>CM060926.1:110680983-120680983 GCA_030737875.1 Allium sativum
GTATGACCATCCAAAGGTCGCTCGTCCATACACATCCAATTCTGCGGCAGCAAACCTTTGACAATCCTCCTTGCTTGCTCCGTTCACTTTCCATATGGCCGACCATTCTCCTACATAACAAAAACAATTCATTCATCAAATTTTTTTTTTCTTCAAAAATAAGAGGGAGAAGTGAAAAAGAAGAAGAGAAATATCTCCGTGGACATGCACATACCGACGAAAACTAGAGGACCATTACAGCAGTCAGCTCACGGGACCAGATTTCGTTAACAAAATCAATGTTTTGTTGCTCTGTCAGGTAATCATCAAAGATATTGTAGTAGTGTACGTCGATCACTGAACGTTGGAAACCACTTGCCAATTGCAGGAGCTCAGTTGAGTTTCCTGACATTCGGTTTGACATCATCACGTAAGCAGTCGATGCGTATTTACGGACCGTGTTGTATGATCAGTGCATGCATGTATGTATGATTTAATTGTATACAACGTTTTAAAAGTAGAATTTTACAAATGGTATTTAGTTTTAGTTTATATTTGCAAGAAGGAAAGTAGTAAACCTGTTAGAAAGAAAATCGATAACAGAAAGAGTTTGATCTATTGTTTGATCTGTTTTGCTCCACTGTGTTCCCATCCATTTTGAGAGCCAGGAGCGCAATGCAGGTCTATTCTCATACCAAGCCCATATTTCCTGGAAAATACATATTAAGTTATATAGTATATACCATTATACGATGAAATTCAAAATTATAACATTTTATATATTGAATGGTTAACAGTTAACACCGTGTGTTAACTTACTTAGCCCAGATAAATGCATTGTCTAAAGCATGAAGCGATCCACTGACAAAAGGAAAAGGTGGATTTGGGTCGCTGGCGATCCACCATCCAACTGGAATTCTTACACTGTTTAACTCGCTTTCTGATATGAACTTGAAATCTTTCTCTACTATGAATGTATTCCAGTGTTCCTGTACATTGTTCACAATTATATTAGTTTTTTTCATACAATGACAAAAGTAATACTTTTTAAAAAAAAATACAAGCATCACATTTTAACCATTTGAGTTAGAGGTCCCTAACCAATTAAACAAACAAACAACACGTACTCGCATGACTGAAGCAGCTTTTGCTCCATGGCCATTGGTAACTTGAAATTCTCCTTGCATTCCACCAACTGTTGATCGTAAATACAGACGGATCGTTATCACTCCAATCGCTGCTTTCTGCACAATCTGCCACAACTGATATATCTGTTTTAACCTAAAGACAAAAAATGATCAAATCAGAGCCATGACATACTTAAAGAAGCAACAAGAAATTTTATAAACTGGAAATTGATCACAGTACTTGCAAGAATAGTACATTTGGAGCTCTGATTCGTACACGATTAGAGTCATTTGCATTTCTCACTATCTCAAACGTATTAGAATAGAAGGATTGGATGAATTTGAGTCTGCTACCAATTGTCCTTCATTGTCTAATCCCAAGAATTGCCAATTGAAAACTCGAAACTGGAATGTATTCTCTGTAATTCTGCACAACTGAATATATTTCAGAACAGTATATATTGTCAAGTTAATATTCAAACACCTTTCATGTACATGCATGTTTTATATTTGTACGTACTTTGAATGTTTACCATTCGGGTGCTGATGTTCGATTGGCCACGATTATAGTGCCTCCTCCACCACTCTCTGCGCATAAATATCCGTTTTGCTTTGCAGACTTGAATTGAAGCTGTGTTCCATCCTGTTTATTTGTGTAATATAATCAGGTATAGAGCATGGATGCAGATTGAATAATTTTTAACCATGCACGTCCCAAACAATGAAAAGTTAGAATATATATAGTAGTAGTTGGTACCAAGAAATCTCCATTGGGAATTCCATCAAAAAGTGAAGGTTTGATCCAACCTTCTGTTACAAGCCATATAAGAAATGTGAATGAATTGAAATGTATTTTAACTATTCTTGTTGAATGATGTAAAGAATATTACAGAGATTGTATTATGACTGAATAGAATGAAATGATACACGGTTACAATCATATAAATAGCAAAAAGAAATAACATGGGCTTGAGACAGTGCGGCCCATATGACAGATACAAGACCCAGTTTATTTTCATAAGTTCGATTTGATATTGAGATAGATCCAATATGTTAACACGCCGCCTCAAATCGAACTAGGGTTTCATTTCTCTTTAAACTCTGCGCCGCCATGAAAAACTTTGAGCTCGGCTCTCAATCTCTCAAAATTATTTCTGGACAGTGCCTTGGTACGGATGTCCGCCCTCTGATAGAACGCTGGAAGGTGATTGATAACGAGCTTTCCAGATTCTGTCCGTTCTCTGACGAAATGAAGGTCTATTTCAATATGTTTGGTCCTCGAATGCTGTATGGGAGTCATGGAAAGAGATACAGAACTTCTATTATCGCACCACAAAATGGGTTTCTTTGAGGTTTGAAACCCTAATTCTTCAATTAGGGTTTCTACCCAGATGAGATCGACAGTAGCTGCAGCTATCGCTCTGTATTCCGCCTCGGTGCTTGACCTTGAGATAGTGGATTGCTTTTTCGTACACCAAGAGATCGGATTTGGTCCCATGAACAGACAGTAGCCAGAGGTTGATCTTCCATCATCTGGATCATTTGCCCAATCAGCATCACTGTAAGCGTTTAGACTAATTTCTTTATTGGCTTGAATTCTTAATCCATAGTCTTATGTGCCTTGTAAATAACGTAAAATACGTTTTACTGCTTTCCAATGATTGCTTAAGGGGTTAGACATAAATTGGCAGACCTTATTCACACTAAAACTGATTTCAAGTCCAGTAATGGTTAAATATTGCAAAGCTCCAACAATACTACGATATTGTTTGCAATTCTCTATTGTATCACCCTTATACTTGGATAAACGTAAATTACTGATCATTGGAGTAGAGTAGGGTTTAGCTTTAATTTCTCCATGTTTGCTCTGACAAGAATGTCTGATATGTATTTCTTTTGTGAAAGAAAAAATTCTGACTTTGATTTTCTTTGAACCTGTACTCCCAGAAAATAGTCCACTTCACCCATATCTTTTATGGCAAAAGTTTGATCCAAATGAGTGATGACTTTGTCAATTTCTGTGGTGTCATTTCCAGTGATTAGAATGTCATCAACGTACACAAGTATGTATACTGCACACTGGTTATTAATTTTGGTGTATAGAGAATTGTCAGACTTTGTTGCTTTGTATCCCAATGATGTCAGTGTCTCTTTTAGTTTAATGTACCAGGCTCTTGATGCTTGTTTTAGACCATATATGGCCTTATGTAACTTGCAAACATGGTTTTCCTTACCTTGAACCTCATATCCCTTTGGTTGCTACATATACACATCCTCATATAATTCTCCATTTAAAAAAGCATTGCAAACATCCATTTGTCTTATATTCCAACCTTTGTGTAAAGCTAAAGTTAAAACGATTCTGATTGTAGTTGGCTTGACCACTGGTGAGAATGTTTGATTGAAATCAAACCCATATTGTTGTGTGAACCCCCTTGCAACTAACCTGGCCTTATGTTTAGAAATTCTTCCATTAGCATCCCTTTTAAGCTTGAATATCCACTTGCATCCCACAATGTTTTTATCCTTTGGTGCAGTTACAAGAGTCCATGTTTTGTTTTTAATCAGTGCATCATATTCTTCACCCATAGCCTTGCTCCATGACTTATTTTTAATTGCTTGTTCATACGTGGCTGGTTCAATTATATCATCAATATCTTTAGTTGTGGCAGTGTACACTTTGGGTTTGAAAATCCCACTTTTGGCTCTAGTAACCATATGATGTCCTGTTTGTGGTTCTTCCCTATCACTGTTTTCATTGTCTGTATCTAATAAGCTGTTGTCATTGCTATGGTTATTGTCATTGCTGTTATATGGTAGGTCTTCATCAGTCATTGGCTCACTTGAACTGTATCTAGACCTAGTGCTGGACACAGTTGGAGTGGTTGGCGTCTGATGTAATGATTCATCTATATGTGTTCGATGCAATAATTCATCTCCATTTGTTTGCACATTCCATTCAGACAAAAGTGGTAAGGTTTGCATTGTATTTCTGCACTGATCCTTTACTTGATTAAACTTGTTTTCCTTGTCTGCAAAAGGAAAAATACATTCATTAAAAACAATATGTTTGGAAATAATTATCTTGCCCTTATCATCCATGCACTTGTACCCCTTTTGGTCTTTTGCATAACCTAGAAAAGTACATGGACTTGATCTTAAGGCAAGTTTGTGATTGTTTTAAGGTCTGAGGCATGGGAAACACAAGCATCCAAATGTTCTTAGAATAGTATAATCATGTTTATTTCAAAAAATGACCTCATGTGGACACTTGTTTTTCAGCACTTTTGTAGGCATTTTATTAATTAAATAAACTGCTGTGTGAAAAGCCTCATCCCAATATTTCATAGGAAAAGATGAATTAGATAACAAAGTTAAACCTGTTTCCACGATATGCCTGTGTTTTCTTTCAACAATGCCATTTTGCTCAGATGTATAGGTGCAAGTTTTTCTGTGTATTATGCCTTTTTGATGAAAATAATTTTTGAGTGGGAAAAATTCACTGCCCCCATCTGTCTGAACAATTTTAATGTTGTTTTTCATTTGTCTCTCTATAAATTTTATGAACTGCAACATGACATTATATGTCTCATGGTTAACTTTAAGAAAGAAAATCCAAGTATATCTTGTGTAGGCATCAACAATGGATAGATAATACCTGTAACCTTGTCTGGAGCTTAATGGTGTAGGACCCCATAGGTCTGTTGTAACCAACTCAAGTGGTTTAGTATAGACAGTTTCTGATCGGCCAAAAGGTAGCTTATGGCTTTTGCCAAGTTGACAATGTACACAAAAGCTTGATATGGGTGAGTGTTTGTACGTAATATTATTATCTTTTAATACTTTCAATACCAAGTCATAACTGGGATGTCCTAATTTACAATGCCAAATATCAAGATCATTTTTCGTGCAGTTATTGTTTTTGTCACTGCCAGAATCATTATCAGTAATGTCACAATTAATAGGAATATTTGGTCTGGTACAATTTTTGTCATTATTAACAGAACTAATCTCAACATTGTCACAACTAAAATGAACATTAGCATTACAGCACAAGATATCTTTGCTATTTCCCAATCTTGATTGCATGTTGTTGAATTTGTATAGCCCATTGTCCAAACTACCCTGTAACAATATGTCCTTATTATGAACATCTCTAATTAGGCAATATTTTGGGTGAAACTCAAAATACACCTTACTATCATTAGTAAATTGGGACACACTGATTAAATTTTTCTTGACACTAGGAACTCTAAGAAGGTTGTTGAAGTAAAGTTTTCTTTTTCCCTTAACAACACCTGCCCCAATATGAGACACATTCATAGTTTCACCATTAGAAGTTTGAATAACTTGTGTACCTGAGTAGTTTTTATTGCCAAGATTGAGGTTTTGAAGGTTGTTAGTAATGTGATTGGTTGCCCCTGAGTCTAGAAACCAATCTTCTGAATTAAAATCATCACCCTTGATAAAACCATCATTGCTTGTAACTTGTGCTGTAGAATTATCACCACTTGACCTGGTTTGGTTGTTAGCTTGTGCCTAGTTAATGTTTAGCCTGCCTTGACCTGATTGATTCTGTTGTGGATTATTAACATCTGAATTGAATCTTGAATAACATCTGTTTGCTGTATGGCCAGGTTTCTCACATATTTGACATTTAACTCTGTTTGTATTGTTGAATCTGCCTCTTCCTCTGCCTCTGGAATCCCGATTCCCTCTCTGTCCTGGTGCATTTCCTCTACCATAACCAGGTATGTTTCTTGTCTGATTTTGATTTCTTGAACTTGAGGCCAGATTTACACTGAATTCATTCTGCATAGCCTTTCTTTGTTCTACCCTGCCTTCATGGGCTAATAATGTTGAGAATACTGATTGAATGTCTGGTAGGGTAGGTTGTGTAGCAATAAATGTGACCAGTTATTCATACTCCTCATCGAGGCCATTAGTTAAGGTCAAGATTTGCTCACTGTCTGAAATATGATGCCCTAAAGAATTTAGTTTATTAACAAGGGTTTTTATCTTAGCAATGTAGTCTCTCATGGTTAATTCTCCTTTTCTTGCATTCTGAAATTCCCTTCTGTAGTGCATTATCCTAGCAGATGATTGAGAACTGAAAATTTGTTGAATTGTATTCCAAATTTCATAAGATGAGTTGCATCCTATTACTTGTGATAAGAGATTTGCACTTAATGAAGAGACCAGCCAAGATGATAGTAAGTTGTCTTGTTTTTGATGATGTATATATGTTGGATTACTAACCATGCTTCCATCTTGGCTTACAATCATTGCAGGTGGTGTGGGCTTGGTTCCTTTGATATAATCTTGAAGGTCAGAGCCTTTCAAGGTTGTCTCAACTTTGAATTTCCACAACAAATAGTTATCCTCATCCAATGGAATAGTAATCACCTGGCTTTTTGGTTTGGCAAGAACTGGTGGCGGATTTGTGCGGTCAGTTGTTACGTTTCTTGAGGTGGCAGATGAATTATCAACACTTCCTCCAGTCATTCTTCAATACAAACAGGTCCAGAGGTAAATGATGGGTATATGGCGAGGCCACTGAAAGATAAAGTGGCAGCCTATACAAAAAAGGATGCAGTGGTGATTCTTGTCTCTTTAAAAGATTCAAGAATTGCCAAAAACTGCACTGTGGGCTATCCAAATGATGAGATTTTGAATCTCTGATGGTCAAAAACTGCTGCAGCCGCCTTGGATCTTGATTCTTGGCTTGGCAAGGCACAGTTTCGATGAGAACAGATACTAGATTGATTAGAGAGGCATGATCTCCGATGATGATGCTAAAACTGAGGAGACTCACAAAATCATGCCCCTCTCTTCAATTGAGAAAGGTAAAATATGATGTCGTTTGGCTGTTTTTCGCTCCGATACCTATATGAAATGTGAATGAATTGAAATGTATTTTAACTCTTCTTGTTGAATGATGTAATGAATATTACAGAGATTGTATTATGACTGAACAAAATGAAATGATACACGGTTACAATCATATAAATAGCAAAAAGAAATAAGATGGGCTTAAGACAGTGCGGCCCATATGACAAATACAAGACCTAGTTTATTTTCATAAGTTCGATTTGATATTGAGATAGATCCAATATGTTAACAATCAACCTCCTAAATTTACAGCCTTTGCTTTTGAAAAGGAATTTAAATGAGGCAAAGCTTTTGATGCATGAGAAGTAGAAACAAGAAAAGAATGAAAATTCAAAACGAAGAGTAATATGTGAAAATGCTTCAACATTTTTTTTCTTCTTAAATCTGCTTGTATTCTATATATAATTTTGTAATGACATTAGGGAGGTGCCCATATGTGATATATTTATACATGTGGGTTTGTGGAAGTGGAAGACGTCGAATGAAATAATCTACATGCATGTATTTGGATTTTGGATACTTGAACGTAAGCATGCATGCACCAATGTAACATTTAAACGTTTTTAAATCACTATGTTAAATAAAAGCAATCGTAAATCAAATATAACACTTTTCATTGTCTTCATATAATTTATTCTTTTTCTTTAAATTAACACCGTAAACCAACATCAAATATACCTAATTTCCATAAATTTACATTTGAATATTAAAACGATAGAAAAAGTTTGGCGGAATGCCATGTGCTAATTAGAAGCAGCGCTTGCGTTGCACCATTGAAGGCTTAAATACTATATTATGTGTTACGTGCATTGCAAACATATCTTGATTACATACTGCGAAGTAGGACCACTACATACATAAGCCAGTCAAATCTTCCATGAATATTGGTGGCCAAAAAACTATCAAAACTCGCGTGTAAATGTAAATTAATCTATGGTACTGGACGAGAACCTAATCAGTTGTAATTCTAAATTAAGAAATAGTTCTACTATTTAAAAAAATACCGCGATTTATGTCTTAAAATCTTCAAAAGCCGCTATAGAATCCATTTTAAAAATACTACGATGTACCACATTAAATAAAGGGAAATGCATACAAATTAAACAACACGATTTGTGCTTAACTAATCGCTTTCATATGCTACATAGTAAACTAAACTTTTAACCATACATATGCTACATAGTACGCTGCATAGTCAATTAGACAATAAACATAGTAGAAGACACGTACTAAAATTTTAACCATAAAGATACTACATGGTGAACTAAAACTAAAGACCATCTTCGCTTCTACGCCTCATTATTTCTCTTCTCCTCGACTACGTATACTCGCGTTGTACTTCGTCCATGTGAGAAGTTTCCATTAGCGTTATTGAATCTTCCTCTTTTCGTCGCTTTATATCTACCAGTTGATTAAGGGCATAAATCCTTTCCTGGTTCTCACTACCTCTGCTCTCCATTCCACGCGCGAACATTTGATCGGACTCCTGCAGCAGTTTCCTGATTTCAGCTTGATTTCCGTTGGTGGTTTTTTTTTGGCCGCCTGAGCTCCTATTGGCCTAACATATCGGTCATCTGTCGGGGTTAAGTCCTCTTCTGATTCTAACTTGAAACTGTTATGCGAATCTCTTGGACTTGAACTTTCTCCCACTCTTGTAGCTTTCCCACGACTGCTGCTGGTTTGGACGTCTTGAACAGTTTTCTAAAGGGATTATTTCCATTTCACGTGATTAACTAGTAGGTCATACACATGCATGAACTAATTGAAATGAGGTGCTTGTTTACTTTCCAGTTTATATATATGTTTGAATAACTTGTTTGCGACAATGCTCTGCAATAGTAATAGTCAACTTCATTTTTAGCTCTACGACATACAATGTAAAATTCATAAGTAATTAAATCTAACCATATGGGTATCACTTCCAAATCCGCTGAGGTTAGTCTGTTTGAGTTTGAACATCTGAGAATCGTAACATTGAGTTTGACGATCCATTTTACAATAACGGCCTTTGATCGAAGCTAAACTTCTATTTCGGTCCATGTTCTTCCTGTTGTATGCGTTATCGATTCTACCCCAGAAAGTTTCACCACTCTGATTAGCACCGCGAATAGGATTGAGCACTACAAGAAAAATACCCTATTGCAACTAGCTATTTGCAAACAGGCAACAAAAACAGTTGCAGTAAATGATATTTAGCAACGGACCTATTATAGCAGTTGCAATAGATAACATTTAGCAACAGGTCTTTTCTTTTTGTTGCGAAAAACATATTTTTAGCAACTGCGCTTCTCTTCTTGTTGCAAATACATATTTTTAGCAACTCTGCTTCCATAACAGTTGCAACAAACATATCATTTGCAATGACGCTTCCAAGCCAGTTGCGAATAAATATCTTTAGCAACTATTTTCGCCTGTTTCAGTAACTGTATTATCTACAACTGGTAAAGCCAGTTGCGAAAAACAAAAAAAATACTAAAAATAAATATAAGCTTTTAATGATTAACTTTTAATAATTAATTTTAAATAGTTGTTGTTTAATGATTAACTACTAGTAATTATACAATAATTAAGATTAATATTTAATAATTATCAATTAATAATAAAATTTAAGCATTATAAAGTGATATCTATAACTGATAATTAAATAATAATAAATAACATCTAAAAATAATAAAATAATAAAATAAATAAATAAATATTAAATGATAATAAATTAATTGTGAAAAACAAATGGATAATAATTAATAATTAATTTGAAATATGAATATGTTTAAATATTAAATAAGTAATAGATAATTAATAAATTCATAAATTCATAATAAATAATTACTATTAAATTCAAAAGTACGAAGTAGTAGGTAATATTTAGTTATAATTTGATAAGTATTAAGTAATAATAATTAAGTGAAATCAATCAATATGTTAATAATTTATCATAGTTAGTTATTAATAGTGTGTAAATTATATTTAACAATTATTAATTACATTTAATAATTAATAATTCATAGTAGTAAGGTTATATGACAAAAAGATAAAGTATGTTCGGCCTTTGGACTAAATTTTAAGACCTTCACGTTTTAACTAAAATTGCATGTCTTGCAACCTATTTTCCACTCTAGCAAAAATATTTCTTTAATAAATTTAATCATGCATCATGTATAGACTATAAAAATATGAATGTCTTATTTGTTGTATTGGACCTTGGACGCTATTCATGAATTGAGGGGATCGTCTGTATTGTTATTTAAATCCACCCCGAGGAAAATTGGGATGGGCTAGTGAATTAGATAACTTTGACAGGTCAACTTCAACAAATCTATTTTCTCTTCATGATGCTAGAGAAATTCATGTTAGCATTCAACAGGGTTCTTATGAGTGCTATGCTAGAGTTTATCATTATTTTGCTAAGCCTTAGATAAATCTTGCAATATATTTTTTATAACTGCTTTGGATATTTCAAACGTTATTCACCTACCGATTTTGATCCTCTTAAACAAGTTTTCAATCACAAAAACGAGAAAGCACAAAAAAAGAATCAATAATCCAAATTTGGTACTTAAGAAGAAAAGTTAATTTGTAACAAATGCAGCGTACAAAGAACTAGTTAGGTTTTAATAATTTTTCTTTGAATGGCATGGGTACCAATAGAATATAAATTTAAATAGAAACAAAAATTTAATCGTAAATAAAGAATAAAACAAAATTAGTTGATAATGAGTGAAAAATAGTCCTTTATTCAATCGTAAATAAAGAATATAACATCTAAATGGAAAAAAGTAAATGCTAGTAGGTTACATGATACTAATTTCATGGTTCAGAACATTAATGCTGTCATTAACACCATTCTTTCGCACATTAATTATATGAATAATATATTATATATAAGTTGTAGAAGACTGATTAACTTTCTTTGATTTACACATGGAGCATAGCGACAGATTTGAGTTGTATAGATATATAAAGAAAATGATATATATATATATATATATTAATAAAATAAATGGCATATTATACAAATTGAAAATTACTTCAAATTAAACATTTAATTCCCTGAATTGTCCATTACAAACAAAAGGAATAACGTTACTTTGTATTAGTGGCATGCTTTGAACATTAAAGGTATTATTGATATCATGTTTTCCTATATTTTGTAAATGAATTACAAAGAGGGCATGGGGTGATTTTCTTCCAAGCCACATCCTTATTTACTACCTGAAGCATGCCATAATTGATGAAGAAAAACAAGTTAAAAGTTTAAAAGGAAAACAAATCAACACAAAAGAAATCATATTATGAAATAAGTAATGATTTGTTTTTGTTTTTGTTCATTAATTTAAATCCCAGTACTCATTATGATTTGTTTTTATTCAATAATATTATAATAGTTAATTTTCATTTTATAATAACAAATAAATTTAGTTTATAATCAGTTATCAAATAAATAATGTTAAATACTCAATAATTAAAAATTAACTTTAATACTTAATAGTAATAGTGCATAAATAAATAATAATATATACTCAGTATTTAATAAATAACAAACTGTATCGTTAATTTGATAAACCTCCTATGTTCCGCCCGAAATTTCGTATCCCGCCTAAAATTTCATATCCCGCCTTAATACGTTTCTGATATTTCAACGAGTCTCTTGTTCTTTTCAGAACCCTCGTTCCCAAATTATCTCTTATGCATTCTCTCCTCTCCTCTTAATTCCCATGTATGCCCTATGAAATTAATTTCTCTTTTAATTCGATTTTTCTTCCTTTTCGTCGATGCAATTTCATCTCTCATCCACCATCCGAAGCAGTAACAGGTTGAAAAGCATTGCCTTTCTACTTCCGTGTTAACGCCTGGATGCTTACTGCTAGTTGAATTCGGTATCGGCTACTTCTATGATGAATCGCTTTCCAAGAAACCAGTAACTTCTTGAATTAGGTGAACAGTCCCTTTTTTCCTTTGCTTCTAAAAACAAGATCTGCTTCTAAAAAGTCTTTATCGGGAATTTGAAAGAAACCGAGCGATTTTGAATATCCATTGTTATTTCAAATGATAATTTGTTTTTTAAATCAACGGTGCTGCTATTCACACACCCATTTAGACTACTGGCCACCTATACTAAAGGCCACCTCTTTTTTTGTGTCTCTCTACTTCTTTATGCCACCTAAATTATACACTTTCTAATCGACTACCACCTCTGTCTTTAATTCTTCATCATTCAAAAAAAAATGTCTTCTTCCTGAAATTTTCTCCTTCGCTCTATAAGCTTGAAGATTTCCTTAAATTATCAATGCAAAGCGTCCAATCAGTTGATTAACACCATCGAATCGCTCTACAACTTTTTCCTTGTTGTTTTACACCATCGAATCAGCGCGTTCTGCAAATCAAATACCTGAAATCACATCGTTTAACAAAAAAAATAACATACTTCCAGTTTTATATGAATAATAGTGACTGTAAATTAAGTACAAACTACATACTTCATCAGTTGTAAAATGATCTGTCAAATCAACTTTTGTGACTTCAACGGCATTCGACTGATCATCTGATGGCCTATTGCTCTCATCCACATAGTTATTAAGTTTATCGTAAATCACATTATCTTCCTACAAAAATCAAATAAAAATAATTAAAATGAAATTTTTTGTAAATTTTGATATATAAATTGTTGTTGTATGAAGAAAACCCTAAAATTCAATAACTTACAATGTCATTCTCTATTCCAACGTCATCAAAATTAGTGTCTTCCAAACTCGAAGTAGAGAGAAGGGTGAAAGAAAACTCCTACAAAAATTAATACAAAACCCTTAAAGAAATTTCTATAACAACAGAATAGATTATGCAGCATGATGTACAAAACTAATCTCTTTTTTGTCTTTATCTTCCATCCTCCACTTAGCAAAAAAAAAAATATTTTTTCTTATGGTTTATGGTTTGATATCTGAGAATTTACGTTGTTTGAGAAGAGAAGAGACAATACGGCTGTTATTGACTGAGTGAAAAGAAATAAAGTGGTGGTAGGAAGTAGGTCAAAAATAATACAATCTACTTAATTTTTTAAAGGTGGCCAGTAGTCCAAAAGGGAGTGTGAATGGCAACACACTAAATCAATGGTTGTCTAACATTTTTGAAGTTTATTTCAAGTGGATGGATTCTTGTTTCTGTTCGATGGACAAACTTCTTAAATCCTGTTGAGTTCGTACGATATTTATAGCGAATACCCTTTTTTTTTATTCTAGTAGCATTTAGCAGTAGTTTCAGAAAATGTAACCTACTGAGATCTGCTATTATAAAGTTCAATGCAGCAGTTATTGGAGAATAACTGCTGATGATAATTTGACAAATTATTGAGGCTTTTAGCTTGACGGAGGAAGCATACTTAAGTCTCCTGCACTCATTATGTTATTGTCATAACTGAAGCACGATTATACCATTATTCTTGAATTGGAATTTGTTATTTGGTCTAATGTTTTGGTCAGTTTATTGAGATTTAATTATCTTTGAGCTTGGCTGCATAACAATGCATGGAGGTTGATCATTCTCATAAAGGGATTGACATCAGCTTATCCTTGTTCCTACATCAAATTTGAGTCAGATAAGAACATTACATCTTATTTTTTGTTTTGGTTTTGATCTTTGGTTGTTACCTTTTTTACTTTTGGATCTTTGTGCTCCATTCAGTAATTCGATGATGCATGGTTCATTTCGATTCTGAACATCATTCTTTTTGTTTAGCTTGCAGTGTAGGAATCCGTTAATTTTCCTTTCGAGCAAATTTACTCAGATAAAGGAAGGCCGCACCAAAAGATCAGAAGCATTAATGCCAAGATAGGAAGTAATGAATTCTTTTCGCTTGTCTCCTTTGCTGAGGAGCAAAGATTTGCATTTAAGCTGATTTCCTTTCATTTGGAGAAACAACACAACTTGTAGAAGTGACTGGAAAAGTTTCAAGATACCCGGCAGGCATTTCTTTGATGTTATCACTCAAGTCTTTTCCCATGTTAGTAGATTTATTGATTGTGTTATTATTATCCATAGGCAAAGAGCTGTCGTTAGTCACTTTTGTATTTGCAATATCTACATCCATCAACTTTCCCTGAGAGAACTAAAAAAAGGAGGAAAAAGAGTACTTATAAAATTATTGAGTTAACCACTGTCTGTTGTCTCTTCTTGTTAATTTATTGATATTGTATATAATAATTACATGTTTTTGTACAGACCGCAATTCTATAAATTCCAATGGAGATCACAAAAGAATGGGCTAGAAAAAGCTTTTGAATGTGCTTGTTCATGATCGACAACAATCTTGGAGCATGAACTGCAGATTTGTTCTAGTGAACAGACGATATTTATTCTCTTTTTATAGTATATGTATGATAGAGTAGAAATATGATTAGAAAGTACTCTATTCAAAAAAAATGTATTGTGTGAGAGAAGAAATTGTTGTACATGAATGATGTACGAAAATTATAGAAATTTTTGTTGTAATTGTTTGTACTATTAAAAATTTGTTAAAATAATTTTTTTATTTGTTTATTTCAGTCTGTGATATACAACTATTACTAAAACAAATACATTTAATATGTATTATCTATAAGCTGTAATATTATTATTTTTACAGATTTATGAATCTATTGCAACAGGCATATACTGTTGCAACAGCAAAATCCTGTTGCAAAAAAGTATATCGCAACATCTTATTGCAACAGGCAGAAAATGTTGCGGACTTTTTGCAACTTCGGCTATACCAACAGGCGCAGACCTGTTGCAATAGGTCTACTGCAACAGATATTGCATGTTGCGAAAAGTGTTTTTTTGTTGTAGTGAGGGAAAGTGAGCAGTAGATATAGCAAAGATCGTAGTCTTCCGCAGCACTCCAACTAGTGGTAGTAATCATTCCTCCAATTAGTTGTGTACCATCCTGTAAATTAAAACCTTCGAAGTTGTTTCTTGCTGCATCAACATCAAAATCAGTACTCATTTTTTATTAAAAGTTTAGAGTTTTGGAAGAAGATTTGTGGAGAAAATAGAAGGGAAGTGGTGTAGTTATAGGATTGAAGGAAAATTTGGCCATTGGGAAAAATGGCTGTTGGAAATAATGTCGTTGTGTCCATGCGCCTGCTCAACAAATGCCTAGTGTTGACATCAAAAGTTGGTCATTAGTGACAGCCAACTCCCGGTCATGCGTAGAACACACGAATAACAATCATAGAATGCAGTAAAGTAAAAAAAACAGGGGACACGCAGGACTTTTTATAGTGCTTCGGCAAAGATGGTGCCTACGTCCACTTTATATATATTGATTTGCTTTTGATTACATGTACAACACTTTTTCTATTTGAAGAAAGAGGGAGAATTGGCTATTTTTTGGAGTTAGCCGAGGAACTTATGTTTCGGAGAGAGAGTTCCAAGTGGAGTCGGGGTTAGAATAATTCAGGCGGAGAAAGGTCCCTTTCTATTTTGAGCATAGAGGTATTTATAGGTAAAGAAGTGAGCTGAGCGAACTACCACGTGGCTTGCCTCTTTTGTCGAGCTTGAACATGTGGAGCTCGATCATTTGAAGTAGTTGTCGCGGTGGGACCCGGTCTACTGTTAATTAATAGTATCCTCGGAAGTTGTGGCTGACGTGACACTCGAGATGAGGTGTATCAAAAGTAGAGCTTTGGCCGGAAGAGGTTGACCGCCTTTATTGCCTTAAGAATCGGGCTAAGCAATGAATGACTCTCTTGGATATTTCCACATAGATACAGAGATATCTGATCTATCCGTCTTCCAGGGAAATGTTTGACTCGATCGATTTGGGAGAGCGATTACGTCGGGGCATGAGATGCCGCTGCTCGAAGGAAACTGGCTCGGGCCAAATTTATTTTGGGCTTTCTGAAGTAAGGGCCGATCATCTAGGTCGATCGATGTGATTTCATGGGTCATTTGACATTGGGCTTCGATCCGTTGAACCGTGTCATCTTTTTCCCAAAAGTTGGTCAACACCTGGAGAAAATGTATCCATTGGATTCGCAGCGCTTGTTGAACAAACACTTGGACCCAGACGTTTGTTGAACAAATGCATGGATCCATGCGCTTGTTCAACAAGCGCATCTGGAGTTTCAGAATTTCGAAACTCTTTTCTCCGAAATCCACACCATGGGAATAATTCATACTTTGTTGGAGCAGCTTTTGGGTTTGGATTTTCACATTTCTGGTATCTGTGTATTTGTTGGAGAAGCTCTAAGCAGGTAGAAATATAAAATCATTGGAAAAATTCACAGTACTTAATGGGTTTCATGCAGGCCCTGGTCGTATATTATTCTTTTTTTAATTAAAAAAAAGTGGTCGGTGGATTTATCATGGAAGTTTACCATACCAAAAGTTATACAAATTTTTGTTCGATCGTACACTTTCAAATTTGTTCTTACATGCTTTTAATCCCTGTATATCACTTTAAAACATAGGTTAGCCCTTTATACAAATTCAAAATGTATTTCTACGGATCCTAACAAATCTTAATAATACTTTAAAATATGATTTAACAAACAAAATAGGGAAGGATGCATGTTGGTCTGGTATGTTTAGGAGTCCAAACTGCTTTCTCACCGAATCAAACAGTTGATCAAAAATACGAACTATTATACTAATCGCTTAAACGATTCGTTTTTGATATAATATGTTCCAGTTTAGTTCTGTTCGGTTTGAACCCGTGTTAATAGCGCGTTTGTTGTAAGGTCTAATAGGACATTTAAACGGGGTATTTGAACGATGCATTTAAATGGGAATGGGTGTTAAACGGGGAATGCGTTTGCGGTTTCAAATGGGGCATTTAAATGAGGTATTTTAATTTGTGATTTATGATTTAATTGTGTTTTAGGTAATTAATTATTTGTTTTCTTTTGTAATATGCGCATAACTGAAATGAAATATAATCATATTACTAAAAAAGCTTACAAACGCAGTCAGTAAAATATAGAAATAATTTATGTATAAATACATTTTTTTTCCATCTTACATGTGATCATCACAATTAGATCCACCCCTTGTGATATAGCATTTTCGTAGTCTGTTATCATACTATGGATGTCTACCTCATACGACAACCAGTATTTAGCGTCTCGTAGATGGTTGTCTACTCTCACCGCATATTTAATTTAAATTGTTCTTTGAAGTTAATACATAAATTTGAACTGTAAAACACTTTTTTCAACTTAAATTTACAGAGGAAATCTTAGAGGAATATGACAAATAGGAGCAAGAACACCGTCATACATCGCGATGGTTCCAAGTCATTCCAGCATCATCGTGAGAACTTAGTAAATTTATTAATTAAGATAAAAAATTGTCACATTTCTAGATTTTAAGTTCTAAGTGTTAATAGATAAATAATATAGCAATATATAATATGAATTTATATGTGCATATTTCAAGAAAGAGAGCACAGTGCTTCTGTGTCTTATTGGGATATTTCCACGCAGACTCATGGGATAAGTCAGATCTACGATTCAGGCACAGTTTCATACTCTTAGAACCATAAATATAAAGCAAATGTATCATACATAAGTATAACATAATTAACTAAAATTTATAAGTTAATTAAAATAATGTTATCTAAATTCAACTATATTTTGCATAATAGTATAACTTCCAACAAGCACAGGCACATATACTCGAGGACACTAGATGAGCTGATTTGACTACTGACGAGGTGGATGTCATGATCCACCGACCCACAACTGGCATTAGGGATTTGGAACCAAACAGTAATTTTAAATTAAATTTTAAAATAATTATAATGCTACATATTCAAAATAGTTGCTTTGTTTATACATGACCTTAAAATAATTTTAATCTATATGATTCCTTTAAATAAGCTATTGTTTTGAATTTGCTAAATGTTACACATAGATTTGTTGTTTATGTCTTCACATTTAAGTTAGAATTCATTGGAGTAACACTCTGTCTTGATTACTAATTTAATATAACAAATATTGATCACAATAAACATATATTATATTTCCCTTGATAATTTAATGGAAACTGAAATTTACATGAGTTACAATTATGATGTTAGAAACACTGATAATTTAAATTTGTTTATAAGCTAAGACAGCTCATAAGGCGTACTAGATGGCTCAATATAAAGAGGAGATTGCACGGCCATGAGCCTAAAACACCAAGCATGAGTAGCATGATCATTGCTGTGACGCGCAGATAGAGCAGCTGAACCAGCGTTTGGTGGAGCTCATAGACCAGTACAGGCGGTTTCCTTTATCTGGTTGTTATGAAGAGGACGATTTATGATTTGAGGCATGATTTGTTATGTTTTGTTGTTATGTACATATACGCTTTGAGTGGGTGAGGATCTGGTTAGTACATTGTGATAGATTGTACATATTGCTGTTGGTTTAAACATTGATTTAGATGACAGTTGTTTTGTTATGTACGTATACGGTTTGAGTGGGTGAGGATCTGGTTAGTACATTGTGATAGATTGTACATATTGCTGTTGGTTTGAACATTGGTTTAGATGATGGTTTATGTTGGTTTGGATGATGTTGGTAACAACAGTAATTTTTAAAACATGGTAATAAATTAACGAAATAATTAATAAGATGATAAGTTGTAAAATTATCAGAAATTGACAATGGAAATTGCACCATTTAGTCTGTCACAACTTTCTGATTCAGATGCATATTTGGTTTGGGAAAAATGGGCATAAAATGAATAAGTTATGGCAATTCAAAGTCTTGAAATTTGAACAGGAAGAAAAAAATATACGTTGGGTCAAGACGACCATACCTCACCCAGATTGACAATGGGTCAACCAGGGCCATAAGCGGGTTAACCAACTCGCGTGTCAGGCACACCTACAAGAAAAGGAGTTATCTACAATTGCAAATCACAACGTTTTGGTCTCAATGCTGTAGAAATCAAGCAGGAGTAGGTTGATTTTATCTTAAAACGCTAAGATAAATTAAAGCAGAAATGAATTTTCACTTCCCTCCGCTATTACTAAAATCGGACGCGAATCCATAAATTTCCCCAAATTTTTAAATTCTCAATTACAAATTTTCCATCCAATTTTCGTCATCCGCCTGGTCTCCGTCTCACTTTCAAATCTTCGATCACTTCGCACTGTTGCTCTTGGTTTCTCGGTTGTCATAACGGAAGGCAATCGATTCCAGTGGAGGAATTTCCATTCCAGTGGAGGTCGCACCCATAGATCCCGTTCAATCTTCATCGTCCTTAAGTCACTGTAAGCGTCACCTTGATTATTTTATCTTTTTCATTGATTAGCCAATGTTCAGATTTTTCTAACATATGGTATGCCTGCTGAAAATGTTGACAGTGTTTTTAGCAGTTTGTAAGTTGCTGATCTCATCGAGTCTCACTTCTTTATTTAAGTAGTTATGCTAATTTGCTTGTACTCAACAATAGACTATAACTTAAAATTTTAGAAATTTGCTTTCTTATGTAGTAGATGATGATGGATAAAATTGGGTGAATCTACACAGGTAACTACATAATTCTCAAACTAAATGTAGTTTGCAAATCATATCCTATATTTTGACGAAAGCTAAATGATATTTTTTTTTCCAATAGTGAGTATCAGCAAGGAGCTCGAAAGTTTGTGCATACCGCTTTGAAAAAAATTTGGAAATATAGAAAAAAATCTATGTCCTTGCTTAGATTGTCAAAATCTTAGTCATCAATATGAGAAGGTCGTATTTGAGCATCTGAGTATAAGAGGAATGGATCGTGTATATAAGAGAAGTGGGTGGTATTGTCTCGGTGAGCAAATAAATATACACAGATGTTAAGTTCGATGACATATATGATTTATTTGAAGCTATCGATTATGAAAATGAAGATTTCATCAATTATACTTTTTTTAATGATGATAAAGATGAAGATAGCGCACAAAAATGAGAGGATGATTTGTTAAGGAACTTGGAAGAAGAAAAAGCCCCATTGTATCCTGATTGTATCGATCAAACAAAATTATCTACCATCCTCGCCTTGTATAATCTTAAATGTGAGACCGGTTTGTCTGATATCAGCTTCGATAAACTTCTAAATGTGCAACAATTATTGTTGCCAAAAAATAATGTGCTTGCGAAAACATTATATGAGGTATAAAAAGTTTCTCAAGATATTCAATATGGGTTTTGAAAAAATTCTTGCTTGTTAAAATGATTGTTGCTTTTTTAGAAGAGAGTCCAAAGATTTGGAAAGTTGTCCAAAATGTGGTTTATCAAGATGGAAGAAGAATGAACGTACCAATGAAATTATGCATGGCATTCCGATTAAAGTTTTGAGATATTTTCCAATCATTCCTAGATTTAGAAGAATGTTTATATTTCAAACACGGCAGAAGATTTAAGATGGCATTTTAGAAACAAAAGCAATGATGGAAAAATGCATCATCATCTGTATTCAATAACACGGAATGTAGTAGATGAGAAATGGGAATCGTTTCCAGCTGATCCACGCAATATAAGACTTGGTCTTGCTATCGATGGTGTTAATTCTTTTATGACAATGAGTTTCAAATATAGTTGTTAGCCCGTGATGCTTGTGATATACAACCTCTCGCCAATGTTATGCATTAAAAAAGAAAATATCATCTTAATATTGTTGATTCCTGGTCCAAAGAAACCAAGAAATGATATTGACGTATACTTGAGCCATTAATTGAAGAATTGCAACATTTGTGAAGTAATGGAGTTCAAACTTATGATGCCTTTAGTAGATTGCTTTTTAACATGAGAGCGATTTTACTATGACGATAAATGACTTTCCAGCGTATGGAAATCTTTCTGGATGTTGTGTGAAAGGTAAAAATGGTTGTCCATTATGTGGTACTAATACTCACCATCGACGGTTGAAACATAGTCGGAATAGCGGTTATATGGGTCATAGGAGATTTTTATCCTCTTCGGATTCATTGAGAAATCAAAAAACCTGGTTTGATAATACTGTAGAAAATGGTCGTAGACCTAGAGTTTGACTGGAAGAAACATCTCTGTTATTTTGAAAAACTTTCCGAATAATTTTGGGAAAGAAATCAAAAATGAAAATAATAATAATAGCAAGAATGGGAAGGGTAAGAAGAAAAAAATTAAGCAGGAAGAGAAAAAAATACTAATAAAAAATTTAGAGGTGAAGATGGTGATCTTGTGAATATAGAGCTATTAAGGTGGAAAAACAATCAATCTTCTTTGATATACCATATTGGGAGGTTAGTTTTCTATTTTTCATTGATCAATAATACAGTTCTTTAGTAATGAAATTTAACATTGTTGATTTTTGTAGGAACTGCCACTGCGTTATAATTTAGACGTAATGCATATGGAAAAACTGTTAGTGAAAGCGTAATAAGCACAATGCTGCATGATAACAAATTAAAAGATGGAATTAATTGTAGAAAAGATTTAGAAGAGTGGGGAATTCGACGTGGCCTTTATGCACAATCTCGTGAAGAAAAAAACATATCTTCCACTTACTCCATATACATTGTCCAAATCTGGAAAAAAAAAATTGTAAAAGACTGTATGATTTTAAGGGACCTGATGGTTATTGCTCGAATTTAAAGAGCTCTATATCGTTGGAGGATTGTAAACTTAGTGGTTTGAAGTCACATGACTATCATGTCCTAATGCAATGGTTGTTGTGGGTTGCAATAAGAGGATTGTTACCGAAGAAGCCAAGGAAAGCAATAATTCGTTTATGTTTGTTCTTCCATAAATTATGCCAATGTGTTCTTGATAGAGAAAAACTACAACATCTTGATGATGAGATTATTCTAATTTTATGTGAACTTGAAAGATATTTCCCACCTTCGTTCTTTGATATAATGATACACTTGACGGTTCATCTTGGAAAAGAAGCCTGATTATGTGGACCGGTCCATTTTCGTTGGATGCACCCAATTGAAAGATACATGAAAACACTAAAACATTATGTAAGGGACACTACATGGCCTGAGGGGTGAATTGCAGAATCCTATCTTGCACAGGAGTGCATGAAATATTTTAGTGAATTCTTAAAGAAATCAGGAAAAATAGAAGAGAAGGATGTCCGAAATGAAGATTATGAAAATGATGTCATACTTGAAGGACGATCAACTTCAGCTTGAAAAATAATTACACTGTCCGAGAATGAGAAACAAGCGCTCATTTGGCCGTGCTAATGAATATGGCTACGTGGAACCATTTTTAGAGTAAGTGCCTAGTGCATTTGTTCTATTATTCAAATTTTTTTATAGCACAACTTATCTGTTTTTTTTTCCTTTTACAATAGTTTGCATCTTCACGAGTTGCAACACTCAAACTAGCGCATAGGAAAAAAAGGCGACCTTACTTTGGAAAACCCATACAAATAACTTAGCCGATTGGATAAAATATCAGACGTCTGAATTCTTCTACAAATATAATTCTCTAGCCCGAGAAATCTACCAGACGTCTGGCTAAACTACCCAATTGTCTGAATATTTATTCAGGCATATTACTTTTGACCCAAAAAAATCCAGACGACTAGATAAAATATCAGACATTTGAATTCTTCTACAGATATATTTTTTATACAGAGAACACTATCAGACGTTTGGATCAAATATCCAGACGTCTGAAAACTTCTTCAGGCATTTTACTTTAGGCCAGAGAAAAATCCAGACGTCTGGATAAAATTTCATACGTCTGATTGATATTCAGATTGTTTTCTATTTCTACTCTCAGACGTCTGGAAAAATATCCAGACGTCTGACACACCTGTTTCAGCTGCGCATGTCTTCATTGTTGTCGAGCTATAGCCATATATAATTAAAGTTCCATATCCACATATATTTTCCATCCACAATAACATATCCGAATTAGTTAACAATAACATACCCGAATTACATAACAATAGCATATCCGAATTACATAACAATAACATACCCAAATATCATAACGGACATAGCAACAACATGTTTGAATTGCATATCGAACATAACATATCCAAGCTGAAGGTTTTGACTTAATTTCTGGTAAAGAATTTACTCGGTGATCTACTATGTGGATGCATTTTAGCTCACGGACCTAATCGGGATTTCATGCTTATTAACTTTATTCAATTGACAAATGCTGCTTCACTCAACGTAATGAAAATTGCAACTCCTTGCAGTTCAACAATTTATTTTGAAGCAACCTTTACTATATTTGAAGCAAATTGTGTAGTGCAAGTAATATACATTTGTGTTGCTGTACATGGGAAATGTTTTCATGGGGTTATTTGTTTTCCATTGCAGTAAAAGAAAAGGAGATATCCTCAGGAAAACACTTCCCTGCAGCAGCACAAATGTATATTACAAACACTACACAGTTTGCTTCAAAGATAGTTAAGTTGCTTCAAATTAAATTGCTGAATTGCAAGTAGTTGCAAATTTCATTACGTTAAGTGAATCAACAATTGTCTCTTGAATAAAGCTATTAAAGCATGAAAGTCCGATTAGGTCCGTGAGCTAAAATGCACCACCTAGTGGATCACCGAGTAAATTCTTCAGCTTGGTCATGCTTCGTCTGCTTCATAGTCTGCAAATAGTTAAGATACATGCATTAGTACATCACTCAATCGACAAATACACAACTAAATATGGATAACTTGAACTTTAATCACAAGTTTAATTTAAGCATACACATACAAACTTTATACAACAAAATTAGGAAAACTTACTAGTAGGAGGAGGCTGACAATACAAGGATGCCAATGAAGTTAATTTCAGAGGGAAATTTTGATTTTTGGCCATTGAAGTTAATTTTAGGAGGCAACTTAAGTTTATACCCAAATGAGGCCTAAACCAGCAATTTATATCTATTATAAGTTCTCAGAAGAGGGCTAAATGCAAATCTTCCTTTTTTTAGTTGCAGGCTGGATTTATGTTGGATGAGGAATGACAAAAGATCCCTATATTTCGGCAAATAGGGTGTATTTTAGGTGTTCAAAATGCACGTTAGTTAATAAATTGGTCAAAGCAAAGTCCAAGGAGGAAAGACTTCAAATGAAACCGGATGATATCAAAACTATGACGGAGTGGAATGATTTTATCAACTTGAAAACTAGTGCAAAGTTTAAGGTAAATTATGTATAAATGGTCATCCTCGTATATGTGAATTAACTAGTCAGCATATTTTAATTTTTTATTTCAGCGACAAAGTGAAATATTCAAAGCCATCAGATGCGGACAGATGCCACATACATGTGGCCGTAAAGGAATGGCACGCCTAGCTGTTGATATGGTAAACTAATTTTAATGTTGTGATCTTGTCAGGCCATTTATTGAGTTATAATAAATTATTTTATTCAAAATTTTATTACCGTAAAAAAACGAGAGTCCAGATCCCTCCTCTATCGGTCAATCTGATGTTTGGATTAAATCTCACACTCGGAAAAACAGCGAGCCGACGAGCTCGGTTGTTGAAGAAACTATTATATGTGATTTAATTTTAAATTGACATATTACAAATGATTTTAGAATGTGATAATGTTGAAAGTTACAATGTATGTTGTCCTTTACATGAGAAGATTAAAAAGTTTAACGCTGAATCACAAGCTACCACGACAACTTCTGTGAGAGAAGATGCTCTTTCAGTGGTGCTGGGAAATGATAGACCAGGATGATTAAGAGGAATGGGAAGAGGTATGACGCATACCAAGTTTTTTTTGTCACAAGCTAATCAAAAACAAACAATGCAACTACAAAACAGAGTTGTGGATTTGGAGATGGTTCAAATGCTAGTATCACAAAACCAGGTGTTTCTAAAACGAGTGGCAATAAGTTATAACTTGTACATAGCAATTAGTTATTTGCATTCTGTGAGTTTAGAATCATAGTAAATCATTGAATAAACTTTTTGTTGAGTAATGACTACATAAATAATCATAATAAAATTCAAATTGTCATATAAACCCAAAGATAAAATAAAAATTGAGTACATGCAATAGTTTCATACTTCACTTTTCACAAAACCAAAAGATGAATCCAGAGATAAAATAAATTCAAACTAGACACTGCTGCATGTACAGGCTTGACACTGCTGCATGTACAGGCTTGACACTGCTCCATGTACACATGGTTTCTATGTTGTGGTATGCTCAAAAGGTGAATCAATGAATCATGGCTATATGCCAAAACATAAAAAGTTGGACCATGTTCATAAAAGATGACTCAATATGTGTATATAAACGTATCTCCTTATCCAGAACTTATCAAAATGAGCTGCATGTACACTTGTTCCTTATTAAAAATGAGCTGGCTCTTTCATCCTTATCTAAAACTTATCAGTAGAGTTACTTATTTCATCCCTATATATATACATATATATATATATACACACACATACATATACATACATATATATATATCTTCATGTGCTTGTCTTCACCATACTTCAAAATATTATGATGGACCACACTTATAGTAACTTAAAGACACAGTCCTACTATCTTTAAGTTACTTCTTTCCTCTTACACAAGCCTTATTACGATGTCAGTCATGAAGCAGTTATGTCATGCTCGCATCTATTGGGTGCAAGCCATGCTGCCTTGGTTAACATTAGTTCTGTCATGAGGTTATTTTCAGATCCATGTAGAGGGGTATTCAGTACCTTAAAGATACTGAATACCTCATCCACATGGTTGTGAAAATAAACTTTGTGGCAGCACTACTTCACATTTTAAGGGGCTACACTGCTATCATATATCGACGTATCCAATATATTGTTTGTTTTGATATTTGACCAAGTTTTCCAATATATCATTGTATTCTAAATGTATATCAATTTGTCCAATATATCGTTGTGTTCTACATGTATATCACTATGTTTGTTATGATATTGAATGCTTCTGCAGACATTATTTTAGGTCGAGAAAATATCCAAACATCTGGATAAAATATCCAAACGTCTTAATGATTCTTCAGGCATAATATTTTAGGCCGAGATGTAATCCAAACGTCTGATTGCTACTTCATTTACAATTTTTTTAGGCCGAGAGAAATTTCATACGTCTGGATAAAAATTCCAGGCGTCTGAATACTTCTTCAGGAATAATATTTTAGACCGAGATGAAATCCAAACGTCTGGGTAAAATATCAGACGTCTGATTATCATTCAGATTGTTTTCTGGTTCTGATATCAGAAGTCTGACAATATTTGCAGACGTCTGACAATATTTGCAGACGTCTGACATATCAAAATCAGCTGTGCATGTCATAAAATCATTACATTCCGATATCCGTCCGTATCCGGAAATTAAGAGGATATGGATATCCAATATCTGAAAATTAAGCGGATTATCCGTTATTCGAAAATAGTTCCGGATACGGATATGGATATGACATTATCATCAAGTTATCACAAGCTAACATACATCAAAGTCACAACCAAAACACAACCATCAAAGTCACAATCAAAACACAACAAACTAACATCATCAAGTTATCACAAGCATAGCATACATCAAAGTCACAATCAAAACACAACCATGTCACAAAATAAAGTTTAATACATATATAATTTTTCATAAATTGTAAATTAAGCGTCGGCGTCTTTAGGTTCGACTCTCGCTTTTGTTGAGTCGTTGTCCCTCTCTTTATCTACCCCTATGTCCACCTTGTCATCAGATTTCTTTGAATCTTTTTTTTCTCAGGTTCGATGCTCGCTTCTTTTGGGTCGCCTTACCCTTCTTTTTATTCCTCTCTCTCCTCCTTGTCATTGGATATCTTTGGATATTCTTTTTCTTTAGGTTCGATGATCGCTTCTTTTGGGTTGCCTTCCCCCTCTTTTTCTTCCTCTATCTCCTCCTTGTCATCATATTTCTTCAGTTCGATGCTCGCTTCTTTTAGGTCGTCGTCCCCCTCTTTTTCTTCCACTTTCTCCTCCCTATCACCAGATTTTTTTGAATCTTCTCTTGTTTCAGAATTATATACTGAAAAGTTTAGATATGGTGGAGATGGCGGAGTCCTTGGTCGAGTACGTCGTAAAATTTAAGTGAGAGACTGATGTTGCACTCATTGTACTCTCAATTGTTGCGAGACAAGATGCTAGTGTAAGTTCCATATTCGCATACGATTCCCTAAGGCAACTTGACTATGATACAATATTTGTTGATTATGAATGACGACTTGATGAAATGATTCGTTTAGAAGAATTTGTGCCTTGGGAGAATTCATACCTTCAAAAGTTCGATATTGAAAAGCTTGTTGGGAGGAAGATTCTGGCATATCCTGAATATGCTCTTGAGGATGCTCTTCCGGCGAAACTTGTTTACCTTGACGTTTATTTCTCCATTCGTTGTGAGTGCAAAATGTTGGTGGTTCATCCGGGAGGTGCATCAAGGAGAAGAATTTTTTACTTACTTCCTTAACCGAAATTTCCTCACACATTGATAAATAAGTTGGAACTTCTTTTGCCTGTAATAATCTTATAACAAATGGAGCATAGATAATTGTTTGTCGAGACCTACTCCAAAATTCCTCTAGTTCATCAAAGATAGATTGAGCCCAATTAACTTGAATACCACCAAATATAGCATATAAGGCCCTTTGCTCTTGTTCAAGTATTTTTTCATGTCTTCAAGCCGAGGAAACACTGTATTTATAAGAACTCGGGAAAGAAATCTCGCTTTTGGTCTTAAATATTTAGTAGAAAACTGAGGCATGTCATCTTCCCAAATTTGATGAGTAATGTTATCCCGTGGATTAAAAAGCATATCGGGATTATCATTGATATTTGTCTCGGTGTTAGAATATTGCAATACATCTCCTATGTCCTTAGCTGTGAATCTAACAGTAACCCTGCTAACACTTGACCAAATCCAATCTTATTCTACTTGAGGATTCCAAAAACCTGTACCATCTAAGTTCGCATAGAATAGAAATATGGATAGCTGGTCAATGTGAAAGTGATTACAAGAGAATGAGACCGGTGTTACAAGACCAGCATCCTAGCATAAGGTCTGTAATTCATACATCGGAAAATCAATGAGATTGTAGAATGGACCAGTATGTAGGATTTTATTCTGCATCAATCCGTATCTTTCTATTGCCAAGGGTGCTTTGTTCATCCATCTGTCGATTCGTGATTGCGAAACTAGTCGGGGTGTTTCTTCAATATTTTGTGGAGGATTTGATGATTCTTCATCTGCCCTCTTTTGTTTTGATGAAGATTTTTCTTAGAACCCATGATTTGGACTGGATTTGGGTTTTAGGGTTATAGAAGTTTTGATTTGATCGGTGAAATGGAAGAGTGAAGAATAGAAGGTTGCGGTTATTTTTATATAGAAATAACTGACTTTTTTAAATCAGACCTCTGGTATGAAAAACAGACATATGATTTAGGGTTTTTTCAACCCGAGAAAGTTTTCAAACATCTGGAAATAGTTTTAGACGTCTGTTTTGGATGATTTTTAAATCCGTGTTTATTTTTAGCCGTCTGCTAATTTTTTCAAATGTTTGATTTTAGTTTTCCTGTTTTTTATTTTAACCCTGTCAATTTTCAGATTTCTTATTTATTGATTCAGACGTCTGGTTTTTAGTTTTTTGTGGGATGTCCCCTTAATTTGCATAATTGTTTACATAATTGCATCACGATCACCACCAATTAATAATTACTTACATAATTGTTTATCAGGTTGAGACGACCCGATTTCCCGTTCTCACGGAAACAGGGTTATCTTTGGAATATAACACAGAAACAGATAATAGCAGAACAGAATTAAATAAATACACTAGATAATGGACAATAAAATATACTGGATAAAAGTAATCATCAGAGTTACACAGTATACAGGATCTTACTTAGTACAAATACAGTTCAGCTATACATAAATGTCTACAGCGGAAATAAACAAAATATGTACAGTAGGAGCTGAACAGCATAAAAAGAAATAAATGATAGAATCCATCTTCAGCTCCAGCTATCCAGAAAAAGAACCAGCTAAACCTGAATACAAGACTGCCCGTGTAGAAAAAGGGGCACCCGAGTTTGAGAGTGAAACAAACTACGAGTCAGTCATGGGACTGGTATGAGAAATCTACTCAACACATATATAATATGGCTAATCACAGGACCACGCCACTTTCGTGGAACGGGTTTACTCCATTGGATTGCCAGTGCTTTAAAACAAATCTTTCTTTTAAACATCGCTATGCTTTTAACAAAAATGAAGCCATTATAAGACTCAGTTCCCATCACACAATGCAACGCAAACCGGAGGATAGAGTTTTACCTTATAATGGCCAAAATATGATTGATACGAATAAAACAAAGGCATTTGATATTATTGCTAGTGTTTATATGTTTGAAAAACAATTTCAAATCATAACTATCAATCATAGACGGCATTAATGCCCCATACCACTATGTCGCCATATATAGGTATACAATCAAAATCGCATCGTCACGTATTTGGAAATTGGATTTCCGTCATGAACCAAGGCAAAAGATAGTCCTTACCGAATTCGAGACACTCTAGCCCGCCCCTCAGGACCCAGACTCAGGTGGGCCCTTGGATCGTCAGGGCCGGTCCACCGATGTGGATTAAAATTCCTGAACCTGCGTTTCCCCACCCTTTGGGGTGTAGACGAGCCAACGAATGACTCCATCGGACCCGGATCGTCCGATCAAACCGAGGCGCCTCGCAACAGCAACAACCACATAGGTGAAAAGTATATAAATGTCAGGGCTGGTAGGTCACTGACACCACCCTAGCTAGAAAGAAACACAGGCCCTCCCTGAGGTCCTTCTCCCGTTTTAGGTTCATATCGGGGTGTGAGGCTCGCGAATTCACGTTCACACAAAGCTACGCCACACAGGCGGTGCTTTGATCATCACCACAAGACTTTGCTTTTCAACAGAAGTCCTGTTCACTGCATCTTAGCATGCCACACACGCAATTCATGCCATGCGACTGATGTCCATCGATATACAACCTCTGAGCTCGTGCGTCTCAGAGAAGGGCGTTAAGCAAAAGAATAAATTCTCCGCCGCCAAACAGATGTATATTTAACAGAGATCAATCAACACAGAATAAAATCCAATGTCGGACACACAGTCCATTTACAAGTCCGTTCTGGGTCTGAACGAAACTGGAGGCACTAAATACCTCGCAAACCCATCGATCACCACGTACGTCTGGACGATCACCACTCATTATCCATATTTCGGGATGCCTCCCAATCAGGACCTCGGTTACCATCCAAACGAGGTGAAGATCTCCGGTCTTCGACCGTCGTCTTCATCTTCGACTTTCAATCGTCGGTCAATTATTCGAAATGAGAATTAACTCGGCCTTTTCAAATAATTCACGTATATTTAGAATTTCAAATCAATTTATTTCAATGGTTAAATTATTCGACAACACCAATATTGTTCTTTAATGTAATTTTCACACCAAACACATCCAACCATCAAAAGCCACATAAATCAAGCGAATTCAGTTTATTTCCATTCCATATCGCTTATGATATTTTATAACTATTTATCGCTATTTTTACTTAATTTAAAATAGCCCATATATTCAAAACGACGCTTCGGGCCATAACGCGGTCGTGGCGCTGTTTTTCTTCAGATTTGATTTATACATATCTGAAAAACTAACCGTTGGATCTTCACAAAATTTACATCATTAGAAAGGTCTTTTCAAAACGAATCCAACGGTTCCAGTTTCGGGAAAATCCGACGGTCGGATCTCCCGGTACAATCGTTTGAAGTTTTGATTTCAAAATACGAACTGCAGCGTCGTTATTCGATTAAATATATAATTATATTTATATATATATAAATATAATCGCTTCTGGCGCTGTTTCTCATCAGATTTGATTTAAACATTCCAGACAATCCAACCGTTGGATTTTTACAAGGTTGGTGCCGTTGGGAAGATATTTCCAAGGCGAACCCGACGGTTGCGGTTTCGGGAAAATCCAATGGTCGGATTTCCCGTACTAGTCATTTGAAATCACGGTTTCAAAATACGACCTGCACGGCCTAGTTTCGTTTTAATTTTATTTATATTTATATATTTATATAAATATAGTTCATTCAATGATTTCCATATCGTTTTCACTTCAAATATTTTTCTAACACCTTAAAATTTTGGAAAATTTCGCCATAACCTCCCCTGCACCGGGAGCATCGGGAAATCGCAAATAGCTTTCCCAGTCCTTCTAATCTCAAAAAGAAAAAGAAAAGGCCAAGCGGCTAGCCAACAGGCTCATAAAATCATCACCCAAACAAAACAGTAAATGTGTACCTATTTGTCGGGCACAAAATTTTATTCCTCTTCTCTAGCCCCTTTGCTATAACCTGTTCAATGAATATGTATGTACATATATACACAGTTCTTATCATTTATCATTTTCTATTCGACTTCATATTTGATTTCTATTTGGTTTAAAAACACCATTCATTCTAATGTTACATAAATAGGTGCAAATCATTTCATTAGCTAATTAATGAATATTTCAACTCATATATGTTTATTTTGAACAAGTGGCTATTTTTAACACTTCACATTTCAACGATTTATGCATACAATAAAAATGTGATTTTTATTGTAAAACAACTCATTTCAAAACACTATTTTTCTATATAGTTCCTATAGGTGATAAAAATAAGATTTTTATCATAAAACAATTTCTTTTAAAACGAGATTATTTTACACAGTTCATATAGTCGATAAAAGGTGATTTTTATTATCAAACAATTTATTTCAAAATATGAATACCATTCAACACATGAATTTCTAATCAACGAATGAATATCAATTCAACACATGAATGTTTTCTATTCAATGAATAAATATAGTTTAAGCATATGAAAATAATTCAAACACGTGGATATTATTCAAAATTTCGGCAGCATAACGGCAGGGTAGTTAAACCGGGACCGTCCCTAGTACGGCTCCTCGCTCTACCTTAAAACCTCGCGGTTTTTGATAATGGGGATCATGCATCTAGTTCGCACGCAAGCGGCATGTATATATTTATTTCATTTCCACAAACTAATCCTATGTGGTTTCAATCAAATATTTCTCAACCACAAACGGGTATTTTTCAACCACAACCAACCAATATCAATCACAAACCATCCCAAACAATCATTCGCTATCAATCAATTTCCACAACAATTTCAATCAATAAATATCGTCCATGGTTTGTGGACGAGGGGCGTATATATATATATATATATATATATATATATTATATAGCAATTCACTTTATTTCACACATATATATATAATTTTAAATCAGAAATCTCACCAATAGCTATCCAACTACTACGACTCTTCTTCGCCAATCTCTCTTTCTGTCGCTTTGTTGCCCGTATTCTCTACATAGGTAAAAATCGAATTTTTACTATGTTATTCAGTATATAAAAACTGCATTTCAAAATTATATATTCCGCCTTTTCAAAAATAAAGATTATATTTTTAATATTCCTATGATGTAAAGATTATATTTTTATTACTTTAAAAATATAAAAATCATATCTTACTCCTTCTACTTAATAAAATTTCCGTCTTTTCTCTTTTAAAAATATGATCTTTATTTTTTTTTCCAAGTTCAAATCTTTTCTATTCAAAGTTCAATTTTTTTTCTATTCAAAGTTCAAATCTTTTCTTTTCAAAGTTCAATTTTTTTCTATTCAAAGTTCAAATCTTTTCTTTTAAAAGTTCAAATCTTTTTCTTTAGAAAGTCCAAATCTTTTTCTTTAGAAAGTCCAAATCTTTTTCTTTAAAAAGATTAAACCTTTTTCTATTTAAAGTTTAAACCTTTTTCTATTTAAAGTTTAAACCTTTTTCTATTTAAAGTTTAAACCTTTTTCTATTTAAAGTTTAAACCTTTTTCTATTTAAAGTTTTAAAATAAAATCAGTTTTTAAAACCTTTTCAAAATCAGTTTTTAAATGTTTTATAAAATCAGTTTTAAATCATTTTAAAATCAGAATTTAAAAACATAAAAATCAGTTTTTTTTTCCTTTTCTACAAATCAATATTACATTATTAAACAAATCAGTTTTTACTTTTGAAAAAAAAAGTTTTACAGAATAAAATAAAAAAAATAAAATAACCTAAAACGACTTACATTGATCGGCGAGGGGGGGGGGGGGCTGCTGCTGCTCTCGGCGGCGTCGGGGAGGCGTCGCGGTTGGAGGAGGGACAGGCGGCAAGAGGTGCTGGAGGTGGGTGGTCTTCGGTGGTGGTTTGAATTCGAAGAAGGGGGGGCTCGTCTTCGTCGCGCTCGTGCGCTCTGGGGAGGGGGGCGGCGATAGCTTCGTCGGCGGCGTTCGCCTGAGGGGGGGGGGGTCGATAGCTTTTAGGGGTTTTTTTTTTTTTTTCGTTTGTTTCCGCTTAATGAAATCGGGGGGGGGGGGGGGCGGAAGAAAGATAAACGGAGGGAAATTATATTTTTTTTATTTAATTATTTATATTTTTGCAAAAAGGTTGACTTATACATACAACCTCGAAACGAGGCCCACCGCCTGTCGCCCATAGCGTTTTACCCCCATTCCGAACACAATGGGATATGTATCGCAAGCTGATTTGATCGTTACAATCAGTTTCCGTTGAATTTACATTTAAATCACTATATTGAATTTTAAACGTACATTTCAAATTACCGGGGCCACATACTGACTAGAAAAATTCCAGAAAAATATTTTCTAGCTTCGTATTGACGATACGGTCCTAACAAAACTAGTTTCGTCGAATTCTGAGACCGTTTGAAAAATGGCCAATTTCCAGTCGATTAAAATCAACGGAAACTGGTCAAACGCGTTTTCTTTTGCCACGCTCACATATTGATTCGAAAAATTATGAAATTTGAAACCTAACAATAACTTGACACTGCGGATCCAACAAAAGTGGTTTCGTCGAAATCTGAGGTCGTATGCAAAATGTCCATTTTTAAGGGCCTGAATTCCATAGCGACTATTCAGAATTTTCAACTGGACATATCTTTTGATTCTCGTTATCAAATTTCGATTGGTCAGATTCGTTGGAAAGATATCATCAAACAGATCCTAATGTTTATGGTTTCACTAAAATCCGGATTGTTTTGCACCCGGTACAGTCCGACAAAGTTTGAATTCAATTTTTGAAACTGCCACGCCATTTCAGGCCTTGTTTATAATTATAACTAATTATATTCGTTTTCAATTGTCGATTCAAACTCAGTTTTCATCGCCATTATTTAAAATATTTATTTTAAATATTTAAAATCCTTTATTTTAGCCAATTTAAAATTTTTAAATTGGTTCAGATTTTCTGGGTCGTTACACAGGTTAAAGGAAGTAGCAGAGATGAGAGTTCATCTCAAGTGGTACAAATGATTTATATTATTGTTGCCATAACAGTAGAATTTATTTTGATTTAATGTATAATATTAATGATTTTGACTAAATGTAGAGTAAGTATGACCAACCGAATGCCAGATGTATTTTGTTGGATTGGACTGGGATGGACGAAATAGTAGCCGAGGAAGCGTTCTTTCAACTGACCCTAAAGAGCTTTTATACAATTTTCCACTTGGACCAAATGCCATGAAAATTTTGATAGAAATCCCAAAGAAATTGGATGCTTATTTATGGAGGTCTACTCTTAGAATGATCTCACAAATTAGAGAAGCTAAGGATGAGATAGTAGCATGGCCATCTGACAGAGTTGTACTCCACACTACGATAGTCTCTGAAAATGATGAAAATGCGGTATACTTAATTCTTTATGCACTCATTAGCTCTATGATTTAATACAAGAACCTGATAATATTTTTTTACTAGAGTAAAACTTCATCAACAAATAAGAAATGCAAGTTGTATGATTGGGTTGGAAACAAAGAATTGGTTGCTAAAGGGTGGTTGTACTGCACTGATCCAAATCAGCTCGTGGATAATATTCCATTTGGACAGTCTGTTGTTCTTGTTTTGATTGATGCGCCAATAAAATCAGATGCATTCTTATGGAGAGCACCGTTTGGTATGACATATGTTGTAATAGCTATTGGGTGCAAAGTAGCTTGGCCGCAAAAAAATTGTCGTTCTTGAGGATATTAATGCTATGACATCTGCTGATACGCCAAATATAGTATCACATTCAGCGGTAATGTGTAGTTTATGTATTTAATTTATAAAAACATACATATTATACCTTGATACTGTTTTATTATTATAATCACTTCTGTTTTGTAGAAAACATATTTAAATTGTTTCAAATATTGCATGGCAGACCACTAGTTTCAAGTCAAACATTAAATGCAAGTTGAATAGTGTTCATGGAGAGAAAGAAGTTATTGCTGAAGGGCGCTTGTCTTCGACTGGCCAAAATACGATGGTCCATTTTGTTCATTTGGGAGGCGGTGCCGTTAAAGTTTTGGTTGATATTGTTAAAGTTCCAAATGCACCTTTATGGAGACTTAGATCTGAGTTTGAGTTTATTGAAGATGCAATTGGTTCTACTATAGCTCGGCCTTCTGCAAATGTCACCGTAGAATCGTCTTCAAGTAAGAATAACTTATACTTCTCTTTACTTATCGTCGGTATGAATGATGAAAATACTACTTAATACGATTGTTTTGGTAGAATTTACTTCAAGTATGCAACAAAAGTAGTTATGTATTTTCTTATTGCCAAATCAGGTGTTGATGTTTGATGCATGACGGAAATTCAACTTTGGAGCACACGAGCTTAGACTTTGAATAGTTTATATTTTTCTTTTTTGTCCGTAAGTATCTTTTGTAAAAACAAGTTAGATGGGAACATCGGTTACAAAATGATATGTACAACTATTATCTATTTGGCATAAGGAATTATTATTACTTATGTGATATAGTTTTATAATTATAATTCTTTTGTGTTGTTTGAATTTCGTGATGATTTTGAACTGCATTGTGTAAAAATGATAAATGTTGATTGATGTACCTCAACAACTCTACAGAAACGCTGTGATATATTTTGAAAAAACGTTGTGGCATGCGGGAAAGAACAACATTTGCAGATGAATAAAAACGTTGTGATATATGGCAAAACCGGTGATATGTAGAGAGTAACAACATTTCTAACCAGAAATAAACTTTTAGTATATGTTGGAAAACGCTGTGATATATGGATGGTCATAACATTTCTGGACTTTATAAAATGTTGTTATATATATTGAAAAAGCTGTAATATATGGACGATAACAATGGTTCTAGCCAGTTTAAAACATTGTTATATTCATAAAAGCGCAGTGGTATGAAGACGATAACGTTTCTAACACATACAAAACGTTGTTATATATGTTATGAAGAAGGAATAATCTGTGTTAGCAATGCGAACACAACACAAAACGCTGTATAAACATAATGACAACGCCAATTAAAACGATGTACAAACACAACAACACCACCAACGAAAACGTTGTAGTATGTCCATTTTCTATCGCGTTTTCAAAGTATTGTGATATTCCCATGATCTATAACAACGTGTTGGTAGACAGCGTTCTTCAAAACATTGTAAAATTATATAATTACGTTTTTTTAACGCTGTCAATAAACATATTTGTTGTGGTGACGATTACATCCCTAACACGAAGTCGAAAGAATGGAGATAATTTTTCCAACATGTTTGATGATTTGGCATGTTTTGATAGGCCTATTTTAAAACCTAAGCTGACGTGGCAAGCTTTGGTTGGTCTGATGACATGGTTAGCTCAGATAACCTAAACAGACATCCACCACTCTTATTTTTCAGAACACAAATCTCTTCCCCACCTATGTTAATCTTCTATTTTTGAGAGAGTCCAATCTAAATTTCAATTTTAGGGGAACTTAGATTTTATAAATAGAAATATTTTTCATATATTTATATATTTTGGAGGTAGGTTCTATCGAGGCCATGGGAGAAGTTTTTCTGGTGAGATTTATAATTATTATATTTTTGCTATGTTTAGGTAAATAGGCGTATTAGTAGTTGTTATTTATAATTTTATTTGCAGTTCCTTATAGTATTGTTCATTTTCTGTAGGTTATATTTTTTCTGTAAAACTCTTTTTGTAAATTATTTTTGTCTTGCCCTTACAGATTTTAATTAGTTGATATTTAAACTACTGTAAGATATCTTATCATTCTTCTTTTCCGCTTTCTGCATCTGATTTTACAGTTTTATGTTAATTTTTTGTTATGCCTACAATATGCCTAGATTTCGCAATACTGGCATATGTATACGACTGATTTAGGCACTGATTCGTGTGCTTAACTTATAGCGATTGATTTTATTCCTTTTTATTTTGTGCACATTGGAAACATGATTCAATTGGAATTATGTAAAAGTGGATTTGATAATTTATGGTAAATTGACATGAAATGTTAAAATTGTAACAAAAAGGATTTTGGATTGAAAAAAAGCAAACATGATAAGAATTGCCAAACGACTATGACATGGGTTATGATAGAAAATAAACTAATAAAAATATTTGCATAAATATGATAGACTGTGCAAACACAAAGAATCATAATAAACAAATGTGGTTTAGGTGCAGATATAAATACAACATGAGGTTATAAATGAATAAAATAAGCTTAATAAAATTGAACTTAAACGATGTTAAGTTATAAGCCTAATTCCGTGGTTATTCTATGGTTCCTCTTGTAAAGGCTTCCTATGGTCATTTTAAGGTTCTATGGTGTCTCCTGTAAATGAGTTTATAGTTATTCTATGGTGCCTCTTGTAAAGGCATTTTATAGCTATTCTATGATGCCTCTTGTGAAGGAGTTCTATGGTTATTCTATGACTATGGTTTTATGGTAAATATATGCGGGTCCTAGTCAAAGGGGATTTGGGCCAAGTAGGATTTGTTGGTTCCATACTAGGCAGCATACCCTTTTATCACAAATGGTCTCACACTAAAGATGAGGCTAGTGTATGCTCATGCTGTGCTAGGTCATAAGATGGTCCAAATGGAGGAGGGTATGGGTGCGTTCCTGAAGTACAATGTGTGTGCATTAAACCGATTGAGGAAAATAATACACTGCAACGCCTGTTGTAATGCTATGTCTTTTTATTGATGGATCGGTCTGATAATCCCAAGTCCCATAGTGGGTATAGGTTATCACTCTATTGTATTAGCAGCCGATCAATGGATAATATTAGGAAATTATCCTAATTATGTTTAACATGTTATGTAATTATAGAAGTGCAAACAATCAAATGACTAGTGCAATAAAGCAAGCAATAAATGACATAGTAAGCGACCAAACCTTTAATCTTTGTATATCATTTATATATGTTTATCTATTAGTTATGTACATACACTTACCCTATCTAACACTAGAACTACTATTCTATCTATTTCCTTTACTTATCAATCATACTGGTAATTATATAGCTCACCACACTTTATGTCTGACTCACTCCTCTTTCATCTTTTTTCTTTCGCCTCGGTAGGTTTACATGGTAAAAAGTGACTGGTACTAGCACCTTGGGAAGATTGGTGCCCAAGACCCTATTTACTTCCCATTTGATATATTAATTCCATTTTGTTATTTTTTTGGATTTGTACATAGAGGGGAATATTTTATTACACTTTGTTTTGAGTTGAGATTATGAAAGACATATGTTTTGTAATACAACTTATTTATGTAAAGCATTGTTCTGAAATAACATCTCGCGGTAAAATAAATGTTTCCACTGTTTTTTTTCATGTCTTGTGAATCTTAGTCTCTATAATTTGTATCTTTGTACCTACAATGCTCTACATCCCTTATTATGACCTTAATTGGGAATATTAAAGGGTGCGTGGTGTTTCAATGTTGGTTTTCTTATGTTTTGTTGGATGTTGTATATATTGTATTTTGTTGTGTATATTGGATTATATGTGTATGATTTGGGTTTAATATTATGTTTGAGTTATATATGAGTATTGTTGTTGTGTATATGCTCAGAATAGAGCTATTATGTGATTGTGGGTGGTCGAAAGTAAGTAGATCTAAATTTTTGAAAAAATATGCATATTTTCAACGGATTCCAATAGATATCAACAACTTACAGGTCATTGATCACCTACTGCTTTCAACGGTTCATTCCAATAATTTCTAACGGTTTCCAACGACTAATTGGTCAATAGATTTTGCCATATGTCCATATTTACTGTTGGAGGTCCTTGGGAATACCTCGTTGATGTCATTGGAAAGTGTTGGCAAACGTTGGTACATATACTAATGGGGTTTCTAACATCTACTAATGGTTCCTAATGGCTGCCAGCCATTTGAAATCACTGTTCTTCGTATAGTGTTTGTCTTACTTCTAACAATGTACATTCCTTCATCAAAAGTAAAATCTGAGCTTTTTGATTGATGTTTAACATTATTATAAACATTCGTGTATCTTAATGAATTTCCTTTTGAACGTATTTATGCAGTTAAAGCGCTTAGCGGATCCAATGCGTTAAAGGTCCAAAAAGCCTTAGCGGGGATAAAGCAAGGATATAACAGTTGACTATAAAACAGCACATATAACTCGTTTGTAATGTTTTTACGAGTGTAAAAACAATAATAAAATGAAGAACTAGCACTCAGTTTAACTATAATTTGTACACTCTTAATTTCAAACAAAAACATGAGCAAATATCTATAAACAAACATAAACTGATATTTAACTTAATTAAATTTTATAGAATAAGTAATTTTGTTTCTAAAAAATATGTATTAAAAAAATTCGATTAAAACATCCGACTTCATAATTTTTATATTGCGTAGATGTCATTTTTCAGTTCATTTCTTTCATCAAAGATATAGCGGGAATAATCTGATATAGCAGAAATAACTGGATATATCGGGAATAGATGAATATAGTGGGGCTTAAAGCAAAGAGGCTATATTAGAGGATATTTTGAAAAAGTGTAGCGGTGTTAATCTGCTACAGGATATAGCAGGGTTGTATTGGGGCAATAGCGGGGCTTAAACTACATAGGAACGTATTTTGTTTGTGCACGGATTATTAGGGTCTAAATGAGATTTCTTTATTTGTTGCTCGTGTATGGTCAAAAATCTGAACTATTCATAGCGACGTCTTTTAGAGTTGCTCTGTTTTGTTGAAGAAGATACAAAATGTCGTGTTTGTTGGACTAGATTGCATTGCACTTTATTTGTTGTGGTGGATTTCAGTATGATGATGTATCATTCAAATTGGGAATGTACTGGCCATGATATTAAGAATCATCAAATAGGGTTTAAAATCTGCCAAAATTCCATGCATTGTTGAATGGGAAAGGTGGTGGCATGACAATAAGAGTGAAGTCTTCTTGGGTTTGAGTAGGCGTGTAGGACGTTTATCCGGTAGCATGCGTCCCTTGGAACAATTATTGCTGCAGATCCAAATTTTCAAGGGGTGTTTTTCTGCATTTTAGAAAAACATAGCCTAATTCCTGAAAATTTAAAAATAAGAATGAAATGATTTCAAACATGTGAAACTTGAGTTAGTGAAAAAATAAATGTGCCCGTTCATTCCATCACTCGTCGCTACCTAAAACTGTTTGTCTAAAAAGATCCCAACCAGCACCAATTTTTATTGTTCAGACTTTCCTATTTTACCCAGTCTCTGCAAAGACTTTTGTGTTTATGATAAATTTTGACATCGTCTACCAATCCCAAAAAATTATTATGTCTTTGCAAATACGTTTCCACCACCGTTGCGTCATATCTTTCAGTTATGACTTTGTGGACACCCTTCTTGTTAATACCACATTTGGCATAAGCAGAAACTGTAATTTTCAACAGCAATCAAGTGTGTTTTTGGCTAATGGTGTGTTTGACTATTAGCCATTTTGAAAAGAAAAAATTTCAAATAAAAAGAAAAAAATAGGGGAAAAAATATATGTTATACACGTCAAAATATTAAGAAAAACAGTATTAAAAATTATCCGAAAATATCGGATATCTTCAGCCTGAAAATTGCATAAATGAAGTGAGGAGGCTATTGATGCTGTTGGGAGGTGATGGAGGGATGTTATATGTTAGAGGTCCAACAGACTGAAATGTGCTCATTGGTGTCGGACGCGTCTAAAGCCGATGGGCACATTTCTGCCCGTTAGCTAACCTGGCCAGTTTAGCCAGGCGAACGACGATTAAATATGAAATAAAACAATTACTTTTGTTGACAATCAATTTAAGACTATACGACGCTGTGTCACTTAAAGGTTAGAACAATATTATCCTCAATCAAAAGTTTAGTTTCTAACTATTTGAATACTACAATTTTATATTTAATGACAAGTGAGATTGTTTTAGTACATTAACAAAACATCAATGTTAATCAATGCACAAATATCAAGTAACATGCCTCAAATAAGATTATAATTAGCATTTATCCAAATAATTGATACAAAAGGTATTATACTCTAATATTGTAATTTTTAACTTCGTGATAATGATTATTATTAATATAACAATAATATATGCTAAAAATATAATACACATCATTAAAATAAAAAATTAAATAGGCATTAGTGATATGTTTATCATAAAATTATTAGTGCAAGTATTCAGTTCGGTCCAGTTTATATGGTTAAGGCAACAGTTCAAATCGCAACTAAACCATTCTGTTTCAAGTCGGTCTGGTTTTGGTTACTTGTTTTAGAGAGAGGATTCGGTTTGGTTTTCCACACGGTTTTTATAGTTCGGTGTGGGCGGTTTCCACATGGCGATGTAGTTTATGCCTACCTATAAAATAAACAACTTTTAAAACATCGTTTTTTTTATTATTTAAACATATAAACATTAATGCTAACAAAAAAAAATTAGATATTGTAACTCAAAGATAAATTTCAAGATTTTTCTTTTGAAAATTGGTACACTTTATTATGAAATACTGTACAGCGATCAATTTATGCACATGACATACATTTGAAATACACACACATACAATTTAAATAGAAACAAATACCGCCTTTTCATCCATTCATATCCAACTCACTTCAACCTGTGCCATGAAACTCTATTCCCAATCGCGGTAAGAACTCCAGATTCGCCAAGGATCGGATAGTCTTGCTTCCATTATTTGTGACTAAATCTTATATCTCCTTCTCAATATAATGAAGCATGCACACAACATCGCACGACTTGTTTGCAAAGAAACATTTATTGTGTTCCATCCAGATGAAATGTGAGGTAGTTGTAAGTGTGGCGCAGGCTCCGTCTCTGATTTGATCAACTTTGAAAAAAGTGTGATGGATTTGTTTACACTCTTCTTCAAATGTGGGCAGAATCATCGAAGGACGTAGGTCCAACTTCAGTTTAAAGGAAGGCCAGATAAACGTTGAGTAATCACAGTTAAAAAATATGTGAGTTGCAGTTTCATCACCATTGCCACAGAGTACACATGTTATGTTAGATACAATTCCAAATCGGGAGAGTTGGGCTTTAGTGTTCAATCTGTCAATCATAGCCAGATAAAAAATGAACAACGTCCTCCTACCATTCTTTGTATACCATAGTGTTTGCAAATGCGGCTTGACCACTGCACGCTCACAAACATTGTCAACAACTTTAGAGAATGTGAAGTTACCTCCATCACCCTATTCGCAGTAGTCAGAAGACCTGTTACAACGAGTAGTGATCGACTGAATGTACCATGCAGCTTCACGTGTAGCTTGATGCAGCGAGGGATAGACATACCCATCGTGGATTACCGTAAACACCCTCTCCATTCCATTGCCTGTGTTATGAAGCCTGTTGAAGCCCAATAAAGCAACCAAACAATGGCAATTGATCCAGGGTTTGAACCAGAGAGAGGTATTTTCTCCATTCACCAATGCTCTGTTAAAAAGTTGTTTGCCTATAATTTCCAATTTTAGCATTGATTTCAACACGCCACTAATCAAAAGAGGAAATCTGCATGGAATATCTCAAGTCTATCTTCATATCTCTTTTATTTGTAAATAGAATATTCATTTTTCTGTACATCTTTTCTTCATTAATAAAGTTCTCTTTCCATTTATTTCTACATTTTTCATATTTTCATGGCAATTTGTGTTATCTAGTCAATTAGAATTGCTAGATCACAAATTGCTATTGCAATTGCTTCTCTCATTAGTGATTGACCGTCTGATTAGATTCAACCGTAATCCCAATTTTATTTTCTTGTTAGTTTTTTTCTATTCTATAATTTTATTTCTAGTATTCTTTTTTATTTTTAATCATTAAATTTATTATAGATCCGATTAGATTCAAATCTGTAGTGAATTCAGTTTAGTTTTAATTTGATTTTTTTATTAATAATTGTAATTTGGTTGTCAGTTCAATTAGATTTGTTCTGAACCAATTTGCAATTTCAATTTCTGTTTCAACAAATCCTCCAAATTTGTCTAACTCGCTCACGAAATATATAAGTAATAAGTTTTAATTTCCTCTCTGTGTTCTACCTGCATACTAAACACCTGTGCGCTTGCAGTTATTATTACATAATTTGTGCTTTTCTAGTTCCTATAAAGCGTCAAGCAAGTTTTTGGCGCCGTTACCGGGGAGGCAACAATTAAGTTTTATTATATATTTAATTTCCGATTCGTGTTAGTTTTAATTTTATTTGTTTTTCTTTTTCTTTTCAAATTTTTTTTCCTTGTTTGGGTGATTGGTATTATTAATTGATGCTACAATCCCAAAACAACATAAAAAAACTTTCAACTTCTGCTTTTATTTCTTCCATCTTACAACTTCTTTCTTTTCTCCTTTTAACAATCTTAAAAAAAACTTTATTTTTGTTATTCCCCCCCCCCCCCCCCCCAATTTTCTTCTCTATCTTCAATTTCCCACACGATCACTGCTGATCACCAATCAATACCATACCAAATTTCCCTTCAGTTCTGCAAACAAGTTTTTGGTGCCTTCTCCATTAGTCATCAACATCACAGAAATACCACATTACTGCCTATTATTCATCGCAATCCCATACCAAACTCAACCAGCGATCTTACGGCAACATGAGGTTCAACCAGCAATCTTACAAGCTCAACAAAAGCCCATATACTGAAGCCAAAATCACCATTGTTATCGTTCACCAAACCTCCGAATTCAGCAATTTCCTAACCTAGCTTCTCCTAACGACCTTCACCAAGTTCTGCCGATATCACCGTTTACAGACCTAATCAATTAACCTACCACGAACTCATGCACAGATCCAGTTCATTCCCTATAACATCCACCAACCATACTAACATCAATCTACCAACCCCATCCAATCCACATCCCCTTGCAAATAAACTTTAACTCTTCATAACCACCGTTAAACTTGTTCGTAGAAAGCTACCACCTCAATTCTACACCACCGAAAATCAACAAGCCACTGCATTCACCAACCCCTATCAAACTGTGCAAACCACCATCTTTCAGACCACAAACCTTCTCCCATCATCTTCTAACCGCCTCTAATCATCACGCAACACTGTGCATCTCATAAACACACCCTCCCTCAGTCAATTGACAAACCCATCACCATCCTATCACGACTGTTATCAACCTTCAGCTCACGCATATACCACAATACCTCAATCTCAAATCCTCCCTCACGATGCATACCAGCCCACATCCACTGCAACAACAGAACCACAAATCCAAAATCGAAAAAAGGGGCGCGATTATCTGATTATCTGCTTTTTTTAATTTTCTTTAAATTTTCCTTTAATTTGGGGAAAGGAAGTCAAAGTTTGCGTTTTCAGAAGAAGAGGTCATTTATTTGAGTTTTGCGGCGTTGAGAGGGTTATTGGGCATTTTTAAACACGTGAGGAACGGGATCAATTCTTCTGTACCCAACTTGGGTGTTCTCGTGTGCCCGACAAATCACAACCACACATCAACCACAAATATTATTAATAATCTAATGAACGAGTCCTACAATCCACTCAAAACCATTAGATTTTGTGCAAATCAGTGGCTAAGAATGATCCGGCACATGGGAACACCCAATTTGGGTATAGAACAATTCATCCCGTGAGGAACGGGTTACGAGTTGTTAAGGATGTAGAATGCGGATATTAAGGCAGAATCAACACTAGAGGGGGGGGGGGGTGAATAGTGTTTATGAGGATTTTATAGAATTATTAAACTAACTTGAATTACTATATGAATCACACAATGATTATCACACCAGAAATGATCACAAACACAGAAATAAGTAAATATAAAATGCAGAAAAGGAAAGAACACACATGATTTTATAATGGTTCGGATTACTCTTATGTCCAGTCCTATGCAACACTAGATTGCATAGAGTTTTATTATTATCAATATCCAAGTACAATACCCTTGATTTCACGGCTACAAGGATAACACTGATTCCACCACCCTTGATTTCGCAGCTACAAGGTAAATACCGCTCTCTTTCCTTGATTTCAGGGCTACAAGGAACATACCCTTCTCGAAACAATTCCTAAACAATTACAATAGCTGTAGAACTCTTCAATTTGCACTTCAAACAAAGAGTAGATGATAGAGAGTGATAAGAGAAGAAGAATGATATAAATCTTGTTGAAATCGACAGAGTATAAGTGTAGAAATCATAAGTATTTTAATGGCAAGTAAAAGGGTGAAGAAGGAGAAGAAATCATAATTTTAAATTCGTAATCAACCCCTTTTTATAGTGTCCCAAAGGTTGCAACGTTTCAAATAGTTTAAAGACACTTCCTTTGAATTTTAAAAATATGACAGTTACATGTCGACATGTACATTATGGTATGTCAACATATATATTATATATTTGAATTTTTAATTATTTTTAAAGTATTTAAACCAATTTATATATTTTGGAAATTCCTAAAACAAAACTAGTTGTTATAACATTATTTTTCAAGTATAAAAACATAAAAAAATATTATTTAAACATATGATTAAAAACTTTATATATAAGTGATATGAAAACTATGTATAATACAATTATAAATACATATATAAGAATTTATAAAGAGATATTTACAAACTATACAAACAAAAAGGTTATATGAAAACTTAGAGTTTAAATAAGAATATTTGAAATTATAATCAAATATAAACTTAGTAATATATATATATATATATATATATGGTTTAATAAAACTATAAAAATGAGAATACATATAAATTAGGAAATATATATTTGAAATCATAAGATTGAAATCCTTGGATGATTAAAAATCATTTTGAGAGAAGTTGGAAATCAATTTGAAAATAATATGAAGTCAATTTTGAAAAGAGATAATTTGAAAACAGAGTTTGAGTGTTATTCATAGTTTTACATAATTTCTAGACTCTATTACCCTGATAGTCTTGGACTCTTGAACTCCTGATATCTTGATACTCATGAGTTTTGATTCTCTTTTGAAATCTTGAATCTCTTAACTCTTGAAACTCTTAACTGTACAGTTTTCCATATCTTATTACCTGCATATAAATTCTGCATATGCATATGTACATATATTCCGGATAAAAGTGTTAGTATATATTTTATAATCAATAATGATTGAAACAAGGTAGTTGCCATCAAAACATCATCAACATTACATTCTCCAACAATCTCCCCCTTTTTGATGATGACAACCTTGGTTTATAAAATATTCATACCTAATATTACCTGTTGATCTGCTTCCTTGATTACTCCCATTTTCATTATGAATTCCTTCCGACTCCCCCTTAAAATATGCTCATCTTAACTATATCTTATTTTATATTTTATAATTTCTCCCCCTTTGTCATTATCAAAAACTATCTTATACTAAACTAAACAAGACTATACTATATTAGATTAGACTATACTGAACTAAACTATAATCCTCCTAAATCTATGCTACAACTGATCGTAAAGACTAATTCTATATATAATTCCCATTTAATCTATAACTCTCCCTAAACCTATAATTCCCCCTAAATCTATAAATTTCTATAACTCCCTCTAAATCTGTGGCTATAAATGTTGTATAATTTAAGCCGAACAAACAATTCAAGAAATATTCAGACTAATAATCAAGTCAAAGCAATCCAAACAAACTTTCTATGCAAACAAGCATCCAATCAATCCAAACAAATTTAAATCTTATTTAGACCGTAAATTCAAATTTAAGTTTTAAATTAGTCAAACCACATCATTGTTAATTATGTTACTTACTATGTTTTAGATTATTCCAATTAAAACAACATTCAACCAAATCAAACAATATATGTTAAAACATTTCTTTAAACTTTAACTAATCCAAGAAACTATAAAGCTCCTATCAACCGCAAATGCATAAGCATTTTCTAACAAAAATATCAATCACTAATAAAATTCAACCATGTTTTCAAGTCAAACAAGTTAGTTAAAACAATTCAAACAAGTCAATCAAGTTAAATAGGCCAATCAATCAAGCAAAACAAGTTAATCAAGCCAATAATTTCAATAAAGTCAAAGTAAATGTGTTATGTATTTGATTAATAATCCTATCCTAATTAGAAAAAATTCTCCTTATACTGTAACTTGTTATGTGTGGAGTTAAAAGTTAACATGTAATGCAGTGTGTGCAGTATGTTGTTTATAATGTGGTATGTCATATGCAAAGCAATATGAAATTATTATTGTATGAAATGAAACTTGTGATATGAATGGTCTTAATATGCATTGTAATTTATAGTAACGAGGTGCGATATAAATTAAGATGTTTAATGATAATAAGACAATAATTATGTAGAATGATTTGGTGATGATATCTATTTTGGTAAAATATTTTCAAAGTACTATCTAACTATTATGAAAATACATATATATCATAATATTTCAATCAAGAAAAGGTAATATGTATTAATCTCTAGACTTAGGATAATGATACTAATGAAAAAGATTGAAAGAATGGTGTAGACAAGAATTTAATGGTTATTAAAAATATATTCATGATAGGTAGTAAAATATTCAGAATAATCTTATGAGAAATATAGAGTTAAATAATCTTAGTAATGTGCTTCTTTAAAAATACTATAGTAAGTATTAAAGATCTTTTTAAAGAAAATATAAAATTTTATCATATGAAGTAAACAATAAACATATATTCATAATTGTATATAAAAACTGAATTTTAAAAGGACTTAAAGTTGAATTTATTATTAATCTTTCGATACAAATCAATTTTAAATTTAAACTTTAGAAATCAAAACATATTAATTTGATTAAGAACCATTTATATATTAAAACTATAAAAGAAATCGATACTTATAATAAAATTATTCTTGATGAAATAGGGTAATATAAATTAAACTATAAAACTATAACTTCTTATATTTTAACTATAATTTTAAGAAATAATTATATATATACAAAATATTAAGTTAAATATACAAGTTTTATAAATCTTAATAAGAAATCAAAATTAGTTACAAATAGTATTTGTGATAATGTAACCCATAATTATTGTGAAATTATATGTGAAAAACATATAAGTTAATTATGTATGTTTAAACTTCATACAAAGGATATATAAATTTTTGTTTTATAACTGTATCAAATGTTTGAAAAGTTTATATTCACATATCTATCTACTATATAATTTTATTATTTACATACTTTCAATATATTTTTGAAACAAAATATATGAAACATAACTAGATGAACAAAATTGATAACTAGAGTTTGAACTGACATTTTCATATTGAAAAGACGTCCTTTCAATTTTTAAAATTAAAGCAAAGAGTGGTGAAATTTGAATTTATAAGAAAACAAACCTTTTGAAAAAAATTAGATTGGTATATTGATAAGTATATTATGGTGTATCATAGTATGAACCAAAATATCTAAAATTATAAAAGAGATAAATTTCTGTACCTAACTATGTGCATAGATCTATATTCCTAAATATGATAATTATGAAATTATTATAAAGCATACCTCTTTATGCAATGCTCCATTTTGTTATTCTTCCATTGTCATGAACCACACATTCACATCTTTCAGAATTTGATGGCGAGATCATCTCTATTGCGTCAGGCTCGTTTTTCTGATCAGCATAGTATATTCTTTAGCTGAGTTTGTAGACTGTATGAGAAAGATACCGATGATTTAATAGTATAACCAACTTGAAGCCAATATTTTGAATTTGAATTTTGAATGAATGGACATATCAACTGCTATAAGCCCAAAAGTTATATCCTTTCGTAAACTTTTTTCCTCTTGATTGATGAACGATTTTCTTGGTGTCTTTCGACAAGTAGTCATCAGACATAACTCTTCCCCTGCAAAACAACACAACTTTTCAAAGAATCAAATGTCTTTTCAAAATAACTAATTGTAATTTTAAATAATACCACCATGATGATTCTGTGACATACCCGTATGAAAAATAGTGTTAAATGTTTACTATTTTAATCTTTTCAAAAAACAGATTATGATAACTTGATTTTTCAACATAATAAAATGCATACCTATCTAATACTAATGCAATGCATGAATTTAAACTACTGTTACAAATCATTTTAAAATTTTCCATTTAATATTTCCAAAATTTATATGATGAACTTTTGAAAACCTAGACATTGATACCAATTAAGGATGCGGATCTTAAGGCAGAATCAACACAAGAGGGGAGGGGGGTGAATAGTGTTTATGAGGAATTTACAGAATTCTTAAACTAACATGAATTACTATATGAATCACACAGTGATTATCACAATAGAAATGATCATAAGCACAAAAACAATCACAAACACAAAAATAATTAAATATAAAATGCAGAAAAGGAAAGAACACACTAGATTTTATACTAGTTCGGATTACTCCTACGTTCAGTCCCACGCAACGCTGGGTTGCGTACAGTTTTATTATTATAAATATCCAAGTACAACACCTTTGATTTCACGGCTGCAAGGTTAACACCCTCCCTTTCCTTGATTTCAAGGCTACAAGGAACACACCCTTCCCCAAACAATTAATTACAATGTGTAACAACCCAAAATTTTCCAGATATTTGAATTTACATTTGATATAAAGAAATGGGATAATAATGGTTAAAAAGTAAAGTTTGATCATTTATATGATAATAATTATATGGATTGAGCATATATATAAGACCATTTTTTTATCTAACTTATGTTGGTAAATGTTTGATTTTGAATTTTATTTGTAAGATAACCAAATGAGGTGTGATTTATTTAGTTTTGGGCATCACATTTGTTAGCAATAAAATTTGGAAATTAAAATATTGAAATCTATGTATAAAGTGGGTTTTAAGTTGATTTTCAATAAATATAGTAAAGATGTAAATTGTATTAACCTAAAGGAAATTTTATTTTGTTATTATGATAAAGAATTGGAATTTTGGGATATAACATTTATAAATTTAATTAAATGCTGAGTTGTTTAAGGAACGATCGAAATATGAATTTAAATGTATAAATAATTTAATTTGGGAACTTAAAATATGTGAATTAATTTATAAAATTTATTTAAGTTACAATTAGATTAAAATGAAATTTAATAAATATTTAAATTGAATTAAAATAGTTAAATGAATTATTGGATGTTTTATTTATTTATAAACTGTGAAAATTAACTATTTTGGCGACTGTCACGGAATTCAACGAAATTGGCGTCATCGGAACCAGAACGGTGAATTATGATAGGATTTCAATTTGTGTTACAATCCGACTTTATGTTTGATCGTACGAGAGAAAATGTGAACGAGACCAATGTAAATGGATAATTGGGTATTTCTCATATTTGGGCCTTATAATTATATATAAATAAAATCCACCTTAACCCTATCAGCCCATTAACCATTGTACGTTCATTTCCACCTCCATAGTTTTCTCTAATGGCTGAAAACAGATTTTTCAAAACCCTAGAAATAAAAATTTCAACTTCAAAATAAAATCTCTTCAAACCCTAGCTTATGATATACCGAATTGAAGATCTTGACGATAAGAACATATGGGTGTAGTTCGTTTCGACATGCAGTGCTTCAGTTTGCCAGAAATCGCGGTCAAAGGGCTGAAATCGCGGAACCCTTACATGCAAATTGGGGTTTTCGATTTAAAGGTTAATCGCGAAATTGGGTTTGTAGGTATTGAAGAGGATGTCGATACGAGTTCAAAAGTGGTGGTGGCAAGTCTTATCTTGGTCGGAGGAGGCGGGAATTTCCATTTTAGGTCGCGGAATTGGTTCCAGTTCTTGGACTGGCGGCGACGAAGGGGACCACCGGAGAAGGTGGGTCCGGTGCTGGTAAGTGCGGCGCAGAAGGAGCTTCGACATGGAGGTGGTTGGAGGTCCTCAGGTGGACGGTGCAAGGCGTAGTGATTGGTCAAAGATGGAGTGGTTTTGGGTTTGTTTTCATGTTCGTTACTGTAGTAGGCAAGAAGAGGAGCGGGATGGAGGATTCCCACTGATGATGTGGCGCCTCCGAATTAGGTGAGAGATTTATGTTATTAAATTTTATATATTTTGAATTCAAACGGTAAAACAAGCATAACTACTCCATGCGACCTCGGATTGACCTCGGATTGGCCCTTAGTTGAATGTTCGATCAACTGAGGACGCAAAGGAGAGTGATTTTTTTTCCCACTCATGATGAACTGAATTGCTCCCATATTTATTAAATTAAATTATGAAATGAGTTGGTTGCATGGTTGCGTTGGATTGTTGATGTGTTGTTAAAATTTGACATGCAAGTGTGTTACATGCAACGAAAATCGATAATTAAATATTTAAATTTAATTTAAATTTCTAGTTAGAAAATCTCGACACTTGAAATCAGTGGAATGATTTAACACTGATCATGAAATGAAATGTTGTGTGATGGATGCCTTTGCTGATTTAAATTACTGAATGAATACTGCTTGAATGTTCCTTTATTCGGTATATGAAGGTAGTATGTTCATGTTTGACGATGAATCCCAATTCTTTCACCCTTGATGTTACGGGCATCTAATAAACCCGGGATTAATCGATAGAAATCAATTAAGAACACAGAGTGAAATGATAAATCTATGTGACCCTGATTTGGATTGAAATGATATATCCATCCCTGAATATCAAGAAATTAAATTTAAATTCACTTGGCCATAGGGTAGCAAATTATATATGGACATCGCTTGGTTAAATGATTTAAATATGTGAAATTCTATTTGATGGGAAATTCATTTAAAGGAAATGTGTCGATTTCGATAAATTTTATTCTTCCTTTAAAGATCTGAAACTTGAATGTTACCGAAATGATTAAGGAAACTTTCCCAAAGTGAATTTGAAGTTTTAAAGATTCAAAATTAATATGATTTGGGATTTTCAAGGATTGGGTAAACTCAAATTTAATAAATTCTTATTGAATTTAATATTAGAATAAAGATAATCGACGATACTTCGAGTGTTTTAAACTAAATACGAGTATGGTTTGAATCCTTGGAAATTAAAAAATGGGTTTGGAATGGGGTTTGGGACAAGTCATTGGGCTAGGCAAACTCCATTGAGACTGGAGTTGTAGATTCAAGTATTGAAGTTCGGAAGAAAGGAATGATTTTTAGTTAAAGAATTTTATTATATATATATTTACACTGTTGATTTCAAAGTAACTATTCCTTTCCTTAAAAAAAATTATTTGTTTAAAACTTTTTTACCTGTAACTATTTTGTTGTAACTAAATTTTTCTTGTATTTTATTATTTAAACTATATAGTAAACTTTTAATTTATATATATTTGGTTTTAAAATTTATCTTATCCTATTCTAACCATTATATATATATATATATATTATTTTATATAAAGGGTTTCTTTCATAAGTATCTGTTTTCATAATTATATTTTTTATTAAGTGTAAATATCTTCCGAATTTAAAGTGTTGGATCTAAAACTGTTGTTCAAATGGAGTTGAGATAAATTTTATTCTATTTGAATATGAATCGATTTCTAAACCGATTTTGATATGGAAATGTAAATTTATTCTACTCGAATATAAATGGACCTCCTAAGGGATTGAAATGAGTTGAAGTGAAAGTATATATTCTATTTGAATATGAATGGATTTCGAACATAAGTCGATTTGGAATAATTTGAAATCTTTGACATAAAATATATTCTATTTGAATATAAGTCGAGTTTGAAATATTATATGATTATAATATAAGGATATGGAAATATATTCTAATTTAGAATATAATCGGTTTGGTATGATTATGACATTTTGATATTGAATTATATTCTATTTGAATATAAATTTGGTTCGAAACAAAATATGATATTTTGATATGAAACGAACCTTTGTGAATGTAAAAGAACTAACCGATGTGAAATTTGTAAGCGTTGGTTGTTAAAGAGACCGGAGTCGACATAAGGCATACTCTATGTCAGTGTCAATACCACTTTGACAACCGTGAACGTTATGACGTATCAAGAATGAGTATGATGGCTTGGAGGCGATTATTTAATCGAAGAAGATGAACGGTGACGAAATAGCCCTGACCTTCGGGTCAGAATTGAAATGACTAAAACAGGAGCTATACCGTGACTAATTGAGGTAGCACCTTTGATCGGACACACTTCTTCGATAATATTTCTATGACTATGATGATGATGATTTGGGCCCATTTATGACTTTGGGAGTGTGTTCCGAGGTGGGCGGTAGTGGCTGCTATGCGATACCACCGGTCTGGGAGTGCAATTGGTAGAATCCTACCTTGGGCATTACCTCGAGTGCCTTGTCATATTATCCTTATCGAGCCCCACACGATTTTGATTTGTATCGTACCTATGGAGTGCCTTCTGATGCCATCGTTTACGGTGGGTTTACGGTACTGTATAGACTACGGTATTATAAACGGTATAAGGGAAAAAATGTAATCCTGCTTACGCTATTAACAGTATTTATACTTTACTGAGTAGACACTATCATATAGCGTATTATACTATCTATGTATTAGTTTAACGGATCCTTGAGAGAGGTAAAAATCCTGTAACATCTCTTAAGTTACTGTACCCATGACACTGATGTTATTCCGTATTTTAATTTGACTAATATGAGAATGATTTAGTGCTGATCCGAGTGTTTGTTGTGTTTTCTTTTTGCGCAATATGCTCGGGTCAGCAGATGTTGCAGTCAGTGAAGATTTTCAACAGCTCGGAGGATGAAGACGAGTATTTGATATATATATATATATATATATATATATATATATATATTACATGTATGGTCCGCTGCACTTTACTTCCGCTGCATTACTATATGATTTGTACAAGTGTAACTCTGATGACCGAGAAAGTATAAGTCGAATGTATATGTTTAAATGTTGTTGAACCATTATTTGTTTATTTATGTTGTCTTTCCGCTGTGAGGTTTTGCGATTGTTTTTTTTCTTCTTTCTTATTTTTCTTCTTTTCCCAATAACCGCCTATACTTGTGATTTGTTTGGGTCGACATGTGTGGTTTATTGTCGATTTGAACGGTAAAAAATATGGGTCGTTACATTTGGTATCAGAGTGATGGTTAGCAATAACCTTGGCTCTGTTGGGAATTGACTCATTAGAGATGGGGTTAGGAAATGCCCTAGAATGAGTTTGAGTGATATATGAGAGAGCGTATTTGTATATTTGATATAAAATGGTTTTAAATTGTGTTGATGGTTCTGTTGAATATTTATGGATTATGGTCGATATATGGGACGCCATTGATTCGATAGGAATTTCTAAGTAATCAAACAGAATGATCGACATAATATGATTTTCGATTATGTTATATATATATATTATATATACTACTAGTGGTTCTATGTGTATAATCATTGGTCGTTGGTACGTAATAATATTAAGTTAATACCTATTACGGTTGATTCGATAATAAATCTAATAAGAAATTTAAATGGTCTTAGAAATATTTGAAAATGAGATGATACCTTTAAGTATCATTAGTTGAGAAAGGTTTGTGATTAAAATAGAATGAACAGGCTTTTGAGAAATGAAAGGAAGCAAAAATTTAGTCGAGCCAAGTGAATTGACTCGATAAGAGTTAATTTAGAAGACCACATAAAGGTTGATTTAGAATTTAATACTTAGAAAAGAAATAAGTTATAAATTTTGGCAAATTGATTCTTGATGATAAATTAAAGATTTAATATAATATAGTTGTTGGAAACGTCCAACGAATTCAAGTTTATTCGGAATGTAATGCTTGAAAATGAACGAGAAACGAATAGAAATATATTGGAATGAAATAAGCAATTGAATATGAATGCATTGTTCGGATAATGAAGTAAAACATTTTTTTTATATTGAAAATGTTATTTGGTTGGAAATCCATTCAATATAAATGGGTGAATTGAAATTGAACTTAAGTAAGATGGACGGAAATGGAACATAAGTAAATGAAATTCATTTAAGATAAGTGAAATGAACATGAATATATTTAGGCAATAAAGCGTGAATCACATTGTGTGCTTAATGGGGCGATAACCCCTTTTAGATGGTTAAGCGTTGCTTAAATTTTTGGAATCCGAAAAGATTGAAACTACAAATAAACAAACCGATGTGATATGAAAATCTGAAATTTTCAGTAGCTGAAGTAAAAAAGTCATAACTTTTGAATGGATGATCGAAATTTAACGATTCCGGACTTTTTGGAAACCTTAGAAACTGAACTAAAACTTTCATCTATAAAGTCATGTCGAATTCCTATGTTTACTAAGCTGAAATGCAAGGTTTATTCGTAGTTGTATGGGTAGAAAATTAAAAACTGGAGCGTATATCGATATTGTTTTGACCATAGCTTCCTAACGGAGCGTCGGATTTCGACGTGCGAGTACAATTCGGAAAGCCCAGGATGTTAACTAAAACTTTCCTAAACATGCTGGTGAAATTATGAGATTTAAAGGGGCAAAAACTGGGTTGAACAACTCAGACCTGCATTTTCCAGTGTATGGGCTGAGGCGTTCGCCTTCACTAAAATGGTCATAATGTTTGAACGATTTATCCGAATTCAACGATTCGGACAATTCGGAAAGCCTGAAACGATTAGAATTTTTTTTGCCTAGTGTTCTATGGTCAAATTCCATCATCTAAGGGGTGATAAACCCCAAGTTGTTCGCTGGTCTGTACTTAACATGTTGGTTTTATGGTTGAAATGTTCAATATATGTTGTGTAAGTTGTATGCATTTGCTATGTATTGTTTATATGTTGGATTCTTATGCCTATGTGAGTATGCAGCAGGTGTGGGTAAGTCGCGCTACGCTTCGGAGCTCGCTTGCGCTAAATGCTAAACGCTAAGATAAATAATAAGGCAAATAAACGCTAAAGAAAGGTACGTATTTGTGTTATTTTGTTTGTGGGTATATATATTTTTTGTTTCCCCATTGTTTGAGACGCCTCATCGCGTGATGAGATGAATAATTGAGTTTATATCTACATTGGGATTTTTCCCGGGGCTCTTCGTACAAAGGAGATGCTGCCGAAATTTTCCGTGATTTCGAGAGTTAGAAAATTTTATGAGTTTTACAACTATATACTTATTTTGTAAATACTATTTTATGTATTGATTTGAAATAGATATGTGCTTAATATCGTTTCGTTCTCTTTTCGAGGATGAAAAGATTATAAGTGGGGGAGAATGTAACAACCCAAAATTTTCCAGATATTTAAATTTACATTTGATATAAAGAAATGGGATAATAATGGTTAAAAAGTAAAGTTTGATCATTTATATGTTAATAATTATATGGATTGAGCATATATATAAGATTTTTTTTTAATGTAACTTATGTTGGTAAATGTTGGATTTTGAATTTTATTTGTAAGATAACCAAATGAGATGTGATTTATTTAGTTTTGGGCATCACATTTGTTAGCAATAAAATTTGGAAATTAAAATATTGAAATCTATGTATAAAGTGGGTTTTAAGTTGATTTTTAATAAATATAGTAAAGATGTAAATTGTATTAACCTAAAGGAAATTTTATTTTGTTATTATGATAAAGAATTGGAATTTTGGGATATAACATTTATAAATTTAATTAAATGCTAAGTTGTTTAAGGAATGATCGAAATATAAATATAAATGTATAAATAATTTAATTTGGGAACTTAAAATATGTGTATTAATTTATAAAATTTATTTAAGTTACAATTAGATTAAAATGAAATTTAATAAATATTTAAATTGAATTAAAATAGTTAAATGAATTATTGGATGTTTTATTTATTTATAAACCGTGAAAATTAACTATTTTGGTGACTATCTCGGAATTCGACGAAACTGGCGTCATCGGAACCAGAACGGTGAATTATGATAGGATTTCAATTTGCGTTACAATCCGACTTACCGTTTGATCGTACGAGAGAAAATGTGAACGAGATCAATGTAAATGGATAATTGGGTATTTCTCATATTTGGGCCTTATAATTATATATAAATAAAATCCACCTTTACCCTATCAGCCCATTAACCATTGTACGTTCATTTCCACCTCCATAGTTTTCTCTAATGGCTGAAAACAGATTTTTCAACCCCCTAGAAATAAAAATTTCAACTTCAAAATAAAATCTCTTCAAACCCTAGCTTATGATATACCGAATCGAAGATCTTGACAATACGAACCTACGGGTGTAGTTCGTTTCGACATGCAATGCTTCAGTTTGCCGGAAATCGCGGTCAAAGGGCTGAAATCGCGGAACCCTTACATGCAAATTGGTGGTTTTCGATTTAAAGGTTAATCGCGAAATTGGGTTTGTGGATATTGAAGAGGATGTCGATACGAGTTCAAAGGTGGTGGTGGCAAGTCTTGTCTTGGTCGGAGGAGGCGGGAATTTCCGTTTTAGGTCGCGAAATTGGTTCCGGTTCTTAGACTGGCGATGGCAAAGGGGACCACCGGAGAAGGTGGGTCAGGTGCTGGTGAGTGCGGCGCAAAAGGAGCTTCGACATGGAGGTGGTTGGAGGTCCTCAGGTGGATGGTGCAAGGCGCAGTGGTTGGTCAAAGATGGTGCGGCTTTGGGTTTGTTTTCACGTTCGTTACTGTAGTAGGCAAGAAGAGGAGCGGGAAGAAGGATTCCCACTGATGACGTGGCTCCTTTGGATTGGGTGAGAGATTTATGTTATTAATTTTTATATATTTTGAATTCAAACGGTAAAACAAGCATAACTTCTTCATGCGACCTCGGATTGACGTGTGGTTTGTTGCGTTAGGATCATGGCGAAATTGTGGATGTTTTGGCACTGGTTTCACTGCAGTTAGAGACTATAAAATTTTGGCCCTTAGTTGAACGTTCTATCAACTGAGGACGCAAAGGTGAGTGATTTTTTTTTCCACTCACGATGAACTGAATTGCTCCCATATTTATTAAATGAAATTATGAAATAAGTTGGTTGCATGGTTGCGTTGGATTGTTGATGTGTTGTTAAAATTTGACATGCAAGTGTGTTACATGCAATGAAAATCGATAATTAAATATTTAAATTTCTTGTTAGAAAATCTTGACACTTGAAATCAGTGGAATGATCTAACACTGATCATGAAATGAAATGTTGTGTGATGGATGCCTTGGCTGATTTAAATTACTGAATGAATACTGCTAGAATGTTCCTTTATTTGGTATATAAAGGTAGTATGTTCGTGTTTGACGATGAATCCTAATTCTTTCACCCTTTATGTTACGGGCATCTAATAAACCCCGTATTAATCGATAGAAATCAAATAAGAACACAGAGTGAAATGATAAATCTCTGTGACCCTAATTTGGATTGAAATGATAGATCCATCCCTGAATATCGAGAAATTAAATTTAAATTCACTTGGCCATAGGGTAGCAAATTATATATGGACATCGGTTGGTTAAATGATTTAAATATGTGAAATTCTATTTGATTGGAAATTCATTTAAAGGAAATGTGTCGATTTCGATAAATTTTATTCTTCCTTTAAAGATCTGAATCTTGAATGTTACTGAAATGATTAAGGAAACTTTCCCAAAGTGAATTTGAAGTTTTAAAGATTCAAAATTAATATGATTTGGTATTTTCAAGGATTGTGTAAAACTCGAATTTAATAAATTCTTATTGAATTTAATATTAGAATAAAGATAATTGAGTATACTTGGAGTGTTTTAAACTAAATACGAGTATGGTTTGAATCCTTGGAAATTGAAAAATGGGTTTGGAATGGGGTTTGGGACAAGTCATTGGGCTAGACAAACTCCATTGAGACTGGAGTTGTAGATTTGAGTATTGAAGTTCGAAAGAAAGGAATGATTTTTAGTTAAAGAATTTTATTATATATATTTACACTGTTGATTTCAAAGTAACTATTCCATTCCTTAAAAAAAATTATTTGTTTAAAAATTTTTTACCTGTAACTATTTTGTTGTAACTAAATTTTTGTAATAACCCGAAAATCTGGGCCAGTTTAAAATTTTTATTTTGGCAATTTTATCGAATTTTGAATATTTAAAATAGATTATTTTAAATAATATTGTCGAGGAATTTATTTTGAATAGAATTCGAACGTATATATTATATACGTCGTCGTTAGAATATAAATATTTATATATAATTATAAATAGAATTGAAAATGGCGCGGTAGTTCGATAATTCGATTTCAAACTTCAATTGAATGTACCGGGTGCAAAACAATCCGGATTTTAGTGAAACCAAAAATAATGGGATCTAATTGATAAAATCTTTCCAACGAATCCGAAAAATCAAAATTTCATAGCGGGAATATAAAGATATGTCCAGTTGAAAATTTTGAATAGTCGCTATGGAATTCAGGCCCTTAAAAATGGAAATTTTGCAAATGACCTCGGATTTCGACGAAACCAGTTTTGTTGGATCCGCAGTGTCAAATTATTGCTAGATTTAAAATTTCATAATTTTTCGAGTCAATATGTGAGCGTGGCAAAGGAAAACGCATTTGACCAGTTTCAGTTGATTTTAATCGACTGGAAATTGGCCATTTTCCAAACGGTCTCAGAATTCGACGAAACTAGTTTTGTTAGGACCGTATCGTCAATACGAAGCTAGAAAATATTTTTTTGGAATTTTTCTAGTTAGTATGTGGCCCCGGTAATTTGAAATGTACGTTTAAAATTCAATATGGTGATTTAAATGTAGATTTAACGGAAACTGATCGTAACAATCGAATTGGCTTATGATACATATCCCATTGTGTTCGGAATGGGGGTAAAACGCTATGGACGACAGGCGGTGAACCTCGTTTAGAGGTCGTATGTAAAAGTACCTTTTTAGAAATTCAATAATTAATTATATATATAAAATATATATATATATATTCTCTTCCCCTTCATTACCCTCTGCCCCCCCGTTCTAAATTATTTCAACAGAGAAAAAAAAAACCCACTACACCGATCCTCCCCCAATTCTCGTCAGCCGCCGCCGGGCCCATGCCCGCCACGCCGACCTTCGGCCACCTCCCTCCACCGCCGATCCTCCCCCAAGCCTCCACCGCTTCTCTCCATCCCCCATTCAAAACCCTAGCCTCAAATTCAACCATACTGCCTCCTCTAGCCACCGATTGAACTGCCCCCCCCCCCCCCAGTCGACTTCCGCACCTTCCCTCCACCGCCTACTGACCGACGCCACCGCGAGCAGCCCCCCTTCTCAGTTCAGCAACGAAAACAGTAAGCTTTTTATTTATTTACATGTGTTTTAATTTCAGTTTTATTAAATCAGCTTTAATGTTTATAGAAAATTGTGACTCCCCCCTTTTATTATCATTTATTTCTTTAATGGATAAAATTTTAATCACATAAAGTTACAATTTTTAGACATGTAAAAATATAAATTTTTAGCGAATAAAAATATGTTTTATTTATCAGTAGAAAGGCGGGATCTTTATCTAATCAAGTTAGAATTTTTTAATTAGAAAAGATGGAATTTTTACTTCAAAATAAAAATATGATTTTTATATATTGAACTTCGAATTAAAAATATGATTTTTATATATTGAACTTCGAATTAAAAATATGATTTTTATATATTGAACTTCGGATTAAAAATATGATTTTTATATATTGAACTTCGAAATAAAAATGTGATTTTTATATATTGAACTTCGAATTAAAAATGTGATTTTTATATATTGAACTTCGATTTAAAAATATGATTTTTATATATTGAACTTCGGAATAAAAATGTGATTTTTATATATCGAACTTCGATTTAAAAATATGATTTTTATATATTGAACTTCGAAATAAAAATATGATTTTTATATATTGAACTTCGGAATAAAAATATGATTTTTATATATTGAACTTCGAAATAAAAATATGATTTTTATATATTGAACATCGAAAAAAAAAATATGATTTTTGTATATTGAATAGCGAAGTAAAATTCGATTTTTACATATGTAGTGAAAGCGGACAACGAAAGCGACAAAAAGCGAGTTGGCGAAGATCTCCTGCATTAGAAGTGCCGTGGAGATTTGGATAGCTATAAGTGAGAACTTCTCACCTTTCAATTTAATTTTTCTAGTTATATATATATATATACTAGGATGCAGACGGTGCTTAGTAGCACCCGACACCCGTCATCCACAGACCATGGATGGCTTGTTTGTTAAATTGTTTGGATGTGTAGTTGGTTAGTTCATTTGGTTTGAATTAAATTGTTTGGTGAAATGAAATTGATTTGATTGATGTGTGAATGGTGTGGGCCTTCACTAGACCGGGGATTAGGCTAGGCCTTGTCCCGTTTCTAGTATCGTGCCGTTATGCCGCCGAAATTTTCTAAAGTATGTTAGAAAAATAAAAATATCATTTTATAGAATAAATGAATTGAATAGAAATTCATATGTTGAAATAAATGTTTTGTCGTTAAAAATATAATTTTTAACGTGAATGTAAATAAATAAATATTCATTTACAGACCGGACGGTTTGTTTATGTACACCTATTTGAAGGACATTGATTGGGTCGATAAATTTTACACATCGCCCAACTACACAAATAAAATATGTGTTTGATTGTTTGAAACCCCACACGGGTGTTGGGATGAAATTTGAAGTTCACTCATCCTGATTTATTAATTATGTCGATCGGTTGATTGACAGGCTGTTTTAAGCGTTAGATATCTATATTTGATGCTTATACAGTGTAGTGCACTTTGGTTGATGGTTGATTATTTTTCCATGCAATTATATACATGTGTTGTATAAAAATCCATATAATTAACTTTATATGGTAATTGATTGGGCCTGATTCCAATTTGAAAAATAAAGAATATTATAAAATAAAAGTTCATGTGTTGACAGTACTCATCTATTGAGATTGGTCATGTGTTGAACGAAATATTTTAGTAATAAAATTTACATCTTTATCAATATAAAATAAAGGTTCATGTGTTGACAGTACTCATCCATTGAGATTGGTCATGTGTTGAACGAAATATTTTGATAATAACAACTATTTTGAAAATAGAAATTTATGAAGCCGTGTTGATTAGATTAACGCCATTTAGACGTAAACGATATTTATATCGATTTATTCATTTCGAAATGAATTGAATTGAAAACGATTTCGAAATGAATTGAATTGAAAACGATTTCAAAATGAATTGAATTGAAAACGATTTCGAAATGAAATGAATTGAAAACAATTTCGAAATGAATTGAATTGAAAACGATTTCGAAATGAATTGAATTGAAAACGATTTCGAAATGAATTGAATATATAACGATTTCGAAATGAATTGAATTGAAAACGATTTCGAAATGAATTGAATTGAAAACGATTTCGAAATGAATTGAATTGAAAACGATTTCGAAATGAAATAAATTGAAAACGATTTCGAAATGAATTGAATATAAAACGATTTCGAAATGAATTGAATATATAACGATTTCGAAATGAATTGAATTGAAAACGATTTCGAAATGAATTGAATTGAAAACGATTTCGAAATGAATTGAATTGAAAACGATTTCGAAATGAAATGAATTGAAAACGATTTCGAAATGAATTGAATTGAAAACGATTTCGAAATGAATTGAATTGAAAACGATTTCAAAATGAATTGAATATATAACGATTTCGAAATGAATTGAATATATAACGATTTCGAAATGAATTGAATATATAACGATTTCGAAATGAATTGAATATATAACGAATTGAAATGAATTCAAATTGAATTGAAATTTGAATTGAATAGAAATGAATTTTTAAAACGAATTTATAAAGAAGAATTCAATTTTGATTTGAATTGAAAAGGAAGTTGAAATTTCTTTTGAAACGATTTTAAAACTATTTATATAATTCGTTTTAAATAGAAATCGACGAAATATATATTATATATATTATATATATAATATAATGGCCTGAATAGAACGCGCAGCGCCGCGGCAGTTCGCGAATTTCGACCATTTATTTCAAACGGACATTACGGGAGATCCGAACGTCGGATTCTCCTAAAACCGGAACCGTTGGGTTCGTATCGAAAAGAGCTTTCTAAAAAATATTAGAAATTCAAAATCTAACGGTTGGATTTGGAGTTATGTCCAAATCAAATTCGAAAAAGGTCGCTGTAAGTGCAGTTCGATGGCCATTGATGGAAATCGACTGTACGGGCCTTGATAAAATTATTAAAAATAGTAATAATTTATGTAAAATCATAAGAAATGATTTAGAAAGAATTGGGATGAAAAACTCCATATTTGAAAAGATAAAAATAGATTTTTATCGAAATGAACTAGTTTTGAACTAGAAATATAATTCTATTTATTTTTAAATAAATAAATTGAATTCGAAAGGGTTTTAAAAATAACCAGAATTTCCAATGATTGCATTGGAGTGGATTTGAATCGAAATTGTCTTCGGAATATTTCGATGTTGGAATTCGTGATTATACAGGTGTTGTTATGGAAATTTGAAAGATATACATTTATATCGTTATTTCCAATACGACATTTGTTAGTCGTAGAATTTGATATTGAATATAAGCCGATATATTTTCTATTCAGAGCCTTGTATTGAATATCGAATGTGATTTGGGTTTGTCGTGAATGGTGTCTTCACTAACACTGTTCTTGAACCCAATTGAGAAATGATTAAATCTTTTTATTTAGATTTAATGAAAGGTACCAATTAAATAATATTTAATTGGAATTGAATTGATATTGATTTTTGGGTTTATCGTGGACAGTGTTTTAAATAACACTTGTTCTTTAACCCGATAATTAATGGAATGATATTTTGGGTTTACCGTGAACCGTGTTTTAAATGACACTGATTCTTTAACCCAGTTAACGATTAAAACTAAGTGGAGTTTTAATGAATCTTTAATTAGATTGAAATAATCGAGAATGGAGTATCACCAGTTTTACTCCAGGCGATAGTTAAATCTTTAATTAGATTTGAACGTGAAATGGTAATTGAATTTACCGATAACACTGTGGTGTTAGATATGAAGTATTACCAGTTTTACTTCATGGGATAAATAGGTTGGGATTGGGAAATTAAAACAAATGATTACTTCGGTAAGTTTCGTTAATCCCGACTAGTTTGAATTGATATTCAAAAGTAGATTAAAGAATAAATTAAAGAATTTATCTTTGATAAAATTAATGGGAACCTTTCCCTATGAATGTGAAATTAGAAATTAACTGTCGGTTAGCCAAGCAGAATGGTTTTCTGGATATTGATCTGATGTTGGTTTCGGCCTTCGGGGTTAATATTTGGGGAATTATTCTCTTGATTAATTTACGGTTAATGACTGATGAATTGAAATGAGGCGTATGTTGTGTTTGTGTAACACTTACTTAAGATATACGCGAGTTATTCGGAAAGACCGGGTTTATCCCATTCTGAATAACAGATACGACGATAAGTCAAAGACGAAGACGATGGTCGAAGACCGGAGGTCTTCACGTCGTTTGGGTGATAACTGATGATCTTGATTGGGCTGTACACCCAAGAAGATGGAAACAGTTGGTGATTGTCCAGACGTACTTGGAGATCGATGGATATGCGGGGTACTAGGTGCCTCCGATTTCGTTCAGACCCAGAACGGACTTGTAAATTGACTGTGTGTCTGACATTGGAATTTAGTCCTTGTGATTGATCTCTATTAAATATATATCTATTTGGCGGCGGAGAATTTATTCTCTTGCTTAACGCCCTTCTCTGAGACGTACGAGCTCAGGGGTTATATATTGATGGATATCAAACGCATGGAGTGAATTGCCTGTGTGGCATGCCTAAGTGGCAATTGATCGAGGCTTCTGTTGAAAAGCAAAGTCTTGTGGTGATGATCAAAGCACGGCCTTTGTGGCGTAGCTTTGTGTAACGTTTGCTTCGCGAGTTTCACACCCGGTATGAACCAAAAACGGGAGAGGACGTCAGGGAGGGTATGCGTTTCTTTCTAGCTAGAAGTGGCGTCAGTGGTTTTACACGCCCTGACGAGTTTGACTTATGTGGTTGTTGTTGTTGCGAGGCGCCTCGGATTGATCGGTCGTTCTCGAACCGATGGAGTCATTTAGTTGGCTCGTTTACGCCCCATAGGGCAGGGAAACGCATGTTCAGGGTTTAAGTTTAATCCACATCGGTGGACTGGCCCTGAGGATCCAAGGGTCACTCGAGCTCTGATCCTGAGGGGCGGGCTAGAGCGTCTCGAATCGGATGAGGACTATCTTTTGTCTCGGTTCATAGATGGAAATCCAATTTCCAAATACGTGACATTTGCGGTTTTAATTGTAAAACTAGTATGGCGACATGATATATGGTAACCATGCCGCCTATGATTGATACTTATGATTTGAAGTTGTTTTATACACTATGCACTTATAATAGTATCAAATGATTTGTTTTAAACGTATCAAGCATTCTTTGGTTGTTATAAGGGAAAACCCTATCCCCCGGCTTGCGTTGCATTGTGTGATAGGACCTGGGTCTTATAACAGCTTCATTTTTTCTTTATTTAGCATTGCGCTGTTTGTTTTATGCACTGGTATTCTTGGGAGGAAACCCGTTCCGTGTTATACGGCGTGGTCCCTTGATTTACCTAGCTTTAAAAATAAAGATTAACTGTTTTAGTTCTCACACCAGTCACATGACTGACCTGGAGTTTATTGTTTTAACCTAAACTCTGGGTGCCCCTATTTTGACACGGGCAGCTAGTAGTTTTGGTTTTGCAGATTTATATTCACAGGATCCTGGTTTACAGCTGGAACGATATCCGGAAAGCTTTGTATCCGTATATCTCATTCTAGTTGTGTATTGTATTATTTTCCGCTGCTATGTATTTAAATGTAATTTAAATCTCTGATATTTCTGTGTAATATTTATTCATTTATACTCTGTATATTCTTGTAATCTGATGCATAGTTGTAATATACAATGAAATGCTCTTCTGTATGTGTTCTGTTTTGGTTTGTTCTCGAACTATCCGGCGCTTTCCTTTAGGGGGAATTACGGGTTTTCACAGTTGGTATCAGAGCTTTGGTTTACAAAGCTCAGAGAACAAGACACATTAGAACCATACGAAAGAATTCATCAGATATTGGATTAGTAATATCCAATTAGAATGACTCGTTAGAGATGGGATCAGTAGTATCCTAGAACGAGCGTGAAGAGTATATTTTTCAAATGAAAACAAATTTTGTTTTGAAAATTTAAATCAATCATTCGTATTTGATTATTTATTTATATTGATGTGGACAATCCAGTATATATAGATTTTGCGTATACGTCTGATCCACGTGTATTTGAAACTTTAATATACTGGATAGATATAGAATTACACTCTAGACACCCGGAGATGGTTCTGATGATTGATCGATCATCATCAGAACTTATGTTCGTGTTTCGAAGGTGGGATTTCTAAATATTTCCTATTGACTGGTGTGAGAACCAAAATTAGATAGGGCTTATTGTTGTGATTTGGCATCAAAAATGTGATTTTTGTATATGTATCAAAATTACGAATTTGAAACTCTAATTCACTAATTGATTGATGTTTGTGTTGTTGGTTCATTTATTTGCTAATTTTGAACAGTTATGCCTAATTGAACCTAATATTGAACGATACTGAAAATTAGTCGCATTTGCTTGCATATACATGTATATCCTTGAACAGGTCATAGCAAGGAGGCTAGAGCAGAGAATAAAATTTGTTTGCCCGACAAATAGGTACATGTTTACTACATAATTTACTGTTTTGTTTGGGTGATGATGATTTTGTGAGCCTATTGGCTAGCCGCTTGGCTTTGTCTTTTTCTTTTTGAGATCTGAAGGACCGGGGAAGCTATTTGAAATTCCCCGATGCTCCCGGTGCAGGGGAGGTTATGGCGAAATTTTTCGAAAATTTAGGGTGTTAGCCAAATTTTTGAAATTTTGAAAATTCTCAAAAACTAAAGAGTTGGAGAATGGAAGCCAGATCGAGCGTAGAGCTGAATAATCAAACCACTTTCGACTTTGTTCCTTTTCGGGGACGAAAAGTTTTAAGTGGGGGAGATTGTAATAACCCGAAAATCTGGGCCAGTTTAAAATTTTTATTTTGGCAATTTTAGCGAATTTTGAATATTTAAAATAGATTATTTTAAATAATATTGTCGAGGAATTTATTTTGAATAGAATTCGAACGTATATATTATATACGTCGTCGTTAGAATATAAATATTTATATATAATTATAAATAGAATTGAAAATGGCGCGGTAGTTCGATAATTCGATAATTCGATTTCAAACTTCAATTGAATGTACCGGGTGCAAAACAATCCGGATTTTAGTGAAACCAAAAATAATGGGATCTAATTGATAAAATCTTTCCAACGAATCCGAAAAATCAAGATTTCATAGCGGGAATATAAAGATATGTCCAGTTGAAAATTCTGAATAGTCGCTATGGAATTCAGGCCCTTAAAAATGGAAATTTTGCAAATGACCTCGGATTTCGACGAAACCAGTTTTGTTGGATCCGCAGTGTCAAATTATTGCTAGATTTAAAATTTCATAATTTTTCGAGTCAATATGTGAGCGTGGCAAAGGAAAACGCGTTTGACCAGTTTCAGTTGATTTTAATCGACTGGAAATTGGCCATTTTTCAAACGGTCTCAGAATTCGACGAAACTAGTTTTGTTAGGACTGTATCGTCAATACGAAGCTAGAAAATATTTTTCTGGAATTTTTCTAGTTAGTATGTGGCCCCGGTAATTTGAAATGTACGTTTAAAATTCAATATGGTGATTTAAATGTAGATTTAACGGAAACTGATCGTAACAATCGAATTGGCCTACGATACATATCCCATTGTGTTCGGAATGGGGGTAAAACGCTATGGACGACAGGCGGTGGACCTCGTTTAGAGGTCGTATGTAAAAATACCTTTTTAGAAATTCAATAATTAATTATATATATATATATAAAAAAAAATTCTCTTCCCCTTCATTACCCTCTGGCCCCCCCTCCCCCCGTTCTAAATTATTTCAATAGAGAGAAAAAAAAAACCACTACACCGATCCTCCCCCAATTCTCGTCAGCCGCCGCCGGGCCCATGCCCGCCGCGCCGACCTTCGGCCACCTCCCTCCACCGCCGATCCTCCCCCAAGCCTCCACCGCTTCTCTCCATCCCCCATTCAAAACCCTAGCCTCAAATTCAACCATACCCGCCTCCTCTAGCCACCGATTGAACTGCCCCCCCCCCCCCCCAGTCGACTTCCGCACCTTCCCTCCACCGCCTACTGACCGGCGCCACCGCGAGCAGCCCCCCCTTCTCAATTCAGCAACGAAAACAGTAAGCTTTTTATTTATTTACATGTGTTTTAATTTCAGTTTTATTAAATCAGCTTTAATGTTTATAGAAAATTGTGACTCCCCCCTTTTATTATCATTTATTTCTTTAATGGATAAAATTTTAATCACATAAAGTTACAATTTTTAGACATGTAAAAATATAAATTTTTAGCGAATAAAAATATGTTTTTTTATCAGTAGAAAGGCGGGATCTTTATCTAATCAAGTTAGAATTTTTACATTAGAAAAGATGGAATTTTTACTTCAAAATAAAAATATGATTTTTATATATTGAACTTCGAATTAAAAATATGATTTTTATATATTGAACTTCGAATTAAAAATATGATTTTTAAATATTGAACTTCGGATTAAAAATATGATTTTTATATATTGAACTTCGAAATAAAAATGTGATTTTTATATATTGAACTTCGAATTAAAAATGTGATTTTTATATATTGAACTTCAATTTAAAAATATGATTTTTATATATTGAACTTCGGAATAAAAATGTGATTTTTATATATTGAACTTCGATTTAAAAATATGATTTTTATATATTGAACTTCGGAATAAAAATATGATTTTTATATATTGAACTTCGGAATAAAAATATGATTTTTATATATTGAACTTCGAAATAAAAATATGATTTTTATATATTGAACATCGAAAAAAAAATATGATTTTTGTATATTGAATAGCGAAGTAAAATTCGATTTTTACATATGTAGTGAAAGCGGACAACGAAAGCGACAAAAAGCGAGTTGGCGAAGATCTCCTGCATTAGAAGTGCCGTGGAGATTTGGATAGCTATAAGTGAGAACTTCTCACCTTTCAATTTAATTTTTCTAGTTATATATATATATACTAGGATGCAGACGGTGCTTAGTAGCACCCGACACCCGTCATCCACAGACCATGGATGGCTTGTTTGTTAAATTGTTTGGATGTGTAGTTGGTTAGTTCATTTGGTTTGAATTAAATTGTTTGGTGAAATGAAATTGATTTGATTGATGTGTGAATGGCGTGGGCCTTCACTAGACCGGGGATTAGGCTAGGCCTTGTCCCGTTTCTAGTATCGTGTCGTTATGCCGCCGAAATTTTCTAAAGTATGTTAGAAAAATAAAAATATCATTTTATAGAATAAATGAATTGAATAGAAATTCATATGTTGAAATAAATGTTTTGTCGTTAAAAATATAATTTTTAACGTGAATGTAAATAAATAAATATTCATTTACAGACCGGACAGTTTGTTTATGTACACCTATTTGAAGGACATTGATTGGGTCGATAAATTTTACACATCGCCCAACTACACAAATAAAATATGTGTTTGATTGTTTGAAACCCCACACGGGTGTTGGGATGAAATTTGAAGTTCACTCATCCTGATTTATTAATTATGTCGATCGGTTGATTGACAGGCCGTTTTAAGCGTTAAATATCTATATTTGATGCTTATACAGTGTAGTGCACTTTGGTTGATGGTTGATTATTTTTCCATGCTATTATATACATGTGTTGTATGAAAATCCATATAATTAACTTTATATGGTAATTGATTGGGCCTCATTCCAATTTGAAAAATAAAGAATATTATAAAATAAAAGTTCATGTGTTGACAGTACTCATCTATTGAGATTGGTCATGTGTTGAACGAAATATTTTAGTAATAAAATTTACATCTTTATCAATATAAAATAAAGGTTCATGTGTTGACAGTACTCATCCATTGAGATTGGTCATGTGTTGAACGAAATATTTTGATAATAACAACTATTTTGAAAATAGAAATTTATGAAGCCGTGTTGATTAGATTAACGCCATTTAGACGTAAACGATATTTATATCGATTTTATTCATTTCGAAATGAATTGAATTGAAAACGATTTCGAAATGAATTGAATTGAAAACGATTTCGAAATGAATTGAATTGAAAACGATTTCGAAATGAATTGAATTGAAAACGATTTCGAAATGAATTGAATTGAAAACGATTTCGAAATGAATTGAATTGAAAACGATTTCGAAATGAATTGAATATATAACGATTTCGAAATGAATTGAATTGAAAACGATTTCGAAATGAATTGAATTGAAAACGATTTCGAAATGAATTGAATTGAAAACGATTTCGAAATGAAATAAATTGAAAACGATTTCGAAATGAATTGAATATAAAACGATTTCGAAATGAATTGAATATATAACGATTTCGAAATGAATTGAATTGAAAACGATTTCGAAATGAATTGAATTGAAAACGATTTCGAAATGAATTGAATTGAAAACGATTTCGAAATGAAATGAATTGAAAACGATTTCGAAATGAATTGAATTGAAAACGATTTCGAAATGAAATAAATTGAAAACGATTTCGAAATGAATTGAATATATAACGATTTCGAAATGAATTGAATATATAACGATTTCGAAATGAATTGAATATATAACGATTTCGAAATGAATTGAATATATAACGAATTGAAATGAATTCAAATTGAATTGAAATTTGAATTGAATAGAAATGAATTTTTAAAACGAATTTATAAAGAAGAATTCAATTTTGATTTGAATTGAAAAGGAAGTTGAAATTGCTTTTGAAACGATTTTAAAACTATTTATATAATTAGTTTTAAATAGAAATCGACGAAATATATATTATATATATAATATAATGGCCTGAATAGAACGCGCCGCGCCGCGATAGTTCGCGAATTTCGACCATTTATTTCAAACGGGCATTACGGGAGATCCGACCGTCGGATTCTCCTAAAACTGGAACCGTTGGGTTCGTATCGAAAAGAGCTTTCTAACAAATATTAGAAATTCAAAATCTAACGGTTGGATTTGGAGTTATGTCCAAATCAAATTCGAAAAAGGTCGCTGTAAGTGCAGTTCGATGGCCATTGATGGAAATCGACTGTACGGGCCTTGATAAAATTATTAAAAATAGTAATAATTTATGTAAAATCATAAGAAATGATTTAGAAAGAATTGGGATGAAAAACTCCATATTTGAAAAGATAAAAATATACTTTTAACGAAATGAACTAGTTTTGAACTAGAAATATAATTCTATTTATTTTTAAATAAATAAATTGAATTCGAAAGGGTTTTAAAAATAACCAGAATTTCCAATGATTGCATTGGAGTGGATTTGAATCGAAATTGTCTTCGGAATATTTCGATGTTGGGATTCGTGATTATACAGGTGTTGTTATGGAAATTTGAAAGATATATATTTATATCATTATTTCCAATACGACATTTGTTAGTCGTAGAATTTGATATTGAATATAAGCCGATATATTTTCTATTCAGAGCCTTGTATTGAATATCGAATGTGATTTGGGTTTGTCGTGAATGGTGTCTTCACTAACACTGTTCTTGAACCCAATTGAGAAATGATTAAATCTTTTTATTTAGATTTAATGAAAGGTACCAATTAAATAATATTTAATTGGAATTGAATTGATATTGATTTTTGGGTTTATCGTGGACAGTGTTTTAAATAACACTTGTTCTTTAACCCGATAATTAATGGAATGATATTTTGGGTTTACCGTGAACCGTGTTTTAAATGACACTGATTCTTTAACCCAGTTAACGATTAAAACTAAGTGGAGTTTTAATGAATCTTTAATTAGATTGAAATAATCGAGAATGGAGTATCACCAGTTTTACTCCAGGCGATAGTTAAATCTTTAATTAGATTTGAACGTGAAATGGTAATTGAATTTACCGATAACACTGTGGTGTTAGATATGAAGTATTACCAGTTTTACTTCATGGGATAAATAGGTTGGGATTGGGAAATTAAAACAAATGATTACTTCGGTAAGTTTCGTTAATCCCGACTAGTTTGAATTGATATTCAAAAGTAGATTAAAGAATAAATTAAAGAATTTATCTTTGATAAAATTAATGGGAACCTTTCCCTATGAATGTGAAATTAGAAATTAACTGTCGCTTAGCCAAGCAGAATGGTTTTCTGGATATTGATCTGATGTTGGTTTCGGCCTTCGGGGTTAATATTTGGGGAATTATTCTCTTGATTAATTTACGGTTAATGACTGATGAATTGAAATGAGGCGTATGTTGTGTTTGTGTAACACTTACTTAAGATATACGCGAGTTATTCGGAAAGACCGGGTTTATCCCATTCTGAATAACTGATACGACGATAAGTCGAAGACGAAGACGATGGTCGAAGACCGGAGGTCTTCACGTCATTTGGGTGATAACTGATGATCTTGACTGGGCTGTACACCCAAGAAGATGGAAACAGTTGGTGATTGTCCAGACGTACTTGGAGATCGATGGATATGCGGGGTACTAGGTGCCTCCGATTTCGTTCAGACCCAGAACGGACTTGTAAATTGACTGTGTGTCTGACATTGGAATTTAGTCCTTGTGATTGATCTCTATTAAATATATATCTATTTGGCGGCGGAGAATTTATTCTCTTGCTTAACGCCCTTCTCTGAGACGTACGAGCTCAGGGGTTATATATTGATGGATATCAAACGCATGGAGTGAATTGCCTGTGTGGCATGCCTAAGTGGCAATTGATCGAGGCTTCTGTTGAAAAGCAAAGTCTTGTGGTGATGATCAAAGCACGGCCTTTGTGGCGTAGCTTTGTGTAACGTTTGCTTCGCGAGTTTCACACCCGGTATGAACCAAAAATGGGAGAGGACGTCAGGGAGGGCATGCGTTTCTTTCTAGCTAGAAGTGGCGTCAGTGGTTTTACACGCCCTGACGAGTTTGACTTATGTGGTTGTTGCTGTTGCGAGGCGCCTCGGATTGATCGGTCGTTCTCGAAACGATGGAGTCATTTAGTTGGCTCGTTTACACCCCATAGGGCGGGGAAACGCATGTTCAGGGTTTAAGTTTAATCCACATCGGTGGACTGGCCCTGAGGATCCAAGGGTCACTCGAGCTCTGATCCTGAGGGGCGGGCTACAGCGTCTCGAATCGGATGAGGACTATCTTTTGCCTCGGTTCATAGATGGAAATCCAATTTCCAAATACGTGACATTTGCGGTTTTAATTGTAAAACTAGTATGGCGACATGATATATGGTACCCATGCCGCTTATGATTGATACTTATGATTTGAAGTTGTTTTATACACTATGCACTTATAATAGTATCAAATGATTTGTTTTAAACGTATCAAGCATTCTTTGGCTGTTATAAGGGAAAACCCTATCCCCCGGCTTGCGTTGCATTGTGTGATAGGACCTGGGTCTTATAACAGCTTCATTTTTTCTTTATTTAGCATTGCGCTGTTTGTTTTATGCACTGGTATTCTTGGGAGGAAACCCGTTCCGTGTTATACGGCGTGGTCCCTTGATTTACCTAGCTTTAAAAATAAAGATTAACTGTTTTAGTTCTCACACCAGTCACATGACTGACCTGGAGTTTATTGTTTTAACCTAAACTCTGGGTGCCCCTATTTTGACACGGGCAGCTAGTAGTTTTGGTTTTGCAGATTTATATTCACAGGATCCTGGTTTACAGCTGGAACGATATCCGGAAAGCTTTGTATCCGTATATCTCATTCTAGTTGTGTATTGTATTATTTTCCGCTGCTATGTATTTAAATGTAATTTAAATCTCTGATATTTCTGTGTAATATTTATTCATTTATACTCTGTATATTCTTGTAATCTGATGCATAGTTGTAATATACAATGAAATGCTCTTCTGTATGTGTTCTGTTGTGGTTTGTTCTCGAACTATCCGGCGCTTTCCTTTACGGGGAAGTTACGGGTTTTCACAATTTTTCTTGTATTTTATTATTTAAACTATATAGTAAACTTTTAATGTATATATACTGGGTTTTAAAATTTATCTTATCCTATTCTAACCATTATATATATATATATATTATTTTATATAAAGGGTTTCTTTCATAAGTATCTGTTTTCATAATTATATTTTTTATAAAGTGTAAATATCTTCCGAATGGAAAGTGTTGGATCTAAAACTGTTGTTCAAATGGAGTTGAAATAAACTTTATTCTATTTGAATATGAATCGATTTCTAAACCGATTTTGATATGGAAATGTAAATTTATTCTACTCGAATATAAATGGACCTACTAAGGGATTGAAATGAGTTGAAGTGAAAGTATATATTCTATTTGAATACGAATGGATTTCGAACATAAGTGATCTGGAATAATTTGAAATCTTTGACATAAAATATATTCTATTTGAATACAAGTTGAGTTTGAAATATTATATGATTATAATTTAAGGAATTGGAAATATATTCTAATTTAGAATATAATCGGTTTGGTATGATTATGACATTTTGATATGGAATTATATTCTATTTGAATATAAATTTGGTTCGAAACAAAATATGATATTTTGATATGAAACGAACCTTTGTGAATGTAAAAGAACCAACCGATGTGAAATTTGTAAGCGTTTGTTGTTAAAGACACCGGAGTCGACATAAGGCATACTCTCTGTCAGTGTCGATACCACTTTGACAACTGTGAATGTTATGACGTATCCAGAATGAGTATAATGGCTTGGAGGCGATTATTGAATCGAAGAAGATGAACGGTGACGAAATAGCCCTGATCTTCGGGTCAGAATTGAAATGAATAAAACAGGAGCTATACCTTGACTAATTGAGGTAACACCTTTGATCGGACACACTTCTTCGATACTATTTCTATGACTATGACGATGATGATGATTTGGGCCCATTTATGACTTTGGGAGTGTGTTCCGAGGTGGGCGGTAGTGGCTGCTATGCGTTACCACCGGTCCGGGAGTGCAATTGGTAGAATCCTACCCTGGGCATTACCTCGAGTGCCTTGTCATATTATCCTTATCGAGCCCCATATGATTTTGATTTGTATCGTACCTATGGAGTGCCCTCTGATGCCATCGTTTACGGTGGGTTTACGGTACTGTATAGACTGCGGTATTATAAATGGTGCAAGGGTAAAAATGTAATCCCTCTTATGCTATTTTCAGTATTTATACTTTGCTGAGTAGACACTATCATAATAGCGTTTTATACTATCTATGTATTCGTTTAACGGATCCTTGAGAGATGGAAAAATCCCATAACATCATTTTAGTTATTGTACCCATGACACTGATGTTATTCCGTATTTTAATTTGACTAATATGAGAATGATTTAGTGCTGATTCGAGTGTTTGTTGTGTTTTCTTTTTGCGCAATACGCTAGGGTCAGCAGATGTTGCAGTTAGCGAAGATTTTCAACAGCTCGGACGATGAAGACGAGTATTTGATATATATATATATATATATATATATATATTACATGTATGTTCCGCTGCACTTTACTTCCGCTGCATTGCTGTATGATTTGTACAAGTGTAACTCTGATGACCGAGAAAGTATAAGTCGAATGTATATGTTTAAATGCTGTTGAACCATTATTTTTTTATTTATGTTATCCTTCCGCTGTGAGGTTTTGCGATTGTTTTTTCTTCTCTCTTCTTTTTCTTCTTTTCCCAATAACTGCCTGTACTTGTGATTTGTTTAGGTCGACATGTGTGGTTTATTGTCGATTTAAACGGTCAAAAATATGGGTCGTTACACAATGGCTCTAGAACTCTTCAATTAGCACTGCAAACAAAGATTAGATGATAGAGAGTGAAAAGAGAAGAAGAGCGATATAAATCCTGTAGAAATCGACAAAGTGTAAGTATAGAAATCAAGAAATTTAAGTATTTTAATGGTGGTAAGTAAAGGGGTGAAGGAGGAGAAGAAAGAACAATTAAAAATTCGAAATCAACCCCTTTTTATAGTGTCCTAAAGGTTGCAACATTTCTGAAATGTTTCAAATAATGAAGACACTTCCTTTGAATTTTTAAAATATGACAATTATATGTCGACATGTACATTTGGTATGTCGACATATACACTATATTTTTTGATTTTTAATTATTTTTAAAGTATATAAACCAATATATATATTCTGGAAATTCCTGAAACAAAACTAGTTGTTAAAACATTATATTTCAAGTATAAAAACATAAAAAAAAATTATTTAAACATATGACTAAAAACTTTATATATAAGTGATATAAAACTATATATAATATAATTATAAACATATATATAAGAATTTATAAAGAGATATTTGCAAACTTTATAAAAAAATGGTTATATGAAAACTTAGAGTTTAAATAAGAATATTTGAAATTATAATCAAATGTAAACTTAGTAAAAAAATATATAAATGATTTAATAAAACTATAAAAATAAGAATACTTATAAATTAGGAAATATATATTTGAAATCATAAGTTTGAAATCCTTGGATGATTAATAATCATTTTGAGAGAAGTTTGAAATCAATTTGAAAATAGTTTGAAATCAATTTTGAAAAGAGATAATTTGAAAACAGAGTTTGAGTGCTATTTCGAGTTTTACATAATTTCTATACTCTATTGCCCTGATAGTCTTGGAGTATTGATATCTTGATACTTATGAGTCTTTATTCTCCTTTGAAATCTTGAATCTCTTAACTCTTGAAACTCTTTACTGTATAGTCTTCAACATCTTATTACCTGCATATAAATTCTGCACACACACGCACACACACACACACACACACACACACATATATATATATATATATTCTGGATAAAAGCGTAAGTATATATTTTATAATCAATAATGATTGAAACAAGGTTGTTATCATCAAAAACATCATCAACATTCCATTCTCCAACACGAGTGACCAGGTGCTCAACTCGAGCCCACTTTTTTTAATGTGAGTTCCTTGTTTTCTTTTCTTTTGAGCTTAGTCTTAATTATTTTTTAGTTTGGTCCTTTGCTTATTTTTATTTTTTGCTTTGCTTTACTTTAGCTTTTTAGTTAGTTTTTTTATTTCTATTTTGTCCTTTTCTTTTGTTTTTTTCCTATTATTTCAAAAAAGAAGAAGTGAAATCTCGTAAACAAATCAAAGGCCAAAATGTAGGAACAGATTCAAGAAAACAAACAAAAAATTCGGAGGTCAACCAATTTGAAAACAGTGGAGTTTGAAACGTGAGCACTACTCAAATTTTCTGGACAGAAAACCATACCCAACTGTAAAATTTTCTAAACTCTATAGGTGCTCTGCTGCAAACAAAAATATACAGTAATTGCTTATAAAAAAATTCTGCAAGGCCAGCGGCTTGCTTGTACAATTTTTAATTTCTGAATTATCATTGTTTGATTGTTGTGTTGGCTGAAATTTCGATATAAATTAGTGAAAAATGATTTTTCATAACTAAAATCATCACTCTCCTTGTTTTTCAATTATAAAACTTGATTTGATTTGCATAATATTTAACTACAAGAGTGTGTTTTATGAAATTGATTCTCTCAAGAGTTTGATCGCGAATATATATTAGTTCAATTTATTAAAATTCTAGAAAAAGAGGTTGCATACTACCCGTAAAACATTGGTCGTATCCCTTCGTTTTTACACTATACATGAATGTACATAAGACCCTCTTCCCCCTTCAAATTGAGAATATCAACTAACAGGATATACTTAAGTACGTTATCTATTTTGTAATAACAGCTACTTGTGTCAACCTTAAGTTTTGGATTTTCTATATTCGACAACGATGAGTGAAAAGTGTTTTAGCCATCATAATTTTCCTAGGAGCTCTCACTTGAATCAAAACTTTTATAATGAGTTGGACCAAAATCAAATTAATCACAACTTTCAAAATCTCAATGTCGAAATGGATACACCTTTATCTCTTCGAGATCAATGTTACCCAACTAGGACCGTTCACCTTTCTATTATCGTATTTCCACCAGTTAAAGGAAATTTAGTCTTAAACAAACTTTTATTCAAGAAGTACCAAAATTTACTAGTTTTGAAGATGCCTATGAATTTTTAAGTGAATTTTAATTGTATTCATCCACAACTAAAATGCAACAATTATCTAGTGAATCAATCAAGCTAAGGCTAATCCCATTCGCATTAGTTGAAAACTCTAAACGATGGCCAAATTCTCTTCTAAAAAATTCCATAAGAAGTTGGAATGAATTTTTCACATATTCTTGAAAAAGTTTTTACCTTTCCATAAAACTCTAAAAATTCGAACTGAAATAAATTAGTTCTCTCAAAACGAAGGGGAAACTTCTCAAAATATTTTGAGAGATTCAACCAATTATTATATAGTTGTCCTCAACATGTAATTCCTAAACATCACTTATGTCAAATTGCACATGAAGGGCTAAACTATCAAACTTGAACACAACTAGAATCAATGTATGGAGGAGAATTTATGCCTAAAACAACCGACGAAACTTGGGAATTCTTAGAAGATTATTCTGAAAAGAACATGCAATGGGAGTCAATTCGCGTTCCCATTCGTACTTCTACTAGAGGAGTGCATGTCGTGGATCCAACTCATTTTCCCTTAGAAACTCAAACTCCTGAAATTGTAGAAGGACAACCCCACTATTAACCTTAAGATCAAGTCAATGTCGTAGCTCAAAATAATCCTTACTCATCCACATATAAACCTAGTTGGAGAAATCATCCAAATTTCTCATGGTCTAATCCCAATAATATCGCGAATCCATCTCACATGATATCGAATTCGAATTACCAAGTAAACTCCTCAAGTTCCACCTCAATCTAAGCCTTCAAATCAACCATACAAATTTGCAATGCGGCTCAGACACCTCATTGAGTACGAATGTACTCTTATTTCTGTCCATAGCGGCTCAGACAGGAACGTAATTTTTTGCAATGCGGTACACTTAAAACGTAAAATGTACATATGCTTGAAAACTAAAAATTCTGGACATTTCTTATCTAACTAAAATTGTCAACGCTATAGAAAGGGAATGCCTACCTACTCAGGACTTCACATAAGGTTATCCGCACATTTAAAGATACATAGAGGTTCAATCTCTGTTTATATATGAAAAGCAAGCTCCGTCATAATTAATGAAGAACAAGGTGTACCACACTGCTATTCTTTTCCCTAACCTAAGCTATGCCATTACCCTAAACAAAGAAGACCATGACCTATATCCTATTCTAGCTGGTGTATCTATACACCTACGCCAGAAAATGAGGGAGGCATTTTCTGGGAAAGGCATTGGTTAACTTTCCTTAACAATTAAGTTTCCCTCATCTATAAATAATCGCCGCATCACTTTTCCTTCACATCAAATAAACGCGAGTTCCGAAATTCTCAAAAATCGATGGGCTTTTGGAAGTCGTGGGTTTATTCTTATTCAAACTGTCTTTGGTCGCTAGCTTGTGGCTGAGATGGGAATCGCAAATTGTCAGAGGAGGTGGAGGCCGACTAGTCGACGGTGGTGCTGCCAGTTTGAGGTGCTGGGGAGTTCGAGTAAAAGGGGACGCTAAGGGTAAAATCGCAAAGAGAAGGCATGCGATTTTGGTAGGGTGTGTGGCTGTAAGGGAAATGATGCATGTAAAAGGTTGGAGAATACTAGATGTGGTGATTGCTGAAGCTTTCGCCGATACGGGAGGAGTTAGTTTCGAATTCTACATGAAGAGGGGGGTTTGCCTGGTCTTGCGTGCATTTCCTGAAAGGGAGCAGGGGTGAGTATTGTAATAGTGACAAGGGTGTACACGTGGATGAAAAGGGAGACGTGTTCAATAATGGGTAGTGCGGACGTGAAGGGTTGTGGAGTTGTGTCGGACAAGGAGGCGTTGGCTTTGTTGGGATGTGCTCAGCGCAGAGAAAAGAAGATGAAGTGGGGTTAAAGTATGAACATGAAGAGGAGGGGGAAATCCACGGTACAGGCGGTGCATGAAGTGGTGGTGAGGGCGTGCTTTATATACAGATGCATGGGATGTATAACGCTTGGATGGGAGGGAGCTTGTACACGTGAATTATAGGAAAGTAAGGGAGTGTACTGTATAAACATGGTAGCTTGGTGTTGGATTTTGTGGAGTGTTATTGTTTTGAAAATGAGGATTTACGTTGGGGGTAACAAATGAAGAGGGATACACAATCAGTAAGGGTGGCAAGAAGTAGATGGCATACATTACTATTAATACAACACTGGGTATGCGAATATGAGAGATAAGGGGTGCATGATGTTTGAAGGATAGGACTGAAATAAATTGGAGGGGATCAACTCAGGTGATCTAACGATGAGATGAAGTATAGGAGGAGGACAGAACATGTAAAGAAGGGAGCTTACGTGAGCATTCTAGGAGGACGCAAGGGTAGAGAGTTCGGTGGCTGTTCAAACTATACTGGAGCTATGTAACGCACTGTACTGTGCATGTATGGCGTGGTGATCGTTTTGCACTGTACTGTGCATGTATGGCGTGCTGATCGGGAGTAGCTGCCTTTATAACATTCCACCAATTCATTGCCCTTGCAGCTGACGGGATGCTAGCCTTCTCTTCATCGCATCCTCGATACCCAAGTCTTCGAAGATATGCTCGTAGCTATCCAACCAATCCTGAACATCCGTAGCCGACTCCGTTCCGTGGAACGGCTTTCCACCAAGACTAGTATAATCCTTGTTCAGCTTGGCGAAATCGGCCCTAGGCGCCTGCACTGCTGGACCACCACCATTACCAGCATTAGGAGCTGCCCTCTGAACATCTCTAAGAATCACCCTCACGAGGTCAGTAAACATATCCCTCATGTCAGAAGCATTCCCATTGTTGGCTCCTCTACCAGCACCCCTTGCATATCGGCTCATCGTTCAATCTATAATGAGAAACGATTAACCATCCTCTTTGTTGTGTCAGTGCAGTGCGACTTCATCCTTAGCTATACTAATAGTGTATATATATAGTGTTTGAAAACCAAAATAATCACAAATATTCACTCTCATATACGTATTATCTCTCCTGGTGTCTTTCTCTAGGTTAACTATGCAACCTAGAGCTCTGATACCAAGTGTGACGGCCTGCCCCGCACTAGTCGACATTTCTTCCGAAAGTGCGCTGTACACATGCCCGACTAGCATGGAATGGTCATCAAAGAAAGGAAAGAAGAGAACGGACTAATCAAGAACCTGTAAAATGCCTCACAGCACATGGAATAAAATATAATAACAACATACTTGACATAAAACAAGCGAGACAGTGCATAAGCTGGAAATTAAAACTAAACATCATAGCAGTGGAAATCCAAACACAGCTTATGTTTCACATCATCATTATTACAACTTTTCAACTGTCTCTAAAGCAAAGCAAAGGAAAAGGTACACTACTAATGCCCAAAGTAGTGACCCGCAGCGACATAGGGAAAATATCTATATATGTATCATACGTGGAAGCCTCCTGCTCATCTCCGGTACAGCTACTCGTGCTTCACCATCTAACCTATCTCTAGTCTGCTCGTGAGAGCACCCAGAGTAATAATAAGAGACATAAAACTCTAGGTCAGACAAAAAGTCTGGTATGAGCGATAAGCAGTAAAACAGAACGATAACAGGTATACTAAACCATACCTGAACCTGGACCTGCAACCAAAGAGTTAGCACTACATACTGTACAATACTCTAAGGTGCCACTAACTTATGGTGTAAAGAATACGGGGGTGGGGGTGTGCATGTCATAGTGATGGAAAACAAGTCAATCAAAGCAACCATCCTCACATCTCTCACTCAGTGCATAAAGCATACAATGCCCACCACTCTCAACCACTAGACCCATCAAAGTAGTGACGAAGTTCGACTTGTACGACTACTGCTACCACCAAGCTTACCCTACGGAGTCATGACTAAATCTTTACAAATGACCCCGCTTCATTGGTCTATAGCCCATTAGTCGTACCTAGACCACTGTGGTCCTGAATCTGTTCACGTACCCCCTATACATAGTGGTCCAAAGTTATAGACATCGACAACCCCTTAGCACACGTCCCGCAGCAAAGCCCAACTCATGAAGTTAACTCTTTGGTTCCCAAAAGGTTCCTGAGTACAAGCTTCCCATTTGGACTTCCTTTGCATCTAGGGTTTTGGTCGAATTGAAGTTGGTCTTCAAAAGAGTCATCGCGTAGAAGTAGCTTAAGTCTGGTTCAGTTCCGCTATACATCATCTTCAGATTTCTCGTTCAGTTCGGATCCACTGGTTTGGCTCGGGTCTCCCCATCCGGTTCGGTTCGGACCCCCCATCGTGATTTGGCTCAGCTCCTTCATTTGGTTCAGTTCGGACGCCACTCTCCAACTCGGTTCGGTTCGGGTGCCTCTCTCACTTCGGTTTGGTCCACGTAGATCCGATCCCACACCTTCCTGTCATTCCGATCCGACCCCAACTCCACTCGGTTTTAATGGCCTTCCTTTTTGCCCTTGCATCCTCCTGTGCCAGATTCTGCTCCGATCCATACTCTCTTGCCCAGTCCACCGATCCGATCCGAGCCCCATATCCGATCCGACCCGAAACCCTACACAACTTTCTGCAACTTTTTCTAGCAACTATTTTACGTCATTCAACGGCGTTTTCGGCTAATCTATCTTTTCTAAATAATCACAAATCATTCCAAACAGTCATAGCAACATGCATAATCAACCATAAACACCAAAACATATATTTGATAGGTTAAAACGGATCAAACATAGCCAAAATCTCATATTTTCCCTTAAGCATGTTTAAGAAAAACTAATGATAGGATTAATAAAACTTAACCAAATTATCCAAATTTTCCAACAGAGGCCTAAAATGATATTTCGAAATTTATGAGTATTTTTCCAGAATTTATTAATGTATAAATTCGCTAATCAACACTAATTACCCTTAATTAACCATAATTAATAAGAAACCTTGCAAATCACTCACCTTAGCCATAAACAAATTACCAAATCTGAAATGATTCTCTGTTTGGCGTTGTTCCCAAGGCTATACAGCAGTTCTACCTCGATTCTTGTGCTAATCCTCTTTGATTTGATGTAGATTTGGCTTAATTAGCGATTAGAAGGTGATTTGGGGTGTTTTAGATGTTAGAGGCCATTACTAGGGTTCCAAGAATGAAAGTGACAACTGTGAAAGTGAGAAAAAGGGTGTTTTATAAACCTAACAGCCCTTAAATACTCCAAATCCCGAAATTCTCCTTTGGGTCTAGCTGTTAATCACTCAGTTAAGCCCAATTAAGCTATTTTTCACCATATGAAACTTGTTTCAGCCATATCTCCCAAACCGTGAGTCCGTTTGGCTAATGTGACCACTCTACGGAAAGGTAAACCATCATCCGGATCTAATGGAAGTGGTTTCAGGTCAAAACTGCCTTCAAATCAAAAGTTATGGCCAAAACAAGATCATCTAGGGGCAAAACGGTCATTTAAAAATTGGTAAAAATCAAGAACATGGGAAATGACCCCAATACTCGTCTCCCAAAGTTATATGACCATATGACTTTGTATGTGAAAGAAATAAATATTCTACGATCCTTTGATGCGTAGAATGCGGGTCGTTACATAACTTTTTCATATGGTGTCCGTTTTACGCAAAACAAATGTCTATCTTGACCAGAATTTCGAGACGGACGCAATGGTGTAGTCTGTTTCCTCTAATTCTGAATATTAAATTAATTATTATTTAATTTATTCTCTTTAATGTCGTTAAAAATTCGGTGTGTTACATTCTCCCCTACTCAAAGGATTTCATCCCCGAAATCTCTAAGTTGAGAAGAATGCATATCCTACCATCCATCATCCATCTACTCATCCACCAATCACTAGCATCCATTGTCCTTAAAGATTTCTAATGCTTATATGAATATATGCAAAGGTGTATGTATATGTCCCAACACTAATTCGAAGATCAGGCGGTCTACTGATTCAGCTGACCTCCTTAATGCAATGTATGTTAGTGCCATGAATCCAATATGTATGCAAATAAACCTATCATATCATATAAGTTCTATACATGTGCACATTCATTCGTCCAAATGCAACATCCATACGCTAACTCATCCATTTACATTCATAAAAGAAAAGAAAATGCACACACATCCATATGCAGTATGAGAGTGATTGAGCCGATCTTAGTGCCTAATGTGTGTGTATATGCATCCACAGGAAACCACTAGCAAACACTTGCATCCACTTGCATCCATCAAATATAACATGTTTCAAACACATTTTTACATCCATAGGATTCCTATCTAAAAGTCGAAAATACTATGGATAAGATGTACTTTATTGGCAGAAACAAGCACCAATAAAACTTAGGAAAATGAGTTAAGAACATACCCTCGAAAAGAAAAGGGTACGAAGCATGAATCTTTTCTTCGGTCTCCCAAGTCGCATCTTCTGGATTATCTCCCCATTGAACCTTTAGCAAATTGATTTCCTTATTGCGCAGCTTCTTTACTTCTGACCAAAGAATAAGGGTAGGGACTTGTCTGACTGTCGCCACCCGTTCCACTTCGACTTCTTCCAACATGCTCGGCTCAACAACTTCTGTGGTGTCATGCAGGCACTTCCGCAGATGAGAGACATGGAAAATGTCATGAACACCGGATATATTTTCTGGGAGCTTTACTCTGTAAGCCATTTGGCCAATCCTCTCGGTTATGGGGAATGGTCCCACGAATCTAAGTGCCAAATTCCCTACTGATCCGAAGCAAACCACATTCCTCAGAGGTGATACTTTGGTAAAAACTAAGTCTCCCACTTTGAACTCGATGTCAGTCCTTCTCTTGTGTGCATAGGACTTCTGCCTATCTTGAGCTGTCTTCATCCGCCGTCGAATAAGGTCAATCTTTTCAGACGTTTCTCTAACCATATCTGGTCCAAGTAATAATCTTTCTATAGATTTCCACTAACAAGTTGGCAGTCTATAGGGTCGTCCATAAAATGCTTTGAAGGGTGCCATGCCGATGTTAGCCTGAAAACTGTTATTATAGGCAAACTCTACTAAAGGAATATGCTCTTCCAAAGTCCCTCTGAAGTCTAGGATACGCAGCCTTAAAAGATCTTCTAGAATCGTATTCACCCTCTCCGTCTGCCCATCGGTCTGAGGATGATAAGTAGTGCTTAAACACAACTGTGTACCTAATGACTCTTACAAGCTCCTCCCAAATTCACTGGTAAAGATGGGGTCACGATCGCTCACGATGCTGGAAGGTACTACGTGAAGACGATCTCTCCCGGACATAAATTGCTGCCAATCATGATGCCGTCCTCTTACTCTTAACTGGAATAAAGTGAGCGCTCTTAGTGAGTCTATCCACTATGACCCAAATACTTGGTATTACCTTTCTTCGATCTAGGAAAACCATATATGAAATCCATAGAGATGCTCTCCCATTTCCACTACGGAACCTCCAACGGATGAAGTAATCCACCGGGCTTCCTTTGCTCAGCTTTGACTTGCTGGAAAATAAAACATTGAGAAACAAATTCAACCACATCCTTCTTCATCCTAGCCCAAAAGAAAACCCTCTTCATGTCCCTGTACATTTTATCACCGCCTGGATGAATGGTCATCTTAGAATGGTGGGTTTCTTCTAGGACTGCCTTTATCAAGCTTCCCGTTTGAGGAACGTAAAGCCTTCCATCTCGTCGCAACTACCCCTTTTCATCTATGGCACACCTACTATGGTGACTAGAAGTATCCCCTCTTCTAAGCTTATCCATGATGTCTAGAATCTGTGGGTCACCTTGTTGTGAAGCTCCTATCTGATCCATAAGGGTCGATCGTAACTCCAAGGATGCAAACAAATCTGGAAAAACCTCGATGGCGGGTCTAAAATCAAAAGCGGATACGAACTCCAAGTTCTTTTTCCACAAACAGAGGACTCAGGGCCACCCTCTGCCTACTTAGTGCGTCTGCCACCACATTACCCTTGCCAGGGGTATAAGTAATTTCAAAATCATATGAAGCTAAAAACTCCATCCACCATTGTTGCCTTAAGTTGAGATCCTTCTGTAAGAATAGATACCTGAGAGATTTATGATCGGTGTATAACTCGAACTTTTCTCCAAGTAAATAATGACGCCATGTCTTTAACGCGAATACAACAACAGATAGCTCTAGATCGTGGGTGGGGTAGTTCTTCTCATGAACTCTCAGCTGTCTACCCCCATAACATATTACTTTCCGTTCTTGCATCAAAACCCCACCAAGTCCTGTATCACACGCATCAGTGTAAACAGTAAACACTTTATTCCCATTGGGCAAGGTCAAGACTGAGGCTGTTGTCAGACCCTTTTATTCGTTGGAAAGCAAAGTCACAATCTATGTCCCATGAAAATGCCAAATTCTTCTTTGTCAGCTTGGTGAGAGGGGCTGATATCTTCGCGAAGTCCTTAATGAACTTCCTATAATAACTTGCCAACCCAAGAAAGCTTCTCACCTCGGTTGCATTTTTAGGAATCTGCCAATCTTGTACTGCAACCACCTTCGCGGGATCTACAGCTATCCCTTCTTTGTAGACTATATGCCCCAAGAATCTCACCTCCTTTCTCCAGAAATGGCATTTGGAGAACTTTGCTTTTAGCTGATGGTCACAAAGAGTTTTCAAGACTTCTCCCAAATGCTGGGCATGCTCTTCTTCACTCTTGGAGAAGATCAAAATATCATCAATGAAGACAATGACGAATTTGTTTAGGAACTCCAGAAACACCCTACTCATCAAATCAACAAAATAGGCGGGTGCATTTGTAAACCCAAAAGGCATAACTAGCCATTCAAAGAAACCATCTGGAGTTCTGAAAGCATTCTTATATATGTTGTTCTCAGCCACCCTCAACTGATGGAACCCCATAGCCAAGTCCAACTGAGAAAATACCAAGGCAATAACAAGCTGATCAAATAAATCATCAATCCTCGGAAGCGGGTACCTATTCTTCTTGGTGAGCTTATTTAACTCTCTATAGTCAACACTCAAATGAAGCGAACCATCCGCTTTAGTTGCAAATACTACTGGAGCATCCCAATCAGTTATGCTTCGTCTGATAAACCCTTTTTCAAGTACCTCCCCTAGTTTCTTACTCAGCTCCCTCCTTTCTATTGGAGACATGTGGTGCACTGGTAATGCAACTGGCTTTGCATTGTCCACCAGATATATGCGGAAGTCGATCTCATGCCTTGGAGGTAAACCCCGTACCTCATCAAGAACATCGAGATAATCTCGAACCACCGAAACATATTGCAAATCATCAATGGACGCATCTAGAGACTCTAGGAAGCTAAGCATAACAGACCCTTGAGGGTCACAAGTAACTTCGAGGGTCTTCCCATGACAAGTCAGGAGTCTAACAACCCTCCTCTCACCCCATATGTTGTAAGCCAATCCATTCCTAGAATCAGCCCATAGCCCACAAACCCGAGCACATACGCGTCGCATTCAAACTCGACACCTAACAGTGATATTTTCAAACCTCGATAAATCATCGATAAATGAGCCGAACCACCAATGGGGTTTGAAACAACTATGGGATCTACTACCATACTAGTAATTAAGTGCAGAGATTCAACCACAAAACTAGATAAAAACGAGTGTGAAGTACCAGAATCAAAAAGTGTTCTAACTGGATGGTTTAAAGAGAAACTAAACTTTCTACGGAAATTTTTCGACCTCTTTCAGGAGCATTGATCGCGAGAGCATGCACCTTGCCTCCAGAAGTCCTTGCTCTTTGCCCTTGTCCCTGCGATCCTTGTTTCTTCGGGCACTCTTTAGAGAAGTGTCTGACCCCTCCGCAATTATAGCAGCTGGCCTTCCTTTTTTTTTACAATATTTGATCAAGTGACCCTCCTTTCCACAATTGTGACATTTTCTCTTCTTCCTGCCTTTGCCATCTTTCCCCCCTTTCTTCTGTTGTTGCTGCCCTTTCTTGGGCCACACCTTCTTATTCTGCGATATCTCCTCAGTCTTTGCTTCCTTCTTCTCTCCCTTGTCCTCCTCATGCATTAGGGCCATATCTACAAGCTTTTCAAAAGTGGTCCCCATTGGAATATGGGGCATGGCTAAACCATGGAGAGTCTCATTCATCCCTTTAGCAAATCGCAAAGCCCTTTTGTGTGGTGTGTCTACTACCAACTCTAACCCGAACCTTGCCAGTTGGTTGAACTTGTTCACATACTCCTTCACTGTCAAATTTCCTTATATAAGAGTTAAGAACCACTCCATCTGTATGCTTCTTCTCCACTTGGGAAAGAAATTTCATTTCGAACCTTTGTTTAAAGTCTTCCCAAATTTCTACCGGACGTCTAACTTAGGTGACTTCCCACCAAAATGAGGCTTCATCCTTTAACAGCCAAGCAACTAATTGAATTTTCCTTCGGTCCTCCACTTCAAAGATTACGAATAAGTCCTATGTCGTTCCCATGGAATGGACTTCCTCCCATAACCCAGAAGTCTTTACAGATCTTGGCAAAGTTAGCAGCTCTTGGAAGGGGAGGAGGAGGAGGAATGACTGGTGCAGTTGGGGGAGGAATGTTTTCTTGGCCTTCGGCAGGCGCCGTGGCCTCCAAATACCTACAGAACCACCCAGGTATTGTGATGCTCTCCGGGATATTAGGGATCTTTTGTTCCCCAGACATGCTGAAAAAAGGGAAAAGGAAGAAATTTAGATAAAGGACCGAAGGATACTACATATGGCTTTTTTGGGGAATGTTTTTCAAAATAGACTTTTCTTTTGAAAATGCTTTACTTTTAAAACCTTTTTAAAAATAATTTCTAGAAACTTTTATCTAATATGGTAACCTTCAGCTCTGATACCAAGTGAGATAACCCACGTCCGTTAATGTCACTCACTAAGGGAATGCATTAAGTTTCGTTAAGCGCTATAGGTAAACAGACAAAGAATAATTACAAGATAGATATAAATAAGGTAGCAGCGGAAAATTTAAACGTTTATTTCAGGCATAAGTCATAATACCTTGGCCCACAATTTCATAAGTCACAAAAACCATTACAATAAAATAACTTATGTCTTGCACCATTAGAGTACATAAGTAAATAAAAAGCACCATTCCCCCAATTAAAAGAGTTAAGCCATAGTAGAGACGAGAACTTAAGCCATACTTCAGAAGTAGCTCCTAGCAAGATGATATCTGATTCCTGATTAAGTCTGAGTGTTTCCTCCTTGAGAACCGGGGGGAACGGAAGAAAGAAGGAGAAACAACAGGGTCATACATAAAGTCTGGTGAGTCTAGTTACTTTTAGCCAGTAGATAAATAAAAGCAACATGATAGGCATATAAAGTGGATAAGAGATATCACTACATAAATGGCAGGTTTGACAAGGTAAGCAAGATAAGGTTTATGTGCCTCACTAATGATTATTCTGCATTATTACTAGTATAACTGAAATGAGATTATCCCTTCCACTATGAGTTGGTAGGCTTAGGTCATACGTCCAAGTATACCCTAACCACTACCCTAATCGATCGGCTCCCTGCCCTGTAGATATCCTGTGCTGGCCCCATAGTAGGAGGTATCACTTACTAAAGTGGCAACCAATGGTGTGCACAACCATATCTACTAGTGTGACAGTCGTCTTAGCCCCCTCTTCCCGGCCAATGCACGCACATGTCCCCGATCGATTTGTGCCGCCTACACCATCCGTCTCGTTCGGATCTCTTACAATCAATCAGTAAGCGTGCCCCTTCTCGGCCTAGTACGGAGTTCTTTATTTGATACCAACTCCGGGCTACTGACTGAAATGGGTCCCATACAATATGATACAAGCTCTCCCCCTTGTCTTGTATCCCCACTAGATTTTCCACTGACTTTGTATACCCTTCGGTGTCTTTAATTACATACTCGTATACCAGTTATGCTTACCCTAAAGGGTGTCTTTAATTACATAACTTCATTACATTATCTATCAGTTATGTATACCACTAGGTGTCTTTAATTACATAACCTTATTACATTATCTACCGGTTATATATACTACTAGGTGTCTTTAATTACATAACCTTATTGGTTTAAGTTCGTGGGCCTATATGTAAATATTATCCACTCCATCTAATTTACTTAACCCACCCACTACTCATCCAATTTTACTTAACCCTAATTTAAGTTCATAGTCATACAATCTTTATGGATTAAATTAGGTTAAGTAGTCAAATTCTTTACCATGTCCATTTATGGTTTTATAATGGGCTAGACCTCCCACATTAGGCCTACAACATGTGGATGCTGGATATGCCGGTCGGGTCAGGACAATCTTATTCCACATTTGGGCCTAACCTCATGTCTTAGCCCAATTCGTATTTGCATACTTAGACCTCCCACATTAGGTTCAACATTAGTGGCTGCCGGATATGCCAGTGGGGTCCGGATATGCCAGTGGGGTCCGGTCAGACTTCCACTACTAATGTAACCTAACCTCGTGTCATAAGTACAATTTACAATTCCTAATTGTAAATTACTAAACATTCCAAATTAATCCAAATCTGCCTATGTCATTATAGGTAACTATTTCTATGTTTTCCCCATTTGAATTACATGTCCCATTTTATATAAATTTTACATAAATTATGCCAATTATAATCCCTTTTTCCCCGTTTTCTCTCTAACGTATTCGTATGTATTTTAGCGGCATCTAGGCTATAAAGTAGCCTAGCTACAACAATGAAAAGGGAATATGACGAAGGTGATAGTTTCAACATATCTTGGCATAAGCATAAACATCAACTGGTATGATAACAAGGTGAATGGTCATGTAATCATCATGGCAAGGTAGACATAAAAGTGATGAACTTGTAGCAATTACGATGTCAACGCAACATAATGAGATCTAAATTAACCATAAGGTGTCCAACTATTTAATCTAGCATAGTTAGGGTGACATAGTAACATGTTTAGATCTAAAGATGGATCCACATGTCAAGTTTACAACATATCTCAATGGATCTCAATATGACAGGTGAAAGGTGATTAATATAAAGATCTAGATCTAAGTAATGTTACAGCTGTCCAAATTAATAGATGTACATCCACCATAAAATGGTTATAAGTCAAGATCCATATATGCAACATAATCAAATAACCACAATTTTATTAGATCTAGGAAAATAGATCAGTCATGACATAGTATAGGATTTCACATTAACACAGAATCATACTTTACAACATATCCAATTCATAGTCTTTCAAAATATAATTTTATTTATCTAAACCTAAAAACAACTAGAACTCACAGTGTTAGGTTTATAGAATTAAGGAAGAACAAATCTAGAATTTCTGAATTGGATTTGTAGAATATGTTATTGTAGAAAACAGTTCAGTTCGCACTCCAGCAGCATATGGCCTCCATGACTTCCAATGAAGAAAATATGAGAAATAGGACATGTATATATAGCTGCCAGACCCCCTAAAACCGAGTGTCACGTCAGCCCTAAGGGTGTCGACACCCCTGTGGGTGGGTCGACCCCTAGGTTGACACCCCTTCAGGGGCGTCACCCCTAGGTCGACACCCTTCAAGAGGGGTCGACCCCCTAGAGCGTGAATTTTGCCACTCAGAGGAATTTTTCGAATTTGAATCCTATGGATAGAATTCTAACTCATCTCTGACTCACCTCTAACTCATGCGTATATGTAAAATATTTCTGCGCATATACAAATTTAAAACCCTCATAACTTCTTCATACGGTGTCTGTTTTACGCAAACCAAATGTTTATCATGACCAAAATTTCGAGACGAACGCAATGGTGCTGTCTGTTTCCTCTAATTCTGAATATTAAATTAATTATTATTTAATTTATTCTCTTTAATGTCGTTAAAAATTTGGGGTGTTACACAATCAATAGGTATATGAATATGATTAATTTTTAAATTACGAAAAGTGACAATAAGCTGGTATGTAAATAAGATTGATTTTTAAATTACAAGGATAGATTTATTGTTAATATTGGACCTGATATATTAAATTTAAAGTGGAAATTAGAAACATGTCCATTTTTCCGAACATAATGTAAGTATCTCTCATTCATGTTCAGCACACAAAAATTAGTCCTATAAGTTATACCATCAAACATCTACCATGATTTGAAGTGAATTTACAGTAATAAAACGTGATATCCTTCATTAAATTTACCAGATTTCAATTTCTATTTCATCATTGGATCAAAAAAATTATTGTCTTTCTGTGAGTATCCATGTATCACATGTTTTGATGATTTTTTTACCTATGAGGTCAAATATTGGTTCGTAAATATTTGTTCCACAGACAAATATTTACCCCGCAAGTACGAAGTATTGGAAGATATTTGTAACAACTTAGAAAATTCGATTTTCCAAGAACCCAAGTATCCAAAACCCAGATTGTTAACAGAAAGAAATTAGAGGGTGTGAAAAGATATAAAGAAATATTAGAATAGAAGAATAAGAAGATCAGAGTCTCACAGCGGAATGGACAAAATATAATATATCAAAACACTTTACTCAAAATAAACACATATATATATAATTACTACATCAGAGTAAACATTCATATCAATCAACACATACAGAGGAATAAACTAGTACCAGAAAATACGGATATATGTCTCGACTCCAGCTTCTCTTTTGAAGCTCCAAGTGAAACCTAACCTGATAATATACTCGGTCTGACGAGCACATTTGAAGCAAAGAAAAATTCACCCAGATCAGTCTGGAATACTTTCAGTGATAAATTCATATGGCAAACAACTTGTTTAACTTTTGAAAATCCTTTGAAAGAAAAGGATAACCGTAAGGTCAGTCCACACATAACATTTTACCTTACGGTTAACCTAAAAAACTTTATATCAAAATCCGGTGATATTATAATAGCGTATATCAAAACATAAACAAATAACCATCTAGTAAAACGCTTGCATCTCACACTCTACATACTTAGTATATAATCAAAAATCGCATGATGCATATTGGAGATTGGATTTCTAACTATGATAAGGTATGGGACCACCTTTCATTAGTGTATCTCTAGAGAGCAATACACTTGGGTTCAACAAGAACACCTTGCAACTCGGCCACATAAGACCGACCACTCATTCAGCTTGACGGTGTCAAATATATTGTCACCCTACGGTTGCGCAACCACCGTACTTCCTGGGAGATACAGAAATGAAAGAAGAATAAATATGAATTTTCTCTAGATGGTGATAATACACCTTAATGGGAATGACCCACTTAGCCATGCTGCCTTCACGGTTTCTGTCATTTCCCAGTTGATAAGGGTTGAGGTCACGTTTACCTTTTCAGAACATCGCATCATCATTCACATTGAATGCCACATCGTCGGATGCGTCAAATCACTAATTGATGCCCACAAATACACTTTGCATGTTAAGCTAAGACAATGTGTCATCTCCGCCACCAAACTTGGTATATTTGTAAAAAAAATCAACGTACATGAGTTTTTAGGAAATACTCTATCATACATTCGTCCATACTAGTCATTCGGGAACAGGATGAACCGAACGCACCCTCCCACCACATCCTATATTGGAATCACCCTAGAGATTAGTACCGAGAAGTATTTGCAATCCGAATATCTCAATTATGACAGAATCATAAGTCATACTAAACATGGGAGCTAACCAAAGATATTTAATGAGTAGTTCTTCTGCTCATGAAGATCCACAGTCTTCAATGCCCCATCTTTGTAACCCTTATGTAGATTAGTTTCGAACACATAGTTGGTTTGAAGTGATTTTGGGTCTAGTTCCCATCTTGGTCTCTTCAAACTAACTCGTCAAAGGTCAACAAGGGAATAACGATTTGGTAGTCGGTTCTTTAACTATAAAATCCATCAGCATCGATAAGTATATCAGCAGCTCAGGCCCTTTTAGGAAGATCGATTTTAATCAGTTCTTATAATTGATTTCGTATTTATCTCAACTGGATAATTATATTTACAACTCTCTCTTGTTTCCATTTACTTCGGAAACAAAAAACCATTAACTTATCTTATCTTCTCAGACTGTGCATGTTCGCAAAACCTCTTTTAATTTATTTTACTTCAAAATTTTATCACAATATTTCACTAACCATTTAAATTTCCTTATCTTGAGAAATACCATTTTATATTCCGAAACCCCTTTGTATTCCCTTACTTTGGTAATATTTTTATATATTCACAAATTCTTCTTCTATTTACCATTACAAACTAATATCATCTCTTGATAATGGTGAAGTCGTTCAAGTTGGGGTATTCTAATTACCTCTCATACGTTGATCGCCAACACTCTTATCTTAACATAGATAAGATTTTGTAACATTAAAACCCATACTAATAACATCATATTATCATCATTTTCTAATTCGTTTAAACGTGGTTTTGTAAACTATAACTTATATTTAGAAATTTCTTTTTACTTAATTTGTTTATTAGCAATCCCTGTCAAACTCAATCTATAGTTTTACACTATATCTTTACTATGATTCATTTACTACTTGCATTTAAACAAAGGTTCATTCATTAAAATATCTTCTTCTTGCATTTTTGCAATTCTTCTTGAAAAATGGTTCACTTAATTTTATTCTTAAGTAAATGCTTATTTTTAAATCATCCTCTTGATTTAAATCTTTTTTACAACTTTACTTATAAAACTTGGATTCATTTCTAAAATACTCTTATAGAATTCTTTGCAACAATTCAATTCAGAATCTCTTTATAACTTATTTACTTTTTAAATTGTTTTCATTTAAAAAGAAAATCACCTTAATTATTATAAATCAAAATAGTTCATCTCATTATTAACTAAACATAGATTAGTTAATCTTTTTAAATAAGTTATTAAGATGATAATTACTTGTTAATACTAAATTACTCAACCATTATCTTTAGCCATGGAAAATGAAAAGATTTATTAACTTTCATAAACAATCATTATGTTTAATCAATTATTTGTTAAAAACTATTTCTATTAAATTCATTGAAAACAAAAGAATAAAATAATTATGATTGTTAAAAAGAAAAATCAATTATAAATATCGATTTCTTATAAAAATTTCTTTTTCAAATAACTTAACTTGGAAACTTTGATTCATTTATACAAATAAATTTTATAACTTCAATTGCATCAGTTCGCCTGACGGCAAAACAAAATCTTAAAAAGATGGATTCTATGCCATTTACTTCCAACCACTTAATCAATATTATTTATTAATTAAAAACACAACGATCGTTGAATACCAATTCAACAATCTTCATACAATCAACATCTTATCAGGGTATAACGTCATTTGGTAATAAACAATTCACATATGAATAGTATAAAAACAAAAAACATACCGATTATTTGAGGAATCCAGTTGGATCCCTCCAACCTATTCTTCCCATCATCACAACCCATAATAACATTTATAATAGCATATGAACTATTTTAAAAACAAATTATCTAATACGACGTAAATATAAACGTCGACAATCATTAAACAAAAAATAAGCAACCAGGCATCCAATCATCCAACTTAGACTATTAACTATAAAATATAATTATATGAATTTAACACATCATAGCATCCCAGCAATCATGAGAGTTAACTCACAATTTAATTCGATCGACGGTTCAGGTTGTTTTATTTAATTTTAAATAGCCGTTTAAAATTAAATGAAATTCCAGTTTTTTTTTTCAAATCCCTCTGAATCAGCTCGACAGTGTAGCCTTCTTTTCTGGGAACCCAACGTTTCTTGTTTGGTAAGATTTTGATAACATACGTTAGAGTTATAAGAAATTTAATTTTATGATTTCCAATTAACATATTTAAATGCCTAATTATATAATTATTCTTAGCTTAATTACTCATTAATATTACCAAGGCCGATTTATACGTTATTGTTTCGTTCTCCGACATTTCACCACACATCGATCGAATATCGTCGCCGCTGCGCCATTAACAGTGATCGGAACCTCATCAAAGATGACTGGCGTGTGTGCCTCGACGTCACCCCATATTGCCCTGAGTTCTAGCTTGCTCTGCTACGTCATTCGTCCCTAAATTCCCCAAAGCCGAAGCATCTTTCTGGGCAGATTCCGGCAACATCGATCGCCCATATCACATCGCAACCATTCAAAAGGTAATGCTCAACGAGCTGAACAAAATCTTAGTTGGTGGTTTTACAAATCGGTTCATGGATTAGAGGAGTTTGAGGATCGAAATTCAAAGAATTTCTGCTGTTCGAATAGTGTTGAGGCATGGTGAAGAAGATGACGCTGTAGGGGGTTATTTATACGGATAATAATATTATTTTATTATTTACGAAACTTACGCCGTCAGTTTCACAAAAACTAGCCTATACGACCTCCGATTGAGACAAAAATTAAAATCCTAATATATTTAAATATTCCGGACACGATCAAAATGGTTTTGTCAAATTTCTAGATCGCTTGTGAAAGTTCCTTTATAATTACACAACTTGAATCTGTACGCGTTTAAATTGCATGATCACATATTTACTCCAATTGACATGAAACTTGGAATCTTACAATAATAAATCACTACAGATTCAATAAAATTAGTTTCGTTGAATTTTGAGGTCGTTTGAAAATGGGTTATTCTTAAGTTTCATATTAAATCGAATAAAGGATTAAATGAAAATCTAAGCGTTTACCCTTCACACTATTAAACGATAAATCTAAATTGATACGAAAATTTAAATCCTATAATAACTTTCTAATACGAATCCAATGGCACAAGTTTCATCGCATTCCAAGTCTGTCTTTCCAGAATGATATTTTACGCAAAAAACAATGCTATTTTGGACACCAAAATACCTGGTCTTTAAAATAACAAACTATACATATCCTGACTCTAAACTTCAATACAAGTTCAATGGAATATTTCTCGCGTCTTAATTCGATCGTTAACTCAAGTTACAAACAAATACCCTCTACTTCAAATTAAACTAATTTAATTAATTGCTACGCAAACTAGTTGCGCGTTTATAACTACCAAGGTCACATACTAAATCAAATCGCCACAAAATTTATTTCCATACAATAATTTAATATCGTGGATCCAATGAAACTGATTTCATTGAAATCCGTGACTATTTCAAAATTGGCTATTTTTAACTACATTAAATTAAATTTAAAATTCACATTTCACCAAATAAATATTAAAATTAATTAATTTAAAACTCTATCATCTTCCATAATATTTCAGCAACATATATAACTATTAAGAAACCATTTTGATTAAATTTCAAGTCAAAATGATATTTAATTCATTAAAAACCTTTTTGTTTTATTAAATAAATCGTTACAATTTATAAATGATTACATAACGACTATTTTTAAATGATTTGGACATAACTCAAAATCCACAACATGAAATCTTGATTTTTTTTCTCTTTCATTAGAAAATTATGATCATATAGATTCGGACAATTCTTATTTCAAAGAAATCCAACTTAAAATGGATTATGTATATTCAACTGAAGTTCAAAATGTAATATTATGAACTACCACGATGTTACGAGCTCGTTTATAATTATATTATAAATTATACATTTAAACTCGTTTAATTAAGAAATAAAATTTCTTTTATATTTCCAAATTAGCATTTAAACTCAATTTTAGATGTTTAAACTTAACGGTAAAAATCTAGGCTGTTACAATATTAAAATAAATGTAATCTCCAATATTGATTTTATTTGAAGACCTGTAAAATACCGTCGTTTTCTCCTCGTCTTTCCATATGCATTATTAATACATACCAAAAATATTACTCCGTTAAGATTCACATGGTGTAGAGTCGTAAGATTTTCCCTTATGATTGGACTGAAGCTTATGTATGAGTACCTAGCAGCATGAAAACGAATGAAGTATGTACTAGTGAGGCGCAATATGAATGAAGCCTGTATTTAATATGAAAATGGATGGTGCGTGTATCATCAGCTGGAAAACATGCAAATTGGAAATGGAAATCAATAGTTGAAGAGATTTTGAGATTTGTTGTATTGACGGTATTCAGTAGAGAGTGACATGCATCTGATGAAAAAATATTTATCTAAAATTCGCCAAACAAATACTTGTTTGAAATTTGTTGGGCAAACAACAAACTTGATTTGATAATGTATGTGTTGATACAACAAATTGCAATAAATAATATCTTCGAGCATTAGAACGGGTTCGTTGTATATTTGGAATGCAATTAATGTACTATATGCGATCAGGCATGTTAAATACACTTGATTTTTTATAATGAATGGATAAATACTATTACAAAAAGGAGAAACAAGCCTTTCTCCAACGGCTTACAAAAATGATTCTGGAAAACAGAACCGTGCACACACAAAAGAAGAAAAGAATAAAATACAAAAAGGCCAAAAACATCGATGCACTAAGACACGAACTAAGAACTAGCAGTCACTGCAAACATAGGTGCCTCGTAGCAAACCAAAACCTACAAAACAAGGCGTAGTCCAGAAACATCGGTCAAGTCCTCCATGGTTGGCAGAAGCCAAAGGCAGGATCAAACCACAAGTCGTCCCTGAATCAACAAGAGCTCCAACTCCACAAGCTCCCTCAAGACAGGTTGGGAAGCGAGTCCAAGGTCCAAACTCAAGAGCGCGGTGTAAATCCAGTTGAAGCAAATCCAGGACCTAAAAAAAGAAGATCTGCACAATAGCAAACAGCATAAGTTCGGGCGGGGGATGATAAGGGGTGAATGATTGAAAAAAAGCAATAATCATACAATAACCAAGCAAAACAAACGAAAACCAAATGAAAATCAGAAAACAAAAAGTCAGCCAATGCCCGCCCTAGGAGTGCCTGCCACAAACAAAACATCAAAAGTAACAGCCATTCTCCTAGAGCGGGTACCAATGACACCGCGGAAAGTCCTACCATGGAAAGAAAGGAACACATTGTTCCTAAATTTCCGGATAATGGTAAGAGGATCCATCGTCACTTCGTCAATATTGCCTTATTCCTGGCACACCATATGTTCCAGTAGATAAAGCAAGGAACTAGACGCAGAAGAATAGCACGTAAAGATTTGCATGAGATTCTGGACCACCAGAGTCTTAGCAAATCTTCTAACAAGGTGACATTAACTCGGCAACCCATCAGGTTCCTGAAGTAGTTCCAAATAGCCCGGGCACAAGAACTAGAAACTAACAGATGAAAAGAAGATTCGGAGCATCCAGAATTGCAGCACCTGCACTTGGACACTAGAGGGATGCCTATGCGCTGAAGATTCTCATCTATTGGAAAACCTTCATGCAAGGCTTTCCACATAAAAAGAGAAACCGTTGGCAGAATACGGACATTCCAAACCTTACTAAAGACAAGGAGACATGGATTAGGAGTCCTAATCGAATTCCATGCCGCCTTAATCGAGAAGGGGTTCCCATCCCAAATGGTACCACTCCCATGAACATCCATTAAGCCTTTAATGGATTGCATCCATTTCCACATCTCACTAGCATAGGACAAGATACCGGTGAAGTTTGCATTAGCAAGCCTACGGTACTTGGCATGGAGGAACGATGCCTAAAGGGAGTTCGCTCCAAACCGCCCGCATAGCTTACAAGCAAAGGCCGCACAAACGTCCTTAGGGTTACGGAGACCTAAGCCTCCCTCACTTTTGGGACGACAAATGGTGTTCCAAGAAATAAACTGGTGATGAGAAAAATTGTCCTTGTTTCTCCAGAAAAAAGCAGAAACCAAGGACTGATAGGAGCAGAAGAAAGAGGCAGTGAGAGTCATAGCCGCAAAGATATGGGATCCCAGCGAGTCCAGGATATATTGAATGAGGACCAGTTTAACAGCCCGGGAATTGAGATAAGTATTCCACCTAATAATCTTGCCCCTGACCTTGTTAGTTAGGGGATCGAACATGGCGTTGAGCTTTCTACCTCGATATAAAACTATGCCAAGGTATGGAAGAGGAAGGGAGGCAGCAATAAAACCAGATGTAGACTCGATCCAAGAGGATCTAATCGTAGACATATCTTCTGCGGCCATGAAGCAGCTTTTAGAAGAGTTCACGAGTTGTCCCGAGCAACTCTCGTACTGCCTAATAAAAGAAAGAAGGGACCAGATAGAATGACAAGAGCCATTCATGAAGATGATGATGTCATCCGCGAAAGATAAGGAAGAGATTAGAGGGCAACCCCTGCGAATGCCGAACCTATGAATCTGCTCTGATATCGTAAGAGAGTGCAGACCTCGAATGAATGCCTTGGCAGCAATGAAGAAAAGGGAGGGGACAAGGGGTCACCTTGACGAAGGCCTCTCCCTTATCTGAAGTAGCCTGCAGATGATCCGTTGATGAGAACGGAAATCCAACAGTTGGAGATGAGCCTCCAGACAACATCGATAAGGGGTTCAGGAAACACAAAAGCCCTTAGAACCTTGATGACGAAGAACCACGACATGCAATCATAAGCTTTAGGTATATCAAGCTTAATGACCACATTAGAGCCATGAACCTTCTTATCAATATGAGAAGTCAGCTCCTGGGCTAGAAGGACGTTATCAGTAATCAAATGTCCTTTAACAAACCCGGCCTGCGATGAAGAAATAAAACGCTCGAGAATAGGTGATAGCCTGGAGGTTAGCACCTTGGATATGACCTTGTTGGTGAAATTACATGAACTGATCGGTCTAAAGTCCCCACAAGAGGTAGGATAATCACACTTAAGGATAAGAACAAGGTTGGTTGAAGTCCATCCCGTTGGGAGCTCCGCACCAGAGAAGAAGGACTGGATGGCGAGACAGAAATCCGCTTAAATAATAGGCCACACACTCCTGTAAAATAATCCGTTGAAACCATCCGGCCCACTCGCACTGTCCTTGCTAATAGAAAATACGCAGGAATGTATTACTTCCGAAGAAGGGGGTGAGACTAGGTCAAAACTGTCCGATGGAAGGATCAGACTAGGGATGAAGACCAACATGGACGGATCAGAGGCAGGAACCGAGGGAGAGCTAAGGAAAGACTGGAAATGGGAAAGAATAGTATCTTTGACTTCAACCGGAGTTGAAGCCAAAGAATGACCTGGTCTACGGATTTGGCGAAGGGTTAGGATATTATTATTATTACGAATAGAAGCATGAAAAAACTAGAGTTCGTATCTCCATCTACCACCCACTTGATCCTAGCTTTCCGACATAGATGTTCTTGCTCGATACGAAGTTCCGACGAGAAGGCAAGCTAGGCCAATGCCCAAGCCTCCTTATTGGCTGCATTGGGATCATCATCAAAAGAAGCTTCGGCAAGGATTAGAGTTTCTTCGGTCGCTCTAACCCGATCGAAGATATTTTTGAAGACGAGCAAATTCCACGCCCTAAGGCAAGTCCTAAGGCGCTTTAGTTTGCGAGAGAAAACCACACAAGTGGGACCTAACATAGGGGAAATCCAAGAGTCTTCGACTACTCTATGGAAAGAGTGGTGCGATCTCCACATACTCTGGAACCTAAAGGAGGATGGGCCAGAAAGGGTAAGGGGGAACAACTAAGGAACAAGGGTGCATGGTCAGAAAAAATACGATGAAGGTGGGAGATGGAGAATGAGAAGGGTAGGCTAAACCATCCTTCATTGGCGAACACACGGTCTAGTCTTGGCAGAATCCGATTAGGGCCTTCTTAGTTGTTACTCCAAGTAAAGGCGGAATCAATGAAAGACACCTCAGAGAGACCCGAGCTGATGATGGAGTTAAAATCCGCAACCATCGAACGGTTAACAGCATTTCCTCCCCTTTTTTCTGCCTGGCTAGCGACAACATTAAAGTCGCCACCCATAACAGAACAGAAAAGCCTAATTTGGCGAGAGAAAGGATGTCGGCCCAAAGGCCCTGTCTCTCAATCTGATCGCACTTTGCGTAGACTGCAGAGAACAAAAAGGAAGAAGAGAACGAAGGGAGCGAGCAAGCCACCAACAAAAGCTGGCTCGAATCAAAGATAGGCTGGACGACAATGTCTTTGGACCACACGATCCAAATCTTGTCGGACACGTTAGCTAAAGCACCACCAAGGCCTAAAGATAACACGGTAGAGGAGATCGCATCCGGTCCCATAGGAGGTTCTAGGAGCGCAATCAGACAGATCGAGTGTTTCCTAATGATGCTTTTAAGATTAGGAACCGATGCATCATTCCCAATGCCCCTAACGTTCCACAACAGAAAGTTCGCCATAAGGACCAGAAACTAGATAAAAGGAAAACTCTCAAAAGCAAGGCCACAAAAGAAAGCAGGAAGCACGCAGACTAACTCAAGATAAGTAAAAGGTATGTCGAGTAGATCTAACGATTTGCTCGGATGCCGCTACAGAGCGTGTACGAATGGTATGGGGAGTGCATGGAGTCGCACGTCGGCTACGACGATACGATCCAACATTCGAGGGGGCAGGGACCAGGCGACGCCTAGAGACATGCGACCCATCGTAAGAAGGGTGAGAGTTCTTTGTAGGCCTATGTAGACGATCATTGATGATCTTTTTTTCGGCTTCTAAGAAAAGGGGACAAAACAGAAGCATAAGCAGACGTCACACGTCAACTATGAGACAAGGGGGATGGACCGCGGAGACTCTACAACAGAAGAGACCGAAGAATGTGTGGAATTGCTCAAAATAGGTAAACCCAGTTGCTGTGTCAGATTTACCGAAGCCAGTCTATCATCAGGTTGATAGACCTGCAGTATAGGTAAAGATCGAGCAAAAGGGCACGGAATACCAATCGAAGGCCAGGGCAAGCATGATAGGCCACCTCCCCGGTAAACCGTACAGTGAACAGTAGCTGTGTCCACTTTACGCCTACGAAAGGGAAGCCACCCATCCCATGGAGGTGAGGCGACGATGGAGTACCAACAAGGGACAGATAGAGTTGATAATCCAACCCGACTAGAGCGAGTCACTAACGACACTGATATGGCCTCGTAGTGACTCGAGACGAAGACGGATCCTAGCACGAACGCAATAGCCCATAAAAACCAGTCGAAACTAATAAGCTCAGACCAGTCGTGAAGGCCATAAAAAAACCCCGAAGTAAGCCCGAAGGCCGACCAACCTACAACAAAAAAGCGGACATTATCCCAACCGGACAACAATCCCGCACTACCCTTAGATAAAGCACCAAACAGGGACCTTCTCACGGCAAAGAACACAATCAAATAGAACACCTCAGGCTAGTCGACAAAAGAGGAAAGACAACCAAAGGAAAACCCCGAAACACACACACATGACAAGGCACCTCCACATCCGAAGAATGCGCAGACATGCCAGGGAGCATACACTAGACAGTGTAAACACTCAAACCTACACACGCATCACCAAGCCTCCATAATAACTTAAATCATAAAAAAGGGGTAATCACAAAACCTGAACACAAAAGGTCTACCAAAAGATACATTGCCCAGTACGCTAGGACAAGTAAAACTAGAAACACCTGAGAGGGCAATACCAAGGCAAGTAAAACCGCCAAAACCAAACCCAAAACCCAAGGGAAGGGGGAGAATAACAGCCGAACCAAAGGGTCCACAGTTAACAGAAAGATAAGAAGAAAAACATACCTCTCCACTAATCGATGCCTCAAGATTGATGCTACAATTACCTACAAAAGCGGAGCACGGACCCACCCAAAAGCCAACATGCACAATAGAGGCAACAGTTTCAACAGTATCATCACTTTCCAATGTTGCCTCACCTAGAGACTTCATCTCTGGCTGCAACCTTGTACCATAACTCAACCGTCTCTTTCGACGGAGAGAAGAGCTTGTCACCGATGCAGAATTGTCAGGGAAACCACTATTGTTCACAGAAGAAACGGTGGCGGGATAAGGCTCCATGAAGCAACTCGGCACCACAAATTGTTCCAACACTGAAGGAATTATAGAGGGCAATATCAAGGGGTGCCTGCTTACTCGCCAATGACGGCTTTGCTGGAAAATTTGGGCCCTGAGAACCTAATGCTGGAGGAACAACATTATCCAGTCTGGAGCGCTATGCTATACGACGATAACGAGAAGTAGGGGCCTACTGACTAGCAATGCCAACAACAGAAGGCTCCACAACGACAACCGATTGTTTAAACGTGGATAGGGTGATCAAATCTGTAACATCCCTCTCGTAATGCTAAAATAAAGATCTTTTAGCACAGTAGTTAGTGTGTGATGTTTCTTTCCGGGAGGTCAGGGGTTCGAATCTCATGGTTGTCACATTTGGTATCAAAGCCTATACCCAACCGGAATTGTGTGTAATGCTTCAGATGTCAGTCAGTGTGGTACTGATGCGGGTTACATGCACAACGCCTGGGTGGTGAGTGATATGAGCCAACGAGGACGTTGGGCTCTTTAAGGGGGGTAGTCTGTAACACCCCTCTCGAAAAGCTAACACAAAGATCTTTTAGCACAGTGGTTAGTGCGTGGTGTTGCTTTCCGGGAGGTCGGGGGTTCGAATCTCGTGGTTTTCACAAAATCCTCACCTACAAACTGATCGGCATCGATAACATTCCCAAAATCAGGACCGAAAACCCCGCCATAAACAATAGATCCAACTAGAAAGTTGTGGATAACAACAATTGGGGCAGCAGCTGACGATCTAAAGCACAATCATGTGCTAAAGTGGGTGGTTAAATCCCACTTGCCACAATTGGCTTCAGATCCGATACTGGAAACCTTTATCGCAACATCACACGAAGGAAGATCTGCCACTCAAGGAGACAGAAAGTTCGCCAAAGAAGATTGGTAAAAAGGAGTCAGTTCAAGGAACCACCCTTTAACATCCAAGAATCTATGGCAAAGTAGGTGCGCAAAAGCAGGCAGAGAAAAAAGACGTATCTCAATCGACGAATCGCCAGGGAACACAACCAACATCGGGTCCTCGGAGACCGAAAGAAGCAATTTAGCAATCGAATCAAAACTAGGGCACAAATGTATAAACTCGCCAGAAACCACAAAAACCCCCTCAGAGCGAGAAGATTGCATGCCACAAACACTTGAGCTCAAAAAGAGCCAGTCGATCTCAGATCCAATCAGAAGGAAGACGAAAATAGAGAGCAGTATCAAAGAGAAGCTAGAGATTAGGGAAAACGAGAATAGGAGTTAGGAAGGGACACCATTTTTTTTATGACCATTGAGTTGAAAAGAAAGTATTAAATGCACTTGAATATAATATGAAATGCATTTCTAAGGTTGCTTAATAAATTTCATTTATTATCAATTATAATGCTACTTTCAAAAGAGTACAAAACAACTTTGATACAGCATCATTGTAAGTTGCTCTCGTTAGTGATGCAAAAACTTGTTGTTATAGGCAGACGCTGTATAACACAAGAAGTTAGTGCTTATGCGATGATTTCCCAACAATTGTAAAGCAGTATGTACTTGGGTTAATGTAGCGACAGATGCATTTAAATTGGTGTAAAACCACATAGCTAAGAGGAAATATTTGATTGAAATTTGCCAAGCAAATTTTTGCTCTAGTGACAACTTGAATTCCCTCCCAGTAAGGGTCCGCTCGCAGACAATATTTAGCACGTTTGATTTTTTGGTGGCGTTCGATGCGTCGGACGCCAATACCTTTTTCCCCTTTCAGATAGGATGATTTCCAACGTTCCTCTTATTTCCTTATAAAACCACTATCTCCATCTACCTCTTCATCCACACTACACCAACCCAATCCTCTTCTATTTTCCTTACAACCTAATCCAAGCAGCAATCAAGTTTTTTATAGTTTGGTGTTTATATTATTTTCCGTCATTCAACCTAGTTTTTTTTTATTTATTTCTGATATATATTGTTTTTTCATTTTTCAGTATGGCCAATTGAAAATCTCCACATCACTGGTTGTTTACTGCAACTCATATTATGCTGCAATGTTCTGTTGAAGCATATGGTACTTGTGGCAAAAAAAAAGGTATTCATAAAGTCATTGCAGAAAAGTTCAACAATGCCATACAAAACTATCCAGACATCGAACCGATTGACGAAAGCAAGATCTGAAACAAACATGACAATCTTTGACGAGATTGGATGAAATGGGATGCACTGATGAACAAGACTGACGCTGGTTGGAATGCTTGTAAAGGAACGGTCTCTGGAAGTGATGAGTGGTGGGATGATCGTGTTAAGATCTGTAAAATTATTTTTTACCATTTATTTTTAGTTAGTCTCTTACAATTTATTTCTAACATTTAGGAATTTGGAACGGGTGTTATGAAATATAAGAAACATCCGCTAGAAAACATGGAGATGATGCAACAATTATTTCGTGGAACGAATGCAACTGGTTAATCGTCGTACACTCCTGCTGCTACCGTACAACCGTCGCAGACTGGTATGCTGCCATCAACACAAGACACGTTTGACATAACATGGGCTTTTGATGGGTTTTTTAATCCATTGGATGAGACGCAAAATAATCATATTCCAAATTTGAATTTGCCATCAAATTCTCCATTGCAACAAACATCAATGAATCCACCAATTTACAAAGCTTCAATAATCCCTCCTTCAATCCAAAATCCAACGAATCCTCCTAGTCAACCAACTGCACGTCAAAGTTTAAAAAGACGACGTGGTGAAAATGAAGATAAGATGACTATGCTCATTGACCTAATGCACGAGAGACAGATAAAAAAATCTCGCATGCATTTCGACAGTCCGAATAACGGGTAGTAGCGTGGAATTAATGGGAAGTTCTACAAATTATGCAAATACGGTAGCTCGCATGCAAAGTCTTGGAGCAACATGTGAGTTTGATGTTGCAGACGCACTATTATTTATTTTGGAACAAAAAAAAAAAGATATGTTCACTGCTCTTCTGGATGAGATAGCGAAAAAGTGGTTGATATCAAGGCTTGCAGACAAACGCCACACAAAAGAATATCAAACTTATCTGATAAATACCAACAAGTAGAATGTTCATGTCATCATGTTATTGTATTTCTGTCGTATTTATGTTTGTATTTCCTTTGTGTAATGAAATGTAGTCGTTTTGTTTTACGAAATTTGTATTTAATTAAATCAAAACAATTAATTTAACAATTAAATACCTGTTTGTAGTACTAAAAAATGAAAATAAAATCCGTATTAATTTAACAATTAATTTAACAATTAAATTAGTATTTAATAAAATTTGTCATCTAATTGTGAAAATGAAAATAAAATCCGTGTACTAAAAAATATCTGTTTGTAGTACTGCCAAAAGTTCTCAAATTTAAAAGGATGAACACATACTTTTCTTATATAATAAATTACCCCGAAAACACTTTTAAACATACATAAATTATAAAATTACAGTAGACATAACGATGCAAGATGCATATAAATTCACTTCCTGAGATGACGTTCAAACGTATAAAATGTAGGATACAAGCCAAATTATCTATACAACAATTACAAATAATACATGTAGATCAGTTAGTACGATGTAATGCAAATCATATATATATTCTAGGACTTAAGGTTAATGTAACCATTCTGGATCATCCACTCCAAACTCCAATGGTTTTGCACATTTTTCAATGTCCAATATGACCATCCAAAGCTTGCTCGTCCAAACACATTCAATTCTGCAGCAGCAAACCTTTGATAATCCTCCTTGCTTGCTCCGTTCACTTTCCATTCTGCCACCCATTCTCCTATATAGCACAGTAATTCATTCAGTGTTTTTCTTTTCTTTAAAGGTAAAGAGAAGTGAAAAAGAAGAAGAGAGATAATTCTGTAGATACATACCAACGAAAACGAGAGGGCCGTTAGAGACCATTACAGCACCAAGGTCACTGGACCTGTTTTTGTTAACGAAATCAATGTTTTGTTGCACAGTCAGGTTATCGAAGATGCTCGAGAAGAGATTGTAGTAGTGTACATCGATCACTGAACCTTGAAAACCACTTGCAAATTGCAGGAGCTCCGTTGAGCTTCCTGACAATCTGTTTGACATTACTACGTAAGCAGTCGATGTGTATTTACGGACTGCGTTGTAGCCAGATTGGTAGAACTTTGTTAGAGTGTCTAGGTTCACTCCTGGTGCTAGAGGTTCGTTCAGTAGTTCTATGGCTAGAAAACTTGGACTTTTGGCATATCTGCAATTATAAAATTATTGCTCATTTGGTCAATGCAATAATGAATTACCAAATAGACTACAATTTTGGGGTGTTGTATGATCAGTGCATATATTCAATGTATGCATGATTTTAATTGTAATATCATGCAAAAAGATAGAATAATGTATGGACCGAAGATTGAACATAACAGTTTAAAAGTAAGATTTGTCTAATAATGTCATGTTTACTTGAGTATTGTAAACTGCAGTATTTTATTTTATTTTTATATTTTTAAGAAGGAAAATAGCAAACCTTCTAGAAAGAAAATCGATAACAGCAAGAGTTTGATCTATTGTTTCTTCAGTTTCGCCCCAACCCTGATAGCCATCTCTTGTTCCACTGTGTTCCCATCCATTTTGAGAGCCGGGTGCGCCATGCAGGTCTACTATTATCCCAAGACCATATTTCCTGGAAAATACATATTAAGTTATATAGTATATACCATTATACGATGAAATTCAAAATTATAACATTTTATATATTGAATGGTTAACACCCTGTGTTAAACTTACTTAGCCCAGATAAATGCATTGTCTAAAGCATGAAGCGATCCACCAACAAAAGGAGAAGGTGGAGTTGGATCGCTCGCGATCCACCACCCAACTGGAATTCTTATACTGTTTAACCCGCTTTCTGATATGAACTTGAAATCTTTCTCTACTATGAATGTATTCCAGTGTTCCTGTAATTGTTACGTTAGTTTTTTTAATACAAACGACAAAAGTAATACTTAAAAAAAAAAAAAAAAAAAAAACACAAGCATCACATCCTAACCATTTGAGTTAGAGGCCCTTAACCAATTATTTAAAGAGTTCAAATGGAATGCATTAAAAAAAAAAGTGGGGCATACTCGCATGACTGAAGCAGCTTTTGCTCCATGGCCATTTGTAACTTGAAATTCCCCTTGCAATCCACCAACGTTGTTGATCATAAATACAGATGGATCATTATCACTCCAACCGCTGTTTTCTCCATAATTTGCTACAATTGATATATCTGTTTTAACCTAGGATATAAAAAGTAATCAAATCAGAGCCATAACATAATTAAAGAATGATAAGAAATTTTATAAACTGGAAGTTGATCACAGTACTTGCAAGAATAGTCCATTTGGAGCTCTGATTCGGACACGATTAGTGTCATTTGCGTTTCTCACTATCTCAAACGTATTAGAAGGGTTCGAAGAATTTGAGACTGCTACCAATTGTCCTTCATTGTCTAATCCCAAGAATTGCCAATTGAAAACTCGAAACTGGAACGTATTCTCAGAAATTCTCCACAACTGAATACATTTCAGAACATTATATATTGTTAAGTTGATATTCAAACATCTTTCATGTACATGGATGTTAGAAATTTGTACATACTTTGAATGTTTCCCATCCTGATGCTGATGTTCGATTGGCGACGATTATAGTGCCTCCGCCACTCTCTGCGCATAAATATTTGTTTTGCGTTGCCGACTTGAACTGAAGCTGTGTTCCATCCTGTTAAGATTGTTTATGTGTGTGTTTATAATCAGGTAGAGAACATGCAAATTGAATAATTTTAAACGACGTCCCAAACAAGGAAAAGATAGAATATACTAGTAGTTGGTACCAAGAAATCTCCATTGGGAATTCCATCAAAAAGAGAAGGTTCGATCCAACCTTCGGTTACAAGCCAACCTCCTAAACTTACAGCCTTTACTTTCGAAAAGGAATTTGAATGAAGCAAAGCTCTTGATGCATGAGAAGTAGAAACAAGAAAAGAATGGAAATTGAAAACCAAGAGTAATATGTAAAAATGCTTCAACATCTTTATTTTTATTTTTTCTTCTTAATTAACTCTACTTGTATTCTCTATATAATTTTGTAGTGACATTAGGGAGGTGCCCATATTTATACATGCTGGCAAGTGGAAGACGTTTGAATGAAATAATCTTCTGGTATACTTGTATACTTTAATTGAATTCATGCATGTATGCTGATAAAGTCTGAATTTGCAATTATTTACTGAATCAAACTTCATTTTGTAATTAATTAAAACTTAAGCATGCATCAATGTAAGATTATTTAAACGTTTTTTGATCTCTATATTATAAAAGCAATCATGAATCAAATACAGCACTTTCATTGTCTTCATATATTTTATTCTTTTTTCTTCAAATTCAACACCGTAAACCAACATCAAATATTACATACTTGCAATAAATTTACATTTGTATATTGAAATGATCGAAAAAGTTTTGGCAGAATGCCATGTGCTAATTAAATCAACATCATGCACATATGTACGGACAATCAATATGTCAAAGTTTGTATCCAACTTAAATTGCCTGATCAGACAGTCAGAAATGTAGGTTAACATATATAATGCATGCATGTTCATATTATTCAACATATTAGCACTGTGTGCAGATTGAACAATTGTCTACAAAAACAGCAATATTGTTTTTAAAGATTGACCATAGAAACTTGTATTCAAAGGGCTTGACCGTACTTAACCGTGACATTCGAAGCCAAACTGTTCATTTCAATTGTTTTCATCTTTACGTACCAAACTCTCATGCTCCAGCCGTTTAATATTAGTATACTAATTACATCTATTTATATATATTGTGGATTATGTATCATTAATTAACACGTTGGTAAACTGTCCAACTAATAACAGTGATCCAATTATGATTTGAATACACATGTACATCCTGATCGAGCAAACGAGATGGTGCATGCGCGTGGATATTAGAAGTAGTATAAATTAAGAAACAATTCTACTGTTTAAAAAAATGCTAAGCAGGTAGCAAAATAAAATTGAAGGAAAAGGTCACAGTATTTTACAGGTTTCATGCATGCCCTGGGTCGTATATTTTTCTTCTTTTTAGAAAAAAGAAAGAAAGAAAGGCCGGCCAATTTAGCATGGAAGTTTACCATACCAAAAGTTAAATAAATTTTTACTAATAATTATCTTAACAATACAAATTTTTGTCCGATCGTGAACTTTCAAATTTGTTCTTGTTGAGATTCCTGGTTGAATGACAATCATGAATTGTAATGGACAATGTATAATAGAGAATGATAATCTTGTTATATTTTGAATGAAGAAATGAACTGAATTTTATTGACTGATTTGATAGAAAGGATTATAAACGATAGGCAGCCTTATTTGGGTTCAATTCTGCTGTCATCAATCTCTATGTGCCCCTGTGTCCCTCCAATCAGATCCGTTGATTTTCGTTTTTTTGTATTTAAATCCCCAACAATTCAGGAGTTTAAATGCAAAACAACGAAAATCAGGAGATCTGATTGGAGGGGACAACGGGGTACATGGAGCTTGGGGACAGAACAATTGAGCCCGCCTTATATATAGGCAAATATAATAGAGTGGGCTCAGGCCAATAACAATAACTTGGGCTAAGAAATAAAAAGGTGAAAACCAAAATTCGGCAGATAAAGTAGGCACGTGAGATAGTGGCAACATGTATTATCTTATATTCCCTCTGCACATGCCATTTCCAATACGCTCTCTCAAATATAGGGTTATCGCAACCTTGTATTTGCGATTTCCATGTCGATTGCTTAGCCGAGGGAATAAAGGGATGAATCAATCTGAGGAGAAATGAAATAGAAGGCACATGGATTAGGGTTCTTCTTGTCTGAAGTAGAGGGAGAATCTGCTTTGTCTTCGACTTTCAACTCAGATCTGAATCTCTTGAAATTGTGAGCTGTAAGTGCTTTGGTTAAGATATCTGCACGTTGATAAGTACCGGGTATGTGATTGACTTGGATTTCACCTTCTGAACTAATTCACGAACGAAATATAAATCTATCTTTATGTGTTTTGTCCTGGCCTGTTGAACTGGGTCTTCTGAAATGTATACTGTGCTTTTGCTGTCACATCATAGAGTAGGTTTTCTTCACTGGCTTGCTTTAACTCAAGTAATGGAGACCGTAGCCATTTAATTTCTGTTGTAGCATTAGCAACGCTCCTGTATTCATCTTCAGTTTTGGATCTCGAGATAGTTGATTGTTTCTTTGAACACCATGAGATTAGATTGTTGCCCATGTATATGCATTAGCCTGTAGTTGATCTTATATCATTTGGGTCTGAGGCCCACTCTCCATCTGCATAGCCTGTTTTATTTAGATTTCTACAGGCTCTTAGGGTTAGGCCATAATTGACAGTCCCCTTGAGATACCATAAAATTCTTTTAACAGCCTTCCAGTGCTCACTTAGTTGTTTCTACGTAAATTGTGATGCTTTGTAATTAACACAGTATGTGATACCAGGTCGTGTTATAGTTGCATATTGTAGTGCACCTATAACACTCTTGTACTGCTTAATGTTAACCGAAATTTTGGTCCGGTTTCCAAAAGTGCACCAGACACGCTCGACTCAACACACCGCGTGACGATAAAGTCCGAAGTGTCGCCAAATAGCCAAGGATACAGGCTAAGAAGTAGTCGCGCGGGCGAAAGCCACACAACTCCTCAAAAACATGCTCGAACAACATTTTCATATCCCTCATATTAAGGGATTTCGGGTCCCTCACTTCCACAAAGCTTTGGACCCCTCGAGTAACAGGACTCTCGTGTCCCTCACTTTCGTATCCAAACAGCTCGAACCCCTCACCTTCATACCTGAACCTCCCGTATCTCTTTACTTCGAACCTCTTAAGCTCGGACCTCTCCATGCCATGCCTTCGAATCCCTCTAACACACAGTGCCTAAGGATCCCAGAGTCTCGAGTCCCTCAACACTGGGGAATTTTGAGTTCCTCCTTCTTTTAAATAACACTGTATCCCTAGGGATACGAACTCGTATCTCTTAAGAAATACGAGATACACGTATCCCTTAGGGATACGAGATGATCGTATCCCTAGGGATACACCATCTCGTATCCCATGGGGTACCCCTTCTCGTATCCGTTCGGATACGAAATTCGTATCACTGTAAAGGGATACAGGCCATTGTTACACACAAAGGGGGATCCAAATTCTGGATTCGGGCTTTCATGGACACGAAAATGCACTGTTGTGGTCCCCAAATCTTACCTACTCACACCTAACCTCTCCACTATAAATACCCCCAAGCTCATACTTCAAATGGGTTGGAAATTAGCTGATTTGACATCTCTTGAGAGCTCCAAGAACTCATTAATGGTATTCATGCTTTGAGGAAGAAGAAGCATAAAAGTGACTTTTTCCAATATTCATATATGACAATTATGACTCCAAAATGCTTGGAAATGTTTGTAAACGGATGTCATGACATAGTCCTTAGCTTGTAACTTGTTGTTGTCAATAAAATATTAGCGAACTCTTTCAAAGTGGATATAGGCCCCTCATGGGACCGAACCACTATAAATCTACTGTGTTATTTACTGCTTTCTGCACTTATTTTCCCATGCAAAACATAATTATCTAAGTAACGGAGAATCTTTGGGTGTTACGGCATTTTTTGTCATCAACACTTAATATTAAATATAGTTTCCCCTTGTATTTGGAATAGTGATGATTACTGATCATAGGTGTGGGTTGAGGATTCACATTGCCCATATTTATCTTAATCAGTAATTCTCTTATGTATTTTCTTTGGCATAAAAGAACTCTGAATCTGATTTTCTCTTCACTTCTATGCCTAGAAAGTATTTCCGATCTCCAAGATCTTTGATGAAGAATTATTGATTTAAGTAATTGGTCAGTTGATCCGGTTCTGATTTGTTGCTGCCTGTAATAATTAAATCATCCACATATATTAATATGTAAGTAATTGAACGGTTGGATGATTTTATAAAAAAAGAGATATCTGATTTGGTAGACTGATATCCTAATTTAACAAGAGCATCTTTCAGTCTATCAAACCAAAGTTTTAAAGCCTTCTTTTGTCCATGGCTTTATTCAGTTTACACACATAATTTGAATTTTATGTGTATCCAGGTGGTTGTTTCATATAGATTTCTTCCTTTAAGATGCCATTTAGGAAGGCATTATTCACATCCAGATGTTTCATTTGCCCGTTTTTACTAAGAGCAATAGTTAGTACAAGTCTAATAGTTGTGGATTTAATTATAGGAGATTTTTTTTTTTGATTAAAATCAAAACCATACTCCTACGTAAAACCCTTTGCAACTAATTTGGTGTTGTACATGTTTATAGAACCATCTGGATTCTTTTTTAGTTTGAATGTCCATTTGCACCCAGAATATTTTTGTTATTTGGGGCACAAACTAAATCCCATGTTTTATTCTTAATGAGGGCATTGAATTCATTGTCCATGGCTTCTATCCATTTTTTGCATTTCACTGCTTCATCAAATGTTGTTGGTTCAGTTGTGTTTGATGTGGTAGTGTAGGCTTTTAGTTTAAAGATTCCACTCTTTGATCTTGTGATCATTAGGTGTCCAATCTCGATGGTTGGATCATCAATGGGTATGTTGCTTTGATTAGTACTTCTAGAGCAGCTTTAATTTTCATTGCTTTGATTGGTAGATGTTGATCCTTGACTCATTTATCTTTGGTTTGATGCTTGTGCAGGGCTTGTGATGGCAGGGCTGGATGGCTCCGATGGTTCATTATCAGTTGATTGAGGTGGTGGTGAATCATGAGCATCAACAGCCTCACTTGCTTGATGATTCCAGTCATCATTATACACAGGAATTTCTGGTATGGGATTCTTTGCTTTGAGTACCTTTTTGGTTGTTCTGATATCTTTTAAACTGAATGGAAAAACCTTTTTATTGAATACAACATTTCTACCGATGTAAATCCTTCCTGTATCATCAAGACACTTATACCCTTTTTGATCAATAACATAGCCAATAAAAGTACATGCTTTAGACCTGAAATTTAACTTATTGCTATTATAGGGTCTTCGGCATGGGTAACATAGACAACCAAATTTTTTTAAGTTGTTGTAGTCTGCCTTGACACCCTCAATTTTTCAAAAGGTGGGATATGGTTCAGAATTTTAGTAGATTGTCTATTAATTAAATATACAGCTAACTAAAAGCCTCTGACTAGAATTTTAGTGGTAAATGTGCATGAGCAAGCAGTGTTAAGCTAGACTCCGCAATATGTATATGTTTCCTCTCAACTAGTCCATTTTGTTGAGAAATGGAGGGGCATGTAATTGTAATAACCCAGAAAATCAGGACCAATTTTAAAAATTTATTTTCGCAATTTTAATGAATTTTGAATATTTAAAATGAATTATTTTAAATAATAACGACTAAAAATTTATTTAAATCGAAGTTAGAACGAATAAATTTATTTTAATTACAAAACGAATTGGAAATGGCGCAGTAGTTTGAAATTTCGATTTCAAATTTCAAATGAATGTACAGGATTCAAAATAAATCTGATTTTAGTAAAACCAGAAATATTTAAATCTGTTTGAAAATATCTTTCCAACGGATGTGAAAAATCCAGATTTCATAAAGGGAATAAAAAGTTATGTCCAGTTGAAAATTCAGAATAGTCGCTATTGAATTTATATAATATATAGCCCTTAAAAATAGCCATTTTGCAAACGGCCTCCTTTTTCGACGAGACCACTCCAATTGGATCCGGAATGTCAAATTATTGCTTGATTCCAATTTTCATAATTTTTGGAATCAATATGTGAGCGTGGCGGATTTAAACGTGTTTGGTAATTTCAGTTTGAATTTAATCGACTGGAAAATGACTGTTTTTCAAACGATCTCCAAAGTCGACGAAATTAGCTTTGTTAAGACCGTATCATCAAAACATAGCTAGATTTATTTTTATGGAATTTTTGGAGTCCGTATGTGGCCCCGGTAAATTAAAATGTGTGTTTGAATTTAAAATATAATGATTTATATTTTAATTTTGGCGAAAACTGATCGAAACAACCGAATTGGCTTATGAAACATATTCCATTGTGTCCGGAATGAGTGTATTTGGCTAGGGACGTTAGTCGTTGGGTTTGGAGTCCGTATACAAAAACACATTTTTGTGAATTGAAATAATAATAATATGTATATATATATATATATATATAAACAAACAACCAAACCCTAATCCTCATTCCAACAATTCCGCCATCAGCCCCTTATACGATCGACGATCAAATTGTTCCAGAATTCCTCCTCCTTATTCTCCAAATCCAAACATTAATTCGAGAAATCATCTAAAGGAAAATTGAAGAGCTACACACGATCTCTTAATCTAACGATTGAGATCAATTTTAATTGTGTAATTTGGGAGATTTTCACCCTATAATAGCCGACGCTGGAGCTCGAATTACGAGGCACCTGGGACCTCGAGCTCGCGGGAGTTCAGCGTGGTGGATGGCGGCTCTATGGCGATCATCGTCGTCACAATGGATGGCGGTTCAATCAACTATAAGGGGGGATTTGGAACCCTACAGTTGAAAGTTGGGTTCGATATTCTTGCCGTGACCTGGATAAACGTAAAGGAAGAAGAAAGGTTAATAACCTTAATTACGTAATTAGTGTATAATTAGGATTAATTAATTAATTTAGTTTAAATAAAAAATTATACATTGTTTTGAAATAAAAATATACATTGTTTTGAAAATAGAAATAGCATTGTTTTTAAAATATAAACATAGAATAAAAATATGATTATATATATATATATAGTGATAAAAATGTGATTTTATATATATGGTAGCGTTATAAAAATGTAAATTTTAATGTAAACCGCATGAAACAGATTGCAATAGAACTGACTGGAAGCGAACAAAATCCAAAGCGTCCCATAAAGATTGACGGAGTGGAAACCAAAGGTGAGAACATTTTCTCACTAATTATTTTACAGTTAAATATATACTAGGTTGCAGACGGGGCCTAGTAGCTCCTGACACCGTCGTCCACAGACCATAGACGACTTGTTTGATTATATTGTGTTATGTAAATTTATTGTGATTGTGATGGGAAATAAAATATTTTAACAAAAAAAATCGCATGTTTACTGTGTATATGAATCACTAAAAATATTCATGTGTTGAATAAAATATTTAAACAATAAAAATATCATTTTTATTGAATATATGAACTATATAAAATAGTGATGCATTGAAATAAATATTCATATACAAATCGAATGATTTGTTTATGTACACTCATTTGACTGATATTGATTGGGACGATAAATTTTACACATCGTCCAACTGCACAAATAAAATTCAGTATTTGTTGATTGAAGCCCCACACGGGTATTGGGATGATATTTGACGTACACTAATCCCAATTGTTTAGTTTTATGTTAATCGATTGGTATACAGACTGTGTAAGCATTAATTATTTATATTTAATGCTTATGCAGTTGTGTAGTGCACTCTGGATGATGGTTGATTGTTTATCATTGCCGATATGTACATATGTTGTATGAAATCCATATAAATAACATTATATGGTAATTGACCGTGTCTGATTCCAATTCAGAAATGAAGAACATATTAAAATAAGGAATATTTTAAAATAATGAATATTTTAAAATAATATTCAGTAAAGGATAAAAATATGAATTTGATGTCCGATTTAAGATGGACCAGAAAATATTGAAATATATGAAGCCATGTTGATTAGATATGCACCATTTTGACGCGAATGATATTTATATCGATTATATTCATTTTTATAATGCATATCAAAGGGGAAATGATTTCAAAATCTAATGTTTTGAAAATATTATCCTTTATATACTAATGATATGGAATATTCAATTTTGATTTAAAATTGAATATGAAGTTGAAATCGTTTTGAAAACGAATTTAAAACGATTTATAAAATACATTTTAAATGGAAATCGACGAAATATATATAATATATATTATATATACTTAATGGCGTGAATAGAACGCGGCACGCCGCGGTAATTCGCGAATTTCGACCATTGACTTCAATTGATATTACGGGAGATCCGACCGTCGGATTCTCCTAAAACCGGAACCGTTGGGTTCGTATCGAAAAGTCTTTCAGACGAATATAAGGAATTTGAAATCTAACGGTTGGATTTGGAATTATGTCCAAATCAAATTTGGAAAAGGTCGCTGTAAGTGCAGTTCGGTGGCCGTTATTGGAAACCGACTGTACGGGCCTTGATAAAATTATTAAAAGTATTAATAATTTGTGTAAAATCATAATAAATGATTTGGAAAGAATTGGGATGAAAAATTCCATATTTGAAAAGATAAAAATATATTTTTATCGAAATGAACTAGTTATGAACTAGAATTATAATCCAATATTTTTAAATAAATAAATTGGATTTGAAATGGTTTTAAAAATAACCAGAATTTCCAATATATGAATTGGAATGGATTTGAATCGAAATTATCGTCGAAATATTTTGATATTGGAATTCATGATTATACAGATACTGTTATGGAAATTTGGAAGAAATATTATATATCGTTATTTCCAATACGATATTTGTTGGTTTCAGAATTTAACATTGAATATAAGCCGATATAATTTCTATTCAGAGCCTTGTATTTAATATCAAATTGGATTTTGGGTTGTCGTGAATGGTGTCTTCATTAACACTGTTCTTAAACCCAGTTGAGAAAAGAATAAATCTTTTAATTTAAGATTTAGTGAAGACTTCCAATTAATTAATATTTAATTGGGATTGAATAAAAGGACTGGATCTTGGGTTTGTCGTGAATGGTGTTTTCAGTAACACTGTTCTTAAACCCCGTTGAAAAGAATAAATCTTTTAATTAAGATTATTAGACTTTCCAGTTACATTTGGTAATTGGAATAAAATGGAATGTGAATCGGGTTTATCGTGAACTGTGTTTTTAACGACATTCGTTCTTTATCCCGATTAACAATGAAATATGATTTGGAATTTATAAATCTTTTAGTTAAGATTTAGGGGAAATTTTCCAAAGTAAAGTTTTCTAATTTAATTAAATAAATTAGAATGAAACGGAATTCGATTTGGTAATAATCGAAGTGAACTTCTATGGAGGAAGACTGTTACTATATATGGAATTTAAAAGGCTTTGTCGTTATTCCATTTATATTATCGGTTGGATATGGAAGTTTATATCGATTATATATATTGATCTGTTTTTCGTGAAAATTCCATTGTTAATGGAATGGGATTTTGGGTTTATTGTGAACTGTGTTTTAAATGACATTAGTTTAACCCAGTTAAAGATAAGATTAATTTCTTAACTTTGAAGAAAATCATTAAGTAATGATTTTTGGAGATTAAAACTGAATTAGAGTTTTAATGAATCTTTAATTAGATTGAAATATGAATCTGATAACTAAAATTATCAAATTCAAGCAATGATCGAGAATGGAGTATCACCATTTTTGCTCCAAGCGATAGTTAAATCTTTAATTAGATCTGAATGTGAAATGGTAATTAATTTTACCGATGACACTGTGGTGTTAGATATAGAGTATTACCAGTTTTGCTCCATGGGATGAATAGGTTGGGATTGGGAAATTAAACAAATGATTACTTCGGTAAGGTGCGCTAATCCTGACTAGTTTGGATAAACCTTAATTTGGTTGGAATTGATATCCAAAGGAAGATTAAAGAATAAATTTAAAGAATTTATCTTTGATAAAATTAATGGGAACCTTTCCCAAAGGATATGAATATTTAAATAAAGAAATATTCAGAATTGGAATGAGGCATATGTTGTGGTTTTGTAGCACTTGTTTATAATATACGCGAGTTATTCGGAAAGACCGGGTTTATCCCATTCTGAATAACTGAATCGGCGATGAGTCCACGATGAAGACGGTGGTTGAAGACCGGAGGTCTTCACATCGTTTGGATGATTACTGATGTCTTGATTGGGCTGTACACCCAAGACAAGGTAATAAGTTTACACAAATTATTATGATTTTACACAAATTATTAATATTTTTTAATAATTTTATCAGGGCCCGTACAGTCGGTTTCCAATAACGGCCACCGAACTGCACTTACAACGACCTTTTCCAAATTTGATTTGGACATAATTCCAAATCCAACCGTTAGATTTCAAATCTCTTATATTCGTTGGAAAGCTCTTTTCGATACGAACCCAACGGTTCTGGTTTTAGGAGAATCCGACGGTCGGATCTCCTGTAATGTCCATTCGAAGTCAACGGTCGAAATTCGCGAACTACCGCGGCGCGGCGCATTCTATTTAGGCCATTAAATATATACAATATATATATTATATATATTTCGTCGATTTCCATTTAAAACGTATTTTATAAATCGTTTTAAATTCGTTTCAAAAACGATTTCAACTTCCATTATAAATCAAAATTGAATATTCCATTACATGAAAATTTTTATACCGTGCATGTATATGTTTAAAATTATATTTTTAACCAATCAATATTTATTTCATTCACACTTCATACATATAATATTCACATTTCATATATATATTATTTTCATTTCATATATATTTTTTATTCACATTTCATATGTATATTATTTCATTTTATATACATATTATTTCCAAACAATATATATAATTATAAATACTACGTTCTAAAAACCCTAGTCCCTCTTTTATTTTTGAAACCCGCCGCCATCATGGATTTCACGCCCAAAAGGATTCGGATTTTCTTCCTCAATCGCTCCTAATCCCTGCAATAAATTATAAAACAAATAAAGGGAAAATTATTGTGCTCTTCGAGCGCTTCCTATCTATATGGCCTTGATGATGTATCGATGAAGATTGGTGAGAAATCCCAGCTCAAAGCGCCATCGTTCGTGCGCAATTCAAGGCTAGATGGAAGCGTCGAATTCGATGTGGTGACTGGAGTTGGGCGGCGGAGGTCCGGCGAGTCGTGTGGGATGGTCGGATCGGTCTCTGGCCAACTGTAGGGTGGCTGCGCAGTGGGTTGTTCAAGTCGATGTGGGTTCCTTTGGTTATAGTGAAGAACGATGAAGGGAGCAAGATGATTGGTGGTAAAATAGCAATTAAGAAGTGTAAATAAGGAAAATTATTTATTATAATTCATGTGTAATTTTAAAAATCAATATCTTGTACACATGAAATCAGATTCCGACAAATTTGGATGCGTTGGACTCGCATTGACGAGAGCTGCGCAATAGAACAGACCAGGACAAAAAACAGAGCTAACTAGGATTTTTGACTGAACTGAACACATGGTTTAATTCAGTTAAAACAATCGTTAATTAACGATTTCAAAACCGGTCAATGTGAGCACTTCTCTCACTATAAATTTTTGTACAGTTATTTATTTTCTGTTAGATCACCTCCCTATCGTCCACAGACCATGGACGATTTATTTGATTGTGTTGTGATTGTGATTGTGATGTACAAATATATATATGCGATGTGAACATAATATATATATGGAATGTGAATAACACATATATGAAATGTGAATAAATTATATATATACGCATTGTGAAAATGAAATATATATGTATATACGCGTTGTGAAAATTATATATATACGCGCTATGAAAATAAAATATGTATGGAATGTGAATAATATTTATATGAAATAAAAAAAATGTGAGATGAATAAAGCTAGATATGTATTTCAAATGATTTGAAATAGAAATCGGGAAATAAAGTCCAAAGGAATATTTTCTTTAAATTGAATTGGATTTGAAAAATCTAAGTGTATTGATTAATCAAATGGGTAGATTGGGATATTGCATGTTGATTGATGCATAGTAGATCCATATCTATAATATTGATTGTTGTTTATACACTAGCATTCATGGGGGTAAACCTGTTCCGTGTTATACGGCGTGGTCCTGTGATTTTCCCTATCATTTACATAAGTTAATTTTAAATGTAGAGTTTCTCACACTAGTCCCATGACTAACCTGTAGTTTGCTTTTCCCTTGCAAACTCGGGTGCCCCTATTTTCCACACGGGCATTCGAGTAGTTTATTTTACAGATATATAAGCAGGATTCTAGATTAAACCGAAAAGCCATTTCTAGAGCATTGATAAACTTCCGCTGTGTAGTTTACTTACTTTCGCTGCATTGTATTACATTTATTGTAAATTAATCTTCCGCTGTATTATTTTTCGATATACTCTGATATTCTGTATTCTGATGTAACGTTATTATTATGTTTATAAAAGTCTTCTGTTATTTGTTCTGATGTGTTGTATGCCCAGAGTTAGCGTATCCAGGTTTTGAACGGTCTTGGTCGATTTAGCGATCTATTAGGTCCGAGTGAAATCCGTATCATTACAGTAAAGGCCCACAAATCCATACCATATATATGAGCTGACTGAATACAACTCACGTCCAACCCAAATTGCACGAAATTACGAATCTTTAATAGAAATAAGTTAGAGGGTGAGAACTAGAAAGAAGAAAATTAGAATAGAAGAAAATAGATGGAAGATAGAACTGAACAACAACACAGAATCTCACAATCGCAGCGTAGCAAAATATAATATATATCATAACTTTTGGAATACAAACTGTATTTTTACTTACATACATCATTAGAGTACATCACATTTACAACACAGCGGAAATAAACTCTAAATATCTAATGTTGAAGCCTTTTGCTCCAAGCTTCTCTAGTATCAGTAAAATCCTAAACTACTTGATTGCCCATACAAATTTGGGCACCCAAGAGTTTAGGGAAAACATAGAAAAATAAACTCTGGGTAAGTCATGGGACTGATATGAGTAATCTATTTTAAAACAGCTTGATTAATAAAGGATATGCTATAAGACCACGCCATAAAAACGGAATGGGTTTTTCTCTTATGAGAATCCAAATACTTGGTTTAACTTTTAAAAATCTTCTTGAAAGAAAGGATGATCGTAAGAACGACCCACACATAAACATGGATGATTTTTACCTTACGATAACCCAAAACATCTTTAAAATCGATACTATTCTGATATTATAATTGTGTCTACAACAAATAAATAGCAATCTAGAGGAATGCTTGCGTCTCACGCTCCACATACATAATCAAAACCACGGGCGCTTATTGGAGTATGGATTTCCAACTGTGGCAAGGTATGAGACCACCTTCCGACAGTGTATCTCTAGAGAAAATACACTAGGATTTAACAAGAACATCTTGCAACCCTGGATAAACATGACCGACCACTCATTTTGCTTGAGTGTACCGAATATATTATCACCTTACTGTTGATACCAACATAACCGTTCTCGGGAGATACAGAAGCAAAAGAAGAACAATTTTTTTTTCTAGATGTCAACAATACACCCTAATAAGAGCGACCCACATAGTTATGCAACCTACCTGATTTTATACCATTTCTTGGTTGTGAGGCTTGAGGCTGAACTTACCTTTGACATATCATTTCCTTATTTACTATGAATGCTACATCGTCAAAATCCGCCAACACCTAATTGATTTCCCCAAAAATATATTATGGGTATAAAGCAAGAGAAATGAATTCCTCCGCCACCTACATGAATACTTTTGAAGAGATCAACGTACGTGATCGGTTATGCATACTTTGTCAGACATTCGTCCATACAAGTTGTCGTGGGACTGGACAAACCGAAGTCACTATCCTGTAAATCCATCTTAGGCAATTTCTACTTATGATCGACAAAATAACCCTTGCATATCTCTGTCTTCAATAGTCTTTGACTCGCAACGTATATATTGTATCAAAGTGGAATTTAGATTCCGGTCTCTTTGAAAAAAGGTTTAGGTTTGATAGTCAGTTATTTAACTATCAAATATAAAATAAAATAAACAAGTTTATTTCCGTTGGATCTGCTAAGCCTTATTTAAATAATCTAAATTATTTACAATTCAAACACCAACTTATTTAGATATTTATTTGAAAACATAAGTATTTCTTAACTTAGAAAACTATTATTATCTATCTTGTGTGATGATCTCACTCTTGAATACCAGTTTCATAGCTGAAATCAATATTCAACTCTAACACTCATTTCGAGCACAAACTAATACTACATATCGGATAATAGTGAAATCGTTCATGTTAAGGTATACCTCTCAGTCCTTGAGTCAAAATCGTTCTTATCATTAATATTGGTAGATGTTCGATCTCCAAAATATTCGACAGAACCAGAAATTGGTAAATCCATTTGATTTTCAAATCTTAAACCATTTTCAAAACAATGTTGTTGTTTTAACTAGTCATTAAGTTAACTTAATTAACTTAAATATTAAATCAAGGAATTTATTCTAGTACGTCGACTTGATTTCCTTATCATCTTAAAACTTAAGAAATTAATTGAATTAAAACATTATCTTGGATAATTTATCCAAGTTTAACTTCTCTATTTAACTGCTGCACCATTAACTTGTCAAAAACTGTTAATTAAACATTAATCAACTTATCACAATTCATTTAAGCAAACTAATATTTTAAATGATTACAATTAATCTTCCTTTTTAAATTAATAATATAGCTAATTTAAAATAATCCATTTAACAAATTATATTCAATTATTGAAACTTAAGTTCATTTACGAGTTACTTTACAGGAATTATAAGTTAGCATTTCCAATGGCATATAGCAATTCTATTAACAGACGGTATTCAAGTCGTTAACCAATTTGCACAAACAACCATGTAAATACAATTAAATATGATCAACTGATAATATAATAACTCAGTAGAATATGTCAAACTGATATAACAGCAGAACGGTGTTTATTTCTACTAACAGGGTGTTCAAACAATTCAGTTAATCAAATTTATATTGGAATGGTGTTTATTTCCACTAACAGATGTCCATACAATATATAATTACGATTAACGTAATTATAAACAATTTAACAAAAAAATTAATGGAACAATAATTTAGAATTTACTAAATTACAGATCATTACTGATCAATAGTTTATACGTTAATTTAGTTCATGACTATATTTATGTTTATTTAATTTAAACAATATTTAGTATTAAAATCACTTTTAAATACTTAATAACTCAATTTATTCTAAATTGAATCGTTTAAACTTGATAACTACGTCGATTTATATACATATACTAACATTCGACTTAGACTACACTGACACGAGCCAAACTATTTGATCACATCTTCTTAATCTAGCTTATCAATATATATATATATATATATATATATATATATATATATATATGTGTGTGTGTGTGTGTGTGTGTGTGTGTGTAATACATAACTATATTTTATTTTATTTGGATTTTAACTTAAACACCTTTCTTAATCTAGCTAAAGAGAGAAAACTAAGTGGGCCTAGCCAATTTTAAAATTCCAGAGTAATTAAGCTTAGTAACTCAGTAGAAATTAAATGATTTAATTAAATTAGTGTGAACTTATAAAATTTATATCTTGGTCATCTGTAAACAGAATTGAACGCAACCAATCACGTTGGAATTATAGCGATGAGGTCTTCATTGTGGAACTGATGTAGACGAAACAAGAGCTACTGGAATTTTGTTATAAAATCAAATACCTGTTTGGTTTTAAATTGAAACAAAAGTAGAACCGTCAACTGCTAACAAGGTGAGTAAACTCACTAACTCTGGCTCGTTTATATTTTTATATAAACGGGTTTTAAATTTATATATAGTAATTTTATACTGTGTGATGGTTGTTTGGATGAATGGTTGATAATATTGGTTGAAATGGTTGATATAATTATAATCGATTATTAGTTCTGTTTACTATGATATTCCCCATTTATGTGAAATTAATGTTGATCAACATTTGTGGATGCAGGGAAACATGTTGGAGAGATCCAACTGGATCCCTCAACATTTATATTATTGTTTGTTATTCACCGTGATATATACTGTGATTGATTATGCTGTGTTGAATTACCCTAGCCTTAAAATTTTGGTACTTAATACTGAAATATATTTTCGAATGTAGAAAATAAATTGGAGATTTAAAAAGAAAATTAATTTTCAAAATTTGAAATTGGATTTTGAATAGATTTGAAAGTAGAAACTTGTTTTAAATGGATAAAACAAGCAGTTAAATTTATAAACGATATTTATGGCTGAAGGGAAATAATTATCATTGAATAATTAATATTTGGCTTGAAATCGGTATTTTATTTTTGAATGAAAAATCGCTATGAGGTTTTAAAGGGAGATTTTAAATAGAAATATGTTTTAATAGACAAATTAATTATGAACGACATTTTAAATTCAGTGAAATATTTATAGTGGAAAAAATTTGAATTTATATGGAACAGTGGAAATCAGATTTGAAACCAATATTTGAAATGAGATTTGAACTTAGCATATTATAAGGGAAATTATAAACGAGATTATAAATGTTTGAAATTAATAAAGAGATTTTCTATAAACAATTGTAAATAAAAGTTATAAATGAAATTTGGATTTGATATGGTAAAATCAAATGGATTTGATTATGTAAAAAGAAATATTATTCATGAATAAAGTGAATAATCATTTAGAGTAGATATTTTGCAAACGAAAGCATATATAAAAGAAATCTGGGTTGGAAATGTGAATTCAAATAGAAATTTGAATGATAAGGGAAATGGAAATCGTTTTCGAAAGGGAACGTTGGATTTTGTTCCAAAGTTTGGAATATAAAAAAATTGAATTAAATCCAAGGGATTTATAATTATACTTTGATTATGTCGAATTTTATTATAATGGTTTATTTCAGGAAGGATATTTGAATTCTATTTAGTATAAAACTATAATTTAAATAAAATATATTAAGAAGTGAACATTTCAATATTTATAGCTATGAAAATACAATTCCATGTTTTGAAATAGTTTAAGATTTATTTAAATTATAATTATTAAACAAGTCTAGATTCCTATTAAGGAAAGGTACTGATATTTGAAATGAATAACGATTTAAAGAAAATGTTTTACAAATGAAAATAATCATAAGGGAAATTAAGTTAACGTGAAATGATAAGATTTATTCTGAAGTTCGAAATATTAATCGAATATAGAGTATTCGAATGAGAGTTATTTATTGAAATTCGATTATATTGAATTTAGGGAAGTAGTTATTTTTACTTTCCGTTTGAATCAAATTTATTTATTTATTTATTTACTTATTAATTGAAATTAATAAGTACAAGTTATATTTTCAAATATCAAATATTTGGAAACAACGATTATAACGCTACTGTTATAATAAATGTTTTGTAAATCTAAACAACGATTATAACGCTACTGTTATAATAAATGTTTTGTAAATCTAAACAACGATTATAATGCTACTATTATAATAAATGTTTTGTAAATTTAAACAACGATTTTAACGCTATTGTTATAATAAATGTTCTATAAAGCTAAATAGTGATTGTAACACTATCGTAGATAAATGTTTTACAATATCAAATATTTGGAAAACAACGATTATACGCTACCGTTATAATCGATGTTTTTCCGTAAAAAAGTGTATTCTTAGATCGAACCCGAGAGTCGCGTAAGTGATGTTTTGTTTGAAGTTGTGAGCTTTGACTATTTCAAAGTTGATAATATTGTTCAATTAAGGTCTGAGAGGTAATTATACCCCAACTTGATTGACTTCATGATTGACGGAGGAATGGTTAAGGTTCGATAGTGAAGATTGGTTAGCAATATGGCGAGTTAATAAATGATAAATGGTTTGAGTTATAATAACGATGTTTTATAACATCGCGTTAATTTTGAAAGGATTTTGAAATGTTTTCCCAAATAAAATGAGAGCTATTTTCTACGCATATAAAATGAAATGAATTGGTCAACGAGGAATTAATAAAGGGAATATGGAAATATTTTCCGATAGTAATAAGGTATATTTTCTGAATATAGAAAATAAGGATTTGTGAATATTTAGAAATGTTTTCTAAACGGAATAAGAGATATTTTCTCGAATAAAGGAATTATGATATTGGAAATGTTTTTTCCAAGAATCGAGGAAGACAATTGAATTTTGAAAGGATACGAAAGATGAGAAATGGGAATTGGAAATGATATGTTTTCTTTGATAGTTAAATCACCAACTATCAAAGTTTGATTTATTTTATACCTCCGTTGTCAATATGGAGAGACCGAGATCAGATTTATTTCTGAAAACCACTCCGTATGGGCATAAGCGTTACGAATCAACTTATGCTAAAGATAATTGAAGGGTGCAAGGGCTGTTCTATTAATCCTTGGTAGAAATTGCCCAAGATGGATTAATAGAATGGTGCCTTCAGTATGTCGAGTCCCAGGAAAACATATATGGATGGATCTGACAAGGTGATCCGAAGTGAATGGTGGCAAGATGTTCAAAAAGGATAATCGTGACCTCAAGCCTCATCAACCGGAAAATGACAGAAATCGAGTAGGCAACATGGCCATGTGGGTCATTCCCATTAGGGGTATTATAACCTGATCTAGAGAAATTCCATTTGTTCTTACTCTATTCATTGTTATATGCTTTCGGTAATAGTTGCTGATCACAACCTTTGTTGATAATTTGCTCGGTACACTCAAGTTAAATGAGTGACCAGCCATGTGTGGCCGGGTTGCAAGACGTTCTTGTTGAACCCCAGTGTATCCCCTCTAGAGTACACTGATCGGAAGGTGGTTCCATACCTTGTCATGTTGGAAATCCATTCTCTAATAAGCGCCCTGTAGTTTTTGATTTTATATTATATATGGAGCGTGAAATGCAAGCGTTCCACTATATTGTTATTTATTTGATTTAGACACTATTATGATATCACAGGATTTGATATCAAAAAAATATTTTGGTTTATCGTAAGGCAAAAACCATCTGTTTTTATGTGTGGATTGGTCTTACGATTATCCTTTCTTTTCAAAAGAATTTTTGAAAGTTAAACAAATGGTTGGAGTTTACTCACACAAGTCTCATGACTGACCCAGGGTTTATTTTGTTTGTTTACCTAAACTCTTGGGTGCCCAAATTTGTAAGGGCAATCAAGTAGTCAGGATTTTACAGATTCACTTGGAGGAGCTGGAAGCAGGAGGCTTTATTAGTTAGCTCAAGACTATCATATTTTCCGCTGTGTACTATGTTTGTATCTGGAAACAGGTGTTATAACTATTCCGGAAATAGCTGTTGTGCTCTGATGATGGTATGTATATACAAAACAGATTTGGATTTCAAAAAGTTATGTTACATAATATATTTTTATTCATTCCGCTGTGAGATTTTTTTTCTTCGTTTTCTTCTATTCTAACTTTTCTTTCTATCTATCTTTCATCCTCTAACTTCTTTCTATAAATGATTCGTATTTCTGTGCAATTTGGGTTAGACGTGTGGTGTAATTAGTCAACTCAAAGGGTACGGAAATTCAGGCCATTACATTTGGTATCAGAGCTGAAGGTTGAGTGATAACCTTTGCTTTGTGGCGTAACTCAATAGTGATGGGGTTAGTAATGCCCTAGATTGAGTTTGAGTGTATATATGAGCGCGTATTTGTAGATTTGATATAAAAATGTTTTAAATTGTGTTGACTGGTCTGTTGAGTGGTTTATGAATTCTGGTCGATACAGAATGTACAACTGCATCGATAGGTGTTTCTAAACTCTCTAACAAAGCAATTTTATACAGTATTGTTTTAAAATGGGTAAACAAAATAATTTGCCCAAAATTATTTGGATATAAAAGAAATAATTTCTGAATTATTATAGTATATGGATATATTGATCGTTATTACAATCAAGTGAAACTATAAAATATTGAAATGGATATGTAAAACCAAATTGAATTTGTGTATGAATGGAATATACAAATTAGTTGTATTTAAATTCGATTCAGACCAGAATTTTGAATTTAAAATCCCGGATGTTTAGAAATGTTTTCTGAAGTATTTTTAAAGGTAATATAACATTATTTTAAGGATTTTTGAATAAAAATGGTTTTAAATGGATTTTGAAAGTGATTTAGCACTGAAATCACTTCAGTGGCAAGAAAATAATTTTGATAATGGATCGCGACATTATCGGTGTTCATTTTTGAGTTTCTAAGTGACGGATTGCTACCATAATAGATTATTAATGGAAATTGTTTAAGAAAAATAAAGTTGTTTTAGAAATTCAAATGTTTTGAATTGAGTTGATAATAAATATATGTATATAAATATATATGATTTCAAACTAATTTGAAATAAAACCCAAGAATTTGAATTTCGAAATTAAAATTTAACTTGTGTAAGTTAAATAGATTGAAATGGTAAAAATGTATCAAAAGAATGAAATAATTTCGAATGAAATTAAATAAAGAGAAATGTTGGGATTCGAATTATTAATATGAATTCGACTTATGAATAAGCAAGTTGAATATATATTGGATGTTGTTAATTAAAATTGAATTGTGATAAATTTAGATTCAAGTATAATAAGTGGATTGACTTAAACAGAAATCATATTTGAATTGATAGAATGGAAGTGAACTAATCAGAATTGATTAGAGATTTAAAAAACTGGAAGTTGGATTGATTTGAAACCAACTGGAAATGGATATATGTATGCTGAGCAGATATTGAATGGAAGCAAATGCAAGAGATAGAATTTATGCCCGACAAAAAGGTACATGTTTACGATATTACTTGGATTTGATGGTTTTATGAGCCTATGGGGCAAGCCGCTTGGCTTTTTGATTTTCTTTTGGATTGGAGGAGGCCTAGAAAGGCAAGTTGTGATTGTACAGATTGAGCCGTGCAAAGGACTACTGGCGAAATTTTTCGAAAATTTAAAGAGTTAGAAAATTTTTAAGAAAATTTTGATAATTTAAAATTGAGTGTTAATTTTAACTGAAATAAGAAAACCATAATTGGTTAATAAAATTTCAAGTGGAATAACGAAATTGATAAATGGATTTAAAATAAATTGGAATGGGTGTGGATATGCAGAAGAGCATATGGATTGAAGACAAGAATGTGATAATGGATTGACCAAAAATGGTGGACATATCACTTGAAAAGAATTCTGAATGGTCGAGTATTGGTATGAGAATTCGAAGGTCGGTAAGAACTTGGTTATGAAGATATATAATATAAGATTTAAACTAAGAAGGTTATGAGGAGTTAGAGTTATAGCATTTTTACTGCTTAGCAATTTCGAGGACGAAATTATTTTAAGGAGGAAGGAATGTAACGTCCCGGATTTTTAATGATTTAATAATTGATTTATTTAATTATTAATAGTTGATTTGGAAATTTAAATGACATGAATTCAAATGATTTGAATATTTAATTAACATAAATAATGGTATAAAAAATCTAATTTTCGAAATAGTCGGAAATAGTTGAATTTGCAATATTTTGTGAATTGGATAATTAAAAAAATTTAATAGTTCACAGGCATACACATGCTTACCTTGACACTATTGCACTTTAAAAATTGAAGCACACATGACAATTAAATGCGCGCAGATCTCTATTGGAAACAATGGCCTAACCTAGTTTGAAAATTTTGCCCATACCCCATACTACTAGAAAGTGATGTAAAACCAATCCACTCCTCTTTATTTTTATCGTGCCATTCCCTTAAGCAACAATGAGAAAATAATAAAATAAATATTGTATATATTGGATGAGGAAATCCTGAAATGAAAAATCTTAGCACATGGAGACCTGATATTATTCAATTCGGCATGTTGTTGTGTACTGAAGTCCGGTATTTTGGGTACTAGTATATAATTATTAATAATCTTGAGGCTTCTATCGAAAGCCAGTCCGTTCCTTTCAAATGAAGCAACTCCGAATCTTCAGTAAGAAGCCACCTTGAATCTTCAGTAAGAAGCCACCTTGAATCTCCAACAAGAAGCCACTCTGACTTTATATAACGCTGCTTCCTTCTCTCTTTTTATTCTTTCAGAGAACAAAGCTCGCAAGCAAAAATAATAAAATAAAATAATATGTTTTTACCCTACATATACCATCGTTTCCCCAAATGCTCTGCATCCCTAAATCATTCTTCAAAGGAAAATCGAACCATTCAGAAAGTTGTATAAAATAAAATATGAAGTGAAATCGAACGATTTTCGATTCCTTGCGCTGCTCTTCTCCTTGGCTTCGCACTGACCTATGTATTACTGGGTTAGAAGGGAATAATTTTCGCACCCTTTACAGCAGCGCGATCGTTGGATGAGTCAAGGAAGGACCTTGTGATGTCGAAGGTCGGTTCTAAGAGACAAGCGACTTCGCGGTGCTCAGCTTGGTGGCGTTAGGGTGTGCTGGTGATCTCGAAATAGATGAACCGACGGTTTATGAATGGAAGGAGGCCATGATGTTGGGGTAGAATGAAATATTGTAGCAAGATTTATTTTGGGATAAAGAAATTTTACGTGAAGGGAGGAGAAAGTGGTAGGCTCTGCGTCTGGATTCATTGGCCAAAATGTCGAGGTGGGTTGAGCAAAAGGTGTAGCATGGAATTGAGCCTACATAGGAGCAGCGAATTCATTTTTAAATGGGGAAGAAGTATAATTACCAGGTGGATTAACGGTTTAAGTTTTTATTAATGGAAATTAATTCAATAGTTAACTTGTTAATGATTTTAATTTAAAAAAAAATTGTTTTGTTAGGAACTGTATGTTGGCATGGCATTTTGAGGAAGTAGGATTGGAAATTTTAGACGAGGTAAGTTGCTGAGTATAAGGGTGAGTTATTCCAGGGAGAATGCTGGAGAACCTGGTGATTGGAATAGTTGAACGTGAAGGAGAATGGTTAATGGCAGTGATTGGCATGGTGGATTTAAGCAGGAGTCTGGTTCGATTTCCTAATGTTGGAAGAAGAGTAGTGTCAGGATGATGTTGAGTGCGAGTTCCGTGTATTTGTTTGGCATTCAGGTGGATATATTTTCGAATTGTGCATGTTGAATAAAAGCTACAGGCAATAAGTGGGAAGAAGGAAAGTGCACAGTAGCAGGATAATGTGGTTGCACAAATAACTGATGATGGGGACTTGAGGATTAGACTTTCATTCGTATGGAGGAGAAGACACTACCAGGTTATTTCCTTTGACATAGAAGAAACAATGTCTAGCTAAAAAGAGAAAACTAAGTAGGCCTAGCAAATTTTAAAAGTCCAAAGTAATTAAGCTTAGTAACTCAATATAAATTAAATGATTTAATTAAATTAGTGTGAACTTATAAAATTTATATCTTGGTCATCTGTAAACATAATTTAACACAACCAATCACGTTGGAATTATAGCGATGAGGTCTTCGTTGTGGAACTGATGTAGACGAAATAAGAGCTATTGGAATTTTGTGATAAAATCAAATACCTGTTTGGTTTTAAATCGAAACAAAAGCAGAACCGTCAACTGTTAACAAGGTGCGTAAACTCACTAACTCTGGCTCGTTTATATTTTTATATAAACGAGTTTTAAATTTATTTATAGTAATTTTATACTGTGTGATGGTTGTTTGGATGAATGGTTGATAAAATTGGTTGAAATGTTTGATATAATTATATCGTTGATTAATTATTAGTTATGTTTACTATGATATTCCTCATTTATGTGAAATTAATGTTGATTAACATTTGTGGATGCAGGGAAACAGGTTGGAGGGATCCAACTGGATCCCTCAACTTTTGTATTATTGTTTGTTATTCACCGTGATATATGCTGTGATTGATTATGTTGTGTTGAATTACCCTGGCCTTAGAATTTTGGTATTTAATACCAAAATATATTTTCGAATGTAGAAAATAAATTGGAGATTTAAAAAGAAAATTAATTTTCAAAATTAGAAATTGGATTTCGAATAGATTTGAAAGTAGAAACTTGTTTTAAATGGATAAAACAAGTAGTTAAATTTATAAACGAAATTTATGGCTGAAAAGAATTAATTATCATTGAATAATTAATATTTGGCTTGAAATCGGTATTTTATTTTTGAATGAAAAATCGCTATGAGGTTTTAAAGGGAGATTTTGAATAGAAATATGTTTTAATAGATAAATTAAGGATATTAAATTTCGAACGACATTTTAAATTCAGTGAAATATTTATAGTGGAATAAATTTGAATTTATATGGAATAGTGAAAACAGATTTGAAACCAATATTTGAAATGAGATTTGAACTTAGCAACTTATAAAGGAAATAATAAATGAGATTATAAATGTTTGAAATTAATAAAGAGATTTCCTATAAACAATTGTAAATAGAAGTTATAAATGAAATTTGGATTTGATATGGTAAAATCAAATGGATTTGATTATGTAAAAAGAAATATTATTCACGATTAATGTGAATAATCATTTAGAGTAGATATTTTGCAAATGAAAGCATATATAAAAGTAATCTGGGTTGGAAATGTGGATTCAAATAGAAATTTGAATGATAAGGGAAATGGAAATCGTTTTCGAAAGGGAACGTTGGATTTTGTTCCAAAGTTTGGAATATAAAAAAATTGAAATAAATCCAAGGGATTTATAATTATACTTTGATTAGGTCGAATTTTATTATAATGGTTTAGTTCAGGAAGGATATTTGAATTCTATTTAGTATAAAACTATAATTTAAACAAAATATATTAAGAAGTGAATATTTCAATATTTATAGCTATGGAAATACAATTCCATGTTTTGAAATAGTTTAAGATTTATTTAAATTATAATTATTAAACAAGTCTAAATTCCTATTAAGGAAAGGTACTGATTTTTGAAATGAATAACGATTGAAAGCAAATGTTTTGTGAACGAAAATAATCATAAGGGAAATTAAGTTAACCTAAAATGATAAAATTTATTCCGAAGTTCGGAATATTAGTCGAATATAGAGTATTCGAATGAGAGTTATTTATTGAAATTCGATTATATTGAATTTAGGGAAGTAGTTATTTTTACTTTCCGTTTGAATCAAATTTATTTATTTATTTATTTACTCATTAATTGAAATTAAAAACACAGGTTATATTTTCAAATATCAAATATTTGGAAACAACGATTATAACACTACTGTTATAATAAATGTTTTGTAAATCTAAACAACGATTATAACGCTATTGTTATAATAAATGTTTTGTAAATTTAAACAGTGATCTTAACGCTACTGTTATAATAAATGTTCTATAAAGCTAAACAGCGATTGTAACACTATCGTTAAAATAAATGTTTTATAATATCAAATATTTTGAAAACAACGATTATACTCTACCGTTATAATCAATGTTTTTCTGTAAAAGAAGTTTATTCTTAGATTGAATCCGAGAGTCGCGTAAGCGATGTTTTGTTTGAAGTTGTGAGCTTTGACTATTTCAAAGTTGAGAATGTTGTTCAATTAAGGTCTGAGAGGTAATTATACCCCAACTTGATTGACTTCATGATTGATGGAGGAATGGTTAAGGTTCGATAGAGAAGATTGGTTAGCAATATGGTGAGTTAATAAATGATAAATGGTTTGAGTTATAATAACGATATTTTATAACATCGCGTTAATTTAAAGGATTTTGAAATGTTTTCCCAAACAAAATGAGAGCTATTTTCTACACATTGAAAATGAAATGAATCGGTCAACGAGGATTTAATAAAGGGAATATGGAAATATTTTCCGATAGTAATAAGGTATATTTCCTGAATACAAAAAATAAGGATTTGCGAATATTTAGAAATGTTTTCTAAATGCAATAAGAGATATTTTCTCGAATAAAGGAATTATGATATTGGAAATGTTTTTTCCAAGAATTGAGGAAGACAATTGAATTTTGAAAGGATACGAAAGATGAGAAATGGGAATTGGAAATGATAGTTAATTTAAAATGCCTCAATGTTGTTTGATGATTGATCGGTAGGATTTCCATCTGGAAATAGGATTGTTGGTTGTATGGATGTTTTCTTTGATAGTTAAATCGCCGGCTATCAAACTTGATTTATTTTATACCTCCATTGTCAATACGAAGAGACCGGGATCAGATTTTCTGAAAACCACTCCGTATGGGCATAAGCGTTACGAATCAACATATGCTGAAGATAATTGAAGACAAGGTAAAGTGCAAGGGCTGTTCTGTTAATCCTAGGTAGAAATTGCCCAGGATGGATTAATAGAATGGTGCCTTCGGTTTGTCCAGTCCCAGGACAACATATATGGATATATCTGACAAGGTGATCCGAAGTGAATGGTGGTAAGATGTTCAAAAAGGATAATCGTGACCTCAAGCCTCATCAACTAGGAAATGACAGAAATCGGGCAGGCAGCATGGCCATGTGGGTCATTCCCATTAGGGGTATTATCACCTGATCTGGAGAAATTCCATTTGTTCTTATTCTATTCACTGCTATATGCTTTCGGTAATGGTTGCTGATCACAACCGTTGGTGATAATTTGCTCGGTACACTCAAGTTAAATGAGTGACCAGCCATGTATGGTCGGGTTGCAAGACGTTCTTGTTGAACCCCAGTGTATCCCCTCTAGATTACACTTGTTAGTAGGTGGTTTTATACCTTGTCATCTTGGAAATCCATTCTTCAATAAGCACACTGCAGTTTTTGATTTTATATTATATATGGAGCGTGAGAGGCAAGAGTTCCTCTATATTGTTATTTATTTGATTTAGACACTATTATAATATCACAGGATTTGATATCAAAAAAATATTTTGGGTTATCATAAGGTAAAAAACCATCCGTATTTATGTGTGGATTGGTCTTACGATTATCCTTTCTTTTCAAAAGAATTTTTGAAAGTTAAACAATTGGTTGGAGTTTACTCACACCAACCCATAACTGACCCAGAGTTTATTTTGTTTTGTTTACCTGAGCTCTTGGGTCCCCAAATTTGTACGGGCAGTCAAGTAGTCAGGATTTTACATATTCACTTGGAGGAGCTAGAAGCAGGGGGCTTCATCATTTACATATCCTCTAACTTCTTTCTATAAATGATTCGTATTTCGGTGCAATTTGGGTTAGACGTGTGGTGTAATTAGTCAACTCAAAGGGAACGAAAATTCGGGCCATTACAGTAATGCCTTAAGGAGAGTTGAGAGTGACGTGTTTGTAAGTAACGTATTTGTGATTATTATATATATAATCTGATTTTGAAAATATATTTTTAAGTAAATAAAAGTTATTTATTGGAAAATTAATTAACCAATCGATTGCTGGCTGTGATGTGTGATAATTAGTTTAACAAATAAAAATATTGGAATAATAGAACCAATAAGAACGAAAGGTAAATCAAGCCTAATCAAATACGATGTCGAACTGAATTGAAAATTAGTTTAGATTAGACATGTATGTATGTCGAACGGGTTGTTGCGTAATGATTAAGAAGAGGAATAAATTTGCATGCCTGACAAAAAGGTACATATTTATTATATTGATTATGGAATTTAATTATTACTATTGCTGTGTGAAAATTGGATGCGCTGTTATGGTTGCTAGTGTGAAATTAAACATACATCATAGGATAGTGAACAATAATTATGGACTACACCGCATAACATATATTGTGGACTGCATAACGTAGCATATCCATATATGCATGTATTTGTTTAATGCTTATATTACGAGGATTGAATGACCAAATGATTATGTAACTATTTGATGCTTGTATGGCGAGGATTGGATTGAGGACTGAATTGTGAGCTGTTTGTGGACTTAATAAACATATAACGATAAACTCCGGGATTTAATAACAAACCCTACACGGATCTTGAGAAGACAAAAATATACACGTCTCTCTTGTATGTAGATAAGGCACATGGATCGCGACAGATCCCCATCACAGGGTCAAGGGATGATTTTTTTTACACATCTCCCTTGGGTGTAAATAAGTCACAATTGTTTTGTCTGGTTTGTATATCGATATATAGATTAATGAGAGCCTGTAGATGCCATTTATATTTTTTCAGATCAACCCGTACAAAGGAGGTTATGGAGAATGTTTTCTGAAATTTAAGGCATTAGTCAAATTTTGAGAAATTCGCAAGTTCTTAGAAACTGAAAAAATAAATATTTTGAGTTAGAATGAAGGTTGAGTTGGTTAAGTAAACGACCTTCAACACTGCTTTCCTTTTTGGGGACGAAAAGTTTTAAGTGGGGGAGATGGTAACAACCCATAATTTTGGTCAATTTAAAATTTGAATTTTAATCTATTTTATTGAATTTTGAAATAGAATTTGCTAATTTTGTCTAGATAAAATTTGAGAATAATTTTAAAATTAGTTTTAATGTTTTATTTGACTTAAAAAAAGGTCACTAAATTTTTTTAATCAATTTAAAAGCTCAGATTTTGAAAATGGATATTTCAAAGCTATATGGATCGCCTTTAAAAGGACCATTTTGACAGTCTCACAATCCGAAGAAACAACTTTTAATGGATCTGAAATGTCGAAATATGGTAGAATCCAAAATTTCAAATCAAACGGAGTTAGTATGTGAGAGAACGACATATAAACATAAGTTGAAAATTAATTCATTTTCAGTTTAAGCTGAAAATAAAGTCATTTTTTCAATGGTCTCCAAAATATACAAGACTAGATTTGGTGGAAGAGTAATTCCAAAACATAGAGAGATTTAAAATTTCGTAATTTTTGGAGTTAACGTGTAGCCGTGAAACTAGAACGAAGTTTGCACTGTATAATTAATACATCGTCAAAATGTGTAACTTCGTGAGTAGTAATCGGTCAATTATAATTAGACAAAGACCCCCTCTCCCCCTCCACATGGCATTTTCTTATTGGTTAGTCATACTTTGATTTGATTTGTTCATAATTAAGTTTAATTAACTCAAAACTTATCTTCCATTTTTCTAAATTACTTCTTAAAGCTTAAAAGCTTCATTAATGGAAGCTCCTCCTTTCTCCCTCTTCTTCCTCCCCTATGTCACTGCCCTACGGATGCCGCCTCCTCCCTCCGCTGCTCCAGCATGGAGGCGCACCACCTCAGGCCGGGTCGTGGCCCACAACCCCTCCCCTCCTCCTCTCTCCTCCTTAAACCCTTCCAAAGTGAGAAATGTTGCACTTTTAGCTTCAAAACCCGAGATCTACACCTCCAACCACATCGTGTGGCCCCCACATGATCATAACTACCCCTAGCACCACAACATCCCTCTTCTCTCGCTGTCCAGCCGTGGTCAGCGGCCCTGTGGGCCCCACAAGCTCGCAAACCTATAAAAAACTCACCTTTATAGCATATGGTGTATGTTGGTGTGTGCACGAGGTTTGGAGTTGATTTGGCGAGGAAAGACGTGATTTTAAATTGTGTTAAGAGCATGGAGCACCTACGGTGAAGTGTCATGATGTAGGATGATTGGGGTGAGGATTTATCGCTTAAAATATTTAGTTTGTGTAGTTAAATCATAGATATGTTGCTAAATTGTTTGGTTGAAGTAAATATACGAACTTGTGAAAATCGTAACGTTTTCGTATGAGATCGGAATTCAACGATTCAAGTTGCGTTGGAATCATATCGACGAGAGCTTCGCAATGAAATTGATTTGGGGTGATTTGGAGCTTGTCTCAATTTTTGGCAGAAGAAAACATCAGATTCGGTCAATCGACCGTTTGGCGTTATTCAGCGAAAACGACCAATGTGAGAGCCTCTCACTCAAACTATTTTTTTTTTTACAGTTATTAAAATCATAACTGAATATGTATTGATTGTCTGTTGTAGTTTTTATAGGATTAATTATCACGAATTTTTTATACGGTACATGGTAGCTTACATCACAAATTGTCTGAAAACCATATGGATGAATGGATGATTGATTGTATTATGATTTGGATGTCTTGTTGAGTTATTTAACATGATAAAATGATGTTAAAATATTTATGGTAGTTGAAATTGGATTAAATATTCGTTTATAGTTGAAATGATGAATTTATTTTCGCTTGTTTAAGTGAAATTGGTTAAATTGAAAAATATTTTGAATTGAACTAGTTATGATTAAATTCATGAATAGACAGTTGATTTAAATTGATTGTTTGGAAACCCCACACGGGTCTCGGGATGATATTTGAGTTCCACATCTCCCTTGTATGTAGGTTGTATGTTGATCGGTTGATTGACCGAATGACATATGCGTCAATTATTTGATTGAAGATTATATGAATATAGGTGCACATTGGATGTTATATGGATATTTGATAGTTGTTTACAACTATTTTTGGATGTACAAAATTCATGATAGTGAAATTGTATGATGTTTGATTGAATTTCATTTCAATCCGGAATAAAAATAAATATTTTTATAATATAATATTTAGTGAAAAGTCGAAGTTTAAATTCGATGTCTGATTTTAGATGGACGCGTGGATAAGATTTTGAAGACGAATATATATATATATATATATTTTATATAACTTATAAATATGATTTGGAAGTATATCGACTTTAAATGTAAATCGAATTCGGGTTTGAATAGGACGTGTTGCACAATGACAGTTCGCGAAGTTCAACCTGTAGCTTCGAATGGACGTAACGGGAGATCCGACCGTCGGATTCTCCTAAAACCGGAAATGTTGGGTTCGTATCGAAAAGACATTTCAAACAAATATAAGAGATTTAAATTCAAATGGTGGATTTTTAAATGTATGAAAATCAAATTTGGAAAATGTCGCTATGGATGCAGTTCGGTGACCGATATTCGAAACCAACTGTAAGGGCCTTAATAAAATTATTAAAAATATGAATAAATTATGATAAATCATAATAAATGATTTGGGAAGAGTTTGGAATAAATATTCCGAGGTTTAAAGATAAATGTTATTTTTATCTGAAAGTGTTGTTTTACAACTAGAAGGAAAATCTACTGTTTTAATATAACGAAATGGATTTAAAAAGTAGTTTCGATATAACCAGAGTTTTCCAACATATAAATTAGAAAGGATTTAGATAGAAATTATATTCGGATGTTTCAGTATTGGATTCCTTGATTATACAGATATCGTTGAGGAATTTGGAAGGCATAAATTTCATTATTTCAATACGATATTTATTGATTTCACAATTTGGTATTGAATATAAGTCGATACGATTTCAATTCAAATCCTTATGTTTAATATAAAATTAAATTTTGGGTTGTTGTGAATGGTGTCTTTAATAACACTATCTTAAACCTGGTTGAAAATGGAATTTGAGATATAAGTCTTTTAATTAAGATTTAATGGAAGCTTTCCGAAGTAGTAAATTAAACTGGAATGAAATGAAAGTGGATTTTGGGTTTGTTGTGAATGATATCTTCAATAATATTGTTCTTGAACCCGTTTGTGAATGGAATAAATCTTTTAATTAAGGTTTAGAGAAGTTTTCCAATTTATTTAAGGGATAATTGACACGAATAAACCCAAGTTTAACTCTCTTCCCATAATAATCATAAGTTTGGATTATTTTTAAATAATCCGAAGTTTAGGGGATCCCTTCCCATATTGATCACCTTTACCGGTTGACCTGTTTAACCGGTTTACATATCATCAATAGTCCGTTCTTTCTTTGTTTCGTTACTGATTCAATCGTTCTTCTTCCTTGTAATTTCACCCAAAATATAATTCGCGAAATTTCCTCCTTTTCCCAAAATTGAATCTCAATTATCCTTCTTTCTGTATACCCGCGAGCTCCCCTTTCTCTTCTGCAAATTAATCTATACCGAGCTCCACCATCAACGCCTAACTTTGTTTTCCTCCTCAGACGATGAAAGCTAAGATTTGGGTACGATTTGGGTGGTGCATGTCTTTGATTTGGGAGTCTCATGACTGGGTTTAGAAAGTTAAGATTTGGGTACGATTTGGGGGTCTCATGCTCTTTAAACTGTCATATTCCCTAAATCTACTATTACCAGTCAATATAATTGGCTATGCTAAAACAATGGGTGAAACTGAAGGTTTTGGGAGCTTAGGCCTTGCCCATTCTGACAATTCTTCACTGCCAAAAAGGAAATGTATCGGTTTGAACACTGAAAAAGATAATTACTTCAATGTACCTTTGCAAGTTTATACTATACCAAAATGCCACATTCTGAAAGGAAAGAGTTAGAGTTGAACCTTAAATCTAACTTAGAGCGGATTCAAAATCTTCAGAAATAGTTTTTGACTGAAAGTTTAGCAGCTGTCTCATCTTCAAGTAACATGCATGGAAAAAAACCAAGCTCAAATGCACCCATGCTGAAACATGAAAGTTTAGGAAGGTTCGAGTCTGCTAAACAGAAAGCTCAAGATCAAATGACTAATAGAAATTCCCATGCTGCAATTATGAAACAATGTGAGTCGATTCTCAATAAACCGAGGATACATCAATTTGGTTGGGTATTCAATAGTCCAATTGATGTAGTAGCATTGAAGATTCCTAATTACTATGCTGTAATTAAGCATCCAATGGATCTCGGTACTATAAAGAATAAGTCGAGTTCGGGTGCTTATTCAAGTCCTCTGAGTTGACTTACAATTCGCTTGGAAACTATATACATATATAAATTTTCTGAAAGAGATGCAATGACTGGTTTGGATATTGTCAAATAATACAGTTCGGGGATTTACAATTTTTGGATGCATGGAGAAAGAGAAGAGTGAAGTGTTTAGAGATGCGGAATTGGAGATGGTGAGCTTTGAGAAGGAAGCGGTGCTTTGGGTGGAAAGGTGGGTTGCCGTGAGAGAAAGAGTGAAGGAGGGTGAGGAGGTTTTCGAAGCTGACAGCAGTTTTCATGTGATGTCCAGGTGGATTAGATTTCCCGTTTGATTTGAGGAAGAAGAGATGTGTCACGTGAGAGAAAGGGGAATCAGTTCGCGTTTGATTTAGATGAAACCTATCATATCAGGTCAACAGGTAATCATGATCACTATGGGAAGGGACCCCCTAAACTTTGGATTATTTAAAAATAATCCAAACTTGGGATTATTATAGGAAGACACATTAAACTTGGGATTATTTGTGTCAATTAATCCTTTATTTAATTAAATTAGAATAGAATGGAATTCGATTTAATAATAATCAAAATGAGCTTCTGTAAAGGAAGGCCTTTACTATTTATGGAATTTAAAAGGCTTTGCCGCTATTCCACTTATTGTATTTGTCTGATACGAAAATTTATATCGATTATAAATTGTTTAGATTTCCGTGAAGATTCCATATTAATGGTAGTTGATTTTAGGTTTATCGTGAGCCGTGTTTTAAATGACATTTGTTCTTTAACCCAGTTAAAAAAGGATTAATTTCCAAAAGTTGAATAATCATTAAGTAATGACTTTTGAGATTAAACTAGGTTGGGGTTTTAATGAATCTTTAATTTGATTGAAAGTTAAATGGTAATTAAATTTACCGATAACACGATGGGTGTTAGATGTGGAGTACTACTAGTTTTGCTCCATGGGATGAATAGGTTGGGATAATGATATAAACAATTACTTCGGTAAGACTCGTTAATCCCGACAAGACGAATAAACCTTAATTTGGTTTAAATTTGTAAAAAGGTATTATATAATCTTTTACAATGGTTTCCAAGAGAAGGTTTAAACAAGAGGTTTAAATGAAGTAAACCTTTGATAAGATTAATGGGAACTTCTCCCAGAATAAAGAATATTTGAACAAAAGAATATTCTGGAATGGAATGAAATGTGTGATATTTTTATATATCACATGATGTTAAAGATGCGTGAATTATTCAAAAAGACCGGGTTCAACCCATTCTGAATAACTAATACGACGATTGAAAGTCAAAGATATGAAGACCATGGTTGAAGATCGGAGATCTTTATATCGTTGGGATGATTGCTGATGTCTCGATTTGGGGTGCGCACCCCCGGGGAGGTGATAAGTAGTGGTCGTCCAGATGTACATGGAGGTCGATCGGATATGAGAGGACCTCTCTTCTATATTGGACATATGGGATGAGGAATAAGGTGCCTCCGGTTTTGTTCAGACCTAGAATAGACTTGCAAATGGATTGTATGCCTAACATTGTACTGTGTGCTATATTCGTTGACCTCTGCTAAATATATATCTGTTAGGTGGCGGGGAATTTATTCTCTTAGATTAACACCCTTCTCTGAGACGTACGAGCTTAGTGTTTATATATTGATGGAAATCAACGGTATGGTATGGATTGACAATGTGGCATGATGAGATGCATTGATCAAAGCTTTTGTTGAAAAGCAAAGCTTTGTGGTTGATGATCAGAGCAAGGATTTAATATAGTGTAGCTTTGTGTATAGCGTTAATTCACGAGCCACACCCGGAATGGCCTAAAACAGGATGAGGACCGCAGAGAAAGGACATGCATTCCATTCTAGCTAAGAATGAAGCCATGGTACGGAGCCCAGGCAATTTACTTATGTTGATGATGGATAGAGGCACCTCAGATGATGGTCCACATACCGACCAAGATTGCGTTCACATACGACCGGGAACGTACTATTCAGGAGAAACCCAAACTCACTACGGATAGGTGGGTAGGCTCTGCTGCTTCAAGGGCTCACCTGAGTCTGAGTCCTAGGGCATCCCGCTAGAGATGTCCCAAATCAGAAAGGAAGATCCTTTGCCTTGGTCATTGATGGAAATCCAACTTCCAATACGCGATTTTACGGTTTTAGTTGTATACTATGGCGACGTAGTAGGATGTGGTACTATGCCGTCTATGATTGATACATTTATATTCGAAGTTGTTTACCGCACTATGCACTTATAGTAGTATCAAAATTATTTGTTTTAAAGCGTACCAAGTATGTTTAACTATTATAAGGTAAAACTTTATCTTCCGTTTTGTGTTGCATTGTGTGATGAGACCTGAGTCTTATAATAGCTTCATTTTTTCAAAAAACATTGTGTTGTTTGTTTTATTTTAAAGAATTCATGTGGAGGAAACCCATTCCGTATCAAACGGCATGGCCCATGATTTACCCTAATTTAAAGTCAAGTTTTAATAACTGTTTTAGCTCTCATACCAGTCCCATGACTGACTTAGAGTTTATTGTTTTCACCTAAACTATGGGTGCCCATATTTCTAGTAGTTTTGGTTTCGCAGATATTTCTTTTCACATGATCCTGGATTATGGATGGAGCTATACTATGAAATGTTTTATATCCGTGTATTTCCTTCAGCTGTGTTAGATGATGTTTTTCCGCTGCACATTACATTTATTATTCAAAATTCCATTGTTTTGTAATTTATTAATCTATGATATTTTTCCGTTGTATATTATTTGTACTCTAATATCTTGTAATCTGATGTAGATAGTTGTAATAGCAATGGAAGTCCTCTTGTTCTGTGTTCCGATGCGTCGCGTTCTCATAACCATCGGCCATTTTGAACGGTCTTGGTCGGTTTAGCGATCGATTCAGATCGGGCAAAATTTGGGTCGTTTCAGTTTGGTATCTGAGCTTTGGTTTATAAAGCTCAAGAACAAGACACATTAGAACCAAACGAAAGAACTCATCAGAGGTAGGATTAGTAATATCCTATTAAAGAATACTCATTAGAGATAGGATTAGTAGTATCTTAGAATGAGAAACTCATTCGAGATGGGGTTAGTAATGCCCTAAGACGAGTTGAGAGTGACACGTTTATAAATAACGTATTTGTGATTATTATATATATATAAAATTTGATTTTGAAAATATATTTTTAAGTACATAAAATTTATATGATTATAAAATTAATTAACATATCGGTTGTTGGTTGTGATGTGTGATAAACTAATAAAAATATTGGTATGATAAGACCAATATAAGAATGAAAGGTAAATCAAGACAAATCAAATATAATGTTGAACTGAATTGAAAATTTGTTTAGAATAGACATGTATATATATCGAACAGGTTGTTGCGTAAAGATTAGGAAGAGGAATAAAGTTACATGCCCGAAAAAAAAGTATGTATTTATTAGATTGATTGCGCAATTTAATTATTACTATTGTTGTTTGTGAATTGGATGTGCTGTTATGGTTGCTTGTGTGAAATTAAAAATACACCATAGGATAGTGAACAATAATTATGGACTACACCACATAACATATATTGTGGACTGCATAACATAGCATATCCATATAAGCATGTAATTGTTTAATGCTTATATGACGAGGACTGAATGACCATATGAACATGTAACTATTTGATGCTTGTATGGCGAGGACTGGATTGAAGACTAAATTGTGGACTGATTGTGGACTTAATAAAGATATAACGAAAAATCATGGGATTTAATAACAAACCCTACACGGGTCTTGAGAAGACACAAATATATATGTCTCTCTTGTATGTAGATAAGGCACATGGATCGCGACTGATCCCCATCGCAGGGTCAAGGGATGATTTTTTTTACAGATCTCCCTTGGGTGTAGATAAGTCACAATTGTTTTTTTTTGGTTTGTATATTGATATATAGATTTATGAGATCCTGTAGAGGCCATTTATATTTTTTCAGATCAACCCGTACAAAGGAGGTTATGGCAAAAAAAAATCTGAAATTTAAGGAGTTGGCCAAATTTTGAGAAATTCGCAAGTTCTTAGCAACTGAAAAGATGAAGAATTTGAGTTAGAATGATGGTTGAGTTGGTTAAGTAAACGACCTTTAACACTTCTTTCCTTTTCGGGGATGAAAAGTTTTAAGTTGGGGAGGTGGTAACGACCCGTAATTTTGGTCGATTCAAAATTTGATTTTTAATCTATTTTAATGAATTTTGAAATAGAAATTGCTAATTTTGACTAGATAAAATTTTAGAATAATTTTAAAATTAGTTTTAATGTTTTATTTGACTTAAAACAAGGTCACTAAAAAATTTAAATCAATTTAAAACTCAGATTTTGAAAACCGATATTTCAAAGCTATATGGATCGCCTATAAAAGGACCGTTTTTAAGACAGTCTCAGAATCCGACGAAACAACTTTTAATGGATCTAAAATGTCAAAATATGGTAGAATCCAAAATTTCAAGTCAAACGTAGTTTGTATGTGAGAAAACGACATATAAATGTAAGCTGAAAATTCAGTCATTTTCAGTTTAAGCTGAAAATAATGCCATTTTTCCAACGATCTCCAAATTCGACAAGACTTGAGTCATAGGAAGCGTAATTCCAAAACATAGCGAGACTTCAAATTTTGTAATTTTTGGAGTTAACGTGTGGCCGTGAGACTAGAACGAAGTTTGCACGGTATAATTAATACATCGTCAAAATGTGTCACTTCGTGAATAGTAACCGACCAATTATAATTAGATAAAGAGCCCCTCTCCCCTCCACATGGCATTTTCTTATTGGTTGATCGTTCTTTGACTTGATTTATTCATAATTAAGTTTAATTAACTCAAAACTTATCTTCCATTTTTCTAAATTACTTCCTAAAGCTTAAAAGCTTCATTAATGGAAGCTCCTCCTTTTTCCCTCTTCTTCCTCCCGCATGTCGCTGCCCTAAGGCTGCCGCCTCCTCCCTTCGCTGCACCAGCATGGCGGCGCACCACCTCAGGCCTGACCGTGGTCCACAGCCCCTCCCCTCCTCCTCTCTCCTCCTTAAACCCTTCCAAAGTGCGAAAGGTTGCACTTTTAGCTTCAGAACCCGAGATCTACACCTCCAACCACATCGTGTGGCCCCCACATGGCCATAACCACCCCTTGCACCACCACATCCCTCTACCCTCGCTCTCCAGCCCAGGTCAGCAGCCCCGTGGACCCCACAATCCAGCAAACCTATTTAAAAAACTAACCTTTATACCCTACGGTGTATGTTAGTGTGTGTTTGAGTGTGTGCGCGAGGTTTGGAATTGATTTGGCGAGAAAAGGAGAGATTTTTAACTCGTGGCAAGAGCCTGTAGCGCCTACGGTGAAATGTCGTGATGTAGGATGCTTGGGGTGAGGATTTATCGCTTAAAATATTTAGTTTGTGTAGTTAAATCATAGATATGTTGCTAAATTGTTTGGTTAAAGTAAATATGCAAACTTGTAAAAATAGTAACTTTTCATACGAGATTGGAATTCGACGATTCAAGATGCATTGGAACCTTATCGACGAGAGCTTAGCAATAAAACTGATTTGGGGGTGATTTGGAGCTTGTCTCAATTTTTGGCAGAAGAAAACGTCAAATTCGGTCAATCGACCATTAGGGCGAAAATGACCAACATGAGAGCCTCTCACTCAAACTATTTGTTTTACAGTTATTAAAATCATAACTGAATATGTACTGATTGTCTGTTGTAGTTGTTATAGGATTAATTATCAAGAATTTGTTATATGGTAAATGATAGCTCACATCACACATTGTTTGAAAATCATATGGATGATTGATTGTATTATGATTTGGATGTGTTGTTGGGTTATTTAACATGCTAAAATGATGTTAAAATATTTATGGTAGTTGAAATTGGATTAAATATCCATTTAAAGTTGAAATGATGAATTTATCATCGCTTGTTTAAGTAAAATTGGTTAGATTGAAAAATAATTTGAATTGAACTAGTTATGATTAAATTCATGAATAAACAGTTGACTTAAATTGATTATTTGTTGGTTGGAAACCACACACGGGTCTCGGGATGATATTTGAGCTCTACATCTCCCTTGTATGTACTTTTAGCTTCAGAACCTGGCCTCAGGCCTGGCCATGGTCCACAGCCCCTCCCCTCCTCCTCTCTCCTCCTTAAACCCTTCCAAAGTGAGAAAGGTTGCACTTTTAGCTTCAGAACCCGAGATCTACACCTCCAACCACCTCGTGTGGCCCTCACATGGCCATAACCACCCCTTGCACCACCACATCCTCTACCCTCGTTGTCCAGCCCCGGTCAGCAGCCCCGTGGACCCCACAAGCCCGCAAACCTATTAAAAAAAACACCCTTTATACCCTACGGTGTATGTTAGTGTGTGTTTGAGTGTGTGCGCGAGGTTTGGAATTGATTTGGCGAGAAAATGTGAGATTTTTAACTCATGACAAGAGCCTGTAGCGCCTACGGTGAAATGTCGTGATGTAGGATGCTTGGGGTGAGGATTTATCGCTTAAAATATTTAGTTTGTGTAGTTAAATCATAGATATGTTGCTAAATTGTTTGGTTAAAGTAAATACGCAAACTTGTAAAAATAGTAACTTTTTCGTATGAGATTGGAATTCGACGATTCAAGATGCGTAGGAACCTTATCGGCGAGAGCTTCGCAATGAAACTGATTTGGGGGTGGTTTGGAGCTTGTCTCAATTTTTGGTGAAAGAAAACGTCAAATTCGTTCAATCGACCATTTGGCGTTATTCGGCGGAAATGACCAACGTGAGAGCCTCTCACTCAAACTAATTTTTTTACAGTTATTAAAATCATAACTGAATATGTACTGATTGTCTGTTTTAGTTGTTATAGGATTAATTATCAAGAATTTGTTATATGGTAAATGGTAGCTCACATCACAAATTGTTTGAAAACCATATGGATGATTGATAGTATTATGATTGTTAAATTTTGGTGATTAAAATATATTAATAAGAAGACATTATTTGTTTCCATAATCAAGTCAATTATAGGAAACAAATTAATATGGAGAAGACAATTGATTTAAAGAATCAATCAAGAATTGGTGGGGTGAGAGAGGCATTAATTGTTCCCATAATCAAGCCAAATATGGGAAACAATTAATTGATTTGGAGAATCAATCAAGAATATATATATAGGTGGGAAAAAATGCGCAAGATTTGTGGTGAATCAAATCAAGGAAATTCCTAAACATCTTCATCCTTATCATCTAGAATTCTCAATTCTTCCTATATATATGAAGCCATTTGCTCACTTTTGTATCATCACAAGAAAAGATATATCTCCATATTATTCCTCAATAGATCCTTATTTTCTGTATCTATTATAGGGTGAGAATTAGTATTGAGGTTTTGTTGTAATTCTTCTCATTTTTGTATCCTCCTCTTGAAGTAAAGAAATAAAGAAGTTGGGTCTCCGTGGACGTAGGATATTCATATTCGAACCACGTTAAAACTTTTGTGTCTTCTTCTCCTCTTCTATTTTTGTTCTTTTGTTTGGTGATTATTTTTATTGAGTTAGTGATTGATAATTAATCGACAAGCTAGATCCATTTTTAGCATCGCTTCCGCATTTATGCAATTTTTGCACAACAGTTTGGTATCGGAGCTAGTTGTCTTGTTCTAGATTAGTTACTAATGGCTAATTCTTTTGGTAGTAATATGAAAAATTATGGCGTCACCAAATTTGTTAGAAGAGAAGTTTTTGGGACATGGAAGGTCAAAGTGAATACTAATGACGGTGTTCTTCAGCAACAACTTCGTTCACCTGGAGGAAGAGATAAAATGCAGAAGCGCCTTGGAGGAGATACGCATAGGACCCACTTCATGGGTTCTAGAAGAGGTGCTTGTTATTATTGTAAGAAGAAGGGACATTTCATACGAAATTGTTCAGCCCTGAGAAAGAAGAAAGAAAAGAAAGAGAAAGCTTCAATTCAGGCAACATTTAGATCAGATGCAAATAGATGTGATAGTGATACATCATTATTTTCAGCCACTATTTCACCTTTAGAGAGTACAAGTTGGGTGATTGATTCTGGAGCCTCTTTTCATATGACGCTAGATAGAAGCTGTTTTGTCAGTTATGAGAAAATTGATGGCGGAGCAGTTCATTTGGAGAATGACACATCTTGTCATGTTGTGGGCGTTGGTAGTGTGAGGTTTAAGATGCATGATGGTGTTATTAGGACTATCACATATGTTCGACATGTTCCGATGCTGCAGAAGTGTCAGTTGGAGTTTTGAGTAGGCTTGGTATGAAGATAATAATAGATGGAGAGAATTTAAAAGTTGCGAAGGGTTCCTTAGTAGTGATGAAACGGGTGTGAGTCGATGATATTTATATGCTTCGTGGAGAGACAGTCTTGGTAGATACAGTAGTTTCTACTGATTCTAGTGTTTCAAATTCTACTCAGTTATGACACCTTCGTTTAGGTCATGTTGATGAGGAGAGCCTAAGTATTGAAGAAGCGTAGGTTGATTGTTGTTGATTCTCAGTTAAAGCCTAGTTCTTGTGAAGATTGTTCTTTTGGAAAGAAGAAGCATGTCACATTTGATGTTGGAAGACCTAGAGCTACAAAGTTTCTAGAGTATGTTCATTCTTATGTTAGGGGACCCACCCCAATTGCATCTTTAGGTGGAGCCAGTTTCTTCGTCGTATTTGTGGATGATTTCTCACGTACAGTTTGGGTCTATTTCATGAAGACTAGATCTGAAATATTTGCCCAATTTCAGAAGTGGAAGACCTTAGTTGAAAAGAAGTCAGGAAAGCGGCTGCAAGTTCTTAGAGTTGGCAATAGTAGTGAATTTGCATCACAAAAATTCACTAACTATTGTGCGTCCGAGCATGTACTTAGATATTTTTGTACGAAGTCACATTCTTTTGAAGTGGCGGAGAGCATGTGTCAGATATTATGGGAAAGAGCTACGAGCTTGAGACTGACTGCTGGCCTAGAAGAGGGGTTTTGGGCAGAAGCAATATATATGGCAGTATTTCTCATCAACTGTACACCTTCTATTGCCATAGATATGAAGATCCCAGAAGAAGTATGGAAAAAAGAGCCTGTTGATTATTCATTCCTTAAAGTGTTTGGTTGTTCAGCTTATTTAGACGATGAGAGACTTGATAAGTTGAAGCCTAGAGGAAGCAAGCACATTTTGTTAGGCTATGGAGAAGGAATGAAGAAGTATAGGTTGTAGTGCAAAACAACTAAGAGAGTTGTGACTAGCAGGCATGCAATATTTGATGAGAGGCCTTTATTGAAGCTGGAGCCTCTATCAAGTGATGACATTAGCAGGACACAAAATTCCCAAACACATTTGGAGTCATCGGATTGTTTCCATATTCAGAGAGAAAGTGGTATTTCCGATGGTACCATGGTTGATGAGAAGATTTCAGAGGTTCAGACTCAAGGTGGAGCTCGGTCGCAGTTAAGGCCTTTTAGTTCAGTTGGCCCTATTGTTAAGCATATTTGTAATGATGATTATTCATCTTATGCTTTGAATGATGTGGAGCTTGGTGTTGAGTTTGATAAGGTAGACTTGGTGAGGTCGAGTAAAATTCTTGAAAAGGAGGTTGAAGTAGATAATATTGAGTATGTCCTCACTCAATGTAGGATGGAGAAGGTGAAGCGCGCTATGATGTCTCCATTAGTCTCTCAGATTTCTGTATCTACAAGTTTGTCTCCTTCATCGGATTTCTGAAGAATTTTGATATTTGTTCATATGCATTTTGTTTGTTGATGTGCATATTATCTTTCTTATGCTTGGGAAAGATTTGGAAGCTCTATTTGGGCAATATGGCCCAAAGTAATTCACATTGAGCTTGATGGCATAGACCCAACAATTTTGTTCATTTTTGGTGATTGATGAATATATTTAATTGAGGTGGAGTGTTAAATTTTGGTGATTAAAATATATTAATGAAAAGACATTATTTGTTTCCATAATCAATTCAACTATGGGAAACAAATTAATATGGAGAAGACAATTGATTTAAAGAATCAATCAAGAATTGGTGGGGTGAGAGAGGCATTAATTGTTCCCATAATCAAGCCAAATATGGAAAACAATTAATTGATTTGGAAAATCAATCAAGAATTTATGTAGGTGAAAACAAAATAAACGCGCAAGATTTGTGGTGAATCAAATCAAGGAAATTCCTAAACATCTTCATCCTTATCTTCTAGAATTCTCAATTCTTCCTATATATATGAAGCCATTTGCTCACTTTTGTATCATCAGAAGAAAAGATATATCTCCATATTATTCCTCAGTAGATCCTTATTTTCTGTATCTATTATAGGGTGAGAATTAGTATTGAGGTTTTGTTGTAATTCTTCTCATTTTTGTATCCTCCTCTTGAAGTAAAGAAATAAAGAAGTTGGGTCTCCGTGGACGTATGTAACAACCCGGAAAATCTGAACCAGTTTAAAAATTTTAAATTGGTTATTTTAGTGGATTTTAAATATTTAAAATAATATTTTAGATAATAACGATGAAAAGTATGTTTGAATAGATGTTTGAAAATAAATATAATTATTTCAAATTATAAACAAGGCCTGAAATGGCGCGGCAATTTCAAAATTGGAATTCAAACTTTGACTGACTGTACCGGGTGCAAATTAAAACGGATTTTAGTGAAACCAAGAATATTTAAATATGTTTAAGAATATATTTCTAACGAATCTAAAAAATCGAAGTTTCATTGCAGGAATCAAAAGTTATGGCCAAATGAATTTTCAGAAAGGTCGCCATAGAGTTTATATAGCCCTTGAAAATAGACATTTTGCAAACGACCTCAGAATTCGACGAAACCACTTTTGTTGGATTCGGGAAGTCAAATTATTGCTAGGTTTCAAAATTCCATAATTTTTGAAGTTAATATGTGAGCGTGGCGAAGGAAAATGTGTTTGGTTGATTTCAGTTAAATCGGATCGACCAGAAAATGGCCATTTTTCAAACGGTCTCAGAATTGGACGAAACTAGTTTTGTTGGGACCGTATCGTCAAAATATAGCTAGATTTATTTTTCGGGAATATTTAGAATCAGTATGTGGCCCCGGCAAATTGAAATGTACGTTAAAATCAAATAATGAATGTTTTATATTTTAATTTGAAGAAAAACTGTCTAAAACAGTCGAATGGGCCTACGAAACATATCCCATTGTGTTCGGAATGGGGGTATTTAGCTGAGGGCGACAGTCGTTGGGTTTGGATTGGAGTTCGTATGAGAAAACCCTATTTTTGAATTAAATATATAGCGGGCCAATCAGAAAATTCAACCATAAATAAAAAAAAGCGGGTTTCTCTCTCCACGACACCCGATCAAAGGCGGAAACCGCTTCTAAACTTCTCTCCTCCGTTTCTCTCCAACCACGCATCAAAACCCTATGCCCCAGTTATGGTTTTTGTAGATCTTGACCTGAGCTTCAAATCCATACTAATTGGAGAATTTTTCGTTGAGTGTTGAAGCCGAATCACCTCCGGGAAGTTGCCGACTTCCCAGCGCCGCCGCGCCACCTACAGGCCACCGAAGTTGGCCCCGCTTCAGGCGTCAGTGCGCCTCTTCCCCCTCTTCGTCGCTGCGAAGGCCGATCGTCGAACCACTTCACTGTTTGCACGAAAAATCCAAACCTAGTTTGGAACCCTTTGCTGAAAGGTACGGCCTGTGTTTATTTTAACTGATTTCGACAAATAAAATCGTTGCAAACTTATAAAAATCATATCTTTTTGCTATGTGGTCGAAATTCAGTGAAACAAGAGACAATGGACCCGTGCGGACGTCTTCTACATTCTAGAAGAGACCGGATATTTTTCTGAGCCTTCTACAACTTTTGGTGGAGTGGAACCCAATGTTAGATTTCTGAATTATAAACGATATGGAAACAACGATGTATAAATTATATAGTCGATGTATGAGTTATATAAGCGTTGTACACCTCATGTATAAGCGTTGTATAAGTTGTATGTTCGATGTATAAGTTATATATGTGTTGTAAAAATGATATATGCGTTGAAATGAATTGAAATGATATTGAAATGAAATCGAAATATAGTTATATACGTGTATATATATATATATATATATATATATATATATATATATATACACACACACACACACTCCCCTCGTCCACAGACCATGGACGATATATATTAGTTGTGATATTGTTTGGATTATTGGTTGATGTGAAAATTTGGTGAATATCATGAATGGTTGATTTGAAATGATTGATTGTGGTTGAAATCCCAATAGGATTAGTATATGGGATAATTCGTCTGCATACGAACTAGATATTGAAAATACCCATTGTCAAAAGCTGCGAGGCTTTAAGGTAGAGCGAGGAGTCGTACTAGGGACGGTGCCGGTTTTAACTACCCTGCCGTTATGCTGCCGAATTTTTCAATAATATTCATGTGTTAGAATTATTTTCATGTGTTGAAACCATATTCATGTGTTGAAACTATATTCATGTGTTGAATAGAAATTCATGTGTTGAATACAAACTCATGTGTTGAATAAAGTCTTTGAAAGATAAAAATAACATTTTATCACATATATAGACTATATAAATTGGTCGTGTTTTAAAATAAATTGTTTTAACAATAAAAATCACATTTTTATTATATATAAACTATAGAAAACATTCATGTGTTGAAATCAAATTCATGTGTTGAATAGAAATTCATGTGCTGAATAAATTCTTTGAAAGAGAAAGATAACATTTTTACCTTATGTATGAACTGTATAAAATAATCATGTTTTGAAATAAATTGTTTTACAATAAAAATCACATTTTTATTATATATAAACTATAGAAAACATTCATGTGTTGAAATCAAATTCATGTGTTGAATAGAAATTCATGTGTTGAATAAATTCTTTGAAAGAGAAAAATAACATTTTTACCTTATGTATGAACTATATAAAATAACCGTGTTTTGAAATAAATTGTTTTACAATAAAAATCACATTTTTATTAGATATATGAATTGTTAAAAATAGTGATGTGTTGAAATAAATATCTGCTCGATAAAAATATCATTTTTATCAAATATATGAAGCGGATATGGTTTTGAAATCGAAGAATGGATTATATATATATATAATTAAAATAAATTGAATAACGAAGCTGTAGTTCGTATTTTGAAACCGTGATTTCAAACGATTAGTGCGGGAGATCCGACCATCGGATTTTCCCGAAACCGAAACCGTTGGGTTCGCTTTGGAAATATCTTTCCAACGACACCAACTTTGTAAAGATCCAACGGTTGGATTGTCTGGAATGTTTAATTAAAATCTAAAGAAAAACAGCGCCAGAATCAATTATATTTATATATTTATATATATAAATATAATTAAAATAAATCGAATAACGAAGCTGCAGTTCTTATTTTGAAATCGTAACTTCAAACGATTGTATCGGGAGATCCGACCGTCGGATTTTCCCAAAACTGGAACCGTTGGATTCGTTTTGAAAAAATCTTTCTAATGATTTAAAATTTGTAAAGATCCAATGGTTGGATTTTCAGATATGTGTAAATCAAATCTGAAAAAAAACAGCGCCACGGCCGCGTTATGGGCTGAAGCGTCGTTTGAATGAATTGGCTATTTTTAAATGAATAAAAATAGCGATAAATCGTTATAAAATATTATAAATGATATGGAATGGAAATAAACCGAATTTACCCGGTTTATTGGATATTTGATGGTTGAATGTGTTTAGCGTGAAAATTACATCTATAAACAAAAGTATTGATGTCAAATAATTTAACCATTGAAAAGAAATGATTTAAATTCTAAATATACGTGAATTATTTGAAAAGGCCGAGTTAAATCTCATTTCAAATAATTGATTGATGATAAGAAGTCGATGATGAAGACGGTGGTTGAAGACCGGAGATCTTCACATCGGTTGGATGATTACTGATGTCTTGATTGGGAGGCATCCCAAAATATAGATAATAAGTGGTGATCGTCCAGACGTACTTGGAGATTGATGGATATGCAAGGTATAAGGTGCCTTCGGTTTCGTTCAGACCCAGAACGAACTTGTAAATGGATTATGTGTCTGACATTGGATTTTGTTCTGTACTGATTGATCTCTATTAAATATATATCTGTTTGGCGGCGGAGAATTTATTCTCTTGCTTAATGCCTTTTTCTGAGCCGTACGATCTCAGAGGTTATATATTGATAGAAATTAGTCGCATGGAGTGAATTGCCTGTGTGGCATGCCTAAGTGGCAGATAATCAAGGCTTCTGTTGAAAAGAAAAGTCTTGTGGTTGATGATCAAAGCACAGCCTGTGTGGCATTGCTTTGTGTATAACGTTAATTCGCGAGCCTCACACCCCGGTTGTGAACCAGAAACGGGAGAGGACATCAGGGAGGGCATGCGTTTCCTTCTAGCTAGGGTGGTGTCAGTGACCTACCAGCCCTGACATTTATATCATTTTCACCTGTGTGGTTGTTGCTGTTGCGAGGCGCCTCGGATATATCGGTGACTATGTGGAGCCGATGGAGTCATAGGACTCATTTACGCCCCAAAGGGCGGGGAAACGCAGTGTTCAGGCATAATAATCCACATCAAGTGGACCGGCCCAGACGATCCAAGGTGCAGTTGCGGCTATTCCTGAGACTCGGGCTAGACAGTCTCGAAGCAGTAAGGATGATCCCTTGCCTTGGTTCATGTCGGAAATCCAATTTCCAAACACGACATCGTGTGGTTTTGATTGTATACCTATATATATGGCGACATAGTTGTATGGGGCACTTATGCCGTCTATGATTGATATTTATGATTGAAATTGTTTTTGAAACATATAAACATTAGTAATAATATCAAAAGATTTGTTTTATACGTATTAAGCATATTTTGGCCATTATAAGGTAAAAACTCTATCCTCCGGTTTGCGTTGCATTGTGTGATGGGAACTGAGTCTTATAATGGCTTCATTTTTGTAAAAAGCATTGCGATGATTAAATGATTTACTTGTTTTGTGCACTGGCAATCACTGGAGTAAACCCGTTCCACGTTAGCGGCGTGGTCCTATGATTTGCCTTGTTATTATTGTTTAACCAGTAAGTGGATTTCTAATACCAATCCCATGACTGACTCGTAGTTTGTTTCACTTGCAAACTCGGGTGCCCTTATTTCTACATGGGCAGCCTTGTATTCAGGTTTTAGCAGGCTGATTCTGGATAGCTAGAGCTGGAGATGGATTCTACCATGTATCTCTTTTTATGTTGTTCAGCTCCTATTGTACATATTATGTTTTGATTCCGCTGTAGACATTTATGTTTAGCTGAACTGTATTTTGTACTAAGTATGATCCTGTATACTGTGCAACTCTGATGATTATGTTTATCCAGTGTATTCTATTGTACATTATCTGGTGTATTTAATTATTTCTGTTTTGCTGTTATCAGTTTATGTGTTATGTTCCAAAGATTACCCATGCTACCGTCGAACGGGGGTTTGGGGCCGTCACACGTGGTATCAGAGCTTTGGTTAAGCTTAGTTCTGGAATATAACATATTAACGAATTCGTCAAAAATAGAACCAGTAGTGTTCTAGGACGAATAACTCATTACAGATAGGATCAGTAATATCCTAGTATGAGTATAGCAGAATGAAATACACCCCGATATACACATTCACATTCAAGTATATGTTTCTATGCTTTATAATATCTTTTCTGTTGACTTGACACTTGGTCTACTATTTACAGAAGTACTAGAAAATGAGTGTCAGAAACAGAAGAAGGAATACAGAACCAGATCTAGATGCTCTATTTAAGAGATATTGAAATATGGGTGGCGTGCAATTCTCGGGCAATGAATCCATTATTCAAACTCAAGCTTGGATGAGTTCTGCTGAAAGAATTTTTGAGCGTTTCCAGCTGAGAGATGATCAGAAAAGATTAGTGGCATCTTAGGCGCTCAAAGATGAAGCTTTAATCTGGTGGGAAACGGTTATTAAGGATAATCCAAAAGGTAATATTACCTGGGATAGATTTAAAGAGATTTTCATAGAAAGATTTACTCCTCCAGAAGCAATTGAGCGGTTATGTGATGAATTCTATTATCTAATATAAGGAGATATGAATATTCCAGAATATCATAAGAGATTCAATGAACTTTCTCATTTTGCCCCTCATCTAATTCAAAATTCGAAGAGGAAGAATCTGAGGTTTATTAACAGGCTTCAAAGGAAGTACCAAAGTAGTGCAATGGGTCATGTGAAGCTTCCTTTTTCGGAAATGATATACATGGCTAATCAGCATGAAGATCTCCATAAGAAAGGTCTTTTGAACGACGAAGAGGAAGTCAGTTCTAGTAACAAAGGGGAGTCTGAGACTGATAGTCCTGAGGCCAGTACGATGCCTGAGGTCAGTAAGAAGCCAGGGCTAACAAAAAAAGGGTTAGATCTAAGAAAGAACCCATAACGACGACCACATGCTCTAACTGCAATAAGCAAGGGCATTTGACCAGAAATTGTAAATCCTCGAAGAAACGAAGAAAGAATGAATTTAAATCCAAGAACAAGTTTCAAGAGAATATAAAATGCAATCAATGCCATTAGGCTGGGCATGTAAAGCAAGATTGCTGGCTGTTAAAAAAGACCAAAGTGGCTCAAGTAAATGAAGTGGCAGAAACTTCAGCACCCTCAGCTAGTCAGGGAAGGTCTGATGTTTTGGAAGGCACGCTTACTGTCAAAAACATTCCAGTTAAAGTACTGTTTGATACAGGCGCATCACAAAGCTTTATTGCAAAGAATGCAGTTAAGAAGTTGGATTTGAAATTGAGAAAGCTCAAAGAACCCATCACTGTCCATAATCTGGTTGGGGGTTCCCTCAATCTTAGTTGGGTTTGTGGGGTGCCTGTCTCTTTTTCCTGTTATAAGTTCCCTACCATCTCTATCGTCATGAATTTTACTGAATTCGATCTTATTTTGGGATTGGATTGGTTAACCAAATATGAAGCAGAGGTTAAATGCGCCGAGAGAGTGGTTAGGGCAAAGATTAAATCAGGGAATTATATAACCATACCATGCGAAGGTCCGAATTCGGATAGAAAAGACTTTTGGTCAGCTCTTGATGTTTCTCCTGCTCAAATAGAAAATATCCCTGTAGTCGCAGAGAATATTCCGGACCTCATAAAAGATATTCCTGTCGTTAAGAATTATGCGGATGTGTTCGAAGAAGTTGTTAGCTTGCCTTCGAAGAGAGAAATTGATTTGAAGATCGCTTTAATTCCGAATGCAAGGCCAGTAGTGCACGCTATTCGGAGAATGACTCTAAAGGAGAAAGAAGAATTAGACAATCAAACTCGACAGCTTGTATGGAAGGGTCTAATCAGGCCTAGTTTCTCTGATTGGGGAGTAGTAGTGGTGTTTGTCCGAAAGTCATACGGTACTCTTCGACTATGTGTGGATTATCGTGACTTGAACAAGCAGACATTAAAGAATAAATACCCATTGTTGCGGATTGATGATTTGTTAGATCGATTGAATGACGCACAAGTATTTTCGAGGATAGACCTAGCTACAGGCTTCCATCAGCTTCGTATTGCCGAAGAGTGTGTTCCTATGACAGCATTTAGAGCCCCGATTTATTCTATGAGTGGTTAGTAATGCCGTTCGGCTTATGTAACGCTCCAGCGTATTTTTTCGATCTGATGAACAGGGTATTCAGAGAAGTCCTGAATAAATTTGTGCTGGTTTTCATTGATGACATATTCATCTTCTCTAAGTCAGAGAGCGAGCATGCGAAACATTTGGAACAAGTGTTAGAAATTCTGCGAAGGAATGTTTTAAAGGCTAAACTTTCCAAATGTATATTCTGGCAAGAAGAAGTCAAGTTTCTTAGCCACGTTGTGTCAAAAGAGGGAATTTTTGTGGATCCCGGTAAAATCACCGCTATTCAAAATTCTAAGCAGCCTAGTACTCCCACAGAAGTCCGAAGTTTTCTTAGATTGGCTATTTATTATCGGAAGTTCGTTAAAGATTTTTCGAAAATATCTAGTTCCTTAACAAAGCTTACCAAGAAGCACGCAAGATTCAAGTGGACTCCCGAATGTGAGGAGGCTTTTCAGAAGCTAAAATTAGGATTAACAACGGCTCCAGTGTTAACGATTATCGATGGCAATCAATACTTGAAAGTCTGGACAGATGCCTCTAGAGAAGGCCTTGGTGTAGTATTAATGCAAAGAGGTCAACTGGTTGCTTATGCTAGCCATCAGTTGAAGCCGCATGAGAAAAATTACATTACTCATGATCTTGAGTTGTTAGCCATCGTATTTGCTTTAAAAATGTGGAGGCACTATCTTTTGGGTGAGAAATTCGAACTGTATACAGATCATCAGTCACTAGAGTATCTATTCACCCAAAAAGACTTGAATCTGAGGCAGCAACATTGGCTAGAATTTCTTGCAGCATACGATTTTGAGATTTAGTACACTCCAGGGAAAGCCAATGTTGTGGCTGATGCACTAAGTAGAAAGAATGTAATAACTGCCAGTTTTATTATTACGACTTCCTTGATTGACAAAATATCTATTCTTTAGAAAGTTGATAATTTTATTAAGGATATAATCAAAAGAATTCAGAAAAGAGAACCCTCGGGTTTTCAAATAGATAACGATGGGATCCTGAGATTGAGAGGAAGGATTTGTGTTCACGACATCCCCGAGCTCAAAAGAGAAGTGTTAGACGAATATCACAAGTCCAAGCTGAGTATCCATCCAGGTGTGAGCAAAATGTATAACGATCTCAAGCGAACATTCTGGTGGAAGGCTATGAAAAGGGACGTTTCAATATATGTTAGCAGGCTCTACTTGCCAACTAGTCAAAAGCGACCGACAAAAACTTGTCGGATTGTTGCAACCATTGGACATTCCAGGTTGGAAGAGGGAACATATTGCCATGGACTTCATAGATGGTTTTCCCAGAACCAAGAAAGGAAATGACAGTATTTGGGTGATCGTAGATCGCTTCACGAAGACCGCCCATTTTATACATGTCAGATCCAATAGAACTGCTTAGACTTTGGCACAGGTTTATTTCAAAGAAATTGTTAAGCTACATGGAGTGCCGATCAGTATAGTTAGTGATAAAGATCCAATATTTACTAGTAAATTCTGGGAAGCATTCCAAGCAGAATTGGGAAGGAAACTGAACTTGAGCACCGCTTATCATCCTCAAACAGATGGTCAAACTGAGAGGGTGAATCGTATTCAAGAAGATTTATTGCGGGCTTGTGTTATTGATTTTGGAGGATCATGGAAGACCATTTGCATTTGGCCGAGTTCTCATACAACAACAGCTACCAAGCAAGCCTGACAATGTCACCATTCGAAGCATTGTATGGTAGACTGTGCCGATCTCCTGCTTGTTGGGTTGAACCTGGTAATAGGCTTGTATAGGGACCATATATGATTCGCTAAGCTGCGGATAAAGTCGATTTCATTAAGAAACGATTGCTAGCAGCTCAAAGCCGACAGAAGAGCTATGTAGACTCGAGAAGGAGGGATTTAGCATTTGCTGTTGGTGACTATGTGTATCTAAGGATTTCTCCGATGAGAAGAGTAATTCGATTTGGCAAAACTGGGAAGTTATCGCCCAAATTTATAGGTCTGTTTCCTATTCTTGAACGGATTGGAACTCTCGCTTATAGCGCTCAATTGCCTGATTGGTTGCCTGGAGTACATGATGTGTTTCACGTATCTCAACTTCGGAAGCATGTACATGATCTAGATTTAGTCGTGGAAGAAGCCGCGCAATGGGATTTGGAAATTACTCCAGAATTAGCTGTGAGGAAAGAGCCGATAAAGATTATTGGCAAAGAAACAAAAGAGCCGATGAACAAGAAGGTTCACTTAATCAAAGTGCAGTGGAGTGGAGATCCGCGAGATTGTATGTGGGAAACTGAGGAGAGCATTAAGAAAGCCTATCCCAAGTGCAGGTTGGACATCTCTGATTAACTCCGGTGCAAGGTACATTTACCATATTTTGCATTTTAGTATTGTTTTCTACTTGGTTGTTGTTTTCTTTTTATGGATGTAAACTTTTTAATTATATAGTCTGAATGATTTTAAAAGAGTATATGAATTAATTAGTGTATTTTTGAAACGTTAAAAATAAATGGATTGCTGTTTGTGTTATGTGATTTAGAATTTGATTAATTAAATCATTGGAATGATAGTTAATTTAATCAATAAGAGAATGATGGTAAATGTATGCAATTAAATCACACATTGAACTGATTTGAAAATAGATAGAAATATATACATGTACATTATATATGTTTGAACAGGTAAATGGATTAGCTGTTGAGTAAAGAATTTATTTGCGTGCCCGACAAATAGGTAAACCTTAATGAGTTGGATGCGCAATTTTATTATTATACCAACTCCTGTGAGTGCCTTTGGATGCGGAGTGCTGGTTGTTCTGTGTGTAATAATAAATATCGCCATAGGATAGTAACAATTAATTTTGAACTACACTGCATGGCATACTTCTTGAAGATGGCATACTTCTTGAAGATAGCATACTTCATCATATACCACACAAGCATTTGGAGCTTGGGTGACGAGGTTGAAGATTAACCATACGAGCGAGAGGCTTATATGGCGATGACTATATATTACAGGTTGAACTGGTGGCAGATACGGACTATATATTACAGGTTGAACTGATGACGGACATGGACTATATATTACAGGTTGAACTGATGACTGATATGGACTATATAAAATGTAACGATAAATTGCTAGATTAATAAAAACCCCACACGGGTCTGGAGTTGACAATAAACACGTCTCTCTAGTTGGTAAGGCACAAAAACTATTTATGGGGTGACGAGAATTTATTCCCTGGAGTTATTATCAATACACACTCCCCCGTGGACACTAGAATATATCACTATAAATATGTGTATGCTTATTAGGATTTATTGGGTACCTAATACGGCCCAATAAATTTTCAAACCCCTCCCCGTACAAAGGAGGTTATGGCGAAATTTTACGAAAATTTAGGGTGTTAGCCAAATTTTTGAAGAATTTGAAAGTTCTTAGAAACTGAAAAGTTGAAGAATGGAAGCCAGAATGAAAGTTGAGTTGGATAATTAGACAACTTTCGACTTCGTTCCTTTTCGGGGAAGAAAAGTTTTAAGTGGGGGAGATTGTAACAACCCGGAAAATCTGAACCAGTTTAAAAATTTTAAATTGGCTATTTTAGTGGATTTTAAATATTTAAAATAAATATTTTAGATAATAACAACGAAATGTATGTTTGAATAGATGTTTGAAAATAAATATAATTATTTTAAATTATAAACAAGGCCTGAAATTACGCGGCAGTTTCAAAATTGGAATTCAAACTTTGACTGACTATACCGGGTGCAAATTAAAATAGATTTTAGTGAAACCAAGAGTATTTAAATATGTTTAAGAATATCTTTCTAACGAATCTGAAAAATCGAAGTTTCATAGCGGGAAATCAAAAGTTATGGCCAAATGAATTTTCAGAAAGGTCGCTATAGAGTTTATATAGCCCTTGAAAATAGACATTTTGCAAACGACCTCAGAATTCGACGAATATACTTTTGTTGGATCCGGGATGTCAAATTATTGCTATGTTTCAAATTCCATAATTTTTGAAGTTAATATGTGAGCGTGGCAAAGGAAAATGTGTTTGGTTGATTTCAGTTAAATCGGATCGACCGGAAAATGGCCATTTTTCAAACGGTCTCAGAATTCGACGAAACTAGTTTTGTTGGGACCGTATCGTCAAAACATAGAAAGATTGATTTTTCGGGAATTTTTAGAATCAGTATGTGGCCTCGGCAAATTGAAATGTACGTTCAAATCAAATATTGAAAGTTTTATATTTTAATTTGAAAAAAAACTGACTAAAACAGTCGAATGGGCCTACGAAACATATCTCATTGTGTTCGGAATGGGGGTATTAGCTGGAGGCGACAGTCGTTGGGTTTGGATTGGAGTTCGTATGAGAAAACCCTATTCTTGAATTAAATATATAGCGGGCTAATCAGAAAATTTAACCATAAAAAAAAATCGGGTTTCTCTCTCCCCGACACCCGATCAAAGGCGGAAACCGCTTCTAAACTTCTCCCCTCCGTTTCTCTCCAACCACGCATCAAAACCCTATGCCCCAGTTATGGTTTTTGTAGATCTTGACCTGAGCTTCAAATCCATACTAATTGGAGAATTTTTCGTTGAGTGTTGAAGCCGAATCACCTCCGGGAAGTTGCCGACTTCCCAGCGCCGCCTACAGGCCACCGAAGTGGGCCCCGCTTCAGGCGTCAGCGTGCCTCTTCCCCCTCTTTGTTGCTGCGAAGGCCGATCGTCGAACCACTTCACCGTTTGCACGAAAAAACCAAACCTAGTTTGGAACCCTTTGCTGAAAGGTACGGCCTGTGTTTATTTTAACTGATTTCGACAAATAAAAGCATTGCAAACTTATAAAAATCATATCTTTTTGTTATGTGGTCGAAATTCAGTGAAACAAGAGATAGTGGACTCGTGCGGACGTCTTCTACATTCTAGAAAAGACCGGATATTTTTCTGAGCCTTCTACATTTTTTTGTGGAGTGGAACCCAATGTGAGATTTCTGAATTATAAACGATATGGAAACAACGATGTATAAATTATATAGTCGATGTATGAGTTATATAAGCGTTGTACACCTCATGTATAAGCGTTGTATAAGTTGTATGTTCGATGTATAAGTTATATATGCATTGTAAAAATGATATATGCGTTGAAATGAATTGAAATGATATTGAAATGAAATCGAAATATAGTTATATACGTATATATATATATATACACTCCCCTCATCCACAGACCATGGACGATATATATTGGTTGTGATATTGTTTGGATTATTGGTTGATGTGAAAATTTGGTGAATATCATGAATGGTTGATTTGAAATGATTGATTGTGGTTGAAATCCCAATAGGATTAGTATATGGGAAAATTCGTCTGCGTACGAACTAGATATTGAAAATCCCCATTGTCAAAAGCTGCGAGGCTTTAAGGTAGAGCGAGGAGCCGTACTAGGGACGGTGCCGGTTTTAACTACCCTGCCGTTATGCTGCCAAAATTTTCAATAATATTCATGTGTTAGAATTATTTTCATGTGTTGAAACCATATTCATGTGTTGAAACTATATTCATGTGTTGAATAGAAATTCATGTGTTGAATAGAAACTCATGTGCTGAATAAAATCTTTGAAAGATTAAAATAACATTTTATCACATATATAGACTATATAAATTGTTCGTGTTTTAAAATAAATTGTTTTAACAATAAAAATCACATTTTTATTATATATAAACTATAGAAAACATTCATGTGTTGAAATCAAATTCATGTGTTTAATAGAAATTCATATGTTGAATAGAAATTCATGTGTTGAATAAATTCTTTGAAAGAGAAAAATAACATTTTTACCTTATGTATGAACTGTATAAAATAATCGTGTTTTGAAATAAATTGTTTTACAATAAAAATCACATTTTTATTATATATAAACTATAGAAAACATTCATGTGTTGAAATCAAATTCATGTGTTGAATAGAAATTCATGTGTTGAATAGAAATTCATGTGTTGAATAGAAATTCATGTGTTGAATAGATTCTTTGAAAGAGAAAAATAACATTTTTACCTTATGTATGAACTATATAAAATAATCGTGTTTTGAAATAAATTGTTTTACGATAAAAATTACATTTTTATTAGATATATGAATTGTTAAAAATAGTGATGTGTTGAAATAAATATCTGCTGGATAAAAATATCATTTTTATCAAATATATGAAGCGAATATGGTTTTGAAATCGAATAATGGATTATATATATATATATATATATATATATATATATATATATATATATAATTAAAATAAATCGAATAACGAAGCTGTAGTTCGTATTTTGAAACCGTGATTTCAAACGACTAGTGCGGGAGATCCGACCATCGGATTTTCCCAAAACCGAAACCGTTGGTTTCGCTTTGAAAATATCTTTCCAACGACACCAACTTTGTAAAGATCCAACGGTTGGATTGTCTGGAATGTTTAATTAAAATCTGAAGAAAAATAGCGCCAAAATCGATTATATTTATATATATATAAATATAATTAAAATAAATCGAATAACGAAGCTGCAGTTCGTATTTTGAAATCGTAACTTCAAACGATTGTACCGGGAGATCCGACCGTCGGATTTTCCCAAAACTAGAACTGTTGGATTCGTTTTGAAAAGATCTTTCTAATGATATAAAATTTGTAAAGATCCAAAGGTTGGATTTTCAGATATGTGTAAATCAAATCTGAAGAAAAACAGCGCCACGGCCGCGTTATGGTCTGAAGCGTCATTTGAATGAATTGGCTATTTTTAAATGAATGGAAATAGCGATAAATCGTTATAAAATATTATAAACGATATGGAATGGAAATGAACCGAATTTACCCAGTTTATTGAATAAAAACATATCCATTTTTGTTTGAAAACCATATGGATGATTGATTGTATTATGATTTGGATGTGTTGTTGAGTTATTTAACATGCTAAAATGATATTAAAATATTTATGGTAGTTGAAATTGGATTAAATATCCATTCAAAGTTGAAATGATGAATTTATCATCGCTTGTTTAAGTGAAATTGGTTAGATTGAAAAATAATTTGAATTGAACTAGTTATGATTAAATTCATGAATAAACAGTTGACTTAAATTGGTTGTTTGTTGGTTGAAAACCCTACACGGGTCTCGGGATGATATTTGAGTTTCACATCTCCCTTGTACGTAGGTTGTATGTTGATCGGTTGATTGACCGATTGATATAAGCGTCAATTATTTGATTGAAGCTTATATGAATATAGGTGCACACTGGATGTTATTTGGATATTTAATAGTTGTTTACAACTATTGTTGGATGTACAAAATTCATTCTAGTGAAATTATATGATGTTTGATTGAATTTCATTTTAATTCGAAATTAAATTAATTTTTTTTACAATATAATATTCAATGAAAAGTCAAAGTTTGATTTCGATGTCCGATTTTGGATGGACGCTTAGATAAGATTTTGAAGATATACGATTGAAACGAGTTTTCAAAGATGAATATATATATTTTATATAATTTATAAAATTGGTTTGGAAGTATATCGATTTATTTTTAAATTTAAAAATCTAATTCAGTTTTGAATAAGACGTGTTGCATAGCGACAATTCGTGGAGTTCAACCCATAACATCAAAGGGACGTAATGGGAGATCCGACCGTCGGATTCTCCTGAAATCGAAACCATTGGGTTCCTATCAAAAAGACCTTTCAAATGAATGTAAGAGATTTAAATTCTAATGGTGGATTTTTAAATATATCAAAATCAAATTCAGAAAATGTCGCTACGGATGCTGTTCGGTTGCCGATATTGGAAACCGACTGTAAGGGTCTTAATAAAATTGTTAAAAATATGATTAAATTATGATAAATCATAATAAATGATTTGGGAAGATTTTGGATTAAATATTCCGAGGGTTGAAAGATAAATGTTATTTTTATCTGAAAGTGTTGTTTTACAACTAGAAAGAAAATTCAATGTTTTAATATAACGAAATGGATTTAAAAAGTGGCTTTGATATAACCCGAGTTTTCCAACATATAAATTGGAAAGTATTTGGATATAAATTATCTTCAGATGTTTCGATATTGGATTTCGTGATTATACAGATATCGTTGAGGAATTTAGAAGATATAAATATTGTTATTCCAATACGATATTTGTTGGTTTCAGAATTTGGTATTGAATATAAGTCGATATGATATATATTCAAAGCCTTATGTTTAATATCAAATTGAATGATGGGTTTGTTGTGAATGGCGTCCTTAATAACACTATTCTTAAACCTGGTTGAAAATGGAATTTAAGATATAAGTCTTTTAATTAAGATTTAATGGAAGCTTTCTAAATTAATAAATTAAATTGGAATGAAATGAAAGTGGATTTTGGGTTTGTCGTGAATTGTATCTTCAATAATATTTTTCTTGAACCAATTTGTTAATGAAATAAATATTTTAATTAAGGTTTAGAGAAGTTTTCCAATTTAGTTAATTAAATTGAAATTGAATGAAATTCGATTTAATAATAATCGAAATGAGCTTCTATAAAGAAAGGCCTTTCTATTTATGGAATTTAAAAGGCTTTTCCGCTATTCCACTTACAGTATTAGTCTGATACGGAAATTTATATCGATTATAAATTTTTCAGCTTTCCGTGAAGTTTGAGATTATTGGTAGTTGATTTTGGGTTTATCGTGAGTTGTGTTTTAAATGACATTTGTCCGTTAACCCAGTTAAAACAGGATTAATTTTCTAAAGTTGAATAATCATTAAGTAATGATTTTTGAGACTAAAACTATGTTGGGGTTTTAATGAATCTTTAATTAGATTGAGAGTTAAATGTGGATTGTGGAGTACTACCAATTTTGCTCCATAGGATGAATAGGTGGGGATTGCGATAATGATATAAACAATTACTTAAGTAAGGCTGTTAATCCCGACAAGAGGAATAAACCTTAATTTGGTTAAGATTTGTAAAAAGGTATTATATAATCTTTTACAATGGTTTCCAAGGAAAGATTTAAACAAGAGGTTTAAATGAAGTAAATCTTTGATAATATTAATGAGAACTTTTCCCAAAATAAAGAATATTTGAATAAAAGAATATTCTGGATTGGAATGAAATGTGTGTTATTTTTATTTATCACGTTATGTTAAAGATGCGTGAATTATTTAGAACGACCAGGTTCAACCCATTCTAAATATCTGATACGATGATTAAAAGTCAAAGATATGAAGATGGTGGTTGATGAGTAGAGATCTTCACATCGTTGGGATGATTGTTGATGTCTCGATTTGGGGTGCGCACCCCAGGCGAGGTAATAAGTGGTGGTCGACCAGACGTACTTGGAGATCAACCGGATATGCGAGGACCTCTCTTTTGTATTGGACATATGGGACAAGGAATAAGGTGCCTCCAGTTTCGTTTAAACCCAGAATGGACTTGCAAATTGATTGTATGCCTGACATTGTATGTATGTTATATTCATTGATCTCTGCTAAATATATATTTGTTTGGTCATGGGGAATTTATCCTCCTAGCTTAACACCCTTCTCTGAGACGTACGAGCTTAGAGGTTATATATATGGAAATCAATTTTATGGTATGGATTGATAATGTGGCATATTGAGATGCATGGATCAACGCTTTTGTTGAAAAGCAGAGCTTTGTGGTTGATAATCAAAGCATGGCTTTAATATAGTGTAGCTTTGTGTATAGTGTTAATTCACGAACCTCACAGCCGGAATGGCCTAAAACAGGATGAGTGTTAACCCCGTTATAAAACGCGGTTACGGAAATAATACGTCAGCTGTCCAATGAAGCTTCCACCGTGATTCAAGTCGTCACATGATATTCACACCGCATGTCGACCATATGACATGATTCAAGTCGTAAGACATTAACATCATCATGCCGTGCCAAGTCATGTCGTACAAAAGATCTTATTCATGTCTTTCGCATAACAAACAACTGAACATTACCATGTCGCAACAACGACTTTCACCACTACAAGAAAAACCGAGATTAGCGACAAATTTTTAGCAGCGGAAAATTCCGTCGCTAATTAACGGTGGATTTCCGTGGGCTTTGTAAGAGAAATATTTTGGATTTTATATGTCATCTTATTATAAATTATTACCGTCGAATACTAATTCTGTCGCTAAATCAATGGAAATTGCAGCTCTTTACCGTCGTATAATATTTAACGCTAAATTCCGTTGCTAATAGAGTCGGATTACCGTCGACATAATTTTAAAGCTATTTTCCTGCAGTTTTCCAAGAGATTCGAAATGAACTTTTATATTCATTATTTATAAAATGTTTTAAATTTGTGTTATTACTTAGTAAATTTAAATTTTAAATAACTAATGTTAATAATACATTAGTAATTAATAATTAATAATAACTGTTAGAAGTAAATAAAATTCAATAGTTGATGCTGATTAATTTTTTTTGGAAAATTAATGCTGATTAATTATTAATTACTATATAATATAAATAAGAGGTAATAGTAATTAATAAAATACATTGTTGTTCGATGTTTATTAAATTTGTTTTGATAATCAATGATTATTTAATAGTCTTTAATACGATTAATTAAATTAATATCAAGAAATTATTAATACATATTTGCTTTTAAGAAAATTTTTGGTACATATTATTTGATAAATAATTAGTAATTAAGAAAAAACAAAATGGTCAAAGTTTAAAAATAGGAAGATAAATAAATATTAAAGAATTTCGAAATTCAAAAAATTCAAACATTACCATACAAGTTGTTATTTTCATGCAAATTAATGTACTATTAAATAATTAATAATTGATATGTGATACTTAATATAAGTATAAAATAGTTACTATAAATTAATATCTACTATTAATAATCAATTGTTGGTAATCTATAATTAATAATAAATATATAATTAGTAATTAATTACAGCTGAGCATAAGGTTTAAGTAGTGCACTTATCTCTAATATATTTCAGTGACAAACTTTCTATGACAAACTTAAGGTTGTAACAAATATATTCAATAATCAGTAACTAATATTAACTAACTATAAATTTAGTACTAATTAATTTCAAATATTTTCTACAAGCGTTTCCTTTCACCCTCCAAAACAAAAGGTTATTTTGGCTCTAGACCGAATTTTTTTGGCTCCAATTTCAAATTTTCATCGTAATTTTCACCCTAGACCGCTCTTCTTCCTGCTACCGTATTATTCTTCCAGTCAATAAAATATTTTCGATTCAAAGGAAAACTCCCAAAATACCAAAATGATAACCCTAATTCGCTCTCGCTTAATTCCACTGCCATCAAAATTTGAATTCGTACTCACCTCCGCCTAGTGGCAAATCGCCATGGCAGTCCGATCTAATGAGTCTGAACCTAGGCCATACAGTTGTCTTGTTGAGGTGAATGACGTGGTTCGTTGTGGATTAAGGTGTTGCTGGAGGCTCGCTTTGATTTTCTATTCGGTTCATCTTGGTTGGATTAGCTTTCGGTTTCTTCTATGTTGAGATGTATGCTTAAAAAACTAGTACGATTTCTGCCCTTTTTGATTTTATGATTTTATGATTTTTACTCAACTTCAATGATAATTTCAATTGCCGATGATGTTGGGTATAATTTGTTAGAATTGGGCGCTACATTCAGTGCAACTATCAAATTGGTGCTGATTTGAGTTAGCACATCAGCTGTTAGTTTTCTTATGAAATCCGCAAACTCTTCTCTGTTCAGTAGACCATCTAGGTTCAGATCATACTCCTTCATCATAGATTTCAGATCCTCTTAGTTGGTGGATCGTTGTGAGTACCCGGTAAGTGTTTGTTTATACCATTGTATACACATATATAGAACTGCTATGTAGAGATACTCAAAATTGATCCCATCTTCTCCACAATCAGCTTGTACTCAGTTGTAAGCCTTATCTGCGATTTTTCAAATCTTCTTCTCTTTCCACTTTTTTCCATGAAATTTCTCTTCGATTATGGCTAAAGCCTGACCCATGTTGTTAATGCTGAAGGCTGAAACACTACAAGTCCATATCTTTTATTATGAATGTTACAAATCTAATCTATATTATATATTCTATTATACAAAAATGAAATATAGATCTTGATCTCCTTGAATTTGCAGAATTAAATCACAAATTCTGGGTGCCTTTCAGCTATCAAGGATCTAAGCTTTAATGCTACTCCTATTATAGCACCTCTTCTCTAACTGGTAGAAGCTACGGACCAGGTAATTATGCTACTTTAGTCATTTTTTATAATTCATATGCATATTTGAAACCATATATTCCTTCGTGCCCTTGTATTCATGTTTTGTTGATTATTGGAGTTTAATTTTAGGTTTAAAAATCTATGCATGGGTTACGTTTTTTAAACAAATCTATTACTTTCACTATAATTTGCTAGAACACGAATGATGTTTCGATTTTATTTTCACACTGTAATCATATTGGCTTCATTTGGAGATCACACTCCATCATAGATTTCAGATCCTATTTCTTTTTAAGAAAATCAAATTCAAGATGTTGATTGGATCATTTGACGCTAATGCAAATTAAAATTTATGCAATGAGTTGGTAAGCCAGAAAATTTATGCAATGTATTTGCTAATATAACTTGAAATTCTGCCAGTAGTGCTTGCACCAATATAGTTCTGCCGATAACGCTAGCCATTAAAGAACCCACTTGATTCTGTTGGACGTAGTAAGATCAGTCTCAATATTTGTACATCGTAAAAGTGCATAACTGGAGGAATGATAACATTAGTAAATCTGTGTGATTTTCGTCTTATTTTTTACAAAAGAGTGGATTCGTGACTTAAGAGAACCACATGTTAAGGATGAAAAGATATTAACAGAAAAAGAAAAAAACTAATTGATTTGTTGAAAGGTAAATATGATGTTGTGTGCTTTTACTGGTTAGGTGTGTTAGACTTCGCCCAGGTGGGTTTCACGTTTATAAAACTTTATGGATTTGCCAAGCTGTGTTAGATTTGTTAAAAACTTATGGATTTGCAAATTATACTAAAATTGATTTCATTTGTTTTGCTTAACTTGAATTCTGAACTAATGAATTTGTTTTAAGTTCATGATCGACAGTTGTACCTCTTAAATGACAATTTTAGTACTTTATTTTTGCAGTTCCAATTAAGATTGTTGAGTAACTTGGATACGAGGATGATGACGAGAACTTGATAGCTGTATAAACTGAAAATCTTGAGCGCCAACAGTATCAGTTTGTTTTTTCTTTTACTGTATCAAGTAGCTTACTTTGATTTTAAGGTTGTTTTTTCTTTTTTTCCCAGTGTAAGATGAGTTCAGATATAACATTTCAATTTTCCTCCATGTATAACTCATTTTTCCATTTAGTGATAGTTTATTTAAATGACATTTTCGTCGGTGGTTACATTTTGGAAGGAGGGATAGTAGATACGAAGAACTGCACTTTTTACATTGTCAGTTGGGAAGCATCGCAAGGGAATGATATAAGGCATTGGTCTAAATTCCCATCATTCACCCCTCTTCTGAATTAGGTTCAAGTTGATTTTATGTAATCTCGACGTAGTGTGTCATACCACTAATTATGAACTTTGTGAACTAAATTGTACTACATATCCGAAGCCAACACTTAAATTGTTTTGTCAATATACAATATAACAATTATTAACATTTTGACTGTTTATTTGATATTATTAGGACCATCGCTGTTGATGTTAAGGAGAAAATATCAGAAGCAAGGCAAGACTAAATCTATTATTTTTCTATTTTGTAAGTAAATTTATTGATGTGAAAATGTATGTCGTATTATGTGTGGAAATGGAAAAGTTGATAAAACAATATGTATGAAATGTTAAGTTGTTTGAATGATATGTATGAAAAATATATAGTAATTTATATATTTATTTATTTTTTTTGTTGGGTAATGAAAAATATATAGTAATTTATATATAGTAATATTTTTTTGTAAGCAGAAAACATGAAAGAATGTTTACTGGCAGAATAGAAAGGGAATAGCGACGGATCACCTACAGAAAATGTTTGATCTAAAAAATATTTTGTCGCTAATCCCTTGGCAATTAGTAAGGGTTTACCCACACCTTTTGTAAATAATATTTTATTATAAATTGATTATCCGTCGGTAAATAGTTGGTATATAAATAAAAATTAAATTAATAAATAAAATTTTGTTTTTATCATAAAATTAGTAAAATAACGGAAAACTGTCGGAAAACTCATGCTAAATTCCTTCGCAAATTCTGACACAATTACCATCATGGTTTTTACCGACCACCAAATTATGCATGAAATCCGTCGCTAAGGTCAATTTAGCGACGGATTAGAAGCGGATACTGCCGCTGCTATATGCTGTTTTTCTTGTAGTGCACCATGTCGTTCATTTCATACCGTGAGTGATTCGTTCCAAAAGCAATCAGCTCAATAACAAGCCACAAGTCGTGGTCTGGTCCAACTGTAAAGCACCGCATGGCCCAAATAAATGACTAAATGTGAAGGAAGCAAATGGTTCGCATTTTATTCATACGGTTAAAAATGGGTTCATGAAGAACTTGTTACTTAGAGAGATAAACTGCACATGTGGCATGGCAGCATGTAATCATGCCGTATGCATGACTTGATAGCAGGTCATTCATGAAGGCCATTCCTATAAATCAATTTGTAATATCCTAAGTGCATTTCTTGTCGTTGAAGTCATGTTGTTGCGTGCAAACCAGATCGTTCATGCAATATGGAGCAGATACGACATGAAGCAAGTCATTAGATTTATATGATCGGTTATAGGCACAAATGCTGCATACGAGTGGACACGTGTAGTTGCATAAGCTGATAAAACGTGGCATGAATATATAAACCAGGCAAAGCGTTCAGACCGTTAAAAGACTAGTTGTTATCCATAACATGGGTCATGCCGCAAAAATATAAAGTATAAAGCAGGTCGTTGGAGACCATTACACAATATATACACCATGTCGCAAAAAGAACATGTGACAGTTGTTGCCAGCTATGATACTCAAGTTGTTGGCACTTTCATGTTGTTGAAATATTCATACCGCGTGCCACAAATTTTATTCATGTCGTATGTATCCATGTCCAGTCAAGCCGCATATTATGTATGAAACCAAGTCATTTCTTGGTCTGCAAGGCACACACCTATTTACCACTTTTCCACTCTACTCGAACTCCATTTGTAAATACCCCCATACTTCACACGTGAAAGGGAAGGGAAATTTCTACCCCAAAGGGCTGTCTAAATCATTTCTCTATCACTCTAAACATCATTCCAAGCTCCATTAATGGCTTCTCAAGATCAATCCATATCCCTCCAACAACAAATGGATAAAATCTTCTCCAAACTCCATTAGAAATATCTCAGGCTCAATTCAAGCTACTCTAATCACCATTAATTCTCTCTAGAGCTTAGATCTAACACAAAATTATCATGGAACTAATGAAGATTATCTAAATGATCAAGTGATTGAAGATCTACACAACTACGATAACTAATCAAGAGATCTCGCCGATTCCTTCATGAATTCAAGTGAAATCAAGAGCAAAAAAGAGAGAATGAAATGGATATCCTTATAAAAGAGAGAAATGAGTGAAATGAATCAAATCATTTACTTTGTAAATTCTATAGTGATAATGCAAATTGCTACTATAGTGGATGTTGTAACGTCCCGAAATTTATAGCAATTTAATAATTAATTTATTTAATTAATTTAATCTATTGGTTTGATAATTTAAATGGTTTGAATTTAAATATCTGGAATATTTAATTAAAATAAATAATTAGATAATATAATGATTTCCGAAATAGTCAAAAATAGCTTAATATGCAATATTATGTAAATTGGATAATATTTGATATTTAATCTAGTTTATATTCGAATTTGAATAACGAATATATTATTTAAACGACAGTTGAACGTAATAAGTATAATATAATTAGAAACGAGCTCGTAACATCGCACTAGTTCGTAATATTGGGTGTTGAACTTCAAATGAATATACAAGATCCGTTATAAGTCGGATTTCTTCGAAACAAGAAATATTCGAATCTGTTGAGATATATTTTTCTAGTGAAAAAGAAAAATGGAGATTTCATTTTATAAATGGTAAGTTATGTCCAAATCAAATTTGAAAATAGTCGCTCTGGATTCGTTTATAAACCATAACGATATATTTAAGTATAATTAAATATTGGTCTCGAATTTGGATGAGATTTTTGAGAAATATACTTATTTTAATTTATAGAATTTTTCTGTAATTTTTATTTTGGAAAATAAGCAACTTTTTATTTGTAGTGTTTTACACCCTATATCAGCATTTTGGGATTCCACATAATAAGCTAACTTGTCTACATTATTATATTTTTGGGATCATGACACATTTCTCATTACAACGGTATTTTTATTTTTATCCGTAACGGCTTGTATGTGAATGGAGTTTTATATATCAATGTACCCTAACATCTATTTAAAACCAACCGTATACCTGTGTATATCCCCAACTATATTGGAAATCCCAGCTCATAAATGAAATGTATTTTTCGCATTAAATTGCTTCGTAATAAAGAAATACTATTTATAGCAAACTTAGCAATTAAGTATACGAATAATCAAATCAGTGTACAGATCTCACCATCAGCTATGCTTTGTGATGACCCCAAAACCACGTACTGACGGTGGCAAGGGTAATCTTTGGAATATAACACATAACTGATAATAGCAGAACAGAATTAAATAAATACACCAAATAATAAACAAATAATACACTGGATAAACATAATCATCAGAGTTACACAGTATACAGGATCATACTTAGTACAAATACAGTTCAGCTATACATAAATGTCAACAGCGGAAAACAAACATAATATGTACAATAGGAGCTGAACAACATAAAAAGAGATAAATGACAGAATCCGTCTTCAGCTCCAGCTATCCAGAAAGAGCCTGCTGAAAACCTGAACACAAGGTTGCCCGTGTAGAAAAAGGGGCACCCGAGTTTGCAAGTGAAACAAACTACAAGTCAGTAATGGGACTGGTATGAGAAATCTACTTAACACATTTATAATATGGCTAATCACAGGACCACGCCACTTTCACGGAACGGGTTTACTCCATTGGATTGCCAGTGCTTTAAAACAAGTAAATCTTTTAAACATCACAATGCTTTTCATAAAAATGAAGCCATTATAAGACTCAGTTCCCATCACACAATGCAACGCAAACCGGAGGATAGAGTTTTACCTTATAATGGCCAAAATATGCTTGACACGAATAAAACAAAAGAATTTGATATTATTACTAGTGTTTATAGGTTTCAAAAACCATTTCAATCATAACTATCAATCATAGATGGCATGGGTACCATATATCATGTCGCCATATATATACAATCAAAACTGCACGGTGTCGTATTTGGAAATTGGATTTCCATCATGAACCAAGGCAAAAGATAGTCCTTACCGAATTCGAGACTGTCTAGCCCGAGTCTCAGGATCATAGCTCGAGTGACCCTTGGATCGTCAGGGTCGGTCCACCGATGTGGATTAAAATTCCTGAACATTGCGTTTCCCCACCCTTCGGGGCGTAAGTGAGCCAACGAATGACTCCATCGGTCCAGGATCGACCGATATAACCGAGGCGTCTCGCAACAACAACAACCACATAGGTGAAAATAATATAAATGTCAGCCATTTTTAAGCACCGACACCACCTCTAGCTAGAAGGAAACGCATGCCGTCCCTGATGTCCTCTCCCGTTTCTGGTTCATACCGGGGTGTGAGGCTCGCGAATTTACGTTATGCACAAAGCTACGCCACACAGGCGATGCTTTGATCATCAACCACAAGACTTTTCTTTTCAACAGAAGCCCTGATCACTGCATCTTAGCATGCCACACAGGCAATTCACACCATGCAACTGATGGCTATCAATCACACAGAATGAATTCCAATGTCAGACACACAGTCCATTTTCAAGTCCGTTCTGGGTCTGAAAGAAACCGGAGGCACTATATACCTCGCATACCCATCGATCTCCACGTACGTCTGGACGATCACCACTCATTATCCATACTTTGGGATGCCTCCCAATCAGGACATCAGTTATCATCCAACCGAGGTGAAGGTCTCTGGTCTTCAATCACCGTCTTCATCATCGATTTCTTATCGTCGATTCAGTTATTCAAAATGGGATAAACCCGGTCTTTCTGAGCAACTCGCGTATGTAATTAACAAGTGCTACACAAACACAACACACGCTTCATTCCAATTCATCAGTCACTAACCGTAAATCAGTAAGAGAACGATTTCCCAAATATTAACCCCGAAGGCCGAAACCAACATCAGATCAAAACCAAGGAAACTATTCGACTTAGCCAACCTTCAGTTAGTTTCTAAATTTACATTTCATATCGTTTATAATATTTTATAACGATTTATCGCTATTTTTATTTATTTAAAAATAGCCAATTTATTCAAACGACGCTTCAGGCCATAACGCGGCCGTGGCGCTGTTTTTCTTCAGATTTGATTTACACATATCTGAAAATCTAACCGTTGGATCTTCACAAAGTTTATATCATTAGAAATATCTTTTCAAAACGAATCCAACGGTTCCAATTTTGGGAAAATCCGACGGTCGGATCTCCCGGTATACTCGTTTGAAGTTTCAATTCCAAAATACGAACTGCAGCGTCGTTATTCGATTTAATTTAATTATATTTATATATATATATAGAAATATAATCGATTCTGGCGTTGTTTTTCTTCAGATTTGAATTAAATATTCCAGACAATCCAACCGTTGGATCTTTACAAAGTTGGTGTCATTGGAAAGATATTTCCAAAGCGAACCCAACGGTTTCGGTTTCGGGAAAATACGATGGTCGGATATCCCGCACTAGTCATTTGAAATCACGGTTTCAAAACACGAACTGCAGCTTCGTTATTCGATATATTTTAATTATATTTTTATATATATATATAATCGATTCTACGATTTCAAAACGATATTCTTTTCATACATTTAATAAAAATGATATTTTTATCTAACCGACATTTATTTCGACACTTCACTATTTTTAACAATTCATGTAGATAATAAAAATGTGATTTTTATTGTAAAACAATTTATTTCAAAACACGCCCATTTTATATAGTTCATATAGATGATAAAAATATGATTTTTATTATAAAACAATTTATTTTAGAACACGACTATTTTATATAGTTCATATAAATGATAAAAATATGATTTTTATTATAAAACAATTTATTTCAAAACACGACTATTTTATATAGTTCATATAAATGATAAAAATATGATTTTTATTATAAAACAATTTATTTCAAAACACGACTATTTTATATAGTTCATATAAATGATAAAAATATGATTTTTATTATAAAACAATTTATTTCAAAACACGACTATTTTATATAGTTCATATAAATGATAAAAATATGATTTTTACAGTGAAATCAAAAACCGTAGCGCTTTAAAGTGCTATAATATAGTTGAAATTAAAATAGGCCGTTACCTCCACGAAACCTTCAAAACTAGGTTTGATCTTTTCTCGCAATCCGTGTAGCTTGGTGATGATCGGTCTCTGCCACCTTGTAGTGCTCCGAGAGGCGCACAGATCGACGGGGGTTTGGTGGCACTCGGTGGCGGATCTGGCGGGTTACGGCGGCGCGAAGTCAATGACTTCGAGGGCGTGAATCTCAAGGCACAGCGAACGAGGGGTGGCGTGGGAGGTATAGATTTGAAGCCCTCGACGAGTACTACAAAAGCTTCAACTGGGTCGGGGTCTATTACTGCGTGGATTGGTCGGAAAATGAACGGGAAGCGGTGAACTCCTTTCCGTCGTCGCCTGGGATATTATCGGGGAGAGAGAAATTTAACCGACCAATGAGATTTTTTTTTATATTTATAAATTTTAAAAATCCAAAAATACCCTCTTTCACACATGAACCCCAATCTAGACCCAACGACTGTCGTCCCTAGCTAAATACCCCCATTCCGAACACAATGGAATATGTTTCGAAGGCCCATTCAACTGTTTCAGTCAGTTTTCCTTCAAATTAAAATATAAAACATTCAATATTTAATTTGAATGTACATTTCAAATTGCCGGGGCCACATATTGATTCTAAAAATTCCCGAAAAATAAATCTAGCTATGTTTTGACGATACGGTCCCAACAAAACTAGTTTCATCGAATTCTGAGATTGTTTAAAAAATGGCCCTTTTCTGGTCGATCCAATTTAATAGAAATCAACGAAACACATTTTCCTTTGCCACGCTCACATACTAGCTTCAAAAATTATGAAATTTGAAACCTAGCAATAATTTGACATCCCGGATCCAACAAAAGTAGTTTCGTCGAATTCCGAGGTCGTTTGCGAAATGGCCATTTTCACGGGCTATATAAACTCTATAGCGACCTTTCTGAAAATTCATTTAGCCATAACTTTTGCTTCCCGGTATGAAACTTCGATTTTTCAGATTCGTTAGAAATATATTCACTAACAAATTTAAATATTTTTGGTTTCACTCAAATCTATTTTGTTTTGCACCCGGTACAGTCAGGCAAAGTTTGAATTCAAATTTTGAAACTACCGCGCCATTTCAGGCCTTGTTTATAATTAGAAATAATTATATTTATTTTCAAACGTCGATTCAAACTTAATTTTCGTCGTTATTATTTAAAATATTTATTTTAAATATTTTAAATTCACTAAAATAGCCAATTTAAATTTTTTAAATTGGTTCAGATTTTACGGGTTGTTACATATCACATTCAAGAACTGATCTTTTAAAGAAAAACTCATAGCTTATCACCTACCCTAATCTAAGTTTCTAGCCTACCTCTTGTACAGTCTATAGTTATACTTAGTTCTTATGTATATAAACCTTATAAATATAATAGCGAACACTTCATTGGGTTCTTCTTCCTTCAGGAAGCTTTAAAATGCCGAAGCTCTTAAAACTCTTTCAAAAGTTTCCAAAACAAAATATGAATGCCCCCTTAAAATCTGAACTAATATATAAGTTTGTATCGGTCTTCTTTTCACGATGCGAAGAAGGAGTTTGAAGCCATCTGATAGCGTTTGTACAGGAGTAGTGCAAGCTTGGAGGAAGCAAGTGTAGGTGATGGAGATTGTGGCGTACAATTTACTGGTGGTAGTTGCGATATACGAGAAAGGTGACAGGTTGAATATTTTAGTTATGAGAAGAGAAAGGAGGTGATCAACCATTTGGATTTTTACTGTTGGATGGAGAATATATTTTCTTGCCAACCGAAGTGTGACTGACTGTCAGTCAGAGGATGGGAGGACTAGTTTGAGGCGAGGAGTCGGGAGGAGGAACTATTGGAGGACCGTGGTGCATGAGGGTTGAATGGTGAAGCTATCTAGCAGTTTCACGGATGGTAGAAGGAAGTGAGGGAGGGGTATACATCAGTAAGAATGAATGCTTGAAGTTTAGGAAGAAGTGATGGTTTTGTTTTGAGGCACTGGAACACAAATGATGGTATTTGTTCTATAGATCAGGAAGTTTTGAAAAAGGGAGGGTTGCGGCATGGCTGTTATAAAAGAACAGGTGCTCATGGTTTTCAGTTGTGGAAGAATAATGTATGGTAGTTTCAAATGGGCCTTGGGCCACTTATAAAAAAATATGAAAGCCCAAGAAGTGGGGGAACGTGAATGAGCAGGGAAGGGGGGACGTGAATGCTGCTAGCATGGTGGGGGCAAATATGGGAGCCTACAGATTTAACAAGGGAAGGAAGATAACACTTTTCACGCGGGTAGCACGGTCTGGTGGTCTTTAAGTTGTTTTGGGATGAGAAAATAAAATTAAGGTCCATTTAAATTAAATCATTTAAGTTTAATTTCAAATAAAATAACGTATTACATTGTAACTCATATATCTGGCTCATACGTTGTCAGAATTTAACGAAACAGGACCCGTTAGACTCGTATGATCGCAGACTACACGTTGGTTCTAGCCTGGAATGATTTGGAGCTCGTTTGAATTTTTGGATAAAAGAAAACGCCAAACCAGATCTTCGGAATGTAAACCGTTATTTAACGATTAACGACCAAGGTGAGTAATCTCACTGACTCTATCCAGTTTTATAATTTTATAAACGTTATTTAATATTGATAAAAATGATGAATGTTGTGTGTGATGGTTATTTGGATGATTTGCTAATTAATTTGTTAAAGTAATATATATAGTTATATATAAAAATCATGATTTAATGTTGATTCTATTTATTTTTATATCTCATATCGATATGAAATTAGTATTGATTAACATCTGTGGATGCAGGGAACAGGTTGGAGGGATCCAACTGGATTCCTCAACAATTTTATTATTGTTTATCATATATTACATTATATGATGTGACCAATAATCGGTGATTTATTAGTGTGTGTTTTTGGGATGTTGAATAACATTGAACTGGAATAATTATTATTTAAATACCGTAAAATATATTCGAATATATTGAAAAAGAAATTAGGGTTTTTTAAAAGGATAATCTATTTTTAAAATAGAAATTTGAATTTCGAATGAATTAGAATATAATAACTTGTTTTAAATATATTAAAACAAGTATTATGATGTTAGAAATAAAATAGAATAATTATAAAATAATTTGTAAATATAAATTCAAGAAGGAATATTACAAAGGGAAATGGGAATCGGTTTCAAAAGTAAACATGGAATTTATTTCGATGTTCAAAATACGGATAGGATAGAAACAAATCCATAAAGATTTATAATTATTTGACTATGTCGAATGTTAATAAAAATAATTTAGTTTATAAACTATATAATTCAGGATTTGACGAGGTAGTTAGTATTTGATTTAAGACCAATAATTCATAACCAAATATGTATTCAAGATTTAGTTATAACTTATAAACAGAGTTTATAAACTAAGATATGAAGTATGAAATTATAAAATAATTAGATAGATGGATTTTTAAACTAAAAAGGTATTCTCTATTTAAATCAAGTTTTGATTTAATATAACGAGTCCGGATTTCTGTTAGGAAATAATATTCACATTTTAAAGTGAAAAATGTTTTAAAAGCAAACATTTTGCAGATTTAAATGGAGTTAAGAAAATTAAGTACTGACAGGAGACTAGTTAAATTGAACGGCTTTCTGGGTATTGATCTGATATTGGTTTCGGCCTTTGAGGTTAATACCTAGGGAGTAGTTTTCCTACTAGTTTATGGTTAGTGACTAACGGATAGAAAAGATTAATGGTGCGCGATAAGAAATGGAAATGTTTTCCGATATTGATAATATATATTTTCTGAAATATAGAAAATAAATAGTTTAAAATAAATGGAAATGTTTTTCCAAGAAAACGTGAGAAGGTAAGCGAGTTGGGAAAATATTTGGGTAAAAGTTATGTAAGGGTATTGGGAAATGAATTTATTTTTGATAAATCTAGTAAAAAGGGTTAGTGTTGATTGATGATTGATCGGTAAGATTTCCATTTGGAAATACGGCCGTTATTTGTATGTATGTTTTCCTTTGATAGTTAAATAACCGGCTATCAAAGTTTTTCACCATTTTCCGTTGTCAATACGGAGAGACCGAGATTAGATTTATTATCTGAAAACCACTCTGTATGGGCATTAGCATTGCGAATCAAATATGATGAAGATAATTGAAGACTAAGTTTGTGCAAGGGTTTTTCTGCCGATCCTAGGTAGAAATTGCCTAAGATGGATTTATAGAATAGTACCTTCGGGTTGTCCAGTCCCAGGACAATGTGTATGAATGAATGTCTAATAGAGTATGTCTAATAGATCGCGTAAGTTGATCTCTTCAAACGTATTCATGTTTGGTGGCGGAGGAATTCGTTTCTCTTAGCTTTATACCTGTGGTGTTTTTGGGGAAATCAATTTGTGATTTGGCGGGTATGACGATGTGGCATTCGAAATAAATGAAGGTGTGATATGTTAAAAGGTACGTTATAACCTCAAGCCTCATCAACCAGGAAATGATAAAAATCGGGGAGGTAGCATGGATAAGTGGTTTGCACCCAATTAGGGTATGTTGTCACCATCTAGTGAATATTCATATTTGTTACTTCTTTCTAATTTTGTATCTCCCGGGAACGGGTATGTTGGTATACCAACCGTAAGGTGACATTATATTCGTAACATTCAAGCGAAATGAATGGTCGGTCATGTATGGCTGAGTTACAAGATGTTTTTGTTGAACTCCAGTGTATTGCTTCTAGAGTACACTGATCGGAAGGTGGTTCCATACCTTGTCGTAGTTGGGAATTCATTCTCCAGTAAGAGCCAATGGTTTTTGATTGTATATTATATATGTAGAGCGTGAGATGAAAGCATTCTGGTAGATTATTTTTTACTTGTATTAGACGCTATTATAATATCAGAATAGTATTGACTTTTAGAAACGTTTTGGGTTACCGTAAGGTAAAAACCATCCGTATTCATGTTCGGATCGGTCTTACGATTATCTTTTCTTTTGAAAAGGATTTTGAAAAGTTAAACCAAATAGTTGGAGTTTACTCACACCGGTCTCCTGACTGGGCCAAAGTTTATTTTGTTTTGTTTTCCCTAAACATTTAGGTGCCCACATTTGTACGGGCAGTCAAGTAGTCGGGATTTTACAGTTATACTTGGAGGAGCTTGGAGCAGGAGGCTTCAACACTACATATATAGAGAGTTTATTTCCGCTGTGATGTTATGTGATAATGATATGTATATACTGTTATAAGTTGTATTTCCAAAGCTATGTTATATAATATATTTTAGTCGTTCCGCTGTGAGATTCGTGTTACTCTGATTTTGTTCTGTTGTGATCTTCTTCTTCTATTCTAACTTTCTTTCTTTATATTTCTCACCCTCTAACTCCTTTCTATTAATGATCTAGTATTTCTGATTCTTGAATAGTCGACATGGTGTTTATGTTGATTTTCAAGGTCGAAAATTCGCGGGTCATTACAGTGGTATCAGAGCGAGGTTAAGTGATTACCTTGGATCTGTGACGTAACTCAGTAGAGATGGGATTAGTAATATCCAAGACTGAGTTTGAATGTATTTATACGAGTGAACGTGTTTGTAGATTGTATAAAAATGATTTTATATTGTAGAGATTAATTGGCTGAGTGGATTATGAATTTTGGATCGAAAGTAGGGCACCACAAGGTCGATAGGGGTTTCTAAACGCTCGAATACGATAAAACAACACAGTATGTTTTTGAAAGGAGGGTAAATGAAATATTTACCCAAAATATATTTTTATATAAAAGAATTATATATATATATATATATATATATTGGAATTATTATAATATGGTGGAAGTGTTGCTTGTTATTATAATCAAATAAGATTATAATTGAAATGGTTGTAAATAACCAATAAGAATTCGTATAAGTGTATATATAAATTCAGATGAATTGAATCTGTATTTAAACCAGAATTTGAGATTAAAACTCTGGGAACTTAGAAAAGGTGTGAAAATGGATTTTGGATTAAAAATATGGAAAAATTAAAATCCTGGGGGGAGATTGGATATGTTTTCCAAGCTTTGATATTTTGAAGTAATTTCATAATAGAAGTGTTTAAAAATGAGTTTTGAAAGTTATACAGTATTGAACTCACTTCAATCGCTGGAAAATAATCTGGTGATAACTGCAGCATCATCAGTGTTCATTTTCGAGTTTCTAAGTGACGGATTACTACCAAAGATTTGTTTTGAGGAAATAAGTTATTCAAAAATTCAAAAGTTTTGAATTGTTACTATATATGATTTCAAATTTATTTGAGATTAAACCTAGGAATTTAAATTCTGAAATTTAAAATTTAACTTATGAAGTTAAATAAATTGTACTGGTAAGAGTGAATAAATACATTGGAATTTAACTTAAACTAAGTTAAATAAAGATGGATTTGATTAAAGATAATCTGGAATGGAATTGTATTGAGTTAAAATTGAGATTAGAATTGGAGCTTGAAATAGAATTTGGTTTTGGTATAAAAGAATTATTGGTTTGATGATAAATTGATTGGAGATCAATTAGGGTGCTTGAGTATATGCTGAATTGGTAGCCAATGGAAGAGACACAGTTGAATGCCCGACAAAAAGGCACCAATTATATTTTATACTGAGTATGAGATTTACGAGCCAGTTTGGCAAGCCACTTGGCTGTTTGGTTTTCTTTTGGATTGGAGAAGGCCTGGAGAGGCGAGCTAGGGTTGTACCGATTGAGCCATGCAAAGGAGACGCTGGCGAATTTTTTTGAAAATTTAAGGTGTTAGAAATTTTCAGAATTTCTGGAAATTTGCCATGAGTAAGGAATGAATTAATATTTTAATTGAAATTAATTGGTTCGGTTGAAACTGAAATTAAAGAGATAATACAAATTATTTTTAACCTGGTTAATGAAGATTTGTAGCATTTTCTTACCTTAGTAATTTCGGGGATGAAATTGTTTTAAGGGGAAAGGAATGTAACTTCTCGGAATTTATAACGATTTAATAATTAATTTAATTTATTTAATCTATTGGTTTAATAATTTAAATGGTTTGAATTTAAATATCTGGAATATTTAATTAAAATAAATAATTAGATAATATAATTATTTTCGAAATAGTCAAAAATAGCTGAATATGCAATATTATGTAAATTGGATAATATATGATATTTAATCGAGTTTATATTCGAATTTGAATAACGAATATATTATTTAAACGACAGTTGAACGTAATAATTATAATATAATTAGAAACGAGCTCGTAACGTCGCGGTAGTTCATAATATTGGGTTTTGAACTTCAAATGAATATACAGGATCCGTTATAAGTCAAATTTCTTCTAAACAAGAAACGTTCGAATCTGTTGAGCTATATTTTTCTAATGGAAAATAAAAATGGATATTTCTCTTTATATATGGTAAGTTATATCCAAATCAAATTTTAAAATAGTCGTTATGGATTCGTTTATAAACCATAAAGATATATTTAATTATAATTGAATATTGGTTTCGAATTTGGATGAGATTTTTAAGACATATACTTATTTTAATTTATAGAATTTTTCTATAATTTTTATTTTGGAAAATAAGTAACTAATATTTGGAGTATTTTACACCCTATATCAGGATTTTGGGATTCCGCAGAATAAGCTAACTTGTCTATATTATTATATTTTTGGGATCGTGACACATTGGTCATCACAATGGTATTTTTATTTTTGTCCATAACGGCTTATACGTGAATGGAGTTTAATATATCAAGGTACCCTAACATCTAATTAAAACCAATCGTATACCTGTGTATATCCCCAACTATATTGGAATTCCTAGCTCATAAATGAAACGTATTTTTCACATTAAATTGCTTCGTAACAAAGAAATACTATTTATAGCAAACTTAGCAGTTAAGTATATGAATAATCAAATCAATGTACAGATCTCACCATCAGCTATGCTTTCACATTCAAGAACTGATCATTGAAAGGAAAACTCATAGCTTACCACCTACCCTAATCTAAGTTTCTAGCCTACCTCTTGTACAGTCTATAGTTATACTTAGTTCTTAAGTATCTAAACCTTATAAATATAATAGCGAGCACTTCATTGGGTTCTTCTTCCTTCAGGAAGCTTTAAAATGCCAAACCTGTTAAAACTCGCTCAAAAGTTTCCAAAACAAAATATTAATGCCCCTTAAAATATGAAATAATATATATAAGCTTGTATCGATCTTCTGTTCACGATGGGAAGAAGGAGTTTGAAGCCGTCAAGTTTATGGCTGATAGCGTTTGTACAGGAGTAGTGCGAGCTTGGAGGAAGCAAGTGTAGGTGATGGAGATTGTGGCATACAGTTTGCTGGTGGTAGTCGTGATATAGGAGAAAGGTGACGGGTTGAATATTTTAATTATGAGAAGAGAAAGGAGGTGATCAGCCATTTGGATTTTTACTGTTGGATGGCGAATATATTTTCTTGCCAACCGAAGTGTGACTGACTGTCAGTCGGAGGATGGGAGGACTAGTTTGAGGCGAGGAGTCGGGAGGAGGAACTATTGAAGGACCGTGGTGAATGAGGGTTGAATGGTGAAGCTCTCTAGCAGTTTCACGGATGGTTGAAGGAAGTGAGGGAGGGGTATACATCAGTAAGAATGAATGCTTGAGGTTTAGGAAGAAGTGATGGTTTTGTTTTGAGGCACTGGAACACGAATGATGGTATTTGTTCTACAGATCAAGAAGTTTTGAAAAAGGGAGGGTTGCGTCATGGCTATTATAGAAGAACAGGTGCTCATGGTTTTCAGTTGTGGAAGAATAATGTATGGTAGTTTCAAATGGGCCTTGGGCCACTTATAAAAAAATATGAAATCCCAAGAAGTGGGGGAACATGAATGAGCAGGGAAGGGGGGACGTGAATGTTGCTAGCATGGTGGGGGAAAATATGCTAGCATGGATTCCTCAATAATTTTATTGTTATTTTTCATATATTACATTATATGATGTGACCAATAATCGGTGATTGATTAATGTGTTTTTGGGATGTTGAATAACATTGACCTGGAATAATTGTTATTTAAATAACGTAAAATATATTCAAATATATTGAAAAAGAAATTGGGGTTTTAAAAAGGATAATCTATTTTTAAAATAGAAATATGAATTTCGAATGAATTAGAATATAATAACTTGTTTTAAGTATATTAAAATAAGTAGTATGATGTTAGAATTAAATAGAATAATCATAAAATAATTTGGAAATATAAATTCAAGAAGGAATATTACAAAGGGAAATGGGAATCAGTTTCAAAAGTAAACATGGAATTTATTTCGATGTTCGAAATATGGATAGGGTAGGAACAAATCCATAAAGATTTATAATTAATTTACTATGTCGAATGTTAATAAAAATAATTTAGTTTTTAAACTTTATAGTTCAGGATTTGACGAGATAGTTAATATTTGATTTAAGACCAATAATTTATAATTAAATATGTATACGAGATTTAGTTATAACTTATAAATAGAGTTTATAAACTAAAATATAAAGTATGAAATTATAAAATAATTAGATAGATGGATTTTTAAACTGAAATGGTATTATCTATTAAACCAAGTTTTGATTTAATATAATGAGTCCGGATTTGTGTAAGGAAATAATATTCACATTTTAAAGGGAAAATGATTTAAAAGCAAATGTTTTGCAGATTTAAATGGAGTTAAGGAAATTAGCAATTGACTGGAGAGTAGTTAAGTTGAACGGCTTTCTGGGTATTGATCTGATGTTGGTTTCGGCCTTGGGGGTTTATGCTTAGGTATTTGTTCGCTTACTAGTTTACGGTTAGTGACTAATGGATAGAAAAGAGTAATGGTGCGCGATAAGAAATGGATTTGTTTTCTGATATTGATAATATATATTTTCTGAAATATAGAAAATAAATAGTTTAAAATAAATGGAAATGTTTTTCCAACAAAACGTGATTAGCTAAGCGAGTTGGGAAAATATTTGGGTAAAAGATATGTAAGGGGAATTGGGAAATGAAATGATTTTTGATAAATCTAGTAAAAAGGGTCAGTGTTGATTGATGATTGACCGGTAAGATTTCCATTTGGAAATACAGTCGTAGTTTGTATGTATGTTTTCCTTTGATAGTTAAATAACCGGCTATCAAAGTGTTTGACCATTTTCCGTTGTCAATATGGAGAGACCGGGATAAGATTTATTATGTGAAAACCACTACGTATGGGCATTAGCATCGCGAATCAAATATGATGAAGATAATTGAAGACGGAGTTTGTGCAAGGGCTGTTCTACGGATCCTAGGTAGAAATTGCCTTAGATGGATTTACAGAATAGTGCCTTTGGGTTATCCAGTCCCAGGGCAATGTGTATGGACGAATGTCTGACAGAGTTTATCTAATAGCTCGCGTAAGTTGATCTCTTCAAACATATTCACGTTTGGTGGCAGAGGAATTGTTTCTCTTAGCTTTATACCCATGGTGTTTTTAGGGAAATCAATTTTTGATTTGGCGAGTATGATGATGTGGCATTCAAAATAAATGAAGGTGTGATCTGTTAAAAGGTACGTTCTAACCACAAGCCTCATCAATCGGGTAATGACAAAAATCAGGCAGGTAGCATGGCTAAGTGGGTCACACCCAATTAGTGTATATTATCACCATCTAGAGAATATTCATATTTGTTACTTCTTTTTATTTCTGTATCTCTTGGGAACGATTATGTTCGTATACTAACCGTAAGGTGACATTATATTCGGAACATTCAAGCGAAATGAATGGCCGGTCATGTGTGGTTGAGTTACAAGATGTTCTTGTTGAACTCGAGTGTATCACTTCTAGAGTACACTGATCGGAAGGTGGTTCCATACCTTGTCATGGTTGGGAATTCATTCTCCAGTAAGAGCTAGCAGTTTTTGATTGTATATTTTATATGTAGAGCGTGAGATAAAAGCGTTCTAGTAGATTATTATTTACTTGTGTTAGACACTATTATAATATCGGAACAGTATTGACTTTTAGAAACGTTTTGGGTTACCGTAAGGTAAAAACCATCCGTGTTTATGTGTGGATCGGTCTTACGTTTATCTTTTCTTTTGAAAAGGATTTTGAAAAGTTAAAACAAATATTTGGAGTTTACTCGCACCGGTCTCCTGACTGACCCAGAGTTTATTTTGTTTTGTTTTCCCTAAACTCTTGGGTGCCCAAGTTTGTACGGGCAGTCAAGTAGTCGGGATTTTACAAATATACTTGGAGGAGCTTAGAGAAGGAGGCTTCAACACTAGATATTTATAGAGTTTATTTCCGCTGTGGTGTTATGTGATAATGGTATGTATATATTGTTACAAGTTGTATTTCCAAAGTTATGTTATATAATATATTTTAGTCGTTCCGCTGTGAGATTCGTATTACTCTGATTTTGTTATGTTGTGATCTTCCTCTTCTTCTATTCTTGCTTTCTTTCTTTCCATTTCTCACCCTCTAACTTCTTTCTATTAATGATCTGGTATTTCTGATTCTTGAATAGTCGACATGGTGTTTATGTTGATTTTCAGGGTCGAAAATTCGCGGGTCGTTACAGACGTAGGCCAATATTAAGCCGAACCACTCTAAAATTCTTTTTTTTTTATTGGTTTATTTTGTGTTTGTGGCTATGAATTTTAGATCTAACATAATTGTGAAGTGTTTCTCAATACCTTGGGTGTTGGTGTCAATTCTGATATAAACATTTTGGCCCCTACCTTGGGGACACGATCACATTCTCAGGGTTAATTGCTTTGTTGAGATAGTGAATTTTGAAGCTTGCTTCTACGATAGATTCTCCAAATCTAAGATCCAAGCCAATTATCGAATTCTCTCCAAAATTCAAGACCTTGTCCGAAATAATGGCAAAGTCAAAGAAAACTGCAAGTAAAACCATTGGAGAAAATGAAAACGTTGCTAACGACGAAGTTTCACCACTTACCAACCACTTTGAAGTTGGAGAAAACTCAATAGGTGGAGCCGGAGTAACCAAAGATGAGCTAGATGTCGTTGTGGACAATTTAAACCAACGAATGGAGACTTCAAATAAAGCTTTCATGGATGCTAATGAGGCTCTGATGTATAAAATGAATGTTATTCTAAACACTCAAGCAAATCCCGCTCCTCCTGAAAAGTTTCATGTCGACCTTGAAGAGAACACAAATTCGGTAGCTTCTAATCATAATCATAACGATAATATGGAAGGCCATGATGGATGGGAAAGCGATAAGAACGAAGCTGAAATTCAGGATTCAAAGACGAAAACTAAAAGCCATTCTGATCGAAATACCCGAAGAATTGCTAGTCCAATCAAGGGGTCACCTTCCCATAGTGAAGGTAAAAGGCCTAGATCCTTTAATCGTGATCGCACACCAAGACAAGCATATGGAAAAGAGATCAAAGTCCTCCCTGCGGAACAACACAACTCGGAAGAGTGTATTATGGATATGGTAGAACGAATCATGAAAGATAACATGGCTCGCAAGGGCAGTGAGAGAGAATGAGACTTCTCCCTAGCAAAAATCCATTCATTGAAAGGATCCACAAAGCAGAGTTCCCTAAAAAGTTCACTCATCCAACTCTGCCTCCATACAACGGGACTTCTGATCCGAATCACTTCCTTTACAAATATGAATGGCACATGAATGCATCCAAAGTGATGGACGAGATCAAATGCCTATGCTTCCCACTCTATCTAGAAGATGTGGCATCATTATGGCTCACGAGGCTGCCACCCAAATCCGTTGACCTGACGATCTGACTCTGAAATTCAAGGAGCAGTTTAGGCTGCAAGCTACGAAAGCTAAGGATGCAATTTCTCTGACATCAATGAAGCAGAATTCAGGTGAGTTTGTTAAAGATTTCCTCAAGAGATTCAACACTGCTTTGTCTGAAGTGGGGATTCCCGAACCCCGCATGATCTTAATGTCTCTAATCGGCAACATAGATGAGAAGAGAGAATTTGGTAGATGGATTAAAATGAAAGACCAAGCACCTTGAGAAGTTTTACAAAAAAGCATAGGAGTACATTAGAGTGGACAATAATCCTGTTCCTCTTCAGATTATTGATGGTAACCAACTTCTCGAAGCTCCCAAAAATGCTGCTACTCAATGCAATCAGAAGAATCACGAAGGTCAAAAGAGAGGAAACGATGGGAAAGATAATTGAGATGGCAAAAAAACTCGCTTCTTTACACCCATTGAATTCACCCCTCTAAATAATAACGCGGAGAATATTTACTTTGCCACCAAAGATGCAGAACACTATCCAGAAGCACCATCACTGAATATATCTAAGAGAGCCGCGAATTCTAGAAAATTCTGTCATTTTCATAATCAACCTGGGCATGACGCTAATGAATGCCGACACTTGAAGAACCTCATCGAGGAGATGATCGGGAAAAACATGATACAACAGTATGTAAAGGATCCAAAAGCCTCAAATTCTGCTCCAACGCTTCAAGGGAAAAGTGCACCCACAAATCAAACTGGTCCAAGTAATAAAACTCCAACACGGGGTAATACAAGGCTGGTCATTAACTGACTACTATTGATTGCCACTTCAATCTAAATGGCTCGGAATAAGTGATCATCATCGCCACAACTTTATTTCATGCTTTACTTCATGTTGTATTCGAACTTCATATGAACAGTCTGTAATATTTTACAAACACTATACTGAACATTAGCTCTGCGATTTAGAGCATATATTCCTAAATGAATCTCTTACCTATAAAAAATTTGTCAAATCAAAATTTGCATAAAAATTATTTTATATTACAGGCCATCTATCGAGCGTTTGTTCCCTGAAAATCTGACAAAACATAGCGACCCCAACAACACTAGTTCAGGCGTCACTGCAAATATCAACATGCACAAATGCAAAAATAGAAAAGCACCGCCTTGAAAAGTGAATGGGAAGAGTCATAAAGATTCAAATAACGAATAAGCGCCACGACAAACAAACAAGAGGGTTGTAACTTTTGTCGAAAGGGAATTTTCCCAAATGAGAGGTCCAAGGCCCCAGTTCCTTAATTGAGATAGTCTGCCAAGTCAAGCTTCCGACAAAGGAACTTGTGCCAGCCCCACGAAATGATGCAACAAGAAAAATCCTATTAAATAAAGCAAACGCTTCCCGAGTTAAGCGCAAAGACCTCCCCGAGCGGGGGCACCAAATATAAGCCATCCCCTAGCGGGGGCACAAAATATAAAGACCTCCCCAGGCGAGGGCATCAAATCCAAAGTCCTCCCCGAGTAGGGGCACTAAATTCAATGACCTCCCCTAGCGAGGGCACAATATGTAAGACCTCCCCGAGCGGGGGCACTAAATCCAAAGACCTCTCATAGCGAGGGAACAAAATATAAAGACCTACCCAAGTGGGGGCATTAAATCCCAAGACCTCCCTTAGCGGGGGCATTAAATTCAAAGACCTCCCCTAGCGGGGGCACTAAATCCCAAGACCTCCCCAAGCGGGGACACTAAATTAAAAGACCTCCCCGAGCGGGGGTATCAAATCCAAAGACTTCCCATAGCGGGGGCATTAAATCCCAAGACCTCCCCAAGCGGGGGCACTAAATTCAAAGACCTTCCTAAGCGGGGGCACAAAGATATAAAAACTTCTCCAAGTAGAAGAACCAAACTAGTCAGTAAAGTCGGAATTCCTGTTGAATTGACAAGTTTAGAGGTTCTACGCATGATTGGAAAATTTAAATAACTTTAGCCAACAAAGTAGAAGCTTCTAACGCGGCAACCACAATCAAAGAAACTCGACAAGCTGATCACATCGAGCTCTTGCGACTCGTGACGACCCACAGTACTGAGGCAACACAACCACATAATAGTTGAATAATGTCTAGGAAAAATATCACGGGTCTATCACGACATTGCAACAAGCCAAAACCAATTTACTCTCATCAAAGAATCCAATACACTTGGCTTGATCTTGCCTTCAAAAATGGGGCATTTAAAAAATTCAGCATATATCCCACGATGATCCATGGTGTCAAAGCAAATTCAAATTTCTAAATCTAAATGAGCTACTGTAGCAGGCCTGAAAATAGACAATCAGCAAATTCTTCTTTCCCTGCCAATCTTGCGACAAATTTGGGAATGCCAAAATAAGTGCACGCTTGATTAAAGACATATTGGGTCAGCTCAGAATGGCATCTTTTCGACAAATTTTCAAGAGAACGAGGAATAACCAAAAACTAATTCATTTACAATCCAAAAGTCGCAGTCGCCCTAACCTCAGAAAACCCAAATCAAAGTTCCAACTTGAATATGTACACGTTTCATAAAATATAAACCATCGTACAAGGTTATATAAGTCATTAAAAGACCAAGGCTTAAAATTTGTATTTGGTATACATATCGATTAACAGAACTCAAGTATCGTTGTGAGTTCGGATCAGAGTATCGTATTTATGCAGATAATGTTTGACGAATTATAAAAAGTTAAGAAAAATAGTTCTGTATAGGCACGTTATTCAATCTCTGTCATAAAACTCATTATAATTCATTTTTAGTGATTAACTGATTTGTTATTGATGTGGACGATCAATAACAAAATATAAGCCCAAAATCGTGCAAGTACTTGTTTTAATTACAGAACAAGTGGCACGAAGTATATAAATTCAACTAACTAGTTCTGTGTTTGGATCATTTGGAATCAACGAGTCAAAGGATCAAAGCATGATTCGCCATGGCGAACAAAAAAACTACGATTAAATCTCAGTGCACAACAAATTTAAATTCGAAGCATTCGAGTCTGAGAGATAAATTGCAAGTGCTTAGCTACACCAAGATATAAACAATCCAGACTCAAGCTATTCCACAAAATTGTCGGTTCCAATCTAAGAATACAAGTCGGCATAAAGATCAAGCTACCAAATTCTAGTAGAACAAAAGTTCAAATTCAGATACGCTCTTGGGTCGACATAAGCTTTTAATCGTCAAGATTAAATCCGAACTCAGAGCCTGAAAACTCAGGAGTTATTGATCGAAGACAAATAGCATCACAACTACTAAGTGTCAAAGCTCATATTGTAAACAAAAAATACAAGATTCGAGGAGAAAATGTTAACCCCGTTATAAAACGCGGTTCAAGAAATAATACGTCAGTTGTCCAATGAAGCATCCACCGCGATTCAAGTCATCACATGATATCACACCGCATGTCAACCATACGACATGGTTCAAGTTGTAATACGTTAACATCGTCATGCCATGACAAGTCATGTCGTACAAAAGATCTTATTCATGACGTTCGCATATACAAACAGCTAAACATTACCATGTCGCAATAACGACTTTCACCATATCGTTCATTTCATATCGCGAGTGATTCATGCCAAAAGCAATCAGCTCAAAGACAAGCCGCAAGTGGTGGTCTCGTCCAGCTATAAAGCAACGCATGACACAAATAAATGAATAAATGTGAAGGAAACAAATGGTTCACATTTTATTCATGTTGTTAAAACTGGGTTCAAGAAGAACTTGCTACTTAGCGAGAAAAACTGCACATGTGGCATGGCAGCATGTAATCATGTCGTATGCATGACTTGATAGCAGGTCGTTCATGAAGGCCATTCCTATAAATCAAGTCGTAATATCCTAAGTGCATTTCATGCCGTTGAAGTCATGTTGTTGCATGCAAACCAGATCATTCATGCAACATGGAGCGGATACGACATGAAGCAAGTCATTAGATTCATATGATCGGCTATGGGCACAAATGCTGCATACAAATGGACACGTGTAGTTGCATAAGCTGATAAAATGTGGCATGAATATATAAACCAGGCAAAGCGTTCAGACCATTAAAAAACAAGTTGTTATCCATAATACGGGTCATGCCGCAAAATATAAAGTATAAAGCAGGTCGTCGGAGACCATTACACAATATATACACCATGTCGCAAAAAGAACATGTGACGGCTGTTGCCAGCTGTGATACTCGAGTCGTTGGCTCTTTCATGTCGTTGAAATATTCATGCCGCGTGCCACAAATTTTATTCATGTCGTATGTAGCCAGGTCCAGTCAAGCTGCATATTATGTATGAAACCAAGTCGTTTTTTGGTCTCCAAGGCACACACCTATTACCACTTTGCCACTCTACTCAAACTCCATCTGTAAATACCCCCATACTTTACACATGAAAAGGGAGGGAAATGTCTACCCAGAAGGGCTGTCCAAATCATTTCTCTATCACTCTAAACATCATTCCAAGCACCATTAATGGCTTCTCAAGTTCAATCCATCTCTCTCCAATAACAAATGGATCAAATCTTCTCCAAACTCCATTAGAAATCTCTCAATCTCAATTCAAGATACTCTAATCTTCATTAATTCTCTCTAAAGTTTAGATCTAACACAAAATTACCATGGAACTAATGAAGATCGTCTAAATGATCAAGTGATTGAAGATCTACACAACTACGATCACAAATCAAGAGACTCGCTGATTCCTTCATGAATTCAAGTGAAATCAAGAGCAAAAAAGAGAGAACAAAAAGGAGATCCTTATAAAAGATAGAAATGAGTGAAAGGAGTGAAATGTATCAAATCATGTACTTTGTAAATTCTATAGTGATAATGCAAATTGTTACCATAGTGGATGTAGGCCAATATTAAACCGAACCACTCTAAAAATTCTTTGTTCTTTATTGCTTTATTTTGTGTTTGTGGCTCTACATTTTAGATATAACAAAATTGTGAAGTGCTTCTCAACACCTTGGGTGTTGGTGTCAATTATGATGTCAACAATGAGGACCACATGGAAAGGATATGCATTCCATTCTAGCTAAGAGTGATGCCATGGTATAGAGCCCAGTCAATTTTACTTATGTGGATGATGGGTTGAGGCGCCTTGGATGATGGTCAACATACCGACCAAGATTGCGGTGATCACACGACCAGGAATGTACTGTTCAAGAGAAACCCGAACTCACCGCAGATAGGTGGGCCGGTTCTTCTCTCCAAGGGCTCACCTGAGTCTGAGTCCTGGGGCATCCCGCTAGAGATGTCTAGACTCGGAAAGGAAGATCCTTTGCCTTGATCATTGATGGAAATCCAACTTCCTATATGCGATTTTACGGTTTTAGTTGTATACTATGGCGACATAGTAGGATGTGGTACTATGCCGTCTATGATTGATACATTTATATTCGAAGTTGTTTTTCCTCACTATGCACTTATAGTAGTATCAAAAATATGTGTTTTAAAGCGTACAATGCATTTTTGACTATTATAAGGTAAAACTCTATCCTTTGTTTTGTGTTGCATTGTGCGATGAGACCTAAGTCTTATAATAGCTTCATTTTTCAAAAAACATTGCGTTGTTTGTTTTATTTTAAAGAATTCTTGTGGAGGAAACTCGTTCCGTGTCATACGACGTGGTCCCATGATTTACACTAATTTTAAGTCAAGTTTTAATAATTGTTTTAGCTCTCACACCAGTCCCATGACTGACTCAGAGTTTATTGTTTTCACCTAAACTCTGGCTGTCCATATTTTCCACGTGGGTAGCTAGTAGTTTTGGTTTGCAGATATTTCTTTTCACGACATCCTGGATTACGGCTGGAGTTATACTATGGAATGCTTTGTATACGTGTATTTCCTTCAGCTGAGTTAGATGATGTTTTTCCACTGCACATTATATTTATTATTCAACATTCCGCTGTTTTGTAATTTATTAATCTTTGATATTTTTTCGCTATATATTATTTATACTCTGATATCTTGTAATCCGATGTAAATTGATGTAATAGCAATGAAAGTCCTCTTGTTATGTGTTCTTATGTGTCGTGTTCTCATAACCTCCCTCCATTTTGAACGGTCTTGGTCGGTTTAGCGATCTATTCGGACCGGGCAAAATTCGGGTTGTTTCAGTTTAGGTGGATTTTGGTACGATGGAGGATCATTCAAATTGGGAAAGTATCGATCTTGATATTCTGAATGGTCATGGGAGGTTTGAGATCCGCCGAAATTCCATGGATTGTTGAATGAGGGAGATGGTGGCTTGGCAATTGGAGTGAAGTCTTCTTGAGTTTGAGCTGGCGTGTAAGATGTTTATTCGATAGCTTGCGTCCTTTGGAACAATTGTTGTTGCAGATCCAAATTTTCAAATGTTGATTTTCTGTATTTAAGAATACCAGAGCCGGATTCCTAAAAATTTAAAAATAATAATGAAATGATTTCAAACATATGATATTTAAATTAGTAAAAAAATACATGTACCCGTTTATTCCACCACTCGTCGCTACCTGAAACTTTTTGTTTAAAAGGATCCCAACCAACACCGATTTTGTTGTTCAGACTTCTGCATTTCATGATTTATTGTTAATTCATGTTTGATTGTCTTAAGTTTAAGCAGATTAGTATGCTAACCTAGTTATGTACTGCTTTTTCAGAATTTAATAAAAGTGTACCAATTTTCAAAAAAATAACTATAAAAGTAAGAATATAAGAAGCTTGAGATTTCAAAATAAAATGTTTTAATAAGGAGTTAGTTTAAAATCAAGGAATGCTATAAAATAAAGGACAAGAGATAAAAGCTAAGAAATACATTGAAAATAGATCAAGGACTCTTCAAACAGGAAGCAATTTTGGAACCAATTGAGAATAAAAGTTAAGAAGAGTTTTTAAGCTAAAAATAAATTGTAAAAAGGAATTTTTGAAACTTTAGTTTTGAAAGTTCCTACTTGAAGAGTATCTCATCATGTCAAGCCTCGGTTCCCGCCAAAACTTATTTGGTTGTGGGCTCCATCCTACTATGAGTTCCATCCCATTATAAGGAAAAATGGGTTTCATCCCATGAGAAAGTCGATTTTTTTTTATTTTGGTGTAATTCTGAAGTTTTTACAAAAATTCTGAGCTTTAATACTTATCTTGATTTCTTGAACGTTTAATACTTATGAGTCTTCAATCTTGAATTCTTCTTCTTTGTATTCTTCAATCTTGAATTTTTATATTGTATATTTTTCAGTAAAACAATGACTATATATATATATATATATATATATATATATATATATATATATAAGGAGCGTTCAATGACACCCCAACTAGTGAGCACCCCAATTGCTCCCCTCTCTTCGCCTCTCATTTATTATAAATTATGCCAGTGGAGGAGAAAGAAGTAGTGGAGGGAAAGAGAAACGGAATGTGTGGTGGAAATCAGGGGGCATTTAGGGGTGCTGCACTAGTTGGGGTGCCATTGAACGCTTATATATATATATATATATGTGTGTATATATATATATATATGTGTATATATATATATATATGTGTATATATATATATATATATATATATGTGTGTATATATATATATATGTATATATATATATATATATATATATATATATATATATATATTTATATATATATATATGAGGCAGGTTCAATGACACCCAAAATAGTGAGCAACCCTTTAGCCTACCACTTTTCCACCACTCATTTTCTACTAAGTCTCATTCTCTCTCCTTCCACTAACTCTCTCACTTTCTTTAATATAAATGAGAGGTGGAAACCAGAGGGTTTTTGGGGTGCAACGGAACACTTGCATATATATATATATAATAGTCAAAAAGGATGTTGTCATTAAAACCATCATCTCGGTTTCTAACAAATATCGGTTATGTTGTGATGCACTGTGTGTGTTAATCCCTATTTTGTGATGTAGTAAAATCCCGTAATATGTTATATGCATGTAATAAGCAAGCCAGAGTGTTGTGTTTTCAATAAAAAGAAATTTCTTTTTGCACGTTTCCATTTAACTTTTTTTTTTTTTTTGGCAGTAGGCTTATATAATCATCATCGTTTCTGTCATCATTTATAATGTTTTGATGCACAACTTTGTTCAGTTTCAAAATAAGTACATGATTTGGCAACAAAAATTAAACCCGAAGGAGGAAAAAGCGATAGAACCTATGTTTCAAGATTACACGTGTAGTGCTATATGACTATAGCAAATTGTTTTCGGCTTTTTCTTTCAGTCCAATAATACTCTCTTTGGTAACTTATCCGTAGGCACTTGCAAACATACATGAATTCCAGCAGAAATGGTGATGCAAGATGCATATAAATTCACTAACCCAAGTGACTTTCAAACATATAAATGTAGGATACAGACCAAACTATTGTATACAACAGATCACAATTATGAATATATAAAGTTAAGGTAGCACAAAGTAATACAAGTCTAAGTATCCATATTCTTGGGCATAAGGTTGATGTAACCATTCTGGATCATCCACTCCAAACTCCAAAGGTTTTGCACATTTTTCAATGTCCAGTATGACCATCCAAAGGTCGCTCGTCCATACACATCCAATTCTGCAGCAGCAAACCTTTGGCAATCCTCCTTGCTTGCACCGTTCACTTTCCATATGGCAGACCATTCTCCTACATAACAAAATAATTCATTCATCAATTTTCTTTTCTTCAAAAAATAAGGGGAGAAGCGAAAACGAAGAAGAGAAATAATTCCGTGGACACATACCCACGAAAACTAGAGGACCATTAGGCACCATAACAGCAGCCAGCTCACTGGACCAGATTTCGTTAACAAAATCAATGTTTTGTTGCTCTGTCAGGTAATGATCGAAGATATTGTAGTAGTGTACGTCGATCACTGAACCTTGCAAACCACTTGCCAATTGCAGGAGCTCGGTTGAGTTTCCTGACATTCGGTTTGACATCATTACGTAAGCAGTCGATGTGTATTTACGGACTGTGTTGTACCCGGATTGGTAGAACTCTGTTAGAGTGTTTAGGTTCACTCCTGGTGCTAAAGGTTCGTTCATTAGTTCTATGGCTAGAAAACTTGGACTTCTAGCATACCTACAACGATTAAATTATAGGTCATTTGGTCAAAGCAATGAAATATCAAATAGAATGCTAGGGTGTTGTATGATCAGTGCATGCATGTATGTATGATTTAATTGTATACAACGTTTTAAACGTAGAATTTTACAAATGGTATTTAATTTTAGTTTATATTTGCAAGAATGAAACCAGTAAATTAACCTGCTAGAAAGAAAATCGATAACAGAAAGAGTTTGATCTATTGTTTCATCTGTTTTGCCCCATCCTTGATAGCCATCTCTTGCTCCACTGTGTTCCCATCCATTTTGAGAGCCAGGAGCGCAATGCAGGTCTATTATTATACCAAGACCATATTTCCTGGAAAAGACATATATTAAGTTACATACCATTATACGATGAAATTCAAAATTATAACATTTTATATTGAATGGTTAACACCGTGTGTTAAACTTACTTAGCCCAGATAAATGCATTGTCTAAAGCATGAAGCGATCCACCGACAAAAGGAAAAGGTGGATTTGGATCGTTCACGATCCACCACCCAACTGGAATTCTTACACTGTTTAGCCCGTTTTCTGATATGAACTTGAAATCTTTCTCTACTATGAATGTATTCCAGTGTTCCTATACATTGTTCACAATTACATTAGTTTTTTTTTCATACAATAACAAAAGTAATGCTTTTTAAAAAAAAAAAACACAAGCATCACATCTTAACCATTTGAGTTAGAGGTCCTTAACCAATTATTTACAAGTTCAAATGGAATACGTTTTTTTTTTTAAGAAAAAACAAACAAACAACGCGTACTCGCATGACTGAAGCAGCTTTTGCTCCATGGCCATTGGTAACTTGAAATTCTCCTTGCATTCCACCAACGTTGTTGATCGTAAATACAGATGGATCGTTATCACTCCAATCGCTGCTTTCTGCACAATCTGCCACAACTGATATATCTGTTTTAACCTAAAGACAAAAAATGATCAAATCAGAGCCATGACATACTTAAAGAAGCAACAAGAAATTTTATAAACTGGAAGTTGATCACAGTACTTGCAAGAATAGTCCATTTGGAGCTCTGATTCGAACACGATTAGTGTCATTTGCGTTTCTCACTATCTCAAACGTATTAGAAGGATTCGAAGAATTTGAGACTGCTACCAGTTGTCCTTCATTGTCTAATCCCAAGAATTGCCAATTGAAAACTCGAAACTGGAATGTGTTCTCAGTAATTCTCCACAACTGAATATATTTCAGAACATTATATATCGTTAAGTTAATATTCAAACATCTTTCATGTACATGCATGTATGAAATTTGTACGTACTTTGAATGTTTCCCACCCGGACGATGCTGATGTTCGATTAGCGACCATTATAGTGCCTCCACCACTCTCTGCGCATAGATATTTGTTTTGCGTTGCCGACTTGAATTGAAGCTGTGTTCCATCCTGTATGGATTTTTAATTTGTGTAATATAATCAGGTATAGAGCATGGATGCAGATTGAATAATTTTAAACCATGCACGTCCCAAACAATGAAAAGTTAGAACCCTTCAACTAGACAATAAACATAGCAGAAGACACGTACTAAAATTTTAACCATAAAAATACTACATAGTGAACTAAAACTAAAGACCATCTTCGCTTCTACGCCTCATTATTTCTCTTCTCCTCAACTACGCATACTCGCGTTGTACTTCGTCCATGTGAGAAGTTTCCATTAGCATTATTGAATCTTCCTCTTTTCGTCGCTTTATATCTACCAGTTGATTAAGGGCATAAATCCTTCTCTGGTTCTCACTAGCTCTGCTCTCCATTGCACGCGTGAACATTTGATCGGACTCCTGCAGCAGTTTCTTGATTTCAGCTTGATTTCCATCGATGGTTTTTTTTTTTTTTTTTTTTTTTTTGGCCGCCTTAGCTTTTATTGGCCTAACATATCGGTCATCTGTTCAGCGAATCTCTTGGACTTGAACTTTCTCCCACTCGTGTGGCTTTCCCACGACTGCTGCTGGTTTGGACGTCTTGAACAGTTTTCTAAAGGGATGATTTCCATTTCACGTGATTAACTAGTAGGTCATACATATGTATGAACTGATTGAAATGAGGTGCTTGTTTACTTTTCAGTTTATATATCTGTTTGAATAACTTGTTTGCGGCAACTCTCTGCAATAGTAATAGTCAACTTCATTTTTAGCTCTATGACATAAAATGTAAAATTCATAAGTAATTAAATCTAACCATATGGGTATCACTTCCGAATCCGCTGAGGTTAGTCTGTTTGGGTTCGAACATCTGAGAATCGTAACATTGAGTTTGACAATTCATTTTACAATAACGGCCTTTGATCGAAGCTAAACTTCTATTTCGGTCCATGTTCTTCCTGTTGTACGCATTATCGATTCTACCCCAGAAAGTTTCACCACTCTGATTAGCAACGCGAATATGATTGAGCACTACAAGAAAAATACCATATTGCAACTAGCTATTTGCAAACATGCAACAAAAACAGTTGCAGTAAATGATATTTAGCAACGAACCTATTATAGCAGTTGCAACAGATAACATTTAGCAACAGACCTTTTCTTTCTGTTGCGAAAAACATATTTTTAGCAACTGCACTTCTCTTTCTGTTGCAAATACATACTTTTAGCAATGTGCTTCCATAACAGTAGCAACAAACATATCATTTGCAATGATGCTTCCAATCCAGTTGCGAATAAATATCTTTAGCAACTGTTTTCGCCTGTTGCAATAACTGTATTATCTACAACTGGTAAAGCCAGTTGTGAAAAAACATACTAAAAATAAATATAAGCTTTTAATGATTAACTTTTAATAATTAATTTTAAATAGTTACTGTTTAATGATTAACTACTAGTAATTATACAATAATTAAGATTAATATTTAATAATTATCAATTAATAATAAAATTTAAGCATTGTAAAGTGATATCTATAACTGATAATCAAATAATAATAATTAACAAATAATAATAAATAACATCTAAATAATAATAAAATAAATAAATAATTATTAAATAATAATAAATTAATTGTAAAAAAACTAATGGATAACAATTAATAATTAATTTGAAATATGAATATGTTTAAATATTAAATAAGTAATAGATAATTAAATAATTCATAATAAATAATTACTATTAAATTCAAAAGTACGAAGTAATAGGTAATATTTAGTTATAATTTGATAAGTATTAAGTAATAATAATTAAGTGAAATCAATTAATATGTTAATAATTTATCATGGTTAGTTATTAATAGTGTGTAAATTATATTTAACAATTATTAATTACATTTAAAATTAATAATTCATAGTAGTAAGGTTATATGACAAAAAGATAAAGTATGTTCGGCCTTTGGTCTAAATTTTAAGACCTTCACGTTTTAACCAAAATTGCATGTCTTGCAACCTATTTTCCACTCTAGCAAAAATATTTCTTTAATAAATTTAATCATGCATCATGTATAGACTATAAAAATATGAATGTTTTATTTGTTGTATTGGACCTTGTACGCTATTCATGAATTGAGGGGATCGTCTGTTTTGTTATTTAAATCCACCCCGAGGAAAATTGGAATGGGCTGGTGAATCAGATAACTTTGACAGGTCAACTTCAACAAATCTATTAGCTCTTCATGATGCTAGAGAAATTCATGTTAGCATTCAACAGGGTTCTTACGAGTGTTATGCTAGAGTTTATCATTATTTTGCTAAGCCTTAGATAAATCTTGCAATATATTTTTTATAACTGCTTTGGATATATCAAACATTATTCATCTACCGATTTTGATCCTCTTAAACTAGTTTTCAATCACAAAAAGGAGAAAGCACAAAAAAGGAATCAATAATCCAAATTTGGTACTTAAGAAGAAAAGGTGATTTGTAACAAATGCAACGTACAAAGAACTAGTTAGGTTTTAATAATTTTTCTTTGAATGGCGCGGGTACCAACATAATATAAATTTAAATAGAAACAAAAATTCAATCGTAAATAAAGAATAAAACAAAATTAGTTGATAATGAGTGAAAAATAGTCCTTTATTCAATCGTAAATAAATAATATAACATCTAAATGGAAAAAAGTAAATGCTAGTAGGTTACATGATACTAATTTCATGGTTCAAAACATTAATGCTGTAATTAACACCATTCTTTCGCACATTAATTATATGAATAATATATTATATATAAGTTGCCGATTAACTTTCTTTGATTTACGCATGGAGCATAGCGACAGATTTAGGTTGTATAGATATATAAAAAAATGATATATATATATATATATATATTAATAAAATAAATGGCAGATTACATAAATTGAAAATTACTTCAAATTAAACATTTAATTCCCTGAATTGTCCATCACAAACAAAAGGAATGACGTTACTTTGTATTAGTGGCATGCTTTGAACATTAAAGGTATTATTGATATCATGTTTTCCTATATTATGTAAATGAATTACAAAGAGGGCATGGGGTGATTTGCTTCCAAGCCACATCCTTATTTACGACCTGAAGCATGCCATAATTGATGAAGAAAAACAAATTAAAAGTTTAAAAGAAAAACAAATCAACACAAAAGAAATCATATTATAAATTAAGTAATGATTTGTTTTTGTTTTTGTTCATTAATTTAAACCCCAGTAATCATTATGATTTGTTTTTATTCAATAATATTATAATAGTTAATTTCCATTTTATAATAACAAATAAATATAATTTATAATCAATTATCAAATAAATAATGTTAAATACTCAATAAATAAAAATTAACTTTAATACTTAATAGTAATAGTGCATAAATAAATAATAATATATACTCAGTATTTAATAAATAACAAACTGTATCGTTAATTTGATAAACCTCCTATGTTCCGCCCGAAATTTCGTATCCCGCCTAAAATTTCGTATCCTGCCTCAATACGTTTTTGATATTTCAGCGAGTCTCTTGTTCTTTTCAGAACCCTCGTTCCCAAATTATCTCTTATGCATTCTCTCCTCTCCTCTTAATTCCCATGTATGCCCTATGAAATTAATTTCTCTTTTAATTCGATTTTTCTTCCTTCTCGTCAATGCAATTTCATCTCTCATCCACCATCCGAAGCAGTAATAGGTTGAAAAGCATTGCCTTTCTACTTCTGTGTTAACGCCTGGATGCTTACTGCTAGTTGAATTCGGTATCGGCTACTTCTATGATGAATCGCTTTCCAAGAAACCAGTAACTTCTTGAATCAGGTGAACAGACCCTTTTTTCCTTTGCTTCTAAAAACAAGATCTGCTTCTGAAAAGTCTTTATCGGAAATTTGAAAGAAACCGAGCGAATTTGAATATCCATTGTTATTTCAAATGATAATTTGTTTTTTAAATCAACGGTGTTGCTATTCACACACCCATTTAGACTACTGGCCACCTATACTAAAGGCCACCTCTTTTTTGTGTCTCTCTACTTCTTTATGCCACCTAAATTATTCACTTTCTAATCGGCTACGACCTCTGCCTTTAATTCTTCATCGTTCCAAAAAAAAAACGTCTTCTTCCTGGAATTTTCTCCATCGCTCTACAAGCTTAAAGATTTTCTTAAATTATCAACGCAAAGCGTCCAATCAGCTGATTAACACCATCGAATCGCTCTGCAACAGCATTCAACTTTTTTCTTGTTGTTTTACACCATCGAATCAGCGCGTTCTGCGAATCAAATACCTGAAATCACATCGTTTAACAAAAAAATTAACATACTTCCAGTTTTACATGAATAATAGTGATTGTAAATTAAGTACAAACTACATACTTCATCAGTTGTAATATAATCTATCAAATCAACTTTGTGACTTCAACGGCATTCGACTGATCATCTTATGGCCTATTGCTATCATCTACATAGTTATTGAGTTTATCGTAAATCACATTATCTTCCTACAAAAATCAAATAAAAATAATTAAAATGATTTTTTTTGTAAATTTTGATATATAAATTGTTGTTGTAAGAAAACCCTAAAATTCAATAACTTACAATGTCATTCTCTATTACAACGTCATCGAAATTAGTGTCTTCCAAACTCGAAGTAGAGAGAAGGGTGAAAGAAAACTCCTACAAAAATTAATACAAAACCCTTAAAGAAATTTCTATAACAACAGAATAGATTATGCAACATGATATACAAAACTAACCTCTTTTTTGTCTTTATCTTCCATCCTCCACTTAGAAAAAAAATTTATTTTTTTCTTATGGTTTATGGTTTGATATCTGAGAATTTACGTTGTTTGAGAAGAGAAGAGACAGTACGGCTGTTATTGACTGAGTGAAAAGAAATAAAGTAGCGGTAGAAAGTAAGTCAAAAATAATACAATTTACTTAATTTTTTAATGGTGGCCAGTAGTCTAAATGGGGGTGTGAATAGCAGCACACTAAATCAATGGTTGTCTAACATTTTTGAAGTTTATTTCAAGTGGATGGATTCTTGTTTCTGTTCGATGGACAAACTTCTTAAATCCTCTTGTGTTCATATGATATTTATAGCGAATACCAATTTTTTTATTTTTTTATTCTAGTAGCATTTAGCAGTAGTTTCAGAAACTGTAACCTACTGAGATCTTCTATTATAAAGTTTAATGCAGCAGTTGTTGGAGAATAACTGTTGATGATAATTTGACAAATTATTGAGGCATTTAGCTTGACGGAGGGAGCATACTTAAGTCTCCTGCACTCATTATGTTATTGTCATAACTAAAGCACGATTATACCATTATTCTTGAATTGGAATTTGTTATTTGGTCTAATGTTTTGGTCAGTTTATTGAGATTTAATTATCTTTGAGCTTGGCTGCATAACAATGCATGGAGGTTGATAATTCTCATAAAGGGATTGGCATCAGCTTATCCTTGTTCCGACATCAAATTTGAGTCAGATAAGAACATTACATCTTATTTTGTGTTTTGGTTTTAATCTTTGGTTGTTACCTTTTTTACTTTTGGATCTGTGTGCTCCATTTAGTAATTCGACGATGCAGGGTTCATTTCGATTCTGAACATCATTCTTTTTGTTTAGCTTGCAGTGTAGGAATCCGTTAATTGTCCTTTCGAGCAAATTTACTCAGCTAAAGGAAGGCCGTACCAAAAGATCAGAAGCATTAATGCCAAGATAGGAAGTAATGAATTCTTTTCGCTTGTCTCCTTTGCTGAGGAGAAAAGATTTGCATTTAAGTCGATTTCCTTTCATTTGGAGAAACAACACAACTTGTAGAAGTGACTGAAAAAGTTTCAACATACCCGATAGGTATTTCTCTGATGTTATCACTCAAGTCTTTTCCCATGTTAGTAGATTTATTGATTGTGTTATTATTATCCATATGCAAAGAGCTGTCGTTAGTCACTTTTGTATTTGCAACATCTACATCCATGCAACTTTCCCTGAGAGAACTAAAAAAAATAAGGAAAAAGAGTACTTATAAAATTATTGAGTCAACCACTGTCTGTTGTCTCTTCTTGTTAATTTATTGATATTGTATATAATAATTGCATGTTTTTGTACAGACCGCAATTCTGTAAATTCCAATGGAGATCACAAAAGAATGGGCTAGAAAAAGCTTTTGAATGTGCATGTTCATGATCGACAACAATCTTGGAGCATGAATTGAAGATTTGTTCTAGTGAACAAATGATATTTATTCTCTTTTTATAGTATATGTATGATAGAGTAGAAATATGATTAGTAAGTACTCTATTCGAAAAAAAATGTGTTGTGTGAGAGAAGAAATTGTTGTACATGAATGATGTATGAAAATTATAGAAATTTTTGTTGTAATTGTTTGTACTATTAAAACTTTGTTAAAATAAATTTTTTATTTGTTTATTTCAGTCTGTGATATACACCTATTACTAAAACAAATACATTTAATATGTATTATCTATAAGCTGTAATATTATTATTTTTACAGATTTATGAATCTATTGCAACGGGCATATACTGTTGCAAAATGATCTATTGCAACAGCAAAATCCTGTTGCAAAAAAGTATATCGCAATATCTTATTGCAACAGGCAGAAAATGTTGTGGACTTTTTGCAACTTCGGCTATACCAACAGGCGCAGACCTGTTGCAATAGGTCTACTGCAACAGATATTGCATGTTGCGAAAAGTGTTTTTTGTTGTAGTGAGGGAAAGTGAGCAGTAGATATAGCAAAGATCGTACTCTTCCGCAGCACTCCAACTAGTGGTAGTAATCATTCCTCCAATTAGTTGTGTACCATCCTGTAAATTAAAACCTTTGAAGTTGTTTCTTGCTTCATCAACATCAAAATCAGTACTCATTTTTTATTAAAAGTTTAGAGTTTTGGAAGAAGATTTGTGGAGAAAATAGAAGAGAAGTGGTGTAGTTATAGGATTGAAGGAAAATTTGGCCATTGGAAAATATGGCCGTTGGAAATAATGTCATTGTGTCCATGCGCCTGCTCAACAAATGCCTAGTGTTGACATCAAAAGTTGGTCATTAGTGACAGCCAACCCCCAGTCATGCGTAGAACACACGAATAACAATCACAGAATGCAGTAAAGTAAAGAAAACAGGGGACACGCAAGACTTTTTATAGTGCTTCGAAAAAGATGGTGCCTGCGTCCACTTTATATATATTTCTTTGCTTTTGATTACAAGTACAACACCTTTTCTATTTGAAGAAAGAGGGAGAATTGGCTATTTTTTGGAGTTAGCCGAGGAACTTATGTTTTAGAGAGAGAGTTCCCAAGTGGAGTCGGGGTTGGAATAATTCAGGCGGAGAAAGGTCCTATTCTATTTTGAGCATAGAGGTATTTATAGGTGAAGAAGTGAGCTGAGCGAACTGCCACGTGGCTTGCCTCTGTTGTCGAGCTTGAAGACGTGGAGCTCGATCATTTGAAGTAGTTGTCGTGGTGGGACCTGGTCTACTGTTAATTAATAGTATCCTCGGAAGTTGTGGTTGACGTGACACTCGAGATGAGGTGTATCAAAAGTAGAGCTTTGGCAGGAAGTGGTTGACCTCCTTTATTGCCTTAAGAATCGGGCTGAGCAATGAATGACTCTCTTGGATATTTCCACATAAATCCAGCGATATCTGGTTTATCCGTCTTTCAGGGAAATGTTTGACTCGATCGATTTGGGAGAGCGATTACGTCGGGGCATGAGAAGTCGCTGCTCGAAGGAAACTGGCTCGGGCCAAATTTCTTTTGGGATTTCTGAAGTAAGGGTCGATCACCTAGGTCGATCGATGTGATTTCATGGGTCATTTGACATTGGGCTTCGATCCGTTGAACCGTGTCATCTTTTGCCCAAAAGTTGGTCAACACCTAGAGAAAATGTATCCATTAGATTCGCAGCACTTGTTGAACAAACACTTGGACCCAGACGTTTGTTGAACAAACGCATGGATCCATGCGCTTGTTCAACAAGTGCGTCTGGAGTTTCGGAATTCTGAAACTCTTTTCTCCAAAATCCACACCATGGGAATAATTCGTACTTTGTTGGAGCAGCTTTTGGGTTTGGATTTTCACATTTCTGGTATCTGTGTATTTGTTGGAGAAGCTCTAAGCAGGTAGAAATATAAAATCATTGGAAAAATTCACAGTACTTAATGGGTTTAATGTAGGCCCTGGTCGTATATTATTCTTTTTTTAATTAAAAAAAAAGTGGTCGGCGGATTTATCATGGAAGTTTACCACACCAAAATTTATACAAATTTTTGTTCGATCGTACACTTTCAAATTTGTTCTTACATGCTTTTTATCCCTGTATATCACTTTAAAACATAGGTTAGCCCTTTATACAAATTCAAAATGTATTTCTACAGATCCTAACAAATCTTAATAATACTTTAAAATATGATTTAACAAACAAAATAGGGAAGGATGCATGTCGGTCTGGTATGGTTAGGAGTCCAAACTGCTTTCTCACCGAATCAAACGGTTGATAAAAAATACGAGCTATTATACTAATCGCTTAAACGATTCGTTTTTGATACAATATGGTCCGGTTTAGTTCTGTTCGGTTTGAACCCGTGTTAAGAGCGCGTTTGTTGTAAGGTCTAATTGGACATTTAAATGGGGTATTTGAACGATCCATTTAAATGGGACTGGGCGTTAAACGGGGAATGCGTTTGCGGTTTTAAATGGGGCATTTAAACGAGGTATTTTAATTTGTGATTTATGATTTAATTGTGTATTAGGTAATTAATTATTTGTTTTCTTTTGTAATATGCGCATAACTGAAATGAAATATAATCATATTACTAAAAAAAGTTTACAAACACAGTCAGTAAAATATAGAAATAATTAATGTATAAATACATTTTTTGCACCATCTTACATGTGATCATCACGATTAGATCCACCCCTTTTTGTATAGCATTTTCGTAGTCTGTTATCATACTATGGATGTCTACCTCATACGACAACCAGTATTTAGTGTCTCGTAGATGGTTGTCTACTCTCACCACATATTTAATTTAAATTGTTCTTTGAAGTTAATACATAAATTTGAACTGTAAAACACTTTTTTCAACTTAAATTTACAGAGGAAGTCATAGAGGAATATGGCAAATAGGAGCAATAACACCGTCATACATCGCGATGGTTCCAAGTCATTCCAGCATCATCGTGAGAACTTGGTAAATTTATTAATTAAGATAAAATATTGTCACATTTCTAGATTTTAAGTTCTAAGTGTTAATAGATAAATAATATAACAATATATAATATGAATTTATATGTCATATTTCAAGAAAGAGAGCACAGTGCTTCTGTGTCTTATTGGGATATTTTCACGCAGACTCATGAGATAAGTCAGATCTATGATTCAGGCACATTTTCATACTCTTAGAACCATAAATATAAAGCAAATGTAGCATACATAAGTATAACATAATTAACTAAAATTTATAAGTTAATTAAAATAATGTTATCTAAATTCAACTATATTTTGCATAATAGTATAACTTCCAACAAGCACAGGCACATATACTCGAGGACACTAAACGAGCTGATTTGACTACTGACGAGGTGGATGTCATGATCCACCGACCCACAACTGGCATTAGGGATTTGGAACAAAACAGTAATTTTAAATTAAATTTTAAAATAATTATAATGCTACATATTCAAAATAGTTGCTTTGTTTATACATGACCTTAAAATAATTTTTAATCTATATGATTCCTTTAAATAAACTATTGTTTTGAATTTGCTAAATGTTACACATAGATTTGTTGTTTATGTCTTCATATTTAAGTTAGAATTCATTAGAGTAACACTTTGTCTTGATTACTAATTTAATATAACAAATATTGATCACAATAAATATATATTATATTTCCTTTGATAATTTAATGGAAATTGAAATTTACATGAGTTACAATTATGATGTTAGAAACACTGATAATTTAAATTTGTTTATAAGCTAAGACGGCTCATAAGGCGTACTAGAGGGCTCAATATAAAGAGGAGACTGCACGGCCATGAGCCTAAAACATCGAGCATGAGTAGCATGATCATTGTTGTAACGCGTAGATAGAGCAGCTGAACCAACGTTTGGTGGAGCTCATAGACCAGTACAGGCGGTTTCCTTTATCTAGTTGTTATGAAGAGGACGATTTATGATTTGATGCATGATTTGTTATGTTTTGTTGTTATGTACATATACGCTTTGAGTGGGTGAGGATCTGGTTAGTACAATGTGAAAGATTGTATATATTACTGTTGGTTTAAACATTGGTTTAGATGATAGTTGTTGTTATGTACGTATACGCTTTGAGTGGGTGAGGATCTGGTTAGTACATTGTGATAGATTGTACATATTGCTGTTGGTTTGAACATTGGTTTAGATGATGGTTTATGTTGGTTTGGATGATGTTGGTAACAACAGGAATTTTTAAAACATGGTAATAAATTAACGAAATAATTAATAAGATGATAAGTTGTAAAATTATCAAAAATTGACAACGGGAATTGCACCATTGAGTCTGTCACAACTTTCTGATTCAGATGCATATTTGGTTTGGTAAAAATGGGCATAAAATGAATAAGTTATGGCAATTCAAAGTCTTGAAATTTGAACAGGAAAAAAATATACGTTGGGTCAAGACGACGATACCTAACCCAAATTGACAATGGGTCAACCAGGGCCATAAGTGGGTTAACCAACTCGCGTGTCAGGCACACCTACAAGAAAAGGAGTTATCTACAATTGCAAATCACAACGTTTTGTTCTCCATGCTGTAGAAATCAAGCGGGAGTAGGTTGGTTGTATCTTAAAACGCTAAGATAAATTAAAGCAGAAATGAATTTTCACTTCCCTCCGCTATTACTAAAATCGGCCGCGAATCCATAAATTTCCCCAAAATTTTAAATTCCCAATTACAAATTTTCCATCCAATTTTCGTCATCCGCCTGGTCTCCGTCTCACTTTCAAATCTTCGATCACTTCGCACTGTTGCTCTTGGTCTCTCGGTTGTCATAATGGAAGGCAATCGATTCCAGTGGAGGAATTTCCATTCCAGTGGAGGTCGCAACCATATATCCCGTTCAGTCTTCATCGTCCTTAAGTCGTTGTAAGCTTCACCTTGATTTTTTATCTTTTTCATTGATTAGCCAATGTTCAGTTTTTTCTAACATATGGTATGCCTGCTAAAAATGTTGACTGTGTTATTAGCAGTTTATAAGTTGTTGATCTCATTTAGTATCACTGTTTTATTTAAGTAGTTATGCTAATTTGCTTGTACTCAACAATAGAATATTACTTAAAATTTTAGAAATTTGCTTGCTTATGTAGTAGATGATGATGGATAAAAATTAGGTGAATCTACACAGGTAACTACATAATTCTCAAAATAAATGTAGTTTCCAAATCATATCCTATATTTTGACGAAAGCTAAATGATATTTTTTTTTTTTCAAATAACTAGTAGTGAATATCAGCAAGGAGCTCGAAAGTTTGTGCATACCGCTATGAAAAATTTTGGAAATGTAGAAAAAAATCTATGTCCTTGCTTAGATTGTCGAAATCTTAGTCATCAATATGAGAAGGTGGTATTTGAGCATCTGAGTATAAGAAGAATGGATCGTGTATATAAGAAAAGTGGGTGGTATTGTCACGGTGAGCACATAAATATACACAGATATTAAGTTCGATGACATATGTGATTTATTTGAAGCTATCGATTATGAAAATGAAGATTTCATCAATTATACTTTTTTCGATGATGATAAAAATGAAGATAGCGCACAAAAATGAGAGGATGATTTGTTATGGAATTTGGAAGAAGAAAAAGCCCCATTGTATCCTGATTGGATCGATCAAACAAAATTATCTTCCATCCTCGCCTTGTATAATCTTAAATGTGAGACTGGTTTGTCTGATACCGGCTTTGACAAACTTCTAAATGTGCAACAATTATTGTTGCCAAAAAATAATGTACTTCCGAAAACATTGTATGAGGTATAAAAAGTTTCTCAAAATATTCAATATGGGTTTTGAAAAAATTCATGCTTGTCAAAATGATTGTTGCTTTTTTAGAAGAGAGTACAAAGATTTGGAAAGTTGTCCTAAATGTGGTGTATCAAGATGGAAGAAGAAAGAACGTACCAATGAAATTATGCATGGCATTCCGATTAAAGTCTTGAGATATTTTCCGATCATTCCTAGATTTAGAAGAATGTTTAGATTTCAAAATACGGCAGAAGATTTAAGATGACATTTTAGAAACAAAAGCAATGATGGAAAAATGTGCCATCATCTGTATTCAATAACATGGAATGTAGTAGATGAGAAATGGGAATCGTTTGCAGCTGATCCACGCAATATAAGACTTGGTCTTGCTACCGATGGTGTTAATCCTTTTATGACAATGAGTTCCAAATATAGTTGTTAGCCCGTGATGCTTGTGATATACAAGCTCGCGCCAACGTTATGCATGAAAAAAGAAAAAATCATCTTAATATTGTTGATTCCTGGTCCAAAGCAACCAAGAAATGATATTGACGTATATTTGAGCCATTAATTGAAGACTTGCAACATTTGTGAAGTAATGGAGTTCAAACTTATGATGACTTTAGTAGATGGCTTTTAACATGAGAGCGATTTTACTATGGATGATAAATGACTTTCCAGCGTATGGAAATCTTTCTGGATGTTGCGTGAAAGGTAAAAATGGTTGTCCATTATGCGGTATTAATGCTCACCATTGACGGTTGAAACATAGTCGGAAGAGCGGTTATATGGGTCATAGGAGATTCTTATCCTCTTCGGATTCATTGAGAAATCAAAAAACCTGGTTTGATAATACTGTAGAAAATGGTCATAGACCTAGAGTTTGACTGGAAGAAACATCTCTGCTATTTTGAACAACTTTCAGAATAATTTTGGGAAAGAAATCAAAAATGAAAATAATAATAATAATAATAGCAAGAATGGGAAGGGTAAGAAGAAAAAAATTAAGCAGGAAGAGAAAAAATACTAATACAAAATTTAGAGGTGAAGATGGTGATCTTGTGAATATAGAGCTATTAAGGAGGAAAAAACGACCAATCTTCTTTGATTTACCATATTGGGAGGTTAGTTTTTTTATTTTTCATTGATCAAAAATACAGTTCTTTAGTAATGAAATTTAACATTGTTGATTTTTGTAGGAACTGCCACTGCGTTATAATTTAGACGTAATGCATATAGAAAAAATGTTAGTGAAAGCATAATAAGCACAATGCTGCATGATAACAAATTAAAAGATGGAATTAATTATAGAAAAGATTTAGAAGAGTGGGGAATTCGACGTGGCCTTTATGCACAATCTCGTGAAAAAAACATATCTTCCACCTACTCCATATACATTGTCCATATCTGGAAAAAAAATGTAAAAGACTCTATGATTTTAAGGGACCTGATGGTTATTGCTCGAATTTCAAAAGCTCTATATCGTTGGAGGATTGTAAAATTAGTGGTTTGAAGTCACATGACTATCATGTCCTAATGCAACGGTTGTTATGGGTTGCAATAAGAGGATTGTTACCGAAGAAGCCAAGGAAAGCAATAATTCGTTTATGTTTGTTCTTCCATAAATTATGCCAACGTGTTCTTGATACAGAAAAACTACAACATCTTGATGATGAGATTATTCTAATTTTATGTGAACTTGAAATATATTTTCCACCTTCGTTCTTTGATATATTGATACACTTGACGGTTCATCTTGGAAAAGAAGCCTGATTATGTGGACCGGTCCATTTTCGTTGGATGTACCCATTTGAAAGATACATGAAGACACTTAAACATTATGTAAGGGACACTGCATGGCCTGAGGGATGCATTGCAGAATCCTATCTTGCAGAGGAGTGCATGAAATATTTTAGTGAATTCTTAAAGAAATCAGGAAAAATAGAAGAGAAGGATGTCCGAAATGAAGATTATGAAAATGATGTCATACTTGAAGGACGATCAACTTCAGCTTGAAAAATAATTACACTGTCCGAGAATGAGAAACAAGCACTCATTTGGCCGTGCTAATGAATATGGCTATGTGGAACCATTTTTAGAGTAAGTGACTAGTGCATTTGTTCTATTATTCAAATTTTTTTTATAGCGCAACTTATCTGTGTTTTTCCTTTTACAATAGTTTGCATCTTCACGAGTTGCAACACTCAAACTAACGCATAGGAAAAAAATGCGACCTTACTTTGGAAAACCCACACAAATAACTTAGTCGATTGGATAAAATATCAGATGTCTGAATTCTTCTGCAGATATAATTCTCTAGCCTGAGAAATCTATCAGACGTCTGGCTAAACTACCCAGTCGTCTGAATATTTATTCAGCATATTACTTTAGACCCAAAAAAATCTAGACGGCTGGATAAAATATCAGACATTTGAATTCTTCTACAGATATTTTTTTTTAGACAGAGAACACTATCAGACGTCTGGATAAAATATCCAGACGTCTGAAAACTTCTTCAGGAATTTTACTTTAGGCCGGAGAAAAATCTAGACGTCTGGATAAAATTTCATACGTCTGATTGATATTCAGATTGTTTTCTATTTCTACTCTCAGACGTCTGGAAAAATATCCAGACATCTGACACACTTGTTTCAGCTGTGCATGTCTTCATTGTTGTCGAGCTATAGCCATATATAATTAAAGTTCCATATCCACAATATTTTCCATCCACAATAACATATCCGAATTAGTTAACAATAACATACCCGAATTACATAACAATAGCATATCCGAATTACATAACAATAACATACCCAAATATCATAACGGACATAGCAACAACATGTCAGAATTGCATATCGAACATAACATATCCAAGCTGAAGGTTTTGACTTAATTTCTGGTTAAGAATTTACTTGGTGATCTACTATGTGGATGCATTTTAGCTCATGGACCTAATCGGTATTTCATGCTTATTAACTTTGTTCAACTGACAAATGCTGCTTCACTTAACGTAATGAAAATTGCAACTCCTTGCAGTTCAACAATTTATTTTGAAGCAACCTTTACTATATTTAAAGCAAATTGTGTAGTGCAAGTAATATACATTTGTGTTGCTGTACATGGGAAATGTTTTCGTGGGGTTATTTTTTTTCCATTGCAGCAAAAGAAAAAGAGATAACCTCAGGAAAACACTTCCCTGTAGCAGCACAAATGTATATTACATACACTACACAGTTTGCTTCAAAGATAGTTAAGTTGCTTCAAAATAAATTGCTGAACTGCAAGTAGTTGCAAATTTCATTACGTTAAGTTAATCAACATTTGTCTCTTGAATAAAGCTATTAAAGCATGAAAGCCCGATTAGGTCCATGAGCTAAAATGCACCACCTAGTGGATCACCGAGTAAATTCTTCAGCTTGGTCACGCTTCGTCTGCTTCATATTCTAGAAATAGCTAAGATACATGCATTAGTACATCACTCAATCGACAAATACACAACTAAATATGGATAACTTGAACTTTAATCACAAGTTTAATTTTAAGCATACACATACAAACTTTATACAAAAAAGTTAGGCAAACTTACTAGTAGGAGGAGGCTGACAATAAAAGGATGCCATTGACGTTAATTTAAGAGGAAAATTTTGATTTTTGGCCATTGAAGTTAATTTTAGGAGGCGACTGAAGTTTATACCCAAATGAGGCCTAAACCAGCAATTTATATCTGTTATAAGTTCTTAGAAGAGGGCTAAATGCAAATTTTCCTTTTTTTGGTTACAGGCTAGATTTATGTTGGATGAGGAATGACAAAGGGTCCCCATATTTCGGCAAATAAGGTGTATTTTTAGGTGTTTAAAATGCACGTTAGTTAATAAATTGGTCAAAGCAAAGTCCAAGGAGGAAAGACTTCAAATGAAACCGGATGATATCAAAACTATGACGTAGTGGAATGATTTTATCAACTTGAAAACTAGTGCAAAGTTTGAGGTAAATTATGTATAAATGGTCATCCTCGTATATGTGAATTAACTAGTTAGTATATTTTAATTTTTTATTTCAGCGGCAAAGTGAAATATTCAAAGCCATCAGACGCGGACAGATGCCACATACATGCAGCCGTAAAGGAATGGCACGCTTAGCTGCTGATATGGTCAACTAATTTTAATGTTGTGATCTTATCATGCCATTTATTGAGTTATGATAAATTATTTTATTCAAATTTTTATTACCGTAAAAAAATGAGAGTCCAGATCCCTCCTCTATCGGTCAATCTGATGTTTTGATTAAATCTCACACTCGAAAAAACGGCGAGCCGACAAGCTCGGTTGTTGAAGAAACTATTAAATGTGATTTAATTTTAAATTGACATATTACAAATGATTTTAGAATGTGATAATGTTGGAAGTTACAATGCATGTTGTCCTTTACAGGAGAAGATTAAAAAGTTTAACGTTGAATCACAAGCTACCATGACAACTTCTGTGAGAGAAGATGCTCCTTCAGCAGTGCTGGGAAATGATAGACCAGGATGATTAAGAGGAACGGGAAGAGGTATGACGCATACCAAGTTTTTTTTGTCACAAGCTAATCAAAAACAAACAATGCAACTACAAAACAAAGTTGCAGATTTGGAGAAGATGGTTCAAATGCTAGTATCACAAAACCAGGTGTTTCTAAAATGAATGGCAATAAGTTATAACTTGTACATAGTAATTAGTTATTTGCATTCTGTGAGTTTAAAATCATAGTAAATCATTTAATAAACTCTTTGTTGAGTAATAACTACATAAATAATCATAATAAAATTCAAGTTGTCATATAAACCCAAAGCTAAAATAAAGATTGAGTACATGTAGCAGTTTCATACTTCACTTTTCGCAAAACCAAAAGATGAATCCAGAGATAAAATAAATTCAAGCTAGACACCGCTACATGTACAGGCTTGACACTGCTGCATGTACAGGATTGACACTGCTGCATGTACAGGCTTGACACTGCTCCATGTACACATGGTTTCTATGTTGTGGTATGCTCAAAAGGTGAATCAATGAATCATGGCTATATGTCAAAACATAAAAAGTTGGACCATGTTCATAAAAGATGACTCAATATGTGTATATACATGTATCTCCTTATCTAGAACTTATCAAAATGAGCTGCATGTACACTTGTTCCTTATCAAAAATGAGCTGGCTCTTTCATCCCTATCTAAAAATTATCAGTAGAGTTACTTCTTTCATCCCTATATATATACACACACACACACACATATACATATACATATACATATACATATATATATATATATATATATATATATATTCATGTGCTTGTCTTCACCATACTTCAAAATATTATGATAGACCACACTCATAGTAACTTAAAGACACAGTCCTACTATCTTTAAGTTACTTCTTTCCTCTTACACAAGCCTTATTATCATGTCAGTCATGAAGCAGTGATGTCATGCTCGCATCTATTGGGAGCAAGCCATGCTGCCTTGGTTAACGTTAGTTCTGTCATGAGGTTATTTTCAGATCCATGTAGAGGGGTATTCAGTACCTTAAAGATACTGAATACCTCATCTACATGGTTGTGAAAATAAACTTTGTGGCAGCACTACTTAACATTTTAAGGGGCTACACTGCTATCATATATCGACATATCCAATATATTATTTGTTTTGATATTTGACCAAGTTGTCCAATATATCGTTGTATTCTAAATGTATATCAATTTGTCCAATATATCGTTGTGTTCCACATGTATATCAATTTGTCCAATATATCACTGTGTTTGTTATGATATTGAATGCTTCTACAGACATTATTTTAGGTCGAGAAAATATCCAGACGTCTGGATAAAATATCCAGACGTCTTAATGATTCTTCAGGCATAATATTTTAGGCCGAGATGTAATCCAAACATCTGATTGCTGCTTCATTTACAATTTTTTAGTCCGAGAGAAATTTCATACGTCTGGATCAGGACCGAGATGAAATCCAGACGTCTGGGTAAAATACCAGACGTCTGATTATCATTTAGATTGTTTTCTGGTTCTGATATCAGACGTCTGGCAATATTTCCAGACGTCTTACACTTCAAAATCAGCTGTGCATGTCATAAAATCATTACATTCCGATATCCGTCCGTATCCGAAAATTAAGAGGATACAGATATACGATATCTGAAAATTAAGCGGATTATCCGTTATTCGAAAATAATTCTGGATACGGATATGGATATGACACTATCATCAAGTTATCACAAGCTAACATACATCAAAGTCACAATCAAAACACAACCATCAAAGTCACAATCAAAACACAACAAACTAACATCATCAAGTTATCACAAGTGTAGCATACATCAAAGTCACAATCAAAAACCATGTCACAAAATAAAGTTTAATACATAGATAATTTTTCATAAATTTTAAATTAAGCATCGGCGTCTTTAGGTTCGACTCTCGCTTTTGTTGAGTCGCTGTCCCCCTCTTTATCTACCCCTATGTCTCCACCTTGTCATCAGATTTCTTTGAATCTTTTTTTTCTCAGGTTCGATGCTCACTTCTTTTGGCCTTCCCCTTCTTTTTCTTCCTCTCTCTCCTCCTTATCATTGGATATCTTTGGATATTCTCTTTCTTTAGGTTCGATGATCTCTTCTTTTGGGTTGCCTTCCCCCTCTTTTTCTTCCTCTGTCTCCTCCTTGTCATCAGATTTCTTCATTTCGATGCTCGCTTCTTTTAGGTCGCCTTCCCCCTCTTTTTCTTCCACTTTCTCCTCCCTGTCACCAGATTTATTTGAATCTTCTTTTTCTGCATAATTATGTACTGAAAAGTTTCGATACGGTGGAGATGGCAGAGTCCTTGATCGAGTACGTCGTAAAATTTAAGTGAGAGACTGTGTTGTTGCACTCATTGTATTCTCAATTGTTGCGAGACGAGATGCTAGTGTAAGTTCCATATTCGCAATACGATTCCCCAAGGCAACTTGACTATGATACAATATTAGTTGATTATGAATGACAACTTGATGAAATGATTCGTTCAGAAGAATTTTTGCTTGGGAGAAGTCATACCTTCAAAAGTTCAATATTGAAAAGCTTGTTGGGAGGAAGATTCCGACATATCCTGAATATGCTCTTGAGGATGCTCTTCTGGCGGAAATTATTTACCTTGACGTTTATTTCTCCATTCGTTGTGAGTGCAAAATGTTGGTGGTTCATCCGGGAGATGCATCAAAGAGAAGAATTTTTTACTTGCTTCCTTAACCGAAATTTCCTCACACATCGATAAATAAGTCGGAACTTCTTTTAGCTTTAATAATCTTATAACAAATGGAGCATAGATAATTGTTTATCGAGATCTACTCCAAAAATCCTTTAGTTCATCAAAGATAAATTGAGCCCAATTAACTTGAATACCACCAAATATAGCATATAAAGCCCTATGCTCTTAATCAAGTATTTTTTTCATGTCTTCAAGCCGAGGAAACACTGTATTTATATAAACTCGGGCAAGAAATCTTGTTTTTGGTCTTAAATATTTAGTAGAAAACTGAGGCATATCATCTTCCCAAATTTGATGAGTAATGTTATCCCGTGGCTTAAAACGCATATCGGGAATATCATTGATATTTATCCCGGTGTTAGAACATTGCAGTACATCTCCTATGTCCTTAGCTGTGAATCTAACAGTAACCCTGCTAACACTTGACCAAATCCAATCTTTTTCTACTTGAGGATTCCAAAAACCTGTACCATCTAAGTTCACATAGAATAGAAATATGGATAGCTGGTCAATGTGAAAGTGATTAGAAGAGAATGAGACCGGTGTTACAATACCAGCATCCTTGCATAAGCTATGTAATTCATACATCGGAAAATCAATGAGATTGTAGAATGGACCAGTATGTAGGATTTTATTCTGCATCAATCCATATCTTTCTATTGCCAAGGGTGCTTTGTTCATCCATCTGTCGATTCGTGATTGCGAAACTGGTCGGGGTGTTTCTTCAATATTTTATGGAGGATTTGATGATTCTTCATCTGCCCTCTTTTGTTTTGATGAAGATTTTTTTAGAACCCATGATTTGGACTGGGTTTGGGTTTTAGGGTTACAGAAGTTTTGATTTGATCGCTGAAATGGAAGAGTGAGGAATAGAAGGTTGCGGTTATTTTTATATAGAAATAACTGACATTTTTTAAATCAGACCTCTGGTATGAAAAACAGACGTCTGATTTAGGGTTTTTTTCAACCCGAGAAAGTTTTCAGACATCTGGAAATAGTTTCAGACGTCTGTTTTGGATGATTTTTAAATCCGTGTTTATTTTCAGCCGTCTGCTAATTTTTTCAAACATTTGTTTTTAGTTTTCCTGTTTTTTATTTTAACCCTGTCAATTTTCAGATTTCTTGTTTATTGATTCAGACGTTTGGTTTTTAGTTTTTTGTGAGACGTCCTCTTAATTTGCATAATTTTTTACAAAATTGCATCACGATCACCACCAATTAATAATTACTTGCATAATTGTTTATCAGGTTAAAGGAAGTAGCAGAGATGAGAGTTCATCTCAAGTGGTACAAATGATTTATATTATTGTTGCCATAACAATGGAATTTATTTTGATTTAATGTATAATATTAATGATTTTGACTAAATGTAGAGTAAGTATGACCAACCGAATGTCAGATGTAATTTGTTGGATTGGACTGGGATGGACGAAATAGTAGCTGAAGGAAGCGTTCTTTCAACTGACCCTAAAGAGCTTTTATACAATTTTCCACTTGGACCAAATGCCATGAAAATGTGAAGACCCGCAACCTCCCCTGCAAGGGAAAGCGTCGGATAGTTCGAGAACAAACCACAACAGAACGCATACAGAAGAACATTTCATTGCTTATTACAACAATGCATCAGATTACAAGAATATACAGAGTATGAATAAATATTACACAGAAATATCAGAGATTCAAATTACATTTAAATACATAGCAGCGGAAAATAATACAATACACAACTAGAAAAAGATATACGGATACAAAGCTTTCCGGATATCGTTCCAGCTGTAAACCAGGATCCTGTGAATATAAATCTGCAAAACCAAAACTACTAGCTGCCCGTGTCAAAATAAGGGCACCCAGAGTTTAGGTTAAAACAATAAACTCCAGGTCAGTCATGGGACTGGTGTGAGAACTAAAACAGTTATTAATCTTTATTTTAAATCATTAGGTAAATCAAGGGACCACGCCGTATAACACGGAACGGGTTTCCTCCCACGAATACCAGTGCATAAAACAAACAGCGCAATGCTAAATAAAGAAAAAATGAAGCTGTTATAAGACCCAGGTCCTATCACACAATGCAACGCAAGCCGGGGGATAGGGTTTTCCCTTATAACAGCCAAAGAATGCTTGATACGTTTAAAACAGATTATTTGATACTACTATAAGTGTATAAAACAACTTCAAATCATAAGTATCAATCATAGGCGGCATGGGTACCATATATCATGTCGCCATATATAGGTTTACAAATAAAACCGCAAGTCACGTATTTGGAAATTGGATTTCCGTCTATGAACCGAGGCAAAAGATAGTCCTCCACCGATTCGAGACAATCTAGCCCATGTCTCAGGCAAGCGCGCAGGCAAGCCTTTAGATCGTCAGGGCCGGTCCACACGGAGTGGATTATTATGCCTGAACAATACGTCTCCCCACCCTATGGGGTGTAAGTCTGGTCCGTCAGCCGACCAGAATGCATTCGGCCGAAACCGATATAACCGAGGCGCCTCGCAACAGCAACAACCACATAAGTCAAACTCGTCAGGGCGTGTAAAACCACTGACGCCACTTCTAGCTAGAAAGAAACGCACGTCCTCCCTGATGTCCTCTCCCGTTTTTGGTTCATACCGGGTGTGAAACACGCGAGGTAAACGTTACACAAAGCTACGCCACAAAGGCCGTGCTTTGATCATCACCACAAGACTTTGCTTTTCAACAGAAGCCTTGATCATTTGCATCTTAGCATGCCACACAGGCAAACCACTCTATGCAACCGATATCAGTCACACAGAATGAAATCCAATGTCAGACACACAGTCCATTTACAAGTCCGTTCTGGGCCTGAACGAAACCGGAGGCACCTAGTACCCCGCATATCCATCGATCTCCAAGTACGTCTGGACGATCACTAACTGTTTCCATCTTCTTGGGTGTACAGCCCAATCAAGATCATCAGTTATCACCCAAACGACGTGAAGACCTCCGGTCTTCGACCATCGTCTTCATCTTCGACTTATCGTCGTATCAGTTATTCAGAATGGGATGAACCCGGTCTTTCCGAATAACTCGCGTATATTTTAAATAAGTGTTACACAAACACAACATACGCCTCATTCCAATTCATTAGTCACTAACCGTAAATTAATCAAGAGAATAATTCCCCAAATATTAACCCCGAAGGCCGAAACCAACATCAGATCAATATCCAGAAAACCATTCTGCTTGGCTAACCGACAGTTAGTTTCTAAATTTCACGTTCAAATCTAATTAAAGATTTAACTATCGCCTGGAGCAAAACTGGTGATACTCCATTCTCGATCTTTTCAATCTAATTAAAGATTCATTAAAACTCCACTTAGTTTTAATCATTATCTGGGTTAAAGAATCAGTGTCTTTTAAAACACGATTCACGATAAACCCAAAATCACATCCCATTAATTATCGGGTTAAAGAACAAGTGTTATTTAAAACACTGTTCACGATAAACCCAAAAATCAATACCAATTCAATTCCAATTAAATATCATTTAATTGGTACACTTCATTAAATCTAAATAAAAAGATTTAATCTTTTCTCAACTGGGTTCAAGAACAGTGTTAGTGAAGACACCATTCACGACAAACCCAAATCACATTCGATATTCAATACAAGGCTTTGAATAGAAAATATATCGGCTTATATTCAATATCGAATTCTACGACTAACAAATGTCGTATTGGAAATAACGATATAAATATATATCTTTCAAATTTCCATAACAACACCTGTATAATCACGAATTCCAACATCGAAATATTCCGAAGACAATTTCGATTCAAATCCACTCCAATGCAATCATTGGAAATTTTGGTTATTTTCAAAACCCTTTTCAAATTCAATTTATTTATTAAAAAATAAATAAATAGAATTATAATTCTAGTTCAAAACTAGTTCATTTCGATAAAAACCTATTTTTATCTTTTCAAATATGGAGTTTTTTTCATCCCAATTCTTTCTAAATCATTTCTTATGATTTTACACAAATTATTGCTATTTTTAATAATTTTATCAAGGCCCGTACAGTCGATTTCCAACAATGGCCATCGAACTGCACTTACAGCGACCTTTTTCGAATTTGATTTGGACGTATCTCCAAATCCAACCGTTAGATTTCAAATTTCTAATATTCGTTAGAAAGCTCTTTTCGATACGAACCCAACGGTTCCGGTTTTAGGAGAATCCGACGGTCGGATCTCCCGTAATGTCCGTTTGAAATAAATGGTCGAAATTCGCGAACTGCCGCGGCGCGGCGCGTTCTATTCAGGCCATTATATTATATATATAATATATATAATATATACTTCGTCGATTCTATTTAAAACGAATTTTATAAATGGTTTTAAATTCGTTTCAAAAACAATTTCAACTTCCATTTCAATTCAAATCAAAATTGAATTCTTCTTTGTAAATTCGTTTTAAAATTCTTTTCTATTCAATTCAAATTTCAATTCAATTTGAATTCATTTCAATTCGTTTTCAATTCAATTCATTTCGAAATCGTTTTCAATTCAATTCATTTCGAAATCGTTTTCAATTCAATTCATTTCATTTCAAAATATTCGATTTCGAAATTGCTTTTCAATATTCATTTTAAAATAAATAAAATCGATATAAATATCGTTCACGTCAAAATGGCGTCAATCTAATCCTCACGGCTTCACATATTTCAATATTCAAATATTCTATTTCAAATATTTCTATTTCAAATATTTCTATTTCAAATATTTCTTTTTTCGAAACTGGAATGAGGCCCAATCAATTACCATATAATGTTAATTATATGGATTTTCTGCAACACATGTATATATCAACAACGATGAATAATCAACCATCAACCAAAGTGCACTACACTGTATAAGCATCAAATATAGACATTTAACGTTTATAGCAGCTTGTCAATCAATCGATCGACATATTTAATCAATCAGGATGAGTGAACTGCAAGTTTCATCCCAACACCCGTGTGGGGTTTCAAACAATCAAACAAATATTTTATTCGTGCAGTTGGGCGATGTGTAAAATATATCGACCCAATCAACGTCATTCAAATAGGTGTACATAAACAAACCGTCTGGTTTGTAAATGAATATTTATTTATTCACATTCACGTTAAAAATTCTATTTTTAACGATAAAACATTTTATTCTAACTTATGAATTTCTATTCAATTCGTTTATTCAATAAAATGATATTTTTGTTTTCTAACATATTTTAGAAAATTTCGGCGGCATACGGCACGATACTAGAAACGGGACGAGGCCTAGCCTTATCCCCGGTCTAGTGAAGGCTCACGCCATTCACACATCAATCAAATCAATTCGTTATGCAAACCACAAACTTTGAAGTAAGGATCTAACCTAGCCTTACTCCTTCGCCTTATAACGGCGCACGTCTAATCCTAACCAATTTATCGATTCGATTTTCCACACCACAAACCACATTCAAACCAATATCACAATCAATAACCAAACAGCCAAACAAACAAGTCCATGGTCTGTGGACGGGTGTCGGGTGCTACTAAGCACCGTCTGCATCCTAGTATATATATATATATATATAACTAGAAAATAAATTGAAGAGTGAGAAATTCTCACCTATAGCTATCCTAGCTCCACGGCTCTTCATTTGCAGAAGTCTTCGTCGTTTCGCATTTTTGTTACCTTTGTCGCCCGCTTTCATTACCTATGTAAAAATCGAATTTTTACTTCGCTATTCAATATATAAAAATCGAATTTTTATTTCGAAGTTCAATATATAAAAATCGAATTTTTAGTTCAAAGTTCAATATATAAAAATCGAATTTTTACTTCAAAGTTCAATATATAAAAATCGAATTTTTACTTCAAAGTTCAATATATAAAAATCGAATTTTTAGTTTAAAGTTCAATATATAAAAATCGAATTTTTAGTTTAAAGTTCAATATATAAAAATCGAATTTTTATTTCAAAGTTCAATATATAAAAATCGAATTTTTATTTCAAAGTTTAATATATAAAAATCGAATTTTTAGTTTAAAGTTCAATATATAAAAATCGAATTTTTAGTTTAAAGTTCAATATATAAAAATCGAATTTTTATTTCAAAGTTCAATATATAAAAATCGAATTTTTATTTCAAAGTTTAATATATAAAAATCGAATTTTTAACTCGAAGTTCTATATATAAAAAATCATATTTTTAACTCGAAGTTCTATATATAAAAAATCATATTTTTAACTCGAAGTTCTATATATAAAAAATCATATTTTTAACTCGAAGTTCTATATATAAAAAATCATATTTTTAACTGCTATATGAATATATAAAAACATATTTTTCAATGCTATACAAAAATCAAATCTTTTTTTTTTTTTGTAAAGCTCTTGTCATTTTATTTTTAAAGATCTAAACTTCTTTATTTAAAAACTGAAATTAACAAGGTTTTTTTTTTTTTTTTTTTTTTATAGTTTAAAAAAAACTGAAACTAACAAGGTTTTTTTATCTCTAAATTAACTACACAAAAGTAAATAAAATAAATGAATAAAGAAGACTTACAACATTTTTTTTTTTTTTTTTAAAAAAAAAAAAAGGGGGAAGGGTCTTCATCGTCCGGCGCTGCACTGGGGGGAGGAGGCGCCATCGTTGGTGGCAGAGGCTCGAGAGGGTTGCTGAGGTGGTGGCTCGCTGTAAAGGGGGGGGGGGGGCGACGCGTCGCAGGGAAAAAGGGGGGGGGGGTCTTCGAACGTCGGTCTGAAGGGGGAAAGGAGGAGGAGGAGAGAGGCGGTGGGAAGGGGGAGGGCGATCGGGGATGGGGTGCGCTCGTCGGTGGCTGCGCCGCCTAGGCGCGGCGGCGACATCTGGTGGGGCGCGATGCCCCTTTCCCCTTCTTCTTTTTTTTTTTTTTTTTTTTTTTTTTAATTTGATTCCTGTCGATTTAATTTGGACGGGGGGGGGGGGGGGCCAAAGAAGATAAGGGGAAAAAGTTTTTTTTTTATTATTATTTATTTATTTATTTTATTATTTTATTTTCAATTTATGTTGACTTTTACATACGAACTCGAAATCGAACCCACCGCCTGTCGTCCATAGCGTTTAACCCCCATTCTGAACCCAATGGGATATGTATCTCAAGCTGATTTGACCGTTTCGATTAGTTTCCGTTGAATTTACATTTAAATTACTATATTGAATTTTAAACGTACATTTCAAATTACCGGGGTCACATACTAACCAGAAAAATTCCAGAAAAATATTTTCTAGCTTCGTATTGACGATACGGTCCTAACAAAACTAGTTTCGTCGAATTCTGAGACCGTTAGAAAAATGGCCAATTTCCAGTCGATTAAAATTAACTGAAACTGGTCAAACGCGTTTTCCTTCGCCACGCTCACATATTGATTCGAAAAATTATGAAATTTGGAATCTAGCAATAATTTAACATCCCGGACCCAACAAAACTGGTTTCGTCGAAATCCGAGGTCGTTTGCAAAATGTCCATTTTTAAGGGCCTTATATATATAAAAATATATATAAATTCCACAGCGACTATTTCTAATTTTAAACTGGACATATCTTATCATTTCTAAAATGAAATCTCAGTTTGTTAACTTCGTTACAAAGATATAGTTATATAGATTCAAATATTTCTTGTTTCGTTCAATTCTGACTTATATTGAATTCTGTATATCTATTTGAAATTAGAAATCGAATTTTCGAACTACCGCGCCATTTTCAATTCTATTTATAATTATATATAATTATTTATATTCTAACGACGACGCGTTTAATATATACGTTCGAATTATATTCAAAATAAATTTCTCGTTGATTTTATTTAAAATAATCTATTTTAAATATTCAAAATTCGCTAAAATTGCCAAAATAAAAATTTCAAACTGGCTCGCATTTTACGGGTTGTTACAATCTCCCCCACTTAAAACTTTTCGTCCCCGAAAAGGAACAAAGTCGAAAGTGGTTTGATTAATTAACTCTACGCTCGATCAGGCTTCCATTCTCTAACTTTTCAGTTTCTGAGAATTTTCTAAAATTTCAAAAATTTGGCTAACTCCCTAAATTTTCGAAAAATTTCGCCATAACCTCCCCTGCAATGGGAGCATCGGGGAATTTCAAATAGCTTCCCCGGTCCTTCAGATCTCAAAAAGAAAAAGAAAAAGCCAAGCGGCTAGCCAATAGGCTCACAAAATCATCATCACCCAAACAAAACAGGAAATTATGTAGTAAACATGTACCTATTTGTCGGGCAAACAAATTTTATTCTCTGGCTCTAGCCTCCTTGCTATGACCTGTTCAATGATATACATGTATATGCAAGCAGATGCTACCAATTTTCAATATCGTTCAATATTTGATATAATTAGGCTAATTGGCTAAAAATTAGCAAACAAATAAACAAACAACACAAACATCAATCAATTAGTGAATTAGAGTTTCAAATTCATAATTTTGATACATAGTCAAAAATCAGATTTTTGATGCCAAATCACAACAATAGGCCCTATCTAATTTTGGTTCTCACACCAGTCCAATGGAAATATATAGAAAATCACACCTTCGAAACACGAACATAAATATTGATGATGCGATCGCTATCATCAATAATATCTCCGGGCGACTAGAGTGTGATGCTATATCTATCCAATATATTAAAACTTCGAATATACGTTCATGACGCGTATACGCGAAATCTATATATACTCGATTGTCCATATTCAAAATAAATAATCAAATACGAATAATTGATTTAAATTTTCAAAACAAAAATTGTTTTCACTTTAAAAATATACCATTCACACTCGTTCTAGGATACTACTGATCCTATCTCTAACGAGTCATTCTAATTGGATATTACTAATCCAATATCTGATGAATTCTTTCGTATGGTTCTAATGTGCCTTGTTCTCTGAGCTTTGTAAACCAAAGCTCTGATACCAACTGTGAAGACCCGCAACCTCCCCTGCAAGGGAAAGCGTCGGATAGTTCGAGAACAAACCACAACAGAACGCATACAGAAGAACATTTCATTGCTTATTACAACAATGCATCAGATTACAAGAATATACAGAGTATGAATAAATATTACACAGAAATATCAGAGATTCAAATTACATTTAAATACATAGCAGCGGAAAATAATACAATACACAACTAGAAAAAGATATACGGATACAAAGCTTTCCGGATATCGTTCCAGCTGTAAACCAGGATCCTGTGAATATAAATCTGCAAAACCAAAACTACTAGCTGCCCGTGTCAAAATAAGGGCACCCAGAGTTTAGGTTAAAACAATAAACTCCAGGTCAGTCATGGGACTGGTGTGAGAACTAAAACAGTTATTAATCTTTATTTTAAATCATTAGGTAAATCAAGGGACCACGCCGTATAACACGGAACGGGTTTCCTCCCACGAATACCAGTGCATAAAACAAACAGCGCAATGCTAAATAAAGAAAAAATGAAGCTGTTATAAGACCCAGGTCCTATCACACAATGCAACGCAAGCCGGGGGATAGGGTTTTCCCTTATAACAGCCAAAGAATGCTTGATACGTTTAAAACAGATTATTTGATACTACTATAAGTGTATAAAACAACTTCAAATCATAAGTATCAATCATAGGCGGCATGGGTACCATATATCATGTCGCCATATATAGGTTTACAAATAAAACCGCAAGTCACGTATTTGGAAATTGGATTTCCGTCTATGAACCGAGGCAAAAGATAGTCCTCCACCGATTCGAGACAATCTAGCCCATGTCTCAGGCAAGCGCGCAGGCAAGCCTTTAAATCGTCAGGGCCGGTCCACACGGAGTGGATTATTATGCCTGAACAATACGTCTCCCCACCCTATGGGGTGTAAGTCTGGTCCGTCAGCCGACCAGAATGCATTCGGCCGAAACCGATATAACCGAGGCGCCTCGCAACAGCAACAACCACATAAGTCAAACTCGTCAGGGCGTGTAAAACCACTGACGCCACTTCTAGCTAGAAAGAAACGCACGTCCTCCCTGATGTCCTCTCCCGTTTTTGGTTCATACCGGGTGTGAAACACGCGAGGTAAACGTTACACAAAGCTACGCCACAAAGGCCGTGCTTTGATCATCACCACAAGACTTTGCTTTTCAACAGAAGCCTTGATCATTTGCATCTTAGCATGCCACACAGGCAAACCACTCTATGCAACCGATATCAGTCACACAGAATGAAATCCAATGTCAGACACACAGTCCATTTACAAGTCCGTTCTGGGCCTGAACGAAACCGGAGGCACCTAGTACCCCGCATATCCATCGATCTCCAAGTACGTCTGGACGATCACTAACTGTTTCCATCTTCTTGGGTGTACAGCCCAATCAAGATCATCAGTTATCACCCAAACGACGTGAAGACCTCCGGTCTTCGACCATCGTCTTCATCTTCGACTTATCGTCGTATCAGTTATTCAGAATGGGATGAACCCGGTCTTTCCGAATAACTCGCGTATATTTTAAATAAGTGTTACACAAACACAACATACGCCTCATTCCAATTCATTAGTCACTAACCGTAAATTAATCAAGAGAATAATTCCCCAAATATTAACCCCGAAGGCCGAAACCAACATCAGATCAATATCCAGAAAACCATTCTGCTTGGCTAACCGACAGTTAGTTTCTAAATTTCACGTTCAAATCTAATTAAAGATTTAACTATCGCCTGGAGCAAAACTGGTGATACTCCATTCTCGATCTTTTCAATCTAATTAAAGATTCATTAAAACTCCACTTAGTTTTAATCATTATCTGGGTTAAAGAATCAGTGTCTTTTAAAACACGATTCACGATAAACCCAAAATCACATCTCATTAATTATCGGGTTAAAGAACAAGTGTTATTTAAAACACTGTTCACGATAAACCCAAAAATCAATACCAATTCAATTCCAATTAAATATCATTTAATTGGTACACTTCATTAAATCTAAATAAAAAGATTTAATCTTTTCTCAACTGGGTTCAAGAACAGTGTTAGTGAAGACACCATTCACGACAAACCCAAATCACATTCGATATTCAATACAAGGCTTTGAATAGAAAATATATCGGCTTATATTCAATATCGAATTCTACGACTAACAAATGTCGTATTGGAAATAACGATATAAATATATATCTTTCAAATTTCCATAACAACACCTGTATAATCACGAATTCCAACATCGAAATATTCCGAAGACAATTTCGATTCAAATCCACTCCAATGCAATCATTGGAAATTTTGGTTATTTTCAAAACCCTTTTCAAATTCAATTTATTTATTAAAAAATAAATAAATAGAATTATAATTCTAGTTCAAAACTAGTTCATTTCGATAAAAACCTATTTTTATCTTTTCAAATATGGAGTTTTTTTCATCCCAATTCTTTCTAAATCATTTCTTATGATTTTACACAAATTATTGCTATTTTTAATAATTTTATCAAGGCCCGTACAGTCGATTTCCAACAATGGCCATCGAACTGCACTTACAGCGACCTTTTTCGAATTTGATTTGGACGTATCTCCAAATCCAACCGTTAGATTTCAAATTTCTAATATTCGTTAGAAAGCTCTTTTCGATACGAACCCAACGGTTCCGGTTTTAGGAGAATCCGACGGTCGGATCTCCCGTAATGTCCGTTTGAAATAAATGGTCGAAATTCGCGAACTGCCGCGGCGCGGCGCGTTCTATTCAGGCCATTATATTATATATATAATATATATAATATATACTTCGTCGATTCTATTTAAAACGAATTTTATAAATGGTTTTAAATTCGTTTCAAAAACAATTTCAACTTCCATTTCAATTCAAATCAAAATTGAATTCTTCTTTGTAAATTCGTTTTAAAATTCTTTTCTATTCAATTCAAATTTCAATTCAATTTGAATTCATTTCAATTCGTTTTCAATTCAATTCATTTCGAAATCGTTTTCAATTCAATTCATTTCGAAATCGTTTTCAATTCAATTCATTTCATTTCAAAATATTCGATTTCGAAATTGCTTTTCAATATTCATTTTAAAATAAATAAAATCGATATAAATATCGTTCACGTCAAAATGGCGTCAATCTAATCCTCACGGCTTCACATATTTCAATATTCAAATATTCTATTTCAAATATTTCTATTTCAAATATTTCTATTTCAAATATTTCTTTTTTCGAAACTGGAATGAGGCCCAATCAATTACCATATAATGTTAATTATATGGATTTTCTGCAACACATGTATATATCAACAACGATGAATAATCAACCATCAACCAAAGTGCACTACACTGTATAAGCATCAAATATAGACATTTAACGTTTATAGCAGCTTGTCAATCAATCGATCGACATATTTAATCAATCAGGATGAGTGAACTGCAAGTTTCATCCCAACACCCGTGTGGGGTTTCAAACAATCAAACAAATATTTTATTCGTGCAGTTGGGCGATGTGTAAAATATATCGACCCAATCAACGTCATTCAAATAGGTGTACATAAACAAACCGTCTGGTTTGTAAATGAATATTTATTTATTCACATTCACGTTAAAAATTCTATTTTTAACGATAAAACATTTTATTCTAACTTATGAATTTCTATTCAATTCGTTTATTCAATAAAATGATATTTTTGTTTTCTAACATATTTTAGAAAATTTCGGCGGCATACGGCACGATACTAGAAACGGGACGAGGCCTAGCCTTATCCCCGGTCTAGTGAAGGCTCACGCCATTCACACATCAATCAAATCAATTCGTTATGCAAACCACAAACTTTGAAGTAAGGATCTAACCTAGCCTTACTCCTTCGCCTTATAACGGCGCACGTCTAATCCTAACCAATTTATCGATTCGATTTTCCACACCACAAACCACATTCAAACCAATATCACAATCAATAACCAAACAGCCAAACAAACAAGTCCATGGTCTGTGGACGGGTGTCGGGTGCTACTAAGCACCGTCTGCATCCTAGTATATATATATATATATAACTAGAAAATAAATTGAAGAGTGAGAAATTCTCACCTATAGCTATCCTAGCTCCACGGCTCTTCATTTGCAGAAGTCTTCGTCGTTTCGCATTTTTGTTACCTTTGTCGCCCGCTTTCATTACCTATGTAAAAATCGAATTTTTACTTCGCTATTCAATATATAAAAATCGAATTTTTATTTCGAAGTTCAATATATAAAAATCGAATTTTTAGTTCAAAGTTCAATATATAAAAATCGAATTTTTACTTCAAAGTTCAATATATAAAAATCGAATTTTTACTTCAAAGTTCAATATATAAAAATCGAATTTTTAGTTTAAAGTTCAATATATAAAAATCGAATTTTTAGTTTAAAGTTCAATATATAAAAATCGAATTTTTATTTCAAAGTTCAATATATAAAAATCGAATTTTTATTTCAAAGTTTAATATATAAAAATCGAATTTTTAGTTTAAAGTTCAATATATAAAAATCGAATTTTTAGTTTAAAGTTCAATATATAAAAATCGAATTTTTATTTCAAAGTTCAATATATAAAAATCGAATTTTTATTTCAAAGTTTAATATATAAAAATCGAATTTTTAACTCGAAGTTCTATATATAAAAAATCATATTTTTAACTCGAAGTTCTATATATAAAAAATCATATTTTTAACTCGAAGTTCTATATATAAAAAATCATATTTTTAACTCAAAGTTCTATATATAAAAAATCATATTTTTAACTGCTATATGAATATATAAAAACATATTTTTCAATGCTATACAAAAATCAAATCTTTTTTTTTTTTTGTAAAGCTCTTGTCATTTTATTTTTAAAGATCTAAACTTCTTTATTTAAAAACTGAAATTAACAAGGTTTTTTTTTTTTTTTTTTTATAGTTTAAAAAAAACTGAAACTAACAAGGTTTTTTTATCTCTAAATTAACTACACAAAAGTAAATAAAATAAATGAATAAAGAAGACTTACAACATTTTTTTTTTTTTTTTTTAAAAAAAAAAAAAGGGGAAGGGTCTTCATCGTCCGGCGCTGCACTGGGGGGAGGAGGCGCCATCGTTGGTGGCAGAGGCTCGAGAGGGTTGCTGAGGTGGTGGCTCGCTGTAAAGGGGGGGGGGGCGACGCGTCGCAGGGAAAAAGGGGGGGGGGGGTCTTCGAACGTCGGTCTGAAGGGGGAAAGGAGGAGGAGGAGAGAGGCGGTGGGAAGGGGGAGGGCGATCGGGGATGGGGTGCGCTCGTCGGTGGCTGCGCCGCCTAGGCGCGGCGGCGACATCTGGTGGGGCGCGATGCCCCTTTCCCCTTCTTCTTTTTTTTTTTTTTTTTTTTTTTTTTTTAATTTGATTCCTGTCGATTTAATTTGGACGGGGGGGGGGGGGGGCCAAAGAAGATAAGGGGAAAAAGTTTTTTTTTATTATTATTTATTTATTTATTTTATTATTTTATTTTCAATTTATGTTGACTTTTACATACGAACTCGAAATCGAACCCACCGCCTGTCGTCCATAGCGTTTAACCCCCATTCTGAACCCAATGGGATATGTATCTCAAGCTGATTTGACCGTTTCGATTAGTTTCCGTTGAATTTACATTTAAATTACTATATTGAATTTTAAACGTACATTTCAAATTACCGGGGTCACATACTAACTAGAAAAATTCCAGAAAAATATTTTCTAGCTTCGTATTGACGATACGGTCCTAACAAAACTAGTTTCGTCGAATTCTGAGACCGTTAGAAAAATGGCCAATTTCCAGTCGATTAAAATTAACTGAAACTGGTCAAACGCGTTTTCCTTCGCCACGCTCACATATTGATTCGAAAAATTATGAAATTTGGAATCTAGCAATAATTTAACATCCCGGACCCAACAAAACTGGTTTCGTCGAAATCCGAGGTCGTTTGCAAAATGTCCATTTTTAAGGGCCTTATATATATAAAAATATATATAAATTCCACAGCGACTATTTCTAATTTTAAACTGGACATATCTTATCATTTCTAAAATGAAATCTCAGTTTGTTAACTTCGTTACAAAGATATAGTTATATAGATTCAAATATTTCTTGTTTCGTTCAATTCTGACTTATATTGAATTCTGTATATCTATTTGAAATTAGAAATCGAATTTTCGAACTACCGCGCCATTTTCAATTCTATTTATAATTATATATAATTATTTATATTCTAACGACGACGCGTTTAATATATACGTTCGAATTATATTCAAAATAAATTTCTCGTTGATTTTATTTAAAATAATCTATTTTAAATATTCAAAATTCGCTAAAATTGCCAAAATAAAAATTTCAAACTGGCTCGCATTTTACGGGTTGTTACAGAAAATTTTGATAGAAATCCCGAAAAAATTGGATGCTTATTTATGGAGGTCTACTCTTAGAATGATCTCACAAATTGGAGAAGCTAAGGATGAGATAGTAGCATGGCCATCTGACAGAGTTGTACTCCACACTACGATAGTCTCTGAAAATGATGAAAATGCGGTATACTTAATTCTTTATGCACTCATTAGCTCTATGATTTAATATAAGAACCTGATAATATTTTTTTACTAGAGTAAAACTTCATCAACAAATAAGAAATGCAAGTTGTATGATTGGGTTGGAAGCAAAGAATTGGTTGCCAAAGGGTGGTTGTACTGTACTGATCCGAATCAACTCGTGGATAATATTCCACTTGGACAGTCTGTTGTTCTTGTTTTGATTGATGCACCAATAAAATCAGATGCATTCTTATGGAGAGCACCGTTTGGTATGGCATATGTTGGAATAGCTATTGGGTGCAAAGTAGCTTGGCCGCAAAAAATGTCGTTCTTGAGGATATTAATGCTATGACATCTGCTGATACGCCAAATATAGTATCACATTCAGCGTAATGTGTAGTTTATGTATTTAATTTATAAAAACATACATATTATACCTTGATACTGTTTTATTATTATAATCACTTCTGTTTTGTAGAAAACATATTTAAATTGTTTCAAATATTGCATGGCAGACCACTAGTTTTAAGTCAAACATTAAATGCAAGTTGATTAGTGTTCATGGAGAGAAAGAAGTTATTGCTGAAGGACGCTTGTCTTCGACTGACACAAATGCGATGGTCCATTTTGTTCATTTGGGAGGCGGTGCCATTAAAGTTTAGGTTGATACTATTAAAGTTCCAAATGCACCTTTATGGAGACCTACATCTGAGTTTGAGTTTATTGAAGATGCAATTGGTTCTACTATAGCTTGGCCTTCTGCAAATGTCGCCATAGAAACGTCTTCAAGTAAGAATAACTTATACTTCTCTTTACTTATCGTCGGTATGAATGATGAAAATACTACTTATTACGATTGTTTTGGTAGAATTTTACTTCAAGTATACAACAAAAGTAGTTATGTATTTTCTTATTGCCAATTCAGGTGTTGATGTTTGATGCATGACGGAAATTCAACTTTGGAGCACACAAGCTTGGACTTTGAACAGTTTATATTTTTATTTTTTGTCCGTAAGCATCTTTTGTAAAAACATGTTAGATGGGAACATCGATTACAAAATGATATGTACAACTATAGTCTATTTGGCATATGGAATTATTATAACTTATGTGATATAGTTTTATAATTATAATTCTTTTGTGTTGTTTGAATTTCATGATGATTTTGAACTGCATTGTGTAAAAATGATAAATGTTGATTGATGTACCTCAACAACTCTACATAAACGCTGTGATATATTTTGAAAAAACGTTGTGGCATGCAGGAAAGAACAACATTTGTAGATGAATAAAAACGCTGTGATATATATGGTAAAACGCTGTGATATGTAGAGAGTAACAACATTTCTAACCAGAAATAAACGCTGTAATATATGTTGGAAAACGCTGTGATATATGGATGGTCATAACATTTCTGGACTTTATAAAACGTTGTTATGTATATTGAAAAAGCTGTAATATATGGACGATAACAGTGGTTCTAGCCAGTTTAAAAAATTGTTATATATTCATAAAAGCGCAGTGGTATGAAGACGATAACAACGTTTCTAACACATATAAAACGTTGTTATTTATGTGATGAAGAAGGAATAATCTGTGTTAGCAATGCAAACACAACAACACAAAACACTGTATAAACATAATGACAATGCCAATTAAAACGATGTACAAACATAACAACACCACCAACGAAACGCTGTAGTACGTCCATTTTCTATAGCGTTTTCAAAGTATTGTGTTATTCCCATGATCTATAATAACGTGTTGGTAGACAGCGTTCTTCAAAATGTTGTAAAATTATATAATAACGTTTTTTTAATGCTATCAATGAACATATTTGTTGTGGTGACGATTACGTCCCTAACACGAAGTCGAAAGAATGGAGATAATTTTTCCAACATGTTTGATGATTTGGCATGTTTTGATAGGCCTATTTTAAAACCTAAGCTGACGTGGCAAGCTTTGGTTGGTCTGATGACATGGTTAGCTCAGATAACCTAAACAGACATCCACCCCTCTTATTCTTCAGAACACAAATCTCTTCCCCACCTAGGTTAATCTTCTATTTTTGAGAGAGTCCAATCTAAATTTCAATTTTAGGGGAACTTATATTTTATAAATAGAAATATTTTTCATATATTTATATATTTTGGGGGTAGGTTCTATCGGGGCCACGAGAGAAGTTTTTCTGGTGAGTTTTATAATTATTATATTTTTGCTATGTTTAGGTAAATAGGCGTATTAGTAGTTGTTATTTATAATTTTATTTGCAGTTCCTTACAGTATTGTTCATTTTCTGTAGGTTATTGTTTTTCTGTAAATTATTTTTGTCTTGCTCTTACAGATTTTAATTAGTTGATATTTAAACTACTGTAAGATATCTTATCATTCTTCTTTTCCCCTTTCTGCATCTGATTTTACAGTTTTATGTTAATTTTTTGTTATGCCTAAAATATGCCTAGATTTTGCAATACTGGCATATGTATACGACTGATTTAGGCACTGATTCGTGTGCTTAACTTATAGCGATTGATTTTATTCCTTTTTATTTTGTGCACATTGGAAACATGATTCAATTGGAATTATGTAAAAGTGGATTTGATAATTTAGGGTAAATTGACATGAAATGCTAAAATTGTAACAAAAAGGATTTTGGATTGAAAATAAGCAAACATGATAAGAATTGCCAAACGACCATGACATGGGTTATGATAGAAAATAAACGAAAAAATATTTGCATAAATATGATAGACTGTGCAAACACAAAGAATCATAATACACAAATGTGGTTTAGGTGCAGATATAAATATAACATAAGGTTATAAATGAATAAAATAAGCTTAATAAAATTGAACTTAAACGATGTTAAGTTATAAGCCTAATTCCGTGGTTATTATATGGTTCCTCTTGTAAAGGCTTCCTATGGTTATTTTAAGGTTCTATGGTGTCTCCTATAAATGAGTTTATACTTATTCCATGGTGCCTCTTGTAAAGGCATTTTATAGCTATTCTATGATGCCTCTTGTGAAGGAGTTCTGTGGTTATTCTATGGCTATGGTTTTATGGTAAATATATGCGGGTCCTAGTCAAAGGGGATTTGGGCCAAGTAGGATTTGTTGGTTCCATACTAGGAAGCATACCCTTTTATCACAAATGGTCTCACACTAAGTATGAGGCTAGTGTATGCTCATGCTGTGCTAGGTCATAAGATGGTCCAAATGGAGGAGGGTATGGGTGCATTCCTGAAGTACAATGTGTGTGCATTAAACCGATTGAGGAAAATAAAACACTGCAACGCCTGTTGTAATGCTATGTCTTTTTATTGATGGATCGGTCTGATAATCCCAAGTCCCATAGTGGGTATAGGTTATCACTCTATTGTATTAGCAGCCGATCAATGGATAATATTAGGAAATTATCCTAATTATGTTTAACATGTTATGTAATCATAGAAGTGCAAACAATCAAATGACTAGTGCAATAAAGTAAGCAATAAATGAGATAGTAAGCGACTAAACCTTTAATCTTTGTATATCATTTATATATGTTCATCTATTAGTTATGTACATACACTTACCCTATCTAACACTAGAACTACTATTCTATCTATTTCCTTTACTTATTAATCATACTAGTAATTATACAGCTCACCACACTTTATGTCCGACTCACTCCTCTTTCATCTTTTTTCTTTCGCCTCGGTAGGTTTACATGGTAAAAAGTGACTGGTACTAGCACCTTGGGAAGATTGGTGCCCAAGACCCTATTTACTTCCCATTTGATGTATTAATTCCATTTTGTTATTTTTTTGGATTTGTACATAGAGGGGAATATTTTATTACACTCTGATTTGAGTTGAGATTATGAAAGACATATGTTTTGTAATACAACTTATTTATGTAAAGCATTATTCTGAAATAACATCTCGCGGTAAAATAAATGTTTCCACTATTTTTTTCATGTCTTGTGAATCTTGTCTCTATAATTTGTATCTTTGTAACTATAATGCTCTACATCCCTTATTATGACCTTAATTGGGGATATTAAAGGGTGTGTGGTGTTTCAATGTTGGTTTTCTTATGTTTTGTTGGATGTTTTATATATTGTTTTATGTTGTGTATATTGAATTATATGTGTATGATTTGGGTTTAATATTATGTTTGAGTATATATGTGAGTATTGTTGTTGTGTATATGCTCAGAATAGAGCTATTATGGTAATTATGTGATTGTGGGTAGTCATAAGTAAGTAGATCTAAATTTTTGAAAAAATATGCATATTTTCAACGGATTCCAACAGATATCGATAGCTTACAGGTCATTGATCACCTACTGCTTTCAACGGTTCATTCCAATAATCTCTAACGGTTTCCAATGACTAATTAGTCAATAGATTTTTTCATATGTCCATATTTACTGTTGGAGGTCCTCGGGAATACCTCATTGATGTCGTTAGAAAGTGTTGACAAACGTTGGTACATATACTAATGGGGTTTCTAACATCTACTAATGGTTCCTAATGGCTGCCAGCCATTTGAAATCACTGTTCTTCTTATAGTGTTTGTCTTACTCCTAATAATGTACATTCCTTCATCAAAAGTAAAATCTGAGCTTTTTGATTGACATTTAACACGATTATAAACATCATTGTATCTTAATGAATTTCCTTTTGAACGTATTTATGCAGTTAAAGCGCTTAGTGGATCCAATAAGTTAAAGGTCCAAAAAGCCTTAGCGGGGATAAAGCGAGGATATAATGGTTGACTATTAGCACATATAACTCATTTGTAATGTTTTTACGAATGTAAAAACAATAATAAAATGAAGAACTAGCACTCGGTTTAACTATAATTTGTACATTCTTAATTTCAAACAAAAACATGAGCAAATATCTATAAATAAACATAAACTGATATTTAACTTAATTAAATTTTATAGAATAAGTAATTTTGTTTCTAAAAATATGTATTAAAAAAATTCGATTAAAACATCCGACTTCATAATTTTTATAATGCGTAGATGTCATTTTTTAGTTCATTTCTTTCATCAAAGATATAACGGGAATAGTCTGATATAGCGGAAATAACTGGATATATCGGGAATAGCGGAATGTAGTGGGACTTAAAGCAAAGAGGCTATATCAGAGGATATTTTGAAAAAGCTGTAATGACCCAAGGATTTTTCGGCCTCGGTAATCGACGTAAATGCCTTTACCGTAACTCATGCCGACCTTCCAACCACCGAAAACACTGGACATTATTAGAAAGAATTTAGAGGGTGAGATAAGAAAGGAAGAAATATTAGAATAGAAGAAGAAGAATCAACAGAACACAGAGTCTCACATCGCAGCGGAACAAAATATAATAAAGAAATAACTTTATTGAGAGCTTTAAATAAAACTTACAATATCAGAGTACATCACACCACGGGACAGTTATATTAACCTATTCCCATATACAACATACAACGGAATAGTAGCTATATAATATCATACGGCTGGACTCTTCCAACTCGTCTCTTCACAGCATTTGATAACCTGAACCTGTACACCCCGGGCTAACCCGAGCATTTACAAAACACCGGGTCAGTCTGGTGAACCAGAGTGAGAAAAAACTCGCGCAGTATTAAGGGTATCACACAACTTGATTTTAAAGTTAAAATCTTTTCGAAAGAAAAGGATAATAATAAGACCAAATCCACACATAAATACGGACGGTTTTTACCTTACGATAACCCAAAACATTTTGAAATCAATATCTTTTCTGATATTATAATAATGTCTAAATACAAGTAAATAGAATCTAGTAGAACGCTTGCATCTCACGCTCCACATATATAATATACAATCAAAACCGCGGGCGCTTATTGGAGATTGGATTCTGACTATGACTAGGTATGGGACCACCTGCCGATAGTGTATCTCTAGAGGCGAATACACTGGGTTTAACATGAACATCTTGCAACCCGGCCCTCACATGACCGACCACTCATTTCGCTTGAGTGTATCGAATGTATATCACCAACGGTTGGGTGCGACCCACCGTCTTCCCGAAAAGGGACAACATCAAAATAGATTAAAGAAGCAAATAGATTTTCTCTAGATAGGTGATTATACACCCTAATGGGAGCGACCCACATAGCCATGCTGCCTGCCCGATTTTTGTCATTTCCTGGTTGTGAGGCTTGAGGCCAGAATTTACTTTGAAACATCTGATCGCCATTCACTTTGAATGCCACATCGTCAAATCCACTGGATATCGCTAATTGACGTCCACAAAAATACTCTAGCTGGGAGTTAACCAACTATGGCACGTTTGAAGAAATCAACGTACGCGATCCTTTTGGAAATACTCTCTCAGACATCTGTCCATACAAGTCATCCAGGAACAGGATGAACCGAAGGTACTCTCCTACTGCATCCAATAAAGGAATCACCCCATGGATCAGTAGCGAGAAGTCCTTGTAACCCGTAGATTCCAACCACGACAGAACCACAGTTTATCTCTGGCCGCTAAACCAGATATTATTAGCAGTTCTTCCGTTTATGCAATTCTACGGTCTTCATTGCTCCTTCTTGATCATCTTCTGATCTCTTCACGTATTTGTTGTTTGGAATGGTTTTCGAATAGAAATTCGATCCCGGTCTTTCCGTACCAACAATCGTATTGGAAAAATTTGATAGTCGGTGATTTAACTATCAAAATAAACCGTGTTTCAATCATGACAATCCAGTGAGTTCACTGGTTCAGTATTCAGCACCACTTGGCCTTTTAATTAAAAACAAATGTAAATTCAAACTCTTAAATCTTTCAATACTAAAAATATAGTTTCCTCGCTTCTTTATTTAACATGAGATTCTTCTTTAAATCAGTTCATTACTTAGGATAATCCTATATCATATTTAGTTTTCTATTTTCGCTTTCAAACCATTATCCATGTTATTATATAATATTTGGAAATCATTTCAACTTATTACTCATATCATAACTTTACGAAACATCTTTGTGCATTACTTGACAACGATAACAAATGCTTATTACTATAGAGTAAATCTATTTCAATACTCAACTTTACATTTCCTTTTAACCTTGCGGATATCATTATAATTCGATGCAATCTCCTTTATTCCCCTTTTTCTTTGAAACCATCATTTTATATATATTTTCACCAAAAATATTTCGTTATTATTTCACTAATGAAATAATAAAGTTTATTAACCACATTTACCATTACAACTCATATCATTCTAAGATAATCCCGAAGTCGTTCAAGTTGGGGCATTTTAGTTACCTCTCGGACCTTGATCAACAACGTTCATACCTTAATATAAATATAAGTTATAATTCAAAACCAATATTTCATTCTAATCCCAATAAAAATACCATTGAACTATTTTATTCAAAACACGGTTTCGTAAAAACCCTCTTACTTTTTTTTTGCAAATCTCTTCTGGGCTATAACCATTATTCCTTAATTTTATAATTAAGTAAATTCCTATGAACCACCACTTTTTAACCTTTTATGAACAATTCAATTTATTACAACCTTCCATGACTCGTTTCTCTCACCAAATTAACTTTTACCAAACCTTTTCAAATCCATTCAACCTTTCCCCGCTTGCAGCTCTTATTTTGATTTCCCATTTTCACTTAATCACATTTCTAAGTAACGTTAAATTAGAATTAACGATATAGTACCCCAAACTCCTTTTATATAACTCTGGTTTATTTTAAACCCTTTTATCTAAATTCCTTTTATTTAATTTAAATAATTAAGTAATCCTTTATTTCTAGTTGCCATATTCTCTTAAAATTTCTCTTTATAACCTTGTTATAAAAACTCAGGTTTTAAACAAAACCTGTTCATGAACTCGTTTCACCATCCAACTAGATTTCATTCCACCTTTGATTACTTTTTAAATAAATTTCCATTAAAAGTAATTTTCTAAATTATTATTAATTAAAATAATAATTTACTTCGATCATTAACTACTTCCGCAGTTAATTTCCTTATTTACTAAAATAAATAGTAAATTCCTTTTCAAAATCTTATTAAAATTAAATAATATTCATTTAACTATTTAATTCCAACACACTAATTTAATAATCAATCCTAATTAAAATGGTCGACTTCATTAACTTAAACTCGGTTATTCCATTTACCGGTTCCCATTCATTTTCCTTTTAAGTTACTTAACAATATAATTAATTAATTTAAATAATTCCATTAAATTGTTTCTCGACAAAACAATTACTCAAATTTAACCATTTGGTTAATTTCCTTATTCTTACCTTTACAAATCTGATTAACATCAGAATTTACTTTATAAAATCGATTCATAATTAATTATAAAAATAAATATTTATTTCCTTTTTACCAACTTTCATTCAAAATAAAGCATATTTCAAAAATCTTTCTCCGGTTATGAAAATAAATTTTATAACTTCAGTTCTCTCGATCTACCTGACGATAAATAAAATCAATTTACTTTTAGGCCATTTACTGCCGATTACCCAACCAATATAGCCCATTGGTTAAAACATAACACGGGTTGAATTTTCAGTCCATGGTCACTACCAAAATCAATTACCTAATCATGACAGTTCATATATGATAATATGAAAAATAAATAATATATTTGAGGAATCTGGTTGGATCCCTCCAACCTGTTCTTCCCTGTATTCAAATGGTTATCTTCAAACAGATCGTTCAATTCAAACAGATCAAACAATTCAAACCATTGAACACGTTTATTTTATAAACGTGACCAACAAGGTAAGTTACCTTTATTGGAACCCATCATTAAAATAACGATTTGGTATTTCACTGAAATTAAACGACGGTTTAATTCCATCAGTTAAATCAGCAAATAAATATATAATTAGCAACAGTCAACCATTGGTAAGCAGAGCACACAAAATTAAAACCCAATTTATATAAAATATAAATGGGAAAAACTGAGTGAGTTTAACTCACCTTGATGATGATTTCGTTGAACGATTTGTTTTAATTAAATTAAACATGAGTTTAATTTAATTAGAATTCCCAGCAGTCTCCAGTCCTGTCCAGGTCAGTTCCACAATGTAGCGTCCAACCCTACGATTCTGAAGTAGTTTATTTCGTTCAATTTTGTTAATAAAGTTAATAGTTAAACCATTTTATTAAATTATAAATAAACAATTATTTCATAATTAAATTTTACTAAACTTAATTACATCATTAAGGTCGATTAAAAGTCCTGATTCCTTCATTTTCCTTTACTGTAGCTTTGATTTCATTCGATACCTATAATAGAGGTTATAATTGTTTTAGTTCATGGTTTATTAAATAATGTAATCTTCTTAATTAACTATTAAATAATAATTATAAATTATATGTATAATGTGTTCACGTGGTTTAGAGCAAATGTGGTCCGCGCTGTCCCTTCCTCGTTCACATTAACCTGCAAGTATTAGCGGTTTTCAGTTAATCCTTGTTTGATCCAAAATTTCAGTTTCTAATTATAATTGATCATAAACTAATTATACTTGGAAACTAACGGCCGATTATTTTTCCATTTCCTTTACTCGATTAAACTCAGACAACCTTCAATTTCATGAAATCCTTGGTCGTTATCTCCCTTCAAGTTCTGCGCCTACCTCCAGCAACCGGATGTTGATCAAGAACCGTCGCCCGATGCGCCTTCATCTCCTCCCCCATTGCATCCAGTCCGGTCAACTCCAGCCTCTCCGTTCAACTGCAGCACCTCGAAATCTGACCGTCCTTCCTCCCTCGATTCCCGTCGCCTCGAAGCGAATCAACACATCACAACCGTTGGATAAGCAGCTCTTGTCGAGCTGATCAATATTGATGAAAAAGATTTTTCATTTTACTTTGAGGATTTAAACTTAGTAAGGAGGAAGTTCAGAAGATAGGGGTCGTTCATTGAAATGGTGGCGGCTGTAAAATTTGAGTTGAGAGTGGAATTAGGTTTTGATGCGAGAACTTGCAGATGGTATTTATATAGTGAGATATAAGGATTTGTTTATATTAATTTATAAAAAATGAAACTTAGCCATGAAGTAGTTGATAAAAACCACCACAAATGATTTCTGTTTACTGATAAAAAGGCTAATCTTAGTGTAAAAAGGTATTCCGGACCCAATCGGACAAGTTTCGTTGAATTCCGAGGTCGTAAGAAAAAATATCCTTTATAAAACCAGAAATAAACACACGTTTAATTTTTCCACGATCACCAGATAAATCAAATCAACTTGGAACCTTGCAATCCTACAATAATTTTTCAATACGAACCCAACGGCACCAGTTTCGTTGCATTCTGAGATTGTTTCCCCGGTAGGCTTTTTTTACGCGCACCGCAATGCCATTATGAACACCAAATTTGCCGGTCTTCAAAAATAACAAACTATATACCTATCCTGACTCTAATCGACGATACGAACTCAACGGAATCGGTTTCGTGGCTTGATTCGATCGTCTGTTCAAGTTATACCCAAATAACCCTTTATTAAATTAATTACGCGCTATAGAAATTGAACGAGCGTTTATGGCTACCGTGGTCACATACGACATCGGTTTGCCACGCCATTCAACACCGTACAATAATTTAACGATACGGTTCCAGTGAAACTGATTTCGTCGAAATCTGAGTCCGTTTGCAAAACGGCTATTTTAAAGGCCTATAATTTAATAACGATTTCCACAGCGATTATTTCAAAATTTGATTTGGCCATAACTAATAAACTATAACACGAAATCTAGATTTTTCTCTTTCATATGAAAATTATCATCAATATGGTTCTAACATTTCTTGTTTCACAGAAATCCGACTTGTATCGGATTCTGTATTTTCGGTTAAAGTTAAAAACCCCATATTACGAACTACCGCGCGATTTCGAGCTCGTTTTATATTATAAAAAAATTAACGTTCAAATTTCGTTTTTAAATAACGATTTAAATATTAAAATTCGTTAACACCCCAAATATAATTTTTAAAATAATAAGTTAAATAAAATATTTGACGGCCAAAATACGGGTCGTTACATTCTTCCCCCCTAAAATAATTTCGTCCTCGAAATTGCTAAGGTGAGAAAGAACGTCACCAACCTATTATCTTTACAAAATAATAAATTTAAAACTCGATTTTTTTTATTTCCAAAACTAATCTAATTGGTTTTAAAACCAATTTATTCCAAATAAAAGAATTCCCAAAAATCTTCAAAAAATTTCTAACACCTTAAATTTTGGAAATTTTTTGGCAGAGTCTCCCCTGTACGGAGGACATCTACAATATCGCAGGTTCATGAAACATATATACATCGACCATCAGGGTCGGAAAAATTCAAAAACCAAACTCAAAACCCAAATAAAAACCAAAATTTCATATTCTGCATAGGCGTACCTTTTTGCGAACGTTATTATGTGGTAAGCAGTATTTTATATTCGAGCTTGCTTAGTTATTATGCAGCTCTATTCAAACTGGATTCAATTAACTCCAGAATTTTCTCTTGGATGGATTTTAAAAGCTAAATTGGCACTTCTGCACCTGTTCTCAACTCAAATAAATTTCATTAGCCCCCAAAACAACATCAATTAGTTTCAAATATCCCTATCATACGATACAAGCAGTTCTACACATAATCTGATCCACATGAGAATATAATTATTTATAATCACTTCATTTATTTCTTTAATAATCCATTCAGGTTTATTATCTGGATTGATTTATCCAACTTATTTATTTCACATTGGTTTTGGACCAAGTCTATAATTTTAGATTTATATTCAAGCAACTAACAACACAATCCAAACATATCATTCAAATCAACATTAACAAATCAATCGATTTCCCATATTATAATAAATTGAGAAAAATCATTTTTTTTTATAAAATAAATTGGGCAAAATAATTTCAAAAATAATCTTATATCAAATTACCAATACGCGCTCTCATATATATAACTAGCTCAATCTAGGGTATTACTAACTCCACCTCTATCGTGTTACGCCACAGAGCCAAGGTTATCACTAAACCAATAGCTCTGATACCACTGTAATGGCCCGGAGATTTCGGTAGGCTTTTCAACCATCCCTCAACCCCCAAGGCAGAGGGCTAACCTCCCCCCGTGGCTTACACTGGCACCTCAGAACTGCTTTTACGGCCAACCTCGCGACTCGACCAACCCACATTGTCGGGAGATGTAGGGGTAAGAGTCTCCCGTTCGCCACCTAACGCGAAGCGAGAACTCCCTATCATCCGTACCAATTAAGCAACCAGCTCTGATACCACTGTAATGACCCAAGGATTTTTCGGCCCCGGAAATCGACATAAATGCCTTTACCGTAACTCATGTCGACCTTCCAACCACCGAAAACACTGTACGTTATTAGAAAGAATTTAGAGGGTGAGATAAGAAAGAAAGAAATATTAGAATAGAAGAAAAACCAACACAACACAAAGTCTCACATCGCAGCGGAACAAAATATAATACAAAAATAACTTTATTGAGAGCTTTAAATAAAACTTACAATATCAGAGTACATCACACCAAGGGACAGTTATATTAACCTGTTCCCATATACAACACACAGCGGAATAGTAGCTATATAATATCATACGTCTGGACTCTTCCAGCTTGTCTCTTCACCGCATTCGATAATCTGAACCTGTACACCCCGAGCAAACCCGAGCATTTACAAAACACCGGGTTAGTCTGGTGAACCAGAGTGAGGAAAAACTCGCACAGTATTAAGGGTATCACACAACCTGATTTTAAAGTTAAAATCTTTTTGAAAGAAAAGGATAATCGTAAGACCAAATCCACACATAAATACGGACGGTTTTTACCTTACGATAACCCAAAACATTTTGAAATCAATATCTTTTCTGATATTATAATAATGTCTAAATACAAGTAAACAGAATCTAGTAGAACGCTTGCATCTCACGCTCCACATATATAATATACAATCAAAACCACGGGCGCTTATTGGATATTGGATTCTGACTATGACAAGGTATGGGACCACCTACCGATGGTGTATCTCTAGAGGCGAATACACTGGGTTCAACAGGAACATCTTGCAACCCGGCCCTCACATGACCGACTACTCATTTCGCTTGAGTGTATCAAATGTATATCACCAACGGTTGGGTGCGACCCACCGTCTTCCCGAAAAGGGACAGCATCGAAATAGATTAAAGAAGCAAATAGATTTTCTCTAGATAGGTGATTATACACCCTAATGGGAGCGACCCACATAGCCATGCTGCCTGCCCGATTTTTGTCATTTCCTGGTTGTGAGGCTTGAGGCCAGAATTTACTTGGAAACATCTGATCGCCATTCACTTTGAATGCCACATCGTCAAATCCACTGGATATCGCTAATTGACGTCCACAAAAATACCCTAGCTAGGAGCTAACCAACTATGGCACGTTTGAAGAAATCAACGTACGTGATCCTTTTGGAAATACTCTGTCAGACATCCGTCCATACAAGTCATCCAGGAACAGGATGAACCGAAGGTACTCTCCTACTACATCCAATAAAGGAATCACCCCATGGATCAGTAGCGAAAAGTCCTTGCAACCCGTAGATTCCAACCACGACGGAACCACAGTTTATCTCTGGCCGCTAAACCAGAGATTATTAGCAGTTCTTCTGTTTATGCAATTCTACGGTCTTCAATGCTCCATCTCGATCATCTTCTGATCTCTTCACGTATTTGTTGGTCGGAATGGTTTTCGAATAGAAATTCAATCCCGGACTTTCTGTACCAACAATCATATTGGACAAATTTGATAGTCGGTGATTTAACTATCAAAATAAACAGTGTTTCAATCATGACAATCCAGTGAGTTCACTGGTTCAGTATACAGTACCATTTGGCCTTTTAATTAAAAACAAATGTAAATTCAAACTCTTAAATCTTTCAATACTAAAAATATAGTTTCCTCGCTTCTTTATTTAACAGGAGATTCTTCTTTAAAACAGTTCATTACTTAGGATAATCCTATATCATATTTAGTTTTCTATTTTCGCTTTCAAACCATTAGCCATGTTATTATATAATATTTGGAAATCATTTCAACTTATTACTCATATCATAATTTTACGAAACATCTTCGTGCATTACTTGACAACGATAACAAATGCTTATTAATATAGATTAAATCTATTTCAATACTCAATTTTACATTTCCTTTTAACCTTGCGGATATCATTATAATTTGATGCAATAATCCTTTATTCCCCTTTTTCTTTGAAATCATCATTCTATATATATTTTCACCAAAAATATTTCGTTATCATTTCACTAATGAAATAATAAAGTTTATTAACCACATTTACCATTACAACTCATATCATTCTAAGATAATTCTGAAGTCATTCAAGTTAGGGTATTTTAGTTACCTCTCAGACCTTGATCAACAAAGTTCATACCTTAATTTAAATATAAGTTATAATTCAAAACCAATATTTCATTCTAATCCCAATACAAATACCATTGAACTATTTTATTCAAAACACGGTTTCGTAAAAACCTCTTACTTTTTTTTTGCAAATCACTTCTGGGCTATAACCATTATTCCTTAATTTTATAATTAAGTAAATTCCTATGAACCACCACTTTTTAACCTTTTATTAACAATTCAATTTATTACAACCTTCCATGACTCGCTTCTCTTGCCAAATTAACTTTTACCAAACCTTTTCAAATCCATTCAACCTTTCCCCGCTTGTAGCTCTTATTTCAATTTCCCATTTTCACTTAATCACATTTCTAAGTAACGTTAATTTAGAATTAACGATATAGTAACCCAAACTCCTTTTATATAACTCTGGTTTATGTTAAACCCTTTTATCTAAATTCCTTTTACTTAATTTAAATAATTAAGTAATCCTTTATTTCTAGTTGCCATATTCTCTTAAAATTTCTCTTTATAACATTGTTATAAAAACTCAGGTTTTAAACAAAACCTGTTCATGAACTCGTTTCACCATCCAACTAGATTTCATTCCACCTTTGATTACTTTTTAAATAAATTTCCATTAAAGTAATTTTCTAAATTATTATTAATTAAAATAATAATTTACTTCGATCATTAACTACTTCCGCAGTTAATTTCCTTATTTACAAAAATAAATAGTAAATTCCTTTTCAAAATCTTATTAAAATTAAATAATATTCATTTAACAATTTTATTCCAACACACTAATTTAATAATCAATCCTAATTAAAATGGTCGACTTAATTAACTTAAACTCGGTTATTCCATTTATCGGTTCCCATTCATTTTCCTTTTAAATTACTTAACAATATAATTAATTAATTTAAATAATTCCATTAAATTATTTCTCGACAAAAATATTACTCAAATTTAACCATTTGGTTAATTTCCTTATTCTTACCTTTACAAATCTACATCAGAATTTACTTTATAAAATCAATTCATAATTAATTATAAAAAAAAATATTTATTTCCTTTTTACCAACTTTCATTCAAAATAAAGCATATTTCAAAAATCTTTCTCCAGTTATGAAAATAAAATTTATAACTTCAGTTCTGTCGATCTTCCTGACGGTAAATAAAATCAATTTACTTTTAGGTCATTTACTGCCGATTACCCAACCAATATAGCCCATTGGTTAAAACACAACACGGGTTGAATTTTCAGTCCATGGTCACTACCAAAATCAATTGCCCAATCATTACAGTTCATATATGATAATATGAAAAATAAATAATATATTTGAGGAATCTGGTTGGATCCCTCCAACCTGGTCTTCCCTGTATTCAAATGGTTATCTTCAAACAGATCGTTCAATTCAAACAGATCAAACAATTCAAACCATTGAACACGTTTCTTTTATAAACGTGACCAATAAGGTAAGTTACCTTTATTGGAACCCATCGTTAAAATAACGATTTGGTATTTCACTGAAATTAAACGACGGTTTAATTCCATCAGTTAAATCAGCAAATAAATATATAATTAGCAACAGTCAACCATTGGTAAGCAGAGCACACAAAATAAAAACCCAATTTATATAAAATATAAATGGGAAAAACTGAGTAAGTTTAATTCACCTTGATGATGATTTCGTTGAACGGTTTGTTTTAATTAAATTAAACATGAGTTTAATTTAATTAAAATTCCCAACAGTCTCCAGTCCTGTCCAGGTCAGTTCCACAATGTAGCGTCCAACCCTACGATTCTGAAGTAGTTTATTTCGTTCAATTCTGTTAACAAAGTTAATAGTTAAACCATTTTATTAAATTATAAATAAACAATTATTTCATAATTAAATTTTACTAAACTTAATTACATCATTAAGGTCGATTAAAAGTCCTGATTCCTTCATTTTCCTTTACTGCAGCTTTGATTTCATTCGGTACCTATAACAGAGGTTATAATTGTTTTAGTTCATGATTTATTAAATAATGTAATCTTCTTAATTAACTATTAAATACTAATTCTAAATTATATGTATACTATGTTCACGTGGTTTAGAGCAAATGTGGTCCGCGCTGTCCCTTCCTCCCTGCCTCGTTCACATTAACCTGCAAGTATTAGAGGTTTTCAGTTAATCCTTGTTTGATCCAAAATTTCGGTTTCTAATTATAATTGATCATAAACTAATTATACTTGGAAACTAACGACCGATTATTGTTTGGTTTCCTTTACTCGATTAAACTCAGACACCCTTCATTTTCATGAAATCCTTGGTCGTTATCTCCCTCCAAGCGCTGCGCCTACCTCCAGCAACCGGATGTTGACCAAGAAACGTCGCCCGATGCGCCTTCATCTCCTGCCACATCGCGTCCAGTCCAGTCAACTCCAGCCTCTCCGTTCAACTGCAGCACCTCGAAATCCGACCGTCCTTCCTCCCTCGATTTCCGCCGCCTCGAAGCGAATCAACACATCACAACCGTTTGATAAGCAGCTCTTGTCGAGCTGATCAATATTGATGAAAAAGATTTTTCATTTTACTGTGAGGATTTAAACTTAGCAAGGAGGAAGTTCAGAAGATAGGGGTCGTTCATTGAAATAGTGGCGGCTGTAAAATTTGAGTTGATAGTGGAATTAGGTTTTAATGCGAGAACTTGCAGATGGTATTTATATAGTGAGATATAAGGATTTTTTTATATTAATTTATAAAAAACGAAACTTAGCCATGAAGTAGTTGATAAAAACCACCACAAATAATTTATGTTTACTGATAAAAAGGCTAATCTTAGTGTAAAAAGGTATTCCGGACCCAATGGGACAAGTTTCGTTGAATTCCGAGGTCATATGAAAAAATATCCTTTATATAACCAGAAATAAACACGCATTTAATTTTTTCACGATCACCAGATAAATCAAATCAACTTGGAACCTTGCAATCCTGCAATAATTTTTCAATACGAACCCAACGGCACCAGTTTCGTCGCATTCTGAGACCCCGATAGGCTATTTTTACGTGCACCGCAATGCCATTCTGAACACCAAATTTGTCGGTCTTCAAAAATAACAAACTATATACCTATCCTAACTCTAATCGATGATACGAACTCAACGGAATTGGTTTCGTGGCTTGATTCGATCGCCTGTTCAAGTTATACCCAAATAACCCTTTATTAAATTAATTACGCACAATAGAAATTGAACGGGCGTTTATGGCTACCGTGGTCACATACGACATCGGTTTGCCACGCCATTCAACACCGTACAATAATTTAACGATACGGTTCCAATGAAACTAGTTTCGTCGAAATCTGAGTCCGTTTGCAAAACGGCTATTTTAAAGGCCTATAATTTAATAACGATTTCCACAGCGATTATTTCAAAATTTGATTTGGCCATAACTAATAAACTATAACACAAAATCTGGATTTTTCTCTTTCATATGAAAATTCTCATCAATACGGTTCTAGCATTTCTTGTTTCATAGAAATCCGACTTGTATCGGATTCTGTATATTCAGTTAAAGTTCAAAACCCCATATTACGAACTACCGCGCGATTTCGAGCTCGTTTTATATTATAAATAAATTAACATTCAAATTTCGTTTTTAAATAACGATTTAAATATTAAAATTCGTTAACACCCCAAATATAATTTTTAAAATAATAAGTTAAATAAAATATTTGACGGCCAAAATACGGGTCGTTACAAAAGCGTAGCGGTGTTAATCTGCTACAGGATATAACGGGGTTGTATTGGGGCAATAGCGGGGCTTAAACTGCATAGGAACGTGTTTTGTTTGTGCACGGATTATTAGGGTCTAAATGAGATTTCTTTATTTGTTGCCTTGTGTATGGTGTCAAAAATCTGAACTATCTTATCGTTAGTTTCATAGCGACGTCTTTTAGAGTTGCTCTGTTTTGTTGAAGAAGATCCAAAATGTCGTGTTTGTTGGACTAGATTGCATTGCACTTTATTTGTTGTGGTGGATTTCAGTATGATGAAGTATCATTCAAATTGGGAATGTACTGGCCTTGATATTAAGAATCATCAAACAGGGTTTAAAATCTGCCAAAATTCCACGCATTGTTGAATGGGAAAGGTGGTGGCATGACAATAAGAGTGAAGTCTTCTTGAGTTTTAGCAGGCATGTAGGACGTTTATCCGGTAGCATGCATCCCTTGGAACAATTATTGCTACAGATCCAAATTTTCAAGGGGTGTTTTTCTGCATTTTAGAAAAACATAGTCTAATTCCTGAAAATTTAAAAATAAGAATGAAATGATTTCAAACATGTGAAACTTGAGTTAGTGAAAAAATAAATGTGCCTGTTCATTCCATCACTCGTCGCTACGTAAAATTGTTTGTCTAAAAAGATCCCAACCAGCACCAATTTTTATTGTTCAGACTTTCCTATTTCACCCAGTCTCTGCAAAGACTTTTGTGTTTATGATAAATTTTGACATCATCTACCAATCCCAAAAAATTATTATGTCTTTGCAAATTCATTTCCACCACCGTTGCGTCATATCTTTCAGTTATGACTTTGTGGACACCCTTCTTGTTAATACCACATTTGGCATAAGCAGAAAGTATAATTTTCAACAGCAGTCGAGTGTGTTTTTGGCTAATGGTGTGTTTGACGATTAGCCATTTTGAAAAGAAAAATTTTCAAATAAAAAGAAAAAAATAGGGAAAAAATATCTTATACACGTCAAAATATTAAGCAAAACGGTATTAAAAATTACCCGAAAATATCAGATATCTTCAGCCTGAAAATTGCATAAATGAAGGAGGAGGCTATTGATGGTGTTGGGAGGTGATGGAGGGGTATTATATGTTGGAGGTCCAACAGACTGAAATGTGCTCATTGGTGTCGGACGTGTCTAAAGCCGATGGGCACATTTCTTCCCGTTAGCTAACCTGGCCAGTTTAGCTAGGCGAACGACAATTAAATATGAAATAAAACAATTACTTTTTATTGACAATCAATTTAAGAATATGCGACGCTGTGTCACTTAAAGGTTAAAACACAATATTATCCTCAATCAAAAGTTTAATTTCTAATTATATGAATACTACAATTTTATATTTTATGACAAGTGAGATTGTCTTAGTACATTAACAAAACATCAATGTTAATCAATACACAAATATCAAGTAAGATACCTCAAATAAGATTATAATTAGCATTTATCCAAATAATTGATACAAAAGGTATTATACTCTAATATTGTAATTTTTTACTTCATGATAATGATTATTATTAATATAATAATAATATATGATGAAAATAGAATACACATCATTAAAATAAAAAATTAAATAGGCATTAGTGATATGTTTATCATAAAATTATTAGTGCAAGTATTCGATTCGGTCAGGTTTATATGGTTAAGGCAACAGTTCAAATCGCAACCAAACCATTCCGTTTTGAGTCAGTATGGTTTTGGTTACTTATTTAGAGAGAGGATTCGGTTTGGTTTTCCACACGGTTTTATAGTTCGGTGTGGGCAGTTTCCACATGGCGATGCAGTTTATGCCTACCTATAAAATAAACAACTTTTAAAACATCGTTTTTTTATTAATTAAAACATATAAACAATAATGCTAACAAAAAAAATTAGATATTGTGACTCAAAGATAAATTTCAAGATTTTTCTTTTGAAAATTGGTACACTTTATTACGAAATATTGTACAACGATCAATTTATGCACATGCCATACATTTGAAATACACACACATACAATTTAAATAGAAATAAATACCGCCTTTTCATCTATTCATATCCAACTCACTTCAACCTATGCCATGAAACTTTATTCCCCATTGCTGTAAGAACTCTAGATTCGCCAAGGATCGGATAATATTGCTTCCATTATTTGTGACTAAATCTGAAATCTCCTTCTCAATATAATGAAGCATGCACACAGCATCGCACGACTTGTTTGCAAAGAAACATTTATTGTGTTCCATCCAAATGAAATGCGAGGTAGTTGTAAGTGTGGCGCAGGCAACGTCTCTGATTTGATCAACTTTGAAAAAAGTGTGATGGATTTGTTTACACTCTTCTTCAAATGTGGGCAGAATCATCGGTGGACGTAGGTCCAACTTCAGTTTAATGGAAGGCCAGATAAACGTTGACTAATCACAGTTAAAAAATATGTGAGTTGCAGTTTCGTCACCATTGCCCCAGAGAACACATGTTTGTTTGATACAATTCCAAACTGAGAGAGTCGGGCTTTAGTGTTCAATCTGTCAATCATAGCCAGATAAAAAATGAACGACGACCTCCTACCATTCTTTATATACCATAGTGTTTGCAAATGCGGCTTGACCACTGCATGCTCATGAACATTGTCAACAGCTTTAGAGAATGTGAAGTTACCTCCATCACCCTATTCGCAGTAGTCAGAAGACCTGTTACAATGAGTAGTGATCTACTGAATGTACCATGCAGCTTCACGTGTAGCTCGATGCAGCGAGGGATAGACATACCCATCGTGGATTACCGTAAACACCCTCTCCATTCCATTGCCTGTGTTATGAAGCCTGTCGAAGCCCAATAAGCAACCAAACAATGGCAATTGATCCAGGGTTCGAACCAGAGAGTGGTATTTTCTCCATTCACCAATGCACTGTTAAAAAGTTGTTTTCCTATAATTTCCAATTTTAGCATTGATTTCAACATGCCACTAATCAAAAGAGGAAATCTGCATGGAATATCTCAAGTCTATCTTCATATCTCTTTTATTTGTAAATAGAATATTCATTTTTCTGTACATCTTTTCTCCATTAATAAAGTTCTCTTTTCATTTATTTCTACATTTTTCATATTTTTATGGCAATTTGTGTTGTCTAGTCAATTAGATTAGCTAGATCATAAATTGCTATTGCAATTACTTCTCTCATTAGTGATTGACCATCTGATTAGATTCAACGGTAATCCTAATTTTATTTTCTTATTAGTTTTTTTCTATTCTGTTATTTTATTTCCAGTATTCTGTTTTATTTTTAATCAATGAATTTATTATAGATCCGATTAGATTCGAATCTGTAGTGAATTCAATTTAGTTTTAATTTGTTTTTTTATTAATAATTGCAATTTGGTTGTCAGTTCAATTAGATTTGTTCTGAACCAATTTGCAATTTCAATTTATGTTTCAACAAATCCTCCAAATTTGTCTAACTCGCTCACGAAATATATAAATAATAAGTTTTAATTTTCCTATCTATGTTCTACCTGCATACTAAACACCTCTGCGCTTGCAGTTATTATTATATAATTTGCGCTTTTCTAATTCCTATAAAGCGTCAAACAAGTTTTTGGCGCCATTGCTGGGGAGGCAACAATTAAGTTTTATTATATATTTAATTTCCAATTCGTGTTAGTTTTAATTTTATTTGTTTTTGTTTTTCTTTTCAAAAAAAAAGTTTCTTGTTTGGGTGATTGGTATTATTAATTGATGCTACAATCCCAAAACAACATGAAAAAACTTTCAACTTCTGTACTTTTATTTCTTTCCATCTTACAACTTCTTTCTTTTCTACTTTTAACAAACTTTAAAAAAAAACTTTATTTTTGCTATTCCCCCCCCCCCCCCCCCCAATTTTCTTCTCTATCTTCAATTTCCCACACGATCACTGTTGATCACCAATCAATACCATACCAAACTTCCCTTCAGTTCTACAAACAAGTTTTTGGTGCCTTCTCCATTACGTCACAAAAATACCACATTACTTCCCACTATTCATCGCAATCCCATACCAAACTCAACCAGCGATCTTACGGCAACATGACGTTCAACCAGCAATCTTACAAGCTCAACAAAAGCCCATATACTAAAGCCAAAAATCACCATTGTTACCGTTCACCAAACCACCGAATTCAGCAATTTCCTAACCTAGCTTCTCCTACCGACCTTCACCAAGTTCTGCCGATATCACCGTTTACAGACCTAATCAATTAACCTACCACGAACTCATGCACAGATCCAGTTCATTCCCTTTGAACATCCACCAACCATACTAACATCAGTTTATCAACACTATCCAATCCACATCCCCTTGCAAGTAGACTTCAACTCTTCATAACCATCGTTAAACTTGTTCACAGAAAGCTACCACCTCAATTCTACACCACCGAAAATCAACAAGCCATTGCATTCACCAACCCCTATCAAACTGTGTAAACCACCATCTTTCATACCACAAACCTTCTCCCATCATCTTCTAACAGCCTCTAATCATCACGCAACACTGTGCATCTCATAAACACACCCTCCCTCAGTCAATTGACAAACCCATCACCACCCTATCACGACTGTTATCAACCTTCAGCTCACGCATATACCATAATACCTCAATCTCAGATCCTCCCTCATGATCCATACCAGCCCACATCCACTGCAACAATAGAACCACAAATCCAAATCGAAAAAAGGGGCGTGATTATCTGATTATCTGCGTTTTTTTAATTTTCTTTCAATTTTCCTTTAATTTGGGGAAAGGAAGTCAAAGTTTGCGTTTTCAAAAGAAGAGGTCATTTATTTGAGTTTTGCGGCGTTGATAGGGTTATTGGGCATATTTAAACACGTGAGGAACGGGATCAATTCTTCTGTACCTAACTTGGGTGTTCCCGTGTGCCCGATAAATCACAACCACACATCAAGCACAAATATTATTAATAATCTAATGAACGAGTCCTACAATCCACTCAAAACCATTAGATTTTGTGCAAATCAGTGGCTAAGATTGATCCGACACATGGGAACACCCAATTTAGGTATAGAACAATTCATCCCATAAGGAACGGGTTACGAGTTGTTAAGGATGTAGAATGCGGATATTAAGGCAGAATCAATACTAGAGGGGGTGAATAGTGTTTATGGGGATTTTATAGAATTATTAAACTAACTTGAATTACTATATGAATCACACAATGATTATCACACCAGAAATGATCACAAACACATAAATAAGTAAATATAAAATGCAGAAAAGGAAAGAACACACCGGATTTTATAATGGTTCGGATTACTCCTATGTCCAGTCCTATGCAACACTAGATTGCGCAGAGTTTTATTATTATCAATATCCAAGTACAATACCTTTGATTTCACGGCTACAAGGATAACACCGATTCCACCACCCTTGATTTCGCGGCTACAAGGTTAACACCGCTCTCTTTCCTTGATTTTAGGGTTACAAGGAACACACCTTTCTCGAAACAATTCCCAAACAATTACAATAGCCGTAGAACTCTTCAATTAGCACTTCAAATAAAGAGTAGATGATAGAGAGTGATAAGAGAAGAAGAATGATATAAATCTTGTTGAAATCATTAGAGTATAAATGTAGAAATCATAAGTATTTTAATGGAAAGTAAAAGGGTGAAGAAGGAGAAGAAATCATAATTATAAATTTGTAATCAACCCCTTTTTATAGTGTCCCAAAGGTTTCAACGTTTCAAATAGTTTAAAGACACTTCCTTTGAATTTTAAAATATGACAGTTACATGTCGACATGTACATTATGGTATGTCAACATATATATTATATATTTGAATTTTTAATTATTTTTAAAGTATTTAAACTAATTTATATATTCTGGAAATTCCTAAAACAAAACTAGTTGTTATAACATTATTTTTTAAGTATAAAAAATATTATTTAAACATATGATTAAAAACTTTATATATAAGTGATATGAAAACTATATATAATATAATTATAAATACATATATAAGAATTTGTAAAGAGATATTTACAAACTATATAAACAAAAAGGTTATATGAAAACTTAGAGTTTAAATAAGAATATTTGAAATTATAATCAAATATAAACTTAGTAATATATATATATATATATGGTTTAATAAAACTACAAAAATGAGAATACATATAAATTAGGAAATATATATTTGAAATCATAAAATTGAAATCCTTGGATGATTAAAAATCATTTTGAGAGAAGTTGGAAATCAATTTGAAAATAATTTGTAATCAATTTTGAAAAGAGATAAATTGAAAACAGAGTTTGAGTGTTATTCAGAGTTTTACATAATTTCTAGACTCTATTACCCTGATAGTCTTGAACTCCTGATATCTTGATACTCATGAATCTTGATTCTCCTTTAAAATCTTGAATCTCTTAACTCTTGAAACTCTTAACTGTACAGTTTTCTATATCATATTACCTGCATATAAATTCTGCATATGCATATATACATATATTCTGGATAAAAGTGTTAGTATATATTTTATAATCAATAATGATTGAAACAAGGTGGTTGTCATCAAAACATCATCAACATTACATTATCCAACAATCTCCCCCTTTTTGATGATGAAAACCTTGGTTAATAAAATATTCATACCTAATATTACCTATTGATCTGCTTCCTTGATTACTCCCATTTTCATTATGAATTCGTTCCGACTCCCCCTTAAAATATGCTCATCTTAACTATATCTTATTTTATATTTTATAATTTCTCCCCCTTTGTCATTATCAAAAACTATCTTATACTAAACTAAACAAGACTATACTAGATTAGACTATACTGAACTAAACTATACTCCTCCTAAATCTATGCTACAACTGATCGTAATGACTAATTCTATATATAATTCCTATTTAATCTATAACTCTCCCTAAACCTATAATTCCCCCTAAATCTATAAATTTCTATAACTCCCTCTAAATCTTTGGCTATAAATATTGTATAATTTAAGCCAAACAAACAATTCAAGCAATATTCAGATTAATAATCAAGTTAAAGCAATCCAAACAAACTTTCTATGCAAACAAGCATCCAATCAATCCAAACAAATTTAAATCTTATTTAGACCGTAAATTCAAATTTAAGTTTTAAATTAGTCAATCCACATCATTGTTAATTATGTTACTTACTATGTTTTAGATTATTCCAATTAAAACAACATTCAACCAAATCAAACAATATATGTTAAAACATTTCTTTAAACTTTAACTAATCCTAGAAACTATAAAGCTCCTATCAACCATAAATGCATAAGCATTTTCTAACAAACATATCAATCACTAATTAAATTCAACCATGTTTTCAAGTCAAATAAGTCAGTTAAAACAATTCAAACAAGTCAATCAAGTTAAATAGGTCAATCAATCAAGCCAATCAATTCAATCAAGTCAAAGTAAATATGTTATGTATTTGATTAATAATCCTATTCTAATTAGAAAAAAAAAACTCCTTATACTGTAACTTGTTATGTGTGGAGTTAAAAGTTAACATGTAATGCAGTGTGTGCAGTATGTTGCTTATAATGTGGTATGTCATATGCAATGCAATATGAAATGATTATTGTATGAAATGAAACTTGTGATATGAATGGTTTTAATATGCATTGTAATTTATAGTAACGAGGTGCGATATGAATTAAGATGTTTAATGATAATAAGACAATAATTATGTAGAATGATTTGGTGATAATATATATTTTGGTAAAATATTTTCAAAGTACTATCTAACTATTATGCATATACATATATATCATAATATTTCAATCCAAAAAAGGTAATATATATTAATCTCTAGACTTAGGATAATGATACAAATGAAAAAGATTGAAAGAATAGTGTAGATAAGAATTTAATGGTTATTAAAAATATATTCATGATAGGTAGTAAAATATTCAGAATAATTTTATGAGAAATATAGAGTTAATAATCTTAGTGATGTGCTTCTTTAAAAATAATATAGTAAGTATTGAAGATCTTTTTAAATAAAATATAAATTTTTATAATATGAAGTAAACAATAAGCATATATTCATAATTGTATATAAAAACTGATTTTTAAAAGGACTTAAAGTTGAATTTATTATTAATCTTTTGATACAAATCAATTTTAAATTTAAACTTTTGAAATCAAAATATATTAATTTGCTAAAGAACCATTTATATATTAAAACTATAAAAGAAATCTATACTTATAATAAAGTTATTCTTGATGAAATAGGGTAATATAAAGTAAACTATAAAACTATAACTTCTTATATTTTAACTATAATTTTAAGAAATAATTATATATATACAAAATATTAAGTTAAATATACAAGTTTTATAAATCTTAATAAGAAATCAAAATTAGTATTAAGTTATAAATAGTATTTGTGATAATGTAACCCATAATTATTATGAAATTATATGTGAAAAACATATAAGTTAATTATGTATGTTTAAACTTCATACAAAGGATATATAAATTTTTGTTTTATAACTGTATCAAATGTTTGAAAATTTTATATTAATATATCTATCTACTATATAATTTTATTGATTTACATACTTTCAATATATTTTTGAAACAAAATATATGAAACATAAGTAGATGAACAAAAATGATAACTAGAGTTTGAACTGACATTTTCATATTGAAAAGACGTCCTTTCAATTTTTAAATTTAAAGCAAAGAGTGGTGAAATTTGAATTTATAAGAAAACAAACCTTTTGAAAAAATTAGATTGGTATATTGATAAGTATACTATGGTGTATCATAGTATGAACCAAAATATCTAAAACTATAAAAGAGATAAATTTATGTACCTAACTATGTGCATAGATCTATATTCCTAAATATGATAATTATGAAATTATTATAAAGCGTACCTCTTTATGAAATGCTCCATTTTGTTATTCTTCCATTGTCATGAACCACACATTCACATCCCTCAGAATTTGATGGCGAGATCATCTCTATTGCGACAGGCTCGTTTTTCTGATTAGCATAGTATATTCTTTAGTTGAGTCTGAAGACCGTATGAGAAAGATACTGATGATTTAATAGTTTAACCAACTTGAAGCCAAAATTTTGAATTTGAATTTTGAATGAATGGATATATCAACTACTATAAGCCCAAAAGTTATATCATTTCGTAAACTTTTCTCCACTTGATTGATGAACGATTATCTTGGTGTCTTTTGACAAGTAGTCATCAGACATAACTCTTCCCCTGCAAAACAACACAACTTTTCAAAGAATCAAATGTCTTTTCAAAATAACTAATTGTAATTTTAAATAACACCATCATGATGATTATGTGACATACCCGTATGAAAAATAGTGTTAAATGTTTACTATTTTAATCTTTTCAAAAAAAAGATTATGATAACTTGATTTTTCAACATAATAAAATGCATACCTATCTAATATTAATGCAATGCATGAATTTAAACTAGTGTTACAAATCATTTTAAAATTTTCCATTTAATATTTCCAAAATTTAGATGATGAACTTTTGAAAACCTAGGCATTGATACGAATTGTTAAGGATGCGGATCTTAAGGCAGAATCAACACAAGAGGGGAGGGGGGTGAATAGTGTTTACGAGGAATTTACAGAATTCTTAAACTAACTTGAATTACTATATGAGTCACACAATGATTATCACAACAGAAATGATCATAAGCACAAAAACAATCACAAACACAGAAATAAGTAAATATAAAATGCAGAAAAGGAAAGAACACACCAGATTTTATACTAGTTCGGATTACTCCTACGTTCAGTCCCACGCAACGCTGGATTGCGCACAGTTTTATTATTATAAATACCCAAGTACAACACCCTTGATTTCACGACTGCAAGGTTAACACTGCTCCCTTTCCTTGATTTCAGGGCTACAAGGAACACACCCTTCCCCAAACAATTAATTACAATGGCTCTAGAACTCTTCAATTAGCACTGCAAACAGAGATTAGATGATAGAGAGTGAAAAGAGAAGAAGAGTGATATAAATCCTGTTGAAATCGACAAAGTGTAAGTGTAGAAATCAAGAAATTTAAGTATTTTAATGGTGGTAAGTAAAGGGGTAAAGGAGGAGAAGAAAGAACAGTTAAAAATTCGAAATCAACCCCTTTTTATAGTGTCCTAATGGTTGCAACATTTATGAAATGTTTCAAATAATGAAAAGACACTTCCTTTGAATTTTAAAAATATGACAATTATATGTCGACATGTACATTTGGTATGTCGACATATACACTATATTTTTTGATTTTTAATTATTTTTAAAGTATATAAACCAGTATATATATATATATATTCTGAAAATTCCTGAAACAAAACTAGTTGTTAAAACATTATTTTTCAAGTATAAAAACATAAAAAAAATATTATTTAAACATATGACTAAAAACTTTATATACAAGTGATATAAAAACTATATATAATATAATTATAAACCTATATATAAGAATTTACAAAGAGATATTTACAAACGTTATAAACAAAATGGTTATATGAAAACTTAGAGTTTAAATAAGAATATTTGAAATTATAATCAAATGTAAACTTAGTAAAAAAAAATATAAATGATTAAATAAAACCATAAAAATAAGAATACTTATAAATTAGGAAATACATATTTGAAATCATAAGTTTGAAATCCTTGGATGATTAAAAATCATTTTGAGAAGTTTGAAATCAATTTGAAAATAGTTTGAAATCAATTTTGAAAAGAGATAATTTGAAAACAAAGTTTGAGTGCTATTTAGAGTTTTACATAATGTCTAGACTCTATTGCCCTGATAGTCTTGGAGTCTTGATATCTTGATACTCATGAGTCTTGATTCTCCTTTGAAATCTTGAATCTCTTAACTCTTGAAACTCTTTACTGTATAGTCTTCAATATCTTATTACATGCATATAAATTCTGCACACACACACACATTATATATATATATATATTCTGGATTAAAGTGTTAGTATATATTTTATAATCAATAATGATTGAAACAAGGTTGTTATCATCAAAAACATCATCAACATTCCGTTCTCCAACACGAGTGACCAGGTGCTCAACTCGAGCCCACTTTTTTTTTTTTAATGTGAGCTCTTTGTTTTCTTTTCTTTTGAGCTTAGTCTTATTTTTTTTAGTTTGGTCCTTTGCTTATTTTTATTTTTTGCTTGGCTTTACTTTAGCTTTTTAGTTAGTTTTTTCATTTCTATTTTGTCCTTTTCTTTTGTTTTTTTCCTATTATTTCAAAAAAGAAGAAGAAGTGAAATCTCGTAAACAAATCAAAGGCTAAAGTATAGGAACAGATTCAAGAAAACAAACAAAAAATTCGGAGGTCAACCAATTTGCAAACAGTGGAGTTTGAAACGTGAGTACTACTCAAATTTTCTAGATGGAAAACCATACCCAACTGTAAAATTTTCTAAACTCTATAGGTGCTCTGCTGCAAAGAAAAATAAATAGTAATTGCTTGTAAAATAATTCTGCAAGGGCAACGGCTTGCTAGTACAATTTTTAATTTCTGCAATTATCATTGTTTGATTGTTGTGTTGGCTGAAATTTCTAAATTAGTTAGTGAAAAATGATTTTTCATAACTAAAATCATCACTCTCTCTTTTTTCAATTATAAAACTTGATTTGATTTGCATAATATTTAACTACAAGAGTGTGTTTTATGAAATTGATTCTATCAAGAGTTTGATCGCGAATATATATTAGTTCAATTTATTAAAATTCTAGCAAAAGAGGTTGCATACTACTCGTGAAACATTGGTCGTTTCCCTTCGTATTTATACTATACGTGAATGTACATAAGACCCTCTTCCCCCTTCAAATTTAGAATGTCAACTAACAGGATATACTTAAGTACGTTATCTATTTTGTAATAACAGCTACTTGTGTCAACCTTAAGTTTTGGATTTTCTATATTCGACAACGATGAGTGAAAAGTGTTTTAGCCATCATAATTTTCCTAGGAGCTCTCAGTTGAATCAAAACTTTTATAATGAGTTGGACCAAAATCAAATTAATCACAACTTTCAAAATCTCAATGTTGAAATGGATAGACCTTTATCTCTTCGACATCAATGTTACCCAACTAGGATCGTTCACCCTTCTGTTATCGTATTTCCACCAGTTGAAGGAAATTTGGGCTTAAACAAACTTTCATTCAAGAAGTACCAAAATTTACTAGTTTTGAAAATGCCTATGAATTTTTAAGTGAATTTGAATTGTATTCATCCACAACTAAAATGCAACAATTATCTAGTAATTCAATCAAGCTAAGGCTCATCCCATTCGCATTATTTGAAAACTCTAAACGATGGATAAATTCTCTTCTAAAAAATTCCATAAGAAGTTGGAATGAATTTGTCACATATTCTTGAAAAAGTTTTTACCTTTCCATAAAACTCTAAAAATCCGAACTGAAATAAATTAGTTCTCTCAAAACGAAGAGCAAACTTTTCAAAATACTTTGAGAGATTCAACCAATTATTATATAGTTATCCTCAACATGTAATTCCTAAACATCACTTATTTCAAATTGCATATGAAGAGCTAAACTATCAAACTCGAACACAACTAGAATCAATGTATAGAGGAGAATTTATGCCTAAAACAACCGACGAAACTTGGGAATTCTTAGAATAATATTCTGAAAAGAACATGCAATGGGTGTCAATTCGCGTTCCTATTCGTACTTCTACTAGAGGAGTGCATCTCGTGGATCCAACTCATTTTCCCTTAGAAACTCAAACTCCTCAAATTGTAGAAGGACAACCCCATTATTAACCGTAAGATCAAGTCAATGTCGTAGCTCAAAATAATCCTTACTCATCCACGTATAACCCTAGTTGGAGAAATTATCCAAATTTCTCATGGTCTAATCCCAATAATATCGCGAATCCATCTCACATGATATCGAATTCGAATTACCAAGTAAACTCCTCAAGTTCCACCTCAATCCAAGCCTTCAAATCAACCATACATGCGTTCTAACTTTCAGTCTCCTTTAACTTCTCAATCTTCTCAAGAAATTGTTTGATTAGAGAAACAAATAAATGATCAAGATGCTATACTCGAACAAATGATGAATGTGATGAAGGAACCAATGAGAAGTAAAGAGAAAGGAAAACTGCCTAGTCGACCCGAGGTGAATCCAAAATATAATTCTCGTACTGTGAATTCTTGTGAGAGCAGAAATTATAAATCGGTTAACGCTGTCTCCACCCTCGGATCCAGAAAAATGATTGATAATAATGTTGGCAATCCCGACAATTATTCGATTTCAACCCCAATCAAAAAGCTTAACACTCTTTCGTTGGCAACCAAGGCCAATTCTTCTGAACCTTCCAAATCTCCATCTTCTTCGAATGTTGGCAATCCCAACATCACATATTCTAATGTCGGCAACCCCGACAATATATCTTCCTCTAATGTTGGCAATCCCAACATCACATCTTCAACGCCCTTACCTCCTTCACCTCCTATATCGAAACCTTCTTCTTTGAATGACCAAAATTCTAAAAGATTATATAAACTAGCAGCTCCATATCCTTACAGACTTAACAAAAAGAAGGACGTGAATTTCAAAAAAATTATTGAAATCTTCAAATAAGTTCATGTCAATATTCCACTCTTAGATACCATCGAAAAAATTCCTCAATATGCCAAGTGTCTGAAAGAGATATGCACCCGAAAACGTGCAACTAATGTCCCAAAAACTGCCTTTCTGACTGCGGACACAAGGTATGTTCTTTCGAATACTGCCCCAGTGAAGTAAAAAGACCCTGGTTGCCCTACAATTGAATGCAAAATAGGAAACACTCACATCTCTCATGCCCTACTTAATCTTGGTGCCAGTGTCAATTTTCTTCCTTATACTGTTTATCCTCAACTTGGATTAGAGGAGATTAAACCAACAAACATCACTCTTCAGCTAGCTGACCGATTTGTCAAAAATCCATTACGAATAATCGAAGACGTCTTAATAACAAATTGAATAGTTTTACTTTCCTGTCGATTTCATAGTTCTAGAAACTGAGCCTGTCTCAAATCCCAATGCTCAAATCCTGTTGATATAAGGACGCCCCTTCTTAGAAACCTCAAATGCTATAATAAATTGTAGGAACGGTCAACTTCGAATTTCTTTCAGGCACCTAACCATTAAGCTAAACATCTTTAATATCAACGATTAACCTAGGGATTTTGAGATTGATGAAATTGACATGATTTGAACCATAGTTCATGAAACATCTAATGACACTTCTGAAGCTCTAGAAACGTGTCTTGAACATTTTAACTCCGATTTCGATGAGCTCGAATACATTTCTGAACTAAATGAACTTCTTGACTCGAAACCCTTATCACCTGAATCTAACAAAGGAATGTTGACCAATGTTAGCATACAAGAACACCCCAAGTTTGACCTCAAACCCCTACCATAAGACCTTGAGTATGCTTATTCGGATTCTACAAAAAAATTCCCGTAATCTTGACCTCTAGTCTTATTGAGGACCAAGAAGAAAAACCTATGAACATTTTATGAGAAAATAGAGAGACATTAGGATATGATTATGATGAAAATGAATCGAGAGAATGCCTTGAATGTAATCGTAGTTCCATTTCATCAAAGGAAATTTTGGTTCTATATTCAACTTTATGGGATTTTTATAATCTGCATCCGAATTGTATAAGTCATTGGCACGAAAAAAAATTCATAGGAAGGATTTTCATTTCAGAATTCACCGACATGCATGTTGCACATCACAAATCAAATAAGAGATCATTGTGCATTATTTTCGATAGAGGCAAGTGTGGGGGTGAAAAGCAAGCATTATGCATCACAGAACATTCATCATCATTTTAGATTTCATTTTGTATATGACTTACATTCGCATATAGTTATTGAACTACATTTCATTTTACAAATTATTCTACATTTAATTCATCTTTGGTTTCTGTCTTTCAAATTTAGGAAATAAATGTGTTTCCAGTATGGACACTGTTTTGACCAAGGTTGTGTGCGGGGGGGGGGGGGGGGAAGGGGGGAATCTGCATTGCATTTTTTTAAATTTTTTTTCTTTCTTTTCTTATATGACCGTCATGAATTTTAGGTCGTAGTAACATGTCATTTTTTTTGGAATACGACTCATTTTAAATTGGTACAACGAAGTAATTTAACAATTTTTAGTCAGTTGATAGTATTTTTTCTCAACTATTATCGAATAGGAAATATATCAAAAAAAAAATACAAGTGATAATGGAGTAACCAATATATAGGGAGATTATTAGGTGATGACCATAAAGTTTATTCTAAATTGTAGTCTTTGTTTAATGAGTGGAGGACTTAAAATACTTATATTGGCTTTTCGAATCTTTAAAACTATGTTGTGTTAAGTTGAAATAACATAACTCTTTATTCTTCTCATATTCAAAAATAATAGTTATCAAAGGGTATCCAACATTGCTTGTAAATCTAGCGTTGGTGTGCAGACCCACCAAGCTTTTTCTCAACTCTTATGTCAGTCCGTGAGGCAGTGCATGAGTGGTATACCTTGGTCTCATTCTATGAGCTGGACACTTAAGGATTACCGACACCTTGTGGACAAAGTCAACGTCGGTCTGCACAATCCGCCAAACTCTATCCCAAACTCTCACGTCAGTCCGCGAGGCAGTGCATGGGTGGTATACCTTGGTCTTTAAGTTAGGTGTGTGTAATCAGTCATAAAATTTAGTTTTTATGGAGATAGAGAATAAGAAATGATGCTCAAACACTTCTTGATCTTATTGATTTGACTAGTCATGCACAAGGAAATAAAAATACCACTTTGCAAACTGTGACAAGCAAACTAAAAATTTATTTCATGGCTGCACTATGTTATCAACCGAACCAACTGGCCAAGCTAGAATTTAACAAATTAAAACTTGAATTATGCTAAAAATTTGTGACGAGTTGAGGAACCAATTTTTTTTATAAATTGATTTTTAATTGTATACTGCTATGTTGCAACTTTTCTGAAACAAGTCGGGATTTTATTTTTATTTTCATTTGCATATTTCTGTTGCATTCATGTAGTTGCATTAGAACCATAACATACTGCATTTGTATTTTGTGGGTAGCATCCATTGAAAACCCTCACAAGACACCACTTGTTCTACTAGGGACACCTATAGGTTTAACGGCTTGTTGCATATGCTCAATGCAATCATTTTTTTCCTACGAAAGTGTGATCTACCAAGTTTAGTTTTTCAGTCTTGTTTTACTCGAGTACGAGTAAAAGATAAGTGCGAGGGTATTTGTATAATATGTAAAAATGTTTATTTTTACACTCATATCTTATCTTTATTGTAAATAAATAAATATTTCTTTGGATGTTTTCATGTGTTTTCACAGGTTGTTAAATAAATGTCTCCTTCATTCAATTAAAGACCATTTGAATAGAAACCGGTACTTTTTGGAATCAATGAATTTTCAATCACAAAGGAAGCTGTAGCACACTGGTAAAGGCCTGAGAATATGGATAGGGTGACCTAAATTCAATTCTTGTCAAGCCCTATTTTTGCTGAAGAAGGGAACATGGATATATATATACACACACATACACACTGCCTCCTTTGCTTTAAAGAATATATGGAATAGTGGCATAATCTTCTCAAGGAAATAAAATCAAATCATTCATTCTCAACTGCAATGTAGAGGAATATTAAATAGAATTATTGCCAAAAAAAGCCAATCAATCTTCCATATACCACTATTCTAGGCCCAATTATTCACATAGATTGGAGACTACATCCCCTATAAATACCCATTATATTCATTGTAAACAGATGTTCATTTTTCTGTACTTCTTCTGTCCATTAATAAAGTTCTCTTTTCTTTTATTTCTGCATTTTTCATATTTTCATGCTAATTAGTGTTGTCTAGATAATTAGATTTGCTAGAGCAGAAATTGCTATTGCAATTACTTTTCTCATTAGTGATTGACCTCTAATTAGATTCAACGGTAATGCTAATTTTATTTTTTGCTAGTTTATTTATGTTCTATAATTTTATTTCCAGTATTCTGTTTTATTTTTAATCATTGACTTTATTATAGATCTGATTAGATTCGAATCTATAGTGAATTCAGTTGTAGTTTTAATTTGTTTTTTGATTGATAATTGTAATTTGGTTGTCGGTTCAATTAGATTTGTTTTGAACCAATTTGCAATTTCAATTTCTATTTCTGTTTCAACAGATCCTCCAAATTCGTCTAACTCGCCCACGCAATGTATAAATAATAAATTTTAATTTTTTTTCACTGTGTTGGACCTGTATGCTACACACATGTGCGCTTCCAGTTATCATTACATAATTTGCACTTTTCTAATTGTTAGGAAGCATCAAACAGTTGCTGTCTGAGGCCATACTCCAAAATGGTTTGATATAATAGTACCTTTGATCCATCCATGATGACCACAAATTTCGTTGAGATAAAAAATTCCAAAGTAGCTTGATGGAAGCAGCTTTCTTGAGATCTGAAAAGTGTTTAAGTCCTATGACACCTTCAGTTTTAGGATTGAACAGTGTTCTCCAAGCCACCTTATGACTGCCTCCAGCTCAAAAAAAGTTAGCACATAATGCTTTAATTTGTCCAATGTGTACTCTGGTATTTGGTACACAAAGAACTACTACAAAACCATAGGAGTAATAACTGATTAATTAATTCAACCATTCCTGTAACGATATCGTATTTTTCCCGGACCTAATTGATCGCAAAATCGACTAAGACCATTCAAAAACACGAATATGTTAACATTGGGCATACAACACATTAGAACAAATAACAAGAGACTTTTTATTACATCATAGTAATGCAACATCAGAGTACATAATATATCAGAGTACATCGATAAATAATAATACAGCGGAAGATAAATTACAATAAATGTAATACAATGCAGCAGAAATGAATAAACTAGCATAGAGGAAGACTATCAATGCTCTAGACACAGCTTTAAGCTTCGATCCAGGATCCTGCTCAATATATCTGCAAAATAAGCTACACGACTGCCCGTGTGGAAAAGAGGGCACCCGAGTTTGCAAAGTGAAACAAACTACGGGTCAGTCATGAGACTGGTATGATAAATCTTTCCTAACTTATCTAATAATATGGCTAATCACAGGGCCACGCCGCCAACGCGAAACGGGTTTACTCCATTGGATTGCCAGTGCATAAATTATATAAATTTTTATTCAAAACAATACAATGCTTTTTAGAAAAATGAAACCATTATAAGACTGAAGTCCCATCACACAATGCAACGCAAACCAGAGGATAGAGTTTTACCTTATAATGATCAAACATGCTTGATACGTAGAAAATAATATTTTAATATTATTATTAGTGTCTAATCAGTTTTAAAATACTTCAAAATAAATGTATTAATTCTAGACGGCTTAGTACCCCATCCTACTATGTCGCCATATATAGGTTTACAATCAAAACTGTAATGTCGTACTGGAAATTGGGTTTCCATCATGAGTCAAGGCTAGGGACAATCTCCTTACCGATTCGAGACACTCTAGCAATGTCATGGGACTCAGACGCTGGCGAGCCCTTGGATCCTCCAAGACCGGTCCACAAATACTTTAGTGGATTAGTTATGCCTGAACACAAGTTTCTTGGTCCTATTGAACCTATAAATTGGTCACTATCGACCAATATAACCGAGGCGCCTCATTCCATCATCCACATAAGTAAAATACCAGGGCTTGCAAAACCGTGATACCTCTTCTAGCTAGAAAGAAACGCATGCACTCCTTGGGCCCTTGTCCCGTTTCTGACTCTTACCGGGGTATGAGGCTCGCGAGGTAACGTTATACACAAAGCTATGCCGAAATAGGCTATGCTTTGATCATCATCCACAAGGCTCTGCTTTTCAACAAAAGCCTCGATCAATTGCATCTTGGCATGTAACATTGACAATTCACGCCATGCGATCGATAACTACCAATATATAACCTCTGAGCTCATGCGTCTCAGAGAAGGGTGTTAAGCAAGAGAATAAATTCTCCGCCACCAAACAGATATTTATTTAGATAGAAATCAATTTACATGGAATGAAATCCAATATCATACACACATCCATTTACAAGTCCGTTCTGGGTCTGAACGAAACCTGAGACACCTTATTCCGTGTCCCGTATGTCCAATACGGAAGAGAGGTGCTCGCATATCTGGACAATCAACAAGTACGTTCGGACAACTACCACTTTAACACTTTCCTAGGAGCGACCCAGTTCAGGGCATCATTAGTCGCCCATTTGATGTGAAGATCGTCGGTCTTCAATCACCGTCTTCAATGTCATTGACTTTTAATCATCGTAGTAATTATCCAGAATGGGTTAAACCTGGTCTTTCCAAATAACTCGCGTATTTTATAATCAAAAATCAAGTGCTATAAATACACATCATACGCCTCATTCTAATTCAGAATATTCTTTTAATAAAATATTCATATTAAAAGGGAAAGATTCCTCTTAATTTTATCAAAGATAAATTCCTTTAAATTTAATCTCTAATCTTCTTTTTAAAGATTTAATAAAACTCCAATTAAATTTTAATATCAAAAATCATTACTGTATGTTTATTCAACTTTTAAGAAATTAATCTTATCCTTAACAGGGTTAAAGAACTAATGTCATTTAAAACACTATTCACTATAAACTCAAAATCAGCTTCCATTAAATATGGAATTTTCATAGAAATCAAATCAATATATAATTGATATAAATTTTCCTTATCAGACTAATAATATAAATGGAATAACGGAAAAGCCTTTTAAATTCCATATATAGTAACGGGGTTCTTTTACGGAAGCCTATCTCGATTATTATCAAATCGAATTTCCACTCAATTCCAATTTAATATATTAAATTGGAAAACTCGACTTTGGAAAATTTCTTTTTAAATCTTAATAAAAAGATTTATAAATTCTAAATTGTATTTTTACTGTTAATTGGGATAAAGAACAAATGTCGTTTAAAACCCAGTTCACAATAAGCCTAATTCACATATCATTTTATTCCAATCACTAAATATATTGGAAACTCTAATAATCTTAATTAAAAGATTTATTCTTTTCATATGGGGTTTAAGAATAGTGTTATTTAAGACACCATCCATGACAACCCAAAATCTAATTTTTTTTATTTAATTCTAATTAAATATTAATTAATTGGAAGGCTTCATTAAATCTTAATTTAAAAGATTTATTCTAGTTAATAACTAGTTCATTTTGATAAAAATATATTTTTATCTATTGTGTCCATCCAAAAACGGACATAAAAATCATCATTTTATTATTCGTTGAATATTATTTTAAAATATTCGTTATTTAAAAATATTGTTTATGTAAAAATATACTTCATGTTAAAATATTCTTAATATTACAATATTCTTTATTTTAAGGTATTCTTTATATTTAAAAGATATTCTGAATCGAAGTGTGACTCAATCAATTACCATATAATTTCGGTTATATGGATTTCACACATCACATGAATATGACAATAACGATAAATAATCATTAGACAACCAATTCACATCCAGAGTGAAATTTACAACTGTGCGAGCATTAAAATGAATAAATAACGCTCATCGCAACCTGTCAATCTATTTATTGACATACAACTAAATATTGGGAGTAGTGTATGTCAAATGTCATCTCAATACCCGTGTTAGGTTTTCAGCCAACAACAGTTCATCTAAATAAATCATTGGTTAATGAATTTAACCAATTTTAATTCCGCTACCATGTTGATGATAATGAACAAAACATGTTATTATATTCCTAATGCCGAATAAAAATGTATTTTACTCGCATAATTTCCCTACATGTATCTGATGTCTAATAAAATGTAATTTATTTACATGGCATTGTTGTTGATGACAAATAAGAAGATAATTTTTGTTTTTCCTTTATTTGTATGCAATTTCTATTTTTAATTTTAAAAATTAAAAGAAATTGTTTTATTTTCATGTATAGTTTTAAATCATAACATATGAAATGCCTCTTTATTCTGTACACAAATTATAATGTATAATTCGACAATGCAAATGCCACTTGTATTTGCATACAAATTCTATTGTATAATTTAACAATAAAATGTCATTTTAATTCACATACAATTCTAATGTATGTTTTGACCATGAAAATGATTCTTATACTTGCATATAAATTCAAATGTATGTTTTGACCATGAAAATGATTCTTATATTTTCATATAAATCCTGCTATATGTTTTAACAATAAAAATGATTCTCTCATTTTTGTTGACGATTCTATTTCAACAAAATGATTAAAAATGATCTTTTCATTTTGGTTGAAAATTCTATTTCAATAAAATGATTAAAAATAATCTTTTCATTTTGGTTGAAAATTCAATTTCAATAAAATGATTAAAAGTGATATTCCATATTGTTAACAACTCTTATTTTAACCAATTGAATAAAAGTGGTAATTCAAATTGTTCACGATTCTAATTTAACAAAATGAATAACAAATGATAATTTCATATTGTTAACAATTCTAATTTAACAAAATGAACACAAATGATTCATTCATTTTTGTTGACAATCCTAGTTTTCAACAAAAATGACAATTCATTTTTGACAATTTTAATTTAATAAAATGGCATATTTATTTACTACATTTTTCTATGTATTCTAATGACAAATAAAAGAACAATTTATTTGCATACATTGTTCTAATGACAAATAAAAGAACAATTTATTTGTGTACAATATTCTATGTATTCTAGTGACAAATAAAAGAACAATTTATTTTTGTACAATATTCTATTCAACATAACAAATAAAAATGATAATTTTATTTGTTTACAATTTCCATATAACAAAAATGATATTTTTATTTTATCACAAATCTATTTAACAAAAATGTTATTTTGTTTTGGTTTAACTTAAATCTACTTAACAAAATGTTATTTTTGTTTTAACTCTTATCTAATTAACAAAAATGTATTTTTGTTTTAACTCCTATCCAATTAACAAAAAATGTAAATTTTGTTTTAACCCAATTCGAAAATATTAATTATGGTTTCAACCATTCTAATTAACAAAAATGATAATTTTTGTTTCAACAATTCTATTTTGACAAAAATGTATATTTTTGTTTCAACCTTTTTAATTGACAAAAATGTTTATTTTTGTTTAATCCTTTTTAATGAACAAAGTTGTTTCATTTTTCTTAATGAAAAAAAATGTATATTTTTACAAAGATGTGTATTTTGTTCAACAATTCTAATTTGACAAAATGAACATTTTCTATTTTCTTATATTACATTAAAAATGTGAATTTTAATGTAAACATGTTTTTATTTAAAACACGAATCTTTTTCTATTTTTATTCTAATTCAACAAAATGATTGAAATTGATATTTCATTTTGGTTGAAGACTCTAGTTCAACAAAATGTACAAAAATGGATATTTTCTTTTTGTTGAAAACTCTAGTTCAACAAAATGATAAAAATTGATATTTCATTTTTGTTGAAAACTCTAGTTCAACAATATGATAAAAATGGATATTTCATTTTTTTTGTTGAAAATTCTAATTCAACAAAATGACCAATAAGTGATATTTCATTTTTGTTTTGTTGACAAAAATGTAATTTGTGCTTTGACACAAATCTAATTTACAAAAAATGTCATTTTTGTTTTGATTATTTTATTTCAACCAAAATGTTCATTTTTTTAATATTTTAACAAAACAAAAATGTTCACTTTTGTTTTGACAAATTTTATTTAAACAAAAATGACAATTTTGCTTCAACAATTATATTGACAAAATGACAATTCCAATTCGACTATTCTAATTTTGAAAAAAATGATAATTTTTGTCCAATGATTCTAATTCGACAAATATGATAAGTTTTGTCCAATTATCCTAATTAATAAGATGATAATTCTTTTTAATTCAACTATTCAAATAAACCAAAAAATATGATAATTCTTGGTTCCACTATTCCAATTAACAAAATGTTGAATTTTGTCCAATGATTCTAATTTGACAATTTTATCTAAACAAAAATTATATATTTTTTCCTCACTCCTTTTATTACAACAAAATGATTTATATGTTTTTTTTTTTACTATTTTATCATAACACAATATCACCAAATGAACAGATCTACATGCCACATCAATCGTAGATCAACTCATGTAGTATAACAAATAGAAATTTACAGCAGAATGGTGATAATACAATCATAATTAATTTAAATTATTTAAGAAGAAGAAATAAAATAGAATTCTCACATTGGGTTTTGTCTGAATTTTCAACGTGCTCTGTTTCATCTCTAGTCAGTTCCAGGTGGTAGATCTCGCTTCTGCGATTCCAACGTTTTCAATTTCGCTGAATTCTGATTACATATGAAAAAGTTATGGATGTTTATACATTAATTTACAAAATTGAAATTAATTAAATAATTAATCTTAGTTAACCTTTTCCCTAACCTGCCCTTAATTACTCTTCCCTTCGTTGAATGCCTAGAACCCATATAACCCATTCACGGTTTTAAAACTCCACCACGCCCATCGTTCAAGGTCACCAGAGCAAGATCAGAAGTCGTTGCGTCGTAGCCGAGACCACCCTCTTCCACCGCCAGGCAGTGCCCCCCCTCCGACGGCCTTCTTCTCCTCGAAATCCATGCCGACCGTCTCCACTTTGAGCTGGAAATCCGACCACTTGAGAGCGTTAAACTCAATCATGACCGTCGGTCTTATAGAGCGCAGAAGCCTCTTCGATTTCGTATTTAGGATTTTCAAGATTTGTTGTATAGATTGGAAGTAAAGAGAGAATCAATTTCGGACATTCCTGTCCATTCAAGAATGGGGCGGCGGCTGAATATTAGAGAATTAGGATTTTGGGTATTGTAAAGGGGTGGTATTTATAATATAGTATATTATTTAATTCTTTAGTTTTCAGAAAAAGCCCGTTACTTATTAATAACTTCAAATCCAGGCCAACAAGGGTTACCCCTAGCAAAATATCCCTATTCCAGAACCAATGGGCTAGGTCCCGTCAGCCCGTTTGATCGTTTCAGCCTACTTTTCTTTAAATTAAATTATAAATTATTTAATTATTTAATTTGATCGTACATTTAGATTTACTGGGGCCACATACTAACTCTAAAACTTCCCAAAAAATATTTCTTGTTATGTTTTGATGATACGGTTCTAACAAAACTAATTTCGTCGAATTTGGAGATCGTTTGAAAAATGACCATTTTCTGGTCGATCCAAATTGACTGAAATTGATAAAACACGTTTTCTTTTGTTACGCTCACATATTAATTCCAAAAATTATGAAAATTGGATTCTAGCAATAATTTGACATTCTAAATCCCAAAAATGTGGTTTCATCGAAAACGGAGGTCAAAATGGCTATTTATACAGGCTATATATTATATTAAATTCTATAGCGACTATTCTAAATATTCAACTAACTATAACTTTTGATTCCCGCTATGAAATTTCAATTTTTCGGGTTCGTTGGAAAGATATTATTAAACAGATTTAAATATTTCTGGTTTCACCAAAATCCGATTTAATTTGCATTCCGTACATTCAGTCAAAGTTCAAATTCAAATTTTCAAACTACCGTGCTATTTCTAGCACCTTTTATAAATAAAATAAATATATTTGTTCCAACTTCGATTTAAATAAATTTTTAATCTTTATTGTTAAATATTAAAAATCCATTAAAATTTCTAAAATAAATTTTTTAAATTGGTTCCGAAATTCTGGATTGTTACAATCTCCCCCACTTAAAATCGTTTCGTCCTCGAAAAGGAGCGGAGCTGAAAATTGTTTAATTTACCAACTCAACTTTCATTTTTCTATTGGTTTCAATAATTTTGTTAGTTCATTAACTTTTCAAATATATATAACTTTTGTATATTCAAAAATCATAATTTTTTAAGATCGGATTATATATAATAGCCATTTGGTGACACTTATTTTTTTCAATTGCCAACACATTTTTGTGTTGTAAAGTGGTCACCACAATAAGGGTTACTACAAGAAAAAGTGTTGCTGAAAATACATATCTATGATTTTTTTATTTGCCAACCCATATTTGCGTTAGAACTGCGGTTAAAGTGAGGGTAAAAAAGTAAATGTCCACAGTTAAACCTAATCCTCTTTTCTCAACGCTTGTTCACGTATTTTCATTCAACGGCCGCTACTTCGAACAATCCTCTCCTTCAAGCGAATCAGAAAACGGATTCATCCTCTCCCTCAAGCAAACCAGAATCGGTCTCTCGTTCAAGCGATTTCGGCTGCTACTTTGGCTGATTCAATTTCGGCTTCTACTTCGGGGGATTCGATTTCGGCTACTACTTGGAGCGATTCGATTTCCGCTGCTACTTCGGGCGAATCAACACCTTAATCGACTTCTGGCAATTTCTACTTCAGGTGAACCCTTAAGCATCTTCTGGATCTTATTCATTCTCATTCATTCTCGTTCCTTTTAACTTGAACCGACAAGTCATCGCCATTTAATTTTCTTTTAAAAATGGTTCTAGTTGACATAGTTTATGAAATGGCATTTCCGAAGATCTGAGACAGTATGCTTCAGAAATCATCATCCATTTAAGTGTATGTATACCCGTTTTATGCCTTAATCTATAAAATATAAACAAGAATGCCATTATGTCTCACCTGATAAATGGGGTTGTCAAGCTGAAGTAAGTGTACCAAAAAAGAAAAAAAAAGGCAGAAAGCATCAAAGGCTGCTGCATGCATGCAGGAAAAAAGAAGGAAAAAGTAAAATATTTTTTATTTTATTTGAGAAGAAATAACATCAGAAAAAAGGAGAGAGGCAAGTTTGCGCATGTGTTGGGTAGAGTATGTACTAGTGTGCATGGATGTTTTGCGTGCATGTATCCTAATGGTAGCATTTTACTCTAGTTAGTGTGTTCCTTGTTTGCCTTATACATGTTTACTCATAGTATGTTTTTATCTTTGTCTATTTGTGATGCATCTCTGCCTTGTTGTTTTTCTGGGTGCTTACTCAGTGTTGATCCACCGATCATCCCATTCTGCTGTCTCATAAGAGTATACCACACCCTTATTTTCGCCTATTACATTGGTGCTTGTTGATGAGCCAAATGTCTAGCCTTGTATGGTCAGCACCTCTACCATGTATCAAAATGACTTGTATTATATATTTTGTATTATAAGCTTTATATGTATTTAATCCTAACCATTGTAAATATTTATCAGCGGTTGCTTGTAAGCTATACATATCTACGTACGTCAACAAGTGTTTTGATAGTTCTTTATTGGAATATGAATGTGCAAAGGGACTAAGCAAGATAAAGATTGGAAAAGTTCTTACTGCCCAAAAACTTCTCAGTATCTTGTACTCTTTTCAAGGTTTGATCTCTTCAACTCACTTTTATTAAAAAAAAATATTAGTAAGGTTGAATCATTAAACTTCTGTAAATGATTGTTATAAATTCAAAATAACGTGAGCATTGCTGAAGTTTATTCTTTGAATGTTATGCATGTTTCTACTGAAAACTTGTTTAATTTTAATCGTGAAATTAGTTAATATATATCAAGATTTTTTTGGCCTTCGCAACATTGATGCTTTTGTGCTGTCAAACTTTATTATGATGAAGCTATGGTTCTATAAACTAGGCATTATATAAAGACTTTGCATGTGCCTCAGTGTTAAATTGTAATAACTTCTTTGACAAAAAATTGATGGCATCTACCATGTTTTAATTAAGAGAGCTGTGTTTCCCAAGTATGCTAAATATGCTATCGGATACTGATATGAACCTGACTCAAAAAGGATATGCTCAGACTGCTCGAACATGTGGGAAAGCTTTGATATCATTAATCAGTGAAGTGCTTGACAGACCCAAAATTGTGGCTGGGAAATTAGAACTTGAGGCAGCACCATTTGATGTGCAATTCATTCTAGATGTTGTGCTATCTTTATTCTCTTCACAGTCAAGAGAGAACGGTGTTGAGGTAATTATGTTATGTGTGCACACATACTTTTTATTATTAATTTATTTATTTTTAATAACCAACGGTGCTGAAATTGATAGCTAATTATAATTTATGAAGAAGACAGCTGATTTTTTTTTTTTTGTATGTTCTAATGTGATTTGCAGTTCAAACATTCCGACTTAGTGGGACAGGTTACTTTGTAGCTTGTAGTATTTGTTTCGGATAGAGTTCCCAGAGTTCTCACTGGTGATATTGGGAGGTTCCGACAAATCATTATTAATCTCGTGGGGAATTCAGTTAAAGTAAGCATCTCAACTTCATGTTCAAAACTTTTTTTAATGTAGACAATTAACAATCGCTATCTACAAAAAAAAAATTGTGTATTTTTACAAAAACACAAATGAAAATAATAATAATTCAGTACAATGATATGGTATCAACATAAGTGCTAGTTTAGTTGAACTGATCACCTTCACGAAATGTGTTTTAGCATCAAATGCTTATTTCTAAGGATGCTAAAATATTGACTAGGTTAGCACTATATGATCCTGCTGATTATTAGAATTAGTCGCTACTTTCTAGCTGGTAGGTTATTGTTATGTTTTATGTTGAATGTTATCCAAATAGATTGCTATTATGTGCATTCTGCTAAAAAATTATTGTTCGAGTAACCTAGACTATAAACAAATACTTGAACCATAGTTTATGATACAAATCATCTCAGTAAGCTACACGTGGATATAGTAGTTATGTAGTGATAAAATTTTGTGAATTATTTGCCCTAGGTGGCTAAAATGGAGTGCGCATATATGACTCTCAGTTAACATTATGTATAGCATCTACAAATGGAAACATGCGTGGCACTAATCAAGAGGTAATATATTATTTATACTGTGGATCAATGAGTTTTTCTAATAAGATGTTTCATATGTACATATGAGAAAGTCACATGGCAGTGAACCAAATCAAAATATTTCATGAGTATCGTTCTTTTAATCCGTTACACTTTATATATATGCTTGTTTACTATGTTTGGATTTAAACCTTATTCTAGTAGCTTACAAGGCTCAGTTTAAAACCGAGCCGAAGCTTGGTTTTACTAGCTTTAACACTACAAAAATAATCTAGTTCATCAGGTCTAAAATCATGGCACGAGCTTAAAATAATGCTAGGACCATATGATGTTTACTGATACTTCATTATTGAGAATTGGATACACATCACATCATTAGCATAGTTATAGCTTATTTGTTGAATCGATGTGTTGTTTCTGTTTCTTAATGGATAAGTGTTTAATCAGATAACTATGTAATATATAAAGAGAGCTTTAATGGTACAAGTTATATTTCACGCACAACTATAAATGCAGTTAGTGTGTGTATTTCTTAGTGGTTAGCGTGTGTATTTCCTTTGTTAGTGTGGTAGTAATTATTTTAATTCAGCAGTAGCTTGAGTTTATTATCGAATTGTTGCGTAATTATTTCTACAAATGATAATTTCCTTCACATTTAATTATTTTTTTATTTATGATATCCATCAACCATGTACTGTTTTTCTAGAACAAATGATAATCTCATGCTTCACACATGAAAGTTCCACTAATACACATTTGTTTAAGTCCTATAGTCTTATGGAAACTAAGAGTTATAAGATAACACGCAATTGTAATTCAAGCAATTTAGGTGTAGGATTTCTGAAATTAGCGGTTACAATAAACTGATAACATTATTCTTTATATACTTGTTGCATGCAAAGCTTGCTAGTTACTTTTGATCTAAAATTCCTTTTTGACAAAGCGGGTTAGAGTTGGCTTTTTATTTATTACATGTTGCAGATTATCAGGACTAAAAACAGACAATTGCAAAAAGGTCCTTAATGAATGTTTATCATTTGATAAATTTTTATTGATGAACATATAAACTTAGAAGCAGATAAGTTAGCATCGAATGCCTAAAACTAAGACAACAAAGATTTGTAAACAATGCATGTAATCAAGTAAAATACAAGAAGGCATATTACTTTAGGAGTCCAGCCTGTTTATATACCTCAGCTACAAAATATGAGTAGCTACATTTACTATTTACCTTGGGAAAAGGGTTCATTAATTTTATTTGACATCCAACAAAGATACTACCACATAACAAGCAAAAGTTTCAAAGTTAGAATACACAAGATCTGGAAATAAGAACAAATAAATGAGAAAAACAAATACTGGTAATGTGTACAAAAGTGAGTGCAGGGGAAATCTAACTCTTATGTATGGGTTATGGTGTTTTTGGAATACCATAAATCTAATATTAATTTTGACATAGCTATTACTATAAACATGGAAATTTTAATAATAGGATTATTCTTTCTAATTGTGACAGAAAGCAGTTTGCTGCTATAATTGATTGGTTAACATATTTTAAATCTATACACAGGATAAAGTTCACCATGAGTGGATTACCCTAAAATGACTAGGTAATAAACTAACCTATAGAGATAACATGCAGTTACAGAAAATACAGAGTTAAACACAAAGTTGTTATTGATTGAAAGAGTGCATGGTTGATCAAATTTGCTGCTGCCATATTTTCTTTGAATATGCACTGTATCATTGCATTCATTTAGTTATAGCATGGAGTAAAAGGGACAACGTTGGAAGACATGCATACACAAATAGTGCAATAAGTGTTTTTTAGTTACTCGGAAAATATTGTTAATCTTAAAGTTAGAAATCCAAATTCCTGAATGTATTTTGGTAAAACAATAGGTTTGAGGAATAATATGCCAATTCACGGCATAATAAAGTATCCATAAGGTATTTATGAGGTACTGTTATTAGCCTGTCACAAGAAATTTGCAAAGTGCTCCCATGTTATATAAAATTGGCTAAAGGTTAGATAGTTATAACTGTACTTTTCTACTTATAATGGTAAGAGAGTTGATTGAAATAGTCATAGCAGCAATTGTTATGTGATGCATACTTATTTATAAACTTCTCAATACATACTTATGTAAAGGCTCAATTGTACTGAGTCCTAAGCTCAGTTATACTGAGCCTTAGGCCTCGGTTATACTGAGCCTTAGTCAGTATTACTGAGTCCTAGGCTCGGTTTTACTGAGCCCGTTCGGCTCAGTTTTACTGAGCCTAATAGCTTAGTTATACTGAGCCATTGGCGCAGTTAAACCTAGCCTTAGGCTCAGTAAAAATGAGCATAACGGCTCAGTTTAACCGAGCCTTAGACCCAATTTTACTGAGTTGTTTGGCTCAGTAAAACTGAGCCGTTCGGAGCCTACAATTTAATATTTTTTTTGTGCGTGATGCATACTTATGTTTTTCGTTTTTTAACAAGGAATTGAAAATTTTAATTTAATGTGATATTCAATTAATGCAGGCACTTCTAGAGGCAGCGGAAAAAAAGAGAAAATTAGATGGTAGTTCTAATGGTGCAGTAGATGATCTTAAAATTGGGTGGTTGATGTTCTTGAACCGGGTGCACCAATTTATGATGATCCTCAAAAGGGAATGTACAAGTTATGTGAATTTTTAGACGGAGGCTTCGTTATATGGCCAGAGTTTCATATTCAGTATTCATAGAATTTCATTTATGTATTGAATTTAGCAACCTAATTATGTATTCAATGTAGCAACCTAATTATGTATTGAACTTGACAACTTAATTATGTATTGTACTTGTCTGTTGTTAACTGTTATTCTATGTCGTTACGTGATTATGAATGTTGTCTATTGGTATGCATTGAGTTCAAATTGAGAATAATATTAGTTTTTGATTCATATTGAATATCGTCTGTATTTTCATCATGTTGGTTATTAATTGACTATTAATGTTAGAATATGCGAGTTACTAACATTTTTATTACTATTAAAATTTATATTTGTTATTAATTAAAACTTTGTAACGTGTATAAGCATTGTAAACAAAAATCTACCAACGTTTATAAGCGTTGGCAAAGAAAATCTACCGATGCTTATAAGCGTTGCGAAAGAAAATCTTCCAACACTTATAAGCGTCACAAATGAAAATATACCAATGCTTATAAGCGTTGGGAGAGAAAATCTACCAACGTTTATAAGCGTCACAAATGATAATATACCAACGCTTATAAGCGTTGGGAGAGAAAATTTACCAACGCTTATATGCGTTGGAAATAAATTGCCACCCCTCCGTAGCAACACTAATAAGCGTTGCTGAAATTGTTTGCGACGGTTATACTCGTTGGGAATCACCCGTTTTGGTGTAGTGATATATATATAATCGCAAATACGTTAATTATAAACTTGTCACTCTCAACTCGTTCTAGGGCATTTCTAACCCCATCTCTAACGAGTTTTCTCATTCTACGATACTACTGATCTCATCTCTAATGAGTATTCTTTTATAAGATATTACTAATATTACCTCTGATGAGACTTTTGTTCAGTTCCAACGAGTTTTACCCCAAAGATTTGAACCAGAGCACTAATACCAACAGTAATGATATCGTATTTTGCTCGGACCTAATCGATCGCAAAATCGACTAAGACCGTTCAAAAACCTGAATACACTAACTTTGGGCATACAACACATTAGAACAAATAACAGCAGACTTTTTATTACATCATAATAATGCAACATCAGAATACAGAATATATCAGAGTACATCGATAAATAATAATACAGCGGAAGAATACATTACAATAAGTGTAATATAATGCAGCGGAAATGAATAAACTAGCACAGCGGAAGACTATCAATGCTATGGACACAGCTTTAAGCTTCGATCCAAAATCCTGCTAAATATATCTGCAAAATAAGCTACTCGACTGCCCGTGTGGAAAAGAGGACACCCGAGTTTGCAAAGTGAAACAAACTACGGGTCAGTCATGGGACTGGTGTGAGAAATCTTTCTTAACTTATCTAACAATATGGCTAATCACAGGGTCACGCTGCTAACGCGGAACGGGTTTACTCCATTGGATTGCCAGTGCATAAATTGTATAAATTTTTATTCAAAACAACGCAATGCTTTTTAGAAAAATGAAACCATTATAAGACTCAAGTCCCATCACATAATGCAACGCAAACCGGAGGGTAAAGTTTTAGCTTATAATGATCAAACATGCTTGATACGTAGAAAATAATATTTTAATATTATTATTAGTGTCTAATCAGTTTTAAAATACTTCAAAGTAAATGTATCAATCCTAGACGGCATAGTACCCCATCTTACTATGTTGCCATATATAGGTTTACAATCAAAACCATAATGTCGTATTGGAAATTGGGTTTCCATCATGAGTCAAGGCTAGGGACGATCTCCTTACTGATTCGAGATACTCTAGCAATGTCTTAGGACTAGGACGCTGGCGAGCCCTTGGATCCTCCAAGGCTGGTCCACAAATACTTTAGTGGATTAGTTATGCCTGAACACACGTTTCCCGGTCCTATTAAACCTATAAATTGGTCATTATCGGCCAACATAACCGAGGAGCCTCATTCCATCATCCATATATAAAATGTCAAGGCTTGCAAAACCCTGATACCACATCTAGCTAGAAAGAAACGCATGCACTCCTTGGGTCCCTTGTCCCGTTTCTAAATCTTACCGGGGTGTGAGGCTCGCGAGGTAACGTTATACACAAAGCTATGCCGAAATAGGCTATGCTTTGATCATCATCCACAAGGCTCTGCTTTTCAACGAAAGCCTCGATCAATTGCATCTTGGCATGTCACATTGATAATTCATGCCATGTGATCGATAACTACCAATATATAACCTCTGAGCTCATCGTCTCAGAGAAGGGTGTTAAGCAAGAGAATAAATTCTCCGCCACCAAACAGATATATATTTAGATAGAAATCAATTTACATAGAATGAAATCCAATGTCAGACACACATCCATTTACAAGTCCGTCCTGGGTCTGAACGAAACCGAAGACACCTTATTCCTCGTCCCGTATGTCCAATATGGAAGAGTGTGCTCGCATATCTGGACAATCGATAAGTACGTCCGGACAACTACCACTTTAACCCTTTCCTAGGAGCGACCCAGTTTAGGGCATCAGTAGTCACCCACTCGATGTGAAGATCGCTGGTCTTCAATCACCGTCTTCAATGTTTTTTACTTTTAATCGTCGTAGTAATTATCCAGAATGGGTTAAACCCGGTCTTTCCGAATAACTCGCGTATTTTATAATAAAAAATCAAGTGCTATAAATACACATCATATGCCTCATTCCAATTCAGAATATTCTTTTAATAAAATATTCATATTAAAAGGGAAAGATTCCCCTCAATTTTATCATAGATAAATTCTTTTAATTTTAATCTCTAATCTTCTTTTTAAAGATTCAATAAAACTCCAATTTGATTTAATATCAACAATCATTACTTTATGTTTATTCAACTTTTAAGAAATTAATCTTATCTTTAACTGGGTTAAAGAACTAATGTAATTTAAAACACAGTTCACTATAAACCCAAAATCAACTTCAATTAAATATGGAATTTTCACAGAAATCAAATCAATATATAATCGATATAAATTTTTTGTATCAGACTAATAATATAAATGGAATAACGGCAAAGTCTTTTAAATTCCATATATAGTAACGGTCTTCTTTTACGGAAGCCTATCTCGATTATTATCAAATCGAATTTCCACTCAATTCCAATTTAATATATTAATGTGGAAAACTTGACATTGAAAATTTTCTTTTTAAATCTTAATAAAAAGGTTTATAAATTCTAAATCATATTTTTACTGTTAATTGGGCTAAAGAACAAATGTCATTTAAAACCCAGTTCACAATAAGCCTAATTCACATATCATTTTATTCCAATCACTAAATATAATTAGAAACTCTAATAATCTTAATTAAAAGATTTATTCTTTTCATACGGGTTTTAAGAACAGTGTTATTTAAGACACCATCCATGACAACCCAAAATCTAATTCTTTTATTTAATTCTAATTAAATATTAATTAATTGGAAGGCTTCATTAAATATTAATTTAAAAGATTTATTCTAGTTAATAACTAGTTCATTTTGATAAAAATATATTTTTATCTTTTGTGTCCATCCAAAAATGGACATAGAAATCATCATTTTATTCTTCGTTGAATATTATTTTAAAATATTCGTTATTTAAAAATATTCTTTATGTAAAAATATTCTTAATATTAAAATATTCTTTATTTTAAGGTATTCTTTATATTTAATAGATATTCTGAATCGAAATGCTACTCAATCAGTTACCACATAATTTCAGTTATATGGATTTCACACATCACATGAACGCGACAATAATGAAAAATAATCATTAAAACAACCTATTCACATCCAAAGTGAAATTTACAAATGTGCGAGCATTAAAATGAATAAATAAAGCTCATCGCAACCTGTCAATCCATTGATTGACGTACAACTAAATATTGGGATTAGTGTATGTCAAATATCATCTCAATACCCGTGTGGGGTTTTCAGCCAACAAAAGTTAATCTAAATAAAACATTGTTTAATGAATTTAACCAATTTTAATTCCGCTAACATGTTGATGATAATGAAAAAAACATGTTATTATATTCCTAATGCCAAATAAAAATGTATTTTACTCGCATAATTTCCCTAAATGTATCTAATGTCTAATAAAATGTAATTTATTTACCTGGCATTGTTGTTGATCACAAATAAAAAGATAATTTTCATTTTTCCTTTATTTGTATGCAATTTCTATTTTTAATTTTAACAAATAAAAAGAAATTGTTTTATTTGCATGTATAGTTTCAAATCATAACGTATGAAATGCCTATTTATTCTGTACATAAATTATAATGTATAATTCGACAATACAAATTTCACTTGTATTTGCATACAAATTCTATTGTATAATTTAACAATAAAATGTCATTTTAATTCACATACAATTCTAATGTATGTTTTGACCATGAAAATGATTCTTATATTTGCATATAAATTCAAATGTATGTTTTTACCATGAAAATGATTCTTATATTTGCATATAAATCCTACTGTATGTTTTAACAATAAAAATGATTCTCTCATTATTTATTACGATTCTATTTCAACAAAATGATTTAAAATGATCTTTTCATTTTGGTTGAAAATTCTATTTTAATAAAATGGTTAAAAATGATCTTTTTATTTTGGTTGAAAATTCTATTTCAATAAAATGATTAAAAGTGATAATTCCATATTGTTAACAACTCTTATTTTAACCAATTGAGTAAAAGTGGTAATTCATATTGTTCATGTAACTAATTTAACAAAATGAATAACAAATGATAATTTCATATTGTTAACAATTCTAATTTAACAAAATGAACACAAATGATTCATTCATTTTTGCTGACAATCCTAGTTTTCAACAAAAATGACAATTCATTTTTGACAATTTTAATTTAATAAAATAACATATTTATTTACATACATTTTTCTATGTATTCTAATGATAAATAAAAGAACAATTTATTTGCATACATTATTCTAATGACAAATAAAAGAACAATTTATTTGTGTTTCTAATGACAAATAAAAGAACAATTTATTTGTGTACATTATTCTATTCAACATAACAAATAAAAATGATAATTTTATTTGTTTTCAATTTCCATATAACAAAAAAGATATTTTTGTATTATCACAAATCTATTTAACAAAAATGTTATTTTGTTTTGGTTTAACACAATTCTCGTTAATAAAATGTTATTTTTGTTTTAACTCTTATCCAATTAACAAAAATGTAATTTTTGTTTTAACTCTTATCCAATTAACAAAAAATGTAATTTTTGTTTTAACCCAATTCAAAAATGTTAATTATTGTTTCAACCATTCTAGTTAACAAAAATGATAATTTTTGTTTCAACAATTCTATTTTGACAAAAATGTATATTTTTGTTTCAACCTTTTTAATTGACAAAAAAGTTTATTTTTGTTTAATCCTCTTTAATGAACAAAGATGTTTCATTTTTCTTAATGAACAAAAATGTATATTTTTACAAAGATGTGTATTTTGTTCAACAATTCTAATTTGACAAAATGAACATTTTTCTATTTTCTTACGTTACATTAAAAATGTGAATTTTTAATGTAAACATGTTTTTATTTAACACATGAACCTTATTCTATTTTTATTCTAATTCAACAAAATGAAAGAAATTGATATTTCATTTTTTTCGAAGACTCTAGTTCAACAAAATGTATAGAAATGGATGTTTCCTTTTTGTTGAAAACTCTAGTTCAACAAAATGATAAAAATTGATATTTCATTTTTGTTGAAAACTCTAGTTCAACAAAATGATAAAAATTGATATTTCATTTTATTTTATTTTGGTTGAAAATTCTAATTCAAAAAAATGACCAATAAATGATATTTCATTTTTGTTTTGTTGACAAAAATGTAATTTGTGCTTTGACACAAATCTACTTTACAAAAAATGTCATTATTGTTTGGATTATTTTATTTCAACCAAAATGTTCATTTTTTTTATATTTTAGCAAAAAAAAATGTTCACTTTTGTTTTGACAAATTTTATTTATACAAAAATGACAATTTTTCTTCTATAATTATATTTTGACAAAATGACAATTCCAATTCAATTATTCTAATTTTAACAAAAATGATAATTTTTGTCCAATGATTCTAATTCGACAAATATAATAAGTTTTGTCCAATTATTCTAATTAACAAGCTGATAATTCTTTTTAATTCAACTATTCAAATAAACCAAAAAATATGATAATTCTTGGTTCCACTATTCCAATTAACGAAATGATGAATTTTGTCCAATGATCTAATTTGACAATTTTATCTAAACAAAAATTATATATATTTGCTTCACTCCTTTTATTACGACAAAATGATTTATATGTTTTTTTTACTATTTTATCATAACATAATATCACTAAATGAACAGATCTACATACCACATCAATCACATATCAAATCACGTAGTATAACAAACAGAAATTTACAGCGGATTGGTGATAATACAATCATAATTAATTTTAATTATTTAAGAAGAAGAAATAAAATAGAATTCTCACATTGGGTTTTGTCTGAATTTTCAACGTGCTCTGTTTCATCTCCAGTCAATTCCAGGTTGTAGATCTCGCTTCTGCGATTCCAACGTTTTCAGTTTCGCTGAATTCCGATTACATGTGAAAAGTTATGGATGTTTATACATTGATTTACAAAATTGAAATTAATTAAATAATTAATCTTAGTTAACTCTTCCCCCCCCCCGATGGCCTCCTTCTCCTCTAAATTCACGCCTACCGTCTCCACTTTGAGCTGGAAATCCGACCACTTGAGAGCGTTAAACTCGATCATGACCGTCGGTCATATAGAGCACAGAAGCCCCTTCGATTTCGTATTTAGGATTTTCAACATTTGTTGTATAGATTGGAAGTAAAGAGATAATCAAATTCGTACATTCCTGGCCATTCAAGAATGGGGCGGCAGCTGAATATTAGAGAATTAAGGTTTTGGGTATTGTAAAGGGATGGTATTTATAATATAATATATTATTTAATTCTTTAGTTTTCAGAAAAAGCCCGTTACTTCTTAATAACATCAAATCCAGCCCAACAAGAGTTGTCCCTAGCCAAATACCCCTATTCCGAAACCAATGGGCTAGGTCCCGTCAGCCCGTTCGATCGTTTCAGCCCACTTTTCTTTAAATTAAAATATAAATTATTTAATTATTTAATTTGATCGTACATTTAGATTTACCGGGGCTACATATTGACTCTAAAAATTCCCAAAAAAATATTCCTAGTTATGTTTTGATGATACGGTTCTAACAAAATTAATTTTGTCAAATTTGGAGATCGTTTGAAAAATGGTGATTTTCTGGTCGATCCAAATTGACTGAAATTGATAAAACACGTTTTCTTTTGCCACGCTCACATATTAATTCAAAAAATTATGAAAATGTGAATCTAGAAATAATTTGACATTCCGGATCCAACAAAAGTGGTTTCGTCGAAAACAGAGGTCGTTTACAAAATGGCTATTTACACGGGCTATATATTATATTAAATTCTATAGCGACTATTCTGAATATTCAACTGACTATAACTTTGGATTCCCGCTATGAAAATTCAATTTTTCGGGTTCGTTGGAAAGATATTATTAAACAGATTTAAATATTTCTGGTTTCACCAAAATCAGATTTAATTTGTATCCTGTACATTCTGTCAAAGTTCAAATTCAAATTTTCAAACTATCGTGCTATTTCTAACTCCTTTTATAATTAAAATAAATATATTCGTTCTAACTTCGATTTAAATAAATTTTTAATCGTTATTGTTTAAAATAATTCATTTTAAATATTAAAAATCCATTAAAATTTCTAGAATAAATTTTTTAATTTGGCTCCAAAATTCCAAGTTGTTACAATTCCTGCAAAATTAAGTAGTTTGAGTTGTCAACCCTGCAATTTAGCCTTCACTTTATGTATCAGTGTTTGACAATCACTATAATGAAAGATAATTTGAAGATAAAGGAACTCCTAGGTATTTTATAGGGAATGCTTCTATTTGGCATCCAAGCATAACTTGAATTTGGTGAGAGTTAGCGAATGTTTTGCTGAAAAATATCTTAGTTTTTAAATTGTTTATAGCTAAAACCGATAAGTAGCTCAACTTGGTGAATACCGATTGAAAAGTACATGCACATACGTAAGTTGATTTACCGAACACTATTAGATCGTCCGCGTAAAGTAAATGAGCGATGGTTGGTGTTATCTTCGATGCTAGTAAGAAATATCCTTTAAATGTTGCTTTATTCATTAAATATGTAAAATATTCCATAGCAACCATGAATATATATGGTGATGGTGGATCACCCTGTCAAATGCCCGTGTTAAAAGTCAGAAAAATCCCGTGGAGTACCTGGAATCATCACTGATAATATAGGAGTTGAAATGCACTCATATATCATATTAATTAAGTGAATAGAAAAGCCCATCAATTTCATAATGTGGCAGATGAATTCTCTATTGATAGAGTCGTACGCATTTTTCAAATCCTCCTTAACACAGAATTTAGGCATACATGGTTTATTGAAATCTCATAGAAGTTCATGTGCTAGAAGTATGTTTTCACTGATATGTTGACTTGAAATAAACACAAACTAGTTTTGAGAAATAAAATAAGTCAAGAAATGTCTGAACCTATTACCCAAAGTATTTTATTTAGCACTTTGTAATACATATTGCAGCAAGATATGGGTCGGTGGTGATCAATACTGGTAAGCTTGTTGGAGTTTGGGGCCAAAGTGATGAATGTATGATTAACCCCTTTAGACAGCTTTGCTGAAGTGAATATGTCTTGTATAACATCTAACAAATCAAATTTTATATCATCCCAGTGAATTCCCATGAACTTTGAATAAATTCCATTAGGACTTGGGGATAGAATCGTCGTGTATGGAGTAAACAACCTTTTGTACTTCAGTCGAAGTTATATCGCGTAGAAGAAGGCACTGGCCCTCGTTGTTAACTAAGTAAACTGGTTGAAAGCCTGGAAATTGTTCAATAACTGGTCCATTGATTAGGTCAATGAAGTTTTGAAGTGCTTCACATTCTATATCAGCGAATTTAAACAAACATTCTCCATTTTCTTTTATCAGCGCTTGGATATTGTTTGCGAATCTTCAAGTTGACATTCTTGCATAGAATTTTTTTGAATTAAAATCACTCTGTTGCAAACAAGCTACCTTGGATCTTTACCTCAAACTCCATAAAAAAAAAAAAATGGGTTTGAAGGTTGTGTTTTGCCTGCATGAAACATTCAGAGGTGTGTAAATTTTCTGGGTCGACCTGATCTACCTCTTGTTCTAAATCCTCTACAAATTTTTCTGTCTGCTATAAAGGGTCGTCTTCCTTTGGCCTGAGTTTGTTCTATAATTTAAGTTGTTGCTTATAAGCTGCAAGTTTTCCCCGTAGGTTGTAACTAGGAAAACGCCAAGAGTTTGTAAGTAATCCAGCCCGAACACAGTCAAAGTATCTGTCATACATATGCCAATCATTGTTACATCTAAAATGAAATCCTTTTGGTCCAGTAGTGGATATTAAATTGAAGAGAAGAGGTTTATGGTAACTTGATAGCCGTGAGAATGCCAAGGTTTTCATGTTTAAAAATTTCTGTAAACATGCATTATTCACCAAAATTTTGTCTATATATTTTGCAGTACCTTTTCTTCTCCAGGTGAAGTCGAAAGCAGTTAGCCTAATCTTGGTTAGTCCAGTTTGGTTTAAAAAATTGGAAAACACCTCAAATGCTGAAATGGAACTGGGAGTCCCCCTTTTTTGTCATGAAACGATGACACATTGTTTTAATCCCCTATAAGAATCCAAGTTTGCAATATGTCGGTAGCTTCTTGCTATAGATGATCCCAGAGTTGCTTCCAGTCATAAAGGAATTGCTGGCATATATTATAGTGACAAATAGAGTTAGGCCTCCATTGTTAATAACTGATATAGTTATTGTTGAAAATTTATAGGAGGAAGAGGAAACTACAAGAAAGAAGGAATTTTTTTATTGCTTTTATTTCCCTTTATTTTTGCTTGATACAACATTGATTCTGCTTGATACAAATAAATGAGTACATCCCAATTTATATTAGGGAAAATCTCTAGACTATTCTTTTCTAGATTCTCCTTGAATTCTATACTTTCTAAATATTTCTTCTTATTACATATTTATTAATCTAGATTTTTTACCCTTCCACAAATACAAACATTATCTTACTAATAACCATTTCCATTCATGCAATAAATGTTTCTTTAAAACCAAGTTTATTTTTCAACATCCCCCCGTAAACATGGTTTTATTACTCCAAGCAGATTCCTTTGTATCTCACGTGTTTTGGCAGAAATGAAGAAATTATCTAAGTTTTCTTTTTTCATGTCTTCTTCTTTCCCAATATGAAGATCTTCGATGTAATTTCTTCAACGGTGCTCCATTCTTTTTGTCCTCCTTCATTCGCACAAGACGTTCCAAAAAGTGTGTGCTCTAGCTTCCATCTTATTCCACTGTCATAAACTTTGAATGAGTCATATATGACATCTTTAAATTCTTTTAAAAAATCACTTTTACAGTATTTGGTCAATTCAATTTCTTTGTTTGTGTTAAATAATACTGAACAAACAGTAGCATGACTTTAGACTCTTCTTCCACGATAGCATCCTCTCTCTCTCTCATTAATAATTTTAGATTCAGTAACATCATCAAGCTTCTCATTATCGACATTCTTTGTATCAGGCACCGCTTCACTTACTTCTTCAACTTGAGTTTTTTGTTCATCGTCTACCTTATTCAACTCCACTACACTATCAGCTTCTTCAACATCATTACTGCAAAACTCAACTTCAGTAGGTTTCAAATCTTTCTCTTCTTCAATAACATTAATATTAATAGCATTTTTATTCTCCTCTTCTGCCTCGATGACCGAACTCACTTCATTCTTCTCTTGTTCGACTATGGGCACTGAACTTTCTTCAACTTTAGTTTTATTTTCTTTTCCTACTTCTTCTTCATTTTCTTTATGGGCCAGTAGTGATGTACCGTTTTCTGTACTTCTTTCTTCAACGTAATTGGTCTTCTCTTCAACTTTATTGTTTCTTAGAGCTCCACATTCAGAAGCATAATTCCCAAATTTCTCATAATTATAGCATTGAATGCTTGAATTGTCATACCTTGAATTTGAATTGCCTCTCCCACGTCTTCTAGTTGTGCTTTCTCCTCTTTGATTATTGTTGCTCTGGTTGTTTTCATTGTTGAGTCTCCAACTTTGTCCATATCCATATCCACCATATCTTCCTCTTTCTTGACCAAGATCCGATCTTTCTTGGCTTTGATTATTTTCTCCCTTTCCTGAATCAATTTGTGTCTTAAGAACATGCTCCACGGTCTCTTCCTTCTTCCTTTTCTTTTCTTCATAAGCTTGCAATGACCCTAAAAGTTCCTCTATAGCCATGGCCTTCAAATTTTTTGTTTCTTCAATGATGGCGACAATATGTTCAAACTTTGGATCTAATGATCTAAGAATCTTCTCCATGATTCTAACATCATCTAATTTTTCACCGTTCTTTTCAAATTATTAGTAACAACCAAAACTCTTAAAAAATAACCAGAAACATGTTTACCTTCTTTCATATGTAGAGATTCAAATTCCCCTCTTAATGTTTGAAGATGCATCTTTTTAACTTGATCATCTCCCTTGTAAGATATCTGAAGCTTTTCCCATGCTTCCTTTGCGGACTTTGCTTCCGAAATCTTTTCAAAAATGTCATCATCTAATGCTTGATAAATTAGACAGAGAGCCGTCTTGTCTCTCATCCTTGTGTTTTCTAGTTCATCCCTTTGGGTTTGAGATAGACTATCTTCGTCTTCTTGTTCGGTATAGCCTTTTTCAACTATCTCCCATAGATCGTATCCTCTAAGTATGACCAACATCCTTAAACTCCAATTATCATAATTGATCTTGGAAAGCATTGGAATTGGTGCATGAATGCTGTTATTCGCCATCTTTTAGGATCTTATAGCTCTGATACCACTTTGTTGGAAAATTTATAGCTCTGATACCACTTTGTTGAAAATTTAGAGGAGGAAGAGGAAACTACAAGAAAGAAGGAATTTTTTTATTGCTTTTATTGATTGCTTTTATTTCCCTTTATTTTTGCTTGATACAACATTGATTCTGCTTGATACAAATGAATGAGTACATCCCAATTTATATTAGGGAAAATCTCTAGACTATTCTTTTCTATATTCTCCTTAAATTCTATACTTTCTGAATATTTCTTCTTATTACATATTTATTAGTCTAGATTTTTTTCCTTTCCACATATACAAATATTATCTTACTAATAACCATTTCCATTAATGCAATAAATGTTTCCTTAAAACCAAGTTTTATTTTATATGTTGGGAAGAGAGAAAGTAATAACATTAGTTGTCCAAACAGTGGAGTTCCATATAACTAATATTCTACCAGAAATCTCAATAGTATTATTAGTTATATGTTTCCACTACGTAGGAAGTTTCTTTGCGAACAAACTTAAAATTCTGGAATTTGTCTTGTTTTCAACCAAACCAACAAAAGCTGGTTTGAATTTCGTTATAAGTGTGAATACATCAGAAGTCCAATGTTGTGCATTTATACCCCTGACATTCCACATTAAAGTGCCATTTAATGGTGGAGTTGCTCCGTAGTGATCTTTTAAAAGGAGCTTGAGTGGATTGTAGTTTTTCCTTTTAATTGTTGCAAGTAATTTTCATTTTTTCTCACGTAACCTGACATGTCTAACATGTCTTCTTCAGGTGGATTTTCTTCAGTGTTGTCTACAATGTGGTCAAGGTCATCAGGTAATATTTGTGAAGGTAAGCAACAATTTAAAAATTCAAGCTGGTCTAGAGGTTCTTCAGTATTATCTTCATTTGCATGTGGCACATCGTTGACAATTGCTTCATTCACTATTTCAGCAGGGGTTGTTGTGGAGATTGAAGATAAATTAGTATTTTGCTTTGGTATCCATTGTGGTGTTGACACCTTTTCATGTACAGAATCTCTATGTCCAAACACCCTGCAACTTTCACACTTAGGCGGTATGAATTCATCTTGAACCTTAATGTCCTTTGTAACACTTGTATGCAACAACACTAGTATCTTATGAATGAGTTTGTATCTGTATTGATGTTTAATTGAATTCTTGCATATCTGGTAAATTGTTTGCTTGTAGTCTTTTCGTCAATCTGAACTGGTTCACCCACATAACTCGAAATCAAAGATAATGCTTTAGATGTCCACATTTCCATATCCTGATTTAGAAGTCGAATCAAATTAGGATGGTATATTAATCTTTCTAAACTCGTATTAGGGCATCCAAGTGTCAACCGGTAGGAGACTCCCATAGTAAGAATAGGTGTTTGACTCAGTTATATGATTAAAATCATTCAAAACTTCAAACCGAATTGATATTTGAAACTCCTTCCCTATATGTATGTAACGACCTAGAAATTAGGCTAATGTAAAAAAAATGCTTTTTCATGATTTTTAATAAGAATTTATGACTAAAATAAAATGTATGTAAATTAATCAAACAGACTTTGTCGGTTTTTCTTAATTCTACTGAGCCTTCGAAAACTTGTGTTTGTCTGAAGCCCCAGACAATACCCATTTTGTCCTCCTTTGAATGATACATTAATTACAACGACTTATTAAAGCCTTAATATTAGTTCCTTGTATTTTCTTTATTTTTGTGCATTTATGACCAGTTTTAATGTTAATGTTAATTAATGCAAAAAAAAATCGTCAGTTTCATTTTCCTTTATTTCGTAACATTTTTTTTTAATCTAATTAACGTACAAGTATATACTAACTTTAATTTATTACCATTTATTATTTCTTTTAATATATATATGTATAGCTTAATATTCTTGACTTTTTATTTCTTTTATCGCAGTTATTCTTAAATGGAATACTGATTCCCTTTAACTTAGGCAATATTTGTAGTTTTCTTCTATAATTCATTTTTTATTTTTTTTCAAAATCGAACTCAAATGAAATATTAATCTCTCTTTATCTCTAAGCAATATTTGCAGATTTCCCCTTCAGTTTAATTTTTCCACAACAAATCTTGTTTAATCTACTCCAAAAAAATACCAAAAGACTTAAATGTAAACAAATTATTGTCATATATTTTAAGGATCATTTATAATCTTATCACATTTCTTTCTATAGTGGTGAGTATTATTACATCTCTGTCTTATTATTTCTTTCTTCTACGATTACATTTCATTGTGGATTAGATTGCATGGTCAGATTTAAATTTATTGAATTTCACCTTATTTTTTAAAAAAAAAATTAGAAAGAATTTTCACCTTAATTTAAATTTAAAATTTCAATAGTGAATTATAGTTATAATTTTGTAGATCAATCAAGTTTTGTCCATAGGTTTGGTTTCGATTTGCATCTCTTAATTCTTACTAAATTTCAGCTATATAATAAGGTATTTGCCTACCAACTATTCTTTTTTATATAATATTTTAAGTTTCAACCTTTGGAACTATCAATGAGCTTTAAAAATGTTTGAATTAGCTAGCAATTTTTCAAATAGAAAATGTATAACTTTTTTGCTTTAAAAACCTTCATATGTAATTGATAAATTACACTAATTAAATTATAGCTTAATATTCTTGACTTTTTATTTCTTTTATTGCAGTTATTCGTAAATGGAATATTGATTCCCTTTAACTTAGGCAATATTTGTAGTTTTCTTCCATAATTCATTTTTTATTTTTATTTTCAAAATTGAACTCAAATGAAATATTAATCTCTCTTTATCTCTAAGCAATATTTGTAGATTTCCCCTTCAGTTCAATTTTTCCACAACAAATCTTGTTTAATCTACTTCAAAAAATACCAAAAGACTTAAATATAAACAAATTTTTGTCATATATTTTAAGGATCATTTATACTCTTATCACGTTTCTTTTTATAGTTGTGAGTATTATTACATCTCTGTCTTATTATTTCTTTCTTCTACGATTACATTTCATTGTGGATTAGATTTCATGGTCAGATTTAAATTTATTGAATTTCAGCTTATTTTAAGAAAAATAGGAAGAATTTTCACCTTAATTTTAATTTAATATTTCAATAGTGAATTATAGTTGTAATTTTGTATATCAATTTAGTTTTGTCTATAGGTTTGGTTCCAATTTGAATATCTTAATTCTTACTAAATTTCAGCTGTATAATAAGGTATTTGCCTACCAACTGTTCATTTGTAGATAATATTTTAAGTTTCAATCTTTGGAACTATCAATGAGCTTTGAAAATATTTGAATTAGCTAGCAATTTTTTAAATAGAAAATGTACAACTTTTTAGCTTTAAAAACCTTCATATGTAATTGATAAATTACAAAAATTAAATTATAGCTTAATATTCTTGACTTTTTATTTCTTTTATCGCAATTATTCTTAAATGGAATACTGATTCCCTTTAACTTATGCAATATTTGTAGTTTTCTTCTACAATTCACTTTTTATTTTTTTCAAAATCGAACTCAAATGAAATATTAATCTCTCTTTATCTCTAAGAAATATTTGCAGATTTCCCCTTTAGTTCAATTTTTCCGCAACAAATCTTGTTTAATCTACTTCAAAAAATACCAAAAGACTTAAATCTAAACAAATTTTTGTCATATATTTTAAGGATCATTTATACTTTTATCACATTTCTTTCTATAGTGGTGAGTATTGTTACATCTCTGTCTTATTATTTCTTTCTTCTACGATTACATTTCATTGTGGATTAAATTTCATGGTCAGATATAAATTTATTGAATTTCAGCTTATTTAAAAAAAAATAGAAAGAATTTTCACCTTAATTTAAATTTAAAATTTCAATAATGAATTATAGTTGTAATTTTGTAGATCAATCTAGATTTGTCCATAGGTTTGGTTTCGATTTGCATCTCTTAATTCTTACTAAATTTCAGTTGCATAATAAGGTATTTGCCTACCAACTGTTCCTTTTTAGATAATATTTTAAGTTTCAACCTCTGGAACTATCAATGAGCTTTGAAAATGTTTGAATTAGCTAGCAATTTTTCAAATAGAAAATGTACAACTTTTTTTCTTTAAAAACCTTTATTTGTAGTTGATAAATTACACTAATTAAATTCGACATTTTTCATGAATATTTTTTATGTATTAAATCTTTGTGTTTGCATGATTGATTAAAATAACTATTTTAAGTTTTTAATAATATATGTAATTTTTCTTCTATATACTATGATTCATGTGTAGTTTTAAAGAATTAAAAAACATAAGCAAAATAAATTCTTTTATCTTGTAGCATTACAAAGTCGGTTTTCCCACCGTTATGCGGTTATACTAGTTAAGTATGTTAGGATTATCTAATTTAAATTTATTTTACATAATTAAATAGTTTATTTAAATTGTAAAATATGACCGAAAATATAATAACTAGTATTATCGTACAACGGTGGGTAAAACAGACCGTTAGTGTTCAATATGAAATAAAAACTATTTGTTAAAACATATTTCAAATTAGATTTTATTTTAAAAATTATAAGGTAATTTAAGAGAAATGAAAGTAACTACTAACGAATCTTTACCAATAATCGGAATAGGTTTGCTATCACACTTTTTTGGTGTACACCTGAACTGACGAAAATGCCCTTCATACATCTCAATAAAATCTGTCAAAATACGGACAACTAATAAAATCTGTCAAAATACGAAAATGACCTTCATACATCTCAATAAAATTAACTCTTCACCTTTTAAATATGGTTCACTGTCTCATTAATATTCCAACTTCCCTTCTCATTTTCTCTGCACTTTGCTCTTCACTATTCACTGCTTCAGGTATTCCAATATGTACCGAGTTTATATTTTTAAAGCACAAAGCTTCAGTTTATTTCCTTTTTCGTATATACTGAATCCAATCTATAGATTTGAGTCATTCAAAACATGATTTTTTTTTCTCCAAGCAAATGCATAAGGCTGCATCACGTTTAACCCCCAGTGCCACTTGCACGTTTATATCCCAGGATTGCATGCCTTCATATTACAAATAACGCATTTTATTATTATATAATAATATATATTTTTATTCTACTTCGTGTTTTTTAGGCAATTTTTTTTGCAACTGTGGTGTTCATATCAGTTCAAAATTTCATGTAAGTTTAAACCAATTTCTCCTACTTTTCTATATTTTCATACTTACATGTACATTACATTTTTGCTGTTACTTTTTGGTCCGACCGTGAAAAACCCAAATTGCACTTCAAATAATTAATTTGCCTAGAAAAATAATTAATTGTCCAAAATTTTAGGCAACTATCCAAAGAATATGCATGTGAGGAAATGAATAAGCATATGTAAATATAAATAGAAATACATAATATAGATATATATATAGAGAGAGAGAGAGAGAGAGAGAAAATGGGAGAGAGACATGGGGAAATAGCATGAAAAAAGCGAAAATAAATCAATGTACACAAAAATGGTAATAAATATCGCCTTTTTGAGCACACAATCCCAAAACCAAACTATTAGTTTATTAAAACTTTCCTTTACGTTAACATAAACATATATGTACTATATTAATAACTCATTGATTATAATTAATGTGTAATTCTTTTTAAACTGGAAGATTCCAATCAGGTTAACAAAATTTATGTTAATTTTAAAATAGACCTAAATAATGCATCTTTTTTATTATAAAAGAATTTAATAGGTTCAACATTAAATCAAATGAGGCAATAAATGCAAAATTTTAGGCAATTGGACAAAGAATATGCATGTGAAGAAAAAGGAATAAGCATATGTAAATATAAATAGAAATGAATAACGTATAAAGAGAGAGAGAATTGGGGGGAATAGCATAAAAATGCATTAATAAATCAATGCACACAAAAATGGTAAGGGGGAAACAACAAAATGAGGTGATCCACAATAAATTAAAATAAACATAATATGACCATTATTACATAACATAAAAATAAATCAGGACTATACATTCACATGTTTAAAAATCACTTTTTGAGCACATAATCCCAAAATCAATCAAATAATTTGTGAATATAAATTTGTAGCTTAATATTTGTAAAGTTTTGTAGCCCAATAGTTTGGGTACTTTTGGCCATAGACTATAACATTTAACCGGCTATGAAAGGTTTGCTAGATACTCATTCTATATATTGAGGAACAACAATCCACGTACGAAGCACGTGCCACAACCACGCGCGAAGCGCGTGCCGTGACGTTGGTGAAGTATAAATTCAATTAAACTGAATTTTATATGTAAACCAACTTAAAATGAGAGGAGAAATTGGTAGCATAAACATGCAAAAGGTAAGAAATCAAGATAAACCTGAAATCAAGAGAAATTGATACAATAAATATTGCCAAAAATCTATGGTGGTTATTAGTGACTATAGACGGATTTTGTTGCATACAAAGATTGCAATTCTTTCCTTCTACCACATGATGGGAATGAATAATACGCTATCTTTTAAATCATTTTTTTTTAAATGTATTTCTCAATTTTCTGAACGTTCAGATTTTTTGCTGAAATGCAGATACACTGAAAGTTGAATTGTGGCACAAATATTTATAGATGTGTTTGAAATGAATACATACCAGGATGTCAATATTTTTGGTATTTATAGAGACTTTTTACATGTATAAAGCTTAATCCAGTGTGAAATCATCTAGCCATATTAATACTTCATTCCTCATATTAATACTTCATTCCTCTGCATAATCTGAAAACATAATTGGCAGTTCATAAAAATCAAACCATACGCACCAAACGAAAATATCAAGAAAAGCTGAATACAGCTTGTACCATTACGGAACTCCATGTTCTCCTAGGATCTCTATTTCATGCAAGCCGGTAGCCATCTCTTGGTTTCAAACGATCTTCCAGTGACGTTGAACACAATTCCTTCTCTTTTTTGTATATGATCACTTCATCTGGTTTCCCACTAAATTTAACTAAAGACATGATGTCTCCTTTCACCTCTCTCAAACTTATGTCCTCCTTGGTTGGTGCATGGACTAAATAACGAAAATTCACATAAGAAATATAATAATTCTAACATATGCTATCATTAACTATTTTTGAATGCTAATAGAGGCAGTTGTGTTTTCAAATAATAAAGTATGAAAGAGAAAGAAAATAATAAGAAGAAAAAGAAAAACATACTTTTCCAAGTTTATGTTAATTAATAAAAATAATTTGGATAGACATGTTTGATAAATTATGGTTAAGGGCTTCTATGAAAACTGGTGTTATCTTTGAAATATTCTCATTTGCATAATTCTTTCCAAATATATACCTAAAATAGTAGTATGCAAAATAAGTGATACATGATATGCAAAATAAATGATACATGAATGAATTTTGCAGGATATTTCTTATTAAAAAAATGGTAGACAAGCAATTCGCTCCTACAAACTAGACTAAGATAAAAGGATAATTTTCAAATTTTATTTCTGGTTTCACTTTTATAACAAAAAATACAACTCAATTATGCTAGATATTAGTCTAAATAAACTCATATTTCACAATCAAAGAATCTAAACCCTTGAATAACTCAAAATAAAAAGCCCAATAGTCAATAATAATTAACTTTTAAGACAAATTTTACAACTGGGTTTGGAAAGACAGAAAAACCTACTCCAAAAATGAGCACAGTTCCAGACTTAGTACGAAATATAGATATGGTTTTCATTACGCCATAATTTATCCTTGCGCTCTTGACTTGAACACAAATTAGTAATGACATATGGGATCCACAAATCCAATATACATAGAATTGTAAGTATTATAGGGTATGTGCTGACATTCCACATTGGATACGCAATGACACCCAGTTGTAAGTAGTTCTTTCCGCATAGTACAGAGAAAAATAGAAGCTCACTAAGTCTTGATTCATAGCATCACAGATTCTTGATTCTCAATGTTGCTCAATTTCACTTATTCGAAACACCAAGTATTGTTATTTTCAGGTACAATTATCTAAGGAAAAACTAATGCAAAACATAATTTAAAATGCAAGTCAATTTATCATGAAGCACTAAAAGATCTTGATACCAATGGAAATTTTACTTAAAAAATGGTTTTCAAAGAAGAAGTTAACAACAACTAAGACAAAATAGATCCAAATAAAATGAAATTTTAGCATGATAGAATATGCCTAGAACAATAAGAGAAATATGAAATTCAAGTGAAAAAACGATGCATTTATGATAAAGAATGGCAAGCAGCATACCAACTCTAAGGAACAAATTTCATTTAAACCAATCATAGCAACTTGACTATTAATTTGTTACATATTAAATAGAAGGAGAAATTCATTCCAGCTATAACTAAAAAAAAAAAAGTCAAAACAACATTTAGAAACAACCTAAACATTTTGGCTCCATCCATTTTCAGTGTTATGCAAAAAAATCCTCAAACATATGCAAAAAATCGTCATAATTATCAAAACGCGATTACATATGATAGAAAAAAATAGGAGTCATGCTACAAAAGTATTGGCCCCTAAAAAAGTAAATAAAAGGAAAATGATAAGGAACCACATACTTGATAATTGAGTTTTCTCCAGACAATTCCAACCACACTCACAGTTAACAATATCGAGATCCAACTACACTGCATCCTTGATTTGGCCCAAGTTGCTGGTCGATCTCAACATCACGACCAGAAATTTAAGATTCTTAGTTGGAAAACCTAATTTTGACTCCGGATGTTCCTTCGGTTGAAGGCGATGATCAAAGAACAAGACGAGAATATTGAAGGCGAAGGTGTGAAGGAGGCTGCAATTTCTCTGAAGCTGCTGACGGCGTTGGGAATGAATATCAGTTAATTGTTTGAATTGTTTTCAGTAGATTAGGTTTGTGTTGAGTATAGGATATGTGGAATAATTTTGGTTTTACCGAGTATTTAGAGAGGATCGAATAAAAGCAGCTTGAGAGGAGGAGGATACGGAGGGAAAAATGGCGAGATCCAGTGATATAGGAGACGAGAAATGTTCTCGTGAAACACGAAGCATTTTTTTGCCTCAGAGGAAAATTGATTATCACCACAGCAGGCAAACCTCCCTATTGGTCGGTTTGATAAAAATACCAGTTTTATTAAAATAAGTTGTTTGAAGGTTGTATTTACTAAACTATTTTATAAAATATACGATAGTCTTTTAATAAGAATAGTCTAAGATATAAGATAGCATAACTAGGGCTGACAATTAGAATCGAGAACCGAAAACCCGACCCGAACCCGAACCGAACCCGATGGGTCTCGGGTCGGGTCTAGGTTTTTAAAAATACCATCAAGACCCGATCAAACCCGACCCGCATAGACTCGACCCGAAAGACCCGACCAAAAAACATTGAAATATATGTATTTTTAGTGTTATTATTCAAACGGACCCGAACTGACCTGACCCGACCCGAACCGAAGGTCGGGTCGGGTTGGGTCCAGATTTTTGAAATGTATAGTTTAGACCCGACAAAACCCAACCCGCCTAAAACCGAGACCCGCTGGGTCGGGTCCGGGTCCATCGGGTCGGGTCTAGTTGCCACCCCTAAGCATAACAAGATTTATCATAACATTTTAAAAACTTATGATAACATTTATACGTATGTGTTACAAGTGGAGATAAGTTAAAAAAATAAGATGTGTTAAAATATTCCAAAGGAACGTAATCTTCATTAAAGTTAAAATCAATCAAGGGCTTAGTTGCCTTGTCACCTTACATGCACACTAAGCATGTTAGTATCATGACATATGTCCTTGCATTATCCATAAATTTGATTCAAAATTAAATAAATTAAAATTTATATGTTAAGTTTTCTTAACTTAAAAGAAAACTATATTTAATTCTTGACTTAGCCATGTTATCCAAGGACTTACTCGAACATATTCTAAGCTAAATTCTAGTATAAATAGCTCTTAAGTGCATTCATTCCAAACTCCTTAAGAAAATAACTCACTCCACCATAAAAACCAAGCTCCTTCATCAGCACCACTAAACACTCATGGCCAACAACTTCCAAAGGCCATAACTCCTTTAAAACAGATCCAATTCAAGTGTTCCTTTTTTTTAAACCATATAGAATTCCAGTGGCTACAACTTCCATGTTGAGCACTTCTTCTAGTTTTACGCCTAGCAAGTCCAAAATTCCAAATCTTTGAAGACCATTTTTTTGGGCTTTATTTTATTGAATATGAGAATATCTCTGCTATTTTGACCATATCTCACTCAAAACTAAAGCTAATTGGGTGATTCTTTTTTAAAACATATAGAAAGGAAATTTCTACAATTTTTTAGTTGGTCACCTTTCCAAATTCAGAGAGTAGTTGGTCCAAAAACTCAAAGAAAGTTGGCCTATTTTCGAAGTTCGAAAACAGAACGAAATTAATATTAGATAGAGTGGTAACCAAAGATAAACTACTATTAGCCATGTTTGGATGCTTATTATAATCTTAGTTTGATTATAAAGTTGATTTGTTTTAATGGTTGAAATAGTTATATTTTTTTATGTTATAAGTGTTAAAAGTCATAACACTTAATTGATTATGTTATAAATCGATGAATTATGTTAACTGATTGCTATGGATGATGATTCGGTTGTTAATGATGCCATAACAACAATATTTACATAATTTTGTGGACATATTCGGGTATTGGTTAAGTCTCATTCTAATTTAATAATATAAATAAATATTATATTCATTTTAAGCCAAATAAGTCATAAAAATATATATTGGAATTTTATATCCGAAATGGGATAGAAATAAAATTATAGTAGTTATGATTTTTTTTAAATGGTAATAGTTTTCAAATGAAAAAAGAATTAGATTTGAATTTATAGAATTTGAATTATGTTCAAATTAATTTTGAATAAAATAGTTGTATTCTAGTTTAGTGACCAAAACGATTTTTTTTAAATGACTATTTTTATATTATTAAAAATAGGGAAGAAATTATGAAAAATCATAATAAATGATTTAAAAGTGTTTTGAATTGAAATATACCAATTTGGAAGTTAGAAAAGCTATTTAAATCAATTTAGATGATTTAAGTTATTTAGCAACGCTTTCCTATAATATTGGAAATTAAGTGATTTACAATAAATTCGGAAGTTGAAATACTTAACCGAATTTAAGAAGAAGATAAACTCAAGTCAATTAGTATAAACAAACCACTTGTACATTTGTCTCGTCTTTGAGACCTAGAACAATAAACGAGGTGTATAACCAAGGTAAGGGATGTAGCAATCAGTGCGCTGAAATTACCTGGCCAACTTTTATTTATCTGGGTGAGGTTTGGAACAGATCGAAAGGGATGCCCGGATACTTTGAAATCGAACTTCAAAAGATTTATATTTTAATAGTAAGTTTGAGAAAATGAATATACGGATTTAATTCCTAAATTAAGGAAAAATGACTAAGGATTTTATTAAAGTTAATAAAAGGTTTTGATTAACAAATTTAAGGAACTACTCGTCAATTGATTTGGGTTAAAATCTCAGTTTGCTTCTGAGTGACAGTAGTCCTCTGCTATGGTTATCTGATTCAAGGACAATTCGTTACTGATCCTTAATTGTATGCGGTAGGAATGTGTCGTTGGTTTTGTTCAGACCCAAAACAAACTTGTATGGAGGTTTGTCTAGCAATGCATCTTACGGTATAACAATTGGTCTTTACTAAACGTATCATTTGTTGGTGGTAGAGAAGACACTTCTTCTTTTAGCTTAACACCCATCTTTAAGACACCAAAGAGCTTAAAGGCGACATGTTTGTTGACATCAGTCATGTTTTATGAAATGGCAATGTGACATGCTATGTGAAAGGAGCTGAAAATGATCAAAGCATGGCTTTTGATAATACGTAGCTTTGTGTAACATTACCTTAAGCCTCACACCTCGTAAATGATCGAAACAGAATGAATGCGGCAAGGCTATATGGTTCACTACCATTAGGGTATGATCATTCCCTTGTAGATTGAAAGATATACCATGGTACGGAGCCCAGGTATTTTTACTTATGTGGATGATGGAAAGAGCATGCTCGATATAAGCCGGTTACGGCCAGAGAATGACATATTTGGTGTTATCCAGTAAAGGGATAACTCGGTCTCATGTTAGCAGAGAATCTATGGATTTATTGGATTCTTGGGACATCCCTCTAGAGGTGTACCCAGCGGATTAAGGAACATTCTTTGCCTTGGTCATTTTTTGAAATCCATTCTCTAATATGAACTCGTACGGTTTTAGTTGTATAACCTAACAAGAAATGGTGGCTATAACATGAATTCAATAATGTAACAATTCCATGCTAAGATTCCTAATTTACATGTAAAGGCTTTTGAAAAAATGTCATTAACAATAATATCAACTGTTTTGATATATAATGGTTTTAGTTATCATAAGGGGAAAACCCATTCCGTGTTTATTTGCAATGTGGTCTTATAAGATACCTTTTGTTTTCAAAAACAACTATTTTGACTTTCTCACACTAGTCCCATGACTAACTCGGAGTTTGTTGTTTTCCCTTTTATACTATGGGTGCCCTTATTTTTCACTAGGCTGCTTAGTAGTCAGGTTAGTATTTAGAGACTTGGAGCTTGGAGTTAAAGTTGGAGCTTTTTGGATTCACTCTTTGAAGCCTTTTGTTATTTCTGCTATGTATTTTGTATTCCAGTAGCACTTTAAACTAGATTTATGTTATGAACTCTAATCAATCACCTAGTATGATTTTATGTAATTGATGTAAATTATGTTTGAAATGAAATGAGAGTTGTTATCTTTCTGTTCTAATATTTTATTACCCCTGATAATCTGCCTTTCTGGCACTTGAGATTTTGACAAGTGAATACCGAGGTTGTATTAGTGTTGATTTTTAAGGGTCGAGAATACGGGTCATCACACGGGGTATTAGAGCTGAAAGTTGAGTAAGAACTTTAGTTTTTGGGGCATGACTCATTAGAGATAGGGTTTGTAATGCCCTAGGATGAGTATAATCTGAGAGAACGCAAATTTAAAAAAATCATTTTTATCTATTAAAACTATTTAGCATTTCCCTATGATATCTCATTCATATGTCCTAAAACCACTTTCTTACTATTTATAAATAAAAGAAGATGAGTAGAAGAAGAGGACGAGGTAGAGGAAGTACAACCACCAATGGTCAAGACCCTACCGCAATGCAATCAAAGAGGCAACTATTTAAGTTCCACCGTAACCCAACTTGGCAGCTCCATACAAGAATTTCACTAAGCTGGGTGGTAAGCCATTCAAAGGCACATAAATTGTTATCGAAGCACAAGCTTGGTTTTTGTAACGACCCGTGTTTTTCGACCCTTTGAATATGAATATTTAAATTAGATTTAAATATTATAATTTGAATATCGATGGAATTTAATATTTAATTTGTTATTTAAACGAAGTTCGAACGTTATATATTTATATAATTATAAATCGAGCTTGAAAATGGCGTGTAGTTCGTAAATTCGAGTTTTGAACTTCAACTGAGAATACAGGGTTCGATATAAGTCGGATTTCTGTGAAACAAGACACGTTAGAACCGTATTGACGATAATTTTCATATGAAAGAGAAAAATTCAGATTTCGTTGTATAGTTTGAAAGTTATGGTCAAATCAAAATTTGGAAAAAACGCTGTGGAAATCGTTATTTAAAATATCGATCTTTAAAATGGCCGTTTTGCAAACGGACTCAGATTTCGATGAAATCAGTTTCATTAGAACCGTATCGTTAAATTATTGTACGGTGGTGAATTGCGTGGAAAACCGATGTCGTATGTGATCACAATGGCCGTAAACGCCGTTCAAATTCTCTAACGCGTATTTAATTAAATAAAAGGAGTATTTGAGTGTAACTCGAGCAGACGATCGAATTAGGCCACGAAACCAGTTCCGTTGAGTTCGTATCGTCGATTAGAGTCAAGATAGGCATATAGTTTGTTATTTTTAGAGATCGAGAAATTTGGCGTTAAAAAGGGTAGGGCGGTTCGCGGTTAAAATAGCCTACCGGGCAAACGGTCTCGGAATGCGACGAAACTAGTGCCATTGGGTTCGTATCGAAAAGTTATTGTGGGATATCAAGGTTTCAAGTTGATTCGATTTAGCTGGTGGTCGTGGTAAATTAAAATGCGTGTTTATTTCTGGTTTTATAAGGGAATTTTTTCCAAACGACCTCGGATTGCGACGAAACTTGTCCTATTGGATCCGGAATATCGTTTTACATCAAGAACAGCCTTTTTATCAGTAGACAGAAATCATATGTGGTGGGTTTTAATACGAATTCTCACTGCGAAGTTTCGTTGTATTAAAATAGTAATAAAATCTACCCTACTTTCTACTGTACATTACTTGTCCCCCAAATCTTCACACTACTGTACATTACTTGTTCCCCAAACAATTCATTTTACTTGGCTGCCAAACAACTGATTCCTTGCAAGCCAAACTAGGAACCGTGCCTTCCACGTTTTGGTTCCATTATAAATACCATACTAGAAACAGTCAAACCCTATTCGTTTGTTTCTGTGGTCAACACCACTCCAAGCCGCCACATAAACCAATCGACGATCAGGAAGCTATAATTTTTCGCACTCATCTTCTCCCAATCCGCCACTCTAAATCGAAAACGATAACTCGAAAAGGATGGAGGTCAGCGAGATCAACAAAGTGGACGGTGGAGATGAACTGGAGTGAACTATGATGGTCGGATTTTGGCCAGAAAGGCGCGATCTTCATGGAACTATGGATGGCGAATGGAAACACCTGTTTGGTTGTGGTTGCTGCCGTAGTTGGAGGAGTTGAAGGCGCTTCCGGGGATGGACTCTGATCCGATTCCGGTGGACTGTGGAGCTGCCAGCGGTGGCGAAGTGGAAGGCGAGGTTGAGCGTGGTGCTTGAAGTAACGGGAAGGGAGCAAGGCGTGGTTACCAGAAATGAAGTGAACGAGAGGGATAAGTAGGTGGACTCAAATGGGTTACAACATCTGGAAGCGAACAACTGGGGACTGTTAATGAATTGGCAAGAAGAACAATCGTGAAGGGGAAAAATCATGGCATATTAAACGATGGTGCGTGGGTTATATTTCAGGAGGAAGCCAACGAAGACAGTACATATTTAAGGGTAAATTAATTGATTTAATTATATAAACCGTGAATTAGTGTATTAATTGAATCATGGATTCTACAGGGTCTTTTGGAACGTCTGAAGCATGTGAAACTAGTAAAGAAGGATAAGAACGAAGGGGTTCGGTCCTGTATAATCGATGGTAACAATGAAAGTAATGAAATTTATTAATTTTTAGATTAAGTAAGGATTTATAACTAATTAAAAATGGTGCAACGTTCCTATAGGTTTTCGAAATGGGACAATGAGGAGATGGGTGACAGTTGTTGAAGCCTGGGTAAATTAAGTTCCGAAATGAATTACTTCATTTTTCCCTAGATGATGATCTAATCGAACTGTAAATCATCACAGGGTAAATCAAGAAGTTGTGATGGAAGATACGCACACAGTGATCACCTGCTAACGGGATATTTAAAACAACTTGGAACAGTAGAGCAAAAGGGGAACGAAGGGTAACCAAAACAAAGAGAAGTCAACGGACATGAATACATTGGTTAAAAGTAATCAAATTAATTACTGTTTAAAATAGTAATACATAGAGATGAGGCATTACTGAACAAATGGAATAAATAACCACAATGAAGATAATAGGTATTCTAAGTAGGCTAATTAACTATATTCATTTAAGGTTAATAGAACATAGGACAGAATAGAGTGGCAGGGAATAACAAAATTTCTGAACTCGTTCTTTTTGTTTAAACCAAGGTCGGCCTGTTATCTCATTTTAACCAGAGGAATCTGCCTTTTAAGGTTTAACAAAAATCAGTTGTATAGTTAGTTAAAAATTTAACAAATGATTAGCGAAGTTAAAAACTAAGTTAAGCAATAAATAATTAAATTAAACTATGTTAGACTAGATTGTTAATAACTCATCCGTATTTTTGACAGAATGGAATGATTAAAGTTGCGTTGGAATCATATCGAGGACCAGAACATTCTGGAACTGATTGGAATAGAGTTGGAGACAGCTGGAGATTTTAGTTAAATTAAACGATTGTTTAATTTAACTGAAACCGTACCGTTTCAGAAATGAATTAACTCAAGGTGAGTTAAACTCACTCAGTTTCCCATTTATATTTTATATAAATTGGGTATTTTTATTTTGAGTGCTTGGCTTGCTGATGGTTGCCTGTTGCTAGTTATACCCTTGTTTGTGGATTTAACTGATGAAATTAAACCGTGTTTAATTTCAGTGAAATACCAAATCGTTATTCTAACGATTGGTTCCAATAAAGGTAACTCACCTTGGTTGGTCACGTTTATTTATAAACGTGTTTATATTGTTGAATTGTTTGTGAATTGGTTGCTGTTAATGGCCGTTATTTATTGTTATCAGTTAAACAAAACTGAACGGCCTGATTTGAGATAACCATTTGAATACAGGGCAGAACATGTTGGAGGGATCCAACCGAGTTCCTCAAATATATTATTTGTTTCCATATTATCATATATGAAGTGTCATGTTTGTTGTGATTGATTGGATGGTTGAATTATTGAATATTCAACATCTGCTAGTTTAAACCAATGGGTGATATTGGTTGGGTATTTGGCAGCGTATGGCCTATAAAATCAATCGTGTTATAAATATTGATTCACCGTCAGGTGAATCAATGAAGATAAAGTTATAAAAATGTATTTTATAACTGGAGTTGGATTTTTAATATGATATTTAGAATAAGAGTTATTAAAGAGGAATAAATAAATATTTTATTCATTTAAGATTTTGATTTGTTAATAATTAATTTTATAAAGTAAAATGCTGATGTTAACCAGATTTACAAGCATGTGGATAAGAAATGAATCGAGGGGTTAAACTTTGATAGTTGTTTTGTAAAGAAAACAATTAATGGGATTATTTAAATTAATTATATTTTTAATTAATTTAAAGTGAGGATTAATTGGAATCGATTAACGAGATAATCGAGTTTTGAGTTAATCGATCGTTTGAATTGGAATTTGATTATCAAAATTGATGTATTTTGATTTGAAGAGTTAATAAATATTGTTTAAATTTAAATAAGGTTTTAAAAGGGGATTTACTATTCATTTTAGTTAATAAAGGAATTAACTACTAATGTAGATAATGATTGAATAAATTATTATTTTAATTAATAATAATTTAGAAAATTTCTGTTGAATGGAAATTCATTTAAAAGGAATCGAAGTGGGAACGAAATCTAGTTGGATAGTGAGGGAAGTTCATTAACAAGTTTTATATTCAAAGCCCAAGTTGGTATAACAAAGTATAAAAGGAATTTTCAAGTGAATAAAATAGTTTGAAATAAAGGTTACTTAATTATATGGATTAAGAGGAAGGGGATTACGATAAAAAGGTTTTGTAATAAACCAAGATTATCTGAATGGGATTTGAAGTGTAAGGATGTTAATATTAAATTAACGTTACTTGAAAACGAGATCAATAAAAAGGGGGAAAGTGAAATGAGTTTTTCCAAAACAGGGAATGGGTGAATAGATTTGAATGGAGATTGGTAATAGTAAATTTGGTTAAAGTTTGGGTCGTAGGGTTGTATAACCGAATACGATTTATAATAGAATTTGTTTTTGAGAATAGAATGGAATATTGGGTTTTGATTACAACTTATATTTATCTAAGGATATGAACGTTGTTGATCAAGGTCTGAGAGGTAATTAAAATACCCCAACTTGAACGACATTAGGATTATCTGAAGAGGATATTAGTTGATAATCGTAAGAGGGGTTAGCGATAAGTTCATTATTTCCATTTGTGAAATAATGCAATGTTTGGTGAGAGTTTGGAAATTATATAACGAGAGATCTGAAGTAAAGGAAATTAATAAAACGCCAAGTGATGCTGAATACTGAACAAGTGAACTCATTGGAGTGTCATGATTGAAACACTGAATATTTTGATAGTTAAAACACCGACTATCAAACCTGTCCAATACGATTGTTGGTACGGAAAAACCGGGATCGAATTTATATTCGAAAACCATTCCGACCAACAAATACGTGAAGATCTCATAAGATGATCGAGATGGAGCATTGAAGACTATGGATTTTCATAAACGGAAGAACCACTAATATTCTCTGCCTGGCAAGCAGAGATAAACTGTGATTCTGTCGTGGTTGGAATCTACGGGCTGCAAGGACTTCTCGCTACTGATCTATGGGGTGATTCCTATATGGATGCGGTAGGAGAGTGCCTTCGGTTCATCCTGTTCCTGGATGACTTGTATGGACGGATGTCTGACAGAGTATTTCCAAAGGGTCACGTACGTTGATTTCTTCAAACGTGCTATAGTTGTTGGCGGAGGATTGGCGTTCTCTTAGCTTAACTGCTAGAGTATTTTTGAGGTCGTCAATTAGTGATATCTGGCGGATCTGACGATGTGGCATTCAAAGTGAATGATGACCAGATGATCAAGAGTTAATCTAGACCTCAAGCCTCATCAACCGGGAAATGACAAAAATCGGGCAGGCAACATGGCTATGTGGGTCGCTCCCATTAGGGTGTATAATCACCTATCTAGTGAAATTCCTTTTGCTTCTTTAATCTATGTTCGATGGTGTCCCTTTTCGGGAAACGGTGGTTTGAGTCCAACCGTTGGTGATATACATTCGATACACTCAAGCGAAATGAGTGGTCGGTCATGTGAGGGCCGGGTTGCAAGAAGTTCTTTTTGAACCCAGTGTATTCGTCTCTAGAGATACACGATCGACAGGTGGTCCCATACCTTGTCAAGGTCGGAATCCAATCTCCAATAAGCGCCTGCGGTTTTGATTGTATATATATATATATATATGTGGAGCGTGAGATGCAAGCGTTCCATTAGATTGATATTTACTTGTATTTAGACATTATTATAATATCAGACAAGATATTGATTTCAAAGATGGTTTGGGTTATCGTAAGGTAAAAATCGTCCATGTTTATGTGTGGATTTGGTCTTACGATTATCCTTTTTGTTTGAAATGATTTTGAACTTTAAAATCAAGTTGGATGATAACCCTTAATACTGTGCGAGTTTATCTCACTCTGGTTCACCAGACTGACCCGGTGTTTTGTAAATACTCGGGTTAGGCCGGGTTGTACAGGTTCAGGTTATCGACTACTATGAAGAGACGAGTTGAAGAATCCAGACGTATGATATTACTACTATTCCGCTGTGTGTTGTATATGGGAACAGGGTATTATAACTGTCCCGTCATGTGGTGTACTCTGATATTGTAAGTATTTTTAAATCTCTCAGTAAAGATTTATTTCAATATTATATTTTGTTCCGCTGCGATGTGAGACTCTGTGTTGTGTTGTTTCTTCTTCTTCTATTCTAATATTTCTTTCTTTCTTATCTCACCCTCTAATTTCTTTCTAATAACTATCCAGTGTTTTCGGTGCTTGGACGGTCGGCATGAGTTACAGTAAAGGTATTTATGTCGATTTCCGAGGCCGGAAATCCTTGGGTCGTTACATTGGTATCAGAGCTGAAGGTTAAGTGATTACCTTGGCTCTGTGGCGTGACTCAGTAGAGATGGGGTTAGTAATACCCTAGATTGAGTTTGAGTGTATATATATACGAGTGAACGTATTCGTAGATTTTATAAAAATTGTTTATATTGTGGAGATTTATTGGTTGAGTTGTTTATGAGTTCTGGTCGATCAGTTTGATCCACTGTATCGATAGGAGTTTCTAAACACTCAAGTACGATAAACCGACACAGTATGTTTTGAAAAGAGGGTAAATGATATAATTTACCCAAATTTTATTTTGATATAAAGGAATTATATATATTGGAAATATTATAATATATTGGATGTGTTGGTTGATTATAATTGAATTGGTTATATAAATAACCAATTGGAATTCATATAATATAAGAGCAGATTTATTAAATCTGAAATTAAAATCAGAATTGGAATTTAAATTCCTAAAAATGGGAAAGGAAGTGGCAAATGAACTTGGATTAGATATATGAGAATTTTAAGATCCTGGGAGATTTTAAATTGGTTTACAAGCATCGTGAATGATATTTTGAAATAGATTTCAAAATGGAGGTGTTTAAATATGATTTTGAATGGTTATATAGTACCGAGCTCACTTTGATAGCCGGGAAATAACTCTGATGATGCTGGCCACATCATCAGTGTTCATCTCCGAGTTCTAAGTGACGGATTGCTACCAAAAATCTTGTTTTGAATTGCTTTGAGAAAGGCAAGTTGTTTTGAATCCTGAAAAGGAATATTTGATTTTTGAAAGAGCTGAACTGTCTAAAAACTCCCGGGGAAATTGTTTGAACCAAAGAAAAATTAAATAGAAATTGTGAAAACAAATGTGAATTGAATTGAAACCAGTTAACTGGAAATTGAATCAGGATATAATATGTCAAGTCGAATCAGATTTTGAATTATGAGACAGGAATCTGAAATGGTATAAAACGGGTAAGTTAAGAGATGAAATTGATAATGGATTTGAAAGTTAGTGAGTTTATAACGTTCTTTCTTACCTTAGCAATTTCGAGGATGAAATTATTCTAAGGGGGGAAGAATGTAACGACCCGTGTTTTTCGACCCTTTGAATATGAATATTTAAATTAGATTTAAATATTATATTTTGAATATCGATGGAATTTAATATTTAATTCGTTATTTAAACGAAGTTCGAACGTTATATATTTATATAATTATAAATCGAGCTTGAAAATGGCGTGTAGTTCGTAAATTCGAGTTTTGAACTTCAACTGAGAATACAGGGTTCGATATAAGTCGGATTTCTGTGAAACAAGACACGTTAGAACCGTATTGACGATAATTTTCATATGAAAGAGAAAAATTCAGATTTCGTTGTATAGTTTGAAAGTTATGGTCAAATCAAAATTTGGAAAAAACGCTGTGGAAATCGTTATTTAAAATATCGATCTTTAAAATGGCCGTTTTGCAAACGGACTCAGATTTCGATGAAATCAGTTTCATTAGAACCGTATCGTTAAATTATTGTACGGTGGTGAATTGCGTGGAAAACCGATGTCGTATGTGATCACAATGGCCGTAAACGCCGTTCAAATTCTCTAACGCGTATTTAATTAAATAAAAGGAGTATTTGAGTGTAACTCGAGCAGACGATCGAATTAGGCCGCGAAACCAGTTCCGTTGAGTTCGTATCGTCAATTAGAGTCAGGATAGGCATATAGTTTGTTATTTTTAGAGATCGAGAAATTTGGCGTTAAAAAGGGTAGGGCGGTTCGCGGTTAAAATAGCCTACCGGGCAAACGGTCTCGGAATGCGACGACACTAGTGCCATTGGGTTCGTATCGAAAAGTTATTGTAGGATATCAAGGTTTCAAGTTGATTCGATTTAGCTGGTGGTCGTGGTAAATTAAAATGCTTGTTTATTTCTGGTTTTATAAGGGAATTTTTTCCAAACGACCTCGGATTGCGATGAAACTTGTCCCATTGGATCCGGAATATCGTTTTACATCAAGAACAGCCTTTTTATCAGTAGACAGAAATCATATGTGGTGGGTTTTAATATGAATTCTAACTGCGAAGTTTCGTTGTATTAAAATAGTAATAAAATCTACCCTACTTTCTACTGTACATTACTTGTCCCCCAAATCTTCACACTACTGTACATTACTTGTTCCCCAAACAATTCATTTTACTTGGCTGCCAAACAACTGATTCCTTGCAAGCCAAACTAGGAACCGTGCCTTCCACGTTTTGGTACCATTATAAATACCATACTAGAAACAGTCAAACCCTATTCGTTTGTTTCTGTGGTCAACACCACTCCAAGCCGCCACATAAACCAATCGACGATCAGGAAGCTATAATTTTTCGCACTCATCTTCTCCCAATCCGCCACTCTAAATCGAAAACGATAACTAGAAAAGGATGGAGGTCAGCGAGATCAACAAAGTGGACGGTGGAGATGAACTGGAGTGAACTATGATGGTCGGATTTTGGCCAGAAAGGCGCGATCTTCATGGAGCTATGGATGGCGAATGGAAACACCTGTTTGGTTGTGGTTGCTGCCGTAGTTGGAGGAGTTGAAGGCGCTTCCGGGGATGGACTCTGATCCGATTCCGGTGGACTGTGGAGCTGCCGGCGGTGGCGAAGTGGAAGGCGAGGTTGAGCGTGGTGCTTGAAGTAACGGGAACGGAGCAAGGCGTGGTTACCAGAAATGAAGTGAACGAGAGGGATAAGGAGGTGGACTCAAATGGGTTACAACATCTGGAAGCGAACAACTGGGGACTGTAAATGAATTGGCAAGAAGAACAATCGTGAAGGGGAAAAATCATGGCATATTAAACGATGGTGCGTGGGTTATGTTTCAGGAGGAAGCCAACGAAGACAGTACATATTTAAGGGTAAATTAATTGATTTAATTATATAAACCGTGAATTAGTGTATTAATTGAATTATGGATTCTACAGGGTCTTTTGGAACGTCTGAAGCATGTGAAACTAGTAAAGAAGGATAAGAACGAAGGGGTTCGGTCCTGTATAATCGATGGTAACAATGAAAGTAATGAAATTTATTAATTTTTAGATTAAGTAAGGATTTATAACTAATTAAAAATGGTGCAACGTTCCTATAGGTTTTCGAAATGGGACAATGAGGAGATGGGTGACAGTTGTTGAAGCCTGGGTAAATTAAGTTCCGAAATGAATTACTTCATTTTTCCCTAGATGATGATCTAATCGAACTGTAAATCATCACAGGGTAAATCAAGAAGTTGCGATGGAAGATATGCACACAGTGATCACCTGCTAACGGGATATTTAAAACAACTTGGAACAGTAGAGCAAAAGGGGAACGAAGGGTAACCGAAACAAAGAGAAGTCAACGGACATGAATACATTGGTTAAAAGTAATCAAATTAATTACTGTTTAAAATAGTAATACATAGAGATGAGGCATTACTGAACAAATGGAATAAATAACCACAATGAAGATAATAGGTATTCTAAGTAGGCTAATTAACTATATTCATTTAAGGTTAATAGAACATAGGACAGAATAGAGTGGTAGGGAATAACAAAATGTCTGAACTCGTTCTTTTTGTTTAAACCAAGGTCGGCCTGTTATCTCATTTTAACCAGAGGAATCTGCCTTTTAAGGTTTAACAAAAATCAGTCGTACGGTTAGTTAAAAATTTAACAAATGATTAGCGAAGTTAAAAACTAAGTTAAGCAATAAATAATTAAATTAAACTATGTTAGACTAGATTGTTAATAACTCATCCGTATTTTTGACAGAATGGAATGATTAAAGTTGCGTTGGAATCATATCGAGGACCAGAACATTCTGGAACTGATTGGAATAGAGTTGGAGACAGCTGGAGATTTTAGTTAAATTAAACGATTGTTTAATTTAACTGAAACCGTACCGTTTCAGAAATGAATTAACTCAAGGTGAGTTAAACTCACTCAGTTTCCCATTTATATTTTATATAAATTGGGTATTTTTATTTTGAGTGCTTTGCTTGCTGATGGTTGCCTGTTGCTAGTTATACCCTTGTTTGTGGATTTAACTGATGAAATTAAACCGTGTTTAATTTCAGTGAAATACCAAATCGTTATTCTAACGATTGGTTCCAATAAAGGTAACTCACCTTGGTTGGTCACGTTTATTTATAAACGTGTTTATATTGTTGAATTGTTTGTGAATTGGTTGCTGTTAATGGCCGTTATTTATTGTTATCAGTTAAACAAAACTGAACGGCCTGATTTGAGATAACCATTTGAATACAGGGCAGAACATGTTGGAGGGATCCAACCGGGTTCCTCAAATATATTATTTGTTTCCATATTATCATATATGAACTGTCATGTTTGTTGTGATTGATTGGATGGTTGAATTATTGAATATTCAACATCTGCTAGTTTAAACCAATGGGTGATATTGGTTGGGTATTTGGCAGCGTATGGCCTATAAAATCAATCGTGTTATAAATATTGATTCACCGTCAGGTGAATCAATGAAGATAAAGTTATAAAAATGTATTTTATAACTGGAGTTGGATTTTTAATATGATATTTTGAATAAGAGTTATTAAAGAGGAATAAATAAATATTTTATTCATTTAAGATTTTGATTTGTTAATAATTTATTTTATAAAGTAAAATGCTGATGTTAACCAGATTTACAAGCATGTGGATAAGAAATGAATCGAGGGGTTAAACTTTGATAGTTGTTTTGTAAAGAAAACAATTAATGGGATTATTTAAATTAATTATATTTTTAATTAATTTAAAGTGAGGATTAATTGGAATCGATTAACGAGATAATCGAGTTTTGAGTTAATCGATCGTTTGAATTGGAATTTGATTATCAAAATTGATGTATTTTGATTTGAATAGTTAATAAATATTGTTTAAATTTAAATAAGGTTTTAAAAGGGGATTTACTATTCAATTTAGTTAATAAAGGAATTAACTACTAATGTAGATAATGATTGAATAAATTATTATTTTAATTAATAATAATTTAGAAAATTTCTGTTGAATGGAAATTCATTTAAAAGGAATCGAAGTGGGAACGAAATCTAGTTGGATAGTGAGGGAAGTTCATTAACAAGTTTTATATTCAAAGCCCAAGTTGGTATAACAAAGTATAAAAGGAATTTTCAAGTGAATAAAATAGTTTGAAATAAAGGTTACTTAATTATATGGATTAAGAGGAAGGGGATTACGATAAAAAGGTTTTGTAATAAACCAAGATTATCTGAATGGGATTTGAAGTGTAAGGATGTTAATATTAAATTAACGTTACTTGAAAACGAGATCAATAAAAAGGGGGAAAGTGAAATGAGTTTTTCCAAAACAGGGAATGGGTGAATAGATTTGAATGGAGATTGGTAATAGTAAATTTGGTTAAAGTTTGGGTCGTAGGGTTGTATAACCGAATACGATTTATAATAGAATCTGTTTTTGAGAATAGAATGGAATATTGGGTTTTGATTACAACTTATATTTATCTAAGGATATGAACGTTGTTGATCAAGGTCTGAGAGGTAATTAAAATACCCCAACTTGAACGACATTAGGATTATCTGATGAGGATATTAGTTGATAATCGTAAGAGGGGTTAGCGATAAGTTCATTATTTCCATTTGTGAAATAATGCAATGTTTGGTGAGAGTTTGGAAATTATATAACGAGAGATCTGAAGTAAAGGAAATTAATAAAACGCCAAGTGATGCTGAATACTGAACAAGTGAACTCATTGGAGCGTCATGATTGAAACACTGAATATTTTGATAGTTAAAACACCGACTATCAAACCTGTCCAATACGATTGTTGGTACGGAAAGACCGGGATCGAATTTATATTCGAAAACCATTCCGACCAACAAATACGTGAAGATCTCATAAGATGATCGAGATGGAGCATTGAAGACTATGGATTTTCATAAACGGAAGAACCACTAATATTCTCTGCCTGGCAAGCAGAGATAAACTGTGATTCTGTCGTGGTTGGAATCTACGGGCTGCAAGGACTTCTCGCTACTGATCTATGGGGTGATTCCTATATGGATGCGGTAGGAGAGTGCCTTCGGTTCATCCTGTTCCTGGATGACTTGTATGGACGGATGTCTGACAGAGTATTTCCAAAGGGTCACGTACGTTGATTTCTTCAAACGTGCTATAGTTGTTGGCGGAGGATTGGCGTTCTCTTAGCTTAACTGCTAGAGTATTTTTGAGGTCGTCAATTAGTGATATCTGGCGGATCTGACGATGTGGCATTCAAAGTGAATGATGACCAGATGATCAAGAGTTAATCTAGACCTCAAGCCTCATCAACCGGGAAATGACAAAAATCGGGCAGGCAGCATGGCTATGTGGGTCGCTCCCATTAGGGTGTATAATCACCTATCTAGTGAAATTCCTTTTGCTTCTTTAATCTATGTTCGATGGTGTCCCTTTTCGGGAAACGGTGGTTTGAGTCCAACCGTTGGTGATATACATTCGATACACTCAAGCGAAATGAGTGGTCGGTCATGTGAGGGCCGGGTTGCAAGACGTTCTTTTTGAACCCAGTGTATTCGTCTCTAGAGATACACGATCGGCAGGTGGTCCCATACCTTGTCAAGGTCGGAATCCAATCTCCAATAAGCGCCTGCGGTTTTGATTGTATATATATATATGTGGAGCGTGAGATGCAAGCGTTCCATTAGATTGATATTTACTTGTATTTAGACATTATTATAATATCAGACAAGATATTGATTTCAAAGATGGTTTGGGTTATCGTAAGGTAAAAATCGTCCATGTTTATGTGTGGATTTGGTCTTACGATTATCCTTTTTGTTTGAAATGATTTTGAACTTTAAAATCAAGTTGGATGATAACCCTTAATACTGTGCGAGTTTATCTCACTCTGTTTCACCAGACTGGCCCGGTGTTTTGTAAATACTCGGGTTAGGCCGGGTTGTACAGGTTCAGGTTATCGACTACTATGAAGAGACGAGTTGAAGAATCCAGACGTATGATATTACTACTATTCCGCTGTGTGTTGTATATGGGAACAGGGTATTATAACTGTCCCGTCATGTGGTGTACTCTGATATTGTAAGTATTTTTAAATCTCTCAGTAAAGATTTATTTCAATATTATATTTTGTTCCGCTGAGATGTGAGACTCTGTGTTGTGTTGTTTCTTCTTCTTCTATTCTAATATTTCTTTCTTTCTTATCTCACCCTCTAATTTCTTTCTAATAACTATCCAGTGTTTTCGGTGCTTGGACGGTCGGCATGAGTTACAGTAAAGGTATTTATGTCGATTTCCGAGGCCGGAAATCCTTGGGTCGTTACAGTTTTGTTCATTTGAGAGGATATTCAACAAAGACTAGACATGAATAATAATCAGAAAATATTGTTGGCTTCCTGGCAACTCTAAGATGAAGCTTTATTTTGGTGGGAAACTATTAACTTGGAAGAACCGAAAGAGGAATTCTCATGGGAGCGTGTCAAAGAATTCTTTGAAGTGCAATATAGCCATCGGTAGGGATATCTTGTATGTACCTAGAATTCATGAATTTTAAGTAGAAGGATATGAGTTTTGAAGAATACATAAAAAGTTCAATGAATTATATCATTTTAGACCTAAAATGATTAGCACACCAATCAAGAAAAATGAGAGGTTCATAAAAGGAATGAAGAAGTAGTACCATGAAAGAATGACTGCACATGTGAAAAAATCTTTTGTAGATTTGGTAGATATGGGATAACGATATGTGATAATGGATGAGTAGGATTTACCAAATGAAAAAGAAGGAGGCGACAACAACAACTTAAGAAAAAGGAAGTTTAAAGGAAAGAAACCAAGGCAAAATAAATCAAAAAAGAACTCAGGAAGATCGCCTGAATAATGTTACCTGTTACAACTGTCAAGCGAAGGGCCATTTAGAAACTAACTGCAAGAAGCCAAAGAAGCCTTGGAAGCAAGGTTAGGAAACTAGATATTGTTACAATTATCATAAGCCAGGGCATCTGATTAAGGGTTGTCCTCTAGCAAAGAATGCTAATATGGCAAAAGTCTATGTAATCAAAGATGAACCTTCAACCTCGAAGGATGTGAAAATAAAAGGAGTATTGGAAGGTAACATTTTAATCTATGATAATCTAGTCAGAGTATTATTCAATACCGGCGCTTCACGTAGTTTTATTTTAAAGAAAATAGTAGAAGAATAAAACTCAAACTAAAATTCATTAAGCAACCGATTTGTGTAGAAAATCCTACAGGAGGTTCCATAAATCTCTGTCTGTATTACGAGAAGATTCCTATTTCTCATTCTCTTCATCAATTCCCTCTTGACCTTTTTATCCAAGATTTTATCAAATTGAATATTTACTCGGAATGAATTGGTTAACCAAGAATAAAAATATTCTGAATTGTTTGAAAAGAACAGTATCAGTAAAGACGAAGTTCTGAAATTTTATTAAAAAACCTTATGAAGATTCAAGTCCAAGGAAGGACATTTTTATGTATGCCTTAGATTTTTCCCATACAAATTTAGAAACCATACCTAGTATTATAGAAATTGCAGATGTTTTTAATGAAGTTAAAAGCCTACCACCGCATAGGGAAATTGAATTTAGAATTGGCCTAGTTCCGAATGCAATTCCAATTGTCCAAGAAAATCGAAGGATGGCACCAAAAGAAAGGGAGGAGTTAAATAAAAAAAACCAAGAGCTACTGAAGAAAGGATTGATATGACCTAGTCATTCAAATTGGGGATCAACAACGGTATTCATTGCAAAATCAAATGGGTCTTTAAGATTATGTGTAGATTATAGACCTAAATAAACAAACAATTAAAACAAGTATCTTTTACCCTGAATAGATGACTTGTTTGATCAATTGCATGGTGCTCAAGTTTTCTCAAAGTGGTATTTAGCTACAGGGTTCCATCAACTAAGAGTCGCTGAGGATTGTATTCACTTAACCACTTTCAAACATCCCAACACTTTATATGAATGGAAAGTTATGCCTTTCGGACTAACCAACGCCCCTTCTTATTTTGTAGACCTCATGAATAGGATGTTTCATGAAATATTAAATAAATTTATGCTAGTTTTCATTGATGATATTCTTATATATTCCAAAACTGAGGTAGAACACGTAAGACATCTAGAAGTTGTTCTTGAAATATTAAGAAAAATGTGCTAAAGGCAAACTTCTCTAAATGTTGTTTTTGAGAGAAAGAGGTAAGATTTCTTGGGCAAATCGTACCTGAAAATTAAATCTTAGTTGATCAAAGTAAGATTTCCGCCATTCAAAATTGGAAGCAATCCACAACAACTAAAGAAATCCGAAGCTTTCTAGGTTTGGCCAGATATTGCTGGAAATTTGTTAAATGTTTTTCTAATTCAGCTAGTCCGTTAACAAAGCTAACGATGAAAACTGTAAAGTTTATATGGACTTCTAAATGTAAAGAAGCATTTCACAAGCTGAAGAAAAGATTAACCATTGCTCCTGCTTTAGCTATTATCAATGGAAATAATGGACTGACTGTTTGCACATATGCATGTGGAGGAGTCTGTGCAGTCTTAATGCAAGAAGGAAAGGTGATTGCCTACACAAGGAAGCAATTAAAGCTACATGAGAAGAATATACAACCCTTGAGTTAGAATTACTAGCTGTGGTATTTTCTTTAACAATCTAGAGACATTATTTGCTAGGTGAAAATTTTGACTTATTCACAGCCCACAAATCTTTGAAATATCTTTTCACATAGAAGGACAAAAATATGAGACAACAACGTTAGCTGAAATTTCTAGCATCTCATGATCTAGATATTTTATATACTCCCGGATTAGCCAACGTAGTAGTTGATGCATTAAGTGGGAAACATGTTATTATTGCTTATCTGGTTATTACTCCAACTCTTATCGAGAAGATTGCTAGAAAAAAAATGAAGATGAATTTCTCCAAAGAATTTACAGGAGTATCTAACAAGGCGATGATTCAAGTTTTGACGTTAATACTTAAGGAATTGGACGATTGAATGGGAGGCTATATGTACCGAATATTGAAGATCTTAAACAAGAAGTATTGGGTGAATTCCATAAATATAAACTTAGCATCATCCAGGAGTTAACAAAATGTATCGTGATACAAAGTATACATTTTGGTGAAAGAAAATAAAAAAGGGACATATCAATATATGTTAGTCGATGTGCAACCTATTAGAAAATCAAGAGTGATCAACAAAAGACTGCAGGATTACTCCAACCTTTGGAGATTCCGAAATGGAATCAAATATCCATGGATTTCATTGGTGGATTTCCCCGAACAAGGAAGGGAAATGAAGGCATTTTGGTTATTATACATCAATTAATCAAAAGCGCCCATTTTATTCCCGTAAAGCCAACCAAAACTGCTGCAAGCCTTGTGGAATTATATGTGAAGGAGATTATCCATTTAAACAGAGTGCTAAGCGGGATAGTAAGTTGTAACGATCTAGAATTTTTAGCCAATTTAAAATAGGAATTTCAAAGGTAAAACTAGAATTTTTGAATATAAAATTGATTTAATTGATTTAAATATGAATTTAATTTAATATAAATATAATGTAAGTAATAAAAGTAATGTATACTTTTGTCAAAAATAAAATGGTATAATTTCAGTAAGAATTTATTAGATTTTGTTACAAAAAAATTTCCCAAGACGCGTCTATAAAACTATTTTTAGGTGTATTCTTTTCAAGTTAAATATAAATAAATAAAATAATTATTTTGCAAACATTAATAAGTTGTTAATATTGTTTAATTTTTTGTAACATGAATCATTGATGTTTAAAACAGTAAACGTAATCTAGAAGTAGTGAAATAGCAACATACACACACACACACACTCTCTCTCTCTCTCTTTTACACTTAACGAAGTTGAAACACTTCTAGGATGTTACTAAAGTGTTTCTATATAAAACCATCTATAAGTGCACATGGTTTGTAAGAAAGGCAAATGAATTTTTTCCTCCTTTAGTCCATGGCTTCTTAAATAAGCTAAGGAGGGTAACATGTGTATACATGCATGTAGAAAGGCTCCATAGGAAGCCATGTGTCTTCTAACCAAAGGACTAAAATGCCCTTACTCTATTCCTATATAAAGAGGCTTCCATGCACCATTTTACCATCCCATTTCATTTCCTATACTCCTTCTTCCCCTTGGCCTAGCTCTGGCCAAGATCAATCACCGTCCTCCCTTCCAAAGCCGCCTTCATTGAGTAGCATGGTCTATTAAGTCAATATTGATTTCTGCAGTTTACAATTTCATTTACTTCATATCCAATATTGTATGTTTGTTGACACTGTTATTTGTCTGATTTTTTGACATCAGACGGGTTTACTGATGGTGCTGATTAATGACCTCTTATCAACTGAGATTTCTTCAAGTCAAGAATTTGGCAGTAAACCATGCTCAAACTTTTTGAAACATTTTACAACAGATTGCGTACTAACATATTCAATTTTGTTGTGCAAACTATTGCAGGTAAAAATCTACTTTGCTACAATTTAATTTAATTATGATTTGAATTTTGTTTCCAATTTTTCACATACATTCCATGACTCACCCAAAGTTTAAAAAGGTGCAAAATTGTATAACTTCTCCAAAAACACGTATAGCAGACTAATAATATTTTCATATTGATGCAAGACTAATGAAATTTCAATCTGCAACTATTTATATATTTTTAGTGTTGTACTAATGTTAAAATATACTGTTTACATGTATGTATAGTATGTCAAAAGCGGAATTTTTGTTCCATTTTAACCCTTATTTCATAAATGTTATAGAGGGTAAATATGTCCATAAGTGACATATTAAAATTTTCTTCTCCTTTACCGCATATTTCTTAGCTTTATTTCAGCGTATTAATGCAAAGTAGTTAATCTTTATTTCTTATGATCATTACACTAACTTAAACTTTGGATACAAGAATGAGAAAGTAAAATAAAACTTTGTTTGCTTTAATTTAGTATCCACTATATGGTTGCTTGCTTTATTATTCCATAAATGAAGTTAATCCCTATATAAGTCTTATCAAGGCAGGCAAAAGTAGGAAACAAAACTGTACTTCTTGCATGAAATCTGTAATTTAACTCTCGACTGATCAAATTATTTACACTGTGATTATTTATTTGCTAAACAACATGTAATCGAGGACAAATGCAGTATGCATATCTGGTGCATTTTGTCACTTACATGCGTTCAACATTCGAAACTCCTTTGTCAACTCTTTATTTCAAATAATTATAATTATTTTCATACCACTTTTCTACGTGTCGTAGAATTTCAGGATGCACAAACGAATTTTACATCATATACATATGTAATATATTTTGATTAGTTATCAATAACCCCTACTTTTGAAATTGAAGGAAAGGAAATATCTCCTACCCATATTATTACAATATGAATTACTATGTAGCATGTGTTTAAGTGATACATTCCTGCTTTAAGCTCCGTTTTCCAGTATTACAATTTGTACCGACAAAGATCGACTTAGTTAAGGCATAAAATTACTTGAAGCTTCTATTATCAAAGGCATATTTAGGTTTTTTTTCCCCTTATCTTATACCTGCAAATTATTCATCATCGAGCATGTAAGCTATTCTGATGTATGTTGTTTCCAAGTTCCCTACTTCCTATCAGTGGTGTTTAACAACATGTGGATTTTTCTTCTTCAGATTTTTGCGATTGTTAGAATATTCTACTGTTTAATATAACTTATAACGAATAAGCATAAACTTTGGTGAAAACAGGGTAAACAAATTGACTATCATCATGGTTTTTGATTAGAGTATGACACTTACACATGACCATCACTTATTATTATTTACTCTTTGGATGCATAAATAATCATGTATCAAAGTATAATGCTCATTTTGTTTATATGTTAACAAACTGTTTTACTATTACTCTGGCTTCTATTCTTTCTCTTTGCTTAGTCACGAATTTGATTATATGGGATCTATACGAACATGGGCACATTTAACTATTTTTGGAAGGTAAACTGATTTTGTCCCACTCTCTCTCCAAAATATTAAAACGCATTATAGATCCCCTATATTTTATAATGCATTCATGATGGTTCTTCTTTTATATGAAATGCCTCTATTTTAATCACCATGTTGAAACTTAAGCATAACGATTTCTCTACTTTTTTGTTGCTCTACTAATATTTTTGTTTTTATGAAACAATTTTATTTAGGACTCTTAATTTAAATAATACATGTTTGTATGAGTTTTAAGAGTCGCCTCCTGTATGTTTCATGTGCACTTTAGGTTAACTGGACTGTGTTATACATAAAAATTTATTCGTTAGCCAATTTTATACCGCATATAGAAATGAAAGTGTAGGTCTTTGATCATGCATTCTAACTATGCAACAAAACTTTCCTGTACTATTTCCATTATATTTAATTTACAGTTTGTATTCCACTCAACACACAAAGTCATCTGTAAGTAAGGATTTCATATACTTATCATTTCAGGGAAGAAAGCTATTATACTCACCAGCAGCAGCTGAGATCACTTATTATAATATGTATTATAGTATAAAGTGTTATTCTTATATCATGGTGAGTGAGCTCGCATGTGAATATCACCATATCATTTTGCTACTCATCACGCCGCAGTTCATGTTTGGATCATCTGATTTTGTTTTCATTAGTATTTTACCTATTTTGACATATATAGGGCTTTACTACTTAATAACATAGTTTTCCATAATTTGTACATGATATACTAGGTCTATTTGCATACATCGTGGATCATGGCACTAACATACATTTCATTAAGGAGGTCGACTGAATCAGTAGACCGTTGATTTTTTGCATTAGCATAGGGACATATACACACATCTTTGCATATGTTCATACAAGCATTAGGAATTCTTAAGGATAATGGATGCCTGTGATTGATGGATGGGTAGATGTTTATACATAGATGTTAGGATAAACATTCTTTTTAACTTAGAGATTTCGGGGACGAAATCCTTTAAGTAGGGGAGAATGTAACACCCCGTAAGTATAAAGAATATTATTAACCATAAACTAAAGAAAACTTAATTAAATATTGGGAATTAAGTAAAAGGGACTATACCATTGCGTTTGTCTCGGAATTCTGGTTAAGATAGACTCCGGGTTTACATAGAACGGACATCATATGAGGAAGATATAAAGCTTATAAGTTTGTATACGTATCAGGAGAATATACGTAAATAAAACAACCATAATTTTCAAAATAATTCAAAAATACGAATCTGGAAAAAAGAGGAGGGCATAGACGGGAACCAGACCCGTTGGGGTCTGACCCACGCCTGGTATGGTCGACTCAAGGTCAGGTACGTCGACCTATGGGTCAACCCGGGTAGGGGTGGGTCGATCGAACCCAGATCTGGTTGAATTCTTCTGTCTGAACCTGGACACGTTTGCTTGCTGGGTTCGCTGGAAATAGGCTATATAAAGAACAACATTCTATTGCTTTTCTACACCTAAAACAACGGAGACAATGAGATGCTGCCTCTGCTGGGATTGAATTTGACTATCTTCTTCAACATCAGCCTATATACAAAGATCAAAAAGATTTCTTGTGCTTCAATCCAATCTCTATGAGTTCATGTTACTTTTAGATATAAGAATTTAACAGTAACCCTGACATGTTTATAAACTTAGATCTGAACCTATGCCTGTTAAGAAACTGATTCATATCTAAACATTTATGCTAGATTACATGTATCCTTCTATACACCAGTTCTGCTGTTTAGTTCTTGTATGCCTATCTCTGTTCTTCTCTCTCCTCATTCCCTTTTTATTTTTATATCCTAGGCTACCTTCGAGCCTAGGCCAATATCGTTGATACATGCGTACGAACGAAATTGGGATAAGTTGAGAATGGTTAGGAATGATAATTTGGGGGAAAATTTTGTACTAAGAATCATGACTGGAATTTAGGACACATGTTATATTGGGAATTGTGACTGGAATTTGGTGCATATGTTATACTGTGAATTATGACTGCAATTTGGGAGCATATAAATATATAGGCTTAATTTAAAGATTAAGCGGAACATGTTAATAAAACTGTAAGTAACCTGTGAAACCTGTTTAATCTGTTGGGGGTTATGTAAACCCGTTTAATCAGTTGGGCTTATGTAAACCTATTTAATCTGTTGGGGTTAAGTAAACCTATTTATTCTGTTAGGGTTAAATAAACCTGTAAACCTATGAAACTTAACATATTAATCTATGGGGGTTAGGCGAAACTGTTAATATGTAAGTTTAACCTTTTAAAAATCCTAGTTAATTAGGGGACACAAATTTAGGGGTTTGACTTGTGTCATTTGCTGTGTGGGACCCATACCAGTCAGTAACCCATTCTAGTATTAAACGGGGGCCCCGTACTAGGTAGGGGTCATGGCACGCATACTGAACTAATTATAAGAGGTTCATCTGAAAGGGGGTGTATACGGGCGCGTTCCAACGAAGTCATGTTCAAGCTTGAGTCTGGTCTGTATGGAAAAAATAAGCCATTGTAGCACCAGTAAATAGGTCTATGTCCTTCCGTAAGTTGCCACTTTAGGAAGTAATACACCCTACTGTGGGGATGACACAGGGTATTTACAAGTTAAGGAGCCAATCGCTCGAGGGTAGTAATTTGGGTACATCTAGTCCTGTCTATTTCTGTTGAGGTACTTGTAATTTCTGTTTGGGGTAACACCGATTATTTATGTTGAAGTTCCTGTTATTTCTATTTGGGTAAAACCCGTTACAAGAATACACCTAATCCTATCATAATATTTCTATAGGGATCATTATGTTTATATTAAGTAAGTAGGGGATACCTAATCCTGTCACATATCTGTTATACTAGTATTGATGCAGAGAAAAGTATATGAGAAGCATAATCTAATCTATTTATTCTACTTATCATGTTCAGTCTATTTATACCTGTTATATGATACTTCTATCTCACATCTAGTTTATATTCCTGTCATGATACTTTTACTTCTATATATGCTAAAAGTCACTGGACTCGCCAGACTTCATGTCTGACCTATTTTGTTTTCTTTTCTCTCTCTTCCTTCCCCTCCCCCAGGTTCTCAGGGTGTGAATGCTCATGCTTGATTAGGAATCTTTCTTCTGTTTCTGCTTGGATTTGGATATGCTTTAATGTATCGCTTTGACTACTTGTCTAATTTATTATGGCTATTAGTGGGGATTAGGAATCTTTCTACTGTTCCAATAATTTGCTTATTTAGGTATCCAAGCGAGTATGGGCATGCATTGCTTGGTGAATTTATGTCCAACTAAGTCTGACCGATGCTAAGTGGGGGCAGTTGGAAGGTTTTTGTTGGGTCCTTTCGTTTTGGTTTTAAGTTTGGGGGTTTTGTTCTTGTAACACCCCGTATTTTCTGTTAATGTTGTAATAACAAATTAAATAATACTTAATTATAAATGCGAGAATCAAGGGAAAACATGAAAATTTCTTGGCATAGATTGGTTCAAGAAATGGTATATTTGGTATACTATTTATTGTGAGCAAAATTAAAAGAATAATTATGGCATGATTTAATTAACATTAATTTACATATATAATTAGACATATATAGAAAATATGTGAATTTAGAAAAAAAGAATTATGACTCACTGCTGAGTCATTAGGGGATGAGCTGACTGTTCTAGATAACTCTATCTTGTCTTAATGATCTTGATTTATTCTGAAATGATCTGACGGCTCATATTCAATCTAATCTCTATAAAAGCAACCTAATACCTCACCCCTAAATCAAATTAAAAATTGAACCTAGAACCGTCATGCTGCCATTAGACAACCTAGAGTAGCCGCCACTTGAAACTAACATAGAGACAAACCAAACTAAATCAAAACAACGATTTTCTACATCAAAGGCGAGCATTTCAACTCCAGAATTCAGAATCCAGAAATCAAGACCTTCGTTCGTTGTAAGCGCAGTTATCTTTTAGACGTAAATAAATCTAAGACATGATTTGATATAAAATGAAATTAGAATTATACCATGTTAATTCGTATCGATTTATTATGATGATTTTATCATGAATTGGAATGATTGTGGATTATTGGATTTGGTATTGGATCTATTTGAAACTATCAATATCATATGCAAGTTGTGTGTTTCATGTAAAGATCTACATGTATATGTTTTTATGCAAGTTGTAAGTTTTATATTAGATCCAAGTCAAGATCTACATGTATATATTCCTATGTTTTATGTTAGATCTTTATGCTATATGATTAGATCCATATATTCATATGCAAGTTGCAAGTTTTATGTTAGATCCATATATTCATATGTAAGTTGCAAGTTTTATGTTAGATCCATATGTTCATATGCAAGTTGCAAGTTTTATGTTAGATCCATATGTTCATATGTAAGTTGCAAGTTTTATGTTAGACCACATGCCTATGTTCATATGTCCATATGCAAGTTACAAACTTTATGATTGTATCCATGTCAAGATCCATTTAGGTTCACATGATTAATGCAAGTTATATAATTTATGATAGATCCAAGTTACGATCTAATTATATATATATATATATATATATATATATATATATATATGTCATATGCAAGTTACATGTTAGATCCTAAACTAGACCCATATTTATATGCAAGTTTGAGAAGTGAATTTATGCAAGTTCACCTTATTAGATCTAGTTTACACCTATATGTTAATGTTATAATTGTACATGTTTTGGAATTGGACATGTCATGATTATGTCACATGCTAGTCTATAACTGATATTGATGCCAAATTACATGATATATGTTGATTTAACCTATGTTATGCATGTTTCCCCTTTATCTCTCGTTTATAGATTGGGCTAATTAGTGGGCCCAATGTCTTTTTGTGATTAATGTGAACGAACAAACGGGGGTAATGTTGGGGGTAATTATTAAATCAAAACATGTAAATATGTAGGTGGACCCAAAACCATGTAATTGGTTAAGGCCATGAATGGTATAATTTATATACCATTAGTCTTGAATTAAAACATGTGACATTAAATACTTGTAGAAATTTGCATATATAAAAATGTAAATCTAGAAAAGACGAATATGTCTAACCCGAGGTTAGACTGAGTTGTGGTGTAAACCTGCCCGGAACCGACCGGCACATCCAGTAACCACAACAATATCTGTCTAATGTGAGAGGTTAGTGCATCAAGCCCAGAAAAGCCCGAGGTTAGACTGAGTTGTGGTGTAAACCTTCCCGGAACCGACCGGCACATCCAGTAACCACAACAATATCTGTCTAATGTGAGTGGTTGGTGCTTTAATTAATTAATTAGTTAAAGCTCGTGAACAATCAAGCTAGAAATGGTGAGGTTAAGTAATTAAGAAAACACTTAACCAACTTAACATGTGAACATGACAAGATTGGTGGGATTAAGTAATTTAGAAATCACTTAGCCAAATCAACATGTTAACTAGGCAAGATTGATAGGGATTAAGTCAAGTCAAGAACACTTAACCAATTTAACATGTTGACTAGAATAACCCTAGTAACGGGGACCCGTTTTAGCAGTAACCCGCATGAACGTATCAAGGTACCCTGAACTAGGTAGGGTGGGGCACGATTGTTGGGCTGAATAAAAGCGGTCAAAAGGGAGGCAGTTAGGTGCGTCAGTGTAGGTTCCGACGAAGTACGGGCGTGCACGGGCTCCGGAGTGGAAAAAGCAGGCACTGGGCACCAGGCGTACACTTGTGCATCTAGAATCGTGTCAGGGGTTTCCATTATAGGACTTGATACACCCTATAATGGAACCAGCACAAGTACTTTATAATCACGTGGGGCCGCATGACACCGAGAATACATGAATGCGAGTAGGAGCCGATCAATACATGAATGGGATCACTTTATCATGAACATACATTGCTAGTCAAACAAGTTCTTGGTGGGTGCAGAGAAGTAAAAGTGGGTGCGATAGCCAAATCTAGTTAAGTCTTACCTTATCTTGTTTTAGGACTACCCTATCCTTGTGGTATCATTCTAAGTTTAGTTTATTCATGTCATAGTCTTTTACTTGTTTACATGCTATTAAATAACTGGGCTTACCAGACTTATGTCTGACTCATTTTCCTTTCACCTCTTTTCTTCCATTTCCCCCTAGGTCCGTATGGAGGGAACACTTCTGCTTGACCGAATCAAATCAAAGCTTGAAGACCGTAGATGTAAGGCTTGGACTTTCCTTTTTGAGCTATGGCTGTGGTCAAAGACATGTTGGGGATTTATGTCATTTTATTTTCAGTATTGCTTCTTTATGTTTTCAAGACAGATGTAATAATTTGGAAGATTGAAATTGTTTGTTGAAATGTTGTACTGAACAAGTATTTATGGAATGAAGATTGGTTTCTTTTCCGCTGTTTTAATTATCTGTCTTGTAATTTATTAGTATCTTGTACCTTAAAACGTTCCACCAAAGTTAAGGCATTCCCTTTGAGAGTGACCTTAACGGAGGTGGGGTGTTACACTTGGTATCAGAGCTAAAGGTTACCAGATTGGATAAAAATTTTAAAACTATTTTTCAAAAAGAAGTCATAAAGAAGCATTTTCAAGAAAAGTGTTGTTTTAAATTTAAAAAGGCGTAATCCCCAAAGCCATATGCACTATCTTTCTATCCTTTGTTTTGAATCTTTCCTTTTGTTTCAGCATGTCTGGGGACTTTAACCTACCTGAGGGCGTGCCGGTGCCTGGTTGGTTTAGAAGGTACCTTGAAGCTAGGGCCAATGTAGCAGGCCCAGCAGGCGTTCCTCCGCCTCCCACGGCTGCTTCTCCTCCTCCTCCTCCTCCTCCGAGAGGAAATGCTTTCTCAAAGATCTGTAGAGATTTTAGATCCATGGGTGGAAAAGACTTCAAGGGTAGTGAATCTTTCGTAGAAGCCAGAAACCGGCTCAAAGAAACTGAAGACTTATTCGTTATCTTTGAAGTAGATGAGATGTAGAAACTATAGTTGGCGGTGTGGTTGCTCAAAGATGAGGCCTCCTTCTGGTGGGAGGTCACTAATGCTGAAAGACCGATAGAGACTTGGGAGGACTTCAAGGCGAGATTTGAAATGAAGTTCCTCTCACAAGCTGAGCAAAGTTTGCAAATGGAGAAGTTCCTATCATTTAAGCAGGGCAACCTGTTAGTCAAAGAATATGTCAATAAATTCAATCAGCTTGCCAGATTTGGACTGAAGTTAGTCAACACTCCACACAAGAAGGCTCTCTGTTTTGCCAAAGGGCTGAATGAGCCACTGCAAGGCCTGGCAATGTCCCATATACCCATGGGAGCAACTTATGAAAGGCTGGTTGACATGGCTCTGTTGCAAGAGGAGAACAAAGATGGCAAGAAGGAGGTGAAGAAGGAAGAGTCTCAAAATAAGAAAGGAGAGGGATCTCAAAACAAGAAAGCGGACCCCAAGAAAGGCGGGAAGGATAATAAATCCCGTAAGAAGCTGAAGTGCAATTACTGTGGCAAACCTGGACATTTGGCTAGGGACTGCAGAAAGAAAAAGAGGAAGTTGGGAGCTTGTTTCCATTGCGGGGAAACATGACACTTGGCTAAGGACTGCCCCAAAAGGCAAGGGCAGGGACAGAGAACTGGAGCTTCTTCTGGAGGGCAGGTTCATGCTCTCGTAGCACCTCTGCAAGAACGAGGTAGTCATATTTCTGTTGAGAGTTTAGTTTATCTCTTTGATAATCATGTTCGTACTCTCTTTGATTCTGGCGCATCACACTCTTTTATATCTACTGCTTTAGTTGAATCTCTACACCTAGACACCCATATAGTAGAGGATCCATTGGTTGTTTCAAATCCAATTGGGGGCTCAGTTTATGTGTCAATGGTTTGTTTGGATTTGGAAATCTCTATTCTAAGTGTTGGGTTTAAATGTAATGCTTTTGTTTTGGGCTTCACCGGCTATGGGCTGATTCTAGGCATGGACTGGCTATCCAGTAATGGTGCCATCCTTGATTGTGAAAAGAGAGTGGTTAGACTCATGACTCGCCTAGGTAACACTCTCGAAATCTCTTGTAATCCCATGAACTCTAGTCATGATTAGTTATCTTGAATCACTTGATGCGTCTGTTGAGAATTTGCAGTCCGTGAATACTCAGATGTGTTTGAAGAGGTGAAGGGCTTACCTCCGAAGCGGGAGATAGACTTCCGCATATACCTTGTTGATAATGCAAAGCCCGTTGCTTTACCCGTTAGGCACATGGCCCCAAGAGAGAGAAAGGAGCTCAGCAAGCAAATTAAAGAGTTGCTTGAAAAGGGGTTCATAAGACGGAGTATTTCTGAATGGGGTGCTCTAGTAGTATTCGCGACCAAAGCTGATGGTTCACTCCGCCTATGCGTAGATTATAGGGAGTTGAACAAGATGACTAAGAAGAATAGGCACCCTCTCCCAAGAATTGACGATCTGTTTGATCAACTCGTAAGTGCATCCGTTTTCTCCCAACTAGATCTGGCTACTGGGTTTCATCAGCTAAGAGTAGCTGAGGATAACATTGACAAGACTGCATTTAGGACCCCGGATGGTTTCTTCGAGTGGCTTGTCATGCCTTTCGGCTTGACAAACGCACCTGACTATTTTGTAGACTTGATGAGCAGAGTTTTCCGGGAATTCCTCAATAAATTTGTAGTGGCCTTCGTAGACGACATCTTAATCTTCTCAAAAAGCGAGGAAGAACATGTTGTGCATTTAAAGGAAGTGTTAGATACTCTTCGAGCACATCAGTTGAAAGCAAAATTCTCCAAATGCCACTTTTGGAGAGAAGAAGTAAGGTTTCTTTGACATGTGGTGTTCAAAGAGGTTAGCCGTGGACCCCGCAAAAGTAGTCGCGATGCAAGATTGGAAGATTTCGCGAAATGCGACCGAAGTCCGAAGCTTTCTCGGGCTGGTGGGCTATTATCGAAAGTTCATTAAGGATTTTGCGAAGATCTCAGCTCCACTGATAAGATTGACAAAGAAGAACTTGGCTTTTGCTTGGGATTTAGATTGCGACATTGCTTTCCAACGTTTAAAAAGGGCTCTGACAACAGCCCCAGATCTGACATTGCCTGATGGAAGCAAGATGTTTACAGTATACACAGTCGCTTGCAGAACAGGATTGGGCGTTGTCCTAATGTAATAAGGCAAAGTAGTTTGCTATGGAGTAAGGCAGCTGAAGGTTCATGAGAAGAATTACCCAACTCATGATTTAGAACTAGCTGCCATCGTTTTCGCCCTTAAATCATGGCGCCATTATCTGCTAGGAGAAAGTTTCGAATTATTTACTGATCATAAATCATTAAAATACCTTTTCTCTCAGAAAGATCTTAATTTGAGGCAGCAAAGGTGGATGGAATTTCTCGCCTCATATGATTTTGAGATTGCCTATACCCCTGGTAAGGGTAATGTAATGGAAGACGCCTTGAGTAGAAATAAGATGACTTTAAGCCCTCTCTTTGTGAAAAGGCAAAGCTTGGAGTTCACAGCAAGCTTTAACTTTAGACCCTCCTCTGACTTTGTACCTAGCTTGCTAGCAACGTTAGAAGTGCGACCAACTCTATTAGACTCAATCGGAGCCGCGCAAAGAGAAGACCCTCAGCTAGCTGATGTGATGGACAAGTTAATTAGGGGTGAGACTTCTAGTCACCTCAATAGATACTCCATTGATGCCAAGGGCTGGTTGAGATGAGATGGAAGACTATGTGTCCCACAAGCAAGGGGTTTGGTAAAGATGGTTCTAGAAGAGGCACACCATTCCAAGCTGACCATACACCCAGGCGGAGACAAAATGTATAAAGACATCAAAAAGATTTTTCTTTTAGAATGGCATGAACAAAGACGTAGCTGAATTTGTTTCTAAGTGTTTAATATGCCAACAAGTCAAGCGGAGCAGAAGAAGCCTAGTGGTCTTCTCCATCCTCTAGAGGTCCCACAGTGGAAATGGGATAGCATCTCGATGGACTTTATAGATGGGTTGCCTAGGTCAAGAAGGGGCAATACCAGCATTTGGGTAATAGTGGACAGGCTTACTAAAAGCGCTCACTTTATACATGTCAAAAGTAGAAGGACTGCCTCATCTCTAGCATCCATATATCTTAAAGAGATAGTTCGACTCCATTGGATACCCTCCAGCGTAGTAAGTGATCGAGACCCTATCTTTACGAGCAAGTTCTGGAGGAGTTTGCAAGAGGCTGTGGGCACACAGCTATGCTTAAGCACAGCCTATCACCCATAAACCGATGGTCAGACGGAAAGGGTGAACAAAGTACTAGAAGATATCTTGAGACTGTGCATTCTTGACTTTGGAGGTACATGGGAGGATCATCTTCCTTTAGTGGAGTTCGCTTACAACAATAGTTACCAAGCCACCATAGGCATGGCACCCTTCGAGGCTTTGTATGGAAGACCATGCTGATCACCAACTTGTTGGTGGGAGTCAGATAAGCTCATACTTGGACCAGACATGATCAGAGAAAGTAGACTTAATACGAAGGAGAATGAAGAGTGCCCAAGATACACAGAAGTCCTACGCAGACAAAAGAAGGACCGACCTTGAGTTTGAAGTTGGAGACAAGGTGTTTCTTAAAGTATCCCCTTTGAGGAATGTCGTTCGCTTCAGATCCGCAGGAAAGTTAGCACCAAGATTTGTAGGGCCGTTTCCTATCATTGAGAAGATTGGGAAGATGGCTTATAGAGTACAACTGCCCGAAAGATTGGCTGGAGTTCATAATGTCTTTCATGTCTCTCACCTGCGAAAGTGCTTACATGAGTCTGCGGAAGTGGTGGAACCAAGCATGTTAGAGGAAGTAAAAGTTGAACGAGAAGCAACTGTAAGGAGAGTTCCAACTCGTATCTTGGGTACAGAAGTCAAAAAGCGACACAATCGTGAAGTCAAGCTTGTCAAGGTTCAATGGAGCGACGTCGAGGAAGACGCAACTTAGGAAACTGAGGACAGAATACGCACAGCCTACCCTTTTCTTTTTGAGGGTACATCCTTGATCTCTTTTTCCTTAGTTTATGCTTGTACCTATCTTTTTGAGTATATCTTCTCGATCCTATCCTTTATCCTTAGGTAGAAACCCATTTGGATGAAAACATGTAATTGAAACATGTTATGGTTGATGGTTGCAAGTGGTTGCTCGTGGATGCATATACACACACGTTAGGAATTAGATTGGCTCAGTCACTTTCATATTGCATATGCAGATATGTATTTGTATATGGATTGAAACTTGATGTGTTACCATATGGAAGTTGCATTTGTATGAATGATCGTGCACTCATGTAGAAATTTTGGATAGGAAAATTGCATACATAAAGGACTCATGGCACTAACGTAATTTGCATTAAGGAGGTCGACTGAATCAGTAGACCGCCTGATTTTGCATTAGGTAGGGACATGTACACACACTATGCATATGATCATGAAGCATTAGAAGTATTTTAAGGACAATGGACGCTTGTGTTTGATGGTTGAGTAGATGGACGATTGGATGGTAAGATATACGTTCTTCTCGACTTGAAGATTTCGGGGACGAAATCCTTAAAGGAGGGGAGAATGTAACACCCTGTATTTTCTGTTAATGTTGTAATAACAAATTAAAGAATACTTAATTATAAATGCGAGAATCAAGGGAAAACATGAAAATTTCTTGGCATAGATTGGTTCATGGAATGGTATATTTGGTATACCATTTATTGTGAGCATAATTAAAACAATAATTATGGCATGATTTAATTAAGATTAATTTACATATATAATTAGACATATATAGAAAATATGTGAATTTAGAAAAGATGAATTATGATTCACTGCTGAGTCATTAGGGGCTGAGTTGGCTAAAAGATGAATTAGATAACTCTATCTTGTTTTAATGGTCTTGATTTATTTTGAGATGATCTGACGGCTCCTATTCAATCTAATCTCTATAAAAGCAACCTAATACCTCACCCCTAAATCATATTAAAAATTGAACCTAGAGCCGTCATGCTGCCATTAGACAACCTAGAGTAGCCACCACTTGAAGCTAACATAGAAACGAACCAAAGATAAATCAAAACAACGACTGTCTACATCAAAGGCGAGCATTTCAACTCCAGAATTCAGAATCCAGAAATCAAGACCTTCGTTCGTTGTAAGCACAGTTATCTTTTAGACGTAAATAAATCTAAGACGTGATTTGATATAAAGTGAAATTAGAATTATACCATGTTAATTCATATCGATTTATTGTGATGATTTTATCATGAATTGGAATGATTGTGGATTATTGGATTTGGTATTGGATCTATTTGAAACTATCAATATCATATGCAAGTTATGTGTTTCATGTAAAGATCTACATGTATATGTTTTTATGCAAGTTGTAAGTTTTATATTAGATCCAAGTCAAGATCTACATGTACATATTTCTATGTTTTATGTTAGATCCTTATGCTACATGATTAGATCCATATGTTCATATGCAAGTTGCAAGTTTTATGTTAGATCTATATGTTCATATGTAAGTTGCAAGTTTTATGTTAGATCCATATGTTCATATGCATGTTGCAAGTTTTATGTTAGATACATATGTTCATATGTAAGTTGCAAGTTTTATGTTAGATCCACATGCCTATGTTCATATGTCCATATGCAAGTTACAAACTATATGATTGGATCCATGTCAAGATCCATTTAGGTTCACATGATTAATGCAAGTTATATAATTTATGATAGATCCAAGTTACGATCTAATTATATATATATATCATATGCAAGTTACATGTTAGATCCTAAACTAGACCCATATTTAGATGCAAGTCTGTGAAGTGAATTTATGCAAGTTCACCTTATTAGATCTAGTTTATACCTATATGTTAATGTTATAATTATACATGTTTTGGAATTGGACATGTCATGATTATGTCACATGCTAGTCTATAACTGATGTTGATGCCAAATTACATGATATATGTTGATTGAACCTATGTTATGCATGTTCCCCCTTTATCTCTCGTTTATAGATTGGGCCAATTAGCGGGCCCAATGTCTTTATGTGTTTAATGTGAACGAACAAACGGTGGTAACGTTGGAGGTAATTATTAAATCAAAACATGCAAATGTGTAGGTGGGCCCAAAACCATGTAATTGGTTAAGGCCATGAATGGTATAATTTATATACCATTAGTCTTGAATTAAAACATGTGACATGAAATACTTGTAGGAATTTGCATATATAAAAATGTAAATCTAGAAAAGACGAATATGCCTAACCCGAGGTTAGACTGAGTTGTGGTGTAAACCTGTCCGGAACCGACCGGCACATTCAGTAACCACAACAATACATGTCTAATGTGAGTGGTTAGTGCATCAAGCCCAGAAAAGCCCGAGGTTAGACTGAGTTGTGGTGTAAACCTGCCCGGAACCGACCGGCACATCTAGTAACCACAACAATACCTGTCTAATGTGAGTGGTTGGTGCTTTAATTAATTAGTTAAAGCCCATGAACAATCAAGCTAGAAATGGTGGGGTTAAGTAATTAAAAAAACACTTAACCAACTTAACATGTGAAGAAGACAAGATTGGTGGGGTTAAGTAATTTAGAAAACACTTAGCCAAATCAACATGTTAACTAGGCAAGATTGATAGGGGTTAAGTCAAGTCAAGAACACTTAACCAATTTAACATGTTGACTAGAAAAACCCTAGTAACGGGGACCCGTTTCAGCAGTAACCCGCATGAACGTATCAAGGTACCCTGAACTAGGTAGGGTGGGGCACAATTACTGGGCTGAATATAAGCGGTCAAAAGGGCGGCGGTTAGGTGCGTCAGTGTAAGTTCCGACGGAGTACGGGCGTGCACGGGCTCCGGAGTGTAAAAGTAGGTACTGGGCACCAGGCGTACACTTGTGCATCTAGAATCGTGCCAGGGGTTGCCATTATAGGACTTGATACACCCTATAATAGAACCAACACATGTACTTTATAATCATGTAGGGCCGCATGACACCGAGAATACATGAATGCGAGTAGGAGCCGATCAATACATGAATGTGATCACTTTATCATGAACATACATTACTAGTTAAACAAGTTCTTGGTGGGTGCAGAGAAGTAAAAGTGGGTGCGATAGCCAAATCTAGTTAAGTCTTACCTTATCTTGTTTTAAGACTACCCTATCCTTGTGGTATCATTCTAAGTTCAGTTTATTCATGTCATAGTCTTTTACTTGTTTACATGCTTCAAATAACTGGGCTTACCAGACTTATGTCTGACTCATTTTCCTTTCGCCTCTTTTCTTTCGTTCCTCCATCCCCCCAGGTCCGTAGGGAGGGAACACTTCTGCTGGACCGAATCAAATCAAAGCTTGAAGACCGTAGATGTAAGGCTTGGACTTTCCTTTTTGAGCTATGGCTGTGGTCAAAGACATGTTGGGGATTTATGTCATTTTATTTTCAGTATTGCTTCTTTATGTTTTCAAGACTGATGTAATAATTTGGAAGATTGAAACTGTTTGTTGAAATGTTATACTGAACAAGTATTTATGGAATGAAGATTGGTTTCTTTTCCGCTGTTTTAATTATCCGTTGCTTTAATTATCTGTCTTGTAATTTATTAGTATCTTATACCTTAAAACGCTCCACCGAAGTTAAGGCATTCCCTTTGAGAGTGACCTTAACGGAGGTGGGGTGTTACAGTTCTTCTGTTTTGGTTCAACTTGTTATTTATTCAGAGTTTCAAATCTGTCGTGGAGTCTCCTTGTACTTTGCACGATTTTTCTCTGATGGATGCTTTCGCGACTCTACCTAGTCACCATCTGGGAAGCTATGCGCAAACACTTCTACATAGCAGCTCTGCCTAGGGTGAGCAAAGCATTGTCTCTAGCCCGTTGAGCCATCTAAGTGTCAGCACGTTGTTCTGGATCGTTGAGTAGGTATCTGTTGGGTGTCTGGATGAGTTTTATTGTTTGTGGTATTTGATTGTTCGTCTTGGTGGTATTGAGCTAGTGGTGTCTACAATGGTGTTGTATGGAGGTTGTGTGTGAGCGAGTACTTCATGCTTGTTTGGAGTATGAGACGCTCCTTTGTTTAAGCTTATCTGTTTCGGGTAGGTGTTCATCTGGGGAGCATGTATGTTGTTTGATTGTATGTCAGTGTTTATCTGCCATGTTATGAAAGTATTTTAGGCCTTATGATGCTTCTTTATTGACCTGCTCCACGGCGAAAGCCTTTGGCTTCGGTGGAGCGTGTGATTCGACGTTCTGTGTCCTCTTTGGTCTTCTATACTGTTTGTGCATGGCATGCTATCTACCACGTCAATTGTTCCTTCCTACCCATGTGCATAAAGCTTTATTTGCTGGTGGGTGAAGTTATTTCTGAAGATGAAGTCTGTGCTTCCTGTTATGTGGTGATTGTTAGGGTCTTCCGGTCTTGGCATTGCTATGTACAGTTTGTTATGGAAACCAAATTAATCCTTACGTCCTTGTCGAAGCTAGAAATAGTTTGATTGATACATGGTGGAAAATAGCTTGTTCTGTTGGGCAGAATGAAAAACCCTTTCAAAGCTTTTAAACATGTGGCTTTGAGCTTTTGTCTTGACATTAACCGCTAAGAAGTTGACAAGATTCATGAATTTCCACTGGAAAGTAAGTGCTCACAGCACCATAACGCACAAAGAGAAAAGGAGAACAAAATAATAATAATATGAATTTAAGTTTATTTAGTTAACCTCGTCTAAAATGAATTATATGACGTTATTAGTGGTCCTTGTTATGCGGTCCCGTATTAAAACATCCACGGTGGGACGGTTTTTAAATTTACGATGATTTCAGTTATCTCAATCTCAAAGCATCGGAGAGAAGTCAAACGGTGACTAAACCATCTTTAGTTTCGAGGTTCTACCGTTCTATCCAGTGCCTGCGCTATTAATGCTGCTATATATTCGCGTTGATTACATTAAACAAGTTTTGGATCCGATTTAAACGCACAAATGTTCGCACCGACACACGATTCATTAAAGCAACTCACATTGTCACATGTTGTTCCGTAGACATCAAGTTTATCATCACTTTGGTCCACCAGTTATACCATATTATCACCCCCAGTTGTCAAAAATATCTCACTAGAGTACATAGCATTTAATGACGTCTATCTTAACAAAGTCCACCTTACTAATCTTAGATCTGACCTCTAATCTCTCCGCATTAGAGGTCAAGTAAGTATTTAAGTCAAAGTTAATCCAACGATTATCTTAAACAGAAATTTACCAACATAGTCACAGGCTCAATAAATAAAGCACACTGTCCTCTCCACCACTACTTGTTCCTTCCATCCTTCTTTAATATTGGATTATTTTGTTCAAAAATAAAAAAGGGGTAATGGCGCATTCTACCGCTCTGTTGCGATTAGCAGCAATAGCTGCTTCAATCTTCCTCTTTCAAGCTACAGTTATGGTCACTGCTGCACGCAGCGATGCTTCCCCCAAAACCAAGTTCTATGTTCAGGGCAAAGTCTTCTGTGACACCTGTCGTGCTGGCTTTGAAACTCCTGCCACCACTTACATTTCCGGTAGCCTCTTCTGCTCTTTTTTTTCTTTTCTTAATGGATCTGGTTTGGATTTTGTTCCATATATTAAGTTCTTAGATAAGAGGGAAAACTCTAAACTTTGCACATGATTAATTTTCAGTATTGAAGTTAACTATATTATAATGGTATCAACATATTTGGTAAAAATGTGTGTAGTTCGGAAATTTAGGCCGTTTGGTTTATTTTACTTCTATGTTTTGTAGAACGATCATTTTTCACAATAATCATGCACGGTTTGCACTTTTGGTATGGGAAAATTCCTAATTAAGGGGATAAACCGAACGCGTGATTAATTATTGAATGTTACGGTGGTTATTATCAAGTAGAGATTAGCATCACACACCAGTAGTTGTATTGGGAAAAGTTTGCAATTAAAAGTGCAAATATTTGTGCTTTTTGTAAAAGTATTTGAAGGTTCAGTTCACTGGAAGCATTTATTTTGATAACTGCAAATTTTCATTTGAATAATCGAATATTTCCAAAAAAAAATTCTTTGGAAAGGTAGTGGAAATGTATATTTTTTGACACTAACTAGAAAGGGGCATAACACAAGCATCACCACCCAACCGACTTGACTTTGCATGTTGGAAATTTACATTACAGGCAGTATTTCAAAAGAAAACTGACCTGGGCCCTGGGCGGTCTGAGACAGCCCAGGCTTAGGGCCGGCTCTGTCTTTATTGGTATTGCGCTAATCAATTATGCATGTTTAAAAGCATGAATTTATACTTTTATGTTTGAACATGAAAATTAAAAAGATGAAAATGATAATTACTAATACATTATATTAAAAAAATGAGAATTAAAGGAAGAATGAATAAATTTCTTTTTTTAGTTAATTAAATTTGCAATAATTTGAAAAAGATGAATTATTACAGATTAAGATATAAGTGCAACATTATATTTTTAATGTTCATAGCATTAGCCCAGTGGAGAAGAACTTGTGTCGAAGTAACAACGATGCGAGTTCGAAACCTGGAATGACGCATGCTAAAATGGTTTATCATGTACATACGCTATGATTAGCCACTTATGTGGTATCCGCGGACCGGGCTAGGTGCACCAGGCGGTTTTACGGCTCCAGTCGGTTTTCTCTTTGAGCAAATTCAAAAAAAACATTATATTTTTAGTAATTAATTTTATTTCCTAGATAACAAAGGCAACGACTTTTCTGTTTTGCTACATATAGGAAAAAAAAACACAGTTACTTTTTTTCCCTTTCCAGATTGTTGAGTTAAATTTATCCAAAATTGTTTGTATATGTTTCTCTATCACTAGGGTTGTATATCAAATTTGACAGTCCATTGTCTAGCTCGGTTTGAGACTGTAATGTGTCTAGTCCGTGTCCATTCTCTTATAAGACAAGATGAGGACACACCCATGTCCAGTACATTCTAAAATATTTGATGTTTTTCTATTATTCGAACAATTGTCTGTTCGTTCTCCGACTCATACGAATAGTGTTCGAACTTAAAACTTGGTCCGCGTCTGTCCGCATCTCTTATAGGACATGATTATGACACATCTCCGTCCGGTTCGGTCCTACCCAATTACACTCCTATCTCTCTCGCTGTTTATATCAGTTGTTTTATTATAGTTAGGAAGCATGTTATCTCATTTATTTCTATTTATAATGGATATAAATATGTTTTTAGACGTTATCTCTTAATAATTTAATTTGCTACAATATCTAATTATACAAGCTAATAAAAGTTACCTGGTATATTGAATGGATTTACTTACATGTTAAAGGCAAATCAAATATATCTTTGTACGATTTTTAATAATACTATCAATAACTGGTAAAATCACAGTATATGCACAAAAAACCGTTTATAGTTGTTTGCTAAGTTTCATCTATATAACAATTTACCAACTTCTCAAATAGTGAGGAAAACACAAAATACATGACCAATGCAGTTTACTACGAATACGCTAAAATCATTGTTTTAAAAGCAGAAGCATACACAGGGCATTTTTGATCCCGTGAGGCTAGGCGAAAGTCATTACTCATTAGGCATGCCCCAAGGAATAATAGTCAGTGACCAGAAAATAATAATTAACATAACTGTTTATACTGTCCACATGAAGCAAAGTGCAGATGGGTCCAAGACGAGTCCAACTGGTGGAGTGAGACCATGGTGGTTAGCAGTGATTATCCTAGGCCCTATGTGGTGTATTCTTACTAAACTTGCACCACTAACTCAACTTCAAAGCTCAAACTGGCATTCCGTCAGTTAAATATGTTTACACAACGTTTCGTGGGAGCCACGTGGAGCTTATAGTTATCATCTTTAACATTTGGATTTGTCTTGCTACTATAACAAAAACATTTTTTTAAAAGAATGCCAGAATATCGTAACTTAGGGGGATTGGAGGAATTCAAAGGGGTAATATGATAATTTAATATGTGGTCCCCTTAAAATCGCGTCTCTGATGTATTATTTGACTTCTTTTTTTGTCATAGTAGCATTTTTGCTCCTTGGCATAAGTGAAAAACCCCTCCTAGCAACATGTTTATACCTCTACTTTTAATTTTGGTAAAAGATTATTCTTTTTTCCGTTGAATCTAAAAATATTGATTGCATGTTTCTATAGTTTTTTTTTTTTTTTTTTTTTTTTTTTTTTTTTTTTTTTTGAAATTATGCTAATATTTATGAAGTTTTGTTATTGCCTTTTATGCATCTTCTATATATGTCCATCTTCATTAGACAGATCTTGTGGTGTGACACAATTCAATATAGACATCCACAAGGTCACATCTGAGTACTAACAAAACTATCATTTTCATATTGTGGCACTTGCATTTAAATTGTTGAAAAGTATATGATTTTAAGTGCTAATTAACAACCGATGGTTGTTATTATATCTTTCAGGAAGTTCAGTAATGTTTCTTTTGATGCATTTATCAACATTAACATCCACCAGTTGCATATTCTACAAATTATCATAAATGCATATTTCACTGTACAAAGAGAATATAGTTAATTATTTTGACAAATTATTCTAAATAAATTTAAACTAATGTCATCTTTTTGTCATTGCATAAAGGCCATTTATATTAGATGGCTGAATGGGGATGGACATTTTGTATCGTTTATTCATGTTAACCAAGGTTCGAAATTCCGCTTTCCGTTTCCGTTCCGCTCTTCGTAAAATTTTGTAATTTCGGTTTCGTTCCGTTAGTCCCACAAATTCTGTTTTAATTTCGATATGGGAATTCCAATAACTCTTTTGAAATAAAGTGAACGTTGTTCGGAATCAACAAAAATAAACTCAATATAAATTTTATGCAAATTATTTACAGTAACCTATGTACAAATATTCTCATTATTAGTCCATGCTTCATCAGCAAATTTAATAGAAATCCAAAAGCTTTTTTTATTAAATCAAGAGAAGGCTAAACCTTTAAAAGGCAAACCCGTGGATATGCAATTCGCCTATGGACTATAGGAGCTTAAACAAAATAGATGGACGTTTGCTTACTGAAAGTCCTAGCGACATGTTTTTATCTCTCCCCTTCCCTCTTCTCATGGTTATGTATTTGAAGATATAAATTATTTTTTCTTTTCTTTAATCTAGGCGGAATGTTGAAAACGAGATTTAAAGCAAATTCCGGTCCGCTCATTGCCGAAAGCGGACTGAAATGGTCGGGATTCCGGCGAGCCTACCGAAATATCAAACCATGATGTTAACAAAAGATATAAATCCACTTTCAAATTTCGTTTTTGGTTTTTGTTCCAGTCATAAGCAATTTTTGGAATTTTGGTTCTGTTTAGTGTTTTCGGTTATCCCATTTCAAATTTTGTTTACAAAATTTAAAATTTTCAATACCTTTTATGTATAAATGGTACAAGCTTTTGTTTGAACTATCTGTTTTGTAAACTTACTTATTTATACAATTTTTTTACTTTTAAAAAGAAAATTATTAAGAAGTAGACCAAAACCATTGAAAATGGTCGAATTTCCGATGTGATGGTCGGAATTCCGACGTGCGAGCTGGAAGTCGAAAACTAACCGATTTTCTTGTTAATTTAATTTGCTCTAATATCTAATTATACACTATCATAGAAACTATATATATTGTATGCCGTATGCGTTACATGCAGAGCAAATATTTTGATATGATTTTCAATTGAATGTTATCAATAAATGACTGGTAAAATCATAGTATATGAACAAAGAACCATTTATAGCTGTTTGCTTCTTCTTCACTGTCATCTATATAACAATTCATTCATCCAATGTTTAGATAACCAGAAAAACAGAAATTATATGACCAAGACAGTTTAGTGTGAATACAGTGTATGTTAAAGGGTTGTGGTGGTTAGTAGTCATTCAAATCTTATGAACCATAGTCCAAGTCCATCAGTTAAGCCTAAATTGCATACCATAGTAGCTACTACTAGCTTATGCAGAAACTCCTGTGCATTCTTCAGCTAGACATAGCATAGTAGCTACTAACTTCTATGTCATACCTGCCTACCGTATAGTAATATTTCATAATATATGATATTGTTACAGGTGCTCAGGTGAAGGTAGAATGCAGAACAAGGAAAACAGGGACAGAAACATGCAGTTTTGATGGCATTACAGATGAAACCGGAACATACACCATCCCAATATCGGACGAGCATGAATTTGAAATATGCGAAGCCATACTAGTACACAGCCCAGACAAGGCCTGTGACAGAATTGTGATGGGCCGTGAACGGGCTGAAGTGTTCCTCACGTCCAACAACGGTATGGCAACCGAGATGAGATATGCTAATGCCTTGGGTTTCAGGAAAGTTACTCCACTTGCCTTTTGTGCTGAGCTCATGAAGCAGTATGAATATGTTGGCTTTTAAGTGGGCGCCGTTCCTCTGATGTAGTCAAGTTCTTTCCATGTTTAGTATGTACTTACAAGCTCATTTCTTTTGGGGAAATGGGTTGAAATAAGGCAGTATGTTAGGGTTTTTGTTTCATCTTGAGTTTATGGCCTCTATGATATTGTGGTTTAGTCTGCTTTGCATAAATCATTGTTTTTAATATGAACTTTTTATGGTTGTTTTGCCTGCCAACATATCTGCCAATTCTTTTTATGTTTAAGCCTAGTCTTGCACAGCAAGAACGCACCGGCCAATTGGTAGCTTCTTCCTTTTTAAAGTTTAGGAATATGGTCTGTCTTATTTTCCGAGGGTGAAAATAGATAAATCCTTGGATGGTGCTGCTGTGCAGTTAATGTGGCTTTTTCGTTTTCAAAAATTTGCCACAGCTAGTTTGTATGGCTGCTTAATTGAGCTGGAAGGTCATATATAATGACATTGCCGTTTAATGCGAAGCACATTAAAATAGTGATCATTTTGCGGATTAAACGACAACATGATTGTTGTTCTAACGTACATTAATTAATTTATTTATTATTTTGTTGAATAATTACTACAAAAGCAAAATTTGGTTGGAACGTTTTTAATCGCAGGTAGGGCTGACAATTAGAACCGAAAACCGAACCGACCCGACCTGAAAAGACCTAGATCCGAACTGGACTCGACGGGTCTTGGGTCGGGTCTAGGTGATGAAAAATACAATAAAACCCCGATAAAACCCAACCCGAATTGATCCGATCCAAAAGACCCGACCAAAAAACATTAAAATATATGTATTCTTATTGTTGCTACCCAACAAAATCCGACCGACCCGACCCGACCCGAACCGAAACTCGGGTTGGGTCGGGTCCAGATTTTGAAAATGTATGGTTTAGACCAGACAAAACCCGACCCGAGACCCGACGTGTCGGGTCCAGGTCTACGAGGTCGGGTCTAATTGCCACCCCTAATCGTAGGGTTGTTTCTCTCAAAATTTTCAATAAAAAAATGAAGAAAGTAGAACAATTGGTGAGAAAGATCTGTTAGTTTTGATGACAACAATCTTAGAACTTATATAAAATATAGGTACTAACATTCTTAGAACAATTGGCCCTCTTGAATTTCATTTTTTATTTATATTAGTCTAAGTTAGTGGGAGATGAGATAATAAGTGGAAAAAGAGAGAGGGAGAATATGTGGTGAAAAAGAGGAAAATCAAATGCGTGCTCCACTGTTTGAGGTGTCATTGAACCGGCCTACTGTATCGTAAGCTATGGTAATTCCGATTCAATAAAAATTTGTAGATATTTAATCCACATATATATTATTATCTATCCGAAATTTGAGCTCGTTCCGACATTCGTAGAATAATATATTTGATGTTTAAATATAATAATTTGAATATAGGGGTATTTGGTTTTAAGGACACATTCCTCAAAAAAATTAGATCAAAGGACAACTAAGTTTGATAATTAAATGAAGGACAAAGACCAAGTTGTATTATATCAACATGAAGTTCACTTTAATTTTATCATTATTACTAAATTAATTAAAAAATAAATGATTTACCTTAAAATTGAAAGAAAAAAAATGTGATTTCAAAATTATTTTAGTTTATTGATGTTATTATAAACATATATAAATATTCAGCTCGGAAAGCTAAGTGAATATAGCTTTATTACTTAAAAATATAGCTTTATATTGTATCACTCAAATACAAAATTAAGTCATTTTAAAGCTAATCTCATTTGCACCAGAGAAAAGCTATATCGTAAATAACGAAGCTATATGCATATAGCTTTCTGTCCTGCATTTTTTTATACTCATTTTCTCCTATATTTATGATAACAAAAACATTTCATAATTAATTTTTATTAGTTTTTAATCTTATAATCACAGAAAAGGGTTTTTGTATTAGTTTTTATTATTTGTGAAATGTAATGTGTGTCCTTAGTTTAAAATATTTGGACATTTTTCAATTAAATCATGAAAGTTGTCCTTGATTTACATTATGAAAGTAGCTTGTACTTAGATCTAATTTTATTTTAAAATGTGTCCTTGAAACAAATATCCACTTGAATAAATGTCTGAATGGTTAATAATTGAGCTAACATTTTAGAAATGTTATTTTTGTTTCGTCCTGCGATTATAGTCTCTATGATATTGCGGTTTTGCCCGCTGCATGAATCATGGTTATTAATAAGAACTTTTTATGGCTGTTTTGCCTACCAACGTATCTTTGTCATTTTATTTTATTTTATGTTTAGGCCTGTTCTTGCACATCAAGAAATAAGAATAACCGACCAATAGGTAGAAGGGGCGGAGCCGAAGTGATATCAACTGAGGCTAATGCTCTACGTAGTTTTATGTTTTTCTTTTGTTATCTTTAAAGGTCGACCGCGCAGGGATAACTTTAAAGGTTTGTTGTAGAAATAGATTTGTAAATCCTAAATACCTGCCATGCAAATTGCTGAATATTCAGTCATAATTAATATTACTCCCTATAATTTTTGTTTAATATCAAATTAATTTTAGTGGATTGCAGGATGAACGATATTTTGAAAGATAAATTTACAATACTAACACAAGTACTATATAATATTATTCCCTGCAGTTTTTGTCCTACACCATGTTAAACTTTAGTGGATTGCAAGTTTGAATAATGACATTCTTTCACGAATGTATTATCCAAAATAATATGTCAGCATCAAAGATAAACTGCAGAAATAGACATGATAATAAATAGAATTTATCTGACAAAAATCCACCCAACATATATTTTCCTAACATATTGTTGCTTGGGAAAACAAATTTGGCATATGTTTGTTAGGCTAAAAATGAGAATTGGGGATTAGTTAAAACGTCACAAGTAGGTGATGGGCCAAAATGTTATAGGCCCACTTGTTATGTTGTTAAGCAATTGAAAAATGATGTGAATGAAGCACTAATTGCACAGGAAATATGAACACGTTGTCTTAAATATTTAAAAAAAATATGCATGCAGATCAAGTTACAACGACCATAATAATCGTATGGTAATTAAAGTTCTGAACAAAGGGGACTTACTTTGCAGGTGGCTAAACAATCTCAAAGTGGGCTGTTTGATTGATGAAACTTCAAATAATACAAAAGGCTACCTATCTATACTTTTAAAATCGCAAAATGAAATGGACAAAATTTACTATATAAAAAACAAGCGTCCATTTCACACACACACACACACAAAAAAAAAAAAAAATCATTTCAAAAATAAAATAGGTTATCACCAAATCTTACAGCATGTCTACAAAAAATATTCACAATGCGTTATTTTAAAGTCACACAATTACTTTCATCCATAAAGCCAACATTGTCTCTTCTAACCTATGTGTTGAAATAAGGAGTAGGTCAGAGCATCAAATGTCTAACAAAATAAAAATCTTAAGATTTACCATTAGGTCACTTAATACTACTTGTTGAAAAGAGAGATGGACCTTACAATAGTCACTAAACATCTTTGAATCCAAAGTGGATCCCTCCAAATAGAATTCCATTTAGCATATTCCAATGTATGCAGAACTCATAATCCGACCACTACAAGAAAAGTGCTATATTGCAATTAGTTATTTGCAACAAGCGATACATGACAGTTGCTGTAAACGATATTTAGCAACAAACCTACTATAACAGTTGCAGTAGATGAGATTTAGCGACAGACATTTTCTTTCTATTGCAAAAAACCTATTTTTAGCAACTGCTTTTACCTTCTTATTGCAAAAACATACTTTGTGCAACTGTGTTTCCATAACAGTTGCAACAAACATATTGTTTCAACTGTGCTTCAAAGCCAGTTACGAATAAATATCTTTAGCAACTGTTTTCGCCACTTGCAATAACTGCATTATTTTACAACTAGTAAAGCCAGTTGCGAAAAACTTACTATTAACTTTTAATAATTAATTTAAAATAGTTACTATTAAACAATTAACTATTAGTAATTATGTAAAAGAATATTAATTAATAATTGTTAATTTGTAATAAAAATTAATTATTATAAATTAATATTTATAACTGATTATTAAATAATAATAATAATTAATGATTAAAAAATAATAATAATTAATAGTTAAAAATAATAAAAATAATTATTAAGTAATGATAAACTAATGGATAAAAAATAAAAAATAATTTGAAATATGAACATGCATAAACAATAAATAAATTCATAATCAACAAATAAATGATAATTGATTAATATTATTATTAAAAAGTAATTACTAATTAATAATAATTTTTTGTATGAATTAATAATAATTCGTGCTTGAAAGAGGTATATTTATGAATTAATTAATTATTTGTTATTAGTAATTATTGATGTTGTCTTTTTTATATATTTTTAAATTTATATTAAATTAATGTTTTAATAGATATAAAATTTATAAAAAATGATACTTTTATGTATGTTTAAAAAATAATAATTGTAGTTTTTTAGTCTTGCCTTAAGACTAAGTTTAGCTATTTAAATAATTCATAATTAATATGAAATAACTAATAAGTAATCAATGCTAATGTTTAATAACTAAAGTTTAATCATCATACAAAAAAAAGTAACTAAAGTTTAATATCTATTTATTATATTTCAATAGCAATTTGGGGTGAACATTATTTGGTTAAACCAAATAAACCAGCCAAACCAATTTATTTTGGTCGGTTTGGTTTGGTTTAGAAATTAGATCAGTTTGTGATTGGTACAAATAAGTTCGGTTACCGTTTTAACCAAATTAACCGAATTTTTATTATATTATCAAAATTATCGTTATTATAATATATTTTTAGGTTAGTTTAATTATCTAAGAAAATGTTAATCATCATATATGTATCAAAATTACTTTTAGAAACCATAAGAATCATAAATAATATTACTCTAATCATCTATTTATAATTTATTTCAAATTATAGTTAATGTTACAAATATAATTCTAAAATATTTTTAGTTTGGTTAAATCGGATAACCAACCGAACCAACTAAATTTAATTTGGTTGATTTTGTTTTCATTTTTATTGGTTTTATTTTGGTTTGAAAATTTCCATTATAGGATAAACCAAACCAACCAAAGGCTCACTTCTAATAACAAATTTACTTAATTGACCGCTACCTTTGGCAGCTCGTCACTTATTACATATCTACAAAGTTTTTGGCACCAAATCGTTATACTTTTGGCTCCTACGTCCAAAATCTTAGCTCTAATTCCAAATTTTGAGCCAAAATATTCACCTTTATCGAGATTCAATATCGCATGGCATCCTTCCCCAAATCTTGCTTAATTATTACTCAGCTACGCTTGAAAGGAAAAAAAAAATTATCACCTTCTCCTCAAAATTGTTCTACCACCACCATCATCCCCTCAGCCCTAATTTTCGCCACCATCTTTTCCTCACATTTGTTCTAAGCTGTCGCTTTATACATCTTACTCCATCAAGCAATAATTGCTTCAGTCTTCCTCTTTCAAGCTATAGTTGTGGTCACTGCTGCACGCAGCGATGCTTCCCCCAAAACCAAGTTCTATGTTCAGGGCAAAGTCTTCTATGACACGTGTCATGCTGGCTTTGAAACTCCTGCTACCACTTACATTTCCAGTAGCCTCTTCTGCCCTTTTGTTTATAGTTTTTTTTATGGATATGGTTTGAATTTTGTTCAATATATTATGTTCTTAGATAAGAGGGTAACTCAAAAATTTGTGCATGATTAATTTTCAGTATTGTAGTTAACTATATTATAATGATATTAACATATTTGGTAGAAATGTGTAGTTCAGAAATGCAGGCTGCGTTTGGTTTATTTTACTTCTGTATTTTCTATAACATTCATTTTTCACAATATATATGCATGGTTTGAACTTTGCTATGAGGAAATTTCATAACTAAGAGGGATAAACCAGGCACCTTTAGTTACTGCAATTATTTCAAAAGAAGACTTTCTTAATTCGGCCGACCTGGGCCATGGGCGGTCGCCCAGACGACCCAAGCTCAGGACCGACTGTGACTTTATCCATGTAGACGCAGGTTCAATTTCTATGTATTTTTAGTTTAATCTTGGTATTCAAGTTTCAGCTATTCGCTAATCAATTATGTATGGTTAAAAGCGTAAATTTATACTTTTATGTTTGAACATGAAAACTAAAAAGAAGACGATGATAATTACTAATAAATTGTATAAAAACATGAGTATTAAAGGAAGAATGAATAGATTTCTTTTATTAGTTAATTAAATTTGCAATAATTTGAGTAAGATGAATTATTACGGATTAATATATAGGTACAACATTATTTTTTTTAATAATTATTTCTATTTCTAGATAACAAAGACGGGTGGGGGGCTTTCTATTTTGCTAGCTACATATAGAAGTAAACACAGTTATTTTTATTTATTTATTTGCCGGTTGTTTAGTTAAATCTATCCAAAATTACTTTCATATGTTCCTCTCGACTAGGTTTGTATATCGAACTTGACAACCCATTGTTTTGCTCGATATGAGACCATAAGGCGAAGGTTTAAAATCTTGGATATCAGTTGTGTTTCGTCTCGAGGATTTTAGAGAGTTGATCTCGTATTGGGGAAATCTCAAATGAGATGAGTCTTACTCGGGGGTTCATCTCAGATTTCCATCTTAGGTCTAAAAGTTTATATTAGTAAAATCTTAGGGTGTATGATATGTTAAAAAAATGACATTCTTTCACAATAATTTTTATGAGTTTTATTACAAACATAGTAACTTAAACATGAATTACAAACTCACTTTATTATTATTATCAATTTTTGCAAGATTATACATACTCTAAATCGTAATATGTTTAAAATAAAAATATAACACCATGCAAATAGATTAGTGCTTACAACATATGATCGATGAACATGAATTATTCTTAGACATAAGACATAAAAAAGATCCAAAATATTAAAAAATTCAGAAAAATTAGAACATAAAATGCATAATTTCATAGGTAACATGTATGTTAAAAAAGACGAATATGAAAATCATAAATATTGTACAGCATATATGAACATACGACATGGTCATTTAACATGGAAAAGAATTAAATAGTAGGAGATTATCATGGCTTGATTTGAGTTTTTAAATTATTGTTCTAGTTTAGACACTAATTTAAATTGTGACCAGAAAAACCAAGACCTTGGATGATATTTTAGTATCTCGCCTCGGCTGATATATCGTTCGATATTGCAATATCTCAAGCGACATATTCGAAATGAGATTTGTAGAATTGACCACACTCCGTCATAGTACACTGAATAAAGCTAGTTCGGAACCGTAGATTAGACCACACTCTATCATAAAGCTAGTGTGGAAAAGCTGATTTGACTACTATTTGTAGTGAGATTTGTTGTTTGTTTTGGAAGGTGTCCAAAATGAGATCTCGAACGAGATCTCGGACGATATTTTCGAGATCTGAAACAGTGGTCCGTATGATTCTTTTATAGGACAAGATTAGAACACACCAATGTCCAATCCATCTCCAAATGTTGGATGTTTTACCATTGTCCGAGCATTGTCTGGCTTGTACGAATAGTGCTTGAATTCAAATTTACCTGGTACGTGTCCATCTGAGTCTCTTATAGGATAGGATTAGGACACACATCCGTCCGGTCCGATTCATTTACACCCCTATCTCTCGCACAATTTATATTAGTTGTTGTTTTATTATAGTTACGAAACATTTTATCTCATTTATTTCTATTTATAATGGGTATAAATATATTTTTAGACGTCATCTCTTATTAATTAAATTTGCTACAATATCTCGTTATACAAGCTAACAAAAGTTACGTGATATTGAATGGATTTACGACAATGTTATCCATTAAAGGAAAATCAAATATCTTAGTATGATTTTTAATAATACTATTAATAAACGATAAAATCAGAGTATATGCACAAAAAGCCATTTAAAGTTATTTTCTTCTTTTAAGTTTCATTTATATAGCAGTTTACCAACTTCTTAGATAATGAGGAAAACACAAAATACATGACCAACACAGTTTACTGCGCTAAAATCATTGTTTTAAAAGCAAAAGCATACGTGTTTGATCCCATGAGGTTAGGTGAAAGCCATTAGGCATGCCCAAGAAATAACAGTCACTGATAGGGGGACAAATTCAGACGAGCTCGGACCAAATGTGATTTTTTTTATATAAATTTTGTTTTCCTAACTCATGTCCTAAATAAAAATCGTATGGACTCGGACGGATGTATTTCGGTCATGGACACGAACGAACGTCAAACATTCGTACAAAATTTATAGCCTTAGTCATTGACCAGAAAATAATAATTAACGTAACAGTTTATATTGTCTACACGAAGCAATGTGCAAATGGGTCCAAGACGATTCCAATTGGTGGAGTGAGACCATGGTGGTTACCCGTGATTATCCTAGGCACTATGTGGCGTATTCTTACTAAACTTGCACTACTAAGGGTGCGTTCTTGGAGAACGGAAATGGGGTATTTGAGCGTGGTACTGTAGCGAACGGGAAATGTGTTTTTAGCTACGAACGACGTATTTGAGCGGGGCATTTAATTGTTAAATTAATTGTTATGAATTAATTAAACACGATTTCACAAAACGAAATGACTAACATTTTATTACAAGAACTGAAATACAAACATTGTTAGAAAATTTTAGAAGAAGAAGAATTTTAAAATATTGTATGAGGAGGAAAATGTTTGTTTTTATTTATTTTCTTTCAACTTGATTTCATACATCAGTTTAATACACTGCTTGATATTGCTTCACGCAACTTCATAATTTATATAAGAGAGAATATCTAGACTCTTCTTTTTCTAGACTTTTCTTCTTTTTGCATATTTGTTTAGTCTAGATTCTTCTCTAATCTTATTTTGATAACTCTAATATTTATTACCATTTATTTTGTGCTTCCCTAAATACAAGAATAAACTTTGTCACATAATCAACATTTCCTTAAAAACCAAGTTTATTTCCAACAAACATCAATAACACAACTAAACTGGAAATTAAAACAAGTACATGAAAAGCTAAAATAGACGACGATGTGGTAATGTGATCAACTCCGCTATAATAAATCCATGTATACCCTCATCAGGAAGTATTTCAACAATCTCCACATTCTTTTGGTTGCGGAAAATCATCAGAATCTTCCACAACTCCATATTTACCGATCCCCGAACAAGCTCGTAGCAACGGGTAGCAAGCTGTTGAATATGGTCGGTCAAAAAAGAGCGGCTCGAGCTACCACGCTTTACCTGTCTGCGCCTAGCGGGCTGAGCAGAAGGAGGATTGCCGGTAGCCAACAGATAGATTTCCAATGTTTCTTCAACAGTCTATTTGACTGGGGTATTTAGTGCTTGCGCCTGACGCGTTGGACGCGAGCACTTTCTCGAACGTGTCATTTTGTGGCTGCGAACGCACCCTAACTCAACTTGAAAGCTCAAACTGGCGTCCCGTCAGTTAAATATATTTACACAACGTTTCCTGACTCCTGAGAGCCACATGGAGGTTAGTTATCATCTTTAATATTTAGATTTGTCCTCCTTATCAGTTCTTATACGTGAAAAACCCTCCCAACAACATGTTTACACCTATATTTTTAACATTGATAAAAGTTTTTTTTTTTTTTTTGGGATTTGAATCTAAATATATATTGCATGTTTCTATAATCATTTTCTCTTCTGTCTTTTTTTTTTGAAAATATGCAAATATTTATAAAGCTTTGTTATTGCCTTTTATGCATCTTATATGTCTTCTTCTTAAATGAAATCTTGGGGTGACACAGTTACATCCATACGGTCACATCTGAGCAAAACTTTCATTTTCATATCATGGGACTTGCATTTGGATTATTGTTGAAAAGTATATAACTTTAAGTGCTAATTAACTACCAAAGGTTGTTATTATATTTTTGAGAAAATTCAGTAATGTTTCTTTTATTGCATTTGTCAACATTAACATCAACTAGTTGTTGTTAGAATTAATAGAAGGAAAGAGAGAGACCATACGTGAAGCAAAAAGACTACATTGTTATTCGATAAAAGTAAAAGATAGAAATTACAAAGCTTTCTAAATATACTAAACAAACACCTACTAACCTATAGTTGTGGATCTTAATCAACTACTTCCACTGATAAATAGGAACACACGCTGAACAATGTATTGACTAACTCAAACAAATACCACTTCTAACAGTTGTATCTTCTTAAATATATTTTACCATACAAAGAAAAATATTAACAAATTGTCTAAATAAATTTAAATTAATTTCGTTTTCTCTCACTATATCAAGGTTAGATGCTGAATGGGGATGGACGTTCTATATCGTTTATTTATGTTAACAAAAGATAAAAACCCATTTTTAAATTTCAATTTTTTTTCTTTTTGGTTTTTGTTCCAATCATAAGCAATTTTCGAAAATTTGGTTTTGTTTTAGAGTTTTTGGTAATCCCATTTCAATTTTTTGTTTATAAATGGTTAAGAAGTAGACCAAAACCGATCGCAAACATTCAAATTTCAGATTTGATGGTCGGAACGTGTTGGCCGGATGAACTAACCAATTTTCCTGCAAATTTAATTAGCTCTAATATCTTATTATACACTATCATTGAAACTATATTGTATACCTTAAATGCAGATAAAATATTTTGATATGACTTTTCATTGCATGCTATCAATAAATGACTAGTAAAACTATAGTATATGATCAAAGAACTATTTATATAGCTGTTTGTTTCCTTTCCACTCTCATCTATATAACAATTCATTCATCCAATGTTCAAATAAACAGAAAAACAGAAGATATATGACCAAGACAGTTTAGTGTGAATATATATAGGTTTGTTAAAGGGTTGTGGTGGTTAGTGGTCATTCAAATCTTATGCACCATACTCCAAGTCCATTAGTTAAGCCTAAATTGCTAACTCGACCATTAAATTTCAAATTGAGGAACACATGGAGTTTAGTTAATTATCGTCTTTAATGAAAGCAGTCCTTTGCTGTTATGTGCTATAAGTCTCATATGTACTCATCTTCTTTGAGGAAATCTTAAGATGTGGAGTTTTAACTTTATGCAATTTAATATACCACACCCACTTAGATACAATTTGAGTTATACCTTTCAAATCTGTCATTTTCATTTTGTAGCATTCACATTTTGATTGATGATAAATATATAATTTTGTGTGCTAGCAACAAAAAGGGAGGCCAAAAAAGTGCTTGGAAATTTTCAAAAATTTCACCGTTTGTTTCTTTTGAGCCTCTAAGGCATTTGTCAATATTAAAATCAATAAGCTACATCTTCTAGAAATTGCAGTGCATCCTATAAGTCAAAACTACTGATTAAAACAATCATGCATAATGTTTAGCTAATTTGTAAGCCGTACTGATGTGCTTATAATTAATGATGCTTAAAAAGTCATGTTGATTTTCATAGGCCGAAAACGAACACTACTTTTTATAGAGTAACTATGTTTGATGTGGTCTAACCTTATGTTACATGTACACAGTCTGAAATTTTAGTGTCGCCGATAATTAGGACTTTTATTACATAATTTTTCATTCACTTTCCTTGTGTCTCTTCTTTATCTTCTTCATCAAAATGAAAAACACCTCTTCAACCTTTCAATGTTGCAAATGGGTAATATAACTTGACAAGATAGCATCTCTAGATCTTCTTATGACATCCCTGAAACTGTTCCCTGAGTACTAGTTGAAGCTTGTAAAACAGGTTTTAACATGACTATGGAATGAAAATTAGTTGTCTTGACTCTTAAGTGCCTCTGTTCTACGCGTGTGCTACTTATAAGAGTTATGCTAATGCAGAAACTCCTGTACATTCTTTAGCTAGACATAACATAGTAGCTACTAACTTCTATGTCATACCTGCCTACCAAATAATAATTCATAATATATGATGTTGTTACAGGTGCTCAGGTGAAGGTAGAATGCAGAACAAGGAAAACAGGGACAGAAACATGCAGTTTTGATGGCACAACAGATGAAACCGGAACATACACCATCCCAATATCGGACGAACATGAATTTGAAATATGCGAAGCCATACTAGTACACAGCCCGGACAAGGCCTGTGATAGAATTGTGATGGGCCGTGAACGGGCAGAAGTGTTTCTCACGTACAACAACGGTATGGCAACCGAGATGAGATATGCTAATGCCATGGGTTTCAGGAAAGTTACTCCACTTGCCTTTTGTGCTGAGCTTATGAAGCAGTATGAATATGTTGGCTTTTAAGTGGGCGCCGTTCCTCTGATGTAGTAAAGTTCTTTCTATGTTTAGTATGTACTTACAAGCTCATTTCTTTTGGGGAAATGGGTTGAAATAAGGCACTATGTTAGGGTTTTTGTTTCATCTTGAGTTTATGGCCTCTATGATATTGTGGTTTAGTCTTCTTTGCATAAATCATTGTTTTTAATATGGACTTTTTATGGTTGTTTTGCCTGCCAACATATCTACCAATTCTTTTTATGTTTAAGCCTAGTCTTGCACAGCAAGAACGCACCGACCAATTGGTAGCTTCTTCCTTTTTAAAGTTTAGGAATACGGTCTCTGTTATTTTCCGAGGGTGAAAATAGATAAATCCTTGGATGGTGCTACCGTGCAGCTAATGTGGCTTTGTTCGTTTTCAAAATTTTGAAACAGCTGGTTTGTATGGCTGCTGAATTGAGATAGTTTGAATAATGATGATATTCTTTCACGAATGTATTATCCAAAATAATATTTCAGCATTGAAGATATACTGAAGAAATAAATATGAGAATACATAGTATTTATCAAAAAAAATCCACCCTATTCTTGCATGATTTTTAGACATATTTTCCTAACATATTGTTGCTTGGGAAAACAAATTTGGCATATGTTTGTTAGGCTAAGAATGAGAATTGGGGCTTAGTTAAAACGTAACAACAAGGTGATGGGCCAAAATGTTACAGGCCCGCTTGTTATGTTGTTAAGTTGTTGAAAAATGATGTGAATGAAGCAATAATTGGATAGGAAATATGAACACGTTGGCTTAAATATTAAAAATACATGCATGCATATCAAGTTATAACGACCACAATAACTATATGGTAATTAAAGTTCTGAACAAAGGGGACTTACTTTGCAAGTGGCTAAACAATCTTGAAGTTGGATGTTAGATTGATGAAATTTCAAACAATACAAAATACAAAAGGCTACCTATCTATACTTTCAAAATCGCAAAATGAAATGGGTAAAATTTTATATAAAAAACAAGTGCCCATTTCACAAAAGAAAATCATTTCAAAAATAAAATAGGTTATCACCAAATCTTACAACATCTCTACACAAAATATTCACAATGCAGTATTTTAAAGTAACATACTTACTGAGCTGAGTATGTTAATTAAAAAATAAATAAGTGGATTGATAACTGCCATAAATCTTCATATCCACTTTCGTTTAGGGTCGGACAGGACAGTCCGTTGTCCGACTCGGTCCGAAGCTATAAGGTGTTCGACCCGTGTCCGTCCGATTCTCTTATAGGACAGAGCTTGGACACACTAGTGTTCGGTCCGATCTAAAATGTTCGATGTTTTTCTATTATCCAAGGCTAGGGCTGTAAATTTTGTCCGAATGTCCGATGTCCGTTCGTGTCCATGACCGAAATACGTCCGTCCGTGTCCGTCCGATTTTCATTTAGGACACGAGTTAGGACAACAAAATTTGTACGAAAAAAAATCATGTCCGGTCCGGGTTCGTTCGAATTCATCCGAATTACTTGTAATTCGGCGTATAGTTGAGAGAAAATCTAGTAAAGTGTACAAAATGTGATATAAATAGCCATGTCCGATAGAGTCCGATCGTGTCCGTGTCCGAAAAGCATATGTCCGTGTCCGATCGATTTTATTTAGGACACAAGTTAGGACAAAGAAATTTGTCCGAGAAAAAATTTGGTCTGGTCCGTGTTCGGTCCGATTTTTTTAGGACAAAAACTGAACACACCTCTGTCTGGTCCGGTCCGACCGATTTACATCCCTATCCAAGGCTATATCGGACAGGACAGTCCATTGTCCGGCTCGCTCTGAGACTATATGATGTCCAGTCCGTGTCCGTCCGAATTCTTATAGGACAGAGCTTGGACAAACTTCTGTCCGGTCCGGTCCGACCCGTTTACACCCCTACTTTCGTCCATAAAGCCAACATTGTCTCTTCTAACCTATGTGTTGAAATAAGGAGTAGCTCAGAGCATCAAATGTCTAGCAAAATGAAAATCTTAAGATTTACCATTTGGTCACCTAATACTCCTTGTTGAAAAGAGAAGCGGACCTTACAGTAGTCACTATTAGGGGTGAGCAAATGATTGGTTCGGTTTTAAACCAGTTAAAAATATTGAAACCAAAATAACTATTCAAGAAACATAAACCGAACCAAACCAAACAAATATTTTTTGAAATCAAAACCAACCTAACCGATAATATTTGGTTCGGTTTGGTTGGTTTGTTTGGTTTATCTTAAAATAAAATACATCTTATAGTTGTTGACATAACATAAGATTAAAATAAATAATCGAGTTTATGTGATGCAAATATTTTAGAAATCAAACTCTTCTTCTAAAAATGTCAATATGAAATTAAAGAAAAAAAATAAAATTGTTACGAAAATATTGTAAATAATAGCATTCTTATAGGTAATTTTTTAACTTTTAAATAAATTAATTTGTAAATTTGGTTTAATTGATTGGTTCGATTTTCAAATATTAAAAACCAAACCCGACCAATAAACGAAATAATATACAAAAATAAAAACCAAAACCAACCAATTAACTTATAAAACCAAGTCAAACCGGCCAAACTTAACTGGTTTAGTTGGTTTAATTGGTTTTAACCAATAAATACTCACGTCCAAGTCACTTAACATCTTTAATCCAAAGTGGACCCCTCCAAATAGAATTCCACTTACCATATTCCAATGTATGTATAACTCATAATCCAACTGTGGCCACTAAGATTGATCCGACCTTTATGGGTAGTGGTAGACAGATTGACTGCAAAGACTTAGGCTATAGAATTCGGACCAACCTCGCATCCACCAAGGTTATTTATTTTAGACGATCTCTCTCACATCAGTCTCAACTACTACACCATTGGTAGCCAAGTTTGACTGGGCGGGCTTCCATGTAAGCTTAGACTAACCTTACGCCTTATTAAACCATATTGTGCGCGTGTGTGTATATGTGTGTGTGTGCGCATATATATATATATATATATATATATATATATATATATATATATATATATATATATATATCTGTGTGTGTGTACTTGTGTATATACACAAACAAACGCTAATTATAGACAAATATAATATACTGACTCAAATATAAGTATATTCTAAAGCATAAACATTAGAAATCATATAGAAATTAAAGCATCATATGAAAACATATATCTTAAAACAAGCATTTCGATCTAATCCAAACTTTTATATATTAAACAAATCAAGCAAACCAATTCAGCCAATCACATGTATAATAAAACCAATTAATATGTCTTAATAAATCCAAACTTAAGCATTATTAAACAAATAATTTTAAACGGTATGTAACACTTTTACCCAACTGCCTTTGCGAAAAATAAGATTTACACTTATAGCATTCCAATCGTCGTCATCTTCGGTTGTATTGCAATTAAGAATGGCTTCTAGTTTGCCTTTTGATTCTCTATGATCTTCTTTATTTATAAAAAGATCTTTAGTAGTTGGACGAACTAGGAGATCGATACTTTCAAGGGAAGTTTCCACCTCTTCTTCCTTGATTTCCATTTCTTCTCTTCTTCCACCAAATCATCCATTTGTTATTTGTAAGCAAGCCTTTGTTCCTTTTCACTATGTGACAAAAAGGCTCAAATGTCATAAGAATATATACAAGTTGAATATTGGATGGAGTAAAAGTTTTTCAAGGATAAAATTCGTCTTCTTTAAAATCGACGTCAAAATAATAAAAGATACAAGTAAGGTAGATACCTTGAAAGAGAGTGTTTTAATGGCTAGAATGATGATTAAGATAAAATTAGTCCAGTATGCCTTGTGCCCAATTTATTTAATAGTGACCAAAAAGAGCAAAAAGAACTTTGAAAATTCTAAGGGTCGGGTTGTTGTAATTTCCTAATCTAGGAGAAATGGATTACTGCAAAAGAAGATTGACATTTTCTTTCCTTTGGATGAAAATTGTGATTTTTTTAATTACAAATCATCATCGTCTTCCAAAATGTGACGGAATGTATATCTACCAATTTCATTAATCTAAGATGTAGAAAAATTTATATCGGTAAATTTACAACCAAGAATGTGGCCCAAAAGTTTGGAATCTAAAATAATTTGTGTTCCTTTAACGCTACTTCAAACTTGGGTTTTATTTCCTTTATAACACTTTCCATTCAAACTTGCATAAAATGACAAGGCAAGGATAACAAATTAAACAATTTTGACTTGCGCCAATAAAAGAAAGAGTTGAATAATTATTGAAAAGAGAATCAAGTTCATTAGAAGTAAAATCACTAAAAATGGCAAACCTACCGGGATTGACTTTGCCATTGTTTACGTAATTGATATATGATAGTGTTAAATTTGGTGATACAAAATCATAAATATGTGGAAACAAATATGCAAAGGGAGAAGTAATCACATATGTTTATTATGGAAATGAATAATTATTGGATAGCATTTGTCTGAGATGGTAGGGAAATAAATATTGAATATAATAATATGATTTCTATTTGATGATAACAAACATACATACATACATACATACATACATATATATATATATATATATATATATGTATATGTATATATACAAAAGTAACCAATTTTCAAATATATATATATATAATATAAATGTGTTTGTATCTATACTATTCTATATTGCATCACATACAAAAATGAATATTTATTTTGAATAAAATGTTATTGCATTGAATTTAACATTCAACCAGTATTTTTATTCAAATAAATATTTTATTTCATTATTTGAAATAGTACAAACTTCTGACTTCACTATTGTACATTTCACTGTGATATAATACATTCTATTCACGTTTACATTCATTCCTCACTACAACACTCATTTCACTCAAATTTCATTCATTTATATATATTGTTTTATGTAGAGACTCATATACACACACTGACACACTTTGTCTTCATTTGCTTTAGATCTAGTCTAGTCACCTGCATACTTGTCACAGAAACACACACCGTAACATCCTGAAATTTTGCAACAATTTCAAATATTAAATTTAATATGATTTTGGACAATGTAGGTTTAAATATTAAAATTAATTATTTATGTCGTAAATTTATAAGGTATGGAATTTAACTTGTCTTGTTAAACAATGAATTTTAACATCTATATATGAAAATGACTTGTGTTTGATAATTTACTTATTTTGAAATAGGAAGTTAATATTAAATTTACAATAATGGATTAACTAATTTTGGAATTTCATATATCTATTGAAAAGTTTAATGTATTGAATACGGTAATAATATAGAATCCATTGTTTGTACAATAAATGTCAACTAGATATAAATGTAATTATCTGCATGGATTGTAAATATAGTTATAATTTGGTTTGTATTGTAATTATTGAGAATTGAAATTTAAAATTGAATTTTTGGAATTTAATATAGTCAAGAAATTTATAATTTAGCTTTAAATGGTATAACTATGAAACTGTATGGCTAAAACTTAATTAATTTGTGAATGTAATCAAATTTAACTTATTTTGACAATTGTGACTTGTATTGATTGCAAATCAATTGGTGAATTTGTTTATATGGGTAAATATTGAAATGGGAATTAAGTATGGGATTATTATATGAGAAGAAAATTAATTGTTGTAATTATGATTCAACTGAAATTTATGTAGATTTATATGGTACAATCTTTAGTAAATTCATTAACGAAAATTTTGATAGGTTATTAAGGTAATAACTTACACTTAATTTTGAATGAATAGGAAGTTGGGTCTTAATGGTTAACTAAGTGATATTGTCACTAAAAAAAATGTACTATTTAAATGAATTGATGGAACATAAATATAATATAATATGAAATTGAGTAATAAGCGCGGTTGTAAACAAATGGAAATAATGGAATTGTAATAAATGTTCCATTAATACAATGAAACAAACCAATTAATTTTATAATTAAAATATAATGTTGGATGTTATTATAATGAAATCTTTGAACAATTTTAAATTTAGTATGAGAAGCAATTTGAAATGAGGCATTATGATAACATTGTCACCTTATATTTAAAAGGAATAATTAATGAAAATAAATTAATTATTTTAAAATTTTGATTGATTCCTATAATTAATATTGTCACGTTAAAATTGATTAATGAAATGAAGCAATTTATATCGTATGTAATTGATTCCTATAATTAATATAAGCCTTATTTTAGGAGAATAACATTTGGAATTGAATTAAAAGATTAATAAACGGAAAACTTAATACTTGGTTATTTGATTAACCATTAAAATTCTTTCGCTATTAATACATCTCATACTGATTAACCATTAAAATTCTTTCGCTATTAATACATCTCATACTTAATTCCAAACCTAAATTCTCCTTGACGTTGAAGGCTCAAAAGCCAGAAATCATTCATGTCGCACCTTTTCAAAGGAAAGAAAAAAAAAAACCATGTCTTCACATCTTGCAAAAATAAAAACAATTCCAATATAAATCCTAAAATCATGAAACTTTTTTCTTTGTGTTTCTGGAACCAAAATGTGTATGTAGACAAGATTTTAGATGGTGCGTGAGGGATGTTGCATATGCGTTTCTCTGGAGATGATCGAGCTTGGGTTGATTGTGATGGAGAGGGAGAGCTTTGGAAGAGATGATCGCTGGTTCCGTCGGTTTGAATTTCGTGGATAGAATAAAGAGATAGAAAGGAGAGAAGTTGAATTTTGTTTCGCCATGGATGTTGAGACCCGTAACTTGTGTTTGGAAGGGAGAAGAAGAGGAAGGTGACGTGGAATGTGTTAGTGGGTTCGTACAGAAATTCCGGACAATATGGAGCTGTCGCAAACTGATTCTGAGACTGTTAATTTTAGGCTAAAAATATAGAATTTCAATCGCGTGCGAAACCAAATGTGAGTGATTAAACTCATTCATACAAAACTAAAATATTCAATTGTTAATTAAATTAAATTCATGTTGCGATATGATTGTATTGGTTGACGTTTGATAGTTTAAATTGCATTTTTACGTTAATTTGTTTGAATAGAGTAATTTAATATAACTGTTAGTTAAATTTGAGTTTAATTGCTACTTTAACTCGATACCCGATAACTAGTAAATTGATGTGATATTAAACTGTTTGGATGTACTAATTTGATGGATGACCTTGAATTGACATGTTTAATATATTGATGTTGAATTGTTGTTTATTTTGATTAAGCCCAACCATTTACCCTAGATGTTACGAGTATTAAATGAACCCGGGATTAATCATTAAAATGAATTAAGAATGTAGGTTGACCAAATATTTTGGAAGCGCAAAAAGCTTCGGTATTTCAAGGCGGCTGTAAATGGCGACAGGGTAAAAACCCACCCAATTTCTTTTCTTCACGCAATCTCTACCAAATCCCTTCTAAACTCCTTTCCACAGAGCTTCTTTCTCCCCACACCCTGCTTTCAACGTGGGTAGCCCTGCCTTGGAGTACCCATTCGTAACCGATAGTGTTAGGACCTTAAGGCTACTCAGATACTAGAGATATAAAATATATCTATTCAAATTCAAATCAAAAGAAATAAGCAATAAAATAAAATTCAGTAAAGTAAATAACACCAGGATTTTTATATTGGTTTGGATTAACCAATCCTACATCCAGTCCTGCCTCTATAGTGTAGAATTTCACTATAATTGCTTGCTTTCCACGGGTGAAAAGAATACTTTTACAATCTTGATTTCACTGGCTACAAGATACACATTCTTCTTATCAACAACAACAAACAATGGCAAGTAGACGTATCTTCAATACAGATTCTTACAGATTTAGTACAATGATCCTATAGACCTCTAATGGCAATATATCTTTGAATTCTTTGAGGAAATATGTAACGACCCGGATTTTGAGCGACTTTGGTTATCGACATAAGCACGATGTCGATAACCAAAACATCGAAAAATCCTGGTAATTAGTGAAAGAAATTAGAGGGTGAAGAAAGATAAGATAGAACATTAGAATAGAAGAAGAAGAAGAACACAACATCAGAGTAACATGAATCTCACAGCGGAACGAATAACATATAATATATGTAACATAACTTTGAAATATACATCTGTATTTGAATATACATCATTATCAAAGTACAGCACTTACAACACAGTGGAAATAAACTATAGCTATATGATCCTGAAGCCTCCTGCTCCAGCTCTTCAACTATATCTGTAAAATCCCGACTACTTGACTGCCCATACAAATTTAGGCACCCAAGAGTTTAGGGAAAACAACAAAATAAACTCCGGGTCAGTCATGGGACTGGTATGAGTAAAACAGTTTAAAAACAGTTGAACAAGTAAATGATATCTCATAAGACCACGCCGCATAACGGAACGGGTTTTTCCCTTATGAGAATCCAAAATATCTTTATATCAAAAACCTTTTGATATTATAATAATGTCTATCAACCACAGTATATATATAATCATCTAGCAGAAACGCTTTCATCTCACGTTCTACATATATAGTATACAATCAAAACCGCAAGCACGTATTGGGTAATGGATTTCCAACTATGACAAGGTATGGAATCACCTATCGCTCGTGTACCTCTAGAGAGGAATACACTGGGTTCAACAAGAACATCTTGCAACCCGGCCACACATGACCGACCACTCATTTCGCTTGAGTGTATCGAATGTATATCACCAACAGTTGGGATCAGCAACCGTTTCCCTAATGGGATAGCATCAACAATAGATTTTTAGAAGTAAATGAAACTCTAGATCAGGTGATTATACACCCTACTTCGGTGCGACCGACTTAGCCATGCTGCCTGCCCGATTTCTGTCATTTACCGGATGATGAGGCTAGAAGCTACGCTTTATCATCACACCAGATTCACTTTGAATGTCACATCGTCAAATCCATCAAATCACCGATTGACGTCCTCAACAATACATTATGTGTTAGCTAAAATAAGTTTCCTTCTTCGCTTCCACTCTTGGTACGGTTGGAGAAATCAATATATGTGATCGTCTGGAAATATCCTGTCAGAATCCGTCCATACAAGTCATCCAGGAACAGGATGAACCGAAGGCACTATTCTGTAAACAGGATAGCCCTTGCATAACACCGTCTTCAATTTCCTTTGGCATATATGATTCGCAACGCTTATGCCAATACAGAGTGGTTCTTTGGATAATAATCCAACCGGTCTCTCCATATTAACAACGTTAAAATGGTCAAAAGTTCGATAGTCTGTGATTTAACTATCGAATAAAAACAGGTGTGCAAACAATGATATTATTTCCAAATGGAAATTATATCGATCAAACATCATTCAACATTCATCTCTTTAGTTCATTAATTTACTTATCTCCTGTTTCCTATATTCAATATTTCTTATTTTCTAAATTTGGAAAATATACGTTATTAACAATGGAAAACATTTCCATTTCCTTGTTTTCTTTATTAGAAAACATTTCTGGTTTCTTATTTGGAAAACATTTCCAAAGCTTCTTCATTGGACTTAGACAGATGTTTAAACAAACCATCGCGATGCCAACTCAAACCATTTCCTTTACTGCCGAACCTTAACTATTCCTTAGTTAAAAATGAAGTCAATCAAGTTGGGGTAGAACTACCTCTTAGACCTTAACTGAACAACATTTATAACTTTGAAATAGACAAAGTTCACTTTATATCCCTTTACTAACTTCCTTACTTAACCCTCCTTCGAATAGCTATATTCGATTGACTCTTTTCACTTAACTCTATTCGATTAACCCTTATCAATTAACTCTATTGGACTAACACTATTGGATTGACTCATTTTGACTAATGCTATTGATTTATCCATTTCACTTAACTCCTTTCGAATAACTATATTCGATGACTCCTTTTACTTTCTTTGAATAAACTATATTCGATTAACTCCTTTGCTTCTATTCGAATAACTATATTCGATTAACTCATTTGCTTCTATTTGAATAACTATATTCGATTAACTCATTTGCTTCTATTCGAATAACTATATTCGATTAACTCATTTGCTTCTATTCGAATAACTATATTCGATTAACTCATTTGCTTTAACTCAAATCGATTAAACTAACATCGATTAGCTCCTTTTTACTTTAACACTAATCGATTAAACTAACATCGATTAGCTCCTTTTAACTTTTACTCTAATCGATTAACTAACTTCGATTAACTCCTTTTGATAAACTACGTTTTCCGTTACAACTATTTCCTTTTTATAACGTTTACTTACCGTTACAATATTTCCTATTTATAACTTCTATTTACCGTTACAAATATTTCTCATTTATAACTTCTATTTACCGTTACAAATATTTCTCATTTATAACTTCTATTTACCGTTACAAATATATCCTATTGGTAACTTCTATTTACCGTTACAAATATTTCTCATTTATAACTTCTATTTACCGTTACAAATATATCCTATTGGTAACTTCTATTTACCGTTACAAATATTTCTCATTTATAACTTCTATTTACCGTTACAAATATATCCTATTGGTAACTTCTATTTACCGTTACAAATATTTCTCATTTATAACTTCTATTTACCGTTACAAATATATCATATTGGTAACTTCTATTTATTTTCTAAATAAATATCTCTTTTATAAAACCGTGTTCGTTTTATAAATAATTCCTTTTATAAAATCCTGTGATTTTATAAAATTCCTTTATTTCAATATACATTGAAATACTTCTTTTTACATCCCAGGGTCTTTTATGATATTTACCATATCGAATAACAATGATCAACATCATTCCAACACACATAATACATAACAGATTATATAACACATCATATATCACAATATATGAAAACAGTAAAATAAATGTTGAGGAATCCAGTCGGATTCCTCCAACCTGTTTCCCTGCATCACAGATGTTAAACAATATAGATAACATCACTTTTCAGTTCTATATGATATATTCTGTTAAACAGAATCAAATATAGAAAATTTAACTAACTGACTAGCAGTTCAATCAAACAGTCAACATATAGTAAATCAACCAATATCTAACAGTTCTAAAAATACAACATGAAATTATAAACTGTTCAGAGTTAGTGAGATTTACTCACATTGGCGCGTTAACCGTTAAATAACGGTTTGCGTTATTCGACTCAGTCGGACAATTTATTTCTCCATAAATTGTAACGAGCTCGGATTCACTCCCCGTTAGTCCCAGCGCGTAGTGTCCGTCCATATGATCCCAACGCAACTTGTTTTGTCCAATTCTGATTACGTATGGTCAAGATATGATTTACACAAGCAAGTACATATTTAAATTCAAATAAAACTTGATTTATTTTTAAATGGGCCTTAACTTCGAATTTCCCGGCCCATCTCCACCTTCATTCAGCCCAGACCCGTATGGCTTCATCTCCCTTTCCTCTGTAAAATAACGCACTCTTCCAGTAAATCAAACCCATAGCCGAACTCCTTTCATCCCATCTCGCAACTCCGTTTCTTTACGAAATCAAAAACTGAACTTATCACAATACTCCCCTTCCATTTCTCCACGACTACCTCACCACCATACGCGACTCTGCCTCCCTCTGCAAATCGCGTCGTCGGCCTGTGCTACAGCAACCTGCGACAGTTCATGCCACCGAATCACCCAAAACTTCACCACTACAAGCCATTCGACCTCCCATAACCAAATATGACTCTCAAAGTATGATTCAATGCCCTTAAATCACAAATCCTTTAACCCTAGTGTCGCTACTCATTTCAGCCGAGTTCAGGTGCTAATCGCACCAAGTACAAATCATCATAGAACGAAGAGGAGCATAGCAGAAACTTGAATATATAAGAATTGAGATTTATGGAATTTTAATGGGATTGTTTTGATATTCTTCTCACGGTTTCATTTGAAGTGGAGGCGGAGATATCTTTTACTGGAGAATGAAAAGGTTTAAGGGTTGGGGTATATAGGGGACTGATGGAAACGTGTACAGGCTTGTACCATTCCTTCCTTAGTTGATAACGTGGCCAAACTCGGAACAATATGGAAATGAGGTGGTTGTTTCTTTTTGAACTTCACGTTATATTTGTACGTAAATATGAAATGGTACCCGGGAAAGTAGGCATTTAAGTTATACAGTTTACACCGCTACGAACAATCTCGTTCACCTAAGAACTGCTATGGACAAAAATAAAAATACCGTTGTAATCAGCGATGTGCCAGGATTCCAAATATATGAAAATACCGGTAGGTTAACTCATATTTTGAAACCCCAAAATGTTGATTACAGGGTGCAAAATACTCCACATAAAAAGTTGCTTATTTAATTAATTAAAAATTACAGTAAAATTCTAAAAATTAAATTATCGTTATGTCCCAAAAGAACCTTGTCTAAATTCAAACCCGATCTCTAGTTATATCAAATAAACTGTTACGGTCGATAAACGATTTTATAGCGACTTTTCTGATATTTGATTTGGACATACATCAAAATCTACACGACGAAATCCCGATTTTTCTCTTCCATTAGAAAGATATACTCCACCAGCTCCATACGTTTCTTGTTTCACAGAAATCCGGTTTAAAACGAATCCTGTACATTCAGTTGAAGTTTGAATCGCCAATTTACGAACTGCAGCGCCATTTCAAGCTCGTTTATAATTATATTATAATTCTATGTTCAAACTGTCGTTTATATAATATATTCGTTATTCAATTTCAATTTCAAGCTGAATTAAATATCACAGATGATCCGGTTCACACCATATCGCAATTTCAGCCAATTCTGATTATTTCAGAATTAAATATATTATTTAATTATTATTTTAATTAAATATTCATCATTTTTCAATTACATGACCAATAAATTCTCTAAACCACCATTTATATAATTAAGTAAATTAATCATAATACCTCTGCCAATGCGGGTCATTACAATCTTCCCCACTTAAAATATTTTCGTCCTCGAAATTGCTAAAAGTAGAGAACGACCCTATCGACTGGTTAGAACATATTTGTTCACTTCTTAACTTCAGTTTCAACTGAACCAATTTAATTTTAATTAAATTATTAATTAATTCTTATCAACGAAAATTTTCAAAAATCCTGAAAATTTTCTAACGCCTTAACTTTTCGAAAAATTTCGCCAGCACCTCCTTTGTACTGGTCCATCGGTCAAACTCCAACTCGCCTCTCTGGGCCATCTCCAACCCAAAAGAAAATCAAACAGCCAAGCGGCTTGCCAATTCGGCTCACAAATCTTATATCCAATAGAAATATAAACATTTACCTTTTTGTCAGCATATCATTATATCCTTTCCTCCTGTTATCAATTTGGTGGATACATGGGTCATCCCAATCAAATCCCCATCTGCTTTTATCCACGACACAACCATTCGCTTATATCCTAAGTAGAATTTTATTTCAAATTCGAGTTCCATTCTCGATTTCAATTCCTTAACTCCTCAATCCAATACCATTTCGGATTTTAATTTCACAAATCCAATCTTATTCGATTTCAATTCAACTTCAGTTACCACTTAACTGAATTTACTTATATTCAAATCTGCTTTCACAAATTTCTGTTAAATTTATTTTTAATTTAAACAGTCTTTCCCTGGGAGTTTTCAAACAGTTTACTCTTTTCAAAATCAAATTTTCCTTTTTGAAATTCAACTGAGCCCTTAACTAATATTCCATTAGTTAAATCACTTCTCTATTTCTTTATCAATATTTGTTAACCAAATATTTTCAATAACCATATTGGCCTTTTATGTTACTTGGAAAACATTTCCGATTATCGCCTTCCTTTATTTTCTAAACTTTAGAAAATATATGCTATTTATAATTGGAAAATATTCCAATTACTAATCTCTTTTTCGATCTCGTTTATTTCCATACTTAGGAAATATTCTTTATTATATCTCCAAGCTTACACTTATTTGGGTTAAAACGGATGTTGTGTAAAACATTGTTACGACAACCCAAATACTATATTCAACTAACTCTTATTCAACATTTGATCTTCGAGCCTGAAATCTTACTATTTATTGGTTAATAATGAAATCAATCAAGTTGGGGTATAACTACCTCTCAGACCTTGACTGAATAACATTTATATCGTCAAAACAGATATGACTACTTACTCGAATTATCAATACCATACAACTATTTATTCACTTTCAAACACGTATACGCTTCCTCTTTCTAATCTTACTAGATTTTATTCTAGACTTTCTTTTTGATTTTACTATTCTATTTCTAAGTTCGTTTCCTTATCGACTTCTATATATATATTGATACGTTGATTTCTAACTATCAAATTATGTTAAAAATATTCTATCTCCTTAAATTCCCGGAAAAATTCGCCATAACCTCCTTTGTACTAGGAGCATCGGGATATTTCAAATAGTCTCCCATGGCCCTCACCAATCCAAAAGAAAAAGAAAAAGCCAAGCGGCTTGCCGATACGGCGCATAAAATCTCATATATGAATTAAATACATACCTTTCCGTCGAGCAATCTATCTGTATACCTTCATATCTATCCATACCTATCTCATGTATATCCATACATTTCTAATTCATTCCAGCTTAATCCAATCGTTTTAACTTAGTTCGTTAAGTGATTTTCAAATTACTGGTTTGCCCATTTCACCTTTTTATTTGAATATACATGTTCAAATATAGGTTTAACTTGTTTATCCACTATTTCATTTCAATTTTATGTTCTATATTCGATTTCGAATATCCATTTACAGATCCAATCCACCTTTCGAAGTTCAACTTTAACTTCAAAACTCGATTAACTAATTCCTCTCGACTTAGTTAATTCTATTCAATTTCTATATTAGAATTTTGTTTCAATTTCCTTATTCAATTTCTATATTTGAATTTCATTTCAATTCTATTCGAATCTTCTATATTCAAATTTCAAATTCAATTCTATTTGAATCTGCTTTATTCAAATTTCATTTTCACTTCTATTTGAATCCTCTACATTAAAATTTCGTTTTCAATTCTATTTGAATCCTCTACATTCAAATTTCATTTCACTTTCGATATTCAAATCCTATATTTGAAATCTCTTATATTTTCTATATACAAACGCCATTTGAATTTCTATATTCAAATTCTATATCTGAACTTCCTTTATTCAAATTCCTTTAAATAAGTCTCGGTTTCAATTCCTTTTGAAATCGATATTTCTACCTTTGGAAAATAGATTTCCCTTTCAATTTCATACTTGTATTTTTATATCTGAATTATTCAATGATAATTCTCTTCACTTCATTTATAAAAGAACTATTTATAAACTTCGTTTATAAAGGAACTTCTCGTTTTATTTCTTTTAAAACAGGTTAATATTTCAAATCTATTTAAAAGTTCAAATTCTATATTTTAAATCCCATTTTGAAATTCAACACACTTGTCTTTCCCAAAACAAATTCAAAACAGTATCTCTGGTAGTAATCCGTCACTTACAATTCGAAAATGAATACTGATGATGCAGCTGTCATCATCAGAATCTATTTTCCAGCGATCGAAGTGAGTTCAATACTATAAAACCATTTCTAAACATTTCCACTTTGAAATTCATTTCAAAATATAATTCACACTGCTTGTAAAACAATTTAAAATCTCCCAGGATCTTAAATTTTCCTTATTTTTAATCCCAATCCATTTACAAACATTTATCCAATTCTCCAGAGGTTTAATTCAATTTCTGGTTAAAATTTCAGATTTAACTCATCTGTTTTCACGTATTTAACTTATATGAATTCTGATTGGTTATTTACATAACCTTTTAATTTATAATCTTCCTCGATTATAACAACAATCAATATATCCAATATGTATCAAATATACTTTTGGGTAAAATTATTTTTATTTGCCCTCTTTTCAAAACATATCGTGCCGACCCATCGTATTCGAGTGTTTAGTAACTCCTACCGATACAGTGGATCAAACTGATCGACCAGAACTCATAACCGACTCAACCAATGAATCTCCACAATATAAAACAATTTTTATATCAATAACAAATACATTCACTCGTATATATACACTTAATCTCAGTCTAGGGTATTACTAACCCTATCTCTACCGAGTCACGCCACAGAGCCAAGTAATTCTAAACTTAAGCTCTGATACCAACTGTAACGACCCGGATTTTGAGCGACTTTGGTTATCGACATAAGCACGATGTCGATAACCAAAACATCGAAAAATCCTGGTAATTAGTGAAAGAAATTAGAGGGTGAGGAAAGATAAGATAGAACATTAGAATAGAAGAAGAAGAAGAACACAACATCAGAGTAACATGAATCTCACAGCGGAACGAATAACATATAATATATGTAACATAACTTTGAAATATGCATCTGTATTTGAATATACATCATTATCAAAGTACAGCACTTACAACACAGTGGAAATAAACTATAGCTATATGATCCTGAAGCCTCCTGCTCCAGCTCTTCAACTATATCTGTAAAATCCCGACTACTTGACTGCCCATACAAATTTAGGCACCCAAGAGTTTAGGGAAAACAACAAAATAAACTCCGGGTCAGTCATGGGACTGGTATGAGTAAAACAGTTTAAAAATAGTTGAACAAGTAAATGATATCTCATAAGACCACGCCGCATAACGGAACGGGTTTTTCCCTTATGAGAATCCAAAATATCTTTATATCAAAAACCTTTTGATATTATAATAATGTCTATCAACCACAGTATATATATAATCATCTAGCAGAAACGCTTTCATCTCACGTTCTACATATATAGTATACAATCAAAACCGCAAGCACGTATTGGGTAATGGATTTCCAACTTTGACAAGGTATGGAATCACCTTTCGCTCGTGTACCTCTAGAGAGGAATACACTGGGTTCAACAAGAACATCTTGCAACCCGGCCACACATGACCGACCACTCATTTCGCTTGAGTGTATCGAATGTATATCACCAACAGTTGGGATCAGCAACCGTTTCCCTAATGGGACAGCATCAACAATAGATTTTTAGAAGTAAATGAAACTCTAGATCAGGTGATTATACACCCTACTTCGGTGCGACCGACTTAGCCATGCTGCCTGCCCGATTTCTGTCATTTACCGGATGATGAGGCTAGAAGCTACGCTTTATCATCACACCAGATTCACTTTGAATGCCACATCGTCAAATCCATCAAATCGCCGATTGACGTCCTCAACAATACATTATGTGTTAGCTAAAAGAAGTTTCCTTCTTCGCTTCCACTCTTGGTACGGTTGGAGAAATCAATATATGTGATCGTCTGGAAATATCCTGTCAGACATCCGTCCATACAAGTCATCCAGGAACAGGATGAACCGAAGGCACTATTCTGTAAACAGGATAGCCCTTGCATAACACCGTCTTCAATTTCCTTTGGCATATATGATTCGCAACGCTTATGCCAATACAGAGTGGTTCTTTGGATAATAATCCAACCGGTCTCTCCATATTAACAACGTTAAAATGGTCAAAACTTCGATAGTCTGTGATTTAACTATCGAATAAAAACAGGTGTGCAAACAATGATATTATTTCCAAATGGAAATTATAACGATCAAACATCATTCAACATTCATCTCTTTAGTTCATTAATTTACTTATCTTCTGTTTCCTATATTCAATATTTCTTATTTTCTAAATTTGGAAAATATACGTTATTAACAATGGAAAACATTTCCATTTCCTTGTTTTCTTTATTAGAAAACATTTCTGGTTTCTTATTTGGAAAACATTTCCAAAGCTTCTTCATTGGACTTAGACAGATGTTTAAACAAACCATCGCGATGCCAACTCAAACCATTTCCTTTACTGCCGAACCTTAACTATTCCTTAGTTAAAAATGAAGTCAATCAAGTTGGGGTAGAACTACCTCTTAGACCTTAACTGAACAACATTTCTAACTTTGAAATAGACAAAGTTCACTTTATATCCCTTTACTAACTTCCTTACTTAACCCTCCTTCGAATAGCTATATTCGATTGACTCTTTTCACTTAACTCTATTCGATTAACCCTTATCAATTAACTCTATTGGACTAACACTATTGGATTGACTCATTTTGACTAATGCTATTGATTTATCCATTTCACTTAACTCCTTTCGAATAACTATATTCGATGACTCCTTTTACTTTCTTTGAATAAACTATATTCGATTAACTCCTTTGCTTCTATTCGAATAACTATATTCGATTAACTCATTTGCTTCTATTTGAATAACTATATTCGATTAACTCATTTGCTTCTATTTGAATAACTATATTCGATTAACTCATTTGCTTCTATTCGAATAACTATATTCGATTAACTCATTTGCTTCTATTCGAATAACTATATTCGATTAACTCATTTGCTTTAACTCAAATCGATTAAACTAACATCGATTAGCTCCTTTTTACTTTAACACTAATCGATTAAACTAACATCGATTAGCTCCTTTTAACTTTTACTCTAATCGATTAACTAACATCGATTAACTCCTTTTGATAAACTACGTTTTCCGTTACAACTATTTCCTTTTTATAACGTTTACTTACCGTTACAATATTTCCTATTTATAACTTCTATTTACCATTACAAATATTTCTCATTTATAACTTCTATTTACCGTTACAAATATTTCTCATTTATAACTTCTATTTACCGTTACAAATATATCCTATTGGTAACTTCTATTTACCATTACAAATATTTCTCATTTATAACTTCTATTTACCGTTACAAATATATCATATTGGTAACTTCTATTTACCGTTACAAATATTTCTCATTTATAACTTCTATTTACCGTTACAAATATATCCTATTGGTAACTTCTATTTACCGTTACAAATATTTCTCATTTATAACTTCTATTTACCGTTACAAATATATCCTATTGGTAACTTCTATTTATTTTCTAAATAAATATCTCTTTTATAAAACCGTGTTCGTTTTATAAATAATTCCTTTTATAAAATCCTGTGATTTTATAAAATTCCTTTATTTCAATATACATTTAAATACTTCTTTTTACATCCCAGGGTCTTTTATGATATTTACCATATCGAATAACAATGATCAACATCATTCCAACACACATAATACATAACAGATTATATAACACATCATATATCACAATATATGAAAACAGTAAAATAAATGTTGAGGAATCCAGTCGGATTCCTCCAACCTGTTTCCCTGCATCACAGATGTTAAACAATATAGATAACATCACTTTTCAGTTCTATATGATATATTCTGTTAAACAGAATCAAATATAGAAAATTTAACTAACTGACTAGCAGTTCAATCAAACAGTCAACATATAGTAAATCAACCAATATCTAACAGTTCTAAAAATACAACATGAAATTATAAACTGTTCAGAGTTAGTGAGATTTACTCACATTGGCGCGTTAATCGTTAAATAACGGTTTGCGTTATTCGACTCAGTCGGACAATTTATTTCTCCATAAATTGTAACGAGCTCGGATTCACTCCCCGTTAGTCCCAGCGCGTAGTGTCCGTCCATACGATCCCAACGTAACTTGTTTTGTCCAATTCTGATTACGTATGGTCAAGATATGATTTACACAAGCAAGTACATATTTAAATTCAAATAAAACTTGATTTATTTTTAAATGGGCCTTAACTTCGAATTTCCCGGCCCATCTCCACCTTCATTCAGCCCAGACCCGTATGGCTTCATCTCCCTTTCCTCTGTAAAATAACGCACTCTTCCAGTAAATCAAACCCATAGCCGAACTCCTTTCATCCCATCTCGCAACTCCGTTTCTTTACGAAATCAAAAACTGAACTTATCACAATACTCCCCTTCCATTTCTCCACGACTACCTCACCACCATACGCGACTCTGCCTCCCTCTGCAAATCGCGTCGTCGGCCTATGCTACAGCAACCTGCGACAGTTCATGCCACCGAATCACCCAAAACTTCACCACTACAAGCCATTCGACCTCCCATAACCAAATATGACTCTCAAAGTATGATTCAATGCCCTAAAATCACAAATCCTTTAACCCTAGTGTCGCTACTCATTTCAGCCGAGTTCAGGTGCTAATCGCACCAAGTACAAATCATCATAGAACGAAGAGGAGCATAGCAGAAACTTGAATATATAAGAATTGAGATTTATGGAATTTTAATGGGATTGTTTTGATATTCTTCTCACGGTTTCATTTGAAGTGGAGGCGGAGATATCTTTTACTGGAGAATGAAAAGGTTTAAGGGTTGGGGTATATAGGGGACTGATGGAAACGTGTACAGGCTTGTACCATTCCTCCCTTAGTTGATAACGTGGCCAAACTCGGAACCATATGGAAATGAGGTGGTTGTTTCTTTTTGAACTTCACGTTATATTTGTACGTAAATATGAAATGGTACCCGGGAAAGTAGGCATTTAAGTTATACAGTTTACACCGCTACGAACAATCTCGTTCACCTAAGAACTGCTATGGACAAAAATAAAACTACCGTTGTAATCAGCGATGTGCCAGGATTCCAAATATATGAAAATACCGGTAGGTTAACTCATATTTTGAAACCCCAAAATGTTGATTACAGGGTGCAAAATACTCCACATAAAAAGTTGCTTATTTAATTAATTAAAAATTATAGTAAAATTCTAAAAATTAAATTATCGTTATGTCCCAAAAGAACCTTGTCTAAATTCAAACCCGATCTCTAGTTATATCAAATAAACTGTTACGGTCGATAAACGATTTTATAGCGACTTTTCTAATATTTGATTTGGACATACATCAAAATCTACACGACGAAATCCCGATTTTTCTCTTCCATTAGAAAGATATACTCCACCAGCTCCATACGTTTCTTGTTTCACAGAAATCCGGTTTAAAACGAATCCTGTACATTCAGTTGAAGTTTGAATCGCCAATTTACGAACTGCAGCGCCATTTCAAGCTCGTTTATAATTATATTATAATTCTATGTTCAAACCGTCGTTTATATAATATATTCGTTATTCAATTTCAATTTCAAGCTGAATTAAATATCACAGATGATCCGGTTCACACCATATCGCAATTTCAGCCAATTCTGATTATTTCAGAATTAAATATATTATTTAATTATTATTTTAATTAAATATTCATCATTTTTCAATTACATGACCAATAAATTCTCTAAACCACCATTTATATAATTAAGTAAATTAATCATAATACCTCTGCCAATGCGGGTCATTACAAAATAAGATTAAATCAGAGAGAGAATGATATGAATTCAAGTACAACTCTCTGATATTGTGTGGCTTGCAAATCAATGAAGAATAAGAGTGAAAGAGACCGAATTTGCAAGAGAAATAGGATAGTTTTCAATGGAATTTTGTAGAGAATAGATGGAGAAGAAGGAGAAGAAAATGTGAAATTAATGTGTAAAAATTCATTACCAGAAGCCTTTAAATAGTATATGAAAGGATGTGTCTTTTAGTGAAAGAGTGGAGGGAAATAACTACTCAAATTGAACTCAAAAATATGGACTAGCCGTTATATGTCGACATACAAAAAATGATATGTCGACATACTTGTGTGGCAAATAGCACAACAACACTTATAAGTGTCGCAAATTTTTTGCACTTCAAAATTCCTTATATTTGTGGATTTTGGTGATTCGGTTGAGGTCAATGGTTGATTATCTTCAAGTATAATTACCACGGGATCTTTAACTAGATATTCTAAGGTTCAACCAACTCCCCATCACTTCAAATACCTCTGATCTTCCACATTCTTCTCTAATAGGCTTTGGCCTTCTTTAGTCCTCTATTATTCTGATTATCCTTCTTCTATAATTATTCGTTTCCACACTTGTTTAAATATCTCCATAATATATCTAATGTAACTACATAACTCAAAGATACGTTAGCAGTAATGTTTATATGGTTGTTGTCATCAAAATCAATACCTAAGGTACCTAGGGTATTAACAATCTCCCCCGTTTTGATGATGACAACCATATAAATATCTAAGATATAAAATATAATACATTTTATATTTGTCTCCCCCAACTCTGTGCACTCCCCCTTTTGTCTAGTATATTTATACCTTTTCTCCCACTTTGTCGTCAACAAAAAGGGTATAAAGAATTATTTAGATGACTGCTAGACCATATGTAGAGTTCGTATATATAAATAAAACAAGTGGGCAAATTTAAACATGAAATAAACTAAATAATCATATGATTTTTAGAGTTACCGACTTTGCTGATGCCAATAACAAATCCTTTTGATATTTATCCAAGGTTCAATAGATTTCTTGTCATATGCTTTGAGCATTGACTATTTGGTACCTGTAAAATTATAAAATATGGACACTAGTAAACTTTTTATTTCGGGGTCCATGGGGTTAAGTTTTGGGATGCCAAACCCATGAAGAGTTTGAATGCCCTTTCAAAATATAATCATCTAATAAATGAGCCTTATTAATAAAATTATCAATATATTTTTCTCTTTCAGTATTATCTAGCCATTTTGGAACCCATAAATTAATGAACCTATTTGGAGGATCTAACTTTAATTTCCTAGGTTTTGGTTTGAACTTGGTGGCTTTAACAAACTTTTTTTTTGAGGAATAGGGTACTTATATTACACGGAAAAGATTACTTATAAAAGTTCGAGCTGGTGCTAAAATACAACAACTCACACTTAAACGAATACTATACATACTACAAAACCAACTCGAACCAAAAAGCGTAACACACAAAACGCACACAGCATAGCCTCCAAAAGAACTAAAACTATCCCATAAGACCCAAGGCTCAGAACAACTGAGCCCAAAATAACATTAGATCAACATATAGAAAGTCCTCCACAAAATTGATATAAGCCCAGATTGCAAAAGAAAGCACAAATCCACTTGTCCAAAAGCCCAGTTGCATGCAAATTCCATCTGAACAAGCAAAATCACCTACTACCCCAAGAACAAAAAAAAAACACATCCAAGAAGAAACTGGACATTACTCTGCAGCATATAACCAACCAAATGGAACTTCAAAGAAGAAAACCCACTGAGCAGCAAGAATCACAGAACTAAATAAAGTCCGCAACTACATACTACAACATCAAAAGCTCGAATCATAAGGAAACACTAACAGAATTGAGGAAGTCTGACATCTAACTTGTACTTTACAGTGATCACAACACAACGAAACTATAAGAAAAACCAACTATGAAGAGCAGAACTTCACACAAAGATACTAACCATAATCTCAACATACTGAAAACAGTCTAAATCAAAACTACTATGGACACCAGATCACTCTTACTCCAAATGCATTTGTAAAGAAGCTAACCGAAATCCTAAAAACACCGAAGCAAAAATAGCTACATCAGTTAATCATTTCTTGGAAATGCCTCCACAAATAACACCACCAGTACTACATCCTACTTCCTTCAACTTCTTAGCCTTTGACCTTGTTTGACACTGTTGCATCAGTTTAGTCCATTCGGGATTATCCTCAACCAATGGTTCATCATATACCTATTGCCCTTTTCCATTTGTTTTGAGTTTTATCTTTTTCTTTTTGTAACTACTTGTTGAGCTATCGGATTCTTCCATTTGTGAGTCATTTACAAAAGCCGAATCAGGAAGATGATCATCATTATTTATACCAAAGATCATATCATCCTCTGCATTAACTCCAGGTCTAACAGAATCCTTATCCTCCACTTTACTTTGAGATTTATCTTCTTGCATGATATCATTATTAATTCCTACATCTTTAGATTGAAAATCAGTTTTCTGCTTACAATTATCAATACACATTCCTGAGATTATTAATTCTTCCTTATATTGAGATTCGCTGTGTAAAACAGAACCTTTATCTCCATTAATCCCACCATCATCCTTCTGATTCAAATCCTCAACTCTAGCACAGTCATTCGTTTATTTATCTTGGGTGTCCAATCTACTATCTAATTCCATATTATTATTTGTGTTAGCACCTTTTTCAACCCAAACTTCAATAGATTTACACACCTCGGACTTATGACCAAAGTCTTCACATAGTGAACAAGCTTGAAGAATCCATTCATATAACAATTTTTGCCATACTATTGTCCCATTATCATACTGAATAGGAATTAACTCAGGAAAAGTAAATTCTATATCAATATCTACTAAAACTTTCGCAAAAGAAATACGACATGCATCCTCAGTCACATTGTCCATACGAATTGGCTTACCCAATGTTAAAATTATCCTACTAATAGCCTCAACCGACCAGAAATCTAGATCTAGGTAAGGTAATTTGATCCAAATCGGAAAAGGTTTAAGATATTCCTTAGTTAATTTCATTCCTGGAAACCATCTTTTTGTAAAGATTAATCTTTTATTGTAAAAATGTGGTCCAGAAGCTAAAACTATCTCTCTCTAATGCACATTTAATGATGAAAATTCCATTATCTCTCGAATATGATTGATAAACACCTTCCAAATTCTACACCCTATCTATATAATTTTTCAGGAAATTATAATATGGTTTGTTTCCATACACGTAGAAAACAATCGAATTCTTCCACTTTTCCCTAGCCTTATTCACCAAATCATCACTATTAGTCTCTATTTTAAGGTTATCTCAAATACATGATTCATAATAATCCAATTTAATAACATTCCAATGCATGTTATTTTCTGATACAACTTCGATCCACTTTTTAGCTTGAAACGAATTGTTAGCAGTGGAACTTACCTGCACATTTGATGCAAAATCTGGAAAATCAACTCTGTATCGCAGAGCTGGACTTCAAGCGTTTCCTTGAAAAGAAGACCTAACTCTTCTTTCATGTTGTCAAAACGAGGAAAGATCAGGAGGTTTAGTAGATCTATAATCGGAATCTAAACGAGCATTGAAATCTGAGGGATTTTTTGAAGAGAATTTAGAAGAGGACGCCATTGCACTGCTCAGCTTCTTTTCGAGGTGGAAAAAAAATTGTTATTGCTCTTAGGTAGGCTTTAACAAACTTAGTACATTGAGTACTATTTTTCTTTGATTTAGCCTTAGTGGTGTATCCAAGTCCATGCTTATTCCTATTGTGTTTAGATGCAGATAATAATTTCTCTAGATTATCCTTTCCTTTGTTAAATTTCTCAATATTAGTTTTCATTTTATCAGAATCCCTACTGTAGTTTAGAATAACATTGTCTAGAGATGTTATTTTCTTATTCAAATCAGTGATGTGTGACTTCATTGAAAGATTTTCTGATTCTAAGGACTCATTTTCACTTTTTAGTTTTTCAAAACTTCCAAGTGTTAAATCCTTTCCATTTTTATGACCATTAAATCTTTCAATTTCATCTTCTAAACATTGTTTTTCTTTACTCAACTTTTCATTAAATATTTTTAATCTATCTATTTCTGACAAACTATTATTGTACTCTTTCCTAAGTATTTCATAACTCTGATGCATATCATTTAAAACTTCAGTAATATCTTTATCAAAATTCCATACCTAGTCATCCATTGCCATGATCCCATGTTGCATTGAATGCCTGTTTCCTCTCTTTATTGAAAGTATTTGAATTGTGCTTTGGTTTTCTCAAGTTGGGACAGTCTCTTTTCAAATGAGTAGGTTTATCACATTTGAAACATCTAACAACATTCCCATTTCTGGAATTGTTGTTGTTAGTTTTTCGAAGTTTCTTCATTATCCAGTACTTCTAGAATTTCTTGATAATAAACTCGATATCATCATCAACAGTATCATCATCTGGTTCATCATTATCAATCATTGCTTTATATGCCAGTGATTTCTTCTCATTTCCCTGATTCTCTTTTCTAACCTACAACTTCACTTCATAGGACATTAGATTACCAATTAATTCTTTTATTGACATAGTACTAATATCATTGGCTTCTTCGATTGTCAGAGTCTTCTGATCCCATTCACTAGGAAGTGAATTCAAGATCTTTCTGACTTGGTCTTCTTCAGTAATTTTCTTTTCTAATGATATTAAGGCATGCACAATATCTTGAAATCTATAATACATATCAGAAATAGATTCATTTGGTTTCATTTGAAAAAGTTGAAACTGGTGAGTGAGCATAGATATCTTTGTCTATTTTACTTTATTGGTGCCTTCATGTGTGAGTTTCAGTATTTTCCAAATTTCATATGCATAAATACATATAGAAACTCGATTAAATTCATTTCTATCTAAAGAGAAAAATAAGATATTCATGGCCTTAGAATTATTAAGTGCTTGTGTCTTTTAGTCTGGTGTCCATTTTGAATATTCAGTTTGAGGCTCTATGTTTTCTACTTGGGTAATATTCCATATATCTAAACCATTAGACTGCAAATAAAATTTCATCCAACAAGCCCAATAAGTATAATTACTGTCATCAAATAGAGGAGGTCTGGTGGTATATTGCACTTCTATAAAAGAACTAAAAATGGTGTTACTAGTGTCATTAGCCATTATAATTTTTCAAAAATCAGATTATGAAGTTTTCGAAAGACCAGGCTCTGAAACCAATTGTTAGGACCTTAAGGCTACTCAGACACTAGAGATATAAAATATACCTATTAAAATTCAAATCAAAAGAAATAAGCAATAAAATAAAATGCAGTAAAGTAAGTAACACCAGGATTTTTATATTGGTTTGGATTAACCAATCCTACATCTAGTCCTGCACTCCACCATGCAGAATTTCACTATAATCGCTTGCTTTCCACGGGTGGCAAGAACACCTTTACAATCTTGATTTCACGGGCTACAAGGTACACCTTCTTCTTATCAACAACAACAAACTATGGCAAGTAGGCGTATCTTCAATACAAATTCTTGCAGATTTGGTACAATGATCCTATAGACCTCCAATGGTAATATATCTTTGAATTCTTTGAGGAAATAGGATTAAATCAGAGAGAGAATGATATGAATTCAAGTACAACTCTCTGATATTATGTGGCTTGCAAATCAATGAAGAATAGGAGTGAAAGAGAGCGAATTTGCAAGAGTAATAGGATAATTTTCAATGGAATTTTGTAGAGAATAAATGGAGAAGAAGGAGTAGAAAAAAATGTGGAATTAATGTGTAAAAATTCATTACCCGAGGCCTTTAAATAGTGTATGAAAGGATGTGTCTTTTGGTGAAAGGGTGGAGGAAAATAACTACTCAGATTGAATTCAAAAATCTGGACTAGCCGTTATATGTCGACATACAAAAAAGGGTATGTCGACGTACTTGTGTTGTAAATAGCACAGCAACACTTATATGTGTCGCAAATTTTCTGCACTTCAAATTTCCTTATATTTGTGGATTTTGGTGATTCGGTTGAGGTCAATGGTTGATTATCTTCAAGTATAATTACCATGGGATCTTTAACTATATATTCTCAGGTTCAACCAACTCCCCATCACTTGAAGCACCTCTGTTCTTCAACATTCTTCTCTAATAGGCTTTGGTCTTCTTTAGTCTTCTATTATTCTGGTTATCCTTCTTCTATAATTATTCTTTTGTACTCTTGTTTAAATATCTCCATAATATACCTAATGTAACTGCACAACTCAAAGATATGTTAGTAGTAATGTTTATATGGTTGTTGTCATCAAAATCAATACCTAGGCTATTAACAGATAGATATAGGCTTGCCTCGATTTTTCTTCAGATCCGTAAAACTCTAAGTTTCTTAGCCTCATTTTTTTCTCATCTCGTCCACCAGGAGACGCCTCTGCAAACCCTTCGATATTTGAGTTGTGGACATTCAGGCACCTACAAGCAATCACGAGTTCTTCAAATGGTGTCTATGGCTTAATTTTGAAAGCTGTCTTTGACGTAAAGGCTTTATGGGGAGCAACAACGCCTTAATCCTTGTATGATTTCGCATTTCATCATCTTGATAGTGATGGGTCTAGTGGTTTCAAGGTATTCAATGTTTCCTGTTTTATGCGTCTTGTTAGAAGAACATGTTTACAATTATTGTTCTTTTGGTTGGTGCGAGATAAGTTTGGGTGTTTGATCTCCTTTTTTTTTTTGGATTCTGTTCTGTGTAAGATTTTTGGGTATACTCCGGCTTTGTCTGCTGCTTCGTTCTACACTGTCTCTTTGGAAATATATGAGACGCTACGGCGCTAGCCGTTGTCTACCGAGCGTGTGGTTTTTGGAGTGGTGGGTGGAGCTGTATACTGCATGTTATCGTTGCCATGGCCCTGTCATTCAAGCTTTACTCTTTGGTTGTGGCATGTCATCCACACTTGCTACTGTCTGGTAGTTTGTTGTGGAGCTCAAGGAACATTTGTATGATGGAAGCTGTCCGTATTGTGTGGCTCGAGAAGGAACTGTTTTGCCCATGTGATGTTATCTTTACAGTACTTGATGATGTTATTTTATCCATGTAATTTACTATTTTTGGGTATGTATTGCTCTCTGCGTGGAGTTATATACGTAGTCTAGTAACTTAGCTAGCTCCAGTGCTATTAGCCTAATAGGTAGAGTGGACGGAACAGTATAAACTCCATAGGCGGTGGACGGTCCACCCTAAAAATCGAATAGCTAATTGTAACCACAATCACCTATACTATACAGTATTTTTATTATTGGTTATAATAAAAAAATGTTATGGAACACTATTAAAACCGGTCGGCTATGCAAAAAAAAAAAACGTAGGAAGAAATGATATATACCTATGACCCTGATTTGGATTGAAATGATTTATATCCTTTCCCAAAATACTAAAAATTAAATTTTAAGTGTCACTTGGCTATAGGATAGAAAATTATATATGGACACCGTTAAATCAAATTTGTTTTAATCTTGAATCTTGAAATATTGTTTTTAGACAATATGAATGTTGTTTTATAAATAAATTTCTTTGGACTTGAACTTTGGATTTTGAAATATAAAAGCTAAAGGAAATTATTTAACGTTGTAAACTGAAATTAAAAATGAAATTGAATATGAACTGAATCTACTGAAAATTGAATTATTTATCCATCTTTGAATTTTATTTTAAATTAACTTGATTTAAAGTGATATTTGAATTGTGAACTTGAGACTTTATAAATTTAGATAATTCAAAGTGAGAATTTTAATTGAAATCTTCTAATATTTGAATCAAACCGTTTGAATCAAATCAAACATAAATTGAAAGTTTGTAATGGCCCGAATTTCCGTACCATTTGAGTTGACTAATTACATCACATGTCCAACCCAACTGCATAGAAATACGAATCATTAATAGAAAGAAGTTAGAGGATGAAAATAGAAAGAAAGAAAATTTAGAATAGAAGAAAACGAAGAACACAAGTCACACAGTGGAACGAATAAAATATATTATATCACATAACTTTTAAAATACAAATCAGTAAATGTATATACATACCATCATCAGAGCACAACAATTATTCCTGGAATAGTTATAAACACCTGTTTCCAAATACAACATAGTACACAGCGGGAAAATATGATAGTCTATAGCTAACTGGTGAAGCCTCCTGCTTCAAACTCCTCCAAGTGAATCTGTAAAATCCCGATTACTTGACTGCCTGTACAAATTTGGGCACCCAAGAGTTTAGGGGAAACAAAAAAAATAAACTCTGGGTCAGTCATGGAACCATTTGTTTAACTTTAAAAATCCTTTGAAAGAAATGATAATCGTAAGACCGATCCACACATAAACACGGATGGTTTTTACCTTACGATGACCAAAAATATTTTTGATATCAAATCCAATGATATCACAATAGTGTCTAAATCAAATAAATAGAAATCTAGCGGAACACTTACATCTCACGCTCCATATATAATATTAAATCAGAAACCGCAGGGTGCTTATTAAAGATTGGATTTCCAACATGACAAGATATGGAACCACCTTCCGATAGTGTATCTCTAGAAGGGAATACACTGGGTTCAACAAGAACTCTTGCAACCCGGCCCACACATGGCTGACCACTCATTTAACTTGAGTGTATCGAGCATATAATCACCAACGGTTGTGATCAGCAACTGTTACCAAAAGCATACAACAGCGAATAGAATAAGAAGCAAATGAAATTTCTCTAGATCAGGTGATAATACCCCTAATGGGAATGAACCACATGGCCATGCTGCCTGCCCGATTTCTGTCATTTCCCGAGCGATGAGGCTTGAAGTCACGATTATCTTCCAAGAACATCTTGCCACCATTTACTTTCACATAATCAGACATTCGTCCATATACGTTGTTCTGGGACTAAATAAACCGAAGGCATTATCCCATCAATCCATCTTGGGCAATTTCTACCTAGGATTAATAGAATAGCCCTTGCACTTAACTCTGTCTTTATATATCTTCAGCATAAGTTGATTCGTAACGCTTATGCCAATACATAGTGGTTTTCAAGTAATAACCTGATCTCAGTCTCTCCGTATTGACAACAGAGGTTTAAAATAAAATAAAACTTTGATAGTCGGTGATTTAACTATCAAAGGAACATCCATACAACCAATGATCATATTTCCAAATGGAAATTTTATTGATCAACCATCAAACAACACTGGGCCCTTTTTAAATTAACTCCTTATTATATTATCATCCCCAATTCCCATTTCCCATCTTTCGTATCCTTTCAAAGCTCTATTTTCTCTCTTGATTCTTGGAAAAACATTTCCAACATCTAATTTCTTTATTCGAGAAAATGTCTCTTATTCCAGTTAGAAACATTTCTAAATATTCATGAATCCTTATTTTCTATATTAAAAAATATACCTTATTAAAATCAGAAAATATTTCCATATTCCATTTCTAAATCGCTGTTGACCAATTCATTTCATTTTTAACACGTAGAAAATATCTCTCATTTTATTTGGGGAACATTCCAAAGTCCTTTAAATTACCACGATGTTATAAAGCATCGTTATTATAACTCAAACTATTAACCATTTATTAACTAACTATATTGCTAACCAATCTTCACTATCGAACCTTAACCATTCCTCCATCAATCATGAAGTCAGTCAAGTTGGGGTATAATTATCTCTCAGACCTTAATTGAATAACATTCTTAACTTTAAAATAGTCAAAGCTCACAACTTCTAACAAAACATCTCTTACGTGACTCTCAGATTCAATCTAAGAATCCACTTCTTTTACATAAAACATTGATTATAACGGTAGTGTTATAATCGTTGTTTCCAAATATTTGGTTTATAAAACATTTATTATGAAGGCATCATTAAAATAGTTGTTTAGATTTATAAAACATTTATTATAACAATAGCATTATAATCGCTGTTTCCATATATTTGGTTTATAACAATATAACTTGTACTTATTATTTTCAATAAATAAATTAATAAGTCAATAATTAAATAATTAAATTTGATTCAAATGGAAAGTAAGAATAACTACTTCTCTAAATTCGACATAACCAAATTCTAATAAATAACTCTCATTCGAATACTCTATATTCGATTAATATTTCAAACTTCAGAATAAATCTTCCAGGTTAACTCAATCTCCCTTATGATTATTTCCATTTGCAAAACATTTGCTTTCAATCGTTATTCATTTTCAAATATCAGTACCTTTCCTTAATAGGAATCTAGACCTGTTTAATAATTCTAATTTAAAATAAATCTTAACTATTTCAAAACATGGAATTGTATTTCCATAGCTATAAATATTGAAATATTCACTTCTTAATATATTTCATTTAAATTATAGTTTTATAATAAATAGAATTCAAATATCCTTCCTGAATTAAACCATTATAATAAAATTCGACCTAATCAAAGTATAATTATAAATCGCTTGGATTTGTTTCAATTTGTTTTATATTTCTAACTTTGAAATAAAATCCAACGTTTCCTTTTGAAAATGATTTTCATTTCCCTTATCATTCGAATTTCTTCACATATCCAACCCAGATTTCTTTTATAGATGCTTTCATTTGCAAAATATCTTCTCTAAACGATTATTCACTTTAATTGTGAATAATATTTCTTTTTATATACAATCAAATCAATTTGATTTCTAACTTATAAATAATATCTTAAACCAAAATTCTATTTATAATTTCTATTCATATTTTTCCATACCAATCTCATTTGTATTGCAATCATTTAAAATCTCGTTTATAATTTTCTTTATAATTTCCTAAGTTCAAATCTCATTTCAGATATTGGTTTCAAAACCGATTTCAACTTTTTCGTATAAATTCAAATTTGAATTTATATTTCAGTTTATCCAACAATAAATAATTCACTTAATTTATAAACTCGTTTAAAATTAACTTCTTGTTTAAATAAACAAATTTTTACCTTTTTAACTCCATTCGAAATTACACTTCAATTTTTGAAAAAATATATTCCCTTTTCAATCAAAAATTTCATTTTTTATATTCGAAAATATTTTCGGTATTTATGTACCAAAATTCTAGGGCCAGTGATATTTAAACACAATAAGATCAATCACAGTTAACATATCACAACATATGTCACAATCAATGCAAACACAATGATATAAATGTTGAGGAATCCAGTTGGATCCCTCCAACCTGTTTCTCTGCATCCACAGCTGTTAATCAACATCAATAATATTACATCTATATGAAATATCATGGTGAAAAGAATTATTAAACGATCAATGATATAACTAATTCAACCAATTATCAGCCATTCATCCAAACAACCATCACACAGTATAAAATTACTATAAATAAATTTGAAACTCGTTTATATAAAAATATAAACGAGCCAGGGTTAGTGAATTTACTTACCTTGTTTCCAGTTGACGGTTCTGCGTTTATTTTGTTCGAAATCAAACAGGTGTTTGATTTTATCACAAATTTTAGTAGCTCAGTTCTCCGTCATGCTAGTTCCACAACGTAGATTTCATCGTTATGATTCCAATGTGACTAGTTTCACCGGATTCTATTTTCAAATGAGATAATTGTACATTTTATAAGCTATCGATTATATATATAATATTAACATTAACAAAAATAATTATTATTTTTCATTTAGACCATATAATTAACTTTAATTAATTTGATTACCACGTGATTTGGCATATCAAGCCGTCTTCTCTCCTCGTTCCGTATTCCCAAGCCTACGAAGCTTTAAACTGCTATGCTCGAAACTTTCATTACCATTCCCTTCCACCACTTATTTCTTCACTAAATTCTGTTTATATATAAATAAGATATAAATATTACAAGTCTTGGCTAAAGAAATATCATTAGCAATTAAATTAAAAATTGATTGACCTTTCTTAAATTAATTAACCCTTGTTTACCCCAAATAAAACACGCCTTAATTTCCCATGTCCATCTTCCCAGTCAAATGAAACATCCTCTCATTCAGTAACCATCATTTAAGACAAACCCACCTTCCCTACAATTGAATACACGGAACCTCTCTCTCTTTCGTGACTATTATTCTTACCCACTAACAAATCCAACTTCTCCTAATTGATCACCATCCCCCTAATTACTTAACTAATATCCTAAACCATGAATTAATCCTTCTTCCCAAAAACGTTGCGCCCGCTACAGACTTTCCAAAACCATGGCCATTGATTTTTATTGCCTCGGATTTCCTGACATATTCATACATGAATGTACCCCATGGAAGTAACCATTCCCATGTACTCCATATTCAACAGAACCACCTCCATACAGTTGTCTGCTCAATTAAAACTTCACTACACCATACCCCTTCCAAATTGACTATATTACAAACGGTATTCACCCATGGCTTCTCCAGTCCGTACTTCACTTCTACGAACATCATAACCGAGAACTCGAATCACTTCTGTCGACAGGGGCTTAGGCGAGCTCGTATACAATAACCTGCGACAGAAACGAACATCGAATCCCCTTAGATCTTCATGCTAGATGTGGTTCAATCCCAGATCCCAAAGGCAACAATGATTCCGTGTATTAAAACTTTACTCTTCCACAATCAACAAACCTAGGAGCTATTCAAATTTGGAGCTTACAAGATTAGCATCACACCCTGAAACTGATATATGAACTTGGAGCTTCCTTTACCAGAAATTTAACGAACGAAATATGAAAAAATTAATTTAAAATTTGATTTTTAATCGATTAAAGAAGTGGCGATTTTCTCTTCATTGATTACCGAAAGGAACAAATTTTCAGCTGAAATGGGGAAACATGAAAATCTATTACTTAAACCTAATAACAGGACTATTGCCAATCTGATGTGGAATCCTCCGCTATTTCCATTTCTGTAATACTGAATCGTAGTTCGTTCCCGTTCTATTAATAATCAGTAAACCCACAAATTTAGTTAGTAGCCCACCGTTTTTAAAAAAAAAAAAAACCAAAAATACCCTTCCACGTAGGGGGACTACGTGGTTTTTCACTGTACCTCGTAGTTGCCCTACGTGGTTCATCAAAGTACCACGTAGATGATCTCCGTGGTTCATTCATGGACCACGTAGACATACTACGAGGTACACCAAAAAACCACGTAATGCAACTACGAAGTGTTCAAAAAACTGGAAAAAAATATAACAGTAAAAGGAAAGTTTGGTCATTGAATTTTTTTGATAAAATGGGGTGCTGCTAACTAATTATGCGGATTGAAATAGAATTTGCCTTTTTTAAATCCCTATTCCTTCACGTTACGGAAGCCTTCCCACTACCTCGCCCCCTCTTCCTCCATCTTCGCAACGCAACTTCTATTTCCCCTATCAATAACCGCTCAGTACCAAATTATTCTCAACTTGCTGTGTTAGCCACAATTTTCCCCTCTTAACCTAATCTTCCTCACCGATTTTCGGTAAATCTATTATCATACCCTCAAATCTCAAATTGTGCTGCTAAGATCTCATCCCACGATGCCTCCTTCCTTGAAAGCAGGTAACGCTTTTCAATCCCCAACATTTCAATCATCAACTGCCCATTATGCGATTCTCATCATGTAACCTGCTATCGTCGGCACAATCGGCCCATCCATCTTTCCGGTTGTCCGGCCAACACATCCCTCCTCCTCATTAGGAATATTATTTTTCGTGCTACCGTTTATTCATTACAACTGACTTAATTCTGATTGTGTTTTAGATTGTGCTTCATTGCAAACGCATGCTTCTGGATGATTGCTTACATTCCTAAACAGTATGCAGCTGACTGCAGTGGTTGAGGTACTATAATTTTACCACAAGTTGATAGGTCGTTAAAAAATTTCATGTTAACTTAAATGCATCAATCATATTTCTGATTTCCACTCATATAAAGTGTATTGATAGGTTGAATTGGATCGTTTCAACCAGCTTCATCCAATTAGAAATGTGTGAACATGCCAAATAAATGTGCGAACTGCATAGAGATCTATCGGATGTTTTCCAGGTATAACCTTTTTATAACATGGTCGCCATATCTAATGCCACTACTGGTTACCTTTTTTTGCTGCATTGGATTGAACCTACCTACTTTCAGTACTATATTGTATATCTTTAAAGATTAATACAATACTAAAGTTTGGACCTCAAGAAAATGTTGTGTCTATGAAATACTTTTTAATTCCACCTGCGTTATGTCAGTTTATTCCCACACGCATATTTTATGAAGTAAAAAGCAACTTAGTTTCCTCTTTTTAGTGCGTAGTGCCACTGATATGCTATTTAACACCCAGAAACATCGACCTGTTGTATATTTTGGTACTGTGAATGGTGATAAGGTTTAAACATACTCCAACCATAATAAACTTTGACTACGGATACCTTAATCTTTAGTACAAGTATTGAAAAGGCTTCCACCGTCGGTTATGCATGCCTGACTTTTATTAACACGTGTATGGTTAATCATTTGTAATATTACTTATTTTCAGCTTTGTAGAAGAAAACATGATTCATTTTGGTATTTAGAATAATGATTGTTAGGTCTGTGTATGAATCCTTTAATGCCACACTTATTGCTAAGCGTTTTTTCCTATTTACATTCAAAAATATTTATTTAAATAACTTCCAGATAGTGGTCTACTGAGAATTAATTGTAGCAGTAAATTTGTTGTAGTACTTTCTTTCACCATCATGGATTTATGTGTTATCCAATGGATAGTTCACTACGCTGGTTGCCATGAAGTTTTCACCATTATAATTTTGAAGTTTTGTCTACCTATACAGAATACGTAGTTTGTTAGAAAGATGGTTTTTGACATGTTTCTGAAAAATAACCATTTTATCACCAATTACTTCTCCTCTAGCGTATCGCATGTTCCACTCATTCTAACTATACCTTAACATCCTTGGAACCCTTATGTTTGATAATATTTCTTTTGTCGGACAAATTAATTAATATGATGCTTTTCGTCTAATTTGTTTATCAACAACTTAAGAAAAGTAGTAAACATTTGGTTCAGTTAGACTTGGTCTAAATTTGTTTCAAATATGAAGGATAATTAATGTTATGTGTTCAAAGGAAACTCAAGAGGGCCTAGGGGTGGAGAAGTAAATGAGTGAAGTGAATATGACTCTTTCTTTCTTATTTTTTGCACATAGATATAAATTGATACTTGACAATGGAAACTAATAATTCATGGATCCACTGATTTTTTGTACCATGTATAATAAAAAAAAAATCATAAACTTATGTTTGATTTTTACAACTTGGGTATGTCATTTGCTCACATCGTCCGTGTAGGATGGAAATTCGTCTTTCATCAGCTGCTTTTATATTTAATATATATTTGTTGTAATTCTTACTAGCAAATCTATCATGTTAGAAGAATATTCTTAGCCAACTAACATACTTACTATTTAGCCTTTTATCTTTTGCTCCACATGTGCATAGGTCAAACAGGTTTATGGGAAAGTAAAATAATTAGTTTATAGTAAAATAAAATCGAAAAAGCACGTATTGAGCAGCTTTATTTTTGTATACTCTCTTTGGTTCATTAAAATATAAAGGCAGAGTTTGTTACAATCTTTTGAGACACATTCACAGCAAATCCGATCCATGCCAAATTTACATTACCTTTCGAAAATTTCACGTACAAAAACTAAATAATGCATGTAACTATACAGCTGATCTATAATTAACATTTTATTAGTTTCTTTCTAAATGTGGCAAAGTACCATATGTTTTGCTAAAGTTGATTGAGCCTTCCTGAATTCAGCGTCTGTAATGTTTTTATGTACTACTGATAATTGTCAATGTACATACCATATGGATCCACTGAGGAAGTAACCTTTATTTTTATTTTTATTGTTCCATTGTGCAAAATCTGATGGAGGTGGCCACTTTTGCTCATGTGTCCTTTTACCTTCACTTGCCCGCACCTGCATGCTGTCCTGTTTGATAACATACCACCCACTTGAATATTAAACTAAGCACTTACATGACCAGTTGACAATATACCATTGTCTCATCCCTTTTTATTAACCACTATTTTCTTTTTTATCATATAATATTTTAACAAGTTTAAATCTGTTTTGCTGATCATATCGAACCATTTGTTTATCTGTTAACAAATTATTCGGATATCTACCAGCTTTGTAATAGGTTTGTTAACTGAGTTATTATTTTCTATTACGGCAATCTAAATCCTACCTATCGGTTGAATATTTTATATTTAATACTGCAGATTTAAGTAAAGCATAATGATTTGCACCGATTCATGAAGACATACGCTAATCTGTAAGGGTTTTGATTTACCAGTTTTTTTCTACAATTACTTCCTTACATGCATTATTATGAACTCTGTTTTACTGTGTAGTTGAAACTTACTGTTCTGTGGTTGAATACTACCGACTCTGCAAACTTTAAACCATAAAGTTCAAGCATAAAATCACATTGTTCAATGCGTTGTGCTTCATACTATCACCTATGCTAATTTTGGTGCCACTTAGCTATAAATAAAATTATGTTCAATTTTTTTTTCTATGCACCTGGAAAAGATACGCGCCTATATATGTTTTACTGCTTATCCCATTTTACTCGCCACAATTTTTTTCTTCATATGTTTTTTCATGCAGAGTTCCTTCTGCCAGCCAAAAATCTCCTTCATCTTTCTCTTTTCAATCTGGGATAGCAGCAGCTACGGTAACGGTCTCTAGTACTGAACCCTTTCTTCACGTCCGCCGATGCCGGCCTTTCGGTACGTGCTAACTTTTTACTCAACTAACTGCTTACAATGACTACTTGCATTCTTTCTTCCGCTAGCAAAATATATATTTGATAATTTTATTTCTTGGCCTAACTATCCCGCTGCATCTTTCGTCCTGTCACATATTAAAAACTAACACATAATAACCAACCAGGCTTCCTTTGTTCATAATTTTACACATGTCAAAACACGCACGAATGAAGCGAAGACTGATATTACGATGGAAACATCTGCCATAAAAAAAAAGCATAAATGTTTATTGTGCAGATCTTGTAATACGCGGTCTGTAAATTTTACTTCTATCTACTTTTACACGAACTCTTATATTGTGACGTAATTTTCCTTAACTTGCAGACAGAAAACATCACAATCACGGATGTTACATCCACCGATAGCAACCACCTGAAAGAGCCAGATGTCGACAGGAAAGGAAAAAATAAAGTATATTTCTATTTTTCCTTCCTCTTTTCTTTTAACGGTACAGTCCCATAATAACTGATCCTATTTCTTATATCTTTTCCTCTGTTCGCAAGTGGACAGTGGTACACAAGGAGGACCAAGTTTTGATACACCTTCTCCCATCATTAATAATAGGCGTTCCAATGACATCTTTATTCATGTAAGATTCATTCAAACTTTTTCCGTTTCACCTTTTTTTCTTTCTAATGAATTCCTTCCTTTTTGTTCAATTTTTTCCTACTCTCCTACATTCTGTATTGTGCAACCTAGGCCGAATGCATGTGCAGTTTTATACAAACAAAATGCTACCAATTCAAATACTCACTATTTTCCCTTTTTTTGATATCTCAGGACAGTGACACGGTGATCCAAACTCCATCATCGTTCCATCTGCACGTAAACATAAAAGGGCAAATACGGACGACATTAACTCAGTTCTTTAAATTTGTTACTGCCTATGTGTGCTTCTTCCATGTTTAACAAGCCTTGCACTACTTTGTGATTTGTTAACTGCGTTTTTTTCATGTACTATATATCACCTGACTATATATCGACGTCATTACTACCATTCTTTGTGCTTCCAGTGACTCCCTTTACATGTGTGACCTTATACGTCTTATATATCTATTTTAATTCTTCTATGTTAACGTGCTTAGTCCATTTTAACACATATGCTTCACTAATATATTTTCTATATATATTACTTCCTTTTAAATTATCCTACAGCTTTGCCTAAGCCATCTAGCTTTACTTATTACTACCAACCTGCTATGCGATATGTCCTGCTTCTCCACCAGCATTAACCTTTCACACTGCTTAATAAACATATGTTTTAAGATCATGTACTCATCAATTTCAGTCCGCTTACGTTATTTCACACACAGTACATACACATCCTACTTTTCTTCTTTCTGACATTACCTTCCGTACTTCCATCAACCACCCTAAGAAAAACTATATATCACACCCATCGGTACTTGCTGATCCACCAATGTCTTCCCTAAACATTTCGTATGCCAAAAACGGTATAGAACCACAAACCCGTATGCGAAGCACGGGCCTCCTACTAGGGAATTGGGAAAGATGGTTTTATAATGGTACTCGACTTGGCATACACGGTTGTAAAATAGAATGCAGGCCATAGAATGTTTCTTTTTTCTTGGAGGATACAGGTCAAATTTGCTTGGAGAGCACGGGTAAAGGCTTGGGATAAGTTGCTTTGAAAAGCTTGGGTAGCACGGTATATGATGGATTGGCACACATGGTGTTAAAGCTTGGTATGCACGAATTCAACAATTTGGACGACACACCGTTGTTACTTAGCAGACCTGCCGTCAAACGAAAACAAGGTCAGCCGCCATCTTTGGAATTGAAGAATGAAGCAAGACGTAGATGTTGTAATAATTATTTGTGTAACTATCCTGATGTTTTTTTTGTAATTTTTCCTTAGGTTATTTTTAACCTTTAGGTTAACTCAATATATACATATAAATGTGATTGAAGCTGTGATTCGAGCTATCCTTGATAGTTGACGTTAATGAACAAAAGTTTTTTTTTTTGCGCATTTGATATCGTTAGTTATGTTAGTTTGTATATTTGGAAATTATAGAATGTATATCTTCAATATAGTTTACCTGTTATAGACACCTATCTATAGAAGGTAGAAATATCACACAAACCACTCAATGTTCAATGCAACTACAACTCCAATTATTGTCCTTGTATGAAGCACGCGTCATTCACCTGTAAATTTGTTAAAGTTATCACGGTACCGGCTATGCAGAAATTTCGTTCATTTACGACCGCTACAGACAAAAATAGGAATATCGTTATGTCGAGTAACGCTCTACGATCTCAGAAATATAATAAAATGAACTATTTAAATTATATTATAAATTATACATTAAAACTTCGTTTTTTAATAAATAAATTTCCATTTATATTTCTAATACAACATTTTAAATAATTTAAATGTTCAAAATTAAATGGCTAAAAATCCGGGTCGTTACAAAGTTGAATCGAATTGCAATATCCAAGTTGAATTGATTTGATTTGAAATATGACTTCAAGTTTAATTGAAATTTTGGTGAAACAATTTTAATTCCAACAATAGTATTTTTAAAAGCATTATATAAACTATTTTGGTAAATAACTATTTTTCTTATAAACTATTTTATTTTTAACTTAATTATATATATTATGACTATTTTAAACTATTTTAATAAATAACTATTTTACTTTATAAACTATTTTAATAATCAACTATCGAATTTATAAACTTCTTTAATACATAACTATATATTTAATAAAAAAATTATAAATATTATTTTTATATTCAAAAATATTATATAAACTTGTATCGTCCTAACTAACTATTTCAAGTATATATCTAAACTACTTTATTATACATTTCAACTATATTACTATTCAAATTATTTTAAGATTGGAATTGTTCAAGATAAAATTGGTTTAAATGGAAATTTCATATGAATAATATTCGATCTTGACTATTGGATGATTCTAAAGCAAAATCTGATATTTTGATACGAAGTATGAACCCCTTGGAAATGTAAAAGTACCGACCGGTTTGAAAATGTAAACGTTTGGTTGTTAAAGAGACCGGGATCGGATATTGTCATACTCTCTACCAATACCGAAAACCACTTTAACAACTGTGTACGTGGTGGAGAATCCAGAATGAAGTAGGTTGGTTTGGCAAATGCTACTGGAATGAAGTAAGAGAACGATGATGGATGTCCTTGACCTTCGGGTCATAATTAAAATGACTAAAATAAGGCTATACCGGACCAAGTGAGGTTAGCTACTCCCATCGGCCACACTTCTTCCTTTATTACTATAGTATCTTGGTTGATTTGATTTGAATGATGCACATCCTTGATTTGGGAGTGTTGTTCCGAGGTGGACGATAGTCGTGGTTATGTGTTACCACCGGTCCGGGCGTGCAACTAGTATATTCCTACTCTGGGATTTCTCGTGTGCCTTGTCATATTATCCTGATTGGGCCCCTACAATTTTGATTTAACGTTGTCGTATAGCGGCGCATACCTATCCACTGATGACTTACTAGTGTTTTATATGCAACGTTTACGATAATGTATAAACAATATAAGGGTAAAAACGTAATCCCGCTTATGCTATTTTAATATTTTATATTTCCCATAAAATTTATTATAATTGCGTATTGTATTATATAGTATCTAGTTTGACTGATCCTTAGGAGATTAAAATTCCCATAACATCTCTTTAGTTATTGCACTCATGAACACATTGAATATGAGCTGTGAGTTACCGTAAGCATCTTTGGCACTGTGACACTCATATTGTCAAATGGTTTTGATTTGACTGATATGAGAATATTTTTGTTTTGGATCCAGGTATTTTTGTCTTTTCATTTGTGCTTGGGTCAACCTGAGTTTTTGAGTTATTGAAGATACCATTATGAAGATGAAGATGAGCTCAACAGACGTATTTATTATTATTATTCCGCTGCATATATTGGTATGTTTAATGATAGTTAACTCTGATAAATTCATGTAATGTAAAATCAATTGTATGTTTTAACAACTTCATGAACTGTTATTTATTATATATATCCCTCCGCTGCGATATTCTGTGATTGTTTTCTTCTTTCTTCTTTTTCTTATATTAATCCCAAAGATTATCTGTGTAACACCCCACCTCCGTCAGGGTCACTCTTGCAAGCACACTGGCTTCGGAGGGGCGTTAAACAAGGTAAACATGCATGCAGATATCACAAGACAGAACATATAAGTAAAACAGAGTAAATAAAGCAGCGGATAAAACTAATATTTCAAAACCATAGTCAAGTTACATCAAAGTACTTGGTCATTATTTTCCACAAAACATAGTCTAGAAACATAAACTGAAAACTGGAAATAACATAAAGTAACTATCCCCAAGGTAGAATAAAGCCATAGCGAGCTCAAGTCCAAACCGTACATGAGCTATCCAGAAAAGCTGCTAAAGATCCAAGCTAGGTACCAGTGTTCCCACCCTGTAAATCTGGAGGGGGGGGGGGGGGGAAACGGAAGAAAAGAGGCCAAAGAAAACGGGTCAGTCAAAAGACTGGTAAGTCCTATCTACTATCAGTATAAAAACTAATAAAGTTAACTGGACATGTAAAGCAGAGATGAAACATAGGGTGATAACTGGCATGGTGAAAAGTTAACAAGATAGATCAAGTGTGGCATCGCATATTCAAGGTTAAGTTGCACCAGGTGTGTACTAGTATTCCAATCCATGTCAAGTATAAACAAGAAATGATCCCTTAGCCCAATGTTGGCCCAAACCCATGAGATGACCTAAATCAAGGTCCAACTACTCGGTCTAGTCGATCGGCTCCCTATAAGCCTAACTCGTCGTGTATCGGTGTCATACGGCCCAAACATGAAATGTAGTCGACTGTGCTAGGTCCACCCTAGGGTGTATCCGGCCCTAGGGTGTCAACCACTGACACGAAACAAGCACGCACAGTCAAAACCTACTGGTGCCCAAGTCTGTCTTTCATCCCCGGACAATGTGCACGACCATGGTCCGTCGGAATCTACTATGGCGCACCTACTTTTGCCGTCTTTTTGGTCGCTTACACTCCAGCCCAGTAATCGTGCCCCACCCTAGCCTAGTCCCTAGGGTATCCGATACTCCCTAGTGGGTTACTGCTGAGAAGGACCGCGTAACTAGTGTTTTCTAGTGGGTTAAGTGTGGTTAGCCCCATCCAAACCATGTATCAAGTTGGTTAAGTGTTCCTTAAAAGGTTCACGATTTAACCCTATCCAACTAAGCATTGGGTTGGTTAAGTGTGTCCATGTTGACTTAACCCTATCAACCCATCATGTTCATGTGGTTAAGTATGTTCAAGTGGTCCATGACTTAACCCTACCATGTGGCATTAATTAACTTAATGCACCCCAACTTCTCACATTAGACTTTGTTGTGGTTACTAGTTAAGCCGGGCGGGTCCGGGTAGCTTTACACCACAACCTAGTCTAACCTCGGGTTTTAAGTGCGATATGACCAACTGCTCACATTGAGTCCTATTATTTGTAGCCACTAGTTAAGCCGGTCGGTTCCGGGTAGATTTATGCTACAAACTCAACTCAACCTCGAGTTGGCCACTTTCATGTTTTCTACGTGTCATGTCTAGGTTCATGTTTCAAGCATAAACACATGTCAAACTTTCATGTCATATTTTCAAGTCATGCTTTCATGTTATTTAAGTTCTCCCAACTACCCATAACGTATTCCATCGTACGTAAATTCGCATCAACGCAAATAGATTAAAGAGGGAACATAACGGTATGACAAGGTGGGCGTAAGGTGGTAAAGTCTATCACAAATTAAACATGGTGATATTTGAGGCAAAGGTGTTCAACATACTAGCATATGGCCTCAACATGTATGATGGCATAAAAGGTGACTTGGCCTCATACATATCAAATAGCATAAGGGTGCTTTGGCCATAAGTAAACATGGTGGCATATGAGGCAAATGTGTTCATAAACTTGCATATTACATTATAAGTCTCAAAACATGCATGATATCAAACTTTAGCAAATAAGTGAAACATGGTCATAAATGACATAGGATGATAGCTAGTGATTCGCATATAACATCATATGCAAGATAACATAAGGTTTATGAGAGATCATAAACTTGCATATTACATTATAAGCCTCAAAACATGCATAACATTCGAACTTAGCGAATAGGTGATACATGGTCCTAGATGACATAGAATGATGACTAGAAGTTCGCATATAACATTATATGCAAGTTATCATAAAGGTTATGAGAGTTCTCATGTTGTATAATGCAACATTTCAACATAAAGCTTATAGCTTTTAGCCCACAAGGTCAAGGTGATAGCTTTACAAACATGCATAGAATAAATCTATGCATAACATGATAGAATCAAAGCACATATCATACTTAGGCCCAAACTCAAACTTGCAACATGTCATATTTAACTTCATAGTTAGAATCTAAGAGTAGTATAGGGCTTAAAATGCTATGAAGACTAGAATAAATATAAAATAAGATTGAGACGAAGCCACACTAGCAAATCCGCAACCAAAGACGATAAACTCCACTTCAAGACTTGAGAACAAGAAGGAATAACCCCAAAGACAAAGAAAGATGGCTCTTTTACTTAAGAAAGATGGCTCCTTTATGACATAGATTGATTTGAGACACTCATGCTCTCATGAAGAAGGTGGAGGCCATGATTGGTGAACATTTGGGCAACATTTAGTTGTAGGAATGATTAATGAGGGTTTAGGCTAGGTCTAGGGGTCTTTTTATAGGTGATTAGGTTAGTTTAGACCATAGGATTAACCCTAAATCGAATCTGAGCCATCAACTCCCGTCAGAAACTTCCAGAACCAGACCCAACATGTCAAAATGGTGCATCAGGAAAATTGGTCCGACCGGGGGGGTCGACCCCTGGGTCGACATGGGTGTCGACCCCTGGGTCGACATGGGTGTCGACCCATTGGGGGGGGGTCGACACTGATGTCGACCCCTGTGTCGACCTTGCCTGGGGCGGGAAAATTCCCGCCCATTCTGCCTTGGTTGTAATTCGAATCTGAATTCGAATTTGAACTGTTTTCGGGCTTGGTATTTTCTAAAAAATTCATTGGGCCATAACTTGGTCATACGGACTCCGTTTTTCGAAAACTCGGACTCTATTTCGTGTATTTTTCCGAGACGAATGCAATGGCACAGCCCGTTTCCCTTGATTCAGATTTTACAATTTAATTCTGCCTTGATTTACATTATAGCATGTTATTCAAAAATACGGGTTGTTACATACTCCCCTCCTTAAAGGATTTCGTCCCCGAAATCTCTAAGTTAGGAAGAACATATCCTACCATCCATCATTCATCTACTCAAAACATCATCCACGTGCAGCCATTGTCCTTAAAAGATTCTAAATGCTGTATGATCATATGCAAAGGTGTGTGTATATGTACTTATCTAATGCGAAAATCAGGCGGTTACTGATTCAGTAAACCTCCTTAATGCAAAGTATGTTAGTGAAATGAGTCCATATGTATGCAAATTCCTAACATAATTTATAATCTCTACATGAGTGCACATAACATTCATTCATATGCAACATCCACGTGATAGCACAACAAGTTTCATCCATGAATAAGTATCAGCACTCATGCATAAGCAATATGAAAGTGTGTGAGCCGATCTTAGTGCCTAATGTGTGTCATGCATCCACGAGTATCCACTTGCAAACATTTGCAACCACTTGCAACCATCAAGCATAACATGTTTCAAATACATGTTTCATCCATAGGGTTTCTACCTAAGGTTCTCATGACACAATTACGAGATAACAAGATAAACAAGGTAAACATGGATAGCAAAAGAAAGATATGCTAATTCGGAAAAGAGATCGAGAAGATAGTATACAAGTAAGCTCCACGGAAAAACATGGATCAAGGATATACTCCTAAAAAGATATATGATGCGCGTATCTAGTCTTCAACCTTCTAAGCCGCATTTCCTTGAACTTAATTCCATTGTGCTTTGACCGTTTTTAACCTTTCAATTCCGTAGCTTCTTAATTCCTACTTCATAAATGTGAGTTGGAACTCATTTCACTCTCACTTATTTTTTTCTAGCATACTCGGTTCTCAACTTAACTGTATACTCATGACTTCATGCAAGCTTTCCCAAAATTCACTGTAAGGTATTCCACGTAGAAGAACTTTCCTTTGAAAATAAATACCAATCCATGTGGCCAAATGCACTTATTAACATGATTTCTATGAACCATCCGCGAACACTAATCGAATAGATCATTAATTTCCAATAAATGGGTCAAAAGATTCTAGGTAACTAATCCTGACAGAACTCTAAAGGTTACGCGAGACTTCGAGGGTATTACCAAGGCAAGTCAAGAGTCTAACTACCCTTCTTTCAAAACCGAGGATGGTACCCTTACTGGATAACCACTTCATCCCTAGAATCAACCCAAAGCCCAAAAACATAATCCCTACTTCCAAACTCAACACTTAGCATAGACATCCTTTTGCGAGAAGAGATACTTGAGCGACTTGTGATCCGTATATAACTCGAATCTCTTGCCCAAAAGATAATGGTGCCATGATTTAAGCGCAAAGACAATCGTCGCTGACTCCAAATCATGCGTGGGGTAGTTCTTTCCATAAATTTTGAGTTGCCTAACCCCATAACATATTACTCTTTCTTCTTACATCAGGACCGCGCCTAATCCCATGTCACGTGCATTGGTGTTCACGGCAAACATCTTCCCTCCATCGGGTAAAGCTAAAACTAGTGCTGTGGTAAGAGTCCTCTTAAGCCTTTGAAAAGCAGGCTCACACTCCAATTTCCATTCAAAGGCTAAGTCATTTTTCGTCAACTTAGTAAGAGGAGCTGAAATCTTAGCGAAGTCCTTGATGAACTTCCTATAAAACCTTGTAAGACCGAGAAAGCTTCTTACTTCGGTTGCGTTCCTAGGAGCTTTCCAGTCTTGAACTACAACCACTTTCGCGGGATCCACCGCTATGCCTTGCTTAGAAACTATATGTCCAAGAAACCGAACTTCCCTTCTCCAAAAATGACATTTGGAGAACTTGGCTTTCAACTGATGCGCTCTAAGCATATCCATCACTTCCTTGAGATGTCTGGCATGCTCTTCCTCATCCTTTGAGAAGATCAGAATATCATCCACGAAGACAACCACGAACTTGTTAAGGAACTCCCTGAACACCCTACTCATCAAATCTACGAAGTAGGCGGGTGCATTAGTCAAACCGAATGGCATGACAAGCCATTCAAAGAATCCATCTGGAGTCCTAAACGTAGTTTTATCAATACTATCCTCAGCCACTCTAAGCTGATGGAATCCGGTGGCAAGATCGAGCTGAGAGAAAACAGGAGCACCAACAAGCTGGTCAAAGAGATCATCAATCCTCGGTAACGGGTGCCTATTCTTCTTTGTCGGTTTGTTCAATTCTCGATAATCAACACATAGATGAAGCGAACCATCCGCCTTAGTAGCGAATACCACCGGAGCACCCCATTCAGAAATGCTTCGCCTAATAAAATTTTTCTCAAGCGGCTCCTTGATTTGCTTACTGAGCTCTCTTCTTTCTCGCGGGGCCATGTGCCTAACGGGCAATGATACTGGCTTGGCATTATCAACAAGATAAATGCGAAAATCTATCTCTCGTTTAGGAGGTAACCCCTTAACCTCTTCAAAGACATCAAGGTATTCCCGAACCACCCTTACAGATTGCAGATCATTGATGGACGAGTCAAGAGATTCAAGATAACATAGCATGACGGGATCCAGTGGGTTACAAGAAATCTCTAGGGTATTACTGAGGCGAGTCATAAGCCTCACCACCCTATGCTCACAATCGAGAATGGCTCCATAACTGGACAACCAATCCATGCCCAAGATCAACCCGTATCCCGTGAACCCGAGATCATAAGCATTACACGTGAATTCTACGATCAAGATAGAAATCTTCAAATCCACACAAATCATAGATAAATGGGCGGAACCCCCAATTGGATTTGAAACACAAACGGGATCCTCAACTAGACTAGTACTAAGGTGCAAACTTTCAACAAGATAAGAAGAAATAAAACTATGCGATGCACTAGAATCAAATAAAGTGCGAATAGGAAAATCAGAAATGTAAACAAGGCTTTCTACAGAAACACTACCTCGATCAAGAGATGGAAGAGCAAGGAGAGCCTGCAACTGCCCTCCAGAGGGTCCTGCTTGCTGAGTTTGTCCTTGCCCCTGTCCTTGCTTCTTCGGGCAATCCTTGCTAAAATGTCCAGACTCTCCGCAATGAAAACACTCGCCTAACTTCCTCTTCTTCTTCCTGCAATCCTTGGCCAGATGCCCCTTGATCCCACAAAAGTTGCATTTCCTCTTCTTACTTGACGTGTTGTCGTTCTTTCCTCCTTTCCCGGAGTCTATCTTTTTGCCTTGAGACTTATTTGTCTTGACCTTCTTCTTGTCACTCTTATCTTCCTCTTGAAGTAGGGCCGTATTCACCAAATTTTCGAAGGTCGCCCCCATGGGTATATGAGTCATGGCCAAACTGCGCAATGGCTTGTTCAATCCTAGAGCAAAGTGTAAGGCCTTCTTCTGAGCTGTGTTAACCAAGTCTAAACCGAACCGAGCAAGTTGATTAAACTTATCCACATATTCCTTAACGGTCATGTCCCCTTGCTTTAGTGATAGGAACCTCTCCAGCTGAAGGTTCTCTTCTGCTGATGATAAAAACCTTAGTCCAAACCTTCTCCTAAACTCATCCCAAGTCTCAATTGGTCTAGTAATGGTGTGACTACCCACCAATAAGCAGCTTCCCCTTTCAATAGCCATACCGCCAACAGAACTTTCCTACGATCTTCCACATCAAAGATAGCAAAGAGGTCTTCAGTTTCCTTTAACCAGTTTCTTGCCTCCACAGAAGTCTCCGTTCCAACAAAATTCTTGCAACCCATCGCCTTAAAGCCTTTGCAAAGCTCCGCGAAATCCGCTTGTGTATGCTGAGGAGGAGGAGGAATATCCGCGGGGCCGGCTTCATTCGCCCTTGCCTCCATGTACCTTCTAAACCAAATAGGTACCGGTACACCCTCCGGGATGGCAAAATTATCGGCCATACTGAAACGAAGGAAAGAGATGGATAGATTCAGAACGAAGAAACGAAGGATAGTGCTAATAGCTTTTGGGGAATAGCCTTTTAAAATAAACTAGACTTTTTATTGGAAAAATACTTCTTTAAAATCGGTTTTGAAAATAGTTTTTCAAAAGGTTTTAAAACTTTTCTTGAAAACTTTTGCCCAATCTTGTAAACCTTATGCTCTGATACCAAATGTAACACCCCACCTCCGCCAGGGTCACTCTTGCAAGCACACTGGCTTCGGAGGGGCGTTAAACAAGGTAAACATGCATGCAGATATCACAAGACAGAACATATAAGTAAAACAGAGTAAATAAAGCAGCGGATAAAACTAACATTTCAAAACCATAGTCAAGTTACATCAAAGTACTTGGTCATTATTTTCCACAAAACATAGTCTAGAAACATAAACTGAAAACTGGAAATAACATAAAGTAACTATCCCCAAGGTAGAATAAAGCCATAGCGAGCTCAAGTCCAAACCGTACATGAGCTATCCAGAAAAGCAGCTAAAGATCCAAGCTAGGTACCAGTGTTCCCACCCTGTAAACCTGGAGGGGGGGGGGGGGGAGGGAAACGGAAGAAAAGAGGCGAAAGAAAACGGGTCAGTCAAAAGACTGGTAAGTCCTATCTACTATCAGTATAAAAACTAATAAAGTTAACAGGACATGTAAAGCAGAGATGAAACATAGGGTGATAACTGGCATGGTGAAAAGTTAACAAGATAGATCAAGTTTGGCATCGCATATTCAAGGTTAAGTTGCACTAGGTGTGTACTAGTATTCCAATCCATGTCAAGTATAAACAAGAAATGATCCCTTAGCCCAATGTTGGCCCAAACCCATGAGATGACCTAAATCAAGGTCCAACTACTCGGTCTAGTCGATCGGCTCCCTATAAGCCTAACTCGTCGTGTATCAGTGTCATACGGCCCAAACATGAAATGTAGTCGACTGTGCTAGGTCCACCCTAGGGTGTATCCGACCCTAGGGTGTCAACCACTGACACGAAACAAGCACACACAGTCAAAACCTACTGGTGCCCAAGTCTGTATTTCGTCCCCGGACAATGTGCACGACCATGGTCCGTCGGAATCTACTATGGCGCACCTACTTTTGCCGTCTTTTTGGTCGCTTACACTCCAGCCCAGTAATCGTGCCCCACCCTAGCCTAGTCCCTAGGGTATCCGATACTCCCTAATGGGTTACTGCTGAGAAGGACCGCGTAACTAGGGTTTTCTAGTGGGTTAAGTGTGGTTAGCCCCATCCAAACCATGTATCAAGTTGGTTAAGTGTTCCTTAAAAGGTTCACGACTTAACCCTATCCAACTAAGCATTGGGTTGGTTAAGTGTGTCCATGTTGACTTAACCCTATCAACCCATCATGTTCATGTGGTTAAGTATATTCAAGTGGTCCATGACTTAACCCTACTATGTGGCATTAATTAACTTAATGCACCCCAACCTCTCACATTAGACTTTGTTGTGGTTACTAGTTAAGCCGGGCGGGTCCGGGTAGCTTTACACCACAACCTAGTCTAACCTCGGGTTTTAAGTGCGATATGACCAACTGCTCACATTGAGTCCTATTATTTGTAGCCACTAGTTAAGCCGGTCGGTTCCGGGTAGATTTATGCTACAAACTCAACTCAACCTCGAGTTGGCCACTTTCATGTTTTCTACGTGTCATGTCCACGTTCATGTTTCAAGCATAAACACATGTCAAACTTTCATGTCATATTTTCAAGTCATGCTTTCATGTTATTTAAGTTCACCCAACTACCCATAACGTATTCCATCGTACGTAAATTCGCATCAACGCAAATAGATTAAAGAGGGAACATAACGGTATGACAAGGTGGGCGTAAAGTGGTAAAGTCTATCACAAATTAAACATGGTGATATTTGAGGCAAAGGTGTTCAACATACTAGCATATGGCCTCAACATGTATGATGGCATAAAAGGTGACTTGGCCTCATACATATCAAATAGCATAAGGGTGCTTTGGCCACAAGTTAAACATGGTGGCATATGAGGCAAATGTGTTCATAAACTTGCATATTACATTATAAGTCTCAAAACATGCATGATATCAAACTTTAGCAAATAGGTGAAACATGGTCATAAATGACATAGGATGATAGCTAGTGATTCGCATATAACATCATATGCAAGATAACATAAGGTTTATGAGAGATCATAAACTTGTATATTACATTATAAGCCTCAAAACATGCATAACATTCAAACTTAGCGAATAGGTGATACATGGTCCTAGATGACATAGAATGATGACTAGAAGTTCGCATATGACATTATATGCAAGTTATCATAAAGGTTATGAGAGTTCTCATGTTGCATAATGCAACATTTCAACATAAAGCTTATAGCTTTTAGCCCACAAGGTCAAGGTGATAGCTTTACAAACATGCATAGAATAAATCAATGCATAACATGATAGAATCAAAGCACATATCATACTTAGGCCCAAACTCAAACTTGCAACATGTCATATTTAACTTCATAGTTAGAATCTAAGAGTAGTATAGGGCTTACAATGCTATGAGACTAGAATAAATATAAAATAAGATTGAGACGAAGCCACACTAGCAAATCCGCAACCAAAGACGATAAACTCCACTTCAAGACTTGAGAACAAGAAGGAATAACCCCAAAGACAAAGAAAGATGGCTCTTTTACTTAAGAAAGATGGCTCCTTTATGACATAGATTGATTTGAGACACTCATGCTCTCATGAAGAAGATGGAGGCCATGATTGGTGAACATTTGGGCAGCATTTAGTTGTAGGAATGATTAATGAGGGTTTAGGCTAGGTCTAGGGGTCTTTTTATAGGTGATTAGGTTAGTTTAGACCATAGGATTAACCCTAAATCGAATCTGAGCCATCAACTCCCGTCAGAAACTTCCAGAACCAGACCCAACATGTCAAAATGGTGCATCAGGAAAATTGGTCCGACCGGGGGGGTCGACCCCTAGGTCGACATGGGTGTCGACCCATTGGGGGGGGGGTCGACACTGATGTCGACCCCTGTGTCGACCCTGCCTGGGGCGGGAAAATTCCCGCCCATTCTGCCTTGGTTGTAATTCGAATCTGAATTCGAATTTGAACTGTTTTCGGGCTTGGTATTTTCTGAAAACTTCATTGGGCCATAACTTGGTCATACGAACTCCGTTTTTCGAAAGCTCGGACTCTATTTCGCGTATTTTTCCGAGACGAACGCAATGGCACAGCCCGTTTCCCTTGATTCAGATTTTACAATTTAATTCTGCCTTGATTTATATTATAACATGTTATTCAAAAATACGGGTTGTTGCAATCTGTATTTTGGGTTTGTTTAAGTCGACATTTGTGGACTTTTGTCGATTTGAATGACGAAAAATCGAGGTTGTTATAATTGGTATTAGAGCTTATGTTTAGAGATAACCTTGGCACTATTCATGATTAACTCGTTACAAATAGGGTAGTAATAACCTAGAATAAGTTTGAGTGTATATGTAACAACCCGCATTTTACGTATCGGAAGATCGTAAAGTATTTTTATTTTATTCCCTGAGGGTTGGATCATTTTCATCTTTTAACGTGTTGCTTATGGGGATGTGAGACATGTCCATAATTTTTACCGATTTTGTTTGTGACCATATTTCACTTGTTAGTCTTGTAAAGGGCATAACTTTTGACTCATATCGAATCAGAGGGTGAGACCTGTGCCAATGGAAAGGAATTGACGATTGCCTTTTCGTAGTGTGGTTACATTAAAGATTTGGCTTAGCGGTTTGGGAGGAATCGATGTTTTAAGCTTTTTCAGTTGGTTGTTCAGGATGTTGAGCCACAATGGGCTGAATTAAGAAGGCCCATTAGTGGGATGGGGAAACTATAAATAGTGGGTGAGAGGTATGGGAAATGGTTTACTTCCCCATTCCCTCATTAGGTGGGCTTGAGCTTCTCCTTGCTCTAACAACTTTCCACCATTAAAAATCAAAATCCAAGGAGGGAAATCATAGATATACAAGATTGGAGGCTAGATCTACATTAATTGAAGTAAGAGTTCATCGGATCAAGGTGTTTGGTGCAAGGTGCTTGTTGTCCGGATTCTTATTTCATCAATTTTAGCTTATTTTGGAGAATCAGTGAGTGGTTTACATCTCTCACATGGATTCAATGAAGTGTATGAGTGATTGATCATGTTTTCCAACACATTTGAGTATTTTTCCATAGATCTATGCCATATTAAGTCCATTTTCATATGAATCACCCTACGATCTCATTTAGTAAGTTTAAATCGGTGATTTCATGTTGTTCCATATGATTGTACAAGTTAGATCTATAGTTTTGTTCATATGATCATTCATTATGGGTTTTGAGTGATTTGCATGATTTGGTGAAAACTTTTGTTTTCATGTTGTTTGCGGATTCATACCGTGTTTTTAATCATACTTGATAGATTGGACAAGTTGGTTTCATTGAGTTTATCGTTTGGCGAAGTTTTGGTGAAAATCGGAATTGCTTTGGAGAAGTGTAGGTTTTGGGTCGCACATAGGGGGTGTCGCTCGCTCATGGTGCGTTTTCTTGGAGAGCAAGACATGAACAGGGTTTCGATCGCACCTGTGACAACATTTGTGAAATGCTGTGGTCAGTCGCTCATGTGTTTCCGTCGCACCTACGACAACATTTGTGAAATGCTGTGGTCGGTCGCGCATGGGTTTCGGTCACACCTACGACAACATTTATGAAATGTTGTGGCCAGTTGCGCGTGGGTTTCGGTCTCACCTACAACAACATTTGGGAAATGCCGTGGTCTGTTGCACATGGGTTTCGGTCGCACCTGCGACAACATTTGGGAAATGCTATGGTCGGTCGCGCATGGATTTTGGTCGCACCAGAGATACGACCGCATTTGTGAAATGCTGCTAAAAGCTGTGGTCGAGCACAACGAAAGATAGGCCGCGTATGAGTTTCTTTGGTCGCACCTGAGTTATGATAGCACTTTTGTAACACTGTAAAAAGGCAGAAACACTATGAAAGCTGGTTTTGTTTAGCTCTTCACACCAGATGGATGCAGAATTGAACCAGGGGATATAACAGCATTTCAGAAACGCTGTAAAAGGCTGTTTTGACATTTTGGCCAGTTTTTCATAGCGAAAACGCTGGAGATGCTATAAAATGCAGTATCGACTGTGACACCACACGTTTGTTAATGTCAATCTATAAAGAATGCATTAAGTTTCATGAAGCGTTATTAGTAAATAAGAACATAATATCACAAGATATACATGTAAAATAGCAGCGGAATTAAAAACTTTATTTAAATAAAAACATCATGGTCCCAAATACTGAGTTTACATCATAAGTTTGAAGCAACCAATTACATAAATAATCTGTCTTGCCAAAAATATCTAAGTACAAAAGCATAAAGCCATATTTCCCATGTGAAACCATAAGAAAGTTGACCACAAGTCAAAGCGGTACATCAATATCCAAAATCCAAGCTAAGCTAAAAGAATCCAAATCAACTCTAAGCACTTCCACCCTGAGAACCTGGGGAGAGGGGGAAACGGAAGAGAGAAAAGAGGAAACAAAAAGGGCAGACATAAAGTCTGGCGAGTCCAATTACTTTTAAATATAAATAAATAAAAGTATCACGGCAGGTATATAAAACTGGAAGTACAAGATAACAATAACAAGTGTGAACTGAGCAAGATAAGATGAACAAAATATATTGCGCTCCTTAAATACATTTCTCTACACCGCACCGATACTAGTATATCAGAAATAGAATGATCCCTACCAATACCATTCCATTACGTTTTCTTGATTATTAGGTTTCTTAGGTTAATAGAACTCAAGACTTATCCGCGCATCGTACCCATTCACTTTCCAATGGATTTACCTAATATAATATGTATGTAGCTACCTCTCAATATCGAGATACACTCTATGGTACCTACTCGCACGTTCTCTATTGTTATGAGCGCAGTTCCTCATCCTACGCTGGAGCGACGTACGGATCTCTATATAATAGTGTTACGTTCCACATATATCTGTCATTACTATGATACGTAAGTGTACAGACTGCCACTATCGATTGAATCAGACTCCATTCCGAAGTAATGCCATCAAGTCTACGATACATCACCCATAGTAGTTACGCATGTATCTATGCTGTCCCACGTATGTACTGTAATTGTAGCTCAATTGCACATCCTCTAATGTGCACCGAGTTTTGTGGTGGGGCTGAACAAGAAACACGGAACTCGGTAGGGAGCTTTTCCATACCTGTACAGGCCCGCCTTTAAGAGCCTCCAAATACAAATATTCCTAGGCTCTGTTTTCCATGGTGGTTATGGCCCCACCTAGGCCCCTCCCTCAACTAGTAAAGACTACAAGAGCTAAGAGATTGCCCCTAATAACAACCAATCTAAACATCCATGTGGCGTATCCCCTCAACCCCTTACCCCGATAGTGAAGTGTGAAATGGTATCTTGGGTTTAGCTCTAGTCTTTCCGCATCCCACTGGCTGCTGATGACGGGTATCCGATGGTCTACTATCCTTGTTAGTCGTGACCCTCTACCTCCCACTGCCTCCTCGTGAGACAACCGCCAAACCACCCTGGTGTCACATCATTACAGCATTCTGACTACATAGCTATATCTACCGTTAAGGCCCACCTACCTAGTAGTTACACGCAGACCCAACCTCTGCGAGCACAACCTAAGACATCTGTCACCGCACAAAGGACTACTAGGAGCACCTTACGTACATTAGGAAGCCGCGTGCTTCCACTTCCAGTCCTTTGGAGCCGTCAAAACAATCAGATGAATGTACACTCCCATCGTGCCTTATAACACCTCGATGATCTACCTCGTTAGGTTATTCACCCTTGAACGTGCAGACTGGTCAAAGCGCTTCACTTTAATATGTTATTAGACCCTATGTCTAAACATTCTATTACGCGCTTGCTTTCTCCTCAGGTTCCCTTTTAACTTGGTTATCCCCGTTTATATTGAATTCTTAATCAAGTTACCAAGTTCCTCTTGCTTATTAATTTTGGTTATATAACTTGCCCACAACATGTTATCCTCTAGATTGTGGCCCAAGGTCTATAACCCACAGTCCCTTTATATTTTTATCGTCCAATTCCATAGTTACAATAACATGTTCTTACTTAATGTGTATTAAGTACGCCTCATTTTACATGTTTCCTTTTTAAGATGTCAATCATTATTTATGATTAAATATAACTTATCTTATAAGTTTTTCTCGTTCTTTCTCATTTAATCATAATTCCATTTTATATTGTCAATACAACTTATCGTTGTTTACTTGTTAACTTAGTTCTATCAACTAAGGCCCATTAACAAGTTTCTCAACCCATTAATTATAACCTATGTTATAATTTCCTCTTGTCCCTAGGACAAGTCTAAAGATGTTATTCTTATCAGCGGGTTCCAGACTTCTAGATTACTTAATTTGTAATTAAGTACCTCTTATCTTATTACACAAGTTGTCTCATTTCCTTACAAGTTATGCTTATCCTAAATGGTGTCTTTACTTACATAACTTTATCTTCTCTACCAGTTACATATACCACTAGGTGTCTTTAATTACATAACCTTATCACGTTAAGTTTATGGGCCTAAATGTAAATATTACCCGCCCCCTCAGATTTGCTTAGCCCACCCACTTTCCAACCAATTTTACTTAACCTCAACTTAATTCATATTCATACAATCCCTGTGAATTAAATTAGGTTAAGCAGTCCAATTCACTACCATATCCATTTATGGTTTATGATGGGCTAGACTTCCCACATTAGGCCTACAACTTGTGGATGATGGATATGCCGGTCGGGTCCGGGCAGACTTCTTCCACAAGTTGGGCCTAACCACGTGCCATAGCTCGTCTCGTATTTGCGTACTTAGACCTCTCACATTAGGTTCAACATCAGTGACTGCTGAATATGCCGGTCGGGTCCGGGCAGACTTCCACCACTAATGCAACCTAGTCTAAGCGTTACTTGGGATCCATTATTTTAGGCATATTCAATTAAATTTCCCTATTCTAAATATAGACTTTCATGCCCCCTTTCAATTCATATTTACAATTATTCTATTTCAATTATAGGTTTTCATGCCCTAAATCAATATTCACATGTGTTCCAGTTTATGCCCCAAATTGACATTTACATATATCATAATATATGCCCAAATTCATAATTACATATGTTCCAATTTATACCCCAAATCAATATTTACACTTCCTAATGCAAATTTTACCCAAATTCATGTTCACCTATTTTCCAATATATTCCTAACTTCATGTTCATATTGTCCAATATAAAATATGCCCCCAAATCCATATTCGTATATTTTCCAATTTTATGCCCAAATTTACATTCATAATTTCCAATACCAATTTATGTCTTTCCCAATCATTCCCAATTTCTCAAGTTCGCATTTTTCAGCGTTAGGCCTAGGCTCGAAGGTAGCCTGGCCATATAAAAATAAAAGGGAAAAGAGGGAGAGAAGAGAATCAGAACATGCATAATAACGAATCAATAACATAACGGTAGAAATAGGCATAAAAACTGAATGGACATATTATGACAAGATTAGACTTGGTGACGATATAAGCATATAAGAACGGATCAGAGGAATATGCCATAATAGAACTGATTAGGCACCGATTCAAGATCCAATTTTTATATACCTATCACGATTACTATTTAAATATTCAGATCTAAAAATAACATGAACTCATAGTGAATAGATCTAATGAAATGGATCCAAATTACCGCGAAGAACACATTGAATTTGTTGTTGTAGCAATCGCTGAATTTGTATAATGCTTGCTGAATTGGAATTGGAGAAGATTAGGCCATTCAATCTATGTTGCAGCAGAGTTCCGCCATCGCCGCCATTTTCAGATGAATAAAACCTAGGTTTAGGGTCCTTTATATAGCCTTAGGATCGATGAATCTTTCTCAGAAGGGTGTCCAGAAACAAAACGAGGTATTTCGACCAGATCTGTTCAGGGGTGGTTCGACCCCCCTTTGAATGGGTCGACCCCCTTTGGGTAGGTCGACGCACCTGGGCGTGAAATCTGTCACCTTCCCAAATTTCGAATTTTGAACCAAATTCTAAATTTCTGGACCCATTTTTGAATTTCTGAACCTATTGTGTGTATATATATTCTTTCCGTGCGTATACAAACTTCAAACCTTAATAACTTCTTCATACAGTGTCCGATTTACGCAAACCAGGTGTCTGTTTTGACCAAAATTTCGAGACGGACGCAATGGCATAGTCCATTTTACTTAATTATGAATATTGTATTGAATTTTCCTTAATTCATTGTTAATAGTGTATTTCACATTAATTATTCTTTAATTTACCATTCTTAGTGTTGTTAAAATTTTGGGGTGTTACATTCACCCCTACTCAAAGGATTTCATCCCCGAAATCTCTAAGTTAAGAAGAATGTATATCCTAACATCCAACAATCATTCATTCATTTAGCAATCACAGGCATCCATTGTCCTTAAGGAATTTCTAATGCTTGTATGAACATATGCAATAGTGTGTGTATATGTCCGTAAACTAATGCGAAAGATTAGGCGGTCTACTGATTCAGTTGATCTCCTTAATGCAATGTATGTTTGTGTTATGCAACCAAAATGTATGCAAATCATCCTAATCCATGTAAGTTCTATATGTGTGCACAATCATCCATCTAAATGCAACATCAATATAACGATACACCCATTTTCATCCATAAAAAATTAAAATGTACACACATTCGTATGCAATATGTAAGTGATTGAGCCGATCTAATGACTATTGTGTGTGTATATGCATCCACGAGCAATCACTAGCAACCACTTGCATCCATCAAACATAACATGTCTCAAACACATGTTTACATTCATTAGTTTTCTACCTAAAGACTCGATCGATAGGAGATATTCAAATGATAGATAAAAGTATTAATTCAAAGCTTGGAAAAAGAAGTTAAGGACATATTCTCGAAAAGGAAAGGATATGAAGCGCGAATCTTGTCTTCAGCCTCCTAAGTTGCGTTCTCATGGTCATCTCCCCATCGAACTTTTACTAGCTTCACTTCTTTACACAATGTCTTAACCTCCGATCCAAGTACGCAAGTCGGAACTCATCCCATTGTTGCTTCCTTCTCTACTTTCACTTCCTCTAGCAAGTTTGGCTTCACTACCTCGAACTCTATACATTTTATCGCCTCTTGAATGAATAGTCGTCTTAGAATGAAAGGATTCCTCAAGGACTGTCTTCAATAGGTTTCCCATTCCGATATAATTCACCTATCAATCCTCTTCTCAAGTAGCTCCCCTACTTGCTTACAAAGTTCACTCTTTTCTTTCAGGAGTCATATGTCACACCGGGAATGCAACTCGCTTTGCATTGTCCACCAAGTATATCGGAAACCAATCTCATGCCTCGGGAGTAAACCCCGAACTTCATCAAAACATTAGGATACTCACTACTATTGGTACAGATCGCAAATCATCGATAGATATATCAAGAGGTTCTAGGAGACTGAGCGTGACAGACCCTTTTGGGGTCATAAGAAATCTCGAGATTCTTTCAATGGCAAGTCAGAAGTCTAACGATCCTTCTTTCACAATCTAGAATTGCTCCATATATTTGGATAATCAATCCATCCCTAGAATCAAACCTATCTAATGAAATCAAGAACATATGCATTGAAACCAAACTTGACGCCTAACAGAGATTCTCAAACCCTGACAAATCCTCGATAAACGGCCCGTACCACCAATGAGGTTTTGAGACAATAACGGGAACCAAAACCATACTAGTATCTAGGTGCAGAGACTCAAATAAAGAATCAAATATAAAAGAATGCGAAGCACTAGAAAAAGAATACTAACATGATGATTAGAAATAGAAATCAATACTTCGACGGAAACTTTCCTACCCTTATCCTGTCCACCAGCTATGAAAACACTAGCTTGCCCCTAGAGGTTCCTACCTTCTGGCCTTGTCCTTGTCTCTTTGGGCATTCCTTAATAAGGTGTCCCACCTTACCAAAGTGGTAACAATGCCTTTCCTCTTTCTACAATCCTTTTTCAAATGACCCACCATTCCGAAATTATGGTATTTCCTCTTTACTTCTTTCATCTATAGTCCCTTCTTAAGCCACCATTTCCTTTCATCTTTAGGTTGAGATCCTTAGTACCAACTCCCTTATTCTCCTCTTTACCATCCTTGTGCAACATGCTAACAAATCTCTTGAAAGCGGCCTCCATCGCACGTAAATCCTTTCAAGGCTTGAGAGAAAATAAGACGCGAGTGAAACCACTGCAGCTAAAGATGGAGGTTGGGAACTTCTTTGCCCTTCGACATGTACCGTAGTTTTAACTTGCCTACGGAACCATGCCGAAATAGGGATACCCTTCCAGGAAGAAACAATTTGCCGAACAAAAAGGAATCAAGCGTAGAATCGAGAAGATGTTTATGGCTTTGGAAAATATGCTTTTCAAAAATAGACTTTTTATTTTAAATTATTTTGTTTTTGAGACCTTTTCGAAAACCATTTTCAAAATATTTTATCCGATCTTATAACCATATGCTCTGATACCAAATGTGACACCACACGTCCGTTAATGTCACTCTATAAAGAATGCATTAAGTTTCGTGAAGCGTTATTGGTAAATAAGAACATAATATCATAATACAAACATGTAAAATAGCAACGGACTTAAAAACTTTGTTTAAATTAAAACATTATGGTCCCAAATACTGAGTTTACGTCATAAGTCTGAAGTAATCAATTACATAAATAATTTGTCTTGCCAAAAATATCAGAGTACAAAAGTATAAAACCATATTTCCCATGTAAAGCCATAAGAAAGTTGACCATAATTCAAAGCGGTACATCAATATCCAAAATCCAAGCTAAGCTGAAAGAATCCAAATCAACTCTAAGCACTTCCACCCTGAGAACCTGGGGGGAGGAGGAAACGGAAGAGAGAGAAAAGGAAACAAAAAGGGTCAGACATAAAGTCTGGCTAGTCCAGTTACTTTTAAATAAAAATAAATAAAAGTATCATGGCAGGTATATAAAACTGGAAGAGCAAGATAACAATAACAATAACAAGTGTGAACTGAGCAAGATAAGATGAACATGATATATTGCGCTTCTTAAATACATTTCTCTACACCGCTCCGATACTAGTATATAAGAAATAGAATGATCCCTACCAATACCGTTCCATTACATTTTCTTGATTATTTGGTTTCTTAGGTTAATAGAACTCAAGACTTATCCACGCATCATACCCATTCACTTTCCAATGGATTTACCTAATATAATATGTATGTAGCTACCTCTCAATATCGAGATACACTCTATGGTACCCCACTCGCAAGGTCTCTACCGTAATGAACGCAGTCCCCCATCCTACGCTGGAGTGACGTACAGATCTCTATATAATAGTGTTACGTTCCTCATATATCTATCATTACTATGCTACATAAGAGTACGGGCTGCCACCATCGATCGAATCAGACTCCATTCCGGAGTAATGCCCTTAAGTCTACGATACATCACACAGAGTACCTAAGGTCTACGATACATCACCCATAGTAGTTACGCATGTATCTAGACTGCCCCATATATGTACTATAATTGTATCTCGATGCCTCAATCGCACATCCTCTAATGTGGACCGAGTTCCGTAATAGGGCTAAACAAGAAACACAGAACTCGGCCGGGAGCTTTTCAATACCTTTACAGGCCCTCCTTTAAGAGCCTCCAAATATAGATATTCCTAGGGTCTATTTTCCATGGTGGCTATGGTCCCACCTCGGCCTCTCCCTCAACTAGAAAGACTACAAGAGCTAAGCGACCGCCCCTAATAACAACCAATCTAAACATCCATGTGGCGTCTCCCCTCAACCCCTTACCCCGATAGTGAAGGGTGAAATGGTATCTTGGATTTAGCTCTAGTCTTCCCACATCCCATTGGCTGGCGATGATGGGTATCCGACGGTCTACTATCCTTGTTAGTCGTGACCCTCTGCCTCCCTATGCCTCCTTGTGAGGCAACCGTTGAACCACCCTGGTGTCACCTCGTCACAACATTCTGATTGCATAGCACATCTGCAGTCAAGGCGCACCTACATAATAGTTACGCGCTGACCCAGCCTCTGCGAGCACAACCTAAGACATCTGTCACCGCACAGAGGACTACTAGGAGCACCTTACATACCTCAAGAAGCCGCGTGCTTCCCCTTCCAGTCCTTTGGAGCCGTTAAAACAATCAGATGAATGTGCGGTCCTCTTGTGCCTTATAACACCTCGATGATCTAACTCGTTGGGTTATTCACCCTCAAACGTGCGGACTGGTCCAAGCGCCTCACTTTAATATGTTATTATACCCTATGTCTAATCATTCTATTACGCGCTTGCTTTTCCTCCTTAGGTTTCCTTTTAACTTGGTTATCCCCATTCATATTTAATTCTTAATCAAGTTACCAAGTTCCTCTTGCTTATTAATTTTTGTTATATAACTTAACACCTTTAAGTTCATTAATAAGCCCACAACATGTTATCCTCTAGATTGTGGCCCAAGGTCTATAATCCATAATCCCTTTATATTTTTATCGTCCAATTCCATAGTTACAATAACATGTTCTTACTTAATGTGTAATTAAGTACGCCTCATTTTACATGCTTCCTTTTTAACATGCCAGTCATTATTTATGATTAAATATAACTTATCTTATAAGTTTTCCTCGTTCTTTCTCATTTAATCATAATTCCATTTTACATTGTCAATACAACTTATCACTGTTTACTTGTTAACTTAGTTCTATTAACTAAGGCCCATTAACAAGTTTCTCAACCCATTAATTATAACCTATGTTATAATTTCCTCTTGTCCCTAGGACAAGTCTAAACATGCTATTCTTATCAATGGGTTCTAGACTTATAGATTACTTAATTTATAATTAAGTACATCTTATCGTATTACACAAGTTGTCTCATTTCCTTACAAGTTATGCTTACCCTAAATGGTGTCTTTACTTACATAACTTTATCATTTCTACCGGTTACATATACCACTAGGTGTCTTTAATTACATAACCTTATCGAGTTAAGTTTATGGGCCTAAATTTAAATATTACCCGCCCCTTCAGATTTTCTTAGCCTACCCATTATCCAACCAATTTTGCTTAACCCCAACTTTAGTTCATATTCAAACAATCCATATGGATTAAATTAGGTTAAGCAGTCCAATTCACTGCCATGTCCATTTATGGTTTATGGTGGGCTAGACCTCCCACATTAGGCCTACAACTTTTGGATGCTGAATATGCCGGTCAGGTCTGGGCAGATTTCTTCCACAAGTTGGGCCTAACTGCATGTATTAGCTCATCTCGTATTTGTGCACTTAGACCTATCACATTAGGTTCAACATCAGTGGCAACTGGATATGCCGGTCGGTCCGCACAGACTTCCACCACTAATGTAACCTAACCTCGTGTCTAAGCGTTACTAGGGCTCCATTATTTTAGGCATATTCAATTAAATTTCTCTATTCCAAATATAGACTTTCATACCCCCTTTCAATTCGTATTTACAATTATTCTATTTCAATTAAAGGTTTCCATGCCCAAAATCAATATTCACATGTGTTCCGGTTTATGCCCCAAATTTACATTTACATATGTCACAATCTATGCCCAATTTCATAATTACATATGTTCCAAATAATACCCCAAATCAATATTTACACATCCCAATGCAAATTTACCCAAATTCATGTTCACCTATTTTCCAATATATGCCTAACTTCATGTTCATATTATCCAATATAAAATATGCCCCCAAATCCATACTCATATATTTTCCAATTTTATGCCCAAATTTACATTCATAATTTCCAATACCAATTATGTCCCAATTTATGTCTTTCTCAATAGTTCCTAGTTTCTCACGTTCGCATTTTTCAGCATTAGGCCTCGGCTCAAAGGCAGCCTGGCTATATAAAAATAAAAGGGAAAAGAGGGAGAGAAGAGAATCAGAACATGCATAATAACAAATCAATAACATAATGGTAGAAATATGCATAAAAACTGAATGGACATATTATGACAAGATTAGACTTGGTGATGATATAAGCATATAAGAATAGATCGTAGGAATATGTCATAATAGAACTGATTATTCACCGATTCAAGATAAAAAATTTATATACATATCACGATTACTATTTTAATATTCAGATCTAAAAATAACATGTACTCACAGTGAATAGATCTAAGGAAATGGATCCAAATTACTGCGAAGAGCACGTAAATTTGTTGTTGCAGCAATCGTTGAATTTGTATAATGTTTGTTGAATTAGATTTGGAGAAGATTGGGCCATTCAATCTACGTTGCAGCAGAGTTCCACCATCACCGCCATTTTTAGATGAATAAAACCTAGGTTTAGGGTCCTTTATATAGCCTTAGGATCAATGGATATTGCTCAGAAAGGTGTCCAGATATAAAACAGAGTATTTTGCCCACTGTTCAGGGGTGGGTCGACCCCCCTTTGAGTGGGTCGACCTATGGGCCGACCCACCTTTGGGTTGGTCGACCCCCCTTTGGGTGGGTAGACCCACCTGGGTGGGAAATCTGCCGCCTTCCCAAATTTTGAATTTTTGAACCGAATTTCGAATTTCCAGACCCATTTTTGAACCTATTATACATATATATATATTCTTCCTGTGCGTATACAAACTTCAAACCTTAATAACTTCTTCATACAGTGTCCGATTTACGCAAATTTTGACTAGAATTGCGAGACGGATGCAATGGTGCAGTCCATTTTACTTAAATCTGAATATTAAATTGAGTTTTCCTTAATTAATTTTTAACAGTGTATTTCACATTAATTATTCTTAATTTATCATCCTTAGTGTTGTTAAAATTTCGGGGTATTACATCGACCAAACGAACCTTGTTTTTGAGTCGACAATAGTTCTAGCTTCGACACGAGTTCAAGTAAGAAGGTTCGGTGTTCGTTGATTGGTGAAAAGCAATGAATAGGTAGACAACTCAAAAGTGTTGGGTTGTGGATAATGGTTACTGGAGTGGGACTTGAGTTTATGTTAGTCGCCGGTGATGACGACTAGATATGCGAAGGCCAAGAGATTATCATTATCGTAAGTTCTAGCAAACTCAAAGTAGGGGAACTTTGGGCAGTCATGAAGGGCCCCGTACCTTGGGCAGTCGTGAAGGGCCTAGTTTTCGAGATTTGAGAAGATAAACATACGAGTCATGATGGCGTATGGAGTTATTGCTAGAACTGGGTTTACCATTAGCCCTTAACATATGACAGTCATGATGGGTCATCATACGATTAACGATGGTTTCAAAGCAAATTGGCGGTGACAGCCAGAGTCTGTCATGGATGTTTGAATGTCTGGATGTTTTGTTATACCATCTCACGTTGATTATCCAACATCGAGGGAGTTGTTTCTTGAGTGCTTTAATGATATTGGTTTAGGCCTCTGGGGAGAGTACTTAAGGGATGTTAAACTCGATTAGGATTGTCTACGTGAGGCCTAAGTAATCTGGATGCTATGAATGTTATTAATGGTTGTTTTGATTTCCATGGGTGAATTGTTGTTACCTTGGTTACGATGGATTGTAAAGGCTATCACTGTTGGACATAGGGAAGACGGGTGTAAGTTCTTCTCTGTTGTTGGGTAGTGGTTAGTAAATATACCCACTCTCATATACTTTATTGATGAAGTTGTTAGCTGTTTTATCGCTCACTAAGACTGTTGTCTGACTCAAGATTTTATGTTTCCCTCCTATTACCTTGGGTTGTTCATCCTTTTTTTGGATGGGCAGACTAGGTGGTAGGTGACTGGTGATTGCTTAGTGAGGACGATGTAGCTGTTCAGAGGCGAGCAGGAGGCTGACGTATTACCTTACTTACTATCTAGTATTTGGATTTTTGCTTTTTTTTATTCTCTGAGTGTTGTAGTGAGGCAACTTGTATAAATGTTGTAGTTGTAACTCAAGTCTAGTGTTTGTTGCTTCACTATTATTACCTGTAGTATATGTTCTATTATAATTTATCCTTACACTATGAGTTATACGACAGGTTTCGATGGCACTTACCTACCTTGATGATTGTCCATAGCTGCCTGACACACCTTTCAGCGTAGTATTCCTCTTGTTTAGTGGGAGGCTGTGGGTGGTCGTCACATTAGGTATCAGAGCGAGGTTAACGATTTTAGCCAAAGTTCTAAGATGTAATCACGTGTGAGGGACGTACTTATAGATTTTAGTTGTATGTATACCATATGATACTATATAGTATAGTAGCATTTGTACTTCTTTAGCAGTTGTAAGTGGCTATTCTAATGAGCAAATTTAGAATGAGTCGACGATATACAAGACATACTGCTAGGGGAGAGGCTTTGCCTAGAGGGGGTAATGGAGGAGCTCTCGACTACCTGGCCATGTTTGAAGCAATGATGGAAGCATACCTAAGAAGGCTCCCCACTCCAGTGGCAGCTACGGTTGATGTTGGACTCCAAATCCCTAGAGCTATAGAATTTGAAAAGCTATGCAAAGACTTTACCTCATTGGTAGGGAAACAATTCAAGGGCGCTGAACCAATTGAAGAGGTTCAAAGGTGGTTGGATACTTGTGTTTGAATTTTCAAGGATTTGGGAATTGATGATGCAAAAAAGAGGAAGTTTGCATCAAGGCAGTTAGAGGGCAGAGCAATGGACTGGTGGAACTCTATCACACTCGAGACTCCAGAGGAAGAAATCTCATGGGAGTAGTTCCAAGCTAAGTCTGAAGCGAAGTTTATCTCCACCATGCAAATGTCAATTCTGTTTAAGAGATTCGTGGAGCTTAAACAAAATGGTCAACCAATTCTTGACTATATTTCTGACTTGGCCTTGTCGAAGTATGCTCGTTCATATGTGGATACTCCTTATCAAAAGAACGGGAAGTTTGTCTTAGGGTTGGATGAATATCTTGGGAATCAGCTTGTGGATCACCTCGATGATAGCTTTGAAAAGGTCGTCGAGAAGGCTTTGAGGCATGAAAATCTGTTTCCTAGGAAGATGCTTGTTGTTGCACCTAAGGGAGAACAGAAGCCACGGCAGGGTGGTAATAATAAGGAAAGGAAGCAACAAAAACAAAAAGGGAAGAATGGCCAGAAGAAGCCTAAGAGTGAGTTTGTTTGCTTTAGTTGCCAACAGAAAGGCCATTTTGCTAATGAGTGCAAGAATCCGAAGGTTGAGAGGAAGTGCCACAATTGTGGCAAGACTGGACATCTCAAGAAGGACTGTCCGGAGCCAGCTAAAGGGAAGCAGATTGTGAAGGCATTTGCTTTTGAAGTCGTGCCAACTTCCTCATGGACTCTTACTATAGAGGAAAAAGGAAAGGGTGTCGTGGTGTAAGGTACTCTTTATGTTAATGGTGTTTAAGTTTGTGTGCCTTTTGATACTGGGGCATCACATTCATTCATTTGCAATGAGCTTGTTTGTCGCTTGGGTTTGGAACCTGAGATTTGTGATAGACCACTTATCGTGACTAATCGAGTTGGGGGTTCGCCTTGTGCATGTTGTGTCGTGGCCTAGTGCTGTCGAGTCATGGTTGCACTTTTGTGTGTGATTGCTTTGTTCTTAACTTCACCGGGTTTGGGAACATCTTGGGCATGGATTGGCTCAAAAGGTATGCAGCAAGGGTGAATTGCGAGAAGCTAGAGGTGAGGGTCGGGGATGTGGAAGGACGAAAGGTGCTGATTAGATGTAAGCATGAAGACGGGGTCTTACTTACTATCTACTATTTGGATTTCTGCTGTTTGTTATTCTCTGTGTGTTGTAGTGAGGTAACTTGTATAAATATTGTTGTTGTAACTCAAGTCTATTGTTTTCTGCTTCACTATTATTACCTGTTGTATATGTTCTATTATTTTTATTCTTGTGCTATGAGTTATACGACAGGTTTCGATGGTACTTACCTACCTTGATGATCGTCCTTAGCTGCCTGGCACACCTTTCAGCGAAGTATTCCTCTTGTTTAGTGCGGGCGCTATGGGCGGTCGTCGCAGTATACGAGAGAGCGTACTTGCAATTTTGATATAAAAATGGTTTTCTATTGTGTTAAATTGTTCGGTTAAGTATTTATGAATTCTGCTCGATACTTGGGATGCCAAGGCATCGATAGGGATTTCTAAACACTCGAATATGACAGATCGACAAAATATTATTTTGGATTATATTATATACATAAGAATTATTTTTAAAACCTATTAATTTTTTCAATAAGTCAATATAACTAAATTATTGAATGATCTTAAGAAAAAAATGAAATATTAAGAATTAATTGATAATGAAATAAGATGAAATTGAATATGGAATTGAGAATTTAAATTCTGATGCTTTTGAAATATTGATTTGCAAATGGTTTGAAATAATATATTTATATTTTTAAAGTAGTTTCATACAGATATTATTTTCAAACGATTTAATGGAAATAAGTATGTATTCCCTTCTTGTCTTTGAGAAATGACTTTGGTGATGAATGCACACATCATCGATGTTTATTTTCCAGAGTCTAAGTGGGGGAGACCACTTAGAATTTTTTTAATTTGTTTGAGAAAATTGAATGTAATAACCCGGAAATCCGAACCAATTTAAAAAAATTTATTTTGGCAATTTTAGTGAATTTTGAATATTTAAAATGAATTATTTTAAATAATAACAACAAGAAATTTGTTTTGAATAGAATTAGAAGGTATATATTTATTCAAATCATCGTTAGAATATAAATATTTATTTTAAAATATAAAAGGAATTGGAAATGGTGCGGTAGTTCGAAAATTTGATTTCAAATTTCAAATTTCAAATGAACGCACAGGATTTAAAATAAACCGGATTTTAGAGAAACCAAAAATATTAGAATTTGTTTGAAAATATGTTTCCAACAAATCCGAAAAATTGTTATTTCATAGCGGGGATAAAAAGTTATGTCCAGTTGAAAATTCAGAATAGTCGCTATGGAATTTTGGCCCTTAAAAATAGCCATTTTGCAAACGACCTCCATTTTCAATGAAACCACTTTTGTTAGATTCGGGATGTTAAATTATTGCTGGATTCCAAAATTCATAATTTTTGGGATTAATATGTGAGCGTGGCGAAGTAAAACGTGTTTTGACAGTTTCAGTCAATTTGGATCGACCAGAAAATGGCCATTTTTCAAACAGTCTCCAATTTTGACAAAATTAGTTTTGTTAGGACCGTATCGTCAATACGAAGCTAGAAAATAATTTTCGAGAATTTTTGTGGGTCCGTATGTTGCCCTGGTAAATTGAAATGTGCGTTCAAATTCAATATATAGATTTATACTTTGATTTTGACGGAAACCGATCGAAACAACCAAACTGGCTTACAGTACATATCCCATTGTGTTCGGAATGGGGGTATTTAGCTGGAGACGACAGTTGATGGATCTCGTTTGGAGATCGGATTTATAAGTCACTTTTGGGAGGAAAAATAATAAATAATAATTAAATTATATAATTAGGGACGACAGTGTGAGTTTTTTTTATTTTTAAAAATCAGTTTTATTTAATTTAGTTTTTAATTTAAATCAGTTTTAATTTATAGAAAACATTGTGTAAAGACCTGATTTTTATTTTATATAAAGAAGTAAAAAGTTCAGATTTTTTTTATAGGAAGAATTGATTTTTAATTTAGAAAAGGTCGGGTTTTTATATATGAAAAGGTCGGATTTTTAGAGATGAAAAGGTCGGGGTTTTATACATATAAAGTGATAATTTTTATCACATAGAGATGTGATTTTTACAATGAAGGAGAAGTATAAAAATACGATTTTTATTATATGTATAGCGATATAAAAATATAATTTTTATACATCGAGTGTTATCATAAAAATGCGATTTTTATATAAATGGCTTTATATGAAAATTCGATTTTTATTATGAAAGAGAAGTAAAAATATAATTTTTAGCTATGTAAAAATTAGATTTTTATATATATGAGAAGTGTTATGAAAATACGATTTTTATACATACGGTTTTGAAATAAAAATATAATTTTTATTACGAAGTTAGCTAGATGAAAATATAATTTTTACTACGAAGACAACTATATAAAGAAGTGATTTTTATATATATTACATGAAGATAAAAGTGTGATTTTTATAATATAAACATCGTTACAAAAATGTGATTTTTAAAATACAAATATCGTTGAATAAAAATATGATTTTTAACATATATCGCGTGAAACAGATCTCGTTGGAAACACGGCGAAGATTTTCTACATATGAAGAGTCGCCGCATTTGGTTTAGCTTCTAGGTGGGAACTTCTCGCTTTTATTTTATTTTCTAGTTGAAATTTATACTAGGATGCAGACGGTGCTTAGCAGCACCCGACACCCGTCGTCCACAGACCATGGATGACTTGTTGTTTGATTGATGTGTTGTGAAAATTTATTGTTGTGATATGGAATGAAATAAAATATTTTATCGCTAAAAATATTTTATAGTTAAAAATATAATTTTTAACATGCATATTATTAAAATAAATATTTATAAACAAATCAGACGATTTGTTTATGTACACAAATTTGACTGATATTGATTGGGACGATAAATTTTACACATTGCCCAACTGCACAAATAAAATTCATTATTTGTTGATTGAAACCCTACACGGGTATTGGGATGATATATGACATACACTAGTCCCAATAATTAGCTGTATGTCGATCAATTGATTGACAGGCTGTTATAAGCATTGAATATTTATATTTGATGCTTATGCAGTGTAGAATGCACTTGGATGATGGTTGACTGTGTTTGATTGTTGTTGTATACGTGTTGTATGAAATCCATATAATCACATTATATGGTAATTGACTGTGTTTGATTCTAGTTCAGAAAGAATGAATATTTTAAAATAACGATTATTTAAAAATAATGAATATTTTAAAATAATATCCAGTAAAGGATCAAAATCTGATTTTGATGTCCGATTTGGGATGGACACGAATATATTTAAATATATAAAGCCGTGTTGATTAGATTAACGCCATTTTGACGTGAACGATATTTATATCGGTTTTATTCATTTTTATAATGAACATTGAAAAGAAAATGATTTCGAAATCTAATGTTTTGAAAATACTATCATTTATATATCGATGATATGAAATTGAATATGAAGTTGATATCATTTTGAAAACGAATTTAAAACGATTTATAAAATATGTTTTAAATGGAAATCGACGAAATATACATAATATATATATTAAATATATAACGGCCTGAATAGAATGCGCCGCGCTGCGGCAGTTCGCGAATTTCGACCATTGACTTCAAATGGACATTATGGGAGATCCGACCGTCGGATTCTCCTAAAACCAGAACCTTGGGTTTGTGTCGAAAAGAGCTTTCTAACGAATATTAGAGATTTGAAATCTATCGGTTGGATTTGGAATTATGTCCAAATCAAATTTGGAAAAGGTCGCTGTAAGTGCAGTTCAATGGCCGTTTATGGAAATCGACTGTACGGGCCTTGATAAAATTATTAAAAATATCAATAATTAGTGTAAAGTCATATGAGATGATTTGGAAAGAATTGGGATGAAAAATTCCATATTTGAAAAGATAAAAATAGTTTTTTTATCGAAATGAATTAGTTATTAACTAGAATTATAATCCAATTTTTTTAAATAAATAAATTGGATTTGAAATGGTTTTAAAAATAACCAGGATTTCCAATATATGAATTGGAATGGATTTGAATCAAAATTGTTTTCGGAATATTTCAATGTTGGATTTCGTGATTATACAGATATTGTTATGGAAATTTGAAAGATATATTTATGTCGTAATTTCCAATACGATATTTGTTTGTTGTGGTATTTGATATTGAATGTAAGCCAATATATTTTCTATTCAGAGCCTTATATTTAATATCAAATGTGATTTTGGGTTGTCGTGAATGGTATCTTTAATAATACTGTTCTTAGACTCAACAGGGTTAAGAAAATCAGAAACTAACTGGAAATTAGTTAAGTTGAATGGTTTTCGGGGTATTGATCTGATGTTGGTTTCGGCCTTCGAGGTTAATGCTTAGGAAATTGTTCTCTTACTAATCTACGGTTAGAGGCTGATGGAACGTGAATTGGGTTTATTGTGAACTGTGTTTTTAATGACATTCGTTCTTCAACCCGATTTACAGTGAAATGTGATTTGGAATTTATAAATCTTTTGTTTAGATTTAAAGGAGATTCTCCAAAGTAAAGTTTTCTAATTTAACATATTAAATTGGAATTGAACGGAATTCGATTTGGTAATAGTCGAAGTAAGCTTCTGTAGAGGAAGACGGTTAATACATATGGAATTTAAAAGGCCTTGTCGTTATTCCATTTATATTATCGATCGGATATGGAAGTTTATATAGGTTTTATATATCGATTTGTTTTCCATGAAGTTTCCATTGTTAATGGAATGCAATTTTGGGTTGTCATGAATGGTATCTTTAATAATATTATTCTTAGACTCGACAGAGTTAAGAAAATCAAAAAACAAACTGGGGATTAGGTAAGTTGAATGGTTTCCTGGGTATTGATCTGATGTTGGTTTTGGCCTTTGGGGTTAACACTTAGGTAATTATTCACTTGCTAATTTACGGTTAAAGTCTAATGGAAAGGAATGTGATTTTGGGTTTATCGTGAACCGTATTTTAAATGACATTGGTTCTTTAACCTAGTTAAAGACAGGATATGATTTCCCAATTTAAATAATCGTTAATATTGATTTTTGGGAAGATTAAAACCAAGTGGAATTTTAATGAAACTTTAATTAGATTGAAATGATATCCAATGGAAGATTAAAGAATAAATTTAAAGAATTTATCTTTGATAAAATTAATGGGAACATTTCCCAATGTATATGAATATTTGGATAAAGAAATAACTGGATTGGAATGAGGCGTATGTTGTGTTTTTATAGCACTTGTTTATTATATACGCGAGTTATTCAGAAAGGCCGGGTTTATCCCATTCTGAATAACTGATTCGACGATGTGTCGAGGATAAAGACGGTGGTTGAAGACCGGAGGTCTTCACATCGTTTGGAAGATTACTGATGTCTTGATTGGGCTGTACACCCAAGGCAAGGTAATAAGTGGTGATCGTCCAGACGTACTTGGAGATCGACCGAATATGCGAGGACCTCTCCCCTGTATTGGACATATGGGGGAGGAATAAGGTGCCTTCGGTCTCGTTCAAACCCAGAACGAGCTTGTAAATGGATACGTGTCTGACATCGGATTTCATTCTATGTGATTGATATACATCGGTTGCATAGCGTGAATTGCCTGTGTGGCATGCTGAGATGCAAATGATCGGGGCTTCTGTTGAAATATAGAGTCTTGGGGTTGATGATCAATTCACGGCTTTAATATAGCGTAGCTTTATGTAGCGTTAATTCGCGAGCCTCACACCCCGATGTGGACCAGAAACGGGAGAGGACTTTAGGGAGGACTTGCGTTTCTTTCTAGCTAGGAGTGGTGTCAGCGTTTTGCACGCCCTGACATTTTACTTATGTGGATAATGGATAACGAGGTGCCTCGGTTATATCGGTCGATCCGGGACTGATGGTCTGGTCAATATATGACCAGTTTACGCCCCATAGGGTGGGGAAACACATTGTTCAGGCGTTTTAATCCACTCCGTGTGGACCGGCCCTGATGATCCAAGGTGCAGTTGCGGCTGTTCCTGAGACATGGTAGGCTAGATTGTCTCGAAGCGGTAAGGACGATCCCTTGACTTGGTTCACAGATGGAAATCCAACTTCCAATACAACATTTTGCGGTTTTGATTGTAGAGCCTAGTATTGGTGACATGATATATGGTACCCATGCCGTCTATGATTGATACTTATGACTGAAATTGTTTTGACACTATACACTTACAGTAATAATAAAATATGAAATTTCACGTATCAAGCATTATTTGGCTATTATAAGGTAAAACCCTATCCTCCGGCTTGTGTTGCATTGTGTGATGGGACCTAGGTCTTATAATAGCTTCATTGTTCTTTATTTAGCATTGCGCTGTTTGTTTTATGCACTGGTTTTCTTGGGGGTAAACCCATTCTGTGTTATACGGCGTGGTCCCTTGATTTACCTAACTTTAAAAATAAAGATTAATAACTGTTTTAGTTCCCACACCAGTCACATGACTGACGTTGAGTTTATTGTTTTAACCTAAACTCTGGGTGCCCCTATTTTCCACACAGGCAGCTAGTAGTTTTGGTTTTGCAGATTTATATTCGCAGGATCCTAGTTTACAGCTGGAACGATATTCGGAAAGCTTTGTATCCGTATATTCTTTTTAGTTGTGTTATGTATTATTTTCTGTAGTATTGTAACTTGTAAATCTCTGATATTTAGTAAATGTGTAATATTTATTCATACTCTGTATATTCTTGTATTCTGATGAAATTGTTGTAATAAGCAATGAAATGTTCTTCTGTTTGTGTTCTGATTCGTCTTGTTCTCAAAGTCAATCCGGGCTTTCCTTCTCGGGGAATTTCGGGTCGTGTCAGTTTGGTATCAGAGCTTTGGTTTACAGAGCTTGGAGAACAAGACACATTAGAACCAAACGAAAGAATTCATTAGAGATTGGATTAGTAATATCCAATGGGAATGACTCGTTAATTTTTAAAATGAAAATGAAAACAAATTTTCTTTTGAAAATTTAAACTTTATTATTCGTATTTGAATGATTATTTAAATTGATTTGGACAATCTAGTATATGAAGATTTTGCATATACGCCTAGCTAGCAGATATACGAAGTCCTAAATATATTGGATAGATAAAGAATCATGCTCTAGTCTCTTGGAGATGATTCTGATGATCGCTCGAACATCATCGACATTTATGTTCGGGTTTCGAAAGTGGGATTTCTATATATTTCCATTAGACTGGTGTGAGAACCAAAACATAATTATAATATATTATTGTGAATTAGCAACAAAAACATGATTTTTGAGTATATAAAAAATTATGAATTTGAAACGTTAATCCACTAATTGATTGTTGATTATGTTGTTTGATTATTGTTTTGATTAATTAGAATTTGGAACCATTAAGCCAAATTGTATCAAATCTTGAACTGTATTGAAAATTTATCGCATTTGCATACATGTACATGCATATATATATTGAACAGGTCATTGCAAAGAGGTTAGAGCAGAGGAGTAAAATTGTTTGCCCAACAAATAGGTACATGTTTATTGTATTTCTTGGGGTTTTTGATGATTTTATGAGCCGATTGGCTAGCCGCTTGGTTGTTTCTTTTTCTTTTCGGATTGGAGAGGCCTGTATGGCAATTTCGGGATTTTCCCGGTGCTCCCGTACAGGGGAGGTTATGGCAAAAAAATTCGAAAATTTAGGGTGTTAGCTAAATTTTTGAAAAATTTGAAAAGTTCTTAGAAACTGAAGAGTTGAAGAACTTAAGCCATAATGAAAATAATGAAAGTTGGTTGGTTTGTAAGAAAACTTTCTGCTCCGATCCTTTCTGAGGACGAAAAGATTTTAAGTGGGGGAGATTGTAATAATCCAGAAGTCCGAACCAATTTAAATTTTTTTATTTTAGTAATTTTAGTGAATTTTGAATATTTAAAATGAATTATTTTAAATAATAACAACAAGAAATTTGTTTTGAATAGAATTAGAAGGTATATATTTATTCGAATCGTCGTTAGAATATAAATCTTTATTTTAAAATATAAAAGGAATTGGAAATGGCGCGGTAGTTCGAAAATTCGATTTCAAATTTCAAATGAACATACATGATTCAAAATAAACCGGATTTTAGTGAAACCAAAAATATTAGAATCTGTTTGAAAATATCTTTCCAACGATCCGAAAAATTGAAATTTCATAGCGGGGATAAAAAGTTATGTCCAGTTGAAAATTCAGAATAATCGCTATGGAATTTTGGCCCTTAAAAATAGCCATTTTGCAGACGACCTTCGTTTTCGATGAAACCATTTTTGTTGGATCCGGGATGTCAAATTAATGCTGGATTCCAAAATTCATAATTTTTGGAATTAATATGTGAGCGTGGCGAAGTAAAACGTGTTTTGACTGTTTCAGTCAATTTGGATCGACTAGAAAATTGCCACTTTTCAAATGGTCTCCAATTTTATTGAAATTAGTTTTGTTAGGACCGTATCGTCAATACAAAGCTAGAAAATATTTTTCGGGAATTTTTGGGGTCCGTATGTGGCCCCGGTAAATTGAAATGTGCGTTCAAATTCAATATATAGATTTATACTTTGATTTTGACGGAAACCGGTCGAAACTGCCAAACTAGCTTACGGTACATATCCCATTGTGTTCGGAATGGGGGTATTTAGCTAGAGACGACAGTCGATGGGTCTCGTTTGGAGATCGGATTTATAAGTCACTTTTGAGAGGAAAAATAATAAATAAATAATAATTAAATTATATTATTGGGCCCCTTTTCTCCCTATACCTGGTCAATCCCCCTCCCCCACATTTTCTCAGTCAAACCGAACAAATTAAAAAAAAGGTGTAGACCGCAGATCGACACCGCTCCACCCAGACCCGTCGATCCCGCCTCCATCCAGCCGAGCGCCGCCTCATCGGACCCCCACCACGCCGCCGCTTCTTCTTCTTCCCCCTCCTCGCTCCAGTGAAGAACCGTGAAACCCCAATCATCCATTCCCATCCAGGGGATTTTGGTTTATTATTAGGAATTTTAGGATTTTATTGGATAACGGGTAGTTTAGAATTTCGAGATTTGTTCGAAATAGTTACTAAATTAATTCATAATAATGGAGTAAATTCTTTATTTATTACTGTTTGTGCTTCTTTTTTATTCCTCGGCGCAGTTGCTAAATCTGCACAATTCCCCCTTGCCGCTGATTGCAAACACCACAGCAGGCCGCGCTCCACCTCCGCCAGATCCAACGAGCCATTTACCACCAGCGACGCTCCAGGTCGATGAGTGTGAGTTTTTTTTATTTTTAAAAATCAGATTTATTTAATTTAGTTTTTAATTTAAATCAGTTTTAATTTATAGAAAACATTGTGTAAAGACCGATTTTTATTTTATATAAAGAAGTAAAAAGTTTAGATTTTTTTTTATAGGAAGATTTTATTTTTAATTTAGAAAAGGTCGGGATTTTATACATGAAAAGGGCGGATTTTTAGAGATGAAAAGGTCGGGGTTTTATACATATAAAGTGATAATTTTTATCACATAAAGATGTGATTTTTACAATGAAGGAGAAGTATAAAAATACGATTTTTATTATATGTATAGCGATATAAAAATATAATTTTTATACATCGAGTGTTATCATAAAAATGCGATTTTTATATAAATGGCTTTATATGAAAATTCGATTTTTATCATGAAGGAGAAGTAAAAATATAATTTTTAGCTATGTAAAAATTAGATTTTTATATATACGAGAAGTGTTATGAAAATACGATTTTTATACATACGGTTTTGAAATAAAAATATAATTTTTATTATGAAGTTAGCTAGATGAAAATATAATTTTTACTACGAAGAAAACTATATAAAGAAGTGATTTTTATATATATTACATGAAGATAAAAGTGTGATTTTTATAATATAAACATCGTTACAAAAATGTGATTTTTAAAATATAAATATCGTTGAATAAAAATATGATTTTTAACATATATCGCGTGAAACAGATCTCGTTGGAAACACGGCGAAGATTTTCTACATATGAAGAGTCGCCGCGTTTGGTTTAGCTTCTAGGTGAGAACTTCTCGCTTTTATTTTATTTTCTAGTTGAAATTTATACTAGGATGTAGACAGTGCTTAGCAGCACCCGACACCCGTCGTCCATAGACTATGGATGACTTGTTGTTTGATTGATGTGTTGTGAAAATTTATTGTTGTGATATGGAATGAAATAAAATATTTTATCATTAAAAATATTTTATAGTTAAAAATATAATTTTTAACAAGCATATTATTAAAATAAATATTTATAAACAAATCAGACGATTTGTTTATGTACACACATTTGACTGATATTGATTGGGATGATAATTTTACACAATGCCAACTGCACAAATAAAATTCATTATTTGTTGATTGAAACCCTACACGGGTATTGGGATGATATATGACATACACTAGTCTCAATAATTAGCTGTATGTCGATCGATTGATTGACATGCTGTTATAAGCGTTGAATATTTATATTTGATGCTTATGCAGTGTAGAATGCACTTGGATGATGGTTGATTGTGTTTGATTGTTGTTGTATACGTGTTGTATGAAATCCATATAATCACATTATATGGTAATTGACTGTGTCTGATTCTAGTTCAGAAAGAATGAATATTTTAAAATAACGATTATTTAAAAATAATGAATATTTTAAAATAATATCCAGTAAAGGATCAAAATCTGATTTTGATGTCCGATTTGGGATGGACACGAATATATTTAAATATATAAAGCCGTGTTGATTAGATTAACGCCATTTTGACGTGAACGATATTTATATCGATTTTATTCATTTTTTTAATGAACATTGAAAAGAAAATGATTTCGAAATCTAATGTTTTGAAAATACTATCATTTATATATCGATGATATGAAATTGAATATGAAGTTGATATCATTTTGAAAACGAATTTAAAACGATTTATAAAATATGTTTTAAATGGAAATCGACGAAATATACATAATATATATATTAAATATATAACGGCCTGAATGGAACGCGCCGCGCTACGGCAGTTCGCGAATTTCGACCATTGACTTCAAATGGACATTATAGGAGATCCGACCGTCGGATTCTCCTAAAACCAGAACCTTGGGTTTGTGTCGAAAAGAGCTTTCTAACGAATATTAGAGATTTGAAATCTATCGGTTGGATTTGGAATTATGTCCAAATCAAATTTGGAAAAGGTCGCTGTAAGTGCAGTTCAATGGCCGTTTATGGAAATCGACTGTACGGGCCTTGATAAAATTATTAAAAATATCAATAATTAGTGTAAAGTCATATGAGATGATTTGGAAAGAATTGGGATGAAAAATTCCATATTTGAAAAGATAAAAATAGTTTTTTATCGAAATGAACTAGTTATTAACTAGAATTATAATCCAATATTTTTAAATAAATAAATTGGATTTGAAATGGTTTTAAAAATAACCAGGATTTCGAATATATGAATTGGAATGGATTTGAATCGAAATTGTTTTCGGAATATTTCGATGTTGGATTTCGTGATTATACAGATATTGTTATGGAAATTTGAAAGATATATTTATATCGTTATTTCCAATACGATATTTATTGGTTGTGGTATTTGATATTGAATATAAGCTGATATATTTTCTATTCAGAGCCTTGTATTTAATATCAAATTTGATTTTGGGTTATCGTGAATGTTATCTTTAATAATACTGTTCTTAGACCCAATAGGGTTAAGAAAATCAGAAACTAACTGGAAATTAGTTAAGTTGAATGGTTTCCGGGGTATTGATCTGATGTTGGTTTCGGCCTTCGGTATTAATGCTTAGGAAATTGTTCTCTTACTAATTTATGGTTAGAGGCTGATGGAATGTGAATTGGGTTATTATGAACTGTGTTTTTAATGACATTCGTTCTTTAATCTAATTTACAGTGAAATGTGATTAGGAATTTATAAATCTTTTGTTAAGATTTAAAGGAGATTCTTCAAAGTAAAGTTTTCCAATTAAACATATTAAGTTGGAATTGAACGGAATTCGATTTGGTAATAGTCGAAGTAAGCTTCTGTAGAGGAAGACAGTTAATACATATGGAATTTAAAAGGCCTTTTCGTTATTCCACTTATATTATCGGTTGGCTATGGAAATTTATATCGATTTTATATATCGATTTGTTTTCCATGTAGATTCCATTGTTAATGGAATGCGATTTTGGGTTGTCATGAATGGTATCTTTAATAATATTGTTCTTAGACCCAACAGAGTTAAGAAAATTAGAAACTAACTGGGGATTAGTTAATTTGAATGGTTTCCTGGGTATTGATCTGATGTTGGTTTCGGCCTTCGGGGTTAACACTTAGGGAATTGTTCACTTGCTAATTTACGGTTAAAGGATGATGGAAAGGAATGTGATTTTGGGTTTATCGTGAACCGTGTTTTAAATGACATTGGTTCTTTAACCCAGTTAAAGACAGGATATGATTTTCCAAGTTAAACAATCGTTAATATTGATTTTTGGGAATATTTAAACCAAGTGGAGTTTTAATGAATCTTTAATTAGATTGAAATGATATCCAAAGGAAGATTAAAGAATAAATTTAAAGAATTTATCTTTGATAAAATTAATGGGAACCTTTCCCAAAGTATATGAATATTTGGATAAAGAAATATTCTGGATTGGAATGAGGGGCATGTTGTGTTTTTATAGCACTTGTTTATTATATACGTGAGTTATTCAGAAAGGCCAGGTTTATCCCATTCTGAATAACTGATTCGACGATGAAGACGGTGGTTGAAGGCCGGAGGTCTTCACATCGTTTGGATGATTACTGATGTCTTGATTGGGCTCTACACCCAAGGCAAGGTAATAAGTGGTGATCGTTCAGACATACTTGGAGATCGATCGGATATGCGAGGACCTCTCGCCTGTATTGGACATATGAGGGAGGAATAAGGTGCCTCCGGTTTCGTTCAGACCCAGAATGAACTTGTAAATGGATGCGTGTCTTACATCGGATTTCATTCTGTGTGATTGATATACATCGGTTGCATAGCATGAATTCCCTATGTGGCATGCTGAAATGCAAATGATTGGGGCTTCTGTTGAAAAGCAGAGTCTTGTGGTTGATGATCAAAGCACGATTTTAATATAGCGTATCTTTGTGTTGCATTAATTCGCAAGCCTCACACCCCGGTGTGGACCAGAAACGGGAGAGGACTTCAGGGAGGACATGCGTTTCTTTCTAGCTAGGAGTGGTGTCAGCGTTTTGTACGCCCTGACATTTTACTTATGTGGATGATGGATAGCGAGGCGATTTTGTTATATCGGTTGATCCGGGACCGATGGTCTGGTCGGTATATGACCAGTTTACGCCCCATAGGGTGGGGAAATGCATTGTTCAGGCATTTTAATCCACTCCGTGTGGACCGGCCTCGACGATCCAAGGTGCAGTTGCGGCCGTTCCTGAGACATGGTAGGCTAGATTGTCTCGAAGCGGTAAGGACGATCCCTTTCCTTGGTTCACAGATGGAAATCCAACTTCCAATACGATATTTTGCGGTTTTGATTGTAGAGCCTAGTATTGGCGACATGATATATGGTACCCATGCCGTCTATGATTGATACTTATGATTGAAATCGTTTAGACACTATACACTTATAGTAATAATAAAATATGAAATTTCACGTATCAAGCATTATTTGGCTATTATAAGGTAAAACCCTATCCTCCGGCTTGCGTTGAATTGTGTGATGGGACCTGGGTCTTATAATAGCTTCATTGTTCTTTATTTAGCATTGCGCTGTTTGTTTCACGCACTGGTTTTCTTGAGGGTAAACCCGTTCCATGTTATACGGCGTGGTCCCTTGATTTACCTAACTTTAAAAATAAAGATTAATAACTGTTTTAGTTCTCACACCAGTCACATGACTGACCTGGAGTTTATTGTTTTAACCTAAACGCTGGGTGCCCCTATTTTCCGCATGGGCAGCTAGTAGTTTTGGTTTTGCAGATTTATATTCGCAGGATCCTGGTTTACGGCTGGAACGATATTCGGAAAGCTATGTATCTGTATATTCTTTTCAGTTGTGTAATGTATTATTTTCCGCTGCATTGTAACTTGTAAATCTCTGATATTTATAAATGTGTAATATTTATTCATACTCTGTATATTCTTGTATTCTGATGAAATTGTTGTAATAAGCAATGAAATGTTCATCTGTTTGTGTTCTGATTCGTCTTGTTCTCAAAGTCAATCCGGGCTTTCCTTCTCGGGGAAGTTCGGGTCATGTCAGAATTTCATTTAAATCTTTTATAGTTTGGTTTGATATAAAAGATATAATATATGAGATATTTTGAAAGTGGATTTGGAAATGAACCCGAAGTTAAATTCTTAAGTTCTCGGATAATTGAAGAAATGAGAAACTAGGAATTTTAGGAACTTCTAAAGTGAATAATAAGAAAATGAACTTGTTAAAGAAATAACTTAATGGAATGAGAAAATGAAATAAAGAATTGATATGGTATGGAAATGAACCTAAATGGTTGAATATGTAACACTAATTAAAGTGGACATATTGAATGATACTATGTTACATCTTATTGAATAGTAAAACTTATGTCAAGAAGCTAAAAGTGTTGATATAGATTTGTAATTGTATATTATCCTAATAAAATGAAACTTAAGTAATGAAGGTTAATGAGAATGAACATTCGAATAGAAGTGTATTTGGTTATACGAATGTAAACAAATCAAATGATAAATGAAATCGATGGTAAATTGAAAATTTTATGTGAAATGATTAAAAATAATAGAATGTAAATAGGAATTTGGATATAATAACGGGAATATGAATTGTTTAAAAGAGTTTAAACCAATGAAATCATACAAATAAAATATTGACATTGCAAATTTTGTTATGGTGCTTGGTTGGATATATATAATTGATTAGATATTTTATTTGTTCTTTTTAGTTGCATTTGCTACTTCAATTATGTTTATTGTAAACGTATAGATTTATTTCTTTTTTGTGTATGTTCTTATTTGTTGTTGAGTGTTTTAGTAGGTATGGATGACTTATGTTTTTTGGAGTTGCACACGCATAAAATATTGCTTTTGCCTTCTTAAAAATAAGCCAAATTGCTAATAACACAAATGAAAGGTACGTATACCAAGTTATATATCGTATCCTTAATGTTATATATTGTTCCCCATTTTTGGGATGCCTCATCACTAAGATGAGATGTATGTTTGTGATTATATTTATATTGTTGTTTTCCATACCTAACCGTACAAAAGAGACTCTGCCGAAATTTTTCGTGAATTTATGTCTTAGAAATTTTTGTGAAAATTTGAGTTTTCAAACTTATATTAAACTTTTTATATAGGTAATTGTTTCTAAGTTGATTAAGGAATTATATGATTTAATTTATAAATTGACAACTTTTTTACTACGCCTTTTCGAGGACGAAAAGTTTTAAGTGGGTGAGAGTGTAAGATCCCGAATTTTTGTTATAATTTAAAATAGTAATTTTAATATGATTTTGAACAATGTTGGTTTAAATATTAAAATTAATGATTTATTTCATAAATTTATAATGTATGGAATTTAACTTGTCTTGTTGAATAATGAATTTTAATAGCTATATATGAAAATGACTTGTGCTTGATAATTTACTTATTTTAAAATAGGAAGTTAATATTGAATTTACAATAATGGATTAACTAATTTTGGAATTCCATATATAATGAAAACTTTGATGTATTGAATATGGTGATAATATAGAATCCATTATTTGTACAATGAATGTCAACTAGATATAAATGTAATTATCTGCATGGATTGTAAATATAGTTATAATTTGGTTTGTATTGTAATTATTGAGAATTGAAATTTAGAATTGAATCTTTGGAATTTAATATAGTCAAGAAATTTATAATTTAGCTTTAAATGGTATAACTGTGAAACTGTATGGCTGAAACTTAATTAATTTGTGAATGTAATCAAATTTTACTTATTTTGACAATTGTGACTTGTATTGATTGCAAATCAATTGGTGAATTTGTTTATATGGGTAAATACTGAAATGGGAATTAAGTATGGGATTATTATATGAGAAGAAAATTAATTGTTGTAATTATGATTCAACTGAAATTTATGTAGATTTATATGGTACAATCTTTAGTAAATTCATTAACGACAACTTTGATAGGTTATTAAGGTAATAACTTACACTTAATTTTGAATGAATAGGAAGTTGGGTCTTAATGGTTAACTAAGTGATATTGTCACTGAAAAAATGTACTATTTAAATGAATTGATGGAACATAAATATAATATAATATGAAATTGAGTAATAAGCGCGGTTGTAAACAAATGAAAATATTGGAATTGTAATGAATGTTGAATTAATACAATGAAACGAACCAATTAATTTTATAATTAAAATATGATGTTGGAAGGTATTGTAATGAAATCTTTGAACAGTTTTGAATTGTTTATTAGAAGCAATTTGAAATGTGGCATAATGATAACATTGTCACCTTGTATTTGAAAGGAATGATTAATGAAAATAAACTGATTACTTTAAAATTTGATTAATTCCTGTAATTAATATTATCACGTTAAAATTGATTAATGAAACGAAGCAATTTATAACATATGTAATTGATTCCTATAATTAATATAAGCCTTATTTTAGGAGAATAATATTTGGAATTGAATAAAAGATGAATAAATAGAAAATTTAATACTTGGTTATTTGATTAACCATTGAAATCCTTTTGCAATTAATACATCTCATACTTAACTCCAAACCTAAATTCTCCTAGACGTTGCAAACTCAAAATTCAGAAATCATTCATGTCGCACCTTTTCAAAGGAAAAAAAACCATGTTTTCACATCTTGCAAAAATAAAAACAATTCTAATATAAATCCTAAAATCATGAAACTTGTTTCTTTGTGCTACTGGAACCAAAATGTGTATGTAGATAATATTTTAGATGGCACGTGAGGGATGTTGTGCACGCGCTTCCCTAGAAATGATCGAGCTTGGGTTGACTGTGATGGAGAGGGAGAGCTCTTAAAGAGATGATCGCTGGTTCCATCGGTTTGAATTTTCGTAGGGAGAATAAAGAGATAGAAAGGCGAGAACTTGCATTTTGTTTGGCCATGGATGTTGATACCTATAACTTGCGTTTGGAATGGAGAAGAAGAGGAAGGTGACGTGGCATGTTTTAGTGGGTTCATATCAAAATTATAGACAATATGGAGCTGTCGCGTACTGGTTCTGAGATCGTTTAATTTTGGGCCAAAAAAATTTGGACTTCAATTGCATGCGAAACCAAAGGTGAGTGATTAAACCACTCACGCCTAACTAAAATATTCGATTGTTAGTTAAATTAAATTTGTGTTGTGATATGATTGTATTAATTTATGTTTGACAATTTAAATTTCATGTTTATGTTAATTTGTTTCAATAGTGTTATTTAATTTAACTATTAGTTAATTTGACATTTAATTGCTAGTCTAGCTCGACACCAAACAACTAGTAAATTGTTGTGATATTAAACTGTTTGGATGTACTAATTTGATGGATGGCCTTGAGTCGATATATTTAATATATTGATGTTGAATTGTTGTTTATGCTGATTAATCCCAACCATTTACAATATATGTTACACGCATCAAATTAACCTGGGATTAATCATTAAAATGAATTAAGAATGTAGGTTGAAATGATGAATACCTATGAATCAGATTTGGATTGAAATGATATATATCCTTTTCCAAAATACTAAAAATTAAATTATAAGTATCATTTGGCCATAGGATAGAAAACTATATACAGACACCAGTTGGTTAAATCAAATTTGTTTTAATCTTGAATCTTGAAATACTATTTTTAGACAATACGAATACTGTTTTATAAATAGATTTCCTTTGGACTTGAACTTTGGATTTTGAAATATAAAAGCTAAAGGAAATTATTGAATATTGTAAACTGGAGTTAAAAATGAAAATGAATATGAACAGAATCTACTGAAAATTGATTTATTTATCCATCTTTGAATTTTATTTTATATTAGCTCAATTTAAAGTGATATTTGAATTGTGAACTTGAGACTTTATAAATTGAGATAATTCAAAGTGAGAATTCTAATTGAAAGCTTCTAATATTTGAATTAAACCATTTGAATTGAATTAAACTTAAATTTGAAGTTGAACCGAATTGCAGTATCCTTGTTGAATTGATTTGATTCGAAATTGAAATATGACTTCAAGTCTAATTGAAATTTTGGTGAAACAATTTTAATTTCAATTATAGTATTTTTAAAAGCATTATATAAACTATTTTGGTAAACAACTATTTTTATTATAAACTATTCTACTCTTAACTTTTATATATATATATTGTGACTATTTTAAGCTATTTTAATAAATAACTATTTTACTTTATAAACTATTTTAACAATCAACTATCTATTTTATAAACTTCTTTAATACTAGCAATATATTTATATATTTAATAGAAGTTTGACTATTTTTATATTCAAAACTATTATATAGACTTTTGTTGTCCTAACTATCTATTTGCAAACTATTTCAAATATATATCTAATCTACTTTATTATACATTTCAACTATATTACTATTCAAATTATTTTAAGACTGGAAAATTTCAAGATAAAATTGGTTTAAATGGAGATTTCAATATGAATAATATCCTATCTTGACTACTGAATGATTATAAAGCCAAATATGATATTTTGATACGAAGTATGAACCCTTTTGAAATGTAAAAGAACTGATTGGTGTGAAAAATGTAAATGTTTGGTTGTTAAAGAGACCGAGGTCGGATATTATCATACTTTCTGCTAATGACGAAAATCACTTTAACAACTTTGTATGTGGTGGATAATCCAGAATGAAGTAGGTTGGTTTAGCGAATGCTACTGGAATGAAGTAAGAGAACGATGATGGATGTCCTTGATCTTTGGGTCATAATTAAAATGACTAAAACAGGGTTAGACCGGACCAAGTGGGGTTAGCTACCCTCATCGGCAACACTTCTTCCTTTATTACTATAGTCCCTTGGTTGATTTGATTTGAAAGATACACATCCTTGATTTGGGAGTGTTGTTCGCAGATGTGCGGTAGTCGCGGCTATGCGCATCCTTGGTTTGAGAGTGTTGATTTGATTTAAGTTTGCCTGAGTTTTTCAATTATTGAAGATACTATTATGAAGATGAAGATGGAGCTCAACAGACTTATTTATTATTATTATTCCGCTGCATATATTAGTATGTTTTATGATAGTTAACTCTGATAAATTCATGTAATGTAAAATCAACTATTTGTTTTAACATCTTCATGAACTATTATTTATTTATTTATTATATTTTGTCCTTCCACTACTAGATTCTGTGATTGTTTTCTTCTTTCTTGTTTTTCTTATATTAATCCTAATAACTACATGTATTTTGGGTTTGTTTAAGTTGACATTTGTGGATTTTGTCGATTTGAACAACTAAAAATCGAAGTTTTTACACATACAGTAAAATGGAACAAAAATATAATTAACTGTAGGCAAATATGAATTTATTTTAAATTTCATTTGCCTCAGAATTTTGGTTTTTTCTCATCATATTTCTAGACTTGGTCTTGTACATATACATTTATTTGAGTCTAGATTGCTTGTGATATTAACAGTGATTCACTGTAAATACCACAAGGTAGACTGTATAATAAGTGCATGTAGATCAGTCTCAACACAGCTATAGGGTCCTGCTGCCGCGACTCACATTTGTGGTCTTCTGACCTTGACCAGCCATGACACAATGTATTGTGGTCTGCTGATTTAAATAGAAAAATATTTTTGCACTTGTGTGCAGTTATTTTTCAGGTGAACAGGTATAAAACTAAAGCATGCACAATGGCACAAAAGCCCATGTACGTTGTCATTTTCAAGTCTGTCAAAGAATGGAAGAGGCAAAAGACAAAACAATTGCAAACACAATTGTTCAAACAATGGTTTAAGTGTGAAAAGTACATCATGGTGAAACAAGGTAGCGTATAGGCACTTATATCGCGTATCAAGGTCCAGCAAAGTAATGCGTATGCACACATCAAAAATCACAAATTCAGGGTACAAGGAAACAATGTACATGAACATGGCCTGTGCAGCAAATGAAATACACAAGATTAAGCAAGAACATGACATATTTCACAAGTGAAAAAGCAAATACAAGTGCTTCATCATACAATGAGTGTTGGCACATGCACAGCCAAGATAAAACAACCAAGTCATGCATATACACAGTGGCATAGCATTGAAACAACATATGCAATGATACAAGGCCAAGAATAAACTCATGCAGCAAGTCACAGATAGCCAAGAGGCATACATGGTTGATTAATACATAAGGACAATGGCGCAACAAGGAGCTAATGTACAGGTTCTGGAGAATTGGTTACATAAATTAGAAGTTGAGCTAGTAACAGTCCAATATCAAAGCAGTGAAACGACATATGTTGCAGCAAACATAAAGTGAACAAGGCAACAAGTTGGCACAAGTGGACATGGCAAGCAACTTGTCCAAGCAGCAGTTCAAACATGAATTTATCCATATACAGTTCAAGCAATCAAGAAAAAAAGCATGGGTAACATGGCCAAGATCAAGTTTAATATCTGTTCAGGGTTTCAAGACAAATCATGTGACACCCCATGTCCGTTAATATCACTCATTATCAGAATGCATCGAGTTTCATTAAGTGTTATAGGTAAACAGAAAGAGAAACATCACAAGATAGATATAACATAACAGCGGAATTTAAAACTTTATTAAATAGAAAACATCGTGGTCCAAAACCCAGTTACATCGTAAGTCTGAGATACAAAAAACCCATTACAATTTCTGTTTCTACTAAAATCATTAGGGTACAGTGATATATAAAAAGCATAGTCCCCAAAATAGCCATATCAGAGAAGAAATGAAATCAAAGCGGTACATCTAAGTAGTTCCAAGCAGAATGAAAGAGAGAATCCTAATCAAGCCTGAGTATTCCCACCATGAGAACCTAGGGATGGGGAAGGAAGAGAGAGAAAAGGAAACAAAATGGGTCAGACATAAAGTCTGGCGAGTCCACTTACTTTTAGCATATAAATAAGTTAAAGCATCATGACAGGCATATAAACTGGATGAGAGAGATAATAGTATCATAAGACAAGTATTATAGACTAAGCATAAAAAACCAAACAGAAAATATTGTGCATCTCAAGTACTTTTCTCTGCACCAATACTAGTATATCAGAAACAAGATGATCCCAATAAGAACAAGATGGTAGACTTAGGTGTACTTCTAGTGAGGGGTTTTACCCCATACAATAATAATAGGTAGCCCAAAAGAAATGACAGGTGTTAGCCCTAATGATAATAACGGGCTCCTGAACAAGCAAGACTAGATGTACCCTCATCACTACTCCAATCGATTGGCTCCCTATCCCATAGACACCCTGTGCTGGCACCACGGTAGGATGTATCACTTCCTAAAGTGGAAACTCATTTACTAATGAGATGCACAACCATATACTGATGTCACAACGTCTTATTATCCCAACGCAAGCAGATTCATGAGCGCACATGAATTCGACGGAGTGCACCGTCAACATCCCCACTTAAATGAACCTCTTACAATCAACCCAGTAAGCATGCCCAGACCCCGACCTAGTTTGGGGTTCCCCGTTTGATACCAAGATAGGTTACTGACTGATACGGGTCCCACACAACAGATGATACAGGTTTCCCCCTAGGCTTGCATCCCCACTACTAGGATTTTTATAGGTTATGCCTAACAGTTTAACAAGGTTGCATAACCTCAACATATAAAACAGGTTAAGGTTTGTCGGGTATATAGATGCTGGATTTGTCGGGCGGTTCCGGGCAGGCTTCTACCACAAGTATAATATAACCTCATGTCTATGCGCGGTTGTAGTTTCTAATTACTATAAATCTTGGCATATACATTGTTAAACATTTTTTAATGTTTATCAAAGGTTATGCCCCAAATCCCAGTCTGATTACGATATAAGATATGCCCTAAATTAAAGTTTTCAGATCAAGGTATAGATTATGCCCCAAATCTCAATCATGTTTTACAATATAAGTCATGCCCCAATTTATCATTCCCAACCGTTCCAAACTTCGTGCACTCACATATTTCAGCGATAGGCCTAGGCTCGATGGTAGCCTAGCTATAAAAATAAAAAGGGAAAGAGGGGGAGAAGAGAACAGAAATAGGCATAATAACAAAACAGGAATATGATGATAGAATTGGTCATACTAACAGAATATGCATATGGTGACATGATTAGGAAAACGAACAGAATAGGCATATGGTGGTACTATCAGGCATAATGACAGAATAGTCATAATAAAGATAGGCATGTAAGAACTAAAGAGAGGATCAGGTGTACAAGTAATGGTAGATCGTTTTTGTTATGATTAAGGTTATTCATAGGCATAGGTTTAAATCCAAACTTATAAACATGTCAAGATTACTACTAAATGTTTACATCTAAAAATAACATGAACTCACTATGACTGGATTTAAAGAACAAAGAATTGACTGTTGATGTTGTAGCAGAGATTCTTGTATGCTTATAAATTGTTGTTGCAGAAGAATAGGCTAATTTAATCAGAGTTTGGGCATCACCTCCATGTCTCAATTATTTTTGATGAATAAAACAATAGAAATCAGGTCCTATTTATAGCCTAATGTCAACGAATCTGGTCAAGAAACGAGTCCGCGTTAACAGAATGGATCTGCCCCAGATCTGGGTGGGGTCGATACCCCCATGTAGGGGTCGACTTACGGGTTGACACCCATGGGGCATAGGGTCGACCCCTAACAGGACGAATTCCCTCCCTCTCCCGCTCTTTGATTTTGATTTTCTATACTGGTTTATATATATTTATGTAGCTTATATGCGTACAAACTTCAAACCTTAATATCTTCTTCATATGATGTTCGTTTTACGCAAACTCGGAGTCTATCTTAGGTAAAATTTCGAGACGAACCCAATGGTGCAGTCCGTTTCACTTAATTACAAGTATTTTATTAATTATTCTTTAGTTTATAGTGTTCTTTGAAATTACGGGGTGTTACATTCTCCCTTACTTAAAGGATTTCGTCCCTGAAATCTCCAAGTTAAGAAAAATGTATATCCTAACATCCATCATCCATCTACTCATCCACCAATCACAGGAATCCATTGTCCTTAAAAGTATTTCTAATGATTATATCAAAATATGCAAAGGTGTGTGTGTATGTCCCTATAAAAATGCGAAAGATCAGGCGGTCTACTGATTTAGTCACCCTCCTTAATGCAATGTATGTTAGTGCCATGAACCCAGCATGTATGCAAATAATTCTAGTGTAACATGTAAATGCTATAAGGGTGCACAATCATCCATCCAAATACAACGTCCATATGATGATACACCCATTTTCATCCATTAAAAAATGCATATGCATCCATATGCAGTATGAGAGTGATTGAGCCAATCTAGTGCCTAGTGTGTATATGCATCCACGAGTAACCACTAGCAAACACTTGCATACACTTGCCATCCATCAAACATAACATGTCTCAAACACATGTTTACATCCATTGGATTTCTACCTAAAGGTCAAAGATTCGATCAATAGGATATACTTAATGATAGATAGTTCGGTCAAGAAAGAATCTTTGTTTAAGATTTTAATGTAACAATGATTGTGTTACGACTATTGATTATTCCAACTATATTCCCTTTTTAGATCAAATAGTATACTACTATATCTATTATTATATCTATTATCTATTATAGTATATTTTTTCTAACAAGTACGAATAAAAGCCTTGGAAAAAGAAGTTAATAACATACTCTTGAAAAGAAAAGGGTACGAAGCGCGAATCTTGTCTTCAGTCTCCCGAAATGTATTCTCGGGGTCTTCTCCCCATTGAACTTTCATCAACTTGACCTATCAGTTGCGTATCTTTTTAACCTCTGATCCAAGAATACGGGTAGGAACTCGTCTAACTGTCGCTTCCCGTTCCGTTTCTACTTCCTCAAGCATACTCGGCTCAACTACTTCTATAGTATCATACAGGCACTTCCGTAAATGAGAAACGTGGAAAACATCATGAACACCAGCCAGTCTCTCTGGTAACTTCACTTTATAAGCCATCCGACCAATGCTTTATGTTATGGGAAATGGCCCTGCAAATCTTGGTGCCAATTTCCTTACAGATCCAAAATGAACCACATTCCTCAAAGGTGATACCTTGATGAAAACCATGTCTCTCACTTCGAACTCAGTATCGATCTTTCTCTTATCTGCGTAGGACTTCTGCCTGTCATGAGCTGTCTTCATGCGTTTGTGAATCTTCTCTGAAGTTTCCCTAATCATTTCAAGTCGAAGTAGAATTCTTTCTGTAGACTCCCACCAACAAGTCAGTGCCTCGAAGGGTGCCATGCCAATACTGTCCTGATAACTATTGTTGTAGGCGAACTCTACCAATGGAAGATGCTCTTCCCAAGTCCCTCCGAAGTCTAGGATACACGGTCTTAAAAGATCCTCAAGAACTCTATTCACCCTTTCCGTCTGTCCATCGGTTTGAGGGTGATAAGCGGTGCACAAACATAATGTGTACCTAATGCCTTTTGCAAGCTCCTCCAAAACTCACAGGTGAATATGGGGTCATGATCACTCACTATACTAGAAGTTACTCCATGTAGACGGACTATCACACGAAGATGACCTGCTGTCAACCATGCTGCCATCCTCTTGCTCTTAACGGGAATGAAATGAGCGCTCTTAGTAAGCCTGTTAACTATAACCCAAATACTGGTGTTTCCTTTCCTCGATCTAGCCAAACCATCAATGAAATCCATAGAGATGCTCTCCCAGTTCCACTGTGGGACCCAAGGTTTTAAATCTCAGATATCGGTCGCGTTTCGTCTCGGGGATTTTATAGACTCATCTCGTATCGGGGGAGATCTCGGACGAGATAAGTCTAACTCGGATTTTCATCTCGGATCTGAAAGTTAATATCGGAACAATCTCGGGGTACATGATATGATAAAAATGATATTTTAACAAAATGATTTTTATGAATGCTATTAAAAACATAGTAACTGAAACTTAAAATGCAAAATAACTTTACTATTCTTTATTTTGTGAAAGATCATTCATAATCTAAATCGTAATATGCTTTTAACAGAAATATTGTCAGAAGGAAACATTAAAAGGACCAAAACATTAAAAAAAACAGCATAAATAGACCATAAATGCATAATTTCATAAGTAACTTGTATGTAAAAAGACAAATATAAAAATCATAAACATTGTAAAACTTATACAAACATACAGTATAGTAATTTAACATGCAAAATGTAAGATAACAAAAGATTTCTATAGCTAGATTTGAGTTTTTTAATTATTGTTCTAGTTTAGGCATAGATTTAAATTTTAACCAAAAAAAAAAACTAAGATCCCAGAAGATATTATAGTATTTTGTCTTGGTCGATATATCGTTCGATATTGCAATATCTCGGGCCATATATTCGAAAGGAGATTTAGAGTGATATTTGCTGTTTCATTTCGGAAGGAGCCCAAAATGAGATCTCAGAGGAGATCTCAGGCGATATTTGCAAGATTCGAAACAGTGGTGGGACCTCTAAAGGATGAAGTAAACCACCGGGCTTTCTTTTCTCATCTTTGACTTGTTTCCAAATCAAACATCGAGAAACAAACTCTGCTACATCTTTCTTCATCCTAGCCCAAAAAAAACCCTCTTCATATCTCTATAAATTTTATCACCGCCTAGATGAATAGTCATCCTAGAATGATGGGCTTCCTCAAGGACTATCTTCAATAAACTCCCAGCTCGGGGAACACAAAGCCTTCCATCTTGTCGCAACCACCCTCTATCATCCATGGAATATCTACCGAGGTGGCTGGAAATCTTCCCTCAACTGAGCCTATCCAAGATATCTGCTATCTATGGGTCCTCTCGCTGCGAAGTTCCTATCTGATCCAAAAGAGTAGGCCGGACCTCTAATGATGCCAATAAACCAAGTGTGAACTCGGTAGAGGGTCTGAAATCAAAAGTCGATATATAGTCCAAGCTCTGGTTCTCTACAAATAGATGACTCAAGGTCATCCTCTGCCTACTCAGTGCGTCTGCCACCACATTACCCTTGCGAGGGGTATAAGCAATCTCGAAGTCATAGGACGCTAGGAACTCCATCCATCTCTGTTGCCTCAAATTGAGATCCTTCTGCGAGAACAAGTACTTGAGAGGTTTATGATTGGTATACAACTCAAACTTCTCTCCAAGTAGATAATGGCGCCAAGTCTTAAGCGCGAATCCAATGGAAGCTAACTCTAAGTCACGGGTAGGGTGTTTATTCTCATGAACTCTTAACTGTCTACCTACGTAACATACTACCCTTCCCTCTTGCATCAGAACCGCACCAAGCCCTGTACCACACGCATCAGTGTATACTGTGAACACTTTGTTCCTATCAGGAAAAGTCAAGACTGGGGCTATTGTCAGAGCCCTCTTCAATGGTTGAAAAGCATCCTCATAGTCTATACCCCAAGAAAATGTCAGATTCTTCTTCGTCAGTCTGGTGAGTGGGGTTGATATCTTTGCGAAGTCCTTAATGAACTTCCTATAATAGCCCGCTAAACCAAGAAAACTCCTCACCTCCGTTGCTTTATTTGGAATTTGTGAATCTTGAACTGCAACTACTTTCGCGAGATCTACTGCTATCCCATCCTTAGAGACCACATGCCCTAGAAATCTCACTTTCTTTCTCCAAAAGTGACATTTGGAGAATTTCGCCTTAAGCTGGTGTGCTCGGAGAGTCTTCAAAACCTCCCTTAAATGTAAAGCATGATCTTCCGTGCTCTTTGAGAAAATCAATATGTCATCAAAAAAGACCACAACGAACTTATTTAGAAACTCACGAAACACCCTACTCATCAGATCATCAAAATAGGCGAGTGCATTCATCAACCCAAAAGGCATGACGAGCCATTCAAAGAAACCGTCAGGAGTTCTAAAGGCTGTCTTATTTATACTGTTCTCGGCCACCCTCAACTGGTGAAACCCCATGGCCAAGTCTAACTGGGAGAAAACAGATGCACCAACAAGTTTATCAAACAGATCATCAATCCTCGGAAGTGGATGCCTAATTTTCTTAGTTAGCTTATTCAACTCCCTGCAATCCACACATAAGCGAAGCGAAACATCCGCCTTAGTGGCGAATACTACTAGAGCACCCCATTCAGATATGCTTCGCCTGATAAATCCTTTCTCAAGCAGCTTATCCAATTGATTCCTGAGCTCCCTTTTTTCTCTTGAAGCCATGTGGCGCATAGACAATGCAATTGGCTTTGCCTTGTCCACCAAGTATATACAGAAATCAATCTCGTGCCTTCGAGGTAAGCCCCTAACCTCCGCGAAAACATCAGGATACTCACAGACTACTAGTACAGATCGTAAATAATCGATAGATGCATCAAGCGATTCTAGGAAACTAAGCATGGCGGACCCCTTAGGGTCACAAGAAGTCTCGAGAGTCCTCCCATGGCAAGTCAAAAGTCTAACGACCCTCCTCTCACAATCTAGAATAGCACCATACATGGCTAGCCAATCCATCCCTAGTATCAAACCATAGCCCATGAAACCAAGCACATATGTGTCGCACTCAAACTCGACGCCCAACATAGATATTCTTAAACCCCGACAAATCATAGACAAATGAGTAGTACCTCCAACGGGGTTTGAGACAAAAACAAGATCCAAAACTAGACTAGTACTAAGTTACAGAGACTCAACCACAGAATCAGATATAAAAGAATGCAAAGCGCCAAAATCAAAAAGAGTCCTAACAGGATGATTGGAAAGAGAAATCTTTACTTCAACAAAAACTTTCCTACCTATATTTGGTTCACCAGCCACGAGAGCATGCACCTGCCCTCCAGAAGATCTTGCCCTTTGGCCTTGTCCTTGCTTCTTCAGGCAATCCTTAATAAGATGTCCGACCTCTCCACAATGGAAACAAGCATTCTTCCTTTTCCTGCACTCTTTGCTCAAATGACCCACACGTCCACAATTCTGACATTTCCTCTTTTCTTGGGCTTTGTCGTTCTTTTTGCCCTTCTTTTGTTGCTGTTGTTGTTCTTTATTGGGCCACACTTTCTTATTTTGTGTTTCATCAATCTTAGCATCTTTCTTTTCACCTTTATCTTCTTCATGCATCAATGCCATATCAATGAGTTTCTCAAAAGTTTCTCCCATCAAAATATGAGACATAGCTAACCCATGGAAGGGTTCATTCAATCCTCTATCAAATCTCCAAGCTTTCTTGTGCGGGGTAATCACTAGCTCCAAACCAAACCTCGCCAATTGGTTAAATTTATTTACATACTCTTTAACAGACAAGCCTCCTTGCTTAAGTGCCAAAAAACGTTCCATTTGCATACTTTGCTTGGCTTGAGAAAGAAGCTTCATCTCGTATCTTTGTCGGAAATCATCCCAAGTTTCAACCGGACGCCCTACTTGCATTTTTTCCCACCAGAATGAACCCTCATCTTTTAGCTGCCAAACGACCAACTGAATCTTCCTACGGTCGTCAACCTCAAAAACCCCAAACAAATCCTCTGTCTCTTTAAGCCAATTCCTTTCTACTACAAAAGTCTCAGTTCCTCGGAATGTCTTCCCTCCCACATCACAGAAGTCCTTGCATATCTTGGAGAAATTATCCGCTCGTGGGGGAGGAAGAGTAACAACGGCTGCAGCTTGGGGAGGGGCCTCTTCTTGGCCTCCGGTAGGTGTCGTAGCCTCAATATACCTATAGAACCAAGCCGGTATCTGAATGCCCTCAGGAATATTCGGTTCCCCAGATATGCTGAAAATAAAAAGGAAAAGGGATTCAAATAGAGAATCAAAAGATATTTCATATGACCTTGGGGAATATGTTTTTCAAAACAGACTTTTCTTTTGAAAATGCTTTCTTTTAAAACCTTTTTGAAAACAATTTTCAAAATCTTTTATCTGTTCTGGTAACCTTCAGGTCTGATACCAAATGTTACACCCCACGTCCGTTAATGTCACTCTTTATCAAAATGGCTTAAGTTTCGTGAAGTGTTATAGGTAAACAGAAAAAGAAACATCACAAGACAAATATAAAATAATAGCGGAATTTAAAACTTTATTAAACAAAAAACGTAGTGGTCCAAAACCCAATTACATCATATGTCTGAAATAGAGAAAACCCATTACAAAATCTGTCTTGTACTAAATTCATTAGAGTACAGTGATATATAAAAAGCATAGTCCCCAAAATAGCCATATTAGAGAACACATGAAATCTAAGTGGTACATCTAAGCAGTTTTAAGTAGAATGAAAGAGAGAATCTTAATCAACCCTGAGCATTCCCACCCTGAGAAAATGAGGGGGGGAGGGGGAAGGAAGAGAGAGAAAAGGAAACAAGACGGGTCAGACATAAAGTCTGGCAAGTCCAGTTACTTTCAGCATATAAATAAGTAAATTCATCTTGAAAGGCATGTAAACTGGATAAGAGAGATAACAATATCATAAGACAATATAATAGACTAAGCAGGAAAAACCGAACGGAACATATTGCGCTTCTCAAGTACTTTTCTCTGCACCAATACTAATATATCAGAAACAAGATGATCCCAACAAGAACAAGATGGTAGACTTAGGTGTACTTTTAGTGAGGGGTTTTACCCCGTACAATAATAATAGGTAGCCCAAAAGAAATGACAGGCTTTACTTTCAACGATAATAAAGGGCTCCTAAACAAGCAAGACTAGATATACCCTCATCACTTCCCCAATCAATCGGCTCCCAATCCCGTACACACCCTGTGCTGGCCTCATAGTAGGATGTATGACTTCCTAAAGTGGCAACCCCTTTACTAACGAGATGCACAACCATCTACTGATGTCACAACATCTTATTATCCCAATGCAAGAAGATTCATGAAAGCACCTGAATCCGATGGAGTGCGTCGTCAACATCCCCACTTAAATGAACCTCTTACAATCAACTCGGTAAGCGTGCCCAGACCCCGACCTAGTTCAGGGTTCCCCGTTTGATACCAAGATGGGTTACTGACTGATATGGGTCCCACACAACAGATGATACAAGCTTCCCCCTCGGCTTGCATCCCCACTACTAGGATTTTGAAAGGTTATGCCTAACAGTATAACAAGGTTGCATAACCCCAACATATAAAATAGGTTTAGTTTGTCGGGTGTATATATAAATATATATAACCCGCCTCCACAGATTTAACAAGATTAATGTAACCCCACTGATTCAAGCAAGTTTGCTTAACCCCTACTAATTTTGACATGTTCATGTAACCCCCACAGATTTAAACAGGTTAAGTATATCAGGTTAACAAGTTATTATAATATTTTCATTTATGGCTGTTAATGGACTAGACCTCTCACATTAAGTCTACCCCTTGTGGATGCTGGATATGCCGGGCAGTTTCGGGCAGACTTCTACCTCAAGTCGGACTTAACTTCATGTCTCAGCACCGTTATTTGTACATTTATGCACTAGACCCCTCACATTATATTTACCACTTGTGGATGCTAGATTTGCCGGGCGGTTCCGAGCAGGCTTCTACCACGAGTGTAATCAAACCTCGTGTCTAAGCACGGTTACAGTTTCTAATTACTATAAATCTAGCTTTGTTCATTATTAAACATTTTTTCATGTTTATCCAAGGTTATCCCCCAAATCTCATTCTGATTCACGATACAAGTTATGCCCCAAATTAAAGTTTGGGTACTTTTGGCTCACGTCTGTAACAACCCGGAAAATCAGAACTATTTTTTTTGGCAATTTTAATGAATTTGGAATATTTAAAATGATTTATTTTAAATAATAACGATTAGAAATTTATTTTGAATAGAATTAGAGTGTATAAATTTATTAATCGAAGTTAGTATATAAATATTTATTTTAATTATAAAAGGGATTGGAAATGGCGCAGTAGTTTGAAAATTCGATTTCAAATATCAAATGAATGTACATGATTCAAAATAAATCGGATTTTAGTGAAACTAGAAATATTTGAATCTGTTTGGAAATATCTTTCCAACAAATCTGAAAAATCCAGATTTCATAGCGGGAATAAGAAGTTATGTCCAGTTGAAGATTCAAAATAGTCGCTATAGAAATATAGCCCTTAAAAATAGCCATTTTTTGCAAACGACCTCCGTTTTCGACGAGACCACTTTTTTTGGATCCGGAATGTCAACTTATTGCTAGAGTCCAATTTTCATAATTTTTGGAATTAGTATGAGAGCGTGGCAAATTTAAATGTGTTTGGTAACTTCAGTTTGAATTTAATTGACTGGAAAATGACTGTTTTTTAAATGGTCTCAAAATTCGATGAAATTAGTTTTGTTAGGATCGTATCATCAAAACTTAGCTAGATTTATTTTTCTGGAATTTGTGGAATCAATATGTGGCCCCAGTAAATTAAAATGTACGTTTAAATTGAATATATAATGATTTATATTTTAATTTAAAGAAAAACTGATCATAACAGTCGAATTGGCCGACGGGAATATCCCATTGTGTCCATAATGGGGGTATTTAGCTAGGGACGGCAGTCTTTGGGTTTCGTTTGGAGTTCATGACATTAAACAAGTAAAATTAGAATTTATTGAATTAAATATTAATAAAAATTTATATAAATATCCCACCCCTTAAACCCTAATCCCCAATCACGTTTTCGCCACCAGTAAATTCAAGGGCCAGAAAACTACAATTTTTATTCTTTAAATTCTCCAAATATAATTCGTAGTAGATTATCAAACCAAAGCGAAAAATGGAGAGGATTCTTGGAGCTTCAAATTCATAGTGTTATGATCTGAAATGGAGCAACATGGTGTTTAATTTAGGGCTGCGAAGTACCGCAAGTTAAAGGCCATTCCAGGCCACCGTGGTGCTTCGAAGTGCGCGCCGCTTATGGAGCGGGGAGAGGAGAAGGCGGCGCATCGGGTGGCGTACCCCGATCGAAGTCCGATCGACGGATGCGGCGGCTCGGAGGAGGTTTTCGGCTGGAGTAATGGGTCGATGATGTACAGATAGAAGAAAAAGGGATGCTTCACTGCCTCCTGCCTGATGACCGAAACACATGCTTCACTGCCTCCGGCCCCACCTACCACCGCTCCTTCTCCTCTTGCCTGTCTGTTTTCTCCACTTCGCCACTACCAATATTTAGCATATCACCACATCTCTACATCAACATGCGACGCCATTGCTTTCCATCATACCTCGCTAGCCATCCACGCACCTTCATGAAAAAACAGCGCCTACCCCCTTTACACATTTCCATGTCCAAAATTACTTCTTCTCTCTGCATGAAATATATGCCCTGACACAGCTTGTGTTCACTCATAATCCACACACCTAGTCAACTTCCTCCATACCGTGACTGTCCCCTGACAAACTGCTTGCCAGCGGACCACTTACACCGAACACAAACAGCTTCTCGACCAACGTGTTGCTACCTCCGCCCTACCCATTCCTCAGCAGCTCCATGATCAACACTGCTACTGTCCCTGAACCCATGCAGTGCCTCATTCCATTTCGACTTGCTACTGTACAAAGAAAAAACTACGAAAAAACTTGTCTATCTCCTTCCACTCTTGCACGAAACTGAGACGAGGCTATGTACGATCTTTAATACGATGATGTTTTGATCTTTAACTTTCATTTGAACTATTTTTATTTTAAATCACTTACAAACAAATTCTTTAATAGTGGTTTAGTCTCTGTTCTGGAAACGATAGAACAAGAAGGAGCTGCGTTATATAGATATGCCAAGGAGGAGATAAGGATCACGTAATGTCCTACTTCCTCGTGGCCACGTTCTTTGATAAATTAGGGGTGCAGCTGTTGTACATTTTTGGGGAGATGAATTGAAACTTCTTTTCGTTAGCAGTAGATGATGGATGGCCTAGATATCTTAGGCTGAGAGGAAATATCTCTAAAGTCATGGTGTGTTTTAAATGAGTACAGTACGCATGAAAAGGAGATGGACACAATTGAACGGGGACCATACATAGGATGTAGTTGTCGTTGATCAGGACGTAGAAATGGTACCATTTGGGTATGGGTTTTCTTTTCTTGCAGTAGATGGCTTGAGTTTACATTTCAATGAGGTGCAGTGTTTAAGTTTCCAAAACTTCCATGTGCCATTTTGAAAAGAGCGAGCAAAATGTAGGATGTCTTTATCAATAGGTAGGGAAGCTGCTATCACTTGTGTTTTCAACAGGCACAGCGAAGGAAGAAAATAAACATGTTGATGCAATAGGTGTTGTACATTTCCAATAGGGTATGGTATTTATTTGTTTCATAAATTCGAAAAAGAACCTGGCCAGCGTGATTTCATTTCCTTGATGTAAGAAAATACTTGGTACTTATGCTAAAAAATTAGACATAGGTATAGGCTGCTATTTAGTTACTTAAGTTATTTACACATCGTATTTATTCGGTACATGTTTAGTAAATCCCACCGTTATTTACGCTACCGTTAAGTATAGACAACCGCGAAACACCAACTCCAAACTCACCCAAAATAAATACACCGCTACGTTACGCCATTATGATCCCTACGTAACACTGATATGGTCCCAACGAAACTAATTTCGTTGAAAACGGACTCCGTTTACATAACGACATTATTTTAATTTATCGGTTCACCCTTAAATTTCGTCTACCGACAAAATAACTCTGTTTGGCTCCAAATCGAAAATGCTACAATAATTAGCTGTACGCATTCCAATAAAACTCGTTTTAATTATAAATATAAACTGTACTTTAAACCACCGTTTTTAAAAATGAATCATATATTATAAATCCATTTAAAATCCCAATTCACAATTTAATATAATAAAATATATTAAATATCCGGCCACTAAAAATACGGGACTCTACAGGTATTGGGATGATATTGGACATACACTAATCCCAATATTGAGTTGTATGTCAATCGATTGGCTAACAGACTGTAGAAAGCATTAATTATTTATATTTAATGCTTATGCAGTTGTGTGATGCACTCTAGATGATGGTTGATTGATTTTGATTGTTGTTATATAAATATGTTGTATGAAATCCATAAAAATAAAATTATATGGTAATTGATTGAGTCTGATTTAAATTCAGAATTGAAGAATATTTTTAATCATATTCAATGTATAATCAAAATCAAGTATTTTGAAAATATTATCGTTTTAATATTTTAAATGATAAGGAATATTCAAATTTGATTTGAAATGGAATTGAAATTGTTTTAAAATGAATTTAAAACGAATTAATTAAGGAATATTCAAATTTGATTTGAAATTTGAAATGGAGTTGAAATGAATTTAAAATGAATTTAAAATGAATTTATTAAGGAATATTCAAATTTGATTTAAAATTTGAAATGGAATTGAAATCGTTTTAAAATGAATTTAAAACAAATTTATTAAGGAATATTCAAATTTGATCTGAAATTTGAAATGGAATTGAAATCATTTTAAAATGAATCTAAAACAAATTTATTAAGGAATATTCAAATTTGATTTGAAATTTGAAATGGAATTGAAATCATTTTAAAATGAATTTAAAATAAATTTATTTAGGGATATTCAAATTTTATTTGAAATGGAATTGAAATCGTTTTAAAATGAATTTAAAACGAATTTATTAAGGGAAATTCAAATTTGATTTGAAATTTGAAATGAAGTTGAAATCGTTTTGAAAACGAATATAAAACGATTTATAAAATAAGTTTTAAATGGAAATCGATGAAATATATATAATATATATATATTATATATCAAATGGCCTGAATAGAACGCGCCAAGTCGCGACAGTTCGCGAATTTCGACCATTGACTTCGAATTGACATTACGGGAGATCCGTCCGTCGAATTCTCCTAAAACCAGAACTGTTGGGTTCGTATCGAAAAGAGCTTTCCAAAGAATATAAGAGATTTGAAATCTAATGGTTGGATTTGGAATTATGTCCAAATCAAATTTGGAAAAGGTCGTTGTAAGTGCAGTTCGATGAACGTTTAGGGAAATCGACAGTACGGGCCTTAATAAAATTATTAAAAATATCAATAATTTATGTAAAATCATAATAAATGATTTGGAAAGAATTTGGACGAAAAATTCCATATTTGAAAAGGTAAAAAAATATTTTTATCAAAATGAGTAGTTATTAACTAGATTTGAAATCCAATAATTTTTAAATAAAATAAATTGGATTGGTGAATGGTTTTAAAATAACCAGAAATTTCCAACGAACAAATTGGAGTGGATTTGAATGGAAATCATCTTCGAAATATTTCGATATTGGATTCCGTGATTATAAGGATATTGTTATGGGAATTTGGAAGATATATATAAATCAATATTCCCAAAATGATATTTGTTGGTTTCAGAATTTGATATTGAATATAAGCCGATATAATTACTATTCAGAGCCTTGTATTCGATATCAAATTGAATTTTGGGTTTGTCATGAATGGTGTTCCAGTAACATTGTTCTTAAACCCCGTTGAAAAGAATAAATCTTTTAGTTAAGATCATTAGAGTTTCCAGTTACATTTGGTAATTGGAATAAAATGGAATGTGAATCGGGTTTATCGTGAACTGTGTTTTTAACGACATTCGTTTTTTAACTCGATTAATAGAAAAATATGATTTGGAATTTATAAATCTTTTAATTAAAGATTTAGGGGAAATTTTCCAAAGTAAAGTTTTCCAATTTAATAAAATAAATTAGAATGGAATGGAATTCGATTTGGTAATAATCGAAGTGAACTTCTGTGGAGGAAGACTGTTACTATATATGGAATTTAAAAGGCTTTGTCGTTATTCCATTTATATTATCGGTTGAATATGGAAGTTTATATCGATTATATATATTGATATGTTTTCCATGAAGATTCCATTGTTAATGGAATGGGATTTTGGGTTTATCGTGAACTGTGTTTTAAATGACATTAGTTCTTTGACCCAATTAAAGATAATATTAATTTCTTAACTTTGAATAATCATCAAGTAATGATTTTTGAGATTAAAACGGAATTAGAGTTTTAGTGTATCTTTAATTAGATTGGAATGTGAAATGGATAATTAAATTTATCAAATTCATGAAATGATCGAGAATGGAGTATCACCAATTTTGCTCTAAGCGATAGTTAAATCTTTAATTATATTTGAACGTGAAATGTAACACCGTGGGTGTCAGATATTGAGTATTACCAGTTTTACTTCATGGGATGAATAGGTTGGGATTGGGAAATTAAACAAATGATTACTTAGGTAAGGTGCGGTAATCACGAGTAGTTTGGATAAACCTTAATTTCGTCTGAATTGATATCCAATGGACGATTAAAGAATAAATTTAAAGAATTTATCTTTGATAAAATTAATGGGAACCTTTCCCAAAGTATAAGAATATTTGAATAAAAGAATATTCTGGATTGGAATGAGGCATATGTTGTGTTTTTACAACACTTGTTTATTACATACGCGAGTTATTCGGAAAGACTGGGTTTATCCCATTCTGAATAACTGATTCGACGAAAAGTCGATGATGAAGATGGTGGTTGAAGACCGGAGATCTTCACATCGTCTGAATGATTACTAATGTCTTGATTGGGTTGTACATCTAAGACGATGTAATAAGTGGTGATCGTCCAGACATACTTCGAGATCGACCGGATATGTGAGGGACTCTCTCTTGTATTAGACATATGGGGTGAGGAATAAGGTGCCTCCGGTTTCATTCAGACCCAGAACGAACTTGTAAATGGATGTGTGTCTGACATTGGATTTTATTCTGTGTTGATTGATCTCTATTAAATATATATCTGTTTGGCGGTGGAGAATTTATTCTCTTGCTTAACGCCCTTCTCTGAGACGTACGAGCTTAGAGGTTATATATCGATAGATATCAGTTGCATGGCGTGAATTGTCAGTGTGGAATGCTGAGATGCAAATGATCAAGGCTTCTATTGAAAAGCAGAGTCTTGTGGTTGATGACCAAAGCACGGCTTTAATATAGCATAGCTTTGTGTATAGCATTAATTTGTGAGCCTCACACCCCGGCGTGAACCTGAAACGGGAGAGGACTTCATGGAGGGCATGCATTTCCTTCTAGCTAGGAGTGGTGTCCAGGTTTCGCAAGCCCAGACGTTTTACTTAAATGGATGGTGGATAGCGAGGCGCCTCGGTTATATCGGTCACTACGGGGCCGATGGATGGTTGGTCGATATACTGACCAGTTTATGCCCCATAGGGCGGGAAACGTATTGTTCAGGCATTTTAATCCACCAAGGTGGACCGGCCTTGACGATCTAAAGGCTTGACGGAGTACTTGCCTGAGACATGGGCTAGATTATCTCGAAGCGGTAAGGACGATCCCTTGCCTTGGTTCACAGATGGAAATCCAACTTCCAATACGACATTTCAGTTTTATTTGTAGATCCTAGTATGGCGACATATTGGGATGGGGCGCTATGCCGTCTATGATTGATACATTTATATTTGAAGTTGTTTTTATACACTTTACACTATAATAGTATCAAAATTATTTATTTTAAAACGTACCAAGTATGTTTGGCTATTATAAGGTAAAACTTTATCCTCTGGCTTGCGTTGCATTGATGGGATCCGAGTCTTATAATAGCTTCATTTTTCCAAAAAGCATTTCGATGTTTGTTTTATGCACTGGTATTCTTGGAAGGAAACCTGTTCCGTGTTATACGGCGTGGTCCCTTGATTTACTTTATTTTTAAAGTAAATATTTAATAACTGTTTTAGTTCTCACACAAGTCATATGACTGACCTAGAGTTTATTGTTTTTACCTAAACTCTGGGTGCCCCTATTTTCCACATGGGTAGCGAATAGTTTTGGTTTTGCAGATTTATATTCACAGGATCCTATTTTACAGCTGGAATGATATTCGAAAAGCTCTGTATCTGTGTATCTCTTTCAGTTGTGTTTTGTATTATTTTCCCCTGCATTGTAATTTGTAAATCTCCATCATTTATCCAATGTATATTATTTGTTCATACTCTATATATACTTGTTCTCTGATGTAAATTGTTGTAATAGCAATGAAATGTTCTTCTATTTGTAATCTGATTTGTCGTGTTCTTAGAAAATCCGTTCTTTCTCTTCTCTTCGGAGACCAAGGAAGTTCGGGTCGTTTCACGTGGTATCAGAGCTTTGGTTTACATAGCTCGAGAACAAAGCATATTAGAACCAAACAAAAGAATTCTTCAGAGATTTGATTAGTAATATCCAAGGAGAATGACTCATTTGAGATGGGATCAGTAGTATCCTAGAATAATTCCAAAGAGTGTTATTTTTAAAATAAAACTGAAAACGATTTTAATTTTTGAAATTTAAATCTTATTATTCGTATTTGAATATTTATTTTAGATTGAATTTGGGTAATCGAGTATATGAAGATCTTGAATATACGCGTAATTAACGTGTATTTGAAGTCTGGAATATACTAGATAGATATAGAATCTCACTCTAGTCGCTCGGGCATAATTCTGGTGATGTCGCGACATCATCAACATTCATTCTCGGGTTTCGAAAATGGGATATCTATATATTTCCAGTTGACTGGTGTGAGAACCAAAACTAGATAGGGTCTATTGTTATGACTTGGCATCAAAAATGGATTTGTTTATATATATATATTTATTAGAATTTGAAAATATAATCAACTAATTGATTGTTGATTGTGTTGTTTGATTTATTAAAATTTTGAACCATTAAGCCAAATTGAAACAAATATTGAACTGAACTGAAAATTGTTTGAAAATGCATGCTTGTACATATATGTGTGTGAACAGGTCATGGCAAGGAGGCTAGAGAAGAGGAATAAAATTGTATGCCCGACAAATAGGTACATGTTTACAAATTTATTGGGTTTGGATGATTTTATGAGCCGATTGGCTAGCCGCTTGGCTAGCCGCTTGGCTTTTTCTTTTTCTTTTTGGATGATGAGGGCCGTGCGTGGCTAGTTGAGGTTTTAAATGTCTCCACGTACTAAGGAGGTTATGGCGAAACTTTTCAAAAATTTAGGGTGTTAGCCAAATTTTTAAAGAATTTGAAAATTCTTAGAAACTGAAAAGTTGAAGAATGAAAGCCAAACTGAAAGTTGAGTTGATTAGTTAAACAACTTTCAGCTCCGATCTTATTCAAGGACAAAAAGATTTTAAGTGGGGGAGATTGTAACAACATAGAAAATCGTAACCAATTTAAAAAATTTATTTTGGCAATTTTAATGAATTTTGAATATTTAAAATGATTTATTTTAAATAATAATGACTAGAAATTTATTTTGAATAGAATTAGAGTGTATAAATTTATTTAAATCGAAGTTAAAATATAAATATTTATTTTAATTATAAAAGGAACTGGAAATGGCGCGGTAGTTTAAAAATTCGATTTCAAATTTCAAATGAATGTACATGATTCAAAATAAACCGGATTTTGAGTGAAACCGAAAATATTTGAATCTGTTTGGAAATATATTTCCAGTGAATATGAAAAATCCAGATTTCATAGCGGGAATGAAAAGTTATGTCCAGTTGAAGATTCAGAATAGCCGCTGCGGAAATATAGCCTGGAAAAATAGCGATTTTTGCAAATGACCTCCGTTTTTGACGAGACTGCTTTTGTTGGATCCGGAATGACCAATTATTGCTATATTCCAATTTTCATAGTTTTTGGAATTAATATGTGAGCATGGCAAATTTAAACGCGTTTGGTAATTTTAGTTTGAATTTAATTAGCTGGAAATGACCATTTTTCAAACGGTCTCCAACTCGACGAAATTAGTTTTGTTAGGACTGTATCATCAAAACATAGCTAGATTTATTTTCCTTGAATTTTTGGAATCGGTATGTGGCCCTAGTAAATTAAAATGTACATTTAAATTGAATATATAATAATTTATATTTTAATCTAAAGAAAAACTAATTGTAACAGTCGAATTATCCGACGGTACATATGCTATTGTGTCCGGAATGGGGGTATTTAGCTAGGGGCGGCAGTCGTTGTGTTTCGTTTGGAGTTCGTGACATTAAACAAGTAAAATTGGAATTTATTGAATTAAATATTAATATAAATTTGTATAAATATCCCACCCCTTAAAACCCTAATCCCCAATCACGTTTCCGCCGCCAGTAAATTCGAGGGCCAGAAAACAATGATTTTTATTCTTTAAATTCTCCAAATATAATTCGAAATAGATTATCAACCCAAAGCGAAAAATGGAGAGGATTCTTGGAGCTTCAAATTCATAGTGGTATGATCTGAAATGGAGCAGCATGGTGTTCGATTTAGGGCTGGGAAGTGCCGCCTGTTGAAGGCCGTTCCAGGCCATCGTGGTGCTTCGAAGTGCACACCGCTTATGGCGCGGGGAGAGGAGAAGGCGACGCATCGGGTGGCGTACCCCGATCGAAGTCCGGTCGATGGACGTGGCAGCATGGAGGAGGTTTTTGTTTGGAGTAATGGGTCGACGATGTACAGATAGAAGAAAAAGGGAACAACAATGTTTTTTCAAACGTGATAGGTTAATTAATTAATTAATTATAATTTGTTGAATTTAAATATGTGATTAACGCAAATGATATCGTAACTTGTTCAAATAGATACAGAATCGCGCGCGGTCAGTTGCATTGCAATCGTATGGACGAGGGATTTAGAGTGGACTGAATTTGGAAGATATTGGGGCTACCAGCAATTTTTAATTAAATTAAACTCGCTGTTTAATTTGATTAAAAGTAATCATATATAGCGATTTCAAAACCGACCACTGTGAGAACTTCTCACTATAATTTCTTTTACAGTTATTTATGTTATAACTACATATATGAACTGCTCCCCGTCGTCCATAGACCATGGATGGCTTGTTTGATTGTATTGTGTTGTGGAAATTGATTATGATGTGAAATGGAAAATAAAATATTTGAATAATAAAAATGTCATTTTTATTGTATATATAAACTGTATAAAATATTCATGTGATAAATAAAATATTTGAATAATAAAAATGATATTTTTATTGCATATATAAACTGTATAAAATATTCATGTGATGAATAAAATATTTGAATAATAAAAATATCATTTTTATTGTATAAATGAACTGTAAAAAATATTCATATGTTGAAATAAATATTCATTTACGAATCGGACTATTTGTTTATGTACATACATTTGACTGATATTGATTGGGATGATAAATTTTACACATCGCTCAATTGCACAAATAATAATTAGTATTTGTTGTTTGAAAACCCCACACGGGTATTGGGATGATATTGGACATACACTTATTCTAATATTTAGTTGTATGTCAATCGATTGGTTGACAGACTGTAGTAAGCGTTAATTATGTATATTTAATGCTTATGCAGTTGTGTGATGCACTCTGGATGATGATTGATTGATTTTGATTGTTGTTATATACATGTGTTGTATGAAATCTATATAAATAAAATTATATGTAATTGATTGAGTCTGATTCCAATTCAGAATTGAAGAATATTTTTAAATAATATTCAATGTATAATCAAAATCAGGTATTTTGAAAATATTATCATTTTAATATTTTAAATGATAAGGAATATTCAAATTTGATTTGAAATTTGAAATGTAATTGAAATCGTTTTAAAATGAATTTGAAATTTGAAATGTAATTGAAATCGTTTTAAAATGAATTTAAAACGAATTTATTTAGGAAAACTCAAATTTGATTTGAAATTTGAAATGGAATTGAAATCATTTTAAAATGAATTTAAAACGAATTTATTAAGGAATTTTCAAATTAGATTTGAAATGGAATTGAAATCATTTTAAAATGAATTTAAAATGAATTTATTAAGGAATATTCAAATTTGATTTGAAATTTGAAATGGAATTGAAATCGTTTTAAAATGAATTTAAAATGAATTTATTCAGGAATATTCAAATTTTATTTGAAATGGAACTAAAAACATTTTAAAATTAATTTAAAACGAATTTATTAAGGAATATGTAAATTTGATTTAGAATTGGAAATGGAATTGAAATCGTTTTAAAATGAATTTAAAACGAATTTATTAAGGAATATTCAAATTTGATTTGAAATGGAATTGAAATCGTTTTAAAATGAATTTAAAACGAATTTATTAAGGAACATTCAAATTTGATTTGAAATTTGAAATGGAATTGAATTCGTTTTAAAATGAATTTAAAACTAATTTATTAAGGGATATTCAAATTTGATTTGAAATGGAATTGAAATTGTTTTAAAATGAATTTAAAACGAATTTATTAAGGGATATTCAAATTTGATTTGAAATTTGAAATGAAGTTGAAATCGTTTTGAAAACGAATTTAAAACGATTTATAAAATACATTTTAAATGGAAATCGACGAAATATATATAATATACATATTATATATATTTAATGGCCTGAATAGAACGCGCTAAGCCGTGGCAGTTTGCGAATTTCGACCATTGAGTTCGAATTGACATTACTGGTGATCCGACCGTCGGTTCTCCTAAAACCGGAAACGTTGGGTTCGTATCGAAAAGAGTTTTCCAACGAATATAAGAGATTTGAAATCTAACGGTTGGATTCGGAATTATGTCCAAATCCAATTGGGAAAAGGTCGTTGTAATTGCAGTTCGATGACCATTTAGGAAAATCGACTGTGCGGGCCTTGGTAAATTATTAAAAATATCAATAATTTGTGTAAAATCATAATAAATGATTTGGAAAGAATTGGGATGAAAATTTCCATATTTGAAAAGATAAAAATATATTTTTACCAAAATGAACTAGTTATTAACTAGATTTGAAATCCAATAATTTTTAAATAAAATAAATTGGATCGGTGAATGGTTTTAAAATAACCAAAAATTTCCAATGAACAAATTGGAATGGATTTGAATGGAAATCATCTTCGAAATATTTCGATATTGGTTTCCGTGATTATACGTATATTGTTATGGGAATTTGGAAGATATATGTATATCGTTATTCCCAAAACAATATTTGTTGGTTTCACAATTTGATATTGAATATAAGCCGATATAATTTCTATTCAGAGCCTTGTATTCGATATCAAATTGGATTTTGGGTTTGTCGTGAATGGTGTTTTCAGTAACACTGTGTTGAGTCAAGGAATTCATGAAGTTTTGATTAATAACAAAGGGATGATTCATTATCGACAAAAAGAGATGATCAATGGTTCGACAAAGACACGAAGAGCTTCATATGGTATCTTATATTAGAGGATGATTATTTTAGTAGTGTTATTATTGTTAAAATCTATCCTCAAATAATCATATTCCTTAATATTGGAATATATATATATATATATATAATATGTGTGTGTGCATATTCATATGGCTTTCTGGCCCAAACCGGTCGACCGGTCAAATTCCAGCGGTCGACCGATTCTGCCCAGAAAACCCTATGAACATGCACACACACACACACATATATATATATATAACGTATATATATTTTCAAATTCCTGTCTACTAGTGATTTTTTACCTGTCGACCGTTTCTAAACAGAAGCAATTATTCGAATAGTCACTTCTGTTTCTTCAAGAGTTGCTTCTTCTCCTCTTCACCAATTGTCATATCTATTGATTGTAACTCTTTACTAATGGTTACAACTGTATATCTTCTATATAAACACCTTGAAATCATCAATTCTAATAACCAATTTTTTCTATCTATTGTCTATATTGTTGATTTCGTTCTTGAACTCTCAAGCATTCAAACACTCATATTCTTCACAATATCGTTCTTGAATCCTAGAATTTGTATATTATTCTTTTGATTCAAACACGATATTATCTTCCATAATGTTTACAAACACAAATTCTATTTGAGGATTAGATTATAGGAAGGTTGTATAAGAACTGACAAATTCGTGTTATTGAGAACACACATTGTCAAATTACAAGTCTACTCATCTTGTTTGAAGTCCTCCGTGTTGTTAGAGGCAAGTATTGAAGTCCTCCGTGTTGTAAGTGGCAAGTTGTGAAGTCCTTGTGTTGATAGAGGCATGAAATTCCCGTTCGGCTGCTCAGGTGTTGTATACCTGTTCCTCCGGTTGAAGTGAGGTAGTTGTTAGTGAAAATCCAGATAGAAGTCTAGGACTGGACGTAGGACGGTGCTCCGAACTAGTATAAAAATCCCTGGTGTGATTTTTTAATTTTAACTGCATTTACTATCTTATATATGTGGTTAGCTATTATTTCATACTTGAGTGTTATACACCATATTACACGATCCTTGTGTACTATACTATCACATACACGCCTGCACTTTCAATTGGTATCCTTTGCTTGTCATCATAATTTCAAATTTTATCAGATGGATGTCAAAAGTGCTTTTTTAAATGGATTTATCAAAGAGAATGTATATGTCGAACAACCTCCCTTGTTTGTACATGAAAAACATCCTGACTACGTGTACAAACTCAAGAAATCTTTGTATGGTTTAAAACAAGCACCTCGTGCTTGGTATGAACGATTACGCAGCTATCTTACTGATTCAGGATTTCAAATAGGCAAAGTTGATCAAACTTTGTTTATTAAACATTCTCGAAAAGATATATTGGTTATCCAGATATATGTAGACAATATTATCTTTGGTTCCATAAAAGATAAACTCTGCAAAGAATTTGCGGATATTATGACCAAATAATTTGAAATGTTTCATAGTGGGAGAACTATCATATTTTCTTGGTCTTCAAATCAAGCAACTTTCTAACGGTATTTTTATTAATCAAGAAAAATACTGTGGAAATCTTATCAAATGCTTTGGTTTAGAAAATTCATCTGGTAAACATACTCCTATGAGTACAACTACACATCTTGAAAAAGATGAAAATGGTAAGAGTGTTGACCAGAAATTATATCGAAGTATGATTGGTTCTCTTGTTTATCTTACAGCAAGTCGTCCAGACATAATGATGAGTGTTTGTCTATGTGCATGATTTCAAGAAAATCCTAAGGAATCACATTTACGAGCAGTGAAACGTATAATTCGTTATCTTAATAATACAAAATACTTTGGTCTCTTTTACCCAAAAGAACGTCCATCCGAATTAGTATCATATAGTGATGCTGATTTCGGTGACTCTCGAACAGATTGGAAGAGTACAAGTGGTACTTGCCATTTTATTGGAAAATCACTTATCTCTTGGTTTAGTAAGAAACAGAACTGTGTTTCACTGTCGACATGTGAAGCCGAGCATATATCAGCAGCTCTTGCTTGTACTCAAGTTTTGTACATGCAACAAACACTTCGAGACTTTGATATTCATTTATGAAATTTTATTTTATACTGTGATAACACCAGTGCTATAAACTTATCAAAGAATCCAGTAAATCACTCTCGAACCAAGCATATTGATATCCGTCATCATTTTTGAGAGACAATATTGAAAAAGGAAACATATGTCTCGAATATGTTCAAACTGATCATCAACTAGCAGACATTTTTACTAAGCCTCTACTTGAATCAAGTTTTATTACTTTGCATAAATAGCTTGACTTAATTTCAAGAAATGAACTTGATATGTAAACACTAAAGTTATATATCATTTATATATTCGGTTCATTCTGTTTCAAAAAGTTTAGTTAATTCTATCTTTAGTAAAAGAATATGAGCTATTCATCGATTGTACGGCAATTACCCCTTGACATTTCTCCTCCACTACTCTATATATAGACAAACTCTGTATAAGCTTACCAGTCTTTCTATTAATTTGCATCTTCGAGTCTATTAAATTCTTCGTTATGGCTCATATCTGCGATGAATGGGCGCAAAAGTCTCACATTTCAGTTACTAGTTCAGAACCAGAGGAGTATTACTCTCCTGAGACTCCAAAAAGCAAATCATACTGCACTCATACCCTCGGTAATACACCTTCATCTAAACGTGCAAAGAAAGCACTTTTTTGCTCGCCTCGTACTAGAGAAAAGATTAATGCGATACATCATTATCAGAAGCATCAAATGGATCTTCAGCGATAACTTCATTACGAGCAACGACTTACTTCAGAACGATTGTCATTATTAGAACGCATAGCATCATTTTTATGTAGCACAAACAAACATGAAGTTTACGAACCCATGCCACATGCTCCTTCATCATCTAGGAGTCCAAACTCTTGGGATCGGAACTATAGTCGTAATGAAGGTGAAAAAGAAAAATGGTCGCCATGGACACCTTGTAATAACGAGACCAAGGAAGAGTCAACTGAGCATAATTCGGCTACATCTCATTAATTTTGTTTTAATATGTTATGATGATATTTATGTATTTTTTCCCTATGTTATAACATATATGTACTTTCTTGAAAGAATTCAATAAAGATTTGATCATTTCAAAACCAGAAAAAGTGACAAAAGGTCAAAAAACAAAAAACCGGAGGACCAATCGACCGGCAGAAACACACAAGTCGACAGTTTTGATCTCTCTTCAAAAATGGTCGACCGGTATATTTTTAGCGGTCGACCGGTCGTACCTTTTCTGTTTTTATATTGAACCAACATGTTGTTTACCTCTCTAACCCTTTCATTTCTCTATTCAACGTTCAAAACATCAAAAAACCCATTATCCCTAACTTCAAAATTCTTAATCTCTTTCAATTTCATCATGGCTCCTCCACAAAAACGATCAAAGAGATCTTCTACGTCTGAATCTCAACCACAACCAATTGATTCCAACATCAAAAAATGGCTAATGGATCCCATAGCTGTAAAAAGATGGAATCAAATGAAGGATTTCAAAATATACCAAGGTTCGTTCATTAAATTCTCGGATTTTTCAAGTTCTCATATTCTTAATCTTGTAAGGAAGGATGAACTTGAGTCTCTACTCGATTTTGACAAAAATAATGTAGAGATTAATCATGTCATGATTAAGCTTTTCTATGCTAATCTCAATTTGGAGAAATATAAGCCTGAGAATTCGGCACAATGTCTTTGGTCGGTTGTTTGCAGTAAGGAAGTGTTCATTTCTTGTGCAAGGATGGCACAAGTTCTCGAATCGTCATTTTATGGTCAAAAATTCTCAAATAATTTCTGCCCGGTTCATATTCGAAATAGTGTAAGCCATCAATTCATAGAAGATGATAGCGACGACACAAAATCAACCGGTTTAAGGCCTACGGCAAGGGTTTTATATCATGTTCTTATGCATTCCTTGTTTCCGAGACTAGGAAATTTCAACGCCGTTTACAAAGAAAACTTTAAGGCATTATACGCTATTTATGGAGATGTCAATATAAACAAGATTGGAATGATTTTTGACGAAATCTTAAGCGTTAATGATTCTAAGGCCAACGATATTCTATAATGAATACATTATGCGTCTCCTACTCGATTGTGGTATTACTCCTCCCGAGTCTCCATCCTCATGACCTAAGTGCATCAACAAAGCATCAATCAAAAGGATGAAGCTACCTCCACCTTATTTCTCAATTAGTTCATTCGAACAATGGAAGGAGAGAAGTCATGAAGGCACCACTTTACAATCATCTAGGCCAAAACCAGAAGAAGTAAAACTTATTGGACCATCTTCTTCGACTAAAGAATTGCTTGACCACATTATGCGTAATCAATTCTTGCTTGAAGCACGTCTTAAGCGCATGGATACAAAAATGGAAAAACACTTTAACAAAATAAAATCTTTCTTTGGAACTTTATGGGAAGCGATTTCTTGTGGTCCTTCAACGTCGCAAGCTCAAGGTCTCGGAAAACGTCCGACACCTCCTTCTTACAATTAGACATATTCCAATGAGGCAGCAAGCTCCGGGACTAGCCATGGACATGGTCGTGGTAAGTCTCATATTGGAGAAGAGGAAGAGGAAGAAGAAGAAGAAGATGAGGAAACCGAATCCGAGTCTTAGATCTACATCTCCATGGTTTATCCTACCTTTTGCTTATGATTACGTCTTTATTTTGCTCTCTTAAGACACTCACTAGCACTTGTACATAAATAGTTCTATATATTTTATTTTGAAATAGACTTGGTTGTGCATGTTATGACTCTTTAGTATGTTTTGTTGGTACGGTATGTGGGGTATGATGTATGATACAATTATGGTATGTTTTACGGTATGTATTTTATCTGCTTTACTCTTATCTATTTTATTTATCTACTCCTTTTTGTCGATGACAAAGGGGGAGAAAAGTACTAACAGTATTGTGCAGGAAGTATATTATAAGTGCTTAAATTCAGGGGAAGATTATATACAAGGAACTCATGGGGAGATTATATACAAGGGAAATTAAAGCTTCAAGAGCTATGTTGTCATTAATCAAAAAGGGGGAGAATTTGAGTCAAGGAATTCATGAAGTTTTGATTAATAACAAAGGGATGATTCATTATCGAAAAAAGAGATGATCAATGGTTCGACAAAGACACGAAGAGCTTCATATGGTATCTTATATTAGTGGATGATTATTTTAGTAGTGTTATTATTGTTAAAATCTATCCTCAAATAATCATATTCCTTAATATTGGAATATATATAAAATATGCGTGTGTGCATATTCTGGCTTTCTGGCCAAAACCAGTTGACCGGTCAAATTCCAGCGGTCGACCGATTCTGCCCTGAAAACCCTATGAACATTCACACATATATATAACGTATATATATTTTCAAATTCCTGCCTACTGGTGATTTTTAACCTGTCGACCGTTTTTAAACAGAAGCAACTATTCGAATAGTCACTTCTCTTTCTTCAAGAGTTTCTTCTTCTCCTCTTCATCAATTGTCATATCTATTGATTGTAACTCTTTACTAATGGTTACAACTATTTATCTCCTATACAAACACCTTGAAATCATCAATTCTGATAACCAATTCTTTCTATCTATTCTCGATATTGTTGATTTCATTCTTGAACTCTCAAGCACTCAAACGCTCATATTCTTCACAATATCTTTCTTGATTCCTAGAATTTATATATTTTTCTTTTGATTCAAATATGTTATTATCTTCCAAAATCTTCACAAACACAAATTCTATTTGAGGATAAGGTTATAGGAAGGTTGTACAAGAACTGACAAATTCGTTTTATTGAGAACACACATTGTCAAATTACAAGTCTACTCGTCTTTTTTGAAGTCCTTCGTGTTGTTAGAGGAAAGTATTGAAGTCCTCCGTGTTGTAAGAGGAAAGTTGTGAAGTCCTCGTGTTAATAGATGCGTGAAATTCCCGTTCGGCTGCTCGGGTGTTGTATACCTATTCCACCGGATGAAGTGAGGTAGTTGTTAGTGAAAATCTAGATAGAATCTGGGACTGGATGTAGGACGGTGCTCCGAACCAGTATAAAAATCCTTGGTGTGATTTTTCTATTTTTACTGCATTTACTATCTTATATCTGTGATTAGCTATTATTTCATACTTGAGTGTTATACACCATCTTACACGATCCTTGTGTACTATACTATCACGTACAAGCCCGCACTTTCATATTGTTCTTAAACCCCGTTGAAAAGAATAAATCTTTTAATTAAGATTACTAGAGTTTCTAGTTACATTTGGTAATTGGAATAAAATGGAATGTGAATCGGGTTTATCGTGAACTGTGTTTTTAACGACATTCGTTCTTTAACCCGATTAACAGTAAAATATGTTTTGGAATTTATAAATCTTTTAACTAAAGATTTAGGGGAAATTTTCCAAAGTAAAGTTTTCCAATTTAATAAAATAAATTGGAATGGAATGGAATTCGATTTGGTAATAATCAAAGTGAACTTCTGTGGAGGAAGACTGTTACTATATATGGAATTTAAAAGGCTTTGTCGTTATTCCATTTATATTATCGGTTGAATATGGAAGTTTATATCGATTATATATATTGATCTATTTTCCGTGAAGATTTCATTATTAATGGAATGTGATTTTGGGTTTATCGTGAACTGTGTTTTAAATGACATTAGTTCTTTAACCCAGTTAAAGATAATATTGATTTCTTAACTTTGAATAATCATCATGTAATGATTACTGAGATTAAAACGGAACTAGAGTTTTAATGAATCTTTAATTAGAGTGGAATGTGAAATGGATAATTAAATTTATCAAATTCATGAAATGATCGAGAATGGAGTATCACCAGTTTTGTTCCAAGCGATAGTTAAATCTTTAATTAGATTTGAATGTGAAATAGTAATTAATTTTACCGATAACACCATGGGCGTTAGATATGGAGTATTACCAGTTTTACTTCATGGGATGAATAGGTTGGGATTGGGAAATTAAACAAATGATTACTTCGGTAAGGTGCGCTAATCCTGACTAGTTAGGATAAACCTTAATTTGGTTTGAATTGATATCCAATGGAAGATTAAAGAATAAATTTAAAGAATTTATCTTTGATAAAATTAATGGGAACCTTTCCCAAAGTGTAAGAATATTTGAATAAAAGAATATTTTGGATTGGAATAAGGCATATGTTGTGTTTTTACAGCTCTTGTTTATTACATACGTGAGTTATTCGGAATGACCGGGTTTATCTCATTCTGAATAACTGATTCGACGATAAGTCGACGATGAAGACGGTGGTTGAAGACCGAAGGTCTTCAAATCTTTTGGATGATTACTGATGTCTTGATTAGGCTGTACACCCAAGACGAGGTAATGAGTGGTGATCGTCCAGACGTACTTGGAGATCGCCCGGATATGCGAGGGCCTCTCTCTTGTATAGGACATATGGGATGAGGAATAAGGTGCCTCCGGTTTCGTTTAGACCCAGAACGAACTTGTAAATGTATGTGTGTCTGACATTGGATTTTATTCTGTGTTGATTGATCTCTATTAAATATGTATCTGTTTGGCAGCGGAGAATTTATTCTCTTGCTTAACGCCCTTCTCTGAAATGTACGAGCTCAGAGGTTAATTATCGATAGGCATCAGTTGCATGGAGTGAATTGTCAGTGTGCCATGCTGAGATGCAAATGATCAAGGCTTCTGTTGAAAAGCAGAGTCTTGTGGTTGATGATCAAAGCACAGCTTTAATATAGCATAGCTTTGTGTATAGAGTTAATTTGCAAGCCTTACACCCCGGTGTGAACTAGAAATGGGAGAGGACTTTAGGGAGGGCATGTGTTTCCTTCTAGCTAGGAGTGGTGTCAGGGTTTTGCAAGCCCAGACATTTTACTTATGTGGATGATGGATAGCGAGGCGCCTCGGTTATATCGGTCACTGCGGGGCCGATGGATGGTTGGTCGATATACTAACCAGTTTACACCCCATAGGGTGAGGAAACATATTGTTCAGGCATTTTAATCCAACAAGGTGGACCGGCCCTAACGATCTAAATTCTTGACTGAGCACTTGCCTAAGACATGGGCTAGATTGTCTCGAAGCGGTAAGGACGATCCCTTGCCTTGGTTCACAGATGGAAATCCAACTTCCAATACGACATTTCGGTTTTATTTGTAGAGCCTAGTATGGCGACATAGTGGGAGGGGCACTATGCCGTCTATGACTGATACATTTATATTTGAAGTTGTTTTCATACACTTTACACTATAATAATATCAAAATGATTTGTTTTAAAACGTACCAAGCATGTTTGGCTATTATGAGGTAAAACTCTATCCTCCGTCTTGCGTTGCATTGTGTGATGGGACCTGAGTCTTATAATTGCTTCATTTTTCCAAAAAGCATTGTGCTGTTTGTTTTATGCATTGGTATTCTTGGGAGGAAACCCGTTCCGTGTTATACGGGTGGTCCCTTGATTTACTTTATTTTTAAAGTAAATATTTAATAACTGTTTTAGTTCTCACACCAGTCACATGACTGACCCGTAGTTTATTATTTTAACCTAAACTCTGGGTGCCCCTATTTTCCACATGGGCAGCTAATAGTTTTGGTTTTGTAGATTTATATTCATAGGATTCTGGTTTACAGCTGGAATGATATTCGGAAAGCTTTGTATCCATGTACCTCTTTCAGTTGTGTTTTGTATTATTTTCCGCTATAGTGTAATTTGTAAATCTCTATCATTTATCAAATGTATATTTTTTGTTCATTCTCTGTATATTCTTGTACTCTGATGTAAATTGTTGTAATAATAATGAAATGTTCTTCTGTTTGTGTTCTGATTTGTCGTGTTCTCAAACAATCCGTTCTTTCTCTTCTCTCCGGAGATCGGGGAAGTTCAGGTCATTTCAACGTCCCTATTAGAGTTTGAAATACATGCCATGTCCTTGTCTAAGTTTCCATTCATTTCCAGTCCCTATTTTTAAGTACCGCTCCTTCTTTTTTGACACTTCCGCCTGCTGTGTTTCCCCTTTCCTCCTTCTACGTATTTGAGCCAAAAAAAAAGCACTTCCAAGTAAAAAAAAAAAAAATCTAAAATCTGCAAACGTTAAAAAAAGTTTGCAGAAATTAAAACAAAAAAGTTGCATACATTTGTGCAACTTTTACCAATAATTGCACACATGTATGCAACTATTGCATACGCTGTTTATGTTGAAAAATCTGGATGGAAACTTGCATACGTGTGTGCAATTATTATGAAATACTTGCACACTTGTATGCAAGTTCATGAAGAAAAGTTAACTGAATTTTTGCCTGTGGATTGTTGCATGCATGGGTGCTACTTTTATGTCTTATCTGCATACGTGATGCAAATAAATTCGAACTGATTTGCAAGTATGTGAATTATTGCATATTTTCATGCAAGAATTATGCTATAGTTGCACAAATGTATGCAAGTATTTTCAATACAGATGCATATGTGAAATTCTTGCACAAATGTATGCATGAAAATCCAAATATGTGCATACTAGTATGCATTTAACTGTTGTTTTTATGTTTTTTTTGTTTTGACGTGGTTTTTGATTTTTTTTTTAGGCTGATTTTTTTTTCTTTTACCTGTTTTAATTAAATATGAATTTTCGAAAAATAGGGACTAAATTTACACTAAGTTTATCACTGGGTGTGAGCCTAATTAAGCTTCATTTTAGGGATGTGTCCCTAAAATTCACTTAAAGTTTTAGACCAAGGTATATATTATGCCCCAAATCCCAATCATGTTTTACAATATAAGTTATGACCTAATTTATCACTCTTAATTATTCCCAATTTCGTGTGTTCGCATATTTCAGCGATAGGCCTAGGCTCGAAGGTAGCCTGGCTATAAAAATAAAAAGGGAAAGAGGGGGAGAAGAGAGCAGAAATATGCATAATAACAAAATAGAAATATGATGATAGAATTGGTTATACTGACAGAATAGGCACATGGTGACTTGATTAGGCTAACTAACAGAATAGGCATATAGTGGTACTATCAGGCATAATGACAGAATAGTCATAATAAAGACAGGCATGTAAGAACTAAACAGAGGATCAGGTGTACAAGTAATGGCAAATCTATTTAGTTATGATTCAAGTTATGAACCGGCACATGTTTAGATCCAAACTTATAAACATGTCAAGATTTCTATTAAATGTTTACATCTAAAAATTACATGAACTCGCTGTGACTGGATCTAAAGAATAGCGAATTGATTGTTGATGTTGTAGCAGAAATCCTTGTATGCATATAAATTGTTGTTGCAGAAGAATAGGCTAACACAATCTGAGTTAGGGCAACACCTCGTTGTCTCCATTGTTTTTGATGAATAAAACAGTAGAAATGAGGTCCTATTTATAGCTTAATGTCTATGAATCTGGTCAAGAAATGAGTCCACATCCATAGAATGGATCTGCCCCAGACTTTGGTGGGGTCGACCCAGGGGTCGACACCCCCGTGTTGGGGTTGACCCATGGGTCGACACCCATAGTGCATGAGTTCGACCCCTAACGGGCCGAATTCCCTCCCTCTCCCGCTCTTTGATTTTAATTTTCTGGACTGGTTTATATATATTTATATTTATTATACGTATACAAACTTCTAACCTTAATACCTTTTTCATACAATGTACGTTTTATGCAAACTCGGAGTCTATCTTAAGAAGAATTTCATGATGAACGTAATGGCGCAGTCCATTTTACTTAATTCCAAGTATTTAATTAAGTATTCTTTAGTTTATCATTATAGTGTTCTTTAAAATTACGGGGTGTTAAAAATCATATAACATTTGTTCTTATCAGTAAAGCATTAGTGGCCACAACATGCAAAAACATTTCAAGGCAGCACAAAGTAAATGGTCATGGCAACATGGTGTCATAAACAGGAGGCGCACAATTTCATCTATAGTAAGTGTGCAACAAATGTAACAGGTCAACTCATAGCATGCACATCTTTCAGGTGAACTCAAACAACCAAACACAAAGCAGAAGAATGGCATATAGTGCGAGCAGTAAAGTATAAAAGCTCGAGTGAAATGACAAATGCACAAAGGCAACTCAGTCATTGAAGAAGGCAAACTTCAGCATGAATCAAAACTGGTGCAAAGTACAAAATGATACAAGACAAAACAATATGATACAATGCAAAGAAAAAGGGAGAAATAGTATAGTCATCATAACAAGGCTTCAAGTGTCATTGCACACACCCATATATGTTTGTATCGAATATGTACGAATGATTGTGTGTTTATGAATAAGCCACAAAACCTGGCATGACAACAACAACTAACAAGTGTTTGCATCAAGGCCGAACTGCTAAAGGCCAAAATATACGAAAAGTATCAACCATGTTAAAATTGGCAAGAAGTTATTTTTTAGCAAATTCACAAATAGAGAAATCTTAAGAAAGGTGTAAAGATTTCAATTCTGGAAAATCACGCAAGAAATAATCAACTTGTTTAAGGGACCTATTTTTGGCAAGAATAAATTCTCGGCTTCAAATCTTTCCAGATAGTCACAAGAGTAGTTTTAGCCAAGAAATTAAATCAAACATTTCCAAAATTCGAGTGGGTAATCACGAATAAATCTACATTTAAAATCAGAGAACATTTAGGTTTCTATACCCTATAAATACACTTATTCATCACTGGTAATTTGCAATGAAAACCAACCATTCGAATTTGAGCAAAATAGAAATCAAATCAGAGAACTCACAGTGATTTCGACCAATTCTTGAGAGAGTATACATTGCAACTCAAATCATAGGGGAAAGGAGAAGAATTCAATCAATTGAAGACATGGAAATTTATCAGAGAATCGAAGCCTCGATTTGGCAAGGAAGCAAAACACTCATTTTTCATTCGGTCGCCATTAAAAAGAAAAGAGGAACCCGATATTTTTTAAAGCAACAAAGGGGCCAACATTTTTTATTCTTATGTGTCATTTAGGGATTAAAGGTGTTGTTTTTTTTTGTTTTGAGTTGTTTTAATTTTTGTAAACCGATCTATGGTTTCTAGTTTTTCTTTAACCTAGGGTTTTAACTACAAGGTTTTGTTGTCATGAAAATCTTATCTTGGTGTTTGAGACCAGTATAGGGTTTTGAGAATAGAATTAGAACAACAGCAAGGAGTTATGAGTTTACAGGTGTTGTATGCAGGATATTTGTAACAATCTAAGATTTTCAATATTTTAAAAATATGAAAGTAATTTAGATTGGGTTTTGAGGAAATTGATGTATGTTTAAAAATTTTAATTTAGCCTATTTTAAAGTAGTTTAATTAAAATCTATAAGCGTGAATTTAATTTTTTTTGTTTGAATAAAAAATAGTTTTGTTAAATTTAACAAAACAAATGTTTTAAAACTAATTGAATATATATTAAATAAATTTGTTTAGCTGTATCGGTTTTAAAATTAATTTTTAGATTTTTCTGAATATAAATTTAATTTAATATGGTATAAATACAAATATTGATTAATAATCTTTTATATGTTAGCTTATATAAATATTTTGTTCTATTTTATAAATATGATTTTGTAAAAGAAAGCTTATTTTAAGAATATGTTTAATGTATAGATATATGATTTAATAAGTAATTATTTTATATGATTCATTCAAATGTTATAAGATTTTACAATTTTATTTTGAATATTAAGATTTAAAATGTTATATATATGCACGAATTTTATAAAGATGCAAGATTTAAATTGTTTGGTTATATAAAAATTTGAAGACAATAATATTTTAATTGAAAATTAATTTAATTAGGGCAATCTTCATGGGAAATAAGTAGTTCCTTGTTGGATGAATTGTAAAAAAAACGATTTGCAATTTAGTCGCTAAAATGATCAGAATTTGAAACAAAATTATAATTAAATATTAGCTCAAAATACTGTAATTTTAATTTGGAAAATAAGCACATGTTTTTCTAATGTATTTTAGGGCAATTGTGGTCCGTTTGACACTTTACAGAATCAGTTAAACGGTCCATTTTATTTTTGTTTTGAGATCTGTACACATTATTGTACACAATTTTATTTTACTTTGATACCATTGGTAGAAAATAATTAAATAAATAATTAAATATTGGTTAAATATTATAAGGACAAATAAAATGGCAATATTAACACGTTAGGAATATAAGTGGTCACTTGTCTTACTTTTTTTGCAAAATACAACCATGTATGCTGCTACTTCTGCATCTTGCTCCACGTTCTTTTCTTCCATCGCGTTACTCTATACTTCTCCTTCCTTAAAAATTATTTTCTTCTGCAAGCTCAGCTGAAAATAAGTTGGAAAAATAAGCTTTCACAGAAAATAGAAAAAAAAGACTTTCCCCACGTCATTTTTCTTCTTCCCGTTTCTTTTCGACAGTAGCTCCACTTCTTTACCAAGGCCAATAGTTCGGCTCCCTCCTCATTCAAACTGTTCGGCCTCTCTCCCTTCTCTGGTGCCACCGCCATTATTGGTAATCCACTCACCTACCTTTGGCACACCAAACCCATGCTCTTCCTCTTTCTTCCCGCGCAAGAACCCATCTTCTCTCCACCATATTTGCTACACCGGCTCCTCTTACCCATCAACAACACCACACGTCTGTCAGTTCACCACCCACTCTGCCTATACATCCGTCCACCACTGCCTACATCTCACTGACCACCGCTGTTGACGGCCAACACCACCCAGTCCCGCAAATGCTTTTGTCTCCCCTCCCTCTAAATGTCTCGGCCTCCTTGTCTTGGCCTCATCGTAGCTTCCCTTAAACGAAAAAATGACGAAAATCACCTTTCCTCTCCCTCATCGCAAGCCACGTCAACAGCCTATAGCCCTCCATAGAGCCTAGTTCCACCGTACTCCTTTCTCTGGCCTTTCGTGACACGAAGCTTAGTTCCTGTGTATTTAATAACAACGTGTGATAAGAAGTATATATATTTTTATATACTTTAGTTGCAAAGTTTACGGTGTGCACACGACCGGTAACATTGGTCGCAAGCTTTTACATGGTCATCCGCGGTTATTCGTAGTTGAGTCGGAAGTTCGTCGGAGAATATTGGAGAGCATTTGGTGAGAACATTTAATTCAATTTAAATTTATATTCACTATTTAATTATAGTTAGTAAATAATCATAACTGGTTAATGTTAATTGATAGCTTGTGTATGTTAATGGCTGTATGCATGGATATTTATGTGTTAGAATACACTGAACACAGAGCGTTATTGTACATAACACTTTACGCACTACGAAATTTTGGTCGTTGTTAAATTTTTATGTTTGACGATGAATGACTTCGTGTCCATATGGTTACTTTATTGATTGGTTTATGGTTACACCACACACACTGTGGTTGTGGAACTATTCGGATAATCGATTAATTCTCCCTTCCGTGAAAGATTATTTAAATATTGAAATAAAAATGGAAAATCTATTTGAATTGAATTTAAAACTGTTTGAAATTCTATGTTAAAAGGACAAAATGACTTTCGTAAAAAGGCATAGCACTTCCAAAGTATCTCGATAATTTATATTAGATTGGTTCGGTTGTTATGCAAATAAATTAAAATTTTATTTTTTAATTAATGGTAAATTTAAATTGATCAACAGATGTTTGCGAAACGATTTTGTAATTGAATTGGTTTCTAAATTTAGATCAAACAATGATTTGAAATAAGTATTCAACATTGGCTCTGTGCGTATGATTTTACGATAAATTGTGAGAAACTGAACAAAATTTGAAAAATATTATTTTTAGATTTTTATTTAATTTAAACTGAATATTTGAAAATTTGACAGGATGATTTTTGAAGGCAAGTGATTCTAGAACTCAAATGTGATTATAAAATATTATTTGGAATCTTCTTTTGAAATTTAAGTTACGGAAATTTAAAATTTAGTTTATGAAAATGATTTTGAGTTACATCAGTTTCATGTAATTTTTTTTTTATAACGGCTATCCATGAATCTTGAAGTAATTAAATAAGTGATAAAAAATTATAAGTTCGATTTAATTGAAATGGAGCCTTGATGGTTTTTCAACTATTATAAGCCATTTACAATTGGATCGAGTTTTCGGTTTGGTTCAAAGGAAATGATTTGAATCAAAACTTGGTTATGTGAATAATTAGTACTATTTGAATAATGAACATAGCTGAAATGATTGAAGAAGCTTTAGGAAGAAAATTATTGTTAAGTCAATTTAATCTAAAAAGAGATTTGGAAATTTTGGAATGTGAATTAAAATAGAAGTTACGAGAATTTAAGAAAGGATTTATACGATTTATATTCAATCGTTATATGGTTTGAACTGAATGCGTCACGCAACGACAGTTCTTTATTATTGATTTGAGTTTTCAAACAACTACAACTTGAACGTTTTAAATTGGATTGACGTGAAACAAGAAATGTCAGAATTCTATTAATAATTGTTTTTGAATAGAATTTTTTTTTTCAAATTATAACGTATGGTTTTCAAGATATGTTTAAAATAAAATTTGAAAAGGTCGCTATACGTGCAGTTCCGCGACCACAAAGGAAAATCGAATAAAAATAAGGTTTATAAAAATATTAAAAATTTGGAGAAATTCTGATAAATCATATTTTAATATTTAAAAGTGACGTGAGTTGCAATATTTGAAATTTGAATAATTTTGAATCTATCTGATCTAAATAGTCATTTTCAGCGCATTTGATAATGCTTTTAACGTTATTATAATTTTTCTTTGAAATGATTTGGTTTAAAGAATTTAAAACATGATTTAGTGTTTAAAACTATGGAAAAGGGTCTGTTAAATATTTTGAAAGATTTTAAAGAGCTAAGATTATTTCGTATGAAATTTATTTAATATTACTGATTTTAAGTAAGATATTGAAAGTTTGAAACATAAATGGAAATGAGTTGGTTAGGGTTAGTCAAACATTCGATATGAGAAGAAAATGATAAATTGTTATGGTAATCTAATATTTGCTTGAGTTGGCGAATTGATATTGAATAATAAGTCAATTAAAATATATTTGAAATATCAGTTGTTAAATTATCGTGTATGGAATTTAAAATCAAATTAGAGTTGGTAATTGTGAAACTTCTAGAAAGGATAATGACTAATGGAAGGATTATGTTTAAAATGTAAGGTTGGGAAATTTAATGGTTGAATCTCAAAAGAAGAATTTAAATGTTACGGAATTTTATGGAATTTGAATGAATCCAACTTAGTATTGTAAATGAATTGATAACGATTTGGTAAGAAGATTTAAAATTGGGAATCCGGAATAATCAATGACTATTGTTTTGAAAATGCGCTTATTACTTGAAAAGACCGGGATCGAATATTTCGAAAACCATTCAAGTAATAATATGACGTTATAAATAAACTAAAGACTTGGAAATCGATAAGAGAAGACCGAGAATCTTCGAATTGTTTAGATTTATTGCTGATGTCTCGATTGGGCCAATCACCTGATATGAGGTTATAAGTGGCATGAGATCTGAATATATTTAGATATTTTCCGATTATTGTTCCGTTCAGACCTAGAACGGACTTGTATGGATTGTGTGTCTTACATTGAAATTGACTGCTTAACACTGATTCCTGTTAATATACATTGGATTTGTGGCAATAAATTATTCCCGTCTCTAAGACATCTGAACTTAGAAGTTATGTATTAGTAGGAATCAGTGAAATGTTGTGAATTTTCAATGTGGCATACCCGAGTTATGAAATGAGCTAGTGATGATCAAACCATGGCTCATTGAAGTGTAGCTTTGTGTATATCGTGGCATCGACGAACCTCACACCCCAGATTGATGGTAAACTGGCGGTTAGGTTATATACATATACAAAATCTCTATATTGATTTTGAAAGCTTCGGCGGTAGATCTACCTGTGAAACCTGTGAAAATAAAGTATATACAGTGTCCGAGTTTGGATGAAAACCGGGATATACTTCGTGCTCTGTATTCGTTGTCCATGTTTGGATGTTAATCGGGAGATACTTAGCTTCGTGTCCTCGATTAATCTTTCGTGCCAGGGACCATCATGTTGGAAAACATAATAACTAATATAAGCCTTTGGATTTGTTTGTAAACTGTGTATGTGGGCATAGTTACTATGCTTGCTAAGATTTATTTATTTATTTGTGAAATGGTTTCAACACTATGCACTGATTATAGTATTAAAAGAGGATTTTCACATATTAAAGCATTATTGGTTATCATGAAACAAAACTCGCCCATTTGGTGTGCACTTGGATTGTATGATATGGGACGAGCTTATGATAGCTTCATTTTCCAAAGTCGTTGCAAATTTCTGTGCATGGGAATTCACATGGAGTAAACCCGTTCCAAGTAGGCAACGTGGTCTGGTGATTTTTTCCAAATTTAAAATAAACTCGAAATAATAACTGTTTTGAGTTTTCACACCAGTCCCACGACTGATCTTGAGTTTATTGTTCCCTCGCCTAAACTCTGGGTTTCCATTATTTTGCACAGGCAGATAGTAGTTTAGTTTGCAGGTTTAGTCTTCAGAGCTGGATTCAGTTTAGAGCTAGAGTTTTGTTTTGGTTTTACTTCTACCGCTGAGAGAATTTAGTTTTCTGTTGGGCTCATGTTGTACTCTGGATATGCATAAGTCTTTGCAGATTGATAAGTTCAGGCATTGCTCGAGCTAGAATTGCTTATCGAAATGCTAGGTGCCACGCGGTGGCACGATGTGAGGAGAGAGTTGAGATGGTTCATGGAGACGTTTGTTTTCATGGTGAAGATTGATAGGTCTTACATGAAGGGGTTACTTTGAATACTTTGTTGGCAGGCGGTGGTGTTGTCGGAGTTTGTTGACAAAGTGCAATGGGTGATGGCCATGCCGAAGCTCATTAGGGAAGTAACCATGGTGTCTTGTCCTAGAAGATGCTTAGAGTAAGAGGATATAGGTGGAGTTGGTATGCTTTCAAGGAAATATAGAATCAAGGTGGAGATTGTTAGAATTTGTGATACAATATTTCCATTTTCAGAAGGTTTAGAAGATATTATTGATTATGGTGATACAATATTTTCATGTAGAGAAGATTTGGGAAATATTGTTAATTTGAGCAATATAATATTTCCAACTACAAAAGATTTAGAAGATATTAGAAAATTTATTGCCTCTTTTTTGTAAAATTAGACAGGGCAATAACTTACCTAAATAAGTGGAAGAATGTGAAGAAGTTTACGTTGGGATATTGAAGTAAGGAATTAATTCTCTGATTGGAGAATTAATTAGGCATTGATTTATAACCATAAATCAATTACTTTAACCCCGAGTATTAATCCTTATATAAGGATAGGGATTAGGTAAATGTACGGTACATCTCTCAAAGTTGTATTTCTTCTTCTTCTTCTTCTTCTTCTTCTTCTCTATTATCAGTCTTGTAATATTTTCTTATTTAGAAAAGGAATAAAATCTCCTCTCCCCAAGTGGACGCACACTAACAAGACGTTAGTGGAACCACTATAAATCTCTTGTGTTCTTTCTTTTATTGCTTGATCTATGATTGTATCTGTTGTTTGTTTTGCTTCGCCATCAATCCGTTCCTATTTGTTTTTCTGCAAGGTTGGGTTTTATTCCCAAGGCGTTTTTGGGGAAAAAAATTCCTCAACACTAATTTGTTGGTTGCTACGTTTAGGGACTAATTTGGGATCGATTGTTGATGATTGCAGTTAGGGTTTCTAGATTTAGGATTTCGGTTTGTACGTTGTGATTTAGGGACTTAGCGAAGTTTCATTTTTCTGAAGGTGACGAAGTGAAAGAAGGGTATTGTTCGATGGAGGGGAAAAAACAAAAGAATGCATTTTTTATTCCCACGTACAATAAATTGTTTTCCGCCTTTTTTATTTCCGCGCACAATAAATTGTTTTCCGCCTTTTTTATTTCCGCGCACAATAAATTGTTTTCCGCCTTTTTTTATTGGATAGCGTTTAAGTACTTGCTTAGGGCGTTGGGAAACCGAGAAATATGCAGTATTGAAAGAAGTGCAGGTGGGAATGCTAAGCATCTGTGTTGTTATAATTCCTTATTGTTGTAGTGAACTCGACAAGCTTCACATCTCGCTTTTGGCTCTCGCCAATCCTTTCGATAAGCGTAGGTCTTATCGATAAGCTTGCCAACATTTCAGGTTCCCACTCGCACCTTGGCCTGAAATCAAACCTTGCCAAATAATAGAGGCTCTTCCATTTTGAAAACATCGCTCCCAAACTTGCATGTCTTCGACTCAATGCATCTGAAACTGTGTTCCTCATGCCCGGAGTATAGGCTGTACCAAAATCATATTGTGCTAGAAACTCTAGCCATCGTTGCTGCCGAAGACTCAAATCCTTTCGGGAGAAAAGGTACTTCAACGACTTGTGATCCGTAAACAACTCGAATCGAACTCCCAACAGGTAATATCTTTACATCTTCAGAGAAAACACAATCGCCTCTAACTCCAAATCATGAGTTGGGTGATTTCTCTCATGCGGCTTCAGCTGTCGACTCGCATAGGCCATAACCTTATCCTTCTGCATTAGCACTGCTCCAAGTCTAGTGCCACATGCATTAGTGTATACCACCATATCCTCATACCCACTTGGAATAGTCAACACAGGAGCACTCTTTAGTTTCTCCTTCAGGATTCCAAACGCTTGCTCACACTTTGCATCCTATGTGAACAATTGGTTCTTCTTGTCAATCCTGTCAACGATGCAGCTCTCTTGGGGAAATCCTTGATAAATCATTGGTAATGACCTGCCAACCCAAGGAAACTCCGAACATCCATCGTATTCTTTGGTCGATCCCAGTCCTGGATTGCTGCCACCTTAGCAGGGTGAACCACTAAACCATATCCAGAAACAACATGGCCTAAGAACCTCACTTCGCTCTTCTAGAAGTGACACTTCGAAAACTTAGCTCTCAACTGATGCTTTTGCAAGGTTTCCAAAAGAACTCCTAAGTGCATCTTGTGCTCTTCCTCATTCTGAGAATAAATCAGAATATCATCCATGAACACATGCACTAACTTGTTCAACTGTTCTCTAAAAACCCTGTTCATAAGATCCACAAAATACACTGGTGCATTAGTCAACCCGAATGGCATCACCAACCATTCGAAGAAACCGGATGGTGTCCTAAAAGCAGTCTTCGACACATTATCCTTCACCACTTTCAACTGGTGAAATCCCGTTGCCAAATCCATCTGAGGAAACACTTTGGCTTCGTGAAGCTGATCGAACAAGTCATCAGTCCTTGGCAACGGATACTTTTCTTCTTGGTTACCTTGTTGAGCTCATGGTAATCCTCATACAATCTTAATGATCCATCTGCCTTGGTTGCAAACATGACTGGTGCACCCCATTCGGATACACTCCTCCGAATGAATCATTTTCCCAAAAGGTCATGAACTTGCATATATAACTCTCGCTGTTCCTTTGGCGCCATCCGCCTAAGAGGCATAATGATTGGTCCAAACACCCTTAACCAAATCGATCCTAAACTCGATCTCATGATGCGACGGCAACCCTTTGACCTCGTCAAAGACATCTTCAAACTCATTCGCAATCAGGACTGATGACAAGTCTTCCTATGGATTCACAAGTAAATATAGATAGATTACGAAGACCCCGTCTTCGGGCTTACATATAATCAAAACCTATAACCCTTCCATATCCCCGAATCTCACCTCTAGCTTCTCGCAAAGCACTCTTGCCGCATACCTCTTGAGCCAATCCATGCCCAAGATGATCCCAACCCAACGAAGTTAAGAAAAAAGCAATCATACACAAAAGAGAAATCACGACTCGACAATACTAGACCATGACACAACATTGACAAACTGGACGAACCCCCAACTGGATTAGTCACGATCAATGGTCTATCACAAATCTTGGGCTCCAAACCCAAGCGGCACACAAGCTCATTACAGATGAAAGAATTCGATACTCCAGTATCGAACAACACACGAACTGAAACACCATTAACTGAAATAGTACCTTGTACGATGACACCCTTTCCCTTCTCCTTTACAGTAGGAGCTCTCGAAGAAGATGGCACAGCTTCCAAAGCATATGCCTTCACGAGCTGCTTGCCCTTAGCTGATTATGGGCAATCTTCCTTCTCATGCCCAGGCTTTCCACACTTAAACCACTTCTTCTCATGTTTGGGATTATTGAACTCACTCGAGTAATGACCCTTATGTTGGCAGTTAAAGCAAACCACCTCACTCTTAGGCTTCTTCTGGCATCCTTTCCTTTCTGTTGTTGCTGCTTCCACTTCTTATTATTACCACCTTGATGTGGTTTCTGAACTTGGTTGCAGCGACAACATTTGCTTCCTTAGCAAACAAGCTCTCATGGCGAACTACTTTCCACAATTTTCTCAAATGGATCGTTAAGATGATCCACCAACGACCTTCCAATATAGGTATCCAGACCCATGACAAACTTCTCGTTCTTCTGATAGGGTGTGTCAATGTATGAACAAGCATATCTAGACAAGGCCTCGAAATCAGATACATAATCAAGTATAGAACGATCATTCTGTTTCAGCTTTATGAACTTCTTGAACAAAGAAGATTTCTGAGCAGTGGAGATAAATTTCATCTCGAATTTAACTTGGAACTGCTCCCATGACATCTCTTCCTCTGGAGTCTCAAGAATAACAGAATTCCACCACTCCATGGCCCTGCCTTGCAACTGCCTTGATGCAAGCTTTCTCTTAGTTGCATCATCTAGACCCAAATCTCCCAAAATACGGACACAAGAATCCATCCACCTCTGAACCTCTTCAGCTGGCTCAGTTCCTTTGAATGGCTTCCCTCTTTGAGATGTATAATCTTTGCACAACTTTGCAAAATCCACAACCCTAGGCATCTGAACACCTACATCTACGGTGGCTTCCACTGGAGCGGGTACCCTTCTCATGAACGCCTCCATCATGGCTTCAAACATAGCTGGGTAATCTGGTGCACCTCCATTACCCCCTTTAGGCATAGCCCCTTCCCTAGCAATATGCCTTGAAGTACGTCGACTCATTCTAAATCTGCAAATTAGAATGATTAGCTACTTACAAGAAAAGCTGCTAAAGAAGTACAAATGCTACTACACTATATACACTATATAGTATACATTCAACTAAAATCTACAAATACGTCTCTCATACCTAATTATGTCTTATAAATTTGGCAAAAATCGTTAACCAGAGCTCTGACACTGATATACACGTAAATGTGTATATTTTATCCGCATATTTATCTTGTTTTCTCTTTAAAATAACTAATACTATGTATTTATAGTTGTGTTTCCAGATTATTTATGATGAATGGATGAATGCACTTAATTGTTGAAAAGCTTGAAGAATTGGTGCAAGAAGAGTGTTGATTTTTAGAGCTAGATTAAAGCTTGAAGACCTAAAGAAATGTTGTTGTTCAATCACCTTCTGCTGCATATTTTAATGTCAAGATTGAATGCTTTTCCATAATGATCACTTGGAGTTCTTATTCATTCTCAAGGCAATTGGAGTTAAAGCCCGCAACCATTTTCTTTGCATGTGTTCACGTTAGCTCATTTGCAAGGCCTCTTATTCTATAGTTGCATTCACACTGGCTTATGTTTTATTTAAGATAATTCTTTTGTCCCACATTGTGTAATGAGTCTCTTAGTCTTGGCCAATACAAATATAAATACATTGTATCTCATTCATGTAAAAACACACTTAGTTTTATTCTGTAATTCTCTTCTTGGATTAAAACTCTTCTTCTCCATTTCTCTTTACTTTTTATTGTATTTTATTTATGTTGTATATATTCTGTTTCTCTTCTTGTTTAGCTATGTCTAGCTAATCTCCTTTAATTAGGGGGTGATGAAGCTGGATTAGATTCAATATGAATCACATAGCCAAAGATATTAGAACTTTATGTATGTAGATCTAGATCTGAACCAAGGTTTGGATCCGAACCTTCATACTTTGTGTCGTTTAAGAGCTATGCTCCTTCACAGGGTATATTCGAGTTCGATCTAACGTTCATCAGATTTAGATCTAATATTTAGGGTTTTAGAAATAAATTAGTGAATCTGTCCTGATAGCCTATGGTTGTTTAAGAGCTTAGCTCCTGCATAGGCTATACTTGTTGTTATTCAAATATTTGTTTCTAGAAACCTAATTATCGTTGATTCATGTTTGTGACAGAAACATGAATTAGATCTGATTAATCCGTTTGGCTATTGATGAATATTAATCTAATTTATGTCATCGCTCCCTAATTGCTTTTTTTAATTATATAAATCTCTCTTTTTATTTAATTGCTATTATTTTCTGTGTTTTCAATCAATCAATATCCTAGAATAAATTGATTGGATTTACCAGTTTAAATATTTTTGGTCCCAGAGTTCGACACCCTCTACAACAATCCTTGTTGCTTAGGGAAGCCGAACAGATTTTACAGTTGTTTATAATTGTTTAATTTGTTTGCAAACAAATTTTGGCACTGTTGCTGTGGACCAAAATAAATTTATTAGTAAATCCTTCGGGTTATTTTTTTTCCATTAAAAAAAATTTCCTTTTATTTTCTTGTATATATAGAATAAATTCTCGATTGATTTGATTTGGTATTATTCAATGATACCTTAATCTTCCAATTAAGAGAAAAAAAATCTTGCCTTTTTGTTTCTATTCCTTTCATTTATTTCTTTCCAATTTTCTACAAATATCTTTCCTCTTTTTACAATTCAAAAAAAGAAAAAGTAGGAAATAAATTTTCTTTGTGTCATTTTTCTTCATTTCCTTCTCTGCATCTACCATTTTCAGACAGCTCCATCACCAGTACTGCCTTCACATCTCCTTCTATAAAACACACTTCATAGAAAACCAAACTGCCTTCTATATAATCGCAAACATCAACCCAAAACACATCCACATTTCAAAAGACCACTCAATATTCCCACGTCCATCACCTAGCCATTAGTCGCCACCTTCAGAATCTCCATAAACCCCACTTCTACATATTCTCCACGCAAGCAAGCACCTCGCCCCTCAGATTGTCTTCATCTCAAACCATATTCACTCAGCAAACTCCTCATCACATCAAGCAAAATCCCCTTCAGATCCACGCAATACCCTCAACATACACTCCACGTTTTTCACAATTTCCTTCACAACCGTACCTCCCTTTCCCCCTTACTCCCATCAACATCCCCAGTACAAAAACACCACTACAGCATATATACCACCCTCCTTCATCATACATCCACATGCTGTCCAATTACCCCTAACGCAAGCACAATCACGCACCACTGAAACCATTCCTCTTTGAATAAATGAAACCACAAACACTTCATCTACCTAACAACACTTGAATCCACTGCCTCCTCATATCACCAAACACTCCACCATCATTTTGACCAAAAAAAAATCATGATCAAAATCATCAGCCCCAAACCACTGCTATACCAAACTTCAACATCATTAAAGCCACTTAAACTTTGTCATCCATTTCTGAACATTCAGTCATCAACGCTCATCCACAACTAAACGACTTGGCCACCTCCCATTCACCTGCAAACCATTTCCAGTCAACCTATCATACTGCAGTTCCAAGAAACCCCGTCAATACTTCACTTGCCATTTATCTCACTCCTCTCCATACCCGCAACCGCCTACGAACCACTCGAAGACAACAAAGCAAAAATAGACCCGCAACCACAAACCATATCCGTACAACCAGCACTTCGCTTCATATCAACCAGACCACATTCACTCTCTTTCTTCGAACAAGCCACAAGCCTGACGAACTACCTGAGCTTCACAAACTCCATCCTTTTCTGACCAACTAAAACACCCTCTTCAGATCCACTTTGAAAGCCCCAAATTCAAGCTCCTCTGAATACACCAAGCCAGTATCTACTTCGGCCAAGTTCATCACACCAACCCAATCAGACAACCCTTCAGTTTCTTCCCACCACTAACCCAAAAAACTCAGTCCCTTGAATCTCCAAACTGCCTCCAGAATCTTAGAAAAACCATAACGCCTACCAATACCCATGTTATCTCCAACCAAACAATATCGCAACCCCTTCAAAACACAGTAATGCATCACCTTCAAACCCATACCATCAGCGATCAACATAGACCAAAAAAATGAAACCCCCAATTTCCAATTGCCTTTGGATCGAAACCGCTTCAAACACCAACCGGTTACCCTCGTCATCATCAATCGATTGCTTCTAGACTCCGATTCAATCCAAAACAAAATTAAAAAAACTGTGAGAATCCAACTGCTATCCAAATCGAAGGGAAAGTTTGCGCGATTTGCTGAGTGCGAAGAAAGGAACCATATTTGATTTGGAATGATTTATTTCTGTTTTTTTTTTGGGATTCTATCGTTTTTTTGTGAGAATTAGAAACCTAGTTTGTAGTAAAAGACAACAAGGTCTTTTGACTTGTTTTTGTTGGGCAGTGTGCATTGGGCCTGTGTGGGGGTCTATTGGAGTTTTGGGTCTGTTGACATATTTAGTTATATTGTTGTTCAAGTTGTGTTAGGATCTTGTTTGTAAAATTTTGTTTAAATTCATTGTTCTTCTTTCGTTTCTCTCAATAAAAAAAGGGTGTGTCTTAATTTTCTTGTTTTTCTTTTATGGCTTAGTTTTGTTTATATATATATATATATATATATATATATATATATATATAATTCCTTGTTTTTCTTTTGTAGCTTAGTTTTGTTTTAATTTCAGTTTAGTTTTTCTTCTTTTGTTTGTTTTGTTTCTCTTCAAAAAAAAAATCTTCAAATAGAAAAAATCATCAAATCGAAGGCCAAAGGAAGGAACATACAAATGAACAAGTAAATCAAAAGTCAAATAATTTGCAACAACCAGAAATAGATTTGGTTGGAGCGATTGCACACCAACTGGGGTGTGAACACGCTAGCGCTACTCAATTGCACTGGACGGACTGCTGATCACGTAAAATTTTCTAAACCCTACAGGTGCTCTGTTGCAAAGAAAAATATATAGAATTTGCATGTAAAAAATTTCTATAGGTGCCGCGGCTTGCTTTAAATTTTTTATTTCTACAATTTATTATTCTGTGTTTGTTCTATGACTGAATATTTTGCCTGTTGATGTGTGGTTTAAAATTTTAAAACGAACATGGGACTAATTGAAAAGTTTATTTTTGAAACTGAATTGAGGATTCCCCAAAGCTCATAAGATAAAATATTCGTTAAATTGACAATTAGGATTGATACTCTCAAGGTGTCTAAGGAACGGTAGGGTCTCGAACTCAAATAGGTTCTTAAACTTTTCAGTTGTGTTTCTACGGTGATTCGTGGTACACTGATAACCACTGTCCGAACCTGGCCTAGACTAGTATTCATATAATCTGAAGTTGTTAATTTTAACATATTTTTTTTAAAGAGCTTTCTTGAAAATGTTTCAATTCCCTTATTCCTACGAATTTTACGATAGTTGTGAAAATCAATATAATCCATATAATTTTACACCAAATTCATATGGATATTTTAATAAAAACTTTTGTACAAACAATTCGGATTTTACGCCACCGACTTTTCAAAACTTTCAAAATACTCCTGATTGTACACCACCAAATTTTCAAAATGATGATCAACCCTCAACTCTTAAAACACGTATTGAATCTTTACTTGAAATGACCATACAACAGAATCAAGAAATAAATGAATGGTGTACTTCATACATGTGCGACAATTCAAGTGAAAGTTTTTAAAATAATCAAAATTTGAATTCACCTCCAAATTCAAATGATTTTGATTATAACCCTTGTCAATTCAATTTTGAACTCCAAAATGAATTTCAAATTCAAAATGGAAATGTAAATCAATTTTCAAATGATTTTCTCAATAGGGATAATTTCAATTGTGGTGCTACTGAAAACTTTTGTTCTCAACAATTTCAAACTGAAAACTCTCACGTAAATAACTATAAATTTGATTTTCTTGAGAAAAAGAACAAAATTGACAACTAATTGAAGTTTCATGAGAAACAAAATCAAATCCAAACGTGTGACGATTCGAATGATAATCCACCTTTGCCGACAATTGATGATATTCAACTGACCACTTTTGAAATTGATGAAAATCTTAAAGAAGTTGTTGAAAACTCTGTAATTGATTTGAATTTAAATTATCTTGAAATTGAAGGCGTCAATCTTCAATTTGATCTTCCTCTCTCATATTCTGAAAATTTTGAAAATTTAGCAACTTTAGATTGTCAACTTGAAAGAAATGACAAAGTTGGTAACAGCTGTTTATTCGAGGACGACTTTGATGAGCAAAAACTTCTTGAACTGATTGATGATAATGTTGTTGGGTCTGAAACTGAAAACGAAACATTTGAAGACTTTGAAATTCTTGAGGTTGGAAGCAACGAAACCGCTGAAGGTGATCTTAAACACAATGACGATTTTTCTGAAACTGTTGAAACCCCTTGCGACTTGATCGTTTCAATTGGACCTCACTTTGATCACTTGTTTTTCAATGATAAATTTCTGCAGTATATGAACTCTTTTTGGAATAACACTGTTTTTGAGAAAACACAATTTCGAATTTTACTGAAAATTCATTTGTTTGGTTTTAACTTTAGGTTTACGAATGAACCTTTAGTCAACAAAATTTCAAATATCAAAGCAAAACTGAACAATATTTCTCAAAACAAGTGTGGAGGTAAGAACGATGCACACGTCTCTCAATTTACACACCATCAGAACAAGTCAAACTTTGTTTTTGAAACATTTTCTGAACCCCGGCTCACTGACTTCTCTTTAGTTGCTATAGAAATTCAATTCGATTTTTGGATCAATTGTAAGCTCAAAATTTTAAAGTTAGCAGCTCGAAATTTTAAAATTAGCAACTCAAAATTTCGAAAAAACAAAATTTATTTTTCCAAATTTGAAATGTAATAGAAACCTTTATGATTTGGTTTTCTGTGCTTAAGTTGTGTCTCATAATCTTAATGAGGCTGACCCATTGGTCCATTGTGGACCGGTTCATCTACTCGATGACTACATATTTTCTACATGCACATTTGGTAAGTCGCACTAACCTTCATTTGTACATATGTAAATATTTATCTTCCGTTCATTCATTGTGTCATGCATCAACTATCGGGACACAGTCAAAATCAAGTGTGTGTGGGGGGGGGGGGGGGGAGGAGTCTCTTTTTCATTCTGTTTTGCATAGTTTAAGTTTTCATTTTTTTCCTTTCCCTTTTTTCATTTTTTTCCTTTTCTAAAAAAAAATCGCACTTCTATTTACTTTTAAATAAACGATGGAGTTATTAGCATATAATTTTGGTTGTTCAATTAAATTGTTTGGAAATTTACTTCTTTAGCGGATAACGAAAGGAAAGTTTGAATTATGAGCAAATTTGGTGTAACTGGTGTATTGGGAGATTCGTGGGTGATGAGTATGAAATGTTTTCTGAATTGTAATCCGATTAAATGAATGGTTGATTTAGACTACTTGCAATAACATTTTAGATCGTTTAAGTGAAGTTGTGCTAAGATATCCTCGCTTAACTCTCTCTCTCTTATGTAAAAAAAGAAGAAGAAAAATGTATATATATATAATAATAACCCAAGGGTATCCAACATTGCTAGTACATCTAGCATTGGTGTGTAAACCTGCCAAGCTCTTTCCGACACCTTGTTGACAATGTCAGCGTCGGTATATCTTGGTCTCATTTTATGAGTTGGACACCTATGGATTACCGACATCTTATTGACAAAGTCAGCGTTGGTCTGCACAATCCGCCAAGCTCTGTCCCAAACTCTCACGGGTGGTATACCTTGGTCTTTTCGGTTAGGTGTTTGTAAATACTAATAATGTAAATATTTTGTAATAAAGAGAGAGTAAGCACTTGAAATCCAAGCACACTCTTCACTTTTTCGACCTAACTTGTTAACAAAAAGGAAGTTGAGATGTCGTTTTACGATTGTTGATATCGATTATAGAATTCATTTCATATTTGCACTATGTTTCTACCAAAACAACTAGCCAAGCTGGAGGAGTTTGTGATGATAACATGACTTTTGTTTGAATTTTTGATTAGTAACGGACTCAAATTTCACAGTGACGACCGAAATTTGTGTTAAATCAGTCGTGTAAAATTTATAAAAGTAAATTGTTCATTTGTAAATATTACTTTAAAAGCTTGCATTCATCTTGTAAATATTTTCTAATCTTGCATTTTGTAAATATTTTTCGCATTCAACTTATGGATTTTGTGGGTAGTATCAGCTGAAAACCCTCACGAGACAACACTCGTCCTTCTGGGGACACCCAGAGGTTTAAAGGCTTGTTGCATATTCTCAATGCAATCGTGCTCCCTACGAAAACAGATTTATCTTATTTTTTTACTTTATTCCAAGACGAATAAAAAGATAAGTGTGGGGGTATTAGATATACACGTAAATGTGTATATTTTATCCACATATTTATCTTGTTTTCTCTTTAAAATAACTAATACTGTGTATTTATAGTTGTGTTTCTATATTATTTATAATGAATGGATGAATGCACTTAATTGTTGAAAAGCTTGAAGAATTGGTGCAAGAAGAGTGTTGATTTTTAGAGCTAGATTAAAGTTTGAAGACCTAAAGAAATGTTGTTGTTCAATCACCTTCTACTGCATATTTTAATGTCAAGATTCAATGCTTTTCCATAATGATCACTTGGAGTTCTTATTCATTCTCAAGGCAATTGGAGTTGAAGCCCGCAACCTATTTTCTTTGCATGTGTTCACATTAGCTCATTTGCAAGGCCTCTCATTATACAGTTCCGTTCACACTGGCTTATATGTTATTTAAGATAATTCTTTTGTCCCACATTATGTAATGAGCCTCTTAGTCTTGGCCAACGCAAATATAAATACATTGTATCTCATTCATGTAAAAACGCACTTAGTTTTATTCTATAATTCTCTTCTTCGAATAAAACTCTTCTTCATCCTTTCTCTTTACTTTTTGTTGTATTTTATTTATGTTGTATATATTTTGTTTCTCTTCTTCTTTAGCTATGTCTAGCTAATTTCCTTTAATTAGGGGGTGACGACGCTGGATTAGATTCAATATGAATCACATAGCAAAAGAGATTAGAACTTCATGTATGCAGATCTAGATCTGAACCAAGGGTTGGATCTGAACCTTCATACTTCGTGTCGTTTAAGAGCTATGCTCCTTCACAGGGTATATTCGAGTTCGATCTAACGTTTATCAGATTTAGATCTAATATTTAGGGTTTTAGAAATAAATTAGTGAATCTTTCCTGATAGCCTATGGTTGTTCAAGAGCTTAGCTTCTGCATAGGCTATACTTGTTGTTATTCAAATATTTGTTTCTAGAAACCTAATTATCGTTGATTCATGTTTGTGATAGAAACATGAATTAGATCTGATTAATCTATTTGGCTATTGATGAATATTAATATAATTTATGTCATCGCTCCCTAATTGCTTTTTTTTAATTATATAAATATCTCTTTTTATTTAATTGCTGTTATTTTCTGTGTTTTCAATCAATCAATATCCTAGAATAACTTGATTGGATTTACTAGTTTAAATATTTTTGGTCCCAGAGTTCGACACCCTCTACAATAATCCTTGTTGTTTAGGAAAGCGGAACGGATTTTACAGTTGTTTACAATTGTTTAATTTGTTCGCAAACAAATTTTGGTTTGAAGGTGATGACCAAATGTGATGACCTTCCACAACCCCTACACTTAACAAGAGGAATAATGCGCTGAAAGGCGTGCCAGATAGTTGTGGACGATCATCAGAGCAGGAAAACATAATCGGAACCTATCGTAGAACTCACAGCGCAAGGATAAAATATTGTAGAACATATACAACAGGTAATAATAGTGAAGCATCATATAACAAACTTTTGAAAATTTCATAAGATCCTGAAAGATTATCCATACATCATAGAAATTATCGAAGTCTGTACATAAAGCCTCACTACAACACCCATATAGCAACTCAAACAGCGGAAACGGAAAATACTATATAGTAATAAAACTATTACGTAAGTCTTCAGCTCGTCATCAATCAACGTCTCACCAAATTATTACCTATCACCTGCAACTCAGTCTGCTCATCCACAACCGGATGAACAACCCAAGGTAATAAGAGGGAAACATAAAACCTTGAGTCAGACGACACCGTTAGTGAGCGATAAAACAACTATCTAACTTCATCAATAAAGTACATGATAATAGGCAGATAACAACTAATCTACCCATAACACGAGAGAAGAACTCAACCCCGTCTTCCCACATCGGACAGTCATAGACTTTACATCAACCATTTCAACCATACATCCATGGTAATCATAACAACCATACATTCATAGCGATCAGAAGCAACCGCCACTAGCACTCATAGTATCCAGATTATATATATATATATATATATATATATATATATATATATCACGTAGACCATCCTAATCGAATTCAACATCTCTCAAGCACAATCCCCAGAGGCCTAAACCAATATTATACAAGCACCCAAGAAATTTCTCCTTCGACATTGAACAATCTACGTGAGACAGTACAAATCGAGCAACCAATCAACCATGACAGAATCTAGCTATCACTGCCAATGCTGCTTTGAAACTATCGTTAATCGTGTGACGGCCAACCTTGCCATATGTTAAGGGCTAATGGTAACCCCGGTTCTAGCTTAAACTCCATACGTCTTTTAACGATACATATTCTCCTTCGACATTGAACAATCTACGTGAGACAGTACAAATCGAGCAACCAATTAACCATGACAGAATCTAGCTATCACTGCCAATGCTGCTTTGAAACTATCGCTAATCGTGTGACGGCCAACCTTGCCATATGTTAAGGGCTAATGGTAACCCCAGTTTTAGCTTAAACTCCATACGTCTTTTAACGATACGTATGTTTGCCCAACCTTGACAACTAAGCCTTTCGACGATACCGGGGGTACTCGACAAGCAACCTTCTAGTCTTTTAGGTGCCACAATCATACCCCTGACTCCTCGGCTTTTGCATCTCTAGTCATCCAATATTGACGACTTTTCATAACCGAGCAACCTTCTCAAGTAACCATTATCCACCAACTCACAACCTTTGAGTTGTCATCTCATTCGTTGTTCCATACTGCGTCGCGACACAGGTTCATCACTAACAAACCTGACCGACCCATCTGTTGCTTCCCCGATTTGATATTTTTTTCTTTTCAGAAATGACCATGTGTCTTCTAAGTGCGACTGCCTAGATCCATCACTAACAAACCCGACAGATCCATCTGTTGCTACCCCCAATCCGACCGATCCATCCACCAAGACACCCGACTGATCCATCCTCATTAATCACAACCGATCCATAGCCTCTAAAACAAGATCGATTCATACATGGTCTATCCAACATGACCGTCCCATACATCCAGAACTTGACCGACCCATGTCATTGAAACACATGCCGACCAATGGAGTTGACCGACCCATAGAGTTGACCAACCCATGCACCCAGAACTTGACCGACCGTTCCATAGAGTTGACCGACCATCTTCTGTACTACGCCTTGTACTATACTTGCACTACATGGCCGATCCATGCGATTCCAACCGATCCATGGCATATACAACTCCAATCTATCACCGAATTCAACCAAAACTTCGCCAGACAACAAGACTGACGAAATCTTATCATCGAATTCACCAACACAACCATAAGCATGTTATGAAATCGCTAATAACATGAAAATGACGATTTTCATCAAAATTATGGAAACTTTACCAAAATCATGATAAATGAACATATGAACTAAAATATGGATCTAACTTGCATAAACATATGAAATAACATAGAAATTACCAGTTTAATTTGCTAAATTAGATCCTATGGCAGTTCATATGAAAATAAACTTATCATGAAGTAGATCTAAGGCAAACAACTTGAATTTGATTAAAACAAGATCAAACACTCATATACTTGATTGAATCCGTGTGAAAGATGCATATCACTCACCAATTCTCCAAAACAACCCAAAACACTTATATCTAGATCCGGATTGCGAAGAATTTGATCCAAACTCTTCAATTCGATGAACTCTCCCTTTGATTTGCGTAGATCTAGCCTTAAATGTTGTAGATCTTCGATTCTCTAATCTTTAATGGTGGAAAGGTAAAGAGAATGGAGAAACGGAGGAACTCTAGCTCTTCCAAATGAGATAACGGAGAAAGTAAACTATTCTCCATGCCTCATACCCCATATTTATAGCCTCCACCAGCCCACTAATAGGCCTCCCCAAATCTTCCCATTATGGCTTACCAAACCTAAACAACCAACCGCTAAACCTTAAAATAGCATTTCCTCGCAGACTTCTGAGCCAAATCTTTAATGTGACCACTCTACAGAAAGGGAAACATCATTTCCTTTCCAGGCACAGGTTACAACACCTGATTCAATCTGAGTCAAAAGATATGCCATGTACAAGATTAACAAGGGCAAAATGGTCACAAACAAAATTGGTTAAAATTATGGACATGTCTCACATCCCCATAAGCAACATATTAAAATATAAGAATGTTCCAGCCCTTAGAGAATAAAAATAAAAATATTTTACGATCTTCCGATGCGGAAAATGCGAGTTGTTACATTTTTGGACCTTGGGAGTTGGTGAAAAGTTGGGGGGAAGTTTGAAAGTTTAAATTTTTGAAATCCAAAATTTAAATTTCAAAATACAGGTAGATATGTCAACATATAGACATATGTATGTCAACATATGTACTCATTTTCAAGGGAAATTTGATTTTTGTGAAATGTGATTTAAATTATCGATTTATATTTCAGGTTTAACGATTTCCTGAAATAATTCTAATCCTAACAAACATCCAAAAAAAATTATTTTATTAATTATTATTATTTTGAATTTCAAAATTCAAATTTCAAACTTCAAAATTCAAAATTGAATTTTAAAGTTTTAATTTTTAAATTCAAAACAAAGCAACCATTTAACCAAAAAAAATTTAAAGTTAATTAAGAGAATCTGATTAATAGATCCTTTTCTTCGAATTTTTCTGAATTCTAAATTATCGTGAAGCACCTATTTGAGTTTTCGGTTTTTGGCTCTTCATCACTTGATGATGAATTTGAATCATCTAATATTGCTGCGTATGCTTTCTTTCTCTTCCTTAATGAATTGCTGTTGTCCGTTTGTTGAGTCGATTTATGTGGATATGGACACATGCTCCTTATATGGCCTGCTTTGTTGCAATTATAACATCCGTCATCATTTCTTCTTGAACTTCCTTGGTTATTATTTTGAAAATAATTCATCCTTCCATACTTCAGAAATTTTCTAAAATCCCTTGTCATAAGGGCTGTTTCTTCATCATCTTTACCACATGAGTCAGAATCATTTGTTGTTTAAATGCGATGGATTTCTTCTCAGTTGGCCTGTTTTCCTTTCTTTTCTGTAATTGGACTCCAAAAGGCATCAGATTTCCGATTAACTCTTTAATCTTCATTTCACTGACATTATTGGCTTCTTTAATCGTTAATGTTTTCTGATCCCATTCTGGAGTCAATGAGTTCAATAATTTTCTGATTTGATCTTCTTCAGAATAAGTTTTTCCATATGCTATTAATGAATGCACTATCTCTTGAAATCTGTAATACATTTCGGAGATAGGCTCATTCTCCTTCATTTCAAATAACTCAAACTGATTAACTAACATTGATATATTAGATTGTTTAACTTTACTAGTTCCTTCATGAGTAACTTGTAAAGTTCTCCAAATCTCATAAGCAGTTTTACATAGTGACACTCTATTAAACTCATTCCTATCTAATGAACAAAATAACATATTCATGGCTTTAGAATTGCTTTGCGCATCAGCCTTTTGTTCATTTGTCCATTGTGCAAAAGCAGTTGTGGTTCAACAAATTCATTTTGTGTACTATTCCATGTGTCTAATCCTACTGATTGTAATATATTTTCATTCTACATGCCCAGTATGAATAATAACTACCATTAAACATTGGTGGTCTAACAGTGGACTAACCCTCCACAAAAGAACTATTATTGCTACCAGTATTCGTTGCCATCATAACTATTTTCAAAAATCAGATTATGAACTTTTTGAAAGATCTTGCTTTGATACCAATTGTTAGGGATTGCGGAATGGATCGTTAAGGAAAAATTAACACTAGAGGGGGGTGAATAGTGTTTTTGAGAAATTAAACAAAATCTAAAACTTATATGATCTACTATATGAATCACACACCACAGAAACAATCACAGGCATAGAATCAAACAAAAACACAAAGATAAACAAAAATAAAATGCAGAAAAGGAAAGAACACACCGGAGTTTATATTGGTTCGGAATTGCTCCTACGTCCAGTCCTAAGCAATGCTTGATTGCGCAGAGTTTTATTATTATATCAATATCCTAATACAACCCCCTTGATTTCATGGCTACAAGATTAACACCGATTCCAAACACCATTGATCAAGTATATTCCCCTTGACTTCACGGCTACAAGGTTCACACCGCACCGGTTCCTTGATTTCAAGGCTACAAGTAAACACCTTTTTCCCAAGCACTTCCCAAACAATTACAACAACCCTATAACTCTTCAATAATACTTCTTTTTTGAGGGTAATGAGTAGAGAGTGAAAAGAGAAGAAGTTTTATGTAAATAGAATTGAATTTGGCAGAGTATTAGTGTAGAAATCATAAAAATAAGAAATAATAATGGTGTAAAGAAAGGTGATGAAGATGGAGAAGAAGAATGATGATTTTTTTTGAAATCATCCCCTATTTATATGATCTGAAAGGTTGCAACGCTTCTGGAATGTTACAAATAGTGAAAAGACACTTCCTTTCAAAATCAAAATATGACAATTATATGTCGACATAGGAATAAATGTATGTTGACATAACCTATGAATTTTGAGCATTTTTGAAGTGTTTTGATATATATATATATATATATATATATATATATATATATATATATATAATTCCGGAAACTCTTGAATTAAAACATAGTATTGTAAATGAATATTATAAAGTAGAAAATCATTTTAAACTATAAGTATAAACTATATAAACATATTTATAAAATTATAGAGTTTAAACCTATAAAAATATAAAGTATATAAAGTATATAAACTTATAAACTATAAAACTTGAGTTTAAAATCAAAAGTAGTATAACGAAAGTAAAATAGAGAAGAATAAAGTAGAGAAGATAAAGATTGAAGATAGAATTTGAAATCAGAATTTGAACCTAGAGTGTTATTCAGAGTCTTACATAAACTAGACTCTATTACTGTATTTATCTTGAACCCTTGAAATCTTGATTACTCATGAGTCTTGAATCATCTCTAAATTCTGAATCTCTGGAAGATCTTAAAATGTACAGTCTTCAGTATTAATTCTTAAATATAAATCCTATATATATATTCTAAATAAAAGTGTTAGTAGATATTTTATAATCAATTAATATTGAAATAAGGTTATTGTCATCAAAACTCCATTCTCCAACAGAAACAAATTAATTAGACAACTATGAAGAATCGAATTAATATAAGAATCATATAGAAACAAGAAACTAAAAATGAATTATTTAAGGAAAATTGTCATACCAAAGGACTATGAGAACAACGATATAGAAGAAAATAGCAAATTAACTGGAAGAAGATTCTAACTAATAAATAAGACCTAATGTTGACTACACTAGACGATTCGCATTTTCACCCAAACCCGCTCAACCTTCTGTCTTTGATTACTAGCACTAGCTTCAACGTCATCCATGAAATCGTGTAATGGGATTTCAGAGCAGAATGGTGAATTTTTTTAGGAGGTGTCTCCTAGACCATCTTCGTAGCACACATCACGATAGTCTCGAGTCGTAGACTTAAGCACTGTAACGACCCAGGGATTTTCGGTCCAGAAAATCGACATGAATACCCTTTACCGTACTCATGTCGATCCTCCAAGCACCAAAACACTGGAACGTTTAGAAAGAAATTAGAGGGTGAGATAAAAAAGATAGAAAGTTAGAATAGAAGAAGAAGAAGAAGAAGAACCAACACAGAGTCTCACATCGCAGCATAACAAAATATAATACAGAAATAAATCTTTACTCAAAGCTTGAAAATACTTACAATATCAGAGTACAACACACAGCTGGACAGTTTGATAATCTGTCCTCATATACACAGCGGAATAAATACTATATTTCACATGTCTGAATCATCTCCAGCTCATCTTTGGACTTCTCAGTACCTGATATCCTGAACCTGTACACCTCGGGCTAACCCGAGCATTTACAAAATACCGGGCCAGTCTGGTGAACCAGAGTGAGATAAACTCGCACAACATTAAGGTATCACACAACAAGGTTTTTATGGTAAAATCCTTTCGAAAGAAAAAGATAATCGTAAGACCAATCCACACATAAACACGGACGGTTTTTACCTTACGATAAACCAAACCAGTTTCGAAATCAATATCTTGCATCTGATATTATGATAATGTCTAGATACAAATAATTAACAAATCTAGAGGAACGCTTGCATCTCACGCTCCCCGTATATAGTATACAATCGAAATCCGCGGCCGCTTATTGGATATTGGATTTCCGACTTGACAAGGTATGGGACCACCTTCCGCACATGTATCTCTAGAGGCGAATACACAGGGTTCGACAAGAACGTCTTGCAACCCGGCCCTCACATGACCGACCACTCATTTCGCTTGAGTGTATCGAATGTATATCACCAACGGTTGGACTCAAACCACCGTTCCCGAATGGGCAGAATCGATAGAATAAGAAACAAAAGGAATTTCTCTAGATAAGTGATTATACACCCTAATGGGAGCGACCCACATAGCCATGCTGCCTGCCCGATTTCTGTCATTTCCCGGTTGATGAGGCTTGAGGTTTGAATTTCCTTTTGGAACACTTGGTCACCATTCACTTTGAATGCCACATCGTCAAATTTGCCAGATATCACTAATTGACGTCCACAAAAATACCCTGGTTAGGAGCGACCCAACTATGGTACGTTTGAAGAAATCAACGTACGCGATCCCTTTGGAAATACTCTGTCAGACATCCGTCCATACAAGTCATCCAGGAACAGGATGAACCGAAGGCACTCTCCTACTGCATCTCATATAGGAATCACCCCATGGATCAGTAGCGAGAAGTCCTTGCAACCCGTGGATTTCGACCACGACAGAATCACAGTTTATCTCAGGCCGCTAAGCCAGAGATTATAAGTAATCCTTCCGCATATGAAGATCCACGGTCTTCAATGCTCCATCACGATCATCTTCTGATATCTACACGTATTTGTTGGTCGGAATGGGTTCCGAATATAATTCGATCCCGGACTTTCCATACCAACAATCGTATTGGTCAACTTCGATAGTCAGTGTTTTAATTATCGAATAATGATAGTGTGCATACAATGGGTTTTGCTGATTCAATACTTAATACAACTTGACCCCTTTTAAAACATACTTAACGATATAAACCAAATTTTCTCTGATTAACTCTGATTGATTTACTTTGATTGATTAACTCTAATTTGACTAACTCGACATATTTAACTCGACTAGACTAACTCGACTTGATTACTACTATCGATTAATTAATACTTAACTTAACTCCATCCGCTCGACTCTAGATCGCAGCGATCACAATGGTTACGCCTGATTCCCTCAGGAAACATCCGACCGCCGTAGGCTATCTGCAGCCCTGCGAATTACGCTAGCAGTCGTACGCAATGGAACTTCCCTAGATAACTTGGTTTGACTAACTTTAACTATATTCGATCAACTCTAATTGACTAACAAATGTTTACTAAAATTTGAAAACAAAATTCTTATTTCTTTTGAACTCATATCGTAGTATTATTTAATTTCCAAAACCTTGCATCAGAGTTTGATATTCTCGTATAGGATAAGACCAATCTCAACACTTCACTCGATCTAAACTAATACTATTCCTTGATAATAGTGAAGCCCGTCAAGTTGGGGTATTTTAGTTACCTCTCAGACCTTGATCGACCCATTCTTACCTCAGAATAACATCAGTTTGCCCATGAACATCAAAGTCCCCTTTTCCCCTTCTGATCTCAAACTGGTTTTTCATCGTTGTTTATATTTGAAATCTTGTTCAAAACCTTTTTACTTAATTTTCTTTATTTAAGTAACATCCATTCCAAAACACCACTTTCTTTACGTATTCTTCCACTTTAAACCCCTTCGACTTATAATGTCAATCCCTCGTCAAATGGTTTGATTCCATCTAATTGAACCTTCCATAATAACCTCTTATCGCCATACTGGCTAATCTCCTCGTAAATTAATCAATTGTTAATTGAATTTCCCTTTCTCAAATCCTATTTGAAAACTTGGATTTTTAAATCCCTTTAATAAAATTCTTACTTGGCATTAAATTGACTTCACTACTTCAAATTATTTTAAATTAAAGAATAAATTTGCTTTAACGTCTACTACATTAACTTTAATATTAACCAAATATAGCATTATTATCATGTTTACACGATTACTCAATAATAATCCAGGTTATTCACAATAACCAATTCAACGATTCCTCTAGACTATAGTTAATCAAAGATTAACTAATATCCAACACTATTCGTTAAACTTTAACGAATATCTAAACCGATATTTATTTCCTTCGTCCATTTTACTCGCAAATGGTGAATTTTACCCACCATACACATCAGTTAACTATTAACTGAATTCCAATTGTCATTTCCCCTTTCTTAAATTAATTAATTAACTTAATTAATTAAAGTCACTTTTTAATTGTTTGAAAACAATTATTTCCATTTGATCCATGGGAAATTCTTGATTTCTGCTTTTCAACTGATCTAAACTATTTAACTAAATTTTCTTGATAACTCGATTAAAAATATTCCTTGTGAATTTCCAATCCGTACAAAATAATTTGAAAAAACTTTAATCTAGTTATAAATGAATTTATAACTTTTAAAAATACGTCAATTCACCTAACGGGTCGAATGACGTTAAAACCTCACATTTGGCCATTTACTGCCAATTATCAAATCAACTAACATCCAATTCAAACAATTCCAATAATTTCAAACACGTTTATAAACTTGATCAACCCAAGGAGTTACTTTGTTAAGGGTCATCCCCAAACAGTGGGTAACTCTAAATTTAAACGATCGATGAATCAACCATATATATCCTTACAGTCAACCTCTAAAAATCAGAACACGCAGAAATAAAATACCCAGTTTATATAGAATATAAACGAGGAGGCTGAGTGAGTTTAACTCACCTTGATTTGAATCTGACGATAAACTGTCTGGTTTTGATTAGACTGCCGTTTAATTCGAATAAAAATTCCAATCACTTCAGATCTGGACTAGACACGCTCCATCTCGAAGTACTCGTCTCCACGGTCCCAACGCAACTGACTGTGCGTGAATCTGATAACGTACGTGTGAGAAATCGCATAAACAAATTTAGAAAGGAAATTAAATTTTAAACATATATTTTCTTTTGGGTTTTAAAGTGGGCCTTACCTCCACTTATCGGTCCATCAAGAAGAAATCTGACCCGCTCCCTTAAAACCCTACTTCCACCGATCATTTCCTCATTTCAATCAGCCGCCTCCATCGTTTTTTCCCAAATCCAACCATAGCCGAAAAATCAAACCCTAATCCCCCTTTCGATCCTCGGCTGCTCATCGGAGTTCTGCGTCGCGACCACCACCACGCCCTTTCCCCTTGGATCTTCCCTTCCTCCGACGATCCACCAAACCTCCTTTAATCGTCCTACCGAACCCCAACAACTCTCTTAAGACCTGACGTGCCAGCATAGTTTATACGATCGACGCCAAGTCTTCTAGATCCGCTATAGACCCTCAGCAACCCAACATGATACCTCCGCTGCGCCAATTTCCCCAAGCCCTCGGTCTTCGATTTCGAACAGAGACAACGGATGATTCGCCACTGAGTTGAAACGCTTATGTCTCTGAACACATCTAAGCAATTTATTCGTATTATTATTATTATTATTATTATTTTGATGTGGTCTGTATGTGGTTTCTTGACTGCTTAGTCTGTATGGTTCTTTGAACCATTGTGTTCGCATATATATATAGTTGTAGAAAAACTTGATAAGATCAATGTCTATCAAAGTTCATCCTAGGTAGGTTCAGCCACTAGGTTTTATGCCATATGCTACTCTTCTTTTCAGATAATTTCATCAGTGATGTTTAACAGAGATTTGGTTAGATTTTGTATAGTGTTTAGAGTACCATTGATCTGTCCAAATGGGCATAGATCGAACTTGTATATGTATAGATTTTGGCTATGACTTGTTAAATCAATATAATTTTTTTTTTAAACCGTACTATGGATTTTGTATTCGATTTCATTTTAAATGTAAAGCAACTCTCTTCGTCTAGATTTGCACATGGAATCGAAATATACTTAGCTGTTCATTGTACTATTTCAACTATTCTTTACACTGTTATGTTAAATTTCTTCTTTTGCTGTTCATTTGATGTATGACTACACATACATATATATATATATATATCTGTTTCCATCAGCTTTACAGTCCCTTAGCTGTTCATGAAGATATCTTTATACCATCCCTTAGCTGTATGAATTGATGTGTTGAGATACATATCTTTTCTCGCTTTTTTTTCTTTTCTTGCCGTTCATAGCTGTCATTAAGTCACCCTTTTAATGGGTTTTCTTCTTTCTTCTTTACAGCTGTGTCTGGATACGTGATCGAGCTGTATCTTACTAGGATGAAGACTTGGATGGCCACTTTGCTTAGCAGAAAAATATGAATGATTTTGTGTTGATTTGGTGTACCAAATCTGCTCAGACCCACATGAGCTGATCTAACTATTTGTATTGTTTAATTCTGTCAAGATCTATTGTTATAAATGTGAATTGTGGATTTCATTTTACTGTGTACATAAATATTTTATATTTTCTTATGACTGTATGTTAAGACTAGTATGTTTTATCTTGACACCATATATGAATTCTGCAGTATATCTTATGATTTTATTCTTCGGTGTATATCTCGCCTAGTATGATGCTTCGCTTTGTATCGTACCATGATGTTTATGCTTGCGGGAGTTCATGAGTTATTATACTCAAATCACGAATATAGAACAACATATATAATATAGAACTGAACGATTTTTCTGTTTCATAATTACTTGTGTATATACGTTCAATCAAGTTTAGCCAAAAACCGGTTTCGGCTTGTCTTTCCTTATTGTACGAGTATGATATACTTGGGTGTTTACTGTTAAGCCGAACCAAATTAAACATGGATAAGTATATATATATATATATATATATATATATCAATTCAAGTAGCCAAATTAACGGAAATAAATATTCTCGTATATTTAAAACAAATATGTTTCAATTTCAATCAGTGAAAATCCCAAAACTCGACATCAAAAATCCTGGTTTTCGGTGATATTTTATTTACATAAAAATCGCTTAATATTTATAAATAAATCGATATAATTTAAAAACGATTTCACAGCGACTATTTGAAAATTACCGCGATGTTTCCAACTCGTTTAAAATAATATATAAACATAATACTCGAATTCTAATTTAAATAAATAAATTCAGTTAAAAATCCATTATATTTCAAATGTAATATATAAACACTTTAAATATTCGAATTTAAATGGCCGAAAAATCCGGGACGTTACAAGCACAGCAGACCAAGTAGCATTAACTGGATCATCGACATATGAAACTTGTTGGACTTTGTCAACAGACACATATTTGTCCTTCTTGTGGCCTTGTCGGCTAAAGTCCACAACTGTAAATCCAAGCTCATCAACCTTGATACCTCTATCATTTGCTGCCCATTTACAAAAAAACAAGGGGGATTTGAATGTGTGGTAATCTAACTCCCATATTTCTTCGATTATCCCATAAAATGTCATATCACCTTCCACGAGATTCAAATCTTTAGCACTAGCGACTTTGATGGTCTTGGAAACTAATGACACCTCACTGTTTTGGACTACCCTTGCATCATATTCATTCTTTTTGTAGTATCGAACCCCATCATCTAGATACCCTTCATAGGTTAAAACAAAAAATGTTGGTTTGCCTGCCAACCAACGTATCGTTTCAGAAACAGCTTTGTCCCCATTTTCCGTTATTTCTATATTGGCCTGCAAATATAATTGCCAACACAATGTAAATACACTTCAAATTATCATATATATATTAACAACCACAACTAAGAATTCACAATAATACAACAATGAATTTTCTTTTAAGCAACACGAATTCTATTTAACTTCTAATTAATATGATTTTTCATATTTGTACATTATCTAATGTAAACTAACTTTTCTTTCGAACCAACTAGCAAACAGTCTAATATGTTCTCCCACCAACCACTGAACAATCTTTCAATTTCCTCGACAAATCCTTTCCAGATAAGCCTTATGCATCTTGAGTATAATTACATAATATAAGAATTATTGCACATATATATATATATATATATATATATATATATATACATACAAAAAACAATAATTCTTACAGAATTAAATACTTATACAATTATAGAATACTTACAGAATATATGGCTCAACTTCATTATTGTTAAGAAGAACATGTAGATGCACCTCATTTCGTTCTTTTTCTTCCACTGACTTTATTATTGCAGCAAATAATGGACAGAAAGTCTTGTCTTCATCCTTCAGAAGGCCAGCAGCTGTACAAATATGTTTAAGAAAGTCCGTGAAAAATTCAATATATTCTTCTTTGAGATAACTTTTATCTATACAACCTTCCGGAGAAAATCAATTTCATACATAACTCTTCAAGATTTTATTGAACCGTTCAAGTGGAAATATCCATCTATAGAACACCGTTCCACATAAATGCAATTCACTAACCAAATGGACTATGAAATTTAACATTATAGCAAAAAATGAGGGAGGAGATATTTTTTCCAACTCACACAAGTGCAATATCACATCTGATTGGAACTTTTTAGTTTAGACACATCTACGACTTTGTTGGATAGAGAATTGAAGAAGAAACACAGTCTGATTATACTAACACTAACATTCTTTGGAAGAACAGAACGATTTGAAACTGGTAGTAACTGTTGATGGAGGGTATGACAATCGTGGGACTTCAACCCATACAACTTCAAATCAGGTAATGATATACGGTTTTTAATATTTGATGCATGTCCATAGGAAAGTTTCATATTTGACAATGATGATAACATTTTTTTTTGCCTTGGACAAAGTATAAGGGGCAGGGGATAAATATGTTTTCTTTTCTCTAATTCAAGGAGCTAAATCAGCCCTTATACCCATTTCAACCATATCAAAACGAGAGTCGACACTATCTTTAGTCTTAAATTTCAAGTTTAATAGTGTCCCTATCAAATTGTCGCACACATTTTTCTCGGTATGCATAACATCAAGATAGTGACGAATATGGTGAAACTTCCAATATTCTAACTCGAAAACAATTGATTTCTTCTTCCATACAGCTTCTACCTTGCTTGACTTCTTCACCTTAAATTTCAAGTGTTCTTGCTGCCTTAACACTTGTTCTCCAGAAAGGGCTATAGGTGCGCATCCGAACTCTTGTTCTCCATTGAAGGCTGCCCTTTGCCTCCTATACGGATGATTTTGATCCAAATACTGACGATGACCTTGGTAACACATTTTCCTACTCTGACTTAAATACTTAGTACAGTATCGTCACCACATATTGGACTACACTTATAACCCAGATTGACGCAATCAGACAAATTTCCGTAAACAGGGAAATCATTTGTCATCCACATTAAAGCTTCTCTTAAAGTGAAATATTCCTTATTAAACGCATCATATACATTTGGTTCACCTTCCTCCCACAATTTCTTCAAATCATCAATCATTGGTTCAAGATGTACATCAATATTATTACCTGGTTCATGCAGCCTAGAAACTAATACCGTTAGCATCATAAACTTCCTCTTCATGCACGACCATGGCGGTAGATTATAAATTACTAACACGACCGGCCAACAGTTGTACCTTTTACTTAGGCCATTAGTACGTGGGCTTATATCATCTGCCGCTAATGCTAAGCGTAAATTTCTTGGCTCACTACCAAACTCAGGCCACCTGTGATCAATATTTCTTCAAGAAGGAGAATCTACTGGATGACGCATGTGGCCATCTATAATTCGGTTGTTCGCATGCCAGGTCATTAGTTTAGTGGTGCATTCAGACTTAAACAATCGTTTAAATCTGGGAATTATGGGAAAATATCGCATAAATTTTGCTGGTATATTAATCCTAACTTTACCATCATTTCCAATCTTCCAGCGAAATATATGGCACTCTGGACACTCAGAGGCCTCAAGATTTATACCCCGGTATAATACGCAATCATTCAGACATGCATGAAAATTTATGTACTCAAGTCCTAAATTAGATAGGGTTTTCTTCGATTCATATATAGTACCAGGCAACACATGATCTTTAGTTAGGGAAGAACCAAAAAAAGTGAGAAAATCAGTGAATGTGGCATTGATAATCCCAGACCTAGCTTTACAGTTATACAACTTTAACATTGGCTCTAACTTAGTGCACTCACTTCCCTCAAATAGAGGTTGTTCGACATCAGCCATAAACCTTTTGAACTCAAATGATTCTTTATCGTAATCCCCATCATCGTACGCTATTTCGCAAATATCAATTGTTTCTGAGGTAGGACTCTGCTTTGTAGCAAGACTCGTATTACCAACAGATGACGTGGTACCCCTAGAAGACTGTTCTCCATGCCAAGTCCACTCAACATAACCTAAATTAAACTCATTTTCATATAGATGACCTCTAATTGTTTCAACTGGAATTTTTTTAAAATTAACACAACATCCACATGGGCAGGGAATTTTCTTAGGATTTTTAGCATTTCCTTCAGCAAATATCAAGAAATTTTCAACACCAATTTCACATTGTAAAGAATCATATCTTCTTTAATCCATGACTTATCCATTTCAACCGCTTACAAATCAGAAATACCAAATTCAAGCTAACCAACTTAGAACAGATATAAATTAGAAATATCAAACCAAGCTTTACCACTTACAAACCAAAAGCAATACGAACAGAAAATGCTATACGGACACAGATTTGAGTAGCTTACCACTTACAAACCAAGATTTGAGCTTTTAGCCTCACAAATTACAGCTTTCAGCTAATCGATTTTATCTTTGAATAGAGCTTCGAGCTTCACAAAGAAGCTTTACAAATTAGGGCTTTGATTTTGAGTGGAGATAGCAGCTTCATAAATTAGTGTTCGAGAGATTGGTCGGGGGGAAAGTGAGAGAGAGCTGAGTTTTTTGTGTTTTGTTTTTAATTTTTGTTTAGTGAAAAATTTGAATAAGGGGCTGTGGGAATAATTTGGTTAAGGGAGGGAAACAAATTGGTAAGGGGGAAAGATTCTTGCGACGCAAATTTTTTTTAAAGTGTATTTAAGACATCGGTCCTTCAATAAATAGATGTCAGAGAAACCAATGACATCACTTTAAAATTAACGATATTAAAAAACGTTTTGACATCGGCTGAATTTGCGATCGATGTTAAAACTGTGATTTCTATTCTACTTGTTCTTGTACTTCTCACTCGACTAAAGTCAACAAGTGTGAATCCATGTCCATCCACCCGTACAATACGATGATTATCAGTCCATCTACATCGAAGCAACGCGATCGTGAAGTCCTTATACTCAAGCTCCCAAATATCATCGATTATCCCATAATATGACATTGTCGAATCTATTGGTCTATTATCTTTAGCACTAGAAAACTCTCTTGATGATTCCACAATGCTACTCTGCTATTTTGCATTATTCCCTTTTCATCCCGACGCTTTGCATAAAAGACATGCCTATTCATATGATATCCTTCCCAAGAGTTGACTTGAAATCGAGGCCCATAAGCTAACCATTTTATTGTATCAGAAATATCATGATGTTTTTGAGACAATTGCGACATTACCTTTTCTCTAAACCATAATACGAATGAGCAGTTATGTTCATTTGTCAACCACCTTTCATTCTTTGAACGATTATGTGTCATGTGCTCCTCCAACTAAGGATGAACCTCACTAAGATGTTGTAAAACAAGCAAGTGAGCTTTGTGAAACATTTCATCGCCAGTTGAAACCAAATTTAACCCAATTGTGCCTTGACTGTTAATTCGTCCTTCATGCCAAGATTTACGAAGTCTGATAGGCTCAACACCAGTTAAGTATGGAGTGACAAATCCAAAAACCTCCTTAGCTATAGTACCTTCTACGATATTAGCTTCTGGTTTATAACTTTTTTTCTATTCTTTTTAAAGTTTCCATATGCATTTCGAACGAATATATATATCTCATTAATACAGGACTACAAATTTTGATTTCTCTTACAAGGTGAACAACCAAATGCACCATAACATAAAAAAAATGAAGGAGGGAAATACATCTCAAATTGGCATAAGGTAACGATAACATTGGCTTGTTGAGCATCCAACATATCATGGTCAATCACTTTGCTACAACTTACATTAAAAAAAGATACAAAGCTTTGTAACAACATATCTAACATGCTTAGGAAATATACCTCTAATTGCAAAGAATAACCTATTGGAACCTTCACACCACGAAGACACTCACATAAACTAATTTTCTCTTTTTTGGACAATGTATAACATGCAGGAGGCAAGTAGGTATGTTTACCTTTCTGTACAGGTGCTAACTCCTTTCGAATACCCATTTTCAACCTATCTTGAATGGCTTTCTCTCTATCCTTTGTCTTACCAGGTATATTCAAGAGTGTCCCAATTATACTGTCACAAACATTTTTCTCCATATGCATTACATCCAAACAATGTCTAACTTGTAAATATCTCCAATATGGAAGCTCCCAAAATGTAGATTTCTTCTTCCAAGGACCTTGTAAAAGAGGAAAGGCAGCCGAATGTATTTTCAATATTCTTGAACCGTTCATAAACATCATTTCCTAATAATGGAAAATAAGAAACTTCATTCTCTATCTCCCCATTGAAAAACTTCTTCTTTCTACAGTGATGATGATTAAGAGGAAGAAATCTATGGTGATGCATATACACATTTTTCTTGCAATAATGCAAAAGCCCAACAACCTTATCGTCTTGACAGATTAGGCATGATTGAGCACCTTTTGTACTATAGCCATATATATTGCCATAAGCCGAAAAATCAATTATAGTACAAAAGATCATAACACATAATGTAAAGTCATTTTTACTATATGCATCAAACACACGCATGCCTTTATCCCATAAAAGTTTTAGATCATCAATCAAAGGAGCCAGTAAACATCAATGTCGTTTCCTAGTTGTCATGGGTCCAGATATTAAATGAGATAACATGACATATTTGCACTTCATACTCAAATGAGGTGGAAGGTTATAAATCACCAAAAGAATGAGCTAAGTACTATGTTGGCTACTTAGGTTACCAAATGGGTTTATGTCATCTATGTAAAGACCAAGTCTGAAATTTCTACTTTCTTCGGCAAAATCAGGATACATTGTATCAATGTTTCTCCATTGCGGAGAATTTGCTGGATGCCTTAATAATCCATCATTTTGCATTACATGTGCATGCCACCTTAGTTGTGATGAGCGCCCATAACCCCTGCACTAAACTAGAGAAATAATGCACTGAAAGGCATACCAGGCATCTATGGACGATTATCCGGGTATGATAACACAAGCGGGACCTGTCGTGAATCTCACATTGCAAGGATAAAATATAATAGAACATATACAACAAGTAATATTAGTGAAGCATATTTGAGCAGAAATTTCAAACTTTCAAAACAACTAGAAAGTATATTCGTACACCAGGACTGCAACATATGTCTGTACAAATTTACCTCACTACAACACTCGGAGAATAATAACAAACAACGGAAATACAAATACTATATAGTAAGAAAGATAGTACGCTAGCCTCCTGCTCGCCTCTGAGCCGCTATATCATCCTCACTAAGCTATAACCTGTCAACTAGTCAGCCCACCCAAAATCGAATGAACGGCCCAAGGTAATAAGAGGGAAACATAAAACCTTGAGTCATACAACAGTCTTAGTGAGCGATAAAACAACTATCTAACATCATCAATAAAGTATATGAGAATGGATAAATAAACGAACTAGTCTACCCACAAAACGGGAGAAGAACTCAACTCCCATCTTCCCCACATCGGACAATGATAGCCTTTACATCAAACATATCAACCATACATACATGGAAATCAGAACAACCATTCACTCACGGCAATGAGAAACAATCGAACAAAACCACTCATAACATCCAGATTATATATCTCACGTAAATCACCCTAATCTAATTCAACATCTCTTAAGTACAAGCCCCAAAGGCCTAAATTAATATCAGAAAAGCACCCAAGGAACACCTCCTTCAATGTTGGACAACCTACGTCCGATGGTACAAAACAAGCATCCAATCATTCTTGAAAGACTCTGGCTATCACCGCAAATCCCGCTTTGAAACTATCATTAATCGTATAACTAACCATATCATACTGCCATACGTAGAGGGCTAATGGTAGCTCCGGCTCTAGCAAAAACCTCATACGCCTTTCAACGATACGTACCGAGGACTTTCAATGATACCCAGGGTACTCGACCTACTACCGGTCTTTAAACGTACCCTGCTTTGAGCCCGCTAGAACCTACGACAACGATAATTCCTCGGCCTTCGGTATCTCTAGTCGTCATCGATGACGACCATCTAACGTTTATCACCCAACTCAGAACACCTTTGATTTGTGACCACACCCGTTATATTACAATTAACAACGAATACATCACATCTTCCCCATTGAATTCACCTTGAAGTCATAAATCTCTAAACCAAATAACATCGATATATGGTTCAACAAAATTCATAGCGTTTCATGCATTTGCTATTAAATAAACCACAACATTTAGAGCACACTGCGCTGCGACACGGGTTCGGGCACTTCTGCCTGAGATAAATTTTAAAAGCACTTTTCGTTCAAATCTGGGTCATACCTAAAAAATAAAAATTATCAGGAATGACCCTATGACCGACTGGATCCTGCACTGCACGACCGACCCGGAAGCCTCCTCCCCGACCGACCGACCCGGAAGCGCACTCCCAAACCGATCGAGCCGGAAGCCTCCTCCCTGACCGACCCTGCTCGACCGACCCAAACATCTTCACCACTTCAACTCCATGACCAACCAACCACGCTCTTCAACCACGACTGACCGACCCAAAGCTTTGGAGCACGACCGACCCGAAACCTGCACAGGTCCAATCCAAGTCCAATTTCAACCAAAACATCGCCAATCGACTATCTAGATGAAATCTATTCATCCAATTCATCTATTGCAACCACAACCACGTTATGAAATCACTAACAACATGAATATGACAATTTTCATCAAAATCATACAAATTTCACCAAAATCATGATAAATGAACATATGAACTAAATTATGGATCTAACTTGCATAAATATATGAAATAGCATAGAAATTACTTGTTTTAAGTCGCTAAATTAGATCCTGTGGTGATTCATATGAAATTAAACTTACCAGGATGTAGATCCAAGGAAAACGACTTGAATTTGATGAAAAAGAATATCAAATACTCATATACTTGATTGAATCCGTGTGAGAGATGCATATCACTCACAAATTCTCCAAAACAACTCAAAAACACCTAGATCAAGATCCGGACAACAAAGTATTTGATCCAAATTCTTCAATTTTATGGATTCTCCCTTTAAATGATGTAGATCTAGCTTTAGACGATGTAAATCTTCGATTCTCTTATGTAGATCTAGAATTTTAATGGTGAAAGTTGTAGGAGAATGAAGAAATGGAGGATCACAAGCTCCTCCAAATGAGAGAATGGAGAAAGTAAACTATTCTCCATGCCTCTCACCACCTATTTATAGCCTTCCACCAGCCCACTAATGGGCATCTCTAAATCAGCCCATTATGGATATAAAACCTGAACAATCAACTGTTAAACCTTAAAACAACAATTCCTCCCAAACCGCTAAATCAAATATTTAATGTGACCACTCTACGGAAAAGGAATCATCATTTCCTTTCCAATGGCATAGGTCTCAACACTTGATTTGATCCGAGTCAAAAGTTATGTCGTGTACAAGAATGACAGGGGGAAAATGGTCATAAACAAAATTGGTAAAATTTATGGACATATCTCACATCCCCATAAACAACATATTAAAATATGAGAATGATCCAAACCTTAGGGAATAAAAAAAGATATTTTGCGATCCTTCGATACATAAAATGCGGGCTATTACATTCTCCCCCCTTAAGAATTTCGCCCCGAAATTCCCACAACCATTTGCAACCAAAACGATTCTGCATGCCTCCATCCATGATTAGAAGCAATTAATTCTATCATTCAAACTAGCAGCCATCAAACCATGCATCCATAGTCTTATCCTAGCATGCGTAATTCTAATAACAACAACAATAATCACAAAAATAATAACAACATACAATCGTCATCATCCTCCTAAGTCGTTTTGTGTCACTTCCACAACGCGAAGCGGCTTAAGAGGTTTCGTAACTACAATCTCAACTTCTAGGTCCTCATACTGCTCTGGAGGTACTACCACATCTGGATCATGCGCATATTTTCATAGAAACGACTCACGAAAAACGTTATGCACACTCTAAATTTTCTTAGGCAAAATCAATCTATATGCGAGCTTTCCAATCCGTTCGACTATCGTAAATGGTCCAATCACTCTAGGAGATAACTTTACTTATCTTCCGAATCGTACCACATGCTTCAATGGAAAATATTCACGAAAACTTTATTTCCTACGTCGAAGTCCAAATCTTTTCGACGCTTATCTTCATAACTTTTCTAATGATCTTGAGCTGCTTTCATTTGTTGCCGGACGATCTCGATACAATCGGAGGTCCCTCTTATCATTTCTGGCCCAAGTATCAACTTATCTCCAGTTTCAAACCAACAAGCTGGGGAATTGCATGGTCTTTCATACAACGCCTCATATGGTGCCATCCTAATGCTAGACCGATAGCTATTATTATATGCGAACTCAACTAGATGTAGATGGTCTTCCTACGATCCTCCAAAGTCTAACACACAAGATCTTAGAAGATCTTCCAAAACTCGGTTAACACTTTCAGTTTGACCATAAGTTTGGGGATGATAAGTCGCACTCAAACACAACTTGGTTCCCAAAGCTTCTTGCAACCTTTTAAAAATCCACTCATGAAAAATGGATCTCGATCACTTACTATGCTCTTAGGGATACCATGGAATGGAACTATCCGTTTCACATAAAGTTTAGCCAACTTAGATGTTATCCTAGTTGATTTGACCGGAATGAACCTTGCACTTTTGATTAAGCGATCCATGATAACCCAAATTCTTTCATTTCCTGCACCAGTTCTAGGTAGTCTATCGATGAAATTCATCGATATTTTCTCCCACTTCCATTTAGGAACTTCCAATGTCTGAAGCAACCCACTCGGCTTCTTCTGTTCAGCTTCCACCAACTGACAGTTCATGCACTTGGAAACGAACTTTCCATATCTCTTTTCATCCCTTCCTAGTAGTAGACTCTCATCATGTCCTGATACATCTTATTACCACTAGGATGAATTGTCAACTTCGAGTGATGAGATTCCCTTAGAACCTCATCTCTTAATCCATCGATATCAGAAAAAACCAATTGTCATTACTTTCGAAGCCAACCTTCTCGATCGACCTCGAACTCTTTATCCTTTGGTTCCCAACTTCTAGATAAACTCGACAAATTTTGCATCTTGCTTTTGGATCTCGCCAATACTTTCGGTGAGAGTAGGCCTTATCGATAAGCTTGCCAACAATTCAGGTTCTAACTCACACCATGGCCTAAAATAGAGCCTCACTAAATACTCAATCACTTCCATTCTGAAAACATCGCTCCCAAACTCGGGTGTCTTCGGCTTAACACATCTGCAACTGCGTTCCCTTTACCAGGAGTATAGGCTATACCAAAATCATACGATGCCAGAAACTCTAACCACCATTGTTGCCGAAGATTAAGTCCTTTTGGGAGAAAAGATACTTCAACGACATATGATTTGTAAGCAACTCAAATCAAACTCCCAACAGGTAATGTCTCCACATCTTCAGAGCAAACACAATCGCTACCAACTCCAAATCATGAGTTGGATAATTCCTTTCATTCTGCCTTAGCTGTTTACTTCCATAGGCCACAACCTTATCCTTTGCCACTCTTAACTAGTGAAATCCCGTTGCCAAATACATCTTGAGAAAACACTTTGGCCTTGTGAAGCTGATCGAACAAGTCATCAATCCTCAACAACAGATACTTATTCTCGGTCACCTTATTCAGTTCACTATAGTCCACACACAATCTCGATAAGCCATCAGCCTTGGTGGAAAACATGACTGGTGCACCCCATTTGGATATACTCCTTCGAATGAATCCTTTTTCCAAAAGGTTACAAACTTGCACCTCTAACTCTCGTTGTTCCTTAGGGGCCATCCACTTAAGAAGCATAATTATAGGCCTAACACCTCGACCAACTCGATTTTGAACTCAATCTCATGATGCGACGGCAAACCTTTTGCTTCTACAAAGACATCATCGAACTCACTTACGATCACCACTAATGACTAGTCTTCCCGTGAAATCGCAAGCGAATGTAAATAACTTGCGAAGACACCATCTTCGACCTACATTGAGTCACAACCATTCGCCCTTCCACATTCTCGATTGTCACCTACAGCTTTTCGCAATCCATTTTTGCCGCACACCCCTTAAGCCAATCCATACCACAAAACAATCCCAAACCTAGCGAAAGTCACAACGAAACGATCATTCATAAAAACAACCATGACTGAATGAACTAGACCACGACAAGTCCTTCAAAGAGTAGATAAACCCCACACTGGATCAGTTATAAGCAAAGGTCGATTAAAACTTCAATTTCTGAACCCATTCAGCATACAATCTTATTATAGGTAAAAGAAGACGATTCTCGAGTACTGAATAGAACTCAAACAAACTCCACCGGGAGAAAGCTTATCTAACCTAACAACAGCTTCTACTAATTCTCATCAGGAATTCAATAGGAAATCGGAATAGCTTCTAGAACACATGCTTCCTCCGGTTGCTTAAAATTCAGAAAATGTGGGCAGTCTTTCTTCTTGTGCCCGGGCTTGCCTCATTTAAAGCAATTCCTTTCGGCTCTTGGCTTCTTACAGCCTTCGGCATAATGGCCCTCTAACTGACAGTTGAAGCAAATGTCATTCTTCTTGGGTTTCTTCTTTTTCTTATTCATATTCCTTGTTCTACTGGGGCCAGTAAAAGTTTCTTCGTGAGGCTTATGCCTGCTTCTAAAAGCCTCATCCCAAGCAGCACTGATTTTTTCTTCTCGCTCCTTAACTCGGTGTCGAAGTTGCTCCAAAGCCCTACTTCTTCTTAACTCATCTACTTCATTTGTAGGAGTATGATCCATCTACCGATTAGTGGAATCATCCCCAGGTACATGCACATGAATACCACGTTCTGCTGCTGCTTCTGGAATGGGTATCCTTAGTAGGACTTGGACTGCTATCATTATGGATCTGAACATAAACAAACATTCCAGCATAATAGCTGAAGCTCCTAGCTGGTTACCATCGTCTACCCTTCCAGTCGCAGATTCATCCCTTGAATTGTTTCTCAAATTTTACGACTCATTGTAAATTTAAAAATAGAATGATTAGTCCACGTATAAGATAACTACAGAAATGAAATCCGAACACTATTATACTATATAGTATACACCCAACGGAAACCTACAAGTACGTCTCTCATACGTGATTACGTCTTCTAACTTTGGCTAAAACTGATAACCGGAGATCTGATACTAAATGTGACGACTGCCCATAGCCCCTGCACTAAACTAGAGGAATAATGCGCTGAAAGGCGTGCCAGACAGCTTTGGACGATCATCAAGGTATGATAACACAAGAGGACGTAAATCTCACATCGCAAGGATAAAATATAATATAACACATACAACAGGTAATATTAGTGAAGCATATTTGAGCAGAAATTTCAAACTTTCAAAACAACTAGAAAGTATATCCGTACACGAGGACTGCAACATATGTCAGTACAAATTTGCCTTACTATAGCACTCAGAGAAGAATAACAAACAGCAGAAATCCAAATACTATATAGTAAGAAATATAGTAAGCCAGCCTCCTGCTCGCCTCCGAACCACTACCTCATCCTCGCTAAGCTATCACCTGTCACTCAGTCTGCCCATCCAAAATAGGATAAACAGCCCAAGGTAATAAGAGGATAATGTAAAACCTTGAGTCAGACAACAATCTTAGTGAGCGATAAAACAACTATCTAACATCATTAATAAGGTATATGAGAATGGGTAAGTAAACGAACTAGTCTACCCACAACACTAGAGAAGAACTCGATTCCCATCTTCCCCACATCGGATAGTGATAGCCTTTACATCAAACATTTCAAACATACATTCATGGAAATCAGAACAATCATTCAATCATAGCAATTAGAAACAATTGAACAAAACCACTCATAGCATCCAGATTATATATCTCATGTAAATAATCCTAATCGAATTCAACATCTCTTAAGTACAAGCCCCAAAGGCCTAAACCAATATCAGACAAGCACCCAAGGAACTTCTCCTTTGATGTTGGACAACCTACGTTAGATGGTAAAACCAGGCATCCATATCATTCATGACAGACTCTGGCTATCACCACTAATCCTGCTTTGAAACCATCGTTAATCGTATGACTAGCCATATCATACTGCCATACGTAGAGGGCTAATGGTAACCCCGACTTTAGCAAAAACCACATATGCCTTTCAACGATACGTACCTAGGCCTTTCAACGATACTCAAGGTACTCAACCTACGACTAGTCTTTAAACGTACCCTGCTTTATGCCTGCTAGAACCTACGACAACGATAATTCTTCGGCCTTCGGTATCTCTAGTCGTCGTCGGCGGCGACCATCTAACCATTATCACCCAATTCAGAACACCTTTGAGTTGTCACCACACTCGTTGTATTACGACTAACAACGAACACATCACATAACTTTGACATTCCCCATTGAATTCACCTTGAAGTCATAAATCTCTGAACCAAATAACATCGATGTATGGTTCAACACAATTCATAGTGTTTCATCCATTTGCTATGAAATAAACCCTAGCGTTTAGAGCGCACTGCGCTGCGGCACAGGTTCAGGCATTTCTGATCGGAAAAAAATTAAAAGCACTTTTCGTTTGAATCTGGGTCGTACCTAATAAATAATTTTTTCATAAATGACCCAATGACCAACCGGATCCTGCTATGCACGACTGACCCGAAAGCCTCCTCCTTGACCGACCGACTCAGAAGCCTTCTCCCTGACCGACCGACCCGGAAGCCTCCTACCTGACCGACCTTGCTTGACCTAGCTAAACACCTTCAACACTTCAACTCCATGACTGATTGACTAGCCTCTTCCACCATGACCAACCGACCCAAAGCTTTGGAGCACGACCGACCCGAAACCTGCACAGGTCCAATCCAAGTTCAATTTCGACCAAAAGCCAATCGACTATCTCGACGAAATCTATTCATCCAATTCACCAATTGCAACCATAAACACGTTATGAAATCACTAACAACATGAATATGACAATTTTCACCAAAATTATACAAATTTCACCAAAATCATGATAAATGAACATATGAACTAAATTGTGGATCTAATTGGCACAAACATATGAAATAGCATAGAAGTTACCGGTTTCAAGTTGCTAAATTAGATCCTATGGTGATTCATATGAAATTAAACTTGCCATGATGTAGAACTAAAGAAAACGACTTGAATTTGATGAAAAACAATATCAAATTATCATATACTTGATTGAATCCGTGTGAGAGATGCTTATCACTCACCAATTCTCCAAAACAACTCAAAAACACCTAAATCTAGATCCGAACAATGAAGAATTTGATCCAAACTCTTGATTTTGATGGATTCTCCCTTGAAATGATGTTGATCAAGCTTCAAACAATGTAGACCCTTCGATTCTCTTAAGTAGATCTAGAATTTTAATGGTGGAAAGGTGTAGGAGAATGAAAAAATGGAGGATAACAAGCTCCTCCAAATGAGAGAATGGAGAAAGTAAACTATTCTCCATGCCTCTCACCCACTATTTATAGCCTTCCACCAGCCCACTAATGTGCCTCTCCAAATCAGCCAATTATGGCTACAAAACCTGAACAACCAACTATTAAACCTTAAAACAACGATTCCTTCCAAACTGCTGAGCCAAATATTTAATGTGACCACTATACGGAAAGGGAATCATCATTTCCTTTTCAATGGCATAGGTCTCAACACCTGATTCAATCCAAGTCGAAAGTTATTCCCTGTACAAGAATGATAGGGGGAAAATGGTCACAAACAAAATTGTAAAATTATGGACATGTCTCACATCCCAATAAACAACATATTAAAATATGAGAATGATATAATCATTTGGACATCCATGTATCTTCTTATGTCTGATACCAATCGGACACATATTTTTCTTTGCCTTGTGGTTAGAAGTAGGAAGCTCATTACTGTCCGAAAGCATGTCACTCAAAAGTTCCAGCAATGATGTGAAACTTGTATGACTCCACCCGTGCTTTGCTTTTAAATTGTAAAGCTTGAGAATAGCAGACAATTTTGTGAACTTGGCTCAATTAAGAAACAAAGTTTTCTTGGCATCATTAATATTCTTTCATACAACTTTGGATCTTCCATCAACTATTTTTCAACATAAAAATACATCTCTTGGACACGATCACTCTCATCATTTGCCTCGTTATTCATGTTATCTTCTTGGTCATTCTCATCATTCTCACGATTACTAGAAATGTCTCTATTAAGTATATTTTCACCATGCTATATCCATTGTGTATAATTTTGCTTAAATCCATAACGAATTACGTTATCTCTGTTTTGGTCTATGTTACAAAATCTCCTCTTATTTTTGCAATATTTACAAGGAAAAAATAGTATCTTCCCCTTTTCTTAGTTGATCATTCAGTGCACAATTGATGAGCTCTTCAATTTTGTTCAGGAATTCATCATCGCTACGTTTTACATTGTACGTCCATATACGATCCACGTTCAAATGCTAGACAAACTACAAAATAAATAAATAAACATTGAATACCAAATACATGTTATTAAAATCAAGGCATATTAGAATAGTGTAAAATAAGTTTCCATAATTTTATATTTCATATAATAAGGCAACAATAGCACGGAAATATATTTGTACCGAATTACAGAATTATCGATAAATTCGAATAATTTGAGTTCATTTCATAAATAGACATCATGCATATAATGATTTCTATTTAAATATCACAGTACCAAAAAATGATAATTTATTAGGACCTCAGCTTCCTTATTACATGCAGTAGACTTTGTAAATGGCTTATCAAAACTGGTTAAAACAATGAAAGTCAAACTGAACATATAGAAGTGACTTGAATATATGCAGCTACTACTATTTTACAGAAGTAATATAAGTCCAAACCACATCAAGAGTATTAGAAACACATCAAACACCTTGTATATTTCTTGAATGGGTTTGATTATTATGAAATTTTATTAGATGCACCATCCTCTAAGTATGTTGATTGTTAGAGTATAGGCTTTTGACTGTGGAGTCAATAGGGAGAAGGTAATAAAATGTAACGACCCGCATTCTACGTATCGGAGGATCATAGAATATTTATTTCTTTTTCTCATGAAGTCGTACGGTCGTGTAACTTTAGGGAACGACAATTGGGGTCATTTCCCATGTTCATGATTTTTGCCGATTTTTAAATGACCGTTTTGCCCCTAGCGAATATTATTTCGCCCATAACTTTTGACTGGTAAGGAGTTTTGACCTAAAACCACTTCCATTGTATTCGGATGATGGTTTCTCTTTTGGTAGAGTGGTCATGCTAATAAAACGGACTTACCGTTTGGGAGATATGGCTGAAATAAGGTTTGGAAGGTGAAAAATAGCTTAAGTGGGCTTAATTGGGTAATTAGTAGCTAGGTCCATTAGGGATTTCGGGATTAGGGATATTTAAGGGCTGATAGGGGCTAGAGAAAGCCTCCTTTGTCATTTTTCAGCCGCCACTTTCATTCTCCTAACCCTAGTAATGGCCTTCACTCTCAAATTCTTCATTTAAACAACTCCTAATCACTTTCGAAGATTAAGCTACGCTACATCAAATCAAGGAAAATCAACACCAAATAAGAGTTGGAGCTGCTGTGTTGTATAAGTATTCGACCCAAATAGTAGAAAAGTTTCAGACCTAAGATTATTTGTGGCTAAGGTGAGTGATTTGCATTATTTTTCACTATTATGGCTAATTAGGGGTGATTAGTGTTAATTAGCAAAATTATAACTCAGAAAAATTTGGAAAAATGTTTAGAAATTCTTAAATATTATTTTATGCCGCTGTTAGAAATTTGGGTTAATTTGGACATGTTTTGATAATCGTATGGTTAAATCATGATTAAGGGGATTAAGGGGAAAACATGGGTTTTGGGTATGTTTGATCCATATTAACATGTTAGATGGTTGTTTTGGTGTTTATGGTTGATTTTGTATGCTGCTATTACTCTTTGGAATGCTTCATGATTGTTTATCAACGTTAGAATGGTCAAAAACACCGTCGTTTGGCGTAAATAGCCCATTGGAAAAGTTGCAGGAAATTGGTCAGTAACCCATTCGTGAAGCACCCTCACGACCCGACCCCTAGGATCATGAAGAACCCTCACACCCCGACTGTGAGGAAGAGGGTGAACCCTAGGAGAGCGACCGTGAGGAAGAGGGCGAACCCTAGGAGGGCGATCGTGAGGAATAGGGCGAACCCTAGGAGAGCGATCGTGAGGAAGAGAGTGAACCCTAGGAGGGTGACCGTGAGGAATAAGACGAACCCTAGGAGAGCGACCATGAGGAAGGAGGCGAACCCTAGGGCAGCGAACCTTGAACCGCACCAGGAAGGAAAAAGCAAACCATAAGGACATGTCACGAGCCGATGCAAGGACGGGGTTACGAACCGAGCCACTATAGTCACCACGAGCCGACCACATGCGAGGACCCACAGGCTGAGGAAGCTGATCACGAGCCGTAGGTTATGAAGCATCACGAACCAACCCAGGAGAGGAGGATCGCGAACATGTTTTACAACCCGAGCAGGGGTCCACAGGCCGATGTAGGAAAGGGGGATCACGACCAGGACTGTAGAAGCAAGAACCACACATATCAGAACTAAAGTGTGAACATGTATGGAAGCTTGAAGCTACGAAATGAACGGGAATGGTGACTAAAAACCCGAGATGCAAAGGTAGTCCAAACGATAAGTTGTGAATCAAGATCCAGACGGGAACCAACGAGTTGACTTCATGATTGGACTTTGCTGCGGGACGTGTGCAAAGGGGTTACCGATACCTATAACTTTGGTTTACTACTGAGAGACAGATTAGGGGCTCATAGTGATAGTTGTACGGGGTTGGACTCCGTCATAGCCCAAAGATTAGGTGACTAAAGTAATGGATATCGTATGCTTTACGCGCCGAGTGAGAGATGTGAGGATGATTGCTATGTTTGATGTTTGTTACCACCATGTCATGCACACCCTATATTACTTTTAAACTTTATGTTAGTGTTACCTTAGAATACTGTACATCTTGCTGTACTAACTCTTTGGTTGCAGGTCCAGGTTTAGGTATGATTGGATTATACCTGTTATTGTTCTGTTTTATTGCTTATCGCTCATACCAGACTTTTATCTAACCCAGAGTTTTATGTATCTTCTTATTACTCTGGGTGCTCCTAAACGACTAGTCTAGGGACCGGTTAGGTGGTAAAGCGCGAGTAGCTGTCCGGAGACGAGCAGGAGGCTTCCACGTATGATTTACATATATACTCCCTGTGTTGTAGCTGGTCACTACTTGGGCATTAGTAGTGTACCTTTTCTTTCTTTTGCTTTAGAGACAGAAACTTGAAGTTGTAATAATGATGTTAGATCATAAGCTGTATTATGGATTCTGCTGCTATGATGATTTAATTTTCAGCTTATGCACTATCTCGCATGTTTTATGTCAAAGTTATGTTGTAATTATATTTTATTCCATGCGCTGTGAGATATACTACAGGTTCCTTTGGTAGTTTTAGCTTCACATCCGTTTTCTTTGGCGACGGTCCCATGCTAGTTGGACATCAGCACAACGCATTTCAGAGAAATGTCGGCTATTCCGGGGCGGGCCGTCACATTTGGTATCCGAGCCAGGTTACGTAGTTAACCTAGCGGAAGACAATAGGGAGAGATAGTATACGTACATGAGAGTGTGTATTTGTGATATTTTGGTTTTCAGAAGTTATATATATATACACTATTAGTATATCTAAGGATGAAGTCGCACTGCACAGGCACCACATTGAGATGGTTAATCGTTTTCTCTTTGCAGATTGAACGATGAGCTGAAATACGAGGAGTGCGGGTTCAGGGGCTAACAATAGGAATGTCCTTGATATGAGGACGATGTTTACTACCTTCATGCGAGAGATGCTTAGGGATGCTCAGGGAGCAGTTCCTAATGCTGCTAACGGTGGTGGTGTAGTAGTGCAGGCGCCTAGGGCCGATTTTGCCAAGCTTAATAAGGATTAAACTAGTCTTGGTGGGAAGTCATTCCACGGAACGGAGTCGGCTACAGAAGTTTAAGATTGGCTTGATAGCTGTGAGTGCATCTTTAAGGATTTGGGGATCGAGGATGCAATGAAGAGGAAGCTAGCATCGCGTCAACTTCAAGGACGGGCTATGAATTGGTGGAATGCTATTAAAGCAGCTACTCCTGAGGATCAAGTTACATAGCACCTCTTTAGGATTCGCTTCAGTGATAAGTTTATCCCAGCTGCTCAGAGATCAATACTGTTCAAGAGATTTTTTGAAACTTAAGCAGAATGGTAGGTCATTCTCGGAATATATTGCTGAATTCGATACTTTAACGAAGTATGGATTATCCCTTATCGACACTACCGAGAAGAAGAATGAGAAGTTCATAACTGGCTTAGATGGGTATTTGGGGGAGAGACTTATAAACCACATTGAGGAGACATTTGAATCTATTGTGGGAAAGGCATTGAGATCGGAGAGTCTTTACCCTAATTCAAAGACCGAAGTTATTATTGCATTTGCAGGGGAGCCAAAACCGTAAGAAGGAAGTGAAGGCAAGAAGAATTCTCATAACAAGGGGAAGCAGAACCAAACCAAGGATGGTCAGAATAAGAAGAGTAAGAATGATGGCGAGTGCTTTAGCTATGTCAAGAAGGGCCATTATGCCAGAGATTGTCAGGAAAAGCCTGAGGAAAGGAAGTGCTTCAATTGCGGCCAAGCGGGACATCATAAGGATAAATGTCCCCAACCCCCTAAAGAGAAGCAAATTGTGAGAGCATATGCTATCAACGATGTTCCTTCTTCATCGAATGCCCCAACTGCGGCGCAAAAGGGAAAGAGTGTCGTTATTCAAGGTATGCTTTCCATTCATGATGTTCCTGTTCGATTTTTGTTTGATACCGAGACATCCCATTCCTTCATACCTAGTGACCTGGTAGATAGGTTGGAATTGGAGCTTGAGATTGTCGATAGACCTTTAGTTGTGATGAACCCGAATGGTGGTTCGACTAGCCTTTTGCATTATTTGTTGTAATGTGGTCTTATCGAGTCATGGATGTATGTTTGCTTGTGATTGCTTAGTTGTTTTGCTAGTATCATCTCACGTAGATTGTCTGAATTCGGAGGAGATGTTCCTTGAGTGCTTATCTAATACTGGTTTAGGCCTTTGGAGCTCGTGCTTAGGGAATGTCGAGTTCGACTAAGATGGTTTGCGTGAGATATAAATAGTTGTTGTGATTTATATTGAATGATATCTCAGCTTACTCGAGGAGTGATGTGCAACCATGACATAATAAGACTGTTCAATGGTATGGAGTGCCGCGAGTTGGTTTTGATAGGGCTATGAGACGACTCGAGTGGAACTCGAGAAAGCTGCAAAGTAATAAATTGTTTAGGACCCTATGTTGATGTTCTTGTTGGTTCAAGAATGGTAGAACTTCGAAGGGATAAGATGTGCTCGTTGATCGTGGAGATACAACGAAGGTTAGGACGATTCAAATTGGGCTTAAACTCGTAAAAGAAAAATGGGTGTTTGTTGATCGTGGAGATGCAATGGAGGCTAGGACGGTTCAAGTTGGACTTGAACTCGTAAAGGAAAATGGTTGTTCGTTGATCTTGGAGATGCAACGAATAGGGAGATGACTCATGTTAGACCTGAGTTTGTGCTCGAGTTTGTGGGTAATGGATACTCGAGACTGGTTCTGTGTATGTGGCTAGCTCTTCTGATGAGAGTACCAAGAAATCGTTGATAGATGGAGTGTTCTAGGCGGACTCAAAGAAGGATATCTGGGTACGCCCGTTACCTTGGATCCATTGGACGTGATCTAGTTATCCTTGGAGGATAAACGGGCGTTGGACATGTGGTAGTTCGTTTAGGACCAGGGATTCCATTAGCCCTTGGGATTGGTTGGACCAGTCAGGTAGGCGTCGATGTATTTATGGCTATAGCAGGTGATAGATAGTACATGTTTGATGGATGCTATGGTTGCTATGTTTGTTCCTATTTTTATTTCCTTAAGTAGACTATCACCTATAGGATTCTGGTAATAGAGAATGAAGAGATGACGGTATACACGGATGCATGTGGTACCAGACTAGGTGTTGTACTGATGCATTGAGTAGGAGACATGCCCGTTTAGATGCTATGTTTCTTGAATGAAAGTTATTGGAGTATATCGCGGGATATGATTTCAGACCTAATTATGGATTAGATCCAGAAATGTTAGCAAGTTTGATGGTTAGACCGACTTTGATTGAGCGGATTGGTTCCAGTCAGAGGGACGATCCTAACCTAATGGAAATCATCTCCAAGGTAGGGTTGAATATCGATGGTGAGAAAATAAACAAGTATGGACTTGATAGAAAATGATGGTTTGAAAGAATGGGAGACTAGTTGTACCCAGTGTTAATGGATTGAGAGATGAAGTGATTAGAGAACGTCATTACTCGAAATTGACTATACATCCCGGTGGTAAAAAAATGTATTGAGACATGAAGCAAACCTATCACTGGGAAGGGATAAAAAGGGACGTTGGGAAGTTTATCTCCAAGAGTATGAATTGCCAGTTAGTTAAAGATGAGCAAAAGAAGCCTAGTGGTTTGTTAGAACCGTTGGAAATTTCCGAATGGAATTGGGAGTAAATCTCAATGGACTTCATCGATGGTTTACCAAGGACTAGATCGGACCATGATAGTATTTCGGTAATTGTGGATTGATTGACCAAAAGTTGGATTACCAGACAAGATGGCCGGAGTTCACAACGTATTTCATGTTTCCTAGTTAAGGAAGTTTGTGCACGACCCTACTGTGGTTATTTCACCAGATCAGTTGGATGATATCGAGGTAAGACCCGAGGTGGTTGGGAATCGCAGACCTATTCGTATTGTCTAGCACGATACGAAGCAGCTTCGAAGGAAGACGGTCCAAACTAGTCAAAGTCCAGTGGGGTGATAATGAGAGAGACTGTACTTGGGAAACAGAGGAGAACATCAGGAAGACGTATCCATAGCTCTTTGCCAGGTAAAGTTTCAATATCGATATAGTACTCCCTTGTTAGTAAACCGCATGCTAGGATGTGCTTGTTGTGTTGTTATGTATGTTTGATTGTTGCAAATGATTGATAGGCATGTGGGATCCTTCGTATGTTTTGGTTAAGGAATTTCGGGCGCGAAATTTCTTAAAGGGGGGGGGGATGTAACGACCCGTATTCTACGCATCGGAGGATCGTAGAATATTTATTTCTTTTTCTTATGAAGTCGTACGGTCGTGTAACTTTGGGGAACGACTATCGGGGACATTTCTCATGTTCATGATTTTTGCCGATTTTTAAATGACTGTTTTGCCCCTAGCGAATCTTGTTTCGCTCATAACTTCCAATTGGTAAGGAGTTTTGACCTGAAATACCACTTCCATTAGATTCGGATGATGGTTTCTCTTCCCGTTGAGTGGTCATAATAATCAAACGGACTTACCGTTTGGGAGATATGGATGAAATAAGGTTTGGAAGGTGGAAAACAGCTTAAATGGGCTTAATTGGGTAATTAGCAGTTAGGTCCATTAGGGATTTCGGCATTAGGGGTATTTAATGGCTGATAGGGGCCAAAGGAACCCTCCTTTGTCATTTTTCAGCCGCCACTTTCATTCTCCTAACCCTAGTAATGGCCTCCACTCTCAAATTCTTCATTTAAACAACTCCCAAGCGCTTTCTAATCAAAGATTAAGCTAAGCTACATCAAATCAAAGCAAATCAGCACCAAATCAGATTTGGGGCTGCTGTGTTGCATAAGAATTCGACCCAAACAGTAGAAAAGTTTCAGATCTAAGATTATTTGTGGCTAAGGTGAGTGATTTGCATTGTTTTTCACTAATTACGGCTAATTGGGGGTGATTGGTGTTAATTAGCAAAATTATAACTAAAAAAAATTGGAAAAATATTTAGAAATTCTTAAATATTATTTTATGCCGTTGTTAGAAATTTGGGTTAATTTGGACATGTTTTGCTAATTGATGGTTAAATCATGATTAAGGGGATTAAGGGGAAAACATGGATTTTTGGGTATGTTTGATCCATATTAACATGTTAGATGGTTGTTTTGCTGTTTATGGTTGATTATGCATGTTTATATTACTATTTGGAATGCTTCATGATTGTTTAGCAAAGTTAGAATGGTCAAAAAACGCCATCGTATGGTGTAAATAGCCCGCTGGAAAAGTTGCAGGAAATTGGTTAGTAACCCGTTCGCGAAGCACCCTCACGACCCGACCCCTAGGATCATGAATCACCTTCACACCCCGACCATGAGGAAGAGGGCGAAACCTAGGAGAGCAACCGTGAGGAGTAGGGCAAACCCTAGGAGGGTGAAAGTGAGGAAGGGGGCGAACCCTAGGAGGGCAATCGTGAGGAAGAGGGCGAACCCTAGGAGGGAGACCGTGAGGAATAGGGCGAACCCTATGAGGGCGACCATGAGGAAGAGGGCGAACCCTAGGAGAGCGACCGCGAGGAAGGGGCGAACCCTGAACCGCACCAGGAAGGAAAGAGCAAACCACAAGAACATGTCACGAGCCGATGCAAGGACGGGTTCACGAACCGAGCTACTATAGTCACCACGAGCCGACCACATGCGAGGACCCATGGGCCGAGGAAGTTGATCACGAGCCGGAGGTTATGAAGCGTCAGTAACCTACCCAGGAGAGGAGGACCACGAGCATGTGTCTCAACCCGAACAGGGGTCAACGAGCATATCACGAGCCGATGCAGGAAAGGGTGATCACGACCCGGACTGGAGAAGCACGAACCGCACATATCTGAACTAAAGTGTGAACATGTATGGAAGCTTGAAGCTACGAAATGAATGGGAATAATGACCAAAAACCCAAGATGCAAAGGTAGTCCAAATGATAAGTCGTGACTCAGGATCCATACGGGAGCAAACGAGTTGACTTCATGATTGGACTTTGTTGCGGGACGTGTGCAAAGGGGTTATCGAAACCTATAACTTTGGTTTACCACTGAGAGACAGATTAGGGGCTTGTAGTGATAGTTGTATGGGGTTGGACTCCGTCATGGCCCAAAGATTAGGTGACCAAAGTAGTGAATATCGTATGATTTACGCACTGAGTGAGAGATGTGAGGATGATTGCTATGTTTGATGTTTGCTATCACCATGTCATGCACACCCCATATTACTTTTACACTTTATGTTAGTGTTACCTTAGAGTACTGTACATCATGCTGTGCTAAGTCTTTGGTTGTAGGTCCAAGTACAGGTATGATTGGATTATACTGTTATTGTTCTGTTTTGTTTCTTATCGCTCATACCAGACTTTTGTATGACCCAGAGTTTTATGTCTCTTTTTATTACTCTGGGTGCTCCTAAACGAGCAGACTAGGGACATGTTAGGTGGTAATGTGCGAGTAGCTGTCCGGAGACGAGTAGGAGGCTTCCACGTATGATATACATATATACTCCCTGTGTTGTAGTTGGTCACTGCTTGGGCATTAGTAGTGTACCTTTTCTTTCTTTTGCTTTAGAGACAGAAATTTGAAGTTGTAATAATGATGTTGGATCATAAGCTGTATTATGGATTCTGCTGCTATGATGATTTAGTTTTCAGCTTATGCACTGTCTCACCTGTTTTATGTCAAAATTATGTAGTTATTATATTTTATTCCATGCGATGTGAGATATACTATAGGTTCCTTTGGTAGTTTTAGCTTCACACCCTTTTTCTTTGGCGAACGTCCCGTGCTAGTTGGACATCGACACAGTGCATTTCGGAGAAATGTCGGCTAGTCCGGGGCGGGCCTTCACATAAAACTTGAGTTAATCATTTGCTGCTTCTGAAGTGCATTTTTTTTGAAACTTTTGGTTTATGTGCAATGTTCATTTCATATCATGGTAAATCAATCCATTCTATGATCTTTCAAATGATTTATTAAGCAAAAGATCAGCTTGAGTCTTGGTGGCCCATTCAGTTCCAATCCGATACTCATTCATACTATGCTTACTCTTGTTTTCGAAATACATGTAAAAATGACATCATAAATATGACATATTTTGTAACAATGATGTAAGGATATATTACATTTAGTAATGTTTGAATAGTAATTTGTGACATATTTTGTAATAATGAAGTCATTCTCACTTTGAATAGTAATAAAATTTCCTCATCACATAAAAAACTAACTAGTATGATTCATTCAATTGAGTTTAGCATTCATGAAATACAAAAGTTTAATGGGTATTGCATCGCATATTTGCTTTCTTACCAGCAAAAAAATAATGTGAAAATACCACCTAGTAAATAAGGATTATCCATGATGCGAATATGTATACAAATGGGGTTGAGGAAGAAGCTTTTGACGCTGTTATCACTTGACTAAAAGATCCGAACATAAATCCCAGTTTGAAACAAATTCTAAGATAATTTTGAAAATTTTAATTAAAAAATCACATTACTTTAATAGAATAAATGTTGAATTATTTTTGTCAATTTAAATAAGAAAGGAAGAGGTATAGAGTTAGATCATATCAGTATTTTAGGTTAACCATCGAAACATGGAGTAGAAATTAACAGTTAAAGGCACATATTATCTGGATTATGGGAAAATGAACATAATGTGTTCGATTGTTTTCCTACATGAGTTTCACTACCTCTCTTCCTATTTTTTATGTAATTGCTATATAGTTTACAATAACCCATAGAACCACCATAATTAGATAATCAAAGAACATCCATACTTTGTATTACAATACTACAAGAGTTAGGGATACAGTCTCAAAAAATAGCGTACTGTTCCAAAACATAAAAATAAAAATAATACCTAAAAAAAAATTCTCGATATTAGTTGGGTTTTTTCTTTATATTACATTACAGTAGTAAAAACAATCTTTGGCAAATATTCGATATAACTGATAATTCATGTTGGAGCTTTTTTACTTGGGTTCCATGATGATATAACTAAAGCCAGTACTTGAATCTCTAGTTGATAATGAACCAAAATATAAAACATCGAAACAAGATAAAGAACTTAGAAGATCTGAAACCTAGCATAGTCAATCCAAGCAACAAAGTGCGAAGCGACCTATCTTCTGAGAATCCAATCTGTAGGTGAAATCAAATTTGGCACTCAAAGGGGTTGGATTCTCTGGGCATTTTTGGACCTTTTGAAGCTCCCAAGCATCATTAATGGATTTTATCTTCTTCCACATAACTATTGGACATAGCATGGACCATTAAAACATTGCATGCACTTTTTCCATCAACTTTTGAACATTTACAAGGATAATTACAGTGCTTTTGGACTGTTGTGGTCATTTTTGGATTTCTTGGACATTAAATCTAAAATTGGACATAGTTGGCCAAGTCAACACTGTTTTCACTCAACGAAGTAGACGAAGGGCACTTTTGTCAAACTCTAGAATTAACAATCATTTTATTGTTCTATTGCAATGCTTTATACTCAAATATCTTCCGAACTTGTACAACAATTGTAATCGAATATTATATGATGAGTGATTACTATGAAGTGGACGTAGGTGTTAGTGCCGAACCACTATAAAAAGTTATGTTATCCAACATTTACTTACATCACTTTGGATTACCGTGTTTCCACGACACATACACTCGAGGGTTGGCATGCGTTGAATCGATGGCAATTCCCCACGTCAATAAGAAGAATCAATGATTGTTCCATATTTAAATCGAAGATATCCAATATTTGTTCCTTAGCCACTAGTGGTGAGTTGGACTGCAGCAACACGAACTTCACGGCCGGTCTAAACCGAACAAGAAGGAGGACTGCTTTGAGAACACGAAGCATCAGAACACAAACATGAAAACATTTCATTGCTATAACAACAATTTTCATAAGAGTACAAGATACCAGAGTATGAATAAATATTACAAAGCAGAAATACAATATTAGAGATTAATAATTAACATTTAAATACATAAACACAATCTGCAGCGGGAAACATCAACTACCACAACTTAATGAAATACATGGATACAAAGCATTTCGAATATAGCTTCAGCTGTAATTCATGATCCTGTGAAAATAAATATCTGCAAACCAAAACTACTAGTTGCTGTGTGGAAAATATAGGCACCCAGAGTTTAGATTGAAACAATAAACTCCAGGTCAATCATGGGACTAGTGTGAGAACTAAAAACAATTATTAAACTTTATTTTAAAGTTAGGTAAATCACGAGATCACGCCGCATGACACGGAATGGATTTACTCCACATGAATACCTTAAAACAAGAACCGCAATGCTAAAGAAAGAACAATGAAACTATTATAGGACTCAGGTCGCATCACACAATGCAACGCAAGCCGGAGGATGGAGTTTTACCTTATAATAGCCAAATATGCTTGATACGCGAAATTTATCTTTTATTACTGTAAATGCATAGTGTAGAAATCAATTTCGAAAAGTAAATGTATCAATCCTAGACGACATAGTACCCCATCCTACTATGTTGCCATATAGGTATAAAACTAAAACCGTAAAGCTCGTAATTGGAAGTTGGATTTCCATCATGATGACTACTAATTCGAAAGATTGATCATGTAGTGTAATACTCAACGGCATAAGTCCAGGTAATTGGAAAACACCGTAATACACATCCACACTATATCCAGGAAACAAGTATCACTGTGGCTTAAGTCCAAGTCATTAGAAAACACTGTTTACTCTATCCTTTTGGGAATCAGGTATAAGCCCTATCCCTACTAGGTGTGGAGCAACCACACCCAACACATCTTGGTCGACCAAACCCATAACAACCCTAAAAGCTTTCGTCTTCAACCCGTGGTTACTCATCCTTGTATCGAAAGTATACTGGTCTAACCATCAGCTTACCATCATATCCGTATGTGAGGCACGCGAATTAACACTACACAAGACCACGCTATATTAAAGCTATGCTTTGATCATCATACACTAAGCTCTGCTTTTAAAAAAAAGCTTGGATCACTACAACTCAGCATGCCACATTATCATTCATACCATATCATTGATTTCTACCAATATATAACCTCTAAACTCGTACGTCTCTGAGAAGAGTGTTAAGCAAGAGAATAAATACTCCACCACCAAACTATTATATATTTAGTAGACATCAGCAAATACTACAAAAAGAATACAATGTCAGACATACAATCTGTAACAACCCATATTCTACGTATCGGAGGATCGTAGAATATTTATTTCTTTCTTATATGAAGTCGTATGGTCATGTGGCATTGGGAAACGACCATTGGGGTCATTTCCCATGTTCATGATTTTTGCCAATTTTTAAATGACCGTTTTGCCCCTAGTTGATCTTGTTTCGGCCATAACTTTTGATTGGAAAGGAGTTTTGACCTGAAACCACTTCCATTGGCTTCGGATGATGGTTTACCTTTCCGTAAGTGGTCACATGTGGAAAACGGACTTACCGTTTGGGAGATATGGCTGAAATAAGGTTTGAAAGGTGAAAAACTGCTTAACCGGGCCAAATAGGGTGATTAGTGAATGGGCCCATAACCCATTTCGGGACTAGTGTTATGGGGAGGCTGAAAAGGGTTAGGGTTTCATTCCATTTCAGTTTTCTAGCCTCCACGTACCTCTTAGAAACCCTAAAAATGGCCTCCAACCTCTAAAACACCTTCTACTTGAAGATTAAGCTTAGCAACATCAAATCAAGGCGGATTAGCACCAAGATCGAGGAAGAGCTGTTGTTTAGCATTGGGATTCACACCAAATCAGAGATTTATTTCAGATCTAAGGTTTATTTGTGGCTAAGGTAAGTGATTTGCATAGTTCCTCACTAATTATGGTTAATTAAGGGTAATTAGTGTTAATTAGCGAATTTAAATATGATAAAATTCTGGAGAAATACTTATAAATTCTTAAATGATGTTTTAGACCTCTGATATGAACTTGGGTTAATTTGGTTAAGTTTTGCTAATCCCATCATTAATTATGCTTGAACATGCTTAAGGGGAAAATATGGAGTTTTGGCTATGTTTGATCCATTTTAACCTATCATATTTATGTTTTGGTGTTTGAGGTCACTTTTACTTGTTGCCACGACTGTATGGTATGCTTTGTGATTGATTAGAATATATAGAATGGTCGATAACGTCGTCGAATGGCGTAAAACACTTGTTGGAAAAGTTGCAGAAAAATGGTGCAGGCTTTCGGATCGGATCGGGGGAATGGGCTCGGACCGGATAGTGGACTGGGCAAGGGGCCACTGAACCGAACCGAGGCTTGGCACAAGGGAAAGTATGGCAAAAAGGAAGGCCACAATGGTTGAACTGGGATCAGATCGGCTGAACGAAAGAGAAGGGGATCGGAACAGAAGAGGAAGGGGATAGGGATCGGATCGGAGACCAGGAACCCGAACCGAACCGATGGAGCAAGGGTACAACGAACTGAACCTAGATGCATCTACCCGACCCGACCCGCCAGAGAGCACCCGAACCGAACCTATGTACTATGAAGGGATTTGGAAGCCACGACCCGACCCGGAGCTCTTAGAAGAGGCCGATCCGAACCGATAGAGAAGAAGGGCTGAGACCCGAACCGATCCAATAATGACCAAAAACCCGAGATGCAAAGGTAGTCCAAATAGAAGTTAGAGCTCAGGATCCAGTTGCGAACCAACGAGTTCGCTTCATGGTTGGGCTTTGCTGCGAGACGTGTGCTAAGGAGTTGTCGACGTTCATAACTTCGATTCACCACTGAAAAGGAATGAGGGGCTACGTATCAGTGCAGTAGAGTCATTATGACTCGAGGGGCAAAGTGATCGTAGCAGGACTACGTATCAGTGCAGTAGAGTCCCCGCGACTCGAGGGGCAAAGTGATCGTAGTAAGACTATGAGCCAGTGCAGTGGAGCCATTGTGACTCCATGGGGCAGAGTGGACATAGTAAAGGATTAGTAAGGCTATGAGCCAGTGCAGTGGGGGTGTGTACGACTCCGTGGGGGAAAGTGGACATAGCAAAGGATTAGTGGCTATGGATCAGTGCAGTGAAGCCGTTGTGACTTCATGGGGCAAAGTGATCATAGCAAAGTATTAGGTGATCGAAGTGGTGAATATCGTATGCTTTACGCACTGAGTGAGAGATGTGAGGATGGTTGCTATGTTTGATTTGTTTGCCATCACTATGACATGCACACCCCCACCCCCGTGTTCTTTGCACCATATGTTATGGCATCTTAGAGTATTGTACGGTATGTAGTGCTAACTCTTTGGTTGCAGGTCCAGGTTTAGCTATGGTTTAGTATATTTGTTATTGTTTTGTTTAGCTGCTTATCGCTCACACCAGAATTTTGTCTGACCCAGAGTTTTATGTCTCTTCTTATTACTCTGGGTGCTCCTAAACGAGCAGACTAGAGACAGGTTAGCTGGTGATGCACGAGTAGCTGATCTGAAGACGAGCAGGAGGCTCCCACGTATGATATATATATAGATATTCTCCCTGTGTCGTTGGTGGTCACTACTTTGGGCATTAGCAGTGTACCTTTCTTGCTTTGCTTTTTGAGACAGTTTTAAAAGTTGTAATAATGTTGGCTTTGGATCATAAGCTGTATTTGGATTTTCCGCTGCTATGATAGTTTGTTTTCAGCTTATGCACTGTCTCACCTGTTTTATGTCAAGTATGTTGTTATTATATTTTGTTCCATGCGCTATGAGACATTCTACAGGTTCTTTGTTGATTCTTCATTTTCTTCCTTTTCTTCTGACGACCGTTCCGTGTTAACTGGACATGTGTATAACGCACCATTGGAGGAAATGTCGGTTGGTGCAGGGCGGCCGTCACATTTTGTATCAGAGCTCTAGGTTGCGTAGTTAACCTAGGGAAAGACACTAGGGAGAGACGGTACATATATGAGAGTGTGTATTTGTGATTACTTTGGTTTTCAAAAGATATATATATATATATATACTATTAGTAGTATAAGGATGAAGTCGTACTGCACTAGCACCACTATGGAGATAGTTAATCATTTTCTCTTTACAGATTGAACGATGAGTCGAGACACGAAGGGTGCTGGTAGAGGGGCCAATAATGGGAACGCTCCTGACATGAGGACGATGTTCAGACCTCAAGAGAGAGATGCTTAGGGATGTTCAGGGAGCAGTTCCCAATCCCGGTAATGATGGTGGTCTAGTAGTGCAGGCGCCTAGGGCCGATTTCGCCAAGTTTTCCAAGGATTACACTAACCTTGGTGGGAAGCCGTTCCACGGAACGGAGTCGGCCACGAATGTTCAGGATTGGTTGGATAGCTGTGATTGTATCTTCGACGACTTGGGTATCGAGGATGCGGTGAAGAGAAGACTAGCGACTCGTCAGCTGCAAGGGTGAGCGATGAATTGGTGGAATGTTATTAAGACAACCACTCCAGAGGATCAGGTTACTTGAGATCAGTTTAAGGCTCGCTTCAGCGACAAGTTCATCCCAGCTGCTCAGAAGTCAGAATTGTTTAGGAAGTTCTTGGAGCTTAAGCAGAATGGTAGGGAAGTCTCGGACTATATTTCTGAGTTCGACACTTTGTCGAAGTATGGACTATCTCTTATTGATACTCCTGAGAAGAAGAATGAGAAGTTCATTACTGGTTTGGATGGATACATGGGGGAAAGGCTTATTAACCACATCGATGAGGCTTTTGAATCGATTGCTGGGAAAGCTTTGAGATCCGAAAGTCTTTACCCTAAGTCAAAGACCGAGGTTGCATCTGCAAAAGGGCCAAAGCCGCAAGCAGGCGGTGGAGGCAAGAATAACTCTCAGAACAAGAGGAAGCAGAACCAAGCTAAGGATGGCCAGAAAAAGAGCAAGAAAGATGTTGAGTGCTTCAGCTGTGGTAAGAAGGGCCATTATGCCAAAGAATGTCGGGCCAAGCCAGATCATAGGAAGTGCTACAACTGTGGCCAAGTGGGACATCATAATGATAAATGTCCACAACCTCTTAAAGAGAAGCAGATTGTGAAAGCATATGCTATTAATGTTGTTCCTTCTTCGTCGAATGCCCTAACTGCGACGGAGAAAGGAAAGAATGTCGTCATTCAAGGTATGCTTTCTATTCTTGATGTACCTGTTCGAGTTTTGTTTGATACTGGGGCTTCCCGTTCCTTCATATCAAGTGACCAGGTAGAACGGTTGGGACTGGAACCCGAGATAGTCGATAGACCGTTGGTTGTGACGAACCCGATTGGTGGTTCGACTAACCTTAGTATGATTTGCCGAAACTTGGTCTTATCGAGTCATGGATGTACGTTTGTTTGTGATTGCTTTGTTTTGGGCTTTACTGGGTATGGCATTATATTGAGGGTCGATTGGCTCCAAAGATACGGGATGGTGGTAGACTGTGAGGGCTTTTTGGTGACAGTTAGGGCGGATGATGGGCGGAGGGTAGTGTTTGGTAGTCTACCTTGTGATGGGGTAATGGCTAGTTTTATAAATTCCCTCGACATCCCGCATGATGAGTTGTCAGATGTCCCCGTGGTTGGCCAGTATCCAGACGTCTTCGAGGAAGTGACTGGGCTTCCACCACACCGAGAGATTGAGTTCCGTATTGATTTAGTGAAAGATGCCAGACCTATAGTGATGCCACTTCGTCGTATGGCAGCAAGGGAGCAGCGAGAGCTCGGGGTGCAAGTAAGCGATCTTCTGAAGAAGGGGTTTATTAGAAGAAGTGTCTCCGAGTGGGAAGCACCAGTTGTGTTTGCCACTAAGGCAGATGGTTCCCTTCGTTTGTGTGTGGACTATCGTGAGTTAAATAAGGTGACGAGGAAGAATAAGTATCCTCTACCGCGGATAGTTGATTTGTTTGATCAACTGGAAGGAGCAAGAGTGTTCTCCCAGTTGGACCTCGCGACAGGATTTCATCAGCTCCGAGTAGCAGCTGATAGTATAGCCAAAACGGCATTTTGGACGCCGTCTGGATTTCATGAGTGGTTGGTCATGCCATTTGGGTTGACCAATGCACTAGCATACTTCGTGGATCTTATGAATAAGGTATTCAGAGATCAATTGAATAAGTTTGTTCTTGTGTTCGTGGACGATATCCTTGTTTACTCGAGGACAGAGGAGGAACACAAGGAACATTTGATGATAGCGTTGGAGGTGTTGAGAAAACACCCATTGAAAGCGAAATTTTCTAAGTGTCACTTCTGGAGGAGGGAAGTGAGATTCTTGGGCCATGTTGTTTCCGAAAATGGCATTGCCGTGGACCCTGTGAAGGTGGCTACTGTACAGGATTGGTCTACGCCCAAGAATGCAACAGACATAAGAAGCTTCTTGGGGTTAGCTGGATATTATCGTAAATTTATCCAGGACTTCTCCAAGATAGCGGCACCGTTGACTCAGTTGACTAAGAAGAATCAAGCCTTCGTGTGGGACGGAGTGTGTGAAAATGCATTCAAGAGTCTGAAAGAAAAGTTGACGCATGCGCTAGTGTTAGTCATTCCTAAAGGGAATGAAGAGATGACGGTATACACGGATGCTTGTGGTACCGTACTAGGTGCTGTATTGATGCAAGGAGGTAGGGTTGTAGCTTATGCTAGTCGGCAACTAAAGCCGCATGAGAAAAGGTATCCTACCCATGATTTGGAATTGGCAGCGATCTTATTTGCGTTGAAGATGTGGAGACATTATCTCTTGGGAGAAAGGTTCGAGTTGTTTACCGATCATAAATCGTTAAAGTATCTCTTCTCTCAGAAGGATCTGAATCTCCGTCAGCAGAGATGGTTAGAGTTCTTAGCTACGTATGATTTTGATATCGCATATTCACCTGGGAAAGGCAATGCGGTAGCCGATGCCTTGAGTAGGAGACATGCCAGCTTAGGGGCTATGTTTCTTGAATGGAAGCAACTGGAGTATATCGCGGGGTATGATTTTAGACCAAAGTGCGAATTGGATCCAGAAATGTTAGCTAGTTTGACGATCAGACCCACTTTGATTGAACGGATTGGTTCTAGTCAGAGGGACGATCCTAATCTATTGGAAATCATCTCCAAGTTAGAGATGAATATCGACGGCGAGGAGGTGAATTTGTATGGGCTTAATCGAGAAGGATGGCTTCGAAAGAATGGAAGACTAGTTGTACCCAACGTGAATGGATTGAGAGATGAAGTGCTTAGAGAATGTCATCACTCAAAACTGACTATACACCCCGGTGGTGATAAGATGTATCGAGACATGAAGCAGACTTACTACTGGGAAGGGATGAAAAGAGACGTTGGGAAGTTTATATCCAAGTGCATGAACTGCCAGCTAGTTAAAGCCGAGCAAAAGAAGCCTAGTGGTTTGTTGCAACCATTAGAAATTCCCGAATGGAAATGGGAGCAAGTCTCGATGGATTTCATTGATGGTATACCAAGTACTAAATCGGGACATGATCACATTTGGGTAATTGTGGATCGAGTGACCAAGAGTGCAAGATTTATACCGGTCAAATCGACCAGAACGACAGCTAAGTTAGCAGAGCTGTATATGAAGTGGGTAGTTAGATTTCATGGAGTACCTAAAAGAATTGTGAGTGACCGAGACCCATTGTTTACTAGTGGGTTTTGGAAGAGCTTACAAGAGGCTCTAGGGTCGGAATTATATCTCAGTACCGCGTATCATCCTCAAACCGATGGTCATACAGAGAGGGTGAATCGTATATTGGAAGATCTCTTGAGAGCTTGTATATTGGATTTTGGTGGATCATGGGATGACCATTTGCATCTAGTAGAGTTTGCATATAACAATAGCTACCAATGCAGTATCGGTATGGCTCCATATGAAGCTTTGTACGGAAGACCATGCAACTCACCATCATGTTGGATAGAGACCGGTGAGAAGTTTGTGCTTGGACCAGATGTGGTAAGGGAAACTTCGGATAAGATTAAGATCATTCAACAACGAATGAAGGCTGACCAGGATAGGCAGAAGAATTATGCTGATAAAAGGAGGAGAGATTTGAAGTTCTCCATTGGCGACTTGGTGTTTGTCAAGATTTCTCCGTTAAAGAGCGTGATACGATTTGGCAGGAGAGGCAAGTTGGCACCAAGATTTGTTGTCCCATTCCCAGTTCTCGAACAAGTTGGGAATTTGGCATATAGATTTGACTTACCCGAGAAGATGGCAGGAGTTCACAACGTATTTCATGTTTCCCAGCTAAGGAAGTTCGTGCATGACCCAAATATGACTATTTCACCTGATCAGTTAGAGGACTTCGAGATGGAACCCGAGGCGGTTGGGAACCACAAGCCGATTCGTATTGTCGAGCATGATACGAAGCAACTTCGAAGGAAGGCGGTGAAGGTAGTCAAGGTTCAGTGGGGCGAGAAGGAGAATGACTGTACTTGGGAGACAGAGGAGAACATTAGAAAGATGTATCCAGAACTCTTTTCCTGGTAAGATTTACTTTGAAATTTAGTTATTCCGCATACTAGGATAGATTTGTTTTGCTTGTTTTGCATGTTTGGTTGTTGTTTTATGGCTGAAAGGAATGCGGGACCCTTTATGTGTTTTGGTTAGGGAATTTCGGGGGCGAAATTTCTTAAGGAGGGGAGAATGTAACAACCCGTATTCTACGTATCGGAGGATCGTAGAATATTTATTTCTTTCTTATATGAATTCGTATGGTCATGTGGCTTTCGGAAACGACCATTGGGGTCATTTCCCATGTTCATGATTTTTGCCAATTTTTAAATGATCATTTTGCCCCTAGCTGATCTTGTTTCGGCCATAACTTTTGATTGGAAAGGAGTTTTGACCTGAAACCACTTCCATTGGCTTCGGATGATTGTTTACCTTTCCGTAGAGTGGTCTCATATTGAAAACGGACTTAACGTTTGGGAGATATGGCTGAAATAAGGTTTGAAAGGTGAAAAACTACTTAACCGGGCCAAATAGGGTGATTAGTGAATGGGCCCATAACCCATTTCGGGATTAGGGTTATGGGGAGGCTAAAAAGGGTTAGGGTTTCATTCCATTTCAGTTTTCTAGCCTCCACTTACCTCTTAGAAACCCTAAAAATGGCCTCTAACCTCTAAAACACCTCCAAATCACCTTCTACTTGAAGATTAAGTTTAGCAACATCAAATCAAGGCGGATTAGCACCAAGATCGAGGAAGAGCTGCTGTTTTGCATTGGGATTCACACCAAATCAAAGATTTATTTCAGATCTAAGGTTTATTTGTGGCTAAGGTGAGTGATTTGCATAGTTCCTCACTAATTATGGTTAATTAAGGGTAATTAGTGTTAATTAGCGAATTTAAACATGATAAAATTCTGGAGAAATACTTATAAATTCTTAAATGATGTTTTAGACCTCTGATATGAACTTGGGTTAATTTGGTTAAGTTCTGCTAATCCCATCATTAATTATGCTTGAACATGCTTAAGGGGAAAATATGGTGTTTTGGCTATGTTTGATTCATTTTAACCTATCATATTTATGTTTTGGTGTTTGAGGTCACTTCTACTTGTTGCTATGACTGCATGATATACTTTGTGATTGATTAGAATATATAGAATGGTCGATAATGTCGTCGAATGGCGTAAAACACTTGCTAGAAAAGTTGCAGAAAAATGGTGCAGGCTTTCGGATCGGATCGGGGGAATGGGCTCAGACCGGATAGTGGACTAGGCAAGGGGTCACCGAACCGAACCGAGGCTTGGCACAAGGGAAAGTATGGCAAAAAGGAAGGCCACAATGGTTGAACTGGGATTGGATCGGTTGAAGGGAAGAGAAGGGGATCGGAACGGAAGAGGATAGGGATCGGATCGGAGACCAGTAACCCAAACTGAACCGATGGAGCAAGGGTACACCGAACTGAACCTAGATGCATCTACCCGACCCGACCCGCCAGAGAGCACCCGAACCAAACCGATGTACTATGAAGGGAGTTGGAGGCCACGACCGACCCGGAGCACTTGGAAGAGGCCGATCCGAACCGACAGAGAAGAAAGGCTGAGACCCGAACCGATCCAGTAATGACCAAAAACCCGAGATGCAAAGGTAGTCCAAATAGAAGTTAGAGCTCAGATCCGGTTGGGAACCAATGAGTTCGCTTCATGGTTGGGCTTTGCTACGTGACATTTGCTAAGGAGTTGTCGATGTTCATAACTTCGATTCACCACTGAAAATGAATGAGGGGCTACGTATCAGTGCAGTAGAGTCATTATGACTCGAGGGGCAAAGTGATCGTAGCAGGACTACGTATCAGTGCAGTAGAGTCCCCGCGACTCGAGGGGCAAAGTGATTGTAGTAAGACTATGAGCCAGTGCAGTGGAGCCATTGTGACTCCATGGGGCAGAGTGGACATAGTAAAGGATTAGTAAGGCTATGAGCCAGTGCAGTGGGGTGTGTACGACACCATGGGGCAAAGTGGACATAGCGAAGGATTAGTGGCTATGGATCAGTGCAGTGAAGCCGTTGTGACTTCATGGGGCAAAGTGATCATAGCAAAGTATTGGGTGATCGAAGTGGTGAACATCGTATGCTTTACGCACTGAGTGAGAGATGTGAGGATGGTTGCTATGTTTGATTTGTTTGCCATCACTATAACATGCACACCCCCACCCCCATATTCTTTGCACCATATGTTATGGCATCTTAGAGTATTGTACGGTATGTAGTGCTAACTCTTTGGTTGCAGGTCCAGGTTCAGGTTCAGGTATGGTTTAGTATATCTGTTACTGTTTTGTTTAGCTGCTTATCGCTTACACCAGACTTTTGTCTGACCCAGAGTTTTATGTCTCTTCTTATTACTCTGGGTGCTCCTAAACGAGCAGACTAGAGACAGGTTAGCTGGTGATGCACGAGTAGTTGATCTGAAGATGAGCAGGAGGCTCCTACGTATGATATATATATAGATATTCTCCCTGTGTCGTTGGTGGTCACTACTTTGGGCATTAGCAGTGTACCTTTCTTGCTTTGCTTTTTGAGACAGTTTTAAAAGTTGTAATAATGTTGGCTTTGGATCATAAGCTGTATTTGGATTTTCCGCTGATATGATAGTTTGTTTTCAGCTTATGCACTGTCTCACCTGTTTTATGTCAAGTATGTTGTTATTATATTTTGTTCCATGCGCCGTGAGACATTCTATAGGTTCTTTGTTGATTCTTCGTTTTCTTCCTTTTCTTCTGACGACCGTTCTGTGCAAATGGACATATGTACAACGCACCTTTGGAGGAAATGTCGGTTGGTGCGGGGCGGGCCTTCACACAATCCATTTGCAAGTTCGTTCTGGGTCTGAACGAAATCGAAGGCACCTTATTCCTCATCCCGTATATCTGATACAGGAGAGAGGCCCACGCACATCCGAACAATCAACAAGTACGTCCTGACCACTAACACTATAACCCCTTCATGAAAGCTACCCAAATCCAGGGCATTAGTAGTAATCCATTCGGTAAGAAGATCGTGGGTCTTCAACTACCGTCTTCAATAACTTCGACCTTTAATCGTCATATTAGTTATTAAGAATGGGTTAAACCCGGTCTTTTCGAATAACTCGCATATCTTATAATCAAGTGCTATAAAAAAACATCATATGCCTCATTCCAATCCATAATATTCATTTATTCAAATTTTCTTGGAAGTCATTTCAAAATATTTTATAATATCTTTTCTCAACTTAAAACAAATTAAGGTTTATAAACTAGTCGGGATTAGCGAGCCTTACCGAAGTAATCGTTCATTTTATTACCCCAGTTCCAACTTATTCATCCAATGGAGAAAAACTGGTAGTACTCCATATCAAACACCCATTGTGTTATCGGTAAATTTTATTATCATCTAACGTTCAGATCTAATGAAAGATTTAACCATCGCATGGAGTAAACTAGTGGTACTCCATATCTCGATCAAATACTGGATTCGGTAAATTTAATTACTTCATTCACATTTCAATCTAATTAAAGATTCATTAAAACTCCACTTAATTTTAATCTCAAAAATAATTTCTTAATGACTATTCAAATTTCGGAAATAAATCTTTTCTTTACTTCAGTTAAAGAACCAATGTCATGTAAAACATAATTAACGATAAACCCAAAATCATCTTCCATAAAAATGGAACCTTCACGGAAATCATAACCGTAAATAATCGATATAAATTTCCATATCAGACTAATACTATAACTGGAATAACGGCAAGGACTTTTAAATTCCATATATAGTAATGGTCTTCCTTCACAGAACCTTATTTCGATTATAACTAAATCGAGTTCTACTCAATTCCGAATTTAATATATTAGATTGTAAAAACTTTACTTTGGAAAATTCCCTTAAACTTAGTTAAAGATTTATAAACTCCAAAAAATATCTTCATGGTTAATTGGGTTTAAGAACTAGTGTCATTTAAAACAAAGTTCATAACAAACCCAAAATTAACTACCATTTAATTCCAGTTACATTTATTAATTGGAAAACTTCATTAAATCTTAGTTAAAAGATTTATTCTTTTCTCAACTGGGTTTAAGAAGAGTGTTACTAAAGACACCATTCACGATGAACCCAAAATTCCATTTGATGTTAAATACAAGGCATTGAATTGAAATCATATCATCTTATATTCGGTATCAAATTCTAAAACCAACAGATGTCATATTGGGAATAACGATATCTATATCTTCCAAATTCCTCAATGATATCCGTGTAATCATGGAATCCAATATCAAAATATTCCAAATATTATTTCCATTCAAATCCATTCCAATCCATATGTTGGAAAACACTGGTTATATTAAAACCATTTTACTTCCTTTCATTTCTTTATTCTAGTTGTTAGCTAATTCGTTTAGCTAAAAATATCTTTATCTTTACAAGCATGGAATATTTCATTTAAAATATTTTCAAATTATCTATTATGATTTTACATAATGTATCCATGTCCATCCGAAATCGAACATCAAAATCATATTAACTCTTTACTAAATATTATTTTAAAATATTCGTTATTTCTGAATTGGAATCAGACTCAGTCAATTACCATATAATTTTATTTATATGGATTCCATACATCGCATGTATTCAAAAATAGTGATAAACAACTATTAAACATTCAATTCACATCCAGAGTGCAATTAGCAACTGTATAAGCATTAAACCATTATATAATGCTTATAATAGTCTGTCAATCAATCGATTGACATATAACAAAACACAAGGGAGATGTGTGAAGTTATTATCATCCCCAGACCAATGTGGGGGTTTTAATCATGAGATCCAATTAGTTTATCTCTACCAAAAATTATCATGAGCTCCAAATCACTCCAAATTAGTTTCAATCAAATATATCGTCGATACGGTTCCAACACATCTTGTTTCGCTAAATTCCGTGTTCGTATGAAAAAGTTATGATCATTTTAAGATTTTAATTTTTTTCTGTTCGGCTATTAATGGATGAGGAAAGGCCTTCTGCTCGGCCATTAATGGCCAAACGGCTATTAAACCCCATTTTTTTTACATTTTTGCCTGGAAAACATGTTCAAAATGATATCGTCCAATGCTCAAAGGCCTATGATGTTATATACGTGCGAATGAGGCTTCTATAACTCACCGCAACAAATCATAACACCAAAATCACATTCACAAACATTCATCCAAGAGATTTGCAGTGATCCTTGAATATAAATTCCAAAACGGGTAAATTTTCTAATCAAAGCAATCAAATATGATATAAGAGAATTATGAAGACTTAGAACTTTGCCGAGATGACAACGGAGCTTCACAGTATCACCAAATCAACTCATGGCTTATGAATTAGGTTGTGTGGACAATCCTAATCATAAATTTCAATTCAATGGAACATAAACTAATGAACCGAAAAGTGTATACTTATCTAACCAATTCACACTACTACAAAAGTGGGCATATTCAACAATAAATTACACTTCTACATGCTAACAACTTATGGCATAGATGTGGGTTCATGTACAACTCATGAAGAACTCACCTTTGTTCGTTAGAAGCAAGTAATCGATCCAATGACAAGCTAGAACAACCTCTTTTCCATAAAAAACACTAAAATCTACAACCTATGATCATATGAACACATTTCCTAAGAATTAGGTCATAGAAAATCTCACAAATCAAAGAGAAAGCACGCTAGAGAAGATGTACAAGATGGAGAGGAGGCTTACCTAAGCTTCTACACTTGATTTCCTCTTGATTTGAGATCCAAATTGAAAACCCTAGCTTAGGAATTTCTATTTCCCATTCCCCATTTTCTAATTTATTTGAAGTGAGGAAGTGAATGAAGGAGAGAAGGCCGATGGGGCACTTAAGTGAGTGGCCAAGGTTTGGCCAACCAAGACCCAACGAAGTTGCCAAATCTCCGAAGCTCGAAATATATCGAAGTTTATACTTTTCAATCACCTAAATGACATGCTGAACTCAATTCATATGTAAAAAGTGAAATTTTGGTCATACATCCAATGAAAGATACCAAATTTCTCCAACTCCAAAGGTATCGATATTTATAGTTTTCGAGCATATAAATGACATTTTAAACCTAATAGAAGTGGTTTTGTCAAAAATGGAAGTCGTTTGCAAAATGGCTAATTTTAAGGGCTACATATAATGTTAAAAAATATATAAATTCCATAGCGACTATTCTGAATTTTAATTTAGTTATAACTTACAAGGTATAAAACGAAATCTCAATTTCTTACATTTTTTAGAAAATTACAATTCAAAGTATTCCAACGTTTCTTGTTTTATCAAATTCTGATTTATATTGAATTCTATAAATTCATTCCAAGTTTAAAATCAAATTTTCAAAATACCGGGCCATTTCAAGTTCGTTCTAGTTAAAATTTAAATCTATACGTTCAAACTTCAATCAAAATAAATTTTAAGTCGTTTATTCTCAAAATAATTCATCTAAAAATATTTAATTTCTAGGAAAATGAATTAGAAATAAATTTTAAACTAGTTTCAAAAACACGGGTTGTTACAATCTTCCTCACTTGAAATCTTTTCGTCCTCGAAAAGAAGAAGGAACCGAAGGTCATTTACTTAACCAACTCAACGTTTTCTTGACTCAAGTTCTTCAACTTTCCAGTTTCTAAGAACTTTCTATTTCTCAAAATTTGGCCAATGCCCTGAATTTTCAAAAATTTCACCATAACCTCCCTTGTACGGGTTGACCGGTACAACAACAAATGGCCTCTACAGGCTCTCATATATCAAAAGAAAATCTAAAAGCCAAGCGACTCATAAAATCATCAAATACAATCAATATAGTAGTTATGTACCTATTTGTCGGGCATACAATTTTATTCCCCTTATTAGCTTCCATGCTATGACCTGTTCAATATATATACATGTATGTGTATCTGATTCCAATCAACTTTCAATTTAGTTCCATATAAATTTGATTTGGCTTAATTTACCTTTCATTTTCGTATTGGTTTCATTATTCCAATATTTTTATTAGTTAACTAATAATCACACGTCACAACCATCAATCAATTAGTTAATTATCTTTTCAAATATATAACTTTTATATAATCAAAAATCATATTTTCAATGCCAAACCACAAACATAAACCCTAAGTAAGATTTGATTCTTAAACCAGTCAATTGGAAATATACAGATATCCCACTTTCGAAATGCGAATATACATGCTAATGATGTGGCCACATCATCAGAATCATTCCTGGGCGACTTGAGTGTGATTCTATATCTATCTAGTATATTTGAGACTTCGAATATACGTTCATGACGCTTATATGCAAAATCTTCTTATACCCGATAGTCCAAAATCAATATAAAATAAAATATTTAAATCTTTACAATAAGATATAATTTTCAAAACCAAAACTCATTTTTAGAAATAGCACTTTTCAAACTCATTCTAGAATATTACTAACCCTATCTCTAACGAGTTATTCTTATAGGATGTTACTAATCCTATCTCTGATTAATTCTTTCATTCGGTTCTAATGTGTCTTGTTCTCGAGCTTTGTAAAAAAATGCTCTGATACCACCTGTAGCGACCCGAACTTCTCAGCCGGGCTAAACCGAACAAGAAGGCGGACTGCTTATAAAACACGATGCATCAGAACACAAACATAAGAAAATTTAATTGCTATTACAAAAATTTACATCAGAGTATATGATATTAGAGTATGAATAAATATTACACAGCAGAAATACAATATCAGAGATTAAAAAATTACATTTAAAAACACAAACATAATATGCAGCGGGAAACATCAACTACCATAACTGAATGAAATACACAGATACAAAGCATTTCGAATATAGCTCAAGCTGTAATCCAGGATCATGTGAAAAGAAATATTTGCAAACCAAAACTACTAGCTGCCCATGTGAAAAAATATGGGCACCTAGAGTTTAGGTTGAAACAATAAACTCTAGGTCAATCGTGGGACTGGTGTAAGCACTAAAAACAATTATTAAATTTTATTTTAAAGTTAGGTAAATCACGGGATCACGCAATATGACACGAAATAGATTTACTCCACATGAATACCTTAAAACAAAACTCACAATGCTAAAGAAAGAACAATGAAACTATTAGAAGACTCAGGTCCCATCACACAATGCAAAGCAAGCCGGAGGATAGAGTTTTACCTTATAATAGCCAAATATGCTTGATACGCGAAATTTATTGTAACACCCCAAATTTTATAATAACTGTATAATAAATTGTTTAAGTATAATTAATTCTAAATGAAAGAATTAAGGGAAACGGGTTTCACCGTTGCGATCGTCTCGGAATTCTGCTTGAGATAGAGTCCGAGTTTGCGTGAATCGGACTTTGTATGAAGGAGTTACGACCTCCGGAAGTTTCAGAATTCAAAATAAAATTAAAACAGTTCAAAAAGAAGTTCAAAATTAAAAATCAAACCCAAACTGGGCTGGGCGGGAATTTTCCCGCTCAGGTCGACCAGGGGGTCGACCTGGGTGACCAGGTCGACCATAGGGTCGACTTGGGGGTCGACCATAGGGTCGACTTGGGGGTCGACCATAGGGTCGACTTGGGGGTCGACCTGCCCTGTCGACCTATTTGGCCCTGGTTGGCCTGGTTGGGTTCTGGTCTAATTCTGAGGCTTGGCTGTGTCACTAGGGCAGACATGTCGCATTTTGGTTGGCTCCTTTCGAAGTGAATGGTCTAGATTCGTCTATGATCATCTGATGGCTCAAATCAATCTGAAATTCTATAAATACAACCTAAGACTCCAACCTAAATTAACATAAGAAATTAGAGACGGAGCCGTCATGCTGTCGGTAGGAAATTGAGAGGAGCCTCCACTTGTAGAAAAGCTTAGAGATGAGCCAAGTTAGAGTTAAAACACGAATCAAATCATCGTTAGTCTACCCAAAGGAACGCATCTCAATTTCAGAACTCAGAATCCAGAATTCAAGTTCATCGATCGTTGTATGTCTAATTAGGTTTGAGATGTGAATTGAAAAAGAACGTGATTTGATATGAATTGGAAATTGGAATCACATTATGTTACATAATGTTTATTTTGTTTAACGTTAACAATGTATATATGTTGCGATGATTTTTATTGTGAATGGAATTGGGATGTTTGTGGTATAAATTGATGTGATGTGGACCTGTTTAACGTTTGTAATTGAAAACAACATCACTTGCAAGTTTGTGGTTAATATTAGAATTTACACATTTATATTTATGTGGTTACCATGGATTGTACATTTTGCTAAGTCCAAGTTAAGACTTATATACACATGTTCTATGTTAAGACCGTTATGCCAACATGATTAAAATCCTTATATATATATATATATATATATATATATATATATATATATATATATATATTCTTATGCTCATTTCAAGTTGTAATTGGATCCATTTGGGTTACGCCAATAATACAAGTTTCATGTTGAAATAGGCTACATGATTTGAGTTAGTTCACATCTTTGTGTAAATACCAAAATTTGACATTTTTATGAGCATGTTATAACCTTGTCACATGCTAGTTTTGTGTTTGAAGTTATGCCTAGATAAATATGTTTAGACCTATGTTTATGCAAGTCAAAATTATGCCATTTCATGTGACTTCTATTAGATTTAGTCATTTTGCAAGTTCACTCCTATTATGTTCATAATGACTATGCCAAAAATGTCAAGTTTACACCTATGACATGTTATGTAGATAGATTCCTTTGTGCAAACTTCGTGCGCTAAATTAGGCTAATTTTTTACCCTAATATCATATGTTAAAATCATGCGAACGAAAATTAGGCTAAGAGTTGTTAGCTTAATATTTAGACGGGGTAACGTTGGGTAAAATGGGTAAGAAAACTTGACATAAAGATATATGAAATTGGCATGTTTGTCACATGCCAAAATTTGTGACATTTAAACGGTATAAATTCTTATACCAAAAATGTTAAACTTGGAATGTGGGCCATAACCTTTAATGGTTAACAAACTTACATATAACAGGTAATAAAGAAAAATATGTAAATTTAGAAAATACGAATGTGCTTAACACGAGGTTGGATTGAGTTGTGATGTAAACCTGCCCGGACCCGCCCGGCTGTCCAGTAGTCACAACAATACCTATCCAATGTGGGTGGTTAATCATGGAGCCCAATAAGGACCCGAGGTTAGACTGAGTTACGGTGTAAATCTGCCCGGAACTGACCGGCACATCCAGTAACCATAACAATAACTGTCTAATGTGAGTGGTCGGTGCTTTAAGAGGCTAAGGACAGATGGTAGGGTTAAGTTACCTAAAACACTTAACCAATTCAATATGTTAATAAAATTGATGGGTGGGGTTAGGTAAATGCAGACACTTAACCACTTAACATGTTTGACTAGAAAACCCTAGTAACGGGGACCCATTTCAGCAGTAACCCAATTAGGTATCATGGTACCCTGAAACTAGGCAGGGTGGGGCACGATTATTGGGTTGATTGTAAGCAGACAAAGCGACGGCGGTGGGTGCAACAGTGTGGGTTCTAACAGAGTGCGGGCGTACACACACTTTGGAGCAGACAAACAGGGCACTGGTGGCACCACTAGTATAACCTATGTATTCTAAGGATTATGTCGGGCCGCCACCACGGGTCTTGATACACCCCATGGTGGGACCAGCATAGGTATCTACAAATCATTGGGGGCCGTAAGACACAGATGATTATGCGAGTAGGGGCCGATCTTTAGAAAAAGGGGATCACTTCACCCTCAGCATGGGATGCCAGTTTAGAACTAATGCATGTAGGTGCTGAGAGATATATAGTATGGGGTGCGATAGTATATTCGACTCAAACTGCTTTATCTTAGTTTATGATACTTTCCTATTTCCAGTTTATACCTATCATGCCCTTATTCTTATTCACATACTGAAGAGTCACTAGACTTACTGTAACACTCCACACCCACTAAGGTCACTCACTAAGGGAATGCCTTAACTTCGGTGGAGTATTTTAAGTGAATATAGAACAGTAAAATTACAACAAGACAGATATAAGTAATACTTGAAATTTAAAACATCATTTCATTGCAGCAGAAGGTAAACATGTTTGGTTACATACCAAAAACCAACAAGAGTCAAGTACAAAATATCCATCTCGATAAAAACATAAGTACATAATCCCACTACATACTAATAGCCATAATAGAAAAGATAAGCTGAGCTTTACATCAACGGTCCAAGCTCCAAAAGATAGATAAAGTAATCTGATCAAAGCCCGCTAGTGCTAGGCCCAACCTGAGGACCTGAGGGGGGAAAAGATAAAAACAACGGGGTCAGACATAAGTCTGAGCGAGTCCTATAACTTTAACAATACAATCATTAAAGTAATTAGGGTATGATATCAACTTGGTACGGTAACGACTGGGGATAAATGACTACACTAAGCAGCCAACTAGACATAGGAAGAACCAAGATAACGGTAAAGACGCATCTACCCACCCAAGGATAATTACTAAACTGCACCACACCAGTCATTCCTAACTTAAAGGTTGATCCCACCCAAGGACTTAGAAAATATAACTAGTAGTTTCGTGTACCCCTAGCTGACCACATAGGTGCCGTCTGCCCCTATCTCCACTAGGTGTACCCACTACTCCCCAAGCGATCGGCTCCCTAACGTAGATACCCGTGCTGGCCCCATAGTGAAGTGTATCACTCCCCAAAGTGGCAACCCGATACAACCAACGGTGCACGGCTTATACCTACATGATGCAACAACGTCTTACCTACCAGCCCGGGTCCACACACGCATATGAAACCCGTTGGACTTGCGTTGCCACCGCTAACCCGTTTTGGCCTCTTATAGTCTAGCCCAGTACGCGTGTCCCGTCCTCGACATGGGTCGAGCCCACAAAGATACATATGGGTTACTGGTTGAAGATGGCCCCCACAAGCTACCCACCTAAGCTTGCTCCCTCTAGTGTATCCCACTTAACCCTTTAATCATGTTTAATTACATGTTTCCACTTTGGTTAAGTATTCTAATCGTATTTTCTATTGCCACCCAAGGCAACCACTAGATTTCCACATGCCAACCAAGGCACCCACTTAACCCCTCATGCCCCACTACATGCTTATCCGGTTAAGTGTTTCTTAATTGATTAAGACCGTAACCATTGTAAAGACCTCTCACATTAGACTGTCTTTTATGGCAGCTGGATTTGCCGGTCGGGTTCGGGCAGCCTTACGCCATAACAGAGTCTAATCTCGTGTCTTTACACTTGTCACGTATTTAGTTTATGCCTAAGACCTCTCACATTGGGCCAATCATTTGTAGCCGCTGGATTTGTCGGTCGGGTCCGGGCAGTCTTATGTTACAAAAGGGTCCAACCTCGTGTCTTAGTCGATTAATTACACCTAATTAATCTCCCCCATATTTTGAATTAATTTTCCCTAATTAATTTCAATTTAATGATGTACATAATTGACTCAATTATGTCCATCCACTTATGGTATGCAACATCATACCAATTTCACCACAATTTTGTTAACATGAATATTAACCCCATCGTTCCCCACGTAATACGCTAACATGACATACTTAAAGGGGAAGATTCATCACAAATACAATGGGTTCAACTTAGCATAACATTAGCATCAACATGGGTTTTAAAGGTGTCAACTTGCATATATGACCATAGCATCAAACCCAACTAGCATAAATAATCAACCCAAACTTGCATGAATCACATATGTCATAAAGAGGGTAACTTGCATAGATGTTCATGTCATAGACCTATCATAAAGGGATAAACTTGCATACATGTCATAGGTCTAAAAAGGGATGAACTTGCATATGTTACTCATATCATGAAAAGGGGTAAACATGCATATATATGCATGACATACAAAGGGGTAAACTTGCATATGTATGCATATCATACAAAGGTGTAAACTTGCACATGTTACTTGCATATAATCAAACACCAAACTTGCATAACATGTCATATATGAACTTGCATATAATCAAACACCAAACTTGCATAACATGTCATATATGAACTTGCATATAATCAAACACCAAACTTGCATAACATGGTGTCATAATGGATCAATGTTTATCATAGTGATTTGCATAACTAGCATCATGAACACATAGCATAAAACTTGCATAACTAGCATCATGGACATATACCATAAAGTTTGCATAACTAACATCATGAGCACATAGCATATGATAACATAACTTGCATTGATCCACATTCATAACCATAACCTCATTACATCCTATCATAATTAGTTTAGCAATTGCTTGCTAAAGGCATAGAAACTCACAACTTGTTGATTAGCACTCCTATGAAGAAGATTAAGTTGCTAGAGTTGATTAGAAGTTGATTTGAGAAGCTATCTTCTTCTAAAATGTGATGGAGGCTCCTTCTAATTGCATTTTGACGGCATGACGGCCTTGTATCTATTTTTAGTATGAATTAGGGTAGTCTTAGGGTGTATTTATAGATTTAGGATGTAGTTTAGGCCATAGGATTAACCATAGTTTAGATCTAAACCATCAAAAATCGTCACAGGTCTGCAAAACAGACCAGAGAACCAAAAACAGGTGCACCAGGCCAGCCAGGGTCAACCCAGAAACCTGTGCAGGTTTCTGACTCGACACGGGCGCACTTCCCAAGTGCGCCAGTGTATTTTTGTGCTGGCGCACTTCACAAGTGCGCCAGTGCATTCTGGCTTGTTTTCGGTTTTTTTGCCTAACTTCGTTTGTCCATACCTTCTTCATACGTACTCCGATTTTCGAAAAATCGGACTCTATTTCGCGTATTTTTCCGAGACGAACGCAATGGTGCAACCCGTTTCCCCTAATTCCCACATCTAGGATTAGTTATTCTTTAATTTGTGAATGTTAATATTAACTGAAATTCGGGGTGTTACATTCTCCCCTACTTAAAGGATTTCGTCCCCGAAATCTCTAAGTCCAGAAGAACGTATCCTACCATCCAAACAACCATCTACTAAACCATCAAACACTGGCATCCATTGTCCTTAAAGTTTCTAATGTTGTATGAACATATGCAAAAAGTGTGTGTATATGTTCCCTGTCTAATGAAAAATCAGGCGGTCTACTGATTCAGTTGACCTCCTTAATGCAAACCATCAACTCCTTAATGCAAACCATGATAGTGCCATGCATCTAATATGTATGCGAAAGAACCCTATCTACACATATTATTTCTACATGTGTGCACAACCATACACCAAAATGCATCATCCATATGATAACACAACCATTATACATCCATTAATATAGCTACCTACACACAATTATATGCAATATGCAATATGAAGTGACTGAGCCGATCTAGTGTCTAAAGTGTGTGTATATGCATCCACAAGCAACCACTAGCAAACACTTGCATCCACACGCATCCATCAATCATAACATGTCTCAAACATATGTTTCAACCATAGGTTCACCCTATCTAAAGGTCAAAGGTACTAATGAGAGGACATACTAAAGATAAGATAAGAACTAGACAAACGATAAAGGAGAAATTAAAAGACATACCCTCAAAAAGGAATGGGTACAGTGAACGCATCTTCGCTTCTGTCTCCCAAGTAGCGTTGCTCTCATCATCTCTCCATTGCACTTTGACTAGTTGAACCTCTCTGTTTCTCAACTTCCTAATCTTTGACCCAAGGATGCGAGTAGGAGCTCGTCGAATCGTCGCATCACGCTCTACCTCCACTTCTCTAAGCAAGCTCGACTCTACCACCTCTGCGGTCTCATGTAGGCACTTCCTCAAATGTGACACATGGAATACGTCATGTACACCACTAAGTCTCTCGGGCAAATCCACTCTATATGCCATTTGTCCAATCCTTTCCTTAATAGGAAACGGTCCTACAAACCTTGGTGCTAACTTTCCAACGGACCCAAAGCGAACAACATTCCGTAATGGAGATACTTTGACAAAGACCATGTCCCCAACATCAAACTCAAGATCTGTTCTCCTCTTATCCGCATAAGATTTCTGTCTGTCTTGCGCTGTTTTTATCCTTCTTCAAATCAAATCAATCTTTTCCGAAGTTTCTCTAACCATATCGGGCCCAAACAAGATCTTATCCGTAGATTCCCACCAACATGTAGGTGATCGAGAAGGCCTTCCGTAAAGAGCTTCGAAAGGAGCCATGCCAATACTAGACTGAAAGCTGTTATTATACGCAAACTCCACCAATGGAAGATGCTCTTCCCATGTACCTCCAAAATTTAAGATACATAGCCTCAAAAGGTCATCTAGAACACGATTCACCCTCTCGGTCTGGCCATCCGTCTGAGGATGATATGCGGTGCTCAAACACAACTGAGTCCCTACCGCCTCTTGCAAACTCTTCCAAAACTCGCTAGTGAAGATAGGATCTCGATCGCTCACTATGCTAGAAGGTACACCATGCAACCGAACTATCTCTCGAAGGTAAATTGAAGCTAGCCATGGAGCAGTCCTCTTACTCTTCACGGGTATGAAATGGGCGCTCTTAGTAAGTCTGTCTACCACAACCCAAATTCCCGTATTACCCTTCCTCGATCTCGGTAACCCATCAATAAAATCCATCGAGACGCTATCCCACTTCCATTGCGGAACTTCCAATGGGTGAAGCAACCCACCAGGTTTCTTTTGCTCTGCTTTCACCTGTTGGCACACCAAGCATCTAGCGACATACTCGGCCACATCTTTCTTCATACCGGCCCAAAAGAAAACTCGCTTCATGTCTTGGTACATCTTGTCACCACCGGGATGAATGGTCATCTTCGAACGATGTGCATCATCAAGAACAGCCTTCCTCAAACCCTCGTCTTGCGGTACACATAGTCTACCGTCTCTACGCAACCACCCCCTATCGTCTAGGGTGTACCTACTCAAATGGCTGGACGACTCCCCCCTTATGAGCTTCTCTACTAACTCAACCAACTGTGGGTCGTCCCGCTGTGCCTCACCAACCCGTCCCAAAAGAGTAGGTCTGACCTCTAAGGATGCTAGCAAACCGGGTATAAAGTCAACGGAAGGTCTGAAATCAAACATCGAGATAAATTCCAAGCTTCGTCGTTCAACGAACAATGGACTCAAAGACAACCTTTTTCTGCTTAAGGCGTCTGCCACCACATTACCCTTGCCAGGGGTATATGCTATCTCAAAATCATAGGATGCTAAGAACTCCATCCACCTTTGTTGCCTTAAGTTCAAATCCTTTTGAGAAAACAAGTACTTCAATGATTTGTGGTTAGTGAACAATTCGAACCTCTCGCCAAGAAGATAATGGCGCCAAGTCTTAAGCCCAAAAACAATAGCGGCCAACTCTAGATCATGTGTTGGGTAATTTTTCTCATGCGCTCTCAACTGCATTCCCCCATAGGCTATTACCCTTCCCTCTTGCATTAAGACTGCGCCTAGTCCTGTCCCACAAGCATCGGTATAAACAACAAATGGCTTACTCCCATCTGGCAACACTAAGACTGGAGCTCTGGTTAAAGCTCTCTTTAACCGTTGGAACGCATCATCACAATCTACGTCCCATGTGAAGACTAGGTTCTTCTTTGTCAAGCGAGTTAATGGGGCTGATATCTTCGCGAAGTCCTTGATAAACTTCCTATAGTAGCCAGCGAACCCCAAGAAACTCCTCACCTCGGTAGCATTCTTCGGAACCTTCCAATCTTGGATGGATACTACCTTAGCGGGATCCACAGCTATCCCTTCCTTAGAGACCACGTGCCCTAAGAACCGCACTTCCTCCAAAAGTGACATTTAGAGAATTTAACCTTAAGGCTATGCGCTCGAAGAGTCTCCAACACTTCCCTAAGATGTAGGGCATGCTCTTCTTCACTCTTAGAAAAGACCAAGATGTCATCCACAAAGACCACCACGAACTTATTAAGGTACTCCCTGAACACCCTACTCATCAAATCAACAAAGTATGCAGGGGCGTTCGTCAAACCAAAGGGCATCACCAGCCACTCACAGAAACCATCCGGAGTCCTAAAGGCAGTCTTCTCTATACTATCCTCAGCCACTCTCAACTGATGAAACCCTGTGGCTAAGTCCAACTGCGAAAACACTGAGGCGCCAACCAACTGATCAAAGAGATCATCAATCCTCGACAATGGGTGTCTATTCTTCTTTGTAAGTTTGTTGAGTTCTCTATAGTCTACACAAAGTCTGAGGGACCCATCCGCCTTCGTGGAAAAAACTACTGGAGCACCCCACTCCGATATACTTCGTCTTATGAACCCCTTCTCAAGCAACTCCCCTACTTACTTATGGAGTTCCCTCCTCTCGCGAGGAGCCATGTGGCGCACTGGCAAAGATACTGGCTTAGCATTGTCCACCAAATATATTCGGAAGTCTATCTCCCGCTTCGGAGGTAAGCCCTTCACCTCCTCAAACACATCCGAGTATTCCCGGACCACTCTAATAGATCGCAAACTCTCGACCGAAGCGTCAAGCGATTCAAGATAACTTAGCATAACAGGATTCATGGGATTATAAGAGATCTCGAGAGTGTTCCCCAAGCGGGTCATGAGCCTAACAACTCTCCTTTCTCAATGAAGAACGGCACCATTACTGGATAACCAGTCCATGCCCAAAATCAACCCATAGCCCGTGAAGCCCAAAACAAAAGCATCACATCTAAACTCAACGCTAAGTATGGAAATCTTCAAACCCAAACATATCATGGATAAATAAGTGGAGCCCCCAATTGGGTTTGAAACAACCAAGGGATCATCTACTAGACTGGTGTCTAAGTGCAGTGACTCAACTAATAATGATGAGATAAACGAATGCGATGCGCCAGAGTCGAATAAAGTACGGACAGGGTGATCAAACAGAAAAACCAGACTTTCAACGGAAATAGTTCTACCTCTTTCCTGAATCGGTGGAACTGCGAGAGCCTGAACTTGCCCCCTTGCCTGACCTGGTGCCATAAGAGCTTGCACCTGTCCTCCTGAGGTAGATCCCATCCTCTTCCCCTTCTTAGGGCAGTCCTTCACTAGATGCCCTGCTTTGCCACAGTGGAAGCAGCCAGTCTTCTTCTTCTTCCGACAATCTTTGCTTAGGTGGCATGGTGTCCCGCAATTGAAGCACTTCTTCTTTCCCTTGCCACCGTTGCCTTTCCCACCCTTGTTTTGTTGTTGCTGTTGAGGTCTCTTCTGATCTCCTTTCTTCTCAGGTGCCTTATTAGCATTGGGACCCTTCTCTTCCTCATGCATAAGTGCCATGTCTACTAGCTTCTCAAAGGTGGCCCCCATAGGGATGTGAGTCATAGCCAATCCATGCATCGGTTCATTCAAGCCTTTAACGAACCTCAGAGCCTTCTTCTCCGGTGTATTCACCATGTCCATGCCAAACCTTGCTAGTTGATTAAACTTGTTGACATATTCCTTCACTGATAAGTTTCCTTGCTTTAATGTCAAGAACCTTTCCATATAAAGATTTTCTTCCGCACGTGAGAGAAACTTTGCCTCAAACCTTTGCCTGAAATCCGCCCAAGAGTCAACAGGGCGCTCTCCATTAGTGACCTCCCACCAGAACGAGGCCTCTCTCTTCATTAACCAAGCAGCTAACTTGACTTTCTTTCCTTCTTCCATCTCAAAGATGTCTATCAACTCTTCCGTTTCCTTAAGCCAATCCCTAGCTTCCACAAAAGTTTCTGATCCTTGAAACGGTTTCCCTCCCATAGCCTTAAATTCCTTGTAGGTCTTAGCAAAAGTATCCGCGCGAGGAGGAGGAGGGGGAGGGGGAGGAAGATCGGGTGCAACTGGTGGTGGAGGAACATTTGCTGGACCCGCAGCGGCGGCCCTAGCCTCCATCAATCTCCTATACCATACTGGTATCGCTACACCCTCCGGAAAGTTAAGATATTCATCCATGCTGAAACGAAAAAGGAAAGATTCAAAACGGAGAATTCGAAAGATAAAGATATGGCTATTAGGGATTATGCTTTTTTTCAAAAACTTTTCTCTTAAAAGACATGTACTTGAAAATACTCCTTCAAAAATGTTTTTAGAAAAATAATTTTTTCAAAAAAAATTTATCTGTTCTGGTAACCTTTAGCTCTGATACCATGTGTAACACCCCCACACCCGCTAAGGTCACTCACTAAGGGAATGCCTTAACTTCGGTGGAGTATTTTAAGTGAATATAGAACAGAAAAATAACAACAAGACAGATATAAGTAATACTTGAAATTTAAAACATCATTTCATTGCAGTAGAAGGTAAACATGTTTGGTTACATACCAAAAACCAACAAGAGTCAAGTACAAAATATCCATCTCGATAAAAACATAAGTACATAATCCCACTACATACTAATAGCCATAATAGAAAAGATAAGCTGAGCTTTACATCAACGGTCCAAGCTCCAAAAGATAGATAAAGTAATCTGATCAAAGCCCACTAGTGCTAGGCCCAACCTGAGGACCTGAGGGGGGAAAAAGATAAAAACAACGGGGTCAGACATAAGTCTGAGCGAGTCCTATAACTTTAACAATACAATCATTAAAGTAATTAGGGTATGATATCAACTTGGTACGGTAACGACTGGGGATAAATGACTACACTAAGCAGCCAACTAGACATAGGAAGAACCAAGATAACGGTAAAGACGCATCTACCCACCCAAGGATAATTACTAAACTGCACCACACCAGTCATTCCTAACTTAAAGGTTGATCCCACCCAATGACTTAGAAAATATAACTAGTAGTTTCGTGTACCCCTAGCTGACCACATAGGTGCCGTCTGCCCCTATCTCCACTAGGTGTACCCACTACTCCCCAAGCGATCGGCTCCCTAACGTAGATACCCGTGCTGGCCCCACAGTGAAGTGTATCACTCCCCAAAGTGGCAACCCGATACAACCAACGGTGCTAGGCTTATACCTACATGATGCAACAACCTCTTACCTACCAGCCCGGGTCCACACACGCATATGAAACCCGTTGGACTTGCGTTGCCACCGCTAACCCGTTTTGGCCTCTTATAGTCAAGCCCAGTACGCGTGTCCCGTCCTCGACATGGGTCGAGACCACAAAGATACATATGGGTTACTGGTTGAAAAATGGGCCCCCACAAGCTACCCACCTAAGCATGCTCCCTCTAGTGTATCCCACTTAACCCTTTAATCATGTTTAATTACATGTTTCCACTTAGGTTAAGTATTCTAATCGTATTTTCTATTGCCACCCAAGGCAACCACTAGATTTCCACATGCCACCCAAGGCACCCACTTAACCCCTCATGCCCCACTACATGCTTATCTGGTTAAGTGTTTCTTAATTGATTAAGATCGTAACCATTGTAAAGACCTCTCACATTAGACTGTCTTTTATGGCAGCTGGATTTGCCGGTCGGGTTCGGGAAGCCTTACGCCATAACAGAGTCTAACCTCGTGTCTTTACACTTGTCACGTATTTAGTTTATGCCTAAGACCTCTCACATTGGGCCAATCATTTGTAGCCGCTGGATTTGTCGGTCGGGTCCGGGCAGTCTTATGCTACAAAAGGGTCCAACCTCGTGTCTTAGTCGATTAATTACACCTAATTAATCTCCCCCATATTTTGAATTAATTTTCCCTAATTAATTTCAATTTAATGATGTACATAATTGACTCAATTATGTCCATCCACTTATGGTATGCAACATCATACCAATTTCACCACAATTTAGTTAACATGAATATTAACCCCATCGTTCCCCACGTAATACGCTAACATGACATACTTAAAAGGGAAGATTCATCACAAATACAATGGGTTCAACTTAGCATAACATTAGCATCAACATGGGTTTTAAAGGTTTCAACTTGCATATATGACCATAGCATCAAACCCAACTAGCATAAATAATCAACCCAAACTTGCATGAATCACATATGTCATAAAGAGGGTAACTTGCATAGATGTTCATGTCATAGACCTATCATAAAGGGATAAACTTGCATACATGTCATAGGTCTAAAAAGGGATGAACTTGCATATGTTACTCATATCATGAAAAGGGGTAAACTTGCATATATATGCATGACATACAAAGGGTTAAACTTGCATATGTATGCATATCATACAACGGTGTAAACTTGCACATGTTACTTGCATATAATCAAACACCAAACTTGCATAACATGTCATATATGAACTTGCATATAATCAAACACCAAACTTGCATAACATGTCATATATGAACTTGCATATAATCAAACACCAAACTTGCATAACATGGTGTCATAATGGATCAATGTTTATCATAGTGATTTGCATAACTAGCATCATGAACACATAGCATAAAACTTGCATAACTAGCATCATGGACATATAGCATAAAACTTGCATAACTAACATCATGAGCACATAGCATATGATAACATAACTTGCATTGATCCACATTCATAACCATAACCTCATTACATCCTATCATAATTAGTTTAGCAATTGCTTGCTAAAGGCATAGAAACTCACAACTTGTTGATTAGCACTCCTATGAAGAAGATTAAGTTGCTAGAGTTGATTAGAAGTTGATTTGAGAAGCTATCTTCTTCTAAAATGTGATGGAGGATCCTTCTAATTGCATTTTGACGGCATGACGGCCTTGTATCTATTTTTAGTATGAATTAGGGTAGTCTTAGGGTGTATTTATAGACTTAGGATGTAGTTTAGGCCATAGGATTAACCCTAGTTTAGATCTAAACCATCAAAAATCATCACAGGTCAGCAGAACAGACCAGAGAACCAAAACAGGTGCACCAGGCCAGCCAGGGTCGAACCAGAAAACTGTGCAGGTTTCTGGCTCGACACGGGCGCACTTCCCAAGTGCGCCAGTGTATTTTTGTGCTGGCGCACTTCACAAGTGCGCCAGTGCATTCTGGCTTGTTTTCGGTTTTTCTGCCTAACTTCGTTCGTCCATATCTTCTTCATACGGACTCCGATTTTAGAAAACTCGGACTCTATTTCGCGTATTTTTCCGAGACGAACGCAATGGTGCAACCCGTTTCCCCTAATTCCCACATCTGGGATTAGTTATTCTTTAATTTGTGAATGTTAATATTAACTGAAATTCGGGGTGTTACACTTACCAGGCTTTATGTCTGACCCTATTTTCTTTCGTCTACTTTTCTTCCGTTCCCCCCCAGGTCCATAGGGAGGAAACAACTCAGCTTAGTCAGACTCTTTGCAAAACTTCAAGATAGTAGATGTAAGGTTTGGACTCTCTTGCTTTAGCTATGGCTATTGGATACAATCATGGGGATTTATGCAGTTTTAATTATGTTTTATGCTTCTTTATTTAATTACCAAGATAGAAATGATGATGTAATGTTTTGGAAGTGTTATGTGACAGTTATGGAAGTGTTTTTTTGTATGAACCAGTATTTTATGAAATAAAAAGTCTGTTGTTTTTCTGCTGCTTATATATATGTGTTTATATCTGTCTTGTGTTTATCTGTGACTGTTACTTACAAACCTCCACCAAAGTTAAGGCAGTCCCTTTGTGAGTGACCTTAATGGAGGGTGGGGTGTTTCACTTGGTATCAGAGCATATGTTTACCAAATAAGATAAAAGTTTTGAAACTATTTTTAAAAAAAAGAAGTTTAAAGAAGCATTGCTTTCAAGAAAAAGCGTTGTTTTTAAAAAGGCATAAGTCCCCCAAAGCCATACGCACTATCTCTATATCCTTTTGTCTTGAATCTTTCCTTTTCGTTTCATCATGTATGGGGACCCTACTCCCCAGCTACAGACACTTTTACTCCTCCTCCTCTGCGTGAAACAACAAGAGGAAGAATCGCAGAACAAGAAGACAGATAATGGTCAAGGAGGAAAGGACCACAACAACAATAATAAGGAACAGGAGAAAAGGAAATGTTATTTATGTGGCATTGTTGGGCATATAGTCCAGGATTGTAGAAAGAAGAAGATGAAGATGGGAGCATGTTTTCAGTGTGGTGATATTGGACATATCAGCAAGAACTGCCCTAAGAAGCAAGGGCAAGTCCCGCAAGCAGGACCTTCTGGGGGTATATCTTTAACTTCTTTTCCTAGATGCTTTGTTTTATCCTGCTTATCTTCTCAATCATATCTTGAGAACCTTAGGTAGAAATATTTCTGTAGAAAGCTTAGTTTATCTTTATGATCATCCATTTTGCACTCTCTTTGATTCTGGTGCATCACACTCCTTTATTTCATCTGCTTTAGTAGAATCTCTGCACCTGGACACTAGTATGGTAGAAGATCCCTTGGTTGTCTCAAATCCAATTTTGGGCTCGGCTTATTTGTCGATGGTTTTCTTGGATTTGAAAATCTCTATTCTAAGTGTTGAATTTAGATGTAGTGCCTTTGTTTTGGGCTTCTCAGGATATGGACTGATCTTAGGCATGGACTGGTTATCCAGTAACAGTGCCATTCTTGATTGTGAGAAAAGAGTGGTTAGGCTCTTGACTCGGCTCGGTAACACTCTAGAAATTTCTTGTAATCCCTTGAATGCTGTTATGCTTAGTTATCTAGAGTCGCTTGACGCTTCTGTTGAGAATTTATAGTCGGTTGGAGTGGTCTGGGAATATCCGGATGTCTTTGAAAAGGTGAAAGGCTTACCTTCGAAGCGATAAATAGACTTCCGCATATACCTTGTTGATAATGCAAAGCCCGTAACTCTGCCTGTTAGACACATGGCTCCGAAGGAGAGAAAGGAGCTCAGTAAGCAAGTTAAGGAGCTTCTCGAGAAGGGGTTTATAAGAAGGAGTATCTCGGAATGGGGTGCTCCAGTGGTGTTCACCACCAAAGCAGACGGTTCACTACGTCTTTGTGTTGACTATAGGGAGCTAAACAAGCTGACTAAGAAAAATAGGCACCTTCTTCCCAGAATCGACGATTTGTTTGATCAGCTTGTAGGTGCGTCGGTTTTCTCCCAATTTGATCTAGCTACTGGGGTCCATCAGCTAAGAGTAGTTGAAGATAGCATCGATAAAATGGCGTTCAGAACCACAGACGGTTTTTTCGAGTGGCTTGTCATGCCTTTCGGCTTGACAAACGCACCTGCCTATTTCGTAGACCTAATGAGCAGGGTATTCAGAGAATTCCTCAATAAATTCGTGGTGGTCTTCGTAGATGATATCTTGATCTTCTCAAAGAATGAGGAAGAACATGCTCAGCATCTGAAAGAAATCATGGAAACTCTTCGAGTTCATCAGCTAAAAGCCAAATTCTCTAAGTGCCACTTTTGGAGAGAAGAAGTAAGATTTCTTGGACATATAGTGTCCAAAGAAGGGTTGGCGGTGGATCACGCGAAAGTGGTGGCAGTGCAAGATTGGAAGACACCAAGAAATGCAACCGAAGTCCGAAGCTTTCTTGGGCTAGCAGGTTTTTACAGAAAGTTCATTAGGGGTTTCGCGAAAATCTCAGCTCCACTCACAAGGCTAACAAAGAAGAATCTAGCATTTGCTTGGGATTTGGACTGTGACATTGCTTTCCAACGCCTAAAAAGGCTCTTACAACAGCTCCAGTTCTAACTCTGCCTGACGGAAGCAAAATGTTCACAGTATACACAGATGCATGTGGAACGGGACTAGGCGCTGTTCTAATGCAAGAAGGAAGGGTAGTAGCTTACGGTGGAAGACAATTTAAAGTTCATGAAAAGAACTACCCAACACACAATCTTGAGTTGGCTGCCATCGTCTTTGCACTTAAGTCTTGGCACCATTATCTCCTAGGTGAGAAGTTCGAATTATATACTGACCATAAATCATTGAAATATCTCTTCTCACAGAAGGATCTTAACTTGAGGCAGCAAAGGTGGATGGAGTTTCTTGCCTCGTATGATTTTGAAATTTCCTATACTCCCGGCAAAGGCAATGTAGTAGCAGACGCGTTGAGCCGAAAGAAACTGGCCTTAAGCCCTCTCTTTGTGGAAATGCAAAGCATGGAGTATATAGCCAGTTTTAACTTTAGGCCCTCCTCGTATTTTGTACCGGGTTTGTTAGCATCTCTCGAAGTACGCCCTACTCTCTTGGACTCAATAGGGACTTCACAATGTGAAGACCCTCAGCTTGTTGATGTGATTGATAAACTTATTAGGGGTGAGACTTCTAGTCACCTCAATAGATACACCATCGATGATAAGGGTTGGTTGAGGCGAGATGGAAGATTATGCGTCCCACAAGAAAGGGAGTTGACAAAGAAGATTCTCGAGGAAGCGCATCTTTCCAAGATGACTATGCACCCTGGCGGTGATAAGATGTACAAGGATATAAAAAGAAATTTCTTTTGGAGCGGCATGAAGAAGGACGTGGAAGATTTCGTTTAAGTGCATGACCTGCCAACAGGTCAAGGCATAACAGAAGAAGCCTGGAGGACTACTTCATCCTTTAGAGGTCCCATAGTGGAAGTGGGATAGCATTTCAATGGACTTCATTGATGGACTGCCTAGGTCAAGAAGAGGCAATACTTGCATTTAGGTAATAGTGGATAGGCTTACTAAAAGCGCCCACGTTATACCCGTTAAAAGTAGAAGGACTGCCTCATCTCTAGCATCTCTTTATCTCAAGGAAATAGTTCGAATCCATGGGATACCCTCCAGCATTGTTAGTGACCGAGACCCTATCTTCACAAGCGAGTTTTGGCGGAGTCTGCAAGAAGCTGTAGGCACACAATTATGTTTGAGCACGGCCTATCACCCCCAAACCGATGGCCAAATGGAAAGGGAGAATAGAGTTTTAGAGGATCTTTTGAGACTTTGCATTCTTGACTTTGGAAGGACATGGGAGGATCATCTTCCTTTGGTAGAATTCGCCTACAACAACAGCTACCAAGCCACCATCGGTATGGAGCCCTTCGAAGCTCTGTATGGAAGACCGTGCAGATCACCAACTTGTTGGTGGGAGTCTACAGATAAACTTATACTTGGGCCGGACATGATCTGAGAGACTTCAGAGAAAGTGGACTTGATACGGAGAAGGATGAAGACAGCCCAAGACAGACAAAAATCCTACGCCGACAAAAGAAGGACCGACCTTGAGTTTGAGGTTGGGGACAGGGTTTTCCTTAAGGTATCCCCTTTAAGGAACGTCGTTCACTTCGGATCCGCAGGAAAGCTAACACCAAGATTTGTAGGACCATTCCCTATCACCGAGAAGATTGGAAAATGGATTATAGAGTAGAGCTGTCTGAAAGGTTGGCTGGAATTCACAACGTCTTTCACGTTTCTCATCTCCGGAAATGTGTACATGAGTCAGCGGAAGTGGTGGAGCCAAGCATTTTAGAAGAAGCCGAAGTAGAACGCAAAGCAACTGTAAGGAGAGTTCCAACTCTAATCGTAGGAATAGAAATCAAAAAGCTACGCAACCGCGAAGTAAATCTCGTCAAGGTTCAGTGGAGCGACGCCGAGGAAGACGTGACTTGGGAAACTGAGGACAGAATACGCACGGCCTACCCTTTTCTTTTTAAGTGTATATCCTTGATCTCTTATTTTCCTTAAGTTGTGCTTTATCAATCTTTTTAGGTATATCTCCTCGATATTATCCTTTGTCCTTAGGTAGAAACCCCTTTGGATGTAAACATGTATTTGAAACATGTTATTATTGATAGCTGCAAGTGGTTGCTTGTGGTTGCTCGTGGATGCATATACACACACAACCTAGGTTTTAGATCGGCTCAGTCACTTCATACTGCATATGCATATATGTATTCATATTTGTATGTGGTTGAAACTTGATATGTCGTCATACGGATGTTGCATTTGTATAGATGGTTGCACACACATGTAGAGTTATGAGTAAGGACAAATTTTTGCATACATAATCGATTCATGGCACTTACATGATTTGCATTAAGGAGGTCAACTGAATCAGTAGATCGTCTGATTTTGCATTAGATAAGGACATGTACACACACTGTGCATATGATCATAAAGCATTAGAAGTCTTTTAAGGACAATGGATGCCTGTGTTTGATGGTTGAGTAGATGGACGATTGGATGTTAGGACTTACGTTCTTCCAGACTTGAAGGTTTCGGGGACGAAATCCTAAAAGGAGGGGAGAATGTAACACCCCAAATTTTCTGTTAACTGTATAATAACAAATTTAAGTATAATTAATTATAAATGAAATAATTAAGGGAAACGGGTTTCACCGTTGTGATCGTCTCGGAATTCTGCTTGAGATAGAGTCTGAGTTTGCGTGAATCAGACTCCGTATGAAGGAGTTATGACCTCCGGAAGTTTCAGAATTCAAATTAAAATTAAAACATTTCAAAAAGAAGTTCAAAATTCAAAAACAGACCCAAACTGGGCTGGGCGGGAATTTTCCCGCCCAGGCACCAGGTCGACCAGGGGGTCGACCTAGGTGACCAGGTCGACCATAGGGTCAACCTGGGGGTCGACCTGCCCTGTCAAATTGTTTGGCCCTGGCTGGCCTGGTCGGGTTCTGGTCGAATTCTGAGGCTTGGATGTGTCACTAGGGCTGACATGTCGCATTTTGGTTGGCTCCTTTCGAAGTGAATGGTCTAGATTCGTCTATGATTATCTGACGGCTCAAATCAATCTGAAATTATATAAATACAACCTAAGACTCCAACCTAAATTAACATAAGAAATTAGAGACGGAGCCGCCATGCTGTCGGTAGGAAATTGAAAGGAGCCTCCACTTGTAGAAAAGCTTAGAGACGAGCCAAGTTAGAGTTAAAACACGAATCAAATCAACGTTAGTCTACCCAAAGGAACGCATCTCAATTTCTAAACTCAGAATCCAGAATTCAAGTTCATCGATTGTTGTAAGTCTAGTAACGTTTGAGATGTGAATTGAAAAAGAACGTGATTTGATATGAATTGGAAATTGGAATCACATTATGTTATATAATGTTTATGTTTTATAATGTTAACAATGTATATATGTTGCGATGATTTTTATTGTGAATGGAATTGGGATGTTTGTGGTATAAATTGATCTGATGTGGACCTGTTTAATGTTTGTAATTGAAAACAACATCACTTGCAAGTTTGTGGTTAATATTAGAATTAACACCTTTATGTTTATGTGGTTACCATGGATTGTATACATTTTGCTAAGTCCAAGTTAAGACTTATATACACATGTTCTATGTTAAGACCGTTATGCCAACATGATTAAAATCCTTGTATATATATTCTTATGCTCATTTCAAGTTGTAATTGGATCCATTTGGGTTACGCAATTAATTCAAGTTTCATGTTGAAATAGGCTACATGATTTGAGTCAGTTCACATCTTTGTGTAAATACCAAAATTTGACATTTTTATGAACATGTTATAACCTTGTCACATGCTAGTTTTGTGTTTGAAGTTATGCCTAGATAAATATGTTTAGGCCTATGTTTATGCAAGTCAAAATTATGCCATTTCATGTGACGCCTATTAGATTTAGTCATTTTGCAAGTTCACCCCTATTATGTTCATAATGACTATGCCAAAAATGTCAAGTTTACACCTATGACATGTTATGTAGATAGATTCCTTTGTGCAAACTTCGTGCGCTAAATTAGGCTAAGTTTTTAGCCTAATATCATATGTTAAAATCAAGCGAACGAAAATTAGGCTAAGAGTTGTTAGCCTAATATTTAGACGGGGTAACGTTGGGTAAAATGGGTAAGAAAACTTGACATAAAGATATATGAAATTGGCATGTTTGTCACATGCCAAAATTTCTGACATTTAAACGGTATAAATTCTTATACCAAAAATGTTAAACTTGGAATGTGGGCCATAACCTTTAATGGTTAACAAACTTACATATAACAGGTAATAAAGACAAATATGTAAATTTTGAAAATACGAATGTGCTTAACACGAGGTTGGATTGAGTTGTGATGTAAACCTGTCCGGACCCTCCCGCCTATCCAGTAGTCACAACAATACCTATCCAATGTGGGTGATTAAGCATGGAGCCCAATAACGACTCGAGGTTAGACTGAGTTACGGTGTAAATCTGCCCGAGACCGACCGGCACATCCAGTAACCGTAACAATATCTGTCTAATGTGAGTGGTCGGTGCTTTAAGAGGCTAAGGACAGATGGTAGGTTTAAGTTAACTAAAACACTTAACCAATTCAACATGTCAATAAAATTGATGGGTGGGGTTAGGTAAATACAGACACTTAACCACTTAACATGTTTGACTAGAAAACCCTAGTAACGGGGACCCATTTCAGCAGTAACCCAATTAGGCATCATGGTACCCTGAAACTAGGCAGGGTGGGGCACGATTACTGGGCTGATTGTAAGCGGTCAAAGCGACGACGATGGGTGCAATAGTGTGGGTTCTAACGGATTGCGGGCGTGCACACACTTCGGAGTAGACAAACAGGGCATTGGGGGCACCAGTAGTATAACCTATGTATTCTAAGGATTGTGTCGGGCCGCCACCACGGGTCTTGATACACCCCATGGTGGGACCAGCATAGGTATCTATAAATCATTGGGGGCCGTAAGACATAGATGATTATGCGAGTAGGAGCCGATCTTTAGAAAAAGGGGATCAATTCACCCTCAGCATGGGGTGCCAGTTTAGAACTAATGCATGTAGATGCTGAGAGATATATAGTATGGGGTGCGATAGTATATTCAACTCAAACTGCTTTATCTTAGTTTATGATACTTTCCTATTTCCAGTTTATACCTATCATGCCCTTATTCTTATTCACATACTGAAGAGTCACTAGACTTACTAGGCTTTATGTCTGACCCTATTTTCTTTCGTCTTCTTTTCTTCTGTTTCCCCCCCTCCCGGTCCACAGGGAGGAAACAACTCAGCTTAGTCAGACTCTTTGCAAAGGTTCAAGATAGTAGATGTACGGTTTGGACTCTCTTGCTTTAGCTATGGCTGTTGGATACAATCATGGGGATTTATGCAGTTTTAATTATGTTTTATGCTTCTTTATTAAATAACCAAGACAGAAATGATGATGTAATGTTTTGGAAGTGTTATGTGACAGTTATGGAAGTGTTTTTTTGTATGAACAGGTATTTTATGAAATAAAAAGTCTGTTGTTTTTCCGCTGCTTATATATATGTGTTTATATCTATCTTGTGTTTATCTGTGACTTTACTTACAAACCTCCACCAAAGTTAAGGCAGTCCCTTTGTGAGTGACCTTAATGGAGGGTGGGGTGTTTCATTTATCTTTTATTACTATAAGTGCATAGTGTAGAAATCAATTTCGAAAATAAATGTATTAATCCTAGATGGCATAGTACCCCATCCTACTATGTCTCCATATAGGTATACGACTAAAACCGTAAAGCTCGTATTTGGAAGTTGGATTTCCATCGTGATGGTTACTGATTTGAAAGATCGATCACGTAGTGTAATACTCAATGGCTTAAATCCAGGTCATTGGAAAACACTGTAATACACATCCACACTATATTTAGGAAACAAGTATCACTGCGACTTAAGTCCAGGTCATTGGAAAACACCGCTTACTCTATCCTTCGGGGAACCAGGTATAAGCCCTATCCCTACTAGGTGTGGAACAATCACACCCAGCACAACTCGGTTGACCGAATCCATGACAACCGTAAAAGTTGTCATCTTCAACCTATAGGTTGCTCATCCCCATATCTAAAGTATGCTGATCTAACCATCAGTTTACCATCATGCCAGTGTGTGAGGCTCGCGAATTAATGCTACACAAAGTTGCGCTCGTACGTCTCAGAGAAAGGTGTTAAGCAAGAGAATTAATTCTCCATTACCAAGAAGATATATATTTAGTAGAGATCAACAAATACAACAAAAGGAATACAATGTCAGACATACAATCCATTTGCATGTCCGTTCTGGGTCTGAACGAAACCAAAGGCATCTTATTCCTTGTCCCTTATGTCCAATACAGGAGAGAGGTCCTCGCACATCCGGACAATCAACAAGTACGTCCGAACCACTAACACTATAACCCCTTCATGGAAGCTACCCAAATCTAGGGCATCAGTAGTAATCCATTCGATGTGAAGATCACTGGTCTTCAACCACCACCCTCAATAACTTCGACTTTTAATCGTCATATCAGTTATTCAGAATGGGTTAAACCCGGTATTTCCGAAAAACTCGCGTATCTTATAATCAAGTGCTATAAAAAAGCACATCATACACCTCATTCCAATCTAGAATATTCTTTTATTCAAATATTCATGGAAATCATTTTAAAAGATTTTATAATATCTTTTCTCAACTTAAACCAAATTAAGGTTTATCAACTACTCGGGACTAGTGAGCCTTACCGAATTAATCATTCATTTTATTATCCCAATCCTAACCTATTCATCCCATAGAGCAAAACTGGTAGTACTCCATATCTAACACTCATTGTGTTATCGGTAAATTTAAGTACAATCTAAAATTCAAAACTTATGAAAGACTTAACCATCGCATGGAGTAAAAGTGGTGGTACTCCATATCTCGATCATTTATTGAATTCGATAAATTTAATTACTTCATTCACATTTCAATCTAATTAAAGATTCATTAAAACTCCACTTAGTTTTATTCCCAAAATTCATTTCTTAATGACTATTCAAATTTAGGAAACAAATCTTGTCTTTACTTGGGTTAAAGAACCAATGTCATGTAAAACACAATTCACAATAAACCCAAAATCATCTTCCATAAAAATGGAACCTTCACGGAAATCATAACCATATATAATCGATATAAATTTCCATATCAGACTAATACTATAAGTGGAATAACGGTAAGGCCTTTTAAATTCCATATATAGTAATGGTCTTCCTTCACTGAAGCTTATTTTGATTATCACTAAATCAAGTTCCACTCAATTCCAATTTAATATATTAGATTGGAAAAACTTTACTTTGACAAATTCCCTTAAATCTTAGTTAAAGATTTATAAGCTCCAAATAATATCTTCACGGTTAATTAGGTTTTAGAACTAGTGTCATTTAAAAAACAATTCACAACGAAGCCAAAATCAACTACCATTTAATTCCAATTATATTTATTAATTGGAAAACCTCATTAAATCTTAGTTAAAAGATTTATTCTTTTCTCAACTAGGGTTAAGAAGAGTGTTATTAAAGACACCATTCATGACAAACCCAAAATCCCATTTGATATTAAATATAATCCTTTGAACGAAATCATATCGACTTATATTTAATACCAAATTCTGAAACCAACATATATCATATTGCGAATAGCAATATCTATATCTTTTGAATTCCTCAACGATATCAGTGTAATCACGGAATCCAATATCGAAATATTCCAAAGATTATTTCCATTTGAATCCATTCCAATTCATATGTTGGAAAATTATGATTAGATTAAAACCATTTCAGTTGCTTTTTGTTTTTATTCTAGTTGTTAGCTAGTTCATTTAGATAAAAATTTAATTATCTTTACAAATGTGGAATATTTCATCCAAAAATTTTCAAATCATTTATTATGATTTTACATAATGTATTCGTGTCTGTCCAAAATCGGACATCAAAATCATATTAACTCTTTACTAAATATTATTATAAAATATTCTTTATTTCTGAATTGGAATTAGACTCAATCAGTTACCATATAATTTTATTTATATGGATTCCATACATCACATGTATTCAAAAATAGTGATAAGCAACTATTAAACATTCAATTCACATCCAGAGTGCAATTAGCAACTGTATAAGCATAAAACAATTGAATAACGCTTATAACAGTCTGTCAATCAATCGGTTGACATACAACTAAACACAAGGGAGATGTGTGAAGTGATTATCATCCCCAGACCCATGTTGGGTTTTCAATCAATATCCAATGATCATTATTTGCATAATTGGGCGATGTGTAAAATTATCGTTCCAATACCCGTGTGGGATTTTCATCACAATCCATGTGAATTAATCTAATATCTAGGACATGGGTAAGTAAATTGTTATCCCAATCATTTATAATACAAACATTTTGTTTACAAACATTTTTAATCACAGTTTAATAATGATAACATTAGAACTGTAACCATCCATCAAACATTAAACAAATATTGCAATCATAGGCAATCAATATATATTCAGTTATAAAACTAAATTAATGTACTAAATACTTGAGTGAGAGAGTTCTCACCTTGATCGGTTTTGAAATCATTGAAAAACGATAAACATTCGATTATTTACTTCAAACGTTTATCTCCACCAAATACTATCATGATCTCCAAATCACTCCAAATTAGTTCCATTGCAAAGCTCTCGTCGATACGGTTCCGACCATCTTGTTTCGCTGAATTCCAAGGTTGCATGAAAAAGGTTTGATCGTAAATTTCTTTTTTCTGTTCAGCCATTAATGGCCGAGGAAAGACCTTCCGCTTGACCAATAATGGCCAAACGTCTACTAAACATTTTTTCCTAGAAAACATGTTCAAAATGATATCGTCCAATGCCTGAAGGCCTATGATGTTATATACATGCAAATGTGGCATCTATAACACACCGAAATAACTCATAACACCAAACTCACATGCACAAAAATTCATACAAGAGATTTGCAATGATCCTTGATTATAAATTCCAAAACGGGAAAATTTTCTAATCAAAGCAATCAAATGCGATATAAGCGAATTATGAAGACTTAGAACTTTACCGGGGCGGAAATGGAGCTTCACAAAATTACCTCTAAGCTCGTAGCTTATGAATTAGATTGAGTGGACAATTCTATTAATAAATTTCAATTCAATGGATCATAAACTAATGAACTAGAAAGTGTATACTTATCTAACCAATTCATATGCATATGTAAACCCAAATGAAAACTAAATTACACTTCTTCAAGCTAACAACTTGTGGCATAGATGTGGGTTCATGTATAACTCATGAAGAACTCACCTTTATTTGTTAGAAGTAAGAAATCGATCCAGTGACAACCTAGAACAACATCTTTTCCATAAAAACACTAAAATCTACAACATATGATCATATGAACACATTTCCGAAGAATTAGGTCATAGGAAATTTCACAAATCAAAGAGAAAGCAAGCTAGAGAAGATGTAGAAGATAAAGAGGAGGCTTACCCAAGTTTTTAAACTTGATTTCCTCTTGATTTGAGCTCCAAATTGTAAACCCTGGCTTAGATATTTATATTTCCCATTCCCCATTTTCTAATTTCTTTGAAGTGAGGAAGTGAATGAAGGAGAGAAGGCTGATGAGGCACTTAAGTGAGTGGGCTAGGTTTAGCCAACCAAGACCCAAATTAGGTGTCAAATCTCCAAAGCTCGGAATATATTGAAGTTTATACTTTTTGATCATCTAAACGACATTTTGAACTCAATGGAAATGGTTTCGAGTCCAAATTCGTCCATATGTAAAAAGTGACATTTTGGTTACACATCCAATGAAAGAGACTAAATTTCTCCAACTCTAAATGTATCGATGTTTATAGTTTTTGAACACGTAAATGACATTTTAAACCCAATGGAAGTGGTTTCGACAAAAACGGAAGTCGTTTGCAAAATGGCTATTTTTAAGCGCTATATATAAGATTAAAATTTATATAAATTCCATAGCAACTATTCTGAATTTTTATTTAAACATAACTTACAATTTATAAAACAAAATCTCAATTTTATACATTCGTTAGAAATTACAATTCAAAATATTCCGACGTTTCTTGTTTTATCAAATTCTGATTTATATTAAATTCTATAAATTCATTCAAAGTTTAAAATCAAATTTTCAAACAATCGCGCCATTTCAAGTTTGTTAGAATTTAAATTTAAATTTATACGTTCAAACTTCAATTAAAATAAATTTTAGGGTGTTTATTCTCGAAATAATTCATCTAAAATATTAGTTTCTATGAAAATGAAATAGAAATAAATATTAAACTGGTTCCAAAATACGGGTTGTTACAATCTCCCTCACATAGAAAATTTCTGTCCTAGAAAAGGAAGAACGAACTAAAGGTCGTTTACTTAACCAACTCAACCTTTGCTTGATTCAAGTTCTTCAACTTTCCAGTTTCTAAGACTTTCTAATTTCTAAAAATTTGGCTAATGCAATAAATTTTCGAAAAATTTCGCCATAACCTCCTTTGTACAGGTTGACCGATACAACGACAAATGGCCTTTACGGGCTCTCATATATCAAAAGAAAATCCAAAAGCTAAGCAGCTAGCCAGTCAGCTCATAAAATCATCAAACCCAATCAATGTAGTAATCATGTACCTATTTGTCAGGAATACAATTTTATTCCTCTTCTTAGCTTCCACACTATGATATGTTCAATATATATACACGTATATGTATCTAATTCCAATCAATTTTCAATTCAGTTCCATATAAATTTGATTTGGCTTAATTTACCTTTCATTTTCATATTGGTTTCATTATTCCAATATTTTTATTAGTGAACTAATAATCACACATCATTATCGGCAATCAATTAGTTGATTAGCTTATCAAATATTTAACTTTTATATAATCAAAAATCATATTTCAATGCCAAATCACAAACATAAACCCTAACTAAGATTTGGGTCTCACAGAAGTCAATTGGAAATATATAGATATCCCACTTTCGAAACTCGAACATAAATGCTGATGATGTGGCCACATCATCAGAATCATCCCCAGGCGACAACAGTGTGATTCTATATCTACCCATTATATTTAAGACTTCGAATATGCGTTCATGATGTGTATATGCAAAATCTTCTTATACCTGATAGTCCAAAATCAATATCAAATAAAATATTTAAATCTTTATAATAAATATAATTTTCAAAACCAAAACTCATTTTTAGAAATAGCACTCATCAAACTCATTTGAGGGTATTACTAACCCTATCTCTAACGAGTTATTCTTATAGGATGTTACTAATCCTATCTCTGATGAATTCTTTCATTCAGTTCTAATGTGTCTTGTTCTCGAGCCCTGTAAACCAAAGATCTAATACCACTTGTAGCGACCCGAACTTCCAGGTTGGCCTAAACCGAACAAGAAGGCGGACTGCTTTGAGAACATGACGCATCAGAACACAAACATGAGAACATTTCATTGTTATTACAACAATTTACGTCAGAGTACAAGATATCAGAGTATGAATAAATATTACATAGTGGAAATACAATATCAGAGATTTATAATTTACATTTGAATACATAAACACAATATGTAGCAGGAAACATCAACTACCACCACTGAATGAAATACACGGATACAAAGCATTCCGAATATAGCTCCAGCTGTAATCCAGGATCTTGTGAAAAGAAATATCTGCAAACCAAAACTACTAGTTTCCCGTATGGAAAATATGGGCATCTAGAGTTTAGGTTGAAACATTAAACTCCTAGTCAGTCATGGGACTAGTGTGAGAACTAAAAACAGTTATTAAACTTTATTTTAAAGTTAGGTATATCACGAGATCACTCCACATGAATACCTTAAAACAAAACTCAGAATGCTAAAGAAAGAACAATGAAACTATTATAGGACTTAGGTCACATCACACAGTGCAACGCAAGCCGGAGGATAGAGTTTAACCTTATAATAGCCAAATATGCTTGATACGCAAAATTTATCTTTTATTTCTATAAGTGCATAGTGTAGAAATCAATTTTAAAAATAAATGTATCAATCCTAGACGACATAGTACCCCATCCTACAATGTCTCCACATAGATATACAACTGAAACCGTTAAGCTCGTATTTGGAAGTTGGATTTCCATCATGATGGCCACTGATTTGAAAGATTGATCACGTAGTGTAATACTAAACGACTTAAGTCTAGGTCATTGGAAAACACCATAATAAACATCCGCACTATGTCCAGGAAACAAGTATCACTGCGGCTTAAGTCTAGGTCATTGGAAAACACCGCTTACTCTATCCTTCTGGGAATTAGGTATAAGCCCTATCCCCTCTAGGTATGGAGCGACCACACCCAGCACATCTCGGTCGACCGAATCCATGACAACTGTAAAATTTGTCATCTTCAACCCATAGGTTGCTCATCCTCATATCCAAAGTATACTAATCAGTTTACCATCATACCGGTGTGTGAGGATCACGAATTAATGCTATACAAATCTGTGCTATATTAAAGCTATGCTTTGATCATCATCGACCGAGCTTTGCTTTTAAACAAAAGCTTGGATCACTACAACGCAGCATGCCACATTATCATTCATACCATATCTTTGATTTCTAGCAATATATAACCTCTAAGCTCGTATGTCTCAGAGAAGGGTGTTAAGCAAGAGAATAAATACTCCACCACCAAACAGATATATATTTTGTACAAATCAACAAATACAGCAAAACGAATGCAATGTCAGACATACAATCCATTTGCAAGTCCGTTCTAGGTTTGAAAAAAACCGAAGGCACCTTATTCCTCGTCCCATATGTCCAATACAGGAGAGAGGTCCTCACATATCCGGACAATCAACAAGTACGTTCAGACAATTACCACTATAAACCCTTCGTGGAAGCTACCCAAATCCAGGGCATCAGTAGTTATCCATTCGATGTAAAGATCGTAGGTCTTCAACCACCGTCTTCAATAACTTCGACTTTTAATTGTCGCATCAGTTATTCAGAATGAGTTAAACCCGGTTTTTCCGAATAACTCACGAATCCTATAATTAAGTGCTATAAAAAAACATCATACACCTCATTCCAATCCAGAATATTCTTTTATCCAAATATTCTTGGAAATCATTTCAAAAGATTTTATAATATATTTTCTCAACTTAAACCAAATTAAGGTTTATCAACTAGTCGGATAAGAGAGCCTTACAGAAGTAATCATTCATTTTATTATCTCAATCCCAACCTATTCATCCCATGGAGAAAAGCTGGCAGTACTCCATATCTAAGACCCATTGTGTAATCGTAAACTTAACTACCATCTAATGTTCGAATCTAATGAAAGATTTAACCATCGCATGGAGTAAAACTGGTAGTACTTCATATCTCGATCATTTCTTGAATTCGGTAAATTTAATTACTTCATTCAAATTTCAATCTAATTAAAGATTCATTAAAACTCCACTTAGTTTTAATATCGAAATTCATTTCTTAATGACTATTCAAATTTAAGAAATAAATCTTGTCTTTACTTGGGTTAAAGAACCAATGTCATGTAAAACACAATTCACGATAAACCCAAAATCATCTTCCATAATAATTGAACCTTCACGGAAATCATAACCGTATATAATCAACATAAATTTCCATATCAAACTAATACTATAAGTGGAATAACAACAAGGCCTTATAAAATCCATATATGGTAACTGTCTTCCTTCATAGAAGCTTATTTCGATTATCAACTAATCGAGTTCCACTCAATTGCAATTTAATATATTAGATTGGAAAAACTTTACTTTGGCAAATTCCCTTAAATCTTAGTTAAAGATTTATAAACTCCAAATAATATCTTCACAGTTAACTGGGTTTAAGAACTGGTGTCATTTAAAACACAGTTCACAACAAACCCAAAATCAGCTACCATTTAATTCCAATTATATTTATTAATTGGAAAACTTCATTAAATCTTAGTTAAAAGATTTATTTTTTTCTCAACTGGGTTTAAGAAGAGTGTTATTAAAGACACTACTCACGACAAACCCAAAATCCCATTTGATATTAAATACAAGGCTTTGAATTGAAATCATATTAACTTATATTCAATATCAAATTCTGAAACCAATAGATATCATATTGGGAATAATGATATCCATATCTTCCAAATTCCTCAACGATATCCATGTAATTACGGAATCCAATATCAAAATATTTCGAAGATTATTTCCATTCAAATCCGTTCCAATTCATACGTTGGAAAACTCTAGTTAGATTAAAACCATTTCAATTCCTTTTAGTTCTTTATTCTAGTTTTTAGCTAGTTCATTTAAATAAAAATATCTTTATCTTTACATACGTGGAATATTTCATCAAAAATCTTTTCAAATCATTTATTATGATTTTACATAACGTATTCGTGTCCGTCCAAAATCGGACATCAAAATCGTATTAACTCTTTACTAAATATTATTTTACAATATTCATTATTTCTAAATGGAATCAAACTCAATCAATTGCCATATAATTTTATTTATATGGATTCCATACATCGAATGTATTCAAAAATAGTGATAAACAACTATTAAACATTCAATTCACATCCAGAGTGCAATTAGCAACTGTATAAGCATTAAACAATTAAATAACGCTTATAACAGCCTGTTAATCAATATGTTGACATACAACAGAACACAAAGGAGATGTGTGAAGTTATTATCATCCCCAGACCCATGTGGGGTTTTCAATCAACATCCAACGATTATTATTTTCATAATTGGGCGACATGTAAAATTATCGTTCCAATACCCGTGTGGGGTTTTCATCACAATCCATGTGAACTAATCTAATATTTGGGAGAAGAGTGAGTAAATTGTCATCCCAATCATTTATAATACAAACGTTTTATTTATAAACGTTTATAATCGCAATCTAATAATGACAACATTATAACTGTTAACATCCATCAAACAACAAACAAATATTGCGATCATAGGAAATCAATATATATTCAGTTATAAAAATAAATAAATGTATAAAATAATTGATTGAGAGAGTTCTCACTTTGATCGGTTTTGAAATCATTGAAAAACGATAAACATTCGATTGTTTTCTTCAGACTATTATCTCCACCAAAAATTACCATGAGCTGCAAATCATTCCAAATTAGTTTCATTGCAAAGCTTTCGTCGATACGGTTCCAACGCATCTTGTTTCTCTGAATTCCGAGTTTGTATGATAAAGTTATGATCATTTTAAGATTTAATTTTTTTTTCTGTTCGGCCATTAATGGCCGAGGAAAGGCCTTCTGCTTGGCCATTAACGGCCGAACGGCTGTTAAAACCCATAAATTTTACATTTTTTCCTAGAAAACATGTTTGAAATGATATCTTCCAATGCCTGAAGGCTATGATGTTATATACATGCAAATGAGGCTTCTATAACTCATCGAAGCAACTCATAACGCCAAACTCACATGCAAAAACATTCATATAAGAGATTTGCAATGATCCTTGATTATAAATTTCAAAATAGGCAAATTTTCTAATCAAAGCAGTGAAATGAGATGTAAGAGAATTATGAAGACTTAAAACTTTGCCGGGGCGGCAAAAGGAGCTTCGGAATATCAGTAAATCAAATCGTAGCTTATGAATTAGATTGTGTGGACAATTCTAATCATAAACTTCAATTCAACGGAACATAAACTAATAAAACAGAAAGTGTATACTTATCTAACCAATTCATATGCATATGTAAACCCAAATGAACATTAAATTACACTTCTACAAGCTAACAACTTATGGCATAGATGTGGGTTCATGTATAACTCATGAAGAACTCACTTTTGTTTGTTAAAAGCAAGAAATCGATCCATTGACAAGCTAAAACAACCTCTTTTCCTTAAAAACACTAAAATCTACAACCTATGATCATATGAACATAATTCCGAAGAATTAGGTCATAGGAAATCTCATAAATTCGTCCATATGTAAAAAGTGACATTTTGGTCAATGAAAGAGGCCAAATTTCTCCAACTCCAAAGGTATCGATGTTCATAGCTTTCGAACATGTAAACGACATTTTAAACCTAATGGAAGTGGTCTCGTTGAAAACGGAAGTCATTTGCAAAATGGCTATTTCTAAGGGCTATATATAATATTAAAATATATATAAATACCATAGAGACTATTCTAAATTTTAATTTAGACATAACTTACAATTTATAAAATGAAATCTCAATTTCTTACATTTATTAGAAAATTACAATTCAAAATATTCCAATGTTTCTTGTTTTATCAAATTCTGATTTATATTGAATTTTATAAATTCATTCAAAGTTTAAAATCAAAATTTCAAACTAACGTGCCATTTCAAGTTCGTTTTAATTTTACATTCAAACTTCAATTAAAATAAATTTTAAGTCGTTTATTCTAAAAATAATTCATCTAAAATATTTAATTTCTATGAAAATAAATTTTAAATTGGTTCCAAAAATACGGGTTGTTACATGGACATCCGTGAGCTATAAACAGTGAGTTAGGTATGATCTCTAAACTCATGTTATTCTTTTGATTTAAGTTAACATTGTCACTTCATTCATATCTTATTCTAGCTTCTTTTCCGATAGATCCATCCATAGGAAACTCTTATTTCAAATAACTCGATTTGTTAGAATTTTCAACTTTGTCTCATATACTTGTCATGAGTTAGTGGATGGTTTAATTTGAATTCATATTTGAGTTTGGATGGATGATTGGATAACATTCATGTTTTATAATTTCTTGTTGATAACCATTTTGATAGAAAGCTGCATTAGTAATTCTGTGATAACTTGAGCTTCATAACATCAAATTGCAAAATTCTTGATTTTCTGGAAATTAGCTTCAATTGCCTACAACTTACATGTTTTGATGATTTCCATATTTAGAACTTAAAATTGTGAATACCTGCAATTCTTTTGAAGTTTTACATTTTGACAGTTCCTTGAATTTCTAACGTTGTTGTAGTATTTTGAGCATATCTTGAACAGTGTTACTCGGAATTTCAAAATTCTTGAAGTTCTGAAAAGCTAATGAAATTCACACAACATTTTTATTTTGAGTTTTTGCTAATACACATTACAATGTCTTGAAAATCTGCACTCAACGGAGCACACTACTTGAAAACTATTTTTGATAAATTTTGGTAATTTCATTGTTTTTATGGCTTAGCTTGACTATTTTGCAATTCTTTTGACATGGATTGTTGTGTTGCATCTTGAATCAATCATGATCTTTTCTCACTTTTAAATTTTGGTTGGTATGTTGATGAGTTGTTGATATGTTGAATCTCATACACCTTGGTACTTGAAATTGATAACCTTGTGTGATCGATGTTTTTGTTAGGTCCCATGGATCACCTTTTTTGGTTTAGGATCTTGAAATTAACACATCTCATCAAGTAATGTCAAATGAACTTGTAACGGCCCGGAAAATTCGAAGCTCGAATTTTCGACAATAATACTTTACCCCGTATTACTTGCCAAAAACCCAAGTATCAAATCAGAGATTGTCAATAGAAAGAAGTTAGAGGATGAGATAAGAAAGAAATATAGAATAGAAGAATAAGAAGATCAAAGTCTCACAGAAGAACGAACAAAATATGATACAAAACCTACTTTATACAAAAACTCTCTCTCTATATATATATATATGTATGTATATATACATATATTACAACTTCAGAGTACACATATATCACAATACAACACATACAACGTAATAACTTAACACTAGTAAATACGTACCGACTCCACCTCCTCGCTTTCCAAGCGGAATCTAACCTGATAATATACTTAGTCTGACCCGAGCACGTTTGAAGCTAAGAAAATTCACCCGAATCAGTCTGGAATACTTTCAATGATAAATTCATATGCCAAACAACTTGCTTAACTTTAGAAATCCTTTTTAAAAGAAAGGATAATAGTAAGACTAGCCCACACATAAGCACAGATGATTTTTACCGTACCATAACCCAAAACATATTTGATATATCAAAATCCTATGATATTATAATAGTGTCTATCAAATCACAAATAAATAACCATCTAGCAGAACACTTGCATCTCATGCTCTACATATTCACAATAAAATCAAAAACCGCATGGCGCTTATTAGAGAATGGATTCTGTGACGGCCCGCCCCGCACCAGCCTGCATTTCCTCCGAAAGTGCGCTGTACACATGCCCAACTAGCACGGGACGGTCGTCAGGAGAAAGGAAAGAAGAGAATGAACTAATCAAGGAACCTGTAGAATGTCTCACAGCGCATGGGATAAAATATAATAATAACATACTTGACATAAAACAGGCGAGACAGTGCATAAGCTGATAACTAATAATCAATGTCAACATCAGAGCAGCGGAAATCCAAATACAGCTTATTACAACTTTCCAAATTTACTGTCTCTAACAAAAGAAAACTAAAGTAGAAGATGCACCACCAATGCCCAAGCAGTGATCTTCAACAACACAGGGAGAATACTATATATATTACGTGGAAGCCTCCTGCTCGTCTCCGGATCATCTACCCGTGCATCACCAGCTAACCTGTCTCTAGTCTGCTCGTGTGAGCACCCAGAGTAATAAGAGGAGACATAAAACTCTGGGTCAGACATAAAGCCTGGTATGAGCGATAAGCATCTAAACAGAGTAATAACAGGTATACTAAACCATACCTGAACCTGGACCTGCAACCAAAGAGTTAGTACCACATACCGTACAGTACTCTAAGGTGCCATAATAAATAGTGTAAGAATATGGGGGTGGGGTGTGCATGTCATAATGATAGCAACCAAATCAACCATAACAACCATCCTCACATCCCTCACTCAGTGCGTAAAGCTATACGACACCTACCACCTTGGAATACTAGACAAATTGAGGTAACGACGGATCCCGACTTGTAGAAACCCTGCTGTGACCAAGCTAAACATATGGAGTCATGACCAAACATTTCAATGACCCATTTCATTGATCATAGCCCTTGGTTCTACCGATGCCATAATGGCCCTGAATCCGCCTTCGTACCTCCTACCATAGTGGTCCAAAGCTATAGGCATCGATAACCCCTTAACACGCGTCCCGCAGCAAAGCCCAATCTTGAAGCCCACTCATTGGTTCCCAGCTGGATCCTGAGTCAAAGCTCCTCATTTGGACTTCCTTTGCATCTCGGGTTTTGATCGAGTTGGAGTGGGTCTTCAAAAGAGTCATCGCGTAGTAGTAATAGCCTACGTACGGTTCGGTTCGGTTCGGTGCTCCTCGTCTAGATCGGTTCGGTTCGGTGTTCATCTCCTCATTCAGCTAGGGTTGGATACTCCACTTCGGGTCGGGTCGGTGTCCTCCGGGTCGGGTCGGTGTCCTCCTCCGGGTCGGGTCGGGTTACTTTCTTCCTTCTAGTTCTTCTTCAATCAGCTCCCTCTTTTCCATCCACTCCGATCCGATCCCTTCACCTTCTCCCGCTGTAGCCTTCCATTCTTAGGTTGATCCGATCTGGTCTCCACTATTCTTTCGATCCGATCCCCTTGTCCACTCCAACTCTAAGCAAACGGCCTTCCTTCTCACCAAGCCTCCTATGTGCCAAACTCCGGTTCGGGTCGGGTTTCTTGCCCAGTTCACATATCCGATCCGAGCCCCCATCCGATCCGATCCGAAGCCCTGCACAACTTTCTGCAACTTCTCCAGCAACTTGTTTACGCCATTCGACGACGTTTTTGACAAATCTAACTATTCTAATCAATCACAATTCATGTCAAATAGTCATAACAACATAGAAAACTAACCTCAAACACCAAAACAATGAATTTATATGTCAAAATGGATCAAACGTGCCCAAAACCCCTTATTTTCCTATAATCCTTCTTAATCATGTTTAAGCACATACTTAGTAAAACTTAATCAAATCGTCTAAATTTTCTAACAGAGGCATGAAATATTATTTAAGAATTTCTAAACATTTGTCCAGAATTTATTAGTGTATAAATTCACTAATCTTCACTAATTACCCTTAATTAACTGTAATTAGTGTCAAAATGATGCTATCACTCACCTTGGCCACAAAATAAAACACCAAATCTGAAATATTCTCTGTTTGGGTCGAATTCCTATGTATAGCAGCAGCTCCAACCTTGCTTTGTTGCTATTGGCCTTGTTTTGATGTAGTTTAGGCTTAATCTTCACTAAAAATGTGTTTTGGAGTGGTTTTAGAGGATGGAAGCCATTACTAAGGTCTCAAGAAGGTTTGTGGCGGCTCAAAACTGAAATGAAAGTGATAACCTAACCCTAATCAGTCTTCCTATACCTCTAAACCCGAAATTCCCCTGTGGGCCTAGCTGCTAATCACCCGGTTAAGCCCAATTAAGCTGTTTTTCACCATCTGAAACTTGTTTCAGCCATATCTCCCAAACGGTTAGTCCGTTTGACTAATGTGACCACTCTACAGAAAGAGAAACCATCATCCGGAGCCAATGGAAGTGGTTTCAGGTCAAAATTCCTTTCCAGTCAAAAGTTATGGCCAAAACAGTGCCAACTAGGGTTAAAATGGTCATTCAAAAATCGGGAAAAATCATGAACATAGGAAACGACCACAATAGTCGTCTCCCAAAGTTACATGACCATACGACTTCGTATGTGACAGAAATAAATATTCTATGATCCTATGATGCGTAGAATGCGGGTCGTTACACTCTCCCCCCCTTAAGAAATTTCGCCCCCGAAATTCCTTAACCCAAAACATACAAAGGATCCCGCATGCCTAACAACCACATACAAAAATCAAACATGCAAAACAAGCAAACAAGCCTATCCTAGCATGCGGAAAACTAAATCGAAGTCAAAATCTTACCAGGCAAAGAGTTCTGGGTGTGTCTTCCTAATGTCCTCCTCTGTCTCCCAAGTACAATCACTCTCGTCCTCGCTCCACTGTACCTTGACTAGCTTCACCGCCTTACTTCGAAGTTGCTTCATGTCGTGCTCGACAATACGGGCCGACTTGCGGTTCCCAACCGCCTCGGGTTCTACTTCGAAGTCCTCCAACTGATCAGGTGAAATAGTCATATCTGAGTCGTGAACGAACTTCCTTAGTTGGGAAACATGAAATATGTTGTGAACTCCCGCCATCTTCTCTGGTAAGTTAATTCTATATGCCAAATTCCCGACTAGCTCAAGAACAGGGAATGGGCCAACAAATCTTGGTGCCAACTTGTCTCTCCTGCCAAATCGTATTACGCTCTTCAACGGAGAAATCTTGACAAACACCAAGTCGCCAACGGAGAATTTTAAGTCTCTTCTCCTCTCATCAGCATAACTCTTCTGCCTATCTTGGGCAGCCTTCATTCGTTGTTGAATGATCTTAATCTTATCTGAAGTTTCCCTCACCTCACCACATCTGGTCCAAGCATAAACTTCTCGCCAGTCTCTATCCAACATGATGGTGAGTTGCACGGTCTTCCGTACAAAGCTTCAAACGGAGCCATACCGATACTGGATTGGTAGCTATTATTATATGCAAACTCTACTAGATGCAAATGGTCATCCCGTGATCCACCAAAATCCAATATACATGCTCTCAAGAGATCTTCCAAAATACGATTCACCCTCTCCGTCTGACCGTCGGTCTGAGGATGATATGCGGTACTGAGATGTAACTCTGACCCTAGAGCCTCTTGTAAGCTCTTCCAAAACCCACTAGTGAACAACGGGTCTCGGTCGCTCACAATGCCTTTAGGTACTCCATGAAATCTCACTACCCACTTCATATACAATTCTGCTAACTTAGCTGTCGTTCTTGTCGATTTGACTGGTATAAACCTTGCACTTTTAGTCAGTCGATCTACAATTACCCAAATGCTGTCATATCCCGATCTAGTCCTTAGTAAACCATCGATGAAATCCATCGAGACTTGCTCCCATTTCCATTCGGGAATTTCTAAGGGCTGTAACAACCCACTAGGCTTCTTTTGCTCGGCTTTAACTAGCTAGCAATTCATGCACTTGGATATAAACTTCCCAACGTCCCTTTTCATCCCTTCCCAGTAGTAAGTCTGCTTCATATCCCGATACATTTTGTTACCACCGGGGTGTATAGTCAGTTTTGAGTGATGACATTCTCTAAGCACTTCATCTCTTAATCCATCGACATTGGGTACGACTAGTCTTCCATCCTTTCTAAGCCATCCATCTCGATCAAGCCCATACTTGTTCATCTCCTCATCGATAACCATCTCTAACTTGGAGATGATTTCCAATAGGTTAGGATCGTCCCTCTGACTAGAGCCGATCCGTTCAATCAAAGTGGGTCTGATCGTCAAACTTGCTAACATTTCTGGATCCAATCCACACTTTGGTCTGAAATCAAACCTCGCGATAAACTCCAGTTGCTTCCATTCAAGGAACATAGCCCCTAAGCTGGCATGTCTTCTACTCAATGCATCAGCCACCACATTGCCCTTTCCTGGTGTATATGCGATGTCAAAATCATAGGAAGCTAAGAACTCTAACCATCTCTGCTGACGGAGATTCAGATCTTTCTGGGAGAAGAGATACTTTAACGACTTATGATCTGTAAACAACTCAAATCTTTCTCCCAAGAGATAGTGTCTCCACATCTTTAACGCGAACACGATCGCTGCCAATTCTAAATCATGGGTAGGGTATCTTCTCTCGTGCGGCTTCAATTGCCGACTTGAGTAAGCTACAACCCCACCGCCTTGCATCAATACAGCACCCAGTCCGGTACCACAGGCATCCGTGTATACCGTCATCTCTTCATCCCCCTTAGGAATGACTAACACTGGTGCGCTTGTCAACCTGTCCTTTAGACTTTTGAATGCATTCTCGTACCTTTCATCCCAGACAAAAGCTTGATTCTTCTTGGTCAACTGGGTCAATGGTGCTGCTATCTTGGAGAAACCTTGGATAAACTTACGATAATATCCCGCTAACCCCAAGAAACTTCTTACATCTGTTGCATTCTTGGGCGTAGGCCAATCCTGTACCGTAGCCACCTTTGCCGGGTCCACGGCAATACCGTTCTCTGATACAACATGGCCCAAGAACCTCACTTCCCTCTTCCAGAAGTGACACTTAGAAAACTTGGCTTTCAATTGGTGTTTTCTCAACACCTCCATCGCTACTCTTAAATGTTCCTTGTGTTCTTCCACTGTCCTCGAATAGACCAAAATATCATCAACGAACACAAGGACAGACTTATTCAACTGATCTCTGAATACCCTATTCATAAGATCCACAAAATATGCTGGGGCATTGGTCAGCCCGAACGGCATGACCAACCACTCATAAAATCCAGACGGCGTCCGAAATGCCGTTTTAGCTATACTCTCAGCTTCCACTCTAAGCTGATGAAAACCTGTCGCGAGATCCAACTGAGAAAATACTCTCGCGCCACTCAACTGATCGAACAAATCATCTATCCGCGGTAGAGGATACTTGTTCTTCCTCGTCACTTTATTCAGCTCGCGGTAGTCTACACACAAACGAAGGGAACCATCCGCCTTGGTAGCAAACACAACTGGTGCTCCCCATTCAGAAACACTCCTTCTGATAAATCTCTTCTTCAAAAGATCGCTGACTTGCACCTCGAGCTCTCGCTGCTCTCTTGGTGCCATACGACGAAGTGGCATCACTATAGGCCTGGCATCCTTTACCAAATCAATACGAAACTCAATCTCTCGGTGTGGTGGAAGTCCGGTCACTTCTTCGAAAACATCCGGATACTGGCCAACCACGGGTAAACCTGACAACTCACTATGCAGAATGTCGAGGGAGTTTAGAAAACTAGCCAATACCCCCTTACTGGGTAGACCACCAAACACTATCCTCCGCCCATCATCCGCTCTAGCTGTCACCAACAAGCCCTCACAGTCTACCACCACCCCGTATCTTTGGAGCCAATCTACTCCCAAAATAATGCCAAACCCAGTAAAGCCCAAAACAAAGCAATCACAAACAAACATGCATCCATGACTCGATAAGACCACATTACGACAAATCATGCTAAGGCTAGTCGAACCACCAACCGGGTTCGTCACTACTAAAGGTCTATCGACAATCTCGGGCTCCAATCCCAACCTATCTACCAGGTCACTAGATATGAAGGAACTGGAAGCTCCGGTATCAAACAAAACTCTAACAGGAACATCATAAACCGAAAGCATACCTTGAATGACGACATTCTTTTCCTTCTCCGCCGCTGTTGGGGCATTCGACGAAGAAGGAATAGCATTAAGAGCGTAGGCTTTCACCATTTGCTTTTCCTTAGGGGGCTGTGGACACTTGTCCTTGTGATGTCCCATTTGGCCACAGTTGAAGCACTTCCTATCCGCTGGCTTGGCCCGACAATTACTAGCATAATGGCCCTACTTACCACAGCTGAAGCACTCAACGTCTTGCTTATTCTTTTTCTTCTGGCCATCCTTAGCTTGGTTCTGCTTTCTCTTATTTTGGGAACCACCCTTGCCTCCACCACTTGCTTGTGGCTTTGGCTCATCTGCAGATGCAACCTCAGTCTTCGACTTAGGGTAGAGACTTTCTGATCTTAATGCTTTCCCCCACAATCGATTCAAACGTCTCATCGATGTGGTTAATAAGTTTTTCCCCCAAGTACTGATCCAAACCAGTTATGAATTTCTCATTCTTTTTCTCGGCAGTATCAATAAGAGATAACCCATATTTTGACAAAGTGTCAAATTCAGCAATATACTCCGAGACAGCTCTGCCATTCTGCTTGAGCTCCAAGAACTTCTTAAACAGCACTGACTTATGAGCGGCTGGAATAAACTTCTCGCTAAAGCGAGCTTTAAATTGCTCCCAAGTAATCTGATCTTCGGGAGTAGCTGCCTTTATAGCATTCCACCAATTCATTGCCCGCCCTTGCAGCTGACGGGACGCTAGCTTTCTCTTCATCGCATCCTCGATACCCAAATCCTCGAAGATACGTTCGCAACTATCCAACCAATCTTGAACATCCGTAGCCGACTCCGTTCCGTGGAATAACTTCCCACCAAGACTAGTATAATCCTTATTCAGCTTGGCGAAGTCGACTCTTGGCGCCTGCACTATTGGACCACCGCCATTTCCACCATTGGGAGCTGCCCTCTGCACATCTCTAAGCATCTCTCTCATGAGGTCAGTAAACATCGTCCTCATGTCAGCAGCATTCCCATTATTGGCTCCCCTACCGGTACCTCTAACATATCGGCTCATCGTCAATCTGAAAAAGGAAATGATTAACGACTCCATAGTGGTGCTAGTGCAGTACGACTTCATCCTTATACTACTAATAGTATATATATATATATGTAGCTTTTAAAAACCAAAGTAATCACAAATACGCTCTCTCGTATACGTATATTATCTCTCCCTGATAACTTCCCTAGGTTAACTACGCAACCTAGAGCTCTGATACCAAGTGTAACGGCCCGCCCCGCACCAGCCTGCATTTCCTCCGAAAGTGCGCTGTACACATGCCCAACTAGCACGGGACGGTCGTCAGGAGAAAGGAAAGAAGAGAATGAACTAATCAAGGAACCTGTAGAATGTCTCACAGCGCATGGGATAAAATATAATAATAACATACTTGACATAAAACAGGCGAGACAGTGCATAAGCTGATAACTAATAATCAATGTCAACATCAGAGCAGCGGAAATCCAAATACAGCTTATTACAACTTTCCAAATTTACTGTCTCTAACAAAAGAAAACTAAAGTAGAAGATGCACCACCAATGCCCAAGCAGTGATCTTCAACAACACAGGGAGAATACTATATATATTACGTGGAAGCCTCCTGCTCGTCTCCGGATCATCTACCCGTGCATCACCAGCTAACCTGTCTCTAGTCTGCTCGTGTGAGCACCCAGAGTAATAAGAGGAGACATAAAAATCTGGGTCAGACATAAAGCCTGGTATGAGCGATAAGCATCTAAACAGAGTAATAACAGGTATACTAAACCATACCTGAACCTGGACCTGCAACCAAAGAGTTAGTACCACATACCGTACAGTTCTCTAAGGTGCCATAATAAATAGTGTAAGAATATGGGGGTGGGGTGTGAATGTCATAATGATAGCAACCAAATCAACCATAACAACCATCCTTACATCCCTCACTCAGTGCGTAAAGCTATATGACACCTACCACCTTGGAATACTAGACAAATTGAGGTAACGACGGATCCCGACTTGTAGAAACCCTGCTGTGACCAAGCTAAACATATGGAGTCATGACCAAACATTTCAATGACCCATTTCATTGATCATAGCCCTTGGTTCTACCGATGCCATAATGGCCCTGAATCTGCCTTCGTACCTCCTACCATAGTGGTCCAAAGCTATAGGCATCGATAACCCCTTAACACGCGTCCCGCAGCAAAGCCCAATCTTGAAGCCCACTCATTGGTTGCCAGCTGGATCCTGAGTCAAAGCTCCTCAATTGGACTTCCTTTGCATCTCGGGTTTTGATCGAGTTGGAGTGGGTCTTCAAAAGAGTCATCGCGTAGTAGTAATAGCCCACGTACGGTTCGGTTCGGTGCTCCTCGTCTAGATCGGTTCGGTTCGGTGTTCATCTCCTCATTCAGCTCGGGTTGGATACTCCACTTCGGGTCGGGTCGGTGTCCTCCTCCGGGTCGGGTCGGTGTCCTCCTCCGGGTCGGGTCGGGTTACTTTCTTCCTTCTAGTTCTTCTTCAATCAGCTCCCTCTTTTCCATCCACTCCGATCCGATCCGATCTGATCCCTTCACCTTCTCCCGCTGTAGCCTTCCATTCTTAGGTCGATCCGATCTGGTCTCCACTATTATTTCGATCCGATCCCCTTGTCCACTCCAACTCTAAGAAAACAGCCTTCCTTCTCGCCAAGCCTCCTATGTGCCAAACTCTGGTTCGGGTCGGGTTTCTTGCCCAGTTCACATATCCGATCCGAGCCCCCATCCGATCCGATCCGAAGCCCTGCACAACTTTCTGCAACTTCTCCAGCAACTTGTTTACGCCGTTCGACGACGTTTTTGACAAATCTAACTATTCTAATCAATCACAATTCATGTCAAATAGTCATAACAACATAGAAAACTAACCTCAAACACCAAAACAATGAATTTATATGTCAAAATGGATCAAACGTGCCCAAAACCCCTTATTTTCCTATAATCCTTCTTAATCATGTTTAAGCACATACTTAGTAAAACTTAATCAAATCGTCTAAATTTTCTAACAGAGGCATGAAATATTATTTAAGAATTTCTAAACATTTGTCCAGAATTTATTAGTGTATAAATTCACTAATCTTCACTAATTACCCTTAATTAACTGTAATTAGTGTCAAAATGATGCAATCACTCACCTTGGCCACAAAATAAAACACCAAATCTGAAATATTCTCTGTTTGGGTCGAATTCCTATGTATAGCAGCAGCTCCAACCTTGCTTTGTTGGCTATTGGCCTTGTTTTGATGTAGTTTAGGCTTAATCTTCACTAAAAATGTGTTTTGGAGTGGTTTTAGAGGATGGAAGCCATTACTAAGGTCTCAAGAAGGTTTGTGGCGGCTCAAAACTGAAATGAAAGTGATAACCTAACCCTAATCAGTCTTCCTATACCTCTAAACCCGAAATTCCCCTGTGGGCCTAGCTGCTAATCACCCGGTTAAGCCCAATTAAGCTGTTTTTCACCATCTGAAACTTGTTTCAGCCATATCTCCCAAACGGTGAGTCCGTTTGACTAATGTGACCACTCTACGGAAAGAGAAACCATCATCCGGAGCCAATGGAAGTGGTTTCAGGTCAAAATTCCTTTCCAGTCAAAAGTTATGGCCAAAACAGTGCCAACTAGGGGTAAAATGGTCATTTAAAAATCGGGAAAAATCATGAACATAGGAAACGACCACAATAGTCATCTCCCAAAGTTACATGACCATACGACTTCGTATGTGACAGAAATAAATATTCTACGATCCTATGATGCGTAGAATGCGGGTCGTTACAGATTCCAACTATGACAAGGTATGGGACCACCTTCCAATCAGTGTACTCTAGAGGGAATACATTGGGGTTCAACAAGAATATCTTGCAATCCGGCCACACATGACCGTCCACTCATTTAACTTGAGTTAGTGAATGTATTATCACCCGATGGTTTTAAGGGCCCACCATCCGTACGTGGAGATACAAAAATGAAAGAAGAACAAATAAGAAATTTCTCTAGATTGGTGATAATACACCCTGCTTGGTATGACCTACCTATCCATGCTACCTGCCCTATTTCTATCATTTTTCGGGTGATGAGGCTTGAGGTCACGTTTTATTTTTCATAGAATATCTCATATCTTTGAATGCCACATCGTCATATCCGTCAAATCACTAATTGACATCCACAAATATACTATTGTTGTTAAGCAAGAGAATTTCTCCGCCACTTGGTATATTTGTCAAAATCAACGTATGTGAGTCTCATGAAATACTCTGTCAGGCATTCGTTCATACAAGCCATCCAGGAATAGGATGAACCGAAGGCACTCTCCTACCACATCCGATATGGGAATCACTCCAAGTATCAGTAGCGAGAAGTCCTTGCAATCGAAAGATTACAATCATGATATAATCACAAGTTCAAATATCTTCGGGAGCGACCTAGAGATATCCAACGAGTAGTTCTTTCGTTCAAGAAGATCAACGGTCTTCAATGCTTCATCTTCATATACTTGCACGTTAATCACCAGCGCACAGTTTATTCGAAGTGGTTTTAGGTCTAGTTCCCATCCCGGGCTCTTCGAAAACAACTCGTCAAAAGGTCATTAGGAACAATGATTTGATAGTCGGTTCTTTAACTATCAAATCTAACATTATAGCTAAGTATCTTGGCCGCTCAGGTCCCTTTATTAAAGTCATTCGTCTAAAACTATTCTATTTAAAATCGATTTTATCTCAACAAATCCGTTGTTTCGTTTCATGAGTTAATTAATACATCTCCTTTTAATATAAAACAAACCATTGAAATTATAACCATATCTTTTATAATAGGCATATTTCAAAATCCCCTTCTTATATCGATATATCTCATCAAGAAATTTGTTTTACCTTATATTGAAAATGTTCTTTAAACCCATTTGTATTTCCTTCAATTCAGAAATATGTATTTACATAATCTACTTTTATCTCCTTTACCATTACTAACTAATATCATCTTTCGATAATAGTGAAATCGTTCAAGTTGGTGTATTTTATTTACCTCTCAAACCTTGACGGAGAACATTCTTATCTCAAGATAGATAGAAGTTGATAACTCAAACCCGATAACATTTATACCGTATTAATTCTATTTACTATTTGTTTAACATATGGTTTTATAAACCATATTTCATATTTGTAAATTTCTTTTGATATCATTAAGTAAACTTAACAAATGCAAGTTTTCGGGTCTAAACCCCTTTGTCAAGACAAATATATAAATTTATACATTAGTTCTTTACAAAAAATCTTCTTCAGAAATCTTATTTATTTCCTTAAAAATCTTATCAATCGCATTAGCCCCCATTTCCATTACCAACCTTGTTGTGAACTTGGATAATAAATTTCTTTAAAGAACATTTTATCGACCTTAATTAAATCTTATTATACTCGATTACCTTATAAATGAATTTCAATTCAAAAAGACAGTGATTTTATAATCATTAATAATAGCCAATTAAAAAAAAGTAGTTCTTCCTTTTATATTAGCCAAAATAGAATGATTATTATTTTTTAGACAATTTGATAATCACAATATATTTATTTACTTCTAATCACTTGTTAAGTTAAACAATTATTTTATAAAACTATATCTATTAATTAATACTTCCAATTGAATAGTTGACTAAGTCAATTTAAAACACCGTTAACCGCTAATTGTTACCCTTAAATTCTTCTTATTAAATTAATTAAAAATATAACTAATTCAATATAAAATCGCTTATTTGTTTTCCTTGAAAACAAATATCTCAGATTATTAACCCTTTGGTTAATTTATGGTTTCATAAGATTATACTATATAAATCATTTTATATGTTCTTTTGAAAAAAACGCTTTATAAATATTTACAAAACATTTATTTAAATAACATATAAAATAAGCTTGAAACTTCAATTTAGTTATAACAATATATTCTATAACTTTAAAATTTCGCTAATCCACCTTACGGCAAAATGACATCTTAAAACGATAAATATTAGGCCCTTCACTGCCAATCCCTTAATCAATACTGCCTTTTGATTAAGATACAATAACCATTGAATTTAAATTCAACGATCAACACCCGTTCAATTATTAACATTCAAACAGGATATGATATCATTTGGGGTAAAAAATTCATATATGAATAATACAGTAAACAATAACAAAAAATTATTTAGGGAATCCAGTTGGATCCCACCAACCTTTCCTCCCCTGCATCACAGATTATAATAACAGTTTATAATAACATATGGGATAATATTCAACCAATCATTCAATACGACGTTAATTGTGACGGCCCGCCCCGCACCAGCCTGCATTTCCTCCGAAAGTGCGCTGTACACATGCTCGACTAGCACAGGATGGACGTCAGGAGAAAGGAAAGAAGAGAATGAACAAATCAAGAAACCTGTAGAATGTCTCACAGCGCATGGAATAAAATATAATAATAACATACTTGACACAAAACAGGCGAGACAGTGCATAAGCTGATAACTAGAGCCAACATCAATCTCAAAGCAGCGGAAATCCAAATACAGCTTATTACAACTTTCCAAATTTTCTGTCTCAAAACAAAAGAAAGCTAAAATAGAAGATACACCAACAATGCCCAAGCAGTGATCTTCAACAACACAGGGAGAATATTATGTATATAGTACGTGGAAGCCTCCTGCTCGTCTCCGGATCATCTACCCGTGCATCACCAGCTAACCTGTCTCTAGTCTGCTCGTGTGAGCACCCAGAGTAATAAGAAGAGACATAAAACTCTGGGTCAGACATAAAGCCTGGTATGAGCGATAAGCATCTAAACAGAGTAATAACAGGTATCCTAAACCATACCTGAACCTGGACCTGCAACCAAAGAGTTAGCACCACATACCGTACAATACTCCAAGGTGCCATAATAAATAGTGTAAAAATACGGGGGTGGGGTGTGCATGTCACAATGATAGCAAACAAATCATCCATAGCAACCATCCTCACATCTCTCACTCAGTGCGTAAAGCGTACGACATCTACCACTTTGGAACACTAGACAAAACTGAGGTTACGACGAATCCCGACTTGTAGAAACCCTGCTGTGACCAAGCCAAACACTTGGAGTCATGACCAAACATTTCAATGACCCACTTCATTGGTCGTAGCCCTTGCTTCTACCGATGCCATAATGGCCCTGAATCCGCCTTCGTACCTCCTACCATAGTGGTCCAAAGCTATAGACGTCGATAACTCCTTGGCACACGTCCCGCACCAAAGCCCAACCATGAAGCGAACTCGTTGATTCCCATCTGAATCCTGAGCTCTAACTTCTCGTTTGGACTTCCTTTGCATCTCGGGTTTTGGTCGAATTGGAGTGGATCTTCAGAAGAGTTGTCACGCAGTAACAGTCCTGGAATTCGGTTCGGTTCGGTAATCATTGCCCTCGTTTGTTCGGTTCGGGTTTCTTCACTCCGGGTCGGGTCGGTGTCCTCCTCCGGGTCGGGTCGGTGTCCTCCTCCGGGTCGGGTCGGTGTCCTCCTCCGGGTCGGGTCGGGTTGCTATCCTCCTTCCAGCTCATGCTCCTTCTTCGATCAGCTCCCTCGTTTCCTTCTACTCCGATCCGATCACTTCGCTTTACTTCAGTCCGATCCGCTCCGCTCCCTAGCCTACTCCGATCCGATCCCCTTGTCCACCCCAACTCTAAGTAAACGGCCTTCCTTTTTGCCAAGCCCTTCATGTGCCAAACTCCAGTTCGGGTCGGGTTTCTCGCCCAGTTCACATTTCCGATCCGAGCCCCATCCGATCCGATCCGAAGCCCTGCACAACTTTCTGCAACTTTTCCAGCAACTTGTTTACGCCGTTCGACGACGTTTTTGACAAATCTAACTATTCTAATCAATCACAATTCATGTCAAATAGTCATACCAACATAGCAAACTAACCACAAACACCAAAACAATGAATTCATATGTCAAAATGGATCAAATGTGCCCAAAACCTCACATTTTCCTATAATCCCTCTTAATCATGTTTAAGCATACGATTAGCAAAACACATCGGAATTAACCCAAATTTCTAACAGAGCCTTAAAACATTATTTTAGAATTTTAAGAATTTTTCCAGAATTTATTTACGTATAAATTCGCTAATCTTCACTAATTACCCTTAATCGCCGTAATTAGTGCAAAAACTATGCAAATCACTCACCTTTGCCACAAAATAAAACACCAAATCTGAAATACTCTCTGTTTGGGTCGAATTCGTATGTATAGCAGCAGCTCCAACCTTACTTTGTTGCTATTTGGCCTTGTTTTGATGTAGTTTAGGCTTAATCTTCGCTAAAAATGTGTTTTGGGGTGATTTTAGAGGGTGGAAGCCATTACTAAGGTCTCAAGAAGGTTTGTGGCGGCTCAAAACTGAAATGAAAGTGATAACCTAACCCTAATCAGTCCTCCTATACCTCTAAACCCGAAATTCCCCTCTGGGCCTAGCTGCTAATCACCCGGTTAAGCCCAATTAAGCTGTTTTTCACCATCTGAAACTTGTTTCAGCCATATCTCCCAAACGGTGAGCCCGTTTGACTAATGTGACCACTCTACGGAAAGAGAAACCATCATCCGGAGCCAATGGAAGTGGTTTCAGGTCAAAATTCCTTTCCAGTCAAAAGTTATGGCCAAAACAGTGCCAACTAGGGGTAAAATGGTCATTTAAAAATCGGGAAAAATCATGAACATGGGAAATGACCCCAATAGTCGTCTCCCAAAGTTACATGACCATACGACTTCGTATGTGAAAGAAATAAATATCCTACGATTCTATGATGCGTAGAATACGGGTCGTTACACTCTTCCCCCCTTAAGAAATTTCGTCCCCGAAATTCCTTAACCCAAAACATACAAGGGATCCCGCATGCCTAACAACCACATACATCCATCAAACATGCAAAACAAGCAAAACAAACCTATCCTAGCATACGGAAAACTAAATCGAAGTCAAAATCTTACCGGCAAAGAGTTCTGGGTGTGACTTCCTAATGTTCTCCTCTGTCTCCCAAGTACAATCACTCTCGTCTTCGCTCCACTGTACCTTGACTAGCTTCACCGCCTTCCTTCGAAGTTGCTTCATGTCGTGCTCGACAATACGGGCCGGCTTGCGGTTCCCAACCGCCTCGGGTTCTACTTCGAAGTCCTTTAACTGATCAGGTGAAATAGTCATATCTGAGTCGTGAACGAACTTCCTTAGTTGGGAAACATGAAATACGTTGTGAACTCCCGCCATTTTTTCTGGTAAGTCAATTCTATATGCCAAATTCCCGACTAGTTCAAGAACATGGAATGGGCCAACAAATCTTGGTGTTAATTTGCCTCTCCTGCCAAATCGTATTACGCTCTTCAACGGAGAAATCTTGACAAACACCAAGTCGCCAACGGAGAATTTTAAGTCTCTTCTCCTCTTATCAGCATAACTCTTCTTCCTATCTTGGGCAGCCTTCATTCGTTGTTGAATGATCTTGATCTTATCTGAAGTTTCCCTCACCACATCTGGTCCAAGCATAAACTTCTCGCCAGTCTCTATCCAACATGATGGTGAGTTGCATGGTCTTCCGTACAAAGCTTCAAACGGAGCCATACCGATACTGGATTGGTAGATATTATTATATGCAAACTCTACTAGATGTAAATGGTCATCCCATGATCCACCAAAATCCAACATACATGCTCTCAAGAGATCTTCCAAAATACGATTCACCCTCTCCGTCTGACCGTCGGTCTGAGGATGATATGCGGTACTGAGATGTAACTCTGACCCTAGAGCCTCTTGTAAGCTCTTCCAAAACCCACTAGTGAACAACGGGTCTCGGTCGCTCACAATGCCTTTAGGTACTCCATGAAATCTCACTACCCACTTCATATACAACTCTGTTAACTTAGCTGCCGTTCTGGTCGATTTGACTGGTATAAACCTTGCACTTTTAGTCAGTCGATCTACAATTACCCAAATGCTGTCATATCCCGATCTAGTCCTTGGTAAACCATCGATGAAATCCATCGAGACTTGCTCCCATTTCCATTCGGGAGTTTCTAATGGCTGTAACAACCCACTAGGCTTCTTTTGCTCGGCTTTAACTAGCTGGCAATTCATGCATTTGGATATAAACTTCCCAACGTCTCTTTTCATCCCTTCCCAGTAGTAAGTCTGCTTCATATCTCGATACATCTTGTTACCACCGGGGTGTATAGTCAGCTTTGAGTGATGACATTCTCTAAGCACTTCATCTCTCAATCCATTGACATTGGGTACAACAAGCTTTCCATTCTTTCTAAGCCATCCATCTCGATCAAGCCCATACTTGTTCATCTCCTCATCGATACCCATCTCTAACTTGGAGATGATTTCCAATAGGTTAGGATCGTCCCTCTGACTAGAGCCGATCCGTTCAATCAAAGTGGGTCTGATCGTCAAACTTGCTAACATTTCTGGATCCAATTCGCACTTAGGTCTGAAATCAAACCCCGCGATAAACTCCAGTTGCTTCCATTCAAGGAACATAGCCCCTAAGCTGGCATGCCTTCTACTCAATGCATCAGCCACCGCATTGCCCTTTCCTGGTGTGTATGCGATGTCAAAATCATAGGAAGCTAAGAACTCTAACCATCTCTGCTGACGGAGATTTAAATCCTTCTGGGAGAAGAGATACTTTAACGACTTATGATCTGTAAACAGCTCAAATCTTTCTCCCAAGAGATAGTGTCTCCACATTTTTAATGCGAACACGATCGCTGCCAATTCTAAATCATGGGTAGGGTATCTTCTCTCGTGCGGTTTCAATTGCCGACTTGCGTAAGCTACGACCCTACCGCCTTGCATCAATACAGCACCCAGTCCGGTACCACAGGCATCCGTGTATACCGTCATCTCTTCATCCCCCTTAGGAATGACTAACACTGGTGCGCTTGTCAACTTGTCCTTTAGACTCTTAAATGCATTCTCGCACCTTTCATCCCAGACAAAAGCTTGATTCTTCTTGGTCAACTGGGTCAATGGTGCTGCTATCTTGGAGAAACCTTGGATAAACTTACGATAATATCCAGCTAATCCCAAGAAACTTCTTACATCTGTTGCATTCTTGGGTGTAGGCCAATCTTGTACCGTAGCCACCTTTGCTGGGTCCACGGCAATACCACTCTCTGATACAACATGGCCCAAGAACCTCACTTCCCTCTTCCAGAAGTGACACTTAGAAAACTTTGCTTTCAATTGGTGTTTTCTCAACACCTCCATCACTACTCTTAAATGTTCCTTGTGTTCTTCCTCTGTCCTCGAATAGACCAAAATATCATCCACGAACACAAGAACAGACTTATTCAACTGATCTCTGAATACCCTATTCATAAGATCCACAAAATATGCCGGGGCATTAGTCAGCCCAAATGGCATAACCAACCATTCATAAAATCCAGACGGCGTTCGAAATGCCGTTTTAGCTATACTCTCAGCTTCCACTCTAAGCTGATGAAAACCTGTCGCGAGATCCAACTGAGAAAATATTCTCGCGCCACTCAACTGATCGAACAAATCATCTATCCGCGGTAGAGGATACTTGTTCTTCCTCGTCACTTTATTCAACTCGCGGTAGTCTACACACAAACGAAGGGAACCATCCGCCTTGGTAGCAAACACAACTGGTGCTCCCCATTCAGAAACACTCCTTCTGATAAATCCCTTCTTCAAAAGATCGCTGACTTGCACCTCGAGCTCTCGCTGCTCCCTTGGTGCCATACGACGAAGTGGCATCACTATAGGCCTGGCATCCTTTACCAAATCAATACGAAACTCAATCTCTCGGTGTGGTGGAAGTCCGGTCACTTCTTCGAAAACATCCGGATACTGACCAACCACGGGCAAACCTGACAATTCACTATGCGGAATGTCGAGGGAGTTTAGAAAACTAGCCAATACCCCCTTACTGGGTAGACCACCAAACACTATCCTCCGCCCATCATCCGCTCTAGCTGTCACCAACAAGCCCTCACAGTCTACCACCACCCCGTATCTTTGGAGCCAATCTACTCCCAAAATAATGCCAAACCCAGTAAAGCCCAAAACAAAGCAATCACAAACAAACATGCATCCATGACTCGATAAGACCACATTACGACAAATCATGCTATGGCTAGTCGAACCACCAATCGGGTTCGTCACTACTAAAGGTCTATCGACAATCTCGGGCTCCAATCCCAACCTATCTACCAGGTCACTAGATATGAAAGAACTGGAAGCTCCGGTATCAAACAAAACTCTAACAGGAACATCATAAACAGAAAGCATACCTTGAATGACGACATTCTTTCCCTTCTCCGCCGCAGTTGGGGCATTCGACGAAGAAGGAATAGCATTAAGAGCATATGCTTTCACCATTTGCTTTTCCTTAGGGGGTTGCGGACACTTGTCCTTATGGTGTCCCAATTGGCCACAATTGAAGCACTTCCTATCCGCTGGCTTGGCCCGACAATTACTAGCATAATGGCCCTTCTTACCACAGCTGAAGCACTCCACATCTTGCTTATTCTTTTTCTTCTGGCCATCCTTAGCCTGATTCTGCTTTCTCTTATTCTGAGAACCACCTTTGCCTCCACCACCAGCTTGTGGCTTTGGCTCCTCTGCGGATGCAACCTCAGTCTTCGACTTAGGGTAGAGACTTTCTGATCTTAACGCTTTCCCCACAATCGATTCAAATGTCTCATCGATGTGGTTAATAAGTTTTTCCCCCAAGTACTGATCCAAACCAGTTATGAATTTCTCATTCTTTTTCTCGGCAGTATCAATAAGAGATAACCCATATTTTGACAAAGTGTCAAATTCAGCAATATACTCCGAGACAGCTCTGCCATTCTGCTTGAGCTCCAAGAACTTCTTAAACAACATTGACTTTTGAGCAGCTGGAATGAACTTCTCACTAAAGCGAGCCTTAAACTGCTCCCATGTAATCTGGTCTTCGGGAGTAGCTGCCTTTATAGCATTCCACCAATTCATTGCCCGCCCTTGCAGCTGACGGGACGCTAGCTTTATCTTCATCGCATCCTCGATACCCAAATCCTCGAAGATACGTTCGCAACTATCCAACCAATCTTGAACATCCGTGGCCGACTCCGTTCCGTGGAACGGCTTCCCACCAAGGCTAGTATAGTCCTTATTCAGCTTGGTGAAGTCGACCCTCGGCGCCTGCACTATTGGACCACCACCATTTCCACCATTGGGAGCTGCCCTCTGTACATCTCTAAGCATCTCTCTCATGAGGTCAGTAAACATCGTCCTCATGTCAGCAGCATTCCCATTATTGGCTCCCCTACCGGTACCTCTAACATAACGGTTCATCGTCAATCTGAAAAAGGAAATGATTAACGACTCCATAGTGGTGTTAGTGCAGTACGACTTCATCCTTATACTACTAATAGTATATATATATATAGCTTTTAAAAACCAAAGTAATCACAAATACGCTCTCTCGTATACGTATATTATCTCTCCCTGATAACTTCCCTAGGTTAACTACGCAACCTAGAGCTCTGATACCAAGTGTGACGGCCCGCCCCGCACCAGCCTGCATTTCCTCCGAAAGTGCGCTGTACACATGCCCGACTAGCACAGGATGGACGTCAGGAGAAAGGAAAGAAGAGAATGAACAAATCAAGAAACCTGTAGAATGTCTCACAGCGCATGGAATAAAATATAATAATAACATACTTGACACAAAACAGGCGAGACAGTGCATAAGCTGATAACTAGAGCCAACATCAATCTCAAAGCAGCGGAAATCCAAATACAGCTTATTACAACTTTCCAAATTTTCTGTCTCAAAACAAAAGAAAGCTAAAATAGAAGATACACCAACAATGCCCAAGCAGTGATCTTCAACAACACAGGGAGAATATTATGTATATAGTACGTGGAAGCCTCCTGCTCGTCTCCGGATCATCTACCCGTGCATCACCAGCTAACCTGTCTCTAGTCTGCTCGTGTGAGCACCCAGAGTAATAAGAAGAGACATAAAACTCTGGGTCAGACATAAAGCCTGGTATGAGCGATAAGCATCTAAACAGAGTAATAACAGGTATACTAAACCATACCTGAACCTGGACCTGCAACCAAAGAGTTAGCACCACATACCGTACAATACTCCAAGGTGCCATAATAAATAGTGTAAAAATACGGGGGTGGGGTGTGCATGTCACAATGATAGCAAACAAATCATCCATAGCAACCATCCTCACATCTCTCACTCAGTGCGTAAAGCGTACGACATCTACCACTTTGGAACACTAGACAAAACTGAGGTTACGACGAATCCCGACTTGTAGAAACCCTGCTGTGACCAAGCCAAACACTTGGAGTCATGACCAAACATTTCAATGACCCACTTCATTGGTCGTAGCCCTTGCTTCTACCGATGCCATAATGGCCCTGAATCCGCCTTCGTACCTCCTACCATAGTGGTCCAAAGCTATAGACGTCGATAACTCCTTGGCACACGTCCCGCACCAAAGCCCAACCATGAAGTGAACTCGTTGATTCCCATCTGAATCCTGAGCTCTAACTTCTCGTTTGGACTTCCTTTGCATCTCGGGTTTTGGTCGAATTGGAGTGGATCTTCAGAAGAGTTGTCACGCAGTAACAGTCCTGGAATTCGGTTCGGTTCGGTAATCATTGCCCTCGTCTGTTCGGTTCGGGTTTCTTCACTCCGGGTCGGGTCGGTGTCCTCCTCCGGGTCGGGTCGGTGTCCTCCTCCGGGTCGGGTCGGGTTGCTATCCTCCTTCCAGCTCATGCTCCTTCTTCGATCAGCTCCCTCGTTTCCTTCTACTCCGATCCGATCACTTCGCTTTACTTCAGTCCGATCCGCTCCGCTCCCTAGCCTACTCCGATCCGATCCCCTTGTCCACCCCAACTCTAAGTAAACGGCCTTCCTTTTTGCCAAGCCCTTCATGTGCCAAACTCCAGTTCGGGTCGGGTTTCTCGCCCAGTTCACATTTCCGATCCGAGCCCCATCCGATCCGATCCGAAGCCCTGCACAACTTTCTGCAACTTTTCCAGCAACTTGTTTACGCCGTTCGACGACGTTTTTGACAAATCTAACTATTCTAATCAATCACAATTCATGTCAAATAGTCATACCAACATAGCAAACTAACCACAAACACCAAAACAATGAATTCATATGTCAAAATGGATCAAATGTGCCCAAAACCTCACATTTTCCTATAATCCCTCTTAATCATGTTTAAGCATACGATTAGCAAAACACATCGGAATTAACCCAAATTTCTAACAGAGCCTTAAAACATTATTTTAGAATTTTAAGAATTTTTCCAGAATTTATTTACGTATAAATTCGCTAATCTTCACTAACTACCCTTAATCGCCGTAATTAGTGCAAAAACTATGCAAATCACTCACCTTTGCCACAAAATAAAACACCAAATCTGAAATACTCTCTGCTTGGGTCGAATTCCTATGTATAGCAGCAGCTCCAACCTTACTTTGTTGCTATTTGGCCTTGTTTTGATGTAGTTTAGGCTTAATCTTCGCTAAAAATGTGTTTTGGGGTGATTTTAGAGGGTGGAAGCCATTACTAAGGTCTCAAGAAGGTTTGTGGCGGCTCAAAACTGAAATGAAAGTGATAACCTAACCCTAATCAGTCCTCCTATACCTCTAAACCTGAAATTCCCCTCTGGGCCTAGCTGCTAATCACCCGGTTAAGCCCAATTAAGCTGTTTTTCACCATCTGAAACTTGTTTCAGCCATATCTCCCAAACGGTGAGCCCGTTTGACTAATGTGACCACTCTACGGAAAGAGAAACCATCATCCGGAGCCAATGGAAGTGGTTTCAGGTCAAAATTCCTTTTCAGTCAAAAGTTATGGCCAAAACAGTGCCAACTAGGGGTAAAATGGTCATTTAAAAATCGGGAAAAATCATGAACATGGGAAATGACCCCAATAGTCGTCTCCCAAAGTTACATGACCATACGACTTCGTATGTGAAAGAAATAAATATCCTACGATTCTATGATGCGTAGAATACGGGTCGTTACATTAATGTAAACATCGACAACCATTAAACAAACAACATGCATCTAAGACATCCAATCATCCAATTTATTATATTAACGATAAATTTAAGTAATATGAATTTAGCACATCATAGGATTCCAAAAGGTATGAGAGTTAACTCACCTTTCATTTTTGATTGACGACTGGTGTTGTTTCGTATAATTTTAAACACGCATTTAAAATTACATGAAATTCCAACGAGCTTCAAACTTCTTCAAATCAGCACGACCACGTTACCCACGTCGATACGATTCCATCGGCTTTTGTTTCATTTGATACTGTAACGTATGTGAAAGTTACACACATTATAAAATAATGTTTTAAATATAATTTAACATTAACTAACTATGTAATTAATTTACCTTGAGCATTGGAGTTTAGCCACTACTTAAGCCTTTTAACCGACCATCGGTACTCAATCTTCTTCAACCCAGAAAATCGACCCCTTGCTTTGAAAATACCCAACTTCGTCCTTCCAAATATTTCCACAGTCGATCCTCTCTACCTCTTTTATATATTTATACTCTTTTTTTTCATCTTCCTTTCTTAAATTTCAAAAGGCCCAATATGTAACAACTTGTATTTTTGGAACCAATTTAAAATTTACTTTTAATTGATTTTGATAGAAATTAAATCTTATAACGATTTATTTTGAGAATAAACGATGAAAAATTTATTTAAAGTGAAGTTAGAACATATAAATTTATTTTAATTATAAGACGAGCTTGAAATGGCGTGGTAGTTTAAAATTCGATTTTAAATTTCAATTGAATGTACAAAATTAAAAATGAATCGGATTTTAGTAAATCCAGAAACGTTAGAATCAGTTGGACAATATTTTTCTAATGAATGTGAAAAATTTAAATTTCGTTTTATAAATTGTAAGTTTTGCCCAGTTTAAAATTTAAAATAGTTGCTATGGAATATATATATATATATATATATATATATATATATATATTAGTAATATACATAGCCCTTAAAATACCATTTTGCAAACGACCTCCATTTTCAATGAAACCAATTTTGTTGGATCCGGAACGTCAAATTATTGTCAGTTTTAAAATTTCAAGTCATTTGGAATTAGTATGTAAGTGTGGTAAATTTAAACGCGTTTTTAATTTAAGTATTAATTTAATAAGCTAGTTAAAAGGCCATTTTTCAAATGGTCTCCAAATTCGATGAAATTAATTTTTTTAGAGCCATATCGTTAAAACATAACGAGATTTCAAATTTCATAATTTTTGGAGTCAGTATATGGCCCCGGTAAATTAAATTTTACGTTGAAATTCAATATTGATCATTATATTAATTTATATTTTAATTTTGATAAAATCTGATCGAAACAATAGAATTAGCTAAAAACGTAAGGTGTTACTATTCACACCCCTATTTACACTTCTGGCCACCAAATCTAAAAACACCCCAAATATTTCAAATTTCCTCTTCTGGCCACCATCTAAATTAATAATCTAGAAAGGGAGAGGCCACCAGCACCTTCCTCTACATGAACACTTCATACCACACTTACATCATGCATTTGTGTTTTATGAGTCATTTAATCGAACATCTTGCATCATTTATCACAATCATCATGTTTACCGTCTAATTTTTCATCATTCAAATACTTTATCTATCAAATGACAAAAAAAGTAATGTACCAATTTGTAAAAGAAGATACGTAAGTTATACAGATAAACACCCCACAAGTCAAAACTTACATTGTCATTCTCTATTACAACGTCGTCAAATTTAATGTCCTCCAAGCTTGTAATTTCCAACGGAGCGCAAAAAATGTCCTAAAACAAAATGGAAAACCCTGACCATTAAGAAAAACCTAACATGTTCTACAACATAATATAAAACAATAAAAATCAAGCAATTCTAGCCTCATTTTTATCTTCATCTTCCATCTTTATTAGGCACAAAAGAATATCTCCTTTTATTTGGGGTTTGAATTTTAAATTGTAGAGAAGTACGGTGGTGAATAATTGAGTGAAGGAACAATATATGGTGGCCAGAAGAATATAAAAAATAATCATTCGTATTAAATTTAGAAAGGTAGCCGGAAGTGTAAACTAGGTTGTGAATAGTAGCACCCAAAACATATCCCATTGTGTTTGGGATGTGGGTATTTGGTTAGGAACGACAGTCGTTGGGTTTGATTTGGAGTTCGAATGCAAAATCTCACTATAATGAATTAATATATATATATATATACACACACACACACAAATAAGAAAACCCTAATTATCCCTCATTTATTTCAACCGTCGCCAGCAGCCTTTAATGGCCAAAATCACTCGAAAAATCATCCCTTAAAATCTCTTAATCCATGAATTAATTTCAAAAACTCATAAAAGAAGAATCAAAGTACTAGGAGAGCGCTCTGATTCGATACGGGTATGATTGAAAATGGGTTGGTATTTTGTTTGATTTCCCCTGCAAATGACCGCAATTCGTGGTCGATTTCCAGCACCTGTGGGCCTGCGATTTTAATGTTGGCACTGGGAGGCGCCACCAAGGCAAGCGAGGTGGTGGCGGTTGATCGACTTTCGACTTGCTGAAGGGGAGTGTGATGTGGTGAATATCGAGGAAGGTGGGATCGGGTTTTTTCCTTGGAGTGGAGAACGACGAGGAAGATTAATTATGGAGGGAGGGCGGTTAAATTAATGTTAATTAATTACTAATGACATTATTAAATTGTTCAATGTATAAAATGGTATAACTTTTTCAGATCGGAATTTGATGATTTCAGTTGTGTTGCACTCGTGACAACGAACACTACAACATGGAACCGATCAGAACAGAAACAGAGCAAGTTAAAATTTGAGATAAATTAAACATTCGTTTAATTTAGTTTAAAAATAAATCCTCCATTAAAGATAGACGGAGTGGAAATCAATGTGAGTAGTTTCTCACTTAAAATATTTGTATAGTTATTTATTTTATAGTTGAATTTAGCGATTACTAGTGTTAATTTTTGTCTGTTAATTATTACTAAATGTTGTACGGTATATGGTAGCTCACCTCACTATTGTTTGAAAACCCATAGATGATTTGATTGACTATGTTATGTTTTGTTTGTGATGTTGAAATGTTTAACATATTAAAAATAATTTTAATATTATTGTGGTAGTTGAATTGGATTTAAATATCCATTTATAATTTAAACAGTGAAAATGGGTTAGCTAGAAAAATAATTCGAACTGAAATAGAATTGGTTAAATTTATTAACCAAGGACTAATTTTAATCGACTGTTGTTGTTTGAAAACTCCACACAGGTCTGGGATGATAATTAATTCACATTTCCCTTGGATTTAATTGTATGTCAACTGATTGATTGATAGACTGTTATAAGCGTTATTTAATTATTTAATGCTTATACAGTTGTAAATTGCACTCTAGATGTGAATGGAATGTTTAATAGTTGTTTATCACTATTTTTGAATATGTGCGATTTATGGAAATCATATAAATAAAATTATATGATAATTGATTGATTCTGATTCCAATTTAGAAATAATGAATATTTTATATAATATTCAGTGAAGAATCAAAATATGATTTTGATGTCCGATTTTGGATGGACACTAAAATATAAAAAATATGAAGCCGAGTTCAGAATATGAATGCTATTTTAACTCAAATGGATTTTTATATCGATTTGTTTCATTTTTATAATGAATACCAAGAAGATTGAATTTCAAAATCTGACATTTTGAAAAGATTATCATTTTGAAATTATAATAAAATGGGACGTTTAATTTTAATTTAAAATTGGACATGAATCATTTTTAAATGAATTTAAAACGTTTTATAAAATATGCTTTAAATGGAAATTGACGATATATATATATATATTATATATATTTATATGGCTTGAATAAAACGCGTTGTGCAGTGACTATTTGCGAATTTCAACCGTTGACTTCAAATTGATGTAGCGAGAGATCCGACCGTCGGATTCTCCTAAAACCAGAACCCCATGGTTCATATCTAAAAGATCTTTCAAATGAATGTATAAGATTTAAACTTGAATTGTTAGATTTTAAAATATGTCAGAATCAACTTCAGAAAAGGTCGCTATTCATGTAGTTCGATGGTCGATATTGGAAACCGATTGTAAGGGCCTTAATAAAATTAGTAAAAATATGGAATTTTTTTTGTAAAATCATAATTAATGATTAGGAAAGATTTTGGATGAAAAATTCCAAGTTTGAAAAGATTTTTTTATCTAAACGAACTAGTTAATAACTAGAATAATAGTCCAATGAGTTTTAGAAATAAAAAATTGGATTTTTAAATGGTTTTGAAATAACCAGAAATTCAAACGTATAAATTGGAATGGAAATTATGTTCGGATATTTTTCTATATTGGATTCTGTGATTATACAGATATTGTTGTGGGAATTTGGATGATATTGATGGCATTATTCCAATAGGATATTTGTTGGTTTCAGAATTTGGTATTGAATGTTAGTCGACATGATTTCCACTTAAGATCTTATATTTAATATCAAATTGAATTTCTAGTTCGTTGTTAATGGTGTCTTAAATAATACTGTTCTTGAACCCATAAGTGAAAGAACTAAATCCTTTAAATAAGATTTAGAGAAGTTTTCCATTTATTTAATTAAATTGGAATTGAATGGAATTCGATTTAATAATAATCTAAATGAGCTTCTATAAAGGAAGGCATCTACTATTTATGGAATTTAAAAGACTTGGCCATTATTTCATTTATTGTATTAGTCTGATATGGAAATTTACATCGCTTATAAATTATCCAAATTTCCGTGAAGATTCCACATTAATGGGAAATGACTTTGGGTTTATCATGAATAGTGTTTTAAATAACATTTATTCTTCAACCCAAATAAAACTAGGATTAATTTTTCAAGTTGAATAATCATTGAATAATGATTTTTGAAGACTAAATCTGAACTACAGTTTTATTGAATCTTCAAATAGATTAGATGTGAATAAGGTAATTAAATTTACTGAATTTAAGAATGTTCGAGATGGGGTACCCTCTACCCTTCTCCCCATCTCCCCCTCTCCTTCCCCCATAGTTTTACTCAGTTTAATTAGATTTGAATGATAAATGGTAATTAAATTTACCAATAACACGATGGGTGTTAAATATGGAGTACCACTAGTTTTGCTCCATAGGATAAATAGGTTGGGATTGGGATAATTAAATAAAAGATTACTTCAGTAAGGCTCGTCAACCCCAACTAGTTGATAAACCTTAATTTAGTTTAAGTTGTGAAAAGATATGATAAAATCTTTTGAAAATGATATCCAAAGGAAGATTAAAGAATACGTATAAAAGAACTTATCTTTAATTAAATTAATGGGAACCTTTCCCCAAAGATGTGAATATTAGAATAAAAGAATATTCTTGATTGGAATGAGATGTGAGCTATCTTTGTGTATTTACTACATGATCATAAAGATACACCAGTATTCGGAAAGACCAGGTTTAACCCATTCTAAATAAATGTTACGACGACTAAAAGTCAGAAATTTGAAGACGATGGTTGAAGATCGGAGATCTTCACACCATTGAGATGATTATCGATGTCTCGACTTGGGGTGTACACCCAAGACGAGGTAATAAGTGATGATCGTCTAGACATAGTTGGAGATCGACCGGATATGCGAGGACCTCTCTCCTGTATTGGATATATGTTACGAGGAATAAGGTGCCTACGGTTTCGTTCAGACCCAAAGCGGACTTGTGAATGGATTATGTTTGACATTGTATTTCGTTCTGCGTTGATTGATTTCTATTAAATATTTATCTATTTGGTGGCGGAGAATCTATTCTCTTGCTTAACACCCTTCTTTGAGACGTAAGAGCTTAGAGGTTACATATTGATAGATATTGGTTATATGGCATGAATTGTCAATGTGGCATGCTAAGATGAAAATGATCAATACTTTTTGTTGAAAAGCAGAGCCTTGTGGTTGATGATCAAATCCCAGCTTTAAGTAGCATAGCTTTGTGTATAGCGTTAATTCGCGAGCCTGAAACCCCGGTATGATTCTGAAATGGGATGGTGACCACATGGAGTGCATGCGTTTATTTCTAGCTAGAAGTGGTGTCATGGTATGGAGCCCTGACATTTTACTTATATGGATGTTGGATTGTGAGGCACCTCGGATATAGAGCTGAGTAAAAGGCTTATATGGTCGACGTTGACCATTTTGGAGGTCGGATAGGACCGGGAAACGTATTGTTCAGGAATAACTTATCCACAAACGTTGGGTGTGGACTGACCCTGAAGATCCAAGGGTTTCCCATAGGTATGATCCTGATGCTTTTGCTAGAGTGTCTCGAAATCGGTAAGGATATATCCCTTGCCTTGACTCACAGATGGAATTCAATTTCCAATACGTGACTTTTCGGTTTTGGTTGGAAACCTATATTGCGACATAGTAGGATGGGGTACTATGCCGTCTTTGATTGATAGATTTATATTTGATGTTGCTTGCCACACTATGCACTTATAATAATATCAAAAATATTTGTTTTGAGACGTACCAAGCATGTTTGGCTATTATAAGGTAAAACTCTAGCCTCCGGCTTGCATTGCATTGTGTGATGGGACCTAAGTCTTATAATAGCTTCGTTTTTCAAAAAGCATTGTGTTGTTTATCAATTGTTTTATTTTAGAGTATTCATGGGAGTAAACCCATTCCGTGTTATACGACGTGGTCCCATTAATTACCTTATTTTTAAAGCAAAGTTTAATAACTATTTTAGCTCTCACACCAGTCCCATGATTGACTCGGAGTTTAATGTTTCCACCTAAACTCTATGTGCCCATATTTTCCACACAGGCAGTCAGTAGTTTTGGTTTTGCAGATTCTTTATTTTCCCAGGATCTTGGATTACAGCTAGATCTATATTCGGAAAGCTTTGTATCCGTGTATTTCTTTTAGTTGTGGTAGTTAATGTATTTCCGATGTGCATTGTATTTATGCATTTTATTTCCGCTGCTATGTATTATACTCTCTGATAATTATATTTTTCTGCTGTGTAATATTTATTCATACTCTTATATTCTTGTACTCTGATGTAAATTGTTGTAATAGCAAAGATAAATTCTGTGGTTCTATGTTTTGATGCGTCGTGTTCTCGTATAATCCGGGCTCTCCCATCTCTTCATAGATTGAGGGAATTTGGGTCGTGTCAGACATGGTATCATAGCTTTGATTTACAAAGCTCGAGAATAAGACACATTAGAACCAAATGGAAGAACTCATCAAAGATAGGATTAGTAATGTCCTATTAAAGAATAATTCATTAGAGGTCGGATCAGTAGCATCCTAGAATGAGTGACTCATTAGAGACGGGGTTAGTAACGTCTTTGAAAGAGTTGGAAGAGTATTATATATAGAGAATAATAAATTTGTTTATTTATTAAAAATGAATTTGATTATAAAAGGTTATATTTTATAACATGATTTTGAGTATTTTATTTTGACGTCGAAATCTGATTATCGAGAAGATTTTGTATATACGGCTTGCAAACGTATATCCGAAGTCTCGAATATACTAGATTGATATAGGATCATATTTTAGTCGCTTGAGGATGATTTTGTTGATGATTGCACAACATCGATAGTTTATTTTCGAGTTTCGAAATTGGATGACTATTAATTCCAACTGAAACGTCGAATTATACTTAAATTAATTAAGGTAAGCATTTGGAAAAATTTGGGCTTTAAATTTTAACTTAAACGAGTTAAATAGATTGAAAATATACAAGTAAATCAAATGAATTAAAAATTTAACTTAAGAGAAGTTAAATGGAACTAGGATAAAACCAATATAAGTATAGAAGCTAAATTAAGCCAAATCAAATTTAATGTTGAATTTATTTGAAATTAGTTGCAATTGGATATATATATATATATATATATATATATATATATATATATTAGTTAAGCAGGTTATGGATTTACTGCTGAGTGAGAAATAAATTACGTGCCCGACAAATAGGTGAACCTTAATTAGTTGGTTGCGCAATTTTATTATTATATATAACTACCGTGAATGATTTGGATGTGCTATGATGGTTTTTCTATGTGAAATTAAAACATACGCCATAGGATAGTAACAAATAAATTCTAAACTACACCGCATAACATACTACTGAAGATAGCATACCATATCACATTCCATATAAGCATTTAGCGCTTATATAACGAGGTTTGGATTACCATATGAGCAAGAGGCTTGTATGGCGAGGACCGAATTACAAGCTGAACTGAGGAATGATATGGAATTAATAACTAATAACAAAAAATTACAGGATTTAATAACAAATCCTACACAAGTCTTGAGATGACAAAAATGTACAGTCTCTTTTGTTTTAGATATGACACATGGATTATGACTAATTCGCATTAATGGGTCAAGGGATGATTTTTTTTTACACATTCCCTGTAACGAACCAGAAAATTTGATGCTCAAATTTTCGACACAAATACATCCCGTGTCCAAACTCGAGTACCGAAAATCTAGAATGTTAAAGAAAGAAGTTAAAGGATGAGAAAAGATAAGATAGAAAGATTAGAATAGAAGAAAAAGAAGAAGAAGAACTAAACACAACACACAGAGTCTCACATCGCAGCGGAATAAAATATAATATAGAAATAATCTTTATTAAAAAAAAAATTGAAATAGTACTTACAATTATTAGAGTACATCGTCCATTCAAATCATTTGGGCAGTTATAACAATCTGTCCTCATTCACAACACACAGTGGAATACTATATAGATAATACATCTGACCTCCTCCATCTCGTCTCCTGAAATCTGTATCATCTTGCCTTGAACTTGTACAACTCGGTCTGACCCAACAGGGTCGGACCCGAGCATTACAAACGCACAGGTCAGTCTGGTGAACCAACGTGAGAAAAACCCACTAAATTATTAGTATCATCCATCTTGATTTTAAAGTTAAAAATCCTTTCAAAAGAAAAGGATAATTGTAAGACCAATCCACACATAAACACGGACGGTTTTTACCTTACGACAACCCAAAACAGTTTTTGAACTCATAATTATTTTGATATTGTGATAGTGTCTAAATACAAATAAGTATCGATCTAGCAGAACGCTTGCATCTCACGCTCTACATATGTAGTATACAATCAAAACCGCGGGCGCTTATTGGAGATTAAATTTCCAACTATGAAGAGGTATGGAACCACCTTCTGATCAATGTACTCTAGAGGGGATACACTGGAGTTCAACAAGAACCTCTTGCAACTCAACCTACACATGACCGACCACTCATTTCTCTTGAGTGTATCGAATATATTGTCACCTACGGTTGGTACCAACATAACCGTTCCCGGGATATACAGAAGCGAAAAGAAGTAACAAATATGAATATTCTCTAGATGGTGACAATACACCCTAATGGGGCTGACCCACATAGCCATGCTGCCTGCTAGTTTTTTTTTCATTTCCTGGTAGTGAGGCTTGAGGTTTAAAATTCCCTTTTCAGATCATATAGCCATCATTCACTTTGAATGCCACATCATCAGATCCATCATAAATCATTAATGGACGTCCACAAAATTATTCAAGTGTTCAAGCTAAGAGAAGGCGTCTTCTCCGCTATCAACAGAAATACATTTGTAAAAATCAACGTACGTGATCCTTTGGAAATACTTTGTCAGACATTTTGTCCATACAAGTTGTCCTGGGTCTGAACAAACCGAAGGCACTCTCCTACTCATCCTAGGAATCACCCTACGGATCAGTAGCCAGTAGTCCTTGCAATCCGTCGATTTCAATCACGACAGGATCACCATTAGAATATCTCCGGGCGCGACTATGGAGACTCCGACAAGTAGTCCTTTCGCTTTGAAGATCTATGGTCTTCATTGCTCCATCTTCACTCAGCTTCCTCCACGTTTACATATTTGTTGGTTCGAAATGGTTTTCTAATAAATTTGATCCCGGTCTTTCCATTACAACAATCGTATTAGGCCAGATTCTATAGTCGGTTATTTAATTATCAAATAAAACAACCATTCATCCATAAAAGAAAATTGAATTCACTTTCATCACTTTATTCTCCTTTTGATTAATCATTCATTAATTCAAGACTTCTCCATTTTTCCAATAATTGACATACTCATTTCTTTTCTTATATTTGTATATATAAGCATATTCAAAAGCCCCTTTCATTCTAAAATTCTTTTAAGTACGTGTTTCTCATTTTGGTCATTAATCTCTAACCGTAAACTAGTAAGAGAATAATTTCCTAAGTATCAACCCCGAAGGCCGAAATCAACATCAGATCGACACTCAAAAACATCATTCAACTCACTCCCAGTCAGTTCCTAATTTTCCTTAACTTCATTTATTAATTTCAAACGAATAAAAATTCCAGTTATTCATTATCCCTTCAAATGAGATATTTAGCCCAACTTATAACCATATCAAATACTTTTATTCACGAATATGATTTTCAAACCATATGCTACTACTAATATCCAATATTCCATTTAAAGATATTGTTTTGCAAAATGTTTTTGCTAAATATTTATTTATTTCTAAATTGGAACAAGGATTTTATTATAACAATATCATTTCATTAATCAACTCAAATTTTGGTTTAACCTTTGTAAAACCAAGTTCTATACGAATAATCTTTATAAACATCTTTATATGTTTTTACAACTCAATTCAGCTTTATTTAAATAAACTACATTATACATCAAAAATATACGTATATAAGTATCATTTGTAAATTTTTACTATTCATAATTTTTACTATGAATCTTATATAAAATTCTTTAATACAATCTATATTATTATCCAATTTAGTTCAGCTTGAATTCAATTTAAAACAACTCTTTACTACTAATGGTTCTCATTTGCAAAGTATTTGCTTTTCCCTTTATTTGTCTTGTAACAACCCGCAAAAATCAGAACCAATTTAAAATTTTTATTTTAGGAAATTTTAATGAATTTTGACAATATAAAATAATTTATTTAAATAATAATGATCACAAATTTGATTTAAATCGAAGTTAGAATGAATGATTTAATTTTAATTAACAAAAGAGTTAGAAATAACGCGGTAGTTTGAACAGTCAAACTTGAACTTTGACTGACCGTACAGGATGCAAAATTTAACGGATTTTAGTGAAACCAAAAATATTAGAATCTATTTAAAAATATCTTTCCAACAAATCCGAAAAATTGAAATTTCAGAGCGGAAATCAAAAGTTATGGCCAATTCAATATTTAGAAAGGTCGCTATAATATTTATAAAGGTCAAAATGCTACTTTTTGCATAGGAAGGAATTTGAACTTGAAACCACTTCCATTGAGTTCAGAATGATGTTTCTACATTGAAAAACAGTAAACACTTATATATTTTGAGTTTCGGGATTTATTTGTTTAAAAATGTATTTTTAATATTAAATATATTGGCCTTAAAAATAGTCATTTTTCAAACGACCTCGGTTTTCGACGAAATCACTTTTGTTGGAACCGGAATGTCAAATTATTGCTATGTTTCAATTTACAGAATTTTTCGAATTAATATGTGAGCGTGGGAAAAGAAAATGTGTTTTAACTATTTTAGTTAAATTTAAACGCCTTAAAAATAGACATTTTTCAAACAGTCTCAGAATTCGATGAAATTGGTCTCGTTAGAACCGTATCGTCATAAGAAAGCTAAAAATATTTTTTTTAGAATTTTTAGAGGTCGTATGTGGCCCTGGCATATTTAAATGTACGGTAGAAATTAAATAATTAATTTAATATTGTATTTTCAAGTAAAACCGAAAAAAACTGCTGTATATTTCGGAATTGGACCTTGGGACATAGCCCATCGCGTTTAGAAGGCCTCAAAACGTTAAGATCGACAGTAAGTAGGCCCAAATCCGAGAAAGTCCAAAAATCCACTTTATTTCACGAAATTCGGAATTAAACATTAAAATAATATAAAAATCCGAAAACCCTAGAAACAATGGTCAACCGCCGCCCAGAATTCGAAGGCTGAAAATGCAAGAAACTTCAAATGCTAAGATCTCTCAATCCGTTCGACGAAAATTGATGTATGACCTACCAAATCGAAGAGAATTCAGAGAGCTACAAATCTATACGGTTAAGATCGGATTTTGGTGCACGGATTTCGCAAATTTCGTCCGAGAAGGGGCTGCGGTTTTTATTGGTTTGCGGGTCCTAGGGGAGGCCGAGCTTCAAGGGGTTGGTGTTGTAGATGGCTCTCGGGATGGCGGTTCGTGTGGTGGTGTCTGATCGGTGAATGGTGGTCCGTGGGGGGGGGGGGGGGTGCGACCAGAAATTGGAGAAGGCGGCTATGGGTGTTCGGCCGTGCGTGTTGCGTTGGGAAGAAGGTCCGCACATTTTTTGTACATATTATTTTATTGTTTAATTCTTTAATTTGTCCGATCTTTAAAAATCCATAACTTCTTCATATGAGAGCCGATTGACGAACCGTAAATTGCGTTGGAATCACAAAATTAAGAGCTTCGCGATGGCGCAGACCGCAGCTGAAATGGAGACAGTAAAATTTTGGCCAAAAATTCAAGGTGAGGATTTAATTTTATTTGTTTAATTAATTATAAATTATTTTCTTGCGTTAAACATAATTGTTTGATTATTTAATTCTGACCTGAAATGTTGGGTGTTGCTTTGGAGTGATAATTGTTGCTTGTTGAATGATTGTTGTACATGATTTGCAAATCCGCTTGGAATTATATATATCTTATTTGCGGTTGGAGAATTGGATCTAAAATGAGATCAACAAAACATATTTTATTCTGTATATATATATATATATATATATATATATATATATATATATATATATATATATATATATATATATATATATATATATATATATATATATTGATCATATAAAAGATCAAACGTATAAGAAAACAAATTTTGTAAATTTGTTGAATTAGAATTTTCAACACCTGTAAAACACAGAATTTCGGTCAATTTGTTAAAACAAAATTTGCAACAACAAAAAAAAAAAAAAAAAAAAACATTGTTGTTATATTTGTTGAACTAGTTTTTCAACAAAATAGAACAAACATTTTTATGTCTTTTTGATGAACTAGTTTTTCAACAAATATATATATATATATATACATATACATATATATTTGTGTAATGTTATTTACATTATAGGTAGGGAATTAAAAGAAAAACAACATTTTCTTTATAAAATGTTATATTAAAAGAGAATCAACATTTTCTTTGTAAGATGCTACGTTAAAGAAAATTAACATTTTTATTTGAAATGAATTATGCATACAAAAATCACATTTTTGTTCGCATTAAAAAGTATGAAATGAACATGTATATTTTTAAATAGTAAAGTTGATATTTTTACTTTGTAAAATAGAAAAGATATTATTTTCACATTGTAAAATAGTAAAGTGATATTTTTACTTTGTAAAATAGAAAGGTTAATATTTTTACATTGTAAAATATAAAAGATCATATTTTTACATCGTAAAATAGTAAAGTTAATATATTATAAATATAAAAACATGATATTTTTGCATTGTACATAAAAAGAAGGTGTTTTTACATTGTATGAAATAAAGTATATTTTATTATGGAATTTATGAATAAATTTCCACAGCATGAAATAAATAACATTTTTATATGTTATTTATGAATGAATTTACACCGTATGAATAGAATTACATTTTTATACGTAATTAAAAAGGTGAATTTTCTTTGCATAACAAAGGTTACATTTTTATATGTAATTTATATATGAATTTGCACCGTATGACAAAAATTGCATTTTTCTATGACATAAAAATGTAAATTTACATTGCATGATTAAAATTACATTTTTCAATGTAATTTAGAGATGAAAAATAACGGTAGAATGAAAATTACATTTTTACATGTAATTAAAATGTGAATTTGCACTTTAGGGTAAAAACTACATTTTTAGATGTAATTTAAATATGAATTTATGTCGTATGATAGGAATTACATTTTTCTATGTAATTAAAATATGAATTCCCATCGCATAATAAAGATTACATTTTTCTATGTAATTTAGATGTGAATTAGAACGATAAAATAAAAATGACATTTTTCTATGTAATTTGTATATGAGTTATAACGGTATGATAAAAATTATATTTTTCAATGAAATTAAAATATGAATTTGTATTGTATTATGAAAATTACATTTCTTTATGTAATTGGGACATGAATTTATAATGTAAAACAAAAAATTACATTTTTATAATGTAATAAAGAAGTAAGATTCATGAATAAATTAAATTACATTTTTATGTAATGAAATAAGAGAATTTGCATCGTGAATTAAAAAGTTACATTTTATGTAATTAGAAATCAGGATTTGCATTGTAAATTAAGAATTACACTTTTATATGTAACTAGAAATTTGTGAATTCGCATGATATGGAAAATTACATTCTTATGTAATTAAAAGACATGAAATTCACATCGCATATACAATGCAATTATTTACATTCTCTTATGTAAATAAAAAGAATAAAATTTAGAAAAATATATTATTTACATTTTCTTATATAAGTAAAAAGAATGGAATTTGAAATTACAATTATTTACATTTTCTTATGTAAATAAGAAGAATGGAATTTAGAAATACACATATTTACATTTTTCTATTGTAAATGAAAAAGAACAAAATAATGTGAATCCTTTTATTTACATTTTCTATTGTAAATGAAAAGGAACAAAATAATGTGAATCCTTTTATTTACATTGTAAATGAAAAGGAACAAAATAATGTGAATCCTTTTATTTACATTTTCTATTGTAAATGAAAAGGAACAAAATAATGTGAATCCTTTTATTTACATTTTCTATTGTAAATGAAAAAGAACAAAATAATGTGAATCCTTTTATTTACATTTTCTATTGTAAAGAAAAAGAACAAAATTGTGTGAACCATTTTATTTACATTTTCTATTGTAAAGAAAAAGTAAAAAGAGAGTTATATTTCTTATTTGCATTTTTAGATGCAAATAAAGCATAGAAAGAAAATTATACTTTTATTTGTCATTGTTTTGTTAAATAAAAGTAAAAAAGTAAAAGACATTATTATTTTTTACATTGTTTTGTCAAATAAAAAAAAAGACAAATACATGAGAGACATTTTTATTTGTGTTTTATGTACAAATAAAAGTACAAGATCAGAAACACACTTTTATTTACATTGTATTTGTTGAAATAGAATTGTCAATGAAATGAGTATATCACTTTCACTCATCTTTGTAGGAAACAGAAATTATGTGAAAATACAAGAATCACTTTTATCTGCATAATATACAGTAGAATTTATACGCAAATATAAAATCTAATTTTTATTTGCAAAACTCGCATTAGAATTTATATTCTAATATACAATTGTATTGTTGGTCAAAATATACACTGAAAAGTATTGTTAAGAAACTTCATACAAATATAATGGAATATATATTCCATTTGTCATCTGCAATAAAGCTATATAAATAAATTACTGTTTATGTGACTTTAGAAGTATATAGGGAAGTCATACGAGTAAAATATATTTTACTCGATATAAGTGACATGTTTAGTGAAATTGAAATTGGTTAAACCTATTAACCAATTCTGTATTTATTTATTTATATGAATTGTTGTTGGCTGAAAACCCCACACGGGTATTGGGACGATACTTGACTGACACAAATCCCAATGTTTAATTATATGTCTATCGATTGATCGACAAGCTGCGATGAGCGTTATTGTTTCATTTTAACGCTCACACAGTTGAAATCGTCACTCTGGTTTTTAATGGATGGATTGAGAATTATTTCCTGTTATTACCCTATACATGAAATGTATGAAACCCATATGACCCAAATTATATGGTGCATGGTTGAGTCGCATTCCAATGCGGAATTTCTTTTTAAATAAAGAATTTTTATATAATAAAAGGATTTTTGTAAAATAAAAGATTTTGTATTATAAAGAATATTTTACATAAATAATATTTTATTGATTATTTTAAATATTTTTAGGATAAATCTTTTATTTAAGATCATTAGATCTTAACATTTATGTTTGATGATTGATATGTAGATTGGATTTGTAGTGGACGATGTTTTAAATAACATTTATCCTTTAATCCAATTTACATTGAAATTTCTATTTGAAATTTATAAATCTATTTTATAAATAAAATCAAAATTGGAATATTAATAAATCTTTTTATAAAGATTAAAAATTTAATTTATTTTATCTTTGATAAAATTAATGAGAACCTTTTAACATAAATAATAATTTTTATTTAAAAGGATATTCAAAGTTGGAATGTAGCGTATGATTGATTTTAATTAAGAATACGCGAGTTATTCAGAAAGACCGGGTCTAACCCATTCTGAATAATCATCACGACGATCAAGAGTCGAAGATGAAGACGGTGACTGAAGACCTGAGAACTTCACATCGTTTGGTTGATGATGACCGATATCTTGAATTGGGACTGATCCCCCAAGGCAAGGTAAAAAGTGATGATCTTCCAGACGTACTGGAGATCGACGGTTATGTTGTATCGTTCAGACCCAGAACGGACTTGTAAATGGATAGCATGCCTGACATTGAAATTTATTTCATGTAATTAAATTGGTTTTTATTTAATATATAAATGCATGGTGGCGGAGGATTTATTCTCTTGCTTAACACCCTTTTGTATGTTAAATAATTACCGATCGCATGAGATGAGTTGTTGATGTGGTATGCCAAGTTGCACTTGATCAAGGCTTATTGTTGCAAAGCAGAGCCTTGTGGGATGATCAAAGCATAGTCTATTTAGGCTTAGCTTTGTGTAACGTAACTTCGCGAGCCTCACAGCCCGGTAGAGTCTAAAACGGGAGAAGGGAACGCAGGGAGTGCACACGTTTCTCTCTAGCTAGAGTGGTGCCAGGGACCTACCAGCGCTGGCATTTATTCATTGTGGTTGGATTTTTCGAGGCCTCGGTTTATGCGGTCGCCACTGGCCGTATTATAGGTCCAAAAGGACCGGGGAGCATGTGTTCAGGAATAACTAATCCACAAAAGTAAGTGTGGACCGGCCCTGCAGGATCCAAGGGTTGGACAAAGTACCAATCCTGGGGCATTGCTAGAATGTCTCGAATCGGTAAGGATCTCCTCCCTAGCCTTGACTCAGATGGAAACCCAAATTTTCAATACGACATCACGCGGTTTTGGTTGTATACCTATATATGGCGACATAGTGGGATGGGGCACTCATGCCGTCTAGGATTGATACATTTACTTTGATGTATTTCAAATTGTTCGCACACTATTATTATATAATACCGTGTTTATCGTATCAAGCATCTTTTGATCACTATAAGGTAAAACCCTATCCTCCGGTTTGCGTTGCATTGTGTGATGGGACTTGGGTCTTATAATGGTTTCATTTTTCTAAAAAGCATTGCGTTATTTTGACGATTTACTTTATGCACTGGCAATCTATAGGAGAAAACCCGTTCCGCGAAAGTGGCGTGGTCCTGTGATTAGCCTTATTATATTATATAGGTTAAGTAGAATTCTCACACCAGTCCCATGACTGACCTGTAGTTTTGTCCACTGGCAAACTCGGGTGCCCATATTTTCCACACGGGCATTCGAGTAGCTATTTTTGTAGATATATTAAACAGGATTCTGGGTTGAAGCTTAAAGCTGTGTTCAGAGATAGAGAGTCTTCCGCTGTGTTCTTCCGTTGTAGTATATTACATTTTTTGTATTTATCTTCCGCTGTAATTATATTCCAATGTACTCTGATATGTATATTCTGTACTCTGATGTAACATTATATGATATGTTATAAAAGTCTTTTGTTGTTGTTTTAATATGTTGTATTCCCAAAGTTAAAGTATTCGTAGATTTTCACTTTTTGGGTCAGACCTGTGTGGTTTATGGTCGATTCAAAGGGCGGGAATTTGCGGGTCTTTACAGTTGGTATCAGAGCTCTGGTTAGCTCAAATATTTGGGGTACAACTTGTTAGAACTGAACAAAAGACTCACCAGAGATTGGATTAGTAACGTCCAATAAGAATACTCATTAGAGATAGGATCAACAGTATCCTAGAATGAGTAAACTCGTTAGAGATGGGGTTAGTAATGCCCTAGAACGAGTTAAGAGTTACGAACTTATAATTAACTTATTTTTTTTATATTTATAATATATTTTGTGAAATATGATTTTTATATATATAAAGTTATATATATTTTGAAAAGATAATCTACCATTAAAATTTAAAATTAAGATAGTTAATTTTACAATTTTTAGCTACGCTCCTTTTCGAGGACGAAAAGTTTTTAAGTGGGGGCGATTGTAACAACCCGCAAAAATCAAAACCAATTTAAAATTTTTATTTTAGGAAATTTTAATGAATTTTGACAATATAAAATAATTTATTAAATAATAATGATCACAAATTTGATTTAAATCGAAGTTAGAATGAATGATTTAATTTTAATTAACAAAAGAGTTAGAAATAACGCGGTAGTCTGAACAGTCAAACTTGAACTTTGACTGACCGTACAGGATGCAAAATTTAACGGATTTTAGTGAAACCAAAAATATTAGAATTTATTTAAAAATATCTTTCCAACGAATCCGAAAAATTGAAATTTCATAGCGGAAATCAAAAGTTATGGCCAATTCAATATTTAGAAAGGTCGCTATGAAATTTATAAAGGTCAAAATGCTACTTTTTGCATACGAAGGAATTTGAACTTGAAACCACTTCCATTGAGTTCAGAATGATGTTTCTACATTGAAAAACAGTAAACACTTATATATTTTGAGTTTCGGGATTTATTTGTTTAAAAATGTATTTTTAATATTAAATATATTGGCCTTAAAAATAGTCATTTTTCAAACGACCTCGGTTTTCGACGAAATCACTTTTGTTGGAACCGGAATGTCAAATTATTGCTAGGTTTCAATTAACAGAATTTTTCGAATTAATATGTGAGCGTGGGAAAAGAAAATGTGTTTTGACTATTTTAGTTAAATTTAAGTGAATAATAGGCTCACATCCCTATTTTGAAACTTAATTAGGCTCACATCCGGTCATAAACTTATTGTAAATTAGGTCCCTATTTTCTGAAAAGTCATCAAAAAAATATAAAAAAAATATAAAAAAATCACGTAAATTCGTATTTAAATAAAACATGTAAACACTAAAAAATTCAGAACAAAAAACCATCAAAGAAGGCGTCAAAAATCAAAAAAACAAAAAAAAAAACAAAATTTCCAGTTAAATGCATAATAATATGCACATATATCACTTTCCTACATACATCCGTGCATATTTTTCACTACATACATCTTCGTTGACTTTTATTCATGCAAATAAATGCATACATGTGCGCAAAAATTTCAAATACTTATATACATTTGTGCAGGTTTATTTTCAGATTTTAATCTGAAAACAGCTTACAGAAAAGTTGCATACATATATGCAATTATCAGTAATAATTGCATAAATGTATGCAACTATTTTTTTTCGATTTCCGTAGATTCTTGACATTATTTCCATATTTTAGATATTTTTTTTTATGAACGTACGCACATTTTTTTAAAAAAAATACAAAAAGGCGGAAAAAATAAAATAGGGGGCGGGTTTAAAAATTTTCAGAACTTTGTTTTTTTTTTATAAATTAGGTCCCTACTTTTTATCCTATAAAAATGTTGCACACATGTGTGCATTTTTTTGAGAAATTTGCACATTTGGATGCAAATAAAAACGAACTGAAAAATTATGCTAAATCTATCCGCTGGAAGAACTGCAATAATTGCATATATGCATGCAATAAAATCAAAAAGGTGCATAAAATTATGCATTTTACTGCAGTTTTTTCTGTTTTTTTGCTGTTTTCTTCTTTCTGACATTATTTTTGTTGTTTTTTGAACTGAATTTTTTTTATTATGCGTAATATATTTTATTACTAATTTACGAATTTTTTTATTTTTTTAATTATTATTTTATAAGTTTTGAAAACAGGGACCTAATTTACAATAAGTTTATGATCGGGTTTTTTTTATATTTTGAAACTTAATAGGGACCTCTAAAAAACGCACCCTAAATTTAAACGCCTTAAAAATAGACATTTTTCAAACAGTCTCAGAATTCGATGAAATTGGTCTCGTTAGAACCGTATCGTCATAAGAAAGCTAAAAATATTTTTTTTTAGAATTTTTAGAGGTCGTATGTGGCCCCGGCATATTTAAATGTACGGTAGAAATTAAATAATTAATTTAATATTGTATTTTCAAGTAAAACCGAAAAAAACTGCTGTATATTTCGGAATTGGACCTTGGGACATAGCCCATCGCGTTCAGAAGGCCTCAAAACGTTAAGATCGACAGTAAGCAGGCCCAAATCCGAGAAAGTCAAAAAATCCACTTTATTTCACGAAATTCGGAATTAAACATTAAAATAATATAAAAATCCGAAAACCCTAGAAACAATGGTCAGCCGCCGCCCAGAATTCGAAGGCTGAAAATGCACGAAACTTCAAATGCTAAGATCTCTCAATGCGTTCGACGAAAATTGACGTATGACCTACCAAATCGAAGAGAATTCAGAGAGCTACAAATCTATACGGTTAAGATCGGATTTTGGTGCACGGATTTCGCAAATTTCGTCCGAGAAGGGGCTGCGGTTTTTATTGGTTTGCGGGTCCTAGGGGAGGCCGAGCTTCAAGGGGTTGGTGGTGTAGATGGCTCTCGGGATGGCGGTTCGTGTGGTGGTGTCTGATCGATGAATGGTGGTCCGTGGGGGGGGGGGGGGGGGTGCGACCAGAAATTGGAGAAGGCGGCTATGGGTGTTCGGCCGTGCGTGTTGCGTTGGGAAGAAGGTCCGCACATTTTTTTTACATATTATTTAATTATTTAATTATTTAATTTGTCCGATCTTTAAAAATCCATAACTTCTCCATACGAGAGCCGATTGACGAACTGTAAATTGCGTTGGAATCACAAAATTAAGAGCTTCGCGATGGCGCAGACCGCAGCTGAAACGGAGACAGTAAATTTTAGCCAAAAATTCAAGGTGAGGATCTAATTTTATTTGTTTAATTAATTATAAATTATTTTCTTGCGTTAAACATAATTGTTTGATTATTTAATTCTGACCTGAAATGTTGGATGTTGCTTTGGAGTGATAATTGTTGCTTGTTAAATGATTGTTGTACATGATTTGCAAATCCGCTTGGAATTATATATATCTTATTTGCGGTTGGAGAATTGGATCTAAAATGAGATCAAAACATATTTTATTCTGTATATATATATATATATATATAATTTTGTTCATATAAAAGATCAAATGTATAAGACAACAAATTTTGTAAATTTGTTGAATTAGAATTTTCAACACCTGTAAAACACAGAATTTCGGTCAATTTGTTAAAACAGAATTTGCAACAAAAAAACAAAAAAAAACAAAAACAAACATTGTTGTTATATTTGTTGAACTAGATTTTCACCAAAATAGAACAAACATTTTTATGTCTTTTTGATGAACTAGTTTTTCAACAAAAATATATATATATATGTATTTGTGTAATGTTAATTACATTAAAGGTACGGAATTAAAAGAAAAACAACATTTTCTTTATAAAATGTTATATTAAAAGAGAATCAACATTTTCTTTGTAAGATGCTACATTAAAGAAAATTAACATTTTTATTTGAAATGAATTATGCATACAAAAATCACATTTTTGTTCGCATTAAAAAGTATGAAATGAACATGTATATTTTTAAATAGTAAAGTTGATATTTTTACTTTGTAAAATAGAAAAGATAATATTTTCACATTGTAAAATAGTAAAGTGATATTTTTACTTTGTAAAATAGAAAGGTTAATATTTTTACATTGTAAAATATAAAAGATCATATTTTTACATCGTAAAATAGTAAAGTTAATATATTATAAATATAAAAAGATGATATTTTTGCATTGTACATAAAAAGAAGGTGTTTTTACATTGTATGAAATAAAGTATATTTTTTATGGAATTTATGAATAAATTTCCACAGCATGAAATAAATAACATTTTTATATGTTATTTATGAACGAATTTACACCGTATGAATAGAATTACATTTTTATACGTAATTAAAAAGGTGAATTTTCTTTGCATAACAAAGGTTACATTTTTATATGTAATTTATATATGAATTTGCACCGTATGACAAAAATTGCATTTTTCTATGATATAAAAATGTAAATTTACATTGCATGATTAAAATTACATTTTTCAATGTAATTTAGAGATGAAAAATAACGTTAGAATGAAAATTACATTTTTACATGTAATTAAAATGTGAATTTGCACTGTAGGGTAAAAACTACATTTTTAGATGTAATTTAAATATGAATTTATGTCGTATGATAGGAATTACATTTTTCTATGTAATTAAAATATGAATTCCCATCGCATAATAAAGATTACATTTTTCTATGTAATTTAGATGTGAATTAGAACGATAAAATAAAAATGACATTTTTCTATGTAATTTGTATATGAGTTATAACGGTATGATAAAAATTATATTTTTCAATGAAATTAAAATATGAATTTGTATTGTATTATGAAAATTACATTTCTTTATGTAATTGGGACATGAATTTATAATGTAAAATAAAAAAATTACATTTTTATAATGTAATAAAGAAGTAAGATTCATGAATAAATTAAATTACATTTTTATGTAATGAAATAAGAGAATTTGCATCGTGAATTAAACAGTTACATTTTATGTAATTAGAAATCAGGATTTGCATTGTAAATTAAGAATTACACTTTTATATGTAACTAGAAATTTTTGAATTCGCATGATATGGAAAATTACATTCTTATGTAATTAAAAGACGTGAAATTCACATCGCATATACAATGCAATTATTTACATTCTCTTATGTAAATAAAAAGAATAAAATTTAGAAAAATATATTATTTACATTTTCTTATGTAAGTAAAAAGAATGGAATTTGAAATTACAATTATTTACATTTTCTTATGTAAATAAGAAGAATGGAATTTAGAAATACACATATTTACATTTTCTATTGTAAATGAAAAAGAACAAAATAATGTGAATCCTTTTATTTACATTTTCTATTGTAAATGAAAAGGAACAAAATAATGTGAATCCTTTTATTTACATTGTAAATGAAAAGGAACAAAATAATGTGAATCCTTTTATTTACATTTTCTATTGTAAATGAAAAGGAACAAAATAATGTGAATCCTTTTATTTACATTTTCTATTGTAAATGAAAAAGAACAAAATAATGTGAATCCTTTTATTTACATTTTCTATTGTAAAGAAAAAGAACAAAATTGTGTGAACCATTTTATTTACATTTTCTATTGTAAAGAAAAAGTAAAAAGAGAGTTATATTTCTTATTTGCATTTTTAGATGCAAATAAAGCATAGAAAGAAAATTATACTTTTATTTGTCATTGTTTTGTTAAATAAAAGTAAAAGAGTAAAAGACATTTTTTTTTTACATTGTTTTGTCAAATAAAAAAAAAGACAAATACATGAGAGACATTTTTATTTGTGTTTTATGTACAAATAAAAGTACAAGATCAGAAACACACTTTTATTTACATTGTATTTGTTGAAATAGAATTGTCAATGAAATGAGTATATCACTTTCACTTATCTTTGTAGGAAACAGAAATTATGTGAAAATATAAGAATCACTTTTATCTGCATAATATACAGTAGAATTTATACACAAATATAAAATCCAATTTTTATTTGCAAAACTTGCATTAGAATTTATATTCTAATATACAATTGTATTGTTGGTCAAAATATACACTGAAAAGTATTGTTAAGAAACTTCATACAAATATAATGGAATATATATTCCATTTGTCATCTGCAATAAAGCTATATAAATAAATTACTGTTTATGTGACTTTAGAAGTATATAGGGAAGTCATACGAGTAAAATATATTTTACTCGATATAAGTGACATGTTTAGTGAAATTGAAATTGGTTAAACCTATTAACCAATTCTGTATTTATTAATTTATATGAATTGTTGTTGGCTGAAAACCCCACACGGGTATTAGGACGATACTTGACTGACACAAATCCCAATGTTTAATTATATGTCTATCGATTGATCGAAAGGCTGCGATGAGCGTTATTGTTTCATTTTAACGCTCACACAGTTGAAATCGTCACTCTGGTTTTTAATGGATGGATTGAGAATTATTTCCTGTTATTACCCTATACATGAAATGTATGAAACCCATATGACCCAAATTATATGGTGCATGGTTGAGTCGCATTCCAATGCAGAATTTCTTTTTAAATAAAGAATTTTTATATAATAAAAGGATTTTTGTAAAATAAAAGATTTTGTATTATAAAGAATATTTTACATAAATAATATTTTATTGATTATTTTAAATATTTTTAGGATAAATCTTTTATTTAAGATCATTAGATCTTAACATTTATGTTTGGTGATTGATATGTAGATTGGATTTGTAGTGGACGATGTTTTAAATAACATTTATCCTTTAATCCAATTTACATTGAAATTACTATTTGAAATTTATAAATCTATTTTATAAATAAAATCAAAATTGGAATATTAATAAATCTTTTTAGAAAGATTAAAAATTTAATTTATTTTATCTTTGATAAAATTAATGAGAACCTTTTAACATAAATAATAATTTTTATTTAAAAGGATATTCAAAGTTGGAATGTGGCGTATGGTTGATTTTAATTAAGAATACGCGAGTTATTCAGAAAGACCGGGTCTAACCCATTCTGAATAATCATCACGACGATCAAGAGTCGAAGATGAAGACGGTGACTGAAGACCTGAGAACTTCACATCGTTTGGTTGACGATGACCGATATCTTGAATTGGGACTGATCCCCCAAGGCAAGGTAAAAAGTGATGATCTTCCAGACGTACTGGAGATCGACGGATACGTTGTATCGTTCAGACCCAGAACGGACTTGTAAATGGATAGCATGCCTGACATTGAAATTTATTTCATGTAATTAAATTGGTTTTTATTTAATATATAAATGCATGGTGGCGGAGGATTTATTCTCTTTCTTAACACCCTTTTGTATGTTAAATAATTACCGATCGCATGAGATGAGTTGTTGATGTGGTATGCCAAGTTGCACTTGATCAAGGCTTATTGTTGCAAAGCAGAGCCTTGTGGGATGATCAAAACATAGTCTATTTAGGCATAGCTTTGTGTAACGTGACTTCGCGAGCCTCACAGCCTGGTAGAGTCTAAAACGGGAGAAGGGAACGCAGGGAGTGCACACGTTTCTCTCTAGCTAGAGTGGTGCCAGGGACCTACCAGCGCTGGCATTTATTCATTGTGGTTGTTGGATTTTTCGAGGCATCGGTTTATGCGGTCGCCACTGGCCGTATTATAGGTCCAAAAGGACCGGGGAGCGTGTGTTCAGGAATAACTAATCCACAAAAGTAAGTGTGGACCGGCCCTGCAGGATCCAAGGGTTGGACAGAGTACCAATCCTGGGGCATTGCTAGAATGTCTCGAATCGGTAAGGATCTCCTCCCTAGCCTTGACTCAGATGGAAACCCAAATTTTCAATATGACATCACGCGGTTTTGATTGTATACCTATATATGGTGACATAGTGGGATGGAGCACTCATGCCGTCTAGGATTGATACATTTACTTTGATGTATTTCAAATTGTTTGCACACTATTATTATATAATACCGTGTTTATCGTATCAAGCATCTTTTGATCATTATAAGGTAAAACCCTATCCTCCAGTTTGCGTTGCATTGTGTGATGGGACTTGGGTCTTATAATGGTTTCATTTTTCTAAAAAGAATTGCGTTATTTTGACGATTTACTTTATGCACTGGCAATCTATTAGAGAAAACCCGTTCCGCGAAAGTGGCGTGGTCCTGTGATTAGCCTTATTATATTATATAGGTTAAGTAGAATTCTCACACCAGTCCCATGACTGACCTGTAGTTTTGTCCACTGGCAAACTCGGGTGCCCATATTTTCCACACGGGCAGTCGAGTAGCTATTTTTGCAGATATATTAAACAGGATTCTGGGTTGAAGCTTAAAGCTGTGTCCAGAGATAGAGAGTCTTCCGCTGTGTTCTTCCGTTGCAGTATATTACATTTTTTGTATTTATCTTCCGCTGTAATTATATTCCAATGTACTCTGATATGTATATTCTGTACTCTGATGTAACATTATATGATATGTTATAAAAGTCTTCTGTTGTTGTTTTAATATGTTGTATTCCCAAAGTTAAAGTATTCGTAGATTTTCACTTTTTGGGTCAGACCTGTGTGGTTTATGGTCGATTCAAAGGGCGGGAATTTGCGGGTCTTTACATGTCTCAGCCGTTAATCATATTTCTTAATATAAGTATATACTTGACTTGTTTGGTCAATGTGAATTCATGCTTGCAAATTTCAGGTTTCGTTCTATTTGTAACTTCTATTGAGTTATTTTTATAAAATCTCCTTTATATTTCCCTTTGCAAATTGGAAAATGTTAATCCCCTTTCACATGTTAATTTCAAAATACATTCCTTTCCTTTCCAAGCCATGCTTAAATTATAATTTTCTTAAATACTTCAAAATGGTGGCTTTCACTTCTTTATATCTGTCACTTATAAAATCGCCTCCTTATCTCATTTGTTTAACCAAAATTTTACCTTTAAATTACACTTATAATTTGGATCTTTAAATGAGCATTTCTTTTCAAAAATAAATATTTTCCCTTAAGCTCTTACTAGTTATTATTTTTGGTAAATGTTTAATATCTATTTAGAACCTTACTAAGTATATCTTTTAAAACATTCTAAATATAAATCAAATACGATATAAAGCTTCACTTACTTCAAAACTATTTGGGTTATATCCCAATTAAACCCCATCTCTTGTTTTAAAATACACGATTATGGGTCGAATCCTTATAACTCATCTCGCCAAGCCATTTAAATTCAATTCGGGTTTCTATTTCGATTTTCATTTTCACCTTCACATTTCTAACATTACATTTATTTCATAAATTATTTTATGGTTTACAACTTTATTACTTGTTTCCATAACTCCCTGCTTACGGTACTTTCAAATAACTAGATTTGAAATATCTAAGTCAAAAACTTGGGTTTTATGAAATATAATTCACTAGAATTCTAAGGAGAATTCTATTTAAAAAACCATATATAATATTGATAATATATATGTATACTATTTAATTATTATTCGATTTCCATTCCTTTTCCAAATTTCACACAATTCATATTTTTCTTAAATTCCCCAATAAAATAACTCCAATCCTTAAAATGTCGCTTATACAATTGCCTTTCCAAAATATTTGGTTTAAACAAATATTTACTATTAAATTTTATTTAATTTGGATTCTAAATAACCATTTCTCTTTGGAAATAAATATTTCCTTTTAGAACTCTTATTTTATTTCAATTTCCCTCTTGGAATCCATATATTTTTATTTAGGATATTTAAAATATCCAAACTCAACAATCAGTGTGATTTACACATCCAAATATATCATAAGCTATCACATGTTAAAAACACATCATACATCATCATGTATGTAAAAACAAATAATTTAAATGTGAGGGATCCGGTTGGATCCCTCCAACCTGTTTTCCCTACAACCACAGATGTTAGTCAACAATAATAATACCCATCCCGCTTCGAGGCAGGATATCGCGGTATAAAGGTCATCCACTATATATATTGTGGGGCGCATAGGGAAATCATCCGCTATTGGTACTGCGGGCACCCGCTAATGATACTGTTGGCATTATCCAATGACCAATCACCGATATTATTTTTATATAGTAGTATTATATAATATTATCACTTTATATCAATTAATTATCAGCTTACAAGCAATAAAATAAATTTTGAACTGTTAAAAATAGTCCTCAATAGTTTAACAGACTGAGTTTAACTCACCTTGATTCTTTCTGATGAATATCCGTTTAAAATTCCTTATCATCTCAGCACCGCATTTCCTCGAATAAATTTATTTGGCACCTACGATTTATTTAATTCTATAGATTAAATTTTTATTTAAATTAAATGAATTACTTAAATAAATTTTCTATGTAATTAAATTTTGTAAAAACGTTTACCTTATTAACTGCTAACCACTTTCCAACATCCATACTACTAAAATGCCTCAAAATATCACTGTCTACACCAAATCCTTCTTTCCACCAATAGACATTCACGCCTGAGCCTCAAAATACCAAATCGTCTCCTTAATTCAGTCGAGTTCAACCTGAGCTTCCCCATCAGAAATCAGCCCCTTCATCCTACTGTTGAACTTAGCAGTAATACCCCATTGATCATTAATACCACAAAATTGCCAACCCCAATTTGCATACACTTCTGTTCATCAACCTCACACCGTTCATACTCCACTTAATGCTTGAAACCTCCTCATCTCAAAATGACCTGACACTCCCTCCTACAGGCTTATTCACGTTATCCAGTTTATCTAAAACAAAGGCCAAGCTCCACCTTGCTTTACGGTCGCGCTCCTAGGATCCCCGAGCCCTACTGTCGATACTCCAAACAGCGTTGACTGAGTTGAATCCCTCAGAATGGTATCGACTTCTGGTCATCCACTACTAAACACAATTTTCATATACTCCGGTTAATAGCATCATCCTACCCTGGTCATTCCAGCATATCTTAGCTCATTGATACCGTTGTCGAACTCCCATCCTCGCATCGTACCCACTGTCGCAGCCTCAAAACCAAGGTCAAACTCCCATTCGCATCCCATCCTTCATTCGCAAGTACCCCTTACGTGATTTTGAACTTTTGAGAACATGAAATAATTGATCGCAAATCCCTAATTTCGATCTGACTGCCGGTCTATTTCGTGAGTCTCCAATTTGTCGTCCAGCTTTAGGTTAATGTGTGGCCATTGATTTATTGTACTATAGTTCTCCGATCTCCTTTTTTTATTTATTTTATTTTATTTTTTCCTGAGGATGGTTTCACAATTTAGTGGGAACAAGAAAAGAAGAAAAAGTGAATTGATTCGTGGTTTGGGATAGCAGAATAACAAAGCAGTAGGCAATTTATAGAGGAGCGATGCAAGGATTAGAGCAACATCGAATCCAATAGCGAGTAGGTAGGTTATGGCTCAGTGTACCATTGTTGAAACTTCATGGAGAAGGAAATAAATTTGGACGTGGGAGTGAAAAGATGAGATGGGAATAGAATAGCTGTGTTAAATGAAATAGGTCGTCCCCTATTTTTGTTTTTATTTGATTTAAAGTTTTATTTATATTTATTTTAACCGGTGTGCCTTAAATTAAAATATCCTACGTTATCGAACCCCTATTTGAACGCAACAAAAGGCATTTCCAGGGTTCTACCACCATTCTGAACACACTGGAACAGTTTCCACGGTTTAATTTGACCAGATACAAAAGATATTAAATTAAATTAATTATTTAATCTTAAATTTGATTTAATATATATTGACTCAAATATGAACAATAATTTCTCATTATCAAATATATTTTCAAACTGAATTCTTACTACTTTCAGAATAAACTAATATGAATTTAAATCTCGATATTACATTCTTCAGTTAAACCAATATTAAGTTGATTTAAAATCGATTTATTTTATCAAACAAATCGTTACGGTTTATATACGGTCCCATAGCGACTATTCCAAAATTTGATTTGGCCATAACTGTCAACATAAAATATGAAATTCTGATTTTTCTCTTTCATTAGATATTTATAGTTCAACAGATTCAAATATTTCTTGTTTCAACGAATTCCGACTGATAATGAATTCTGTACACTCAACTGAAGTTCAAAACTGAATATTACAAACTGTCGTGCCATTTACGAGCTCATTTTTACTTAATATATAGTTATACGTTCAAAATTCGATTTAATTAATATAAAATTCCATTTATATTACCAATTCCATATTTAAGCTAATTTGAATATTCAAAATTTAAGTGATAAAAATCCGGGTCGTTACATGTCTTCCCCCTTAAAAGAATTTTGTCCCCGAAATTACTATGTAGGAAATGTAGCTATACCTTATTCACTTCTCCTAATCCACTCATGTAAGTCAATACTCACTTCAATATCCTGTCCATTTGACTAACTCACTAGTTCCAATTTCACTGCAAAAATCCTTAACACCGATTAACTTTTTGTTAACAAATTTTTTTAAAACTGTTGAAAAATTTTCTAACTCCCTAAATTTTTGAAAAATTTCGCCAGCACCTCCTTTGTACGGTTTGATCAGCACAACTACAAAATGCCTCTCTGGGTCTCTCCAATCAAAAATAAAATTTAAAAGCCAAATAGGCTCGTAAAATCCCATATTGAATTAAACGTGTACCTTTTTGTCGGCCATCTCATATTTATTCTTCACACTTGCTCCATCCAATAAACCTGTTCAATCACATACATTTCCATTCCTATTCAACCACCATCAATTCAACTTTATACTTCCACTTTTCCAGTTTATCCATTTATTGGTTTTCTTGCTTCACTTGTGACAATCTAACTAACCATGTTTGCATATATACTTTTGCTTACCACCAAATCGAGTTTTATTTATAACTCAAGTTCCAGGTTAATTTTCAATTCACAAGTTTATTTAATTTTCACTTGAGTTCCAAGTTTTATTTACGAGTCCATATAAATATTGAGTTCAAATTTCAATCTCAATCAAACTTAATTTGATTCATTCTCTATCCAACTTCTATTCAACTCAAGTTTATACAATTCAAGTTTATTCTTAGTGTTCAATAGACATTCACTTCTAATTTAAGATTCAATTCCATAGTTCAAACTCAATTGAATAACATTTTAAGTTATATTCAATGATTACTACTCAATTTGGATTTATTTCAATTCACATTTCATTTTAATCGACACATTCAAACTATATGCGTCGAAACTATTTAAGTTCTCAACATTCAATTTATTGGTATTCCAACTTGAATTCACGAATTTTCATTCATATTGATTCAATAATTCGTTTTAGTTTAATATGGTTTCAATTCAAATCTAAATTTGTTTAACTTATCATTCAATCAAGTTTTAATCCATACAATTCATTGTACGGGAATTTGTTTTCCTTAGTTTCAAATTTATACCCAAGTTTTGATTTTTATTTCAAAATTCATTTACTTCATCTATTTGGTTATATTTAACCATTTTAATTCTATAATTCCATTTGAATTCCATTTGAATTTCATTCAAACAAATCAAGCAATCAAATATCAATAATAATTTGAGAAAAATATTTCCTTTTTATACAAAAATATAATTTGGGTAAAATTATTTCATTTATCACTTTACAATCAAAATTTTGAACCAATCAAGTGACACAATTCAAAACATTTGTATATGAAATCTACAAATACGCTCTCATATATATACACTCAACTCAATCTAGGGTGTTACTAACCCCATCTCTATCGAGTTACGCCACAGAGCCAAGGTTATTACTAAACCATTGCTCCAATACCACTGTAACGAACCAGAAAATTTGATGCTCGAATTTTCGACAAAAATACATCCCGTGTCCAAACTCGAGTACCGAAAATCCAGAATGTTAAAGAAAGAGGTTAAAGGATGATGAAAGATAAGATAGAAAGATTAGAATAGAAGAAAAAGAAGAAGAAGAACTAAACACAACACATAGAGTCTCACATCGCAGCGGAATAAAATATAATACAGAAATAATCTTTTTTTTTAAAACATGAAATAGTACTTACAATTATCAGAGTACATCGGCCATTCAATTCATTTGGACAGTTATAACAGTCTGTCCTCATTTACAACACACAGCGGAATACTATATAGATAATACATCTGACCTCCTCCATCTCGTCTCCTGAAATCTGTATCATCTTTCCTTGAACCTGTACAACTCGTTCTGACCTAACAGGGCCTGACCCGAGCATTACAAACGCATAGGTCAGTCTGCTGAATCAGCGTGAGAAAAACCCACTAAATTATTAGTATCATCCATCTTGATTTTAAAGTTAAAAATCCTTTTGAAAGAAAAGGATAATCATAAGACCAATTGACACATAAACACGGACGGTTTTTACTTTATGATAACCCAAAGCAGTTTTTGAAATCATAATTATTCTGATATTATGATAATGTCTAAATAGAAATAAATATCAATTAGCAGAACGCTTGCATCTCACGCTCTACATATATAGTATACAATCAAAACCGCGGGCGCTTATTAGAGGTTGGATTTCCAACTATGACAAGGTATGGAACCACCTTCTAATCAGTGTACTCTAGAGGGGATACACTGGAGTTCAACAAGAACGTCTTGCAACTCAGCCCACACATGACCGACCACTCATTTCTCTTGAGCGTATCGAATATATTGTCACCTACGGTTGGTACCAACATAACCGTTCTCGGGAGATACAGAAGCGAAAAGAAGTAACAAATATGAATATTCTCTAGATGGTGACAATACACCCTAATGAGGGCGACCCACATAGCCATGCTGGCTGCCCGATTTTTGTCATTTCTTGTTTTGAGGCTTGAGGTTTAAAAATCCCTTTTCAGATCATCTAGCCATCATTCACTTTGAATGGCACATCGTCAGATCCATCGGGAATCACTAATTGACGTCCACAAAAATATTCAAGTGTTCAAGCTAAGAGAAGGTGTCTTCTCCACTATCAACAAAAATACGTTTGTAAAAATCAACATACGTGATCCTTTGGAAATACTCTGTCAGACATTTCTTCCGTACAAGTTGTCCTGGGTCTGAACAAACTGAAGAAACTCTCCTACTGCATCCTAGAAATCACCCTCCGGATTAGTAGCGAGTAGTCCTTGCAATCTGTCGATTTCAATCACGACAGGATCACCATTAGAATATCTCTGGGCGCGACTCTAGAGACTCTGACAAGTAGTCCTTTCTCTTATGAAGATCTACGTTCTTCATTGCTCCATCTTCACTCAGCATCTTCCATGTTTACGTATTAGTTGGTTCGAAATAGTTTTCGAATATATTCGATCCCGGTCTTTCCATACCAACAATCATATTTGGCCAGATTTGATAGTCGGTTATTTAGTTATCAAATAAAACAACCATTCATCCATAAAAGAAAATTGAATTCACTTTCATCATTGTTAGACCAAAAAGTGGTTCTAACACCCAAACTAGCAATGATTCTAATGGAATGAAATCAAAAAGCGAAGAGAAACACACGATTTATAGTGGTTCGGTATTTAAGAGCCTACGTCCACTTTCTACTCTTTGGATTGATGATTCAAATACAAATACAATAGTAGTTTTCACTCAATTTCGCTCATACAATGCATAAATTCACTCAATGTTAATTGTTTCTCACTTTAAATTGAAGTAATGATCTGAATATAGTAATGAAATTCGTTTGACAAGGGAGTTTGGCCTCTGAATTTGCTAAAAGATCCCTTCAAATGACCCATGGTGGCCTATTTACAGGTGAAAAATGTCTCTGAAATGGCTCTGGTTCGGATGTACGTGGCGCTCATCCCATTAAAGTTAGGTTCGGATAGAACATGATGGTGACAACACATTAGGTTAGTGGATAAACGTGGAGAGAATGGGCATGTAACCGCTCCGCATCTTCAGGGAGCATGGGCTACAACTGTTACTTCCCCCCAGCTCTTTAGACCGGATCAGGGTTTGCATAGGTGATTCGGATCGGTGGCCTCCGAGCCGATCCGATCTGCTTCCAGTATGTCATTTTCTAACTTGTTCACTGCGTAGCCAAGAAGTTTGGGTTGTACCCCTCCGGACTGAATCGAGTTTTTTCCAGGAATCCCTTCTTCATGCCTCTTCATTGAATGATCACTTAACTTTGTGTACCCTACTTCACAATGTAGGCTAACATTTTTCCCCCTCAAAGTGCACTTCTATTGAAGATAGAGTGTGCTTAGAAATTGTCTGTTTATTGGCTTTTAAATCGAAGCCGTAGAATAGTTGCGACCATTCATTTGTAAAGTTGTGACATTTCATTAGATCGTGTCCCTTAGTGCTTATAAATATGACATTAGATGCTCGGACCATTCTGGTTACCTTTTAAAAATTTTGAGATCTCATTTGCTATCCGCACCATCCTTCCAGGTAAACTCTTATAATCATGTGCTGTGAATCTTTTATTCCACTTTGGGTTTATTTCTTGTTATAGATTAACATGAATGGTCACACTTTGGTTCAACTCAGTCCCATCCGGTCCAGCTCATATTACAAATGCTGCTGCGTTAATGGGCTGACTGGCCTTGGACTTGTTTTCTTGTTCGGATCGGATAAAAAAGGTCACGTCGGTTGGGATACAAAAGGCCCCTCTGCACGTGTATAAATTCAACCCTTCTCCATCTTTTTTCACTTTTCATTTTCATTTTCGTTTTCTCCAAAACCGCAGGCGAAACCCTAACTTCCGAAAACTTTAGAATTCCTTCCAAACTTCCAATCAAGTTCATAGGTGGGTTTAGATTTCTTACTTTTCCAACTTTAATCGATTTAAATTAGAACTTGGAAACATTTTTAGGTGAATTCATTCGCTGCCATGTTGATTTTGGTGCCATATTCCCTGCCCTGCCGCCATCGTCGTTGGTGGCGTCGTCGCCACCTTGGAGCGTTAGTGGAGCAAACCTGATTCGACGTTTGGAAGGGATTCGCCATGAAAACTTTGTGTTGGGTGAACTTCTGTAGAGAAGGGAAATGGGTCTGATGTTGCTGGAAAAGAGGAGAAAAAGAAGAGGGAGAAGAGACAGATGGGACCGGTTCTAAGAAAGATGAAAGTTCTAACACTTTCTGAATTTAGTCATGGGGCATCAGTTCAGGTAGGGGATGATAACGGTGGCTATGGAAGAAAGTTAGTTAAGCAGACAGGTCTTGGGGCGTTGGTGCGGTTCGGTTCGGTGTCCACCGATCCAGTTACATTCACTTTCCTTGAAGCCCATCCAATCTGATCCCTCTGTTCTCATGTTCCGAACCGATCCGCCCTGATGGAACACTCAAACTTGTGTACTAATAATCTGAACACCCGAACCGATCCGATTACCTCCAAATTAATGTGCAAGAATGGCCCAATTAACTTATTCAACATTGACTATGGCCTGTAACTTTATGGACAGTTAGGATAGATCCTTATGATCATGAGCGAATGTTTAAGACTATCATGAACACATTATTGCTTCGTCAATCTTTTGCATTGCATTCCTTTATACAATTATCTTGCATCATTGCATACACACTTGTGCACTATACACACGTGCACAGGGGGACACGGGCAACTTTACTCTAACTCCAACTATTGCTTCTTCAATAGCTTAGCAACTATGGCAGAAAGACGCTACATGTAACGACCAGGGGAATTTTTGATCCTGAGTAACTGACATAAACTCAATGTCGACTATTCAAGCATCGGAAACACCGGATAGTCCATGAAAGAAATTAGAGGGTGAGAGTAGATAAGATAGAAACTTAGAATAGAAGAAGAAGAAGAACATACAACATCAGAGTAACATGAATATCATAGTGGAACGAACAATATATAATAGATACATAACTTTGAAATAAAACTGGTATATGTATACAGTAACGTTATCAGAGTACAACACTTACAACACATCGGAAATAACAATAGCTATATAATCCGGAAGCCTCCAGCTCCAAGCTCTCCAAGTATATATGTAAAATCCTGACTACTTGACTACCCATACAAATTTGGACACCCAAGAGTTTAGGGAAAACAAAACAAAATAAACTCCGGGTCAGTCATGGGACTGGTATGAGTAAACAATTTAAAACAGTTTGAGGAAATGAACGATATCTCATAAAACCACTTCGTATAACGGAACGGGTTTTTCCCTTATGAGAATCCAAATCAATTTGATTTAACTTTCAAATCATTTTGAAAGGAACGAAAATATTTATATCAAAACTTATTGATGTTATAATAGTGTCAATCAATCACAACCAATAATCATCTAGTAGAACGCTTTCATCTCACGTTCCACATATATAATATATAATCAAATACCGTGGGCGCTTATTGGGTATTGAATTCCAACTGGCAAGGTATGGGACGACCTTCCGACAGTGTATCTCTAGAGAGGAATACACCGGGTTCAACAAGAACATCTTGTAACCCAGGCTAAACATGACCGGTCACTCATTTCACTTGGGTGTACTAAATGTATTATCACTAACGGTTGGGATCATCAACCGTTTCCCGAAAGGGACAGCATCGAAGTAGATTATAGAAGTAAATGGAATTTCTCTAGATCAGGTGACAATACACCCTAATTGGCAGCCAACCACTTAGCCATGCGACCTACCCGATTTTATACCATTTCCTAGTTGTGAGGCTAGAGGCCATAACTTATAGATCACACTTTTATTTACTTTGAATGTCACATCGTCATACCCGCCAAATCACAAATTGATTTCTCTAAAAATACCACTGGTATACAGCTAAGAGAAACGAATTCCTTTGCCATCAAATGTAAATACGTTTGAAAAGATCAATTTATGCGATCTATTAAATATACTCTGTCAGGCATTCTTCCATATTGGTTGTCCAGGGACTGGACAAACCAAAGGTACTATTCTGTAAACAGGATAGCCCTTGCATAACTCCGTCCTCAATTATCTTCATCATATTTGATCGCAACGCTAACGCCCATATGGAGTGGTTTTCAGATAATGAATCTGATCCCGGTCTCTCTGCATTGACAACTAAAAAATGGTCAAAAACTTTGATAGTCGGTGATTTAACTATCAAAGAAAAACATGTGTACAACAACGGTCATATTTCCAAATGGAAATCTTACCAATCAATCATCAATCAAATTTTTTTCTCTTTTTAAATTTATTTATTTTTAATTTAATCAGTTACCCATTTCCATATCTCCATAAATTCTTATTTTCTAAATTTAGAAAATATATGTTATTAACCATTGGAAAACATTTCCATATTTACTCTCATTTTTATTTTATTTTATATTAGAAAACCTTTCTGATTCTTATTTGGAAACCATTTCCAAAACTCCCTCATTGGATTTAAATAAATGTTTAAATAAAACATCGTTATGGCAACTCAAACTATTACACTCAATAACTAAATTTACTTAACCAACCTTCACTATCGAACCTTAACCATCCCTTAGTTAAAAATGGAGTCAATCAAGTTGGGGTATAACTACCTCTTAGACCTTAACTGAACAACATTTTTAACCTCGAAGTAGACAAAGTTCACCTTTTAAATCCTTAAAAAACTTCCTTAAGTAACTCTCTTTCAAAAAATCTCTATTTGATAACTCTTTCCTTCAAATAAACTATATTCAATAATCTCTCTTTCGAATAACTATATTCAATTAATCTATTCAGTTAACTCTATTCGATTAAATCTAATCAATTAACTCTATTTGATTAACTCTAATCAATTGACTAATCAATTAACTCTATTCGATTAACTTTAATCGATTAACTCTATTCGATTAACTCTAATCGATTAACTCTTATCAATTTAACTCCTTTCGAATAAACTATATTCGATTAACTCCTTTTGAATAAACTATATTCGATTAACTCTATTTCCTATCTTATTCAAATTCCCCTTTGAATTTCTACTTCAAATCCGATCTTCTTTATAAATGTTTTTATTTTCAAAACATTTATTTAATCTATTATTCATATAAAATTTGAATAACATTTCTTTTATAATCTTCTTCTTCGCAAAATGCTTGCCTTAATCCATTATTCATATTCAATATGAATAACATATTCTTTATATAATCAAAAAAGTTTGGTTTTGTATTTAAAATAATATCTTATTTTAAATATTCTATTTATACTTCTATTTATAAACAATTCATATAAAATCTTATTTTATATTCAATACTTTAATAATTCCATCTAAAATTCTCGTTAACACTACATTCATATTCACTTTCCAATATCGATGTTAGAATCGATTCTTACTTCCCTATATAAATTTTGACTTATATATTCCATTTATCCACTGATAAATAATTAATTTAATTTATAAAATATTATTTATAAATTAATCTGCTCCGTTTATCTGTTTTACTTCTTTATATAAGTTCAAACTTATATATCCTTATTTATCCAATGATAAATATTTTCCTTAATTTAAAAATATTATTTATAAATTATTCTTCTCAATTCATCTGTTAAAAACATATTTTTATTTAATATCTAATTTAAATAAATCATCTCAAATTTCTTTTATAATTCGAAATCCCCTTTTTATAATTCTATATTTATTTCCTAAATATTTCCTTTTATGAAATCTTATTTATTATACAAATAATTCCTTTTATAAAATTCTATTCATTTTAAAAATATTTCTTTTTATAAAATCCTTTGATTTTATAAATATCTCTTTTTATAAAATCCTTTGATTTTATATATATTTCTTTTTCAATATAACATTGAAAATTCCCTTTTTATATTCCAGTATTTCTTATGGTATTTAAAATACCAAATAACAATGATCAATATCACTCTAACACACATCATCAACAGATTATATATCACATCACATATCACCATATATGAAAAACAGTAAAATAAATGTTGAGGAATCCAATTGGATTCCTCCGACCTTCTTCCCTGCATCTACAGATGTTAAACAATATAATTAACATCGATTTCATTTCAATATGAAATATTCTGATAAACAGAATCAATGTTTAATTAACGATTTATATATATATCGTTATCTATAATTTCAACCAATACATAAGCAATTCAACCAAACAATCATCACACAGCAATCAATCAACATTTATCATTACTAGATTATCTTTATAAAAAATATAAACTGATAGAGTTAGTGAGTTTTACTCACATTAGACGATCATCATTAAATAACGATAATTGTCAGTTGATTTAGATAGACAATTTATTTCGCTATAAATTGTAACGAGCTCCACTCCACTCCCAATCAGTTCCATTGCGTAGCCACCGTCCATACGATCCCAACGGATCTTGTTTCGCTCAATTCTGGTTACGTATGGAGAAGTTATACAATTTACAAGTTAATACACTATTTAAATTTGTAGTCTAAAACTTAAAGTATTTATCTACATTTGGCCTTACCCTTTCATTTCATTTTCCTTCAGCCCATGTTAACCAACCCGGCCCACAAAAACTTCTTCCCCAAAGAAGAAAAATACCCACTTGTTCCTTTTGTATTTCACCGTTCCCATTGTCTTTAAACCGCACATTCTCCATCCTTCCTTCATGAAATTCAAAAGTGAATACACCCTTGTTACTCTCTACTCAAGCACCCTCTCTTCATTACCAATTTTGCCAACTCGACATCACCATCCCAGTTGAGGTTTTCAGCACTTCATCACGAAACAGATTCGTACCCGATAAAATTGCCATTAGCGCCCCCCTTGATCCTCAAATATCTCCATCATTACGCCACCTTAAATCACCAAGACGCCACCAGTATTCTTCACTTCGATCAGGCTATAACATCGCTAAAAAAAAGTAAAACTCGATGTCCCTTATACTGCCTCGCGTTTCAGGTTGGATCGCACGCCGATGGTACAGGCACCGAACAAATTCATCATCGCATCCTACCAAAATTTCATCACACATGCTAAATCCTCCCAAAAACTCGAATCAAAACTGCATTCAAAAGATCAATGCTTCAATTTCATTGAAAGAGGAATCCTAGTTTTGCTGTAGAAATAACAACGCTTATAATTTGCGTCGAACTCATTGTTGTTAGTATAAAAACGAAGAGAATCCCACTAGCAACTCAAAAATGTTGTCACTTGATTTTTAAGTTTTTTCTTTGATTTTACTTTGAATTTCTAAGATCACCTTTTTTTGTTTTGAAAAGAAACCGACGGTAGGAATGTTTGACCAAAGAAAATGAGATTTAGGTTTTAGAAATATTAAGGGTATTTTATAGGGTAGGATTTGGCCTGTATTGGAAGCTTCCTTCATATATTTAAATAATTTATATCCAATTATTAGCTCTATTTATCGTTTAAAAATTCCTATAGTCATATACAATATCCAAAAATCATTAAAATGGACATACAACTAGAGTTTATTACATACCCAACGAAACTGGTTTCATCGAATTCCGACTCTATTTGCTTACACAGCGTATTTTTAAAGTCAATTTATTGACTATTTTTCACATTAAAAATCCGTACGGCCACATACTGACTCCAAAAATCACGGAAATTGAAATCTAACAATAATTTAATATTCCGGATCCAACAAAATTAGTTCGTCGAAAATGGAGTTCGTATGCAAAACCAGCTATTTTTAAAGCTCTAAATTAACCCGTTTAATTATTAAATATATTTAAAAATAATTAAATTAAATATATATAAATAAATATTATCATATATATTCATAATGGAATACCATACAGCTCCAAAATAAATATATAGGGATTTATAGCTCGATATTTCAAAATCAGAGTTAACCGATATTCAATTAAAAATAGAGACTATTTGAAAATTTGATTTGGGCATAACTCAAAATCTACACGACGAAATCCTGATTTTTCTCTTCCATTAGAAAAATATGCTTCACCAGCTCCAAACGTTTCTTGTTTCACAGAAATCCGATTTTAAACGAATTCCGTATATTCATTTAAAGTTCAAATTGCCAAATTACGAACTGCCATGCCATTTCGAGCTCGATTATAATTATACGTTCAACTGTCGTTTAAATAATATACTCATTATTCAAAAATTCAATTCTAAACTGTATTCTACCTTACATATGATCCAATTCACACTGTATTGTGAATTCAGCTATTTTTGATTATTTCTGAATTATAATATATTTTTATATTATAAATATAAATTAAATATTCCATATTATTTAATTCTGGTCATTTTAAATTACCAAACCATTATTTAAATAATTAAATAAATTATTATAATATCGTAAAAATACGGGTTGTTACATTCTTCCCCCTTAAAATAATTTCGTCCTCGAAATTGCTAATGTAGAAAACAAACCCTGTTAACTAGGTAAAATTTATTTATTCACTTCATAAATTTAGTTTCAACTGAACCAATTTAATTTTAATGAAATATTTATTCATTCCTACTAACGAAAATTTTCAAAAATCCTGAAAATTTTCTAGCACCTTAAAATTTCAGAAAATTTTGCCAGCACCTCCTTTGTACTAGTCAATAGCTCAAACTCCAACTCGCCTCTCTAGGCCTTCTTCAACCCAAAAGAAAATCAAACAGCCAAGCGGCTTGCCAAACAGGCTCATAAATTACCAAACTCATATAAAACTAAACTTGTACCTTTTGTCGGGCATATCATTATATCTTTTCCATCTGTTATCAATTCTGCATATACAAATGTCATCCCAATCAAACTCCGATCAATTTATCCTCAACACGGCTATTCGCTTCAATCCAAACCAAATCTCATTTCAAACTTGAGTTTCATTCTCGATTCCAAACTCCTAACTCACCAATCCAATTTTACTCGATATCATTCTATTTCAATTCAATTTCAATTACCACTTAACTGGCTTTACTTTAATTCCAATTTGTTCTTACAAATTCTAATCTATTTTGTATCAATCCAAACAATCTCCCCTAGGGAATTTTTAAACATTTTAGCTTTTCTAAAACCAGATATCCCTTTTCCGGATTCAAAACAACTTTCTTTTAACAAAACAATTCAAAAATAAAATCCTTGGTAGTAATCCATCACTTAGCAACTCGAAAATGAACACCGATGATGCAGTTGTCATCATCGGAATCTATTTTCCAGCGATCGAAGTGAGTTCAATAATATAACAATTTCAAAACCATATTTAAACACCTTCATTTGAAATCACTTTCAAAATATCCTTCACAAAGCTTGTAAACAATTTAAAATCTCCAAGGATTTTAAAATTCTCATATATTTAATCCATATCCATTTACAAACACTTTTAATGTTTCAGAATTTTAATTCTAATCCTGATTTAAATTCAGATTTAATTCATCTGATTTCATATATTACACTTATATGAATTCTAATATGTTATTTATATAACCATTTCAATTTATAATCTCATCCGATTATAATAACAACCAACACATCCAATATACGATACTAATTCCAAGATATATATTTCTTTTATAACAAAATATATTATGGGTAAAATTACTCCATTTACCCTCCTTTCAAAACATACCATGTCGGTTCATCGTATTCGAGTGTTTATGTAACAACCCGAAAAATAAGAACCAATTTAAAATTTTTATTTGGCAATTTTAATGAATTATGAATATTTAAAATGAATTATTTTAAATAATAACGATAAGAAATTTATTTTGAATAGAATTAGAACATATATATTTATTTTGAATCGAAGTTTGAATATAAATATTTATTTTAATTATAAAAGGAATTGGAAATGGCGCGGTAGTTTGAAAATTCGATTTCAAATTTCAAATGAATGTATATAATTTAAAATAAATTGGATTTTAGTGAAACCAAAAATATTAGAATCTATTTGAAAATATCTTTCCAACGAATCCCAAAAATTGGAATTTCATAGCGGGAATAAAAAGTTATGTCCAGTTGAAAATTCAGAATAGTCGCTATGGAAATATAGCCCTCAAAAATAGCCATTTTGCAAACGACCTCCGTTTTCGACGAAAGAACTTTTGTTGGATCCGAGATGTCAAATTATTGCTTGATTCCAATTTTCATAATTTTTGGGATCAATGTGTGAGCATGGCAGAAGTAAACGTGTTTTGTCAATTTCAGTCAAATTTAATCGACAGGAAAATGGCTGTTTTTCAAACGGCCTCTAAATTTGACGAAATTAGTTTTATTAGGACCGTATCATCAATACAAAGCTAGAAATAATTTTTTTGTAATTTTTGGAGTTAGTGTGTGGCCCCGGTAAATTAAAATGTACGTTAAAATTCAATATATTAATTTATATTTTAATTTTAATGGCAGCTGATCGAGACAGTCGAATTGGAAAACGGGGCATATCCCGTTGTGTCCGAAATGGGGGTGTTTAGATAGAGGCGACAGTTGTTGGGTCCGATTTGGAGTTCGAACAAAAAACTAACTTTTTGAAATTAAAAATTAAATTAATTATATATTGGTCAAACCCCCCTTTTCTTTTTCATTCTCTCTATCTTCCTTCACGTAAAAAAAACCCGACATCCTCAGCCCCTCTCCCCTTCGACGCTGCTGCTCCCTCCCCCTAGCGCCACCGCACCACCCTCCACCACTTCCTCCTCCTCCTCTTCCTCCTCAACTCTCTCTCCTCCTCTTTCTCTCTTCAAATTGAAAACCCTAACCCGTAAATCCCACCACCCCCGCCACCGTGGGCCCCTCTAGTGCCACCACCACTGGATGCACCTCCCCCCTCACCCAATCAGGTCCTGCCACCGCCCCTCAGGCCACCAGCTCCGGCCGTGGGCCACTCCTCCTCAAAAATCACATTTTTCACAAATTCCTGTTTTTGCATAAAAACCCCTGTCACTATTTCACCAATGACTCTCAAATGATGCACTTCTAGCCAAAACTCTACAATACCAAAATCAAAGAGCACAATTTTCTCTTTGATTTGAGTGTATGGAAGTCATATTTTAGACTACAAAGTTGTTCAGAAAACACGTTCGAAGTCTGCTGTCCAAATACTGTCTTTTCACGATTTCCGGTGAAATGACACATTTTCGGAAGGAAGACCACTAGGCGAAAGTTGTCCGGAATGGCGCGTTTAAACTAGAAATACAAATGGCATGAAGATTGGAGCTTGTTTTCAAATTCTGGAACCAGAACAGCAAATTAGGGCGATAGAAAATATGTGAGTTTTCTCCGCTTTAAAGCTTCTGTGATTTTTATTTTAAACAAAGTTATGATTTTTATTTTAAACAAAGCTATGATTTTTATTTTAAATAAATATATGATTTTTATCAAAGTAAAAATAGGATTCTTATATATAAAGTAGCGACGTAAAGATATGATTTTAGTATGAAGTGGTATTTTAAAAATGAGATTTTTATTTTAGAAGTAGCGGTTTAAAAATACGATTTTTATCTATTTTTATGAAGCGCTAAAAATATGATTTTTATATTATAGAGATAATAAAAATATGATTTTTATGTATATGAAGTAGCGATAAAAATTCAATTTTTATATATATGAAGTAGAAATAAAAATATGATTTTTATTTATTGGAATGAAGCAATAAAAATATGATTTTTATTATATATATAGCAACGTAAAAATATGATTTTTAATATATGAACATCATATTAAAAATGCGATTTTTACTATGAACAGTGGGAATAGATCGCATTGGAATTTTGTGCAAAACCGAACCGTTCAGAAATAGGGAATGGAGGAGTGGATCCTAAAGGTGAGAACCCCTCACCATATTTTCTTATACAGTTATTTATTTTTATAACTGCATATACGAACTGTTCGCCGTCGTCCACGGACCATGGAGGACTTGTTTGATTGTTTGGTTTGGTTGATTAGATTATTTGGTTGAATTTGGTTGTTTGGGTGAAATGAATTGATTACAATTGTTATGTGTGTATGGCGCGAGCCAATATCAGGAGAGGGGTAGTGCTAGACATTACCCGATTTTGATATCGTGTCGTTATGCCGCCAAAATTTTCTAAAATATTTTAGAACAATAAAAATATCATTTTTATTGTATAAATGAACTGAATTGAATATTCATATGTTGAATAAAATATTTTATTGTTAAAAATATAAGTTTTAACGTTGATATGAATAAAATAAATATTCATTAATAAATCAGACGATTTGTTTATGAACACCCATTTTACTGATATGGATTGGGACGATATATTTTTCACATTGCCCAAATGAACAAATAATATTCAGTGTTTGTGGATTGAAACCCCACATGGGTGTTGGGATGATATTTGACGTACACTAATCCCAATTGTTTAGTTGTATGTCAATCGATTGGTTGACAAGCTGTGTAAGCATTGAATATCTATATTTAATGCTTACACAGTGTAGAATGCACTCTGGATGATGGATGATTGTTGATTATGGTTGTTATATACGTGTGTTGTATGAAATCCATATAAACAACATTATATGGTAATTGACTGTGTCTGATTCAAATTCAGAATGAGTGAATATTTTAAAATAACGAATATTTTAAAATAACGAATATTTTAAAATAATGAATATTTTAAAAATAATATTCAGTAAAAGATCAAAATTTGATTTTGATGTCCGATTTGGGATGGACACGAATATATTTAATTATATGAAGCCGTGTTGATTAGATTAACGCCATTTTGACGTGAACGATATTTATATCGATTTTATTCGTTTTTATAATGAATATCGAAAAGGAAGTGATTTCAAAATCTAATGTTTTGAAAATATTATCATTTATATATTGATGATATGGATTATTCAATTTTGATTTGAAATTGAATATGAAGTTGAAATCGCTTTGAAAACGAACTTACAATGATTTATAAAATATGTTTTAAATGGAAATCAACGAAATATATATTATATATATAATATAATGGCCTGAATAGAACGAGCCACGCTGCGGCACTTTGCGAATTTCGACCATTGACTTTGAATTGACATTACGGGAGATCCGATCGTCGGATTCTCCTAAAACCGGAACTGTTGGGTTCGTATCGAAAAGAGCTTTCTAACGAATATTAGAGATTTGAAATCTAATGGTTGAATTTGGAATTATGTCCAAATCAAATTTGGAAAAGGTTGATGTAAGTGCAGTTCGATGGCCGTTTATGGAAATCGACTGTATGGGCATGGATAAAATTATTAAAAATATCAATAATTAGTGAAAAATCATAAGAAATGATTTGGAAATAATTAGGATGAAAAATTCCATATTTGAAAAGATAAAAATATATTTTTATCCAAATGAACTAGTTATTAACTAGATTTGATATCCAATAATTTTTGAATAAAATAAAGGATTTTTGAAATGGTTTTAAAATTAACCAGGATTTCCAATATATGAATTGGAATGGATTTGAATTGAAATTGTCTTTGGAATATTTCGATGTTGGATTTCGTGAATATATAGATATTGTTATGGAAATTTGAAAGATATATTTATATCGTTGTTTCCAACACGATATTTGTTGGTTGTAGTATTTGATATTGAATATAAGCCGATATATTTTCTATTCAGAGCCTTGTATTTAATATCTAATGGGATTTTGGGTTGGTCGTGAACAGTGTCTTCAGTAGCAGTGTTCTTGAACCCCATGTGAAGAGAATAAATCTTTTATTTAAGATTGTTAGAGTTTCCAATTATATTTAATATTTGGAATAAAATGGGATGTGAATTGGGTTTATCGTGAACTGTGTTTTTAACGTCAATCGTTCTTTAACCTGGTTTACAGTGAAATGTGATTTGGAATTTATAAATCTTTTGTTAAGATTTAAAGGAAATTTTCCAAAGTGAAGTTTTCCAATTTAATAAAATAAATTGGAACGGAATGGAATTCGATTTGGTAATAATCGAAGTGGACTTCTATGGAGGAAGACTGTTAATATATATGGAATTTAAAAGGCCTTACCGTTATTCCATTTATATTATCGGTTGGACATGGAAGTTCATATCGATTATATACATTGATCTGTTTTCCGTGAAGATTCCATTGTTAATGGAATGAGATTTTGGGTTTATCGTGAGCTGTATTTTAAATGACATTAGTTCTTCAACCCAGTTAAAGATAAGATTAATTTCTTAACTTTGAAGAAAATCATTAGCAATGATTTTTGGAAATTAAAACTGATTTAGAGTTTTAATGAATCTTTAAATAGATTGAAAGGTGAATTTGATAACTAAAATTATCAAATTCGAGAAATGATCGAGAATGGAGTACCATCTGTTTTACTCCAGGCGATAGTTAAATCATTAATTGGATTTGAATGTGAAATGGTAGATGAATTTACCTATAACACCATGGTGTTAAATATGAAGTATTACCAGTTTTACTTCATGGGATGAATAGGTTGGGATAGGGAAATTAAACAAATGATTACTTCGGTAAGGTTCGCTAATCCCGACTAGTTTGGATAAACCATAATTTGGTTTGAACTGAAATCCAAAAGAAGATTAAAGAATAAATTTAAACAATTTATCTTTGATAAAATTAATGGGAACCTTTCCCAAAGTATAAGAATATTTGAATAAAGGAATATTCTGGATTGGAATGAGGCGTATGTTGTGTTTTTATAGCACTTGTTTATTATATATGTGAGTTATTCAGAAAGACTTGGTTTATCCCATTCTGAATAACTGATTCGACGATGTGTCAAGGATGAAGACGGTGGTTGAAGACCGGAGGTCTTCACATCGTTTGGATGTTTACTGATGTCTTGATTGGGTTGTACAACCAAGACAAGGTAATAAGTGGTGATCATCCAGACGTACTTGGAGATCAACCGGATATGCGAGGACCTCTCCCCTGTATTGGACATATGGGGGAGGAATAAGGTGCCTTCGGTTATTTCGGTCTCTGCGGAGCCGATGACGGTCTTTATACAGACCAGATTTACGCCCCATAGGGCGGGGAAACGCAGTGTTCAAGCATTTTAATCCACTCCGTGTGGACCGGCCCTGACAAAATCAAGGGTCACTCGAGCTCTGACCCTGAGACTCGGTGTAACACCACACATTCATTAATGTCACTCACAAAGGGAATGCATTAACTTCCATGGAGCGTATTTAGTGTATAGAACAGAATATAACAAGACAAATATAAATAATGGTACTTGAAAAAATTAAAACAACTTTTATTGCAGCGGAGAAATAGCTTGATTAAAACAACTTCATAAACCAAGTACACTTAATATCCATCTTAATAAATTGTTTCAGAGTACATAAAATAAAAAGCATAAACCCCAACACAAGTAGCCATAAAAGAAATGAGATGAAATTTACTTTCAGCAATCCAAGCACTTCCAAAAGAGAGAGAAAGAGATCTAAGATCAAGCTCCACTAGTGCTAGTCCCACCCTGAGAACCTGGGGGGGAAAGGAAGAAAAGAGGCGAAAACAAGGGGGTCAAACATAAAGTCTGGCGAGTATAATAACTTTAACAATATAATTATTAAAGTAACTAGGATAAGGCATAAGCTGGTAAGATAAGATATGACCATGAAACAAGTGGGCATGACAAAGCAAATAAGAGGAATATTCTGGCGTTAATCTCGTTCCTAATCACTATAGGATAATTACTATGCTGAACCACCACTAGTCACCCTAAAAGTTGATCCCGCCTACAGAACTTAATAATGATAATGGTAGTTTTGTGTACCCCTAGCTGCCTTCATAGGTGACGTCTACCCTTATCTCCACTAGTTGTACCCACTACCCTCCCCATTCTAGTTACAATGTTTATTTATAATATGGTAGTTATACTCCTAGCTGTCTTCATAGGTGTCGTCTGCTCCTATCTCCGCTAGTCATACCCACTACCTTCCCCATTCGATCGGCTCCCTAACTCGTAGATACCTATGTTGGTCCCACAGTGGGGTGTATCACTCCCCAAAGTGGCAACCCGATACCACCAAAGATGCACGACTTATATCTACATGATGCAACAACATCTTACCTACCAGCCCGGGCCCACGCATGCACATGACCCCGTTGGACTTGTGTTGCCACCGCTAACCCATTTTGACCTCTTACAATCAAATCTAGTAAGCGTGTCCCGTCCTTGACTTGGGTCGAGCTCACAAAGATACTTAATGGGTTACTGGTTTGAAAAGGGCCCCCATGCTTGACACAAGCCTTCCACCTATGCTTGGTCCCCACTTAACCCCATTCTTATTCATGTCTTCTTCATTGTTTTAATTTTTGTTAAGTGCATCTAATCGTATTTCACATGCCACCCAAGGCACCCACTTAATTTCACATGCCACCCAAGGCACCCACTTAACCCCCCATGTCCCACCACATGTTTATCTGGTTAAGTGTTACTTAATTCATTAGAACTGTAACCTTGTAAAGACCTCCCACATTAGGCTGACATTTGCGGTTGTTGGATTTGTCGGGCGGGTCCGGGCAGTCTTATACCTCAAACGAGCCTAACCTCCTGTCTTTACAATTGTTACGCATTTAATTCGTGCCTTTGACCTCTCACATTAGACTGGCATTTGTGGTTGCTGGATTTGCCGGGCGGGTCCGGGCAGTCTTATACCACAAAAGAGTCTACCCTCGTGTCTTAGGCGGTTTATTATTACACATATTTATTTAACCCCAAATTGGATTAATATCCCTATAAAAATTTGTAAATAAATTCCAAATTTATTTATGTCCATGATTGTCTCTTAAAATTATGTCCATAAATACCAATTATGCCAATTAATGTCTCAAATTAATTATATGTCTTTTTAAGGCCATTTATGCCAATTCACAATTTTATGTATATTCAATATTATCCCATCATCCCCACGCTATTCGTACGTTTTCATATGACATATGTTAGACTCGTAAATAGTCTAACTCATAAAAAGAAAACAACATCATATAACACATAAAATAGATCTAAGGATCATGACATAAGATTACATAGCCAATAACTTGCATACGAATTTCATTCAAACTAGCATATGATACTAAAATAGCATAGGTGATGGACATAAACTTGCATAACTTATGTACTACTATAGATCCAAACATAAAGGTGTGAACTTGCATATGGATCTAAACATAAAGGTGAACTTGCATATGGATCTAAACATAAAGATGTAATCTTGCATATAGATCTAAACATGAAGATATAATCTTGTTTATGGATCTAAACATAAAGGTGTGAACAACTTGCATATGGATCTAAACATAAAGATGTAATCTTGCATGTAGATCTAAACATGAAGATATAATCTTGCTTATGGATCTAAACATAAAGGTGTGAACTTGCATATGGATCTAAACATAAAGATGTAATCTTGCATGTAGATCTAAACTTGAAGATATAATCTTGCTTATGGGTCTAAACATAAAGGTGTGAACTTGCATATGAATCTAAACATATAGATTAATGTCACATAAACTAGCATTTGCATATACATGTTTCACATATATTTTAACAACCCAAACTTGTATAAGATTCATATAAGGATATATGATCCAATCACCACAAACTTGCATAAGATATATGATTCAACTTGCATAGGATTCACATAAGAACTAACATATGATCCAATTTGCATAAAATTCACATAAGAACTAACATATGATTCAACACCTCAAACATACATATAATTTACATCGCATGATTCAAAATCACATTCTTATGATCCCAATTATATCTTGTCATAATTAAATTAACGAATTGTTTTGTGAAAGCTATCATACTCACAATTAAAAAGAATAGTCTTGTCTTTTTGGGATCTGTATTCTGAAACTGAATTGCTCGCCCTTGATGTAGACTAATCGTTATTTAGATTTGATTTGATTTTGATTCAAGCTTCTATCTTGCTTTAGGGTTGAAAGTGTATGGCGGTTACTCTAGGTTCTCCATTGACGGCATGGCGGTTCTTGTTATGAATTAATGTGATTAGGGTTAGGGGTTTAGGAGTGTTTTTATAGAAGTTTAATTTAATAAGAGCCGTCAGATTAACCTAGGGATAACCAGAACCATCATGACCACTCAGATGCTGCATCAGCCCTTAGGGCGAATCGAGCCACGGGTTGACAGCCAAACACCCTGGATCGACCCCTAGTCGACCTAGCGGGGCGTGGGTCGACTCCAAAAATGGTGCGGTTCGGCTGTTCCCCCTCCCGATTCGCTGTTTTGAACTTTTTTTTTGAATATATATATATATATATATATATATATATATATATATATATATATCTCGTATGCATACAAACTTCAAGGCTTAATAACTTCTTCATATGTTATCCATTTTATGCAAACCAAATGTCTATCTTGACCCAAAATTTTGAGATGAACATAATAGTGAAACCTATTTCACTTAATTCTTCTTCTAAAAATTAAGTATACTTTAATTTGTGAATTTTAATGTTATAAAATTACGGGGTGTTACATTCTCCCCTCCTTAAAGGATTTCGTCCCCGAAATCTCTAAGTTAAGAAGATTGTATCCTACCAACCAATCATCCATCTACTCAACCATCATCCACAAGCATCCATTGTCCTTAAAGAAATTTCTAATGTTATAAGAACTTATGCAAAAATGTGTGTATATGTTCCTTATCTAATGCAAAGATTAGGCGGTCCATTGATTCAGTTGACCTCCTTAATGCAAATCATGATAGTGCCATGCGTCCATTATGTATGCGAAAGAATCCTATTGATACATATTATTTCTACATGTATGCACAACCATTCATCAAAATGCAGCATCCATATGATAACACAACCATTATACATCCATTAATTTAGATATGCACATGCATTTATCTGCAACATGAAGGTGATTGAGTCGATCTAGTGCCTAATGTGTGTGTACATGCATCCAAGAGCAACCACTAGCAACCACTTGCATCCATTTGCATCCACCAAACATAACATGTCTCAAACACATGTTTGCAACCATAGGGTTCTTCCTAACTAAAGATCCCAGATGTCATTGCAAAGATAATACTAAAAGATAGGACAAGTGTCAACAAAGCAGTAGAAAAAGGAGAAATTAAAACATACCCTCAAAAAGGAAAGGGTACAGCGTATGCATTTTGTCTTCTGTCTCCCAAGTCGCGTCTCTTTGATCATCTCCCCATTGCACTTTGACCAACTTGACCTCTTTGTTGCGAAGATTTTTGACCTCCGATCCGAGAATGCGTGTAGGAGCTCGTCCGATCATGGCATTGCACTCTACTTCCACTTCTTCGAGCGTGCTCGGCTCTACCACTTCCGCCGTATCGTGTAAACACTTACGCAAATGCGAAATGTGAAACACGTCATGAACTCCGCTGAGCTTTTCTGGTAACTTCACTCTATACGCCATATATCCAATCCTCTCCATAATTGGAAAGGGTCCTACGATCCTCGGTGCCAACTTCCCTACTAATCCAAAACGGACTATGTTTCTCAACGGTGACACCTTAACAAAAACCATGTCCCCAATATAGAATTCAAGATCAGTTCGTCTCCTATCAGCATATGACTTCTATCGGTGCTGCGCCGTCGAATTAGGTCTATCTTCTCCGAAGTCTCCCTAATCATGTCGGGTCCAAGCAAAACCTTATCAGTGGATTTCCACCAACATGTAGGTGATCGGCACGGTCGTCCATAAAGAGCCTCAAAAGGTGCCATGCCAATGCTAGCCTGAAAACTATTATTATAGGCGAACTCCACTAGTGGAAGGTGTTATTCCCATGTTCCTCCAAAGTCTAGGATGCATAGTCTCAGAAGGTCTTCTAGAACCCGATGTACTCTCTCGGTCTAGCCGTCCGTCTGAGGGTGATAAGCAGTACTTAAGCATAATTGCGTTCCAACCGCCTCTTGTAAGCTTTTCCAAAATTCGCTTGTGAAAATGGGATCTTTATCGCTCACAATGCTAGAGGGTATGTCGTGCAAACGAACTATCTCTCGAAGGTAAACTGATGCTAACCATGCGGAGGTCCTTCTGCTTTTAACGGGAATAAAATGGGCACTCTTGGTAAGTCGGTCTACAGTTACCCAAATCCCCGTATTACTCTTCCTTGATTTTGGTAACTCATCTACAAAATCCATGGAAACACTTTCCTATTTCCAAAGCGGAATCTCTAAGGGATGAAGCAAACCTCCAGGCTTCTTTTGCTCCGCCTTGACTTGTTGGCACACTAAGCATCTAGCAACAGACTCGGCCATGTCCTTCTTCATTCCGGCCTTAAAGAAAACTCGCTTCATATCCTTATACATCTTAACACCACCGGGATGTATGGTCATCTTAAAGCGATGTGAGACTTCAAGAAATGCCTTCTTCAAACTCTCGTCTTGTGGTACACAAAGTCTTCAATCTCTACGTAACCAACCTCTCTTATCTATAACATATCTATCAAGATGACTCAAGGACACCCCTCCTATAAGCTTGCCTACTATCTCAACCAATTGTGGGTCATTTCGCTGTGCCTCTCCAACTCGACCCAAAAGTGTAGGTTGCACCTCTAACGATGCCAATAATCCGGGTACATAATCGACAGAGGGTCTGAAGTCAAAGGAAGATATATACTCCAAACTCTATCGCTCTACGAACAAAGGACTTAAAGTTAACTTCTTTCTACTTAAGGCGTCAGCTACAATGTTACCCTTGCCAGGGGTATATGCGATCTCAAAGTCGTAGGATGCCAAAAACTCCATCCATCTCGGTTGCCTCAAGTTTAGGTCCTTCTGAGAGAATAAGTACTTTAGCGACTTATGGTCTGTATACAACTTAGACCTCTCGCCAAACAAATAATGACGCCATGACTTAAGCGCAAAAACTATGGCCGCCAACTCTAAGTCGTGGGTAGGGTAATTTTTTTTGTGGGCTTTCAACTGTCTTCCACCATAACATATCACCCTTCCCTCTTACATTAAAACTGCGCCAAGCCCTGTCCCATAAGCATCGGTATATACAGTGAATGTCTTACTCCCGTCTGGCAAAACTAAAACTGGAGCTGTACACGTCAGAACACAAAACAGAAGAACATTTTATTGCTGTTACAACAATTACATCAGAGTACAAGAATATTACAGAGTATGAATACATATACATTGGAAATACAATATCAGAGTTTAAAATACATTTAAATAGCAGCGGAAAAATAGTACAAAACACAACTGAAGGAAATACACGGATACAGAGCCTTCCGAATATCACTTCAGCTATAGACCAGGATCATGTGAATATTATATCTGCAAAACCAAAACTACTAGCTGCCCGTGTGGAAAATATAGGCACCCAGAGTTTAGGTTAAAACAATAAACTCCAGGTCAGTCATGGGACTGGTATGAGAATTCAAAAACATTTATTAAGTTGATTTTAAAGTTAGGTAAATCAAGGGACTACGCCGTAAAACACGGAACGGGTTTACCCCAAGAATACCAGTGCATAAAAATAAACAGCGCAATGCTAAATAAAGGAAAATTAAACCGTTATAAGACTCAATCCCTTGCACGTACGCCGAAAGATAGAGTTTTTCCTTATAATGGTCAAAAATGCTTAATACGCGAAATTCAACTTTTATTATTATAAATGCACAGTGTAGAAATAAATTTTGAATATAAATGTATCAATCTGAAGTGGCATAATATATTATGTAAGCGGCATAATATATTATATCACCATACAAGTATACAACTAAAACCGTAAGCTCGTATTGAAAAGTTGGGTTTCCATCATGATGGCTCCTGATTCGAAAAACATATCATGAATGTATCTCCACGGCTTACGTCTCGGCAAGAGAAAACACCGTAATACATATAATACGCACTTTGGAAGAACAATCTAGTGTTCTGTCCCCATGGGCTTCGGCTGAAACAATTGCCCAATCTCCGGATGTGGAGCGACCACACCTAGCAACGCTCAGTTGACCTAATCCATGTATATATAAAGTATATTGGTCAACCTACTAATCAAACAAACCATTCACCATCATACCGGGGTGTGAGGCTCACGAAGTAACGATATACTCAAAGCTATGCTAATTGACGTCGTGCTTTGATCTTCATCCTCAAGGCTCTGCTTTTCAACAAAAGCCTTGATCATATGCATCTTAGCATGCCACATTGTCAGACCATACCATATCATAGATCATCTACCAATATATAACCGGGTGTTAAGCGAAGAATAAATTCTCCACCAACAAACAGCTATACGTTAAACAAAGATCAACGAATACAATACAAAGGAATACAATGTCAGACACATAATCCATTTACAAGTCCGTTCTGGGTCTGAACGAAACCATATCCGGTAGATCTCCAAGTGGGTTTGGATGATCACCAATTATTCCATCGTTTCGGGTGTACGACCCAATCAAGATACCAATAATCATCCATACGCCTTAGACATTTCCCGGTCTTCAATCGCCGTCTTGATCGTCGATCTTCAAGCGTCGTGTGGATTATTCAGAATGGGTTGAACCGGTCTTTCTGAATAATTCGCGTATTTTAAAATCATGTACTATATAGAACCACAACTAACGCCTCATTCCAATCAAGAATATTCTTTGATTAAAATATTCTTATTTTTAGGGAAAGATTCCCATTAATTTTATCAAAGATAAAATCCTTTGAATTTATTCTATTCGATCCAATTAAGAATTTATTAAAACTCCAAATCGGTTTTAATATCAAAAATCATTATTTAATGATAACCAATTTTAAGAAATAATTCTTATTTTTAACTGGGTTAAAGAACTAGTGTCATTTAAAACACAGTTCACGATAAAGCCAAAATCATCTTCCATAAAATATGGAATCTTTACTGAAATTAGATCAACATATAATCGGTATAAATTTCTGTATCAGACTAATAATATAAATGGAATAACGGCTAGGCCTTTTAAATTCCATATATAGTAGCAGTCTTCATCCCCAGGAGTTCATTTTGATTTTTAACCAATCGAATTTCATTTAATCCCAATTTATTCTATTTAATTGGAATTCTTTTATTCAGAAAACTTTTCATTTAAATCTTAATAAAAGATTTATTTTATTCACACGGGGCTTAAGAACAGTGTTATTTAAGACACTATTCACGACAAACCCAAAATCTAATTTTTCTCTTTCAATTCCAATTTAATATATATTGAATTGGAAAACTCCTCTTTAGAAATTTCTATTAAACTTTAATTAAAAGATTTCTAAATCACAAATCATACTTTAACATCAAATTCTTTTTAATGCAACACATTCAACGAACATATAATCTTCGTAGTCAAATCTTTTCTTAAAAACATGATTCATTATAACTGGAAACAAGACCATAATAAAAATACAATCTTTATTTTCTAACCTTTTACTTGAAAAACATATTATAGTGAGAATGTCATTCTTATTTTCTAATCTTTCTAATGAAACAAATTAACTATAAAAATGTATGCTTCCTAATGTAATCAACCTTAAATAAAAATGAAATCTTTTTAATGTAATCTTTTTAGTTCAACCTTTATTATATTGAAAAATGTGATATTTTCATTTCAATCTTTATTACATTGAAAAATGTAATATTTTCATTTCAATCTTTATTTCCAATTTTAAATCCAAATTGAATATTTTATCTATTATCATATTAAAATAATATTATTTCCAAAATATTAATTTTGAAATTAGCTCTTTTAACATGCATTATAAAATGTATAAAATAAATCGACAAACACGTTTGGGTTAAAATGGTGTTGCTATTTAAAACATATTAAATAGCTCAATTCATTATCTTATTCATTTATATTTTACAATGGGCCAGACCTCCCACATTAAGCCTACGACTTGTGGATGCTGGATATGCCGGTTGGTTCCGGGCAAACTTATCCTACAAGTTGGGCTTAACCTCATGTCATGGCCCAATTCGTATTTGCGTACTTGGACCTCTCACATTAGGCCCAACATTTGTGGCTGCTGGATAAGCCGGTTAGTTCCGGGCAGACTTCCACCACAAATGTGACCTAACCCCGTGCCCAAGTACAATTATAATTTTATAATTATAATTAACTTTTCTAAAACGTACTCTTTGAAAATATCCTTTCCATTACAAAATCTTAATTTTAAATATTCTTTAATTCTAAAATGACGTGATTCCAAATGTCTTAACTTACCTTTCAAATCTTTATAAATGTCTGAACTTTCCATATTATTATAACAATTAATAATAATCTTCCCAAAATGTCTTATTTTGAAATCAAATCTATTTATTGCCACATAATGACGAATAAATGTAATCTTTCCAAAACGTTCAAATTTCAAAATCAAACTTTCTTATCTTAACATGTGGACAGTAAATATGTAATCTTTATAATTAAATATCATTTATTATAACTTTTAAACAATAAAGATATAATCTATTTAGATCAATGCCAATTAATTCCATTAATTGAGTATAAATTAAAATATTCATTAATTCAAAATTGATAACAATAATATTAATCTTTTCAAAATTTTCAGTTTTGAAACAAATCTTCTTAATTTAACTTGTTGAAAATTAAAAAGGGTATCTTTTTAATTCTAATCTTTTATTGTAATTTTTTACTAATAAAAATGTTATCTTTCCAATTCACTCTTTTTATTGTAACTTTGACAATACATACCTTCCCTTTTGAAAACATGGAAACCATCCTTTGGTTCCTTTAATTGAATATTGGATTATAATATTCTTTAACTCCAAATTGGAATGAGACTCACACAATTTCCATGTAATTTGATTACACGGATTTCAAACATCACACTCATTCCATAATAATGTCAACCATTTACATAACAGCCAAAGTGCAATTTATGACTAAATACAAGGGTGACGTGTATTCAAATATCAACCCAAGACACGTGTGGGGTTTCAACCAACATAAATTCAGATAATACAATATTAATTGTGCTTTTTGGAAGATGTGTGGAAACTGATCGTTCAATCAACATAGACAAGTCAGAAAACTTGTTATGGGAGTGTCAACAAATTTTATATGTCATAAATGACATAACATTATTCGCCATACTCACATATTTCAAATGTTAAACAATTCACAATATTCATCCAACTCAATATTCATTCCAACAAACAATTTCAACACAGTTAACTAAGAATAAATAATTGTTCAGAAATTTGAGGGAGATAAAAGTTCTCACCCTGGCCAGGCTGTAATAGACGGTTTAGGCCCAATTTTTAGCCCAAAATTCAACATGCTCCAAATTGGGCGTAGTTCGTGTCGTTGCGAAGCTCTCGACTCGCTGATCGCAGCAAATCCTGTTTCGCGCAATTTCGAGTTCGTATCACAAAGTTATGAATTTTCGAAGTTTCGTAATAATTAAATGATTAATTTAAAGGGTGCGTTTTTTAGAGGTCCCTATTAAGTTTCAAAATATTAAAAAAACCCGGTCATAAACTTATTGTAAATTAGGTCCCTGTTTTCAAAACTTATAAAATAATAATTAAAAAAAATAAAAAAAAATCGTAAATTAGTAATAAAATATATTACGCATTATAAAAAAAATTCAGTTCAAAAAACAACAAAAATAATGTCAGAAAGAAGAAAACAGCAAAAAAACAGAAAAAACTGCAGTTAAATGCATAATATTATGCACCTTTTCGATTTTATTGCATGCATATATGCAATTATTGCAGTTCTTCCAGCGGATAGATTTAACATAATTTTTCAGTTCATTTTTATTTGCATCCAAATGTGCAAATTTCTCAAAAAAAATGCACACATGTGTGCAACATTTTTATAGGATAAAAAGTAGGTAATATTCACTAATGGGTGCGTTTTTTAGAGGTCCCTATTAAGTTTCAAAATATAAAAAAAACCCGGTCATAAACTTATTGTAAATTAGGTCTCTGTTTTCAAAACTTATAAAATAATAATTAAAAAAAAATCGTAAATTAGTAATAAAATATATTACGCATTATAAAAAAAATTCAGTTCAAAAAACAACAAAAATAATGTCAGGAGGAAGAAAACAGCAAAAAAACAGAAAAAACTGCAGTTAAATGCATAATATAATGCACCTTTTTGATTTTATTGCATGCATATATGCAATTATTGCAGTTCTTCCAGCGGATAGATTTAACATAATTTTTCAGTTCATTTTTATTTGCATCCAAATGTGCAAATTTCTCAAAAAAATGCACACATGTGTGCAACATTTTTATAGGATAAAAAGTAGGGACCTAATTTATAAAAAAAAACAAAGTTCTGAAAATTTTTAAACCCGCCCCCTATTTTATTTTTTCCGCCTTTTTGTATTTTTTTTAAAAAAATGTGCGTACGTTCATAAAAAAAAAATCTAAAATATGGAAATAATGTCAGGAATCTACGGAAGTCGAAAAAAAATAGTTGCATACATTTATGCAATTATTACTGATAATTGCATATATGTATGCAACTTTTTCGTAAGCTGTTTTCAGATTAAAATCTGAAAATAAACCTGCACAAATGTATGCAAGTATTTGAAATTTTTGCACACATGTATGCATTTATTTGCATGAATAAAAATCAACGAAGATGTATGTAGTGAAAAATATGCACGGATGTATGCAGGAAAGTGATATATGTGCATACTATTATGCATTTAACTGGAAATTTCGTTTTTTTTTTTTTATTATTTTTTTGATTTTTGACGCCTTCTTTGATGGTTTTTTGTTCTGAATTTTTTAGTGTTTACATGTTTTATTTAAATACGAATTTACGTGATTTTTTTATATATTTTTTATAATTTTTTGATGACTTTTCAGAAAATAGGGACCTAATTTACTATAAGTTTATGACCGGATGTGAGCCTAATTAAGTTTCAAAATAGGGATGTGAGCCTAATATTCAATAATTTAAATTATGAAAATTACCCAAAATTTCAACTTCCTTAGGATTGAACGTAGTTAGTGTCATTGCGAAGATCTCGTCGCCACGATCGCAGCGGATCTGAAATCGTCATATTCTGAATTCGTATGAGAGAGATATACAATTTCAAAGTTTGAGCTACAAAATTACCCCAAATCTCGGTCAAACAGCCCCTCACCACCTTTGACCGTCGTTTCCCACCACCTGGAGCCACCTGACATCACCGTACTATCGCCAATCTCTTCGTCTTGGCGAGACGCACCACCACCAGAAAGCGCCGCCCCTAGAGCTTCTCCGATCATCGGGAAATTCGCCATGAACGAAAATCCGTTCGCAGGTCCCACAGGCCACACCACATATCCAAATGACCTGAAAATTTCTAAGCACCTTCTCCTTGTGTGGACGAAGAACTTTCGTGTTTGGCCCTTCGCCTGATTCTTCCCGGATTGGCCAAAAATTGATCATCTATGTTCTGAGCTCGCCGGAATTTTCTGTTTTGCTCTAATTCAGTTTTTCTCGATTTTCGTGCCCTTCCATCGACTTTCAGACAAAACTTTCTGCAGCAAAGTTGTAGATCTTTGTCTCCTCTACAATTTCTTCCATTGCGCCATCATCCAATTCTTCACGGTTTGGCCAGAAAACACCAAAATCCAAAACTGACTTTTTGCAATCAAACTCAGATCCCGGCGAATCCGTGCGACAATAGGTCTTGAATTTTTCGTGGTAGATAGAGGATAAGAAGATGAACAAAACCCAGAAAGGGTTTGGTCTAATTTTGTTCTGATTTGGAGTTATAAATTGTTTAGTTTTAGGGTTTTTTGTGCAAAGAATATTTTTAGAGTGGAGGTCATGAAATATGAAGAAAATGAAGATGGAGGAGGCTATGTTATGTTTAGGGTTCAGCTAATGGCTATTAAAAGATAATATATAGGTAGGTTATAAACTCAATTAAGCCCAATTACCATTATGTACATATATTAATACATTTTTTTTGTCCGCTTTCCGTAGTTTAAAAATTCGTGTTAACACCTACGAATTCCATTGTAATTGAAAATTGAAACATAAATATTCCTTGACTTTACGGATTTAAAGAAACTGGTTTCGTCATTTTCCGAGTCGTATGAATTAATAATGAATTTTTAAAGTGTGAAAATTGACCGTTTTCACTGAAAAATCAATTATAATTACATATTAATTCTAAAAATTCCAGAAAAATCATTTCTAGCTTTGTTTTGATGATACGAACCCAATAAAATTAATTTCGTTGAATTTGAAGACCGTTTGCAAAACTTCACTTTTCAAGGCGTATATATTTTATATTTAAAAATATATTTTTATATGAATAATTTCCGTAACTCAAAATATATAAGTGTTTATACTTTTTCAATGCAGAAACATCATTTTGAACTCAATGGAAGTGGTTTCGAGTCCAAATTCGTTCGTATGTAAAAAGTAGCGTTTTGGGTCATATATATATAAACTTTCCCGTGTTTTTCTGATATCTTGATTGGGCATAACTTTTGATTCCCGCTATGAAATTTCAATTTTTCGGATTCGTTGGAAAGATATTTTTAAATAGATTCTAATATTTTTGGTTTCGCTAAAATCCGATTTATTTTGCATCCTGTATAGTCAGTCAAAGTTAAAATTCAAATTTTCAAACTGCTGCGCTATTTCTTACTCCTTTTATAATTTAAATAATATCCATTCGTTTTAACTTCGATTAAAATAAATTTATAGTCGCTATTATATAAAATAAATTATTTTAAATATTAAAGAACCATTAAAATGATTAAAATAAAAAATTTAAATTCGGCCCAAAATTCCGGGTCGTTACAATCTCCCCCACTTAAGAACTTTTCGTCCTCAAAAGGGAACCAAGGTAAAAGTCGTTTACTTAGCTAACTCAATATTCATTCTAATAAATTTTTCAATTCAGTTCAATATGGAATTTAATATAGTTAAATGTATCATTCTATTATATATCGGTTTTGTTAATTACCATTTCAATAATTCTATTAGTTAAACTAATAATCAACATCACAACCAGCAGTCAATTAGGTGATTAACTTTTCAAACATATATAGGTTTAGTATATATAGATAAAAATCATATTTTTAGTGCAAATCACAGCAAATAACCCTATCTAGTTTGGGTTCTCATACGAGTCAATTGGAAATATATAGACATTCCACCTTCGTTACTCGAACATGAATACTAATGATGCAGCTGTCATCATCAGGATTATCCCTGGGCAACTAGAGTGTGATTCTATATCTATACAGTATATTAATACTTCGAATATCCGTTAATTACTCGTATATTCAAAATCTTTATATACTCGATTGTCCAAATAAAATATAATAATATATCAAATACGTATTTTTAAGATAAAAATTTTCAAAATATTAAATTTGTTTTCTTATTTATTTTAAAGAAAATAACACTCTTTACACCCGTTCTAGGATACTACTGATCCTATCTCTAACGAGTTATTCTTATTGGATATTACTAATCCAATCTCTGATGAATTCTTTCGTTCGGTTCTAATGTGTTTTGTTCTCGAGCTCTGTAAACCAAAGCTCTGATACCAAATGTGACGACCCAAACTTCCCCGTGAAGGTAAGCCTGGATTGCTTTGAGAACAACACACGTCAGAACACAAAACAGAAGAACATTTTTTTTGTTGTTACAACAATTACATCAGAGTACAAGAATATTACAGAGTATGAACATTTATACATTGGAAATACAATATCAGAGTTTAAAATACATTTAAATAGCAGCGGAAAAATAGTACAAAACACAACTGAAGGAAATACACGGATACAGAGCCTTCCGAATATCGCTTCAGCTGTAGTCCAAGATCCTGTGAATATAATATCTGCAAAACCAAAACTACTAGCTGCCAATGTGAAAAATATAGGCACCTAGAGTTTAGGTTAAAACAATAAACTCCAGGACAGTCAGGGGACTGGTATGAGAACTCAAAAACAGTTATTAAGTTGATTTTAAAGTTAGGTAAATCAAGGGACCACGCCGTAAAACACGGAATGGGTTTACCCCCAAGAATACCAGTGCATAAAAATAAATAGCGAAATGCTAAATAAAGGAAAATGAAACCGTTATAAGACTCAATCCCTTGCACGTACACCGAAGGATAGAGTTTTTCCTTATAATGGTCAAAAATGCTTAATACGCGGAATTCATCTTTTATTATTATAAGTGCACAGTGTAAAAATAAATTTCGAATATAAATGTATCAATCTTAAGTGGCATAATATATTATGTAAACGGCATAATATATTATATCACCGTACAAGTATACAACTAAAACTGTAAGCTCGTATTGAAAAGTTGGGTTTCCATCATGATGGCTCCTGATTCGAAAGACATATCCCGAACGTATCTCCACGGATTACGTCTCGGCAAGAGAAAACACCGTAATACATATAATACGCACTTTGGAAGAACAATCTAGTGTTCTATCCCCATGGGCTTCGGCTGAAACAATTGCCCAATCTCCGGATGTGGAGCGACCACCCAGCAATGCTCAGTTGACCCAATCCATGTATATATAAAGTATATTGGTCAACCTACTAATCAAACAAACCATTCACCATCATACCGGGGTGTGAGGCTCGCGAAGTAACGATATACTCAAAGCTATGCTAATTGACGTCGTGCTTTGATCTTCATCCTCAAGGCTCGGCTTTTCAACAAAAGCCTTGATCATATGCATCTTAGCATGCCACATTGTCAGACCATACCATATCATTGATCATCTACCAATATATAACCGGGTGTTAAACGAAGAATAAATTCTCCGCCACCAAACAACTATAAGTTAAACAGAGATCAACGAATACAATATAAAGGAATACAATGTCAGACACACAATCCATTTACAAGTCCGTTCAGGGTCTGAACGAAACCATATCCGGTAGATCTCCAAGTGGGTTTGGATGATCACCAATTAGTCCATCGTTTTGGGTGTACGGCCCAATCAAGATATCAATAATCATCCATACGCCTTATACATTTCCCGGTCTTCAATCGTCGTCTTCATCGTCGATCTTCAAGTGTCGTGTGGATTATTCAGAATGGGTTGAACCAGTCCTTCTGAATAATTCGCGTATTTTAAAATCATGTGCTATATAGAAACACAACCAACGCCTCATTCCAATCAAGAATATTCTTTTATTAAAATATTCTTATTTTTAGGGAAAGATTCCCATTATTTTTATCAAAGATAAAATCCTTTGAATTTATTCTGTTCGATCCAATTAAGAATTTATTAGAACTCCAAATTGGTTTTAATATCAAAAATCATTATTTAATGATAACCAATTTTAAGAAATAATTCTTATTTTTAACTGGGTTAAAGAACTAGTGTCATTTAAAACATAGTTCACGATAAACCCAAAATCATCTTCCATAAAATATGGAATCTTTACTGAAATTAGATCAGCATATAATCGGTATAAATTTCTGTATCAGACTAATAATATAAATGGAATAACGGCGAGGCCTTTTAAATTCCATATATAGTAGCAGTCTTCATCCACAGGAGTTCATTTCGATTTTTAACCAATCGAATTTCATTTAATCCCAATTTATTCTATTTAATTGGAATTCTTTTATTCGGAAAACTTTTCATTTAAATCTTAATAAAAGATTTATTCTATTCACACGGGGCTTAAGAACATTGTTATTTAAGACACTATTCACGACAAACCCAAAATCTAATTTTTCTCTTTCAATTCCAATTTAATATATATTGAATTGGAAAACTCCTCTTTATTAATTTCTATTAAACTTTAATTAAAAGATTTCTAAATCACAAATCATACTTTAACATCAAATTCTTTTTAATGCAACACATTCAATGAACATATAATCTTCGTAGTCAACTCTTTTCTTAAAAACATGATTCATTATAACTGGAAACAAGACCATAATAAAAATATAATCTTTATTTTCTAACCTTTTACTTGAAAAACATATTATAGTGAGAATGTCATTCTTATTTTCTAATCTTTCTAATGAAACAAATTAACTATAAAAATGTATTCTTCCTAATGTAATCAACCTTAAATAAAAATGAAATCTTTTTAATGTAATCTTTTTAGTTCAACCTTTATTATATTGAAAAATGTGATATTTTCATTTCAACCTTTATTACATTGAAAAATGTAATATTTTCATTTCAGTCTTTATTTCCAATTTTAAATCCAAATTGAATATTCTATCTATTGTCATATTAAAATAATATAATTTCCAAAATATTAATTTTGAAATTAGCTCTTTTGACAGGCATTATAAAATGTATAAAATAAATCGATAAACACGTTCGGACCAATCTCCCCCACTTAAAACTTTTCGTCCCCGAAAAGGAACAAAGTCGAAAGTGGATTAATTAATCAACTCTACTTTCAATCTGGCTTCCATTCTCCAACTTTTCAGTTTTTGAGAATTTTCAAATTCTTCAAAAATTTGGCTAACACCCTAAATTTTCGAAAAATTTCGCCATAACCTCCTTTGTACGGGGAGGGGTTTGGAAATTTATTGGACCGTATTAGGTACCCAATAAATCCTATAAAGCATACACATATTTATAGTGATATATTCTGGTGTTTACAGGGGAGCGTGTATAGCTAATAACTCCAGAGAATAAATTCTCGTCACCCTGTCTAAGCCCGAGGGAGTGTGTATTTTTAATTACTCCAGAGAATAAATTCTCGTCACCTCGTCCCGTGTGGGAAATAAATAATCCATGTGCCATATCAAATAACTAGAGAGACGTGATTATTGTCAACTCCAAACCCGTGTGGGGTTTTTATTAATTTGGCAATTAATCGTTACAATTTTTATATGGTCCATATCAGTCATCAGTTCAACCTGTAATATATAGTCATCGCCATACAAGCCTCTCGCTCGTATGGTAAATCTTCAACCTCGTCACACAAGCTCCAAATGCTTATGTGGTATATGATGAAGTATGCCTATCTTCCAGAAGTATGCCATGTAGTGTAGTTCAAAATTAATTGTTACTATCTTATGGCGACGTTTATTATTACACACAGAATAACCAGCACTCCGCATCCAATGGCATTCACAAGAGTTGATATAATAATATTTCGCATCCAACTCATTAAGGTTTACCTATTTGTCGGGCACGCAAATAATTCCTTTACTCAACAGCTAATCCTTTTACCTGTTCAAACATATATAATGCACATGTATATATTTCTGTCTATTTTTAAATCAGTTCAATGTGTGATTTAATCGAATAAATTCTACCATTCATTCTCTTATTGATTAAATTAACTATCGTTCTAATAATTTAATTAATCAAATCCACTATCACACAACCCAAACAACAATCAATTTGTTTTTAACTTTTCAAAAACATACAAATTAATTCATACACTCTTTTTAAAATAATCAGACTATAGAATTAAAAGTGCACATCCACGGAAAGAAAATAACAACAAAGTAGAGAACTAATTGATAGCACAAAGTATGATAAATGTACCTTGCACCGGAGTCAATCAGAGATATCTACTCGACACTTAGGATAGGCTTTCTGTATGCTCTCCTCAGTTTCCCAAGTACAATCTCATGGATCTCCACTCCATTGCACTTTGACTAAGTGAACCTTTTTGTTCCTCGGCTCTTTGGTTTCTTTGCCAATGATCTTTAGCGTCTCTCTTCTCACAGCTAATTCTGGAGTAATTTCAATATCCTGTTGCGCTGCTTCTTCCACGATCAAGTCTGGATCATGAACGTGCTTTCGAAGTTGAGATATGTGAAATACATCATGCACTCCAGGCAACCAATCAGGCAATTGAACCCTATAAGCGAGAGTTCCAATCCGTTCAAGAATACGAAACGGACCAACGAATTTGGGTGCTAATTTCCCTGTTTTACCGAACCGGATAACTCCTCTCATCGGCGATACTTTCAAATATACATAGTCGCAAACAGTAAACGATATATATCTTCTTCTCTTATCGGCATAGCTCTTCTGTCGTCTTTGAGCGGCGAGTAATCGTTTCTTAACGAAATCGACTTTGTCGGCAGCCTCGCGGATCATATCAGGTCCCAATATAAGTCTATTACCAGGTTCGACCCAACAAGCAGGAGATTGGCACGGTCTACCATACAATGGTTCGAATGGTGACATTGTCAGGCTTGCTTGGTAGCTATTGTTATAGGAGAACTCAGCCAAATGTAAATGGTCTTCCCATGATCCACCAAAGTCAAGAACACAAGCCCGCAATAAATCTTCTAGTATACGATTCACCATCTCAATCTGACCATCTGTCTGAGGATTGTAAGCGGTGCTTAAGTTCAGCTTCGTTCCCAGTTCTACTTGAAATGCCTCCCAGAATTTGCTAGTAAATATTGGATCTCTATCGCTAACTATACTGATCGGCACTTCGTGTAGCCTAACAATTTCCTTGAAATATATCTGCGCCAGACTCTGAGCAGTTCTATTTGATCTGACAGGTATGAAATGGGCGGTCTTCGTGAAGTGATCTATGATCACCCAAATATTGTCGTTTCCTTTCCTGGTTCTGGGCAAACCATCTATGAAGTCCATGGAAATATGTTTCCACTTCCAACCTGGGACGTCCAGCGGTTGCAACAATCCAACAAGTTTCTGTTGGTCGCTTTTGACTAGTTGGCAAGTAGGGCATCGACCAACATATATTCAAAAGTCCCTTTTCATAGCCTTCCACCCGAATGTTCGCTTGAGATCGTTATACATTTTGGTCACACCGGGGTGGATACTCAGCTTGGATTTTTGACACTCGTCTAACACTTCCCTTTTTAACTCTGGGATGTCGGGAACACAAATCCTTCCTCTCAATCTCAGGATTCCATCGTTATCTATTTGAAAACACGAGGGTTCGCCTTTCTGAATCCTTTTGATCATATCCTTAATAAAATTATCATCCTTGTGAAGAATAGATATTTTGTCAATCAAGGAAGTCATAATAATAAAGCTGGCGATCATTACATTCTTTCGGCTTAACGCATCGGCCATGACATTGGCTTTCCCTGGAGTGTATAGAATCTCAAAATCGTATGCTGCAAGGAACTCTAGCCAACGTTGCTGCCTCAGATTCAAGTCTTTCTGAGTGAATAGATACTTTAGCAACTGGTGATCCGTAAACAATTCGAATTTCTCACCCAGAAGATAGTGCCTCCAGATTTTCAAAGCAAATACGATGGCCAACAACTCAAGATCATGAGTGATGTAGTTCTTTTCATGTGGCTTCAGCTGACAGCTAGCATAAGCAACAACTTGACCTCTTTGCATTAATACTGCACCAAGGCCTTCTCTAGAGGCATCTGTCCAAACTTTCAAATCCTGATTGTCGTCGATAATGGTTAACACTGGAGCAGTTGTTAATCTTAACTTTAGCTCCTCAAAAGTCTCCTCACATTCAAGAGTCCACCTGAATTTTGAGTGCTTCATTGTAAGCTTCATTAAGTGACTAGATATCTTCGAAAAATCTTTAATGAACTTCCGGTAATAACTAGCCAATCCAAGAAAACTTCGGACTTTTGTGGGAGTACTGGGCTGTTTCCGGTTTTGAATAGCTGTGATTTTACTTGGATCCACAACAATTCCTTCTTTTGATACGATGTGGCCCAGAAACTTCACTTCATCTTTCCAGAATATACATTTGGATAGTTTGGATTTTAATACATTCCTTCTCAGAATTTCTAGAACTTAATCCAAATGTTTTTCATGTTCGTCTTTTGACTTAGAGAAGATTAGAATATCGTCAATAAAAACCAGAACAAACTTGTTCAAGACTCCTCTAAACACTCTATTCATTAAATCGACGAAGTAGGCTGGAGCGTTACATAAGCCGAACGACATTACTAACCACTCGTAGAATAAGTCTGGACCTCTGAATGCTGTCATAGGAACACACTCTTCGGCAATACGAAGCTGATGGAAGCCTATAGCTAGGTCCATCCTTGAAAATACTTGTGCTCCATTCAGACGATCCAATAAATCATCGATTCGCGACAATGGATATTTATTCTTTATTGTCTGCTTATTCTAGTCGCGATAATCCACACATAGTCGTAGAGTACCGTCAGACTTTGGGACAAATACCACTGCTGCTCCCCAATCAGAGAAACTAGGCCTGATCAGACCCTTCCATACAAGCTGCCGTGTTTGATTGTCTAGTTTTTCTTTCTCCTTTAGAGTCATTCTCCGAATAGCGTGCACTACTGGCCTTGCGTTCGGAATTAAAGCGATCTTGAAATCAATTTCTCTCTGCGGAGGTAAGCTTACAACTTATTCGAACACATCCGCATATTTCTTGATGATAGGAATATCTTTTATGAGGTTGGGAATATTCTCTATGACTACAGGGATATTTTCTATTTGAGCAGGAGAAACATCCAAAGCTGCCCAGAAGTCTTTTCTATTAGAATTCTGACCTTCAAAAGGAATGGTTATATAATCACCTGATTTAATCTTTGCCTTAACGACTCTGTCGGCGCATTTAACCTTAGCTTCATATTTGGTCAACCAGTCTAACCCCAAGATAAGATCAAACTCGGTAAATTTCATGATGACCGCGATGGTAGGGAACCGATAACGAGAAAAAGAAACCGGCACTCCACACACCCAACTGAGATTTAGGGAACCCCCAACCGGATTATGGACAGTCATTGGTTCTTTGAGCTTCTTCAAATTCAAATCTAGTTTCTTAACCGCATTCTTTGCAACAAAGCTTCGTGACGCGCCGGTGTCAAACAGTACTTTCACGGGAATATCTTTGACAGTAAGCGTGCCTTCTAAAACATCTGGCCTTTCCTGAGCAGACGAAGATGCAGGCATTTCTGCCACTTCATTTACATGTACCTTTTCAGATTTCTTTGATAGCTGACAATTTTTCGCAATATGACCAGCCTGATGGCACTTATGGCATCCTCTGCCCTCATGAACCTTCTTACTGGGTTCAAATCCACTCTTTCCTCGTTTGTTCCAAGATTTGCAACTTATCACCAAATGTCCTTTTCTATTGCGGCTTGAGCACGTGGCGGTCGTTACTGGTTCTTTCTCAGATTTAACCCTTTTCCTCTTGGCTTTGGGCTTCTTACTGGCCTCGGGACTATCAGTCACCGACTCCACTTTGTTACTCGAACTGACTTCCTCTTCGTCGCGCAACATACCTTTCTTATGGAGATCTTCATACTGATAAGCCATATATATCATTTCTGAAAAAGGAAGCTTCACATGCCCCATTACCTTATTCTAGTATTATCTTTGCAGGCCATGAATAAAACCTCAGATTCTTTCTCTTTGTATTTTGAATTAGATGCAGGGCAAAGTGAGAAAGTTCGTTGAATTTCTTATGATATTCTGGAATGGCCGTATCTCGTTGTATCAGATAAGAGAATTCATCACATAACCGCTCAGTTGCTTCTGGGGAGTAAATCTTTCTAGGAAAATCACTTTGAATCTATCCCAGGTGATATCACCTTCTGGATTATCCTTAATAATTGTTTCCCACCAGACTAAAGCTTCTTCTTTGAGCGCCCAAGATGCCACTAATCTTTTCTGATCATCTCTCAACTGGATACGTTCAAAAATTCTTTCAACAGAACTCATCCAAGCTTGAGTTTGAATTATAGATTCATTGCCTGAGAATTGTGCTCCGCCCAGATTTCGATATCTCTTTAATAGAGCCTCTAGATCTGGTTCTGCATTTCTTCTGTTTTTGACACTCATTTTCTAGTACTTCTGCAAATAGCAGACCAAGTGTCAGGTCAACAGAAAAGATATTTTAAAACATAGAAACATATACTTGAATGTAAATGTGTCTATCGGGGTGTATTTCATTCTGCTTTACTCATACCAGGATATTACTGATCCTATCTGTAATGAGTTATTCATCCTAGAACACTACTGGTTCTATTTCTGACGAGTTCGTTAATATGTTATATTCCAGCACTAAGCTTAACCAAGGCTCTAATACCACGATGTGACGACCCCAAAACCCCGTACGACGGTGTTAAGGGTAATCTTTGGAATATAACACATAAACAGATAATAGCAGAACAGAATTAAATAAATACACCAGATAATGAACAAATAATCCCTGGATAAACAATAATCATCAGAGTTACATAGTACACAGGATCATACTTAGTACAAATACAGTTCAGCTATACATAAATGTCTACAGCGGAAAACAAACATAATATGTACAATAGGAGATGAACATCATAAAAAGAGATAAATGATAGAATCCATCTTCATCACCAGCTATCCAGAAAGAGCCAGCTAAAACTTGAATACAAGGCTGCCCGTGTAGAAAAAGGGGCACCCGAGTTTGCAAGTGAAACAAACTACGAGTCAGTCATGGGACTGGTATGAGAAATCTACTTAACACATTATAATTTGGCTAATCACAGGACCACGCCACTTTCGCGGAACGGGTTTACTCCATTGGATTGCCAGTGCTTTATAACAAGTAAATCTTTTAAACATCGCAATGCTTTTGTTAAAAATGAAGCCATTATAAGACTCAGTTCCCATCGCACAATGCAACGCAAACCAGAGGATAGAGTTTTACCTTATAATGGCCAAAATATGCTTGATACGAATAAAACAAAAGCATTTGATATTATTACTAGTGTTTATATGTTTCAAAAACAATTTCAAATCATAAGTATCAATCATAGACGGTATTAATGCCCCATACCACTATGTCACCATATATAGGTATACAATCAAAACCGCACAGTCACGTATTTGGAAATTGGATTTCCTTCATGAACCAAGGCAAAAGATAGTCCTTACCGACTTCGAGATGCTCTAGCCCGCCCCTCAGGACCCAGACTCAGGTGGGCCCTTGGATCGTCAGAGCCGGTCCACACGAAGTGGATTAAAATGCCTGAACAGTGCATTTCCCCGCCCTTTGGAGCGTAAATAAGCCAACGAATGACTCCATCGGTCCCGGATCGACCGATATATTCGAGGCGCCTCGCAACAGCAACAACCACATAGGTGAAAAATAGTATAAATGTCAACCAGTTTAAGCACCGACACCACCTCTAGCTAGAAAGAAATGCATGTCCTCCCTGAGGTCCTCTCCCGTTTCTGGTTCATACCGGGGTGTGAGGCTCGCGAATTCACGTTATACGCAAAGCCACGCCACACAGGCGGTGCTTTGATCATTAACCACAAGACTTTGCTTTTCAACAGAAGCCCTGATCACTGCATCTTAGCATGCCACACAGGCAATTCACACCATGCAACTGATGGCTATCCATCACACAGAATGAATTCCAATGTCAGACACACAGTCCATTTACAAGTCCGTTCTGGGTCTGAACGAAACCGGAGGCACTATATACCTCGCATACCCGTCGATCTCCACGTACGTCTGGACGATCACCACTCATTATCCATATTTCGGGATGTCCCCCAATCAGGACATCAGTTACCATCCAACCGAGGTGAAAATCTCCGGTCTTCGACCACCGTCTTCATCTTCGATTTCTTATCGTCGATTCAGTTATTCAGAATGGGATAAACCCGGTCTTTCTTAGCAACTCGCGTATATAATAAACAAGTGCTACACAAACACAACATACGCCTTATTCCAATTCATTAGTCACTAACCGTAAATCAGTAAGAGAACGATTCCCCAAATATTAACCCCGAAGGCCGAAACCAACATCAAATCAAAACCCAGGAAACCATTCGACTTAGCCAACCTTCAGTTAGTTTCTAAATTTCACATTCCATATCGTTTATAAGATTTTATAATGATTTATCGCTATTTTTATTTATTTAAAAATAGCCAATTTATTCAAACGACGCTTCAGGCCATAACGCGGCCGTAGCGCTGTTTTTCTTCAGATTTGATTTACACATATCTGAAAATCTAACCATTGGATCTTCACAAAATTTATATCATTAGAAAGATCTTTTCAAAATGAATCCAACGGTTCCAGTTTTGGGAAAATCCGAAGGTCGGATCTCCCGGTACACTCGTTTGAAGTTTCGATTTCAAAATACGAACTGCAGCATCGTTATTCGATTTAATTTAATTATATATATGTATAATCGATTCTGGCGCTGTTTTTCTTCAGATTTGAATTAAACATTCCAAATAATTCAACCGTTGGATCTTTACAAAGTTGGTGTCGTTGGAAAGATATTTCCAAAGCGATCCCAACGGTTTCGGTTTCGGGAAAATCCGATGGTCGGATCTCCCGCACTAATCGTTTGAAATCACGGTTTCAAAACACGAACTGCAGCTTCGTTATTCGATTTAATTTAATTATATTTATATATTTATATATATATATATAATCGATTCTTCGATTTCAAACCCATATTCTTTTCATACCTTTGATAAAAATGATATTTTTATCCAACTGACCTCTATTTCAACACTTCACTATTTTTAACAATTCATGTATATAATAAAAATGTGATTTTCATTGTAAAACTATTTATTTCAAAACACGCCTATTTTATATAGTTCATATAGATGATAAAAATATGATTTTTATTATAAAACAATTTCTTTCAAAACACGAATATTTTATATAGGACATATAGTTGATAAAAATATGATTTTTATTACAAAATAATTTATTTCAAAACACGACTATTTTATATAGTTCATATAGATGATAAAAATGTGATTTTTATTGTTAAAACAATTTATTTAAAACACGAATACCATTCAACACATGAATTTCTATTCAACGAATGAATTTCTATTCAACACATGAAGGTTTTCTATAGTTCGTATATATAAAGTAAAAATGTGATTTTTATTGTTAAAACAATTTATTTAAAACACAAATACCATTCAACACATGAATTTCTATTCAACGAATGAATTTCTATTCAACACATGAATGTTTTCTATAGTTCAAATATATAAAATAAAAAGGTGATTTTTATATTTAAAACAATTTGTTTAAAACACGAATACCATTCAACACATGAATTTATATTCAACGAATGAATTTCTATTCAACACATGAATGTTTTCTATATTTTATATATATACAATAAAAATGTGATTTTTATATTTATAACAATTTATTTCAAAACACGAATACCATTCAACACATGAATTTCTATTCAACGAATGAATTTCTATTCAAGACACGAATATAGTTTCAACACATGAAAATAATTCTAACACATGAATATTATTCAAAATTTCGGCAGCATAACGGCGGGGTAGTTAAAACCGGGGCCGTCCCTAGTACGGCTCCTCGCTCTACCTTTAAGCCTCGCGGCTTTCGACAATGGGGATTTCATGCATCTAGTTCGCACGCAGGCGACATGTATTTTTTTTTTCTTTTCCACAAACTAACCCTATGTGGTTTCAACCAAATAATTATCAACCACAAACGGGTATTTTTCAACCACAAACAATTCTAATCAACCATTCGCTATCAACCAATTTTCACACCAATCACAACCAATAAATATCATCCATGGTTTGTGGACGAGGGGCGTATATACATACATAAATATATATATATATATATATAAGTATTTCACTTCTATTTCAACACATATATAATTTTTACAACGCATGTATAAATTATATATCGAACGTACAACTTATACAACGCTTATATAACTCGTACATCGACTATATGATATATACATCGTCGTTTTATATATCGTTTATAATTTAGAAATCTCACATTGGGTTCCACTCCACCAAAAATAGCAGAAGGCTCAGAAAAATATGCGGTCTCTTCCAGAATGTAGAAGACGTCCACACGAGTCCATTGTCTCTTGTTTCACTGAATTTCATCAACAAACGAAAAAGATATGATTTTTACAGTGAAATCAAAAACCGTAGCACTTTAAAGTGCTATAATGCAGTTGAAATTAAAATAGCTGTATACCTCCACTGTTTGCTTCAAAACTAGGTCACGGATTCACGCACGATTCGTTCAGTTTGAGGATGATCAGATCATGCTACGTGAAGCAGCTCCGAGTCGCGTGCCTGGCGGTTGTCCTCCAGCCTTGATCGACGGCGAGATGACGTGGCAGCGGCGAGATGAAGTCTTCGACTTTGAGGAGCTGGATCTCGGCAAATACCCCACTAGAGAAGACCAGGTTTGTATGGATTTAGAGATGAGAGAATTCTCTACAAAAAACCCAACTGGAGCCTGTGATTTTGATGAGTGGGTTTGCCAGAAAAGAGGAGAGAAGATCTGACCGTTTTCCGCCGTTCGACGAGGGCTCTCGGGGAAGAAGCGGGGAGAGAGAAGAATGCGTGGACCAATAGGATTTTTTTATTAATTTATATATTTTTAAAATTTTAAAATACCCTCTTTCACACACGAACCCCAATTCAAACCCAACGACTGTCGTCCCTAGCTAAATACCCCCATTCTGAACACAATGGGATATGTTTCGAAGGCCCATTCGACTGTTTCAGTCAGTTTTCCTTCAAATTAAAATATTAAACATTTAATATTTGATTTGAACGTACATTTCAATTTGCCGGGGCCACATACTGATTCTAAAAATTCCCGAAATTTAGATCTAGCTATGTTTTGACGATACGGTCCCAACAAAACTAGTTTCGTCGAATTCTGAGACCGTTTGAAAAATGGCCCATTTTTGGTCGATCTAATTTAACTATAATTGACCAAAACACGTTTTCCTTTTCCATGCTCACATATTAACTTCAAAAATTATGAAATTTGAAACCTAGCAATAATTTTACATCCCGGATCCAACAAAAGTGGTTTCGTCGAATTCTGAGGTCGTTTGCAAAATGGCCATTTTCTGGTCGATCCAATTTGATAGAAATCGACCAAACACATTTTCCTTTGCCACGCTCACAAACTAGCTTCAAAAATTATAAAATTTGAAACCTAGCAATAGTTTAACATCCTGGATCCAACAAAAGTGGTTTCGTCGAATTCCGAGGTAGTTTGCAAAATGGCCATTTTCACGGGCTATATAAACTCTATAGCGACCTTTCTGAAAATTCATTTGTCCATAACTTTTGCTTCCCGCTATGAAACTTCGATTTTTCATATTCGTTAGAAAGATATTAACAAACAGATTTATATATTTTTGGTTTCACTAAAATCCGTTTTGTTTTGCACCCGGTACAGTCAGTCAAAGTTTGAATTCAATTTTTGAAACTGCCGCGCCATTTCAGGCCTTGTTATAATTAGAATTAATTATATTTATTTTCAAACGTCGATTCAAACTTACTTTTCGTCGTTATTATTTAAAATATTTATTTTAAATATTTAAAATCCACTAAAATAGCCAATTTAAAAATTTTAAATTGGTTAAGATTTTCCGGGTCGTTACAGGTTAAAATGGTGTTGCTATTTAAAATAGATTAAATAGCTTAATTCATTATCTTATTCATTTATATTTTACACTAGCCAGACCTCCCACATTAAGCTTACAACTTGTGGATGTTGGATATGCCGGTTATTTCCGGGCAGACTTATCCCACAAGTTGGGCTTAACCTCGTGTCATGGCCCAATTCGTATTTGCGCACTTGGACCTCTCACATTAGGCCCAACATTTGTGGCTGCTGGATAAGCCGGTTGGTTCCGAGCAGACTCCCACCACAAATGTGACCTAACCTCGTGCCCAAGTATAATTATAATTTTATAATTATAATTAACTTTTCTAAAACGTACTCTTTGAAAACATCCTTTCCATTACAGAATCTTAATTTTAAATATTCTTTAATTCTAAAATGACGTGATTCCAAATGTCTTAACTTACCTTTCAAATCTTTATAAATGCCTGAACTTTCCATATTATTATAAGAATTAATAATAATCTTCCCAAAATGTCTTATTTTGAAATCAAATCTATTTATTGCCACACAATGACGAATAAATGTAATCTTTCCAAAACGTTCAAATTTCGAAATCAAACTTTCTTATCTTAACATGTGGACAGTAAATATGTAATCTTCATAATTAAATCTCCATTATTATAAATTTTAAACAATAAAGATATAATCTATTTAAATCAACGCCAATTAATTCCATTAATTGAGTATAAATTAAAATATTCATTAATTCAAAATTTATAACAATAATATTAATCTTTTCAAAATATTCAGTTTTGAAACAAATCTTCTTAATTTAACATGTTGACAATTAAAAAGGGTATCTTTTTAATTCTAATCTTTTATTGTAATTTTTTATTAATAAAAATGTTATCTTTCCAATTCACTCTTTTTATTGTAACTTTGACAATACATACCTTCCCTTTTGAAAACATGGAAACCAACCTTTGGTTCCTTTAATTGAATATTGGATTATAATATTCTTTAACTCCAAATTGGAATGAGACTCACACAATTTCCATGTAATTTGATTACACGGATTTCAAACATCACACTTATTCCATAATAATGTCAACCATTCACATAACAGCCAAAGTGCAATTTATAACTAAATACAAGGGTGACGTGTATTCAAATATCAACCCAAGACACGTGTGGGGTTTCAACCAACACAAATTCAGATAATACATTATTAATTGTGTTTTTGGACGATGTGAGGAAATTGATCGTCCAATCAACATAGACAAGTCAGAAAACTTGTTATGGCAGTGTCAACAAATTTTATATATCATAAATGACATAACATTATTCGCCATACTCACATATTTCAAATGTTAAACAATTCACAAAATTCATCCAACTCAATATTCATTCCAATAAACAATTTCAACACAGTTAACTAAAATTAAATAATTATTCAGAAATTTGAGTGAGATAAAAGTTCTCACCTTGGCCGGGCTGTAATAGACGGTTTGGGCCCAATTTTTGGCCCAAAATTCAACATGCTCCAAATTGGGTGTAGTTAGTGTCGTTGCGAAGCTCTCGACTCGCTGATCGCAGCAAATCCTGTTTCGCGCGATTTCGAGTTCGTATCACAAAGGTATGAATTTTCGAAGTTTCGTAATAATTAAATAATTAATTTAAATTATGAAAATTACCAAAATTTCAACTTGCTCAGAATTGAACGTAGTTAGTATCATTGCGAAGATCTCGTTGCCGCGATCGCAGCGGATCTGAAATCATAAGATTTTGAATTCGTATGAGAGAGATATACAATTTCAAAGTTTGAGTTACAAAATTACCCCAAATCTCGGTCAAAAAGCCCCTCACCACCTTTGACCGCCATTTCCCGCCGCCTGGAGCCACCTGACATCACCGGACCACCGCCAATCTCTTCGTCTTGGCGAGGCGCACCACCACCAGTAAGCGTCGTCCCTAGAGCTTCTCCGACCATCGGGAAATTCGCCGTGAACGAAAATCCGTTCGTGGGTCCCGCAGGCCATGTCTCTTATCCAAATGACCTGAAAATTTCTGAGCACCTTCTCCTTGTGTAGACGAAGAACTTTCGTTTTTGGCCCTTCGCCTGATTCTTCTCGGATTGGCCGAAAATTGATCATCTATGCTCTGAGCTCGCCGGAATTTTCTGTTTTGCTCCAATTCTGTTTTTCTCGATTTCCGTGCTCTTCCATCGACTTTCAGACAAAACTTTCTGCGGCAAAGTTGTTGATCTTTATCTCCTCTACAATTTCTTCCATTGCGCCGTCCTCCAATTCTTCACGGTTTGGCCAGAAAACACCAAAATCCGAAACTGACTTTTTGCAATCAAACTCAGATCTCGGCGAATCCATGCGACAATAGGTCTTGAATTTTTCGTAGTAGATAGAGGATAAGAAGATGAACAAAACCCAGAAAGGGTTTGGTCTAATTTTTTCTAATTTGGAGTTATAAATTGTTTAGTTTTATGGTCTTTTGTGCAAAGAATATTTTTAGAGTGGAGGCCATGGAATATGAAGAAAATGAAGATGGAGGAGGCTATGTTATGTTTAGGGTTCAGCTAATGGCTGTTAAAAGATAATATATAGGTAGGTTATAAACTCAATTAGGCCCAATTACCATTATGTACATATATTAATACATTTTTTGTCCGCTTTTCGTAGTTTAAAAATTCGTGTTAACACCTACGAATTCCATTGTAATTGAAAATTGAAACATAAATATTCCTTGACTTTACGGATTTAAAGAAACTGGTTTCGTCATTTTCCGAGTCCATATGAATTAATAATGAATTTTTAAATTCTGAAAATTGACCGTTTTCACTGAAAAATCAATTATAATTACATATTAATTCTAAAAATTCTAGAATAATCATTTATAGCTTTGTTTTGACAATACGAACCCAAAAAAATTAATTTCGTTGAATTTGAAGACCGTTTGCAAAACTTCACTTTTCAAGGCGTATATATTTTATATTTAAAAATATATTTTTATATGAATAATTTCCAGAACTCAAAATATATAAGTGTTTATACCTTTTCAATGCAGAAACATCATTTTGAACTCAATGGAAGTGGTTTCGAGTCCAAATTCATTCGTATGTAAAAAGTAGCGTTCTGGGTCATATATATATAAACATTCCCGTGTTTTTCTGATATCTTGATTTGGGCATAACTTTTGATTCCCGCTATAAAATTTCAATTTTTCGGCTTCGTTGGTGTAACGACCCGTGTTTTTGGCACTCGAATATGTTATTTAATTTATTTAATTTAAATATTATATTTGGAATATCGATGGAATTAATATCTAATTCGCTATTTAAACAAAGTTCGACGTTATATATTTATATAATTATAAATAGAGCTTGAAATATAGCGCTGCAGTTTGGAAATTCGAGTTTGAACTTCAACTGGACATACATAATCCAATATAAGTCGGATTTCTGTGAAACAAGAAACGTTGGGAGCGTGTTGACGATAGTTTTAATATAAAAGAGAAAAATCCAGATTTCGTGTTATTGGTTGCGAGTTATGGCTAAATCAAATTATGGAAAAAACGCTGTGGAAATCGTTATCGGCCGTTAAAATAGTTGTTTTGCAAACGGACTCTATTTTCGATGAAATTAGTTTCATTGGGACCGTATCGCTAAATTATTGTCAGAAAGTCAAACGGCGTAGCAAACAGATGTCGTATGTGACCACAGCAACCGTAAACGCCCATTCAAATTCTATAGCGTGTATTTAAATAAATAAAGGGATATGGGAGTGTAACTTGAGCAGACGATCGAATTAGACCACGAAACCAGTCTCGTTGAGTTCGTATCGTCGATTAGAGTCAGGATAGGTATATAGTTTGTTAATTTTAAAGATCGAGGAATTTGGCGTTAAAAAGGGTAGGGCGGTTCGGGGTAAAAACAGCCTATCGGGCAAACAGTCTCAGAATGCGACGAAACTAGTGCCGTTGGGTTCGTATCGAAAAGTTATTGAAGGATATCAAGGTTTCAAGTTGATTCGATTTAGCTGGTGGTCGTGATAAATTAAAAAGCATGTTTATTTCTGGTTTTATAAGGGATTTTTTTTCAAACGAAGTAGGATTTCGACGAAACTTGTCCCATTGGGTCCGGAATACCTTTTTACACTGAGATTAGTTTTTTTATCAGTAGACAGAGATCATTTATAGGGATTTTAAGCAACTACTTTACGACGAAGTTTCGTAAATTAATATAATAACCATCTGCAACCGTATAAATACCAAGCCATTCTTCTCGTAACCCTAATCATCTGTGAGCGCCGCCACTAATAAAATGAACGGACCGCATCTCATATATTTCTCTTCCCTTTTTCTCACAATCAACGCCTTAATTCGAGGGTCATTCAGCTGCAATACTCTCCAGCTAGACGAGATCTTTGTATTGATCGGACATGATCAGTTTTTAGGGCATGTAGCAGCCATAGTCTATCTCGAAATGACCTAAGTTCGTGAAGATTGTTAGGGCGAATGGAGATGACCGGCGGGATGCTTTTGCTGTCGAAGGTGGAGGAGGCTTCAGGGTCGTTGGACGTGGGGCTGAGGTCGATGGGGTTGGGCGACCGTGGGAGCAGGACGCTCAAATCTGCGGGTTAAGGGTAATACGAGAAGGAAAATAGAGGGTCAACCTCGCCTTGGTATTGCAATGTACTGAATCAGTCCTGGTAATATAAATTCAAAACCAGGTTTTGTTTTGAATCAGAAACGAAAAATGCAAGGGAAGAAGAAGGAAGGTAAAAGTCATGGTCTGTTAATGTAACCAAATTAATCAAGTATTAAAGGTTTAATTAAGGAAATTAATTGGGAGTTAATTATTAACAAAGGGTGAATTTGTATACAGGCTTTTGGGAAGAAGTTTTCATGCCAGAACAGAAGGGAAACTAATGAAGACGATCGGTCTGTGCACTGTATAAAAGAAAGTAAGGAAATTAATGGGCAAAAGGCTGATTAAGAATATTTTTAGTTAGTATAATTATACACTTATTATAATTAAATTTGGTGTAGAGTTTCAAACGAAAACTAGGAGACTGCTGACATGATGAAGGGCTGAAGTTGACAGGGTTTCGAGCGGAAGCAATTCACGAACAGAATTGAAAATGAATCGGTTCTTATTTATTCAGAAAGTAATCTACGAAAATTAGAATTTGATTAATTATTTTGATTAACGAATTTATAAGTAAATGTGAATTTGTGCAGGTGCTTACCAGTATGTGAACAACAAAGAAGGAGAAGTAAACACAACAATCGACCTCGATTACTCCTACAGTGTAATAAAATTTATTAACGTCAAAACCATAATTTGGAAATAATTAATTTATAAATAAATCCCATAACTTATAAATAATTATAATTAATTCATGTGTTATCAGAATTGGATCAGAACAAAGACACTGGAACCGTATCGACGGGCAAAACATTCTAGAACGGTACCGGACAGAAATGGGAATCAACCGGGGTTTTTAGTTAAATTAAACACCTGTTTAATTTAATTAAAGCCAACCGTTCAACAATGGAAATCAAGGTGAGTTAAACTCACTCAGTTACCCTTTTTATATTTTATATAAATTGGGTATTTTTATTTTGTGTGCTCTGCTTGCCAATGGTTGACTGCTTTGCTAGTTATCTATTTAACTGTTGATTTAACCGATGAAATTAAACTGTGTTTAATTTCAGTGGAATACCAAATCGTTATTTTAACGATTGGTTCCAATAAAGGTGACTCACCTTGGTTGGTCACGTTTATTTATAAACGTGTTTAAATGGTTGAATTGGTTGAATTGCTTATGGTTGATGTTAAATGGTCGTTATTCAGTTCATCAGTTAAACAAAACTGAACAGTCTGATTTGAGAAAAACCATTTGAATACAGGGAAGTACAGGTTGGAGGAATCCAACCGGATTCCTCAAATATATTATTTATTTCATATTTTCACATATGAACTGTCCTGTTTGGTTGATTGATTTGATTATTGAGTCGGACTGGGAATTCAACCTGTGTTGTGTTTAAACCAGTGAGCGGTATTGGTTGAGTATTTAGCAGTGTATGGCCTATAAAATCAATCGTGTTATAAATATTGATTCACCGTCAGGTGAATCGATAAAGATGAGGTTATAAAATTTATTTTATAACTAGAGTTAGATTTTGAAATATTATTTTGAATAAAGTATAAAAAGGGGAATTAAATAATTTATTTAAGACTTTGATTTATGGTTGGTTTATTTTATAAAGTATACGCTGATGTTAATCAGACTTTCAAGTATGAAGATAAGAAATGAATCGAAGGGTTAACTTTGATAATTGTTTTGTCAAGAAAACAATTAATGGAATTATTTAATTTAATTAATTAAAGGTAAGAACTAATTGGAATCGATTAATGAGATAATCGAGTTTGAGTTAATTAAATTGACTATTTTGAATGGGAGTTGCTTATCAAATTAATGTGGTTTGATTAGATGGTTAAATAAGTATCGTTTAAGTTTAAATAAGATTTTTATAAAGGATTACTATTTATTTTAGTAAATAAAGGAATTAACTACTGAAAGTAGTTAACGAGTGAAGAAAATTATTGTTTTAAATAATAATAACTTAGAAGATTACTTTTCAAAAGTGATCGAAGTAAAATGAAATCAAATGGAATAGTGAAAGGAGCCCATGTACGAGTTTTAGATTTAAAACCCAAAATGATTATAACGAAGTTATAGAAGGAATTCCAAGCGAATAGAATAGCTTGATATAAGTGTTACTTGATTATCCGAATTAAGTGAAGGGAAATTTAGATCAAAAAGGTTTTATGATAAACCAGGGATATGAATGGGATTTAAACGGGGAAAAGCGTTAATCTTAAGTTAACGTTACTTAAAATGAGATCAAATAGAAAGGGGAATTTGAAATAAGATTTCCAAACATGGAATGGTTGAATCGTTTTGAAAGGAGATTGGAAATAAGTGAATCTGGTTAAAGAAGTGGTTATAGAATTGTATAACCAAATCCAAGTTATGCTGGGAGTTGTTTTGAGAATAGAATGAGGTATTGGTTTTTGATTTCAACTTATACTTATCTGAGGGTATAACGTTGTTGATCAAGGTCTGAGAGGTAATTAAAATACCCCAACTTGAACAACATCGGGATTATCTGAAGATAGTATTAGTTGGTAATCGTAAGAGACGTTAGTGGATATGTTTTGAAAATCTAAACAGCGATTTTAGCGCTGTTGTTATAATATATGTTTTGTAAATCTAATATAGCGATTGTAGCGCTTTTGCTATAGTAAATGGGTTGTAAACCTAAACAGCGATTATAGCGCCGTTGTTTTGTAAATCTAAATAGTAATTATAACGCTATTGTTATAACATATGTGCTATAAATTTCTTTGTTAAAACTAATGGATTTCCGAATCTAAAAGATGATTTGACGGAAGAATTAAGTGGGAAATTGAATATAGCTATTCGAGATAGAACTAGCCAAACATAATTATTCGGCTAAGTTGCCATTTCGTACGACTGCTAGCGTAATTCACAGGGCTGCAGATAGCCTACGGCGGATGGATGTTTCCTGAGGGAATCAGGCGTAACCATTGTGATCGCTGCGACCTAGAGTCAAGCGAATGGAGTTAAGTCGAGTATTAGTTAATCGATAAGGTTAAATAAGTCGAGTTAGTCAGTTAGAATAAACCAGTTAGAGTTAATCAATTAGAGTTAATCGACTAGAGTTAAACCGAATTAGAGTTATTCAAATATCGTATTTTTGAATATTTAAAGAATTAGAAGTTTTTAATTTAACAAAAGTAAATCAGTTGTTAAAGGCCAAGTGATGCTGAATACTGAATCAGTGAACTCATTGGAGTGTCATGTTTGAAACACTGTATATTTTGATAGTTAAACCACCGACTATCAAATCTGACCAATATGATTGTTGGTATGGAAAGACCGGGATCGAATTTATATTCGAAAACCATTCCGACCAACAAATACGTAAAGATCTCAGAAGATGTTCGAGATGGAGCATTGAAGACCGTGGACTATCATACACGGAGGAACCACTAATATTCTCTGCCTGGCAAGTAGAGATAAGTTGTGATTCTGTCGTGGTTGGAATCTACGGGTTGCAAGGACTTCTCGCTACTGATCCATGGGGTGATTCCTATATGGATGCGGTAGGAGAGTGCCTTCGGTTCATCCTGTTCCTGGATGAAATTGTATGGACGGATGTCTGACAGAGTATTTCCAAAGGGTCACGTACGTTGATTTCTTCAAACGTACGATAGTTGTTGGCGGGGAGTTGCCGTTCTCTTAGCTTCCAGCTAGAGTATTCTTGGGGACGTCAATTAGTGATATCTGACGGATCTGACGATGTGGCATTCAATGTGAATGGTGACCAGATGATCAGAAGTTAATTCTGGCCTCAAGCCTCATCAACCGGGAAATGACAAAAATCGGGCAGGCAGCATGGCTATGTGGGTCGCTCCCATTAGGGTGTATGATCACCTATCTAGAGAAAATCCTATTTGCTTCTTTAATCTATGTTTCGATGCTGTCCCTTTTCGGGCAGACGGTTGCTGATCTCAACCGTCGGTGATATACATTCGATACTCTCAAGCGAAATGAGGGGTCGGTCATGTGAGGGCCGGGTTGCAAGAAGTTCTTGTTGAACCCAGTGTATTCGTCTCTAGAGATACACTATCGGAAGGTGGACCCATACCTTGTCAAGTTGGAATCCGATCTCCAATAAGCGCCCGCGGTTTTTGATTGTATACTATATGTGGAGCGTAAGATGCAAGCGTTCCACAAGATTCTATTTACTTGTATTTAGACTTTATTATAATATCAGACAAGATATTGGTTTCAAAACTGTTTTGGGTTATCGTAAGGTAAAAACCGTCCGTGTTTATGTGTGTATTTGGTCTTACGATTATCCTTTACTTCTGAAAAGATTTTGAACTTTAAAATCATGATTGGATGATTTACCTTATTACTGTGCGAGTTTATCTCACTCTGGTTCACCAGACTGACCCGGTGTTTTGTAAATGCTCGGGTTAGCCCGGAGTGTACAGGTTCAGGTTAGCGACCGCTATGAAGAGACGAGCTGGAAGAGTCCAGACGTATGATATTACTACTATTCCGCTGTGTGTTGTATATGGGAACAGGCTATTATAACTGTTCCATGGTATGATGTACTCTGATACTGTAAGTATTTTAAAGCTTTCAATAAAGATTATTTCTGTATTATATTTTGTTCCGCTGCGATGTGAGACTCTGTGTGGTGTTTCTTCTTCTTCTTCTTCTTCTATTCTAATATTTCTTTCTTTCTTATCTCACCCTCTAACTTCTTCTATTAATGATCTGGAATGTTCGATGTCTGAATGGTCAACATGATAGTTTGATGTTGATTTTCGGAGTCGAAAATCCCAGTTCGTTACAGTGGTATCAGAGCTGAAGGTTAAGTGATTACCTTGGCTCTGTGGTGTGACTCAGTAGAGATGGGGTTAGTAATACCCTAGATTGAGTTTGAGTGTATATATATGAGCGCGTATTTGTAAATTGATATATAAACTGTTTATATTGTGTTGATTGGTTTGTCGAGTAGTTTATGAATTCTGGTCGATACAGTAATGCAAACTGTGTCGATAAGTGTTTCTAAACTCTTGAACAGAATAATTCGACACAGTATGTTTTTGAAAGAGGGTAAATGAAATAATTTTACCCAAATTATATTTTGATATAAAGGAAATATATATGTTGGAAATATCATAATATATGTGATGTGTTGTTTGTTATTATAATCGAATGAGATTATAATTTAAATGGTTATATAAATAACCAATTAGAATTCGTATAATATAAAAGCAGATTTATTACAATCTGAAATTAAATCAGAATTGGAATTAAAATTCCCAAATGAGGGAAAGGTGACTGCAAATGAACTTGGATTGAACATATAAGAATTTTAAAATCCTGGGAGATTTTAATTTTGTTACAAGCATTGAAAGGGATATTTTGAAATGGATTTCAAAATGAAAGTGTTTAGAACTGGTTTTGAAAGTGACATAGTATTGAACTCACTTCGATAGCTGGAAAATAGATTCCGATGATGATCCGAACATCATCGGTGTTCATTTTCGAGTGGTAAGTGACGGATTACTACCAAAAATCTTGTTTTGAATTGCTTTGAGAAAAACAAATTGTTTAAATCCTGAAAGGGAATATTTGATTTTTGAAAGAGATGAAATGTTTAAAAACTCCCAGGGAAATTGTTTGAAAGACAAAATTAAATAGAAATTTGGGAAAGCAAACATGAATTGAATTGAAACCAATTAAATGAAAATTGAATCGAGATATAATATATCAAGTGGAATCAGATTTGGAATTGGAAACAGGAATATGAAATGGTATTGGAATGGTAAGCTAAGAGTTGAAATTGATGATGGATGGAAATTGAGTCAAGGATGGAATTTGGCTTGGACGCGTGAAGGATTTGGTTCTGAGGATAAAGTTGGAATTTTGGGGATGCATTTGTATATGCTGACACGGCAACAGATGGAAAGGATATAATGATATGCCCGACAAAAAGGTACATGTTTACTTTTATATGGGTTTGGAGATCTATGAGCCTATATGGCCAGCCGCTTGGCTGTTTTATTTTCTTTTGGATTGGAGAAGGCCTAGAAAGGCGAGTTGTAGTTGTACTGATTGAGCTGTACAGAGGAGGTGCTGGCTAAAAAATTTCGGAAATTTAAGGTGTTAGAAAATTTTCAATATTTTTGAAAATATATATTAATTGTATTGAATTAATTTTGATTTAAAATAAATTGAATTTGGATGTTAATGAATTTATAACGTTCTTTCTTACCTTAGCAATTTCGAGGACGAAATTATTTTAAGGGGGGAAGAATGTAACGACCCGTGTTTTTGGCACTCGAATATGTAATTTAATTTATTTAATTTAAATATTATATTTGGAATATCGATGGAATTAATATCTAATTCGCTATTTAAACAAAGTTCGACGTTATATATTTATATAATTATAAATAGAGCTTGAAATATAGCGCTGCAGTTTGGAAATTCGAGTTTGAACTTCAACTGGACATACATAATCCAATATAAGTCGGATTTCTGTGAAACAAGAAACGTTGGGAGCGTGTTGACGATAGTTTTAATATAAAAGAGAAAAATCCAGATTTCGTGTTATTGGTTGCGAGTTATGGCTAAATCAAATTATGGAAAAAACGCTGTGGAAATCGTTATCGGCCGTTAAAATAGTTGTTTTGCAAACAGACTCTATTTTCGATGAAATTAGTTTCATTGGGACCGTATCGCTAAATTATTGTCAGAAAGTCAAACGGCGTGGCAAACAGATGTCGTATGTGACCACAGCAACCGTAAACGCCCATTCAAATTCTATAGCGTGTATTTAAATAAATAAAGGGATATGGGAGTGTAACTTGAGCAGACGATCGAATTAGACCACGAAACCAGTCTCGTTGAGTTCGTATCGTCGATTAGAGTCAGGATAGGTATATAGTTTGTTATTTTTAAAGATCGAGGAATTTGGCGTTAAAAAGGGTAGGGCGGTTCGGGGTAAAAACAGCCTATCGGGCAAACAGTCTCAGAATGCGACGAAACTAGTGCCGTTGGGTTCGTATCGAAAAGTTATTGAAGGATATCAAGGTTTCAAGTTGATTCGATTTAGCTGGTGGTCGTGATAAATTAAAAAGCATGTTTATTTCTGGTTTTATAAGGGAATTTTTTTCAAACGAAGTCGGATTTCGACGAAACTTGTCCCATTGGGTCCGGAATACCTTTTTACACTGAGATTAGTTTTTTTATCAGTAGACAGAGATCATTTATAGGGATTTTAAGCAACTACTTTACGACGAAGTTTCGTAAATTAATATAATAATCATCTGCAACCGTATAAATACCAAGCCATTCTTCTCGTAACCCTAATCATCTGTGAGCGCCGCCACTAATAAAATGAACGGACCGCATCTCATATATTTCTCTTCCCTTTTTCTCACAATCAACGCCTTAATTCGAGGGTCATTCAGCTGCAATACTCTCCAGCTAGACGAGATCTTTGTATTGATCGGACATGATCAGTTTTTAGGGCATGTAGCAGCCGTAGTCTATCTCGAAATGACCTAAGTTCGTGAAGATTTTTAGGGCGAATGGAGATGACCGGCGGGATGCTTTTGCTGTCGAAGGTGGAGGAGGCTTCAGGGTCGTTGGACGTGGGGCTGAGGTCGATGGGGTTGGGCGACCGTGGGAGCAGGACGCTCAAATCTGCGGGTTAAGGGTAATACGAGAAGGAAAATAGAGGGTCAACCTCGCCTTGGTATTGCAATGTACTGAATCAGTCCTGGTAATATAAATTCAAAACCAGGTTTTGTTTTGAATCAGAACCGAAAAATGCAAGGGAAGAAGAAGGAAGGTAAAAGTCACGGTCTGTTAATGTAACCAAATTAATCAAGTATTAAAGGTTTAATTAAGGAAATTAATTGGGAGTTAATTATTAACAAAGGGTGAATTTGTATACAGGCTTTTGGGAAGAAGTTTGCATGCCAAAACAGAAGGGAAACTAATGAAGACGATCGGTCTGTGCACTGTATAAAAGAAAGTAAGGAAATTAATGGGCAAAAGGCTGATTAAGAATATTTTTAGTTAGTATAATTATACACTTATTATAATTAAATTTGGTGTAGAGTTTCAAACGAAAACTTGGAGACTGCTGACATGATGAAGGGCTGAAGTTGACAGGGTTTCGAGCGGAAGCAATTCACGAACAGAATTGAAAATGAATCGGTTCTTATTTATTCAGAAAGCAATCTACGAAAATTAGAATTTGTTTAATTATTTTGATTAACGAATTCATAAGTAAATGTGAATTTGTGCAGGTGCTTACCAGTATGTGAACAACAAAGAAGGAGAAGTAAACACAACAATCGACCTCGATTACTCCTACAGTGTAATAAAATTTATTAACGTCAAAACCATAATTTGGAAATAATTAATTTATAAATAAATCCCATAACTTATAAATAATTATAATTAATTCATGTGTTATCAGAATTGGATCAGAACAAAGACACTGGAACCGTATCGACGGACAAAACATTCTAGAACGGTACCGGACAGAAATGGGAATCAACCGGGGTTTTTAGTTAAATTAAACACCTGTTTAATTTAATTAAAGCCAATCGTTCAACAATGGAAATCAAGGTGAGTTAAACTCACTCAGTTACCCTTTTTATATTTTATATAAATTGGGTATTTTTATTTTGTGTGCTCTGCTTGCCAATGGTTGACTGCTTTGCTAGTTATCTATTTAACTGTTGATTTAACCGATGAAATTAAACTGTGTTTAATTTCAGTGGAATACCAAATCGTTATTTTAACGATTGGTTCCAATAAAGGTGACTCACCTTGGTTGGTCACGTTTATTTATAAATGTGTTTAAATGGTTGAATTGGTTGAATTGCTTATGGTTGATGTTAAATGGTCGTTATTCAGTTCATCAGTTAAACAAAACTGAATAGTCTGATTTGAGAAAAACCATTTGAATACAGGGAAGTACAGGTTGGAGGAATCCAACCGGATTCCTCAAATATATTATTTATTTCATATTTTCACATATGAACTGTCCTGTTTGGTTGATTGATTTGATTATTGAGTTGGACTGGGAATTCAACCTGTGTTGTGTTTAAACCAGTGAGCGGTATTGGTTGAGTATTTAGCAGTGTATGGCCTATAAAATCAATCGTGTTATAAATATTGATTCACCGTCAGGTGAATCGATAAAGATGAGGTTATAAAATTTATTTTATAACTAGAGTTAGATTTTGAAATATTATTTTGAATAAAGTATAAAAAGGGGAATTAAATAATTTATTTAAGACTTTGATTTATGGTTGGTTTATTTTATAAAGTATACGCTGATGTTAATCAGACTTTCAAGTATGAAGATAAGAAATGAATCGAAGGGTTAACTTTGATAATTGTTTTGTCAAGAAAACAATTAATGGAATTATTTAATTTAATTAATTAAAGGTAAGAACAAATTGGAATCGATTAATGAGATAATCGAGTTTGAGTTAATTAAATTGACTATTTTGAATGGGAGTTGCTTATCAAATTAATGTGGTTTGATTAGATGGTTAAATAAGTATCGTTTAAGTTTAAATAAGATTTTTATAAAGGATTACTATTTATTTTAGTAAATAAAGGAATTAACTACTGAAAGTAGTTAACGAGTGAAGAAAATTATTGTTTTAAATAATAATAACTTAGAAGATTACTTTTCAAAAGTGATCGAAGTAAAATGAAATCAAATGGAATAGTGAAAGGAGCCCATGTACGAGTTTTAGATTTAAAACCCAAAATGATTATAACGAAGTTATAGAAGGAATTCCAAGCGAATAGAATAGCTTGATATAAGTGTTACTTGATTATTCGAATTAAGTGAAGGGAAATTTAGATCAAAAAGGTTTTATGATAAACCAGGGATATGAATGGGATTTAAACGGGGAAAAGCGTTAATCTTAAGTTAACGTTACTTAAAATGAGATCAAATAGAAAGGGGAATTTGAAATAAGATTTCCAAACATGGAATGGTCGAATCGTTTTGAAAGGAGATTGGAAATAAGTGAATCTGGTTAAAGAAGTGGTTATAGAATTGTATAACCAAATCCAAGTTATGCTGGGAGTTGTTTTGAGAATAGAATGAGGTATTGGTTTTTGATTTCAACTTATACTTATCTGAGGGTATAACGTTGTTGATCAAGGTCTGAGAGGTAATTAAAATACCCCAACTTGAACAACATCGGGATTATCTGAAGATAGTATTAGTTGGTAATCGTAAGAGACGTTAGTGGATATGTTTTGAAAATCTAAACAGCGATTTTAGCGCTGTTGTTATAATATATGTTTTGTAAATCTAATATAGTGATTGTAGCGCTTTTGCTATAGTAAATGGGTTGTAAACCTAAACAGCGATTATAGCGCCGTTGTTTTGTAAATCTAAATAGTAATTATAACGCTATTGTTATAACATATGTGCTATAAATTTCTTTGTTAAAACTAATGGATTTCCGAATCTAAAAGATGATTTGACGGAAGAATTAAGTGGGAAATTGAATATAGCTATTCGAGATAGAACTAGCCAAACATAATTATTCGGCTAAGTTGCCATTTCGTACGACTGCTAGCGTAATTCGCAGGGCTGCAGATAGCCTACGGCGGGCGGATGTTTCCTGAGGGAATCAGGCGTAACCATTGTGATCGCTGCGACCTAGAGTCAAGAGAATGGAGTTAAGTCGAGTATTAGTTAATCGATAAGGTTAAATAAGTCGAGTTAGTCAGTTAGAATAAACCAGTTAGAGTTAATCAATTAGAGTTAATCGACTAGAGTTAAACCGAATTAGAGTTATTCAAATATCGTATTTTTGAATATTTAAAGAATTAGAAGTTTTTAATTTAACAAAAGTAAATCAGTTGTTAAAGGCCAAGTGATGCTGAATACTGAATCAGTGAACTCATTGGAGTGTCATGTTTGAAACACTGTATATTTTGATAGTTAAACCACCGACTATCAAATCTGACCAATACGATTGTTGGTATGGAAAGACCGGGATCGAATTTATATTCAAAAACCATTCCGACCAACAAATACGTAAAGATCTCAGAAGATGTTCGAGATGGAGCATTGAAGACCGTGGACTATCATACACGGAGGAACCACTAATATTCTCTGCCTGGCAAGTAGAGATAAGTTGTGATTCTGTCGTGGTTGGAATCTACGGGTTGCAAGGACTTCTCGCTACTGATCCATGGGGTGATTCCTATATGGATGCGGTAGGAGAGTGCCTTCGGTTCATCCTGTTCCTGGATGAAATTGTATGGACGGATGTCTGACAGAGTATTTCCAAAGGGTCACGTACGTTGATTTCTTCAAACGTACGATAGTTGTTGGCGGGGAGTTGCCGTTCTCTTAGCTTCCAGCTAGAGTATTTTTGGGGACGTCAATTAGTGATATCTGACGGATCTGACGATGTGGCATTCAATGTGAATGGTGACCAGATGATCAGAAGTTAATTCTGGCCTAAAGCCTCATCAACCGGGAAATGACAAAAATCGGGCAGGCAGCATGGCTATGTGGGTCGCTCCCATTAGGGTGTATGATCACCTATCTAGAGAAAATCCTATTTGCTTCTTTAATCTATGTTTCGATGCTGTCCCTTTTCGGGCAAACGGTTGCTGATCCCAACCGTCGGTGATATACATTCGATACTCTCAAGCGAAATGAGGGGTCGGTCATGTGAGGGCCGGGTTGCAAGAAGTTCTTGTTGAACCCAGTGTATTCGTCTCTAGAGATACACTATCGGAAGGTGGACCCATACCTTGTCAAGTTGGAATCCGATCTCCAATAAGCGCCCGCGGTTTTTGATTGTATACTATATGTGGAGCGTGAGATGCAAGCGTTCCACTAGATTCTATTTACTTGTATTTAGACATTATTATAATATCAGACAAGATATTGGTTTCAAAACTGTTTTGGGTTATCGTAAGGTAAAAACCGTCCGTGTTTATGTGTGGATTTGGTCTTACGATTATCCTTTTCTTCTGAAAAGATTTTGAACTTTAAAATCATGATTGGATGATTTACCTTATTACTGTGCGAGTTTATCTCACTCTGGTTCACCAGACTGACCCGGTGTTTTGTAAATGCTCGGGTTAGCCCGGAGTGTACAGGTTCAGGTTAGCGACCGCTATGAAGAGACGAGCTGGAAGAGTCCAGACGTATGATATTACTACTATTCCGACGTGTGTTGTATATGGGAACAGGCTATTATAACTGTTCCATGGTATGATGTACTCTGATACTGTAAGTATTTTAAAGCTTTCAATAAAGATTATTTCTGTATTATATTTTGTTCCGCTGCGATGTGAGACTCTGTGTGGTGTTTCTTCTTCTTCTTCTATTCTAATATTTCTTTCTTTCTTATCTCACCCTCTAACTTCTTCTATTAATGATCTGGAATGTTCGATGTCTGAATGGTCAACATGATAGTTTGATGTTGATTTTCGGGGTCGAAAATCCCAGTTCGTTACAGTTGGAAAGATATTTTTATATAGATTCTAATATTTTTGGTTTCGCTAAAATCCGATTTATTTCGCATCCTATATAGTCAGTTAAAGTTAAAATTCAAAATTTCAAACTGTCGCGCTATTTCTAACTCCTTTTATAATTTAAATAAAATTCATTCATTTTAACTTCGATTAAATAAATTTATAGTTGTTATTATATAAAATAAATTATTTTAAATATTAAAGACCCATTAAAATGATTAAAATAAAAATTTTAAATTTAGCCCAAAATTCCGGGTCGTTACAGTTTCTCTTAGCTGTATACCCATAGTATTTTTAGGGAAATCAATTTGTGATTTGGCGGGTATGCCGATGTGACATTCAAAGTAATTAAATGCGTGATCTATACATTATGGCCTCTAGTCTCATAATCAGGAAATGGTATAAAATCGGGTAGGTCGCATGGCTAAGTGGTTAGCTGCCAATTAGGGTGTATTGCCACCTGATCTAGAGAAATTCCATTTACTTCTATAATCTATTTCGATGCTGTCCCTTTCGGGAAACGGTTGCTGATCCCCACCGTTGGTGGTAATACATTCGGTACACTCAAGCGAAATGAGTGACCGATCATGTTTAGCCTGGGTTGCAAGATGTTCTTGTTGAACCCGGTGTATTCCTCTCTAGAGATACACTGTCGGAAGGTGGTCCCATACCTTGCCAGTTGGAATTCATTAACCAATAAGCACCCGCAGTTTTTGATTATATATTATGTATGCGGAACGTGAGATGAAAGCATTCTGCTGGATGATTATTATATTGTGGTTGATATACAATATCATAATATCAAGGGAGTTTTGATATAAAAGATCATTGTTTCTTTCAAAAGGTTTTTGAAATGTTAAATCAAGTGTTTTGGATTCTCATAAGGTAAATACCCGTTCCGTGTTATACGGCGTGGTCTTATGAGATATCGTTTATTTTCTCAAACTGTTTTAAATTATTTACTCACACCGGTCCCTTGACCGACCCGAAGTTTATTTTGTTCTGTTTTCCCTAGACTCTTGGGTGCCCAATTTTGTACGGGAAGTTAAGTAGTCGGGATTTTTCAGATATACTTGGAGAGCTAGAGCAGGAGGCTTTAGGATTATATAGCTATTATTTATTTCCACAGTGATGTAAGTGTTATACTCAAATGACAGATTTGTATATCTAAGTTATGTTGTATACTATATTTTATTCGTTCTACTGTGAGATTCGTGTTTACTCTGATATTGTATGTTCTTCTTCTTCTTCTTCTATTCTAATTTTCTATCTTATCTATCCTCACCCTCTAACTTCTTTCATTAACTATCCGGTAAGTCCGATGCTTGGATAGTCGATATTGAGTTTACGTCGATAACCAAGGTCGCAAATTTCTCGGGTCGTTACAATATTTTATCCATTCCGCTGTGAGACATTTTCTGAGCTCTAATATATTTTATATCTCTGTATTTTCTACAGGATACCAAAGCAACAAACACGAGTTTCAATGGATTAGAATTTTAAAAAAAATCATTCCGTCGGAATTCGGGTTGTTACACAAGCGAATCTAGTAGCCAACATATTCATACTGCTTCATAAGCTCAGCACAAAAAGAAAGTGGAGTAACTTTCCGGAAACCCATGGCATTAGCATATCTCATCTCGGTTTCCATACTGTTGTTGGGCGTTGTAACGATCCGTATTTGTACAGATAATAATTAATTTATTTAATTATTTAAATAGTGAAAATGGTTGTTTAATTAAATTGTATTGAATATTTAATTAATATAAATAATAGAATAATATATTTAATTTCTGAAATAATTAGAAATAGTGAACTGACAATATAATGTGAACTGGACAATTCAAAATATATAATTCAGTTTGGAATTGAATTAGAATAACGAATATATTATTTGAACGACAGTTTGAACGTATAATTATAATATAATTAAAATCGAGCTCGAAATGGCGCGGCAGTTCGCTATTTGGCGATTTTTAACTTCAACTGAATGTACATGGTTCGTTTTAAATAGGATTTCTGTGAAACAAGAAACATATGAAGCTGGTGAAGTATATTTTTCTAGTGGAAGAGAAAAATCGAGATTTCGTCGTGTAGATTTTGGTTTATGTCCAAATCAAATTTTAGAAAAGTCGCTATGGAATTCCTTTATAATTTACAAAGGAATTATTTATATTTTAAAAAGGGATTTCATTATAAATCGAATATCGATTTATATCGGGATTTGAAATATCGAGTTAGAAATTCATATAGGAATATTCTGAAGCTGTATGATATTCTGTTGTGAATATATACGATAATATTTATTTTTAAATATTAAATTTAATTGTTTTTAAATATATTTATATATTTAAAAGGGTTATTTAGAGCTTTAAAAATAGCCAGTTTTGCAAGCGAACTCGGTATTCGACAAAACTAAATTTATTGGATCCGCAATATTAAATTATAGCTAGAGTTCAGTTTCCGTGATTTTTAGAGGCAGTGTGTGGCTGTATGGATTTTTAATGTGAAATACAGTCAGTATTTTGACAGTTAAAAATATGTTGTGTGAGCAAACGGAGTCGGAATTCGATGGAACTAGTTTCATTGGGTTTGTAATGTCAAACTGTAGTTGCATGCCAATTTTCGTGATTTTTGGGTGTCATATGTGATCATACGTATTTTTAGAAGACGGATGGAGAAAACGATTCATTAAAATTTAATATAATATTCAAATATAAAAATATTAAAAATTCTCCTATAAATAGTACTTAACATCTTTTAACCTAGGAAAATTCATCCCTTAGCCAATACTTTCTGCACCTCTAGTAACAAAAGAAACGTACAAACATTGATCTTCTAAAATGAAGAACAATTCAGATAAAACTTCAAAAAATCCAAATCAAGTGTTTTTGAGTTCAAGGAGTAAGGCTCTTCGATCCAGTCTAGCTCTTGAAAGGTTCGATCAGTATTTTTGTTCGCTAGAAAGTGACCCGTGAACCTAGGGTTCACATTTTGATAAGATTTAGGCTTTAATCCACGAAATTGTGGTGATAATTGCATTCAAGATGGTAAATCGAAGAGTTGGTGATTTTTTTGGGTTGTATGGTGATAGAAATGTTCAGATGGTACTATTGTGGCATGGTAAACGAACTTGGAACCGCATCGATCTAGGGTAGCGCGAGATTCCTGAAGTGGTGATGAAGATGAAGTGTGGTCGAAGAGGAGTTGTGTGGTGGGATTCGTTTGGACTTTGGTTGATTGGTGAAGGGAAGATCCACCGGGGTGGAAGCATGGAAGCTTCAGAGCGCTGGAGTTTATTTGAGAAGAAGGATACGGTGTATTTCGGGTTTGGGTATTAAAATGAATTTAGGGTGATCCGCCAGTGTATTCCTCTCTAGAGGTACACTAGCGAAAGGTGGTTCCATACCTTGTCATAGTTGGAAATTTATTAACCAATACGTGCTTGCGGTTTTGATTGTATACTATATATGTAGAACGTGAGATGAAAGCATTTCTGCTAGATGATTATTATATTGTGGTTGATAGAAATTATTATAATATCAAAAGGTTTTGATATAAAGATATTTTGGATTCTCCTAAGGAAAAAACCCGTTCCATTATACGGCGTGGTCTTATGAGATATCGTTTATTGGCTCAAACTATTTAAACTGTTTTACTCACACCAGTCCTATGACTGACCCGGAGTTTATTTTGTTTTGTTTTCCCTAAACTTTTAGGTGCCCAATTTTGTACGGGTAGTCAAGTAGTCGGGATTTACAGATACTTAAAGAGCTGGAGTAGGAGGCTTCAGGATCATATAGCTATTGTTTATTTCCGCTGTGTTGTAAGTGCTGTACTTTGGAAATGATATGTATATTCAAGTACAGATTTATATTTCAAAGTTATGTTATATATTATATGTTATTCGTTCCGCTGTGAGGTTCGTGTTACTCTAATGTTGCGTTGTTGTTCTTCTTCTATTCTAAGTTTCTATCTTATCTATTCTCACCCTCTAATTTCTTTCTATTAGTTTTCTGATTTCCAGTGTAATGTGGGTTGGACTTGTGTTATTTAGTCAGCTCAAATTGGACCGGAATTTCGGGACATTACAGTTGGTATCAGAGCTTAAGGTTATGTTATTACCTTGGCTCTGTGGCGTGACTCAGTAGAGATGGGGTTAGTAATACCCTAGATTGAGTTGAGTGTATATATACAAGTGAACGTATTTGTTATTCGATATAAAATGATTTTATACCATGGAGATTTATTGGTTGAGTTGTTCATGGGTTCTGGTCGATCAGTTTGATCCACTGTATCGGTAGGAGTTTATAAACACTCGAATATGATGGGTCGACACGATATGTTTTGAAAAGAGGGTAAATGAAAATAAGTTTACCCAAAGTATATTTTGATATAGAGAATATATATATTGGAATTATAATATATTGGTTGTTATTATAGTCGAGTAAGATTATAAATTAAATGGTTATGTAAATAACCAATCAAAAGTCGTATAAGTATTACGATATGAATTAAATCTGAATTTAATTCTGAATTGAAGTTAAAACCCTGGAAATTTGGAAAGGTGTTTGTAAATGAATCTGAATTGAATATAAGAGAATTTTAAAATCTTGGGAGATTTTAGTTTGTTTTACAAGCAGTGCAAATGATATTTTGAATTGATTTCAAAATGGAAATGGTTAGAAATGATTTTGAAAGTGATATAGTATTGAACTCACTTCGATAACTGGAAAATAATTCTGATAACGACTGCAACATCATCAGTGTTCATTTTCAAGTTCTAAGTGATGGATTACCAACAAAGATTTTGTTTTCGAATTATTTTGAGAAAACAAGTTGTTGATGCTGAAAAGGAAAGTTTGATTTTTGTGAAAAACAAAGTTATTTAGAACTCCCAGGTAAAGATTGTTTGAATTAAAACAAATTTAAATAGAAATTTGTGAAAGGAAGATGGAACTGAATTGAAATCAGTTAAGTTGAAATTGAACTGGATTAGAATGATATCGAGAAAACTGGATTGGTGACATAGCAATTTGAAATGATATTGGGTTGATGAGTTAAGAATTTGAAAATCGAGAATGAGACTTGAGTTTGAAACGAGATTTGGTTTGGGTATAAAACCAATAACTATGGCAAGGATAAATTGATCAAAATTTGAGTGGGATAACATTGGTATATGCCGAGTTGATAGCATATGGAAGTGATAGAGTTGATATGCCCGACAAAAAGGTACAAGTTTATATTTCATATGAGTTTGGTGATTTATGGGCCTGATTGGCAAGCCGCTTGGCTATTTGATTTTCTTTTGGGTTAGAGATGGCTCAGAGAGGCGAGTTGTAGTTGTACCGATTGAGCCATACAAAGGAGGTGCTGGCGAAAATTTTCGAAAATTTCGAGTGTTGTAAAATTTTCAGGATTTTTGAAAATTTTCGTTGATAAGAATAAATTAATATTTAATTGAAATTAAATTGGTTCAGTTGAAACTGAAGTTAAGAAGTGAACAAACAAGTTCTAACCAGTCAGTAGGGTTTGTTTTCTACCTTAGCAATTTCGGGGACGAAATTATTTTAAGGGGGGAAGAATGTAATGACCCGTATTTGTACGGATAATAATTAATTTATTTAATTATTTAAATAGTGAAAATGGTTATTTAATTAAATTATATTGAATATTTAATTAATATAAATAATAGAATAATATATTTAATTTCTGAAATAATCAGAAATAGTGAATTGATAATATATTGTGAACTGGACAATTCAAAATATATAATTCGGTTTGGAATTGAATTAGAATAACAAATATATTATTTGAACGACAGTTTGAACGTATAATTATAATATAATTAAAATCGAGCTTGAAATGGCGTGGTAGTTCGCTATTTGGCGATTTGAACTTCAACTGAATGTACAGGGTTCATTTTAAATCGGATTTCTGTGAAACAAGAAACGTATGGAGTTGGTGAAGTATATTTTTCTATTGGAAGAGAAAAATCAGGATTTCGTCGTGTAGATTTTGATTTATGTCCAAATCAAATTTTAGAAAAGTCGCTGTGGAATTCCTTTATAATTTATAAAGGAATTATTTATATTTTAAAAAGGGATTTCAATATAAATCGAATATCAATTTATATCGGGATTTGAAATATCGAGTTAGAAATTCATATAGGAATATTCTGAAGTTGTATGATATTCTGTTGTGAATATATAAGATAATATTTATTTTTAAATATTAAATTTAATTGTTTTTAAATATATTTATATATTTAAAAGGGTTATTTAGAGCTTTAAAAATAGTCAGTTTACAAACGAACTCGGAATTCGACGAAACTAATTTTGTTGGATCCGCAATATTAAATTATTGCTAGAGTTCGGTTTCCGTGATTCTTAGAGGCAGTGTGTGGCCGTACGGATTTTTAATGTGAAATACAGTCAGTATTTTAACAATTAAAAATACGCTGTGTGAGCAAACGAAGTCGAAATTCGACGGAACCAGTTTCGTTGGGTTCGTAATGTCAAACTGTAGCTGCATGCCAATTTTCGTGATTTTTGGGTATCGTATGTAATCATATGTATTTTTAGAAGACGGATGGAGAAAACGGTTCATTAAAATTTAATATAATATTCAAATATTAAAAATTCTCCTATAAATAGTACTTAACATCTTTTACCCTAGGAAAATTCATCCCCTAGTCAATACTTTTTGCGCCTCTAGTAACAAAAGAAATGTACAAACATTGATCTTCTAAAATGAAGAACAATTCAGTTAAAACTTCAAAAAATCCAAATCAAGTGTTTTTGAGTTCAGGGAGTAAGTCTCTTCGATCCTGTCTAGCTCTTGAAAGGTTCGATCAGTATTTTTCATTCGTTGGAAAGTGACCCGTGAACCTAGGGTTCACATTTTGATAAGATTTAGGCTTTAATCCGCGAAACCGTGGTGATAATTGCATTCAGGATGGTAAATCGAAGAGTTGGTGATTCTTTTGGGTTGTATGGTGATAGAATTGTTCGGATGGTACTGTTGTGGCGCAGTGAATGAAGTGGGAACCGCATCGATTTAGGGTGGTGCGAGATTCCTGAAGTGGTGATGAAGATGAAGTGTGGTCGAAGAGGAGTTGTGTGGTGAGATTCATTTGGACTTCGGTTGACTAGTGAAGGGAAGATCCGCCGGGGTGGAAGCATGGAAGCTTCAGAGCGCTGGAGTTTATTTGAGAAGAAGGATACGGTGTATTTCGGGTTTGGGTATTAAAATGAAGAGTTGGGCTGAGTTTTAAAAAGGCGTATGGTCGATACAAATATAAACTCGGTTAGTTTAATTTAAATAGCATATTATCTTGTAAATTAAATATCTAAATCATACGTGATCAGAAATCGATGAAACAAGATCCTTGGGATCGTAGGGACGGACACTACAACATGGAACTGACTGGGAGCAAATCAAAGATCGTTACAATTTATAGTGAAATAAATTGTCCAATCTGAATCAAGCGATGGTTATCGTTATTAACAATGATCGTCCAATGTGAGTAAAACTCACTAACTCTGAACAGTTATATTTTTATAACTTATTCTTAGAACTGATAATTATCTGTTGATTGCTGTGTGTTGACTGTTTGTATGAACTGCTAGTCAGTTGGTTGAAAGTACAGATAACGATATATATATAAATCGTTAATCAAATATTAATTCTGTTTATCAAAATATTTTATATTCGTACATCTGTGATGCAGGAAAACAGGTTGGAGGGATCCAACAGGATTCCTCAATATTTATAATACTGTTTGTTTTTATGTATTGTGTTATATGATGTGATGTATAATTTATGATTGATTATAATGACACTGGTCCTGTTATTTGGTACTGTTGAATACCAAAAGAAATATTGGAATAGAAAAGGGAAATTTCAAACTGTGTATTAAAGTAGAATATTTATAAAATCAAGGGATTTTATAAAAAGGAATTCAATAAAGAAATTATTTATAAAATCAAAGAATTTTATAAAAAGGATTATTTACTTAGAAAGTAAATAAAGGTATAAAAAAAGATTATTTACTTAGAAAGTAAATAGGAGTGTAAAACGATTTTTACTTAGAAAGTAAATAGAAGTGTAAAACGATTATTTACTTAGCAAGTAAATAGAAGTATTAAGAAAGATATTTACTTATAAAGTAAATAGAATTTATAAGGGAATATTTATTTAGAAAATAGAATAAATATTAAAGGAATTTTTTTATAAAATCAAGTGATTTCATAAAAGGGAATTATTTATAAAATCAAAAGGATTTTATAAAAACGAATATTTATTGGGAAAATAAATAGAAGTATAAAGAGATTATTTATTCAGAAAATAAATAAGATATTATAAAGGATATTTATTTATAAAATAAATAGATAGACATAAAAAGAGAAAGATTTGTAAAACATTTACAAATAGAATTGAAAAGAATTATCTATTTAGAAAATAAATAAAGATAAAACGGGAATTATTTGAGAAATAAATAGAATTATATAAAGGAGATATTTATATAAAATAAATATAGACAAATAGGAAAGGAAGTATTTGTAATCGATTAAATTAACCAGTTGAGTTAATCGAGTATGATTAGCAAAACCAAGTTAGTCGAATTGAATGGGTCGAACCAAGTTAGTCGAGCCTAGTTAATCGAATCGAGTTGGTCGAACCAAGTTAGTCGAGTTAGTCGAGTCGAGTAAAGTTAGTCGAGTTAAGTTCGTCGAGTCGAGTTAATCGAATTTAGTTATTCGAATAAAGTTCGTTGAATATTAGTTATTCGAAAGGAGTTAATCGCTGTTAGTTTAATCGAAAGGAGTTAATCGAATATAAGTTATTCGAAGGAGTAATCGAATATTAGTTATTCGAAAAGAGTTATCGAATATTAGTTATTCGAAGAAAGGAGTTATCAAATATTAGTTATTCGAAAGAAGTTATCGAATATTAGTTATTCGAAGAAAGGAGTTAATCAAATATTACTTATTCGAAAAGGAGTTAAATCAAAAGGAGTTAATTGAATATTACTTATTAAAAAGGAGTTAAATCAAAAGGGGTAAATCGATAGAGTAAATCAGTTAGAGTAAATCAGTTAGAGTTGTCGAATAGAGATTTATTCGAAAGAAAGTTAATTAAGGAAGTTTGTTAAAGATTTAAAAGATAAACTTTGACTATTTCGCAGTTAAAACGTTGTTCAGTTAAGGTCTGAGAGGTAATTATACCCCACCTTGATTGACTTCCTTCTTAACTAAGGAATGGTAAGGTTTGATAGTGAATGATGGTTAAGTGAATTTATTAAATGGTTGGAGTTGGCATAGCGATGTTTTATTTAAACATCTGTTTAAATCCAATGAAGGAGCTTTGGAAATGATTTCCAAATAAGAAACTAGAAATGTTTTCTAATATAGAAAACAGGAAATGGAATGTTTTCCATTGTTAATAACGTATATTTTCTAAAATTAGAAAATAAGAAATGTTGAATATATGGAAATAGGAGATAAGAAAATTAATGAACTAAAGAAATAAATGTTAAATGATGACTGATCGATATGATTTCCATCTGGAAATGATATTGTTGTTTGCACACGTGTTTTTCTTTGATAGTTAGCTCAACGACTATCGAAGTTTTTAGACCATTTTAAAGTTGTTAATATGGAGAGACCGGTTGGATAATTATCCGAAGAACCACTCCGTATTGGCATAACCGTTGCGAATCATATATGCCAAAGATAATTGAAGACGGAGTCAAGTGCAAGGGTTGTTGTATAAATCTTAGGTAAAGATTGCCTAAGATGGATGTACTGAATAGTGCCTTCGGTTTGTCCAGTCCCATGATGTAACGACCCAGGGATTTTTGGCCCCGAAAATCGACATAAATACCTTTACCGTAACTCATGCCGACCTTCCAAACACTGAAAACACTAGAATGATATTAGAAATAATTTAGAGGGAGAGATAAGAAAGAAAGAAATATTAGAATAGAAGAAGAAGAAGAAACAACACAACACAGAGTCTAACATCGCAGCGGAACAAAATATAATACAGAAATAAATCTTTATTGAGAGCTTTAAAAATACTTACAATATCAGAGTACATCACACAACGGGACAGTTATAATAACCTGTTCCCATATACAACACACAGCGGAATAGTAGCTATATAACATCATACGTCTGAACATCTCCAGCTCGTCTCTGGACTTCAAAGCATTCGATAACCTGAACCTGTACACCCGGGCTAACCCGAGCATTTAAAAAACACGGGGTCATTCTGGTGAACCAGAGTGAGAAAACTCGCACAGTATTAAGTTATCACACAACTTGGTTTTAAAGTTAAAATCCTTTCGAAAGAAAAGGATAATCGTAAGACCAAATCCACACATAAATACAGACGATTTTTACCTTACAATAACCCAAAACATTTTTGAAATCAATACCTTTTCTGGTATTATAATAATGTCTAAATACAAGTAGATAAAATATAGTAGAATGCTTGCATCTCACGCTCCACATATATAGTATACAATCAAAACTGCGGGCACTTATTGGATATTGGATTCCGATTATGACAAGGTATGGGACCACCTGCCGATAGTGTATCTCTAGAGGAGAATACACTGGGTTCAACAAGAACGTCTGGCAACCCGGCCCACACATGACCGACCACTCATTTCGCTTGAGTGTATCGAATGTATATCACCAACGGTTGGGCTCAAACCACCGTTTCCGGAAAAGGGACAGCATCGAAATAGATTAAAGAAGCAAAAGGAATTTCTCTAGATAGGTGATTATACACCCTAATGGGAGCGACCCACATAGCCATGCTGCCTGCCCGATTTTTGTCATTTCCACGGTTGATGAGGCTTGAGGTTTAAATTAACTTTTGAACATCGGGTCATCATTCACTTTGAATGCCACATCGTCAGATCCATCAGATATCACTAATTGACGTCTACAAAAAATACTCTAGTCGGAAGCTAAGAGAACGGCAATTCTCCGCCAACAACTATAGCACGTTTGAAGAAATCAACGTACGTGATCCGTTTTGAAATACTTTGTCAGACATCCATCCATGCAAGTCATCCAGGAACAGGATGAACTGAAGGTACTCTCCTGCTGCATCCAAAATAGGAATCACCCCATGGATCAGAAGCGAGAAGTCCTTGCAACCCGTAGATTCCCACCCCGACAGAATCACAGCTTTTCTCTACTTGCCAGGCAGAGAATATTTGTGGTTCTTCTATTTGTGAAAATCCATGGTCTTTACTACTCCATCTCGATCATCTTCTGATATCTTCACGTATTTGTTGGTCAGAATGGTTTTTGAATATAAATTCGATCCCGGTCTTTCCATACCAACAATCATATTGGACAGATTTGATAGTCGGCGATTTAACTATCAAAATATACAGTGATTCAATCATGACAATCCAATAGGTTAACTGGTTCAGTATTCAGCATCACTTGGCCTTTTAATTAAAACAAATTTAGATTTAAGACTCTTAAATATTTTGATATTATGAATATAGCTCTTCGCCTCTTATTTAACAAAAGATCTTACTTTCCCAAAACCATTTCAAAAGCATTAGAATTCATTCTATATATATATATATATATATATATATATATATATATATACACCCAACCTTGTTTTTAACAAATTTCACATAAACCATTCTTATTTGAAAACAATATCCAATCTCTATTCTTATAGTAAACTCATTCCAAAAACATACCATTTTAATCTCCTTTGACTTTTGGAATATCGTTATATGTAATATATATTCTCTAATTTCCTTATTTCGTTACTTTAGGGATTCCACTATGTATATACTCAAACCCTTTTCATTTTCGTTCATTTGGAAATCTAAATATATGTACTCAATTTTCCACCACATATCGCATTATTATTCCTTTAATGGAAATAATCAATTATCACTAATCCCTTTTACCATTACAGCTAATATCATCCTTAGATAATCGATGTCGTTCAAGTTGGGGTATTTTAATTACCTCTCAGATCTTGGTCAACACAGTTCTTATCCTTAGATAAATATAAACTGTAATCAAAAACCCATATTTCACTCCAGTCTCAAAACAACTTCCATTTAACTATTTCATCTAAAATACGGTTTAACAAACCTGCTTACTTTCGAACATCTCTTCCTCGGATATACCCAATTATTCCTTAATTCAATAATTAAGTAATTTCTTTATAAACCACCACTTTTTAACCTTGCCTCTTTCAACACATTTGTTTCAATTTGGATTTGGTTATACAAATCCTATGACCCACTTTTTAACCAAATTCACTGTCACCAATCCCCTTTCAAATCCATTCAACAATTCCTGCTTTGGAAGTCTTATTTTACTTCCCCTTTTCACTTAATCCCATTATTTGGTAACGTTAATTCAAAATTAACGATATAACACCTCAAACCTCTTTTATACAATTCTGGTTTATCTCAAACCCTTTTATCTAAATTTCCTTTTTCTTAATTCAAATATTTAAGTAACATTTCATTTTAAGCTATAGTATTCACTAAATTCCTTTTGTAACTTGTTATACACATTCGGGTTTTAAATATAAAACCCGCTCGTAATTTCCTTTCACTATTCAAATGGATTTCATTTCGACCTCGATTATTCTTTGCATTAATTCAATTAAAAACTAATTTCCCAAATTTCAATAAATCAGGAAAATACTATACTTAAATCATTAACACTGAAAAGTAGTTAATTCCTTTATTAACTAAAATAATTAGTAAATTCCCTTTTAAAAACTTATTAAAATTAAATAAATATTCTTTCAACTTTTTATTTAAAGCATACTAATTCAAAAATCAACCCCAATTATAACGGTCTATTTAGTAAACTCAAAACAAGGTTAACTCGTTAACTGATTCTAATTCGTTTTCCCTTTTAAATTAATTATCAATATAATTAATTTAAATAAATTCCATTTAATTGTTTAAACAAAATAATTATCTAATTTTAATTCCTTAGGTTAATTTCCATTCACTTATTTATAAATCTAATTAACATCAGAGATTTCCATATAAAACCAATTAATAATTAATTATAAATTAATTAATAAATAATAAATATTTATTTCCTTTTTAAAACAAACCTTTATTCTAAATAATACATTTCAAAATCTATATACAGTTATAAAATAAATTTTTTAACTTTGGTTTTGTCGATCTATCTGACGGTAAATCAATATAATAAACCAGTTTATTCTTAGGCCATTGACTGCCGATTACCCAACCAACATCGCCCACTGGTTAAAACCAAACACAGGTTGATTTTCCAATCAATGATCAATTATCGAACTAATAACCCAAACAGGACAATTCATATATATTAATATGTAAATAAATAATATATTTGAGGAATCCCGTTGGATCCCTCCAACCTGTTCGTCCCTGTATTCAAATGGTTATCACCAATCAGGTCAATCAATTCAATTTAACTGTTAACTTCTATCACAGCGAATAACGACAATATAATATCAACCAAGCAATAAAGCAGTTTAGACAATTCAAACAGATGAACACATTTATAAATAAATGTGACCAATAAGGTAAATTACCTCTATTGGAACCAATCGTTAGAATAACGATTTGGTATTTCACTGAAATTAAAAACAGTTTAATTTCATCAGTTAAATCAACAAATGGATATATAATTAGTAAACAGTCAACCATCAGCAAGCAGAGCGAAAAAATAAAAACCCAATTTATATAAAATATAAATGGGAAGAACTGAGTGAGTTTAACTCACCTAGATCTGATTTGCTGTTAGATAGTTCAATTTAATTAAATTAAACAAATGTTTAATTTAATTAAAATCTCCAACTGCTTCCAATCTTGTCCAGAATAGTTTCGGGATGTCGAGTTCAGAAATACGGTCCCAATGCAATTTGTCTGGTCCAATTCTGATAACGTAAGTGAGAGTTATAACATTATAAGTATTACGATTAATAATTATTAATTCCTTAATTATAATATTATCAACTCATTTTAATTACTTTTAATTAGTGATACTTAAGCCATTACTCCCGTCTCCCCAGTTCGATCTGCTACTACATGCATTATTGCCAAAACACAATTTAATCTACCAACAGTACCTCAATTACTTAATTTTACAATCATTATCCCTTAATTAAATATTAGTTAGGTTAATTACTCTGTAAAATAGAATACACTGGCCGATTAGCACTTCATCCCATTCGTATACCGCTGCAGCAAATTCAACAATGCAAGTTAGTGTGATCAAACAATATAATTTTTTCTTTTATTTGATAAGATTACTTTGTTAACTTAATCACGTTGAGGCTTCCTAACGATGGAACATGTAAATCTTTCTGAAATGAAGACCGCTGAATCTTTAGAGTCTCTCCCGTCTGTGGCCGAAATGATCAGGTCTGATTTGTATTCGTTCCTTGCTCCATTTCCACGTTCATTTGTTCCAGCACATACTGTAACCCGATATCACGAAACAGATCCCACCGCAGCTCCTCAATCACATCACCGGAACCCGATCAAAGACCAACAATGCCTGCGCCTCAGTCTGGCGAACCTTATCTCAAAAACTCGTTCAACTCAGTGGCTCCGTTCACCGGCAATTTCCTCCTAACCGCAGCGCCTTCCAGGCGAGATCCAGGCTTCTACACCCCAAAATTTCTAATCACCGCCACCTAAATCCAAGAGCTCGACGAGCATGACAAATTTGATGAAGGAAATTTCAAATTAAATGAGTGAATTTGAGGAAAACTGGATTCAAAAATCAAAGGAAACGGCCCGTTAATACTTTATGGAGGCGGTGGAAAATTTGAGGGGTTGACCTGCGTGAGTTCCTTTGACCGAAAACCTAGGGTGAATGATGTGTATTTATAGGGTGATGATTTTAATAAAATATTATTATACGAAACTTAGTCCTAAAGTAACGCGATAAAACCACTATAAACGACTTTCATTTTCTGATAAAAAGATAATCTTAGTATAAAAAAATATTCCGGACCTAATGAGACAGCTTTCGTCGAAATCCGACATCGTTTGAAAAAAATTCCTTTATAAAACCAGAAATAATCACGCGCTTAAATTTTCCACGATCACTAGATAAATCCAATCAACTTGAAACCTCGAAATCCTACGATAACTAACCAATACGAACCCAACGACACTAGTTTCGTTGCATTCTGAGACTGTTTCCCCGGTAGGCATTTTTACGCGCACCGCAATGTCATTTTGGACACCAAATTTCTAGGTCTTCAAAAATAACGAACCATATACCTATCCTGACTCTAAACGATGATACGAACTCAATGGAACTTGTTTCATGGCTTAATTCGACCGTTTGCTCAAGTTACCATCAAATATCCCTTTATTTAATTAAATTAATTTAATTACGCGCTATAGAAAATAATTGGGCGTTTACGGCTACTGTAACGACCTGGAAATCCGTACCTTTTGAATCGACAATAATCCACACATGTCTAACTCAAAACTGTACGTATTTACAGATTGTTAAATGACGATCCACATCTTTAACCATTATAGTCAAAAATATAGATAATCAAGGGGATTAATTTAGAATTAGAAAGAAAGAAGAAAACAAGCACGGAATCTCGCAACGGAAAGAACAAAATATAATAATCAAATAACAGTTCATGAAGCTGTTTAAAATAAACATTTGATCATTTTACAACATTTATCAGAGTTATACACTTATATACATAACTGATAATATAGAGTAATGCAATAGAATAGTAGTGGATACAATAGTAATAATAGTATACCATCTTCGTCTTCATCCTTCAGAAGATAACCTTTGAAACTGGAATGCTCAAGTCTGACCCGAGCGTAATAGCGTGAAAATAAAACAAGCTCGGATCAGGCAAAAATATTCTCATCTAAGTCAAATCGACATCATATGAACATGCACACACATAACTCAAGAGATGTTACGGGAATTTCCATCTCCTAAGGATCCGTCAAACTAGATACTATATGATATAATTTTGCTATTATACTAGTGTCTATTCACAAATACTTGTCAGAAAAATAGCGTAAGCGGGGTTACATTGATTACCCTTACACAGTTTATAAGCACATGGTCTATGCAGGTCCTGTAACACAACCAGTAACATCAGTAGCCAGTGAGTCCCCTATAGACCTATGCCAAAAATCAAAATCGTAGTTGTCTCGCATAAGGATAAACGTATGGCAAGGAACATGAGGCAATACCCAAAGTAGTATGCTACTAGTTTGCCTGATCCAGACTGGTGGTTACCCCTAACGGCCCACCGTAGACATCCACCCTATATCGAATCAAAGGAAAATACATTCCATCAAGGGTGCGCACCAACAAAACAACAACAAAATAGTAATAGTATGGACCCGAGGCCCAGGAAAATCGAAGAGAAGATGTCCACTAAGAGGTAGTCAAGCCTCATCTGGTCTGGCACGGCTCCTGTTTTAGTCATTTCAAATCGACACAAGTGTCGGGGTCATCCATTATCGTTCACTTTCTTCAATCCAGTAATCGCCTCCAAAAACATCCTACTTCATTTCTGGAACTCCACCGCGTACACAGTTGTTAAAGTGGTTCCAACATTGACAGAGAATATGTCAATAAGAGGTCCCGGTCTCTTTAACAACAAAACGTCATGTTACACACCGATTGGTATTTTATATTTCAAAAGTGAATCGTTATGATATCAAAATATCACATTTAACTAAACCAATTTCACTTTAAAATATCATATTATTTTAATCACAAAAATATTTACTTTCAGAATTTATATTCACTTTGAGATAAATTTCAATTTCGATAGTTGGTTATAACTTCAATTAACCACATTTCATTCGAATTATTTAATTTACTTCAAAAATATAGTGTTGAATTCATTTCTGATTTTAACATCAAAATGATCATATTTACTTTTAAATCACAGATTTAAATGTAAACACTTTTCACTTCTAAAACGGTTTGTAACTTTGAAATAGTTTTGGGGTTTAAATAAATTTTTGATTAGTTGTAAATAAATTTGGGAGATTTGGAATAGATTGGAAATCAAAACAGTTTGAGTGTTGGAAATGGTTTTAGGTATATAAAATATTTTATAAAATAAACTACTTATATATCTAGAAAGAATAGGTTTTTTTGAAAACAATTTATATAAATTTGTTTATATAGAAATAATTTCAAATCAACTGTTACTTTCTACTTTCAATAAATATGAACCTAAGTTCAGAACTCAAAACAAACCAAATCGATTTCCAATATCCAGTCCAAATCGATTCCCAAAATCAAATTTATTTGAGAACAATCCGTTTTAAAGGATAACTTCCAATTTCGAAATATTATTTGAATCTATTCGATTCAAATCAAATCCAAGTTCAAGTTCAAGTTCATAATATTTATTTATTTTCATTTCAATTTGAATTTAATTTCAAAGTTTAAATAAAGATTTAAACCTTTGAAATAATTCAATTTCAACTTTTCAAATTCAATTCAAATTAAATTTCAAAGTTTAAATAAAGATTTAAACCTTTGAAATAGTTTAAATTATAATCATTTCAATGCTAATTTAATTTCAAAGTTTAAATAAAGATTTAAACCTTTGAAATAATTCAATTTAAACATTTCAACTATAATTCAATTTGGAATGATTTCAATTCATCACCAATTTTAGTTCAAATTTCAAAATAACAAATTAGATCATTTCAGTTCGAATTAAATTTCAAAGTTTAAATAAAGATTTAAACCTTTGAAATAATTCAAATTATAATCAATTTTAGTTCAAATTTCAAAATAACAAATTTAGATCATTTCAAGTTGAATTAAATTTCAAACGTTTAAATAAAGATTTAAACCTTTGAAATAATTCAATTTCAACATTTCAACTTCAAATTCCAATGTATAATTCAATTTAAATAATTTCAATTTATTTTCTTTACACAAAACTTATTTAAATCGGTTTCACAAATTCTAAATTTTATAGATTTAACCAATCCGGTGTCCGTATGTTAATTCTCTATCCTATGGCCAAGTTCAGATTTTAAATTTTAATTTCAGGGAATGGATATATATCATTTCAATCCAAAGGTCAGATGTCATAGGTATATATCATTTCAACCTATTTCTTAATTTATTCGAAATGACAGTTTATGATGATGCCCGTAACATCCAAGGTGATAACAATGATATAAAAATATAGACAACATCCATACAGTTCAATATATCCATAAATAAACATCCATCACAATCATCATCCAAAACAGTTCAATTTGCAATGCTTAACTGATTATACATGTTGGGGTTTAACTAGCAATTTGATACAAAAATAAACTAACTTCAATTTAATTTCTAGTAGTTTAAATTAGATGTCCATTTAAAAATAGCAACCAACAACCAAATAATCAAATCAGTCATAGATTTCAATTTCACAAAAATGTGAATATTTTTGCAGGTGTGAGAAAACTCACCTTTCGTGGCATAGGTTGGAGGCGACAAGCAGAACGACGCGGAATGCTCCAACGATCTCCAGGCACGACTTAGAATGGATTCAACTCGATAACCGCTCAATATATTTTATTTTATAAGAGGATGTTGAGAAATTTTTCAATGGATCGGTTATTGGGTTTCGGTATGGTACGACATTGGTTTTGGGAAGGTTTCGAACTCAACGCCGAACTCAACACAAGAAACTAAACACAACACTTTTGCAAAATAATACTTATATACGTATACATAGTAATTTATATATATATATATATTTAAAATTTTAACGCACACTGAAATTAGTTATAAAATCATATATATGAACTTTTAAACAAAACATACGTATACATATAATTTTGAAATAAATAAATTGCAAAGCAATTCCCACATACAAAAGTACACTACTGACACAATATATATATCTTACAAAAATATACACACTATCAAAACAATTATAATATATATATTTATTTAAAAATATAATTGTATGTATAAAACTCCACGTCAAAAACCACACACACCCGCACATGCAGCAGCTCACACACACATTCACCAAATGTACACACTGCACTTATATACATATAAATATATTTTTAAGTATATGCAGCATGTAACAAAAAAGAGAAAAGAGTGGAAAGAAGAAGGGGAAAGAATAGAAAATGGGGAGGTTGTCAGGGAAATAGGAAGACAAGAAAATGGAAGTATGCCCTCCAAATGTTCCCATAAAAATGAATCCCCCCTGTTGCATGTCCATGCATTAACTCACACGCATTCAAGCATATGAACACTAATGCATAAGCACTCCCACAACACATGCATGTTGTACCCACACAAATGACATGCGCGCACACACAAGAAAACACATACGCTGACTCATGCATGCGCACACAATTCATATAACACCACACATACATACACTTTTAAACACACGCAAACATTAAAACACACACATGTACAGACATCTATAACACACGCATGACCCAGCTGGGAACACACACGTGCACCTGTGTGTTGCACTTGCACAGAAAAAACCTCCTAAGATCATGAAGGAGCATGAAGACTCTTGGCTTTTGTCTCTTTTTAAAACAATGGAAGTGAAAAATATGGAAATGGCATGTTGTGCAAACATTGATATATCAAGAAGTAATTTGAAAATAAATAAAATAAGATAGATGCATGCATTCTCTATAAAATGAACTTGTTGTCTAAAAATGGATTATTGTAAAAATGAGAAAAAGGCTTGCTCTTTGCTGTCCCTTTATGCATGAAGAGTAATGGAAGAAATGCCCATTTTCATTCATGCGTGAACAATGCTCTACATTAGAGAGCCAAAAAGATGAAAATAATGTCGTTCCTTTTTGTGGACCAAATAGAAAAATGAATGCCTTCATTTACCAGAGAAGGAAAACATGAAAAGAAGAAAAAAAGGAGTCCCTTCCCTTTCTTGTTCATGCGCAGGCATATATATAATGATGCCATTTTTTTTATTTTATTTTTGTTTGTTTTATGCAAGATATATATGTAGGAAGCTAAGCTGATACGGAAGGCGACATGCGCATTAATTGAAAACGTGGGGTTGCAGAAGAAAACGTGGGTGGCGGCGGAGAAAATGTGTACATGCATTAATAAATGATGCATGGTTCACATAGAAAGAAGAGAAGGATGGACGTGTTCAATTCTTTAAGATGGAAAGAAACATATAATATGTATGAAACTTGGCTTGCTGCAACTTCATGTCATGCCATGCCATGCCATATATAGTATGTACGAAACATATATATAACATGTTGATTTATGGAAATGAAAGGGTGTTCTATATTTAATGAAGGGGAAAAGAAGCATGGGAATAGGAAAGAAAACAAACGCATGGAAGGTAGGAAATAGAAATGAACGTGCATGCATAATTTACACATGAAAGTTAAATGTGTCCCTTACCATGTTCTAAAGAAAACAAAATAAATAAATTAATTAGGTGATTTAGTAAAATAAAGGACACCTTTCCCAGACCCAGAATGGCTAGAAAAGTATGTAAGATCGTAAAAGGGACACATCGAACTCAAATGACTCAATTTCAAAAATGAACTGTGCATGCTTTTTCACAATTTTAGCTCAAACCGAACACCAAAAATGACAAATGAATATATTTTTGTAATCAGCGCGACGAGACGGACACAACGGTATATAATTTGCAGTGTCTGCATGCTCCGTTCAAAAACGCGTTACGGACCCCTTTAACGTAGAAATGCGGATGAGAAACGGATATCAAAACATCTGATTTTCGCGAAACGAATTTCGCCGATAGATTACTGATAACGAATAGAATATTTTTCGTGTTTGTCCGAACTGGTTTCGAAGAGATTTTAAAATCGCTAAAATTTGAACTGTTATGCGCAGCGCGCACTGAAAATAGCGCAACCGACTACATTCAAATTTTTCGATGAAATTTTCACAGCTGCTACATTTCACTATACGTATTTCAAATATCGAATTCCCATTATGAAAAACCATAGAATATATTATTTGTTTTTTTTTTTAAAAACACGATTTAAATCGAAATTTAATTCGTTAAAAATAGCGGGTTGTTACAGCTACTATGGTCACATACGACATCGGTTTGCCACGCCATTTACCACTGTGCAATAATTTAACGTTACGATCCCAATGAAACTGATTTCATCGAAAACGGTGTCCGTTTGCAAAACGGCTATTTTTAAGGCTGATATTTTAATAACGATTTCCACAACGATTATTTCAAATTTTGGCCATAACTTACAATTTATAATACGAAATCTGAATTTTTCTCTTTCATATGAAAATTATCGTCAACACGGTTCCAACGTTTCTTGTTTCAACGAAATCCGACTTATATCAAATCCTGTATTCTCAGTTGAAGTTCAAAATTCAATATTATGAACTGCCACGCCATTTCGGGCTCGATTTATATTATAATAAATTAACGTTAAAACTTTGTTTTAATAACGAATTAAATATTAAAAACCATTAATATTCCAAATATAATATTTAAAATAGTAAATAAAATAAAATATTTGGCTGCCAAAAACACGGAACGTTACATTCTTCCCCCCTTAAAATAATTTCTTCCTCAAAATTGCTAAAGTAAGAAAGAATGTTACAAACCCATTAATACCAAATTCAATTTATTTTAAATTGAAAACCAATTCAATATCGTAAATAAATAATTTCAAAAATATCGAAAATTTTCTAACACCTTAAATTGCCGGAAAAATTCGGCAGAGTCTCCCCTGCACGGAGTGACATCTGCGATATCACAGGAACAAATAATATATATTCATCGACCAACGACCCCAAAATTTTATATTTTCGCATAGGTGTACCTTTACGAGTGTTATTGAGCATATTTGCTCAACATATATGCGATTTACTCAACCAATATCAATCTACCTATCCTTCAGGCACCTGTACTTAACTCAATTCACATGTAAGTCACAAATACATGAGTTTCCAAATAACATTTTATTGAACAACAAGTATAACTTCACAAATTCACCAATTCACAATTTCAAACATGAGCATCAATTTATTTGCCCATACAGGTATATATCCTTAATCTCAGTTCACATGAAGTTTAATCCAGTTTTATTATACTGGAATTTATTTACTTTAGTTTAAAATTTATTCCACTTCATTGAATCGTTGATTCATTTCATTCAAACAATCTACCTTCCAATAACAAACATTTCACAATCAAGGCAACCAATACACAACCAAATCAACCAAATTAATTGAATTTATATTCAATATCGATATTTTACTTTGGTTTCTCATATTTGAACATCAGTCGATTAATATCCGACTGATTTCTATTTGATTATCATTTATTCATCAAATTTCCAATTTACTTAATTTATTTCCAATATCATTATTAATTTAATTATACTTAACAAAGTTAAGTTTTAAATTCAAATTCCAATCGAAATTTGAATTTCATTCAAATCGATCAAATACATCAAACACACTATCATCTCCATAATTTGATAAAATTATTTCTTTTTTATATAAAATATAATTTGGGTAAAATTATTTCATTTACCCTCTTTACAAAACAATATTGTATCCATTGTCAGTTCTTTGCTTCTCAACACTTGAACCGATCAAACAACACAGTATAAAACATTTGTATATGAATTTACAAATACACTCTCATATATATACACACTCAATATCGATCTAGGGTATTACTAACCCAATCTCTATCGAGTTACACCACAGAGCCAAGGTTATTACTAAACCAATAGCTCTGATACCACTGTAACGACCCAGGGATTTTCGACCCCGAAAATCGACATAGATACCTTTACTGTAACTCATGCCGACCTTCCAAACACCGAAAACACTGGAACGTTATTAGAAAGAATTTAGAGGCCAAGATAAGAAAGAAAGAAATATTAGAATAGAAGAAGAAGAAGAAGAAACAACACAACACAGAGTCTCACATCGCAACAGAACAAAATATAATACAGAAATAAATCTTTATTGAGAGCTTTAAAAATACTTATAATATCAGAGTACATCACTGTAATAAACATTGAAATGTTCTTCTGTTTGGGTTCTATTTTGTCATGTTCTCAAGGTAATCCGCGCTTTCCTTACCGGGGAAGTTACGGGCTATCACAATCACATAACGGGACAATTATAATAACCTGTTCCGATATACAACAAACAGCTGAATAGTAGCTATATAACATCATACGTCTGAACATCTCCAGCTCGTCTCTGGACTTCACAATATTCGATAACCTGAACTTGTACACCCGAGCTAACCCGAGCATTTACAAAACACGGGGTCAGTCTGGTGAGCCAGAGTGAGAAAACTCGCACAGTATTAAGTTATCACACAACTTGGTTTTAAAGTTAAAATCCTTTCGAAAATAAAGGATGATCGTAACACCAAATCCACACATAAATACAGACGGTTTTTACCTTACGATAACCCAAAACATTTTTAACTCAATATCTTTTCTGATATTAAAATAATGTCTAAATACAAGTAGATAAAATATAGTAGAACGCTTGCATCTCACGCTCCACATATATAGTATACAATCAAAACCGTGGGCACTTATTGGAGATTGGATTCTGATTATGACAAGGTATGGGACCACCTGCCAATAGTGTATCTCTAGAGGCGAATACACTGGGTTCAACAAGAACGTCTTGCAACCCGACCCACATATGACCGACCACTCCTTTCGCTTGAGTGTATCGAATGTATATCACCAACGGTTGGGCTCAAACCACCGTTTCCCATAAAGGGACAACATCGAAATAGATTAAAGAAGCAAAAGGAATTTCTCTAGATAGGTGATTATACACCCTGATGGCAGCGACCCATATAGCCATGCCGTCTGCCCGATTTTTGTAATTTCCCCGGTCGATGAGGGTTAAGGTTTAAATTAACTTTTGAACATCGGGTCATCATTCACTTTGAATTCCACATCTTCGGATCAGTTAGATATCACTAATTGACGTACACAAAAAACACTCTAGTCGAAAGCTAAGAGAACGGCAATTCTCCGCCAACAACTATAGCACATTTGAAGAAATCAACGTACGTGATCCATTTGGAAATACTTTGTCATACATCCATCCATACAAGTCATCCAGGAACAGGATGAACCGAAGTTACTCTCCTGCTGCATCCAAAATAGGAATCGCCCCATGGATCAGAAGCGAGAAGTCCTTGCAACCCGTAGATTCCCACCTCGATAGAATCACAGCTTATCTCTGCTTGTCAAGCAGAGAATTTTTGTGGTTCTTCCGTTTGTGAAAATCCACGGTCTTTACTACTCCATCTCGATCATCTTTTGATATCTTCACGTATTTGTTGGTCGGAATGGTTTTCGAATATAAATTCGATCACGGTCTTTTCGTACCAACAATCGTATTGGACAGATTTGATAGTCGGTGATTTAACTATCAAAATATACAGTGATTCAATCATGACAATCCAATAGGTTAACTGGTACAGTATTCACCATCACTTGGCCTTTTAATTAAAACAAATTTAGATTTAAAACTCTTAAATATTTCGATATTACGAATATAGCTCTTCGCCTCTTATTTAACATAAGATCTTATTTTCCCAAAACCATTTCAAAAACATTAGAATTCATTCAATATATATATATATATATATATATATATATATATATGTACCCAACCTTATTTTTAACAAATTTCACATAAACCATTCTTATTTGAAAACAATATCCAATCTCTATTCTTATAATAAACTCATTCCAAAGACTTACCGTTTTAATCTCCTTTTGCTTTTGGAATATCGTTATATGTGATATATATTCTCTAATTTCCTTATTTCCGTTACTCTAGGGATTTCACTATATATATAATCAAACCCTTTTCATTTCCGTTAATTTGGAAATCTAAATATATGTACTCAAATTTTCCACTACATATCGCATTATTATTCCTTTAATGGAAATAATCAGTTATCACTAATCCCTTTTACCATTACAGCTAATATCATCCTTAGATAATCCTGATGTCGTTCAAGTTGGGGTATTTTAATTACCTCTCAGACCTTGGTCAACACAGTTCTTATCCTTAGATAAATATAAACTATAATCAAAAACCCATATTTCACTCCAGTCTCAAAACAACTTCCATTTAACTATTTCATCTAAAATACGGTTTAACAAACCTGCTTACTTTCGAACATCTCTTCCTCGGATATACCCAATTATTCCTTAATTCAATAATTAAGTAATTTCTTTATAAACCACCACTTCTAACCTTGCCTCTTTCAACACATTTATTTCAATTTGGATTTGGTTATACAAATCCTATGACCCACTTTTTAACCAAATTCACTGTCACCAATCCCCTTTCAAATGCATTCAACAATTCCTGCTTTGGAAGTCTTATTTTACTTTCCCTTTTCACTTAATCCCATTATTTGGTAACGTTAATTCAAAATTAACGATATAACACCTCAAACCTCTTTTATACAATTCTGGTTTATCTCAAACCCTTCTATCTAAATTTCCTTTTTCTTAATTCAAATATTTAAGTAAAATTTCATTTTAAGCTATAGTATTCACTAAATTCCTTTTGTAATTTGTTATACACATTCGGGTTTTAAATATAAAACCCGTTCGTAATTTCCTTTCACTATTCAATTGGATTTCATTTCGACCTCGATTATTCTCTGCATTAATTCAATTAAAAACTAATTTCCCAAATTTCTATAAATCAGGAAAATACTTTAATTAAATCATTAACACTGTAAAGTAGTTAATTCCTTTATTAACTAAAATAATTAGTAAATTCCCTTTTAAAAACTTATTAAAATTGAACAAATATTCTTTCAACTTTTTATTTAAAACATACTAATTCAAAAATCAATCCCAATTATAACGGTCTATTTAGTAAACTCAAAACAAGGTTATCTTGTTAACCGATTCTAATTTGTTTTCCCTTTTAAATTAATTATCAATATAATTAATTTAAATAAATTCCATTTAATTGTTTAAACAAAACAATTATCCAATTTTAATTACTTAGGTTAATTTCCATTCACTTATTTATAAATCTGATTAACATCGGAGATTTCCTTATAAAACCAATTAATAATTAATTATAAATTAATTAATAAATAATAAATATTTATTTCCTTTTTAAAACAAACCTTTATTCTAAATAGTATATTTCAAAATCTATATACAGTTATAAAATAAATTTTATAACATTGGTTCTGTCGATCTACCTGACGGTAAATCAATATAACAAACCAGTTTATTCTTAGGCCATTGACTGCCGATTACCCAACCAACATCGCCCACTGGTTAAAACCAAACAAAGGTTGATTTTCCAATCAATGATCAATTGTCGAACTAATAACCCAAATATGACAGTTTATATATATTAATATATAAATAAATAATATATTTGAGGAATCCCGTTGGATCCCTCCAACCTGTTCGTCTCTGTATTCAAATGGTTATCACCAATCAGGTCAATCAATTCAATTTAACTGTTAATTTCTATCACAGCGAATAACGACAATATAATATCAACCAAGCAACAAAGCAGTTCAGACAATTCAAATAGTTGAACAAGTTTATAAATAAACGTGACCAATAAGGTAAATTACCTCTATTGGAACCAATCGTTAGAATAACGATTTGGTATTTCACTGAAATAAACATAGTTTAATTTCATCAGTTAAATCAACAAATGGATATATAATTAGTAAATAGTCAACCATCAACAAGTAGAGCACACAAAATAAAAACCCAATTTATATAAAATATAAATGGGAAGAACTAAGTGAGTTTAACTCACCTTGATCTAATTTGCTATTAGACAGTTCGATTTAATTAAATTAAACAAACGTTTAATTTAATTAAAATTTCCAAATGCTTCCAATCTTGTCCAGAATAATTCCGGGATGTAGAGTTCAGAAATACGGTCCCAATGCAATTTGTCTGGTCCAAATCTGATAACGTAAGTGAGAGTTATAACATTATAAGTATTACGATTAATAATTATTAATTCCTTAATTATAATATTATCAACTCATTTTAATTACTTTTAATTAGTGATACTTTGGCCATTACTCCCGTCTCCCCAGTTCGTTCTGCTACTACCAGCATTATTGCCAAAACACGATTTAATTTACCAACAGTACCTCAATTACTTAATTTTACAATCATTATCCCTTAATTAAATATTAGTTAGGTTAATTACTCTGTAAAACAGAATACACTGGCCGATTAGCACTTCATCCTACTCGTATACCGCTGCAGCAAATTCAACAATGTAAGTTAGTGTGATCAAACAAAATAATTTTTTCTTTTATTTGATAAGATTATTTCGTTAACTTAATCACGTTGAGGCTTCCTAATGATGGAACAGGTAAACCTTTCTGAAATGAAGACCGCCGAATCTTTAGAGTCTCTCCCATCTGTGGCCGAAATGATCAGGTCCGATTTGTATTCGTTCCTTGCTCCATTTCCACGTTCGTTTGTTCCCGCACATACTGTAACCCGTTATCACGAAACAGATCCCACCGCTGCTCCGCAATCACATCACCGAAAGCCGATCAAAGACCGGCAATGCCTGCGCCTTATTCTGGCGAACCTCAGCTCCAAAAGTCGTTCAACTCGGTGGCTCCGTTCACCTGCAATTTCCTACCAACCGCAGCGCCTTCCAGGTGAGATCTAGGCTTCTACACCCCAAAATTTCTGATCACCGCCACCCATATCCAAGAGCTTGACGAGCTTGAAAAATTTGATGAAGGAAGTTTAGAAATAAATGAGTGAATTTGAGGAAAATTGGACACAAAAATCAAAGGAAACGGCCTGTTAACACTTTATGGAGGCGGCGGAAAATTTGAGGGGTTGACCTGCGTGAGTTCCTTTGACCGAAAACCTAGGGTGAATGATGTGTATTTATAGGGTGATGATTTTAATAAAATATTATTATATGAAACTTTGTCCTAAAGTAACACGATTAAACCACTACAAACGACTTTCGTTTTCTGATAAAAAAGCTAATCTTAGTATAAAAAAAATATTCCGGACCTAATGGGACAGCTTTCGTCGAATTCCGACATCGTTTGAAAAAAATTCCTTTATAAAACCAGAAATAAACATGCGTTTAAATTTTCCATGATCACTAGATAAATCCAATCAACTTGTAACTCTAAATCCTACAATAATTAATCAATACGAACCCAATGACACTAGTTTCGTCGCATTCTGAGATTATTACCCTGGTAGGCTATTTTTACACGCACCGCAATGCCATTTTGGACACCAAATTTCCCGGTCTTCAAAAATAACAAACCATATACCTTTCCTGACTCTAATCGATGATACGAACTCAATGGAATTGGTTTCGTGGCTTAATTCAACTGTTTTCTCAAGTTACCCTCAAATATCCCTTTATTTAATTAATTTAATTACGCGCTATAGAAAATAATTGGGCGTTTACGGCTACTGTGGTCACATACGACATCGGTTTGCCACGCCATTTACCATCGTGCAATAATTTAACGTTACGGTCCCAATGAAACTGATTTCATCGAAAACGGTGTTCGTTTGCAAAACGGCTATTTTAAAGGCCGATATTTTAATAACGATTTCCACAGCGATTATTTCAAATTTTGATTTGGCCATAACTTACCATTTATAATACAAAATCTGAATTTTTCTCTTTCATATGAAAATTATCGTCAATACGGTTCCAAAGTTTCTGGTTTCACAGAAATCCGACTTATATCAAATCCTATATTCTCAGTTGAAGTTCAAAATTCAATATTATGAATTGCCATGCCATTTCGGGCTCGATTTATATTATAAATAAATTAACGTTAAAACTTCGTTTTAATAACGAATTAAATATTAAAAACCATTAATATTCCAAATATAATATTTAAAATAATAAATTAAATAAAATATTTGGCTGCCAAAAACACGGGACGTTACACAGGACGACCTGGATGGAAGAATGTCTGACAGAGTATATTTAATAGATCGCGTAAGTTGATCTCTTCAAACGTATTTACAATTGGTGGTGGAGGAATTCGTTTCTCCTAGCTGTATACCCGTGGTATTTTTGGGGAAATCAATTTGTGATATGGCGGGTATGACAATGTGACATTCAAAGTGAATAAATGTGTGATCTGTCAGAGATAAGCGTGGCCTCTAGCCTTAGAACCAGGAAATGGCAAAAATTGGGCAGGCAGCATGGCTATGTAGGTCGCACCTATTAGGGTGTATAATCACCTGATCTAGAATTTCATTTACTTCTAAAAATCTATTGTTAATGTTGTCCCATTCGGGAAACGGTTGTTGATCCCAACCGTTGGTGATATACATTCGATACACTCAAGCGAATGAGTGGTCGGTCATGTGTGGTTGGGTTGCAAGATGTTCTTGTTGAACCCAATGTATTCCTCTCTAGCGGAACACTAGCAAAAGGTGGTTCCATACCTTGTCATAGTTGGAAATCCATTAACCAATACGTGCTTGCGGTTTTGATTGTATACTATATATGTCGAACGTGAGATGAAAGCATTTCTGCTAGATGATTATTATATTGTGGCTGATAGACATTAATATAATATTAAAAGGTTTTGATATAAAGATATTTTGGATTCTCATAAGGGAAAAACCCGTTCCATTATACGGCGTGGTCTTATGAGATATCGTTTAATGGCTCAAACTGTTTTACTCACACTAGTCCCATGATTGACCCGGAGTTTATTTTGTTTTGTTTTCCCTAAACTCTTGGGTGCCTAATTTTGTATGGGCTGTCAAGTAGTCGGGATTTACAGATACTTGAAGAGCTGGAGCAGGAGGCTTCGGGATCATATATCTATTGTTTATTTCCGTTGTGTTGTAAGTGTTGTACTTTGGAAATGATATGTATATTCAAGTACATATTTATATTTCAAAGTTATGTTATATATTATATGTTATTCGTTCCGCTATGAGGTTCGTGTTACTCTGATGTTGTGTTGTTCTTCTTCTTCTATTCTAATTTTCTATCTTATCTATTCTCACCCTCTAATTTCTTTCTATTAGTTTTCTGATTTCCAGTGTAATGTGGGTTGGACTTGTGTTATTTAGTCAGCTCAAGTTGGACTGGAATTTCGGGACACTACAGACGTGAGAAACACTTCAGCCCATTCACGACCCATCACAATTCTATCACAGGCGTTGTCTGGACTATGTACTAGTATGGCTTCACATATATCAAAATCATGTTCTTCTGATATTGGGATGGTGTATGTTCCGGTTTCATCTGTGTGCCATCAAAACTACATGTTTTAGTACATGTTCTTCTAGTTTTGCATTCTACCTTCACCTGAGCACCTGTAACGATATCATATATTATGAATAATTGTTTGGTAGGAAGGTATGCTATAGAAGTTAGTAGCTACTGTGTTAGATACAGGAGTTCCTACATCAACATAACTCTTGTAGGTAGCACACGAGTAGAATAAAGGCACTTAAGACATTCATTTCGAAGTCATGCTAAAACCTGTTTAACAAGCTTTAACTAGTACTTAGGGAACAGTTTCAGGGGATGTCATAAGAAGATCTAGAGATGCTATCTTGTCAAGTTATATTACCCATTTGCAACATTGAAAGGAAGTTGAAGAGGTGGTTTTCATTTTGATGAAGATGATAAAGAAGAGACACATGGAAAGTGAACCAAAAAGAATAAAAGTCCTAATTATTAGCAACACTGAAATTTCGGACTGTGTACATGTGACATAAGCAAGCTTAGACTACATCAGGCATAGATAAACTCTACAAAATGAAGTGTTCATTTCCGACCTATGAAAATTAACATGACTTTTTGAGAATAACTGATTATAAGCACATCAGTACGACTTATAAATTAGTTAAACATTACAGCTTGTTTTAATCAATAGTTTTGACTTATAGCATGCATTTCAATTTATAGAAGATGCAACTGATTGATTTTAATGTTGAGAAATGCCTCAGAAGAAACAATGGTGAAATTTTTGTAAGTTTTCCAAGCGCTTTTTTCTCCTCCCCTTTTGTTGCTAGCACCGAAATTTATATATTTAGCAACGATCAAAATGTAAATGCCACAAAATGGAAATGACAGATTTGAAAGGTACAACTCAAATTGTATCCACGCGGGTGGTGTATTAAATTGCATAAAGTTAAAATTCCGCTTCTTAAGATTTCCTCAAAGAAGAAGAAGATGAGTACATATGACAGTTATAGCACATAACAAAAGGACGCTTTCCACGATAACTAAACTCCATGTGTTCCTCGCTAATGGCCGTGTTAGCAATTTAGGCTTAACTGATGGACTTGTACTATAGTGCATAAGATTTGAATGATCAATAACCATCACAACCCTTTAACATACACTGTACTAACACAAAACTGTCTGGTCATATAGTTTCTATTTTTTTGGTCATTAGGACACTGAATGAATGAATTGTTATATAGATGACAGTGAAAAAGAAGCAAACAACTATAAATGGTTCTTTGTTCATATACCACGATTTTACTAGTCATTTATTGATAGCATTCAATGAAAAATCATATCAAAATATTTTCTTTCCATTTAATATATACAATATAGTTTCTATGATTGTGTATAATCAGATATTAGAGCAAATTAAATTAGCAGGAAAATCGTTCTGACCATCACATTTGAAAATTAACTATTTCAAAAAGTTTTGGTCTATTTTTTGAGGTTAATTTGCTAGAATTTATGAAAAAGACGCAAATTAAAAATATTATGTTAAAAACTATTCAAATTCAAATAATCACCATAAACATGGACTCATTCAATTTACAAGGACCTGCTTCGAGTTGACATCATCTTAGCCTCATTCAATAACTTCTCCCGGTACTTAAAAATCATTTACGACAGTAATAAGTCTTAGACCAACATCTAATAACTTTAGTTTCTGTTTTAGATTGTTCAATTGAATGTAATGTTTGATTTTACTTATTTATATTTGGGCTTTGTTTGTAGAAACAATCCAGTATTATTTATTTATTTTGTTTTAACTTCGAAATTTTCTTTTTAAAAGTAAAAACGTGTGTTAATCATTAAGTTTACAAGCCAATTAGTTCAAACAAACGTTGTACCATTTAATATGAAAGGCATTGAAAATTTTAAAATTTTTAAATAAAAATTGAAATGGGATAACCGAAAACTCTAAAACCGACTTGAAATTCTGCAATTGTTTATGACTGTAACAAAAACTAAAAATGAAATTTAAAAGAGGATCTACATCTTTTGTTAACGTAAAGTAAGTGTTGACAGACTTTTTGTTCAAAGCTGTCACATACGGAATTCCTGGATAATAACGCGCTCAGGCACTGAGAACATTGTCAACAAACATGAAGAGGTTTGGTCGAAATCACAATATCAACATAAATAGGCCCGAAACTCCTACCAGACGACCTCTTTTGGGCCCGAAAACATCAACTACAGAGCTTTGCTCAGTAGCTCTTGTAGCCCTCTAAATTAGCTTTAGGTTGAGCTTTCATTTGGGCAAAACGGACTAATGGTTTGGAAGCTACGCCCGTTTCTGCGAACGTGCGCAGAACTTGGATTTTTGGAATTGGTGACATTTCTGTCCGGCTCGCCCCTAGCTCGTGGGACCCACCTCGGCTCGTGAAGACCCTCCTCGGCTCGTGGGACCCTCTTTGGCTCGCCCCTCCTTGGCTCGTGATGCACCCTCGTCTCACGAACCAACCCGGCTCGTGGACCACCATCTCAATCCACGACCCGACCGTGGACACCAACTTCACCACTCCAGCTCGCGACCATACCTCGGCTCGAGAAGCTCACATCACCATCCGACTACCACCACGAACCGCCTGCAGCTGCACACACAATTGTGACCTATTCTCAAGGCTATCCGCACTCATACTTTCCTAGATCAGGTGCCACGTGCCTCATCATGAACCGGCCATCCCAAGGGCTCTTCTACAGCTATAAATACACCACTACATGGAATTTTGAAGGGACTTTTGGCCTTCTTCTTCGCGGATTCCACCATGACTGAAGTGCAAGGACTTTGCACCTTTCTACATCTAAATTCTCCTCTTGTAATCTCAATCAACACACGGATTGTGTGCCTACATGTAACTGATTCTTGTAATCTGTCAATATAACAATAAGATTATAAAGTAGACATAGGCTACATCTACAGCCGAACCACTATAAAAACTTTGTGTGTCTCCTCTTGTTTATCATTTTCCTGCATTCTGTGATCTGTGATCTGCATTTGGGTGTTAGTGCCATTTTCTGGTCTAACAGTAAGCGATACAAAATGTGCATCCCCATGCAGCCATCCAATATAAGTAGCCTTTATGAGACATTAGTTTATATTTATTTAAACAATTTGTCAAAAATATTAACTATGTTTTCTTTGTATAGTGAATATGCATTTATGATAATTTTTAGAAGATGGAACTGGATGATATTAACGTTAACAAATGCATGAAAAGAAACATTACTGAACCTTCAGAAAGATATAATAACAACCTTTGGTTGTTAATTAGCACTTAAAATTATATACTTTTCAACAATCCAAATGTGAGTGCCAAAATATGAAAATGAAAGTTTTGTTTGTACTCAGATATGACCGTGTGGATGTCTATATTGAACTGTGTCACATGGCAAGATTTCTTTAAAGAAGATGCACATATATAAAAGATGCACAAAAGGCACCAACAAAGCTTTATACATATTTTCATATTAAAAAAAAACTAAAAAAATATGATTATAGAAACATGCAATTAACATTTACATTCAACTTCCCAAAAAAAAAATCTTTTACCAAAATTAAAAGTAGAGGTGTAAACATGTTATTATGATGAGTTTGAGCTTTAAAGTTGAGTTAGTAGTACAAGTTTAGTAAGATTACGCCACAAGGCCTCTGGATAATCACTGCTAACTATCGTGGTCACACTCCACTAGTTGGAGTCGTCTTGGACCCGTCTGCACACTGCTTCATGTGGACAATATAACCTATTATGTTAATTATTATTTTCTGGTCGATGACTATTATTCCTCGGGGCATGCCTAATGACTTTTGCCCAACTTCACGGAATTGAAAACACCCCGCGTATGCTTTTGCTTCCTTTAACGGACAATATCATGTCACTTTTGTTAGCTTGTATAATTAGATACTGTCTCAAATTAAATTAGTAAGATAAAGTCTAAAAATATATTTACATCCATTATAAATAGAAATAAACGAGATAAAATGTTTCGTAACCATAGTAAAACAACAACTAGTATAAATGGTGTGAGAGATAGAGATGTAAATGGATAGGAGCGGACTATATGGAGATATGACATAGTCATGGCTTATAATAGAATTAGGCGGACACTGTTGAGACAAGTCCCACATCAGGGAATTTATAAAATAAATTCTGTATAAATATTAATAGTCAACACTTCTCATTGTCAATTGGTTTTGTGATAATTTGAGGTTCTCTAACATGTTATCAGAGCTGGTTTAATTTGTGTGCACATAAATGTTACGCTTGTCCACGTCACCCAGTTAGATCCACATGTTAGGCTCAAAATATACCACACGTAAGGCGGTGTGTTGATACAAGTCTCACATTGGAGAATTTATTAAATAAATTTTGTATAAATATTCAGAGCCGATTATGAGATTTGGAGTGCCCAGTGCGATTTATTAAATGATGCCCCATGTTATAAAATGTACGCAATGATATTTAACGAGATTCATATTTGTAAGCAACCTTAATTATTTTTCAAAAACTGAATACTACTGTGAAATAACGTTGGAAGATACAAATAAGACAAATGAAAATTACGTAGTTATAATGGAAAAAGTTTCGAAAAATTGGTCCAATAATTTTTTTTCTACATACAGGACTTGAATCACTTCAACTGCTAGAAATCATCGGTTGTGTCCTTTGTACCATTATATATACTTGCTCTTCATATATCTGCAATTAAGATGTTGATAACATGGTTATTTATGAATAGTGTAATTATAAAATAAAAGACATTAATACAAGTAAATAGGCAGTATGTGAAATATGTGAATGTGACATACCTTTCCATCTTCTCTATACCATGAAAAATTTAAAAAATTTCATTTAAAATGTTTTCTTCTTGCATTTTTAAAAGCAAAAACATCAATGGCATCTTCATATTCAATTGTTTTCAAGATATCTTTTTCAATGCATATGATAGCTAGTCCATTAAGTCTGTCTTGACTCATTGTTGTTCGCAAATATGACTTTAATAACTTCAATTTATAAAAACTTCGTTCTGCAGAAGCAATTGTCATAGGAAGAGTTAATAAAATCCTATATACAATCCTCACATTCGAAAACAGATCCATGCTCTTCAAAAATTCCATAATTTTGATAGTAGCCCATGGCTTGTCAACGTCGTATGATTCACCGGGCAAAGTAAGTTGTAGTATTTGTAACTCTGAAAGTTAATCTTTTACGTCAACATCGGTGGCACTTCCATTTGTCAAAGCTAAATCTAGTTTTTCACAATAATTTTTCAGTTCATCGTTATCTAGTGATTTCAATCTCAAGGTATCGAACCCAAAACCAAAAATTGACTGCAATGAATGCAACTGCTCAAATCTCTCTTTTAATTTTGAGAGTGCAATGTCCACAATCACAATAAAATAATCAATTCTAAATGATTCTTTCGCAGTTTGTTGCTCCCTTTCAGAATTTGCAGTTTCATCAAATTGACGTTTCCAACGAATCTGACATTTCAACGAAAAACTTGGATCAATATTCATTACAGTTGTTTTGACTTGTAGCATATAACAGCAACAACAACAATTATTCTAAATAACATTTTCCAACAATACGGCTTATAATTTTGTTAAACATTACAGTTGTTTTAATCAGTAGTTTTGACTTATAGCATGCATTTCAATTTATAGAAGATGCAATTGATTGATTTTAATGCTGAGAAATGCCTCAGAAGAAAAATGGTGAAACTTTTGAAAGTTTACCAAGGTCTTTTTTCTCCTCCCCTTTTGTTGCTGGCACCGAAATTTATATATTTAGCAACGATCAAAATGTAAATGCCACAAAATGAAAATGACAGATTTGAAAGGTACAACTCAAATTGTATCCATGTGGGTGGTGTATTAAATTGCATAAAGTTAAAATTCCACTTATTAAGATTTCCTCAAAGAAGAAGAAGATGAGTACATATGATACTTATTGCACATAACAAAAAGACACTTTCCACGATAACTAAACTCCATGTGTTACTCGCTAATGGTCGAGTTAGTACATTAGGCTTAACCGATGGACTTGGACTATAGTGCATAAGATTTGAATGATCACTAACCATCACAACCCTTTAACATACACTATACTCACACAAAACTGTCTGGTCATATAGTTTCTGTTTTTCTGGTTATTTGGACATTGAATGAATGGATTATTATATAGATGACAGTGGAAAAGAAGCAAACAGCTATAAATGGTTCTTTGTTCATATACCATGAATTTACCATTCATTTATTGATAGCATTCAATGAAAAATTATATTGAAATATTTTCTTTCCATTTAACGTATACAATATAGTTACTATGATTGTGTATAATCAGATATTAGAGCAAATTAAATTAGCAAGAAAATCATTCTGACCATCACATTGGAAAATTGACTATTTTCAACAGTTTTGTCTAATTTTGGAGGTTAATTATCTAGAATTTAAGAAAAAATGCAAATTAAAAATATTACGTTAAAATCTATTCAAATTCAAATAATCACCATAAACTTTGGACTCATACAATTTTACAAAGACCTTCTTCGAGTTGACTTCATCTTAGTCTCATTCACTAACTTTTCCCAATACTTAAAAATCATATACGGTAGCAATAAGTCTTAGATCGGCGTCTAATAACTTTAGTTTCTGTTTTAAATTGTACAATTGAATGTAATGTTTGATTTTATTTATTTGTATTTGGGCTTTGTTTGTAGAAACGGTCCAATATTATTTATTTATTTTGTTTTAACTTCAAAATTTTCTTTTTAATAGTAAAAACTTGTATTAATTATTAAGTTTACAAACCAATTAGTTCAAACACAACATTGTACCATTTAACTTGAAAGGTATTGAAAATTTTCAAATTTGTAAACAAAAATTGAAATGGGATAACCAAAAACTCTAAAACCGAACTGAAATTTTGAAAATTGCTTATGACTGTAAAAAAATCCAAAAATGAAATTTAAAAGTGGGTCTACATCTTCAGTTAACGCTAAATAAATGATATAAAATGTGCATCCCCATGAAGCCATCCAATATAAGTAGCCTTTATGCGACATTAGTTTATATTTATTTGGACAATTTGTCAAAAATATTAACTATATTTTCTTTGTATAGTGAAATATGCATTTATGATAATTTTTAGAAGATGAAACTGGATGATATTAACGTTGACAAATGCATCGAAAGAAACATTACTGAACCTTCTGAAAGATATAATAACAACCTTCGGTTATATAGATCTTAAATATGAAAATGAAAGTTTTGTTAGTACTCAGATGTGACCGTGTGGATGTATATATTGAACTGAACAGTGTCACATCGCAAAATTTCTTTAAAGAAGATGCACATATATAGATGATGCACAAATGACAAAAGGCAACAACAAGACATTATAAATATATGCATATTTTTAAAAAAAAAAAGTAAAAAAATCATGATTATAGAAATATGCAATTAATATATAGATTCAACTTCCAAAAAAAAACTTTTATCGAAATTAAAAAAATAGGTGTAAACATGTTGTAGGGAGGAGTTTTTCACGTATGAGAACTGATAAGGAGGACAAATCCAAATATATTAAAGATGATAACTAAGATCCATGTGGCACTCACGAAATGTTGTGTAGATGTATTTCACTAGCGGAACGCCAGTTTGAGCTTTAAAGTTGAGTTAGCAGTGCAAGTTTATTATTATTTTCTGGTCGATGACTATTAATCCTCGAGGCATGCTAATGAATTTTGCCTAGCTTCACGGAAATGAAAACGCCTAGCGTATGCTTTTGCTTCCTTTAACGGACAATATCATGTCACTTTTGTTAGCTTGTATAATTAGATACTGTCGCAAATTAAATTAGTACGATAACGTCTAAAATATATTTACATCCATTATAAATAGAAATAAACGAGATATAATGTTTCGTAACCATAGTAAAACAACAACTAGTATAAATGGTGTGAGAGATAGAGATGTAAACGGATAGGAGCGGACTGGACGAAGATATGATATAGTCATGGCTTATAATAGAATCAGACGGACACTTTTGAGACAAGTCCCACATCGGGGAATTTATAAAATAAATTATGTATAAATATTAATAGTCAACACTTCTCATTGTCAATTGATTTTGTGATAATTTGAGGTTCTTTAACATGTTATCAGAGCTGGTTTAATTCGTGTGCACATAGTTTCCATGCTTGTCGACGTCACCCAATAAGATCCACGTGTTAGGCTCAGGATATACCACACGTGAGGTGACTTGTTAATACAAGTCTCACATCGGGGAATTTATTAAATAAATTCTGTATAAATATTAATAGTCCACCCTTCACGTTTCTAGTTAGTTCTATGATAATTTGGGATTCTCTAATAGACATGGACCGAACAAATTTTAAGTTCGAGAACTGTTCGTACGAGCCGAACAATGGATGAAAAATGTTTGAAAAATAGAAAAACATCGAACATTTTGGAATGGACTGGGCATTGGTATGTCTCAAAAAATCGTAACAGACACCTTATAGTCTCAGCCTGAGTTGGACAATGGATTGTTCAGCCCTAGCAAGAGAGAAATGAAAGTAATTGAGGATGATTTTAACTTAATAATTTGCAAAGGAAAAATGTAATTGTGGTTTCTATATGTAGTAAAACAGAAAGATGATTGTCTTTGTTATCTTGGAATAAAAATAATTATTTAGAAAATAATGTTGTGCATATATCGTAATCAGTAATAATTCATCTTAGTCAAATTATTGCAAATTTAATAAACTAAAAAAATTCTATTAATTCTTCCTTTAATACTCATTTTTTTTAAACAATATGCTAATAATTATCATCATCATCTCTTTAATTTTCATGTTCAAACATAAAAGTAAAATTTACGCTTTTAAACATACACAATTGATTAGCACATGAATACCAAAATTAAATAAAGTGCATTGCTAAAAGCATCCAAAAAAGTACCTCATAACACCATTACTAAAAAATTCGACAAAATGTTAGGATACACACTTCCTAGTACCAAAAATTTTAAAGGCTATCAAATTCAATTTTTTTCAATTTATTTTACACGGCGAACAACCGCATAATTGATTATAACCATGTCAGGGCGGTTTACAAATTAGTTAAACAGTTAAGTTCTTTGGATCATAGTTTGACTTAAAGCATGCGTTGCAAGGCATGGACCTGGCTTTACAGGCACGGGATGCACTACTACTAGGCGTAACCAGCTTAACTTATTTTCACCAAATAAAGGAACGTTATCTTCTCCTTTAATACTTGGAAGCTCATTCGTTCGTATCTGACTTTCACCCGCACCTATACTTAAAAGATGTAGCTGATTGATTTTAATGCTAACAAATGCCTTAGAAGAAACGATGGTGAAAATTTTAAAATACTTGCAATCACTTCTTTTTACATGCACACAAAATTGTACATTTTTGAACGATCAAAATGTAAATGCCACATAATGAAAATGGCAGAGTTGTAAGGTATATCCCAGGAAAAATTCCATGACATCCTATTATTTCCTTAAAGAAAATGAGTCATATGAGATTGATAACATATAACTTGCCATTGTTAATGACGATAACTAAATTCCATGTTTCCCAATTTGAAATTAAAAGGTTGAGTTAACAATTCACGCTTAAGTTATGGAGTTGGACCATGGTACATAGGATTTAAATGACCATTAACTACCACTGCCCTTTAACATACAACTTTTCACTCTAAACTCATGTCTTGATCATATATTTTCTGTTTTTCTGGTTATTTGAACAAAGGATGAATGAATTGTTGTATAAGTGGTAATGAAAAAGAACCAAATAACTATAGATGGTTCTTTGCCATATACTATGATTTTACCAATTATTTAAAGATAGTATTATTTTAAAGAAAAGACATGTCAAAATATTTGCTCAGCCCTTAACATATAATATATTAATGAATGTGTTTGATATATTTTCTAGTTTTTGTAATAGTATTCCAATTGGATATTAGAGAAAATTAAATTAGTAGGATATATAACCAAAATACCATTTTATAGCATATTAATACTTTTCAACAAGGTGTGAGGCCGTGACCTACTCATAATTAAAATAAAAAACAAATCTAAAATATTACAATAAAAGTGTTATTTGAAAATTAAAATTTGCAATTTAGAGCCATATAGTAACAAACGCAAATCTGGCATGCTTTATATATTATCTTATTTCAAGTAAGTTTTAGAGTGCAAGGATTGCAATACCAAGCAATAAGGAAGAATTTCAGCTCCCTTATTGGAGGCAATAGATATGAAAATCTATGCAAATTAGTTAACAACGAGGCAGAACTAGCGATAAACCCGAGTTTTGAAACATAAATTCTTTTTTGTATTTTATTTTAAAGTTGTCGTATGTTTAAAAGTAAAAATTTGTATTAATCAAAATTTTACAAACGTCCAGCAAGTACAAACCAAGTAATTATACCATTTAAACAAGGAAAACAAGATGAAAATTTTGAACTTTGCAAACTAAAATTGAAACTAAAACCCCAAAAACTCCAAATAGGATTGAAACTTCATGAACTTTTTATGATCAGAACGAAAAACGAAATTTCAAATCTTGTTTTGTATCTTTTGTTAACATAAATATAAGAATAAACAAAGATAAAATGGACATCCTTATTCAACCATCTAATATAAAAGTGACATTAGATTAAATTTATTTATACAATTTCTCAAAAAAGATTAACAACATTTATATTGCATAATGATGTATGCATACATAATAACTTTAAAGATATACCTAGTTAGTGTTAGTATTGACAAACTCATTAAGAGAAACATTTTTGAATTTTCTCAAAGATGTAATCATAACCTTTTGTGGTTGGCAGTTAAGGCAATATATTTCTCAACAACCAAAATGTAAGTCCCACATTATAAAAATGAAAGTTTTGTTAGAATTTAGGTGTGGCTTGCATTGTATTCTTATAGATGTTTATACTAAACTATGATTGATACCACTTCACAAAATTTTTGTAAAGAACGGACAAGCAAAGTGTTGTGATTTGTTATATTAAGTCACATGGATGTTGAAGACGGCGTGAGATTTGAAGTTCGGTAACTCAAGATATTGCAAAATGCAGTTGAAAGGGGTAGGAAATGGACAGAGGCAGGTTTCATGTTTTGACCGGTTATTTTAGGAATATTAAGGAAGCGACAGGTTTTCTGTTTATGACCGGTTATTTTAGGAATATATTCCTAAAATATATTATGAGAGGCAAATTTGGTATTTTTCCTAGGCCTTCTATTCCCCTATATAAAGAGCTTTCAGGATTGAATTAGGGATGCCCGAATTCAGTTGAGAGATTGAGAGGTTGTGTGCCTTCAGGGGGAGATAAGTTTTTCCTATTGGCGCCTCCAGATTGTCCAAATGTTTGCTATCGTTCTTCATTGTTCTCCTTCTCCAACAATAGTTGTAGTTATCTTAATATTCTTTGCTTATCTCAACAAAATTATTGATTCAATTGTAGTTTGTTTACTTTTGGTTTTTGATCCATTGAGTGTATGTTTTTGGTGAATCAATAAAGAGTGTGGTTGGGCGAAATATCTTGTGTTTGTGAGTGTAATTTCATATCTGTGTTATTTTATTCATAGAAATCATCTTTAAATAATTTGGTGAATAATATCCTGGTCGCTGCCGCAATGGCGCAAATTTCCTAACAATTGATATCAGAGTTAGATCATCACATAGCTTAGAGCGATTTTGGATTGGAAAAAATTGAATTTTTGTTATGTCGGAGATGATGATGTTTCCGAAGATGGCTATTTTTATGGAAGAAATTGGGGAACTTGAAAGCCTAAGATGGAGATTGTGTTTTACCTCAATGATCTTCATGATCCGATTAATGGAGATAGGAAGAAGCCCTCCGATGTGGATGAAGAAAGATGGAAGAAGATGAAGAAAAAGGCATCTGGCTTGATCTACCTGTACCTTGGTGATTTGATTCAAATTTTCGACTTGGTTCTTCAAGTTGATAGTGCTCGAGGGATTGATGGAGATGATCAAGTAGTAAACAAGTGTCGAGTTGGAAATTCCACGAGTTGGAGATCTTTATGGTATTACAAGCACTTTTGGACTGTTAATTTTGCGTGGTGCAACTTGGGTTGAAGATGCATCTTTTGCAGGTGGTGGGTTGTGTTTGTAATACAGAAAGTGTGGTTGTAGCCCGTTCAAATGGACTGGATGTGATTGTTTCCCTAAAATCAATTGCGTCCTTGTACTTCGGAAATTGGTGGGGTGGACCTTGTGACCATGAAATCTAGGGTTGTATTAATTGAGAGGAGGTGGTTGTTGAAAGAGCTAGGAGGACTTGTTTGGCGATTGTTGGAGTATTGATGTGATCTCATATTAAGGTGGAGTAATTTGTGATATCATATGTCTATGGTAGTCGGATGACTTGTTTGTTGATGTGATTTCATATCAAGACAGAGTGTTATGATTTGTGATATTAAATCACATGGATATTGAAGACGATGTGATATTTGGAGTTCGATAACTCAAGGTATTGCAAGATGCAGTTGAAAGGGGTAGAAAATGGATAGGGGCAATTTACACGTTTTGACCGGTTATTTTAGGAATATTGAGAAAGAGGAAGGTTTCATATTTTTGACCGGTTATTTTAGGAATATATTCTAAGGGGAAAATTGGATATTTTACCTAGGCCTTCCATTCTCCTGTATAAAGAGCTTTCAGGATTGGATTAGGGATGACCGAATTGAGTTCAGAAATTGAGAGGATGTGTGCCTCCAGGGCTTGTGCCTTGGAGAGTAACATTAGGAATTAGGGCTATGAGAAGCTATTCCTATGGGTGCCTCCAAATTGTCCAAGGGTTTGCCATCATTCTTCATTGTTCTCCTTCTCCGATAATAGTTGTAGTCATCTAGATATTATTTTCCTATCTTAATAAGGTTATTGGTTCAAATGTAATTTGTTTACTTTTGTTTTTGATCAATTGAATGTAAACAAAATTTGTTTTTAGTGAATCAATAAAAGAAGGTGGTTGGGTGAAATATCTTGTGCTTGTGTGTGTAATTTCATGCCTGTGTTTCTTTTCCATAGAAATCATCTTTAAGTAATTGGGTGAATAAGATCCTGGTCACTTCCGCAAAGGTGCAATTTTCCTAACACATAGAAGATTGATTAAATGCAATAAAGAACGATTAATTTTCTTAAGAGAAAATTTGTACGCACCCCATTAAAGACACAGTTGTCCATTACCAAAAGTGGTTCTAAGAAAAAGCCTTAAATTTACTTGCTGGTTATTTATGAATTTTCTATATGTATAAAAAAAGGGGGGAAAAAGAGTAATGGTCATTTAAAACATAATGTTGGAAAAGGTTTTGCACATATGAAAACTTAAAGGGAGGATAAATCCAAATTTTTGCTTTTGTTAAAGGTGATAACTAAAATCCATGTTCGTCTCAGAAATGTTATGCAAACGTTTTTAACTGAGGGAGTGACAATTTGAGTTTTAAAGTTGAGCAAGTAGTGTAGGTTTAATAAGAATATGCTACGTAGGAACTAGAACTAGGATAATCTTTGCTAACCACCACAAGCTCCCTCCACCAGTTGGACCTGGCTTGAACCCATGCGTACATTGCTTTGTGTGGAAAACATAAATTACTGTGTTAATTATTAGAAGGACCAACATTCTCAATATATTACATCTTGTTATGTGAGGCAACACATAACAAGTGCATTAAAAACGTGCACGAGGAGTGTCTTGGGGTACACCCCACGAGGAGGCGTAAGAAAAAAGCACCGAGGTGCAGTCTAAAGGTTTCTTGCTCTGAAGTCGTATGCCTCAGTCAATTGAGGCCACTATTTCAAATATAATTCATCTCACTCAAAATCTCATTTTCGAACTTCAACTAGGTGAGATATAGAGAAACAAACATTAATTTTTGTTTTTAATCTTATTTTGACACTAATTCATCTATTTAAGATGTTAAGCTGTAATGACCTAGATTTTTGACCGTTCAAATCGACAATGATTCTCAATGTCGACTTAAACAAATCAAAAATATAGATAATTATTGGGATTTATATAAGAAAAAGAAGAAAGAAGAAAATGAATATAGAATCTTGCTGCGGAAGGACAAAATATAATTAATAAATAACAGTTTATGAAGTTGTTAAAACATGCATTTGATTATACATTTACAACGATTATTAGAGTTAATTAACATACAACATACCAATATATGCAGCGGAATAATATAAATGAATACGTCAGTCAGGCTCCATCTTCATCTTTATAACCGTGTCTTCATTAACTGGAATCTCAGGCTGACCAGAGCACAAATGAAAAGAAAAAAAATACTCGGATCAGAACTAAAATATTCTCATATCAGTTAAATCAAATTCATGTGATAATATGAGTGCAATAACTTAAGAGATGTTACGGGAATTTTCATCTCCTATGGATCCGTTAAATTAGATACTATACAATATAATACGCTATTATAATAGTGTATATGGTTAAATAAAAATATTAAAATAGCATAAGCGGGATTACATTTTTCCCTTACACCATTATACATTATTGTAAACATTGCATATAAAACACCAGTAAGGTCAGTGGATAGGGATGCGTCTCTATACGACAATGTTAAATCAAAATCGTATGGGTCTCGATCAGGATAAATATGACAAGGCATTGAGGCAATACCCATCAGTTGTGATTCTACCGGAATGCGGACCCAGGCTGGTGGTAAAGCATAGCCGCCACCTACCGCCCACTCCAGACAATACTCCCAAAAATTAAAGGTGCCCACATTAGTCACAAAGTAATATATATGGTATCAAAGAAGCATGTCTGTTAAGAGTAGCTAACTCACATTAGCCTGGGTATGGCTCCTGTTTTAGTCATTTTAATTATGAACCGAAGATCAATGCTATCCATCATCGTTCTCTTTCTTCAAATCTAGTAATTACCTCCAAATCATCCTACTTCATTCTGGAACTCCACCGCATACACAGTTGTTAAAGTGGTTTTCGGTATTGGCAGAGAGTATGACAATATCCGATCCCGCTCTCTTTAACAACCAAACGTTAACATTTTTCACACCGGTCAATTCTTTTACATTTCAAAGAGGTTCATACATCATATTAAAATATCAGATTTTGCTTTAGACACGTTTTAATAGTCAAGATATAATATTTTCATATCAAAATCTCCATTTAAACCAAACTTAGAACCTTGAACAATTCCAACTTTAAAATAATTTGAATATTAAAATAGTTAAAAGTATATTTAAAATAGTTTAGATATATAATTGAAATAGTTTGAAATAAATAGTTTGTATTTAAATAGAATTATCATATTTAGTAAAATCTATAGTTAAAATATTAAAGTAGTTTACAAAATAAATGGTTAATTATTACAATGGATTACTCAAAATAATTAATAAAATTAAAGTAGTTATAAGGTAAAATAATTATTATTAAAATATTTAATAAAACGGTTTAAAATTCTTTAGTTGGAATTAGAACTATTTCTTTAAAAGATTTTTTTTAACAAACTGGAATCATATTCCAATTTAAAATCAATTCGACTAAATATCGATATCTCAATTCAAAAGGACTCAACTTCCCATTTATATTTCAGTTCGATTCAACGGTTTGATTCAAACAATTCGATTTAACAATTCAATACAAATATTTGAAATTTCAATTATAATTCTCACTTTGAATTATTTCAACTTATAAAATCTCGAGTTCACAATTTAAATATAAATTTAAATCAAGTTAATTTAAAGTAAATTTCAAAGATGGATAACGAATTCAATTTCGATAAATTCAATTCATTTTAACTTCAATTTACAACATCAAAATTTTACTTTAGCTTTTAAATTTCAAAATCCAACCTTCAAGTTCAAAGGAAATAAATTTATAAAACAACGTCTATAATGTCTTTAAAACAATATTTGAAGAGCCATGGTTAATGCAAATTTTATTTAACCAGCCAGGGTCCGTATATAATTGTCTATCTTATGGTCAAGTAATACTTAATTTTAGTATTTTGGGAGAGGATATATATCATTTCAATCCAAATCAGGGTCATAGGTATTTATCATTTCAACCTACATTCTTAATTTGTTTAAATGATTAATCCCGGTTATATTTGATGCCCGTAACATCTAAGGTAAAAGTTGGGATTAATCAGCAATAAGCATATATAAACAATGTCGATAACAATATGAGTTACATATCAATACATTAAATATATAAATCCACGACATCCATCATAATCACTACATCTAAACAGTTTAATGTGATATCAGTTTAGTAGTCATTAGGTATGAGGTTTTTAAACTAGTAATTAAATTCTAACTGTACAATTTATATTATCAGTTAAACTAAATTATACTGACTATGCAGATTAACATAAATAATCAATTTAAACAGTCAAACATCAAACAATACAATCATATCATAACATGAATTTAATCTAACTAACAATCAAATATTTTAGTTAGGCGTGAGTGAGTTTAATCACTCACCTTGATTTAAAACAAGATTGAAATTCAATATTTAGCCCAAAAATTAACAGTCTCAAAATCAGTCTGTGACAACTCCATGTTGTCTGGAATTTCGATACGATCCCAACAGATCCAACTGCTCGTCAATCTGAGTTCGTATGAAAAAGTTATTCATACTAATGCATTGGAATTTATATAAATAAAAACAAAAAAAATGGGCACAAAAAGAACTCACGCATGCCATGTCATTCTTAATTTGAACCTTCCTAATTCCTATACCCGTTCCTGTTACCACACACAACTACCCACCAACGTTCTCCGACCACCATGTCATTTTTTGACAGCCCCTATCACCTTTCTCCGACCACCAATCGACCCAAGACCACCACTGTCTCGAAGCTACTATCAAGTAGCACCTCCGCCTGAAAACCCGTCCTCTCCGGCTACCTGTGGGATCCGCGCCGTCGCAATAAAGTTGCAGATTTTTGCACCTTAAATCGCAAATTCCCGGAGCTTACGACCACCAATAGACACGAGGCCACTTGCATTAGCCTCATTCCAATATTCTCTGCAACTTCTCTTTAGGTTCCATCGCCAATCGACGCTCGAATTAAAAACGCCCAATTTTAACATTAGGGTTACAAAAATTTGAACTTTGACCGCGATTTGTCATTGAACCATGTATTCTTTCGAAAGATGGACACTTGCCATAAGTTTGTGTCCTCGAGACCTTTCCAAAACATATAATTCGATATGATTTGAGACATTTAATTTTTTGATGATGTTTCGTATCTATGATCGCCATTAAACAGAGGACAGAGTTGAATTTCAGGATTAGGGTTGAGGAAATGAAACAGAGGCTGCTGCTAGGCTAGTAATGATAATTTATAGTGTTCATCGAATGGGATGCATATGCTCGGTTGGCTCAAAATAGTCCGTTTAACGTCAAAACGGTCATATTTTGCGCATTCATAATTCCGATCGGAAACTCAGCAATCTATATATGGAAAATAATGTTTTTGTTATTTTTGATTTGCTTGGAACAAATCTCGAGTCCTAATTCTATCGCATTCAAAAGTTTCCATTCAAAATCAGTTTAAATCGATTTAAATCACTTAAACAAATTACATCGCGTTTTAGCGTCATACGACCAAACGGTAAGTTTGATCGCTACGAAATTTGGAAACTACAATAATTCATTGTTACAGATCTAATGAAACTAGTTTCATCAAATTCCGAGACAATGGCCAAAATAGCTATTTTAACAGGTTCATTAATAATAATAATAAAATATTAAATTTCCATTTGTTTGTGTTTTAATTCAATTTAAAATTTGTTTACTTTATTCAGATCAAAAATAATAATTCAAACTAACTTCAAAAATAGAATTCTAATTACTCTGAAATCAAAATTTCGATTTTTTACCAAATTCAATTCAAATTTCATTTATAGATTAGACACATTAATTTCATTCAAATAATTTAATAATGAAGTCAAATTTCTATATTTATAAGTACAACTCAAGTCATAACCTCATTTATAATGATTACAAGTTATTAGTGCCATAACTAGTTGAAATTCATTGCATAATCAAATAAATTAAGTTTACAAGTAAATTTACATAATTAAATCATGAAATTTTATTTATAACCATAAAATATTCAAAAATCATATTAAATTTAATAATTTAAATATTAGAAAATTACGGATTGTTACATAAGCCCTTATTAGATCGAAATTTGGACCTAACACCCAAATTGTTATGAACAGTAGAGAATTTTAAATGAGGAACAAGGAAAAAGAAAATAACACTCAGAATTTATAGTGGTTCGGCGTTAACGAGCCTACGTCCACTTTATATCTTATTGATTATGCTTTAAAAGCTAATACAGCAATGATTTCTCTCAATATTTCAGTAGTTTGACAACAATGGCGGATTCAGTACTCAATATTGCCAAAAGGATCCCGAAAAATGCCAAGCTCTGGGCTATTTATAGCTGATTTCGACAGGCGGATCGTGGACACGTGGTACGAATCCCGAGAGTATCGGATCGCATCGCCACCGTTGAAGAAATAGTCAAATTAGCCGTTGTGGACAGGTGTCGTGATCTGCTTGAAAATCGGATCGTGCAGATGGGGAGAATTGGTCCAGATGACAGTTGGGGACACGTGTCGCCAGATTCGTGCGATTCGGATCGCTGAAGACTAGCTCGCGCTTGAATAGGTCAGAGGGTTCGCCAGGCACTAGAGGATCGGATCGGTTCGCTCGGGGTAACAATGTAAGCTTGGATCGGATCGCCCAGCTTCGCTGTTCGCTGATGAGATGGGGGTGATCCGTAGAGACGCGATCCGATATTTGGGCGAGACGATGGTGCGCGATTTGATATCGGGCGAAACGATGATGCGCGATCCATTCCTTCATGTTCTTAGATACTGTGGTTTCCTGCTTTCCTCTTACGAATGATCCTGGGTGGCTTGGTCAAAAAGCAAGCCAACATTTTGCCCCCTCGAAGTATGTTTTATCGATGATGGAACATGCTTCGAAGATCCTAATTTACCTTCTCCTGAAGGGTGGTGAATCAACAGTCGCTTTGGTTCAAATCAACACATGTATGAATCGAATCGCCCTAGGGCGCCACGATCCGATTTGGTCACGTGCTCGTCTCGTGCTGAGTACCTAGGCCTTAGTGCGAAACGGGGCGTATTTTCCTTCGAGCCGTGTCGGGGTTTGAGTTTTGTGGGCCATCGTCTCAAGGCGGTCCGTGGGCTTCTACGCGATTCAAGCTTTGGATCGTGGCCTGCATGGTGCTTCGTGGACCGAATAAGACAAAGAAAGGGAGACCAACGGTCACCCTCTTTGCCTATATAAGCCGACCCTCTCGTCTTCATTCCCCTTCTTATTTCTTTCTGCCGAATCGTCTCGCGTTATCGAAGAACGAACCCGAATTTTCCAAACTTCGAAAATTCAAGTATTCTCTTAGTTTTTAGAAAGGTAACTTCATAGAAAACATTCTCATTTGTTAACGCAACACTTCCACGAACTTTCTCGACTGGAAACGATGAGAATTCGTGCTTTTCTGACAAAATCATCAAAACGCCATGGCCAAGTGACGTAGAGCTCGGAGTTCGAATAAAGGAAAGGAGAGGAGGAAAACGAAGGAGGAAGAAGAGGAAGACAGAAGGCCGTTTCGGTTCGTGGTCAAGAAGAGAGGACGAAAGCGAGTGGCGAGACGAAAAGTCGAGGTGACAGCGAAAGGACGGATCGTGGGAGTCGCAACGGTTCATGAAGGGGCGATCCCTTCGCCCGGCGATTCGATGGGGGGCGAATGTAATGACCCAGATTTCTAGCCAGTTAATTTTAAATATTTAATATGGTTTTAAATATTGAGCTGATAATATAATCAATTTTTATATTGAATTATCGATATAACTATCGTAATACGAGGATCTTAAGTAATTAAATTTGAAATGGAATCAAATTGATTTACATGAAGTTTTATTTGAATTTAAATGATAACAAATAATAATTTATTATCGAAGAATTCATTTGTTTGAATTTAAATTATATTGTGTTGATTTAAAATGGTTATTTTATATATATGTTCAAATAAATTTTAGAATCTGTTTGGTTGAGTTCAAGAATATCGTTATAATCTGAGAGCGTCGGTCGTTACGGTTGAATAACAGCCTGTGATTTCGAATTAAGGGCAACGAGATATTTTGGTATAATATATTAATTAAAATCTAATCAATTAAATACCGCTGACCTCTATTTTACACTTTGCAGACCTACCCTGTATCTCGAGCCGAAATTGTTGCTCTCTTCCTTCACTACAATGGTAAACACGATGTTTATTCTTCCTGCCTTGAGCTGAAAAAAATGTCTCTGATCTTTAATATCAAGGAGAGCAAGATTTTAATCTCCTGTACTCTTGTCCCCTCTTCAACGTTATAAAACCCATCGCCTTTCCCAGACCTCAAACCAGAAAACCAATTCTTGTTTCCTTTCCATTCCTTTCTCCCAAAGATCGAAAACCATCATTAAATTAAAATAGACAAAAAAGGGAAATCGCAGCCTTTCCAATTCATATTCTTCCAATAATTATTATAAAATCAAATACCATCTAGAATCGAACAAATCCTTGGTTCGTTCGCTTTGCCAAAGGGGGTCTTCACGCGGGTATCATCTGTTTTGGGTGCGACGATCATTGTGGAGGTTCGAACTCGAACCTGTCAGTGTTAGGGTTGCGAGTTTGGAGTTCTGGAGAGTTTCAAATTGGGGTGTTGTCGATTTGCAGAAGGGGTTTTCAGGGTGGTATGCGGTGAAATGAGGAGGTCACTGCGATTTCAGGAAGAGGGTCGACGTTGGTATCGATGTCAAAATTGGTGCGATGATGATGATGAACGGAACTGGAGAATTGGCGTTCGAATGGAATACTGATGGAATGCGATTCATTGGGTGAAACTGGGGTGCACAGTCGGTTTTGCAGTAGAGTGTAAGGAGAGTTTGTGAGCTGTGCGTGGAAATTCCTGTTTGGGTTTTTCCCTTTCTGGTGTTAAATGAAGTCACGATTCAGTGCTGAGGCCCCTACGTGAGCTTCAGGTGGATTTTTGCAAGCCAGTAAATGGGAAGATCGAAGATCATGTCAGTGGGTGATGAACTGGAAGCAAGTTCGAATGCAGTGAAACAGAAGATGGTTAATGTTACACCAGGATTTAGGTAATTAAATTCTTAATTTAATTTACTATAACCCTTTTTATTTTATAATGTGGCGTATAAATTTATTTAAACATTTAACTAGATCATTAAACCACTAGTAATAGTAATTAGTGTATTAAAAGTAATTTGATTTAAATATTGTAACATCAGCCTATATTTCATACAATAACAGAAACAAACGAAACAAAAGTATGTTGGGATCAGGGAGATAATATATGCGCAATGAAATTAGCTGGAACTGGATTGAAATCAGTATGGATTGCAACGAAAAACACGGTGAGTAAATCTCACTCACCTTTAGAATTATTTTTATTTCATTAAAAATAATTGTTTGTTGCTTGTGTGAATGCTTTCTGGTTGTTTTATATATATTAGTTATTTAGGCTATATATATATATATATATATATATTGGGTTGATTGATTTATTGGATTCCCGTAGTCTCATTAGCGGATGCCCGCGGTACCATAGCGGATGATTACCCTATACGCCCCACGCTATGATTAGTGGATGACCTTCTATACCACGATATTCTGCCACGAAGCAGAATGGGTATTATTTATGTGCTAACATCTGTGGATGCAGGAAAACAGGTTGGAGGAATCCAACTGGATTCCTCAAAAATATATTATCTGTTTGTTGTTTGCTGATTTCATATATTCATATATGATGTGTTAAAAATAAAATGATTGAAAATTGGGTGATTTGATTGTTTTAAATATCACTGGGCTAAGTGTTAATTTATTTAAAATATCGTGGAAGGATATTTGAGATTTAAAAAGGAAAAATTCTATTTTTAAATAGAATTTGAATTTTAAATGGAAATAAAAATATAAACTTGTTTTTGAAAAATAAAACAAGTAGTTTCTTCATAAACGAAGTTTATAAATAGTTCTTTTATAACGAAGTTATAAATGAAGTGAAAAGAATTATCATTTGATAATTCAGAAATAGAAATACAAGTGTGAAATTGGAATTTGAAATGAAATTTCAAAATAGGATGTGAAATGAATTTTTTAAATATATAACTCAAATGAAATTTGAGTATAACATTTGAATAGTAGAATTAGAAAAGGAGTTTAAATATTTGAATTTTAAATAAAAGAAAAAGGAGATTGAATATTAGAAATTCAAATAGAAGTTCAAATAGAATTTGAATAGACGAAATTAGAATGAAAAATAGAATTTTAATTCAAAGGGATAAAAATAGAATTTGAATTCGAATTCAAATAAAGAAAATTCAAATAGAGATTTGGATATAGAATTCGAATGAAATTCAAATATAGAAATTTGAATATGGAAGTTCAAATGGAATTTTAAATATAGAGTTTGAATAAGAGATTCAAACAGCATTTGAATAAGAGAGTTCAAAATGGAATTTGAATAAGAGAATTGAAATAAAATTTGAATAAAGAAATTCAAATAGAGATTTGAATGTAGAATTTCAAAATAGAATTTGAAGTAAACTTTGAAAAATAGGATTTTCAAAGTAGAATTGGAAATAGAATTTCAAAATAGGATTTCAAAATAGGAAATCCAAATGGTTTGAAATGGAATTTGAACTCAAGGGAATTCAAATGGATTTGAGTGAAGAAATTCAAATGGATTTAAATAATGGGTTTTAAATAAAGAGGATTCAAATATAAGAATTCAAATAGTATTAGAATGGAGTTTTGGATATTTGAATTTAAAATAGAACTTCAAAATGGAGTTTGATTATTTAAATTCAAGTATGAAATTTCAAATATAACAATTCAAAAGGGAGTTGATTATTGAAATTAAGGTGGTATTTGAAATCAAGGAAATAAAATATGGTATGTGAATTCAGGAGAATTAAATTTGAATATTAGAATTCAAATGGTGTTAAAAATGAGTTTGAATATTAGAATTCAAATGGTGTAAAAAAATGAATTTGAATATTAGAATTCAAATGGAGATGGCAAATGAAATTTGAATATGGGAGATTCAAATTGAATTCAAATAGAATTTAAACTATGGGATTTGAATATTGAATTCAAATGGAATTGAAACTATGGATTTGAATATATTAAAATATATCAGAATGGAGTTGGATTCATTTTAACGAAAGTTTAAAAGTTTTTATATATAAATTATAAATAAAACGAACTCGCCGCAGTGCTGCAGTTCGTAAATTGGCGATTCGAACTTCAATTGAATATACAGAACTCAATTGAAGTCGAAATTCTTTGAAACAAGAAACGTCAGGACCGATTTGATAATAGCTTTTTAATGAAGGAGAAAAATCTGGATTTCATCGAATATATTTTGAGTTATGTCAAAAATCAAATTTTCAGAAAAGCAGCGCCAGAACCATTATAAAACCATAACGGTTTGTTTAAATAAACTAAAGGGTTTTTAAGAAAAAAAATCTGAATTTGCCATGAGAAAAATCCAGACATGAGTTGTAAATTAAATACGAACTCAAGTGGTGTAAATGAGATGATTGTTGAAACAAAAAAAATTAGATTTTTAATTATTGATTAGAATTGACTAATTTAAAGAAATTAGTTAATGGAATTTTAGAATCGAAATTTTGGGCTTTGAATCGGACAAGGGGTGTGTAAATTCATATTCGGAATCGAATATGAAACTTGAATTAGAAATGACATTCGATTGTTGTATCAACAAATTAATATATATTTGAACGTGATATGTTCAAATAACAAGTGAAATAGGCTAAGAAGCTAATTAAAGAATAAATGGGCGGAACTGAATTCAAACGATTGGTTTGAGTTGAATTGAATTGCAAACAGGTGAACATGTGTAAGCAGGTTTGATATGAAGTATATGAAGATTTAAATTTATATGCTCGACAAAAAGGTACATGTTTAATTCATATATGAGATTTTATGCGCCGTATCGGCAAGCCGCTTGGCTTTTTCTTTTTCTTTTTGAGATGAGAAGGACCGGGAATGCTATTTGAAATTTCCCGATGCTCCCGATACAGGGGAGGTTATGGCGAATTTTTCCGGAAATTTAAGGAGTTAGAATATTTTTAAGAAATTTGACAATTAGAAATCTATATATCGATATATATAGAATTCGATAAGGAAACGAAATTAAAAATCGAATATTGTAAACAAAAAGGGAAATATATAAATTAGAAATAGAAAACGAACTATATACATGTTTTAAAAATGAATAATTGGATTGTATAGTGTGTTTATTCGAGGTAAGTGGTTTTGCCGTTTTGAAGTTGAGGATGTTTTCAGTTAAGGTCTGAGAGGTAATAATACCCCAACTTGATTGATTTCATTTTTAATGAATAAATAGCAAGATCCAGTCTCGAAAAGAAGTGTTTGAAGAAGAGTTAGTTGAATAAAATATTTTGGGTTGTTGTAACGATGTTTTACACAACATTCGGTTTAAACCCAAGTGATGGAATTTTGGAAATATAACAAGTAAATATTTTCTGAGTATAATTAAAATAGTCGGGATAGAGATAAGTGATTGGAATTGTTTCCAATTGCAAATAGAGATATTTTCTAATATATAGAAAATAAAAGAAGTTGATATTTGGAAACGTTTTCCAATTGGTATAAGAGGCCAAGGTGATTATTGAAAATATTTGTTGAACAAATATTGATAGGGAAATGGAAAAGTGATTTAATTAATGAATATTAATTAAAGAGCCCAGTGATTTGTTTGATATGTTTGGATGAACACTTCTTTTTATTCGATAGTTAAATCATAGACTATCGAAGTTTTGACCATCGTTGTCAATATGGAGAGACCGGTTGGATTATTATCCGAAGAACCACTCCGTATCGGCATAAGCGTTGCGAACCAAGTATGCTGAATATATTGAAGACGGAGTAAAGTGCAAGGGCTTTTCTATTTATAGAAATTGTACCTTCGGTTTCGTTCAGTCCCAGAACGAACGTAAATGGACGAATGTCTGACAGAGTATTTCCAATGATCAAATGGGTTGGTCTGTATGAATATATATGGTTGCAACGGATTTATCCCTTAGCATAATATCCAGAATATTTGTGCAAACTTAACTAGTGATTAACGGATCTGACAATGTGGCATTCAAAGTGATTGTGCTATCAATGAATGGTAAGTATTCGTAGCCTCATGCCTCAACAACCGGGAAAGGACAAAAATCGGGCAGGCAGCATGGCTATGTGGGTCGCACCCATTAGGATGTATAATCACCTATCTAGAGGTTCATTTAATTTCTTATTCTATTCGATGCTGTCCCAGTCGGGAGACGGTTGCTGATCCCAACCGTTGGTGATATACATTCGATACACTCAAGCGAAATGAGTGGTCGGTCATGTGTGGGCCGGGTTGCAAGATGTTCTTGTTGAACCCAGTGTATTCCTCTCTAGAGATACACTAGCGGAAGGTGGTTCCATACCTTGTCATGTTGGAAATCCAATCTCCAATAAGAGCCATGCGGTTTTTGATTTTATGCTATATATGTGGAGCATGAGATGCAAGCGTTCTGCTATTTGGTTATTTACTTGATGTAGACATTATTATAATATCACTGGATTTTCGTATCAAAGTGTTTTGGGTTATAGTAAGGTAAAAACCATCCATGTTTATGTGTGGGCTGGTCTTACTATTTATCTTTTCTTTTGAAAAGATTTTTTTAAAGTTAAACAAGTGGTTGGAGTTTACTCACACCAGTCCCATGACTGACCCAGAGTTTATTTTGTTTGTTTCCCCTAAACTCTTGGGTGCCCAAATTTGTACGGGCAGTCAAGTAGTCGGGATTTCACAGATTCAATTGGAAGAGCAGGAAGCAGGAGGCTTCACCAGTTAGCGATAGACTATCATATATTCCGCTGTGAACCATGTTTATATCTGGAAACAGGTGTTTATAACTGTTCCAGAAATGACTGTTGTGCTCTGATGATGGTATGTATATAAAGTTACTGATTTGTATTTCAAAAGTTATGTTATATAATATATTTTATTCGTTCCGCTGTGAGGTTCATGTTTTACCCTGATATTGTGTATTCTTCTTCTTCTATTCTAATATTTCTTTCCTTCTATTTCTCATCCCCTAACTTCTTTCTAATAATGATTCGTATTTCTGTGCAATTTGGGTTGGACGTGTGGTGTATTTAGTCAACTCAGATAGTACGGATTTGCGGGTCGTTACAGTTGGTATAAGAGCTTAGGTTGACCGAATACCTAGGCTTTGGTGGAATGTGCTCATTAGAGATAGGGTCAGCAGTACCCTAGAATGAGTTGAGTGTATGTATATACGAGAGCGCGTATTTGTTAGTTGATATAAAAATTGTTTTATATTGTGTTGGCTGGTCTGTTGAGTGGTTTATGAATTCTGGTCGAATAGTGGGACGCCACAAAGTCGATAGGAATTTATAAACACTTGAACAGAAGATTGAACACGATATTGTTTTTAAATGGGTAAATGCAATAATTTTACCCAAAATTCTATTTTGACAGAAAAAGAATATTTTTCTGAAATTATTATAATATATGGATGTGTTGATTGATATCATTATAATCAAATAAGATTATAAAAATTGAAATGGTTATTTATAACCAAACTGAATTTGTATATGAATAAAATATATACAAATGAGATGAATTGAAATTGAATTCAAACCAGAAATTGGAATTTAAATCCTGGGAAGTTTGAAAATATTTTTGAAGTATATTAAAAGAATATAGCTTTGTTTTGAAAAGACCGTTTAAATAAAAATCATTTTTGAAGGAATTCTGAAAGTGTTAAAGCACTGAGCTCACTTCAGTGGCTGGGAAATAATTCTGATGATGGTCGCGACATCATCAGTGTTCATTTTCGAGTTTCTAAGTGATGGATTACTACCTTAGAAAGTTTTGATGGAAATTTGTTTGAAAGAAAACAAATTGGTTTGAATATTCAAATGTTTTGAATTCGAGATGGAAATAAATATATGTATATATTTATGTGATTTCAGAAGGATTTGAAAGGAAAACCCAGGAATTTGAATTATGAAGTTTAAATTTAACTTATGGAAGTTAAATGATTGAGGTAAATAAATTAATCTAAAATCAATTTGAATGAAACTGAAAGCATATGAAATATGAATTGAATGTGAATTCATTGATTGTAAATCATTCAGATTTAAATGAAAGCATATAATGTGTGATATTCAATATGAATAGAAACCAAAAGTTTTGGTTGGAAGTAACTTTATAAGAATGTGAAGTGTTGAGTTTCAACATAAGGGATTTTTGAAAAGTAATGGATTTGTACCATTTTTCTACCTAAGCAATTTCGAGGACGAAATTATTTTAAGGGGGGAAGAATGTAACGACCCAGATTTCTAGCCAGTTAATTTTAAATATTTAATATGGTTTTAAATATTGAGCTGATAATATAATCAATTTTTATATTGAATTATCGATATAACTATCGTAATACGAGGATCTTAAGTAATTAAATTTGAAATGGAATCAAATTGATTTACATGAAGTTTTATTTGAATTTAAATGATAACAAATAATAATTTATTATCGAAGAATTCATTTGTTTGAATTTAAATTATATTGTGTTGATTTAAAATGGTTATTTTATATATATGTTCAAATAAATTTTAGAATCTGTTTGGTTGAGTTCAGGAATATCGTTATAATCTGAGAGCGTCGGTCGTTACGGTTGAATAACAGCCTGTGATTTCGAATTAAGGGCAACGAGATATTTTGGTATAATATATTAATTAAAATCTAATCAATTAAATACCGCTGACCTCTATTTTACACTTTGCAGACCTACCCTGTATCTCGAGCCGAAATTGTTGCTCTCTTCCTTCACTACAATGGTAAACACGATGTTTATTCTTCCTGCCTTGAGCTGAAAAAAATGTCTCTGATCTTTAATATCAAGGAGAGCAAGATTTTAATCTCCTGTACTCTTGTCCCCTCTTCAACGTTATAAAACCCATCGCCTTTCCCAGACCTCAAACCAGAAAACCAATTCTTGTTTCCTTTCCATTCCTTTCTCCCAAAGATCGAAAACCATCATTAAATTAAAATACACAAAAAAGGGAAATCGCAGCCTTTCCAATTCATATTCTTCCAATAATTATTATAAAATCAAATACCATCTAGAATCGAACAAATCCTTGGTTCGTTCGCTTTGCCAAAGGGGGTCTTCACGCGGGTATCATCTGTTTTGGGTGCGACGATCATTGTGGAGGTTCGAACTCGAACCTGTCAGTGTTAGGGTTGCGAGTTTGGAGTTCTGGAGAGTTTCAAATTGGGGTGTTGTCGATTTGCAGAAGGGGTTTTCAGGGTGGTATGCGGTGAAATGAGGAGGTCACTGCGATTTCAGGAAGAGGGTCGACGTTGGTATCGATGTCAAAATTGGTGCGATGATGATGATGAACGGAACTGGAGAATTGGCATTCGAATGGAATACTGATGGAATGCGATTCATTGGGTGAAACTGGGGTGCACAGTCGGTTTTGCAGTAGAGTGTAAGGAGAGTTTGTGAGCTGTGCGTGGAAATTCCTGTTTGGGTTTTTCCCTTTCTGGTGTTAAATGAAGTCACGATTCAGTGCTGAGGCCCCTACGTGAGCTTCAGGTGGATTTTTGCAAGCCAGTAAATGGGAAGATCGAAGATCATGTCAGTGGGTGATGAACTGGAAGCAAGTTCGAATGCAGTGAAACAGAAGATGGTTAATGTTACACCAGGATTTAGGTAATTAAATTCTTAATTTAATTTACTATAACCCTTTTTATTTTATAATGTGGCGTATAAATTTATTTAAACATTTAACTAGATCATTAAACCACTAGTAATAGTAATTAGTGTATTAAAAGTAATTTGATTTAAATATTGTAACATCAGCCTATATTTCATACAATAACAGAAACAAACGAAACAAAAGTATGTTGGGATCAGGGAGATAATATATGCGCAATGAAATTAGCTGGAACTGGATTGAAATCAGTATGGATTGCAACGAAAAACACGGTGAGTAAATCTCACTCACCTTTAGAATTATTTTTATTTCATTAAAAATAATTGTTTGTTGCTTGTGTGAATGCTTTCTGGTTGTTTTATATATATTAGTTATTTAGGCTATATATATATATATTGGGTTGATTGATTTATTGGATTCCCGTAGTCTCATTAGCGGATGCCCGCGGTACCATAGCGGATGATTACCCTATACGCCCCACGCTATGATTAGTGGATGACCTTCTATACCACGATATTCTGCCACGAAGCAGAATGGGTATTATTTATGTGCTAACATCTGTGGATGCAGGAAAACAGGTTGGAGGAATCCAACTGGATTCCTCAAAAATATATTATCTGTTTGTTGTTTGCTGATTTCATATATTCATATATGATGTGTTAAAAATAAAATGATTGAAAATTGGGTGATTTGATTGTTTTAAATATCACTGGGCTAAGTGTTAATTTATTTAAAATATCGTGGAAGGATATTTGAGATTTAAAAAGGGAAAATTCTATTTTTAAATAGAATTTGAATTTTAAATGGAAATAAAAATATAAACTTGTTTTTGAAAAATAAAACAAGTAGTTTCTTCATAAACGAAGTTTATAAATAGTTCTTTTATAACGAAGTTATAAATGAAGTGAAAAGAATTATCATTTGATAATTCAGAAATAGAAATACAAGTGTGAAATTGGAATTTGAAATGAAATTTCAAAATAGGATGTGAAATGAATTTTTTAAATATATAACTCAAATGAAATTTGAGTATAACATTTGAATAGTAGAATTAGAAAAGGAGTTTAAATATTTGAATTTTAAATAAAAGAAAAAGGAGATTGAATATTAGAAATTCAAATAGAAGTTCAAATAGAATTTGAATAGACGAAATTAGAATGAAAAATAGAATTTTAATTCAAAGGGATAAAAATAGAATTTGAATTCGAATTCAAATAAAGAAAATTCAAATAGAGATTTGGATATAGAATTCGAATGAAATTCAAATATAGAAATTTGAATATGGAAGTTCAAATGGAATTTTAAATATAGAGTTTGAATAAGAGATTCAAACAGCATTTGAATAAGAGAGTTCAAAATGGAATTTGAATAAGAGAATTGAAATAAAATTTGAATAAAGAAATTCAAATAGAGATTTGAATGTAGAATTTCAAAATAGAATTTGAAGTAAACTTTGAAAAATAGGATTTTCAAAGTAGAATTGGAAATAGAATTTCAAAATAGGATTTCAAAATAGGAAATCCAAATGGTTTGAAATGGAATTTGAACTCAAGGGAATTCAAATGGATTTGAGTGAAGAAATTCAAATGGGATTTAAATAATGGGTTTTAAATAAAGAGGATTCAAATATAAGAATTCAAATAGTATTAGAATGGAGTTTTGGATATTTGAATTTAAAATAGAACTTCAAAATGGAGTTTGATTATTTAAATTCAAGTATGAAATTTCAAATATAACAATTCAAAAGGGAGTTGATTATTGAAATTAAGGTGGTATTTGAAATCAAGGAAATAAAATATGGTATGTGAATTCAGGAGAATTAAATTTGAATATTAGAATTCAAATGGTGTTAAAAATGAGTTTGAATATTAGAATTCAAATGGTGTAAAAAAATGAATTTGAATATTAGAATTCAAATGGAGATGGCAAATGAAATTTGAATATGGGAGATTCAAATTGAATTCAAATAGAATTTAAACTATGGGATTTGAATATTGAATTCAAATGGAATTGAAACTATGGATTTGAATATATTAAAATATATCAGAATGGAGTTGGATTCATTTTAACGAAAGTTTAAAAGTTTTTATATATAAATTATAAATAAAACGAACTCGCCGCAGTGCTGCAGTTCGTAAATTGGCGATTCGAACTTCAATTGAATATACAGAACTCAATTGAAGTCGAAATTCTTTGAAACAAGAAACGTCAGGACCGATTTGATAATAGCTTTTTAATGAAGGAGAAAAATCTGGATTTCATCGAATATATTTTGAGTTATGTCAAAAATCAAATTTTCAGAAAAGCAGCGCCAGAACCATTATAAAACCATAACGGTTTGTTTAAATAAACTAAAGGGTTTTTAAGAAAAAAAATCTGAATTTGCCATGAGAAAAATCCAGACTTGAGTTGTAAATTAAATACGAACTCAAGTGGTGTAAATGAGATGATTGTTGAAACAAAAAAAATTAGATTTTTAATTATTGATTAGAATTGACTAATTTAAAGAAATTAGTTAATGGAATTTTAGAATCGAAATTTTGGGCTTTGAATCGGACAAGGGGTGTGTAAATTCATATTCGGAATCGAATATGAAACTTGAATTAGAAATGACATTCGATTGTTGTATCAACAAATTAATATATATTTGAACGTGATATGTTCAAATAACAAGTGAAATAGGCTAAGAAGCTAATTAAAGAATAAATGGGCGGAACTGAATTCAAACGATTGGTTTGAGTTGAATTGAATTGCAAACAGGTGAACATGTGTAAGCAGGTTTGATATGAAGTATATGAAGATTTAAATTTATATGCTCGACAAAAAGGTACATGTTTAATTCATATATGAGATTTTATGCGCCGTATCGGCAAGCCGCTTGGCTTTTTCTTTTTCTTTTTGAGATGAGAAGGACCGGGAATGCTATTTGAAATTTCCCGATGCTCCCGATACAGGGGAGGTTATGGCGAATTTTTCCTGAAATTTAAGGAGTTAGAATATTTTTAAGAAATTTGACAATTAGAAATCTATATATCGATATATATAGAATTCGATAAGGAAACGAAATTAAAAATCGAATATTGTAAACAAAAAGGGAAATCTATAAATTAGAAATAGAAAACGAACTATATACATGTTTTAAAAATGAATAATTGGATTGTATAGTGTGTTTATTCGAGGTAAGTGGTTTTGCCGTTTTGAAGTTGAGGATGTTTTCAGTTAAGGTCTGAGAGGTAATAATACCCCAACTTGATTGATTTCATTTTTAATGAATAAATAGCAAGATCCAGTCTCGAAGAGAAGTGTTTGAAGAAGAGTTAGTTGAATAAAATATTTTGGGTTGTTGTAACGATGTTTTACACAACATTCGGTTTAAACCCAAGTGATGGAATTTTGGAAATATAACAAGTAAATATTTTCTGAGTATAATTAAAATAGTCGGGATAGAGATAAGTGATTGGAATTGTTTCCAATTGCAAATAGAGATATTTTCTAATATATAGAAAATAAAAGAAGTTGATATTTGGAAACGTTTTCCAATTGGTATAAGAGGCCAAGGTGATTATTGAAAATATTTGTTGAACAAATATTGATAGGGAAATGGAAAAGTGATTTAATTAATGAATATTAATTAAAGAGCCCAGTGATTTGTTTGATATGTTTGGATGAACACTTGTTTTTATTCGATAGTTAAATCACAGACTATCGAAGTTTTGACCATCGTTGTCAATATGGAGAGACCGGTTGGATTATTATCCGAAGAACCACTCCGTATCGGCATAAGCGTTGCGAACCAAATATGCTGAATATATTGAAGACGGAGTAAAGTGCAAGGGCTTTTCTATTTATAGAAATTGTACCTTCGGTTTCGTTCAGTCCCAAAACGAACGTAAATGGACGAATGTCTGACAGAGTATTTCCAATGATCAAATGGGTTGGTCTGTATGAATATATATGGTTGCAACGGATTTATCCCTTAGCATAATATCCAGAATATTTGTGCAAACTTAACTAGTGATTAACGGATCTGACAATGTGGCATTCAAAGTGATTGTGCTATCAATGAATGGTAAGTATTCGTAGCCTCATGCCTCAACAACCGGGAAAGGACAAAAATCGGGCAGGCAGCATGGCTATGTGGGTCGCACCCATTAGGATGTATAATCACCTATCTAGAGGTTCATTTAATTTCTTATTCTATTCGATGCTGTCCCAGTCGGGAGACGGTTGCTGATCCCAACCGTTGGTGATATACATTCGATACACTCAAGCGAAATGAGTGGTCGGTCATGTGTGGGCCGGGTTGCAAGATGTTCTTGTTGAACCCAGTGTATTCCTCTCTAGAGATACACTAGCGGAAGGTGGTTCCATACCTTGTCATGTTGGAAATCCAATCTCCAATAAGCGCCATGCGGTTTTTGATTTTATGCTATATATGTGGAGCGTGAGATGCAAGCGTTCTGCTATTTGGTTATTTACTTGATGTAGACATTATTATAATATCACTGGATTTTCGTATCAAAGTGTTTTGGGTTATAGTAAGGTAAAAACCGTCCATGTTTATGTGTGGGCTGGTCTTACTATTTATCTTTTCTTTTGAAAAGATTTTTTTAAAGTTAAACAAGTGGTTGGAGTTTACTCACACCAGTCCCATGACTGACCCAGAGTTTATTTTTTTTGTTTCCCCTAAACTCTTGGGTGCCCAAATTTGTACGGGCAGTCAAGTAGTCGGGATTTCACAGATTCAATTGGAAGAGCAGGAAGCAGGAGGCTTCACCAGTTAGCGATAGACTATCATATATTCCGCTGTGAACCATGTTTATATCTGGAAACAGGTGTTTATAACTGTTCCAGAAATGACTGTTGTGCTCTGATGATGGTATGTATATAAAGTTACTGATTTGTATTTCAAAAGTTATGTTATATAATATATTTTATTCGTTCCGCTGTGAGGTTCATGTTTTACCCTGATATTGTGTATTCTTCTTCTTCTATTCTAATATTTCTTTCCTTCTATTTCTCATCCCCTAACTTCTTTCTAATAATGATTCGTATTTCTGTGCAATTTGGGTTGGACGTGTGGTGTATTTAGTCAACTCAGATAGTACGGATTTGCGGGTCGTTACAGCGATTCCCCTGCTCCGCGAGTCGAAAGGGGGGGGGGGGGGGGCGATCCCTATGCTTCGCGATCCGTCTTACAGCTAACGATACGAAGAAATTTCAGACTTTAATCAACACCTTGCCACCATAAAACTCTGAACAGTTAGGATAGAGCCTTGACGCTGGACCTTCTGGACCAAATGACTTCTTACTCTGACTGCATATGACGACTAATGTTTCTGACAACCTTGACTGTTTTTATGCTTTATTTTTTGATAATGCACACACACAAGCACACACACCGGCACTTGCACACACGGGGGACGGGTAGTGTTAATCTTATTGTTCATATTTTCTCGTCCTAGCAGCAATGTCGAACGATCACTCTTCCTCAAGATCTGTAGCAGAAGCGGAATCCGAGACTCCTGAACAGTATAATCCTGAAATTCCCCCAATCAATCCGGGAGGTGAAGATTCTGGATCTGAGTACGAAGCCACAGAATCAGATCCATCAGAAAGTACTTCATCCAGCAACAACTCTGAGTCTGATGAGTGAGCTCCTGACGAAATCCCAGGCGCATTCGGGATAGATAAATTCTCTGATTCTTTAGCGTCCAAGCTTGACGAGATAAAACTTAAGAGAATCTGCTTAAGACACGGCATTCCTTGGGACGATGTCTTGACGCCCGGAAGCGAAGATAGACCCCACCTAGCATCGGAAGGGTATATGGCGATTAGTCGAACAATGTGTCTAGTCGGAACTATACCTCCATTCCCTCCGATTGCCATCGAAATTTTAAGACGGCTGGGCATCGCTCCGATGCAGCTCCATCCAAATGCCTACGCATCGTTATATACCCTGTACATTGCATATGCGGAGATCTTACATGCCGAACTTAAATTTAGAGATTTGACGTTCTTCTTTCTTTTCAAGCACCGTTCTTCGGCAACTCCAAACTTCTCCTTCTTTGAGTCGGTGGCGAATAGGAAGGTTTTATATGATGGGTACAGCAATATAGGGGACCCTAAATCGGACTGGTTTTATATAAAGAGACAGGCCGGATGCTCACGAAGATGGCTTAAATCAAGTAAGCTTTGATCACATGATCGAATATCTTGCTCGAGGAGTCTAAGTACTAACATTCTTCCGCTTTTTCCTTTGTTTTGAACAGATCATGTTTTCCCGAAAACGGAGGGTCCTCTATACAACAATCGATTATCCATTCTTTCACAAAGCAGATCCGACTTTCTAAGGATCAAAAAATGCATTACTAACGACAATCTCCATAAGCATCGCCTCCTAGACAGAAGATTCGGACTTGGCAGCGGCGGTAAGCCCTATAAGTACTTGCCCCCAACAGAGGGAGAGGGAACTTCACGAGCGGTGGAAACAACTAAATTTCGCAAAAGTCCTTCTCCGATAGTCATCCAAGATGATGAAGACTTGAACGTATACAGAGGGGATGAGTCCCGTGGTGATGTGTCGAAAGAAATTCCTACCTCTGCTCCCATGGAAACTGTTGCTGACGATGACTTGACAGAAGAACAGTTATTTGACGAGCTGAATAAAATCCCTCTACCCGATATTGAATATACAGAAAAAGACTTCGGCGAGGAGCCTTTCTTTTCTGCTCCCGAAGAGGCGATTGCTTCAACAAGGGGACGAGAAACGGGTCAGATGAGCCTGTCTCCAGGCCCGGGTCTGTTAGGGGGAATTATATGGGATGCACACCCCACACACACTGTCTGACATTGCACTCTAACTTCGCGGGTATTCAAAGTTTTAATATACTCTTTTCTTTTTTGCAGGAACGATGTCCCGTAGGAAATCTTATTCGTATCGTTCTCTCCGCGAGGGCACACCCAGCCTTCGTCCGGATACTGAACGCTCTCGCGGTCCTCCTCATAGGCCGAGTTCCTCGCAATCTCGATCTCCACCCAAATCAATCTCTACCAGGCCTTCGAGTCATCCGACAATTCCGACCGGGGGAAAGAAACTTCCAAAAGAGTTGACTCCTCCAAAGAGTGCGCCTTCCCACAGTCGGTCGTCCAAAAAGCGTCACGAATCCAAAGATAGGGACAGAGATTCATCCAAAGAAACTGAGAAAGAGAGAAGTGATATTGTCCCCACCAGCAAACCAGAGTTAGCTGCCCCCGGATCACGGGATTACGTCCACGGTCCCGAGATCCAAGGTAGGCTGGAAAAGCTGCGGGAACAATTTCCAGGAATGTTCTTTGACAGGATGGTCTTTGTCCCCGCCTTGGAACCGGTCCCTAAAAATTGGGATGATGAAGTTATCGGGCATATCCAGCACGCAGCCAGGCAATATGAGATGATGAAAAAGCACGCAGTCAACCTTTCGGAAGTCATCTGAAAACTCGAAGTAGAAGCACATAGGTCTAAAGCAAAACTTGAAAACAACGAGAGGGCTAGGACAAAATTGGAGAAGGACCTGGAAGATGCTCAGGCCCAGCTTGCTTTAGCACGGAGGGACGCTGAAAGTTATAAGACCGAATTAGAGAATGCCAAACAGCGCTTTCATTCTGAACTGGACTCCAATAGCCAAGAAAAATGGCTTTAAAGAATGAGGTAGAAGATCTAAAAATGGCCAACGTCGAGTTGAAAACAGCACAAGGCCACTTTGAAGCTGAGAGGGCTGCTTGGGAGGCGGAGAAAGCGAGTCTAAAAGAAAGTTTGGCTCTGGCAGAAGCAGAAAAGGTGATCTTGAATGACCAAGTAGCGGACGCGGAGAGACGGGCAGCCCTTGCCGAAAAGAATGTTGAAAGTGCCATCGAGTTGGCCACCGCTTCTAACAACAAGCTCCTCGAAAGAGAGAAGGAGATCGAGGGATTTGAAGAAATGATCTTCGATTTCCTTGGCCAAGTTCTCAAAACTCGCAACATCTCATGGATCCCGGATTACCATGTTACTTTGGCCAACTTATGGGATGCCATCGTGGAGGGAGAAAAACATAGACTGGGGGTCGAGGAGATCAATGAGGATGAATTGATGAAGAGCATCCTAAGAGACAACGAGCCTGAGGACCTGGCAGAGGGTCGTCGCCTTATCCTGGCGGAGATGGAAAAGGAGAGAACCTTGGCTAAAGGTAAAAGCAAAGTTGATGAAGGTTCCAGTTCCGCCGCGAAGTCTAAAACCTCCGAAGTGGAGGAGTACCATCCTGATGACCCGCTAATCCCTTTAGGCTTAACTCCCGTGGTTGTTGGAGCATCTGGGACTACTCAAGAGGGAGCATCTGCTGGAGGTATCTCTCTCTTTTCCCCGCAATTTGCTAAAGCAATTGTGAATTGTCGTCGTCTGGCAGAACAACCAATTGAATTAGTAACGTGTGTCTCTCGTAATGCAGGTGGCGAGCCCGTCGGCGAGGGTGCTGAAAAAGAGAGAGAAGTGGATAAGGAGATGGACCTGCCGGGTGCTGGCGTTGATGTTTCAGAGCGGGTCGAGGTCACAACTGTAGAAGGAAGCATCCCGGTGCCTAGCGCCGAAGTACCCAAAGATGCTGAGACTATCGAAGCTTTAAAAGACTTGGATGGTCGTCATGTGGATGACGAAGAGGAGATTGCCGGCACCAAAGAGGCCGACGATGATGATGATGAGGAACCCCTGGCCAATCGAAAAACCAGACAAGAGAAAGAGTTGGTTTCTAAGAAGGCGGGAGATGAGGCTTTGGACGTAGTCCCTCTTGCAGAATTTGATCCCAAAACTGGGATGATAGTGAAAATCCAGTCCAAGTCCATCAGCCGGCAACTTCACTTCGCAAATCCCGACGACTTCCCGGCTTCCCTCTCCAGTAGAAGCAAGAGAAAAGGGGTGGAAGAGGAGGCCTCAGAGGAGTCGGATGTTCCCCTTGTAGACAAGCGGAAGAGGAAGAAGGGGGATCCATCTGAAGCCGACAAGGAGAGGCTGGAGAGGCAGAAGCAAGAGAAGAAATCAAAGCGTAAATAGGATGCTTGTAGTTTATTGATATTTTGTCTTTAGGTTTTCCACTGGCCAGGAAGTGTAATTGTGAGACTGGTCCTCACTTTTGTTTCTAGGTTGTTTTTCCCTTTGTCGATTCGTAGTACATAAACAAGGATTTATCTCTTCTATCATCATTGTGTACCTGTATTCATAGAAACTTTCCATGTTTAGTCGTTAGCCAACTATTAATAATTATAAATCAGTCAATCAACAGGAAGAAGAATGTTTATGCTATGTTACACTGTTGTATCAAAGTTTGATGTTTGCATATGAGTGCCTGGTACCCCTAATCAGTTGTTACCGTAACATCTGACTGGGGTTTACTAGGGATTGATTAGTACTGTCGGCAAATTGTCCCCTATTTTTGAATACGGGGGTATAAAAGATTTCATGGGATATCAGTAGTTCAGTCAACCCTCGTTCCTTTAGCAGGGAGTAAGTTCTTTCTCAGCGCTCAATCGGAGACGCTTTTATACTCTCTATCTCTCTGGAGAGTTAGAGTTCGAGCTCAGCGATTCACTCGCTCCCCGATCCTTTAGCAGGAAAGGATCTCTTTCTCAGCGCTCAATCGGAGACGCTTTTATACTCTCTCTCTCTCTGGAGAGTTAGAGTTCGAGCTCAGTGATTCACTCGCTCCCCGATCCTTCAGCGGGAAAGGAGCTCTTTCTCAGCGCTCAATCGGAGACGCTTTTATACTCTCTCTCTCTCTGGAGAGTTAGAGTTTATGTTTAGGCAGCTCCGATCATGGTACACCGCCGTTATCGATTTTCGTGTCCTTTATACTCTCTCTCTGCTCTGGAGAGTTAGAGTCACGGATCAAGCAGTCTGAAATCATGCAATTTCATCAAACTCATCCTTGGTGTGTACTTTAACCCATGCTCCGTGGATTAAAGCCAGTCGGACAAGCAGTAGGAGCCTTTGCCCAAGCTTTGGGTCCCTCTGATTAGTTTACGGGAGGAACGGTTGGCTCCGGACTTCGGGTACCTGCATCATTCACATTGATTTTCATAGGTAAATAAATAAAGATGCAATAAAGATAAATGACACACAGTATTTTTATAGTGGTTCAGTCGAATCGTGACCTACGTCCACTTTATAATCTCTTGCTTTAAGGAGTCAGACTATTCTAGGCAAGTCATGCCCGGTACATAGTTATTTAACAAAGCAGAAGAATAAATTTGAAGCTTCTCATGTTAAATATGGCCGTAAATGTTGGGCATTCCACACTCTGGGGATTTCCTTTCCATCTACGGTTGCCAGCTTGAAGGTTCCGTTATCAAGCTTGCTGAGAATAGAGTACGGTCCTTCCCACTTCGCTCCCATATGAGTTGGGGGTGGAAAGACACGTTTCAGAACCAAGTCTCCGGGTTCCCAGGTTCGGGCTCGGACCTTTTTGTTGTAATATCGGGCGACCTGATGTTTGCATCTCAGAGCACGCAGGTCGGCTTCATCCCTCTTTTCTTCGATCATATCCAGGGACTCAAGGAGCAATTCATTATTGGTCATGGGATCATAATAGGTCACTCGATGAGAAGGTACTTTTATCTCAACCGGGATTACGGCTTCCGTTCCAAAAGCAAGGGAGAACGGGGTATGTCCAGTTGTCGATTTATATGTTGTCCTGTAGGCCCATAGTGCCAAGGGCAATTCATCAGCCCACATGGCTCTAGCCCGCTTCATTCTTCTTTTCAGAATGGACTTAATTACTTTATTTGCCGCTTCGACTTGCCCGTTCGATTGTGGGTGTGCCACGGAGGTGTACCGATTCTCGATGTGGTATCTTTGGCAGAAATTTCTGAATTCAGCACTATCGAATTGAGTTCCGTTGTCTGTTATCACAATCCTTGGAATCCCAAATCGACAGATGATGTTTCTCACAATGAAGTTGATCACTCGCTTAGTTGTGATTGTAGTTAGTGGTTCTGCCTCGACCCACTTAGTGAAATAATCTATGGCCACAATAGCGAACTTTGCTCCGCCCCTTGCTATGGGGAGACTTCCTATGATATCAATTCCCCACATAGCAAAAGGCCATGGACTCATCATTGTTTTTAACTGACTTGGAGGCGCTCTAGGTATCTTTGAAAATCTCTGGCACGCATCACATCGTCGTGCATATCTTACTGCATCCTTGTTTATGGTAGGCCAGAAATAACCATGCCGCAATACCTTCTTTGCCAAAGTTTGCCCTCCAGTGTGGTCGCCACATTCGCCTTCGTGGACTTCTTGTAGCACACGTTTGATGTCATCGTGGGCTATACACCGAAGGAGGGGCATTGAAAACCCTTGTCTATTATGAACTCCACCTTGCAGAACGTATCGGGCGGCTTTACGAATCACTTTACGCCTCTCGCTTTTCTTGGTCGGAAGCGCTCCATCCATTAGGAAATTCTTTATAGGGGTCATCCAGGACTCCCTTTCTGGTTCCGTCTCTAGTACTAGGTCGATTTCCATCTGATCAATGGTGGGGGACCGAAGTACTTCAACGGGGGTTAGCCCAATCACTTCAGGATCGTTAGAACTAGCCATCTTTGCCAACTTGTCTGCCTGCTGATTTTCTGACCGCGGAATATGAGATATGCTGTAGTGATCAAACTCATTCAGCAGTTCTTTCACTTTCTTTAAGTATAATATCAATCTGGCACTTTTAGCTTGGAATCTTCCAGTGACTTGGTTCACAACTAACTTGGAGTCGCAGAAGATGTTCAGCTTTGTGACTTCTAGTTCCTTTGCAATCTTTAATCCGGCTATCAGAGCTTCATATTTGGAATCGTTGTTAGTGGCCTGAAACTCCATTCGGATGGCATAGGTTATCAATCGTTTCTCGGGGGTTTCAAGTACTATTCCAGCGCCGGATCTTTCGTCGTTCCTAGCGCCATCAGTATACAATCTCCAGGCATCAGGATCAAAAAGTAACTTTGAAGGTTCCACTTCTTCGTTTGCTATGTCTTCTTCAGGAACAGTGAACTCTGCTATGAAGTCGGCTATCACTTGCCCCCGAATTGACCGTCTGGGCTGAAAGTTCAAGTCAAATTGACTTAACTCAATATTCCATTTGAGTAACCTTCCAGATGCCTCTGGTCTCTATAAAACTTGCTTGAGTGGATGATCAGTGTATATGGTAACAGGATGTGCCTGAAAGTAGTGCCGAAGTTTTCTGGAGGCAATCAGTAAAATATACGCCAGTTTCTCTATCCGTGGATAATTTCGCTCTGCTGGTGTCAATTTTTTGCTCACATAATACACAGGTCTTTGGACCTTATCCTCTTCCCTTACCAATGTTGAGCTGATCGCATGGGATGACACTGCCAAATATACGAATAAGTCCTCGTGATCTATTGGTTTAGATAGAATCGGAGGTTTCTCTAAGTGCCTGAGAAAATTCCGAAACGCTTCTACGCAGTCAGGTGTCCATTTAAAATGGCGTTTTCCTCGCTTTATTAATTCGAAGAATGGGATGCATTTATCCGTAGCCCTGGAGATAAATCTGCTTAGTGCGGCCACTTTTCCGGCAAGGCTTTGCACATCCCTAATTTGCCTAGGTTCCTGAATGTTTCTGATTGCCGCGATCTGGTCTGGATTAATCTCGATGCCGCGGGAACTGACAATGAATCCCAAGAATTTTCCGGAAGCAACACCGAATGAGCATTTGGTTGGATTGAGTTTCATTCCATAATTTCGAAGAATGCCGAACATCTCTGCCAAGTCAGTAGTGTGTTGAGAAGATTGCTTGGATTTAACCAACATATCGTCGACGTATACTTCCATTGTTTTCCCGATTTGGTTATAAAACATTCTGTTGACCAAACGTTGATATGTAGCACCTGCGTTCTTCAAACCAAAGGGCATTACCACATAGCAATATAATCCCAGATCAGTGATAAAACTGGTGTGCTCTTGATCTGGAACATGCATCGGAATTTGGTTGTATCCTGAATAAGCATCCATAAATGAGAGAAGCTCGTGACCTGCCGTCGAGTCTACCAACTGGTCAATTCGAGGTAATGGGAAACTATCCTTTGGACAGGCTTTGTTCAAATCCGAGAAGTCGATACACGTTCGCCACTTCCCGTTGGCCTTCTTTACTAAGACTGGGTTCGAAATCCAGTCTGGGTAGGTTGAATCTCTAATAAACCCATTACTCTTTAGCTTTCCAACCTCTTCTTTCAAGGCAGCGGACCTCTCTGGGCCCAACATTCGCCTTTTTTGCTTTACTGGAGGATGTTTGGGGTTAATGCTCAAAGCATGGCTCATGATTGATGGGGATATCCCGCACATGTCCGCGTGGGTCCAAGCAAATACATCCAAGTTGTTCTTTAAGAAATTCGTCAATTTTTTAGCAAGATTCGGACTTAATTGGGATCCAATCTTAAGGACCTTCTCCGGGTCACTGTCATCGATTGGTACATCCACAGTTGCCTCGTTGGGAGTCGCCATTCTGCCCCCGGGTTCTTGATCCTCTCTGGGATCTATATCCTCGGGCATCTCTCTGGGAAACTCTCCAACGATCATCCTCTTTGGTTGCTATAAGGTCTCCGCCCCCGAAGGGGGAGAAGTGCCTTTAGTTTCGATATCCCCTCCATTGCGAAGTAATTTCAGTTCGGCAACATAACATGCTCGCGCAGCAACTTGATCCCCTCTGACGATACCAATGCCGGCTTCTGTGGGGAATTTCAATAACAAGCACCAGGGGGCTATACAGGCTCTAAACTTCGCGAGGGCTGGTCGGCCCAAGAAGGCATTGTATGGCGATTCAACATCCAAAACCACAAAGGGAAGGATTCTCACTCTCTGGCGTTCTCCTTATCCAAGTGTAACTGGCAACTCTACATAACCCATTGGAGCGGTGGATGCTCCGTTGAATCCACGGATCCATCCTTGGCAGGGCCTCAAGTCTTTTATTTCAAGATTCATCTGGTCAAGGGCCTTTTTGAAAAGAATATTAACGAAACTCCCGTTGTCCACCAGAACTTTATGAACAGTGGCTGGCCCAATGGGTATCGTAATTACAAGTGGATCTTCAGTTGGAGCATGGACTCCGATGCTTTCTCGTTCTCGGAAAACAACGTCATCGGTCATCATCTTCTGCTGCTTCACCGGGATACTGTCCTCGGGGTTGCTACATTCCCCCACCTCGAGGTGTTGTTTGGCCGCATTGACGTATTGATCTAATGCTTTGGAACTGTGCCCAGCAAGATAAAGTCCACCGATCACGGTATTGATAACAATATTCTTTCCTTTTTGCTGAGCAGTCGGCCTAGCAGCAAGTTGATTTTGATTCTGATTCGGGGCCTGCACTGCTTGCCCCCTGTCCCTGGGCGTTACTCTGTATTAATCTAGCTTCCCTTCTCGAAGCAGCCTTTCGACTACATCCCTCAGGTGACGACATTCATTCGTCGAATGGCCGTGGATTTGATGAAAGAGACAAAACTTCCCTGTCTCACGCTCTTTCTCTGTCGACTCTCTAGGAGGTGGCCTCTTATTTTGGAGGACTTCGTACGCATCCACGAAGATATTTTCCAGAGTATCATTTATGGGTGTATAACTTTCAAAGGCCCTGGGACGAGTCCTTCTCTAGGAGTCGTTCCCTCGGCCCCTCTTCCGGTTGTTGACGTTACTGTTGTTATTGTTGTTACCTGGCTGGCGACCACCCTGATTCTGATTTCCGACGTTAACTTCAACTTTCCCCGAGCTGTCTCCAGTCTATTTGATGGCGACATTGCTCTGAATTTCCTCCTTATCAGCTGTTTTAACCTTCCGGTTTGCGTATACCTCTTCCCGGCGTAGATGTACATTGGCTTTCTCATAGAATAACTCTCTGGTGTGGGGCGGTTTGCCTGCCAAGTACCTCCCAAATTCAGTGTCCTTATCCACTCCGTCAATCAGTGCCGCGACGATGGTCGGTTCATGAGGGTCTTTAACCTCAGTGGCGGCCAAGTTGAAACGATCCAGGTACATCTTTAGACTCTCGCCTGGTCGCTGTTTGACAAGGAATAAATCGATCACGCTTTTTGTCTTCTGTGCGTAGATACGGAATTGTTCTACGAACTTCTCGCTCAGCTCCCTGAAGCTAGAAATCGATCACGCCGGCACGCGAGTAAACCATAGTAAAGCCACGTCCTCCAGGAATATGGGAAACGCTTTACACTTAACCGCATCAGAAGCGGCGGCAGCGGTCATCGACCAAGAGTATCTCATTAGGTGCTGAACAGGATCAGATCTTCCTACATATCGGTTCATTTGTGGCATGTTGAAACGCCTTGGAAAAGTCACATCCAAAACATCGTCAGTAAAAGGGGTATGACTGCGGTCGATCCCCCAATCTTCGTTCCGCTGTCCACGGCTGTCGGCCAGAATCTGGTGAACCATGGCTGCGACATTTGCACTAGTCAAAGGAGGTTCAGGGTCAGTGCCTCTGGCCCGACGAGGTTCTCTGATCTCTCTTCGGGGAGCAGCCACAAAATCCGGGGCTCGGGCAGGGCTTCGCTGCCCCCTGTTATCATGTGTATGCATACGGCGACGGGGCTGAGGTGGTCTGTCATGCACAGGACTGTTCACATCTCGAGTCCTGAGAGCCGTTGCTTGACCATTCATATTGCGGTTGGTGAGCCCTGCCTCTAGTTCTTCTTCTTCCTGTGAGGGCAGAGTCCCGAACCGAAGCTGTTCTATGTTTTCGGCTCTCTCGTACGGTCGCCGCGGAGGTCTTGGCGATTCTTTAGATGAAGAAGAATATACTGGGGTGAGTGGACGAACCGGTGATGCTCTTTGCCTTGCTAGCTCATCAAATCTTCTATCCATAGCCGTCAAATTTTGCCGTATGATGGAACTTTCCTGCCTTTGGGCGGCCAACTCATCAAACAACCTATCCCACATTTCGACGAAGCAAGAGAGATCCCCCTCAGTGACAGGAGCAGCAGGATCATAGTGGTCATCATCACTCTCTCTTATGCGCAAAGAGCTCGAACCGGGTCGAGCAGAGGTTCCAGGACGATAGGAGTGGGTCATAGGTTCTTTTCCAGGTCGAGTTGTAGTCTGACCATCAGTTCGAATAGCTGTGGTTCGTGGAGGGCGATTCGCTGCGCCCCCCTGAGATCGACTCGTGGTCGTGGTACGCGGAGGCTGCGAGGTGTTGCCCCGGGATCGAGTAACAACCCCTTCAGTGGCACGGATCGTCTCGTTCTCATTGACTCGGAACGAGGTGTCTTCGTCGGATCGGATCGCCCCCTGCGCTCCGCGATCCAGCGTTTCTTCGTTGCCCAGTTCGTGCACACTCTCCTCAATCTTTTCGTTGGTATGCGAAACTTTAGATCTTTTTCCAGCCATGATATCCGAATCGCTGGAATCCTCAAAGAAGCGAATGGTGAAACTTTAAGGCTGAGTTTCTCAGTGAAAGCACCAAAAATGTTAGATCGAAATTTGGACCTAACACCCAAATTGTTATGAACAGTAGAGAATTTTAAATGAGGAACAAGGAAAAAGAAAATAACACTCAGAATTTATAGTGGTTCGGCGTTGACGAGCCTACGTCCACTTTATATCTTATTGATTATGCTTTAAAAGCTAATACAGCAATGATTTCTCTCAATATTTCAGTAGTTTGACAACAATGGCGGATTCAGTACTCAATATTGCCAAAAGGATCCCGAAAAATGCCAAGCTCTGGGCTATTTATAGCTGATTTCGACAGGCGGATCGTGGACACGTGGCACGAATCCCGAGAGTATCGGATCGCATCACCACCGTTGAAGAAATAGTCAAATTAGCCGTTGTGGACAGGTGTCGTGATCTGCTTGAAAATCGGATCGTGTAGATGGGGAGAATTGGTCCAGATGACAGTTGGGGACACGTATCGCCAGATCCGTGCGATTCGGATCGTTGAAGACTAGCTCGCGCTTGAATAGGTCAGAGGGTTCGCCAGGCACTAGAGGATCGGATCGGTTCGCTCGGGGTAACAATGTAAGCTTGGATCGGATCGCCCAGCTTCGCCGTTCGCTGATGAGATGGGGGCGATCCGTAGAGACGCGATCCGATATTTGGGCGAGACGATGGTGCGCGATTCGATATCGGGTGAAACGATGATGCGCGATCCATTCCTTCATGTTCTTAGATACTGTGGTTTCCTGCTTTCCTCTTACGAATGATCCTGGGTGGCTTGGTCAAAAAGCAAGCCAACAGCCCTCAACAAAATTGAGGGAAGAATCTCATTATTAATTCTCAAACAAATTTATGTGTTTTCATTTGCATTTATTTATGTAGAATCAAATATATTTGCTGCATGTTACAGACGCTCTAATTCTGTTTTTACATACTAGAACAAGAAAAAATGTCAAATTGTCTATTTCTAATATTCTAACAAGTAGAATCCATGCAATCAATAAAAATAAATTGATCCCCTATTCCCTAAAAAGAAAACATAATACGCTTGTCGTCATTTATAATTTTTGTATGTTAAAATATTTACATTTGAATGACAATTAAAATTAGTTACCTCGAGATACCCTGATATGAATTTTATAGCCTAAGATATCAATTTGGGAGTTACACCAAAGTCACACTCATCCCACCAATCATCTCATACAATACTGATATTGTATCCAAAATTCTCAAAACATGACATAACCAAAATTAAATATTCAAAATCTTGCAGCGACACACCAAAGGGTAAAAATCATAGATCACGTGTTAAAAGTCTAGCAAGCCATATCTCACTCAAGAAAATTTTTATGTATTGTATTCAAAAACCTTATCATTCTTTTTTTATTTGCTCGTCCACCTCAAATCTAAAAGGAGGTAAAAGAATTCAATATTCATGCTTTCGATTACATTGGAATCAGGTTCAAAATCGAGCTTGAACTCAACATCAGAATCAGGCTCGATTCAAGTAAGCGAAATTGAGTTGGATTCCACATGATGGAATCGAGCAATCTTTTCTTATTTTAAAAAATTGTTTATTGGCTATTTTTTACCAAAAAATAATTAATTGAGTGAATTTTCTTTTCTATCTACATAACAATGTATAGTATAAACTGAAGGGATGAACAAGAAAGATATTTTGTGGAAGTGGATATCTTTTTTACCGAATTCCACCAATTCGAATTAATTCGTATTGAATTTTTTTGAATTGCTTAGAATGATTTGTATCTCTTATTTAACGTAACTTTATTCATTTCAGTATATGTTTTTCTTTTTTTGTTACTTGAAATGTTTAAATTATAACACTTTAAGATTTAAGCCCAACCTCATGGACTAGAGTGCATCACATGTACGCTTTTGCCTTTTAAAAAAAGGGTTTCAATGAAAAGTGCACGCCTTTACCTTTTAAAGCAAGGATTTCAATGTAAGTGCAATGGTCACATATTTTGCATAGAAGCAGGCAAATATAGGTTCATAGGAACTACGTTATGACAAAAGAAATGTCTTGTTGTTAAATACTACCCAAACCATAATCACATACACATGATCGTCTTCTTTTAAGTATTCATACAATATGGGCTAACTGCAATATAATCGCTGCACCCACTTAAATACAATATGAGCCATGCTAACCGTATTTTCTTTGATAATTGAGAAGTTGACGAATTAAAATATACATGACACAGATACTGAAGTAAACAACTATAAATGGTTTTTTTTTGCATGGGCTACGATTTTACAATTTATTTATTGATAAAACCACAACTAGTATAAATAGTGCGAGAGAAAGAATATATGAATGTAACTTTAGATAATTTGACTAAACAATTTGCAAAGGTAAAAATTGTAAATGTGTTTTGTTTAGCGAGCGAAGCAGAAATGTCGATGTCTTTATTATTTAAGAGCAAAAACAATTGGAAACAAAATTGTACATATATTGTGAAATCATTATAATTCATTATTAAACTTGTCTGATTATCTTTTCGCTAAAATAATGTACTCATTTTTCTTATAAACTATTTCTTTTATATTTATGATATATTCTTATTCGCCGCCATCATCTCTTTATATTTATGATTGTTAAAGTGGACGAAGAGTTGATTGATCTAAATTTTTTTCATTAATGAGTGCAATAGCTTAGAAAAATTTTGTGTGTGTGTATATATATATATATGTGTGTGTGTGTGTGTGTGTGTGTGTGTGTATGTGTGTGTGTTAAAGAAATGAGGTACCAATCTTCAAAAAAAAAAAAAGAAGTGAAATAAAAGTCAACAACATTTAATGCAAATATTTTAGATGGATCCGACTATGAAAATAATGACAAGGAGATGATATTAATGACAAAGAACTTTAGAAATTTCCTAAAATATAGAAAGATGAATAACTCCAGAAAAAACAACAGTATAAATCAAGGGTATGGAAATAACAGTTAAACTGAAATCAGATGCTACAGCTGTGATAAGCAATGACAAGTACAATAATTCTCTCCATATCCAAGGAAACAAAAAATCTACACAAAACACTAATTAGTTCAAAAGAAAAAGAAAAAAAACATGTACTGCAATATTAGATGACTTAGATTTAGATACATCATCAAACAATAACAGTTCTAAAACAAAAATGGCTAATATGTGCTTCATAGCAATACACAGTTCAGGCGAAATAGAAACAAAAATGGCTAATATGGTCGATGACTATTACTCCTCAGGGCTTCACGGAATCGAAACCGCCCCGGTATGCTTTTGCTTACTTTAACGGACAATATCATGTCACTTTTGTTAGCTTGTATAATTAGATATTGTTGCAAATTAAATTAGTAAGATAACATCTAAAAATATATTTACATCCATTATAAATAGAAATAAATGAGATAAAATTTTTCGTAACTATGGTTAAACAACTAATATAAATAGTGGAAGAGATAGAGGTGTAAATGGGTAGGCGGAACAGATGGACATGTGATTTAGTCCTGTCCTATAAGAGATTCGGACGAACACAGACCAGACATGTTTTAATTTCGGGAATTGTTTGTATGAGCCGAACAACGAACGAAAAATGCTCAAACAATAGAAAACATCGAATATTTTGAAATGGACTGGACATTGGTGTGTCTCCTTATAGTCTCAGTGTAACACCCCGCGAATTCTATAACTGTGAAATTCACAAATTAAAGTATAATTAATTTCAAATCAAAGAACTAAGGGAAACGGGATACGCCATTGCGTTCGTCTCGGAAAAATACGCGAAATAGAGTCCGAGTTTTCGAAAAACGGAGTCCTTATGAAGAAGATATAGCCTCCGGAAGTTTCTGAATTAAGTTTAAAATTCGAACAGCTCAGAAAAAAGTTTAAAATTAAAAATCGGGCCCAATTGGCCAGGGCGGGAAAATTCCCGCCTAAGACACCCAGGTCGACTGGGCTGTCGACCTGGTCTAGCCAGGTCGACAGGGCTGTCGACAGGGCTGTCGACCTGGTCCAGAGCCAGGTCGAACCCAGCCCAACCTGGCTGGCCTATTCTATGTTGGTCGATTTTCAGAAGTCTGCTTTGTCATTAGGGCTAGGTGGCAGGCTCTAATTGGTCTCTCTTTCGAATGAATGGCTACGATCAACCCAAGCAACATAAATGGTCCTAATCAGTTCATAACCCCTATAAAAATGACCCTAGACTCAACCTAATCTATTCATTCAAAAATAAGAACAAGGCCATCATGTTGCTGAGGAACGACTAAGAGTAGCCACCAATTGGAGAGAGGATTAGGAGGCAAATTCTAAAGCATAAAGCAACTTAATCAAAATCAAATCAACAAGGAATCACATCTCCAAAATCCTAAATTGGAGAATTCGCCACACAATTGTAAGTAGAGTATTATTTTGGTATGAACAAATAACTGTGTTGGTTTGTATACTTGATTGTGGCGATAAAGTAATTCATATTTGTGCGTTACTATGATTCTTATCGATTTGGAATATTGTATACGTTTGGATATTCTCGAATTATGTTATTCATTATAAAAAACTACATATTTGCGGTAGTTTTATGCAAGTATACGTTTGGAATATTCGCAAATTATGTAATCCATGTTGAAGCTACATGTATGTAGTTGATTAATTGAAATTCATGCAAGTTTGGGGTTTTGCTACTATGCCATCATAATGTATATTTTTGTACAAAAGTCATTTTGTACGTAATTGGAACAAATTTGGGTTATTATAGTTCATATGAAACTATGTTGAAATTTTGGCACCATGATCTATGTATTAAGCCTTGCTTTTGTACTAGAAAACCTATTTGCAAACTTATGAATATGACTAGGCTATGATTGATATTTTGCATAATTGAAATCCATATTGTTAACAAGAATTATATGATGACATATGTGGTACATAGCTAGGTTAGATTCAAAAATCCCTTTTGCAAGTTTGCATGACTAAAGTAAAAATCATGATTTCATGTTAGAAATATTTATGCCATGGTTATGTGAATAGATTTAAAATCATGATTAAGTTTAACTATACTTTTGTGTTAGTAACAAAAGTAAGCACCTTTGTAAACATGTAGTAATCTTATGAACATGATTTGCTTATGTTTGACATTATGCTTAAATAAAAATATAGGTTTATGTTGTAGTTAAGACTATGTGTCAATAATGATATCCAATTTAGATTCTTAACTTAACTACAAGTTTACATGCTTTGATTCATGTCGCTTATGCTACTATGCAAGTACACCAGTTTCTGTTTTGTAGTTCCAACGTTATGTTGCAAGTTCATGCGTTCACATTCCCCTTTTTTGTGTATGTAATCACGCTTTAAGCCTCCCCTTTTCCTTATGGCTAAGTTGGGCTTAAAAAGGCTAAGCCCAACATATATATATTAAACGGACGTGTTAATCGGGGGAAAATAACGTTGGGTTAAATTTATTAATAAATGAAAATATAAAGTAGAAGGGCCCAAATTCAAGTATGGGTTGGGCCCATGATTGGTGTAACCTTTACACCATTAACTTAATAATGGGCCGCAAATATTTACATATAAGAAAATAAAGAAGAAAGACAAAATATGTAAATGTAGGACATACAATGTGTTTAACCCGAGGTTGGATTGAGTTGTGATGTAAACCTGCCCGGAACCGCCCGGCTGTCCAGTAGTCACAACAATACCTATCCAATGTGGGAGGTTAAACATGGATCCCAATAAGGACCCGAGGTTAGACTGAGTTGTGGCGTAAGACTGCCCGGAACCAACCGGCAACAGGCAGCCACAACAATACCTGTCTAATGTGAGAGGTCAAGGCTTTAATAAGACAATTAAGGCTGAGTCAGGATTGTTTGGATTAAGTGAACTAAAGACTTAATCAAAATGGAACATGCTAAACTAAACGGACTGGTGGGGGTTAGGTTAGAAAACACTTAACCAACTTAGCATGTTGGCTAGAGATAGAAAACCTAGTAACGGGGGACCCTTTTCAGCAATAACCCTAGAAGGTGTATCATGATACCCTGAAACTAGGCAGGTGGGGCACGATTACTGGTCTGATTGTAAGAGGTCAAATCGACGGCGGTGGTGTAGCAGTGTAGGTTCTAACGGAGTGCGGGCGTGCACACACTCCGGCACAGAAAAATAAGGCACTAGACACCAGTAGCATACCTGTGCATTCTAGGATTGTGTCGGGCCGCCACCATGGGACTTGATACACCCCATGGTGGGACCAGCATAGGTAACTACAACATCGGGGGCCGTAAGACACACGTAATTATGCGAGTAGGAGCCGATCATCACAGAATGGATCACATCACCCTGATTATGGGGTGCCAGTTGGAAACTAGTTTATATGGGTTCAGAGATTAACATGGGGTACGACAGTATATTCGACCCTAGACAACTTAACCAAGTTTATAGTGCTTTCCCACTTCTTGTTTATACTTATCATACCCAGTTCTTTATTCATAGACAGAATAGTACTAGACTTACTCAGGCTTTATGTCTGACTCTACTTTTCTTTCGTCTTCTTTTCTTCCGTTCCCCCCCCCCCCCCCCAGGTCCACAGGGAGGGAACACTACAGCTTGACCAGCCTTAACATCCAGCTTGAAGAAGAGAAATGTATTGCTTGGACCTTTTCGTTTTGAACTATGGCTTTGGACAACCACTATGGGGCTTTTGCAGTTTATCTATGTTTTATTTATGCTTCTTTAAATAATGTAATCAAGACAGATTATGAAAGTGTTATGTTATGTTTTTGGAAAAGATGTAAGACAATTATGGTGATGTTGTTGTAACACGTATTTGCCTTTATGAAATAAAAGTTGTTGTTTTTCCGCTGTTTTCAAATATGTGTTCTTATATCTGTCTTGTATATCTGTGACTTATACTTATAAACCTCCACCAAAATTAGGGCATTCCCTTTGAGAGTGACCCTAACGGAGGTGGGGTGTTTCACTTGGTATCAGAGCATAGGTTTACCAGATAAGATAAAAAGTTTTGAAAATTTATTTTCAAAAAGGAAATTTAAAGAAGCAATTTTAGAAGAAAAATATTATTTTATTTTAAAAGGCAAAGTCCACTCCCCAAAGCCATAGGTACTATCTCTTATCCTTCGTTTTGAATCTATCTTTTTGTTTCAGCATGTCCGAAGATCTTAACTTGCCAGAAGGGGTGCCAATACCTGGTTGGTTTAGACGGTTCTTAGAAGCAAGAGCCACTCAGCCAGGTCCTACCGTTCCTCCTCCCCCAGCTGCAGGAAATCATCCAGCTGCAGCGGCACCTTTTCCTCCACCTCCTCCTCGGGGAAACACTTTTGCTAAGATATGTAAAGATTTTAAAGCTATGGGAGGAAAGGATTTCCATGGAACTGAGTCCTTCGTGGCAGCTAGAAATTGGCTGAAAGAAACGGAGGACCTATTCATCATCTTTGAGGTAGAAGATAGACAAAAAGTACAACTGGCAGTATGGCTATTAAAGGGCGAGGCTTCCTACTGGTGGGAAGTCACTAATGCTGAAAGACCAGTGGAGACATGGGAGGACTTTAGGGCAAGGTTTGAGACTAAATTTCTCTCAGATGCGGAAAGAAGTTTGCAGTTGGAAAAATTCTTATTTCTTAAGCAAGGGGACAAGACAGTCAGAGAGTATGTGAATCAGTTCGATGAGCTGGCTAGGTTTGGGCTAGACCTAGTCAACACCCCGCACAAGAAGGCTCTTCGTTTCGTCAAAGGGTTGAATGAGCCATTACACAGTTTGGCCATGACCCATATACCCGTGGGAGCCACGTATGAAAGATTGGTGCAAATGGAATTGCTGAATGAAGAGGATAAGGGCAAGAAGGAGACAAAGGCAGAAAGCTCTCAAGGGAAGAAAGAGGGTTTGCAGCCTAAGAAGACAGACTTTAAGAAGGGCGGGAAAGGCAACAAAGAGAAGAGGAAGTGCAATTTCTGTGGCAAAGTGGGGCACTTAGTTAAGGACTACCGGAAAAAGAAGGCCAAGGAGAATGGTGGGTGCTTTTCTTGCGGTGAGACAGGCCACAGGGCTAAGGACTGCCCAAAGAAACGAGGACAGGGGCAGAGGGCTGGATCCACCCCAGGGGCACAGGTTCATGTGCTGGAAGCGCCACCTCTGCAACAGCGAGGTATAAATACTTCTGTAGAAAGGGTAGTTTATCTTTATGATCACCCCGTTCGTACTTTATTTGATTCTGGCGCATCACACTCCTTTATCTCGTCTGCTTTAGTAGAATCTCTGCACCTAAAAACTAGTATGGTAGAGGACCCCTTAATTGTTTCAAACCCAATTGGGGGCCCGGCTCATTTGTCTATGATCTATTTGGGATTGAAAATTTCTATTCTAAGTGTATAATTTCAATGTAGTGCCTTTGTTTTGGGCTTTTCGGGGTATGGTTTGATTTTGGGTATGGATTGGCTATCCAGTAATGGGGCCATCCTCGATTGTGAGAAAAGGGTTGTTAGGCTCCTAACCCAGCTCGGTAATACTTTGGAAATTTCTTGTAATCCCTCGTATGCGGTTATTCTTAGTTATCTTGAATCGCTAGATGCCTCTGTTGAAAATTTGCAATCAGTTAAAGTGGTCCGGGAATATCCGGATGCCTTCGAAGAGGTGAAGGGCTTGCCTCCGAAGCGGGAAATAGACTTCCGCATATATCTTGTAGATAATGCAAAGCCCGTTGCGTTACCCGTTAGACACATGGCTCCACGGGAAAGGAAAGAGCTCAGTAAACAGATTAAAGAGCTTCTAGAAAAGGGGTTCATTAGGAGAAACATTTCAGAATGGGGTGCTCCGGTGGTGTTTGCTACAAAGGCGGATGGTTCACTCCGTCTATGTGTTGACTATAGGGAGCTCAACAAGCTAACGAAAAAGAATAGGCACCCGCTCCCTAGAATTGACGATTTGTTTGACCAGCTTGTAGGAGCGTCTGTTTTCTCCCAACTCGATTTAGCAACCGGTTTTCATCAGCTAAGGGTGGCTGAAGATAGCATCGATAAAACGGCGTTCAGAACCCCAGACGGCTTCTTTGAATGGCTTGTCATGCCTTTCGGCTTGACAAATGCACCTGCTTACTTCGTGGACCTGATGAGTAGGGTATTTAGAGATTTCCTCAACAAATTCGTAGTGATCTTCGTAGATGATATCCTTATCTTCTCAAAGAGTGAAGAGGAACATGCTCAGCACTTAAGGGCAATCATGGAAACTTTGCGAGTCCATCAACTAAAAGCCAAATTCTCCAAATGCCACTTTTGGAGAGAAGAGGTGAGGTTCCTTGGGCACATAGTATCCAAACAAGGGTTAGCAGTGGACCCTGCTAAGGTAGTGGCGGTACAGGACTGGAAGACACCAAGGAATGCAACTGAGGTCCAAAGCTTTCTAGGACTAGCGGGTTTCTATCGAAAATTCATAAGGGATTTTGCGAAAATCTCAGCTCCGCTCACGAAATTGACCAAGAAGAATCTAGTGTTCAAATGGGACTTGGATTGCGAGTTTGCTTTCCAACGACTGAAAAGGGCTCTCACAACAGCCCCAGTTTTGACGCTGCCAGATGGGAGCAAGATGTTCACTGTTTATACGGATGCGTGTGGGACAGGGCTAGGCGCCGTCTTAATGCAAGAAGGAAGGGTAGTAGCTTATGGCGGGAGGCAGTTGAAAGTGCACGAAAAGAACTACCCAACCCACGATCTTGAGTTAGCCGCCATCGTCTTTGCACTCAAGTCTTGGCGACACTATCTCCTAGGTGAGAAGTTCGAACTTTACACTGACCATAAATCGTTGAAATATCTTTTCTCGCAGAAGGATCTTAACTTGAGGCAACAAAGATGGATGGAGTTTCTTGCCTCGTACGATTTCGAAATCTCCTACACTCCGGGCAAAGGCAACGTAGTGGCAGACGCGTTGAGCCGAAAGAAATTGACCCTAAGCCCGTTGTTTGTTGAAAGACAAAGCCTAGAGTTTATAGCCAGCTTCGACTTTAGGCCTTCCTCCGATTTCGTACCAGGCTTGCTGGCATCTCTCGAAGTGTGCCCAACTTTAGTGGATTCAGTAGGGACAGCACAACGCGAAGACCCTCAGCTTGTGGAAATGATTGATAGGCTAATTAGGGGAGAGACTTCAAGTCACCTCAACAGATACTCCATCGACGATAAGGGTTTGCTAAGGCGAGACGGAAGACTATGCGTCCCACAGACAAAAGATTTAATAAAGAAGGTTCTCAAGGAAGCACATCACTCCAAGATGACGATACACCCAGGCGGAGATAAAATGTACAAAGATATAAAAAGGACTTTCTTCTGGAACAGCATGAAAAAGGACGTGGCAGAATTCGTTTCTAAGTGTATGGTGTGCCAACAGGTTAAGGCGGAACAGAAAAAGCCTGGCGGACTACTACATCCTCTGGAGGTCCCGCAGTGGAAGTGGGATAGCATCTCAATGGACTTCATCGATGGGCTGCCTAGGTCTAGGAGAGGCAACACTAGCATTTGGGTAATAGTGGATAGGCTTACTAAAAGCGCCCACTTTTTACCTGTCAAAAGTAAAAGAACTGCCTCATCCCTAGCATCACTTTACCTCAAGGAAATCGTTCGACTCCATGGAATACCATCTAGCATTGTTAGTGACCGAGACCCCATCTTCACCAGCGAGTTTTGGCCGGAGTCCACAACGTTTTTCACGTTTCACATCTCCGAAAATGTCTACATGAGTCTGCTGAAGTGGTAGAGCCAAATATCCTTGAAGAGGCTGAAGTGGAACGCGAAGCAACCATAAGAAAAGTTCCAACCCGCATATTAGGAACGGAAGTGAAGAAGCTACGCAACCGCGAAGTCAAGCTCGTTAAAGTTCAGTGGAGCGACGCCGAGGGAGACGCGACTTGGGAAACTGAAGCTAGAATACGCACTGCCTACCCTTTTCTTTTCGAGGGTACATCCTTGATCTTTCCTTTTCCTTAAGTTGCGCTTTTATCTATCTTTTTAGGTATATTTCCTTGACCCTATCTTTTAGCTAGAAACCCCTTTGAATGGAAACATGTAATTGAAACATGTTATGGATGATGGTTGCAAGTGGTTGCAAGTGATTGCTAGTGGTTGCTCGTGGTTGCATATACACACACAATCTAGGTTTTAGATCGGCTCAGTCACTTCATATTGCATATGCATATATGTTCGCATTCGTATATGGTTGAACTCTAATGTGTTGTCATATGGATGTTGCATTTGTATTGAATGATTGTGCACTCATGTAGAATCATGAATAGGAAAATTTGCATACATAATGGATTCATGGCACTTACATAATTCGCATTAAGGAGGTCAACTGAATCAGTAGACCGCCTGATTTTGCATTAGATAAGTTCATGTACACACACACTCCGCATATGATCATGAAGCATTAGAAGTCTTTTAAGGACAATGGATGCTCGTGTTTGATGGATGAGTAGATGGATGATTGGATGTTAGGATATACATTCCTCCTAACTTGAAGATTTCGGGGACGAAATCCTTTTAAGTGGGGGAGAATGTAACACCCCGCGAATTCTATAACTGTGAAATTCACAAATTAAAGTATAATTAATTTCAAATCAAAGAACTAAGGGAAACGGGATACGCCATTGCGTTCGTCTCGGAAAAATACGCGAAATAGAGTCCGAGTTTTCGAAAAACGGAGTCCGTATGAAGAAGATATAGCCTCCGGAAGTTTCTGAATTAAGTTTAAAATTCGAACAGCTCAGAAAAAAAGTTTAAAATTAAAAATCGGGCCCAATTGGCCAGGGCGGGAAAATTCCCGCCTAAGACACCCAGGTCGACTGGGCTGTCGACCTGGTCTAGCCAGGTCGACAGGGCTGTCGACCTGGTCCAGAGCCAGGTCGAACCCAGCCCAACCTGGCTGGCCTATTCTATGTTGGTCGATTTTCAGAAGTCTGCTTTGTCATTAGGGCTAGGTGGCAGGCTCTAATTGGTCTCTCTTTCGAATGAATGGCTACGATCAACCCAAGCAACATAAATGGTCCTAATCAGTTCATAACCCCTATAAAAATGACCCTAGACTCAACCTAATCTATTCATTCAAAAATAAGAACAAGGCCATCATGTTGCTGAGGAACGACTAAGAGTAGCCACCAATTGGAGAGAGGATTAGGAGGCGAATTCTAAAGCATAAAGCAACTTAATCAAAATCAAATCAACAAGGAATCGCATCTCCAAAATCCTAAATTGGAGAATTCGCCACACAATTGTAAGTAGAGTATTATTTTGGTATGAACAAATAACTGTGTTGGTTTGTATACTTGATTGCGGCGATAAAGTAATTCATATTTGTGCGTTACTATGATTCTTATCGATTTGGAATATTGTATACGTTTGGATATTCTCGAATTATGTTATTCATTATAAAAAACTACATATTTGCGTAGTTTTATGCAAGTATACGTTTGGAATATTCGCAAATTATGTAATCCATGTTGAAGCTACATGTATGTAGTTGATTAATTGAAATTCATGCAAGTTTGGGGTTTTGCTACTATGCCATCATAATGTATATTTTTGTACAAAAATCATTTTGTACGTAATTGGAACAAATTTGGGTTATTATAGTTCATATGAAACTATGTTGAAATTTTGGCACCATGATCTATGTATTAAGCCATGCTTTTGTACTAGAAAACCTATTTGCAAACTTATGAATATGACTAGGCTATGATTGATATTTTGCATAATTGAAATCCATATTGTTAACAAGAATTATATGATGACATATGTGGTACATAGCTAGGTTAGATTCAAAAATCCCTTTTGCAAGTTTGCATGACTAAAGTAAAAATCATGATTTCATGTTAGAAATATTTATGCCATGGTTATGTGAATAGATTTAAAATCATGATTAAGTTGAACTATACTTTTGTGTTAGTAACAAAAGTAAGCACCTTTGTAAACATGTAGTAATCTTATGAACATGATTTGCTTATGTTTGACATTATGCTTAAATAAAAATATAGGTTTATGTTGTAGTTAAGACTATGTGTCAATAATGATATCCAATTTAGATTCTTAACTTAACTACAAGTTTACATGCCTTGATTCATGTCGCTTATGCTACTATGCAAGTACACCAGTTTCTGTTTTGTAGTTCCAACGTTATGTTGCAAGTTCATGCGTTCACATTCCCCTTTTTTGTGTATGTAATCACGCTTTAAGCCTCCCCTTTTCCTTATGGCTAAGTTGGGCTTAAAAAGGCTAAGCCCAACATATATATATTAAACGGACGTGTTAATCGGGGGAAAATAACGTTGGGTTAGATTTATTAATAAATGAAAATATAAAGTAGAAGGGCCCAAATTCAAGTATGGGTTGGGCCCATGATTGGTGTAACCTTTACACCATTAACTTAATAATGGGCCGCAAATATTTACATATAAGAAAATAAAGAAGAAAGACAAAATATGTAAATGTAGGACATACGATGTGTTTAACCCGAGGTTGGATTGAGTTGTGATGTAAACCTGCCCGGAAACGCCCGGCTGTCCAGTAGTCACAACCATACATATCCAATGTGGGAGGTTAAACATGGAGCCCAATAAGGACCCGAGGTTAGACTGAGTTGTGGCGTAAGACTGCCCGGAACCAACCGGCAACAGGCAGCCACAACAATACCTGTCTAATGTGAGAGGTCAAGGCTTTAATAAGACAATTAAGGCTGAGTCAGGATTGTTAGGATTAAGTGAACTAAAGACTTAATCAAAATGGAACATGCTAAACTAAACGGACTGGTGGGGGTTAGGTTAGAAAACACTTAACCAACTTAGCATGTTGGCTAGAGATAGAAAACCTAATAACGGGGGACCCTTTTCAGCAGTAACCCTAGAAGGTGTATCATGATACCCTGAAACTAGGCAGGGTGGGGCACGATTACTGGTCTGATTGTAAGAGGTCAAATCGACGGCGGTGGTGTAGCAGTGTAGGTTCTAACGGAGTGCGGGCGTGCACACACTCCGGCACAGAAAAATAAGGCACTAGACACCAGTAGCATACCTGTGCATTCTAGGATTGTGTCGGGCCGCCACCATGGGACTTGATACACCCCATGGTGGGACCAGCATAGGTAATTACAACATCGGGGGCCGTAAGACACACGTAATTATGCGAGTAGGAGCCGATCATCATAGAATGGATCACATCACCCTGATTATGGGGTGCCAGTTGGAAACTAGTTTATATGGGTTCAGAGATTAACATGGGGTACAATAGTATATTCGACCCTAGACAACTTAACCAAGTTTATAGTGCTTTCCCACTTCTTGTTTATACTTATCATACCCAGTTCTTTATTCATAGACAGAATAGTACTAGACTTACTCAGGCTTTATGTCTGACTCTACTTTTCTTTCGTCTTCTTTTCTTCCGTACCCCCCCCCCCAGGTCCACAGGGAGGGAACACTGCAGCTTGACCAGCCTTAACATCCAGCTTGAAGAAGAGAAATGTATTGCTTCGACCTTTTCGTTTTGAACTATGGCTTTGGACAACCACTATGGGGCTTTTGCAGTTTATCTATGTTTTATTTATGCTTCTTTAAATAATGTAATCAAGACAGATTATGAAAGTGTTATGTTATGTTTTTGGAAAAGATGTAAGACAATTATGGTGATGTTGTTGTAACACGTATTTGCCTTTATGAAATAAAAGTTGTTGTTTTTCCGCTGTTTTCAAATATGTGTTCTTATATCTGTCTTGTATATCTGTGACTTATACTTATAAACCTCCACCAAAATTAGGGCATTCCCTTTGAGAGTGACCCTAACGGAGGTGGGGTGTTTCACTCAGCCAGAGTTGGACAATGGACTGTCCAGCCTTAGCGAGAAAGAAATGAAAGTAATTTAGGATAATTTTAACTAAACAATTTGCAAAGGAAAAAATGTAATTGTGGTTTCAATATGTAGCAAAACAGAAAGGCGGTTGTCTTTGTTATCTAGGAATAAAAATAATTATTTAAAAAGTAATGTTGTGCATATATCGTAAACCATAATAATTCATCTTAGTCAAATTATTGAAAATTTAATAAACTAAAAAAATTATATTCATTCTTCCTTTAATACTCATTTTTTTAAACAATATGTTAGTAATTATCGTCATCATCCCTCTAATTTTTCATGTTCAAACATAAAAGTATAAAGTTACGCATTTAAACATACATAACTGATTAGTGCATGGTTCAATACCAAGATCAAACAAAGTGTGTTGCTAAAGGCACCCAAAAAGTGCTTCTTAACACCATTACTAAAAAAATACCACAAAATGTTAGGATACAAATTTCCTAACACCAACCATTTTAAAGGCTATCAAATTCATTTTTTCCAAAAAAAATTACAAGGGAACAACCGCATAATTGATTATAACCACGTTAGTATGGCTTACAAATTAGTTAAACAGTTAAGTTCTTTAGATCAGAGTTTGACTTAAAGCATGCGTTGCAATTTCTAAAAGATGTAACTGATTGATTTTAATACTAACAAATGCCTTAGAAGAAACAATGGTGAAATTCATAAAAGACTTGCAATCACTTCTTTATGCTAGCACACAAAATTGCATATTTTTCAACGATCAAAATGTAAATGCGACATAATGAAAATTGCAGATTGTAAGGTATAGCCCATGAAAATTTCCACGACGTCCAACTATTTCGTTAAAGAAGATGAGTCATATGAGATTGATAACATATAGATTGCCTTTGTTAAAAACGATAACTAAACTCCATGTTTCTCGATTTGTAATTAAAAGATTGAATTAACAATTCACGCTTAAGTTATGGAGTTGGACCATGGTACATAGGAATTTAATGACCATTAACCACCATAGCCCTTTAACATACAACTATTCACTTTAAACTCCTGTCTTGGTCATATATTTTCTATTTTTCTAGTTATTTGAACAAAAGATGAATGAATTGTTATATAAATGGTAGTGAAAAAGAACCAAACAACTATAGATGGCTATTTACCCATATACTATGATTTTACCAATTATTTATAGATAGTATTATTTTAAAGAAAAAACATGTCAAAATATTTGCTCAGCCCTTAACATATAATATATCAATGAATGTTTTTGATAGATATTTTAGTTTTTGTAATAGTATTCCAATTGGATATAAGAGCAAATTAAATTAGTTGGATATATAACCGAAACAACATTTTATAGCCTGTTAAGAGTCTTCAACAATGTGTGAGGTGACCTACCCATAATTAAAATAAAAAACAAATCTAAAATATTACAATAAAAGTGTTATTTGAAAAATAAAATTTGCAATTTAGAACCATATAGGAACAAATGCAAATCTAACATTCTTTATATAATATCTTCAAGTAAGTTTTAGAGTGCAAGGACTGCAATACCAAGCAATAAGAAAGAATTTCAGCTCCCTTATTGGAGGCAACATATATGAAAATCTATGCAAATTAGTTAACAATGAGTCAGAAGTAACGATAAACCCGAGTTTTGAAATAAAAATTCTTTTTGTATTTTATTTTAAAGTTGTCTTATGTTTAAAAGTAAAAATTTGTCTTAATCAAAAGTTTACAAATGGCCATCAAGTACAAACCAAGTAATTGTAACATTTAAATAAGGAAAACATGATGAAAATTTTAAACTTTGCAAACTGAAATTGAAACTAAAACCCCAAAAACTCCAAATAGGACTGAAACTTTAAGAACTTTTTATGATCGGAACGAAAAACGAAATTTCAAATCTTGTTTTGTATCTTTTGTTAACATAAATAAAAGAACAAACAGAGATAAAAGACACATCCTTATTCAACCATCTAATATAAAAGTGACAATAGAATAAATTTATTTATACAATTTCTTAAAAAAGATTAACTATATTTATTTTGCATAATGATGTATGCATGCATAATAATTTTTAAAAGATATACCTAGTTAATGTTAATATTGACAAATTCATAAAGAGAAACATTATTGAAATGTCTCAAAGATGTAATCATAACCTTTTGCGGTTGGTAGCCAAGGCAATATATTTTTCCGGCAATCAAGAGGTAAGTCCCACAATATAAAAATGGAAGTTTTGTTAGCATTTAGGTGCGGCTTGCATTGTATTCTTATGGATGTTTGTACTAAACAGTGATTGATACCACTTCACAAGATTTCTTTAGAGAACGGACAAGCAAAGTGTTGTGATTTGTGATATTAAATCACATGGATGTTGAAGACAACATGAGATTTGGAGTTCGGTAACTCAAGGTATTGCAAGATGTAGCTGAAAGGGCTAGGAAATGGACAGAGGAAGGTTTCCTGTTTTGGCAGGTTATTTTAGTAATATTAAGAAAGCGGCTGGTTTTCTGTTTTTGACTAGTTATTTTAGGAATATATTCCTAAAATATATTCTGAGAGGCAAATTGGATATTTTGCATAGGCCTTTTATTCCCCTATATAAAGAGCTTTCAAGATTGGATTAAGGATGACCGAATTGAATTGAGATATTAAGAGGTTGTGTGCCTCAAGCGCGAGAGAAGTTATTCCCATTGGTGCCTCCAGATTGTCCAAGGGTTTGCCGTCGTTCTTCATCGATCTTATTCTCCAACAATAGTTGTAGTCATCTAGATATTATTTTCTTATCTCAATAAAGTTTTTGATTCAATTCTAGTTTGTTTACTTTTGATTTTTTATCCACTGAGTGTAAACAAAATTTGTTTTTGGTGAACCAACAAAGAGGATGGTTAGGTGAAATATCTTGTGTTTGTGCATGTAATTTCATATCTGTGTTATTTTTTCATAGAAATTATCTTTAAGTAATTTGGTGAATAAGATCCTCATCGCTTCCACAAAGGCGTAAATTTTCTAACAATTGGTATCAGAGCTAGATCATCCCAAAGCTTAGAGTGATTTTGGATTGGAAAAAAGATTGACTTTTTGTTATGTCAGATATGATGACGTTTCCGAAGATGACTATTTTTATGGAAGAAATTGCGGGATTTGAAACCCTAAGATGGAGAATGTGCTTTACCTCAATGATCTTCATGATTCGATTGATGGAGATGGGAAGAAGCCCTCCGATGTGGATGAGGGAAGATGAAGAAAAAGGCATTTGGCTTGATTTGCCTGTAACTTGGCAATTTGATTCATGTTTTCGACTTAGGTCTTCAAGTTGATAGTGCTTGAGGGATTGATGGAGATCATGTAAGGAGCTTTGATCAAGTAGTAAACATGTGTCGAGTTGGAAATTCCACAAGTCGGAGATCTTTTTGGTATTACAAGCACTTTTAGACCGTTAGTTTTGCGTGGTGCAGCTTGGGTTGAAGATGCATCTTTTGTAGGTGGTGGGTTATGTTTGTAATTGATAAAGTGTGGTTGTAGCCCGCTCAAATCGACTGGGCGTGATTGTTGCCCTGAAATCAATCGAGTCCCTGTACTCCGGAAACAGGTGGGGTGGATCTTGTGGCCTTGAAATAGAGGGTTGGGTTAATTGAGAGTAGGTGGTCGTTGAAAGAGCTAGGTTGACTTGTTTGGTGATTGTTGGAGTGTTTATGTGATCTCATACTAAGGTGGAGTAATTTATGATTTGTGATATAACATGCCCATGGTAGTCGGATGACTTGTTTGTTGATGTGATTTCATACGAAGGTGGAATGTTGTAATATTAAATCACATGGATGTTGAAGACAACGTGAGATTTTGGAGTTCGGTAACTCAAGGTATTGCAAGATGCAGTTGAAAGGGGTAAAAAATAGATAGAGGTATGTTTCCTATTTTGAGTGGTTATTTTAGGAATATTGAGGAAGAGGAAGGTTTTCTATTTTTGACCGGTCAGTTTAGGAATATATTTCTAAAATATATTCTAAGGAGCAAATTGGATATTTTTTCTAGGCCTTCTATTTTCTTGTATAAAGAGCTTTCAGGATTGGATTAGGGATTTCCGAATTAAGTTTAGAGATTGAGAGGCGGTTTCCTCCAGGGCTTGTACCCTAGAGAGGAAGATTAGAAATTAGGGCGAAGAGAAGCTATTTCTGTTGGTGCCTCCAAATTGTCCAAGGGTTTGCCGTCATTCTTCATTGTTCCCCTTCTCCAATAATAGTTGTAGTCATCTCGATATTCTTTGCCTATCTCAATAAGATTATTGGTTCAATTGTAGTTTGTTTGCTTTTTGTTTTTCCTCCATTGAGTGTAAACAAAATTTGTTTTTAGTGAATCAGTAAAGAGGGTGGTTGGTTGGAATATCTTGTGTTTGTGCGTGTAATTTCATATCTTTGTTATTTCCATAGAAAGCATCTTTAAGTAATTGGGTGAGTAAGATCCTGGCCACTTCCGCAAAGGCATAATGTAACACCCCACCTCCGCTAGGGTCACTCACAAAGGGAATGCACTAGTTTTGGAGGGGTATTATTGAGATAACATGACAGAGTTATCACAAGACAGAACATAAATAAAAAAAATTTAAGTAAACAGCAGAAGAATTTATGAGCAAAACAGAACTTCATTTTATTCCAAAATAAACCATGTCTCTTACAAACATTTCAAATAACTTCATTACAACTGTCTTGTAATAATAGCCAAAGAAGCAATAACTTAAAAACAGAAAAACAGCTTATTCCCCAAGTGCAGTAAAAAGAAGCAGCCATAGCAAACCGTACATGCTGAGCCAAAGCAAGTGATATCCAAGCTAAGAGCTAGTGTTTCCTCCCTGAGAACCGGGGGGGGGGGGGGGGGGGGGAACGAAAGAAAAAGAGGCAAAAGGAAAAGGGTCAGTCATAAAGACTGAGTAAGTCCTAGTGACTTGCAGTGTAAAAACGGTTAAAACAACCTGTCATGTATGAACTGGAGCTAAACTTAAGAATGGTGTCAAGGTGAACAAGATAGACTAAGGTGATCAGGATAAGTCAAGACAAGTCAAGTAAAGCATCACATGTTCGAGATTTGTTGCATCGACTGTACTAGTATACTAAGCCCATATCACAAGTTAATCACGAAATAAATCCCACGGCCCAATATCTTGTAATGACCCTGAAACGGGGTCTGACCCAAGTACGGGGTCCTACGGAGCGAATATCTAGTCGATCGGCTCCCTACAAGTTCTAGCTCGTCAAGTGTCCGTGTCATACGGCTAATTACGAATGTAGTCACCTGTGCTGGGTCCACCTTCGGGTGTATCAGCCCTAGGGTGTCAACCCCTGACACGATTCAAGATGCACAGATAAATCTACGGATACCCAGTGCCTGCCCCGGAATACGTGCACGACCGTAGTCCACCGAACCTACACTGGCATACCCCACTACCGTCGTTCACCTCTTACAATCAGCCCAGTAATCGTGCCCCACCCGGCCTAGCCCCAGGGAAACTTGATACATCTAAAGGGTTACTGCTAAAAAGGGTCGTGTCTAGGGTTTCGCCTAACAGATTAGGTCATGTAATTCGTGACCTAACCCGCCTAACCGATTAAGTCATGTAATTCGTGACTTAATCCTTTTCCAGTCTAGTTGTATCAAGATGGTTAAGTATGTCATTTAAATTCGTTACTTAACCCGCCTACGTGTCATGTCAAGTTGGCTAAGTGTTGTCGTTTCAAGTTCACGACTTAGCCCTACAAATCGTGTTCAAGTTGGTTAAGTTGTCTTTTCATGTTCATGACTTAACCCTAATTGGCATTAATTGATTCGTTATTGCACCGAACCACTCACATTGGATCCTATTGTTCGTAGCCACTGGATTTGCCGGGCGGTTCCGGGCAGGTTTACGCTACGAACTCAACCCAACCTCAGGTTTCAAGCGCGATGTGACAAACTACCCACATTGGATCCTATTGTTTGTAGCAACTGGATTTGCCGGGCGGTTCCGGGCAGGTTTACACTACAAACTCAACCCAACCTCGAGTTGGCCACCTTCTTGTTTTCTAAAGTCATGCCCATGTTCTTATCAGATTCGTGCTATTTTCATAGCATGTTCATATGTCAATTTCGTGCCCAACTAAGGCATGTTTCAAGTCAAGTTATGGCATGTTCAAGTCGAGTTTTCATGCCATATTTCATGCTCTACTTATGCCAAATTTCACGGTTTATGATTATAATCAATTCAAGTTTTTCCTATTCTACCCAATCGTATCCCCAACGTATATAAACGTACTTCGTTCACAAGCATAAACAATTCTAGAGATAAAGGGGAATAACACCAAACATGTGATAGGCATACGTGACAATTCCAACATCACTTGCATAATAAACAGGCTATAACATATCACATGGTTTCAATACTAGCATGATGATGACTTGGCATAGTAATGGTTCCAACTTAGTTCAACATGATGAATTCAACTTTACATCCTAGGCATAATAATCATTGTGGGCATAATAATAATTTTATTACAAACATGAAACATTAAGGCATAGCAATTCTAATAGGCATAGTGGATTCCAATTTAGTATTTTTAACATAATGATTCTCATCTAGCATTATAAACATAATGATTCCAACTTTTCATCATGACCTAGCAATTCCCAATTTGTCATTAGCATGATAGGTATATTAACATCACAAGCATAGTTTCATTAATATCATAGACATGGTTTAATTAGCATCATAGGCATGGTTTAATCAACATGAGGATTTCAATGAACATAATGATTCCATGGACATGTATTTGTTCAACTTGCAATAAAATTAAGCCCAAGTGATTCATAACAACATCAACATCATGATAAGTTTAACTTGCAACATTAACATAGCAATATTCCCAAATTTTGATTCAAAGTTAAACAATATAAACATGGATTAATAATAGTTCCTAAATCCGGTTTCAATTCATTGCATGTCCATGTTATTTCAGCGTTTTTGCCTAAAAGTGACATAGAACTTACAATATGAAACAAGCAATCCAAATCAAAACTTTAAATCAAATAGCCCCAAATCCGTTGTCTAAAGCGTCGTAGTTGTTGTAGCTTCTAGTTGTAGCCTTCATGAATCATCCTTCGTCTTCTTTAATTTTGTTCTTTGTATTTTTAATTTAGAGTTCTAGGTTTAATGGCGGCTGCATGAGGCTAAAATGAAATAGTATGATTTAAGCTAGGTCTTAGGGTCTTTTTATAGTGTTTAGGATTAGTTTTAGCCATAGGATAAACCCTAGGATAGATCTGAGCCATCTAAAATCGTCACAAGCCCCAAAACAAGACCCAGGAGCCAAAACAGGTGCACCAGGCAAATTGGTCCGACCGGGGGGGGGGGGGTGTCGACCCCTGGGTCGACATGGGTGTCGACCCATGGGTCGACATGGGTGTCGACCCATTGGGGGGGTCGACACTGGTGTCGACCCCTGTGTTGACCCTGCCTGGGGCAGGAAAATTCCCGCCCATTCTGCCTTGGTTGTAATTCGAATCTGAATTCGGATTTGAACTATTTTCGGGCTTGGAATTTTCTGAAAACTTCATTGGGCCATAACTTGGTCATACGGACTCCGTTTTTCGAAAACTCGGACTCTATTTCGCGTATTTTTCCGAGACGAACGCAATGGCACAGCCCGTTTCCCTTGATTCAGATTTTAGAATTCAATTCTGCCTTGATTTACATTATAACATGTTATTAAAAATACGGGTTGTTACATTCTCCCCTCCTTAAAGGATTTCGTCCGCGAAATCTCTAAGTTAGGAAGAACGTATCCTACCATCCATCATCCATCTACTCAAAACATCATCCACAAGTAACCATTATCCTTATAAAGATTCTAAATGTTGTATGAACATATGCAAAAGGTGTGTGTACATGTACTTATCTAATGCAAAAATCAGGCGGTTACTGATTCAGTAAACCTCCTTAATGCAAAGTATGTTAGTGAAATGAGTCCATATGTATGCAAATTCCTAACATAATTTATAATCTCTACATGAGTGCACATAACATTCATTCATATGCAACATCCACATGATAGCACAACAAGTTTCATCCATGAATAAGCATAAACACTCATGCATATGCAACATGAAAGTGTGTGAGCCGATCTTAGTGCCTAATGTGTATCATGCATCCACGAGTATCCACTTGCAAACAGTTGCAACCACTTGCAACCATCAAGCATAACATGTTTCAAATACATGTTTCATCCAAAGGGTTTCTACCTAAGGTTCTCATGACACGATTACGAGATAACAAGATAAAACAAAGCATCTAGAAAAAGAAGTTAAAGATGTACCCCCGGAAGGTCCGCTCTGCTTCTTGGGGGCAGTCCTTGCTGACGTGTCCAGTCTCCCCACAATGAAAACATTCACCTTGCTTTCTTTTCCTCTTTCTACAATCCTTGGCTATGTGCCCTTCCGTACCACAGAAATTGCATTTCCTTTTATCACGTGAGTTGTCGTTCTTGCCTCCTTTCTCGGGGTCTACCTTCTTATTCTGAGAATCATTGGGCTTGACCTCTTTCTTGCCCTTCTTATCTTCCTCAAACAGTAGGGCCATATCCACCAAGCTTTCAAAGGTCGCCCCCATGGGCACATGAGTCATGGCCAAACCATGTAGTGGCTCGTTCAAGCCTCGTGCAAAACGTAGCGCCTTTTTCTGAGAAGTATTGACTAACTCCAATCTAAAGCGAGCAAGCTGATTGAAACGGTTCACGTATTCTTTAACTGTCATATTTCCTTGTTTAAGGGCAAGAAACCGTTCCATTTGGAGACTCTCCTCTGCCGATGACAAGAACTTAAGCCCAAATCTCCCTCTAAAGTCCGCCCAAGTCTCAATGGGTCTAGTAGCGTTGGTGACTTCCCACCAATAAGAAGCTTCCTCTTTCATGAGCCACGCCGCCAACTGTACTTTCCTATTGTCCTCTACCTCAAAGATAACAAACAAGTCTTCGGTTTCCTTCAACTATTTCCGTGCCTCAACAAAAGTCTCAGTTCCTAGGAAATCCTTTCCGCCCATGGCCTTAAAGTCCTTGCATATCTTTGAAAATGCGGTTTCTCGCGGAGGTTGAGGAGGATGAGGATTGGCTGGGCCTGCCACATTAGCCCGAGCCTCGAGGAAACGACGGAACCAAGTGGGTATATTGACCCCCTCGGGAAGATTAAGGTCGTCGGCCATGATAAGCTGAAAACGAAAAAGGAAAAGATTCAAACAAGGAAACAAAGATAGTGCTAATGGCTTTGGGGAATATGCCTTTTAATCAAAACAAAATTTTCTTGAAAATTTGCTTCTTTGTAAATGGTTTTGAAAAAAAATTCAAAAGGTTTTCAATACTTTTGCCCAGTCTTGGTAACCTTCTGCTCTGATACCAAGTGTAACACCCCACCTCCGCTAGGGTCACTCACAAAGGGAATGCACTAGTTTTGGAGGGTTATTATCGAGATAACATCACAGAATTATCACAAGACAGAACATAATGATTCTCATCTAGCATTATAAACATAATGATTCCAACTTTTCATCATGACCTAGCAATTCCCAATTTGTCATTAGCATGATAGGTATATTAACATCACAAGCATAGTTTCATTAATATCATAGACATGGTTTAATTAGCATCATAGGCATGGTTTACTCAACATGAGGATTTCAATGAACATAATGATTCCATGGACATGTATTTGTTCAACTTGCAATAAAATTAAGCCCAAGTGATTCATAACAACATCAACATCATGATAAGTTTAACTTGCAACATTAACATAGCAATATTCCCAAATTTTGATTCAAAGTTAAACAATATAAACATGGATTAATAATAGTTCCTAAATCCGGTTTCAATTCATAGCATGTCCATGTTATTTCAGCGTTTTTGCCTAAAAGTGACATAGAACTTACAATATGAAACAAGCAATCCAAATCAAAACTTTAAATCAAATAAACCCAAATCCATTGTCTAAAGCGTCGTAGTTGTTGTAGCTTCTAGTTGTAGCCTTCATGAATCATCCTTCGTCTTCTTTAATTTTGTTCTTTGTATTTTTAATTTAGAGTTCTAGGTTTAATGGCGGCTGCATGAGGCTAAAATGAAATAGTATGATTTAAGCTAGGTCTTAGGGTCTTTTTATAGTGTTTAGGATTAGTTTTAGCCATAGGATAAACCCTAGGATAGATCTGAGCCATCTAAAATCGTCACAAGCCCCCAAAACAAGACCCAGGAGCCAAAACAGGTGCACCAGGCAAATTGGTCCGACCGGGGGGGGGGGGGGGGTCGACCCCTGGGTCGACATGGGTGTCGACCCATTGGGGGGGTCGACACTGGTATCGACCCCTGTGTCGACCCTGCCTGGGGCGGGAAAATTCCCGCCCATTCTGCCTTGGTTGTAATTCGAATCTGAATTCGGATTTGAACTATTTTCGGGCTTGGAATTTTCTGAAAACTTCATTGGGCCATAACTTGGTCATACGGACTCCATTTTTCGAAAACTCGGACTCTATTTCGCGTATTTTTCCGAGAAGAACGCAATGGCACAGCCCGTTTCCCTTGATTCAGATTTTAGAATTTAATTCTGCCTTGATTTACATTATAACATGTTATTAAAAATACGGGTTGTTACATTCTCCCCTCCTTAAAGGATTTCGTCCCCGAAATCTCTAAGTTAGGAAGAACGTATCCTACCATCCATCATCCATCTACTCAAAACATCATCCACAAGTAACCATTATCCTTATAAAGATTCTAAATGCTGTATGAACATATGCAAAAGGTGTGTGTATATGTACTTATCTAATGCAAAAATCAGGCGGTTACTGATTCAGTAAACCTCCTTAATGCAAAGTATGTTAGTGAAATGAGTCCATATGTATGCAAATTCGTAACATAATTTATAATCTCTACATGAGTGCACATAACATTCATTCATATGCAACATCCACGTGATAGCACAACAAGTTTCATCCATGAATAAGCATAAACACTCATGCATATGCAACATGAAAGTGTGTGAGCCGATCTTAGTGCCTAATGTGTATCATGCATCCACGAGTTTGCAAACACTTGCAACCACTTGCAACCATCAAGCATAACATGTTTCAAATACATGTTTCATCCAAAGGGTTTCTACCTAAGGTTCTCATGACACGATTACGAGATAACAAGATAAAACAAAGCATCTAGAAAAAGAAGTTAAAGATGTACCCCCGGAAGGTCCGCTCTGCTTCTTAGGGCAGTCCTTGCTGATGTGTCCAGTCTCCCCACAATGAAAACATTCACCTTGCTTTCTTTTCCTCTTTCTACAATCCTTGGCTATGTGCCCTTCCGTACCACAGAAATTGCATTTCCTTTTATCACGTGAGTTGTCGTTCTTGCCTCCTTTCTCGGGGTCTACCTTCTTATTCTGAGAATCATTGGGCTTGACCTCTTTCTTGCCCTTCTTATCTTCCTCATACAGTAGGGCCATATCCACCAAGCATTCAAAGGTCGCCCCCATGGGCACATGAGTCATGGCCAAACCATGTAGTGGCTCGTTCAAGCCTCGTGCAAAACGTAGCGCCTTTTTCTGAGGAGTGTTGACTAAATCCAATCTGAAGCGAGCAAGCTGATTGAAACGGTTCACGTATTCTTTAACTGTCATATTTCCTTGTTTAAGGGCCAGAAACCGTTACATTTGGAGACTCTCCTCTGCCGATGACAAGAACTTAAGCCCAAATCTTCCTCTAAAGTCCGCCCAAGTCTCAATGGGTCTAGTAGCGTTGGTGACTTCCCACCAATAAGAAGCTTCCTCTTTCATGAGCCACGCCACCAACTGTACTTTCCTATTGTCCTCTACCTCAAAGATAACAAACAAGTCTTCGGTTTCCTTCAACTAATTCCGTGCCTCAACAAAAGTCTCAGTTCCTAGGAAATCCTTTCCGCCCATGGCCTTAAAGTCCTTGCATATCTTTGAAAATGCGGTTTCTCGCGGAGGTTGAGGAGGATGAGGATTGGCTGGGCCTGCCACATTAGCCCGAGCCTCGAGGAAACGACGGAACCAAGTGGGTATATTGACCCCCTCGGGAAGATTAAGGTCGTCGGCCATGATAAGCTGAAAACGAAAAAGGAAAAGATTCAAACGAGGAAACAAAGATAGTGCTAATGGCTTTGGGGAATATGCCTTTTAATCAAAACAAAATTTTCTTGAAAATTTGCTTCTTTGTAAATGGTTTTGAAAAAAAATTCAAAAGGTTTTCAATACTTTTGCCTAGTCTTGGTAACCTTCTGCTCTGATACCAAGTGTAACACCCCACCTCCGCTAGGGTCACTCACAAAGGGAATGCACTAGTTTTGGAGGGGTATTATCGAGATAACATCACAGAATTATCACAAGACAGAACATAATGATTCTCATCTAGCATTATAAACATAATGATTCCAACTTTTCATCATGACCTAGCAATTCCCAATTTGTCATTAGCATGATAGGTATATTAACATCACAAGCATAGTTTCATTAATATCATAGACATGGTTTAATTAGCATCATAGGCATGGTTTAATCAACATGAGGATTTCAATGAACATAATGATTCCATGGACATGTATTTGTTCAACTTGCAATAAAATTAAGCCCAAGTGATTCATAACAACATGAACATCATGATAAGTTTAACTTGCAACATTAACATAACAATATTCCCAAATTTTGATTCAAAGTTAAACAATATAAACATGGATTAATAATAGTTCCTAAATCCGGTTTCAATTCATAGCATGTCCATGTTATTTCAGCGTTTTTGCCTAAAAGTGACATAGAACTTACAATATGAAACAAGCAATCCAAATCAAAACTTTAAATCAAATAGCCCCAAATCCGTTGTCTAAAGCGTCGTAGTTGTTGTAGCTTCTAGTTGTAGCCTTCATGAATCATCCTTCGTCTTCTTTAATTTTGTTCTTTGTATTTTTAATTTAGAGTTCTAGGTTTAATGGCGGCTGCATGAGGCTAAAATGAAATAGTATGATTTAAGCTAGGTCTTAGGGTCTTTTTACAGTGTTTAAGATTAGTTTCAGCCATAAGATAAACCCTAGGATAGATCTGAGCCATCTAAAATCGTCACAAGCCCCCAAAACAAGACCCAGAAGCCAAAACAGGTGCACCAGGCAAATTGGTCCGACCGTGGGGGGGGGGGGGTCGACCCCTGGGTCGACATGGGTGTCGACCCCTGGGTCGACATGGGTGTCGACCCATTGGGGGGGTCGACACTGGTGTCGACCCTTGTGTTGACCCTACCTGGGGCGGGAAAATTCCCGCCCATTCTGCCTTGGTTGTAATTCGAATCTGAATTCGGATTTGAACTATTTTCGGGCTTGGAATTTTCTGAAAACTTCATTGGGCCATAACTTGGTCATACGGACTCCGTTTTTCGAAAACTCGGACTCTATTTCGCGTATTTTTCCGAGACGAACGCAATGGCATAGCCCGTTTCCCTTGATTCAGATTTTAGAATTTAATTCTGTCTTGATTTACATTATAACATGTTATTAAAAATACGGGTTGTTACACATAATTTTCCTAACACACAGATGATGGATTAAATGTAATAAAGAACGATTAATTTTCTTAAGAGAAAATTTGTACGCACCCTCTTAAAGACACAGTCGTCCATTACCAAAAATGTTTCTAAGAAAAAGCCTTAAATTTTACTTGCGGATTATTTACGAATATTCTATATGTATTCAAAAAAAATAGAAAAAAAGAGTATTGGTGATTTAAAACATAATGCTGGAAAGGTTTTTGCATGTATGAAAATTTAAAGGAATGATAAATCCCAATTCTCGCTTTTGTTAAAGATGATAACTAAACTCACGTGAAATGTTGTGCAAACGTTTTTAACTGGGGGAGCGATAATTTGGGTTTTAAAGTTGAGCAAGTAGTGTAGGTTTAGTAAATATATGTTGCGTAGGAATTAGAACTGGGATAATCTTTGCTAACCACCGCAAGCTCCCTCCATCGGTTGGACCTGGCTTCAACCCATGCGTACATTGCGTTGTGTGGAAAACATAAACTACAACGTTAATTATTAGAAGGACTAACATTCTCAATATATTACATCTTGTTATGTGAGGCAACACATTTAACAAGTGTATTAAAAAACGTGCACGAGGAGTGTCTTCGGTAACACCCCATGGGGAGCGCTATAAAAAGCATCGAGGTGCATGACTAAAGGCTTCTTGCTCTGAAGTCGTATCCCTATGACGATTGAGGCCACTATTTAAAATATAATCCATCTCACTTAAAATCTCATTTTCAGACTTCAATGAGATGAGATATAGTGAAACAAACATTAGTTTTTATTTTTAATCTTATTTTGACACTAATTAATCTATTTAATATGTTAAGCCCTCAATAAAATTTAAGGAAGAACCTCAACATAAATTCTCAAACGAATTTATGTGTTTGCATTTACATATTTTACGTAGATCCAAATATATTTGCAACATTTTATAGACCCTCTAATTCTGTTTTTACATACTTGAACAAGCAAAAATGTCAAATTGTTTAAATATCTATTTCTAATACTCTAACAAGTAGAATCCATGTAATCAATAAAAATAAATCAATCCCCGCATCTTTGAAAAGAAAACATAATACGCAAACCGTCGTATAAAATTTATGTACGTTAAAAGATTTACATTTGAATAACAATAAATCCAAAAATAAATCATTATACATGTTAAGTTACCCCCCCCCCCCCCAATATGAATTTTATAGCCCAAAATATCAATCTGGGAGTTACATTAAGTTGCACTCATCCCACCTATGATCTCATACAGTATTGATTCATATCCAAAATTCTCAAGACATGACATAACCGAAATTCAATATTCAAAACCTTGCGGAGACACACCAAAGGGTAAAAAACATAGATCGCGTATCAAAAGTCTAGCGAGCCATATCTCCCCCAAGCAAATTTTTGTGCATTGTATTAAAAAATCTTATCATTCTATTTTTGTTTTCTCGTCCGCCTCAAATCTAAAAGGAGGTAATAGAATTCAAAATTCACGCTTTCGATTACATTGGAATCAAGCTCAAAATTGAGCTTGAACTCAATATCAGAATCAAGCTCGATTCAAGTAAGGGAAATTGAGTTGGATTCCACATGATGGAATCGAGCAATCTTTTATTATTTAAAAAAATGTTTATTGACTTTTTTTAACCAAAAAATATATTAACTGAGTGAAGTTTCTTTTCTTTCCTACATAATAATGTATAGTATAAACTGAAGAGATGAACAAGAAAGAATTTTTTTTTTTGAATTTTTTCAGAAGGGAAACCGACGGAGTCGTAAAACCCTACCTAATGCACCTAGCCTAGTCCGCAATTCAAATTCATTCGAATTGAATTTTGTTCGAGTTGCTTAGAATGATTTATTTCTCTTATTTAATGTTACTTTATTCATTTCAGTATATGTTTTTTTGTTACTAGAAATGTTTAAATTATAACACTTTAAGACTTAAGCCTAGCCTCATGGATTGGAGTGCGTCACACGTACACTTTTGCCTTTTAAAACAATGATTTCAATGTAAAGTGCACGCCTTTACCATTTAAAACAAGGATTTCAATGTAAGTGCAATGGTCACGTATTTAGCATAGAAGCAGGCAAATATAGGTTCATAGGAACTAGGTTATGACAAAAGAAATGTCTTGTTGTTACATACTACCAAAACTATTATCACATAGACATGATCATCTTCTTTTAAGTTTTCTTACAATATGGGCCAACTGCAATCTAGTCTCTGCACCCACTTAAATACAATGCGAGCCACACTAACCGTATTTTCCTTGATAACCGAGAAGTTGATGAATTACAATATACATGACACTGAAGCAATAAACTATAAATGGTTTTTATGCATGGGATATGATTTTATAATTTATTTATTGATAAAACCACAACTAGTATAAATAGTGCAAGGGAAAGAATATATAAATGTAACTTTGCATAAATTTGAGTAAACAATTTGCAAATGGAAAAATTGTAACTGTGTTTTGTTTAGCTAGCAAAGAAGAAAGGTCGATGTCTTTATTATTTAAGAGCAAAAACATTTGGAAACAAAATTGTACATATATTTTAAATCATTATAATTCATTATTAAACTTGTCTAATTATCTTTTCGCTAAAATAATTTACTCATTCTTCTTATAAACTATTTCTTTTATATGTATGATATATTCTTGTTTACCACCATCATCTCTTTATTTTTTCCTAGTCAAACATAAATTATAAGCATATACTATTAAACATAAATAATTATCTATCGCATGGCTAGATTGACTGTAAATTATATAGAAGTTGAATCCGACATATAGATATGCAAAGACCCCATAATTTATGATTGTTAAAGTGGATAAAGAATTTGACTGGTCAAATTTTTTTCATTAATGAGTGCGTTGGCTTAGAAAAATTATGTGTATGTAGATATGCATACATATACATACACACACACACACACACACACACACACACACACACATATATATATATATGTGTGTGTGTGTGTGTGTGTATAAATTAAAAAAGTGAAGTACCAATTTTCAAAAAAAAGAAGTGAAATAGAACTCAATAACATTTAATTCAAATATTTCAGATGGATCTGACTCTGAAAATAATGACAATGAGATGATATTAATGACAATGAACTTTAGAAAATTCCTAAAATATAGAAAGATGAGTAACTCCAGGAAAACAACAACAGAAATCAAGGGTATGGATATAACTGTTAAACTGAAATCAGATGCTATAGCTATGATAAGCAATGAAAAGTACAATGATTCTGTCCATATCCAGAGAAAAAAGGTAGCACACCACATTTTATGAAAATTTAATAATTTAAAAATGCATATGTATATATATAGATATATGCACAGACATAAATGTATATATGAAGAATAAAATAAAGATAATGCAAATAAAAATGTAATGCATACATTAAAAGAAAGAAATGATTCGTTGCATGCAGTGTAAATGTGTTACATGCACTGATTATGCATTAATAATAAAAGATAAATAAAAGAAAAGATTCATGCAATGGTTTAAATGGAATATTGTAACAAATGTGACAAAAAAGAAAGAGAAGAAAACAATAACCACCATTGTTCTAAGCCTTATTAATAATAGCCGTAGTAGTCCAGTTGGTTAAAACATGTGACTTGAGGTGCAGAGTTCAATCCCCACCGTCGTCATATTTTTATTTTAAGAGAACGGCCAAAATATCACTTGTTAATGAGAGAAAATTTGTATAAACGCACATATAAGGAAGTAAGGAAAATACATGTATATATATGAGAATAAATATGTATATATGTGCAAAAGTATATATACAAGAGATAAAGTTCAAGATAAGGCTGAAATCAAAGAAATATGGTAAGAGTCAAATAACGGTGCAACACCGTTTGAATTTTAAAAATGAAACAAAAGTTGTACGTATATATATACGCATAAAATGGTCTTTAGAAGTTTTGTATACATATAAGGACCTTATATATGAACATATTCAAATCAATTCAAACTGAAGAACATATGCAGTAAAAGAAGAAGAAAATAATATAGTCGGGGTCGACCCAGGCACAGGGGGGTCGACCCATGTGTCGACCAACACATTAGGGGGTCGACCCTAGGGTCGACCCCAACACAGATCTGGGCATATTCGTTAACGTACGTGGACTATTTTCTGAACAAAATTCGAATGTTGACTCAGCGTTGCGTGTACGATAAGATCCTGAACACCTATAAATAGGTTAGCAGAGCCTAGCCTAAATCTCACATTCTCTGAGACAACGTCTAAGCTCTACCATTCTTTCTCCTCTTCAGGTCTCTTCAGAAATATAAGATAACTAGTTTAGGAATATTCTGAATCAAGATCTGGAGGAAAAGAATGAATATTAATTAGAAGGTGCTCAGAATCATATTCGAAGAGAGGTAATTTTCTAGATCTGGTCTATTCAATTTTCTTCCTCTTTCTTCCCTTTTTCTTTTAGTAAAAGTTATGAATCCATTGTTGTTAGGTTTTGAATCCAATTAGGGGAAAACCATGGAATGCTAGATTTGGACCATATCCAGGTTTCAGAATGCTAATTTGGACCAGATGCAAGATTCGGAAAGCAAATGAGATGAGTGGATTTAAATTATATCATTTTTGAAAGTGATATATTATCGTTTAGCATTCGCCGTTATTACGAAATGTGAATTTGCCAGAATAATTAAAAGTGTTAAAATGCTGTTATAACATGCTGAGATATTAATATGAATATGTTGGAAAATTCATATGTTGAAATGTTTAAAGTGTTGAAATATTTACATTTTGAAAAATAAACTTGTTAAAAAATGGATAGTGACACTGTAGTTAATATTACATGTCAACTTGTGATATTTATATACATGAACCCTTATTTGTATGAATTGGAATAGTTACATGATTAAATGGTTTCATGTTGGAATAGAATTAAATAAATGTTAAAAGGACATGCGATGTAAAATGGGCTTAATACGATGAACATGTAAAACATAGATTACAGTAAAGAATTTAAAAGAATGGACATTCCCAAATCATATAGAAAATTTACAGTAAAATAGAAAATTGTAACACATTTAGACATGAGGTTAAATTAGACTTGTGGTAGAAGTCTGCTCGGAACCGCCTGATAAATCTAGCATCCACAAGTTGACAATTTAATGTGAGGGCTCTAGTGTATGAATAAAACATATAACGGTGCTAAAACACGAGGTTAAGTCAACTTGTGGAAGAAGTTTGCCGATGAAACAACCCAAACTTCCCAGTGAAGGAAAGCATGGATTGCTTTGAGAACAACACACATCAGAACACAAACTGAAGAACATTTTATTGCTGATTACAACAATTACATCAGAGTACCAGAATGTAACAGAGTATGAATACTTATTACAATATAGAAATACAATAATATCAGAGTTCTTAATTACATTTAGATAGCAGCGGAAAATAATACAAATATACAACTGGAAGAAATACACGGATACAGAGCTTTCCGAATACCGCTTCAGCTGTAAGCCAGGATCCTGTAAATATATCTGCAAAAGCTACTCGACTGCCCGTGTGGAAAATATGGGTACCCGAGTTTGCCAGTGAACAAACTACAGGTTAGTCATGGGACTGGTATAAGAAATCTAACTTAACTTATCTAATTAATATGGCTAATCATAGGACCACGCCGCTAACGTGGAACGGGTTTACTCCATTGGATTACCAGTGCATAAAATAAAGTAAGACGTAAACAACGCAATGTTTTTTAGAAAAATGAAACCATTATAAGACCCAAGTCCCATCACACAATGCAACGCAAACCGGAGGATAGGGTTTTACCTTATAATGGTCAAAAGATGCTTGATACGATAAAACGGATTTAGTATTAGTGTGTATATATGTGGATATATATATATATATTTCAAAAAAACAATTTCAATCATAATGTATTAATCATAGACGGCATAGTACCCCATCCTACTATGTCGCCATACTAGTTCTACAATCAAAACTGCAAGGTCGTATTGGAAATTGGATTTCCATCATGAGTCGAGGCTAGGGGAAAGCTCCTCTCCGATTCGAGGCACTCTAGCAAATGCCTAAACACACGTTTCCCGGTTCCTTTGAACCTATAATATGACCATTATCGACCTATAAAAATCCGAGGTGCCTCAAAATCCATCATCCACATAAGTAAAATGCCAGGCCGTGTCAAAGCACTGACACTACCACTAGCTAGAAAGAAACGTGTGCACTCCCTGCAGTCCATATCCCGTTTTTGACTCATACCGGGGTGTGAGGCTCGCGAAGTCACGATATACACAAAGCTATGCCGTAACAGGATATGCTTTGATCATCCCACAAGGCCCTGCTTTTCAACAAAAGCCTTGATCAATTGCATCTTGGCGTGCCACATTGACAGTTCACGCCATGCGATCAATCACTATTAATATATACCAGGGTGTTAAGTAGAGAATAAATCCTCCACCACCAAATAGACATACATTAACAGAAATCGATTTAATTCACATGGAATGAAATCCAATGTTAGATACGCATCCATTTACTAGATTATGCTCTGGGTCTGAGCGAAAACCAAATCCGAACAATCAACAATAGTCCGGACGGCCACCACTGAAGCCCCTTCAAGGTAGCTACTCCCATCAAGGGTCTCTGTAGCAACACATCCATTCGATGTGAAGATCGTCGGTCTTCAAACACCGTCTTCATCTTCGACTCTTCATCGTCGTAGTAATTATTCGGAATGTGTTAAACCTGGTCTTTCCAGATAATTCGCGTATTTATGATTAAAAATCAAGTACTATAAAAACACATCCAACGTCTCGTTCCAATTCAGAATATTCCTTTAAATAAAATATTCACATTATTTTATCAAAGATAAATTCTCTAACTTTGCACTTAAAACTTTCTTATAAAAGATTTATTAAAATCTCAATTTGGTTTTAGATATTAAAAATCATTATTCAATGATTATTTAAATTCAAGAAATTAATCTTATCTTTAACTGGGTTAAAGAACTAATGTCATTTAAAAATATAGTTCACAGTAAACCCAAAATAATCTTCCATGAAATATGAATCTTCACATAAATCAAATCAATATATATTCGATATAAATTTCTGTATCCGACCAATAATATAAATGGAATAACGGCAAAGCCTCCTAAATTCCATATGTAGTATCGGTTTTCTTTTACAGAAGCTTATCCCGATTATTATTAATTCGAATTCCATTCAACTCCAATTTGATATATTAAATTAGAGAACTTTACTTTTGGAAAATTCCCATTTAAATCTTAATAAAAGATTTATAAATTCCCAAATCATATTTCCACTGTCATTTGAGTTAAAGAACAAATGTCACTTAAAAACATAGTTCACAATAAACCCAACTCACATTTCATCTTATTTCAATCACTAAATATAATTGAAAACTTTAATAATCTAAATTAAAAGATTATTCTTTCCATACGGGGTTTAAGAACAGTGTTATTTAAGACACTATTCACGACAAACCCAAAATCCAATTGATTTAATTTAATTTCAATTAAATATTAACAATTTGGAAATCTTCATTAAATTTAAATTTAATGATTAATCCTAGTTGATAACTAGTGCATTTCAATAAAAATATATTTTTACTAAAATATATTCTTTTCTAGAATACCCTTTATCGGAATGTGACTCAATCAACAACCATAAATTGTATGTGATCAACAATCATGATAAGTAATTATTAAACATCCAAATGACGACCAGAGTGGAATTTATAACTGTGTGAGCATTAAAGTAAATAACTAACGCTCATCAAAGACTGTCAATCCATCGATTGACAGATAACTAAATATTGGGATTAGTGTGTATCCAATATCATCTCAATACCCGTGTGGGGTTTCATCCATCAATCAAATAATAGATTATTTGTGCACTTGGGAGATGTGTGAAAATTATCGTCCCAATCACAAAGACAAGTCAGGTAACTTGTAAATGGGAGTGTAATATTCAATTTGAATATACTAAACATTATATTCAACACATCACACATCTCCATACAACGAAACATGTATTTCTATGCAACTATTAAAACTATTCTTTTTAATTGTCTCTAAAATGACAGTAAAAATGCTTCTTTTAATTTCATACTTTTTATTGAATATAAAATGTCAATAAAAATGTCGCTTTAAATCTACTCTTTTTATTTACATCTAAAATGTAAATTAAAATGTCACTTTTATATCTCTTTTTTTATGTACATCTAAAATGTAAATAAAGGCATACTTTTTCAATTCATATTTTTATTCACATCTTTAATGTAAATAAAGATATACCTTTCAATTCAAGTTTTTATTCGCATCTAAAATGTGAAAAAAAAGTTCTTTTTTTGATTTAATTTTTCATTTATATCTAAAATATAAAAGTGTCAACTTTTATAATCATGTTTTTATTTACAACAAAATTGCAAATACAAATGTACTTTATATCTTCATGTTTTTATTTGCAACTAACTTGCAAATAAAAATGTATTTCTATCCTATGATACATAATTCAATAAAAATGTGAGTTTTTATTTCATTATATAAAAATGTGGTCTTTTCCATCCTTGTATTATATTATAAAATGTAATCTTTTATTTACATTACAAAATGTAATATTTCATTTTCCTTTATTGTAGAAAAGTGAAATCTTTTCTATTCTTTGATTACATTAAATAAAAAGGTAATCTTTCTATTCTTTCATATGACAACAAGTAAATTTTTGTTTCATTCTTTTTACTTGACCAAAAATGTAAATTTTGGCTTTCATTCTTTTTACTAGGCCAAACTGTAGATTTTAATTCTCAAGCTACACTTCATAAAAAAAGTTATTTTCTCTAATGTAACATTTTAAAAATAAATTGTTATCTCTTTTGCTAATGCAACATTCATATAGAAATGTTATCTCTTTTGCTAATGCAAAATTTTAGAATAAAAAGGTCATTTCTAATCTAATATCACATAAAATAATATTTTATATGTAAATATTTTCCTATGAATTCTAATGTCAAATAAATGGATATTTACTTGAAACCAATCTTCTATGTTATTCAAGTGGAGAATAAATGGTCATTTATTTGGAATCAATTTTCTATGTTCTATAATAACATATAACAGAATATTTTATAAGTAAATATTTTCTATGTTATCCTAACGACAAATAAATGAATATTTATTTGTAATCAAATTACAATGTTATTCACATGACAAATAAATGAATATTTATTTGTAATCAATTTTCAATGTTATTCAAATGACAAATAAATGAATATTTATTTGTAATCAATTTTCAATGTTATTCAAATGGCACATGAATGCAATTTATTTATAAACCATTTTCTATTTATGTCAATGACACATAAATGCACATTTTATTTATAAAACATTTTCTATTTATTTTTATGACACATCTGCTAACAAAACGGTGTTTCTATTTCAAGGTATATTTACATCAAATGATGCCAATAAAAGTATAGCTTTTAATTTCAATTTATATTTGCATCAAAGAATGCAAATAAAAGAATAACTTTTTATTTCAATGATTATTTGCATCGAAAAATGCAAATAAAAGAATATCTTTTTATTCTAAAAAGAAAATGACAAAAATGTGTTCTTTTTATCCAAAAAAAAAGAAAATGAAAACAAATTATGTGTCTTTTTATAATTAAACCTTTCTAACAAAAGTTATGTTTTAATTAACATGACATTTCTAGCAAGAGTGAATTTTAATCTAATATAATCATTTTTGTAACAAAAATGATGCCTTTATCTTAAAGTACATTTCTATTATATTTTATTCTAATTTCACATTTTATACGAAACAATATTTTTATTCTATCTTGAATGAAGTTTTTTTTTATCATGTAACATGTTCTAACCAAAATGATATTCTTCCTAGTGAAAATTTATTCTAGATAAATAACATTTTATATACATTCATGTTTTATGTACATAACATGTTAAAGATTATATTTAAATCTTACAAACATATAATTCAACAAAATGATCATATTATATATATATATATATATATATATATATATATTGGTTCTAATTAAATAAATTGAAAATAATCTACTTTAACAAATCGACCCTTTTACTTTGTCAATTTGACTACAACAAAATTTACACTTTCATATCGCCAATTCTAATACCACAACAATATTTCATCATATCAACAGATCAACAAACCACATCAAATCATTTAAACAAATCATGTATGACATTCAACAAAATATTTCAACGCATGAGTAACATTAAAATTATTATCAGCAGATTTTAATTATATGAATAAAAGATTGAATTTCTCACCTTGGTTCAAATTCAGATCAAAAATTCAATAGGCCCAGAATCAGTCCTAGTCAGTTCTGAAGCGTAGTATTCGGCTTGACGATCGCAACGCTTCGAAAATCGCGTTATTCTGAGTTCAAACGAAGGAGATATGATTTATTTAAGTTATAAAACAAATTTAAATTAAATTTAAAAATAAAAGGAATTACTCCTTCTTCCTCTTCGAACAGATGAAGGCCGCGTTTCACCCAATAGCTTCCAACCTAGGTCTCACTTTTGCTCGCTGTACGAGGCACTGGAGGCCGATCAGGGACTGCCACGTCGATGGGGGGAGTGAGGCGCCTGTTCGCCGGAGGAGGGGGCCCACTCGGTGGCGCCACGTGCGCAGGGCGGCGGTGGAAAACCCGCGGGTTTGGGGCGTTGGTCCTCGGGCTACAGTGAACGGTTCGGGTCGAGATCCGTATGGATGTGAAGGTGGTAGGAAGAGCTTCGATTTTTGTTTTGGTTCATGTTCTAATTCATATCGAGGAGGAAGAAAATAAGGATCAAAACTTGGAGAGTTCTGGCCATTGAAAACGTTAGAGCGGCGGTTGTGGTATACGGCTAGGGTATGGGAGAAATACATCGTATTTATATAGTATTTCTGGTGTATTTACAACGTATTTTATTTTATTTTAATTAATTTCTCACTGCTAACCCCAAATCAAACCCAACGAGTGTCGCCCCTAGCTAATAACCCCCGTCCCGGACACAATGGACTACGTTTCGTAACCCAGTTTGGATGTTCCGATATGTTTTTCTTTAAATCAAATTATAAATCATTTAATTATTAAATTCAAGCGTACATTTTAAATTACCGGGGCTACAAACTAACTCTAAAAATTATAGAAAAATTATTTCTAGTTATGTTTTGATGATACGGTTCTAACGAGACTAATTTTGTCGAATTCTGAGACTGTTTGAGAAATGGCCTTTTTCTAGTCGATTAAATTTGACAGAAACAGTCAAAACACATTTTCCTTTGCCACACTGAAATATTAGTTCAAAAAATTCTGGAAAATTAAACTTAACAATAATTTGACATTCCGGTTCCAACAAAAGTGGTTTCGTCGAAAACAGAGGTCGTTTGAAAAATGGCTATTTTTAAGGCCAATATATTATATATAAATATATATAAATTCTACAGCGACTTTTTAAAATTTTAAATTGGACATAACTTCCTATTTTCAAAGTGAAATTTAGATTTTTCAGATTCGTTAGAAAGATATGACTAATCAGATTTAAATATTTTTGTTTTCGCGCAATTCTGATTTAAAATGAATCCTGTACATTCAAATAAAGTTCAAATTCAAATTTCCAAACTGCAGCGCTATTTTAAACTCCTTTTATAATTAAATTGAATTTATTCGTTTTAAAATAAATTTTTAGTCGTTCTTATTTAGAATAAATTATTTTAAACATTAAAATCCATTAAAATTCCTAAAATTAAAATTTTAAATTGGCCCCAAAATTCCGGGTCGTTACAATCGCCCCCACTTAAAGTCTTTTCGTCCTCGAAAAGGAACGTAGCTAAAAGTTTGTTTAATTAACTAACTTAACTAGATTTTATTTATTTGTTTCAATTAGTTAAATTAATAATCAAACATCACAACCAGCAATCGGTTAGTTGATTAACTTTTAAATAGATATAACTTATATATAGTCAAAAATCATATTTTTAGTGCAAATTACAGCAATGTGTCCTAACTATGTTTTGGTTCTCATACCAGTCAATGGAAATATATAGAAATCCCACTTTCGAGACTCGAACATAAACTCTGATGAGGCTAGCAACCATCAGAATCATCTTCGGGTGACTAGAGTGTGATTCTATATCTACCCAGTATATTAAAACTTCGAATATCCGTTAATTACTCGTATATTCGAAATCTTTATATACTCGATTGTCCACATTAAAATATAATATACTCAAATACGTATTTTAGATAAAATTTTCAAAACCAAATTTGTTTTCATTTATATAAAAAAAAAATACCCTTCACACTCGTTCTAGGATACTACTGATCCTATCTCTAACGAGTTATCCTCATTGGATATTACTAATCCAATCTCTGATGAATTCTTTCGTTCGGTTCTAATGTGTCTTGCTCTCGAGCTCTGTATACCAAAGCTCTGATACCAGATGAAACGACCCAAACTTCCCAGTGAAGGAAAGCATGGATTGCTTTGAGAACAACACCCATCAAAACACAAACTGAAGAACATTTTATTGCTGATTACAACAATTACATCAGAGTACCAGAATGTAACAGAGTATGAATACTTATTACAATATAGAAATACAATAATATCAGAGTTCGTAATTACATTTAGATAGCAACGGAAAATAATACAAATATACAACTGGAAGAAATACACGAATACAGAGCTTTCCGAATACCGCTTCAGCTGTAAGCCAGGATCCTGTAAATATATCTGCAAAAGCTACTCGACTGCCCGTGTGGAAAATATGGTCACCCGAGTTTGCCAGTGAACAAACTACAAGTCAGTCATGGGACTGGTATGAGAAACCTAACTTAACTTATCTAATTAATATGGCTAATCACAGGACCACGCCGCTAACGCGGAACGGGTTTACTCCATTGGATTACCAGTGCATAAAATAAAGTAAGACGTAAACAACGTAATGCTTTTTAGAAAAATGAAACCATTATAAGACACAAGTCCCATCACACAATGCAACGCAAACCGGAGGATAGGGTTTTACCTTATAATGGTCAAAAGATGCTTGATACAATAAAACGGATTTAGTATTAGTGTGTATATATGTGGATATATATATATATATTTCAAGAAAACAATTTCAATCATAATGTATTAATCATAGACGGCATAGTACCCCATCCTACTATGTCGCCATACTAGTTCTACAATCAAAACCGCAAGGTCGTATTGGAAATTGGATTTCCATCATGAGTCGAGGCTAGGGGCAAGCTCCTCTCCGATTCGAGACACTCTAGCAAATGCCTCAGGATTCCCCGCAGTGAACCCTTGGATCTTCAGGGCCGGTCCCCGCCTATCGGCAGTGGATTGGTTATGCCTGAACACACGTTTCCTGGTTCCTTTGAACCTATAATATGACCACCATCGGCCTATAAAAATCCGAGGCGCCTCAAAATCCATCATCCACATAAGTAAAATGCCAGGCTGTGTCAAAGCACTGACATTACCACTAGCTAGAAAGAAATGTGTGCACTCCCTGTAGTCCATATCCCGTTTTTGACTCATACCGGGGTGTGAGGCTCGCGAAGTCACGATATACACAAAGCTATGCCGTAACAGGCTATGCTTTGATCATCCCACAAGGCCCTGCTTTTCAACAAAAGCCTTGATCAATTGCATCTTGGCGTACCACATTGACAATTCACGCCATGCGATCAATCACTATTAATATATACCAAGGTGTTAAGTAGAGAATAAATCCTCCACCACAAAATAGACATACATTAACAAAAATCGATTTAATTCACATGGAATGAAATCCAATGTCAGATACGCATCCATTTACTAGCTTATGCTCTGGGTCTGAGCGAAAACCAAATCCGAACAATCAACAATAGTCCAGACGGCCACCACTGAAGCCCCTTCAAGGTAGCTACTCCCATCAAGGGTCTCTGTAGCAACACATCCATTCGATGTGAAGATCGTCGGTCTTCAAACACCGTCTTCATCTTCGACTCTTTATCGTCGTAGTAATTATTCGGAATGGGTTAAACCCGGTCTTTCCGGATAATTCGCGAATTTATGATTAAAAATCAAGTACTATAAAAACACATCCAACGCCTCGTTCCAATTCAGAATATTCCTTTAAATAAAATATTCACATTATTTTATCAAAGATAAATTCTCTAACTTTGCACTTAAAACTTTCTTATAAAAGATTTATTAAAATCTCAATTTGGATTTAGATATTAAAAATCATTATTCAATGATTATTTAAATTCAAGAAATTAATCTTATCTTTAACTGGGTTAAAGAACTAATGTCATTTAAAAATATAGTTCACGGTAAACCCAAAATAATCTTCCATGAAATATGGAATCTTCACAGAAATCAAATCAATATATATTCGATATAAATTTCTGTATCCGACCAATAATATAAATGGAATAACGGCAAAGCCTCCTAAATTCCATATGTAGTATCGGTTTTCTTTTACAGAAGCTTATCCCGATTATTATTAATTCGAATTCCATTCAACTCCAATTTGATATATTAAATTAGAGAACTTTACTTTTGGAAATTCCCATTTAAATCTTAATAAAAGATTTATAAATTCCCAAATCATATTTCCACTGTCAGTTGAGTTAAAGAACAAATGTCACTTAAAAACATAGTTCACAATAAACCCAACTCACATTTCATCTTATTTCAATCACTAAATATAATTGAAAACTTTAATAATCTAAATTAAAAGATTATTCTTTCCATACGGGGTTTAAGAACAGTGTTATTTAAGACAATATTCACGACAAGCCCAAAATCCAATTGATTTAATTTAATTTCAATTAAATATTAACAATTTGGAAATCTTCATTAAATTTAAATTTAATGATTAATCCTAGTTGATAACTAGTGCATTTAAATAAAAATATATTTTTACTAAAATATATTCTTTTCTAGAATACCCTTTATCGGAATGTGACTTAATCAACAACCATAAATTGTATGTGATCAACAATCATGGTAAGTAATTATTAAACATCCAAATGACGACCAGAGTGGAATTTATAACTGTGTGAGCATTAAAGTAAATAACTAACGCTCATCACAGACTGTCAATCCATCGATTGACAGATAACTAAATATTGGGATTAGTGTGTATCCAATATCATCCCAATACCCGTGTGGGGTTTCATCCATCAACCAAATAATAGATTATTTGTGCACTTGGGCGATGTGTGAAAATTGTCGTCCCAATCCTAAAGGCAAGTCGGGTAACTTGTAAATGGGAGTGTAATATTCAATTTGAATATATTAAACATTATATTCAACACATCACACATCTCCATACAACAAAACATATATTTCTATGCAACTATTAAAACTATTCTTTTTAATTGTCTCTAAAATGACAGTAAAAATGCTTCTTTTAATTTCATACTTTTTCTTGAATATAAAATGTAAATAAAAAATGTCGCTTTAAATCTACTCTTTTTATTTACATCTAAAATGTAAATTAAAATGTCACTTTTATATCTCTGTTTTTATATACGTCTAAAATGTAAATAAAGACATACTTTTTCAATTCATATTTTTATTCACATCTTTAATGTAAATAAAGATATACCTTTCAATTCAAGTTTTTATTCGCATCTAAAATGTGAAAAAAAATCTTTTTAAATTCAAGTTTTCATTTATATCTAAAATATAAAAGTGTCAACTTTTATAATCATTTTTTTATTTGCAACAAAATTGCAAATACAGATGTACTTTATATCTTCATGTTCTTATTTGCAATTAACTTGCAAATAAAAATGTATTTCTATCCTATGATACATAATTCAATAAAAATGTGAGTTTTTATTTCATTATATAAAAATGTGATCTTTTCCATCCTCGTATTATATTATAAAATGTAATCTTTTATTTACATTACAAAATGTAATCTTTCATTTTCCTTTATTGTAGAAAAGTGAAATCTTTTCTATTCTTTGATTACATTAAATAAAAAGGTAATCTTTCTATTCTTTCATATGACAACAAGTAAATTTTTGTTTCATTCTTTTTACTTGACCAAAAATGTAAATTTTGGCTTTCATTCTTTTTACTAGGCCAAACTGTAGATTTTAATTCTCAAGCTACACTTTATAAAAAAAGTTATTTTCTCTAATGTAACATTTTAAAAATAAAAATGTTATCTCTTTTGCTAATGCAACATTCATATAGAAATGTTATCTCTTTTGCTAATGCAACATTTTAGAATAAAAAGGTCATTTCTAATCTAATGTCACATAAAATAATATTTATATGTAAATATTTTCCTATGAATTCTAATGTCAAATAAATGGATATTTACTTGAAACCAATCTTCTATGTTATTCAAGTGGCAAATAAATGGTCATTTATTTGGAATCAGTTTTCTATGTTCTCTAATAACATATAACAGAATATTTTATATGTAAATATTTTCTATGTTATCCTAATGACAAATAAATGAATATTTATTTGTAATCAAATTACAATGTTATTCAAATGACAAATAAATGAATATTTATTTATAATCAATTTTCAATGTTATTCAAATGACAAATAAATGAATATTTATTTGTAATCAATTTTCAATGTTATTCAAATGACACATGAATGCAATTTATTTATAAACCATTTTCTATTTATGTTAATGACACATAAATGCACATTTTATTTATAAAACATTTTCTATTTATGTTAATGACGCATCTGCTAACAAAACGGTGTTTCTATTTCAAGGTATATTTACATCAAAGGATGCCAATAAAAGTATAGCTTTTAATTTCAATTTATATTTGCATCAAAGAATGCAAATAAAAGAATAACTTTTTATTTCAATGATTATTTGCATCGAAGAATGCAAATAAAAGAATATCTTTTTATTCTAAAAAGAAAATGACAAAAATGTGTTTTTTTTATCCAAAAAAAGAAAAAGAAAATGAAAAAAAATTATGTGTCTTTTTATAATTAAACCTTTCTAACAAAAGTTACGTTTTAATTAACATGACATTTCTAGCGAGAGTGACATTTTAATCTAATATAATCATTTTTGTAACAAAAATGATGCCTTTATTATAATGTACATTTCTATTATATTTTATTCTAACTTCACATTTTATACGAAACAATATTTTTATTCTATCTTGAATGATGTTTTTTTATCATGTAACATGTTCTAACCAAAATGATATTCTTCCTAGTGAAAATTTATTCTAGATAAATAACATTTTATATACATTCATGTTTTATGTACATAACATGTTAAAGATTATATTTAAATCTTACAAACATATAATTCAACAAAATGATCATATATATATATATATATATATATATATATATATATATATATATTGGTTCTAATTGAATAAATTGAAAATAATCTACTTTAACAAATCGACCCTTTTACTTTGTCAATTTGACTACAACAAAATTTACACTTTCATATCGCCAATTCTAATACCAGAACAATATTTCATCATATCAACAGATCAACAAACCACATCAAATCATTTAAATCAAATCATGTATGACATTCAGCAAAATATTACAATGCATGAGTTACATTAAAATTATTATCAGCAGATTTTAATTATATAAATAAAAGATTGAATTTCTCACCTTGGTTCAAATTCAGATCAAAAATTCAAAAGGCCCAAAATCAGTCCTAGTCAGTTCTGAAGCGTAGTATTCGGCTTCACGATCGCAACGCTTCGAAAATCGCGTTATTCCGAGTTCAAACGAAGGAGATATGATTTATTTAAGTTATAAAACAAATTTAAATTAAATTAAATTTAAAAATAAAAGGAATTACTCCTTCCTCGTCGAACAGATGAAGGCCGCGTTTTACCCAATAGCTTCCAACCTAGGTCTCACTTTTGCTCGCTGTACGAGGCACTGGAGGCCGATCAGGGACTGCCACGTCGATGGGGGGAGTGAGGCGCCTGTTCGCCAGAGGTGGGGGCCCACTCGGTGGCGCCACGTGCGCAGGGTGGCGGTGGAAAACCCGCGGGTTTGGGGCGTTGGTCCTCGGGCTACAGTGAACGGTTCGGGTCGAGATCCGTATGGATGTGAAGGTGGCAGGAAGAGCTTCGATTTTTGTTTTGGTTCATGTTCTAATTCATATCGAGGAGGAAGAAAATAAGGATCAAAATCTAGAGAGTTCTGGCCATTGAAAACGTTAGAGCGACGGCTGTGGTATACGGCTAGGCTTTGGGAGAAATACAGCGTATTTATACAGTATTTCTGGTGTATTTACAACGTATTTTATTTTATTTTAATTAATTTCTCACTGCTAACCCCAAATCAAACCCAACGAGTGTCGCCCCCAACTAATAACCCCCGTCCCGGACATAATGGACTATGTTTCGTAACCCAGTTTGGATGTTCCGATATGTTTTTCTTTAAATCAAATTATAAATCATTTAATTATTAAATTCAAACGTACATTTTAAATTACCGGGGCTACGAACTGAGACGACCCGAACTTCCCCGTGACGGAAAGCACGGATAGAATTGAGAACATGACAAATTAGAACGCAGACGGAAGAACATTTCATTGTTATTACAACAATTCCATCAGATACAAGAATATACAGAGTATAAATGAATAAATTACATTCGATAAATACCAGAGATTACAATAAATTACATAGCAGCAGAAAAAATACATAAAACACAACTGAAAGTGATACACGGATACAGAGCTTTCCGAGCATCGTTCCAACTGTAAATTAGGACCCTGTGGATATAAATCTGCAAAACCAAAACTACAAGCTGCCCGTGTAGAAAATAGGGGCTCCCAGAGTTTAGGTTAAAACAATAAACTCCAGGTCAGTCATGTGACTGGTGTGAGAACTAAAACAGGTATTAATCTTTATTTTTAAAGTTAGGTAAATCAAGGGACCACGCCGTATAACACGGAACGGGTTTCCTCCCAAGAATACCAGTGCATAGAACAAACAGCGCAATGCTAAATAAAGAAAAAATGAAGCTGTTATAAGACCCAGGTCCCATCACACAATGCAACGCAAGCCGGAGGATAGGGTTTTTACCTTATAACAGCCAAAGCATGCTTGATACGTTTAAAACACATTATTTGATACTATTATAAGGGTATAGTGTCAAAACAATTTCAATCATAAATATCAATCATAGGCGACATGAATGACCCATACCACTATGTCGCCATACTAGGTTCTACAAATAAAACTGAAACACACGTATTGGAAATTGGATTCCATCATGAGTCGAGGCAAGGGGCAAGCTCCTCTCTGCGTTCGAGACACTCTAGCAAATGTCCCAGGACCCCACTCTGATCCTTTGGAACCTCCAAGGCCGGTCCTCTCTTACTTTTGAGAATTAATTATTCCTGAACACAGGTTTCCCGGTCCTTACAGACCTATATCCGAGGCGCCTCGTATCCAACAACCACACAGGTGAAAAGTATATAAATGTCAGGGCTGGTAGGTCACTGACACCACCCTAGCTAGAAAGAAACGTCGTGCACTCCTTGGGTCCGTATCCCGTTTTTGACTCATACCGAGGTGTGAGGCTCGCGAATTCACGTTATACACAAAGCTACGGCACACAGGCCATGCTTTGATCATCAACCACAAGACTTTGCTTTTCAACAGAAGCCTTGATCAATTGCCACTTACGCGTGCCACACTGGCAATTCACTCCATGCGACTGATGTCCATCGATAAACAACCTCTGAGCTCGTACGTCTCAGTGAAGGGCGTTAAGCAAGAGAATAAATTCTCCGCCGCCAAACAGATGTATATTTAATAGAGATCAATCAACACAGAATAAAATCCAATGTCAGACACACAATCCATTTACAAGTTCGTTCTGGGTTTGAACGAAACCAGAGGCACTTTCCTCGCATATCCATCGATCTCCAAGTACGTCTGGACGATCACCAACTGTTTCCCTCATCTTGGGTGTACAACCGAATCAAGATCATCAGTAATCACCCAAACGATGTGAAGACTTCCGGTCTACAACCACCGTCTTCCTCTTCGAAATCTCGTCGAATCGGTTATTCAGAATGGGTATAACCCGGCCTTTCTGAATAACCCGCGTATATAATAAACAAATGTTACACAAACACAATGAACGCCTCATTCCAATTCAGAATATTCTTTTATTCACAAAATCACATTCTTAGGGAAAGGTTCCCATTAATTTTATCCAAGATAAATTCTTCTAAATTTATTCTTTAATCCTCCTTTGGATATCATTTCAAACTAGTCGGGATTAACGAACCACATCGAAGTAATTATTTATTTTATTTCCCAATCCTAACCTATATATCCCATGGAGAAAACTGGTAATACTCCACATTTAACACCACGGTGTTATCGGTAAAATTAATTACATTTTTACGTTCAAATCTAATTAAAGATTTGACTATCGCTTTGGAGCAAAACTGGTGGTACTCCATTCTCGATCAACTTTCCGATTTGCTAATTTAAATTATCAATTCACTTTTCAATCTAATTAAAGATTCATTAAAACTCCACTTTAGTTTCAATTTTTCAAAAATCAATATCCTGCCTTTAACTGGGTTAAAGAACCAATGTCATCTAAAACACAATTCACGACAAACCCAAATCATATTTGATATTAAATACAAGGCTCTGAATAGAAAATATACTGGCTTATATTCAATGTCAAATTCTGAAACCAACAAATATCGTATTGGAAATAACGATATAAAATATCTTTCAAATTCCCATAACAATATCTGTATAGTCACGAAATCCAACATCGAAATATTCCGAAGATAATTTCGATTCAACTCCCGTCCAATCCACGTATTGTGAACATTGATTATTTTTAAAATCACTTTCAAATTCAATTTATTTATTTCAAAAAGAAATTAATTTTAATTCTAGTTCAAAACTAGTTCATTTCGATAAAAATATATTTTTCTCTTTTCAAATGTGGAATTTTTCATCCCAGTCCTTTCCAATTCGTGTATTATGATTTTACACAAATTATTGATATTTTTAATAATTTTACCAAGGCCCGTACAGTCGATTTCCATTAACGGCCATCGAACTGCATTTACAGCGACCTTTTCTAAATTTGATTTGGACATAATTCCAAATCCAACCGTTAGATTTCAAATTTCTAATATTCATTGGAAAGCTCTTTTCGATACGAACCCAACGGTTCCGGTTTTAGGAGAATCCGACGGTCGGATCTCCCACAACGTCAATTCGAAGTTAATGGTCGAAATGCACGAACTGCCGCGGCGTGGCGCGTTCTATTCAGGCCATTATATATAATATATATATTATATATATTTTGTCGATTTCCTTTTAAAACGTATTTTATAAATCGTTTTAAATTCGTTTCAAAAACAATTTCAACTTCATCTTCAATTTCAAATCGATTTGATTTCAATTCAATTCGAATTCATTTCAATTTTATTTAATTCGAATTCTAATTCGTTTCAATTCAATTCAATTTGAATTTACCTTCTATTTAATTCAATTCGAATTCATTTCAAATTGATTTCAATTCAATTCAATTCGTTTTAAATTTCATTCAAAACGATTTCAATTCATTTTTAATTCAATTTCAATTTAATTCAATTTGAATTCATTTCTATTTAATTCGAATTCAAATTCACTTTCTATTCAATTTGAATTCAAATTCACTTTCTATTCAATTCGAATCGAATTCATTTTCTATTCGATTCGAATTCATTTCAAATTGATTCAATAAAATTTCAATTTCAATTTTAATCTAATTTAATTTGAATTTCATTTCAAAATATTAAATTTTGAAATTACTTTTCAATATTCATTGTAAAACGAATAAAATCGATATAAATATCGTTCACGTCAAAATAGCGCAACTCTAATCAACACGGCTTTATATATTTCAATAAATTCGTTATTCTATTCAACAAATGAATATATATATATATTCCATTCAACACATGAATCTATATTTCTTTCAACACACGACTAATCTCAACACATGAGTACTGTCAACACATCACTATTTTTGTTATGTAAAATATTTTATAAAATTATGGTATCTATCGTTTGATTTTAATTAGACTCTACCGTGAAGTAGTTCCTGATTGTAAACATGATAAAGATGTAAATTTTATTATTAAAATATTTTACTCAACACACGAATATTTTCAACACATGAACATTGTCAACACATGACTATTTTTACATTCAACACATGATTTTTATTTTATAACATTCATTATTTTCCCAATTGGAATGAGGCCCAATCCATCACCATATAATGTTAATTATATGGATTCCACACAACACATGTATATAATAGCAACGATAAACAATCAACCATCATCCAAAGTGCACTACACAACCGCATAAGCATCAAATATAAGTAATCAACGCTTACACAGCCTGTCGACCAATCGATCGACATACAATTAAATAATTGGGAATTAGTGTACCCAAATGTCATCCCAACACCCGTGTGGGGTTTCAAATCAACAAACACAGATTTTTATTTGTGCAGTTGGGCGATGTGTAAAATTTATCATCCCAATCAATATCAGTCAAATCAGTGTTTATAAACAAATCGGCCGATTTGTTTATAAATATTTATTTATTCACTTTTACGTTAAAAATTATATTTTTAACGATAAAATATTTAATTTCAACTATCTACATTTTTTTCGATTTCACATCAACAACACAAACAAATTTCACAACACATCAATTAAACAAACCAGCCATCCATGGTCTGTGGATGATGGGTGTCGGGTGCTGCTAAGCACCGTCTGCATCCTAGTATATATATATAACTAGAAAAGGAAATTTGAGTGAGAAGTTCTCACCAACAGCTAAACCAAATGCCACGACTCTTCATAGGTAGGAAATCTTCGCCGCATTGCCCTTTGTCACTTTTGTCGTCCGTGCTCGCTACATATATAAAAATCACATTTTTATATTCTCTATTATATAAAAATCACATTTTTATTCTCACCATTTTCTATATAAAGATTATATTTTTATATCGCCATTTTCAATATAAAGATTATATTTTTATATCACCATTTTCAATATAAAGATTATATTTTTATATCAGAAAAAAAAATCGTATTTTTATCTTCACTTCATATATATAAAAATCGAATTTTTATCGCTACTTCTTATTTTTAAAAATCGCTTCTTTAGCTAAGTAAAAATCGCATCTTTGACTAAGTAAAAATCGCATCTTTTTACATAAATAAAATCAAATCCTTTCACTACATTCATATGAAGAAAGATCATATATTTTCAAAGCAAAGATCCTATTTTTTCTATTTAAAGATCGTATATTTTTCCTCTAGTGATAACCAAATAAAAATCACCTTTTTAACCTAGATCAATTTTCTACAAGAATCTATGAAAATAAAATAAAAGAAAACTCACATTTGGAAGAAGGAGGGCTCGATGTTTACTGTCCATGACAGGCCGGGTTGGGTGCTTCATGGCGCGCTGAGGTGGAAAAGAGGAGGGGAGCGCGAGAGTGAGAGGAAGAAGGAGAAGCAGCTGGTTCAGCGATGGGGGGGTTTGCGATTCGGATTGGGGAAGAAAAGGGGGGTGTCGATGTCGAGAGGAGGAGGGGAGAGGTCCGACGAGGTAGAGGGGGGTGAACGTCGATGGCGACAAGTGGATGGCGGAGGTGCGGTGCGCGCTGCGAGGTTGGGGAAGAGAAGAAGGAGGTGGCGGCTATGGCCTGGGGGGGCGTGAGGTAGTGGTGGCGGCGGTTCATCCCCCCGGTCACCCCTTTTCATCATTTTTTTTCTTTTTCTTCTGATCGTGAAAACTGGGGAGAGAGAATAGCAGAAGGGGGGCCTTAGTGTAAAGGAAGAGGGTTTTATTTTTTTATTTAATTATTTAATCCCAAAAAGTTGACTTTTACATATGACCTCTAAACGAGGCCCACCGCCTGTCGTCCATAGCGTATTACCCCCATTCTGAACACAATGGGATATGTATCGCAAGCTGATTCGATCGTTTCGATCAATTTTCATCAAAATCAACATATAACTCTATATATTGATTTTGAACGCACATTTCAAATTACCGGGGTCACATACTAACTCTAAAAATTCCCAAAAAATATTTTTCTAGCTTCGTATTGACGATACGGTCCTAACAAAACTAGTTTCGTCGAATTCTGAGACCGTTGGAAAAATGGACATTTTCCAGTCGATTAAAATCAACTAAAACCGGTCAAACACGTTTTCTTTTTCCACGCTCACATATTGATTCGAAAAATTATGAAATTTGGAATCTAGCAATAACTTGACATCACGGACCCAACAAAAGTGGTTTCGTCGAAATCCGAGGTCGTTTGCAAAATTCCCATTTTTAAGGGCTTGAATTCCATAGCGACTATTCAGAATTTTCAACTGCACATATCTTTTGATTCCCGCTATGAAATTTTGATTTTTCGGATTCGTTGGAAATATATTCTCAATTAGATCCTCTTGTTTTTGGTTTCACTAAAATCCGGATTGTTTTGCACCCGGTACATTCAATTGAAGTTTGAAATCGAATTATCGAACTACCGCACCATTTTCAATTCTATTTATAATTATATATAATTATTTATATTCTAACGACGACGTATATAACATATACGTCGAATTATATTCAAATTAAATTTCTCATCGATTTTATTTAAAATAATCTATTTTAAATGTTCAAAATTCGCTAAAATTGCCAAAATAAAAATTTTAAACTGGCCTAGATTTTCGGGTTGTTACAATCTCCCCCACTTAAAACTTTTCTTCCCCGAAAAGGAACGAAGTCGAAAGTGGTTTGATTAATCAACTCTACGTTCGATCTGGCTTCCATTCTCCAACTTTTCAGTTCCTGAGAATTTTCAAATTCTTCAAAAATTTAGCTAACACCCGGAATTTTCGAAAATTTTCGCCATAACCTCCCCTGCACTGGGAGCCACGGGAAAATCCCGAAATTGCCATATAGGCCTTCTGATCTCAAAAAGAAAAAAGAAAAAGCCAAGCGGCTAGACAATCGGCTCATAAAATCATCATCACCCAAACAAAACAGTAAATTATAGTAAACATGTACCTATTTGTCGGGCAAACAAATTTTATTCTTCGGCTCTAGCCTCCTTGCTATGACCTGTTCAATGTAAGTACATGTATATGCAAGCAAATGCGACCAATTTTCAATACAGTTCAATATTTGATACAATTAGGCTAAATGGTTCAAAATTATCAAACAAATAAACAAACAACACAACCATCAATCAATTAGTGAATTAGAGTTTCAAATTCATAATTTTGATATATATGCAAAAATCATGTTTTGGTGCCAATCACAACAATGTATTCTAGCTATATTAGTTTTGGTTCACACACCAGTCTAATGGAAATATATAGAAATCACACCTTCGAAACACGAACATAAATATTGATGATGCCATGGTCATTATCAACATCATCTCCGGGTGACTAGAGCGTGATTCTATATCTATCCAGTATATTAAAACTTAGAATATACGTTCATGACGCGTATACGCGAAATCTTTATATACTCGATTGTCCAAATTCAAAATAAATAAATATCCAAATACGTATAAAGCGATTTAAATTTTCAAAACAAAATTGTTTTCATTTGAAAAATATACTCTTCACACTCGTTCTAGGATACTACTGATCCTATCTCTAACGAGTCATTCTAATTGGATATTTCTAATCCAATGTCTGATGAATTCTTTCGTATGGTTCTAATGTGTCTTGTTCTTGAGCTCTGTAAACCAAAGCTCTGATACCAAACTGAGACGACCCAAACTTCCCCGTGAAGGAAAGCACGGATAGAACTGAGAACAGGACAAATTAGAACGCAGACGGAAGAACATTTCATTGTTATTACAACAATTCCATCAGATACAAGAATATACAAAGTATAAATGAATAAATTACATTCGATAAATACCAGAGATTACAATAAATTACATAGCAGCGGAAAAATATATAAAACACAACTGAAAGTGATACACAGATACAGAGCTTTCCGAGCATCGTTCCAGCTATAAATCAGGACCCTGTGGATATAAATCTGCAAAACCAAAACTACTAGCTGCCCGTGTAGAAAATAGGGGCACCTAGAGTTTAGGTTAAAACAATAAACTCCAGGTCAGTCATGTGACTGGTGTGAGAACTAAAACAGGTATTAATCTTTATTTTTAAAGTTAGGTAAATCAAGGGACCACGCCGTATAACACGGAACGGGTTTCCTCCCAAGAATACCAGTGCATAGAACAAACAGCGCAATGCTAAATAAAGAAAAAATGAAGCTGTTATAAGACCCAGGTCCCATCACATAATGCAACGCAAGCCGAAGGATAGGGTTTTTACCTTATAACAGCCAAAGCATGCTTGATACGTTTAAAACACATTATTTTATACTATTATAAGGGTATAGTGTCAAAACAATTTCAATCATAAATATCAATCATAGGCGGCATGAATGACCCATACCACTATGTCGCCATACTAGGTTCTACAAATAAAACCGAAACACACGTATTGGAAATTGGATTCCATCATGAGTCGAGGCAAGGGGCAAGCTCCTCTCCGCGTTCGAGACACTCTAGCAAATGTCCCAGGACCCCACTCTGATCATTTGGAACCTCCAAGGCCGGTCCTCTCTTACTTTGAGGATTAATTATTCCTGAACACACGTTTCCCGGTCCTTACAGACCTATATCCGAGGCGCCTCGTATCCAACAACCACACAGGTGAAAAGTATATAAATGTCAGGGCTGGTAGGTCACTGACACCACCCTAGCTAGAAAGAAATGTCGTGCACTCCTTGGGTCCGTATCCCGTTTTTGACTCATACCGAGGAGTGAGGCTCGCGAATTCACGTTATACACAAAGCTACGGCACACAGGCCGTGCTTTGATCATCAACCACAAGACTTTGCTTTTCAACAGAAGCCTTGATCAATTGCCACTTACGCGTGCCACACTGGTAATTCACTCCATGCGACTGATGTCCATCGATATACAACCTCTGAGCTCGTACGTCTCAGAGAAGGGCGTTAAGCAAGAGAAAAAATTCTCCGCCGCCAAATGGATGTATATTTAATAGAGATCAATCAACACAGAATAAAATCCAATGTCAGACACACAATCCATTTTCAAGTTTGTTCTGGGTTTGAACGAAACCGGAGGCACTTTCCTCGCATATCCATCGATCTCCAAGTACGTCTGGACGATCACCAACTGTTTCTCTCATGTTGGGTGTACAGCCCAATCAAGATCATCAGTAATCACCCAAACGATGTGAAGACTTCCGGTCTTCAACCACCATCTTCCTCTTCGACATCTCGTCGAATCTGTTATTCAGAATGGGTATAACCCGGCCTTTCTGAATAACCCACATATATAATAAACAAATGTTACACAAACACAACGAACGCCTCATTCCAATTCAGAATATTCTTTTATTCACAAAATCACATTCTTAGGGAAAGGTTCCCATTAATTTTATCCAAGATAAATTCTTCTAAATTTATTCTTTAATCCTCCTTTGGATATCATTTCAAACTAGTCGGGATTAGCGAACCACACCGAAGTAATTATTTATTTTATTTCCCAATCCCAACCTATATATCCCATGGAGAAAACTGGTAATACTCCACATCTAACACGACGGTGTTATCGGTAAAATTAATTACCTTTTTATGTTCAAATCTAATTAAAGATTTGACTATCGCTTTGGAGCAAAACTGGTGGTACTCCATTCTCGATCACCTTTCAGATTTGATAATTTAATATATCAATTCACTTTTCAATTTAATTAAGGATTCATTAAAACTCCACTTAGTTTCAATCTTTTCAAAAATCAATATCTTGCCTTTAACTGGGTTAAAGAACCAATGTCATCTAAAACACGATTCACGACAAACCCAAATCATATTTGATATTAAATACAAGGCTCTGAATAGAAAATATACCGGCTTATATTCAATATCAAATTCTGAAACCAACAAATATCGTATTGGAAATAACGATATAAAATATCTTTCAAATTCCCATAACAATATCTGTATAGTCACGAAATCCAACATCGAAATATTCCGAAGATAATTTCGATTCAACTCCCGTCCAATCCACGTATTGTGAACATTGATTATTTTTAAAATCACTTTCAAATTCAATTTATTTATTTCAAAAATAAATTAATTTTAATTCTAGTTCAAAACTAGTTCATTTCGATAAAAATCTATTTTTCTCTTTTCAAATGTGGAATTTTTCATCCTAGTCCTTTCCAATTCATGTATTATGATTTTACACAAATTATTGATATTTTTAATAATTTTACCAAGGCCCGTACAGTCGATTTCCATTAACGGCCATCGAACTGGATTTACAGCGACCTTTTCTAAATTTGATTTGGACATAATTCCAAATCCAACCATTAGATTTCAAATTTCTAATATTCATTGGAAAGCTCTTTTCGATACGAACCCAACGGTTCCGGTTTTAGGAGAATCCGACGGTCGGATCTCCCACAACGTCAATTCGAAGTTAATGGTCGAAATTCACGAACTGCCGCGGCGCGGCGCGTACTATTCAGGCCATTATATATATAATATATATATTATATATATTTCATCGATTTCCTTTTAAAATGTATTTTATAAATCGTTTTAAATTCGTTTCAAAAACAATTTCAACTTCATCTTCAATTTCAAATCGATTTGATTTCAATTCAATTCGAATTCATTTCAATTTTATTTAATTCGAATTCAAATTCGTTTCAATTCAATTCAAATTCAAATTCGTTTCAATTCAATTCAATTTGAATTTACCTTCTATTTAATTCAATTCGAATTCATTTCAAATTGATTTCAATTCAATTCGTTTTAAATTTCATTCAAAACGATTTCAATTCGTTTTTAATTCAATTTCAATTTAATTCAATTTGAATTCATTTCTATTTAATTCGAATTCACTTTCTATTCAATTTGAATTCAAATTCACTTTCTATTCAATTCGAATCGAATTCATTTTCTATTCGATTCGAATTCATTTCAAATTGATTCAATAAAATTTCAATTTGAATTTTAATCTAATTTAATTTGAATTTCATTTCAAAATATTAAATTTTGAAATTACTTTTCAATATTCATTGTAAAACGAATAAAATCGATATAAATATCATTCACGTTAAAATAGCGCAACTCTAATCAACACGGCTTTATATATTTCAATAAATTCGTTATTCTATTCAACAAATGAATATATATATTCCATTCAACACATGAATCTATATTTCTTTCAACACACGACTAATCTCAACACATGAGTACTGTCAACACATCACTATTTTTGTTATGTAAAATATTTTATAAAATTATGGTATCCATCGTTTGATTTTAATTAGACTCCACCGTGAAGTAGTTCCTAATTGTAAACATGATAAAGATGTAAATTTTATTATTAAAATATTTTACTCAACACACGAATATTTTCAACACATGAACATTGTCAACACATGACTATTTTTATATTCGACACATGAATTTTCTTTTGTAACATTCATTATTTTCCCGATTGGAATGAGGCCCAATCCATCACCATATAATGTTAATTATATGGATTCCACACAACACATGTATATAATAGCAACGATAAACAATCAACCATCATCCAAAGTGCACTACACAACTGCATAAGCATCAAATATAAATAATCAACGCTTACACAGTCTGTCGACCAATCGATCGACATACAATTAAATAATTGGGATTAGTGTACCCAAATGTCATCCCAACACCCGTGTGGGGTTTCAAATCAACAAACACAGATTTTTATTTGTGCAGTTGGGCGATGTGTAAAATTTATCATCCCAATCAATATCAGTCAAATCAGTGTATATAAACAAATCAGCCGATTTGTTTATAAATAATTATTTATTCACTTTTACGTTAAAAATTATATTTTTAACGATAAAATATTTAATTTCAACTATCTACATTTTTTTCAATTTCACATCAACAACACAAACAAATTTCACAACACATCAATTAAACAAACAAGCCATCCATGGTCTGTGGATGACGGCTGTTGGGTGCTGCTAAGCACCGTCTGCATCCTAGTGTATATATATAACTAGAAAAGGAAATTTGAGTGAGAAGTTCCTACCAAAAGCTAAACCAAACGCCACGACTCTTCATAGGTAGGAAATCTTCGCCGCATCGCCCTTTGTCACTTTTGTCGTCCGTGCTCGCTACATATATAAAAATCACATTTTTATATTCTCTATTATATAAAAATCACATTTTTATTCTCACCATTTTCTATATAAAGATTATATTTTTATATCGCCATTTTCAATATAAAGATTATATTTTTATATCGCCATTTTCAATATAAAGATTATATTTTTATATCGCCATTTTCAATATGAAGATTATATTTTTATATCAGCCAAAAAAAAATCGTATTTTTATCTTCACTTCATATATATAAAAATCGAATTTTTATCGCTACTTCTTATTTTTAAAAATCGCTTCTTTAGCTAAGTAAAAATCGCATCTTTGACTAAGTAAAAATCGCATCTTTTTACATAAATAAAATCAAATCCTTTCACTACATTCATATGAAGATAGATAATATATTTTCAAAGCAAAGATCCTATTTTTTCTAGTTAATGATCGTATATTTTTCCTCTAGTGATAACCAAATAAAAATCACCTTTTTAACCTAGATCAATTTTCTACAAGAATCTATGAAAATAAAATAAAAGAAAACTCACATTTGGAAGAAGGAGGGCTCGATGTTTATTGTCCATGACAGGCCGGGTTGGGTGCTTCATGGCGACGCTGAGGTGGACAAGAGGAAGGGAGCGCGAGAGGGAGAGGAAGAAGGAGAAGCGGCGGGTTCAGCGATGGGGGGGGGGTTTGCGATTCGGATTGGGGAAGAAAAGGGGGGTGTCGATGTCGAGAGGAGGAGGGGAGAGGTCCGGCGAGGTAGAGGGGGGTGAACGTCGATGGCGACGGGTGGATGACGGAGGTGCGGTGCGCGCTGCGAGGTTGGGGAAGAGAAGAAGGAGGAGGCGATGGCTATGTCCTGGGGGGGCGCGAGGTAGTGGCGGCGGCGGTGGTTCATCCCCCTCCCCCCGTCGCCCCTTTTCATCATTTTTTTTCTTCTGATCGTGAAAACTGGGGAGAGAGAATAGCAGAAGGGGGGCTTAGTGTAAAGGAAGAGGGTTTTATTTTTTTATTTAATTATTTAATCCCAAAAAGTTGACTTTTACATATGACCTCTAAACGAGGCCCACCGCCTGTCGTCCATTGCGTATTACCCCCATTCCGAACACAATGGGATATGTATCGCAAGCTGATTCGATCGTTTTGATCAATTTTCATCAAAATCAACATATAACTCTATATATTGATTTTGAACGCACATTTCAAATTACCGGGGTCACATACTAACTCTAAAAATACCCGAAAAATATTTTCTAGCTTCGTATTGACGATACGGTCCTAACAAAACTAGTTTCGTCGAATTCTGAGACAGTTGGAAAAATGGCCATTTTCCAGTCGATTAAAATCAACTAAAACCGGTCAAACACGTTTTCTTTTGGCACGCTCACATATTGATTCGAAAAATTATGAAATTTGGAATCTAGCAATAACTTGACATCACGGACCCAACAAAAGTGGTTTCGTCGAAATCCGAGGTCGTTTGCAAAATTCCCATTTTTAAGGGCCTGAATTCCATAGCGACTATTCAGAATTTTCAACTGCACATATCTTTTGATTCCCGCTATGAAATTTTGATTTTTCGGATTCGTTGGAAAGACATTCTCAATTAGATCCTATTGTTTTTGGTTTCACTAAAATCCGGATTGTTTTGCACCCGGTACATTCAATTGAAGTTTGAAATCGAATTATCGAACTACCGCACCATTTTCAATACTATTTATAATTATATATAATTATCTATATTCTAACGACGACGTATATAACATATACGTCGAAATATATTCAAATTAAATTTCACATCGATTTTATTTAAAATAATCTATTTTAAATGTTCAAAATTCGCTAAAATTGCCAAAATAAAAATTTTAAACTGGCCCAGATTTTCGGGTTGTTACACAAACTGACTCTAAAAATTATAGAAAAATTATTTCTAATTATATTTTGATGATACGGTTCTAATGAGACTAATTTCGTCGAATTCTGAGACTGTTTGAGAAATGGTCTTTTTCTAGTCGATTAAATTTGACAGAAACAGTCAAAACACATTTTCCTTTGCCACACTCACATATTAGTTCGAAAAAAATCTGGAAAATTAAACTTAACAATAATTTGACATTCCGGTTCCAACAAAAGTAGTTTCGTCGAAAACAGAGGTCGTTTGAAAAATGGCTATTTTTAAGGCCAATATATTATATATAAATATATATAAATTCTACAGCGACTTTTCTAAATTTTAAACTGGACATAACTTCCTATTTTCAAAGTGAAATTTAGATTTTTCAGATTCGTTAGAAAGATATGACTAATCAGATTTAAATATTTTTGTTTTCACTCAATTCTGATTTAAAATGAATCCTGTACATTCAATTAAAGTTCAAATTCAAATTTTCAAACTACAGCGTTGTTTTAAACTCCTTTTATAATTGAATTGAATTTATTCATTTTAAAATAATTTTTTAGTAGTTCTTATTTAAAATAAATTATTTTAAACATTAAAATCCATTAAAATTCCTAAAATTAAAATTTTAAATTGGCCCCAAAATTCCGGGTCGTTACAGCCCAGAACTGCCCAGCAAATCCAACATACACAAGTGGTAGACTTAATGCGAGAGGTCCAGTACATAAGCATATATATAAATATATGAATATAAAAGGATAGAAATAAATGTCATTAATGATAATTAATGGTAATGAATGGAATTGAATGAACGTGACAACAATAAAAGTAACAGAATGAACGGGGAATGTTAATAACCTATTATAAATAAATTACATTAATGGGAATGTTGTATAAGATGTAGACTTGTCCTAGGGACAAGTGAAGATTATAACTTTGGTTATAATACACTAGTAAGGAAATGCAACTCGAAACCAGTTGTTTGTAGTAAGTAGAGAAAAGGGGGAATTTATGAAATGTAAGAAATTGTACTTAATTATAAATTAAGTAATCTGTAAACTTGGAAATCTGAAATCTGCTGATAAGGATAACATGTTAAGGCTTGTCCTAGGGACAAGAGGAAATTATAACACAGGTTATAATAAATGGAAAGAAGACTTATTAGTGAACCTTAGTTAAGAGAACTTAGTTAATAAGTAAACAACGATAAGTTGTAATGACAATGTAAGATGGAATTATGATTACATAAGAAAGAATGAGGCAACTTATGAAACGAAATAAGTTATATTTAATCATAAATGATAAGTGACATGTTAAATAGAAAACATGTGAATTAAGATATACTTAATTACATATTAAGTAAAACATGTTATTGTAACTGTGAAATCAAACAAGAATATAAAGGGATTGTAGATTACAGACCTTAGATCACAATCTAGGAAATAACATATTATGGACTTATTAATAAACTTAAATGGGTTAAGTTATATGACTGAAATTAATAAGAAAGAGGAACTTGGTAAATGGATTAAGAAGTCAATGTGAATGGGAATAACCAAGTTAAATGGAAACCTGATATGGTAAGGCAAGCGCATAAAAGAATGTTTAGACATAGGTCTAATAACGTATTAAAATGAGGCGCTTGGACTAGTCTGCACGTTTGAGGGTGAATAACCCAACGGGGTAGAGCATCGCGGTGTCATGAGGCACGAGGGGAGTGCACGTCCATATGATTATTCTGATAGCTCCGAAGGACTAGGAGAGGAAGCTTGCGGCTTCCTGAGATACATAAGGTGCTCCTGGTAGTCCTTTGTGCAGTAGCAGATGTTTAGGCTGTGCTTGCAGAGGTTGGGTCTGCGCCTTACTACTAGGTGGGTGGGCCTTGACTGCAAAAGTAGCTTTGCAGTCAGAATGCTGTAACAAGGTGGCACTAGGGTGATTCGACGATCGCCTCAACGGGAGGGGAGGTAAGGACCAACAAGGATAGTAGATCGTCGGGTACCCATCATCGGCAGCCAGTTGCATACGAAAAGACTAGAGCTAAACCCAATAGACCATTCACCTTCACTATCGAGGTACGGTGGTTAAGGGGAGACACCAACTAGATGTTTAGATTGTTTGTTAGGGTAAAGTCGCTTAGCTCTCGTAGTCTTTACTAGTTGACGAGGGGGCGAGGTGGGGACATAACCACCTTGAAAAACAAACCCGAGGGATATCTATATTTTGAGGCCCTTAAAGGCGGTTCTGTACAGATATGGAAAAGCTCCCGACCGAGTTCTTGTTTCTTGTATATCCCTACAATGGAACTCGGTGCACATTAGAGGACATGTGAGGTTAAGACATCGAGCTACGATTTACGATGCGTGGGGAAGTCTGGATACATGCATGTCTGCTCTGTGTGGTGTATCGTAGACTTGAGGGCATTACTCTGTGATGGAATCTGATTCGATCGAAGGTGGCGGTCCATATGCTTACGTAGCGTTGTAATGGCGGATATATGCGGAACGTAACATTGTGATATATAGATCCATACGTCACTCCGATGTAGGATGAGGGATTGCGTACATTTCTATGGCATTACGGTGGAGACAATGCGAGTGGGGTACCATGGGGTGTACCTTAATATTGGGGGTATATATATTATATTAGGTTAATCCATTGGGAAGTGAATGGGTATGACGTATATGTAAGCCTCGAGTGCTATTAACCCAAGTAACATAGTAAATAAGAAAATGTGATTGAACAGTATATGTAGGGTTATCCAAAATGTATATTTTAAATCCAGTTACCAGAACTTGTGTTCTTACCTCCTTCTGATAACATACTCGCAGGTTAGATTTGTGGCAGAGATATGATAGCTTTGGATACTGGCTAGGCGGTATTATTACTATGGTTAGGCTATATTTTGATTATATTATACTTTATCCGTTCCGCTGTGAGGTATTTTCTAAGCTTTGATATATTTTATATCTCTGTCTTTTCTGCAGGATACCAGAGCAGTCAACACGGGTTTCGATGGATTAGAATGTTGAAAAAAAAATTAGGTTTGTCGGAATTCGGGTTATTACAAAAATTTTACACAAAACACTAATTTGTTCAAAAGAATAAGAAAGAAGAATGTATTGCAATATTAGATGATTTAGATTTAAATACATCATCAAACAATAACAATTCTAAAAAAAAGCTAATATGTTCTTCACAGCGATACACAGTTTAGACAAAATGGAAATTAGATCTAAAATAGGTATGCATTTACATTAATTTTTAATTTTCTTCATTGCTTCGATTATTTGGTCCTTCCAATCGTTTGTTTTGATTGACTTGACTTTTTAAAATAGTTTTGGTTGGTTTAATTTAATTTATTTTAATTCTTAAAATAACTATTTTTATAAAATAGTAATATAAAAATAGTTTGTAATTTCTGAGCAGTATTATATATAGGAGCGTTATGGAACACCTTTGTTTTATAGCACCCCTACCCTACAATGAGCTACACCAATCCAAATCCAACAAGAATTTGTAGATGTTCAATCAATATATATATTATCAATCCAAACCTTTAGCTCATTCCAACATTTATAGAATAATATATTTAATGTTTAAATTTAACGGTTCGAATAAATGTCTGAACAATGAATAATTGAGTTAAGATTTGGAAATGTTACGAATGTCGGAACGAGCTCGAATTTTGAATAGGTGATTATATGTGGATTGAACATCTACAAAATCTTGTTGGATTTTGATTAATGTAGCTCACAAAAGGGCAGGGGTGCTGCAAAACAGGGATGCCCTGGAACGCTCCTCATACACGCACATATTTAGTCACACAAACAAATACAATTTTGGAAAGAATCAAATAGTACAAAAGCACACAAATATGTTCACATTCCCCAACATGATATCGACATCTATATTAGAAGTTTGAAACCCAAATTCTTAAAACTTGAATTTCCCTTCATATTTTTACCAATTCATGCGGCATTAAGAGGCACCTATTGTGAAGTGAATGTGCATATTCAATCTCTAATTATATCATCTGTATTCATTCATTCATGTCATCATATTTAAAATTCAAACTTTCATTTTCATAATTCTTGTCTCTATGCAACTTCAATGCCTAAATTATTAACTACTTCTACCACCATAGGACTCTAAAGAAGCGCAAAAGCTCATCTTTTCAATGATCAAGGGTCGATCTGTTGTCCAAAAATGTTGCACAGTTGCGGAAGAACAATAAACAGGATCTAGATTTTTCAATTGAACATCAATCTAATCTGATAGCGATTATTCTATTACTCCAGGTAAATAGTAAGTTACTATAAAAAAGAAAATAAAGACACAGAGTATTTATACTGGTTCCACTATCATCAATAAGATAGTGTATGTCCAGTCCAAAGAAGAGAGATTTTATTCCACATAAAAGAGAGATACAAGAGATTACAAGATAAGAGTTTACATAACCAAAACCCTGAATTAGGATTAACAAGAAGAGACACTGTATTTGGGGATCCCTGGTTGAGTGTCGGGATGGGTTTACAATGAAGTCTACCCCTTATATATAGCTAGACAAATATATGTGAGTCATTAATTATCTCACCAAGACATGGTAAGAAGATAATAGAGGCAAATTACAATGGCAACAAATTATGTGCAAACATAGCAATTAATTCACCCATTCCTTTTAGCAAAGATGGAAGAAAATAAATACATATCAATGTAATTACCAAGAAAGAATAATATGCAAATCTTCTTGCATATATTATTCCTTAATCTTTATATGGATTTATTTCCCTATCGTCTCATATAAATACTATCCAATAATTATTCATTTCCATAATAAACACATGCGATTACTTCTCCTTTTTTATATTTGATTCCTCCTACTTGTGATTTTGTATCACCAAATTCAATACTCCACCTTGATGCAAAATCACGTTTCCCTAACACTCCATCTCGGATCAACTTCTCTTCACAACATAAAACTCTTCAAAAAAGAAATCCACCTTAAGAAAAAAAATCTCATAATGAGAAAAACTGAATATTTACCAAATAGGTTCCAACAAAGCTACCCCCATCACACCATGCTAACGAGCTCAGACTATGTCCCCTCCCGCCAACAAATGTTGTAAATATCCAAAATCTAAATAAGGTAGATTCCAAAGTAATCTAAATACCCCCAAGGCCTACAAATCCTCTCATTTAAATACGGAGACAGAAATTAAAGCCAATTAACAACGAAAAAGGCTAATCCAAATCTCTGTACATACAACAAATCTCTCTCCTTCCACTTAACTCAATCAGAACCATTACAAACTTCACCCACTGCCTATAAAAGATGCATCTTCCTCATGAAATGCACCACGCAAAAAACAAACGGTCTAAAAACGTTTGTAATACAACAAAGATCTCCGTCTTATCTTTGTGGATTTTCCAACTTGACGCCCTCCTATCGCATGAATTGAGCTATTTCATGATCATCTTGGATCCCTTGGGCAGCATCAACAGGAAGACCTTTGTTTGGAACATGATCGAAAGTTCCCAAATCCAAAGGCCTCTTCAACATACTAACTTCTTATACATCAAATTTTCAAGACTGGAACGCTCTTCTCTCTCAACATATTCTCCTCCACCGAAGTCTTTCTTTTCCTCCAAAATAGTAATATCATAATTACCATCAGGTATGTTTCTCTTTCTTGAACCATTGATGCACAATCTAAACAAATCGTCTTGCTCTGATACCAATCTGTTGCGCAAAATTGTTGCACATTTGTAAAAGAACAATAAACAGGATCTTGATTTGCCAGTTGAACATCAATCTAATCTGGTAACAATTATTCTATTATTCTAAATAAATAGTAATTAATTATATATACGAAAATAAAGACACAACATATTTATACTGGTTCCACTATCATCAATAAGATAATGTACGTCCAGTTCAAAGGATAGAGATTTTATTCCACATAAGAGATAGATACAAGAGATTACAAGATAAGAGTTTATATAACAAAAACCTTGAATTAGGATTAACAAGAAGAGATACCCTATTTGTGGATCTGGCTGAATGCTGTGATGGGTTTACAATGAAGTCTACCCCCAATATATAGCCAGTGAAATATATGTGAGTCATAAATTATCTTACCAAGATACGGTAAGAAGATAATAGAGGAAAATTACAACGACAACAAATTATTCAAACATAGCAAGTAATTCACTCATTCCTTTTAGCAACAATGGAAGAAAATAAACACATATCAATGCAATTACCAAGAAATAATAATACGCAAATCTTCTTTCATATATTATCCTTAGTCTTTATATGCATTTATTGTAGGATCTAAATTAACCCTAGGGGGGGTGGATAGGGTTTATTCCAGTTTTGTGGAATATAAAACTATCGTAGCACATATCACAATAGAATAAATAAATGCAATAATAAACGACACAGAATTTACCCAGTTTCGGCAAATCCCGGCCTACTGCTGCATTCCCCAAGGTTTCTACTAGGTACTAAAAACAATACCCTTCATATAACACCTATACATTGGTGATTCCTAGCTATAGTTCTAATTCTACGCTCAAAACCTATATTAATCTCAAACCCTAAGACCATATTTTCCTAACTACAAAACCCTAGTTCAAAGAAAAGCTAGAAAGCTATAGATCAGTTCACAAAAATTAAAACAACTCAAAACAAATAAAAAAACAAAACCCTCAATCCCTAAATGACACATAAGAATAAAAAATGTTGGCCCCTTTGTCAGTTTAAAAAAATATTGGGTTCCTCTTTTCTCTTTAATGGTGGCCAAATGAAAAATGAGGGTTTTGCTTCCTTGTCAAATCATGGCTTCGATTCTCTGATGAATTTCCCTATCACCGATTGACTGCTTTCTGCTCCATTTCCCCATGATTTGAGTTGCGATGTATACTCTCTCATGAGCTGTGGGTTCTTTGATTTGATTTCTATTATGCTCGAATTCTATTATTTGATTTTCGATGCAAATTGCCAGTGATGAATATGTGTATTTATAAGGTATAGGAACCCTAAACATTCTCTGATTTCGAACGTAGATTTGGTCGTGATTACCGATCTGAATTTTGGAAATGTTTGATTTAATTTCTTGCCTAAAATTACTCTTGCGGCTATTTGGAAAGATTTGAAGCCAAGAATTTATTATTGCCAAAAATAGGTACCTGAAACAAGTTGATTATTTCTTGTGTGATTTTCTAGAATTGAAATTGTTACACCTTTCTGAAGATTTGTCTAATTTGTGAATTTTCCAAAAAAATAACTTCTTATCGAATACGTACTTCTTGCAATTTTAACATGGTTGATACTTTCCATATATTTTGTCCTTTAAAAATTCGGCCTTGATGCATGCACTTGTTAGTTGTTACTGTTATGCCAGGTTTTGTTGCTTATCCATGCACACACACAACCATTCATACATATTCAATGCAAACATGTGTGTGTGTGTGATGACACTTGAAGTCTTGTTATGATGATGATATTGCTGCTCTCTTTTTCTTTGCATTGTATCATATTGTTGTGGCCTGTATCGTTTTGTACTTTACACAAGTTCTTATTCATGCTAAAGTTTGCATTTTTCAATGACTTGAGTTGCCTATGAGCATTTGTCATTTCACTTAAGCCTGTATACTTTACTGCTTGAACTATATGCCATGCTGCCCTTTTGTGTTTGGCTATTTGAGTTCACTTGAAAATGTGCTTGTTATGCACTGACCTATTACATCTATTTCACACTTACTTGAGCTGAACTTGTGCACCACTTGTTTATGACACCATGTTGCCATGAAAATTTACTTTGTGATGCCTTGAAATGTTTTTGCATATTGTGGCCACTAATGCTTTACTTTTAAGAACAAATGCTACATGATTTGTCTAGAAACACTGAACATATATTCAACTTGATCTTGGCCTTGTTACCCATGCTCTTGTTCTTGATTTTTTGAACTTTATATGGATAAATTCATGCTTAAGCTGCTGCTTAGACAAGTTGCTTGCCTTGCCTACTTGAGTCCATTTTGTTGTTTTGTGCATTCTATGTTTGTTGCGACATATGTTGTTTCACTGCCTTGATGTTGGACTTTTACTAGACTCTACTTATGCTTGCTCTAACCCTTCTCCTGAACCTGTATATTTTCTCCTTGCTGCACTATTGTCCTTGTGTATTAATCATCCATACACGCCTCTTGGCCGTCTACGACTTTCTGCATGAGTTTATTCTTGGCCTTGTATCATTGCATATGTGTTTTACTACTTGTTCAGCGCTATGCCACTGTGTGTATGCATGGATTGGCTGGTTTAGCTTGGCTGTGCGTGTGCCAACACTCATTTTATGCTGAGGCACTTGTTTTTGCTTTATCACTTATGAAATATGTCATGTTCTTGCTTGTGCTTGTGTACTTCATTTGCTGCACATGCCATGTTTTTGTACCCTGTTGCCTTGCACCCCTGAGTTTATGATTTTTGATGTGTGCATACGCATTACTTTGTTGGACCATGATATGCAATATAAGTGTATATGCGCTACCCTGTTTCACCATGATGTACTTTTCATACTTGAACCATTATTTGCACCATGCTGCCTGCAATTGTTTTGTTGTTTGCCTCTTCTATTCTCTGGCAGATTTGAAAATGACAATGTCCATGAACTCTTGTGCCATTGTGCATGCTTGAGTTTTGTACATGGTCACCTGAAAAGTAACAGTATACAAATGCAAAAATATTTTTATATTTAAATTAGCAGTCCACTATACGTTGTGTCGTGCCTGGTCAAGGTCAGCAGACCAAAAATGTTAGTCGTGGTTGTTCTTGATCAACAGACCACTATAGTTGTGTTGAGGCTGATCTGTAGGCACTTTGTGGTATTTACAGTGAATCATTGTGAATATCACAAGCAATCTAGATTCAAATAAATGTATTTATCAGACTAAGTCTAGAAATATGATGAGAAACACACCAAAATTCTAAGGCAAATAAAATTTAAAATAAATTTATATTTGTCTATAGTTAATTCTATTTTTGTTCCATTTTACTATGTGTGTTTCTGTGATAGCTATGCAAGTGACTTGACTGGATCTGAAGCAAGTGAAGAAAAAGTGTGTTAGTGTGTGTATATGAGTCTGTACATGAAATAATATATATAACTGAGTGAAATGAGCACTGTAATGAGGAATGATTGTAAACGTGAATTGAATGTATTATATCACAATAAATGTACAATTGTGGAGTTAGAAATTTGTACTATTTCAAATGTTAAATAAAATATTTATTTGAATAAAAAAGCAGTTTGATTGTTAAATTCTATACAATAACATTTTATTTAAAATAAATAATCATTTTTGTATGTGATGCAATATAGAATAGTACAGATACAAACGCATTTATATAATAATGTATATATGTTTGTTATCATCAAACAAAAATCATATGGTTATATTCAACAATCTCCCCCTTTTGATGATGACAAACATACATAAAGATTTTAAATGTGATAAATGTGTTTGAATATGAAATATAGTTATCCGCTATTTGTATGCTCCCACTACAACTGAATCCCCCTACATATGTGCATATGAGTGAGTTAAAAAAAACAATTGAATTTTGAATATTAAATATATTCTTGAATTATTCACTCATTAATCAAAACCTTAACCATTCTCCCTTTTTTGTTATCATCAAAATCATAATTGAAATCGAAATAGCGATGAATATAGACTAGAAATATAAATTCAAACTAAGAGAGAATATATTTCGTAAACCTCATTTAATCAAAAAAAATCATAATATTCTTCAAACTAGAAGCAAATTTCAAAATTTATAATGATGAAATTACGATGGATTTTATAAAATGGCGAGAGTTATAAAACTTTGAATATGAATATGGATTCCAGAAAATTTCATATAAATTTTAAAATTAAGCGCAAAATAGCGATGGATTTGGACTATAATTATAAACTCAAATCAAGTGAAAAAAATAAAATATTGCAAATCCCAAAACAATCAAACAAAAGAACCTTAATATATCATAACATAATAACACATTTCACATTTCAAAAAAATGGATTGATAGGTCGATTTTTTCATAACGAAGAGCAATATACACAAGCGCATTTTTTCTTTTCTTTTTTTAATTTTCTTTCCTTTTTTTATTTTAAGAACTCATTAACCACACGTAACCATAAGGACTTTTAAATGTGTTCAGTAGTAGCTTACATCATTAATATTATCTAACCATGCATGACCGCGAGGTTTTTTTAACTGAGATTAGAGTAACACTTATTATATATAAAGCCCCTCATTATACAAAACCATAATGAATGATAGAAATATGGTAGGGATAGAGATGGTTGTGAAATAAATCTCTAAATTAATCATATTATGAAATATGTTCAATCGTGCTAGGATTTCTGAAAATTTTCAGCTCTCTATAATTTTGAAAAATAGTATAGCCACATTTCCATCACAAATTTTTCAAAAATTGTACTTTCCTTAATGATGTCCAAAAAAAAATTAAACTCTCCACATTATATAAAACCATGATGAATGACAAAAAGATGATAGAAAAAGAAGATGATCGTGAAATAAGCACCAATTCAAAGATATTATAAAATACATCCAATCATCACAAGAATTTAAATAATATCTCCTCTTGTTATGATATATAGTATAGTCACAATTCATCAAAATTTCATTAATTTAATAAAAATTTTGATGAGTTCCAAGAAGTTCGATTTGGTCAATAATTTAAATTTTTGAATAAATAATCAAAAGTGATTTTAAATTTTAAAATATCAATTTCAAGTGGGTTTCTGAAAGAACTATGCAGGTTGAAAATCAGTTTAAAAAAATCAATCATCTGAATGTGAAAATTTTCAATACTTCTAAGACTAATACCACTTGTAGTTCCTAATTTCCCATAATGACATGACAATGTATCACAGTCATGGATTTTTCACCAAATTATCTAATCACCACGCTCAAGCAAACAAATCTAGCAATTTAATTTCCTTTATTAGAGCAGCAGGAAATCAGGACAAGCTTAACAAGAGAATTTTTCACTATATTTACATCAAGTGTAAGACCCTAAACTTCCCCGATCCCCGAAGAGAAGAGGAAGAACAGATTGCCTTAAGAACAAGATGAATCAGAACACAAACAGAAGAACATTTCATTTCTTATTGCAACAATTTCATCAGAATACAAGAATATACAGAGTATGAATAAATATTACAAATTTACTAAATATCAGAGATTTACATGTTACAATGCAGCGGAAAATAATACAAAACAGAACTGAAAAGAATACAGGGATACAGATCTTTCCGAATATCATTCCAGCTATAAACCAGGATCCTATGAATATAAATCTGCAAAACCAAAACTACTAGCTGCCCATGTGGAAAATAGGGGCACCCAGAGTTTAGGTTAAAACAATAAACTCCAGGTCAGTCATGTGACTGGTGTGAGAACTAAAACAGTTATTAATATTTATTTTAAAGTTAGGTAAATCAAGGGACCACGCCGTATAACACAGAACGGGTTTCTTCCCAAGAATACCAATGCATAAAACAAGCAGCGCAATGCTAAACAAAGAACAATTAAGCTATTATAAGACCCATGTCCCATCACACAATGCAACTGTAACAACCCGGAAAATGCGAGCCAGTTTAAAAATTTTATTTCGGCAATTTTAGCGAATGTTGAACATTTAAAATGAATTATTTTAAATAATATAGACAAAAATTTATTTTGAATATAATTCGAACGTATATATTTATATACATCGTCGTTAGAATATAAATAATTATATATAATTGAAAAAGGAATTGAAAATGGCGTGGTAGTTCGATAATTCGATTTCAAACTTCAAATGAATGTACATGATTCAAAATAAACCGGATTTTGGTGAAACCAAAAATATTAGAATCTAGTTGAGAATATATTTCCAACGAATCTGAAAAATCGAAATTTCATAGCGGGAATCAAAAGTTATGCCCAGTTGAAAATTCAGAATGGTCGCTATGTAAATTATACATGGCCCAAAAAGTCAAATTTTGCATATGGATGAATTTGGACCCGAAACCACTTCCATTGAGTTCAAAATGCCGTTTGTAACTCCGAAAAGTATAAGCTTCGATATATTCCGATATCCGGAATAGTGGCAATAGGCAGGAGTTGTTCGGTTAACAAAACATAGCCCTTAAAAAGTAAGATTTTGCATACGAGCTTAGAATTCGACGAGATAAATTTTTATGGATTCATAATGACAAATTATTGTTATGTTCCAAAGGGCGCGTCGAACGGAGTCAGTATGTGGCCGTGCGAGCTAAAACAGTTCAGCGTAAAATGAGCAGTCATTTTACAAAGGAACATTACTGATACGACCTCAGAATTCGATTCTACCTTTTTTCTGGATTCGTATCGTCTAATAAGGGTTAAATTCAAGAGGGCATGATTTTTGGAGTTAGTGTGTGAGCGTGCGAGAAGAAAAGGTGCGCCAAAATCGCATTTTTGAGCAATATCTGAGCATATTCGTGATTTTTTTCGGATGGTCAAACGAACTCGGAATTCGACGAAACTTGTGTCGTTGGACTCGTCTTCACGTCTACTATCTCGTGTCCGAAATCCGCGGCGATTGGAGATCGTTAGCGTTCAGGCGATACGCGAGAAACTAGCATATAATCACTTTTTCTCTTTTTCTTCACTCCCTTTTCTCTCTTCCTCCTTTCTTCCTCTTTCTTCATTAATGGGGACCTCAACCCCCATGCCACCACTGTCACCCTCCTCCACCAGCCACCGCCACAACCTCCTCCTTCCTCCTCCTCTCTCCTCCCTCCTCTCTCTTGATTAGCAACCCTAAACCCCCAAATCACCAACCAGCACCACCGCGGCCACCACAGGCCCCACCACTGCCCTTAGCACCCTCCCCCACGTCCATCAGGCCCGCCACCGCCCGCTGGCCACCCAACTCCGGCCGTGGGCCCCGCTACACTCAAAAACCCATTTTCACCAAAATTCCCGTTTTGCACAAAACACCCCGGACTGTTTTGGCCTATATCTCTCAAACGGAGCGTTTTTGGCCAAAGTCCCTCTAAACCAAAGTTGTAGAGAACGAAATTCTCTTCGATATGGCTGTATGGAAGTCGTGTTTTGGAGTTCGGAGCTGCTCAGAAAACGCGTTCGAAGTCTGCTGTTCAAAAGCGGTAAAATTCGTGTACTTTCGCGAATTCTGGCGAATTGGAGCATTTTCGGCAAAAAGTCCCTTTGGCAAAAGTTGTTCAGAATGCCGTGCTTGTGCTAGAAAATAAGATGGATTGAAGATTTGAGCTTGTATGCGAAGTCTGGAGCTCGAACAACAATTCAGCAGTTCAGAAAAGGCGTTGGAAAAAAATCAATGTGAGAACTTCTCACTCTAAATTTCTTTTTCTAGTTATATATATATACTAGGATGCAGACGGTGCTTAGCAGCACCCGACACCCGTCGTCCACAGACCGTGGATGGCTTGTATGTTTGATTGATGTGTTGTGAAAATTATTTGTGATGTTGATGTGAAATCGATAATAAAATGTAGATGGTTGAAATAAATTAATTATCGTTAAAAATATAATTTTTAACGTGAAAGTGAATGAATAAATATTTATAGACAAATCGGCCGATTTGTTTATATACACTGATTTGACTGATATTGATTGGGTCGATAAATTTTACACATCGCCCAACTACACAAATAAAAATCTGTGTTTGTTGATTTGAAACCCCACACGGGTGTTGGGATGATATTTGGGTACACTAATCCCAATTATTTAATTGTATGTCGATCGATTGGTCGACAGGCTGTGTAAGCGTTGATTATTTATATTTGATGCTTATGCAGTTGTGTGGTGCACTATGGATGATGGTTGATTGTTTATCGTTGTTATTATATACATGTGTTGTATGGAATCCATATAATTAACATTATATGGTGATTGATTGGGCCTCATTCCCATCGGGAAAATAATGAATGTTATAAAAGAAAATTCATGTGTTGAATATAAAAATAGTCATGTGTTGACGATGTTCATGTGTTGAAACTATTTATTTGTTGAGTAAAATATTTTAATAACAAAATTTACATCTTTATCATATTTACGATTAGAATCTACTTCACGGTGGAAGTTTAATTAAAAATCAAATGACAGATACCATAATTTTATAAAATATTTTACATAACCAAAAATAGTCATGTGTTGACAGTACTCATGTGTTGAGATTGGTCGTGTGTTGAAAGAAATATAGATTCATGTATTGAATAGAATAAATATTCCTTTGTTGAATTGAATAACGAATTTATTGAAATATATAAAGCCGTGTTGATTAGAGTTGCGCTATTTTGACGTGAACGATATTTATATCGATTATATTCGTTTTTATAATGAATATAGAAAAGGTAGTGATTTCAAAATATAACGTTATGAAAATATTATCATTTATATAGTAATGATATGAAATATTCAATTTTGATTTGAAATTGAATATAAAGTTGGAATGGTTTTGAAAACGATTTATAAAATACGTTTTAAAAAGGAAATCGACGAAATATAATATATATATATATATATTATATATATATATATATAATGGCCTGAATAGAACGCGCCGCGCCGCGGTAGTTCGTGAATTTCGACCATTGACTTCGAATTGACGTTGCGGGAGATCCGACTGTCGGATTCTCCTAAAACCGGAACCGTTGGGTTCGTATCGAAAAGAGCTTTCCAATGAATATTAGAAATTTGAAATCTAACGGTTGGATTTGGAATTACGTCCAAATCAAATTTGGAAAAGGTCGCTGTAAGTGCAGTTCGATGGCCATTGGTGGAAATCGACTGTACGGGCCTTGATAAAATTAGTAAAAATAATCAATATTCCCAATACGTGAATTGGACAGGAGTTGAATCGAAATTATCTTCGGAATATTTCGATGTTCGATTTCGTGACTATACAGATATTGTTATGGGAATTTGAAAGATATATTTTATATCGTTATTTCCAATACGATATTTGTTGGTTTCAGGATTTGATATTTAATATAAGCCGGTATACTTTCTATTCAGAGCCTAATATTTAATATCAAATGTGATTTGGGTTTGTCGTGAATGGTGTCTTCATTAACACTGTTCTTAAGCCCAATAGAGAAAAAGATTAAATCTTTCTATTTAGATTTAATGAATTGTATCAATTAAATGATATTTAATTGGAATTGAATTTGAATTGGTTTTTGGGTTTATAGTGAGCGGTGTTTTGAACAACACCTGTTCTTTAACCCGATTAACAATAGAGTGTGATTTTAGGTTTATTGTGAATCGTGTTTTAGATGACATTGGTTCTTTAACCCAATTAAAGACAGAATATTGATTTTTAAGAAGATTAAAACTAAGTGGAGTTTTAATGAATCTTTAATTAGATTGAAATGTGAATTGATAATTTAAATTATCAAATCTGAAAGGTGATCGAGAATGGAGTACCACCAGTTTTTCTCCAAAGCGATAGTTAAATCTTTAATTAGATTTGAACGTGAAATGATAATTAATTTTACCGATAATACTGTGGTGTTAGATATGGAGTATTACCAGTTTTGCTCCATGGGATGAATAGGTTGGGATTGGGAAATAAAATAAATAATTACTTCGGTGTGGTTCGCTAATCCCAACTAGTTTGAAATGATATCCAAAGGAAGATTAAAGAATAAATTTAGAAGAATTTATCTGGGATAAAATTAATGGGAACCTTTCCCTAAGAATGTGATTTTGTGAATAAAAGAATATTCTGAATTGGAATGAGGCGTTTGTGTGTTTGTGTAACATTTGTTTATTATATACATGGGTTATTCAGAAAGGCCGGGTTTCTACCCATTTTGAATAACCGATTCGACGAGATGTCGAAGATGAAGACGGTGGTTGAAGACCGGAAGTCTTCACATCGTTTGGGTGATTACTGATGATCTCGATTGGGCTGTACACCCAAGATGAGGGAAACAGTTGGTGATCGTCCAGACGTACTTGGAGATGGATGGATATGCGAGGAAAGTGCCTTCGGTTTCGTTCAGACCTAGAACGAACTTGTAAATGGATTGTGTGTCTGACATTGGATTTTAATCTGTGTTGATTGATCTCTATTAAATATACATCTGTTTGGCGGCGGAGAATTTATTCTCTTTCTTGACGCCCTTCTCTGAGACGTACGAGCTCAGAGGTTGTATATCGATGGACATCAGTCGCATGGAGTGAATTTCCAGTGTGGCACGCGTAAGTGGCAATTGATCAGGGCTTCTGTTGAAAAGCAAAGTCTTGTGGTTGATGATCAAAGCACGACCTGTGTGGCGTAGCTTCGTGTATAACGTGAATTCGCGAGCCTCACACCTCTGTATGAGTCAAAAACGGGATAGTGACTACACGGAGAGCACGACGTTTCTTTCTAGCTAGGGTGGTGTCAGTGACCTACCAGCCCTGACATTTATATACTTTTCACCTGTGTGGTTGTTGGATACGAGGCGCCTCAGATATAGGTCTGTAAGGACCGGGAAACGTGTGTTCAGGAATAACTAATCCTCAAAAGTAAGAGAGGACCGGCCCTGAAGATCCAAGGATCATAGTGGGGTCCGGAGACATTTGCTAGAGTGTCTCGAACGCGGAGAGGAGCTTGCCCCTTGCCTCGACTCATGACGGAAATCCAATTTCCAATACGTGATATTGCGGTTTTAATTGTAGAACTAGTACGGCGACATGATAGATGGTACCCATGCCACCTATGATTGATATTTATGATTTGAATTGTTTTGACACTATACACTTATAATAGTATCAAATGATTTGTTTTAAACGTATCAAGCATGTTTGGATATTATAAGGGAAAACCCTATCCTCCGGCTTGCGTTACATTGTGTGATGGGACCTGGGTCTTATAATAGCTTCATTTTTCCAAAGAGCATTGCGCTGTTTTGTTATATGCACTAGTATTCTTGGGAGGAAACCCGTTCCGTGTTATACGACGTGGTCCCTTGAATTACTCTCTTCTAAAGTAAAGTTTTAAATAACCGTTATAGTTCTCACACCAGTCACATGACTGACCTAGAGTTTATTGTTTTAACCTAAACTCTGGGTGCCCCTATTTTCGACACGGGAAGCTAGTAGTTTTGGTTTTGCAGATTTATATTCACAAGATCCTGATTTACAGCTGGAACAATGCTCGGAAAGCTCTGTATCCGTGCATTATTTCTAGTTGTGCTTTTGTATTATTTTCCGCTTCGATGTATTTAAATGTAATTTAAATCTCTGATGTTTGTTGAATGTAATTTATTCATTTTTACTCTGTATATTCTTGTATCTGATGGAATTGTTGTAATAACAATGAAATGTTCTTCCGTTTGCGTTCTATTTTGTCCTGTTCTCAAAGTATCCGCGCTTTCCTTCACGGGGAAGTTACGGGTTCTTACAGCAATGCAAGCCGGAGGATAGGGTTTTCCCTTATAATAGCCAAAGAATGCTTGATACGCAAAATTTAATCTTTTATTATTACTATAAGTGAATAAAACAACTTCAAATATAAATGTATCAATCATAGACGGCATGAGTACCATATATCATGTTGCTATACTAGTTCTACAATTAAAACCATAGGATGACGTATTGGAAGTTGGATTTCCATATGTGAACCGAGGCAAGGGATCATCCTCACCGCTTCGAGACTGTCTAGCCCGAGCCTCAGGATTAGAGCTCGAGTGACCCTTAGATAATCAGGGCCGGTCCACACGAAGTGGATTAAAATGCCTGAATAATGCGTTTCCCCGCCCTATGGGGCGTAAACTGGTCATATCCCGACCAAACTATCGTCCTCGGAACGACCGATATAACGGAGGCGCCTCGCTATCCATCATCAACATAAGTAAAACGTCAGGGCTTGCAAAAAGCTGACACCACTCCTTGCTAAAAGGAAACACATGCCGTCACTGATGTCCTCTCCCGTTTCTGGTTCACACCGGGGTGTGAGGCTCGCGAATTAATGCTACACGAAACTACGCTATATTAAAGCCGTGCTTTGATCATCAACCACAAGGCTCTGCTTTTCAACAGAAGCCTTGATCATTTGCATCTCAGCATTCCACACAGGCAATTCACGCTATGCAACCGATGTCTATCAATCACATAGAATGTAATCCGATGTCAGACACACATCCATTTACAAGTTCATTCTGGGTCTGGACGAAACCGGAGGCACCTTATTCCTCGTCCCATATGTCCAATATAGGAGAGAGGTCCTCGCATATCCGGTCGATCTCCAAGTACATCTGGACGATCACCACTTTTTACCTTGTCTTGGGTGTACAGCCCAATCAAGAAATCAATAATCATCCAAACGATGTAAAGACCTCCGTTCTTCAACCACCGTCTTCATCCTCGACACATCGTCGAATCAGTTTTTTAGAATGGGATAAACCCGGTCTTTCTGAATAACTCGCGTATATAATAAACAAGTGCTATAAAAACACAACATACGCCTCATTCCAATCCAGAATATTTCTTTATCTAAATATTCATATACTTTGGGAAAGGTTCCTATTAGTTTTATCAAAGATAATTTCTTTAAATTTATTCTTTAATCTCCCTTTGGATATCGATTCAAACCAAATTATGGTTTATCTAAACTAGTCAGGATTAGCCAACCTTACCGAAGTAATCATTTGTTTAATTTCCAATCCCAACCTATTCATCCCATGAAGAAAAACCGGTAATATTTCATAGCTAACACCACGATGTTATCGGCAAATTCAATTACTATTTCACGTTCAAATCTAATTAAAGATTTAACTATCGCCTGGAGCAAAACTAGTGATACTCCATTCTCGATCATTACCATCTAATTAAAGATTCATTAAAACTTCACTTGGTTTTAATCTTCCCAAAAATCAATATTAGATTGTTAAACTTGGGAAATCATATCCTGCCTTTAAATGGGTTAAAGAACCAATGTCATTTAAAACACGATTCACCTAAACCCAAAATCACATTCCATTCCATCAGCCTTTAACCATAAATTAGCAAGTGAACAATTCCCTAAGTATTAACCCCGAAGGCCGAAACCAACATCAGAGCAATACCCAGGAAACCATTCAACTTAACAATCTCCAATTAGTTTCTGATTTTCTTAACTCCATTGGGTTTAATAACAGTATTGTTAAAGATACCATTTACGACAACCCAAAATCTCATTCCTTTGTTAATCGGGTTAAAGAACAAGTGTTATTTAAAAAAACGTTCACGATAAACCCAAAGACCAATTTCAATTCAATTCCAATTAAATATTAATTAATTGGTATACTTCATTAAATCTAAATAAAAAGATTTAATCTTTTCTCAACTGGGTTCAAGAACAGTGTTAATGAAGACACCATTCACGACAAACCCAAAATCACATTTGATATTAAATATAAGGCTCTGAATAGAAAAGATATCGGTTTATATTCAATATCAAATTCTGGAATCAACAAATAACATATTGGAATAACGATATATATATATATATATATATATATATATATATATATATATATATATATATATATATCTTCCAAATTCTTCCACATTGTCTGTATAATCACGGAATCCAATATCGAAATATTCCAAGATAATTTCGATTCAAATCCATTCCAATTCATATATTGGAAATTCCAGTTATTTTTAAAACCATTTCAAATCCAATTAATTTATTTAAAAATATTGGATTTCATAGTTCTAGTTCATAACTAGTTCATTTCGATAAAAATCTATTTTTATCTTTTAAAATATGGAATTTTTCATCCCAATTCTTTCCAAATCATTTCTTATGATTTTACAATAATTATTTATATTTTTAATAATTTTACCAAGGCCCGTACAGTCGATTTCCATAAACGGACATCGAACTGCACTTACAGCGACCTTTTCCAACTTTGATTTGGACATAATTCCAAATCCAACTGTTAGATTTCAAATCTCTAATATTCTTAGAAAGCTCTTTTCGATACGAACCCAACGGTTCCAATTTCAGGAGAATCCGACGGTCGGATCTCCCGTAATATCCATTCGAAGTCAATGGTCGAAATTCACGAACTGCCGCAGCGCAGTGCATTCTATTTAGGCCAATATATATATATATATATATATATTATATATATTTCATCGATTTCCTTTTAAAACATATTTTATAAACCGTTTTAAATTCGTTTTCAAAACGATTTCAACTTCACATTCAATTTCCAATCAAAATTGAATATTCCATATCATCGATATATATTTGATAGTATTTTCAAAACAATAGATTTTGAAATCAATCCCTTTTCGATATTCATTATAAAAATGAATAAAATCAGTATAAATATCTTTCACGTTCAAGTAGCGTCAATCTAATCAACATGGCTTTATATATTGAAGTATATTCGTGTCCATCCCAAATCGGACATCAAAATCAAATTTTGATCTTTTACTGAATATTATTTTAAAATATTTGTTATTTTAAAATATGCATTCTTTCTGGACTGGAATCAGACACCGTCAATTACCATATAATGTTGATTATATGGATTTCATACAATACATGTATATCACAACAATAATAAACAATCATCCATCATCCAGAGTGCATTCTACACTGCATAAACATTAAATATAAATATTCAACGCGTACACAACTTGTCAACCAATCGATTGACATATAACTAAACAGTTGCGATTAGTGTACGTCAAATATCATCCCAACACCCGTGTGGGGTTTCAATCAACAAATAATGAATTTTATTTATGCAGTTGGGCGATGTGTAAAATTTATCGTCCCAATCCATATCAGTCAAATGGGTGTACATAAACAAATCGTCTGATTTGTAAATGAATATTTATTTTATTCATATACATGTTAAAAATTATTTTTTTAACAATAAAATATTTATTCAATTCATGTACACAATAAATTTATTTATTGTTCTAACATATTTTAGAAAATTTTGGTGGTATAACGACACGATATCAAAATCGGGTAATGTCTAGCATTACCCCTTTCCTGATATTGGCTCGCGCCTTACACACATAACAATTCTAATCAATTCATTTCACCCAAACAACCAAATTCATCCAAATAATCTAATCAACTAAACCAAACAATCAAACAGGTCGTCCATGGTCTGTGGACGATGGGAAACAGTTCATATATGCAGTTATAAAATAAATAACTGTATAAGAAAATTTTAGTGAGGAGTTCTCACCTTAGGGATCCACTCCATAAATCTTTAGCGGACGATTTGGATTTCATTCAACTTCCAGTTCGTTCCATCGCAATCCGTTTTCACGCTGTTCATATTAAAAACCACATTTTAATTATGTTGTTTATTTTAAAAATCATATTTTTATTATCTCTATAATATAAAAATCATATTTTTATTATCTCTATAATATAAAATCATATTTTTAAACCGCTACTTCTACTAATAAAAAATTATATTTTTATTCTAAAATCATTTAAATAAAAATGAAATCTTTCTTTCAAGGTTATACATAATAAAAAAGAACATTTTTATTTCAACATTATTTTTAAACTATGAAAAATCAAATCTTTTGTACTGCAATAAAAATATTCTCATATATACGATGAAGATCCTATTTTTAACTAACTAAAAATATAATTTTATATAACTAAAAATCATATTTTTATGCCGTTAAAAATCATATTTTTATGTTCATAATATATATAAAAACCCGTATTTTTATTTCACTACCACGTATATAAAAATCGCATTTTTTTCACTACAACATAGATAAACATCGCATTTTTATTTCAAAGTTATTTATATAAAAATTACATTTTTTTATATACACAAATAAATAAAATCAAAGTCAAACTCACTGTAAATGTTAATCTCCAGCTGGAGGGGTTTTTTTGCGCGTCGGAGATGATCGGTGGCGTCGGTGGCAGGCGCCAGGGCTAGGAGGAGGCGCGACAGGTCGGCGGTGGGACCAGGGTGGTGATTTTAAGGCCAGGGCGTGGTGGTTTTTTTTTTTGGCTGTGGTTCAGGTCTTGACAGAAGAGGGGAGGTCGAGAGGAGAGAGGTGCGGGGGGAGGGGGGTCTGCTTGCTGCGGCGCTCCACCTGGGGGAGCGGCGGTGAGATCGAGGGGGGGGGGCGATGCGTTTTCAATCGTTTTTTTTTCTTTTTCTTATTTCCTTTTTTGATTGCAAATGTGAAGAGAGAGAGGGGGGAGGAAGTTTTATATATTTATTTATTTATTTATTTATTTTATCTTTCAAAAAGTTGACTTTCCTTTTGAACCCCAAATGAGGCCCAACGACTGTCATCCCTAGCGTATTACCCCCATTCCGAACACAATGGGATCTGTTTCGCAAGCCAATTCGATTGTTACAATCAGTTTTCCTTTAAATTAAAATATAATTCAATGTATATTTAATTTGAACGCACATTTTAATTTACCAGGGCCACATACTAACTCTAAAAATTCCAGAAAAATTATTTCTAGCTTCGTATTGACGATACGGTCCTAACAAAACTAATTTCATCTAATTTGAAGACTATTTAAAAAATGGCCACTTTCTGGTGACTGAAACTGACAAAACACATTTTCTTTTGCCACGCTCACATAATGATCCCAAAAATTATGAACTTTGGAATCTAGCAATAATTTGACATCCCGGATCCAACAAAAGTGGTTTCATCGAAAAAGGAGGTCGTTTGCAAAATGGCTATTTTTAAGGGCTATATTTCTATAACGACTATTCTGAATTTTCAACGGGGCATAACTTTTTATTCCTGCTACGAAATTTCAATTTTTCAGATTCGTTGGAAAGATATTTTCAGTTAAACTCTAATATATTTTTTTCACTAAAATCTGATTTATTTTGAATCCTGTTGTAACACCCCACGTCCATTAATGTCACTCACAAAGGGAATGCATTAACTTCCATGGAGGTTTTAAGTGAATATAGAACAGAAAAATTACAACAAGACAGATAATAAGTAGTACTTGGAAATCTAAAACTTCATTTTATTGCAGCGGAAATTAAACATGTTTGTTACATCATAAAAACCATAAATCAGAGTCAAGTACAATATCCATCTTAATAAAACAAAATACATAATCCCATTACACAAACAGCCATTAAAGAAGATAACAAGCTGGACTTTACTTCAACGGTCCAAGCTTTCCAAGAGAGATAAAGCAATCCAATCAAACTCCACTAGAGCTGGGCCCATCCTGAGGACCTGGAGGGGGAAAAATGATAGAAATGGAGGGGGTCAGACATAAAGTCTGGCGAGTATGATAATTCTAACAATACTACTATCAAAGTAACTAGACTAAGGCATAAGCTGGAAGACAAGTAAATGTCTATGAACTATTAGGTATGGAAGAGCAGATAAAGATAACATTAAAGATAACGTTAAAGGCACACCTAATACTAACGGATAATTACTACATTGCACCACACCAGTCACCCTCAAAGTTGATCCCGCTTGCTTCACACAGAAACTATATAAATAGCCTTGCGTACCCTAGCTGACTACATAGGTGCCGTCTACCCCTATCTCCACTAGGTGTACCCCACTACCCACTTGCGATCGGCTCCATACTCGTAGATACCCGTGCTGGCCCCACAGTGGGGTGTATCACTCCCATAAAGTGGCAACGAAATACAACTTGAGAATGCACGGCTTATACCTACACGATGCAACAACGTCTTACCTACCAGCCCGGGTCCACACATGCATATGAAACCCGTTGGACTTGCATTGCCACCGCTCCCCGTTTTGGCCTCTTATATTCAAACCCAGCATGCGTGTCCCGTCCTCGACTTGGGTCGAGCCCACAAAGATACGTTTGGGATACTGGTTGAAATGGGCCCCCACAAGCTACCCACCTAAGCTTGTCACCATTAGTATATCCCACTTAACCCTCTTAGTCATGTTCATTTACATGTGTGTTTGGTTAAGTCTTGCTAATCATATTTCACATGCCACTAAGGGCAACCACTAGATTCCTCACGCCACCCAAGGCACCTACTTAACCCCCATGTCCCACCTTACATGTTTATCTGGTTAAGTATTTCTTAATTCATTCAGGCCATAACCTCATAAAGACCTCTCACATTAGACTGGCATTTATGGCAGCTGGATTTGCCGGGCGGGTCCGGGCAGTCTTACACCATAAAAGAGTCTAACCTCGTGTCTTTACAACTGTTATGCTTTAGTTCGGACCTAGGATCTCTCACATTGGGCTGACATTTGTGACCACTGGATTTGCCGGGCGGGTCCGGGTAGGTTTACGTCACAAACGAGTCCAACCTCGTGTCCTAAGCATTGATTATCACTTATAATCTTTTACCCCAGTTTTAATAATTCCTTACTCAAATTATTAATTAACTCCAATTTTAATGATGTCCATAATTGACTCAATTATGGCCATCCACTCATGGCATGCAAAATCATATCAATTGCACCCCAACTTCTTAATATTGAATCCTTAATATTACCCCTACCCCACGTTATACGTTCGCTTATTCAACGCAAAGTATACGTTAGACTCGAATAGTCTAACTCATAGCACAAAGATAAATTATTACCACATATAGGCAAATAAAATAAATCTAATCATATAGGGGTGAAACTTGCATAAACTACACATGTTAAGGATCTAAAGGTGTCAACTTGTTAAATGTCACAATTTACATGATATGATCATAACCCAAATTTATGTATGAACTTGCATATGGGATTTTATGCAGCATAATAATGGTGTGAACTAGCATCTAATTCATAGAATTCACATATGTCATAGCATAATTCTAGATGTCATAATTCTAGATCTAAATAGATGTCATGGCATATGTTCATAATCTTTACTAATCAATCTACACTTGCATATGTGATTTGTCATATAGATCAACATAGCCCAAATAATATCAACATTATGATTTGGTTAACATGAACTAACTAACATAGATAATAACATCATGGCTTTATAACATGTATGATTTATCACAATTTAGCATAGAAAACTACAACCTATACAATATCATCATAGCATGATTTACAACATATAGAATATCATCATCACATAACATAGAATTTACAACATACATGATAGCATAAGGTTTAAAACAACATATATGACAATTCACATCATTCACTCATAATCCATTCATAACTTAATCTAATTAGTTCAATAATAATCTTGTTAAGATCATCATACTCACAATTAGAAGAGAAAGAGAGTCTTGATTTTCTTTAGAGTTGAGTAGAATTAGGGTTTTGATTAGCTTTCTTCCTTCTTAGTTGGCGGCGGCTACACTGAGTTCCATGGCGGCAGTATGACGGTGGCTATTCTATTTTTCATGTGAATTAGAGTGAGAGACTACCTAGGTATTTATAGAGTTTATGATTTATTTAGACCGTCAGATCAACTCAGAACTAAACTGAACCGTTTAATTTGCCAACTCAGCCCTAAAGACACATCAGCAGCTCAAGATTGGGCTCAGTCAAAACTCTAGCCGCTTGGACAAGTCGACACCCATGTCGACTGCCAGGTCGACTCCCCAGTCGACCGGGGGGGGGGGGGGGAGTCGACTCCCCAGTCGACCTGGGGTGCTGGGCGGGAATTTTCCCGCCTAGCCTGTTTTGACTCCGAATTTGAAATTTAAATTTTCTGAAATCTGTTTTGAATTTTCTGAAACTTCCGATGGCCATAACTTCTTCATACGAAGTCCAATTCACGCAAACTCGGACTCTATTCCAACCAGAATTCCGAGACGAACACAATGGCGCAACCCGTTTCCCACAATTCTCACGTCTGAGATTAGTTATTCTTTAATTTATGAATATTAATATTAACTGAATTACTGGGTGTCACATTCTCCCCTCCTTAAAGGATATCGACCCCGAAATCTTCAAGTCAAGAAGAATGTATATCCTAACATCCAATCGTCCATCTACTCAACCATCAAACACAGGCATCCATTGTCCTTATAGACTTCTAATGCTTTCATGTTTAAATGCATAGTGTGTGTATATGTCCATATCTAATGCAAAATCAGGCGGTCCACTGATTCAGTTGACCTCCTTAAATGCAAATCATGATAGTGCCATGCGTCCATTATGTATGCAAAAGAACCCTATCGATACATATTATTTCTACATGCGTGCACTACCATTCACCAAAATGCGATATCCATATGATAATACAATCATCTTGCATCCATTTTACTCAATACAACCATTTATATGCAATATGCAGTATGAAGTGACTGAGCCGATCTAGTGCCTATTAGTGTGTGTGTATATGCATCCACGAGCAACCACTAGCAAACACTTGCATCCACTTTGCATCCATCATACATAACATGTCTCAAACACATGTTTCAACCATAGGATTATCCTAACTAAAGGTCAAAGATACTAGCGAGAGGATACTCTAAAGATAAGATAAGTACAAGATAAGCGATAAAGGAGAAATTAAAAGACATACCCTAAAAAAAAAAGGGTACAACGAACGCATATTTTCTTCCGTCTCCCAAGTAGCGTTGCTCTCATCATCTCCCCATTGCACTTTGACTAGTCTGACCTCTAGATTTCTCAGCTTCTTGATCTCCGACCCAAGAATGCGTGTAGGACCTCGTCGAATCATCGCATCACGCTCTATCTCCACCTCTCTAAGCAAGCTCGGCTCTACCACCTCCGCGGTCTCGTGCAAGCACTTCCTCAAATGTGACACATGGAATACGTCGTGTACACCACTAAGTCTCTCAGGAAACTCCACTCTATACGCCATCTGTTCAATCTTCTCCTTAATAGGAAACGGCCCTACGAACCTTGGTGCTAATTTCCCAACGGACCCAAAGCGAACAATGTTCCGTAATGGAGACACTTTGATAAAGACCATGTCCCCAACTTCAAACTCAAGATCTGTCCTCCTCTCATCCGCATAAGATTTTTGCCTATCTTGCGCTGCCTTCATCCTCTTTCGAATCAAGTCGATCTTTTCCGAAGTCTCTCTAATCATATCGGGCCTAAGTAAGATCTTATCCGTAGCTTCCCACCAACATGTAGGCGAACGACACGACCGTCCGTAAAGAGCTTCGAAAGGTGCCATGCCAATGCTAGACTGAAAGCTATTATTATATGCGAATTCCACCAACGGAAGATGCTCTTCCCACGTACCCCCAAAGTCTAGGATACATAGCCTCAAAAGATCCTCTAGAATGCGATTCACCCTCTCAGTTTGGCCGTCCGTCTGAGGATGATACACGGTGCTCAAACATAACTGAGTCCCTACCGCCTCTTGTAAGCTTCTCCAAAATTCACTAGTGAAAATAGGATCACGGTCGCTTACTATGCTAGAAGGAACACCGTGCAAACGAACTATTTCTCGAACGTATACAGAAGCTAACCATGGAGCAGTCCTCTTACTCTTCACGGGAATGAAATGGGCGCTCTTAGTAAGTCTATCTACTATAACCCAAATCCCCGTATTACCCTTCCTTGATCTTGGTAATCCATCCACAAAATCCATCGAGACACTCTCCCACTTCCATAGTGGAACCTCCAATGGGTGAAGCAACCCACCGGGTTTCTTTTGCTCCGCTTTTACTTGTTGGCACACCAAGCATCTAATGACATACTCGGCCACATCCCTCTTCATGCCGGCCCAAAAGTAAACTCGTCTCATGTCCATGTACATCTTGTCCCCGCCGAGATGAATGGTCATCTTCGAACGATGTGCTTCGTCAAGAATAGCCTTCCTCAAACCTTCGTCTCGAGGTACACAAAGTCTACTATCCCTACGTAACCAACCCTTATCATCTAGGGTATACCTACGGAGATGGCTTGATGACTCCCCTCTTTTGAGCTTTTCTACTAACTCAACCAACTGTGGGTCGTCTCGCTGTGCCTCGCCAATCCGTCCCAAAAGCGTAGGTCTAACCTCCAAGGATGCTAGCAAACCGGGTACAAAGTCAACGGAAGGTCTAAAGTCAAACATAGAGATGAACTCTAAACTTCGCCGCTCAACAAACAAAGGACTCAAGGACAACCTTTTTCTACTTAAGGCATCTGCCACCACGTTACCCTTGCCAGGGGTATATGCTATCTCGAAGTCGTAGGATGCTAAGAACTCCATCCACCTTTGCTGCCTTAAGTTCAAGTCCTTTTGAGAGAATAAGTATTTTAATGATTTGTGATCCGTGAATAATTCGAATTTCCCGCCAAGAAGATAATGACGCCAAGACTTAAGCGCGAAAACAATAACGGCCAACTCTAGGTCATGTGTAGGGTAATTTTTCTCATGCGCTCTCAACTGCCTTCCACCATAGGCTATTACCCTTCCCTCTTGCATTAAGACTGCGCCTAGTCCTGTCCCACAAGCATCGGTATAAACAGTAAATGGCCTACTCCCGTCTGGCAGCACTAAGACTGGAGCTGAGGTCAAAGATCTCTTCAAACATTGGAACGCATCATCACAATCTACGTCCTATGTGAAAACTAGGTTCTTCTTCGTCAGGCGTGTCAATGGAGCTGATATCTTTGCGAAGTCTTTGATAAACTTCCTATAATAGCCAGCCAACCCCAAGAAACTTCTCACTTCGGTAGCATTTTTAGGGACCTTCCAATCTTGGATGGCGACCACCTTCGCGGGATCCACAGCTATCCCTTCTTTGGAAACCACGTGCCCTAAGAATCGTACTTCCTTCCTTCAGAAGTGACACCTAGAAAATTTAGCTTTAAGATTATGCGCTCGTAGGATCTCCAACACTTCCCTAAGATGTAGGGCATGCTCTTCTTCATCCTTAGAAAAGATCAAGATGTCGTCTACAAAGACTACCACGAATTTGTTAAGGTACTCCCTAAACACCCTACTCATCAGATCAACAAAGTATGCGGGGTCGTCTGTCAAACCGAAGGGCATTACTAGCCATTCATAGAAACCGTCCGGAGTCCTAAAGGCAATCTTGTCAATGCTATCCTCAGCCACCCTCAACTGATGGAAACCAGTGGCTAAGTCCAACTGCGAAAACACTGAGGCGCCAACTAACTGATCGAAGAGATCGTCAATCCTCGGCAGTTGGTGTCTGTTATTCTTAGTAAGCTTATTAAATTCTCTATAGTCCACACAAAGTCTAAGGGACCAATCCGCCTTCGTGGAAAATACTATTGGAGCACCCCACTCCGATATACTACGTCTTATGAACCCCTTCTCAAGCAACTCCTTCACTTGCTTATCGAGTTCCCTCCTTTCACGAGGAGCCATGTGGCGTACTGGCAAAGATACTGGTTTTGCATTATCCTCAAGACATATTCGAAAATCTGTCTCCCGCTTCGGAGGTAAGCCCTTCACCTCCTCAAACACATCCGAGTATTCTCGGACCAATCTAACAGATTGTAGATTTTCCACCGACGCGTCAAGCGATTCTAGATAACTTAGCATAACGGAATTTATGGGATTACAAAAGATTTCGAGAGCGTTACCAAGGCGGGTCATGAGCCTAACTACTCTCCTTTCACAATCAAGAACGGCCCCATTTCTGGATAACCAATCCATTCCTAAAATTAGCCCATAGCCCGTGAAGCCCAAAACATAAGCATCACATCTAAACTCAACGCTAAGTATAGAAATTTTCAAATCCAAACACATCATGGACAAATAAGCTAAGCCCCCAATTGGATTCGAAACAACTAAGGGATCCTCTACTAAACTGGTGTTTAAGTGCAGTGATTCAACTAATGACGTAGAGATAAACGAATGCGATGCGCCCGAATCAAATAAGGTACGGACAGGATGATCAAACAGAAAAACTAAGCTTTCAACAGAAATGGTTCTACCTCGTTCTTGCAGCGGTGGGACCGCTAGAGCCTGAACTTGTCCCCTTGCCTGCCCTGGTGCGATAAGAGCCTGCACCTGTCCTCCCGAGGTAGACCCTGCCCTCTACCCCTTCTTTGGGCAGTCCTTCACTAAATGTCCCGCTTCGCCACAGTGAAAACAGCCAGTCTTCTTTTTCTTTCGGCAATCCTTGCTGAGATGGCCTGGTGTCCCACAGTTAAAGCATTTCTTATTTCCCTTGCCATTATTTCTTTACCACCCTTCTTATTTTGCTGTTGTGGTTTCTTCTGATCCCCTTTCTTCTTGGGTGCCTTATTAGCTTTAGCGCCTTTCTCCTCGTGCATGAGTGCCATGTCTACAAGCTTCTCAAAGGTGGCCCCCATAGGGATGTGGGTCATAGCCAACCCTTGCAACGGTTCATTCAATCCATTAACGAACCTCAGAGCCTTCTTCTCCGGCGTGTTCACTAAGTCCAAGCCAAACCTTGCTAACTAATTAAATTTGCTGACATATTCTTTCACTGATGAACTTCCTTACTTTAATGTCAAGAACCTTTCCATATATAGATTCTCTTCTGCCCTTGAGAGAAACTTTGCCTCAAACCTACGCCTGAAATCTGCCCAAGAATCAACAGGACGCTCCCCATTAGTGACCTCCCACCAAAACGAGGCCTCTCCCTTCATTAACCAAGCTGCTAATTTGACCTTCCTCCCTTCTTCCACTTCAAAGATTTCTAGAAATTCTTCCACCTCCTTAAGCCAATCTCTAGCTTCAACAAACGTTTCTGACCCTTGAAAAGGTTTTCCACCCATAGCCTTAAATTCCTTGCACGTCTTTGCAAAAGTATCAACGCGAGGAGGAGGAGGAACGGGTGCAACTGGTGGTGGAGGAACATTGGCTGGACCTGCAGCGGCCCTAGCCTCTAATAACCTCCTATACCATCCTGGTATCGTTACACCGTCCGGAAGGTTAAAATCTTCAGCCATGCTGAAACGAAAAAGGAAAGATTCAAAATGGAGAATTCGAAAGATAATGATATATGGCTATTGGGGATTATGTTTTTCTTAAAAACTTTCCTCTTTTAATTAATCATCAAGACATGTTTTGAAAACACTTCTTCCAAAAATACTTTAGAAAAATAGTTTTTCTAAAAAAATTATCTGTTCTGGTAACCTTAAGCTCTGATACCATGTGTAACACCCCACGTCCATTAATGTCACTCACAAAGGGAATGCATTAACTTCCATGGAGGTTTTAAGTGAATATAGAACAGAAAAATTACAAGACAGATAATAAGTAGTACTTGGAAATCTAAAACTTCATTTTATTGCAGCGGAAATTAAACATGTTTGTTACATCATAAAAACCATAAATCAGAGTCAAGTACAATATCCATCTTAATAAAACAAAATACATAATCCCATTACACAAATAGCCATTAAAGAAGATAACAAGTTGGACTTTACTTCAACGGTCCAAGCTTTCCAAGAGAGATAAAGCGATCCAATCAAACTCCACTAGAGCTGGGCCCAACCTGAGGACCTGGAGGGGGAAAAAGGATAGAAATGGAGGGGGTCAGACATAAAGTCTGGCGAGTATGATAACTCTAACAATACTACTATCAAAGTAACTAGACTAAGGCATAAGCTGGAAGACAAGTAAATGTCTATGAACTATTAGGTATGGAAGAGAAGATAAAGATAACGTTAAAGATAACGTTAAAGGCACACTTAATACTAACGGATAATTACTACACTGCACCACACCAGTCACCCTCAAAGTTGATCCCGCTTGCTTCACACAGAAACTATATAAATAGCCTTGCGTACCCCTAGCTGACTACATAGGTGTCGTCTGCCCCTATCTTCACTAGGTGTACCCCACTACCCACTTGCGATCGGCTCCCTACTCGTAGATACCCGTGCTGGCCCCACAATGGGGTGTATCACTCCCCTAAAGTGGCAACCCGATACAACTTGAGAATGCACGGCTTATACCTACACGATGCAACAACGTCTTACCTACCAGCCCGGGTCCACACACGCATATGAAACCCGTTGGACTTGCGTTGCCACCGCTCCCCGTTTTGGCCTCTTATAGTCAAACCCAGCATGCGTGTCCCGTCCTCGACTTGGGTCGAGCCCACAAAGATACGTTTGGGATACTGGTTGAAATGGGCCCCCACAAGCTACCCACCTAAGCTTGTCACCATTAGTATATCCCACTTAACCCTCTTAGACATGTTCATTTACATGTGTGTTTGGTTAAGTCTTGCTAATCGTATTTCACACGCCACTAAGGGCAACCACTAGATTCCTCATGCCACCCAAGGCGCCTACTTAACCCCTATGTCCCACCTTACATGTTTATCTGGTTAAGTATTTCTTAATTCATTCAGGCCATAACCTCATAAAGACCTCTCACATTAGACTGGCATTTATGGCAGCTGGATTTGCCGGACGGGTCCGGGCAGTCTTACACCATAAAAGAGTCTAACCTCGTGTCTTTACAACTGTTATGCTTTAGTTCGGACCTAGGACCTCTCACATTGGGCTGACATTTGTGATCACTGGATTTGTCGGGCGGGTCCGGGCAGGTTTACGTCACAAACGAGTCCAACCTCGTGTCCTAAGCATTGATTATCACTTATAATCTTTTACCCCAGTTTTAATAATTCCCTACTCAAATTATTAATTAAATCCAATTTTAATGATGTCCATAATTGACTCAATTATGGCCATCCACTCATGGCATGCAAAATCATATCAATTGCACCCCAACTTCTTAATATTGAATCCTTAATATTACCCCTACCCCACGTTATACGTTCGCTTATTCAACGCAAAGTATACGTTAGACTCGAATAGTCTAACTCATAGCACAAAGATAAATTATTACCACATATAGGCAAATAAAATAAATCTAATCATATAGGGGTGAAACTTGCATAAACTACACATGTTAAGGATCTAAAGGTGTCAACTTGTTAAATGTCACAATTTACATGATATGATCATAACCCAAATTTATGTATGAACTTGCATATGGGGTTTTATGCAGCATAATGATGGTGTGAACTAGCATCTAATTCATAGAATACACATATGTCATAGCATAATTCTAGATGTCATAATTCTAGATCTAAATAGATGTCATGGCATATGTTCATAATCTTTACTAATCAATCTACACTTGCATATGTGATTTGTCATATAGATCAACATAGCCCAAATAATATCAACATTATGATTTGGTTAACATGAACTAACTAGCATAGATAATAACATCATGGCTTTATAACATGTATGATTTATCACAATTTAGCATAGAAAACTATAACCTATACAATATCATCATAGCATGATTTACAACATATAGAATATCATCATCACATAACATAGAATTTACAACATACATGATAGCATAAAGTTTACAACAACATATATGACAATTCACATCATTCACTCATAATCCATTCATAACTTAATCTAATTAGTTCAATAATAATCTTGTTAAGATCATCATACTCACAATTAGAAGAGAAAGAGAGTCTTGATTTGCTTTAGAGTTGAGTAGAATTAGGGTTTTGATTAGCTTTCTTCCTTCTTAGTTGGCGGCGGCTACACTGAGTTCCATGGCGGCGGTATGACGGTGGCTATTCTATTTTTCATGTGAATTAGAGTGAGAGACTACCTAGGTATTTATAGAGTTTAGGATTTATTTAGACCGTCAGATCAACTCAGAACTAAACTGAACCGTTTAATTTGCCAACTCAGCCCTAAAGACACATCAGCAGCTCAAGATTGGGCTCAGTCAAAACCCTAGCCTCCTGGACAGGTCGACACCCAGGTCGACTGCCAGGTCGACTCCCCAGTCGACCTGGGGGGGGGGGTGTCGACTGCCCAGTCGACTCCCCAGTCGACCTGGGGTGCTGGGCGGGAATATTCCCGCCTAGCCTGTTTTGACTCGGAATTTGAAATTTAAATTTTCTGAAATCTGTTTTGAATTTTCTGAAACTTCCGATGGCCATAACTTCTCCATACGAAGTCCAATTCACGCAAACTCGGACTCTATTCCAACCAGAATTCCGAGACGAACACAATGGCGCAACCCGTTTCCCACAATTCTCACGTCTGAGATTAGTTATTCTTTAATTTGTGAATATTAATATTAACTGAATTACGGGGTGTTACACCTGTACATTCATTTGAAATTGAATTTTCAAACTACCGCGCCACAATTCTATTCCTTTTATAATTAAAATAAATATTTATATTCTAATGTCGATTCAAATAAATATATATGTTCCAATTCTATTCAAAATAAATTTCTAGTCATTATTATATAAAATAAATCATTTTAAATATTCAAAATTCATTAAAATCGCCAAAATAAAAATTTTAAATTGGTCCTAATTTTTTGGGTTGTTACAATCTCCCCCACTTAAAATCTTTTCGTCCTCGAAAAGGAACGGAGCTGAAAGTTGTTTTACTAATCAACTCAACTTTCAGGTTGGCTTTCATTCTTCAACTTTTCAGTTTCTAAGAATTTTCCAATTTTTCAAAAATTTGGCTAACACCCTAAATTTTCGAAAAATTTCGCCATAACCTACTTTGTACGAGAGCATCGGGAAAATCCCCAAACCACCACATCGGCCTCTCCAATCAAAACGAAAAAGAAACAGCTAATCGGCTCATAAAATCATCAAAAACCCCAAGAAATTCAATAAACATGTACCTATTTGTCAGACAAACAATTTTATTCCTCTGCTCTAGCCTCTTTGTTATGACCTGTTCACACATATACATGTATATGCATGAAATTTCAATCAATTTTCAATTCATTTCAATATTTCATACAATTTGGTTATATGTACCGTTCTTTCACATAATGGTTTTATTGGTTAACAAATAATCATACAATGCAACCATCAATCAATTAATGAATTAATGTTTCAAATTTATAATTTTGACATATATACAGAAAATCTTGTTTTTGATGCCAAGTCACAGCAACATATTCTAACTATATTTTGGTTCTCACACCAGTCAATTGGAATTATATAAATATCCCACTTTCGAAACTCGAACACAAATGCTGATGATGTCGCGACATCACCAGAATTATGTCCGGGAGAGTAGAGTGTAATTCTATATCTATCCAGTATATTAAAACTTCAAATACACGTGGATCATACGTATACGAAAAATATTTTTATACATGATTGTCCAAATCAATATAAAAATAATATTCAAATACGAATAATTGATTTAAATTTTCAAAACAAAAAGGTTTTCATCTTTATTTGAAAACAACTCTCTTCCGACTCATTTTAGTATACTACCGATCCTAACTCTAACGAGTCATTCCTATTGGATATTTCTAATCCAATCACTAATGAATTCTTTCGTTTGGTTCTAACGTGTCTTGTTCTCCGAGGTCTTTAAACCAAAGCTCTGATACCACTGTAAGGACACTAAAATTCCCTGATCTCCGAAGAGAAGAGGAAGAACGGATTGCCTTCAAAATAGGACGAATCAGAACACAAACAGAAGAACATTTCATTGCTTATTACAACAATTTCATCAGAATACAAGAATATACAGAGTATGAATAAATATTACACATTTATTAAATATCAGAGATTTACAAGTTATAATGACGCGGAAAATAATACAAAACACAACTGAAAAGAATATACGGATACAGAGCTTTCTGCATATCATTCCAGCTGTAAACCAGGATCTTGTGAATATAAATCTGCAAAACCAAAACTACTAGCTGCCCGTGTAGAAAATAAGGGGCACCCAGAGTTTAGGTTAAAACAATAAACTCCAGGTCAGTCATGTGACTGGTGTGATAACTAAAACAGTTATTAATTTTTATTTTAAAGTTAGGTAAATCAAGGGACCATGTCGTATAACACGGAATGGGTTTCTTCCCAAGAATACCAATGCATAAAACAAACAGCGCAATGTTAAATAAAGAACAATGAAGCTATTATAAGACCCAGGTCCCATCACACAATGCAACGCAAGCCGGAGGATAGGGCTTTCCCTTATAATAGCCGAAGAATGCTTGACACGTGAAATTTAATCTTTAATTATTACTATAAGTGAAGAAAACAACTTCAAATATAAATGTATCAATCATAAACGACATGGGTACCACATATCATGTCGCTATACTAGTTCTACAATTAAAACCACAGGATGACGTATTGGAAGTTGGATTTCCATCTATGAACCGAGGCAAGGGATCATCCTCACCGCTTCGAGACTGTCTAGCCCGAGCCTCAGGATTAGAGCTCGAGTGACCCTTGGATCATCAGGATTAGAGCTCGGGTTAAGGAACAAGTGTTATTTATAACACCGTTCACGATAAACCCAAAGACCAATTTCAATTCAATTCCAATTAAATAATAATTAATTAGTATATATCAATAAATCTAAATAAAAAGATTTAATCTTTTCTCAACTAGGTTCAAGAATAGTGTTAATGAAGACACCATTTACGACAAACCCAAAATAACATTTGATATTAACTACAAGGCTCTGGATAGAAAAAATATCGACTTATATTCAATATCAAATTCTGGAATCAACAAATACCGTATTGGAATAATGATATATATATATCTTCCAAATTCCTCCACAATATCCATATAATCACGGAATCCAATATCGAAATATTCCGAAGAAAATTTCGATTCAAATCCATTCGAATTCATATATTGGAAATTCTGGTTATTTTTAAAACCATTTCAAATCCAATTTATTTATTTAAAAATATTGGATTTCATAATTCAAGTTCATAACTAGTTCATTTCGATAAAAATCTATTTTTCTTTTTTCAAATATGGAATTTTTCATCCCAATACTTTCCAAATCATTTCTTATGATTTTACACTAATTATTGATACTTGTAATAATTTTACCAAGGCCCGTACAGTCGATTTCCATAAACGGCCATCAAACTGCACTTACAGCGACCTTTTCCAAATCTGATTTGGACATAATTCCAAATCCAACAGTTTGATTTCAAATCTCTAATATTCGTTAGAAATCTATTTCTGATACGAACCCAATGGTTTCAGTTTCAGGAGAATCCAACGGTCGGATCTCCCGTAATGTCCATTCGAAGTCAATGGTCGAAATTCGCGAATTGCCGCAGCGCGGCGCATTCTATTAAGGCCATTATATGTATATAATATATATATTATATATATTTCATCGATTTCCTTTTAAAACGTATTTTATAAATTGTTTTAAATTCGTTTTCAAAACGATTTCAACTTCACATTCAATTTCCAATCAAAATTGAATATTCCATATCAACGATATATAAATGATAGTATTTTCATTACATTAGATTTTGAAATCAATTCCTTTTTGATATTCATTATAAAAATGAATAAAATCGATAAAAATATCGTTCACGTTCAAATGGCGTCAATCTTATCAACATGACTTTATATATTGAAGTATATTGGTGTCCATCCCAAATCGGACATCAAAATCAAATTTTGATCTTTTACTGAATATTATTTTAAAATATTTGTTATTTTAAAATATTCATTCTTTTTGGGCTAGAATTAGACACAGTCAATTACCATATAATGTTGATTATATGGATTTCATACACCACATGTATATCACAACAATAATATACAATCATCCATCATCTAGAGTGCATTCTACACTGCATAAGCATTAAATATAAATATTCAACGCTTACACAGCTTGTCAACCAATCAATTAACATACAACTAAACAGTTGGGATTAGTGTACGACAAATATCATCCCAACACCCGTGTGGGGTTTCAATCAACAAATAATGAATTTAATTTGTGCAGTTGGGCGATGTGTAAAATTTATCGTCCTAATCCATATCAGTCAAATGGGTATACATAAACAAATCGTCTGATTTGTAAATGAATGTTTATTTTATTCATATACACGTTATAAATTATATTTTTAACAATAATATATTTATTCAATTCATTTACACAACAAAAATATTATTTTTATTGTTCTAACATATTTTAGAAAATTTTGGCGGCATAATGGCGCGATATCAAAATCGAGTAATGTTTAGCATTACCCCTCTCCTAATACTGGCTCACACCTTACACGCATAACAAATCTAATCAATTCATTTCACCTAAACAACCAAATTCAATCAAATAATCTAATCAACTAAACCAAACAATCAAACAAGTCGTCCATGGTCTGTGGATGATAGGGAACAGTTCATATATGCAGTTATAAAATAAATAACTATATAAGAAAATTTCAATGAGGAGTTCTCACCTTTGGTATCCACTCTGTCAATATTTAGCGGACGATTTGGATTCCGTTCAACTTCCAGTTCGTTCCATCGTAATCCGTTTTCCCGCTGTTCATATTAAAAACCACATTTTTAATATGATGTTTATTTTAAAAATCATATTTTTATTATCTCTATAATATAAAAATCATATTTTTATTATCTCTATAATATAACAATCATATTTTTAAACCGCTACATCTACGAATAAAAAATTATATTTTTATTCTAAAACCATTTAAATAAAAATGAAATCTTTCTTTCAAGGTTATACGTAATAAAAAAAACATTTTTATTTCAACATTATTTTTATACTATGGAAAATCAAATCTTTAATACTTCAAAAAAATATTCTCATATATACGATGAAGATCCTATTTTTAACTAACTAAAAGTATATTTTTATATAACTAAAAATCATATTTTTATGTCGTTAAAAATCATATTTTTATGTGCATAATATATATAAAAAACCTTAGTTTTATTTCACTACAACATATATAAAAATCGCATTTTTATTTCACTACAACATAGATAAACATCGCATTTTTATTTCGAAGTTATTTATATAAAAATTACATTTTTTTATATACACAAATAAATAAAAATCAAAGTAAAACTAACTATAAATGTCGATCTCCAACTGGAGGGGGTTTTCTGCGCGCCGGAGATGGTCGGTGGCAGGCGTCAGGACTAGGGGGAGGCGCGGCAGGTCGGCGGTGGGACCAGGGCGTGGTGGTTTTTTTTTGGCTGTGGCGCGGATCTTGACAGAAGAGGGGAGGAGGAGAAGCTGGTCGAGAGAAGCGGGGGGGGGGGGGGGGTCCGGTTGCGGCGGCGCTCCACCTGGGGGAGCGGCGGTGAGATCCAGGGGGGCGATGCGTTTTCAATTGGTTTTTTTCTTTTTCTTATTTCTTTCGTTGACTGCAAATGTGAAGAGAGAGAGAGAGAGAAGGGGGAGGAAGTTTTATATATTTATTTAACTATTTTATCTTTCAAAAAGTTGACTTTCCTTTTGAACCCCAAATGAGGCCCAACGACTATTATCCCTAACGTATTACCCCCATTTCGAACACAATGGTATATGTTTCATAAGCCAATTCGGTTGTTACGATCAGTTTTCCTTTAAATTAAAATATAATTCAATGTATATTTAATTTGAACGCACATTTTAATTTACCAGGGCCACATACTGACTCTGAAAATTCCAAAAAAATTATTTCTAGCTTCGTATTGATGATACAGTGCTAACAAAACTAATTTCATCAAATTTGAAGACCTTTTGAAAAAAGGCCATTTTCTAGTCAATCCAAATTGACTGAAAATGACAAAACACGTTTTCTTTTGCCACACTCACATATTGATCCCAAAAATTATGAATTTTGGAATCTAGCAATAATTTTACATACCGGATCCAACAAAAGTGGTTTCGTCAAAAACAGAGGTCGTTTACAAAATGGCTATTTTTAAGGGCTGTATTTCTATAGTGACTATTCTGAATTTTCAATTGGGCATAACTTTTTATTACCGCTATGAAATTTCAATTTTTCTGATTCGTTGGAAAGATATTTTCAATTAGACTCTAATATTTTTAGTTTCATTAAAATATGATTTATTTTGAATCCTGTACATTCATTTGAAATTTGGAATTTGAAATTTGGAATTTGAAATTTGGAATTTGAAATCGAATTTTCAAACTACCGCGCCACAATTCAATTCCTTTTATAATTAAAATAAATATTTAAATTCTAACATCGATTCAAATAAATATATACTTTCCAATTCTATTCAAAATAAATTTCTAGTCATTATTATTTAAAATAAATCATTTTAAATATTCAAATTCATTAAAATTGCCAAAATAAAAAATTTAAATTAGTTTGATTTTCCGGGTTGTTACATCAAGCCCTAGAGACAATCCATTATCCAAGACTAAAACAGTTCTGTAATATCCTAGATTTTTAACCTTTTTAATTAATATCTAAGATACTTTTAAATGTTGTTTTGGAACTAATTTAATAATTTTTAATATTTTATTAACATAATATAATAATAATCTAATTCCAAAATAGTCGGGACTAGTTAAATTTGCCGTATAATATAAATTGGACAATATAGAAATATTTATTTTAGTTTGTTTTGAATTATATCAACGTATTTGTTTATCAAACGACGATACAACGTATAATTTAATTATAAAATGAGCTACAGCGGTGCGATAGATCGTAATATTTCGTTTTGAACTTTAATTGGTTATACATGATCCAAAATAAGTCGGATTTCTTTAAATAAGAAACGTCTGAATCTATTGGATAATATTTTTCTAATGAAAAAGAAAAATCGATTTTTCATTTGGTAGATTTTATTTTATGTCAAAATCAAAATTTCAAATAGTCTCTATGGAATTCGTTAGTAAATTATAACGATTTTATATATAAAATAAAAGGGTTTTTATTATATTGAATGTATATATTTTAAACCAAGTGCAAAATCTTGTTTTAGTCGTAAACAAGAATGATATGTATACATCTGCGACAATGACATTTTAAAGCACTGCAAATCCGCGTAAGATCTTTACAATGTCTAAACAAATCTTGCAGCAAGATTTGACTAAATTTATGAAAACAATCTTAGTTAAAATTTATTAAATCTCGGCGCATATCTTCATTGAATTAGGTAGAAAGTGAAATTAAAACAACAAGTATTAAACACAATTTTATAAGATCATTATATATTTTTTGTGCAAATATAACCTATCCTAAATCTTGCCAAAACACTATGCATGTCACTTTCGAACCTAACAAAATCTCAGCTGTACAAAATTAAAACCAAGGCGCACATAATTTTTTCCAAAACCATGTGCATGTGTTAGCTGGCGTCTGGATTGCAAATTAAAGCCTGTCAGTACTTTTGTCTACATAATACAGTAGAGAGAGCAGTGTTCCCCTATATTAACCCATCTTTGTTTCAGCAAGGAAAGAACACAGTAGGAACCCAAACTTTAGAAATTGTATAAAACTGAAACCACCCCTATTTCTCTATATATTTGATTCGTCCTCCACTGACTTAACTGCGCCTTACCACCAAACGTCAATTGCATCCCATCGGCTTCTCGTCCAATGCCAGTACTCATGACCACATTAACTATTTTTTCTTTGTTTCTTCTTTGATTTTCTTTGATATCCTATCTTGTAATCGCTCCAACAACAAACACAAACATGAAACAGATAGGCCACCTCTTTGCAAGCTTTCGATCTAATTGTATTCCACTCGTTCAAATGCTATGTGTTACTTGAGGGTGTTTGTTGAACGGAGTGGGAAGGTGAGACCAGGTCGGTGCTAGAACAGGCTTCGGCGGAGTGAAGGAAGCGTATAGGTGGCAGTTTCCATGCGCATGAATTTACTGGAGCAAATGGTTTGTTTGGAGGAGTTGAAAAGTGTCGGCTGTGAAGGTGGAGCATTGTAGTATTGTTTTGTTTGGGGTGGTGGGTCAATGAAGTTGAGGATCATGGATAGTTCTGAAAAAGTGAGCTGAAGCTCGGTGATGTTGCATGGTGACTGAAGGCAGCGTGTTAGTGTTCATTGAGGAAGTTAAGGTAACAAGAAAAAATAAATAAAATGAGTGGGGTACCAATGTAAGATAAGTCACACCCTATACCTCGAGGTGCTGAAAGGACTGACAAGACGCGATATTTTGGGATGATCGTGGAGGGTGTAGGAGGGATGAGAGTGAGGTGGGAAGGAGAGTGAAGTCATTTGTATTGAAAATGGTTGGATAATAAAGGTGGGAAGAAGCTAACAAGTTGTGGTCATGGGGAGAAATGAAGTGTTGTAGAACTATGTTATGCGGGGAAGAAGAAACATAGGGTTGGGTTAGGCCTTGCATAAGAAAAAAAATGCAAACTAACCAAAAAAAGAAGGGAGGGGTGTACGTGAAAGCGTTTGGTAGCAGGTAGAGAAACATAACAAAATTTGGGAAAAGAATTAGTAGTATTAGTGGAATGAAAAAAATGTTCAACGGATTGTGACACGACTCGAAATCCCTTGATCTCCGAAGAGACGAGAGAGCCCGAATTGTAAGAGAACACGATGCATCAAAACGCAGAACCACAATTGCACGGTGCAAGAATACAATTATCAGAGAATATAATACATAATTGCTAAAATAAAATGCATAAATACAACGCACAACAGAAATACATCAACTACCATAACTGAAAGAAATACACGGATACAAAGCTTTACGAATATAGCTCCAGCTGTAATCTAGGATCCTGGGAAAATAAAGAATCTACAAAACCGAAACTACTAACTGTCCATGTGGAAAATGTGGGAACCCGGAGTTTAGGTGGAAACAGTAAACTCCAAGTCAGTCATGGGACCGGTGTGAGAGCTAAAACAGTTACTAAACTTTACTTTAAAAATAAGGTAATTCATGGGACCATGCCTTATTACATGGAACGGGTTTACTTCCATGAATACTCTAAAATAAAACAATAGACAAACAACGTAATACTTTTTGGAAAATGAAGCTATTATAAGACTCAAGTCCCATCACACAATGCAATACAAGGCAGAGGATAGAGTTTTACCTTATAATAGCCATACATGCTTGGTACGTCTCAAAAAAAAATATTTTTGATATTATTATAAGTGCATAGTATGGCGACCAACTTTAAATATAAATGTATCAATCATAGACGTTAGAGTACCCCCCATCCTACTATGTCGCCATATAGGTTTACAACTAAAATCGAAAAGTCATGTATTGGAAATTGGATTCCATCTATAAGTCAAGCAAGGGATGTCTCCCTACCGATTTCATGACACTCTAGTAAATGCCTCAGGATCACACCTATGGGCAACCCTTGGATCTTTAGGGCGGGTCCTTACCTAACGTTTATGGGTTATGTATTCCTGAACAATACATTTCCCAGTCCTATCGGACCTCCAAAATGGTCATTACGTAGACCATATAAGCCTTTTTGTCGGCTCTATATTCGAGGCGCCTCACAATCCACCATCCACATAAGTAAAAATGTGTGGGCTCCATTCCATGACACCACTTCTGGCTAGAAATAAACGCATGCACTCCCCGTGGTCACTATCCCGTTTCTGACTCATACCGGGGTGTGTGGCTCGCGAATTAACGCTACACAAAGCTATGCTACTTAAAGTTGTGCTTTGATCATCAACCACAAGGTTCTGCTTTTCAATAAAAAGTCTTGATCATTTTCATCTTAGCATGCCACATTGACAATTCATGCCATACAACCGATATCTATCAATATATAACCTTTAAGCTCATACATCTTAGAGAAGGGTGTTAAGCAAGAGAATAAATTCTCCGCCACCAAACAGATACATATTTAATAGAAATCAATCAATACAGAATGAAATACAATGTCAAACATAATCCATTCAACAAGTCCGTTTTGGGTCTGAACGAAACCAGAGGCACCTTATTCCTCGTCCCATATATCCAATACAGGAGAGTGGTCCTCGCATATCCGGTCGATCTCCAAGCACGTCTGGACAATCACCACTTATTACCTCATCTTGGGTGTACACCCCAAGTCGAGACATCGACAATCATCCCATTGGTGTGAAGATCTCCAGTCTTCAACCACCGTCTTCATATTTTTGACTTTTAGTCGTCGTAACTATTATTCATAATGGGTTAAACCCGGTCTTCCCAGACACTGGTGTATCTTTATAATCATGTGATAAGTACACAAAGATAGCACACATCTCATTCCAATCTAGAATATTCTTTTATTCAAATATTCACATCTTTGGGGAAAGGTTCCCATTAATTTTATCAAAGATAAGTTCTTTTAAACTTATTCTTTAATCTTCCTTTGGATATCATTTTCAAAAGATTTTATCATTTCACAACTTAAACCAAATTAAGGTTTATCAACTAGTTGGAATTGACGAGCCTTACTGAAGTAATCTTTTATTTAATTATCCTAATCTCAACCAATTTATTCCACGAAGCAAAACTGTTGGTACTCCATATTTAACACCCATTGTGTTATTGGTAAATTTAATTATCATTTATCGTTGAAATCTAATTAAATATTTAACTATCACATGGAGTAAAAATGCATGGGAAGGAGAGGAGGAGAGAGTGGAGGGGGTTAGAGGGTACTCCATCTCGAACATTTCTTAAATTCAGTAAATTTAAATGCCTTATTAACATCTAATCTAATTAAAGATTCAATAGAACTATAGTTCAAATTTAACCTTAAAAAATCATTATTCAATGGTTATTCAACTTGGGAAATTAATCCTGTTTTTATTTGGGTTGAAGAACAAATGCTATTTAAAACACTGTTCATGACAAACCCAAAGTCATTTTCCATTAATATGAAATCTTCACAGAAATTTGAATAATTTATAATTAATATAAATTTCCATATCAGACTAATACTATAAACAAAATAACGGCCAAGACTTTTAAATTCCATTAATAGTAAACGCCTTCCGTTACAGAAGCTCATTTCGATTATTATTAAATCGAATTCCATTCAATTCCAATTTAATTAAATAAATGGAAAACTGCTCTAAATCTAATTTAAAGGATTTAATCCTTTCACTTATGGGTTCCAGGACAGTATTATTTAAGATACCATTCACAATGAACTCGAAATCCAATTGGATATTAAATATAAGATCTTAAATGGAAATCATGTCAACTTACATTCAATACCAAATTCTAAAACTAACAAATATCATATTGGAATAACGATATCAATATCTTCCAAATTCCCATAAAAATATTCGTATAATCACGGAATCCAATATAGAAAAATATTCGAAGATAATTTCCATTCCAATTTATACGTTGGAATTTTTGGTTATTTCCAAACCATTTACAAATCCAATTTATTATTTCTAAAAATCATTGGACTATTATTCTAGTTATTAACTAGTTCACTTAGATAAAAATATGTTTGACCTTTTCAAACTTTGAATTTTTCATCCAAAACCTTTGCAAATCATTAATATGATTTTACGTAATTTTTCCGTATTTTTAATAATTTTATTAAGGCCCTTACAATCGGTGTAATGTCCCGTATTTTTACGGTATAATAATTAATTTATTTAAATAGTGATTTAGAGATTTAGATGGTTGTTTAATTAAATAATATTGAATATTTAATTATATAAATAATAGAATAATATATTTAATTTTCGAAATAGTCAGAAATAGTAGAATTCAAAATATTGTGTGAATTGAATCATTCAGCTGATTTAATTCGGTTTAGAATTGAATTATAATAACAAATTTATTATTTAATTGAAGTTTGAACGTATAATTATAATATAATTTAAATCGAGCCCATAATGGCATGGTAGTTCGTAATTTGGCAATTCAAACTTTAAATGAATATACAGAATCCGTTTTAAGTCGGATTTCTATGAAACAAGAAACGTTCGGAGCTAGTGAAGTATATTTTTCTAATGCAAGAGAAAATTTGAGATTTTATCATGTTAATTGTGAGTTGTGTCCAAATAAATTTTTTGAAAAGTCGTTGTGGAATTCCTTTATAATTTATAATGATTTATTTATATTATAAATGGATTTTTAATATAAATTGAATAGTCATTTAATCTGGATTTGAAATGTCGAGTTGTAAATTCAGATAGGAATATTTTGGAGCTGTATTACATACTATGTGAATATATACGTTAATATTAAATTTAATTATTTTTATATATATTAATATTTAAATGGGTTTATTTAGAGCTTTAAAAATAGCCAGTTTTGTAAACGACCTCCGTTTTTGACGAAACTAATTTTGTTGGATCTGGAATATTAAATTATTGTTAGATTCCATTTTTTGTGATTTTTGGAGTCAGTATGTGGCCGTACGGGATTTAATGTGAAAAACAATCAATAATTTGACTTTAAAAATACGTTGTGTGAACAAATGGATTCGGAATTCGACGAAACAAGTTTTGTTGGGCCCGTAATATCGAGACGTAACTATATGTCAATTTTCATCGAAATTGGATACTGTATATGACTACATGAATTTTTATAAACGATAAATTGAGTTAAATGATTGAATAAATTAAAATAAAAAGAGAAACTTAGCTTGTAAGCAATCGCAATCATCTCCTGTAAATACCACTACCTTAACCCCCTAACCCTAATTTTTCATTCTCCTATTCATTATGCAACGCTGCCGTGTTCCTTTTCTTTCAGAAAATAATTTTCGATCCTTATAAATTCATGTAAATCCAAAGAAAATTTATAAATTATTAAAACACATATATTTGAACTCCCTATAACTAGAGATTTAAGATGATTTCCACTTGGAAGGGTGCAATACCAGTCTTCGAGGACCCAAACGCAGTAGCGTCAGCTAGGGTTACCATTCATTGGAGATGTAAGTACGAATGCTTGTTTTGGTGGTCAGTTTTGGATTCGCGATGTTGAGTAGCATGGCGTGGTAAAGTTTTGGGTTATGTGGTGTTAAAATGGTTCGCATTCCCTGTAGCTTGCATAGGGAAACTATGCGATGGTTTTTGCAAGAAGGGTGCGAGGTTAGGGAAAGTCATATAAGGAGGAAGAGATTTCAATAAAAAGAATTTTGGTGATTTTTATTAATTTAATTATGGTGAGATGAAGGTGTTATGGTGAGTTAGAAAGAGGCGCAACACCATGGTTACATGCGGGTATGTATTGGAGCAAAGTAGAAGATGGGTTATGGGACCTAAAACGTGATTAAGAAGAGATAAGGTGTAATTATTGATTTTGTTTATTTCCAATTTAGTTTAATGATGAAGTGTATTAGAGATTCCATTTGAAAATTTATGGAGTTTGGGTATGATTTTGAAACACAATAGGATGGCAATTTTGAGAAGAAGATGAGCACCGGTATTAGAAGGAAACGTGAGTTATTGGTATGACTAGGAATTATTAATTAATAATTTATTTAGCTAATGATCGTAAATTGATGTATATAACTGTACCGTAAATTGATGTATAAAACTGTAAAATGCATAACTAATTCATACTGTATCATAATTTCAAATGGTTAGTCACGTTGGGATCGCATGGAAGAGGGTTTCGCAATGGAACCGACTGTGAGTGAATTGGAGCTCGTTACAATTTATAGCGAAATAAGTTGTCTTTCTGAATCAATCGACAGTTATCGTTATTTAACGGTAAGCGTCCAATGTGAGTAAATATCACTAATTCTGCACAGTTTATATTTTTATAATATATTTTTAGAATTTATAAATGATGATTGATTGTTGTGTGTTGATTGTTTGGACGAACTGTTAATTGATTGGTTGAAATTATAGATCTAGTGATATATATATATATATATATATATATATATCTTTAACCAAAGATTGATTCTGTTTATCAGAATATTTCATATTAAAATGAAATTGATGTTAATTATATTGCCTAACATTTGTTAATGCAGGAAAACAGGTTGGAGGGATCCAACAGGATTCCTCTATATTTATTATACTGTTTGTTTTCATATATTGTGATATATGATGTGATATATAATCTGTGATTGATTATGATGACACAGGGCTTTTTAATTCGTATCTTAAATACCGTATGTGATACTGGAATGTATAAAGGAATTTTCAAATTGTATATTGAAAATAAAATATTTATTTAAAATAAATAGAATTATAAAAGGAATTATTTGAGAAATAAATAGAATTATAAAAGGAAATTGACGAGATATAAAAGAATTATGAGAAAATTGTTTAAAGTGGATATTAAATAGAAATCTGTTTTAACAGATAAATTGAGAAGATTAATTTATAAATAATGTTTTATAAATTAAGTGAATTATTTATCATTGGATAAATTGGATATATAAGTCTGAAAATATATGAAGAAGTAGAAATCGGTTTAAACACCGTTATTTTTATGGAATGTAAACATAACATTTTTAAAGGGAATTATAAACAAGATTATCGGTGATTGGAATTGAAAATAAATTTTGTATGAATACTTATATAAATAGAAGTATAAATAGAATTTGGAAATGGGATATTTTATTTAAAAGAAAAATCAAACTGATTGATTATATAAAAGAAACATTTTTCACATTCGATGTGAATAATGGATTAAAATAAATATTTTATAAATTAAAACATTTATAAGGAAAATTAGGTTTTGCAATAGGAATTCAACTGGGAATTTGAATGAGATAGGAAATAGGGTTAAATTAGCATTAGTTATTCGAATATTGTTGATCGAATATTAGTTATTCGAATAGAGTTGATCGAATATTAGTTATTCGAATAGAGTTAATCGGATACTAGTTATTTGAATAGAGTTAATCTAATATTAGTTATTCGAATAAAGTTAAATCAGATATTAGTTATTCGAATAGAGTTAATCGGATATTAGTTATTCGAAGAGAGTTAATCGAATATAAGTTATTTAAAGAGAGTTAATCGTATATTAGTTTATTCAAAAGGGAGTTATCGTATAGAGTTTATTCAAAAGAGAGTTATCGAATATAGTTTATCTGAAAGAGAGTTATGCACTGAAATTCGATTATATCGAAATCGGGGAAATATTATTTACTTTTCGATTTTTAATCAAGATTTATTTATTTTTAAATAAATTATTTATTTAGTTAAATTAAGGAATAAAAGTTATATTTTTAAGTTAGATATTTTGGAAGTACGGATTATAACGCTATCGTTACAATTAATGTTTCTGATAAAAGAATTGGATTCGTAAGTTGAATCCGAGGGTTGCATAAGCAATGATTTGATAAGAAGATAAGAAATGGAGTTAAGGTAATTAGAAATTGACTGGAGATTAGTTGTGTTGAACAACTTTCTGGGTATCGATATGATGTTGGTTTCGGCCTTCGGGGTTGATATTCAGGAAATTATTCTCTTACTAGTTTACATTCAGAAACTGATATATGTGGGAAGATAGTGATACGTGAATAAGAAACGGAAATGTTTTCCAATGTTAATAACGTATATTTTCTAAATTTAGAAAATAAGAATTTATGGAAATATGGAAATAGGAAATGATTAAATTAATAACAAATCAATTTAAAAGGGAAAAATGTTGATTAATGATTGATCGATAGAATTTCCATTTGGAAATAAGATCGTTGTGTGTATGGATGTTTTCCTTTGATAGTTAAATATTCGACTACCAAAGTTTTGACCATTTTCCATCGTCAATACGGAGAAACCAGGATCATATTTGTTATCTAAAAACCACTCTGTATGGGCATTAGTGTGGTAAATAAAACATGATGAAGATAAATGATGATGGAGTTTATGCAAGGGCTGTTCTGGCAAATCCTAGGTAGAAATTGCCTAAGATGGGTTTACAGAATAGTGCCTTTGGTTTGTCAAGTCCCAGGACAACCTATATGGAAGAATGTCTGACAGAGTATATTTAATAGATCATGTAAGTCAATCTCTTCAAATGTATTTACATTTAGTGGCGGAGGAATTCGTTTCTCTTAGCTGTATACCAATGGTATTTTTGGAGACATCAATTTGTGATTTGGCGGGTATGACAATGTGACATTCAAAGTAAATAAATGTGTTCTCTGTACGTTGTGACCTCTAGTCTCACAACCGAGAAATGGTATAAAGTTGGGTAGGTCGCATGGCTAAGTGGTTAGCTCCTAATTAGGGTGTATTGTCACCTAATCTAAAGAAATTCCATTTACTTGTATAATCTGTTTCGACGCCGTCCCTTTCGGGAAATGGTTGCTGATCCCAACTTTTGGTGATAATATATTCGATACACTTAAGCGAAATGAGTGACCGGTCATGTTTAGCCTGGGTTGTAAGTGTTGTGCTCTGATAATGGTGTTGTATACAAATACTGATTTTACTTCAAAGTTATGTTATATACTATATCTATTCGTTCCGCTGTGAGATTCGTGTTACTCTGATGTTGTACCTATGTACTTCTTCTTCTATTCTAATTTTCTATCTGATCTATTCTCACCCTCCAACTTCTTTCTATTAATGATCTGGAAGGTTCGATGATTGAATAATTGACATGTGTTTAATGTTGATTTTCTGGGTCAAAAATCCCGGTTTGTTACAGTGGTATCAGAGCTGAAGGCTAAGTGATTACCTTGGCTCTGTGGAGTAACTCAATAGAGAAGGGGTTAGTGATACCATAGATTGAGTTGAGTGAATATATATGAGAGAATGCATTTGTAGATTTTATAAAAAAAATTGTTTTATATTGTGGAGATTTATTAGTTAAGTTGTTTATGAGTTCTGGTCAATTAGTTTGATCCACTGTATCGGTAGGAGTTTCTAAACACTTGAATACGATGAACCAGCACAGTATGTTTTGAAAAGAGCATAAATGAAATAATTTCACTCAAATTATATTTTGATATAAAGGATCTATATTGGAATTATTATAATATATTGGATATATTGGTTGTTATTATAATCGACTGAGATTATAAAAAGTGAAAAGGTTGGATATAACCAATTGGAATTCATATTAATGTAAGATATATAAATCAAGATAAGTTAAATCAGAATTTAGATCAGAATTGAAAATTTAAAACCATGGAAACCTGGAAATGTATTAACAAATGAATTTGGGTTAAGTATATAAGGAAATTTTTAAAATCATGAGAGATTTTAAATTGTTTTACAAGCGTTGGGAAGAATATTTTGAGATAATTTCAAAATGGAAATGTTTTAAAATGAGTTTTGAATGTGCTATAGTATTGAACTCACTTCGATCACTGGGAAATAACTCTGATGATGTTGGCCACATCATTAGTGTCCATTTTCTAGTGGTAAGTGATGGATTACAACCCAAGAGATTGTTTTTGAATTATTTTGAGAAAAGAAAGCTGTTTTGAAATTCTGGAAAGGGATATTTGGTTTTGAAAAGACTAAGCTGTTTAAAACTTCCATGTAGAGACTGTTTGAATTAAAAACAAATTAAATTAGAATTTGTGAAAGCAAATCGAAATATAAGATATGGAATCAAATTGGATAGTGAGATAGGAATTTGGCTTTTTGTTGAATTGGTGAGTTAAGGGATTGGAATCGAGAATGGAACTCGAGTTTGAAATGGAATTTGGCTGGGGTATAAGCAAATGATTGTGTTGAGAATGAATTGATTGGAGTTTGATTGGGGCGGCATTAGTATCTGCTAAATTGGTAGCAGATAGAAAGAATATAATGATATGCCCGATAAAAAGGTACAAGTTTATATTATATTTGAGTTTGGTGAGATTTATGAGCCTATTTGGTAAGTAGCTCGGCTGTTTGATTTTCTTTTGGGTTGGAGAAGGCCTAGAGAGGCGACTTGTAGTTATACCGATTGAGCTGTACAAAGGATGTGCTGGCGAAATCTAAAATTTAAGGTGATAGAAAATTTTCAGAATTCTTGAAAAATTTTGTTAGCAAAAATGAGTTAATATTTTAATTGAAATTATTTGTTTCAGTTGAAACTGAAATTTAAGAAGTAAACAAATAATTTTAACCCAGTCAATAGGATTTGTTTTCTACCTTAGCAATTTCGAGGACGAAATTATTTTAAGGGGGGAAGAATGTAATGTCCAGTATTTTTACGTTATAATAATTTATTTATTTATTTAAATAGTGGTTTAGACTTTTAGATGGTTGTTTAATTAAATAATATTGAATATTTAATTAATATAAATAGTAGAATAACATATTTTATTTTTGAAATAGTCGAAAATAGTAGAACTCGAAATATTGTGTGAATTGAATCATTCAACTAATTTAATTCAGTTTAGAATTGAAATATACTAACGAATATATTATTTAATTGAAGTTTGAACGTATAATTATAATATAATTTAAATCGAGCCCGTAATGGCGCGTTAGTTCGTAGTTTGGCAATTCAAACTTTAAACGAATATACAGAATCCGTTTTAAGTCGGATTTCTGTGAAACAAGAAACGTTCGGAGCTGGTGAAGTATACTTTTCTAATGGAAGAGAGAAAATCGAGATTTCGTCATGCAGATTGTGAGTTGTGTCCAAATAAATTTTTTGAAAAGTCGCTATGGAATTCCTTTATAATTTATAACAATTTATTTATATTATAAATGGATTTTTAATATAAATTGAATACTGATTTAATTTGGATTTGAAATGTCGAGTTATAAGTTCAAATAGGAATATTTTAGAGCTATATTATATTCTATGTGAATATATACGATAATATGAATTTAGTAATATTAAATTTAATTATTTTTAAATACATTAATATTTAAATAGGTTTATTTAGAGCTTTAAAAATAGCCAGTTTTGCAAACGACCTCTGTTTTTTATGAAACTAATTTTGTTGGATTCGGAATATTAAATTATTGTTAGATTCCAATTTTCGTGATTTTTGGAGACAGCATGTGGCCGTATGGGATTTTAATGTGAAAAACAATCAATAATTTGACTTTAAAAATACGTTGTGTGAGCAAACAGACTCGGAATTCGACGAAACAAGTTTTGTTGGGTCTGTAATATCGAGACGTAACTATATGTCAATTTTCATCGAAAGTGGATACTGTATGTGACTACACGAATTTTTATAAACGATAAATTAAGTTAAATGATCGAATAAATTAAAATAAAAATAGAAAGCCCAGCTTGTAAGCAATCATCTCCTATAAATACCACTACCTTAACCCCCTAACCCTAATTTTTCATTCTCGTGGTCAATACGCTACGCCGCTGCGTTCCTTTTCTTTCAGCAAAGAATTTTTGTTCCTTATAAATTCATGTAAATCCAAAGAAAATTCTTAAATTATTAAGCCACATATATTTGAACTCCCTATAATTAGAGCTTCAGGATGATGTCCACTTGGAAGGGTGCGGTACCAGTCTTCGAGGACCAAAATGCATCAGCATCAGCTCGGGTTACCATTCATTGGGGATGTAAGTACGATTGCTTGTTTTGGTGGTCGGTTTTGGATTCGCGATGTTGAGTAGCATGGCGTGGCAAATTTTTGGGTTATGCGGTGTTAAAATGGTTCGCAAGTCCTGTAGCTTGCACAGGGAAACTGTGCGACGTTTTTTGCAAGAAGGGTGCGAGGTTAGGGAAAGTCATATAAGGAGGAAGAGATTTCATAAAATAGATTTTTGGTGATTTTTATTGATTAATTATGGTGAGATGAAGGTGTTATGGTGAGTTAGAAAGAGGCGCAACACCATGGTTACATGCGGGTCTGTACTGGATCAGAGTAGAAGAAGTGTTAAGGGACCTAAAACGTGATTAAGAAGACATAAGGTGTAATTATTAATTTATTTTATTTCCTATTTAGTTTAATAATGGAGTATAATAACGATCCCATTTGAAAATTTATGGATTTCGAGTATGATTTTAAAACATAGCAGGTCAGCCATTTTGAGAAGAAGATAAGCACATGTATCAGAAGGAAACAAGAGTTATCGGTATGATTAGGAATTATTGATTAATAATTTATTTAGCTAATGACCGTAAGTTGATGTATAAAACAGTAAAATGCATAATTAATTCATACTATATCAGAATTTTGAACGGCAAGTCACTTTGGGATCGTATGGATGAGGGCTTCGGAATGGAACTGACTGAGAGTGAATTGGAGCTAGTTACAATTTATAGCAAAATAAATTGTCTGTCTGAATCAATCGACAGTTATCGTTATTTAACGATAAACGTCCAATGTGAGTAAATCTCACTACTCTGCATAGTTTATACTTTTATAACGTATTTTTAGAATTTATAAATGATGATTGATAGATATATGTTGATTATTTGGATGAACTGTTAATTTATTGGTTGAAATTATAGATATAGTGATATATATCAATATATATCGTTAATCAAAGATTGATTCTGTTTATCATAATATTTCATATTAAAATGAAATTGATGTTAATTATATTGCCTAACATCTGTGAATGCAAGGAAGCAGGTTGGAGGGATCCAATGGGATTCCGCAATATTTATAATATTGTTTGTTTTCATATATTGTGATATATGATGTGATATATAATCTTTGATTGATTATGATCACACTGGGCCTTTTAATTGTTATTTTAAATAACATAAGTGATACTGGAATGTATAAAGGAATTTTCAAAGTGTATATTGAAAATAAAATATTTATATAAAATAAATAGAATTATAAAAGGAATTATTTGAGAAATAAGTAGAATTATAAAAGGAAATTGATGAGATATAAAAGAATTATGAGAAGATTGTTTAAAGTGCATATTAAATAGAAATCTGTTTTAACAAATAAATTGAGAAATAATGTTATATAAATTAAGTGAATTATTTATCACTGGATAAATTGGATATATAAGTCTGAAAATATATGAAGAAGTAGAAATCGGTTTTAACACCGATATTTTTATGGAATGTAAACATAGCATTTATAAAGGGATTTATAAACGAGGTTATAGGTGATTGGAATTGAAAATAAGATTTTGTATGAATACTTATATAAATAGAAGTATAAATAGAATTTGGAAATGGGATATTATATTTAAACGAAAAATCAAACTGATTGATTATTTAAAAGAAACATTTTTTCAAATTCGATGTGAATAATGGATTAAAATAAATATTTTATAAATTAAAACATTTATGAGGAAAATTGGGTTTTGTAATAGGAATTCAAATGGGATTTTAAATAAGATAGGAAACAGGGTTAAAAAAATATTAGTTATTCAAATAGAGTTAATCAAATATTAGTTATTCGAATAGAGTTTATAGGATATTAGTTATTTAAATAGAGTTAATCGGATATTAGTTATTTGAATAGAGTTAATCGAATATTAGTTATCTGAATAGAATTAAATCAGATATTAGTTATTCGAATAGAGTTAATCGGATATTAGTTATTCGAAGAGAGTTAATCGAATATAAGTTTTTGAAGAGAGTTAATCGAATATTAGTTTATTCGAAAGGGAGTTATCATATAGAGTTTATTCGAAAGAGAGTTATCGAATATAGTTTATCCGAAAGAGAGTTATGCACTGAAATTCGATTATATCGAATTCGGGGAAGTATTATTTATTTTCGATTTTTAATCAAGATTTATTTATTTTTAAATTATTTATTTATTTAGTTAAATTAAGGAATAAAATTTATATTTTTAAGTTAGATATTTCGGAAGTACGGACTATAACGTTATCATTATAATGAATGTTTTTCATAAAAGAATTGGGTTGTAAGCTAAAATCGAGGGTTGCGTAAGCAATGATTTGATAAGAAGATAAGAAACGGAGTTAAGAAAATTAGAAACTGACTGAAGATTAGTTATGTTGAACAGCTTTCTGGGTATCGATCTGATGTTGGTTTCGGCCTTCGGGGTTGATATTCAGGAAATTGTTCTCTTACTGGTTTACATTTAAAGACTGATAAATGTGGGAAGAAAGTGATACGTGAATAAGAAATGGAAATGTTTTCCAATGTTAATAATGTATATTTTCTAAATTTAGAAAATAAGAATTTATGGATACATGGAAATTGTAAATAGGGAAATGATTAAATTAATAACAAATTAATTTAAAAGGGAAAAATGTTGATTGATGATTGATCGATAGAATTTCCATTTGGAAATAAGATCGTTGTGTGTATGGATGTTTTCCTTTGATAGTTAAATAACCGACTATCAAAGTTTTGACCATTTTTCGTCGTCAATACGGAGAAACCGGGATCATATTTATTATCTGAAAACCACTGCATATGGGAATTAGCGTGGCGAATCAAATATGATGAAGATAATTGAAGACGAATTTTATGCAAGGGCTGTTCTGGAAAATCCTAGGTAGAAATTGCCTAAGATGGGTTTACAGAATAGTGCCTTCGGTTTGTCCAGTCCCAAGACAACCTGTATGGAAGAACGTATGGCAGAGTATATTTAATAGATCGCGTAAGTTGATTTCTTCAAACGTATTTACGTTTAGTGGCAGAGGAATTCGTTTCTCTTAGCTGTATGCCCGTGGTACTTTTGGAGACTTCAATTTGTGTTTTGGCGGGTATGAACAAGTGGCATTCAAAGTAAATAATTGTGTGATCTATACGTTGTGGCCTCTAGCCTCACAACTGAGAAATGGTATAAAATCGGGTAGGTCGCATGGCCAAGTTGTTAGCTCCCAATTAGGGTGTATTGTCGCCTAATCTAGAGAAATTCCATTTACTTCTATAATCTATTTCGATTTTTTGTGACGACCCGCAACCTCCCCGTAAAGGAAAGCGTCGGATAGTTCGAGAACAAACCACAGCAGAACGCATACAGAAGAACGTTTCATTGTATATTACAACAATGCATCAGATTACAAGAATATACAGAGTATAAATGAATATTACACAGAAATATCAGAGATTTAAATTACATTTAAATACATAGCAGCGGAAAATAATACAATACACAACTAGAATGAGATATACGGATACAAAGCTTTCCGGATATCGTTCCAGCTGTAAACCAGGATCCTGTGAATATAAATCTGCAAAACCAAAACTACTAGCTGCCCGTGTCGAAAATAGGGGCACCCAGAGTTTAGGTTAAAACAATAAACTCCAGGTCAGTCATGTGACTGGTGTGAGAACTAAAACAGTTATTAATCTTTATTTCAAATCATTAGGTAAATCAAGGGACCACGCCGTATAACACGGAACGGGTTTCCTCCCAAGAATACCAGTGCATAAAACCAACAGCGCAATGCTAAATAAAGAAAAATGAAGCTGTTATAAGACCCAGGTCCCATCACACAATGCAACGCAGTCGAGGATAGGGTTTTCCCTTATAACAGCCAAAGAATGCTTGATACGTTTAAAACAAATCATTTGATACTATTATAAGTGCATAGTATATAAAACACTTCAAATCATAAGTATCAATCATAGGCGGCATGAGCGCCCCATCCCACTATGTCGCCATATATAGGATATACAATCAAAACCGCAAAGTCTCGTATTTGGAAATTGGGTTTCCATCTATGAACCGAGGCAAAAGATAGTCCTCAACCGATTCGAGACAATCTAGCCCATGTCTCAGGCAAGCGCGCAGGCAAGCCTTGGATCGTCAGGGCCGGTCCACACGGAGTGGATTATTATGCCTGAACAATACGTCTCCCCACCCTATGGGGTGTAAGTCTGGTCCGTCAGCCGACCAGAATGCATTCGGCCGAAACCGATATAACCGAGGCGCCTCGCAACAGCAACAACCACATAAGTCAAACTCGTCAGGGCGTGTAAAACCACTGACGCCACTTCTAGCTAGAAAGAAACGCATGCCCTCCCTGAGGTCCGTCTCCCGTTTTTGGTTCATACCGGGTGTGAAACACGCGAGGTAAACGTTACACAAAGCTACGCCACAAAGGCCGTGCTTTGATCATCACCACAAGACTTTGCTTTTCAACAGAAGCCTCGATCATTTGCATCTTAGCATGCCACACAGGCAAGCCATCCTATGCAACCGATATCAGTCACACAGAATGAAATCCGATGTCAGACACACAGTCCATTTACAAGTCCGTTCTGGGTCTGAACGAAACCGGAGGCACCTAGTACCCCGCATATCCATCGATCTCCAAGTACGTCTGGACGATCACTAACTGTTTCCATCTTCTTGGGTGTACAGCCCAATCAAGATCATCAGTTATCACCCAAACGACGTGAAGACTTCCGGTCTTCGACCATCGTCTTCATCTTCGACTTATCGTCGTATCAGTTATTCAGAATGGGATAAACCCGGTCTTTCCGAATAACTCGCGTATATATTATAAAAGTGTTACACAAACACAACATACGCCTCATTCCAATTCATTAGTCACTAACCGTAAATTAATCAAGAGAATAATTCCCCAAATATTAACCCCGAAGGCCGAAACCAACATCAGATCAATATCCAGAAAACCATTCTGCTTGGCTAACCGCCAGTTAGTTTCTAAATTTCACATTCAAATCTAATTAAAGATTTAACTATCGCCTGGAGCAAAACTGGTGATACTCCATTCTCGATCTTTTCAATCTAATTAAAGATTCATTAAAACTCCACTTAGTTTTAATCTGTGACTGGGTTAAAGAATCAGTGTCATTTAAAACACGGTTCACGATAAACCCAAAGTCACATCCCATTAATTATCGGGTTAAAGAACAAGTGTTATTTAAAACACTGTTCACGATAAACCCAAAAATCAATATCAATTCAATTCCAATTAAATATCATTTAATTGGTACACTTCATTAAATCTAAATAAAAAGATTTAATCTTTTCTCAACTGGGTTCAAGAACAGTGTTAGTGAAGACACCATTCACGACAAACCCAAATCACATTCGATATTCAATACAAGGCTCTGAATAGAAACTATATCGGCCTATATTCAATATCAAATTCTACGATTAACAAATGTCGTATTGGAAATAACGATATACATATATATCTTTCAAATTTCCATAACAACACCTGTAATATCACGAATTCCAACATCGAAATATTCCGAAGACAATTTCGATTCAAATCCACTCCAATGCAATCATTGGAAATTTTGGTTATTTTCAAAACCATTTCAAATTCAATTTATTTATTTAAAAATAAATAGAATTATAATTCTAGTTCAAAACTAGTTCATTTCGATAAAAATCTATTTTTATCTTTTCAAATATGGAGTTTTTCATCCCAAACTTTCACAAATCATTTCTTATGATTTTACACAAATTATTACTATTTTTAATAATTTTATCAAGGCCCGTACGGTCGATTTCCATTAACGGCCATCGAACTGCACTTACAGCGACCTTTTTCGAATTTGATTTGGACGTATCTCCAAATCCAACCGTTAGATTTCAAATTTCTAACATTCATTAGAAAGCTCTTTTCGATACGAACCCAACGGTTCCGGTTTTAGGAGAATCCGACGGTCGGATCTCCCGTAATGTCCGTTTGAAACAAATGATCGAAATTCGCGAACTGCCGCAGCGCGGCGCGTTCTATTCAGGCCATTATATTATATATATAATATATATAATATATATTTCGTCGATTACTATTTAAAACGAATTATATAAATGGTTTTAAATTCGTTTCAAAAGCAATTTCAACTTCCTTTTCAATTCAAATCAAAATTGAATTCTTCTTTATAAATTCGTTTCAAAATTCATTTCTATTCAATTCAAATTTCAATTCAATTTGAATTCATTTCAATTCGCTTTCAATTCCATTTGAATTCGTTTTCAATTCAATTCATTTCGAAATCGTTTTAAAATTCAATTCATTTCGAAATCGTTTTCAATTCAATTCATTTCGAAATCGTTTTCAATTCAATTCATTTCGAAATCGTTTTCAATTCAATTCATTTCGAAATCGTTTTCAATTCAATTTATTTCGAAATCGCTTTCAATTCAATTTGAATTCGTTTTCAATTCATTTCGAAATCGTTTTCAATTCAATTTATTTCGAAATCGTTTTCAATTCAATTCATTTCGAAATCGTTTTCAATTCAATTCATTTCGAAATCGTTTTCAATTCAATTCATTTCGAAATCGTTTTCAATTCAATTCATTTCAAAATATTCGATTTCGAAATCACGTTTCAATATTCATTTTAAAATGAATAAAATCGATATAAATATCGTTCACGTCAAAATGGCGTCAATCTAATCCTCACGGCTTCACATATTTCTATTTTCAAATATTCTATTTCAAATATTTCTATTTCAAATATTTCTATTTCAAATATTTCTATTTCAAATATTTCTATTTCAAATATTTCTATTTCAAATATTTCTATTTCAAATATTTCTATTTTTCTCGAAACTGGAATGAGGCCCAATCAATTACCATATAATGTTAATTATATGGATTTTCTACAACACATGTATATATCAACAACGATGAATAATCAACCATCAACCAAAGTGCACTACACTGTATAAGCATCAAATATAGACATTTAACGCTTATAGCAGCTTGTCAATCAATCGATCGACATATTTAATAAATCAGGATGAGTGAACTTCAAATTTCATCCTAACACCCGTGTGGGGTTTCAAACAATCAAACACATATTTTATTTGTGCAGTTAGGCGATGTGTAAAATTTATCGACCCAATCAACGTCATTCAAATAGGTGTACATAAACAAACCGTCTGGTTTGTAAATGAATATTTATTTATTCACATTCACGTTAAAAATTATATTTTTAACGATAACACATTTTATTTTAACATATGAATTTATATTCAGTTCATTCGTTAAATAAAATGCTAATTTTATTTTTCTAACTTATTTTAGAAAATTTCGGCGGCATAACGGCACGATACTAGAAACGGGACAAGGCCTAGCCTTATCCCCGGTCTAGTGAAGGCCCACGCCATTCACACATCAATCAAATCAATTCGTTATGCAAACCACAAACTTTGGAGTAAGGGTCTAACCTAGCCTTACTCCTTCGCCTTATAACGGCGCACGTCTAATCCTAACCAATTTATCGATTCGATTTTTCACACCACAAACCACATTCAAACCAATATCACAATCAATCACCAAACAGTCAAACAAACAAGTCCATGGTCTGTGGACGGGTGTCGGGTGCTACTAAGCACCGTCTGCATCCTAGTATATATATAACTAGAAAAATAAATTGAAAGGTGAGAAATTCTCACCAATAGCTATCCAACTTCAAGACTCTTCTTAATAGAAATCTTCGCCTATTGTCGCTTTCGCCCGTATCCTCTACATATGTAAAAATAGAATTTTTACTATGCTACTCAATATGTAAAAATCGAATTTTGACTTCGCTATTCAATATATAAAAATATGATTTTTACTTTGACTTTCAACATATAAAAATATGATTTTTATTTCGACTTTCAACACATAAAAATATGATTTTTACTTTTGCTTTCACCATATAAAAATATGATTTTTACTTTGCTTGAAAGTTCAAACCTTTCTTCCCATGTTAAAGCTTTTACCTTTAAAACTAAATCAGTTTTTATTTTTTTTTTTATAAAATTCAGTTTTTATCCTTTATTTCAAAAACCAGTTTTTATTTCTAAAAAAAATTCAGTTTTAATACTTTATAAAAAAAATCCAGTTTTATACTTTATAAAAATTTCAGTTTTTAATACTTTATAAATAAATCAGTTTTTTTTTCTATGTTTTAAAATTCAGGTTTTTAAAATGCTTTTAAAAATTCCAGTTTTTAATACTTTTTAAAAATTCCTGTTTTATTACTTTTAAAAATTCCTTTTAAAAATATTCAGTTTTATACCTTTAAAAATATTTAGTTTTTTACTTTTAAACATTTTCAGTTTTTATTTTTAAAACAAAATCATTATTAAAATCGGTTTTTAAAAAAAATAAAAAAATAATAATAATAATAAAATAAACAGAAATTCTTACTGAGAGGGGGGGGGAGGTCTTCGCAGTTCGTCGGCGGCTTGGGTCTTCGATCGGTGGTGGCAGGAGGGGCTGCTTCGAGGGGGGGGGGGGGTGGCGCGGCTTCTTCGTCGGCGTCGAGGGCTTCAAGGGGAGGCGCTCGGTTGTTTTCACGAGGGGGGGTTCACCTGAGAGGGCGGCGGAGGAGTTGTCGGAGGTGGGGGGAGCAGCGCCTCGCGCGATGTGGCTCCGTCGAGCGGTTTTAGGGCTCCGCCCTCTTTTTTTTTTTATTCTGAAATTTAATTTTTTGAACGGGGGGGGGGGCCTGGAGGATAAAAGAGAAAGATATTTTTTTTTTTTTTATTAATTTAATTGCATAAAGTTGACTTTTACCTAAGACCTCGAAACGAGGCCCACCGCCTGTCGTCCATAGCGAATTACCCCCATTCCGAACACAATGGGATATGTATCGTAAGCTGATTCGACCGTTTGAATCAGTTTCCGTTAAATTTACATTTAAATCACTATATTGAATTTTAAACGTACATTTCAAATTACCGGGGTCACATAATAACTCTATAAATTGCAGAAAAATATTTTCTAGCTTCGTATTGACGATACGGTCCTAACAAAACTAGTTTCGTCGAATTCTGAGACTGTTTGAAAAATGGCCAATTTCCAGTCGATTAAAATCAACTGAAACTGGTCAAACGCGTTTTCCTTTGCCACGCTCACATATTGATTCGAAAAATTATGAAATTTGGAATCTAGCAATAACTTTACACTGCGAATCCAACAAAACTGGTTTCGTCGAAATCCGAGGTCGTTTGCAAAATGGCTATTTTTAAGGGCCATATATTATATTAAAATATATATAAATTCCACAGCGACTATTTCTAATTTTCAACTGGACATATCTTATCATTTCTAAGATGAAATCTCAGTTTGTTAACTTCGTTACAAAGATATAGTTATACAGATTCAAATATTTCTTGTTTCGTTCAATTCTGACTTATATTGAATTCTGTATATTCATTTGAAATTAGAAATCGAATTTTCGAACTACCGCGCCATTTTCAATTCCTTTTATAATTATATATAAATATTTATATTCTAACGACGACGCGTATAATATATACGTTCGATTTATATTCTAAATAAATTTCTCGTCGATATTATTTAAAATAATTCATTTTAAATAATCAAAATTCACTAAAATTGCCAAAATAAAAATTTTAAACTGGCCCAGAATTTACGGGTTGTTACAATCTCCCCCACTTAAAACTTTTCGTCCCCGAAAAGGAACAAAGTCGAAAGTGGTTTGATAATTCAACTCTACGCTCGATCTGGCTTCCATTCTCTAACTCTTCAGTTTCTGAGAATTTTCAAAATTTCAAAAATTTGGCTAACACCCTAAATTTTCGAAAAATTTCGCCATAACCTCCCCTGCACCGGGAGCATCGGGGAATTTCAAATAGCTTCCCCGGTCCTTCAGATCTCAAAAAGAAAAAGAAAAAGCCAAGCGGCTAGCCAATAGGCCCACAAAATCATCATCACCCAAACAAAACAGGAAATTATGTAGTAAACATGTACCTATTTGTCAGGCAAACAAATTTTATTCTCTGCTCTAGCCTCCTTGCTATGACCTGTTCAATGATATATATGTATATGCAAGCAAATGCAACTAATTCTCAATACAATTCAATATTGGGTTCAATTAGGCTAATGGTTCAAAATTAGCAAACAACTAAACAAACAACACAAACATCAATCAATTAGTGAATTAGAATTTCAAATTCATAATTTTGATACATATACAAAAAATCATGTTTTTGATACCAATTCACAACAATGTGTTCCTAACTATATAAGTTTTGGTTCTCACACCAGTCTAATGGAAATATATAGATATCACACCTTCGAAACACGAACATAAATACTGATGATGCACGTGCTATCATCAGTACCTTCTCCGGGCGACTAGAGTGTGATTCTATATCTATCCAGTATATTAAAACTTCGAATACACGCGGATCAGACGTATATGCAAAATCTATATATACTGGATTGTCCACATCAATATAAATAAATAATCCAATACGAATAATTGATTTAAATTTTCAAAACAAAATTTGTTTTCACTTTAAAAATTTACTCTTCACACTCGTTCTAGGACACTACTGATCCCATCTCTAACGAGTCATTCTCATTGGATATTACTAATCCAATATCTGATGAATTCTTCCGTATGGTTCTAATGTGTCTTGTTCTCTAGCTTTGTAAACCAAAGCTCCGATACCAAATGTGACGACCCGCAACCTCCCCGTAAAGGAAAGCGTCGGATAGTTCGAGAACAAACCACAGCAGAACGCATACAGAAGAACGTTTCATTGTATATTACAACAATGCATCAGATTACAAGAATATACAGAGTATAAATGAATATTACACAGAAATATCAGAGATTTAAATTACATTTAAATACATAGCAGCGGAAAATAATACAATACACAACTAGAATGAGATATACGGATACAAAGCTTTCCGGATATCGTTCCAGCTGTAAACCAGGATCCTGTGAATATAAATCTGCAAAACCAAAACTACTAGCTGCCCGTGTCGAAAATAGGGGCACCCAGAGTTTAGGTTAAAACAATAAACTCCAGGTCAGTCATGTGACTGGTGTGAGAACTAAAACAGTTATTAATCTTTATTTCAAATCATTAGGTAAATCAAGGGACCACGCCGTATAACACGGAACGGGTTTCCTCCCAAGAATACCAGTGCATAAAACCAACAGCGCAATGCTAAATAAAGAAAAATGAAGCTGTTATAAGACCCAGGTCCCATCACACAATGCAACGCAGTCGAGGATAGGGTTTTCCCTTATAACAGCCAAAGAATGCTTGATACGTTTAAAACAAATCATTTGATACTATTATAAGTGCATAGTATATAAAACACTTCAAATCATAAGTATCAATCATAGGCGGCATGAGCGCCCCATCCCACTATGTCGCCATATATAGGATATACAATCAAAACCGCAAAGTCTCGTATTTGGAAATTGGGTTTCCATCTATGAACCGAGGCAAAAGATAGTCCTCAACCGATTCGAGACAATCTAGCCCATGTCTCAGGCAAGCGCGCAGGCAAGCCTTGGATCGTCAGGGCCGGTCCACACGGAGTGGATTATTATGCCTGAACAATACGTCTCCCCACCCTATGGGGTGTAAGTCTGGTCCGTCAGCCGACCAGAATGCATTCGGCCGAAACCGATATAACCGAGGCGCCTCGCAACAGCAACAACCACATAAGTCAAACTCGTCAGGGCGTGTAAAACCACTGACGCCACTTCTAGCTAGAAAGAAACGCATGCCCTCCCTGAGGTCCGTCTCCCGTTTTTGGTTCATACCGGGTGTGAAACACGCGAGGTAAACGTTACACAAAGCTACGCCACAAAGGCCGTGCTTTGATCATCACCACAAGACTTTGCTTTTCAACAGAAGCCTCGATCATTTGCATCTTAGCATGCCACACAGGCAAGCCATCCTATGCAACCGATATCAGTCACACAGAATGAAATCCGATGTCAGACACACAGTCCATTTACAAGTCCGTTCTGGGTCTGAACGAAACCGGAGGCACCTAGTACCCCGCATATCCATCGATCTCCAAGTACGTCTGGACGATCACTAACTGTTTCCATCTTCTTGGGTGTACAGCCCAATCAAGATCATCAGTTATCACCCAAACGACGTGAAGACTTCCGGTCTTCGACCATCGTCTTCATCTTCGACTTATCGTCGTATCAGTTATTCAGAATGGGATAAACCCGGTCTTTCCGAATAACTCGCGTATATATTATAAAAGTGTTACACAAACACAACATACGCCTCATTCCAATTCATTAGTCACTAACCGTAAATTAATCAAGAGAATAATTCCCCAAATATTAACCCCGAAGGCCGAAACCAACATCAGATCAATATCCAGAAAACCATTCTGCTTGGCTAACCGCCAGTTAGTTTCTAAATTTCACATTCAAATCTAATTAAAGATTTAACTATCGCCTGGAGCAAAACTGGTGATACTCCATTCTCGATCTTTTCAATCTAATTAAAGATTCATTAAAACTCCACTTAGTTTTAATCTGTGACTGGGTTAAAGAATCAGTGTCATTTAAAACACGGTTCACGATAAACCCAAAGTCACATCCCATTAATTATCGGGTTAAAGAACAAGTGTTATTTAAAACACTGTTCACGATAAACCCAAAAATCAATATCAATTCAATTCCAATTAAATATCATTTAATTGGTACACTTCATTAAATCTAAATAAAAAGATTTAATCTTTTCTCAACTGGGTTCAAGAACAGTGTTAGTGAAGACACCATTCACGACAAACCCAAATCACATTCGATATTCAATACAAGGCTCTGAATAGAAACTATATCGGCCTATATTCAATATCAAATTCTACGATTAACAAATGTCGTATTGGAAATAACGATATACATATATATCTTTCAAATTTCCATAACAACACCTGTAATATCACGAATTCCAACATCGAAATATTCCGAAGACAATTTCGATTCAAATCCACTCCAATGCAATCATTGGAAATTTTGGTTATTTTCAAAACCATTTCAAATTCAATTTATTTATTTAAAAATAAATAGAATTATAATTCTAGTTCAAAACTAGTTCATTTCGATAAAAATCTATTTTTATCTTTTCAAATATGGAGTTTTTCATCCCAAACTTTCACAAATCATTTCTTATGATTTTACACAAATTATTACTATTTTTAATAATTTTATCAAGGCCCGTACGGTCGATTTCCATTAACGGCCATCGAACTGCACTTACAGCGACCTTTTTCGAATTTGATTTGGACGTATCTCCAAATCCAACCGTTAGATTTCAAATTTCTAACATTCATTAGAAAGCTCTTTTCGATACGAACCCAACGGTTCCGGTTTTAGGAGAATCCGACGGTCGGATCTCCCGTAATGTCCGTTTGAAACAAATGATCGAAATTCGCGAACTGCCGCAGCGCGGCGCGTTCTATTCAGGCCATTATATTATATATATAATATATATAATATATATTTCGTCGATTACTATTTAAAACGAATTATATAAATGGTTTTAAATTCGTTTCAAAAGCAATTTCAACTTCCTTTTCAATTCAAATCAAAATTGAATTCTTCTTTATAAATTCGTTTCAAAATTCATTTCTATTCAATTCAAATTTCAATTCAATTTGAATTCATTTCAATTCGCTTTCAATTCCATTTGAATTCGTTTTCAATTCAATTCATTTCGAAATCGTTTTAAAATTCAATTCATTTCGAAATCGTTTTCAATTCAATTCATTTCGAAATCGTTTTCAATTCAATTCATTTCGAAATCGTTTTCAATTCAATTCATTTCGAAATCGTTTTCAATTCAATTTATTTCGAAATCGCTTTCAATTCAATTTGAATTCGTTTTCAATTCATTTCGAAATCGTTTTCAATTCAATTTATTTCGAAATCGTTTTCAATTCAATTCATTTCGAAATCGTTTTCAATTCAATTCATTTCGAAATCGTTTTCAATTCAATTCATTTCGAAATCGTTTTCAATTCAATTCATTTCAAAATATTCGATTTCGAAATCACGTTTCAATATTCATTTTAAAATGAATAAAATCGATATAAATATCGTTCACGTCAAAATGGCGTCAATCTAATCCTCACGGCTTCACATATTTCTATTTTCAAATATTCTATTTCAAATATTTCTATTTCAAATATTTCTATTTCAAATATTTCTATTTCAAATATTTCTATTTCAAATATTTCTATTTCAAATATTTCTATTTCAAATATTTCTATTTTTCTCGAAACTGGAATGAGGCCCAATCAATTACCATATAATGTTAATTATATGGATTTTCTACAACACATGTATATATCAACAACGATGAATAATCAACCATCAACCAAAGTGCACTACACTGTATAAGCATCAAATATAGACATTTAACGCTTATAGCAGCTTGTCAATCAATCGATCGACATATTTAATAAATCAGGATGAGTGAACTTCAAATTTCATCCTAACACCCGTGTGGGGTTTCAAACAATCAAACACATATTTTATTTGTGCAGTTAGGCGATGTGTAAAATTTATCGACCCAATCAACGTCATTCAAATAGGTGTACATAAACAAACCGTCTGGTTTGTAAATGAATATTTATTTATTCACATTCACGTTAAAAATTATATTTTTAACGATAACACATTTTATTTTAACATATGAATTTATATTCAGTTCATTCGTTAAATAAAATGCTAATTTTATTTTTCTAACTTATTTTAGAAAATTTCGGCGGCATAACGGCACGATACTAGAAACGGGACAAGGCCTAGCCTTATCCCCGGTCTAGTGAAGGCCCACGCCATTCACACATCAATCAAATCAATTCGTTATGCAAACCACAAACTTTGGAGTAAGGGTCTAACCTAGCCTTACTCCTTCGCCTTATAACGGCGCACGTCTAATCCTAACCAATTTATCGATTCGATTTTTCACACCACAAACCACATTCAAACCAATATCACAATCAATCACCAAACAGTCAAACAAACAAGTCCATGGTCTGTGGACGGGTGTCGGGTGCTACTAAGCACCGTCTGCATCCTAGTATATATATAACTAGAAAAATAAATTGAAAGGTGAGAAATTCTCACCAATAGCTATCCAACTTCAAGACTCTTCTTAATAGAAATCTTCGCCTATTGTCGCTTTCGCCCGTATCCTCTACATATGTAAAAATAGAATTTTTACTATGCTACTCAATATGTAAAAATCGAATTTTGACTTCGCTATTCAATATATAAAAATATGATTTTTACTTTGACTTTCAACATATAAAAATATGATTTTTATTTCGACTTTCAACACATAAAAATATGATTTTTACTTTTGCTTTCACCATATAAAAATATGATTTTTACTTTGCTTGAAAGTTCAAACCTTTCTTCCCATGTTAAAGCTTTTACCTTTAAAACTAAATCAGTTTTTATTTTTTTTTTTATAAAATTCAGTTTTTATCCTTTATTTCAAAAACCAGTTTTTATTTCTAAAAAAAATTCAGTTTTAATACTTTATAAAAAAAATCCAGTTTTATACTTTATAAAAATTTCAGTTTTTAATACTTTATAAATAAATCAGTTTTTTTTTCTATGTTTTAAAATTCAGGTTTTTAAAATGCTTTTAAAAATTCCAGTTTTTAATACTTTTTAAAAATTCCTGTTTTATTACTTTTAAAAATTCCTTTTAAAAATATTCAGTTTTATACCTTTAAAAATATTTAGTTTTTTACTTTTAAACATTTTCAGTTTTTATTTTTAAAACAAAATCATTATTAAAATCGGTTTTTAAAAAAAATAAAAAAAAAATAATAATAATAAAATAAACAGAAATTCTTACTGAGAGGGGGGGGGAGGTCTTCGCAGTTCGTCGGCGGCTTGGGTCTTCGATCGGTGGTGGCAGGAGGGGCTGCTTCGAGGGGGGGGGGGGGGGGGTGGCGCGGCTTCTTCGTCGGCGTCGAGGGCTTCAAGGGGAGGCGCTCGGTTGTTTTCACGAGGGGGGGTTCACCTGAGAGGGCGGCGGAGGAGTTGTCGGAGGTGGGGGGAGCAGCGCCTCGCGCGATGTGGCTCCGTCGAGCGGTTTTAGGGCTCCGCCCTCTTTTTTTTTTTATTCTGAAATTTAATTTTTTTAAACGGGGGGGGGGGGCCTGGAGGATAAAAGAGAAAGATATTTTTTTTTTTTTTATTAATTTAATTGCATAAAGTTGACTTTTACCTAAGACCTCGAAACGAGGCCCACCGCCTGTCGTCCATAGCGAATTACCCCCATTCCGAACACAATGGGATATGTATCGTAAGCTGATTCGACCGTTTGAATCAGTTTCCGTTAAATTTACATTTAAATCACTATATTGAATTTTAAACGTACATTTCAAATTACCGGGGTCACATAATAACTCTATAAATTGCAGAAAAATATTTTCTAGCTTCGTATTGACGATACGGTCCTAACAAAACTAGTTTCGTCGAATTCTGAGACTGTTTGAAAAATGGCCAATTTCCAGTCGATTAAAATCAACTGAAACTGGTCAAACGCGTTTTCCTTTGCCACGCTCACATATTGATTCGAAAAATTATGAAATTTGGAATCTAGCAATAACTTTACACTGCGAATCCAACAAAACTGGTTTCGTCGAAATCCGAGGTCGTTTGCAAAATGGCTATTTTTAAGGGCCATATATTATATTAAAATATATATAAATTCCACAGCGACTATTTCTAATTTTCAACTGGACATATCTTATCATTTCTAAGATGAAATCTCAGTTTGTTAACTTCGTTACAAAGATATAGTTATACAGATTCAAATATTTCTTGTTTCGTTCAATTCTGACTTATATTGAATTCTGTATATTCATTTGAAATTAGAAATCGAATTTTCGAACTACCGCGCCATTTTCAATTCCTTTTATAATTATATATAAATATTTATATTCTAACGACGACGCGTATAATATATACGTTCGATTTATATTCTAAATAAATTTCTCGTCGATATTATTTAAAATAATTCATTTTAAATAATCAAAATTCACTAAAATTGCCAAAATAAAAATTTTAAACTGGCCCAGAATTTACGGGTTGTTACATTTTTTTTAAATAGTAATAATATAACAAAAGGGAGAATCCAGCCATTCTCCAATGGTTCACAAAAGCCGTATCCGAAGAACGGGAACCGTGCACACACAAAAGGAAAAAACAAAACCACAGCCAAAAACCGAGTGGAAAGAATAAAGACAACAAAGAGTAACGTCTAAATATGGGAAGAAAAAAGCGCAGCAGCAGTAGTCTGAGGAACCGCAAAGGGAACCAAAACAGCTCGATCAAAGATAGAGAACATAGACTTGATGTAGGTCACCACAGTCGGCTGAGGGCAAACGAAGGTAGCCCCTAAGAGTCATCTCCGGATGTCCCAGAAAACAAGTGCCTGCCTCTACCAAAATCCTCAACAGCACCTGCTTCAGAGAACCTTCTCACTACTTCAGAGCGACTCCAGTTCTGCCAAATCCAGGACCTAAAACCCATGATCTGCACAACTAGCAAACAACATGAAATCTTGGGGGGGGGGGGGAGGGGGGACAGTGATGGAAGTAACAAAAAATAAGAAAAATGTAAACCAACAGCAGAAAACAAGGCTCAGCCTATTCCTGCCCTAGGAGTGGCGCTCGCCGATAATATTTTAAAGGTAAGAGCCAACCTACTAGAGCGGGACCCAACAACACCCCTGAAAGGCCTACCCTGAAAAGCAAGGAACACATCATTCCTTATTTTTCGGATAATGGTAGGCGGATCCATCCTCACATCCTCAAAAACTGCCTTGTTCCTGGCACACCAAAGATGCCTGTAGACAAGACAAGGAATCAGACGCTGGAGAATAGCGCGTAAAGATTTGCCCAGACACCGGACCACCAGAGTCTCAGGAAATCTTCCAACGAAGTGGCAATAAATCGGCAACCCATCAGATTTCCGAAGTAATTCCAGATAGCCGTGGCATAAGATCCGAAAACCAGTAAATGAAAAGAGGATTCTGAGCATCCAGAATTGCAGCACCTGCACCTGGATACTAGAGGGATACCGATACGCTGAATGTTCTCGTCAATTGGAATGCCCTCATGTAAGGCTTTCCACATAAAGAGAGAAACCTTTGGCGGGATTCGACCATTCCAAATCGATCTGAAAACAAGGAGACGTGGACTAGGGGTTCTAATCGAATTCCACGCCTTCTTAATCGAGAAGGGTCTGCCGTCCCAAATGACACCACCCCCATGAGCATCCGCTAGAGCCTTCACTGATTGCATACGCTTCCACGTTTCACTGGCGTATGAAGGCGTACCAGAGAAATTCGCCTCAGTAAGTCTACGATACTTGGCATGGAGGAACGTTGGCCAAAGGGAGTTGTTCTCTCCAAATCTAGCCCATAGCTTACAGGCGTAAGCACAACAAATGTCCTTGGGGTTACGGAGACCTAGGCCTCCCTCACTTTTGGGACGACAGATGGTGTCCCACGAAACCCAATGGCGGCGGGAGACATTGTCCTTGCTTCCCCAGAAAAAGGCAGAAACCAAGGACCGATAGGAGCGGAAAAAGGAAGCCGTGGGAGTCATAGCAGCGAAGATATGAGATCCCATAGAATCAAGAACGACATTGATGAGAACAAGTTTGCCAGCCTGGGAAATCAAGGAAGCATTCCACCTAATAATCTTGCCTCTAACTCTGTCGGTCAGAGGGTCAAAGATGGCGTTTAGCTTTCTACGTCTGTATAAAACAATACCCAGGTAAGGCAGAGGGAGAGTGGCCGCTTTAAAACCAGTAGCAGACTCTACCCAAGAGGATCTAATAGCCGGCAGATCTCTCGCGGGCACGAAGCAACTTTTAGAGGAGTTCACGAGTTGCCCCGAGCAACTCTCATACTGACGAATAAGGACAAGCAACGACTGGAAAGAGCGACGAGAGCCATTAGTGAAAATAATGATGTCGTCCGCGAAATACAAGGAGGAGATAAGAGGACAACCACTCGGGATGCCAAACCTATGGATCTGCCCAGTTATCGTTAGAGAGTGCAGACCTCGAACGAATGCCTCGACAGCAAGGACGAAAAGGGTCGGGGACAGGGGGTCCCCTTGACGGAGACCTCTCCAAGATCTAAAATATCCTGCAGTTGACTCGTTGATGAGAACGGAAAACGAACAGTTGGAAATAAGCCTCCAGACAATGTCAATCAGGGGTTCTGGAAAACCAGAAGCCCTAAGCACCTTGATGATAAAGAACCAAGACATTCGGTCGTAATCTTTAGCCATATCAAGCTTAACGACCACATTAGAGCCTCGAACCTTCTTATCAATCTAAGAAATCAGCTCTTGGGCTAGTAGGACGTTGTCAGTGATCAAACGTCCTTTAACAAACCCCGCTTGCGAGGAGGAAATGACGCGCTCGAGAAACGGTGCTAGCCTGGAGGTTAGAACCTTAGAAATGACCTTATTGGAGAAGTTGCAAAGACTAATAGGTCTGAAGTCCCCACAAGAACTAGGATGGTCACACTTAGGGATGAGAATCAGGTTGGTGGAGGTCCATCCCGACGGGAGATCAGCACCAGAAAAGAAGGACCGAATGGCGAGACAGAAATCCGCTTGAATAATAGGCCAGACACTCCTGTAAAAAACCCCATTGAATCCATCCGTCCCACTCGCACTGTCCTTGCTTAGAGAAAATACGCATGCTCGTATTTCTTCCAAGGAAAGGGGAGCGGCCAGGTTGATGCTATCCGACGAGAGGATAAGACTGGGGATGAAAGCAAGCAGGGAAGGATCAGAGACAGAAACCGAAGGAGAGCTAAGGAAGGATTGAAAATAAGAAAGAATAGTGTCCTTGACTTCAACAGGAGTTGAAGCCAACGTAAGGTCCGGATGATGGATTTGGCGAATGGAGAGGAATCTATTCTTCTTACGAATAGTGGAATGAAAGAACCTAGAGTTCGTATCTCCATCAACAACCCACTTGATCCTAGCTTTCTGTTTTAGATGGTCGTGTTTGATATGAAGCTCCGAAGAGAAGGCAAGCTGGGCCAACACCCACGCTTCCTTATTGACTTCATTGGGATCTTCATCAAAAGAAGCCTCAGCGAGGATAAGAATCTCTTCAGCCGCTCTAACACGGTCGAAGATATTTTTGAAAACAAGCTGATTCCACGCCTTGAGACAAGTCTTAAGACGCTTCAACTTGCGAGAGAAAGACGTGCAAGGTGATCCAGACATAGGGGAGGTCCAGGAATCTTCGACGACTCGGAGAAAGGAATGGTCCGATCTCCACATACTCTGGAATCTAAAGGAAGATGGTCCAGAGATGGACAGTGGGGAACCGCTAAGGATCATAGGAGCATGGTCTGAAAAGGTGCGATGAAGGTGAAAAATAGAGAAATTGAAAGGTAGGACGAACCACCCTTCAGATGCGAAAATACGGTCAAGCCTAGAAAGGATACGGCTAGGGCCATCCTGATTGTTACTCCAGGTAAAAGCCGAGCCAACAAAGGGGAATTCGGAAAGACCCGAGTTGATGATGAAGGAGTTAAAGTCTGCAACCGCCAGGCGGTTAACAACGTTACCTCCTCGTTTTCCTGCTTGACTGGCAACTACATTAAAGTCGCCACCAAAAACAGAAACCGCGAACCCCAAGGCAGACAGGGAGATGATATCGGCCCACAGTCCTAGTCTCTGGACCCGATCGCACTTAGCATATACCGCAGAGAACAAAAAGGAAGAGGAGAAAGAAGGGATCGAACACGCCACCGACAATAGCTGATCCGAATCGAAAATAGGGTGGACGACAACGTCTTTGGACCACAAAATCCAAATCTTGTCGGACACGTTTCTAAAGGCACCACCTAATCCTAAAGAAAGAACGATGGAGGTGATTGCATTCGGACCCATAAGATGCTCCAACAATGCAATCTGACAAATAGAGTGCTTCCTAATGATGCGATTTAGTCTTGCAACCGATGCATCATTCCCTATACCTCGAACGTTCCAGAATAGAAAGTTCGCCATAGGAGCCAGACAAAAATAAGGAAAAGCAGAAACCAACTGGGTGGTCCACTAGAAAAAATAAGGGGCAACTCAGATAAGGTATAGAGTGTGTCGAGTAGATCTAACGATCTTCTCGGACGCCGCTATAGAGCGTGTACGGATGGAGCGGGGGGTGCGAGGAGCCTCCCGTCGGGACCGACGAGTAGGGGGGAACAGACGACTGGGCAGGAACCATCTGAGGGGAAGAAGGGTAAGAGTTCTTAGTAAGTCTTGATAAACGATCGTTGATGATCGTTATCTCGGCTTTACTAAGGAGAGGAGAAGAACTAGTATAAGATGAAGCGAGGCAACTAGAAGAAGAGTGGAATGCCTGCAAGGGCTTTGGGGGGTTGCGCAACAAAGGCATCACCGGTAGCTGTGTGAACTTTACCAACGCCGATCTATCATCACATTGATATACCCACACTATAGTTAAAGTTCGACCGATGGGACACGAAAAACGAAACCAAGACGAGGACAAACATGAGAGGTCACCTCCCTGGTAACACGTATAGTTAACCGCCTCAGTGTCCTCTCTACGCCTACAAAGGGGAAGCCACCCATCCCACCGGGTCAAAGCCATAAAGAGACGCCTACATGAACTAGGAATAAACGACAACACAGACCGGCTTAACTGAGTCACTAACGACACAGACAACACTGAAAAGGCCTCGCAAAGACTCAAAAATAGGACTAAACTCGACCAAAAAGAAACAGCCCATACGAACCTGGCGAAACGGAAAGGCTCCGCGAAGAAGAATAGAACCGAACAAAAACCAGAGAAAAGCCGACAACCGACCGAGCAAAAAGAAAAAAACCGGTTATTCGCCCAACCGCAAACGAAGACAGCAGGGCCAAAAAAGGAGGCACCAAAAAGAAGGATCTGCACACCCACAGAATCCACCCCCGAAACACAGATATGACAAGACGCGGTCAAAGACAAACGTCCAACCGAGTCAGGGAGCTTGTTTATAAAAGAAACAAAGCTCAAACCGCTCAAAAGAAAGATGAAAAAGTCCACAACGCTCAAGGAAGGGACAGCAGGCAAAAAAGCAGTAGCCGCCTCAAGAACAGCAGGCTCAAGACCAGTAGACAAAAAAGAAACAAATGGAACCCCCAAACATGAATTAAAAACAAAACTGTCAAGGGGATCCCAAACGAGATTAAAACCACAGCTCTTGATAGACAAGTTAGCAGATGGCCTTAACGGCAAAGGGGAGGAAGGGAATTTAGATAAGTTGCAGCAAAAAAAAGAGGATGGGTACAAAAAACATACCTGTCTGGTAAAGACAGCATCAAAGTTGATGCTTTTATATCCTATCAACCAAGTCCGAGAACCAACAGAAGTATCCTCACCAAAGCAAGCAGTAACCTCCCGCAAAGTTGTCACTCCAATAGCAAAGTCCTCTGGCTGTAACCTTGCATCAACCTTGTCCGAAAAGGAACTATAAGAATCTGCCACTCTAATCTTCGGATCATCTTCATAACACAGTGTTGCTTCGCCAAGAGATGAATTAACTGGCTGCAACCGAGCTTCAGAGACCACCACTGACACGGTGGAAGGAGGATCCTTCAAATCACTAACCGGAAAATCCAAAACTGAGAAAGCATTGGCAAGAGCAAGAGGCATAGAAGCCTCCGGATCCACCACCGAACTAGCTACAGAGCACAAAGGGGGACAAAAACCAAAGCAAGAAGGAACAGGTCTCCGTCGGGATGATCGACGAGCCCGATGACGGCGACGCTTAAAAGGTGTCTGCATAACAGCCGAATCTACAGAACTATGCAATACATCCACCTGCGATAGATTAGATTTGGGCGGGGTGGTCAAATCCCCTCCAATAACAAGATCCGCGGAGATGAGATTGCCAAAAGCGGAACCAAAGACACCGCCGTAAGCTACGGACCCCACACAGAAACCATTGACAACCATAGTCGGTGCTAGCATTGAGGATTTGAAACTCAAACTAGGGGAAAAGAGGGTAGTGAAATCCCGTTCTCCTAGGTTGGCTTCATAACTGACTTTGAAAGTATCATACGCCACAACACCGAAGGGTGGAGCAAATTCCCGAGGTGGAAGAGAGCACACCAGAGAAGATTTATATAGTGGAACTAGCTCGAGAAATTTACCCTCAACATCCGTGAACCTGTGACGATTGAGGCTCACGAAAGATTCTAGAGAAAACAGCGTCACCTCAATCGTCGATTTGCTTGTGAAAATCACCGATAGTGGATACTCCGCCACCTTAAGCAGCGCCTTAGCAATTGCCTCAAAACTAGGGCAAAGATCTGTAAACGATCTCGACATCACAAACTCCCCATCAGTAGAGCAGAGATTCATGTCGAGAGCCCAAGATAACAAGAATGACAACCCCAAAAGAGCAGACACAGTCAAAAAAAGAGAGATCAGAAGACAGGGTGAACGAAAAAGAAAAGATCTTGAGAAAGAAGAAAGAACGCGGAAAAGATCTCAGAAGAGGATCGCCATTTTTTAGACCGTTGGAGTTTTTGATAATCTATTTCGATGTTGTCCCTTTCGGGAAACGGTTGCTAATCTCAACCGTTGGTGATAATACATTCGGTACACCCAAGCGAAATGAGTGACGGTCATGTTTATCCTGGGTTACAAGAGGTGTTCTTGTTGAACCCAGTGTATTCCTCTCTAGAGATACACCATCGGAAGGTGGTCCCATACCTTGCCAGTTAGAATCCATTATCCAATAAGCACCCACGGTTTTTGATTATATATTATTTATGTAGAACGTGAGATGAAAGCGTTCTGCTAAATGATTATTAGTTGTGGTTGATAGACACTACCGTAATATCAGAAGAGATTTGATATAAAGAATATTTTGGTTTATCGTAAGGTAAGAACCATCCGTGTTTATGTGTGGATTGGTCTTACGATTATCCTTTCTTTTAAAGGGATTTTAAAAGTTAAACAAATGGTTGGAGTTTACTCAGACCTGTCACATGACTGACCTAGTGTTTATTTTGTTTTGTTTTCCAAAACTCTTGGGTTCCCAAGTTTGTACGGGCAGTCAAGTAGTCGGGATTTTACAGATATACTTGGAGAGTTGGAGCCGGAGGCTTCAGGATTATATAGCTATTGTTTATTTCCGCTGTGTTGTAAGTGTTGTGCTCCAATAATGGTATTGTATACAAATACTGGTTTTATTTCAAAGTTATGTTATATACTATCTATACTATACTATAAAAGCTGCATTTGATTTCCATAGCTCAGAAGCCTCTCCAATCTCTCAGTGAAAATAGCTCTGGTGCTGACACGTGTACTCAAAATCTGAAGCGTCTCCATTTCCACCACAAACATTGATGCCATTTTGTTTTCACTCTAGATTACACGGTTTCCATTCTCCATCGCAAAACGTTATGCCTTGATTTGTTTTACTGATCGCCGAAAAATAACCCTAAACCTAATTCCACCCAATTCTAATTTCATATCATTGAACATCCGTCATTCCGCCATACGGTAAATAACTTTATGCACACTTAGCTGGCAGATAGATCCAACGGGTTGGAGATTGTAATCTTTCTGTTCGACTTCATCTCAAATCGAGAAGTTGGTCAATAATTTTGGCGATCTTCCCGTTTTGCATAAAAAACATTTGGATGCTTCTATTTCTACTATGGATTCAAACTTTCTTCTGCAACTCTGTTTTGATTCTACCTCGCCCAAATCTGGTATTAAGAAATCTCTATATTTAGTTCAGTCATGCATTTCATTTTGTGTTGTTAAATAGGATTTTGATTTAAAATTATGGATTTGTGCTTTGGAATTTTGTTCAATTTAGTTTTCAATTATTATTGTCTACTTCGAATTATATAATCTTATAAACGTTAGGGTAAATTCTTTTCAAAATTGATTGTTTCTAATCCAATGCCTTTCTAAACAGGTAATTCTTAAACCATTGCTATTGATTACGCTTTTATCTCTACCACATGTTAGTATATTCTTAACCCATTGCTACTATCAAGGTGACCTTGTAACAACTCGGAAATTACGAGCCAATTTAAAATTTTTAAATTGGTTATTTCAAAGGAATTTGAACAATTGAAATAGAATATTTCAATAAAATAAAGAATTAGAAATAGTGAGGCAGTTTGAAAATTTGAATTCAAACTTTAACTGACTGTGCTGGGTGGAAAATATAACGGATTTTAGTGAAACCAAAAATATTTAAATCTTCTTATGAATATCTTTCTAATGAATCTGAAAAATCGAAGTTTCGTAGCGGGAATCAAAAGTTATGGCCAAATGAATTTTCAGAAAGGTCGCTATATAGAATATATAGCCCTTGAGAATAGACATTTTGCAAACGACCTCGGAATTCGACGAAGACACTTTTGTTGGGTCTGGGATGTCAAACTATTGCTAGGTTTCAAATTTCATAATTTTTGAAGCTAGTATGTGAGCGTCGCAAAAGAAAATGTGTTTGGTCAATTTATGTTAAATTGGATCGACCAGAAAAGGGCCATTTTTCAAACCATCTCAGAATTCGACGAAACTAGTTTTGTTGGGACCGTATCGTCAAAACATAGCCAGATTTATTTTTTTTGGAATTTTTCGAATCAGTTTGTGGCCCTGGCGAATTGAAATGTACGTTCAAATTGAATATTAAATGTTTTATACTTTAATTTAAAGAATAACCGACTATAAAAGTCGAATTGACCTACAAAACATATCCCATTGTGTCCGGAATGGGGGTATTTAGCTAGGAACGATAGTCGTTGGGTTTGAAAAAGAGTTCGTTTAAGAAAACACTATTTTTGAATTTAATAAAACCATGGACCAATCATTAAATTCCTTTCATTATTTTTAATTAAAAATCTCCAAAAAACCCTCGTACGCTCTCCAGACCGACGATCCTCGACTCCCATCCTTTACGACCCTTTCCCACCGCCTCGGCCATCTCCAGCCATCGCCACCACCCTACCTCGATACGCCTCCCTCCCCTCTTCAAATCCGACCCTACCTCGACCCCCCTCGTCGCCTCTATCGCCTGGATCGTCGACCCAAAGTCGACGACTTCCCAGCATCGCCACGGCCAACTCCGGCCACCAGATCCGACTGCACCACCACCGACAGGACCGCCGCACTCCCCTCTTTCACGTCGCACCCTCCGATCTTCAACACGGTGCGAGAATTTCACGAAATCTCCAAACCCTAGTTCGAACCATCGAGAAAGGTGAGTCCTTTTTGATGTTTGAACTTTGAAAAATCATATCTTTTTAGTGTGTTGATGAAATTCGATGAAACAGGAAAAATCATGACCGCAAGGAGGCTCTCTACCACACAGAGGAGAGCGCGGATTTTTCTGAGCCATCTACGATTTTTAGCACTCCGAAAACCAATGTGAGAAATCTAAATTAAAGGAAATTGAATAGAAAATGTCATGTATAAATTATATAAACGAAATATAATTTATATACGTGTTGTATACCTCATATACATGTGTTGTATAAGTTGTATGAGCGAAGTACGAATTATACATGCATTGTTTAAATGATATGTGTGTTGAAATGCAAGTGAAATATAGAATATATATATATATATATATATATATATATATATATATATATATATACACACTCTCCTCATCCACAAACCATGGACGATATTTATTGTTGTGAATTGGTGTGAAAAATTGGGTGGAAAATTCAAATGGTTGAATAATTGTTTGTGGTTGATATTGTTTGGTTGTGGTTCAAAAATACCCATTGGTGATTGACACAAATTGGAAATGATTATGGAAATGAAAATAAAACATGTCGCCTGCATGCGAACTAGATGCATGAATCCCCATTGTCAAAAACCGCGAGGTTTTAAGGTAGAGCGAGGAGCCGTACAAGGGACGGTGCCGGTTTTAACTACCCTGCCGTTATGCTGCCGAAATTTTGAATAATATCTATGTGTTAGAATTATTTTCATATGTTGAAATTATCTTCATGTGTTGAAACTAAAATCATGTGTTGAAACTATATCCATGTGTGGAAATGCTCATGTGTTGAGAAGTGATGTGTGAAAATTAAATTCATGTGTGAATGAATAAGGTGTTTAAACAATAAAAATCACATTTTTATAATATATATGAAGTATGTAAAATATTCGCCATATATATAAATAGTTTCAACAATAAAAATTTCATCTTTCTTATATGAACAAACTATATAAAATATCCATGTGTGGAAATGCTCATGTGTTGAGAAGTGATGTGTGAAAATGAAATTCATGTGTTGAATAAAAGGTTGAACAATAAAAATTACATTTATATTGAAACCATGAAGTGTTAAAAACATTCATGTGTTGAATAAATATTTTAGATGATGAAAATACCAGTTTTATCATATATGTGATTTGCTAAAGATACACTAGTGTTGAAATAAATATTTGTGAAGTGAATACTATTTTTAACATGTAAAGGAACTAAATAAAATAGTCACGTGTTGAAATATATTTTAGTTTGCCAAAAATATTATTTTTATTGAAATGTGAAGTGTTAAAAATAACCACTTGTTCAAATAAATATGCATGAGTTGAAATATTCATTAATTAGCTAATGATGTGATTTTTGCTTATGAATGCAACATTAGAATGAATGGTGACTTTAAACCAAAGTGAACCGAAAATGAAATTGAATAGAAAATGATAAGTGATGAAAATTGCATATATGTACATGCATATTTATTGAACAAGTTATAGCAAAGAGGCTAGAGAAGAGGAATAAAATTGTGTGCCCGAAAAATAGGTACATGTTTACTGTTTTGTTTAGGTGATGATTTTATGAGCCTATTGGCTAGCCGCTTGGCTTTTTCTTTTTCTTTTTGAGATGATACGCCCGTGTGGCTATTTGGGAATTTTCCCAGCCCCGCCCGTACAAAGGAGGTTATGGCGAAATTTTCCAAAATTTAAAGGCGTTAGTGAAATATTTGAAGTGAAAACGATATTGAAATCGTCGAATGAACTATATTTATATAAATAAAATTAAAACGAATCATGGCCATGTAGTTCGTGTTTTGAAATCGTGATTTCAAACGGCTAGTGCAGGAAATCCGACCATTGGATTTTCCCGAAACCGCAACCGTTGGGTTCGCCTTGGAAACATCTTTCCAACGGCACAAACTTTGTAAAGATCCGACGGTTGGATTGTCTGGAATGTTTAATTCAAATCTGAAGAAAAACAGCGCCAGAATCGATTATATTTTTATATAAATATAAATATAATTAAATTAAATCGAATAACGACGCTGCAGTTCGTAATTTGAAACCGTGATTTCAAATGACTAGTGTGGGAGATCCGATCGTCGGATTTTCCCAAAACTGAAACCGTTGGATTCGTTTTGAAATGATGTTTCTAATGATATAAAATTTGTGAAGATCCAATGGTTAGATTTTCAGATATGTGTAAAACAAATTTAGTGAAAAACAGCGCCAGTGCTTCGGCACGACCTGAAATGTCGTTTAGTTGAATATGGTCGTTTCTAAATTAATAAAAATGGCGATATTTCGTTGAAAAATATTATTGACGATACAGAATGGAAATAAACCGATTTCGCTTGGTTTGCTTGACATGTGATGGTTGAATGCATTTAACATGAAAACTATACTAAGGAACTGAAATGTGAATGTTGAGTGATTTAACCATGTGATGAATCGATTTGAAAATGTAAATATACGTGGATTATTTGAAAAGGCCAAGTTTATTATCATTTCAAATAATCGATCGACGATGTGAAGTCGAAGAGTTGAAGACGGTTGAAGACCGACGATCTTCACATTGGATGGATGGCCGCCACTGATGCTCATGATTGGAGTAGCTACCTTGAAGGAGCCGAAGTAGTAGCCGTCCGGACGTATTGTTGATTGTGCGGATAAGTGAGGAATTTGGTGCCTCCGGCTTCGTTCAAACCCAGAACGAACTTGTAAATGGACTGTGTGTCTGACATTGGATTTTGTTCTGTGCTGATTGATCTCTATTCAATATATATCTGTTTGGCGGCGGAGAATTTATTCTCTTGCTTAACGCCCTTCTCTGAGACGTACGAGCTCAGAGGTTATATATAGATAGAAATCAATCGCATGGAGTGGATTGCCTGTGTGGCACGCTTAAGTGGCATATGATCAAGGCTTCTGTTGCAAAGCAAAGTCTTGTGATTGATGATCAAAGCATGTTCTGTGTGACGTAGCTTTGTGTATAGCGTGGATTCGCAAGCCTCACACCTCGGTATGAGTCAAAAACGGGGTAGTGACTGCAGGGAGAGCACGACGTTTCTTTCTAGCTAGGGTGGTGTCAGTGACCTACCAGCCCCGACATTATATATACTTTTCACCTATGTGGTTGTTGGAAAGCGAGGCGCCTCGATTATAGGTCTGTAAGGACCGGGAAACGTGTGTTCAGGAATTTCCAATCCTCAAAAGTAAGAGAGGACCGGCCCTGAAGATCCAAGGATTGCTGTGTGCGGTTCTGGGACATTTGCTAGAGTGTCTCGAACGGAGAGGAGCATGCCCCTTGCCTCGACTCATGATGGAATCCAATTTCCAATGCGAAATGTGCGGATGTGATTGTATTACTAGTATGGCGACATGATATATGGTACCCATGCCGTCTATGATTGATATTTATGATTGAATTTGCTTTTGAAATGTATATGCACTAGTAATAATATCAAACACTTTTGTTTTATACGTATAAAGAATTTTTGGCCATTATAAGGTAAAACTCTATCCTCCGGCTTGCGTTGCATTGTGTGATGGGACCTGAGTCTTATAATAGCTTCATTTTGATAAAAAAGCATTGCGATGATTTAACCGTTTACTTTATTTCATGCACTAGCACTCATTGGAGTAAACCCGTTCCGCGAAAGTGGCGTGGTCCTTTGATTTTCCTTATTATTGTTGTTTAGTAAGTTAAGTAGATTTCTCATACCAGTCCCATGACTGACTCGTAGTTTGTTTCACCTTGCAAACTCGGGTGCCCTTATTTTCACACGAGCAGCCTAGTTACAGGTAGCTGACATATTTTGGGCATGGCACCGCAGTAGTGGTGCACTTTTGGCATATGGCGAGGCTTGACTACATTGAGATGATTGTGACTTTTCCGCCATTATTGTATATGTATTTTGATTCTGCCACATGCGATGTAGACTGATATTTGGTTTATGTACTCTTTATGTATTATGATTTCGCCATTGGCGATGTTGACTGATTATGTATTATTATACACTAAGTAGTATCCTGCACTGTGCTCTCTGATGTGGTGATATATATATATGATTCCGCTGTCATATTGTGTAAATTATTATATTTCTTGTTTATGCTATTATCTGTTCTCTGCTAATGATGATTAATGTGTTATATTCCAATGATTATCCTTAACACCGTGGTATGGGGTTTTGGGATCGTCACAACTGGTATCAGAGCTTTGGTTAACCTTAGTTCTGGAATTTAACACACTAAACACTTCATCAGAATAGAATCAGTAGTATTCTATGGCGAGTAGCTCATTAGAGATAGGACTAGTAATGTCCTAGAATGAGCTAAGCAGAATAGCAAAAACAATTTGATCAGTCCATCATTATCTTTCCTTAAGTTCTTCTGCTTTACCATACAATAAAGTTATTGTTTCTGTAGGCTGACTCTTTTCTTGCTTATACAGAACTTGAACAATGGCTACCCGAGCAGCCGCTAGTAGAGGAGGCCGAGTTGGCCGTGGAAGAGGACGTGGTGAAGTCCCAGCTGAAGATGGACCTTTAATACAACCCCCGACCGCTCAACAATTCGAGCTTGACCGCGTGGCAAAAAGATACAAGAACCTAGGAGGCAAAACCTTCTTGGGTACGGGCACTGTAATAGAGGCCTTGGCATGGCTCAAAACACGCGAGAAAATACTTGGAGGCCTGAGGCTGGGCGATCAAGATAAAGCTATTATGGGTGCCTGGCTTATGCAGGAAGAAGCTGAGCTATGGTGGGAAGATCTCACCGCCAGGAACAGAAATGCTGGCAGAACCTGGGACGAATTCAAAGAATTATTCAAAGAAAAGTATGTCCCAGAACAAGCCCTGGAGCGCATGCACGACGATTTCGCCAACCTCCAGCAAGGGGATCTCTCAGTGCAAGATTATCTGAACAAATTTACACAATTAGCCCGCTATGCTCCCGAACTCGTCGCCACCGCAAAGTCCAAGAACAAGAGGTTCATCCTCGGGCTGAAGCGAAAGTATCAGGATAGGGCAATGGCCCACATCAAGCTGGGGTTTAATGAATTGGTGAAGATGGCGTGTAACTATTAAGACCTAGATCAAAGGCACCTAGATCAGGATCGTGCTAAAAGCCAAGCCGGGAATAAGCGCAAGCCTGCTGCAAATCAAGGCGAGTCAAGCCAAGCGGCATCCTCGAATCCACAGACCAGTAGGCCACCAAAAGGAAACTGCTATAACTGTGGCAAGGTGGGGCACTACTCAAATGTTTGCACAGCCCCGAAACGGTAGAGGACCAATTCTCAAGGTTCAAGCCAAGGCTTCCAGAACCCTCGCTCGTGCTTTAACTGTCGCAAGACAGATCATCTTGTTAGGGATCGTCCTTTGCTTAAGAAGGCCGCAGTAGCTCATGTCTATGACGGGTCGAACCCGCCAGCTGCTTCCGATGGAGCAGGTAAACCCGATGTTTTGGGAGGTACCATTACAATTAAAAATATTCCTGTTTTTGTATTGTTTGACACGGGTGCATCACGTAGTTTTATTGCTAGTAACACAGTGCACAAATTAAAGTTAAAACGAAGGAAGCTCAAAGAATCGGTTAAGGTTCATAATCCAATAGGGGGTTCTATTATTCTCAGTTCATATTGTAGAGTGCCAGTCTCTTATTCGTCCTATAAGTTTTCTTTTGATTTGATTACTATGGACTTCCCTGAGTTTGATATCATCCTTGGGTTAGATTGGTTAACGGAATACGAAGCTGAAGTAAATTGTGCGGAAAGAATAGTAAAAATTCGAACGAAGCTTGGATATGCTACTGTACCATGCCATGGTTCGAATCTAGATAGAAAAGAATTTTGGTTTGCGTTAGAAGTTATCCCCACTTTCTTAGAAAATATTCCTGTTGTTAGGAACTATGCGGATGTGTTTGAAGAAGTTGAAAACTTACCTCCGCAAAGAGAAATAGAATTCAGAATCGATCAAATTCCTAATGCCAAACCAGTGGTTCATCCTATTAGAAGAATGACTCCAAAGGAAAAGGAAGAATTAGGCCATCAAACTCGTCAACTGCTATGGAAGGGTCTGATCAGACCTAGCTTTTCTAGTTGGGGTGCAGCTGTAGTGTTTGTCCCAAAGTCAGACAATACTCTTCGGTTGTGTGTTGATTACCGAGACCTTAACAAACAGACGCTCAAAAACAAATACCCATTACTCCGCATCGATGATCTGCTAGATCAATTAAATGGGGCGAGAGTATTTTCCAGAATGGACCTAGCTACAGGTTTCCATCAATTGAGAATTGCAGAAGAGTGTGTTCCTTTGATAGTTTTCAGAGGTCCAGACATATTTTATGAATGGTTAGTAATGCTGTTCGGCCTGTGCAATGATCCAGCATACTTCGTCGATCTAATGAATAGAGTGTTCAGGGGAGTTCTGAATAAATTTGTCCTCGTATTCATCGATGATATTTTAATCTACTCCAAATCAAAACCCAAGCATGAAAGACATATAGAACAAGTATTGGAGATACTGAGAAAGAACGTCTTCAAAGCCAAATTCTCTAAGTGTCTTTTGGCAAGAAGAAGTGAAGTTCCTTGGCCATGTCGTGTCAAAGGAAGGGATTTCTGTAGATCCGAGTAAAATTTCAGCAATTCAAGACTGGAAACAGCCTACCACAGCCACAGAGGTTAGAAGTTTTATAGGGTTGGCTAGTTATTATCGGAAATTCATTAAGGATTTCTTGAAGATATCCGGCCCACTGACAAAGCATACAAAGAAGCATGAGAAGTTTAAGTGGACTTCCGACTGTGAGGAAGCTTTCCAATAATTGAAATCGAAACTGACAACTGCTCCAGTGTTAACCATTATTGATGGCAATCAGAATTTGATGGTTTTGAAAGACGCTTCTATTAGAGGTCTTGGTGCAGTGTTAATGCAAAGAGGCCAAGTAGTCGCTTATGCAAGCCGCCAGCTGAAACCGCATGAGAAGAATTATGTAACTCATGATCTTGAGTTGCTAGCTATCGTTTTTGCTTTAAAAATCTGGAGGCATTACTTGCTGGGTGAGAAATTTGAACTATTTACTGATCATCAATCATTAAAGTATTTGTACACCCAGAAAGATTTGAACTTAAGACAGCAGCATTGGCTAGAATTTCTTGCAGCGTATGACCTAGATATCCTGTATATGCCGGGAAAGGCTAACGTTGTAGCAGATGCGCTTAGTAGAAAAACCGTAATCATAGCCAATCTTAAAATTACGCCTGGCTTGATTGATAAGATATCTGCTCTCCAGAAGAATGATTACTTCATTCAAAGAATGAAAGGGAGAATACAGAAGGGCGAACCCTCAAGTTTTCAAATAGATAAAGAAGAAGTTCTGAGACTGAAAGGGAGAATCTGTGTTCCCAACATCCCTGAGCTCAAAAGAGACGTGCTAGATGAATGCCATAAATCCAAGTTTTGCATCCGTCCCGGTGTGAGAAAAATGTACAATGATATTAAGCGCACCTTCTGGTGGAAGGCAATGAAGAGGGACATTTCTTTATATGTTAGCAGATGCCCTACTTGTCAATTAGTTAAGAGCAACCAACAAAAGCTAGCAGGATTGTTGCAACCGTTGGAAGTCCCAGGTTGGAAATGGGAATAGATTTCCATGGATTTCATAGATGGTTTGCCCCGAACCAAGAAAGGTAATGACAGTATTTGGGTAATCGTAGATCGCTTCATGAAGACTGCCCATTTCATACCTGTCAGATCCAATAGAACCGCTCAAAGTCTAGCACATATATATTTCAAAGAAATTGTTAAGCTGCATGGAATTCCCATCAGCATAGTCAGTGACAGAGACCCAATTTTTGCTAGCAAATTCTGGGAGGCATTCCAAACAGAATTGGGAACGAAATTAAATCTAAGCACTGCTTATCACCCTCAGACGGATGGCCAAACTGAGCGTGTGAATAGAATTCTAGAAGATCTACTGCGGGCTTGTATTATTGATTTTGGCGGGTCATGGGAAGATCACTTGCATTTGGCAGAATTCTCATATAACAATAGCTATCAGGCAAGTTTGAGAATGTCGCCATTTGAAGCATTATATGGCAGACCGTGCAGATCTCCAGCATGTTGGGTAGAACCTGGCAACAGACTTGTGTTGGGACCCGATATGATTAGAGAAGCATCTGATAAAGTCGATTTCATCAAGAAGCGATTGAAAACCGCACAAAGCCGACAGAAAAGTTATGCAGATTCCAGAAGAAGAGATTTGACATTTGCTGTTGGTGATCATGTTTATTTGAAAGTATCTCCGATGAGAGGAGTGATCCGATTCGGTAAAACTGGGAAGTTAGCACCCTGGTTTATTGGTCCCTTTCCTATACTCGAACGAATTGAAACTCTTGCTTATCGGGTTCAATTACCTGATTGGTTGCCTGGAGTGCATAATGTGTTTCATGTATCTCAACTTAGAAGACATGTGCATGTTCCAGATCTTATTGTAGAAGAAGCAGTGCAACAGGATATAGAAATTACTCCAGAATTAGCAGTCAGAAGAGAGCCATTAAAAATTGTTGGCAAAGAAACTAGAGAACTAAGAAGCAAAAAGGTTCATTTAGTCAAAGTGCAGTGGAGTAGTGATCCTAGAGACTATACTTGGGAGACTGAGGAAAGCATTAAGCAAGCTTACCCCAAATGCAGAGTGGACATCTCTGACTAACCACGGTGCAAGGTACCTTCGCAATCCTTTGCATTTACATTTTGTTTCCTACTTTACTGTTGTTTCCTTTTCGGGGACGAAAAGTTTTAAGTGGGGGAGATTGTAACAACCCAGAAATTACGAGCCAATTTAAAAATTTTAAATTGGTTATTTCAAAGGAATTTGAACAATTGAAATAGAATATTTCAATAAAATAAAGAATAAGAAATAGTGAGGCAGTTTGAAAATTTGAATTCAAACTTTGACTGACTGTGCCGGGTGGAAAATATAACGGATTTTAGTGAAACCAAAAATATTTAAATATGTTTATGAATATCTTTCTAATGAATCTGAAAAATCGAAGTTTCATAGCGGGAATCAAAAGTTATGGCCAAATGAATTTTCAGAAAGGTCGCTATATAGAATATATAGCCCTTGAGAATAGACATTTTGCAAACGACCTCGGAATTCGACGAAGCCACTTTTGTTGGGTCCGGGATGTCAAACTATTGCTAGGTTTCATATTTCATAATTTTTGAAGCTAGTATGTGAGCGTGGCAAAAGAAAATGTGTTTGGTCAATTTCTGTTAAATTGGATCGACCAGAAAAAGGCCATTTTTCAAACGTTCTCAGAATTCGATGAAACTAGTTTTGTTGGGACCATATCGTCAAAACATAGCCAGATTTATTTTTCTGGAATTTTTCGAATCAGTTTGTGGCCCTGGCGAATTGAAATGTACGTTCAAATTGAATATTAAATGCTTTATACTTTAATTTGAAGAATAAAAGAATGTAACAGTCAAATTGACCTACGAAACATATCCCATTGTGTCCGGAATGAGGGTATTTAGCTAGGAACGACAGTCGTTGGGTTTGAAAAAGAGTTCGTTTAAGAAAACACTATTTTTGAATTTAATAAAACCATGGACCAATCATTAAATTCCTTTCATTATTTTTTAAAATTAAAAATCTCCAAAAAACCCTCGTACGCTCTCCAGACCGACGATCCTCGACTTCCATCCTTTCCGACCCTTTTCCCGCCGCCTCGGCCATCTCCAGCCATCGCCACCACCCTACCTCGACGCGCCTCCCTCCCCTCTTCAAATCCGACCCTACCTTGACCCCCCTCGTCACCTCTATCGCCTGAATCGTCGACCCAAAGTCGAAGACTTCCCAGCGTCGCCACGGCCAACTCCGGCCACCAGATCCGACCGCACCACCACCGACAGGACCGCCTCGCTCCCCTCTTTCACGTCGCACCCTCCGATCTTCACCACGGTGCACGAATTTCACGAAATCTCCAAACCCTAGTTCGAACCATCAAGAAAGGTGAGTCCTTTTTGATGTTTGAACTTTGAAAAAACATATCTTTTTAGTGTGTTGATGAAATTCGATGAAACAGGAAACATCGTGACCACAAGGAGGCTCTCTACCACATAGAGGAGACCGCAGATTTTTCTGAGCCATCTACGATTTTTAGCACTCCGAAAACCAATGTGAGAAATCTAAATTAAAGGAAATTGAATAGAAAATGTCATGTATAAATTATATAAACGAAATATAATTTATATACGTGTTTTCTACCTCATATACATGCGTTGTATAAGTTGTATGAGCGAAGTATGAATTATACATGCATTGTTTAAATGATATGTGTGTTGAAATGTAAGTGAAATATAGAAAATATATAAATATATATATAACCCCCTCGTCCAAAAACCATGGACGATATTTGTTGTTGTGAATTGGTGTGAAAAATTGGGTGAAAAATTCAAATGGTTGAATAATTGTTTGTGGTTGAAAAATACCCATTGGTGATTGAAACAAATTGGAAATGATTGTGGAAATGAAAATAAAACATGCCGCCTGCGTGCGAACTAGATGCATAAATCCCCATTGTCAAAAACCGCGAGGTTTTAAGGTAGAGCGAGGAGCCGAACTAGGGACGGTGCCGGTTTTAACTACCCTGCCGTTATGCTGCCGAAATTTTGAATAATATCTATGTGTTAGAATTATTTTCATATGTTGAAATTATCTTCATGTGTTGAAACTAAAATCATGTGTTGAAACTATATCCATGTGTGGAAATGCTCATGTGTTGAGAAGTGATGTGTGAAAATTAAATTCATGTGTGAATGAATAAGGTGTTTAAACAATAAAAATCACATTTTTATAATATATATGAAGTATGTAAAATATTCGCCTTATATATAAATAGTTTCAGCAATAAAATTTTCATCTTTCTTATATGAACAAACTATATAAAATATCCATGTGTGGAAATGCTCATGTGTTGAGAAGTGATGTGTGAAAATGAAATTCATGTGTTGAATAAAAGGTTGAACAATAAAAATTACATTTTTATTGAAACCATGAAGTGCTAAAAACATTCATGTGTTGAATAAATATTTTAGATGATGAAAATACCATTTTTATCATATATGTGATTTGCTAAAGATACACTAGTGTTGAAATAAATATTTGTGAAGTGAATATTATTTTTAACATGTAAAGGAACTAAATAAAATAGTCATGTGTTGAAATATATTTTAGTTCGCCAAAAATATTATTTTTATTGAAATGTGAAGTGTTAAAAATAACCACTTGTTCAAATAAATATGCATGAGTTGAAATATTCATTCATTAGCTAATGATGTGATTTTTGCTTATGAATGCAACATTAGAATGAATGGTGACTTTAAACCAAAGTGAACTGAAAATGAAATTGAACAGAAAATGATAAGTGATGAAAATTGCATATTGGTACATGCATATTTATTGAACAGGTTGTAGCAAAGAGGCTAGAGAAGAGGAATAAAATTGTGTGCCCGACAAATAGGTACATGTTTACTGTTTTGTTTGGGTGGTGATTTTATGAGCCTATTGGCTAGCCGCTTGGCTTTTTCTTTTTCTTTTTGAGATGAGACGCCCGTGTGGCTATTTGGGAATTTTCCCAGCCCCTCCTGTACAAAAGAGGTTATGGCGAAATTTTCCAAAATTTAAAGGCATTAGTGAAATATTTGAAGTGAAAACGATATTGAAATCGTCGAATGAACTATATTTATATAAATATATAAATATAAATAAAATTAAAACGAATCGTGGCCGTGCAGTTCGTGTTTTGAAACCGTGATTTCAAACGACTAGTGCGGGAAATCCGACCATTGGATTTTCCCGAAACCGCAACCGTTGGGTTCGCCTTGGAAACATCTTTCCAATGGCACCAACTTTGTAAAGATCCGACGGTTGGACTGTCTAGAATGTTTAATTCAAATCTGAAGAAAAACAGCGCCAGAATCGATTATATTTATATATAAATATAATTAAATTAAATCGAATAACGACGCTGTAGTTCGTAATTTGAAACCGTGATTTCAAACGACTAGTGTGGGAGATCCGACCGTCGGATTTTCCCAAAACTAAAACCTTGGATTCAATTTGAAATGATCTTTTTAATGATATAAAATTTGTGAAGATCCAACGGTTAGATTTTCAGATATGTGTAAAACAAATTTAGTGAAAAACAGCGCCAGTGCTTCGGCACGATCTGAAATGTCGTTTAGTTGAATTTGGCCGTTTCTAAATAAATAAAAATGGCGATATATCGTTGAAAAATATTATTGACGATATAGAATGGAAATAAACCGATTTCACTTGGTTTGCTTGATATGTGATGGTTGAATGCATTTAACATGAAAACTATACTAGGGAACTGAAATGCGAATGTTGAGTGATTTAACCATGTGATGAGTCGATTTGAAAATCTAAATATACGTGGATTATTTGAAAAGGCCGAGTTTATTCTCATTTCAAATAATCGATCGACGATGTGAAGTCGAAGAGTTGAAGACGGTTGAAGACCGACGATCTTCACATTGGATGGATGGGCACCACTGATGCTCATGATTGGAGTAGCTACCTTGAAGGAGCTGAAGTAGTAGCCGTCCGGACGTATTGTTGATTGTGCAGATAAGCGAGGAATTAGGTGCCTCGGGCTTCGTTCAAACCCAGAACGAACTTGTAAATGGACTGTGTGTCTAACATTGGATTTTGTTCTGTGCTGATTGATCTTTATTGAATATATATCTGTTTGGCGGCGGAGAATTTACTCTCTTGCTTAACGCCCTACTCTGAGACGTACGAGCTCAGAGGTTATATATAGATAGAAATCAGTCGCATGGAGTGGATTGCCTGTGTGGCACGCCTAAGTGGCATGTGATCAAGGCTTCTGTTGAAAAGCAAAGTCTTGTGGTTGATGATCAAAGCATGGTCTGTGTGACGTAGCTTTGTGTATAGCGTGGATTCGCGAGCCTCACACCTCGGTATAAGTCAAAAACGGGATAGTGACTGCAGGGAGAGCACGACGTTTCTTTCTAGCTAGGGTGGTGTCAGTGACCTACTGGCCCTGACATTATATATACTTTTCACCTGTGTGGTTGTTGGAATGCGAGGCGCCTCGATTATAGGTCTGTAAGGACCGGGAAACGTGTGTTCAGGAATTGCCAATCCTCAAAAGTAAGAGAGGACCGGCCCTGAAGATCCAAGGATTGTTGTGTGCGATCCTGGGACATTTGCTAGAGTGTCTCGAACGGAGAGGAGCTTGCCCCTTGCCTCGACTCATGATGGAATCCAATTTCCAATAAGAAATGTGCGGATGTGATTGTATTACTAGTATGGCGACATGATATATGGTACCCATTCCGTCTATGATTGATATTTATGATTGAATTTGCTTTTGAAACGTATATACACTAGTAATAATATCAAACACTTTTGTTTTATATGTATGAAGCATTTTTGGCCATTATAAGGTAAAACTCTATCCTCCGGCTTGCGTTGCATTGTGTGATGGGACCTGAGTTTTATAATGGCTTCATTTTGATAAAAGCATTGCGATGATTTAACCGTTTACTTTATTTCATGTACTAGCTCTCATTGGAGTAAACCCGTTCCGCGAAAGTGACGTGGTCCTTTGATTTGCCTTATTATTGTTGTTTAGTAAGTTAAGTAGATTTCTCATACCAGTCCCATGACTGACTCGTAGTTTGTTTCACCTTGCAAACTCAGGTGCCCTTTTTTCACATGGGCAGCTTAGTTACAGGTAGCTGACATATTTTGGGCATGGCACCGCAGTAGAGGTGCGCTTTTGGCATATGGCGAGGCTTGACTACATTGAGATGATTGTGACTTTTCCGCCATTATTGTATATGTATTATGATTCCGCCACAGGCGATGTAGACTGATATTTGGTTTATGTACTCTTTATGTATTATGATTCCACCATTGGCGATGTTGACTGATTATGTATTATTATACACTAAGTAGTATCCTGCACTGTGCTCTCTGATGTGGTGATATATATATGATTCTGCTGTCATATTGTGTAAATTATTCTATTTCTTGTTTATGCTATTATCTGTGCTCTGCTAATGATGATTAATGTGTTATATTCCAATGATTATCCTTAACACCGTAGTACGGGGTTTTGGGATCGTCACAGCATTCTCTTTCAATCGGCACCATCATCCTCTTTAGATCTGAACCACCGCACAGTCGACTGACAGGTGTCCTTTCCATGCCATCTCTTTCACTGTTCCTCCTTATTTGCCTTCTTCATCTATCAGAGTGGTTATAGGCAAGGGAGCGTCTATAAGTTATCATTAACCATGCCGAATCCTCTAGCGTTGTGTTTGCTGGAGACTCCTTTTATGGCTGTTTATCATAGAGAATTAACTAACACTTATTTGTTTTGTAATTTCAATTTTACCTTTTGCTTTTACCAAGAGACCTTTTTCTATTCTTTTGATCAACATTTCTTTGATACTTGAATTTTCTTGCTCCTTTGACGTCAAATTAACGAACTGGTCTATTAACAAAATAAGGTTAAATATTTATATGCAGAATTGATTATTGTTAACATTTTATATACATAATCTGATTAGTTTGGATATATTGAATTGTTATGAGGTATAAATGCAACCTCAAAAATGCATAACGACTGTTAACAAACTCCTTTAGATATCAAATCTAAGTCAAAAAGTAAATAAGCTATGATTACACACACATAATTTAAATTAAAATGATACCATGGTAAACGTGTTAGTGAAATAGTGAAGGTGCCCATATGGAAAGGCTAATGTAAGACCATTTGTTTCTAATTAACGTCAAAGAGATTAATACACACACACACACATACACATATACACGTATATACACATGTGTGTGTGTATAGAGTAAGTGCGAAGGGGTAGCAGTACATTACCATATAGGCATGAAAGAGATTATTGGATTGCTCTGAAGAGTGCCCCTATTCATGGAACAGTAAAGCTGTTGTGTAGTCAAACGCCAAACCAATTTTATAGTACGCAAGTTTAGTTCATATTGTAAATAAATATTTGAAACTGTTACAGTTCGGAATCCTGTGTTTGAACAAGAATTTTTTTTTGAATAGCATGTTGTAGTCAAAATATTATAATTAGTTGTTATTAGGGTTCACTTAATTTCTGTAATAACCCGGAAAATGTGAACCAGTTTAAAATTTTTAAATTAGGTTATTAACAAGAAATTTGAATGATTAAAATAGCATATTTCAATAAAATATAGAATTTGGTATGATAGGGCAGTTTGAAATTTAGAATACAAACTTTGTCTAACTGTACCGGGTGGAAAGTATAACAGATTTTAACGAAACTGAAAATATTTAAATCTGTTTATCAGTACCTTTCTAACGAATCTGAAAAATCGAAATTTCATAACGGAAATCAAAAGTTATGGCCAAATGAATTTTCAGAAAGGTCGCTATATAGTATATGTAGCCCTTGAAAATTGAGATTTTGCATACGACCTCGGAATTCGACGAAACCACTTTTGTTGGGTTCGGGATGTCAGATTATTGCTAAGTTTCAAATTTCATAATTTTAGAAGCTAGTATGTGAGCGGGGAAAAAGATAACGTGTTTGGACAAATTCTGCTAAAATGGGTCGACCTAGAAATGGCCGTTTTGCAAACGAGCTCAGAATTCGACGAAACTGGTTTTGTTAGGACCGTATCATCAAAACAAAGCTAGATTTATTTTTCTGGAATTTTTCGATTCAGTTTGTGGCCCTGGCAAATTGAAATGTACGTTTAAATTAAATATCGAATGTTTTATATTTTAAATTGAAAAATAACTGACTGTAACAGTCGAAATGGCCAACGAAACATATCCCATTGTGTCCGGAATGGGGGTATTTAGCTAGGGGCGACAGTCGTTGGGTTTAAAAAGGAGTCCGTTTGCAAAAACACTATTTAAAAATTTTCTATAAATATCGGCCAATAGGAAATTTTCTTTAAAAAAAAAAAACCTAAAAACCCTAAGCCGCCAGACGAAACGAACGACTCCCGTAGCTCCTCGCTTCCCCTCCTTTTTCCGATCGCCACAGGCCGTTTCGCCGCCGACCACTGTTGAGGCTTTTGCTCGCCGTACTCCCCTCTCCACATCCGACCTAGCCTCGCCACCAACAGAGCCGCCGTCGACGAGTTCCAGCACCTCAAAGTCGTCGTCATCCTGGAGCCGCCGCCGCCTGGATTCGCCGTCGCACCACCTCAGACAACCGCCGCCGGAAAGCTCATTCCTCCCTCGACGACGTCCAACAGCCTGATCATCCTATAGAGCTACGAATCAAAAGAAAAATCAAAACCTAGAATTGAACAGGTTTGTAAACTAACGGCTTATTTAAATTTAAACTGTTTTAACACTTTAAAGCGTTGCAAAACTTTGAAAAATAATATCTTTTTCGTTCTTCAACGAAATTCGATGAAATAGGAGACACTGTGACCGCAAGGAGGCTCTCTACATTCTAGAAGAAGCCGCGGATTTTTCTGACCTTCCTACGATTTTTAGCACCGCAAGAACCAATGTGAGGAATCTAAACTATTTGTGTGAATGTAAACGCGTTGTATAAATTATATAAGCGAAGTGTAAATTATATACGCATTGTATACCTCATGTACATGTGTTGTATAAGTTATATTAGCAATGTATAAATTATACAAGCGTTGTTTGAAACATATATGCTTTAAATTGTGATGAAATTCAAGTGAATTATTATTATATATATATATATACTCCCCTCGTCCACAGACCATGGACGATATTTATTGCTTGTGATTGACGTGATATCACATGGTTTGACGAATGGTTGGAAATAATTGTTTATGGTTGATATTATGGTTGAAAAATACCTTTGTGGTTGAAAAATACCCTCTTATGGTTGAAACAAAATAGAATAGGATTGTGGAATTGAAAATAAAACATGCCGCCTGCGTGCGAACTAGATGCATGATCCCCATTGTCAAAAACCGCGAGGTTTTAAGGTAGAGCGAGGAGCCGTACTAGGGACGGTCCCGGTTTTAACTACCCTGCCGTTATGCTGCCGAAATTTTCTGAAATATTTATGTGTTAGAATAATTTTCCTTCATTGAAATTATTTACATATGCTATATCGAATATTCATGTGTTGAGTTGCAATTCATTCGTTGAGTTGAAATTCATGTGTTGAATATTATTCGAATTTAAACAAATGGCTTTAGCAATAAAAATCACATTTTTATATATATATACAAACGATATCGAATATTCATGTGTTGAGTTGCAATTCATTCGTTGAGTTGAAATTCATGTGTTGAATATTATTCGAATTTAAACAAATGGCTTTAGCAATAAAAATCACATTTTTATATATATACAAACGATATCGAATATTCATGTGTTGAGTTGCAATTCATTCGTTGAGTTGAAATTCATGTGTTGAATATTATTCGAATTTAAACAAATGGCTTTAGCAAAAAAAATCACATTTTTATATATATACAAACGATATCGAATATTCATGTGTTGAGTTGCAATTCATTCGTTGAGTTGAAATTCATGTGTTGAATATTATTCGAATTTAAACAAATGGCTTTAGCAATAAAAATCACATTTTTATATATATACAAACGATATCGAATATTCATGTGTTGAGTTGCAATTCATTCGTTGAGTTGAAATTCATGTGTTGAATATTATTCGAATTTAAACAAATGGCTTTAGCAATAAAAATCACATTTTTATATATATACAAACTATATAGTATATTCATGTGTTGAATTCCAATTCATTCGTTGAGTTGAAGTTCATGTGTTGAATGTTATCATCTTTTAAAAATAAAATGAATCGACATTGAAAACTATATTTTGATGATAAAAATGAAATGTTAAAAATACACTAGTGTCGAATAAATATATTTTTTTGATGATAAAAATATTACTTTTATCATGTATACGCTTAGTTAAAAATACACACGTGTTGAAATAAATAATAGTTTGCTAGAAATATTATTATTAGCTTGTTCTGCATATATATACATGTGTTGAACAGGAAAAATGGATTAGCTGTTGAGTAAAGAAATAATTTGCGTGCCCGACAAATAGGTAAACCTTGATGAGTTGGCTGCGCAATTTTATTTATATATCAACTCCTGTGAATGCCATTGGATGCGGAGTGCTGGTTTTTCTGTGTGAAATAATAAACAACGCCATAGGATAGTAACAATTAATGTTGAACTACACTACATGGCATACTTCTTGACGATAGGCATACTTCATCATATTCCACATAAGCAATTGGAGCTTGTGTGACGAGGTGGAAGATTTACCATACCAGCAAGAGGCTTGTATGGCGATGACTAAGTACTACAGGTTGAACTGATGACTGATATGGACTATATAAATTATAACGATAAATTGCCAGATTAATAAAAACCCCACACGGGTCTACAGTTGACAATAATCACGTCGCTCAAATTATTAGGTACGGCACATGGACTATTTATTTCCACACGGAAACGGGGTGACGGGAATTTATTCTCTGGAGTGATTATCAGTACATGCTCCCCCGTAAACACCAAAATATATTACTAAAAATATGTGAATGCTTTTTAGGATTTATTGGGTACCTAATACGGCCCAATAAATTTCCAAACCCCTCCCCGTACAAAGGAGGTTATGGCGAAATTTTTCGAAATATTAAGGCGTTAGTGAAATATTTGAAGTGAAAAAGAAGTTGAAAATATGAAATGAACTATAGTTGAAACTATGGAATGAACTATATTTATATATATAAATATAAATATAATTAAAAGGAATAGAGGCCGTGCAGTTCGCGTTTCGGAATCGTAATTTGAAACGATTAGTACGAGAAATCCGACCATCGGATCTTCCCGAAACCGCAACCGCTGAGTTCGCCTTGGAAATACCTTTCCAACGGCACCAACCTTGTAAAAATCCAGCGGTTGGATTGTCCAGAATGTTTAATTCAAATCTGAAGAAAAAAAGCGCCAGAATCGTTTATATTTATATATATAAATATAAATATAATTAAATTTAATCGAATAACGACGCTGCAGTTCGAATTTTGAAACCGTAACTTCAAACGACTAGTGTGGACGATCCGACCGTCGGATTCTCACGAGACTGGAACCGTTGGGTTCGCTTTGGGAATACCTTCCCACTGATATAGACTTTGTAGAAATCCAACGGTTAGATTTTCTGATATGTGTAAAACAAATTAGGAGAAAAACAGCGCCAGTGCCGCAGCACGACCTGAAAACGTCATTTAATGAAATATGGCCATTTTTAAATAAATAAAAATGGCGAAAAATCGCTATAAAATGTTGTAAGCAACATAGGTTGCAAATAAACGAATTGTGCTTGAATTGTTTGATATTTGATGGTCGTATGTGTAGGACATGAAAATAACACTAAATAACTTAAAGATGGATGTCGAATGATATAACCACATAGAGAATCGATTTAAATTATAATGACGTGAATTATTTGAAAAGGCCGAGCTAACTCTCATTTCAAATAATTTATCGAGCGATTCAAATTGGAAAATGCAAAGACGATTCAAGACCGACGATCTTCGTATCGGTTGGATGGGCACTACTGAGGTTCCTAACCGGAGTAGCTACCGGAAGGGGACGGAAGTAGTAGCCGTCTGAACGTATGTGTTGATTGGACGGATATACGAGGAATTGACGCCTCCGGTTTCGTTCAGACCCAGGACGGACTTGTAAATGGACTGTGTGTCCGACATTGGATTTTGTTCTATACTGATTGATCTCTGTTAAATATATATCTGTTTGGCGGCGGAGAATTTATTCTTTTGCTTAACGCCCTTCTCTGATACGTACGAGCTTAGAGGTTATATATCGATGGAAATCAATCGTATGGAGTGGACTGCCTATGTGGCATGCCAAGATGCCGTGATCAAGGCTTCTGTTGCAAAGCAAAGTCTTGTGGATGATGATCAAAGCAAGGTCTACGTGACCTAGCTTTGTGTATTTCGTGGATTCGCGAGCCTCACACCTCGGTATGAGTTAAAAACGGGATACGGACCACTGGGAGAGCACGACGTTTCTTTCTAGCTATGGTGGTGTCAGTGACTTACTAGCCCTGACATATATATCTACTTTTCACCTTTGTGGTTGTTGGAATGCGAGGCGCCTCGATTATAGGTCTGTAAGGACCGGGAAACGTGTGTTCAGGAATAACCAATCCTCTAACGTAAGTGGGGACCGGCCCAGCCGCATCCAGGGGTTACCCAGAGTGCGTAGTCCCGAGGCATTTGCTAGAGTGTCTCGAAGCGGAGAGGAGCTTGCCCCTTGCCTCGACTCATGACGGAAATCCAATTTCCAATACGAGATAACGGATTCGATTGTAACTTATATATGGCGATATAGTGGCATGGGACGCTCATGTCGCCTATGATTGATATTTATGATGCTATTCGTTTTTGAAACATATATGCACTAGTAATAATATCAAATGATTTTGCTTTATACGTATCAAGCATATTTGGCTATTATAAGGTAAAACTCTATCCTCCGGCTTGCGTTGCATTGTGTGATGGGACCTGAGTCTTATAATGGTTTCATTCTTTCTAAAAGCATTGTGTTGTTTTAAAAGAATTTACTTTGTTTTAAATGCACTAGCAATCACTGGAGTAAACCCGTTCCGCGAAAGTGGCGTGGTCCTATGATTTGCTATTTACTGTTGTTTAACTGTTAAATAGATTCCTCATACCAGTCCCCATGACTGACTCGTTGTTTGTTCACTTTGCAAACGCGGGTGCCCCTATTTCCACACGGGCAGCCTAGTACACAGGTGATAGGTGGTTTTTGGTTCTGCACAACTGCATAGCGTGCACTTTTGGCTCATGGCGAGGCTGACTTCATAGAGATGACTTAGATATTTTCCGCCATTACTGTATTTACATGTATGTATTCCGCCTCTGGCGATGATGACTGATCACTTTCTTTTTTATTTACTAAGTATATCCTACGTTATGCTATTCTGATATTCCTACATGTTGTGATTCCGCTGTCATATCCATGTAAAATTTATTTTATTTATTGTTTCTGCTATTATCTATACTCTGCTATGATGATTAATGTGTTATTTCCTAATAATTATCCTTAATACCGCCGCTCGGATTTTGGGATCGTCACAGTTGGTATCAGAGCTTTGGTTAACCTTAGTTCCGGGATCTAACACATTAAATACCTCGTCAGAATAGAATCAGTAGTGTTCTAATGCGAGTAGCTCATTAGAGATAGGATTAGCAATGTCCTAGGATGAGCTAAGCAGATTAGCAAAACAATTTGATCAGTACATCATCATTATCTTTCTTTGTATTCCCTTGCTTTATCATTTATGAAGATTATCAAATCTGTGAGCTTGACTCTTTTCTTGCTTATACAGTTCTCTTAGATGGCTACGAGAGGAGCAGCAGCTAGAGGAGGCCGTGGAGGCCGAGGAGATGCAGCAGGAGGACGGGGGAATATCCCCGTAGTAGTGGAAGGTCCTACTATTCTACCACCAGCACCAGAAGAATTTGAGCTCGACAAAGTAGCTAAGAGGTACAGAAATCTTGGAGGGAAACCTTTTACTGGCACTGGCACAGTGACCGAAGCTATCGCTTGGCTGAAAACCTGTGAGAAAATCTTCGAGGGTATGGGCATGGGAACTAACAACAAAGCCCGACTTGGCATTTGGCTCCTTCAGGATGAAGCAGAGCTGTGGTGGGATGCCATTACCTCTGGGGATGCAGCTGGTACTATCCGGACTTGGGAGCAGTTCAGGACTTTATTCAATGAGAAGTTTGTACCGGAACAAGCTCTAGAGAGGATGCGGGAGCAATTTGCTAATCTCCAGCAGGGAGACCTCTCTATTCAAGACTATCTGAATAAGTTCACTCAGCTATCGCGCTATACTCCAGAGCTGGTTTTGACCGACAAAGCGAAGAATAAGAGATTCATATTTGGGCTGAAGCGCAAGTATCACGATAGAGCTATGAGCAACATCAAACTCTCTTTTACAGAACTAGTAGAGATGGCTTGCAACTACGAAGACATGGATGAGAGGCATGCTAGCCAAGACCGCGCTAAAAGCCAAGCAGGGAATAAGCGCAAGGCCTCAACAGACCAACCCGAATCTAGCATTTCCGCGGCCGCTACTCAAAAACCCGCAAAGATCCCGAAAGGAAACTGCTACAATTGTGGGAAGCCCGGTCATTTCTCTAATGTGTGCAAAGCCCCAAAGAAGCCAAGGGCCAATGACTCAGCCGAATGCTACAACTACCACAAGAAGGGGCACTATAGCAAGAATTGTCCTTTGAAGAAGAGCGCACAGGTGGCCCATGTCTATGACGGGAAGACCCCGCCAGCTACCACCGATGGATCAGGTAAACCCGATGTCTTGGGAGGTACCCTTACCATTAAAAATATTCATGTTTTTGTACTTTTTGATACTGGTGCATCACGTAGTTTCATATCTGGTATCCTTGTTCACAAACTAAAATTGAAACGAAGAAAACTAAAGGAACCAATTAAAGTTCAAAATCCGATAGGAGGTTCGGTTAGTCTCGGTATATGTTGTAGATTACCTATTTCCTTTTCTCGATACCGATTTCCTTTTGATTCGATTGTCATGGACCTTTCCGAATTTGATATTATTCTGGGACTTGATTGGTTGACAAAATATAAGGCCGAAGTTCGATGTGCCGAAAGAATCGTTAAAGTCGAAACGAAGCTTGGACCTATATATATACCATGCCATGGCTCAGAAATAAATAGAACAGAATTTTGGTCTTCTTTAGAAGTTATTCCCCCTTCGATAGAAAAGATACCGGTCGTTAAAAACTATGAGGATGTGTTTGAAGAAGTAGAAAACTTACCACCGCAAAGAGAAATTGAATTTAGGATAGATCTAATTCCTAACGCCCGACTAGTAGTACATCCAATACGAAGAATGGCCCCGAAAGAAAAAGAAGAGCTCAGTTGTCAAACCCGAGAATTACTTTGGAAAGGTCTGATCAGACCAAGCTTTTCAGCGTGGGGAGCCGCAGTAGTATTTGTCCCGAAATCAGACGGTACTCTAAGACTTTGCGTTGATTACCGAGATCTCAATAAACAAACATTGAAGAACAAATATCCTTTGCCTCGAATAGATGATCTGTTAGATCAATTAAATGGAGCAACAGTATTCTCCAGAATGGACCTAGCTACGGGTTTCCACCAATTGCGTATAGCTGAAGACTGTGTTCCTTTGACAGCCTTCAGGGGTCTCGATTTATTCTACGAATGGTTAATAATGCCGTTCGGCTTGTGTAACGCTCCGGCATACTTCGTTGATCTTATGAACAGGGTGTTCCATGGGGTATTGAATAAATTTGTTCTAGTCTTCATCGATGACATTTTAATCTACTCTAAGTCGGAAGAAGAGCATGCAAAACATTTAGAACAAGTGTTGAAAATTCTGAGGAGAAACGTCTTAAAAGCTAAATTTTCTAAGTGTGTCTTCTGGCAGAATGAAGTTAAATTCCTAGGCCATGTCGTGTCAAAAGAAGGAATTGCTGTAGATCCAAGCAAAATTACAGCGATTCAAAACTGGAAACAACCTACTACCCCCACAGAAGTTCGAAGTTTCCTTGGATTAGCTAGTTACTATCGGAAATTCGTTCAGGATTTTTCAAAGATATCAGGAGTATTGACAAAGCTTACAAAGAAGCATGAGAAATTCAAATGGACTCCCGAATGTGAAGAAGCTTTCCAAGAGCTAAAACTGAAGTTGACAACCGCTCCAGTATTGACCATAATAGAAGGCAACCAAGACTTGACAGTATGGACAGATGCTTCTATTAGAGGGCTAGGCGCAGTGTTAATGCAAAAAGGCCAAGTGATCGCTTATGCCAGTCGTCAACTAAAGCCGCATGAAAGAAACTATGCTACTCATGATCTTGAGTTATTAGCTATCGTGTTCGCTTTAAGAATATGGAGGCATTATTTATTAGGCGAGAAATTCGAACTATTTACCGATCAACAATCCTTGAAATACCTGTTCACCCAAAAAGATTTAAACCTAAGGCAACAGCGTTGGTTAGAATTCCTTGTGGCATACGATTTTGAAATTCTATACACTCCAGGGAAAGCCAATGTTGTAGCAGATGCGCTCAACATAAAGAATGAAATCATTGCCAGTTTTATCATTACTTCTTCCTTACAAGATAAGATTACTATTCTTCAGAAGGACGATGAATTCATTAAAAGGATTAGCCAGCGGATCCAAGAAGAAAAACCCTCAGATTTTAGCCTCGATAGCCAAGGGGTCCTAAGATTAAAAGGGAGAATTTGTGTGCCTGGAATCCCCGAGCTCAGAAGAGAAATACTTGATGAGTGCCACAAGTCCAGGTTAAGTATCCACTCCGGTGTGAGCAAAATGTATAACGATATCAAACGCACATTCTGGTGGAAGGCGATGAAAAGAGATATTTCAATATAAGTTAGCAGATGCTCCACTTGTCAGCTAGTTAAGAGTGATCAGCAGAAATTGGCTGGATTATTACAACCCTTAGAAATTCCAGGATGGAAGTGGGAACAAATCTCGATGGATTTCATCGATGGTTTGCCTCGAACTAGAAAAGGAAACGACAGTATATGGGTAATCGTAGATCGCTTCACGAAGACTGCCCATTTCATACCTGTCCGATCCAACAGAACGGCTCAAAGTCTAGCACAGATTTACTTCAAAGAAATTGTTAAACTTCATGGAGTGCCACTCAATATAGTCAGCGATAGAGATCCCCTATTTACTAGCAAATTCTGGGAAGCCTTCCAGGCAGAATTGGGAACCAAATTAAACCTAAGCACCGCTTATCACCCTCAGACAGACGGTCAAACTGAGCGGGTGAATAGAATTTTGGAAGATCTATTGCGGGCTTGCGTTATCGATTTTGGAGGCTCATAGGAAGATCATTTACATTTAGCAGAGTTCTCTTACAACAATAGCAATCAAGCAAGTTTGGGAATGTCTCTATTCGAAGCATTATACGGTAGACCGTGCAGATCTCCCGCATGTTGGGTAGAACCTGGCAACAGACTTGTGTTAGGACCCGATATGATTCAAGAAGCATCGGATAAAGTCGATTTCATTAAGAAGCGATTGAAAACCGCACAGAGCCGACAGAAAAGTTATGCAGATGCGAGAAGAAGGGATATATCGTTCGCCGTTGGCGATTATGTTTATTTAAGAGTTTCTCCAATGCGAGGGGTAATCAGATTTGGCAAGACTGGGAAGTTGGCACCGAGATTTATTGGTCCCTTTCCTATACTTGAACGGATTGGAACTCTTGCATATAGGGTTTCATTACCTGATTGGTTGCCTGGTGTAAATGATGTGTTCCACGAATCTCAGCTCAGAAAACATGTTCATGATCCAGATCTTGTTGTGCAAGAAGCAGCACAACAGGATATTGACATAACTCCAGAATTAGCACTCAAGAGGGATCCATTAAAGATAGTTGGCAAAGAAACTAGAGAGCTAAGGAGGAAAAAGATTCATTTAGTCAAAGTGCAATGGAGTAGTGATCCTAGAGACTGTAATTGGGAAACTGAGGAAAGCATTAAACAAGCCTATCCCAAATGCAGAGTGGACATCTCTGACTAACTCCGGTGCAAGGTACCTTTACAATACTTTGCATTTACATTTTATTTCCTGCTTAACTGTTATTTCCTTTTCGAGGACGAAAAGTTTTAAGTGGGGGAGATTGTAATAACCCGGAAAATGTGAACCAGTTTAAATTTTTTAAATTAGGTTATTAACAAGAAATTTGAATGATTAAAATAGCATATTTCAATTAAATATAGAATTTGGTATGATAGGGCAGTTTGAAATTTAGAATACAAACTTTGTCTGACTGTACCGGGTGGAAAGTATAACAGATTTTGACGAAACTGAAAATATTTAAATCTGTTTATCAGTACCTTTCTAACGAATCTGAAAAATCGAAATTTCATAACGGAAATCAAAAGTTATGGCCAAATGAATTTTCAGAAAGGTCGCTATATAGTATATATAGATTTTGAAAATTGAGATTTTGCATACGACCTCGGAATTCGACGAAACCACTTTTGTTGGGTCCGGGATGTCAAATTATTGCTAAGTTTCAAATTTCATAATTTTAGAAGCTAGTATGTGAGCAGGGCAAAAGATAACGTGTTTGGTCAAATTCTGCTAAAATGGGTCGACCTAGAAATGGCCGTTTTGCAAACGAGCTCAGAATTCGACGAAACTGGTTTTGTTAGGACCGTATCGTCAAAACAAAGCTAGATTTATTTTTCTGGAATTTTTCGATTCAGTCTGTGGCCCTGGCAAATTGAAATGTACGTTTAAATTAAATATCGAATGTTTTATATTTTAAATTGAAAAATAACTGACTGTAACAGTCGAAATGGCCAACGAAACATATCCCATTGTGTCCGGAATGGGGGTATTTAGCTAGGGGCGACAGTCGTTGGGTTTAAAAAGGAGTCCGTTTGCAAAAACACTATTTAAAAATTTTCTATAAATATCGGCCAATAGGAAATTTTCTTTTTTAAAAATAAAAAAAAAAACCTAAAAACCCTAAGCCGCCAGACGAAACGAACGACTCCCGTAGCTCCTCGCTTCCCCTCCTTTTTCCGATCGCCACAGGCCGTTTCGCCGCCGACCACTGTTGAGGCTTTTGCTCGCCGTACTCCCCTCTCCACATCCGACCTAGCCTCGCCACCAACACAGCCGCCGTCGACGAGTTCCAGCGCCTCAAAGTCGTCGTTTTCCTGGAGCCGCCGCCGCCTGGATTCGCCGTCGCACCACCTCAGACAACCGCCGCCGGAAAGCTCATTCCTCCCTCGACGACGTCTAATAGCCTGATCGTCCTATAGAGCTACGAATCAAAAGAAAAATCAAAACCTAGAATTGAACAGGTTTGTAAACTAACGGCTTATTTAAATTTAAACTGTTTTAACACTTTAAAGCGTTGCAAAACTTTGAAAAATAATATCTTTTTCGTTCTTCAACGAAATTCGATGAAACAGGAGACACTGTGACCGCAAGGAGGCTCTCTACATTCTAGAAGAAGCCGCGGATTTTTCTGACCTTCCTACGATTTTTAGCACCGCAAGAACCAATGTGAGGAATCTAAACTATTTGTGTGAATGTAAACGCGTTGTATAAATTATATAAGCGAAGTGTAAATTATATACGCATTGTATACCTCATGTACATGTGTTGTATAAGTTATATTAGCAATGTATAAATTATACAAGCGTTGTTTGAAACATATATGCTTTAAATTGTGATGAAATGCAAGTGAATTATTATATTATATTATATTATATTATATATATATATATATATATATATATATATATATATATATATATATACTCCCCTCGTCCACAGACCATGGACGATATTTATTGCTTGTGATTGACGTGATATCATATGGTTTGACGAATGGTTGGAAATGATTTTTTATGGTTGATATTATGGTTGAAAAATACCTTTATGGTTGAAAAATACCTTTGTGGTTGAAAAATACCCTCTTGTGGTTGAAACAAAATAGAATAGGATTGTGGAATTGAAAATAAAACATGCCGCCTGCGTGCGAACTAGATGCATGATCCCCATTGTCAAAAACCGCGAGGTTTTAAGGTAGAGCGAGGAGTCGTACTAGGGACGGTCCCGGTTTTAACTACCCTACCGTTATGCTGCCGAAATTTTCTGAAATATTTATGTGTTAGAATAATTTTCCTTCATTGAAATTATTTACATATGCTATATCGAATATTCATGTGTTGAGTTGCAATTCATTCGTTGAGTTGAAATTCATGTGTTGAATATTATTCGAATTTAAACAAATGGCTTTAGCAATAAAAATCACATTTTTATATATATACAAACGATATCGAATATTCATGTGTTGAGTTGCAATTCATTCGTTGAGTTGAAATTCATGTGTTGAATATTATTCGAATTTAAACAAATGGCTTTAGCAATAAAAATCACATTTTTATATATATACAAACGATATCGAATATTCATGTGTTGAGTTGCAATTCATTCGTTGAGTTGAAATTCATGTGTTGAATATTATTCGAATTTAAACAAATGGCTTTAGCAATAAAAATCACATTTTTATATATATACAAACGATATCGAATATTCATGTGTTGAGTTGCAATTCATTCGTTGAGTTGAAATTCATGTGTTGAATATTATTCGAATTTAAACAAATGGCTTTAGCAATAAAAATCACATTTTTATATATATACAAACGATATCGAATATTCATGTGTTGGGTTGCAATTCATTCGTTGAGTTGAAATTCATGTGTTGAATATTATTCGAATTTAAACAAATGGCTTTAGCAATAAAAATCACATTTTTATATATATACAAACTATATAGTATATTCATGTGTTGAATTCCAATTCATTCGTTGAGTTGAAGTTCATGTGTTGAATGTTATCATCTTTTAAAAATAAAATGAATCGACATTGAAAACTATATTTTGATGATAAAAATGAAATGTTAAAAATACACTAGTGTCGAATAAATATATTTTTTTGATGATAAAAATATTCCTTTTATCATGTATACGCTTAGTTAAAAATACACACGTGTTGAAATAAATAATAGTTTGCTAGAAATATTATTATTAGCTTGTTCTGCATATATATACATGTGTTGAACAGGAAAAATGGATTAGCTGTTGAGTAAAGAAATTATTTGCGTGCCCGACAAATAGGTAAACCTTGATGAGTTGGCTGCGCAATTTTATTTATATATCAACTCCTGTGAATGCCATTGGATGCGGAGTGCTGGTTTTTCTGTGTGAAATAATAAACAACGCCATAGGATAGTAACAATTAATGTTGAACTACACTACATGGCATACTTCTTGACGATAGGCATACTTCACCATATTCCACATAAGCAATTGGAGCTTGTGTGACGAGGTGGAAGATTTACCATACCAGCAAGAGACTTGTATGGCGATGACTAAGTACTACAGGTTGAACTGATGACTGATATGGACTATATAAATTATAACGATAAATTGCCAGATTAATAAAAACCCCACACGGGTCTAGAGTTGACAATAATCACGTCACTCTAATTATTAGGTACGGCACATGGACTATTTATTTCCACACGGAAACGGGGTGACGGGAATTTATTCTCTGGAGTGATTATCAGTACATGCTCCCCCGTAAACACCAAAATATATAACTAAAAATATGTGAATGCTTTTTAGGATTTATTGGGTACCTAATACGGCCCAATAAATTTCCAAACCCCTCCCCGTACAAAGGAGGTTATGGCGAAATTTTTCGAAATATTAAGGCGTTAGTGAAATATTTGAAGTGAAAAAGAAGTTGAAAATATGAAATGAACTATAGTTGAAACTATGGAATGAACTATATTTATATATATAAATATAAATATAATTAAAAGGAATAGAGGCCGTGCAGTTCGCGTTTCGGAATCGTAATTTGAAACGATTAGTACGAGAAATCCGACCATCGGATCTTCCCGAAACCGCAACCGCTGAGTTCGCCTTGGAAATACCTTTCCAACGGCACCAACCTTGTAAAAATCCAACGGTTGGATTGTCCGGAATGTTTAATTCAAATCTGAAGAAAAAAAGCGCCAGAATCGTTTATACTTATATATATAAATATAAATATAATTAAATTTAATCGAATAACGACGCTGCAGTTCGAATTTTGAAACCGTAACTTCAAACGACTAGTGTGGAAGATCCGACCGTCGGATTCTCACGAGACTGGAACCGTTGGGTTCGCTTTGGGAATACCTTCCCACTGATATAGACTTTGTAGAAATCCAACGGTTAGATTTTTCGATATGTGTAAAACAAATTAGGAGAAAAACAGCGCCAGTGCCGCAGCACGACCTGAAAACGTCATTTAATTAAATATGGCCATTTTTAAATAAATAAAAATGGCGAAAAATCGCTATAAAATGTTGTAAGCAACATAGGTTGCAAATAAACGAATTGTGCTTGAATTGTTTGATATTTGATGGTCGTATGTGTAGGACATGAAAATAACACTAAATAACTTAAAGATGGATGTCGAATGATATAACCACATAGAGAATCGATTTAAATTATAATGACGTGAATTATTTGAAAAGGCCGAGCTAACCCTCATTTCAAATAATTTATCGAGCGATTCAAATTGGAAAATGCAAAGACGATTCAAGACCGACGATCTTCGTATCGGTTGGATGGGCACTACTGAGGTTCCTAACCGGAGTAGCTACCGGAAGGGGACGGAAGTAGTAGCCGTCTGAACGTATGTGTTGATTGGACGGATATACGAGGAATTGACGCCTCCGGTTTCGTTCAGACCCAGGACGGACTTGTAAATGGACTGTGTGTCCGACATTGGATTTTGTTCTATACTGATTGATCTCTGTTAAATATATATCTGTTTGGCGGCGGAGAATTTATTCTTTTGCTTAACGCCCTTCTCTGAGACGTACGAGCTTAGAGGTTATATATCGATGGAAATCAATCGTATGAAGTGGACTGCCTATGTGGCATGCCAAGATGCCGTGATCAAGGCTTCTGTTGCAAAGCAAAGTCTTGTGGATGATGATCAAAGCAAGGTCTACGTGACCTAGCTTTGTGTATTTCGTGGATTCGCGAGCCTCACTCCTCGGTATGAGTTAAAAACGGGATACGGACCGCTGGGAGAGCACGACGTTTCTTTCTAGCTATGGTGGTGTCAGTGACTTACCAGCCCTGACATATATATCTACTTTTCACCTTTGTGGTTGTTGGAATGCGAGGCGCCTCGATTATAGGTCTGTAAGGACCGGGAAACGTGTGTTCAGGAATAACCAATCCTCTAACGTAAGTGAGGACCGGCCCAGCCGCATCCAGGGGTTACCCAGAGTGCGTAGTCCCGAGGCATTTGCTAGAGTGTCTCGAAGCGGAGAGGAGCTTGCCCCTTGCCTCGAATCATGACGGAAATCCAATTTCCAATACGAGATAACGGATTCGATTGTAACTTATATATGGCGATATAGTGGCATGGGACGCTCATGTCGCCTATGATTGATATTTATGATGCTATTCGTTTTTGAAACATATATACACTAGTAATAATATCAAATGATTTTGCTTTATACGTATCAAGCATATTTGGCTATTATAAGGTAAAACTCTATCCTCCGGCTTGCGTTGCATTGTGTGATGGGACCTGAGTCTTATAATGGTTTCATTCTTTCTAAAAGCATTGCGTTGTTTTAAAAGAATTTACTTTGTTTTAAATGCACTAGCAATCACTGGAGTAAACCCGTTCCGCGAAAGTGGCGTGGTCCTATGATTTGCTATTTACTGTTGTTTAACTGTTAAATAGATTCCTCATACCAGTCCCCATGACTGACTCGTTGTTTGTTCACTTTGCAAACGCGGGTGCCCCTATTTCCACACGGGCAGCCTAGTACACAGGTGACAGGTGGTTTTTGGTTCTGCACAGCTGCATAGCGTGCACTTTTGGCTCATGGCGAGGCTGACTTCATAGAGATGACTTAGATATTTTCCGCCATTACTGTATTTACATGTATGTATTCCGCCTCTGGCGATGATGACTGATCACTTTCTTTTTTATTTACTAAGTATATCCCACGTTATGCTATTCTGATATTCCTACATGTTGTGATTCCGCTGTCATATCCATGTAAAATTTATTTTATTTATTGTTTCTGCTATTATCTGTACTCTGCTATGATGATTAATGTGTTATTTCCTAATGATTTTCCTTAATACCGCCCCTCGGATTTTGGGATCGTCACAATTTCCACGTATTCATATTTATACTTTGCATTTCAAAGATAATTTATTATGTTAAACTTTTTTTTATTAGACCTATTACTTTAACAACATATTTTAGGTTGTATCATTAATATTTATACAATTAGTTTCATCTTATCATTAGACTGGTGTGTCATTAATATTTATACAATTAGTTTCATCTTATCATTAGATTGATATATCATTAATATTTATATAATTAGGTTCATCTTATTATAATTTGTAGTTTAATACTTGTATATCTAATGTCGGCTACAGCTAACAACATCCAACCAACGTCGGAATTTCAAATAAAATGAATGCGACAACCTAATGCATATGTTATTTTGATTAGTTGGATATAAAAGCTAATGGTTTGTAATATAGTTACCTAGCATGATCAAAAATTAAGTAAATATATTTGTTATTTTCAATTCCAAACAATTCTTTCCTAAATTCGATCTTTTTCACTCACCTTATGTCATTTATTTCATCTTTATTTGTTTATATGATGAGAATATTGAATATATATACATGCTAAAATTTCCATGGAAAGATAGTTCTTCCCTGAATTCGAGCTTGTTCGCTCATCTTATGTTATTTGTTGATATCTATTTGTTTATATGATAAATTTTATATAATTTATATACCTGTAAATTGAATATTATATATGTATTTATATAAGAATGTAGGAAATCAACCTGGCACTGCTTTTAGGTATTTTAGGATTCTTATATGTAAATTTGGCAATTTGCCAAGTAAATTTAATATTCAACATATAGAAAGTACATATTAACATTTATATGTAGGTTGTATGTCTCATGTAGATTGTTTTAAATTTACTTTGCAGTTTTACATACATTGGTCTTCCTTTGGAAAACAACAAAATTAATATTTCTTACATGGTAATGTATTATTCAAGAATTTTCTTTCCAATGACACAGTAGGTAATAAATAACCAAATTCTACGGTAAGTGAAAATAAAAGAAAACTTTCAGTCTACCCATTCGATAATGTTTTAATGTACATAAATGCTCGGATGGGTTAGTAGTTGCCTTGAGCTATAAGTACATAACTTTTTTCCACTTACTTCCTGTCCATCATCTAATACTTAGATGTTGGCCCTTTTTTTTGCAAGTTCAACGTATTATTGGATAACATCCACTTCATCACAACCTCGAAAGAAAAATAACAAAAAACTACTATTGTGAATCAGACTCCTTTAGGTTAGTTATCAGTCCTGAGTAGGTTGTGGGCTCGGTTATTCATATTCTAACCAGTATCGAAGTAAATCACCAAATTCTACTAATAATTCTAAGGTGTGGTAAACATTTATTTATATGTATGTGCATGTACTATCGCTAAAAAATACTAAAGAATATCACTATATAAGCCTTTTATGTACTCATATATAAACTTAATACACTTGTTGTAGCTAAATATTAGTGTACATTTACTTTGATTAAATGTAATAAACCAATTATCTATGTGCTATTTATGGGTTATACTACATTATAGTAGTCATTACCAACTTGGATTTAAAAAATATATAATAGTTGAAAACACCGAACTCATATCCTTTTCTTTTTTTCCAGCATTACTTTCAATAGCCTCATTTTCAAAACTATTTTAGTCTTAACGGTATTAGTATTTTCTTTATGTTTGCACTATTAGATCAATTTGACTGTTAGTGAATGAACTTTTAGCTTTGAAACCTAACCGTATTCTACAAAGTTAAACATTTAACCACTAAATGAAGCTTTCACTTTTGATTTATTATGAAATTTATGATTTCATAATGCATTGCACTTAAAATACGCAAAGATGAAAGTTTTGTAGGTCGAATGTGTGTTTATATGATGAATTTTATATAATTCTCATGCATGGAAACTGAATATGTTATATCTATTTATTTATATAAGAGTTCCTTATATAGGAAATAAATCTAGCACTATTTTTAGGTACTTCATGATATTTATATGTAAATTTGGCATTTTAGCCAAGTTAATTTGATATTCCATATACATAAAGTACATATTGCATGTCTATTACCATTTATTTGCAGGTTGTATCTCTATGTAAATTGTTTTAAATTTACTTTGCAATCTGCCATTGGAAGACAACAAAATTAGTATTTCTTACATAGTAATGTATTATTCAAGAAATTTCTTCCCAGTGACACTGGGTAATGAATGACCAAATCCTATTTTAAGTGAAAATAAAAAAACTTTCAGTTATCCAACTAAACTAGCCACTCAATGATGTTTTACTGTACATAAGTGCTCTGATGGATTAGTAGTTGCCTTGAGCTATATGTACATAGTTTTTTATCCACTTACTTCACATCCATTGTCTAATACTTAAATGTTGACCCATTTTTGCGGGTTTAACATATTATTAGATAACCATCCAATTCATCGTACCCTCCCAGAAAAAAAAAGCTTTACTATTGTTAATCAAGTTCCTTTAGGTTAGTTATCTATCCTCAATAGGTTGTGGGCTTGGCTACTCATATTCTAACCGGTATTTAAATAAATGACCAAATTCTACAAATAATTCTGAGGTGCTTTAAACATTTATTTAATAAGATACTTAAATGTGTATGTGATTGCTAAATAATCTTGAAGAATATTAGTACACAAGCCTTCAATGTATTCATATATAAACCATGTACACTTGCTATCCCTAACTATTTGTGCACATTTGCTTTGATAAAATGTAATAAATCAATTATCTCTGTGCTATTTATGGATTATACTACAGTATAGTAGTTATTACCAACTCGGACTTAAAAGGTATAAAATAGTAGAAAACACCAAATCTCATATCCTTTACTTTTTTCCAGCATTACTTTAAATAGCCTCATTTTCAAAACTATATTAGTCTTAATGGTATCAGTATTTTCTTTATATTTACACCATTGGATCTATTTGACTTTCTATGATTGAATTTTTAGCTTTGAAACTTAACCGTATTTTACAAAATTAGACATTTAACCACTAAATGAAGCTTTCTTTTTTGATTTATTATGAAATTTGTGATTTCATAATGCATTGCATTAAAAATACGTAAAGATGAAAATTCTATGCTGAATGTATGTTCATTCAAGAAATTTGTGAAATACAATTACTATTTATTTGTGCTCTCAGCTATATATTTTCTATTGTAATGTAACACATATGGCTAGGTCATTAACTTATTTTTTTAAAGGCAAAGACAATATAGCATATCTGGTGTTACATAAATAATAATTTGGTAGGTTTAGTTTTGTATATCTAATTTTCCCACATAATTATGATCAATTTAAGCACATACTGATGTTGAATAAATAAGACCAAATGAAATATTCTTAGCCTTGCTATAGTTATATATTTCTAAAAAAACAAACATCCAAAGAAATAATTTGGATGTTTTTTTATGGTCAAGCTTTCTTACCAAATACATTGGATCCAAAAATTGACGGATATGGCATTAGTTTATTAGTGAATCCAAAGTCAGTAAGAAGTTTTGTCATGTTGTACTATATAAATTTATCTACAAATGAATCAAATCTTGGTATTGCAATAGTTTTGACTCTTTCTTCCTTGAGTATTTCGAGTTGTGCGTCATTGGAGTACAGATTGAAGTACATTCTATGATTGATTTTAAAGGTTTTATCTCAGCTACAGGTGATTATTGACTGAAAAGGAAATTTCCTATTAATGTTTTTTGTTCTCTTTATAACTATAGGTGTATGTCAGATAATTTGATAAATGAAGAATAAGGCTGCTTATGCATAAGCACAAAACTCAATTTAAAAGCACATCGTATAACATAACTTTGATGTTATATGTTTAGTTAGTGTGGAAAGAATAACTAAAATAATTTTCTTACTGTTCTGCATATTAGCATACATAAAAACCCATATGTTAATAAATGGCTCCATGAGTTTATAAAGAATCCGCAAACTGCAAAAATTAAAGAATAACATTATCTGGGCATGCTATTTTGTTTATGGATACAAAATAAAAGTTCTTTATATATATTAGGTGACTGTTGTTCTGCATATAAGCATACATAAAAACCCATATATTAATAAATGGCTCCATGAGTTTATAAAGAATCCGCAAACTGCAAAATTGAAAGAATAACATTATTTGTGTGTGCTATTTTGTTTATGGATACAAAATAAAAGTGCTTTATATATTAGGTGATTGTAGAATTTATGTTGTGTGGTTCTTATAATTTAAATAACTATCCTTAATCTTTTGTTGGATGAGGAGTTGGTGCTTTAGATGTACTCTACTTGCATATAGCATATAATTTTCTTGGTTTTATCTTGCTTATCGGCTTTATCATCACCTATATAAAGCATTCTATTAAATCTTCTTGCTTGGATAGTGTCCAGGAACATTGGTGAACATCATTGGTACCAAAGTTGGAAGTGCCATTCCTTTTTTGTATATATAGCAATTTCTAACTGTGGTATATTCTTAAGCAACTAAGTAACTATGCATTTATCAGGCTAATGTGGATTGGAGCTGATACAACAAATTGGACAACAATACAATGCTGAATTAAAGCATAGTGACACAACATAAAAGGTAAACATACATAATTGATATTAAATATTCACTTAGTTGAGTCATTTAATTTTTATATTATGTATGTTATTGGAATTACATATGGATTTAAATCAAAGACAAAAGCTATGACAAATAGAACCATAAAGTTGTGAGTACCATGTTTAGCTACACTACAAGAAAAATACCCTATTGCAACTAGCTATTTGCAACAGGCCTCAAATGTCAGTTGCAGTAAGTGATATTTAGCAACAGACCTTTCATAGCTGTTGCAATATATAAGATTTAATAACAGGCTTTTCCTTCCTGTTGCGAAAAGCATATTTTTCGCAACAGCGCTTTCAAGCCTGTTGCGAAAACATACTTTTAGCAACTGCTCTTTCATTCCTGTTGCAGTAGACATATTATTTGCAACTAGACTTTCAAACCAGTTGCAAAAATTATATATTTAGCAACTGTTTTCACCAGTTGCAATAACTGTAATTTTTTTGCAACAGGTAAAGCCACTTGCAAAAAATATACTTTTAAAAATTATTTTTCCCCAAGTAATATTCGGTTATAATATAAGAAGTATAAGCATAATAGTATATATACATATACACACACACATATACATGTTTACACAATTAATAATTGGCAAATATAATTAATATTATATCATTAAAAATTATATTATTTAGTAATTACTATTAATTAGTATTAAATGTTAAACAACAACTATATATAAATATATTTAGTACTCAATTTAATAGTTAATAATAAATTTTTAGTATTATATATAAAGTGATATTTATATTTGATAATTAAGTAATAATAATTAATAATTAACAAATAACAATAATAATAAACATTTAAAAATAATAAAATATCTCGGTAGAAATTGATAATATAGTATTTTTTAATATTTAACTATTGTCAATTAATGATTAAGATTAATATTTAGTAACCAATAATTAATAGGAAATTAATATTTACTAATTTTTTAATAAGGAATTAATATTTAATATTTCTTTTGAATTTGTAATCAATCGGGAGCTAGTCCAATTTGTATGTTAGAAATAAAATAAAATTTTAAATTTAAAGTTTAAGTTTGGTCGATCGATGTCACATGGTATATCTAATTTTTTGACTTTGAAGTTCGAGATAAAATAAGTTTTTGAATGGATAGGCAACTGATAACTGTCGGTAATAATAATTTTTAAACATTATAATATGTGGATTGCACAATATTCCATCCTGAATTGGGAAGAAAAATATCTCGGTAGAAAATAGGCAAACTTCATTTACAGTTCACGAATTCCCGCTGTACTTTTCATTATCCCGCCATGCTTTTCATTATCCCGCTTTGCGAGGGTTGAAAAATTCAGGCTCCCTCCAGTTCACGAAAAGAAAAAAACAAACGCTGTAAAAAAACCGACATTCTCATGGCTTCCAGAAAATACCAGCAGAATTCATCATCTCCCCCCTCTTTCCAGTCGTCTGACCTTCCACCATGACCTCCGCTGGGGCTCTCTTCCCCTCCAGCGCGTCCTCCTTCAGCTTTACCCCATCCGGACCCGCCCGACTCCACTGCGCTGTACTTCGACGGAAATTACCCCGGTTTCGACTTCAACTGACACAGTAGCGCCGATCCCATCTATAAATCCTCTTCCTCCCCTAATCGATGACGATGGATTTCAGATGGTCAAATCACGCCAGAAAACTCGTCATCCTCTGGCCGGCTTGAGGCAGTCTAGGGATTCAACGGTAACAGCAGGTACTTTCCCCAAATCTAATTTCTCTAAACCACCCTCCTCGCCGTCGTTTGCTTTTGAGAATTATTTGCCCGGTTTGTTCTAAGTATTGGTATGGCTTTCAGAATTAGATATATGATTCCAGTGTCTGAAATCAATATTAAGCTTGCTCATTATGACAGTAAAACTACTGCAGTTACCACTATGGCATTCTCTTCTAAGAGAAAGATGAAAAATCACATTTCTTGAGAGGAAAATTTGTTCCTATTTCTTGATATTTGTCCAAAAGTATCACTGGTTTTCAGTGTATTTTTATGCGGTAAAGGTTTCCTCTTCTGTATTCTTAATTTTTAATCAATCTGTTTTACATATGAGAGACAAACCAGTCAATAATATGTTTTCAATTAGTACTAGTTGGTTAATTGAGTAATTATTCACGGTTAAGTGTCGAACATTTGATTAGCGCATGTTGCCCAATTTTCCTAGACGCTTTGGCCTTCTGACCTTAGCTCTTCATTTTTGCGTGCTTTATAAATGACGGCCTGCATTAGAGTTGCACCACTTTGATCCATCCCCATGTTGTATTTGCCACGAGTACCTGATTTTCATTTAACTTCATTTCTGAACACAAATACACGTGCATTAATATGTACGTGAATGCTTTTTTTATAACAGTGCTGTTGGGAGAATTGATGTTAAGCCACATTAGGATCTACGCACCATTGAAAAAAAATTGGAATTTCAGTTTCTTTACTATCAGCGCCTGTATATATATTTCATGATGATTATTGGTACACGGAACCGTGATGTATATGTTGCTGGGACTATTTTTCTTTACTTCCCTAGGCCAATAATCTTATGTGTGGTTCATTTTATGGTTACTTAATATATGGTTCGTAATCCTTATTTCGGTTATCTTCCATGGTTAGGTAGATCATAACAGTGTGCATTATTTCTATATAGGTATATTTTGAGTTTAAAAGTTGTTTAAATTTGCATTACTACTGCATATAAAAGTTCCAATTATATACGAGGCCATTGCTTGAAATTTGATGTTGTATGTTGGCAAAGTTGTACTTAAAATAAATATAGGATTTTCAGTACTTCTTTAAGCATTCATAGATTCTTTTGATTTATAAATTCAAATAATTATTTTGACATAAATATTGCTTTTTGTATAGTTGTGTACATATTTATACAAGAAGATATTATGTCCGATAAGTTGGCAAATCTAGATGGAACAATGATGGAGACATATATGCCGATAGATCTGAAAAAAATTAGTCAAAAGTTATTGTGCAAATTATACACCCCAATGGTAACATAATATCCATAAATAGAAGAGAATTAAAATAGTGCATGAGCCTTATCTTCGGAAAGCAAGCAGTGATGCATGGCTTTGTGTTGGAATTTATGAAGTAATAGATGGAAGGTTCAGTAATGGCAGAACTATCAAAGATATCATTTGTAAGTGTGTTTCCATATACATGTTCAAAAACATTATTCTGGACTTTATAAAAAATGCTGGTCATTGCATAACAGATAATGTTGTTATCAAAACATTTTGTTCAAGATGAAGGACAAGTTCAAGATGCAGGACAAGTTCATTGAATATTGGTGAGATGTTGAAGCCTTTGTATTCATAGAAATTGGAATTACTTGCGTGGACATGCAATAGTTGTATTTATTTTTTATTTTTTATTTTTTCTAATAGTACATGGTTCACATTTATGGAAAAAAGGATATGGACAGCAATATTTTGTTTAAAACTTCTTTACGTGCGAAACGAACCAGGTAGCAACCGAAATCTCCACAAATGGATTAGGTAATATAAATTGTTAATTATTAATAGTGACTAATAGTATTTGAAATCTTGCATTACTTTTGTTAAGAATAAGAAACACTGTATCTTCTGGGTTTGAATCCATCACCACTAGAACTTTACTTTTGGGGATCTTACAGCTCACGATCCATCACTTTTTTTTGGGCATTGTTAAAATTTTCGTACATCATTATAATTCTAACTTAATATTTTATTTATTTTTAAGCAAAACAGGTATGCTTTTGAGTTGGATGTCCATTCTAATCAATGTTTTTGATTATCTTAATATCATTTGGAATTGTATTTAGTTTTTTTTGGGTAGCAACAACATTCTTCTCTTCAAGATGAAGGAAAAGCTCACTGCAATTGATTTTGGTCCCCATCAGGTAATTTACTTTTGTTTTTTGTTAAGGAAGTATCATATATTTGTTGAAACAAATCAGTCAAAAAAGTTGGATTTTGCAGTGTTGCACATCAATGGGTTGCAAGGAAGTACAGAAGGTGTTGTCGGTTCTAAGCTTCTATTTGATGTAGAGTTCGCTAGAGTGACATACATATTCCTGGATAGGCATGTACATGTTCATGACCGACAACAAACTTGGAGCATGAACTGCAGATTTGTTCTAGTGAACTGATGATATTTATTCTCTTATTATAGCATATGTATGATAGAGTAGAAATATGATTAGAAAATACTCTATTCAAATAAAATGTGTTGTATGAGAGAAGAAATTGTTATACATGAATGATGCATGAAAATTGTAGAAATTTTTATTGTAATTGTTTGTACTATTAAAGCTTTGTTAAAATAAATTTTTTATCCGTTTATTTCATTCTGTGGTATACACTATTACTAAAACGAATACATTTAATATATAATATCTATAAGCTGTAATATTTTTTTATAGCTTTATGAATCTATTGCAACTGGCATACACTGTTGCAAAAGGATCTGTTGCAACAGCAAAAGTCTGTTGCAAAAAAGTCTACCGCAACATCTTATTGCAACAGGCGGAAAATGTTGCGAACTTTTAGCAACTTGGGCTATACCAACAGGTGCTGGTCTGTTGCAATTGGTCTACTGCAACAGATATTGCCTGTTGCGAAAAGTGCTTTTTGTTGTAGTGGCTATTTAGTACAACTATGAGACATGTATTTAAATACGTATAAAGCTTTAGCAAAGCATGAAACTATATATATCCATTATATTTCTGTATGTTTTGGAAATGATTATCTTTGCATGTTTTGAAGTTAAGCCCGTTGAAATAAAATTGTGGTTGTTGTTTGAAGTATCTTAATGTTCTATGATTATCTTAAAATTGATATATCTTGGTGTTAAAGCAATACGTGGCCCATGTTATATTTTTGGGCCATTAATTCATTAATTTTTATACATTCTCATTTTGATCATAAAGTTTTACAGGATTTTGTCGATCATCATATATGAATGAGAACTCACCTTTGGAGCTTCCTTGGTCCATAAAGTTGCCAATTGCTATTTTTCTGTCCATATATTATATTTTGTTCTATTTGAATTGCACCCTGTGTATGTAATGCTTGGACTTAGTAAATTTCATTTTCTCTGTGGATAAGTCTTAATGCGGTTCGGACATTAAATGTAAACCTATATAAAAAGGGGAATTTTAAGCATATGTTAGGTATGTTGTATTGTAAGATGTATTCATTCCTTTTATCCAATAATGTTATTACAATGAAATTTCCTTCATTGTAAAAATAAATATTTTAACCAAACTGTGTGTGTAGCACGGGTTTACACTAGTATTTATTTGTTCCGCTGTGAGATTCGTGTTACTCTAATGTTGTATCTATGTTCTTTTTCTTCTATTCTAATTTTCTATCTGATCTATTCTCACCCTCTAACTTAATTCGATTAGTTCGATGCCTAAATAATTGACATGCGTTTTATGTTGATTTTCTGGATTGGAAATCTCGATTCGTTACAATCGGTTTCCAATATCGGCCACCGAATTGCATCCATAACGACCTTTTCTGCAATTGATTTGTACATATTTTTAAATCTAACTATTGAAATTTAAATCTTTTATATTCATTTGAAATATATTTTTAATACGAACCCAATGGTTTCGATTTTAGGAGAACCCAACGGTCGGATCTCCCATTACATCAATTTGAAGTCAACGGTTGAAATTCGCGAACGGTAGCTGCGCGGCACGTTTTATTCAGGCGATGGTTGAAATTGACGGATCTCCCAATATATCATTGATTTCCATTTAAAAGCGTATTTTTTAAAACATTTTAAATTCATTTAAAAATGATTTCCAGTTCCATTTCAATTTTAAATTAAAATTGAACGTCCCATTTTATTATAATCTCAAAACGATAATCCTTTCAAAATGTCAGATTTTGAAATTTAGTCTTTTCGGTATTCATTATAAAAATAAAATCGATATAAAAATCCGTTCGAGTCAAAATAGCGTTCACATATGTAACTCAGCTTCATATTTTTATATTTTCATGTCTATCCAAAATCGGACATCAAAATCATATTTTGATTCTTCACAGAATATTATTTAAAATATTTGTTATTTCTGAACTGGAATCCAACTCAATCAATTATCATTTAATTTTATTTATATGGTTTCCACACATCTCATGTATTCAAAAATAGTGATAAACAACTATTAAACATTCAATTCACACCCAAAGTGCAATTTACAACTATATAAGCATTTGATAATTAAATAACGCTTATAACAGTCTGTCAATTAATCGGTTGACATACAATTGAATCCGAGGGAGATGTGAATTAATTATCATCCCCAGACCCATGTGGGCTTTTCAAACAACAGTCGATTCAAATTAATCACTGGTTAATAAATTTAACCAATTCTAATTCAATTCGAATTATCTTTCTAGCTAACCCATTTTCACTGTTTATATAATGTATATTTATATCCAATTTCAACTACCACAATAATATTAACATTATTTTTAATATGTTAAACATTTCAACATCACAAAAAAAACATAACACGGTCAATCAAATCATCTATGGGTATTCAAACAATAGTGAGGTGAGCTAAAATATACTATACAACATTTAGTGATAATTAACAGATAAAAATAATTACTGGCAATCGCTACATTCAGTTATAAAATAAATAGCTGTATAAATATTTTGAGTGAGAAAGTTCTCTCATTGATTTCCACTCCGTCAGTCTTTAATGGAGGATTTTTTTAAACTAAATTAAACGAACGTTTAATTTTGCTCAAAATTTAACTTGCCCCATTTCTGTAACAACCCGGAAAATACAAGCCAATTAAAAAATTTTAAATTGGATATGTTAAAGGAATTTAAACAATTGAAATAGAATATTTCAAAAAAATAGTGAATTAGAAATAGTGTGGCAGTTTGAAAATTTTAATTCAAACTTTGACTGACTGTATCGGGTGGAAAATATAACGGATTTTAGTGAAACCAAAAATATTTAAATCGGTTTATGAATATCTTTCTAACGAATCTGAAAAATCAAAGTTTCATAGCGGGGATCAAAAGTTATGGCCAAATGAATTTTCAGAAAGGTCGTTATAGAGAATATATAGCCCTTGCAAATAGACATTTTGCAAACGACCTCGAAATTCGACGAAACCACTTTTGTTGGATCCGGGATGTCAAATTATTGCTAGGTTTCAAATTTCACAAATTTTGAAGCTAGTATGTGAGCATGGCAAAGGAAAACGTGTTTGGTTAATTTCTGTTAAATTGGATCGACCAGAAGATGGCCATTTTTCAAACGGTCTCAGAATTCGACGAAACCAGTTTTGTTCGGATCGTAGCATCAAAACATTGCTAGATTTATTTTTCTGGAATTTTTCGAATCAGTTTGCGGCCTTGGCAAATTGAAATGTACGTTCAAATTGAATATTGAATGTTTTATACTTTAATTTGAAAGATAACTGACTGTAACAATCGAATTGGCCTACGAAACATATCCCATTGTGTTCAGGATGGGGGTATTTAGCTAGGGGCGATAGTCGTTGGGTTGAAATGGGTGTTCGTTTGGACAAAAGGATATTTTTGAATTTAAAATAAATTAAAAATAAAATATTATGGGCCAATCACCACCCTCTCTCTCACTTCCCTTTTACCCAGTCAAAACCCACTCCCTCCCTTCTCTCGACGAAGCACGTCATTCCAACCTTCCCGACCAAATCGCCGCCGCCACAGCCATCGCCAGACCCCGCCACCACCCGATTTCGAAAGCGCCGCCTCCCCTCTTCAAATCCAACCTAGCCTCGACCCCCCTCGTCTCGTGTTTCGCGCGCAGCACCTCCTCCAAGTTCCGCTCTTTCCACCGCCGCCCTGACCAATCCCGACCATCGATCTCGACAAAAACCCCCTGCGCCTGAAGCCCTCTCCTCCCTCTATAACACTGTACCCTCCGATTGTCGTACCGAGCCTCGGTTTTCACGATAAATAAAAACCTAATTTGGAACTAAACTGAGAGGTAAACGGCTTTGATTTTCTGAATTGAAAATAACACTTTTAAGTGTTGCAAACTTTGAAAAATCATATCTTTATGATGTGTTAATGAAATTCGATGAAACAGGAAACATCGTGACCGCAAGGGCGCTCTCTACAATCTAGAAGAGACCGCGGATTTTTCTGAGCTATCTACGATTTTTAGCACCTCGAAAACCAATGTGAGAACTCTAAACTCAAATGTGAATGAAATCATGTTGTATAAGTTATATAAGCGAAGTCTAAATTATACGCGCATTGTATACCTCATGTACATGTGTTGTATAAGTTATATGAGCGATATATAAATTATACAAGCGTTGTATGAAACATATATGCATAGAAATTGTGTTTAAATGAAAGTGAAATATATTTATATATGAATATATATATATATACTCCCCTCGTCCACAAACCATGGACGATATTTATTGCTTGTGATTGGCGTGAAAATATGTGGTATGACGAATGGTTGAAAATAATTGTTTGTGGTTGATATTATTGGATTGTGGTTGAAAAATACCTTTGTGGTTGAAAAATACCCTCTTGTGGTTGAAACAAATTAGAATAGGATTGTGGAAATGAAAATAAAACATGTCGCCTGCGTGCGAACTAGATGCATGAAATCCCCATGGTCAAAAACCGCGAGGTTTTAAGGTAGAGCGAGGAGCCGTACATCGGGACGGTGCCGGTTTTAACTACCCTGCCGTTATGCTGCCGAAATTTTGAATAATATTCATGTGTTAGAATTATTTTCATTTGTTGAAATTACATTCATGTGTTGAATAGAAATTCATTCGTTGAATAGAAATTCATGTGTTGAATGGTATTCGTGTTTTAAATAAATTACATTAACAATAAAAATCACATTTTTATTATATATACGAGCTATAGATTACATTCATGTGTTGAATAGAAATTCATTCGTTGAATAGAAATTCATGTGTTGAATGGTATTCGTGTTTTAAATAAATTACTTTAACAATAAAAATCACATTTTTATAATATATACGAACTATAAATTACATTGATGTGTTGAAAAGAAATTCATTCGTTGAATAGAAATTCATGTGTTGAATGGTATTCGTGTTTTAAATAAATTACTTTAACAATAAAAATCACATTTTTATTATATATACGAACTATAGAGAACATTCATGTATTGAATAGAAATTCATTCGTTGAATAGAAATTCATGTGTTGAATGGTATTCGTATTTTAAGTAAATTACTTTAACAATAAAAATCACATTTTTATTATATATACGAACTATAGATTACATTCATGTGTTGAATAGAAATTCATTCGTTGAATAGAAGTTCATGTGTTGAATGGTATTCGTGTTTTAAATAAATTACTTTAACAATAAAAATCACATTTTTATTATATACGAACTATAGATTACATTCATGTGTTGAATAGAAATTCATTCGTTGAATATAAATTCATGTGTTGAATGGTATTCGTGTTTTAAATAAATTACTTTAACAATAAAAATCACATTTTTATTATATATACGAACTATAGATTACATTCATGTGTTGAATAGAAATGCATTCGTTGAATATAAATTCATGTGTCGAATGGTATTCGTGTTTTAAATAATTTACTTTAACAATAAAAAACACATTTTTATTATATATACGAAGTATAGAGAACATTCATGTGTTGAATAGAAATTCATTCGTTGAATAGAAATTCATGTGTTGAATGGTATTTGTGTTTTAAATAAATTACTTTTACAATAAAATCACATTTTTATTATATATACGAACTATAGAGAACATTCATTTGTTGAATGAAGGACTAGAGCGATAAAAATTATATTTTTATCGTATAAGTGAAGTTGAAACATTCATGTGTTGAATATATGAAGTGAACAATAAAAATTACATTTTTATTGAGAATATAAAGAGTTAAAAACATTTATGGGTTGAATAAATATTTTGGAAGGTAAAAATATCATTTTTATCACGCGTGTGATTTGCTAAAAATATACAAGTGTTGAGATAAATATTTGTTTGCTATGAATATTATTTTTAACATGTATAGGAACTAAATAAAATAGTCATGTGTTGAAATATATTTTAGTTCGCTAAGAATATCATTTTTAAATGAAATGTGAAGTGTTAAAAATAAACACTTGTTCAAATAAATATGCATGAGTTGAAATATTCATTAATTAGCTAATGATATGGTTTTTTCTTATGTACGCAACATTGGAATAATGGTAACTTTAAACCAAATTGAATCAAATAAGAAATTGAATGGAAAATGATAGGTGATAAAAATTGCACATGTGTACATGCATATTTATTGAACAGGTTATAGCAAAGAGGCTAGAGAAGAGGAATAAAATTGTGTGCCCGACAAATAGGTACATGTTTACTATTTTGCTTGGGTGATGATTTTATGAGCCGAATGGCTAGCCGCTTGGCTTTTTCTTTTTCTTTTTGAGATGAGACGCCCGTGTGGCTATTTGGGAATTCTCCCAGCCCTTCCCGTACAAAGGAGATTATGGCGAAATTTTCCAAAAATTAAAGGCGTTAGTGAAATATTTGAAGTGAAAACGATATCGAAATCGCAAAGTGAACTATATATATATATATATATATATATATATATAATTAAAATGAATTGTGGCCGTGCAATTCGTGTTTTGAAACCGTGATTTCAAACGATTACTGTGGGAGATCCGACCATCGGATTTTCCTGAAACCGCAATCGTTGGGTTCGCCTTGGAAATATCTTTCCAACGGCACCAACTTTGTAAAGATCCAACAGTTGGATTGTCTGGAATGTTTAATTCAAATCTAAAAAAAAACAGAGCCAGAATCGATTATATTTATTTATAAATATAATTAAATTAAATCGAATAACAATGCTGTAGTTCGCAATTTGAAATCGTAACTTCAAACGACCAGTGCAGGAGATCTGATCATCGGATTTTCCCAAAACTGAACACCGTTGGATTCGTTTTGAAAAGATCTATTTAATGAGATAAAATTCGTGAAGATCCAACGGTTAGATTTTCAGATATGCGTAAAACAAATTTAGGGAAAAACAGCGCCATTGCCTCGACACGACCTGAAACGTCATTTAATTAAGTATGGCCATTTTCAAATAAATAAAAATGGCGAAAGATCGTTATAAAATAGTACAAGCGATATAGGACGGAAATGGGCCAATTTTACTTGGTTTGCTTGATATTTGATGGTTGAATGTGTTTGACATGAAAATTATACTAAAGAACTGAAATGTGAATGTCGAATAATTTAACCATAGAAAGAATTGATTTGAATTCTAAATATATGTTAATTATTTGAAAAGGCTGAGGTAATCCTCATTTCAAATAATTGATCGAACGATTCGAAGTTGAAAATACGAAGACAGTTCAAGACCGACGATCATCGTATCGGATGGATGGGCGCGACTGAGGTTTCTGATTGGAGTAGCTACCTTGAAGGGACGGATGTAGTAGCCGTCTAGACGTATGCGTTGATTGTACGGATATGCGAGGAATATGGTGCCTCCGGTTTCGTTCAGACCCAGAATGGACGTGTAAATGGACTGTATGTCTGACATTGGATTTTGTTCTGTGCTGATTGATCTCTATTAAATATATATCTGTTTGGCGGTGGAGAATTTATTCTCTTGCTTAACGCCCTTCTCTGAGACGTACGAGCTTAGAGGTTATATATCGATAGAAATCAGTCATATGGAGTGGATTGCCTGTGTGGCATGCCAAGATGCAGTGATCAAGGCTTATGTTGCAAAGCAAAGTCTTGTGGTTGATGATCAAAGCACGGCCTACATGGCCTGGCTTTGTGTATAGCGTGGATTCGCGAGCCTCACACCTCGGTATGAGTCAAAAAAGGGATAAGGACCGCTGGGAGAACACGACATTTCTTTCTAGTTATGATGGTGTTAGTGCTTAAACTGGCTGACATTTATATTACTTTCTTCTTTGTGGTTGTTGGAATGCGAGGCACCTCGATTATAGGTCTGTAAGGACCGGGAAACGTGTGTTCAGGAATAACTAATCCTCAAACGTAAGAGAGGACCGGCCCAGCCGATTCCAAGGGTTACCCAGAGTGTGTAGTCCTGAGGCATTTGCTAGAATGTCTCGAAGCGGAGAGGAGCTTGCCCCTTGCCTCGACTCATGATGGAATCCAATTTCCAATACGAAATAACGAATTTGATTGTATTACTAGTATGGCGACATAGTAGATGGTAGCTATGCCGCCTAGGATTTATATTTATGATTGTATTCACTTTTTGAAACATATATGCACTAGTAACAATATCAAGTGATTTCGCTTTGCACGTATTAAGCATATTTTGGCCATTATAAGGTAAAACTCTATCCTCCGGTTTGCGTTACATTGTGTGATGGGACTTGAGTCTTATAACGGCTTCATTCTTTTTTTTAAAAGAAAGCATTGCGTTGTTTTAAAGAATTTACCTTGTTTTAATGCACTGGCAATCACTGGAGTAAACCCGTTCCACGAAAGTGGCGTGGTCCTATGATTTTCCTTATTATTATTGTTTAAATAGTTAAGTAGATTTCTCATACCAGTCCCACGACTGACTCATTGTTTGTTTCACTTTGCAAATCCGGGTGCCCTTATTTTCACACGGGCAGCCTAGTTGACAGATGACAGGATATTTTGGCTTGGCACTGCTGCACGGAGTGCGTTTTTGGCTTGATGGCGAGGATTAGATTTACTTGTATTTTGGCTATTGACTTTCCGCCATTCTTATCTTATGTATATGATTCCGCCTATGGCGATGTAGACTGATTTACTTCCAGCATGTATTACTTTATGTATATGTACCGCCTCCGGCGATGTAGACTGATATCTCTATTATGTCTCACTGTATGTATATGATTCCGCCTATGGTGATGTTGACTGATCATTCCCTTTTATGCACTAAGTTATATCCTACGCTGTGCTACTCTGATGTTGTTACATGCTATGGTTCCGTTGTCATATTTGTGTAAAATTATTCTATTTGTTGTTTATGCTATTATCTGTACTCTGCTAATGATGATTAATGTGTTATATTCCAATGATTATCCTTAACACCGTCGTATGGGTTTTGAGATCGTCACAATTTCTGTTTTGGTCAGTTCCATGTTGCAGTGTTCGTTGTCGCGAGTGCAACGCAACCGAAATCATCGAATTCCGATCTCGTATGTAAAAGCTATACCATTTTATACATTGAACAATTTAATAACATCATTAGTAATTAATTAACATTAATTTAATTACCCTCCCTCCTTAATTAATCTTCCTCATCGTCCTCCACTCCAAAAAAAAACCCGATCCCACATTCCTCGATATTCACCACGTCGCACCCCCTTCAGCATGCAGGAAGTCGATTAATCGCTGCCACCTCGCTCGCCTTGGTGGTGCCTCCCTCTCCCAGTGCCAACGTCGAACTCGTGGGCCCACAGGCGCAGGAAATCGGCCACGAACGGCGGTCATTTGCAGGGGGAAATCGAACAAAATACCAACCCATTTTCGATCATACCCATATGGAATCGTAGCCCTCTCCTAGTATTTCGATTCTTCTTCTATGAGTTTTTGAAATTAATTCATGGATTAAGATATTTTAAGGGATGATTTTTCGAGCGATTTTGGCCATTAGAGGCTGGTGGCGGCTGCTGAAATAAATGAGGGATAATTAGGGTTTTCTTATATATATATATATATATATCTTTATTATTTAATTCATTAAAGTGAGATTTTACATTTAAACTCCAAATCAAACCCAACGACTGTCGTTCCTAACCAAATACCCCCATTCCGAACACAATGGGATATGTTTCATAAGCCAATTTTATTGTTTCAATCAGTTTTTATCAAAATTAAAATATAAATTAATATAACATTGAATATTGAATTTCAACGTACACTGTAATTTATCGGGCCACATACTGGCTCCAAAAATTATGAAATTTGAAAACTCACTATGTTTTAATGATACGGTTCTAAAAAATTAATTTCGTTGAATTTGGAGATAGTTTAAAAAATGGCCTTTTAACTAGCTTATTAAATTTAAACTGAAATTGAAATCACGTTTAAATTTACCACGCTTACATACTAATTTCAAATTACTTGAAAATTTAAACCTAACAATAATTTGATGTTCTGGATCGAACAAAATTGATTTCGTCGAAAATGGAGGTCGTTTGCAAAATGGCTTTTTTAAATGGCTATTTTATTAAAATATATACAAATTCCATAGCAATTATTTTAAATTTTAAACTGAACATAAGTTACAACTTATAAAATGAAATCTAAAATTTTCACATTCATTAGAAAGATATTATCCAACAAATTCTAACGTTTCTAGTTTTATTGTAATCTGATTCATTTTGAATTCTGTACATTCAACTAAAATTTAAAATTGAATTTTCAAACTACCGCGCCATTTCAAACTCGTTTTATAATTAAAATAAATTTATACGTTCTAACTTCGCTTTAAATAAATTTTTCGTCATTTATTATGAAAATAAATCGTTAAAAGATTTAATTTCTATCAAAGTCAATTAAAAATAAATTTTAAATTGGTTCCAAAAATACGGGTTGTTACAGCCTCCCCCACTTAAAGCTTTTTCGTCCCCGAAAAAGAATCAGAGCTGAAAGTTGTTTAGCTAACCAACTCAACTTTCATTCTGGCCTTAGTTCTTTAACTTTTCAGTTTCTAAGAACTTCCTTATTTCTCAGAAATTTGGCTAACATCCTAAATTTCTGAAAAATTCCGCCATAAAGGGTCTGAAAATTTTATTGGGCCATATTAGGCACTCAATAAATCAATATATAGCATATAAATCAAATGTGAGTTATATATGCTCAAGGGAGATGTAACGACCCAGATTTTTATCACTTAAATTTTGAATATTTAAATTAGTTTAAATATTGAATTGGTAATATAAATGGAATTTTATATTAATTAAATCGAATTTTGAACGTATAAATATATATCAAGTAAAAATGGGCTCATAAATGGCACAACAGTTCGTAATATTCAATTTTGAACTTCAGTTGAGTGTACAGAATTCATTATCAGTCGGAATTCGCCGAAACGAGAAATATTTGTATCTGTTGAATTATAAATTTCTAATGAAAAAGAAAAATCAGAATTTCGTATTTTATGTTGACAATTATGGCCAAATCAAATTTTGAAATAGCCGCTATGGGACCGTATATAAACCGTAACGATTTGTTTGAAAAAATAAATCAATTTTAAATCAATTTAATATTGGTTTAACTGAAGAATATAATATCGAGATTTAAATTCATATTAGTTTATTAAGAAAGTAGTATGAATTCAGTTTGAAAATATATTTGATAATGAGAATTTATTGTTCACATTTGAGTCAATATATATTAAATCAAATTTAAGATTAAATAATTAATTTAATTTAATATCTTTTGTATCTGGTCAAATTAGACCGTGGAAACTGTTCCAGTGTGTTCAGAATGGTGGCAGAACCTTAGAAATGCCTTTTGTTGCATTCAAATAGGGGTTCGATAACGCAGGATATTTTAATTTAAGGCACACTAGTTAAAATAAATATAAATAAAACTTTAAATCAAATAAAAACAAAAATAGGGATGACCTATTTCATTTAACACAGCTATTCTATTCCTGTCTCATCTTTTCACTCCCACGTCCAAATTTATTTCCTTCTCCATGAAGTTTCAACAATGGTACACTAAGACATAACCTACCTACTTGCTATTGGATTAGACGTCGCTCTAATCCTTACATCGCTCCTCTATAAATTGCTTACTACGTTTGTTATTCTGCCATCCCAAACCATGAATATATTCACTTTTTCTTCTTTTCTTGTTCCCACTAAATTGCGAATCCATCCTCAGGAAAAAAGTAAAATAAAAAAAATAAAAAAAGGAGATCGGAGAACTACAATACAATAAATCAATGGCCACGCATTAATCTAAAGCTGAACGACAAATTGGAGACTCGCTAACTAGAGCGACAGTTAGATCGAAGTTAGGGATTTGCGATCTGTTATTTCATGTTCTCAGTAGTTCAAAATCGCATAAGTGGTACTCGCGAATGAAGGATGGGATGCGAATGGGAGTTTGACCTTGGTTTTGAGGCTGCGACAGTGGGTACAATGCGGGGATGGGAGTTCGACAAAGGTATCGATGAGCTGAGATATGCTGGAATGACCAGGGGAGGCCGATACTATTAACTGTAGTATGTGCGAACTGTGTTTAGCAGTGGATGACCAGAAGTCGATACCAGTCTGAGGGAGTTCAACTCAGTCAACACTATTTGGAGTATCGGTAGTAGGGCTAGGGGATCCTGGTAGCGCGACCGTAAAGCAAGGTGGAGTTTGGCCTTTGTTTTAGGTAAACCGGATAACGTGAATTAGCCTATATGAGGGAGTGTCAGGTCATTTTGGGATGAGGAGGTTTCAAGCATTAAGTGGAGTATGAACAGTGTGGGGGTGATGAACAGAAGTGTATGCAAATTGGGGTTGGCAATTTTGTGGTATTAATGATGAATGAGGCATTACTGCTTAGTTTAACAGTAGGGTGAAGGGGCTGTTTTCTGATGGGGAAGCTCAGGTTGAACTCGGTTGAATTAAGGAGATGATTTGGTATTTTGAGGCTCAGGCATGAAAGTCTGTTGGTGGCAAGAAGGATTTGGTGTAGACAGTGATATTTTGAGGCATTTTAGCAGTATGGATGTTGACAAGTGGTTGGCAGTTAATAAGGTAAATGTTTTACCGAAATTTAATTGCATAGAAAATTTATTTAATTAATTCATTTAAATTAAATAAAAATTTAATCGATAGAATTAAATAAATCGTAGGTGCCAAATAAATTTATTCAAGGAAATGCGGTGCTGAGATGATATGGAATTTTAAATGGATATTCATCAGAAAAATCGAGGTGAGTTAAACTCACTTAGTTAAATTATTGGGAGCTATTTTTAATAGTTCAAAATTTATTTTGTTGCTTGTTGGCTGATAATTGATTGATATAAAGTGATAATATTATATAATAATAGTATATAAAAATAATATTGGTGATTAGTGATTGGATAATGCCCGCAGTATCATTAGCGGATGCCCGCAGTACCATTAGCGGATGATTTCCCTATGCGCCCCTCAATATATATAGTGGATGACCTTTATACCGCGATATCCTGCCTCGAAGCGGGATTGGTATTATTATTGTTAACTAACATCTGTGGTTGTAGGACAAACAGGTAGGAGGGATCCAACTGGATCCCTCACATTTAAATTATTTGTTTTTACATATATGCTGATATATGATGTATTTTATAACATGTTATCGCTTATGATATATTTGGATGTGTAAATCACATTGATTGTTGAGTTTGGATATTTTAAATATCCTAAATAAAAATATATGGATTCCAAAATTGAAATGAAATAAGAGTTTTAAAAGGAAATATTTATTTCCAAATAGAAATGGTTATTTAGAATCCAAATTAAATAAAATTTAATAGTAAATATTCGTTTAAACCAAATATTTTAGAAAGGCGATTGTATAAGCGGCATTTTAAGGAGCGGAGTTATTTTATTGGGGAATTTAAGAAAAATATGAATTGTGTGAAATTTGGAAAAGGAATGGAAATCGAATAATAATTAAATAATATACATATATATTATCAATATTATATATGGTTGTTTAAATAGAATTCTCATTAGAATTCTAGTGAATTATATTTCATAAAACCTAAGATTTTGACGTAGACATTTCAAACCAAGTTATTTGAAAGTACCGTAAGCAGGGAGTTATGGAAATAAGTAATAAAGTTGTAAATCATAAAATGATTTTTGAAATAAATGTAATGTTAGAAATGTGAAGGTGAAAATGAAAATCGAAATAGAAACCCGAATTGAATTTAAATGGCTTGGCGAGATGAGTTATAAGGATTCATCCATAATCGTTTATTTTAAAATAAGAGATGGGGTTTAATTGGGATATAACCCGAATAGTTTTGAAGTAAGTGAAGCTTTATATCGTATTTGATTTATATTTACAATGTTTTAAAAGATATACTGAGTAAGGTTCTAAATAGATATTAAACATTTACAAAAAATAATAACTAGTAAGAGCTTAAGGGAAAATATTTATTTTTAAAAGAAATGCTCATTTAAAGATCCAAATTATAAGTGTAGTTTAAAAGTAAAAATTTGGTTAAACAAATGAGATAAGGAGGCGATTTTATAAGTGACAGTTATAAAGAAGTGAAAGCCATCATTTTGAAGTATTTAAGAAAATTGTAATTTAGGCGTGGCTTGGAAAGGAAGGGAATGTGTTTTGAAACTAACATGTGAAAGGGGATTGTAACAACCCGAAAATCTGGGCCAGTTTAAAATTTTTATTTTGGCAATTTTAGCGAATTTTGAATATTTAAAATAGATTATTTTAAATAATATCGACATGAAATTTATTTTCAATATAGAATTCGACGTATATATTATATACGTCGTCGTTAGAATATAAATATTTATATATAATTATAAAAGGAATTGAAAATGGCACGGTAGTTCGATAATTCGATTTCAAACTTCAATTGAATGTACCGGGTGCAAAACAATCCGGATTTTAGTGAAACCAAAAATGTTAGGATCTAATTGATGATATCTTTCCAACGAATCCGAAAAATCGAGATTTCATGGCGGGAATCAAAAGATATGTCCAGTTGAAAATTAGAAATAGTCGCTGTGGATTATATATATATTTTTATATATATAAGGCCCTTAAAAATAGCAATTTTGCAAACGACCTCGGATTTCGACGAAACCAGTTTTGTTGGGTCCGTGATGTTAAGTTATTGCTAGATTCCAAATTTCATAATTTTTCGAATCAATATGTGAGCGTGGCAAAGGAAAACGCGTTTGACCATTTCAGTTGAATTTAATCGACTGGAAAATGGCCATTTTTCCAACGGTCTCAGAATTCGACGAAACTAGTTTTGTTAGGACCGTATCGTCAATACGAAGCTAGAAAATATTTTTCTGGAATTTTTCTAGTTAGTATGTGACCCCGGTAATTTGAAATGCACGTTTAAAATTCAATAAAGTGATTTAAATGTAAATTCAACGGAAACGGATTCAAACGATCGATTCAGCCAAGGATGCATATCCCATTGTGTTCAGAATGGGGGTAATACGCTGGGGACGGCAGTCGGTGGGTTCGATTTTGAGTTCGGATTAAAAAAGTTGCTTTAAGAGATTAATTAATTAAATAATTAATTAAAAGTCAACCCCTTTTCTTTCTAAAGCACCCCCCCTTTTTGAAAATAAAAACAGATCTGGAAAAAAAAAAAAACCGATGAAAGGGAATCGCGCTCCGCTCCACATCGCGCCTCCCCGACCGCCGATGGCCAGCCCCCGCCGGAATCGCCCAGACACCCACCCGCCACGCTTCCTCCCCCAAAGCTCCGATCCCCCTTCTCCTTTCTTCTCCTTTCCCCTTCTGAAAACAGCCGATGCCCCTTTTAGCCCTAGCCATCGCCGCCGCCTTCGAGCCCTCCGCCTCCCCTGCACCAGCGCCGCGACCCCAGCCCCATCGCCTCTCCTCCCTTAGCACGAGCCCCCCCGGTAAGTAAAACTGTTTTTTTAATTATGTTAAAACTGATTTTTTAATTATGTTAAAACTGTTTTTTTAATTATGTTAAAACTGTTTTTTTAATTATGTTAAAACTGATTTTTTAATTATGTTAAAACTTATTTTTTAATTATGTTAAAACTGATTTTTTAATTATGTTAAAACTGTTTTTTTAATTATGTTAAAACTGTTTTTTTAATTATGTTAAAAATGATTTTTGTAAAGAAATTTAAAACTGATTCTTTTTATTTTTAAAAGGTTTAAAAAGATTTTTATTTTTAAAAGGTAAAAGATTTGAATTTTTAAAAGGTAAAAGATTTGAATTTTTAAAAGGTAAAAGATTTGAACTTTAAAAAGTAAAAGAAAAGATTAGATCTTTGAAATGGAAAAGGCGGAATCTATATTAATAAAAATTCGATTTTTATATATTGAACTTTGAAATAAAAATTCGATTTTTATATACTGAATAGCGAAATAAAAATTCAATTTTTATATATATAGTGGCCTTGGGCAACGAAGGTGACAAAAAGGCGAAACGACGAAGACTTCTGCAAATGAAGTGCTGTGGAGCTAGGATAGCTATTTGTGAGAACTTCTCACCTTTCAATTTAAATTTTCTAGTTATATATATACTAGGATGCAGACGGTGCTTAGTAGCACCTGACACCCGTCATCCACAGACCATGGATGGCTTGTTTGTTAAATTGTTTGGTTGTGTAGTTGGTTAAATTATTTGGTTTGAATTGAATGGTTTGGTGAATTTGATTGATGTGTGAATGGCGTGGGCCTTCACTAGACCGGGGATAAGGCTAGGCCTTGTCCCGTTTCTAGTATCGTGCCGTTATGCCGCCGAAATTTTCTAAAATATGTTAGAAAAATAAAAATATCATTTTATTGTGTAAATGAATTGAATAGAAATTCATAGGTTGAAATAAAATGTTTTATCGTTAAAAATATAAATTTCTAACGTGAAGTGAATAAAATAAAATATTCATTTATAAGCCGGACGGTTTGTTTATGTACACCTATTTGAATGACATTGATTGGGACGATAAATTCTACACATCGCCCAACTGCACAAATAAAATATGCGTTTGATTGTTTGAAACCCCACACGGGTGTTGGGATGAAATTTGAAGTTCACTCATCCTGATTGATTAAATGTGTCGATCGATTGATTGACAGGCTGTTATAAGCGTTGAATATCTATATTTGATGCTTATACAGTGTAGTGCACTTTGGTTGATGGTTGATTATTTTTCAATGTAATTATATACATGTGTTGTATGAAAATCCATATAATTAACTTTATATGGTAATTGATTGGGCCTCATTCCAATTTGAAAAATAAAGAATATTATAAAATAAAAGTTCATGTGTTGACAGTACTCATTCATTGAGATTGGTCATGTGTTGAACGAAATATTTTAGTAATAAAATTTACATCTTTATCGATATAAAATAAAAGTTCATGTGTTGACAGTACTCATTCATTGAGATTGGTCATGTGTTGAACGAAATATTTTGATAATAACAACTATTTTGAAAAAGAAATATTTGAAATAGAATATTTGAAAATAGAAATTTATGAAGCTGTGTTGATTAGATTGACGCCATTTTGACGTGAATGATATTTATATCAATTTTAAACGATTTCGAAATGAATTGAATTGAAAACGATTTCGAAATGAATTGAATTGAAAACGATTTCGAAATGAATTGAATTGAAAACGATTTCGAAATGAATTGAATTGAAAACGATTTCGAAATGAATTGAATTGAAAACGATTTCGAAATGAATTGAATTGAAAACGATTTCGAAATGAATTGAATTGAAAACGATTTCGAAATGAATTGAATTGAAAACGATTTCGAAATGAATTGAATTGAAAACGATTTCGAAATGAATTGAATTGAAAACGATTTCGAAATGAATTGAATTGAAAACGATTTCGAAATGAATTGAATTGAAAACGATTTCGAAATGAATTGAATTGAAAACGATTTCGAAATGAATTGAATTGAAAACGAATTCAAATTGAATTGAAAGCGAATTGAAATGAATTCGAATTGAATTGAAATTTGAATTGAATAGAAATAAATTTTAAAACGAATTTATAGAGAAGAATTCAATTTTGATTTGAATTGAAACGGAAGTTGAAATTGCTTTTGAAACGAATTTAAAACTATTTATATAATTCGTTTTAAATAGAAATCGACGAAGTATATATTATATATATTATATATATAATATAATGGCCTGAATAGAACGCGCCGCGCCGCGGCAGTTCGTGAATTTCGACCATTTATTTCAAACGGACATTACGGGAGATCCGACCGTCGGATGCTCCTAAAACCGGAACCATTGGGTTCGTATCGAAAAGAGCTTTCTAATGAATATTAGAAATTTGAAATCTAACGGTTGGATTTGGAGATACGTCCAAATCAAATTCGAAAAAGGTCGCTGTAAGTGCAGTTCGATGGCCATTGATGGAAATCGACTGTACGGGCCTTGATAAAATTATTAAAAATAGTAATAATTTGTGTAAAATCATAAGAAATGATTTGTGAAGATTTGGGATGAAAAACTCCATATTTGAAAAGATAAAAATAGATTTTTATCGAAATGTACTAGTTTTGAACTAGAATTATAATTCTATTTATTTTTAAATAAATAAATTGAATTTGAAAAGGGTTTTAAAGATAACCAAAATTTCCAATGATTGCATTGGAGTGGATTTGAATCGAAATTGTCTTCGGAATATTTCGATGTTGGAATTCGTGATTATACAGATGTTGTTATGGAAATTTGAAAGATATATATTTATATCGTTATTTCCAATACGACATTTGTTAATCATAGAATTTGATATTGAATATAAGCCGGGATATTTTCTATTCAGGGCCTTGTATTTAATATCAAATGTGATTTGGGTTTGTCGTGAATGGTGTCTTCACTAACACTGTTCTTGAACCCAGTTGAGAAAAGGTTAAATCTTTTTATTTAGATTTAATGAAGTGTACCAATTAAATAACATTTAATTGGAATTGAATCGATATTGATTTTTGGGTTTATCGTGGACAGTGTTTTAAATAACACTCGTTCTTTAACCCGATAATTAATGGAATGTGATTTTGGGTTTATCGTGAACCGTGTTTTTAAATGACACTGATTCTTTAACCCAGTCAAAGATTAAAACTAAGTGGAGTTTTAATGAATCTTTAATTAGATTGAAATAATCGAAATGGAGTATCACCAGTTTTACTCCAGGCGATAGTTAAATCTTTAATTAGATTTGAACGTGAAATGGTAATTGAATTTACCGATAACACTGTGGTGTTAGATATGAAGTATTCACAGTTTTACTTCATGGGATGAATAGGTTGGGATTGGGAAATTATAACAAATGATTACTTCGGTAAGGTTCGCTAATCCCGACTAGTTTGAATTGATATTCAAAAGTTGATTAAAGAATAAATTCAAGAATTTATCTTTGATAAAATTAATGGGAACCTTTCCCTATGAATGTGAAATTAGAAACTGACTGTCGGTTAGCTAAGTAGAATGGTTTTCTGGATATTGATCTGATGTTGGTTTCGGCCTTCGGGGTTAATATTTGGGGAATTATTCTCTTGATTAATTTACGGTTAGTGACTGATGGATTGGAATGAGGCGTATGTTGTGTTTGTGTAACACTTATTTAAAATATACGCGAGTTATTCGGGAAGACCGGGTTTATCCCATTCTGAATAACTGATACGACGATAAGTCGAAGATGAAGACGATGGTCGAAGACCGGAGGTCTTCACGTCGTTTGGGTAATTACTGATGATCTTGATTGGGTTGTACATCCAAGAAGATGGAAACAGTTAGTGATCGTCCAGACGTACTTGGAGATCGATGGATATGCGGGGTACTAGGTGCCTCCGGTTTCGTTCAGACCCAGAACGGACTTGTAAATGGACTGTGTGTCTGACATTGGATTTTAGTCCGTGTGATTGATCTCTATTGAATATATATCTGTTTGGCGGCGGAGAATTTATTCTCTTGCTTAACGCCCTTCTCTGAGACGTACGAGCTCAGGGGTTATATATTGATGGATATCAAACGCATGGAGTGAATTGCCTGTGTGGCATGCCTAAGTGGCAATTGATCGAGGCTTTTGTTGAAAAGCAAAGTCTTGTGGTGATGATCAAAGCAAGGCCTTTGTGGCGTAGCTTTGTGTAACGTTTACTTCGCGAGTTTCACACCCGGTATGAACCAAAAACGGGAGACGGACCTCAGGGAGGACTTGCGTTTCTTTCTAGTTAGAAGTGGCGTCAGTGGTTTTACACGCCCTGACGAGTTTGACTTATGTGGTTGTTGCTGTTGCGAGGCGCCTCGGTTATATCGGTTTCGGCCAATGCTTCTGGTCGGCTGACGGACCAGACTTACACCCCATAGGGTGGGGAAACGTAGTGTTCAGGCATAATAATCCACATCGGTGGACCGGCCCTGACGATCTAAAGGCTTGCCTGCGCGCTTGCCTGTGGCTCGGGCTAGAGAGTCACGAATCGGTTGAGGACTATCTTTTGCCTCGGTTCATAGACGGAAATCCAATTTCCAAATACGAGACATTTGCGGTTTTATTTGTAGAGCCTAGTATGGCGACATAGTGGGATGGGGCGCTCATGCCGCCTATGATTGATATTTATGATTTGAAGTGTTTTATACACTATGCACTTATAATAATATCAAATGATTTGTTTTAAAACGTATCAAGCATTCTTTGGCTGTTATAAGGGAAAACCCTATCCTCGACTGCGTTGCATTGTGTGATGGGACCTGGGTCTTATAACAGCTTCATTTTTCCTTATTTAGCATTGCGCTGTTTGTTTATGCACTGGTATTCTTGGGAGGAAACCCGTTCCGTGTTATACGGCGTGGTCCCTTGATTTACCTAACTTTAAAACAAAGATTAACTGTTTTAGTTCTCACACCAGTCACATGACTGACCTGGAGTTTATTGTTTTAACCTAAACTCTGGGTGCCCTTATTTTGACACAGGCAGCTAGTAGTTTTGGTTTTGCAGATTTATATTCACAGGATCCTGGTTTACAGCTGGAATGATATCCGGAAAGCTTTGTATCTGTATATCTCTTCTAGTTGTGCATTGTATTATTTTCCGCTGCTATGTATTTAAATGTAATTTAAATCTCTGATATTTCTGTGTAATATTTATTCATACTGTGTATATTCTTGTAATCTGATGCATTGTTGTAATATATAGTGAAATGTTCTTCTGTATGCGTTCTGTTGTGTCGTGTTCTCAAACGATAGGGCGTTTCGAACGGCCTGGGTCGGTTTAGCGACTGGTTCGGACCGAGCGAAATTCCTTGCCGTAACAGTTGGTATCAGAGCTTTGGTTTACAAAGCTCAGAGAACAAGACACATTAGAACCCTACGAAAGAATTCATCAGATATTGGATTAGTAATATCCAATTAGAATGACTCGTTAGAGATGGGATCAGTAGTATCCTAGAACGAGTGTGAAGAGTATATTTTTAACGTGAAAACAAATTTTGTTTTGAAAATTTAAATCAATTATTCGTATTTGATTATCTATTTATATTGAGTTGGACAATCCAGTATATATAGGTTTTGCGTATACGTCTGATCCGCGTGTATTCAAAGTTTTAATATATTGGGTAGATATAGAATCACATTCTAGTTGCCCTGGGATGATTCTGATAATGCTGCAGCATTACCAGTATTTATTTTCGAGTGACGAAGGTGTGATATCTATATATTTCCATTAGGCTGGTGTGAGAACCAAAATTAGATAGGGCTTATTGTTGTGATTTGGCATCAAAAACATGATTTTTTGTGTATGTATCAAAGTTATGGATTTGAAACTCTAATTCACTAATGGGTTGATGTTTGTGTTGTTTGTTTATTTGTTTGCTAATTTTTAGCCATTTAGCCTAACAGAACCAAATATTGAATTATATCGAAGATTGGTTGCGTTTGCTTGCATATACATATATATCATTGAACAGGTCATAGCAAGGAGGCTAGAGCCGAAGAATAAAATTTGTTTGCCCGACAAATAGGTACATGTTTACTACATGATTTACTGTTTTGTTTGGGTGATGATGATTTTGTGAGCCTATTGGCTAGCCGCTTGGCTTTTTCTTTTTCTTTTTGAGATCTGAAGGACCGGGGAAGCTATTTGAAATTTCCCGATGCTCCCGGTGCAGGGGAGGTTATGGCGAAATTTTTCAAAAATTTAGGGTGTTAGCCAAATTTTTGAGATTTTGAAAATTCTCAGAAACTGAAAAGTTTGAGAATGGAAGTCAGATCGATCGTAGAGCTGAATAATCAAACCACTTTCGACTTTGTTCCTTTTCGGGGACGAAAAGTTTTAAGTAGGGGAGATTGTAACAACCCGAAAATCTGGGCCAGTTTAAATTTTTTATTTTGGCAATTTTAGCGAATTTTGAATATTTAAAATAGATTATTTTAAATAATATCGACATGAAATTTATTTTCAATATAAAATTCGACGTATATATTATATACGTCGTCGTTAGAATATAAATATTTATATATAATTATAAAAGGAATTGAAAATGGCGCGGTAGTTCGATAATTCGATTTCAAACTTCAATTGAATGTACCGGGTGCAAAACAATCCGGATTTTAGTGAAACCAAAAATGTTAGGATCTAATTGATGATATCTTTCCAACGAATCCGAAAAATCGAGATTTCATGGCGGGAATCAAAAGATATGTCCAGTTGAAAATTAGAAATAGTCGCTGTGGATTTTATATATATTTTTATATATATAAGGCCCTTAAAAATAGCAATTTTGCAAACGACCTCGGATTTCGACGAAACCAGTTTTGTTGGGTCCGTGATGTTAAGTTATTGCTAGATTCCAAATTTCATAATTTTTCGAATCAATATGTGAGCGTGGCAAAGGAAAACGCGTTTGACCATTTCAGTTGAATTTAATCGACTGGAAAATGGCCATTTTTCCAACGGTCTCAGAATTCGACGAAACTAGTTTTGTTAGGACCGTATCGTCAATACGAAGCTAGAAAATATTTTTCTGGAATTTTTCTGGTTAGTATGTGACCCCGGTAATTTGAAATGCACGTTTAAAATTCAATAAAGTGATTTAAATGTAAATTCAACGGAAACGGATTCAAACGATCGATTCAGCCAAGGATGCATATCCCATTGTGTTCAGAATGGGGGTAATACGCTAGGGACGGCAGTCGGTGGGTTCGATTTTGAGTTCGGATTAAAAAAGTTGCTTTAAGAGATTAATTAATTAAAAGTCAACCCCTTTTCTTTCTAAAGCACCCCCCCCCCTTTTTGAAAATAAAAACAGATCTGGAAAAAAAAACCGATGAAAGGGAATCGCGCTCCGCTCCACATCGCGCCTCCCCGACCGCCGATGGCCAGCCCCCGCCGGAATCGCCCAGACACCCACCCGCCACGCTTCCTCCCCCAAACCTCCGATCCCCCTTCTCCTTTCTTCTCCTTTCCCCTTCTGAAAACATCCGACGCCCCTTTTAGCCCTAGCCATCGCCGCCGCCTTCGAGCCCTCCGCCTCCCCTGCACCAGCGCCGCGACCCCAGCCCCATCGCCTCTCCTCCCTTAGCACGAGCCCCCCCGGTAAGTAAAACTGTTTTTTTAATTATGTTAAAACTGATTTTTTAATTATGTTAAAACTGTTTTTTTAATTATGTTAAAACTGTTTTTTTAATTATGTTAAAACTGATTTTTTAATTATGTTAAAACTGATTTTTTAATTATGTTAAAACTGTTTTTTTAATTATGTTAAAACTGTTTTTTTTAATTATGTTAAAACTGATTTTTGTAAAGAAATTTAAAACTGATTCTTTTTATTTTTAAAAGGTTTAAAAAGATTTTTATTTTTAAAAGGTAAAAGATTTGAATTTTTAAAAGGTAAAAGATTTGAATTTTTAAAAGGTAAAAGATTTGAACTTTAAAAAGTAAAAGAAAAGATTAGATCTTTGAAATGGAAAAGGCGGAATCTATATTAATAAAAATTCGATTTTTATATATTGAACTTTGAAATAAAAATTCGATTTTTATATACTGAATAGCGAAATAAAAATTCGATTTTTATATATATAGTGGCCTTGGGCAACGAAGGTGACAAAAAGGCGAAACAACGAAGACTTCTGCAAATGAAGTGCTGTGGAGCTAGGATAGCTATTTGTGAGAACTTCTCACCTTTCAATTTAAATTTTCTAGTTATATATATACTAGGATGCAGACGGTGCTTAGTAGCACCTGACACCCGTCATCCACAGACCATGGATGGCTTGTTTGTTAAATTGTTTGGTTGTGTAGTTGGTTAAATTATTTGGTTTGAATTGAATGGTTTGGTGAATTTGATTGATGTGTGAATGGCGTGGGCCTTCACTAGACCGGGGATAAGGCTAGGCCTTGTCTCGTTTCTAGTATCGTGCCGTTATGCCGCCGAAATTTTCTAAAATATGTTAGAAAAATAAAAATATCATTTTATTGTGTAAATGAATTGAATAGAAATTCATAGGTTGAAATAAAATATTTTATCGTTAAAAATATAAATTTCTAACGTGAAGTGAATAAAATAAAATATTCATTTATAAGCCGGATGGTTTGTTTATGTACACCTATTTGAATGACATTGATTGGGACGATAAATTCTACACATCGCCCAACTGCACAAATAAAATATGCGTTTGATTGTTTGAAACCCCACACGGGTGTTGGGATGAAATTTGAAGTTCACTCATCCTGATTGATTAAATGTGTCGATCGATTGATTGACAGGCTGTTATAAGCGTTGAATATCTATATTTGATGCTTATACAGTGTAGTGCACTTTGGTTGATGGTTGATTATTTTTCAATGTAATTATATACATGTGTTGTATGAAAATCCATATAATTAACTTTATATGGTAATTGATTGGGCCTCATTCCAATTTGAAAAATAAAGAATATTATAAAATAAAAGTTCATGTGTTGACAGTACTCATTCATTGAGATTGGTCATGTGTTGAACGAAATATTTTAGTAATAAAATTTACATCTTTATCGATATAAAATAAAAGTTCATGTGTTGACAGTACTCATTCATTGAGATTGGTCATGTGTTGAACGAAATATTTTGATAATAACAACTATTTTGAAAAAGAAATATTTGAAATAGAATATTTGAAAATAGAAATTTATGAAGCCGTGTTGATTAGATTGACGCCATTTTGACGTGAACGATATTTATATCAATTTTAAACGATTTCGAAATGAATTGAATTGAAAACGATTTCGAAATGAATTGAATTGAAAACGATTTCGAAATGAATTGAATTGAAAACGATTTCGAAATGAATTGAATTGAAAACGATTTCGAAATGAATTGAATTGAAAACGATTTCGAAATGAATTGAATTGAAAACGATTTCGAAATGAATTGAATTGAAAACGATTTCGAAATGAATTGAATTGAAAACGATTTCGAAATGAATTGAATTGAAAACGATTTCGAAATGAATTGAATTGAAAACGATTTCGAAATGAATTGAATTGAAAATGATTTCGAAATGAATTGAATTGAAAACGATTTCGAAATGAATTGAATTGAAAACGAATTCAAATTGAATTGAAAGCGAATTGAAATGAATTCGAATTGAATTGAAATTTGAATTGAATAGAAATAAATTTTAAAACGAATTTATAGAGAAGAATTCAATTTTGATTTGAATTGAAACGGAAGTTGAAATTGCTTTTGAAACGAATTTAAAACTATTTATATAATTCGTTTTAAATAGAAATCGACGAAGTATATATTATATATATTATATATATAATATAATGGCCTGAATAGAACGCGCCGCGCCGCGGCAGTTCGTGAATTTCGACCATTTATTTCAAACGGACATTACGGGAGATCCGACCCTCGGATGCTCCTAAAACCGGAACCGTTGGGTTCGTATCGAAAAGAGCTTTCTAATGAATATTAGAAATTTGAAATCTAACGGTTGGATTTGGAGATACGTCCAAATCAAATTCGAAAAAGGTCGCTGTAAGTGCAGTTCGATGGCCATTGATGGAAATCGACTGTACGGGCCTTGATAAAATTATTAAAAATAGTAATAATTTGTGTAAAATCATAAGAAATGATTTGTGAAGATTTGGGATGAAAAACTCCATATTTGAAAAGATAAAAATAGATTTTTATCGAAATGTACTAGTTTTGAACTAGAATTATAATTCTATTTATTTTTAAATAAATAAATTGAATTTGAAAAGGGTTTTAAAGATAACCAAAATTTCCAATGATTGCATTGGAGTGGATTTGAATCGAAATTGTCTTCGGAATATTTCGATGTTGGAATTCGTGATTATACAGATGTTGTTATGGAAATTTGAAAGATATATATTTATATCGTTATTTCCAATACGACATTTGTTAATCATAGAATTTGATATTGAATATAAGCCGGGATATTTTCTATTCAGGGCCTTGTATTTAATATCAAATGTGATTTGGGTTTGTCGTGAATGGTGTCTTCACTAACACTGTTCTTGAACCCAGTTGAGAAAAGGTTAAATCTTTTTATTTAGATTTAATGAAGTGTACCAATTAAATAACATTTAATTGGAATTGAATCGATATTGATTTTTGGGTTTATCGTGGACAGTGTTTTAAATAACACTCGTTCTTTAACCCGATAATTAATGGAATGTGATTTTGGGTTTATCGTGAACCGTGTTTTTAAATGACACTGATTCTTTAACCCAGTCAAAGATTAAAACTAAGTGGAGTTTTAATGAATCTTTAATTAGATTGAAATAATCGAAATGGAGTATCACCAATTTTACTCCAGGCGATAGTTAAATCTTTAATTAGATTTGAACGTGAAATGGTAATTGAATTTACCGATAACACTGTGGTGTTAGATATGAAGTATTCACAGTTTTACTTCATGGGATGAATAGGTTGGGATTGGGAAATTATAACAAATGATTACTTCGGTAAGGTTCGCTAATCCCGACTAGTTTGAATTGATATTCAAAAGTTGATTAAAGAATAAATTCAAGAATTTATCTTTGATAAAATTAATGGGAACCTTTCCCTATGAATGTGAAATTAGAAACTAACTGTCGGTTAGCTAAGTAGAATGGTTTTCTGGATATTGATCTGATGTTGGTTTCGGCCTTCGAGGTTAATATTTTGGGAATTATTCTCTTGATTAATTTACGGTTAGTGACTGATGGATTGGAATGAGGCGTATGTTGTGTTTGTGTAACACTTATTTAAAATATACGCGAGTTATTCGGGAAGACCGGGTTTATCCCATTCTGAATAACTGATACGACGATAAGTCGAAGATGAAGACGATGGTCGAAGACCGGAGGTCTCCACGTCGTTTGGGTAATTACTGATGATCTTGATTGGGCTGTACACCCAAGAAGATGGAAACATTTAGTGATCGTCCAGACGTACTTGGAGATCGATGGATATGCGGGGTACTAGGTGCCTCCGGTTTCGTTCAGACCCAGAACGGACTTGTAAATGGACTGTGTGTCTGACATTGGATTTTAGTCCGTGTGATTGATCTCTATTGAATATATATCTGTTTGGCGGCGGAGAATTTATTCTCTTGCTTAACGCCCTTCTCTGAGACGTACGAGCTCAGGGGTTATATATTGATGGATATCAAACGCATGGAGTGAATTGCCTGTGTGGCATGCCTAAGTGGCAATTGATCGAGGCTTTTGTTGAAAAGCAAAGTCTTGTGGTGATGATCAAAGCAAGGCCTTTGTGGCGTAGCTTTGTGTAACGTTTACTTCGCGAGTTTCACACCCGGTATGAACCAAAAACGGGAGACGGACCTCAGGGAGGACTTGCGTTTCTTTCTAGTTAGAAGTGGCATCAGTGGTTTTACACGCCCTGACGAGTTTGACTTATGTGGTTGTTGCTGTTGCGAGGCGCCTCGGTTATATCGGTTTCGGCCGATGCTTCTGGTCGGTTGACGGACCAGACTTACACCCCATAGGGTGGGGAAACGTAGTGTTCAGGCATAATAATCCACATCGGTGGACCGGCCCTGACGATCTAAAGGCTTGCCTACGCGCTTGCCTGTGGCTCGGGCTAGAGAGTCACGAATCGGTTGAGGACTATCTTTTGCCTCGGTTCATAGACGGAAATCCAATTTCCAAATACGAGACATTTGCGGTTTTATTTGTAGAGCCTAGTATGGCGACATAGTGGGATGGGGCGCTCATGCCGCCTATGATTGATATTTATGATTTGAAGTGTTTTATACACTATGCACTTATAATAATATCAAATGATTTGTTTTAAAACGTATCAAGCATTCTTTGGCTGTTATAAGGGAAAACCCTATCCTCGACTGCGTTGCATTGTGTGATGGGACCTGGGTCTTATAACAGCTTCATTTTTCCTTATTTAGCATTGCGCTGTTTGTTTATGCACTGGTATTCTTGGGAGGAAACCCGTTCCGTGTTATACGGCGTGGTCCCTTGATTTACCTAACTTTAAAATAAAGATTAACTGTTTTAGTTCTCACACCAGTCACATGACTGACCTGGAGTTTATTGTTTTAACCTAAACTCTGGGTGCCCTTATTTTGACACAGGCAGCTAGTAGTTTTGGTTTTGCAGATTTATATTCACAGGATCCTGGTTTACAGCTGGAACGATATCCGGAAAGCTTTGTATCCGTATATCTCTTCTAGTTGTGCATTGTATTATTTTCCGCTGCTATGTATTTAAATGTAATTTAAATCTCTGATATTTCTGTGTAATATTTATTCATACTCTGTATATTCTTGTAATCTGATGCATTGTTGTCATATACAGTGAAATGTTCTTCTGTATGCATTCTGTTGTGTCGTGTTCTCAAACGATAGGGCGTTTCGAACGGCCTGGGTCGGTTTAGCGACTGGTTCTGACCGAGCGAAATTCCTTGCCGTCACAGGGATTAACATTTGCCAATTTTCAAAGTGAAATATAAAGGAGATTTTATAAAATAACTAAGTAGGAGTTATAAATAGAATGAAACCTGAAATTTGCAAGTATGAATTCAAAGTGACCAAATAAGTCAAGTATAGAGTTATATTAAGAAATTTGATTAACGGTTGAGACAAATAAAGGGAAAAGCAAATACATTACAAATGAGAACTGTTAGAAGTAAAGAGTTGTTTTAAATGGAATTCAAGTCAAACTAAATTGGATAATAATATGGATTGTATTAAAGAATTTTATACAAGATTCATAGTAAAAATTATGAATAGTAAGAATTTATAAATAATACTTATATACGTATACTTTTGATATATAATGCAGTTTATTTAAATAAAGCTGAATTGAGTTGTAAAAACATAGAAAGACGTTTTTAAAGATTATTTGTATAGAACTTGATGTCACAAAGGTTAAATCAAAATTTGAGTTGATTAATGAAATGATATCATTATAATAAAATCCTTGTTCCAGTTTAGAAATAAATAAATATTTAGCAAAAACATTTTGCAAAACCATATCTTTAAATGGAATACTGGATACTAGTAGTAGCATACGGTTTGAAAATCATATTCGTGAATAAAAGTATTTGAAATGGTTATAAGTTGGGCTAAATATCTCGTTTGAAGGGATAATGAATAACTGGAATTTTTATTCTTTAAAAATTAAGGAATGAAGTTAAGGAAAATTAGGAACTAAGTAGGAATTAGTGAGTTGAATGATTTTTTGAGTGTCGATCTGATGTTGGTTTCGGCCTTCGGGGTTGATACTTAGGGAATTATTCTCTTACTAGTTTACGGTTAGAGATTAATGAGCTAAATGAGAAATACATGCTTGAAAGAATTTTAGAATGAAAGGGGCTTTTGAATATGCTTATATATACAAATATAAGAAAAGAAATGAGTATGTCAATTATTGGAAAAATGGAGAAGTTTTGAATTAATGAATGATTAATCAAAAGGAGAATAAAGTGATTTTTAGCCTACTTTGTGAATTAGGCTACACAAAGTTAAGTGATCATTCAATGAAGTGGCACGAAGAAGGGATTCCTGGAAAAAACTTGGTTCGGTTCGGAGGGGTACAACCCGAACTTCTTGGCTATGCAGTGAAAAAGTCAGAAAATGACATATTGGAGGCATGATCGGATCTGCTCGGAGGCCACCGATCTGAATCCCCTATGCAAATCCTGATCCAGTCCGAAGAGCAGGGGAGAAGTAACAGTTGCAGCCCACGATCCCTGAAGATGCGGAGCGTTTACACGCCCATTCTCCCCACGTTCATCCACTAACCTGATGTGTTGTCACCATCATGTTCTATCCGAACCCGACTTTAATGGGATGAGCGCTACGTACATCCGAACCGAAGCCGTTTCAAAGACATTTTCACCTATAAATAGGCCACCAAGGGTCATTTGAAGGGTTCTTTTGGCAAATTAGAGCTCAAACTCCCTTGTCAACCAAATTTCATTACTATATTCAGATCATTACTTCAATTTAAAGTGAGAAACTATTAATATTGAGTGAATTTATGCATTGTATGAGTGAAATTGAGTGAAAACTACTATTGTATTTGTATTTGAATCATCAATCCAAAGAGTAGAAAGTGGACGTAGGCTCTTTAATGCCGAACCACTATAAATCGTGTGTTTCTCTTCGCTTTTTGATTTCATTCCATTAGAATCATTGCTAGTTTGGGTGTTAGAACCACTTTTTGGTCTAACATTTTGGTGCTTTCACTGAGATTTTCTTGAATTCTCTGTTTTTTAGGATTATCATTCTACTATTTGTACCCTCGAGTTCAAAGAAGTTAATCCTCTATTTTTGACATTCTCAAATATTTTTTGATTAGTCTCCTAGGAATTGGATATTATGGCCAAAGGAAAAGGGAAAGAAGTACAAGGCACTCGGGAGAATGTGGCTAACGAAGACCAACAGGCTGTTGTCGTGACAAGGTCATAGGGACAGAGCTCTGGAGCAGGTCGAACATAACCAGGCACTCCGCACCAGGCCGCTAGCGAAAACCGATCCAATCCGGGTCGTACCCCCCTCCAAACCGATCCGGCCCTGCTACCCGCTCTGATCCGAATGCGGTTGAAACTGGTACGTCTACTCAAGCACTCACCGGTGCTCCGATACCGGCCGCGACGACTAGTGAACAACCCATTCCATCTGCACCAGTTATACATGGAGACTTTTCGTGCCTCCTTGGTATGCTTGAAAGTACTAGGGATGCTTTGGAAGCTCACAAACATGACAGTCTTTGTATGCAAGAGAACATGATCACTATGAGTAGGGAAATTAGTGAACTTCGTAGGCAGAAGACACCCTCTCCAACTCGCCATCTCACAGCAGACCAGTCATCCTCTTCAGATGAAGAGCGCCCTCGTGTAAGAAGGTCGTATGAGCGAGCTGAAAACCTTGATCAACTGACTTTCTGATCTTTGGGATCCTATGAAGATGCGGCTCGTGTGCTAGGTCCTGACGTCTCGATCCTGAGAGAACCTATACTGCTGCGCATGCGTGGATCTCATGTCCTACCTAGGCATCCTATTATTACCAATCCTACACCAGGACAACTCCTCCAACCCCTTCCTCCCGCGAATGACCGGGAGCATATCGAATAGAGCAGGGCAGCTGCTGCTAGAAGCAGGAGAACATCCCCTGGCCAGGATCCCAGGGGTAATCCAAACATCAGGACCAGAGAGCCTGAACCAACGTTAACAAATGCTGATGTATGGGCAATGGTGCGTCAAATCATAGCCAATAGCCGACGCTATACCAATGAGGATTGGGGTATTGAATGAAGTCCCCCTTTACATATGACATACTGGACTTTCAATTTCCCCTGCAATTCAATTTACCACATATGGATCGATATGCTAGAAGAACATATCAAAAACAACATCTAATGAGATATGCGTGGTGTCAAGCTTTCAAGAGCTAAGCGAGCTTTTTATGAAATAGTTCCGATTCCATTCCCGTAGAGGTAAAAGCGTTATCGAACTATCCAGAATCAAACAGGCCCCTGGAGAATCTCTGAAATCATACTTGGACTGCTTCAACTTAGCAGTCACTGAAATAAGAGATCCTCATGAACCAACTATTTTGATGGCCTTGATCGAAGGAGTTGATCCAGATACTGAATTCGGTGGTCATTTAGCTGGAAAACCACCGCTGACTAGGGAAGCTTTCTACGAGAAAGCGAATACTCGTCTACGGCGAGAAGAGATATACGCTAACTGGAAAAGAAAGTCTGATGGAACCTCGAAAGAAGATATTCAGAGTACCTCTCTGTGAAGCCGTCCGGTGACAACTCAGGAAAAGTCGAGGTGAACGACGGTAACAAAAATGTAATGACCCGGATTCTTATGGGTTAATTTTAACTATTTAATACGGATTTAAATATCGAGTTGATAATATAAATGGTGTTTTATATTTAAGTTATCAATTAAATAATCAATTTTGATTTAATATCGAATATATTAAATCATCGTAATGCGAAAATATAATTCAGTTCGAGATTTAAAGCTGAATTAGATACAGATCAGACTTCTGTTTGAATACGAATAATAATATTAAATTATTATCGAAGAAATTAATTGGTTTGAAATTTAATTTATATCAGTTTAAATTAATATCTTCTACAGATGATCGAATTAGACTTCGTGATTTATCCCAGTGGGTTCAGAATAGTGGTTTTACCCTAGAATTGTCAGTTGTTGGGTTCAGAGAGGAGTTCAGAATCAGGAGTATTTAAATAAAAGGATATGATTAAAAACTCATTAAAATAAAGTTTAATATTAGGAAAAAAATCCCCTCTTCCTTTCGTGGACAGAAACAAACCATGTAAGAGGAAATAAGAGGCCTTGTTGTTCATCCTTATACCACACTCCTTTCCTTTAAAAATTGCGACAGCCTTCCCCCTTAAACTCCATTCCATTTCGTTCTCTGCTAAATCAAAAGAAAATTGGAAATGGTCATCCTCTTTTTAAATATAAAATCGCTCCCATCCCCTCTTCATTAAATCGAAGACCACGAGTGCTCTAAAAGCTCGATGGCAATTGTAGCGTTCGCAAAGTGGAGATTCAAGGGTGTTCGCGAGTTTTAGATGTGACTTCGAGTAACAGTAAGGGGCAATCGAACGTTGAGACCTTCGATTGAATGAAATTTGAGCAGAGCACTTTGATCATTTGAGTTCGTTTACTCTCTGTCGATGAAGAACTGAGTGTATGCAAATGATCAGGGGTGCGGTTTAAGCTTACGGGGACCGTGCTTCGTGATTTCTGGCATCGCTACATTTATTAAGGTGAAGTTTTGGAGTTCGATCATCTTGGGTGGAGTTCGATTTACTGTTGCGTTTTTTTTACCCGGTAGCCGTGAGTTCGACAATGAGATGAGGGTGAGATAAGGAAGGCTACGACGTTGGTTTTGAGGCTGCTACAGTAAAGCAAATTTCGAATGGTGCGATGCTACTGGAATTGAACTATAGAGTTCGATTTGTTGAGATGTTCGACAGAAGGGGGGTTCGATGCTGAACTGGTTTGAATGTAATGAAGCAGGTCTGAGAGGGATTTGGGTGTTCAGTAGTAGGGATTGGGGGGAAGTTGTTGCAATCAGGTCGAAGGATGGGGTACGTTGATTGGAAAGGGGTTCGAGTTTGGGGTTATTGGTGTTAGGGTTGAAGGCCGAATGAGGATGATAATCTACTGGTGACAAACTGGAAGAAGAAGTTGTGATGGTATTAGTATTCTCGGATGGTTCAAACAGACCGTGAAACTATACTTTGGAATGATCAAAATGAACATATCGATAGTGATATCATGAAAGCTTAGTTGAATATATAGTGGGTGGCCTTGGTGATTGAAGCCGCGATCTTCTAAATTTGGGAAAAGGAGTTATAAACGTGAATTAAGATATACGAGGGTTTTTATCGAATGGAGTCCATCGTGAAATTCATAGTGAGGATTACATAAGCTGGAGTTAAATATGATATCAGAATGGATCGATCTAAAACCCTGGTGAGTGAATCTCACTCACCTGTTAATTAGAATTATTTTTATCCGTTAAAATAATTGTTGTTGCTTGTTTGGATTTTTCTGGTTGCTTTAAATATATTAGTTATTTAGGCTTGCTATTATATATATATATATATATTGGTTTGGTGATTGGTTGGATTCCCGCAGTCTCATTAGAGGATGCCCGCAGTTTCATAGCGGATGATTTCCCTATGCACCCCAAAAAATATATATTAGTGGACGACCTTCATACCGCGTCATCCTGCCTCGAAGCAGGATGGGTATTATTATGTTGACTAACTTCTGTGGATGCAGGAAAACAGGTTGGAGGAATCCAACTGGATTCCTCAAAAATATATTATCTGTTTATTTATTCGTTTGCAAATATACTGTCATATATGATGTGTTAGAAAACCTGAAATAAATAATTGGTTGTTTGGTGTTTAAATATCACTGGGCTTAAGTGTTAATTTATAAAAATACCCTGAAAGGTGTATTTGAGATTTAAAAGGGAAATTCTATTTTTTTCTAAAATAGAATTTGAATTTTTAAATAGATTTGAAATATAAACTTGTTTTGAAAAATAAAACAAGTGGTTCCTTTATAAACAAAGTTTATAAATAGTTCTTTTATAAACGAAGTTTATAAGTGAAGTGAAAAGAATTATCATTGGATAATTCAGAAATAAAAATACAAGTGTGAAATTGAAAAGGGAAATCTATTTTCCAAAAGTAGAAATATCGATTTCAAAAGGAATTGAAATCGAGACTTGTTTAAAGAATGAATAATTGAAGTTTGATAATAGATTTAAATATAGGAATTCAAATGGAATTTAAACTATGGAATTTGAATATAGAATTCAAATAGAATTTAAACTATGAAATTTGAATATAGAATTCAAATAAAATTTAAACTATGGAATTTGAATATAGAATTCAAATAGAATTTAAACTATGGAATTTGAATATAGAATTCAAATAGTACTTAAACTATGGAATTTGAATTTAGAATTCAAATAGAATTTAAACTATGAAATTTGAGTATATAATTCAAATAGAATTTAAACTATGGAATTTGAATATAGAATTCAAATAGAATTTAAACTATGGAATTTGAATATAGAATTCAAATGGAATTTAAACTATGGAATTTGAAAATAGAATTCAAATGGAATTTAAACTATGAAATTTAAATAAGAGGATTCAAATAGAATTTGAATAAGGGAATTTGAATATAAAATTTAAATAAAGAGAATTCAGATAGAATTGAATATGGAATTTGAAAAGAGAATTCAAATAGAATCGAATATGGAATTTGAATATATTATTCAAATAGAGTCAAAATGGAATTTGAATATAGGATTCAAATAGAAGTGAAATGGAGTTTAAAAATAGAATTAGATTTGGTTTATAAGTAAGTTAAAACATATTTGAACATGTTATACTCAAATATGAAGGTGAAATAGGCAAACCAGTAAATTTGCAAACAAATTAATGAACTAAGTTAAAACGATTGTATCAAGTTAAAACGATTGGATTAAGTTGAAATGAATTAGAAATGTATGGATATACATGAGACAGGTTTGTAATAAAGTGTTAGAAGAGATATAAATAGAATGCTCGACAAAAAGGTATGTATTTAATTCGTATATGAGATTTTATGCGCCGTATCGGCAAGCCGCTTGGCTTTTTCTTTTTCTTTTGGATTGGTGAGGGCCATGGGTGGCTATTTGAAATATCCCGATGCTCCCGGTACAAAGGAGATTATGGCGAAATTTTCCGGGAATTTAAGGAGTTAGAAAATTTTTAAGAAGTTTGATAACTAGAAATCTATATATCAATATATATAGAAGTCGATAAGAAAACGAACTTAAAAATAGAATAGTATAATAAAAAAAGGAAGACTAGGAATAAAAATCTCGTAAGAATAGAAAGAGAATGTGTGTACGTGTTTAAAAGTGAATAAGTAGTTGTATGGTATTGATTATTCGAGTAAGTAGTCATATCTGTTTTGACGTTATAAATGTTATTCAGTCAAGGTCATTATTTACAAATAAATAGTAAGATTTCAGGCTCGAAGATCAATGTTGGATAAGAGTTAGTTGAATATAGTATTTGGGTTGTCGTAACGATGTTTTACACAACATCCGTTTTAACACAAATAAGTGTAAACTTGGTAATAGAATAATAAATATTTCCTGAGTAGTAGAAATAAACGAGATCGGAAAAGAGATTAGTAATTGGAATATTTTCCAATTATAACTAGCATATATTTTCTAAGTTTAGAAAATAAAGGAAGGCGATATTCGGAAATGTTTTCCAAATAGCGTAAAAGGGCAATATGGTTATTGAAAATATTTGGTTAACAAATATTGGTAAAGAAATGGAAAAGTGATTTAATTAATGGGATATTAATTAAGGGCTTAGTGATTGTTTGATAATTGGATGAACACCTGTTTTCTTCGATAGTTAAATCATCGACTATCGAAACACTTGTTTTTATTCGATAGTTAAATCACAGACTATCGAAGTTTTGACCCTCGTTGTCAATATGGAGAGACCGGTTGGATTATTATCCAAAGAACCACTCTATATTGGCATAAGCGTTGCGAATCATATATGCCAAAGATAATTGAAGACAGAGTAAAGTTCAAGGGCTGTTGTATAAATCTTAGATAACAATGCCTAAGATGGATATACTGAATAGTACCTTCGGTTCGTCCTGTTCCTGGATGACTTGTATGGATGAATGTCTGACAGAGTATTTCCAGAAAGGTCACGTACATTGATTTCTTCAACCGTAACAAGAGTGGAAGCGGAGAAGGAAACTTGTTTTAGCTGACACGTAATGTATGGTTGTAGACGTCAAATTAGTGATTTTTGATGGATCTGACAATGTGGCATTCGAAGTGAATCTGATGTGATGATAAAGCGTAACCTCAAGCCTGATCAACCGGTAAATGACAAAAATCGGGCAGGCAGCATGGCTATGTAGGTCGCACCTATTAGGGTGTATAACCACCTGATCTAGAGTTTCATTTACTTCTAAAAATCTATTGTCGATGCCGTCTCATTCGGGAAACGGTTGCCGATCCCAACCGTTGGTGATATACATTCGATACACTCAAGCGAAATGAGTAGTCGGTCATGTGTGGCTAAGTTGCAAGATGTTCTTGTTGAACTCGGTGTATTCTCCTCTAGAGATATACCAGCGGCAGGTGGTTCCATACCTTGTCATTGTCGGAATCCAATACCCAATAAGTGCTTGCGGTTTTGATTGTATATATATATGTGGAACGTGAGATGCAAACGTTCCACTAGATTGTTATTTACTTGATTTAGACAATATTATAATATCAAAAGAGTTTTGATATAAAGATTATCATTCCTTTCAAAAGGATTTTTGAAAGTTAAATCAAGTGTTTGGATTCTCATAAGGGAAAAACCCGTTCCATGTTATACGGCGTGGTCTTATGAGATATCATTTAGTTTTCTGAAACTGTTTAAAATTGTTTACTCATACCAGTCCCACGACTGACCCAGAGTTTATTTTGTTTTGTTCTACCTAAACTCTTGGGTGCCTAAATTTGTACGGGCAGTCAAGTAGTTCAGGATTTTACAGATCTATCTAAAGGAGCTTGGAGAAGGAGGCTTCAGCATTAGTTATATAGAGTTTTGTTCCGCTGTGTTGTAAGTGTTGTATTCTGATAAGTGTATGTTATACAGTTGAAATTTTGTATTTCAAAAGTTATGATATATTATATTTTGTTCCGCTGCGATGTGAGATTCTATGTTGTTGTTTCTGTTCTTCTTCTACTCTTTTCTTCTAAAAAAAATGTTTCGTATTTTCGTGATATTTGGGTTGGACGTATGATGTATATAGTCAACTCTGATATTATGGATTTGCGGGTCATTACAAAAAATGAAGGAAGTAACAATAGGAATGGGAATGGCAATAGGAGGAATAGGAACCGAAGAAATAACTACAGTAAAAGACCTCGATTCCAAACTTCTGAGAACTATTCACCGCTGAATGACACGTTGGAAAACATCTACCTGGATACTTACAACGTCTTACAATATAAAAGGCCGCCACCCAGAGACTCAACTGAAAAAGAGACCGCGACTGGAAAATTTTGCCTTTTTCATGGAACTCACGGACACTCAACTAATGAATGTCGACATCTGAGAGATGTTGTTGAAAAGCTATTACGGGAAGGAAAGTTAGATGAGTATAAAGTCGCTCCGAAAGATAGGGGCAGACCCCGAACCAAAATCAACCTGCTCCTAAACCCACATCTCAATAGAAAAGCAAAAGGATTATCATCAACACCATAGTAGGCGGGCCTCATCTAGCCAGCCATAGTTACAAAGCGATGGACCAATATATTAACGTAGCTAAACACATCAATACGGAGGATTGCGATAACCTCGAAGATATCACTCTGGTAAAGCGATAAAAGATGATGTCCGACGATGTTGTGTTACGTAACAGAGACGATGTTGGAGTTCAATCACCTACTGAAGACCCATTGGTCATCACTACAACTATTGGTCCCGCTCTAGTTCATAAGGTATTGGTGGATAATGGAAGTTCAGTCAATATTCTTTTCAAAAAAGCATTCGATCAAATGAAACTCGAACCAGAAGATTTGAAGCCTTGTGAGTGATGGATTCGCGGCTTCAATGGAACATCGACAGCTCTAATGGGATATATAGAATTGTCTGTGACGTTAGAACAAGGAGACCGTCGAAGAGTAAGAATTCTTCAGTTTGTAGTTTTGGATGTTGACTAAACCTATAACGCTTTCTTGGGGAGACTGGCTCTCGCAGAATTCAGGGCTTGCATCGCACCCTGGTGCTTTTTATTAAAGTTTCCAACCGAAGCCGGGGTAGGAGTAATGAGAGGTGACCAGGTCTCCGGACGGGCCTGCTACATGGACGAACTGAAAATGTTGATGAAGGGGTTAAGCGTAGATGCTAAAGGTGATTCCTCCCCTCCGAAAGAGGGTTCAACATAGCAATTAAAGGGACCAACCCAGAAGGAGTTTCCCAGAGAACTTTTCGAGGACATAGATCCCAGAGAGGATGAAGAGCCTGGGGACAGAATGGCAACTCCCAATGAAACGACAGTGGACATTCCCATTGATGACGTTGATCCCACAAAGGTTATGAAGATTGGATCCCAGCTGGATACGTATCAAGCAAAGGAATTGACTGACTTTCGAAAGGCGAATTTAGATGTGTTTGCCTGGACCCACACTGACATGTGTGGAATATCTCCGTTCCTTATGAATCACTCATTGAGTATCAATCCAAAACATCCACTCGTTAAACAGAAGAGGCGTATGTTAGGCCCGGAAATGTTATTAGCCCTAAAAGAAGAAGTGGAAAAGTTGAAAGATAACAGGTTCATTAGGGATTCAGTGTATACCGACTGGATATTGAATCCTGTTTTGGTCAAGAAATCAAATGGAAAATGGTGGACGTGCATTGATTTTTTGGACTTAAACAAAGCCTATCCAAAAGATAGTTTCCCACTCCCTAGGATTAACCAGCTAGTGGACTCAAAAGCTGGACACGAGCTCCTTTTCTTCATGGACGCATATTCAGGATATAACTAGATCCCCATGCATGTGCCGAATCAAGAGCACACAAGTTTTATAACAAATTTGGGATTGTATTGCTATGTTGTGATGTCGTTCGGACTAAAGAATGCCAGAGCCACATATCAGCGTCTGGTAAACCGAATGTTCTATAATCAGATTGGAAAAACCATGGAGGTCTATGTAGATGACATGCTCGTAAAATCCAGGCAGTCTTCCAGCCATACACAAGATTTAGCAGAGATGTTTAATATATTACGGAGATATGGAATGAAGTTGAACCCCTTAAAGTGTTTGTTTGGAGTGGCATCTGGAAAGTTTCTTGGTTTCATCGTGAGCTCTCGAGGAATCGAAATTAATCTAGCCAGATAGCGGCAATAAGAAATATAGAAAAACCACAAAAGATTAGGGACATTTAAAGCCTGGCGGGGAAGGTCGTCGCATTAAGTAGGTTCATCTCCAAGGCCAAGGACAAGTGTGTACCTTTCGTCGATTTGATTAAAAGGGGGAAACGTAATTTCGAGTGGACTCCTGACTGTGTGGAAGCTTTCCAAAACTTGTTGGACTTACTGGAGAAAACCCCAATATTGTCAAAACCTGTGGATCATGAAGATCTATTCGTCTATCTGGCGGTATCATCCCATGCTGTCAGCACAACGTTGGTGCGTGAAGAAGACAAGGTCCAGAGGCCTGTATATTCTGTGAGTAAGAAGTTGGCGGTTGCAAAACGTAATTATCTAAAAATAGAAAATCTTGCCTACAGCCTCTTGATTGCCTCCAGAAAGCTCCGACATTATTTCTAAGCTCATCCGATAGTTATATATACCGTTCAACCACTAAGACAAGTCTTGCAAAGACCCAAAGCATTGGGACGATTACTTAAATGGAATATCGAATTAATCCAATTTGATCTGAATTTCCAACCAAGGAGATACATAAAGGGGCAGGCTTTGGCCGACTTCATAGCATAATTCACGATTCCTGAAGAAGAAATATTTAATGACAAAGTTGTTACTTCGGAACACGAGTTAGAACTTAGTCCGTGGAAGTTATTTATGGATGGGGCCAAGAATGATCGAAGATCCAGCGCCGAAGTTGTTTTAATCGCTCCTGAAGGACGATCCATTTACTATGCACTACGATTGGAATTTCCTGCCACCAATAATGATTCCGAGTATGAGGCCCTAATCGCCGGACTGAAACTTGCCAAGGAATTAGGAGTAAGGACATTGGATATATTCTATGACTCCAAGATAGTTGTCTGGAAAGTTCGGAAGGAGTTTGTGACCAAGGGTCCTTGACGTGTTACTTATCTTGGAAAAGTAGACGAGTTATTGGGCAACTTGGAACATTACCGTATAACACATATTCCATGAGCAGAGAATCAGAAGACAGACCGATTGCCTAAGCTAGCGAGTTCTGACAATCATGTAGAAACCGAAATGGTTCCAATAGAAATATTGGAAACACCAAGCTTCGACCTAACGGAAATCAAATTAGCCTTAGAAGTTGAGCCAGAAAGGGAGTCGTGGATGACACCAATTAATTACTTCCTCAAGAGCGGAATTCTCCCATCGAAGAAGAGCGAGAGACGAGCTGTAACGCGTAAAGCTGCAAGATACGTTTTATAGGATGACATCCTTTATCACCAAGGATTTTCTATGCCTTTGTTACGGTGTATAACACACGACGACATCAAAAGTGTGCTGAGGGAAGTATATGAAGGTGAATGCGGAGATCATACCGGGGGTCAAACCTTAGCAAAGAAAGTATTGCGGTACAGATATTTTTGGCCAACCATAAATAAAGATGCAGCTGATTACTCACGACGCTGCGACAAGTGTTAGAGATTCTCTAAAATCCCCAAAGCACCTCCAACTCATCTTAAGTTAATGGTTGGCCCGTGGTCGTTTGCTATGTGGGGAATCGATATTATTAGAGATTTACCAATTGCCAAAGGAGGAGCGAAGTACGCGATCATCGCCGTGGATTATTTCATAAAGTGAGTGGAAGCCGTACCCTTAACCACGATCACAGCAAGGAAGCTGATAAGCTTTGTGGTCAGAAATATTATTTGTCGATTCGGGATACCAAAAACCATTATGACTAATAATGGAACTCAATTCGACAGTGCCGAGTTTAGAAATTTCTGCCACAAATATAATATTGATAAGAGGTACACCGCCGTAGCTCACCCGCAGTCGAATGGACAGGTTGAAGAAATAAATAAAGTCATTAAGTCTATTCTTAAAAAGCGATTGGAGAGGGCCAAGGCCATGTGGGTGGATGAGTTGCCGCTAGCCTTGTGGACCTATCAAACAACCTTTAAGATGGCTATAGGTCATACTCCTTTTTCACTTTCCTTCGGATCAGAAGCAGTGATCCCCGTGGAACTTGAAGTCCCTTCTCATAAGGTGATATACTATGACCCAATGACGAATAAAGCACTCCTCATAGAGTCCCTTAATATGGTTGAAGAAAAAGGGACGGAGCAGACTTGCGTGCTTCAAGGCATCGACGCTAAGTAGTACATTATTATGACATAAAGGTTCGCTTTAGGACTTTCGAACCAGGAGACTTAGTACTGAAGCGAGTATTTCCACCTTCAGTCTATCTAGGCCCAAAATGGGAAAGACCATACGCCATCCAATGGAGACTTGAAATGGGGGCCTTCAAGTTAACGACCGTGGATGGTGAAGAAATCCCTAGAGCTTGGAATACTAAGCATTTGCGGCGATATCTGAGCTAGATATGTATTGCTTTATTTTGTTTTTATGAACTATGTAAAAAAGGCATGACTTGCCTTAAAAAGACTGTTTATATGAAGAAATGATTATAAAGTAGATGTAGGCTACGACTTAGCTGAACCACTATAAAAACATCGTGTGTCATTTATTTTTCCTGGACTATTCTTATATTTTATGATTGTTCTGTCCTGATTATGAAATCCTAAACATTAAATTAAGCTTAAAAGATTGAGAACAATTAACGTGTAGGAGAAAACGAAACGACCGTTTGCATAACAGGATTAAAGGAATGGGGAGACGACATTCCTAACTCTAACTCTCATGAAATGAGAAAGAGTATAAAGGACGAGAAGACAACGTCCTCCGAGGCGTGATGGTGCACCCGAAAAGAAACCGCCTCGATGATACTCTAACCTGATTGCGAGACAGGAGAGTATAAAGATGCTCAAAAGAATAAGCATCCCCGATAAAGGAAACTTGACCCCACAAGAGAGTTGGGGGCAACTAAATATCAAAGCTAATCAATCTCAAACAAAGCTTTACATATGCCTCTTGTTCAATATTGATAGGGGGCATACACATGCGCATCCCCCACATATATTGTCGATCATCTAAGTAACAGTGGTTTTAAATATGACATGTTGTTTATCTGCATTCTTATTTAACTAATGAATTCGCAAACATTTGACGTTGCAAGAAATAAACTATTTTATTTACAAGTACGTGGTTTTACACAGGAAAACTAAAACAAAAGTTGCGAGGGCCGCACTCACTACAACAACAACGGACTAGGAGATATACAAAACAGGAGACAAAGCCATCCTTTATTTGGACTTCGTAGTAGGTTTCGCCTTCTTGGCTGCCTTAAGCTTTTCTTTCTCCTCTTTATCAGCTTCACTAATAATACGCTTTTGCTTCTTTTTCCCCGGAATTGGGTTATTGGAGTCAATGGATGTCTTCCCAGGAATCGGAGCACTGGGATTAATAGGATATTTTTCAGCAAGTTCCTCCGTAATTGACCGAGTTGAAAGTTTGGCAGCTAACCTTGATCTTGGAGGCACCACCGCAAGAGGTTTAAGACTTTCCGGGTCTGTTTCCTCAACTGTTAGCTGCATGCGCTTGTCCTGTTTGGCCTTTATCTCAGCCAAAGTCATGTCATCGCCTTTCCCCGAATCTCCAGTCACAACAACATCATCCTCTTCTTCAGGTCCCTCGTCGCCATCATCTTCTATCAGAGCATCTATCATTCTCCATGATGAGAAGTCTTGGTGATGGGTGGCACGGGAGCTTTGTTAGTAGCCTACTCTTTCTTGTCCTCGGCTCCTCTTCTAGATTTGGAGACAGTGACTTCATCCTGTTTCTCCCGAGTTTCTCCAGTAGACCCTTCACCTAGAGTTGTCTTTTGTGAGTCATCAATTTTATCAGTTGATTTGGTACCTACAGGACGAGAATTAACGGTTATTAACTCAAGAGAAAACGCGGGACTTTCAATTATTTGTCCAATAATGTGACGAAAGGTGGAGGTAGCTTTGGCAAACTGAGGTAAAAAAGTTGAAATACCCACAGCAAATTTCTCAACTTGAGTAGCAGGAACTTCGGGAGTCAATCCGGTAGTAGAAGGTAAGGAATAAGCCTCGGGGATCTCTGGCCTTTCTGGATCATACCCCTCTACTATAGCAGTTTCGGCTGTGGCAGAAGAAGAACCAATTTCAATGGTATCCTTTCCCTTGGCTTGATGCCTTTCCTCTTCCATAGCAGCGACAATAAGTTTTTGCCCTTCAGCTAACAGGGTTGTTTCTTCACCTCTCAAGTACTTCTCCGTCAACTTGTCCTCATCAATCGAGTCAACTCCAAGTTCTGCTTTTTCCCATTCGACCAATTGGTCACATGCATACACGAGGGGAAGAGGATAGTCCTTAAGCCAATAAAGATTTCGGTGACGAATCACCTGAACAAAAAATCCAACCATAGTTTTACCACTCTCGTTCAGCTCCCTTTGAGTGTCTTTAAGCTATTCATTGACTTCCTCAACTTGCTGCAAAGCCGTATTTGCATTTCCTTCGGCAAGAACTTCCCTTGTTTCAGCCTCCAGTAATTTAGCTTCAAGCTCTGCATTCTTTTTGACTAAGTCTACTTTCTCTTGGGCGAGACGAGTGCTCTCAGACTTAGCATCCTAAGCCTGCTTCTTTAAATCAATTCGCTCTTGACTATGGGACTCAAGCTCGGAATGATAGCGCTTTTGTATTTCTTTGAGTTGCCCCTTATAATTATCTGCATCACGTTGTGCAAGAGCAAGTTTAGCTTGGGCATTCTCCAGATCTCTCTCAGAATTTTCAACTGGCCTTGCGTCATACTCGGCGGCATCAGCCATAGTTTTCACATCTACCACCAGATCGCTAATGATTTTGGAGAGAGTCTTTGCATACTTCTTCATCTCCTTATGTTGTTCATCTACAAAGTCAATGGAAGCCTTAACATCGCTAGCGCAATCAGGATTTACCGGTGTGAGTTTTGGGACGAAGTGCATTTTCCCGAAATGATGATCAGGAAATTGTTGCTTCAAAACTTCCAACCTGGCCTGGTTTTCATCATTAAGAATAACTGGCCTCGTAGTGGTGATATCGATTGTGCGATACTTGAGTTTTACGATGGGCCTATCTTTTCCTATTTTTTCCCTGAATCCTTTTGTTTTCCTATTGGATCAGGTACTTTCTTCGAAGAGCTATTGTGAGGAGCTTTATTTTAAATGAGGCGGAAGGCTTGACGCCATGCTTCTCATCCTCGTAACGTGGAGGCGGATTTCTACGTTTGTCTGAGTGTTTGCGGTGTAGGGATCGAGAACGGGAAGACTGATAGGGCCTTGGAGGTTGATCCCTCCTATTGTCTCTGCCTCTGCTTTCATGCCGATCATGCCTCTCATCGAGATGCTTTGGGGGCATGCTCGAACGAATATCCCGCATATAGTAACGTTGCTTCACCATTTGTCCAATAAAAAGAAATGGAAGAATATTAGCGTTAACATTAACATAAAACTCAAGTGATGTAACGTGCAGTACTAGAGTGCAGTGTGTTCCTACGTGGTGATTCCCCCCAAACAAACCAGAGCCCGGAATGAGGCCAGTATGTGTAGTCTCCCTAGACTTTATGGGAGTAACTTCTTCCTCGGAAGTGAGAGCAAGAGGATTGGTTGCAAAATCATCTGCAGTATAAAAGGTCTCGGGCAAGGGAAGATCTCCTAATCCCTGATATATAGGGTCATCAACTGTAGTCTTATCTCCTAAAGGAATGACTGACGGTAACTCTGTTGGAGAAATTGGCTTCTCAGGGGTAGCCACATCCTCAGGAGTGATATATTTATCTCTGTCCTTCTTAGCTTTGTTTGCTAGTTCGTCATCCTGAGTTGAAGATGGAAAAGGAGGGTCCTTAAGGGGTACCGTTGGACTTTTCGAGCTATCTTCTGTCTCAGGAATGATTTTGATTGGGGGTTTGTATACATAGGGGCCTTTTCCATGGCCTATACTGTGGGTGATAGATAACAACCCATGATGGTGAAGGTATTCATCTTTAAGGACATCGTCGATGGTCAAGAACTTTTGATCACCGGTGAGTAGCTGGTGCAAACGATCAAAGTATACTTGACCCGTCACCTGCTTCGTATTAGGAACTGCAAACAAAAATAAGAGTCATTTAATGTGCTGACAAAAGCATTTGAAATTGTAACGAACTGGGATTTTCGATCCAGAAAATCAACATAAAACCCATGTTAATTATTCAGGTATCGAACATTCCAGATCATTAATAGAAAGAATTTAGAGGGTGAGAATAGATAAGATAGAAAATTAGAATAGAAGTAGAAGGAAAAAAACACCACAGAACAAAAATCAGAGTAACACGAATCTCACAGCGGAACGAAAAATATATATTATAACATAACTTTTGAAATAAAACAGTATATAATAATAATATCAAAGTACAACACTTACACACAGCTAAAATAACAATAGCTATATAATCCTGAAGCCTCCTGCTTCAAGCTCCTCCAAGTATATCTATAAAGACCTGAACTACTTGACTGCCCGTACAAATTTGGGCACCCAAGAGTTTAGGGAAAAACAAAACAAAATAAACTCTGGGTTAGTCATGGGACTGGTGTGTGTAAACTCAAATCATTTGGTTTAACTTTTCAAAAATCCATTTTCAAAAGAAAAGATAATCGTAAGACCAATCCACACATAAACATGGATATTTTTTACCTTACGATAACCCAAAACACTTTTGGAAATCAATACTTTTCTGATATTATAATAATGTCTAATCACAAGTAATTAGCAATCTAGCAGAACGCTTGCATCTCACGTTCCGCATATATAGTATACAAACAAAACCCGTAGGCGCTTATTGGAGATTGGGTTCCGACTATGACAAGATATGGGACCACCTGCCGATAGTGTATCTCTAGAGGCGAATACACTGGGTTCAACAAGAACATCTTGCAACCCGGCCCTCACATGACCGACCACTCATTTCGCTTGAGTGTATCGAATGTATATCACCAACGGTTGGGAGCTACCCACCGTCTTCCCGAAAAGGGACAGCATCGAACATAGATAAAGAATGAAATGGATTTTCTCTAGATAGGTGATATACACCCTAATGGGAGCGACCCACTTAGCCATGCTGCCTGCCCGATTTCTGTCATATCCCGATTGATAAGGCTTGAGGTCATTACGTATCTTTTGAAACACTTGACCACCATTCACTTTGAATGCCACATCGTCATACCCGTCAAATCACAAATTGATTTCCTCAAAAATACCAAGGGTATAAATCTAAGAGAAACGAATTCCTCCACCACCAAACGTAAGTACGTTTGAAGAGATCAACTTACGTGATCTGTTAGATATACTCTGTCAGACATTCGTCCATTCACGTTTGTCCTAGGACTGGACAAACCAAAGGCACTATTCTGTAAACAGGATAGCCCTTGCATAACTCCATGTTAAATGATTTTCATCATATTTGATCGCAATGCTAATGTACATATAGGGTGGTTTTTAGATGATGAATCTGATCCCAGTCTTTCCGTATTGACGACGGAAAAATAGTCAAAAACTTCGATAGTCGGTGATTTAACTATCAAAGAAAAACAGGTGTGCAAACAACGATATTATTTCCAGATGGAAAATCTATTGATCAATCATCATTCAAAGGTTTATTTCTTTTAAATAAATTATCATTAATTTATCCATTTTCCCTTTATATATATTCGTAAATTCTTAATTTTTAAATTTGGAAAAAACATACTTTATAAATCACTTGGACCACATCACCATATTTACTTCTATTTCTTATTTCCTATATTGGAAAACATTTCTGATCCTTATTTGGAAAACGTTTCCAAACTCCTTCATTTGATTTAGACCGATTTTTAAATAAAACATCACTAAACCAATTCAAACCATCTCACTCATTGGCTCAATTCACTTAACCAATCTTCACTACCGAACTTTAACCATTCCTTAGTTAAAAACGAAGTCAATCAAGTTGGGGTATAATTACCTCTCAGACCTTAACTGAACAACATTTCTAACCTCGAAATAGACAAAGCTCACCTTTTAAATCTTTTAACAACTTCCTTATGAAAATTCTCAGATTCTATTTATGAATCCACTTATTTAATTTAAAACATTGATTATAACTATAGCGTTATAATCCCTTCTTCCTAAATATCTACCTTCAACATATAACTTTTTTTCCTTAATTTAACTAAATAACTAAACCACTAATTTATTCATAAATAAGTAAATCTTGATTCAACCGAAAAGTAAATATTACTTTTCCCGAATTCGATATAATCGAATACAACGTATAATTTTCTTTCGAATAAACTCTATTCGATAACTCTCTTCGAATAACTATATTCGATAACTCTTTCTTCGAATTACTACATTCGATAATCCTACTTTTGACTACTCTATTCAATTTACTTGATTTAACTCTAATCGATTAACTCTGATTGATTAGCCATAATTGGTTAACTCTAATTGACCAACTCTAACTGGTTGACTCTAACTGATTAACTCTAACTTGACTTATCCAACTCCTATCGATTAACTAACACTCTGTTTAACTCTATTCACTTGACTCTACATCACAGCGATCACAATGGTTACGCCTGATTCCCTCAGGAAACATCCGACCGCCGTAGGCTATCTGCAGCCCTGCGAATTCCGCTTGCAGTCATACGAAATGAAGACTCATCCTGAATAACTATGCTTGATTAACTCTATCTCAAATAACTATATTCGGTCAACTCTAATTGAATAACTAATATTCAATAAATCCTAATTCGATTAACTATGTTCACTTTCTCTAATTCGATTAATTCTAACTCTAATCGATTTACTCTAGCTGATTAACTCCTTTGATTAACTCTACGTTTATTCAGTTTCAAATATCGATGTGGAAATAGACTTTCACTTCTCTATATAAGTCTTGACTTATATAAATATTCTATTTATCCAATGGTAAACATTTCATTTAATTTATAAAATATTATTTATAAATTTGTCTTCTTAACCCATCGGTTAGAATAGATTCTATTTAAAATCTTTACTTTAAATTCATATCAAGTTATACGCGTGTGCGAAGCTTGGGTCTAAACATTTCAAATGGAAAATTCTCCTTTTATACAATTCTAGTGACTTTTCAAGTATTTCCTTTTACAATCTATTTATTTACAAAATAAATCCCCTTTTTGATAATTCTATTAATTCTGTAGTGACCCGAAAATCCGGTCCAATTAGAGCTGACTAAATAACACAAGTCCAACCACAAATTGCACTGGAAATTCAAGAAACTAATAGAAAGAAAATAGAGGGTGAGGAAAGATAAGGTAGAACTATTAGAATAGAAGAAGAAGAAGAACATCATCATCAGAGTAAACACGAATCTCACAGCGGAACGAATAAAATATAACATAACTTTTGAAATACAAACAGTTATATATACAATAGCACTTATCAGAGTACAGCACTTACAACAACAGCGGAAATAATAATAGCTATAGAATCCTGAAGCCTCCTGCTCCAAGCTCTCCAAGTGTATCTGTAAAATCCTGACTACTTGACTGCCCGTACAAATTTAGGCACCCAAGAGTTTAGGGAAACAAAACAAAATAAACTCCAGGTCAGTCATGGGACTGGTATGAGTAAAACAGTTTAAACAGGTATATGAACAAGTAAACGATATCTCATAAGACCACGCCGCATAACGGAACGGGTTTTTCCCTTATGAGAATCCAAAATATCTTTATATCAAAAACCTTTTGATATTATAATAATGTCTATGTACAAATAGATATCAACTAGCAGAAACGCTTTCATCTCACGTTCTACATATATAGTATACAATCAAAATCGCAAGCACGTATTGGGTAATGGATTTCCAACTATGACAAGGTATGGAACCACCTTCCGATCAGTGTACTCTAGGAACGATACACTGGAGTTCAACAAGAACATCTTGCAACTCAGCCACACATGACCGACCACTCATTTCGCTTGAGTGTATCGAATGTACATCACCAACGGTTGGGATCAGCAACCGTTTCCCGTATATATATGGGACAGCATTGATAGATTAAAAGAAGCAAATGAATATTCTATAGATAGGTGATAATACACCCTACTTCGGTGCGACCGACTTAGCCATGTTGCCTGCCCGATTTCTGTCATTTACCGGATGTGAGGCTAGAGGTTACGCTTACTTTCCATTCATTTATAAAACGATCACTTTGAATGCCACATTATCAGATCCGTAAATCATTAGTTGGTTTATACACATATCCTGGATGTTATGCTAAGGGATAAATCCGTTGCAACCATATATATTTATACAGACCAACCCATTCGATCATTGGAAATACTTTGTCAGACATTCGTCCATTTACGTTCGTTCTGGGACTGAACGAAACCGAAGGCACTATTCAGTACATCCATCTTAGTCCAATGTTATCTAAGATTTATACCACAGCCCTTGCACTTTACTCCGTCTTCAATACATTCAGCATATATGATTCGCAACGCTTATGCCAATACAGAGTGGTTCGTTGGATAATAATCCAACCGGTCTCTCCATATTAACAACGTTAAAATGGTCAAAACATTTATAGTCTGTGATTTAACTATCAAGGAAAAACTCGTGTGCAAACAACGATATTATTTCCAGACGGAAATTATATCAACCAATCATCATTTAACATTTATCTCTTTAGTTCATTAATTTACTTATCTCCTGTTTCCCTATATTCTAAATTTCTTATTTTCTAATTTTAGAAAATATACTTCATTAACAATGGAAAACATTTCCATTTCCTTGTTTTCTATATTAGAAAACATTTCTGATTTCTTATTTGGAAAACATTTCCAAAGTTCCTTTATTGGATTTAAACTGATGTTTAAATAAACATCGCTATGCCAACTCAAACCATTTACTGAATTCACTTAACCATCATTCACTATCAAACCTTACCATTCCTTAGTTAAGAAGGAAGTCAATCAAGTTGGGGTATAATTACCTCTCAGACCTTAACTGAACAACGTTATAACTTCGAAATAGTAACAGTTTATCTTTTAAACCTTTGACAACTTCTTCACGTAACTCTCGGATTCAATTTACGAATCCACTTCTTTATTGAAAACATGGATTATAACGGTAACGTTATAATCCCTACTTTCGCAATATCAAACTTCAACTATAACCTTTATTCTTTAATTCGAATAATTAAACCTAACCCTACTTTATTAGTGTATACTCTTGATTTAAAAACCGGAAAGTAAATATTACTTTCCCGAATTCGATGTAATTGAATTCGATGTATAATTCTCTTTCGAGTAATCTCTATTTGATTAACTCTTCTTCGAATATCCTATATTCGATTATCTCTCTTCGAATAACTTATATTCGAAATCTCTCTCTTTCGAATAAACTATATTCGATCTCTTTCTTTCGAATACGATATATTCGATAATCTCCTTTCGATTTAACTAATCGATAGCTCCTTCCGATTAAACTATAATCGATAACTCCTTTAACTCTATTCGAATAACCTATATTTGACTAACTCCTTTAACTTAACTCATTTGGATTAACTCGGTTTGATTAACTTATCTTGACTAACTTGGCTTAATTAACTCGACTTATTTAACTCTACTAGATTAACTCCTGTCGAATAACTAATATTCGATAACTCTATTTAACTCCATTCGCTTAACTCTAGATCGCAGCGATCACAATGGTTACGCCCGATTCCCTCAGGAAACATCCGACCGCTTTAGGCTATCTGCAGCCCTGCGAATTACGCTAGCAGTCGTACTAAATGGCATCTCATTTGGATTAACTCTAATTGTTCAATTCTAACTGTTTAACTCTAACTGGTTAACTCTAACTGATTAACTCTACGGAGTTACTCTACTGATTAACTCTACTGTTTAACTCTAACTGGATAATTCTAACTGGTTAACTCTACTGTTTTAACTCTAACTGGTTAACTCTAACTGATTAACTCTACGGAGTTACTCTACTGATTAACTCTACTGTTTAACTCTAACTGGTTAACTCTACTGTTTTAACTCTAACTGGTTAACTCTAACTGATTAACTCTACTGTTTTAACTCTAACTGGTTAACTCTACCGTTTAACTCTAACTGGTTAACTCTACCGTTTAACTCTAACTGATTAACTCTAACTGATTAACTCTATTTGACTAACTCGACTCGACTAACCCTTTTCGAATAACATATTTGATTAACTAACTTCAAATACCACATTCGATTAACTAACTTCGAATACCCTATTCGATTAACTAACTTCGAATAAAATATTCGATTAACTAACTTCGAATACCATATTCGATTAACTAACTTCGAATACCATATTCGATTAACTAACTTCGAATACCATATTCGATTAACTAACATCGAATACCATATTCGATTAACTAACATCGAATACCATATTCGATTTCTCGTTTGTGATAACGTTTATCCAATTAAAAAGATCCCCTTTTTAACAACGTTTATTCATTTATAAAGATTCACTTTCTTAGTAACGGTTCTTCACTTTATAAATGTTCATTTAATAACGTTTTCCTTTTTATTAGCTCTATTTATTTACTAAATATTCCCTTTTCAATTCTATTTGTAAATGGTTTACAAATATTTCCTTTTTCTATTTTATTCTATTTGCAAATGGTTTGCAAATATTTCCTTTTCAATTCTATTCTTAAAAATATTCTAACTCCTTAAATTTCCGGGAAAATTCGCCATAACCTCCTTTGTACCGGGAGCATCGGGAAAATCCCCAAACTCGCCACACAGGCCTTTCCATTCAAAAAGAAATTATTTTGAATTTATTTCCCTTCTAAATATTTCCTATTTATAAATATTCCAATTTATAAATATTCCTTATTTATAAATATTCAAATTTACAAATATCTCTTATTTATAAATATTCCATTTATAAATATTTTATTTACACTATCACTTGAAATCTCCTTTATCAACATTCTGTATGTTATGGTATTCAATCATATCAAATCACGATGTTCAATAACGTCCAACCACATATAATCGACAACAGATTATATATCACATCATATAACAGAATATATGAATCAAAACAGTATTATAAATATTGAGGAACCCAATTGGGTCCCTCCAACCTGTTTCCCTGCATCACAGATGTTACACAATAAAATTAACATCACTTTCAGTTCAGTACGGGTTATCCTGATAACAGCATCAGTATATAAATATTTAACGGTTTATATATATATTTATATATATATATATATATATATATAATTTCTACTAACTGACTAGCAGTTCAATCAATCAACCAACACACAGCAAAAAATAGATGATTAACAGTTCTAACAATACGTTATGAAAATATAACTGTTCAGAGTTGGTGAGTTTTACTCACATTTGCAGTTCATCGTTAAAGAACGATAAACTGTTTGGTTTGATTTGAATCAAACAGTTTATTTCGCCGTCAATTCAAACGAGCACCGATCCACTCCCATGCAGCTCCACTGTGTTGCTCCCGTCCATACGGTCCCGACGTGACTGACCGTTCTGAATTCTGATACAGTATGTAGAAGTTATCACGATTACTAGATGGACACATAATTGATTTCAAATAAATTCCTTTCTAAATCAATACTTGGGCTTTACCATTCACCATAAGGCCCACCTTCACCCTTTAAACCAGTACCCGCAACGTCTTCTTCCTCACAATGAAAAACGCGATCTCCAGTACCCAACTCCTTCACTGCCGATCATTCCCTGCTTCACAACTACTTCTCCATTTCACAAATCCTCAAACCGAAATCACCATTACACTCCTCTTCTAAATATCATCCTCACCATCCTCAACACCAGGAGCTCGCGCCCCTCTACCTGTTTCCGTCATCCAGCCTGTACGAGGCCCCAACAGTGACATCACATCACTTTGTATCACCGATTTTCCCCAAAATACCACAATCAAAGCCCTTTATCACCCTCCACACAAATATGAACACCATATTTCAAACCGACGCTTGTACTGCGAGGTTGATTCAACCCTAGTTCGTGAGACCCAAACGGAGGTCGAACAAAGCAGAATCGAACAGTATGAAAGGGGTACAAATTCGAAGAGCTACCCCATTCAAAGCAAAAGAAACCGATTTTGCATTTTCTGGATTTTATTTGTATTTTCTTTGGATTTTAGAAGCTTCAAATTTTTTTCTGTGAAGAGAAAATGACGGCGCCTTTGGAGGAAATGAACTTAGGTCTTAAGGAGAGAGTAAATTCCTATTTATAAGGGAAAATACTTAGATATTTTATTTTAATATTAATATAAATTCTCGAGGAGTGTTTTCAAATTCCAACGATCACACACGATACCCAAAAATCACGAAACTGGACATGCAGCTACAGTTCGACATTACGGTCCCAACGAAACTGGTTTCATCGAATTCCAACTCCATTTGCTCATACAGCGTATTTTTAACCGTCGAAATACTGACTGTTTCTCACTCTAAAAATCCGTACGACCACATAGTGATCTAAAAATCACGAAACTGGAAATCTAACAACTATTTGACATTGCGGATCCAACAAAATTAGTTTCGTCGAATTCCGACTTCGTTTGCAAAAGTGGCTATTTTTAAAGCTCTAAATAGCCCATTTAAATATATATAAATATATTTAAATAAATTAAATTAAATATTAATAATTTAATATTATCGTATATATTCACAGTGGAATACCATACAGCTCCAATTGGATTTATAGTTCGATATTCAAAATCCCGGTTGAACCGATATTCAATTTATATTGAATATCCATTTATAATATAAATAAATATATTAATAAATTTCAAAGGAATTCCATAGCGACTTTTTCTAAAATTTGATTTGGACGTAAATCAAAATCTACACGACGAAATCCCGATTTTTCTCTTCCATTAGAAAACTATTATCTAATCGGTCCTGACGGTTCTTGTTTCACAGAAATCCGACTTAAAACGGACCCTGTATATTCAGTTGAAGTTCAAATCGCCAAATAGCGAACTGCAGCGCCATTTCGAGCTCGATTTTAATTATAATATAGTTATACGTTCAAACTGTCGTTCAAATAATATATTCGTTAATTAAATTCAATTCTAAACTGAATTAAATATCGCAGATGATCCAGTTCACACCATATCGCCATTTCGGCCAATTCTGATTATTTCAGAATTAAATATATTATTTAATTTATTATTTTAATTAAATATTCGCCATTATTTAATTCCACGACCATTAAATTCCTTTAATCACCTTTTAAATAATTAAATTAATTAATTATTATACCTCTGCAAATGCGGGTCATTACATTCTTCCCCACTTAAAATAATTTCGTCCTCGAAATTTGCTAAAGCTAGAAGACGACCCTATCTACTGGTTAGAACATATTTGTTCACTTCCTAACTGCAGTTTCCAACTGGACCATTTTAATTAAATTATTTATTCATTCTTATTAACGGAAATTTCGCAAAATTCTGAAAATTTTCTAACACTTTAAACTTTCGAAAAATTTCGCCAGCACCTCCTTTGTACTGGTCAATAGCTCAAACTCCAACTCGCCTCTCTGGGCCTTCTTCAACCCAAAAGAAAATCAAAACGCCAAGCGGCTTGCAATTCGGCCCATCAAAATCTCAAACTCATATCAAATATAAACTGGTACCTTTTTGTCGGGCATATCAACTCAGCATATACTAGTGTTATCTAAAATCAAATTCCAATCAGTTCATATCCTCAAATCCAAATCGAATTTCATTTGAACCCCAATATCAAATTCCAATTTATTGACTTATCAACCCAATTCCATAACAGATTATTCTCTAATCCAATTCAATTCTATTTAACTCAGTTCAAGTTAAATTTCAATTTATTTTTTTCCATCTCATTTTATTTAACTTCATTAGTTAAATTTTTATTCCAGAACTTAAATTCTTGGGTTTCTTACAAATCAATTTGAAATCATACTGCCAATTCAAAACCTTTGAATTTCTAAACAACTTGTTTTCTCAAAACAATTCAAAAACAAAACCTTTGGTAGTAATCCGTCACTTAGAACTCGAAAATCACACCGATGATACTGCGCAGTCATCATCGGAATTACTTTCCAGCGACCCAAGTGATTTCAATACTATATCATTTTCAGTTTGAAAAACGTTTTCAAAATCTCCCAGGAACTTAAAATTTCCTTATTTTAATTCCAAACTGATTTGAATTCAGATTTAATTCATCTTATTTCATATATTTTCCTTATATGAATTCTGATTAGTTATTTACATAACCATTTCACTTCTTTATAATCTTACTTGATTATAATAACAACCAACACAATCAATTATACTATGTAAATTTCAAAACATATCATGTTGGTCCATCGTATTCGAGTATTTAGAAACCCCTACCGATACAGTGGATCAAACAGATCGACCAGAATCCATAAGCCACTCAACCAATGAGTCTCCACAGTATAAATCACTTTTCATTAACTAACAAATACGCACTCGTATATATACACTCAAATTCAGTCTAGGATATTACTAATCCCATCTCTACTGAACTACGCCATAGAGCCAAGGTATTAACTAAACCAATGCTCTGATACCAACTGTAGTGACCCGAAAATCCGGTCCAATTAGAGCTGACTAAATAACACAAGTCCAACCACAAATTGCACTGGAAATTCAAGAAACTAATAGAAAGAAAATAGAGGGTGAGGAAAGATAAGGTAGAACTATTAGAATAGAAGAAGAACATCATCATCGGAGTAAACATGAATCTCACAGCGGAACGAATAAAATATAACATAACTTTTGAAATACAAACAGTTATATATACAATAGCACTTATCAGAGTACAGCACTTACAACAAAAGCGGAAATAATAATAGCTATAGAATCCTGAAGCCTCCTGCTCCAAGCTCTCCAAGTGTATCTGTTAAATCCCGACTACTTGACTGCTCGTACAAATTTAGGCACCCAAGAGTTTAGGGAAACAAAACAAAATAAACTCCGGGTCAGTCATGGGACTGGAATGAGTAAAACAGTTTAAACAGGTATATGAACAAGTAAACGATATCTCATAAGACCATGCCGCAGAACGGAACAGGTTTTTCCCTTATGAGAATCCAAAATATCTTTATATCAAAAACCTTTTGATATTATAATAATGTCTATGTACAAATAGATATCAACTAGCAGAAACGCTTTCATCTCACGTTCTACATATATAGTATACAATCAAAATCGCAAGCACGTATTGGGTAATGGATTTCCAACTATGACAAGGTATGGAACCACCTTCCGATCAGTGTACTCTAGGAACGATACACTGGAGTTCAACAAGAACATCTTGCAACTCAGCCACACATGACCGACCACTCATTTCGCTTGAGTGTATCGAATGTACATCACCAACGGTTGGGATCAGCAACCGTTTCCCGTATATATATGGGACAGCATTGATAGATTAAAAGAAGCAAATGAATATTCTCTAGATAGGTGATAATACACCCTACTTCAGTGCGACCGACTTAGCCATGATGCCTGCCCGATTTCTGTCATTTACCAGATGTGAGGCTAGAGGTTACGCTTACTTTCCATTCATTTATAACACGATCACTTTGAATGCCACATTATCAGATCCGTAAATCATTAGTTGGTTTATACACATATCCTGGATGTTATGCTAAGGGATAAATCCGTTGCAACCATATATATTTATACAGACCAACCCATTCGATCATTGGAAATACTTTGTCAGACATTCGTCCATTTACGTTCGTTCTGGGACTGAACGAAACCGAAGGCACTATTCAGTACATCCATCTTAGTCCATTGTTATCTAAGATTTATACCACAGCCCTTGCACTTTACTCCGTCTTCAATACATTCAGCATATATGATTCGCAACGCTTATGCCAATACAGAGTGGTTCGTTGGATAATAATCCAACCGGTCTCTCCATATTAACAACGTTAAAATGGTCAAAACATTTATAGTCTGTGATTTAACTATCAAGGAAAAACTCGTGTGCAAACAACGATATTATTTCCAGACGGAAATTATATCAACCAATCATCATTTAACATTTATCTCTTTAGTTCATTAATTTACTTATCTCCTGTTTCCCTATATTCTAAATTTCTTATTTTCTAATTTTAGAAAATATACTTCATTAACAATGGAAAACATTTCCATTTCCTCGTTTTCTATATTAGAAAACATTTCTGATTTCTTATTTGGAAAACATTTCCAAAGTTCCTTTATTGGATTTAAACTGATGTTTAAATAAACATCGCTATGCCAACTCAAACCATTTACTGAATTCACTTAACCATCATTCACTATCAAACCTTACCATTCCTTAGTTAAGAAGGAAGTCAATCAAGTTGGGGTATAATTACCTCTCAGACCTTAACTGAACAACGTTATAACTTCGAAATAGTAACATTTTATCTTTTAAACCTTTGACAACTTCTTTACGTAACTCTCGGATTCAATTTACGAATCCACTTCTTTATTGAAAACATGGATTATAACGGTAACGTTATAATCCCAACTTTCGCAATATCAAACTTCAACTATAACCTTTATTCTTTAATTCGAATAATTAAACCTAACCCTACTTTATTAGTGTATACTCTTGATTTAAAAACCGGAAAGTAAATATTACTTTCCCGAATTCGATGTAATTGAATTCGATGTATAATTCTCTTTCGAGTAATCTCTATTTGATTAACTCTTCTTCGAATATCCTATATTCGATTATCTCTCTTCGAATAACTTATATTCGAAATCTCTCTCTTTCGAATAAACTATATTCGATCTCTTTCTTTCGAATACGATATATTCGATAATCGCCTTTCGATTAAACTAATCGATAGCTCCTTCCGATTAAACTATAATCGATAACTCCTTTAACTCTATTCGAATAACCTATATTTGACTAACTCCTTTAACTTAACTCATTTGGATTAACTCGGTTTGATTAACTTATCTTGACTAACTTGGCTTAATTAACTCGACTTATTTAACTCTACTAGATTAACTCCTGTCGAATAACTAATATTCGATAACTCTATTTAACTCCATTCGCTTAACTCTAGATCGCAACGATCACAATGGTTACGCCCGATTCCCTCAGGAAACATCCGACCGCTTTAGGCTATCTGCAGCCCCGCGAATTACGCTAGCAGTCGTACTAAATGGCATCTCATTTGGATTAACTCTAATTGTTCAATTCTAACTGTTTAACTCTAACTGGTTAACTCTAACTGATTAACTCTACGGAGTTACTCTACTGATTAACTCTACTGTTTAACTCTAACTGGATAATTCTAACTGGTTAACTCTACTGTTTTAACTCTAACTGGTTAACTCTAACTGATTAACTCTACGGAGTTACTCTACTGATTAACTCTACTGTTTAACTCTAACTGGTTAACTCTACTGTTTTAACTCTAACTGGTTAACTCTAACTGATTAACTCTACTGTTTTAACTCTAACTGGTTAACTCTACCGTTTAACTCTAACTGGTTAACTCTACTGTTTAACTCTAACTGATTAACTCTAACTGATTAACTCTATTTGACTAACTCGACTCGACTAACCCTTTTCGAATAACATATTTGATTAACTAACTTCAAATACCACATTCGATTAACTAACTTCGAATACCCTATTCGATTAACTAACTTCGAATACCATATTCGATTAACTAACTTCGAATACCATATTCGATTAACTAACTTCGAATACCATATTCGATTAACTAACTTCGAATACCATATTGGATTAACTAACATCGAATACCATATTCGATTAACTAACATCGAATACCATATTCGATTTCTCGTTTGTGATAACGTTTATCCAATTAAAAAGATCCCCTTTTTAACAATGTTTATTCATTTATAAAGATTCACTTTCTTAGTAACGGTTCTTCACTTTATAAATGTTCATTTAATAACGTTTTCCTTTTTATTAGCTCTATTTATTTACTAAATATTCCCTTTTCAATTCTATTTGTAAATGGTTTACAAATATTTCCTTTTTCTATTTTATTCTATTTGTAAATGGTTTGCAAATATTTCCTTTTCAATTCTATTCTTAAAAATATTCTAACTCCTTAAATTTCCGGGAAAATTCGCCATAACCTCCTTTGTACCGGGAGCATCGGGAAAATCCCCAAACCCGCCACACAGGCCTTTCCATTCAAAAAGAAATTATTTTGAATTTATTTCCCTTCTAAATATTTCCTATTTATAAATATTCCAATTTATAAATATTCCTTATTTATAAATATTCAAATTTACAAATATCTCTTATTTATAAATATTCCATTTATAAATATTTTATTTACACTATCACTTGAAATCTCCTTTATCAACATTCTGTATGTTATGGTATTCAATCATATCAAATCACGATGTTCAATAACGTCCAACCACATATAATCGACAATAGATTATATATCACATCATATAACAGAATATATGAATCAAAACAGTATTATAAATATTGAGGAACCCAGTTTGGTCCCTCCAACCTGTTTCCCTGCATCACAGATGTTACACAATAAAATTAACATCACTTTCAGTTCAGTACGGGTTATCCTGATAACAGCATCAATATATAAATATTTAACGGTTTATATATATATTTATATATATATATAAAATTTCTACTAACTGACTAGCAGTTCAATCAATCAACCAACACACAGCAAACAATAGATGATTAACAGTTCTAACAATACGTTATGAAAATATAACTGTTCAGAGTTGGTGAGTTTTACTCACATTTGCAGTTCATCGTTAAAGAACGATAAACTGTTTGGTTTGATTTGAATCAAACAGTTTATTTCGCCGTCAATTCAAACGAGCACCGATCCACTCCCATGCAGCTCCACTGTGTTGCTCCCGTCCATACGGTCCCGACGTGACTGACCATTCTGAATTCTGATACAGTATGTAGAAGTTATCACGATTACTAAATGGACACATAATTGATTTCAAATAAATTCCTTTCTAAATCAATACTTGGGCTTTACCATTCACCATAAGGCCCACCTTCACCCTTTAAACCAGTACCCGCAACGTCTTCTTCCTCACAATGAAAAACGCGATCTCCAGTACCCATCTCCTTCACTGCCGATCATTCCCTGCTTCACAACTACTTCTCCATTTCACAAATCCTCAAACCGAAATCACCATTACACTCCTCTTCTAAATATCATCCTCACCATCCTCAACACCAGGAGCTCGCGCCCCTCTACCTGTTTCCGTCATCCAGCCTGTACGAGGCCCCAACAGTGACATCACATCACTTTGTATCACCGATTTTCCCCAAAATACCACAATCAAAGCCCTTTATCACCCTCCACACAAATATGAACACCATATTTCAAACCGACGCTTGTACTGCGAGGTTGATTCAACCCTAGTTCGTGAGACCCAAACGGAGGTCGAACAAAGCAGAATCGAACAGTATGAAAGGGGTACAAATTCGAAGAGCTACCCCATTCAAAGCAAAAGAAACCGATTTTGCATTTTCTGGATTTTATTTGTATTTTCTTTGGATTTTAGAAGCTTCAAATTTTTTTCTGTGAAGAGAAAATGACGGCGCCTTTGGAGGAAATGAACTTAGGTCTTAAGGAGAGAGTAAATTCCTATTTATAAGGGAAAATACTTAGATATTTTATTTTAATATTAATATAAATTCTCGAGGAGTGTTTTCAAATTCCAACGATCACACACGATACCCAAAAATCACGAAACTGGACATGCAGCTACAGTTCGACATTACGGTCCCAACGAAACTGGTTTTATCGAATTCCGACTCCATTTGCTCATACAGCGTATTTTTAACCGTCGAAATACTGACTGTTTCTCACTCTAAAAATCCGTACGACCACATAGTGACTCTAAAAATCACGAAACTGGAAATCTAACAACTATTTGACATTGCGGATCCAAAAAAATTAGTTTCGTCGAATTCCGACTTCGTTTGCAAAAGTGGCTATTTTTAAAGCTCTAAATAGCCCATTTAAATATATATAAATATATTTAAATAAATTAAATTAAATATTAATAATTTAATATTATCGTATATATTCACAGTGGAATACCATACACCTCCAATTGGATTTATAGTTCGATATTCAAAATCCCGGTTGAACCGATATTCAATTTATATTGAATATCCATTTATAATATAAATAAATATATTAATAAATTTCAAAGGAATTCCATAGCGACTTTTTCTAAAATTTGATTTGGACGTAAATCAAAATCTACACGACGAAATCCCGATTTTTCTCTTCCATTAGAAAACTATTATCTAATCGGTCCTGACGGTTCTTGTTTCACAGAAATCCGACTTAAAACGGACCCTGTATATTCAGTTGAAGTTCAAATCGCCAAATAGCGAACTGCAGCGCCATTTCAAGCTCGATTTTAATTATAATATAATTATACGTTCAAACTGTCGTTCAAATAATATATTCGTTAATTAAATTCAATTCTAAACTGAATTAAATATCGCAGATGATCCAGTTCACACCATATCGCCATTTCGGCCAATTCTGATTATTTCAGAATTAAATATATTATTTAATTTATTATTTTAATTAAATATTCGCCATTATTTAATACCACGACCATTAAATTCCTTTAATCACCTTTTAAATAATTAAATTAATTAATTATTATACCTCTGCAAATGCGGGTTATTAAAAATTCTATAAAATATTTTCTTTTGATAAAATCTATTGATTTAATAAGTAATTCCTTTTATAATCTAACTATTCCCTTTCTATTTATTTTACACATATTTCCCCTTTCTATTCTATTTATTATCAAATAAATATCCCTTTTCAATTCTATTTGAAGATAGTTTACAAATATTTCTTTTTCAATTCTATCTATTTGATTATCAAATAAATATTCCTTTTCAGTCTATTTATTTTCTAAACAAATAGTTTCTTTTTACAAAATCTTTCAATTTTATAGACTTTTCTTTTCAATATAACATTGAAAATTTCCTTTTTAACATTCCAGTATTCCTTATGGTATTTAACGTACCATATAACAATGATCGGTATCATTCAGCCATACAAGTCAACAACAGATTTCATATCACATCATATAACACAATATATGACAAAAAATAGTAAAATAAAAGTTGAGGAACCCAGTTGGGTCCCTCCAACCTGTTTCCCTGCACCCACAGATGTTAAACAATAAAATTAACACAATTTCATTATACTATGAAATATTCTGCTAAACAGAATCAATATTTGATTTACGATTTATATCTATATTGTTATCTATATTTCAATCAACTGACTAGCCGTTCAACCAAAACAGCCAACACACAGCAAACAACCATTTTTTTATAAATTCTAAAATATTTTATAAAAATATAAACTGAGCAGAGTTAGTGAGATTACTCACTTTTCGCGTTAACCGTTAAATAACGATTTGCATCTGTTGATTCAGATCAGACAATTTATTTTGCCATAAATTGTAACGAGCTCGAATCCATACCCAGTCAGTTCCAGCACGCAGCCGTCGTCCATACGATCCCAACGCAACTTACGGTTCGTCAATCTGATATCGTATGTAGAAGATACGTATTTTAGAAGTTAAAACTATTTTAAAATAACTTGAATTTTCTTTAATAAAAACTCTTGGGCTTAACCTTTCCGCTTCGGCCCAATGCCACTTCATAAAGCCCATGCCCGCTCCGCTTTGTCTTCCCCAAAGTCAGTAAAACTCGTCGCTCCCTTGAACACACCATTTCCAGTCTTCTTCATCCCCTATTTCCTCATTCTTCCCTTCATTATAAATCACACAAAATTCACCAAAATTCCTCCCATCCACTACTCCTTCTCCACATACCAAAATTACCAAACTCGATGGCAAAAATAGGCTTCGTGTCGGCAAGACTGTAGAGAACCCGCGTCACTTTCTGATGATCGAATTCCACCAGAATCACCCATAAGGATCTCCTCACCTCAACAAAGCCAACGCCACCCTCCATTTCAAAGATCGATGCTCAAATCCCAAGAACGTTGAAGCCCTAGCTTTACTTCCAATTTCGAGCTCCACAAAACTTTGATCGCACCATTTAAAAGCTGTACTGGGTTGAAGCCCTTCCTTCTGTGAATCCAAAAATGTGTATATATTGATTTTAGGATTTTTGGTGGAATTGTTTTGATTTTCTAAAACCATTGTCTGTTGCGTTATTCATTATTTCGTGGAGGATGAGAAAATGTTGACCACGGGAGGAATGTATTAGGGTTAGGCAAGAGTTGAGATTATTTATAGGGTGGTTTTATATTTTTTTATTCGATTATTCTATTTTATTTTAAGCAATCGCTATTTGTATTTGTCCTCTAAAATTCCTGTGATCACATACGATACACAAAAATCCGAAAATGGACATGCATCTACAGTTCGACATTACGATCCCAACGAAACTGGTTTCGTCAAATTCCGACTTCGTATGCCCACACAGCGTATTTTTAACCGTAAAAATATCGATTGTTTCTCACTTTAAATTCGGTACAGCCACATACTGACTTCAAAAATCACGGAAATTGAAATCTAGCAGTAATTTATTATTGCGTATCCAACAAAATTAGTTTCATCGAATTCTGAGGTCGTTTGCAAAACTGGCTATTTTTAAAGCTCTAAATAACCCTTTTAAATATGTAAATATATTTAAAAACATTTAAATTTAATATTTGAAAATAAATATTATCGTATATATCCACACTAGAATATCTTACAACTACACCAGGATTTATAACTCGATATTTCAAATCCAGTGTTACATCGATATTCGATTTATATTCAAAAATCCATTTCAAAATATAAATAAATCGATATAAATTATAAAGGAATTCCATAACGACTTTTTGAAAATTTGATTTGGACATATATCAAAATCTACCCGACGAAATCTCGATTTTTCTCTTCCACTAGAAAAATATACATCACCAACTCCTAACGTTTCTTGTTTCATAGAAATCCGATTTAAAACGAATCCTGTATATTCATTTGAAGTTCAAATCGCCAAATTACGAACTGCAGCGCTATTTCAAGCTCGATTTTAATTATAATATAAAATATACATTCAACTGTCGTTTAAATAATATATTCGTTATTCTAATTCACTTCTAAACTGAATTAACTATCATAGATGATCCAATCCCCACCATTTTGTGAATTCCACTATTTCTGACTATTTCAGAAATTAAATATATTATTATATTATTTAGTTTAATTAAATATTCAATATTATTCAATTTAAGTCATTTTAAATAACCAAACCATTATTTAAATAATTAAATAAATTATTTATATCGCTGAAAAATGCGGGTCGTTACATTCTTCCCCCCTTAAAATAATTTCGTCCTCAAAATTGCTAAGGTAGAGAACCTACCCTATTGACTAGTAAAAATTTATTTGTTTACTTACCAACTTCAATTTCAACTGAACCAATTTAATTTCAACTAAAATATTAATTAATTCCTAATAACGAAAATTTTCAAAAATCCTGAAAATTTTCTAATACCCGAAATTTTCGAAAAAATTCGCCAGCACCTCCCTTGTACCGGTCAATAGATCAAACCCTATCTCGCATCTCTAGGCCTTTTCCAATCCAAAAGAAAATCAAACAGCCAAGCGGTTTGCCAAATTGGCCCATATATCACCAAATCCATAAAAATAAACATGTACCTTTTTGTCGGGCATATCACTAAATCCTTTTATTCTGCTGCCAATTCAGCATATACCAAAGTCATCCCAATCAATCTCTGATTAATTTATCCTCAACACAACTATTTGCTTAAACAAGCCAATTACCATTTCAAACTCAAGTTTCATTCTCGATTCCAAATTCCTAACTCACCAATCCAATACCGTTTCAGATTCTATCTCACAATTCAAAATCTGATTTTACTTCATATATTATATTCCAATTAAATTTCCAGTTAATTAGTTTAAATTCAATTCCTATTTGCTTTAATTTGTTTTTAATTCAGACGATCTTTTCCTGAGAGTTGTAAATAACTTTGCTTTTCACAAAAATCAAATATTCCCTTTACTAGATTCAAAACAACTTGTTTTCCTCAAAATAATTCAACATAAAATCTTTGGTAGTAATCCGTCACTTATAACTCGAAAATGAACAATGATGATGTGGCCAGCATTATCAGAGTTATTTCCTAGCTATTGAAGTGAGTTCAATACTATATCACTTTCAAAACCATATCTAAACACTTCCATTTGAAATTCATTTCAAGTAACCTTCCAAAGTTTGTAAAACAAAATTTAAAATTTCCCAGGATCTTAAAATTTTCTTATACTTAACACAAATCCACTTACAAACACTTCTCCCAATTTTCAGAATTTTAATTCCAATTCTGATTTAATTCAGATTTAATTAATCTTCTTTTATATTATACGAACTCAAATTTGTTATTTATATAACCATTTTAATTATAATCAACCAACACATCCAATATATGATAATAATTCCAAGATATACTTTTCTTTTATATCAAAATATATTTTGGGTAAAATTATTTCATTTACCCTCTTTCAAAACATATTGTGTCGGTTTATCATACTTGAGTGTTTAGAAACTCCTATCGATACAGTGGATCAAACTGATCGACTAAAATTCATAAACAACTCAATCAATAAATCTCAACAATATAAAACAATTTTTATAAAATCTACAAATACGTTCACTCGTATATATACACTTAAACTCAATCTAGAGTATTACTAACCCCATCTCTACTGAGTCACGCCACAGAGCCAAGGTAATCACTTAACCTTCAGCTCTGATACCACTGTAACAAACTGGGATTTTCGACCCAGAAAATCAACATAAAACCCACGTTAATTATTCAGGTATCGAACATTCCAGATCATTAATAGAAAGAAGTTAGAGGGTGAGAATAGATAAGATAAAAAATTAGAATAGAAGAAGAAGAAGAAGAAAACAGCACAGAACAAAAATCAGAGTAACACGAATCTCACAGCAGAATGAATAAAATATATTATAACATAACTTTTGAAATAAAACAGTATATAATAACATTATCAGAGTACAACACTTACACGCAGCGGAAATAACAATAGCTATATAATCCTGAAGCCTCCTGCTTCAAGCTCCTCCAAGTATATTTGTAAAGACCTGAACTACTTGACTGCCCATACAAATTTGGGCACCCAAGAGTTTAGGGAAAAACAAAACAAAATAAACTTTGGGTCAGTAATGGGACTGGTGTGAGTAAACTCAAATCATTTGGTTTAAATTTTCAAAAATCCTTTTTCAAAAGAAAAGATAATCGTAAGACCAATCCACACATAAACACGGACGGTTTTTACCTTATGATAACCCAAAACAGTTTTGGAAATCAATACTTTTCTGATATTATAATAATGTCTAATCACAAGTAATTAGCAATCTGGCAGAACGCTTGCATCTCACGTTCCACATATATAGTACACAAACAAAACCCGTAGGCGCTTATTGGAGATTGGGTTCCGACTATGACAAGGTATGGGACCACCTGCCGATAGTGTGTCTCTAGAGGCGAATACACTAGGTTCAACAAGAACATCTTGCAACCCGGCCCTCACATGACCGACCACTCATTTCGCTTGAGTGTATCAAATGTATATCACCAACGGTTGGGAGCTACCCACCGTCTTCCCGAAAAGGGACAACATCGAACATAGATAAAGAATGAAATGGATTTTCTCTAGATAGGTGATATACACCCTAATGGGAGCGACCCACTTAGCCATGCTGCCTGCCCGATTTCTGTCATTTCCCGGTTGATGAGGCTTGAGGTCATTACGTATCTTTTGAAACACTTGACCACCATTCACTTTGAATGCCACATCGCCATACCCGTCAAATCACAAAATGATTTCCTCAAAAATACCACGGGTATAAAGCTAAGAGAAACGAATTCCTCCGCCACCAAACGTAAGTACGTTTGAAGAAACCAACTTACGCGATCCGTTAGATATACTCTGTCAGACATTCGTCCATTCACGTTTGTCCTGGGACTGGACAAACCGAAGGCACTATTCTGTAAACAGGATTGCCCTTGCATAACTCCATCTTCAATGATTTTCATCATATTTGATCGCAACGCTAATGTCCATACAGGGTGGTTTTCAGATGATGAATCTGATCCTGGTCTCTCCGTATTGAGGACGGAAAAATGGTCAAAAACTTCGATAGTCGGTGATTTAACTATCAAAGAAAAATAGGTGTGCAAACTACGATATTATTTCTAGATGGAAATTCTGTCGATCAATCATCATTCAAAGGTTTATTTCTTTCAATTAATTTATCCAATTTCCCTTTATATATATTCGTAAATTCTTAATTTCTAAATTTGGAAAAAACATACTTTATAAATCACTTGGACCACATCACCATATTTACTTCTATTTCTTATTTCTTATATTGGAAAACATTTCTGATCCTTATTTAGAAAACGTTTCCAAACTCCTTCATTTGATTTAGACCGATGTTTAAATAAAACATCACTAAGACAATTCAAACCATCTCACTCATTGGCTCAATTCACTTAACCAATCTTCACTACCGAACTTTAGCCATTCCTTAGTTAAAAACGAAGTCAATCAGTTTGGGGTATAATTACCTCTCAGACCTTAACTGAACAACATTTCTAACCTCGAAATAGACAAAGCTCACCTTTCAAATCTTTTAACAACTTCCTTATGAAAATTCTCAGATTCTATTTATGAATCCACTTCTTTAATTTAAAACATTGATTATAACTATAGCGTTATAATCCCTTCTTCCTAAATATCTACTTTCAAAATATAACTTTCATTCCTTAATTTAACTAAACCACTAATTTATTCATAAATAAGTAAATCTTGATTAAACCGAATAGTAAATGTTACTTTTCCCGAATTCGATATAATCGAATTCAATGTATAATTTTCTTTCGAATAAACTCTATTCCATAACTCCCTTCGAATAACTATATTCGATAACTCTTTCTTCGAATTACTACATTCGATAATCCTACTTTTGACTACTCTATTCAATTTACTAATACTCGACTAACTCGAACTTGATTAACTCCATTTGGATAACTCTAATTTGATTTAACTCTAATCGATTAACCCTGATTGATTAGCCATAACTGGTTAACTCTAATTGACTAACTCTAACTGGTTGACTCTAACTGATTAACTATAACTCGACTTATTCAACTCCTATTGATTAACTAACACTCTGTTTAACTCCATTTGCTTAACTATAGATCGCAGCGATCACAATGGTGACGCCTGATTCCCTCAGGAAACATCCGACCGCCGTAAGCTATCTGCAAACCTGCGAATTCCGCTAGCAGTCGTACGAAATGGCGACTCATCCTGAATAACTATGCTTGATTAACTCTGTCTCAAATAACTATATTCGATCAACTCTAATTGAATAACTAATATTCAATAAATCCTAATTCGATTAACTATGTTCACTTTCTCTAATTCGATTAATTCTAACTCTAGTCGATTTACTCTACCTGATTAACTCCTTTGATTAACTCTACGTTTATTCAGTTTCAAATATCGATGTGGAAATAGACTTTCACTTCTCTATATAAGTCCTGACTTATATATATTCTATTTATCCAATGGTAAACATTTCCTTTCATTTATAAAATATTATTTATAAATTTATCTTCTCAATCCATCGGTTAGAATAGATTCTATTTAAAATCTTTACTTTAAATTCATATCAAGTTATACCCGTCTGCGAATCACGGGTCTAAACATTTCAAATGAAAAATTCTCCTTTTATACAATTCTAGTCACTTTTCAAGTATTTCCTTTTACAATCTATTTATTTACAAAATAAATCCCCTTTTTGATAATTCTATTAATTCTATAAAATATTTTCTTTTGATAAAATCTATTGATTTAATAAGTAATTCCTATTATAATCTAACTATTCCCTTTCTATTTATTTTACACATATTTCCCCTTTCTATTCTATTTATTTTCAAATAAATATCCCTTTTCAATTCTATTTGAAGATAGTTTACAAATATTTCTTTTTCAATTGTATCTATTTGATTAACAAATAAATATTCCTTTTCAATCTATTTATTTTCTAAATAAATAGTTTCTTTTTACAAAATCTTTCGATTTTATAGACTTTTCTTTTCAATATAACATAGAAAATTTCCTTTTTAACATTCCAGTATTCCTTATGTTATTTAACGTACCATATAACAATGATCGGTATCATTCAGCCATACAAAATCAACAACAGATTTCATATCACAACATATAACACAATATATGACAAAAAATAGTAAAATAAATGTTGAGGAACCCAGTTGGGTCCCTCCAACCTGTTTCCCTGCACCCACGGATGTTAAACAATAAAATTAACATCAATTTCATTATACTATGAAATATTCTGCTAAACAGAATCAATATTTGATTTATGATTTATATCTATATCGTTATCTATATTTCAATCAACTGACTAGCCGTTCAACCAAAACAGCCAACACACAGCAAACAACCATTTTTTTATAAATTCTAAAAATATTTTATAAAAATATAAACTGAGCAGAGTTAGTGAGATTACTCACCTTTCGCGTTAACCGTTAAATAACGATTTGCGTCTGTTGGTTCAGATCAGACAATTCATTTTTCCATAAATTGTAATGAGTTCGAATCCACACCCAGTCAGTTCTAGCACGCAGCCGTCGTCCATACGATCCCAACGCAACTTACGGTTCGTCAATCTGATATCGTATGTAGAAGATACGTATTTTAGAAGTTAAAACTATTTTAAAATAACTTGAATTTTCTTTAATAAAAACTCTTGGGCTTAACCTTTCCGCTTCGGCCCAATGCCACTTCATAAAGCCCAGGCCCACTCTGCTTTGTCTTCCCCAAAGTCAGTAAAACCCGTCGCTCCCTTGAACACACCATTTCCAGTCTTCTTCATCCCCTATTTCCTCATTCTTCCCTTCATTATAAATCACACAAAATTCACCAAAATTCCTCCCATCCACTACTCCTCCTTATACCAAAATTACCAAACTCGATGGCAAAAATAGGCTTCACGTCGGCAGGACTGTAGAGAACCCGCATCACTTTCTGATGATCGAATTCCACCGGAATCACCCACAAGGAGCGCCTCACCTCAACAAAGCCAACGCCACCCTCCATTTCAAAGATCGATGCTCAAATCCCAAGAACGTTGAAGCCCTAGCTTTACTTTCAATTTCGAGCTCCACAAAACTTTGATCGCACCACTTAAAAGCTGTACTGGATTGAAGCCCTTCCTTCTGTGAATCCAAAAATGTGTATATATTGATTTTAGGATTTTGGGTGGAATTGTTTTGATTTTCTAAAACCATTGTTTATTGCGTTATTCATTATTTCGTGGAGGCTGAGAAAATGTTGACCACGGGATGAATGTATTAGGGTTAGGCAAGAGTTGAAATTATTTATATGGTGGTTTTATATTTTTTTATTCGATTATTCTATTTTATTTTAAGCAATCGCTATTTATATTTGTCCTCTAAAATTCCTGTGATCACATACGATACCCAAAAATCACGAAAATGGACATGCAGCTACAGTTCGACATTACGGTCCCAACGAAACGGGTTCGTCGAATTTCGACTTTGTATGCCCACACAGCATATTTTTAACCGTCAAAATATCGACTGTTTCTCACTTTAAAAATCGGTATGGCCACATACTGACTTCAAAAATCACGGAAATTGAAATCTAGCAATAATTTAATATTGCGGATCCAACAAAATTAGTTTCGTCGAATTCCGAGGTCGTTTGCAAAATTGGATATTTTTAAAGCTCTAAATAACCCTTTTAAATATATAAATATATTTAAAAACATTTAAATTTAATATTTAAAAATAAATATTATCGTATATATCCACACTAGAATATCATACAGCTACACCAGGATTTATAACTCGATATTTCAAATCCAGTGTTACATCGATATTCGATTTATATTCAAAAATCCATTTCAAAATATAAATAAATCGATATAACTTATAAAGGAATTCCATAGCAACTTTTTGAAAATTTGATTTGGACATATATCAAAATCTACATGACGAAATCTCGATTTTTCTCTTCCACTAGAAAAATATACTTCACCAGCTCCTAACGTTTCTTGTTTCACGGAAATCCAATTTAAAACGAATCATGTATATTCAGTTGAAGTTCTAATCGCCAAATTACGAACTACAATGCCATTTCGAGCTCGATTTTAATTATAATATTAAATATACGTTCAACTGTCGTTTAAATAATATATTCGTTATTCTAATTCACTTCTAAACAGAATTAAATATCACAGATGGTCCAATCCACACCATTTTGTGAATTCCACTATTTCTGACTATTTCAGAAATTAAATATATTATTATATTATTTATTTTAATTAAATATTCAATATTATTTAATTCTGGTCATTTTAAATAACCAAACCATTATTTAAATAAATAAATAAATTATTTATATCGCTGAAAAATGCGGGTCGTTACCGAAATTGAAATCCAAAAGGCTAGTGCCTTACTTGACTTGAGCCATCTCCTGGTGCACCCAGGTTGCTGTCTAATGTAGAACCATTCGGGTTTTGAGTCACCAGCCTTGCTGCTATATGGGATGGTGATAATTTTCCTTTTTGAAACTGATTCAAAGTACGAAAAGGATGGAGTCTCTTGGGGCCGGTTCTTGAAATTATAAAAGAAATGGATGTCATCAAAGGTAGGCTCTGCACCTAAAATCTCTTTGTAGGCTATATACAGAGTGTACAAATAAGCGTAGCAGTAGGGATGCAGTTGCATGGGGGCAATCCGCAGCTATCTCAGAAAATCGACGACAAAAGGCGGAAACGGAACTATTGCCCCAACTAGACACATCAATCTGGTGATAGCCATATATCCTTTTGGTGGGTTATGGGGACGATCTGTTTTCGAAGCTAACAAAGTATCTCTTTGAAGAATCCCATACTTTAAGCGTATCCATAAAAATCTATCGTCGTCAATTGTTGACTCAACGGAATCCTTAGGCGATTCCAAAATAGTGATGTTTCCAAATTCGTCAGGAGCACGATTATCTCCTACTCCTCCTTCCTCTTCCTCACCTAGAGAGACATCACCTCTAGAAGATACTTCACCGTTATGAGCTTCCATCTCGTAATCTGGGCCCTCGCTATCTCATCCTGAATCCGAGGTGGAAGATACATCCTCGACAGGAGGATTTTCAGACGATTTGGCAGCATCTCTCCTTCCTGCTAATCTAAAGGAGTGTAACGACCCGTATTTTTATGGTATTATAATAATTTATTTAATTATTTAAATAATGGTTTGGTAATTTAAAATGAACCAAAATAAATAATATGGAATATTTAATTAATATTTATAATATAAAAATATATTATAATTCCGAATTAATCAAAAATAGCTGAATTCACAATACGGTGTGAATTGGATCATATGTAAGGTAGAATATAGTTTAGAACTGAATTTTTGAATAATGAATATATTATTTAAATGACAGTTGAACATCTAATTATATTATAATTATAATCGAGATCGAAATGGCATGGCAGTTCGTAATTTGGCGATTCGAACTTTAAACGAATATACAGAATCCGTTTCAAATCGGATTTCTGTGAAATAAGAAACGTTTGGAGCTGGTGAAGTATATTTTTTTAAAGGAAGAGAAAAATCAGGATTTCGTCGTGTAGATTTTGAGTTATGTCCAAATCGAATTTTCAAATAGTCTCTATGGAATTCCTTTATAATTTATAACGATTTATAAAAGGAATTCTATTTTTAATTGAATATCGGTTAACTCTGATTTTGAAATATCGAGTTATGAATCCCTTTATATTTATTTTGGAGCTGTATGTTATTCCATTGTGAATATATATGATAATATTTATTTATAAATATTTAATTTAATTATTTTTTAATATATTTAATATTTAAATTGGTTTATTTAGAGCTTTAAAAATAGCCAGTTTTGCATACGAACTCTGTTTTTGAAGAAACTAATTTTGTTGGATCCAGAATATTAAATTATTGTTAGATTTCAATTTCCGTGATTTTTGGAGTCAGTTTGTGGCCGTACGGATTTTTAATGTGAAAAATAGTCAATAAATTGACTTTAAAAATATGCTGTGTGAGCAAACGGAGTCGGAATTTGACGAAACCAGTTTCGTTGGGTACGTAACGTCAAACTCTATTTGTATGTCCATTTTAATGATTTTTTGATATTGTATATGACTATAGGAATTTCTAAACGATAAATAGAGTTAATAATTGGATATAAATTATTTAAATATATGAAGGAAGCTTCCAATACAAGTCAAATCCTATCCTATAAAATACCCTTAACATTTCTAAAACCTAAATCTCATTTCCTTTGGTCAAACATTCTTACCGTCGGTTTCTTTTCAAAACAAAAAAAGGGTGATCTTATAAATTCAAAGTAAAATCAAAGAAAAATCATAAAAATCAAGTGACAACATTTTTGAGTTGCTAGTGAGATTCTCTTCATTTCTATACCAACAACAGTGAGTTCGACACAAATTATAAGCGTTGTTATTTCTACAGCAAAACTAGGGTTCCTCTTTCAGTGAAATTGAAGCATTGATCTTTCGAATGGAGTTTTGATTTGGGTTTTTGGGAGGATTTAGCATGTGTGATGAAATTTTGGTAGGATGCGATGATGAATTTGTTCGGTGCCTGTACCATCGGCGTGCGATCCAACCTGAAACGCGAGGCAGTATAAGGGACATCGAGTATTACTTTTTTGTGGCGATGTTATAGCCTGATCGAAGTGAAGAATACTGATGGCAGTTTGGTTATTTAAGGTGGAGTAATAATGGAGATATTTGGGGATCAAGGGGGCGCTAATGGCAATGTTATCGGGTACGAATCTATTTCGTGATGAAGTGCTGAAAACCTCAACTGGGATGGTGATGTTGAGTTGGCAAAATTGGTAATGAAGAGAGGGTTCTTGAGTAGAGATGGGTGTATTTGCTTTTGAATTTCATGAAGGAAGGATGGAGAATGTGCGGTTTAAAGATAATGGGAATGGTGAAATACAGAAGGCGCAAGCGGGTATTTTTCTTCTTTAGGGAAGAAGTGTTTGTAGGCCGGGTTGGATGAAATGGGCCGAAGGAAAATGAAATGAAAGGGTAAGGCCAAATGTAGATAGATACTTTAAGTTTTAGACTATAAATTTAAATAGTGTATTAACTTGTAAATTGTATAACTTCTCCACACGTAATCATAATTGAGTGAAACAAGATCCGTTAGGATCGTATGAACGGTGGCTATGCAATGGAACTGATTGGGAGTGGAGTGGAGCTCGTTACTATTTATAGAGAAATAAATTGTTTGTCTGAGTTAGCCGACAATTATCGTTATTTAACGATGATCGTCCAATGTGAGTAAAATTCACTAACTCTATCAATTTATATTTTTATAAAGATAATCTAGTAATGATAAATGCTGATTGGCTGTCGTGTGATGATTGTTTGGTTGAAATCATAGATAACGATACATATATATATATATATATATATATATATAAATCATTAATCAAATATTGATTCTGTTTATCAGAATATTTCATATTGAAATGAAATCGATGTTAATTTTATTGTTTAACATCTATAGATGCAGGGAAATAGGTCGGAGGAATCCAACTGGATTCCTCAACATTTATTTTATTGTTTTTCATATATGGTGATATATGATGTGATATATAATCTATTATTGATGATGTGTGTTAGAATGATATTGATCATCATTATTTGGTATTTTAAATACCATAAGAAATACTGGAATATAAAAAGGGAATTTTCAATATTATATTGAAAAAGAAATATATATATAAAATCAAAGGATTTTATAAAAAGAGATATTTATAAAATCAAAGGATTTTATAAAAATAGATATTTATAAAATGAATAGAATTTTATGAAAGGAATTATTTGTATAATAAATAAGATTTTATAAAAAGAAATATTTGGGAAATAATTATAGAATTATAAAAAGGGGATTTCGAATTATAAAAGAAACTTGAGATGATTTATTTAAATTAGATATTAAATAAAAATATGTTTTTAATAGATGAATTGAGAAGAATAATTTATAAATAATATTTTTAAATTAAGGAAAATACTTATCATTGGATAAATAAAGATATATAAGTTTGAACTTATATAAAGAAGTAAAACAGATAAAGGGAGCAGATTAATTTATAAATAATATTTTATAAATTAAGTTAATTATTTTTTAGTGGATAAATGGAATGTATAAGTCAGAACTTATATAGAGAAGTAAGAATCAATTCTAACATCGATATTGGAAACTGAATATGAACATGGTGTTAACGAGAATTTTAGATGGAATTATTAAAGTGTTGAATATAAAATAAGATTTTATATGAATTATTTATAAATAGAAGTAAAATAGAATATTTAAAATAAGATATTATTTTAAATACAAAACCAAACTGTTTTAATTATATAAAGAATATGTTATTCATATTGAATATGAATAATGGATTAAGGCAAGCATTTTGCGAAGAAGAAGATTATAAAAGAAATGTTATTCATATTTTTTATGAATAATAGATTAAATAAATGTTTTGAAAATAAAAACATTTATAAAGAAGATCGGATTTGAAGTAGAAATTCAAAGGGGAATTTGAATAAGATAAGAAATAGAGTTAATCGAATATAGTTTATTCGAAAGGAGTTAATCGAATATAGTTTATTCGAAAGGAGTTAAATTGATAGGAGTTAATTGATTAGAGTTAATCGAATAGAGTTAATCGATTAGAGTTAATCGAATAGAGTTAGTCAATTAGAATTACTTGAATAGAGTTAATCGATTAGAGTTAATCGAATAGAGTTAATCGATTAGGGTTAATCGAATATAGTTGATCGAATAGAGTTAATTGATTAGAGTTAATCGAATAGAGTTAATTGAATAGAGTTAATCGAATATAGTTATTCGAAAGAGAGATTATCGAATATAGTTTATTCGAAGGAAAGAGTTATCAAATAGAGATTTTTCAAAAGAGAGTTACTAAAGGAAATTTGTTAAGGATTTAAAAGGTGAACTTTGTCTATTTCGAGGTTAAAAATGTTGTTCAGTTAATGTCTGAGAGGTAGTTATACCCCAACTTGATTGATTCCATTTTTAACTAAGGGATGGTTAAGGTTCGATAGTGAAGGTTGGTTAAGTAAAGTTAGTTAATGAGTGTAATAGTTTGAGTTGGCATAGCGATGTTTTATTTAAACATCTATTCAAATCCAATGAGGGAGTTTTGGAAATGGTTTCCAAATAAGAATCAGAAATGTTTTCTAATATAATAAAATAAAATAAAAATGAGAGTAAATATGGAAATTTTTTCCAATGGTTAATAACGTATATTTTCTAAATTTAGAAAATAAGAATTTATAGAGATATGGAAATGGGTAACTGATTAAATTAAAAATAAATTAATTTAAAAAGAGAAAAAAATTGATTGACGATTGATCGGTAAGATTTCCATTTGGAAATAGGACCATTGTTGTACACATGTTTTTCTTTGATAGTTAAATCACCGACTATCAAAATTTTTGATCATTTTTCTGTTTTCAATACGGAGAGACCGGGATTAGATTCATTATCTGAAAACCACTCCATATGGGCGTTAGTGTTGCGATCAAATATGATGAAGATAATTGAAGACCGAGTTATGCAAGGGCTGTCCTATTTGTAGAATAGTACCATTGGTTTGTCCAGTCCCTGGACAACCAGTATGCAAGAATGTTTGACAAAGTATATTTAATAGATCGTGTAAGTTGATCTTTTCAAAAGTATTTACATTGGGTGGCGGAGGAATTCGTTTCTCTTAGCTATATACCCATGGTATTTTTGGTGAAATCAATTTGTAATTTGGAGGGTATGACGATGTGACACTCAAAGTAAATAAAAGTGTGATCTATACATTATGGCCTCTAGCCTCACAACCAGGAAATGGTATAAAATCAGGTGGGTCACATGGCTAAGTGGTTGGCTGCCAATTAGGGTGTATTGTCACCTGATCTAGAGAAATTCCATTTACTTCTATAATCTACTTCGATGTTGTCCCTTTCGGGAAATGGTTGATGATCCCAACCGTTGGTGATAATACATTTAGTACACTCAAGTGAAATGAGTGACCGGTCATGTTTAGCCTGGGTTACAAGATGTTCTTGTTGAACCCGGTGTGTTCCTCTCTAGAGATACACTGTCGGAAGGTGGTCCAATACCTTGCCAGTTGGAATTCAATACCCAATAAGTGCCCACAGTTTTTGATTATATATTATATATGTGGAACGTGAGATGAAAGCGTTCTGCTGGATGATTATTGGTTGTGATTGATATACACTATTATAATATCAATGAGTTTTGATATAAAGATTTTCGTTTCTTTCAAAATGATTTGAATGTTAAATCAAATTGATTTGGATTCTCATAAGGGAAAAACCAATTCCATTATACGGCGTGGTCTTATGAGATATCATTTATTTTCTCGAACTATTTTAAATTGTTTACTCATACTAGTCCAATGACTGAACCGGAGTTTATTTTGTTTCATTTTCCCTAAACTCTTGGGTGTCCAAATTTATACGGACAGTCAAGTAGTCAGGATGTTACAGATATACTTGGAGATCTTGGAGCAGGAGGCTTCAGGATTATATAGCTATTGTTATTTCCGCTGTGTTGTAAGTATTGTACTCTGATAACGTTACTGTATACATATACCAGTTTTATTTCAAAGTTATGTATCTATTATATATTGTTCATTCCACTGTGAGATTCGTATTATTCTGATGTTGTATGTTCTTCTTCTTCTTCTATTCTAAGTTTCTATCTTATCTACTCTCACCCTCTAATTTCTTTCATGGACTATCCGGTGTTTCCGATGATTGAATAGTCGACATTGAGTTTATGTCGGTTACTCAGGATCCCAAATTTCCTGGGTCGTTACAGAGGTATCAGAGCTGAAGGTTAAGTAATTACCTTGGCTCCGTGGCGTGACTCAGTAGGGATGGGGTTAGTGATGCCCTAGATTGAGTTGACTGTATATATACGGGAGAACGTATTTGTAGATTTTATAAAAATTGTTTTATATTGTGGAGATTTATTGATTGAGTTGTTTGTGAGTTCTAGTCGATCAGTTTGATCCACTGTATCGATAGGAGTTCATAAATTGAGACGACCCGAACTTCCTCGTGAAGGAAAGAACGGATTGCTTTGAGGACAAGACGAATCAGAATACAAATAGAAGAACATTTCATTGTTATTACAACAATTTACATCAGAGTATAAGAATATACAGAGTATTAACAAATAATATACATCAGACAAATATCAGAGATTTACAAATTACAATGCAGCGGAAAATAATACAAAACACAAATGAAAGGAATATACGGATACAGAGCTTTCTGAATATCATTCCAACTGTAAACCAGGATCCTGTGAATATAATATGCAAAACCAAAACTACTAGTTGCACGTGTGGAAAATAGGGGCACCCAGAGTTTAGATTAAAACAATAAACTCCAGGTCAGTCATGTGACTGGTGTGAGAACTAAAACAGTTATTTAAAACTTTACTTTAAATCAGATATATCAAGGAACCACGCTGTATAACACGGAACGGGTTTCCTCCCAAGAGTACCAGTGCATATAACAAAACAGCGCAATGTTTTTTTGGAAAAATGAAGCTATTATAAGAACCAGGTCCTATCGCACAATGCAACGCAAGCCGGGGGATAGGGTTTTCCCTTATAATAGCCAAACATGCTTGGTACAATAAAACAAATCATTTTATACTATTATAAGTTCATAGTGTATAAAACATCTTCAAACATAAATGTACCAATCCTAGATGGCATGGGTACCATATATCATGTCGCCAATACAAGGCTCTACAATCAAAACAGCAAATGTCACATATTGGAAGTTGGATTTCCATCTGTGAACCAAGGCAAGGGAACGTCCTTATCACTTCGAGACTGTCTAGCCCGAGCCTCAGGGTCCGATCTCGAATGACCCTTGGATCGTCATGGCCGGTCCACACGGAGTGGATTAAAATGCTTGAACACTGTGTTTCCCCGCCCTATGGGGCGTAAATATGGTCTGTATAAAGACCACCATCGTCTCCGCAGAGACCGAAATAACCGAGGCGCCTCGCTCTTCATCATCCACATAAGTAAAACTTCAGGGCTTGCAAAACGCTGACACCACACCTAGCTAGAAGGAAATGCATGCCCTCTCTGATGTCCTCTCCCGTTTGTGGTTCACACCGGGGTGTGAGGCTCGCGAATCAATGCTACACAAAGTTATGCTATATTAAAGCCGTTCTTTGATCATCAACCACAAGACTCTGCTTTTCAATAAAAGCCTTGATCATTTGCATCTCAGCATGCCACACAGGCAATTCACGCTATGCAACCGATGTCTATCAATCATACAGAATGAAATCTGATGTCAGACACACATCCATTTACAAGTTCGTTCTGGGTCTGAACGAAACCAGAGGCACCTTATTCCTCATCCCATATGTCCAATACAGGAGAGAGGCCCTCGCATATCCGGTCGATCTCCAAGTACGTCTAGACGATCACCACTTATTATCTTCTCTTGGATGTATAGCCCAATCAAGACATCAGTAATCATCCAAACGATGTAAAGACCTCCAATCTTCAACCACCGTCTTCATCCTTGACACATCGTCGAATCAGTTATTCAGAATGGGATAAACACGATCTTTCTGAATAACTCGCGTATATAATAAACAAGTGCTATAAAAACACAATATACGCCTCATTCCAATCTAGAATATTCCTTTATTCAAATATTCTTATACTTTGGGAAATGTTCCCATTAATTTTATCAAAGATAAATTGTTCAAATTTATTCTTTAAACTTCTTTTGGATTTCAATTCAAACCAAATCATGGTTTATCAAAACTAGTCGGGATTAGCGAGCCTTATTGAAGTAATCATTTGTTTAATTTCCAAGTCCCAACCTATTCATCCCATGAAGTAAAACTGGTAATACTTCAAAAACCATGATGTTATCGGTAAATTCAATTACCATTTCACGTTCAAATCCAATTAAAGATTTAACTATCGCCTAGAGTAAAACTGGTGGTACTCCATTCTCGATCATTTCTCAAATTTGATAATTTTAGTTATCAAATTCACCTTTCAATCTATTTAAAGATTTATTAAAACTCTAATTCTGTTTTAATTTCCAAAAATCATTATTAGTGATTTTCTTCAAAGTTAAGAAATTAATCTTATCTTTAACTGGGTTGAAGAACTAATGTCATTTAAAACACAGCTCACGATAAACCCAAAATCTAATTCCATTAACAATGGAATCTTCATGGAAAACAGATCAGTATATATAATCGATATGAACTTCCATATCCAACCGATAATATAAATGGAATAACGGCAAGGCTTTTTAATTTCCATATATATTAACAGTCTTCCTCTATAGAAGTTCACTTAGATTATTACCAAATCGAATTCCATTCCATTCCAATTTGTTTTATTAAATTGGAAAACTTCACTTTGGAAAATTTCCTTTAAATCTTAACACAAGATTTATAAATTCCAAATCACATTTCACTGTAAATCGGGTTAAAGAACGAATATCGTTAAAAACACAGTTCACGATAAACCCAATTCATAACCCATTTTATTCTAGTTATTAAATATAATTGGAAACTCTAACAATCTTAATTAAAAGATTTATTCTCTTCACATGGGGTTCAAGAACAGTGTTACTGAAGACACCGTTCACGACAAACCCAAAATCCCATTGGATATTAAATACAAGGCTCTGAATAGAAAATATATCGGCTTATATTTAATATCAAATACTACAACTAACAAATATCATATTGGAAATACGATATAAATATATCTTTCAAATTTCCATAACAATATCTGTATAATCACGAAATCCAACATCGAAATATTCCAAAGACAATTTCAATTCATATCCATTCCAATTCATATATTGGAAATCCTAGTTATTTTTAAAACCATTTCAAAGTCCAATTTATTTTATTTAAAAATTATTGGATTTCAAATCTAGTTAATAACTAGTTAATTTGGACAAAAATATATTTTTATCTTTTCAATTATGGAATTTTTCATCCGAATTCTTTCCAAATCATTTCTTATGATTTTGCACCAATTATTGATATTTTTAATAATTTTATCAAGGCCCGTACAGTCAATTTCCATAAACGGGCATCGAACTGCACTTACAACGACCTTTTCCAAATTTGATTTGGACATAATTCAAAATCCAACCGTTAGATTTCAAATCTCTAATATTCGTTAGAAATCTCTTTTCGATACGAACCCGTCAGTTCTGGTTTTAGGAGAATCCGACTGTCGGATCTCCCGTAATGTCCATTCGAAGTCAATGGTCGAAATTCGCGAACTGCGGCAGCGCGACACGTTCTATTCAGGTCATTATATTATATACATAATATATAATATATATTTCGTCAATTTCCATTTAAAACATATTTTATAAATCGGTTTAAATTCGTTTTCAAAACGATTACAACTTCATATTCAGTTTAAAATCAAAATTGAATATTCCATATCATCAATATATAAATGATAATATTTTCAAAACATTAGATTTTGAAATCACTACCTTTTCGATATTCATTATGTAACGGCCCGCATTTTGCCCGACCTTAATCGATCGTAAAATCGACCAAGACCGTTCAAAACCCGAGTACGTTAACTTTGGGAATACAACAACATCAGAACAACAACAGCAGACATTTATTACATCATGGTAACGTAACATCAGAGTACAGAATATCAAAGTACATTGATAAATTACAGCGGAAGATAAATTACAATATTTTAATACATTGCAGTGGAAACAATAAAATAGATACAGCGGAAGATAACTATGCTCTGGACACAGTTTAAGCTTCAATCCAACATCCTGCTCGAGATAAGGACCTGCAAACAAACTACTCGACTGCCCATGTGGAAAAGAGGGCACCCGAGTTTGCAAAGTGAAACAAACAACGGGTCAGTCCAAACAAGGACTGGTGTGAGAATTCTTAACTAATTTAACTAATAGTAATAAGGCAAGTCCAAGGACCACGCCGCTAACGCGGAACGGGTTTACTCCAATGGATTGTCGTGCATAAATTAAAGTAAATTGTTAAACAACGCAATGCTTTTTAGAAAAATGAAACCACCATAAGACCCAAGTCCCATCACACAATACAACGCAAACCGGAGGATGGGGTTTTACCTTATAATGGTCAAAAATGCTTGATACGATAAAAACGAATTTGATATTATTATTAGTGTGTATATGTTTCAAAAACATTTCAAAGTAAATGTATCAATCCTAGGACACATAGATACCATAATACTATGCTTCCATACTAGTAATACAATCAAAACCGCATGGGCGTATTGGAAATTGGGTTTCCATCATGAGTCAAGGCTAGGGAGGAGCTCCTTACCGATTCGAGACACTCTAGCTAATGTCTCAGGATCCCCCGCAGTGAACCCTTGGAAAGCTGCAGGGCTGGTCCACACATACAGCTTCGTGGATTGGCAATTCCTGAACACACGTTTCCCGGTCCTATAGGACCTATCATCCGAGGTGCCTCAGTCCATCATCCACATAAGTAAAATGTCGGGCCGTGTTAAAACCCGAACACCACTTCTAGCTAGAAAGAAACATGCTGCTGTCCCTGCGTTCCCTTCTCCCGTTTTAGACTCCGCCGGTGTGTGAGGCTCGCGAAGTCACGCTATACACAAAGCTATGCCTGAACGGGCTATGCTTTGATCATCCCACAAGGCCTTCTTTTCAACAAAGCCTTGATCATATGCATCTTAGCTTGCCACATCATCACTCCATATCACACTACCAATCCTTTTCCGAAATATATGAAAGGGTGTTAAGCAAGAGAATAAATTCTCCGCCACTAATCATTCATACATTTGACAAAAAATAAATAAATACAATATAAAGGAGTACAATGTCAGACACACATTCCATTTATCAACTTATGCTCTGGGTCTGAGCGAAAGCCAAATCCGTACAAATCAACACTACGTCCGGACGGCCACCACTGTAGCCCCTTCAAGGTAGCTACTCCAATCACGGGCATCAACAGTCGTCGTCCATTCGATATGAAGATGGTTGGTCTTCAATTACCATCTTCAACTCTTCGACTTTCAATCGTTGTGTGATCATTCGAAATGAGATTGAACTCGGATGTTTCAAATGATCGTCGCATAATTATCATTTAAATCATTTCATATCGTTAATATTTATGTATAACGATTTATCGCTATTCTTATTTATTTAAAAGAATAACTCAATATAATTAAATGACGCTTCAGGTCGATGGGCGGCCCTAGCGCTGTTTTTACCAAGTTTTGATTTACACATATCCTGAAATCTAACCGTTGGATTTTAACGAAATTTATATCGTTGGAAAGATTTTCCTAAAGCGGTCCTAACGGTTTCAGTTTGTGAAAATCCGACGGTCGGATCTTACGGTATAATCGTTTAAAGTTACAATTTCAAATCGTGAACTACAGCAACACGATTCGTTTTATTTTAATTTATATATATATATATATATATATATATATATATATATACATTCATTCGTTCTACGATTTCAAATTATTTATTCTTTAAATAATTTCCTACACTTTGTATTCAAGTTATTTTTAAATGAACAGAAGTCCATTTCAACACATGTACATTTTCTTCATTCCTTATATGACAATAAAAATGTAAATTTTTATTATTTATTATTTCCATTTCCAACAGTGAACATTTTTCTATATCATTCACTTCACTCAAAATGTGATTTTTAATGATAACATGTTTATATATTTTAATGACTAAAATTGCTGATCTATTTTAGTGAACAAAATTACTGATCCTTTTTCCATGAACAAAAATGAAGATTTTTGTTCGATCTATTTTAATGAGTAAAATTGTTTATTCTTTTCCTATATTACATTAAAAGTGTTTTCAATGTGAATCATATTTCATAATGAAATATGAACCTTTTCTATGTTTTTGATATTAGCATTTAAAAATGTTTTTAATGTAAATCATATTCCTTAGTGACATACGAACCTTTTTCTACTCTTTTTACTTACACTTAGAATGTAAACAAGAATATACCTTTTTATGTCATCCTTTATTTACCTCTAAATTGCGGGCAAAAATATAATCTCTAAATCAACCTTTTTATTTACACCTACAGTGTAAATAAAAAAAAAATATAACTTCTAAATTTTGTTATGTTTTGTTTCAACTCACATACAAATGTTACTTCCAATTCTATGGATTATTTGCAACAAAAATGTACAACTTTAATTTCAATGTTTACATTTGATTTATAAATTGCAAATAAAATACTTATTTTCTATGTTATATTTGTACTATAAAATACAAATAAAAAGGTGAAAAGTTCTATCTTTTCAATATTACAACAACAAAAAATGTAATTTACATTACAACGTCAAATCCTCCTTAATAATTACATTAAAAATGTAATTATCATTACAGTGAAAATTCCTATCATTTTTAAATTACATAAAAAGGTGATTTTGATTCCATTGTCCAATTTCTATTTTTAATTACATTAAAAGTGTAATTTCCATTACGATGATGAATTCTTATCTTATAATTACATTAAAAATGTAATTCTCTTTTCTTTTAATTACATACAATATAATTTTGTTTTTATCTTAATTACATACAATGAAATTTTCTTGTTAATAAATTCTAATCAAAGTGACATTCTTATCTTGCCAGTCCTAATACAATAAAAGTGACATTTCTATTTATCATGAACAAATCCTATGTAAATGACATTTTTATTTATCATATACAAATCCTAACAAAAGTGACACCTTTATCCAAGTGTAATATTTTTAACAAAGAGACAATTTATTATACTGTCATATTTTTAACAAAAATGTCAACTTTATTCTGATACAACATTTTTAACCAACATGTCAAATTTTCTTCTAATGCAACATTACTAACAAAATGTCAATTTTAATCTAATTTGACGCTCTTAACAAAAGTGACAAATTTAATCTAATTTAACCTTCTAACAAAAATGACCTTTTTGTTCAAATTTAACATTTCTAATAAAAATGGATTTTTTTTTTTACACTAACACACACATTTAAAATAAAATTAGTCCTTTCATACCGATGCAACATTTATAGCAAAAATGTTATTTTTCTTCTTCTTTTTCTAATGTAACATTTTTAATCTAAATAAGCACTATTAATAAAGTGGGTTTTTTTCTTTTAAATGAACATCATTGACAAAAGTGATGTTTTAATTCTAAAGTAACATTTCTAGAAAAATGTGTATTTTTAATCATGTATGACATTTCTAACAAAATGTATATTTTAATTACCTTAACATTTTACAACTAAAATATTATTTTAATCCATTAACATTTTATAATTAAAATGTTATTCCTCTTCATCTTAGCATTTTATAACCGAAATGTTATTTTTCATAAATCTTAACATTTTATAACTGAAATCTAATGACATATAAAAGTATTTTTTATATGTTTACATTCCATATGGATTCCATATAATAAATAAAAGAATATTTATTTATTTACAATTTCCTATGTATTCTATATTACAAATAAAAGAATATTGCATTTGTTAACAATTTACTATGTTTTCTAATAACAAATAAAAGGATATTTTATTTGTTAACAATCTCTAATTACAAAATTGATATTTCTAATTTAACAATTCTAATTAAACATATATGACATATATAATCTGTCAATTCTAATCGAACATACATGGCATCTATAATTTGTCAATTCAAATCGAACATACATAACAATTCTATTTTGTTGAATCATCTCTACAATTCCATTATATATAATTTTAACCAAATGAATCACCCCCAAACAGCATCAATAATTCTAGATCAAGTTGTGTATAACATCAACTGAAGTTAACAGCGAATGGATCAATATTTCCAAACACTATTATGATTATTTGATTATAATTATTTAAAAAGAATTCTCACCAAACAATTCAGATCTGAAATTTCCAACGTTCTCTGTTTCAATCCCGGTCAGTTTCATCTTGTAGTGCTCGGAAATAAGAATCCAACGCAATCAGTTTCGTCAATTTCTGATAAGATTTGAAGTAGATATGGCTTTTTAAAGATTTGAATATTTAAAAGGATAATTACATTATAATTAAATTAATTAACTTTCTCCTTTACCCTCTAATCGATTTCTTCCTTCTCGTTTTACTGTCTGATGGTTTCAAGTTTAAGTTCGATCCTAGGGCTGTCTTCTTCTCCCGGACCACCAAGCTTCAGGTCAATCAGAGACTGCCTCGGCGGAGAGCACCAGAAGGCGCACCCGGGGGGCCCACCTTTGCTCAGCTCGATCGAGCCCGGGGAGGGGGGGGGGTACGGAGGTGCGTTTGGCCGAGGTTTGGGCGCACGGTTCTCGGTCTTCGAGCCACCAGAGAACGATCAGGTCGTATGGAAATGGAGAGGAGAAGAAGAGCTTCAAGATGGTATAGAGTTTGTCTCCTAATTCGTAGAGAGGAGGGAGATTTTAATGGGGAAAAGTGGAAGATTCTCGGCCATTGGAAGAGAACATACGGCAGTTGGGTATTGGGAATTAGGGTTACGTAAAATACGGGGTATTTATACAGTGTATTTCTCTTTTAATTTTTTTATTTAATTCAATAATTCATGTTTACCTATACGAACCCCAAATCGAACCCAACGAATGTAGCCCCTAGCTAATAACCCCCATTCCGGACTCAATGGAACATGTTTCGTAACCCAATTCGGCTGTTATGATATGTTTTTTCTTTAATTTTAATTATAAATCATTAAATTATTTAATTTAACTGTACATATAAATTCACTGGGGCCACATATGGACTCTAAAAATTACAGAAAAATTATATTTGGTTATGTTTTGACGATATGGTCCTAATAAAACTAATTTCGTCGAATTCTGAGACTGTTTGAAAAATGGCTATTTTTAAGCTGTTTAAATTTGACCAAAAACTGACAAAACAAGGTTTCTTTTGCCACGCTCACATATTAATTCAAAAAATTTTGGAAAATTAAACTTAACAATAATTTGACATTCCGGTTCCAACAAAAGTGGTTTCGTCGAAAACCGAGGTTGTTTGAAAAATGGCTATTTTCAAGGCGTATATATTCAATATTAAAAATACATTTTTAAACAAATAATTTTCATAACTCTAAATATATAAGTGTTTACTATTTTTCAATGCAAAAACGTCATTCTGAACTCAATGGTAGTGGTTTCGAGTTCAAATTCTTTCGTATGCAAAAAGTAGCATTTTGACCTTTGTAAATTTCATAGCGACCTTTCTAAATTTTAATTTTGACATAACTTTTGATTCCCGCTATGAAATTTCAATTTTTCAGATTCGTTAGAAAGGTATTTTTAAATAGATTCTAATATTTTTTGTTTCACTAAAATCCGTTAAATTTTGCAATCTGTATGATCAATCAAAGTTCAAGTTTAACTTTTCAAACTACAACGCTATTTCTAACTCTTTTTATAATTAAAATTAAATTATTCATTCTAACTTTAATTTAAATCAATTTTAATTATTACTATGCTAAATAAATTATTTTAAATATCAAAAACTCATTAAAATTACTTAAAAATAAATTTTTAAATTTGCCCCAAAATTCAGGGTTGTTACATTCTCCCCCACTTAAAAACTTTTCGTCCTCGAAAAGGAACGAAGATAAAAGTTGTTTAATTAACTAACTTATCTTTCATTCTTTAATTCGTTTCTATAATTTTATAATTTTATTAGTTGAACTAATAATTACACTGCACAATCATCAATCAATTGGTTGATTAGCTTTTTAAATATTTATAACTTTTGTATATTCAAAAATCATATTTTCTAAAATAGATTATAATTACAAATACGTATATTATAAGCTTGTTACTCCCAACTCATTCTAGGGCATTACTAACCCCATCTCTAATGAGTTTTCTCATTCTAGGATACTGCTGATCCTATCTCTAGTGAGTATTCTTATTGGATATTACTAATCCAATCTCTGATGAGTCTTTTGTTCAGTTCTAAAGAGTTGTATCCCAAAGATTTGAGCTAACCAAAGCTCTGATACCAACTGTAACGGCCTGCTTTTTGCCCGACCTTAATCGATCGTAAAATCGACCAAGACCGTGGGTACGTTAACTTTGGGAATACAACAACATCAGAACAACAACAACAGACTTTTATTACATCATGGTAACGTAACATCGGATACAGAATATCAGAGTACATTGATAAATTACAGCGGAAGATAAATCACAATATTTTAATACATTGCAGTGGAAACAATAAAATAGATACTGCGGAAGATAACTATGCTCTGGACACAACTTTAAGCTTCAATCCAGCATCCTGCTCGAGATACGGACCTGCAGACAAACTACTCGACTGCCCATGTGGAAAAGAGGGCACCCAAGTTTGCAAAGTGAAACAAACAACGGGTTAGTCCAAACAAGGACTGGTGTGATGTAACGACTCGGAAATTCTAAACCAATTTAAAAATTTTTAATTGGCTAAAATAATGGATTTTAAATATTTAAAATAAATATTTTAAATAATAGCTGTGACGACAAGGAATTTCGCTCGATCTGAATCAGTCGTTAAACCGACAAGGACCGTTCGAAACCCCTGATCGTTTTGAGAATAGGACAAATCAGAACGCAGACAGAAGAACATTTCATTGCTATTACAACAATTCCATCAGATACAAGAATATACAGAGTATAATTGAATAAATTACATTCGATAAATATCAGAGATTACAATAAATTTCCTAGCAGCGGAAAATAATATAAAGCACAACTGAAGGTGATATATGGATACAGAGCTTTCCGGATATAATTCCAGCTGTAAACCAGGATCCTGTGAATATAAATCTACAAAACCAAAACTACTAGCTGCCCGTGCGGAAAATAGGGGCACCCAGAGTTTAGGTTAAAACAATAAACTCCAGGTCAGTCATGTGACTGGTGTGAGAACTAAAACAGTTATTTAAAATTTTACTTTAAAGGAGAGTAATTCAAGGGACCACGCCGTATAACACGGAACGGGTTTCCTCCCAAGAATACCAGTGCATAGAAAAGACAACGCAATGCTTTTTCGAAAAATGAAGCTATTATAAGACCCAGGTCCCATCACACAATGCAACGCAAGCCAGAGGATAGGGTTTTACCTTATAACAGCCAAACATGCTTGGTACGTTTAAAACAAATCGTTTGATACTATAATAAGTGTATAATGTCAAAACAGTTTCAATCATAAATATAAATCATAGGCGGCATGAATGTCCCATACCACTATGTCGCCATACTAGTTCTACAATTAAAACCGAGATATCTCATATTGGAAATTGGATTTCCGTCATGAGTCGAGGCAAGGGGCAAGCTCCTCTCCGCGTTCGAGACACTCTAGCAAATGCCTCTGGACTACACACTCTGGGCAACCCTGGATGCGGCTGGGCCGGTCCTCACTTACGTTAGAAGATTAGTTATGCCTGAACACACGTTTCCCGGTCCTTACAGACCTATAATCGAGGCACCTCATTCCAACAACCACAAAGGTGAAAAGTATATAAATGTCAGGGCTGGTAAGTCACTGACACCACCAAAGCTAGAAAGAAACGTCGTGCTCTCCCAACGGTCTGTATCCCGTTTTTAACTCATACCGAGTTGTGAGGCTCGCGAATCCACGCTATACACAAAGCTACGCCACAAAGGCCGTGCTTTGATCATCAACCACAAGACTTTGCTTTTCAACAGAAGCCTTGATCCATGCAACTCAGCGTGCCACACAGGCAATTCATGCCATGCGATTAATATCTATCGATATATAACCTCTAAGCTCGTACGTCTCAGAGAAGGGCGTTAAGCAAGAGAATAAATTCTCCACCGCCAACAGATATATATTTAACAGAAATCAATCAACATAGAATAAAATCCAATGTCAGACACAATCCATTTACAAGTTCGTTCTGGGTCTGAACGAAACCGGAGGCACTTTCCTCGCATATCCATCGATCTCCAAGTACGTCTGGACGACCACCAACTATTTCCATCCTCTTGGGTTTACAGCCCAATCAGGATTGTCAGTAATTATCCAGACGATGTGAAGACTTCTGGTCTTCGACCACCGTCTTCATCTTCGACATATCGTCGAATCGGTTATTCAGAATGGGTATAAACCCGGCCTTTCCGAACAACCCGCGTATATTAAAAACAAAGGTTTCACAAACACAACGAACGCCTCATTCCAATCCAGAATATTCTTTTATTCACAAAATCACATTTTTAGGGAAAGGTTCCCATTAATTTTATCTAAGATAAATTCTTTCAAATTTATCCTTTAATCTTCCTTTGGATGTCATTTCAAACCAAATTATGGTTTTCTAAACTAGTCGAGATTAGCGAACCACACCGAAGTAATTATTTATTTTATTTCCCAATCCCAACCTATTCATCGCATGAAGCAAAACTGGTAAAACCCCATATCTAACACCACGGTATTATTGGTAAAATTAATTACCATTTCACGTTCGAATCTAATTAAAGATTTAACTACCGCTTTGGAGCAAAACTGGTGATACTCCATTCTCGCTCATTTTCTATATTTGATAATTTGGATTATCAATTCACATTTCAATTTAATTGCAGATTCATTAAAACTCCTTTTACTGGGTTAAAGAACTAGTGTCAGTTAAAACACAGTTCATGATAAACCCACAAATCAATTCTATTTAAAATCGGGTTAAAGAACTAGTGTTATTTAAAACACAGTTAACGATAAACCTATGAATCTGTTCTATTTAAAATCGGGTTAAAGAACTAGTTTTATTTAAAACACAATTCACGATAAACCCATGAATCAGTTCTATTTAAAATCGGGTTAAAGAACTAGTGTTATTTAAAACACAGTTCACGATAAACCCATGAATCAGTTCTATTTAAAATCGGGTTAAAGAACTAGTGTTATTTAAAACACAGTTCACGATAAACCCATGAATCAGTTGTATTTAAAATCCGTTTCAAATCCAATTTATTTATTTAAAAATAAATGGGTTTTAATTTTAGTTCAAAACTAGTTCATTTCGATAAAAATCTATTTTTATCTTTTAAAATATGGAGTTTTTCATCCCATTTTTTCCTAAATCATTTCTTATGATTTTACACAAATTATTACTATTTTTAATAATTTTATCAAGGCCCGTACAGTCGATTTCCATCAACGGCCATCGAACTGCACTTACAGCGACCTTTTTCAAATTTGATTTGGACGTATCTCCAAATCCAACCGTTAGATTTCAAATTTCTAATATTCGTTGGAAAGCTCTTTTCGATATGAACCCAACGGTTCCGGTTATAGGAGAATCCGACGGTCGGATCTCCCGTAATGTCCGTTCGAAGTTAATGGTCGAAATTCGCGAACTGCCGAGGCGCGGCGCGTTCTATTCAGGCCATTATGTTATATATATATAATATATATTTCATCGATTTCTATTTAAAACGAATTTTATAAATAATTTTGAATTCGTTTCAAAAACAATTCCAACCTTTATTTCAAATTCAAATCCAAATTAAATTTTCTATTACAAATCCTTTTTGTTTTCATTTCTATTTGATTTCAATTCACATTGATTCTTAATTCGATTCGAATTCATTTTCTTTTCAATTCAATTCAATTCGCTTTCTATTCAATTCGAATTCAATTCGTTTTCTATTCAATTCAATTCGTTTTCTATTCAATTCAAATCAAATTCGTTATATATCAAATCAAATTCGTTTTCTATTCGATTTGAATTCTATTCGTTTTATATTCAATTCATTTCGAAATCGTTTTATATACAATTCATTTCGAAATCGTTTTATATTCAATTCATTTCGAAATCGTTTTATATTCAATTCATTTCGAAATCGTTTTATATTCAATTCAAATCAAATTCGTTATATATCAAATCAAATTCGTTACATATCAAATCAAATTCGTTTTCTATTCGAGTTGAATTCAATTCGTTTTATATTCAATTCAAATTCAATTCGTTTTCTATTCAATTCAAATTCAATTCATTTTCTATTCAATTCGAATTTCATTTCAAAATATTCGATTTCGAAATCACTTTTCAATATTCATTTTCTAATGAATAAAATCGATATAAATATCGTTCACGTCAAAATGGCGCCAATCTAATCAACACGGCTTCATATAGTTCTATTTTCAATTATTCTATTTCAAATATTTCTTTTTCAAACATTTCCTATTCAAATATTTCTATTTCAAATATTTCTATTTTTAAAATATTTCGTTCAACACATGACTAATCTCAACGGATGAGTACTGTCAACACATGAACCTTTATTTTATATTGATAAAGATGTAAATTTTATTATTAAAATACTTCTTTCAACACATGAGTAATCTCAACGGATGAGTACTGTCAACACATGAACCTTTATTTTATATTGATAACGATGTAAATTTTATTATTAAAATACTTCGTTCAACACATGACTAATCTCAACGGGTGAGTATTGTCAACACATGAACCTTTATTTTATAATATTGATAAAGATGTAAATATTATTATTAAAATACTTCGTTCAACACATGACTAATCTCAACGGGTGAGTACTGTCAACTCATGAACCTTTATTTTATAATATTGATAAAGATGTAAATTTTATTATTAAAATACTTCGTTCAACACATGACTAATCTCAACGGGTGAGTACTGTCAACACATGAACCTTTATTTTATAATATTCTTTATTTTTTCGATTGGAATGAGGCCCAATCAATTACCATATAGCGTTAACTATATGGATTCCATACCACACATGCATATAATAGCAACGATAAATAATCAACCATCATCCAAAGTGCACTACACTGTATAAGCATCAAATATAGATATCTAGCGCTAACAACAGCCTGCCAATCAATCGATCGACATATTTAATCAATCAGGATGAGTGAACTTCAAATTTCATCCCAACATCCGTGTGGGGTTTCAAACAATCAAACACAGAGTTTAGTTGTGCAGTTGGGCGATGTGTAAAATTTATCGACCCAATCAACGTCTTTCAAATAGGTGTACATAAACAAACCGTCCGGTTTGTAAATGAATATTTTATTTTATTCATTTCCACGTTAAAAATTATATTTTTAACGATAAAACATTTTATTTCATCCCATGAATTTCTATTCAGTTCATTCTTTAAATAAAATGATATTTTTATTTTTCTAACTTATTTTAGAAAATTTCGGCGGCATAACGGCACGATACTAGAAACGGGACGAGGCCTAGCCTTATCCCCGGTCTAGTGAAGGCCCACGCCATTCACACATCAATCAAATCCATTCATTTCACCAAACAATTCAATTCAAACCAAATAATCTAACCAACTACACAACCAAACAATTAAACAAGCCATCCATGGTCTGTGGATGACGGGTGTCGGGTGCTACTAAACACCGTCTGCATCCTAGTATATATATATATAATTAGAAAAGAAATTGAAGAGTGAGAAATTCTCACCAATAGCTATCCAATACCACGACTCTTCATCGATAGAAATCTTCATCGTTCTCGCCTTTTTATCGCTTTCGTTGCCCATAGCCACTACATATATAACAATCGAATTTTTACTTTGTTATTCAATATATAAAAATCGAATTTTTACTATGCTATTCAATATATAAAAATCGAATTTTTACTTTGCTATTCAATATATAAAAATCGAATTTTTAATTTGCTATTCAATATATAAAAATCGAATTTTTACTATGCTATTCAATATAAAAAAATCGAATTTTTACTATGCTATTCAATATATAAAAATCCTATTTTTTTCTATGCTATTCAATATATAAAAATCGAATTTTTACTTCGTTACTATATAGATAAAAATTCTATTTTTACATTGCTATTCTTCATATAAAGATTTCTCCTTTTCAAATATTTCATTATAAAAATCACATTTTTATTTTGCTACACATACAAAGATGATATTTCTAATATTCCTATCATGTAAAAATTATATTTTTAATTCTCTACATAAACAAAAATCATATTTTTACATCTCCTATATAGTAAAGATTATATTTTTAATACTTTAATAATATAAAAATCATATTTTTATTACTTTAAATATATAAAAATCATATTTTTAATCCACTACAAATGTAAAAATCACGCCTTTCTCCATTTAAAAATATCTTCTTTCTTCCTCTAAAATTCTCGTCTTTTCTATTTTAAAAATCTCGTCTTTTATATTTTAAAAATCTCGTCTTTTCTATTTTTAAAATCTCATCTTTTCTATTTTAAAAATCTCGTCTTTTCTATTTTAAAAATCTATTCAAAAATCAAGCTAATTTCATTTCAAAAAGAATGTTAATTTCATTTCAAAACTATGCTAAATTAGTAAATTAACTAAACTAATTACATTAAATAAACAAAGACAAATAAATAAATAAATTATTTAAAATTACCTTTTCTTCTTCATTGTTTATCACGCCGGGGGGGGGGGGGGGGTCTGCGCGGAGGAGGGGGATTGAGGTGGCGTCATTCAGGTGAGGAGGGGCAGCGGGCGATGGGGGTCCCGCTGGTGGTTGCGGCGGCGTTGGGAAGTGGCACCGTGGAGGCGAGAGGAGGTGCGATAGGAGGAGGGGGGTTCGGGCGAGTTCGATTTAGAAGGGGGAGAGACGAAGGAGAAGGGGGAGGCGGTCACGGCAGGGAGCTGGTGGAGGGGAGCGCCTCCTGCAGTGGGTGGTGGCGAGCGGCTTCGAGAGCCCCCAGGCGGCGGTGCGATTAGGTTTTAATTTTTTTTTTCCTATTTTCTGTTCAATCGATTTTGAACGGGGGGGAGGGGCCAGAGAAATAGAGAGGGTGAGGAGAGAGAGGGTTTTATTTTTTAATTGATTTAATAATTTAATTTGCAAAAAGTTGACTTTTACATACGACCTCTAAACGAGGCCCACCGCCTGTCGCACTTAGCGTTCTACCCCCATTCCGAACACAATGGGATATGTATCATAGGTTGATTTGATCGTTTCGATCAGTTTCCATTAAAATCAACATATAACTCTATATATTGAATTTAAACGCGCATTTCAATTTACCGGGGTCACATACTTACTCTATAAATTCCAAAAAAATATTTTTCTAGCTTCGTATTGACGATACGGTCCTAACAAAACTAGTTTGGTCGAATTCTGAGACCGTTTGAAAAATGACCAATTTCCAGTCGATTAAAATCAACTGAAACTGGTCAAACGCGTTTTCCTTTGCCACGCTCACATATTGATTCGAAAAATTATGAAATTTGGAACCTAGCAATAATTTGACACTGCGGATCCAACAAAAGTGGTTTCGTCGAAATCCGAGGTCGTTTGCAAAATTCCCATTTTTAAGGGCCTGAATTCCATAGCGACTATTCAGAATTTTCAACTGGACATATCTTTTGATCCCCGCTATGAAATTTTGATTCTTCGGATTTGTTGGAAAGATATCATCAATTAGATCCTAATGTTTTTGATTTCATTAAAATCCGGATTGTTTTGCACCCGGTATGTTCAATTGATGTTTGAAATCAAATTATCGAACTACCGCGCCATTTTCAATTCTATTTATAATTATATATAAATATTTATATTCTAACGACGACGCGTATAATATATACGTCGAATTCTATTCAAAATAAATTTTCCTGTCAATATTATTTAAAATAATCTATTTTAAATAATCAAAATTCGCTAAAATTGCCAAAATAAAAAATTTAAACTGGCTCAGAATTTCCGGGTTATTACAATAGCAATGAAAAGTGAGTTTGAATCGACATTTGAAAACTAATATAATTAATTCTAATTATAAACAAGGCCTGAAATGGCATTGCAGTTTCAAAAATTGAATTCAAACTTTGACTGACTGTACCGGGTGCAAAACAAAACGGATTTGAGTGAAACCAAAAATATTTAAATCTGTCAGTGAATACCTTTCTAACGAATCTGAAAATCGAAGTTTCATAGCGGAAAGAAAAAGTTATGGCCAAATGAATTTTCAGAAAGGTCGCTGTGGAAATTATATAGCCCGTGAAATTGGCCATTTTGCAAACGACCTCAGAATTCGACGAAACCACTTTTGTTGGATCCAGAATGTGAAGTTATTGCTAGATTTCAAATTTCATAATTTTTGAAGCTAGTATGTGAGCGTGGCAAAGGAAAACGTGTTTTGGTCAATTACAGTTAAATTGGATCGACCAGAAAAGGGCCATTTTGCAAACGATCTCAGAATTCGACGAAATCAATTTTGTTGGGACCGTATCGTCAAAACATAGCTAGATTTATTTTTCGGGAATTTTTAGAATCAGTATGTGGCCCCGGCAAATTGAAATGTACGTTCAAATTAAATATTGAATGTTTTATATTTTAATTTGAATGAAAACTGACTGAAACAATCGAATGGGCCTTCGAAACATATCCCATTGTGTTCGGAATGGGAGTGAAACGATAGGGACGATAGTCGTTGGGTTTGGATTGGGGTTCGTGTGTGAAAGGGGTATTTTAGAGAATTTAAAAATTATAAAATAAAAAACCCTCATTGGCCCTCACTCCTTCTCTCTTCCCCGATGTCCTCTGAAACCCGACGGCGCCCCCCTTCTTTCCTTCTCTCCTCTTTTGTCGCCTCCACGGCCATCACCAGCGACCGCCACCACATCCCCTCGACGCGCCTCCTCCTCCTCTTCAAATCCGACCCAACCACCACCCTTCTCGTCACCTCCACTGCCTGAATCGAGCCCGGAAAGTGAGCCACTTCCCAGCGTCGCCGCCGCCAGATCCGGCCACCATACATGACCGCACCACCATCGACAGCAGCGCCTCACTCCCCTCTTCCACGTCCTCACCTCTGGTCATCCCAATATCGCTCGGATTTCGCGAAAGATCGAAACCCTTGTCTGAACCAACGATAAAGGTGATTCCTGTATATGATTTAAACACTTTAAAGTGTTGCAAACGTTGAAAAATCATATCTTTTTGGTTTCTTGTCGAAATTCAGTGAAACAAGAGACATCGGGACCGTGAGGACGTCTTCTACATTTTAGAAGAGACCGCGTATTTTTCTGAGCCTTCTGCTATTTTTTGGTGGAGTGGAACCCAATGTGAGATTTCTAATTTATAAATGATATGGAAAACGATGATGTATAAATTATATAGTCGATGTATGAGTTATATAAGTGTTGTAAACCTCTTGTATAAGCGTTGTATAAGTTGTACGTTCGATATATAAGTTGTATATGCGTTGTAAAAATTATATATGTGTTGAAATAGAAGTGAAATGCTATATATATATATATATATATATATATATATATATATATATATATACGCCCCTCGTCCACAAACCATGGACGATATTTATTGGTTGTGATTGGTGTGAAAATTGATTGATAGCGAATGGTTGATTGAAATTGTTTGTGGTTGAAAAATACCCATTTGTGGTTGAGAAATATTTGGTTGAAACCACATAGGATTAGTTTGTGGAAATGAAATAAATATATATGCCGCCTGCGTGCGAACTAGATGCATGAATCCCCATTGTCAAAAACCGCGAGGTTTTAAGGTAGAGTGAGGAGCCGTACTAGGGATGGTCCCGGTTTTAACTACCCTGCCCTTATGCTGCCGAAATTTTGAATAATATTCATGTGTTTGAATTATTTTCATTTGTTGAAACTATATTTATTCGTTGAATAGAAAACCTTCATGTGTTGAATTGAAACTCATTCGTTGAATAGAAATTCATGTGTTGAATGGTATTCGTGTTTTAAATATAAAAATCTCCTTTTTATATATACATATACAAACTATAGAAAACCTTCATGTGTGGAATCGATATTCATTCATTGGATAGAAATTCATGTGTTGAATGGTATTCATGTTTTAAATATAAAAATCACCTTTTTATATATATACAAACTGTAGAAAACCTTCATGTGTTGAATCGATATTTATTCGTTGGATAGAAATTCATGTGTTGAATGGTATTCGTGTTTTAAATATAAAAATCACCTTTTTATCGATATATATAAACTATAGAAAACCTTCATGTGTTGAATCGAAATTCATTCGTTGAATTGAAATTCATGTGTTGAATGGTATTCATATTTTGAAAGAAATTGTTTTATAATAAAAATCCCATTTTTATCATCGATATGAGATATATAAAATAATCTTGTTTTGAAATAAACTGTTTTATAATAAAAATCCTATTTCTATCACCTATAATAACTATGTAAAATAGTCGAGTTTTGAAATAAATTTTTTTACATTAAAAACCACATTTTTATTATATACATGAATTGTTAAAAATAGTGAAGTGTTGAAATAGAAGACAGTTAGATAAAAAAAATATAATTTTTATCAAACGTATGAAAAGAATATAGCTTTGAAATCGGAGAATCGATATATTTATATAAATAGAATTGAAATATATCGAATAACGAAGCTGCAGTTCGTATTTTGAAACTGTGATTTCAAACGATTAGTACGTGATATCCGACCATCGGATTTTCCCGAAATCGCGACCTTGGGTTCGCTTTCGAAATATCTTTCCAACAGCACCAACTTTGTAAAAATCCAACGGTTGGATTGTCTAGAATGTTTACTTCAAATATGAAGAAAAACAGCGCCAGAATCAATTATATATATATATATATATATTTAATTATATTTAATCGAATAACGACGCTGTAGTTCGTATTTTGAAATCGAAACTTCAAACGATTATACCGGGAGATCCGACCGTCGGATTTTTCCGAAACTGGAACCGCTGGATTCGTTTTGAAAAGATCTTTCTAATGATGTAAATTTTGTGAAGATCCAACAGTTAGATTTTCAGATATGTGTAAATCAAATCTGAAGAAAAACAGCGCCACGGCTGCGTTATGGTCCGAAGCGTCGTTTTGAATAAATTGGCTATTTTAAAATAAATAAAAATAGCGATAAATCATTATAAAATATTATAAACGATATGGATGTGAAATTTAGAAACTAACTGAAGGTTGGCTAAGTCGAATGGTTTCTTGGGTATTGATCTGATGTTGGTTTCGGCCTTCGGGGTTAATATTTGGGAAATCGTTCTCTTACTAATTAACTGTTAGTGACTAATGAATTGAAATGATGCGTAGTAGTGTTTGTATAGCACTTGTTTACTATATACGTGAGTTGCTCAGAAGGACCGGGTTTATCCCATTCTGAATGACTGAATAGACGATAAGAAATCGAAGATGAAGACGGTGGTCGAAGACCGGGGATCTTCACCTCGTTTGGATGGTAATCGAGGTCCTGATTGGGAGGCATCCCGAAATATGGATAATGAGTGGTGATCGTCCAGACGTACGTGGTGATCGATGGGTTTGCGAGGTATATAGTGCCTCCGGTTTCGTTCAGACCCAGAACGGACTTGCAAATAGACAGTGTGTCTGACATTGGAATTTATTCTATGTAATTGATTGCCATCAGTTGCACGGTGTGAATTGCCTGTGTGGCATGCTAAGATGCAGTGATCAGGGCTTCTGTTGAAAAGCAAAGTCTTGTGGTGATGATCAAAGCACCGCCTGTGTGGTGAAGCTTTGTGTATAACGTGAATTCGCGAGCCTCACACCCCGGTATGAACCAGAAACGGGAGAGGACATCAGGGAGGGCCTACGTTTCTTCCTAGCTAGAAGTGGCGTCAGTGGTTTTACACGCCCTGACGAGTTTGACTTATGTGGTTGTTGCTGTTGCGAGGCGCCTCGGTTATATCGGTCGATCCGGGACCGATGGAGTCATTCGTTGACTCATTTACGCCCCAAAGGGCGGAGAAATGCAGTGTTCAGGAATTTTAATCCACATCGGTGGACCGGCCCTGACGATCCAAAGGCTTGACTGAGTACTTGCCTAAGGCTCGGGCTAGGCAGTCTCGAATTCGGTAAGGACTATCTTTTGCCTTGGTTCATGACGGAAATCCAATTTCCAAATACGACATCGTGCGGTTTTGATTGTATATATATATGGCGACATGATATATGGTACCTATGCCGTCTATGATTGATAGTTATGATTCGAAATTGTTTTCGAAACATGTAAACACTAGTAATAATATCAAATGCTTTTGTTTTATTCGTATCAAGCATATTTTGGCTATTATAAGGTAAAACTCTATCCTCCGGTTTGCGTTGCATTGTGTGATGGGAACTGAGTCTTATAATGGCTTCATTTTTATAAAAGCATTGCGATGTTTAAGAGAATGATTTGTTTTAAAGCACTGGCAATCCAATGGAGTAAACCCGTTCCACGAAAGTGGCGTGGTACTTTGATTAGCCATATTATAAATGTGTTGAGTAGATTTCTCATACTAGTCCCATGACTGACTCGTAGTTTGTTTCACTTTCAAACTCAGGTGCCCCTTTTTCTACATGGGCAGCCTTGTATTCAGCTTTAGCTAGTTCTTTCTGGAAAGCCGGAGCTGAAGACGGATTCTATTATTTATCTCTTTTTATGTTGTTCAGCTCCTATTGTACATTATGTTTGTTTTCCACTGTAGACATTTATGTATAGCTGAACTGTATTTGTATTAAGTATGATCCTGTATATTGTGTAACTCTGATGATTACGTTTATCCAGTATATTCTATTGTTCATTATCTGGTGTATTTATTTATTTCTGATGTGTTGTTATCTGTTTATGTGTTATATTCCAAGGATTACCCTTGCCGCCGTCAGTACGGGGTTTGGGGTCGTCTCATTTGGTATCAGAGCTTTGGTTAAGCTTAGTTCTGGAATATAACATATTAACGAACTCGTCAGAAATAGAACCAGTAGTGTTCTAGGATGGGTAACTCTATACAGATAGGATCAGTAATATCCTAGTATGAGTAAAGCAGAATGAAATACACCCCACTAGACACATTTGCATTTGAAGTATATGTTTCTATGTTTTAAAATACCTTTTCTATGACCTGACACTTGATCTGCCATTTGCAGAAGTACTAGAAAAATGAGTGTCAGAAACAGAAGAAATGCAGAACCCGATCTAGAGGCTCTATTAAAGAGATATCGAAATCTGAACGGAGCACAGTTCTCGGGCAATGAATCTATAATTCAAACTCAAGCTTGGTTGAGTTCTGTCGAAAGAATTTTTGGGCGTATCCAGTTGAGAGATGATCAGAAAAGATTAGTAGCATCTTGGGCGCTTAAAGAAGAAGCTTTAATCTGGTGGGAAACAATCAAGATAATCCAGAAGGTGATATCACCTGGGATAGATTCAAAGAGATTTTCCTAGCAAGATTTACTCCTCCTGAGGTGACGGAGCGATTATGTGATGAATTTTCTTATCTCATACAAGGTGATATGACCATCCCAGAATATCATAAGAAATTCAACGAACTTTCTCACTTTGCTCCTCATCTGTTTCAAGATCCAAAGAGGAGGAATTTGAGATTTATTCATGGCCTGCAAATGAGATATCAGAATAGTGTAATGAGGAATGTGAAGCTTCCTTTTTCAGAAATGATATACATGGCTTATCAGTATGAAGATCTCCATAAGAAAGATATGTTGCACGACGAAGAGGAAGTCTGTTCTAGTAACAAAGAAGAGTCGGAAACTGATATTCCTAAAGCCAGTACGAGGTCTGAGGTCAGTAAAAAGCCTAAAGTCAATCGAAAAAGGGCCAGATCTGAAAAAGAACCAGCAACGACTGCCATGTGCAAGAAGTGCAATCAGAAGGGGCATTTGTCCAGAAAATGTAAATCTTTAAACAAACGAAGCAAGAGTGGATCTAAGCCCACGAAGAAACAAAAGAACCCAAATGGGGAAAGGAGATGCCATAAGTGCCGCCAAGCAGGTCATATTGCACGGGAGTGCCAACTCTCAAAGAAATCTGAAGCAGTACATATAAATGAAGTAGCAGAGACTTCCGAGCCCTCAGCTAGTCAAGAAAGGGCTGATGTTTTGGAAGGCACGCTTAATGTCAAAAATATTCCAGTTAAAGTACTGTTTGATATAGGCGTGTCGCGAAGCTTTATTGCAAAGATTGCAGCTAGGAAGCTGGATTTGAATTTGAAGAAGCTCAAAGAACCAATGACCGTCCGGTCGTGGGTTCCATCGATCTCAGTTGGGTTTGTGCAGTACCTGTCTTTTTTTCCTGCTATAAATTCCCTACTTTCTCTATCGTCATGAATTTTACTGAATTCGATCTTATTCTGGGATTGGATTGGCTAACCAAATATGAAGTAGAGGTCAGATGCGCCGAGAGAGTTGTTAGGGCTAAGACTAAATCAGGGAATTATATAACCATACCGTGTGAAGGTCAGAAATCTAATAGAAAAGACTTCTGGGTAGCTTTGGATGTTTCTCCTATTCAAATAGAAAATATCCCTGAAGTCATAGAGAATATTCCTGACCTCATCAAAGACATTCCTGTCGTCAAGAACTATGCGGATGCGTGCGAAGAAGTTGTTCGCTTACCTCCGCAGAGGGAAATTGATTTCAAGATCGCTTTGATTCCAAATGCAAGGCCGGTATTTCATGCTATTCGAAGAATGTCCTTGAAAGAGAAAGAGGAATTAGACAATCAAACACGAAAACTAGTATGGAAGGGTCTGATCAGGCCCAGTTTCTCTGTTTGGGGAGCAGCAGTGGTGTTTGTCCCGAAATCAGACGGTACTCTGCGACTATGTGTGGATTATCGTGATTTGAACAGACAAACAATAAATATCCATTGTCGCGGATTGATGATTTGTTGGATCGATTAAATGGCGCACAAGTATTTTCACGAATGGACCTAGCTACAGGTTTCCATCAGCTTCGTATCGCCGAGGAATGTGTTTCTTTGACAACATTCGTAGGTCCAGACTTATTCTATGAGTGGTTAGTAATGCCATTCGGCTTATGTAACGCTCCAGCCTATTTCGTCGATCTAATGAACAGAGTATTCAGAGGAGTATTGAATAAATTTGTTATGGTTTTCATTGATGATATCCTTATCTTCTCTAAGTCAGAAAGCGAGCACGAAAAACATTTGGAACAAGTGTTAGAAATTCTCAGAAAGAATGTGTTGAAAGCAAAGTTTTCCAAATGTATATTCTGCAAGATGAAGTGAAATTTCTAGGCCATGTCGTATCGAAAGAAGGAATTGCTGTGGATCCAAGTAAAATCACAGCTATTCAAAACTGGAAACAACCTAGTACTCCAACAGAAGTTCCTAGTTTTCTCGGATTGGCTAGTTATTACCGGAAGTTCGTTAAAAACTTTTCGAAGATATCTGGCCACTTAACGAAGCTTACAAAGAAGCACTCAAAATTCAAATGGACTCTAGAAAGTGAAGAGGCTTTTGAAGAGCTAAAGTTAAGATTAATGACAGCTCCAGTGTTAACCATCATCGATGGCAATCAGGATTTGAAAGTCTGGACAGATGCTTCTAGGGAAGGCCTTGGCGCAGTATTAATGCATTGGGTCAAGTGATTTCTTATGCTAGCCGTCAGCTGAAGTCGCACGATAAAAACTACGTCACTCATGATCTTGAGTTATTGGCTATAGTATTCGCTTTGAAAATCTGGAGACACTATCTTCTGGGTGAGAGATTTGAACTGTTTACAGATCACCAGTCCCTAAAGTATCTGTTCACCCAGAAAGACTTGAATCTGAGGCAGCAACGTTGGCTGGAGTTTCTTGCTGCATATGACTTTGAGATTATATACACTCCAGGGAAAGCTAATGTCGTGGCCGATGCGTTAAGCCGAATAAATGAAATGATCGCCAGTTTTATTATCACGACTTCATTGATAGATAAAATATACGCTCTTCAGAAGGATGATCACTTCATTCAGAAGATTAGAGAGATAATTCAACAAGGCGAACCCTCGAGTTTTCAAGTTGATATTGATGAGATTCTAAGGCTCAAAGGTCGAATATGTGTCCCTAACATTCCTGAGCTCCGAAAGGAAGTACTGGATGAATGCCATAAGTCAAAACTTAGTATCCATCCGGGAGTAAGCAAAATGTACAATGACATCAAACACACTTTCTGGTGGAAGTCGATGAAGAGGGACATTTCTTTATATGTTAGCCGATGCCCTACTTGTCAGCTAGTCAAAAGCGACCAACAGAAACTTGCTGGACTGTTACAACCGTTAGGCGTTCCAGGTTGGAAGTGGGAACATATTTCTATAGATTTCATTGATGGTCTGCCCAGAACCAGAAAAGGAAATGACAGTATTTGGGTGTTCGTAGATCGCTTCACGAAGACCGCCCATTTCATACCTGTTAGATCAAACAGAACTGCTCAGAGTCTGGCGCAAATATATTTCAAGGAAATTGTTAGACTACATGGAGTGCCGCTCAGTATAGTCAGTGACCGAGATACAATATTTACTAGCAAATTCTGGGAGGCGTTTCAAGTAGAACTGGGAACAAAGCTGAATCTAAGCACCGCTTATCATCCTCAGACAGATGGTCAAACTGAGAAGGTCAACCGTATACTAGAAGATCTATTGCGGGCTTGTGTTCTAGATTTCGGTGGATCATGGGAAGACCATCTGCATTTGGCTGAATTCTCATATAACAACAGCTACCAGGCGAGTCTGACAATGTCACCATTCGAAGCGTTGTATGGTAGACCGTGCCGATCTCCTGCTTGTTGGGTCAAACCCGGTAATAGACTTGTATTGGGACCCGATATAATCCGAGAAGCTGCCGACAAAGTCGATTTTATTAAGAAACGATTACTGGCCGCTCAAAGCTGACAAAAGAGCTATGCCGATAGAAGAAGAAGAGATATATCGTTTGCAGTTGGCGACTATGTATATTTGAAAGTATCGTCGATGAGAGGAGTAATCCGGTTTGGTAAAACTGGAAAGTTGGCGCCTAAATTCATTGGTCCGTTTCCTATTCTGGAACGGATCGGAACTCTCGCTGTAACACCCCGTATCTTTAATATAATTAAAAATGAAATAAAATATATAAAAATAATGCTTATGATGGGTAAATAATGGTGATGCATAAGAAGAATTAATTAATACATGGAAGAGAAGAAAAATTAGTTCGATAACGGCGTATGTAATGGAAAAGATAGTAAAATATGGATAACTAATTCAAGAATAAGGAATTAGGTAAAATGGACATCACCTTTGCGTTCCTCTCGGAAAAATACGCGAAATAGAGTCCGAGATTTCGAAAATCGGAGTCCGTATGACCAAGATATGGCCAAAACAAGATTTCAGCAGACTTTCTGGCAGACTACCCGTGTCGACTGTAGTGTCGACACCCAAGTCGATCTGTCCCCCCTGTGTTGACTGTAGTGTCGACTCCCCCCCTGTACAGGTCGGCCTGGTCGGCCTGGGGTGGTCCAGAACCCATTTTTGAGGCCCGGGACGAGTTTTGATGGTCCGGATGGGTTTTAGGGTTAATCCAATGGCTGAAATGAAGTGCTACACCTATAAAATAACACCTAGACCTAGCCTAAATCACACAAATTCATATGACACCTAAATGCTGCTGGAATCTCTCTTGAGCCATGGCCGCCGTCTCCAAATTAAAGCTTAAGAGTTCAAACCCAAATCAAATCAAAGATCAATGCTTCTACAACAAATTCAAGAGGATAGATCAATGACACTGCAACTTTCTACAACAAATTCACTCCCTAATTCATTAGCCGTTCTCTGTAAGTTCTAGTTATTTTCAGATTTAAATATTTAATTATAATATGGCGATGAAATAAAGTGAAATTGATGTAAGTTTAGCTATATTTGCGGAATGTGAATTAAGATTTAAAATCATGTTTTGCGGTCAAATGAAAATAGTACGATGCTTATTATGTTTGGTTATGTTGTATAATATTATGCCAGTGATTTGATTCTATTATCATGTTGGATTGGGAATTATTGAGTACAATGTTTGTCATGTTGTATAATATGCCAGTGATTTGATTCTATTATCATGTTTAATTGGGAATTATTGATAAGTTTATTATGCAAGTTTATGTTGTAGATTCATGCGACAAATGGTCAAATCTACATGTTTATGTATAAGAAAAACCTATGCCACACTTATCATATATTTTTGATTGGCTTGTGAGTATGTTAATTTAATCTATGTTGCCAAGTAATGCATGTGTATGTTGATTTGCCTATGTTGCAAATTAACATATGTATATTGATTAGTTCATATTGGTAATTCTCATGTATGTATGTTAATATGGCCTATGTTAAAAATACATATGTATGTTGAATTAGCTTATAATTGCGAGTTCACACTTATGACACTGTAATGTTCATGATGTCATTTTGCAAGTTCACCCCTGTAATGTTCATGATGTCATTTTGCAAGTTCACCCCTGTAATGTTCATGATGTCATTTTGCAAGTTCACCCCATCATGTTCACATTAATTATGCCATCAATGTCAAAATTATATCTTTGTCATGTTTATGATTGTGTATTTGTGTACATTAAATTAGGCTAAGTTTTTAGCCTAAACTTTATACTCAAAAATCATACGAACGTAAATTAGGCTAAGATAATTAGCCTAATATTATACGGGGTAACGGTGGGTTAAGATGATTAATTATAGGAAAACTTGCCATAAATTGGTCATTTATCACATAAGTGATTTATGGCATAAAATGGTGTATTAATTATATACCTAATTTAATGAGATTGATTGGAAACAAATTGGGCATTAAATCTGAATTTGAACAATTTACATAATTAAAACGTAAATTAGAATTATGGCATAAAATGGTATTAATTATATACCTAATTTAATGAGATTGATTGGAAACAAATTGGGCATTAAATCTGAATTTGAACAATTTACATAATTAAAATGTAAATTAGAATTATGGCATAAAATGGTATTAATTATATACCTAATTTAATGAGATTGATTGGAAACAAATTGGGCAGTAATATGAATTTGAATAATTTACATAATTAATGTAAATTTGAAAATACGAATATGCTTAGCACGAGGTTGGATTGAGTTGTGATGTAAACCTTCCCGGACCCGCCCGGCTGTCCAGTAATCACAGCAATACCTATCCAATGTGGGAGGATAAGCATCAGGCCCAATAAATACCCGAGGTTAGACTGAGTTGTGACGTAAGACTGCCCAGACCCGACCGACACACTAGCAGCCACAACAATATCTGTCTAATGTGAGAGGTTGGTGCCCTAATAAGACAACTAGAGCTGAGCTAGGGTTGGTAGGGTTAAGTTAACTAGAACACTTAACCAATTTCAACATGTTAACTAAATTGGCGGGTAGGGTTAGGATAATCTGGACACTTAACCAATTTAATATGTTGACTATGGGAGTAGGTAAGGTTAAGCAAATGTTTAACTATTATAACATGATTAAACTGGACTAGAGAGTGAGGTTAAGTTAATGAGAACACTTAACTAATACAATGGGTTAATTAGACAAGTGGTTGCGGTTAAGTAGTAACACTTAACCAACATAACAGGAAAAGCGGGTGGGTTAAGTTAACTTGAATAAGTTGATAACACTTAACCATTATAATATGACTAGTGGATGGGGTTAAGTTAACATGCACTTATCCAATCTGATGTGATGCGTGGTAGGGTTAAGTAACATATTGGGTTAAGTCAACAAGAAAATTCTTAACCAATGTAACCAGATAGACGAACGGGGTTAAGTTAATAAACCACACTTAACCAATCAAACATAATAAGCGAGAAAGGTTAAGATAACTAAGGTAAACACTTAACCATGGTAACATAACGAGTAGAAGGGTTAAGTACATATCGGGTTGGTGGGTAATATTAGTAAATATAGGCCCACATACACTTAACCATTAAATACACATGCTTGAATTAGTAGCAGGGTTAAGTACACATCAGGGTTGGTGGGTAATATCAGAGAATATAGGCCCACAGACTTAACCATTAGAAAAACCTAGTAACGGGGACCCATTTCAGCAGTAACCCACATTAGGTATCAACGGAACCCTGAGCCAGGCAGGGTGGGGCACAATTACTGGGCTGATTATAAGAGGTCAAATTAGCGGCGGTTGGTGCAGCAGTGCAGGTTCAAACGGAGTGCGGGCGTGCACACACTTCGGCGCAGAAAATTTAGCCACTGGGCATCAGTAGGTATAAAGTTGTGCATCTTGATTGTGTCAGGGTTGCCACCATGGGACTTGATACACCCCATGGTGGGACCAGCACAGGTATCTACAAGTAGGGGGATGCGTGACACAAACGAGAACTAGGTCAAGTAGGGAGTCGATCGATAAGGTAGTAAGGGCGCATCGAATATATACATGGCCATTGGGGTGATCGAGGTGGAATCCTCATAATCGATGTACACCTGAAGGCTACCATGATTGCGGGGATTGGGATCACGTTGTAATTATTATATAACACAGGCTACTAGTTGGGACACTAGTAGGGGGTACGGATCCTTGTTACACAGGACACTAGTTGGGACACTAGTAGGAATACGGATCATTCCATGTAAGACACTTATGAGGATGCTAGTTAGGTGGTTCAGAGCAAATAGATATCATTTTAATTATGAAGCTTAGAAACCTTGCGATGTTATTCTTGATAGAAACCATGCGGTGGGATACTTGATAGGAATTATGGGATGTTATGCTTGTTTCATCGTGCCCGAAGTTTATCTTGTTACCTTAGTTTATCTTGTTATCATAGTTTATCTTGTTATCTTAGTTTATCTTGCCTACCTTGTCATCATGCTTATGTTTATTTTCAGTTTATTCATGCCATGTTATCTTTACCTATTTTTATGCTGAAAGTCACTAGGACTTACTCAGTCTTTATGACTGACCCGTTTTGTTTCGCCTCTTTCTCTTCCGTTTCGCCCCCCCCCCCCAGGTTCACAGGGTGGGAATACAGCTTAGTTCGGATCTTACCAAGCTCCAAGGCTCTTTCATGTATGGCTTGGATTTCTCTTGGCTATGGCTTGCTTTGCTTTATTGGGGAATACTGCATTTTGTTTTTATGCTTCTTTGTTTTTGAGCAAGACAGATATTTTAACTATGAAATTGGGTATTGGAAGTTGATGGGCTTTTCTTGTAAACATTTATATTTAATAAATGATTTGAAGTACTTCCACTTTATTTTCCGCTATTTTATATATGTCTGTCTTGTAATATTTCTGTTCCAGTACCCATAATACTCCATTAAAGTTAAGGCATTCCCTTTGTGTGTGACCTTAACAGATGTGGGGTGTTACATTTGGTATCAGAGCAGAAGGTTACCAGACTGGGCAAAAGTTTTCAAACACCTTCTGAAATTATCTTTAAAACATTTACAAAGAAGCAAATTTTCAAGAAAATTTTGTTTTGATTAAAAGGCATATTCCCCAAATCCATATGCACTATCTTTTGATTCTCTCTTGAAATCTCTTCTCTCTCTTTTCACCATAATTTCGTAGGCATCCGACACATGTCGGAGGGCAAAGGAGTGCCCAACCTCCGTCTGTAGCCATGGTAGTCCCATCTACGTCTAATCTTATTTCAAGTTGGGTAGAGTGTCGTGCGTTGGAGGTAGCTTCAAAAGACTTGTCAACAAACTATACAAGGACAGTCAGAACAAGAAACTAGTTGCTGTAGCTTAATCCACGAAGGAGGAAAAAAGGTGAAAGGAAAGAGGCCAAAGTGAAAGAATAGTAAAACCCATGACAAGAGAGAGTATCTTTAGTGAGGAGGGACATGTAGTTAAGTATTATAGGACAAGGGCAAGGGACAAGATCGTCGAGAGGGCAATTGTATGATCTCACTACTAGCGTACCTAAGAGAGGTGGTAACGTTTCTGTTAAAGGTTTAGCTTTTCTTTTATATCATCCCACTAGAACTCTGTTTTTGTACATCACATCCTTTTTATTCTGCTTCGATAGTTGAGTCTCTGCACCTTGATACTAGCGTATTAGAAGATCCCATTTTCGTCTCAAATCCTATTGGGGAATCGGCTCATTTATTCATGACTTGTTTGGATTTGAGAATGTCTATGCTAAGTGTTGAGTTTAGAAGTAATGTTTATGTTTTGGGCTATGGGTTGATTCTAGCGATGGTGTGGTTATCCAGTAAGGGTGACCTTCTCGGTTTTGAAAAGAGGGTAGTTAGACTCTTGACTTGCCTCGGTAATACCCTCGAAGTCGCAGGTAACCTTTAGGGTTCTATCATGATTTGTTTCCTAGAATCTCTTGACACATTTATTGGTAATTTGTAATCCGATCGAGTAGTGTTCGCCACAAAGGCGGATGGGTCATTTTGCTTATGCATGAGTTGTAGAGAATCACCTTAGTAAGTACATTTGGCAACATGGTTGGCATCTATTTCCAAGAGATAGTTCTTCTGCGTGGAATACCTGATAGTAAGTGGACGAGATCCAAGATTCACTAGTGAATTTTGGAGAGCTAGCATGAAACCATGAGTACGCCGTTATGTTTGAGCCGAGTATACAAAAAGGAGAATAAGTGAAAGTGGAACGAGAGGCAATAGTGAAATGGGTTCCAACTCATATTTTGGAAACAAGAATTAAGAAGCTACGAAATTGTGAAGTTAAAGATGGTCAAAGCACAACGGAGTTAAGCTCAAGGGAATGTGGCTTAGAAGATTGAAGACTATATTCGTGCATCACATCTCTTTTTAAGGGTATATCCTTGATTCCTTTTTCCTATAGAGCTTACTTGCATGCTATCTTTCGTGTATATCCTCTCGGTCCTATTCTCAATCCAATTTCTGTTGCGAACCCCATAGGGAGTATGACTCATCTATTAGTAACACATGTTGGGGCTTGAGGGTGTTCGTTGGGTTGACTAAACTTTTTGGGTTTTATAGGATACGGGTTGGTCTTAGGATGGGATTTCCTTGTGAACTAATAGGAGTCCATCATGCTTAGTTTCCTAGAATCATATATATTGGTTAGGATGAGTAATTCTTTGGGTGTCGGTCTGATGTTGATTTCGGTCTTCGGGGCTGATGCTTAGAGAGTTCTTCTCCTAATCAATATATATGTGGCATAGGTTTCCAGTTTTGACATTGCCTAATGGGCACAAAGTTTTTACTTGCTTCTATCATTCGACTATACCTTTAGATAGTAACAATTGGGTGTAAACATGTGTTTGAGACATGTTATGATTGATGGTTGCAAGTGGTTGCTAGTGGTTGCTCGTGGATGCATTTACACATTAGGCACTAGATCGGCTCAATCACCTTTCATATTGCATATGCATGAGTGTTTACACCTGTTTGTGGATGAAATTGAATGTGTTATCATGTGGATGTTGCATATGGATGGATGTTTGTGCACACATATAGTCTTTATGTGACTAGGACTGTTTGCATACATGTTGGACTCATGGCACTAAACATATTTTGCATCTAGAAGATCAATCAGGCCTGATCATTTTCATTAGACAAGGAACATATACACACACTTCTTGCATATGTTCATACAGCATTAGAAATCTCTTAAGGACAATGAATGCATGTGATTGATGATTGAGTAGATGGATGATGGATGGTAGGACACATTCTTCTTAACCTGAAGATTTCGGGGACGAAATCCTTTAAGGAGGGGAGAATGTAACACCCCGTATCTTTAATATAATTAAAAATGAAATAAAATATATAAAAATAATGCTTATGATGGGTAAATAATGGTGATGCATAAGAAGAATTAATTAATACATGGAAGAGAAGAAAAATTAGTTCGATAACGGCGTATGTAATGGAAAAGATAATAAAATAAGGATAACTAATTCAAGAATAAGGAATTAGGCAAAATGGACATAACCATTGCGTTCCTCTCGGAAAAATACGCGAAATAGAGTCCGAGTTTTCGAAAATCGGAGTCCGTATGACCAAGATATGGCCAAAACAAGATTTCAGCAGACTTTCTGGCAGACTACCCGTGTCGACTGTAGTGTCGACACCCAAGTCGACCTGCCCCCCCTGTGTCGACTGTAGTGTCGACTCCTCCCCCCCCCCTCCCCCCCCGTACAGGTCGACCTGGTCGGCCTGGGGTGGTCCAGAACCCATTTATGAGGCCCGGGACGAGTTTTGATGGTCCGGATGGGCTTTAGGGTTAATCCGATGGCTGAAATGAAGTGCTACACCTATAAAATAACACCTAGACCTAGCCTAACTCACACAAATTCATATGACACCTAAATGCTGCTGGAATCTCTCTTGAGCCATGGCCGTCGTCTCCAAATTAAAGCTTAAACGTTCAAACCCAAATCAAATCAAAGATCAATGCTTCTACAACAAATTCAAGAGGATAGATCAATGACACTGCAACTTTCTACGACAAATTCACTCCCTAATTCATTAGCCGTTCTCTGTAAGTTCTAGTTATTTTCAGATTTAAATATTTAATTATAATATGGCGATGAAATAAAGTGAAATTGATGTAAGTTTAGCTATATTTGCGGAATGTGAATTAAGATTTAAAATCATGTTTTGCGGTCATATGAAAATAGTATGATGCTTATTATGTTTGGTTATGTTGTATAATATTATGCCAGTGATTTGATTCTATTATCATGTTTAATTGGGAATTATTGATAAGTTTATTATGCAAGTTTATGTTGTAGATTCATGCGACAAATGGTCAAATCCACATGTTTATGTATAAGAAAAACCTATGCCACGCTTATCATATATTTGTGATTGGCTTGTGAGTATGTTAATTTAATCTATGTTGCCAAGTAACGCATGTGTATGTTGATTTGCCTATGTTGCAAATTAACATATGTATATTGATTAGTTCATATTGCTAATTCTCATGTATGTATGTTAATATGGCCTATGTTAAAAATACACATATATGTTGAATTAGCTTATAATTGCGAGTTCACACTTATGACACAGTAATGTTCATGATGTCATTTTGCAAGTTCACCCCTATAATGTTCATGATGTCATTTTGCATGTTCACCCCTGTAATGTTCATGATGTCATTTTGCAAGTTCACCCCATCATGTTCACATTAATTATGCCATCAATGTCAAAATTATACCTTTGTCATGTTTATGATTGTGTATTTGTGTACATTAAATTAGGCTAAGTTTTTAGCCTAAACTTTATACTCAAAAATCATACGAACGTAAATTAGGCTAAGATAATTAGCCTAATATTAGATGGGGTAACGGTGGGTTAAGATGATTAATTATAGGAAAACTTTCCATAAATTGGTCATTTATCACATAAGTGATTTATGGCATAAAATGGTATTAATTATATACCTAATTTAATGAGATTGATTGGAAACAAATTGGGCATTAAATCTGAATTTGAACAATTTACATAATTAAAATGTAAATTAGAATTATGGCATAAAATGGTATTAATTATATACCTAATTTAATGAGATTGATTGGAAACAAATTAGGCATTAAATCTGAATTTGAACAATTTACATAATTAAAATGTAAATTAGAATTATGGCATAAAATGGTATTAATTATATACCTAATTTAATGAGATTGATTGGAAACAAATTGGGCAGTAATATGAATTTGAATAATTTACATAATTAATGTAAATTGGAAAATACGAATATGCTTAGCACGAGGTTGGATTGAGTTGTGATGTAAACCTGCCCGGACCCGCCCGGCTGTCCTGTAATCACAGCAATACCTATCCAATGTGGGAGGCTAAGCATTAGGCCCAATAAAGACCCGAGGTTAGACTGAGTTGTGGCGTAAGACTGCCCGGACCCGACCGGCACACTGGCAGCCACAACAATATCTGTCTAATGTGAGAGGTTGGTGCCCTAATAAGACAACTAGAGCTGAGCTAGGGTTGGTAGGGTTAAGTTAACTAGAACACTTAACCAATTTCAACATGTTAAATAAATTGGCGGGTAGGGTTAGGATAATCTGGACACTTAACCAATTTAATATTTTGACTATGTGAGTAGGTAAGGTTAAGCAAATGTTTAACTATTATAACATGATTAAACTGGACTAGAGAGTGAGGTTAAGTTAATGAGAACACTTAACTAATACAATGGGTTAATTAGACAAGTGGTTGCGGTTAAGTAGTAACACTTAACCAACATAACAGGACAAGCGGGTGGGTTAAGTTAACTTGAATAAGTTGATAACACTTAACCATTATAATATGACTAGTGGATGGGGTTAAGTTAACATTCACTTATCCAATCTGATGTGATGCATGGTAGGGTTAAGTAACATATGGGGTTAAGTCAACAAGAAAATTCTTAACCAATGTAACCAGATAGACGAACGGGGTTAAGTTAATAAACCACACTTAACCAATCAAACATAATAAGCGAGAAAGGTTAAGATAACTAAGGTAAACACTTAACCATGGTAACATAACGATTAGAAGGGTTAAGTACATATCGGGTTGGTGGGTAATATTAGTAAATATAGGCCCACATACACTTAACCATTAAATACACATGCTTGAGTTAGTAGCAGGGTTAAGTACACATCAGGGTTGGTGGGTAATATCAGAGAATATAGGCCCACAGACTTAACCATTAGAAAAACCTAGTAACGGGGACCCATTTCAGCAGTAACCCACATTAGGTATCAATGGAACCCTGAGCTAGGCAGGGTGGGGCACAATTAGTGGGCTGATTATAAGAGGTCAAATTAGCGGCGGTTGGTGCAGCAGTGTAGGTTCTAACGGAGTGCGGGCGTGCACACACTTCGGCGCAGAAAATTTAGCCACTGGGCATCAGTAGGTATAAAGTTGTGCATCTTGATTGTGTCAGGGTTGCCACCATGGGACTTGATACACCCCATGGTGGGACCAGCACAGGTATCTACAAGTAGGGGGCCGCGTGACACAAACGAGAACTAGGTCAAGTAGGGAGCCGATCGATAAGGTAGTAAGGGTGCATCAAATATATACATGGCCATTGGGGTGATCGAGGTGGAATCCTCATAATCGATGTACACCTGAAGGCTACCATGATTGCGGGGATTGGGATCACGTTGTAATTATTATATAACACGGGCTACTAGTTGGGACACTAGTAGGGGTACGGATCCTTGTTACTTAGGACACTAGTTGGAACACTAGTAGGAATACAGATCATTCCATGTAAGACACTTATGAGGATGCTAGTTAGGTGGTGCAGAGCAAATAGATATCATTTTAATGATGAAGCTTAGAAACCTTGCGATGTTATTCTTGATAGAAACCATGCGGTGGGATACTTGATAGGAATTATGGGATGTTATACTTGTTTCATCATGCCCGAAGTTTATCTAGTTACCTTAGTTTATCTTGTTATCGTAGTTTATCTTGTAATCTTAGTTTATCTTGCCTACCTTGTCATCATGCTTATGTTTATTTTCAGTTTATTCATGCCATGTTATCTTTACCTATTTTATGCTGAAAGTCACTAGGACTTACTCAGTCTTTATGACTGACCCGTTTTGTTTCGCCTCTTTCTCTTCCGTTCCCCCCCCCCCCAGGTTCACAGGGTGGGAATACAGCTTAGTTCGGATCTTACCAAGCTCCAAGGCTCTTTCATGTATGGCTTGGATTTCTCTTGGCTATGGCTTGCTTTTCTTTATTGGGGAATACTGCAGTTTGTTTTTATGCTTCTTTGTTTTTGAGCAAGACAGATATTTTAACTATGAAATTGGGTATTGGAAGTTGATGGGCTTTTCTTGTAAACATTTATATTTAATAAATGATTTGAAGTACTTCCACTTTATTTTCCGCTGTTTTATATATGTTTGTCTTGTAATATTTCTGTTCCAGTACCCATAATACTCCATTGAAGTTAAGGCATTCCCTTTGTGAGTGACCTTAACAGATGTGGGGTGTTACACTCGCTTATAGGGTTAAATTGCATGATTGGTTGCCTGGAGTTCATGATGTATTTCACATATCTCAACTTCGAAAGCACGTTCATGATCCAGACTTGATCGTGGAAGAAGCAGCTCAACAAGATATTGAAATTACTCCAGAATTAGCTGTGAGAAGAGAGCCGCTCAAGATTATTGGCAAAGAAACCAAAGAGCTGAGGAACAAGAAGGTTCACTTAGTCAAAGTGCAATGGAGTGGAGATCCGCGAGATTGTACTTGGGAAACTGAGGAGAGCATTCAGGAAGCCTATCCTAAGTGTCGAGTGGATATCTCTGATTGACTCCGGTGCAAGGTACATTTACCATACTTTGCATTTCCAATTAATTCTCTACCCTGTTGTAATTTTCTTTCCATGGATGTGCACTTTTAATTTATTCATTTAACTCACACATTGAACTAATTTAAAAATAGATAGAAATATATACATGTGCATTATATATGTTTGAACAAGTAATTGGATAGCTGTTGAGTAAAGAATTTATTTGCGTGCCCGACAAATAGGTAAACCTTAATGAGTTGGATGCGAAATATTATTATATCAACTCCTGTGAATGCCATTGGATGCGGAGTGCTGGTTATTCTGTGTGTAAAAATAAATGTCGCCATAGGATAGTAACAATTAATTTTGAACTACACTGCATGGCATACTTCTTGAAGATAGGCATACTTCATCATATACCACATAAGCACTTGGAGCTTGTGTGACGAGGTGGAAGATTTACCATACGAGCGAGAGGCTTGTATGGTGATGACTATATTTTACAGGTTGAACTGATGACTGGTATGGACTATTTAAATTGTAACGATAAAATTGCCAGATTAATAAAAACCCCACACGGGTCTGGAGTTGACAATAATCACGTCTCTCTAGTCATTAGATACGGCATATGGACTATTTACTTCCCACACGGGTCTGGAGATGACAATAATCACGTCTCTCTAGTCATTAGATACGGCATATGGACTATTTACTTCCCACACGGGACGAGGTGACGAGGATTTATCCTCTAGAGCATTTAAAATACACACTCCCTCAGGCTTTGACAGGGTGACGAGAATTTATTCTCTGGAGCTATTATCAATACACGCTCCCCTGTAAACACCAGAATATATCACTATAAATATGTGTATGCTTATTAGGATTTATTGGGTACCTAATACGACCCAATAAATTTCCAAACCTCTCCCCGTACAAAGGAGGTTATGGCGAAAATTTTCGAAAATTCTGGGTGTTAGCCAAATTTTTGAAGAATTTGGAAATTCTCAGAAACTAAAAAGTTGGAGAATGGAAGTCAAATTGAATGTAGAGTTGATTAATCAAACCACTTTTGACCTCAATCCTTTTCGGGGATGAAAAGTTTTAAGTGGGGAAGATTGTAACGACCCGGAAAATCTGAACCAATTTAAATTTTTTAAATTGTCTAAAATAATGGATTTTAAATATTTAAAATAAATATTTTAAATAATAGCAATGAAAAGTGAGTTTGAATCGACGTTTGAAAACGAATATAATTAATTCTAATTATAAACAAGGCCTGAAATGGCGCTGCAGTTTCAAAAATTGAATTCAAACTTTGACTGACTGTACCGGGTGCAAAACAAAACGGATTTGAGTGAAACCAAAAATATTTAAATCTGTCAGTGAATACATTTCTAACGAATCTGAAAAATCGAAGTTTCATAGCGGAAAGCAAAAGTTATGGCCAAATGAATTTTCAGAAAGGTCGCTATGGAAATTATATAGCCCGTGAAATTGGCCATTTTGCAAACGACCTCGGAATTCGACGAAACCACTTTTGTTGGATCCGGGATGTGAAGTTATTGCTAGGTTTCAAATTTCATACTTTTTGAAGCTAGTATGTGAGCGTGGTAAAGGAAAATGTGTTTTGGTCAATTACAGTTAAATTGGATCGACCAGAAAAGGGTCATTTTGCAAACGATCTCAGAATTCGACGAAATCAGTTTTGTTGGGACCGTATCGTCAAAACATAGCTAGATTTATTTTTCGGGAATTTTTAGAATCAGTATGTGGCCCCGGCAAATTGAAATGTACGTTCAAATTAAATATTGAATGTTTTATATTTTAATTTGAATGAAAACTGACTGAAACAGTCGAATGGGCCTTCGAAACATATCCCATTGTGTTCGGAATGGGGGTAAAACGCAAGGGACGACAGTCGTTGGGTTTGGATTGGGGTTCGTGTGTGAAAGGGGTATTTTAGAGAATTTAAAAATTATAAAATAAAATAAAAAACCCTCATTGGCCCTCACTCCCTCTCTCTTCCCCGATGCCCTCTGAAACCCGACGGCGCCCCCTTCTTTCCTTCTCTCCTCTTTTGCCGCCACCACGGCCATCACCAGCGACCGCCACCACATCCCCTCGACGCGCCTCCTCCTCCTCTTCCAATCCGACCCAACCACCACCCTTCTCGTCACCTCCACTGCCTGAATCGAGCCCGGAAAGTGAGCCACTTCCCAGCGTCGCTGCCGCCAGATCCGGCCACCCTACACGACCGCACCACCATCGAAAGCAGTGCCTCACTCCCCTCTTCCACGTCCTCACCTCCGATCATCCCAATATCGCTCAGATTTCGCGAAGGATTGAAACCCTTGTCTGAACCAACGGTAAAGGTGATTCCTGTATATGATTTAAACACTTTAAAGTGTTGCAAACGTTGAAAAATCATATCTTTTTGGTTTCTTGTTGAAATTCAGTGAAACAAGAGACATCGGGACCGTGAGGACGTCTTTTACATATTAGAAGAGACCGCGTATTTTTCTGAGCCTTCTGCTATTTTTTGGTGGACTGGAACCCAATGTGAGATTTCTAATTTATAAACGATATGGAAAACGACGATGTATAAATTATATAGTCGATGTATGAGTTATATAAGCGTTGTACACCTCTTGTATAAGCGTTGTATAAGTTGTACGTTCGATATATAAGTTGTATATGCGTTGTAAAAATTATATATGTGTTGAAATAAAAGTGAAATTCTATATATAAATATATATATATACACGCCCCTCATCCACAAACCATGGACGATATTTATTGGTTATGATTGGTGTGAAAATTGATTGATAGCGAATGGTTGATTGAAATTGTTTGTGGTTGAAAAATACCCGTTTGTGGTTGAGAAATATTTGATTGAAACCACATAGGATTAATCTGTGGAAATGAAATAAATATACGTGCCGCCTGCATGCGAACTAGATGCATGAATTCCCATTGTCAAAAACCGCGAGGTTTTAAGATAGAGCGAGGAGCCGTACTAGGGACGGTCCCGGTTTTAACTACCCTGCCGTTATGCTGCCGAAATTTTGAATAATATTCATGTGTTTGAATTATTTTCATTTGTTGAAACTATATTTATTCGTTGAATAGAAAACCTTCATGTGTTGAATTGAAACTCATTCGTTGAATAAAAATTCATGTGTTGAATGGTATTCGTGTTTTAAATATAAAAATCACCTTTATATATATATATATACAAACTATAGAAAACCTTCGTGTGTTGAAACGATATTCATTCGTTGGATAGAAATTCATGTGTTGAATGGTATTCGTGTTTTAAATATAAAAATCACCTTTATATATATATATACAAACTATAGAAAACCTTCATGTGTTGAATCGATATTCATTCGTTGGGTAGAAATTCATGTGTTGAATGGTATTCGTGTTTTAAATATAAAAATCACCTTTTTATCGATATATATAAACTATAGAAAACCTTCATGTGTTGAATCGAAATTCATTCGTTGAATTGAAATTCACGGGTTGAATGGTATTCATATTTTGAAAGAAATTGTTTTATAATAAAAATCCCATTTTTATCATCGATATGAGATATATATAAAATAATATTGTTTTGAAATAAATTGTTCTATAATAAAAATCCTATTTCTATCACCTATAATAAATAGTCGAGTTTTGAAATAAATTGTTTTACATTAAAAATCACATTTTTATCATATACATGAAATGTTAAAAATAGTGAAGTGTTGAAATAGAAGACAGTTAGATAAAAAAATATAATTTTTATCAAACGTATGAAAAGAATATAGCTTTGAAATCGAAGAATCGATATATATATATAAATAGAATTTAAATATATCGAATAACGAAGCTGCAGTTCGTATTTTGAAACCGTGATTTCAAACGATTAGTACGGGAGATCCGACCATCGGATTTTCCCGAAACCGCAACCGTTGGGTTCGCTTTGGAAATATCTTTCCAACGGCACCAACTTTGTAAAAATCCAACGATTGGATTGTCTGGAATGTTTAATTCAAATCTGAAGAAAAACAACGCCAGAATCGATTATATATATATATATATATATATATATATAAAATTTTATTTAATCGAATAACGACGCTGCAGTTCGTATTTTGAAATCGAAACTTCAAACGATTATACCGGGAGATCCGACCGTCGGATTTTCCCGAAACTGGAACCGTTGGATTCGTTTTGAAAAGATCTTTCTAATGAAATAATTTTTGTGAAGATTCAATGGTTAGATTTTCAGATATGTGTAAATCAAATCTGAAGAAAAACAGCGCCACGGCTGCGTTATGGCCCGAAGGGTCGTTTTGAATAAATTGGCTATTTTAAAATAAATAAAAATAGCGATAAATCGTTATAAAATATTATAAACGATATGGATGTGAAATTTAGAAACTAACCGAAGGTTGGCTAAGTCGAATGGTTTCTTGGGTATTGATCTGATGTTGGTTTCGTCCTTCGGGGTTAATATTTGGGAAATCGTTCTCTTACTGATTGACGGTTAGTGACTAATGAATTGAAATGACGCGTAGTAGTGTTTGTATAGAACTTGTTTACTATATATGCGAGTTGCTCAGAAAGACCGAGTTTATCCCATTCTGAACGACTGAATAGACGATAAGAAATCGAAGATGAAGATGGTGGTCGAAGACCGGAGATCTTCACCTCGTTTGGATGGTAACCGAGGTCCTAATTGGGAGGCATCCCGAAATATGGATAATGAGTGGTGATCGTCCGGACGTACATGGTGATCGATGGGTTTGCGAGGTATATAGTGCCTCTGGTTTCGTTCAGACCTAGAACGGACTTGCAAATAGACAGTGTGTCTGACATTCGAATTTATTCTATGTAATTGATAGCCATCAATTGCATGGTGTGAATTGCCTGTGTGGCATGCTAAGATGCAGTGATCAGGGCTTCTGTTGAAAAGCAAAGTCTTGTGGTGATGATCAAAGCACCACCTATGTGGCGAAGCTTTGTGTATAACGTGAATTCGCGAGCCTCACACCCCGGTATGAACCAGAAACGGGAGAGGACATCAGGGAGGGCCTGCGTTTCTTCCTAGCTAGAAGTGGCGTCAGTGGTTTTACACGCCCTGACGAGTTCGACTTATGTGGTTGTTGCTGTTGCGAGGCGCCTCGGTTATATCGGTCGATCCGGGACCGATGGAGTCATTCGTTGGCTCATTTACGCCCCAAAGGGCGAGGAAACGCAGTGTACATGAATTTTAATCCACATCGGTGGACCGGCCCTGACGATTCAAAGGCTTGATTGAGTACTTGCCTGAGGCTCGGGCTAGGAAGTCTCGAATTCGGTAAGGACTATCTTTTGCCTTGGTTCATGACGGAAATCCAATTTCCGAATACGATATCGTGCGGTTTTGATTGTATATATATATATATATATATATATATATATATATATATGGCAACATGATATATGGTACCCATGTCGTCTATGATTGATAGTTATGATTCGAAATTGTTTTCGAAACATGTAAACACTAGTAATAATATCAAATGCTTTTGTTTTATTCGTATCAAGCATATTTTGGCTATTATAAGGTAAAACTCTATCCTCCGGTTTGCGTAGCATTGTGTGATGGGAACTGAGTCTTATAATGGCTTCATTTTTATAAAAGCATTGCGATGTTTAAGAGAATGATTTATTTTAAAGCACTGGCAATCCAATGGAGTAAACCCGTTCCACGAAAGTGGCGTGGTCCTGTGATTAGCCATATTATAAATGTGTTGAGTAGATTTCTCATACCAGTCCCATGACTGACTCGTAGTTTGTTTCACTTTCAGACTCGGGTGCCCCTTTTTCTACATGGGCAGCCTTGTATTCAGGTTTAGCTGGTTCTTTCTGGATTAGCTGGAGCTGAAGATGGATTCTATTATTTATCTCTTTTTATGCTGTTCAGCTCCTATTGTACATTATATTTGTTTTCCGCTGTAGACATTTATGTATAGCTGAACTGTATTTGTACTAAGTATGATCCTGTATACTGTGTAACTCTGATGATTACGTTTATCCGGTATATTCTATTGTTCATTATCTGGTGTATTTATTTATTTCTGCTCTGCTGTTATCTATTTATGTGTTATATTCCAAGGATTACCCTTGCCGCCGTTAGTACGGGGTTTGGGGTCGTCTCATGTGAGAATTCTTAATTAATTTAACTAATAGTAATAAGGCAAGTCCAAGGACCACCCCGCTAACGCGGAACGGGTTTACTCCAATGGATTGTCGTGCATAAATTAAAGTAAATCGTTAAACAACGCAATGCTTTTTAGAAAAATGAAACCATCATAAGACCCAAGTCCCATCACACAATGCAACGCAAACCGGAGGATAGGGTTTTACCTTATTGATTGACGCTAGTCTATGAATTAGAAAAGCGCGACATTTGTAATAAATTCTGCAAGCATACAGGTGTGTAGCATACATGTCGAACACAGGGAGGTTTAATTAAAAGTTTTTTTTTTCTTGGGCGTGTTAGACGAAGCTGGAGGTTGATTTAGCAAAACAAAATAAAAAGTGAAACTACAATTAAAAGATGCAATTAAATTTACTGCAGATTCGAATCTAATCAGATCTGTAATAAATTCAACGATTAAAGATAAAATAGAACAATAGAAATAAAATTGCAGAACAGAATTAAACGAACAGAAAATAACAATTAGGATTACCGCTGAATCTAATCAGACGGTCAATCACTAATGAAAAGAAATGCAAAATACAAATAGTGTTCTACCGAATCTAATCGTGTAGACAACACTAATTGCTAAGAAATAGAAAAGTGCATAAAATAAAAAGAAAAATGAGTTTTATTAATGAAGAAGAGAATAGAATCATATATATGATAGGATGGTGGCTACAATGATATTACAAGGGTATATATAGGGTAGATAGCCAAACCCTAACCCTAACCCTAATGATAACTGGGCCTGGTCATTACATCACTAATTAGTTTACAATGAGAAACATAAATGGGCCTTAGATAAATAAAGCAAATTTGAGCCTTTTCTGTTTTCCTCTTGCTTCCTTGACACTTCTTCATTGATTTGTGATGTGCAAAGCCTTTTTATCAATCCTTTTCTTGTCCAACAGCAACTAGATGTGAGATCTTCATCTACAATTCTTCAAAATGTAAATATATATCAATTTCATCTCTATTTCTCTACTTTTCTGGTTGCATGCGGGCTGGGTTGGAATATCTGTAAAAGTAACAAAACAATACCCAAGTAATATTTATTTATATACAAAAGATAAGAAATAAGAGCATAAAATAAACACATTTCTATGTCAATCAAATACCCCCACACTTATCTTTTACTCATCCTCGAGTAAAACAAGAAATGAAAAACTAACTAGATAGGTCACACTTTCGTAGGAAACACGATTGCATTGAGTGTATGCAACAAGCCGTTAAACCTCTAGGTGTCCCTAGTAGGACGAGTGGTGTCTCGTGAGGGTTTTCAGCGGATACTACCCAAAAATCCAAATGCAGTATGCTATGATTCTAATGAAACTACATGAATGCAATGGACATGTGCAACATAAAAGCAAAAAATGAAAACAAGGCGTTGTTTCTGAAAAGTGGTACAACAAATTAAGTTAACAATTTCTAATCAGTTGATTTTATTTTAGATACCTCGACTTGTCACAAATTTTCAATATAAATCAAGTTTTCAAATGTTAAATTCCAGTTTGGCCAGTTAGTTCGGTCGATAACATAGTGCAGCCAGGAAATAAATTCTTAGTTTGCTTGGCACAGTTTGCAAAGTGGTATTCTAATTTTCTCATGTATGGCTAGTCAAATCAATAAGGTCAAGAAGTGTTTGGGTATCATCGCTTATTCTTTATTCTATAAAATTTTAAGATTTATGATTAAGTACATACACCTAACTAAAAAGACCAAGGTTTACCACCCATGCACTGCCTCGCGGACTAACGGAGAGTGGGTAAAGAGCTTAGCGGATTGTGCAGGCCGACTTTGACTTTGTCAACAACGTGTCGGTAATCCTTAGGTGTCCAATCTCATAAAATGAGACCAAGATATTCCAACTTTGACTTTGTCAACAACGTGTCGGATAGAGCTTGGCGGGTTTGCACACCAACGCTCAATATACAAGCAATGTTGGATACCCTTGGAATACTATTATTATTATTATCAAAAATTTAAGCACAAAAGAGAGTTACGCGAATTCAACTTAACACAACTTAGTTTTAAGGATTTGAAAAGCCAATATAAGTATTTTAAGTCCTCCACTTATTTAAACAAAGTCTACAATATAGAATAGATTTCATGGCCATCACTTAAGAATCTTCCTTTGTACCGGTTACACTATTATCCTTCAAAATTAAACTTTTCATTATATTTCCTATTCGATCTAAGTTGAGAGAGAAAAATACTATCAACTGGCTAAAAATTGTAAACTTATTTTGTTGTATCAACTGAAAATGAGTCGTATAAAAAAAAATTATGGTATGTTACTACAATCTAAAATGTATGATGGTCCTACTTAAATGGCTGAAAATAAAAAGAAATAAAAACAAAGAAAAATGAAAATGGATGAAATGCAGACTCCAATACCCCCACACTTGATTGAGACAGTGTCCCAACTGTCTAAGGCAGAAAAATAAAAAATGAAAAAGAAAAATAAAAGAAAAAGAACATGTACCACCTGATTTCAAGGTGGATGATCATACAGATCGATAGAGTCATCTTCGTCATATTGCTCGAATTCCAAAAATGGTTTCAGTCGTTGACCGTTTACTTTGAAGACTTTTCCATCCCTAGGATTTTCAATTTCAACCGCTCCATGAGGGTATACTGTTTTCACGACATAAGGTCCAGTCTCATCGAGATCTGAGTTTTCCTGGAAACAAGTGAAGTCTAGAGTCGTATAAAAGAACTTTTTGACCTACGTTGAATTCCTTACGAAGTATGTTTTTGTCTTGTTGGGCTTTGGTTCTTTCTTTGTAGATTTTCGCATTTTCATACGCTTCATTTCTTAATTCCTCTAATTCCGAAATTTTTAACTTCCTATGTGAGCCGGCTTTTTCTAAGTCAAAATTCAAAAATTTTATGGCCCAAAGAGCACGATGCTCTAATTCAAGAGGTAAGTGACAGGCCTTTCCAAAGACTAATCGATATGGGGACATTCCTAGATTTGTTTTATAAGCAGTGCGAAAAGCCCAAAGTGCATCAATCAGTTTTACAGACCAATCTTTTCTATTGGAATTCATGGTTTTCTCAAGAATTTGCTTGATTTGTCTATTGGAAACTTCTACTTGTCCACTAGTTTGTGGATGGTAAGGTGTTGACAGCTTGTGTGTGATTGAGTATTTCTTGAGCAAGGACTCAAAAGCACGATTACAGAAGTGAGTGCCATTATCGCTAATGATAGCTCGAGGTGTACCAAAGCGTGAAAAGATGTTTTCTTTGAGGAATTTGACAACAACCTTGTTGTCGTTGGTTTTGGTCGGAATGGCTTCAACCCATTTTGAGACATAATCTACCGCAAGCAAGATGTACAGATTCCCAAATGAATTAGGGAATGGTCCCATGAAGTCGATGCCCTAAACATCGAATAACTCAATCACTAAAATGGGGTTGAGAGGCATCATGTTTCGTTTGGAGATTCGACCCGTTCTTTGACATCGCTCACATTTAGAGCAAAATTCGAAAGCGTCACGGAAGAGTGTGGGCCAATAAAAACCGCTTTGCAAAACTTTTGCAGCAGTTTTTCTTGCTCCAAAATGACCACCACAAGCATGGTCATGTGAGAAGGAGAGAATACTTTGGTGTTCATGATCGGGCACACACCTTCGAATGATTTGGTCTGGACAGTATTTGAAAAGATATGGGTCGTCCCAATAGAAGTTTCGAACTTTCGAGAGAAATTTTTGTTTATCTTGTTTCGACCATTCAGCGGGTGTTTGTTGTGTGACAAGATAATTCACAATGTCAGCGTACCAAGGGGTGTTAGAGATCGAAAGGAGTTGTTCGTCAGGAAAATAGTCATCGATTTGGGTGTCGTTATCATTTTCGTGCACAATTCGAGAGAGATGATCAGCTACGACATTTTCAGAACCCTTTTTATCTCGTATTTCTATATCGAATTCTTGAAGAAGAAGGATCCAACGAATCAAGCGGGCCTTGGCATCCTTTTTAGAAAGCAAATATCGTAGGGCAGCATGGTCAGTGTAAACTATGACTTTGGATCCTATGAGATATGGTCTGAATTTATCAAGAGCGAAGACAACTGCCAAAAATTCCTTTTCAGTAGTTGAGTAGTTCAATTGGGCCTCGTTTAAGGTTTTGCTAGCGTAATAAATGACTCGAGGGAGTTTATCAATACGCTGACCGAAGATGGCTCCAATTGCAAAGTCAGAGGCGTCGCACATAAGTTCAAAGGGCTGAGTCCAATCAGGAGGTTGAATGATTGGAGTTGTGGTCAAGATTGATTTAAGAGTTTCAAAAGATGTTGTGCAATCATTGGAAAATTCAAACTTTACATCTTTGGCAAGTAAATTCGAGAGAGGTTTTGAAATTTTTGAGAAATCCTTAATGAATCTTCTATAGAATCCTGCATGGCCAAGAAATGAACGAACGTCTTTGACAGACTTAGGAGGAGGTAAATTAGCAATCAAATCGATTTTGGATTTATCGACTTCTAGGCCATCTTTGGAGACGACATGACCTAGAACTATCCCCCTTTTTACCATAAAGTGGCATTTTTCCCAATTAAGCACGAGTGATTTCTCCTTACAACGCTTAAGGACGAGTTCTAAATGAGTGAGACATTGGGAAAAAGATGATCCATATATTGAAAAATCGTCCATGGATATTTCCAAGAATTCTTCCACCATATCAGAGAAAATACTCATCATACACCTTTGGAACGTCGCGGGGGCATTACAAAGACCGAAAGGCATGCGACGATAAGCAAAGGTTCCAAAGGGACAAGTAAAGGTGGTCTTATGTTGATCTTCTAACGCAACAGGAATTTGGTTATAGCCAGAGTATCCATCGAGAAAACAATAGTACTCATGTCCCGCTAAGCGTTCGAGCATTTGGTCAATAAAAGGCAAGGGGAAATGGTCTTTTCGTGTGGCTGAGTTAAGCTTTCGATAGTCGATGCACACACGCCATTTGGTTTTGATTTTTGTTGGGACGAGTTCATTACTGTCGTTTTTGATCACTGTGACTCCCGACTTCTTTGGTACAACTTGTACCGGACTCACCCAAGTACTATCAGAGATGGGATAGATGATGTTATTGTCTAGACATTTGATTATCTCCTCCTTGACCACTTCTCTCATGTTTGGGTTTAATCGCCTCTGAACCTCACGGGTGGGTTTAGCCTCATCAACTAAATGTATGCGATGTTCCACAATTGATGGGCTAATTCCTTTTATATCGCTAATTTCCCACCCCAAGGCGTCTTTATTTTCCCGCAAAACTTCTAAGAGTTTTTCTTCTTGGTCCTAAGTAATATCGGAGGCCAAGATTACGGGAAATTTTTTTGAAGAGTCTAGGTAGGCATACTTAAGGTCTGGTGGCAAGGGTTTGAGGTCTAACTTAGGAGGTTCTTGTGTATCAACATTGGTCAACATTCCTTGGTTAGATTCAGGTGACGAAGTGCCGGAGTCAAGAATTTTGTTTAGTTTAGAAATGTATTCGAGTTCATCGAAATCAGAGTCGAAATGGTCAAGACACATTTTCAGGGCTTCAGAAGTGTCACTAGAGGTTTCATCAACTATGGTTTGAATCATGTCAATTTCATCGACCTCAAAATCCCTAGGTTGCTTGTTGAGATTAAAGATGTTTAGCTCAATGGTTAGGTGCCCGAAGGAAAGTCGAAACTGACCATTCCTATAATTAATGACAGCATTAGAGGTTGCTAAGAAAGGGCGTCCTAAGATCAATGGTATTTGAACGTTGGGATTTGAGACAGGCTCTGTTTCTAGAACTATAAAATCGACAGGGAAGTAGAACTGTTCGATCTGTATCAAGACGTCTTCGATAATTCCCAATGGCTTTTTGACAGATCGATCAGCTAGCTGAAGAGTGATGTTTGTTGGTTTAATCTCCCCTAGTCCAAGTTGACGATAGACAGTATAAGGGAGAAGGTTGACGCTGGCACCAAGGTCGAGCAGGGCACGAGAGATGTGAGTGTTTCCTATTTTACAATCAATCGTAGGGCAGCCATGGTCTTTATACTTGACTGGGGCAAGATTCGAAAGAACAGAGCTTGTATTCACAGTTAGAAAGGCGGTTTTTGGGACATTGGTCGCACGTTTTTGTGTGCACAATTCCTTAAGACATTTAGCATATTGAGGAATTTGTTCGATTGTGTCTAAAAGAGGAATGTTCACACGGACTTGTTTGAAAATTTCCAGAATTTTATCGAAATTTGCCGCTTTCTTCTTTTTATTGAGTCTATGAGGAAAAGGAGCTACTGGTTTTTGGACTCTGTGATGAGTTTCATCATTCGAGGAAGAAGGTTTATCCAAGGAAATAGAAGGTGGTAAGGTCGTAGAAGATGGAATGTTGGTATTGCCAACATTGATTTTCGAAGGTGGGTCGGGTTTGCCGACACTGGGAGAAGAACTATTGGGATTGCCAACATTTAAGGGTTTAGAAGAATTGGCATTCGAAGCCAATGGGTGATCATCAAGATTAGGAATTGGGGTCGAGTTAGAAAGTTCGTCAGGGTAGTCCACGTTATTATCAATCCTCTTTCCAAATCGAAGGGTTGTAATAGCGTTGACTGGATTATGGTTTTCGTCCTCACAAGAATTTACAGCACGAGAGTTATACTTTGGATTCACCTCGGTTTGACTAGGCAATTTTTCCCTCTCATTATTTTTCGCCATTTCCTTTATCATATTCATCATTTGGTCCATTTTAGCGTCTTGCGAGTTTATTTTGGCTTCGTAAGTGCTCAACTGTTTTTCTAGACGCAAAATTTCTTGTGACGGTTGAGAAGATTGAGAGGATTGGTTTGATGATTGAAAACTGGGGTGCCTATAAGGTTGTTTGGATTGAGGTGAAGCTTGAGATGTTTGAGAATTGGAAGAAGGAGCTTGGTAATTCGGATTGGGAATAAAGGGTTGCACGTGAGATGGGTTAGCCGAATTATTGGGGTTTGACCAGGAAAAATTTGGGTGGTTCCTCCAACCAGGATTGTACGTGGCTGAGTAAGGGTTATTTTGAGCTATAGCATTGGCTTGGTCTTGAGAGTAATAGTGGGGTAGCCCTTCTCCGGTTTGAGGAGTTTGATTTTCTAAAGGAATTTGACTTGGGTCCACGACATGCACTCCTCTAGTACGAATGGGAACACGAATCGATTCCCACTGCATGTCCTTTTCCGAATAATCTTCTAAGAACCGCCAAGCTTCATCGGCTGTTTTAGACATAAAGTCTCCTCCACACATTGATTCTAGTTGAGTTCTAGTCTGATAGTTTAGCCCTTCATATGCAATTTGACATAAGTGATCTTTTAGAATTCCATGATGAGGGCAACTATATAATAGATGGTTGAATCTCTCAAAGTATTTTGAAAAAGTTTCCCCCTCATTTTGACAAAATTGATTTATCTCGGTTCGAATTTTCAGAGTTTTATGGAAAGGGAAAAACTTTTTCAAGAATGCAGTGAGAAATTCATCCCAACTTCTTATGGAATGTCGTGGCAGAGAATTTAGCCATCTTTTAGCGCTTTCAAGTAGTGCAAATGGAATTAGCCTTAGCTTGATCGATTTGTTAGATAGTTGTTGCATTTTTGTTATGGAGGCATACAATTCAAATTCACTCAGAAATTCATAAGCATTTTCAGACCCAGTAAATTTTGGTACCCCTTGGATAAAAGAATGTTTTAGCTCAAAATTGTTTCCTTCAGCTGGTGGGAACACAATGACAGATGGTTGAACGGTCCTAGTAGGTTAACATCGATCTCGAAGAGACAAGGGTCTATCCATTTGGATATTGAGATTTTGAAAATTTTGATTTATTTGATTTTGATCCCCAAAGTTTGGAAAATTTTGATTCACTCGATTTTGATCCAATTCGGGTGGAAAATTTTGGTTGATTCGAGAACCCCTAGGAGAATTTTGTTGGCTAACACTTTTTTCCCTCATTGTTGTTAAATGCAAGCACGGAAATTAGCTACAATGAAATTTTCTGTCCTTATTGGCTCTTAACCCAAAATTATAAAGTGATGCGTTTGATTACTTAGATCAAAAGATTTCTCAGCCAGTTAACGGACAGGAGTTATCGGTGCACCAGGAATCACCCTAGCAATGCAGCCGAAGGTTTAAGTACCTTCAGAGTAACAACCGATATAATATTTACGAATCACCGTAATATTTATAAACGGTTATTTCTCTGCCGTAGCCTAGACACCGAGAAATAATTCGTTCCAAATGAATCAACTATCACAATATAATTAAGCCCTAGATGAGCCCGTGACTCCCTTAAGTCCAACGTCTAACCGTTATTATTAGTCAGATTCTGCGATGAAATTCAATTTGTGGGCTAAGGAAAGGGTGATGAAATCCCTCACCTTATGTGAATTGGGGTATTGCCCTTAACAGAATGAATAAAAATTTGCAGAAATCACACAAAATAATTGCAAAAATTAAAAATTGTACATTCAAAGCCGCTGCCCGTGCAGAATTTTTTTACAACAATTATCTATATTTTTTTTTCTTTTGCAGCAGAGCACCTGTAGAGTTAAAAGAAGTTTAAAGTGGGGTATGGCTGTCCGTCCAGAATAATTCGAGTAGTGCTAGCAATTCGAACTCCACTATTTCGCAATTCGGTCGTCGATTCTTTGTTGTTGCTTTACTGTTTTGGTCCTTGTTTCTATTTCTTTGAGGATTTTTTTTTTGATAGTAAAATAAACAACACAACTACAAGAAATTAAAACTAATTAGAAACCAAACCAAAAGAAAAAGGAAAAAAAAATCAAATAAATAAACCAAACTGTCTAGACAACTAAAAAAAACTAGAGAACAAAAAATGAAAAACAAACAAAATAAAGCTAGAAGAACTAAGATAGAGAAAAAGGAAACAAAGAATGGTTCACTAAAAAGAAGAAACAAAGAACAACTTAACCCTAAATTAACACAACCGGTTCTACACATATACAAGCACGCCGAGCAATAATAACAAGCATACCTTTCTTCACAAAATTCACTCTTCCAAATACAATCCCACACGCCTCCTGTTCTGGGAAACAAAGCACGCCTCAAAAAAAAAGTATGGAAACAAATCGGGTTTTCCAGGAACCCAGAACAAGTATGTATTTAACCCCTCTTTTTTTTTTTTTTTAAAATTAAAAAAAAACTCACAACCCTTATCGTCAGAACGCAAACCCAAAAGAAAATCACGCACCCACTTTTTATAAATTCCAATCAACCCTAATAGCAACCGCACGCCTCCTTTGTTCCAGGAAATAACTCCGATTTTTTTTTCTCTTGATTAGTGGATGATTGTACCAATGAAATTGATATATCAAATCACAAACAAGATATTTTTTTTTATATGCACAAAAATTAAAGGAAAAATAAATAAATAAAATAAAACTAACACGAATCAGAAATTAAATAAACAATAAAATTCAATCGTTACCTCCCCGGCAACGGCGCCAAAAACTTGATCGACGCTAGTCTATGAATTAGAAAAGCGCGACATTTGTAATAAATTCTGCAAGCATACAGGTCGAACACAGGGAGGTTTAATTAAAAGTTATTTTTTTTTCTTGGGCGTGTTAGACGAAGCTGGAGGTTGATTTTGCAAAACAAAATAAAAAGTGAAACTACAATTAAAAGATGCAATTAAATTTACTGCAGATTCGAATCTAATCAAATCTGTGATAAATTCAACGATTAAAGATAAAATAGAACAATGGAAATAAAATTGCAGAACATAATTAAACGAACAGAAAATAACAATTAGGATTACCGCTGAATCTAATCAGACGGTCAATCACTAATGAAAAGAAATGCAAAATACAAATAGTGTTCTACCGAATCTAATCGTGTAGACAACACTAATTGCTAAGAAATAGAAAAGTGCATAAAATAAAAAGAAAAATGAGTTTTATTAATGAAGAAGAGAATAGAATCAGATATATGATAGGATGGTGGCTACAATGATATTACAAGGGTATATATAGGGTAGATAGCCAAACCCTAACCCTAACCCTAATGATAACTGGGCCTAGTCATTACATCACTAATTAGTTTACAATGAGAAACATAAATGGGCCTTAGATAAATAAAGCAAATTTGGGCCTTTTCTCTTTTCCTCTTGCTTCCTTCACACTTCTTCATTGATTTGTGATGTGCAAAGCCTTTTTATCAATCCTTTTCTTGTCCAACAGCAACTAGATGTGAGATCTTCATATACAATTCTTCAAAATGTAAATATATATCAATTTCATCTCTATTTCTCTACTTTTCTGGTTGCATGCGGGCTGGGTTGGAATATCTGTAAAAGTAACAAAACAATACCCAAGTAATATTTATTCATATACAAAAGATAAGAAATAAGAGCATAAAATAAACACATTTCTATGCCAATCACTTATAATGGTCAAAAATGCTTGATACGATAAAAACGAATTTGATATTATTATTAGTGTGTATATGTTTCAAAAACATTTCAAAGTAAATGTATCAATCCTAGGACACATAGATACCATAATACTATGCTTCCATACTATTAATACAATCAAAACCGCATGGGCGTATTGGAAATTGGGTTTCCATCATGAGTCAAGGCTAGGGAGGAGCTCCTTACCAATTCGAGACACTCTAGCTAATGTCTCAGGATCCCCTCAGTGAACCCTTGGAAAGCTGCTGGGCCGGTCCACACATACAGCTTCGTGGATTGGCAATTCCTGAACACACGTTTCCCGGTCCTATAGGACCTGTCATCCGAGGCGCCTCATTCCATCATCCACATAAGTAAAATGTTAGGCCGTGTTAAAACCCGAACACCACTTCTAGCTAGAAAGAAATGTGCTGCTCTCCCTGCGTTCCTTTCTCCCGTTTTAGACTCCGCCGGTGTGTGAGGCTCGCGAAGTCACGCTATACACAAAGCTGTGCCTAAACAGGTTATGCTTTGATCATCCCACAAGGCCTGCTTTTCAACAAAGCTTTGATCATATGCATATAAGCATGCCACGTCATCACTCCATATCACACTACCAATCCTTTTCCGAAATATATGAAAGGGTTTTAAGCAAGATAATAAATTCTCTGCCACCAATCATTTATACATTTGACAAAAAATCAATAAATACAATATAAAGGAGTACAATGTCAGACACACATTCCATTTATCAACTTATGCTCTGGGTCTGAGCGAAAGCCAAATCCGTACAAATCAACACTACGTCTGGACGGCCACCACTGTAGCCCCTTCATGGTAGCTACTCCAATCATGGGCATCAACAGTCGTCGTCCGTTCGATATGAAGATTGTCGGTCTTCAATTACCGTCTTCAACTCTTCGACTTTCAATCGTCGTATGATCATTCGAAATGAGATTGAACTCGGACTTTTCAAATGATCGTCGCATAATTATAATTTAAATCATTTCATATCGTTAATATTTATGTATAACGATTTATCGTTATTCTTATTTATTTAAAAGAATAACTCAATATAATTAAGCGACGCTTCAGGTCGATGGGCGGCCCTAGCGCTGTTTTTACCAAGTTTTGATTTACACATATCCTGAAATCTAACCGTTGGATTTTAACGAAATTTATATCGTTGGAAAGATTTTCCTAAAGCGGTCCTAACGGTTCCAGTTTGGGAAAATCCGACGGTCGGATCTTACGGTATAATCGTTTAAAGTTACAATTTCAAATCGCGAACTACAACAACGCGATTCGTTTTATTTTAATTTATATATATATATATATATATATATATATATATATATATATATTCATTCGTTCTACGATTTCAAATTATTTATTCTTTAAATAATTTCCTACACTTTGTATTCAAGTTATTTTTCAATGAACAGAAGTCCATTTCAACACATGTACATTTTCTTCATTCCTTATATGACAATAAAAATGTAAATTTTTATTATTTATTATTTCCATTTCCAACAGTGAACATTTTTCTATATCCTTCACTTCACTAAAAATGTGATTTTTAATGATAACATGTTTATATATTTTAAAACATGACATTTTCCTATTTCCTTACATTTCATCAAAAATGTGATCTTTCTATTCTTTTAATCTAATTCTTCTATTTCTTTTATTTACATTAAAATGTAAATACTATTACAACGTTAAATTTTATTCTTTTAATCTTTTACTCTTATAATTTCATATGCCAATTCTATAGTGTATTGATTATAAAATTGGCCCTTTTTGTTTACACACAATTTTAATGCATTTAATCACTAAATTGTCTAACTCCTTTTCTTTAACAAAAATGTTTATTTTTGTTTTTAACTTCTTTATTTAGAAAGAAATGTAAATTTTGTCACGATTCTTCCTAATGACAAAATATATGTTCTTACCTCATTCTTACTATTTAGACAACCGTGTTAGTTTCCTTCTAATGGACAAAAATGAATATTTTTGTCTAATCTATTTTAGTGAACAAAATTATTGATCCTTTCTCAATGAACAAAAATGAAGATTTTTGTTCGATCTATTTTAATGAGTAAAATTGTTTATTCTTTTCCTATATTACATTAAAAGTGTTTTCAATGTGAATCATATTTCATAATGAAATATGAACCTTTTCTATGTTTTTGATATTAGCATTTAAAAATGTTTTTAATGTAAATCATATTCCTTAGTGACATACGAACCTTTTTCTACTCTTTTTACTTACACTTAGAATATAAACAAGAATATACCTTTTTATTTCATCCTTTAATTAACTCTAAATTGCGGGCAAAAATATAATCTCTAAATCAACCTTTTTATTTACACCTATAGTGTAAATAAAAAAAAATAACTTCTAAATTTTGTTATGTTTTGTTTCAACTCACATACAAATGTAACTTCCAATTCTATGTTTTATTTGCAACAAAAATGTACAACTTTAATTTCAATGTTTACGTTTGATTTATAAATTGCAAATAAAAAGTGTACTTATTTTCTATGTTATATTTGTACTGTAAAATACAAATAAAAAGGTGAAAAGTTCTATCTTTTCAATATTACAACAACAAAAATGTAATTTACATTACAACGTCAAATCCTCCTTATTACTTACATTAAAAATGTAATTATTATTACGGTCAAAATTCCTATCATTTTTAAATTACATAAAAAGGTGATTTTATTTCATTGTCCAATTTCTCCTTTTAATTACATTAAAAATGTAATTTCCATTACGATGATGAATTCTTATCTTATAATTACATTAAAAATGTAATTCTCTTTTCTTTTAATTACATACAATATAATTTTGTTTTTATCTTAATTACATACAATGAAATTTTCTTGTTAACAAATTCTAATCAAAGTGATACTCTTATCTTGCCAGTCCTAATACAATAAAAGTGACATTTCTATTTATCATGAACAAATCCTATGTAAATGACATTTTTATTTATCATATACAAATCCTAACAAAAGTGACACTTTTATCCTAGTGTAATATTTTTAACAAAGAGATATATTTATTCTACTGTCATATTTTTAACAAAAATGTCAACTTTATTCTGATACAACATTTTTAACCAACATGTCAAATTTTCGTCTAATGCAACATTACTAACAAAATGTCAATTTTAATCTAATTTGACGCTCTTAACAAAAGTGACAAATTTAATCTAATTTAACCTTCTAACAATAATGACCTTTTTTTCAAATTTAACATTTCTAATAAAAATGGATTTTTTTTACACTAACATACACATTTAAAATAAAAATAGTCTTTTCATACTAATGCAACATTTATAGCAAAAATGTTAATTTTCTTCTTCTTTTTCTAATGTAACATTTTTAATCTAAATAAGCACTACTAATAAAGTGGGATTTTTTCTTTTAAATGAACATCATTGTCAAAAGTGATGTTTTAATTCTAAAGTAACATTTCTAGAAAAATGTGTATTTTTAATCATGTATGACATTTCTAACAAAATGTATATTTTAATCACCTTAACATTTTACAACTAAAATATTATTTTAATCCATTAACATTTTATAACTAAAATGTTATTCCTTTTCATCTTAGCATTTTATAATCGTAATGTTATTTTTCATAAATCTTAACATTTTATAACTGAAATCTAATGACATATAAAAGTATTTTTTTTTATATGTTTACATTCCCTATGGATTCCATATAACAAATAAAAGAATATTTATTTATTTACAATTTCCTATGTATTCTATATTACAAATAAAAGAATATTGCATTTGTTAACAATTTACTATGTTTTCTAATAAAAAATAAAAGGAAATTTTATTTGTTAACAATCTCTAATTACAAAATTGATATTTCTAATTTAACAATTCTAATTAAACATACATGACATATATAATCTGTCAATTCTAATCGAACATACATGGCATCTATAATTTGTCAATTCAAATCGAACATACATAACAATTCTATTTTGTTGAATCATCTCTACAATTCCATTATATATAATTTTAACCAAATGAATCACCCCCAAACAGCATCAATAATTCTAGATCAAGTTGTGTATAACATCAACTGAAGTTAACAGCGAATGGATCAATATTTCCAAACACTATTATGATTATTTGATTATAATTATTTAAAAAGAATTCTCACCAAACAATTCAGATCTGAAATTTCCAACGTTCTCTGTTTCAATCCCGGTCAGTTTCATCTTGTAGTGCTCGGAAATATGAATCCAACGCAATCAGTTTCGTCAATTTCTGATAAGATTTGATGTAGATATGGATTTTTAAAGATTTGAATATTTAAAAGGATAATTAAATTATAATTAAATTAATTAACTTCCTCCTTTACCCTCTAATCCCTTTCTTACTTCTCGTTTTGCTGTCCAATGGTTTCAAGTTTATGTTCGATCCTAGGGCTGTCTTCTTCTCCCGGACCACCAAGCTTCAGGTCAATCAGAGACTGCCTCGGCGGAGAGCACCAGAAGGCGCACCAGGGGGCCCACCTTTGCTCAGCTCGATCGAGCCCAGAGGGGTACGGAGGTGCGTTTGGCCGAGGTTTGGGCGCACGGTTCTCGGTCTTCGAGCCACCAGAGAACGATCAGGTCGTATGGAATTGGAGAGGAGAAGAAGAGCTTCAAGATGGTATAGAGTTTGTCTCCTAATTCGTAGAGAGAAGGGAGATTTTAATGGGGAAAAGTGGGAGATTCTCGGCCATTGGAAGAGAACATACGGCGGCTTGGTATTGGGAATTTGGGTTACGTATAATACGGGGTATTTCTCTTTTAATTTATTTATTTAATTCAATAATTCATGTTTACCTATACGAACCCCAAATCGAACCCAACGAGTGTTGCCCTTAGCTAATAACCCCCATTCCGGACTCAATGGAATATGTTTCGTAACCCAATTCGGCTGTTACGATATGTTTTTTCTTTAATTTTAATTATAAATAATTAAATTATTTAATTTAACTATACATATAAATTCACCAAGGCCACATATGGACTCTAAAAATTACATAAAAAATTATATTTGGTTATGTTTTGACGATATGGTCCTAACAAATCTAATTTCGTCGAATTCTGAGACTGTTTGAAAAATGGCTATTTTTTAGCTGTTTAAATTTGACCGAAAACTGACAAAACACAGTTTCTTTTGCCACGCTCACATATTAATTCGAAAAATTCTGGAAAATTAAACTTAACAATAATTTGACATTCCGGTTCCAACAAAAGTGGTTTCGTCGAAAACCGAGGTCGTTTGAAAAATGGCTATTTTCAAGGCGTATATATTCAATATTAAAAATACATTTTTAAACAAATAATTTTCAAAACTCTAAATATATATAAGTGTTTACTGTTTTTCAATGCAGAAACGTCATTCTGAACTCAATGGAAGTGGTTTCGAGTTCAAATTCCTTCGTATGCAAAAAGTAGCATTTTGACCTATGTAAATTTCATAGCGACCTTTCTAAATTTTAATTTTGACATAACTTTTGATTCCCGCTATGAAATTTCAATTTTTCAGATTGTTAGAAAGGTATTTTTAAATAGATTCTAATATTTTTGGTTTCACTAAAATCCGTTAAATTTTGCATCCTGTACGATCAGTCAAAATTCAAGTTTGACTTTTCAAACTACATCGCTATTTCTAACTCTTTTTATAATTAAAATTAAATTATTCATTCTAACTTTAATTTAAATCAATTTTTAATCATTATTATTCTAAATAAATTATTTTAAATATCAAAAACTCATTAAAATTATTTAAAAATAAATTTTTAAATTTACCCCAAAATTCAGGGTTGTTACACATTATAAAAATGAATAAAATCGATATAAATATCGTTCATGTAAAAATAGCGTTAATCTAATCAACACGGCTTCATATAATTAAATATATTCGTGTCCATCCCAAATCGGACATCAAAATCAAATTTTTGATCTTTTACTGAATATTATTTTAAAACATTCATTATTTTAAAATATTCAATCATTCTGATTTATAATCAGACACAGTCGATTACCATATAATGTTGTTTATATGGATTTCATACAACACACGTATATAACAACCATAATCAACAATCATCCATCATTCAGAGTGCATTCTACACTGTGTAAGCATTAAATATAAATATTCAACGCTTACATAGCTTGTTAACCAATCAATTGACATACAACTAAACAATTGGGATTAGTGTACGTCAAATATCATCCCAACACCCGTGTGGGGTTTCAATCCACAAACACTGAATATTATTTGTGCATTTGGGTGATGTGCAAAATATATCATCCCAATCCATTTCAGTAAAATGGTTGTTCATAAACAAATCGTCTGATTTGTAAATGAATGTTTATTATATTCATATCAACGTTAAAAATTATATTTTAATGATAAAATATTTTATTCAACATATGAATATTCTATTCAGTTCATTTATACAATAAAAATGATATTTTTATTGTTCTAACATATTTTAGAAAATTTTGGCGGCATAACGGCACGATATCAAAATCGGGTAATGTCTAGCATTACCCCTCATCTAATATTGGCTCGCGCCATGCACATATAACAATTCTAATCAATTCATTTCACCTAAACAACCAAATAATCTAATCACCCAAATCAAACAAGTCGTCCATGATCTGTGGACGACGGGGAACAGATCATATATGCAGTTATAAAAATAAATAACTGTATAAGAAAATATGGTGAGAGGTTCTCACCTTTGGGATCCACTCCTCCATTCCCTATTTCTGAACGGTTCGGATTTGCCCAAAATTCCAATGCGTTCTTTTCTTACTGTTCATAGTAAAAATCGCATTTTTAATATGATGTTTATATATTAAAAATCATATTTTTACTTCGCTATATATATAATAAAAATCATATTATTATTGCTTCATTCCAATAAATAAAAATCATATTTTTATTTCTACTTCATATATATAAAAATTGAATTTTTATCGCTACTTCATATATATAAAAATCATAATTTTATTATCATACATATATAAAAATCATATTTTTATTATCTTTATAATATAAAAATCATATTTTTATTGCTTTATACAAATAGATAAAAATCATATTTTTAAACCGCTACTTCTAAAATAAAAATCACATTTTTAAATACCACTTCATACTAAAAATCATATCTTTACATCGCTACTTTATATATAAGAATCCTATATTTACTTCGATAAAAATCATATCTTTATTTAAAATAAAAATCATAGCTTTGTTTAACATAAAAATCTTAACTTTGTTTAAAATAAAAATCATAGAAGCTTTAAAGCGGAGAAAACTCCATATTTTCTATCTCCCGGATTTGCTGTTATGGTTCCAGAATTTGAAAACAAGCTCCAATCTTCACGCCATCTTTTTTCCTAGCTTAAACGCGCTATTCCGGACAACTTTCACCTAGTGGTCTTCCTTCCGAAAACATGTCATTTCGCCGGAAATTGCGAAAAGATGGTATTTGGACAGCCGAATTTGGACGCGTTTTCTGAACAACTCCGCAGTCTAAAACATGACTTCCGTATACTCAAATCGAAGAGAAAATCGTGCTCTTCAATTTTGGTATCGTGGAGTTTTGGCCAGAAGTGCACCGTTTGAGAGTTATCGGCAAAGTAGTGACAGGGGGTATATGCAAAAACGGGAATTTGTGAAAATGTGATTTTTGAGGAGGAGGGGCCCACGGCCAGAGCTGGTGGCCTGAGGGGAGGCGGTAGGACCTGATTAGGTGAGGGGGAGGTGCAGCTAGTGGTGGTGGCGCTGGAAGGGCCTACGGTGGCGGTGGCGGTGGTGGTGGGATTTAGGGGCTAGGGTTTTCAATTTGAAGAGAGAAAGAGGAGAGAGAGGAGAGGTGGAAGAGGAGGAGGAGGAAGCGGTGGAGGGTGGTGCGGCGGCGCTAGGGGGGAGGGAGCAGCAGCGTGGAAGGGGAGAGGGGCTGAGGACGTTGGGTTTTTTTTTACGTGAAGGAAGAGAGAGAATGAGAAAGAAAAGGGGGGTTTGACCAATATATAATTAATTTAATTTTTAATTTCAAAAAATTAGATTTTCGTTCGAACTCCAAATCGAACCTAACGACTGTCGCCTCTATCTAAATACCCCCATTCCGGACACAATGGGATGCCCCGTTCGCCAATTCGACTGTCTCGATCAGTTTCCATTAAAATTAAAATATAAATTAATATATTGAATTTTAACGTACATTTTAATTTACCGAGGCCACGTACTGACTCCAAAAATTACAAAAAAAATATTTCTACCTTTGTATTGATGATACGGTCCTAACAAAACTAATTTCGTCAAATTTGGAGGCCGTTTGAAAAATGGCCATTTTCCAGTCGATTAAATTTGACTGAAATTGACAAAACACATTTTATTCTGCCATGCTCACTCATTGATCCCAAAAATTATGAAAATTGGAATCAAGCAATAATTTGACATCTCGGATCCAACAAAAGTGCTTTCGTCGAAAATGGAGGTCGTTTGCAAAATGGCTATTTTTAAGGGCTATATTTCCACAACGACTATTTTGAATTCTCAACACGGCATAACTTTTTATTCCAGCTATGAAATTCCAATTTTTCGGATTTGTTGGATAGATATTTTCAAATGGAATCTAATATTTTTGGTTTCACTAAAATCTGGTTTATTTTGAATCCTGTACATTCATTTGAAATTTGAAATCGAATTTTCAAACTACCACGCCATTTAATTAAAATAAATATTTATATTCAAACTTTGATTCAAAATAAATATATACATTCTAATTCTATTTAAAATAAATTTCTTGTCGTTATTATTTAGAATAATTCATTTTAAATATTCATAATTCATTAAAATTGCCAAAATAAAAAATTTTAATTGGTTCTGATTTTCCGGGTTGTTACAATCTCCCCCACTTAAAATCTTTTCGTCCTCGAAAAGGAACGGTGCTGCAAGTTGTTTAACTAACCAACTCAACTTTCATTCTGGCATTAGTTCTTCAACTTTTCGGTTTCTAAGAATTTTCCAATTCTTCGAAAATTTAGCTAACACACTAAATTTTTGAAAAATTTCGCCGTAACCTCCTTTGTACGGGAGCACCGGGAAAATCCCCAAACCGCCACACAAGCCCTCTCATCTCAAAAAGAAAAAGAAAAAGCCAAGCGGCTAGCCAAGCGGCTAGCCAATCGGCTCATAAAATCATCCAAACCCAATAAATTAGTAAACATGTACCTATTTGTCGGGCATACAATTTTATTCCTCTTCTCTAGCCTCCTTGCTATGACCTGTTCAATGTGTATACATGTATATGCATGCAATCTCAAACAATTTTCGAATCAGTCCAATATTTGATTCAATTCAGCCCATATTTACCATACATTTACATGTTGGTTCCAATGAATACTCACACAACACAATCATCAATCAATTAGTTGATTAGCTTTTCAAATTCATAACTTGATATATATACCGAAAATCATGTTTTTGATGCCAATTCACAACAATAAACCCCATCTAGTTTTGGTTCTCACACCAGTCTAATGGAAATATATAGAAATCCCACTTTCGAAACTCGAACGTAAATGCTGATGATGGCGCGCCATCATTAGACTCATGTCCGGGTGACTAGTGCATGATTCTATATCTACCCAGTATATTAAAACTTCGAATATACGTTCATGAAGCGTACATGCAAAATCTCATATACTCGATTGTCCAAAATCAAATAAAATAATATACTCACATACGTATAATTAGATTAAAATTTCAAAACAAAATTTGTTTTCACTTTTATTTTTAACATAACACTCTTCTCACTCGTTCTAGGATACTACTGATCCCATCTCTAACGAGTCATTCTTATTGGATATTACTAATCCAATCTCTGATGAATTCTTTCGTTTGGTTCTAACGTGTCTTGTTCTCTGAGCTCTGTAAACCAAAGCTCCGATACCAAAATGAGATGACCCGAACTCCCCCGTGAAGGAAAGAACGGATTGCTTTGAGGACAAGACGAATCAGAACACAAACAGAGGAATATTTCATTGTTATTACAACAATTTACATCAGAGTACAAGAATATACAGAGTATTAACAAATAATATACATCAGACAAATATCAGACATTTACAAATTACAATGCAGCGGAAAATAATACAAAACAAAACTGAAAGGAATATACGGATACAGAGCTTTCCGAATATCATTCGAGCTGTAAACCAAGATCCTGTGAATATTAATCTGCAAAAACCAAAATACTAGCTGCCCGTGTGGAAAATAGAGGCACCCAGAGTTTAGGTTAAAACAATAAACTCCAGGTCAGTCATGTGACTGGTGTGCGAACTAAAACGGTTATTTAAAACTTTACTTTAAATCAGATATATCAAGGGACCACGCCGTATAACACGAACGGGTTTCCTCTCAAGAATTCCAGTGCATATAACAAAACAACACAACGCTTTTTGGAAAAATGAAGCTATTATAAGACCCGGGTCCTATCACACAATGCAACACAAGCCGGGGGATAGGGTTTTCCCTTATAATAGCTAAACATGCTTGGTACGTTAAAACAAATCATTTGATACTATTATAAGATCATAGTGTATAAAACATCTTCAAACATAAATGTATCAATCCTATACAGCATGTGTACCATAAATCATGTCGCCAATACTAGGCTCTACAATCAAAACCGCAAATGTCATGTATTGGAAGTTTGATTTCCTTCTGTGAACCAAGGCAAGTGATCGTACTTGCTGCTTCGGGACTCTCAAGCCCGAGTGTAACACCCTGTAATTTTATAACATTAAAATTCACAAATTAAAGTATACTTAATTTTTAGAAGAAGAATTAAGTGAAATGGGTTGCGCTATTATGTTCATCTCAAAATTTTGGGTCAAGATAGACATTTGGTTTGCATAAAACGGATAACTTATAAAGAAGTTATTAAGCCTTGAAGTTTGTATGCATATGAGAGAAATATATATATATATATATATATATATATATGTATTCAAAAAAAAAAGTTCAAAACAGCGAATCGGGAGGGGGAATAATCGAACCGCACCATTTTTGGAGTCGACCCGAGCCCTGCTGAGTCAACCCGAGACATGCTGGGTCGATCCAGGGTGTTTGGCTATCAACCCGTGGCCCGATTCTCCCTAAGGGCAGATGTGGCATCTGAGTGGTCCTAATGGTTTTGGTTATCCCTAGGTTAATCCGACGGCTCTTATTAAATTAAACTTCTATAAAACACTCCTAAACCCATAACCCTAATCACATTAATTCATAACAAGAGCCGTCATGCCGTCAATGGAGAACCTAGAGTAGCCGCCATACACTTTCAACCCTAAAGCAAGATAGAAGCTTGAATCAAAATCAAATCAAATCTAAATAATGATTAGTCTACATCAAAGGCGAGCAATTTAGTTTCAAAATACAGATCCCAGAAAGACAAGACTATTCTTTTTAATTGTTAGTATGATAGCTTTCACAAAACAATTCGTTAATTTAATTATGATAAAATATAATTGGGATCATAAGAATGTGATTTTGAATCATGTGATGTAAATTATATGTATGTTTGTGGTGTTGAATCATATATTAGTTCTTATGTGAATTTTAGGCAAGTTGGGTCATATGTTAGTTCTTATGTGAATCCTATGCAAGTCGAATCATATATCTTATGCAAGTTTGTGGAGATTGGATCATATATCCTTATATGAATCTTATGCAAGTTTGGGTTGTTAAAATATATGTGAAACATGTATATGCATATGCTAGTTTATGTGACATTAATCTATATGTTTAGATTCATATGCAAGTTCACACCTTTATGTTTAGATTCATAAGCAAGATTATATCTTCATGTTTAGATCTACATGCAAGATTACATCTTTATGTTTAGATCCATATGCAAGTTCACACCTTTATGTTTAGATCCATAAGCAAGATTATATCTTCATGTTTAGATCTACATGCAAGATTACATCTTTATGTTTAGATCCATATGCAAGTTCACACCTTTATGTTTAGATCCATAAGCAAGATTATATCTTCATGCCTAGATCTACATGCAAGATTACATCTTTATGTTTAGATCCATATCCAAGTCCGCACCTTTATATTTAGATCCATAAGCAAGATTATATCTTCATGTTTAGATCTATATACAAGATTACATCTTTATGTTTAGATCCATATGCAAGTTCACACCTTTATGTTTAGATCCATATGCAAGTTCACACCTTTATGTTTGGATCTATAGTAGTACATAAGTTATGCAAGTTTATGTCCATCACCTATGCTAGTTTTGTATCATATGCTAGTTTGAATGAAATTCGTATGCAAGTTATTGGCTATGTAATCTTATGTCATGATCCTTAGATCTATTTTATGTGTTATGTGATGTTGTTTTCTTTTTATGAGTTAGACTATTTACGAGTCTAACATATGTCATATGAAAATGTACGAATAGCGTGGGGATGATGGGATAATATTGAATATACATAAAATTGTGAATTGGCATAAATGGCCTTAAAAAGACATATAATTAATTTGAGACATTATTTGGCATAATTGGTATTTATGGACATAATTTTAAGAGACAATTATGGACATAAATAAATTTGGAATTTATTTACAAATTTGTATAGGGATATTAATCCAATTTGGGGTTAAATAAAGATGTGTAATAATAAACCGCCTAAGACACGAGGTTAGACTCTTTCGTGGTATAAGAATGCCCGGACCCGCTGGGCAAATCCAGCAACCACAAATGCCAGTCTAAAGTGAGAGGTCAAAGGCACGAATTAAATGCGTAACAATTGTAAAGACATGAGGTTAGGCTCGTTTGCGGAATAAGACTGCCCGGACCCGCCCGGCAAATCCCACATCCCTAAATGTCAGCCTAATGTGGGATGTCTTTACAAGGTTATGGTTCTAATGAATCAAGTAACACTTAACCAGATAAACATGTGGTGGGACATGGGGGGTTAATTGGGTTCCTTTTGTGGCATGTGAAATTAAGTGGGTGCCTTGGGTGGCATGTGAAATACGATTAGATGCACTTAACCAAGATTAAAACATGTAAGAAGACATGAATAAGAATGAGGTTATGTGAGGACCAAGCATAGGTGGAAGGCTTGTGTCAAGCATAGGGTCCCTTTTCAAACCATTAACCTATTAAGTATCTTTGTGAGATCGACCCAAGTCGAGGATGGGACATGCTTAATGGATTTGATTGTAAGAGGTAAAAACGGGTTAGCGGTGGCAACGCAAGTCCAACGGGGTCATGTGCGTGCGTGGGCCCGGGCTGGTAGGTAAGACGTTGTTGCATCGTGTTGATATAAGCCGTGCATCTTTGGTGGTATCGGGTTGCCACTTTGGGGAGTGATACACCCCACTGTGCGACCAGCATGGGTATCTATGAGTTAGGGAGCCGATCGAATGGGAAAGGTAATGGGTACGACTAGCGGAGATAGGAGCAGACGGCACCTATGAAGATAGCTAGGAGTATAACTACCATATTATAAATAAACATTGTAACTAGAATGGGGAGGGTGGTGGGTACAACTAGTGGAGATAGGGGCAGACGACACCTATAAAGGCAGCTAGGGGTACACGAAACTACCATTATCATTATTAAGTTCTGTAGCGGGATCAACTTTTAGGGTGACTAGTGGTGGTGCAGTATAGTAATTATCCTATAGTGATTAAGAACGAGATTAACGCCATAATATTCCTCTTATTTGCTTTGTCATGCCCTGTTGTTTTATGGTTATATCTTATCTTACCTGTTTATGCCTTATCCTAGTTACTCTAATAGTTATATTGTTAAAGTTATTATACTCGGCAGACTTTATGTTTGACCCCCTTGTTTTCGCCTCTTTTCTTCCTCCCCCCTCCCCTCGGTTCTCTGGGTGGGACTAGTACTAGTGGAGCTTGATCTCGGATCTCTTTCTCTCTCTTTTGGTAGTGCTTGGATTACTGAAAGTAAAGTTCAGCTCATCTCTTTTATGGCTACTTGTGTTGGGGTTTATGCTTTTTATTTTATGTACTCTGAAACAATTTATCAAGATGGATATTAAGTGTATTTGATTTATGAAGTTGTTGTAATCAAACTATTTCTCCGCTGCAATTAAAGTTTTTTTAAAATTTTCAAGTACCATTATTTATATCTGTCCTGTTATATTCTGTTCTATACACTAAATATGCTCCATGGAAGTTAATGCATTCCCTTTGTGATTGACATTAATGGGCATGGGGTGTTACACGTGGTATCAGAGCTGAAGGTTACCAGAACAGATATGAATTTTGAAAAACTGTTTTTCAAAAGATTTTGTAAAGAAATACTTTCAAAAATATGGTTTAAGGAGACTATTTTTAAGAGAAAAGTTTGTTTGTTTTATAAACATAACCCCAAGAGCCATATATATCTTTCCTTCGATTCTCCGTTTTGAATCTCTTCCTCTTTCCTTTTTGAATTTCTTCCTCCACGCATATAGACGCTTTTTCTAAGATATGTAAGAACTTTTGTACGATGGGCGGAAAACCACTTCATGGGACTGGAAAAGGAAGTGGAGGACTTGTTGGTACCTTTAAGATAGACGACGGGAGGTAGGTTCAATTAGCTGCTTGGTTAATGAAGAATGAAGCCTCATTTGGTAGGAGGCCACGAATAGAGAATGTGCAGGAGAGACACGGAAAGGACACACGATAAAGTGGATCTAAAGAAAGGCGACAAGGATAACAAGGGGCCAAGAGAAAAGGAAGGGCCACACTTGTGAAATACCTGACTACTTACATAAAGACGTTAGAAAGAAGAAGAAGACTAGTTGTTATCATTACAAGACATCTTATTAGGATCGTCCAAAGAAGCAAAAGGCAAAGGTAAGGACAAGGTACATGATCTTCTGGAGGGCAGACGCATTCCCTCACGAATGACATACCTGATAGAGGTAGAAATATATCTTGGTTGGAAATTTGGTTTTCTTTTTGATCATCCTGTTCGAACCTTGTTTGAATTCTGGCACTTCACACTCATTTGTATCTGCTTCGTTAGTTGAAACACTGCACCTAAATACTAGTCTAGTTACGGATTTCATAGCAGTCTCAAATCCTATTGGTGGGTCGGCTCATCTTTCTATGATTTGTTGGGATTTGAGAGTGTCTATCTTGGGCGTTGGGTTTGAATGCAACGCCTTTATTCTTGGCTTCATGGGCTACGGCTTGATTCTAGGCATGGATTGGCTAGCTAGATACAGTGCCACCCTAGATTGTGAAAGAAGGGTAGTTAGATTGTTGACTCGTTGTGGAAAGACCCTCGATATTTCTTATGACCCTAGAGGTCCGGTAATGCTTAGCTACCTAGAATCCCTTGATGCATCCAATGATGATTTGAAATCTGTTCGTGTGGTCCGTGAATATAGTGACGTCTTCAATGAAGTCCGAGGTTTACCCCCAAGGCGTGAGATAGACTTTCGAATATATCTAGTAGATAATGCAAAGCCAGTTGCATTACCAGTGTGCCACATGGCTCTAAGAGAGAGAAGAGAACTCGGTAAGTAAGTGAAAGAATTGCTTGAGAAGGGGTTCATAAGAAGAAGTATTTCGGAGTGGGGTGCTCCAGTCATTTTTGCTACAAAAGCTGATGGTTCACTTAGATTGTGCGTAGACTATAGAGAGCTAAATAAGCTAACAAAGAAGAACAAACACCTATTGCCGAGGATTGACGATTTATTCGATCAGTTGGTGGGTGCTTCAGTTTTCTCGCAACTGGATTTAGCTATAGGGTTTCATCAGCTAAGGGTGGCTGAAGATAGCATCGATAAGACTGCCTTTAGAATTCCTGACGGTTTATTTGAGTGGCTCGTTATGCCTTTTGGTTTGACGAATGCACCCGCATACTTTGTTGACTTAATGAGTAGGGTGTTTAGGGAGTTTCTAAACAAGTTTATGGTAGTCTTTGTAGACGATATTCTGGTTTTCTCTAAAAATGAAGAAGAGCATGCCCTACATCTTAAGGAAGTCTTAGAGACCCTACGAGCGCATCAGTTAAAGCTAAGTTCTCTAAGTGCCATTTTTGGAGAAAAGAAGTGAGGTTCTTAGAACACGTGGTCTCTAACGATGGGATAGCTGTGGATCCCGCCAAGGTGGTGGCAATCCAAGATTGGAAAACTCCTAAGAAGGCAACAGAAGTAAGAAGCTTTTTAGGGCTGGCTGGCTATTATAGGAAGTTCATTAAGGACTTCGCGAAGATATCAGCCCCTCTGACTTGATTAACGAGGAAGAATTTGACTTTTACTTGGGACGTTGACTGTGATGATGCTTTCCAACATCTGAAGAGGGCTTTGACGACATGCAATCCAGGCTTTCCTTCATAGGGAAGTTTGGGTCGTCACAGAAACGAATTCCTCCGCCACCAAACGTAAATACGTTTGAAGAGATCAACTTACGCGATCTATTAAATGTACTCTGTCAGACATTCTTCCATACAGGTCGTCCTAGGACTGGACAGACCGAAGGTACTATTCTGTAAATCCATCTTAGGAAATTTCTACCTAGGATTTACTGAACATCCCTTGCATAACTCCGTCTTCAATAATCTTCATCATATTTGATTCGCAATGCTAATGCCATACAGAGTGGTTTTCAGATAATATATCTGATCTCGGTCTCTCCGTATTGACAACGGAAATGGTCAAAATCTTTGATAGTCGGTGATTTAACTATCAAAGGAAAACATGTGTACAAACAACGGCCGTATCCCAAATGGAAATCTTACCGATCAATCATCATTTCATTTCCCAATTTCCCATTTATCGTTTCCATATATTCATAAATTCCTTATTTTCTAAAATTAGAAAATATACGTTATTTACTTTGGAAAACGTTTCCATTTCTGATTCACGCATCAATATCTTCCCACCTCTATCAGTATCTAACTGTAAACTAGTAAGAGAACAACTTCCCAAGCATAAACCCCGAAGGCCGAAACTAACATCAGATCGATACCCAGAAAGCCATTCAGCTCAACTAATTTCCAGTCAGTTTCTAATTTCAGTAATTCCATTTAAATTCCTAATTCAAACCCCAAATTCCTTTATAATATTTTATTTGCAAAATATTTACTTTAATCTAATTTTTCACATAGAATGTAAATAATATTTCTTTATATAATCAAAACTGTTTGATTTCATATTTTAAAAACAATATCTCAAATCCAATTTCTTTTCATACTTCTATTTATAAAATGTTCATATAAAAATTGATTTTATACTTCTAAGACTAAAATCTCATTTAATTACCTTTATATAATTCTATTTATTCTATATAAATCCTTTTATATAATTCTATTTATTTTATATAAATCCTTTTATATTCATTTCCCAAATATTTCCTTAATTATATTTTCCGATATTTGTTTTCCAAATATTACGCTTAATAATATCCTATTTATTTCATATATAAATATTTCATTTTCAATATTCACTTTGAAAAATTCCTTTTTACATTCCAATTTCATATGGTACTTAAAATACCAAATAACATGACCAGTGTCATCATAATCAATCACAGATTATATATCACATCATATATCATAATATACGAAAATAAACAGTATTATAAATATTGAGGAATCCAGTAGGATCCCTCCAACCTATTTCCCTGTATCCACAGATTTTAAACAATATAAATAACATCGATTTCATTTCAATATGAAATATTCTGATAAACAGAATCAATATTTGGTTAACGATTTATATATATATATATATATATATATATATATATCGTTATCTATAATTTCAACCAATAAATCAGCAATTCAACCAAACAATCAACACACAACAATCAATCATCATTTATTAATACTTGATTATATTTATGAAAATATAAACTGTACAGAGTTAGTGAGATTTACTCACATTAGACGGTCATCGTTAAATAACGATAATCGTCGTTGATTCAGATCAGACAATTTATTTTGCTATAAATTGTAACGATCTCCAATTCACTCCGTATCATTTCCATCGTGTAGCCTAAGATCATATGATTCTAACGTGACTAACGATTCATCAATCTGAGTTCGTATGGACGAGATACAACATTTAAAATTTGGTACACATATTTAATTAAATAAAAACTTAGTTATGATTAGAATTGGGTTTCACCTTCTTTCAAACGGCCCAAACCCAGGCATTAGACCTGTGACGCCCCGCCCCACACCAACCGACATTTACTCCAAAAGTGCGCTGTACACATGTCCAGTTAGCACGGAACGGGTCGCCAGAAGGAAAAAGGAAGAAGAAAATGAACATACAAGGAACCTGTAGAATGTCTCACAGCGCATCGAACAAAATATAATAATAACATACTTGACATAAAACAGGAGAGACAGTGCATAAGCTGAAAATCAGAACTAAACATCATAGCAGCGGAAATCCAAAATACAGCTTATTACAACTTTTCAACTGTCTCAAAGCAAAGTAAGATAAATGAGGTACACTACTAATGCCCAAGTAGCGACCACCAACGACACAGGGAGAATGTGTATATATATATATAATACGTGGAAGCCTCCTGCCCGCCTCCGAATCAGCTACTCGCACATCACCAGCTAACCTGTCTCTAGTCTGCTCGTGTGAGCACCCAGAGTAATAAGAGGAGACATAAAACTCTGGGTCAGACATAAAGCCTGGTATGAGCGATAAGCATCTAAAGTGAATAATAACAGGTAGACTAAAACATACCTGAACCTGGACCTGCAACCAAAGAGTTAGCACTACATGCTGTACAACACTCTAAGGTATCATATCAATCAATATAAAGATACGGAGGTGGGGAAGGTGTGCATGTCATAATGATAGCAAACAATCAAACATAGCATCCATCCTCACATCTCTCACTCAGTGCGTAAAGCATACGATATTCACCACTTCGATCACCCAACATTCCTTGCTACGATCACTTTGCCCCATGAAGTCATAAATGGCTTCACTGCACTGATAACGTAGCCACTAATTCCTCGCTATGTCCACTTGCCCCATGGAGTTATTCACCCCCATCTGCGCTGGCTCATAGCCTTACTAATCCTTACTATGTCCACTTGCCCCATGGAGTTATTCACCCCATCTGCGCTGGCTCATAGTCTTACTACGCATCACCTTGCCCCTCAGGTCATAATGACCCTACTGCACTGATAACGTAGTCTTGCTACCATCACTTTGCCCCTCAGGTCGTAATGACCCTACTGCACTGATAAGTAGCCATCATCCATTCTTAGTGGTGAATCGAAGTTATGAACGTCGACAACTCCTTAGCACACATCCTGCAGCAAAGTCCAACCATGAAGTGAACTCATTGGTCCCCAACTGGTCCCGGGATCCTGAGCTCTAACTTCCATTTGGACTACCTTTGCATCTCGGGTTATTGATCATCATCAGATCGGATCGGATCGTGGCCTTCAGATCGGATCGGCTCGGAGCACAGCTCTCCTCGGCTACACGGATCGGATCAAGTTACGCCATCAGCTCGTGGTCACCCATTCGGATCGGGTCGTGATCACCCATTCGGATCGGGTCGGGGTTCCTCCTTCAAATTGGTTCGTACTTCCCCAACTGGTCGAGTCGGGTCGGGTGCACCTTCCTAGGTAGTCAGCTCGTGAACTTCTGAAGTGAATCCGTTCGTGCTCCTCCCTTCGGATCGTTTTGCCTCCTCAAATCTGGATCGGATCGTGGAGAGGATTCGCGATCGGGGGTGGACATGCGGATCGCTGTCTTCGGATCGGATCGTGGTATATATCCTCAATCGGTTCGGGTCGGGGAGTCCGATCCGATCCCACTTGCAACTTCCTGCAGTCCCTCCAGCGAGCAGTTTACGCCATTCGACGGCGTTTTCGACCATTCTAACTATTGAAATCAATTACAAAGCATTTCATACAGTCATAGCAACATGCATAATCAACCACAAACATCAAAACATCAATATGATAGGTTAAAATGGATCAAACATACCCAAAATCCCATATTTCCCCTTAAGCATGTTTAGGTGAAACTAATGATAGGATTAGCAAAACTTAACCAAATTAACCCAAATTCATATCAGAGGCTTAAAACATCATTCCGAATTTTATAAATATTTTTCCAGATTTTTAACATGCATAAATTCGCTAATTAACACTAATCACCCCTAATTAGCCATAATTAGTGCAAAACTAAGCAAATCACTCACCTTAGCCACAAAATAAACTAAGATCTGAAATGATTCTCTGATTTGATACGAATTGCAATACTAAACAGCAGCTCCTTTGTTGATTTGGTGAAGGTCCTTCTTGATTAGGGGTTGCTAAGCCAAATCCTTAACCTAAAGGTGATTTGGAGGTGATTTAGAGGTTGGAGGCCATTTTTAGGGTTCCTTGGTGATAAGTGGAGGCTAGAAAACTGAAATGGAATGATTCTCCATCTCATTTCAGCCCTCCCATAACCCTAATCCCGAAATGGGTTATGGGCCTACTCACTAATCACCCGATTTGGCCCGGTTAAGCAGTTTTTCACCCTCCAAACCTTGTTTCAGCCATATCTCCCAAACGGTAAGTCCGTTTGGCTAATGTGACCACTCTACAGAAAGAGAAACCATCAAACGAATCAAATGGAAGTGGTTTCAGGTTAAAATTCCTTTCCAATCAAAAGTTATGGTCAAAACAGTACCAACTAGGGGCAAAATGGTCATTTAAAAATCGACAAAAATCATGAACATGGGAAATGACTCTAATAGATGTTTCCCAAAGTTACATGACCATACGGCTTCATACGGGAAAGAAATAAATATTCTACGATCCTATGACGTGTAGAATACGGGTCATTACAAGACCCAACCAGACCAAGCTTCCTTCAGTCACCTTCACACTGTCTCATGTGATGCCACCGAACTTGCGCCAATATCCCTACAAATACCACGCAAGCTTCCTCCAAGTACCTGCACCAAACAACAGTGCTCGCCTCCTTCTTTGATTCCACGTAAGCTCCTGTTTCAAGCTAATTGCCATGACAGTTTATGTTTCTCCATTAAGCACATCTACAGCCGAAGGTTCTTCCATGCATGCTTGAACATAGACACACACACCCCTCCTTCCCTACATCGCAACTGATTGAAACTGTCATCACACCTTTGAAAACTCCAGGCGGCCCCTCTTGTATTCTCCCCCCTACACCGTGGTTCACCAAAACAACCCACGAGACCAGCCTCCATCCAAATAGTATCCCATCGCATCCGAAAACCAACTTAAACCTATTTCGTTCAGTCCCACTCCTTCATGAAACCGCAACCCCTTACTTCGATGATCTCCTCACCGTAAACTCCTCCTTCCACCTATCAGCCCAAAGCTCGCACGCCTCCTGTATGCACAAGACAAATGGTTTTTGCTGTCACCACTTTTCCTCTTTGGAAAATCCGCTTATATTAACCGTGTACTTCACCTTTCATGCATAAACCCAAAACTCCACTGCATTTCAACCATATAAAACTCCAACGAGCAACACACTAAGGCACTCACCATCAAAACTCTACACAACAGATCTTGCTACCATGGAAGTGGTGACGTACTCCCGTCTAGAAGTGTATGGAGAGTTCGAGCCTTATGGCTACTGAGAACACATGAGCGAAGCAACCGTAATCGCACCCTTCAGATAGGAATGAAAAGAAGGTTTCCAATACATATGGGTTATAAAATGAATGAGAATAAAAGGAGTTTGATCCTCCTGAGAATGTGAAATGGGTTTCGAAACAAAATAAAAACAACCTCTCCCCTATTGCGGTTTTCATTTTCATTTCTCTTGAAGCTGAAGAAATGGGAAAACAGGCAGCCTATTTATAACATGGAGTAGCTTAACCATTAAGTAATAAGTATAGAGTACAGTGGTCACATTGTAGGATAGTTGTTTGATGTGAGTTTTCACTACGTATGGAAGGGACGGTTGTAGCCTATTATTTAACAACTAATGTAACATGTATATGTTTTAGTGTTATATTTTCCATTTGATTGTTTCGTTTGTTGCTACAAAGGAGTTACGTAGCTCGCATGAACACTATTCCGTCTGTGCTATTTATGCTAATTTTAGCATTGCACAACTCATCATTCTAAAGCTCCAGAAAAGCTTTAATCTATATGCTAATGTGGAAAATTTTGCAATACACGAGCCCTCATAGACAGGTGATATATGATATATGAGATTTAACTTTAAGACGTTCGGTTTTTCATTATAGTAACCAATATAATTTATAGTTTTGAATGTACATGGTTGTCAATGTACGTATATAGAATTTTGTCCTTGGTCAATTCTAACTAACCGAAATGATTTGTGTTGATTGTTCATGTCATCAAGTATAACTGATTCACACTATAAGTTCTCTACACATTTAAATGATTTAGGAAAATATCGATATCCGTTACCGTAAAAATTGCCAACGGCAAAAATAAAATACCATCGTGACGAGCAATGTGTTACGATCCCGAAAATATAATAATATAGACAAGTTAGCTTATATTGTGAAATCCCAAAATGCCGATATATGGTGCAAAATACTCTAAATAAAAAGTTGCTTATTTTCCGAAATAAAAACTACAGTAAAATCCTAAAAATTAAATTATAACTAGGTCTCAAATATCTTGTCCAAATTCGAAACAAATAATTTATTAAAATTAAATAATCGTTATGCTCTATAAACAAATCCATAGCGACTTTCTGAAAATTTGGTTTGGATATAACTCAAAATCTACCCGACGAAATATCGATTTTTCTCTTCCATTAGCAAAATATACTTCACCAGCTCCGAACGTTTCTTTTTTCACAGAAATCCGACTTAAAACGGATTTTGTATATTCGTTTAAAGTTCAAATCGCCAAATTACGAATTGCCGTGCCATTTCGAGCTCGATTATAATTATAATATAATTATACATTCAACTATCGTTTATATAATATATTCGTTAATATAATTTAACTCTAAACTGAATTATATGTTCTAAATATTCCAATTTTGTCACACAATACTGTGAATTCTACTATTTCCGACTATTCTGGAATCTAAATATATTATTTAATTATTATATTAATTAAATATTCAAAGTTATTTAATTTAAACCATTAAATTACAAAACCATTATTTAAATAATTAAATAAAATTATTTATTAAATCGGTAAAAAAATACAGGTCTTTACAAATATAGTCTTACCCAAATTGTAATACCGCCTAACTAATATCCAAAGCTATCATATCTCTGCCACAAGTCTAACCTGCGAGTATGTGATGAGGAGGGGGTCAGAACACAGGTTCTGGTGACTGGATTTAAACTACAAATTTTGGATAACCCTACTTATATTGTTCAATCACATTTTCTTATTTATAAGGTTACTGGAGTTAACAATGCTCAAGGCTTACACACACGTCTTACCCATTTACTCCAAGTGGATTAACCTAATTCAGTATATATGTAGCTATCCCTAACATTAAGGTACACCCCATGGAACACCACTCATACGGCCTCCGTCGTAGCGCCATAGAAATATAAGCAGTTCCTCATCCTACGCCGAAGTAACGTACGAACCTCTATATAACAACGCTACGTTCTGCATAGAACCGCCATCGCTATGTTATGTAAGCGTACAGACTGCCGCCTTTGATCGAATCAAATCGCAGAGTAATGCCTTAGAGCCTACGATACACCACCCATAAAAGACATGCATGTATCTAGAATTTCCCATGTATGTATTATCAACCGTACTTAATGCCTTAACCGCACACAACCTCTAATGTGCATTGAGTTCCGTGGCAGGGCTTTACAAGAAAAACGAAACTCGATCGGGAGCTTTTCCATATCTATACAGGCCCGCCTTTAAGAGCCTCAAAATACAGATATCTTTCAGGTCTGTTTTTCATGGTGGCTATGGCACCACCTCGGTCACTCCCTCAACTAGTAAAGACTACAAAAGCTAAGCGACTTTCCCCTAACAATCAATCTAAACATCTAGTTGGCGTCTCCCTTCAACCACCGTGCCTCGATAGTGAAAGGTGGATGGTGTCTTGGGTTTAGCTATAGTCTTTTCGCATCCCACTGGCTGCCGATGACGAGTACCAGACGATCTACTACTCTTATTGGTCGTGACCCCTGCCTCCCTGTTGAGGCAACTACCGAATCATCCTTGTGTAACCTTGTCACAACTTTCTGACTGCAAGGCTACTTTTGCAGTCAAGGCTACTCACCGGGTAGTTACGCGTAGACCCAACCTTTGTGAACACAGCCCGAACACTGCACCACCACAGAGGACTACCAAGGGAACCTTCCACGTCCCAGGTAGCCGCATGCTTACCCTTCCAGTCCTTCGGAGCCGATAGAATAATCAGATGAACGTACACTCCCCTCGTGTCCTATGACACCACGATGATCTACCCTATTAGGTTATTCACCCTTAAACGTAAGGACAGGTCCAAGCGCCTTAGTTTAATGTGTTATTAGACCCTATTTATAAACATTCAATTATGCGCTTGCTCTACTTCATCGGGTTTCCATATAACTTGGTTATTCCCATTCATATTGACTACTCGTTCAAGTTACCAAGTCCCTATTGCTTATTAATTTCAGTCATATAACTTAACCCATTTAAGTTTATTAATAAGCCCACAACATGTTATTCTCTAGATTGTGATCCAAGGTCTGTAATCCACAATCCCTTTATATTATTGCTTGATTTCATAGTTACGATAACATGTTCAACTTAATATGTAATTAAGTATATCTCAATTCACATGTTTTCTGTTTAACATGTCACTCATTATTTATGATTAAATATAACTTATTTCATTTCATAAGTTTGCCTCATTCTTTCTTATTTAATCATAATTTCATCTTATACTGTCACTACCACTTATCGTTGCTTCCTTATTAACTTATTTTTCTTAACTAAGGTTTACTAATAAGTTTCCTTTCCATAAATATAACTTATGTTATCCTCATTCGTAGATTTCCGATTCTCATTCTTACAAATTACTTAATTTACAATTAAGTACAACTTATCTCATTACATAAGTTATTCCATTTTCTTTATCGTTTATTATAACCTAAGTCGTAATTTCCGCTTGTCTCTAGGACAAGCCTACCTATTATATAACATTCTCATTGATGTAGTTTATTTATAATAGGTTATTATCATTCCATGTTCATTCCAATCCTTTTACTATTGTAACTTTTATTCATTTCCTTATTCATTCCCATTAATTAAAATTAGTGCTATTTATTTCTATCCTTGTATATATATATATATATATATATATATATATATATATGCACTAGACCTCTCACATTAAGCCGACCACTTGTGGATGCTGGATTTGCTGGGTGGTTCTGGGCAGACTTCTACCACAAGTTGGACTTAACCTCGTGTCTCAGCACCGTTACATATATAATTACGCACTAGACCCCTCACATTAAATTAACAACTTGTGAACGCAAGATTTGTTAAGCGGTTCGAAACAGACCTCTACCACAAGTTGAATTTAACCTCGTGTCTAAGTGCAGTTACAATTTTCTGTTTACTATAAATTTTCTATATAATTTAGGCGTGTCCATTCTTTCAAATTTTTACTATAATCTATATTTTACATGTCATCACATTAAGCCCATTTTATGTCGCATGTTCTTTCTAACATATAATTGATTCTATTCTAACATGTAATCATATAATTGTTCAAATCTAACAAGATAACATATAAAGCTAATCATGTAGTTAGAACAAGTATGTATACAACAGTAATCGCTACACATATTTTAACAAGTTTGCATTTCAACAGATGAACATTTCAGCATATTAAATGTTTCAACATGTGAAATTTCCAACATAATAATATTTAACATATTAATATTTCAACAAGTCATATTAGCATTTCATCACTTTAATCATTCTAGCAGATTTACATTGCATATTAATAGGGAATGTCAAACGATAATATTCCATTATCAAAAATGATATAATTTAAATCCACTCACCTAATTTGCTTTCCAAATCCCGAATCTGGTCCAGATCTAGTATTCAATGTTCTTCTTAACTGAATTTAGAACCTAGCAACCATGGATCCACAATTCTTACTAAAAGAAAAAGGGGAGAAAGAGGAAAAAATTGAAATAGACTAGATCTAATAAATTACCTTACTTCGAGTATGATTCTGAACACCATCTTATTGATATTCATTCTTTTCCTCTGGATCTTGATTCAGAATTTTCCTAAACTAATTATCTTATTTTTTTGAAGAGATGTAAGGAGGAAGAAGAATGACAGAGTATAGACGTCATCTCAAAACTATGACATTTAGAATAGGCTCTGCTAGCCTATTTATAGGTGTTCAAGATCTTATTATACACGTAGCGCTGAGTAAGCATTGAACCTAGTTACAAAAATAGTCCGGTTAGTAGATGAATCTAGCCGGATCTAGGGGTGTCGACCCCCCTACAGGGGTGTTGTCTCCCCTATGGGTCCCATGAGTTGTTTTGGCATAGAAAATTGATTTTCAAATTTTGAATTTCTGGAATTTTTTAACTGTTATATTCACATATAATCTTCATATACGTATACAAATCTTCTAATGACCATTTTAGGCGTATATATGTGCACAACTTTTATTTTGATTTCAAAATTCAAACGGTGTTTTACGGTTTTTTTTTTCCCCATATTTCCTTGATTGCAGCCTTATCTTGAACTTTATCTCATGTGTATTGTAACAACCTGGATTCCGATGGACCGAATTTTTTTCAAAAAACCCAATCCATCGAATCCCGAGTTGTTTTGCTCTGGTGTCCTGCAGGAAAGATAGAGACATAAAACATGTCAGAGTTCGGAAAATATCTCACAGCGGAATGAATAAATATAATGTAGTGGAAACATAGCTTTACCTTATTAATAATACTGCTAAACCAGTATCCAAAGCTATACAGTCTCTGTCATGAACCTAACCTGCGAATGTTATGAGAAAGGGGTCAGAACATAAGTTCTGTGTGAATGAATCTAAACTACACTTCTTGGATAATCCTACATATACCGTTTGATTATATTTTCTTATTTATTAGGTTATTTGTGTTATTAGCACTCAAGGCTTACACACACGTCGCACCCATCTACTCTCTAGTAGATTAACCAAATATAGTGTATATGTAGCTACCCCCAATTAAGGTATACTCTACTCGCATGGTCTCCACCGTATGTACGCAGTCCCTTATCCAATGTCCCATGTTGTGTGTATATCAACGCTACGTTTGCATGAAACTATCATCACTGTGTTACGTAAGCGTTTGGACTGTCATTCTAGATCCTACTAGATTCTGTCATCGAATAATGCCCTCTAGTCTATGGTACACCACCCAAAGCGACATGAGTGTACCTAGACTTTTCTCATGTACGTATCGTCAATCGTACTCGATATCTACTTGCATATGTTCTCTATATGTGCGCCCGAGCCCCGTGGCTGGGCTAATCAAGAAACACGGAACTCGGTTGGGAGCTTTCAGATATCTGCCGATGCAGATGCTATGGTCCGCTTTTATAGTGGCTATGGTCCCACTAGATTCTCCCTCAATTAATGAAAGGCAACCAAGAATATCAAGAATGAGAACTGTAACCCCAGCCTCCTATGCCCTTCAATCCTATTGGCCAACCTCACCCATAACTAGATAGCAAAGTATATGGTCTTTTGGAGTTCTCCGCACTTCGGCTTCACGTACTAACTGAAGATGGTAGGTAGACGATGAGTTGCTATCACAAGGAACTAACTGGTCTTGCCGAATCACGTTGGTCCATCTTAGTCTTTTGATTTCCTCTTGTTTTGCAATCCAGGCATACTCATTGGTTCTTTCCACACAGACCTAACCTCTATGAGCACAGGTGTATCATTTGCCACTCACAAAGGGATACCAAGGGTGCCCTCACATCCCCAAAAGCCGCGTGCTTCGTAACCCAGTCCCTTGGAGCCTTCTTCATGATCATATGGATGTTCACTCCCCCTTGCGCCCTACAGCATCGTGATGATCTACCGTGTTTGGTTATTCATCCCCTATCGTATAGACTGGTCGAAGCGCCTTACCCTTTCGTGTTATTAGACCTTAAGTCTAATCTTCTAATTTTGCCCTTGCTCTATCTCATTAGATTTTCTTTTTAACTTGGTTATCTCATCTATATTAGTTTTTAAATTACCGAGTTTCTTGTTCATAAGTCTTTCCCTATTTCTTATGTAGCCGCGATCTTTTAATTATTTACTTAGTTCTCTTAATTAAGGTTTACTAACAAGCTCAAACACGACTTTCTGTAACTGTTTACTTAGTCCTCTTAACTAAGGTTTACCAGCATGACTATCCATGATTGTTTACTTAGTTCTCTTAATTAAGGTTTACTAACAAATTCTCTTTATTGTTTATTCATTAACTTAGTCATATTAACTAAGTTTTACTAATAAGTTTTCCCCTTACTCATATAACTTATGTTTTCCTATTCCCATGGATTACTTAATCTTCAATTAAGTATGGCTTGCATTCTTTCATAAGTTATTTCATCTTTGTATCGATCATTATAACCTACGCTATAATTCTTACATGTCTTCTAACAAGCCTACCTATTATCTTCCCATTCAGTTATACTCGAATCTGTTGATGTTGCCATAATCCATTGTTATTTACTTAGTTTTCTTAACTAATGTTTGCTACCATTTCCCATTACGTTGGTTGAGTTTGTCTATACGCCTCCGTTTACTTAACCTTAGCACACTTAACATGTTTGTTTCATAGCATTAATCTTTTTATTAATGCAGTCAACCTCTCACATTAGACATGTTGTTGGCGATTGCTGGATATGCCAGGCGGTTCCGGGCAGACTTCTACCGCAAACTCGTTCTAACCTCGGATTTTGGGCTTAATGCGCTAATCTCTCACATTAGACCTGTTATTGCGGTTGCTGGATGTGCCGGGCGGTTCCGGGCAGACTTACACCGCAACTCAATCTAACCTTGGGTTAGGCACGTTCATCTTTATTTGACAATTTCAATCTAGGTTTTATATGCCTATTTATCCCAATCCAATAATTCATGTTAACGCTTCTAAACCCAATTTCATGTTTATGGTTCGAATTTGATTTGGATACATAAATTCTACCATGACTACATAATCTCGTACATAGTTATGCCAATAATCCTTATTATATGTTATGCCCAACTTTTCATGTATATAAGTTATACCTAATTATACCCAAATTAATTGTTCTTTAAAGTTATCAATAATTCATGTCAACCCTCATTCTTATTGCTTAGAACAATTAATTCATGTTAACCCTCATTCTCATTGCATAAATCCCAATTCAACTTATAATCCTATATGTCTAAATCTTCAATTCTAACTTTTCTTATGTACATATAGTTCATGCATAAATTCTTGATTCAACATACCAAGGCATATCTAATCATTCTCAATTTTAATCGCACATATTTTCTTTTATGTTCTAGGTTAATATATGTGCTAATTTCCCCTAATTTTCCAATCTCAGGTTATGTTATATGTTATTCCAAAATTCCCCAATTACAAATTATTCCTAAATTCCCAAACATCATTTTCACTATTCCAATATTTGTTCGTATGCATGCTTTTCATCAAGATTTGGATTAAGCTCGAAGTTAGCCTAATCTTAAAAATAAAAAGGAAAGGGGAAGAAGAAGAACAAAATACCCAGAAAATAAAATCTGAATTATTTCAATTGAATTAAACAAATTAACATGGGGAATTGCTAAACAATACATCTACTATTATTCAACAAGGGTAATTTAAATCCACTCACAGTGATTTTTGCTTTCCTAGGTCTGATTTAGATTAGCATCCAAAGTTCTTCCCTTTTCTTGCGACGTAGATTATAGATCAAAATCCCTTTCTTGCGGCGTAGATTGTAGATCAAAATCCCTTTTTTATTTATTTTGAAATAGAAGAAATTTTAAATCTAATCTTTTATTTTATTAAGAGGTTTGGAAAGGAAGAAAAGAGATTAGATTTAAGAATTGCTTGGGGAAGAAGAAGAGGGAGGAGGCCATGGCGTCACCATTAGTTTATGTCAATAAATCAGTGGGTTTAAGGTTTTATTTATAGTTGGGATAGAAGAACTGGGCCCTTAATATTAAATAAAAGCTCATCTAAATCGTCCACCTCACCCTAGAAAAGAACATTCCAGAACTCAGCCAACACAGCCAGGGTGCGTTGCACCTATAGACCATGTGAAGAGGCATATGCTATTATTATTATTATTATATATATTTATATACATATATATATATATATATATATATCTCCTTTTGATTTGAAATTTTTATTCATTGCACATAAGTAAAATTTCAAGACAATCTTTTCTTTCTTTGTTTTGTTATTCCTTTGTTCGCGTGCAGCGCTAGTTTTAACTTATCTTCATTTATAATTCACCACTGTGCGTAAACTAAGTAATTGTATACGAACAATTATACGGTTTATTTTTCCCCTAATAAATTAGATTATTTATTTCTATTTTTAACCTCCTCTTTACATAACCCATTTCACACCATCTTTTTAATTAAACCATCTTTTTAACCGCTTTCACACTGCATTGCATATATCATTCTTTCTCCAATCAATGCATTTAACTTTCTTTTTATTTTGATTCACATCCTGATTTTACAATCAATCAATTTACCTTTAATGCATTTATTTATTAATTCATTGTAATTAATGCGCCTTACTTTTATGCGCTCAATTCTTTTTATTATTCTATGCATTAACAATATAACTTTCAATATATTAATTTATGCATATATTCACATGCACATAATTAATTGCATGTTATTAATTCACCTCTTTCTTCCATTTGCATTTTAATATATATATATATATATATGTATATATATATATATGCACTGATTATGATAGCCTTTAATGCCAAAACATTCATTGCATGCAACTTAATACCTTTGCATGAAATCTATTTCTTTTTATCGTATGTATTGCACTGACACATTGCCTATTTTAACGTATTGAATTTTCTTTCATGCACTAGTATTTTAATTGTAAATTCTATTGCACATTAATTTTTAACATTGACATTAACATATTCTTGTGCATTGTTATCGTATTAATTTTTCCTTCTTTATTAACCATTTTTATGCATGCCTTCAATTCATTAATGTTTTTTTTTATATATTATTACATGCGCTTTATTGCATGCATTACATGCATTCCTTTACACTAATCTTCTCGTTAATGTATGATATGCATGTATTTTATTACATTGATTCTTTATCTTTCCTCTCTATTTATTGCATACCTTTATTGCTTACATTGTTAACTTCCTCTTTTTTTTAATGCATTAAAATTTTACATCTTTCCTTATTTTTATTGTTGCATGAAATTGCCTCATTATTTTATCCTTGCTTATCTCTGTTTTTATATTAATGCATTTACACATTGATTTCTTCCTTTTACTTGCACATTTAATGCATTAACCTTTTTAAAATGCCTGAATCTTTTTCTTTTAACATATATTCATACATTACCTTTATAACCTTTTTTTTTAAATTATCAATAACCATGCATATACTTACATATATGCACAATCAAATATTTATAGAAATATCCCGGGTGTCACATTCTCCCACCCTTAAGGAATTTCATCCCTGAAATTTAATAGGGGTAAAACAGATAATCCGTCGCATAATATTCAACCATCATGTGTGCATACAATTTTTGCAACCATTGTGCGCATGTGCAAAGAAAAATATATCATAATAAAGAATGTTTGCCTAATTGGTACCACCTATATGTATGCAAACTTTTAAATATTTTTAAAACATTATGCTCACATCCTAAATATACTTGCAGTTCTATATGTATGCAATATTTTTGAAAAATCAAAACATTTTTCACCCAAATTTCCCTACTCTTACAGAGTAAGAGCATAGTTCATCCAGTTGTTGCATCCAAAACCCTACTAGCCATCATTAAATTTCAAAATTTAGAAAAATCTAATTTTTTAAATTCAATTTCTTATGTTACCAAAAGGTATAAAATGGAAAAATTCACATCTTCCATTTTTCTTTTATATACCTTTTCTAATTGTACTTGGATTTTTACATAACTATTCGATAAATATTTCCTATTTTCCTATCCAAGCACAACCACATAAGAAAAAAATTCTTTTCTTTTTCAACTTATCTTGGAAATTTTTCATTTTTATTCATCTTTTTCATAAGATTTTCATTTTCTTTTCCCATCACGTTTGTTGCATTACTGAATTTGTTGTTTTCTTTTTAGTTAGGCTATTCTCTTCCTTTGCTTATTTGACTTAGTCCAATTACTTAAGTTTATTATTTTTCAAATAAGCCTTCCCATTTTTCTACACAGCTACTATTACGAGCCAAGAATCTTAGGGTTATGTCACAAGTCCCAACAACGGGATCTACACACTTACTTGCCCTTCACTACCTAGTAATTACTACTAGTCCATGCTGTGTATTACTAGCCAATACTTTTCTTTTTCTCAAGCAACAAACCTAAGTTTCTTAATGCTTATGCATTCTACGGGATTTTATACCATTCCAAGATGATCTTTTTTATTTCTCTCATTCTTTCTAGGCACTAATCCTTACCTACTCCAATTTTTTTTTTTTTTTATTTTTTTTTTTTTTTTTTTTTAAAGCATGGTTTGGATTCCTTTCTTTTCATTACATTTTTCTTCCAAAAATTAAAAGTGTTAAAATTCTATTTTCTTCTCCAAAACTTGCTTTTGCTAAACCATAAAAACATGTCATAAAATAAAATTGCAAAACACATATTTTTTTTCAAATCACAAAACTGGAGCATACAAGGTCAACTACTTCTTAATCGGGTTCACATTGTTTCTACCTATGTTAATTTTGGCTGCTTTCTACATGGTGCAAAAATCTACTCTATTCTTACTTTCTACAACTTATTTTGTCCTCCTGACAAAATTTCTTTATAGATCAATAATCAAAATTTATTGCTAACAGAATAGAGATTTTGAAACTTCCTTTTCAAAATGCAACTTTTTCATAAAAGAATTCTTTTTAAAATAAGTAATCATTGTATTACAAAATATATGCCCCACTTTACTTTAAACCCAACATGCATTAAATATGTTGTTTACATATTTTTCTCAAACATCAAAAATACTTTTAAGATTAAAACTTGAAAACACCACTGTAATGACTCGCATTTTTCATGGTATATAATTAATTTATTTAATTATATAAATAGTGATAAAGAGAATTAAATGGTTATTTAATTAAATTATATGGATTATTAAATTAATTTAAATAATAGAATAATATATTTAATTCTGAAATAATCAGAATTGGCTAAAATGGCGATATGGTGTGAATTGGGCAATTCAAAATATATAATTCAGTTTAGAGTTGAATTATATCAACGAATATATTTAATCGACGACGTTAGAACGTATAATTATATTATAGTTAAAACTGAGCTCGAAATGGCGTGGCAGTTCGCTATTTGGCGATTTGAACTTCAACTGAATGTACAGAGCTCGTTTTAAATCGGATTTCTGTGAAACAAGAAACGTGTGGAGCTGGTGGAGTATATCTTTCTAGTGGAAGAGAAAAATCAGGATTTCGTCGTGTAGATTTTGAGATATGTCCAAATCAAATTTTAAAATAGTCGCTATAGAATCGTTAATCGACCGTAATAGTTTATTCGATAAAACTAGAGATCGGGTTTGAATTTGGACAAGGTTCTTTAGAGACATAACGATAAATTAATTTTTAGAATTTTATGGTAATTTTTAATTAATTTAATAAGCGACTTTTTATTTGAAGTATTTCGCACTCTGAAATCAACATTTTGAAGTTTCAAAATATGAGTCCATCTACCGGTATTATTATATTTTTGGGACCGTGACACACTGTTCGTCACAACGGTATTTTAATCTCTGTCTGTTGCGATTCGTAAAGCAATGGAATTTAGCATAACGGAGACGGTAAGAACTTAGTTCTAGAAAACAAAAGCAATAACACCCACCAAGCCACCCAGACAGCCACATTAAGTAGTCATTGAGTTTGAGTAAATCTCCACTCACTCATATCGGTACATATAGTACCACGTACCACGTTTCTTAGCCTTTTAGTATCATTGGTTTTATATACACCCACGTACACATCATGATTTGTTTCGTTAGCAACCAAGCAAATACTCCTACAAATACAACACTTTCGTTCTAACCCTAAAGAAAAAACCTTCTCTAGTCAAAACCATTCCGCCATCATTCCTTTTCCTCAGCAAACAAAATCGCCACCTACAAGAAATCAAAAGAATTCACACAAAATTTCATAAATCTCGAAAGTTATAAAATTGAAATCCTCTTGAGTTTCCGTTCGAGTTCATAGCCCCCTTTTTTTGAACTCGACGGGATACCAGAAATTCGGAGTTTAACCTAGTAAATCTGGGGCTAACGGTCAAGTGAAAATGGAAGCTTCAATTCGTGGTATGGAGTTGGGTCCGTGTGTAGGAAGTCGAGCTTTGGGGTCAGCATGTTCGAGAAGGAGGCTGATCTAGTTGTATATGGACGATCTGGGAAGAAGAAAAGGATGAGGAGTGTAAGCGTAAGTTCATTTGTTTGGTGAGGGGTTCGCTGTCAAGTTTTGGTGAACGGTGATTACTGTTGGGCATTTGTTTTTTGGATTTGTGGTGTGTGAAGGATTCTAAGTGGTGCAGGCAGCGTCGAACTGTATAGGGTCGATCTCGAAAATGGGGTAACGCGAGAAGGAGCGATACTAAAGCTATCGGGAAAGATAAAGTTGAATTTGGTATTGAAAACTGATTTGCGTTAATCATGGTAATGGGTTAGATTTGGAATTTCTAAATTTCGAAATAAATAAGGGGTTCAAACAAAAGTATTACTTTCTGGGAATGGGAAGCAGTTTAATGCTAATCAGGTTTTAAAGGGATGATTAGGAAGGGAAGGCCATTGGTATATTTTGAAATGGGAATTTGGACTTGTGAGGACGCCAAAATGGTTTAGAAAAGGGTTAACACGTAACACGTGGACTAACTATAAAATGGTAATTTCTTTATGTAATTAAGGCAGAAGAGATGGTGGTGAAGCTTTGTTTTGTATAACTACAAGCTATTGGGCAGGATTGGAACTAGGAAAATATAGACAGGAGTTCGAAGTGGGGAAAATACAGACTTGAGTTCAAATATTTTTCTGAAGGAGGAGTATTGGTTTAAGCATATATAAGAATCAGACGAAACAAGATCTGTTGAGATTGTATGGACGGGAGCGTCACAATAAAACTGACCGGGAGTGGATCTGAGCTCGTTACAATTTATGGCGAAATAAATTGTCCGTCGAAATCAAATAACGCAAACCGTTATTTAAACGGTTAACGCGCAAATGTGAGTAAATCTCACTAACTCTGAACAGTTTATAATTTCATGTTGTATTGTTAGAACTGTTAAAATTGTCTGTTTGACTGTGTGTTGATTGTTTGATTGAACTACTAGTCAGTTAGTTAAATTTCTATATTGATTCTGTTTAACAGAATATATCATATGGAACTGAAAGTGATGTTATCTATATTGTCTAACATCTGTGATGCAGGGAAACAGGTTGGAGGAATCCAACTGGATTCCACAACAGTTATTTTATTGTTTTTCATATATTTTAATATATGATGTGAAATATAACCTGTTGTTGATTGTGTGTGTATGGACGAGATTGAACATCGTGATTTGATATGATTGAATACCATAACATACCGGAATGTAGATAAAGGAGATTTTTCAAAGTGATATAAAAAAAGAGATATTTATAAAGTGGAATATTTATAAATAATAGATATTTATAAAATGGGATATTTGTAAATAAGAGATATTTATAAAGTGGAATATTTATAAAAAAAAAGAAATGTTTATAAAATGGGAATATTTATAAATAGGAGATACATAGAAAAAGAAAATAATTTCAAAACATTTCTTTTTGAATGGAAAAGCCTGTGTGGCGGGTTTGGGGATTTTCCCGAAGCTCCCGATACAAAGGAGGTTATGGCGAATTTTCCCGGGAATTTAAGGAGTTAGAATATTTCAAGAATAAATTTGGAAAGGAAATATTTGTAAACCATTTACAAATAGAATTGGAAAGGGAACATTATAAAAAGGAAATCATTTTTAAAGTATAGAACCGTTATTTAAAAGTAATTCTTTTCAAATGAATAAAACGTTGTTAAAAAGGAAATCTTTATAAAGTGAATAAAGTAAATCGAATATAGTATTCGAAGTTAGTAATCGAATATGGTATTCGAAGTTAGTAATCGAATATGGTATTCGAAGTAAGTTAATCGAATATGGTATTCGAAGTTAGTAATCGAATATGGTATTCGAAGTAAGTTAATCGAATATGGTATTCGAAGTTAGTTAATCGAATATGTTATTCGAAAGGGGTTAGTCGAGTCAAGTTAGTTGAATAGAGTTAACCAGTTCAGTAGAGTTAATTAGGTAGAGTTAACCAGTTGGAGTTAATCATTTAGAATTAATCGATTAGAGTAAATAGTTAGAGTTAAGTGAATATTGTTAAAGAATATAGAGTTAAAACAAAATTAGAAACTGACTGGAGATTAGTTATGTTGAACAGTTTTCTGAGTATCGATCTGATGTTGGTTTCGGCCTTCGGGGTTTATACTTGGGAAGTTGTTCTCTTATTAGTTTACAGTTAGAGTCTGATAGTTGTGGGTTGGTAGTGATTGATGATTGATCGATATAATTTCCATCTGGAAATAATATCATTGTTTGCACACGAGTTTTTCTTTGATAGTTAAATCACAAACTATCGAAGTTTTGACCATTTTAACGTTGTTAATATGGAGAGACCGGTTGGATTATTATCCATAGAACCACTCTGTATTGGCATAAGCGTTGCGAATCATATATGCCAAAGATAATTGAAGACGAAGTAAAATGCAAGGGCTATACTGTTTACAGAATAGTGCCTTCGGTTTGTCCAGTCCCAGGACAACTTGTATGGACGAAGTTCTGACAGAGTATATCCAATAGATTGCGTAAGTTGATCTGTTCAAACGTATTCACGTTTGGTGGCGGAGGAATTCGTTTCTCTTAGCTGTATACCCGTGTTATTTTTGGATAAGTCAATTTGTGATTTGGCGGGTATGACGATGTGACATTTCTAAGTGAATGAAGATGTGGTATGTGAAAATATAAGCGTAGCTTCTAGCCTCACATCCGGTAAATGACAGAAATCGGGCAGGCAGCATGGCTAAGTCGGTCGCACCGAAGTAGGGTGTATAATCACCTATCTAGAGAATATTCATTTGCTTCTTTAATCTATCAATGTTGTCCCATATATATATACGGGAACGGTTGCTGATCCCAACCGTTGGTGATGTACATTCGATACACTCAAGCGAAATGAGTGGTCGGTCATGTGTGGCTGAGTTGCAAGATGTTCTTGTTGAACTCCAGTGTATCGTTCCTAGAGTACACTGATCGGAAGGTGATTCCATACCTTTCATAGTTGGAAACCCAGTCATCCAATACGTGCTTGTGATTTTGATTGTATACCATATATGTAGAACGTGAGATGAAAGCGTTTCTGCTAGTTGATATCTATTTGTACATAGACATTATTATAGTATCAAAAGGTTTTTGATATAAAGATATTTTGGATTCTCATAAGGGAAAAACCCGTTCCGTTCTGCGGCGTGGTCTTATGAGATATCGTTTACTTGTTCATATACCTGTTTAAACTGTTTTACTCACACCAGCCCCATGACTGACCCGGAGTTTACTTTGTTGTTTTCCCTAAACTCTTGGGTGCCTAATTTGTACGGCCAGTCAAGTAGTCAGGATTTTACAGATACTTGAAGAGCTGGAGCAGGAGGCTTCTGGATCATATAACTATTATTTATTTCCGTTGTGTTGTAAGTGATGTACTCTGATAAGTGCTATTGTATACATAACTGTTATATTTCAAAGTTATGTTATCTATTATATGTTATTCGTTCCGCAGTGAGGTTCGTGTTACTCTGATGTTATGTTCTTCTTCTTCTATTCTAAGTTTCTATCTTATCTATTCTCACCTTCTAATTTCTTTCATTAACTATTTGGTTATTTTCGATCCTTGGATGTTCGATATGTGTTGTATATCGGATAACCAAGATCGCATTTTTCCGGGTCGTTACAGTTGGTATCAGAGCTTAAGTTAAGAATTACTTGGCTCTGTGGCGTGACTCGGTAGAAATAGGGTTAGTAATACCCTAGATTGAGTTTGAGTGTATATATACGAGTGCGTATTTGTATTTGATATAAAAATGGTTTTATATTGTGGAGATTCATTGGCTGAGTTGTTTATGAGTGTTGGTCGATCAGTTTGATCCACTGTATCGGTAGGAGTAAATAAACACTTGAATACGATGGACCGACACAGTATGGATATGTGATATATTATCATATATAGGATATATTTGTTGTTATTATAATCGAGTAAGATTATAAATTAAATGGTTAAGTATATAACCAATCAGAATCATATAAGTAAAGTATATGAAATAAGATGAATTAAATATGAATTTAAATTAGATTTGGAATTAAAATAAGGAAATTTTAAGTTCTTGGGAGATTTTGAAATGTTTTCAAAATGGAAGTATTCAGTAATGGTTTTGAAAATGATATAGTATTGAAATCACTTGGGTCGCTGGAAAATAATTCCGATGATGACTGCGCAGTATCATCGGTGTGATTTTCGAGATTCTAAGTGGTGGATTACTACCAAAGATTTTGATTTGAATTGTTTTGAGAAAACAAGTTGTTTAGAAATTCAAAGGTTTTGAATTGGTGTTATGATTTCAAATTTGATTTGAAATAAAACCAGGAATTTAAGTTCTAGAAATAAAGATTTTACTTGTGAAGTTAATTCGAATGGGATGGTAAAAGTAAATAATAAACCAGAATTTAACTTGAGATGCTAGGTTAAGAAAAACTGAAGTGACTAGAGAATAATCTAGATTTGAAATGATAAGTCGAGAGTTTGGAATTTGAAACTCGAATTTGAAATTAAATTCGGCTTGAATAAGCGAATGGTTGTGTTAAGAATAACTTGGTTGGAGTTGATTGGGATAGCATTTGTATATGCCGAGTTGATAACAGATGGTAGGGATATAATGATATGCCCAACAAAAAGGTACAAGTTTATATTTTATATGAGTTTGGGATTTATGAGCCGAATTGGCAAGCCGCTTGGCTGTTTGATTTTCTTTTTGGTTGAAGGAGGCCTAAAGAGGCGAGTTGTGATTTGACGTATATGCCATAACAAAGGAGGTGCTGGCGAAATTTTCTGAAAATTTAAAGTGTAACAACCCGTATTTCGATAACATGAGTAAGACGAGAATCAAGGCAGAATTTAATTTTAAATTCTGAATCAAGTTAAACGGGCTATGCCATTGTGTTCGTCTCGGAAAAATACGCGAAATAGAGCCCGAGTTTTCAAAAATCGGAGTCCGTATGACCCGATTAAGGCCCAACGAAGTTTTCAGAAAATTTCTAAGTAAAAACAGATTTCAAATTCAAACTTGAATTTGGAAGATTGGGCCAGCTGGGCCAGGCGGGAAAAATTCCCGCCACAGTACCCAAGTCGACAGCCCTGTCGACTTGGGAGTCGACTTGGTCTGACCAAGTCGACAGCCCTGTCGACTTGGCTGTCGACCTGGCTCAGACGAGCAGTCTTGCCTGGTGCACCTGTTTCTATCTTGGCTAGGTTTCTGGGCCTGGTTTGAGATCTGACGGTTCAGGTTGGTCCTAGGGTTAATCTAAGGGTCCTAACTAGCCTAATCTTCTATAAATAAGCCCCTAACCCTCCCCTAAACCCTCATTATTCACTCATGTAACTAAACTATGGCAAAATTTCTACTCTCATGGCCTCCACTCAACTATCCTAGCCTCCACTCCATTTCTATGAGAGGTTTCATGAACATGAGAGTATTAGAGAGTCCCTATGTTAGTATGAGAGCCCCTCAAGTTGATTTCAAGACAAAAGCTTTGATCTTTGTTCATAAAGATGGTGTTTTTAGTGATTTGGAGCATCCATCTTTGGGTTTTTGGGTGATGGCATGCATAGGCTTCATCATAAGCTTTAGTTTAATCGATTTAGGCCTTCATAGCAATGTAAGCCCTTCCCTACTCTTAGATATTAACTATGAAGTTAAATGTTCATGTTGCAAGTTTGGGTTTTGATCATTGGGAATGATATATGCTATCATGTCATGCAAGTTTATGAAGTCATTATCTTGATCTTATGAGCTAAAAGCTACAACCTTTATGTTGAAATGTTGCATTATGCAACATGAGAACCTTCATAATCACTATGTCAACTTGCATATGAAGTCATAATCCTTATATGATGATATATGCGAGTTTCTAGCCATCATTCCATGTCTTTTGTCACCATGATTCGCTTATGTGCCAAGTTTGGGTTTATGCATGCTTTTGAGGCTTAAGAATGTAACATGCAAGCTAATGAACACATTTGTGCCTCATTTGCCACCATGATTAACTTGTGGCTTAATACCCATTTTTGTCATTCCTTTGCCAAGTCTCTTCGTTTAATCCATTACGTTGTTGCGAACGTATATGCGAGTTTAAAAGCGTTGGGTTATGTTATGGGTAATTTCTTATGACATGAAAATACAACTTGAAAACATGGCTTGAAATATAACATGGAAGTTGACATGTAAGTATGCATAAAAACATAAGCTTGGGAATTTACCTATTAAGTTAGGTCTACCCAAATGCTTGAAAAACTTGTAACATGTTTTGGAAACATGATGAACATGACACTTAGATAATATAAGTGTGGCCAACTCGAGGTTGGGTTGAGTTTGCAACGTAAAACTACCCGGAACCGACCGGCCTAACTAGTAGTTGCAAACAATAGGACCCAATGTGAGAAGTTGGCCATGTTGTGCTTGAACCCGAGGTTAGACCAAGTTGTGGTGTAAAGCTACCCGGAACCGACCGACTTAACTAGTAACCACAACAAAGTCTAATGTGAGAGGTTGGGGTGCATTAAGTAATTAATGTCACATGATAGGGTTAAGTTAATTTGATTAATGACTCTTAACCAAATATGACATGGATAAAGGGGTTAAGTAAATTGATTAGGCTAATGATACTTAACAAAACATGACAAGGTTGGGTAGGTTAAGTGATTTGATTTGCCTAATGACACTTAACCATTTTTATACGGCTAGTGGACGGGGATTAAGTTAACCAGTACTTAATCAATCCAACATGATAACTTGATAAGGTTAAGTGGGATCGGGTTTGATTTCTTAATGACACTTAACCATGCAAGATGATTAGGGGATGGGGTTAAGTAATTTACACTTAACTAATCCGACTTGGTAATTAGATGGGGTTAAGTAATTAAGGCTTAACTAATCTAACCACGGTAATTAGATGAGGTTAAGTAATCCATACTTAACTAATCTAAACACGGTAATTCGATGGGGTTAAGTTAAACACTTAACCAATTTAAACTTGGTAATTCAATGAGGTTAAGTAACCAATACTCAACCAACTTAACGTGATAATTTAATGGGGTTAAGCAACTTATACTTAACCAATTATACATGATGATTTGATGAGGTTAAGTAACCTACACTTAACCAATCTAATACGCGGACCTGACAAGGTTAAGTCGCAAGTCCTTTTTAGAATATACTTAACCAATCCGACTCGATAATTTGATGGGATTAAGATAATCTATGCTTAATCAATCTAGCAAGATAATCCGATAGGGTTAAGGTAAACTAGTACTTGACCAATTTGACCTGATAGGGTTAAGTCATGAGCCTCTGGGTACACTTAACCAACTTGTAGGGCTAAGTCTTAAACTTAAATACTTAGCCAATCTTGACGTGATTCGTGGGCGGGTTAAGGCATGGACTTGAACGATAACACTTAACCCAATAAGACCAACCCTAGTTAGAGGAACTAGGTAGAGACTCGTGGTTGATCAAGGATAACGGGAAAGGAAGCTAAGTGGTAAACCTTAGTTAAGGGTAACTAAGTAATAATTCTTAGCTAAGGACATAGGACTAATTCACAAAACGATGAGTAACCTGATACGGTAGGTCATCGCTTAGTATACGAGGGGGAGCAAGTTATCTGACTTGGATAAAAGCTCCAGCGCACTGGGTGCCGAAGTGGAAGCTTCGGGGGACGTGAGGATATTCTTGGGATCCCTCTGTGGGCTGCCAGGTAATCATACTAGGCCCATGAGAGGTTAAGGTCTGCGTTAGAAGGACCAAGAGTATGCCTTGGTTGCTATGCGAGCGACCTAAAGACTGGGATGGATTAGCGTGGAGTCGATGATTCTTGGTTTTTGCCCTGGATAGCACATCGCCGACTACCTACCATCTTTAGTCAATCGTGTACGTACGGAAAGGCAGAGAACGCCCAACAGACCATGTGCTTGCTATCGAGTCATGGGTGAGGTTGGCCCGTAGGGAAGTGGGCTATAGTGGGGCCGTGGAGTGGTTCTTATACATGATTTTTCTTGGATTGCCTTTCAGTAGTTGAGGGAGGGGTCACGTGGGACCATAGCCACGGGTACAAAAACAGACCTTGATATCTGCATCGGCAGACGATTTAAAGCTCCCGACCGAGTTCCGTATTTCTTGATTTGCCCTGGCACGGAACTCGGATGGCACATTGGGGAACATGTGCATCTAGACATGGAAAACGATTCACGATACATACATGGGATCAAGGGCGCGGTTGACGGGTGGCGTAATCCCTAGTGGTCCTAGGTGGCCAAAACCCAAACCGAGACACGGAAACGTTCATTAGGTAGCATAATCCCTAGCGGTCCTAGGTGGCATGAATCCTAAGTGGACGCGCGATAGTTCATGGTAAGGAAACACAACTAGATCAAGGGTTGCAGTCCAAAACAACTTCAAGGATAAACCGTTTACATGGGAAAGCCCGTACAGCCTACGGCAAAGGACTGAACTTATACATGGAAAGAAACATATGAGCTGAGTAACCTATATATGCGGCATATTAGGTTGACATGGACCATTACACGACTTTTGAGTAAGGGTCATTCACGGATAACACGTAATACAGTTGGGATACTAGTACGGTAGGTGCAGAGCGGATATACAGGATAGATGCCATGGGACGTTATACGTGATAGATGTCTTGGGGATATTATACTTGATAGAAACCTGACGATGTGATACCTTGTTTTATCTTGACATCGTAATTTATCATGACACCTTAGTTTACCTGAGTTCAGTAGTTCATCCTGTTATTTTGATTTAGCCTATCTATCTTGTTATCATGCTTATGTTCATCTCAGTTTCTCATGTCAGTTAACTTTACTAGTTTTTATACTAATAGTAGATAGGGCTTACTCAGTCTTTTTGACTGACCCGTTTTGTTTCGCCTCTTTTCTTCCGTTTCCCCCCCCCAAGGTTACAGGGAGGAAATACTGTTGTTTAGTTCGGACTTCTTCTGCTTGAAGGTCATCATGGATGGCTTGGACTTTTCCTGGCTATGGCTACTTTACTGTTTTTATTTGGGGGATAATTTATGAAAAAGTCTTTATGCTTCTTTACTATTGCAAGACAGGTTTTGATGTACTCTGATGTAAAAGGCTTTAGACCTTATGTATTCATGTTTATGAAAGTTCGATTTTACTTCCGCTATTTTATATGTTCTGTCTTGTGATATTTCTGTGCATGTTTACCAATAATGCCCCTCTAAAGCTAGTGCATTCCTTTGCGAGTGACCCTAGCGGAGGCGGGGTGTTACATTTGGTATCGGAGCAGAATGTTACCAGACTGGGCAAAAGTTTTTAAAGACCTTCTGAAAACTATTTGAAAATCGTTTATAAAGAAGCATTTTTCAAGAAATTTTTCTTTTAAAAAGAAAAGGCTATTCCCCAAAGGCCATTAGCATTATCCTTGTTTCCTTGATTGAATCTCTTTTCCTTTCTTTCCTCCATCTGTAGTCACAGTGGTTTTAACTGCGACTAGTCTTTTCTATCTACGGAAGTGCTTTCCATGCGATGGAGGTGGTTCTCGAGAGACCAATGGCCGCGTTATAAGAAAGGATAGTGAGAAAGAGGATAAAGGATGCGAGTTTAAGGATGAACAACTTGTTGGTATGGCTCAACCCAGAATGAGAGAGAAAGATGAACAATGAAACCCATGACGAGAGAGTACCTTTGGCATGGTGAAACGGAGTGGATAGTTAAGTATCATGGGACAAGGACAAGATCATCGGGAGGGCAATAGTATGCTCTCATTTCTAGGGTACCTCAGAAGGAGGGTAACGATCTTGTTAAAGGTTTAGCTTTTCTTCTCTATCATCCCGTTAGGACTTTGTTTTGATCATGGTATCAATTAAGTCTGCTTCGATAGTTGAGTCTCTGCACCTTAAGTACTAACGTAATAGAGAATCCCAATTTTTGTCTCAAAGACCTATTGGAGAGTCAGTCCATGTATACATGACTTGTTTGGATTTTAGAATGTCTATGCCAAGTGTTGAGTTTGGAAATAATGCTTATGTTTATAAGCTATGGATGGATTCTAGGGATGAAGTGGTTATCCAGTAAGGGGTGCCACTCCCGGTTTTGATAGGAGGGTAGTTAGACTTTTGACTAGCCTTGGTAATACCCTCGAAGTATCGTGTAACCTTTTTGAGGTTCTGTCATGACTAGTTATTTAGAATCCCTGGATGCCTTTATTGGAAATTTGAAGCCCGATCGAGTGGCGTTCGCCGATGAGACGGATGGTCTATTTCACTTATGCATGGGTTATAGAAGTCACCCTAGTAAGTGCGCTTGATAACCTGGTTGGCATCTGTTTACTTTCAAGAGAAAGTTTTTCTACGTGGAATATCTTATGGTACGAGATCCAAGGTTCACTAGTGAATTTTGGAAGGCTTGCATGAGATCATGAGTACGCAGTCATGTTTGCGTCAAGTATTCTAGAAAGAGGATAAGTGCAAGTGGAACGAGAGGCGACGAAGAAATGAGTTCCAGCTCATGTTATGGAAACAGGAAATAAGAAGCTACGAAATCGCGAAGTTAAAAGACGGTCAAGGCACAATGGAATTGAGCTCAAGGAAGTACGACTTTGTTGGTCAAAGACTAGATACGCGCATGATATCTCTTTTTGGGAGTATCTCCTTGATCCCTGTTTCTGTAGAGCTTACTTGTAGGCTATCTTTTGTGGACACCCTCTCGGTCCTATTTTCTGTTACAAACCCCGTAAGGAGTTTGCCTTGTTTATCTTCTTGACCCTGTTTCAGGGAATCCTCGGTAGAACCCTATGGATGCAAACATGTATTTGAAACATGTTATGATTGATATGGTTGCAAGTGGTTGCTCGTGGATGCGCGAATACACATTAGATGCTAGCTCGACTCGGTCACGTTTCATATTGCATATGCACGAGTGTTTATAGTTGTTTATGGATGAAAATTGAATGTGTTATCATGTGGTTGTTGCATATGAATGAATGATTGTGCACGCATATAGTATCTATATGACTAGGACTATTTGCATACATGTTGGATTCATGGCACAATACATATCTTTGCATTAGGAAGATTATTCAGGCCTGATCATTAGCATTGGCTAAGGAACATGTACACACACGTTTTGCATATATTCATATAGCATTAGATATCATCTAAGGACAATGGTTGCTTGTGGATGATGTTTTGAGTAGATGGATGATGGATGGTAGGATATGTTCTTCCTAACTTGGAGATTTCGGGGACGAAATCCTAAAAGGGGGGAGAATGTAACAACCCGTATTTCGATAACATGAGTAAGACGAGAATCAAGGCAGAATTTAATTTTAAATTCTGAATCAAGTTAAACGGGCTATGCCATTGTGTTCGTCTCGGAAAAATACGCGAAATAGAGCCCGAGTTTTCGAAAATCGGAGTCCGTATGACCCGATTAAGGCCCAACGAAGTTTTCAGAAAATTTCTAAGTAAAAACAGATTTCAAACTTGAATTTGGAAGATTGGGCCAGCTGGGCCAGGCGGGAAAAATTCCCGCCACAGTACCCAAGTCGACAGCCCTGTCGACTTGGGAGTCGACTTGGTCTGACCAAGTCGACAGCCCTGTCGACTTGGCTGTCGACCTGGCTCAGACGAGCAGTCTTGCCTGGTGCACCTGTTTCTATCTTGGCTAGGTTTCTGGGCCTGGTTTGAGATCTGACGGTTCAGGTTGGTCCTAGGGTTAATCTAAGGGTCCTAACTAGCCTAATCTTCTATAAATAAGCCCCTAACCCTCCCCTAAACCCTCATTATTCACTCATGTAACTAAACTATGGCAAAATTTCTACTCTCATGGCCTCCACTCAACTATCCTAGCCTCCACTCCATTTCTATGAGAGGTTTCATGAACATGAGAGTATTAGAGAGTCCCTATGTTAGTATGAGAGCCCCTCAAGTTGATTTCAAGACAAAAGCTTTGATCTTTGTTCATAAAGATGGTGTTTTTAGTGATTTGGAGCATCCATCTTTGGGTTTTTGGGTGATGGCATGCATAGGCTTCATCATAAGCTTTAGTTTAATCGATTTAGGCCTTCATAGCAATGTAAGCCCTTCCCTACTCTTAGATATTAACTATGAAGTTAAATGTTCATGTTGCAAGTTTGGGTTTTGATCATTGGGAATGATATATGCTATCATGTCATGCAAGTTTATGAAGTCATTATCTTGATCTTATGAGCTAAAAGCTACAACCTTTATGTTGAAATGTTGCATTATGCAACATGAGAACCTTCATAATCACTATGTCAACTTGCATATGAAGTCATAATCCTTATATGATGATATATGCGAGTTTCTAGCCATCATTCCATGTCTTTTGTCACCATGATTCCCTTATGTGCCAAGTTTGGGTTTATGCATGCTTTTGAGGCTTAAGAATGTAACATGCAAGCTAATGAACACATTTGTGCCTCATTTTCCACCATGATTAACTTGTGGCTTAATACCCATTTTTGTCATTCCTTTGCCAAGTCTCTTCGTTTAATCCATTACGTTGTTGCGAACGTATATGCGAGTTTAAAAGCGTTGGGTTATGTTATGGGTAATTTCTTATGACATGAAAATACAACTTGAAAACATGGCTTGAAATATAACATGGAAGTTGACATGTAAGTATGCATAAAAACATAAGCTTGGGAATTTACCTATTAAGATAGGTCTACCCAAATGCTTGAAAAACTTGTAACATGTTTTGGAAACATGATGAACATGACACTTAGATAATATAAGTGTGGCCAACTCGAGGTTGGGTTGAGTTTGCAACGTAAAACTACCCGGAACCGACCGGCCTAACTAGTAGTTGCAAACAATAGGACCCAATGTGAGAAGTTGGCCATGTTGTGCTTGAACCCGAGGTTAGACCAAGTTGTGGTGTAAAGCTACCCGGAACCGACCGGCTTAACTAGTAACCACAACAAAGTCTAATGTGAGAGGTTGGGGTGCATTAAGTAATTAATGTCACATGATAGGGTTAAGTTAATTTGATTAATGACTCTTAACCAAATATGACATGGATAAAGGGGTTAAGTAAATTGATTAGGCTAATGATACTTGACAAAACATGACAAGGTTGGGTAGGTTAAGTGATTTGATTTGCCTAATGACACTTAACCATTTTTATACGGCTAGTGGACGGGGATTAAGTTAACCAGTACTTAATCAATCCAACATGATAACTTGATAAGGTTAAGTGGGATCGGGTTTGATTTCTTAATGACACTTAACCATGCAAGATGATTAGGGGATGGGGTTAAGTAATTTACACTTAACTAATCCGACTTGGTAATTAGATGGGGTTAAGTAATTAAGGCTTAACTAATCTAACCACGGTAATTAGATGAGGTTAAGTAATCCATACTTAACTAATCTAAACACGGTAATTCGATGGGGTTAAGTTAAACACTTAACCAATTTAAACTTGGTAATTCAATGAGGTTAAGTAACCAATACTCAACCAACTTAACGTGATAATTTAATGGGGTTAAGCAACTTATACTTAACCAATTATACATGATGATTTGATGAGGTTAAGTAACCTACACTTAACCAATCTAATACGCGGACCTGACAAGGTTAAGTCGCAAGTCCTTTTTAGAATATACTTAACCAATCCGACTCGATAATTTGATGGGATTAAGATAATCTATGCTTAATCAATCTAGCAAGATAATCCGATAGGGTTAAGGTAAACTAGTACTTGACCAATTTGACCTAATAGGGTTAAGTCATGAGCCTCTGGGTACACTTAACCAACTTGTAGGGCTAAGTCTTGAACTTAAATACTTAGCCAATCTTGACGTGATTCGTGGGCGGGTTAAGGCATGGACTTGAACGATAACACTTAACCCAATAAGACCAACCCTAGTTAGAGGAACTAGGTAGAGACTCATGGTTGATCAAGGATAACGGGAAAGGAAGCTAAGTGGTAAACCTTAGTTAAGGGTAACTAAGTAATAATTCTTAGCTAAGGACATAGGACTAATTCACAAAACGATGAGTAACCTGATACGGTAGGTCATCGCTTAGTATACGAGGGGGAGCAAGTTATCTGACTTGGATAAAAGCTCCAGCGCACTGGGTGCCGAAGTGGAAGCTTCGGGGGACGTGAGGATATTCTTGGGATCCCTCTGTGGGCTGCCAGGTAATCATACTAGGCCCATGAGAGGTTAAGGTCTGCGTTAGAAGGACCAAGAGTATGCCTTGGTTGCTATGCGAGCGACCTAAAGACTGGGATGGATTAGCGTGGAGTCGATGATTCTTGGTTTTTGCCCTGGATAGCACATCGCCGACTACCTACCATCTTTAGTCAATCGTGTACGTACGGAAAGGCAGAGAACCCCCAACAGACCATGTGCTTGCTATCGAGTCATGGGTGAGGTTGGCCCGTAGGGAAGTGGGCTATAGTGGGGCCGTGGAGTGGTTCTTATACATGATTTTTCTTGGATTGCCTTTCAGTAGTTGAGGGAGGGGTCACGTGGGACCATAGCCACGGGTACAAAAACAGACCTTGATATCTGCATCGGCAGACGATTTAAAGCTCCCGACCGAGTTCCGTATTTCTTGATTTGCCCTGGCACGGAACTCGGATGGCACATTGGGGAACATGTGCATCTAGACATGGAAAACGATTCACGATACATACGTGGGATCAAGGGCGCGGTTGACGGGTGGCGTAATCCCTAGTGGTCCTAGGTGGCCAAAACCCAAACCGAGACACGGAAACGTTCATTAGGTAGCATAATCCCTAGCGGTCCTAGGTGGCATGAATCCTAAGTGGACGCGCGATAGTTCATGGTAAGGAAACACAGCTAGATCAAGGGTTGCAGTCCAAAACAACTTCAAGGATAAACCGTTTACATGGGAAAGCCCGTACAGCCTACGGCAAAGGACTGAACTTATACATGGAAAGAAACATATGAGTTAAGTAACCTATATATGCGGCATATTAGGTTGACATGGACCATTACACGACTTTTGAGTAAGGGTCATTCACGGATAACACGTAATACAGTTGGGATACTAGTACGGTAGGTGCAGAGCGGATATACAGGATAGATGCCATGGGACGTTATACGTGATAGATATCTTGGGGATATTATACTTGATAGAAACCTGACGATGTGATACCTTGTTTTATCTTGACATCGTAATTTATCATGACACCTTAGTTTACCTGAGTTCAGTAGTTCATCCTGTTATTTTGATTTAGCCTATCTATCTTGTTATCATGCTTATGTTCATCTCAGTTTCTCATGTCAGTTAACTTTACTAGTTTTTATACTAATAGTAGATAGGGCTTACTCAGTCTTTTTGACTGACCCGTTTTGTTTCGCCTCTTTTCTTCCGTTTCCCCCCCAGGTTACGGGGAGGAAATACTGTTGTTTAGTTCGGACTTCTTCTGCTTGAAGGTCATCATGGATGGCTTGGACTTTTCCTGGCTATGGCTACTTTACTGTTTTTATTTGGGGGATAATTTATGAAAAAGTATTTATGCTTCTTTACTATTGCAAGACAGGTTTTGATGTACTCTGATGTAAAAGGCTTTAGACCTTATGTATTCATGTTTATGAAAGTTCGATTTTACTTCCGCTATTTTATATGTTCTGTCTTGTGATATTTCTGTGCATGTTTACCAATAATGCCCCTCTAAAGCTAGTGCATTCCTTTGCGAGTGACCCTAGCGGAGGCGGGGTGTTACATAAAGTGTTAGAAAATTTTCAGAATTTTTGAAGATTTTAGTTTGTCGAAATGAATAAATATTTTAGTCGATATTAATTGGTTCAGTTAAAATCAGAAATAAGGGGTAAACAAATCTTAGGAATTCCAATAGGTAGGGTCGTCCTCTAACTTAGCAATTTCGAGGACGAAATTATTTTAAGTGGGGAAGAATGTAATGACTCGCATTTTTCATGGTATATAATTAATTTATTTAATTATATAAATAGTGATAAAGAGAATTAAATGGTTATTTAATTAAATTATATGGGTTATTTAATTAATTTAAATAATAGAATAATATATTTAATTCTGAAATAATCAGAATTGGCTGAAATGGCGATATGGTGTGAATTGGGCAATTCAAAATATATAATTCAGTTTAGAGTTGAATTATATCAACGAATATATTTAATCGACGACGTTAGAACGTATAATTATATTATAGTTAAAACTGAGCTCAAAATGGCGTGGCAGTTCGCTATTTGGCGATTTCAACTTCAACTGAATGTACAGAGCTCGTTTTAAATCGGATTTCTGTGAAACAAGAAACGTGTGGAGCTGGTGGAGTATATCTTTCTAGTGGAAGAGAAAAATCAGGATTTCGTCGTGTAGATTTTGAGATATGTCCAAATCAAATTTTAAAATAGTCGCTATAGAATCGTTAATCGACCGTAATAGTTTATTCGATAAAACTAGAGATCGGGTTTGAATTTGGACAAGGTTCTTTAGAGACATAACGATAAATTAATTTTTAGAAATTTATGGTAATTTTTAATTAATTTAATAAGCGACTTTTTATTTGAAGTATTTCGCACTCTGAAATCAACATTTTGAAGTTTCAAAATATGAGTCCATCTACCGGTATTATTATATTTTTGGGACCGTGACACACTGTTCGTCACAACGGTATTTTAATCTCTGTCTGTTGCGATTCGTAAAGCAATGGAATTTAGCATAACGGAGACGGTAAGAACTTAGTTCTAGAAAACAAAAGCAATAACACCCACCAAGCCACCCAGACAGCCACATTAAGTAGTCATTGAGTTTGAGTAAATCTCCACTCACTCATATCGGTACATATAGTACCACGTACCACGTACCACGTTTCTTAGCCTTTTAGTATCATTGGTTTTATATACACCCACGTACACATCATGATCTGTTTCGTTAGCAACCAAGCAAATACTCCTACAAATACAACACTTTCGTTCTAACCCTAAAGAAAAAACCTTCTCTGGTCAAAACCATTCCGCCATCATTCCTTTTCCTCAGCAAACAAAATCGCCACCTACAAGAAATCAAAAGAATTCACACAAAATTTCATAAATCTCGAAAGTTATAAAATTGAAATCCTCTTGAGTTTCCGTTCGAGTTCATAGCCCCCTTTTTTTGAACTCGACGGGATACCAGAAATTCGGAGTTTAACCTAGTAAATCTGGGGCTAACGGTCGAGTGAAAACGGAAGCTTCAATTCGTGGTATGGAGTTGGGTCCGTGTGTAGGAAGTCGAGCTTTGGGGTCAGCATGTTCGAGAAGGAGGCTGATCTAGTTGTATATGGACGATCTGGGAAGAAGAAAAGGATGAGGAGTGTAAGCGTAAGTTCATTTGTTTGGTGAGGGGTTCGCTGTCAAGTTTTGGTGAACGGTGATTACTGTTGGGCATTTGTTTTGTTGGATTTGTGGTGTGTGAAGGATTCTAAGTGGTGCAGGCAGCGTCGAACTGTATAGGGTCGATCTTGAAAATGGGGTAACGCGAGGAGGAGCGATACTAAAGCTATCGGGAAAGATAAAGTTGAATTTGGTATTGAAAACTGATTTGCGTTAATCATGGTAATGGGTTAGATTTGGAATTTCTAAATTTATAAATAAATAAGGGGTTCAAACAAAAGTATTACTTTCTGGGAATGGGAAGCAGTTTAATGCTAATCAGGTTTTAAAGGGATGATTAGGAAGGGAAGGCCATTGGTATATTTTGAAATGGGAATTTGGACTTGTGAGGACGCCAAAATGGTTTGGAAAAGGGTTAACACGTAACACGTGGACTAACTATAAAATGGTAATTTCTTTATGTAATTAAGGCAGAAGAGATGGTGGTGAAGCTTTGTTTTGTATAACTACAAGCTATTGGGTAGGATTGGAACTAGGAAAATATAGACAGGAGTTCGAAGTGGGGAAAATACAGACTTGACTTCAAATATTTTTCTGAAGGAGGAGTATTGGTTTAAGCATATATAAGAATCAGACGAAACAAGATCTGTTGAGATTGTATGGACGGGAGCGTCACAATAAAACTGACCGGGAGTGGATCTGAGCTCGTTACAATTTATGGCGAAATAAATTGTCCGTCGAAATCAAATAACGCAAACCGTTATTTAAACGGTTAACGCGCAAATGTGAGTAAATCTCACTAACTCTGAACAGTTTATAATTTCATGTTGTATTGTTAGAACTGTTAAAATTGTCTGTTTGACTGTGTGTTGATTGTTTGATTGAACTACTAGTTAGTTAGTTAAATTTCTATATTGATTCTGTTTAACAGAATATATCATATGGAACTGAAAGTGATGTTATCTATATTGTCTAACATCTGTGATGCAGGGAAACAGGTTGGAGGAATCCAACTGGATTCCTCAACAGTTATTTTATTGCTTTTCATATATTTTAATATATGATGTGAAATATAACCTGTTGTTGATTGTGTGTGTATGGACGAGATTGAACATCGTGATTTGATATGATTGAATACCATAACATACCGGAATGTAGATAAAGGAGATTTTTCAAAGTGATATAAAAAAAGAGATATTTATAAAGTGGAATATTTATAAATAATAGATATTTATAAAATGGGATATTTGTAAATAAGAGATATTTATAAAGTGGAATATTTATAAAAAAAAAGAAATGTTTATAAAATGGGAATATTTATAAATAGGAGATACATAGAAAAAGAAAATAATTTCAAAACATTTCTTTTTGAATGGAAAGGCCTGTGTGGCGGGTTTGGGGATTTTCCCGAAGCTCCCGATACAAAGGAGGTTATGGCGAATTTTCCCGGGAATTTAAGGAGTTAGAATATTTCAAGAATAAATTTGGAAAGGAAATATTTGTAAACCATTTACAAATAGAATTGGAAAGGGAACATTATAAAAAGGAAATCATTTTTAAAGTATAGAACCGTTATTTAAAAGTAATTCTTTTCAAATGAATAAAACGTTGTTAAAAAGGAAATCTTTATAAAGTGAATAAAGTAAATCGAATATGGTATTCGAAGTTAGTAATCGAATATGGTATTCGAAGTTAGTAATCGAATATGGTATTCGAAGTAAGTTAATCGAATATGGTATTCGAAGTTAGTAATCGAATATGGTATTCGAAGTAAGTTAATCGAATATGGTATTCGAAGTTAGTTAATCGAATATGTTATTCGAAAGGGGTTAGTCGAGTCAAGTTAGTTGAATAGAGTTAACCAGTTCAGTAGAGTTAATTAGGTAGAGTTAACCAGTTGGAGTTAATCAGTTAGAATTAATCGATTAGAGTAAATAGTTAGAGTTAAGTGAATATTGTTAAAGAATATAGAGTTAAAACAAAATTAGAAACTGACTGGAGATTAGTTATGTTGAACAGTTTTCTGAGTATCGATCTGATCTTAGTTTCGGCCTTCGGGGTTTATACTTGGGAAGTTGTTCTCTTATTAGTTTACAGTTAGAGTCTGATAGTTGTGGGTTGGTAGTGATTGATGATTGATCGATATAATTTCCATCTGGAAATAATATCATTGTTTGCACACGAGTTTTTCTTTGATAGTTAAATCACAGACTATCGAAGTTTTGACCATTTTAACGTTGTTAATATGGAGAGACCGGTTGGATTATTATCCATAGAACCACTCTGTATTGGCATAAGCGTTGCGAATCATATATGCCAAAGATAATTGAAGACGGAGTAAAATGCAAGGGCTATCCTGTTTACAGAATAGTGCCTTCGGTTTGTCCAGTCCCAGGACAACTTGTATGGACGAAGGTCTGACAGAGTATATCCAATAGATCGCGTAAGTTGATCTGTTCAAACGTATTCACGTTTGGTGGCGGAGGAATTCGTTTCTCTTAGCTGTATACCCGTGTTATTTTTGGATAAGTCAATTTGTGATTTGGCGGGTATGACGATGTGACATTTCTAAGTGAATGAAGATGTGGTATGTGAAAATATAAGCGTAGCTTCTAGCCTCACATCCGGTAAATGACAGAAATCGGGCAGGCAGCATGGCTAAGTCGGTCGCACCGAAGTAGGGTGTATAATCACCTATCTAGAGAATATTCATTTGCTTCTTTAATCTATCAATGTTGTCCCATATATATATACGGGAACGGTTGCTGATCCCAACCGTTGGTGATGTACATTCGATACACTCAAGCGAAATGAGTGGTCGGTCATGTGTGGCTGAGTTGCAAGATGTTCTTGTTGAACTCCAGTGTATCGTTCCTAGAGTACACTGATCGGAAGGTGATTCCATACCTGTCATAGTTGGAAACCCAGTCATCCAATACGTGCTTGCGATTTTGATTGTATACTATATATGTAGAACGTGAGATGAAAGCGTTTCTGCTAGTTGATATCTATTTGTACATAGACATTATTATAGTATCAAAAGGTTTTTGATATAAAGATATTTTGGATTCTCATAAGGGAAAAACCCGTTCCGTTCTGCGGCGTGGTCTTATGAGATATCGTTTACTTGTTCATATACCTGTTTAAACTGTTTTACTCACACCAGTCCCATGACTGACCCGGAGTTTACTTTGTTGTTTTCCCTAAACTCTTGGGTGCCTAATTTGTACGGGCAGTCAAGTATTCAGGATTTTACAGATACTTGAAGAGCTGGAGCAGGAGGCTTCTGGATCATATAACTATTATTTATTTCCGCTGTGTTGTAAGTGATGTACTCTGATAAGTGCTATTGTATACATAACTGTTATATTTCAAAGTTATGTTATCTATTGTATGTTATTCGTTCCGCTGTGAGGTTCGTGTTACTCTGATGTTATGTTCTTCTTCTTCTTCTATTCTAAGTTTCTATCTTATCTATTCTCACCTTCTAATTTCTTTCATTAACTATTCGGTTATTTTCGATCCTTGGATGTTCGATATGTGTTGTATATCGGATAACCAAGATCGCATTTTTCCGGGTCGTTACAACCACAAACTCTTTTGCAAAAACTTTTACAAATTCAAGTTCTTAGAAGTTAATCACTGGGTTAGACTCAAAGTGGGTCTTTAACTCAACTAGGCTTTCCTAGACACTTCTTAACTATATATATATATATATATATATATATATATATATATATATATATATATATATATTCCTAATCCATTTTCCACATTCTAACTTCTTTTCTAATTTATAAGGCTTCACTTTTAAACCCACTATTCTGAAATACTAACATTTCAATTTCCATCCTATGGGATACTTTCTTTCTCTAATACCAAATCATATTGTACACTTTCCAACCAAACCGCCTAAGGGCCTTAAAATTTCTATATTCATTCCTTTAGTATACAAACCAATATCCCTACTCATTCCATATTTTACTCTTTCTACCTAGTGGGCTCTTTTATGGACTTAGGTTTATATATATTATATTTATATTTTGAAAGTACAAATATGCTTACTATTATTTCCCTAGGAACAGTAAACCGAAGCTCTGATACCAAATGTAACAACTCGGATTCCGACGGACCAATTTTTTTTCAAAAACCCAATCCATCGAAACCCAAGTTGGTTTGCTCTGGTATCCTGTAGGAAAGACAGATACATAAAACATGTCAGAGTTCGGAAAATATCTCATAGCGGAATAAATAAATATAATGTAGTTGAAACATAGCTTTACCTTAATAATAATACTGCTAAACCAGTATCCAAAGCTATACAGTCTCTGTCATGAACCTAATCTGTGAATGTTATGCGGAGGGGGTCAGAACATAAGTTCTCTGTGAATGAATTTAAACTACACTTCTTGGATAACCCTACATATACCGTTCAATTATATTTTCTTATTTATTAGTTTATTTGTGTTATTAGCACTCAAGGCTTACACACACGTCGCACCCATCTACTCTCTAGTAGATTAACCTAATATAGTGTACATGTAGCTACCCCCAATTAAGGTATACTCTACTCGCATGGTCTCCACCGTATGTACGCAGTCCCTTATCCAATGTTGCATGTCATATGTATATCAACGCTATGTTTTCATAAAACTATCATCACTGTGTTATATAAGCGTTTGGACTGCCATTCTAGATCCTACTAGATTCTGTCATCGAATAATGCCCTCTAATCTATGGTACACCACCCAGAGCGACATGAGTGTACCTAGACTTTTCTCATGTACGTATCGTCAACCGTACTCGATGTCTATTTGCACATGTTCTTTATATGTGCGCCCGAGTCCCGTGGCAGGGCTAATCAAGAAACACAGAACTCGGTCGAGAGCTTTCAGATATCTGCCGATGCAGATGCTAAGGTCTACTTTTATAGTGGCTATGGTCCCACTAGACCCCTCCCTCAACTAATGAAAGACACCCAAGAATATCAAGAATGAGAACTGTAACCCCGGCCCTTTATGCCCTTCGATCCTATTGGCCAACCTCACCCATAACTAGATAGCAAAGTATATGGTCTTTTGGAGTTCTCCGCCTTTCCGCTTCACGCACTAGCTGAAGATGGTAGGTAGACGACGAGTTGTTATCACAGGGCACTAACTGGTCTCGCCGAATCACGCCGGTCCATCTTAGTCTTTTGATTGCCTCTTGTTTTGCAATCAAGGCATACTCATTGGTTTTTCCCACGCAGACCTAACCTCTATGAGCATAGGCGTATCATCTTCCACTCCCAGAGGGATACCAAGAGTACCCTCACGTCCCCATAAGCCGCGTGCTTCGTAACCCAGTCCCTTGGAGCCTTCTGCATGACCAGATGGACATTCACTCCCCCTTGCGCCCTACAACATCGTGATGATCTACCGTGTTTGGTTATTCATCCTCTATCGTATGGACTGGTCCAAGCGCCTTATCCTTTCGTGTTATTAGACCTTAAGTTTAATCTTCTAATTTTGCGCTTGCTCTGTCCATTAGGTTTTTGTTTTTGACTTGGTTATCTCATCCATATTAGTTTTTAAATTACCAAGTTTCTTTTTCATAAGTCTTTCCCTATTTCTTATGTAGCCGCGATTTTTTAATTATTTACTTAGTTCTCTTAACTAAGATTTACTAACAAGCCCAAACACGACTTTCTATAACTGTTTACTTAGTCCTCTTAACTAAGGTTTACCAACATGAGTTTCCATGATTGTTTACTTAGTTCTCTTAACTAAGGTTTACTAACAAATTCTCTTTATCGTTTACTCATTAACTTAGTCATCTTAACTACGTTTTACTAATAAGTTTTCCCCTTACTCATATAACTTATGTTTCCCTGTTCCCACGGATTACTTAATCTTCAATTAAGTACGGCTTGCATTCTTTCACAAGTTATTTCATCTTTGTATCGATCATTATAACCTACGCTATAATTCTTACTTGTCTTCTAACAAGCTTACCTATTATCTTCCCATTCAGTTATACTCGTATCTGTTGATGTTGCCATAATCCATCGTTATTTACTAAGTTTTCTTAACTAAGGTTTGCTACCATTCCCCATTACTACATTGGTTAAGTTTGTCTATATGCCTCCATTTACTTAACCCTAGCACACTTACATGTTGGTTTCATAGCATTATTCTTTTTATTAATGCACTCAACCTCTCACAATAGACATGTTGCTTGCGGTTGCTGGATATGCCGGGCGGTTCCGGGTAGACTTGTACCGCAAACTCGTTCTAACCTCGGGTTTTGGGCTTAATGCCCTAACCTCTCACATTAGACCTGTTGTTGCAGTTGTTGGACGTTCCGGGCGATTCCGGGCAGACTTACACCGCAACTCAATCTAACCTCGGGTTAGGCATGTTCATCTTTTAACTAACAATTTCAATCTAGTTCTTATATGCCTATTTATCCCAATCCAATAATTCGTGTTCACGCTTCTAAACCCAATTTCATGTTTATGGTTCCAATTTGATTTGGATACATAAATTCTACCATGATTACATAATCTCGTACATAGTTATGCCAACGATCCTTATTATATGTTATGCCCAACTTTTCATGTATAAAAGTTATACCTAATTATACCCAAATTAATTATTCTTTAAAGTTATCAATAATTCATGTCAACTCTCATTCTTATTGCTTAGAACAATTAATTCATGTCAACCCTCATTCTTATTGCATAAATCCCAATTCAACTTATAATCCCATATGTCTAAATATTCAATTCTAACTTTTCTTATGTACATATAGTTCATGCATAAATTTTTGATTCAACATACCCAAGCATGTCTAATCATTCTCAATTTTAATCGCACATATTTTCTTTTATGTTCTAGGTTAATATATGTGCCAATTTCCCTTAATTTTCCAATCTCAGGTTATGTTATATGTTATTCCACAATTCAAATTATTCCCAAATTCCCAAACATCATTTTCACTATTTCAATCTTTGTTTGTACGCATGCTTTTCAGCGAGATTTGGATTAAGCTCGAAGTTAGCCTAATCTTAAAAATAAAAAGGAAAGGGGAAGAAGAAGAACAGAATACCCATAAAATAAAATCTGAATTATTTCAATTGAATTAAACAAATTAACCTGGGGAATTGCTAAACAATACATCTACTATTATTCAACAAGGGTAATTTAAATCCACTCACAGTGATTTTTGCTTTCCTAGGTCTGATTTAGATTAGCATCCAAAGTTCTTCCCTTTTCTTGCGGCGTAGACTGTAGATCAAAATCCCTTTCTTACGGCGTAGATTGTAGATCAAAATCCCTATTCTCTTTATTTTGAAATAGAAAAAATTCTAAATCTATTCTTTTATTTTATTAAGAGATTTGGAAAGGAAGAAATGAGATTGCTTGGGGAAGAAGAACAAGGAGGCCATGGCGTCGTCATTAGTTTATGTGAATAAATCAGTGGGTTTAAGGTTTTATTAATAGTTGGGATAGAAGAACTGGGCCCTTAGGATTAAATAAAAACTCATCTAAACCGTCCACCTCACCCTAGAAAAGAACATTCCAGAACCCAGCCAACACAGCCAGGGTGCATTGCACCCATAGACCATGTGCAGAGGCATGTGCTATTAATATTATATATATTTATATACATATATATATTTCTCTTTTTAATTTGAAATTTTTATTCAATGCACATAAATAAAATTTCAAGACAATCTTTTCTTTCTTTGTTTTGTTATTCCTTTGTTCGCGCGCAGCGCTAGTTTTCACTTATCTTCATTTATAATTCACCACTGTGCGTAAACTAAGTAATTTTGTGCGAACAATTATATGGTTTATTTTCCCCCTAATAAATTAGATTATTGATTTCTCTTTTTAACTTCCTCTCTACATAACCCATTTCACTCTATCTTTTTAATTAAACCATCTTTTTAACCGCTTTCACACTGCATTGCATATATCATTCTTTCTCCAATCAATGCATTTAACTTTCTTTTTATTTTGATTGCACATCCCGATTTTACAATCAATCAATTTACCTTTAATGCATTTATTTATTAATTCATTGTAATTAATGCACCCTAGTTTTATGCGCTCAATTCTTTTTATTATTCTATGCATTAACAATATAACTTTAAATATATTAACTTATGCATATATTGACAGGCACATAATTAATTGCATGTTATTAATTCACCTCTTTCTTCCGTTTGCATTATATATATATATATATATATATATATATATATATATATATATATATATATGCACTGATTATGATACCCTTTAATGCTAAAACTTTCATTGCAAGAAACTTAATACCTTTGCATGAAATCTATTTTTTTTATCGTATGTATTGCACTGACACATTGCCTATTTTAACATATTGAATTTTCTTTCATGCATTAATATTTTAATTGTAAATTTTATTGCATATTAATTTTTAACATTGACATTAATATATTCTTCTGTATTGTTATCGTATTAATTTTTCCTTCTTTAATAAACATTTTTATGCATGCCATCAATTCATTAATGTTTCTTTTTTATTATTATTATTACATGCTCTTTATTGCATGCATTGCATGCATTCCTTTGCACTAATCTTCTCGTTAATGTATGATATGCATGTATTTTATTACGTTGATTCTTTATCTTTCCTTTCTATTTATTGCATACCTTTATTGCTTACATTGTTAACTTCCTCTTTCTTTCTTTTTTCATGCATTAAAACTTTACATCTTCCCTTATTTTTATTGTTGCATGAAATTGCTTTATTAGTTTATCCTTGCTTATCTATGTTTTTATATTAATGCATTTACACATTGATTTCTTCCTTTTACTTGCACATTTAATGCATTAACCTTTTTGAAATGCATGAATCTTTTTCTTTTAACATGTATTCATGCATTACCTTTATAATATTTTTTTTTAATTATCAATGACCATGCACATATTTACATATACGCACAACCAAATATTTATAGAAATATCTGAGGTGTTACATGTGTGTATATATATATATATATATATATATATATATATATATATATATTTCTACACATATATGCATATATTTATATATACATGTATACATATATTTTTCTACACTTCCTTATATGTATGCTTTTCCTTATATGAGCGTTTATATATATATTTTCTCTTTAGAACATGTGTTATTTTAGCCATTACCTTAAAACAAAAACATGATGCCGACGGGGATCGAACTCTGTACCTCTTGTATGCAAGCCACATGCTCTAATCAAATGGACTACTAAGGCTATTGTTAATAAGGCTTAGAACAATGGTAAGTATTGTTCTCTTCTTACTTCTCTTTTTAATGTTTGTTACAATATTTCAATTAAACCATTGCATGAATCGTTTTCTTTTATTATTAATGCATAATATTTGTAAATCAGTGCATTCAACATATTTACACTACATGCAACTAATCTTTTCTTTCTTTTGATGCATGTATTACATTTTATTTGCATTAATCTTTTCTTCTTTTTCAGTGCATGTATTTATTGGATGCAATCACATATTATCTTTATTTTATTCTTCATATATATATTTATGTCTATACATATATATATACACACATACATACATACATATATATACATATGCATTATTTTAATTATTAAATTTTCATAAAATGCGGGGTGTTACTGCTTGTTCTTCTGATGTAGCCAAGTTCCTTTTATGTTTAGCAAGTACTTATAAGCACATTTCTTTTGGGGAAATGGATTGAAATAAGGCACTATGTTAGGCTTTTTGTTTCATCTTGTGTTTATGGCCTCTATGATATTGTGGTTTAGTTTTATGTATTGCATGAATCATGGTTATTATTTTAGGGTTGTTTTGCTTGCCAATACATCCCTATCAACTCTATTTTTGTTTAGGCCTCTTCCTGCACATAAAGAATGCACCAACCAATTGGTAACTTATTCTATTTTAAAGTTTAGGAATATGGTCTGTCTTATTTTCCAAGGGTGAAAATAGATAAATCCTTGGATGGTGCTACCGTGCAGCTAATGTGGCTTGTTTGTTTCCAAAATTGACCTGGAAGGTCATTTATAATGACATTGTCGTTTAATGCGAAGCACATTAAAATTGTGATCATTTTGCGGATTAAACGACAACATGATTGTTTTTATAACGTACACTAATTTATTTATTTTATACTTTAATGAATAATTACTACAAAAGAAAAATTGGTTGGAACATTTTCAATCGTAGGGTTGTTTCTCTCAAAATTTTCACTAAAGAAATGTAGAAAGCAGAATAATAGGTGAAACAGATGTGTTAGTTTTGATGACAACAATCTTAGAACATATATAAAATATAGATACTAACATCCTTGTCTATATATATATATATATATATATATATATATATATATATATATATATATATATATATATGGAAAGCGTTTAATAACACCGAAAATGCAGCACTCCTTCGGCCCTTCTGAATTCCATCTTTCATTTATATTGGTTTAAGTTAGTTGAAGGTGAGATAATGAATGGAAGGAGAGAGAGGGACAATGTATGGTGGAAAAGAGGAAGACCAAAGGGGTGCTTCACTATTTGAGGTGCCATTGAACCTGCTTACCGTATTGTGAGCTATGGTAATTCAAATTCAACAAAAATTTGTAGATATTTAATCAACATATATATTATTATTCATCTAAAATTTGAGATCGTTACGACATTCGTATAATAATATATTTGATGTTTAAATATACTGATTCGAATAAATGTTTGAACGGTTAATAATTGAGCTAACATTTTGAAAATATCACGAATATTAAAGATTTTTTTTCCATCATGCGATAATAGTCTCTATGATATTGCGGTTTTACCCACGTTACATGAATATGGTTATTAATAAGATCTTTTTATGGTTATTTTTCCTACCAACGTATCTCTGCCAAAATTTTTATTTATGTTTAGGCCTATTCTTACACATCAAGAATCACTGACCAATTGGTAGAAGGGGTGGAGTCAAAGTGATATCAACTGAGGCTAACGTAGTTTTATGTTTTTCTTTTGCTATCTTTAAAGGTTGATCGCGCAGGGATAGCTTTAAAGTTTTACTATAGAAATAGATTTGTAAATGCTAAATATCTGCCATGTAAATGTTTTTTAAAAACAACTGTTTAATATGCAGTCATATTTAATATTACTCTCGATAATTTTTGTTTAATATCAAATTAGTTTTAGTGGATTGCAGGATGATCGATATTTTGAAAGATAATATTTACAATACTAATACTATATAATATTATTCCCTGCAGTTTTTGTCACACATTATGTTAAACTTTAGTGGATCGCAAGTTTGAATAATGATATTCTTTCACAAATGTATTTTTTAAAATAATATGTCAGCATTAAAGATAAACTGCAGAAACAGACATGAGAATAAATAGAATTTATCAGATAAAAATCCACCCAACATATATTTGAATGATTTTTAGACATATATTTTCCTAACATGTTATTGCTTGGGAAAACAAATTTGGCATATGTTTGTTAGGCTAAGAATGAGAATTGGGGATTAGTTAAAACGTCACAAGTAGGTGATGGGCCAAAATGTTATAGGCCCGCTTGTTATGTTGTTAGGATATTGAAAAATGATGTGAATGAAGCAATAATTGAATCGAAAATATGAACACGTTGTCTAAATATTAAAAAAATATGCATGCATATCAAGTTACAACGACCATAATAATCATATGGTAATTAAAGTTCTAAACAAAGTGGATTTAATTTGCAGGTAGCTAAACAATCCCAAAGCGGGCTGTTAGATTGATGAAACTTCAAACAATACACACTACAAAAGGCTACCTCTCTATACTTTAAAGTCGCAAAATGAAATGGATAAAATTTACTGTATAAAAAACAAGCGCCCATTTCACAAAGAAAACAATTTCAAAAATAAATTAGGTTATCACCAAATCTTACAACATGTCTACATAAAATATTCGCAATGCAGTATTTTAAAGTAACATAATTACTGAACTGAGTAAGTTAATTAAATAAATAAGTGGATTGATAACCGCCATAAATCTTCAAATGCACTTTCGCCCACAAAGCCAACATTTTCCCTTTTAACCTATATGTTGAAATAAGAAATATGGCAGAGCATCAAATGTCTGGCAAAATGAAAATCTTAAGATTTACCATTAGGTCACTTAATACTCCTTGTAAAATAGAGAGACGGACCTTACAGTAGTCACTTAACATCATTGAATCCAAAGTGGACCCCTCCAAATGGAATTCCACTTACCGTATTGAAATGTATGTATAACTCATAATCCAACTTTGTCCACTAAGATTGATCCGACCATTCGTCAGTAGTGGTAGACAGATTGATTGGGAAGATATAGCCCACAGAATTCGGACCAACCTCGCATCCACCAAGGTTATTTATTTTAGATGATCTCTCACATTGGTTCCAACTACTACACCATTGGTAGCCAAATTTGATTGGGCGGACTTCGATGTAACGTTAGACTAACCTTACACCTTATAACTTTACCATATATTGTGTGTGTGTGTATGTGTGTGCGCATTTATATATATATATATATATATATATATATTTGTGTGTGTATGTGTGTGTGCGCGCGTGTGTATATACATGAACACACACTAATTATAGATAAATATAATACTGACTCAAATATAAGGATATTATAAAGCATAAACATTAGAAATCATATAGAAATTAAAGCATCATATGAAAACATATAATTTAAAACAAGCATTTCAATCCAATCCAAACATTTATATATTAAACAACTCAAGCAAACCAATTCAGTCAAATCACATGTCTAATAAAACCAACCAATATGTCCTGATAAATCCAAACTTAAGTTCATTACATTCATATTCCTTTAACTCTACTCCATACTAGGGGGTTTTATTTCCTTAATAAGACTATCCTTTCAAACTGGCATAAAACGACAAGGCGAGGATAACAAATTAAACAATTTTGACTTGCGCCAATAAAAGAAAGATTGGAATCTATTATATTATATGAAAGCATAATCTTTCTCAAAGATTTTTCAGTTCGAATTCTTTTAAAAATTCAGGATGCTTCCACGTGTACAATCTTAAGATCTAGCGGCTTCTATTTTCCCTTTACCCGCATTAACCCTTTCATCTGTCTTTCCCATTACTATGTCCTAGCCTATCCTTTCCCTTTTTCCAGTACGTTCTGAGAGATTACTGCGCTACCGAGCCGCTGCTTCCTTCTCCATCACCCTTCTCTTCTCCACCCATCTCTACTAAGCATTGCTATTCTTCCCTGTAGATTTGCGTTTCAACCCCACGTTTTCTTGCCTATCCACCTTTACTTCTTCTTCTTCCACTTCGATTCTAGACTAGAGAAGTTATCATCGATCATAACCACTATCGATTGCGATTCCGGTTCTACACTTACGCATGTTCTACATTAGATGGATTTCGATGGCTACGCCGATCATCCGATTGCGGTCCCAACTCTACATGTTTCTAATTGGTATAACTTTCAATTCATTACAGTTCCATTGATTATATGCCTCCATCAATATTTTGCGAATGTTAGGGTTTGTTTTCTGTAATTTTCAATTGGCTGCTATCTTGGGTTATACAAATCTGACTTTACCTATATTTTCCATAATCAATCTCAAATTACTGTATTCGTCTTCAGCCATCGATTGCGTGTGTAATAGAAGAGTCTTCGATTGCACTATCAGTGATTTGCTACATGGGTTCTACATGTTCTTAACTAACAGTGATATGTGAGCAACTGTCATCAATTTTACTAAGTTATATGCGGTTTATATTAATTGTACATCGGTCACATAGCTCATATGTAATTCGCTTTTTTGATTTCTATTTTGGCAAGGCATGTTTTGTTTTTTATTACTAAACTGGTAAATTACAACATAGGTTTTCAACTGTTTGATTGTATCGAGTATGCAAATTGCTGATAATGTGACGGTGTCATTTTCTCTTTTTTGCTTTCAGATACCAAAACGCTATAGTACAACATAGGCGTTTGACTATTCAACTTCCTTCATTTTACAAACTGCCAATAATGTCTACACAATTTAAGTACTTAGTTTGTTTACATTTTTCATAATTTATGGCAATTTATTGTGCCATGTTGTTGTCGGCTTACACAAACAAAATGTTATAGTCTAACATTGCTGAAATGCACAATGCTGCACTATGCACAAATATAGGGTCATTTGCATTAGAACACACATATGCTTTTCATCTCACCTGTAACGAACAAGAATTTTCGGCTCTGAAAATCGACATGAATACCTTTACCGTAACTCATGCCGACATTTCAAACACCGAAAACACCGAAATGTTATTAGAAAGAATTTAGAGGTTGAGATAAGAAAGAAAGAATATTAGAATAGAAGAAGGAGAACAACACAACATAGAGTCTCACATCGCAACAGAACAAAATATAATCTAGAAATAAATCTTTACTAAAAGCTTTAAAAATACTTACAATTATCAGAGTACCTCACACACATGGACAGTTATAATAACTTGTCCTCATATACAACACACAACGGAATGGTAGCTATATAATATCATACATCTGAACATCTCCAGCTCGTCTCTGGACTTCACAGCATTCGATAAACTGAACCTGTACACCCTGGGCTAACCCGAGCATTTACAAAACACCGGGTCAGTCTAGTGAACCAGAGTGAGAAAAAACTCGCACAGTATTGAGGTAACACACAACTTGATTTTAAAGTTAAAATCTTTTCAAAGAAAAGGATAAATCGTAAGACCAGATCCACACATAAACACGGACGGTTTTTACCTTACGATAACCCAAAACATTTTTGAAATCAATATCTTGTCTGATATTATAATAATGTCTAAATACAAGTAAATAACAATCTAGTGGAACGCTTGCATCTCACGCTCCATATATATAGTATACAATCAAAACCGCGGGCGCTTATTGGAGATTGGATTCCGACCTTGACAAGGTATGGGACCACCTGCCGATAGTGTATCTCTAGAGGCGAATACACTGGGTTCAACAAGAACGTCTTGCAACCCGACCCTCACATGACCGACGACTCATTTCGCTTGAGTGTATCAAATGTATATCACCAACGGTTGGGCTCAAACCACCGTTTCCTGAAAAGGGACAGCATGGAAATAGATTAAATAAGCAAAAGGAATTTCTCCAGATAGGTGATTATACACACTAATGGGAGCGACCCACATAGCCATGCTACCTGCCCGATTTTTGTCATTTCCCGGTTGTGAGGGTTGAGGTTTAGATTAACTTTTGAATGCTGGTCACCATTGTGATGATCCCAAAATCCGAGGGGCGGTATTAAGGATAATCATTGGAATATAACACATTAATCATCATAGCAGAGTACTGATAATAGCAGAAACAATAAATAGAATAATTTTACATGGATATGACAGCAGAATCACAACATGTAACAACATCAGAATAGCACAGCGTGGGATATAACTTAGTAAATAAAAAGGGAAGTGATCAGTCATCATCGCCAGAGGCGGAATACATACATGCAGTGAGACATAATAAGGGTATCAGTCTACATCGCTGAAGGCGGTACATATACATACGATAATAAGTACGGAAAGTAAATCAGTCTGCATCGCCAGTGGCGGAATCCTAATATAGGTACAATAATGGCGGAAAATGTCAAAGTCATCTCTGTGAAGTCAGCCTCGCCATGAGCCAAAATGCACTCTATGTAACAGTGCAGAGCCAAAAAGAACCTGTCACCTGTGAACTAGGCTGCCCGTGTGAAAATAAGGGCACCCGCGTTTGCAAAGTGAAACAAACAATGAGTCAGTCATGGGGACTGGTATGAGGAATCTATTTAACAATTAAACAACAGTAATAAGCAAATCATAGGACCACGCCACTTTCGCGGAACGGGTTTACTCCAGTGATTGCTAGTGCATTTAAAACAAAGTAAATTCTTTTAAAACAACGCAATGCTTTTTAGAAAGAATGAAGCCATTATAAGACTCAAGTCCCATCATACAATGCAACGCAAACCGGAGGATAGAGTTTTACCTTATAATGACCAAATATGCTTGATACGTATAAAGCAAAATCAATTGATATTATTACTAGTGCATATATGTTTCAAAAATGAATAGCATCATAAATATCAATCATAGGCGACATGAACGTCCCATGCCACTATGTCGCCATATTTAAGTTACAATCGAATCCGTTATCTCGTATTGGAAATTGGATTTCCGTCATGAGTCGAGGCAAGGGGCAAGCTCCTCTGCGCTTCGAGACATTCTAGCAAATGCCTCAGGACTACACACTCTGGGTAACCCTGGATCGGCTGGGCCGGTCCTCTCTTACGTTAGAGGATTAATTATGCCTAAACACACGTTTCCCGGTCCTTACAGACCTATAATCGAGGCGCCTCGCATTCCAACAACCACATAGGTGAAAAATAGATATAAATGTCAGGGCTGCTAAGTCACTGACACCACCATAGCTAGAAAGAAACGTCGTGCTCTCCCAGCGGTCCGTATCCCGTTTTTAACTCATACCGAGGTGTGAGGCTCGCGAATCCATGCTATACAGAAAGCCAGGCCACGCAGACCGTGCTTTGATCATCATCCACAAGACTTTGCTTTGCAATAGAAGCCTTGATCACAGCATCTTGGCATGCCACATAGGCAATCCACTCCATACGATTGATTTCCATCGATATATAACCTCTGAGCTCGTATGTCTCAGAGAAGGGCGTTAAGCAAAAGAATAAATTCTCCGCCGCCAAACAGATATATATTTAACAGAGATCAATCTGTATAGAACAAAATCCAATGTCAGAAACGCAGTCCATTTACAAGTCCGTTCTGGGTCTGAACGAAACCGGAGGCGTCAATTCCTCGTATCTCCGTCCAATCAACACATACATTCAGACGGCTACTACTTCCGTTCCTTCACAGTAGCTACTCCGGTCAGGAACCTCAGCAGCGCCCATCCAACCGATACGAAGATCGTCGGTCTTGAATCGTCTTTGCATTTTCCAATTCGAATCGCTCGATAAATTATTTGAAATGAGGGTTAGCTCGGCCTTTTCAAATAATTCATGTCATTAGAATTTAAATCGATTCTTTCCATGGTTATATTATTCAACATCCATCTTTCAGTTCTTTAGTGTTATTTTCGTGTCAAGCACATACAACCATCAAATATCAAACAATTCAAGCCCAATTGGTTTATTTGCAATCTATGTTGCTTATAATATTTTATAACGATTTTTCGCCATTTTTATTTATTTAAAAACGGCCATATTTAATTAAACGACGTTTCAGGTCGTGCCGTGGCACTGGCGCTGTTTTTCCCCTAATTTGTTTTACACATATCGAAAAATCTAACCGTTGGATTTCTACAAAGTCTATCTCAGTGGGAAGATATTCCCAAAGCGAACCCAACGGTTCCAGTTTCGTGAAAATCCGACGGTCGGATCTTCCACACTAGTCGTTTGAAGTTACGGTTTCAAAATTCGAACTACAGCGTCGTTATTCGATTTAATTTAATTATATTTATATTTTTATATAAATATAAACGATTCTGGCGCTGTTTTTCTTCAGATTTGAATTAAACATTCCGGATAATCCAACCGTTGGATTTTTACAAGGTTGGTGCCGTTGGGAAGATATTTTCAAGGCGAACCCAGCGGTTGCGGTTTCGGGAAAATCCGATGGTCGGATTTCTCATACTAATCGTTTCAAATTACGATTCCGAAACACGAACTGCACGGCTTCTATTCCTTTTTAATTATATATAAATATATATATATATATATATATATATATATATAGTTCAATCTATAATTCCAACTATAGTTCGTTCTATATTTTCAACTTCGTTTTCACTTCAAATATTTCACTAACGACTTAATATTTCAAAAAAATTCGCCATAACCTCCTTTGTACGGGGAGGGGTTTGGAAATTTATTGGGCCGTGTTAGGTACCCAATAAATCCTAAAAAGCATCCACATATTTATAGTGATATATTCTGGTGTTTACGGGGGAGCATGTATAGATAATCACTCCAGAGAATAAATTCTTGTCACCCCGTTTCCGTGTGGAAATAAATAGTCCATGTGCCATATCTAATAACTTGAGAGACGTGATTATTTTCAACTCCAGACCCGTGTGGGGTTTTTTATTAATCTGGCAGTTTATCGTTATATTTTATATAGTCCATATCAGTCATCAGTTCAACCTGTAGTATAAAATCATCGCCATACAAGCCTCTCGCTCGTATGGTAAATCTTCCACCTCGTCACACAAGCTCCAATTGCTTATGTGGAATATGATGAAGTATGCCTATCGTCAAGAAGTATGCCATGTAGTGTAGTTCAAAATTAATTGTTACTATCCTATGGCGATATTTATTATTTCACACAGAATAACCAGCACTCCGCATCCAATGGCATTCACAGGAGTTGATATAAAAATAAAATTGCGCAGCCAACTCATCAAGGTTTACCTATTTGTCGGGCACGCAAATAATTTCTTTACTCTACAGCTAATCCATTTTTCCTGTTCAACACATGTATATATATGCAAAACAAAGCTAATAATAATATCCCTAGCAACTATTATTTATTTCAACACGTGCATATTTTTAACAAAGCGTATACATGATAAAAGAAATATTTTTATTATCAAAAATATTTATTCAACACGTGAATGTTTTTAACACTTCATATTCACAATAAAAATGTAGTTTTTATTGTCGATTCATTTTATTTTAACATACTATAACATTCAACACATGAATTTCAACTCAACACATGAATATTCGCTATAGTTTGTATATATATAAAAATGTGATTTTTATCGCTAAAGCTATTTGTTTAAATTTAAATAATATTCAACACATGAATTTCAACTCAACGAATGAATTGCAACTCAACACATGAATATTTTCTATAGTTTGAATATATATAAAAATGTGATTTTTATCGCTAAAGCTATTTGTTTAAATTCAAATAATATTCAACACATGAATTTCAACTCAACGAATGAATTGCAACTCAACACATGAATATTTGCTATAGTTTGAATATATATAAAAATGTGATTTTTATCGCTAAAGTTATTTGTTTAAATTCAAATAATATTCAACACATGAATTTCAACTCAACGAATGAATTGCAACTCAACACATGAATATTCGTTTCAATACATGTAATTTATTTCAACGAATGGAATTTATTCTAACATATGTATATTTCAGAAAATTTCGGCAGCATAACGGCAGGGTAGTTAAAACCGGGACCGTCCCTGGTACGGCTCCTCGCTCTACCTTAAAACCTCGCGGTTTTTGACAATGGGGATCATGCATCTAGTTCGCACGCAGGCGGCATGTTTTATTTTCAATTCCACAATCCTATTCTAATTTGTTTCAACCACAAGAGGGTATTTTTCAACCACAAAGGTATTTTTCAACCACAATATCAACCACAAACAATTATTTCAAACCATTCGTCATACCATATAATATCAGGTCAATCACAAGCAATAATTATCGTCCATGGTCTGTGGACGAGGGAGTATATATATAAATATATATATATTATATTATAATTCACTTGCATTTCATCACAATTCAAAGCATAAATGTTTCATTCAACGCTTGTATAATTTATACATCGCTAATATAACTTATACAACACATGTACATGAGGTATACAATGCATATATAATTTACACTTCACTTATATAATTTATACAATGCGATTCCATTCACACAATTTAGTTTAGATTCCTCACATTGGTTATTGCAGTGCTAAAAATCGTAGGAAGATCAGAAAAATCCGCGGCTTCTTCTAGATGGTAGAGAGCCTCCTTGCGGTCACGGTGTCTCCTGTTTCATCAAATTTCGTCGACGAACGAAAAAGATATTATTTTTCAAAGTTTTGCAACGCTTTATAGTGTTATTTTCATTTCAGAATAATAAAGGTCGTACCTTTATTTCTGATTCAAAACTAGGTTAGCAAAATCCGTGAAATCCGTCGATCGTTGCCTCGATCAGGTAGTGCCACGCTCTTGGGCTTGGAGAGACGCGCCAGCGCCTAGGAGCAGGGTCAGTTCGGTGGTCGGAGGGAGGCGGTGCGGCGTCGGAAAGGCGGCGACTTGCTCGGCGTGGTTCAGGCAATACAGGCGATGGTGGCGGGTGAGGTTGGGTCGGATGTGAAGAGGGGGAAAGGACTGTCGAACGGTGGTGGTGGCGCGGCCTGTAGGAGGCGGTGACGGCGGGAAAGTCGAAGGGAAGTTTCGAGCGCGATGGATCGTCGATTTCATCTGAGGCGGATAGGGTTTTTGAGATTTTTTTTTAAGAAAAATTCCTATTGGTCGAGACTTTATAGGAAAATTTAAATAGTGTTTTTGCAAACGAACTCGAAATCAAACCCAACGACTGTCGCCCCTAGCTAAATAACCCCATTCCAGACACAATGAGATATGTTTCATTGGCCAATTCGACTGTTACAGTCAGTTATTTTTCAAATTAAAATATAAAACATCCAATATTTAATTTGAACGTACATTTCAATTTGCCAGGGCCACAAACTGAATCGAAAAATTCCAGAAAAATAAATCTAGCTTTGTTTTGACGATACGGTCCTAACAAAACCAGTTTCGTCGAATTCTGAGCTCGTTTGAAAAACGGCCATTTTTAGGTCGACCCATTTTAACAGAAATTGACCAATCGCATTTTCCTTTGCCCCGCTCACATACTAGCTTCAAAAATTATGAAATTTGAAACCTAGCAATAGTTTGACATCCCGGACCCAACAAAAGTGGTTTCGTCGAATTCCGAGTTCGTATGTAAAATATCAATTTTCAAGGGCTATATAGCTATATAGCGACCTTTCTGAAAATTCATTTGGGCATAACTTTTGATTCCCGCTATGAAACTTCGATTTTTCAGATTCGTTAAAAAGGTATTCATAAACAAATTTAAATATTTCCAGTTTCGCTAAAATCCGTTATATTTTCCACCTGGTATAGTCAGATAAAGTTTGTTTTCAAAATTTCAAACTGCAATACTATACCCAATTCTTTATTTTATTGAAATATGCTATTTCAATTATTCAAATTCTTAGGTATTAACCAATTTTAAAATTTTTAAATTGGTTCACATTTTCCGGGTTTTTACAATCTCCCCCACTTAAAACTTTTCGTCCTTGAAAAGGAAATAACAGCAAAGTAGGAAACAAAATGTAAATGCAAAGTATTGTAAAGGTACCTTGCACCGGAGTTAGTCAGAGATGTCCACTCTGCATTTGGGGTAGGCTTGTTTAATGCTTTCCTCAGTCTCCCAAGTACAGTCTCTAGGATCACTACTCCACTGCACTTTGACTAAATGAATCTTTTTGCTCCTTAGCTCTCTAGTTTCTTTGCCAACTATCTTTAATGGCTCTCTTCTGAGCGCTAATTCTGGAGTTATGTCTACATCCTGTTGCGCTGCTTCTTCCACAACAAGATCTGGATCATGAACATGTTTTCTGAGTTGAGACACGTGGAACACATCATGTACACCAGGCAACCAATCAGGTAATGAAACCCTATATGCAAGAGTTCCAATCCGTTCAAGTATAGGAAAGGGACCAATAAATCTCGGTGCCAACTTCCCAGTCTTGCCAAATCTGATTACTCCGCGCATTGGAGAAACTCTTAAATAAAAATAATCGCCAACGGCAAACGATAAATCTCTTCTTCTCGCATCAGCATAACTTTTCTGTCGGCTTTGTGCGGTTTTCAATCGCTTCTTAATGAAGTCGACTTTATCCGATGCTTCTTGAATCATATCGGGCCCTAACACAAGTCTGTTGCCAGGTTCTACCCAACATGCGGGAGATCTGCACGGTCTACCGTATAATGCTTCAAATGGAGACATTCCCAAACTTGCTTGGTAGCTATTGTTGTAAGAGAATTTGGCTAGATGTAAGTGATCTTCCCATGAGCCTCCAAAATCAATTACGCAAGCCCGCAGTAAATCTTCTAGAATTCTATTCACCCGCTCGGCTTGGCCGTCTGTCTGAGGGTGATAAGCGGTGCTTAAATTCAATTTGGTTCCCAATTCTGTCTGAAATGCCTCCCAGAATTTGCTAGTAAACAAGGGATCTCTATCACTGACTATATTGAGCGGCACTCCATGTAGTTTAACTATTTCTTTGAAGTAAATCTGTGCCAAACTTTGAGTCGTTCTATTGGATCAGACAGGTATGAAATGGGCAGTCTTCGTGAAGCGATCTACGATTACCCATATACTGTCGTTTCCTTTCTTAGTTCGAGGCAAGCCATCAATGAAGTCCATCGAAATTTGCTCCCACTTCCATCCTGGAACTTCTAATGGTTGTAATAATCCAGCCAATTTCTGCTGATCGCTCTTAACTAGCTGACAAGTGGAGCATCTGCTAACATATATTGAAATATCTCTTTTCATCGCCTTCCACTAGAATGTGCGCTTGATATCGTTATACATTTTGCTCACACCGGGATGGATACTTAATTTGGACTTGTGGCATTCATCAAGTACTTCCCTTCTGAGCTCAGGAATTCCTGGCACGCAAATTCGCCCTCGTAATCTTAGGACCCCTTGGCTATCAAGGCTAAAATCTGAGGGTTTTCCTTCTCGGATCCGCTGGCTAATCCTTTCAATAAATTCATCGTCTTTTTGTAGAATAATAATCTTATCTTCTAAGGAAGAAGTAATGATAAAACTAGCGATGATTTCATTCTTTCTACTGAGCGCATCTGCTACAACATTGGCTTTCCCTGGAGTGTATAGAATTTCAAAATCATATGCTGCAAGGAATTCTAACCATCGCTGTTGTCTCAAATTTAGATCTTTCTGAGTGAATAGATATTTCAAGGATTGATGATCGGTAAACATTTCGAACTTCTCGCCCAATAAATAATGCCTCCAGATTCTTAAAGCAAACACGATAGCTAATAACTCAAGATCATGAGTTGCATAGTTTCTTTCATGCGGCTTCAGCTGACGGCTGGCATAAGCGACCACTTGGCCTTTTTGCATTAACACTGCCCCTAGCCCTCTAATAGAAGCGTCTGTCCATACAGTCAAGTCTTGGTTGCCTTCTATAATTGTCAATACCAGAGCAGTTGTCAACTTCAGTTTCAGCTCCTGGAAAGCTTCTTCACATTCGGGAGTCCATTTGAATTTCTCATGCTTCTTTGTAAGCTTTGTCAAAACACCCGATATCTTGGAAAAATCCTGAACGAATTTCCGATAGTAACTAGCCAATCCAAGGAAACTTCGAACTTCTGTGGGGGTAGTAGGTTGTTTCCAGTTCTGAATCGCCGTAATTTTGCTTGAATCTACAGCAATCCCTTCTTTTGATACGACGTGGCCAAGGAACTTAACTTCATCCTGCCAGAAGACACATTTAGAAAATTTAGCTTTTAAGACATTTCTCCTAAGAATTTTCAACACTTGTTCTAAATGTTTGGCATGTTCGCCTTCCGACATGGAGTAGATTAAAATGTCATCGATGAAGACTAGAACAAATTTATTCAATACACCACGGAACACTCTGTTCATAAGATCGACGAAGTATGCCAGAGCGTTACAGAAGCCGAACGGCATTACTAACCATTCGTAGAATAAATCGGGACCCCTAAAGGCTGTCAAAGGAACACATTCTTCGGCTATACGTAGTTGGTGGAAACCTGTAGCTAGGTCCATTCTGGAGAATATTGTTGCTCCATTTAATTGATCTAACATATCATCTATACGCGGCAAGGGATATTTGTTCTTCTGTGTCTGTTTATTGAGATCTCGGTAATCAACACAAAGTCTTAGAGTACCGTCTGATTTCGGGACAAATACTACTGCTGCTCCCCAAGCTGAAAAGCTTGGTCTGATCAGACCTTTCCAAAGCAATTCTCGGGTTTGACTACCTAACTCTTCTTTTTCTTTTGGGGCCATTCTTCTAATCGGATGTACTACTGGTCAGGCGTTAGGAATTAGATCTATTCTAAATTCAATTTCTCTTTACGGCGGTAAGTTTTCTACTTCTTCAAACACATCCGCGTAGTTTTTAACGACCGGTATCTTTTCTAATGAAGGGGGAGTAACTTCTAAAGAAGACCAAAATTCTGTTCTATTAATTTCTGAGCCATGACATGGTATAGTGATATGCCCAAATTTTGTTTTGACTTTAACGATTCGTTCCTCACATCTAACTTTGGCCTTATATTTTGTCAACCATTCCAAACCGAGAATAACATCAAATTCTGACAAATCCATAACGATTAAGTGGATGGGAAACTTGTAACGTGAATAAGAGATAGCACTCTGCAGTATGAACTAAGACTAACAGAACCTCCTATCGGATTTTGAACTTTAATTGGTTCTTTAAACTTTCTTTGTTTCAATTTTAACTTGTGGACAATGTTACCAGAAATGAAGCTACGTGATGCACCAGTATCAAAAAGTACAGAAATAGGAATATTTTTAATGGTGAGGATACCTCCCAAGACGTCGGGTTTACCTGATCCATCGGTGGTAGCTGGCGGGGTCTTCCCGTCACACACATGAGCCACTTGTGCATTCTGCTTCAGAGGACAATTCCTGCTATAGTGCCCCTTCTTATGGCAGTTGTAGCATTCGGCTGAATCTGGATTTGCCTTTGGCTTCCTCGGGGCTTTGCACACATTAGAAAAATGACCTGGCTTCCCGTAGTTGTAGCAATTTCCTTTGGGGATCTTTCCAGATTTCTGAGTAGCGGTCGCTGTAATGCTAGACTCGGGCTGATCTGCTGAAGCCTTGCGCTTATTTCCAGCTTGGCTTTTGGCGCGATCTTGGCTGGCGTGCCTTTCATCCATATCTTCATAATTGCAAGCCATTTCTACCAATTCTTAGAAGGAGAGTTTGATGTTGCTCATAGCTCTGTCATGATACTTGTGCTTTAGCCCAAATATAAATCTCTTGTTCTTTGCTTTGTTGGTCATAATAAGCTCTGGAGCATAGCGCGACAACTGGGTGAATTTATTGAGGTAATCCTGGATAGAGAGATCTCCTTGCTGGAGATTAGCAAACTGCTCTCGCATCCTCTCTAAAGCCTGTTCAGGTACAAAATTCTCGTTGAACATGGTTTTTAATTGCTCCCAGGTTCTGACAATACCTGCTGCATCTTCTGAGGTGATGGCATCCCACCACAGCTCTGCTTCCTCCTATAGGAGCCAAATACCTAGTCGTGCTTTGTTGTTGGTTCCCAAAGCCATGCCTTCAAAGATCTTTTCACAAGTTCAACCAAGCAATAGCCTCTGTCACTGTACCAGTGCCAGAAAAGGGTTTTCCCCCAAGGTTCCTATAACTCTTCGCTACTCTGTCTAGCTCAAAGTCCTCGGGTGCTGGTGGCTGAACAATAGGGCCTTCCACAACTACGAGGATATTTCACTTTACTCCTGCTATTCCTGCTCGGCCTCCACGGCCTCCTCTAGCTGCTGCTGTTCGTGTAGCCATCAGAGAGAATACTGTATAAGCAAGAAAAGAGTCAAGCTCACAGATTTGATAATTTTCATATATGATAAAGCAGGGGAATATAAGGAAAGGAAATGATGTACTGATCAATTTGTTTTGCTAATCTGCTTAGCTCATTCTAGGACATTGCTAATCCTATCTCTAACGAGCTACTCGCCTTAGAACACTAATGATTCTATTCTGACGAGGTGTTTAATGTGTTACATCCCGGAACTAAGGTTAACCAAAGCTCTGATACCAACTGTGACGATCCCAAAATCCGAGGGGCGGTATTAAGGATAATCATTGGAATATAACACATTAATCATCATAGCAGAGTACTGATAATAGCAGAAACAATAAATAGAATAATTTTACATGGATATGACAGCGGAATCACAACATGTAACAACATCAGAATAGCACAGCGTGGGATATAACTTAGTAAATAAAAAGGGAAGTGATCAGTCATCATCGCCAGAGGCGGAATACATACATGCAGTGAGACATAATAAGGGTATTAGTCTACATCGCCGAAGGCGGTACATATACATATGATAATAAGTACGGAAAGTAAATCAGTCTGCATCGCCAGTGGCGGAATCCTAATATAGGTACAATAATGGCGGAAAATGTCAAAGTCGTCTCTGTGAAGTCAGCCTCGCCATGAGCCAAAATGCACTCTATGTAACAGTGCAGAGCCAAAAACAACCTGTCACCTGTGAACTAGGCTGCCCGTGTGAAAATAAGGGCACCCGCTTTTGCAAAGTGAAACAAACAACGAGTCAGTCATGGGGACTGGTATGAGGAATCTATTTAACAGTTAAACAACAGTAATAAGCAAATCATAGGACCATGCCACTTTCGCGGAACGGGTTTACTCCAGTGATTGCTAGTGCATTTAAAACAAAGTAAATTCTTTTAAAACAACGCAATGCTTTTTAGAAAGAATGAAGCCATTATAAGACTCAAGTCCCATCATACAATGCAACGCAAACCGGAGGATAGAGTTTTACCTTATAATGACCAAATATGCTTGATACGTATAAAGCAAAATCAATTGATATTATTACTAGTGCATATATGTTTCAAAAATGAATAGCATCATAAATATCAATCATAGGCGACATGAGCGTCCCATGCCACTATGTCGCCATATATAAGTTACAATCGAATCCGTTATCTCGTATTGGAAATTGGATTTCCGTCATGAGTCGAGGCAAGGGGCAAGCTCCTCTACGCTTCGAGACATTCTAGCAAATGCCTCAGGACTGCACACTCTGGGTAACCCTAGATCGGCTGGGCCGGTCCTCTCTTACGTTTGACGATTAATTATGCCTAAACACGTTTCCCGGTCCTTACAGACCTATAATCGAGGCGCCTCGCATTCCAACAACCACATAGGTGAAAAATAGATATAAATGTCAGGGCTGGTAAGTCACTAACACCACCATAGCTAGAAAAAAACGTCGTGCTCTCCCAGCGGTCCGTATCCCGTTTTTAACTCATACCGAGGTGTGAGGCTCGCGAATCCACGCTATACACAAAGCCAGGCCACGCAGACCGTGCTTTGATCATCATCCACAAGACTTTGCTTTGCAACGGAAGCCTTGATCACAGCATCTTGGCATGTCACATAGGCAATCCACTCCATACGATTGATTTCCATCGATATATAACCTCTGAGCTCGTATGTCTCAGAGAAGGGCGTTAAGCAAAAGAATAAATTCTCCGCCGCCAAACAGATATATATTTAACAGAGATCAATCTGTATAGAACAAAATCCAATATCAGACACGCAGTCCATTTACAAGTCCGTTCTGGGTCTGAACGAAACCGAAGGCGTCAATTCCTCGTATCTCCGTCCAATCAACACATACATTCAGACGGCTACTACTTCCGTTCCTTCACGGTAGCTACTCCGGTCAGGAACCTCAGCAGCGCCCATCCAACCGATATGAAGATCGTCGGTCTTGAATCGTCTTTGCATTTTCCAATTCGAATCGCTCGATAAATTATTTGAAATGAGGGTTAGCTCGGCCTTTTCAAATAATTCACGTCATTAGAATTTAAATCGATTCTTTCCATGGTTATATTATTCGACATCCATCTTTCTGTTCTTTAGTGTTATTTTCGTGTCAAGCACATACAACTATCAAATATCAAACAATTCAAGCCCAATTGGTTTATTTGCAATCTATGTTGCTTATAATATTTTATAACGATTTTTCGCCATTTTTATTTATTTAAAAACGACCATATTTAATTAAACGACGTTTCAGGTCGTGCCGTGGCACTGGAGCTGTTTTTCCCCTAATTTGTTTTACACATATTGGAAAATCTAACCGTTGGATTTCTACAAAGTCTATCTCAGTGGGAAGATATTCCCAAAGCGAACCCAACGGTTCCAGTTTCGTGAAAATCCGACGATTGGATCTTCCACACTAGTCGTTTGAAGTTACGGTTTCAAAATTCGAACTGCAGCGTCGTTATTCGATTTAATTTAATTATATTTATATATAAATATAAACGATTCTGGCGCTGTTTTTCTTTAGATTTGAATTAAACATTCCGGATAATCCAACCGTTGAATTTTTACAAGGTTGGTGCCGTTGGGAAGATATTTTCAAGGCGAACCCAGCGGTTGCAGTTTCGGGAAAATCCGATGGTCGGATTTCTCATACTAATCGTTTCAAATTACGATTCCGAAACACGAACTGCACGGCTTCTATTCCTTTTTAATTATATTTATATTTATATACAAATATAGTTCATTCTATAATTCCAACTATAGTTCGTTCTATATTTTCAACTTCATTTTCACTTCAAATATTTCACTAACGCCTTAATATTTCGAAAAATTTCGCCATAACCTCCTTTGTACGGGGAGGGGTTTGGAAATTTATTGGGCCGTGTTAGGTACCCAATAAATCCTAAAAAGCATCCACATATTTATAGTGATATATTCTGGTGTTTACGGGGGAGCATGTATAGATAATCACCCCAGAGAATAAATTCTCGTCACCCCGTTTCCGTGTGGAAATAAATAGTCCATGTGCCGTATCTAATAACTAGAGAGACGTGATTATTGTCAACTCCAGACCCGTGCGGGGTTTTTTATTAATCTGGCAGTTTATCGTTATATTTTATATAGTCCATATCAGTCATCAGTTCAACCTGTAGTATAAAATCATCGCCATACAAGCCTCTCGCTCGTATGGTAAATCTTCCACCTCGTCACGCAAGCTCCAATTGCTTATGTGGAATATGATGAAGTATGCCTATCGTCAAGAAGTATGCCATGTAGTGTAGTTCAAAATTAATTGTTACTATCCTATGGCGATATTTATTATTTCACACAGAATAACCAGCACTCCGCATCCAATGGCATTCACAGGAGTTGATATAAAAATAAAATTGCGCAGCCAACTCATCAAGGTTTACCTATTTGTCGGGCACGCAAATAATTTCTTTACTCTATAGCTAATCCATTTTTCCTGTTCAACACATGTATATATATGCAGAACAAAGCTAATAATAATATTCCTAGCAACTATTATTTATTTCAACACGTGAATATTTTTAACAAAGCGTATACATGATAAAAGAAATATTTTTATTATCAAAAATATTTATTCAACACGTGAATTTTTTTAACACTTCATATTCACAATAAAAATGTAGTTTTTATTGTCGATTCATTTTATTTTAACATATGATAACATTCAACACATGAATTTCAACTCAACGAATGAATTGCAACTCAACACATGAATATTCGCTATAGTTTGTATATATACAAAAATGTGATTTTTATCGCTAAAGCTATTTGTTTAAATTCAAATAATATTCAACACATGAATTTCAACTCAACGAATGAATTGCAACTCAACACATGAATATTTGCTATAGTTTGAATATATATAAAAATGTGATTTTTATCGCTAAAGCTATTTGTTTAAATTCAAATAATATTCAACACATGAATTTCAACTCAACGAATGAATTGCAACTCAACACATGAATATTTGCTATAGTTTGAATATATATAAAAATGTGATTTTTATCGCTAAAGCTATTTGTTTAAATTCAAATAATATTCAACACTTGAATTTCAACTCAACGAATGAATTGCAACTCAACACATGAATATTCGTTTCAATACATGTAATTTATTTCAACGAATGGAAATTATTTTAACATATGTATATTTCAGAAAATTTCGGCAGCATAACGGCTAGTTAAAACTGGGACCGTCCCAGGTACGGCTCCTCGCTCTACCTTAAAACCTCGCGGTTTTTGACAATGGGGATCATGCATCTAGTTCGCACGCAGGCAGCATGTTTTATTTTCAATTCCACAATCCTATTCTAATTTGTTTCAACCACAAGAGGGTATTTTTCAACCACAAAGGTATTTTTCAACCACAATATCAATCACAAACAATTATTTCTAACCATTCGTCATACCATATAATATCACGTCAATCACAAGCAATAAATATCGTCCATGGTCTGTGGACGAGGGGAGTGTATATATATATATTTATATTATAATATAATTCACTTGCATTTCACCACAATTCAAAGCATATATGTTTCATTCAACGCTTGTATAATTTATACATCGCTAATATAACTTATACAACACATGTACATGAGGTATACAATGCGTATATAATTTACACTTCGCTTATATAATTTATACAACGCGATTCCATTCACACAATTTAGTTTAGATTCCTCACATTGGTTATTGCAGTGCTAAAAATCGTAGGAAAATCAGAAAAATCCGCGGCTTCTTCTAGATGGTAGAGAGCCTCCTTGCGGTCACGGTGTCTCCTGTTTCATCAAATTTCGTTGACGAACGAAAAAGATATTATTTTTCAAAGTTTTGCAACGATTTATAGTGTAATTTTCATTTCAGAATAATAAAGGTCGTACCTTTATTTCTGATTCAAAAATAGGTTAGCAAAATCCGTGAAATCCGTCGATCGTTGCCTCGATCAGGTAGTGCCACGCTCTCGGGCTTGGAGAGACGCGCCTGCGCCTAGGAGCAGGGTCAGTTCGGTGGTCGGAGGGAGGCGGTGCGGCGTCGGAAAGGCGGCGACTTCCTCGGCGTGGTTCAGGCGATACAGGCGATGGTGGCGGGTGAGGTTGGGTCGGATGTGAAGAGGGGGGAAAGGGCTGTCGAACGGTGGTGGTGGCGTGACCTGTAGGTGGCGGTGGTAAAGTCGAAGGGAAGTTTCGAGCGCGATGGATCGTCGATTTCGTCTGAGGCAGCTAGGGTTTTTGAGATTTTTTTTTAAAGAAAAATTCCTATTGGTCGAGACTTTATAGGAAAATTTAAATAGTGTTTTTGCAAACGAACTCGAAATCAAACCCAACGACTGTCGCCCCTAGCTAAATACCCCAATTCCGGACACAATGGGATATGTTTCGTTGGCCAATTCGACTGTTACAGTCAGTTATTTTTCAAATTAAAATATAAAACATCCAATATTTAATTTGAACGCACATTTCAATTTGCCAGGGCCACAAAATGAATCGAAAAATTCCAGAAAAATAAATCTAGCTTTGTTTTTACGATACGGTCCTAAAAAAACCAGTTTCATTGAATTCTGAGCTCGTTTGAAAAACGGCCATTTTTAGGTCCACCCATTTTAACAGAAATTGACCAATCGCATTTTCCTTTGCCCCGCTCACATACTAGCTTCAAAAATTATGAAATTTGAAACCTAACGATAGTTTGACATCCCGGACCCAACAAAAATGGTTTCGTCGAATTCCGAGGTCGTATGCAAAATATCAATTTTCAAGGGCTATATATGCTATATAGCGACCTTTCTGAAAATTCATTTGGGCATAACTTTTGATTCCCGCTATGAAACTTCGATTTTTCAGATTCGTTAGAAAGGTATTCATAAACAGATTTAAATATTTTCAGTTTCGCTAAATCCCGTTATATTTTCCACCTGGTACAGTCAGACAAAGTTTGTATTCAAAATTTCAAACTGCAATACTATACCCAATTCTTTATTTTATTGAAATATGCTATTTCAATTATTCAAATTCTTTGGTATTAACCAATTTTAAAAATTTTAAATTGGTTCACAGATTCCGGGTTATTACAATCATTTACTTAGAATGTCACATCGTCAAATCCGCCAGATATCACTAATTGTTGCCCACAAAAATACTCTAGTAGTTAAGCTAAGAGAACAATCATTCTTCGCCAACAACTATAGCATGTTTGAATAAATCAACGTATGTAATTCCTTTGGAAATACTTTGTCAGACATCCGTCCATACAAGTCATCCAGGAACAGGATGAACCGAAGGTACTCTCCTACTGCATCCAATATAGGAATCACCCCATGGATGAGTAGTGAGAAGTCCTAGCAACCCGTAGATTACAACCACGACAGAACCACAGTTTATCTCTGGCCGCTAAGCCAGAGATTATAAGTAATCTTTCCGCTTATGAAGATCCACGGTCTTCAATGCTCCATCTCGACCGTCTTCTGATATCTTCACGTACTTGTTGGTCAGAATGGTTTTCGAACCTAAGTTCGATCCCGGTCCTTCCTTACCATCAATTATATAGTCAGATTTGATAGTCGGTGATTTAACTATCAAAATAAACAGTGTTTCAATCATGACAATCCAGTGAGTTCACAGGTTCAACATTCAACACCACTTGGCCTTTTATTTAAAACAAATGTAAATTTAATCTCTTATATATTTCGATCTTATAAATATGGTTTCTCTTCTTATTTAACATAAGAATTTGTTTTTAAACCAATTCATTTTCTTAGGAAAATCCTATATCATATTCAGTTGTCTATTTTCACTTTCAAACCATTTACCACATTATCATATAATATTGGGAAATCAATTCAACTTACTACTCATAAACCAACCTTTCGAAATATCTTCTATTTCATTACATGAAACACTACTCCATGCTTACTCTTATAGAATAAAGCTCGTCTTTTACATTTCCCTTTTTAACTTGAAAATATTGTTATAATTTCACGCAACGCCTTTTATTTCCCTTTTTATTTGAAATCATCATTTTATATATATTTTCACCAAAAATATTTCTTTATCATTTCACTAACGAAATAATAAAGTTTATTAACCACATTTACCATTACAACTCATATCATTCTAAGATATTCCCGAAATCGTTCAAGTTGGGTATTTTAGTTACCTCTCAGACCTTGATCAATAATGTTCATACCTTAAAATAAATATAAGTTGTAATCCAAAACCAATCATTCATTCTAATCCCAATACAAATACTATTGGACTATTTTATTTAAAATATGGTTTCATAAGACCTTCTTATCTCGTTGAAAATCTCTTCTCGAATGTAACATCAATCCTTAAGTTAATAATCAAGTAATTCCTTATAAATCGCCAATTTTAACTCGACCATTCAAACAAAGCTTATTTAATTATTCTTAACAAAACAATTACTCCCCTTAACCGTTAGGTTAATTTCCTATTCTCATACTTATAAATCTGATTAATATCAGAATTTACTTTATTAAATAATTTAATAAATAAATCATACATTTAAATAATAATAAATCTTTATTTATTTTCTTTTAATAAATTTGAATTCAAAATAATATATTTCAAAATCTATCTCCAGTTATAAAATAAATTTTATAACTTCAATTCTATCAGTTCACCTGATGGTAAATCGATATAAACAAAGCGATTGATTTTATAGGCCATACGTTGCCAAATACTCAACCAATACCGCCCATTGGTTTAAACTAAACAGGTGTTGGATTTTCAGTCAATAATCCACAATCAAATCAATCCCCAAACATGACAATTCATATGAAAATTTGAAAATAACTAATATATTTGAGGAATCCGGTTGGATCCCTCCAACCTGTTCTTCCCTGTATACAAACGGTTATCTCTAAACAGATCGTTTAATTATTTAACTGATAAAAATAAATAACAACCATTTAATCCAATCATAAGTAATTCAAACAATTCAACCAATTAAACACGTTTATTTTATAAACGTGACCAACAAGTTAAGTTACCTTTATTGGAATCAGTCGTTAAAATAACGATTTGGTATTTCACTGAAATTAAACGACTGTTTAATTTGATCAGTTAAATCTGCAAGCAAACAATCAACCATTAACAAGCAGAGCACACAAAATAAAAACCCAATTTATATAAAATATAAATGGGAAAAACCGAGTGAGTTTAACTCACCTTGAGTTGATTCGCGGTTAAACAATTCATTTCAGTTAAATTAAACAAGCGTTTAATTTAACTGAAAATCACAGTTGATTCCAATCCTATCCCATTCCTGTTCCATGGAGTCGTACTCGTGAAGATAATTCCAACAGCATACAACTTGTCCAATTCTGGTATCATATGATTGAGTTATCACTATTTAAAGTTATACGATTGAAATATAATTGATTATTTTTAATCACTAATCCTACACTAATCAAATTGATTAATTACATTTTTAAGTGTTAAGCCGGAGAAGAAGACAGTCTAACTTTTCCCCCTTTCAGTGCTTTGTATCCAACCTGGAAAAGGAGAATGTAATTAACGTTTTAAAGATTTATATGATTCTTAAATTAAACTATCTCCTTAATTGTATGATAACTAAGATTAAATTACTTTTGAATTAATAAGTCTGACCCTCCCTAATTAAATCTGTAATGACCCGGTTTTGACATCGATCGTGAACACACACATTGTTTGATCTTGAGTATATATTTGCAAATCCAATTATTTTTTAGACTTTAGAATATTTAATACATGTCAAAAACATATATTTACATTTTACTCTTATATGATAGCATATTTTAAAGTGTTGTTTATATTTAACAGGTATATGATAAGTAACACTTTTACAAAGCAAAATTTAAAAGTGCCATCTTTTAGCAAAAACATTTTTTGTTCTTTTTTTTTTTTCTTTCAAAAGCTTTAAAAACCTTATCTTGGCAAAACTCCTTGCTTTTAAAAACATGATATAACACCTTGCATAAGACATGTTAAACACCCTCTTTATTCTCAACACAAATGCAAAGAAAATATTTGAATTTTTGTATGCATTGGAATTGAAAACATGTATTGTCTCATCTCTTTAAATTCATAATCTCATAAAAATGATAGCATATAAAATCTCATGAAAGTCATATGCATTGGAACAAGAACTTGAATTGTCAAAATCCATTTCATTTCATGGTCTCACTCATGAAAACACTACATGATAGATCATGCTAGCAAGTAGGGCTTTAGAAAGAGTTCTAGGCACATGGTAAGATCAATATAGATGATGTATTTTCAGTTTTGCAATCCCTTTCATCTCTTTTCAATGTAAATTCTGAAAATACCATTCATGTTGCATTTTTTCATAACATTGGCAAATTTGTCAAATGATTATATACATCAAAAGATTTATAAAATCATAGCTATGCATTATCATCTTATCTACACTAGTAGATTTCAAATCATAGGTCTTTCTAAGTAATTTCCTATGTGTTTTCTTATCATAACATAGATTTTTATTGCACAACATTTTCAGATTTTGATCATACTTGGAAGGAAAGGTTGTGTTCAAAATAAAATTTTGTAAAATCAAGTTTGACATGAGGAAAATATGGATTGACAACCCAATGAAAAACTGAACACTTTTTGTACATAAAAGGATCTCAACATTTTGTAAGAACCAAGGAAGAGCTTGGTAGAAAGAGGGTTGTATCTAGCACATTTAAGGTGATGTTCTTGCAAGGCAAATGAGAAGTATTGAGTACATTGTTTAGGGGTTTAGAGAGTAGCATCTAGGCTGAAATGCCATGTGAAAGTGATGAGAGTGTGCATAGATTTTGTGAGAGAAATCAATTTTTAAATTGGTCTTTCAATTGCCAAGTAAACAAAAGGTTGTTGTGTTATTTCACATCGACATTTATTGCACCAATATTTTAAACAATTCTTGCCACTATATAAAGACCAGTACATGCACACAACTCACTCACACCAACACACACTGATCCAAAGGGTTTTTAGAATAGGAAGCAAGAGTTCTTAGCATTCTAAAGTGAGTAAAACTACACCATATTTTCTGTGTTCAATTTCTGTAGTTTTGGTTGTTTAAAATATGAAGTGGTCTTGCATTGGTTGTATGATCTTGCTCAAAATATCCGGTCATGTTTGGTTTGTTGTTGATGATGATGAAGTGATCATCGTTTTGGATGTAGAAGTCTTAAGGTTCTTATGGTAAAAGCAATACTGCCTGTTACTGTCAGCTACTTTCATCAGGCAATGTTTTAATTAGTTAAATCCCTATAGTTAGATAGATTAGTGGACATAGTTAGTAGATTTATAAGTGATGATTCCATACTCTTTTAAACCCTTTATATAAGTTTTATAAAGGTTCAAAGTGAAGTAAACTAGGCAAATCCCTTCACTATCCTAAAAAATAGAAACAACAGTACCTCCTCTGTTACTCGTTTCAAACATCTATTTTCAAAATTGATTAAAACAATATTTGATTATATGATCCTAACAAGGGAAACAAATGATGATTTTTAAACTAAAAATCAAGAATTTTAAAGTTGAGAATCATGAGAATTTGGGGATGATCGAAATTTTGGGTATTGGGCAAATGCCGATGATGGAAGCGATCGTGGATAATGGCGCAGGGGGTGGAGGATCGTGGGGGTTCAGGGATCATCGGAAAAATATAAATTTATTTTTCTATTGTATAAATTGATAGAAAAATCAAAAATTTGGGTTTTGTTTGTGTTTCTGGCTCACGGAAATTGGAGGCGATGGATGGACCCCACACTGGATCGAGTGGGGTAGGGTTTGGCGGAGAAGCGCGCACGGGCCTGGAGAGTTGGCCGGAGGTGGCGGCAGCCCTTCTGGTGGTCGGAGCCAGGCAGACGGATCGAGGAAGTGGGTCAACCTGTACTGTGTATTTTGGGAAGAAGAGATCGAACAGCGTTTTGAGGAGCAAGAGTTCTGGAGGTTGAACGGTCAATTGATGGTGACCCTGGACGGAAACGAGACTGGCAGGTGGTGGTTGGAGCGTCGTCCGATGTCTGGCAGGGCGGTGCACGTGCATGGATATGTGTGTACACGTCGGTGAAGGAAAAGAGGAGAAAGTTGTAACGTACCATATTTTCGGCCGTCAAATATTTAATTTACTTTATTTTAAATATTATATTGGGAATATTAATGAATTTCAATATTTAATTCGTTTATTTAAAACAACGTTTAAAAGTTATATTTATATATTAATTAAAACGAGCTCGAAACGTCGCGGTAGTTCGAAATTTTCGATTTGAACTTTAACTGAGTATACATGGTCCGATATAAGTCGAATTTCTGCGAAACAAGAAACGTTGGAACCGTATTGATGATAATTTTCATATGAAAGAGAAAATTCCAGATTTCGTGTTATAGATCGTAAGTTATGGCCAAAATTTTTTTTCAAATAGTCGCTATGGAAATCCTTATTTAATTTATAACATTTATTTAATAATTCAATAAGGGTTTTAATATATTTTGGTTTCCATTTAACTCGAGAGTGTTGATTTTGAGCCAAATAATCCATAGTGGTTTATATTTAGGGATATATGATATTCCAATGTGGATATTTACATTATAATAATTTATTTATTTTACTGAAATTATTTGGAAATTTATTTGTACTAATTCCATATTTTTTTAGAATTTGAAATGACCACAAACAACTCCATTCAAATTCAAAGAACGGCAAGGATACCTGGTTATTTGCAGTAACAACAATGACTCAACAAATAAATAAAAAACTGCTAGTACACCAGCATATTTAGTTAAGAAAGAAAAATATATTTTTTCTAACTTGTCGAAAGTGATAATTATTCATAATACATTGATCATTCATAACATGATGTAAGTTAACAAAGGTTTAAAGCTGACTGACCATATATTATACGGTTTAATTATACAGTTAACGTTAATAATTTTTATTTTTCCTTTAATTTAAGGTTTAATATTTTAACTTTAGCCATAACCGTATGAATTATGCACCGTATTCGTGTAATGGCAGAATTCGACAAGATCGGAAGTAGTCGAACTTTATCGACAAGCGATACAAGCTAGAACTGATTTGAACACAAACGGGGGCAGTTGGAATTTCTACCCAAATTAAACATCTGTTTAATCTGGCTAAATCAAATCATTTCATCAACAAATCAAGGTGAGTTAAAATCACTCAGTTCTCTCCTTTTATATTTTATATAAGTAGGATTTTAAAATTGTGTGCTATGGTTGTTTGTTTGTTTGTTCGTTGTTGATTTTATATTCATATATGGGCTGAAACGGTTGAATTAAACGTTCGTTTAATTGAGAACTAACCGTTATTTCTAACGATAAAATCCAATTGAGGTAATTTACCTCAGTGGTTACGTTTATAGGGACATAAACATTGATTTGTTGAATGCTTGAATTGTTGTTATTTGCCCAGTATTGTCTGTTGCAGTTATTATTGACTATTTAACTGTTTATGTTTAAATAGAAAACCGAATATTGATTGACCATTTGAACTGAATAATTTGAATTGTGATAAACATTGTTTTGCAGGGAATGACAGATTGGATAATATTGATAATGTTTATCAATATGGTAAAATTGTTTGTTATGAAATGTGAAATTAGTGTATATTTCACGGTTTGGTACTATAGTAGCCATTTGCCTCTTTAGTACCGTCGACTAAAAGGAATGACTTTTTGAAATCAATAGTATATAGATTTCAAAGATATAAATGTTTTCTTTTATATGGATTGAAATACAATTTTACTATAAAAATAAATAGTCGAGGTTAAGTTTACAATTTCTAAATATATATATAACTAATAGAAATGTATGAAATTATTGTACCAAGGTTTAAACGAGATAAATTTATCATATTGACTATCTAAATGTCAAAATGATTTCGTAAAGACCTTAACGGTCGTAAAGGAAGTTTAAATGAAATTTCATGATATTGTAATGGAATAATCGAATCGTGGATTTACGCGAATGTATAAAAGAGAATGAGAGGTAATATTTTTGTAAGAAATGACCATTTAGCAAACGGTATTTTTAAATGATACGAAGTGTGATTAATTGACACTTCGTAAATAAGATTTACATGTCAACAGATTTGGAAATGAATAGTGATTTGGAAATGAGATTTCATATTACAAATGAAGCCGGATTTGAGAATATGAATATGAAATTTAAAAATTGAGATTTATAAATGCAGTTAAGGATGTGAGACTCCGTGTTGGTTCTTCTTCTTCTTCTACTCTAACTTTCTTTCTTTCTTATCTCACCCTCTAATTTCTTTCTATAAACGTTCCAGTGTTTTCGGTGTTTGGAAGGTCGGCATAAGTCTTGGTAAGGGTATTTATGTCGATTTTCGAGGCCGAAAATCTCGGGGTCGTTACAGTGGTATCAGAGCTGTTGGTTTAGTAATAACGTTGGCTCTGTGGTGTGACTCGATAGAGATTGGGTTAGTAATACCCTAGATCGAGATTGAGTGTATATATATGAGAGCGTATTTGTAAATTTTATATACAAATGATTTGTACTGTGTTTGTTGATCGGTTCAGGTGTTGAAAAGCATAGAATTGGCAATGGATACAGTATTGTTTTGAAAAGAGGGTAAACGAAATAGTTTTACCCGAATTATATTTTATATATAAAAGAAATAATTTATCAGATTATCGAGATATTGGTTGGTGTGTTTGATTGATGTGAATAAAATTCAAATTTAATTGAAATTTGAATTGAAACATAACTTAGTCAAATTTAATTAAATTAATTAAATTTGGAATTTGAGTTAATCAAATAGAAATAAATCGGGTATTAACCGACTGATGTTCAAATCTGTGAAACCAAAATAAAGTATTAATATTGAATGTGAATTCAGTTGATTTGGTTGATTCGGTTGTGGATTGATGGCTGATTTGGAATTGTTTGTTATTGAATAATAGTTGTTTGAATGGAATAATTAGAAATTAATGGGTTTGTAACGTTCTTTCTTACCTTAGCAATTTCGAGGACGAAATTATTTTAAGGGGAGAAGAATGTAACGTACCGTATTTTCGGCCGTCAAATATTTAATTTACTTTATTTTAAATATTATATTGGGAATATTAATGAATTTCAATATTTAATTCGTTTATTTAAAACAACGTTTAAAAGTTATATTTATATATTAATTAAAACGAGCTCGAAACGTCGCGGTAGTTTGAAATTTTCGATTTGAACTTTAACTGAGTATACATGGTCTGATATAAGTCGAATTTCTGCGAAACAAGAAACGTTGGAACCGTATTGATGATAATTTTCATATGAAAGAGAAAATTCCAGATTTCGTGTTATAGATCGTAAGTTATGGCCAAAACAAATTTTAAAATAGTCGCTATGGAAATCCTTATTTAATTTATAACGTTTATTTAATAATTCAATAAGGGTTTTAATATATTTTGGTTTCCATTTAACTCGAGAGTGTTGATTTTGAGCCAAATAATCCATAGTGGTTTATATTTAGGGATATATGATATTCCAATGTGGATATTTACATTATAATAATTTATTTATTTTACTGAAATTATTTGGAAATTTATTTGTACTAATTCGATATTTTTTTAGAATTTGAAATGACCACAAACAACTCCATTCAAATTCAAAGAACGGCAAGGATACCTGGTTATTTGCAGTAACAACAATGACTCAACAAATAAATAAAAAACTGCTAGTACACCAGCATATTTAGTTAAGAAAGAAAAAATATATTTTTTCTAACTTGTCGAAAGTGATAATTATTCATAATGCATTGATCATTCATAACATGATGTAAGTTAACAAAGGTTTAAAGCTGACTGACCATATATTATACGGTTTAATTATACAGTTAACGTTAATAATTTTTATTTTTCCTTTAATTTAAGGTTTAATATTTTAACTTTAGCCATAACCGTATGAATTATGCACCGTATTCGTATAATGGCAGAATTCGACAAGATCGGAAGTAGTCGAACTTTATCGACAAGCGATACAAGCTGGAACTGATTTGAACACAAACGGGGGCAGTTGGAATTTCTACCCAAATTAAACATCTGTTTAATCTGGCTAAATCAAATCATTTCATCAACAAATCAAGGTGAGTTAAACTCACTCAGTTCTTTCCTTTTATATTTTATATAAGTAGGATTTTAAAATTGTGTGCTATGGTTGTTTGTTTGTTTGTTCGTTGTTGATTTTATTTTCATATATGGGCTGAAACGGTTGAATTAAACGTTCGTTTAATTGAGAACTAACTGTTATTTCTAACGATAAAATCCAATTGAGGTAATTTACCTCAGTGGTTACGTTTATAGGGACATAAACATTGATTTGTTGAATGCTTGAATTGCTGTTATTTGCCCAGTATTGTCTGTTGCAGTTATTATTGACTATTTAACTGTTTATGTTTAAATAGAAAACCGAATATTGATTGACCATTTGAACTGAATAATTTGAATTGTGATAACCATTGTTTTGCAGGGAATGACAGATTGGATAATATTGATAATGTTTATCAATATGGTAAAATTGTTTGTTATGAAATGTGAAATTAGTGTATATTTCACGGTTTGGTACTATAGTAGCCATTTGCCTCTTTAGTACCGTCGACTAAAAGGAATGACTTTTTGAAATCAATAGTATATAGATTTCAAAGATATAAATGTTTTCTTTTATATGGATTGAAATACAATTTTACTATAAAAATAAATGGTCGAGGTTAAGTTTACAATTTCTTAATATATATATATATAACTAATAGAAATGTATGAAATTATTGTACCAAGGTTTAAACGAGATAAATTTATCATATTGACTATCTAAATGTCGAAATGATTTCGTAAAGACCTTAACGGTCGTAAAGGAAGTTTAAATGAAATTTCATGATATTGTAATGGAATAATCGAATTGTGGATTTACGTGAATGTATAAAAGAGAATGAGAGGTAATATTTTTGTAAGAAATGACCATTTAGCAAACGGTATTTTTAAATGATACGAAGTGTGATTAATTAACACTTCGTAAATAAGATTTACATGTCAACAGATTAGGAAATGAATAGTGATTTGGAAATGAGATTTCATATTACAAATGAAGCCGGATTTGAGAATATGAATATGAAATTTAAAAATTGAGATTTATAAATGCAGTTAAGGATGTGAGATTCCGTGTTGGTTCTTCTTCTTCTTCTACTCTAACTTTCTTTCTTTCTTATCTCACCCTCTAATTTCTTTCTATAAACGTTCCAGTGTTTTCGGTGTTTGGAAGGTCGGCATAAGTCATGGTAAGGGTATTTATGTCGATTTTCGAGGCCGAAAATCTCGGGGTCGTTACAAAAGTGGTACTTTGTTGAAAACAAGGTGGCCGGGTCTGATCCCAAGGGCACACTCCAGTACTTGGAGGTGGTATTTAGGCAATGTGGTACTGTGGCAAACAAAGTGGTACTTTGTTGAAAATATGGTGGCCGGGTCAGATTCCAAGGGCGCGTACCAGGGTTTGGAAGTGGTAGTTTAGGCCGTTATGGTACTAGGGTGTTTATGCTTTAAAAAAAAGGTTTTTGAAAGTATTTTCTTAATTTAAAATAGTTTTAAATTAATAAAAAAATGTTTAACTAAAAAGCAAAAGTAAAATATTTAAATAAAAATAAATTTTTTATTTAAATAGCAAGAGAAGTAAATAAGTGAATCAGGATCGGGTTTCCTTTCAGAAGTGAAAGGGCAAAAGCTGTAAGTTTTTATTAAATTATAAGTTTAGTTTATTATTTAAAACTGCATTTAGTTTCTAATAAAAATATTTAGAAACTGTAAAGTCAAAGAAAGGGAAAAAGTATGCTACCCATACAATAAAAGTGTCCGTTAACTGGATTTCTGATGCAAGGGAATAGTTATATACAATTATGTACTGTATAAAGTATGAATTATGAATAATACTTAATCGTGTTCAGATAAATAAAAAAAAGAGGAATTTTTTTAATATGAAAGAAGAAAAACTAGATCAGGAACGAGGATCAAAGGAGAAATTTGACGAGAAAAATATCAAGTGTAAAAATTGTAAAATAAATGATTAAATCATAATTTAATTATGTATGGGTGATCAGATTGAGTAATAATGATAAGACATGTTTTTCTAAGAAAAATAAAGAAAGAATTTATTTTTAAAGATGACGAACAAAACGAGAAGAAAAACCGTGTGCGACGCACACGCTAAAATTGACCGTTTTGAAAAGATGATCAATATATCAGATATTGACATGATGATTATGTACTATTTGGTTTGACCATAACTGTATATACAGATTAGATTATAATCTTGTTAGATTTATAATTTAAAGATAAAAATATTCGTTATCATTTCAAAGAGTCCGGATGTACATTCCACTTTGATTTGATTAGACGTCGCGCGTTAGAGATGTTCAAACTGAAGACGATGATTTTAACAATACCTTCGGTCTGTTCAGTCCCAGAACAAACCTGAATAGACGAGTGTCTGACAACATATATCATTCAGATTCTACACATCAAATTTACGTAAGTATATTATGTTGGTGGCAGAGAAATTCGTTTCTCTTAGCTTTATTGCTCGTGATATATTTGGGAAATCGAATGAGTATTTCTGACGAGTAGGACGATGTGGCATTCAAAGGAAATGAACCAGTGATGATGAAGCGTAAGTCTAGCCTCAAGCGTCACACCCAGGAAATGACAAAAATCGGGCAGGCATCATGGCTATGTGGGTCACTCCCATTAGGGTGTAGTATCACCTATCTAGAGAAATTCCTTTTGTTCCTAAATCTATAGATTCTGCCCATTCGGGGATGGTTGCCACGCACAACCATCGGTGATATACACTCGATACACTCAAGAGAAATGAGTGGTCGGTCATGTGAGGGCCGGGTTGCAAGACGTTCTTGTTGAACCCAGGTTTATTTGTCTCTAGAGATACATCAGCGGAAGGTGGTCCCATACCTTGTCATAGTTGGGAATCAAATGTCCATAAGTGCCAAACGGTTTTTATTTGTATATTATATCGGAGAATGTGAGACACAAGTATTCTTCTAGATTCTAAATTTATTTGTGGAAACACCTAGACACCATGATAATATCTGTTTTAAGTATACAAAGTGCTTTGATCTCATAAGGTAAAAACTCGTTCCGTATTTACAGCGTGGTCTTATAAGCTATTTTTGTTTGTTTTAAAATTGTTTACTCATACCAGTCCCCTGATTGACCCGGAGTTTATTTTTCCGTGTTTTCCCTTAAACTCTTGGGTATTCATAATGCTTGTTATGAATAGACAAGTGAATCAGGATTTGATGAAACCTGTGAAGCTGGAATGAAGATGTTGATGTGTGCTGGTCCATCTATCTACTGTATAATTAAGTCTGTCAGTTAATCATCTGTGATATGTATAATTACTGATGTACTATGAATGGCTGTATCACTAGACATATATTGCTCTGATGTAATATATTCCACTGCGTAATAATTAAAGTATTATCTTTTGTGAAAATTCCGCTGTGAGATTCTGATGTTTCTGTGTTTTATCTTCTATCTATTCTTATTTCTTATAAATGGCACAAATTGAGATGTGTTTGAAAATTGGGTCGTTACAGTTGGTATCAGAGCTTAGGTTCTTGATTACCTAGGCTTTGGGTGAGTGTGAGAGAGCGTATTTTTATATAAAATTTAAAATGAATTTAAAACAACTTGGATGTCATACCTAAGTTAGTTATACCCCATCGAGACTCAATTGATAACCTGTTATATTAAGGTAATCAAAATGAGTACCCGTGCACGAAGAGGTCAAGCTAGGGGGCCATCCACTGTTACTGTTCGCACTGCTGGATCCCAAGACCAAGGCGAGACAGTAGAGGAAGTCACACCAGTCCAATAGGATAGGAGCTTTGCGACTATTTGTAAGGAGTATACAACTCTGGGAGGAAAGGTCTTTAAAGGAACTGAGTCGTTTACTGAAGTTCAAGCCTGGATGAGATCATGTGAAAGGATTTTCAAAGGGTTGAAGTTGAATGACGATCAGAAGCGTCTTTTGGCATCATGGAAACTTCAAGGAACTGCCGCGATCTGGTGGGATGCTCAAACTGCTAATGTTCTTGAGGAAAGTTTTACTTGGGACAAATTCAAAGAAGCTTTCGAAGCACAGTTTCTACCTACTGCAGGGAAGACTAGGATGTATCGAGATTTTATTGATCTCAAGCAGAGAAATATGAAAGTATCTAAATATGAGAAAAGATTTAACTCGCTTTCTTGTTTCGGGCTAGAACTGATAAACACTCTGCTTAAGAAGAATGAAATGTTCATAGCGGGATTAAAGGATAACCTACAAGTTCAGATGATTGGACATCTCAAGATTCCATTCGTTGATCTTGTTGATATGTCAGTCCGTTATGAGGCACTGGAGGGTAAGAAGCCAGTGGCTAAAGCAGCACAAATGGGAGGACCTAGTAATGAAAATCCAAACAAAAGGAAATTCAACCAGAACTGGAACAACAACAACAAAGGCTTACCTAAGACGGGAGAAAAGGCCAAAGAACGATTCAAAGATACCATATGCCACAACTGTTTGCAGAAAGGACACATTGCTAAGTTCTTCACCAAGCCAGCAGCAGAAAAGCCACAGCAGACTCAGCAGCCGGAGCAACCTCAACCAAAAGGAACAAGTGATGCTATTCCACAGAAGTTTTCATGCTATAATTGTCGTCAACCTAGGCACTTGGTCAAAGACTGTCCACTTATGAAAAAGGCACAGCAACCTAAGGTCTATGCTTTGATGGATAAGTCGTCAACTTCTGAGAATGTGGAAGGAGCTTCAGAAGGTACATTACTCTTTTTAGATAAAAGGAGTTAATTAACCAGGGTCAGCCTAAGATAATTTAATATGGTTGGATTAAAATGGAAGAATATCCATTCATATTGATACCGGAAATCAAGTTAGAATTTTAAATTGAATTAAATTTGGATTTCCTGAAATTGAGGCTGGACCTAAGTATTTATTTGGGTATGGACTCAGGAAAATGGATTGGTCGATTTATGAAATAAGATCATATGTGTGAGTCCCGAAATGGAGATCATTAAATACGTGAACGAAGATTTTGGGGAATACTTAATGGAGTTAAGTAAATTGGCCGATGAGTTAGAAAGGGGATTTGGACAGATATTTTTGGTTTTGAATAGGAAATTGCTGATGTGTGTTTTATTCATTAATGTGTGTTTATATATAAGTTGATAACGCTAATCTACTACTTACAAATTTCGGGGACGAAATTTTTATAAGGGGGGTAGATTGTAATGACCCGGTTTTGACATCGATCGTGAACACACACATTGTTTGATCTTGAGTATATATTTGCAAATCCAAATTTTTTTTTTTAGACTTTAGAATATTTAATACATGTCAAAAAGGTATATTTACATTTTACTCTTGTATGATAGCATATTTTAAAGTGTTGTTTATATTTAACAGGTATATGATAAATAACACTTTTACATAGCAAAATTTAAAAGTGCCATCTTTTAGTAAAAACATTTTTTGTTCTTTCAAAAGCTTTAAAAACCTTATCTTGGCAAAACTCCTTGCTTTTAAAAACATGATATAACACTTTGCATAAGACATGTTAAATACCCTCTTTATTCTCAACACAAATGCAAAGAAAATATTTGAATTTTTGTATGCATTGGAATTGAAAACATGTATTGTCTCATCTCTTTAAATTCATAATCTCATAAATATGATAGCATATAAAACTCATGAAAGTCATATGCATTGGAACAAGAACTTGAATTGTCAAAATCCATTTCATTTCATGGTCTCACTCATGAAAACACTACATGATAGATCATGCTAGCAAGTAGGGCTTTAGAAGGAGTTCTAGGCACATGGTAAGATCAATATAGATAACGTATTTTCAGTTTTGCAATCCCTTTCATGTCTTTTCAATGTAAATTCTGAAAATACCATTCATGTTGCATTTTGTCAAAACATTGGCAAATTTGTCAAATGATTATATACATCAAAAGATTTATAAAATCATAGCTATGCATTATCATCTTATCTACACTAGTAGATTTTAAATCATAGGTCTTTCTAAGTAATTTCCTATGTGTTTTCTTATCACAAAATAGATTTTTATTGCATAACATTTTCAGATTTTGATCATACTTGGAAGGCAAGGTTGTGTTTAAAATAAAATTGTTGTAAAATCAAGTTTGACATGAGGAAAATATGGATTGACAACCCATTGAAAAACTAAACACTTTTTGTACATAAAAGGATCTCAACATTCTGTAAGAACCAAAGAAGAGCTTGGTAGAAAGAGGGTTGTACCTAGCACATTTAAGGTGATGTTCTTGCAAGGCAAATGAGAAGTATTGAGTACATTGTTTAGGGGTTTAGAGGGTAGCATCTAGGATGAAATGCCATGTGAAAGTGATGAGAGTGTGCATAGATTTTGTGAGAGAAATAAGTTTTTAAATTGGTCTTTCAATTGTCAAGTAAACAAAAGGCTGTTGTGTTATTTCACATCGACATTTATTGCACCAATATTTTAAACAATTCTTGCCACTATATAAAGATCAGTACATGCACACAACTCACTCACACCAACACACACTAATCCAAAGGTTTTTTAGCAAAGGAAGCAAGAGTTCTTAGCATTCTTAAGTGAGTAAAACTGCACCTTATTTTCTGTGTTCAATTTCTGCAGTTTTGGTTGTTTAAAATATGAAGTGGTCTTGCATTGTTTGTATGATCTTTCTCAAATATCCGGTCATGTTTGGTTTGTTGTTGATGATGATGAAGTGATCATCGTTTTGGATGTAGAAGCCTTAAGGTTCTTATGGTAAAAGCAATACTGCCTGTTCCTGTCAGCTACTGTCATCAGGCAAAGTTTTAATTAGTTAAATCCCTATAGTTAGATAGATTAGGGGACATAGGTTAGTAGATTTATAAGTGATGATGCCATGCTCTTTTAAACCCTTTATATAAGTTTTATAAGGGTTCAAAGTGAAGTAAACTAGGCAAATCCCTTCACTGTTCTTAAAAATAGAAACAACAGTACCTCCTCTGTTACTCGTTTCAAAAATGGATTTTCAAAATTGATTAAAAATATATTTGATTATATGATCCTAAATGATGATTTTTAAACTAAAAATCAAGAATTATAAAGTTTAGAATCATGAGAATTTGGGGATGATCGGAATTTTGGGTATTGGGCAAATTCCGGCGATGGAAGCTATCGTGGATAATGGCACCGGGGGTGGAGGATCGTGGGGGTTCAGGTATCATCGAAAAAATATAAATTTATTTTTCTATTGTATAAATTGAGAGAAAAATAAAAAATTTGGGTTTTGTCTGTGTTTTTGGTTCACGGAAATTGGAGGCGATGGATGGACCCCACACTGGATCGAGTGGGGTACGGTTCGGCGGAGAAGCACGCACGGGCCTGGAGAGTTTGTCGGAGGTGGCGGCAGCCCTTCCGGTGGTCGGAGCCAGGCAGGCGGATCGAGGAAGTGGGTCAGCCTGTATTGTGTATTTTTGGAAGAAGAGATCGAACAGCGTTTTGAGGAGCAAGAATTCTGGAGGTTGAACGGTCAGTTGATGGTGACCCTGGACGGAAACGAGACTGGCAGGTGGTGGTCGGAGCGTCGTCCGATGTCTGGCAGGGCGGTGCACGTGCATGGATACGTTTGTACACGTTGGTGAAGGAAAAGAGGAGAAAGTGGTACTTTGTTGAAAACATGGTGGCCGGGTCTGATCCCAAGGGCACACACCAGTACTTGGAGGTGGTAGTTAGGCAATGTGGTACTGTGGCAAACAAAGTGGTTCTTGATTGAAAATATGGTGGCCGGGTCAGATTCCAAGGGCGCATACCAGGGTTTGGAAGTGGTAGTTTAGGCCATTATGGTACTGGGGTGTTTATGCTTTAAAAACAAGGGTTTTGAAAGTATTTACTTAATTTAAAATAGTTTTAAATTAATAAAAAAAATGTTTAACTAAAAAGTAAAAGTAAAATATTTAAATAAAAATAAATTTTTTATTTAAATAGCAAGAGAAGTAAATAAGTGAATCAGGATCGGGTTTCCTTCCAGAAGTGAAAGGGCAAAAGCTGTAAGTTTTTATTAAATTATAAGTTTAGTTTATTATTTAAAACAGCATTTAGTTTCTAATAAAAATATTTAGAAACTGTAAAGTCAAAGAAAGGGAAAAAGTATGCTACCCATACAATAAAAGTGTCCGTTAACTGGATTTCTGATGCAAGGGAATAGTTATATACAATTATGTACTGTATAAAGTATGAATTATGAATAATACTTAATCGTGTTCAGATAAATAAAAAAAAGAGGAATTTTATTAATATGAAAGAAGAAAAACTAGATCAGGAACGAGGATCAAAGGAGAAATTTGACGAGAAAAATATCAAGTGTAAAAATTGTAAAATAAATGATTAAATCATAATTTAATCATGTATGGGTGATCAGATTGAGTAATAATGATAAGACATGTTTTTCTAAGAAAAATAAAGAAAGAATTTATTTTTAAAGATGACGAACAAAACGAGAAGAAAAACCGTGTGCGACGCACACGCTAAAATTGACCGTTTTGAAAAGATGATCAATATATCAGATATTGACATGATGATTATGTACTATTTGGTTTGACCATAACTGTATATACAGATTAGATTATAATCTTGTTAGATTTATAATTTAAAGATAAAAATATTCGTTATCATTTCAAAGAGTCCGGATGTACATTCCACTTTGATTTGATTAGACGCCGCGCATCAGAGATGTTCAAACTGAAGACGATGATTTTAACAATATCTTCGGTCTGTTCAGACCCAGAACAAACCTGAATGGACGATTGTCTGACAACGTATATCAGTCAGATTCTACACATCGAATTTACGTAAGTATATTACGTTGGTGGCAGAGAAATTCGTTTCTCTTAGCTTTATTGCCCGTGATATATTTGGGAAATCGAATGAGTATTTCTGACGGGTAGGACTATGTGGCATTGAAAGGAAATGAACCAGTGATGATGAAGCGTAAGCCCAGCCTCAAGCCTCACACCCAGGAAATGACAAAAATCGGGCAGGCAGCATGGCTATGTGGGTCGCTCCCATTAGGGTGTAGTATCACCTATCTAGAGAAATTCCTTTTGTTCCTAAATCTATCGATTCTGCCCATTCGGGGATGGTTGACGCACACAACCATCGGTGATATACACTCGATACACTCAAGAGAAATGAGTGGTCGGTCATGTGAGGGCCAGGTTGCAAGACGTTCTTGTTGAACCCAGGTGTATTTGTCTCTAGAGATACATCAGCGGAAGGTGGTCCCATACCTTGTCATAGTTGGGAATCAAATGTCCATAAGTGCCAAACGGTTTTTATTTGTATACTATATCAGAGAATGTGAGATGCAAGCATTCTTCTAGATTCTAAATTTATTTGTGGAAACACCTAGACACCATGATAATATCTGTTTTCAAGTATACAAAGTGCTTTGATCTCATAAGGTAAAAACCCGTTCCGTATTTACGCCATGGTCTTATAAGCTATTTTTGTTTGTTTTAAAATTGTTTACTCATACCAGTCCCCTGATTGACCCGGAGTTTATTTTTCTGTGTTTTCCCTTAAACTCTTTGGTATTCATAACGCTTGTTATGAATAGACAAGTGAATTAGGATTTGATGAAACCTGTGAAGCTGGAATGAAGATGTTGTTGTGTGTTGGTCCATCTATCTACTGTATAATTAAGTCTGTCAGTTAATCATCTGTGATATGTATAATTACTGATGTACTATGAATGGTTGTATCACTAGACATATGTTGCTCTGATGTAATATATTCCACTGTGTAATAATTAAAGTATTATCTTTTGTGAAAATTCCGCGGTGAGATTATGATGTTTCTGTGTTTTATCTTCTATCTATTCTTATTTCTTATAAATGGCACAACTTGAGATGTGTTCGAAAGTTGGGTCGTTACAAAATCTTTAATAGTTTTTTTTATACCCTAGAAGATGCAATGTTTATTGTACTTAACACATTCTCAAACTCCTCTATCGATTTAAACACTTTAAATGTTGACCATTAATCTTAACTAGGGTTTTATTTAAACTTAATCATATATAAAATTCACGGAATTACATCATTAATATATTGGGCCGACATTTCTTTGCTCCTCCCCATGCTTTCTTCTTGCATCAGTTCTTTCCTGGATTAAGCAATACGGGCGTTTTAATAATTTATGATATACTTAACTAATTTAACCATTAACAAATAAGTAATTAGATTAATTACTCCCAATTAGTGTTATCAGGCCGTTGCTTTCTTCATCTTTCTCGCGTCCATCCCCTTCTTAACCCACGCTGCAAGACATCAACCACAACCGTACTGCCCTTCACCACATTTGACGCTGATCGAGGAAGCCCGCCATGACTGCTGAAACATGCTCACCCATCGCCTGAAACAACGGCGACCCAGAAGCCCCCAGCCGCCGTGAAAACCCATAAAAACGCAAGCCCTAAACCACCTGATACAGGACACCACAACACCTCATTTCAAATCATAGCCATTGGGGTTGAAGCTCTAAATGAGCTGAGTATTTTAGCAGTTAAAGTGTTTTGGAATTTAGGCGCGAATTTGAAGAAAATTGATGGAGAACGGAGGAGCTTTCTGGCCGTGTATTTCGTTGCTTGCTGGAAGCTTTATTTATGCAAAGGAAGAAAACTGAACGAAACGATGTGATTTTATAGGAAGAAGGAGCCGTGCTAATCACGTATACGTGAAGATGAAGTAACCTTGGGGTTGAAGGAATGGGTTGTGTGGTACGCAAGAAAACAATTTGGATTATCTTATAGTTACTTTGCCTGCACGGTTCATTTTAGCTGTAAAAAATAGTGTTGCGACGGGACGTGTTTACTTAGCCAATGTAGCAGGGGAGTTTGTGTAACAAACCGTATTTTCAATAACCTGTTATAACATAAATCGAGGCAGAATTTAATTCATAAATCTGAATCAAGGGAAACGGGCTATGCCATTGCGTTCGTCTCGGAAAAATACGCGAAATAGAGTCCGAGTTTTCGAAAATCGGAGTCTGTATGACCCGATTAAGGCCCAACGAAGTTTTCAGAAAATTTCAAAGTAAAAACAGATTTCAAATTTAAGTTTGAATTTGGAAATTAGGGTCAGATTGGGCCAAGCGGGAAAACTCCCGCCAGAGCACCCAAGTCGACAGCCCTGTCGACTTGGGAGTCGACTTGGGAGTCGCCAAGTCGACAGCCCTGTCGACTTGGCTGTCGACTTGGTTCAGCCGGGCAGTTTTGCCTGGTGCACCATCTTGGAGTTGTGTTGAGTTTGGGGACCAGATTCGGTTTTGAGGGCTGAGATTGGAACTAGGGTTTAATCCTAAGGCTAGAACTAATCCTAATCTCTATAAATAAGACCCTAACCTAACCCTAAATCATCATTATTCATTCATACAACTAAACTATGGCAAAATTATTCCTCTCATGGCCTCCACTCTCTTCATAAAATTCCTAAGTTATTTCTATGAGAGATTTTCCATGCATACAAGTGTTTTCAAGCTTGTATGAGTATCATTAGCTTGCATTCAAGTCAAGTTTCCATATTTACATCATAAAGCAAGGGTTTTGATCATTTTTGCTTAAGGGTTTTTCTATTGGAGCTTGCATTTTGGGTTTATTTGATTGCATAAGGGCTTTGTCTCAATCTTATATTTGCTTATACTCATTTGAGTCTTCATAAGCATTGTAAGCCCTTTTCTACTTTCATATTTAAACTCTAAAGTTAATGAATGATGCAAGTTGTGTTTGATCATTATGATATGCAAGTTTACTATGATGTGTTATGCAAGTCTATCATGTTATGTATGCAAGTTTGCTATGTTATGATATGCAAGTTGCCATGTTATGTTATGCAAGTTTGCTATGTTATGATATGCAAGTTGCCATGTTATGTATGCAAGTTTGGGTTGATCATCTTACTCATGTTATCATGTTATGCAAGCTTACCTTGAGTATATGAACATAAAGCTTCAAGCTTTATGCTAAAGGTTGCATTTTGGCAACATGTAAGTTATCATATCTCTTATGATAACTTGCATGTGAGGCTAAATGCGAACTTATGGCCATTTCTACATGTCATTTATCACCATGTATCACCAATATGCTAAGTTTGGTTTTATGCATGCTTTTGAGGCCTAAAAATGTAATATGCAAGTATATGAACATATGTACATTTCATATGCCACCATGTTAAACTTGTGGCTTCAACACCTTTATGTCATGATTATGCCAAGTTCCCTCTTTCTATCCTTTATGCGCTATTGCGATATGTAAGCGATGGGATTGCGTTTGGGGTTGGGTAAACTTAAAAGACATAAAAACATAAGATTGGGAATTTACCTATTAAGTTAGGTCTACCCATTGGGAATTTACCTATTAAGTTAGGTCTACCCATTGGGAATTTACCTTTAAGTTAGGTCTACCCAAATTCTTGAAAACTTGTAACATGTTTTGGAAACATGATGGACATGACACTTAGAAAATATAAGTGTGACCAACTCGAGGTTGGGTTGAGTTTGTAGCGTAAAACTACCCGGAACCGACCGGCTTAACTAGTTGCTACAAACAATAGGACCCAATGTGAGAAGTTGGTCATGTTGTACCTTGAGCCCGAGGTTAGACCAAGTTATGGTGTAAAGCTACCCGGACCCGCCCGGCTTAACTAGTAACCACAACAAGGTCTAATGTGAGAGGTTAAGGCACATTAAATTAATTAATGCCTCATGATTAGGGTTAAGTCATGGTCCACTTAATGCTTAACCAATTTGGGCTTGGTAGATTAATCGAGGTTAAGTCGTGAACTCATCGTTACACTTAACCAAGTTAATCCATGATTAGCAAGAGGGTTAAACCGTACTTAACCCACTAGAAAATTCTAGCAATGGGGGTCCACTCCAGCAGTAATCCCAAGTTTGTATCATTAAGACCCTAGGGACTAGGCTAGGGAGGGAGCACGATTACTGGACTTGAGGTAAGTGACCAAAAACGACGGCAGAGTGGTACGCCGGTGTAGTTCCGGACGGACTATGGCCGTGCACATAGTCCGTAGCCGGAGAAAACATGCACGGGTACCAGTAGATCGAGACTGTGCACTTATGTTTATGGTGTCCAGGGGTTTACACCCTAGGGCTTGATACACCCGAAGGGTGGACCCGGCTCAGTCTGACTACAATTATGTTTGGGCCGTACTGACACCAACACGTGACGAGTTAGGCTTATAGGGAGCCGATCGACTAGACCGTTTGGTTGGACCTTGTATTAGGGTCACTTCATGTTATTGGGCCAAAGCTTGGGCCAAGGGATCAATACATGTTTATTCAAGTCATGTTAGTTTGCTAGTACACCTGTGGTGCAAAATCTTAAACCTGATTATGCGATGACACCTTTTATCTATCATGCCAGTATGTAGTTATCCTTATGTTCATCTCAGTTTTCATCATGCTAGTTAACTTTATCAGTTTACATTGATTGTAGTAGGGCTTACTCAGTCTTTTTGACTGACCTGTTTTCTTTCGCCTCTTTTCTTCCGTCCCCCCCCCCCCCCCCCCAGGTTCTCAGGGTGGGAATATTGGAGCTTAGCTTGGATTTCTGATCGCTTGCTTGTGGGATTTTAGCTCATGTACGGTCTTGACATGAAGCTAGCTATGGTTATCACTTATTTTGGGGATAGTACTTATGTATTTCAGTTTTTTTCAGTTGATGTTGTTTTATCTAGACTTGTTTATTTGGAAAGTTGACATTATGTTGTACCAGACTTGTTTTGAAATGGTTTGAAATCTCCCGCTGTTTTATCTATTTTATTTACTCTGTTTACATATATACATATGTTCTTGTTCTGCCTTGATATATCATTATGCATGTTTACCCGATTCAAACGCCCCTCCAAAGTCAGAGTACTTGCAAGAGACACCCTGGCGGAGGTGGGGTGTTACATTTGGTATCGGAGCAAATGGTTTACGAGAAGGAACAAAAAGGTTTTTAAAACTTTTGGAAAACTATTTTCAAAAAAACAAGTATAAAGTATTTTCCAAAGAAAAGTCTAGTTTACTTTAAAGGCTATTCCCCAAAAAGCCATTAGCAAAATTCCTTCGTTTTTCTCCATTCTGAATCTGTCTTTTTCTTCGTTTTCAGTATGGCCGATAACTTTGCTATTCCGGAGGGAGTACACGTACCTGTTTGGTATAGGAGACTTTTGGAGGCTAGGGCGACCGAAGCCGGCCCCGCAGATGTTCCTCCTCCTCCTCCTCCGGTAGTTAATGTTCCTCCTCCTCCGGTAGTTAATGTTCCTCCTCCTCCTGTCACTGAGGTTCCTCTTCCTTCTCCCCCTCAGCATCCTCAAGCTGACTTCGCAAAGACTTGCAAAGATTTCAAAGCAATGGGTGGCAAGAACTTTCAAGGCACTGAGACTTTTGTAGAGGCCAGAAATTGGTTGAAAGAGACCGAGGATTTATTTGCTATCTTTGGGTTAGACGATCAGAGGAAGATCTTGTTGGCGGTTTGGCTTATGAAGGATGAAGCCGCTTATTGGTGGGAAGTCACCAATGGTACTAGGCCTGTTGAAACTTGGGCCGATTTCACGGCAAGGTTCGTGCTTAAGTTTCTATCTTCTGCTGAGGAGAATCTGCAAATGGAGAGGTTCATAACTTTGAAACAAGGAGATATGTCTGTCAAAGAATATGTGAACAAGTTCAATCAGTTAGCTCGTTTTGGCTTGGATATGGTGAATACTCCTCAGAAGAAGGCTCTTCGTTTTGCTAGAGGATTGAATGAGCCGTTGTAGGGATTGGCTATGTCACATATTCCCCATGGGGCCACGTTTGAGAGCTTGGTTGATATGGCGTTACTTCAGGGAGATGTCAAGAAAGAGGTCAAGATGAATGATACTCAAGCCAAGAAGACTAATTCCCAGTGGAAAGGAAATCAGGGTAATCCAAGTGGTCAGAGCAGTCAAGGCAATCAGAACAAGAACAAGAACAAGAACAAGAGTCAAGGCAACAAGGGGAACAACAACAAGGGCAATAACAACACGGGGAAGTGCCATTATTGCGGTTCAGTTGGGCATCTTATTAAGGATTGTAAGAAGAGGAAAAGGAAGAATGGGGAATGTTTTTCTGCGGTGAAACTGTACATTTCAGTAAGGATTGCCCGAAGAAGCAAGGGCAAGGCCAGGGTCAGACTCAGCATGCTGGACCTTCAGGAGGGCAAGTTCATGCTCTCAATGCCGCTCCAGTTCCCGATCGAGGTAGTATTTCTGTTGAGAGCCTTGTATATATTTCTGATTTTCTAGTTCGTACCTTGTTTGATTCTGGTGCATCGCATAGCTTTATCTCATCTGATCTTGTTGATAGTTTGCACCTTAGTACTAGCTTGGTAGATGATCCCGTTTGTGTCTCAAATCCTATTGGGGGTTCCGCCCATCTGTTTATGATATGTGGGGATTTGAGGATCTCTATACTGAGTGTAGAGTTCTTGTGTAGTGCTTATGTTCTTGGTTTTAGGGGATACGGATTGATATTGGGCATGGATTGGTTGTCCAGATATGGAGCCATCCTTGATTGTGAGCATAGGGTTGTGAGGCTCGTGACTCGCCTCGGAAACACCCTAGAAATTTCTTGTAATCCGAGAGGTCCCGTCATGTTGTGCTATCTTGAATCACTCGACTCGTCAATGGAAACTCTTCAGTCTGTGAGAGTGGTTCGAGAGTATCCGGATGTTTTCGATGAAGTTAGGGGTTTGCCCCCTAAGCGAGAGATTGATTTCCGCATTTATCTGGTGGATAATGCAAAGCCGGTTTCTTTGCCCGTTCGGCACATGGCTCCGCGTGAAAGGCGGGAGCTAAGTAAGCAAGTGAAGGAGTTGCTTGAGAAGAACTTCATTAGACGAAGTATATCTGAATGGGGAGCGCCTGTGGTATTTGCTACCAAGGCAGATGGTTCTCTCCGACTTTGTGTTGACTATCGAGAGTTGAATAAGCTGACTAAGAAGAACAGACACCCGTTACCGAGGATTGATGATCTCTTTGACCAGCTTATCGGTGCTTCTGTTTTCTCTCAGCTTGATCTTGCTACTGGATTCCATCAGCTCAGGGTAGCTGAAGATAGTATAGACAAGACTGCGTTCAGAACTCCAGATGGATTCTTCGAATGGCTTGTCATGCCGTTCGGCTTGACTAATGCACCCGCATATTTCGTGGACTTGATGAGTAGGGTGTTCAGGGAGTTCTTGAACAAGTTTGTCGTGGTCTTCGTAGATGATATTATGATCTTCTCTAAGGATGAGGAAGAGCACGCAAGGCATCTCGTGGAGGTGATGGATACGCTTAGAGCGCATCAGTTGAAGGCCAAGTTCTCCAAGTGTCACTTTTGGAGAAGGGAAGTTAGATTCCTTGGGCACATAGTATCTAAGCAAGGCTTAGCGGTGGATCCCGCTAAGGTAGTTGCAGTTCAGGATTGGAAGACTCCAAGGAATGCAACCAAAGTGAGAAGTTTTCTAGGTCTTGCAGGCTTTTACCGGAAGTTCATCAAGGACTTCGCGAAGATTTCCGCTCATCTCACTAAATTGACGAAGAAGAATTTAGTTTTTGCTTGGAGCATAGAATGCGAGCTTGCTTTTCAGAAGCTCAAGAGAGCTCTCACATTAGCACCTGTTCTAGCTTTGCTCGATGGAGGGAAGTTATTTACATTATACACCGATGTATGTGGCACGGGGTTAGGAGCTGTTTTGATGCAAGAAGGAAGAGTGATATGCTTTGGCGGTAGACAACTCAAAGTGCATGAGAAGAATTATCCCACTCATGACTTAGAGTTGGCAGCAATAGTATATGCACTCAAGGCTTGGCGCCATTATCTTCTGGGAGAAAGATTTGAGCTTTATACCGATCACAAGTCATTGAAGTATCTCTTTTCTCAGAAGGATCTGAATCTGAGGCAACAAAGATGGATGGAATTCTTGGCGTCCTACGATTTTGAGATAGCTTATACCCCTGGCAAGGGGAATGTGGTAGCAGATGCATTGAGTAGAAAAAGGTTGACTCTGAGTCGTCTATTCGTTGAGATGAAGAATTTGGAGTATGTGGCAACCTTTGATTTCTCTTTGGCGATTGAGTCGATGACCGGTTCTTTAGCAACTCTGGAACTCAGACCTACCCTTCTTGATCAAGTTGGGGCTTCGCAGAAAGAAGACCCTCAGATAGTTGAGATTATGGATAAGCTGATTCGAGGAGAGGCATCTAGTCATCTCGCTCGATATTCTATTGATGACAAGGGTTGGCTGAGAAGAGACGGAAGGTTATGTGTTCCAATGGTAGAAGATTTAGTAAGAAAAGTTCTTGAGGAAGCGCATCGCTCTAAGTTGACTATACATCCGGGCGGAGATAAGATGTATAAAGATATGAAGCGCATTTTCTTTTGGCCTGGGATGAAGAAGGATGTGGAAGAGTTTGTCTCTAGATGTATCATTTGCCAGCAAGTTAAGGCCGAGTCGAAGAAGCCCGGTGGGCTATTGCATCCTCTAGACGTTCCACTATGGAAGTGGGAGAGTATTTCCATGGATTTTATCGATGGGCTACCAAGGTCAAGGAAAGGGAATACGAGCATTTGGGTTATTGTGGATAGACTTACGAAGAGTGCTCATTTCATTCCGGTGAAGAGCAAGAGGACCGCGTCTTGGCTAGCGTCTGTATATCTTCATGAGATTGTGAGACTACATGGAGTCCCTTCTAGTATAGTCAGTGACCGTGACCCAATCTTTACAAGTCAATTCTGGAATAACTTGCAAGAAGCTATGGGCACGAGGTTGAATCTAAGTACGGCTTATCACCCACAGACGGACAGTCAAACCGAAAGGGTGAATAGGGTACTCGAGGATCTGTTGAAGCTTTGTATTCTAGATTTTGGTGGTACTTGGGAAGACCATCTTCCTCTTGTTGAGTTTGCATATAATAACAGTTATCAGGCAAGCATAGGGATGGCACCATTTGAAGCTTTATATGGGAGGTTGTGCAAGTCACCTACATGTTGGTGGGAGACTACAGATGAGCTTATACTTGGGCCTGATATGATCAGAGATACATCCGAGAAGGTCGAGTTGATTCGGAGACGGATGAAAGCGGCCCAAGACCGAAAAAAATCTTATGCTGATAAGCGAAGAACTGATTTGGAGTTTGATGTTGGGGATATGGTTTTCGTGAAGGTTTCTCCTTTGCGGAATGTGGTCCGATTTGGAGCCGTTTGGAAGTTAGCACCAAGATTTGTTGGTCCATTCCCTATTATAGAGAGGATCGGGCAGATGGCTTATAGAGTGGAGTTGCCCGAGAAGCTTACCGGAGTACACGATGTTTTTCATGTCTCGCATCTCCGGAAGTGTTTACATGAATCAGCAGAGGTTGTTGAGCCAAGTGTTCTGAAAGATGTGGAAGTGGAGAAAGAGGCTACCTTGAGGAGAGCTCTGATTCGTATCTTGGGGACGGAGACCAAGAAGCTAAGGAATCGAGAGGTCAAGTTGGTGAAGGTTCAATGGGGTGAAGCCAAAGAAGACGCAACTTGGGAAACCGAGGAGAAGATGCGTGGGCTTTATCCATTCCTTTTTGAGGGTACACTCTCAATCTCTTTTCTTTGTTAGCATATCTTTCTCTTTGCTATCCATGTTTATCTAGTTTATCGTGTTAATCTTGTCATGAGAACCTTAGGTAGAAACCCTTTGGATGAAACATGTGTTTGAAACATGTTATGCTTGATGTTTGCAAGTGGTTGCAAGTGTTTGCAAATGGTTACTCGTGGATGCATTATACACATTAGGCACTAGATCGGCTCACATACTCCTCATATTGCATATGCATGAGTGTTTACGCTTATCCATGAATAAAAATTTTTGTGTTATCACATGGATGTTGCATATGGATGTATGTTATGTGCACACATATAAATGTTATACATTATGTTAGGAATTGCATACATATGGATTCATTTCACTAACATAATTTGCATTGAAGATATTTGCATTAGATAAGTACATATACACACACCTTTGCATATGTTCATACAACATTTAGAATCTTGTAAGGACAATGATTGCTCGCGGATGATGTTTTGAGTAGATGGATGTTGGATGGTAGGATACGTTCTTCCTAACTTGAAGATTTCGGGGACGAAATCCTTTAAGGAGGGGAGAATGTAACAACCCGTATTTTCAATAACCTGTTATAACGTAAATCGAGGCAGAATTTAATTCATAAATCTGAATCAAGGGAAAAGGGCTATGCCATTGCGTTCGTCTCGGAAAAATACGCGAAATAGAGTCCGAGTTTTCGAAAATCGGAGTCCGTATGACCCGATTAAGGCCCAACGAAGTTTTCAGAAAATTTCAAAGTAAAAACAGATTTCAAATTCAAGTTTGAATTTGGAAATTAGGGTCAGATTGGGCCAGGCGGGAAAATTCCCACCAGAGCACCCAAGTCGACAGCCCTGTCGACTTGGAAGTCGACTTGGTTGGACCCAAGTCGACAGCCCTGTCGACTTGGCTGTCGACTTGGTTCAGCCGGGCAGTTTTGCCTGGTGCACCATCTTGGAGTTGTGTTGAGTTTGGGGGCCAGATTCGGTTTCGAGGGCTGAGATTGGAACTAGGGTTTAATCCTAAGGCTAGAACTAATCCTAATCTCTATAAATAAGACCCTAACCTAACCCTAAATCATCATTATTCATTCATACAACTAAACTATGGCAAAATCATTCCTCTCATGGCCTCCACTCTCTTCATAAAATTCCTAAGTTATTTCTATGAGAGATTTTCCATGCATACAAATGTTTTCAAGCTTGTATGAGTGTCATTAGCTTGCATTCAAGTCAAGTTTCCATATTTACATCATAAAGCAAGGGTTTTGATCATTTTTGCTCAATGGTTTTTCTATTGGAGCTTGCATTTTGGGTTTATTTGATTGCATAAGGGCTTTGTCTCAATCTTATATTTGCTTATACTCATTTGAGTCTTCATAAGCATTGTAAGCCCTTTTCTACTTTCATATTTAAACTCTAAAGTTAATGAATGATGCAAGTTGTGTTTGATCATTATGATATGCAAGTTTACTATGATGTGTTATGCAAGTCTATCATGTTATGTATGCAAGTTTGCTATGTTATGATATGCAAGTTGCCATGTTATGTTATGCAAGTTTGCTATGTTATGATATGCAAGTTTCCATGTTATGTATGCAAGTTTGGGTTGATCATCTTACTCATGTTATGCAAGCTTACCTTGAGTATATGAACATAAAGCTTCAAGCTTTATGCTAAAGGTTGCATTTTGGCAACATGTAAGTTATCATATCTCTTATGATAACTTGCATGTGAGGCTAAATGCGAACTTATGGCCATTTCTACATGTCATTTATCACCATGTATCACCAATATGCTAAGTTGGTTTTATGCATGCTTTTGAGGCCTAAAAATGTAATATGCAAGTATATGAACATATGTACATTTCATATGCCACCATGTTAAACTTGTGGCTTCAACACCTTTATGTCATGATTATGCCAAGTTCCCTCTTTCTATCCTTTATGCGCTATTGCAATATGTAAGCGATGGGATTGCGTTTGGGGTTGGGTAAACTTAAAAGACATAAAAACATAAGATTGGGAATTTACCTATTAAGTTAGGTCTACCCATTGGGAATTTACCTATTAAGTTAGGCCTACCCATTGGGAATTTACCTATTAAGTTAGGTCTACCCAAATTCTTGAAAACTTGTAACATGTTTTGGAAACATGATGGACATGACACTTAGAAAATATAAGTGTGACCAACTCGAGGTTGGGTTGAGTTTGTAGTGTAAAACTACCCAGAACCGACCGGCTTAACTAGTTGCTACAAACAATAGGACCCAATGTGAGAAGTTGGTCATGTTGTACCTTGAGCCCGAGGTTAGACCAAGTTGTGGTGTAAAGCTACCCGGACCCGCCCGGCTTAACTAGTAACCACAACAAGGTCTAATGTGAGAGGTTAAGGCACATTAAATTAATTAATGCCTCATGATTAAGGTTAAGTCATGGTCCACTTAATGCTTAACCAATTTGGGCTTGGTAGATTAATCAAGGTTAAGTCGTGAACTCATCGCTACACTTAACCAAGTTAATCCATGATTAGCAAGAGGGTTAAACCGTACTTAACCCACTAGAAAATCCTAGCAATGGGGGTCCACTCTAGCAGTAATCCCAAGTTTGTATCATTAAGACCCTAGGGACTAGGCTAGGGAGGGAGCACGATTACTGGACTTGAGGTAAGTGACCAAAAACGACGGCAGAGTGGTACGCCGGTGTAGGTCCGGACGGACTATGGTCGTGCACATGGTCCGTAGCCGGAGAAAACATGCACGGGTACCAGTAGATCGAGACTATGCACTTATGTTTATGGTGTCCAGGGGTTTACACCCTAGGGCTTGATACTCCCGAAGGGTGGACCCGGCACAGTCTGACTACAATTATGTTTGGGTCGTATTGACACCAACACGTGACGAGTTAGGCTTATAGGGAGCCGATCGACTAGACCGTTTGGTTGGACCTCGTATTAGGGTCACTTCATGTTATTAGGCCAAAGCTTGGGCCAAGGGATCAATACATGTTTATTCAAGTCATGTTAGTTTGCTAGTACACCTGTGGTGCAAAACCTTAAACCTGATTATGCGATGACACCTTTTATCTATCATGCCAGTATGTAGTTATCCTTATGTTCATCTCAGTTTTCATCATGCCAGTTAACTTTATCAGTTTACATTGATTGTAGTAGGGCTTACTCAGTCTTTTTGACTGACCTGTTTTCTTTCGCCTCTTTTCTTCTGTCCCCCCCCCCCCCCCAGGTTCTTAGGGTGGGAATATTGGAGCTTAGCTTGGATTTCTGATCGCTTGCTTGTGGGATTTTAGCTCATGTACGGTCTTGACATGAAGCTAGCTATGGTTATCACTTATTTTGGGGATAGTACTTATGTATTTCAGTTTTTTTCAGTTGATGTTGTTTTATCTAGACTTGTTTATTTGGAAAGTTGACATTATGTTGTACCAGACTTGTTTTGAAATGGTTTGAAATCTCCCGCTGTTTTATCTATGTTATTTACTCTGTTTACATATATACATATGTTCTTGTTCTGCCTTGATATATCATTATGCATGTTTACCCGATTCAAACGCCCCTCTAAAGTCAGAGTGCTTGCAAGAGACACCCTGGCGGAGGTGGGGTGTTACAATTTGTCAACATTTTGGTTTAATATTATATTATTACATCAAACTTCATCCTAAAGTAATGCGGTAAAACTGCTACAAACGATTTCTGTCTTCTGATAAAAAGGCTAATCTTAGTGTAAAAAGTATCCTGGACCCAATGGGACAAGTTTCGTCAAAATCCGACATCGTTTGAAAAAAATTCCTTTATAAAACCCGAAATAAACACGCGTTTAATTTTTTCACGATCACTAGATAAGTCCAATTAACTTGAAACCTTGAAATCCTAAAATATTCTTCAATACGAACCCAACGACACTAGTTTCGTCGCATTCTGAGACTGTTCTCCCAGTAGGCTATTTTTACGCGCACCGCAAAGCCATTCTGGACACCAAATTACATGGTCTCTAAAAATAACAAACTATATACCTATCCTGACTATAATCGACAATACGAACTCAACGGAACTGGTTTCGCGGCTTAATTCGATCGTCTGCTTAAGTTACACTCAAATATCCCTTTGTTAAATTAATTATGCTATAGAAATTGAACGAGCGTTTATGGCTGTCGTGGTCACATACGACATTGGTTTGCCACGCCATTCAACACCATACAATAATTTAACGATACGGTTCTAATGAAACTAGTTTCGTCGAAATCTGAGTCCGTTTGCAAAATGGCCATTTTAATGGTCGATGTTTAAATAACGATTTTCACAGCGACTATTTCAAAATTTGATTTAGCCATAACTTACAATCTATAACACGAAATATGAATTTTTCTCTTTCATGTGGAAATTATCATCAACACGGTCCCAACGTTTCTCGTTTCACAGAAATCCGACTTATATCGGATCCCGTATATTCAATTGATGTTGAAAATTCAATATTACGAACTGCCGCGTGATTTCAAGCTCGATTTATATTATAAATAAATTATAACGTTCAAACTTCGTTTTAATAACGAATTCAATATTAAAATCCTTTAATATTCCAAATAAAATATTTAAAATAATAAATTAAATTAAATACTTGACAGCCAAAAACACGGGTCGTTACATTCTTCTCCCCTAAAATAATTTTGTCCTCGAAACTGCAAAGGTAGGAAAGAACGTTACAAACCCATTAGTTTACAAATCCAATTTATTTTAAAATCTAAACCAATTTAATAACATATATAAATATTTTCAAAAATATCAAAATTTTCTAACACCTTAATTTTTTGAAATTTTTTGGCAGAGTCTCCCCTGTATGGAGTGACATCTGCGATATCGCAGGAACAAATAATATGTATACCTCGACCCATACGGTCGGAAAACAAAAATCAAAACCCAAAATCCAATATTTATATTTTTGCGTAGGCGTACCTTTTTGTGAGCGCTATTGAGCGTGTTTGCTCAACGTATATGCGATTTACTCAATCAATATCAATTTGCTCAGCCATTTGGCACCTGTATTTAACTCAATCCTTATATGAGTAATAAATATATGAAATTCTGAAGTAATATTTCACTAATCAACTGGTGTAACTACACCATTTGCAAAATTAAACACACGGCATCAATTCATTCCTAAACACAGGTTTAAATTGTAAATTCCAATTCATATGCAGTTTCATTCCAGTTTAATTATACTGGAATTTATTTACTTTAGTTTATAATTTATTCAACTTCATTAAATCGTTGATTATCCCATTCAAACGAACTATCGACAAACAATTCACAATCCAGCAACCAATACACAACCAAATCAACCAGATCAATTGAATTCCATTCAATATTAAAATTTTATTTTTGGTTTCACAGAACACCAATCGATTAATATACTACTGATTTCTATTTGATTGTTATTTATCCCAATTCCAATTTTATCTATTTCAATTTCATTATCATTCTTAATTAAATTACACTTAACGAGGTTAAGTTTCAACTCAAATTTTCAATACGATTTGAATTCCATTCAAATCGATCAAACACACTAATATCTCAATAATTTGATAAAATTATTTCTTTTCTATATGAAAATATATTTTGAGCAAAATTATTTCATTTACCCTCTTTACAAAACAATACTATATTGATTGCCAGTTCAACGCTTCTCAACACTTGAACTGACCAACCAACACAATACAAAACATTTGTATATGAAATTTACAATACGCTCTCATATATGTACACTCAATCTCGATCTAGGGTATTACTAACCCCATCTATATCGAGTTACACCACCGAGCCAAGGTTATAACAAAACCAATAGCTCTGATACCACTGTAACCAACAAGAATTTTTGGCCCCGAAAATCGACATGAATACCATTACCATAACTCATGCCGACCTTTCAAACACCGAAAACACCGGAACGTTATTAGAAAGAATTTAGAGGGTGAGATAAGAAAGAAAGAAATATTAGAATAGAAAAAGGAGAGCAACGCAACATAGAGTCTCACATCGCAGCAGAACAAAATATAATATTGAAATAAATCTTTACTGAGAGCTTTAAAAATACTAACAATTATCAGAGTACCTCACACACTTGGACAGTTATAATAACTTGTCATCATATACAACACACAGCGGAATGGTAGCTATATAATATCATACGTCTGAACATCTCCAGCTCGTCTCTGGACTTCACAGCATTCGATAACCTAAAACTGTACACCCCAGGGTAACCCGAGCATTCAAAAAACACTGGGTCAGTCTGATGAACCATAGTGAGAAAAAACTCGCATAGTATTGCGGTAACACACAACTTGATTTTAAAGTTAAAATTTTTTCAAAGAAAAGGATAAATCGTAAGACCAGATCCACACATAAACACGGACGGTTTTTACCTTACGATAACCCAAAACATTTTTGAAATCAATATCTTGTCTGATATTATAATAATGTCTAAATTCAAGTAACTAACAATCTAGTGGAACGATTGATTCTCACGCTCCACATATATAGTATACAATCAAAACCGCGGGCCCTTATTGGAGATTGGATTCCGACCTTGATAAGGTATGGGACCACCTGCCGATAGTGTATCTCTAGAGGCGAATACACTGGGTTCAACAAGAACGTCTTGCAACCCAGCCCTCACATGACCGACCACTCATTTCGCTTGAGTGTATCGAATGTATATCACCAACGGTTGGGCTCAAACCATCGTTTCCTGAAATGGGACAGCATAGAAATAGATTAAAGAAGCAAAAGGAATTTCTCTAGATAGGTGATTATACACCCTAATGGGAGCGACCCACATAGCCATGCTGCATGCCCGATTTTTGTCATTTCCCGGTTGTGAGGGTTAAGGTTTAGATTAACTTTTGAACACTGGTCACCATTTACTTTGAAAGCCACATCGTCAAATCTGCCAGATATCACTAATTGTCGTCCACAAAAATACTCTAGCAGTTAAGCTAAGAGAATGACCATTCTCCGCCAACAACTATAGCACGTTTGAAGAAATCAACATACGTAATTCCTTTGGAAATACTTTGTCGTACATCCGTCCATACAAATCATCCAGGAATAGGATGAACTGAAGGTACTCTCCTACTGCATCCAATATAGGAATCACCCCATGGATCAGTAGCGAAAAGTCCTTGCAACCCATAGATTACAACCACGATAGAACCACAGTTTATCTCTAGCCGCTAAGCCAGAGATTATAAGTAATCCTTCCGCTTATGAAGATCCACGATCTTCAATGCTCCGTCTCGACCGTCTTTTGATATCTTCACGTATTTGTTGGTCGGAATGGTTTTTGAACCTAAGTTCGATCCCGGTCTTCCCTTACCATCAATCGTATGGTCAGATTTGATAGTCGGTGATTTAACTATCAAAATAAATAGTGTTTCAATCATGACAATCCAGTGAGTTCACTGGTTCAGCATTCAGCACCACTTGGCCTTTTATTTAAGACAAATGTAAATTTAAACTCTTATATATTTCAATCTTATAAATATGGTTTCTCTTCTTATTTAACATAAAAATTTGTCTTTAAACCAATTCATTTCCTTAGGAAAATCCTATATCATATTTAGTTGTCTATTTTCACTTTTAAACCATTTACCACATTATCAAATAATATTAGGAAATCAATTCAACTTACTACTCGTAAACCAACCTTTCGAAAAATCTTCTATTTCATTACATGAAACATTACTCCATGCTTACTCTTATAGAATAAAGCTCGTCTTTTACATTTCCCTTTTTAACTTGAAAATATTGTTATAATTTCACGCAACGCCTTTTATTTCCCTTTTTCTTTGAAATCATCATTTTATATATATTTTCACCAAAAATATTTTGTTATCATTTCACTAACGAAGTTATAAAGTTTATTAACCACATTTACCATTACAACTCATATCATTCTAAGATAATCCCGAAATCATTCAAGTAGGGGTATTTTAGTTACCTCTCAGACCTTGATCAATAATGTTCATACCTTAAAATAAATATAAGTTGTAATCCAAAACCAATCATTCATTCTAATCCTAATACAAATACTATTGGACTATTTTATTTAAAATACGGTTTCATAAGGCCTACTTATCTCGTTGAAAATCTCTTCTCGAATATAACATCATTCCTTAAGTTAATAATCAAGTAATTCCTTATAAATCTCCACTTTTAACTCGACCATTCAAACAAAGCTCATTTAATTATTCTTAACAAAACAATTACTCCCTTTAACCGTTAGGTTAATTTCCTATTCTCATACTTGTAAATCTGATTAATATCAGAATTTACTTTATTAAATCAATTAATAAATAAATCATACATTTAAATAATAATAAACCTTTATTTTATTTTTTTAATAAATTTGAATTCAAAATAATATATTTCAAAATCTATCTCCAGTTATAAAATAAATTTTATAACTTCAATTCTATCAGTTCACCTGACGGTAAATCGATATAAACAAAGCGATTGATTTTATAGGCCATACGTTGCCAAATACTCAACCAATACCGCCCATTGGTTTAAACTAAATAGGTGTTGGATTTTCAGTCAATAATCCACAATCAATTCAATCCCCAAACATGACAATTAATATGAAATTATGAAAGTAACTAATATATTTGAGGAATCCGATTGGATTCCTCCAACCTGTTCTTACCAGTATACAAACGGTTATCTCCAAACAGATCGTTCAATTATTTAACTGATAAAAATAAATAACAACCATTTAATCCAGTTATAAGTAATTCAAACAATTCAACCAATTAAACACGTTTATTTTATAAACGTGACCAACAAGGTAAGTTACCTTTATTGGTATCAGTCGTTAAAATAACGATTTGGTATTTCACTTAAATTAAATGACTGTTTAATTTCATCAGTTAAATCAGCAAGCAAACAGTCAACCATTGGCAAGTAGAGCACACAAAATAAAAACCCAATTTATATAAAATATAAATGGGAAAAACTGAGTGAGTTTAACTCACCTTGAGTTGATTCGCGGTGAAACAATTCATTTCAGTTAAATTAAACAAGTGTTTAATTTAACTGAAAATCACAGTTGATTCCAATCCTATCCCATTCTTGTTCCATGGTGTCGTACTCGTGAAGATGATTCCAACAGCATACAGCTTGTCCAATTCTGGTATTATATGATTGAGTTATCACTATTTAAAGTTATACGACTGAAATATAATTGATTATTTTTAATCACTAATCCTACACTAATCAAATTGATTAATTACATTTTTATGTGTTAAGCCGGAGAAGAAGACAGCCTGACTTTTCCCTCTTTCAGTGCTTTGTTTCCAACCTGGAAAAGGAGAATGTAATTAACGTTTTAAAGATTTATATGATTCTTAAATTAAACTAACTCCTTAATTGTATGATAATCAAGGTTAAATTACTTTTGAATTAATAAGTCCGACCCTCCCTATTTAAATCTTTAACAGTATTTTTTTTGATACCCTAGAAGATGCAACGTTTATTGTACTTAACACAATCTCAAACTCCTCTATCGATTTAAACACTTTCAATGTTGACCATTAATCTTAACTAGGGTTTTAGTTAAACTTAATCATATATAAAATTCACGGAATTACATCATTAATATATTGGGCCGACATTTCTTTGCTCCTCCCCATGCTTTCTTTTTGCATCAGTTCTTTCCTGGATTAAGCAATACGGGTGTTTAAATAATTTATGATATACTTAACTAATTTAACCTTTAACAAATAAGTTATTAGATTAATTACTCCTAATTAGTGTTAACAGGCCGTTGCTTTCTTCATCTGTCTCGCATCCATCCCCTTCGTAACCCACGCTGCAAGAAATCAACCAAAATCGTACTGCCCTTCACCACATCTGACGCTGATCGAGGAAGCCCGCCATTACCGCTGAAACGTGCTCACCCATCGCCTGAAACAACGGCGACCCAGAAGACCCCAGCCGCCGTGAAAACCCATAAAAACGCAAGCCCTAAACCACCCGATACAGGACACCACAACACCTCGTTTCAAATCGTAGTCGTTGGGGTTGAAGCTCTCAATGAGCTGATTATTTTAGCAGTTAAAGTGTTTTGGAATTTAGGTGTGAATTTGAAGAAAATTGATGGAGAGCGGAGGAGCTTTCTGGCCGTGTATTTCGTTGCTTGCTGGAAGCTTTATTTATGCAAAGGACGAAAACTGAACGAAACAGTGTGATTTTATAGGAAGAAGGAGCCGTGCTCATCACGTATACGTGGAAATGAAGTAACCTTGGGGCTAAAGGAATGGGTTGTGTGGTATTCAAGAAAACAATTTGGATTATCTTATAGTTACTTTGCCTGCACAGTTCATTTTAGCTGTAAAAAATAGGGTTGGGACGGGATGTGTTTACTTAGCCTATGTAGCAGGGGAGTTTGTCAACATTTTGGTTTAATATTATATTATTACATCAAACTTCATCCTAAAGTAACGCGGTAAAACTACTACAAACGATATCTGTCTTCTGATAAAAAGGCTAATCTTAGTGTAAAAAGTATCCCGGACCCAATGGGACAAGTTTCGTCCAAATCCGACATCGTTTGAAAAAAATTCCTTTACAAAACTAGAAATAAACATGCGTTTAATTTTTTTCACGATCACTAGATAAGTCAAATTAACTTGAAACCTTGAAATCCTAAATTATTCTTCTATACGAACCCAACGACACCAGTTTCGTCGCATTCTGAGACTGTTCTCCCGGTAGGCTATTTTTACGCGCACCGCAAAGCCATTTTGGACACCAGATTACACGGTCTCTAAAAATAACAAATTATATACCTATCCTGACTATAATCGACGATACGAAATCAACAGAACTGGTTTCGCGGCTTAATTCGATCGTCTGCTCAAGTTACACTCAAATATCCCTTTGTTAAATTAAATACGTGCTATAGAAATTGAACGAGCGTTTATGGCTGCCGTGGTCACATACGACACCGGTTTGCCACGCCATTCAACATCGTACAATAATTTAACGATACGGTTCTAATGAAACTAGTTTCGTCGAAATCTGAGTCCGTTTGCAAAATGGCCATTTTAAAGGTCGATATTTAAATAACGATTTTCACAACGACTATTTCAAAATTTGATTTAGCCATAACTTACAATCTATAACACGAAATCTGAATTTTTCTCTTTCATATGCAAATTATCATCAACACGGTCCCAACGTTTCTCGTTTCACAGAAATCCGACTTATATCGGATCCTGTATATTCAATTGAAGTTGAAAATTCAATATTACGAACTGCCGCATGATTTCAAGCTCGATTTATATTATAAATAAATTATAACGTTCAAACTTCGTTTTAATAACGGATTCAATATTAAAATCCTTTTATATTCCAAATAAAATATTTAAAATAATAAATTAAATTAAATACTTGATGGCCAAAAACACGGGTCATTACATCACCTTTTACACTTCGATATATTGCAACTTTACTATTCTGTTGTCTTGGGTCTTTTAACCCTTATTTTTGCTTTTGTAGTCGACCTTTTTTTTTAATTAACTTTGACTCATATCCTTGCAATATGACTTTGACTGATATCCCTACATTCTTCGATCTCATATCACAAGTTATTAGTTTTTCTCAAATTTCGAACAAACCTTTGTTGTTTCATCCAACAGTTTCAATATAAGAATTATGATTTTTCGATAATTTTTTTCTTTTATTGGACAATTATGTTTTGTTGATTGTGTGCTAGCATACACCAACCACTGAAAATTCTGATTCTCCTTCATTTTCGGATGATGCCCCATCACAAATGAAATGAAATCTGTTTTCTGTGGTTTAAATTAAGAAAACTTGAAAGTTTTAATTATAACTGAATTTTGGATGTCTTAAAAGTTAAGTTTTACTATGGTCATATTTATATACCTATATTTTTCTTATGTTTGAAGTAACTGCATGATCTGTCTCTCTATAAATTTGTTTCACAAGGACACATATCAAATGTGTTGTTGTCAGGGGCAGATCCAGCTTTCACATTCAGGCAGGGAAAAATATTTTAGTTTAGTCCCATATTGCAAAAACTACTGAAATTTTGTTTTGTGTGTGTGTGTATATCAAAATATGCTACTTTACTACAAACAAGTTAACTTTAGCATGAATTGGGCTGAAATGCCACCATATAGGGCCAAGTTAGTATTTTCAGCTAGGGAAAATACCATGTTTTCATTTTTCCAGAAAAAAAATTCCAGCTAGGGCAATGGCCCTTGCTGTCCTGGTACTAGAACCGCCCCCTGGTTGTTGTAATATACTTTGCGTGCAATTTTTAAATATTCTTTGAACATTTTCGTCTGTGTCTGTCTTATGTGAATAGAGGTTGTCACCATGACAACATGAATTCGATGTTTTAGAAATACATCCATCACAAGTACATTACATTCGAATCAGCGCACACTGTTATTATTTTAAAGTAAACTTGGATTAAATGGATCCAAAAAGCAATAATGAATAAAATTTGGCAGTTGTGGTGACCTCAAAAAATTAAGATTAAATTCTTTGAAAGGAGAAAGATGCATATGTTGCACCCGGATTTGTAATGCAAGAATATTTGCAAGAATTACCGAAATATGCTGCCACCCTTACCATACATCCATTTTTCAGAAAGGACCGTACATGAAATTGAGAAAAATAATAATCTTACTCTAATAAAAATATTATGCAGCTGCAATGATATTTGAAGAACTTGGCACTTTCAACAAATATTGAATCCTAAAGCAACCAATATTGATCCTCAATCTTTTGATGAAATAAAAAACTCTTATTTTAAATTTGTCAATTTTTTGCAATATAGTCCATACAAAAAATGTTTTTTATATGTAATTTATAATGTAACTTAGGATCTTCAACTGACTGGCCTAACCAACAAATAAAAGTGATGTGTTTGTTTAATCGAAAATTTTAAATTTATCAAACAGATAAAAGTGATATATTTGTTTTGTCAAAACTTATGCATCAAAATAATGATCATGTTTGTTTTTAACTATTGCAATTTGGCAAAGAGACCAATTTGTTTTAACAAGTATAAATTGACAAAGGAGAATAATTATATTTAACCATTATAAATTGATAAAGGTGAACAATTTGTATTTTAATTCTCATTTAACATACAAGTGCTATATTTTGTTATGTTCTTTTGATTTAGACAAAAATGAGTATTTTTGTCTACTTTTAATGATAAAAATATGAATGTCTAATTATTCATTCTTTTACCATAAACAATTTCAATTCATTTAAAGTGATCAAAAGGACTCTTTTTTTTTATTTCCTATAGCATATTTGACAAAATGACTCTTTTCATTTCACATAAAATTTCAATAAGAAATGAAATTCTAAAATCTATGCTTCTTATTGTCTTTTTAAAAGAAAATAAATGAAACATTAATTCTTACCATTTTTTTTACAACTAGAATGTAACTAAAATATAACTTTTAAATCCTATCTTTTATTTACATATGAAAATGTGAATAAAAAGGTAATTCTTAATTTGAAAGTAAAATGAGAGATTTAATTCATGTTTTATTTGCATTAAAGGATGCAAAAAAAATGCAACTCTCAAAATGACATTTTATTTAAATCAAAAATGTAATCAAAATGTAACTTACATTTTGATGTTTTGTTTGCATTTAGAATTGCAAACAAAAGTAAGACCTAAATTTTTAATGTTTTATTTGCAATAAGGAATGCAAATAAAAGAACAAATTCTATTTTTAATGAATATTTGCATTAATGGATGCAAATAAAATGCAACTAATTTTATTTTCAATGAATATTTACATTTGTGAATGCAAATAAAAGGACAAATTTTAATTTCCAATATATACTTGCATTCGTGGATGCAAATAAAAGAAATATTTTCATTTCAAGGTATATTTGCATTAGTGAATGCAGATAAAAGAACAAGTCCTAATTTCAATGTATATTTGCATTAGTAAATGCAGATAAAGGAATAGATTTTTGTTTTCAATAAATCAAGTTCTAACAAAAGTGTTATTATTATTTATTTTTTGTTCCACTACTTATGTTTTAACAAAAATGTTACCTTTAATTCACTAATCATAATTTGACAAAAATGTTATTGTTTTATTCAATGTATAAAAATGTATATTTTTGACAAATTCTATTCAAGGTATAAGAATGTGATATATATGCATTGGTGCATATAGATAAAAGAATAAACTTTAGTTTCATTTTATATTTTCATTTGTAAATGCAAATAAAAGAGTAACTTTAATTCCAATGCAAATAAAATGTAGATTTGGTCTTCATCCTTTCAAAATAAACCAAAAAGGAATATTTCTAATTCTATATTTTAATCGATGTAAATCTAAATCTAACCAAACAACAATCATCATCAAACAACTAATACCTCTCAGCAATCGTCATCACAGAACAAATCAACATTGAAATAATTATATATACAATCATGAATATGAAATAAATATAAATTTCAAATTTAATTAAATAATTAATTTTAAATTTAAATAGATATCTCACATTGCTATTCAGATCTGAATTTTCCTCAATTTTCAAAGTCCTTGTTTTCAGATCTGGTCACCGTCATCGCGAAGTATTCTTCGACACGAGTCCAACGCAACTGGTTTCATGGAATTCTGATTTAAAATGATCGAGTTATGCCGTCTTAATCGCTAATGACAACATTAAAATAATTAAGTAATTAATTTAACTAAAATTCTCCTTAAACCTTTCTACCTCATTCTACTGGAATACGCTACTTTTCAGAACCCATCACTGATTGGGGGAACTCGCCGCCGCCGCCACGTCAGGACGTCGGTCGGAGATCAGAAGCCGCCATCCGCTCGCCCTTCGAAGGAGTCACTGGCGCCGGAGGTATGGACTAGTTCGGTGGTCCCTGAGCATTAGAAAACGGCTGTAGGCGTCGGCCCTAGGTGACCCAATTCCGTCCATGTTGGTTCATGATATTCGATCTTGACCATTCATCTCAAAGATCTCAAGAAGCTCTTCGATTCTGCGTTGGAGTTGTTGAAATTCATTGAGTATGTGAGGAGATCGAAGGGGAAGAAAATTGGAGCTTGGTGGCCATGAATTTCAGTATATGGCGGCTACTGTATTTTGTATTAGGCTTGGACCGTATTACATAGAGTATATATAGTGTATTCCAATTTTATTTTATTTATTTAACTATTTAATTCAAGAAAATATTTGTTCGATGATACTGACTCCGATTTGAACCCAACGAGTGTCGCCCCTTGCTAATAACCCCCATCCCGGACACAATGGAATAAGTTTCGTAACCCAACTCGGCTGTTATGATATGTTTTTCTTTAAATTAAATTATAAATCATTTAATTATTAAATTTCAACGTACGTTTTAAATTACCGGTACCACATACTAACTCAGAAAATTACAGAAAAATTATTTCTAGATATGTTTTGAAGATACGGTTCTAACGAGACTAATTTCATCGAATTCTGAGACTGTTTGAAAAATGGTCATTTTCAAGTCGATTAAATTTGACTATAATTGACAAAACACATTTTCTTTTGCCACGCTCGCATATTAATTCGAAAAATTATGAAAATTGAAACCTAGAAATAGTTTGACATTCCGATTCCAACAAAAGTGGTTTCGTCGAAAACCGAGGTCGTTTGAAAAATGACTATTTTTAAGGCCAATATATTATATTAAAATGTATATATAAATTCTACAGCGACTTTTCTAAATTTTAAACTGGACATAACTTTTGATTTATAAAGTGAAATTTCAGTTTTTCAGATTCGTTAGAAAGATATAATTAAATAGATTTAAATATTTCTTATTTCGCTCAATTCTGATTTAAAATGAATCATGTACCGTCAGTCAAAGTTCAAATTCAAAATTTCAAACTGCAGCGCTGTTTCTAACTCCTTTTATAATTAAATTGAATTTATTCGTTTTAAAATAAAATTTTCATTGTTATTATTTAAAATAAGTTGTTTTAAACATCCTAAATTCATTAAAATTTCAAAAATAAAAATTTTAAATTGGCCCCAAAATTCCGGGTTGTTACAATCGCCCCCACTTAAAATATTTTCGTCCTCGAAAAGGAACGTAGCTAAAAGTTGTTTAATTAACCAACTCAACTAAATTTTATTTATTGGTTTCAATTAATTATCATTCTAATATTTTAATTAGTGAAACAAATTATCAGACATCACAACCAGCAATCAATTAGGTGATTAACTTTTCAAATATATACCTCTTATGTATAGTCAAAAATCATATTTTTAGTGCAAATCACAGAAATGTGTACTAACTAAGTTTTGGTTCTCATACCAGCCAATGGAAATATATAGACATACCACTTTCGAGACTCGAACATAAATACTGATAATGCGGCCGCATCACCAGAATTACCCCCGGGCGACTAGAGTGTGATTCCTCCGTTAATTAATCGTATATTCGAAATCTTTATATACTCAATTGTCCACATTAAAATATAATATACTCAAATACGTATATTAAGATAGAATTTACAAAACTAAATTTGTTTCCATTTTTAGAGAAAATAATACTCTTCACACTCGTTCTAGGATACTACTTATCCTATCTCTAACAAGTTATTCTCATTGGATATTACTAATCCAATCTTTGATGAATTCTTTCGTTCAGTTCTAATGTGTCTTGTTCTCGAGCTCTGTAAACCAAAGCTCCGATACCAAATGTGACGACCCAAACTTTCCAGTAAAGGAAAGTCTGGATTGCTTTGAGAACAACACACATCAGAACATAAACTGTAGAACATTTTATCGCTGATTACAACAATTACATCAGAATACAAGAATGTAACAGAGTATGAATACTTATTACAGAAATAGAAATACAATAATATCAGAGTTTTTAAATTACATTTAAATAGCAGCGGAAAAATATTACAAATATACAACTGAAAGGAATACATGGATACAAAGCTTTCCGAATACCGCTTCAGCTGTAAACCAAGATCCTGTAAATATATCTGCAAAAAGCTACTCGACTGCCCGTGTGGAAAATATGGGCACCCGAGTTTGCCAGTGAAATAAACTACAGGTCAGTCATGGGACTGGTATGAGAAATCTTAACTTAACTTATCTAATAATAAGGCTAATCACAGGGCCACGCCGCTAACGCAGAATGGGTTTACTCCATTGGATTGCCAGTGCATAAAATAAAGTAAAACTTTAGACAATGCAATGCTTTTTAGAAAAATGAAACCATTATAAGACCCAGGTCCCATCACACAATGCAACGCAAACCAGAGGATAGGGTTTTACCTTATAATGGTCAAGAGATGCTTGATACGATAAAACGGATTTAGTATTAGTGTGTATATCCATGGGTATATATATATTTCAAAAACAATTTCAATCATAATGTATTAATCACAGACGGCATAGTACCCCAGCCTACTATGTCGCCATACTAGTTCTACAATCAACACCGCAAGGTCGTATTGGAAATTGGATTTCCATCATGAGTCGAGGCTAGGGGCAAGCTCCTCTCCAATTCGAGACACTCTAGCAAATGCCTCAGGATCCCCCGCAGTGAACCCTTGGATCTTCAGGGCCGGTCCCCGCCTATCGGCAGTGGATTGATTACGCCTGAACACACGCTTCCCGGTCCCTTTGAACCTATAGTATGACCACTAACGGCCTATAAAAATCTGAGGCGCCTCAAAATCCATCATCCACATAAGTAAAATGCCAGCCAGTTTAAGCACTAACACCACTCCCAGCTAGAAAGAAATGTGTGCACTCCCTACAGTCCTAATCCCGTTTTTGACTCATACCGGGGTGTGAGGCTCGTGAAGTCACGCTATACACAAAGCTATGCCTTAATAGGCTATACTTTGATCATCCCACAAGGCCCTGCTTTTCAACAAGAGCCTTGATCATTTGCATCTTGGCGTGCCACATTGACAATTCACGCCATGCGATCAATCACTATTAATATATACCAGGGTGTCAAGTAGAGAATAAATTCTCCACCACCAAACAGACATACATTACCAGAAATCGATTTAATTCACATGGAACAAAATCCAATGTCAGACACACATCCATTTACTAGCTTATCCTCTGGGTCTGAGCGAAAACCAAATCCGAACAATCAACAATAGCCCGGACGATCACCACTGAGGCCGCTTCAAGGTAGCTACTCCCATCAAGGGTCTCTGTAGCAACACATCCATTCGATGTAAAGATCGTCAGTCTTCAACCACCGTCTTCATCTTCGACTCTTCATCGTCGTAGTAATTATTCGGAATGGGTTAAACCCAGTCTTTCCGCATAACTCACGTATTTTATAATTAAAAATCAAGTACTATAAAAACACATCCAACGCCTCATTCCAATTCAGAGTATTCTTTTAAATAAAATATTCACCTTATTTTATCAAAGATAAATTCTTCAAATTATTCATAAATCCTTCTTTTGAAGATTTATTAAAACCCCAATTTGGTTTTAAATATCAAAAATCATTATTCAATGATTATTCAAGTTTAAGAAATTAATCTTATTCTTAACTGGGTTAAAGAACTAATGTCATTTAAAACATAGTTCACGGTAAACCCAAAATCGACTTCCATTAAATATGGAATCTTCACAGAAATCAAATCAATATATAATTGTTATAAATTTCGGTATTCGATCAATAATATAAATGGAATAACGGCAAAGCCTCTTAAACTCCATATGTAGTATCGATCTTCTTTTACAGAAGCTTATCTCGGTTATTATTAATTCGAATTCCATTCAATTCCAGTTTAATGTATTAAATTGGAAAACTTCATTAAATCTTAATTTAATGATCTATTCTAGTTAATAACTAGTTCATTTAAATAAAAATTTATTTTTCCAAAATATATTTTTTTTCTAAAATATTTTTATCTTTTTATCTTTTTTTTTCCATTCAAGAACGGACATAGAAGTCATCATTTCATTATTGGTTAAATATTATATAATAATATTCTTTATATAAAAAGATTCTTTACATAAATTATCCTTTATAGTACGGTATTCTTTATTTTAAAAGATATTTATATTACAATGTTCTTTTTCTAATTATTCCTTATTTTAAAAGATATTCTTTATTTAAAAGAAATCCTGCATTGGAATGCGGCTCAATCATTTACCATATAACTTTGTTATATGGATTTCATACATTGAATCTGTATAACCATAATGATAAATATCATCAAACCATCCATTCACATCCCGAGTGCAATCTATAACTGTTTGAGCATTAAAACGAAATAATAACGCTCATCGCAGCCTGTCGATTGTTCGATCGACATACAAATAAATATTGGGATTAGTGTAAGTCAATTTTCATCCCAACACCCGTGTAGGGTTTTCCATCAACAAATAGTTCGTAAAATTAATGATTGGTTAAAGGATTTAACCAATCCAATTCTGCTAGTAAGTTGATGATACTGAACCATCATGTAATTTATTTCTAATGTCGAATAAAAATGTATTTTTATTCGTAAAATTTTCCTATACAATTCTAATGTCACATAAACTGTGATTTATTTATATGGCATAATTAGGGATGACAACTAGAAGATACGTTTATTTGTTTTATATTTCCAATATAAAATCTAACACATAAAAATGTGAATTTTAAGTCGCCCACAAATTCTAATGTATGCATTAATATATAAAAATTGTCACTTTAGTTCACCTGCACATTCTAATGTATGTTTTTACCAAAAATACGATTCCTATATTTGAATATAATTTCTAATGTAGGTTCGCAAATAAAAATGGTCTTTATATTTACTTATAAAACCTATTTCATGTTATGCAAATAAAAATAATTATTATATTTACATATAGGTTTTATTCCAACAAAATGTACAAGAAATGTTACTTCTACTTTGAGGTAACACAAACCCATTTTACAAAATGCTATTTGTGTTTAACTCTTTATTTAATCAAAAATGTGATTTTTATTTTATTCTAAATTTAATTAACAAAATGTAATTTTGCTTCAACTATTATATCTTGACAAAATAAATATATTGGTTCAATTAATCTATTTGGTCAAACAATAAAAATAATGACTTTGTTTTGTCGACAAATCTATTCTGACAAAACAAATAAAAGTGATGTGTTTGTTTAATCGAAAATTTTAAATTTATCAAACAGATAAAAGTAATATATTTGTTTTGTCAAAACTTATGCACCAAAATAATGATCATGTTTGTTTTTAACTATTGCAATTTAGCAAAGAGACCAATTTGTTTTAACAAGTATAAATTGATAAAGGAGAATAATTATATTTAACTATTATAAATTGATAAAGGTGAACAATTTGTATTTTAATTCTAATTTAACATACAAGTGCTATATTTTGTTACCTTCTTTTGATTTAGACAAAAATGAGTATTTTTGTCTACTTTTAATGAAAAAAATATGAATGCTTAATTATTCATTCTTTTACCATAAACAATTTCAATTCATTTAAAGTGATCAAAAGGACTCTTTTTTTTATTTCCTATAACATATATGACAAAATGACTCTTTTCATTTCACATAAAATTTCAATAAGAAATGAAATTCTAAAATATATGCTTCTTATTGTCTTTTTAAAAGAAAATAAATGAAACATTAATTCCTACCATTTTTTTACAACTAGAATGTAACTAAAATATAACTTTTAACTCCTATCTTTTATTTACATCTGAAAATGTGAATAAAAAGGTAATTCTTAATTTGAAAGTAAAATGAGAGATTTAATTCATGTTTTATTTGCGTTAAAGGATGTAAATAAAATAAAATGAAACTCTCAAAATGACATTTTATTTACATCAAAAATGTAACCAAAATGTAACTTACATTTTGATGTTTTGTTTGCATTTATAATTTCAAACAAAAGTAAAACCTAAATTTATTATGTATTATTTGCAATAAGGAATGCAAATAAAAGAACAAATTCTATTTTTAATGAATATTTGCATTAATGGAAACAAATAAAATGCAACTAATTTTATTTTCAATGAATATTTACATTTGTGAATGCAAATAAAAGGACAAATTTTAATTTCCAATGTATATTTGCATTGGTGGATGCAAATAAAAGAAATATTTTCATTTCAAGGTATATTTGCATTAGTGAATGCAGATAAAAGAACAAGTCCTAATTTCAATGTATATTTGCATTAGTAAATGCAGATAAAGGAATAGATTTTTGTTTTCAATAAATCAAGTTCTAACAAAAGTGTTATTATTTATTTTTATTTTGTTCCACAACTTATGTTTTAACAAAAATGTTACCTTTAATTCACTAATCATAATTTGACAAAAATGTTATTGTTTTATTCAATGTATAAAAATGTATATTTTTGACAAATTCTATTCAAGGTATAAGAATGTGATATATATGCATTGGTGCATATAGATAAAAGAATAAACTTTAGTTTCATTTTATATTTGCATTTGTAAATGCAAATAAAAGAGTAACTTTAATTCCAATGCAAATAAAATGTAAATTTGGTCTTCATCCATTCAAAGTAAACCAAAAAGGAATATTTCTAATTCTATATTTTAATCAATGTAAATCTAAATCTAACCAAACAACAATCATCATCATCAAACAACTAATACCTCTCAGCAATCGTCATCACAGAACAAATCAACATTGCAATAATTATATATACAATCATGAATATGAAATAACTATAAATTTCAAATTTAATTAAATAATTAATTTTAAATTTAAATAGATATCTCACATTGCTATTCAGATCTGAATTTTCCTCAATTTTCAAAGTCCTCGTTTTTAGATCTGGTCACCGTCATGGCGAAGTATTCTTCGACACGAGTCCAACGCAACTGGTTTCATGGAATTCTGATTTAAAATGATCGAGTTATGCCATCTTAATCGCTAATGACAACATTAAAATAATTAAGTAATTAATTTAATTAAAATTCTCCTTAAACCTTTCTTCCTCATTCTACTGGAATACGCTACTTTTCAGAACCCATCACCGATTGGGAAAACTCGCCACCGCCGCCACGTCAGCACGTCGGTCGGAGATCAGAAGCCGCCATCCGCTCGCCCTTCGAGGGAGTCACCGACGCCGGAGGTATGGACCAGTTCGGTGGTCCCTGGGCTTCAGAAAACGGCTGTAGGCGTCGACCCTAGGTGACCCAATTCCGTCCATGTTGGTTCATGATATTAGATCTTGACCATTCATCTCAGAGAGCTCAAGAAGCTCTTCGATTCTGCATTGGAGTTGCTGAAATTCATTGAGTATGTGAGGAGATCGAAGGGGAGGAAAATCGGAGCTTGGTGGCCATGAATTTCAGTATACGGCGGCTACTGTATGAGACGACCCCAAACCCCGTACTGACGGTGGGAAGGGTAATCCTTGGAATATACACATAAACAGATAATAGCAGAACAGAAATAAATAAATACACCAGATTATGAACAATAGAATATACTGGATAAATGTAATCATCAGAGTTACACATTATACACGATCGTACTTAGTACAAATACAGTTCAGCTATACATAAATGTCTACAGCGGAAAACAAACAAAATATGTACAATAGGAGATGAACAGCATAAAATAGATAAATGATAGAATCCATCTTCAGCTCCAGCTATCCAGAAAGAGACAGCTAAACCTGAATACAAGACTGCCCATGTAGAAAAAGGGGCACCCGAGTTTGAAAGTGAAACGGATTGGCCAATCACAGGACCACGCCACTTTCGTGGAACGGGATTACTCCATCGGATTGCCAGTGCTTTAAAACAAATCATTCTTTTAAACATCGCAATGCTTTTAATAAAAATGAAGCCATTATAAGACTCAGTTCCCAACACACAATTCAACGCAAACCGGAGGATAGAGTTTTTTCCTTATAATGGCCAAAATACGATTGATATGAATAAAACAAAAGCATTTGATATTATTACTAGTGTTTATATGTTTCAAAAACAAATTCAATCATAACTATCAATCATAGACGGCATTAATGTCCCATACCACTATGTCGCCATATATAGGTATACAATCAAAACCGCACAGTCACGTATTTGGAAATTGGATTTCCATCATGAACCAAGGCAAAAGATAGTCCTTACCGACTTCGAGATAATATAGCCTACCATATCTCAGGAACAGCCGCAACTTCCCCCTGGATCGTCAGGGCCGGTCCACCGATGTGGATTATTATGCCTGAACAATACGTCTCCCCGCCCTATGGGGCGCAAATGAGCCAATGAATGACTCCATCGGACCTGGATCGTCCGATCTAATCGAGGCGCCTCGCAACAGTAACAACCACATAAGTAAAATGTCAGGCCGTGTAAAATCACTGACACAACTCCTAGGTAGAAAGAAAGGAATGCCCTCCCTGAGGTCCTTCTCCCGTTTCTGGTTCATACCGGGGTGTGAGGCTCGCGAATTTACTTTATACACAAAGCTACGCCACACAGGAGGTGCTTTGATCATCTCCACAAGACTTTGCTTTTCAATAGAAGCCCTGATCATTTGCCACTTAGGCATGCCACACTAGCAATTCATGCCATGCGACTAATGTCCATCGATATACAACCTCTGAGCTCGTGCGTTTCAGAGAAGGGTGTTAAGCAAAAGAATAAATTCTCCGCCGCCAAACAGATGTATATTAAATAGAGATCAATCAACACAGAATAAAATCCAATGTCAGACACACAGTCCATTTACAAGTCCGTTCTGGGTCTGAACGAAGCCGGAGGCACTATATACCTCGCAAACCCATCGATCACCACGTACGTCTGGACGATCACCACTCATTATCCATATTTTGGGATGCCTTCCAATCAGGACCTCGGTTACCATCCAAACGAGGTGAAGATCTCCGGTCTTCGACCACCGTCTTCATCTTCGAATTCTTATCGTCGATTCAGTTATTCAGAATGGGATAAACCCAGGTCTTTCTGAGCAACTCGCGTATATAATAAACAAGTGCTACACAAACACTACTACGCATCATTTCAATTCATTAGTCACTAACCGTCAATCAGTAAGAGAACGATTTCCCAAATATTAACCCCGAAGGCCGAAACCAACATAAGATCAACACCCAGGAAACCATTCGACTTAGCTAACCTTCAGTTAATTTCTAAATCACATCCATATTTTTTATAATATTTTATAACGATTTATCGCTATTTTTATTTATTTTGAAATAGCCAATTTATTCAAAACGACGCTTCGGGCCATAACGCGGCCGTGGCGCTGTTTTTCTTCAGATTTGATTTACACATATCTTAAAATCAAACCGTTGGATCTTCACAAAATTTACATTATTAGAAAGATCTTTTCAAAACGAATCCAACGGTTCCAGTTTCGGGAAAATTCGACGGTCGGATCTCCCGGTATAATCTTTTGAAGTTTCGATTTCAAAATACGAACTACAGCATCGTTATTCGATATATTCCAATTTTATATATATATATATATATATATATATATATATACATCGATTCTTCGATTTCAAAGCTATATTCTTTTCATACGTTAGATAAAAATTATATTTTTATCTAACTGTCTTCTATTTCAACACTTCACTATATTTAACAATTCATGTATATAATAAAAATGTGATTTTTATTGTAAAACAATTCATTTTAAAACACTATTATTTTATATAGTTCATATAGGTAATGAAAATGGGATTTTTATTATAAAACAATTTCTTTCAAAACAAGATTATTTTATATAGTTCATATAGATGATAAAAATGTGATTTTTATTATAAAACAATTTATTTCAAAATATGAATACCATTCAACACATGAATTTCAATTCAACGAATGAATATCGATTCAACACATGAAGGTTTTCTATAGTTTATATAAATCGATAAAAATGTGATTTTCATATTTAAAACACGAACACCATTCAACACATGAATTTCTATCCAACGAATGAATATCGATTCAACACATGAAGGTTTTCTATTCAACGAATAAATATAGTTTCAACAAATGAAAATAATTCAAACACATGAATATTATTCAAAATTTCGGTAGCATAACGGCAGGGTAGTTAAAACCGGGACCGTCCCTAGTACGGCTCCTCGCTCTACCTTAAAACCTCGCGGTTTTTGACAATGGGGAATCATGCATCTAGTTCGCACGCAGGCGGCATGTATATTTATTTCATTTCCACAAACTAATCCTATGTGGTTTCAACCAAATATTTCTCAACCACAAACGGGTATTTTTCAACCATAATCAATCAATATCAACCACAAACAATTCCAATCAACCATTCGCTATCAATCGATATTCACACCAATCACAACCAATATATATCGTCCATGGTTTGTGGACGAGGGGCGTATATATATATATATATATATATATATATATATATATATATATATATAGCATTTCACTTCTATTTCAATACATATATAATTTTTACAACGCATATACAACTTATACATCGAACGTACAACTTATACAACGCTTATACATGAGGTGTACAACGCTAATATAACTCATACATCGACTATATAATTTATACATCATCGTTTTCCATATCGTTTATAAATTAGAAATCTCACATTGGGTTCCACTCCACCAAAATTTGCAGAAGGCTCAGAAAAATATGCGGTCTCTTCTAAAATGTAGAAGGCGTCAACACGGTCACGATGTTTCCTGTTTCATTGAATTTCGTCAACACACGAAAAAGATATGATTTTTCAAAGTTTGCAACGGTTTAAAGGTATTAAAACTGTTGAATATTAATATGGTCGTACCTCAGCTGAAAGGTTCAAAACTAGGTTTGGATTTATCTCGAAATCCGTGTAGTTATTCGTCGATCGGCCTTCGCAGCGTCGAAGAGGGAGGAGAGGCGCGCCTGCACCTCTGACAACGGCGAGCTCGGTGGTCAGAATCAGGCGGGGCGGCGGCTGGAAGCCGAGATCTTCCTGGCGTCCGTTCTCCCAAAATACACAATGAAAAACTCGAAACCAGGTAATCTTCAAAAAGTTCAACTGTGGCATGAGCTAATTCGGCGTGGATTGATCGGAAAATGGACGGGAATGTTTGAAAGGGTTTTCGCCGTATATCGCCTTAATCGGGGAGAGAGAAAATTAGTTTTTTCCTTTTTTTTATAAAAAATCTGATTGGCCGGTGGGTTTTAAAAGGGGTTTTCTGACATGACCACCAATCTAAACCCAACGACTATCGTCCCTAGATTTTTACCCCCATTCCGAACACAATGGGATATTTTTCGAAGGCCCATTCGACTGTTTCTGTCAGTTTTCCTTCAAATTAAAATATAAAACATTTAATATTTGATTTGAACGTACATTTCAATTTGCCAAGGCCACAAACTGATTCGAAAAATTCCAGAAAAATAAATCTGGCTATGTTTTGACGATACAGTTCCAACAAAACTAGTTTCGCCGAATTCTGAGACCGTTTGCAAAAAGGCCCATTTCTGGTCGATCCAATTTAACTATAATTGACCAAAACACGTTTTCTTTTGCCACGCTCATATACTAGCTTCAAAAATTATGAAATTTGAAACCTAGCAATAACTTCACATCCCGGATCCAACAAAAGTGGTTTCGTCGAATTCCGAGGTCGTATGCAAAATGGCCAATTTCACGGGCTATATAAATTCCATAGCGACCTTTCTGAAAATTCATTTGGCCATAACTTTTGCTTTCCGCGGTGAAACTTCGATTTTTCAGATTCGTTAGAAAGGTATTCACTAACAGATTTAAATATTTTTGGTTTCACTCAAATCTGTTTTGTTTTGCACTTGGTACAGTCCGACAAAGTTTGAATTCAATTTTTGAAACTACAGCGCCATTTCAGGCCTTGTTTATAATTATAATTAATTATATTCGTTTTCAAACGTCGATTCAAACTCACTTTTCATTGCTATTATTTCAAATATTTATTTTAAATATTCAAAATCCATTATTTTAGCCAATTTAAAAAATTTAAATTGGTTCAGATTTTCCGGGTCGTTACAATCTCCCCCACTTAAAACTTTTCGTCCCCGAAAAGGAACAAAGTCGAAAGTTGTTTTGATTAGTCAACTCCACGTTCAATCTGGCTTCAATTCTCCAACTTTTCAGTTTCTGAGAATTTTCAAATTCTTCAAAAATTTGGCTAACACCCGGAATTTTCGAAATTTTTTGCCATAATTTCCTTCGTACGGGGAGAGGTTTGGAAATTTTTTGGGCCGTATTAGGTACCCAATAAATCCTAATAAGCATACACATATTTATAGTGATATATTCTGGTGTTTACAGGGGAGCGTGTATGGATAATAACTCCAGAGAATAAATTCTCGTCACCCTGTCAAAGCCTGAGGGAGTGTGTATTTTAAATGCTCTAGAGGATAAATCCTCGTCACCTCGTCCCGTGTGGGAAATAAATAGTCCATGTGCCGTATCTAATAACTAGAGAGATGTGATTATTGTCAACTCCAGACCCGTGTGGGGTTTTTATTAGTCTGGCAATTTTATCGTTACAATTTAAATAGTCCATATCAGTATTCAGTTCAACCTGTAAAATATAGTCATCGCCATACAAGCCTCTCGCTCGTATGGTAAATCTTCCACCTCGTCACACAAGCTCCAAATGCTTATGTGGTATATGATGAAGTATGCCTATCTTCAGAAGTATGCCGTGTAATGTAGTTCAAAATTAATTGTTACTATCCTATGGCGATATTTATTATTTCACACAGAACAACCAGCACTCCGCATCTAATGGCATTCATAGGAGTTGATATAATAATATTTCGCATCCAACTTATTAAGGTTTACCAATTTGTCGGGCACGCAAGTAAAATCTTTACTCAAAAGCTAATCCATTTACCTGTTCAAACATATATAATGCATATGTATATATTTCTATCTATTTTCTAATCAGTTCAATGTGTGATCTAAATGAATAAATTCTACCATTATTCCATTATTGATTAAATTAAATATCGTTTCAATAATTTAATTAATCTAATTTACTATCAAACAAAACAAACAACAATCAAATTGTTTTTAACTTTTCAAATATATATCTTTTATATATTCAAAAATTATATTCCTACAACCAGACTATATATATAATCACAAATACGTTATTTAAAAACATATTACGCTCGACTCGTTCTGAGGCACTTCTGACCCCATCTCTAACGAGTTGTTCTGATTCTGCTTTTCTCTTACTAGGATATTGTTGATCTTATCTGTACTGAGTCACTCATCCTAGAACACTACTGGTTCTATCTCTGACAAGTTCGTTAATATGTTATATTCCAGAACTAAGCTTAACCAAAGCTCTGATACCAAATTGAGACGACCCCAAACCCCGTACTGACGGTGGCAAGGGTAATCCTTGGAATATACACATAAACAGATAATAGCAGAACAGAAATAAATAAATACACCAGATAATGAACAATAGAATATACTGGATAAACGTAATCATCAGAGTTACACATTATACACGATCATACTTAGTACAAATACAGTTCAGCTATACATAAATGTCTACAGCGGAAAACAAACAAAATATGTCCAATAGGAGCTGAACAGCATAAAATAGATAAATGATAGAATCCATCTTCAGCTCCAGCTATCCAGAAAGAGCCAGCTAAACCTGAATACAAGGCTGCCCGTGTAGAAAAAGGGGCACCCGAATTTGAAAGTGAAACAAACTACGAGTCAGTCATGGGACTGGTATGAGAAATCTACTCAACACATTTGAAATATGGCCAATCACAGGACCACGCCACTTTCGTGGAACGGGTTTACTCCATCGGATTGCCAGTGCTTTAAAACAAATCATTCTTTTAAACATCGCAATGCTTTTTATAGAAATGAAGCCATTATAAGACTCGGTTCCTATCACACAATGCAACGCAAACCGGAGGATAGAGTTTTAACCTTATAATGGCCAAAATATGATTGATATGAATAAAACAAAAGCATTTGATATTATTACTAGTGTTTATATGTTTCAAAAACAAATTCAATCATAACTATCAATCATAGACGGCATTAATGCCAAATACCACTATGTCACCATATATAGGTATACAATCAAAACCGCACAGTCACGTATTTGGAAATTGGATTTCCGTCATGAACCAAGGCAAAAGATAGTCCTTACCGACTTTGAGACAATCTAGCCTACCATGTCTCAGGAACAGCCGCAACTGCCCCCCGGATCGTCAGGGCCGGTCCACCGATGTGTATTACTATGCCTGAACAATACATCTCCCCGCCCTATGGGGCGCAAATGAGCCAACGGATGACTCCATCGGACCCGGATCGTCCGATCTAATCGAGGCGCCTCGCAATAGTAACAACCACATAAGTAAAATGTCAGGCCGTGTAAAAACACCGACACAACTCCTAGCTAGAAAGAAACGCATGCCCTCCCTGAGGTCCTTCTCCCGTTTCTGGTTCATACCGGGGTTTGAGGCTCGCGAATTTACTTTATACACAAAGCTTCGCCACACAGGCGATGCTTTGATCGTCTCCACAAGACTTTGCTTTTCAACAGAAGCCCTGATCATTTGCCACTTAGGCATGCCACACTAGCAATTCATGCCATGCGACTGATGTCCATCGATATACAACCTCTGAGCTCGTGCGTTTCAGAGAAGGGCGTTAAGCAAAAGAATAAATTCTCCGCTGCCAAACAGATGTATATTTAATAGAGATCAATCAACACAGAATAAAATCCAATGTCAGACACACAGTCCATTTACAAGTCCGTTCTGGGTCTGAACAAAGCCGGAGGCACTATATACCTCGCAAACCCATCGATCACCACGTACGACTGGATGATCACCACTCATTATCCATTTTTTGGGATGCCTTCCAATCAGGACCTCGGTTACCATCCAAACGAGGTGAAGATCTCCGGTCTTCGACCACCGTCTTCATCTTCAATTTCTTATCGTCGATTCAGTTATTCAGAATGGGATAAACCCGGTCTTTCTAAGCAACTCGCGTATATAATAAACAAGTGCTACACAAACACTACTACGCATCATTTTAATTCATTAGTCACTAACCGCCAATCAGTAGGAGAACGATTTCCCAAATATTAACCCCGAAGGCCGAAACCAACATCAGATCAACACCCAGGAAATCATTCGACTTAGCTAACCTTCAGTTAATTTCTAAATCACATCCATATTGTTTATAATATTTTATAATGATTTATCGGTATTTTTATTTATTTTAAAATAGCCAATTTATTCAAAACGACGCTTCGGGCCATAACGCGGCCGTGGCGCTGTTTTTCTTCAGATTTGATTTACACTTATCTGAAAATCTAACCGTTGGATCTTCACAAAATTTACATCATTAGAAAGATCTTTTCAAAACGAATCCAACGAATCCAGTTCCGGGAAAATCCGACGGTCGGATCTCCCGGTATAATCGTTTGAAGTTTCGATTTCAAAATACGAACTGCATCGTCGTTATTCGATATATTTCAATTTTATTTATATATATATATATTGATTCTTCGATTTCAAAGCAATATTCTTTTCATACGTTTGATAAAAATTATATTTTTATCTAACTGTCTTCTATTTCAACAATTCATGAATATAATAAAAATGTGATTTTTATTGTAAAACAATTCATTTCAAAACACTATTATTTTATATAGTTCATATAGGTAATAAAAATAAGATTTTTATTATAAAACAATTTCTTTCAAAACAAGATTATTTTATATAGTTCATATAGATGATAAAAATGTGATTTTTATTATAAAACAATTTATTTCAAAATATGAATACCATTCAACACATGAATTTCAATTCAACGAATGAATATCGATTCAAGAAGGTTTTCTATAGTTTTTATAAATCGATAAAAATGTGATTTTCATACTTAATACACGAACACCATTCAACACATGAATTTCTATCCAACGAATGAATATCGATTCAACACATGAAGGTTTTCTATTCAACGAATAAATATAGTTTCAACAAATGAAAATAATTCAAACACATGAATATTATTCAAAATTTCGGCAGCATAACGGCAGGGTAGTTAAAACCGGGACCGTCCCTAGTACGGCTCCTTGCTCTACCTTAAAACCTCGTGGTTTTTGACAATGGGGAATCATGCATCTAGTTCGCACGTAGGCGGCATGTATATTTATTTCATTTCCACAAACTAATCCTATGTGGTTTCAACCAAATATTTCTCAACCACAAACGGGTATTTTTCAACCACAATCAATCAATATCAACCATAAACAATTCCAATCAACCATTAGCTATCAATCAATTTTCACACCAATCACAACCAATAAATATCGTCCATGGTTTGTGGACGAGGGGCGTGTATATATATATATATATATATATATATATATATATATATATATATATATATATATATATATAGCATTTCACTTCAATTTCAACACATATATAATTTTTACAACGCATATACAACTTATACATCGAACGTACAACTTATACAACGCTTATACATGAGGTGTACAACGCTGATATAACTCATACATCGACTATATAATTTATACATCGTCGTTTTCCATATCTTTTATAAATTAGAAATCTCACATTGGGTTCCACTCCACCAAAAATTGCAGATGGCTCAGAAAAATATGCGGTCTCTTCTAAAATGTAGAAGGCGTCCACACGGTCACGATGTCTCCTGTTTCATCGAATTTCGTCAAAACACGAAAAATATATGATTTTTCAAAGTTTACAACGGTTTAAAGGTGTTAAAACCGTTGAAAATTAATATGGCCGTACCTCAGCTGAAAGGTTCAAAACTAGGTTTGGATTTATCTCGAAATCCGTGTAGCTATTCGTAGATCGGCCTTCGCAGCGTCGAAGGGGGAGGAGAGGAGCGCCTGCACCTCTGACAGCGGCGAGCTCGGTGGTCAGAATCAGGCGGGGCGGCGGCTGGAAGTCGAGATCTTCCTGGCGTCCGTTCTCCCAAAATACACAATGAAAAAATCGAAACCAGGTATGGATTTGAAGAGCTCGGAAAGATCTTCAAAAAGTTCAACTGTGGCACGAGCTAATTTGGCGTGGATTGATCGGAAAATGGACGAGAATGTTTGAAAGGGTTTCCGCCGTATATCGCCTTAATCGGGGAGAGAGAAAATTAGCTTTTTTCCTTTTTTTATAAAAAATCTGATTGGCCGTTGGGTTTTAAAAGGGGGTTTCTGACACGACCACCAATCTAAACCCAACAACTATCGTCCCTAGCGTTTTACGCCCATTCCGAACACAATGGGATATGTTTCGACGGCCCATTCGACTGTTTCAGTCAGTTTTCCTTCAAATTAAAATATAAAACATTTAATATTTGATTTGAACGTACATTTCAATTTGCCAGGGCCACAAACTGATTCAAAAAATTCCAGAAAAATAAATCTAGCTATATTTTGACGATACGGTCCAAAAATACAAGTTTCGCCGAATTCTGAGACCGTTTGCAAAAAGGCCCATTTCTGGTCGATCCAATTTAACTATAATTGACCAAAACACGTTTTCTTTTGCCACGCTCACATACTAGCTTCAAAAATTATGAAATTAGAAACCTAGCAATAACTTCACATCCCGGATCCAACAAAAGTGGTTTCGTCGAGTTTCAAGGTCGTATGCAAAATGGCCAATTTCACGGGCTATATAAATTTCATAGCGACCTTTCTGAAAATTCATTTGGCCATAACATTTGCTTTCCGCTATGAAACTTCGATTTTTCAGATTCGTTAGAAAGGTATTCACTAAGATTTAAATATTTTTGGTTTCACTCAAATCCGTTTTGTTTTGCACCCGGTACAATCCGACAAAGTTTGAATTCAATTTTTGAAACTACAGCGCCATTTTAGGCCTTGTTTATAATTATAATTAATTATATTCATTTTCAAACGTCGAATTAAACTCACTTTTCATTGCTATTATTTAAAATATTTATTTTAAATATTCAAAATCCATTATTTTAGCCAATTTAAAAATTTCAAATTGGTTCAGATTTTTCGGGTCGTTACACTGTATTTTGTATTAGGGTTGGACCGTATTACATACTGTATATATAGTGTATTCCAATTTTATTTTATTTATTTAACTATTTAATTCAAGAAAATATTTGTTCGATGATACTGACTCCGATTTGAACCCAACGAGTGTCGCCCCTAGCTAATAACCCTCATCCCGGACACAATGGAATAAGTTTCGTAACCCAATTCGGCTGTTACGATATGTTTTTCTTTAAATTAAATTATAAATCATTTAATTATTAAATTTCAACGTACATTTTAAATTTCCAGGGCCACATACTAACTCAAAAAATTACAGAAAAATTATTTCTAGCTATGTTTTGACGATACGGTTCTAACGAGACTAATTTCGTCGAAATCTGAGACTGTTTGAAAAATGGCCATTTTCAAGTCGATTAAATTTGACTTAATTGACAAAACACGTTTTCCTTTTCCACGCTCACATATTAATTCGAAAAATTATGAAAATTGAAACCTAGCAATAGTTTGACATTCCGGTTCCAACAAAAGTGGTTTCGTCGAAAACCGAGGTCGTTTGAAAAATGACTATTTTTAAGGCCAATATATTATATTAAAAAATATATATAAATTATACAGCGACTTTTCTAAATTTTAAACTGGACATAACTTTTGATTTATAAAGTGAAATTTTAATTTTTTAGATTCGTTAGAAAGATATAATTAAACAGATTTAAATATTTCTTATTTCGCTCAATTCTTATTTAAAATGAATCATGTACAGTCAGTCAAAGTTCAAATTCAAAATTTCAAACTGCAGCGCTGTTTCTAACTCCTTTTATAATTAAATTGAATTTATTAGTTTTAAAATAAAATTTTCATTGTTATTATTTAAAATAAGTTGTTTTAAACATCCTAAATTCATTATAATTTCTAAAATAAAAATTTTAAATTGGCCCCAAAATTCCGGGTTGTTAAAAATAATATAAAGAAGAAATTGTTTAATATAAAAATCTTGTTATAAATATCACCATGAACTTACATATATCCTCTACACAAATTCGCTTGAAAACTGAGAAGTTAAAGACAATGGATTTCAGGAGAAACAAAGAAGGAAAGCTAGACCTTTGTGAGTAAACTTTTCCTTCTTTTGATTTTCACACGTATATGGAAATGCTGAAATTTATACCTGCATAATTACTTATCTATATATGTGTACTAGTTGGTATACATCCTATTCAAAACCTGGAAGTAAACTCTGAACCATCCCTTTGATTTACTGGCCACTTTATGTTGTTTAAGGGTTAAATAGGTTAGAACAAAGGGTGTTGAGAAACCAAAACAGCAGTACACATACTATGAATATGCTCACCTCTTTTAGTTATAAAAATCCAAAATTCGTTCCCTATTGGGTCAGTAAATTGGAGTCACACCTGGATGTGTTAATACATACATACGGTTTATGTTTAAGCACTTGCAATGCATACAGTATCACATATGATGTTGTATTCTAATGTTGTAATATGATGTAACAAACTCTGATATGTAATGTGATATTATATTTTGTTAAAATTTCGCTGTGAGATTTTGATGTGATGTTCTTCTTACTCTTCTATTCTATTAGTTCTATCTTTTCTATCTCATCCTTTGATTTCTTTCTATTAAAGATCTGTATTTTTGTACACTTTGGGTTGAATGTGTAAGATATTAGTCAGCTCAAATTGGTACGGATTTACGGCCCTTTACATACACTGCCACTCTACTCAATTGTTTCTTTTGTCTATTTTGAAGTTCTTTAAAATTTGAACTGTTGTTCTGTGTGACACTTCCTACTCTTATTTCGTTTACTGGCTTGCAATAATTTGAGTGGCTGTTACTAATATTTCTAATTTGTATGGTTTTCCTTTTTATTTATATGCTTAGGTTCAATTTATTAACATATTTGAATTTACATGATGAGGATATGCTCGAATCACAACTTTTTAGTATTTGTCTCACATTAAAATGTTTCAAAACATTATGGCTATTCTGCGGTTAAAACGTGGGTACTGATTATATTTTATTTCATATACAATGACATATTTACGCATGCTACATTGAAGATTGCTTCAATAATGGGATAGTTATTGATCACAAACATAAGCAATAAGAGTTGTTTTCTAATTGTACATTGATGATAATACAAATGCCTTACACAGGCAATAAATTATAGCATTTATTGTTATTTACAATGAGGCCTTGCCTTGACGGTGGTCATTTCATTTACTGAGTCTAATACTATATTTGCACAACGTTCAAATATTATTTCTTAAATATGTATATAAATTCCACACTAACTTAAATAGTAATAGATTATGTGCAATGGTTTTCAACAATTGAAAATTTTATTGGCCAACATGTACGTAGAACCTATAAAATAATTTTTCTACGCATAGCACAAAAGATTATATTTTGTTAACAAAATAATTATTTTGAATAACCAAAAAATATATTAAATTATAAATTTGTTCAGTTGAAAATAATCAGTGTGTTTTAAAGGTATATAAATTCCAAAATATTAGACAAAAATGGTAATCAAAACATAAAAATACAACCCGTGTGCGTAGCACGGGTTCACACTAGTAATTATTGAAAAGAGAATCAAGTACATTAGAAGTAAAACCACTAAAAATGGCAAACCTACCGGGATAGACTGTTCCATAGTTTACGTAATTGATATAGGCATTGATAGTGTTAAATTTGGTGATAAAAAATTACAAATAGGTGGAAACAAATATGCAAAGGGAGAAGTAATCACATTTGTTTATTATGGAAATGAATAACTATTGGATATCATTTATATGAGATGGCAAGGAAATAAATGTTGAATATAACAATACAGTTTTTGTTTGCTGATAACAAACTTATATATAAATGTGTTTGTATATGTACAATTCTATATTGCAACACATATAGAAATGAATATTTATTTTGAATGAAATGTTATTGCACAAGATTTAGCATTTAAATAGAGTTTTTATTCAAATAAATATTTTATTTCAACATTTGAAATAGCACAAACTTCCAACTCCACTATTGTACATTTAATTGTGATATAATACATTCAATTCGCACTTACATTCATTCCTCATTACAACACTCATTTCACTCAGATTTCACTCAGTTATATATATACTGTTTCATGTAGAGACTCATATACACACACTAACCCACTTTGTCTTCACTTGCTTCAGATCCAATCCAACCGCCTGCATTCTTGTTACAAAAACACACACAATAAAATGGAAAAAAAATAGAATTAACTGTAGACAAATATGAAATTATTTTAAATTTTATTTGCCTTCTAATTTTCGTGTGTTTCTCATCATATTTGTAGACTTGGTCTAATATATATACGTTTATTTGAGTCTAGATTGCTTGTGATATTTACAGTGTTCACTGTAAATAACATAAGGTAAAACGAATAACAAGTGCCTACAGACCAGTCTCAACGTAGCTATAAGGGTCTGCTGATCAAGAGCAGCCACGACTCAATTTTGTGGTCTGCTGAACTTGACCAGCCATGACACAACGTACAGTGGTCTGATGATTTAAATAGAAAAATATTTTTGCACTTGTATACAGTTATTTTTCAGGTGAATTGGTACAAAACTCAATCATGCACAATGGCACAAAAGCTCATGTACATCATCGTTTTCAAGTTTGCCAAAGAATGGATGAGGCAAACAACAAAATAGTTGCATGCAAAATGTGCCAACAATGGTTCAATTACGAAAGTACATCATAGTGAAACAAGGTAGTGCATAGGCACATATATTGCATATCAAGGTCCAATAAAGTAAAGCGTATTCACACATCAAAAATCACAAATCATGGCACATGGAAACATGATGCATGAACATGGCGTGTGCAGTAAATGACGTACACAAGCACAAGTAATAACATGACATATTTTGTAAGTGACAAAGAAAATACAAGTGTTTCAGCATAAAATGAGTGTTGGCACATGCATAGCCAAGCTAAACCGGCCAAGCCATGCATATACATAGTGGCATAGCACTGAACATGCAGTAAAACAACATATACAATGATATAAGGCCAAGAATAAACTCATGCAGTAAGTCACAGATGGCCAAGAGGCATACATGGATGATTAATACACAAGGACGATGGTGCAGCAAGGAGCAGATGTACAGGATCAGGAGAATTGGTTACAGTAAGCACAAGTCGAGGTAGTAACAGTCCAACATCAAAGGAGTGAAACAACATCTATCACAAGAAACATAAGATGCACAAGGCAACAAGATGGACACAAGCGGACATGGCAAGCAACTTATCCAAGCAGCAGTTTAAGAATGAATTTATCCATATATAGTTCAAACAATCAAGAACAAAAGCACGGATAACATGGCCGAGGTCAAGTTTAATACCTGTTCAGGGTTTCTAAATAAGTCATATAACATTTGTTCTTATTAGTAAAGCATCAGTAGTCACAACATGCAAAAAAATTTGAAGACAACACAAAGTAAATGGTCATGGCAACATGGTGTCATAAACAGGAGGTGCACATGTTCAGCTCAAGTAAGTGTGCAACAAATGTAACAGGTTAGCGCATAACATGCATATCTTTCAGGTAAACTCAAATAACCATACACAAAAGGGAAGCTTGGCATATAGTGCAAGCAAGAAAGTATACAAGCTCAAGTGAAATGGAAAATGAACAAAGGCAACTGAGGTTATTGAAAAAGGCAAACTTCAGAATGAACTAAAACTAGTGCAATGAACAAAATGATACATACCACGACAGTATAATACAATGCAAAGAAATAGAGAGCAGCGGTATAGGCATCATAACAACGCTTCAAGTCTCATCATACACATGCATGTTTGCATTGAATATGTGTGAATGATTGTGTGTGAAAGGATAAGCCACAAAACTTGGCATGACAGCAACAACTAACAAGTGCATGCATCAAGGGCCAACTGTTAAAGGCCAAAATATATGGAAAGTATCAACCATGTTTAACTTAAAAAGAAGTATATATTCAATAAGAAGTTATTTTTTTGGAAAATTCACAAATTATAGTAATCTTCATAAAGGTGTAACGATTTCAATTCTGGACAATCACACAAGAAATAATCAACTTGTTAAAGGACCTATTTTTAGCAAGAATAAATTCTCAGCTCCAAATCTTTCTAGATAGTCGCAAGAGTAATTTTGGGTCAGAAATTAAATCAAACATTTCCAAAATTTGAATGGATGATCATGACAAAATCCACGTTTGAAATCAGGAACATTTAGGGTTTCTATACCCTATAAATACACCTATTCATCACTGGCAATTTGCATCGAAAACCAAACAGTCGAATTTGAGCATAATGGAAATGAAATCAAAGAACTCATAGTGTTTTTGATCATCTCTTGAGAGATTATACATCGCAACTCAAATCGTGGGGCAAAGGTGCATAAAGTAATCAATCGAAGACATGGAAATTCAACAGAGAATCAAAGCCACGATTTGACAAGGAATCAAAACCCTCAATTTTCGTTTGGCCACCATTAAAAAGAAAAGAGGAACCTAAATTTTTTTAAAAGTGACAAAGGGGCCAACATTTTTTATGCTTATGTATCATTTTGGCATTAAGGGTTTTTTTTTCATTTGTTTTAAGTTGTTTTAATTTCTGTAAACCGATCTATATTTTTCTATTTTTTTTCTTTAAACTAGGGTTTTAGCTACAAGGTTTTGTATTTAGGAAAATCTGATCTTGGGGTTTGAGACAAGTACAGGGTTTTGAGCGTAGGATTAGAACAATAGCGAGGATCACGAGTGTACAGGTTTTGTATGCGGGATATTGTTTTTTAATAAATAGTAGAAACCTTGGGGAATTCAGCAGTAGGCAGGGGTTTGCCAAAGCTGGGTTAATTCTATGTTGTTTATTTTCTACATTTATTTATTCTTTTGTGATATGTGCTATGGTAGTTTTTATATTCCGCCAAATTGCAATAAACCCTATTCACCCTCTTCTAGGGTTAATTTAGATCCTACAAGTGGTATCAGAGAATGTATGTTTTTAACTGTAGCGTCATGGATTTCCCTAATAGTGCTTTTTTATTTGTCAATCCAATGAGAATTTTTCCTGTATAACTCCAACTATTTTTTATGGAACATATTTTTTAAATTGGAAATAAAAAATTGAATTCTATAAAAAATTTGTTAATCCTGAATGTTGGAATATTATTGAAAACGTGGGTGATATGCTAGATGAGAAGAATAAAATTATCAATGCTCGTGTTGTGCATATTATTAATTCTTATCTTAGTATTAATCAGTTTAACCATATCTCTCATTATTTAACTGCACAGGATATCTGGAATAAACTCGATTTGATGTATAGAAGAAAAGATAATATTAGCGCATAGCCCTCGAAGGTCAACTAAAGTTCAAAAATATGTTTGAAAGGAGTTACAGATGAAGAAATGTATGATGATAGCGATGGAGACTCAACAGACAATGAAATAGTTGATTTTTCATATAAAGATTTAATTCATCTTTCTAATGATTTAACTAAAGTTGTTGATAATCTCAAATTGAAAAATAAAAACTGGAAATCTGTAAACCATGAGTTGCGATATAAGGACGATGATTTATGGAATTAAGTCTTAAAAAGGGAAAGAATTTTGAAAACTTTAATTGCAAAAATTGTTTGTTTTTAAAAAGTAATATGGTTCATTTGAATAAAAGTTTTCAAGAGCTTGAAAAGATTTTGCAACTTTAAAGGATAAAGAGAATCAACTAAATAGTAAAAACAAGTTTTTGCAAGATGAGTTGGATGGAATTGAAGTGGATGAGAATTCCTAATTTAAAAGTTTTGAAAGTGATACTCTACTGCAAAACAGACCAGTTGCATCGGTTGATTACCCCCGGTTGCATCTGTTCAACAACCGATGCATATGGAGTTGATGCAACAAGACAAAGAAAATTGCATCAGTTTTAAAACTAATATAAAAAATATATTTTTGCATCAGTTTTTGGTAATATCCGGTGCAAAAAGAAAGGTTTTTGGCTCAAAACTAATTACTTTGCTGCAACGGTTACTAGAAATAATCGGTGCAAAAGTATATTGGTGCACCGGTTATTATTACCAACCGATGCAATATAGGGGATATTGCATCTGCTCCATCCTTATTTTGTCGCTTCTTACTATAGATGTAAATTATCACTCTGTTGCTTCCAATTTTGGTAACCAATGCTGGAAAACTATTCTCATAACAAATAATATTATTGTATTCAATATTATAATTGTTTAAATAAAACAAACTGATGACAAATGCAAATTGAATAAGATAATACCAAAAAATATATTAATTACAATGTCCATAATCCGTTCAAAAAGGTGAATAATAAATTCATAATCAAAAGTCAATTTTGAATTCATTAACTACTTTTATAGGTTAGAAAGGATCTTGGAATATCCATTTGCTCGTATTAATCAACCAATAAGAAGATTTGCCTATTTAACAATATAAATTCAAAATTAATCTACAGATCTTCGATATATATGCATATGTGAAGCAATCAACACAAAAGCAATTAGACATATGTGAAAAACATGAATTGTACTTGTTAGCCCACTTTGTGAACTGGGCAACACAAAGTCAAGATGTGAAACATTGAAGAACTTGGAAAGTACTGAAGCGGGTCGGATCGGAGCACTGAAGCGGGTCGGATCGGATAAATTTCGTTGTTCGGATCGGTGAACTATTGCTTTTGGAATCAGAGAAGCACAGCTGTTCGGATCGGAGAACAACCTACTTCCAGTTGGATCGGAAAGCTACCTGCTACGAAGACAGATCGGAACGGAGTGAAAGAGAACGAAGACTTAGCTTTGGGACAAAACCGGATCGGATCGGATACCCCGATCCGAACCCCTCCTGTACACGCTTCCGATCCGAACCCATCTTTCACGTCATTCTCCTGCATAATCGCCTGGTTATTCGGAGCGGCTATGACCAGTTCCTACCCACAACGTCCACTGCTCTGATGCGTTGTCAACACAGAAATCCATCCGAACCCGAGGCTAATGGGATGGATGACACGTGGCTCCGATCCGGATCGGGTTCTGAGCGAATTTTCACCTATAAATACCCTGTCTGGAGACAAAGAAAAGGATCTTTTTTCTGGCACTTTGAGAGTTCAACCACCTTCATAACCCGAATTCCATCACTCCCGGAAAATCCAAATCTTCTTTCATTATTTGTTTTTAGACAATTGAGTGAATGTAAGTGAGTTGTGAGAGAAATTCAGTGAATATTTCATTGTAATTGCAACTACATCATTGAAAATAGTGAAAGACAAGTGGACGTAGGCATTTTTTTTGAACCACTATAAATCCTGTGTGTTCATTTTACTTTTTATCTTATTTCATTCTGTTTTTAGTCAATTTGGGTGTTAGAACCACTTTTTGGTCTAACAGTTTGGTGCTTTCACTGAGAACCATCTGAATTCTCCGTTTTTTTGGGATTATCGTTCTACTTTTTGGACCGTTGAGTTCGAAGAAGTTAATCCTCAAGTTTCGACGCTCTTGGATATTTGTTGAATTGATTGTTGAAGAACAATGGCCAAAGGAAAAGGCAAAGAAGTTCAATCTAGTCGAGGAAATGGAGTTGGCGAAGATCAGCAAAATGCGGTCGTGACAAGGTCTCGTGGGCAGAGCTCAGCAGCGGGACGAACCGATACAGGAAACCCGAACCGCCTTCAGGGGGAGAGCTCCGATCCGATCCGGGTAGGAGATTCTGAAGCAGTGCATTCCCCCAACCTGAACCGACCCGAGCAACTTGCCCTACACCGACCCGACCTGGCTTTCCAGCTCCGACCCGAACAGGCTTCCCAGCTCCGACCCGATTTCCCATCTCCGAACCGACCCGTCGCTTGGTGATGTTGGAACCTCTACTCGAGCCCCTACAAATGCTCCGATTCCAGCCACCAGGGTCAATGATCAGGTCAATCCATCCGCGCCCATCACTCAAGGAGATTTCTCGCGCCTACTTGACATGCTTGAGAGTACTAGGGAGGCTATGAAAATCCACGAGCGCACCAACCTCATGATGCAAGAAAATATGAGACTCATGAGCAGGGAAATTAGCGAACTCCGAAGACAGAGAACCCCATCCCCGGTTCGTCACACACCAGTGGATCAGTCTTCTTCTTCCGAGGAAGAGCATCCCCGTGAACGAAGGCCGCTCGAACGACCTCGGAATTTGGAGCAGCTGACATTCGGATCTTTGGGGTCTCGCGAGGATATTGCACGAGCACTAGGGAACAATGATCCCACTCAGGGGCAAAGGCTCCAGTCCCCTCCTCCCGAAATCGACCGGGAGCGTAGGGAACGGAATAGAGCAGAAGCAGCTCAAAGAAGAAGGGCATCTCCGGAACAAGAGCCCAGAAGGAACCCGGATACCAGGGCTAGGGAACCTGAACGGCCCCTAACTAGTGCTGATGTACAGGCAATGGTACGCCAGATTATGTCCGAGAACCGGAACTATACCAATGAAGATTAGGGCATTGAGCGAACCCATACTCCTTTCACTGACGACATCCTCGAATTTCAGTTTCCCCGACGTTTTAACCTGCCACAGATGGACAGGTACAATGGGAGAACTGATCCAGGACAGCATTTGATGCGATACTCGTGGCTCATGAATGTTGCTGCTGCTCCTGATGCAGTGAAATGTAAGGCATTCCCGATCTATTTAGAAGATGTGGCGCTGTTATGGTTTACCCGACTTCCCCCTCGTTCGGTATCGAATTATAGGAAATTGAGCGAATGTTTTATGAATCAGTTCAGACTCCATACCCGAAAGTCCAAAAGTGTTATTGAATTATCAAGAATTAAGCAGGCGCCAGGAGAGTCTTTAAGGTCATATCTTGACCGTTTTAACTTAGCTGTGACTGAAGTTAGTGACCCACATGAGCCCACCATCTTGATGGCATTAAAGGAAGGAGTCGATCCTGAATCCGAGTTTGGAGATTACCTTTCTGGGAAGACACCCTCCACAAGAGAGATATTCTATGAAATGGCTGATATTTATTTAAGACAAGAGGAGGCCAGGGCAAACCGAAAGAGAAAGTCTGAAGCGGCTTCGAAAGAAAATGTTCAGAGTAACGTCGCCGTGAAGCAGTCTGGGGAAAGTTCCGAAAAAGTTGAAGTGAATGTGGGAAACAAGAGTGGAAACGACAATTCTGGAAATGGGGGCAACAACAATAACCGTAATGCGAACGTTAACAGAAGAAATAGAAATAGGGGAAGTGATCCTAGCAAAAGGCCCCGATTCCATACTTATGAGAATTATACACCGTTGAACGACACTCTGGAAAATATTTACCTGTATACATACAATGTTTTGCAATATAAAAGACCGCCACCTCGTGACTCGACAGAGAAAGAAATGGCAACTGGGAAGTTCTGTTTGTTTCATGGAACTCATGGGCATTCAACCAATGAATGTCAGCATTTGAGAGATGTGATTGAGAAGCTGCTGCGCGAAGGGAAACTGGATGAATATAAAGTTGCCCCAAGAGATAGGGGGTAAGGAGAGCAGGCTCCAAAACAGATTCAATCTGCTCCCAAGCCTACAGCGCAGCAAAAAAGCAAGGGAATTGTTATCAACTCCATAGTGGGTGGACCTCACCCAGCAATCCGTAGCTTTAGAGCAATGGATCAATATGTAAATGCTGCCAAGCAGATGTGAGTGAAGGTGATGATTTGGAAGATATCGCCGCCATAAAACAACAGAAGACAATGCTTGACGACGTGGTATTCCGCAGGAGAGATAATAATGGGATCCAATCACCCACTGATGATCCGTTGGTCATTACTACCACCATTGGGCCGGCCTTGGTTCATAAGGTGTTAGTAGACAACGGAAGTTCTGTCAATATTTTATTTAAGAAGTCATTCGATCAGATGAAGCTTGAATCTGAAGATTTGAAGCCATGTGAAGGATGGATCAGAGGCTTCAACGGGGCGTCAACGGCTCCCATGGGGTACATAGAATTGCCCGTGACCTTGGGGCAAGGAGAACGCCGAAGAGTGCGGATGCTTCAGTTCGTAGTGTTGGACGTAGATTTGCATTATAATGCATTTTTGGGGAGGCCTACCCTTGCTGAGTTCAGAGCTTGTATCGCCCCTTGGTGTTTATTGCTTAAGTTCCCAACTGAAGCCGGACCTGGAGTAATGAGAGGGAATCAAGTTTCCGGACGGGCCTGTTATGTTGCCGAATTAAAGATGTTGATGAAAGGACTTAACATCGAGAGTAAAGATGCCTCGCCTCCCCCAAAGGGGGGCTCGGCATAGCAATTAGAGAGATCAACCCCGAAGGAGTTGCCCAAAGGAACACCTGAAGACCTGGATCCCAGAAAAGACGAGGAACCAGAGATTAGAAATGCAACTCCTAATGAAGCGACAGTGGAAATTCCCGTTGATGAAGCTGATCCAACAAGAGTTTTGAAGATTGGCTCTCAATTGGATCCACGTCGGGCCAAAGAACTAACAGACTTCTTGAAGGCGAACTTGGACGTGTTTGCCTGGACCCACGCTGAAATGTGTGGGATATCGCCATCCATCATAAGTCACACACTAAATGTAAACCTGAAGCATCCGCCTGTGAAGCAAAAGAGACGTCTGCTGGGCCCAGAGAGGTCGGCTGCTCTCAAAGAAGAAGTGGAGAAGCTAAAACAGAACGGATTTATTCGAGATTCGACATATCCCGACTGGATATCGAATCCCGTCTTAGTAAAGAAGCCGAATGGAAAGTGGCGGACTTGCATTGATTTTTCGGATTTGAACAAAGCTTGCCCAAAAGACAGTTTCCTACTTCCCAGGATTGACCAGCTTGTAGATTCGACAGCAGGTCATGAACTTCTCTCTTTCATGGACGCATGTTCTGGGTACAACCAAATTCCTATGCACGTGCCAGATCAAGAACATACGAGCTTCATTACAAATTTGGGGTTATATTGTTATGTTGTAATGCCATTCGGATTGAAAAACGCCGGAGCCACTTATCAGCGCTTGGTGAACAGAATGTTTTATAATCAAATAGGGAAGACTATGGAAGTTTACGTGGATGATATGCTTGTCAAATCGAAACAGTCCTCCAGCCATACGCAAGACTTGGCGGAAATGTTTGGTATCCTGCGAAAGTATCGGATGAAGTTGAATCCTTTGAAATGTTCATTCGGAGTGGCATCGGGAAAATTTCTAGGCTTCATTGTGAGTTCCTGAGGAATTGAAATCAATCCTAGCCAAATAGCAGCGATTAGAAACATTGAAGAGCTGAGGAGAATTAAAGACGTCCAAAGTCTTGCAGGGAAAGTAGCTGCGTTGAATAGATTTATCTCTAAAGCCACAGACAAATGTGTCTCGTTTTTTGATTTGATTAAAAGGGTAAAGAAGAACTTCGAGTGGACTCCGGACTGTGTTGAGGCCTTTCGAAATTTATTGGAACTACTAGAAAAACCGCCGATCTTGTCAAAGCCAGTGGATCACGAAGAATTGTTTGTTTACTTGGCAGTTTCGGCTCACGCCGTTAGCACAGCCTTGGTTCGAGAAGAAGACAAAGTGCAAAGGCCAGTGTATTATGTAAGCAAGAAATTAGCAGTGGCTGAGCGCAACTACCCAAAGATTGAGAAGCTCGCTTACAGCCTCCTAATCGCATCCCGAAAACTTCATCACTATTTCCAAGCTCATCCAATAACCATATACACTGACCAGCCCCTGAGGCAGGTGTTGCAGAGACCCGAAGCATCGGGAAGGTTGATCAAATGGAATATAGAATTAAGTCAGTTTGATTTAAATTTTCAACCACGAAGGTCGATCAGGGGGCAAGCTCTGGCAGACTTTATAGCAGAGTTCACCATCCCAGAGGAGGAAGTAATCGATGACAGAGTGGTTAAGTCTGAGGATGAGTTAAAGATAGATCCATGGAAGTTATACACAGATGGAGCCAAGAACGACCGAAGGTCCGGAGCTGGAATCGTCTTAGTCACTCCTGAAGGACGATCGTTATATTACGCCCTACGATTAGAATTTTCGGCGACTAACAATGACTCCGAGTACGAAGCCCTGATTGTCGGGCTGAAGCTTGCTAAAGACTTCGGAATAAAAATGTTGGACATATTCTTTGACTCCAAAATCGTTGTTTGCCAAGTGCGAGAGTAATTTGTGGCTCGGGGACCTCGACTTATCGCCTACCTCGGGAAAGTGAGAGAGCTATTGAGCAACCTCGAGCGGTACAGTATAACACATATCCCAAGAGCCGAAAACCAGAAGGCAGACAGGCTGGCAAAGCTAGCTAGTTCCGACAATCCAGAAGAAACTGAAATAATTCCAATCGAAACGTTGGAATCGCTAAGCTTTGAGTCAATGGAAATTGAGTTCGCTTTCGAAGCGGAACCGGAGAAGGAATCGTGGATGACCCCAATTAAAAACTTCCTTAAGAATGGGACACTCCCATCAAAGAAGAGTGAGAAAAGGGCTATAGTTCGCATGGCTACTAGATATGTCATACAAGATGATATTCTTTATAGGCAAGGATTTTCTATGCCCCTGTTGCGATGTATAGCACACGACGACATCAAACGTGTACTAAGAGAAGTGCACGAAGGTGAGTGTGGAGATCATACAGGAGGTCAGACTTTAGCAAAAAAGATATTGCGATATGGATACTTCTGGCCCACAATTAATAAAGATGTAGCTGATTATTCACGACGCTGCGATAAGTGCCAGAGATTCGCCAAAATCCCCAGAGCACCGTCGACCCAACTCAAATTAATGGTGAGTCCTTGGCCATTTGCCACGTGGGGAATTGATATCATTGGAGTTCTACCGATTGCTAAAGGAGGAGCGAAATATGCAATAGTCGCTGTGGACTATTTTACGAAGTGGGTGGAAGCTGAGCCCTTGACCAAAATCACGGCAAGAAAGGTGATAAGTTTCGTGGTTAGAAATATTATATGCCGATTCGGGATCCCAAGGACCATTATAACTGACAACGGAACCCAGTTTGATGGTACTGAATTCAGAAATTTCTGCCAGAAGTATAAGATTGACAAGCGATACACTGCGGTTGCTTATCTGCAGTCGAACGGGCAAGTTGAAGCAATAAACAAAGTAATAAAATCCATCCTCAAGAAACGGTTAGAGCACGCAAGGGCAAAATGGGTTGACGAATTGCCCCTAGCTTTTTGGGCATATCGAACAACATTTAAGACGGCTACCGGTCATACCCCTTTCTCTCTCTCTCTTTTGGTTCAAAAGCGGTAATTCCAGTAGAGCATGAAGTTCCTTCCCACAGGGTGACGTATTATGACCCGATGACGAATCGGGCACTCTTACTCGAGTCTCTTGATGAAATCGAAGAAAAAAGGGACGAAGCGGATTTGCGTGCTGCAAGACATCGACGTCAGATGGCACGCTATTACGACAAAAAAGTTCGCCTTAGGACTTTTGAACCAGGAGATTTGGTGCTAAAGAGAGTCTTTCCATCCCTTCCTCACCTCGGTCCAAAGTGGGAAGGACCCTTTGTCATCCAACGGAAACTTGAAAAAGGAACCTTCAAGTTAACGACCGTAGATGGCGAAGAAGTCCCTAGGGCATGGAATTTCCAACTCTTGATGCGATACTTAGATTAGAAATGTTGTACTCTTTGTTATTTTTCTTATGAACTCTGTAATAAGGCAAGACTTGCCTTAGGAAAATCTGATGATATGAATAAAGGACTACAAAGTGGATGTAGGCTACGACTTAGCCGAACCACTATAAAAATATCGTGTGTTATTTACTTTTATGCATTATATATATACATTCATCGACTATTCTGTTGTGATTATGGAATATAAGATGATTCAAAACCTGAAAAGGTTGAAAACAGTTTAAACATAAGAAAAAGCACAACGACTATTTGTGCGACAAGACATAAAAGAATGAGAAAACGACATTCTTAACTCTAACTCTCCAGAGAGAGAGAGAGAGTATAAAAGCGTCTCCGACTGAGCGCTGAGAAAGAGATCCTTCCCCGCTGAAAGACCGGGGGGTGAATAGATTGCTGAGCTCGAACTCTAACTCTCCAGAGAGAGAGAGAGAGTATAAAGGGACGGGAAGACGACGTCCTCTGAGGCGTGAAGGTGCACCCAGACAAGAGACCGCCTCAGTAACAACTCTAACCTGAGTATAAGACAGGAGAGTATAAAAGAAATGCCAGAAAAAACGACAGGCATTGATGACACAGAAAATGCTATCCCGTCAGAAAATCGGGAGCATTCAGATTGCTTGATTAAGCCTTAAATAATTTTTGAGAATTGACTGGGGGCATATACGTATACACATATTTCCTCCCTCCGTAGCTTCATTTCATAACTATAGTATGGCAGGCATTTTTACATAAGTGCAGCACTATTGACAAACAAACATTGCAGAAAACGAATTATTTTTTATTTACCAATGAATTTGTACAGGAAAACATTCAAAAAGAAGGTGCAAGAGCCACCCTTACAGCAGTAATTATTGATCTACCAAATACCAAAACTATGCAAGACAACCCACTATTTAGATTTCGAGTGAGTCTTGGACTTCTTGGCGGCTTTCTCCACATCCTTTGCCTCTTTCTCGGCCTCCGTCAAGATCCGCTTTGATTTTTTCTTTCCCGAAGATGCGGTGCTGGAACCGGTTGACTTCTTCCCGGAGGGCGGAGCGCTGGAATCAAGAGAAGATTTTTTAGCGAGTTCCTCTGTAATAGATCTAGTTGAGAGCTTAACAACTAACCTTGATCCCGCATCCACAACTGCGAGAGGCTTGAGGGCTTCAGGTTCTAGGTCTTCATCTTTTAACTGCAAGCATTTATCTTGATCAGCTTTCATTGCAGCCAAAGTAACATCATCAGCATTTTTCGACTCCCCGACTATTGCTACTTCTGGATCTTCCTCATGTCCTCCGTCACCGCCATCATCCTTTAAGGCGGCTATCATTTCTTCATCATGGGGAGTTTCAGCCTTAGAAGGTTCGCTTCCTTCTCCCAAATCTATAGGAGCAGCCTTGTCCTTCCCCACTTCTGCCTTCTCCGAAGGTTCTGCCCCAGATGCGGCTCCCTGAGTCACCTCTGTCTTTCCGGATGGCTCAACACCTACAGAGTGAGAAGCAACAGTTATCAACTCAGGAGAAAATAATGGGTTTTTCATCGATTGCTCAATCACGTGGAGAAAGGTAGATATAGCCTTGACGAATTGAGGAGAAAAGGTAGGGATACCTTCCGAAGACTTCTCGGCAGGGGTAACTACTGTCTCTGATGCCATTTCAGGAATAGGGGATAGCAGAGTTGTTCGGGGGATTCCCGGATTTTAAGGATCATACCCCTCTACTTCAGAAGTTGCAGGAGCAGTAGAAGAGGAACCGACCTCGGGAGCACTCTTTTGTTTAGTCCTCCGCCTCTCTTCTTCCATAGCATAAGCAATGAGGCGGCGCCCTTCAGCCAGGCGTTATGGCACATCATCCCTTAAGTATTTCTCCATCAGCTTGTCCTCATCGATGGAATCAACCTTGAGCTCCTCTTTTTCCCACTCAACGATTTGACTTCATACTTGGACTAGAGTAGATGGATAATCCTCAATCCAAGAAATGTTCCGGCGACGGATGATATGTGCGAAAAATTCAATCATTAGTTCGCCGAAACCCTGAATTTCTGCCTCCGCCTCTGACAATTGTTTGCGGGCCTCCTCCATAGATTTGATAGCACACTCAACGTTGCCCTCAGCCAGGGCAGCTCTGCTCTCTGCCTCCAGTAGCTTTGAAGCCAAGTTAGCATTTTTCTTTTCTAGCTCAGCATTCTTCCTTGCCAACTCAGCATTTTTCCGTTCGAGGTCAGTGTAAGCAAGGCGAGTCTTAGCGGCATCTGACTTAGCATCTTCAGCTTGATTTTTAACTCAGAACGCTCTTGAGTGTGAGATTCAAGCAAGTCATGATAACGTTTTTGCATATCTTCAAATTGTTGTTTGAAGTTGGTAGCTTCCCTCTGAGCAATAGCAAGCTGGGCCTGTGTGTCCTCCAAATCTTTTCCTAGGTTCTTTAAGGCCTTTGCATCTTCTTCCGCAGTTTTTTGCATTGAATCAGCATTCGTGATTAGAGTACGGATAATTCTGGAAAGGTTGCATGAATATTTGAACATTTCAGAATACTGTTTTTCAACCGCGTCTATCTTTGCTTTGGCCTCGTCTGCCCACCTGGAAGAAATAGGTTCGAGGGCAGGTAAAAACTCAAAGTCTCAAAGTAATGTTCGGGAAATTTCTCCTCCAAATACGCCCGCTTGATTGCAGTTTCCGCATCTAGTGGTGGAGGAGCGGGGATCGTCAATTCAGTGTTCCTGTGTGTGGAGGATTCAATAGTTTCTTTATTTGTCCTAGGCCGTTTAGTAGCAGGGACCTTGCGTTTACTTCGAGACTTAGTATCTTTTGGAGGACTTCTCACTCTGTTGCGCTTTTCGTGGGAAGAGGTGGAGTCTTTCGATTGTGGCATGTCCTCTTCCCTACGACTTTGATAACCTTTATATTTCTCTTGGTCCGATCGAACGGGAGAGCGAGAGCATGAGGTTCGAGAGCGATAGGGTTCATAAGGTCTTCTCTCCTCCCTACCGCGATCGTCGCGGCGATCATACTCGATATCCTGAGGTGGGTTAGACATGATGCAGCGAAGCTTCCTGATATCATAGTAAGATCGGGACATCGTGCCTGCACAATAAGACAAATGAAATTCAGAATCAATAGTTTCACAGAGAGAGAGGTGCAATGAATGCTAATGCTATTGTATAAAGTGTGTCCTAAGTGGTGTGTTTCCCCCCAACCAACCCGTGTCCGAAGCTAGACTAGTACAGGCAGGCTCTTTGGCCTTAGCAGGAGTGGTCTCTTCAGAAGAGGTGAAGACTAAAGGATCCCTCCTAAAATCCTCTGAAGTGTATATAGTTTCAGGTAAGGGAAGATCCCCCAAACCCTGAAACAATGGGTCATCGGTACTAGGGACATCTCCCTCGGAAGCATTAAATGGCGACTCTTTGGAGGATGGTGACTTTTCCGGAGAAGTAGCCTCCTCAGGGGCAGTATACCCTTCACGATGCCTTTCGGCCAAGTTAGCCAATTCGTCATCTTGAGTAGAAGATGGAGAAGGTGAAGTTTGAAGAGGCACTGCAAGAGCTCCTGAACCTTCTCCTGTCTCTGGGACTACATCCACTGGAGGAATATATACGTATGGAGCCGTCCCATGGCCGATACTACGAAAAACGGATAACAGCCCATGAAAATTAAGATATTCGTCCTTAAGGACTTCATCAATAGTTAGGAATTTCTTGTTGCCATTAAGAAGCTGGTGCATCCGATCAAAGAACACCTGATCGGATATTTGTTTTGTATTGTCGATTGCAAACAAAAAGAAAAACGAGTTAAGGCAATGACTTGAAGGTATAGAGCCAAGGTGTAGAAAATCAGTGCTTTACTTGATTTCGTCCACCTCCTGGCACACCCAGGCTGTCGCTTCACATAAAACCATTCCAGTTTGGAATCTCCAGCTTTACTGCTGAATGGCGCTGAGATTATCTTCCTCTTAGGAACAGACTCAAAATAGCAGAAAGAAGGAGTTTCTCGAGTCCAATGCTTGAAGTTGTAGAAGAAATGAACGTCATCAAAAGTGAGCTCTATGCCTAAGATTTCACGGTATGCTATGTATAAAGTGTGCAAGTAGGCATAAGAATTGGGATGCAGCTGCATGGGAGCAATCCGCATTTGTCTTAAAAAATCAACGATGAAGGGAAAAAATGGCAGGATAGCACCGACCATACACATCAACCGAGTGACCGCCATGTATCCTTCTGGAGGGTTGTGGGGATGGTCAGATCTCGAAGGCACTAGAGTGTCCTTTTTCATTATCCCGTATTTCAAACAAATTCAGGTAAGTCGGTCGTTATCGATTGTTGATTCAACAGAATCTTGGGGTGATTCCAATATGACAGCCGATTCAAACTCATCAGGAGCTCGGTCGTCACCAACCCCTCCTTCCTCTTCAAAACCTAGAGAAACTTCATTCTCTGAAGACACCTCGTCACTTTCACGATTTCCAACCTCGTAGTCTGAACCCTCATTATTCCATTCTGGATCCGACGGAGAAGATATATCCTCGAGAGTAATTTTGTTGGAGTTTTCCGGGGCTTCTTTCTTCTCAGCTAGTCTGGAAGAGCGTCTAGGTCTCATGGTCATAAAACTATTGAAGAAGCAATAGCACAAATTAGAGCAAATTAGCCTGTATCCCCCCGTGCATGTGTGCAAACTAAAGTGTAAACAATGTATGCGGAAAGTGCAAAGTAAATGTTTAAAAGTGCGACGAAAAAGTTTGGAAAAATATGAAGAGTTGAAGTAGTTCTTGATGTCCAGTTACGTTTGCAAGGCACTATCCTAACTGTCCATTATGTTGAAGATTATGCCAAAAGTTGATTGGGCCAGTTAAACAAGTTTTTATGCATTAAGGTGAACTGCTCTTCGGTTCGGTTCGGGCGCGTTTATGGGGATCGGATCGGAGGCACAGCCTCGACTTGAGCACGGATAAACTGTGGAACTCAGAAATCAAAATCGGATCGGTTCGGAGGTAGAGTCCCCTGACGGTTCTGATCGGATCACATAGTCATACTTCTCCTCCTTTTATCTTACGGTCCGACCCGATCCGGTTAGGTAAGCTCCCTTTCCCCCTTATTTAAATACTTGCTCCAACCCGATCCGATCTCCTGGATTTCTTTTCTTTTTCCTTTCTTTACTTGCCCCGACCCGGTCCGACCTCCTGAATTTCCTTCCTTCTTCCCTTATTTTTTCACCTTCCATATCCCTCCGAACCGAACCGATTCCCTACTATCTTCTTCTTCTCCTTCGTCCTCTTTCTTCCCTAACCAACGCCAAGGCCAGTTTCGTGCCAATCACCTAAATTAAAGCCAAGCAATTATGCGCTGGCGCACTCAACAACGGATTCTAACCCCCTCCGTTACTACCTCGAGATGACGACGAGTCTACTGACGACGATGACAAGGGGGGGTCACGGTGTCGAGGTTGTTCAATTTTCATACTCAAATCGTCCTAATCGTCTACGAATCCGAATCGAGAGCAATTAAAGAAGGAATTATCTAAAGTTTTATAACCTACCAATGTAATTACTTTGAGAATTAAAAGGAATTTCGATGCTTCAGGAGTTAGGTTTTTTCGTTTTGCAGAACTTGGGGAGCAGTAAAACAGTAAAAATGAAAGAAGGAAGAAGGCAGTGCTTATATAGAGGAGTAGAGTGTCTATTCGTCTCCCCATTCAGATCGGACTGACAGTCCAGTAGCAGAGCCCTATTCGGATCGGATAGACAATCCAAAAGCAAAGCTTGGCCCAACAGTCCAATGAAAAATAGAAAGAAGAAGGGGTCTGTTCGGATCGGAATCCGAACCGAACCGAGTTCTTTAGCTCAGCAACGAATCAAGTTGAAATTTGAAGAAGAAGATGAAAATACAATGAAAATCAAAAGAAAATTTGCCTCGAAGAACGCTGTGCAAAGATAGTCAAAGCATGCTCCGTCTCCAACAGAAGCATCCTTTGAGGGGGCAAAATGTTAGCCCACTTTGTGAACTGGGCAACACAAAGTCAAGATGTGAAACATTGAAGAACTTGGAAAGTACTGAAGCGGGTCGGATCGGAGCATTGAAGCGGGTCGGATCGGATAAATTTCGCTGTTCGGATCGGTGAACTATTGCTTTTGGAATCAGAGAGGCACAGCTGTTCGGATCGGAGAACAACCTACTTCCAGTAGGATCGGAAAGCTACCTGCTACGAAGACAGATTGGAACGGAGTGAAAGAGAACGAAGACTTAGCTTTGGGACAAAACCGGATCGGATCGAATACCCCGATCCGAACCCGTCCTGTACACTCTTCCGATCTGAACCCATCTTCCACGTCATTCTCTTGCATGATCGCCTGGTTATTCGGAGCGGCTATGACCAGTTCCTACCCACAACGTCCACTACTCTGATGCGTTGTCAACACAGAAATCCATCCGAACCCGAGGCTAATGGGATGGATGACACGTGGCTCCGATCCGGATCGGGTTCTGAGCGAATTTTCACCTATAAATACCCTGTCTGGAGACAAAGAAAAGGATCTTTTTTCTGGCACTTTAAGAGTTCAACCACCTTCATAACCCGAATTCCAGCACTCCCAGAAAATCCAAATCTTCTTTCATTATTTGTTTTTAGACAATTGAGTGAATGTAAGTGAGTTGTGAGAGAAATTCAGTGAATATTTCATTGTAATTGCGACTACATCATTGAAAATAGTGAAAGACAAGTGGACGTAGGCATTTCTTCGCCGAACCACTATAAATCCTGTGTGTTCATTTTACTTTTGATCTTATTTCATTCTGTTTTTAGTCAATTTGGGTGTTAGAACCACTTTTTGGTCTAACAGTACTTACTGGCTCAGATCTGGGAATGAGTTACTGCTTTTTTAATACAGTCAGGAAAGGATCTAGGAATGAAGAGGGGAACCTAATCTTCTGTCCATCCTACCTAAAATAAGATACCAATATAGCTTTGTTTATATATATACAAATGCTACTGCTTTGTTAATAGACAGTCAACTTGTATACAAATTATTAAGGATTGCGAAATGGATTGTTAAGGCAAAACTAACACTAGAGGGGGGTGAATAGTGTTTTTGAGAAATTTAACAAAATCTAAAACTTATATAATCTACTATATGAATTACACACTACAGAGATAATCACAAACACAGAATCAAACATAAACACATAGATAAACAAAAATAAAATGCAGAAAAGGGTAGAAAACACCGGATTTTATAATGGTTTAGATTACTCCTACGACCAGTCCCACGCAACGCTAGATTGCACAGAGTTTTATTACTATATCAGTATCCAAATACAACACCCTTAATTTCATGGCCACAAGGTTACCACCGATTCCAAACACCCTTGATCATGTATATTCCACCTGATTTCTCCAGCTATAAGGTTAACTGTAACACCCCTAAGTCCCACATCGTGGAAGCCTGTGTGATGGTACTTATATAGTAGATCCCATCTCTTACTAATGCCGAGGCCTTTTAAGGAACAAAACCCCACACCTATACGGTTGATAAGTTGGGGACAATATCTTGTGTGAACGGAGTTGCGGGCTGTTACAGTGGTATCAAAGCCAATACCCAGCCGGAATTGTGGCTCCTGTGCGGACCACAACGCCTGGGTGAGGTGTTTGTGAGCCAATGGGGACGTTGGGCTCTGTAGGAGGGGAGAATGTAACACCCCTAAGTCCCACATCATGGAAGCCTGTGTGAAAGTACTTATATAGTAGATCCCATCTCTTACTAATGCTGAGGCCTTTTAAGGAACAAAACCCCACACCTATATGGTGGTTAAGTTGAGGACAATATCTTGCGCGAACGGAGGTGCGGGCTGTTACATTAACACCGCTCTGTTTCCTTGATTTCAAGGCTACAAGGAACACACTTTTTCCCAAACAATTACAGTAGCCCTATAACTCTTCAATAGCACTACGATTCAGAGAGTAGTCGGTAAAGAGTGAGAAGAGAAGTTTTATATAAATAGAATATAATTCGGTACAGTATAAGTGTAGAAATCATAAAAATATGAACTATTAAAGGTGTAAAGAAAGGGGATGAAGAGGAGAAGAAGAATGATGAAAGAAACCGAAATCAGGCCCTATTTATTAGATTTGAAAGGTTGCAATGCTTCTGGAACATTACAAATAATGAAAAGACACTTCCTTTCAAATAAAAAATGTGACAGCTATATGTCGACATGCCCAGTAACGTATGTCAACATATCATAGTATAAAATTGAAATTTGAGTATTTTTCAAGTGTTTTGATACATATATATATAATTCTGGAAATTCTTGAATTAAAACATAGTATTATAAATAAATATTATAAAGCAGAAAATCATATGAAATCATAAATATAAACATATTTATAAAATTATATAGTTAAAAACTATATAAGTATAAATTATACAAAAGTATATAATTATATAAATATATAAAACCTATAAACTCAAATAATTGAGTTTGAATCAAATATAGAGAATTCAATTAGAATAAAAATTAAAGATAGAATTTGAAAATTGAAAATCAAAAATTGTAAAATAGAATTTGAATTTGAATTTGAACCTGGAGTGCTATTCAGAGTCTAGACTCTATTACTATATTTATCTTGAACTCTTGAAATCTTGATTACTCATGAGTCTTGAATCATCTCTGAATTCTGAATCTCTAAAAGCTCTTAAATTGTACAGTCTTCAGTATTAATTCCTATATACAAATCCTGCATATGTGTGTGTATATATATGTATTCTAGACAAAGATATTAGTATATTTTATAATCAGTTGATATTGAAATAAGGTTGTTGTCATCAAAACTCCATTCTCCAACCGTCTCTCCCTTTTTTATGATGACAGCCTTAGTTTATAAAATATTTATACATGTTCATACCTGTCGATGTTGATCCTTCTAGTACTCCCCCTGTCAATATAAATCCTATATATTCTACTTAACCTAAGTCTATATTTTATATTTTTTTCCCCTTTGGCACTATCTAAAAGAAATTCTAGAAATACTCCCCCTAAATCCTATAACTATCTAAATAATTCTTGTACTAAAGTAAAATACTCCCTCTAAATTTGATATCTATCTAAACTATATTATTCTATACTAAGATCTATAAGTATGTAACTTATTATAATACTTAATGTATATGACTGCCCCTAAATTCTTGCTTATATAACAAAGTAATAGAATATTTATGATAAACAAAACAAGCATTATATTAAACTTAGTTTTTACAAGTGATATTACATGAAATACTATAAATGCAATACATCGAATGAACTCAAAGGAACAAAGATAAAAGAAAAGCCTAAATTCTAGTTATTTTTGACAATGGGAGACTTACGGATTGGACAATTGGGTAATGGAGACAAAAATCCCCATTCGTTCAATTACATTTCCATTTTTATCGAATAAGTACTCTCCCACACATATGACTTAATCTTCTTCTTCCGTAACTTCTTGTTGAATCTCCTCAGGTTCCTCTTCCTCCATCATTTCTTCCTCTTCCTCTTCTGGTTCCTCCTCTTCTTCCATGGCTTGATTATCATCTTCGATGATAATTGGATTCGCCTGATCATCCATTACAAATTTAAGAAGGCTCCTTATCCCTTTTCCTTGTCTTTTTTGCTTTTGACTCATCCGAATTTGGAGTACTTGTATTTAACCAAGCATTTGAAGAGTATATTCCATTTTCTCTTCAAGTTTGATGACACGTGATAGGGTAGAATGTTGAAAAGGACCTTCGGATGGTCCAGCGAATGATTCGGGATTAATCTGGGTGTTAAAATTGGTGGAGCCATTATTTCTTTTATTTTAGAATCTTTACAGAAGTGAAATGAGGGAATGAAGAAGAAAATTTGAAGTGTAGAGTTTAAATGGTTATTATTACTAACTTTTGGTGGGAATTAATTTTTGAAATCTGGCAGTTATATGTCGACATATGCAAGTATGTATGTCGACATACTTAATTTTTTTTTCTAATTTTTAATGTTGTTCTTATATATATTAATATATTTAATTATTCTAATTCACTTAATGAACAAATACCTAATTCTCTTTTAAATTTCGTAAATGTTGCTTCATTTAATGGTTTTGTTAATATATCTGCTATTTTTTTATCTGTTTCTATAAATTCGAGTGAAATTTTCTCTCTGCTTACGTTATCTCTTAGAAAATGATGTCGTATATCAATATGTTTAGTTCTTGAATGATGAGTTGGATTTTTAGATATATTTATAACACTCATATTATCATGGTATATTGGTGATTTGTTTATATTTAATCCAAAATCATTTAGAGTTTGTTGCATATATATTACTTGTGAACAAGCCAAAGCAGCAGAGATATATTTTGCTTCAGTTGTTGATAAAGATACAATATTTTTCTTTTTACTAAACCACGAGACTAGTGAATGTTATAAGAAATGACATGTTCCACTAGTACTTTTACGATCGGATTTACATCCCGTATAATCAGTGTCACAATAAGAAAATAAGTCGAATGAATCATCCTTAGGATAAAATAATCCAAAGTCTGATGTGTGCTTTACATATATTAAAATACGTTTTACAGCTTTTAAATTGTTTCCTTAGGTTGTGCTTGATATCTTGCACAGAGACATACACTATGCATTATATCTGGTCTACTTGCGGTTATATATAATAGTGATCCTATCATTCCTCTATATAATTTTGATCAACGTCTTTAGACGTATCGTCTTTACTTAATGTTATATTAGTCGCCATCGGTGTTGGTCTCCCATTAGTTGTTGTTAAATTATAATTATTAATTAGATCTCTTGTGTATTTTTCTTGATTAATAAATACTTCATTCTTTAATTGACGAATTTGTAAGCCTAAAAGGAACATTAATTCTCCCATATGACTCATCTCAAATTCTTGGGTCATAATATCTAAAAATTCTTTATTCATCTCATCGTTTGTTAATCCAAAAATTATATCGTTAACATATATTTGTACTAATTGTATATCCTTATTATTCTTTTTAACAAACTAAGTATTATCTAATTTTCCTATTTCAAAGTTGGATTGTAATAAATAATTTCTTAATCTATCGTACCAAGCCCAAGGAGCCCGTTTTAGTCCATATAACGCAATTGGTAATTTTTCGTCTTCAAATAGAGGTGTTTGCTCTACATATAAGTCTTTTTTAACAAATCCATTTAGAAAAGAACTTTTAACATCCATTTGATATAATTTGAAATTATTATGGTTTGCAAAGGCTAGTAAAATCCTAATAGCTTCAAATCTTGCTACGGGGCCAAAAGTTTCATCGTAAACTATTCCTTCTTCTTGAGTATAACCTTGGGCTACTAGTCGTACCTTATTTCATACGACCTCACCATGTTCATTAATTTTATTTTTGTAAAGCCATTTAGTTCCTATTATAGTCTTATCCTTTGGTCTCGGAACAAGTTCCCATACATCATTCCTGGTAAACTGATTCAGTTCTTCTTGCATAGCAAGTATCCATGAACCAACAGAAGATGCTTCCTTTGGATTCTTAGGTTCAGTAGTTGAAATAAATGTAGGGTTACTCATATTATTAAATTTATTATAGGTTCTAAAGTCAGATTCAATATCTTCTAAGATATTTTCGACAGGATGGCCTCTAAGTAATCTAATTCGTTTATTTGGTTGACTATCTTCATGATTTGTTTCATTAATTTCATTTTCACATTTAACTTCATTGTTTTCTATTATACTTTTATAACTTTCGTCAAACCATACATTTAAGGTTTCTTCTATAGTATTGGTTCTAGTATTAAAAAAATCAAAATGCCTTACTTATTCTGCATATCCAATTAATATTCCTTTATTGGATTTCGAGTCAAATTTGTCTATATTTTCTTTAGTATTAAGTATAAAAAATTTACTTCCAAATATTTTAAAATATGATACTTTTGGTTTCTTATTATACAAAAGTTCACACGGAGTTTTATGAGTTAAGGGTCTAATTGAAATTCTATTTAAAATATAACAACCAGTTGCATTTGCCTCAACCCAAAAATTTCTTGGTAAATTACTATCAGATAACATAGTTCTCGCATACTCTTGTATTGTCATATTTTTATGTTCAACTACTCCATTTTGTTGAGTGATTCTTGGAATAGAGAAATTATTGGTTATTCCCTTTTTATTACAATTTTTTTCAAAATTTTCGTTTTCGAATTCGCTATCATGGTCACTACATATTATTTTGATTTTTAGTGATACTAAGTTTTGAATTCTTTTAGAAAAAGTTTTAAATTGATCAAAAGCATCACTTTTATTTTTAAGAAACAAAGTCCAAGTAAATCTAGAACATATGTAATATGATTTATCGATTGGGTTTGAGATGGACCAAATAAATTCATGTGAATTAACTCTAATTATTTCAAGGTTGTAATTTCCTCTTTTGATTTAAATGGACTTCTTTTTAATTTTCTAAATTGACAAGCGTCGCGTAAATTATTAACATTAAATTTCATTTTGGGTAATCCTCTAATTGAATCTAATTTAGAAATATTAGAGATGTGTTTGAAATTTATATGACCAAATCTCTTATGCCAGATCCAAGGGTCGCTTGTATTAGCCATAAGATATAGATTATCGTGGGAGATTTTCATACTCAATATATGGATATTTTTCTTTCTTTCTCCTTCGAATATTACTTTCGAATTCCTATCTTCTATAAAACATTTATCTTTTTCAAAGTTTAATTTATAACCCTTATCGTAAAGTTTACTTATACTTAGTTGGTTGTGTTTTAGATTCCTAACTAATAAAACATCAGAAATAGTAGGAGTTTCAGAATTACCGATATTGCCGATCCCAATAATGCATCCTTTACAGTTATCTCCGAAGTTCATCATTCCACCATCTTCATATATCAGATTATTGAGTAATTCAGGGTTTCCCGTCATATGTCTCGAACAGCCACTATCCAGTATCCATATTTCCTTTTTGATTTCCACCAATTTCTTTCCAGAATTTGAATTCACAACAGCCATGTAACACACCAGTTCGAAATTTGAATTTTCAACAGTCACCATTTCAGAATTTGAATTTTCAATGGCCACCATTTTAGAATTTGAATTACCAACAGCCACTTTATCCATCTTTTCAACTTTTAATTTTCAAAAGCCATATAACACATCTTTTCCTGCATTGAACAATATTTCAGTAGATCACTTGAGTTTTCAACACGATTATATGCGTTCAACATTGGTACAATGCATGAATTGATACTAGTGTTAATAATTATTTCAAAATTTGTCATTTAAAATTTTACAAAAATCAGATTATGAACTTTTTGAAAGACCTTGCTCTGATACCAATTGTTAAGGATTGCAGAATGGATCATTAAGTCAAAACTAACACTAGAGGGGGGTAAATAGTGTTTTTGAGAAATTTAACAAAATCTAAAACTTATAAAATCTACTATATGAATCACACACCATAGAGATAATCACAGACACAGAATCAAACATAAACACAAAATTAAACAAAAATAAAATGTAAAAAAGGAAAGAACACATCGGATTTCATACTGGTTCAAATTACTCCTAGTCCAATCCTACGTAACGTTGGATTGCGCAGAGTTTTGTTACTATATCAATATCCAAGTACAACACACTTGATTTCACGGCTACAAGGTTAACACCAATTCCAAACACCCTTGATCAAGTATATTCCCCTTAATTTCTCTGGCTACAAGGTTAACACCACTCCGTTTCCTTGATTTCAAGGCTACAAGGAATGCGCCTTTTACCAAAAAGTTCCCAAATAATTACAACAGCCCTATAACTCTTCAATAGCACTTCGATTCAAAGAGTAATTAGTAGATAGTGAGAAGAGAAGAAGTTTTATATAAGTAGAATTGAATTCGACAGAGTATAAGTGTAGAAATCATAAAAATATGAAATAATAATGGTGTAAAGAAAGGGGATATTAAAAGGGGGTCCATGGTTCATGGACAGTAAAATCATATTTATGAGAAAATGGATGGTAGATTTCGATTTTGAAAAAGTGATGCTTACTTCATACCCAATCTGGTTTGAATTCCCAAACCTTAATCTAGCTTTGTGGAATAATCGATGCATTAGTAAGTTAGCAAGTATCATGGGAAAACCTATGGAAATAGATGAAAATAACAAACAGGTCAAAAAAAATCAGTTTTGCCAAAGTTCTTATAGAAATTACAGTAGATTCAGAACTATCTAAATTTATCAAAGCTTACGATAAGCATGGAAATACTTATGAGCATACAGTGGAGTATGAGTTTGTCCCACCTAAATGCACTACGTGCAAGTGTTTTGGGCATTTAGATACATATTGTACTAAAGTTACACCAGACAAAATGTGGTTAGAAAGCATATTTCCCTCGAAGTTAGCCACTTCCAAAAATCCAGTTCTCCAAAAAGAGTTGTACACAATGAAGCCCACACGTCTACAGTTTTACAGCAAGTCCTACTATCATTACCCCCCACCCCCTCCCCCGGCCTAATCTAGGGGAGACTGAATCATCTGAAGCATCTCTAAAGGTCCAGATCAAAATCAGGCACAGGTTTAGGCAGAGGAAGATGTCCTATGTCCAGATCATCAACATGCGGAGCACAATCAAGAGGAGGAGGTGGATAAGGAACTAGACTCTCTAGATGATATTCAGCGGCTGGATATTCACTTGGAGATTCTGAGAAAGTGAAGATAGAGGAACCAAAAATTAGTGGTCTCACTGAAGAAAATGAGAAATACAATACACAATTTCAACAAAGAGAGAAGAAAGCTACTGTTTCAAGTGCTTTGGTTGGTGCTGCTCCATTCACAAGGAGCAAATCAACCAAAACTTAATATTGATCCTATGCTGGAATGTTAGGGGTCTAAATAGAGACACTCGTCAATTAGACCTCTATACTTTAGGGAAAAGTATAAGCCTTCAATAATAGCAGTTTTAGAAAATAAGTTCTCGCAAGAAAACTTAGATTAGTTCAAAAATCGCATGGGTGATCAATGGCACACCTGTGATAACTTATATACTTCCCAAAAAGGTCGTATTGCCATCTTTCGGGATGTGTCGTGTTGGAAGTGTGCAGGTATGAACTATGATAATCAGCAAGTTACTATTCGTACAACTAACATGGGTGGACTTGACATTTACATCTCGTTCATTTATGCAAGCAACTTGGCTTCACAAAAAGTGGTGCTATGGAATATAATAATTGATAATGCAAAAAACATTCATTCACCATGTCTGGTTTTGGGTGATTTTAATGTTGTTCTACATACTAGTGAGAAAAAGGGGGACTTTCCCTCAAGCTCTCCCAGGTTTCTGAGTTCAAAAATTGCGTACTGGCAAGTGGATTGTTAGAAATCCCTCATTTAGGTCTGTAGTACACATAGAGAAGTGGTAAGGCTAATAAAATCTCATCAAGACTTGATCGACCACTTACAAATGCAAATTTGTTAAACTAGATCAATGAGCAAACATTTCAGATATGCTAACCATTGGCATCTAATTCTAGGTTATTACGATGCAATCAACTTCAATGAAATCCCCATACCAGATGGCAATAGCATGTTCAAAATAGTTATGGTACTCAAACAATGCAAATTCAGACTGAAAGAATGGAACAAAACAAGACCTAAAGAGGATGATTTAATTCAAGGCCTTCAAGATGAACTTGAACACACCCAAAGTCTCCTTGATTTAGACCCTTTAAATGATGGGCTTAATTGTGATTTCTATGAAGCTCAAAGACAACTGAAGGAAGCAATATAAAAAAAATCTAGAAATCAAGCAAAAAGCCAAAGAGAAGTGGCTTATGCTGGGAGATGAATGCAATAAATTCTTTTATACTGAAATGTCACGAAGGAAACACTATAACAATTTGCTTAATTGTTTAAATGAACAGGGAGATTCCACAAAGCAGATCAAACAACTTAAAGATGCAGCTATTGCATATTACTCAGATCTATTTAATGGGGTCTATGATGAAAACTTACCCAGTATTGAGTGTCGCGGGAAAATATCTGCTGAGGGGAGGTTGTTGATGGGTGGTGGCATCAACAAGAGGGAAGTGAAAAAGCCTTGTTCTCCATTCACAACGATTCCAGCCCTGGCCCTGACGGAATGGTGGCAACCTTCTTTAAATTGAATTTGAAAAACCTGAAAGAACATTTGTTAGCAGCTTATCAGGAGGCTTTGAACTCAAGTGAAATTATAAGAGAAATTAATCTTAATTTTATTTCACTAATCCCCAAAATGCAGAACCCCACTAGAACTGAAGACTATCGACCAATTGCATGTTGCAATATGGTCTACAAAGTTCTAAGAAAAATTATCTGTAATCGTCTGAACACTGTGCTAGCAGACCTAATTTCACAATGCCAAAGTGCATTTATCAAGGGTTGATTCATCTCTAAGAATTCCCTTATGGCCCATGAACTTGTTCAAGAATTCAATAAAAAAGGGTGCTGATAAGCTATGTCTGAACATTGACCTACATAAAGCTTATGACAGAGTCAATAGAGAGTTCATCATTCACTTGCTAAGATCAATGGGATTACTAGCCAACCTACTAAACTTAATTCGATTTTGTCTTATTTCCCCCACATACTCTGTTCTTATTAATGGTGTTCCTAAGGGTTTCATCAATAGCACAAGGGGAATTAGAAAAGGGGACCCACTCTCACCATCCCTATTTGCAGTGGAAATGGAACGGTTCATGCTCCAAATGGAATTAGCAACTGAACATAAGCTAATTATGCCCATTTATAACCATCAGCCAAAAGTCACCCACTTGATATATGCAAATGACTTGCTAGCGGTTTTTAAAGCCTCCTCTACAGCTATAACACATCTTAAACACATTTTTTCTAATCTGGAAAGATGGGTTGGACTCAAGTTCAATGATCTCAAAACAAAATGCAATTTTAACAAATCCTGCAGTCGTAAACATGAATTTCTAGAAGCAATTGGTGTCCAAGAGGGTACACTTCCAGTTAAGTACTTGGGGTTACCATGTCAAATAACAAGATTACTGATGCTAAATGTGGTAAACTAGTAGATGACATTCTTGAGAGATTACAAGGATGGGTATCCAAACTTTTGCCATTTGCTGGCAGAGTGGAATTGGTACACACTATAATTACATTGAAGGTCAGATTTTGGTTGCAAATTTTCCAAATTCCTGACTGTTTGGTTGCAAAAATTAACACAGTGTGTGCAAACTTTATTTGGAAGGGTGGGCTACATAAAATCAGCTACAAACTTTTGTGTAGGCCCAGTAAAGAAGGATGTGTAGGGATAAAAAATCTTTTTGATCTTAAAAAGGCCTATGGGCTTAAGATAACCTGGAATTTAATCTCTTCTGAAAATTTGTGGGCCGTGTGGATGCGGGCCAGATGCATTAAAGGCAATTTCTGGACTTCAAACATAGACAACAACACGTCAATAATTTGGAAGACTTGTATGAAATTCAGACATGATCTCAAGGGAAGAATTTAGAGAGATATAGCAAATGGGAATTCAACAATCTTGTTGCGTGACCCATGGCTGAATAGTGAGAGCCTAATTAGACATGGATGGGATAATTACTCAGTCTATGGTGCACCAATTGTCACAGTGAACACCACCATTTCTAACAACTCGTGGGACTATAACAATAATCCGGTGGCTCATAATCTAGCTAATAAACTAGTAGAAAAACCAATTACTCCCAACAATATTGAAGACTCGTGGAAATGGGCTGAGGGCAATTTTAATTTTAGTAATGTACGGAGCAACATCAGAATAGAGCATCCTAAAGTTACATGGAACACAGTGGTGTTGACAAAATCTTGTCTACCAAAAATGTCTCAAGTGCTCTATAAAGCAATTCTAGATATACTACCTACAAAAGAAAGACTGCACAGTTGGGGAATCATAGATGAAGATAGATTTCTATTATGCAATAGAGCACTAGAAACCCTAAATCATATGTTCTTCGAATGTCAGTATAGCAGAAGGCTGTGGGCCATATAAAACTTAAATGCTTCAATACTGGTCAAATTGGAAGCTTGGAAGAAGAAATTAATAACCTGCACAATGGGAGAAATATGTCTCAATTGATGATATAGGTTGGCAAGATTGGCCTCGCAGCCACGTTGTGGCAGACATGGCGAGAAAGAAACACTGTGCTTTCAAGAAGAAAGAGAAGGATGTGTTAGCAAACGTAACAGCAACCAATAGAGAAATTGCAATAATTATCGGAAGGATTAAAACGAAGTATCTCACCACTGCAATGGAACAAGAACTATTGCAATTGGAGACGTGGAACTGGAGGGTAATGACTGGAGGAAGGAGACGAGAGAATCTACGACCGCCATGAAATCATTGTGCCATAATTTTAGTTAGGAACTTTTTATGTGCTTTTGCAGAGAATGTAGAATGAACGAAAAGTATTTCCTTGGATGTATTATGTAACCCGTATTAGATTAATGGGCTTTGTATTATTGGGCTGAACCGAAAATTTACCCACTTTCAAAAAAATCCCGATAAAGATATTAGTATATTTTATAATCAATTAATGTTGAAATGAGGTTGTTGTCATCAAAACTCCATTCTCCAACATAAATGTTACTGCTTTGTTAATAAGATAGTAAATATATATAAAATGTTACTGCTTTGTTAATAGACAACCAGTAGAATAATTTCAGGACTAACAGTTACTTGAAAGTTATTTTCCATGATTGAAATATTTCAGGATTTGACAAGCCTGCAGTTAGCATGACAAATTCTTAAAACTAGTTTGTAGTTAGTCTACAGTTAGCAAGACATAGCCTGCAGTTAGCCTGCAATTAGCCTAACATAGCCTACAGTTAGCTGTACAAATTTACATGGATGCTAAATAATGTATTTGAACAACCACTTGTCTATTAACTCATGTGTCCAAATTCTTAAAAATGGCACATGATCGCTCTACAGAACAGGGATTGTGAACACATAGCTTGTACATGTTGAGATTTGTGATACACAAGTCACAATTGCGGGCAACAAATTATCTATGTAGATCCATTTTTTGTGGAGAGATTTGTTGCTATATTTGTGGAATATTTGAAAGTGAAGGCAAGGATTATTTGGTGCTTATCCACTAGATTTTTGACATACATGAAGATAATTTGGGTGTCAAGAAAACTTGGGTATAAAGCAATTCATTCTATAAAAGGCTTAGTTAACATCATCATTAGGTATGGAAAATTTAACGGTTATTAAACAGAATCAATAGGGTTGGTGCCATTGTTCTTCATTGTCTTTCTCCTCAAAATGTTTTGCCATTAGATATTCTCTACTTATTTCTCAATAAGGTTATTGGTTCAAATTGTGCTTGTTTGTAACGATAGTTGAGATCGATTGTAAACAATATTTTGGTGAATCAATGAAGAAGGTGGTTGGGTGGAATATCGTGTTTCCATATTTTCGATATTATTTATGTTGTTTGTTTTTCATTCACATTCATCTCCAAGTGATTAGGTGAAAAAGGTTCGTTTTAATTTTTGATGTTTCGTCAAACTTCTACTACGCACAAAACCCCAACAGTTGGTATCAGAGTTTAGATAATCGCATAGCTTGGAGTGTTTGTTGGATTGTAGATTTTAGATATCGGAGATGATGACGTTTTCGATGATGGCTATTTTGAATGGGATGAATTGGGGTATTTCGAAGCCGAAGATGGAGGATGTTTTATATCTCAATGGTTTGCATGATCCCATTGACGGAGATGGGTAGAAGCCCTCAAATATGGAGGAGGGAAAGTGGAAGAAAATGGACAAAAAGGCAATTGCATTAATTTGCCAATATTTGGATGATTTAGTGTTCCATTATATGGCTAGTTGAGAATTCGCGAAGGCGTTGTGGGACAAATTAGTATCGCTATATGAGTCGAAGAGTACTACATGTAAGCCTTTTCTAGTACAAAAGCTGGTACAACTGAGGTTGAATGAGGAAAAGTCGGTTGTAGAACATTTGAATGAGTTTCAGGATGTGTCAATCAATTGGCAAGCATGAAGATTAATTTTGATGATGAGTTGCAGGATCTTTTCTTGATGAGTTCTCTTTCGGAAAGCTGGGGTACTTTGGTTGTTTCATTGAGTAATTCCAATGCTAATGGAACTATCTCTTTAGAAACGGTTCGAAGCAGTCTTTTGAATGAAGAGCTAAGGTTAAAAGGGTCATAGTTGAAATCGATTCAAAGTGAGGCAATTGAAGCAAGGGACTCGAAGGATACGGTTTGGGAGAAAAAGGGAGCTAAGAGTAAAGGTGCAATCACATGTTTCCATTGCAAGAAGGAAGGTCACAAGTGCAATGATTGCTATTCATATATACATGATATGAAGAAGAAGAAGAAGGCACAAGGCGATATTAATAGTGATGAGGCACAGTCAGGCTTTGCTGAAGGTATCGAAGGCGATTCTTCATGAGATGTCCTATTTAGTGTTGTGGAGCCTCAGGAGATGGATTCAGGATCTTGTTTTCACATATATCGAGATGTGAAAAGTTATTCTTTGTATGAGAAGAGTGTTGGCCAAAGACGACCAATTGAGTAAGGCTACCAATTTGTGGAGTTGGATTAGGATTCGGATGCATGATGGTGGTGAGAGAAGTGACCGGTGTGAGGCACATACCCACTTGTTCGCATAACCGGTACCTCATATCTCTCGGTTAGCTAGATCGTTGCGATTGCACTTATGAGATTTGAGGTGGAGTTTTGAGAATGAAGAAGGGTGGTCGTGTGATGATGCGTGGAGTTTTGAAGGGGGAAACCTATTGAGTTGGTCGGTTCGGTGGTCGACAGTAGAAGGCGGGTGACGGTTGATGAACCTAGCCTGCAGCAAGGTGGAGAGGTTAATATGGTCACTAGTGATGGTCCTAAGGTGGAGGATCATGTTATCGACAAGACTCTAGTGTTTATGATGCTCGAGGGATCCCATAGAAGAAGAGACCATGTCAAGAGGAAGACATATGTCAAGTTGTGAAATCCACAAAGATGAGATGAAATTCTTCATGGTATTACAAACACTTTTGAAGATCGCTATTGGCGTGGTATACGGATGTGGGAGGTGCAAAATTAGTGGGCGATGGTGGAGGTTTGTAATGAGATTAATTGAGAAAAGTAGGTTGAAAGTGAGAGTTAAGTTAGCTGGTGTTAAGTGGAGGAGATGTTGTGATTTTATATCAAGGTGGAGTGTTGAGATTTGTGATATGCAAATCACAATTGTAGGTAACAAATTATCAATGTAGATCCATTTTTTGTGGAGAGATTTGTTGCTATATTTGTGGGATATTTGAAAGTGAAGGCAAGGGTTATTTGGTGCTTATCACAAAGATTTATGACATATATGAAGATAACTTAGGTGTCAAGAATATTTGGGTATGAATAAAAGGCATAGTTAACATATTTGTTAGGTGTGGAAAATTTGATGATTATTAAATAGGATCACTAGGGTTGGTGCCATTGCTCTTCACTGTCATTCTCCTCTAATTGTTTAACCATTAGATATTCTCAACCTATTTCTCTGTTGATGTGGAAAATTATCGCATGCCAACACCCAATGTGAATGTGTGGTATGAACACAGTAATCCAAAGATGTAATAAAGTAAATGAGGGAGACACAGTTTTTTATAGTGTTTCGGCACTAATGCCTACGACCACTTCATAGTAACCATTCACCATATAATATTCGATTACAATGTCATACAAGGTCGGACAATGTTTGAGTGCAAAGCATTACAATAGAATAACAAAAAGTATGTTAGTTCTAAACTTTGACTAAATTGCCTTTCTTCTTCTTCGTTGAGTGAGTTGACTTGGTCAACTATGTCTAAATTTATCTTTAATATCCAAAAAGTCAAAAACAACCAAAAGTAGCATAATTACCCATGTAAATGTCCAAATCTTGATGGAAAACGTGTATACCATGTTTCAGTTATTCAGCCTTGTCCAATGGCCATGAAGAAGGAGATGGAAGCTGTTACTACCAAAATTAACACCGAGATAGACTGACAACGAAGGGGCATTGGACCGTCACAAGCATAGAAGAGTAATCCGTAGGCAAAGACTAGATAAAGGATAAAACCGAAAGCATAAGAGAGGCATTCAAATTAACGAGTAACCGACAACATCATTAAAGAAGAAACCAACAGATCTGAATTAAAGAAAGAGTGACGACAGGGTAGTTTCGGCATGAAGGGTAGCTAATGAGAAGTCACCAAAACCAGAAGCTGATGAAGAGAAAGACTGGGAATCATACATTCCGAGACGTAGAAGGGCGAAAGGGCTATCGACATTAAATTTCTTAATGCCGACACATTAAGAGGTAAAAGCATCAAAAGAACATAGCTCGAAACATGAGGAAACTATCTGAAAGCCAACTACCGAGACCCCAATTTGATGATCACAAAGAGGCAACTTTAACATACAACCAATAAAGCACTGGAAGTGCCCCTACGGAAAACCGAAGCCCACTTTAGGGATCTACCGAAAAACAAGTCAAGGCTTCTAAGAGACACAAGCCATCCACATTAATTCACTTATTATCGATGTCGAAAGGGGTGGCTGTTCCAAAAACAACACACTTGAAGCATGAAGGTAAATACCATGAAGGATTAATGACAAGACCTAAAGCTCGTGACCTGAAGCTCATAGCCAGAAGTTAAAGCTTTTCCCAAAGAAATCCACACCAATAGGCTTGGTATCGATATGAAGGAAGTAGCGATAATGCCAGAGACAAGCTTCAGAAGCTGAGACTATACCTCCGAGAGCCAAGGACCGACACCTTGAGAGCAATACTACCTCCGTCAATAAGGCCAAAAAAGCGGCCGAGAGAAAGGCAATTGGAAGCGAAAGAAAAAAGCGGTCGACAAGTGGCTGCTACATCCGAAAAAGGCTTCTGCTAGCCCAATAGCAAAAGTGGTCCCAATTTTTCTATAAATAAGACCTTCGAGGTCTCATTTTTGAGGTTGAATTTTCATTTCTCAATCTTGTAATCCTTTCTTCAAGGGAAAACCCTAATTTCTCAATCAAATTAGGGATTTCTTCAGTTTTTGCAATATACCCATATTAAATAAATATAGAAGTCCGTGACATAAACACTTCTCGATTTATTAATCATATTGTGTTTATAATGATTAGATAAGGAGTTATCGCTAACCTTTCTTATAAAAGGGTTAATCACAGTCCTTTTGTAAGAGGAAAGGACCTGGGAAAAACCATGGCTTTTCCCTTTACGAACTTTCAATATGTGACTTAGCTCTTTCATGGTGAGTCTTACGCAACCCAACACTAGCAGGGAGACTGCTGTAAGCTTATGACTTAATAACTGACACAACCAAAGTCCTTTTTGGGCTGTCTCAATGTGGAAGTATCATATAAGTCGTTAAGTGTTATGGCATGTGAATAACTTGGGTGTTGTGAAGCATTTCCTGTTACCTCTTAGCATAATGTGTATCATTTTATCCTAAATCTAAAGGTGATTGTTGCATAAGGTGTCAGCCTTATTTAGCTTGTGAATCCTTTCTCCCATGGTTATCACTGATTTTGTACTCTCGTAAGCGTGATCCTTTCCCCTTGAGGGAAGAGTAACTAATCTTCGGACTTAAGTTCTTGATACTTAGGAAACGACGGAGCTTGTTAAAATTGATATTCAAGGTCGCATTTCAATGACCTTGAGATCAATCTTCCATCAAACTATTAAGCATATGCACTGACAATCCTAATTCGGGTGTTGATGAAAAATATCGTTAACATTTTGCCGCTAGAAGGAGGACTTGAACCTTCAGCCTTATGTTTACCCTATTAAGAGTTAATTTGGTAAACTTATTGCTCCATGGAAAGAGAAGATGAAATCAAAAAGATTGGAGAAACGGAATAAGGACCCAACTCCTAATGCAACCCTTGAAGGAAACGTGAATCCAATGTTCAATCTAAACAATAATGAAGAAGGAACAACTTCCAACCCGACGTAACCACCAAACTCAAACGTCATGGAGGAAAATGTTGCTAAAATCATGGTTCTTGAGAAAAAAATCTAGGAAATGCAAGCTCAAATGGACGCTAATCAAGCACAAAAGTCTTCAAAGCTCACTAAGTCCAGCCAAAGAGAAGTGGATGAATCTCCAAAGAGAAAGGCCCCCGTCCAACACTCTGAAGCCAAAGAAAGGCTCAAAGCAACTTCCTCTAAAAACCCTTTTGACAAGGATAGATCATCAAGGAAATCATTGTAGCCAGTAACAATCCGGGAGCTATATATCTAAAGGTTATGATCCTAAACAGGCCAACTCTGATAATACGTAATCCTATCTTAAAGACATAACAAGGAAAACCATTAAAGACATGTTGGGGAGCAAAGGAAAAAAATCAAGATGATAGGGTTAATGATAATTAAAGAGTGGCTCCATTCACTGAAAAGAACATGAACATTATGATTCCATCTAGGATAAAGGTTCCCACTATAAAGTATCTCGGAACCACTGACCCTGATGATCGTCTAATGGCTTTCGACAGCCAAATGGATCGCTATAATGCTTCAGGGCCGTCAAATGTCGTCTTTTTCCAAAAACCCTCTAGGGAGCAGTAGCCAAATGGTATCGTCGGTACAGAGAGAATACCATCTACTCGTGGAAACAGTTCTCCAATGAATTTTCCACACAAATTTTCATTTGTAAAGATCTGGCAGTTCACTACACAGTTATTGCTAATTTCAAGCAGAGGCAAGGAGAATCCCTAGGATATCACTTGAAAAGGTTCAACGTAGAAGCATTAAAGGAGAAAATAATGAATGATTGCGAGAAGTTAATTGCCGTGCAATCAGGGTTAATTGAGAATACCCCCTTCTGGGAAGAACAATACATTCATGGCTGTAAGGACCTATAAGATTTCCACTTTCAAGCTGACAAGTTCATCCGTATGGAAGAATTGTACTTTACAAAGATGGGAAGGAGGAAAGTCAGGCTTTGGGCGTAGACCCAAGGTGGAAAGTTCAGTCAAAATGGAAATTAGAAAAGGCCAAGATGGGAGGATTCTAATTCCAACTCAGTCGCTTTAAGCAAGCTCATCTACTTTGTGTATGCTGTGGCAAAAGAAAGGGTCAGTAACTTCCCCGTCTAGTTCAAAGCCAAGAATTGCCCTGAACTCCATTCTGATGGAAAATATTGTGAATATGACAAACCAAATGAACACAAAAATGATGAATACAAGGTTTTGGATGAGATTATTCATAAGCTTATCCGCGAGGGACATCTGAAAGAGTTTGTTATAAGCAGACCATTATCTGCCCAACATGCGAATGGACAACAAAAGGTTTCAGCAAATGCAGTAGAAGCTACAACGAAAGGAGGACATCTAGACTTGGGTCCACCAATAAATCGAATCAATGTGATCCATGTTGTGTCATTCCCTGCTAAAAATTGTCCAGTAGCCAGGAATCGATACCTAAAGGAAGCTCGCAAAGGGATATTCTCCATCGAGAGGAACCATCATTGAAGACTGTCCATTATACACTTAAGATGCACAACCTGGTGATTTCTCCGGACGAGATAAAGAAAGGGGTCTATTTCCCATACAATGACCCACTCATGATAACAGCTCAAACTGGGCTTTCTGTTATTGCTAAGATCCTTGTTGATACTAGGAGTACAATCATTGTCATATTTAAACATGCTTTTGATCAGATGGTAATTTCCAAGGAGAAGTTAGATCCAAGCAACGAGGCAATCTTCGGCTTTAACAACAAGGGATCAATTCCAATGGGATAGATCAACCTCCTAGTCCAGGTTGGGTTATATCTGCTCCACCGAACCTTTGAAACTCTTTTTGTCGTGATCGACCAACCATCTACTACAATGCCTTCTTCAGTCGACCTACTCTGGAGGAAATGGATGCTTTTGTCTCTTCCAAATACCTTATGCTAAAATTCTTAACAAAACAAGGATGGGGTACCATCATAGGGGATTAGTTTAGTTCTTGCGAACTGTATTTCGCAATAGTTGACAAATACAAATGGGAATATTCTTCGTACTTTGATTCCTCTACTATTTTTCAACCTTCGGATAACGGATTCTTACATCCAACATTCGAACCTAAAATAAAAATCAAAAGAACTAACAAATGTATGAATGGTAGGTACACTTCTTTGAGACGAAAAAGGAAGAGAGTCGATGACATAAATATGGCAGAGGAAGAGGAAATTGTAACAAATTTGGATTCTCGAGGGGACATTGAAAGGATAAGACTAATAGAGGATTTGGAGGAAGTAAGCATTGATCAAAGGATTAGACCAAAGTTATCAAGATAGGGAAAAAATTGATAGAACCCTTGAGGAGTGACCTAGTTCAGTTCTTACATCTCAACAAGGATGATTTCTCTTGGACTCATTCGAACATGGTTCGAATCAACCCCTCTATCATGAGCCATGCTCTAAAGAACAACCCTTCTACAATCCCAGTCCGACAAAAGAAGAGGCAATACAACAGAGACTAGTCGGAGGCTTTAAAAGAGGAAGTTAAAAGGTTGGAGGCAAACGGGTTCATCTAGGAAGTTTTTTATCCCAAAAGCCTAGCTAATCCTGTATTAGTAAAAAAGTCCAATGGGAAGTAGAGAACTTGTGTTGACTATATGGACTTGAACAAAGCTTGCCCGAAAGATTGCTATCCCCTCTCACGGATAGAGTAGTTGGTTGATGCAACAAGTGGACACATGTTGCTTTCCTTTATGGATGCCTACTCGGGATATAACCATATTCCTATGCACAAACCCAACGAGGAGCATACAATTTTCATTACTGACTGGGGAACGTTTTGTTATAAAGAAATGCCCTTCAAATTGAAGAAAGTTGGAGCAACGTACCAAAGGCTAGTTAACAAAATGTTCCACGACCAGATAGGGCGCAACATGGAAGTATACATGGATGACATGTTAGTAAAATCTGTCAAAGCGGAAAGCCAACTAGAAGACCTAGAGGAGATGTTCAATATCTTGAGGGGTTACCAAATGAAGTTAAACCCTGCAAAAGTGTTCTTTTGGAGTTCAATGTAGGAAGTTCTTAGGGTATGTAGTCAGCGAACATGGCATTGAGGCTAGTCCCGACCAAATCCAAGCCATATAGGACATGGATGAATCCTAAACAAGCGAAGAATTGATGAGCTTAAATGGGAAAGTAACAGCCCTTAGCAAGCTCATTTCCAAGGCCATTGACAAATGTATCCATTTTTTGATGTTATATTAAAAAAAAGAACTTCGAATGGAATGAGGAATGTAAAAAGGCTTTTCAAGAATTGAAGGATTACATGGGGAAGCCCCCAGTTTTATCCAGTCTTGAGAAAGGGGAAGATTTGTACCTCTATATGGTCGATTCAGAGTATGCAGTATGTTTGGTCCTTGTAAGAGAAAGTGACAGAACTCAACAACCAGTTTAGTATGTTAGCAGAAGGTTAAAAGATGTAGAAACTCGATACCCTGTAGTGGCAAATTTTGTGTATTGTCTAATACTTATGACAGGAAGCTCAGGTGTTATTTCCAAGCACATCCCATTAAGCTTTTAACTAATTTCCCGCTTAAGAAAGTCTTCAGCATGCCGGAAACCTCGGGAAGATTAGTGAAATGGGGAATTTAGTTTAGTTAGTACGAAATTGTGTTTCAACCCGGAACAGCGATTAAAGGACAAGCTCTCATAGTTTTGTGAATGAATCCGCAAGTTTCATTACAGAATAGTCAACCAAGGAAAACGACCTAAAGGCTAAGTGGAAACTATTCATAGATGGGGCTTCAAACGAACAAGGAGCAGGGACATGATACTTACCATTACCCCGGATGGGCACCACTTACATTATGTAATAAAATTAGGATTCGCAGTTACCAACAATATGGCCAAATACGAGTTAATGATGGCAGGATTGAACTTAGCACTACAGCTGAAAATACCTCGGATAGAGATCTTTAGAGATTCACAATTGATGGTAAATCAAATTAAGCAAACTTACCAAACCAAGGATGCTCGGTCGATCCTATATGTAAAGAAGGTACTAAAGATGCTCTCTTAGTTTGAGGAATTTTCAATACATCAAAGCCCAAGAAGGGAAAACACCCAAGCTGATTCATTAGCCAAGTTGGACAGCTCCCGAGGAGCACCTGAAATTCGAATAATTCCCGTAGGATACTAAGAAAAATCGGCATTGAGCAAGAAGAGTCCGAAACAGGAAATGAATTGTTGGTCCTAACAAGATCCCAAGCTCTGGAAAAAGAAAATGGAACGGGTAAGGGTGTTACCTTCAATAAGAACCATTCTCAGCAATAATGGGATCCCCTTATGAAAATACATGGATGACCTTATAGTAGATTACCTCATGAACGGGGTCCTACCCCTTAGTAGGCAAGATGCGGGAAAGATAAGGCACCAAGTTCCTACCTTTGTGGTTACAAGTGGGATATTCTATAAGAAAGGACACTAACTCCCCTATTTAAAATGCGTAAGCCTGGAGAACAGGCTTACGTTCTTAAAAGAAGCACATGAAGGTTTGTGCGGGAAGCATTCCAAAAGAATTAAGTTAGCCAAGAAGGTCATGCGACAAGGCTTTTACAAGCCACAAATGGTTAGTCAAGCAATTGAATATGTCAAGAAATGCGAGAAATGTCAAAGGTATTCTAAGATACCTCGGCTACCTCCTAGTGAGTTGACAGCTATCTCAAGCCCATGGCCTTTCGATTTATGAGGGATAGATTTGATTGGACCTCTACTAGTCTCCAAGGGTGGAGCTAAGTATGTTGTAGTAGCTATCGATTACTTTACCAAATAAATGGAATAACCCCTTCCAACAATCACATCTAAGATGGTGTTGAGGTTTGTGATAAAGAATATTGCCACCCGCTTTGGGATTCCTTACAAGATCATATCATATAATGGAACGCAATTCGAAAGCGAGGAATTCACTCGATTCTATAATAAGAATGGAATCATCAAAAGCTTTTCCTCAGTAGCACATCCAAGATAAAATGGAGCCGTCAAGAAGACAAAACCATAAAGATAATTCTCAAGAAACGACTAGACCAACCTAAAGGAAACTGTGCAGAAGAATTACCCTTGGTGCTTTACGCATATAGAACTTCCGCCAAAACAGCAACAGGACAAACTCCATATTCTTTGACATATGGGTGTGAAGCCATGCTTCCAGTTGAGGTTGAAATCCCTTCGCACGGAAGGATAGCCTACGCATTTGATCCTAATCAAGAGTTAAAGAAGGAATCCTTAGACCTAATACAAGGATTAAGAGACGAGACTACAATTAGAATGGCTGAATACCAAAGGAGAATCACAAAGTACTACAACTCAAGGGTTAATACTAGAGCCTTCACAAAAGGATATTTAGCCTTACAAAGGGTAATGGCCAACACAAAGAACCCATCGGATGGTCCGCTTGGCCCAAATTGTGAAGGTCCATTAGTCGTTCATTAAGAAGTAATACCTATGACGTATCGACTCAGCAAACCAAATGGCGATCTTGTTCCAAGAACGTGGAACTTGGACACTTAAGACCATACTTCTCAATGATAAATTAATAAGGGTCTCTTCCAAGAATACTCACATAACTAAGGGTAAGGAAACCCTCTCAGAATTCAAAATAAACCTAGGAGGGTCAAGCCACAAACGGATGAAAACCCTTATCACCGCCAAGCTGGCCAGGGTAAGGCACTGTCCAGAGAGGGTTGATGTATAAGCCTTTCTCCGCGCCCAAATCTGAAATACCAAGTTAAAGCATCAAAAGCATAAGCCTCTGATCCACGCCAGAAATGGTCGAGACATAGCTTCTATTTAGCATGCCCTGCCTCTGCTCGTAGAAGAGTACGCCCTACCTTTGCTATGAACTAAGCATGTCCTACCTCTACTCGCAGAAGAGCACGTCCTACCTCTGCTTATGTTCTGCATTACCCACAGAAGGGAACACAAACCCTTATCATTTCCTATGATGGCTAGGATAAGGCACCACTTGGAGGGGGTGGAGTGTAAACCTCTATCACCGCCTACAATGGCCAGGGTAGTGCATCGAAAGAGTAAGCCTTAATTCCGTGTCTACGATGGACCGCTTTAAATATTTAAGACCATATCATCGTCTACGATGGACAGGATAAGGCGCCTTCTAAAGGGTTAGGTCGGGTAATCCTTGGGCCCTGCTTGTGGATAAGCTATCCTAGCGCACCAGACGCACATGTCAATAGAGTAGCCAACAAAGCACGTACGTCCTCTGCTTTGACAATCAAAAGCCAAGGGAATGGCTTTAGAAGCACATAACCCTCTACTTCTCTAAAAATCAAACCCGAAGGCGGTTAACAAAGCTAGTTACTAGAAGTGGATTTATGGTCTTCAATCTTAAATACCCGAATCTGGGTTAGTTCGGGAATTCTATTATTACCAAAAGTCGATTTATGGTATTTAATCCTAAATACCTGAATCTAGGTTAGTTCGAGAATTCTATTATTACCAGAGGTGGATTTCTGGTCTTCAATCTTAAATACCCAAATCTGGGTTTGTTCGGGAATTCTACTATTACCAAAAGTGGATTTCTAGTCTTCAATCTTTAATACCGAAATCTGGGTCAGTTTGGGATTTCTATTAGAATTGGAAGCGGGCTTCTAATCTTTAATATGTAATACCTGAGTAGAGGTTTGATCGGGACTTCCTTTCGTTTTTGTAAAGCAAAGCTATGACTTTCCATCATGATCATCTGAATATGGGTTTTCTGTCCCACCGTTTCATATTTGGCAACTTACCAAAAAGGTGGTATCATGGACACCTCATTACGGAATTCGATATTAAGGATGGAATCTTTTCACACTCGGAAACCAGGAAGTTTCCTAAACTCCCTCCCTTGTTTTCCAATAGAATATAAAGTATAAATGGGCATGAAACCATACAGACAGGGTTAATATAATATTAAAGCTCAATCCCGAGCAACACATAATATAGTACATATGCAACTGATTATAGAAACCATGAAAAGACTAACACAGATGTCGGCTATTAAAATTCATACAGGGAAAATGTAGGAAAGACCCAGAAAAGAAGTTTACTTGAAAAGTCGAAAATACCCCTTCACAAAGGGGGGCAAATATTACTACAAAATTAACACCGAGACAGGCTTACGGTGAAGGGGCATCGGACCATCACTAGCATAGAAGAGTAATATGTAGGCAAAGACAAGATATACGATAAAACCGAAAGCATAAGAGAGACATTCATAATAACGATCAACTGACAGCATCATCCAATAAGAAACCCACAGATCCGATTTAAAGAAAGAGCGACGACATGATAGTTCTGGCAGAAGGGCAGCTAACGAGAAGTCACCCAAAACCGGAAGCTGATGAACAGAAAGACAAAGATTCCTATATCCCAAAACCCTGAAAGGTAAAAAGGATATCGACATTAACTTGCTTAATGTCAATACATTAAGAGACGAGAGCATCGAAAGTACAAAGCTCGAAACATGAGGAAACTAACTGGAAGCCAACTACCTAGACTCCAATTTGATGATCACCGAGAGGCAACTTTAGCAGATAACCAATAAAGCACCAGAAGTGCCCCTTCGGAAAGTCGAAGCCTACTTCAGGGATCAACCGAAAAGCAAGTCAAAGATTCTAAGAGAAACAACCCATCCACATTAATTCACTTAGTATCAACACCGAAAGGGGTGGTGGTTCCCAAAACAACACACTTGAAGCAAGAAGGTAAATAACATGAAGGATTAATGACAAGACTGAAAGCTCGTGACCGGAAGCTCATGGCCGGAAGCCAAAGCTTCTCCTAAAGCTATCCATACCAACAGGCTTGGTATCGATACGAAGGAAGTAGAGGTAACACAAGAGAGAAGCTTCGAAAGCCGAGACTATCCCTCTGAGAGATAAAGACCGGCACCTTGAGAGCAATACTACCTTCGTCAATAAGGCCAAAACTGCGGCCGAGAGCAAGGAAATTGGAACAGAAAGAGAAAAGCGGCAGACACGTGGCTGTTACATCCGTAAAAGGTTTTTGTTGGCCCAATAGAAAAAGTGGTCCCAATTTGTCTATAAATAAGACCTTAGGGGTTCGAGGCCGAATTTTCATTTCTCAATCTTGTAATCTTTTGTTCAAGAGAAAACCCTAATTTCTCAATCAAATTGGGGTTTTCTTCAATTCTTGTAATATGTCCGCAACAAATAAAAAGGAGAAGTCCGAGACTTAAATACTTCTCGATTTGATAATCATATTGTGTTTATAATGATTAGACAGAGATTTATCGCTGACCTTTCGGGTTAATCACAGTCCTTTCATAGGTTGAAAGGTCCTGGGCAAAACCAAGGCTTTTCCCCTTCCAAACTTCCAATATGTAACTTAGCTCTTTCATGGTGAGCCAAATGCAACGTAACCCTAGCAGGCAGTTTGCTGTAAGCTTAGGAATTGATAATTGAGGCAACCAAGGTCCTTTTTGGGCTAGCTCAATGTGGAAGTATCATATAATTCGTTAATTGTTATGACATGTGAACAGCTCGGGTGTTGTGAAGCATTAGCATGTTCCCTCTTAGCACAATGTATATCATTTTATCATGAATCTAAAGGTGATTGTTGCATAAGTTCTCATCCTTATTTAGCTTGTGAAGCCTTTCTCCTGAGGTTATCACTGATTTTGTAGTCTTGTAAGCGTGATACTCCCTTCTTGAGGGAAGAGTAACTAATCTTCAGACTTAAGGTCTTGATACCTAGGAAACGGCGGAGCTCGTTACGATTGCTGATTCAAGGTCGTATTTCAATGACCTTTATATCAATCTTCCATCAAACTACTAAGCATATGCATTGTCAATCCAAGTTCGGGTGTTGACGAAAAATATCATTAACAGCAGCCATTAATGAGGGTTTTGGAGCTCTAGAAGTCCAAAATTATCAAGGAAAAAACAATCTCAGTGAAGGCTATGTGTAACGATCTAAAATTTCCAACATTTTAATATATAATTAATTTGAATTTTCTAATTATAAATTGGGTTCAATAAAGTTTAAATATAAAAATTTGAGTCTTATATATATATATATATATATATATATATATATAGGTTTTGTATTGGAAAACTAATAGTTAATTTACAGCGATTTTCGAGTATTTTCGTTTAATAAGTAATGTTATTGTTTATAATATATTTACATTTATATAAAAAATATTAAATTTATGAAAAATGGTTTATTTTAAAGATGTCTTTTAAATGTTGTAAATTAAAGATTTGAATTTAGAATATAAATTATAATTAAAACTCGGTTTAGAATAATCGTTCAGTTTCTGTACGCGCTGTCTTAAACTATTTTATAGAATTTTCCTGTAATTTTTAATTTGGAAAATAAGCACATATTTTTCTACCGTATTTTAGGGCAACTTTGATCCTTTTGTCATTTTACAGAATTAATCAACTGTTACGGTTTTGGAATCAAGGAACTTTCTTGTACAAGACTATGATTTACTTCACTATCGTTGGCGGTAAATAATTAAATAAATAATTAAGTATTGATCAAATGGTATTAGTACCAATATAATAACAAGAAAAATTAATATACACATATAAAGTGTAGCATCCCGGTTCCTAGGCAAACACGCACGTATGAAGAAAAAAAATAGGAAAATTTGCTGGTCTTAAAACTTGTACAAGTGGCCTTAGTTTGACACATGTTTACTTCACAATAAAACTCACTACATGTGTACTCATCCCCCCTTCAACTATGGTGGATGCCTCAAGCTTTATTCCACCGCATCTCTCTCAATTCCTATTGTGAATCTATATACTTTAAGAAACCCGTGACACCAAAAAAAATATTAAGTCTAAGGGTATATTAAAGGAATAGCTCATCATTTAGTTCTTCCTCTTCACAGAATTCCTTTTTTCCATCTTTTTCTTGCCAGATCGAGACAGTACCTAGCCCTCCTTTTCCTTCCAACAGCCGGTTCTCCTAGTTTCCATCCTTATCCACCACTATGCCATCTCATGCCACCATCACCTCATCCGCTTCTGTCACTCCGACGCGCAGTCCACCTAGATACGCCCAGCTCCAGACCCGCAGCACCCTTAACTCAACTTGCGGCCTCCTGCATGCACAAGCGTTGCACCATCTCTCCATGCGTACGCCTCTTTTGCAGTAGTCTCCTTCTTGACGTTGAACCATCCATTTAGTTGTTCAGTTCTCACGAAGCTACCCAGACCATGCACCCCACTCTACACCTCCATGCACCAAAACAAACTATACTCCCTCCTCTTAAAGCCACGTAAATCTCGTCACCTTGCAAAGAAAGTATACGCAAATAATACGCCTCCTTAAATTTAAAAAAAAAACAAAAAAAAGAGTTAATGTAAAAATGAGTGCTCAATATATGAGCGTGCATGCCAAGGAGGGAGGGAACAGTGAGCCACGTTTTATGGGTTCACTCATGTTGGGCTTGGTTGTCAGAACGTAAAGAAGAAGCCATCTCCATTTTACTTTTGTTGTGTCCGCCTCTTTGCGAAAGAAAAAAAAAAGAAGAAAAAAGGGAAAGAGCAAAAGACAGTAGAGTTTAGGCAATGTATCCTTGGACGTAGATGTTAGGGGGGATGGAAGTTGCAATCTATGGTCGGGAGATACAAGGAACGTGAGCAGGAAGGAACGACGTTGGGACTAGCGTAGGGATGGGCATTGGACCGAGAATGGATACACCTGGGTGAGAATTCTAATTTAAATTTATTTTAAATTAGTTATAACGATGAATTTCAATTAGTTGCTTGTTAAAAATAATAATTCATTGATGATCCTGCGTTGATATGAATGATTGCTATTAATTGTTGATGGATGTTTATGCAGTGATAATACACCATACACTAAGCGTTATTCACCATAACGCTTTGCGCACCGTTAATTAGTTATTTTAATTGCTATGATGATAATGGATGAATTCATGTTTGTTATTGGTTATTTGACAAATTCTGGTTGCATGAAATCACGTACACCGTAGTGGTGGAATCGTATGAGTAATTATTTTAAATTCCCTTTCCATGTAAAAAAAGATTTTTTATTGAATTTAAATGGAGAATGAAGTTTTAAATTGAAATTTAATAATATATTTTGGAAATCGAGTTGAATATTCGAATAGAATGTAATGGGTGTGGAATTCGATCGCTTATGGGCGAAATAAATATTGAATTGGGTTTTGAAATTTTGTTCAAGAAATGATCTGGAATATGTACCCAATGCTGATTTTGTGAGAATAGTTTTAATGATTATTTTGGATAATTAACCGAGCATTGATAAAAATAATTTCCTTTCAATTTATCTTGAAATGAAAGTTTAAATATAAAGTAAATTTTTTGGACTGAATATTTTGAAATTTTTTGAATAAAGTTTTGAAATATTATAGTTAAATGTTCAAATAAATGTGTTATGAAGGATTTGGAAAATTGGAAAATTAGGTTTTATGCGTATTCTTACTTTCATAAGGGTTTGAATAATAATTGAAAGAGTTTAAATAAAATAGTATTTTATTCGATTCGATTTGAAATAGAAATTTTGAACATAAAATGATATTGGTTTAAAATTGGGAATATAAAATATTATTTTAGGAAACTTTTTGGAATACTTTTTATTTTAAATTATGGAACTGTAATTTATTTTGGTGAAAGGAGTTGGATGATTTTATTTATAACGCTATCTAGTGTGAACTGAATGCATAACGCATCGATAGTACGTTAATATCAATGTTAAAAATGATTATAACTTGAGTGTTTTGAATCGGATTGACAAGAAACGAAAAACGACAGATTTCTATTGATAATGGGTTTTGGATAGAAGAGGAATTTTCAAATTCCATCGTATGGGTTTCATGCTATGCTCAAATTAAAATTCGAAAAGGCCGTTATACGTGCAGTTCATCGACCGTAATGGAGAATCGAATAAAATGGGCTTATGAAAATTATTTAAAAATCCAGAAAAATATGATAAATTATATTTTATTATCTAAAACTGCTTTGAGGTAAAATTTGTGAATTTGGAAATGATTTTGGATCTATTTGATTAAATAACCATTTTACAACGCTTTCTGTAACGCTTTTAACATTACTATACCATTTCTTTGAAATGATTTAAATTTAAGATTTCAAACATGAATCATTACGGAAAGGATTTGTTTAAAATGAATTTAAAAATATGATATGGAATTGAAATAAATTTTGAATTGAAAGGGAATGAGTTTTGGATAGAATTTGTCGTCTGGTATTCGATATGGATTTACAGGAGCAGACGGATACGATCAGAAATGTTAAAACATATCCATATCTAGATTCTGATAGTGCTTGCCTGAGTTGTGAATCAATATCAAATATAAGTCGATTAAATTATATATAAACTTATAATTGAAAATATTAATTATCTAAATGGAAATATAAATCCAGATAAAAATTTGGTAGTTTCGGGATAACGACAAATAAATGAAGTTGTTTTGAAATATAAGGTTTGGAAAATGAATGTTGAATTTTGAGAAAAGGGTTAAAATGATAACGGGTTTCCGGAAGTTGAATCCAATCTAAATTCGATGTAAAGCGACAATATTTGGAAAGGAGATTTGAATTGAGAAACTTGTACAGTCCATAGCTATTATTTTTGAAATACGCTTATTACTTGGAAAGTCCGGGATCGGATATGGAACTGAAAACCTTTCCAAGTAATAATACGATGCTATAAAAATGCTGAAGGCTTGGATATCAACAGCTGAAGACCAAGTATATTGGAATTGTTTGGGTGGATTGCTGATGTCTCGGATCGGGCCGTACACCCAATACGAGATTATAAGTGGCATAAGACCTGAATATATTTGAATATTTTCGGGTTGTTGTTCCATTCAAACCCAGAAAGGACTTGTATGGATTGTGTGTCTGACATTGAAATTGACCGCATAACAGTGATTTTCGTTAATATATATCGTATTTGTAGCAAAATATTATCCTCGTCTCTAAGTCATATGAACTTATAGGGTATTGCATTGACCGAAATCAATGATATGTCGTGAATTGTCAAAGTGGCATACTCGAGTTATGAAACGAGCTATTAATGATCAAAGCACAGCTTATTGACGTGAAGCTTTGCGTATATCGTGACATCGACGAACCTCACCCCCTGGGTTCGATGGTAAATTGGTGGTTAGGTTGTGTAATATACATAATCTTTATTGAAATCGAAAGATTCTATGGTAGTACTACTTCAAAACCTGAGGGAATAAAGTATATATGGTGTCCAATAACTGGATGTTATCCAGGATATATACTTTTGCGCTATGTATTCGGTGTATGTTGTCTGGATGTTAACTGGGAGATACTTAGCTTCGTGTCCTCGATTGATCTTTCATGTCAGGAACCATCATATTGGAAACCCAATCTCCAATACGAGCCATGCGATTTGAATTGTATACCAATATAGCAATATAACCAATTAGGGTTATGGGGCTACGATTCTATATTTATTTGCGAAATGATTTTTTCAACACCATGCACTAATGATAGTATTAAAAGAGGATTTTACGTATTAAAGCATTTTTGGTTATCATAAAACAAAACTCGCCCATTTGGTGTGCGCTTGCATTGTATGATGTGGGATGAGCTTATGATAGCTTCATTTTCCAAAGTCATTGTGAACTTCTGTGCATGGGAATTCGCACGGAATAAACCCGTTCCGTGTTAGTGTCATGGCCTTATGAAATATCCCAACTTTAAAATGAACCGAAATAATAACTGTTTTGAGTTTTCACACTAGTTCCACGACTGACCTAGAGTTTATTGTTTCCACACCTAAACTATGGGTGCCCATTTTTTGCTCGGACAGCTAGTAGTTTAGTTTGCAGGCTTAGCTTTAGAGCTGGATTCATTTGGAGCTAGATTTTTGGTTTTGGTCTTACTTCTTTCACTGTGAGCATATTGTCTTCCGCTGAGTTTATGTTACACTCTAATTTATTGTAACCCTGGTGTAAAAATTTTATAATGAAATAAAAAGTTTTGTTCTTTGTGTTTCAAATATGGTTGTACCTATAACTATTTGTCTCTATGAACGATTTAAGTTGGTTTTATTACCGGCGAGAATCGAGCAAAAAGGCGGGTCTTTACATCTGGTATCAGAACTTTGGTTCAAACAAAGCTTTGAGGTACAACATATTTTAATTAAAGATAGGACTCATCAGAGTTATAATATCTCATTAGAGATTGGGTTAGAAATGACCTAGAATGAGATTCTGGAGTATTATGTTGAGAGACCGTATTTTGAATTTTGTACAATTATTTTGAAAAATCATTTTGGAAAGCGAAATTGTTTTGAAAATATAATTTATGGTAAGTGTATGAGTATTTATTGACGTCGAAGTTAGACTGTCAAGTATGTATGGATTTTGGATATACTCCTAGCTAACGTATATATGAAGTCTACTACATACTAGATAGATATAGAATCACACTCTAGTCGCCCGAGGATGATTATGATGATTGATCGATCATCATTAGAAATTTATTTTCGAGTTTTGAAAGTGGGATGACTGTATGGTTCCGATTTAAACGTCGATAAATATTTGAAACCCTTCAGATAAGTGCTTGGAAATGTTTTGATAAATTCTAATAAAATGTTTCGATGAAGTAATGCGAATTTGAATAGATAAGTGGAATTTAAATTTGAATGAGTGTTTGAAAATAGAATTTTGTTGCTTTGCTTATTGTGTTTGTTTAGCCTCGACCGACTGTTACCTTTTGCTTACTGATTCAAACCATTCGTGCTTGAATTCCTTTGAACTATCTGATCCTTATCTCCGAACCTTCCTTTTGCCTTGCTTTGACAAAATTTATGGACAAGATGGATTTAGAGGTGAAATGTTGATTTGAGAATTTGGTTCCCAAATTTTTGAAAACAATTTCTAAATTTTAGAATTCGTATTTGGAAAATTTGTTTGAAATATGAATATACAGATCAGAGTAGCGCAGTGGAAGCGTGAGATTATTTCGAATAAATTATTTCAAGAGATTTTTGACTATTTGAATAACGTATCTTTTCAGATAAGATTTAAATATTTGAAATCTAAATGAATGAAATATTATATTTGTGCAAACAACTTCGAAAGTAAATTCGAAAGGGAAATTTTTCTTTGAATCTCTTGAAAAATATTATCTTCTGTGTAGTTGTTCGAAACCTCATTTCTAGAATGTTCGAAAATGATTTGAATTTAGTGATATAACACTCGATATGGCTTATATAATGAAATAATTGGTAAAAGGGTTAGTAAACATAAAAGTTCGACGACTTGGAATCCCGATATTTTGAAATGTTTGGAAACAACGATAATATGATTTAAAGTATTTATAAATTATGATTTTGAAATGTTTTAACTTCGGGATATGAAATGAAATAAAATGATTCGTACTAAGATTCAAGTAACCCATGACTAAAGAAAGGTATGAAGTGGGTATAAACCCTTAATGATGGTCCGCTCTGGGTCTGGAAAGACATCATTTATATATCGATATGTATGTAGGCCGTGCCTAGTGGCCTTGTCATTGGGAGAACCCTCTCGACTTGGAACATAAATGTTTTATGTCATCTATCGTAAATTATTTGAAATATTCGAAATGATTTTGGTTTTGAAATCCTGAAGCAAGTATGATTGATACAAATAGAAGATTACAGGATTTCAAATGATTTGAACATAAAATGGGATGTTGGGTCCAAGAAAATATTTAATATTTTGATTTCAAGTTTTATTATTGGTAATTTGGTTTTAATAAAAATAATTTTGGTGAATTTAATTTATAAGGAAATTTCAAATTCTAAATCCTATTGCTTGTTTGTTTTAAATTATATTTGATATAGGTAAATATTTAGCCTTATATATAGGTATAATCTACCAACCTCTCCTTTTCGAGGACGAAAGTTTTAAGGGAGGAGGGGGGAGATTGTAATGATCTAAAATTTCCAACATTTTAATATATAATTAATTTGAATATTGTAATTATAAACTGAGTTTAATAAAGTTTAAATATGAAAATTTGAGTCTTGTATATATAAATAGGTTTTGTATTGGAAAACATATAGTTAATTTATAGCGATTTTCGAATATTTTTGTTAATAAGTAATGTTATTGTTTAATAATATATTTACATTTATATAAAAAATATTAAATTTATGAAAAATTGCTTATTTTAAAGATGTCTTTTAAATGTTGTAAATTAAAGATTTGAATTTAGAATATAAATTATAATTAAAAATCGGTTTAGAATAATCGTTCAGTTTCAGTACGCGCTGTCTTAAAATATTTTATAGAATTTTCCTGTAATTTTTAATTTGGAAAATAAGAACATATTTTTCTACCATATTTTAGGGAAACCGTGGTCCATTTGTCATTTTACAGAATTAATTAACCGGCTTATTTTATTATGGTTTTGGAATCATGGTACTTTCTTTTACATGACTATGATTTACTTCACTACCGTTGGCGATAAATAATTAAATAAATAATTAATTATTGATCAAATGGTATTAGTACCAATAGAATAACAAGCAAATTTAATATACATATATAAAGTATTGCATCCCGGTTCCTAGACAAACCCGCACGTATGAAAAAAAATAGGAAAATTTGCATGTCTTAAAACTTAGACAAGTGGCCTTAGTTTGTCACTCATTTACTTCATAACAAAACTCCCTACACGTGTACACGTTCCCCCTTTAATTATGCTGGACGCCTCAAGCTTTGTTCCACCGCATCTCTCTCCATTCTAATCGTGAGTCTCAATGCTTTAAGAAGCCCATGACACCAAAAAATGTAATCTTAAGTCTAAGGGTATATTGAAGGAGTAGCTCATCATTTAGATCTTCCTCTTCGTGGAATTTCTTTTTCTGACTTTTCTAGCCAGAAAGAGACCGTACCTAGCCCTCCTTTTCCTTCCAACAGCCGGTTCTCCTAGTTTCCACCCTTATCCACCACCATGCCATCTCATGCCACCATTACCTCACCCGCTTCTGTCAGTCCGACGCCCAGCCCACCTAGAACCGCCCAGCTCCAGACCCGCAACACCCTCACCTCAACTCATGGATTCTTGCATGCAAAAGCGTTGCACCATCTCTCTATGCGTCTGCCTCTTTTGCTGTAATCTCCTTCCTGACATTGAACCATCCATTTATTTGTTCAGTTCTCAAGAAGCTACCCAGACCATGCACCCCACTCTACACCTCCATGCACCAAAACAAACCATACTCCCTCCTCTTAAAGCCACGTGAAATCTCCTAACCCTGCAAAGAAAGTATATGCAAATAGTACACCTCCTTCAATTTAAAAAAAAAGTGTTAATGTGAAAATGAGTGCTCAGTATATGAGCGTGCATGCCAAGGAGGGAGGGAACGGTGAGCTAAATTTTATGGGTTCATTCATGTTCGGCTTGGTTATCAGAACGTGAAGAAGAAGCCATCCCCAATTTATTTTTTTGTGTCTGCCTCTTTGCGAAAGAAAAAAAAAAGAAAAAAGGGAAAGAGAGAAAGTTAGTAGAGTTTGGGCAATGTATCCTTGGACGTAGATGTTGGGGGGGGGGGACGGAATTGCAATCTAAGGCCAGGAGTACAAGGAACGTGAGCAGGAAGGAACGACGTTGGGGACTGGCATAGGGATAGGCATTAGACCGAGAATGGATACACCTGGGTGAGAATTCTAATTTAAATCTATTTTAAATTAGTTATAACGATGAATTTTAATTAGTTGCTAGTTATAAATAATAATTCACTGATGATTTTGTGTCAATATGAATGATTGTTATTGATTGTTGATGGATGTTTATGCAGTAATAATACACCATACACTAAGCGTTATTTACCGTAATGCTTTGCGCACCGTTAATTAGTTATTTTAATTGCTATGATGATAATGGATGAATTCATGTTTGTTATTGGTTATTTGACTAATTCTGGTTGCATGAAATCACGTACACCGTAGTGGTGGAATCGTACGGGTAATTAATTTAAATTCCCTTTCCAAGTATATAACGATTTTTATTGAATTTAAATGGAGAATGAAGTTTTAAATTTAAATTTAACAATCTATTTTGGAAATAGAATTGAATATTCGAACATAATGTAATGGATGTGGAATTCGATCGCTTATGGGTGAAATAAATATTGAATTGGGTTTTGAAAATTTGTTCACGAAATGATCTGGAATATGTACCCAATGCCGATTTTGTGCGAATAATTTTAACGGTTATTTTGGATAATTAACCGAGCTTTGATAAAAATATTATCTTTTCAATTTTTCTTGAAATGAAAATTTAAAAATAAAGTAATGATTTTTGGACTGATTATTTTGAAATTGTTTGAATAAAGTTCTAAAATATTATAGTTAAATGTTCAACAAATGTGTTATGAAGGATTTGGAAAATTAGTTTTTATGTGTATTCTTAGTTTCATAAGGGTTTGAATAATAATTGAACAAGTTTAAATAAAATATTATTTCATTCGATTTGATTTGAAATAGAAATTTTGAACACAAAATGATATTGGTTTAAAATTGGGAATATAAAATATTATTTCAGGAAAATTTTTGGAATACTTTTTATTCTAAATTATGGAAATGTAATTTATTTTGGTGAAAGGAGTTGGATGATTTTATTTAGAACGCAATCTAGTGTGAATTGAACGCGTGGCACAGCGACAGTTCATTAATATCGATTTTAAATTTCAAATGATTATAACTTGAGTGTTTTGAATCGGATTGACGTGAAATGAAAAATGACAGATTTCTATTGATAATGGGTTTTGGATAGAAAAGGAATTTTCAAATTCCATCGTATGGGTTTTAAGTTATGTTCAAATTAAAATTCGAAAATGTCGCTATACGTGCAGTTCGTCAACCGTAATGGAGAATCAAATAAAATGGGCTTATGAAAATTATTTAAAAATCTAGGTTCTTTGATTAAATAACCATTTTACAATGCTTTCTGTAACGCTTTTAACGTTACTATACCATTTCTTCGAAATGATTTGAATTTAAAGATTTCAAACATGAACCATTATGGAAAGGATTTGTTTAAAAAGAATTTAAATATATGATATGGAATTGAAAAAAAAATTGAATTGAAAGGGAATGAGTTTTGGATAGAATTTGTCATCTGGTATTCGATATGGATTTACAAGAGCAGAAGGATACGATCAGAAATGTTAAAACATATCCATATCCAGATTCTAACAGTGTTTGCCTGAGTAGTGAATCAATATCAAATATAATTCAATTAAATTCTATATAAACTTATATTTGAAAATATTAATTATCTAATTGGAAATTTAAATCCAAATAAAAATTTGGTAGTTTCGGGATAACGACAAATAAATGAAGTTGTTTTGAAATATAAGGTTTGGAAAATGAATGTTGAATTTTGAGAAAAGGGTTAAAATGATAACGGGTTTCCGGAAGTTGAATCCAATCTAAATTCAAAGTAAAGCGACAATATTTGGAAAGGAGATTTGAATTGAGAAACTTGTACAGTCCATAGCTATTATTTTTTAAATACGCTTATTACTTGGAAAGTCCGGGATCAGATATGGAATCGAAAACCATTTCAAGTAATAATACGATGTTGTAAAAATGCTAAGGGCTTGGATATCGATAATTGAAGACCGAGTATATTTTAATTGTTTGGGTGGATGGCTGATGTCTCGGATCGGGCCGTACACCCAATACGAGGTTATAAGTGGCATGAGACCTGAATATATTTGAATATTTTCAAATTGTTGTCCCGTTCAAACCTAGAACGGACTTGTATGGATTGTGTGTCTGACATTGAAATTGACCGCATAACACTGATTTCTGTTAATATATATCGTATTTGTGGCAAAATATTATCCTTGTCTCTAAGTCATATTAACTAAGAGGGTATTGCATTAATCGAAATCAGTGAATTGTCAATGTGGTATACTCGAGTTATGAAACGAGCTATTAATGATCAAAGCATGGTTTATTGAAGTGAAGCTTTGCGTATATCGTGACATCGACGAAAGTCACACCCCGGATTTGATGGTAAACTGGCAGTTAGGTTGTATAATCTACATAATCTCTGTTGAAATCGAAAGCTTCTGTGGTAGTACTACTTTGAAACCTGAGGGAATAAATTTTATATGGTGTCCAATGTTTGGATGTTATCTAGGATATATACTTTTGCGCTATGTATTCGGTGTCCGTTGTTTGGATGTTAACCATGAGATCTTAGCTTCGTGTCCTCGATTGATCTTTCGTGTCAGGAACCATCATATTGGAAACCCAATCTCCAATATGAGCCATGCAATTTGGATTGTATACCTATATAGCAATATAACTAATTGGGGTTATGGGGCTATGATTCTATATTTATTTGCGTAATGTTTTTTAAAACACCATGCACTAATGATAATATTAAAAGAGGATTTTACGTATTAATGCATTTTTGGTTATCATAAGACAAAACTCGCCCATTTTGTGTGTGTTTGCATTGTGTGATGTGGAACGAGCTTATGATAGCTTCATTTTGCAAAGTCATTGCGAATTTCTTGCATGGGAATTCACATGGAATAAACCCGTTCCGCGTTAGCGGCGTCGCCCTGTGAAATATCCCAACTTTAAAATAAAACGAAATAGTAGTTGTTTTGAGTTCTCACACCAGTCCCACGACTGACCTAGAGTTTATTGTTTCCACACCTAAACTCTGGGTGCCCATATTTTTATCAAGCAGCTAGTAGTTTAGTTTGCAGGCTTAGCTTTATAGCTTGATTCATTTAGAGGTAGAGTTTTGGTCTTATTTCTTCCGCTGTGAGCATATTGTCTTCCGCTGAGTTTATGTTTGTAACAACCCGCATATTTAACGATAATATATTTAAATATTTTATTTAAATATAACGTCGTTAATCGTTAATCGAATGTGTATTCAAAAAGTCACATTTTGCATACGGTTGAATTTGGACTCGAAACCACTTCTATTTAGTCCAGATCATCGTTTACAACCTTTTTGACTATAAACTTCGATATGTTTGGAGATTGCGAAATTCGGGACTTTGGGTAGGGCTTGGGTTAGCCAATCTAATAGCCCTACTTAGCACCTCCCACATCCCACTCCTCTTCATCTGTAACGACCCGCATTCTACGCATCGAAGGATCGTAGAATATTTATTTCTTTTACATACGAAGTCGTATAGTTTTGTAACTTTGGGAGACGACTACTAGGGTCATTTCCCATGTTCATGATTTTTGCCGATTTTAAAATGACCATTTTTCCCTTAGCTGATCTTGTTTCAGCCATAATTTTTGATTGGTAAGGATTTTTGACCTGAAACCACTTCCATTAGATCCGGATGATGGTTTACCTTTCCGTAGAGTGGTAATATGTGAAAAACGGACTTACCGTTTGGGAGACATGGCTGAAACAAGGTTTAGGAGGTGAAAAACACCTTAACCGGGCTTAATTGGGTAGTTAACAGCTAGGCCCATTGGGGGATTTCAGGATTAGGGGTGTATAGGGGCTGATTAGGGTTAGCAAACATTTCTTTAGACACTTTTTCAGCTGCCACTTTCATTCTTGGAACCCTAGTAATGGCCTCCAACATCTAGAATCACCTCTAATCACATTCTAATCATGTATTAGCTAATCTTCAAAAAATTAAGGAGAAAGAGCACCAAAACAAGGTTAGAACTGCTGTATAGCTTTGGGAACAGCGCCAAATAGAGAATAATTTCAGATTTGGTATTTTGTTTGTGGCTAAGGTGAGTGATTAGCACCTTTTTACACTAATTATGGCTAATTAGGATTGATTAGTGTTAATTAGCGAATTTAAACATGATTAAAATATGGAAAAATATTTATAAATTTCAAAATATTGTTTTAGGCCTCTATTAGAAAATTTGGTTAATTTGGTTAAGTTTTGCTAATCATATAATTAGTTATGCTTAAACATGATTAAGGGAAATATGAGTTATTGGGTATGTTTAATCCGTTTTGACATGATAATTCATTATTTTGGTGTTTATGGTTAGTTCTCTATGTTGCTATGACTGTATGGTGTGCTTTATGATTGATTAGAACTATTAGATTGGTCGAAAACGCCATCGTATGGCGTAAAACAGTCGCCGGAAAAGTTGCAGGAAATGTGCAGAGTTTCGGACCGGATCGGATCGGATTATAGGGCTCGGATCGAATCGGTGGACCGGGCACGGAGAATACGAACCATATCGAAACTTGGCACTAGCTGAGCTTTGGCAAGAAGGAGGGAAATTTGCAAAGAGTTGGAGTTGGGAATCAGATCAGAGCTGAGTAGGGGATCGGATCAGAAGCAAGGGCGTGGAGATCGGATCGGACTAGAGCTAGGGAGCAGAATCGGATCGGAGGACCAAGCTTGGAGTTGGAGTTGGAGTGAAGCACCGAACCAGATCGGGATCCATGAGCACCGAACCGAGCCGACTGAATGGAAGGGGGACTACCGAACCGAACTGACTGAAGTGGAACGATGGGGACAACCGAACCGAACCAACCTGAAGTGGAACACCGAACCTAACGGGAAGCCTAGGAGCGATGTATTCGAATCAAAATGGCTGAAGCAAGCCAAACCGGACCGGATTGGAGCTGCGATTACGCGATGACTCTTCTGAAGACCAACTCCAATTCGACTAAAACCCGAGATGCAAAGGAAGTCCAAATAGGAAGTAGAACTCAAGGTCCAGTTGGGAACCGACGAGTTATCTTCATGAGTTGGGCTTTGCTGCGGGACGTACGCAAAGGGGTTATCGATGTCTATAACTTTGGATCACTATGGAGTATGGGGTATGTGTACAGATTCTGGGCCATAGTGTCCTAGGTAGGACTATTGGCTATGGACCAATGAGGTGGGGTCATTTGTAAGGATTGAGTCATGACTCCATGGGGAAGCTTGGTGGTAGCAACAGTTATACAAGTTGGACTCCGACACTACCTCGATGGGTCAAGTGATCAAAGTGGTGGATATCGTATGCTTTACGCACTGAGTGAGAGATGTGAGGATGGTTGCTATGCTGGATTGTTGGCACCATTATGTCATGCATACCCCACCCCCATATTCTCTATACCACATGTTAGTGGCACCTTAGAGTATTGTAGAGTATGTAGTGCTAACTCTTTGGTTGCAGGTCCAGGTTCAGGTATGGTTTAGTATACCTGTTATTGTCCTGTTTTGCTGCTTATCTCTCATACCAGACTTTTGTCTGACCCAGAGTTTTATGTTTCTTCTTATTACTCTGGGTGCTCTTAAATGGGCAGACTAGAGACAGGTTAGCTGGTTATGCACGAGTAGTTGATCCGGAGACGAGCAGGAGGCTCCTACGTATTATCTACATATATTCTCCCTGTGTTATTGATGGTCACTGCTTTAGGAATTAGTAGTGTACCTCTCCTTTCTTCTGCTTTAGAGACAATATTTTGAAGTTGTAATAATGGTTATGGATCATAAGTTGTATTTTGGATTTCCACTGCTATGATGATTACGGTTTAGTTTTCAGCTTATGCACTATCTCGCCTGTTTTATGTCAAGTATGTTATTATTATATTTTATTCCATGCATTATGAGACATTCTACAGGTTCCTTGTTAGTTCAATTCCCTTAACTTTCCTTTCTTTGACGATTGTCCCGTGCTGGTAGGACATCGGCACAGCGCACTTTCATTGGAAATGTCGGCTGGTGCGGGGCGGGCCGTCACACTTGGTATCAGAGCTCTAGGTTGCGTAGTTAACCTAGGGAAAGACACCAGGGAGAGATAATACGTATATGAGAGCGCATATTTTTGATTATTTTGGTTTTCAAAAGCTATTTATATATACACTATTATTATAGCTAAGGATGAAGTTGCACTGCACTGACACAACAAAGAGGATGGTTAATCGTTTCTCTTTACAGATTGAACGATGAGCCGATATACGAGGGGTGCTGGTAGAGGAGACAATAATGGGAATGCTTCTGACATGAGGACTATGTTCACTGACTTCATGAGAGAGATGCTTAGGGACGTTCAGAGGGCAGTTCCTAATGCTGCTAATGGTGGTGGTGCAGCGGTGCAGGCGCCTAGGGCCGTTTTCGCCAAGCTATGCAAGGATTACACTAGTCTTGGTGGAAAGTCGTTCCATGGAATGGAATTGGCCACGGATGTTCAGGATTGGTTGGATAGCTATGAGCATATCTTTGAAGACTTGGGTATCGAGGATGCGATAAAGAGAAGGCTAGCATCCTGTCAGCTGCAAGGACGGGCAATGAATTGGTGTAATGCTATAAAGGCAGCTACTCCCGAGGATCAGATTACTTGGGATCAGTTTAAGGCTCACTTTAGCGACAAGTTTATTCCAGCTGCTCAGAAGTCAGTATTGTTTAAGAGGTTCTTGGAGCTAAAGCAGAATGGTAGAGCTGTCTCGGAGTACGTTGCAGAGTTCGATACTCTATCGAATTATGGATTGTCCCTTATTGATATTGCCGAGAAGAAGAACGAGAAGTTCATAACTGGTTTGGATGAGTACTTGGGGGAAAGGCTTATTAACCACATCGATGAGACGTTTGATTCGATTGTGGGGAAAGCATTGAGGTCAGAGAGTCTTTACCCTAAGACGAAAACTGAGGTTGCATCTGCAGAGGAGCCAAAGCCACAAGCAAGCGGTGGAGGAAAGAATGGTTCTCAGAATAAGAGAAAGAAAAATCAAACAAAGGATGGCCAGAAGAAAAAGAATAAGAAAGATGTTGAGTGCTTCAGCTGTGGTTAGAAGGGCCACTATGCCAAAGAATGTCGGGTCAAGCCAGCGGATAGGAAGTGCTTCAACTGTGGCCAAGTGGGACATCACAAGGATAAGTGTCCGCAACCCCCTAAAGAAAAGCAGATTGTGAAAGAATATGCTCTTAATGTTGTTCCTACTTCGTCGAATGCCCCAACTGCGGCGGAGAAAGGAAAGAATGTCGTCATTCAAGGTATGCTTTCTGTTTATGATGTTCCCGTTCGAGTATTGTTTGATACCGGAACTTCCCGTTCCTTCATATCTAGTGACCTGGTAGATAGGTTGGGATTAGAACCCGAGATAGTCGATAGACCTTTAGCAGTGATGAACCCGATTGGTGGTTCGACTAGCCTTTGTATGATTTGTCGTAATGTGGTCTTATCGAGTCATGGATGCATGTTTGTTTGTGATTGCTTTGTTTTGGGCTTTACTGGGCTTGGCATTATTTTGGGAGTCAATTGGCTCCAAAGACACGGGGTGGTGGTAGACTATGAGGGCTTTTTGGTGATAGTTAGAGCGGATGATGGGCGGAGGGTAGTGTTTGGTGGTCTACCTAGTGATGGGGTAATGGATAGTTTTCTAAATTCCCTTGACATCCCGCATGATGAGTTGTCAGATGTGCCCGTGGCTAGCCAGTATCCGGACGTCTTCGAGGAAGTCACCGGACTCCTACCACACCGAGAGATTGAGTTTCGTATTGATTTAGTGAAATATGCCAGACCTATAGTGATGCCACTTCGTCATATGGCGCCAAGGGAGAAGCGATAGCTCGGGGTGCAAGTAAGAGATCTTTCGAAGAAGGGATTTATCAGAAGAAGTGTTTCTGAGTGGGGAGCACCAGTTGTGTTTGCTACCAAGGCAGATGGTTCCCTTCGTTTGTGTGTGGAATATCGCAAGTTGAATAAGGTGACGAGGAAGAATAAGTATCCTCTACCCAGGGTAGATGATTTGTTTGATCAGTTGAGTGGCGCGAGAGTGTTCTCCCAGTTGGATCTCGCGACAGGTTTTCATCAGCTTAGAGTGGAAGCTGAGAGTATAGCTAAAACAGCCTTCCGGACGCCGTTTGGATTTTATGAGTGCTTGGTCATGCCATTCGGGTTGACCAATGCACCAGCATATTTTGTGTATCTTATGAATAGGGTATTCAGGGATTAATTGAATAAGTTTGTCCTTGTGTTCGTAGACGATATCTTGGTTTATTCAAGGATAGAGGAAGAACACAAGGAACATTTGAGGATAGTAATGGAGGTGTTGAGAAAACACCAACTAAAAGAAAAGTTTTCTAAGTGTCACTTCTGGAGGAGGGAAGTGAGATTCTTGGGCCATGTTGTTTCAGAAAATGGTATTGCCGTGGACCCTGCGAAGGTGGCTACGGTGCAGGATTGGTCTACGCCTAAGAATGCAACAGACGTGAGAAGTTTCTTGGGATTAGCTGGATATTATCGTAAGTTTGTCCAAGACTTCTCCAAGATAGAAACACCGTTGACTCAGTTGACTAAGAAAAATCATGCTTTCGTCTGGGATGAAAAGTGCGAGAATGTGTTCAAGAGTCTAATGGAAAAGTTGACGTGTGCACCAGTGTTAGTCATTCCTAAAGGGAATGAAGAGATGACGGTATAAACAGATGCCTGTGGTACCAGACTAGGTGCTGTATTGATGCAAGGAGGTAGGGTTGTAGCTTATGCTAGTCGACAACTGAAACCACATGAAAAAGATCTCATACCCATGATTTGGAATTGGCAGCAATCGTGTTCGCATTGAAGATGTGGAGACATTATCTCTTGGGAGAAAGATTCGAGTGGTTTACCGATCATAAATCGTTAAAGTGTCTTTTCTCACAGAAGGATCTAAATCTCCGACAGCAAAGATGGTTAGAATTCTTGGCTTCCTATGATTTCGATATCGCATACGCACCAGGAAATGGCAATGCGGTAGCTGATGCATTGAGTAAAAGACATGCCAGTTTAGGGGCTATGTTTCTAGAATGGAAGCAACTGGAGTACATCGCTATGTATGATTTCAGACCAAAGTGCGAATTGGATCCAGAATTATTAGCAAGTTTGACGATCAGACCCACTTTGATTAAGCAGATTGGTTCCAGTTAGAGAGACGATCCTAACCTATTGGAAATCATCTCCAAGTTAGAGACGGATATCGACGAGGAGATGAACGAGTATGGGCTTGAACGAGATGGATGGCTTAGAAAGAATGGAAGACTAGTTGTACCCAATATCAATGGATTGAGAGATAAAGTGCTTGGAGAATGTCATCACTCAAAACTGACTATACACCCAGGTGGTAACAAGATGTATCGAGACATGAAGCGGACCTACTACTGGGAAGGGATGAAAAGAGACGTTGGGAAGTTTATATCCAAATGCATGAATTGCCAGCTAGTTAAAGCTGAGAAAAAGAAGCCTAGTGGCTTGTTGCAACCATTAGAAATTATAGAATGGAAATGGGAACAAGTCTCAATGGATTTCATTGATCGGTTACCAAGGAATGGATCGGGCCATGATAGCATTTGGGTGATTGTGGACCGATTGACCAAAAGTCCTAGGTTTATACTTATCAAGTCGAACAGAACGACAACTAAGTTAGCTGAGCTATATATGAAATGGGTAATGACATTTCATGGACTACCTAAAAGAATTGTGAGTGACCGAGATCCATTGTTTACTAGTGGATTTTGGAAGAGCTTACAAGAGGCGTTAGGATCGGAATTACATCTCAGTACGGCGTATCATCCTCAAACCGACGGTCAGACAGAGAGGGTGAATCGAGTGTTAGAAGATCTCTTGAGAGCTTGCATATTGGATTTTGGTGGATCATGGGATGACCATTTACATTTGGTTGAGTTTGCATATAATAATAGTTATCAGTCCAGTATCGGTATGGCTCCATTTGAAGCTTTGTACGGAAGATCGTGTAACTCACCGTCATGTTGGTTAGGAACTGGTGAGAAGTTTGTGCTTGGACCAAATGTGATAAGAGAAACTTCAGATAAGATTAAGGTTATCCAACAGCGAATGAAGGCTGCTCAAGATAGACAGAAGAGTTATGTTGATAAGAGGAGAAGAGATCTAAAATTCTCCATTGGCGACTTGGTGTTTGTCAAGATTTCTCCGTTAAAGAGCGTGATTCGATTTGGTAGGAGAGGCAAGTTAACACCAAGATTTGTTGGTCCATTCCCAGTTCTTGAGTAAATTGGGAATTTGGCATATAAAGTTGAATTACCAGACAAGATGGCAGGAGTTCACAACGTATTTCATGTTTCCCAGTTAAGGAAGTTTGTGCACGACACTAGTGTGATTATTACACCGGATCAGTTGGACGATATCGAGGTTGAACCCGAGGCGGTTGGGAATCGCAGGCCTATGCGTATTGTTGGGAACGATATGAAGTAGCTTCGAAGGAAGGCGGTGAAATTAGTCCAAGTTCAGTGGAGTGGTGATGAGGAAGACTGTATTTGGGAAACAGAGGAGAGTATAAGCAGGAAGTATCCAGAACTCTTTGCCTGGTAAGGTATTTATATCAGAATAGTACTCCCTTGTTAGTAAACAGCATGCTAGGATATGCTTGTTGTGTTGTTTTGTATGCTTTACTGTTTTGTTAATGATTGGTAGGCATGCGGGATCCTTTGTATGTTTTGGGTTAAGGAATTTCGGGGACGAAATTTCTTAAGGGGGGATGTAACGACCCGCATTCTACGCATCGAAGGATCGTAGAATATTTATTTCTTTCAGATACAAAGTCGTATAGTCATGTAAATTTGGGAGACGGCTATTGGGGTCATTTCCCATGTTCATGATTTTTGCCAATTTTAAAATGACTATTTTGCCCTTAGCTGATTTTGTTTCGGCCATAACTTTTGATTGGTAAGGAGTTTTGACCTGAAACCATTCCATTAGATCCGGATGATGGTTTACCTTCCCGTAGAGTGGTCAAACGTGAAAAACGGACTCGCCATTTAGGAGATATGGCTGAAACAAGGTTTAGGAGGTGAAAAACAGCTTAACCGGGCTTAATTGGGTAGTTAACAGCTAGGCCCATTGGGGGATTTCGTGATTAGGGGTATATAGGGGCTGATTAGGGTTAGAAAACATTTCTTTAGACACTTTTTCAGCCGCCGCTTTCATTCTTGGAACCCTAGTAATGGCCTCCAACATCTAGAATCACCTCTAATCATATTCTAATCATGTATTAGCCTAATCTTCATCAAATTAAGGAGAAAGAGCACCAAAGCAAGGTTAGAACTGCTATATAGTCTTGGGAACAGTGCCAAACAGCGGATAATTTCAGATTTGGTATTTTGTTTGTGGCTAAGGTGAGTGATTAGCACCTTTTTACACTAATTATGGCTAATTAGGATTGATTAGTGTTAATTAGCGAATTTAAACATGATTAAAATCTGGAAAAATATTTATAAATTTCAAAATATTATTTTAGGCCTCTGTTAGAAAATTTGGCTAATTTGGTTAAGTTTCGCTAATCATATCATTAGTTATGCTTAAACATGATTAAGGGAAATATGAGTTTTTGGGTATGTTTGATCCGTTTGACATGATAATTCATTGTTTTGGTGTTTATGCTTAGTTCTCTATGTTGCTATGATATATAGTGTGCTTTGTGATTGATTAGAACTGTTAGATTGGTCGAAAACACCGTCGTATGGCGTAAAACAGTCGTTGGAAAAGTTGCAGGAAATGTGCAGAGTTTCGGACTGGATCGGATCAGATTATAGGGCTCGGATCGGTGGACCGGGCAAGGGGAACACGAACCGGATCGGAACTTGGCAGTAGCTGAGCTTTGGCAAGAAGGAGGGCCATTTGTAAAGAGTTGGAGTTGGGTTGGGAATCAGATCAGAGCTGCGTAGGGGATCAGATCGGAACCAAGGGCATGGAGATCGGATCGGACTAGAGCTAGGGAGCGGGATCGGATCGGAGGACCAAGCTTAGAGTTGGAGTTGGAGGGAAGCACCAAACCGGATCGGGATCCATGAGAACCAAACTAGACCGACTGAATGGAAGGGGGACTACCGAACCGACTGAAGTGGAACGATGGGGACTACCGAACCGAACCAACCTGTAACACCCCGAATTTTCTATTAACACTAAAGTTGCTAAAATATTAATAAGTGTGTAAGAGGGGGGATGTATCTAATATGAATATAAAAGTGTGTAAAAGAGGGGATGTATCTAATATGAATATAATAATATTAATAAGTGTGTAAGAGAGGGGATGTATCTAATATGAATATAAAAATATTAATAAGTGTGTAAGAGAGGGGATGTATCTAATATGTATATAAATACAATAATAAGTGTGTAAAAGGGGGGATGTATCTAATGTGTACATTGTAGAATATATATATATATATATATATATATATATATATATATATATATATTGCTGAGTGTTTGCTGAGTCACTTCTGACTCATTGCTGAGTCAACAAGATAAACTCCATCTTGTCTGAACAGCTGCGGTTATTTCTAGGTTAAATCTAATGGCCTAAATGCATTCTAAAATCTATAAATAAGTGGGTAGACCCTAAACCTAAATCACTTGTAAAATTAGAGAAGCTACCGTCATGCTGCTGCCATGGAGTTCAGCGTAGCCGTCACAAACTAAGAAGAGGAAGCCTAATCATCTACAACTAAATCTACACAAATCAAATCAAAAGATCTCTCTTTCTCTAATTCTTTTCTTTTGTTGGTGAGTATGATGATTCTCACAAGACTATTACAAACTAATTTGACTCAGTTATGAATGGATCACAAGAAAGTGATGTGATTTGTAATTGTAAATTCTATATATTGTGGATCTCTTATTATGTTATTATGTTGTCGTATGATGTAAATTATATATGCTATGTCATGCTATGTTGTAAATTCTCTTATGCTATGTTGTGCTATGTTGAGAATCATGTCAAGCTATGTTATACTATCATACTATGCCATGTTATAAATCATGCTATATTATGTTGAAAAATCATGTTGTTGGATCATGCTTAAAGTTATGTTTTTTTTTTCTTCTTAATTTAAATGGATCTTGTTTATGGGAATTTGCCTATTAGGTTAGGTGTACCCATAAACTTGAAACTATAATTAAATAAAACTTGATTATGGGAATTTGCCTATTGAGTTAGGTGTACCCATATAAAACCATGTTGTTAAAAAATTAGATGATGTTGATTCACACATGTTCATATGTAAGTTTATGAAAATTGATTGAGATTATATTAGGTGAATTTTGAACAAGTTGACACCTTTAGGTCCATGACATGTATAATCTATGCAAGTTGGACATATGCAAGTTTCACCCCTTATTATGATTCATTTGGTCACATATACATGTTGTTATTATGATAATCTCTTTTATGCTATGAGTTAGGCTATTCGAGTCTAACATATATTTTGCGAATAAACGTTCAAACGTGGGGTAGGGGTAATATTAGGAATTAATAAATTGGGTGCAATTTTGTAAGATTTTGCATACCATGAATGGATGTCCATAATTGAGTCAATCATGGACATTGTTAAAAATTGGAAGTAATTAATAATTCAAGTAGGGAATTATTAAAATTGGGGGAAAGTGGATTATTATTAATAATCAATGCTTAGGACACGAGGTTGGACCCGTTTGTGATGTAAACCTGCCCGGACCCGCCCGGCAAATCCAGTAGTCACAAATGTCGGCCCAATGTGAGAGGTCCTAGGCCCAAACTAAAGCATAACAGTTGTAAAGACACGAGGTTAGACTCTTTTATGGTGTAAGACTGCCCGGACCCGCCCGGCAAATCCAGCTGCCATAAATGCCAGTCTAATGTGAGAGGTCTTTATGAGGTTATGGCCTTAATGAACTAAGAAATACTTAACCAGATAATCATGTAAGGTGGGACATGGGGGTTAAGTAGGTGCCTTGGGTAGCATGAGGAATCTGGTGGTTGCCTTTAGAGGCATTTGAAATACGATTAGACTTAACCAAACACACATGTAAATGAACATGACTAAGTGGGTTAAGTGGGATGGACTAATGGGGACAAGCTTAGGTGGAATGCTTGTGGTAAATAGTTGGGGCCCATTTCAACCAGTATCCCAAAACGTATCTTTGTGGCTCGACCCAAGTCGAGGACGGGACACGCTTACTGGGTTTGACTATAAGAGGCCAAAACAGGGAGCGGTGGCAACGCAAGTCCAACGGGTTTCATATGCGTGTGTGGACCCGGGCTGGTAGGTAAGACGTTGTTGCATCGTGTAGGTATAAGTCGTGCATGTCCGTTGTATCAGGTTGCCACTTTAGGGGAGTGATACACCCCACTGTGGGGCCAGCACGGGTATCTACGAGTTAGGGAGCCGATCGAATAATGGGAAGTAGGGTACACCTAGTGGAGATAGGGGCAGGCGGCACCTATGTAGTCAGCTAGGGGTACGTAAAGCCATTGGGAAAGTTTCTAAGTGAAGCTAAGTGGGATGAATCTTTAGGGTGACTGGTGTGATGCAGTATAGTGTTTATCCTTTAGTATTTAGGAGCGCCTATAACGTTGCCTTTAGCGATTGTCTATGTCCTTAATCTGCTCTTCATAGACATTTTCTTGTTTTCCAGCTTATGCCTTAGTCTAGTTATTTTGGTAATAGTATTGTAGAATTACCATATTCACCAGACTTTATGTCTGACCCCCTCTTTTCCATCCTTTTTCTCCCTTCAGGTCCGCAGGTTGGGCCAAGTTCTAGTGGAGTCTAGTTGGATCGCTTATCTTCTGGAAAGCTTGGACTGCTAAAGTAAAGTCCAGCTTGTTATCTTTCTTTTTAATGGCTATTCATGTAATGGGATTATGTACTTGTTTTATCAAGATAGATATTGTACTTGACATTGAATATGGTGTTATGATGTAATCAAACATGTTTTGACTTCTGCTACAATGAAATAAAGTTTTTTTGAATTTCCAAGTACTATTTTATATCTGTCTTGTTGTAATTTTACCGTTCTATATTCACTTAAAACCTCCATGGAAGTTAATGCATTCCCTTTGTGAGTGACATTAATGGACGTGGGGTGTTACACGTGGTATCAGAGCATAAGGTTACCAGAACAGATAAAATATTTTTTTTAGAAAAATATTATTTTCTAAAGTATTTTTGGAAGAAGTGCTTTCAAAAAAAAAACATGTTATTTAAAGAGAGTTTTTATGAAAAACATAATCCCAAATAGCCACATCCTTATCTTTATCTTTCGAATTCTCCATTTTGAATCTTTCCTTTTTCGTTTCAGCATGGCTGAAGATCTTAATCTCCCAGAAGGTGTGACGATTCCAGGGTGGTTTAGGAGATACTTGGAGGCTAGGGCCACCACTGCAGGCCCAGCGGATACTCCTCCACCCCTAGTTGCACCCATTCCTCCTCCTCCTCCTCGTGTTGACACTTTTGCAAAGACGTGCAAGGAATTCAAGGCTATGGGAGGAAAAACTTTTCAAGGGACTGAGACGTTTGTGGAGGCCAGAGATTGGCTTAAGGAGACTGAGGAATTGTTGGATATCTTTGAAGTGGAAGATGGGAGGAAAGTCCGTTTAGCTGCTTGGTTAATGAAGGGGGAGGCCTCGTTTTGGTGGGAGGTCACTAACGGGGAACGTCCAGTTGATTCAAGGGCGGATTTCAGACGAAGGTTTGAGGCAAAGTTTCTTTCAAGGGCAGAGGAGAACTTAAATATGGAAAAATTCCTGGCACTAAAGCAAGGGAGCTCATCAGTAAAGGAATATGTCAATAAATTTAATCAGTTAGCAAGGTTTGGCTTGGAGTTGGTGAACACGCCAGAGAAGAAAGCTTTGAGGTTCGTTAGAGGCTTGAATGAACCGTTGCAAGGGTTGGCTATGACCCACATCCCTATGGGAGCCACCTTTGAAAAGCTAGTAGAAATGGCACTTATGCATGAGGATAAGGCAGTGGAAAAGAAAGGGGATCAGAAGAAACCCCAACAGCAAAATAAGAAGGGTGGTAAAAACAATAATGGCAAAGGGAAGAAGAAATGCTTCAATTGTGGGACGCCTGGCCATCTCAGCAAAGATTGTAGGAAGAAAAAGAAGACTGGTTGTTTTCATTGTGGAGATGCGGGACATTTAGTGAAGGACTGTCCAAAGAAGGGGCAGAGGGCAGGGTCTACCTCGGGAGGACAGGTGCAGGCTCTTATGGCACCAGGGCAGGCAAGGGGGCAAGTTCAGGCTATTGCGGCCCCACCGCTGCAAGAAAGAGGTAGAACAATTTCTGTTGAAAGCTTAGTTTTTCTGTTTGATCATCCTGTCCGTACCTTATTCGATTCTGACGCATCTCATTCGTTTATCTCTGCATCATTAGTTGAATCACTGCACTTGAACACCAGTTTAGTAGAAGATCCCTTGGTCGTTTCAAATCCAATTGGGGGTTCGGCTCATTTGACCATGATATGTTTGGATTTGAAAATCTCTATACTTAGCGTTGAATTTAGATGTGATGCTTATGTATTGGGCTTCACGGGCTATGGGCTAATTTTAGGAATGGATTGGTTGTCTAGAAATAGGGCCATTCTTGATTGTTAAAGGAGAGTAGTTAGGCTTGTGACTCGCCTTGGTAATGCTCTCGACATCTTTTGTAATCCCATAAATTCCGTTATGCTAAGTTATCTTGAATCGCTTGACGCGTCTGTAGAGAACCTGCGATCGGTAGAAGTGGTCCGGGAATATCCGGATGTGTTTGAGGAGGTGAATGGCTTACCTCCAAAGCGGGAGATAGACTTTCGAATTTATCTTGTGGATAATGCTAAACCCGTATCTTTGCCAGTGCGCCACATGGCTCCTCGTGAAAGGAGGGAACTCAATAAGCAAGTAAAGGAGTTGCTTGAGAAGGGGTTCATAAGACGTAGTATATCGGAGTGGGGTGCTCCAGTAGTTTTTGCCACAAAGGCGGATGGGTCTCTTAGACTTTGTATGGACTATAGAGAACTAAACAAGCTTACTAAAAAGAACCGACACCCACTGCCGAGGATTGACGATCTCTTTGATCAGTTAGTTGGCGCCTCAGTGTTTTCGCAGTTGGACTTAGCCACTGGCTTTCATCAACTGAGAGTGGCTGAGGATAGTATAGATAAGACTGCTTTTAGGACTCCTGACGGATTCTATGAATGGCTAGTGATGCCCTTTGGTTTGACAAACGCCCCTGCATATTTTGTTGATTTGATGAGTAGGGTGTTTAGGGAATACCTTAACAAATTCGTGGTAGTCTTTGTGGATGACATCTTAGTCTTTTCTAAGAATAAAGAAGAGCACTCCCTACATCTTAGGGAAGTGTTGGAAACCCTTCAAGCACATAACCTTAAGGCAAAAATTTCTAAGTGTCACTTCTGGAGGAAGGAAGTACGGTTCTTAGGGCACGTGGTTTCCAAAGAAGGGATAGCAGTGGATCCCGCAAAGGTGCTGGCCATCCAAGATTGGAAGGTCCCTAAAAATGCAACCGAAGTAAGAAGTTTCTTGGGGTTGGCTGGCTATTATAGGAAGTTTATCAAAGATTTCGCAAAAATATCAGCTCCATTAACACGGTTAACGAAGAAGAACCTGGTTTTTACGTGGGACAAAGATTGTGATGATGCGTTCCAACGTTTAAAGAGAGCCTTAACTTCAGCCCCAGTCTTAGTGCTGCCAGACGGGAATAAACCGTTTACCATCTATACTGATGCTTGTGGGACGGGACTTGGCGCGGTCCTCATGCAAGAGGGAAGAGTAATAGCCTATGGTGGAAGGCAGTTGAGGGTTCATGAAAAGAATTACCCCACGCATGACTTAGAGCTAGCCGCAATTGTTTTCGTGCTTAAGTCTTGGCGTCACTATCTTCTTGGTGAGAAATTTGAACTGTTCACTGACCACAAATCATTAAAATACTTATTCTCTCAGAAGGATTTGAATTTAAGGCAGCAACGGTGGATGGAATTCTTAGCCTCCTACGATTTTGAAATAGCATATACTCCGGGCAAGGGTAACGTGGTGGCAGACGCCTTAAGTAGGAAAAGGTTGTCCTTGAGTCCGTTGTTTGTTGAATGACAAAGCTTAGAATTCATCTCTATGTTTGACTTTAGACCCTCCGTTGACTTAGTACCCGGTCTGTTAGCATCCTTGGAGGTTAGACCTACACTTCTAGGACGGGTTGGTGAGGCACAGCGAGACGACCCACGGTTGGTTGAGATAGTAGAAAAGCTCAAAGGGGGGGAGTCGTCAAGCCATCTTCGTAGGTATACCCTAGACGATAAGGGTTGGTTACGAAGGGATAATAGACTTTGTGTACCGCAAGACGAAGACTTAAGGAAGGCCATTCTTGATGATGCTCATCGCTCAAAAATGACCATTCATCCCGGCGGGGATAAGATGTACAAAGATATGAAGCGGGTTTTCTTTTGGGCCGGTATGAAAAAGGATGTGGCCGAGTACGTCGCTAGATGCTTGGTGTGCCAACGAGTTAAAGCAGAACAAAAGAAACCCAGTGGGTTGCTTCACCCATTAGAAGTTCCACTATGGAAATGGGAAAGCATCTCAATGGATTTTGTGGATGGATTACCAAGATCAAGGAAGGGTAACACGGGGATTTGGGTTATAGTAGATAGACTTACTAAAAGCGCCCATTTTATTCCCGTGAAAAGTAAGAGGACTGCTCCATGGTTGGCTTCTGTATACATTAAGGAGATAGTTCGTTTGCACGGTATTCCTTCTAGTATAGTAAGCGACCGTGACCCCATCTTTACTAGCGAATTTTGGAAGAGTTTACAAGAGGCGGTAGGGACTCAGCTATGTTTGAGCACCGCATATCATCCTCAGACAGACGGCCAGACAGAGAGGGTGAATCGCATTCTAGAGGATCTTTTAAGGCTTTGTATCCTAGACTTTGGGGGTACATGGGAAGAGCACCTTCCGTTAGTAGAATTCGCATATAACAATAGCTTTCAGTCTAGTATTGGCATGGCACCTTTCGAAGCTCTTTATGGAAGGCCTTGCCGTTCGCCTACATGTTGGTGGGAATCTACCGATAAAATCCTACTTGGGCCCGATATGGTTAGGGAAACCTCGGAGAAGATTGAGTTGATTCGAAGGAGGATGAAAGCAGCACAAGATAGGCAAAAATCGTATGCTGATAAGAGGAGGACAGATCTTGTGTTTGACATTGGGGACATGGTTTTTATCAAAGTATCTCCGTTACAGAATGTTGTTCGCTTTGGGTCCGTGGGGAAATTAGCACCAAGGTTTGTAGGGCCGTTTCCTGTAAAAAAACAGGATTGGGAAGATGGCATATAGGGTGGAGTTGCCTGAGAAACTTAGTGGAGTACACGACGTATTCCATGTATTACATTTGAGGAAGTGTTTGCACAAGACCGCGGAGGTGGTAGAGCCGAGCTTGCTTAAAGAGGTGGAAATAGAGCGTGATGCAACAATTAGACGAGCTCCTACATGCATTCTTGGGTCGGAGATCAAAAAGTTGAGGAATCGAGAGGTCAGACTGGTCAAAGTGCAATGGGGAGATGATGAGAGCAACGCAACTTGGGAGACAGAAGAGAAGATGCGTTCGTTGTACCCTTTTCTTTTTGAGGGTATGTCTTTTAATTTCTCCTTTATCACTTAGCTTATCTTATCTTATCTTTAGTATGTCCTCTCATTAGTATCTTTGACCTTTAGTTAGGATAATCCTATGGTTGAAACATGTGTTTGAGACATGTTATGTATGATGGATGCAAAATGGATGCAAGTGTTTGCTAGTGGTTGCTCGTGGATGCATATATACACACACTTTAGGCACTAGATCGGCTCAGTCACTACATATTGTATATTGCATATATATGGATGTATTTAGTAAAATGGATGAATGATGGTTGTATTATCATGTGGATGCTGCATTCAGATGATGGTTGTGCACGCATATAGAAGTATTATGTAGCATTAAGAATCTTTTGCATACATAATGGATGCATGGCACGATCATAGTTGCATTAAGGAAGTCAACTGAATCAGTGGACCGCCTGATTTTGCATTAGATACGGACATATACACACACTGTGCATTTAAACATGAAAGCATTAGAAGTCTGTAAGGACAATGGATGCCTGTGTATGATGGATGAGTAGATGGACGTTTGGATGGTAGGATATACATTCTTCCAGACTTGAAGATTTCGGGGACGAAATCCTAAAAGGAGGGGAGAATGTAACACCCCGAATTTTCTATTAACACTAAAGTTGCTAAAATATTAATAAGTGTGTAAGAGGGGGGATGTATCTAATATGAATATAAAAGTGTGTAAGAGAGGGGATGTATCTAATATGAATATAAAAGTGTGTAAGAGAGGGGATGTATCTAATATGAATATAATAATATTAATAAGTGTGTAAGAGAGGGGATGTATCAAATATGAATATAAAAATATTAATAAGTGTGTAAGAGAGGGGATGTATCTAATATGTATATAAAAACAATAATAAGTGTGTAAAAGGGGGGATGTATCTAATGTGTACATTGTAGAATATATATATATATATATATATATATATATATATATATATATTGCTGAGTGTTTGCTGAGTCACTTCTGACTCATTGCTGAGTCAACAAGATAAACCCCATCTTGTCTGAACGGCTGCGGTTATTTCTAGGTTAAATCTAATGGCCTAAATGCATTCTAAAATCTATAAATAAGTGGGTAGACCCTAAACCTAAATCACTTGTAAAATTAGAGAAGCTACCGTCATGTTGCTGCCATGGAGTTCAGCGTAGCCGTCACAAACTAAGAAGAGGAAGCCTAATCATCTACAACTAAATCTACACAAATCAAATCAAAAGATCTCTCTTTCTCTAATTCTTTTCTTTTGTTGGTGAGTATGATGATTCTCACAAGACTATTACAAACTAATTTGACTCAGTTATGAATGGATCACAAGAAAGTGATGTGATTTGTAATTGTAAATTCTATATATTGTGGATCTCTTATTATGTTATTATGTTGTCGTATGATGTAAATTATATATGCTATGTCATGCTATGTTGTAAATTCTCTTATGCTATGTCGTGCTATGTTGAGAATCATGTCAAGCTATGTTATACTATCATACTATGCCATGTTATAAATCATGCTATATTATGTTGAAAAATCATGTTGTTGGATCATGCTTAAAGTTATGTTTTTTTTTTCTTCTTAATTTAAATGGATCTTGTTTATGGGAATTTGCCTATTAGGTTAGGTGTACCCATAAACTTGAAACTATAATTAAATAAAACTTGATTATGGGAATTTGCCTATTGAGTTAGGTGTACCCATATAAAACCATGTTGTTAAAAAATTAGATGATGTTGATTCACACATGTTCATATGTAAGTTTATGAAAATTGATTGAGATTATATTAGGTGAATTTTGAACAAGTTGACACCTTTAGGTCCATGACATGTATAATCTATGCAAGTTGGACATATGCAAGTTTCACCCCTTATTATGATTCATTTGGTCACATATACATGTTGTTATTATGATAATCTCTTTTATGCTATGAGTTAGGCTATTCGAGTCTAACATATATTTTGCGAATAAACGTTCAAACGTGGGGTAGGGGTAATATTAGGAATTAATAAATTGGGTGCAATTTTGTAAGATTTTGCATACCATGAATGGATGTCCATAATTGAGTCAATTATGGACATTGTTAAAAATTGGAAGTAATTAATAATTCAAGTAGGGAATTATTAAAATTGGGGGAAAGTGGATTATTATTAATAATCAATGCTTAGGACACGAGGTTGGACCCGTTTGTGATGTAAACCTGCCCGGACCCGCCCGGCAAATCCAGTAGTCACAAATGTCGGCCCAATGTGAGAGGTCCTAGGCCCAAACTAAAGCATAACAGTTGTAAAGACACGAGGTTAGACTCTTTTATGGTGTAAGACTGCCCGGACCCGCCCGGCAAATCCAGCTGCCATAAATGCCAGTCTAATGTGAGAGGTCTTTATGAGGTTATGGCCTTAATGAACTAAGAAATACTTAACCAGATAATCATGTAAGGTGGGACATGGGGGTTAAGTAGGTGCCTTGGGTGGCATGAGGAATCTGGTGGTTGCCTTTAGAGGCATTTGAAATACGATTAGACTTAACCAAACACACATGTAAATGAACATGACTAAGTGGGTTAAGTGGGATGGACTAATGGGGACAAGCTTAGGTGGAATGCTTGTGGTAAATAGTGGGGGCCCATTTCAACCAGTATCCCAAAACGTATCTTTGTGGGCTCGACCCAAGTCAAGGACGGGACACGCATACTGGGTTTGACTATAAGAGGCCAAAACAGGGAGCGGTGGCAACGCAAGTCCAACGGGTTTCATATGCGTGTGTGGACCCGGGCTGGTAGGTAAGACGTTGTTGCATCGTGTAGGTATAAGCCGTGCATGTCCGTTGTATCAGGTTGCCACTTTAGGGGAGTGATACACCCCACTGTGGGGCCAGCACGGGTATCTACGAGTTAGGGAGCCGATCGAATAATGGGAAGTAGGGTACACCTAGTGGAGATAGGGGCATGCGGCACCTATGTAGTCAGCTAGGGGTACGTAAAGCCATTGGGAAAGTTTCTAAGTGAAGCTAAGTGGGATGAATCTTTAAGGTGACTGGTGTGGTGCAGTATAGTGTTTATCCTTTAGTATTTAGGAGCGCCTATAACGTTGCCTTTAGCGATTGTCTATGTCCTTAATCTGCTCTTCATAGACATTTTCTTGTTTTCCAGCTTATGCCTTAGTCCAGTTATTTTGGTAATAGTATTGTAGAATTATCATATTCACCAGACTTTATGTCTGACCCCCTCTTTTCCATCCTTTTTCTCCCTTTAGGTCCGCAGGTTGGGCCAAGTTCTAGTGGAGTCTAGTTGGATCGCTTATCTTCTGGAAAGCTTGGACTGCTAAAGTAAAGTCCAGCTTGTTATCTTTCTTTTTAATGGCTATTCATGTAATGGGATTATGTACTTGTTTTATCAAGATAGATATTGTACTTGACATTGAATATGGTGTTATGATGTAATCAAACATGTTTTGACTTCTGCTACAATGAAATAAAGTTTTTTTGAATTTCCAAGTACTATTTTATATCTGTCTTGTTGTAATTTTACCGTTCTATATTCACTTAAAACCTCCGTGGAAGTTAATGCATTCCCTTTGTGAGTGACATTAATGGACGTGGGGTGTTACACAACCTGAAGTGGAACATTGAACCGAACGGGAAGCCTAGGAGCAATGTATTCGAATCGAACTGACTAAAGCAAGCCGAACTTACACGATGACTCTTCTGAAGACCAACTCCAATTCGACCAAAACCCGAGATGCAAAGGAAGTCCAAATAGGAAGTAGAACTCATAGTCCAGTTGGGAACCAACGAGTTATCATCATGAGTTGGGCTTTGCTGCGGGACGTGTGTAAAGGGGTTATCGATGTCTATAACTTTGGATCACTATGGAGTATAGGGTATGTGGACGTATTCAGGGCCACAGTGGCCTAGGTAGGACTATTGGCTATGGACCAATGAGGTGGGGTCATTTGTAAGGATTGAGTCATGACTCCATGGGGCAAGCTTGGTGGTAGCAATAGTTATACAAGTCGGACTCCGTCACTACCTCGATGGTTCTAGTGATCAAAGAGGTGGATATCATATGCTTCACGCACTGAGTGAGAGATGTGAGGATGGTTGCTATGCTGGATTGTTGACATTATTATGACATGCACACCCCACCCCCATATTCTTTATACCATATGTTAGTGGCACCTTAGAGTATTGTACAGTATATAGTGCTAACTCTTTGGTTGTAGGTTCAGGTATGGTTTAGTATACCTGCTATTGTCCTGTTTTGCTGCTTATCGCTCATACCAGACTTTTGTCTGACCCAGAGTTTTATGTCTCTTCTTATTACTCTGGGTGCTCTTAAACGGGCAGACTAGAGACAGGTTAGCTGGTTATGCACGAGTAGCAAATCCGGAGATGAGCAGGAGGCTCCTACGTATTATCTACATATATTCTCCCTGTGTTGTTGATGGTCACTGCTTTGGGCATTAGTGGTGTACCTCTGCTTTCTTCTGCTTTAGAGACAGTATTTTGAAGTTGTAATAATGGTTATGGATCATAAGTTGTATTTTGGATTTCCGCTGCTATGATGATTACGGTTTAGTTTTCAGCTTATGCACTATCTCGCCTGTTTTATTTCAAGTATGTTATTATTATATTTTATTCCATGCGCTGTGAGACATTCTACAAATTCCTTGTTAGTTTAATTCCCTTACCTTTCCTTTCTTTGACGACCGTCCCATCCTGATAGGACATCGGCACAGCGCACTTTCATGGGAAATGTCGGCTGGTGCGGGGCGGGCCGTCACATCACTCGTCCTCCAACACTTCAAAGAAATAGGAATGAGAGAGGGAAAGGGAAACATAAATTCCCTAAGCCCTAGTTCATCCTAGAAGCTCTGATTCTTGTTGAAATCTTGTGTAAATCCATGGAGAAGCTTAGGTTGATGATTCTTGTGTTTTGGTTGAAGAGATAGTGTTCTTGCCTTGTCTAAGAGCATCTCATTCATTTTCAAGCTTAAAGATCCTTCATTTATCCACCATTAATCAAAGGTGAGTTATTTGTGAACTTACATCAATTCCTCAAGCTTTAAGCTTGTACAAGTGTAGTTGTAGACTATTTATGACGTTCATGATTCCTTGAATTAATTTGGTTCGTGGTTGATTCTTGAATATAAGTTGATTTCAAGTTTTGTCGAAATTTGGTTTGAAAATCTTCAAGTGAATATGAATTAAATCACACTCGTCTCCGGTTTGAATGAGAGGTGTGCACGTACCAGAAAGTGTCGTCACAAGGCCGGAGAGGAGTGCGGAGAAGGAGTGGTCGCGACGGGGACAAATCCCCCGTCACCAGTGCCTGGGGTCACGCTCAGGCGAAACCGGTCGACCGGTAGGCCAGTCGACAGGTTGGGGCTCTACCCCAAAATGGTCGATCGACCCCCTTGGGCCGGTCGACCAGTGACCAGACTGGGTGTAAGCGCAAGCCCGATCACTTCTTCCTCCCCCCTTTTTTTGATCGCGCGCCGAGGCGCGCGACTTCGTGTTCTCCCGACCTCCTTCTTCGACCCTCCCTTGCGCGTATCGCGACGATCTTGAGCTCATTCGGATCGTCGTTGTTGCGCCGTCCCATATGGCTTTCAAATCATTTTAAAACCATGAAGTGTGGATTTATGTTCTACGATTTCTTTGTGTCCCATTCGCTACGGCGATGGGTTTTTATGAATATTGAACCACAATGGATTATGGGGTTGTGTATTGTCAATGGGAATCAAACCAACGTTTAATCAGTTTTTAATTACAAATCCTTTTAAAATAAATTCGATTTCTAAATCCGGTTCAGATATTATTGATTATATACAGTTCCTTGTCCTATTGATCGGACGAGAAATTTAGTTTATTCACCTTAGTAAAACTGAGGACTATGACCCCTTATATGTTTATTTTGGTGAATAACTACCGGACTCGTTCGTTCGAGCCTATGTGGTGATTTTCACTATTTTGAGTATGAACCGACAACGGGTTCATAAATATTCGAGAATAGTGAGTGGTTATGGGACATTTAGCTATTTTCCTTTATTAACTATCTCAGTGTAATTCATACTCACCCGGATCGTTGGTATCCGCCTCCCGACATAGTTGTTCGGTTTGCAATCGCCCTAGTGGGACTTTATGATTTGGGATCTTCATCTATGGGACTTCAGTTCGACTTTCTATGATATTCTATGATTTATGTATTTTCATCATCCGCGGTCATGACCCGTCTCCATGTAGGAGCTTCGGCTCAAGCAAATAGGTTCGCTGCCTAGAGATCGTATCTCATCTGGGAGGTATCCACTTTTTATGATGTTTTCTGGATCGTTCCTTATGTGGGGAGTTACCACTGGACTGTTCCTTATCTGGGAGGTATCCACTTTTTATGATGTTTTCTGGATCTTTCCTTATGTAGGGAGTTACCACTGGACCGTTCCTTATCTGGGAGGTATCCACTTTTTATGATGTTTTCTAGATTGTATCTTACCTGGGGAGTTTCCACTTTTAATGATGTTTTCTAGATCGTATCTTACCTGGGGAGTTTCCACTTTTTATGGTGTTTTCTAGATTTCGAGTGATTTCTAGATTCCTGATTACTTTGATGCGATGTGCGTCAATTTGATTTATGTTTAGCATTCATTTGTCAATTTTTATTGTTGAATGTTATTCTCTTGTCATGAGATTTATTGAGACTTTATATATGTTGACATCACGTATTTCATATTATTTTTGAATCATCCTATTTATCCTTATCATGTCATATATGTTATATCTCTTAATATTGTCTCATGTTACGAATAAGAATGGTTTGACTGGTCCGTTTGTTGTTTATCTTGGTGTAAATAATACGCGGGTCAGACCGAGGTATTTCAGGTGATTCTTCTTGACTCCAGCATAGACTATCCTCTACTTTTGGGCTAACTACTTTAGTGTTGTACATTTTTAGGTTATATGTAAATGAGACTTATTTGTGTACATATTATTTTGAGTAGCCTCGTGCCTATTTTTTTGGTGTATAGTGGATCGACTATGACCACTATCTTGTATTTACACTCATGTGTTATATTCATATCTACTTCCGCCTTAGTGATGTGAATGTCTGTGCCTGACTCTGATTATTTGTTATGTATTTTATATTGCTTTCCAAACTATATACAACCAACGTGTAGCAGTTTTGAACTTGAATTAGATGTGTCGGATTTCCTCATGAGAATTTAAAAGTAAGACCACATTATCCGATATATTTAACACTCGTTCAAAGCTATTATACAGATGGTCGCTCATCAACAGCCTTATTCTTCGGGTTAATTGACACTGTTGCTTGCAATGAACTTGGCTAATGCGAGTATAGAGGTGGGGCGTTACAATGTTATTCTCTGATTTATTATAACCCTAGTGTAAAATTTCTGTTCTGAAATAAAAAGTTATGTTCTTTTTGTTTCAAATATGGTTGTACCCATAACTATCCGTCTCTATGAACGATTTAAGTTGGTTTTATTACCAGCGAGAATCGAGCAAAAAGGTGGGTCGTTACATCATGCTTGGGGTATTTATGGAGTGGTTATCTAGTGGAGTAGTGAGAAATGGGATCCACGAACCAGAAATTCGGATCCTTGAAGAGCAATTTCGAATCCCCTTATGTAGCAGGAATTTTTGTACCCCCTTGAAGGATATGAAATTTCGTATCCCATAAAGGGATATGAAATTTTGTATCCTTGGGAGATACAGAATTTTGTATCCCTCTGGGGTAATATGAATTTCGTCCCTCCTAGGGATACGATATTTTGTATCCCTCTAAGGGATACGAATTTTCATACCCCAAGGGGTATGAAGGGAGGAATTCGTGATATTTGAAATGTTAAGGTGAGGAATTCGAGATATTTGAGGGATACAAATTTCTAAAATTCGAAATATATGAGGGATACAAATATCTAGGATTCGAACCGGGGGATTCAAAATATTGAAGGGAGTCGAAATTCTGGTGGCAAGGGATACGATCTTTCCTAAGGGGTCCAAAATTTCTGCACACGTTCACGGAAATGGGAGTAACTTTCAAACCGTAAGTTCGTTTTAGTCAAACAAAAGTTGTACCCAAAGAAAATTCAGAGGTCTACAAAAGCAACAATGTGAAACCCTGTAATTGATGTTTTTGAGCCCAAAAGAGGTCATCTAAAGGGGTTTCCGGCCCTTTGTATGTTTGTGTCGCGACTTTGACCAAATCGCTTTGTGTTTTCTAACGATATTCTTGACGTGTGATAGCCTCGACCAAAAAGTGTGTCAACATTCTTAGTAAAGTTATTGGTTCAAGTTGTGTTTGTTTGTAATGATAGTTAAGATCGGTTGTAAACAATATTTTGGTGAATCAATAAAGTGGGTGGGTGGATGGAATATCGTGTATTCATATTTCCGATATTATTTGTACTATTGTTTATTTTTCAATCACATTCATCTCCATGATGTAATTTTGTACTTCTATTATTTCCGTTGCATTGTTGCCGTTGTATTTATCATTAATTGTAAGGATGGATTGTTATAAATATCCAGACTAACTTATAGAGCTTTGCTACTCTTATTTGTTATATATGCAAAGATCTTTTCTTTTACATAAGGGTAACGCTTAAATTATAAATTAATTATTCTGTTATGAGTTTGTATTCTATCTTTTCTTTCATTTTCCCAATAATATTTCTTCTTGTTACCTGAACAATGAGATTGTATTAGTGGTAGTTTTAAGAATCAAAAAGGCAGGTTGTTACATTTTGCATCTCATGCTATAATTGCTGAAATGGGATTCTATTCTATAACCTTGCATATCAAATACATACCAATAGTAAAACGATCTAAATACCTCCTTATTAGAAGCTTAAATGTAGGACTCTTCAAATAGATGCTAGACTGCTGTTAAAAAGAATAGATTAACTCTGTTAGACCATACGTCTGCAAAAGATCGATCATGACTTTTATGACTTAGCAGTTGGGAGAAAAACACGTAGGATATTGTTGGCAAAAAATAATGATACGCAACCATGATCATGGACAATCACCAACCCATATGTACATGTATTCGCTTGAAACTAATTAGAAATATCTAGGGTACGAGAAATTTTGAAATTTATGTCTACAGATCTTTCATAAACATAATCATGCATGCATATGCATGAAAACAATATTGTGTTTGCTTAAAGTTAATGTTTTTGGAACTTATGTTCTGTACCGATAAAGCTCGCATAATATTAATTCAAGGTTTTATACTGAAGTTTGATAGATTTTGGAATCTTTTGTCTTAGAAACCTCCTTGTATCAAAAGCCTGTAACTGGAATCAAAAATTGGATATTAAATAAATTATGAAATTCTCTACCTTGGAACTCAATATCTAGAAATAGAATTTAAGGTTGATACCAATCGTTTGAAGTCAAGAGAGTCATCGTTCTTAGTGGGGTGGACACCATCAACGGTCTTCGGACTGACTTCCATATGGAATTCAGAACGGTACATTATTAGCTAGATTCAAGGGCGTCATCCTTCTGATTCTCAAGGGCGATGTTATCTCAACGCACAAGTGATACTATCATCTACAATCCCGGAGGCCATACTATCCAAAATTAAAGTTGAACCCATAACCTGAAAATCCAAAGCTGATTCCAAGTAAAATATGAAGCAAAACCACAATCTAAAAATCTAGAGGCGATTCCAAGAATGGAACGCGGTTCCGATTTAAGTCTGAAGCGAAACTTCAGTCTAAAAACCTGAAGGCATTTCAAATTTAAGTCTTAAGCGAAACCTTATCCAAGGAGTCGATGCTATTACAAAAAATAATGCAAGATAGGAGGAACAACACCTTACTTGAAGGCGATACGCAAAGGGAAAAGGGGTTTTTGGCTATACAAATGAGTTAACTATGAAATGATGTAGTTCTAACTTCTATGCTATCATACTTCATGTTCATTCATGCAATACTGTAATATATGATCAATTATAATATATAAGTTACTGTCATATTTAATATGAAATCTCAAGTATCGCAAATTGACATTATTAATATCTTTATGTGTAGTTTATTTATCTCTTTATGATTAGATAGTTTGAGTTGAGAGAGTTATTAATCATGTTGCCATTTGCCAACAGACATCCATAATAATTAAGTTACCAAACCGTTCTTAAGGTAAACAAAATAGTATATTGTGTCAATTGACTATGATTAACTTTCCTAGGGTAAATTTAATGGTTTTAAGCTGGTTAGTGTTCTTTTGTGTGTTATAAGATGAGAATGGCCACTCACATGATATAAATTTGCAACCATGATCCCTTCAGCTATGTCATATTAAGGAATTGGATAATGTCATCCATAGTGATACGGATTTCGAAATCCTCATCGTACATAAACAAATCTTTATCCACATGGATTTCATTGATGACATTATTATCACCAGATTATGCTTGAACTATCAGGTCATGAAAATATCTGCACTCATTCGTTAAAGTTCCTAGGATCTCTTCATCCACGATTCTGTTATGGTTTGTAGACTCTTTTATCATCATATTCATATGATTTTGATTATTTTTCATGGCCATAGCAACACACTATTCCACTTTGTCTTTGCTTCCAATCGGTGTAGCATACACACACAAAAATGTAGATTATAAGCATAATGATTAATTAAGAACAACAATTATTAAGAACAAAAATATAAACATGAAGTAAATGTGTAACAATAGTATGAATAACGATAGTAGGCGTGAAGTTGAAAGGAAACTAAGTGCAAGTAATGTATATATGTATATAGCATGGAAAACTGCTAATTACACTACAAAGTGCACTACATTTTGCGGTTTAAAAGATGGCTATGGTAGCTTGCTGACCATATAAAATTTTAGTACCAGCTTTATGTTAACGATATTTTTCGTTAACACCGGAATTAGGTCGACGTGGATGGATCTGAGAGGAAGAGGGTTTGCTTATCCTTTATGTGTTGATCACGTTGTCAGAAGTGTGATATCAATACCCTAATTCATCGGAGGATCTAAGCTTGCTGATCACGTTCAAGCTTGTAAGAGGGTTTTATATTGTCTGAGAGGAGCCACTTCCTCCGATTATAGATATAGATTTGGGCAAGAATACAGGCCCGTGTAGGTAGCAAATAGTAAATTAAAACCACAATAATTAAAAATAATAAACTCACAATCAATGCCACAATTGTAGATATTGCTCTTTATTAATCTCTTTATTACATGAACAGAATTGAAGAGATCTTACCATAGGTCTTCATTTTTGGGTTTCTCTTTAAGACGAATAGTACAAGAAATCCGATCCCCCCTAATGTGACCCCTGGGGGCTTATTTATATAGAACTTGGGTCCTTTCTTCCATTGGGCCGGTAGGACCTCAGGAGCCTTTGTTGGCCGCCTTTCTCCTTAGTCTTGAATGTTTCTACTTTCGGCCGTTTTGCATTGCTGATTATAACTTTTGTATTGAAGATTTCAGCTAGCCAGGAGCCTCTTTAAGATTGATATGCACTTGCTGTCGTTGTAGCTCTTCGGAAGGTATCTTGAGTTCTCGGTTGCATGCTCTCGGTCATAGAGTTTTAGATATAGGTGTAACACACCACGTCCATTAATGTCACTCACAAAGGGAATGCATTAACTTATACGGAGCATTTTAAGTGTGTATAGAACAGAAACTTAACAACAAGACAGATATAAACAGTACTTAAAACTTTAAAACTTTATTCATTGCAGCGGTAAACACATAAGTTCGACTACATCATCAAAAACCAGAGTCAAAGTACATAATATCCATCTTGACTAAATCAGAGTACATAAATTGAAAGACAAATAGCCATAAATAAGATAGGTTGAACTTTTACTTCAGCGATCCAAGCAATCTTCTAAAAGCAGAGATACAGTTGTCCAAAATCAAGCTTCGCTGGTGCTAGTTCCACCCTGAGCACCTGGGGGTGGGGGGGGGAGGGAGGAAGGAAGAAAAGAGGTGGAAACAAAGGGGGTCAGACATAAAGTCTGGCGAGTGCGATAACTTTAACAATATAATTACCAAAATAAATTGGCTAAGACATAAGTTGGAAAATAAGGAAATGACTGTGAACAATTGAGTATGACAGAGTAAACAAGGAAATAAGATGAACAAAGATAACGTTAAAGGCGCACCTAAACCACTATAAGATAATTATTATACTGCATCACCACTAGTCACCCTAAAGTTGACGCCGCCTACAGAACTTAATAATGATAATGGTAGTTTCGTGCACCCCTAGTTGCCTTCATAGGTGCCGCCTGCTCCTATCTCCACTAGGTGTACCCACTACCCCCATGCGATCAGCTCCCTAACTCGTAGATAACCCGTGCTGTCCCCACAGTGTGGTGTATCACTCCCCAAAGTGGCAACCCGATACCACCAATAGTGCATGGCTTATACCTACACGATGCAACAACATCTTACCTACCAGCCCGGGCCCACACACGCACATGAACCCGTTGGACTTGCGTTGCCACCGCTAACCCGTTTTGGCCTCTTACAGTCAAGCCCAGTACGCATGTCCCATCCTCGACTTGGGTCGAGCTCACAAAGATACGTATGGGTTACTGGTTGAAACGAGCCACCATTACTTGACACAAGCTATCCACCTAAGCTTGGTCCCCTCTAGTACATCCCACTTAACCCTCTTCTTATTCATGTTCACTTACATGTTTCAAATTTTGGTTAAGTGTTTCTAATCGTATTTCAAATGCCACCCAAGGCACCCACTAGATTCCACATGCCACCCAAGGCACCCACTTAACCCCCTCATGTCCCACTACATGTTTATCTGGTTAAGTGTTTCTTAATTCATTAATACTGTAACCTTATAAAGACCTCCCACATTAGACTGGCACTTGTGGCAGCTGGATTTTCCGGGCGGGTCCGGACAGTCTTACACCACAAACGAGCCTAACCTCGTGCCTTTACAACTGTTACGCATTTAATTTATGCCTAAGCCCTCCCACATTAGACTGGCATTTGTGGCAGCTGGATTTGCCGGGCGGGTCCGGACAATCTTACACCACAAAAGAGCCTAACCTCGTGTCTTAGGCGATTAATTACACATAATTAATCATCCCTCAATTTGAATTAATTTCCCTATTCAAATTATCAATCAATTCCAAATTTAACTATGGCCATAATTGACTCAATTATGTCCATCTATTTATGGTATGCAAAATCATACCAATTTTCACCATAAATTTATTTTATGCCATTTAAGGCATTTATGCCAATTATCAATATTAAATCTTTTAATATTATCCCATTGCCCCACGTTGTATGTTCGTTCGTTTAACGTAAAGTATACGTTAGACTCGAATAGTCTAACTCATATAATAAAGAGAAAACATCACAACATACATAGAAATAAAACTAGATCTAAACATAAGGGGTGAACTTGCATGTGTGAATGAGGTTCTTCATCTAAAACTTGCATAGGCAAAAGTCACAAACTTGCATAAAACTACATATGTCATAGATCTAAATCTAAAGGTGTAAACTTGTTAGGTAATAGTCACAAACTTGCATAAACCATGTATGTCATGGATCTAACCATAAGGGGTAAACTTGCATTTGCATGATTCATACTCCAAAACAACATATATGTATATACTTGCATTTGTGATTTATGCAACATAAACGATGGTGTGAACTTACATCTAAACATGTAAACTAGCATATAGAATTTTGTATACTAGCATATAACTCACACATGTCATAGCCTAACTTTAGATCCAATTTACACATAAAATAGATGTCATGAAACATGTAAGGTTATATAAAATTCTCACTAATTTGCATATGATCCATGTCTCAGTTAACATCCTAACTTGCATACATACATATGATCTGTCATATGAATTAATTCCAACAGCATAACAAACTAGCATATGAAACATCATCATGAATTGATTATACATAAGCCAATCATAGAATTACAACATAGATGATAACATCACAAGTTTACAACATAGATGATAACATCACAACTTTACAACATAGATGATAACATCATAGAATTTACAACATAGATAATAACATGCGGTCAATAAATCACAACATAACCATATAATCCACATCATAACTCAATCCAATTAAATTGCTAATTATTTTATTAAAGAAATCGAACTCACAACTCAAAGAAGGTCTTGAGTTCTAAAATCTTAGTTTTGAAGTTGAATTAGCTTTCCTTTGAAGTAGATTCGTTGTTGCGGTTTAGATTAGAGTTGAATTTGATTAGCTTTCTTCCTCTCTAATTGGTGGCGGCTATTCTAGGTTGCAAGGTGACGGCATGGAGGCCATGATTCTAATTTTAATTTGATTTTAGGGTTTGAGTGTACATGTCTTTTTATAGAGTTTAGGATTAGTTTAGGCCGTCCGATCAACTCTGAATTAATCCCAGCCAATCAGAGCAGATCAAAAACCCTAATGACTCAGCATACAGTCCTAAACAGGTCATCAATCAAATCTGCCCCGGGGGGGGGGGGGGGGAGGTCGACCCTATGGTCGACCTGGTTAGGGTAGGCCGACCCCCAAGTCGACCCTATGGTCGACCTGCTTAGGGTAGGTCGACCCCTAGGTCGACCCTACGGTCGACCTGGCCCTGGCGGGAAATTTCTCGCCTAGCCTATCTGACTCTGAAATTTTGAATTTTGAAATCTGTTATGAATTTTCTGAAACTTCCGATGGCCATAACTTCTTCATACGAAGTCCAATTCACGTAAACTCAGACTCTATCTCAACCAGAATTCCGAGATGAACACAATGGCTCAACCCATTTCCCTTAATTCTCACATCTGAGATTAGTTATTTTTTAATTTGTGAACATTAATATTGAAAATTATGGGGGTGTTACATTCTCCCCTCCTTAAAGGATTTCGCCCCCGAAATCACAAAGTTAAGGAGAATGCATATCCTAACATCCAAACAACCATCTACTCAACCATCAAACACAGTCATCCATTATCCTTATAAAATTTCTAATGCGGTATGAACATATGAAAGAAGTGTGTGTATATGTTCTTTATCTAATGCAAAATCAGGCGGTTTACTGATTCAATTGACCTCCTTAACGAAAACCATGATAGTGCCATGCGTCCATTATGTATGCAAAAGAATCCTATCGATACATATTATTTCTACATGTGTGCACAACCGTTCATCAAAATGCAGCATCCATATGATGGTACAACCATTATACAACCATTAACTTAAATATGTACACACATTTATATGCAATATGCAATATGAAGTGACTGAGCCGATCTAGTGCCTAGAGTGTGTGTATATGCATCCACGAGCAACCACTAGCAAACACTTGCATCCACATGCATCCATCATACATAACATATCTCAAACACATGTTTCAACCATAGGACTACCCTTTCTAGAGGTCAAAGATACTAGCGAGAGGACATACTAATAGTAAGATAAGTACAAGCTAAGCGATAAAGGAGAAATTAAAAGACATACCCTCGAAAAGAAAAAGGTACAATGAATGCATCTTCTCTTCCGTCTCCCAAGTAGCATTGCTCTCATCGTCTCTCCATTGCACTTTGACTAGCTTGACCTCTCGATTCCTCAACTTCTTAATCTCCGACCCAAGAATGCACGTAGGAGCTCGTCGAATCGTCGCATCACGCTCTATCTCCACCTCTCTAAGCAAGCTCGGTTCTACCACTTCCGCGGTCTCATGAAAGCACTTCCTCAAATGTGATACATGGAATACATTGTGTACACCACTAAGTCTCTCGGGCAACTCCACTCTATACGCCATCTGTCCAATCCTCTCCTTAATAGGAAACGACCCTACGAACCATGGTGTTAACTTCCCAACGGACCCAAAGCGAACAACGTTCCGTAATGGAGACACCTTGACAAAGACCATGTCCCCAATATCAAACTCAAGATCTGTCCTCCTCTTGTCCGCATAAGATTTCTGCCTATCTTGCGCCGTCTTCATCCTCCTTCGAATCAAATTGATCTTTTCTGAAGTCTCTCTAATCATATCGGGCCCAAGAAAGATCTTATCTGTAGATTCCCACCAACATGTAGGCGAATGGCACGGCCGTCCATAAAGAGCCTCGAATGGTGCCATGCCAATTCTAGACTGAAAGCTATTATTATACGCGAACTCCACCAACAGAAGATGTTCCTCCCATGTACCTCCGACGTCTAAGACACACAACCTCAATAGGTCCTCTAGAATACGATTTACCCTCTCGGTCTGGCCGTCCGTCTGAGGATGATATGCGGTGCTCAAACATAACTAAGTCCCTACCGCCTCTTGCAAGCCTTTCCAAAATTCGCTAGTAAAGATAGGATCGCGGTCGCTCACTATGCCAGAAGGAACACCGTGCAAATGAACTATCTGTCGAATGTATACGGAGGATAACCATGAAGCAGTCCTCTTACTCTTTACGGGAATAAAATGGGAGCTCTTAGTAAGTTTGTCCACCACGACCCAAATCCCCGTATTACCCTTCCTCGATCTCGGTAACCCATCAACAAAGTCCATCGAGACACTTTCCCACTTCCATTGTAGGACCTCCAATGGGTGAAGCAACCCACCGGGTTTCTTTTGCTTTGTTTTTACTTGTTCGCACAACAAGCATCTAGCGACAAACTCAGCCACATCTCTCTTCATGCCTTCCCAAAAATAAACTCATCTCATGTCCATGTACATCTTGTCCCCGCCTGGATGGATGGTCATCTTCGAACGATGTGCATCATCAAGAATGGTCTTCCTTCTCGTCCTGTGGTACACAAAGTCTACCGTCCCTACGTAACCAACCCTTATCATCTAGGGTATACCTACTGAGATGGCTCGATGACTCCCCCCTTTTGAGCTTTTCTACTAACTCAACCAACTGTGGGTCATCTCGCTGTGCCTCACCAATCCGTCCCAAAAGCGTAGGTCTGACCTCTAAGGATGCTAGCAAACCGGTTACAAAGTCAATGGAAGGTCTAAAGTCAAACGTAGAGATGAACTCTAAGCTTCGCCGCTCAACAAACAACGGACTCAAGGACAACCTTTTCTTACTTAAGGCGTGTGCCACCACGTTACCCTTGCCAGGGGTATATGCTATCTCGAAATCGTAGGACGCTAAGAATTCCATCTACCTTTGCTACCTTAAGTTCAAGTCCTTCTGACAGAACAAGTATTTTAGCGATTTGTGGTCAGTGAACAATTCGAATTTCTCGCCAAGAAGATAATGGCGCCACGACTTAAGCGCGAAAACAATAGCGGCCAACTCTAGGTCATGTGTAGGGTAATTTTTCTCATGCACTCTCAACTGCCTTCCACCATAGGCTATTACCCTTCTCTCTTCCATTAAGACTGCGCCTAGACCTGTCCCACAAGCGTCGGTATAAACGGTAAATGGCTTACTCCCATCTGGCAACACCAAGACTGGGGTTGTGGTCAAAGCTCTCTTTAAACGTTGGAACGCATCATCACAATCTACGTCCCATGTGAAAACTAGGTTCTTCTTCATCAAGCGTGTTAATGGGGCTGATATTTTTGCGAAGTCCTTGATAAAATTCCTATAGTAGCTAGCAAACCCTAAGAAACTCCTCACCTCGATAGCATTTTTAGGGGCCTTCCAATATAGGATGGCCAATACCCTTGCGGGATCCACAGCTATCCCTTCTTTGGAAATCACGTGCCCTAAGAATCGCACTTCCTTCCTCCAAAAGTGACATTTAGAAAGTTTAGCTTTAAGGCTATGCGCTCGAAGGGTCTCCAACACTTCCCTAAGATGTAGGGCATGCTCTTCCTCGCTCTTAGAAAAGATCAAGATGTTGTCCACAAAGACTACCACGAATTTGTTAAGGTACTCCCTAAACACCCTACTCATCAAGTCAACAAAGTATGCGGGGGCGTTTGTCAAACCGAAGGGCATTACAAGCCACTCGAAGAAGCCGTCTGGAGTCCTAAAGTAAGTCTTGTCTATGCTATCCTCAGTCACTCTCAACTGATGGAAACCTGTGGCTAAGTCCAACTGCGAAAACATTGAGGCGCCAACTAACTGATCGAAGAGATCGTCAATCCTCGGCAGTGGGTGCCTATTCTTCTTAGTAAGCTTATTAAGTTCTCTATAGTCCACACAAAGTCTAAGGGACCCATATGCCTTCGTGGAAAATACTACTGGAGCACCCCACTCCGATATACTATGTCTGATGAACCCCTTCTCAAGCAATTCTTTCACTTGCTTATTAAGTTCTCTTCTCTCTCTTGGAGCCATGTGGCGCACTGGCAATGCAACCGGCTTTGCATTATCTACTAAATATATTCGAAAGTCTATCTCACGTTTTGGGGGTAAACCCCTCACCTCATCGAAGACATCAACATATTCACGGACTATATGAACAGAATGTAAATAATCATTGGATGCGTCAAGGGATTCTAGGTAGCTAGGCATTACTGGACCTCTAGGGTCACAAGAAATATCAAGGGTCTTTCCACAACGAGTCAACAATCTAACTACCCTTCTTTCACAATCTAGGATGGCCCTATATCTAGTTAGCCAATCCATACCTAGAATCAAGCCATAGCCCATGAAGCCAAGAACAAAGGCGTTTCATTCAAACCCAATGCCCAAGATAGACACCCTCAAATCCCGACTGATCATAGAAAGATGAGTTGAACCACCAATAGGATTTGAGACTACTAAGGGATCTGAACTAGACTAGTATTTAGGTGCAGTGTTTCAACTAATGATGTAGAGATAAACGAATGTGATGCGCCAGAATTGAATAAATTACGGACTGGATGATCAAACAGAAAACCTAAACTTTCAATGGAAATCGTTCTACCTCGTTCTTGCAGCGGTGGGACCACGAGAGCCTGAACTTGCCCCCTTGCCTGCCCTGGTGCCATAAGAGCCTGCACCTGTCTTCAGATGTCCCGCTTCTCCACAGTGGAAACAACCAGTCTTCTTTTTCTTCCCAGAATTTTTGCTTAGATGGCCTGGTGTCCCACAGTTAAAGCATCTTTTCTTTCCCTTACCATTGTTTCCTTTACCACCATTCTTGTTCTGTTGTTGCTGCTGCGGTTTCTTTTGATCCCCTTTCTTCTCGGGTGCCTTATTAGCATTGGCGCCCTTCTCTTCTTCATGCATAAGCTCCATGTCCGGTAGTCTCTCAAAGGTAGCCCCCATGGGGATGTGGGTCATAGCTAACCCATGAAGCGGCTCGTTCAAACCCTTAACAAATCTCAGGGCTTTCTTTTCTGGTGTATTCACCAAGTCCAAGCCAAATCTCGCCAACTGATTGAACTTGTTGACGTATTCTTTCACTGATAGATTCCCTTGCTTCAACGCCAAAAACCTTTCCATGTATAAATTCTCTTCAGCCCATGAGAGAAACTTTGCTTCAAACGTCCGCCTCAAATCTGGCCATGTATCAACTAGATGCTCTCCATTAGTGACCTCCCACCAAAACGAGGCCTCATCCTTCATTAGCTAGGCAGCTAACTGGACATTTCTCCCATCTTCCACTTCAAAAATCCCAAACAATTATTCCACCTCCTTTAGCCAATTTTGAGCTTCAACAAATGTCTCTATCCCATGAAAAGGTTTTCCACCCATTGCCCGAAAGTCCTTACATATCTTTGCGAAAATATCGACACGAGAAGGAGGAGGAGGGGGAGAAGGAGGAGGATTCGCTGGACCTGCGGTGGTGGCCCTAGTCTCCAAATACCTCCTAAACCATCCTGGTACCGGTAATCCCTCGGGTATCTCGGGAATTCCAGACATGCTGAAACGAAAAAGGAAAGATTCAATACAAAAGAACCGAAGGAAAGATATATGGCTCTTGGGGTTTTGCTTTCTAAAATAAGCTTTTCTCTTGAAAATGCTTTCCTTAAAACATACTTTGGAAGGTACTTCTTTATAAAAGTGTTTTTGAAAAACAGTTTTTCAAAATTCATATTTGTTCTGGTAACCTTCAGCTTTGATACCACGTGTAACACCCCACGTCCATTAATGTCACTCACAAAGGGAATGCATTAACTTTTATGGAGCGTTTTAAGTGTGTATAGAACAGAAACTTAACAACAAGACAGATATAAACAGTACTTAAAACTTTAAAATTTTATTCATTGCAGCGGTAAACACATAAGTTTGATTACATCATCAAAAACCAGAGTCAAAGTACATAATATCCATCTTGACTAAATCAGAGTACATAAATTGAAAGACACAACCCCAGTACAAAATAGCCATAAATAAAATAGGCTGAACTTTTACTTCAGCGATCCAAGCAATCTTCTAAAAGCAAAGAAATAGCTGTCCAAAATTAAGCTCCACTAGTCCTAGTTCCACCCTGAGCACCTTGGGGGGGAAGGAAGAAAAGATGTAGAAACAAAGGGGGTCAGACATAAAGTCTGGCGAGTGCGATAACTTTAACAATATAATTACCAAAATAACTAGGCTAAGGCATAAGTTGGAAAATAAGGAAATGACTGTGAACAATTGAGTATGACAGAGTAAACAAGGAAATAAGATGAACAAAGATAACGTTAAAGGCGCACCTAAACCACTATAAGATAATTACTATACTGCACCACCACTAGTCACCCTAAAGTTGATCAAGCCTACAGAACTTAATAATGATAATGGTAGTTTCGTGCACCCCTAGTTGCCTTCATAGGTGCCACCTGCCCCTATCTCCACTAGGTGTACCCACTACCCCCATGCGATTAGCTCCCTAACTTGTAGATACCCGTGCTGGCCCCACAGTGGGGTGTATCACTCCTAAAAGTGGCAACCCGATACCACCAATAGTGCACGGCTTATACCTACACAATGCAACAACTACTCACCTACCAGCCCGGGCCCACACACGCACATGAACCCGTTGGACTTGCGTTGCCACCGCTAACCTTTTTTGGCCTCTTATAGTCAAGCCCAGTACGCGTGTCCCGTCCTCGACTTGGGACGAGCCCACAAAGATACGTATGGGTTACTGGTTGAAACGGGCCCCTATTACTTGACACAAGCTATCCACCTAAGCTTAGTCCTATCTAGAACATCCCACTTAACCCTCTTCTTATTCATGTTCACTTACATGTTTCAAATTTTGGTTAAGTGTTTCTAATCGTATTTCAAATGCCACTCAAGGCACCCACTAGATTCCACATGCCACTCAAGGCACCCACTTAACCCCCTCATGTCCCACTACATGTTTATCTGGTTAAGTGTTTCTTAATTCATTAAGACCGTAACCTTATAAAGACCTCCCACATTAGACTGGCACTTGTGGCAGCTGGATTTTCCGGGCGGGTCCGAGCAGTCTTACACCACAAACGAGCCTAACCTCGTGTCTTTACAACTGTTACGTATTTAATTTATGCATAAGACCTCCCACATTAGACTGGCATTTGTGGCAGCTGGATTTGCCGGGTGGGTCCGGGCAGTCTTACACCATAAAAGAGCCTAACCTCGTGTCTTAGGGATTAATTACACATAATTAATCATCACCCAATTTGAATTAATTTCCCTATTCAAATTATCAATCAATTCCAAATTTAACTATGGCCATAATTGACTCAATTATGTCCATCTATTTATGGTATGCAAAATCATACCAATTTTCACCATAAATTTATTTTATGCCATTTAAGGCATTTATGCAAATTCTCAATATTAAATCTTTTAATATTATCCCATTGCCCCATGTTCTACGTTCATTTAACGTAAAGTATACGTTAGACTCGAATAGTCTAACTCATAGAATAAAGAGAAAACATCACAACATACATAAAAATAAAACTAGATCTAAACATAAGGGGTGAACTTGCATGTGTGAATGATGTTCTTCATCTATAACTTGCTGAAACGACCCGAATTTCCGTACCCTTTGAGTCGACTAATAACACCACACATCCAACCCAAATGGCACAGAAATACGAATCATTATAAGAAAGAAGTCAAAGGATGAGAAATAGAAAGAAAGAAATATTAGAATAGAAGAAAACGAAGATCACAACTCACAGCGGAATGAGTAAAATATATTAAATAACATAGACTTTGAAGTATAAATCGGTAACTGTATATACATACCATTATCAGAGAACAACGGTTATCCCTGGAACAGTTATAAACACCTGTTTCCAGATACAACAAAATACACAGCGGAAAATATGATAGTCTATAGCTAACTGGTGAAGCCTCCTGCTTCGAGCCCCTCCAAGCGAATCTGTAAAATCCCGACCACTTGACTGCCCGTACAAATTTGGGCACCCAAGAGTTTAGGGAAAACAAACAAAATAAACTCTGGGTCAGTCATGGGACTGGTGTGAGTAAACTCCAACCATTTGTTTAACTTTCAAAAATGCTTTCAAAGAAATGATAATCGTAAGACCAATCCACACATAAACACGGATGGTTTTTACCTTACGATAACCCAAACATTTTTGATATCAAATCCAGTGATATTATAATAATGTCTACATCAAACAAATAGAATCTAGAGGAACGCTTGCATCTCACGCTCCATATATAATATTGAATCAAAAACCGCATGGCGCTTATTGGAGATTGGATTTCCAACATGACAAGGTATGGAACCACCTTCCGATAGTGTATCTCTAGAGACGAATACACTGGGTTCAACAAGAACGTCTTGCAACCCGGCCCACACATGACCGACCACTCATTTCGCTTGAGTGTATCGAATGTATACCACCGACGGTTGGGATCAGCAACCGCCTCCCGATAAGGGACAGCATCGATAGATTTAAGAAGCAAAAGGAATTTCTCTAGATAGGTGGTTATACCTCCTAATGGGTGCGACCCACATAGCCATGCTGCCTGCCCGATTTTTGTCCTCTCCTGGTTGATGAGGCTTGAGGTCATAACGTATCTTTTGACAGATCCCACCTCCATTACTTTGAATGCCACATCGTCATACCCGCCAAACCACAAATTGATTTCACCAAAAATACCACGGGTATACAGCTAAGAGAAACGAATTCCTCCGCCACCAAACGTAAGTACGTTTGAAGAGATCAACTTACGTAATTTATTGGATATACTCTGTCAGACACTCGTCCTGGGACTGGACAAACCGAAGGCACTATTCAGTACATCCATCTTAGGCACTGTTATCTAAGACTTATACAATAGCCCTTGCACTTCACTCCGTCTTCAAGATATTCAGCATACTTGATTCGCAACGCTTATGCCAATACGGAGTGGTTCTCTGGATAATAATCCAACCGGTCTCTCCATATTAACAACGTTAAAATGGTCAAACTTTGATAGTCGGTGATTTAACTATCAAATGAAAACATGTCGGTGTGCAAACAATGATATTATTTCCAGAAGGAAATTCTATCGACCAAACATCATTCAACGTTTATCCCTTTTAGTTCATTCATTTATTCATTTCCCTTTTCACTTTCATTTACATTTCTTATTTAATATATTTAGAAAATATACGCTATTAACATTGGAAAACATTTCCATTATCTGTCCTCTATATTTAGAAAACATTTCTGACTCTCATTTGGAAAACGTTTCCAAATCTCCTTCATTTTTGTTTTAAACAGATGTTTGAATAAACATCGCTATGCCAACTCACCATTTCACTCATTTACTAAATCCACTTAATCGCTTCCACTCTCGAACCTTATCCACTTCTTAGTTAAAACTAAAGTCAATCAAGTTGGGGTATAATTACTTCTCAGACGTTAACTGAACGACATTCTTAACTTTGAATTAGTCAGAGCTCACAACTTTAAACTAAACATTGCTTACACGACTCTCGGATTTGATCTACGAACACACCTTCTTTAAAAATATTGATTATAACGATAACGTTATAATTGTTGTCTTCAAATGTTTGGTTTATAAAACATTGCTTTCAACAACAGCGTTAAAACCGCTGTCTTAGCATTATAGAACACTTATCATAACCATAGCATTAAAATTGCTATTAAAACAGTTATTATAACGGCAGCGTTAAAATTGCTATTTAGATTTACCAAGACATTTATTATAACAGCAGCGTCTAAAATTGTTGTATAGATTTACAATCTCTATTATAATAACAGCGCTAAAATCGTTGTTTAGTTTTACAAAAGCATTAATTGCAAAGACAGCGTTATAATCGCTGTTTACAATTATAAAAGCATTTCTTATAACAACAGCGTTATAATTGCTGTTTTGAATAAAATACCGTGTGCGACGCACACGCTTCCGTTGTTCATTTATAAATTCTGTTTATTTTAAACAATTCAAGTTCTCCTTTAAACATATTTATAAACTATACATTCTTCTAACCACTTAATTCGATTTCTATAAATCCCCTTTGTATATACATTTTATTTTGCAAAATATTTCCTTGTTTTAAACTATTATTCTTTTATTTTAAGCATTTGAAAATCTTTCTTTAAACTTTCCTCTGTAATTTGCTAAATTCGGATCCATTTCCAAATATTGGTTTCAAAACCGATACTCACTTTCAAATATACATTCATATTTGAACTCACCTTTTAATTTATCCAATGGTTAATGATCCACTTAATTTATATCTTTATTTATACATTTTTCTTGGTTTACCCAATGGAATAGGTTTCCATTTGCAACTCAATGAAAAAGAAATTATTTCTAATTTGGAAATAAACTCTGCTTTTAAATTCTAGTTTCCTTTTTCACATTCGATGAAATTTTACGGTATCTAGAATACCAGGTTCCTAAGGCCAGGGTAAACCAAACACACAAATTCAACCATGGATAATGTAGCATAGCATATATCATCTTCAAATAAAACAGTAAATAAAATGTTGAGGGATCCAGTTGGATCCCTCCAACCTGTTTCCCTGCATCCACAGATGTTAGTAACATCAATAATATTATTTCACACCAAAATGAAATGTCAGAACTAATGATCAATTAATGGTGTAATCCTATCAACCCATTTCAACCAAATTTACCAACTATTCAACCAATCAATCATTGCACATTATAAAAATATTTAAAACTCGTTTATATATATAAAAAATATAAACGAGAGGGAGTTAGTGAGTTTACTCACTTTGATTCGGAGTTGACGGTCCTGCTTTTGTTTTGGATAAAATCAAACACCATTAGAATTTTCTACGAAATTCCAGTATCTCTATCTCAGCTACGATAGTGACACATGGATGATCTCGCCGTTACGATTTCACCGTGACCGGCTTCGTTCGATTTTTGATCATATATGCTAGAGTCATACAATTATATTAGTCCATGGTCTAATTAAAATCAATAATTTCTTAAGTGAATATTGGTTAGGCTAATTACGTTAATTAGAGAACATGGCTTCATACAACTCGTTCCTTTCACATTTCCTTCTTCAGCAATGCTGCTTCAACACATAACTGTTGTTAGTTAAATTATTAATTAAATTAAAAGCGTTAATTATTTTCTTAACCTCAATATTAGCAGCTAAACCCGATTACATCGCCTCATCCTCTTGGTATACCCCGCTACAGTCACTTTCCCCAAAGCCAAGACTTTGATCCCACCTTCCCAAGGCTAGGCACAAATTGTTTACTGCGGATCCAATTTCCAAAATTGGAATCATTCCATTATCAATAGCCATATTAAATCATTAACTAATTCATCATTTATACTAATTAAATCATTACCAGGTTGCAATATCTTCCTCCTTATCTTCTGAACACGCCAGAGTATCCCAACCCATGGTCGCACTATTCTTCTACTTCAACAATAACAGCGCATCCCTTATGGAAACAACGACCACCATCCATTCACAGTAAAACACTTATATAACCCGTTGTTCACCATTTGTCCCTTTACTGTTGTTCTTCACCATGCCAACAACGGCTACAGAACTTCCCTCAGGAGAACCAGAAAAATAGCGTCCTCCTTAACCTCTCACCGGCGTCGCCATGGACCATCCGCCGTCGTGCTGACCCTCCCACCGATCGTCGGAGACTTAGCTTCCACTTGCCACCTCGACGACCAACCCCATGGCCTACAACCACTCGCAAAATCCCAAAATTCCCTATTTGACATAGAATAAAACAACCCAGAGCTTCCCTCGTTCAACTAACACAAACTCCGGCCACACATCAGCGGAATACTCCTCACCACCCTCGATTGAAGCGCCGCACGCCCCCTATCCATGCCCGATGTGACGCCAACTAACCCCTTCGAAGTTCACCAGAAATCGTTCAAAACCACCGTGACTTCGAGCTAAAATAACTGCCCCACCACTGCTCCATTCGAGACCAAACTCAGCCGACATAGGTATCTCACTGCCACCTAAAATATTCCAGTTGAAAGCTCCTTCAAATTTACCATGAATTCGAAGATAATATCGATTAAAATCTCGAAGTGCAGGCTGTGTTTAAGAACGGGCAATATACTGGGACTTAGGGATTTCGATTATTTTGGGAACAGGAAATTTAGGGTGATAATTTTATAAGGTGATTGAAGTTTTGTTTTGAGCAGTGAACATTTCATATTATATTTAGAAGTCTTGTTTTCTTACGGTTTGCTTTGCTTGAGGATGAGAAGAATGAATGCCGGTATTTAAAAGCAAACAAGTTTGCTTGCCACGGTATCAAGTATCTTGGCACGCACGGAATTGAGATGGCGTGAAAGGCACGATTTTGTTTTTTATATATATAGGTCACGTGGTGGTCAGAAGTAGTACGAACAGCATACCACTAATATTGTATTTCTTTTCTTTTTATTTATTACTTTATTAGCCAACAATGTTAGAGAGGCTACTTAATGCGTACAGGCTAATTTCCTTTGCTCTACCGAAACCTTTGACCTTTTGAGAACCAAAATAACAATGGATCACATCTGATATATTTGTTTTAAATTTAGAACCAAAAATTTTGTTAACACTTGACTATTTTACAATTGCACAAAATCTTGAAATGGTGACTAGATTTCTTTTATTATATGAGGTTGCAGTAGTCGCAAACATTTTGACTTTGAACCGGCAGAGATTACAAATGTAAATGTACCAGCAAAGAAATGTATCTCTGACTTGCCTGGACATGGCGACAGTCTGACTGAAACATGTATTTGGTAGCAGAGGATTTTACGAGATCTTTATTTAAAATTTGCATATGGAATGAATAGAAGATTTGATAACAAAATTTATAAATTTCATTTTCAAAAATTTCGCCAGCTTGGATTGATTCTTGAAGAACACCGTATGTTGAAAACAACGCCCCTGAAAGTTACCTCCTTATATAATATTATATTATAAATTATACGTTTAAATATCGTTTTATAAATAAATTCGTTATAAATTCCTATATATAATTCAAATAAAATATTTAAACCAATTTAGATATTCAGAATTCAACGGCTAAAAATCCGGGTCGTTACATTCCTTCCCCCTTAAAATAATTTCGTCCTCGAAATTGCTAAGGTAGGAAAAGATGCTACATACCCTATTAACTCGGTTCAAAAATCCTTTTTGTTCACTTCTTAATTTCAGCTTAACTGAACCAATTTATTCCAATTAAAATATTTATTTATTCTAACAAAAATTTTCAAAAATTCTGAAAATTTTCCAACACTTTAAATTCTGAAAAATTTCGGCAGCATCTCCTCTGCACGGCTCAATCGGTACAACCACAACTCGCCTTCCTAGGCCTTTTCCAATCAAAAGAAAATCAAAAAGCCAAGTGGCTTGCCTCATAGGCTCATAAAATCATCAAACCCAAGTAATATTGTAAACATGTACCTTTTTATCGGGCATGATTCTATCTCTTGCACTTGCTTCCATTCTGCTCAGCATACATATATCATTTCCACTTGGTTTAAAATCAATCCAACCTCCAGTTTGTAACTCTCTAATCAACTTCTGATTAGTTTACTTCCATTCACTAATCCAAACTGAAATCTATTTCCAAAAACCAACCTTCTCATTCTGTTTGAGTTCACTTCCATCAAGGTTTAATTCCGAATAACACCCAATATATATTCATCTTGTTCATGTATAAGTCGAATTCATATTAATATTTCGAATTCCAATATTCTCGTTTATTTAATTCCATTCGGAATTATTTTTAATCTAATCCACTTTTAATTTAACCCGACTTAAGTTAAATTTCAATCTATTCAACTTATACAAGTTATATTTTAATTTTAGAATTCAAATTCCCGGCTTTATTTCAAATTGGTTTGAAATCGTATATATTTATACCCATATACTTCTAATCAACCCAATTCAAAACTTTTGAATTTCTAAAACATCTTGTCATTTTGAAACAAATTTCCATTCCCAAATCACTACGGTAGCAATCCATCACTCAGAAACTTGAAAATGAATATCGATAATGTCGCGACCCATTATCAGTACTATTTTCTCGCCACTGAAGTGATTTCAATGCTTAATCGCTTTTAAAATCCATTTAAAACATTCTAATTCAAAAATCTCTTCAAACCAATGCTATATTACCTTTAAAATACTTCAGAAAATATTTTCTGAATACCCGGGATTTAAATCCACAAATTTTGGTTTGAATCCAATTCCAATTTAGCTTATTTGTATATCTCATTCATATACAAATTCAATTTGGTTTTATATAACCATTTCAATATTTTATAATTCCATTTGATTGTAACAACAATCAACACATTCATATATAATAATTCAGAAATTATTCCTTTTATATCAAAATAACGTTTGGGCAAAATAATTTTATTTACCCACTTTAAAACGATACTGTATCGAATTGTTTGTTCGAGAGTTTAGAAACACCTATCGATACAGTTGTACTTCCTGTATCGACTAGAATTCACAAACTACTCAACAAAACCAGACAACACAATTAAAAAAACCATTCTTATATCAAATCTACAAATACGCGCTCTTATTATATACTCAAACTCAACCTAGGGTATTACTAACCCCATCTCTATTGAGTTACGCCACAGAGCCAAGGTTTCTATTCAACCTTCAGCTCTGATACCAACTGAAACGACCCGAATTTCCGTACCCTTTGAGTCGACTAATAACACCACACATCCAACCCAAATGGCACAGAAATACGAATCATTATTAGAAAGAAGTTAGAGGATGAGAAATAGAAAGAAAGAAATATTAGAATAGAAGAAAACGAAGATCACAACTCACAGCGGAATGAGTAAAATATATTAAATAACATAGACTTTGAAGTATAAATCGGTAACTGTATATACATACCATTATCAGAGCACAACGGTTATCCCTAGAACAGTTATAAACACCTGTTTCCAGAAACAACAAAATACACAGCGGAAAATATGATAGTCTATAGCTAACTGGTGAAGCCTCCTGCTTCGAGCCCCTCCAAGCGAATCTGTAAAATCCCGACCACTTGACTGCCCGTATAAATTTGGGCACCCAAGAGTTTAGGGAAAACAAACAAAATAAACTCTGGGTCAGTCATGGGACTGGTGTGAGTAAACTCCAACCATTTGTTTAACTTTCAAAAATCCTTTCAAAGAAATGATAATCGTAAGACCAATCCACACATAAACACGGATGGTTTTTACCTTACGATAACCCAAACATTTTTGATATCAAATCCAGTGATATTATAATAATGTCTACATCAAATAAATAGAATCTAGAGGAACGCTTGCATCTCACGCTCCATATATAATATTGAATCAAAAACCGCATGGCGCTTATTGGAGATTGGATTTCCAACATGACAAGGTATGGAACCACCTTCCGATAGTGTATCTCTAGAGACGAATACACTGGGTTCAACAAGAACGTCTTGCAACCCGGCCCACACATGACCGACCACTCATTTCGCTTGAGTGTATCGAATGTATACCACCGACGGTTGGGATCAGCAACTGCCTCCCGATAAGGGACAGCATCGATAGATTTAAGAAGCAAAAGGAATTTCTCTAGATAGTTGGTTATACCTCCTAATGGGTGCGACCCACATAGCCATGTTGCCTGCCCGATTTTTGTCCTTTCCTGGTTGATGAGGCTTGAGGTCATAACGTATCTTTTGACAGATCCCCCCTCCATTACTTTGAATGCCACATCGTCATACCCGCCAAACCACAAATTGATTTCACCAAAAATACCACGGGTATACAGCTAAGAGAAACGAATTCCTCCGCCACCAAACGTAAGTACGTTTGAAGAGATCAACTTACGTAATTTATTGGATATACTCTGTCAGACACTCGTCCATTTACGTTTGTACTGGGACTGGACAAACTGAAGGCACTATTCAGTACATCCATCTTAGGCACTGTTATCTAAGACTTATACAATAGCCCTTGCACTTCACTCCGTCTTCAAGATATTCAGCATACTTGATTCGCAATGCTTATGCCAATACGGAGTGGTTCTCTGGATAATAATCCAACCGGTCTCTCCATATTAACAACGTTAAAATGGTCAAACTTTGATAGTTGGTGATTTAACTATCAAATGAAAACATGTCGGTGTGCAAACAATGATATTATTTCCAGAAGGAAATTCTATCGACCAAACATCATTCAACGTTTATCCCTTTTAGTTCATTCATTTATTCATTTCCCTTTTCACTTTCATTTACATTCCTTATTTAATATATTTAGAAAATATACGATATTAACATTGGAAAACATTTCCATTATCTGTCCTCTATATTCAGAAAACATTTCTGACTCTCATTTGGAAAACGTTTCCAAATCTCCTTCATTTTTGTTTTAAACAGATGTTTGAATAAACATCGCTATGCCAACTCACCATTTCACTCATTTACTAAATCCACTTAATCGCTTCCACTCTCGAACCTTATCCACTTCTTAGTTAAAACTAAAGTCAATCAAGTTGGGGTATAATTACTTCTCAGACGTTAACTGAACGACATTCTTAACTTTGAATTAGTCAGAGCTCACAACTTTAAACCAAACATTGCTTACACGACTCTCGGATTTGATCTACGAACACACCTTCTTTAAAAATATTGATTATAACGATAACGTTATAATTGTTGTCTTCAAATGTTTGGTTTATAAAACATTGCTTTCAACAACAGCGTTAAAACCGCTGTCTTAGCATTATAGAACACTTATCATAACCATAGCATTAAAATTGCTATTAAAACAGTTATTATAACGGCAGCGTTAAAATTGCTATTTAGATTTACCAAGACATTTATTATAACAGCAGCGTCTAAAATTGCTGTATAGATTTACAATCTCTATTATAATAACAGCGCTAAAATCGTTGTTTAGTTTTACAAAAGCATTCCTTGCAAAGACAGCGTTATAATCGCTGTTTACAATTATAAAAGCATTTCTTATAACAACAGCGTTATAATTGCTGTTTTGAATAAAATACCGTGTGCGACGCACACGCTTCCGTTGTTCATTTATAAATTCTGTTTATTTTAAACAATTCGAGTTCTCCTTTAAACATATTTATAAACTATACATTCTTCTAACCACTTAATTCGATTTCTATAAATCCCCTTTGTATATACATTTTATTTTGCAAAATATTTCCTTGTTTTAAACTATTATTCTTTTATTTTAAGCATTTGAAAATCTTTCTTTAAACTTTCCTCTGTAATTTGCTAAATTCGGATCCATTTCCAAATATTGGTTTCAAAACCGATACTCACTTTCAAATATACATTCATATTTGAACTCACCTTTTAATTTATCCAATGGTTAATGATCCACTTAATTTATATCTTTATTTATACATTTTTCTTGGTTTACCCAATGGAATAGGTTTCCATTTGCAACTCAATGAAAAAGAAATTATTTCTAATTTGGAAATAAACTCTGCTTTTAAATTCTAATTTCCTTTTTCACATTCGATGAAATTTTACGATATCTAAAATACCAGGTTCCTAAGGCCAGGGTAAACCAAACACACAAATTCAACCATGGATAATGTAGCATAGCATATATCATCTTCAAATAAAACAGTAAATAAAATGTTGAGGGATCCAGTTGGATCCCTCCAACCTGTTTCCCTGCATCCACAGATGTTAGTAACATCAATAATATTATTTCACACCAAAATGAAATGTCAGAACTAATGATCAATTAATGGTGTAATCCTATCAACCCATTTCAACCAAATTTACCAACTATTCAACCAATCAATCATTGCACATTATAAAAATATTTAAAACTCGTTTATATATATAAAAAATATAAACGATAGGGAGTTAGTGAGTTTACTCACTTTGATTCGGAGTTGACGGTCCTGCTTTTGTTTTGGATAAAATCAAACACCATTAGAATTTTCTACGAAATTCCAGTATCTCTATCTCAGCTACAATAGTGACACATGGATGATCTCGCCGTTACGATTTCACCGTGACCGGCTTCGTTCGATTTTTGATCATATATGCTAGAGTCATACAATTATATTAGTCCATGGTCTAATTAAAATCAATAATTTCTTAAGTGAATATTGGTTAGGCTAATTACGTTAATTAGAGAACATGGCTTCATACAACTCGTTCCTTTCACATTTCCTTCTTCAGCAATGCTGTTTCAACACATAACTGTCGTTAGTTAAATTATTAATTAAATTAAAAGCGTTAATTATTTTCTTAACCTCAATATTAGCAGCTAAACCCGATTACATCGCCTCATCCTCTTGGTATACCCCGCTACAGTCACTTTCCCCAAAGCCAAGACTTTGATCCCACCTTCCCAAGGCTAGGCACAAATTGTTTACTGCGGATCCAATTTCCAAAATTTGAATCATTCCATTATCAATAGCCATATTAAATCATTAACTAATTCATCATTTATACTAATTAAATCATTACCAGGTTGCAATATCTTCCTCCTTATCTTCTGAACACGCCAGAGTATCTCAACCCATGGTCGCACTATTCTTCTACTTCAACAATAACAGCGCATCCCTTATGGAAACAACGACCACCATCCATTCACAGTAAAACACTTATATAAACCGTTGTTCACCATTTGTCCCTTTACTGTTGTTCTTCACCATGCCAACAACGGCTACAGAACTTCCCTCAGGAGAACCAGAAAAATAGCGTCCTCCTTAACCTCTCACCGGCGTCGCCATGGACCATCCGCCGTCGTGCTGACCCTGCCACCGATCGTCAGAGACTTAGCTTCCACTTGCCACCCCGACGACCAACCCCATGGCCTACAACCACTCGCAAAATCCCAAAATTCCCTATTTGACATAGAATAAAACAACCCAGAGCTTCCCTCGTTCAACTAACACAAAGTCCGGCCACACATCAGCGGAATACTCCTCACCACCCTCGATTGAAGCGCCGCACGCCCCCCTATCCATGCCCGAAGTGACGCCAACTAACCCCTTCGAAGTTCACCAGAAATCGTTCAAAACCACCGTGACTTCGAGCTAAAATAACCGCCCCACCACTGCTCCATTCGAGACCAAACTCGGCCGACATAGGTATCTCACTACCACCTAAAATATTCCAGTTGAAAGCTCCTTCAAATTTACCATGAATTCGAAGATAATATCGATTAAAATCTCGAAGTGCAGGCTGTGTTTAAGAACGGGCAATATAATGGGACTTAGGGATTTCGATTATTTTGGGAACAGGAAATTTAGGGTGATAATTTTATAAGGTGATTGAAGTTTTGTTTTGAGCAGTGAACATTTCATATTATATTTAGAAGTCTTGTTTTCTTACGGTTTGCTTTGCTTGAGGATGAGAAGAATGAATGCCGGTATTTAAAAGCAAACAAGTTTGCTTGCCACGGTATCAAGTATCTTGGCACGCACGGAATTGAGATGGCGTGAAAGGCACGGTTTTGTTTTTTATATATATAGGTCACGTGGTGGTCAGAAGTAGTACGAACAGCATACCGCTAATATTGTATTTCTTTTCTTTTTATTTATTACTTTATTAGCCAACAATGTTAGAGAGGCTACTTAATGCGTACAGGCTAATTTCCTTTGCTCTACCGAAACCTTTGACCTTTTGAGAACCAAAATAACAATGGATCACATATATATTTGTTTTAAATTTAGAACCAAAAATTTTGTTAACACTTGACTATTTTACAATTGCACAAAATCTTGAAATGGTGACTAGATTTCTTTTATTATACGAGGTTGCAGTAGTCGCAAACATTTTGACTTTGAACCGGCAGAGATTACAAATGTAAATGTACCAGCAAAGAAATGTATCTCTGACTTGCCTGGACATGGCGACAGTCTGACTGAAACATGTATTTGGTAGCAGAGGATTTTGCGAGATCTTTATTTAAAATTTGCATATGGAATGAATAGAAGATTTGATAACAAAATTTATAAATTTCATTTTCAAAAATTTCGCCAGCTTGGATTGATTCTTGAAGAACACCGTATGTTGAAAACAACGCCCCTGAAAGTTACCTCCTTATATAATATTATATTATAAATTATACGTTTAAATATCGTTTTATAAATAAATTCGTTATAAATTCCTATATATAATTCAAATAAAATATTTAAACCAATTTAGATATTCAGAATTCAACGGCTAAAAATCCGGGTCGTTACACTTGCACAGGCAAAAGTCACAAACTTGCATAAAACTACATATGTCATAGATCTAAATCTAAAGGTGTAAACTTGTTAGGTAATAGTCACAAACTTGCATAAACCATGTATGTCATGGATCTAACCATAAGGGGTAAACTTGCATAGGCATGATTCATACTCCAAAACAACATATATGTATATACTTGCATATGTGATTTATGCAACATAAACGATGGTGTGAACTTACATCTAAACATGTAAACTAGCATATAGAATTTTGTATACTAGCATATAACTCACACATGTCATGGCCTAACTTTAGATCCAATTTACACATAAAATAGATGTCATGAAACATGTAAGGTTAAATAAAATTCTCACTAACTTGCATATGATCCATGTCTCAATTAACATCCTAACTTGCATACATACATATAATCTATCATATGAATTAATTCCAACAACATAACAAACTAGCATATGAAACATCATCATGAATTGATTATACATAAGCCAATCATATAATTACAACATAGATGATAACATTACAACTTTACAACAAGATGATGACATCATAGAATTTGCAACATAGATAATAGCATGCGGTCAATAATTCACAACATAACCATATAATCCACATCATAACTCAATCCAATTAAATTGTCAATTATTTTATTAAAGAAATCGAACTCACAACTCAAAGAAGGTCTCGAGTTCTGAAATCTGAGTTCTGAAGTTGAATTAGCTTTCCTTTGAAGTAGATTCGTTGTTGCGGTTTAGATTAGAGTTGAATTTGATTAGCTTTCTTCCTCTCTAATTGGTGGCGGCTATTCTAGGTTATAAGGTGACGGCATGGAGGCCATGATTCTAATTTTAATTTGATTTTAGGGTTCGAGTGTACTTGTCTTTTTATAGAGTTTAGGATTAGTTTAGGCCGTCCGATCAACCCAGAATTAATCCCAGCCAATCAGAGCGGATCAGAAACCCTAATGACTCAGCATATAGTCATAAATAGGTCATCAATCGAATCTGCCCGGGGGGGCAGGTCGACCTGGTTAGGGTAGGTCGACCGCCAGGTCGACCCTATGGTCGACCTGGCCCTGGCGGGAAATTTTCCGCCTAGCCTATCTGACTCTGAAAATTTGAATTTTGAAATCTGTTTTGAATTTTCTGAAACTTCCGATGGCCATAACTTCTTCATACGAAGTCCAATTCATGCAAACTCGGACTTTATCTCAACCAGAATTCCGAGACGAACACAATGGCGCAACCCGTTTCTCTTAATTCTCACATCTGAGATTAGTTATTCTTTAATTTGTGAACATTAATATTGAAAATTATGGGGTGTTACAATAGGCATGTCGTTTTCCCATGAATACTTGGAGGATCCTGCCCTCATTATGTATGTGGATGGCTGCCGGTTCAGAATCACTCCCGATGGTTGTGCTGAATAGACTAGTGTGGATAGCCTGTATCCTTCTTGGGGTTTCGGTTTGCTTTTTGGTGGGATTTCCAGGTATAGCCTAATGTTCCAGAAGGTTGTTCTGAGTGATTCGCCTATTGCCCATCAATACTACATTCTGGTGCTTGTATAATGGGTGTCTCGGTAGTTAGTTCTAGACATCCTTTGTGCCCTTCTTCTAGTGCTCTAGTCTCCAAGTGTATTTGTATTAGGAGGGGTAATGCTTGAGGCCCCTTTGGGTCTCAATTGGTGGATCTCTCCCTTTCATCTTTCTTGTCCTCCGGCTTAGGCGACCTTTCGCCGAAGAACCACCTGTCGGTTTTATGCTGCCGAAATGACTCTACCGGATTGGTTCTGTAGACCTTGGATTCCTCCTTCTGCGAAGGTGCCGGTGTATGTCGCTCCCAGATTGTTCTTTCTGTCTTTCAGTTCTTTCTATTATTTGGCTTTCTGTTTTCGGAAGATTCTTCTGCATTTGTATTCTTCCGATACCCCTTCAACACTAGCTAGTTTCGGAGTTATTTGGTAGTAACACTTCATATAACCATATATTTATTTATTTTATTTTATTAGAAAAAGAATTAATCATAAACGAGTCAAAAATTTCAGCATATTTTGCAGATATTTTAAAGATAAGAACAAAAGAAGTACTAGTGCATTTAGTATACATCATTATCAGACTTCCAATTCTGCACGCATAACAAAATTCCTTTTCTATATATTATCTTGGATGGAATAAAACAAATCTTTCATTCACGTTTGAAGAACACATAATGTAAATATTATCAAGCTGCTTAAATATTATCTATGACAAAATAATACATATATTATAAAGTTTCTACTTTCTATTCTTATTACCAAGCAGCTAAAATACAGTAGGCTAGTCATTCAATAAAAACCATGCATTTTTTATATGTATTTACATTTGTGGATCATGGACCAATATTATTTACTTTAGTTCACTTATTATAGTTATCACTTGTATAACTGTATTTTGTTACCTCCATTTAGAAAGTAAAAAAACTCTTTTACAACATGCACAAAACCTCCATCCATTCTATGAATAAGTCACAGTAAGAATTAGTCTTCATTTAAATAAGAATTTTCATATATTTTTTGGAATAAAGTTTAATGTTTCAGATTTAGGAAGGTCATTAGGCCATCAAAAAATTCACTAGCGTCTTTGGTCATATTGAAAAAGGATTCATATCAAAACTGAGATAGTTCCTATGTATAACAAACAAAGTTGACCCAATACACCCTTAATTAACAAGAAACCTGCAATTATAAAGCCATATTTCTAAAAGTATATGTCGTAGGTAATAATATTATTAGGGGATGAGCAGTCTTTCTAAAAGTATATGTTATTGGTAATAATTTGCAAGTGAAACTTATAAATATATTTTTCTAAATATGTGCTTATTTATCCAATAAGTGAGTTATTATATATGAATCAGAATTCGAGACATCAAAGATCTTAATTGTTTTGTTAAAAAACCCCAATAAGTTTAGAATATGCATAGTCAATAGATGGGTTAAGTATTCAAAACCAAACAGGTTTAGAAAGTGAGTTACTCACTTTCTAAACATTTTTCAAAGTTATTTTTTGTTTTGTTTTAGTGTAGGCTGTTAACAATTTATTTTAAAATTATTTATAAGTTGATTTTATCAATAACACTTGAATATTTTATAATGGAGTAATAATGCTTAGCTAAACTGGTTAAGTTTATTATTCATAGCTTCTAACTTCATCTTCTGTAAATAATTAAGAAATAGGCAGATAGTTAATCATATATATGTTGCAACCAAAATAGTAAAATTTGTAGGTAAATCTCCTTGAAACTAATGTGTCATTCCACCTTAATGGACACCCAAACTGAGCATTAAAATATGCAGGAATTATCACAAGTCAATTTGGTTTGGTTTGAAACTCAAACCATTTTAGAACAACATCAAATGGTCAATCAGAAATGCCTTACATAGTACCAAATTTTAATACATTACAATTTCAGTTCAGTTTGAACCTGAATTACGTACGTCCAAACATTTTCTGTAAGTTTTATACACTTTCAGTACTTACTGAACAAAAAAGGAAAAAATGAAGATTTATATATCAAGCATTTTTTATGACTTAGAAATTAACCATGTTGAAACTGGAGTGTCATTAGTTTCCTAGAAAGTTATGTTGTTGACTATCTTTGAGATTATTAAAGCTACCATTTGGATTGAGATGTGTGTTTTTGGTTTGATATAATTATTTTGAAATATAACATAAAACAAGCTACTATGTAAATAGAAAATAGGACTGTTAACAATTATTGTACCTTTTATGTCAGTTACAGATTACATGTATTTAGTGTAAAAATATTTAATCCACGCATGCATAAAGTTTATATAAATTTTGTTACGTTATTAAACTATAATAATGATTTTTGTAGAAAATTACTTGCGAATAAGCTAAATGCACGTAGGCCTAGCACTTTGTTCCCAAAAAAATACGCTCTGACATTTAAACTTAAACTAAAGCGAATTTTATTTTTCAATGTAGGTGTATGTTTTTTGGTTTTAATGAGCAACTTTTGAATTGGTTAAAATAAAATATATGTTTTTGAATCCTATGAAAATCAGTAAAGAGGCTTATAATACACAGATCAGTGTTGCTAACATAATCACTGTGAAACATTAGGGCTCTTTCCCACGGGAGGTTTCTCACAAAGTAGAAGTAGATATATTCATACATCGAACCATATATGTTGTGTCCAAAGTAGCTTGTGTGTTAGGGTACACAAATCCAAATCCTGATTGTTCAATAAGAGATCGAATTTCTTGAGGAATAAGGGTTGCACTAATGCCATCAGTAGCATTTTCATAACTGTATAGAAGTTTGGGCACATTATATTTTTCACTGTCAGTGTTAATAGACGAAGATAGAGATACTAAAGTAGAAAAATGCCATCAAAAGCAATCTGCAAAAGCTTTGGGCATGATGGATTTTGACATGTGTACGATGTATGTTGATTGAGTGGAGGAAAAAAAAAATATCAACACATGGATATTTACATATGTTACAAACCGAGCTACTTTATTACCGCATAGGCTTTCTCTATGTAATTACATAGAACCTTATTCATTTTAACCTACTTCTGTTTTATTTCCACTATATATAATAGCGGCATACTATACAATTATTTTAACAATTCAGTTCTGTATATTTGAGAGTTTTGAAATGATAAAAAGTGATTACAATTCTTTATCTACAAATCTTACATGGTATTAGAGCGATAAATCGCCAAACGGCATTCTGCAATTACCTTTCTCTGATCAAAGGGAAAGGAATGATATATTAGGTCTCCTCAGTTGTGTTTCATCATCGAAGATAATACCTCTCTGATCGTGTAGTACCCGATCTCATCAAAACTGTGTCATGTCTGTTTGGAATCGTGATTCACAGCGGCTGTAGCAGTATTTTGGCCATCAGAGATTATACGTCTCGTCATATGTCTTACCCATGGTGCAAAATAGTGATTCTTGAATCTTAAAAGAAGCAAGAACCACCACTGCACTTGTTTTTATCGTTTCTTTCTGTACAGACTGCCACCATTCGAGCAGTGGCCTCGCCATATACACCCTCTTACCAACTCCAGATTCGACCAGCATTGAACCACGACTGGAGGCAGTATAGATCAGTCATTTTCCACTTCAAGAATTGGCAATGTTGAACCCACAACTTCTTCTCAGATCCTTGTTAAGCCGAAAAGTCAAGTGATAATCATCCCTCTCGATGAAGAAAACTTCCTGTTGTGGAAGTTCCAGGTTGAAACAGCCTTGAAGGGTTATGAACTTCAAGATTATGTCAAAGGAACAAAGCCCACATCACCCGCAATAATTATTGATAACGATTGCAAACACAATTAATAATCCAGCATATACCCATCACCAAAAACAAGACAACTTACTATCATATTAGCTCCTATCCTCGATTAGTGCAAATCCGTTATCACAAGTTATAGGATGCAATTCATCTCATGAAATTTGGTCTACTATTCAACAAATTTTCAATTCCCAATCGTCTGCCAGAATTATGCACTACAATAGGGAATTTCAGAATGAAAGGAAGAGGAAATGACTATGAGAGAATTTATTTCTAGACTAAAGACCATTTGTGACAAACTCAATGTTGTTGGGCATCACATTTCTGATAGTGAACAAGTTATGACATTAGCAAGTGGACTTGATGAAGAATATGAATATCTTGTTACCTACATTGCTACTCAACCTACTTTACCAGATATTAAATATGTGTATTTAGGATTATTAGCAAATGAAGGCTGGGTGGAACAGAGGAAAGCAATTAAGAATGAATATAGCATAAATGTTGCCTCGAATTCAAGAAACACAAACCGATCAAGAAACAGACCTGGTTATGGTAGAGGAAATGCACAAGGACAGAGAGGTAATCCCAATTCGAGAGGCAGAGGAAGAAGCAGGTTCAACAATGCAAACAGAGTAAAATGTCAGATATGTGAAAAACTCGGGCATGCTGCAAACAGATGTTCTTTTAGATTTAACTCTAATGTAAATAATGCTCAACAAAACCAAACTGGTCAAAGATGACCAAATATTAATATGGCTCAAACAAATCATCAAGATAGATCAAACACAAAATGTTCTACAACACAAACAACAAGCAATGAGGATTCGATTAAAGATGATTATATTAACGCAGAAGATTGGTTTCCAGATTCCGGGCGAACTAACCACATCACAGACAACCTTCAGAATCTTAATCTTGGTAATAAAAACTACACAGGTACGCAAGTTATTTACACTTGTAATGGTGAAACGATGAATATGTCTCATATTGGGGCAGGCTATGTCAAGGGAAAGAGAAATCTCTATCTCAATAATTTACTTAAAGTTCCTACTGTCAAGAAAAATCTAATTATTATGTCCCAATTTGCCAATGACAATAAGGTGTATTTTTAGTTTCACCCTAAACATTGCCTAATTAGAGACTTGCTAAATAAGGATATATTATGTAACAACCCGTATTTCCAATAACCTGTTATAACGTAAATCGAGGCAGAATTTAATTCTAAAATCTGAATCAAGGGAAACGGGCTATGCCATTTCGTTCGTCTCGGAAAAATACGCGAAATAGAGTCCGAGTTTTCGAAAATCGGAGTCCGTATGACCCGATTAAGGCCCAACGAAGTTTTCAGAAAAATTCAAAGTAAAAAAACAGATTTCAAATTCAAGTTTGAATTTGAAAATTTGGACAGATTGGGCCAGGCGGGAAAAATCCCGCCAGAACACCCAAGTCGACAGCCCTGTCGACTTGGGAGTCGACTTGGTTGGACCCAAGTCGACAGCCCTGTCGACTTGGCTGTCGACTTGGTCCAGCCGGGCTGTTTAGCCTGGTGCACCATTTTGAGATTGTGTTGAGCTTGGGGGCCAGATTCGATTTTAAGGGCTGAGATTGCCACTAGGGTTTAATCCTATGGCCTAAAACACTTGCCTAATCTATAAATAAGACCCTAAGCTAGCCCTAAATCATCATTAATCAATCCTACAACTAAACTATGGCAAAATCAATCCTCTCATGGCCTCCACTCTCTTCATAAAATTCCTAAATAAATTTCTAAGTGATTTTCCATGCATACAAGTGTTTTCAAACTTGTATGAGCATCATTAGCTTGCATTCAAGTCAAGTTTCTATATTTGCATCATAAAGAAAGAGTTTTGATTATTTTGGCTCAAGGGTTTTTATGTTAGAGCTTGCATTTTGGGTTTGATTGATTTCATAAGGGCTTTGTCATATTTTTGTGACTTCTTAAGCATTGTAAGCCCTATTCTACTTTCATACTTAAACTCTAAAGTTAAATGTATGATATGCAAGTTTATCATGTTGTAATATGCAAGTTTATATGCAAGTATGTCATGTTATGATATGCAAGTTTATATGCAAGTTTATCATGTTGTAATATGCAAGTTTATATGCAAGAATGCCATGCTATGATATGCAAGTTCATCATGTCATGTTATGCAAGTTTACCATGATATGCTATGCAAGTATGCCATGTTATGATATGCAAGTATGTTATGCAAGTTTGGGATGATCATCTTGTTCATGTTATCATGTTATGCAAGCTTATCTTGGGTTTATGAACATAAAGCTTCAAGCTTTATGCCAAAGGTTGCATTTTGGCAACATGTAAGTTATCATATCTATTATGATAACTTGCATGTAAGGCTAAATGCGAACTTATGGCCATTTCTACATGTCATTTAGCACCATGTATCACCAATATGCCAAGTTTGGTTTTATGCATGCTTTTGAGGCCTAAAAATGTAATATGCAAGTATATGTACATTTCATATGCCACCATGTTAAACTTGTGGCTTCATTACCTTTATGTCATGATTATGCCAAGTTCCCTCTTTCTATCCTTTATGCGCTATTGCGATATGTAAGCGATGGGATTGCGTTTGGGGTTGGGTAAACTTAAAAGACATAAAAACATAAGCTTGGGAATTTACCTATTAAGTTAGGTCTACCCATTGGGAATTTACCTATTAAGTTAGGTCTACCCAATTGCTTGAAAATTTGTAACATGTTTTGAAAACATGATGGACATGACACTTAGAAAAGATAAGTTTGACCAACTCGAGGTTGGGTTGAGTTTGTAGCGTAAACCTACCCGGAACCGACCGGCTTAACTAGTTGCTACAAACAATAGGACCCAATGTGAGAAGTTGGCCATGTTGTACCTTGAACCCGAGGTTAGACCAAGTTGTGGTGTAAAGCTACCCGGACCCGCCCGGCTTAACTAGTAACCACAACGAGGTCTAATGTGAGAGGTTAAGGCGCATTAAATTAATTAATGCCTCGTGATTAGGGTAAAGTCATGGTCCACTTAATACTTAACCAATTTGGGCTTGGTAGATTAATCAGGGTTAAGTCGTGAACTCATCGTTACACTTAACCAAGTTAATCCATGATTAGCAAGAGGGTTAAACCGTACTTAACCCACTAGAAAATCCTAGCAATGGGGGCCCACTCCAGCAGTAATCCCAAGTTTGTATCATTAAGGCCCTAGGGACTAGGCTAGGGAGGGGGCACGATTACTGGGCTGGAGGTAAGCGACCAAAGGCGACGGCAGGGTGGTACGCCGGTGTAGTTCCGGGCGGACTCTGGTCGTGCACATAGTCCGTAGCCGGAGAAAACATGCACGGGTACCAGTAGATCGAGACTGTGCACTCATGTTCATGGTGTCCAGGGGTTGACACCCTAGGGCTTGATACACCCGAAGGGTGGACCCAGCACAGTTCGACTACAATTATGTTTGGGCCGTATTGACACCAACACGTGACGAGTTAGGCTTAGGGAGCTGATCGACTAGACCGTTTGGTTGGACCTCGTACTAGGGTCACTACATGTTATTGGGCCAAAGCTTGGGCCAAGGGATCAATACTTGTTTATTCAAGTCATGTTAGTTTGCTAGTACACCTGTGGTACAAAACCTTAAACCTGATTATGCGATGACACCTTTATCTACCTTGTTAGTTAATCACCATGCTAGTATGTTGTTATCCTTATGATCATACCTGCTTCTCATGCCAGTTAACTTTATCAGTTTACATTGATTGTAGTAGGGCTTACTCAGTCTTTTTGACTGACCTGTTTTCTTTCGCCTCTTTTCTTCCAGTCCCCCCCCCCCCCCCAGGTTCTCAGGGAGGGAATATTGGAGCTTAGCTGGATTTCTGATCGCTTGCTTGTGGGATTTTAGCTCATGTACGGTCTTGACCTGAAGCTAGCTATGGTTATCACTTATTTTGGGGATAGTACTTATGTATTTCAGTTTTCAGTTGATGCTGTTTTTATCTAGACTTGTGTATTTGGAAAGTTGACATTATGTTGTACCAGACTAGTTTTGAAATGGTTTGAAATCTTCCGCTGTTTTATCTATGTTATTTACTCTGTTTACATATATACATATGTTCTTGTTCTGCCTTGATATATCATATGCATGTTTACCTGATTCAAACGCCCCTCCAAAGTCAGAGTGCTTGCAAGAGCCACCCTGGCGGAGGTGGGGAGTTACATATTATTACAGGGTAGTTTGGATAATGGGCTATACAAATCAGCAACATGCAATCAAGATTGAGTAATGATAATGATAATTGGTGTTATAATGTCAATATTCATTTCAGTTGTGATAATAAAATTAGTTCTGATAACATTGATAACAATGTTTGTGTCGAGAATGATCAAGATATTTGGCATTGTAAACTAGGCCATCGTAGTTATGATATGTAATAAAAATATTGAAAAATAATAACATTCCTTATAAACACTCACCTTTTTCTAGCACTTGCACACACTGTTAACTTGGCAAGAGCCATAAATTGCCTTTTGGCAGATCAAAAACAGTTTATTTTAAACCACTCGAATTAGTTACAATAGAATTATGGGGTCCTGCACCATTAAGCTCCAGACAAGGTCACAAGTATTATCTTTCTATAATTGTTGCATGCACAAGATATACCTGGAATTTCTTTTTAAATCCAAATCAGAAACACATGATGCAGTGTTGCAGTTTATGAATTTCATAGAAAAACAAATAAATTGCAACATCAAAATCATACAAACAGATGGGGTAGTGAGATTTTGCCTTTGAAAAATTTCTTTAACAAAAAAGGCATTATTCATAGGACCACTTTCCCATACACATCTGAACAAAATGGCATAGTAGAAAGAAAACACAGGCATATAGTTGAAACTGGGTTAACATTGTTATCTATATCATATTTACCCATGAAGTATTGGAATGAGGCATTCAACACAGCTGTATATCTAATAAATAAAATGCCAACTAAAGTTTTATAACACAAATGTCCTCATAAAGTCATGTTTGGAAATAAACCAGACTATACAACTCCGAGAACATTTGGATGTTTGTCTTTTCTATGCCTCAGACCATACAATAGTCACAAACTTTCCCTAAGATCCAGCCATGTACCTTTTTGGGGTATCAAATAATCAAAAAGGATACAAGTGCTTGAACAATAAGGGTAAGATCATTGTGTTTAGACATGTTGTCTTTAATGAGTGTGTTTTCCCCATTGTAGATAGGGAAAACAAAAGCAATCAAAGACATGATCAGTCCAGAACAACAATGGGGACAATACCAACTCTATCAGAATGGATTGTACAAATAAATGAAGATGGAACGTTACATCATACTCCATCTACTCCAACTGTTTCTAGCACTAGGTTTGGATACAACTCAAACGAGCACATGAGCGATGATGATCAACCTCAAAATAATGATGATCAGCCTCAAAATAATGATAGTGATGATAGCAGTAATCAAAATCAAGGCAATGTAAGCAATATTATGATGAAAACAGTGAAGAGACTGAAACACAACACCAACAAATTGGACATCACATGACCACAAGGGCTAAAAGTGGTATTCAAGCCTAAAATCTCCAATGCAGCAGCTAACAACATAGATCCTACAATTGAACCAGTCACATATAAGCAAGCAGTCAAGCACAAACCATGGTGTAAGGCAATGAATGAAGAGTATGAAGCATTAATCAAGAATAAGACATGGAATCTAGTAACTGCACCAAAGAACAAGAACACTGTGGGATGCAAATGGACTACAAATTGGAAAAGGATCCAGATGGAAACATTTCTAAACATAAGGCCAGACTGGTTACAAGGGGTTTCTTACAACAATATGGATTCGACTTTAGTGAGAAATTTTCCCTAATAGTTAAACCAATAACAATCAGAATCATCTTAACTATAGCTCTACATAATGTTTGGAACATAAGACAACTTGATGTGTGCAATGCATTCTTAAATGGAGGCTTGCATGAGGATGTGTACATGCAATAGCCTAAAGGCTATGTGAATAAAGGCAGAGAAGATTATGTGTGCAAGCTACTTAAGGCTATATATGGTCTAAAACAAGCTTCAAGAGCTTGGTATGTTAAACTGTAGAACACACTGGCAAGTCTTGGATACAAAGCAACAAAATCAGATAATTCACTATATACCAAAATTATGAATCAGTGCACGGTGTGCATACTTGTGTACGTCGATGATATTCTAATAACAAGAAATGACACTACAGAAATTAACAAGGTGATAACTCATTTGGATCAAATATTTGCTATTAAGGATATGGGAGAAGTGAACTATTCCCCGGGCATACAAGTGCAAAGAAAATCAAATTCAGAAATATTCCTCTCACAAAAGAAATACACATCAGGGATACTTGTCAAAGCAAACATGGACAAAGCAAAGCCGTTATCTACACCCATGACTAGCAACCTACGATTATCCAAACACAAGGGAGATGCAATAGTAAAGAGCAAACAGTATCGAAGCATCTTTGGAGATTTGAAGTACTTAATCATTACTAGACCAGAAATTTGTTTTAACAGGAATAAAGTGTGTCAATTTATCGGAAATCCTCTTAATGATCACTGGAGAGTAGTTAAAAGAATTCTACGCTACTTGCAAGGCGCTCAAGAGTATGGTCTGACTATCAAAGCAAGTAAAGACATCAATTTAAACACTTACAGTGATGTAGATTGGGCAAATGACCCAAATGATCGAAGAACGACATCTGGTTGTTGCTCATTCATGTGACCGAACCCCATCTCTTGGTGTACAAAGAAACAATCAATCAATCATATCCAGATGGAGCACCGAAGTTGTGTATAGAGTTATAGTTTCAACTACAGCAGAAATCATTAGGGGTAGAAGCCCTAATTAAGAATTAGATTTATCTTTTACGAAGAAGCCTATTCTCCGGGGATGACAATAGAAGTAAAGTTCCTTTATCCGTAAAACCGATTCAACACTCGAGGATGAAACACATTGAAATTGACCTTCACTTCGTTAGAGAACGAACTGAATCAGGGAGCTAATGATTATTCACATACCAGCCTTCTATCAGAAGGTCGACAAATTGGCAAAAGCATTGTCTAGGAACAATTTTGAGGGATTGAAAAATGAGCTTAGGGTTTTTGATGGCGGCACAGAGCAAAATAAATGAAACCATAGTTTGCTTTGAGGCGGAATATTAACACATGGATATTTACATATGTTACAAACCAAACTACTTTATTACCGCATAGGCTTTCTCTATGTAATACGGGCCTTATTCATTTTATCCCACTTCTTTTTTATTTCCACTACATATAATAGCGACATACTATACAATTTAATTATCAATTCAGTTTTGTAAATTTTGAGAGTTCTGAAATAATAAAGAGTAATTAAATTCTTTGTCTACAAATCTTACATAGGTGTTAAAGTTGTGAAAAGGGTAATCAGTAGGAGCATTGAGATAAGGTAAGTAGCCATGTTTAAATGTTGTACATGGAGATAAATATGTGTTGTGTGTTTATATAGGTAGTTAAGTGCATGAAGAACAAAGAGACGACAAAGGGATATATAAAGAATTGGAAGTAGGTCAAAAAGATCTAAGTGGGCCTAAATGCATAAGTATTGTCTAATTTCAGTTGGTTTCCTACATTATTGGTGATGGATTTCAAATAAAACAAATCATCTGATGCTGATTGAGTTTGTTTATCGAAACATTTAATTTTGGGAAGAGACTATGAAAATTGGATTATCTTACCATATGGGGAAAGATGCGCTAATAGGTACGGTGTTGTTCTAATATTCTAGGGTGACAAAATTTGAGATAATGATGAAGGTTAACAGCTTGCCCGGTTTATGCTTGGACTCATGTAAGAGATAAGGATAATGTAAGCATGTAATCTACTTAGAGGCTGCTGAAATAACAACAAAAATGGCTTGATTTTTTTCTAGTGTAATTGAGACCATCATCTGTGTAAGAACAGTGGAAGTTACGCAAAGCTAAATGCTCTGCATCCTATAGCTGTAGCGTTGTTCGTTTTACACAGATATATTGAACATTGTTTGCACGTAGACTGCATTTTCAAAAATAATACCACAAAAATCAGGTTCATTGGTCTGAATGCTAGAATCCTAGAATATCAAATGAAATATGCATCTGTTCGATGGTCGAATATTAGGTTATTGAAAAGTAATGCACAACCAGACCAAAATAAAAAAATTGAAACCAAATACACCCTTAGAGATTTGAAAATTTCGGTATACTTATGCAATTTAACGCTACATGAATCAAAAAGGGTACCCAAGCCAATTGTGTGCTAGATTAATAAATTGAAAAATCAGGTATGTGGGTTTTCTTTTCTTGTTTGAAAAATAAACAATATATTCTTGAAGTTGAACTTGTTATTATTTTGGGAAAACCAATTACTCTTACTCATTGAAGCCCATCTATTGACTCTTGAAGGAAACACTCACTTTTTAAACCTGTTTGGGTTTGAAACTAATGAGTCATTCCACCTCGTTGAACACCCAAACTGAGCAATAAATTTTGATTATATGAGTGAACTTAAAACATGAATTGACTACTTAGGCCGTAAATACAATGCAGAAACTAGACACAAAATGAAACACACAACACACAATTAACAATAAGCTGCACATCTTCAATTAAGCAATAAAGGTTTTAAAAAAACATGCAATTATAAACCTAACATATTTTTAGAAAAAGATATTTATAAGTAGGTCATAAAGAATTTTTTATCATATCATCCCCTAAAAGCCCGAGGTTTTTAGGTCATTGTACATAACTACCAAGCGCTTCTCCTATCGTCATGTGATATGTACTTGGAGTCGGAAGTGGGGTTCCTATGTAATTAGGTTCCACCATGTCAATTTCAACCTTTATATGATCAGCCAAGATTAGTTGGTCAAGACATCAATCTTCAGGCCAGGAAGCAGGATGCATCAAACCACGACCTAGAACAAAAATTTTGGATTCGAAATTAATAGCTAAACGACATTTAGTTGGCCTCTACAAAGAAAAGTACAACATTAACATTATTCATTTGTTTAAAATTATAAAATCATATAAGTTTACGAAAATAAACTTTTGAATTGTTTACCTTTAAGTTTTCATAGGGATCTGCCTCTGGAGTTTTGTCTGTAGTTTGCAAATTGCTAAGATATACCGATTGACAACTACAACGACGACCAACCAATGGTATGTTATTGGGCACCATATCATTGGGCATTGACATAGTCAACCTATTGAAAAAGTTTGCAATCTTTTGTTCAACCATCGTATCTACCATAGACACAAATCTTTTGACTCGAATCTTTTGCTCACTTTAGTCTCTATTTCTTGGGTGATAAGATATAGCTCATCCATTGATATTACACCACTTAGACCTTTATTTCTCACTATCTTCCCAAATACATCTTTGATACTGACTATCCAACCATTTCCTCAAACTTGACCTGAATGCTTTTTTTTTTTCAAGTACACGACTCAAGACATCCCTCATGCATCTTTGGGACCCATTTTCCTTCGATGGTTTTTTCTCTCCAATCACTCTATTAACAAAAAAAGTTTTCTCAATAACGCATTGTTATGTTTTTCAAGGGATTAACTAAAATAGATAAGATGCATGGAAACTAGTCATACCGCTTTATCTACAACCATCTTAGTTTTCTCATTAGGGGTTTCATAACTTCCATTGGCTCTTTTTTTGATCTTGCTAAAATCCAATCAGTACATCGATTCAGAAACAAGCCACTTGGTAATTTGATGCCACCAACCTATCAAGATATTCAATGTGAATTAAATTAACAAAAAATAGAAGATTCAAAATAAAAAGAAAAACTTAAGATAATTGATTTATGGTTATCATGTATATAGCATGTAGATGAATCCTTTCTCGAGCATGGTATGTTATGGTAATGACTATGCTTCATAAAGGTCTAAACCATATATCTACACTGAAAACAAATGGAAGGAAACTCCAAAGAATAACTGTGAGGGGTATATTAATGAACATTAGTAGCATTAAGATTCTAGTATATGTGTAACTGAATCGAAGTTTTTTTTAGAAACAATGAATAACATTTCCTAACAACTATTTTAATCAATATAAAAAGTATTTACAATATAAAATATTTTATTCGAGTTCAATATGTCTTTTAAAAAGAATTTGCTATGCAATTTTGTATCTTAAGGTATACTTTTTTTATTCATTTTGTATTTCATTATTGCTGATTTTTGGAGTAATAAGTGTATATACAAATAAATGTTTCAAATATCAAAGAAAATTCTCTACCTGACAGCAAGCAACAATGATGCGTCTAAAGTCTGCAACAAAAATAGCTATCTAGTGTCCTTGTAACATGTAATATTAGTATTTATTCTCAAAACCATTATGAACATGAAAAGAAAATTCTACAAGTACCATAGAAATGCAAGATTTTCACATGTAAAATCTAGAAGTATCATAGAAAATATAAGATATTCACATGTAATATTCCAAACAACATCTAAACCATTATGAATATGAAAAAACATTACCTCACTATCTAAACCCTTTCATCGTGATCAGAACATACATAAGTTGCATTTAAATCAACTTCTTCTTCTGATAGATTTACGCCGCTGGAGAAAGGTGGATTCTCATCAAATTGATTATACTCTTCTTTATCACCACATCACCAATCCTAACAATGCGTCATTTGTCGGGAAGAACAACAAACCACTTATAATCAGCTGGATCAGTTATTTAAAAAACTTGTTTTTCTTGAGATGCCAAGATGAGTGGATCATTATCACGACTCTCTTGACTAAAGTCAACAAGTGCGAATCAATATTCATCCACTTCTATAATACGATGATTATCAGTCCATCTACAACGAAACAACGAGATCATGAAGTCCTTATACTCAAGCTCCCAAATATCATCGATTATCCCATAATATGACATTGTCGCATCTATTGGTCCATTATCTTTGGTACTAGAAAATTCTGTTGACGATGCCATAATGCTAACTCCGCTCTTTTGCATGTTACTCTTTTCATCTTGACACTTTATATAAAAGACACACCTATTCATATCATCTCCTTCCCAGGACCTGACTTCAAATCGAGGCTTATAAGCTAACCATTTTATTGTATCAAAAATATCATGGTGTGTTTGAGACAACTAAGAAAATACCTTTTATCTGAACCATAGTATAAATAAGTGGTTATATTCATTCGTCAACCACCATTCGTTTATTGAAGGATTCTTTAGGATTGTCATGTACTCCTCCAAGTAAGAATGAACTTCACTAAGATGTTGTAAAACAAGCATCTAAGATTTGTGAAACATTTCATCACCAATTAGAATTAAATTTAACTCAATTGTGCCTTGAACGTTATGTCATCCTTTATGCCAAGATTTACGAAGTCCAATAGGCTCAAAACTAGTTAAGTATGTAGTGACAAATTCAATAACCTCCTAGGCTATAGTACCTTCTGTAATACTAGCTTCTGGTTTGTATCTTTTTTTTTGTTTTTGTTTTTAATGTTCCCATATGCATTTCAAACAGATACATATATCTCATAAATACAGGACCACGAGTTTTGATTTCTCTTATAAGGTGAACAATCAAATGCACCATAACATTTAAAAATGAAGGAGGGAAATACATCTCAAATTGGCATAAGGTAATAATAAAATTGGCTTGTTGAGAATCCAACATATCAGGATCAGTCACTTTGCTAAATTACATTAAAAATTATACAAAGCTTTGTAACAACATGTCTAACATGCTTAGGAATTATACCTCTAATTGAAACAGGTAATAAATGTTGCATTAGCAGATGACAATCATGAGACTTCAAATTAGTCAATTTCAAATCCTTCATTGATACACGACTTTTAATGTTTGAAGAATAACCTGTTGGAACCTTCATGCCACGAGACACTCACATAAACTAATTTTCTCTTCTTTAGACAATGTATAACATGCAGGAGGCAAAAAGGTACGTTTACCTTTCTGCACTGGTATAAACTCCTTTCGAATACCCATTTTCAACATATCTTGTCTAGCTTTCTCATTATCCTTTATCATACCAGGTATATTCAAGAGTGTCCCAATTATACTATCAAAAACATTTTTCTCTATATGGATTACATCTGGAAAATGTCTAACTTGTAAATGTCTCTAATATGAAAGCTCCCAATTATACTATTACTACCAATATTCAACACAGGAGGAAGGCCAAGGCGAAAGGTATATTGCAGAAGCGCATCCGAAAGGTAGAAGCATATCTGAAAGGTGGAAGCATGTCCAAAAGGAAGAAGCGCATCCGAATGGTACAAGTGTATCCGAAAGGTGAAAGCATGTCCAACAGAAGGGTTAAAGCCACAGTCCAGAAATAAGCCCAGCATTATCGGCCACCGAAAAGGTTGATACTATCGAAAAGATAAAGTCAAACATTTGTAAGACGATTCGTTATCCAAAAGAGCATCACTAATACCAAGAGCAAATAAGAAAGAAAAGTTAAAGGTTCATCATCCGAAACTAAAGGCACGAGGGATGGTGCTGGGTCGGATTAAGAGAAATGAAAGGGCTATCGACATTAATTTACTTAATGCTGATACAAGAGAAAGAAAACAAATTGAAAGCATACTTCCAAAAGGACAGAACCCATTCCAAAGATTCGCCGAGAACAAACCAAAGTTCCTAATAAGAAGATCTATCTCTACCACCTTACTTAGTATTGACACCAAAAGGGATAACAGCTTCTGGAACATGAGAGATAAGAGCAGGAAGGCAACATACATCCTTTACTTGATATCGATACGGAAGGTAGAAACAACCTCAAAGAGAAGCTCCAAGGACGGGAACCATTTTTCCGAAAGCTAAGCCCGACACATTAAAAGCTATATCATATCTCTCAATAACAGCCGAAACCCAAAAAACTAGAATAGAAAGGTGAAAAACGGCCGACACACTGTCGCTCCCGAAAAAGGCCTTTACTGGCTCAATGTCAATAGGTCCCCAATTTATTTATAGATAAGACCCTAGAGGTCACAATTTTGGGGTGAATTTTCTCATTCTTCAATCTTGTACTCTTTTCTTCAAGAGAAAACTCTAATTTCTCAATCGAATTAGGGATTTCCACAATCTTTGTAATATATTTAAAATAAATAAATGAAATGAAGAACTCCTAGACTTAATATTTCACGATTATATGATCATTGCAAAAACTCGATATCCCATGGTGGAAAAGCTAGCTTATTGTCTCATACTCACAACATGAAAACTTAGGGTCTACTTCTAGGCACACCCCATTAAGGTTTTGACCAACTTTTCACTTAAGCAAGTTTTTAGTAAGACGGAAACCTCGGGAGGGTTAGTGAAATGAGGAATTTAGATTGGTCAATACGAAATCGAGTTTCACCCTCCAGAAACAATCAAGGGGCAAGCTCTCGTAGACTTTGCGAACGAGTGCATGAGTTTCATTACAGAACGGTCAACAAAGGAAAATGATCTGAAGGCTAAATGGTGGTTATTCGTAGACGAAGCTTCAAATGAGCAAAGGGCGAGATATATAATATTCATCCCTGATAGACATCTTCTGCATTATGCAATGAAGCTGGGCTTTGCCATAACGAATATTGCCGTAAAGCATGAGTCAATGATGGCAGGGATAAACTTAGCACTACGACTAAAGATACCCCCAATTGAAATCTTTAGTGACTCACAGCTGATGGTCAATCAAATCAAGCAAACATATCCTATCAAGGATCCTCGCTAGGTCTTATATGTGAAAAGAATACTAAAGATGCTCTCTCGGTTTGAGGATTTTTCCATATACCAAATCCCAAGAGGGGAGAACCCTCAAGCCGACTCATTAGCAAAGTTGGCTAGTTCTCGAGGAGCACCTGAGACTTGAATCATCCTTGTGGGATACTAGGATAAACCAAGTATTAAGCAAGAAGTCTAATTTGGGAAAGGAATTATTAGTCTTAACTAGATCCAAAGCCTTGGAAAGGGAAAAGAGTGTTGCCTCCGACAAGGAACTTATTTCAACTAATACAAAATATGAGCATGAGAACAATTGGATGGATCCAATCATAGATTATCTTATAAATGGAGTCCTACCTTCCAATAAGCAAGATGCAAGGAAAATAAAACACCACGGTCCCACATTTGTAATCATGGACGAGATACTTTATAAGAAAGGGCATTCACTTCCCTACCTAATGTGCGTAAGCCTTGAGAACGAGCTCAGATTATTAAAGGAAGCACATGAGGGCTTATGTGGAGATGATTCCAACGAAATTAAGCTAGCTAAGAAAGCCATTCGGCAAGGCTTCTACTGGCCACAGATGGTTAAACAAGCCATTAAGTATGTCAAGAAATGTGAGAAATGCCAAAGGTATTCTAAAATACCCCGACTACCCCCAAGTGACTTAACCACCATCTCAAGTCGACAACTTTTCAATATATGGGGAATATACTTGATTGGACCCCTGCCAATCTCCAAAGGAGGAGCTAAGTATGTTGTAGCAGCTATTGATTACTTTACTAATTGGGTAAAAGCAGAACAGCTTCCCACATTACATCTACGAAGGTGTTGAAATTCTTAATAAAGAATATTGTCACACATTTTGGAATTCTTTACAAGATCATATCCGACAATGGAACGCAATTCGGAAGTGAGGAATTCATGCAATTTTTTGATAACAACGGAATCATTAAGAGCTTTTCCTCAGTAACACACCGAAGGGAAAATGGGACCGTCGAAGCTGCCAACAAAACCATAAAGACCATCCTTAAGAAATGACTAAACTAAGCTAAGAAAAATTGGGCAGGAGAATTAACCATAGTGCTTTGGGCATATAAAACCTTCGCCAAAACGGCAGTAGGACATACTCGGTATTCTCTAACGTACGGATGTGAAGCTATGCTTCCAATCGAGGTTGTGATCCCCTCGCACAAAAGGATAGCCTATGCATTTGACCCTAATCAAGAATTAAAGAAAGAATCCTTAGGCCTTGTATAAGGATTAAGAGATGAGGCCACAATTAGAATGGTTGAATACCAGAGGAAGATCACTAAGTATTACAACTCAAGGGTGAAAACTAGAACCTTCACAAAGGGAGATTTGGTCTTGCGAAGGGTAATGGCCAACACAAAGAATCTATCGGATGGTCTGCTCGTCCCAAAGTTGGAAGGACCCTTAGTCATTCATCAAGAAGTCATACCTGGAACGTATCGACTTTGCAATCTAAATGGTGATCTTGTACCAAGAACATGGAACTCTGAACACTTAATACCATACTTCTCAACGATAAAAGAATAAAGAAAGATATTCTCCAAGAATACTCACGCATACAAGGGAATGGAAACCCTTTCAAACCTTGGAATAACCTGAAAAAGGTAAAACTACAAATGGATTAAAAAAAACGTTATCATCGCCAAGTTGGCCAGGGCGAGGCACCCCTCGGAGTGGGGTCGTGTGTAAGTCTTTAACGTTGTCCAAATCAGAAAGGACCAGGTTAAAGCATCAAAAGTGGAAGCCTCCGATCCATGCCAGAAATGGTAAGGACAGAGCTTCTAATTAGCACACCCTACCTCTGCTCATAGAAGAGTACGTAGTGCCTCTACTACAAACTAAGCATGTCCTACCTCTTCTCGCAGAAGAGAACGTCATACCTCTGCTTATGTTCCTCGTATCCCGCATAAAGGAACGAACAAGCGCCCTTGCCTCTGCTTTGATTAAGTGCGTCCCGCCTCTATTCATAAGAGAGTACACTCTACCTTTATTTATGTCTCCTCCCACAGAAGGGAGCAAAAGCCCAAACAGTGGCTCACGAAGCACGTCTATCCTCTGATTCGACAATTAAAAGCCCAGAGAGTGACTCATAAAGCACATACATCCTCTGCTTCTTAAATTAAACCCAAAGGGGGTAGCAAATTTTTTACCATAAGTGGATTTCTAGCCTTCTATCTTGAATACATGAATCTGGTTTGGTTTAGGACTTCTATTACTACCAGAAGTGGATTTCTGGCCTTATATATTAAATACTTGAATCTAGGTTGGTTCAGGACTTTTATTACTACCAAAAGTGGATTTCTGGCCTTCTACTGAATTCGGGTTGGTTCAAGACTTTTATTACTACAAGAGGTAAATTTATAGCCTTTTATTTTAAATACTCGAATCTGGGTTGGTTTAGGACTTCTATTACTAGCAGAAGTGGATTTCTGGCCCACGGAGTTCTATTATTACCAAAAGGGGATTTTTGGCCTTTTATATTCAATACCTAAATCTGGGTGGTTCAGGACTTCTATTATTACCAGAAATAAGGACTCTTGGTCTTTCATCAAATACCCGAATATGGGTTCATTCGGGACTTCCCCTATCTCTAAGGAGTGAAGTCACGGTTTTCTGTTATAAACTTACGAGTGTGGTTTTTCTGGTCTTTCACTCAATATCTAGTAATAAATTTTCAAACCCACTGTCAGAATGGTATCATGGACACCTTGTAACAACCTAGAGAATATGACGCTCGAATTCCAACAATAATACATAAACTCGTATTACTTGCCAGAACTCAAGTATCGAAAACGCCGGAAAATTAATGGAAAAATAATAGAGGGTAGGATATGAAAGAGAGAAATATTAGAATAGAATAGAAGAAGAACACAACAACATCAGAGTCACACATCGCAGCGGAACAAAATATAGAGAAATAAAACTTTATCGAGAGCTGTGAATAAAACTTACAATCATTAGAGTACATCAACACATCTAGACAGTTATAATAATATATCCTCATATATAACACACAGCGGAATAAATACTAGATATCATATGTCTGAACTCCTTCTCCCTATCACCGGACTTCACTGCATCCGATAACCTGAACCTGTACAACCCGGTCTAACCCGAGCACTTACAAAATTTCGAATCAGTCTAGAGAACCAGAGTGAGAAAACTCGCGAAGTTTAAAAACATCACCCAACTTGATTTTGAAGTCAAACCATTTCTTTTTTAAATCATAACTAATTTTGATATTATAATAGTGCCTAAACAGAATTAAATAATAATCTAACGGAACAATTTTAGCTCACGCTCCATATATGTATAATATACAATCAAACCCACGGGCTCTTATTCGAGATTGGATTTCCAACTATGATAAGATATGGAACCACCTTCCGATAGTATATCTCTAAAGGCAAATACACTGGGTTCAACAAGAACATCTTGCAACCTGGCCACACATGATGGACCACTCATTCGTTGAATGAATCGAATGCATATCACCAAAGGTTGGGTGCGACCCACCGTTTCCCGATAAGGAACAACAACGAAATAGATTAAAGAAGGAAATGAATTTTATCTAGATAGGTGATTATACACCTTACTTGCGAGCTACCTACTTAGCCATGCTACCGTCCGATTTTTGTTACTTCCCAGTTGGAGAGGCCTGAGGTTTTACACTACCTTTAGAACATCACATCATCATTCACTATGAATTTCATATTGTCAGATCTGCCAAACCACTAATTGATGTCCACAAAAATACACGTTAAGCTAAGAGAACAGCCGTTCTCTGCCACTAACAGAAATACATTTGTAAAAATCAACGTACATGATTCTTAAGAAATATTCTGTCAGACAGTCGTCCATACAAGTCATCCAGGTACAAAATGACCCGAAGGCACCCTCCTACCACATCCTAGGTTTCAACCTATAGACTAGTAGTGTGTAGACCTCGCAATGTGTAGATTCCACTCGCGACAGAATCAGTATCGAAATATCTTTGGCCGCTAAACTAGACAAATTCAACAAGCGGCTCTTCCGCTCCTGAAGATCAATAGTCTTCAATTTCTCCATCTTCAATAATCATCTTTTACATATTCACTGTTTTGGAATGGTTTTCGAACATAAATTCGATCCAGGTCTTTCCACACCAGCATTCGTATAGTTCAGATTTGATAGTCGATTATTTAACAATCAAATAAAACAGCTATTCAATAATAAAATAAAAATAGATTTATTAGTTTAGTAATCAACATCATTTAGCTTATTTAATTAAAATAATTAAACAAATGGTAAATTTACAACTTAAAACTCTTTTCAATATTTCAATATTCATTAGTCCCAGACTGTAAATTGGTAAGCGAACAATTCCTGAAATATCAACCCTGAAGACCAAAATCAACATCAGATTAATATTTACAAAATCACTCAACTCAACAATCTCCAGTTAGGTTCCAATTCTTATCTTAACTCGCTATTAACCCATACTATTCCATTTCTAAATCATCGACCATTTTCCACTTTGAAAATCTCGTTTCAATTCTATTCATTCACTTAATCTCATTATTAAGCATCGTCATTTTAAAGTCAATGTTTTAACTCCACATCTCTTTTATAAATCTTATTTACAATTCATGTTTAATATAACCCCCTTTTTATCTCGATTTATTTTTACTTGATCCAAACGTTAAGTAACCGTTCATCTTAAGCTATCATATCTTCTTAAAATCCCTTTTATAACTTAGTTATAAAAACTGGGTTTTAATATATATATATATTCGTTCATTAACTCCTTTCAAGACTTAACTGTATTTCATTTCGAACCTGATTACTTATTTAAATGAATTTCATTTAAATAATAATCACTTAAATCCTTATTAATTAAAATAATAATTTACTTCATTATTAACTGCTGTAGAAGTAGTTAAATTCTTTATTAACTAAATAAATAATAAATTTCCTTTTTAATAAATTCTTAGTAAAATTAAACAACTATTCTTAAACTATTCCATTTGATTAATTAAAAGTAAATTATTCAAATAACCAATTTCAATTAAAATAATTGAATTAGTCAACTCAAACCATGATTATCTCGTTAATCAACTTCAATTAATCTTCCCTTTAAATTATTTAATAATATAATTAATTTAACTAACTTGATTTAATTGTTTCATAGAACAATTAATCCAATTCTTAACCATTACTTTAAAATCTGCTCAAATGCTTATAAATCTTATTTACATAAGAATTTCCCTTATAAAACCTTTAATAATTACTTATAACTAAAAAAAAATATTCCATTTTGTCCACAAGTAGTGGCGCAACGGTATGATTCCCACTTCCTGTTAAAGAGGTCATGGGTTCGATACATGACTGTCTTACTTCCCATTCAAGGTGCGGAGGTGGGTATCCATAAATCCAATATGCCGGTTGGGACTAATTCCTCTGCGCTCGGGATAATCAAAAGGGGAGCCACTGTGGTGGATAAGCGAGTAACCTAGCTGCCTTCAATTTCATCAGGCAGTTTTTTTGTAAAAAAAATAACTTTTCCATTTAAATTAATAGATTTCGAAAATCTATTTTCAGTTATAAAATAAATTTTATAACTTCTTTTATGTCGATTCACTTTACGGTAAATCAATATTTCTAAAACGATTGATTATCAAGCCATTTGATGCCAATTACTCAACCAATATTGCCCATTGGTTAATATCACAACAAACGTTGAATTACGATTCAAAAATCCATAAACAAATCAATCATTTAATCGGGTTGGTCATACCGTTCATATAATGGTAATATGAAAATGAATAATAAATTTGAGGAATCCAGTTGGATCCCTCCAACGTATTTTCCTGCATCCAAATACGTTATCTCAAATAATATTATTCAATAGATGTAATATTCAATAATAAATAATTAACAGTAAACCAAACATCCATATTTTAATTTAAATACGTTCATATAATTATAAACGTAACTAACGAGGTAAGTTACCTCATTTGGAAATAATCGTTAAAAATAACGATTTGTTCAAATTAAATTAAACGAACGTTTAATTTAATCAGTTCAGTTCAACACACACACAAATATATATATATATACAGCATCCATCAAACAATTAACAAACATAGCCCACAAATAATAAACCCGACTTATATAAATATAAGTGGGTAAACTGAGTGAGTTAAACTCACTTTGATTTGATTTGTTATTGGCACGATTCAGTTATAGTTAAATTAAACAGTCGTTTAATTTAACTATAAATTCACAGTATCTCCCGCTCAGTCCAGATTAGCTCCAAAATGTCATGCTCGTCACCATGATTCCACTATCACTTGTATTATCCAACTTCGTCACTGTATGACCAAGTTATGAATTTATATACGTTATTCACTATTTAAATTAATATTATTTATAATCAAATAATATTTTAAATTCCAAATTCTAGTTTATGTTATACACATAGTCTCAATAAGTCATGTTCAAATAAACCAGACTGTATAAATTAATATTTAAAAATGGTTCAGGGTCACGTAATAACTATTTGAAGTAATACTATAATTAGGCATAACATAATACCCAAACACGATATAATTGGATTAGGAAATATTTAAAAACTGATTAGGTATGTAAGAGGTTATTTATCCCATTCTAATATTTATCCATTTACTGTATATCTTCCTGCTTATACATGTTCTGTCTCCTTGCTACACGTCTGTTATATTTCAAACACATATATCCACGCAAAGCCACACCATTTCTTCCCCACTACAACCGTTTTGTTCCAACCCCAAGCACTTTATTTAAATCTTTCATAATTCACGTCATTTGTTTCCTCATTGTATCTTCATGCATGTCCACTGTTCACGTTCCAACATTCCTAGCACCATTTGTTTTCACCTTCGTTCCCCAAAATGGTACCACATCATCTCATTTTGGTTCTGTTCGAATTCACTAGATGCCAAAACTTTTCAATACAAATAGGTGGTCGACTTGTATACTTCGTTCTGCACGTTACTCCAACGTTTAAATGATAACCGGGAAATTCTCTTTTTGTTTTTCATGAAATCCATTTTGGCATCTGCCACGTTGTCCACTTTAAGCCACCCCCTTTTTTATACTTCTGCTACCAAAGTCCCATACTGCAAATACATGAGTTGACCTGTTTTCCTTATAACGCTTTCTTTTACCTCATTTACATCCTTTCTTTATTCTGCAACCACCACTCACAAAAGCAAACCAAGCTTCCCATTCTCCGGACTTAAAATCCAAGCTTGACTTTTATTTCTCTTACCTTTGTGCCCACTCTTCGTTCCTCAAGCCTACTCATCTTCGGACTGACTCCACGTCACCAATATAAGAGCAATATTCCCAGTACACAGACACCATACTCACGAGGATTCCTCCTTTCAATAGAACCACCACACACGAAACAATATATCCAACTGGTGTTGTCCTCTCTTTACCAGAACGCCATCAGAGACCGGACACCCCCTCATTGTAATGTCGCCATCGTCCTCCCCGAACCACAAGCAACTCCATTAACCCGTTTGTCCCCAAAGTCACTTCCAATGCCGCAGCTTTCGTGCTTACACTCTGTGTCGCCACCACTTGAAAACCCATCACAGCCAATCTGATGTGAGAACTCAGAGAGCTGAATACAATAGTTGTTGACAGTTTTTGTAAAAGATCCATGGATTTCGAGAATAAAAAGAAGGAAAAATTAGGAAGTTTTGTCCATTCGTTACTTGCAGACGGCGGCTGCGTTATATTGACGACAGGAATTGTTTTGACTATGAGAATTAGGGTTAGATGGTTTGTTAGGGTATATATAGGGAAAGAATAATAACATAATATTATAACGTTACTCAACCGTGAAGTATCATGCTAAAACACCCACGTACGTCCTTCGATCGAGACGAAACTCCTAATCCTAGCATAGAAAAATATTCCGGACACGATGGGACAGGTTTTGTCGAATTCCAAGGTCGTTTTTAAAAAGTCTTTATAACTCACAGGTGAAAAACACACGTATATATTTCACATGACCACAAAATAAATCCAAATAACAAGAAACTAGAAACAGTACTACACCTAACCATTACGGAATTAATAAAATTGGTTTCGCAGAAAACGGAATTCGTTTGCATATATGTTATTCAATTTTACGCGTAAAAAACACTATTTTGGATACCAAAGATACTTGGTCTTCAAAAATAACAAACTATATATCTATACTGCCTCTAAATGTCAATACGAATTCAACGGAATCCGTTTTACAGCCTAATTCGATCCTTGACTCAAGTTATGATCAAAAACCCTTTTAAATCGGATTAAATTATTAACTAAATCACTATAATTTATAATTAATTCCATAATGACTTTTCTAAAATTTGAATTTGATGTAATTTACAATCTATAACACGAAATCTCGATTTTTCTCTTCCATTAGAAAAATACGATCAAACAGATTTAAACGTTTCTTGTTTCACCCAATTTCGACTTATATCGAATTCTGTATATTCAATTGAAGTTCAAAACTCAATATTACGAACTACCACGACGTTACGAGCTCGTTTTATATTATATATAAATTAAACGTTTGTACTTCGTTATATAAACGAGTTTATATTTTAAATCCATTTAAAATAAATATTTAATACAATTAAATAAATAAATAAATCTGACTATGGAAAATAGAGACGTTACATTCCTTCCCCCTTAAAAGAATTTCATCCCCGAAATTACCAAGGTAGGAAAAATATTACGAACCCATCCACTTTAAGATCCAGTTTATTTTAAATCGAAAACCAAGGTAGGAAAATATACTTTTGTGATATCGCAGGAACAAATAATATATATACATCGACTCACACGTTCGGAAAACAAAATTCAAAACCCAAAAAACTATATTTTCGCGTAAGCATATGTAACGTCCCGCATTTTGGCGGTTCGTATTTGAAACTGTTTAAATATTGAAATCGTAATATAAATGGATTTATATATTAATTAAAACGAAGTTGAACGTATATAAATATATATTAATTATAATCGAGCTCAGAACGACCCTGCAGTTCGTAATTTAACGTTCTGAACTTCAACTGAGTGTACCGGACTCGTTTTGAATCGGATTTCTTCGAAACGAGAAACGTTGGAATCTGTTGAACTGTATCTTTCTAACAGAAGTGAAAAACCAAGATTTCGTCGAATAGATTGCAAGATATGTCCAAATCAAATATTCAGAAAGTCGCTGTGAAATCGTATATCGACCGTAACTGTTATTTGAATATAACTTGATATCTGGTGCAAATCGGGACAAGGTTCTTTTGGGGCGCAACGATAATTTAATTTTTAGAATTTTTCTGTAATTTTTAAATAATTAAATATGCAGGTTTTTATTTGGAGTATTGTGTACCCTGTATCGGTATTTCGGGATTTCACAATATGAGTCAGTCTACCGGTATTATTATACTTTTGGGATCGTGACACCTCGTTGAGTACGACTGTACGTTTATCTCTGTCCGTAGCAGCCAGTTAATGAACGAAATTTTATACCATCGTCGTCACGTACACTTTAATAAATAATATACAAAACAAACCCAAAATCTATAATTCCTCACGTGCATACCATGCTCCTACACTGGTACCTACCCCTCTATCTCTTCATACCTAAAGAATGAAAGCCTAGTGTTGACAAATGACCATAGCCAATCGTGCTCTTTCCTACCTATTGCTTACTAATTAAGCAAAGAAAACCATACTCCTATCACACCCTAGCACGAAACCCCTACCCACCTATAGCTTAATGATTAAGCTACCTCTTTTATATATATATGCTTCAGCAGAAAACCGAAGTTCTCAAAATTCTCAGATCCAAATTCCTCTCTTCATCTTCTATTTTCTCGGCGCCTTCTTTCTTTATTTCCCATTGAAAGAGAGAGCAACTTTTCTCATTTCCTGGGTATGCTGTCAACTGGTGAGGCCTGGAAATTCGCGAGTCAAAGCAAGCGGGGTAGAACGCGAGTGAGAAGAGGAAGTAGAAACCGAGGTGCAGCACTCTTATTCAAAACGAGAAAGGTGACGGAAATTTCATGCAGTGATGGGTGCGAGTGGATCTATGAAGAGGATCCACTATCATAAAGTGGTGTGTGTTCCATACTGTTGCTAGAGAGAAAGCGAGGTAGTCGGACGGAGAGGGGGAGCTCGGCTCCAGAAGCTGTTGCGGGTTTGATGTAAGGTGGCGCATGGAAGGGGAATGGAACTTGCGTTCCTGGAAGGAAAGGTAAAGATGGTTGGGCGCAAGTTTGGAGTGAGGGGCAGGACGTGTTGTGATGGTTTGCACTCAGGGAAAGATGATGTATGAAAGAAAACATGAAATCACGTGGTGTTTGCTGACTGGGGGCATGCCGATGTGGATGTGGGTTATTATGTTTAAATATTTGAAGAATGGTGCAGGCGGAAGACAATATGGGTAGGCTAAAAAAATGGAAAAGGAGAAGTATACAGGGACAAGAAAGTGACGGGATCCGTTGGAATCAAGATGACGAAATCTACATTAAAGAACTGATTTCACGACAAACTGGGCTACCGGAATTTCATGATAAAATCGGCCGATGCAAACCGTATTTAACGGTTAACGCGCGAAGGTGAGTAAATTCACTCACTCTGATCTTTTTAAAATATTTTAAATGTTGTTTGAATGCTGTGTGATGATCGATTAGGTAGATTACAGTTAATTTTGGTTGAATATTATATATATCATCACATATGAACACATCACCGGTTAGACACTGATCCCATCGATTTGAATATTCCCTAGTCTAGAGTTAGTATAAGTTGTGTTGACTGACATCTGTGGATGCGGAAACCGGTTGGAGGAATCCAACCGGATTCCTTGATAATTATATGTACTGTTTGTTTTGTATGAACCCGAAGTATATTTAAACCCCATGTGAATATTGATGTTGAACGAAAATTCAACATCTGTTTTGATAAATAAATAAACGATATCGACTAGAAAACTGGTAACAGTCGACCGTAAGCTCGTCGTCCTGTTAAGGAGTTGATTGGCCGTCAGGCGAATCAACGAAGTTAATTATAAAAATCATATTTTTATAATTAAAGCGAAGTTTTAATTTATAATAGAAGTTCTATTATAAACCAGTATTTTAGAATTCGTTTTTATAAAATAAATAAAAACGATTATTGACATAAGTTTATAAAGCAGAATTATACGACGATCAAATATTTGGATAAATAATTTAGAGATATCATTAGATTAAATAGATTAATCAAATGTTAAAAAGTAATTGAAATCAGTTAATGAATTTACTGATGGAATTAAGTTGATTTAATCAACTGTTATTTGAGAAATTGATTTTAGATTATTTGGTCTTTAATTAATCAGGTTAGAAATAAGTTTATCAAAATTAATGAGATTTAATTACCATTTAAGAAGTTATAGATAAGAACTGTGGAATGGAGAAAGCAAAGAGTTAATGTTAAAAATAAATATTCAAAAACAACAGAGATTCCAAAGTAAGAATATGGTGTTGTAAAACCATATTCCAAAATAAAACAAGGAAATACGATTTAATAAATGTTATAAGTAATAAGGAATTAGAATACAGACTTGTATCGGTTTTAAGGTAAGAACGTTGTCGATCAAGGTCTGAGAGGTAAATAAAATACCCCAACTTGAACGGCTTCGCTATTACCGAGGAACGATATCAGTTTGTAACGGAAAGAGATGTCAAGATTTTTGAAACAGAAAGAGATGTCAAGATTTTTGTAACGGAAAAAGATGTCAAGATTTTTGTAACGGAAAGAGATGTCAAGATTTTTGAAACAGAAAGAGATGTCAAGATTTTTGTAACGGAAAAAGATGTCAAGATTTTTGTGACGGAAATAGATGTCAAGATTAGTATAAAAGGAATATGGCAGCATATTTCAAGTCGGAAACTATAGCGATAAAATAAACGCTGTTGACTAGGCTTAAACGTGACTGTTATGTTAAGATTAGTATAACAAAAAAATATTACAGCGTATGACCAGTTGAACTATAGCGATAAAATAACGCTGTTAATAAGGTAAGTGTGACTGTAATGGTGAGATTAATTATAGCGATAAAATAACGCTGTTAATAAGGTAAGCGTGACTGTTATGTTGAGATTACTTATAATAGAGAATATTATAGCATATGACCAGTTTAGAACCATAGCGACAAATTAAATGTTGTTGATTAAACTTAAGCATGACTTTTATATATGACAGCACTTTCTAGGAAATAAAGCAGTTTAGTTGAAATCCATTTATTCGAAAGTGATAAATAACGATGTCGTAAGAGAATATAAGAATCAGTTTTAGAAAGAGAAATTGGAGAATCGTATTAGAAAAACGATGTTAGCATTTCGATGTTCGAAATGTAATTAGGATAAAACCATTAGGGTTGGGAACTATAATTCGACGAAGTCGAATGGAATCAAGTAAATCATTTTTAGGGATTTTAGTCTGATAGAATAATTAACATTTAGTTTAAACAAATAAATGTTATAGGATAGGGATTAGTATTTAGCTATAAACTTGATATCGACTTGATAAGAAGTTGACTTAGAAACAGAGTTTATAAAGTGGAATAGGAAAAGGATAAGAGTTTATAATAACTTGAAATGTTTCCAAGAAGTATGAAAAGGCTAAAACGGGATGTGAGAAATATCTAGTAAGATATGGGAATTCGACCAATGAAACGAATGTTAAATAAAAGTGCCGTGGTTGTGTGATTAGCTGTACATTAGAATGGGTGTTGTTTTTACTTCGATAGTTAAATAACCGACTATCGAAGTGTTTTGACCATCGTTGTCAATATGGAGAGACCGGTTGGATACGTTATCCGAAAACCACTCCGTATAGGCATAAGCGCTGCGAATTAGATATGCTGAAGATAATTGAAGACGGAGTTAAATGCAAGGATCGTCCAGTTCCAGAATGATGTTTTTGTTTGTCCAGTCCCAGGACAACTTGTATGGACGAGTGTCTGACAGAGTATTTCCAACGGTCACGCCGTTGATTTGTATGGATATACCAAGTTGGTGGGGAGAAGGTAACTTCTCTTTATTCTACACCCAGTGTGCATTTGTGTAATCAATGTGTGATTACAGATTTGACGATGTGACATTCAAAGTGAATGGTGATCAGATGTTCTGAAGATAGACGTAGCCTCTAGCCTCACAACCAGGAAGTGACAGAAGTTGGGCTAGGCAGCATGGCTAGTTGGGTCATCCCCAAGCAGGGTGTATTGTCACCGATCTAGAGAAAATTCATATTTTTACTTCTTTTCGATTCTGTATCTTCGGATGACGGTTGGATGGCCTGCAACCGTGGTGGCAATATATTCGCGACACTCAAGCTAAATGAGTGAGCGGTCATGTGTGGCCGGGTTGCAAGACGTTCTTGTTGAACCCTGAGTGTATCCCCTCTAGAGTACACTATTCAGAAGGTGCTCCCATACCTTGTTTGTTGAAATTCAATCCCCAATAAGTGCCCTGCGGTTTATGATTTTATACTATATATATGTGGAGCGTGAGATGCAAGCGTTCTGCTACTTGATGATTTAATTGAGTAGACATTATTATAATATCACTGAAGTTTGATATAAAAATATGTTGGGTTATAGTAAGGTAAAAACCGTCCATGTTTATGTGTGGGTTGGTCTTACTATTACCTTCTTGTTTGGAAAAGGATTTTCAAAGTTAAACAGTATGGTTGGAATTTACTCACACCAGTCCCATGACTGACCCAGAGTTTATTTTGTTTGTTTTCCCTAAACTCTTGGGTGCCCAAATTTGTACGGGCAGTCAAGTGTTTCAGGCTTTGCAGATTCACTTGGAGGAGCTCAAAAGCAGGAAGCTTCACCATTAGTTATGTAGAGTTATTTCCGCTGTGATATGATGTATTGTACTCTGATAATGGTATGTATATACAATACAGTTTTGTATTCAAAGTTATGTTATATAATACATCTTATTTTGTTCCGCTGCGAGTTTCGTGTTACTCTGATTCTGTTCAGTTGTGATCTTCTTCTTCTTCTATTCTATTAGTTCTATCTTTTCTTTCTCACCCTCTAAATTCTTCTATTAATGTCCTGGTGTTTTCGATGCTTGAATAGTCAACAGTGTGTTTTTATGTTGATTTTCTGGGTCGAAAATTCCTGCCGTTACAGTTGGTATCAGAGCATAAGGTTAAGTGATTACCTTGGCTCTGTGGCGTAACTCAATAGAGATGGAGTTAGAAATACTCTAGATTGAGTTGAGTGTATATATATATATGAGTGCGTATTTGTAGATTAATATAAAAACCGTTTTATATTGTGTTGACTAGTCAGTCGAGTGGTTTATGAATTCTGGTCGAAACAGTAATGCAAACTGGGTCGATAGGTCTTTCTAAACCCTTGAACAGAGTAATTCGACACAGTATGTTTTGAAAAGAGGGTAAATGAAATAATTTTGCCCGAAATGTATTTTGATATAAAAAGAAGTATGTAACTTGATATTATAATAATACATTGGATGTGCGATCATTATTATGATCAAATAAGACTTATAGTTGAGTTGGTTATATAAATAACCAATCGAAATATTGTACAAGTATAATATGCAAAAATCAGATGAACTGAATCTGAATTTAAAACCAGAATTGAAATAAAACTCTAGAAATTTGAGAAGATGTTGTAAATGAATTCTGGATTAAATATATGGAAATTTTAAGATCCTGGGAGGATTTAGAAATGTTTTCTAAACATTGTGAAAGGATATTTTGAAGTGATTTTCAAATGAAAATGTTTTAAAGTAAGCATTTTGAAAGTAATATAGTATTGAACTCACTTTGATAGCTGGAAAATAATTCTGACGATGACTGCAGCATCATCGGTGTTCATTTTCGAGCTGGTAAGTGACGGATTACTACCAAAGATTTTGATTTGGATTGTTTTGAAAAACAAGTTGTCAGAAATTCAAATGTTTTGAATTATATATGATTTCAAACTGATTTGAAATAAATCTCAGGAATTTGAATTCTGAAATAAACATTTAACTTATGGAGTTAAAATGGTAAAAAAGTGGAATTTAAACGAAGATAACCAAGACTGGATTGAATTGGGAACAATCCAGAATGGAGAATGAAAAACAGAAATATTGGAGATTTGAAGTTATTAAACTGCATTAATTCTTGAAGAATAAGAATCGAATTTTGAATTTGGAGATAAGATGACTGATTTGAGAAATAAATCAGTAAATGGAATTGGAAATTGAGATAAAAATTTGGCTTACTAAAAGCGAATGATTGGAGGATAAATTGAATTGAAGATCAGTTGGAGATATTGGATATATGCTGATTGGACAGCAAATGGAAATGGCAGAGTTAGATGCCCAACAAAAGGTACATGTTTATATATGAGCATGAGTTTTTATGAGTCTGTTGGCAAGCCGCTTGGCGGTTTTATTTTCTTATGAATTGGAGAATGCCGAGAGAGGGCGAAGTGTAGTAGTGCCAATTGAGCCATGCAGAGTAGATGCTGACGGAATATCACGAGAGTTTAAATTGTTAGAAAATTTTCAGAGTTACTGGAAATATTCGTTAGTAAAAAGAGAATTAATATTTTAATTGGAAATAAATCAGTTCAGTTGAAACTGAAATTATAAAGTAAACCAAAAAGATTTTTAACCTGTTGATAACAGAGATTGTAGCATTTTCCCTATCTTAGCAATTTCGAGGACGAAATTATTTTAAGGGGGAAGGACTGTAACGTCCCGCATTTTGGCGGTTCGTATTTGAAACTGTTTAAATATTGAAATCGTAATATAAATGGATTTATATATTAATTAAAACGAAGTTGAACGTATATAAATATATATTAATTATAATCGAGCTCAGAACGACCCTGCAGTTCGTAATTTAACGTTCTGAACTTCAACTGAGTGTACCGGACTCGTTTTGAATCGGATTTCTTCGAAACGAGAAACGTTGGAATCTGTTGAACTGTGTCTTTCTAACAGAAGTGAAAAACCAAGATTTCGTCGAATAGATTGCAAGATATGTCCAAATAAAATATTCAGAAAGTCGTTGTGAAATCGTATATCGACCGTAACTGTTATTTGAATATAACTTGATATCTGGTGCAAATCGGGATAAGGTTCTTTTGGGGCGCAACGATAATTTAATTTTTAGAATTTTTCTGTAATTTTTAAATAATTAAATATGCAGCTTTTTATTTGGAGTATTGTGTACCCTGTATCGGTATTTCGGGATTTCACAATATGAGTCAGTCTACCGGTATTATTATACTTTTGGGATCGTGACACCTCGTTGAGTACGACTGTACGTTTATCTCTGTCCGTAGCAGCCAGTTAATGAACGAAATTTTATACCATCGTCGTCACGTACACTTTAATAAATAATATACAAAACAAACCCAAAATCTATAATTCCTCACGTGCATACCATGCTCCTACACTGGTACCTACCCCTCTATCTCTTCATACCTAAAGAATGAAAGCCTAGTGTTGACAAATGACCATAGCCAATCGTGCTCTTTCCTACCTATTGCTTACTAATTAAGCAAAGAAAACCATACTCCTATCACACCCTAGCACGAAACCCCTACCCACCTATAGCTTAATGATTAAGCTACCTCTTTTATATATATATGCTTCAGCAGAAAACCGAAGTTCTCAAAATTCTCAGATCCAAATTCCTCTCTTCATCTTCTATTTTCTCGGCGCCTTCTTTCTTTATTTCCCATTGAAAGAGAGAGCAACTTTTCTCATTTCCTGGGTATGCTGTCAACTGGTGAGGCCTGGAAATCCGTGAGTCAAAGCAAGCGGGGTAGAACGCGAGTGAGAAGAGGAAGTAGAAACCGAGGTGCAGCACTCTTATTCAAAACGAGAAAGGTGACGGAAATTTCATGCAGTGATGGGTGCGAGTGGATCTATGAAGAGGAGCCACTATCATAAAGTGGTGTGTGTTCCATACTGTTGCTAGAGAGAAAGCGAGGTAGTCGGACGGAGAGGGGGAGCTCGGCCCCAGAAGCTGTTGCGGGTTTGATGTAAGGTGGCGCATGGAAGGGGAATGGAACTTGCGTTCCTGGAAGGAAAGGTAAAGATGGTTGGGCGCAAGTTTGGAGTGAGGGGCAGGACGTGTTGTGATGGTTTGCACTCAGGGAAAGATGATGTATGAAAGAAAACATGAAATCACGTGGTGTTTGCTGACTGGGGGCATGCCGATGTGGATGTGGGTTATTATGTTTAAATATTTGAAGAATGGTGCAGGCGGAAGACAATATGGGTAGGCTGAAAAAATGGAAAAGGAGAAGTATACAGGGACAAGAAAGTGACGGGATCCGTTGGAATCAAGATGACGAAATCTACATTAAAGAACTGATTTCACGACAAACTGGGCTACCGGAATTTCATGATAAAATCGGCCGATGCAAACCGTATTTAACGGTTAACGCGCGAAGGTGAGTAAATTCACTCACTCTGATCTTTTTAAAATATTTTAAATGTTGTTTGAATGCTGTGTGATGATCGATTAGGTAGATTACAGTTAATTTTGGTTGAATATTATATATATCATCACATATGAACACATCACCGGTTAGACACTGATCCCATCGATTTGAATATTCCCTAGTCTAGAGTTAGTATAAGTTGTGTTGACTGACATCTGTGGATGCGGAAACCGGTTGGAGGAATCCAACCGGATTCCTTGATAATTATATGTACTGTTTGTTTTGTATGAACCCGAAGTATATTTAAACCCCATGTGAATATTGATGTTGAACGAAAATTCAACATCTGTTTTGATAAATAAATAAACGATATCGACTAGAAAACTGGTAACAGTCGACCGTAAGCTCGTCGTCCTGTTAAGGAGTTGATTGGCCGTCAGGCGAATCAACGAAGTTAATTATAAAAATCATATTTTTATAATTAAAGCGAAGTTTTAATTTATAATAGAAGTTCTATTATAAACCAGTATTTTAGAATTCGTTTTTATAAAATAAATAAAAACGATTATTGACATAAGTTTATAAAGCAGAATTATACGACGATCAAATATTTGGATAAATAATTTAGAGATATCATTAGATTAAATAGATTAATCAAATGTTAAAAAGTAATTGAAATCAGTTAATGAATTTACTGATGGAATTAAGTTGATTTAATCAACTGTTATTTGAGAAATTGATTTTAGATTATTTGGTCTTTAATTAATCAGGTTAGAAATAAGTTTATCAAAATTAATGAGATTTAATTACCATTTAAGAAGTTATAGATAAGAACTGTGGAATGGAGAAAGCAAAGAGTTAATGTTAAAAATAAATATTCAAAAACAACAGAGATTCCAAAGTAAGAATATGGTGTTGTAAAACCATATTCCAAAATAAAACAAGGAAATACGATTTAATAAATGTTATAAGTAATAAGGAATTAGAATACAGACTTGTATCGGTTTTAAGGTAAGAACGTTGTCGATCAAGGTCTGAGAGGTAAATAAAATACCCCAACTTGAACGGCTTCGCTATTACCGAGGAACGATATCAGTTTGTAACGGAAAGAGATGTCAAGATTTTTGAAACAGAAAGAGATGTCAAGATTTTTGTAACGGAAAAAGATGTCAAGATTTTTGTAACGGAAAGAGATGTCAAGATTTTTGAAACAGAAAGAGATGTCAAGATTTTTGTAACGGAAAAAGATGTCAAGATTTTTGTGACGGAAATAGATGTCAAGATTAGTATAAAAGGAATATGGCAGCATATTTCAAGTCGGAAACTATAGCGATAAAATAAACGCTGTTGACTAGGCTTAAACGTGACTGTTATGTTAAGATTAGTATAACAAAAAAATATTACAGCGTATGACCAGTTGAACTATAGCGATAAAATAACGCTGTTAATAAGGTAAGTGTGACTGTAATGGTGAGATTAATTATAGCGATAAAATAACGCTGTTAATAAGGTAACTGTTATGTTGAGATTACTTATAATAGAGAATATTATAGCATATGACCAGTTTAGAACCATAGCGACAAATTAAATGTTGTTGATTAAACTTAAGCATGACTTTTATATATGACAGCACTTTCTAGGAAATAAAGCAGTTTAGTTGAAATCCATTTATTCGAAAGTGATAAATAACGATGTCGTAAGAGAATATAAGAATCAGTTTTAGAAAGAGAAATTGGAGAATCGTATTAGAAAAACGATGTTAGCATTTCGATGTTCGAAATGTAATTAGGATAAAACCATTAGGGTTGGGAACTATAATTCGACGAAGTCGAATGGAATCAAGTAAATCATTTTTAGGGATTTTAGTCTGATAGAATAATTAACATTTAGTTTAAACAAATAAATGTTATAGGATAGGGATTAGTATTTAGCTATAAACTTGATATCGACTTGATAAGAAGTTGACTTAGAAACAGAGTTTATAAAGTGGAATAGGAAAAGGATAAGAGTTTATAATAACTTGAAATGTTTCCAAGAAGTATGAAAAGGCTAAAACGGGATGTGAGAAATATCTAGTAAGATATGGGAATTCGACCAATGAAAAGAATGTTAAATAAAAGTGCAGTGGTTGTGTGATTAGCTGTACATTAGAATGGGTGTTGTTTTTACTTCGATAGTTAAATAACCGACTATCGAAGTGTTTTGACCATCGTTGTCAATATGGAGAGACCGGTTGGATACGTTATCCGAAAACCACTCCGTATAGGCATAAGCGCTGCGAATTAGATATGCTGAAGATAATTGAAGACGGAGTTAAATGCAAGGATCGTCCAGTTCCAGAATGATGTTTTTGTTTGTCCAGTCCCAGGACAACTTGTATGGACGAGTGTCTGACAGAGTATTTCCAACGGTCACGCCGTTGATTTGTATGGATATACCAAGTTGGTGGGGAGAAGGTAACTTCTCTTTATTCTACACCCAGTGTGCATTTGTGTAATCAATGTGTGATTACGGATTTGACGATGTGACATTCAAAGTGAATGGTGATCAGATGTTCTGAAGATAGACGTAGCCTCTAGCCTCACAACCAGGAAGTGACAGAAGTTGGGCTAGGCAGCATGGCTAGTTGGGTCATCCCCAAGCAGGGTGTATTGTCACCGATCTAGAGAAAATTCATATTTTTACTTCTTTTCGATTCTGTATCTTCGGATGACGGTTGGATGGCCTGCAACCGTGGTGGCAATATATTCGCGACACTCAAGCTAAATGAGTGAGCGGTCATGTGTGGCCGGGTTGCAAGACGTTCTTGTTGAACCCTGAGTGTATCCCCTCTAGAGTACACTATTCAGAAGGTGCTCCCATACCTTGTTTGTTGAAATTCAATCCCCAATAAGTGCCCTGCGGTTTATGATTTTATACTATATATATGTGGAGCGTGAGATGCAAGCGTTCTGCTACTTGATGATTTAATTGAGTAGACATTATTATAATATCACTGAAGTTTGATATAAAAATATGTTGGGTTATAGTAAGGTAAAAACCGTCCATGTTTATGTGTGGGTTGGTCTTACTATTACCTTCTTGTTTGGAAAAGGATTTTCAAAGTTAAACAGTATGGTTGGAATTTACTCACACCAGTCCCATGACTGACCCAGAGTTTATTTTGTTTGTTTTCCCTAAACTCTTGGGTGCCCAAATTTGTACGGGCAGTCAAGTGTTTCAGGCTTTGCAGATTCACATGGAGGAGCTCAAAAGCAGGAAGCTTCACCATTAGTTATGTAGAGTTATTTCCGCTGTGATATGATGTATTGTACTCTGATAATGGTATGTATATACAATACAGTTTTGTATTCAAAGTTATGTTATATAATACATCTTATTTTGTTCCGCTGCGAGTTTCGTGTTACTCTGATTCTGTTCAGTTGTGATCTTCTTCTTCTTCTATTCTATTAGTTCTATCTTTTCTTTCTCACCCTCTAAATTCTTCTATTAATGTCCTGGTGTTTTCGATGCTTGAATAGTCAACAGTGTGTTTTTATGTTGATTTTCTGGGTCGAAAATTCCCGCCGTTACAGCATACCTTATGCAAGCACTATTGAGCTTTCTTGCTCAACTTATATGTGATCAAAACCTATCCTCTTAGCTTTTAGCTACCTGTACTCAACTCAACTCATCATGTAAGTAACCAATACATGAAATTCTAGATAATATTCATCTATCAACAAGTATTACCAAACAATTTCTCAAAATAAACATATGGCATCATTTATATGTAAATATAAGGTTAACTCATTCAGTTTCAATTCAAATTTGATTCCATTCCAATTTACTATACTGGAATTCCTTCTCTTTTGCTTTCAATTCATTCAACTTCTTATTAATCCACTAATGAATTATATTCATACCAATAACAACATTCAATCAATTTACAACCAACTTAATCAATCATTCAGAGTTTATTAGCTATTAATATTCAATATTAATATTTACTTATATCCACTTGGGTTTTATATCAATCGATTTATATCAATTTGATTTCCATTTCATTATTATTAATTTAATATCCAATTCCAAATTAATCTATTTTAACTCCAATATTCATACTTAACTTAACCAAGTTAAGTTTCAACTCCATATTCAATTGACTAATTTATTTCAAAATTAGTTTACTTCCATTTGAAAATCCAAATTCTGATTTTTATTCCAAATATCATCCAATTCCTCTTCAAATTTCATTTTCCCTTTTTACAAAACAGTATTGTATCATTTTCCAGTTTAACTTGAACCAAATAATACAATATAAAACATTTATATTTAAAATATACAAATACGCTCTCATATATATACATTCCAACTCAATCTAGGGTATTACTAACCCCATCTCTATCGAGTTACGCCACAGAGCCAAGGTTATTACCAAACCTCATGCTCTGATACTACTGTAACAACACGAAGAATTTGATGCTTGAATTCCAACAATAATAAATAAACTCGTATTACTTGCCAGAACTCAAGTATCGAAAACGCCAGATGGTTAATGAAAGAAAATGAAGGGTGAGATAAGAAAGAGAGAAATATTAGAATAGAATAGAAGAAGAACACAACAACATCAGAGACTCACATAACAGCGGAACAAAATATAATATAGAAATAAAACTTTATCGAGAGCTTTGAATAAAACTTACAGTCATTGGAGTACATCAACACATCTGGACCGTTGCAATAATCTGTCCTCATATACAACACATAGCAGAAAAATACTAGATATCATATGTCTGAACTCCTACTCCTCGTCTTTGGACTTCACAGTATCTGATAACCTGAACCTATACAACCCATTCACACTCAAGCATTTACAAAACGCCGGATCAGTCTGGAGAACCAGAGTGAGAAAACTCGCTAAGTTTAAAAACATCACCCAACTTGATTTTAAAGTCAAACCTCTTCTTTTTGAAATCATAACTTATTCTGATATTATAATAGTGCCTAAACACAATTAAATAACAATCTAGCGGAACTCTTTCACCTCACGCTCCATACATATATAATATACAATCAAAACCATGGGCACTTATTGGAAATTGGATTTCCAACTATGACAAAGTATGGAACCACATTCCGATAGTGTTTCTCTAGAGGAAAATACACTGGGTTCAACAAGAACATCTTGGAACCTGGCCACACATGACCGACCACTCATTTCGCATAAGTGTATCGAATGTATATCACCAACGTAGGGTGCGACTGACCGTTTCCCGATAAGGGACAGCATCGAAATAGATTAAAGAAGGATATGAATTTTCACTAGATAGGTGATTATACACCCAATTTGGGAGCTACCCACTTAGCTGTGCTCCCTGCCCGATTTTTGTCATTTCCCAGTTGGAGAGGCTTGAGGTTTTACACTACCTTTAGAACATCACATCATCATTCACTTTGAATGTCAAATTGTCAGATCCTCCAAACCACTAATTGACGTCCACAAAAAAACTCATTAAGCTAAGAGAATAGCCGTTCTCCGCCACTAACAGAAATACGTTTGCAAAAATCAAGGTATGTGATTCTTAAGAAATATTTTGTCGGACATTCATCCAGGTATAGGATGAGTCGAAGGCACCCTCCTACCACATCCTAGGTGTCATCCTATAGATTAGTAGCGAGTAGTCCTGACAATCCGTAGATTCCAATCACTACAAAATCACTGTTGAAATATCTTTGGCCGTAAAACCAGAGAAATTCAACAAGTGGCTCTTCCGCTCCTGAAGATCAACAGTCTTCAATTTCTCCGTCTTCAATAATCATCTTCTACGTATTCGCTGGTTTGGAATGGTTTTCGAATATAAATTGATCCCGGTCTATCCCTACCAGCATTCGTATAGGTCAGATTTGATAGTCGGTTATTTAACTATCAAATAAAACAACCATTCAATTATAAAATAAAAATAGATTTAGTGGTTTAGTACTCAACATCACTTGGCTTCTTTAATTAAAATAATTAAAAAAATGGTTAATTTACAACTTAAAACTCTTTTCAATATTTCAATATTCATTATTCCCTGACCGTAAATTGGTAAGCGAACAATTCCATAAATATCAACCCCGAAGACCGAAATCAACATCAGATTAATATTTAGAAAATCACTCAACTTAACAATCTCCAATTAGGTTCCAATTCTTATCTTAACTCATTATCAACCCATACTATTCCATTTTTAATTCATTCGACCATTTTCCACTTTGAAAAACTCATTTCAATTCTATTCATTCACTTAATCTCATTATTAAGTATCGTCGATTTAAAGTCAACATTTTAACTCCACATCTCTTTTATAAATCTTATTTATAACTTAGGTTTAATATAAACCCTCTTTTTTATCTCGATTTCTTTTTACTTGATCCAAACGTTAAGTAACTGTTCATATTAAGCTATCATATCTGCTTTAAAAATACCTTTTATAACTTAGTTATAAAAAATGGGTTTTAATATATATCCATTCATTAACTCCTTTCAAGCCTTAACTTTATTTCATTTCAAACCTGAGTACTTATTTAAGTGAATTTCATTTAAACAGTAATCACTTAAATTCTTATTAATTGAAATAATAATGTACTTCATTATTAACTATTGTAGAAGTAGTTAAATTCTTTATTGACTAAATAAATAATAAATCTTCTTTTTAATAAATTCTTATTAAAATTAAACAACTATTCGTTAAACTATTTCATTTGATTAATTAAAAGTAAATTAATCAAATAACCAATTTAAATTAAGATAATTGAATTAGTCAACTCAACCCATAATTATCTCGTTAATCAACTTCAATTAATCCTCCCTTTAAATTATTTAATAATATAATTAATTTAAGTAAATTCATTTAATTGTTTCTTAGAACATTCAATCCAATTCTTAACCATTACTTTAACTTCCGCTCAACTGCTTATAAATCTAATTTACATTAAAATTTCCCTTATAAAACCTTTAATAATTACTTATAACTAAAATAATAAATAATAAATATTTATTTCATTTTAATAACTTTTCCATTTAAATTAATAGATTTCGAAAATCTTTCTTCAGTTATAAAATAATTTTTATAACCTCATTTCTGTTGATTTACCTGACAGTAAATCCATATTTCTAAAACGATTGATTATCAAACCATCTGATGCCAATTACTTTACCAATACTGCCCATTGGTTAATATCACAACAAATGTTGAATTACGATTCAACAATCCATAAACAAATCAATCATTTTATTGGGTTAGTCATATAGTTCGTATAATGGTAATATGAAATAAATAATAAATTTGAGGAATCCAGTTGGATCCCTCCAATCTGTTTTCCCTGCATCCAAATACGTTATCTCAAATAATATTACTCAATAGATGTAATATTCATTAATAAATAATTAACAGTAATCCAAACATCCATATTTTAAAAATACGTTTATATTATTATAAACGTAACCAATGAGGTAAGTTACCTCGTTTGGAAATAATCGTTAAAAATAAAAATTTGTTCAAATTAAATTAAATGAACACTTAATTTAATAAGTTCAGTTCTACACAGTAAATAAATAATTATATATATAGCCATCAAACAATTAACAAACATAGCGCACAAATAATAAACCCGACTTATATAAATACAAGTAGGTAAACTGAACGAGTCAAAATCACTTTGATTTGATTCGTTGTTGAAACGGTACGGTTATAGTTAAATTAAATGGTTGTTTAATTTAACTATAAATTCACACTATCTCCCGCTCTATCCATATTAGCTCCAAAATGTCGTGCTCATCACCATGATTCCATTGTCACTTGTATTATCCAACCCCGTCACTGTATGACGAAGTTATGAATTTATATACATTATTCACTATTTAAATTAATATTATTTATAATTAAATAATATTTAAAATTCCTAATTCTAGCTTATGTTTTAAACATAGTCTCAATTAGTCATGTTCAAATATACCGGACTGTATAAACTAACATTTAAAAATGGTTCAAGGCCACGTAATAACTATTTGAAGTAATACTATAATTAGGCCTAACATAATACCCAGACATGATATAATTAGATTAGGAAATATTTTAAAACTGATTAGGTATGTAAGAGGTTGTTTAGCATATTATAATATTTATTCATTTATTGTATATCTTCCTTCTTATACCTATTCTGTCACCTTGCTACACGTCTGCTATATTTCGAGCACATATATCCATGCAACACCACACCATTTCTTCCCCAGTACAGCCATTTTGTTCCAGCCCCATGCACTTTATTTAATTCTTTCATCATTCACATCATTTGTTTCCTCATTGTATCTTCACGCATGTCCACTATTCATGTTCCAACACGCCTGGCTCCGTTCGTTTTCACCTTCGTTCCACAAAATGGTACCACGTCATCCCATTTAGGTTTCTATTCGAATTCACTAGATTTTAAAAATCTTCAATACAAATAGGCGGCCGACTTTGTATACTTTGTTCTGCACGTTACTTCAGCGTTTAAATGATAACCAAGCAATTCCCTTTTTGTTTTTCATGAACTCCATTTTGGCATCTGCCACGTTGTCCACTTTAAGCCATCACTTTTGTTTTATACTTTTGCTACCAGAATCCCATACTGCAAATACTCGAGCTAACCTGCTTTCCTTATAACGGTTTCTTCTACCTCGTTTACATCCTTTCTTCATTCTACAACCACCACTCACGAAAGAAAACCAAGCTTCCCATTCTCCGTACTTAAAATCCAAGCTTGACTTTTATTTCTCTTACTTCTATGCCCACTCTTTGTTCCTCAAGCCTACTCATCTTTGAACTGACCCACGTCACCAATATAGGTGCAATATTCCCAGTACACAGGCACCATACTCACGAGGATTCCTCCTTTCAATATAACCCACCATGCACGAAACAAGATATCCAACTCGCGTTGTCCTCTCTTTACCACAAGGCCATCAGAGATCGGCCACCTCCTCACCGTAACATCGTTGGCGTCCTCTCCGAACCACAAGTAACTCCATCAACCCGTTTGTCCCCAAAGTCACCTCCAACTCCACATCTCTCGTGCTTAATTCCGGAGTCACCACTACTTGAAAACTCATCATAGCCGATCCGATGCGAGAACTCAGAGAGATGAATAAAATCATTGTTAACAGTTTCTGTTAAAAGATCCATGGATTTCAAGAACAAGTAGAAGGAAAATTTGGGAAGTTTTGTCCGTTCATTACTTGAAGATGGCGGCTGCGTTATATTGACTACAGGAATTGTTTTGACTGTAAGAATTAGGATTAGATGGTATGTTTGGGGTATTTATAGGGAAAAAAATAATAATAGAATATTATAATGTTACTTAACCGCGAAGTATCATACTAAAACACCAACGTACATCCTCCGATCAAGACGAAACTCCTAATCCTAGCATAGAAAAATATTTTGGACACGATGGAATAGTTTCATCAAATTCCATGGTCGTTTATAAAAATTCTTTTATAAATCACAGGTGTTAGATCAAAAAAATGGTCCTAACACCCAAATAATTATATTTAGAGCATAGAATATGAAGAAATAACTGAAAAATACGAAAAAAAGTAAAACAACAGGATTTTTATAGTGGTTTAGCTTTAATGAGCCTACGTCCACTTCATATTTTCTCATTTCATTCGTAGATTACAATTACAAAGAGTATTGTCACTCAATCACTCGAATTCGATAAATAATTCTCTTTGAATTCATTCATTTTACTAAGGAAGATGGTGGTTATTTATGGAGAAGTGTTAGCCATGGCATCCATGGACAAGGAAATGCCAAAAAGTCTCCCCAATTTGCCATGTAGTGGTGTATTTATAAAGGTTGAGAAGCTCCAGATCGATGCCATGTGTCACATCCAGAAGAAATATCAAGAAGTAGTGCAAAATGTCTCCATTGATCATGAGGACACATGTGTTGTCCGATCCATGAGAGGAGGCCAAAGAATTAGTCAAGGTCGTGTGCAGCTCTGTCATTCCTAAGCGGTTCGCGGTTCGTGCTCTCCAGGCGGCTCATGGTATCAAGCGGTTCGTGATACCTGGGCAGTTCATAAGCATCCATGCGGTTCATGCCTGTCCAAGCAGTTCGCGACCGAGAGTCGAGACATAAGAGCCGTGTTCCATGTTTTCTCATACTTCTGCATGCGTTCGTGGAAACGGACATAACTTTCAAACCGTAAGGCCGATTGGGCCAAACAAAAGCTCTACTTGAAGCTAATTGAAAGCGTTACATGCATTTGATTTTTTTATATCCAAATGAGGTCGTTTGATAGGAGTTTCGGACCAGTTTATACTGATGTTGCGATTTTGACCAAACTGCCCTGTGTCTTCTGACGATGCATTCATTGTCTGAGAGTGATGCTATCCAGAGATTCCATGTGTGACGGCATTTGCCAAAAAGTGTCTCAATATATCAAAAAGGGGGACCCGTTGGGGGCGAGCTGGTCTTCGCAAATGCCAAAATCCAAGTTTTTCCATATTCCACCACTTCAACCAAGCGATTGCTGATCAATTCATGTTCACATTCAAATCATTTGCTTTTGGTCACTTGGTCACAAAACAGGCTAACATTTTGCCCCCCCCCCCAAAGTACATCTTATCGCAGACGAGATGGACTTTGAATAAATCTCTCTAGAACGTCATTTATCCTTGAGAAGGCTTTATCCATCTGTTGCATTGCTTCCATTAGAGCTAGTTAGGCCAAGTTCTATAGAAGGAGTACTCGCGATGATCAAGTAATTGTTTAAACCTCGTCGAATCAAAGGTCTAATTCATTCATCAAAAATCATTCTAGATCATTGGCTCCTAAGCGTGATCCTACACGCATAGGTTGTTTCCAAACAATGTCATCATTCTACACAAGTCAAGCACATTGTCGAGTCAAATTTTCTTTTACATATTAACCAATGCATGAAGTAGCCATCCAAATCATTAGGTAGTTCAAGAATAATCGAGCTTTAAGTTGGAGCTAAAGTTGGTCGTGCATGACCTAAGTTTGTTATAATTCTTGCATTCTCATCTAGGATGTTGTAGGTAGTTGTTCCATTGCCCATGTTTCCATCCACGACGTTCTGAATCAAAGTCGCATGTTGCATGGCTGCTGACTTGTTCGTGTTCAACCCGTGCTAATGGTTGCTATCTAACTTAGCCAAGTTCGTCACTGCTTGAACTCCTATTTTATCATTTCCAGCGAATTGATGATTATTGCTTGGCCTTCCGATTCAGCATTGGTGCCCCCAGCGTGAAGTCGTGAAATAGTTGAAGGTCGGCATTGGGTTTCTTGGTTCCACATGAGCAGTGGCCGTCAATCATACTTTTGTCATTCAATTCTGAATATAGGCATCGGGTAGTTGACCTATGTCGCTCAAGGCTCGTATCCTATGCACCATGAGTCAGAGTTGAGTGCAAAATGATTTGTTGTTACTCAGCCCATACTAATCTCTTGTCTCCCATCTAGGCTTTGAGGATCGGCATAAGATGGCGAAAGGTCAAATCCTGATCATCTCGAGTGTCCCTCTTGCCCCCTACACCAGGGGAAAGGTCGAAAATAAGGTGGTAGCATCACGCCTAACTGTAGCATGGGATATGTCCAGCCTTATCTAAACTTTCTAGTAGGTTTGAATCAACAAATGGACGTTCTCTTTGCATATGTTCCATGGTCCTTAAAGGGCCTGTCAAGATCAAAACATAAGTTAAATAAAAGCATATAAGTTATGCCATCCGTAATTATTTTTAATATTTATGCCCCCAGTCTGGGGTAACGGCATAAGACAGGTGGTGGTTGAATCACATCCTTTTCAAATTTAGACGTGTGTTCTGGATAGCTAGAAAAATCTTCAATTCATAAAAATCCTGAATGTCACGATCGCATTGGATCGTATTAAGGCCAGAAGACCGAAGATTGCTCAAGATCGTATTAAGGCTGGGTAGAAATCCAAAAATCCCAAGGCTTCGTCGGGTCCTTCCCAGCCGTGAGTATTAAGTTGTGTGATATGCCATTGAATAATTCACTCTCAAGGCCTCTTTTGGGTTGCCTCCTTAATTCACGTAGGAAGCTTATCATTTGGCATCAATGTCTTCCTTCTGGACACGACTCTTTGTTTCTTTTCCACTGGCCAACTGTCATTGCTGTGAATTCGACCCTCGCGCTCCTGTCTAGTTATTCTTTATAAATCTGTATTCAGTAAACAAAGTAGTATACTTGTAATATAAATTTACAAGTTTGTTATATATTTGCAGTTAGAGCATTACTACACTGAGTACTAAGGAATGAATTACATCACAAATCAAACAAAGGTTTCAATTCAATATCCCTACAAATAAATAACAAATCATATTGCAACCACCATAGGGGTGTGATGTATGTGTATTTCCCCAATCAATATTGGATAAAGTGCCTGGCCAGGGCTTGTTTGGCAATGATTAGGATCAATAGTGTATTTCCCCCCATATCCGAAAATGAGGGGTTCGGGCTCATCTTTCATTCTTGCCCTCGATCCTGAAGCCGGGTAGGATCCCTTTTGTGGCATTTAATTGCAACGCCTTTATACTCTCCTTTCGTATTCCCAGGATAGAATTCGAACTCGGCTTTCAGTTTGCCCCTGAATCCTTCAATAGGGTAGGAGTTCATTTGTAGTGCACAGTCCCTGGCGCATTTATACTCTCCTGTCAAATAACAAGGGTGGAGTGGAATCAGGGTGGTCTTTTAATCGTGGTGCACCTTCACGCCTTATGGACGCTATCTTCTCATCCTTTATACTCTCTCTCGGATCATGAGAGTTAGAGTGGTGGACATTGTATTCCTGTCCTTTATACTCTCTCTCGAATCATGAAACTTAGAGTGGTTTATTCGAATGGTCATGACGTTCCGAGAGGTGTTCTCGAACTCGGTTCTAGTCCATACTCCATGCTTCACTCTGGTGGATGGAGCTTTTCGGGGAAGCGGTCGGATCACACTCGGTGAGGCGCTGCCTCATAATCCCCGATTCATGGGTAGAGGTGGTCGTTTGCAATAATCAAGTCTCTCTCGTCCTGTTGACTCATGGACTGGAGTTTGGTTGGACGTTGCAGTATCATCCTTTAAACACTCTCTCAAAACATGAGAGTTAGAGACACGGACCAAGTGGTCTTTAATCATGGCACGCCTGTCACACTTGCCCTAGGTTTGTATTTCTACCCAAGCTTTGAGGATTAGAATCAGTCAAACAAACAGTTGGAAAACATTTTCCAAGGCTTTGCATTTCTCTGAACAACCTATGGGAGGAGTGGTTGGCACCGAACTTCGAGTACCTGCATCATTCAGATCACACGAGTTAGTCATGTCAATAACTCAAAAGGCATGTAAAAGCAAATTTCATGATTGAAAAATAAGGATATCAATGGGCACTGCTGCCCCCCTATCGGGATTCATGTAATCTGGTGGAATCGAGGATAGGATCGAGCTATATAGACGGTCCCATCGCGTCCATCTGGAGTCGGACTCCGACTAGGCAATTCAACGATTTATGTGCAATTGTCTTGTGGTCTGCCACGTGTGAGCCAAGGATTGGATGGTCATCCCGGATCCACCTTGGGCTATATAGCTTTCTTTGGATGGAGGGTGTGGCTTCGTAGACGAGCAGTTCGGTCGAGCTCGTTAAGGTTTTGTTCCATAACTCCATATGCGGGTGTTAAAAATCTGATCGATTTCAAATCCGGGGTACCTACACCACCCCCATATTGATTCATCTAAGTTAATTACATCAATAACTCATAAAGCATGCAATTATAAGAGTCATGGTTAAAGAATAATCATGTTAAAGGAATGAATATCATTCGGAGCAAAAATGGCATTGCAGGTTCTTTGCTGATCCATTTTGCCTCATCATGACTCTACCAGGGGATGGCTGCCAAAATCTTAAGCTGATGACGAATATATTTTCAAATTATTGAGGGGCGGTACTTCCAAGAATAAATGGACCTTGATCGGGGTCTTGGAGTGATAAGGTCGAATCTCCTTTGAGTCGCTTTCTTGCCCCCATGTCAAAGGAAAGGATTGAGCATTGGGTAGTCATATTCGTACCGCTGAAGGTAGCTCATCATCACATAGGTGCTAGGAAGGTGATAGGCAGCAGAACGAAGGACCCATGCTTATAGAAACCTTTGTACTTTCTATGTTAGGAAATAGGATATTTCTACTGGTGAGATAGTCTTATCTTATAAATTTGCTAATATGCCTTCAATCCCATATTGGAGACAAGGGTTGGTGTGCAGACAATCAATCAGCTTTTAGGCATAAGAAACCTAAACCTTCAACTTGCTAACCTTCAGGAAAGACTACGGCAATCGGCTATGCAAACTCCTGATGTATTAGCTTTGAACTAGATGATGTAATCTCGAGTGACTCATGCTCAAATCTCTAGTTGCCCCAGCTTATGAGGAATGAGTAACTGAGCAAGTTGTTAATGAAAGGAGTGGAAGTGTGAATCTTTACTTTCTAATTCCAAACCATCGCTCATTAGATGTTTTATTCACATATATCTCCCTTCAAGTGGGAAGTTAATTAGTGGTTTTGTCGAATCGTTTAGAACGGTGAATTCAGTAATGGGACTCGTTGATGTCTATCTTGGGACAACCTTCCTAGGAAAATAAGCAATGTCGCATTGCATGTCATATCTTAAGGCATAACAAACGATGGTACGCCATCCGCTTCTCCTTGTTAGAAGCGTTCAGGAAGTATCTTATGGGGTTTGTCCATGACTCTCTCCTAGATTCGGTCTCCAATACTAGATCAATTTCCATCTGATCAATGGTTGGATTTTGTAGTGTCTTGATGGGGATCATGAGAGTTGTTGTTCCGTTCATAGGACATACGATATGTTGTAACGTTCCAATCCATCCAACAGCTTTTCTACTAGTTCTAGATAAGCTGCAAGTTGTTGTTCCTTCGCCTGGGATTCATTTCAAGCCTGGCAAACAACAATCTTAGAGTCATAAAATATGTTCGACGCCACTACTCCCAACTCTTTAAGAGTTTCAATCCAGAAATCAGGGCCTTATATTTAGAATCGTTGTTAGTAATGGAAAATTCAAATCATAAGGTACATTAAATTGACTGTCCTTCAAGGGTCATTTGCTAAACTCTGGCGTTGGATAGTTGACCATTTCTTGCACCACTTGCATACAGTATCCAGGTGCTTGATTTCATCTATCTTTTCGAGGGGTCATCTTCTTCATCTAACACATCCTCTTCGGGATTGGCGAATTTTAGCGATGAAGTTGACCAATGCTTGTCCCTGTAGGTACTTCTTTAGGAGGAAATTGAGATCAAACTGGCTCAGCTTTATGTTCCATTCGAGCAATTTTCCGGATGCCTCAGGTCACTATAGGTCCTGTCGTAGTGGTTATTGAGTGTGTATCACAGTCAGACGAACTTAGAAGTAGCGGGGGAGCTTTCTCAGAGCAATCAACAAGTTGTAGACAAGCTTTTCAATCTTTGGATAGTTGCTCTCTACCACGGCTACCTTCTCCCTCACATTATAAACTAGTTTCTGGGCCTTATCCTCCTTACATACAAGTGGTGCCAACTTTCCTACCAAGATTTAGACACCTTTAATTCTTTGTTGTTCAGGGATATTTATGATCATTGCAATCTGATCAGGGTTGATTTCGATTCCGTGTGGCTAACTATGAAGCCAAGAAGCTTTCCTTACGTAATGCCAAATGAGTATTTCAAAGGGTTTAGCTTTATTCCAGATATTGAACATCTCTGTCAGATCTGAAACATAGTAGGTTGATCCTCAGACTCCACAAGAGTATCATCTACATGGAGTTCCATGAGCTTTCAAGGCAGATGTTCTCCCTGGACTGAGCATATGTCTTATTTGCCTTACAAGAGCACACCATGGGTTTATACTCGATAAATGACTCATAATTTATGGTAAAATATCACGAATATTAGCATAGGTCCAAGAGATCACATCCAAGCTCGCCTATAGAAAGCATGCCAGTTCCCTCGTTCGGAAGAGGTCTAAATGAGATCCGATTTCAAGATTTTAGTCAGGTCGGCGTCAACAATCAGAACATGTGTAGTTGCATCATTAGATGTCACCCTTCTGCATCTCAAATCACCATCCTATGTGGGATCTATGCCTTCGGGCAGATCATCGGGCAACTCTTACTGCGATGTCTCCTTTGCTCGTTAAGCCCATATACTCCATCTCAGCGGGAGAGGAAGCGTTATTGGGTTCAACGTCATCTTTGTCATGTGCCTTCTTCTATTTTAGTCAAATATCAAGTTCTTCCAGTAACTTGGTTACCACATACCATTCCCATTCCAGCTTCGGTAGGGACTTTCGGCAATAGCCACTATGGTGCAATGTAAGCTCTGAATTCTATTAGTGTTGGTCAGTCTCGACTTTGATCAGGTAGATTTGAATACGATAGCATGGATTGTAGGGCTTCAGGTGGTACCTGACTCGGGGCGTCATAGTGTATTGATGTAGCCCTTATCAGACAAAAGTCAGTTGTTATCAATGTGGTTGATAACAGATAGGCATTGTAGAGGTCAGCTAAGCTCTTCAGGGAGCGAGCCGCAGGACATATGTCTTTCATCACATCATACAATTGAAGTTTAGCCTTGGGATATTGGGATCCTTAGTTACTTTCTGATATCCCATCATCGAGAATCATGGCCACTAAGACTATATGAATTATCTTTGAAGCAATGCCTGGACTATTCCATATGTCGAGACTCTGCTTATTGGATAGGTTTAAGTCACATATGGCACGCGATCACTGCTCATTCGGGAGTAGTTCCCGCACGTGAACAACATGTCGCTCGTGACCACACCAACATGTACTAAAGTGCATCACTTCGCTTCCATCTCGTGAATATTGTTATTGGATATTGCATGATCCATTCGTCTCAACTCAGATTGTGCATGTTTGGCTGGAGCTATACAATAACTATGATCGGCTAGTGATAACCTACCCATTTATGGATCGTGACTCATGCATATCTATCTTGTAATAATCTGCTCGTGCATGGTCCATTATCCACTCGTGATGACTTGTCCATACATGAGTACATCTTCATTTTTAAACACAAGAATAATAGCTGGCGTGATCGCTAATGTTTGGATCGTGATGACTCAGCGCATGTGGCACCCATTTGTGATGGTTTGCCATTTCCATTCGTGAACACATCTCTACTCGTGAATGGGCTGTCAACAGCATACCATAACCTACTCATGTGCATGTATTATTCCACTCTATGGTCTCATCTAACCACTCGTGAATGGAAGACACCTGTCTTTGGGGAGCACGAGCCAACTTATAACCTTTCTAGTTGATGGCTTAGTGCAAAATCGTACCACGACCCCGTACATGGGGTTACTTGAACTGTGGTTCGTGATGTCTCCGAATGGTGCAGATTTGTACTATGATAACTTGAACTTGATGTCATTTGTGCCTTCAAAAATATTATGTACATTGACTGATACAAAGTTGTCGTCCAAGTCACAAATAACTTATTTCTCAGTTACGCGGGTTCGTAGGTCAACATATGACCACGAATGGGATACATTCAACTGGTCACTGTAATACGAGCATACGTGAATGGTGAGCATGAGACAGTTCAACCCGCTTGTGAATGTATTCGACATTCATGCATCAGGCACACATGAGTGGTGAGTACAAGACAGATCAGCCGACTCGTGAAGCCATGTCAGCTTCTTTATGCTGGGTGTGCCAATACATCTGATTTGATAACATACATTCATAATGTTGTTGAGTCGGTTGGAGTACCAAGCTAAAATTTTGGGGAATAGCCAACCAGCACGTCTTCAGTTAACCCACGTGATTAGGGGGATATTTCAACTCGTGGATTCTCCGCTATTTATATACTTTGCATTGCTTCAAAAATCACACGTGGATCGCTTAATACTCCACGATCCAGACCCTAATAAAGCGTCTTGAATTCATCTGCTTTAATAGCAGCTATTCGGCTCATGAGGTTTGTGTATCCTTAGCTTTTTTTGAAGGCATGAAGTTCTAATTTTCTCAAATCAACTAACTCTTCAAAAATAGTAGAAATGCGGACTGTTTTCTTATGACTTTCAAATTAAAATAGTAGAATAACAATCCGATAGGCTGAGAATTCAGTTCTCAGTGAAAGCACCGAAATGTTAGACCAAAAAATGGTCCTAACATCCAAATCGTCATATTTAGAGCATAGGATATGAAGAAATAACTGAAAATATGAGAAAAAGCAAGACAACATGATTTTTATAGTAGTTCGGCGTTAATGAGCCTACGTCCACTTCATATTTTCTCATTTCATTCATAGATTACAATTACAAAGAGTACAGTCACTCAATCACTCGAATTCGATAATTAATTCTCTCTGAATTCATTCATTTTATTAAGGAAGATGGTGGTTATTCATGGAGAATTGTTGGCCATGACAGCCATGGACAAGGAGATGCCAAAAAGTCCCCTTAATTTGCCACGTAGTGGTGTATTTATAAAGGTTGAGAAGCTCCAGATTGATGCTATGTGTCAAATCCAGAAGAGATCTCAAGAAGTAGTGGAAAATGTCTCCATTGATCATGTGGAGACATGTGTTGTCCGATCCATGAGAGTAGGCCAAAGAATAGGTCAAGGTCATGTGTAACGCTGTCATTCCCAAGCAGTTCGCGGTTCGTGCTCTCCAGGCGGATCGTGGTGTCAGGCGGTTAGTGGTGTCAGGTGGTTCGTGATGCCTGGGAGATTCGTGAGTGTCCAAGCGTTCGTGACTGTCCAGGTGGTTCGCGATTCGCGACCGAGAGCTGAGAGCCATGATCCGAGTTTTCCCATACTTCTGCTTGCGTTCATGGAAACAGACGTAACTTTCAAACCGTAAGGCCGATCGGGCCAAACGAAAGCTCTGCTTGAAGCTAATTGAGAGGGGTACACGCATTTGATGTGTTTAGATCCAAATGAAGTAGTTTGATAGGAATTTCGGGCCAGTTTATACTGATGTTGCGATTTTGACCAAACTGCCTTGTGTCTTCTGACATTGCTTTCAATGCCGGAGAGTGATGCTATCCAGAGATTCCATGTGTGACAGCATTTGCCAAAAAGTGTGTCAACATATCAAAAAGGAGGGGACCCGATGGGGGCGAGTCGGTCTTCACAAATGCCAAAATCCAAGTTTATCCATATTCCGCCACTTCAACCGAGCGATTGCTGATCAATTCATGTTCATATTCAAATCATTTGCTTTGGGTAGCCTGGTCACAAAGCAGGCTAACAACAGGTGAAAATACGCGTTTAAATTTCTCATGATCACAAAATAAATCCAATTAACTAGAAACTAGAAACACTACTACACCTAACCATTACATATTTCATAAATTTCGTTTCACTGAAAACGAAGTTCGTTTGCATATTTGTTATTCAATTATACTTGTAAAACAACACTATTTTGGATACCAAAAATACCCGGTCTCCAGAAATAACAAACTATATATCTATACTGCCTCTAAATGTTAATAGAATTCAATAGAATCTGTTTTGCAGCTTAATTCGATCGTTATCTCAAGTTATGATTAAAAATCCTTTTAAATCAGATTAAATTATTAAATAAGTCACAATGATTTGTAATTAATTCCATAGCGACTTTTCTAAAAGTTGAATTGAACATAATTCACAATCTATAAGACGAAATCTTGATTTTTCTCTTTCATTAGAAAAATACGATCAAACAGATTCAAAAGTTTCTTCCTTCACCGAATTTCGACTTATATCGGATTCTGTATATTCAATTAAAGTTCAAAACTCAATATTATGAACTACCGCGACGTTACGAGCTCATTTTATATTATATACAAATTAAACATTAAAACTTTGTTATATAAACGAATTATATACTTTAAATCCATTTAAAATAATTATTTAATATAATAAATTAAATTAAATATCTGACTATAAAACCATAAATGCTAGTCTAAGTGCCATTAGGGCTCGGTATAAATGACATCTAATATAGTATGGTCAAGGAAATTGCGGAAATTACGATCAGGGCTAAAGGACTAACACAAAATATTAGTTATTCGATTTCATGCAATAGAAAAACCTGAAAAAGTTTAAGAAAAAATGTCCTCAATTGAAAAGAATAAGCCGACCTGAAAAGTCAGAGATACCCCTTTACTAGGGGGAATGTTACTACCAATTTTCAACATAGGAGGAAGGCCAAGGCAAAGTGGTAATGTGCAGAAGCACATTCGAAAGGTAGAACAATATCCAAAATGTGGAAGCATGTCCAAATGGAAGAAGCGCATCTGAAAGGTAGAAGTGTATATGAAATGTGAAAGCATGTCCGAGAGAAGGGTTAAAGCCACAACCCAGAAATAAGCCCAGCGTTATCAGCCACCAGAAGGGTTGATACTATCGAAAAGATAAATTCAAACATCTGTAAGCGGATTCGTTATCTGAAAGAGCATCATTAATAACCAAGAGCAAATAAGAAAGAAAAGTCAATGGTTCATCATCCGAAACTAAAGGCGCGAGGGATAGTGCCAGGCTAGATTAAGAGAAATGAAAGGGATATCAGCATTAATTTACTTAATGCCAATACAAGAGAAAGTAAACACACCGATTGCATACTTCAGGAAGGTCAGGGCCCACTCTAAAGATTCACTAAGAACAAACCGAATTTCCTAAGAAGAAGAACTATCCCCACTACCTTGCCTAGTACTGACACAGGAAGGGATAACAGGTTCTAGAACATGAGAGACAGGAGCACGAAGGATAACATCATGAAGACCAAAAGACAAGGCCGAAAGCCCATAACCGAAAGCCGAAAGCTACCCTCAAAAGCTTATCTCCGAAAGATAGAAGCTATATCTAATGCTATTGATACAAACAAGCTAGGTATCAATATGGAAGGTAGAAATAACTTCGAAGAGAAGCTCCAAGGAACGGAACCATCTTTCCAAAAGTTAAGACTGGCACACTAAAGGCTATGTCGTATCTCTCAATAACAGCCGAGACCAAGGCAACCAGAACCGAAAGGTGAAAAGCGGCAGACACACAGCTGCCACTCTCGAAAGAGGCCTTCACTGGCCAAATGTCAAAAGGGACCCAATTTTTCTATAAATAAGATCCGAGGGGTCACAAATTCCAGACGGATTTTCTCATTGTTCAATTTTGTACTCTTTTATTTAAGAGCAAACCTTAATTTCTCAACCCAGTTGGGGATTTCTACAATCTTTGTAATATATCTGAAATAAATGAAACAGAGAAGTCCTGGAGTTAAAATTTCTCAATTCTATAATCATATCATGTTTGTCATGGTTAAACAAGGCGTTAACGCTAACCTTTCTCATGGAAAGGTTAATCACATATGTATTGAAAGAGGAAAGGCTTTGGGTAAAACAAAGGAATCTTCCCTTTCGATCCCTCAACATGTGACTTAACCCTTTCATAGCGAGTCTAATGAAACATAACCCCGGAAAGAAGCTTGTTGTCAACTTGCGACCTAATACCAACACAACCAACATCTTTTATAGGTTGGTTCGATGCGAAAGTATCATTTAAGTTGTCAAGTATTATGATATGTCGAGTCGTCGACAACCCGGTCATTATGAAGCATTAGCCTGCTTTTTTTCTCAACACAATGTATAATATTTTATCTTGGGTCTAGGGGTAATTATGGCACAACAACATCAGCCTCCTAAAACTGGAGACACCTTTCTCCCAAGGCAATTATCGTCCCTGTAGTCTCGTAAGCGTGATACTCACCCCTTGAGGGAAGAGTAACTAATCTTTGGACTTTAGGCCTAAATGCTTAGGGAATGGTCGGGCCCATTTTGCATGCTGAAATCAAGTTGCCCTTTAACATCTCTAGATCCGTTAACCATTAAGTTTCAATACACATGCATTGTCTTATCTAGTTCTGGTGTTAACAAAAAATATAGTTAACAGTCCCCAATACGGAAGCTCCCAAAATATTGATTTCTTCTTCCAAGAACCTTCTAAAAGAGGAATGGCTTTGACGAATGAATTTTCAATATCCTTGACTCATTCATGAACATCATTTCCTAATAATGGCAAACGAGCAACTCCATTCTCTGTCTCCTCATTGAAAGGCTTCTTCTTTCTATGTTAAGGATGATTAAGATGAAGAAATTTATGGTGATGCATATACACATTTTTGTTGCAATGATGCAAACGCTTAACAACCATGTCATCTTGATAGATTAAGCATGCATGAGCACTTTTTGTACTATATCCAGACATCTTACCATAAGCGGGAAAATCATTTATAGTACAAAAGATCATAGCATGCAATGTAAATTCACTTTTACTATATGCATTAAATGCATGCACGCCTTTATCCCATAAAAGTTTGAGATCAACAATCAAAGGAGCTAGGTAAATATTAGTGTCATTTCCTAGTTGTCGTATTCCAGATATTAAAAGAGATAACATGATATATTTGTGCTTCATACTCAAATGAGGTGGAAGGTTGTAAATCACCAAAAGAACGGGCCAAGTACTATGTTGGCTACCTAGGTTACCAAATGGATTTATGTATTCTGTGTAAAGACCAAGTCTGAAATTTCTACTTTCTTTGCTAAAATCAGGATACATTGTATAAATGTTTCTCCACCATAAAGAATTTGCTAGATTTCTTAATAATTCATCATTTTTCCTCACATCTGCATGCCACCTTAATTTTTTTATGTATTTTCTTCATTTTTAAATAAACATTTAAATCTTGGTATAATAGGCAAATACCATAAGACTTTTGCTAGAGGCCATTTCTTATCTCAATCATTACGAACATTTGTTCGTGACTTGTATTGGGATAATCCACACTTTGGACACTCATGCAATATATTCATTTCGATATAATATACAATCGTTTGGACATGCATGTATCTTCTTATATCTGATACCAATTGGACACAAAATTTTCTTTGCCTCGTAGTTAGAAGCAGGAATCCCATTACCGTTCGGAAGCATGTAATTAAAAAGTTCAAGCAATGATGTGAAACTTGTATCACTCCACCCTTGCTTTGCTTTTAAATTGTAAAGCTTGAGAACAGCAGACAATTTTGTGAACTTGGCACAATTAAGAAACAAAGGTTTCTCGACATCAATTAATATTCTTTCATACAACTTTGGATCTTCCATCAACTGTTCTTCAACATCAAAAAATATCTCTTGAATACGTTCATTCTCATCATTTGCCTCGTTATTCATGTTTTCTTCTTGGTCATTCTCATCATTCTCACTATTACTAGAACTGGCTCTATTAAGTATTCTTTCAACATGCCAAATCTATCATGTATAATTTTGCTTAAATCCATAACGAATTATGTGATCTTCAATTTGATCTATGTTTCGAAATCTCCTCTAACTTTTGCAGTATTTACAGGAAAAAAATAGTTCCTTTCCCTCTTCTTAGTTGATCATTCAGTGCATAATTGATGAACTCTTCAATTTTGTTCACGAACTCATCATCGCTACTACATTCTACGTCCACGTACAATCCATGTTCAAACGCTAGACACACTACAAAATAAAAATAAAAATAAAACATTGAATATCAAATACACTAAAATCAAGGCATATGGGAATGATGTAAAATAAATTTCCATAAGTTTATATTTCATATAATAAGGCAACAACAACATGGAAATATATCTGTATCGAATTACCAAATTGTTGATAAATTCAAACAACTTAAGTTCAACTCAAAAATAGACTTCATGCATATAATGATTTCTGTTTAAATATCATAGTTCTAAAAAACGATAATTTGTTAGGACCTTTTCTTCCTTATTACATGAATTATACTTTGTAAATGGCTGATCAAAATTGTTGAAAAAAACAACAAAAGTCAAACTAATCAATATAGAAGTGAGTTGAACATATGCAGCTACTATATTTTGCAGTAGTAATGTAAGTCCAAACCACATCAAGAATGTCAGAAACACAACAAAACACCTTGTATATTTATTGAAAGGGTTTGATTATTATGAAAATTTATTAGATGCACTATCCTCTAAGTATGTTGCTTGTTAAAGTATGGATTTCTGACTGTGGGGTCATTAGCAAGACGGTAATTATAAGAACTTAAGTTAATCATTTGCTGCTTCTGAAGTGCATTTTTTTAAATCTTTTAGTTTAGGTGCAATCTTTACTTCTTGTCATGGTAACTCAATGCATTCTATGAGATTTCAAATGATTTATAAAGCAAAAGATCAATCAGAGTTTGGGTTGCCCAATCTGTTCCATTCTGATACTCATTCATACTATGCTTACTCTTGTTTTAGAAATACGTGTAAAAATGACATCTTAAATGTGATATATTTTGTAAGAATGACGTAAGGAGTGTTAGAATTTGTGATACAATATTTCCATTTGCTAAAGATTGGAATATATTATTTATGGTGATACAATATTTCCATTAAGAAAAGTTTTGGAAAATATTGTTAATTTGGGAATATAATATTTCCAATTTGTAGAAGATTTGGAACATATCAAAAATTTATTGCTCTTTTATTTGTAAAAGGGATAGACAGTAAATTACCTACATAAGTGGAAGGATTTGAAGAAGGTTTCTTTTTTGGGATAATGAAGTAAGGAATTAATTCCCTAATTGGCTGGTTAAACAAGGAAGCCTATCAGGAGAATTGGAGAATTAAGTAGGCATTGATTTATATCATAAATCAATTACTTCAACCCCAAGCATTAATCCTTATATAAGGATAGGGATTAGGTGAATGTATTATCATCTCTAAAAAAGTTCTTCTTCTTCCCTACTATCAGTCATGTAATTTTTCTTATTAAGAAAAGTAATAAAATCTCCTCTCTCCAAGTGGGCGTACACTAACAAGATGTTAGTGGAACCACTATAAACCTCTTGTGTTATTTCTTTTATTGTTAGATTTGTGATTGCTTTGCTGGTGACTATCTGTTGTTTGTTTTGCCTCACCATCAATCCTTTCCTATCCGTTTTTTCCGCAACAAGGAGAGATTACATTTAGTAAAGTTACATGCTAAATGTAGCATTCTTTTTGTCCATTGAAAAATGTCATTTTCACCTTGAATAGTAATAAAATTTCCTCATCACATAAAGAACTAACAGTAGAATCATTCAATTGAGTTTAGTATTCATGAAATACAAAAGTTAAAGGGGTATTGCATCGCATATTCACTTTCTTACTATAAAAACAACAATAATATGAAAATAGCACCCAGTAAATAAGGATTTTCCATGATGCGAATATGTATACAAATGGGGTTGAGGAAGAAGCCTTTCATGCTATTAGCACTTGGCTAAAAGATCCGAACATAAATCCCGATTTGGAACAAATTCTAAGATACTTTTAAAAAATTTAAATAAAAAATCACATTACTTTAATAGAATAAATGTTGAAGTATTTTCTGGCACTTTAAATAAGAAATGCAGAGGTATAGAGTTAGATACATATCAGTATTTTAGGTCGATCATGGAAACATGGAGCAGAAATTAACAGTTTAATGGACATATTTTCTGGATTGTGGGATAATGCACATAATGTGTTCGATTGTTCTACTATATGAGTTTCACCACCTCTCTTCCTATTTTTTTATATAATTGCTATATACTTTACAATAACCTATAGAGCTACCACAATTATTAGATAATAAAAGAACATCCATACTTCATATTACAATGATACAGGAGTTGAGAATATAGTCTCAAAAAGTAGTGTATTGTTCCAAAACATAAAAATAATACATAAAAAACAATTCTTGATATTAGTTGGTTATTTATACATATTACCACGTTACATTACTAAAAAATAATTCTTTGGCAAATACTCGATATAATTGAAAATTCATGTTCGAGCTTTTTTATTCTGGTTCCATAATGATATTACTAAAGCCAGTACATGAATCTCTAGTTGACAATTAATCGAAATATAAAACATCGAAACAAGAAAAAGAACTTAGAATATCCAATACTTGGCATAGTCAATCCAAGCGACGAAGTGCGAAGAAATCTATCTTCTGGAAAATCCGATTTGTAGGTGAAATCTGATTTGTAATTCTTGCGTTTCGATCTTTCTTCTGGGAAATCCAATCTTCTTTTTTCTTTTTCTTTTTAATTCCTGTGTTATGAGGTATTTTTGGGGAAAGGGAACAAGAAGCGGAATAAAGGGCGTTGGAACTAACGTGTAAAGGGGAAAAACTTTTCACATGTCCCATCGGCTGTAAAGTGGAATAAAAATTGTGAAAATTAGGCTCACATCCCCAATAAGTTTCTAAATTCCCGTCACATCCAATCAAACTTTTCATATAAATTAGGTCCCTATTTTTTGAAAAATCATTAAAAAATAACATAAAAATAAAAATAAAACACGTAAATTTGTAATACAATGACTAATCGTCATCAAATTCAGACGTTAAAACCACAAAAAAAAAACAGCAGTATTATGCATCAAAAGATGCATAATTTGCAATATATGCATACATTTCTACATAAATTGTAGTTAAGCATCAAACTGCACTATTTATGCTGAAATGTATGCAATTAAACTGCAATATATGCATCCTTTTATGCGTATATTCAGTCCTGACGTGTTTTTTCAAGCATAAACCTTTTATGCATATATTTCTGCGTCTATAGTCAATAAATGCATACATGTATGCACATTTTCGTAAGCCTTCATCCTTTCTAACTTTGTTGCATACATTTCTGCATTTATACGGAATAAATGCATATATTTATGTAACTATTCTTAACACATGCACCTTAGTTCGTCTTTATATGCATACGTGTATGCAACTATTTCTAATATATTCATACATGTACGCATATATTAGTACAGATTTTCAATACAAAACACTGGATGAGTATATGCATACATGTATGCATATATAGGTAATAGTTGCATACATTTTTGATTTTTTTTCCATATTGCTTCTTGGGATATTTGTGATTTTTTGAATTTTTTTATGTACCAGCGCAATTTTTTTTTTTTTTTGGAAAACACGTAAGCCCTAAAATAGGGATCCGCTTTGAATTATAAACTTGGACTGGATGCCGTTTCTATTTTGAAACTTTCTAAGCATGTATGCCATACTTACCCATAAAAATTTGCGTCCCTTAATTTAACCGATGCATTTAGATTCCATCAGCTGCAGCATTTGGATTATGCAAATAAATATAGTTGCATCGGTTTTATTTACAACCATTGCAATTACAACTATTTGCATCTGTTTATTTTCATTTGTCTTTATAGAAAACCGATGCAAGCTACAATTTTGTATTATCTATTGCTTCCCTCTTACCAATTGCATCGAGTTTTAAGATAGAATTGATGCAACTATCACTATTTGCATCTGTTTTTGTCACAACTGATGCAAATGAGGCGAAGCAACAAGCATGTTCTGTAGTAGTGATAGCTTTGTAAAAAGAGAATCGATTTTGAATGAACTTTAAACTGAAATTGAAAGGATAAGAAATCTCAAATACGATAATTATACGACTTTTCAAAGGGAATTAATTGAAGTTAATGAAAATTTCAAATCCCTTGAAAATGAAAACGTGGTTTTGAAAAATGATAAATTTGAGGTTATTCAAATAAATCATGATTTGTAAAAAATGATTGAAAAAATCTAGGAACCTAAAAAACATGAAATTGTAAAGAATAATCGATTTGAAATTGAGATTTCTGAGTCTAAAGCCAAAATTGAAAAGCCTGAAAATGAAAATTTGGTCTTAAAACGAAAAGATGCCGAGAAAAGAGAATTTTCCATGAATGATATTTGAAGCTGATAAATGAGAATAACTTGTTCAAGTCCGAAGTCAATGATTTTGAGTTGAAATTTAAGACTTTTTCAAATAATAAATTTTTTTGAAATTCACTATTAAAAACTAGTTCCAAATTTGAAAACAAGAAAGGACCTGGGTTTGAAAATTTAATCAAAAAACAAAATTCTTAGAAATTCTTCAAACTGTTTGATTAACAGAAAATTTAATCACAATGGAAGTAAATATTGGTTTAAAAACATTTGTATGAAAAAATGAGTTTCCTGAAATTTACAAATTCAATTGTGACTAAAATTAAGCTAATTTGGGATCCTAAGGGCACAATGGTAAATTCAAATGGATTGTTATTTAAACAAGTTTGGGTACTGAAAGTCGTGAACAAAGTTAAGAGTGGTTTTACAACTTTTGTTAGATCACTCAATCTCTTAAATACTTAGGTACCAGAGGTTAGCTAAGGAACGACTTTCTAGAAGTGTTGACAAGCTTTTTGGTCGAAGGTGTTGCATGTCAATAACATCGTTAGCAAACACATAACAATTTGGTCGAAGTCACAACATAAACATAAAAATGGCTGGAAACCCCTTTAGATGACCCGTTTTGGGCCCGAATACATGGATTATGGTGCTTTCCATGGCAACTCTTGTATCCCTCTGAGTTAGCAACAGGTAAAATTTTCATTTGGCGCAAGGGGCGTTACGGTTTGATAGTTATGCCTATTTTCGTGAACACATATCAATCACTCGAAACTACTCGCGTAATTCGACATGGCAAGCTCAGGATTCGGCGTTCGAAATCCAGGAATTTTGCAACCCCTAGGGTGCGAGAATGCGCATTTCGCGCATCCCTCTGGGGATGCGATTTCGTATACCTTAGGGGATACGGTCCACATCTCTCTATGCTCCGCACCATTGGAATTTCGACTCCCTCAGTCACCTCGCATCACTCCAGAATTTCGACTTCCTCACTCAACTCGTATCCCTTCAAAATTTCGACTCCCTCACACCTCACATCCGAAGGCTCCGCATCACCCAAAACTTCATTTTCGTATCCCCTAGGATACGAATTTCGTATCCCTCAGGATACGAAATTTTGTACCCTAAAGATACGTTCTTTGTATCCACTGGGATACAAAATTTCGTATCCTAGGGATAAGTTCTTTGTATCCCCAAGGGATACAAATTTCGCATCCCTTGGGATGTGAAATTCGTATCCCTCGGGATGTGAAATTCGTATCCCCAGGAAGGATACGAAATCTTCCTGTATACTTAAGGGGGATGCGAAATTTCGAGTGCCAAATCTCACGTACTTCTTCCTAACCCACTACCTATAAATACCCCCAAGCTTGGCAATCAAAGTGGTTGGATTATCTTGGCATTTTTGGACCCTCTTGAAGCTCCCAAGCATCATTAATGGATTCCATCTTCTTCCCCATTACTATTGGACATAACATGGACCACTAAAACGTTGCATATAGTTTTGAACATTTACAAGGATAATTGCACTGCTTTTGGACTATTTTGGACATTTTGAGATTTCTTGGACATTGAAGATAAAATTGGACATTGTTGACTAAGTCAACACTCTTTTCGCCCAACGAAGAAAACGAAGGGTATTTTAGTCAAAGTTTAAAATTAACAATCATTTTGTTGTTCTGTCGCAACCCTTTGTACTTAAGTATCGTCCGATCGTGTACAACAACTGTAATCGAATATTATATGATGAGTGATTACTATAAAGTGGACGTAGTGTTAGTGCCGAACCACTATACAAAGTTGTGTTCTCCCTGCATTTACTTACACTGTAACACCCCGTAATTCTGTTAATATTAATATTCACAAATTAAAGAATACCTAATCTCAGACGTGAGAATTGTGGGAAACGGGCTGCGCCATTGTGTTCGTCTCGGAATTCTAGTGGAGATAGAGTCCGAGTTTGCGGGAAACAAGTACCGAATGAAAGAGTTATGGACGAACGAAGTTTGGTGGCAAAGTAAAGAAAAAAATAATATAAATGCACTGGCGCACTTGGGAAGTACGCCAGTACATATTTACACTGGCGCACCTGCCAAGTGCGCCCAGCCGAGGCTGGAGCCTACACAGCTTTCTGGTTCAGGCTGACCCACTTTGTTGAGTCCATTCTGACTCCTTGCTGAGTCATTAGGGCTGACTCATCACCCTATCATAATTGAATGGTTTTGATTAACCCTAAGAACATCCGACGGCTTAAATTAATTTATAACTCTATAAAAAGACCCCTATACACAAACCCTAAATCAGAAAACAAACAAACAAAGAACATGGCCGTCATGTTGGTATTTTGAGCCCTAGAGCAGCCACCACCAAATTAAAGATAGAAAACAACAACCAAATCAGAACTACCCAACCCTAACAGCGATTCTTCATCAAAGGAGCGCTAATTCGACTGCTTTTGAGTGGTGAGTATGATGATCTTAACAAGATTATTAGCAAACTAATTGTATTAAGATGTGATATGGATCATAAGAAAATGATGTAAATTGTCATATATGTTGTTGTAAACCTTATAATATCATGTATGTTGTAAATCCTATGTTATGTGATGATGATATCCTATATGTTGTAAATCATGCTATGATGATATTATATATGTTGTTGCAAGTTTCTATGCTAAGTTGCGATGTTACAAAGTCATGATGTTATTATTTATGATATAGTTAGCTTATGCTTGATCAAATCATGATGTTGATTATATATATGTTTGGGCTATGATGATTCACATGATAAATCACATGTACATATGCTAGTTTAGATTGATTAGTATGTATAATCTCACATATCCTATGACATCTATTTAAATCTAGAATTGTGACATCTATTTAGATCTAGAATTATGCTATGAAATGTGTGAGTTCTATGTGTTAGATGCTAGTTCACACCATCATTATGTTGCATAAACCACATATGCAATTTTATACATGAATTTGGATTATGATCATATTATGTAAATTGTGACATTTAACCAAACAAGTTGACACCTTTAGATCCATGACATGTGTAGTTTTATGCAAGTTTCACCCCTATTATGATTAGATCTATTTTATTTGTCTATATGTTATGATAATTTATCTTTGTGCTATGAGTTAGACTATTCGAGTCTAACATATATTTTGCGTTGAATAAGCGAACGTATGACGTGGGGTAGGGGTAATATTAAGGATTTAATATTAAGAAATTGGGGTGCAATTGATATGATTTTGCATACCGTAAGTGGATGGCCATAATTGAGTCAATTATGGACATCATTAAAATTGGAATTAATTAATGATTTGAATAGGGATATATTGGTAAAAGATTATAAGTGTTAATCAATGCTTAGGACACGAGGTTGGACTCGTTTGTGACGTAAAACTGCCCGGACCCGCCCGGTAAATCCAGTAGTCACAAATGTCAGCCCAATGTGAGAGGTCCTAGGCCCAAACTAAAGCATAACAGTTGTAAAGACACGAGGTTAGACTCTTTTATGGTATAAGACTGCCCGGACCCGCCCGGCAAATCCAGCTGTCATAAATGCCAGTCTAATGTGAGAGGTCTTTATAAGGTTATGGCCTTAATGAATTAAGAAATACTTAACCAGATAAACATGTAAGGTGGGACATGGGGGTTAAGTAGGTTCCTTGGGTGGCATGAGGAATCTAGTGGGTACCTTTAGTGGCATTTGAAATACGATTAGTGAGACTTAACCAAACACACATGTAAATGAACATGACTAAGAAGAGGGTTAAGTGGGATATACTAGTGGGGACAAGCTTAGGTGGATAGCTTGTGGGGGCCCATTTCAACTAGTAACCCAAACGTATCTTTGTGGGCTCGACCCAAGTCGAGGACGGGACACGCATACTGGGTTTGACTATAAGAGGCCAAACGGGTTAGCGGTGGCAATGCAAGCCCAACGGGTTTCATATGCGTGTGTGGACCCGGGCTGGTAGGTAAGACGTTGTTGCATCGTGTAGGTATAAGCCGCGCATTCTCAAGTTGTATCGGGTTGCCACTTTAGGGGAATGATACACCCCACTGTGGGGCCAACACGGGTATCTACGAGTATGGAGCCGATCGCAAGTGGGTAGTGGAGTACACCTAGCGGAGATAGGGGCAGGCGGCACCTATGTAGTCAACTAGGGGTACACGAAGCTATTTATATAATTTCTAAGTGAAGCAAGTGGGATCAACCTTTAGAGTGACTAGTGTGGTGCAGTGTAGTAATTATTCGTTAGTAATTAGGTGTGCCTTTAACGTTATCTTTATCTGCTCTTCCATACCGAATAGTTCATAGACATTTCCTTGTTTTTACAGCTTATGCCTTAGTCTAGTTATTTTAATAATAGTATTGTTAGAATTATCATACTCGCCAGACTTTATGTCTGACCCCCTCCATTTCTATCTTTTTCCCCCACCAGGTCCTCAGGGTGGGCCCAGCTCTAGCGGAGTTTGATTGGATTGCTTTATCTCTCTTTTGGAAAGCTTGGACCGCTGAAGTAAAGTCCAGCTTGTTATCTTCTTTAATGGCTATTTATGTAATGGGGTTATGTATTTTGTTTTACCAAGATGGATATTGTACTTGACTCTGATTTATGGTTTTATGATGTAACAAACATGTTTAATTTTCGCTGCAATAAAATAAAGTTTTAGATTTCCAAGTACTACTTATTATCTGTCTTGTTGTAATTTTTCTATTCTATATTCACTTAAAACCTCCATGGATGTTAATGCATTCCCTTTGTGAGTGACATTAATGGACGTGGGGTGTTACACGTGGTAACAGAGCTTAAGGTTACCAGAACAGATAAAAATTTTAGAAAAATTATTTTTCTAAAGTATTTTTGGAAGAAATGTTTTCAAAAACATGTCTTGATGAGTAATTTAAAGAGGAAAGTTTTTATGAAAAACATAATCCCCAATAGCCATATATCTTTACCTTTCGAATTCTCCATTTTGAATCTTTCCTTTTTCGTTTCAGCATGGCGGAAGATCTTAACCTTCCGGATGGTGTAACGATACCAGGATGGTCTAGGAGGTTATTAGAAGCTAGGACCGCTGCAGGTCCAGCCAATGTTCCTCCACCACCAGTTGCACCCGCTCCTCCTCCTCCCCCTCCTCGCCCTGATACTTTTGCAAAGACATGCAAGGAATTTAAGGCTATGGGTGGAAAACCGTTTCAAGGGTCAGAAACGTTTGTGGAAGCTAGAGATTAGCTTAAGGAGGTGGAAGAATTGCTAGAAATCTTTGAAGTAGAAGAAGGGAGGAAAGTCAAATTAGCAGCTTGGTTAATGAAGGGAGAGGCCTCGTTTTGGTGGGAGGTCACTAATGGGGAGCGTCCTGTTGATTCTTGGGCGGATTTCAGGCGTAGGTTTGAGGCAAAGTTTCTCTCAAGGGCAGAAGAGAATCTATATATGGAAAGGTTCTTGACATTGAAGCAAGGAAGCTCATCAGTGAAAGAATATGTCAACAAATTTAATCAGTTAGCAAGGTTTGGCTTGGACTTAGTGAACACGCCGGAGAAGAAGGCTCTGAGGTTCGTTAATGGCTTGAATGAGCCGTTGCAGGGGTTGGCTATGACCCACATCCCTATGGGGGGCACCTTTGAGAAGCTAGTAGACATGGCACTCATGCACGAGGAGAAAGGCGCTAATGCTAATAAGGCACCCGAGAAGAAAGGGGATCAGAAGAAACCACAACAGCAAAACAAGAAGGGTGGTAAAGACAATAATGGCAAAAGAAAGAAAAGATGCTTTAACTATGGAACCCCAGGCCATCTCAGCAAGGATTGCAGGAAGAAAAAGAAGACTGGCTGTTTTCACTGTGGTGAAGTGGGACATCTAGTGAAGGACTGCCCAAAGAAGGGGCAGAGGGCAGGGTCTACCTCGGGAGGACAGGTGCAGGCTCTTATCGCACCAGGGCAGGCAAGGGGACAAGTTCAGGCTCTCGCGGTCCCACCGCTGCAAGAACGAGGTAGAACCATTTCTGTTGAAAGCTTAGTTTTTCTGTTTGATCATCATGTCCGTACCTTATTCGATTCGGGCGCATCGCATTCGTTTATCTCTACATCATTAGTTGAATCACTACACTTAAACACCAGTTTAGTAGAGGATCCCTTAGTTGTTTTGAATCCAATTGGGGGCTCAGCTTATTTGTCCATGATGTGTTTGGATTTGAAAATTTCTATACTTAGCGTTGAGTTTAGATGTGATGCTTATGTTTTGGGCTTCACGGGCTATGGGCTAATTTTAGGGATGGATTGGTTATCCATAAATGGGGCCGTTCTTGATTGTGAAAGGAGAGTAGTGAGGCTCATGACTTGCCTTGGAAACACTCTCGAAATCTTTTGTAATCCCATAAATTCCGTTATGCTAAGTTATCTAGAATCGCTTGACGCGTCGGTGGAGAATCTACGATCTGTTAGAGTGGTCCGAGAATACTCGGATGTGTTTGAGGAGGTAAAGGGCTTGCCTCCGAAGCGGGAGATAGATTTTCGAATATATCTTGTGGATAATGCAAAACCAGTGTCTTTGCCAGTACTCCACATGGCTCCTCGTGAAAGGAGGGAACTCAATAAGCAAGTGAAGGAGTTTCTTGAGAAGGGGTTCATAAGACGTAGTATATCGGAGTGGGGTGCTCCAGTAGTATTTGCCACGAAGGCGAATGGGTCCCTTAGACTTTGTGTGGACTATAGAGAACTTAATAAGCTTACTAAGAAGAATAGACACCCACTGCCGAGGATTGACGATCTCTTCGATCAGTTAGTTGGTGCCTCAGTGTTTTCGTAGTTGGACTTAGCCACTGGTTTCCATTAGTTGAGAGTGGCTGAGGATAGCATTGAAAAGACTGCCTTTAGGACTCCGGACGGTTTCTATGAATGGCTAGTGATGCCCTTCGGTTTGACAAACGCCGCCGCATACTTTGTTGATTTGATGAGTCGGGTGTTTAGGGAGTACCTTAATAAATTCGTGGTGGTGTTTGTAGACGACATCTTGATCTTTTCTAATAATGAAGAAGAGCATGCCCTACATCTTAGGGAAGTGTTGGAAACTCTACGAGCGGATAACCTTAAAGCTAAATTTACCAAGTGTCACTTCGGGAGAGAGGAAGTGCGATTCTTAGGGCACGTGGTTTCCAAAGAAGGGATAGCCGTGGATCCCGCGAAGATAGTGCCCATCCAAGATTGGAAGGTCCCTAAAAATGCTACCGAAGTAAGGAGTTTCTTGGGGTTGGCTGGCTACTATAGGAAGTTTATCAAAGACTTCGCAAAAATATCAGCTCCATTGACACGCCTGACGAAGAAAAACCTAGTCTTCGCGTGGGACGTAGATTGTGATGATGCGTTCCAACGTTTAAAGAGAGCTTTGACCACAACCCCAGTCTTAGTATTGCCAGATGGGAGTAAGCCATTTACCGTTTATACTGACGCTTGTGGGACAGGACTAGGCGCAGTCCTAATGCAAGAGGGAAGGGTAATAGCCTATGGTGGAAGGCAGTTGAGAGTGCATGAATGAAATTACCCTACACATGACCTAGAGTTAGCCGCTATTGTTTTCGCGCTTAAGTCTTGGCGTCATTATCTACTTGGCGAGAAATTCGAATTATTCACTGATCCCAAATCGTTAAAATACTTATTCTCTCAGAAGGACTTGAACTTAAGGCAGCAAAGGTGGATGGAGTTCTTAGCATCCTACGACTTCGAGATAGCATATACCCCTGGCAAGGGTAACGTAGTGGCTGATGCCTTAAGTAGAAAAATATTATCCTTAAGTCCGTTGTTTGTTGAACGGCGAAACTTAGAATTCTTCTCTATGTTTGACTTTACACCTTCCATTGACTTCGTACCAGATTTGCTAGCATCCTTAGAGGTTAGACCTACGCTTTTGGGACGGATTGGCGAGGCACAGCGAGACGACCCACAATTGGTTGAGTTAGTAGAAAAGCTCAAAGGAGGGGAGTCATCGAGCCATCTCCATAGGTATACCCTAGATGATAAGAGTTGGTTAAGTAGGGACGGTAGACTTTGTATACCAAAAGACGATGACCTAAGGAAGACCATTCTTGATGATGCACATCGTTCGAAGATGACCATCCATCCCGGCGGGGGCAAGATGTACATGGACATGAGACGAGTTTACTTTTAGGCCGGCATAAAGAAAGATGTGGCTGAGTATGTCGCTAGATGCTTGGTGTGCCAATAAGTAAAAGCAGAGCAAAAGAAGCCTGGTGGATTGCTTCATCCATTGGAGATCCCACAATGGAAGTGGGAAAGCGTCTCGATGGACTTTATTGACGGATTACCGAGATCGAGGAAGGGTAATACGGGTATTTGGGTCGTGGTAGACAGACTTACTAAGAGCGCCCATTTCATTCCCGTGAAGAGTAAGAGGACTGCTCCATGGTTAGCCTCCGTATACATTCGAGAAATAGTTCGTTTGCACGGTGTTCCTTCTAGCATAGTGAGCGGCCGCGATCCTATTTTCACTAGCGAATTTTGGAGAAGCTTGCAAGAGGCGGTAGGGACTCAGTTATGTTTGAGCACCGAATATCATCCTCAAACGGACGGCCAGACCGAGAGGGTGAATCGTATTCTAGAGGACTAGTTGAGGTTATGTGTCTTAGATTTCGGATGTACATGGGAGGAACATCTTCCGTTGGTAGAATTTGCATATAATAACAGATTTCAGTCTAGCATTGGTATGGCACCATTCGAAGCTCTTTACGGACGGCTGTGTCGTTCGCCTACATGTTGGTGGGAAGCTACAGATAAGATCTTGCTTGGGCCCGATATGATTAGAGAGACTTCGGAAAAGATTGATTTGATCCGAAGAAGGATGAAGACGGCGCAAGATAGGCAGAAATCTTATGCGGACAAGAGGAGGCAAGATCTTGAGTTTGAGGTTGGGGACATGGTCTTTGTCAAAGTGTCTCCATTACGAAACGTCATTCGCTTTGGGTCCGTTGGGAAGTTAGCACCAACGTTTGTAGGGCCGTTTCCTATTAAGGAAAGGATTGGGCAGATGGCGTATAGAGTGGAGTTGCCCGAGAGACTTAGTGGTGTACACGACGTATTCCATGTATCACATTTGAGGAAGTGCTTGTATGAGACCGCGGAAGTGGTAGAGCCGAGCTTGCTTAGAGAGGTGGAGATAGAGCGTGATGCGACGATTCGACGAGCTCCTACGCGCATTCTTGGGTCGGAGATCAAGAAGTTGAGGAATCGAGAGGTCAGACTAGTCAAAGTGCAATGGGGAGATGATGAGAGCAACGCTACTTGGGAGACAGAAGCGAAGATGCATTCGTTGTACCCTTTTCTTTATGAGGGTATGTCCTTTAATTTCTCCTTTATCGCTTAGCTTGTACTTATCTTATCTTTAGTATATCCTCTCGCTAGTATCCTTGACCTTTAGTTAGGATAATCCTATGGTTGAAAAATGTGTTTGAGACATGTTATGTATGATGGATGCAAAGTGGATGCAAGTGTTTGCTAGTGGTTGCTCGTGGACGCATATACACACACTTTTAGGCACTAGATCGGCTCAGTCACTTCATATTGCATATTGCATATATATGGATGTATTTAGTAAAATGGATGTATGAGGATTTTTTTTATCATATGGATGCTGCATTCAGATGATGATTGTGCACGCATATAGAGATAATATGAAGCATTAAGGAACTTTTGCATACATAGTGGACGCATGGCACTATCATGATTTGCATTAAGGAGGTCAACTGAATCAGTGGACCGCCTAATTTTGCATTAGATATGGACATATACACACACTGTGCATTTAAATATGAAAGCATTAGAAGTCTATAAGGACAATGGATGCCTGTGTTTGATGGTTGAGTAGATGGACGATTGGATGTTAGGAGATACATTCTTCTTGACTTGAAGATTTCGGGGTCGAAATCCTTTAAGGAGGGGAGAATGTAACACCCCGTAATTCTGTTAATATTAATATTGACAAATTAAAGAATAACTAATCTCAGACGTGAGAATTGTGGGAAACGGGTTGCGCCATTGTGTTCGTCTCGGAATTCTAGTGGAGATAGAGTCCGAGTTTATGGGAAACAAGTACCGGATGAAAGAGTTATGGACGAACGAAGTTTGGTGGCAAAGTAAAGAAAAAAAATATAAATGCACTGGCGCACTTGGGAAGTGCGCCAGTACATATTTACACTGGCGCACCTGCCAAGTGCGCCCAGGCCGAGGCTGAGGCCTACACATCTTTCTAGTTCAGGCTGACCCGTGTTATTGAGTCCATTCTGACTCCTTGCTGAGTCATTAGGGCTGACTCATCACCCTATCTTAATTGAATGGTTTTGATTAACCCTAAGAACATCCGATGGCTTAAATTAATTTATAACTCTATAAAAAGACCCCTATACACAAACCCTAAATCAGAAAAAAAAAACAAAGACCATGGCCGTCATGCTGTTATTTTGAGCCCTAGAGCAGCTGCCACCAAATTAAAGATAGAGAACAGCAACCAAATCAGAACTACCCAACCCTAACAGCGATTCTTCATCAAAGGAGCGCTAATTCGACTGCTTTTGAGTGGTGAGTATGATGATCTTAACAAGATTATTAGCAAACTAATTAGATTAAGATGTGATATGGATCATAAGAAAATGATGTGAATTGTCATATATGTTGTTGTAAACCTTATGCTATCATGTATGTTGTAAATCCTATGTTATGTGATGATGATATACTATATGTTGTAAATCATGCTATGATGATATTATATATGTTGTTGCAAGTTTCTATGCTAAGTTGCGATGTTACAAAGTCATGATGTTATTATTTATGTTATAGTTAGCTTATGCTTTATCAAATCATGATGTTGATTATATATATGTTTGGGCTATGATGATTCACATGATAAATCACATGTACGTATGCAAGTTTAGATTGATTAGTATGTATAATCTCACATATCCTATGACATCTATTTAAATATAGAATTATGACATCTATTTAGATCTAGAATTATGCTATGACATGTGTGAGTTCTATGTGTTAGATGCTAGTTCACACCATCATTATGTTGCATAAACCACATATGCAAGTTTATACATGAATTTGGATTATGATCATATTATGTAAATTGTGACATTTAACTAAACAAGTTGAAACCTTTAGATCCATGTCATGTGTAGTTTTATGCAAGTTTCACCCCTATTATGATTAGATCTATTTTATTTGTCTATATGTTGTGATAATTTATCTTTGTTCTATGAGTTAGACTATTCGAGTCTAACATATATTTCGCATTGAATAAGCGAACGTATGACGTGGGGTATGGGTAATATTAAGGATTTAATATTAAGAAATTGGGGTGCAATTGATATGATTTTGCATACCGTAAGTGGATGGCCATAATTGAGTCAATTATGGACATCATTAAAATTGGAATTAATTAATGATTTGAATAGGGATATATTGGTAAAAGATTATAAGTGTTAATCAATGCATATGACACGAGGTTGGACTCGTTTGTGACGTAAAACTGCCCGGACCCGCCCGGCAAATCCAGTAGTCACAAATGTCAGCCCAATGTGAGAGGTCCTAGTCCCAAACTAAAGCATAACAGTTGTAAAGACACGAGGTTAGACTCTTTTTTGGTATAAGACTGCCCGGACCCGCCCGGCAAATCCAGCTGCCATAAATGCCAGTCTAATGTGAGAGGTCTTTATAAGGTTATGGCCTTAATGAATTAAGAAATACTTAACCAGATAAACATGTAAGGTGGGACATGGGGGTTAAGTAGGTGCCTTGGGTGGCATGAGGAATCTAGTGGGTGCCTTAAGTGGCATTTGAAATACGATTAGTGAGACTTAACCAAACACACATGTAAATGAACATGACTAAGAAGATGGTTAAGTGGGATATACTAGTGGGGACAAGCTTAGGTGGATAGCTTGTGGGGGCCCATTTCAACCAGTAACCCAAACGTATCTTTGCGGGCTCGACCCTAGTCGAGGACGGGACACGCATACTGGGTTTGACTATAAGAGGCCAAACGAGTTAGTGGTGGCAACGCAAGTCCAACGGGTTTCATATGCGTGTGTGGACCCGGGCTGGTAGGTAAGACGTTGTTGCAACGTGTAGGTATAAGCCTTGCATTCTCAAGTTGTATCGGGTTGCCACTTTAGGGGAGTGATACACCCCACTGTGGGGCCAGCACGGGTATCTACGAGTAGGGAGCCGATCGCAAGCGGGTAGTGGGGTACACCTAGCGGAAATAGGGGTAGGCGGCACCTATGTAGTCAGCTAGGGGTACACGAAGCTATTTATATAATTTCTAAGTGAAGCAAGTGGGATCAACCTTTAGAGTGACTAGTGTGGTGCAGTGTAGTAATTATTCGTTAGTAATTAGGTGTGCCTTTAACGTTATCTTTATCTGCTCTTCCATACCCAATAGTTCATAGACATTTCCTTGTTTTCCAGCTTATGCCTTAGTCTAGTTATTTTGATAATAGTATTGTTAGAATTATCATACTCGCCGGACTTTATGTCTGACCCCCTCCATTTCTATCTTTTTCCCTCACCAGGTCCTCAGGTTGGGCCCAGCTCTAGTGGAGTTTGATTGAATTGCTTCATCTCTCTTTGGAAAGCTTGGACCGTTGAAGTAAAGTCCAGCTTGTTATCTTTTTAATGGCTATTTATGTAATGGGATTATGTATTTTGTTTTTATGAAGATGGATTTTTTACTTGGTTATGATCTATGGTTTTATGATGTAACAAACATGTTTAATTTCCGCTGCAATAAAATGAAGTTTTAGATTTCCAAGTACTATTTATTATCTGTCTTGTTGTAATTTTTCTGTTCTATATTCACTCATAACCTCCATGGAAGTTAATGCATTCACTTTGTGAGTGACATTAATGGACGTGCGGTGTTACATACACCATGTTGGATTTTCGTGTTTTCGCGACACATACACTCAAGGTTTGGCATGCGTTGAATTGACGAAAATTCCTTACATCAACAAGAAGAATCAAAGATTTTTCCCATATTTGAATCGAAGCTATCTGATATATGTTCCTTGGCCACTGGTGGTGAGTTGGAGATCCATGGGCTATAAACGGTGAGCTAGGCATGATCTCTAAACTCATGTTATTCTTTTAATTTAGATTTACACTGTCACTTCATTCATTTCTTTTTCTAGCTTTTTTCTAATAGATTCATCCATGATAATCACTTACTTCAAATAATTTGACTTGTGAGAATTGTCATCGTTGTCTCATATACTTGTCATGGATTAGTGGATGGTTTAATTTGATTTCATATTTGAGTTTGGATGGATGATTGGATAACATTCATGTTTTATATTTACTTGGTGATAACCTTTTTGATAGAACATTGCATTAGTAATTCTGAGATAACTTGAGCTTCATAACTTCAAATTGCAAAAATTTTGATTTTCTGGAAATTAGCTTCATTTGTCTATAATTTATTATTTCGATGATTTCCATATTTTGAACTTATAATTGTGAATACATGCAACTCTTTTGAAGTTTAACATTTTGACAGTTCCTTGAATTTCTAATGGTGTTGTAGTATTTTGAGCATATCTAGAACAATGTTGCTCGGAATTCTGAAATCCTTTGAGTTTTGAGAAGCTAATGAAAATTCACACAACACTGTTATTTTGAGTTTTTGCTAATACATCTTGCAAGGTCTTGAAAATATGCACTCAACACAGCACACTACTCGAAAACTGTTTTTGATAAATTGTGATAATTTCATTGTTTTTTTGGCTTGGTTTGACTATTTTGAAAATATTTTGACATGGATTTTTGTGTTGCATCTATAACCGATCATGATCTAAACTCACTTTTAAATTTTGGTTGATGAGTTGTTGATATGTTGAATCACATACACCATTTGGACTTGAAATTGATAATCTTGTGTGATCGATGTTTTTGTTAAGTCCCATGGATCATCATTTTGGTTTTGAATCCTGGAATTAACAAATCTCAACAAGTAATGTCAATGAACTGTTTTAGTCTTGGATCACGGATTTCCTGTTGAGCTTGATGTAAATATTGTGAAAAATTATCATGTTAAGCTTGTCCTGATTTATTGTTGCTCTGATAAAGGAAATTAAATTGCTAGATTTGTTCGCTTGGGCTTGATGATTGGATAATTTGTTGAAAAATCAGTGAGTGTTGTAATGTCATTATGGGCAATTAGGAACTACAGGTGGTATCAGTCTTAGAAGTATTAAAAAAATTCACATTCAACTGATTAATTTTTTGAAACTGATTTTTAACTTGCGTAGTTCTTTCAGAATCCCTCTTCAAATTGATATTTTCAAATTTAAAATCATTTTTGATTATTTATTCAAAAATTGAAATTATTGACCAAATTGAACTATTTCGGAACTCATCAAAATTATTATTTGATTTATTAAATTTTGAATAATTATGACTATAGTATATTTCATAACAGGAGAAGAGAATTCTTGTGGTGATTGTACAGATTTTATAACATCTTTGAATTGGTGCTTATTTAACGATCATCTTTTTTTCTACCATCTTTTTGTCATTCATCGTGGTTTTATTTAATGTGGAGAGTTTAATTTTTTTTTTTGGACATCATTAAAGAAAGTACATTTGTTGACAAATTTGTGATGGAAATGTGACTATACTATTTTTCAGAATGAGAGAGAGCTGAAAATTTTCAAAAATCCTGGTATGGTCGAACATATTTCATAATATGATTAATTTAGAGATTTATTTCATGGCCATCTTTATCCCTACCATATTTGTGTCATTCATTAAGGTTTTATATAATGAGGGGAATTTTATAAAATAAGTGTTACTCTAATCTCATTTAAAAAAATCTCGTGGTCATGCATGGCTAGAGAATATTAATTATTTAAGTTACTACTGACCCCATTTAAAAGTCCTTATGTTTATGCATGGTTAATGAGTTCTTAAGATTAAAAAAGGAAAGAAAAAAGAAAAAAGAAAATAAAAAATGTGTGTGTGTATATGTATATATATTTATAATCCTGTTCATTATGCAAAAACTGACCTATCGATCCATTTTTTGAAATGTGAAATGTGTTACTATGTTATGATATATTATGATATTTTGTTTGATTTTTTTAGATTTGCGAAATCTGTTTTTTTTTCCACTTGAATTGAATTTATAATTATAGTCCAAAGCCATCTCTATTTTTTGCATATTCTTAAAATTTATTTGAAATTTTTGGAATCCATATTCAAAGTTTTGTAACTCTCTGCATTTTATAAATCCATCATTCTAAATTGTGAAATTTTCTTCTAGTTTGAAGAATATTATGATTTTTATCCAATTAAATGAAGTTTACGATATATATATTCTTTCTCTTAGTTTGAATTTATATTTCTAGTCTATATTCATCAATATTTCGATTTCAATTATCATTTTGATGATAACAAAAGTTGGAGAATGGTTAAGATTTTGACTGATGAGTGAATAATTCAAGAATATTTTTAATATCGTAAGTTTAATTGTTTTTTTAACTCACTCATATGCACATATATATGGGGAGTTCAGTTGTAAAGGGGGATACAAATAGGGGAAGTACTATATTTTATATTCAAACACATTTATCACATTCAAAATATTTGTGTATGTTTGTCGTCATCAAAAGGGGGAGATTGTTGAATATAACAATATGATTTTTGTATGATGATAACTAACATATATATATATATATTACACAAATGTGCTTGTATCCGTACTATTCTATATTGCATCACATATAAAAAAGAATATTTATTTTGAATAAAATCCTATTGCACGGAATTTAACATTCAAACAGTATTTTTATTCAAAAAAATATATTTTATTTCAACATTTCAAATAATACAAAATTCGAACTTCAATATTGTACATTTCATTATGATATAATACATTCAATTCGCGTTTACACTCATTACATTCATTCCTCACTACAACACACATTTCACTCGGATTTCACTCAGTAATATATATTGTTTCATGTACTGACTCATATACACACATTGACACACTTCGTCTTTACTTGCTTCACATCCAGTCCAGTCACTTGCATACTTGTCACATAAACACACATAGTAAAATGGAACAAAAATATAATTAACTGTAGACAAATACAAATTTATTTAAATGTTATTTGCCTCAGAATTTAGGTGTGTTTCTCATCATATTTCTGGACTTAATCTGATATATATACATTTATTTGAGTCCAGACTGCTTGTGATATTCACAGTGTTTCACTGTAAATACCACAACGTAGACTGAATAACAAGTGCCTACAGATCAACCTTAACATAACTACAGTGGTATGCTGATCAAGACTAACCACGACTCATATTTGTTGTCTTCTGACCTTGACCAGCCACGATAGAACATAAAGTCGTCTCCTGCTTAAAATAGAAAAAATATTTTACACTTATATACAGTTATTTTTCAGATGAGCATGTACAAAGCTCAAGCATACACAATGGCACAAGAGCTCATGTACATGTCATTTTCAAATCTACCAAAGAATAGAAGAGGCAAAGAACAAAATAGTTGCAGGCAGAATGGTGCAAACAATGGTTCAAATTTGAAAATTACATCATGGTGAAACAAGGTAGCGCATAGGCACTTATATTGCATATCAAGGTCCAACAAAGTAATGCGCATGCACACATTAAAAATCACAAACTCAGGGGCACAAGGAAAAAGGGTACATGAACATGGTGTGTCCAGCAAATGAAGCACATGCAGGAACATGGCATATTTCATAGGTGAAAAAGCAAATACGAGTGCTTCAGCATAAATTGATTGTTGGCACATGCACAACCAAGCTAAACCAGCCAAGCCATGCATACACACAATGGCATAACACTAAACATGCAGTAAAACAACATATGCAATGATACAAGGCCGAGAATAAACTCATGCTGGAAGTCACAATGGCCTAGAGGCATGTATGGCTGATTAATACACAAAGACTATGGTTTAGCAAGGATTAAATGTACAGGTTCAGGAGAATTAGTTAAACTAAGCACAAATCGACCTAGTAATAGTCCAACATCAAAGTAGTGAAATAGCATATGTCATAACAAACATAGAATGCACATGACAACAAGATGGACATGGCAAGTAGCAGTTTAAGCATGAATTTATCCATATACATTTCAAAGAATCAAGAATAGAAGCATAGGTAACATGGCCAAGATTGTAACACCTCGCAATTTTAAATCAGGACATAAGATATAATCAAAGAATAATTTATTTCAAATACAAGAATTAAGGGAAACGGGTTACGCCATTGCGTTCGTCTCGGAATTCTGCTTGAGATAGAGTCCGAGTTTGGGTAAATCGGACAACGTATGAAGAAGATATGGACGAACGAAGTTAGGCAGAAAACCAGAAGAAGAAAAAAATTGCACTGGCGCACTTAGGAAGTACGCCAGTACAAAAATTGCACTGGCGCACTTGGGAAGTGCACCAATACAAAAACTGCACTGGTGCACCTGCCAAGTGCGCCCAGATCGAGCTGAAAACCTGCACAGCTTCCTGGTGTGTTCTGAGCCGTACTGTGACTCATTGCTGAGTCCTTTCTGACTCCTTGCTGAGTCATTAGGGCTGAAGTGTCACCCTATCCTGAATGAATGGTTGTGATTAACTCTTGGATCATCCGACAGCTCTAATTGAATTTGAAACTCTATATATACAACCTAACACTCAACCCTAAAATCACACTAATTCATTCTAAGAGCCGTCATACCGCCATACTCAACCTAGGTCAGCCACCATTCTCTTTCAATTAAAAAGAAAACTAGAAAGCTACGAAGTGAATCAAATCTGAATTATAAGAACAACGATCTACATCAAAGGCGAGCATACCAACTTCAGAATTCAGATTCCAGAAATCAAGAATTCCTTCTTTGTAAGTTCGGTTATTCCTTAGATTTGAACGTGTAATTGGAATCGTTAATGTAATGAATCAAAATATAGAACTATACCAATTTGCATGTTAATTATCTTTTGAGCTTATGGTCGGGACCTATAAGGTGGAAGTTCACCCGACATCATGAGAAGAGGCCGGCTGCAAGGATTAAAAAAAGGTGAAGCACCACCACTGGAAAGAAGGGGTTTGCCTAAACCAAGAGAGGAACACGAGCACCAGACTCGATTTTCCTATCGTGCTTATGTCCGATCGAAAGTTATTTATGCCTTTGGATCTGATTTACGACTATGACTGTGAGACTTGTGCTTAAGACTATGACTATGAAAATGTTGTCAATGAAGCTATTGCCTATGACTATGACTATGAATATGAGACCTTTGTCTAAGACTATGGCCATGAACTATCACCTATGAAATTATTGCCTACGTCTATGAACCATAACTATGAGACTATTGCCTATGACATTGATTAAGAAATTATTGTGATTAGTCGCCCATGACTATTGTGGTTAATTGCCTATGACTATTGTAGTTAGTTGCTTATGACTATTCACATTGTTACAATTAACCGATCATGTTGTACCTTGAACTGGCATTATGTTGGACCAAATCACCTATGCCTATTCCCTTGATTATGTGGATCTCATATTTAGTGTGTCAATTGGGTAGTTTATTCCTATTCACTATTATGTACATCGAACCTGTTGGAGCCATTATTTTTGCATGCCTAATCTTTTATATCAATTCTTGTGCTTATCCCCTATTCCTTTTGATTTGTGCCATTTCATGAGTACATAGAAAACTTGTGAAATCATGTTATACGTATGATTATGATGCGGGGATTGGGCGTAGCTTAATTAAGTTAGTTTGGCATAATAAATATGTTGGCATAATCTAAACTGGCTATAATAGTGAATGATTTAGATGTATATTAGACTTGGGCATAAGTTGATAAATTAAATTGGCCGCAAAGTGTGTAATTGGCGTGTAAACCAAGTTTTGGACATAAACAGTAAACTAGAATATTAAATCTAGTTTTGACATGAACCGTAAATTGGAATAGTAATCTAGATTAGGCATAAATTGTAAAAGGGGAATATTAAATCTAAATAAACTGCAAGTTGGGTAAATTGATTGGTAAATCAAGTTTTGGGCAAAGAATATAAGTATGTTAATTTGCATGACAGATGAATATGATCTAGGCTAAATTGATTTACGGAAAATTTACATAAACAGTAAATATGTAAATTTAGTAAAAGATGAATATGCCTAACCCGAGGTTAGACTGAGTTGTGGTGTAAAACTGCCCGGAACCGACTGGCACATCCAGTGACCACAACAATACCTGTCTAATGTGGATGGTTAATGCATCAAGCCCAGAAAGACCTGAGGTTAGACTGAGTTGTGGTGTAAACCTGCCCGGAACCGACCGGCACATCTAGTAACCACAACAATATCTATCTAATGTGAGTGGTTGGTGCTTTAATTAATTAATTAATTGAGGCTCATGAATAAATCAAGCTAGAAATGGTGAGGTTAAGTAATTATTGAAACACTTAACCATAATAACATGTTAACAAAGACAAGAAGGGTGGGGTTAAGTAATCGAGAAAACACTTAGCCAATTCAACAGACTAGATGGTGAGGTTAAGTAAATTTAGAACACTTAACCATAATAACATGTTAACTAGGCAAGTGGGTGAGGTTAAGTAAAAATTAGAACACTTAACCATTACAACATGTTAATTAGACAAGTGGGTGATGTTAAGTAAATTTAGAACACTTAACCGTTGTAACATGTTAATTAAGCAGATGATAGGGTTAAGTTAACTAAAGTAACACTTAACCAAAAATATATAATGACATGTGGTGGGGTTAAGTAATACAAGAGGAAAGTACTTAACCAATTATATAACATGGTGTATGGGAAGGGTTAGGTTAACACAAGAGGACAACACTTAACCAATATAACATGAATTGAGGTAAGGTCAAGTCAACACCAGAAGGAAACACTTAACCAACATGACGTGACCGGTGGATGGGTTAAGTTATCTTGAATTTATTAATGACACTTGACCAGTATAACTTGATGAGCTAATGGGGTTAAGCTAAATGGGGAATACTTAACCAATATAACCTGATGACTGAACAGGGTTAAGTTAATAAATCACACTTAACCAATACAACAAGATAATCGAGAAAGGTTAAGTTAATAAAAACTTCCTAACCAACACGACTTGACGAGTAGGAGGTTAAGTACATATCGGGGTGGTGGGTAATATTGATAAATATAGGCCCATAGAACTTAACCATTAAATAAACATGCTTGAATCCGTGGGAAGGTTAAGTACATATCGGGTTGGAGGGTAATATTAGTAAATATAGGCCCACATAACTTAACCATTAAATAAACATGCTTGAATCAGTGGGAAGGTTAAGTACACATCGGGTTGGTGGGTAATATTAGTAAATATAGTCCCATAAACTTAACCAGCGGGAAACCCTAGTAACGGGGACCCATTTCAGTAGTAACCCACATAGATGTATCATGGTACCCTGAAACTAGGCAGGTTGGGGCATGATTACTGGGCTGATTATAAGCGGTCAAAGATAACGGCAAGGGGTACGTCAGTGTAGGTTCCGACGGTTTACGGGCATGCACGTACTCCGGCGTGGGAAAAAGAAGGCACTGGGTACCAGTAGTTATACACTGTGCATCTTGAATCGTGTCTGGTCGCTATCATAAGGCTTGATACACCTTATAGTGGGGCCAACACAGAGTATCTACACGCAAGAGAGGGCCGACTGACACAGACACATGGAGAATTAATACAACTAGGTAGCATAATCCCTAGTTGGACCTAGGTCGCGTAAACCCTGAATCCGAGAGGCGTTCAATAGGTAGCATAAACCCCAGTGGCCCTGGGTAGCGTAAAACCCTGGTTGAATCTAGGAAGAACTCGATAGTAAACCCTAGATTAGATCTAGGTAATAAATGGAATCCCCATAATAGATGTACACCTGAAGGCAACCGCAAATACGGGGATTGGGATCAAGTTATCATATGATCATAGATTACTGGTTTGGACACCAGTTAGGTAGTGCAGAGATATAGAAATCAGTATAAACAGGGTAGTTACGAAGCAGAAAAGGAGTAGAAGCGCATTTAGTTTATCAGTACATTCAGTTTATCGGTACATTCAGTTTATCTTGCCATATCCCATGCTTATTCCATGTTATCTTGTTACTATGGTTTAGTCTTATATTTAGTTTATTCATGTCATGACCCCTTTTCCTCATTTAAATACTAAGAATCACTGGACTTACCAGACTTTATGTCTGAACTAGTTTGCTTTCGCCTCTTTTCTTTCGTCCCCCCCTACCCCAGGTAGTCAGGGAGGGAAAAGCTCAGCTCATTTTGGGGCCGTTACTCTCTCCGAGCTTGAAGATTCTTTGGCGCATTGCTTTGAACTCCATTTTCTACTGCTATGGCTGGCTCATGCTTTATTGGGGAATATCATTGTTAGTTTGTTCTTCTTATATATTAAACAAGATAGATGCTTTCTTGTAATAAGTATTGGTGTTGTAGAACAATCTTTGTACAAGTTGTTGTAATCAATAAAGGTTATTTATCTTCCGCTGCTTTATTTGTCTGTTTTGTAATTTTTTTGCATCTTGTACTAAAAATGCTCCACCGAAATTAAGGCATTCCCTTTGTGAGTGTAATAACCCGGAAATCTGAGCCAATTTAAAAAATTTAATTTAGCAATTTTAATGAATTTTGAATGTTTAAAATGAATTATTTTAAATATTAACGACGACAAATTTGTTTTGAACAGAATTCGAACGTATATATTTATTTGAATCGTCGTTAGAATATATATATATATTTATTTTAAATTATAAAAGGAATTGAAAATGGCGCGGTAGTTCGATAATTCGATTTCCAATTTCAAATGGATGTACAGGATTCAAAATAAACCGGATTTTGGCGAAACCAAAAATATTAGAATCTAATTGAGAATATCTTTCCAACGAATTTGAAAAATTGAAATTTCATAGAGGGGATAAAAAGTTACGTCCAGTTGAAAATTCAGAATAGTCGCTATGGAATTCTGGCCCTTAAAAATAGCCATTTCGCAAACGACCTTGGTTTTCGACGAAACCACTTTTGTTGGATCCGGGATGTCAAATTATTGCTAGATTCCAAAAATCATAATTTTTCGAATCATTCTGTGAGCGTGGCAAAGGAAAACGTGTTTTGTCAATTTCAGTCAATTTCGATCAACCAGAAAATGGCCATTTTTCAAACGATCTCGGAATTTGACGAAATTAGTTTTGTTAGGACCGTATCGTTAATACAAAGCTAGAAAATATTTTTCGGGAATTTTTACAGCCCGTATGTGGCTCCGATAAATTAAAATGCTCGTTCAAATTCAATATATAGATTTATATTTTGATTTTAGTGGAAACTGATCGTAACAGTTGAATCAGCTTATGATACATATCCCATTGTGTTCGGAATAGGGGTAATTAGCTAGGGACGACAGTCGTTAGGTCTCTTTTAGAGATCGAAATAAAAAGTTACTTTTTGAATTATAAATAATAAAATAATTAAATATATATTGGTCAACCCTCTTTCCTTCTCTCCCATCGTCCAAATCATTCACCGTGAAAAAATAGAAACGCACAAAGCAGCCCATCGCCCCTCCACCGTCATGCCCACCACCGCCGCACACCCCCAGCGCCGCTGCCTCCTCCCTCTCCTCCTCCTCCTCTCCTTCATGTTCTCTCTCTCTCTTCAATCCCTAAAAAAAAACCTAACCCCCAAATCAATTGAAAATCCACACTCCAGCCCACCACTGAACCGCCAGCTCACCCCTTTCCCCTCCCCCCTCCAACGATCCCGACGCCGACATCAGGCCACATCACCTTCCTTCTTCGACAGTGAGTCCTTTTCCCTGATTCTATTTTATTTTATTATATAAAATTCTTATTTTTTTTAGATAGAAAAGCTTGGATTTTTAAGGAAGAAAAGTTATGATTTTTATATAAGAAAAGTTGTGATTTTTAAATGGCATTCATGCGAAAATGATTTTTCATTGAAGAAAATATGATCTTGCATTGAAGAAAATATGATTTTGCATTAAAGAAAATATGATTTTGCATTGAAGAAATTATGATTTTGCATTAAAGAAAAATATGATTTTTATAGCGATGATATAAAAATCCGATCTTTATATTAGAAGTAGATATAAAAATATAATTTTTATACAGAGAATAGCGTGGTAAAAATATATTCTTTATTATATGAACATCGTTATAAAAATAGAATTTTTATTTATATAGTAGCGGTGTAAAAATGGAATTTTTATCTATGTAGTAGCGGTGTAAAAATAGAATTTTTATCTATATAGTAGCGGTGTAAAAATAGAATTTTTATCTATATAATAGCGGTATAAAAATATGACTGTTATATACATGGCAATTATATAAAAATATGATTTTTATATATGTAGTGGCTACGGACAATGAAATTGACAAAAGGCGAGCACGACAAAGATTTCTACATATGAAGAGTCGTGGTGTATTGGTTTAGCTAGTCGGTGAGAACTTCTCACTTTAAATTTCATTTTCTAGTTAAGATTATATACTAGGATGCAGACGGTGCTTAGCAGCACCCGACACCCGTCGTCCACAGACCATGGACGGCTTGTTTATTTGATTGATGTGTTGTGAAAATTGGTTGTGATGTGGAATGATTGTAAATAAATATTCATGTATTGAAATAAATTAATTATCATTAAAAATATATTCTTAACGTGAATGTGAATAAATAAATATTTATTTACAAACCGGATGGTTTGTTTATGTACACCTATTTGAAGGATATTGATTGGGACGATAAATTTTACACATCGTCCAACTGCACAAATAATATTCAGTGTTTGTGGATTGAAACCCCACACGGGTGTTGGGATGATATTTAACGTACACTAGTCCCAATTGTTTAGTGGTATGTCGATCGTTTGATTGACAGACTGTATGAGCGTTAATTATTTATATTTAATGCTTATGCAGTTGTGGGGTGCACTTTGGATGATGGTTGATTATTTATCATTGCTATTATATACATGTGTTGTATGGAATCCATATAATTAACATTATATGGTAATTGATTGGGCCTCATTCCAATTGGAAAAATATATTAAATAACAAAAATAGTCATGTGCTGACGATGCTCATGTGTTGAGAATGCTCATGTGTTGAAAGAAATATAGATTCATGTGTTGAATAAAGAAAATATTCATTTGTTGAATAGAATAACGAAGTTATTGAAATATATAAAGCCGTATTGATTAGATATGCTCCATTTTGACGCGAACGATATTTATATCGATGATATTCGTTTTTGTAATGAATATAGAAAAGAAAGTGATTTCAAAATATAACGTTTCGAAAATATTATCATTTATATAGTAATGATATGAAATATTAAGTTTTGATTTGAAATTGAATATGAAGTTGAAATTGTTTTGAAAACGAATTTAAAACGATTTATAAAATACGTTTTGAATTGAAATTGACGAAATATATATAATAAATATATTATATATATTAAATGGCCTGAATAGAACGCGCCGCGCCGTGGCAGTTCGCAAATTTCGACCATTGACTTCGAATCGACGTTGCGGGAGATTCGTCCGTCGGATTCTCCTAAAACCGGAACCGTTGGGTTCGATCGGAAAGAGCTTTCCAATGAATATTAGAAATTTGAAATCTAACGGTTGGATTTGGAATTATGTCGAAATAAAATTTGGAAAAGGTCGCTGTAAGTGCAGTTCAGTGCCTGTTATTGAAAACCGACTGTACGGGCCTTGATAAAATTATTAAAAATATTAATAATTTGTGTGAAATCATAATATATGAATTGGAAAAAATTGGGATGAAAAATTCCACATTTGAAAGGATAAAAATATATATTTATCGAAATGAACTAGTTTTGAACTAGAATTAAAATCCAACTATTATTAAATAAATAAAACTGAATTTGAACTGGTTTTAAAAATAATCATAATTTCCAGTACGTGAATTGGAATGGATTTGAATCGAAATTATCTTTGGAATATTTCGATTTTGGATTTCGTGATTATACATAGATCGTTATGGGAATTTGAAAGATATATTTATATCGTTATTTCCAATACGATATTTGTTGGTCGTAGAATTTGATATTGAACATAAGCCGATATATTTTCTATTCAGAGCCTTGTATTTAATAACAAATATGATTTGGGTTTGTCGTGAATAGTGTCTTCATTAACATTGTTCTTAAACCCAGTTGAGAAAAAGATTAATTCTTTCTATTTAGATTTAATGAAGTGTACCAATTAAATAATATTAATTGGAGTTGAATTTAAATTGGTTTTTGGGTTTATCGTGAGCGGTGTTTTAAATAGCACCTGTTCTTTAACCCGATTAACAATGGGAAGTGATTTTGGGTTTATCGTGAACCGCGTTTTAGATGACATTGGTTCTTTAACCCAGTTAAAGACAGGATATTGATTTTTGAGAATATTAAAACTAAGTGGAGTTTTAATGAATCTGTAATTAGATTGAAATGTGAATTGATAATTTGAATTATCAAATTTGGAAAGTGATCGAGAATGGAGTATCACCAGTTTTTCTCCAAAGTGATAGTTAAATCTTTCATTAGATTTAAACATGAAATGGTAATTAATATTTACCGGTAACACCGTGGGGTTAGATATGGAGTATTACCAGTTTTGCTCCATGGGATAAATAGGTTGGGATTGGGAAGTAAAATAAATAATTACTTCGGTGTGGTTCGCTAATCTCGACTAGTTTGGAAATCCTTTACATGGTTTGAAAAGATATCCAAAGGAAGATTAAAGAATAAATTTAGAAGAATTTATCTTAGAGAAAATTAATGGGAACATTTCCCCAAGATTGTGAATACGTGAATAAAAGAATAATCTGAATTGGAATAAGGCATATGTTGTGTTTGTGTAACATTTGTTTATTATATACGCGGGTTATTCGGAAAGGGCGGGTTTATACCCATTCTGGATAACCGATTCGAAGATAAGTCGAAGATGAAGATGGTGGTTGAAGACCGGAAGTCTTCACATCATTTAGGTGATTACTGATGATCTTGATTGGGCTGTACACCCAAGATGAGGGAATCAGTTGGTGATCGTCCAGACGTACTTGGAGATCGATGGATATGCGAGGAAAGTGCCTTCGGTTTCGTTCAGACCCAGAATGAACTTGTAAATGGACTGTGTGTCTGACATTGGATTTTATTCTGTGTTGATTGATCTCTATTAAATATACATCTGTTTGGCGGCGGAGAATTTATTCTCTTGCTTAACGCCCTTCTCTGAGACGTACGAGCTTGGAGGTTGTATATCGATGGACATCAGTCGCATTGAGTGAATTGCATGTGTGGCACGCCTAAGTTGCAGATGATCAAGGCTTCTGTTAAAAAGCAAAGTCTTGTGGTTGATGATCAAAGCACGGCCTATGTGGCACAATTTTGTGTATGACATTAATTCGCGAGCCTCACACCTCGGTATGAGTCAAAAACAGGATAGTGACTGCAGGGAGAGCACGACGTTTCTTTCTAGCTAGTGGTAGTGTCAGTGCTTAAACTGGCTGACATTTATATACTTTTCACCTGTGTGGTTGTTGGAATGCGAGGCGCCTCGAATATATGGTCGATAACTGGCACTATGTGAGCCGACGTACAGACCATTATATATAGGTCCTATAGGACCGGGAAACGTGTGTTCAGGAATAACTAATCCTCAAAAGTAAGAGAGGACCAGCCTTGAAGATCCAAGGATCGCTGTGTGTGGTCTTGAGACATTTGCTAGAGTGTCTCGAACGGAGAGGAGCTTGCCCCTTGCCTCGAATCATGATGGAATCCAATTTCCAATAAGTGACTTTTGGTTCTATTTGTAGGGCCTAGTATGGCGACATAGAGGTATGGGACACTTATGCCGTCTATGATTGACACTTATGATTGAAATTGTTTTGAAACTATACACTTATAGTAATATCAAAATAATCTGTTTTTGAACGTACCAAGCATTTTTTGGCTATTATAAGGTAAAACCCTATCCTCCGGCTTGCGTTGCATTGTGTGATGGGACCTGGGTCTTATAATAGCTTCATTTTTCTTTATTTAGCATTGCGTTATTTGTTTTATGCACTGGTATTCTTGATAGGAAACCTATTCCGTGTTATATAGCGTGGTCCCTTGATTTACCTAACTTTAAAAATAAAGATTAATAACTGTTTTAGTTCTCACACCAGTCACATGACTGACCTGGAGTTTATTGTTTTAACCTAAACTCTGGTGCCCCTATTTTCCGCACGGGCAGCTAGTAGTTTTGGTTTCGCAGATTTATATTCACAGGATCCTGATTTACAACTGGAACGATGCTCGGAAAGCTCTGTATCCCTGTGTTACTTTCAGTTGTGTTTTGTATTGTTTTCCGCTGCTAGGTAATTTATTGTAATCTCTGATATTTGTCAAATGTGTAATATTTGTTCATACTTTGTATATTCTTGTAATCTGTTGGAAATTGTTGTAATAAACAATGAAATGTTCTTCTATTTGTGTTCTAATTTGTCTTGTCCTCAAAGCAATTCGTGCTTTCCTTACCGGGGAAGTTACGGGTTACTACATTTGGTATCAGAGCTTTGGTTTACAGAGCTCGAGAACAAGGCACATTAGAACCATACGAAAGAATTCATCAGATATTGGATTAGTAATATCCAATTAGAATGACTCGTTAGAGATAGGATCAGTAGTATCCTAGAACGAGTGTGAAGAGTATATTTTTCAAATGAAAACAATAGTGTTTTGAAAATTTAAACCAGTATACATATTTGAATAATTTATTTGTATTGAATTTGGACAATCCAATATATAAAGATTTTGCATATACGCGTCATGAATGTATATTCGAAGTTTTAATATACTAGATAGATATAGAATCACACTAGTCGCTCGGAGATGATTTTGATGATGGAGCTCCATCACCAATATTTATGTTCGTGTTTCGAAAGTGGGATTTTTATATACTTCCATTGACTGGTGTGAGAACCAAAACTTACATAGAATTATTGTTGTGAATTGGCATCAAAAACATGATTTTCTGTGTATATATATCAAATTATGAATTTGAAAAGCTAATCCACTAATTGATTGATGATTGTGTTGTTTGATTATTGTTTTGATTAATTAAATTTTGAACCATTTAGCCTAATTGAACCGAATATTGAACTGTATTCAAAAATGATTACATTTGCATGCATATACATGTACTTACATTGAGCAGGTCATAGCAAGGAGGCTAGAGCAGAAGAATAAAATTGTTTGCCCAATAAATAGGTACATGTTTACTAATTTCTTGGGTTATGGATGATTTTATGAGCCGATTGACTAGCCGCTTGGCTGTTTCTTTTTCTTTTTGGATTGATGAGGGCCATGGGAGGCTATTTGAAACATCCCGAAGCTCCCGGTGCAGGGGAGGTTATGGCGAAATTTTTAGAAAATTTAGGGTGTTAGCCAAATTTTTGAAAAATTTGAAAAATTCTTAGAAACTGAAAAGTTGAAGAACTTAAGTTGTAATGAAAATAATGGAAGTTGAGTCAGTTTGTACAACAACTTTCAGCTTCGTTCCTTTTCGGGGACGAAAAATTTTAAGTGGGGGAGATTGTAATAACCCGGAAATCTGAGCCAATTTAAAAATTTTATTTTAGCAATTTTAATGAATTTTGAATATTTAAAATGAATTATTTTAAATATTAACGACAAGAAATTTATTTTGAATAGAATTCGAACGTATATATTTATTTAAATCGTCGTTAGAATATATATATATATATATTTTAAATTATAAAAGGAATTGAAAATGGCGCAGTAGTTCGATAATTCGATTTCCAATTTCAAATGGATGTACAGGATTCAAAATAAACCGGATTTTGGCGAAACCAAAAATATTATAATCTAATTGCGAATATCTTTCCAACGAGTCCAAAAAATTGAAATTTCATAGCGGGGATAAAATGCTACGTCCAGTTGAAAATTCAGAATAGTCGCTATGGAATTCTGGCCCTTAAAAATAACCATTTTGTAAACGACCTCGGTTTTCGACGAAACCTCTTTAGTTGGATCCAGGATGTCAAATTATTGCTAGATTCCAAAATTCGTAATTTTTCGAATCAATATGTGAGCGTGGCAAAGGAAAACGAGTTTTGTCAATTTCAGTCAATTTCGATCGACCAGAAAATGGCTATTTTTCAAACGGTCTCGGAATTTGACAAAATTAGTTTTGTTAGGACGTATCGTGAATAGAAGTTAGAAAATATTTTTTGGGAATTTTTACTGCCCGTATGTGGCCCCGGTAAATTAAAATGTGCATTCAAATTCAATATATAGATTTATATTTTGATTTTGGCGGAAACAGATTGTAACAGTTGAATCGGCTTATGATACATATCCCATTGTGTTTGGAATGGGGGTAATTAGTTAGGGACTACAGTCGTTGGGTCTCGTTTAGAGATCGAAATAAAAAGTTGCTTTTGGGGGAATTCAAAATAATTAAATAATTAAATATATATTGGTCAACCCTCCTTCCTTCTCTCCCATCGTCCAAATCATTCACCGTGAAAAAAAAAGAAACGCACGCAGCAGCCCATCGTCCTTCCACCGTCGCACACCCCTAGCGCCACCGCCTCCTTCCTCTCCTCCTCCTCTCCTTCCTCTTCTCTCTCTCTCCTCAATCCCTTAAAAAAAACCTAACCCCCAAATCAATTGAAAATCCACACTCCAGCCCACCACTGAACCGCCAGCTCACCCCTTTCCCCTCCCCCCTCCGACGATCCCGGCGCCGACATCAGGCCACATCACCTTCCTTCTTCGACAGTGAGTCCTTTTCCCTGATTCTATTTTATTTTATTATATTAATTTCTTATTTTTTTTAGATAGAAAAGCTAGGATTTTTAAGGAAGAAAAGTTATGATTTTTATATAAGAAAAGTTGTGATTTTTATATGGCATTCATGCGAAAATGATTTTGCATTAAAGAAAATATGATCTTGCATTGAAGAAAATATGATTTTGCATTAAAGAAAATATGATTTTGCATTGAAGAAATTATGATTTTGCATTAAAGAAAACTATGATTTTTATAGCGATGATATAAAAATACGATCTTTATATTAGAAGTAGATATAAAAATATAATTTTTATATAGAGAATAGCGTGGTAAGAATATAATCTTTATTATATGAACATCGTTATAAAATAGAATATTTATCTATATAGTAGCGGTGTAAAAATAGAATTTTTATCTATATAGTAGCGGTGTAAAAATAATTTTTTTATCTATATAGTAGCGGTGTAAAAAGAGAATTTTTATCTATATAATAGCGGTATAAAAATATGATTTTTATATACATGGCAATAATATAAAAATGTGATTTTTATATATGTAGTGGCTACGGACAATGAAATTGACAAAAGGCGAGCACGACAAAGATTTCTACATATGAAGAGTCGCGGTGTATTGGTTTAGCTAGTCGGTGAGAACTTCTCACTTTAAATTTCATTTTCTAGTTAAAATTATATACTAGGATGCAGACGGTGCTTAGCAGCACCCGACACCCGTCGTCCACAGACCATGGACGGCTTGTTTGTTTGATTGATGTGTTGTGAAAATTGGTTGTGATGTGGAATGATTGAAAATAAATATTCATGTGTTGAAATAAATTAATTATCGTTAAAAATATATTCTTAACATGAATTGAATAAATAAATATTCATTTACAAATCGGACGGTTTGTTTATGTACACCTATTTGAAGGATATTGACTGGGACGATAAATTTTACACATCGCCCAACTGCACAAATAATATTCAGTGTTTGTGGACTGAAACCCCACTCGAGTGTTGGGATGATATTTAACGTACACTAATCCCAATTGTTTAATGGTATGTCGATCGTTTGATTGACAGACTGTATGAGCGTTAATTATTTATATTTAATGCTTATGCAGTTGTGTGGTGCACTTTGGATGATGGTTGATTATTTATCATTGCTATTATATACATGTGTTGTATGGAATCCATATAATTAACATTATATGGTAATTGATTGGGCCTCATTCCAATTGGAAAAATATATTAAATAACAAAATAGTCATGTGTTGACGATGCTCATGTGTTGAGAATATTCATGTGTTGAAAGAAATATAGATTCATGTGTTGAATAAAGAAAATATTCATTTGTTGAATAGAATAACGAAGTTATTGAAATATATAAAGCCGTGTTGATTAGATATGCGCAATTTTGATGCGAACGATATTTATATCGATGATATTCGTTTTTGTAATGAATATAGAAAAGAAAGTGATTTCAAAATATAACGTTTTTAAAATATTATCATTTATATAGTAATGACATGAAATATTCAGTTTTGATTTGAAATTAAATATGAAATTGAAATTGTTTTGAAAACGAATTTAAAACGATTTATAAAATACGATTTGAATTGAAATCGATGAAATATATATAATATATATATTAAATGGCCTGAATAGAACGCTCCGCGCCGCGGCAGTTCGCGAATTTCGACCATTGACTTCGAATCGACGTTGCGGGAGATTCGACCATCGGATTCTCCTGAAACCGGAACCTTTGGGTTCGTATCGAAAAGAGCTTTCAAAGAGTATTAGAAATTTGAAATATAACGGTTGGATTTTGAATTATGTCCAAATAAAATTTGGAAAGGTCGCTATAAGTGCAGTTCGGTGGCCATTATTCAAAACCGACTGTACGGACCTTGTTAAAATTATTTAAAATATTAATAATTTGTGTGAAATCATAATATATGAATTGGAAAGAACTGGGATGAAAAATTCCACATTTGAAAGGATAAAAATATATTTTTATCGAAATGAACTAGTTTTGAACTAGAATTAAAATCCAATTATTTTTAAATAAATAAAATTGGATTTGAGCTGGTTTTAAAAATAATCAGAACTTCCAATACGTGAATTGGAATGGATTTGAATCGAAATTATCTTCGGAATATTTCGATGTTGGATTTTGTGATTATACATAGATTATTATGGGAATTTGAAAGATATTTTTATATCATTATTTCCAATACGATATTTGTTGGTCGTAGAATTTGATATTGAACATAAGCCGATATATTTTCTATTCAGAGCCTTGTATTTAATATCAAATGTGATTTGGGTTTGTCGTGAATGGTGTCTTCATTAACATTGTTCTTAAACCTAGTAGAGAAAAAGATTAAATCTTTCTATTTAGATTTAATGAAGTGTACCAATTAAATAATATTAATTGGAGTTGAATTTAAATTGGTTTTTGGGTTTATCGTGAGCGGTGTTTTGAATAACACCTATTCTTTAACCCGATTAACAATGGGAAGTGATTTTGGGTTTATCGTGAATCGTGTTTTAGATGACATTGGTTCTTTAACCCAGTTAAAGATAGGATATTGATTTTTGAGAAGATTAAAACTAAGTGGAGTTTTAATGAATCTGTAATTAGATTGAAATGTGAATTGATAATTTGAATTATCAAATTTGGAAAGTGATCGAGAATGGAGTATCACCAGTTTTGCTCCAAAGCGATAGCTAAATCTTTAATTAGATTTGAATGTGAAATGGTAATTAATATTTACCGATAACACCATGGTGTTAGATATGGAGTATTACCAGTTTTGCTCCATAGGATAAATAGGTTGGGATTGGGAAATAAAATAAATAATTACTTCGGTGTGGTTCGCTAATCCCGACTAGTTTGGAAATCTTTAACATGGTTTGAAAAGATATCCAAAGAAAGATTGAAGAATAAATTTAGAAGAATTTATCTTTGATAAAATTAATGGGACCCTTTCCCCAAGATTGTGAATACCTGAATAAAAGAATATTCTGAATTGGAATGAGGCGTATGTTGTGTTTGTGTAACATTTGTTTATTATATACGCGGGTTATTCGGAAAGGCCAGGTTTATACCCATTCAGAATAACCGATTCGACGATAAGTCGAAGATGAAGACGGTGGTTGAAGACCGAAAGTATTCACATCGTTTGGGTGATTACTGATGATCTTGATTGGGCTGTACACCCAAGATGAGGGAATCAGTTGGTGATCGTCCAGACGTACTTGGAGATCGATGGATCTGCGAGGAAAGTGCCTCCGGTTTTGTTCAGACCCAGAATGAACTTGTAAATGGACTGTGTGTCTGACATTGGATTTTATTCTGTGTTGATTGATCTCTATTAAATATACATCTGTTTGGCGGAGGAGAATTTATCCTCTTACTTAATGCCCTTCTCTGAGACGTATGAGCTTAGAGGTTGTATATCGATGGACATCAGTCGCATGGAATGAATTGTCTGTGTGGCACGCCTAAGTTGTAGATGATCAAGGCTTCTATCGAAAAGCAAATTCTTGTGGTTGATGAACAAAGCAAGGCCTATGTGGCGCAGCTTTGTGTATGGCATTAATTCGCGAGCGTCACACCTCGGTATGAGTCAAAAACGGGATAGTGACTGCAGGGAGAGCACGACGTTTCTTTCTAGCTAGTGGTGGTGTCAGTGCTTAAACTGGATGACATTTATATACTTTTCACCTGTGTGGTTGTTGGAATGCGAGGCGCCTCGAATATATGGTCGATAACTGGCACTATGTGAGCCGACGTACAGACCATTATATGTAGGTCCTATAGGACCGGGAAACGTGTGTTCAGGAATAACTAATCCTCAAAAGTAAGAGAGGATCGGCCCTAAAGATCCAAGGATCGCTGTGTGTGGTCCTGAGACATTTGCTAGAGTGTCTCGAATGGAGAGGAGCTTGCACCTTGCCTCAACACATGATGGAATCCAATTTCCAATAAGTGACTTTCGGTTTTATTTGTAGAGCCTAGTATGGCGACATAGTGGTATGGGACACTTATGCCGTCTATGATAGATAATTATGATTGAAATTGTTTTGAAACTATACACTTATAGTAATATCAAAATAATCTGTTTTTAAATGTATCAAGCATTTTTTGGCTATTATAAGGTAAAACCCTATCCTCCGGCTTGCGTTGCATTGTGTGATGGGACCTAGTTCTTATAGTAGCTTCATTTTGCTTTATTTATGTAACGACCTGGCATTTTGACCGCTCCAAGATGGTAATTAAACCAACTCGAACCGTTCAAAATGACAGATTGTTATTGCTTATGAAGTTGAAATATAAATCATCACAGAATCACAGACACAGAACATAGGATATCTCACAGCGGAAGCAAAAATTTATACGATAATACAAAATCATTAAATTTACATGATATCAGAGTACATAAGATAAATTACAGAACCAGCGGAAGACTGAACGAAGAATCATACCAACATCAGTAGTAAGTAGAGATGGGCTTATCTGCAGCAGAAATAACTGGTGGATGACTGGAACTCCAACGAATTTCATGCTCTAATAGATAAATTTCCAAACTGGAATACTCGGTCTGACCTGGGCATTTTGCAAGAAAAAAACAAACAAAATACTCGAGTCAGGACTAACAGTCTCATATAAGTGAATTAACTCAAATGAAGTGTCCACTTAAATGTAAAATAACTTAAAGGATGTTCGGGATCTTCATCCTCTAAGGATACGCGAAACTAATATCTAAATAATAGTACAATACTATTGTAATGTCTGTTCAGTAAAGTAAATATAATGAAAATAGCGTAAGCGGGATTACATTTTTACCCTTACACCGTTTATAATACCGTAGTCTATACAGTACCGTAAACCCACCATACCACGATGGCATCAGAGGGCACTCCATAGGTACGATACAAATCAAAATCGTAGGGGGCACGCTAAGGATAATATGACAAGGCACTCGAGGCAATACCCAGGGTAGGATTCTACCAATTGCACTCCCGGACCAGTGGTAACGCATAGCAACCACTACCGCCCACTTCGGAACACACTCCCATAATCAAAAGGGCGCCCAAATCATCAACATAGTCATAGAAATGGTATCGAAGAAGTGCGTCCGATCAAAGGTGCTACCTTAATTAGTCACGGTATAGCTCATGTTTATTCATTTCAATTATGACCCGAAGGTCAAGGCCATTTCGTTCTCGTTCGCCTTCTTCAATCCAGTACTCGCCTCTAAATCATCATGCTTCGTTCTGGATACGTCATCACGTACACAGTTGTTAAAGTGGTATCGACACTGACAGAGAGTATGCCACTTACCGACTCCGGTCTCCTTAACAACCAAACGTTTACATTTTTCACACCGTGGCCATTAGCTTTGAAATTATATTTCGAGTACCGCAAATCAATTTATTTCAAATATTGCCCCAAAATCAATTCTTCAATAGTTGGTTCGATTAAAGTTGCAAATCTACTATTCAAAATTTCTTTGTCAACCATTGGTGTCAAAGTTTCAACTTCCTCGAAATATCGCTATTGCTTGAATTCCTTTATTTCACCCTTTGGATTACTAGACTGGATTGGACATAGCTTTTATTCGGATTATAAAATAATTTTTGAAAAATTAAGTTTTGAAAAATAGTATAGGTATATTAAATTTGAAAATAATGCATATGTGTATATATATATATATATATATATATATATATGTAGTAGAAAACTATTATAAAGTGTATATAGTTAAAGTAATCAAATTTATTTTATAAAAGTATACTTACAAAATCAAGTAATGCGAAAAAAATTGCCTTTATAAAATTTATAGTACTATTAAAAATATTAATCCAATCCAACCTAAATCCAAGTTTCACAATTTCTTTTCTCATCAAAAATTTCACCTTTTGATCCAATTCCCTTTTGTTTAGTTCAAATTCAAGGCTTCACGATTAGCGATTTTCAAATCATTGTTCGCCTTGGATCACATATCCATTTTTTTTTAAAACCCCAACCAACTTTAACATTATTTGTAAATCAAAATATGATCCCTTAAATTCTAACTTGTTAAATAAACCCGTATTCACCATGATTTAGATAATCATATTCTTTCATACTTGAACTTAAACTCTTCCATTCCGACAAAATTCATCTTACATTCACGTGGCGAAAATTCATTTGACAAATCATATATTAAAATAAGATTTGAAACATTTCCCAAGTCTTTGCAAATCTTTACATTAAATAATTGAATTAAAAATTTATCTTATCATAAACATAAATTTATGAAAAATTCATATAGATAGATAAAAGTTTTGAGTGTTAACTTGAAACCCTCTTTACCCTTATTTTCATACAAATTGGATCCCTTTGTAAAAATTCAAGAAAAATTTGCACAAAATTTCTTTTAACTTTCTTTATGATATATAGAAAATTTCCTTAAAACTTCAACTTGCCAAAATCGATAAATTATTTAAAATAATTTTATTGACCACGGTGTCCGTATAAAATTTTCTATCCTATGGTCAAGTGATACGGATATTTATCATTTCAATCCATTCTTTAAAATATTTGAATCACGGGTATGTATCATTTCAACCCGCATCCCAGATCGATTCGAATGCACAAGGGGTTCGGGTATGTATCATTTCAACCCGTAATGGTTTCAAATCAAAAGGGGAACTTGCATGGTGAGAAAAATAAAGATAACATGTCAAGCATACATCCATATTGTGTCATATAATATAATGGTGTGCATCGCACGTGCACAATCACGAAGCAAACAATTCTAGAGCAACTAACATTTCATCAACATTTCAAATCATTAATTCGCTTAATGAAAATATTAGTCTGTGAGTGAGTAGAAACTCACCTTTCTTGGGATTGAGATGGATAAAACTCCAATGTGACATGAACACAACACTAGCACAACTCCAACCTGAATGAGCATACGGCTACACCTAAGGCACGACCGAAATAGGACAGGGATGAGCCTAAACTCAAAACCTAGACAGCGACACATTTGAGATGGCGAAACTCACAGAAACCAAACACAAATCAGCGTCGTTTGTCGCAAATATTTGCTGGTTCAATACTGCTCTGATAACACAATTAATTTATAAACTCAACAGTCGCAAATCAAATCTTTGAAACCTAAACAGCAAACCCAAATAAATCATCTTTCTATATAAAAAAAACAAAGAGAAGATATACACAAGCTTATGGCTTATCACCAGTCCAGGATGCATCAAGGAACGCATGCAGTGTTGGAGCTCAGGTGTTGCGCGTAGCCAGAGCGTTAGAGAGCTTTGGTTTGTACATGGCCTCAGCGGTTGCGCGACTTGTGGGAAATGCGTTGGTGGTATCACGCGAGGTCAAAGGCTGGCAGATCTAGAAGGAAGCGAAGGCGGTGATTATGATCGAGCAGCGGTGGACACAGCGTGGTCATCGAGCGACGTGAATGGTCAGAGGTGACGATTGATTTGATCGCTGAAAATTTGAGGAAAGGAGCTTCCCCTTTTCCTCTCTTCATATGAACGAATGGGAAAAGGTGGGTGATTGACGGTTCGCAGACTTCAGATCTGGGTGAGAGGAGGCGGAAACGGGCTTCAGCAGATGAAAGAGGCCATCGGTTTCTGGTGAAGGAGTGGCCATCGCCTCGATTTAGGAGGAAATCGATTTGGGAACAAACGGATTGATTTTTGTGAGGAAATGAAAGCATTGCGCTGAGGCCATTTGAATTTGGGGATAAATGACCTTTTTTTTCTCCAGTAAAAAGAATAAAGGAGGAACGGAAGTAAAAGAACAGGTGGAACGAGGATCAGAAGGATGAGAACACACGTTACAAAAACTCAGAACAAACGAACAAGTATCCAAGACAAATTAAACAAATTTGTTAAAATAAAAGGGGAGGGAGCGAGAAAAAGGAACGGAACCTCAAGGAAGAAAGGTAGGCGCGATGTGTGTTTTACTCTGAGCTTTTAACGCGTGTAGTTAACCTTCTACTATTACAGAATGTGGTGGACAGATGTTGAACGAAGTAATAAGTGCCAAAAGTGTTTTAATTAAATCTTCACAAGTGTTCAGCATTTATATTCAAATTTTACCGGTATAGAGCAACTTCAGCTTCGTCCCTACCGATGATGATAATTTCAGAACTAGTTTACATTTGCCTAAAGGTTCATTTTAATTTCAACTAGTGTAATATACATATATCAACAAATTCTTTATATATATATATATTTATAAAATTTTAATTTCCTAATTGAATTCAGTTGTTAAAAAATTTACGTTAGAATAATACATGGATGATTGCTATTGTATTTGGTTGTGCAAGCTGATTTAAACGTAGTGACAAGCTCCAACATGTTACTACAAAAATATTTTTAATTAGATTACATCCATATTAAGAATTTAATTTTTCATGACTTAACGCTTTCATAATTTAATGGTTCCGCATTTTCGCTTTTGGGTTTTGTTTCGACTAGACAAATTATGCATTACATGGCCATTCAAATTTTTTTTTCAAATAACTCTTAAACATTTGAATTTATATAAAACGAATTCATAAGCACCAAACACAATTAAATTTCAAACTTCCATGTTAACTTCAAGTTACAATCATTATTCAGACATTCGATTTTAATAAACACCGCATTTTATGATGCTGAAGATAGTGGCTCGTTGCATTCTCCCCCACTTAGCGCTTTTCTTCCTTGAAAAGGAACGTTGTATGGACTTACATATATAGAATATACTTTTACTTAGTTTAAAACGTATTTAGAAAGAAAATTAAGTCATAGTATTTAAAACTCAGAAATTTTCTAACACCCGGATTTACGGAAAATTTCGGCAGCATCTCCCCTGCACGGTTCGCTCAGGAAAATTTTCCCGTATACAAAACAACAAAATATACATCTCATCTATACGATGAGGCATCCCAAATTAGGGGAACCAAAACAAATCAACCCAAAAGCGATAAATAATGCGAGATACGTACCTTTTTATAGTGTTTTAAAGCATATTTTCTTATTTTTTAGTAGCATTTTGGCGCAAAAGCAAGCTTCATAAGCGAAGCATGCCAGTGTACCTACTAAGGCACTCAAACAAGGGTGAGAAACAAGCAAATATATATAGTAAATGAAACAACATGTAATGAAATAAACATGTATGACAATAGCAAGTACAAGAGACCGAATCACTATATAAGGAAAAATTAGATGTACATTTCAGTTACATGTTTCCTTTATTGATGTTCCATTCACTTATTGTATGTATGTTTAAGAAAAATATTCTTACATTGCTTGCTTTTAGAAACTTCTAACTCACTTTAGCATTCCAACAGAAAATATGCATGAATTGAAATATCATTTGTCAATATGTGGATGGAAACAGACCAAGCATGTAATCTTTTTAATATACAAAGACATGCATGTAACAATAAAAGAAGCAAAATAATGCTACCTTCAAATAATTGAAATCAATTTTATTGGTCATTCAAGTTACTCAGATTTTCAGTTTTTCTTTTCTCTCATTCCAATTTTTTTCCCTTCATATCAGTTTTTTTTTTTACTGCTGCATTTATTTTTCTACTTTCTGTGCTATAGCAACTATCACTGCAGTCATCGACGGTGACACGGCAGCTGTTGCTGCAACTGCTAGCGGCAGTCGACTAGCTGCTGCTGCTGCTGGCAGCATCCCCTCACATTCCAACTTTCAAGTTTAATAAACCAGTTACCCTTTTTCCTATATTTGGTATTCCACTTCCTTGCTATCATCCATGCAAGTTTCTAAGCCGCTATTGTTTGGTTTGCTACAATTCCTTGCTTTTGATTTCAGATTTCCATACTTCAAACTTGGTAACTTCTCTTCTAATTATTGATGTTTGTATACCGGACATGGATTATTTTAATTAGTTGAAAAAAATGCATACCTTGACATTGAACTTTCTTATATCAATACGTTTACCCTTTCCATTTTATTGCAGACAATTTGTTCAAATTATAAATTTTATTTATACTATATCTTTGGAAGTAAGCATGCCTTTAGGATATGTAATAGAACTTCAAAATGGAGAATTAAAGTATAACATCATAAGTAAGGGAGACCTTTAAATGTTGTAAATTATGCAGAGGTTTGCTTGCTACTTAAGATTAGCAGACAATTTAAATTAGCAGAAAATTCAAGGACTAAGCTTCGCTTTTTATTTACAAATCCTTATTTTCTTTTGCATATGCAGAAGGCACAATCATACTATAATCTTCTCTTTGTGATAATAAGTATTACAATGTTGACTTAACACTTTCATCCTTAAGATAACTTGATTATCGAAGAAATTTCACTTCATAATACCTATGAATGCAACTAATTCGTTCAAAACTTATTTGTTTATATTCCTTTAGAGAGCAAAACTCAGTTCAGAACATATATTTTTCTTCGAAATGCCTTTAGGTGAGTCTTTGTTTTTGATGCACTTAAGTTGGCACAAAATATAAATTTAAAATCAAATTTTAATAAAGTTTTGTTTAAGTCAAAATCATACTTCAAACCTTTAAATTTCTAAATTAAAACTTAAACATCCCCTTTCTTTTTTTTAAACAAGTCTACTTAAAACTTAATTCGAGGGAAAAATTCTTCCAATATTTCTTTACACAAATTTCATTTCAAAACTATTTATAAAACCAATACACACTTGTAGTATAGATTTTTTTTCTTATGCATTAGTATTTCATTAATTCAAAAATCAACTTCTAATTTTCTAATTTCTTGCTTCAAAGTCGAAGATTTCATTCTTCCTTACCAATGTATAAAATCAGGTTTAAATATAAATCTGACGTCTCAACTAGACTTATACATCATCCTCACCTTCGAAACTTGAAAATAAACACCGGTGATATTGAAACAACCACAGGATTCATTTTCAAGAGACTACAGTGTGAATCAATATTTATCTAGTACATAAACGAATTTAGTACATACGTTAGCTAGGCGTATGTCCAAAACCCTTCATGTACTTGATAGTCCAATTTCGACATTCCATTAAACATTTGGTATTCTTATTTATTTATTTTAAACTCAAAGGTTTATACTAAGATTTAAATATATGTATATGCGACAAAATAATATATCTCAAAACGTTTCTTATAATAAGATTTCAACTAGGGAATTTATACCTCCCCCACTTATTTGTTTGCCATATTATGATTATAGTCGTTGTTTATACGTAAGATCTTAATGGCAAATCATATACCATATTTCCTTTCAGCCTTTAATCTTCTACACACATTGTTTTCATAGCTTAAGTTTATTGTTTACTTTCTTACACATGAAATCCCATTATACACATAAATACTTTTGCACAGGCCACTACAACAATTTATATATTTACATAAAATGATTTTAGTTTCAGGTGTTAGATTACTACTTACATATACATTTTCTCAAAACCAAATTTAGTTTCAAAAACATGTTTTAAGTATCAAGTTACCTTTTTAACATATATACACAAATCAAATTAACATTCGTACTCTGAACTCATTTTACTCTTACTTATGTAGTTTATTATCTTCTAGTTATTCATTTTCCAACATTTCAGTCTCACTGATTCCGTTCACATACCATTTTCTATATTTAATGAGTTCACAACATTTTAATCGATGAAACTTCCTTTAATATAAGATTGTAATTTGTCTTGACTCCTATTGGATTTATACTTCAATTTTTAACACTTAGTTGTTTATTCGAGCTTTATTTCATATCCTCATGTCTACGTTAATCCAATTCGAGCTAAGTTCGAACATACGCTAGAAGCAGAAGTATTAATCGAATCAAATCAATAGAATTTACCGGGGAGATACCAAATAAATTGTAGATTCAAGTTCTAGAAAGCGACAAATCCAAATTTTCCTAAGCAAGGAAGAGGCACGATCAAGACTTGGATTCGGAAAAAATCAAACCTAAGAAGAATTTTAACTAAAAGAATGGGTTCAAAGGAATGAGATTTAAAAACAAGGAAATATCTTTAAAACAATCAAAATTCAAATTATTTTCATATATGTATATATAGAAAATCCTTTTTCAAAACCCCTTTAAAATCATTTAAAATATTTTCATTTTCAAAATATGCTCTCTCTGGTATGATTCTAAGATGATTTCACTCATTCTAGAGTATTTCTACTCTATCTCTAATGAGTGTTCAACTTCATAAGCTAAGTTTTGTATAAACCAAAGCTCTGATACCACGTTGTAACGACCTGGCATTTTGACCGCTCCAAGATGGTAATTAAACCAACTCGAACCGTTCAAAACGACAGATTGTTATTGCTTATGAAGTTGAAATATAAATCATCACAGAATCACAGACACAGAACATAGGATATCTCACAGCGGAAGCAAAAATTTATACGATAATACAAAATCATTAAATTTACATGATATCAGAGTACATAAGATAAAGTATAGAACCAGCGGAAGACTGAACGAAGAATCATACTAACATCAGTAGTAAGTAGAGATGGGCCTATCTGCAGCAGAAATAACTGGTGGATGACTGGAACTCCAACGAATTTCATGCTCTAATAGATAAATCTCCAAACTGGAATACTCGGTCTGACCCGGGCATTTTGCAAGAAAACAAACAAACAAAATACTCGAGTCAGGACTAACAGTCTCATATAAGTGAATTAACTCAAATGAAGTGTCCACTTAAATGTAAAATAAATTAAAGGATGTTCAGGATCTTCATCCTCTAAGGATCCGCGAAACTAATATCTATATAATAGTACGCTATTACTGTAATGTCTGTTCAATAAAGTAAAAATAATGAAAACAGCGTAAGCGGGATTACATTTTTACCCTTACACCGTTTATAATACCGTAGTCTATACAGTACCGTAAACCCACCGTACCACGATGGCATCAGAGGGCACTCCATAGGTACGATACAAATCAAATCTGTAGGGGGCACGCTAAGGATAATATGACAAGGCACTCGAGGCAATACCCAGGGTAAGATTCTACCAATTACACTCCCGGACCGGTGGTAACGCATAGCAGCCACTACCACCCACCTCGTAACTCACTCCCATAATCAAAAGGGAGCCCAAATCATCAACATAGTCATAGAAATGGTATCGAAGAAGTGCGTCCGATCAAAGGTGCTACCTTAATTAGTCACGGTATAGCTCCTGTTTTAGTCATTTCAATTATGACCCGAAGGTCAAGGCCATTTCGTTCTCGTTCGCCTTCTTCAATCCAGTACTCGCCTCCAAATCATCATGCTTCGTTCTGGATACGTCATCACGTACACAATTGTTAAAGTGGTATCGACACTAACAGAGAGTATGCCACTTACCGACTTCGGTCTCCTTAACAACCAAACGTTTACATTTTTCACACCGTGTCCATTAGCTTTGAAATTATATTTCGGGTACCGCAAATCAATTTATTTCAAATATTGGCCCAAAATCAATTCCTCAATAGTTGGTTCGATTAAGGTTGCAAATCTACTATTCAAAATTTCTTTGTCAACCATTGGTTTCAAAGTTTCAACTTCCTCGAAATATCGCTATTGCTTGAATTCCTTTATTTCACCCTTTGGATTACTAGACTGGATTGGACATAGCTTTTATTCGGATTATAAAATAATTTTTGAAAAATTAAATTTTGAAAAATAGTATAGGTATATTAAATTTGAAAATAATGCATATGTATATATATATGTAGTAGAAAACTATTATAAAGTGTATATAGTTAAAGTAATAGTTAAAGTAATCAAATTTATTTTATAAAAGAATACTTACAAAATCAAGTAATGCGAAAAAAATTGCCTTTATAAAATTTATAGTACTATTAAAAATATTAATCCAATCCAACCTAAATCCAAGTTTCACAATTTCTTTTCTCATAAAAAATTTCACCTTTTGATCCAATTCCCTTTTGTTTTGTTCAGATTCAAGGCTTCACGATTAGCGATTTTCAAATCATTGTTCGCCTTGGATTACATATCCATTTTTTTTTTAAACCCCAACCAACTTGAACATTATTTGTAAATCAAAATATGATCCCTTAAATTCTAACTTGTTAAATAAACCCGTATTCACCATGATTTAGATAATCATATTCTTTCATACTTGAACTTAAACTCTTCCATTCCGACAAAATTCATCTTACATTCACATGGCGAAAATTCATTTGACAAATCATATATTAAAATAAGCTTTGAAACATTTCCCAAGTCTTTGCAAATCTTTACATTAAATAATTGAATTAAAAATTTATCATATCATAAACATAAAGTTATGAAAAATTCATATAGATAGATAAAAGTTTTGAGTTAACTTGAAACCCTCTTTACCCTTATTTTCATACAAATTGGATCCCTTTATAAAAATTCAAGAAAAATTTGCACAAAATTTCTTTTAACTTTCTTTATGATATATAGAAAATTTCCTTAAAACTTCAACTTGCCAAAATCGATAAATTATTTAAAATAATTTTATTGACAACGGTGTCCGTATAAAATTTTCTATCCTATGGTCAAGTGATACAGATATTTATCATTTCAATCCGTTCTTTAAAATATTCGAATCACGGGTATGTATCATTTCAACCCGCATCCCAGATCGATTCGAATGCACAAGGGGTTCGGGTATGTATCATTTCAACCCGTAATGGTTTCAAATCAAAAAGGGAACTTGCATGGTGAGAAAAATAAAGATAACATGTCAAGCATACATCCATATTGTGTCATATAATATAATGGTGTGCGTCGCACATGCACAATCACGAAGCAAACAATTCTAGAGCAACTAACATTTCATCAACATTTCAAATCATTAATTCGCTTAATGAAAATATTAGTCTGTGAGTGAGTAGAAACTCACCTTTCTTGGGATTGAGATGGATAAAACTCCAATGTGACATGAACACAACACTAGCACAACTCCAACCTGAATGAGCATACGGCTACACCTAAGGAACGACCGAAATAGGACAGGGATGAGCCTAAACTCAAAACCTGGACAGCAACACATTTGAGATGGCGAAACTCACAGAAACCAAACACAAATCAACGTCGTTTGTCGCAAATATTTGCTGGTTCAATACTGCTCCGATAACACAATTAATTTATAAACTCAACAGTCGCAAATCAAATCTTTGAAACCTAAACAGCAAACCCAAATAAATCATCTTTCTATATAAAAAAAACAAAGAGAAGATATACACAAGCTTATGGCTTATCACCAGTCCAGGATGCATCAAGGGACGCATGTAGTGTTGGAGCTCAGGTGTTGCGCGTAGCCAGAGCGTTAGAGAGCTTTGGTTTGTACATGGCCTCAGCGGTTGCGTGACTTGTGGGAAAAGCGTTGGTGGTCTCACACGAGGTCAAAGGCTGGCAGATCTAGAAGGAAGCGAAGGCGGTGATTAGGATCGAGCAGCGATGGACACAGCGTGGTCATCGAGCGACGTGAATGGTCAGAGGTGACGATTGAATTGATCGCTGGAAATTTGAGGAAAGGAGCTTCTCCTTTTCCTATCTTCAGATGAACGAATGGGAAAAGGTGGGTGATTGACGGTTCGCAGACTTCAGATCTGGGTGAGAGGAGGCGGAGACGGGCTTCAGCAGATGACAGAGGCCATCGATTTCTAGTGAAGGAGTGGCCATCGCCTCGATTTAGGAGGAAACCGATTTGGGAACAAACGGATTGATTTTTGTGAGGAGATGAAAGCATTGCGCTGAGGCCATTTGAATTTGGGGATAAATGACCTTTTTTTTCTCCAGTAAAAAGAATAAAGGAGGAACGGAAGTAAAAGAACAGGTGGAACGAGGATCAGAAGGATGAGAACACGCGTTACAAAAACTCAGAACAAACGAACAAGTGTCCAAGACAAATTAAACAAATTTGTTAAAATAAAAGGGGAGGGAGCGAGAAAAAGGAACAGAACCTCAAGGAAGAAAGGCAGGCGCGAGGTGTGTTTTCCTCTGAGCTTTTAACGCGTGTAGTTAACCTTCTGCTATTACAGAATGTGGTGGACAGATGTTGAATGAAGTAATAAGTGCCAAAAGTGTTTTAATTAAATCTTCACAAGTGTTCAGCATTTATATTCAAATTTTACCGGTATAGAGCAACTTCAGCTTCGTTCCTACCGATGATGATAATTTCAGAACTAGTTTACATTTGCCTAAAGGTTCCTTTTAATTTCAACAAGTGTAATATACATATATCAACAAATTTTATTTATATATATATTTATCTATAAAATTTTAATTTCCTAATTGAATTCAGTTGTTAAAAAATTTACGTTAAAATAATACATTGATGATTGTTATTGTATTTGGTTGTGCGAGCTGATTTAAACGTAGTGACAAGCTCCAACATGTTACTACAAAAAAAAATTAATTAGATTACATCCATATTAAGAATTTAATTTTTCATGACTTAACGCTTTCATAATTTAATGATTCCGCATTTTCGCTTTTGGGTTTTGTTTCGACTAGACAAATTATGCATTACATGGCCATTCAATTTTTTTTTCTTCAAATAACTCTTAAACATTCGAATTTATATAAAACAAATTCATAAGCACCAAACACAATTAAGTTTCAAACTTCTATGTTAACTTCAAGTTACAATCATTATTCAGACATTTGATTTTAATAAACACCGCATTTTATGTTGCTGAAGATAGTGGCTCGTTACAATTTAGCATTGCGCTGTTTGTTTTATGCACTGGTATTCTTGGGAGGAAACCCGTTCCATGTTATACGGCGTGGTCCCTTGATTTACCTAACTTTAAAAATAAAGATTAATAACTGTTTTAGTTCTCACACCAGTCACATGACTGACCTAGAGTTTATTGTTTTAACCTAAACTTTGGGTGCCCCTATTTTTCGCACGAGTAGCTAGTAGTTTCGGTTTTGCAGATTTATATTCACAGGATCCTGATTTACAACTCGAACGATGCTCGAAAAGCTCTGTATCCGTGTGTTACTTTCAGTTGTGTTTTGTTTTCCGCTGCTAGGTAATTTATTGTAATCACTGATATTTGTCAAATGTGTAATATTTGTTCATACTCTGTATATTCTTGTAGTCTAATGGAAATTATTGTAATAAACAATGAAATGTTCTTCTGTTTTTGTTCTGATTTGTCTTGTCCTCAAAGCAATTCGTGCTTCCCTTACTGGGGAAGTTACGGGTTACTACAGTGAGTGACCTTAATGGAGGTGGGGTGTTTCAAAGATTAAGTTTAATATCTGTTCAGGAATTCTAGACAAATCATATAGCATTTTTTCTTATCAGTAAAGCATCAGTGACCACAACTTGCATAAACATTTCAAGGCAGCACAAAGTAAATGGTCATGGCAACATGGTGTCATAAACAAGAGGTGCACAAGCTCAACTCAAGTAAGTGCACAACAAATGTAACAGGTCAGTGCATAGCATGCACATCTTTCAGGTGAAATCAAATAACAAAACACAAAAGGGCAGCATAGCATACAGTGCAAGCAGTAAAGTATACAGCTTAAGTGAAATGGAAAATGCACAAAGGCAACTCAGGTCATTGGAAAAGGCAGACTTTAGCATGAATCAAAAGTAATGCAATGTACAAAATGATACAAGCCACAACAATATGACACAATGAAAAAAATAGGGAATATCAATATAGTTATCATAACAAGGCTTCAGGTGTCATCACACACACACACACACACACACATATTTGCATTGAATATGTATGAATGATTGTGTGTGTATTTATGGATAAGCCATAAAACCTAGCATGACAACAACAACTAACAAGTGCATGCATCAAGGCCGAACTGTTAAAGGCCAAAATATATGGAAATAATCAACAATGTTAAAATTGGCAAGAAGTATATATTCGGCAAGAAGTTATGTTTTGGCAAATTCACAAATTAGAGAAATCTTCAGAAATGTGAAAAGATTTCAATTTTGTAAAATCACGCAAGAGATAATTAACGTGTTCAAGGGATTGGCAAGAATAAATTCTCGGCTTCAAACCTATCCAGATAGTCATAAAGTAATTTTCGGAAAGAAATTAAATCAAGCTTTTCCAAAATTCGAATGGGTAATCACGACCAAATCGACGTTCGAAATCAGAGAATATTTATAGTTTCTATACCCTATAAATACACATATTCATCACTAGCAATTTTCCTTGAAAACTAAATAATCGAATTCGAGCATAATAGAAATCAAATCGAGAACTCATAGTGTTTCTGATCACCTCTTGAGAGAGTATACACTGCAACTCAAATTGTGGGGGAAAAGGAGCATAATGTAATCAAACGAAGACTTGGAAATTCATCAGAGAATCCAAGCCACGATTTGACAAGGAAGCAAAACACTCATTTTTCATTCGACCACCATTAAAAAGAAAAGATGAACTCGATATTTTTTAAAGTAACAAAGGGGTTGACATTTTTTATACTATATTTCTTTTAAGCATTACGGGTTTTGTTTTTTTATTTGTTTTGAGTTGTTTTAATTTTGTAAATTGATCTATAGTTTTTTAATTTTTCTTTAAAATAAGGTTTTGTAGTTAGGAAAATATGATCTTAGGGTTTGAGATTAGTACGGGATTTTGAGCATTGGATTAGAACAATAGCGAGGAGTTGCCAGTGTACAGGTGTTGTATGAAGGATAATGTTTTTTGATACCTAGTAGAAACCTTGGGGATTGCGGCAGTAGGAAGGGGTTTGCTAAAGATGGGTAAATTCTATGTTGTTTATTTTCTGCATTTATTTATTTTGTTATGATATGTGCTATGATAGTTTTTATATTCCACAAAACTGCAATAAACCTTATTCGCCTCCCCTCTAAGGTTAATTTAGATCCTACAATAAATGGATATAAAGATTATGGAATAATATATGCAAGAAGATTTGCATATTGTTCTTTCTTGGTAATTACATTGATATGTTTTTATTATTTTCCATCTTAGCTAAAAGGAATGGTGAATTATTTGCTATGTTTGCACAATTTGTTAATGTTGTAATTTGCATCTATTATCTTCTTAACATATCTTGGTAAGATAATTTATGACTCACATATATTTCACTGTCTATATATTAAGGGTAGACTTCATTGTAAACCCATCATGACATTCAGCCAGATCCCGAAATATAGTATCTCTTCTGGTTAAACCTAATTCAAGGTTTTGATTATGTAAACTCTTATCTTATAATCTCTTGTATCTCTCTTTTATGTGGAATAAAACTCTCTCCTTTGAACTGGACGTATACTATCTTAATGATAATAGTGGAACCAGTACAAATATTCAGTGTCTTTATTTTCTTCTTTATAGTTATTTACTATTTATTTGGAGTAATAGAATAATCGGTATCATATTAGAGTGGTGTTCAACTAGCAAATCTTGATAATGTTTATTTTTCTTCCACGTCTATGTAACAATTTTGTACAACATATTAGTATTTGAGCAAGGTGATTTGTTTAGACTGCGCATTAATGGCATCAAGAAAGAGTGGCATACTTCATGGTAATTATGATATTACTATTTTGGAGGAAAAGGAAAACGTTGGTGGAGACGATTATGTTGAGAGAGAAGCGCGTCCCCTTCTTGAAACTTTGACATAATAAGAAGTTTAGTGTGTTGAAAGGACCATTGGATTTGGGAACTTTTGACCATGTTTTAAATAGGGGTCTTCATCTTGATGATGCTGGAGGTATCCATGATGATCAAGAAAGGAGCTTAGTTCAAGAGGTAGGAGGGTGTCGAGTTGGAAAATCCACAAAAATAAGACGGTTATCTTTGTGGTATTACAAATGTTTCAAGATCGTTGGTTTTTGCATGGTGCATTTCACTAGGAAGATGCATCTCTTATAAGTAGTGGGGGAAGTTGGTAATGGTTTTGATTGAGTTAAGTGGGAGAAGAGGGATTAGCCTTTTTTGTTGTTAATTTGCTTTAGGTTCTGGCTCTATATTTGAATGAGAGGTTTTGTAGGCCTTGGTGTATTGAGATTACTTTGGAATCTATCTTATTTGAATTTTAGATATTTACAACATTTTTGGCGGGATGGGACATAGTTTGAGCTCATTAACATGGTGTAATGGAGGAAGCTTTGTTGGAACCTATTTGGTAAATATTCAATTTTTCTCATTATGAGATTTTGGCTTAAGTTGGAATTCTTTTTTGAGGAGTTTTACATTGTGAAGAGAAGTAGACTTGAAATGGGGTGTTGGGGATACGTGATTTTGCATCAAGGCGGAGTGTTAAATTTGGTGATACAAAATCACAAATTAGGGGAAACAAAAATGCAATGGAAGAAGTAATGTAACACCCCAAAATTTAATACACTATAACCATACTTTAAAGATAATAAAATGGGAATTACTTAATTAAATATTCAAAATTAAGTAAAATTGGCTTTACCGTTACGTTCATCTCAAAATTCTAGTTCAGATAGAGTATTTTGACTGTTTTGATGGGTAGGTTCGTCGCTGACTCCGCGCTACGTGTATGACTTAGATTTAATACCTAATATCTTAACGTTAAGTTTAGATCTATAAATCTATAAGTAGGTGGCGCTCTCCCATTTCTATACACATACTTATTCTTCATATTCTCTTCCTCCATGAATCTATTATATATATATATATAATTGGGAGATGTTGTTGAAGCCTAGATCTACAGAGATAATTCAAATTTCAAAATCTACATACAACAATAAAAGAGATATAAGTGTACTTTTATAAAAAGGCATATATATATAAGAGATATCATCTCTTCTTCACCAAGACCCGATGTGATTTCCCATTACTTTCAGATCTGATACCTAGAACTATATCATGACAGTAAATAAAATTGGCTTTGGAACATACAGTGTTTATAAGATAATTTCTATACATGTTCTTTCACATTTATTCACCTATGTCGTTATTATAAGAAAAAAGTATGCTTTTATTGCCAGATGATTAATTAGTTATATGTATTTATCTTCCTTTTCCCTATTTCTACTGTTTATTTTATTTCTAGTTTTGCCTATATGCCTATACAATTGATTTGATTATGTTCTCCTTCCCCTATTTTACCCTTTTACTTATGCTAAGCCCGGGCCTTTGAAAACCTAGGCCATGTCCAATTTAAGGTTGCGTATAGTCAAAATTGGTTATAATAGGAAATGATATGAAAAGGGGAATTTGGGCATATTGTTAAATTGAGGACTGTTTGACTATAATTTGGGAAAGGGATAACATGAATATACTTGTACTTTCCATAAATTGGAGATGTAATAAAAAGGGGTAATATGCATATATTTATACATGCTGAAAAATGGGAATGCAATTAAAAAGGGATAATATGCATAAACTTGTACATGCTGTAATTTGGGGACATAATTGAATTAAATAGTATGCATATGTGTAAACATGTTAGATTTGACTTAATACAGACATTAAGTAAAAGGACATGTTAAAATTTTGTAAGTACCAGATGTAGGTTAGTAAACTGAATCACTATAGTAATTATACATACATCTGGGCAGGTGATTTAGGGAAGGGTTGTACACACATAATAACTTGTAATATTACAACCACGCTTAATAGTAAACCTAAACATGCTCGGTCAAACCTGAATTATTAACAAGCAATGAGGTCCCTTGTTATGTTGTTGTATCGGGTTTTGAGGACTCTTAAATCCTAATTACATGAGGGCACAAGCTTAGGGGTTTGGCTTGTGTCAATATGGTTGTGTGGAACCCATATCAGTCAATATCCCTAATGGTATTTTGTTAGAGGTCCTTGGAGTATTAGGGGCCAGTGCAGGCTTTACTGAATTTGATAGTAAGAGGCTGAAATGGGGAAGGTGGGTACGTTCGCGTTCCGGTAGAGTCATGAGCGTGCATAAGTTTGATTAGAGAAACTAAGTCGTTGTAACACTGGTAAATATGTCTGTGTTATATAAGTTGTCGGGTTAGAGAGTATTTACTTGTTAGGGAGCCGATCGCATGGGTAGTAATTATGGTACACCTAATCATGTTGTTATGTAATTAGGATAACACCTAATACTATTATGTAATTAGGGTACGCCTAATCATACTGTTTAATCCTGTTATTTTTGTTATGTAATTAGGTTAATGCCTAATCCGGTTATAATAGTATTGGTGCAGAGACAACCTGTTTTTAGGATATAAATGAGAAGCACTACTCGATCATTATTTTATCCTGTAATTCCTGTTTATCCTGCTGTTCTGTTTATCTAGTTTACTTATTGCCTTATATGATATTGTACTTTCTCATCCAACCTTGTTTATTTGTCTCGATATCTCTATTTTATGCATATTTGAATATCACTGTAACTCGCCATGCTTTATGTCTGACCTTTTTGTTTTCGCTTCTTTCTCTTCCTTCCCCCCTTCAGGTCCTTAGAGTGGTAGGACTCCTCGGTGATTAGGACTTTTTTTTTAGCTTGGATCTGGACTTTCTAAGACGTACCGGTTTGAATTACTTTCTACTCTGTTATGGCTTGCTATGAGGGATATGGTTTTATATTATGGCACTTTGTGATTTTGCATTATGATGCAGATTTGAGATGCTGGGTTTTTGATGTAACTAGTTTGATGATTTAACTAGTTTTGAGATGATGTTTTATTTTCAATAATAAAGTTCAAATTTCCGCTGCTTACTTTATACATGTCTTGTGAGTTTCTATACTGTTTACCTATTGCACTTCACGAGACTTAATGCGTTCTCTTATGAGTGACATTAACGAATGTGGGGTGTCACGTTCGGTATCAGAGCCGAAGGTCACAAGATCGGAGAAAAGTTTGAAAATTCTTTTCAAATGCAAAGTATTTTCAAATTAAAAACTTTTTTTGAAAAACATGTCCACACAAGCCATATTCAATATTCTCTCGATCTCTTGTTGAATCTTTTGCTTCTTCTTTTTTAGGCATGTCTGGAGCACCCAATCTTCTTGAGGGCATTCCACTACCAACATGGATCCATAGATATCTCGAGGCTATGGCACCTACCGGAGTTCAAGGAGATGCCCCACCCCGGCCACAGCCGTTGTAGCTCCACCTCCATGAGTAGACATCTTTTCTACGCTATGTAAAGGCTTTTGCGCTATGGAAGGAAAACCATTTATGGTACAAAAATCTTTGTTGAGGTACGAAGGGGCTTAGAGAAACAGAGAAAATGTATGGTCTTTTGACCTTGATGATATGAGGAAGATATAGTTTGCCTCATGGTAACCAAAGGATGAAGCTTTATACTGGTAGGAGTTGACCCAGGCAGGACACCCAGCAACCACTTGGGATGATTTCAGATGGAGATTTGAGTTGAAGTTTTTATCTCAGGCAGAAGACGGATTATAGACGGAGAGATTCTTGGCTTTGAAACAAGGAGACATGTCTGTTAAAGATTATGTTAATAGGTTTAATCAATTGGCGAGGTTTGGACTAGACTTGATGAATACGCCCTATAAGAAGGCGCTTAGGTATGCGAGAGGGTTGAATCAACCTCTCCAAGGACTTGCATTATCTCATATACCGATAGGGGCAACGTTTGAGAGGCTGGTTCACGTGGCTCTAATGCACGAAGATGGCAAGGATGAGAAGAAAGACAGTAAGGCTGAAAAGACATAGGCTAAGGGCGAGAAAAAAATGGCAGCCCAAAAAGGGAGCACAAAAGAAAGGAGGGAAGGCTAACAAGGCTCAGGTCAAGAAAGATATCAAGTGTCATGTTTGCTGAGCCGTGGGTCATTTTATGAAAGACTACGTAAAGACAAAGAAAGCCTGTTTTAATAGTGGTAAAGTGAGACACTTCACTATGAAATTACCTTGCAAGAAAGGATAAGGGGCAGGATCTTCTGGACAAGTACATGCTTTTGAGGTCAGTGGACCTGATCTATGTAGGAAAGTCACCGTTGAAGGTTTGATTTCCCTTTTTGACTATCTTGTTAGAACCCTCTTTGATTCTGGTGCTTCACATTAATTTATATCCAGTTCTTTAGTGGATAGTTTGCACCTTCATACTAGTATAGTCTCTGATCTTGTAGTTGTCTCAAACACCATAAGAGGTACGACTCATTTATCCATGATATGTAGGGATTTGAGAATTTCTATCTTGGGAGTCGAGTATGAATGCAAAACATACTTGTTGGGCTTTATGGGCGAATGGTTTAATTCTAGAAATGGATTGGCTAGCCATGTATGGTGCCATTCTTGATTGTGAAAAGAGAGTATTTAGACTTCTTATTTGTCATGGGAGAACTCTCGAAATTTCCTGTGATCCATAGGGGTTGGTGATGCTCATTTTCTTGATTCGCTTAATACTTTTGTTGATGATTTACGATCTGTACCCATAGTCAGATATTATCCGGATGTGTTTGTTGAGGTGAAGGGACTACCTCTAAGGCGTGAAATAGATTTCCAGATTTATTTGGTAGAGAATGCTAAACCAGTTGCTCTACCAGTGCGCCACATGACTCCTAGACAGAGGAGGGAGCTTAACAAGCAAGTAGGGGAGCTATTCGAGAAAGGAATTATTAGACGAAGCATATTAGAGTGGGGAGCTCCATTCATCTCTACAACTAAGGCAGATAGCTCACTTCGTCTATGCGTGGATTATAGAGAGCTGAATAAGCTGACCAAGAAGAGTAGGCACCCTCTTCTGAGGATTGATGACCTAGTAGGCGGATCAGTTTTCTCATAGAGGAATTTGACCAAGTGGTTTAATCAGTTAAGGGTGGCATAGGATAGTATTGATAAGACTGCATTCAGAACTCCAGAAGTTTTCTTTGAATGTCTGGTTATGCCTTTTAGACCAACCAATGCACCTACATATTTCATGGAATTAATGAGTAGGGTGTTTAGAGAGTTTCTAAACAAGTTTGTGGTGGTCTTTATGGATGATATTCTAATCTTCTTAAAGAATGAGGAGGAACATGCCTAACACTTAGGAGAGGGTCTACGCACTCTCAGATCGCATCAGCTCATGGCAAAAAAAATTAAGTGTCACTTTTGAAGAAAGGAAGTAGGGTTCCTAGGGCATGTGGTCTCCAAGGATGGGATACCAGTGGACCCTGCTAATGTAACACCCCGTGAATTCTATAAAGTTAAGCTTCACGAATTGAAGTATAATTAATTATAAATGATGAAATTAAGGGAAATGGGTTACGCCATTGCGTTCATCTTGAAATTCTGCTTGAGATAGAGTTCAAGTTTGCATAAAACTGATATTGTATGAAGAAGATATGGACGAACGAAGTTGGGCGAAAAACCAGAAAACGGGTCAGAATGCACTGGCGCACTTGGGAAGTGCGCCAGAACAGAAATGAACTGGCGCACTTGGGAAGTGCGCCAGTACATTTTTAGCCTGGCGCACCTGCCAAGTGCGCCCAGGTCAGAATGACCTGCTGGTCAGGTCCTGGCTGGCCTGATCAGGGTCTGGTCGAATTCTGAGGCTTGGCTGAGTCACTAGGGCTTGCATATCCCTTTCTGATTGGCTTCTCTTGAGATGGATGGTCTGGATTCACCCTAGCTTCATCGACGGCTCAAAACAATTTAAAATTCTATAAATACAACTCAAGTCTAACCCTAAATTCACACAAATAATAAAATACAAAAGTCGTCATGCTGCTGGAGAGAAACTAGGAAAAGCCGTTAATTAGAAAGCCTAGAGACACGCCAACAAGCTTAAGAGACGAATCAAAGCTTAATCAAATCATTCAACGCAACTTTGCTACCTAAAGGAGAGCATCATCAAATCAGAATAACAGAAATCAGAAAACAAGAATTCATCACACGTTGTAAGTATAGTGACCTTTCAAAATATGAATAAAAACTGTGATGTGATTCGATGTAAATGAAAATAGAATCATGTTGTATAATCTTTGCGTATTGTGATGGTTTTATCATGACTTGTGTATTGATGTTTGTGGCATAAATTAATTGATGCAAGCCTATTGAACAATTGTATATGAAAAACAATGGCACTTGCAAGCTTGTGGCAAAAACTAGAAATTTATCCCTTTTTGTATATGTCGATGGCATGGACTATGTATATTCCCTTAGTCTAAATTAGAATTTGTGTAAACATGTAATAGACCTTTTATGCCTACATGACCCAAAACCTATGATATCATCCTTATGTTTATTGGCAAGTATAATTAGATCTATGTTTGCAAGTATAATTGGATCTATGTTTCATAAACTATGTAAGTTCATGTTTATTTGCAAAATATAATTGGTTCTATGACAAACATCGTTTGGGTTTCATAAACTATGCAAGTTCATGTTGAAATAGGCTATATGATTAGATGTAAAAATTGTACATTTTGATGAATATATAGCATGCTAGTTTTGTGGTCGATATTCTGCCAAGTTAACATGTTTAAACACAAGTTTGTATTTGCCTAAACTATGTCATTTCATATGTCACCTACTTAGTCATACTTTGATTTGAATGCAAGTTCACATGACCCATGTTATATGTTAGTTGAATCGCCAAATTGCAAGTTTATGCGCCACACACCTTTATGTATTACATGTTCTTGATTTCCCCTTTTTCCTCATGTTTATAAAGTTGGGCTGAATTGTGACAAGCCCAACACATGTTATAACGATTGCGAACAAACGGGGGTAAAAACGTTGGGTGTAAAATATGAAAACATATGTTGGCATGTTTGGCACATGCCAATGATTATGACACATAAGCGGTATGAATTGAAATACCCAAAAATAAAAGATATGACATTTACATATAGTTGAAAAGTAATAAAATATGTAAATTTAGAAAACACGATATGCTTAACCCAAGGTTGGATTGAGTTGTGATGTAAACCTGCCCGGACCCGCCCGGCTGTCCAGTAGTCACAACAATACCTATCCAATGTGGGTGGTTAAGCATTGAGCCCAATAAGGACCCGAGGTTAGACTGAGCTACACTGTAAACCTGCCCGCAACCGACCGGTACATCCAGTAACCGTAGCAATACCTGTCTAATGTGAGTGGTCTGGTGCTCCTAAGAGGCTAAGGACAGATGGTAGGGTTAAGTCAACTATAACACTTAACCAAATTCAACATGTTAACAAGAATTGATGGGTGGGGTTAGGTAAATACATTCACTTAACCACTTAACATGTTTTACTAGAAAATCCTGGTAATGAGGGACCCGTTTCAGCAGTAACCCAAAGTTAGGTATCAACGGTACCCTGAAACTAGGCAGGGTGGGGCACGATTACTGGGCTGATTGTAAGCGGTCAGACGACGACGGTGGGTGCACAGTGCAGGTCTAACGGGGTGCGGGCGTGCACACACTCCGGAGCAGACAACCAGGGCACTGGGGACACCAGTAGTATAACCTATGTCTTCTAGTTTTGTGTCGAGGCCGCCACCATGGGTCTTGATACACCCCATGGTGGGACCAACATAGGTATCTACAATTCTTGGAGGCCGTATGACACATGTTAACGCGAGTAGGAGCCGATCTATAATAAGAATGGGGATCACTTCACCCTCACTATGGGGTGCTAGTTAGAATAAACTCGAGTAGGTGCAGAGATATAGTATGGGTGTGATAGTACATTCGACACTTCCTTAGCCTGTGACACTTTCCTATTTTTAGTTTATATCCATCATATCCTTTTCTTACTCACATATTGAAGAGTTACTGGATTTACTCAGACTTTATGCCTGACCCTATTTTCTTTTCGTCTTCTTTTCTTTCGTTCCACCCCCCCCCCAGGTCCACAGGGAGGAAACAGCTCTACTCAGTCAGACTCTTTACAAGCACCAAGAACGTAGATGTATGATTTGGATCTTTCTTGCTCGGATAATGGCTTTGGATATCACTATGGGGATTTTTGTCACTTTATTTATGTTTTCATGCTTCTTTAATAATCAAGGTAGTTATGAGGTTGTAATGTTGAAAGTATTTTGAGACAATTATGGAAATCTTTGTTTGATACACGTATTGATGAAATAAAAGTTTGTTTGGTTTCCATTGTTTAAAATATGTGTATTTATATCTATCTTGAGTTCATCTGTGGCTTTTACTCATAAACCTCCACCAAAGTTAAGGCATTCCCTTTGTGAGTGACCTTAATGGAGGTGGGGTGTTTCACTTGGTATTAGAGCATAGGTTTACCAGACAAGATATAAGTTTTTGAAAATTGTTTTCAAAAAGAAAGTTTAAAGAAGCATTTTTTTAGAAAAAGTGTTAAATTAATAAAAAGACAAAATCCCCCAAAGCCATGTGCCTTATCTATCCTTCTCTATCCTTCGTTTTGAATCTTTCCTTTCTGTTTCAGCATGTCTGGAGACCTTAACCTTCCAGAAGGAGTGCCGATTCCTGGCTGGTTTAGGAGGTACTTAGAAGCTAGGGCCAATGGCGCGGTCCCAGCAGACATCCCTCCTCCAGTGGCCGCGGTTCCTCCTCCTCCTCCGCCCCCTCTTGGAAATGCCTTCGCAAAAACATGTAGAGACTTCAAGAAAGGAGGGAAGAACAATAAGCCCCGTGAGAAGAGAAGGTGCAATTTCTGTGGCATTGTGGGCCATATATCAAAAGACTGCCGGAAAAGTAAGGCGAAGATGGGTGGTTGCTTCCATTGTGGAGAAACTGGACACCCAGCTATGGACTGCCCAAAGAAGAAAGGGTAGGGACAGAAAGCCGGATCCACTTCAGCGGGTCAGGCTCATGCGCTAGTGGCACCTCAGCAGGAACGAGATAGTAATATTTCTGTAGAAAGTGTAGTCTATCTTATGATCATCCAGTTCGTACACTTTTTGACTCTGGCGCATCACACTCTTTTATTTCATCTGTCTTAGTAGAATCTCTGCATCTAGACACTAGTATGGTAGAAGATCACTTAGTAGTTTCAACTCCAATTGGGGGCTCCGCTTACTTGTCAATGGTTTGTTTGGGTTTGAAATTCTCTATTCTCAGCGTTGAGTTTAGCTGTAATGCCTTTGTTTTAGGCTTCTCGGGATATGGTTTGATCTTAGGCATGGACTGGTTATCCAGTAATAGTGCCATTCTTGACTGTGAGAAAAGAGTAGTTAGACTCTTAACTCGGCTTGGTAACACTCTAGAAATTTCTTGTAATCCCTTGAATGCTGTTATGCTTAGTTATCTAGAGTCGCTTGATGCCTCTGATGAGAATTTGCAATCAGTTAGAGTAGTCCGGGAATATCCGGATGTCTTTGAGGAAGTGAAAGGCTTACCTCCGAGGCGGTAAATAGACTTCCGCATATATCTTGTGGATAACGCAAAGCCTGTAGCTTTACCTGTCAGACACATGGCTCCGAGGGAGAGAAAGGAGCTCAGTAAGCAGGTTAAAGAACTTCTCGAAAAGGGGTTCATTAGACGGAGCATTTCGGAATGGGGTGCTCCAGTGGTGTTCGCAACCAAAGCAGACGGTTCGCTTCGCCTTTGCGTCGACTATAGGGAGTTAAACAAATTGACTAAGAAAAATAGGCACCATCTTACCCGAATCGATGATTTGTTTGATCAGCTTGTAGGTGCGACGGTCTTCTCCGAACTTGTTCTGGCAACTGGGTTCCATCAGCTAAGAGTAGCTGAAGACAGCATTGATAAGACAGCGTTCAGAACCCCAAACGGTTTATTCGAGTGGCTTGTCATGCCTTTCGGCTTGACAAATGCACCCGCTTATTTCGTAGACCTAATGAGCAGGGTGTTCAGAGAATTCCTCAATAAATTTGTGGTTGTCTTTGTAGATGATATCTTAATCTTCTCAAAGAGTGAGGAAGAACATGCTCAGCATCTGAAAGAAATCATGGATACTCTCCGTGCACATCAACTAAAAGCCAAATTCTCCAAGTGTCACTTCTGGAGAAAAGAAGTAAGGTTTCTTGGGCATATAGTGTCCGAAGAAGGGTTGGCTGTGGACCCCACGAAAGTGGTGGCAGTACAAGATTGGAAGACACCAAGAAATGCAACCGAAGTTCGAAGCTTTCTTGGACTAGCCGGTTTTTATCGAAAGTTTATTAGGGATTTCGCGAAAATCTCAGCCCCACTCACAAGGCTAACAAAGAAGAATCTGGCGTTCGCTTGGGATTTGGACTGTGACATTGCTTTCCAACGATTAAAAAGGGCTCTCACAACAGCCCCAGTTCAAACTCTGCCCGACGGAAGCAAAATGTTCACAGTATACATGGATGTATGTGGAACAGGGCTAGGCGCTGTTCTAATGCAAGAAGGAAGGGTAGTAGCTTATGGCGGAAGACAATTGAAAGTTCATGAAAAGAACTACCCAACCCACGATGTAATAACCCGGAAATGCGAGCCAGTTTAAAATTTTTATTTTGGCAATTTTAATGAATTTTGAATATTTAAAATGAATTATTTTAAATAATATCGACGAAAATTTATTTTGAATATATTTAGAACGTATATATTTATACGCGTCGTCGTTAGAATATAAATAATTATATATAATTATAAAAGGAATTGAAAATGGCAAGGTAGTTCGATAATTCGATTTCAAACTTCAATTGAATGTACCGGGTGCAAAACAAACCGGATTTTAGTGAAACCAAAAATAATAGGATCTATTTGAGGATATCTTTCCAACGAATCCGAAAAATCAAAATTTCATAGCGGGAATCAAAAGATATGTCCAGTTGAAAATTCTGAATAGTCGCTATGGAATTCAGGCCCTTAAAAATGGGAATTTTGCAAACGACCTCGGATTTCGATGAAACCACTTTTGTTGGGTCTGTGATGTCAAATTATTGCTAGATTCCAAATTTCATAATTTTTCAAATCAATATGTGAGCATGGCAAAGGAAAAGGCGTTTGACCAGTTTTAGTTGATTTTAATCGACTGGAAAATGGCCATTTTTCCAACGGTGTCAGAATTCGACGAAACTGGTTTTGTTAGGACCGTATCGTCAATACGAAGCTAGAAAATATTTTTCGGGAATTTTTAGAGTTAGTATGTGACCCCGGTAAATTGAAATGCGCGTTCAAATTCAATATATAGAGTTATATTTTGATTTTGACGAAAACGGATCGAAACGATCGAGTCGGCCTACGATACATATCCCATTGTGTTCGGAATGGGGGTATTACCCTAGGGACGACAGTCGGTGGGCTCAAAAAGGAGTTCGAATTTTTAAAGTAACTTTTAGAGATTAAAATTAAAATAATATTAAAATATATAAATTCTCATATACCGCCCCCCCTTATGCATTCACTCAGAAACGAAAAAAAAGGGAGACGCTTGTCGATGTCGATCCTCCGGGCCACCGCGCCAGCCAACGGCGCCGCCGCCGTTCAACTCCCCTCCGCCCGATCCTCTGCCATCCCCTTCTTCCCCAATTCGAACTCCGCTACCCCCCTCTGCCCTAAATCAGCACCGCACCCCCCTAAAGACCTGACCCCGCCGCCGTGAGCCCCCAAGCCACCCGACCTCGCCTGCGCCTCCTCCCCTTCGATAGCCGGACCCCGCCAGTACCCCCATCCCTCTCCAGCCCTCGAACGATGCAACCCCACTACGCTGCGCCCTCCTCCTCTTCTTCTCCCTTCACCAACTCCTTGAAATCGACCACCTGCCACCTGTGCGAGCACCCCACTACGCTGCGGATACTGGCGCCACCACCCTTAGCCTCCAACGCCAGCGAACGCCCCTTTTTGAAAAGCAAATGTGAGTCTTTTCCTTTTTATTTCGAATTTCTTTTCAGTTTTTATTATAGATTAGATTTTTAAAATAGAAAAGATTAGATTTTTAAAATAGAAAAGATTAGATTTTTGAAATGAAAAAGGCGAGATCTTTATATTTGAAAAGGCGAAGTCTTTATATTTGGGAAGGCGAAATCAGTATATAGAGAATAGCGCGATAAAAATATGATTTTTATATATTGAATAGCGCGATAAAAATATGATTTTTATATATTGAATAGCGCGATAAAAATATGATTTTTATATATTGAACAGCGCGATAAAAATATGATTTTTATATATTGAATAGCAAAGTAAAAATCGATTTTTATATATTGAATAGCAAAGTAAAAATTCAATTTTTATATATTGAATAGCGATGTAAAAATTCGATTTTTAAATATATGAAGTGATTATAAAAATATGATTTTTAAATTGAAAGTGAACAAATAAAAATGTGATTTTTATTTTAAAGACATCAGTATATAAAAATGTGATTTTTATATATGTAGTGACTACGGGCAGCGAAAGTGACAAAAGGCAAGAACGACAAGATTTTCTACATAAGAAGAGTCGTGGAATTGGGATAGCTTTGGTGAGAATTTCTCACTCTTCAATTTCTTTTTCTAGTTATATATATATATATATATACTAGGATGCAGACGGTGCTTAATAGCACCCGAAACCCGTCATCCACAGACCATGGATGGCTTGTTTGTTTGATTGATGTGTTGTGAAATTTGTTTGTGTTGTAGATGTGAAAATTGATTGTATGATGTGAAATAAAATATTTATATAGGTTGAATAAAATGTTTTATCATTAAAAATATAATTTTTAACGTGAATGTGAATAAATAAATATTCATTTACAAACCGGACGGTTTGTTTATGTACACTGATTTGACTGACATTGATTTGGACGATAAATTTTACACATCGCCCAACTGCACAAATAAAATCTGTGTTTGATTGTTTGAAACCCCACACGGGTATTGGGATAAAATACGGCATACACTAATCCCAATAATTAGTTGTATGTCGATCGATGGATCGACAGGCTGTTATAAGCGTTAGATATCTATATTTGATGCTTATACAGTGTAGTGCACTTTGGATGATGGTTGATTATTTATCGTTGCTATTATATACATGTGTTGTATGGAATCCATATAATTAACTTTATATGGTAATTGATTGGGCCTCATTCCAATCGGGAAAATAAAGATCACTATAAAATAAAGGTTCATGTGTTGACAGTACTCCTCTGTTGAGATTAGTCATGTGTTGAACGAAATATTTTAACAATAAAATTTATATCTTTATCACTATAAAGTAAAGGTTCATGTGTTGACTGTACCGATCCGTTGAGATTAGTCATGTGTTGAACGAAGTATTTTAACAATAAAATTTACATCTTTATCATATATAAAATTAGAAATTAACTGGAAAATAGATGAGATGAGTGGTCTCCTGGATATTGATCTGATGTTGGTTTCAGCCTTCGGGGTTAATATTTAGGGAATCGTTCTCTTACTAGTTTACGGTTGGAGTCTGATTTGAAATCAAACGATAGATACCATAATTTTTATAAAATATATTAAATAATAAAAATAGTCACACGTTGACAGTACTCATCCGTTGAGATTAGTCATGTGTTGACAAAAATATAGATTCATGTATTGAATAGGATAAATATTCATTTGTTGAATAGAATAGCGGAATTATTGAAATATATAAAGCCGTGTTATTAGAGATGCGCTATTTTGACGCGAACGATATTTATATCGATTATATTCATTTTTATTGAATTGAATTGAATATATAACGAATTCGAATAGAATTGAATAGAAAACGAATTCGAACTGAATTGAATATAAAACGAATTTGAATTGAATTGAATTTTAAAACGAATTTATAAGGAAAAATTCAATTTTGATTTAAATTGGAAATGAAAGTTGAAATGTTTTGAAACAAATTTAAAACTATTTATAAAATTTGTTTTAAATAGAAATCGACGAAATATATATTATATATATAATATAATGGCTTGAATAGAACGCGCCGCGCCGCGGCAGTTCGCGAATTTCGACCATTGACTTTGAACGGATATTACGGGAGATCCGACCGTCGGATTCTCCTAAAACAGGAACCTTGGGTTCGTATCGAAAAGAGCTTTCAAACGAATATTAGAAATTTGAAATCTAACGGTTGGATTTGGAGATACGTCCAAATCAAATTTGGAAAAGGTCGATGTAAGTGCAGTTCGATGGCCGTTGTTGGAAATCGACTGTACGGGCCTTGATAAAATTATTAAAAATAGTAATAATTTGTGTAAAATCATAAGAAATGATTTGGGGAAAATTGGGATGAAAAACACCATATTTGAAAAGATAAAAATAGATTTTTTATCGAAATGAACTAGTTTAGAACTAAAGTAACAACCCATTTATTTTTAAATAAATAAATTGGATTTGAAATGGGTTGTAAATAGAAATGATTTGTGGGTTTATCGTGAAGGGTGTTTTAAATGACACTTGTTCTTTAACCCGATAATAAATAGAATGTGATTTGGGTTTGTCGTGAACTGTGTTTTAAATGACATTAGTTCTTTAACCCAGTAAAAGGAGTTTTAATGAATCTGTTATTAGATTGAAATGTGAATTGATAATCTAAATTATCAAATTTAGAAAGTGAGCGAGAAGGGAGTATCACCAGTTTTGCTCCAAAACGATAGTCAAATCTTTAATTAGATTTGAATGTGGAATGGTAATTAACTTTACCGATAACACCGTGGTATTAGATATGGAGTATCACTAGTTTTGCTTCATGGGATGAATAGGTTGGGATAGGGAAATAAAATAAATAATTACTTCGGTGTGGTTCGATAATCTCGACTAGTTTGGAAAAACCATAATTTGGTTTGATACGACATCCAATGGAAGATTTAAGAATAAATTTTAAAGAATTTATCTTGGATAAATTAATGGGAACCTTTCCCTAAGAATGTGAAATTTAGAAACTAGCTATAGGTAAGTTAAGAAGAATGGTTTCCTGGGTATTGATCTGATGTTGGTTTCGGCCTTCGGGGTTAATATTTGGGGAATTGCTCTCTTACTGATTTACGGTTAGTGACTAATGAATTGGAATGAGGCATATGTTGTGTTTGTGTAACATTTGTTTTTAATATGCGCGGGTTGTTCGGAAAGGCCGGGTTTATACCCATTCTGAATAACTGATTCGACGATATGTTGAAGATGAAGACGGTGGTTGAAGACCGGAAGTCTTCACATCGTTTGGGTGATTACTGATGATCTTGATTGGGCTGTACACCCAAGATGGGGGAATAAGTTAGTGGTCGTCCAAACGTACTTGGAGATCGATGGATATGCGAGGAAAGAGCCTCCGGTTTCGTTCAGACCCAGAACGAACTTGTAAATGGATTGTGTGTCTGACATTGGATTTTATTATGTGTTGATTGATTTCTGTTAAATATATATCTGTTTGGCGGCGGAGAATTTATTCTCTTGCTTAACGCCCTTCTCTGAGACGTACGAGCTTAGAGGTTATATATCGATAGATATCAATCGCATGGCATGAATTGCCTGTGTGGCATACTGAGTTGCATGGATCAAGGCTTCTGTTGAAAAGCAAAGTCTTGTGGTTGATGATCAAAGCACGACCTACGTGGCAGCTTTGTGTATAGCGTGGATTCGCGAGCCTCACACCTCGGTATGAGTCAAAAACGGGATGAGGACCCAAGGAGTGCACGACATTTCTTTCTAGCTATGGGTGGTGTCAGTGACCTACCAGCCCTGACATTTATATACTTTTCACCTTTGTGGTTTGGATGCGAGGTGCCTCGATTATAGGTCCTATAGGGCCGGGAGACGTGTGTTCAGGAATAATTAATCCTCAAACGTAAGAGAGGACCGGTCTTGGAGGATCCCAGGGGTTACCCAGAGTGTGTAGTCCTGAGGCATTTGCTAGAGTGTCTCTAAGCGGAGAGGAGCTTGCCCCTTGCCTCGACTCATGATGGAATCCAATGTCCAATACGAGATATTTCGGCTTTATTTGTAGAGCCTAGTATGGCGACATAGTAGCATGGGATGCTATGCCGTCTATGATTGATATTTATGATTGAAATTGTTTTGACACTATACACTTATTATAGTATCAAATGATTTGTTTTTAAACATACCAAGCATGTTTGGCTATTATAAGGTAAAACCCTATCCTCCGGCTTGCGTTGCATTATGTGATGGGACTTGGGTCTTATAATAGCTTCATTTTTCGAAAAAGCATTGCGTTGTTTATTCTATGCACTGGTATTCTTGGGAGGAAACCCGTTCCGTGTTATACGGCGTGGTCCCTTGAATCACCCTCTTTTAAAGTAAAGTTTTAAATAAATGTTTTAGTTCTCACACCAGTCACATGACTGACCTGGTGTTTATTGTTTTAACCTAAACTCTGGGTGCCCTATTTTCGACACGGGCAACTAGTAGTTTTGGTTTTGCAGATTTATATTCACAGGATCCTGATTTACAGCTGGGACGATGCTCGGAAAGCTCTGTATCCGTGTATTACTTTCAGTTGTGTTTTATATTGTTTTTCCGCAGCTATGTAATTTATTGTAATCTCTGATATTTATCGAATGTAATTTATTCATTTATACTCTTTATATTCTTGTATCTGATGGAATTGTTGTAATAACAATGAAATGTTCTTCCGTCTGCGTTCAAATTTGTCCTGTTCTCAAAATGATCAGGGGTTTCGAACGGTCTAGATCGGTTTAACGACTGATTCAGATCGAGCGAAATTCCTTGCCGTCACATTTGGTATCAGAGCTTTGGTTTACAGAGCTCGAGAACAAGACACACTAGAACCATACGAAAGAATTCATCAGATATTGGGTTAGTAATATCCAATTAGAATGACTCGTTAGAGATAGGATCAATAGTATCCTAGAACAAGTGTGAAGAGTATATTTTTCAAATGAAAACAATTTTGTTTTGAAAATTTAAACCATTTTATACGTATTTGAATATTTATTTATTTTGAATTTGGACAATCCAATATATAAAGATTTTGCATATATGCGTCATGAACGTATATTCGAAGTTTTAATATACTGGATAGATATAGGATCACATTCTAGACACCCGGAGATGATTCTGATGATTGATATATCATCATCAGAATTTGTGTTCGTGTTTCGAAGGTGTGATATCTATATATTTCCATTAGACAGGTGTGAGAACCAAGACTTATATAGATAGGTTTATTGTTGTGAATTGGCATCAAAAACATGATTTTTTGTATATGTATCAAAATTTATGAATTTGAAACGTTAATCCACTAATTGATTGATGTTTGTGTTGTTTGTTTATTTGTTTGATAATTTTGAACCATTTAGCCTAATTGAACTAAATATTGAATTGTATTGAAAATTGGTCGCATTTGCTTGCATATACATGTACTTACATTGAACAGGTCATAGCAAGGAGGCTAGAGCCGAAGAATAAAATTCGTTTGCCCGACAAATAGGTACATGTTTACTATAATTTACTGTTTTGTTTGGGTGATGATGATTTTATGAGCCGCTTGGCTTTTTCTTTTTCTTTTTGAAATCAGAAGGCCTGTATGGCAATTTCGGGATTTTCCCGTGGCTCCCGGTGCAGGGGAGGTTATGGCGAAATTTTTCGAAAATTTAGGGTGTTAGCCAAATTTTTGAAAAATTTGAAAAGTTCTTGGAAACTGAAAAGTTGAAGAACTTAAGCCGTAATCAAAATACTGGAAGTTGAGTTGATTAGTTAAACAACTTTCGGCTTCGTTCCTTTTCGGGGACGAAAAGTTTTAAGTGGGGGAGATTGTAATAACCCATAAATGCGAGCCAGTTTAAAATTTTTATTTTGGCAATTTTAATGAATTTTGAATATTTAAAATGAATTATTTTAAATAATATCGACGAAAATTTATTTTGACTATATTTAGAACTTATATATTTATACGCGTCGTCGTTAGAATATAAATAATTATATATAATTATAAAAGGAATTGAAAATGGCACGGTAGTTCGATAATTCGATTTTAAACTTCAATTGAATGTACCGGGTGCAAAACAAACCGGATTTTAGTGAAACCAAAAATAAAAGGATCTATTTGAGGATATCTTTCCAACGAATCCGAAAAATCAAAATTTCATTGCGGGAATCAAAAGATATGTCCAGTTGAAAATTCTGAATAGTCGCTATGGAATTCAGGCCCTTAAAAATGGGAATTTTGCAAATGACCTCGAATTTCGACGAAACCACTTTTGTTGGGTCTGTGATGTCAAATTATTGCTAGATTCCAAATTTCATAATTTTTCGAATCAATATGTGAGCATGGCAAAGGAAAAGGCGTTTGACCAGTTTCAGTTGATTTTAATCGACTGGAAAATGGCCATTTTTCCAACGGTCTCAGAATTCGACGAAACTAGTTTTGTTAGGACCGTATCGTCAATACGAAGCTAGAAAATATTTTTCGGGAATTTTTAGAGTTAGTATGTGACCCCGGTAAATTGAAATGCGCATTCAAATTCAATATATAGAGTTATATTTTGATTTTGACGAAAACGGATCGAAACGATCGAGTCGGCCTACGATACATATCCCATTGTGTTCAGAATGGGGGTATTAGCCTAGGGACGACAGTCGGTGGGCTCAAAAAGGAGTTCGAATTTTTAAAGTAACTTTTAGAGATTAAAATTAAAATAATATTAAAATATATAAATTCTCATATACCCCCCCCCTTATTCATTCACTCATAAACGAAAAAAAGGGAGACGCTCGTCGATGTCGATCCTCCGGGCCACCGCGCCAGCCAACGGCGTCGCCGCCGTTCAACTCCCCTCCACCCGATCCTCTGCCATCCCCTTCTTCCCCAATTCGAACTCCGCTACCCCCCTCTGCCCTAAATCAGCACCGCACCCCCCTGAAGACCTGACCCCGCCGCCGTGGGCCACCAGGCCACCCGACCTCGTCTGCGCCTCCTCCCCTTCGATAGCCGGACCCCGCCAGTACACCCATCCCTCTCCAGCCCTCGAACGATGCAACCCCACTACGCTGCGCCCTCTTCTTCTTCTTCTCCCTTCACCAACTCCTTGAAATCGACCACCTGCCACCTGTGCGAGCACCCCACCACACTGCGGATACTGGCGCCACCACCCTTAGCCTCCAACGCCAGCGAACGCCCCTTTTTGAAAAGCAAATGTGAGTCTTTTCCTTTTTATTTCGAATTTCTTTTCAGTTTTTATTATAGATTAGATTTTTAAAATAGAAAAGATTAGATTTTTAAAATAGAAAAGATTAGATTTTTGAAATGAAAAAGGCGAGATCTTTATATTTGAAAATGCGAAATCTTTATATTTGGGAAGGCGAAATCAGTATATAGAGAATAGCGCGATAAAAATATGATTTTTATATATTGAATAGCGTGATAAAAATATGATTTTTATATATTGAATAGCGCGATAAAAATATGATTTTTATATATTGAATAGCGCGATAAAAATATGATTTTTATATATTGAATAGCGCGATAAAAATATGATTTTTATATATTGAACAGCGCGATAAAAATATGATTTTTATATATTGAATAGCAAAGTAAAAATTCGATTTTTATATATTGAATAGCAAAGTAAAAATTCGATTTTTATATATTGAATAGCGATGTAAAAATTCGATTTTTAAATATATGAAGTGATTATAAAAATATGATTTTTAAATTGAAAGTGAACAAATAAAAATGTGATTTTTATTTTAAAGACAACAGTATATAAAAATGTGATTTTTATATATTTAGTGACTACGGGCAGCGAAAGTGACAAAAGGCAAGAACGACAAGATTTTCTACATAAGAAGAGTCGTGGAATTGGGATAGCTTTGGTGAGAATTTCTCACTCTTCAATTTCTTTTTCTAGTTATATATATATACTAGGATGTAGACGGTGCTTAGTAGCACCCGACACCCGTCATCCACAGACCATGGATGGCTTGTTTGTTTGATTGATGTGTTGTGAAATTTGTTTGTGTTGTAGATGTGAAAATCGATTGTATGATGTGAAATAAAATATTTATATAAGTTGAATAAAATGTTTTATCGTTAAAAATATAATTTTTAACGTGAATGTGAATAAATAAATATTCATTTACAAACCGGACGGTTTGTTTATGTATACTGATTTGACTGACATTGATTGGGACGATAAATTTTACACATCGCCCAACTGCACAAATAAAATCTGTGTTTGATTGTTTGAAACCCCACACGGGTATTGGGATAAAATACGGCATACACTAATCCCAATAATTAGTTGTATGTCGATCGATGGATCGACAGGCTGTTATAAGCGTTAGATATCTATATTTGATGCTTATACAGTGTAGTGCACTTTGGATGATGGTTGATTATTTATTGTTGCTATTATATACATGTGTTGTATGGAATCCATATAATTAACTTTATATGGTAATTGATTGGGCCTCATTCCAATCGGGAAAATAAAGATCACTATAAAATAAAGGTTCATGTGTTGACAGTACTCATCCGTTGAGATTAGTCATGTGTTGAACGAAATATTTTAACAATAAAATTTATATCTTTATCACTATAAAGTAAAGTTTCATGTGTTGACTGTACTCATCCGTTGAGATTAGTCATGTGTTGAACGAAGTATTTTAACAATAAAATTTTCATCTTTATCATATACAAGTGCGCACCCGTGCTTCGCACACGGAAGTAGCAAAATAAATGCAGTTTCACCGATATATGAAGATAAGATAGTGTTATGCCAAAAATACTTCTTTGGAGGATAAAGACTGCATAGATATATATGGTTTTAAGGGGAAAAAAAATCCATTGACACGCTTTGAAAACATATTATCAATACCAAAAAGTTTGAATGGTTGCCCTATTAGTTAACATGGTGGATATAGATGGTAGAAATAGACAACTCGTCCTATGCGTTCAGCTAAAGATAAATATCATCTTTGATTTATGTTCAATCCCTTTTTAAATCATCAGTTGAATGATTGCTATTTTTTCTAATTGCTTATTTATCTCATTGCTAAGAAAATTAACAACATCCGTAAAGATTATAAAAGGATAGCTTGGTCAAACTCCCTGTTAAGTTTCAAAATAGTCAACACATCCTCTCCAAAAAAGTATGTAAATTAGATCTTAAAATTATGATAACTAATAATTACATAAATTTATGTAATCATTCAGTGGACAGTTGCAAACACTTATGCAATTATATCCAAAAATTACGGAAATTTTCGCATTCACCTAATGAAAGTTTGCCGAAATTTCTGTAGTTACTTATCAAAAATTTCTGTATATTTGTTTTTAAATATGAAAATTTCCACAACTACCCATCAAAAAAATTATGAAAATATCCATAATTTTTCACCAAAAAAATGCAGATATTTTGGCAATTTTTTTATATAATTTCACAAAAGTTTGCAATTATTCATTTAATAATTACATGATATTAAGACAATTATTCATTTAATAATTGCATAATATTATGGCAATTATTCATTTAATAATTACATAATATTACAGCAATTATTCGATAATTAAATTCTAAGAACTTAATTTATAATCTTTTTTTGAAAAGGATTTTTTTGTGTATTAAGTTTGAATTTAAGGATTGAAGCCTAACATTCACTATTTTAAAATTTCAAGCATAATAGATCAAAACAGCAATATTGAGCAAGTATATAACAATTTTTGAATCAAAGTTACCTAGCAACTCCATTGATTATTGTAAAAATGCTGGACACACTCTTGAGCAAATGCAGGACACATGGAGAATGATTATTATGACAATCTTCCAAGCAATATTCAAAGCAATCATCATTTATCAAACATGTCCAGTTATCAATATGGAAATTATATTAACTTACCAAACATGCTCAAATATCAAATATAGAATACCCGTTACATAATCTGTACGATTTATTTTAGACAATAACTCCTCTTTAGGAATTACAGTGCAACAGCTAGTAATCACCACTTATCATAACCAACCACTAATTAATAACAACTAATATCATGAATTAGCCCATGATAAAACAACGGTTTTCTTGGAAAAAAAAAGTAAACCAAGTATTTCTCTCAAGACTTCCAATTCCAGGCCGTTTTGCATTTGCTGCCTGAGCACTTCACTTCAGTAAATAGGAAAACCAAACATCTCACCAACATACTTCTCTGTTCCAAATTGCCTCATTCTTCTTGCAAGTTGTCTCTGCTATACAAACGTGTATAGGGATCAAGGTTAACAAATCTAGCATATATGCAGAGATTATGTTCATTTGTTCCAATTTCTTTCATCTTTTGAACAAAGTTAATACATCATACTTAACATGAGTTGGTAAAAGAATTTTCAATTAGAGATTTATTGACCAATTTTTTTTTGTTTACTGTTGAAATATTGAAACTCGGCTGTTATCACCAGTAACTAAGATAATGAGGAGCAAAATTGTCGTCAAATACATATGGGTAATATGCTTCTCTTTTATTTAATAAATATATGCATGCATATTCTTTAAAGGTTATTTATAACATTAGCAATCAACTCTCCAAATGCACTCCAGCAGCCATCCAGAATATAAGATTGCCAATAGGTAAGTTATAATTTGACATCCATGAAACATATAACAAACATGCAAACTTGGATATAGAAAATAAGAAACCATAGTTAAAAAAAGTGTGTGGAGTTCACAATAATTTGTTTACTACAAAAAGTTTGAGAAGTACCATGCATCCTTTGGGTTTAAAAGTTGAGGACTTGGATTACGTCCCAAAATGACCATGAACAAACAAAAATAATTAACAGATGTGGAAGTGGATTATGTAAAAAATGGAAGAAGAAAAAATAAGGTTTTGTGACAAAACTTTAACCATACTAAAATACCAAAGCAACAGAAAAGAGCACATGAGTCGCTAAAATTTTGCAAACCAAGTTTCTAAATATGAAATTATTGATCAGGACCTGAATATATATATATATATATATATATATATATATATATATATATATATATATCAACAAAGCACAAATGACAGAAGAATCGATGATATTAAAACATGAAATGCTAGGAAAAATAGACATTTTGATTGCATTAAAACTACAACTTTGGATAATGCAATAAGTAGATATAAAAAAAATGGAATTTACAAACAAAAATATATCATATGACATTGAGGAGCGTAGAAATAAAAGGGAGGCACAGACTGAAGAGGCATTTCTACAATGTTTTCAAGAATAGTGCAACTTAAGGACAACCCAAAATTCATTATCATACATGGTGATTAAATTGTACTTATATAAATCAAAGTAATTGGCAATTTTATAAACAAAATCAATTGATGATTAAATTAGCGCATGTAATTTGCATGTAATATGTTGTGAAAAAATTATTTGTGCATGTAATATGCTTATCTGTCGTAATAAACCTTTCTAACTATATTTGAATTCAACAGCAAGTTGCATAAAATCGTAAACACAACTCCTTTAGGTATTCATTAAAATATAATTATTTATCAGACTTGTAATGGAATAACAAACAATAAATGATAGTTATGTTATGACACAGAATTAAATGGGAAGTCAATATATTGTTCCTTAATAGGGAGTTAAATATGTATGCATGTAGTTTGCTATCAGTCATAATAAACTTTCCTAACTATACGTAAATGTGACAGCAAGTTGCATAAAATTACAAATATAACATCTTTAGTTGTCTAATAAAATATAATTATGAATAAGAACTATAATGGAATAACAAATAATAAAGGATAGTTAGAATTATCACAAAATATTAAATGGGAAGTCAATATATATCATTGTACAATCGGGAATCAAATATTGTGGAATCACCTTTACTTGAAACTTAGAAAACTTAGCGAGCAAAAAGAAACATGTTGAAATAAAAACAAAAGCCTAAATGACATTATGGCTTTACTATTAAAAATAAATATCATAGCTATCTAGCTTTCTAAATAGTACATTCTTGAAGATCATAAGAACCATAGCACAAAATAAAACGTATAGGTAAAAATATTCATTCTACGGAGTTCACTGCAAAATGTATGCAAGGTATCCTTCTTTTTTAGAGTTTGGTAGAAGTTTTGATAGCTCTGGATCCACATAACATGAGAGGATATAGGTAAATGAACGTAAATAACATCATGTCAAAGAAACAATGTTTAAAAAAGCAAATAATGGTACAATGGTAGTATTATTTATAAAATGGTAACGGTAATCATTACTGTAGTAATCATATTTTTGAGTATATATTAGTTTTGCATATGCGTAGAGCTTCGAAGTGCAACAAATTCAAGCTAGTCAAAACTTCGAAAACCAACAAGTGCATATAAGCTTCGTGGGATTGTCAGTTTGAAATATATATAGTCTTAAGCACACACACATATATATATATATATATATATATATATATATATATATATATATATATATATATGGCGTGTTTGCATGTAACGGAAGCAAAGTATTTAAGCGAGATATTTAAATGAGGTATTCAAGCAAAGTAGGAAGTTAAACTGGGTTTACATTTGCGTCTTTAAACGGAGCATTTAAGTGAAGTATTTTAATCCATGATTTTTAATTAAATTGATTTATAGTTAATTACTTACTATTTTTGTTGTGCAATATTTGTTCTATGAGTAAATTTGGAGACCGGAAGAGGAAACCAAACCTTTCTTATTCGGGCATATCTAACACTAACGATTCGATTTTCTCGGTTAAGAAAACTTGGTATTTAGGCATGTTACCCTTTTGGACGTGTCGCAAACGCACAAAACATTAACTGCCTAAACTTCGCTGCAAATGGCCCCATAGTTTTGGTTCTAAGTAAATAAATTTTGAACACATGTGATTGCACATATATCACTATCTTGAATAATTAACTTTTTTAAATAAACACAACTTCCGTGTACATATCAAGACCATTTCAGAAAGTTGAAGTGTAAATAAGTGTTCCTATTTTGAAACGTATGTGCATATGAAGGTGGCATAATTATGCATATTAAAGCCCAAAAAAATATCAGCCTCAAATATGTATACATATCTAACATATTGGGAGTAGAAAAGACGTTGTTCTAGGCTTGAGAATTTAGTATGAGTATTGATCTTGGGTACAGGTTCGAACATGCAGAGCTTTCACATATATATTCAATTTTAAGTCCAACAGCTTCAAGCGTATTTATGGCAAGTTCCCAAAAGAAAATTTGCACAAAGCCTTGAGGACGTGAAAACAGAGTATGCATATAAGGTATCCAATATCTATAATAAAACATGCAGGTATAAATTTTCATTTATGTATCTAACCATATTCGACAAAAGTGAACAACCAAAAAAGAAATATGTGGTGGTTGTAAAAATGGTTGAAGTTAGTTTGTACTGGAAAGTTGACATTATAAGCAAACCTTGTTTATTTATGAAAACTTATTCAGTTTTCTGGTTCTCATTATTAAACAATTGCAGTTATATACTATGGTTGAAATGTCTTTGAATTTTCACGGACTAAGGCCTTAAAACATATGGCAAACAACATAGCAAAATGAAAATTACCAGTTTATAATAATCAAAGAATAGAGCATTCTGAAGTTACTGAATTAAACATGAAAATAAAAATTAAAAAAAATATTAGCATTACCTCGAATGTTAAATATTCTTCAGATTTGACAGATGCTTTTAACATTATAAGACTCTCCCTTTATAAAAGTAGATCCAACTACCACTGTTTGTACTCATTATTATCCTGCGAACAGAGTAGAAGAACACAAGAGAACGGTTTTATGAGCTTTTAGCGGCCCTAGCAGCAGTGAATCCATGTAGAGGTCATCCGAGCCAATTGGCCATCCAAAAGGTATTATGTTGTATTAAATATTAATATCTTGTTCATTTAGTTACATGGTGTATGCTTGCTTACACCTAGTTTGCATAAATTTGACATCATAGAAGAGAAAGAGGCACTTGTCCTTTTTATAAACCACTGGACTATTGAATACAACAAATGTATAATAACTGTAATGAGTTCGATAAAAAGTATTTTTTTGTTATTTAAATTAAATTAAAAGGGAAATGTAAAGCTATTTTCCGGCACAAAGGCATTGCTGAAAACCTTTTTATGCTTATAAATATCTAAAATCTTCCGTGATCATACTAATATGATGCTAAATTAATCTTCTACCACACTTTATACATTTAAATCTAAATTATAGATTTAATAGTGCTAAATACTAATAATTGTGTTAACTTAATATGATGTTAAAATAATTTTCTACCAAACTTTACGCATTAGAGTTAATATAGCATTTCAGTGTAAAGTTATATTAACTTACTAATTAAGCTATTTTTTTAATAATACATTTTACTCCACCTTTGATGATCTATAATTGGATAGAATATCTAGAAACCTTTTTACAGTACCAGATTCAACTATCTCATATATTCAAAGTTATATTAGAAATCAATTTTGAACTTGATGAAAACAATAATTGAAGTATTGGTAAAGTGCATGAACCATGCCTTTTGCTTAAAAAATCATTGAACTTATTTTCCGCATAAAAGTAGTGGACACAGTTGGAAAATAATCATTTAAAAAAGATGTTGATTTCAAGGACAAACTAATTATTACATGGTAGGAAATAAGATATTCAACATGCAAAAATTTCTCTGGTTCAATGAAAAATGAAGAAAAGTGTTGTCCAGGTATCAAAGTATGGAAGAACTCAAACTATTGAGCTTAAATTTCTAGATCATATAATAGACATATCTGATCAAAAATATTCTCAATGAAAGAATAGAACATATCGGGTGAATCATAAAAGGGAAGAACGTATTTTCTCTCAATTTTAAAAATCAGTTGTACATGTACTCTTAATTTTAGAAATTAGTCGTATTTTCTCCCAATTCTAGCAAACTTAAAGAAAAACCCAACAAAAAGCCCTACTTAGCGTACAAATCAACTTACATAATTCAGAGTTACATAAGATTCATCGGAATTCCTAGCCTTTCAATTCAGCAGAAAAGCATAAAAAACACGTAATTTCAGAACTATCACCGACTACAGATGAAGCGATTCGAGGAAGGTGGAAGGCCCCAAACGTAGTACCCTAAAACAATAGCTGATTGGCTCTCTTTTATAATAGCATGAGTATGAAGGGATATCCATACATACTAAGAAATTGTCTTTCGTTGAGACATGAGTATCATCCCGCATAAAAGCAGTTGGCACAGTTGGAAAATAATCATTTAATAAAAGACTTTGATTTCAAGGACAAACTAATGATTACACGGTAGGAAATAAGATATTCAACTTGCAAAAATCTCTGGTTCAATGAAAAATGAAGAAAAGTATTGTCCAGGTAACAAAGTATGGAAGAACTCAAACTATTGAGATTAAAATTTCTAGATCATATAATAGACATATATAATCAAAAATATTCCCAATGAACGAATAGAACATATCATGTGAATCAGAGAAGGGAAGAACGTATTTTCTCTTAATTTTAAAAATCAATTGCATACAATAGTAAGATATAAAGAAATTAAACACATAAATAGGTAGCATGTACTCTTAATTTTAGAAATTAGTCGTATTTTCTCCCAATTCTAGCAAACTTAAAGAAAATCCAGCAAAAAGCCCTACTTAGCATACAAATCAAGTTACATAATTCAGACTTACATAAGATTCATCGGAAGCTTTAGCCTTTCAATTCAGGAGGAAAGCATAAAAAAGCACGTAATTTTAGAACAATCGCCAACGACAGATGAAGCGATTCGAGGAAGATGGAAGGCCCCAGAAGAAGCAACCGAAGCAGACGCCGAGAGTAGCTGTCAAAGACGAAAATTTTGGGAACACGATGGAGTAGCCGTATTTGTAAAATTAGGGAGCAAGTTTTAGGTTACAGGAAAACCGATTTAGGTCTATGATGGATAAGTGCAAAAAGGAATTGAGATGCGAAGAAAAAGAAGATTGCTAGCTCCACGATGAAATTTAGGTTTAGAAGAAAAGTGTAGATGGATCGTAGGAAGGAAGGGAAGAACTGCATACGGAGGGACATACGGGACACTTGAGTTGCCAAATTCCCAGGAGGCTTGTGCGCCCTTGAAGTAAAACCCTCCTTTAATATAGTAGTATAGATAAAATTAGAAATTAACTGGAAAATAGATGAGATGAGTGGTCTCCTGGATATTGATCTGATGTTGGTTTCGGCCTTCGGGGTAAATATTTAGGGAATCGTTCTCTTACTAATTTACGGTTGGAGTCTGATTTGAAATCAAACGATAGATACCATAATTTTTATAAAATATATTAAATAATAAAAATAGTCACACGTTGACAGTACTCATCCGTTGAGATTAGTCATGTGTTGACAAAAATATAGATTCATGTATTGAATAGGATAAATATTCATTTGTTGAATAGAATAACGAAATTATTGAAATATATAAAGTCGTGTTGATTAGAGATGCGCTATTTTGACGCGAACGATATTTATATCGATTATATTCATTTTTATTGAATTGAATTGAATATATAACGAATTCGAATAGAATTGAATAGAAAACGAATTCGAACTGAATTGAATATAAAACGAATTTGAATTGAATTGAAATGAATTTCAAAACGAATTTATAAGGAAAAATTCAATTTTGATTTAAATTGGAAATGAAAGTTGAAATGTTTTGAAACGAATTTAAAACTATTTATAAAATTTGTTTTAAATAGAAATCGACGAAATATATATTATATATATATATATATATATATATATATAATGGCTTGAATAGAACGCGCCGCGCCGCGGCAGTTCACGAATTTCGACCATTGACTTCGAACGGATATTACGGGAGATCCGACCGTCGGATTCTCCTAAAACAGGAACCATTGGGTTCATATCGAAAAGGGCTTTCAAACGAATATTAGAAATTTAAAATCTAACGGTTGGATTTGGAGATACGTCCAAATCAAATTTGGAAAAGGTCGATGTAAGTGCAGTTCGATGGCCGTTGTTGGAAATCGACTGTACGGGCCTTGATAAAATTATTAAAAATAGTAATAATTTGTGTAAAATCATAAGAAATGATTTGGGGAAAATTGGGATGAAAAACCCCATATTTGAAAAGATAAAAATAGATTTTTATCGAAACGAACTAGTTTAGAACTAAAGTAACAACCCATTTATTTTAAATAAATAAATTGGATTTGAAATGGGCTGTAAATAGAAATGATTTGTGGGTTTATCGTGAAGGGTGTTTTAAATGACACTTGTTCTTTAACCCGATAATAAATAGAATGTGATTTGGGTTTGTCGTGAACTGTGTTTTAAATGACATTAGTTCTTTAACCCAGTAAAAGGAGTTTTAATGAATCTGTAATTAGATTGAAATGTGAATTGATAATCTAAATTAACAAATTTAGAAAGTGAGCGAGAAGGGAGTATCACCAGTTTTGCTCTAAAACGATAGTCAAATCTTTAATTAGATTTGAACGTGGAATGGTAATTAACTTTACCGATAACACTGTGGTATTAGATATGGAGTATCACCAGTTTTGCTTCATGGGATGAATAGGTTGGGATTGGGAAATAAAATAAATAATTACTTCGGTATGGTTCGGTAATCTCGGCTAGTTTAGAAAAACCATAATTTGGTTTGATACGACATCCAATGGAAGATTTAAGAATAAATTTTAAAGAATTTATCTTGGATAAAATTAATGGGAACCTTTCCCTAAGAATGTGAAATTTAGAAACTAGTTGTAGGTTAGTTAAGAAGAATGGTTTCCTGGGTATTGATCTGATGTTGGTTTCGGCCTTCGGGGTTAATATTTGGGGAATTGCTCTCTTACTGATTTACGGTTAGTGACTAATGAATTGGAATGAGGTGTATGTTGTGTTTGTGTAACATTTGTTTTTAATATACGCGGGTTGTTCGGAAAGGCCGGGTTTATACCCATTCTGAATAACCGATTCGACGATATGTCGAAGATGAAGACAGTGGTTGAAGACCGGAAGTCTTCACATCGTTTGGGTGATTACTGATGATCTTGATTGGGCTGTACACCCAAGATGAGGGAATCAGTTAGTGGTCGTCTAGACGTACTTGGAGATCGATGGATATGCGAGGAAAGAGCCTCCGGTTTCGTTCAGACCCAGAACGAACTTGTAAATGGATTGTGTGTCTGACATTGGATTTTATTCTGTGTTGATTGATTTCTGTTAAATATATATCTATTTGGCGGCGGAGAATTTATTCTCCTGCTTAACGCCCTTCTCTAAGACGTACGAGCTTAGAGGTTATATATCGATAGATATCAATTGCGTGGCATGAATTGCCTGTGTAGCATGCTGAGTTGCATGGATCAAGGCTTCTGTTGAAAAGCAAAGTCTTGTGGTTGATGATCAAAGCTCGACCTACGTGGCAGCTTTGTGTATAGCATGGATTCGCGAGCCTCACACCTCGGTATGAGTCAAAAACGGGATGAGGACCCAAGGAGTGCACGACGTTTCTTTCTAGCTATGGGTGGTGTCAGTGACCTACCAGCCCTGACATTTATATACTTTTCACCTTTGTGGTTTGGATGCGAGGCGCCTCGATTATAGGTCCTATAGGGCCGGGAAACGTGTGTTCAGGAATAACTAATCCTCAAACGTAAGAGAGGACCGGTCTTGGAGGATCCCAGGGGTTACCCAGAGTGTGTAATCCCGAGGCATTTGCTAGAGTGTCTCGAAGCGGAGAGGAGCTTGCCCCTTATCTCGACTCATGATGGAATCCAATTTCCAATACGAGATATTTTGGCTTTATTTGTAGAGCCTAGTATGGCGACATAGTAGCATGGGATGCTATGTCGTCTATGATTGATATTTATGATTGAAATTGTTTTGACACTATACACTTATTATAGTATCAAATGATTTGTTTTTAAACGTACCAAGCATGTTTGGCTGTTATAAGGTGAAACCCTATCCTCCGGCTTGCGTTGCATTGTGTGATGGGACTTGAGTCTTATAATAGCTTCATTTTTCGAAAAAGCATTGCGTTGTTTATTCTATGCACTGGTATTCTTGGGAGGAAACCCATTCCGTGTTATACGGCGTCGTACATTGAATCACCCTCTTTTAAAGTAAAGTTTTAAATAATTGTTTTAGTACTCACACCAGTCACATGACTGACCTGGAGTTTATTGTCTTAACCTAAACTCTGGGTGCCCCTATTTTCGACACGGGCAGCTAGTAGTTTTGGTTTTGCAGATTTATATTCACAGGATCCTAATTTACAGCTGGGACGATGCTCGGAAAGCTCTGTATCCGTGTATTACTTTTAGTTGTGTTTTATATTGTTTTTCCGCTGCTATGTAATTTATTGTAATCTCTGATATTTATCGAATGTAATTTATTCATTTATACTCTGTATATTCTTGTATCTGATGGAATTGTTGTAATAACAATGAAATGTTCTTCCGTCTGCATTCAAATTTGTCCTGTTCTCAAAATGATCAGGGGTTTCGAACGGTCTAGATCGGTTTAACGACTGATTCGGATCGAGCGAAATTCCTTGCCGTCACACACGATCTCGAGTTTGCCGCCATTGTCTTTGCACTTAAGTCTTGGCGCCATTATCTCCTAGGTGAGAAGTTTGAATTATACACTGACCATAAATCGTTGAAATATCTCTTCTCCCAGAAGGATCTTAACTTGAGGCAGCAAAGGTGGATGGAGTTTCTTGCCTCATATGATTTTTAAATTTCCTATACTCCCGGAAAAGGCAACGTGGTAGCAGACACGTTGAGCCGAAAGAAACTGACCCTGAGCCCTCTCTTTGTGGAAAGGCTATAGCCAGTTTTAACTTTAGGCCCTCCTTGGATTTTGTACCGGGTTTGTTAGCATCTCTCGAAGTACGCCCCACTCTCTTAGACTCAATAGGGGCAGCACAACGTGAAGACCCTCAGCTTGTTGATGTGATTGATAAACTTTTTAGGGGTGAGACTTCTAGTCACCTCAGTAGATACGCCATCGATGATAAGGGTTGGCTGAGACGAGATGGAAGATTATGCGTCCCACAAGCAAGGGAGTTGACAAAGAAGGTTCTTGAGGAAGCGCATCATTCCAAGATGACTATACACCCTGGCGGTGATAAGATGTACAAGGATACAAAAAGGACTTTCTTTTGGAGCGGCATGAAGCAAGACGTGGAAGATTTCGTTTCTAAGTGCATGACCTGCCAACGGGTCAAGGCGGAACAAAAGAAGCCTGGAGGACTACTTCACCCTCTAGAGGTCCCATAGTGGAAGTGGGATAGCATTTCAATGGACTTCATTGATGGACTGCCTAGGTCGAGAAGAGGCAACACTAGCATTTGGGTAATAGTGGATAGGGTTACTAAAAGCGCCCACTTTATACCTATCAAGAGTAGAAGGACTGCCTCATCTCTAGCATCTCTTTATCTCAAGGAAATAGTTCGACTCCATGGGATACCCTCCAGCATTGTTAGTGACCGAGACCCTATTTTCACAAGTGAGTTTTGGCGGAGTCTGTAAGAAGCTGTAGGCACACACCTATGTTTGAGCATGGCCTATCACCCCCAAACAGATAGCCAGACGGAAAGGGTGAATAAAGTTTTAGAGGATCTTTTAAGACTTTGCGTTCTTGACTTTGGAGGGACGTGGGAGGATCACCTTCCTTTAGTGGAATTTGACTACAACAATAGCTACCAAGCTACCATCGGCATGGCACCCTTCGAAGCCTTGTATGGAAGACCATGCAAATCACCAACTTGTTGGTGGGAGTCTACAGATAAGCTTATGCTTGGGCCAGACATGATTCGAGAAACTTCGGAGAAAGTGGACTTGATACGTAGGAGAATGAAGACTGCCCAAGACAGACAGAAATCCTACGCCGAAAAAAGAAGGACCGATCTTGAGTTTGAGGTTGGGGACAGGGTTTTCCTTAAGGTATCCCCTTTAAGGAACGTTGTTCGCTTTGGATCCGCAGGTAAGCTAGCACCGAGATTTGTAGGACCGTTCCCTATCATCGAGAAGATTGGGAAAATGGATAATAGAGTAGATCTGCCTGAAAAAATTGGCTGGAATTCACAACGTCTTTCACGTTTCTCATCTCCGGAAATGTCTACATGAATCAGCGGAAGTGGTAGAGCCAAGCATTCTAGAAGAAGCCGAAGTGGAACGCGAAGCAACTATGAGGAGAGTTCAGACCCGCATCATAGGAACTGAAGTGAAAAAGCTACGCAACCGCGAAGTCAAACTCGTTAAAGTTTAGTGGAGCGACGCCGAGGAAGACGCGACTTGGGAAACTGAGGACAGAATACGCGTTGCCTACCCTCTTCTTTTTGAGGGTACATCTTTGACCTCTTTTTTTCTTCTTAAGTTGTGCTTGTATCTATCCTTTTAGGTATATCTCATCGATATTATCCTTTATCCTTAGGTAGAAACCCCATTGGATGTAAACATGTATTTGGAACATGTTATGGTTGATGGATGCAAGTGGTTGCAAGTGGTAGCTAGTGGTTGCTCGTGGATGCATATACACACACAACCTAGGTCTTAGATCGGCTCAATCACTTCATACTGCATATATGTATTCTTATTTGTATATGGTTGAAAACTTGATATGTTGTCATATGGTCGTCGCATTTGTATGAATATTTGTGCACTCATGTAGAATTATGAGTAGGAAAATTTTACATGCATTATGGATTCATGACACTTACATAATTCGCATTAAGGAGGTCAACTGAACCAGTAGACCGCCTGATTTCTACATTAGATAAGGACATGTACACACACTATGCGTATGATCATGAAGCATTAGAAGTCTTTTAAGGACACTGGATGCCTGTGTTTGTTGGTTGAGTAGATGGACTACTGGATGGTAGGATATACATTCTTCCTAACTTGAAGATTTCGGGGACGAAATCCTTTTAAGTGGGGGAGAATGTAACACCCCGTGAATTCTATAACATTATGCTTCACGAATTGAAATATAATTAATTATAAATGATGAAATCAAGGGAAATGGGTTACGCCATTGCGTTCGTCTCGAAATTCTGCTTGAGATAAAGTTCAAGTTTGCGTAAAAATGATATCGTATGAAGAAGATATGGACGAACGAAGTTGGGCGAAAAACCAAAAAACGGGTCAGAATGCACTGGCGCACTTGGGAAGTGCGCCAGAACAGAAATGAACTGGCGCACTTGGGAAGTGCGCCAGTACATTTTTAGCCTGGCGCACCTGCCAAGTGGGCCCAGGTCAGAATGACCTGCTGGTCAGGTCCTGGCTGGCCTGATCAGGGTCTGGTCGAATTCTGAGGCTTGGCTGAGTCACTAGGGCTTGCATGTCACTTTCTGATTGGCTTCTCTTGAGATGGATGGTCTGGATTCACCATAGCTTCATCGATGGCTCAAAACAATTTAAAATTCTATAAGTACAACTCAAGTCTAACCCTAAATTCACACAAATAATAGAATACAAAAGTCGTCATGCTGCTGGAGAGGAACTAGGAATGGCCGTCAATTAGAAAGCCTAAAGACAAGCCAACAAGCTTAAGAGATGAATCAAAGCTTAATCAAATCATTCAACGCAACTTTGCTACCCAAAGGAGAGCATCTCCAAATCAGAAAATAAGAATTCATCACACGTTGTAAGTATAGTGACCTTTCAAAATATGAATAAAAACTGTGATGTGATTCGATGTAAATGAAACTAGAATCGTGTTGTATAATCTTTGCATATTGTGATGGTTCTATCATGACTTGTGTATTGATGTTTGTGGCATAAATTAGTTGATGCAAGCCTATTGAACAATTGTATATGAAAAACAATGGCACTTGCAAGCTTGTGGCAAAAACTAGAAATTTATCCCTTTTTGTACATGTCGATGGCATGGACTATGTATATTCCCTTAGTCTAAATTAGAATTTGTGTAAACATGTTATAGACCTTTTATGCGTACATGACCCAAAACCTATGATATCATCCTTATGTTTATTGGCAAGTATAATTAGATCTATGGTTGCAAGTATAATTGGATCTATGTTTCATAAACTATGTAAGTTCATGTTTATTTGCAAAATATAATTGGTTCTATGACAAACATCGTTTGGGTTTCATAAACTATGCAAGTTCATGTTGAAATAGGCTATATGATTAGATGTAAAAATTGTACATTTTGATGAATATATAGCATGCTAGTTTTGTGGTCGATATTATGCCAAGTTAACATGTTTAAACACAAGTTTGTATTTGCCTAAACTATGCCATTTCATATGTCACCTACTTAGTCATACTTTGATTTGAATGCAAGTTCACATGACCCATGTTATATGTTAATTGAATCGCCAAATTGCAAGTTCATGCGCCACACACCTTTATGTATTACATGTTCTTGATTTCCCCTTTTTCCTCACGTTTATAAAGTTGGGCCGAATTGTGACAAGCCCAACACATGTTATAACGATTGCGAACAAACGGGGGTAATAACGTTGGGTGTAAAATATGAAAACATATGTTGGCATGTTTGGCACATGCCAATGATTATGACACATAAGCGGTATGATTTGAAATACCCAAAAATAAAAGATATAACATTTACATATAGTTGAAAAGTAATAAAATATGTAAATTTAGAAAACACGATATGTTTAACCCGAGGTTGGATTGAGTTGTGATGTAAACCTGCCCGGACCCGCCCGGCTGTCCAGTAGTCACAACAATACCTATCCAATGTGGGTGGTTAAGCATTGAGCCCAATAAGGACCCGAGGTTAGACTGAGCTATGGTGTAAACCTACCCGGAACCGACCGGCACATCCAGTAACCGTAGCAATACCTGTCTAATGTGAGTGGTCTGGTGCTCCTAAGAGGCTAAGGACAGATGGTAGGGTTAAGTTAACTATAACACTTAACCAAATTCAACATGTTAACAAGAATTGATGGGTGGGGTTAGGTATATACATACACTTAACCACTTAACATGTTTGACTAGAAAATCCTGGTAACGAGGGACCCATTTCAGCAGTAACCCAAAGTTAGGTATCAACTGTGCCCTGAAACTAGGCAGGGTGGGGCACGATTACTGGGCTGATTGTAAGCGGTCAAACGACAGCGGTGGGTGCACAGTGCAGGTCTAACAGGGTGCGGGCGTGCACATACTCCGGAGCAGACAACCAGGGCACTGGGGACACCTGTAGTATAACCTATGTCTTCTAGTTTTGTGTCGGGGCCACCACCATGGGTCTTGATACACCCCATGGTGGGACCAGCATAGGTATCTACAATTCTTGGGAGCCGTATGACACATGTTAACGTGGGTAGGAGCCGATCTTTAATAAGAATGGGGATCACTTCACCCTCACCATAGGGTGCCAGTTAGAATAAACTCGAGTAGGTGCAGAGATATAGTATGGGTGTGATAGTACATTCGACACTTCCTTAGCCTGTGACACTTTCCTATTTTTAGTTTATATCCATCATATCCTTTTCTTACTCACATATTGAAGAGTTACTAGATTTACTCAGACTTTATGTCTGACCCTATTTTCTTTTCGTCTTCTTTTCTTTCGTCCCCCCCCCCCCCCGGTCCACAGGGAGGAAACAGCTCAACTCAGTCAGACTCTTTACAAGCACCAAGAACGTAGATGTATAATTTGGATCTTTCTTGCTCGGATAATGGCTTTGGATATCACTATGGGGATTTTTGTCACTTTATTTATGTTTTCATGCTTCTTTAATAATCAGGGCAGTTATGAGGTTGTAATGTTGAAAGTATTTTGAGACAATTATGGAAATCTTTGTTTGATACACGAATTGATAAAATAAAAGTTTGTTTGGTTTCCACTGTTTAAAATATGTGTATTTATATCTATCTTGAGTTCATCTGTGGCTTTTACTCATAAACCTCCACCAAAGTTAAGGCATTCTCTTTGTGAGTGACCTTAATGGAGGTGGGGTGTTTCAGCTAAAGTCGTCGTAGTTAAGGATTGGTGGTGTGACCTACTCTATTGGAGCGTTGTCTATGCAGCTAAAGGACCCATAGATATCAAACATATGGGACAGGCTTGGTAGAGGACGGATTTCTAGTCATCTAGCAAGATATACCGTGGACGAGAAAGGGTGTCTAAGACGAGATTGAAGGCTATGTTTCCCTAGAATAAGGTAATTGCTAAAGGAAGTGCTTGAGAAAGCTCATCAATCTCGGATGACTTTCCATCCAGGCGGCGACAAGATCACTACACCATAAAAGACCTTTGGTGGCATTTAAAAAACTCTACCAAAGCTTTTGGTAGCATTTTAATGAACGGTACTACAGGTCTCGCAAATAAAAGTCTAAAATTTTTGATTGCGTTCTGATAAGTGTTGCCATATGGTTAGCATAGTTGCGTTTTTCAAACGCTACCGAAGGTCTGTAAGTGGATCACTTTTGTGCTTTTCTGTACCGTTTATTTTGATCAAATAAAATATTTTTGTTGCATTTATTTTTTGCCACTAAAAATTCATTTGGCTCTCATAGTTGCGCTTTTCAAATGCTACTGAAAGTTAATACGTGGGTTATTTTTTATTTTTCTATAGCGTTTATTTTGCATCACTAAAAATTCAAGCGAAATGTTACATTTGTTTCTGTAACGTTCTAAAAATGCTACTAAAAGGTATGACTGTTTTGTAACATATTTTAGATGCTACTTGTTAACCAACTTTTTGGCAAAAGATGTCACGGTTCAACGGATCGAAGCCCAGTGCCAAAAGACTCGCCAACCGACCCCAGCGGTCGGTTCCTGCTTCAGAAAGCCCGAATAATATTTGGCCCGAGCAGCGGCATTTCATGCCCCGATATAATATCTCTCCTAGACCAACCGAGACAAACATTTCCCTGAATGTCGGATCGATCAGATATCTCTGGATCTATGTGGAAATATTCAGACAAGTCATTCATTATCCCGATTCTCAAGGCATCAAAGGCGGTCAACCACTTCCGTCCAAAGCTCTACTTTTGATACACCTCATCTTGAGTGCCACACAAGCCACAATTCTCGAGGATACTATTAATCAGCAGTAGACCGGGTCCCCACCGCAACTAGCTCAAATGATCAAGCTCCACATGTCCGGGCTCCACAAAAGAGGCAAGCCACGTTGCATCTCAATCAGCCCACCTCTTCACCTATAAATACCTCTATGCTCAAAGAAGAAAAGGACATTTTCCGACTCCAACTTCTCTTGGGAATTTCCTCTCTCAAATACAAACTCCACAACTAACTTCAAAAATAGCCAATTCTCCCTCTTTCTTCAAATAGAAAAAGTTTTGTACTTGTAATCAAAAGAAAATCGATATAGATAAAGTGGACGTAGACACCATCCTTGCCGAACCACTATAGAAAGTCTTGTGTGTCCCATGTTTTCTTTACTTTCTAGTACTATGTGATTGTTATTCGTGTGTTCTACGCACGATTGGAGGTTGACTGTCACAAGTGACCAACTTTTGACGTCAACACTACTATATATCGCTAATGGCTTATATTATTTTAAGCAATGATTGTATAAAAGTCGGATTTAAAACAATAATTGATCAATCATATTCAATTAAATAAAAACACATTAGTTACATAGGTATTTTTCATAACCATTTAGATAGTAGTTATTTCATAAAATTAGCAAATTCATATACCACAAGCATTCAGAAACAAATTTACACAACAAGTACTTACAAATATCATAATACATACACAACAATTAAAGTCATGTCAAATGTTGCTGATGGCCTTCACTCCGGAAAAGCTAATTACCTATAGACAATATTAATTGGTTATTATTAAAACAAACACATAAACAATATAAATAGAACTCGACCAACTAACTTAAAATTAGTTAATCTTATAAAACTAGTTTAAATTTAACAAAACATGGCATGTTTTTAATAAAGTTAACTTAATTAATTTATTATAATAACTAATAATAATAACAATAGGTATTAAAATTATTAATAGAACTCAGTTAACTTAATTATATTATTATTAAGTAGTTAATTTTTATAAACTTAATTGTCATCATCATTATTATTATTTATAAAACTTTTTAAAGTTTGTTATATTATTATTATTTATAAAAATTTATTAACTTAAACTTAGTTAATTTTGTAATACTTGTTTATATTTAACATAATAACCTAGTCACTTATATAAAACTGGATAAACATACATGAAACAAACATACATGAAACATGGGTTGTGGAAATAGTGTTCATAGACAAAATTACTTCCAATAATGATTACAGATGAAAACAATATGCCAAGAATTGGACTTAAATATGCCAAAAATTGAACTTAATTAATGCAAATTTTCTTTTTAGATATAGCTAATATAACAAAATGAACTAGAAAAGTTTAGGTATAGTTAGGTTTATTTTGTGTTTTAAGCTTTTAATTTTCTGCATTAATTATGAATGTTGCAAAGATTTGAAGTGTAGCAGAGGTGACAAATTAGAGGCGGAGAGAGTGACGGAAGTGACGGAGGGACGGTGGATAAATGAATTTGTTATCGTCCTTCAGTTGTTTCTTAAAATATGGAAAATAAAAAAAATGTTTTTGGTTTTGTCTGTTAACTTTGTTTTGTAAAACGATCATTTTTCACGATATGTGTGCATTGTTCTTACTTTTATATGTGCAAAAACTCAAAATTTTAAAAAAGTTTGATAAACTTCACAATTATATGCATTTGATCAAAGCCATGATTAACCGACTCAGTTAGTTACTATTCTAACTATCTCAGAACTGTACTGGGGAGCGATCGGCATGCAGCTTTGCAAAAACATGACTGCCTTCTGTTAAATCTTTCTCTGTAATTTTTTCTCATTCTACTTTGCTTTCTACATGTAGTATTTGCGACTTAAATGCTAAGAGCTAAGAAGTAACAAAGAAACACAAGGAATCAAGTATCTTGATGTAGCTGGAAATATTGCACACCAAGTATACAATTGCACCATTGCAATTAGCGTCAACTTCCACGATTAGAACACTCAAAAGACTAAGATATTGTTTGGTCTATTTTATGTTTTGAGTTTTGAGATTTCAACGTTTTGAGTTTTGAGTTTTCAACGTTAATTTGGAAAGATGCAAAGATTTGAATGGTAATGGAGGTGACGGACTAAAGACGAAGGGCATGATGGAGGGTATAGAGGATGGTGGATGCATGAATTTGAGTCATTCTTCTGTTGTTTCTTGAATACAGAAAATGACATAAAAAAATGTTTTTGTTTTATGTGTTAACTTCATTATGTAAAATGGTCATTTTCCACGATATTTGTGCATTGTTCATATTTTTGTACGTACCAAAACCGAAAAAAAAGTGAACGCACCCTAACTTTTTGCATATTATAAATTAATTTCTTAGTGCTTCAAGGCTGCAATTTTGAGGCACCCACCATTTGATCTGCCCAAGCCTTGTCACAGCTGGTGGCATCAACATAAAAATCCTTCAATCTTGAAGCATAACATTCAAGTCATGAATCTTACTACCCAAACCAATACTTGCGTGCATGGTACACATTTTATTAAAATCTCAACTAGGTTCGCATATTCCACCAAAATATGCAGTGCTCAGAAATTTCATTTTCAGGCCGACCTAGATGATGTATGGGTCATGTTTGATGAAGTTAAGAACATCTTGGTCGTGAAGTCCAGTGTGATTATCTTTAGATACATACCAAAATTTATAAAATTTAATTGTTTGGTTGTTTGACTTCACATAGTTGAATCCTCCATTTGGTATGTTTCCTAAGTTTATTTGGTTGCCCATGAAGTGGTCGCAAGCTATATGAAAATCCCCATCTGGATGGAAATGTGGCATTGGGTTCCGGAGCCACATGACATCTACATCTGTGAAAATGAAGTTGTATCGTAATATAAGAATCATACGCAAGAAATCAATCCTCCTCAACATCATTTTCAAGTATCCATCAGACATAAAATTCTGCTCTCCAGAGAAATCAACTCCCTGGGTGAAAAGACCAAAATAGTGAATGTGCATGGTGATGCATCTATCATATCCCATTTTATCCAAAGCAACAATTACCACATGTTCCAAAAGCTTCCATGTGCCAAATCCTTTTAGAAAGCTCTCAACGAAAACATCAACGGTTGAATTTAGAGATGCCCATGCTTCATTAAAGTCACAATTACTATGTATCATTCATTGCTGCCTCCTTCAAAATTTTCTCAAGCCTAATTTTCTCTTCTTCCGGACTGAAATCATCATGAACAGAATAACATTGCTAACCAGATTCACTACAAGTAGATCCGCATCCGGGAGATGATCTCTTCATGATGTTTAAAAAATTATTAATTTAAATATGTGACATTCTTGTAACAGATATTTGTTGTCGATAACAATTACGATTCATTGTAATTATTCCTATGCCCTTTGAATTTCCACCAAATTTCCCTTCAACAATCATGCCACTTAGTTCTTCTGATATGATATGTTCGGAGATAAAAACTCACGTCGAAGACTGTATGTTAGATAGATAAATATCGGGAAATTATACAATTTTATAATTTGAAACTAAATTAATTTTTAGTACTTAATTTAAATTATCATATGCTAAGCAAGCTTGGACCTGATCCACAACATTTATTCTACTCTCCGTTTCTAACTCCAGACGTGCACAAATAATGCCTTCCACATCTCAACCAATGATATCAACTTTGCTTACGTACTTTAATGCAGGGACCAATTCTTCTGTCTCATTCCTGCTGTCCCGTGTCCCTCCAATCAGATCCCCTGATTTCTGCTGTTTTGCATTTAAGTCCCCCAACAATTCAGGGGTTTAAGTGCGAAAAGTGGAAATCATGGAGTTGTGATTGGGTGGGACACCGGAGCACACAGAAAATGGGGACAAAACAACCGGTGTGTCCTATGCACACAATACATTTAACAGTCTAACTCAACACAATTATAAAATGTTGGGAAACAATGGTTGAGTCACGTACTTCGTCGCTTTCTTGAAGACGATTTGGTGATCGCTTTCTTGAAGACGATTTGGTGGTCTAGTCAGAGGTGCAAACCAATTCGTACTTTCGCTGCCACCTTTAGGATAAAACAGCCTCTGAAAAACAATAACTGATATGCTTGCACAACAAATCAGTGCAGATTTGAACTTTCGAAAATAAATACTGCTAGAAAATGTCTAAAAGAAAATTTTAATGACGGAGGCAAGAAGAGAATATGTAATGCGGTGTTTTTTCTCATTTATAGATGAAGACTATATATAAAACGAGAATTAGGGTTTTCCTGAGTAGTGGGAGAAAAAATAAGATCTGTTGAAATTACGGGACATGATTATTTTTTTACCATTACAGAAAAATTATCGGTGCAGAAATATTATTTCCATAAAAAAAGGTTCGAAAAAAGCAATGTTTTATGGTCCAAAAATATAAGTGTCTACACCACAAAGTCAAGGCCGAAGCCCAAACCAAATCGAACCAGGCCAAGTCGGATCGACTCGAGTCAGTCGGTCACGCGCGAGTGTGTGTTGATCATGATGCATGGTCTCCCTCCTCACAACAAAGCATGTATTAGGAGCCCCAAGGCCCCAACATGACTTCTTAGAAACAAGTATAAATACTTGCCTCTTCCATATAGTTCCATGATGTGGGACTATTCACATGTAGGAGCTATTCATACACTTATTCCAACATTTTTAATAATTCACCTAATGTTAATAAGAACATTTCCAATAATCCCCCACTCGAATTTTTAAAAATATTTTTTGAGCTGTTTCTAAAAAACATAAGATTATCCATAAACAAAGGTGTCATTCGACTTGAACCTTTGCATAGTGAAAAATTCAATTTTTACTAGAGTGACACGTAATCTTGAACTTTATTCCTGACATCAAACCACACACAACCTTTTCTATAGTGCAATCAAATGAGCTCGTGCATTTGTGGTCATGCACGTCTATCATAGTTTAGTGAACGCTCTAGAAGTTTTGCCCAAAACTCCATAGGAAACAGCCACATTTCCACGTTCACAGAGGCGAGTCTATCAAGAGCACTCCTAAAGGTAGGTACTTCACTCCAAATAGAGTATAGATCCCATTAAGAGTTTCTATTAACTCATCCTCTAATCACTTCAGGAATACATGCTTCTTGGTTTATCAAATAGCATGTTCGACTCCAATCACTACACAACTTTTTTTTACCCATTGAACCTAGTTCTTGGGATCTCCAGTCATTTAGGTCGGTTTACCATTGTGCGTGACTCAACAATCTAAGGGCAATAGTCCCATTCTTTTAGTGGAATTAAGGACTTTCTCTCTTAAAAGTCCTTTCATCAAAGGATCTACCAAATTTTCATCACTACATACATAATCCACTCTAATGGTACCTATGGAAAGTAGTTCTCTAACAGTGTTGTGCTTACGACGTATTTGTCGTCTCTTACCATTATAATAACAGTTCTGAACTTTTGCAATACCCGTCGTACTATCACAATGTATCAACACAGCTGGTATCAGTTTTTTCCATAAGTGAATCTCAGCTAGCAGATTTCTCAAATACTCTACTTCTTCACTAGCTATGGCTAGTGCTATCGTCTCAGACTCCATAGTTGACTGAGCCAAAATAGTCTGTTTTTTGGATTTCCAAGAAACAACTCCAACAATGCTAAATATGTAGCCACTGGTCGCTTTAAAATCAGCAGATAAGGTATTCCAGTCTGCATCAGAATATCCTTCAAGCACAGCTGGAAACCTTTCATAATGTAATCCAAGGTTCATAGTTCGTTCAAGGTATCTCATAACCCTTCCAATAGCATGACAACACTCTATATTAGGTCTACTGGTAAATCTGCACAATAATCCCACGACATAGACAATGTCGGATCTAGTACAATCAGTGGCATACCGAAGGCTGCCAATGATGCTCGCATAACCAGACTTAGGGGTGAGCAATATTCGGTTCAAACCGAATTAACCGACCAAACCGATTCAATTCGGTCGGTTCGGTTCGGTTTTAAAACTAAATCGGTTTGTATTCGGTTTGCAAAAAATATTTTTTTGGTTATCGGTTTAACCAAACTAACCGAACTTTTAATTTATTATTTAATTTTACGGTATCGTAGTACTTTTAATAATTAGTTTAGTTATGTAATATAAGGATATTTATTGCAAATAGATCAAATAATGTCATAAACATAAAATTTACTATATAAAATTTCTTCAAACATGAATTAATGTTTTATTTTGAGTGAATTCATCATTAGAAAAGTAATACTTCCTTCAAATTCGGTTAAATCGGTTACCGACCGAATTAACCGAAATTAATTTGGTTCGGTTCGGTTCGGTTTGAAAAAAATTCGGTTTTACTTCGGTTTGAGTTTTTTTACATCCAAACAAACCGAACCGACCGAACGCTCACCCCTAACCAGACTGTCTTACACCTTCACTAGTGTTCTTAAATAACTTTTCACTTGGATCTTATGGCGTACATGTAGGTTGACAGTCAAAGTAATTGTATTTCTTTAGTATCTTCTCAACGTAATGAGATTGATCCAAAGAAATTCCCCTTTTTGACCTGGTAATTTTAATACCAAGAATTACACTCGCCTCACCTAGATCTTTCATATCAAAATTGGCACTTAATAAGGATTTGACTGAGTTTGTGGCATGAATGTTTGACTCAAAGATGAGAAGGTCATCTACATAAAGGCATATAATGGTGCAAATGTCATTCTCCGATTTGTAATAAATGCATTTTCACTTTCATTAACTTTAAAACCATTTGAAGTGATTAAGTTATCAAATTTTTCATGCCATTGTTTAGGTGCTTGTTTTAAACCATATAATGATTTATCTAATTTACATACTTTATGTTCGTGACCATGTAATTACAAATCCTTCAGGCTGGTCCATATAAATTTCTTCGTCTAATTCACCATTTAAAAAGGCAATTTTAACATCCAGTTGGTGTATAATTAAATTACGAATGGAAGCAAGTGAGATTAATACCCAATTGATGTCATTCTAGTTACAGGTGAAAAAATGTCGAAGAAATCTATATTTTCTTTTTGTTTAAAACTTTTAGCTACTAGTCGTGCTTTATATTTATCAACAGTGCCATCAGGTTTTAATTTCTTTTTAAGTACCCATTCACAGCCTATAGACTTACAACCCGGGGGGGGGTAAATATATCAAGTGCCAAGTCTTATTGGATTCCACAGAATCCACCTCATCTTTTATAGCCTCTTGCCAAAAATCGGCATCTAAAGAATATAAGGCCTCTTGAAGGTTTATGGGATCCTCCTCAATAGTAAAAGCACAAAAATCTAAACCAAAATCTTTTATGGTTCTTGCTCTTTTACTTCTTCTAGGTTTAGCTTCAGAATTTTCATTAAGTTCTGTTCTAATAGGCATACTTGAAGTGCCCCCACTATTCCTTAATTTAAATGGAAATTTAGTTTCATAAAAATCGGCATCATTTGATTCAATTATATTATGTGCATTTAGGTCATAAAATATGTATGCTTTATTATTAATAGCATAGCCTCTAAATACACATTCATATGCTCTACTTGCCAATTTTATTCTCTCAGGGTCTAGAATGCGAACATATGCTAAACAACCCCAAGTTCTAAAGTATGAGACATTGGGTTTATAATTCTTTAAAATTTCATGAGGTGAAATTTTATTCTTAGATTTGGGGATCCTATTCAGAACATAGCATACAGTTAATAAAATTTCCCCCCACCAATGTTTTGCTGCACCAAAATTTAGTAATATGGCAAATACTAGTTCTGTAATGGTTCTATTTTTCCTTACAGCTTTACCGTCAATTTCAGGAGAATAGGGTGCAGTTTGCTCATGTACTATACCATGTAGTTTATAGAAATCCAGAATTGAAGTAGATTCATATTCTTTTCCTCTATCACTACGAAGTCTCTTAATTTTCCTATTTGCTTGATTCTCAATTTTAGTTTTGAATGTTTTAAGCATGTCAAATGTATCACTTTTATTTTTCATAAGATATACATAGGTGAAATCAGAGCAGTCATCAATAAAAGTGATAAAAAACGATGTCCATGTCTAGTCAAAGTGCCATCAAGCTCACATATATCAGAATGAATCAAGTCTAAGGGTTCAGAAACTCTATCAACAGATTTATGAGGTTTCTTTGTGATTTTAGCTTGTGTACAGAATTCACATTTATCAGGTTCAGATTTTGTCATTTTAGGAATCATATCTAGGGTGCTCATGTTATGAATTATTCGTTTATTAACATGACATAATCTAGAGTGCCAAAAATTAAAATCACAAAACATATAAGCAGAAGTAGTCACTTTATTAGTTTCAACATTCAATTTAAACATACCCTCACAAGCATAACCCTTTCCCGCAAAAACTCCCTTATAAGTTAAGGTATACAAATCGGCCCCAATAACTTGAGTAAAGCTTGCCTTATTAAGGAGAAAGCCAAAAACCAGATTCTTTCTTATCTCTGGAGTATGCATAACATCTTTCAGAATTACAGTCTTTCCAGAGGTAAACTTGATTTCCACATTGCCAATCCCTGCAACTTTAATGCTGTGAGAATCTCCTAGCAACACTTTCTGATTTTCAGCAGCCGTGTATGTAGAGAACAAGTCACGATCATAGCAGACATGGCTAGAAGCATCAGTGTCTACCCACCAACCCTCTGATCTACCAACAAGGTGAATCTCAGTAATCATAGTCGTAAGAGGCTCCTCAGTCAGGTTAGCCTATGGTGCAGAGCTTGGCTTGTTCCGACACTTTCGTGCCATATGACCTGCTTTTCCACGGTTGTAACATAGAAACAACTGTCCAGAATCATTCGTTTGGGCTAGTTTCTGCTGTCCTTTTTGGTTTCATTGCAGATTCCCATTCTGTTTGTTGCATCTGTTCTGATTCTTAAATGATTTGTGGTTCGGTTTCTGAACAGCAGGTTTGGTCTTCTTAGTGTTGTTGTTATTAACAATCAACACCTCTTCTTTCTGGTCCTGCTTGCATGCCTCCGCCTCAATACAGAGGTGCGTGATCAAGCTCTCTAAGGAAAATTCCTTAGTCTTATGTCATAAGACATTCTTAAAATCTTTCCAACCTAGGGGTAATTTGTCAATGACAATAGCAATTTGAAATTGTTCGTCCAACGCTATACCTTCGGAGATGATCTCATGAGCTATTTTCTGAAGCTCATGAGACTGCGTCTCTACTGATCTATCATCAGTCATTTGGTACTTTAGGTAGCAGCCTACAGCATATTTCTTTGCCCCTGCCTCCTCTGTATCCTCTTTTTTAGTGCTTCCCGGATCTCCTTTATTGTCTTTCATCTGAGTTGTAGTAGTCACACAGGTCATCGCCCAGTCCATTCAAAATAAAATTCTTGCATAGGTAATCATGTTCAATCCAGGTCTGCAGTTGCTTTGACTGTTCAGTCCATGATGCCATCTTTGCTGCATCAGCCTCCTCAGGTCTGTCTAGTAGCTGCAGTTTTTCAGTAGTCAGCGCAGCCACCACATTTCACATTGTAAGGAAGAAATCCATCTTATGACGCCATCGCTTGAAATGCAAGCCTTCGAATCTGAATGGAGCAGCAGTCACGAGAGGGATCTGGAAGGCAGAAGGTGGAGCAACATCGTCTAGGGTTGAGTTCGAAGCCATTGTTTCAGATCGTCTTCGAATTGTTGCAAACAACGGCTAAGTCACGTACTTCGTCCTTTTTTTAAGACGATTCGGCGATCTGGTAAGAGGTGAAAACCAGTTCGTACTTTCGCCGCCGCCTCTGGAATAAAACAACCTCTGAAAAACAATAACTAATTTGCTTGCATAACAAATCAATGCAGATTTGCACTTTCGAAAATAAATACTGCTCAAAAATTTCTGGAAGAAAATTTTAATGGCGGAGGCAAGAAGAATATGTAATGCATTGTTATTTCTCGTCTATGGATGAAGACTATGTATAGAATGGGAATTAAGGTTTTACTTAGTAGTAGGAGAAAAAAATCGGATCTGCTGAAATTACGGGACACGATTTTTTTTACTGTTATAGAAAAATTATCGGTGCAGAAATATTTTTTCCATAAAAAAAAAGGGCTCGAAAAAAGCAATGTTTTATGGTCTAAAAATGTAAGTGTCTACACCACAAAGTCAAGGCCCAAGCACAAACCGAACCGAACCGGGCCAAGCTGGGCCGGGTCGAGTCAAGTCGGTCGGACGCGCGCGCCTGTGGTGGTTATGATGCATGGTCTCCCTCTTCACAACAAAACATGTATTGGGAGCCCCAAAGCCCCAACATGACTTCTTAGAAACAAGTATAAATACTTGTCTCTTCCATATAGTTCCATGATGTGGGATTATTCGCATGTAGGAGTCATTCATACACTTATTCCAACATTTTTAATAATTCACCTAATGTTAATAAAAACATTTCCAACATAAAATGAGACAAGGCCCCCTAAAACATAGCCTACTTACTTTCCTTTCCAATGTCAGCAGATCACATAAAGCCTTCGTTCCCATCATCAGATTGATCTACGTAAAAACTATTCACTCCAAAAATTCAAATAACGCTCAAACAAATAGATAACGTGTAGCTCAATTAAGCAATATCTTTGTATATCTAGAAATCACATAATAATGACAAAAAATAATTTTCTAATCTCAATGTTTTCCAGGCCCCATAGTGATAATTCAAGAAATCATGCATCATGAAATGGATATGGGTGTTTGTGTTTTTAGTGTGGTTTTTGATATGGACATAACAGTTAAGAAGACACCTTGACCATGTATGTTTCCTATTTCCTTTTCTTTCTTGTTTTGAAAATTTTATTGTTGTTTTCCTTTTTTCTTCTTTTATTTCATGCTAGTACTGCATTTCTTTAATCTCGCGCTGTAGTTCAATTATCTACATCTATTCTCTAGAGCCAAACCCGATTTATTATTGCTGCAGCGCTGGCCATAATTTAAACATATCATGTACCATATAATCATTACCTTACTACAGTTCTTTGTACCTATAACCTTGTGAATTCTGTTTTCATTGTTCTTTGTGTTTTATTCAAAACTAATTATTCAAAATCTATATGATACTATATGCATATCAGAAATATATAAACTAGTTTTCTATCTGGCTCCTGCTATTTATTCAACCTTTCAAATTATTTATTCTTTAAAATTAGTGTTTTCTTAAGTAAGATGGAAACTAGTCACTCAAATTGAATAGGCAGACAGACAGGTAAACAGATGGCCAATATATATTAGACGCTCCAACATATTATCAGAAATATTCACAATTGAAATGTAAATACTTCTTAAAAGTTATTCAATTGGGCACTAAGGAGGGTTTTACAACTTCGATCGGTTTCCCTTATGAACAAATTCAAAAAAAAAAAGTTATTCAATTGGGCCATAAAGTATGTAAGTGTAATTTATGATGCCCAAGAATAATTAGAAAAAAGAATAAGGTTAATATTTCAAAAAGCGGATATGTAAGTTTTAACTAACTTACCTTGTAAACACCTCGTGGACCTCATGCTTCAGTACCTTAATCATGCTTCAACACCTCATGCTTCACTATGGAACATACAGATATTTTGCATCAAACAACGTAACCTGAAATAAAATTTATAAAAAAAATGAAAGAAAAGGAAAACATTGCATAAGTAACCATTAAACAACAAAAAACAATAACATACAAATATTTTGCATCAAACGTCGTAGCCTGAAATAAAATTTATAAAAATAATTGAAAGAAAAGGAAAACATTGCAGAAGTAACCAGTAACCAACAAAAAACAATTTCTTTATAGTAGATAAAATGAACTCAAGCATATGCAAACAAACTAAACTCGTCTTGATTTACATAGGTTGTGGTCCTATTGGAATCAATGTTCATTTTAATTTGAAAGGCTGATTCAAAGATTCATATTTTAAATTGGTAAGCATTTCAAGCTTAGAAAAAGAAGCATCAAGTACAAATAATATTGAATAACATGATATTATGAGACTTACCTTAGAGCCAAATTTGTAGGTGGTCAACATATCAAAACCATACGGATCTGAGTCCATCAAACAACATACAGGTAACTGCAGTTGTTTAGCAAGATGGCGCAAAAATCTGGTAGAATATATATACAATATAAAAAGACAACCAAGGACCAGCAAAATTAAATTCATCTAAAAAGAATATGTGAAGCAAGCCTAAATAATGGGCTTAAAAACTAGTAGGAACATCTAGATAGCCTTTTCCCTCAAAACAAGGAAAAAATGATTACCACTAATAATAGACTCAAGACGTGTATGGGGGGTAAAGCAAGCATTCACACAGTAATGACAATACACTAGTTATTCCCATAGAAATGTTCATTCGCTGGGACACTGAAGGGTAAGAAAACAATGCATTTTTTCTAGGAGTTGGTCATGAACGAAACACTATTATGAACATTTCTTAAGTTTTGAGTAGCCATCTTATCATTACTTAGAAAATAATGTACATGTCATGACTAAAATTTAATTTATTTGTTAATCAGCTAAATGCGAGGTGTCAAGTTAAAAAAAATACAAGGCATGAACCTCTAAGATATTGGCTTATTAGTTTCATAACGTACAAGAATATTGATTTAAATGTGCAAGTATGACCGATTGATTACGATATCATAGTGCACAACCTCCTTAGTAAAATAACAATGCACATCCTTGATGATATAACCAATATCATAATGTACAGTGACCCCATCTGAACCACAAATTACATTTGGCATATTATCCATAATAAGGAATACACCCAGTTGGATCCATACCAGTTTCACCAATAACCCCATCATTAAAACCAACAGACTCTCTAACAGTTGAATCATCCATAATCTTATCCAAGCTTTTGACTAACACAAGATTATACACAAGAGTGAAGGTGCATAGGACATACCTGATTAATCTGGTTTGCTTGATCCCCTTGAATGCATCTAGCACTTCCTCACTTCTCTTACACTACATTGCGCATTGCAAACAACATAACATGACTTAGATAACCATCCATTTATAATAAACACTGATTTCCCTATACATATCTTGCCTTTATGTGATTCAAACAAACGTGCATTGGTATTCAAAAGATTACATCTACAAATTTATTGAAATAAATGTACATATCCATTATTGTATAGATAAAAATTTATGTTTCCTTCGCGATCTTCAACCGTGTTCAAAGTTGTGCTACTGCAGCTTTATTTATACACATAGTGGCCTTGTTAAAAGTTTCGATCTTCGTGGCGCTATGCCTAGGAGCTTTGACGACCTTCTCATCTTTCTTCCTAGTAGCATTAGGAGCTTCCTTGTAGATCATGGCTGAGTTCCAATCATAGGAAAATGGTACGACAATTAACTTTTTTTAATCCAGTTTGCGGTGTTATTAACGAGGATTTAGGGTGTCAAATGAAGTAATTACAAACATCTTTACACATACGATAACTTATACAAAGGCTAACAAGCTGATTATAGTAAATTGAATTATATAATTGACAAAATAATTCTTATATAACAGTAAAAGAAGATACTCCGAAACCCACTTATTCCAAAATTAAAAGGAAAACAAAGGAAATTAAATTTCTTTCCCTGTTTCTTAGTATCCTAGGATATTAGAAATGCTGCCATTACCCTCATATGCATCCACCATAGAAAACCTTATTCATTTTTTTTAGAACTTTAGGGTTAACTTAATATAAAATTAATTTTCCATTATTTTAATATTTCAATTCAGATAACTGTCAAATCTTTTCTTTGATTATGTGAAATTTTATGTAGCGTAGTCATTTAATATATTATATTCTGGTTACTATAAACTAGAAAGGTTTTGTTTAGCGTAGGTCCCTATTAAGTTTCAAAATTAGGCTCACAACTTGTCATAAACTTTTTGTAAATTATGTCCCTATTTTTCGAAAATTCATATTTAAATAAAACGTGAAAACATAAAAAATCGAAAAACACATTAAAAACCAAAAAAAAAAAAACAATGAAACTGTAGTTAAATGCATAATAGTGTGCACAAATTTTATTTTCCTTGCATATATCCGTGCAAGTATTCCAATCATGCATCTGTGTTTTTTTCATGCTTACAGGCATGCAAGTAAAGCATTATTCTTGCATACAACGGTGAAAAAATTCACATGCATGTAAATTAATTCATAATTATTTGCATTCATGTGTGCAATAAAAACAGAAAAGTTGCACACATGTGTGAAACAATCTATAGGAAAAATTCAGTACAGTTTTTCTTCATGCAATACTTGCATGCATGTGTGCAAGTATTTCAAAATAGTTGCACACATGTATGCAAGTTTTTGTCTAGATTTTCAATGGATGTAGCTTTTGTAATAGTCGCATTCATGTATACAACTATTGCTAATAGTTGCATACATGTATGCAACTTTTTTTTTTTAATTTCTGTGGACTTCGGAGAACATTTCCAAAATTTAGCAATTTTATTTTTACTTGACAACGCTCATTTTCGGCATAGAAACGTAAAATGCAGAACTTTCAAAAATAGGGACCGGGTTTGCATTGAAAAGTAGGGAGGGACATGAGCCTAATTAAGTTCGTCTTTAGGGATGTGTGCCTAATTTTCACTTAAAGGAATAAAAAGGAACTTAGTGTATAATTATAGGTGAATTGAAGGGATGATTAAAGATGGAACTAAAAGTAGCAAAATGACCGAAGGAACTAGAAGTCTAATAAGTTAACATACATGAGTTATTATATAATTTTCAAACATAATCTCTCAACCCAAGTTAGTTGACAATTTTAGGAGTCTATTATAAAACAACTTGAGCTTGCATAGTTAAATCATACGCGAGTACTGTAGAGATTCAGAAAAGTACTTGATATCTTTTTTATTTGTTACCCAGTAGATTGTAAGCCAATCTTTAATGATAGAACAGTAGCTTAGAATATAACTGATATTACATATAGAGTTATTTATCTTTGTACTTAGCACAAATACTTTATGAATAATGTTTGAACTGAACATATTTACTCTATTTTGTATGTCTTATAATGCAAAACCTATAATTTTAAACATGGTGAAGCTGCGGTATTCAAAAGATCATTATCTGTACATATCTATTCATGAAAAATAATTAAATTCTATACACTGATGGATCACAAAGCGAAATGGTGGTTAACTCCAAAGTAAATATCTTATTGTTTTAACAGTCGCTTGCAAAGTAGAACAAACAGAGTTCAAAAGATTTTCAAAGCAACTCAATGGACAGCATAACATGCCTAACAAAAATTTATTATGAAATGAACCGACAAAACACTGATTCTCTTCATAGAAAAAATGTGTGCAGCACCTTTAACTAACAGTTTATATTCATGGCTGAAGTTGGAACCGTGCATAAAGTAGCAAGTTGAAATTGAAATAAAACTAGGGAAAATCATACAAAAATTAAATCATATATGATAGCTCAATAAATATATTAAAATTTGTCACCTCACATGGTTTAAGGAAACATAAATTAGGGCATACATATGGTGACTTTGGGTCTATAACACCCCGTAAAATTCTTAAGTATTAATAATAAAATTTAATCAAGAATAAACAATTAAATAGTATGGCTGGAAAATGATACTTTTGCAGCTTTAGAAATTTGGCTATGAAATTCTTTTATTTAGATTCGTGGTGAAATTCTACATCATTTTCGTACATAATATGCTGAAAACGGTCAATGTATGAAGAACTTATGAACAAATGTATTTGGACAGTGAACGTAGATAATATATATATATATATATATATATATGTGTGTGTGTGTGTGTGTGTCCAAGATAAATTCAAAATAAAAGAGGTAGTTCAAATTTTGAATTGGAGATAAGATCAGGGAGACAAAGTATATTGTACATATGGAATAAGATAAAGGGATTATGCAACGTATTAAATAAAATAAACAACTCAGCAATGCAGCCTTATTGGGCATTACAGCCCCGAAGGGGTCGACCGCCCCGCTCTTAAGTGTTGTCGACCGTCGGTCGACCACTAGGGTCGACCGCTCATTCACTGGACAACCTAATAAAGCTAGCAGGTTAGGTTTTTCCAAAAGAGGATATATATATGTATATATTAAAGGCTTGGATTAATTCTAAGTAATCCAACGGTCTATGCTTACACAGGCAACTATATATAGCCCTCCTATCACACTATGAAAAATAAAAGAATAGGTTAAGGTTTTCTTCTATTTCTCTATCTCTATTCTTAATCTCTCTCTATTCTAATTTACATGAGTTTAGTATTCTGGAATTTGGCATAAACATATATGTATAAGATTCGAATGTATGTATCTTATATATATATTATTAGGAAGATTATTGAAGCACGCTTGAACATAAAGAATTAGTGCAGATCTAGATTGACCACAGATTTCTTTCTATTCTGCCTAGATTTGTGAGTGGAATATGGTTTACTTAAGGCATATTCATATTTTTATTAGTTTATCATGTGAATTGATATGCCTAGGAGGATTTTGATCTCAGTAATATAAACAATAAAACCCCCAAATCCCCTATCTTGTAATTGCATATGAATTGTCATGATTATTTGGGTTTTGTGGATTATTGGTTTTAATATTGGATTTTTTCTAGGGGTTGGTCATGAACAAAACACTATTATGCACATTTCTTAAGTTTTGAGTAGCCATCTTATCATTACTTAGAAAATAATGTACATGTCATGGCTAACTTTTAATTTGATTTGTTAATCAGCTAAATGCGAGGTGGCAAGTTGAGAAAAATACAAGGCATTAACCTCTATGATATTGACTTATTAGTTACATAATGTACAAGAATATTGATTTAAATGTGCAAGTATGACCGATTGGTTATGATATCATAGTGCACAGCCTCCTTAGTAAAACAACAATGCACATCCTTGATGATATAACCAATGTCATAATGTACAATGACCCCATTTGAACCACAAATTACATTTGGCATATCATCCATAATAACGAATACACCCAGTTGGATCCGTACTAGTTTCACTAATAACCCCATCATTAAACCCAACAAACTCCCTAACAATCGAATCATCCATTTATAATAAATATTGATTTCCCTCAATATATCTTAACTTTATGTGATTCAAACAAACGTGCATTGGTATTCAAAAGATTACATCTACAAATTGATTGAAACAAATGTACATATCCATTAATGTATAGATAAAATTTTATGTTTCCTTCGCGATCTTCAACCGTGTTTAAAGTTGTGCTATTGCAGCTTCATTTATACACATGGTGGCCATGTTAAATGTTTCGATGCTCATGGCGCTATGCCTAGGAGCTTTGACGGCCTTCTCATCTTTCTTCCTAGTAGGATTAGGAGCTTCCTTATTGATCGTGGTTGAGTTCCAATCATAGGAAAATGGTACGACTATTAACTTTTTTTTATTCAGTTTGTAGTGTTATTAAGGAGGAGTTAGGGTATCAAATGAAGTAATTACAAACATCTTTATACATACGATAACTTATATAGGGGCTAACAAACTAATTATAGTAAACTGAATTATACAGTTGACAAAATAACTTTTATATAACCGTAAAAAAAGATACTCCAAAACCCACTTATTAAAAAAGTAAAAGGAAAACAAAGGAAATTGAATTTCTTTCCCTGTTCCTTAGTATCCGGGGATATCAGAAATGCTGCTACCACCGTTATATGCGTCTAATATAGAAAAGCTTATTCGTTTTTCTAGAACTTTTGGGTTAACTTAATATAAAACTAATTTCCTATTATTTTAATATTCCAATCCAGATAACTGTCAAAAACTTTTCTTTGATTATGTGAAATTTTATGTATTGTAGTCATTTAATATATTATATTCTGGTTACAGTAAATTAAAGAGAGGGTCTGTTTGGCACAGGTCCCTATCAAGTTTCAAAACTAGGCTCACAACCGATCATAAACTTATTGTAAATTAGGTACCTATTTTTTGAAAATTCATTAAAAAATAAAAAAAATACGTAAATTCATATTTAAATAAAACATGAAAACATAAAAAATCAAAAAACACATTAAAAAACAAAAAAACAATGAAACTAAAGTTAAATGCATAATAGTATGCACAAATTTGATTTTCCTTGCATACATTCGTGCAAGTATTCCAGTCATGCGTCTGTATTTATTTTCATGCATACATACATGCAAGTAAAGCATTATTCTTGCATACAAGTGTGAAAAAATTCACATGCATGCAAATCAGTTCATAATTATTTGCATTCATGTGTGCAATAAAAACAGAAAAGATGCATGCATGTGTGCAACAATTTTGTAGGAAAAAATTAAGTATAGTTTTCCTTCATGCAATACTTGCATACATGTGTGCAAGTATTTCAAAATAGTTGCACACATGTATGCAAGTTTTTGTACAGATTTTCAATGGAAATAGCTTATGCAATAGTTGCATTCATGTATGCAGCTATTGCTAATAGTTGCATACAGTATGCAACTTTTTTTTATTTCTGTGGACTTCCGAAAACATTTCTAGAATTTAGCATTTTCTTTACTTGACAGCGCTTTTTTTTGGCATAAAAATGTAAAATGCGGAACTATCAAAAATAGGGATTGGGTTTGCATTGAAAATTAGAGACGGACGTGAGCCTAATTAAGTTTGATTTTAGGGATGTGTGCCTAATTTTCTCTTAAAGAAATATAAAGGATCTTAGTGTATAATTATAGATGAATTGAAGGGATGATTAAAGATGGAAGTAAAAGTGGCAAAATGGCCGAAGGGACTAGTAGTCTAATAATTTAACATACATGAGTTATTATTTAATTTTCAAACATAATCTCTCAACCCAAATTAGTTGACAATTTTAGGAGTCTCTTATAAAACAACTTGAGCTGGCATGATTAAATCATATGTGAGTACTGTAGAGATTCTGAAAATTACTTGATATCTTTTTCATTTGTTACCCAGTAGATTGTAAGCCAATCTTTAATGATCGAACTGTAGCTTAGAACATAACTGATACTACATATAGAGTTATTTATCTATGTACTTAGCACAAATACTTTATGAATAATGTTTCGAACTGAACTTATTTGCTCTATTTTGTATGTCTTACAATGCAAAACATATAACTTTGAATATGGTGAAGCTGCGGTACTCAATAGATCATTATATGTACATATCTATTCATGAAAAATAATTACATTCTATACACTAATGGATCACAAAATAAAATGATGGTTAACTCCACAGTAAACATCCTAACCACTTTTTAACAATCGCTTGCAAAGTAGAACAAACAGAGTTCAAGAGATTATCAAACCAACTCAATGATGGCATAACATGCCTAACAAAAATTTATTATGAAATGAACTGACAAAAAATTTATTCTCTTCATAGTAAAAATGTATGCAATACCTTTAACAGTTTATATTCACGGCTGAAGGTAGAATAGTGCACAAATTAGAAAGTTGAAATTGAGATAAAACTTGGGAAATTCATACAAAAATTAAACCATATACGATAGCTCAATAAATATATTAAAATTTGTCACCTCACATGGTTTAAGGAAACATAAGTCAGGGAATGCAAATCGTGGCTTTGGGTCTATGACACCACGTAAAATTCATAAGTATTAATAATAATAAATAATAATAAATAATTAAGAATAAGCAATTAAAAAGTATGGCTGGAAAATGAGACTTTGCAGTTTTAGAAATTTGGCTACGAAATTCTTTTATTTGGATTCGTGACGAAATTCTACATCGTTTTCATATATAATATGCTGAAAACGGTCAATGTGTGAAGTTATGAACAAATGAATTTGGACGGTGAACGTAGATTATATATATGTGTGTGTGTGTGTGTGTGTGTGTGTGTGTGTGTGTGTGTGTTGTTTGTGTGTGTGTAGCCAAGATAAATTCAATATAAAAGAGGGAGTTCAAATTTTGAATTGGAGATAAGATCAGGGAGACAAAGTATATTGTATATATGGAATAAGACAAAGGGATTAAGCAACGGATTAAATAAAATAAATAACTCAGCAGTGTGGCCTTAATGGGCATTCCAGCCCCAGAGGAGTCGACCGTCCCCCTCTTAAGGGGTGTCGACTGCCGATCGACCAATGTCTACCGCTCGACTGCTGGACAACTCAATAAAGCTAGTTGGTTAGGGTTTTCCAAAAGAGGACATACATATATATAAATTAAAGGCTTGGATTAGTTCTAAGTAATCCAACGGTCTATGCTCACATGGGAAACTATATACATCCCTCCTATCACACTATGAAAACCCTAATCATTCTCCATCCCTGCCTCCATGCTGCCTCTCCATCATTGTTAAATTCCAAAGAAAAATAAAAGAATAGGTTAAAGTTTTCTTCTATTTCTCTATCTCTATTCTTAATCTCTCTCTATTCTAATTTACATGAGTTTAATATTCTGGAATTTGGCATAAACATATATGTATAAGATTCTAATGTATGTCTCTTATATGTATATTATTAGGAGGATTACTGGAGCATGCTTGAACGTAAAGAATTAGTGCAAATCTATATCTACAACAAATTTCTCTCTATTCCGCCTAGATTTGTGAGTGGAATATAGTATACTTAAGGCATATTCATATTTTTAGTTGTTTATCATGTGAATTGATATGCCTAGGAGGATTTGGATCTCGATAATATAAACATTAAAAACCCCAAATCCTATATCTTCTAATTGCGTATGAATTGTCATGATTATTTGGGTTTTGGGGATTTTTGGTTTTAATATTGGATTAAAGAAGAAAAAGGGAGTTGCTACTATTATTTCTATTTTGTGTAATTCACCTTTATTTACCATTTGAGTGTAACCTAAAAAGGTTTAGATTTGATTATTTCATGATTTGGTTTGGGTTTGTTCCTATTTTAATCTAAACACATTCATTATTGAAATAGGTCAGATGTAAGCATTTTTATGTGCATAACGCCCAAAAGGGTGAATTAGGTGAAATAGGAATTATAAACATACAAGTATAAGTGTATGTAATACTCTATTTTTAATCTAATATTGAAATCATTCCAACAAGCCTAGGATGCAAGTTGAAATCGTTAAGTATGTATATTTTTCATTTACTACTATTTGTTATATTGTGTTAGACCAAAAAGTGGTCCAAACACTCAAACAAATAGTAAAAAAAATAGAAAGAAAAATAACGAAAACACTAGATTTATAGTGGTTCGGTGTTAAAGAGCCTACGTCCACTTTATACTTCTTTGATTGGTGATTCAAATACAAGCACAATGGTATTTTCCTCTCAATCTCACTTTCACAATGATAATCTCTCTTAATTTTGATGAAATACACTTCAGGAGTTTGATTGAAATCCGAATAAACTATTGAAATTCGGTGGATAAGAAACTAGAGTGATTAATTTGCCAAAAAAATCATTCAAATGAGGTGTTTTGGGGGTATTTATAAGCTATAGACCCATCCAGTTCGGGTGCCATGTAGGCCACATCTCATGATATTCGGATCAGCTTGCTTTAGGATAGCGACAACACATCAAAATCATGGGTTAGTGGGGTGGAAACGCTCCGATTTTATAGGATCATAGGATATAACTGCAGCAGATCTGGTCTTCGGTTCGGACCAGAAGGAGAAAGGGGGTTCAGATCATAGGTTGCCATACCGAACCGAATCACGCACGTTGCCTGGAATTTATCTGCTGGCTTGTGCGTGGATAAGAGAAAGGGGATAAGATCGAGTCTTTCGAAATGAACCGAGAAGCTGTCAGCTACCGTATCTATCCTTAAACACGCTCGTTAATTAATTCCTTTTCTTTGTATAGCTTGATCACAAAGCAGGCAAACATTTTGCCCCCTCGAAGTGCGCGTTTACTGAAAATAAGGCATGCTTCAAAATGATCAACTTGTTTGTTTCTAAATTAGTGCCAGATAATAGTCATGTCCTTTGGTAAAGTCGAGACGCTTCATAAAGTTGTGTCCTCCCACATATTTGCAATGCCATAAATACATCATGGGATCATGAACCATCTATCTGTTTTGCTTCCGATAGCTTCGACATTTCTTCTAGGTTTTGAGTAATGTTCAGGTATCCTTTCCAGTGTATATTTGCGTGAATCTAGCACCTTTTTAATTCTCTTATTTCTCCTTCGAGTACCGAGGCAGGTCATAAAAATAGTGATTTCATTTTGATTTGGATCGGGCTAGCCCGAATCTCTTTGCATTTTATTCGATGCTATACTGATGGGTTGAAAAGCCTTGGATCTACTTGGGTCGGATTGGGCGGTCAAATCTTAGTGGAATACAAAGAGCCCTAAGACTGGTTATATATAAGACAAAAAGCCCCCTTTCCCTCTTCATTTTTACATCGCATTTCCAATTCCTTTTCCAAAGATAAACTCTAACCCCTCATTTATTTGATTTGCCTTTGTCTCCAAATTAAATTCTGGTAGGTTAAAATACTTCATCATTTACACCCCAACTTCGATTCCATGTACATAATATCGAAAATTTGCATTAACTCGCATTAATTTCCTTTAGTCGACTCCAATGTTAATTCTAGAGGTTTCTAGTTCGTCGCCGCCGTCGTTGGTGGTGGTGTTCTCATTACCTTAAGGTGGCAGCACGGATGATGTAAGCCTTGTGTTGTGCGTAATAGTTTATGGATGTTCGATGGGTTTCCCTAACCCAGGAACGGCGAGGATGAGCTTTTGATGTGATGAAAGAAAGAGGAGAGAAGTCGATGAGACTAAGAGGGGTTGGATCAGTGGAGAGCGGAAGAGTTTGAGGTGTAATCATGCACAGAGGAAAGTGTGGACAATATGGGATCGGGTCGGATTGAAAGCATTCAAGGGAAGGAGTCAACTTCCAAAATATTGTTTCGGCTCGGTTCAGTTCGGTGTTGATCGATCTGAACCGCTATAACTTCTGTAATCCCGATCCGATCCGGAGCATTGTTCCTCTCTTTCCTCCAAACGAGCCGATAAGCCTGCGCATGGACTTCTGAACCGAGCCACCGTTTAAGACTTAAACCCCTGAACCATTCTGAATACCTTTCATGTGCTTCTTCTTCAAACTATTGCTTGCATAAAGATCTCTGAACCGACCCACTCAGAACATGAAGATGCGATCTGAAACGGTCTGATAACATTATAAATGAAACATAAGCGTGCTTAATACAGCTCAATTTCATGAACTATAACTTGCACACTTTTGGACAGTTAAGCTAGAGCCTCCCGAACCGAATTGTCTGAACTCAATGAACATACAGCCACTTTCCATATTGCTTTACCTTCTGTTTATTTCGTATTCTTCAATTTCAGCACTGTACACATTTGCATAGTTTAGCACACACACACACACACGGAGGCACGGGCAACTATACTCTAACTATGTTATCTCTTGGATAGTACAATGATCATGGCTATATGACGTTCAACCAGGCTAGATGAGAGAAAAGAAACCGTAGGATCATTTCTTTCATCGAAGGCATATCTTCCACTTCAGACCCGGAATGGGACAGTGAGGGTCCGGACTACGAAACGGAAATTCCTGAAAGTGCAGTATCATCTGAAGGTGATCTCTTTATGGATGAAGAAGAGGAAGGAGGAGTAGGAGATAGTCGTGCTCCAGACGAGTTTGACAATGTCATTGTCTTAGAATCGCCTGATGACTCCATTGAATCGAGAGTTGATGACGCCAAGCTTGCGCGAATATGCTTAAAGCATGGAATTCTCTGTAGAGACACTGAGTTGCCTGCTAAAACAGACCAACCTCATAATCCGCCTGAAGAATGTGTGGCCATCAGTAGGTTATTGTGCCTTGTTAGGGCGATACCTCTATTCCCGCCATTCATCGTCGATTTTCTAAGACAAATGCACATCGCTCCAATGCAGCTCTAACCCAACTCCTACGCTTATCTGTACACATTACATATTGCTTGTAGGGAAATTCTGGGTACGGAAGTCACCTTTGAAGATGTTTGTTTCTTCTACGATTTTAGGCACTGAACTGAGGACACCCCGTCCTTTGTATATTTTGAATCGGTGCCAAAGAGGAAAATCATTAGTGTACCATTTAGCAGCAAAGTTGGTGATCTAAGACTCGAATGGTTCTATATCAAACAGCAACCAGGATGTGCCAGGAGATGGCTTAGATCAAGTAAAGGTTCCAGAATTCAATTTCTAATATGAACCACTACTGTAAATGTATTGACTGTCATTCACTTTCACTTGCAGTCCCTAACCCGAAACAGGAAGCGCATCAGGTATACTTTGATCGGTTGAACCAACAGCTCAACGGTGATAAAAAAATTCTTGACCATCAGAGGCTGTCGGCTGCCTAGTGGATGAGTATCCTCACCGCCATCGCTTAGTTGCTATCACTCGTAGCATAGGCCACGAAGAAGGTCCTTATGTATATACACCCCCAGTCGAGGGACCAATTGAAATTTTACACGAGAAGGGAGAGAGTTCGAAGGATCTAACGATGCCCCAAAAGAGTCGTTCTCTCACTTCGACTCAAGGCGATATATTAGCAAACATAGCTTCCAAGGATAGAGGTAAATACGTTACTCCTGAGGACGCGGCTACTCCTGAAAAACTGATTTCTCCAACAGGGCTGCCATCAACCAAGTCTCAAGGCAATGGCTCTCTTATGGATGATTCCATATATCAAGGCTTGGGGAGACTTCCCCTGCCTGATGCCATTTATACCTCAGAAGACTTTAGAACCGATCCTCTTACTCTCACCTATGAAGAAGAAGTTACCCCCGTGAAGGCTGGGGAAACTGTTTTCACTAGCCTAATTCCAGGCTTTGGTCTATTGGAGGGTATCACTTAGGATATACACAACACTTATGCTTTAGATTAATATTGATTCTAACATTCACTTGTACCGTTTTGCCGGACAAATGGCGCGTCACCGCTAATATATGAGAGATGTTCGCTCGAGCATGCCTCCGATGGATTCTAGTGTAGGACATGATCAACATGGAAGTCAAGGTCGAGATGACAGGAGGAATCGGTCCCCTCCATCTCACTGATCTTCTCGTTCCCAATCTCTACATCGTACAGATTTGGACAAACATAAAAGCCATTCCACCCATCTCAAGGGGGACAAATATGCTTCTAAAACTACTGCTCCCACCTAGGATAAAACTCACCAGGAGAAACCGTCGAAGAAAGGTTCTGATCCAAAAGTGCCTCAAAAAGAAACAAGCAATGATGCTAAGAAAAGCAAAACATCTATCGTGCCATCTAGGCATCTCAACATTGATATTACAACCACAAGGCCGGTTATTCTTGACGACGAGAACAAAACCAGATTGGAACTCTTAAAGAAGCAATTTTCCGAACATCACTTTGGAAACATGCATTTCGTTCCAGCTCTTAAACCATTAGATTCCAACTGGGCAACAGAGGTTAAGGCTAAGATCAATGAGGCAGATACTCAATATAAAGAGATGAAAAAATATTCGAGGACTTTGTCCAAGATCATTAAAGACTTGCTGGCCGATATTAAACACTTGAGGGACAATGCTGAGTACGACGCAAAGGCCATTGAAAACTCAGATAAAGACCTGGAGGATGCTCAAGCTAAACTTGCCCTTGCGCAACATGACGCAGACGCTTATAAGAAGCAATATGAAGAACTACAACAACGTTACCATAATGAGTTTGAGTCTCATAGCCAGAAGCTCATAGATTTAAAGAAATAAGCCGAGGATGCTATGTCTGAAAGAACCACTGCGAAGTTGGCTTGTGCTCGTCTCGAACAGGAGAAGGCAGAGTTTGCGAGAAAGAATGCAGAACTAGAGGCGAAGCTGATGGAAGCTGAAATGAGGGCAACTCTTGCCGAGGGGAATGCAAATATGGCTTTAAAGTCTGTCGAGACGATCATCGCATAACTTACTAAAGCCCAAAAAGAATTGGATGAAGGTGCAGAGACTATGATGGGGTTCTTTGCTCAGGTAATCCGACATAGGGATATTGCATGGATCAAAGATTATTCAACCACTCTGGTATATGTATAGTATTAGATGGTTGAATGGAAAAAACAAGAGCTCAAGGTAGACTCCATCGATGAGGATAAACTCATGGAGAAGTATTTGAGGGGAGAGGAGGCGGCATGCTTAGCTGAAGGGTGTAACCTTATTGTTGCTGCCATAGAGGAAGAGAGGCGCTAACTTAACGGTAAACACTCCATTGAAATTGGATCTTTGTCTGCTAATGCTGAGATTACCGAATAAGAGGGGTATGATCCCGAAAATCCAAGGCTTCCTAAAGTACCTCTTCTATCTTCGATTATTGAAACAGCATCAGAGACTCTTACTACTCATGTGGAAAAGTCGTCGGAAGGTATCTCCACCTTTTCACCTCAGTTTGTCAAAGCTATTTCAACCTTTTTCCGCATAATTGGGCAAACAGTCGAGGAACCTCCTTTTTCTCCTGAGCTAATAGTTGTTACTTCTCGCCCTATAGGTGTGGAAACAACTGAAAAGATCAGTGAACAACCAGAAGGGGCCACCGATGCATAGCCTGTTGAAATGGCCCGAAAGAGAAAGGAAGAAGAAGCTATTGACAAAACTCCCATGCCATCTATTACTGAGATTCCCAAGGACGGGGATATAATAGACGCTTTGAAAGATGATTGCAGTGATGATGGGAATGAGGAGGTCGACGACGTTGTAGTGATTGGAGGCTCAGGGGAAGGTAATGACATGACCTTAGCTAATATGAAGGTAAAGTAAGACATGCTTTTAAAATCCAAGATGGAAAGGGAAGAACCTCTCAATGTCGATCCTCTTCAGGCTATTCCTCCTAAGACAGGATTAGTTGTCAAGCTATCTGCTAGATCGATAACTGGGAGTTTGAGTCAGCCAACCTCAACCGATCCTAACGTTCCCCCAGTTGGCAAAGATGGGCGGAAGCACATTCTCACCGAATCTGAGAAAGAAGAGAAATGCAAACTCAAAGCCGCCAAGAAGTCCAAAATCTATCGAAAGCCTAAACAAACGTAGTTTGATCTTATCTATTTTGTTTTCCACTGGCATGCGGTTGTTGTAAAGAGTGTTGCCCTCGCATCTTTTGCTTATCTTTGTTGTACAATCCTGCACTTATGTAAATACAGCAGTTTGTTTTTCTATGATGTGGAATATTTGCATGTTTGTCATTTGTTTTGATTAAATGTAACCACAAGCAACAAATAGCAAGTTATATGATAAACCAAGCAAAATAAACAACCCTTCCTAGGCTTGTGCAAACAGCGGTACATGAAATGTCATGACATCATCATTAAGCTAAACGATTAACAAAAGAGAAGTATAGTGTGTATGCCCCAATCAATCTTGGATAAAATGCCTGGCCAGGGATTTTTCGAGATTGATTAGGTTCGACATTAAATTGCCCCCAGTTCTTTAGTGGAGCCAGGATTCTTTTTCATCGGTACTTATTCTTTGTACCTTTATACTCTCCTGTCGTATAGTTAGGTTAGAGTGAATCAAGGCGGTCTTTTGTCGTGGTGCACCTTCACGCCTTAGGGACGTCGTCTTCCCATCCTTTATACTTTCTCTCTTTCGAGTCATGAGAGTTAGAGTTTGAGCCGTCGTGTTCTCATCCTTTTTATCTTGTTATGCAAATGATTATCTCGTTTGTTCCAATTTCAATTCAAATTTAGTGTATTATACTTAGGTCATAGAACATATAAAGAGACTTATGCAGGAAAAGTAAATCACGCACGATATTTTATAGTGGTTCAGCAAAGTCGTGGCATACGTCCACTTCATAATCTTTTGCTTATGTTAACCAGACTTTTGTACGCAAGTCATGCCTTTTTACATGGTTCATAAAACAAAAGAGAGTAATACAGATTTAAGTCAAATACTACCGCAAGTGTTGGGCATTCCATGCTCTGGGAATTTCTTCGCCATCCACGGTCGTTAACTTGAAAGCTCATATATCAAGTTTCCATTGGATGGTATACGGTCCTTCCCACTTCGGACCTAGGTGGATTGGGGGAGGAAAGACACGTTTCAATACTAAGTCTCCAGGTTCAAAGGTTCGAAGACAGACCTTTCGGTCATAGTATCGCACCACTTGGTGTCTGTGCCTCGAGGCATGCAAATCCGCTTCATCTCTTTTTTCTTCAACCACGTCCAGGGATTCAAGGAGAAGAGTCTTGTTTATCATTGAAGCGTAGTACGTTACCCTATGACCACTTATGATCCGAAAGAGAGTGAAAAAGGGGTACGGCTCGTTGTCGTCTTGTAGGTTGTTTTGTAGGCCCATAACGCTAGTGGTAGTTCATCAACCCACCTGGCCTTTGCCTGTTCCAATCGCTTCTTCAGTATGGACTTAATAATCTTGTTTATTGCTTCAACTTGTCCATTCGATTATGGGTGAGCTACTGCAGTGTATCTTTTGTCAATTTTATATTTCTGGCAGAAATCTTTAAATTCAGTGTTATCGAATTGAGTTCCATTATCGGTTATGATAATTTTGGGAATCCTAAATCGGCAAATGATGTTTCTAACTACAAAATTAATCACCCATTTCGTCATGATCATAGTTGAGGGTTCGGCTTCCTCCCATTTTGTAAAGTAGTCTACAGCCACGATTGCATATTTCGCTCCTCCCTTAGCAATTGGTAGGGTTCCAATTATGTTAATTCCCAATACAGCGAATGACTACGGGTTCACCATTGATTTAAATCGACTTGGTGGTGCTCGAGGTATCTTAGCAAATTTCTGGCACCTGTCGCAGCGTCGGTGAATGATCAGCGGTGTCTTTATTTAAAGTAGGCCAGAAATAGTCGTATCGTAATATCTTCTTTGCCAATGTTTGACCTCCAGTGTGGTCTTCACATTCACCTTCGTGCACTTCGGTGAGTACACGTTTGATGTCGTCATGTGTTATACACCGGAGCAAAGGCATGGAGAATCCCTAACGATAAAGGATTCCGTCTTGCAAGACATACCTTGCAGTTTTACAAATCATAGGTTGTCTCTCGCTTTTCTTTATAGGAAGTGTTTTGTTCTGCAGGAAGTTCTTAATTGGTGTCATCCATGACTACCTTTTTGGTTCAGCTTCCAGTACCGGGTCGACATCCATCTGATCAAAGCTTGGTGACCTCGGTACATCTATCAGAACCATCTCGGTCTCTTCCGAATTGTCAGAACTAGCTAACTTAGCTAGTCTGTCTGTTTTTTGATTCTCTATTCATGAAATATGAGTTATGCTGATGCTCCAGATTATCTAGCAATTCTTCTAACTTTTCAAAGTAGGTGATGAGTCGAGGTCCTCTAGTTTCAAATTCCTTTCGCACCTGGCAAACAACTATTTTGGAGTCATAGAAAATGTCTAATATGGTCACCCCCAATTCATTAGCGAGTTTTAGCCCGGTAATCAGAGCCTCGTATTTAGAATCATTATTAATGGCAGAGAAATCCAATCGCAAAGCAAAGTAAATTGACCGCTTTTGAGGAGTTATTAAAACAACTCCGGTGTCGGATCGTCAGTCATTCTTAGCCGTATACAGTCTCCAAGGACTTAGTTCTAGCTTTTGTTCTGATGGGCCATCCTTGTCATTTAACACATCCTCCTCAGGGATTGTGAATTCAGCAATGAAGTCGGCTAAGGCCTGCCCCTTATTGATCTTTTGGTTGGAAGTTTAAATCGAACTGACATAGCTCAACATTCCATTTAAGCAGTCGTCCCGATACTTTAGGTCATTGCAGCACCTGCCTATGTGGCTGATCAATGTGTATGACGATCGGATGAGCTTGGAAATAATGATGGATCTTTCGAGATGCAATCAAGAGATTGTAAGCAAGTTTTTCTATTTTTGGATAATTGTGTTCTGTCGCCGCTAATTTCTTGCTTACGTAATACACCGGTCTCTGGACTTTATCTTCCTCGCGTACTAAAGCTGAGCATACAGCATGAGACAACAGTGCCAAATATACAAATAGATCCTCGTGATCTACCGATTTTGACAATATCGGAGGTTTCTCTAGCAAATCCAATTAATTCTGGAAGACCACTACACAGTCGGGGGTCCACTCGAAATTACATTTCCCTCGCTTGATTAAATCAAAGAATGGAACGCACTTGTTTATAGCTTCAGATATGAATCTGCTTAACGTTGCAACCTTTCCTAATCTTCTGTGGCTCTTCTATGTTCCGGATTGCCGCAATCTGGTCAGGATTAATCTCTATCCCTCGGGAGCTGACTATGAACCCGAGGAACTTACCCGATGCAACCCTGAATGAACATTTCAGAGGGTTCAACTTCACCGCCATAGAATATCAAACATCTCCACCAAGCCTTTTGTATGATCAGATGATTGCTTGGACTTCATAAGCATGTCGTCTACATAAACTTCCACTGTTTTCCCAATCTAATTATAGAACATTTGGTTCACCAAACACTGATACGTGGCTCCGGCATTCTTTAGTCCGAATGGCATAGCTATATAACAATACAATCCCAAGTTTATAATAAAACTTGTGTGCTCTTGATCTGGTACATGCATGGGGATCTGGTTGTACCTCGAATATGCGTCCACGAAGGAGAGAAGTTCATGTCCTGCTGTTGAATTGACTAGTCGATCAATCCTGAGGAATGGGAAATTGTCTTTTGGGCAAGCTTTATTAAGATCAAAAAAGACAATACAGGTTCGCCACTTCCCATCTGATTTCTTAAGCAGGACGGGATTTGATATCCAGTCGGGATATTTTGAGTCTCTGATAAACCCATTATTCCTTAACTTCTCTACTTCTTCATTTAAGGCTGCCAACCTCTCTGGGCCCAACATACGTCTTTTCTTCTTCACCGTAGGGTGTTTTGGGTTTAGTCTTAGTGAATGGCTTATGATCAAGGGTGAAATTCCACACATGTCTGCATGGGACTAGGCAAACACATCAAGGTTTGCCTTAAAAAAGTCAATTAGTTCTTTCATCCGGAAAGAATCCAAATGAGATCCAATCTTCAAGACCTTTGTCGGGTCATCGTTATCGATTGGAATGTCAACAATTGCCTCGTTTGTTATTACCTTCCTGGTTCTTCGTCCTCTCTGGGATCAATATCTTCAGGTTCGTCGTCAGGCGACACCTTTGGCGATATCGTCTTTAGTTGCTATGCTGAGTCTCCTTAGCAAGAGAAGAAGTGTTCTTAGGTCCTGAATTATTTCCGTTATGCAACATCTTCAACTCCGCCATATAGCAGCCATGCAGTTAAATCCCCGCTAAAGCCCCGCAAAATCCCTGCTAAAGCCCGTATCGCTCTCCAGCCGCTATGTTATTTCAATTTAGCATTGATGAATAGTACCTCCGCTTTAAGCCCCACTATTTTCCGTTGCACCTGATAAATCAACACTATTTAGCATCCGCTTTAGCAATATTAATATATATAAATGATGGTTTAACTGCTTCTCTTTTAAAATAAATCAAAAAGATTAATGTAAAAGGTAATTTTAAGTCATATATGAATTGATCAATAGTAATCCTCGAATCTAATGTGCATAACCTTGATATTCCTTGATTTTGTTACATAATGTTAATTAATATTCATTTCTTCTACATAAATGATGCAAGAATGATAACTAATTTATTTTAGTTGTATAGTTTTACATCTAATTAACATTTTTGCACATCCGCTATAGCCCCGCTATTTTCCCGCTTCATCCTGGCTACAGCATTTTACTCCTCTACCACTATAGAAACACTAAACGCTTTAACTGTACAGTATAGCAGGCTCTTCCGGTAACTTGATCGCCTCGGAGCATTCCCACTCTAGCATCCGTTAGGAATTTCATTACCAGGCACCATGGTGCAATGCAAGCCCTGAATTCCGAAAGTGCTGTCTATCCTAGGAAAGCGTTGTAAGGTGAGTCAATGTTCATGATAACGAACTGGCGAATTCTCATTCTTCTACGCTCCCCTTCACCGTATTCTACAGGTAAGTCTATCACTCCAATCAGGGCGGTTGAGGTTCCATTAAATCCATGAATCCAACCCCCACACTGTTTTATGTCCTTCATCTCCAGTTTCATTTGATCGAAAGCCTTTTTAAATAGGATGTAAACAAAACTCCCATTATCCACAAGAACTTTCTTAATAGTAGTTATTACTAATGGATCAGTGCTCGGCGCCTCAACTTCAATACTTTCCTTATCTCGGAAGACAATATCATCAGTAGCTGTCTTCTACTGTTTTACCTGTGTGGTTTCTTCAAGGTTACTGCATTCTCCTATTTTTTGGTGTTTGGTCGCGTTAACATACTACTCCGTTGTTCTGTTACTAGACCCAGCTGGTTGTGGTCCCCCAACAATGGTATTTATATCAGTATTCTTTCCCTTCAACTGAGTAGTGGGCTTAGAAGTGGGTTGGTTTTGATTTGGGGCTTATGCTCCTTGCCCCTTGTCTCTTGAAACGACCCTGTACTCGCCTAGCTTTCCTTCCCGAAGCAATTTTTCAACGTCTCTTAGATGATGACACTCGTTAGTAGAGTGGTCGTGAGTCCCATGAAAAAAATAAAATTTCCCAGTTGCAAGTTCCTTCTCGTTGGAGTTCCTAGGCAGTGGTTTCTTGTATTGTAGAACGTTGTATTTGTACAGGTAAATATTCTCCAAAGTATCACTCAACGGCATGTAATTTTCGAAGGATTGAAAGCGAGGCCTTTTTCCGGAGTTGCTCCATATCACGTAGACAATTTATGTTGAACCCATAACTAGTTTTTCACAATGGATCTATGAGCAAAAGGCTATTGCACAAAATAATCTAAAAGAAATGAATATTTTATTTTTATTTTCACTTAATGGAAATGAATTTAAATGGGTATCTGTGTGTAAACTTGCATATGAAATCTGGAAAACTTTGCAGGTAACTCATGAAGGAACAAACAAAGTCAAACAAACCAAGATATCTATGTTAACTAATCAGTTTCAACTATTTAAGATGAATCTGAATGAGTCTATCTCTGATATGTACTGCATGTTCCAAGAAATCATGTAATGCATTAAATAATTGCTTTAGAAAAGAAAAAAATTCCAAGGAAGGCCAAGTCAAAAAATTCTAAATTCGCTAACTTTGGAATGGGATTAAAAGACTCTAGCAATTGAAGTGGACAATGATACAAGTGCTATGAAAATGGAAAAACTAATTGGAAATTTAATGTCGTTTGAAGTTCAGATGTAAAGAAGGAGAGAAAACAAATCATTAAAAAAGAAAATAATAGCATTCAATGCAATAACTGAAGATTCAGACTAAGATAACGACAATGGTGAAGAAAGCTTTTATACAAGGAATTATAGAAAATTTCTAAAAATGCAGGAAGATGATAATTTTAGAAGAAATGATCATAAAAATCTTGCAAAGAATAATGAGATTCCAAATCACATCACATGCTTTAACTGTGATGAACAAGGGCATTTGAAAAGAGACTGTACATGTCCAGAGAAAAATAATCAACCTTCAAATAATAATTCTCCAAAGAAAAGAAAAGGGTCTTATACTGTTGCGCTAGCAAATTCCGATCCATCCTCCAGTGATGAAGAACAGGAAATAGAAAATTCAAATATGTGCTTCACGGATATTCAGGGTTCAGAAGATACTGGAAATTGGATCTAAAAATAGGTATGCATTTATATTAATTTTGGTTGAAATTACTTTATTGAACGGTTGGTTGTTTGCTTGCCTTCTTAAAAATTTCTTAAATATAAATTCAAATTCGGTATTTAGAATTTGAATTTTAAAATTTAAAATAATATTATTTTAATAAAATATTAATATAAAATATTATATATTAAGTGTTATCTTAGGAAACATACAAAATAGGAATATAAGATATAAATATAAATATATAAACAATTAAAATTGAAAAGATACATGTCTTTGGAAAAATAGAAGACATGTCGACATGCCTCCTGAAAATTTCAAGTTCAAATTTTGATTTCGAACTTTTGAATTTCCCTCCACCTTTTTGTCAACTCCAATGTCCTAAAAAATTGTCCTTTTACCAGAGAACGTGTTTATATGATCTCTATTTATCTATCTATTCATGTTATATCTTTTTACCTCTATTTCAAAATTCAAATTTGTCTTTATTATCTTATACTCTTCACACAAAAAAATTAATGGCTTCCAAAAGCACTTTTAAGCACTATGGGGTTGTCTAAGGCCGCCAAAAGCTTTCTTTTCAATAACTTAAAAGCTATCAAAGATTGTATCAACTATGTAATTTTGGTAAAGTCGACATGGGAAAAATTTCCATTTTCAATGATTTTTGATCTTGTGATATTGAACATCTCTTTACTCAAAATGGTGTTCTTAGTCTGTTTGATTCTCTGGAAAATGATTTTGTTTGCCATCCCAATCTTGTTAAGATGTTTTATGCCAATTTAAATCGAGGCATTTACAAAGGAAGTGAGAATGAAAGTTAGGGTAGGGTGAAAAGCGCTAGAATTATTTTAGATTGTGAAGTGTTAGAAATATTTTAGGTTTAAGTACACTGGAATGGACATCTCAGATTTCAAAATTAGTGAATATGATTGAGAGTCTCTTCACTATATTTTGAGACTGATGAACATTTCAAATTCAAAAACAGATATTTTTGACCAAAAGCATGATTTGTTAATCTTCTTCTCCAACATACCATTACCCCTCATTCGGGAAATTTAAAAAACTCTATAATGAAAGCTTGCAATTATTATTATTTTTGCTATTTTTGGAAATAATGACATCAATTAAGCTCAAGTTATTTTGGATGAATTTCGACCCAAAGATTTTTCAATGGGTGAAAATATATTTTATCATGGAATTTACCACATGCGTATTTTTAACTATTTTGGAGTGAATTTCAAAGGAGAATGATTTGCTTCTAGATTGATGTTTAATTCCGAAAACATATCTCTTATGAAATTCCCGTAGGTGTTGCAACCATACGAAATGCTTTTAGAAAAAGAAGAAAGGATGACTCGTGAAGAAGAAGAAGAGGAAGAAGGAATGAAAATTGATGAAGCGGAAGAAGATGAAAATACTTCTTTAGAAAGTATTGAATACGCTGCTAGTACCTCAAATCCATCCAACAAAATCCTCCTTAAGAACCCAAAGATAATTGTGGAAAATCAAAAGATTCTAAAGGACCATTTAGTTAAAAAAAAGGACAGGATCTCTATAAAAATGAGCAAGTTCTTCGGGAAAATTAGTCGCAAACTTGGATCAACTTCATCATCCTCCACTAAATTTTAGTTTTATTTCCTTGTTGCAGTGGGTTTTATTTCAATTATCACATTTCAACTTCTTGTTATATGTCATCTTCATGTATCGTAATTAAAATTATTAATGAAATCCCTATATATTTTTGTTTATTACCACTTAAACATCTCTGGAATAAAAATTAGAATAATAAAAAACAAGAATGTATAAACCAAAACTAAACAAAACTAACAAAAAGTTCAAAATTCAAATTATGCAAGAGACATGTCGACATGGGATACTAGGCGTGTCGACATGTAACTGTCAGTTTTTTAAAAATGTTTAAATTTTAAAACTGTCTTAACCAACTTGTGGCTATTCGTTTAAAATTAATTCCAAAGCCTATAAATACGTATTTTTTCCAAAAAAAAAATTACCATTTCATTCCTCCTTTATATCCATTCATTATATTTTCAATTCTATAATTCCTTAGCTTCTCTAATTCATAGTTTAAGTGAGAACTTAGAAAAAAAATCTTAATTCCTTCAAAAATATTTTATCTACCATTCGTAATCGGCGACGTTTAGAGTTGGGTCAAAAGCAGATGATTAAGAATCAAGAGAGGCAATTCAATAACATTTTTGGATGATCTCTGCACTCAACAAAGAAGAGGAAAATAACAACTCAAAAGGAACTTTTATCAAGGAAAATGAAGAATGGGAGGCTCTAAAGGCTGATCCAATCTTCGAAGAAAAAGAATGGGTATAAGTTCCAAGAAATGTATGAATATATATTTGAATTTGTTGCGATTTGTTTGGATTGACTTGAATTTAAATTATGTTTTGACTTATGGCTTGTAATAACACTATTTAAGATAGTTTATATTGATTATTTGACGGTATGGATTGGATTATGGTTTAGATTGATTGTTTGATGATTTGAATTATGGTTTAGATGTTAAATTATTGTTTATATGTTAATTTGTTGTTAATTAAGTCTTAATATTGCTTGTCTTATATTTATTTTATTCAGTTATATCTTATGAGTATTAAAGTTAGTTCTTAATCTCGGTTCAGTCTTTTATTAGTTTAAAGGGAAGTTTTGTAAATTTATTACGGGTACATAGTTCTTGTTGATGACAAAGTAGTAGAATTATAAAATAGGCTTAGAGTACGGGGGGTTAGTAGTTTCCAAACAAGTTATTAGAGTTAGCAGAATAATTAAAGTATCAAAAAATATGGTAAGTATATTTTATAAATAAAGATTGTCATCGTCACAAGAGGGAGATTGTTAGGGACTGAGATGTTGGTGGTGATGGTTTTGATGACAACGACCTTGTTTTAACTATTATTGCTATAAAATATATACTAACACTTTTATCTAGAAATATATATAAGTGTATATGTAGGAATTATATACAGATTTTGATTTGAAGATTGTACAATTTAAAAGATTCAAGAATAAGGATTTCAAAGAAGAGTTCAAGATTGAAGACTATGAGTAACAAGAATTCAAGAAAACAAAAAATATCTTCTAATAATGGTTGTTACTCAACAGCTTCTCCCTCCCAATCTTTTTAAACATCAAGCTTGCCACATGTTCCATCATCGCTTATATACCACCTCGACCAATGCCACCATCGGCTCCTCCTGACCCACTACTCATTCCACCAGCCATCCCAATGGAAAAGTAACTTCCATTTAAGCAAGACATACCATGTCAACACGTTTGGACTTCCTTGTTCAACCGCTTGCCTCATAATGCGGGGAAGTACAAACCCATTGAAATGAAACCATCGTTAGCAGGCAATGTAATGAAGCATACAATTGAGGTTGTTGAGGCAGGAGAAAAAGTGTGGATTGATACATTGGTAGGCTTTTTTCTAGATCAACCACTGCTTCATATGGCGGTCACGTATAAACTAAAGGCAATCTGGAGATTGAAAGGGACCGTTAAAATCAAATCTGATGGTATGATATTCCTCTTTCAATTTACCAACGAGGAAGATAGTCATAAGATCCTCATTGCTGATACGATTATTATGAAAATTAAGTTATTCATAATTAAACCATATGATTCTAAAATAAGTAATGTTTGTGGAATGGAAAAATCAGTGCCAATGTGGATTCAATTGTCCAATATTCCCATTTTTACGTGGCTACACACTGGAATTAACTGGTTGGCAAGCAAAATTGGGAGGCTCTTCTGTATGGATGAAATGACTGAAAAAATTAAGAGAATCGAATACGCCAAATGTCTTATTAAAGTTAATCCAGACCAAAACTAGTTGAAGAATTCTCAGTTGAAACACATGATGAAGGTACTTAGAATATTAAAGTAATTTATCTATAGAAACCAAATGTTTGTACTTTCCCATAGTCTTTAGCCACACTAAAGATCATGTGAGAAAAATGCTACCACTGCCAAGAATGATGAAGCAAAACTAGAAAAGGTTGCACATGTTATCTTCAATGAAAATGTGATAGCCTGCATTTTACGTATTAGAGTAAAGGAAAGTATTTTTATTTTGTTCCCTGAGGGTTGTATCATTCTCATATTTTAATATGTTGCTTATGGGGTGTGAGACATGACCATAATTTTCACCAATTTTGTTTGTTGCCATTTTGCCCCTTTCAGTCTTGTACAAGGCATAACTTTTGACTCGGATCAATTCAGGTGTTGAGATCGGTTTTATTCAAAAGGAAATGTTGATTCTCATTCTGTAGAGTGGTCACATTAAAGATTTGGCTTAGCGGTTTGAGAGGAATCGCTGTTTTAAGGTTTTACAGTTGGTTGTTTAGGTCTTTATGGACATAATGGGCTGATTTGGAGAGACCCATTAGTAGGCTGGTCGAAGGCTATAAACAAGGGGTAATAAGGATGGAGAATAGTTTACTTTCCCCATTCTCTCATTTTGGAAGAGCTTGTGATCCTCCATTCCTCCTTCTTCTTTACCTTTCCACCATTAATCTTTAGAGAATCAAAGATCTACATCGTTTGGAGCTAGATCTATGTGATTCCAAGAGAGAGTTCATCGAATCAAAGAGTTTAGAGCAAATTCTTCGCTGTTCGGATCAAGATTTAAGTGTTTTTGGGTTGTTTTGGAGAATTGGTGAGCGATATGCATTTCTCACACGGATTCAATCAAGTATATGAGTTGTTTGAGTATAATTTCATCATTTTCAAGTGTTTTCTCCTAGATCTACATCATGGTAAGTCTATTTTTTATATGAATCACCATAGGATCTAATTTAGCAACTTAAAGCCAGTAATTTCTATGTTATTTCATATGTTTATGCAAGTTAGATCCATAATTTAGTCTATATATTAATTTATCATGATTTTAGTGAAATTTGCATAATTTTGGTGAAAATCGTTATATTCATGTTACTAGTGGTTTCATAACATGTTTATGGTTATATGTGATGAATTGGTTGAATAGATTTCATCGATCTTGTCGTTCGATTAAGTTTTGGTGAAATTTGGTGCTGAATTGGACCAGTACAAGCCACGGGTCGAGCGTGTAGTAAAATGTAGTACAGTGTAGTCCAGCTTGTGGTCCGGTCGAGCAGCTTATGGTCAGTCGAGCACGGTTTCTAGTCGTTCGAGAAGTCTTGGGTCGAGCATGGTGTTGGGTCGAGCGAGCATGCGGGTCGGTCGTGCATGGCAAGTGGGTCGGGTTAGTCTCTGGTCGTGCATGGCAAGAGGGTCTGGCCGGTTTCTGGTCGAGCAAAGGGGTCGGTCTCTGAGTGGGTCGTGCAGCTTGGGGTTGAGTAAGATTTGGTCGGTCGCACCAAGGGGTCGGTTGCACTAGGGGGTCGGTCGCACCCAGAAGACATAAGGTCATTTCTGGAAAAAAAAATCGTGTACGACCCAGAGTTGAACAAGAGATCCTAAAAAAATTTGGGCAGAAGTACCCGAAGTCGTGCCGCAGCGCAGCGCGCTCTAAACGTTGTGGTTGATGGCATGAATGTTGTGGTTTATTTCATAGCAAATGGATGTAACGCTATGAATTGGGTTGAACCAAATATTGATGTTATTTGGTTCAATGATGTTGTGACTTCAAGTTGGTCGAGGTGAATATATTCAAATAGGAATATTCAAAGTGTTGAATGTGTTCATTGATCGGCATGGAACTGAGAATGAGGTGACAACTCAAAGGTTGTGATTTGGTGGATAATGGTTGCTCGAGAAGGTTGCTTGAGCTATGGAAAGTCATTGGGTTGTATGACTAGAGATGCGAACTCCGAGAGATTATCGTCGTCGTGGGTTCTAACAGGCTCAAAGCAGGGGTACAATAGAGATATCTAAAAGACCAGAGGTTGCTGGTCGAGTACCCTGGGTATCGTTGAAAGGCCTAGGTACGCATCGTGGAAAGGCGTATAGAGATTCTGTTAGAACCGGGGTTACCATTAGCCCTTGACATATGTCAAGGTTGGCTACCATACAGTTAACGATGGTTTCGAAGCAGGATTGGCGGTGATAGCAGGTTGAGTTCTTCTCTGGTATTGTGGGTAGATTGGTTTGTTTATTTACCCATTCTCATATACTTTTTTGATGATGTTAGATAGTTATTTTATCGCTCACTAAGACTGTTGTCTGACTCAAGGTTTTATGTTTCCCTCTTATTACCTTGGGTTGTTCATCTGGTCATGAATGGGCAGACTGAGTAGCAGGTGACAGGTGATAGTTTGGTGAGACGATGATGCTGATCGATGGTGAGCTGGAGGCTTACATACTAGTTTTATTACTATCTAGTATTTGTTTTCCGTTGTTTTTTTTTCTTCGTTGAGTGCTATAGTGAGGCAAATTTGTGTAAACACTTTTGTTGTTATCCGGGTGTATGGATTTTACTTTCTAGATGTTATGAAAGTTTGGTGTTTTCTGCTTCACTAATATTGCCTGTTGTATATGTTCTATTATATTTTATCCTTGCGTTGTGAGTTGTATGACAGGTTCCGGTTGTGTTATCATACCTGGATGACCATTGACAGTCGCCTGGCACGTCTTTTAGTGCATTATTTCCCTTGTTTAGTGCAGGGGTTGTGGGCGGTCGTACAGAAAAGGTTATCAAAGGGGAAAATGTGCAAAGAAAAGGTATAATTAAGGGAAGACCGGATGAGGTAAGGCAAGTTCAAAAATGGAAGAGAGTAGGGAAAAATAAAGCAACCACTAGCAACTTTAAAAGAACATATTACAAAAGGCCTAGTGATCCTAGTATTGATAATGAGGAGCTAAAAGGAGATCAGCAAATGCAAAAATTAGAAGAAGGTGAAATAGACTTAACGAATGTTATAGATAAAGGGCTGAATGAAATGTGTGAAATCATTGATATGGCAAACAAGGAATAAGAATTAGCAAGGGAAGCTAAAATTCAGTTTAGTAAGGCAAAAGCACCAAAAATGGAAGTTATAACTTCAAATGAAATGAGCACTCACAATGCTGAGTGTTGAGGTGCACAGGTGAATAATATTGATTGGAACGATACAATGCAATCCACTTCCAGCGAAACTGAAATTGAAGTAAGCAATAATATAGAAGATGGAAAAGTTATAGAATCAAGCATGGTGGTGCAAAATGAAGTTACCAGTACATATATGGGTAACAACTCTCAACAAATTATTGCGAATAAGCTACAAAGCAATGACTTGTATTGTGCAACACATTCTATAGCTAATAACACACAAGCTACAAATGAAACAAAACTCGAATTTGATGATGTTAGAACAACACAAGCTCACAAATCAGCTGAAGCATCGGTATGTGATGATGCACCCCTTTTGAAATCCATCACACCTACAAAGAAATACCCATATTACAACCTGGTACCATTAAAAGCATATCTAAATATCGGGGACATTGGGGATTCAACCTAGGACAACACTGGAACTCTGACAACACAGCAAATAACAAAAAATGAAAGGAAAAAGAAAGGAGAAGTAATAAAAACAACAACACCAAACTCTAGCATAATGACCTGGCATAAGAAAAGAAATTCAGAGGATCAGAAGTTAGATCAATGGTACAAACCATAGGAGTTTGGAATGTGAGTGGTGCTCATTAAGACTTCAAACTTGATGAATACAAAAGCTTAATTCAGAAATATAACCTTAGTACATTAGTTATGCTTGAAACCAAACTGAATCAACAACTTACTGGGAGAGCTACAAGGTATGTTAATCCAACTTGGTCATTTATTCATAACCTGGATGCTGCTACGTATGGTAGGATTTGCATCTTGTTTGATCCTAACATACATAAGCTGTCCAAAATTATGTCCAATGATCATCTTGTGCACCGTCACAATGAAAATTTTCCATCAAAAATATCCTGCTATCTCACCTTTATCAATGCTTGCAACTCTGCAAATGCAAGAGAGAAAATGTTCAAACTACTTCCAAATTTTAGGCAGCACACACATCCATAGATTGTGTATGGGGACTTCAACTCACGGCTAAAACTATCTGATAGAATTGGTGGTAGTGTTATTGACCTTTGTGAGGTTAATACAATAGATATGGCAATATGTGATTCAGATTTGATTGAAATTCATTCTGCTGGTGTTGAATACACATGTAACAATAAGAAAAGGGATGGCCCAAGAACCTTTTCTAGGATAGATCATGCCATTTGCAACTGCCCTAGTCTAACAATCTGGCCATCATCGAATGATTTCTTGCCACTACCCAAACTTTCTGATCACTCCCCATAGATTTTATTCTTCGGTGACCAGGGTCTAAATAGAAAGCCAAAGATCAAATTCTTCAATACTTTGATTGTTGAGGATGATTTTCAAGGGGTTGTGGATGCGATTTGGAAGAAAACATGTTTTGGCAATCCAATGCTAGTGCTTCATAATAAACTCAAATCTCTAAAGCATGCATTAACTGGCTAGGGTAGAAGTAAGTTAGGTAAAGGCTCTAAACCATCAGACACTTTGACCGATCAGTTAGAAAGTATTCAAGTCAGTATGTTGTCTGATGTCAATAATCCAATTCGTGCCATCCAAGAAACAGAATGCTCTCAATAGCTAAAAGATGCATTATATTTTGCAGCCCTTATGAATAAGTAGAAAGCAAGATTAAAATGGATTAAAGAGGTTGACAAGAATACTACTTTTTTCCTCTCTTTATCAAAGGCTAAACATATCAAAGTGAATAACTTCAGCATTATAGACAAGAATGATCAACTACAAGATACTCGGAGGGGTTAATATGGATTTCATAAACTACTTCTCTTTACTGTTTCGTAATGACTCTAATTCTCACCTAATTTACATGAAATTGATCCATCTCTGCTACCCAGGATCAATCAGAGGAATTTGTTAGACTTAGTTCCCTTGTCACCGATGAGTAGATTAAGGAGGTAATATTTTCACTAAATAAAACATCTTATGGTAGCCCAGATGGCTTCAATGCCAAATTCTTCACTCACTGTTGGAGTGCTATATGTAATGCATGTAAGGCAGTCACCACTTGTTTTAGAACTTCTAAGATGATGGAATCCTATATTGACATTGCGATTACACTCATACCCAAGATGAAGAATGCAAATCATGTTAGTGCTTTTAGGCCAATTGCATGCTGTAATACAATCTACAAATGCATTTCTAAGATAATTGTCACTAGAACCCAATGTGACACCCTACATCTGTTAATGTCACTCATAAGAGAATGCATTAAGTTTCGTGAAGCACAATAGGTAAACAATACAGAAATTCATAAGACAGATATAAAATAAGCAGCAGAAATTTCAACTTTTATTTAAAATAAAGCATTGTTTAAAACATGTTACATCATCAAACCAGTTACATCGAAAACCAAGTATCCCAAATCTGTCTCATAATTTAAAATAACAGAGTGCAATAATATATAAGCATATCCCTCATAGCAAGCCATAAAAGAGTAGAAAGTATGTCAAAGCGGTACATCTCAGAAAGTCCAAATCCAAGATGAAAGAGAAAATCCTAATCAATAGGAAGTGCTACCACTCTGAAGACCTGTGGGGAAAAGAAAGAAGAAAAAACAAAAGGGTCAGACATAAAGTTTATAGAGTTCTAGTGATTTTCAAATATGCATAAAATAGAGATACCAAGACAGGTAAACAGGACAGGATGAGAAACACGATATCATATAAGGCAACATATAAGCAAGACAAATAAAACAGCAGGATAAATAGGAATAAACAGTGATCGAGTAATGCTTCTCATTTATATCCCTAAAAACAGGTTATGTCTTCACAAATACTAGTATAATAGGATTGGGCGTTAGCTTAATTACTTAACAGAAACAACATGATTAAACAACAGGTTTAGGTGTACCCAAATTACACAATAGGATTATGCATTACCCTAATTACATAACAGCAAGATTAGATGTACCCTAATTATTACCCATGTGATTGGCTCCCTAGTATGTAAATACCTTGTGTCAGCCCTGGCTGTAGGGTGTATAACTCCCTAACCCGACAACTTATGCACGCTCATGACTCCGCCAGAACGCGCCTGTAACTGCCTTCCCTATTTGAACCTCTTAAAATCCAGTTCAATATACCCTAATTATTACCCATGTGTTTGGCTCCCTAGTATGTAAATACCTTGTGTCAGCCCTGGCTGTAGGGTGTATAACTCCCTAACCCGACAACTTATGCACGCTCATGACTCCGCCAGAACGCGCCTGTAACTGCCTTCCCTATTTGAACCTCTTAAAATCCAGTTCAGTAAAGCGTGCCCTGGCCTCTACCTAGTGTGAGGCCCTCTAACAAAATACCAACAGGGATACTGACCGATATGGGTTCCACACAGCAAGATTGACACAAGCTAAAACCCTTAGGCTTGTTCCCTTAAGTAACTAGGATTTTAAGAGTCACCAAAACCTGATACAACAACAAAATAAGGGATCTCTTAGCTTATTAATAATCAGGTTTTAACCTAGCAGGTTTAGGTTCATTAATAAGCATGTTGTAATGCTACATGTTATTAGGTGTGTACAACCCTTCCCCAAAACAACTTCTCAGGTGTATGAATAATTACTTAAAGTAATTCAATTTATTAGTCTACTTCTGGTTCTTACAATATTCTAACATGTCCCTTACTTAATGTTTGTATTAAGTCAAATCTAACATGTTTATACATATGCATACTATTCCATTCAATTATATATCCCCAAGTTACAGCATGTACAAGTTTATGCATACTATACGTTTTCCATCACATTCCCAATTTACAGCAAGTACAAGTATGTGCATATTATCCCTTTCCCGAAATATAGTTCGATAGTCCTTAATTTAACAATATGCCTAAATTCCCCTTTTTCATATCATTTCTTATTATCGCAATTTACTATATGCAAACTTTAATCGGACTTGCCTAGGCTTTCAAAGGTCTAGGCTTAGCTAAACAAAAGGAAAAAATAGAGGAAGGAGAATATAATCAAATCAAACCACATAGGAACATAGGAAAGACTGGAAATAAAATAAAACAATAGAATTATGGAGAAGGAAGATAAATACACATAAATAATTAATCATCTGACAGTAAAAACGTGTATTTTAATTATAACAATGACATAGGTGAATAACAATGAAGAACAGGTATAGCAATTATCTTATAAACATTGTATGACCTAAACCCAATTTTATTTAACTGTCATGATATAATTCTAGGTGTCGGATCTGAAAATAACAGGGAACTCGCAGCGAGTCTTGATGAAGAAGAGATTATATTTCTTATATATATCTAATGCCATTGTAGACAAGTCCACTTCTTTCTGTTTTATTGTTATATGCAGATCTTGTATTTTTAGTTATCTCTTTAGATCTAGGCTTGAGCAGCATCTCCCCATTATATTTATTTATTTTTGAATAGATTCATGGTGGCAGAAGGTATGAAGAATAATCGTATGTTTTAAATTGGGAGAGGTCCACCAATTTATGGATTTACAGAGTTCACCTCTACCTTTGGATTTAGGGTCTCAATCTAAACCAAAAATGTAGCACTGAGTCAGCGAATGAATCTATCCAACAAAACAGTCAAAATGCAGAATTTTGAATCCGATCTGGATGAGGATGGATCGACCCACATACCCTTGGGTCGACCCAAGCAGGGCATGGGTGGCCCTGTGTATGTTGGTTCGCATGCAGAATTACCGGTTGTTTTCAAGTTTGAATTATTTTGAATATATATATATAAGTCCCTTATATGTATACAAACTTTTCATTCTCATAACTTCTTCCTACATTATCCGATTTACGCAAACTTGGGGTCTATCTGAACCAGTATTCTGAGACGAACGCAACAGTAAAGACAGTTTTACTTAATTCAAAATATTTAATTAAGTAATTCCCCATTTTATTACCTTTACTGTATGGTTATAGTGTATTAAAATTTGGGATGTTACATTCTCCCATGCTCGAAGGATTTCGTCCCCGAAATCTCCAAGTTAAGAAGAGTGTTACTATCTTTACAACCACCTACAACCATCTATTCATACATCGTCCATTGGCATCCATTGTCCTTAAGAATTTCTAATGCTTGTATAAACATATGCAAAGGTTTGTGTGTATATTTCCTTACACTAATGCAAAAACTAGGCGGTCAACTGATTCTGTTGACCTCCTTAATGAAATATATGTTCGTGCCATGAATCCAAGATGTATGCAGATAACCCTAGCATAACATATAAAACTCTATATGTGTGCACAATCATTCATCAATATGCAACATCCATATGATGATTCACCCATTTCCATCCATAGAAAATGCACACACATCCATATGCAATATGTAAGTGCTTGAGCCGATCTAGTGCCTAGTGTGTGTGTATATGCATCCACGAGCAACCACTAGCAAACACTTGCATCCACTTGCAACCATCAATCAGAACATGTTTCAAACACATGTTTCCAACCATTGGATTCTACCTAAGGATCAAAAGATTCGAATGATAGGATAAACATACTTGAGTGATAAAAGCAAATGCAAAGTAAAAGCTTGGAAAAGAAATCATGAATGTACTCTCAAAAATAAAAGGATAAGAAAGGTGAATCTTGTCTTTGGATTCCCATGTCACATCTTAGCGGTCTTCTCCCTACTGTACCTTCACCAACCTGATTTTTTTGTTGCGTAGTTTCTTAACCTCCGATCCAAGAATATGAGTAGGAACTCTTCTCACCGATGCATCCTTCTCATTTTCCACGTCTTCAAGTGTGCTCGGCTCCACTATCTCTACCATATCATGTAGATATTTCCTTGGATGGGAAACGTGAAACACATCGTGCATGACTGCTAGTCTGATTCTACAGACCATTTGATCTATCCTTTCCACTATAGGGAACGGCCCTACAAATCTTGGTGCCAACTACCCTATTGAACCAAAGCGAACTACATTTCTTAGCAGTAATACTTCAATGAAGACATATCTCCAACTTCAAATTCCAAATTGGTACTCCTTTTATTAGCATATGATTTCTGTTTGTCCTAAGCTGCTGTCATTCTTTGGTGGATAAGATCAATCTTCTTGGAAGTCTCCAGAATCATCTCAGGACCAAGCAGGAATCTATCCGCAGACTCTCACCAGCAAGTCGCAGATCTGCAAGGTCGTCCATATAATGCTTCGATGGGTGACATGCCTATGCTCGATTGGTACTATTATTGTAGGAAAATTCAACCAATGGGAGATGCTCCTCCCATGTCCCTTTGAAATCCAGGATACACAATCTCAGAAGATGTTCAACAACTCTATTCACCCTCTCAGTTTTTCCATCAGTCTGAGGGTGGTATGTCGTTCTCAAACGCAGTTGTGTATCTAATGCCCCTTGTAAGCTCTTCCGAAACTCACTAGTGAAGATGGGGTCGTGGTCGCTTACTATGGCACCCCATGTCCATTAATGTCACTTATTAAGAGAATGCATTAAGTTTCATGAAGCGTTATATTAACAGACACTGAGCATTATAGAACAGATATAAAAGATAGCAGCAAAATCTAAAATTTTATCTAGAACATAATTCATAATTTCGTGGTCCAAAATATCACAAGTCTGGAACTACATAAAACCCATTACAATAATATAAAGATTCGGTGTTGCACCATTAGAGTACGGAAATATATAAAAGAAAAGGCATTATTCCCTAAAAGAGACAAAGCCATAGTAGTAAAGACAAGAACTTAAGCAATACTTCAAAAGTAGCTCCTAGCAAGATGATAACCAAATCCTGATTAAGCCTGAGTATTCCTACCTTGAGAACCTTGGGAGGGGGGCGGAAACGGAAGAAAGAAGAGGAAACAAAAAGGGTCAGACATAAAGTCATGCAAGTCTAGTTATTTTTAGCAAGTAAATATGTAAAAGTAGCTTGAAAGACATATAAGGTGGATAAGAAAGGTAACATCATAAAGGTAAGTATGACAAGGTAAACATGATAGAGTGTATACGCTTCCCTAATGATTTCTCTGCACTGATACTAGTATAACCAAAATGATATGATCCCGACAACTATAAGATGGTAGACTTACGCGTACTTCTGGTGAGAGGTTTTAACCCCATACAATCAATAGGAAGCCCAATCCTAACAGGCTCCTAAACTTTACCAGAGTCTAGATGTACCCTAACTGCTACCCTAATCGATCGGCTCCCTACTCCGTAGATACTCTGTGCCGGCTCTACAGTAGTAGGTATCACTTTCCTAAAGTGGCAAACCTTCGTGATATATACAACCACATCTACTGGTGTCACGGTCGTCTTATCCCCCTCTGCCCGGCCCACGCACGCACATGTCCCCGGTCGGTTTGCGCCGCCCACACCGTCCTCCACGTTTGGATCTCTTACAATCAGCCCAGTAAGCGTGCCCCACTCCAACCTAGGGCGGAGTACTCGTTCGATACCGTTATATGAGTTACTAACTGAAATGGGTCCCACACAAGATGATACAAGCTCTCCCCTTTGCCTTGTATCCCCACTAGGATTTCTACCGGTTATGTATACCTATTGGTGTCTTTAATTACATAACCCCCTTAGGTTAAGTTTGTGGGCCTATATATAAATATTACCTACCCCCTCAGATTTACTTAACCCACCCACTGTTCAACCTAATTTACTTAACCCCTATTCATGTTTGTGTTCATACAATCCCTATGGATTCAACTAGGTTAAGTATTCAATGTTTATTACCATATTTTCACTTATGGTTACAGTATGCTAAACCTCCAACATTAAGCCTACCATTTGTGGATGCTGGACATGTCGGGCGGGTCCGGGAAGACTTATTCCACAAATCGGGATTAACCTCGTGTCTTAGCATGCCTCGTATTTGTGCACCTAGACCTCTCACATTAGATTCACCACTTGTGGTGGCTGGATATGCCGGGTGGTTCAGAGCAGACTTCCACCGCATGTGAAATATAACCTCGTGTCTAGGCGCAGTTGCAGTTTCTAATTACTGTAATCCTAGGCATTTAATTATTAGCCAATTTTACCTATGTCATTATAGGTTTCATGCCCCTTTTCCCCAAATATGTTCATAACGAACTATATGTCCAAATTCATGTTCATAAACATTATTCATTTTATGCCAAATTTTCCCTTTTTCAAGTTATGTCAAAATTTAACGTTTTTCCCCTCGTTCCCAAACTAACGCATTTGCATAATTTTAGCGGCATGCTTAGCCTCGAGAATAGTCTGCCTATATAAAATAAAAAGGGAAAGGGAAGATGATAGAAATGATTATTCTAATAAAATTGACATACACATATAAAGGCATAATGATAAGGTGGACATATAAGAACAAATCGGTGAACTTGTGATAATAAAACTGGTTCTAACATAGTGGGGATGTCATAATAGGCATGATTAGATCTACATAAGGATTTGATGTCCAACTAATGAAAGATCTAAATTAATCACAACATGATACGTACAAGATGATCTAAATAGTAAATTAGATCTATAATCAAAAGTAGATCTACACTACAACAAAAACATCATATTACAACTTTAATTTTACAACGGTGGTAAAAGCACCGTAGTAATAAATGTTTTTTACAACTTTCAATTCCCTAAAGTTGTAATAATTTTTTTTAACAACTTTTTATTTTGTTAGTTGTAATCGATGTCTATTACATACTTCATGTTTATAATATCTTTATTTAATAACTAATTATATTATTATTTAATAATAATAATTAATAATAAACTTAGGAGTCAATAATATTTATTAATTATTATTAAATAATTAATATTTAATAAGTAGTAATTTATTCTCAATAGTTAATGTATGTTAACTGCTTATTACTCAATAATTAGTAACATACATTATAAGCTTTTACTAATTATTAATCTATCATATCTAAGTAGAAATATGTAAAAGTTAAATAATAATTATTATTAATAAGTAATATTTGATTTGGTAGTAACTATTTCAGAAATTTTAATAAATATAATTTTGGAAACTAATAACAATTTTGGCTACTAAATAATAATAATTAATTTGAAATATTAAATAGTTGATTATAAATATAATTATTAATGAATAGTAATTAGCTTTTAATTATTACCATTAAATATTTAATGATTGATATTTGGTAATATATACATAACAATTAACGAATAATTAGATTTCATGCATTGGATAAAGTCTGTGAATAGGTCATGCCGCTTTTCAAATAATCCCACTCGTCGTCATTTAGTTGTTGGAATTTTCGGACTAACCATCGAATCTTGATTATCAATCCTTAATGATCATTGTTGGCCACTGTGCTGGGGCACAGGTTTGGGGGCATCACCCCAAAAAAAAAATTATGCCATTTTTTAAAAATTTAGATCGTACCCATTTTTTTAAATATACATATTGGCTTCGAATGTCGAGAGTGTTTAACCGATCAGAAACTAATGAAATATTACGTAGGTTAGAAAACAATGAAATGTTACAACTTTTTTTTGTTAGTGTAAAAGATGCTTTTGACTCCAAAACAAAATTTCGTTTTTGGGTCCAAAACAAAAATTTTAGCAGCAGACATAAATTTTCAGTGCCGAACCCAAACATTAACATATGTTTACCGCTTATCTCCTTAATCAAAATTAACTTTCCCCAAATTTACGTTTCTTCATATTCCTTCTTCTTCCTCATCGAAAATTCTTGATCAAGCCAGCCCCATCACCTGAAAATCGGAGCTCCACCTTCGGACTAAGCCTCCGACTGGCTTCTCCCTCCACCATCAAACACCTCTTCTCAGCCCTACGTTGAGTCTGCCATTGCTCCTCCTGCTGCCTTGTTCCTCCTCACAACAGATCTGCACCAGAATGCAAGCCGCCTTCGCTCCATATCTTCCCTCACCTAAACCGACTACACATCTGAAACCTACGCCTGAGCCACTGACCACACATCCAAATCGATGCAGAAAGGCTTCGGCTTCTTGCTTGAGGATTTGAAGGTGAGTCCTTTTAACGATTTTACTGCTGCTTCTTTTCAAAATTACATTACGTTGGGTGTGTTTGTGTAAAAGCTAGTGGCTTTTCAGAATAATATTGTTGCTGTTTTTTTTTTCTTTCCATTTGGTTCTTTTATGAATTACATTTCGTTATTTCCTTTTGTTTTCTTTTTAAGAATACATCTTAGTGATCTACTGGATGTGTTAAATTATAATGGTAAAGGCTGTGATAACGTCTGGGCGGTTGGATGTAATGAAACTGTCAAAATTTCATGTGGCTTAGATGTTTATGTTAGTTGCATAAGAAGTGTTTGCATAAATGCTTATTCAAAAAATCCCCTTTCTATAGCTGGAGATTTTGATTCTGCTTACAATCTATGATAACTTAGATGTTAATGTAAACAAGTATTGATTCAAAATCTTCAACAATTTGTGGATGTATTTTGAACAGGAAACACATAGGACATGTGAAGGTGAACAACCAAGCATTGACAACGAACCCTTTAAAAAGGCACGCATCTACCTTGTATTACCTATTCACATTGGATTTGTAGCTTTCTTATTAAATATTAAATATCATACCACTGTTCCTGTACATATGGTTTTCTTACATAGATCTGAACTCAATATAATCATTCGAACATGTATTGAGTCACTCTCAGTTTCATAAATATTAATTAGCAGTCTTCTATAACATTTTACAACAATCCTATTCTATATTTTCAGGGTGGCATATAAAATGCACAATTTGTAGAACAATTATAGAGAAGAGATCTTTGTTATGTGCGGTAAACATGCATGTAAACAACATATCTTATTATATTAAAATTTGATTTTGTATGTAATTTCAATAGACATAAATTAGAAGTCTTCTATAACATTTTACAACAATCCTATTCTATATTTTCTGGGTGGCATAGAAAATGCACGATTTTTAGAACGGTTATTGAGAAGAGATCTTTGTTATGTGCGGTAAACATGCATGTAAAAAAACATATCTTATTGTATTAAATTTTGATTTTGTTATGTGCGGTAAACATGCAAATGCTTTTTTTTAGAAGTTGTGAAACATCCACTTGTTTAAAAAGGGGCTTTGGACCACATGCAGTTCATGTTATCAGGTACGTTAAGCATTATTGTTAAGTTTTGGTATTGTTGGCTTAAAAAAGCAGTTTTTGTTCTTTTTTCTAACAACAGACATATTCTTATGAAATAGGTTTGATCACTGTAGTGAACTTGCACCAAAAAGATAAATGGCGTAAAGATCTCCTTGTCCTCGACTAGTGTACTCCCATAGGATATGCAATTTTTTGTGGATAATTTGTGCTTGTACTAAGCTGCTTTGTAACGGTCAAGTATGTAATAATGTATGAAATGTTATCCAAAACTTATTGTTTGTAATACTGAATACTTGAGTATTTTTATAAATTAGTTTGCAAATAACTATAATATCGTATTTGCTTATGGAGTATTGCTATATTTAGTGTATTGTTCTTTTCAGTTGCAAAAGATGTTTATTTTTTTAAAAACCCAAATGTCAATCACAACGGTGCATAACAGTTGTAGTAGATTTTATTACAATGGTGTATAACTGTTGTAATAAAGTTTATTACAACAGCGGGAAAAAGTTGTAAAATATACATATTACAACGGTGTTACAACAGTGCAAAAAAGTTGTAAAAGATATTAGTCTATTACAACTTCTTAATATACGACGGTTTGCCCACCGTTGTAAAATATATATTACAACGGTGTTCCACCGTTATAATAGGGTCATTTTGTTGTAGTGCTAGCATGATAAAGGTTGAGATCCAAGTCATAGTTGATTCAGACTACCATGGGTTCACAAATTACAATAGATCAGATATGATTCAGTCACAAGGATAGATCCAAATTACAGTCATATCATGTTTTACTTTTTATTTATTTAAATCTAAAAATAACTTAAACTCACAGTGTTCAGATCTAGAAAACATAAGGAGAAAGGCGAAGGTTGAATCACAGATCTACACTTGAATTATTAGACTTTGACTTCAGAAGAAGAAAGAGATTTGATTCAGTACAGACACCGACAGTATTTAGGCCTCCATTAATTTCAGTGTGAGAAAACTAAAAAAATGAGGTCATATATATAGATGCAAGCCCCCAGAACCGACCTGCCACGTCAACCCTAGGGGGGTCGACCCATGGGTCGACACCCCCATTGAGGGGTCGACACCCCCCTTAAGGGGTCGACTCTTCTGGGCGGGAATTTTCCCGCTCACCCAAAATTCTGCGATTTGAATTTTCTGAACCTGGTTTTGAATTCTAGACCTTATATATATATAATTATCTTGTGCTTATACAAACTTAAAACCTTCATAACTTCTTTAAACGGTGTCTGTTTTACGCAAACCAAATGTCTATGTTGACCAGAATTTTGAGATGGACGCAATGGTGCAGTCTATTTCCCTTAATTCTGATTATTAAATTAATTATTATTTAATTTATCCTCTTTAATGTTGTTAAAATCACAGGGTGTTACATACTCCCATACTCAAAGGGTTTCGTTCCCGAAATCTCCAAGTTACGAAGAATGTATATCCTACCATCCACATCCATCTACTCATCCACCAATCACTGGCATCCTTTGTCCTTAAAATATTTCTAATGCTTATACGAACATATGAAAAGGTATGTGTGTATATGTCCCAATACTAATGCGAAGATCAGGAGGTCTACTGGTTCAATCAGCCTCCTTAATGCAATGTATGTTAGTGTCATGAATCCAACATGTATCCAATAATCCTATTATAACATGTAAGTTCTATATGTGTGCACAATCATCTGTCCAAATGCAACATCCATATGATGATACATCCATTTCCATCCATAAAAATAAGAAAAATGCACACACATCCATATGCAGTTTGAGAGTGATTGAGCCGATCTAGTGCCTAACATGTGTGTATATATCCACGAGCAACCACTACCAAACACTTGCATCCACTAACATCCATCAAACATAACATGTTTCAAACACATATTTACAATCATTGGACTCCTACCTAAAGGTCGAAGATTCAATCGATAGGACATACTTAGATGATAGAAACAAGCATAAATAAAAGCTTTAGAAAAGGAGTTAAGAACATACTCTCGAAAAGAAAAGGATACGAAGCACGAATCTTGTCTTCGGTCTCCCAAGTCGCATCCTCTGGGTTATCTCCCCACTGAAACTTCATTAACTTGACTTCCCTATTGCGTAGCTTCTTAACTTCTGATCTAAGAATATGGGAAGGAACTCGTCTGACTGTCGCCTCCCGTTCCACCTCTACTTCTTCCAATATACTTAGCTCAACTAATTCCGCGGTATCATGCAAGCACTTCCGCAAATGAGAAACGTTGAAAACATCATGAATGTCGGATAGTTTCTCTGACAGCTTTACTCTATAGGCCATTTGGCCAATCCTTTCTGTTATGGGAAATGGCCCTACGAATCTTGGTGTCAACTTCCCTACATATCCGAAGCGAACCACATTCCTCAAAGGTGGCACTTTAATGAAAACCATGTCTCCTACTTCAAATTCAATGTCGGTCCTTCTCTTTTTTGTGTAGGATTTATGTCTATCTTGAGCGGTCTTCATTCGTCATCTAATAAGATCAATCTTCTAGGACGTTTCCCTAACCATATCTGGTCCAAGTAATAGCCATTCTGTAAATACCAACAAGTTGGTGATCCATAGGATCGTCAGTATAATGCTTCGGAGGGTGCCATGCCAATGCTAGCTTGATAATTGTTGTTGTTGGTGAACTATACTAAAGGAAGATGTTCTTCCCAAGTCCCTCTGAAGTCCAGGATACACAACCTCCAAAGTTCCTCTAGAACTCTGTTCACTCTCTCCGTATGTCCATTGGTCTGAGGATGATAAGCGGTACTCAAACGTAACTGTGTACCTAATGATTCTTGCAAGCTCCTCCAAAATTCACTAGTGAATATGGGGTCATGGTCACTTATGATGCTAGAATGTACTCCATGAAGATGGACTATCTCTCGGATATAAACTGCTGCCAACCATGCTGCCGTCCTCTTACTCTTAACTGGAATGAAATGAGTGCTCTTAGTAATTCTATCTACTACCACCCAAATACTGGTATTGCCTTTCTTTGATCTAGGCAAACCATCTATGAAATCCATAGAGACGCTCTCCCACTTCCACTGTGGAACCTCTAAAGGATGAAGTAAACCACCAGGCATCTTTTGTTCTGCTTTTATGTAACGACCCACATTCTACGTATCAAAGGATCGTAAAATATTTATTTCATTTCAATACGAGGTCGTATAGTCGTGTAACTTTGGGGAATGACTATTGGGGTCAATTCCCATGTTCATGATTTTTTCAGAATTTTAAATGACCGTTTTACCCCTGAAAATCTTGTTTTGCCTATAACTTTTGAATGGTAAGGAACTCTGACTTGAAACCACTTACATTGGATTCAGATGATGGTTTACCTTTTCGTAGAGTGGTCACATTAGCCAAACGGACTTACCATTTGGGAGATATGGCTGAAATAAGGTTTGGAAGGAGAAAAACAGCTTAACCGGGCCAAATAGGGTGATTAGCAGCTAGTCCCATTGGGGGATTTCAGGATTAGGGTTACATAAGGGCTGAAAAGGGTTAGAGGAACCTTTCTTTGTCATTTTTACAACCGCCACTTACCTCTCTTCAACCCTAACAATGGCCTCACCTTCTAAATCACTTCCAAATCACCTTTTTGTCACTAATTAAGCAAATCTATGCCAAATCAAGTCAAATTAGCATCAAATCAGAGTTGGAGCTGCTTTGTTGCATTAGAAACCACCCTAAAACAGTAGTAAGGTTCAGATCTATAATTCATTTGTGGCTAAGGTGAGTGATTTGCATTGTTTTTCACTAATTACGACTAATTATAGGTGATTAGTGATAATTGGAAAAATCATGCATGTTAAACTTGTAGAAAAATATGTGGAAATTCTTAAATATTATTTTAAGGCTCTAATAAAAATTTGGGAAATTTGGACATATTTTTCTAATCCTATAGTTAAAACATGCTTAAGGGGATTAAGGGGAAAATCATGTTTTTAGGGTATGTTTGATCTAAAATAACTTATATGCTTGAAGGTTTGACCTTGTTGATTGACCCTATATGATATTACTACTATTTGGAATGTTTTATGATTGATTAGTAAAGTTATAATGGTTGAAAATGCCGTCGTCTGGCGAAAATGGACGATATATGCTTATTGGAAAATGTGCAGGGTTTCGGATCGGATCAGATCGGATTATAGGGCTTGGATCAGATCGGGGAACCGAGTAAGGGAATTCGAACCAAACTGGAACTTGGCATAAGAGTTGGCTTGGTAAGAAGGAAGGCCATTTTCATAGAGTTGGAGTTGGGTTCAGATCGGAAGCGAGGGCGTAGGATCGAATCGAAAATGGTGAGCACAAACCGAACCGAGGCTGGAGCAGTCGAATCGAAACGAGTTGGAGTGGTGGTAGGAGGACCCGAACCGAACCAAATGAGAGACCAGAACCAAACTGATGATGACTAGAGCACTATGCATATTCGAACCAAACCAAGGCATGGGCTATGAGCACCGAACCGAACCGGGTATGGAGTACCGAACCGAACTAGATGTATACTTTTACTTCTATGCGACGACTCTTCGGAAGACCAACTCCAATTCGGCAAAACCCCGAGATGCAAAGGAAGTCCAAATGGGAGGTTATTACTCAGGATCAAAATGGGGATCAATGAGTTAACTTCATGAGTTGGGCTTTGCTGCGGGACGTGTTCAAAGGGGTTATCGATGTCTATAGCTTTGACTCACCACTGAGAGATGGATCATTGGCTATGGATCAATGTAGTGGAGTTGTCGTGACTCCATGGGGAAAGTGATCATAGCAGGGCTATGAGCCAGTGCAGTAGAGTTGTCATGACTCCATGGGGAAAAGTGGACATAGCAAAGGATTAGTGGCTATGGATCAGTGCAGTGGAGCCGTTATGACTCCATGGGGCAGAGTGATCGTAGCAAAGAATTGGGTGATCAGAGTGGTAGATATCGTATACTTTACGCACTGAGTGAGATAAGTGAGGATGATTGCTATGTTTGATGTTTGCTATCACCATGACATGCACAACCCCTCCCCATTATTTTCACACCATGTGTTAGTGTCACCTTGGAGTATTATACATCCCGTTGTGCTAACTCTTTGGTTGCAGGTCCAGGTCCAGGTATGGTTATGTATACCTGTTATTATTCTGTTTTTGCTGCTTATCACTCTTACCGGACTTTTGTCTGACCCAGAGTTTTATGCCTCTTCTTATTACTCTGGGTGCACCTAAACGAGCAAACTAGAGACAGGTCAGCTGATTATGCACGGGTAACTGTTCGGAGATGAGCAAGAGGCTTACACGTATTACTCCCATATATTCTCCCTGTGTTGTTGTTGGTCACTACTTTGGGCATTAATAGTGTACCTTCCTATTTTGCTTTAGAGACAGTTTCAAAAGTTGTAATAAAGATGGTTTGGATCATAAGTTGTGTTTTGAATTTTCCGCTGCTATGATGATTTAGTTTTTAGCTTATGCACTGTCTCGCCTGTATTATGTCAAGTTATGTTATTATTATATTTTGTTCCACGCGTTGTGGGATATACTACAAGTTCTTTGGTGATTCATCGTCTTCTTTCTTTTCCATTGACGACCGTCACGTGCTGGTTAGGCATCGACACAACGCGTTTCATTGGAAATGTTGGCTGGTTCGGGGCGGGCCGTCACACTTGGCATCAGAGCTCTAGGTTGCATAGTTAACCTGGGGAAAAACATCAAGGAGAGATAGTATATGTATATGAGAGCGCGTATTTGTGATATTTTGGTTTTCAAAAGCTATATATATACTATTAGTATATTTAAGGATGAAGTCCCATTGCACTGGCACCACTATGGAGATGGTTAATCGTTTTCTCTTTACAGATTGGACGATGAGCCGATATACGAGGGGTACGGGTTCAGGGGCCAATAATAGGAATGCTCTGACATGAGGACGATGTTTACTACCTTCATGCGAGAAATGTTGAGAGATGTTCAGGGAGCATCTCCTAATGCTACAAATAGTGGTGGTGCTGCGGTGCAGGCGCCTAGGGCCGATTTCGCCAAGCTCTGTAAGGACTACCCTAGTCTTAGTGGGAAGTCGTTCCATGGAATGGAATCGGCTACAAAAGTTCAGGATTGGCGTGATAGTTGTGAGTGTATCTTCGAGGATCTGGGAATTGAAGACGCAATGAAGAGAAAGCTAGCATCCCACCAGCTGTAAGGACGGGCTATGAATTGGTTGAACGCTATCAAGGCAGCTACCCCTGAGGATCAAATTACTTGGGATCAGTTTAAGACCCGATTCAGTGATAAGTTTATCCCAGCTGCCCAGAAGTCAGAGTTGTTTAGGAAGTTCTTGGAGCTTAAACAGAATGGTAGGGCAGTCTAAGAATATATCGCTAAATTCGATACTTTATCGAAGTATGGATTACCTCTTATCGATAATGCCGAGTAGAAGAACGAGAAGTTCGTAATTGGTTTAGATCAGTACTTGAGAGAAAGGATTATAAACCATATTGATGAGACTTTTGAATCGATTGTGGGAAAGCATTGAGATCAGAGAGCCTTTATCCTAAGCCCAAGACTGAAGTCGATGTTGCATCTGCAGAGGGGCCAAAGCCGCAGGCAAATGGTGGAGGCAGAACAAAAGGAAGCAGAACCAGACCAAGGATGGTCAGAAAAAGAAAGACAGGAAAGATGTAGAGTGCTTTAGCTATGGAAAGAAGGGCCACTATGCTAAAGAATGTCGAGCAAAGCCAGCGGACAGGAAGTGCTTCAACTGCGGCCAAGTGGGACATCATAAGGATAAATGTCCACAACCTCCTAAAGAGAAGCAGATTGTGAAAGCATATGCAATTAATGTTGTTCCTGCTTCGCCGAATGCCCCAACTGCGGTGAAGAAAGGAAAGAATGTCGTCATCCAAGGTATGCTTTCTATTTATAATGTTCCTATTCGAGGATTGTTTGATACTGAGGCGTCCTATTCCTTCATATCTAGTGACCTGGTAGATAGGTTGGAATTGGAACCCGAGATTGTCGATAGACCTTTAGTTATGATGAACCCGATCGGTGGTTCGACTAGACTTAGTATGATTTGTCGAAATTCGGCCTTATCGAGTCATGGATGTATATTTGCTTATGATTGCTTTGTTTTGGGCTTTACTGGGTTTGGCATTATTTTGGGAGTCGATTGGCTCCAAAGGTATGGGGTGGTGGTAGACAGTGAGGGATTTTCGGTGACTATTAGGGCACATGATGAGAAGAGGGTAGTATTTGGTGGCCTACCTAGTGATAAGGTGATGACTAGTTTTCTAAATTCCCTCGACATCCCGCAGGAAGAGTTATTAGTGGTTTCCATTGCTGGCCAGTATCCGAATATCTTCGAGGAAGTGACCGGACTTCCACCACACTGAAAGATTGAGTTCCGTATTGATTCAGTGAAAGATGCCAGACCAATAGTGATGCCACTTTGTCGTATGACATCAAGGGAGCATCGAGAGATCGGGGTGCAAGTAGGCAATCTTTTGAAGAAGGGATTTATCCAAAGAAGTGTTGTATTTTCCACCAAAGCAGATGGTTCCCTTCGTTTAAGTGTGGACTATCGCGAGTTGAATAAAGTGACTAGGAAGAATAATTATCCTGTTCCATGGATAGATGATTTGTTTGATCAACTGGAAGGAGCAAGAGTGTTCTCCCAGTTGGACCTCGCGACAAGATTTCATCAGCTCCGAGTAGCAGCTGAGAGTATTCCTAAAACGGCCTTTCGGACACTGTCTGGATTCTATGAGTGGTTGGTCACGCCGTTTGGGTTGACCAATGCACCAACATATTTTTTGGATCTTATGAATAGGGTATTCAGAGATCAATTAAATAAGTTTGTTCTTGTGTTCGTGGACGATATCCTTGTTTACTCGAGGGCAGAGGAAGAACACAAGGAACATTTGAGGATAGTGATGGAGGTGTTGATAAAACACCAATTGAAAGCGAAATTTTCTAAGTGTCACTTTTGGAGGAGGGAAGTTAGATTTTTAGGCCATGTTGTTTCAGAGAATGGTATTGTCATGGACCTTGCGAAGGTGGCTATGGTACAGGATTCGTCTACGCATAGGAATGCAACAGACGTAAGAAGTTTCTTGGGATTAGCTGGATATTATCGTAAGTTTATCCAAGACTTCTCCAAGATAGCGGCACCGTCAACTCAGTTGACCAAGTAGAATCAAGCTTTCATCTGGGACGAAAGGTGTGAAAATGCATTCAAGAGTCTAAAGGAAAAGTTGACGCGTGCACCAGTGTTAGTCATTCCTAAAGGGAATGAAGAGATGACAGTGTACAAGGATGCATGTGGTACTGGACTAGGTGCTGTATTGATGCAAGGAGGTAGGGTTGTAGCTTATGCAAGTCGGCAACTGGAACCGCATGAGAGAAGATATCCTACCCATGATTTGGAATTGGCAGCGAATGTGTTCGTGTTGAAGATGTGGAGACATTATCTCTTGGAAGAAAGATTCGAGTTGTTTACCGATCATAAGTCGTTAAAGTATCTCTTCTCTCAGAAGGATCTAAATCTCCGACAGCAAAGATGGTTAGAATTTTTGGCTTCCTATGATTTCGACATCACATATACATCAGGAAAGGGAAATGCAGTAGCTGACGCAATGAGTAGGAGACATGCCAGTTTAGGGGCTATGTTTCTTGAATGGAAGCAACTGGAGTATATCTTAAGATATGATTTTAGACCTAAGTGCGAATTAGATCCAGAGATGTTAGCAAGTTTGATGATCAGACCGTCTTTGATTAAGCGGATTGGTTCCAGTCAAAGGGATGATCCTAATTTACTGGAAATCATCTCCAAGTTAGAGAAGGGTATCGACGTGGAGATGAACAAGTATGGGTTTGATCGAAAAGGATGGCTTCAAAAGAATAGGAGACTAGTTGTGCCCAATGTTAACGGATTGAGAGATGAAGTGCTTAGAGAATGTCATCACTCAAAATTGACAGTACACCCCGGTGGTAACAAAATGTATCGAGACATGAAGCAGACCTGCTACTGGGAAGGGTTGAAAAGAGACATTGGGAAGTTTATATCCAAATGCATGAATTGCTAGCTAGTTAAAACCGAGAAAAAGAAGCCTAGTGGTTTGTTGCAACCAATAGAAATTCCAGAATGGAAATGAGAACAAGTCTTCGTGGATTTCATTGATGGGTTACCAAGGACTAGATCGGGCCATGATAGCATTTGGGTGGTTGTGGACCGATTGACCAAGAGTGCAAGGTTTATACCCGTCAAGTCGAATAGAACAACAACTAAGTTAGCAGAACTGTATATAAAGTGGGTAGTGAGATTTCAAGGAGTACCCAAGGCATTGTGAGTGACCGAGATCTGTTGTTTACTAGTGGATTTTGGAAGAGCTTACAATGAGGCTTTAGGGTCAGAATTACATCTCAGTACCGCGTACCATCCTCAAACCGACGGTCAAATAGAGAGGGTGAGTCGAGTATTAGAAGATCTCTTGAGAGCTTGCATGTTAGATTTTGAGGGGTCATGGGATGACCATTTGCATCTGGTTGAATTTGCATATAATAATAGTTATCAGTCCAGTATTGGTATGGCTCCATTTGAAGCTTTATACGGAAGACCATGCAACCCACCATCATGTTGGTTAGAAATCATTGAGAAATTTTTGTTTGGACCGGTTGTGATAAGAGAAACCTCAGATAAGATCAAGGTTATCTAACAGCGAATGAAGGCTGCCTAAGATAGGCAGAAGAGTTATGTTGATAAGAGATGAAGAGAATTGAAATTCTCCGTTGGAAACTTAGTGTTTGTTAAGATTTCTCTATTAAAGAGTGTGATTTGATTTGGTAGGAGAGGCAAGCTAGCATCAAAGTTCATTGGTCCATTCCCAGTTATCGAGCAAGTTGGGAATTTAGCATACAAAGTTGGGTTACCTGACAAGATAGCAGAAGTTCACAACGTATTTCATGTTTCCCAGTTAAGGAAGTTCGTGCACGACCCCGATATGACTATTTCAGCAGATCAGTTGGATGACATCGAAGTAGAACCCGAGACGGTTGGGAATCGCAAGCCGATCCGTATTGTTGGGTACGATAAGAAGCAACTTCGAAGTAAGGTGGTGAAACTGGTCAAGGTTCAGTGGGGCAAGAATGAGAATGACTGTACTTGGGAAACAGAGGAGAGCATAAGGAAGTCATATCCAGAACTCTTTGCCTGGTAAGATTTTAATAGTAATAGCTATTCCCTTAGTAGTAAACCACATGCTAGGATAGGATTGTTGTGATATTATGTATGTTTGATTGTTTATAAATGGCTGATAGGCATGCGGGACACCTTTGTATGTTTTGGTTAAGGAATTTCGGGGGAGGGGCGAAATTTCTTAAAGGAGGGTGGGGGGAGGGGCGAATGTAACGACCCGCATTATACGTAGCGAAGGATCATAGAATATTTATTTAATTTTCATACGAGGTCGTATAGTCATGTAACTTTGGGGAACGACTATTGGGGTCGTTTCCCAAGTTCACGATTTTTACCGAACTTTAAATTATCGTTTTACCCCTGGAGAGTCTTGTTTCGCTTATAACTTTTTATTGGCAAGGACTTTTGGCCTGAAAACACTTCCATTGGATTCAAATGATGGTTTACTTTCCGTAGAGTGGTGACATTAGCCAAACGGACTTATCGTTTGGGAGATATGGCTGAAACAAGGTTTGGAAGGAGAAAAACAGCTTAACCGGGCCAAATAGGGTGATTAGCAGCTAGGCCCATTGGGGGATTTCAGGATTAGGGTTACATAAAGGCTGAAAAGGGTTAGAGGAACCTTTCTTTGTCATTTTTACAGCCGCTCCTTACCTTTCTTCAATCCTAACAATGGCGTCCACCTTCTAAATCACTTCCAAATCACATTTTTATCACTAATTAAGCAAATCAACGCTAGATCAAGTCAAATTAGCATCAAATCAGAGTTGAAGCTATTATGTTGCATTAGAAACCACCCCAAAACAGTAGTAAGGTTCAGATCTATAATTCATTTGTGGCTAAGGTGAGTGATTTGCATTATTTTTCACTAATTACGGCTAATTAAGGGTGACTAGTGATAATTAGCGAAATTATGCATGTTAAAATTCTGGAAAAATATGTGAAAATTCTTAAATATTATTTTAAGGCTCTGATAAAAATTTGGGTTAATTTGGACATATTTTGCTAATCCTATAGTTAAAACATGCTTAAGGGGATTAAGGGGAAAATCATGCTTTTGGGGTATGTTTGATCTAAAATAACCTATATGCTTGATGTTTTGACCTTGTTGATTGATCCTATATGATATTACTACTGTTTGGAATGTTTTCTGATTGATTAATAAATTTATACTAGTTGAAAACGCCATCGTATGGCGAAAATGGACGATATATGCTCGTTGGAAAATGTGCAGGGTTTCGGATCAGATCTGATTATACGGCTCGGATCGGAGAACCGAGTAAGGAAATTCGAACCAGACCGCAACTTGGCATAAGAGGAGGTTTGGGAAGAAGGAAGGTCATTTGCACAGAGTTGGAGTTGGGTTCGGATCGGAAGCGAGGGCATGGGGATCAGATCGGAAATGGTGAGCATGAACCGAACCGAGGCTGGGGCAATCGAATCGAAACGAGTTGGAGTGGTGGGAAATGGACCCGAACCGAACCAAATGAGAGACCCAAACCAAACCGATGATGTCTGGGGAACTATGCATATTCGAACTAAACCAAGGTGTGGGCTATGAGCAACGAACCGAACAGGTATGGAGTACCGAACCGAACCAGATGTATACTTTTAGTTCTATGCGACGACTCTTTGAAAGACCCCAATTCGGCCAAAACCCAAGATGAAAAAGAAGTCCAAATGGGACTCGGGATCCAAATGGGGATCAATGAGTTAACTTCATGAGATGGGCTTTGCTGCGGGACGTGTGCAAAGGGTTTATCAATGTCTATAGCTTTGACTCACCACTGAGAGACAGATCATTGGCTATGGATCAGTGCAGTGGAGTTGTCATGACTCCATGGGGCAAAGTGATCGTAGCAGGGCTATGAGCCAATGCAGTGGAGTTTCATGACTTCATGGGGCAAAGTGGAAATAGAAAAGTATTAGTGGCTATGGATCAGTGCAGTGGAGCCATCATGACTCCATGGGGCAGAGTGATCGTAGCAAAGAATTAGGTGATCAAAGTGGCAGATATCGTATACTTTACGCACTGAGTGAGAGATGTGAGGATGATTGTTATGTTTGATGTTTGCTATCACCTTGACATGCACACCTCCTCCCCATTATTTTCACACCATGTGTTAGTGTCACCTTAGAGTATTGTACGCCCTATTGTGCTAACTCTTTGGTTGCAGGTCCAGGTTCAGGTATGGTCTCGTATACCTGTTATTGTTCTTTTTTTGCTGCTTATCGCTCACACCAGACTTTTGTCTAACCTAGAGTTTTATGTCTCTTCTTATTACTCTGGGTTCTCCTAAACGAATAGACTAGAGATAGGTCAGTTGGTTATGCACGAGTAGCTGTCCGGAGATGAGTAGGAGGCTTACACGTATTACTCCCTTATATTCTCTCTGTGTTGTTGCCGGTCACTACTTTAGGCATTAGTAGTGTACCTTCCTATTTTGCTTTAGAGACATTTTTAAAAGTTGTAATAAAGATGGTTTGGATCATAAGCTGTGTTTTGAATTTTCCGCTGCTATGATGATTTAGTTTTCAGCTTATGCATTGTCTCGCCTATTTTATATCAAGTTATATTATTATTATTATATTTTGTTCCATGCGTTATGAGATATACTACAAGTTCTTTGGTGATTCATCGTCTTCTTTCTTTTCCTTCGACGACCGTCCCGTGCTGATTGGGCGTCGGCACAGCGCGTTTCATTGGAAAAGTTGACTGGTTTAGGGCGGGCCATCACATTTTACTTGCTGACATACCAAACCTTGGGAAACAAACTCTGCTGCATTTTTCTTCATTCCAACCCAAAAGAAAACCCTCTTCATATCCCTATACATCTTATCGCCACCTGGATGAATAGTCATATTAGAATGATGGGCTTCTTCTAGGGCTGTTTTTATCAAACTTCCTATTTGGGGGACACAAAGCCTTCCATCACGTCGCAACCACCTTTTATCGTCTATGGAATATCTATTGAGGTGACTAGAAGTCTCCTCTTTACCGAGTCTATCCAAGATGTCTGAAATCTGTGGATTGTCTCGCTGTGAAGCTCCTATTTGGTCCGTAAGAGTAGGTTGTATTTCTAGCGATGCAAACATACCAGGCAAAAGCTCGGTGGAGGGTCTAAATTCAAAAGTCGATATGAAATCTAGGCTTTTCCTTTCCATAAATAGAGTACTTAAGGTCATCCTCTGTCTACTCAGTGCGTCTGCCACCACATTACCCTTTCCAGGGGTATAAGAAATCTCGAAGTCATAAGGTGCTAAGAACTCCATCCACCTTTGCTGCCTCAGATTAAGATCCTTTTGCGAAAACAAGTACTTGAGAGATTTGTGATCAGTGTACAACTCGAAATTCTCTCTAAACAAATAATGACGCCACATCTTAAGTGCGAATACTATGACAGCTAGCTCTAAATTATGGGTCGGGTAGCTCTTCTCATGAACTCTTAGTTGTCTTCTTCCATAACATACTACCCTTCCCTCCTGCATCAGAACTGCACCAAGCCTTGTACCACATGCATCAGTGTATACTACAAACACTTTATTCCCGTCGGGAAAGGTTAAGACCGAGGCTGTTGTTAGAACCCTCTTCAACCATTGGAAAGCAACATCACAATCTATATCCCACGAAAATGCCAAGTTCTTCTTTGTCAGCCTGGTGAGTAGGGCTGATATCATTGCGAAGTCCTTGATAAACTTCCTATAATAGCCTGCTAGCCCAGAAAGCTTCTCACCTCCGTTGAATTCTTTGGAATCTGCCAGTCCTGAACTGCAACCACCTTTGCGGGATCTACCGCTATCCCTTCTTTTGAAACCACATGCCCTAGGAATCTCACCTCTTTTCTCCAAAAATGGCATTTAGAGAATTTTGCCTTAAGTTGACGCGCACGGAGAGTTTTCAAAACTTCCCTCAAATGTTGGGCATGTTCTTCTTCGCCCTTTGAGAAGATCAAGATATCATCAACAAAGACCATGACAAATTTATTTAGAAACTCCTGAAACAACCTACTCATCAGATCAACAGAATAGGCGGGTGCATTCGCCAACCCAAAAGGCTTTACAAGCCATTCAAAGAAACCGTCTAGAGTCCTAAAAGCGGTTTTATCTATACTGTCCTCAGCCACCCTCAACTGACGAAACCCCGTGGCCAAATCTAGCTGAGAGAATACTGATGCCCCAACAAGCTGGTCAAATAGATCATCTATCCTCGGGAGTGGGTGCCTGTTCTTCTTAGTGAATTTGTTCAACTCTCTATAGTCCACACATAAGCGAAGCGAACCACCCGCCTTAGTTGCGAATACCACTAGAGCACTCCATTCATATATGCTTCGCCTAATAAACCCTTTTCAAGTATCTCCTTTGCTAAGCTCCCTCCTTTCTCTTGGAGCCATATGGCGCACGGGTAATGCAACTGGCTTTGCATTGTCTACCAAATATATACGAAAATCTATCTCACACCATGGGGGTAAACCCCGAACCTCATCAAAGACATCAGAATATTCACGGACTACTGGTACTGATCGCAGATCATCGATAGACGCATCAAGAGACTCTAGGAAATTAAGCATGACAGACCTTTGCAAGTCACAAGAAATATCGAGGGTCCCCCCATGATAGGTCAGAAGCCTAATGACCAATCTCTCACAATCCAGAATGGCACCACACATGGTTTGCAATCCATCCCTAGAATCAAACCGCAGCCCATAACCCCGAGCACATACGCTTCACATTCAAACTCGACGCCTAAGACAGATATTCTCAAAACCAGACAAATCATGGATAAATAAGCCGAATCACCAATGGGGTTTGAGACAATAACATGATCCACTACCATACTAGTATTTAAGTGCATAGATTCAACTTAAGAACTAGATATAAATGAATGTGAAGCACCAGAATCAAAAAGAGTTCTAATAGGATGATTGGAAAGAGAAATCAAACCTTCCACGAAAATTTTCCTACCTCTATCCGGAGCACTGGTCGCGAGAGCATGCACCTTCCCTCCAAAAGTTCCTTCCCTTTAACCTTGTCCCTATGGTCCCTGTTTCTTCGGGCACTCCCTAGCAAAGTGTCCGACCTCTCCACAATTGAAGCATGTATTCTTTCTTCTTTTACAGTCTTTGACCAAGTGACCCTCTCGTCCACAACAGTGACACTTCCTCTTATCCTTAGCCCTGTCATTCTTTCCACCTTTCTTCTGTTGTTGTTGTCGTCCTTTCTTATTCGCCTTATATGCCTGTCATACTACTTTTACTTATATACTTGCTAAAAGTAACTAGACTTGCCAAACCTTATGTTTGACCCTTTTTGTTTCCTCTTCTTTCTTCCGTTCCACCCCTAGGTTCTCAGGGTGGGAATACTCAGGCTTAATCAGGATTTGGTTATAATCTTGCTAGGAGATGCTTTTGAAGTGTTGCTCAAGTTCTTATCTTTACTACTATGACTATGTCTCTTTTGGGGAATCATGCTTTTTTCTTTTATGTATTTCTGTACTCAGATGGTGCAAGATAGAAGCTTTATATTATTGTAATGTTTTTTATGTTGTTCCAGACTTGTGATATTTTGGACCACGATGTTATGAATTATATTTTAAATAAAATTATAAATTCTGCTACTATCTCTTATACCTGTCTTGTAATGTTCTATGTCTGTTTACCTATAATGCTTCACGAAGCTTAAAGCATTCTCTTAATGAGTGACATTAACGGACATGAGGTGTCACACTTGGTATCAGAGCTGAAGGTTACCAGATTAGATAAAAAATTTGAAAATTATTTTCAAAATGGTTTTAAGAAAGCATTTTTCAAAAGGAAAAGTCTTTTCTGAAAAAACATACTCCCCAAATCCATATGTAATATCCTTGGATCCTTTGTCTAAATCTCTTTCCGTTTCTTTTCAGAATGTCTAGGGAACCTAATATCCCTGAGGACGTTACGATACTAGGCTGGTTCCATAGGTATCCATACGCCATGACACCTTCCAGAGGTCAAGCTGACGTTCCTCCCCCAGTTACACCCATTGTTCCTCCTCCTCCTCCTTCTCCTTCTCCAAGAGCAGATAATTTTGCTAAGATCTGCAAAGATTTATGTGCTATGAGAGGGAAGCTATTATGTGGAATCGAAACATTCGTAGAAGCAGGGAATTGGCTCAAGGAGACCGAGGACTTGTCTGTAACCTTTGAAGTGGAAGATCGATGGAAGATTCAGTTAGATGTCTGGCTACCGAAAAATGAAGCTTCGTTCTGGTGGCAAGTAATCCAAGATGGACGTCCGGTAGAGACATGGGATGATTTTAGAATGAGGTTTGAAATGAAGTTTCTTTCTCAAGCTGAGAAAAGCATGCAAATGGAGAGGTTCTTGGCGCTCAAACAAGGAAACATGTCTGTTAAAGAATATGTGACCAAGTTCAACCAGTTGGTGAGATTTGGATTGGAACTGGTAGACACTCCGCATAAGAAAGCTTTGCGGTTTGTTAAAGGGCTGAATGAACCCCTTCATGGGTCAGCTATGTCCCATATTCCAATGGGAGCTACTTTTAAAAGGCTTGTTGATATGGCCTTGATGCATGAGGAAGACAAGGGAGAAAAGAAGGAAGTTAAAGTTGAGGAACCAACACAAAACCATAGGTTCTTGGGCCATACCTTCTTGTTTTGCATTGTTTCCTCAACTTTAACTTCCTTCTTTTCTCCCTGTCTTCCTCATGCATCAAGGCCATATCAACAAGCCTTTAAAAGTAGCTCCCATTGGAATATGGGACATACCTAACTCATGAAGGGGTTCATTCAGCCCTTTAACAAACCACAAAGCTTTCTTATGCAGAGTGTCTACTAGTTCCAATCCAAATCTCGCTAGCTGGTTGAAATTGTTCACATATTCTTTAACAGACATGTTTCCTTGTTTGAGTGCCAAGAACCTCTCCATTTGCATTCTTTTCTCAGTTTAAGAAAGAAACTTTATTTTCAAACCTCGTTCTAAAATCATCCCATGCCTCTACCGGATGTCCAGCTTGGATTACTTCCCACTAGAATGAAGCTTCATCTTTCAGTAGCCAGGCAGCTAACTGAATCTTCCTTCAATCTTCCACTTCAAAGATTACAAACAAATCCTCGGTCTTCTTGAGCCAATTCCTTGCTTCTACGAACGTTTCGGTTCAACGGAATGGCTTCCCTCCCATGGCACAGAAATCTTTGCAGATATTAGCAAAATTATCTGCTCTTGGAGGAGGAGGAGGAGGAACGATGGGTGCAACTGGGGGAGGAACGTTAGCTTAACCTCCGGCAGGTGCCGTGGCCTCTAGATACCTACGGAACCAGCCTGGTATCGTAACGCCCTCAGGGATATTAGGTTCCCCAGACATGTTGAAAAGAAACGGATATTGATTTAGACAAAGGATCTAATGATATTACATATGGCTTTGGGGAATATGTTTTTCAAAACAGACTTTCTTTTTGAAAAATGCTTTCTTAAAACCTTTTGAAAATATTTTTCAAAAACTTTTATCTAACTTGGTAACCTTCAGCTCTGATACCAAGTGTGACACTGCAACGACTCAAGGATTTTCGGCCCAGAAAATCGACATAAATACCTTTACCATAACTCATGCCGACTTTCCAAACACTGGAAAGTTATTAGAAAGAAATTAGAAGGTGAGATAAGAAAGAAAGAAATATTAGAATAGAAGAAGAAGAAGAACCAACACAACACAGAATCAGAGTCTTACATCGAAGTGGAATAAAATATGATATAGAAATAAAACTTTACTGAGAGCTTTTAAAATACTTACAATCATCAGAGTACATCACACATCTGGACAGTGATAACAACTTGTCCTCATATATAGTCACACAGCGGAATAAATACTAGATATCAAACGTCTGAACATTCCAGCTCGTCTCTGGATTTTGCAGCATCCGATAACATGGACCTGTACACCCGGTCTAATCAGAGCATTTACAAAACACCGGGTCAGTCTGGTGAACCAGAGTGAGATAAACTCGTACAGTATTAAGGGTAAACATCCAACTTGATTTTAAAGTTCAAGTTTTTTTTGAAAGAAAAGGATAATCGTAAGACCAAATCCACACATAAATACGGACGACTTTTACCTTACGATAACCCAAAACATTTTTGAAATCAATATCTTTTCTGATATTATAATAGTGTCTAAATACAAGTAGATAACAATCTAGAGGAACGCTTGCATCTCACGCTTCACATATATAGTATACAATCAAAACCGCAAGCGCTTATTGGAGATTGGATTCCGACTATTACAAGGTATGGGACCACCTACCAATAGTGTATCTCTTGAGGGGAATACACTGGGTTCAACAAGAACGTCTTGCAACCCGGCCCACACATGACCGACCACTCATTTCACTTGAGTGTATCGAATGTATATCACCAACGGTTGGGCTCAAACCACCATTTCCCGAAAGGGACAGCATCGAAATAGATTAAAGAAGCAAACAGAATTTCTCTAGATAAGTGATTATACACCCTAATGGGAGCGACCCACATAGCCATGCTGCCCACCCGATTTTTGTCATTTCCCGATTGATGAGGCCTGAGGTCAGAATTAACATTTGAACATCTGGTCATCATTCACTTTGAACGCCACATAGTCCGATCCACCAGATATCACTAATTGACGTCCTAAAAAATACTCTATTTATTTGGCTAGAGAAAATCCATTTCTCCGCTATCAACTATGGTACGTTTGAAGATATCAACGTACGTAATTCCTTTGGAAATACTCTGTCATACATCCGTCCATACAAGTCATCCAGGAACAGGATGAACCGAAGGCACCCTCCTACCACATCTAAGGAATCACCCTATATATTAGTAGCGAGTTACCCTTGCAATCCGCAAATTCCAACTATGACAGAACCATAGTATATCTCTAGTTGCAACATCAGAGATTATTAGTAGTTCTTCAGTTTTTTGAAGATCCACGGTCTTCAACTCCCCATCTCGATCATCTTCTGATATCTTCACGTATTTGTTGGTCGGAATGATTTTCGAATATAAATTCGATCCTTGTCTTTCCATACCAACAATCGTATTGGCCAGATTTGATAGTCGGTTAGTTAACTATCAAAATAAACAGTGTTTCAATCATGACAATCCAATGAATTCACTGGTTCATTATTCCGCATCACTTGGCCTTTTTAGTTAAACGAATCTAATTTAAAACTCTTAAATATTTCGATATTACGAATATAACTTTTGCTTTTTATTTAACATAAGATTATTCTTTAAACAAGTTTATTTTATTAATTAGGAAAATCCTATATCATATTGAGTTCTCTATTCTACTTTCAAAAACATTAGCCACCTTATCATTTAATACTTGGAAACCAATTAAACTTATTACTCATAGAACGATGTTACGAGATATCTTTTATTTATTTCTTAAAAACAATAATCCGCGCATCGAGACATCCGCACCGTAATTCACTCATAGCGCCATAACGACACCTGGTGATCAACCCAGGATAACCAAGACGGTCTAAGGCGAAGGCCGTATGCTACCCGTTCACGGCACTACACGTGGCACCCCCACGCCTCCATCTGATGTAGTCCGTGACCCGCCGATCGGGAATCCCAATCAAAACAACAAAATTGCCCAATGTAGCAGACCGTTTGACCTTTGGTGGTAGGTGGGCGGAATTTAAAACCACCGTGATTCAGGTAGCGAACCCGAATCAGGTCGACCAAGACGGAGTTTTGGCCCATTGGTACAACAGAGTCCAATCTATCCCAATCCCAAAATAAAAAGTATTTTTTTTTCAAATATTATTTTATAATATATATATGCCATGAAGTTCAAAGTGTTTATAACGTCAAAACACTTTAAAAATTCAACTATGACTTAAAGAAATAAACCATCACATATAAAGGCAAAATGGTAATCACAAACAAAACTGATATTCGATTTTATCATATATTATACTTATTCTTATAGAATAGAATTCAACTTTACGTTTCCTTTTCTAAATCACAATATCGTTACAATTTCACGCAACCCTTTTTATTTCCCTTTCTACTTAAGGATCCTTATTACATATATATTCCCAATCTTTCATTAAATGTTGCATTATGATGTCTTTAATGGAAATAATGAATTATTACTAAACCCTGTCACCATTACCAACTAATATCATCCTCGGATAATCCCGAAGTCGTTCAAGTTGGGTTATTTTAATTACGTCTCAGATCTTGATCAACAATGTAAATATCTTAAGATAAATACCGGTTGTAATCCAAACCCGATACTTCATTCCAATATCCATACAAATTTTATTTCACTATTTTATTCAAAATATGGTTTCATAAAACCTCCTTACTTTTTGAAAATCTCTTCCTCTGATATTCCTGTTCTTCTTAATTCAATAATTAAGTAACTTCTTTATAAAACATCACTTTTAACTCTAACTCTTTAACCAAGCTCATTTATAATTCGGATTTGGTTATCAAATCCTACGACCTACTTCTTTCACCAAATTCACCTTTACTAATCCCTTTCATATCCATTCAACCATTTCCCACTTTGAAACTCTTATTCCAATCTACCACTTTTACTTAATCACATTTTTAAGTAACATTAATTTAGAATTAATGATATAACACCTCAAGCCTCTTTTATATAACTCTGGTTCATTATAAGACCTTTTTATCTAAATTGCCCTTTTACTTAATTCAAATAGTTAAGTAACATTTAATTTAAGCTATAATATTCGCTTAAAAAATCCCTTTTATAACTTTGTTATAAAACCCAGGTTTTAAACAAAACCTGTTCATAAACTCCTTTCACCATTCACTTGGACTTCATTTCAACTTAGAGTACTTTTTATATGAATTCCCATCAAAAAGTAATTTTCTAAATTATTATTAATTACAATAATACTTTATTTCAATCATTAACTACGTTAGTAGTTAGTTTCTCTATTTTCTAAAGTAATAGTATATCCCTTTTTTAAATCTTATTAAAATAATATTCATCAAAACTATTTTATTCAAAACACACTAACTTAATAATCAATTCTTATTAAAAACGGTCGATTTAATCAACTTAAAACGCGGTTATTCTATTAACCGATTCCAATTAGTTCTCACCTTAAATTAATTAATAATATAATAAAATTCCATTTAATTGTTTCGAAACAAAACCATTATCCAAACTTAACCGTTAGGTAAATTTCTAATCACTTGTTTATAAATCTGATTAATATCAGAATTTAAATTATTAAATCAATTAATAATTAATTATAACTTAATTAATAAATATTTATTACTTTTAATAAACTTTTATTCAACATAATATATTTCAAAATCTATTTCTGGTTATAAAATAAATTTTACAACTTCACCTCTATCGATTTGCCTGACGGTAAATCAATATTTATAAAACGATTGATTATATAGGCCATATGTTGCCAAATACTCAACTAATACCACCCATGGGTTAACTAAACAGATGTTGAATATTCAGTCAATAATTAACAACCAAATCAGTCACCCCATTAGATCAGTTCATATATGATGATATGAAAACAAATGGCATATTTGAGGAATCCCGTTGGACCCCTCCGACCTGTTCTTCCCTGTACCCAAAAATGGTTATCTCAAATCAATCATTCAGTTTCACTTAATAAATAACGACCATTTAACCTCAACCACAAGCAATTCAAACAATTCAACCAATTAAACATGTTTATTTTATAAACTTGACCAACAAGGTAAGTTACCTTTATTGTAATCAATCGTTAGAATAACGATTTTGTATTAATACTGAAATTAAACAATGGTTTAATTTCGTTGGTCAAATCAACAAATAAATATATAACTAGCAAATAGTCGACCATTGGCAAACAGAACACACAAAATAAAAACCCAATTTATATAAAATATAAATTGGAAAAACTGAGTGAGTTTAACTCACCTTGAGTTGATACCGTTGTTTGAACGGTTGGTTTTTAATTAAATTAAACGAGTGTTTAACTTAACAAAAAAATCTCGGTTGAATCTTGTCTTGTCTGGTTTTATTCCATGATGTAATGCTCATCAAGACGATCCCAATGGCACCTGGGTTGTCTAATTCTGATCAAATATAAACGTGTTATAAATTTTTAAAGTTAAAACTATACTAATTAATCCATTAATTAAGTTTTTTTATTAAATTAATTACATTGGGATGGAAAGACACGGCTGATACAATCTTCTACTCCCCAATCGTTCACAGCAGCTTCGTTCCTGCTACCCCATATACTGTTCTGCACATATAAGATTTTAGATAACTAATTAACCCTTATTTAATATGAGATTAACTAAAACTTTAATTACTTCATTATGATGATTAGTTTTGTTTAATAGGAAAGATTGGCAATTTTATATCACTTCATTGTTCTTCCTTGGCGCAACTTCATCTAGGGTTCAAGGTCATCATCCCCTTCTATAATCAAAAGAAATGGGTTACTTGAATTTTGCAGTTAATATAAATTTATGATTTTCTTAATTAATTTGTATTAAACATTACAGTATAAACAAAACATCGGCCGACTTTTACTTCGTCTGCTTCGTTCACGATTAGTCTCGACCTTAGTTTACAACCGTTCCTTTGTCCTGCATCAATTCATTTCCTATTAACATTTATTAAATTGATAATTAATTTTTTCCTTAATCATTTATTAAATTAATACTAATTAGTTGTTTAAATAAAAACCTGGGCTGACTGCATTACATCTCCTCGCTCGTTCCTTTGTTTCTGTTCTGCTCAAGGCTTCTGAACCCATTTTCTCGTTTAATAGTTTCAGGGACAAATGCATGCTTCTCGTTCAACTATTCCTCTTCGTGTTTTTTTTTTGAACTCAGAACCTTGCTCGACAATGAAGCCTTATCGCCGCTCCTCCGGTCGATCGAAGACCGATCAGATGTTGCCAGGTGATGCGCCCAGGTCAGCTTGACCCTTGCCGTGACTTTCGAACCCTCCCTTTGCTCTGTCCATCGGTATTTACCAAACAACCGCCATCACTTCAGGAGCAAATTCTGGTCACCATGGTGATCGAAAACCAATCGCCACCGGTGGGATTAGAGATCCCATCGTCCTCTTCCAAATTATAGTGGATGCTTTTGTTAATCAATGAATGAACTGTGAGATTTTTGGTGAAGAATTTCTTGATTTTCTAACCATTCGTTGCAAATGGATGGAGGCGGAAATTTGGTTGACCACACTGTAAGTGTTTGAGGCCTCAGAACACTTTTGTTGGTCTATATATAGCATACAGGGTTGGGTATAAAAATAGTGTGGTGCTAAGGGCACCCCAATAAATTCTTCCTAATACCGCAATTAAAAAAATAAAACTCATTAAATTTTGTATGCTTCCTAATACCACGTTATCTCTCCATTCTAATCTCTCACTCAACCAATATTTTCCGAACTAATTACATACTAAGCTAATCTAAAAACCATAATCTCTCGTAATCGTTCTTCGCATCTCTCGCAGGAAAATTCAAATTCGTACTGTAATCTCTCAATTGTTTAGTGATCTGGAAACCCTAATTTATCAAATTTTTTTCTAGTTTGCTTAATTCAAACCATATTCACGGCTTTTGTATATTGCAGCGTCGAATTCGTTGATCGGTTATAGATTTAAGGTTTAGCTCGTTGATCGGTTTTACAAATGAGGACCAACGAATATCGAGCGAAATAGAAATTGGGTAAAATAATGTGGTAGCCCCTATTTTTTTAAGTGGTATTAAGAAGAGTGTAACACTAATTTTTGTGGTATTTTTTAGTCGCGGTATTAGGAAGAACATATTGGGGTGCCCTTAGCATTACACTAAAAATAATAATATTATATTATTAGAAAACTTCACCGTGAAGTGTCACGTAAAACTAACCACAATTGACTTATGTTTTCTGATAAAAAAAGTTAATCTTAGTATAAAAAATATTCCGGACCTAATGGGATAAGTTTCGTCGAATTCCGACATTGTTTGAAAAAAATTCCTTTATAAAACCAGCGAAAAACACGCGTTTAAATTTTCCACGATCACTAAATAAATCCAATCAACTTGACACCTTGAAATCCTACAATAATTAATTAATGCGAACCCAACAGCACTAGTTTCGTCGCATTCTGAGACTGTTTTCCCAGTAGGCTATTTTGACACGCACCGCAATTCCATTTTGGGCACTAAATTACCCTGTCTTCAAAAATAACAAACTCTATACCTATACTGACTATAGTCAACGAGAACTCAACGGAACTGATTTCACAGTCTAATTCGATCGTCTGCTCAAATTACACTCAAATATCTCTCTATTAAATTAATTTAATTAAATTGTGCACTATAAAAAATAACTGGCATTTACGGCTATCGTGGTCACATACGACATCGGTTTGCCACGCAATTTAACACCGTACTATAATTTAACGTTACGGTTCCAATGAAACTGGTTTCGTCGACATCGGAGCCTATTTGAAAAATGGCCATTTTAAAGGCCTATAATTTAATAACGATTTCTATAGCGACTATTTCAAAATTTGATTTGGCCATAAATAACAAATTATAATACGAAATATGAATTTTTCTCTTTTATATGAAAATTACAGTCAACACGGTTCCAATGTTTCTTGTTTCCCAGAAATCCGACTTATATCGGATCCTGTATACTCAGTTGAAGTTCAAAACTCCATATTACAAACTACCGCGCCATTTCGAGCTCATTTTATAATTTTATAAATATATAACATTCAAACTTCGTTTTAATAATAAATTAAATATTAAATCCATTATTATCCCAAATAAAATATTTAAAATAATAAATTAAATAAAATATTTGGCTACCAAAAATACAGGACGTTACATTCTTCCCCCCTTAAAATAATTTTGTCCTCGAAATTGCTAAGGTAAGAAAAATACTACAAATCCCATTAATTTCCAAATCCAAATTATTTTAAATCAAAAATAGTTCAATACCGTATATAAATATTTCCAAAAATATCGAAAATTTTCTAACACTTTAAATTCCCAAAAAAATTTGGAAGAGTCTCCCCTGCATGGAGTGACATCTGCGATATCGCAGGAACAAATAATATATATACATTGACCCACATGGTCGGAAAACAAAAATCCAAACCCAAAATTTTATATTTTCGCATAGGCGTACCATTTGCGAGCGCTATTGAGCATATTTGCATATTTTTATTTCAATTTACGCAACCAAAACCTAATCTCAAGTCTCCTGCTACCTATACTTAACTCAATTAACACGGAAGACACAAATACATGAAATTCCAAATAACATTTCATTGATTAACAAGTATAACTTCACAAATTCAAACATGAGCATCAATTTATTTGCCCATACAGGTCTATATCCTTAATCTCAGTTCACATGAAGTTTAATCCATATTTATTATAATGGAATTTATTTACTTCAGTTTATAATTTATCTAACTTCATTAAATCGTTGATTCATTTCATTCAAACAATCCACCATCCAATAACAAACATTTCACATTTCACAATCAATACACAACCAAATCAGTTGAATTCACATTCAATATTAACATTTATTTTGGTTTCACATATTTGAACATCAATCAGTTAATATCGATTGATTTCTAGTAGATTACTATTTATTTAGTTCCAATATCATTCTTAATTTAATTATACTTAACGAAGTTAAGTTTCAATTCAAATCTCCAATCCAATTTGAATTTCATTCACATCAATCAAGCACACAAATATCTTAATAATTTGATAAAATTACTTCTTTTCTATACAAAAAGATAATTTGGGTAAATTTATTTCATATACCCCCTTTACAAAACAATAATGTATCCATTGACAATTTAATGCTTCCCAACACTTGAACCGATCTACCAACACAATACAAAACCTTTGTATATAGAATTTACAAATACGCTCTCATATATCTTCACTCAATCTCGATCTAGGGTATTACTAACCCAATCTCTATCGAGTTACACCACAGAGCCAAGGTTATTAGCAAACCAATAGCTCTGATACCACTGTAACGACCTAAGGATTTTCGACCTAGAAAATCGACATAAGTACCTTTACCGTAACTCATGCCGACTTTCCATACACCGAAAACAATGGAACGTTATTAGAAAGAAATTAGAGGGTGAGATAAGAAAGAAATATTAGAATAAAAGAAGAAGAAGAAGAAGAAGAAGAACCAACACAACACAGAATCAGAGTCTCACATCGCAGTGGAATAAAATATAATATAGAAATAAAACTTTACTGAGAGCTTTTAAAATACTTACAATCATCATAGTACATCACACATCTGGACAGTGATAACAACTTGTCCTCATATATAGTCACACAGCGGAATAAATACTAGATATCATACGTCTGAACATTCCAGCTCGTCTATGGATTTTGCAGCATCCCATAACCTGGACCTGTACACCCGGTCTAATCCGAGCATTTACAAAACATCGTGTCAGTTTGGTGAACCAGGGTGAGAAAAACTCGCACAGTATTTAGGGTAATCATCCAACTTGATTTTAAAGTTCAAAAATCTTTTTGAAAGAAAAGGATAATCGTAAGACCAAATCCACACATAAATACAGACGGCTTTTACATTACGATTACCCAAAACATTTTTGAAATCAATATCTTTTCTGATATTATAATAGTGTCTAAATACAAGTAGATAACAATCTAGCGGAACGCATGCATCTCACGCTCCACATATATAGTACACAATCAAAACCGCAGGCGCTTATTGGAGATTGAATTCCGACTATGACAAGGTATGGGACCACCTGCCGATAGTGCATCTCTAGAGGGGAATACACTGGGTTCAACAAGAACGTCTTGCAACCCAGCCCACACATGACCGACCACTCATTTCGCTTGAGTGTATCGAATGTATATCACCAACGGTTAGGCTCAAACCAACATTTCCCGAAAGGGACAGCATCGAAATAGATTAAAGAAGCAAATAGAATTTCTCTAAATAGGAGATTATACATCCTAATAGGAGCGACCCACATAGCTATGATGCCTGCTTGTTTTTTGTCATTTCTCGGTTGATGAGGCCTGAGGTCAGAATTAACATTTGAACATCTGGTCATCATTCACTTTGAATGACACATCGTTTGATCCACCAGATATCACTAATTGATGTCCTCAAAAATACTCTAGTTATTTGGCTAGAGAAAATCCATTTCTCCGCCATCAACTATGGTACGTTTGAAGATATCAGCGTACGTAATTTCTTTGGAAATACTCTTTCAGACATCCGTCCATACAAGTCATCCAGGAACAGGATGAACCGAAGGCACCCTCCTACCACATCCAAGGAATCACCCTATAGATTAGTAGCGAGTAGTCCTTGCAATCCATAGATTCCAACCACAACAGAACCACGGTATATCTCTGGTTGCAACATCAGAGATTATTAGTAGTTCTTCCATTTTTTGAAGATCCATGGTCTTCAACTCCCCATCTCGATCATCTTCTGATATCTTCATGTATTTGTTGGTTGGAATGGTTTTCGAATATAAATTCGATCCCAGTCTTTCCGTACCAACAATTGTATTGGCCAGATTTGATAGTCAGTTGTTTAACTATCAAAATAAACAGTGTTTCAATCATGACAATCCAATGAATTCACTGGTTCAATATTCCGCATCACTTGGCCTTTTTAATTAAACAAATGTAATTTAAAACTCTTAAATATTTCGATATTACAAATATAACTTTTCGCTTTTTATTTAACATAAGATTATTCTTTAAACAAGTTTATTTTATTACTTAGGAAAATCCTATATCATATTGAGTTCTCTATTCTACTTTCAAAAACATTAGCCATCTTATCATTTAATATTTGGAAACCAATTAAACTTATTACTCGTAGAATGATGTTACGAGATATCTTTCATTTATTTCTTAAAAACAATAATCCATACTTATTCTTATAGAATAGAATTCAACTTTACGTTTCTTTTCTAACTCACAATATCCTTATAATTTCACGCAATCCTTTTTATTTTCCTTTTTACTTTGGGATCCTTATTATATATATTCCAATCTTTCATTAAATGTTGCATTATGATTTCTTTAATGGAAATAATGAATTATTACTAACCCCTGTCACCATTACCAACTAATATCATCCTCAGATAATCCCGAAGTCATTCAAGTTGGGATATTTTAATTACCTCTCAGACCTTGATCAACAACATTCATATCTTAAGATAAATACCGGCTGTAATCCAAACCCGATACTTCATTCCAATATCCATACAAATTTCATTTCACTATTTTATTCAAAATATGGTTTCATAGAACCTCCTTACTCTTTGAAAATCTCTTCCTCTGATATTCCCATTCTTCTTAATTCAATAATTAAGTAACTTCTTTATAAAACATCACTTTTAACTCGACCTCTTTAACCAAGCCCATTTATAATCCGGATTTGGTTATCAAATCCTACGACCTACTTCTTTCACCAAATTCACCTTTACTAATCCCTTTTCAAATTCATTCAAACCATTTCCCGCTTTGAAACTCTTATTCCAATCTACTACTTTTATTTAATCACATTTTTAACTAACGTTAATTTAGAATTAACGATATAACACCTCAAGCCTCTTTTATATGACTCTGGTTCATTATAAGACCTTTTTATCTAAATTGACATTTTACTTAATTCAAATAATTAAGTAACATTTAATTAAAGCTATAATATTCGCTTAAAAATCCCTTTAATAACTTTGTTATAAAACCCAGGTTTTGAACAAAACCTATTCATAAACTCCTTTCACCATTCACTTGGACTTCATTTCAACTTAGAGTACTTTTTATATGAATTCCCATCAAAAAGTAATTTTCTAAATTATTATTAATTACGATAATACTTTATTTCAATCATTAACTACATTAGTAGTTAGTTTCTTTATTTTCTAAAATAATAGTATATCCCTTTTTAAAATCTTATTAAAACAATATTCATTAAAACTATTTTATTCAAAACACACTAATTTAATAAACAATTCCTATTAAAAACGGTCGATTTAATCAACTTAAAACGCAGTTGTTCCATTAACCGATTCCAATTAGTTCTCACTTTAAACTAATTAATAATATAATTAAATTCCATTTAATTGTTTCAAAAAAAACCATTATCCAAACTTAACTGTTAGGTAAATTTCTAATCACTTGTTTATAAATCTGATTAATATCAGAATTTACTTTATTAAATCAATTAATAATTAATTATAACTTAATTAATAAATATTTATTACTTTTAATAAACTTTTATTCAACATAATATATTTCAAAATCTATTTCCGGTTATAAAATAAATTTTACAACTTCTCCTCTATCGATTTGCCTGACGGTAAATCAATATTTATAAAACGATTGATTATATAGGCCATATGTTGCCAAATACTCAACCAATACCACCCATGGGTTTAACTAAACATATGTTGAATATTCAGTCAATAATCAACAACCAAATCAATCACCCTATCAAATCAGTTCATATATGATGATATGAAAATAAATGGTATATTTGAGGAATCCCGTTGGACCCCTCCAACCTGTTCTTCCCTATACTCAAAAATGGTTATCTCAAATCAATCATTCAGTTTCACTTAATAAATAACGACCATTTAACCTCAACCACAAGCAATTCAAACAATTCAACCAATTAAACACGTTTATTTTATAAACGTGACCAGCAAGGTAAGTTACCTTTATTGGAACCAATCGTTAGAATAATGATTTGGTATTAATACTGAAATTAAAAAAAGGTTTAATTTTGTCGGTTAAATCAACAAATAAATATATAACTAGCAAATAGTCAACCATTGGCAAAGAGAACACACAAAATAAAACCCAATTTATATAAAATATAAATGGGAAAAACTAAGTGAATTTAACTCACCTTGAGTTGATACCATTGTTTGAACGGTTGGTTTTTAATTAAATTAAACGAGTGTTTAACTTAATTAAAAATATCGGTTGACTCCAGTCTTGTTCGGTTTTATTCCATGATGTAATGCTCATCAAGACGAGTCCAATGGCACCTGGGTTGTCTGAATCTGATCAAATATGAACGAGTTATAATTTTTAAAGGTAACACTATATTAATTACTAATTAATCCATTAATTAAGTTTTTTTAATTAAAATAATTACACTGGGATGGAAAGACACGGCTGATACAATCTTCTACTCCCCAATCGTTCACAGCAGTTTCGTTCCAGCTACCCCATATACTGTTCCGCACATATAAGATTTTAGATAACTAATTAACCCTTATTTAATCTGAGATTAATTAAAACCTTAATTACTTCATTATGATGATTAGTTACATTTAATAGGATAGTGATATACACGTAAATGTGTATATTTTATCCGCTTATTTATCTTATTTTCCCTTTAAAATAATTGATACTTTGTATTTATAGCTGTATTTTCAGATTGTTGACAAGGAGCATGGTTTAGAGCATTTGATGGATAAAGCATGAAGAATTTGCTTAAAAAGAGTGAAGTTTAAAATTGCTAAAGCTTGAAGAGTCTGAAGCTTGAAGAACGGTTGCAATTATATTTCAGTTAAGAAGATTTGGCTCAATAAAGACTCAAACTGCATTCACATTAGCTCATTAGGAAGGCCTCTTACTCATGTTGCGTTCACACTAGCCTATTTGCTAAACCACTCACTCTAAAGATGCGTTCACACTGGCTTATGTGTTATTTGGGTTATTTCTTTAGTCCCACATTATGTAACTAACTAGCTAGCCTTTGTCATATCAGCTATAAATACCTTGTATCTCATTCATTGTAAGACACATTGGGTTTTATTCTGTAATTCTCTTCTTGGAATAAAATCATTCTTCTTCCTCTTTTCTATTTAGTTTTAGTTTTATTTATGTTCTTGTTATTTAATTTCTGTTTTTCTTCTTCTTTAGCTATGTCTAGCTAATCCCCTTTGATTAGGGGGTGATGACGCTGATAGTATGATTCAATATGAATCACATAGCCAAAGGATGAGGAATTCATGTATATAGATCTAGATCTGAACCAAGGGTTAGATCTGAACCTTAATATCCTGTGTCGTTTAAGAGCTATGCTCCTTCACAGGGAATATCCGTGTTCGGTCTAACAATTATCAGATTTAGATCTAATTTTAGGGTTTTAGAAATTAATTAGTAAATCTGTCCTGATAGTCTATGGTTGTAGAGCTGAGCTCCTGCATAGGCTATGCTTGTCGTTATTTACATATTTGTTTCTAAAAACTTATTATCGTTGATTCATGTTTGTGACAGAAACATGTATTAGATCTGGTTAACCTTTTGGCTATTGATGATTATGAATCTGATCTATGTCATTATCCCCTAATTACTTTCTTTATTGTTAAAAACTCGCTTTTTGTTTATTTTCTGTTAATTTGCAATCAATCAAAAGTTAGGGATAACTTGACTGGATTTATTAATAAAATAATTTGGTCCCAGAGTTCGACACCCTCTACAACGATCCTTGTTGTTTAGGAAAGACGAACGAATTTTACAGTTGTTTACAATTGCATAATTCATTCGCAAACAGATAGATTGGCAGTTTTATATCACTTCATCATTCTTCCTTGGCGCGGCTTCATCTAGGGTTCAAGGTCATCATCTGTTTGCGAACAAATTAAACAACTGTAAACAACTGTAGAATCCGTTCGGCTTCTTAAACAACAAGGATTGTTGTAGAGGGTGTCGAACTCTAGGACCAAAAATATTTTAATTAATAAATCCAATCAAGTTATTCCAGGATTTTGATTGATTGAAAACACAGAAAATAACAGCAATTAAATAAAAAGAGAGATTTATATAATAAGAGAAAGCAATTAGGGGATAATGACATAGATTAGATTCACACTCATCAATAGCCAATAAATAAATGTAGATCTAATTCATGTTTCTGTCACACACATGAATCAACGATAATTAGGTTCTTAGAAACAAATAAGTAAATAACGACAAGCATAGCCTATGCAGGAGCTGAGTTCTTAAACCACCATAGACTATCAGGACAGATTCATTAATTAAAATCTAAAACCCTAAAATTAGATCTAAATCTGATAATTGTTAGATCGAACACGAATATACCCTGTGAAGGAGCATAGCACTTAAACGACACAGAATATGAAGGTTCAGATCTAACCCTTGATTCAGATCTAGATCTACATGTATAAAGTCCTCATCTATTGGCTATGTGATTCATGTTGAATCATATCTATTAGCGTCATTACCCCCCTCCCCCCCCCTCCAATCAAAGGGGATTACCTAGACATAGCTAAAGAAGAAGAGAAACAGAAAATAATAGACATAAATAAAATACAACTAAAACTAAATAGAACAGGGAAAGAAGAATGATTTTATTCTAAGAAGAGAATTACAGAATAAAACCCAATGTGTTTTTACATGAATAAGATACAAGGTATTTATAGTTGTATTGGCCAAGCCTAAGAGGCTTATTACACAATGTGGGACAAAATCCCTTTTTCAAAATAACACATAAACCAAGTAGCTTAGTGCGAACGCATGTGAATGGGAGGCCTTGCAAATGAGCTAATGTGAACGCAACATGAATGGATTTGCAATTGGCATAGCTTACGGGCATCAAATGACATCAAATTCAATTGTTTTGAGCATGAATAGGAACTCCATATCTACGACAAGCTGTCTTCATGAAAAGGCATTTAATCACTAAAATATGTGGCAGAAGTTGGTTAAACAGCAACATTTCTTCAAGCTTTAATCTAGCTCTCAAAATCAACACTCTTCATACACCAATTCTTCAAGCTTTTCAATAATTAAGTGCATTAATCCATTCATCATAAATAATCTGAAAACACAACTATAAATACACAGTATCAATTATTTTAAATATAAAATAAGATAAATAAGCGGATCAAATATACACATTTATGTGTATATCAAATCCCCCACACTTATCTTTTTATTCGTCCTCGAATAAACTAAACTAAGATATGTCACACTTTCGTAGGAAACACAGTTGCATTTAGCGTTTGCAAAAAGCCGTTAAACCCATAGGTGTCCCCAGTAGGATGAGTGTTGTCTCGTGAGGGTTTTCATCGGTTTAACCCCAAATTCAACGATAACGGTTTAACCCCAAATTGTCCATCCCATAATTGGTGCAAAAATGAATAAAAAATTTCAAGCTGAATCGTAATTCCTTGATAACACTGTAATTGTCTTGAAGGTTAAGAGCGTGGTGTCAACCAAAGTTCTACACATCGACAATGTGCACCCAATCATTTATTCAACTTTTTTTTGAATAATTTTGCACCAGTGTATCTGTAATGTATTGGATGTGAGTTATGCATAGATGAAGGAGAATTTTGTAAGTTCTAAAAATATTCTAGATACGAGGGCAAGTGTATTAGTTTAACTTCAAATTACAAAAGATAAAGTAATACTAAAGCACATATGAACATTCTTGTTTCCTTTCATCTCCTCTACTACAATCCTCACTTCTAAGTACAGTACAATGGATGTGGATGGAATGGAACTGAATGCTTTATAGTCAGTGATGAATGACTATTTTATTCTGAGAGACTCTCTCTTTATTTCTTTTTCTTTTTTGTTTTTTTTCCTTTTTTTTCCTTTGCATGATGAATGGAGATGGAATGGAACGATACCGTACATTATTTCATTTGATTCCTCCTCTACTAAACCAACACTTCATGAAAGGAAAGTTTTGTGCCCTAGTTACTTTACTTCTATAACCTTAATTCAACACACAAGTCTGGATTGATGTTATACAAAAAGATGAAAGGAATGATAAGCAAAGTTTCATAAGATAGATAACCCATATAAAATAAGATGTGGTATATGGTCATCCTACCTTAAAAAAAGTACGGAGTGGGTGGTGTAATATTGGTATAAAAAGTGACATTTTTGACCTTTAAACAAAGGTTCATGATCATACCAATATAAGATAAACTTGTCGAAACAAGGACGTAAATCGACTAAAAATTTGGGTTTGAATAATGTGGGGGTATCGAAGAAGAACGCTACAATGAGTCATTTCTCCTTAAGTGGGCCAAGTGGATTTAGAACTTACGATTCTGAAAATTTTAGTGGAAAAGAAAATATTATGCATGAAAACAAATTCAGAAAATCCAACAAATGTAAGTGCAAAATCATTTGATTTTTTTTTGATTATTTTTACTTGCACATTCTAACTTGTATAACAAGGGTTGACACGCTTACTCCAGAACATGACTAACGTCTGCACAGTCTCAAGCTAGCATATTAAAAAGACACATTACGACTTAATGAATAGATAATGTTCATTCCCATAACCCAACAATTCAACTTATCAAAAAAGAACCAAGGTGTTATTTATGAATTTAAGTTAATCCTTGTTCAATGAATGACCTAGTTCATAAAATCTGATTGCTGATGTAATGTAAATTCCCTCCCCCCACCCCCCACACTTGAGTGTGGCTGTGTCCCCACAGTCGTTAATCAAACATATCTTAGTGAAAGGGAAATAAATAAGAGAATATTTACATATGTACAAAAGAGGGTTAGTGCGTCTTACCGAATGTAATATGGCTCATGGAGGACCATGAGCTCTTCCTCTTGGTTGGGTATTAGTTCCAAGTAAGGTTTAAGGCGTTGACCATTGACCTTATAGGATGATCCATCAGTTGGATTCTCAATTTCTACCGCACCATACGGAAAAATGGTCCGTACAGTGTAAGGTCATGTCCATCTAAATTTTAACTTACCCAGAAATAGATGCAATCTTGAGTCATACAAGAGAACTTTTTGACCTGGCATAAAAGTTATACGTAAAATTGATTTATCATGAAAAACTTTCGTTCTGTCCTTGTAAATTCGTTCATTTTCATAGGCATCATTTCGAATTTCATCAAGTTCATTGAGTTGAAGCTTCCTATGTTCACCTGCTTGCTCTAAATCAAGATTCAAAGTTTCTATTGCCCATAACGCCCGATGTTCTAGTTCAACTGGCAAGTGACATGGCTTGCCAAAATCAACCGATAAGGGGACATACCTAAGTTTGTTTTAAAGCAGTACGGTAAGCCCAAAGAGCGTCGGTTAACTTTTGGGACCAATCTTTGCTATTTCGATTCACAGTTTTCTCAAGGATTTGTTTAATCTGCCTATTCGATACTTCAACCTGCCCACAAGTTTGAGGATGGTAAGGAGTGGATAACTTGTGGGTTATTGAATACTTTCTCATGAGAACTTCAAAAGAACGATTACAGAAGTGTGTCCCATTGTCACTGATTATTGTGCGAGGTGTGCCAAACCTAGAAAAGATGTATTCTTTCAAGAAGCGCACAACAATCTTGTTATCGTTTGTTTTGCATGGAATAGCTTCGACCCATTTAGACACATAATCGACAGCTAAAAGAATGTAAAGGTTACCAAAAGTATTAGGGAAGGGTCCCATGAAATCTATACCCCAAACATCAAAAACTTCGACTTCTTGAATGGGGTTTAGGGGCATCATATTCCGTTTAGAAATTTTCCCTAAGAATTGACATCAATCACAAGTTTTGCAAAATTCGTAGGCGTCTTTGAAAAGGTTGGGCCAGTAGAAACCTGATTGGAGAACCTTTTCGGCTGTCTTTTTGGGACCGAAGTGACCACCACAGGCTTGGTCGTGACAGAAAGAGAGGACACTACGAGTTTCAGTGTCGGGAACACACCTTCGAATCATTTGGTCTGGACAGTATTTGAAAAGATAAGGGTCGTCCCAATAAAAATGTTTCACTTGGGAAAAGAATTTTTGTTTATCCTGCTTGGACCAAAAAGAAGGGGTCTGCTTGGTGGCTAAGTAGTTGACAATGTCAGCGAACCAAGGATCAGTGGATAGAGAAAATAGCTGTTCATCAGGGAAATTCTCGTTGATCGGAAGAGAAGAAGACGGGGCATTTGGAAGACGAGACAAGTGGTCCATAATAACATTGTCAGATCCTTTTGTATCCTTAATGGTAAGGTCAAATTCTTGAAGTAGAAGTATCCAATGAATGAGACGAGCCTTAGCATCCTTCTTAGAGAAAAGATACCTAAGTGCGGAATGATCGGTATAAACCGTGATGTGTGAGCCAACTAGATAAGGCCTGAATTTTTCTAGAGTGAAAACAACTGCCAAAAGTTCTTTTTCAGTGGTCGTATAATTGATTTGGGCATCGTTCAAAGTCTTACTCGCATAGTAAATGACATGAAGAGTCTTATCGATACATTGTCCTAAGACAGCGCCAACAGCGAAATTTGAGGCGCCACACATGATTTCAAAAGGAAGCTTCAAATTAGGAGAGCAAATGATCAGGGCAGAGACAAGTTCATTTTTAAGATGCTCAAAAGATGAAATACAGCCAGAATTGAAGTCAAAAGGAACATCCTTACCAAGAAGACTGGTCAAAGGTCGAGTGATTTTGCTAAAATCCTTTATAAAACGATGATAGAAGCCAGCATGACCTAAAAAAGATCGGATGTCCTTAACGGATTTGGGAATGGGAAGGTTTGAGATAACCTCAATTTTGGCTTTGTCTACTTCAATTCCTTTATTGGAGATGACATGTCCTAAAACAATGCCATGTTTAACCATGAAGCGACACTTTTCCCAATTAAGCGTTAAGTGTTTATCTTTGCAAGGTTAAGAACAAGATCCACGTGATGTAAACACTCATTGTAGGAATCCCTGAAGATGGAAAAATCATCCATAAACACTTCCAAAAACCGCTCGATCATATCAGAAAAAATGCTAATCATGCACCTCTGAAAGGTAGCAGGTGCATTATAGAGACCAAAAGGCATACGACGGTATGCAAATGTACCAAATGGACAAGTGAAAGTGGTCTTCTCTTGGTCCTCAAGAGCGATAGGGATTTGATTGCAGCCCGAGTACCCGTCAAGGAAACAATAGTACTCATGACCAGCTAGTCGTTCTAACATTTGATCGATAAATGGCAGAGGGAAATGATCCTTACGTGTTGCAGCGTTAAGTTTCCTATAGTCAACGCAAATGTAACACCCCGTATTTCTATTAATATTAATGTTCACAAATTAAAGAATAACTAATCTCAGATTTGAGAACTAAGGGAAACGGGTTGCACCATTGTGTTCGTCTCAGAATTCTGGTTGAGATAGAGTCCGAGTTTGCGTGAATTGGACTTCGTATGAAGAAGTTATGGCCATCAGAAGATTCAGAAAAATTCAAAACAGATTTCAAAATTCAAAATTTCAGAGTCAGACAGGCTAGGCGGGAAAACTCCCGTCAGGGCCAGGTCGACCATAGGGTCAACCTGGGGGTCGACCTACCCTGATCAGGTCGACCATAGGGTCGACCTGCCCTCCTCCCCCCCCCCCCACCCCCGGGGGGCAGATTTGATTAGTGACCTGTTAATGACTGTGTGCTGACTCATTAGGGTTTCTGATCTGCTCTGATTGGTAGGATTAATTCTGGGTTGATCGGACAGCTTAAACTTATCCTAAACTCTATAAAAAGACATGTAGACTCAAACCGTAAAATCAAATTAAAATTGGATTCATGGCCTCCATGCCGTCACCTTACAACTCAGAATAGCTGCCACCAATTAGAGAGGAAGAAAGCTAATCAAATTCAATTCTTTTCAACTCTAACAACGAATCTACTTCAAAGGAAAGTTAGTTCAACTTCAAAACTCAGAATTCAGAATTCAAGACCTTCTTTGAGTTGTGAGTTCGATTTCTTTAATAAAATAATTAGCAATTTAATTGGATTGAGTTATAATGCGGACTATATGGCTATGTTTTGAATTACTGACCGCATGTTATCATCTATGTTGTAAAATTGTGCTGTTATCATTTATGTTGTAAATTCTATGATGCTATCATCTATGTTGTAAAGTTGTGATGTTATCATCCATGTTATAATTCTATGATTGGCTTATGTATAATCAATTCATAATGATGTTCATATGCTAGTTTGGTTATGATGATTCATATGATAGTTGTGATGTTATCATCCATGTTGTAATTCTATGATTGGCTTATGTATAATCAATTCATAATGATGTTCATATGCTAGTTTGGTTATGATGATTCATATGATAAATCATATGTAAGTATGCAAGTTTAGGTGGTGATTTAGATATAATTCATATGCAAGATTAGTGAAAATTTTATATGTTTCATGACATCTATTTTATGTGTAAACTGGATCAAAAGTTAGGCTATGACATGTGTGAGTTATATGAAAAATTCTACATGCTAGTTTACATGTTTAGATGTAAGTTTACACCATCGTTATGTTGCATAAATCACATATGCAAGTTTATATAAATATATGAGTTTGAAATATGAATCATGTTATGCAAGTTTGTGGTTATTGCCTATGCAAGTTTAGATCTATGACATACATGATTTATGCAAGTTGTGACCATTACCTAAACAAGTTCACACCTTTAGATTTGGATTTATGACATATGTAGTTTTATGCAAGTTATGACTTTGGCCTATGCAAGTTTTAGATGTAGAACATTATTCACACATGCAAGTTCACCCCTTATGTTTAGATCTAGTTTATCTATATGTATGTTGTGATGTTTTCTCTTTATTTTATAAGTTAGACTATTCGAGTCTAACGTATATTTTACGTTAAACGAACGAACGTACAACGTGGGGTAATGGGATAATATTAAAAGATTTAATATTGAGAATTGGCATAAATGCCTTAAAAGACATAAAATAAATTTGTGATGAGAATTGGTATGATTTTACACACCATAAATAGATGGACATAATTGAGTCAATTATGGCCATAATTAAATTTGGAATTGATTGATAATTTGAATAGGGAAATTAATTCAAATTGGGGAATGATTAATTAGGAGTAATTAATCGTCTAAGACACATGGTTAGGCTCTTTTGTGGTGTAAGACTGCTTGGACTCGCCCGACAAATCCATCTGCAAAAAATGCCAGTCTAATGTGGGAGGCCTTAGGCATAAATTAAATGTGTAACAATTGTAAAGACACGAGGTTAGGCTCTTTTGTGGTGTAAGACTGCCCGGACCTGCCCGGCAAATCCAGCTGCCACAAATGCCAGTCTAATGTGGGAGGTCTATTTGAGGTTACAGTCATAATGAATTAAGAAACACTTAACCAGATAAACATGTTGTGGGACATGAGGGGGTTAAGTGGGTGCCTTGGGTGGCATGTGGAATTAAGTGGGTGCCTTGGGTGGCATTTGAAATACGATTAGAAACACTTAACCTAAATTGAAACGTGTAATTGAACATGAATAAGAAGAGGGTTAAGTGGGATGTACTAGAGGGGACCAAGCTTAGGTGGATAGCTTGTGTCAAGTAGTGGGGGCCCGTTTCAACTAGTAACCCATACGTATCTTTGTGGGCTCTACCCAAGTCGAGGACGGGACACGCATACTGGGCTTGACTGTAAGAGGCCAAAACGGGTTAGCGGTGGCAACGCAAGTCCAATGGGTTCATATGCATGTGTGGGCCTGGGCTGGTAGGGAAGACGTTGTTGCATCGTGTAGGTATAAGCCATGCATTCTTGGTGGTATCGGGTTGCCACTTTGGGGAGTGATACACCCCACTGTGGGGCCAGCATGGGTATCTACGAGTTATGGAGCCGATCGCATGGGGGTAGTGGGTACACCTAGTGGAGATAGGGGCGGGCGGCGCCTATGAAGGCAACTAGGGTTGCATGAAACTACCATTATCATTATTAAGTTTTGTAGGCGGGATCAACCTTTAGAGTGACTAGTGGTGGTGCAGTATAGTAATTATCTTATAGTGGTTTAGGTGCGCTTTAACGTTATCTTAGTTCAACCTTATTTCCTTGTTTACTCTGTCTTACTCAATTGTTCACAGTCATTTCCTTATTTTCCAACTTATAACCTTAGCCTAGTTATTCTGGTAATTATATTATTAAAGTTATCGCACTCATCAGACTTTATGTCTGACCCCCTTTGTTTCCTCCTCTTTTCTTCCTTCCCTCCCAGGTGCTCAGGTTGGAACTAGCACCAGTGGAGCTTGATTTTGGACAGCTGTATCTCTTGCTTTTAGAAGTTGCTTGGATCGCTGAAGTAAAGTTCAGCCTCTCTTATTTATGGCTATTTTGTACTGGGGTTATGACTTTCAATTTATGTACTTTGATTTTGTCAAGATGGATATTATGTACTTTGATTCTGATTTTTGATAATGTAATCAAACTTATGTGTTTACCGCTGCAATGAATAAAGTTTTAAATTTCTAAGTAATGTTTATATCTGTCTTGTTGTTAAGTTTCTGTTCTATACACACTTAAAATGCTCCATAGAAGTTAATGCATTCCCTTTGTGAGTGACATTAATGGACATGGGGTGTTACAACAAACACGCCAACCGGTCTGGGTGTGGGTTGGAATAAGCTCGTTAGCTTCATTTTGGATCATGGTAATCCCTGATTTCTTAGGTACGACATGAATCGGACTAACTTATTGACTATCGGAAATTGGGTAGATGATTCCATTGTCAAGACATTTAAGGATTTCAGCACGAACTTCTTCTTTCATGATAGGGTTTAGTCGACGCTGGGGATCACGAGTAGGTTTGGCATCATCTATAAGGTGGATTCGATGTTTGACTATCGAAGGACTAATCCCCTTAATATCAGCCATGGACCAACCAATTGCTTCCTTATTTTTCTTAAGGATGGGAAGGAGCAATTGTTCCTTCTCTAAAGTAAGATCAGAAGCGATAATGACAGGAAAAGTTTCATTGTCTCCTAAGTAAGCGTACTTAAGATGACTGTGCAGCACTTTAAGGTCAGATTTTAGGGACGACTCAATCGAAGAAATTGGTTGAGGGATAGACTCAATTGTGAGTGGCTCGGCAAGAATCGAATCAGAGACATTTTCAGGAATATCTTGGAACAAAGTTTCGTAATTTGGTTCAATTTCGTTATTCAAATGGTCGAGCTCGGGTTCATTGTCGTGGACTGAATGAATTTCAAAAAACTGATCCACGTAAGAGTTAGGAGAGTTTTCGGTTCTAAGGATGTTTAGCTCAATAGTCATGTTACCGAAAGAAAGTTTCATAGACCCATTTCTGGAGTTGATAAGCGCATTAGAGGTTGCTAAGAAGGGTCGTCCTAGAATCAAAGGGATCTGGTTTGCAGGATTGCTTACCTGTTGAGTTTCTAGGACAATGAAATCAACTGGAAAGATAAATTCACCTATTTTGATAAATACATCCTCAATTTCACCCACAGGTTTCTTAATTGAACGGTCAGCAAGCTGAAGGGTAACCTTGCTGGGTTTCAGTTCTCCTAGCCCTAATTGGCGATAGACGGAATATGGAAGCAAGTTAACACTTGCACCTAAGTCCAGCAGGCATCTATCGATTTTCTTGTCCCCAATAGTACATGATATTGTGGGGGCAGCCATGATCTTTGTATTTCACTAGCATTGATTAGGACAAGACCTCACTTAGAGTTTCTGCTAGAAACACTTTCTTAGGTACTTGTATATGACGTTTTTAAGTGCACAAATCTTTTAGAAATTTCGCGTACTTTGGTACTTGTTGTATAATATCTAAAAGAGAATGTTCACTTTAACTTGCTTGAATATTTCCAGGGTCTTTTCTAATTGATCCGTCTTTTTCCTAGGTCGGAGTCTATGAGGAAATGGAGCAGACAACTAAGTAGGTTGGGCTACTTGAGTTTGAGGATGGTCCTTTTCAGAAATTGGCTGAATGTTTTGACCTGAGTTGGTCGAATTTTCGAGCGGGTTTAGAAGATCGTCCGATAAAGCATTTGGGTTGACCACATGGTTGTCAATCTTTTTGCCGGATCTAAGAGTCGTGACAGCATTTAATTGACTGACGTTTGAATCTTGAATGATGTGAATTTGGTTGGGGTTTGAATTTTGTCCTCTAGGGTTTTGAATTGGAAAAGTACCCTTTTCCCTTTCACTTAATCTAGCGTTAAGTTGAGACAATTGTTTTTAAAGTTCACTCATTTGTTGATTCGTGTTTTGCATATATGAGTGTAACGTGTTGTCTAACTTGTTTTGATTCTCAACACTTTGCTTAGTCATTTGCGCCAATAGGTTACTCACCTTAGATAAATTCCCCTCAATCATAGAAAGGCGTTTTTCATGTTGGGGTGCCACCGTTTGATTAGATTCATGGAAAGGTGCCTGGTTCGAATTGTATTGATTTTGCCTAAGAGGAGGGTTCGAAATATTGTTCGGAATTGCTCGACTCGAAGGTCTGTTCATCAAAGGGTTATTCGAACCATAAGAAAGATTTGGATGGTTATTGGGTCTGTTGAAAGCATTCACTTGCTCAATGGACTGGGGACAGTCATCAGCCATATGATCAGAGTTAAGACATATATGACACATGGCTTGGGAAATGTTATTAGACTGAGTGTGTGTTCTATCAACGTTCAGTATAGCATCAACAAGAGTATTAGAAGAAGAAGATGATGATGATTCAACAGAGTTACTACTGGATCGCAAATAGAGAGATTTTTCATTCGTTCGTTCCCATTGTTTCGATTTTTCTGCTAACTCGTCCAGAAATTCCCAAGCTTCTACATCAGTCTGCTTTAGAAAGTTGCCCTGATACATGGATTCTAACATTTGTCTGGAACTATTATCGAGTCCATCGTATACAGTTTGACATAACGACCATGTTTCATAACCATGATGGGGACAACTTAACAACAGTTCTTTAAATTTTTCAAAATATTGCCAAAAAGACTCACCCCCTTTTTGGTGGAAATCCGTGATTTCATTTCTGACTCTAGCTGTTTTTTCTAAGGGGCAAAACTTTTTTAGGAAAACTGCTGTAAACTCATCCCATTTTTTTTATCGAATTTGGGGGCAAGCTGCGAAACCATTTTTCTGTGGAGTCAGTTAGTGTGAATGGAATCAAACGAAGTTTAATACCATCCTCACATAACTGTTGTAATTTTAAGGTTGCACAAGCATATTCAAATTTCACTAAGAAACTATATGGTTCATCATGAGAAATTTCCGAATTTGGGAAGGATGTTTATCTGACTCGATCAGATTTTCAAAGTGGTTACCCACAGGATTGGGTAACTGAATGCAAGAAGGGACAGAAAATCTATCGGAAAGAATTCTGTCCATCAGGGTGCGAGGTGCAGGCTCGTTGGCCATTTCTAAAGGTTGGTCAAGTAAATTGGGTTTTGAGGAAAGAGAAGGTGGTTCGATTCTAACTAAACGACGAGATTCTTGGTCACGGGTCCAAGTTTGCATGCACCAGAAAGAAGAAGAAGAGAGTTCGTCAAAGAAATTTAGACAATGGAGAAGTTCAGAAAGAGGTGAAAAGGAAAAAGGTTTTGAAAATGGGAGTTGTTTTTTTTTTAAAAAGTACGACCTACAGACCAACGAGGTTTAAAAGAGAGAAGAAAAAAATGTTAAATTTTATTTATTTGTTTTTGTTTTTCAAATTTTTATTTGTTTTTGAGGAATTTTGAATTTTTTTTTTATAAACAAAACAATCACACACAGAAATTAGCTACAAAGAAATTTTCTGTCCTTAATGGCTCCTAACTCAAAATTATATAGTGAAACATTTGATTACTTAGATCAAAAGATTCCTCAGCCAGTTATTGGACAGGAGTTATCGGTGCACCAGGAATCACCCTAGCAATGCAGTTGAAGGTTTAAATACCTTCAGAGTAACAACCGATATAATATTTATGAATCAGTAATATTTATAAATAGTTATTTCTCTGTCGTAGTCTAGACACCAAGAAATAATTCATTCCAAATGAATCAACTATCAAAATACAATTAAGTGAATATTAGGCACACATCCCTAAAACGAAACTTAATTAGGCTCACATCCGGTCATAAACTTATTGTAAATTAGGTCCCTATTTTTCAAAAACATATAAAAAAAATATTAAAAAAATATTAAAAAACCATGTAAATTCGTATTTAATTAAAACAATTAATCGTGAAAAAAATCAGATCAAAAAAACATTAAAAACAACGTCGAAATCACGAAATACAGAAAATCAACGAAATGCAGTAAATTGCATCAAAACATGCATATAAATCGATTAGTTGCATAATGTATGCATTTATTTCAAATCTGCGTCAAAACTGCAGTATAAATGCATACATGTATGCACATATTGTTAAAACATGCATCTGCTGATGCATTTATTTAAAAACTGCATACCTACGTGCAACTTATTCACGTTTGCATGTATTTTGACATATATGCACACATGTATGCAGTTATATAGAAAAACTGCATACATGTATGCAATTTTTCAAACAGGCGTGCATAAATATATGCATGTGTATTCGAATAGTTGCATAAATGTATGCAACTATTCGTAAAAGTTGCATACATTTATGCAATTTTTTTTTTTAATTTCTGTGGACTTCCGAGAATATTTATAGATTTTAGAATTTTTTTTTTTTAAGTGATAGCGCCTGAAAATTTGGACAGAAAACGAAAGAGGCGGAGGTATGGAAAGTGGCAGGCGGAAGATTCCAGGCGGCAGCTAAAATAGGGGGCGGGTTTACAGAGAAAACATTACAGGGATGTATTGTGAATTTAAAACTTGCAAATAGTTGCATACATGTATGCAACTTTTGCCAGTAGTTGCATACATGTATGTAAGTATTTCTGAAGCTGTTTTAGTTGAAAATGTATGCAGAAACTTGCATACATGTGTGCAACTATTTGAAATACTTGCACACATGTATGCAAGTATTTACATGTGAAAATAAAATGTGTGCAGAAACTTGCATACATGTATGCAACTATTTTAAATACTTGCACACATGTATGCAAGTATTGCATGTAAAAATATAACAGAGAAATACTTGCACAGATGAATGCAAGTATTCCAAATATGTGCATGATTTGATGCAAATTACTGCATTTTTCGTTGTTTTCTGTATTTTTTTGATTTTGATGCATGTTTCGATTTTATTATGATCTGAATTTTTGGGCGAGTACATGTTTAATTTAAATACGAATTATCGTGATTTTTTTATAATTTTTTTATATTTTTTTATGAATTTTCGAAAAATAGGGACTAAATTTACAATAAGTTTATGGCCGGGTTTTTTTTTATATTTTGAAACTTAATAGGGACCTCTAAAAAACGCACCCTACAATTAATTCCTAGATGAGCCCGCGACTCCCTTAAGTCCAATATCTAACCGTTATTATTAGTCAAATTCTACGATGAAATGCAGTTTGTGGGCTAACGAAAGGGTGATGAAATCCCTCACCTTATGTGAATTGGGGTGTTGCCCTTAACAGAATGAATACAGATGCAGAAATAACAATCATAGAAATTAAAAGATTTTACAAGCAAGCCGCTGCCCTTGTAGAAGATTTTTACAAGCAATGTCTATATTTTTTTATTTGCAGCAGCAGTCCCTGTAGAATTTAGAAAAAATCTCACCTAGATCGGCAGCCCGTCCAGTGCAATTCAGTCACGCTAGCGTGCTGGCACCCCACTTGGTATGCAACTGCTCGAACCCTGAATTGTCCGTCGCTTCCTGTTGTTGTCGCCTCCTATTAAGGCCTTTTTCTAATTTCCACTGTACCTGTTTTCAAAAAAAATTCACCTTTTTTTTGGGAGGAATTGTAAAAGAAAAAAGGAAACAAATAAAAATGAAAACTGGAAAGAGATTAATTTAAATTTTTTTAAATTTTTTTAATTAAAGAATCTTGGAAAAGAACAAACATGGTGTAGTAGGAAAAGAAATAAAAGAAAACAGGGAAAGAAATTGAAGAAATTAGGTGGAAACAAGAAAGGCAATGAAAAAAAATCAATCCGAATATTGCATTTTTTTAACTAGAAGATCAGCAATATCAAATCAAAGCTAATTAAGAGATTTTTTTTATATAAATGAAAGAAAACTAAAAAAAAGAAAAAATTATAACCCAAAGGATTTAAAAAATAAAAATAATTTTGGTCCCCGACAACGGCGCCAAAATTTGTTTGCGAACAAATTAAACAACTGTAAATGTGACGGCCCGGAATGTCGCTCGATCTGAATCAGTCGTTAAACCGATCTAGACCGTTCGAAACCCCTGAACGTTGAGAACAGGACAAACCAGAACACAAACAGAAGAACATTTCATTGTATATTACAACAATGCATCAGATTACAAGAATATACAGAGTATAAATGAATAAATATTACACAGAAATATCAGAGATTTAAATTACATTTAAATACATAGCAGCGGAAAAATAATATAAGGCACAACTGAAGGTGATATACGGATACAGAGCTTTCCGGATATCATTCCAGCTGTAAACCAGGATCCTGTGAATATAAATCTGCAAAACCAAAACTACTAGCTGCCCGTGCGGAAAATAGGGGCACCCAGAGTTTAGGTTAAAACAATAAACTCCAGGTCAGTCATGTGACTGGTGTGAGAACTAAAACAATTATTTAAAACTTTACTTTAAGAGAGAGTGATTCAAGGGACCACGCCGTATAACACGGAACGGGTTTCCTCCCAAGAATATCAGTGCATAGAATAAACAGCGCAATGCTTTTTCGAAAAATGAAGCTATTATAAGACCCAGGTCCCATCACACAATGCAACGCAAGCCGGAGGATAGGGTTTTCCCTTATAATAGCCAAACATGCTTGGTACGTTTAAAACAAATCATTTGGTACTATAATAAGTGTATAGTGTCAAAACAATTTCAATCATAAGTATAAATCATAGACGGCATGGGTACCATATATCATGTCGCCATACTAGTTCTACAATTAAAACCGCGATACACGTATTGGAAATTGGATTTCCGTCATGAGTCGAGGCAAGGGGCAAGCTCCTCTCCGCGTTCGAGACACTCTAGCAAATGCCTCAGGATTACGCACACTGGGTAACCCCTGGATGCTTCAGGGCCGGTCCTCACTTACGTTAGAGGATTGGCAATTCCTGAACACACGTTTCCCGGTCCTTACAGACCTATAATCGAGGCGCCTCATCCAATAACCACAAAGGTGAAAAGTATATATGTCAGGGCTGGTAAGTCACTGACACCACCAAAGCTAGAAAGAAACGTGCGCTCTCCCTGCAGTCCGTATCCCGTTTTTAACTCATACCGAGGTGTGAGGCTCGCGAATACACGCTATACACAAAGCTACGCCACAAGGGCCGTGCTTTGATCATCAACTACAAGACTTTGCTTTTCAACAGAAGCCTTGATCCATGCAACTCAGCATGCCACACAGGCAATTCATGCCATGCGATTGATATCTATCGATATATAACCTCTAAGCTCGTACGTCTCAGAGAAGGGCGTTAAGCAAGAGAATAAATTCTCCGCCGCCAAACAGATATATATTTAATAGAAATCAATCAACACAGAATAAAATCCAATGTCAGACACACAATCCATTTACAAGTCCGTTCTGGGTCTGAACGAAACCGGAGGCACTTTCCTCGCATATCCATCCATCTCCAAGTACGTCTGGACGACCACCAACTATTTCCATCCTCTTGGGTGTACTGCCCAATCAGGATCGTCAGTAATTACCCAAACGATGTGAAGACTTCCGGTCTTCGACCACCGACTTCATCTTCGACATATCGTCGAATCGGTTATTCAGAATGGGTATAAACCCGGACTTTCCGAACAACCCGCGTATATTAAAACAAATGTTATACAAGCACAACATACGCCTCATTCCAATTCATTAGTCACTAACCGCAAATTAGCAAGAGAACAATTTCCCGAACATTAACCCCGAAGGCCGAAACCAACATCAGATCAATACCCAGGAAACCATTCTTCTTAGCCAACCTACAGCTAGTTTCTAAATTTCACATTCTTAGGGAAATGTTCCCATTAATTTTATCCAAGATAAATTCTTTAAAATTTATCCTGGATCTTCCTTTGGATGTCATTTAAAACCAAATTATGGTTTTTCCAACTAGTCGAGATTAGCGAACCGTAACGAAGTAATTATTTATTTTATTTCCCAATCCCAACCTATTCATCCCATGAAGCAAAACTGGTAATACTCCATATCTAACACCGTGGTGTTATCGGTAAAATTAATTACCATTTCACGTTCAAATCTAATTAAAGATTTAACTATCGCTTTGGAGCAAAACTGGCGATACTCCATTCTCGCTCATCTTCTAAATTTGGTAATTTAGATTATCAATTCGAATTTCAATCTAATTGCAGATTCAATAAAACTCCTTTTACTGGGTTAAAGAACTAGGTGTTATTTAAAACACAGTTCACGACAAACCCAAATCACATTCTATTTGTTATCGGGTTAAAGAACTAGTGTTATTTAAACACTGTTCACGATAAACCCATTTCAAATTAAATCAAATATATTAGAAATTCGATTATTTAAAGCCCCTTTTTAAATCTAATTCATTTATTTAAAAATGATTGGGTTTTAAATTTAGTTCAAAACTAGTTCATTTCGATAAAAATCTATTTTTATCTTTTCAAATATGGAGTTTTTCACCCCAATTTTTCTCAAATCATTTCTTATGATTTTTCACAAATTATTGATATTTTTAATAATTTTATCAAGGCCCGTACAGTCGATTTCCAACAATGGCCATCGAACTGCACTTACAGCGACCTTTTTCGAATTTGATTTGGACGTATCTCCAAATCCAACCGTTAGATTTTGAATTTCTAATATTCTTTAGAAAGCTCTTTTCGATACGAACCCAACGGTTCCGGTTTTAGGAGAATCCGACGGTCGAATCTCCCGTAATGTCCGTTTGAAATAAATGGTCGAAATTTACGAACTGCCGCGGCGCGGCGCGTTCTATTCAGGCCATTATATTATATATATAATATATATAATATATATTTCATCGATTTCTATTTAAAACGAATTATATATTTAGTTTTGAATACGTTTCAAAAGCAAAGTCAACTTCTATTTCAATTCAAATCAAAATTGAATTCTTCTTTATAAATTCGTTTTAAAATTCATTTCTATTCAATTCAAATTTCAATTTAATTTGAATTCATTTCACTTCATTTTAAATTCAATTCGAATTCGTTTCTCAATTCAATTCAATTCAATTCAAATTGGTTTTCTATTCGATTCAAATTCATTTTCTATTCAAATTAAATTCGTTTCGTTTTCTATTTGAATCAAGTTCATTATATATTCAATTTGAAATCAAATTGGTTTTCTATTCGATTTAATTCGAAATCGTTTTATATTCAACTCAAATCGAAATCGTTATATATTCAATTCATTTCGAAATCGTTATATATTCAATTCATTTCGAAATCGTTATATATTCAATTCATTTCGAAATCGTTATATATTCAATTCATTTCGAAATCGTTATATATTCAATTACGAATGTAATCGATATAAATATCGTTCGCGTCAAAATGGCGCATCACTAATCAACACGGCTTTATATATTCTATTTCAAATATTTCTTTTTGTCAACACACGACTAATCTCAACGAATGAGTACCGTCCATGTGTGACTATTTTTGTTAAATTATTTCGTTCAACACATGACTAATCCCAACGGATGAGTATAGTCAACACATGAACCTTTATTTTATATTGATAAAGATGTAAATTTTATTATAAAAATAATTCGTTCAACACATGACTAATCCCAACGGATGAGTATAGTCAACACATGAACCTTTATTTTATATTGATAAAGATATAGATTTTTATTATAAAAATATTTCGTTCAACACATGACTAATATCAACGGATGAATATAGTCAACACATGAACCTTTATTTTATATTGATAAAGATGTAAATTTTATTATAAAAATAATTCGTTCAACACATGACTAATCCCAACGGATGAGTATAGTCAACACATGAACCTTTATTATATAATATTCTTTATTTTTCAAATTGGAATGAGGCCCAATCAATCACCATATAACGTTAATTATATGGATTTTCATACAACACATGTATTTAATAGCATTGAAAATAATCAACCATCAACCAAAGTGCACTACACTGTATAAGCATCAAATATAGATATCTAACGCTTATAACAGCCTGTCAATCAATCGATCGACATATTTAATCAGTCAGGATGAGTGAACTTTAAATTTCATCCCAACACCCGTGTAGGGTTTCAAACAATCAAACATAGATTTTATTCGTGCAGTTGGGCGATGTGTGAAATTTATCGTCCCAATCAATGTCAGTCAAATCAGTGTACATAAACAAACCGTCCGGTTTGTAAATGAATATTTTATTTTATTCACTTCACGTTAAAAATTTTATTTTTAACGATAAAACATTTTATTTTAACTATTCAGTTCATTCTTTAAATAAAATGATATTTTTATTTTTCTAAGATATTTTAGAAAATTTCGACGGCATAACGGCATGATACTAGAAACGGGACAAGGCCCAGCCTTATCCCCGGTCTAGTGAAGGCCCACGCCATTCACACATCAATCAAATTCACTTTCGTTATGCAAACCACAAAATTTGGAGTAAGGGTCTAACCTAGCCTTACTCCTTCGCCTTATAACGGCGCACGTCTAATCCTAATCAATTTATCGATTCGATTTTTCACACCACAAACCACATTCAAACCAATATCGCAATCAATCACCATACAGTCAAACAAACAAGTCCATGGTCTGTGGACGATTGTGTCGGGTGCTACTAAGCACCGTCTGCATCCTAGTATATATATAACTAGAAAAATTAAATTGAAAGGTGAGAAGTTCTCACCAATAGCTATCCTAGCTCCATGGCACTTCTTTGATAGAAATCTTCATTGTTTTCGCATCTTCGTCAGCTTCGTCGTCCGTAGCCACTACATATATAAAAATCGAATTTTTTACTTCGCTATTCAATATATAAAAAATCCATTTTTCTATTGAAGTTCAATATATAAAAATTCTATTTTTCTATCGAAGTTCAATATATAAAAATTCTATTTTTCTATTTCGCTATGTCAAATAGATAAAAATTATATTTTTATCACGCTATTTTCCACATAAAGATTTCGCCTTTATAAAAATAAAGTTTTCGCCTTTATAAAAATAAAGTTTTCTTCTTATAAAAATCACCACTTTATCTCAACGTATATAAAAATCAGATTCTTATTTCGTTACATACACAAAGATGATATCTTTATATTCTCTATCCTATAAAGATTATATTTTTAATACTTTAAAAATATAAAAATCATATTTTTAATATTTCTATATAGTAAAGACTATATTTTTAATTCTTTAAAAATATAAAAACTATATTTTTACTTCTTCTACTCAATAAAAATTCCGCCTTTTCTACTTTAAAGTTTAAACCCTTTTTTTCTATTTCAAACCTTTAAAATAAAAATCAATTTCAAAATTCCTTTTTAAATCAGTTTTTAAAACAAAATAAAATTCAGATTTTAAGATAAAATAAAATCAGTTTTAACTTCATATAATTTCAGTTTTAACTTAATTTTAAAAAAAACAGTTTTAACTTTAAAATAAAAATCAGAAATAAAATATTAATAAATAAAAAAAACGAACACTTACAGCCGAGGGGGGGTTTGGCAGTGGTCTTCGTCGAAGGGGGGAGCTGGAAACAGAGGAGGGGGTCGCTGAGGTGGCGGTCAGCGTTAGGGTTCGGCGACGGCTTCTCTAACGCGGCGCAGGAGGTCAGGCGGGAGGGGGTTTTCTCGAGGCAGGGGAAGAAGAAAGAAAGGGGCGGCAGCAGGCGATCGTTGGCCAGAGGAGGGGGATAGGGCGGTGGGGCACTGGTCCCTGGCGGCGTCGAGAGCATCGCGGGTTTCCGCGATTCGCTTTCTCTCTTCTTTTTTTTTTCTTTTGAACGGGATCTGAAACTAACGGGGGGGGGGGGGGCCAGAGTATAAGAAGGGAGGAGAAAGTTTTTTTTTTATTATTATTATTATTTAATTATTTTATTTTCAAAGAAGTTGACTTTTACATACGACCTCTAAACGAGGCCTACCGCCTGTCGTCCATAGCGTTTTACCCCCATTCCGAACACAATGGGATATGTATCGTCAGCTGATTCGGCTGTTACAATCAGTTTCCGTTAAATTTACATTTAAATCACTATATTGAATTTTAAACGTACATTTCAAATTACCGGGGTCACATACTAACTCTATAAATTGCAGAAAAATATTTTCTAGCTTCGTATTGACGATACGGTCCTAATAAAACTAGTTTCGTCGAATTCTGAGACCGTTGGAAAAATGGCCATTTTCCAGTCGATTAAAATCAACTGAAATGGTCAAACGCGTTTTCCTTTGCCACGCTCACATATTGATTCGAAAATTTATGAAACTTGAAACCTAGCAATAACTTTACATCCCGGACCCAACAAAACTGGTTTCATCGAAATCCGAGGTCGTTTGCAAAATGTCCATTTTTAAGGGCCTTTATATATATTAAAATATATTTAAATTCCACAGCGACTATTCTGAATTTTCAACTGGACATATCTTATCATTTATAAAGTGAAATCTCAGTTTGTTAACTTCGTTGGAAAGATATCGTCAATTAGATTCCATTATTTTTGGTTTCACTAAAATCCGGATTGTTTTGCTCCCGGTACATTCAATTGAAGTTTGAAATCGAATTATCGAACTACCGCGCCAATTTCAATTCTATTTATAATTATATATAAATATTTATATTCTAACGACGACGTATATAAATATATACGTCGAATTATATTCAAAATAAATTTTCTCGCCGATATTATTTAAAATAATCTATTTTAAATATAGGAAATTCGCTGTAATTGCCAAAATAAAAATTTTAAACTGGCTCAGAATTTCCGGGTTATTACAATCTCCCCCACTTAAAACTTTTCGTCCCCGAAAAGGAACAAAGTCGAAAGTGGTTTGATTATTAAGCTCTACGTTCGATCTGGCTTCCATTCTCTAACTTTTTAGTTTCTGAGAATTTTCAAAATTTCAAAAATTTGGCTAACACCCTAAATTTTCGAAAAATTTCGCCATAACCTCCCCTGCACCGGGAGCATCGGGGAATTTCAAATAGCTTCCCCGGTCCTTCAGATCTCAAAAAGAAAAAGAAAAAGCCAAGCGGCTAGCCAATAGGCTCACAAAATCATCATCACCCAAACAAAACAGGAAATTATGTAGTAAACATGTACCTATTTGTCGGGCAAACAAATTTTATTCTCTGCTCTAGCCTCCTTGCTATGACCTGTTCAATGTAAGTATATGTATATACAAGCAAATGCGACCAATTATCAATACAGTTCAATATTTGATTCAATTAGGCATAAATGGTTAAAATTTAGCAAACAAATAACCAAACAATGCAAACATCAATCAATTAGTGAATTAGAGTTTCAAATTCATAATTTTGATATATATACAGAAAATCTTGTTTTTGATGCCAATTCACAACAATGTGTTCTAACTATATAAGTTTTGGTTCTCACACCAGTCTAATGGAAACATATAGAAAGCACACCTTTGAAACACGAAACTAATTACTAATGATGACGCGTCAATCATCAGAATCAGGTCCGGGCGACTAGAATGTGATTCTATATCTATCCAGTATATTAAAACTTCGAATATACGTTCATGACGCGTATATACAAAACCTTTATATACTCGATTGTCCATATTCAAAATAAATAAATAATCAAATACGTTTAAAATGGTTTAAATTTCAAACAAAATTGTTTTCATTTGAAAAATATACTCTTCACACTCGTTCTAGGATACTACTGATCCTATCTCTAACGAGTCATTCTAATTGGATATTACTAATCCAATATCTGATGAATTCTTTCGTATGGTTCTAATGTGTCTTGTTCTCGAGCTCTGTAAACCAAAGCTCTGATACCAAATGTGACGGCCCGGAATTTCGCTCGATCCGAATCAGTCGTTAAACCGATCTAGACCGTTCGAAACCCCTGAACGTTGAGAACGGGACAAACCAGAACACAAACAGAAGAACATTTCATTGTATATTACAACAATGCATCAGATTACAAGAATATACAGAGTATAAATGAATAAATATTACACAGAAATATCAGAGATTTAAATTACATTTAAATACATAGCAGCGGAAAAATAATATAAGGCACAACTGAAGGTGATATACGGATACAGAGCTTTCCGGATATCATTCCAGCTGTAAACCAGGATCCTGTGAATATAAATCTGCAAAACCAAAACTACTAGCTGCCCGTGCGGAAAATAGGGGCACCCAGAGTTTAGGTTAAAACAATAAACTCCAGGTCAGTCATGTGACTGGTGTGAGAACTAAAACAATTATTTAAAACTTTACTTTAAGAGAGAGTGATTCAAGGGACCACGCCGTATAACACGGAACGGGTTTCCTCCCAAGAATATCAGTGCATAGAATAAACAGCGCAATGCTTTTTCGAAAAATGAAGCTATTATAAGACCCAGGTCCCATCACACAATGCAACGCAAGCCGGAGGATAGGGTTTTCCCTTATAATAGCCAAACATGCTTGGTACGTTTAAAACAAATCATTTGGTACTATAATAAGTGTATAGTGTCAAAACAATTTCAAACCCACCGCGGCTCACACATGGTCCCCCAGTCCCTTGTTTTACGGCGACCCTCTCGAGTCTCGCGCCTATTGGCGAACCAACGCCCTCCCCGGCGCCATGTAGGGGTAAGAGTCTCCCGTTCGCCACCAAACCGCGAAGCGAGAACCCCCTATCATGTGTACCCGGCCTACTCAGGGCCAGCAACAAGAACTGGTGATACTCCATTCTCGCTCATCTTCTAAATTTGGTAATTTAGATTATCAATTCGAATTTCAATCTAATTGCAGATTCAATAAAACTCCTTTTACTGGGTTAAAGAACTAGGTGTTATTTAAAACACAGTTCACGACAAACCCAAATCACATTCTATTTGTTATCGGGTTAAAGAACTAGTGTTATTTAAACACTGTTCACGATAAACCCATTTCAAATTAAATCAAATATATTAGAAATTCGATTATTTAAAGCCCCTTTTTAAATCTAATTCATTTATTTAAAAATGATTGGGTTTTAAATTTAGTTCAAAACTAGTTCATTTCGATAAAAATCTATTTTTATCTTTTCAAATATGGAGTTTTTCACCCCAATTTTTCTCAAATCATTTCTTATGATTTTTCACAAATTATTGATATTTTTAATAATTTTATCAAGGCCCGTACAGTCGATTTCCAACAATGGCCATCGAACTGCACTTACAGCGACCTTTTTCGAATTTGATTTGGACGTATCTCCAAATCCAACCGTTAGATTTTGAATTTCTAATATTCTTTCGAAAGCTCTTTTCAATACGAACCCAACGGTTCCGGTTTTAGGAGAATCCGACGGTCGGATCTCCCGTAATGTCCGTTTGAAATAAATGGTCGAAATTTACGAACTGCCGCGGCGCGGCGCGTTCTATTCAGGCCATTATATTATATATATAATATATATAATATATATTTCGTCGATTTCTATTTAAAACGAATTATATATTTAGTTTTGAATTCGTTTCAAAAGCAAAGTCAACTTCTATTTCAATTCAAATCAAAATTGAATTCTTCTTTATAAATTCGTTTTAAAATTCATTTCTATTCAATTCAAATTTCAATTTAATTTGAATTCATTTCACTTCATTTTAAATTCAATTCGAATTCGTTTCTCAATTCAATTCAATTCAATTCAAATTGGTTTTCTATTCGATTCAAATTCATTTTCTATTCAAATTAAATTCGTTTCGTTTTCTATTTGAATCAAGTTCATTATATATTCAATTTGAAATCAAATTGGTTTTCTATTCGATTTAATTCGAAATCGTTTTATATTCAACTCAAATCGAAATCGTTATATATTCAATTCATTTCGAAATCGTTATATATTCAATTCATTTCGAAATCGTTATATATTCAATTCATTTCGAAATCGTTATATATTCAATTCATTTCGAAATCGTTATATATTCAATTACGAATGTAATCGATATAAATATCGTTCGCGTCAAAATGGCGCATCACTAATCAACACGGCTTTATATATTCTATTTCAAATATTTCTTTTTGTCAACACACGACTAATCTCAACGAATGAGTACCGTCCATGTGTGACTATTTTTGTTAAATTATTTCGTTCAACACATGACTAATCCCAACGGATGAGTATAGTCAACACATGAACCTTTATTTTATATTGATAAAGATGTAAATTTTATTATAAAAATAATTCGTTCAACACATGACTAATCCCAACGGATGAGTATAGTCAACACATGAACCTTTATTTTATATTGATAAAGATATAGATTTTTATTATAAAAATATTTCGTTCAACACATGACTAATATCAACGGATGAATATAGTCAACACATGAACCTTTATTTTATATTGATAAAGATGTAAATTTTATTATAAAAATAATTCGTTCAACACATGACTAATCCCAACGGATGAGTATAGTCAACACATGAACCTTTATTATATAATATTCTTTATTTTTCAAATTGGAATGAGGCCCAATCAATCACCATATAACGTTAATTATATGGATTTTCATACAACACATGTATTTAATAGCATTGAAAATAATCAACCATCAACCAAAGTGCACTACACTGTATAAGCATCAAATATAGATATCTAACGCTTATAACAGCCTGTCAATCAATCGATCGACATATTTAATCAGTCAGAATGAGTGAACTTTAAATTTCATCCCAACACCCGTGTAGGGTTTCAAACAATCAAACATAGATTTTATTCGTGCAGTTGGGCGATGTGTGAAATTTATCGTCCCAATCAATGTCAGTCAAATCAGTGTACATAAACAAACCGTCCGGTTTGTAAATGAATATTTTATTTTATTCACTTCACGTTAAAAATTATATTTTTAACGATAAAACATTTTATTTTAACATATGAATATCTATTCAGTTCATTCTTTAAATAAAATGATATTTTTATTTTTCTAAGATATTTTAGAAAATTTCGACGGCATAACGGCACGATACTAGAAACGGGACAAGGCCCAGCCTTATCCCCGGTCTAGTGAAGGCCCACGCCATTCACACATCAATCAAATTCACTTTCGTTATGCAAACCACAAAATTTGGAGTAAGGGTCTAACCTAGCCTTACTCCTTCGCCTTATAACGGCGCACGTCTAATCCTAATCAATTTATCGATTCGATTTTTCACACCACAAACCACATTCAAACCAATATCGCAATCAATCACCATACAGTCAAACAAACAAGTCCATGGTCTGTGGACGATTGTGTCGGGTGCTACTAAGCACCGTCTGCATCCTAGTATATATATAACTAGAAAAATTAAATTGAAAGGTGAGAAGTTCTCACCAATAGCTATCCTAGCTCCATGGCACTTCTTTGATAGAAATCTTCATTGTTTTCGCATCTTCGTCAGCTTCGTCGTCCGTAGCCACTACATATATAAAAATCGAATTTTTTACTTCGCTATTCAATATATAAAAAATCCATTTTTCTATTGAAGTTCAATATATAAAAATTCTATTTTTCTATCGAAGTTCAATATATAAAAATTCTATTTTTCTATTTCGCTATGTCAAATAGATAAAAATTATATTTTTATCACGCTATTTTCCACATAAAGATTTCGCCTTTATAAAAATAAAGTTTTCGCCTTTATAAAAATAAAGTTTTCTTCTTATAAAAATCACCACTTTATCTCAACGTATATAAAAATCAGATTCTTATTTCGTTACATACACAAAGATGATATCTTTATATTCTCTATCCTATAAAGATTATATTTTTAATACTTTAAAAATATAAAAATCATATTTTTAATATTTCTATATAGTAAAGACTATATTTTTAATTCTTTAAAAATATAAAAACTATATTCTTACTTCTTCTACTCAATAAAAATTCCGCCTTTTCTACTTTAAAGTTTAAACCCTTTTTTTTCTATTTCAAACCTTTAAAATAAAAATCAATTTCAAAATTCCTTTTTAAATCAGTTTTTAAAACAAAATAAAATTCAGATTTTAAGATAAAATAAAATCAGTTTTAACTTCATATAATTTCAGTTTTAACTTAATTTAAAAAAAAACAGTTTTAACTTTAAAATAAAAATCAGAAATAAAATATTAATAAAAAAAAAACGAACACTTACAGCCGAGGGGGGGTTTGGCAGTGGTCTTCGTCGAAGGGGGGAGCTGGAAACAGAGGAGGGGGTCGCTGAGGTGGCGGTCAGCGTTAGGGTTCGGCGGCGGCTTCTCTAACGCGGCGCAGGAGGTCAGGCGGGAGGGGGTTTTCTCGAGGCAGGGGAAGAAGAAAGAAAGGGGCGGCAGCAGGCGATCGTTGGCCAGAGGAGGGGGATAGGGCGGTGGGGCACTGGTCCCTGGCGGCGTCGAGAGCATCGCGGGTTTCCGCGATTCGCTTTCTCTATTTTTTTTTTCTTTTGAACGGGATCTGAAACTAACGGGGGGGGGGGGCAGAGTATAAGAAGGGAGGAGAAAGTTTTTTTTTTATTATTATTTAATTATTTTATTTTCAAAGAAGTTGACTTTTACATACGACCTCTAAACGAGGCCTACCGCCTGTCGTCCATAGCGTTTTACCCCCATTCCGAACACAATGGGATATGTATCGTCAGCTGATTCGGCTGTTACAATCAGTTTCCGTTAAATTTACATTTAAATCACTATATTGAATTTTAAACGTACATTTCAAATTACCGGGGTCACATACTAACTCTATAAATTGCAGAAAAATATTTTCTAGCTTCATATTGACGATACGGTCCTAATAAAACTAGTTTCGTTGAATTCTGAGACCGTTGGAAAAATGGCCATTTTCCAGTCGATTAAAATCAACTGAAATGGTCAAACGCGTTTTCCTTTGCCACGCTCACATATTGATTCGAAAATTTATGAAACTTGAAACCTAGCAATAACTTTACATCCCGGACCCAACAAAACTGGTTTCATCGAAATCCGAGGTCGTTTGCAAAATGTCCATTTTTAAGGGCCTTTATATATATTAAAATATATTTAAATTCCACAGCGACTATTCTGAATTTTCAACTGGACATACTTTATCATTTATAAAGTGAAATCTCAGTTTGTTAACTTCGTTGGAAAGATATCGTCAATTAGATTCCATTATTTTTGGTTTCACTAAAATCCGGATTGTTTTGCTCCCGGTACATTCAATTGAAGTTTGAAATCGAATTATCGAACTACCGCGCCAATTTCAATTCTATTTATAATTATATATAAATATTTATATTCTAACGACGACGTATATAAATATATACGTCGAATTATATTCAAAATAAATTTTCTCGCCGATATTATTTAAAATAATCTATTTTAAATATAGGAAATTCGCTGTAATTGCCAAAATAAAAATTTTAAACTGGCTCAGAATTTCCGGGTTATTACAGTAAAATCCATTCAGCTTTCCTAAACAATAAGGATTGTTGTAGAGGGTGTCGAACTCTGGGACCAAAAATATTTTAATTAATAAATCCAATCAAGTTATTCCAGGATTTTGATTGATTGAAAACACAGAAAATAACAACAATTAAATAAAAAGAGAGATTTATATAATAAGAGAAAGCAATTAGGGGTTAATGACATAGATTAGATTCACACTCATTAATAGCCAACAAATAAATATAGATTTAATTCATGTTTCTGTCACACACATGAATCAACGATAATTAGGTTCTTAGAAACAAATAGGTAAATAACGACAAGCATAGCCTATGCAGGAGCTGAGCTCTTAAACAACCATAGACTATCAGGACTGATTCACCAATTAATTTCTAAAACCCTAAAATTAGATCTAAATCTGATAATTGTTAGATCGAAGACGAATATACCTTGTGAAGGAGCATAGCTCTTAAACGACACAGAATATGTAGGTTCAGATCTAACCCTTGATTCAGATCCAGATCTACATGTATAAAGTCCTCATCTATTGGCTATGTGATTCATGTTGAATCATATCTATTAGCATCATCAACCCCCCCCCCCCCCCAATCAAAGGGGATTAGCTAGACATAGCTAAAGTAGAAGAGAAACAGAAAATAATAGACATAAATAAAATACAACTAAAACTAAATAGAACAAGGGAAGAAGAATGATTTTATTCTAAGTAGAGAATTACAGAATAAAACCCAGTGTGTTTTTACATGAATAAGATACAAGGTATTTATAGTTGTATTGGCCAAGCCTAAGAGGCTCATTACACAATGTGGGACAAAATTCCTTTTTCAAAATAACACATAAACCAAGTAGCTAAGTGTGAATGCATGTGAATGAGAGTCCTTGCAAATGAGCTAATGTGAACGTAACATGAATGGATTTCCAATTGGCATAGCTTGCGGGCATCAAATGACATCAAATTCAATTGTTTTGAGCATGAATAGGAACTCCATATCTGCGACAAGCTATCTTCATGAAAAGGAATTGAATCACTAAAATAAGTGGCAGAAGGTTGTTGAACAACAACATTTCTTCAAGCTTTAATCTAGCTCTCAAAATCAACACTCTTCATACACCAATTCTTCAAGCTTTTCAACAATTAAGTGCATTAATCCATTCATCATAAATAATCTGAAAACACAACTATAAATACACAGTATCAATTATTTTAAATATAAAATAAGATAAATAAGCAGATCAAATATACACATTTATGTGTATATCATCATCCCCTTCTGTAATCCAAAGAAATGGGTTACTTAAATTTTAAAGTTAATATAAATTTATGATTTTCTTAATTAACTTGTATTAAACATTACACTATAAACAAAACATCGACCGACTTTTACTTCGTCTGCTTCATTCATGATTAGTCTCGACCTTAGTTTATAACCGTTCCCTTGTCCTGCATCAATTCATTTCATGTTAACATTTATTAAATTGATAAATAAATTTTTCCTTAGTCGTTTATTAAATTAATACTAATTACTTGTTTAAATAAAAACCTGGGCCGACTGGATTACTTCTTCTTGCTCGTTCCTTTGTTTCCATTCTGCTCAAGGCTTCTAAACCGTTTTCTCGTTTAACAGTTTCAGGGACAAATGCATGCTTCTCGTTCAACTATTCCTCTCTTTTTTCTAAACTCAGAACCATGCTCGATAATGAAGCCTTGCCGCCGCTCCTCCGGTCGATCGAAGACCGATCAGATGTTGCCAGGTGATGCGCCCAAATCAGCCTGACCCTTGCCGTGTCTTTCGAACCCTCCCTCTCCTCCATCCATTGGTATTTAACAGACAACCGTCATCACTTCAAGAGCAAATTCTGGTCACCGTAGTGATCGAAAACCAATCGCCACCGGTGGGATTAGAGATCCCATCGTCCTCTTCCAAATTATAGCGGATGCTTTTGTTAATCAATGAATGAATTGTGAGACTTTTAGTGAATAATTTATTGATTTTCTGACCGTTCGTTGCAAATGGATGGAGGCGGAAATTTGGTTGACCACACTATAATGGTTTGATGCCTCAGAACACTTTCGTTGTTGTATATATATAGCATACAGGGTTGGGTAAAAAAATAATAATAATACATTATTAGGAAACTTCACCATGAAGTATCACGTAAAACTAACCATAATTGACTTCTGTTTCCTGATAAAAATGCTAATCTTAGTATAAAAAAATATTCCGGACCCAATGGGACAAGTTTCGTCGAATTCCGACATTGTTTGAAAAAATTTCCTTTATAAAACCAGCGAAAAACATGCGTTTAAAGTTTCCACGATCACTAAATAAATCCAGTCAACTTGAAACCTTGAAATCCTATAATAATTAATTAATACGAACCCAACGACACTAGTTTCGTCGCGTTCTGAGACTATTTTCCCGGTAGGCTATTTTGACACGCACCGCAATGCCATTTTGGGCACCAAATTACCCGGTCTTCAACAATAACAAACTATATACGTATCCTGACTATAATCGACAATACGAACTCAACGGAATTGATTTCACGGCCTAATTCGGTCGTCTTCTCAAGTTACACTCAAATATCTCTCTATTAATTTAATTTAATTTAATTTAATTTAATTACGTGCTATAGAAAATAACTGGGCGTTTACGGCTACGGTGGTCACATACGACATCGGTTTGCCACGCAATTCAACACCATACAATAATTTAACGTTACAGTTCCTGTGAAACTAGTTTCGTCGACATCGGAGCCAGTTTGCAAAATGGCCATTGTAAAGGCCTATAATTTAATAATGATTTCTATAGCGACTATTTCAAATTTCGATTTGGCCATAAATAACAAATTATAATACGAAATCTGAATTTTTATCTTTCATATGAAAATTATAGTCAACACGATTCCAATGTTTTTCTTGTTTCCCAGAAATTCGACTTATATCGGATCCTGTATACTCAGTTGAAGTTCAAACTCCATATTACGAACTACCGCGCCATTTCGAGCTCGTTTTATAATTATATAAATATATATAACGTTCAAACTTCATTTTAATAACGAATTAAATATTAAATCCATTATTATCCCGAATAAATTATTTAAAATAATAAATAAAATATATGTTACATTCTTCCCCCTTAAAATAATTTCGTCCTCGAAATTGCTAAGATAAGGAAAATACTACAAATCCCGTTAATTTCCAAATCCAATTTATTTTAAATCAAAAATAGTTCCATACCGTATATAAATATTTCCAAAAATATCGGAAATTTTCTAACACTTCAAATTCCCAAAAAAAATTGGTAGAGTCTCCCCGACATGAAGTGATATCTGCGATATCGTAGGAACAAATACTATATATACATCGACCCACATGGTCGGAAAATAAAAATCAAACCCAAAATTTTATATTTTCGCGTAGGTGTACCTTTTGCAAGCGCTATTGAGCATATTTGCAAATTTTATTTCAATTTACGCAAGCAAAATCTAATCTCAAGCCTCCTGCTACCTGTACTTAACTCAATTAACATGTAAGTCACAAATACATGAGATTCCAAATAACATTTCATTGATTAGCAAGTATAACTTCACAAATTCAAACATGAGAATAAATTTATTTGCCCATACAGGTCTATATCCTTAATCTCAGTTCACATGAAGTTTAATCCAGTTTTATTATACTGGAATTTATTTACTTTAGTTTATAATTTATCCAACTTCATTAAATCGTTGATTCATTTCATTTAAACAATCCACCATCCAATAACAAACATTTCACATTTCACAATCAATACACAACCAAATCAATTGAATTCACATTCAATATTAACATTTATTTTGATTTCACATATTTGAACATCAATCGGTTAATATCGATTGATTTCTATATGATTGCTATTTATTTAGTTCCAATGTCATTCTTAATTTAATTATACTTAACGAAGTTAAGTTTCAATTCAAATCTCCAATCCAATTTGAATTTCATTCACATCAATCAAACACACAAATATCTTAATAATTTGATAAAATTACTTCTTTTCAATACAAAAATATAATTTGGGTAAAATTATTTCATTTACCCCCTTTACAAAACAATATTGTATCCATTGACATTCAATGCTTCCCAACACTTGAAACGATCTACCAACACAATACAAACCTTTGTATATAGAATTTACAAATACGCTCTCATATATATACACTCAATCTCGATCTAGGGTATTACTAACCCAATCTCTATTGAGTTACACCCCATAGCCAAGGTTATTACTAAACCAATAGCTCTGATACCATTGTAACGACCCAAGGACTTTCGGCCCAGAAAATCAACATAAATACCTTTATCGTAACTCATGCGGACTTTCCAAACACCGAAAACACTGGAATGTTATTAAAGAAATTAGAGGGTGAGATAAGAACGAAATATTAGAATAGAAGAAGAAGAAGAAGAAGAACCAATACAACACAGAATCAGAGTCTCACATCGCAGTGGTAAATAGACACAGCCATGGTAGAAATATTATACTGGAACGTCCGTCAATATCACTCATTAAGAGAATGCATTAAGTTTCATGAAGCGTTATAGGTAAAAAGACACAGAACATTACAAGAAAGATATAAAAGATAGCGGTGGAATTTAAAATTTTATTTAAAACATAATTCATAACATCGTGGTTCAAAATATCACAAGTCTGGAACTACATCAAACCCATTACAATAATATAAGGCTTCTGACTTGCACCATCAGAGTATAGAAATACATAAAAGAAAAAGCATGATTCCCCAAGTGAGACAAAGCCACAGTAGTAAAGACAAGAACTTGAGCAATACTTCAAAAGCAGCTCCTAGAAAGATGATACCACATCTTGATTAAGCCTGAGTATACCCACCCTGAGAACCTCGGGGGAAGCGGAAGAAAGAACAGGAAACAAAAAGGGTCAAACATAAAGTTTGGCGAGTCTAGTTACTTTTAGCAAATAAATAAGTAAAAGTAGCATGAAAGGCATATAAGGTGGATAAGAAAGGTAACACCATAAAGGTATGTATGACAAGTTAAACATGACAAAGTGTATATGCTTCCCTTATGATTTCTCTGCACTGATACTAGTATAATCAGAAATGATATGATCCCATCAACTATAAGATGGCAGACTTAGGCGTACTTCTGGTGAGAGATTTTAAACCCATACAAACCACAGGAAGCCCAATCCTAACGGGCTCCTAAACTTTACCAGAGTCTAGATGTACCCTAAACACTACCCTAGTCGATCGGCTCCCTACTCCATAGATACCCTGTGCCGGCCCCACAGTAGGAGGTATCACTTTCCTAAAGTGGCAACCCTTCGTGATGTGCACAACCATATCTACTGGTGTTACAGTCGTCTTATCCCCCTCTGCCCGACCCATGCACGCACATGTCCCTGGTCGGTGTAACACCCCGAATTTTCTGTTATTGTAAAATTAAAGTATAATTAATTCTTAATGAAAGAATTAAGGGAAACAGGTTATTCCATTGTGTTCGTCACGGAATTCTGCTTGAGATAGAGTCCGAGTTTGCATGAATCGGACTCTGTATGAAGGAGTTATGACCTCCGGAAGTTTCAGAATTCAAACAGTTCAAAAATTGGTTCAAATTTCGAATTCAGAGCCAAATTGGGCTGGGCAGAAAAATCCCCTCCCAGGACCCAGGTCGACCTGGGGGTCGACCTGGGTGACCAGGTCGACCTAGGGGTCGACCTGCCCAGTCGACCTGGTTTGGCCCTGGCTTGCCTGGTTGGGTTTTGGTCGATTTTTGAGGCTTGGCTGTGTCGCTAGGGCTGACATGTCGCATTTTGGTTGGCTCCTCTCGAAGTGAATGGTCTAGATTCGTCTGTGATCATCTGACGGCTCAAATCAATCTGAAATTCTATAAATATAACTCAACACTCTAACCTAAATTCACATAAGAAATTAGAGACGGAGCCGCCATGCTATCGGGAGAAAACTAGGAGGAGCCTCCACTTGTAGAAAAGCATAGAGACGAGCCAAATTAAAGTTAAAATAATAATCAAATCAATGTTAGTCTAACCAAAGGAAAGCAATTCAAATTCAAAATTCAGAAATCAGAAAACAAGACCGTCTTTTGTTGTAAGTATAGTGATTCTTCCGATGTGAATAAAATTAAGACTTGATTTGTTGTAAATTGGGAATGAAATTGTGTTATTGTATAACAACGAGGTTGATTCATATGCAATGTAATGATTGTGGTATTGTGATGTTTGTGATATAACCGAATTTATGTTGATCCTACTGTACATGTAGAATCACATGCAAGTTGTATAGTTCATGTTGTAATCGAAACTATATGTATATGTGAATTATATAGGTTGTATGTGATTAAGATTTCATGTGTATATATATATATATATATATATATATATATATATATATATATATATGCTAGAACCTTTATGCCTAAATGATTATGTTCACATACATGCTGGTATGTTTGTAAGAAAGTTGCAAGTTAATTGGATCCATGCCAAGATCCACTTTAACACATGTTTCATGTTGTAATTAGATATATGACTGGATCTAGTTCACTCCCTTGTCATAAAATTATACATACTTATGAAAATATCATATTCTTGTCATATACTAGTGATGTTCGATGTTATGTCTAGATCCAAAACATGTTTAGGCTTATGTTGTCTAAATCATATGCTAATTTATGTGACACCTATTTGGTTAGATGCCTATTTCAATGCAAGTTCACACATACGTTGATTTAGGCTATGTTGCAAGTTCACATTCGTCTGGACTATTTTGCAAGTTCACACCTATGATGTTCATATTGACTATGCCAAAAATGCCAAGTTTACACCTATGTCATATTCATGTTTATGAGTTCCCTTATGTCAACTTTGTGTGCGCTAAATTAGGCTAAGTTTTTAGCCTAATATTATATGTTGAAAACCAAGCGAACGAAAATTAGGCTAAGATTGTTAGCCTAATGTTTAAATGGGGTAACGTTGGGAATATTAGAAAAACTTGACATAAAAATATATGAAATTGGCATGTTTGTCACATGCCAAAATTGGTGGCATTTTAAACGGTATAAATTCTTATACCAAAATGGATGAACTTGGAAAGTGGGCCATAACATTAAATTTACATATATTAAGTAATAAAAACAAATATTTAAATTTAGAAAATACGAGTATGCTTAACATGAGGTTGGATTGAGTTGTGATGTAAACCTGCCCGGGTCCGCCCGGTTGTCCAGTAGTCACAACAATAGCTATCCAATGTGGGTGGTTAAGCATGAAGCCCAATAAGGACCCGAGGTTAGACTGAGTTACCATGTAAATCTGCCCGGAACCGACCGACACATCCAGTAACCGTAACAATACCTGTCTAATGTGAGTGATCGGTGCTTTAAAAAGCAAAGGACAGACTGTCAGGATGGTAGGGTTAAACTAATTAAAACACTTAACCAATTCAACATGTTAATGAAATTGATGGGTGGGGTTAGATAAATACAGACACTTAACCACTTAACATGTTTGACTAGAAAACCCTAGTAACGGGGACCTATTTCAGCAGTAACCCAATTAGGTATCATGGTACCCTAAAACTAGGCAGGGTGGGGCACGATTACTGGCTTATTGTAAGCGGTCAAAAGCGACGGCGGTCGGTGCAACAGTGTGGGTTCTAACGGAGTGCGGGCGTGCACACACTTCGGAGCAGACAAACAGGGCACTGGGGGCACCAGTAGTATAACCTATGCATTCTAAGGATTGTGTCGGGTCGCCACCATGGGACTTGATACACCCCATGGTGGGGCCAGCATAGGTATTTACAATCTTTGGGGGCTGTAAGACACAGATGATTATGCGAGTAGGATCCGATATTTAGAAAAAGGGGATCACTTTTCCTCCAGCATGGGGTGCTAGTTAAGACAATACAAGTAGGTGCAGGGATATAGTGTGGGGTGCGATAGTATATTCGATTCAAACTGCTTTACCTTAGTTTATGACACTTTCCCATTTCCAATTTATACTTGTCATGCCCTTTTTCTTATTCTCATACTGAAGAGTCACTAGACTTACCAGGCTTTATGTCTGACCCTATTTTCTTTCGTCTTCTTTTCTTCCGTTCCCCCATCCCCCCAGGTCCACAGGGAGGAAACAACTCAGCTTAGTCAGGCTCTTTTCAAGCTTCAAGATAGTAGATGTATGGTTCGGACTCTCTTTCTTTGGCAATGGATGTTGGACACACTCTACGGGGATTATGCTGTTTTAATTACGTTTTTATGCTTCTTTATTGAATAACCAAGACAGAAATGATGATGTAATGTTTTGGAAGTTATTATGTGACAATTATGGAAAGGCTTTGTATGAACACATTTTTACGAAATAAAAAGTCTGTTGTTTTCTGCTGCTTATATATTTGTGTTTATATATATCTGTCTTTTGTTTATCTGTGACTTTTACTTAAAAACCTCCACCAAAGTTAAGGCATTCCCTTTGTGAGTGACCTTAATGGATGGTGGGGTGTTTCACTTGGTATCAGAGCATAGATTTACCAGACTAGATAAAAGTTTTTGAAACTATTTTCAAAAAGAAGTTTAAAGAAGCATCTTTTCCAAGAAAAAGAGTTAATTTTAAAAAAGCATAATTCCCCAAAAGCCATATGCACTATCTCTCTATCCTTTGTCTTTAATACTTTCCTTTTTGTTCCAGCATGTCTGGAGATCTTAACCTTCCAGAAGGAGTACCGATCCCTGGCTGGTTCCGAAGGTACCTAGAGGCTAGGGCCAATGGTGCAGGCCCAGAAGACATTCCTCCTCCAACAGTGGTAGCAGTTCCTCCTCCTCCTCATGGAAATACTTTCGCTAAGACATGTAGATACTTCAAGGCTATGAGAGGAAAGGACTTTTATGGAACTGAATCATTTGTGGCAGCAAGGAACTGGCTGAAGGAGACCGAGGACTTGTTCGTCATCTTCGAAGTTGACGACAGGCAAAAGATACAGCTAGCAGTGTGGTTGCTTAAGGATGAAGCTTCCTATTGGTGGGAAGTTACCCATGCTGAAAGGCCAGTGGAAACCGGGGAAGATTTTAGGATGCTGTTTGAGATGAAATTCCTCTTCCAAGCTGAAAGAAGCCTGCAAATGGAGATGTTCCTAACTTTGAAACAAGGAAATATGACAATCAAGGAGTACGTCAATCAGTTTAATCAGCTGGCCATATTTGGGCTGGATTTAGTAAACACCCAACACAAGAAGGCCCTTCGCTTCGTCAAAGGTCTGAATGAGCCTCTACACAGCCTTGCAATGACCCATATACCCATGGGAGCAACTTATGAAAGCTTGGTGGACATGGCGCTGCTACACAAGGAAGATAATGGCAAGAAGGAGGCAAAGGTGGAAGTGCCTCAAGAAAAGTAAGAAAGTTTACAGGCTAAGAAGACAGACTTCAAGAAAGGCGGGAAGAAAAACAAATCCCGTGAAAAGAGAAAGTGCAATTTCTGTGGCATTGTGGGACATATAGCAAAAGACTGCAGAAAGAAGAAGGCGAAGATGAATGGTGGTTGTTTTCATTTTGGAGAGACTGGGCACTTGGCTAAGGACTGCCCAAAGAAGCGGGGCAGGGACAGAGGACTAGATCCACCTTAGGGGGGCAGGTTCACGCGCTGGTGGCACCTCCACAGGAATGAGGTAGAAATATTTCTATAGAAAGCTTAGTTTATCTGTATGATCATCCAGTTCGCACTCTCTTTGATTCGGGTGCATCACACTTCTTTATTTCATCTGCTTTAGTAGAATCTCTGCACCTAGACACTAGTATAGTAGAAGATCCCTTGGTTGTTTCAAATCCAATTGGGGGCTCGGCTTATTTGTCGATGGTTTGCTTGGATTTGAAAATCTCTATTCTAATTGTTGAATTTAGATGTAGTGCCTTTGTTTTGGGCTTCTCGAGATATGGACTAATCTTAGGCATGGACTGGTTATCCAGTAATGGTGCCATTCTTGATTGTGAGAAAAGAGTGGTTAGACTCTTGACTCATCTCGGTAACACTCTAGAAATTTCTTGTAATCCCTTGAATGCTGTTATGCTTAGTTATCTAGAGTCGCTTGATGCTTCTGTTGAGAATTTGTAGTCGGTTAGAGTGGTCCGGGAATATCCGGATGTTTTTGAAGAGGTCAAAGGCTTACCTCCGAAGCGGGAAATAGACTTCCGCGTATATCTTGTTGATTTTGCAAAGCCCGTAGCTCTGCCTATTAGACACATGGCTCCAAAGGAGAGAAAGGAGCTCAGTAAGCAAGTTAAGGAGCTTCTCGAGAAGGGGTTTATAAGGAGAAGTATCTCCGAATGGGGTGCTCCAGTGGTGTTGGCCACCAAAGCAGATGGTTCACTACGTCTTTGCGTGGACTATAGGGAGCAAAAAAAGCTGACTAAAAAGAATAGACACCCGCTTCCCAGAATAGACGATTTGTTTGATCAGCTTGTAGGTGCGTCGATCTTCTCCCAACTTGATCTGGCTATTGGGTTCCATCAGCTAAGGGTAGCTGAAGATAGCATTGATAAAACGGCGTTCAGAACCCCAGATGGTTTCTTCGAGTGGCTTGTCATGCCTTTCGGTTTGACAAACACACCCGCTTATTTCGTAGATCTAATGAGCAGGGTGTTCAGAGAATTCCTCAATAAGTTCATGGTGGTCTTCGTAGATGATATTTTGATCTTCTCAAAGAATGAGGAAGAACATGCTCAGCATCTGAAAGAGATCATGGATGCTCTCCATGCACATCAGCTAAAAGCCAAATTCTCCAAGTGCCACTTTTGGAGAGGAGTAAGATTTTTGGGGCATATAGTGTCCAAAGAGGGATTAGCTGTGGACCCCGCGAAAGTGGTGGCAGTGCAAGATTGGAAGACACCAAGAAATGCAACCGAAGTCCGAAGCTTTCTTGGGCTAGCCGGTTTTTACCGAAAGTTCATTAGGGATTTCGCGAAAATCTCATCTCCACTCACAAGGCTAACAAAGAAGAATCTGCCATTCGCTTAGGATTTAGACTGTGATATTGCTTTCCAACACCTCAAAAGGGCTCTCACAACAGCCCCAGTTCTAACTTTGCCAGATGGAAGCAAGATGTTCACAGTGTACACGGATGCTTGTAGTACGGGACTAGGCGCTGTTCTGATGCAAGAAGGGAGGGTAGTAGCTTATGGTGGAAGACAATTGAAAGTTCATGAAAAGAACTACCCAACCCACGATCTTGAGTTGGCCGCCATCATCTTTGCGCTTAAGTCTTGGTTCCATTATCTCCTAGGTGAGAAGTTCGAATTATATACTGACCGTAAATCGTTGAAATATCTCTTCTCGCATAAAGATCTTAACTTAAGGTAGCAAAGATGGATGGAATTCCTTGCCTCGTATGATTTTGAAATTTCCTATACTCCTGGCAAAGGCAACGTAGTAGCAGACTCGTTGAGCCAAAAGAAACTGACCTTAAGCCCTCTTTTTGTAGAAAGGCAAAGCTTGGAGTATATAGCCAGTTTTGACTTTAGGCCATCCTCTGATTTCATACCTGGTTTATTGGCCTCCCTAGAAGTACGACCCACTCTTTTAGACTCAATATGGGCCGCACAATGTGAAGACCCTCTGCTTGTGGACGTGATTGATAAGCTAATTAGGGGTGAAACTTCCAGTCAACTCAATAGGTACTCCATCGATGATAAGGGTTGGCTGAGGCAAGATGGAAGACTGTGCGTCCCACAAGCAAGGGAATTGGTAAAGAAGGTTCTCGAGGAAGCACAACATTCCAATATGACAATACACCCAGGCGGGGACAAAATGTACAAGGACGTAAAGAGAGTTTTCTATTGGAGAGGCATGAAGAAGGATGTGGCAGATTTCGTTTCTAAGTGCGCGACATGCCAATAGGTCAAGGCGGAAAAAAAGAAGCCTGGAGAACTGCTTCATCCTCTAGAAGTCCCGCAATGGAAGAGGGATAGCATTTCAATGGACTTCATTGACAGGTTGCCTAGGTCAAGAAGAGGCAATACTAGCATTTAGGTAATAGTGGACAGGCTTACTAAAAGCGCCCACTTTTTGCCTATCAAGAGTAGAAGGACTGCCTCATCTCTAGCTTCTATTTATCTCAAGGAAATAGTTCGACTCCTTGGAATACCCTTCAGTATAGTGAGTGACAGAGATCCCATCTTTACGAGAAAATTTTGCCGGAGTCTACAAGAAGCTGTAGGCACACAGTTATGTTTGAGCACGGACTATCACCCCCAGACTGATGGTAAGACAGAAAGGGTGAATAGGGTATTGGAAGATCTTTTGAGACTATGCGTGACTTCGGAGGGACTTGGCAGGATCACCTTCCTCTAGTGGAATTCGCCTACAACAACAGCTACCAAGCCACCATCGGTATGGCGCCCTTCGAAGCTTTGTATGGAAGACCGTTCTGATCACCAACTTGTTGGTGGGAGTCTGCTGACAAACTTATACTTGGGACAGACATGATTCGAGAGACTTCAGAAAAAGTGGACTTGATACGAAGGAGAACGAAGACAGCCCAAGACAGACAGAAATCCTACGCCGTTAAAAGAAGGACCGACCTTGAGTTTGAGGTTGGGGACAGGGTTTTCCTTAAGGTATCTCCTTTAAGGAACGTCGTTCGCTTCGGATCCACGGGAAAGCTAGCACCAAGATTTGTAGGACCATTCCCTATTATCGAGAAGATTGGTAAAATAGCTTATAGAGTAGAGCTGCCCGAAAAGTTGGCCGGAATTCACAACGTCTTTCACGTTTCTCATCTCCGAAAATGTCTACATGAATCTGCGGAAGTGGTGGAGCCAAACATTCTAGAAGAAGCCGAAGTGGAACGCGAAGCAACTGTAAGAAGATTTCCAACTCGAATCGTAGGAACTGAAGTGAAAAAGCTACGCAACCGCGAAGTCAAGCTCGTCAAAGCTCAGTGGAGCGATGCCGAGGAAGACGCGACTTGGGAAACTGAGGACAGAATACGCACGGCCTACCCTTTTCTTTTTGAGGGTATATCTTTGATCTCTCTTTTTCCTTAAGTCATGCTATATCTATCTTTAGGTATATTTCCTCGATATTATCCTTTATCCTTAGGTAGAAACCCTTTGGATGTAAACATGTATTTGAAACATGTTATGGTTGATGGCTGCAAGTGGTTGCTAGTGGTTGCTCGTGGATACATATACACACACAACCTAGGTTTTAGATCGGCTCAGTCACTTCATACTGCATGTGCATATATGCATTCATATTTGTATATGGTTGAAAATTTATATGTTGTCATATGGATGTCGCATTTATATGAATGGTTGCGCACTCATGTAGAATTATGAATAGGGAAAATTTTGCATACATAATGGTTTCATGGCACTTATATGATTCGCATTAAGGAGGTCAACTGAATCAGTAGACCGCCTAATTTTTTCATTAGATAAGAACATGTACACAAACTGCGCATATGATCATAAAGCATTAGAAGTCTTTTAAGGACAATGGACGCCTGTGGTTTATGGTTGAGTAGATGGACGATTGGATGTTAGGAATCACGTTCTCCTAGACTTGAAGATTTCGGGGACAAAATCCTTTAAGGAGGGGAGAATGTAACACCCCAATTTTTTGTTAACTGTAAAATTAAAGTATAATTAATTCTTAATGAAAATATTAAGGGAAACGGGTTACGCTATTGCGTTCGTCTTAGAATTCTGCTTGAGATAGAGTCCGAGTTTGCGTGAATCGGACCCCGTATGAAGGAGTTATGACCTCCGGAAGTTTCAGAATTCAAATTAAAATTCAAACAGTTCAAAAATCGGTTCAAATTTCGAATTCAGAGCCAAACTGGGCTGGGCGGGAAAATTCCCGCCCAGGACCCAGGTCGACCAAGGGGTCGACCTGGGTGACCAGGTCGACCATAGGGTCGACCTGGGGGTCGACCTGCCCAATCGACCTGGTTTGGCCCTGGCTAGCCTTGTTGGGTTCTGGTCGATTTCTGAGGCTTGGTTGTGTCACTAGGGCTGACATGTCGCATTTTGGTTGGCTCCTCTCGAAGTGAATGGTCTAGATTCGTCTATGATCATCTGACGGCTCAAATCAATCTGAAATTCTATAAATATAACTCAACACTCTAACCTAAATTCACATAAGAAATTAGAGACGGAGTCGCCATGCTGTCGGGAGAAAACTAGGTGGAGCCTCCACTTGTAGAAAATCTTAGAGACGAGCCAAATTAAAGTTAAAACAATAATCAAATCAATGTTATTCTACCCAAAGGAAAGCATCAAATTCAGAAATCATAAAACAAGACTGTCGTTTGTTGTAAGTATAGTGATTCTTCCGATGTGAATATGATATTTGTAATTAGATATATGATTGGATCTAGTTCACTCCCTTGTCATAAAATTATACATATTTATGAAAATATCTTATTGTCATATGCTAGTGATGTTCGATGTTATGTCTAGATCCAAAACATGTTTAGGCTTATGTTGTCTAAATCATATGCTAATTTATGTGACACCTATTAGGTTAGATGCCTATTTCAATGAAAGTTCACACATACGTTGATTCAGGCTATGTTGCAAGTTCACATTCATCTTGACTATTTTGCAAGTTCACACCTATGATGTTCATATTGACTATGCCAAAAATGCCAAGTTTACACCTATGTCATGTTCATGTTTATGAGTTCCCTTGTGTCAACTTTGTGTGCGCAAAATTAGGCTAAGTTTTTTAGCCTAATATTATATGTTAAAAACCAAGCGAACAAAAATAAGGCTAAGATTGTTAGCCTAATGTTTAAACGGGGTAACGTAGGGAATATTAGAAAAACTTGACATAAAAATATATGAAATTGGCATGTTTGTCACATGCCAAAATTGGTGGCACTTTAAACGGTATAAATTCTTATACCAAAAAGGATGAACTTGGAAAGTGGGCCATAATATTAAATTAACATATATTAAGTAATAAAAACAAATATGTAAATTTAGAAAATACGAGTATGCTTAACACGAGGTTGGATTGAGTTGTGATGTAAACCTTCCCGGACCCGCCCGGCTATCCAGTAGTCACAACAATACCTATCCAATGTGGGTGGTTAAGCATGAAGCCCAATAAGGACCCGAGGTTAGACTGAGTTACAGTGTAAATCTGCCCGGAACCGACCGACACATCCAGTAATCGTAACAATACCTGTCTAATGTGAGTGGTCGGTGCTTTAAAATGCTAAGGAAAGACTCTCAGGATGGTGGGGTTAAGTTAACTAAAACACTTAATCAATTCAACATGTTAATGAAATTGATGGGTGGGGTTAGGTAAATACGGACACTTAACCACTTAACATGTTTGACTAGAAAACCCTAGTAACGGAGACCCATTTCAGCAGTAACATAATTAGGTATCATAGTACCCTAAAACTAGGCAGGGTGGGGCACGATTACTGGGCTGATTGTAAGCGGTCAAAAGCGACGGCGGTGGGTGCAACTGTGTGGGTTCTAACGGAGTGCGGGCATGCACACACTTCGGAGCAGACAAACAGGGCACTGGGGGCACCAGTAGTATAACCTATGCATTCTAAGGATTGTGTCGGGTCGCCACCATGGGACTTGATACACCCCATGGCGGGGCCAGCATAGGTATCTACAATCTTTGGGGGCCGTAAGACACAGATGATTATGCGAATAGGATCCGATATTTAGAAAAAGGGGATCACTTTACCTCCAGCATGGGGTGCCAGTTAAGACAATACAAGTAGGTGTAGAGATATAGTGTGGGGTGCGATAGTATATTCGATTCAAACTGCTTTACCTTAGTTTATGACACTTTCCCATTTCCAGTTTATACTTGTCATGCCCTTTTTCTTATTCTCATACTGAAGAGTCACTAGACTTACCAGGCTTTATGTCTGACCCTATTTTTTCCGTCTTCTTTTCTTCCATTCCCCCCCCCCCCCAGGTCCACAGGGAGGAAACAACTCAGTTTAGTCAGACTCTTTGCAAGCTTCAAGATAGTAGATGTACGGTTTGGACTATCTTTCTTTGGCAATGGCTATTGGACACACTCTACGGGGATTATGCAGTTTTAATTATGTTTTTATGCTTCTTTATTGAATAACCAAGACAGAAATGATGATGTAATGTTTTGGAAGTTATTATGTGATAGTTATGGAAAGGCTTTGTATGAACACATTTTTATGAAATAAAAAGTCTGTTGTTTTCCACTGCTCATATATATATATATATATATATATATATGTTTATATATATTTGTCTTGTGTTTATCTGCAACTTTTACTTAAAAACCTCCACCAAAGTTAAGGCATTCCCATTGTGAGTGACCTTAATGGAGGGTGGGCTGTTTCAGTTGGTTTGCTCTGCCCACACCGTCCTCCACGTTTGGATCTCTTACAATCAGCCTAGTAAGCATGCCCCACTCCGACCTAGGGCGGAGTACTTGTTCGATACCATTATATGGGATAATGACTGAAATTGGTCCCACACAAGATGATACAAGCTCTCCCCTTTGTCTTCTATCCCCACTAGGATTTCTACCGGTTATGTATACCAATTGGTGTCTTTAATTACATAACCCCCTTAGGTTAAGTTTGCAGGCCTATATATAAATATTACCCACCCTTTTAGATTTACGTAACCCACCCACTGTTCAACCAAATGTACTTAACCCTATTCAAGTTCATGTTCATACAATCCCTATGTATTCAACTAGGTTAAGTATTCAAGGTTTATTACCATATTTTCACTTATGGCTACAGTATGCTAGACCTTCCACATTAAGCCTACCATTTGTGGATGCTGGACATGTCGGGCGTGTCCGGGCAGACTTATTCCATAAATCGGGCTTAACCTTGTATCTTAGCACGTCTCGTATTTGTGCACCTATACCTCTCACATTAGATTCACCACTTATGGTTGCTGGATATGTCGGGCGGTTCCGGGTAGACTTCCAATGCAAGTGAAATCTAACCGTGTCTAGGCGCAGTTATAGTTTCTAATTGCTATAATCCTAGGCATTTCGTTATTAGCCAATTTTACCTATGTCATTATAGGTTTAATGCCCCTTTTCCCCAAATATGTTCATAGTGAACTATATGTACAAATTCATGTTCATAAACATTATTCAATTTATGCCAAATTTCCCCTTTTTCAAGTTATGTCAAAATTTAACGTTTTCCCCTCGTTCCCAAACTAACGCATTCGCATAATTTTTGCGGCATGCCTAGACTCGAGAATAGCCTGGCTATATAAAATAAAAAGGGAAAGGGAAGATGACAGAAATGATTATTCTAATAAAATTAACATACACATATAAAGGCATAATGATAAGGTGGACATATAAGAACAGATCGGTGAACTTATGATAATAAAACTGGTTCTAACATAGTGTGGATGTCATAATAGGCATGATTAGATCTAAACAAGGATTTTGATGTCCAACTAATGACAGATCTAAATTAATCACAACATGATAGGTACAAAATGATCTAAATGTAAATTAGATCGATAATCAAAAGTAGATCTGGCATGATAAAGGTTGAGATCCAGGTCGTGTTAATTCATAATATCATGGGTTAACAAATTACAATAGTTCTGATATGATTCAGTCACATGGATAGATCCAAATTACAGTCATATCATGTTTTACTTTTTATTTATTTAAATATAAAAATAACTTAAACTCACAGTGTTCGAATCTAGAAAACAGAAGGAGAAAGGCGAAGGTTGAATCACAGAACTACACTTGAATCGCTAGACTTTGATTGCAGAAGAAGAAAGAGATTTGATTCAGTCCAGGCACCAACAGCATTTAGGCCCCCATTGATTTCAGTGTGAGAAAACTAGAAAAACAAGTGAAACACCCCACCTCCGTTAGGGTCACTCTCAAAGGGAATGCCCTAATTTTGGTGGAGGTTTATAAGTATAAGTCACAGATATACAAGACAGATATAAATACACATATTTTTGAACATCGGAAAATAACAGCAACTTTTATTTCATCAAAATACGTGTTACACAAACCATGCCATAATTGTCTTACGATACTTCCAAAAACATTACAATTTCATAACTGTCTTGATTTCATAACTTAAAGAAGCATAAAAACATAAGTAAACTGCATAAGTCCCCATAAGTGCTATCCAAAGCCATAGTCCAAAACGAAAGAGATCCAAGCAATACATTCTTTCTCTTCAAGTTGGATGCGAAAACTGGTCAAGCTGCGGTATTCCCTCCCTGTGGACCTGGGGGGGGGGGGGAACGAAAGAAAAGAAGATGAAAGAAAAGTAGAGTCAGACATAAAGCCTAAGTAAGTCTAGGACTATTCAGTCTATGAATAAAGAATTGGGCATGACAAGTATAAACTGGAAATGGGAAAGCACTATAAGCTAAGTTAAGTTGTCTAGAGTCGAATATACTATCGTACCCCATATTAATCTCTGCACCCCTATAAACTAGTTCCCAACAGACACCCCATAATCAGGGTGAAGTGACCCATTTCTAATGATCGGCTCCTACTCGCATAGTTACATGTGCCTTACGGCCCCCGATGTTGTAGCTACCTGTGCTGGTCCCACCATGGGGTGTATCAAGTCCCATGGTGGCGGCCCGACACAATTCTAGAATGCACAGGTATATTACTGGTGCCCAGTGCCTAATTTTTCTACACCGGAGTGTGTGCACGCCCGCACCCCATTAGAACCTACACTGCTGCACCACCGCCGTCGATTTGACCTCTTACAGTCAGCCCAGTAATCGTGCCCCACCCTGCCTAGTTCAGGGTATCCTGATACACCTTGTAGTGTTACTGCTGAAAAGGGTCCCCCGCTACTAGGTTTTCTATTTCTAGCCAACATGCTAAGTTGGTTAAGTGTTCTAAATAAACCTAACCCCCAATCAGTCTGTATAGTTTAGCATGTTCAATTTGATTAAGTATTAATTCAATTTACTTAATCCTATCAAATCTGACTCAGCCTTAATTATCTTATTAAAGCCTCGACCTCTCACATTAGACAGGTATTGTTGTGACTGCCTGTTGTCGGTTGGTTCCGGGCAGTCTTACGTCACAACTCAGTCTAACCTTGGGTCTTTATTGGGCTCAATGTTTAACCACCCACATTGGATAGGTATTGTTGTGACTACTGGACAGCCGGGCGGTTCCGGGCAGGTTTACGTCACAACTCAATCCAACCTCGGGTTAAACACATCGTATTTTCTAAGTTTACATATTTTGTCTCTTTTCTTTTTATATGTAAATATTTGCAGCCCATTATTCAAATTCATCTTTATTGGGTAAAATTAATTTATACCCCTTAAATGTTCTCAAGGTCGTTGGCATGCGTCAAACATGCCAACACATATGTTTTATATTTTTAACTCAACGTCATTACCCCCGTTTTATACGTTCGCTATAATATAACATATGTTGGGTTTAACATTTAAAACCAACTTAGCCACATGAAAAAGGGGAGGCTTAGAACATGGTGTTTATATATTCTAAGTAACATCAAAAGGGGTATGTGAACGCATGAACTTGCAACATAACGATCTAATTAACATAAATTAGGCACTTGTGAACTTGCATTGTAATAGCATATAATCTTAACATAAAACATACCTAAACATGAATCATGGTTTTAAATCTAGTCATGTAAACTTGCATTTAAAATGTGAATCTAACTTAATTATGTGTCGTATATATATTCAGATGATTTTGGTAACAACATAGGCCTAAAACATATTTTCAATTAGGCATAACACCAAACATAATCTAGTCATGTTTATAGAGTCAACACAAGTTCACAAAGATGCTTACTTTTGTCACTAATACAAAAGTATGACTTTTTTCTCACTAGAATCATAATTCCTATTTCAACATAAATTCATATAAATCATAATACCCAAATGGATCCAACTACACTAAACATGATCATAAAAATATACATAGAAGGGTCTAAAATCATGTTGGCATAATAGTGAACCACATACTTGCATGAATCTCAATTTTGTTGTAATAAACTACCACAAACATATAGTCGTTAACTTTCAACATGAATCATATACTTGCAAATACCCAATAGGTGTTGTAATAGACTACCACAAACATATAGTCGTTAACTTTCAACATGAGTCATATACTTGCAAATATCCAATAGGTCTAACATCATTATACCACAACATCCCAAATCTATTCATAATTAGAATCATAGCAACATACAATTATGAGTTATCATCACCACAAATTAAATACAATTCCATTTCTCATTTTACGTAAATCAAAACTCAATTATTCATTCACATCGGAATAGCACTCTACTTACAACGTATGACGAATCTTCAATTCAGGTTTCTGAATTTGGAGATGCTATCCATTGTTGTAGGCGTTGTTTTGATTTAGTTGTCGTTGCTTTAAGCTTTCGAATTGCCTCCTAATCGTCTCTCAATTTTGACGGCTACTCCTAGTCTTTCTTCAGCAGCATGACGGTCTCATTCTCATTTTTATTTGTATGAATTAGGTGGAGTCTTAGGTCCTTTTTATAGAATTTGTGAATTGATTAGGACCGTCGATGGAGCTTAGATTAATATTAGTCGTTCGTTTGAAAGAGAGACCAATCAGGAGCTGACACCTAGCCCTAGTGACAAGGCAAGACTCAGAAATTCGGCCAAGCACAGACCAGGCCAGCCAGGAGGGCTGGGTTCGACCTGGCTCAGGGGCCAGGTCGACTACCCAGTCGACCCCCAGGTCGACTACATAGTCGACCTGGGTGCCTTGGGTGGGAAAATTCCCTCCCAGCCCAATCTGGGTCCGATTTTTTGAAATTTGAATTTGTTTCTGAGCTGTTTCCGTCTGTTTGAATTTTAAACTGAATTCTGAAACTTCCGGAGGCCATATCTCCCTCATACGGAGTCCATTTTATGCAAACTCGGACTCTATCTCAAGCAGAATTCCGAGACGAACGCAATGGCATATCCCGTTTCCCTTAATTCTTTGATTTGAAATTAATTATACTTTAATTTGTGAATTTCACTATTATAGAATACACGGGGTGTTACAACAAGGCCATATATATAGCTGCCAGCCCCAAGAATTGACCTGCCACGTCAGCCCTAAGGGGGTCGACCCATGGGTCAACATCCCCCTTGAGGGGTCGACACCCCCCCTTAAAGGGTTGACACCCCTGGACAGGAATTTTCCCGCTCACCCGAAATTCTGCGATTTGAATTTTCTGAACCTGATTTTGAATTCTGGACCATATACATACATACATACATACATATATATATATATATATATATTGTGCATATATATATATTGTGCATATACAAACTTCAAACCATCATAACTTCTTCATACAGTGTCCGTTTTACGCAAACCAAATGTTTGTTTTGACCAAAATTTCAAGACGGACGCAATGGTGCAGTCTATTTCCCTTAATTATGATTATTAAATTGATTATTATTTAATTTATCCTCTTTAATGTTGTTAAAATTACGAGGTGTTACACTTAGTATACTGGAAGGTACCCCATGAAGTTGAACTATCTCTCGAAGATATATCGATGGTTGCCAATCTTCCATCCTCCTACTCTTAATAGGAATAAAGTGGGCACTTTTCGTAAGTCTGTCCACTATCACCCAAATGCTCGTATTGCCATTTCTCGATCTGGGTAATCCATTAGTGAAATCCATAGAGACGCTCTCCCACTTCCATTGTGGGACATCCAAGGGCCGAAATAATTCGTCAGGTTTCCTTTGTTCAGCCTTTACTTGCTGGCAAGTCAAACATCGACTACAAGTTCTGCCACATCCTTCTTCATGCCAGTCCAAAAGAAAACTCTCTTCATGTCTCGATACATCTTGTCGCCACCTGAATGGATAGTCATCCGTGAATAATGAGCTTCCTCAAGCACTGCCTTTACCAATTCCCCCATCCTAGGGACACACAGCCTTTCATCTCGTCTTAGCCACTCTTTCTCATCCATGATATATCTAAATAGGTGACTAGAAGACTCTCCTCTACCAAGCTTGTCCAAGATGTCTGATATCTATGGGTCCTCCCATTGCATAGATCCAATACGCTCTAATATAGTAGGTCGCACCTCCATTGATGCTAATAATCCCAGTGTGAAATCCGTAGATGGCTTAAAATTGAAGGTCGATATAAACTCCAAGCTCCGCCTTTCTACGAGTAAATGACTCAAGTTCATCCTCTTCCTACTCAATGCATCCGCTACTACATCATGCTTGCCTGGGTATAAGCTATCACAAAGTCGTAGGATGCTAGGAACTCCACCCACCGTTGTTCCCTTAGGTTCAGATCCTTTTATGAGAACAAGTATTTGATCGACTTATGATCCACTTATAGCTCAAATTTCTCTACAAGTAAATAATGTCGCCAAGATTTCAATACGAACACTATAGTAACCAACTCTAGACCATGGGTAAGGTAGTTATTCTCAAGAACTCTCAACTATCCGCTACCATAGCATATAACCCTTCCCTCTTATATCAGAACGACACCAAGTTCTGTGTCACAGGAATTTGCGTAGACTGTGAACATCTTTCTTCTGTCGAGGAGAGTCAAAACTGGGGCTGTTGTCAAAGCCCTTTTCAGTCTTTGAAAGGCATCCTCGTAATCAATGATTCGCGAAAAATCCAAGTTCTTCTTTGGCAATCGAGTGAGCGGGGCTGCTACCCTTGCAAAGTCCTTGATAAACTTTCTATAATAGCCTGTCAACCCTAGAAAACTTCTTACCTCCATCGCATTCTTTGGAGCCCTCCAATTTTGAAGTGTGATGAACTTAGCGGGATCCACTACTATCCAGTCCTTAGAGATCACATGCCCTAGGAACCTTATTTCCTTTCTCCAAAAGTGACACTTAAAATTTTTTGCCTTGAGCTGATGCGATCTAAGAGTGCACAGAACATCTCTTAAGTGTTGGGCATGCTCCTCCTTATTCATTGAGAAGATCAGAGTGTCATCCACAAAGATTACCACAAACTTTTTCAGAAACTCTCTAAACACACTACTCATTAAATCCACAAAATATATGGGTGCGTTGGTTAGCCCAAAAGGCATAACCAGCCACTCAAAGAAACCTCAGGAGTTCTGAATGCAATCTTGTTAATATTGTCCTCTGCCATCTTTAGCTGGTGAAATCCCATTAGCAGATCCATCTACAAGAAAACCGATGCGCCTACTAACTGATCAAATAGGTTGTCAATCCTCGGTAGCGGGTGCCTATTCTTTTTAGTGAGCTTAATCAGCTCTCTATAATCCATGCATAAACGAAGCGAGTCGTCTGCCTTCGTTTCAAAGACAATTGGAGCTCCCCACTCCGATATGCTTTTCCTGACAAATCCTTTCTCGAATAGCTCCCCTACTTGCTTTCTAAGCTCTCTCCTTTCTATAGAAGCTATGTGGCGCACTGGTAGAGCAACTGGCTTCCATTATCTACCAAGTAAATCTGGAAGTCTATTTCATGCCTTGGAGGTAATCCCTTAACCTCCTCAAACACATTTGGATAATCTCTGACTATGGGCACAGATCTCAAATCTTCAACAGAAGTATCAAGTGATTCTAGAAAACTGAGCATCACTGACCTTGTTGGTCACAGGAAATATCGAGAGTTCTACCATGACAAGTTAGAATTCTAACTACTCTCTTTTCGCAATCAAGAATGGCATCATACATGGCTAGCTAATCCATTCCTAGAATCAAACCATAGCCCAGAAATCCCAGCATGTACGTGTAGTATTCAAACTCGACGCCCAAGATAAAAATTCTCAAACCCCTACATATCATGGATAAATGAGTCGTACCTCCTATGGGGTCTGAGACTACTACAAGATTAGAGACTATACTAGTATTAAGGTGTAGACTATCTACCATAGAACTGAATATAAACTAATGAGAAGCGCCAGAGTCAAAAAGGGTTCTAACAGGATAGTCAAAAATGGAAATCAAATCTTCAACAGTGACTTCCTTACCTCAATCAGGTCCACTAGCCTCTAAAGCATGTACTTGTCCAGAAGTCCTTGGCCTTTGTCCTTGCTTGCTAGGGCATTCCTTAGTGAAGTGTTTTACTTGACCACAGTTAAAGCAGGCTTTCTTTGCCTTTCTGCAGTCCTTCACAAAATGACCCACAGCTCTGCAACCATAACACTTGATATCTTTCTTGATCTAAGCCTTTTCGGGCTTTCCTCCTGTCTTTTGTGCTCCTTTCTTGGGCTACCATTTCTTTTTCTAGCCTTTAGTCGGTGCCTCCTTAGCCTTACTGTCTTTCTTCTCATCCTTGCCATCTTCATGCATTAGAGCCATGTCAACTAGCCTCTCAAACGTCACCACCATCGGTATATGAGATAATAAAAGTCCTTGGAGAGGTTGATTCGATCCTCTTGCAAACTTAAGTGCCTTCTTATGGGGTGTATTTACCAAATCCAGACCAAATCTTGCCAGCTGATTAAACTTATTGACATACTCCTTAACAGACATATCTTATTGTTTCAAAGCCAAGAATCTCTCCATCTATAATCCTTCTTTCACCTGAGATAAAAACTTCACCTCAAATCATTATCTAAAATCATCCCAAGTAGCTACTGGTTGTTCTGCCTGTGTCACCTTCCACTAATACAAAGCTTCGTCTTTTAGTTGCCATGAGGCCAACTGTATCTTCCTTCTAGCATCAAGCTCAAAAGACCAAACACGTTCTCCATCTCTCTTAGCCAATTTCGTGCCTCAACGAAGCTTGATCAGTACCATGAAACGGTTTTCCTCCCGTAGCGCAAAAGTATTTACATAACTTAGAAAAGTTATCTACTCGTGGAGGTGGAGCTACAACAGTTGCAGTGGGGGGTAGGGAATCTCATTAAACTCCGGCAGGTGCTGTGGCCTCGAGATACCTACAGAACCATGTCAGTAGTGGAATGCCCTCAGGAAGATTGGGTGCCCCAAACATGCTGAAAAGAGAATAAACAAAATATTCAATAAGAGATCGAGAGAATATTGAATATGGCTTGAGGGGATATGTTTTTCAAAAATAGGTTTTTATTTGAAAATACTTTGTTTTTAAAATAATTTTTGGAAACTTTTCTCAAATCATGTAACCTTTGGCTCTATATCAAATGTGACACCCCATATCCATTAATGTCACTCATAAGAGAATGCATTAAGTTTCGTGAAGCACAATAGGTAAACATTACAGAAATTCATAAGATAGATATAAAATAAACAGCGGAAATTTCAACTTTTACTTAAAATAAAGCACTGATCAAAACAGGGTACATCATTAAACTAGTTACATCAAAAACCAAGTATTCCAAAATTGTCTCATAATGTAAAATAACATAGTGCAATAATATAGAACCATATCCCTCATAGCAAGCCACAACAGAGTAGAAAGTAAGTCAAAGCAGTACATCTCACATATTCTAAATCCAAGCTGAAAAAGAAAGTCCTAATCACCAAGGAGTGCTACCACTCTAAAGACCTAGGGGGCGAAAAGAAAGAGAAAGAAACAAAAACAAAAGGGTCAGACATAAAGTCTAGCGAGTTCTAGTGATTTTCAAATATGCATAAAATCAAGATACCAAGATAGGTAAACATGGCTGGATGAGAAAGCATAGTATCATATATGGCAGCAGATAAACAATATAAACATAACAACGGGATAAACAAGAATAACATGAATAAACAGTGATTGAGTAATGCTTCTCATTTATATCCCTAAAAATAGGTTGTGTCTGCACTAATATTAGTATAACAGGATTAGGCGTTAGCCTAATTACTTAACAGAAACGACAGGATTAGGCAGTAAGATTAGGTGTACCCTAATTACACAACAGGATTAGGTGTTACCCTAATTACATAATAGCAAGATTAGGTGTACCTTAATTATTACCCATGTGGTCGGCTCCCTAATACGTAAATACCTTATGTCAACACCGATAGCAGGGTGTATCACTCCCTAACCCGACAACTTATATAACACAGACCTATTTACTAGCGTTACAGTGGCTTAGTTTCCCTAATCGGACTCACGCACGCTCACGACTCTGTCAGAATGTGCCTGTAACCACCTTCCCCATTTGAACCACTTACTATCCAGTTCAGTAAAGTACGCCCTAGCCTCTACCTAGTGTGAGGCCCTCAAACTAAATACCAATAGGGATACTAATTGATACGGGTTCCACACAACAAGATTTACACAAGCCAAACCCCCTGAGCTTGTGCCCCCAAGAAACTTGAATTTTAAGAGTCCCCAAAACCCGATACAACAGTAGAACGAAGGACCTCTTAGCTTATCAATAATCAGGTTTTAACGTAGCAAGTTTAGGTTTATTAATAAGCATAGTTGTAATGTTACATGTTATTAGGTGTGTACACCCCTTCCCCAAAACAACTTCCCAGATATACGTATAATTACTTAAAGTAATTTAGTTTATTAGTCGACATCTAGTTCTTACAATATTCTAACACGTCCCTTACTTAATGTTTGTATTAAGTCAAATTAAACATGTTTATACATATGCATACTATTCCATTCAATTATATCCCCAAATTACAGCATGTACAAGTTCATGCATATTATACCTTTTTCATCACATTCCTAATTTACAGCAAGTACAAGTATGTGCATATTATACCTTCCCCAAAATATAGTTAAACAGTCCCCAATTTAACAATATGCCTAAATTCCGCTTTTTCATGTCATTTCTTATTATCCCAAATTTACTATATGCAAACTTTAACGGGATTTGGCCTAGGCTTTCAAAGGTCTAGGCTTAGCATAAACAAAAGGGAAAAACAGAGGAAGGAGAATAGAATCAAATCAAACCACATAGGTACATAGGCAAGAATGGAAATAAACTAAAATAATAGAATTAGGGAAAAGGAAGATATATACACATAACTAATTAATCATCTGGCAGTAAAAGCATGTATTTTACTTATAACAACGGCATAGGTGAATAACAGATATAGCAATTATCTTATAAACATGTATCCTAAATCCAACTTTAATTAACTATCATAATATAATTGTAGGTATCAGATCTGAAAATAATAGGGAATTCACAGTGGGTCTTGGTGAAGAAGAGATTATATCCCTTATATATATATGTATGTGTATATATATATATATATGTCATTGTAGAAAAGTCCGCTTCTATCTCTTTTATTGTTGTATGTAGATCTTGTATGTTGGTTATCTCTATAGATCTAGGCTTCGGCAGTGTCTCCCCATTATATATATATATATATATATATATATATATATATATATATATATATATATATATATGAATAAATTCTTGAAGGTAGAAGGTATGAAGAATAATTGTGTGTATTGACATGGGAGAGAGCCACCTATTTATAGATTTACAGAGTTAACCTCAACTGTTAGATTCTAGGGTTTCAATCTAAGCCACACATGTAGCGCTGAGTCAGCGAATGAATCTAGCTAACAAAATAGTCAAAATGCATAATTTTGAACCCAACCTGGATTTGGATTTGTCGACCCACTAACCCCCTAGGTCGACCCAAGGGTCGACCCACATACCCTTAGGTTGACCCAGGCAGAGCATGGGTTGCCCCATGTATGTTAGTTCACGCACAGAATTATCGACTGTTTTCAGGTTTGAATTGATTTCAATATATATATATATATATATATATATATATATATAATCCCCTTATATGTATACAAACTTCTCATTCCCCTAACTTCTTCCTACGTTATCTGATTTACGCAATGATAAAGCCATTTTTACTTAACTCTTAATATTTAATTAAGTAACTCCCAATTTTATTATCTTTACTCTATGGTTATAGTGTATTAAAATTTGGGCTGTTAAACCTAACCAACCTACCTTTTTACCCAATCGCAATATTTGGGTTGTCAATGGGTTGTGACAGATCAGGTTCGGGTCGGGTGAACTCGGGTTCGGGTCAATTCTTAAGTGGGTGGGGTCAACCCGTTTATTAAACGGGTCATATTTTCTCAACCCGAACCCAACCCATTTAAAACGGGTGGACCCGACCTGACCCGACCCGTGCAACCCGTTTATTTAAACAGGTTGGGTCAGGTTAAACAAGTTGACCCATGAACCCATAAACCTACTTACTTGACTGTATTCTTAAAAACAATATGCGTTTAGTAAAATACAAACATAAGATATAATACATGAGCATTTAAATCCACATTTCACATGAGCATTTAGCAATAGTAATGCATACAATTAATTTAAGATGATACAATACAAATGATGTCGTACATATTACGACATTTAAGTCACCAAATAACAATGATACAAATAATCAGATTTTCATAATCAACATGACAGTGATATTCAAATAAAATAGACACTCAATTCAACACGTATGGTTTACTCGAATAAACATGAAAGATTCACAGTGATAGGATCCTCCATTGGCTGTTGGGAAATAAGGACATTCACTTAATTTAGCACGTATGCAATAGAGATTCACTTAATTGCATATTACGTATGATGAATAGAAATTTATTTTATATTAAACGGGTCATAGCGGGTCAAAAACGGGTTCACGGGTCAAGCCGAAACCACTCGTTTACTAAACGGGTCAGAGCGGGTTGATCGAAAATTGACCCATTTATAAATGGGTCGGGTCAGGTTTTTTCGTGCGGGTTACTAGTCGTGTTAGAAATTGATAGCCCTACGCAATATATTGGATAATGTCTTAAAGGAACACGAGTTACTTGAAGGTTACAACAATATGAACACTTCACCTAGAACCATGCTTAAATTGGACATCAAGAAGGCATTTGGCTCTTTGCATTGGAATTCTGTTGTTAGGATTCTCAGTTTCATGAGTCTCCCACCCAACATAATAACTTGGATTCATGCATGCATGTATACTGTGAATTTTTCAACCAATGTGAATGGAGCTCTGTTGGTTATTTTAAGAGCAAAATTGACATTAGGCAAGGTGATCCAATGTCTGCGTATTTCTTTATTATAGTTATGGAAATGCTTACAAAATTACTTGACCAAGTAGTTGATTCTAATTCCTTTAAACTGTATCCAAAATGTCATGAACCCAGAATCACTTCTTTGCTTTTTGCTAATGATTTGATGAATTTCTGTAAGCTTAACTCTACCACCATGATAAATATCATGAGTACTCTAGACAAATTTTACATAATGACGGGATTGCAAATTAATCTGACTAAATCTAAAATGAACTTGGCTGGAGTGTCCTCTGCCTTTGTCAAGTATTTGCACAATATCACTGGTGGTTTTTGCATCAACAACAGTACTATATCATATCTTGTCTACCACTCACATCTTCCAGAATTACTGTGACGAGAAGGAATTTCGCTCGGTCCGAACCAGTCGCTAAACCGACCCAGGCCGTTCGAAACGCCCTATCGTTTGAGAACAGGACAAAACAGAACGCATACAGAAGAACATTTCACTATCTATAACAACAGTGCATCAGATTACAAGAATATACAGAGTATAAATGAATATTACACAGAAATATCAGAGATTTAAATTACATTTAAATACATAGCAGCGGAAAATAATACAATACACAACTAGAAGGAGATATACGGATACAAAGCTTTCCGGATATCGTTCCAGCTGTAAACCAGGATCCTGTGAATATAAATCTGCAAAACCAAAACTACTAGCTGCCCGTGTCAAAATAAGGGCACCCAGAGTTTAGGTTAAAACAATAAACTCCAGGTCAGTCATGTGACTGGTGTGAGAACTAAAACAGTTATTAATTCTTTATTTTAAAGTTAGGTAAATCAAGGGACCACGTCGTATAACACGGAACGGGTTTCCTCCCAAGAATACCAGTGCATAAAACGAACAGCGCAATGCTAAATAAAGAAAAATGAAGCTGTTATAAGACCCAGGTCCCATCACACAATGCAACGCAGTCGAGGATAGGGTTTTCCCTTATAACAGCCAAAGAATGCTTGATACGTTTAAAACAAATCATTTGATACTATTATAAGTGCATAGTGTATAAAACACTTCAAATCATAAGTATCAATCATAGGCGGCATGAGCGTCCCATGCCACTATGCCACCATATATAGGTTTACACATAAAACCGCAAAGTCACGTATTTGGAAATTGGATTTCCATCTATGAACCGAGGCAAAAGATAGTCCTCAACCGATTCGTGACTCTCTAGCCCGAGCCACAGGCAAGCGCGCAGGCAAGCCTTTAGATCGTCAGGGCCGGTCCACACGGAGTGGATTATTATGCCTGAACAATACGTCTCCCCACCCTATGGGGTGTAAGTCTGGTCCGTCAGCCGACCAGAATGCATTCGGCCGAAACCGATATAACCGAGGCGCCTCGCAACCGCAACAACCACATAAGTCAAACTCGTCAGGGCGTGTAAAACCACTGACGCCACTTCTAGCTAGAAAGAAACGCAAGTCCTCCCTGATGTCCTCTCCCGTTTTTGGTTCATACCGGGTGTGAAACTCGCGAAGTAAACGTTACACGAAGCTACGCCACAAAGGCCGTGCTTTGATCATCACCAGAAGACTTTGCTTTTCAACAGAAGCCTTGATCATTTGCATCTTAGCATGCCACACAGGCAAACCACTCTATGCAACCGATATCAGTCACACAGAATGAAATCTAATGTCAGACACACAGTCCATTTACAAGTCCGTTCTGGGCCTGAACGAAACCGGAGGCACCTAGTACCCCGCATATCCATCGATCTCCAAGTACGTCTGGACGATCACCAACTGTTTCCATCTTCTTGGGTGTACAGCCCAATCAAGATCATCAGTTATCACCCAAACGACGTGAAGACCTCCGGTCTTCGACCATCGTCTTCATCTTCGACTTATCGTCGTATCAGTTATTCAGAATGGGATAAACCCGGTCTTTCCGAATAACTCGCGTATATTTTAAATAAGTGTTACACAAACACAACATACGCCTCATTCCAATTCATCAGTCACTAACCGTAAATTAATCAAGAGAATAATTCCCCAAATATTAACCCCGAAGGCCGAAACCAACATCAGATCAATATCCAGAAAACCATTCTGCTTGGCTAACCGACAGTTAATTTCTAATTTCACATTCATAGGGAAAGGTTCCCATTAATTTTATCAAAGATAAATTCTTTAATTTATCCTTTAATCTACTTTTGAATATCAATTCAAACTAGTCGGGATTAACGAAACTTACCGAAGTAATCATTTGTTTTAATTTCCCGATCCCAACCTATTTATCCCATGAAGTAAAACTGGTAATACTTTATATCTAACACCACAGTGTTATCGGTAAATTCAATTACCATTTCACGTTCAAATCTAATTAAAGATTTAACTATCGCCTGGAGCAAAACTGGTGATACTCCATTTTCGATCATTTCAATCTAATTAAAGATTCATTAAAACTCCACTTAGTTTTAATCGTTAACTGGGTTAAAGAATCAGTGTCATTTAAAACACGGTTCACGATAAACCCAAAGTCACATTCATTAATTATCGGGTTAAAGAACGAGTGTTATTTAAAACACTGTTCACGATAAACCCAAAAATCAATATCAATTCAATTCCAATTAAATATTATTTAATTGGTACACTTCATTAAATCTAAATAAAAAGATTTAATCTTTCCTCAACTGGGTTCAAGAACAGTGTTAGTGAAGACACCATTCACGACAAACCCAAATCACATTCGATATTCAATACAAGGCTCTGAATAGAAAATATATCGGCTTATATTCAATATCGAATTCTACGACTAACAAATGTCGTATTGGAAATAACGATATAAATATATATCTTTCAAATTTCCATAACAACACCTGTATAATCACGAATTACAACATCGAAATATTCCGAAGACAATTTCGATTCAAATCCACACCAATGCAATCATTGGAAATTTTGGTTATTTTTAAAACCCTTTTCGAATTCAATTTATTTATTTAAAAATAAATAGAATTATAATTCTAGTTCAAAACTAGTTCATTTCGATAAAAATCTATTTTTATCTTTTCAAATATGGAGTTTTTCATCCCAAACTTTCACAAATCATTTCTTATGATTTTACACAAATTATTACTATTTTTAATAATTTTATCAAGGCCCGTACAGTCGATTTCCATTAACGGCCATCGAACTGCACTTACACCGACCTTTTTCGAATTTGATTTGGACGTATCTCCAAATCCAACCGTTAGATTTCAAATTTCTAACATTTATTAGAAAGCTCTTTTCGATACGAACCCAACGGTTCCGGTTTTAGGAGAATCCGACGGTCGGATCTCCCGCAATGTCCGTTTGAAATAAATGGTCGAAATTTACGAACTGCCGCGGCGCGGCGCGTTCTATTCAGGCCATTATATTATATATATATAATATATACTTCGTCGATTCTGTTTAAAACGAATTATATAAATAGTTTTAAATTCGTTTCAAAGGCAATTTCAACTTCCATTTCAATTCAAATCGAATTTGAATTCTTCTTTATAAATTCGTTTCAAAATTCATTTCTATTCAATTCAAATTTCAATTCAATTTGAATTCGTTTTCAATTCATTTCATTTCGAAATCGTTTTCAATTCAATTTATTTCGAAATCGTTTTCAATTCAATTCATTTCGAAATCGTTTTCAATTCAATTTATTTCGAAATCGTTTTCAATTCATTTCATTTCGAAATCGTTTTCAATTCAATTTATTTCGAAATCGTTTTCAATTCAATTTGAATTCGTTTTCAATTCATTTCATTTCGAAATCGTTTTCAATTCAATTTATTTCGAAATCGTTTTCAATTCAATTTGAATTCGTTTTCAATTCAATTCATTTCGAAATCGTTTTCAATTCAATTTATTTCGAAATCATTTTCAATTCAATTCATTTCGAAATCGTTTTCAATTCAATTCATTTCGAAATCGTTTTCAATTCAATTTATTTCGAAATCGTTTTCAATTCAATTTGAATTCGTTTTCAATTCATTTCATTTCGAAATCGTTTTCAATTCAATTCATTTCGAAATCGTTTTCAATTCAATTCATTTCGAAATCGTTTTCAATTCAATTCATTTCGAAATCGTTTTCAATTCAATTCATTTCGAAATCGTTTTCAATTCATTTCATTTCGAAATCGTTCTCAATTCATTTCATTTCGAAATCGTTTTCAATTCATTTCATTTCGAAATCGTTCTCAATTCATTTCATTTCGAAATCGTTTTCAATTCAATTCATTTCGAAATCGAATAAAATCGATATAAATATCGTTCACGTCAAAAATGGCGTTAATCTAATCAACACGGCTTCATAAATTTCTATTTTCAAAATAGTTGTTATTATCAAAATATTTCGTTCAACACATGACTAATCTCAATAGATGAGTACTGTCAACACATGAACCTTTATTTTATAATATTCTTTATTTTTCAAATTGGAATGAGGCCCAATCAATTACCATATAAAGTTAATTATATGGATTTCCATACAACACATGTATATAATAGCATTGAAAAATAATCAACCATCAACCAAAGTGCACTACACTGTATAAGCATCAAATATAGATATTCAACGCTTATAACAGCCTGTCAATCAATCGATCGACATATTTAATCAATCAGGATGAGTGAACTTCAAATTTCATCCCAACACCCGTGTGGGGTTTCAAACAATCAAACAAATATTTTATTCGTGCAGTTGGGCGATGTGTAAAATTTATCGTCCCAATCAATGTCCTTCAAATAGGTGTACATAAACAAACCGTCTGGTTTGTAAATGAATATTTATTTATTCGCATTCACGTTAAAAATTATATTTTTAACGATAAAACATTTTATTTCAACATATGAATTTCTATTCAGTTCATTCTTTAAATAAAATGATATTTTAATTTTTCTAACATATTTTAGAAAATTTCGGCGGCATAACGGCACGATACTAGAAACGGGACAAGGCCTAGCCTTATCCCCGGTCTAGTGAAGGCCCACGCCATTCACACATCAATCAAATCAATTCGTTATGCAAACCACAAAATTTGGAGTAAGAGTCTAACCTAGCCTTACTCCTTCGCCTTATAACGGCGCACGTCTAATCCTAACCAATTTATCGATTCGATTTTTCACACCACAAACCACATTCAAACCAATATCACAATCAATAACCAAACAGCCAAACAAACAAGTCCATGGTCTGTGGACGATTGTGTCGGGTGCTACTAAGCACCGTCTGCATCCTAGTATATATATATATAACTAGAAATAAAATTGAAAGGTGAGAAATTCTCACTTATAGCTATCCTAGCTCCACGGCTCTTCTTAGTAGAAAATCTTCGTCGTTCTTGCCCCTTGTCACTTTCTTCGCCCGCATTCACTACCTATGTAAAAATCACATTTTTAATTCGAAGTTCAATAGATAAAAATCACATTTTTAATTCGAAGTTCAATAGATAAAAATCACATTTTTAATTCGAAGTTCAATAGATAAAAATCACATTTTTAATTCGAAGTTCAATAGATAAAAATCACATTTTTAATTCGAAGTTCAATAGATAAAAATCACATTTTTAATTCGAAGTTCAATAGATAAAAATCACATTTTTAATTCATAGATCTCGCCTTTTCTAATATAAAAATCTAATCTATTTCATTTTCAAAATCTAATCTTTTTGACATATGAATTTCTATTTTTACTTCAATGCCCTATACATATAAAAATCAAAATTCTCTTCTATTAAAAATCTAAACTATATACTATATAAAATAAAAATCTAACTTCAGTTTTTAAATATAATCAAATTCAGTTTTTTTTTTCTTATAATCAAATTCAGTTTTTTTTTTACTTTTACATAATAAATAAAAAAAACAACAGTAATTAGTTTTTTTTCCTGTAAAACAAAAATAAAAGTAAAAATATCAATAACCCTAAATACTCACCGATTGAAATTGGAGGGGGTCGGATTTGGTTTGGGCGTCGGAGTTGGGAGGGGGGGGGGGGGGGTGGCGCACGATCATCGGAGGCGGCGATTAGGTCTGGGGGGGGGGGGGGCTCAGGTTCCTGGCGACATCGACTTAGAAGGGGGAGAGACGGAGGAGAAGGGGGGGCGCGGAGCTCTGGTCGGACGGCGCCGCCTTGGGCGGTGGCAGCGGCGTGGAGGAGGCCGCTCGCGCCACTCCGTCCTCTTCTTCTTTTTTTTTTTTTTATAAACTGAATTTCGATTTTGAAATAAAGAGGAGGGGGTACAGAAGATAAAGGGGAAAATATATTTATTTTTTTATTATTTTATTATTTTATTTACTAAGAGTTGACTTTTTCATACGACCTCGAAACGAGGCCCACCGCCTGTCGTCCATAGCGTTTTACCCCCTTTTCGAACACAATGGGATATGTATCGTAAACTGAATTGATCGTTACAATCAGTTTCCGTTAAATTTACATTTAAATCTCTATATTGAATTTCAAACGTACATTTCAAATTACCGGGATCACATACGAACTCTAAAAATTCTCGAAAAATATTTTCTAGCTTCGTATTGACGATACGGTCCTAACAAAACTAGTTTCGTCGAATTCTGAGACCGTTTGAAAAATGGCCAATTTCCAGTCGATTAAAATCAACTGAAAATGGTCAAACGCATTTTCCTTTGCCACGCTCACATATTGATTCGAAAAATTATGAAATTTGAAACCTAGCAATAACTTAACATCACGGACCCAACAAAACTGGTTTCGTCGAAATCCGAGGTCGTTTGCAAAACGGCTATTTTTAAGGGCCTTATATATATATAAAAATATATATAAATTCCACAGCGACTATTTCTAATTTTAAACTGGACATATCTTATCATTTCTAAGATGAAATCCCAGTTTGTTAACTTCGTTACAAAGATATAGTTATACAGATTCAAATATTTCTTGTTTCGTTCAATTCTGACTTATATTGAATTCTGTATATTCATTTGAAATTAGAAATCGAATTTTCGAACTACCGCGCCATTTTCAATTCCTTTTATAATTATATATAATTATTATATATTCTAACGACGACGTATATAATATATACGTTCTAATTATATTCAAAATAAATTTCTCGTCGATATTATTTAAAATAATTCATTTTAAATATTCAAAATTCACTAAAGTTGCCAAAATAAAAATTTTAAACTGGCCCAGAATTTCCGGGTTGTTACAATTACCGTTCCTCAATGTACTCCACTATATGAGAAGATCACTGGTAAGATAGAATGTTGGTCGAACAAGATGCTTAGCCATGCATGTAGACTTACACTTATTATATCTATCATTATTTTTATGTATGTCTACTGGTCTAAGACTTTTATTTCGCCCTAGAAACTTTTAAAAATGATTAGAACGACCTTCATGAATATTTTTTTGGAAGGGTAACGTCCATGTTAGATACGCTGCTCCGATCTCCTTTGAACAAATTGAAATGCTTGTCAATAAAGGAGGACTTGGTATCATTAATACTGTTATTTGGAATAAAACAATCTAGGTCAAGCATATAGATAATAAGCTCAATAAATCTAATAGCATTTGGATAGCTTGATCCCGTAAATACATAATTATTGATCATAAATTCTGGACTATGTCTCCACCTCTACTTTTGAGTTGGACATGGACTAGCATTTTTAAGATTAGAAATGAAGTACTGCCTTTATTTACATATAACACCTCTTCTTACAACACGATTAAATTCTAGGGTGACCCTTGGTATGATTTCGGGTTCATCCTTAGTAATACAATCACTTATCAAGAAAAACTATTACCTGGTGTGCATTGCAATGCTATTATTAGCAGTTTGATTTCTAATAGCAGTTAGTGCTTCCTAGTACTTCTATTAGTAGTTGTGTTGATCTATGGAGGAAGCTTGATGATATGATACCGTTTGCATCCAAACCTAAAAGAATTGCATGAAAATGGGCAGGTGAGAGTTTCAACATAAAGGCTTTGTACTTGATTTTGATTGGTGTTGAAGCACTACCTGTATGCAGGTGGTGGTAAATAATATGGAAAGGAGTAAATGAAGCAAAAAAGAATATATTCCTCTGGAGATTCAAGCACAATGCTTTATTTACTAAAGTGAAATTGGTTTCATGTAGACAACTTATGCCGATCTATTGTGAATTCTACGATAGTGAACCTCAAACGACTGAACAACTTTTCTTTGAATGCACGGTCATTTTTGATGCATGGAAAGAAGTCATGGGTAGATTGGGGATAAATGATACATCTCAAAATATCTTCTTGGAATGGAATATATTGCATAAGATCGCCATGAAAGTAGATGAAAGGCAAGACTTTTTTCTTTTGTTTTAAAGAAATTCAATCTGCATATATGAAAGATTAGAAATGATAGGATTTTCATGCCTGAACATGCAATAACCAATATGCAAATGAAGTCACAAGTCCTAATGAAAACCAGAGATGGTATCCAGATGATGAATTTCACCTTTGACCCAGGAATTGGCTTTGGTGTTTGAAATTTGCTGGATTAACACGTGTTTTTTTGTTCGTTTTCTTATAATTGATAACATTTGTATCTCTATTTTCTTTTTATGTTTTTTAACTACCCTTGTTACTATGTAATTGTTTTTTGGTTATCAATACCACACAACCCCATCGGCCTTGCCAAAAAAGGATAAGTTATAAAATCTAGATTATTTTGTTAAAATTTCGTAATAGCACTGAATCTCTTTTTCACATCTCTTATCACTTTAAATTTATTTTAGATCTTCCAATTTTCAAATTTGATTTAAAGATTACTTCCTATTCAAAATAAATATATATCCTTTAATATTTCTTGGATTCTAAATTTAAATATTTTAGATTTTATTACTTATACTTTAAATTTTAATTATATTTGATTGCTTCAGTTTTAATTTTATTATTTTCCTATATTTGTAAACTTATATAATAAGTCTTAAGTTTCTTATTTATTTATGGCTTTAAATATTAAGTTTTAAAGATTTTATATTTATACTTATAATTTTATATCACTTTTGAAATTATAATTAAATATTATTAATTTATATTTTTTACTCTATTAGACCATTTCATTATATAGAACAATAGTATGTTTAAACTCCAGAATTACTCTGATTTATTTCGTCATCATTTACATTATTTTCAATAAAATTTCAATTTCAAATTTCTAAAACATGTCGACATGGGGTACTAGGCATGTCGACATGGTTACCATTATTTTCAAATTTTGAATTTCAAAAGTTGTGTCTATTGGTTTGAAACTTTTCCTTAAAGGTTATGACTGGTGGACAACTATAAATAGGCTTCTAAATTCGAATTTTCACAACTACTTTCATTATTTTCCTTCTATCCTTTCTCCTTTCCATTTCTCCTCTTAATTTTATAAATTCTATAATAAAACTCTGCCAAATTTCAAAGAGAATCACATCAATTCTATTCTAGATTGAGTCTCTATCAAACTCTCTTAAGATTTCAACTGTTACTCTGAGTTATAGGGGTTTCTGTCATCAAGGAATACAAGATCAAGTTCTATTGAGTCTTCCTTCCAAAAACCAAGATTGAAAAGGTGTAGTTGTAGCTCATATAAATGAATTGGTGTGGTTGTAGCCTAAATACCAATTGAGTCTCACTATAATCTGGAAATAGGTAGGGTGTACCTCGTGACCTTTGAAATTGAGGATTGTATTTGAAGATTATTATTGAAAAGAAATCCATACACTACAAGAAATCCATACACTACAAGAAATCCATACAGTACATCGGTTAGGCATAAATAAGAATTTCAATTTTCCTTGTAATCTATATCTATCATATTATGATACTGAAATGAGCAAAGATGATACTTGACTATAGCTGTATAATCGGCTATCATCAGCAGTCCATGTTAGACCTGTCATCTGTCGTGAGAACTTTTCCAGATCATGGTTATTAGCTAACTTACAAAAAATACATTCATGAAGAGGCTAAAGTGAACTAGGAAATTGAAAGTCCAAAACAACAATATAAGATAAAAAGTATAGGAAGGACTTTCAAAGACTGACATTGTTTATATAACAGAACGAAAACCATTTTAAACCGCTGTAACTGATTTGGTGTGCACTTATATTATAACAGAACGCAAACCAGTTTAAACAGCAGTAACTTTGGATTAGTTTTAGGATAAAATGTGCCAACATGTAGCAAAGATATATAACAATGGTAAATTTTACAAAATAGACGAAGTTTCCGTAAGTAATAGGCATGCCTATAGAGTTCCCAGCGATGCGACAAACTTGTGACATTTGCATGAAGAGCCTTTTAAACTGCAGGCATATTCAGATAAGTAGAAACATCATTGTCCGAACAAGGATTGAAATCAGCCATCTGAAAAATCAGTAGGAATATACATTTTATTTTATCATAAATCAATGCTTGGCTGATAAAAATAAACATAATGGTAAATACTAAATACTCACCGAAAGACAAAATTTTGTATTTGTGTTATCGCAACACCAGATTTTGGAAGTTGCACTAAGTATATTGAGGAGCAAATGTAAGGCCGGATCTCAAACTCCCCTGGTACGGTATAACCATTTCATCTATAACACCACCTTTCTCTCTAGGTTAAATACAAACTAAACCACCTATAAAATACTTAGAAGAAGGTGGGTTTCTCTGTTTAGTTTCCTACATCAATTTAGGTTTCTCTAGCCTCAGCAATACTAATAATCGAGATTGTAAATACGGTTCAGGTTCAACTTGATCATTGATGGCCTAACAAAAAAATTTGCAATCTCGATTATTAATATTGATGAGGGAAGAGCTTAAAATTAATTGTCTTCATCCCCTTTGCGTGATCAGTTAAGAAGAAACTGAGCTGCCTTAAGTAACATAATGCTTCTCTAGAGCCTACATGGAAATTTTGTATGAAATGTATCAAAATGTTACGTGATCCTTGTATTGTTAACTAATGAAACACTTGTACAAATATTTTTATGATAAGTACGACATTTTTATGATATGTAACATTCAGCACTGTAGGAAAAAAGGCACAGCCAAGATAAACTTTTGAAGATCCTGACACTGTTAAGTAGTACTGCCAGAAAATTCCAGAACCATGTCGACGAGGTGTTCAGTAACTTTAAGATACTGCGACCAAATTCCAATAAGATGGAACATTCACGTTTTATTAAGTACTAAATCACAATTTATGTGTGTATACCTAAAGATAAGAGAGGTACTGAACAAGCATTATGTTGGCTAGTTGAGGAAACACTTCAAAATGATAAAGTTGATCATATGGATGAATATTTCTACTGCTTGCTGTTAAATATTTATTCTGGTTAACAAACCAACTAAACTCGAATTATCTTGGGAGTTACTAAATTGATCCGTTGAAACTTATTGATCTTCTGAACTTGAGATGCTAAATTTCGAAGCTCTTTAATAACTGAAAAACTTTATTTTGAAATTTTCATTATTTCGAAGTGTTTCCTCAACCAGAGCACAGAAAGCTAGGTCAATACCTCTCTTACCTCCACATATACGCATAGAACTCGTGATTTGATTCTTAACAACAAGTGAATGTTCCATTTTCATGGAAATAAGACGTAGTATCCTAAAAATACTAAACATATGCCGACATGGATCTGAAATATACCTCTTGACAACACTACTATACACTAATAGTGAAATTTGATAGGAGATCCTACCATGTTAGTGTTACGTTTCAAATTAATTATCAATCCATTGAATGTAGTCTCTTAATTTAGTAACTCCCAAGATAAATTGATTGTAGTCACTTAATTTTGTAACTCCCAAGTCAAATTAATTGTCAGCTCATATAAATTAGACCTCTTAGCCACAAAATTAACTTGCTCATATTTCTGAGAAATCTTGAAATGTTCACACAAACTTGATATATAAACCACTCATAAACATATGTGCTCATGCTTCACAAATACAAAAAAGTATCACCTGCACTATGCATGTCTGTATGCTCATAATCATTGTATGTTATATATATATACACACACACACACACACACACACGTGTGCATGCAGAAGTCGTACATTAAACATATATTTATCCAATTTTGTTTGCAACATTCATAACATTCATATGAAAACTTTAAATGGATTAGTATGCCCAGATAATGTTTATATATAAAAATTTATCCACTTATATGTCTAGAAGCAATAACATATAATTAAAGTAAAATAAATACCATTTGCATATCCTAATGTCAAACACAAGGTAAGTAGGTATAATAATTATAAAGTGCCACTCTTTTAGCCTATCATTATTTAGCTATATTTAAAAGCAGTAATCTTTCATGTATATCACTATATGTGTGTGTGTGTGTGGACAGTCCGGATTTACATATTTAAGCATAATATATATATGGCATATTTCAGTATTCATACGTACTCCTATACATGCAAATCAGATGGAAAATAAATTAAATTAACATACATAAACACATTTTGATTGCAAAGTAGGTATACCTGTTTTGAACCTGTTTCTCTATTCAGTTTCCCACAACAATTCACGTTTCTCTGGCCTCATTAATATCAATATCGAGATTGCAAATATGGTTCAGGTTCAACTTGATCGTTGATAACCTAACACAAATTTCTGCAATCTCGATTATTTATATTGATGGGATAAGAGCCTAAACAAATTGTCTTCGTCCCTTTGGGCAATCAATTAAGAAGAAACTGAGTTGCCCTATATAACATAATGCTTCTCCTGAGCCTACAGGAAAATTTTGTATGAAATGTATCAGTTAAGTGTCACTCTTTTAGCTGCATAATTTCAGTATTCATGTATACTCCTATACATGCAAATCAGATGGAATAAATTAAATTAACATACATAAATACATTCTGATATACTTGCATAATATCACGTATTGCAAAATTCATAAACTCCCAAGTCATATGCTGCACAATTTATATATTGTGTAACTCATATATATAATCCATGCATAGCAAGGTTCCTATATATATATATATATATATATATATATATATATCAGCGTAATATGTTTGCTGCAAGTACTCAATCAAGCAATTTAAATGAACATGTTAACATTTAAAATCAATGGCCATATTAAATTCCAATCCATATAATTCAGGCAATCAATATATATACAAAACATGTTCAAAACCTATTAAATTCATATGCAAACAGCTTGGAACATATTTTAACAAGTATAAAAACCATTTGCTTTCATACACACTATTATGAAACATTTATATGTATATCTAGATTTAAATTTGAAGTAAACAGGGGGTCATAAGCATATAAATTTAATTTGGTATACTGTCAAAACCCAGAGTTCAAAAGTAACTTAAAAACCCAAATACAAAACCCATTTACAAAAATTATTTGCAGAAATCAAGTGTTTTGGTTTGTCGTTGCAGAAATCAACACGCAACGGATTTTAACTATTCAAAACCCTAAACGATAGGATCCAAACAAAATCAGATAAATCAAGTTTGATTTTATAACTTTCTAGCTTTAGCGTTTTCACGAACTTGAATATGATTAGGAATTGAAAATCAAATCGCTTTTTAGCGTTGCTGAGATGAACCGCCTCTAATGGTATCCATACCAATGTTGAATGAGATCGTCTTTACAAAATCAAATTAAACTGAGAAATAATAAGCAATAAATTGAAAGTGGTTAGAAGCTAGGGTTTTTATACAGAAAAAGGAAGAAAAGGGAATGAAGGTTAAAAGATTTTAAGTATGAGGGAATAGGAAAAGAGAATAAGTCAGTTAAGTTTACTTTGGACACGCGGACTTATGTTTACGAAGAGGCGGGAATGTGAAATTTTTATGTCGCGCTTATATCGGTAATGGAAAAACTTTTGCTTGCATTTGATAATAAATGCCACCAATATTTGCGACAAAAAATCATTTTTCGTTTAGTGATATCAACCCAGAGTTGTGTGGGACTGAATGTAGGATAACTTCGAACCAGTACAAAAATCCTGGTGTAGTGTTTTGCTTCTTATTCTGCATCTGTGTTTGATTCTATGATTTTTATATATTTATGTTTTGCATCTATTTTTGATTAATTCAAAAAGATCTGATAAAAACTATACATTTCCATTAAATACTATTCACCGCCTTCTTATGTTAAGTTTTTCTTAAGTCCCTTAATCTGCATTTCGCAACATTCAAGTCCCACCGGATCTATTCCTTTAAAAAAAGCAACATATAATAACTAAATAAAACAAGCTATCACAGAAATAGACGTTGCACAAAATAGAATTCCCAATTCCCACTTCACTTTAGTATCCTACAGTGATAGGCTACTAAGAGAAAATAGAAAGAGAATAATTAAAGCAATCATAACATCAAACAATATCCTACCTACCACCATTTAGAGCCTTGAATGCTTCGAAAAATCATATGATTGTCCTTGATTATGTCAAGAGGTAATGGAGAACCTCGGTTCTAGTTGGATTCCCATACGTTCAACGTACGTTTGTTTTCGTAAGATAACTAGTTCACTTCCTAAGCGATCCAAGGTACCCGACCATCGTTACCAGTCCTGATGGACCTCATATGATACCACTGCTTCAAGTTCGATCATTGAACACTTTGAGCTATCAACAACTCTATCTTTATGTCGAGTCCTACTCGAGTCAGTCCATTACTTCGCAGTCTCCTTCGCCTATCACTTTCACCTTTGACCACTCCCATCCAAGTTCACAATCCAAGAACTAACATTCTTCAGTCCACAAATTTCATCTCGTAGAAGCGATCAACGAAATAAGATCTCCAGTACACTCTCGAAGATCTCGGCTACAGAAGATGTGGACCTCAGTCCAAATTCCACCATTTTATGGACCGGTGTCGATCCACACAGACCTAGCCAAAATTAGCTAAGTGTTTGCACCACACAAACCCCCAATGCCTCTATATCAAGTTGTACCCAAATCCGACCTTTCTCGCCTTCTTACACCAATCCACCAAGTCGCTATCGAGTTCCTAACTTTCTACCTATCCAAATTTAAGCAAAAATTCACCAAATCCTCACCGAGATCCCACCATGCTCTCGCCAAAGCTACGACTCCCCACATGCCAATGGCATGGATTTATACCAATCGTTGCCCCATGGACCGATGTTGGTCTATCGACTTAGGCATTTTTGGCTCTAAAATCCTTATGTTGCCTCCTCAAGTGCTTTGGAGTCTATTTCCCATGTTTCATCTGATTTTGATGATTTAAACTTCGGATTTGCTCTGATCTTCGATTCTAAGTCATAATTCAAACAACTCAAAACAACCAAATCAGGCATAACATACATTTCAAGCATTGAAGCAGTAGTTACACACAATTTCAGACATATACAAACATATAAATACATTGAAGCATGAATCAACCACTGCCAATCACAGATCTATTACAATTTGAGGCAATTTGCATATAAAACATTATATCAAACAAATTTACTTAGCATATGTTATAATTAGGTTAATCTGGGGTTCCGAGATTTAAAATTAATATGATAATCTATTTTTAGGGTTAAATTAACATATAAGATGTTCAAATGACCTAATTACAACACATAGTATGATATAGCTATATGAGAGATTACTGCCACTCAACAAAGCTTGAAATCCAATGGAATTAGATATAGATCCGATCCGGACACTGAAGAACAAGCACAATCTAATGGAGAAATGATGAGATCTAATCTTTTTGGATGTAGATCTAGCATTTAAAAGTAAATTAGAATTGATTCGGCGAAGAAATTATAGGTCTATGGTTTGAGATGATTAGGTTGTATCGGAGGGTCACAATCGCCCAACCTAACGTGAGAATGAGGGGAAAAGCTCTAATTCTCTGCCTACAGCCCCCTATTATAACTATTGCTCATAAGCCTAATGGGCTATTCTGATTTCAACCCATTATCTATTCTGAAATCCATCCAACATAAATAAGATCTTAAAACAATAATTTATCCCAATCGCTCAGTTGTTTTCTTAATCTAACTACCCTGCAAAATGGCCTACCACTATACCAATGCAATGAGACCATTTATAACACCTACTTCAATCTCTATCAAAAGTTATGTCTAAAACGATAAATCACAAGGGAAAAATGATCACAAAAAGATTCAGTAAAAATCATGGACATGTATTACATCCACATGAACCACACATTAAATATTAGAATGACACGACAACTTATGAATTAAATAGAATTATTTTATGATTCTCGAATACATAAAAATAGGTCATTACATGGAATGAGCTAGTGAATTGGTTTGTGAGCCTGTTCAGGGTCCATAAATCGTGAGCTAAATTGTGATGACAATTGACAATAATCAAACGGAAGGAACAAGAGTCCTTTAGGTTTGCCCGATAAGGCTCAGTCTGGCGGTTAATTCCTTAGATAGGCCTGAATTGTCAGCGAGATTAATGGCGGCTATTCCGGGAATATCAAATGACACGAAGTTCAATGCATACTTAGAATGGAATCCTGCAATGGATCTCAATGAATCATATAATTTAACATAATGATAATTGATCAGGAAAACAAATAAGCTGCTAAGAAAGAAGATATGACGTCGTCTAAGGCGAGGAACCGTCTAGAGAAGGGTAAGAAAGAACAAAGGAAAAAGTAAGGAAAATGATGGGAATGATGGCTTGGGAAAGAATTGGAGGGAACCAAATTTTACTTCATATGTTGATTTAACTGATTGATTGAAAAGGATGAACCTAGATTCTAGGGGACACCCTTATTGGAGATCGGCATTGAGAGAGCCGACTAAACGAGAGCTAATTCAAAAAAGTTCTGGTTATTCCACAAGCTGGACCAACATACAAATGAATGCAAATATCTTAAGGACTTGGTGGAAGAGCATATTAGGAATGGACAGCTCCCACAATATGTCAGGGATATAACTGTGTTGATGAAGTAGGGACAACCATTATTTTCACCAAATTTGAATGGGCCACACTCGAAGAACCAGGTCTTCATCGCTAAATGGAGATGACACGAAGCTAAATAAATAACGACTACCCAAACCAAAAGGCTGAATCACTTACATATCTACAGGGTCATGAGTTGGTCTCTAGGCATGTTTTGAGCTGACAATAAACATCAAACGCGAAGAGCCTACAACTAGTTTTTAACTCTTTTGGACATCAACAATTTATGCAAATACTTAGATCCGCATTAAGCGATGAATAAACTAGATCATGACTGCTTTGGCTGAGGAGATAGGTAATTACTGCAAGGAGCATGTCCTTTTCACCAAAGAGCGGTCAGGATGGACTCATATAACAAGTGGAAACAAAGATCTCAATCGGAGAATTAATGCCAGTTGTTTTATTGAAAGGTGACATGACTGACTTGCTCCCAATTGATTGTGCCCTCAACCAGAAAGTTGAGGTCGGAGAAAGGAAGGTAGTACATCATGAATTGATCGCCTTTGTCCTTGATCAGAGAGTAAGAAATGAGTCATTTCAGCCGAAAGTCACATGAGTGACTTATTTAAACATTTGAGGTCCGGTTAGGGCCTAAAGAGGACGCATTGACTCAAGGCAGCTACGACACCACTATATAACATATGACTTGAAATCGAAGTGCAGGAACTAGCGCCACTTCACAAGAGAGCGACACGATCGACTAGCTTGTCGTCGAATCTCTTTCATTGGAAAGTGACTAGATTTGGTTCAGCTAGGGTTTGGAGTGGCCGAATAGGTTCAGAAGAGTCATGACATCGCTGTTTTTTTTCAGGACTTAGGATTGGAATGCAAGGAGTATGACACTTCGCATAAGAGCAACACGCTTGGATTACTCAGTCCTTAAATCTCTATCCTCAAAAAAAGATTAAATTTGAGCTTAGAAAGGGTCTGAAGAGACCAATGATCCATCTAGAGAGGTTGTGTGTGTGGGTATCGATCTACAGAGATTAAGCTATTTACTATTGACTTCCGACAGAAACAAATTTGGATAACATCCTGATGGATTTTATAACAATCCGGAGAGGCCGTGAATATCGATAATGACTCAAAAAGGTCATGGTTTAAAAACGACCCAGAGAGGTTAAAGATTTGAATCGTACTATTTCTGAATAGTTATGGTTTTGTATTCGGGGAGGTTGCAGGACTTGGCTATCGGCTCAAAACAGTCGTAGGATTCAATTGTATATTAACTTAAATAAATATTTATGGGTGGAATTAGACAATACGAAACTCACCTTCCTATTGCAAGGTATGATTCAAGGGGCATGTGTTAACTTGTCTCTCTACAAAGCTGTTACACGTCAGATTTTGATATATGGACTTCTCGATCATCACGGCGGATAGGCTACAAAGAATATCGGTTGGCTTTGAACTCAAGTACATAAAGATATGAACCTACGATCAAGCGGATTCACTTATAATCACTCAGAAATTGGTTAAGCATAGTTTGAACTTCACATGGGCATCATATCAGTGTACATTCGAAGATATCGGTGTACATTCGAAGATATGCACATATACTTCAACTTCAATAAAGATCACTCAATAATTCAAGAAAGCCTAGGCAAACCGTCAACCAATCATCGTGACTCGAAGAGGACTTCATAAAGAGCCTACAACACATATTGCATCCCACGATGCGACAGTGGTTGGATTAGTGTCAATCCCTTTAGGGATCGGTATCGATCGGATAACTTATGTGGCGCGATCCGATCCATTTTTTTTTAGAAGGCATATGATTTCGTCTTTCTGTTTTGCTTGCAAATTTTAGGTCAATCTGATGAGTTCTACGCCTATAAATACACCACCTTCTACACATGAAAATGAATTTTTTTTGATTATCTGCATAGATTTTATCATTTAATTTTTGAGATCAAATTACTTGTAAATGTTATCCTTTTATAATATAATAAAATTATTTATATGAAGTGAACTTAGGTCGAAGAATTGTCGAGCCACCGTAAATTTTGTGTCCCCTTCCCGCAATTTTAATTTCTTGCTTTTCAAATTATTTCTCTGACATGTTTTTATGTTTGAAATTGAAATTTGGACGCAAGACTCCAATTGGATGTTCGCACCACGAACCGGCCAAGCAATGACAAAACGATTGGTTGGGATATACGGTTGAAATAACTTTTGACATCTTAAAACAACATGATTCGACGGTTATTTTTTCAGAAATACTATGAGGCCCGCAATTAGTGCCAGGGAATAAGCCCGACTGATTATCACTCGCTGAAACATAACACCACCCCTGAAATCAACCATTAATTTCAAATTCGTACATTTCGTACCCAGTTTCTTTCGGGCTTTGCAGCACATCTCTTGTTTTTTTCAGTCAGAATTATCCCAAACGGAGCGTAAAAAAGTACGGTTAATTTTAGGCCCGACCCTGCCTATTTCGAGATCCAAGCGAACCAGCTTCCTTTGTCCTCCTCCTCCTCCTCTATCTTTCTCCACCGAGTGGGTTAATGGTCGTTCTGGTAAACTTTGTTTTCTTATCTGCTTTTTCCGTTTCATTTTCATTTCAAATTTGCGTAGTGATAGTAGATCGGCTGTTTGACGATTCAAACGTTAGATCTCCTTTAAAGCATACCTTTCCCGTATTGCTTTCGATTTCACTCAACAGTAGTTGGATACTTAAATCATTTCCGTTGACTATGGTTGGTTCTGTTGAAACCTAGGGTTTTTAATTGCTTTTTGATACTGAAAAGACAATATGCTGAATTATACAGAATCGTGAATTTGTTTTCGGTGGGACAAAAATTCGGCAAAAAATCATGTTTGTTACTGTAGCTATGCATCTTGCTTATTCAACAAATTATTATGCAATTTCTTGTATGTCATGCTTCCAGATTAGTCTTATTCTGCAATCGTATTCCAAGATAAGTATATGTGAGAACTTGTTCTTATGCTGTATCCTTCAACGCATAGGCTGCCTAATTTATTGATTTTTACTTCTATTAGATCACACTTTTGCCTGGAAAGATTTCAGTGCTGAACATGCTTTTCAGTCTATTGAATTATATATAATAATCAAGTATATAAGGTTACTGATGCCTTTTAACACTTTGTTGATCCAGGCAAAGCTCTGATCAGTACATCGAAATATATACCTGAATAATCAATTAAAATCATGTCTGTTACTGCTGGAGTCAGTGAAGCTGCTATAGCAGTTAGGGATAAACTGCGTGGAAAAATTGGTCAAACAAAAGTTAAAAGATATTGGCCTGGAAAAGCTCCAGAATGGGCAGATGAAGTTGATGAAGATATTGACATCAAACCATCAAGAGCTGCTGTACTTGAGCAAGCTTTTCCGAGACATGAAGATTCAGATATTATAAAAAGTGATGATAGGAGACTTAGGCGTTTGGCTGAGATCAAGGCTGACAATAAAGAAGAAATTAGAGCTGATCATAGGAGAATCCGGCAAGCAGAGATTGTGACTACCATTGAAGAAGAGACTAGAAGGCAAGAGAGGTTGGATTTTGAGGAAGAGGATGAGGATGCAATAGAAGAGAGGAGGAGACGGATCAGAGAAAAGTTGATTTTGAGAGAGCAAGAAGAGGCTGCACTTCAACCTGTGGAAGAAGAGGAGGAAGAAGAAGAGGAGGAGGAGGAAGAAGAATCAGAATATGAGACTGATTCTGAAGAAGAGCTTACTGGTATCGCTATGGTAAAGCCTGTGTTTATTCCAAAGGCACAGCGCGATACTATAGCAGAGAGAGAAAGACTTGAAGCTGAAGAGAGAAGGCTCGAGGAGCTTGTGAAGAAAAGATTGGAAGAGAGAAAAATAGAGACGAAGAAAATTGTTGTTGAAGAGATTAGGAAAGAGGAAATAGTGCAGAAGAATTTAGAGGAGGAGGCTGAGATTGCAGATGTCGATACGGATGATGAGGTGAATGAAGCAGAAGAATACGAGGCTTGGAAAGCTAGAGAGATTGCTAGGATTAAGAGAGATAGAGAGGATAGAGAAGTGAGGTTGAAGGAGAAAGAAGAGATCGAAAAAGTTAGAAACATGACAGAAGAAGAGAGGAGAGAATGGGAAAGGAAAAACCCGAAACAAAATCACCAGCCTAAACAGAAGTGGAGGTTTATGCAAAAATACTACCATAAAGGTGCATTCTTCCAGGCTGAGACTGATGATCGTGCTGCTACCGCTGGTACGGATGAAATATATAGACGTGATTTTTCAGAACCAACCGGTGAAGATAAGATGGATAAAAGTATTTTGCCGAAGGTTATGCAAGTTAAGCACTTTGGACGCAGTGGAAGGACTAAGTGGACTCATCTTGTTAACGAGGATACTACTGATTGGAACACACCGTAAGTCGACCTTAAATTTCTTTTTTGCTCATTTTCTTCAAAACCATTTAACGCTTTTCTTACCTTAAGCTGTATTTTTATAAGTAACTTATTGCTATGTTCATAATCATAACTGTGCATGTTTTTTAGTGCATCCACATTTGTTGTTAGAAAAAAGGAGAAACCAATAAGAATGAAATTTGGTGGGTAGACAATGGGGTTTGGCATCATTTTATCAGAATCAATTTATACTAGTAAGAATCAGGCTAAGTAGAATGGTTCGTCACATCGGTCTGATAACCTAACCTGCAGAAAGTAAGTTTATTATAGGAGCTATATATACTATGTTAGTATTGTAATTTATGAAAATCGGAACTGTAGTAATTCACATTTTAGAATTAACAGTATACCATAATAAATAAATAAATATGCTCTGATGTTTTTCAAAGTTAATATATATTATTATTGAGCAAGTGCTACTCGCATGAAAAGGTATAATATATATTGAAATACACATGTATCCATGCACATACACATAGGTCGACATTATGCAGTATTGTTTATGAACATGACCATTTAATTTTTGTTTCGTTGAACTTAGAAGGTTTGACCATAACACTTCAAACTCGGGCAAGGAGCAAACCAACTCAAACCCCCCCCCCCCCCCCCCCCCCCCCCCCCGCTCCCTCCCTTCTTTCTGTCTCCTTTTCCTTTCTTTTCTCTTCCCTCCCTTTTTCCCCCCACACTGAACCATCACATGGTCTATGTTTTGGATGGAAATTTGTAGGGTTGCGTTTTACACATGAACATAAAATTAATTCTTTTGAACTAGTATATTGCATATCAATTAGAATAATTACTTGGCCGCTTGGCAACTGCTTCTTTTTTCTCTTTAAAGTTAGTAATTTCAGTCTATAGCTTCTAAGTAGTTTTAAAGGAACAGTAGCATGTAAAAGCGTTCAGATATAATGTGACTTTTTAGACTGCACAAGTTAATATGACACAAGGAATCATTTTATATCAAAACAACATGTAAATAAATTTTATGCTAGTGGGGGTATTAAAAAAGGGCTTTTTAGTTATTTGGTCAAAATAACTAATGAAATTCTTCAGTAAGCTATAAGCTAATAATGGTTGCTTGTCTTAATTAGATTTTGTAGTGGCTTGTGCCATTCTTATAACTAGTTCATAAACACTGAAATACAATTTAGTTACCTGCACTGCGATTTGGTACTTGCAAGGAGTTGCCCGACATGCTTTTAGCATCGATCATGAAAATCGTGCTTCATATTTAATCATTATGCATCATCCGTCTCATGGAAATCCAATCAAAATTTGGCTAGGCTTTCAAATTATTAGTAAGTTCAAATCATTTGTTGGTTCACTTAAGAAAAATAATAAGAGAACGACCGCTCATACTTTTGGCTTATGAGATGCCCACAATGTATGCTTGCTTTTTGCTGTTATAGCTGTTCATGTCCAAAGCTCTTTCAAAGTTAATATTAATTTTAGAGTTCGACTAATAATGGTTCTACTCAAAGAATTCAACAAATACTAACATATTGATAGGAAGCTTGGTGTTTCCTTGTAAAAATGTCGATATGTAAGCATTGTGACTTTATTTACCCCTTTTCTTTTGGCCATTGCAGGTGGGCAGCTAATGGCCCGCTGAGATCAAAGTATAATCAGAAAATGGGTGGGATGGATGCACCAATAGAGAAGCCCAAAGGCAGCAAAAAATTGAAGGATTGGGAACTGAAGTAGACTCTATAATCCGCTTGCACTGGCTATCAAATTTTAATGGTTTGGAGGGGAAGCCTGTAGTTAGCTGCTGTTCATACGAAATATTTGTGGTGTGATTTCACTAATGTATAATACATCCTAGCAGCTGTTTTGTTAATTGCATTTCTTTTTCTTCCCAAAGTGGTGAATATAAAATTTGGGCTTTTGCAAGTAATAGGAACATGACTTATCTGCTTGCCGCTGTAAAGCCATCATTTGAGTCAAAGTGGATTTATGATGAATGCAAACAAGTAAAGTCAATGATAACGGTAACTGTTAGTGATGGTGGTGGATTGGACCATTGTAGCTTATTAACTTTTTCTTCCGGTAGAAACTGTGTTTCAAGAACATTTTTGCTTTAATTTTCACCTAATCTTTATTTCCGTATTGCCGAGATGTGATTCCAATGTAAAAGCAGTTGAACAATACATATCTAGTGCTCCACACCATCCTCTTTTGCAGTATCCTAAAAGCCTTCGTGTAGATGTCATGAGTTTGTATTTAAGCAACAGTCATGAGTTTGTATTTCTAAATTTGTGCATGTCATCCTTGAGCGGAAACCATGCTAATCTTCTCTGTATAGTTCCGGATGATACAGAGAAGATTAAACTTATCTGGCTGATAATGGAGTTTCCATTTTGAAATAATTCTGGAAGTAATTGGCAGTACTTGGCTTTATGGTCTTTTATTAGGTCAGGTTTCAAAGAAAGGTTGTTGTCGTCTTGTTTTATACCTTTTGTTTGCATGTAACTTTCAGTACAGGTGGGTATTTTAATGTAAAACTTCATATTTGTATATTATTGATGAAGTATCAAACTTCTTGAAAAGAAGGATTAGCATGGTGTCTGCGTAGGGATAGGGCCGTCAACGGTTATCCGATATCCGTCCGCATCCGTATCCGAAAATACGAAATATATTCGTTATCCGAGATGCGGATACGGATATCCGATATCCGAAAATCATTCCGGATATGAATATGGTTATAGTGGTATCCGTATCCGAAAAATATTCGTTCGATTTTCTGATACGTGTATGTATGTATATATTATATAATTTTTAATTTATATTTATGATTAAATTAATATATAAATTTCCAAAATAGCTAACCTAAACTCAACTAATGAATTATAAAGAATGTTGTATTTTGTATTATGCAACATTTTAAATCTTGTACTCATTTTATTTTGTGGTATGGTTATAATTAAAACATAATTGTGTATGTGCTTCTATGATATATTTTTTGTTTTATTTTATTCTTAGGGCTGTGTACTTCATATTTTGAACACTTTATCTCTTAAAATATTTGTTTGTAAGAAATTTATTTGATTGATGTCCTGCTTGTAATTTTTAATTAGATGTATTCACATTTTCAAAAAAAAAATTATGAGCCAAATTTGCATATGAGTGATGTATTTGTAAACTTTTATTGTTTTATTTTCAAATATTTTTTCAGATATTTTCGGATAACCACATCCAATGTACAGTTTTAAGTTTCGGATACGGATATTTCAGATATTTTCAGATATCCGTATTCGTTAAGGCGGATACAGATATTTTCGGATATCCAAAAATATCTGTGGATACGGATACAGATATTTTTAACTGATATCCGCGGATATCGGATACGGATTCAGATACGGATTTTCATTTTCGGAAACGGATTCGGATACATCACTGTCCGTATCCGACTGCATCCGTTTACAGCCCAACGTAGGGATGATGTGCACAAATCGATAAATTGCCTAGTAGCTCAATCAGTTAGTCTGACACAAATAGTATAAGAGCTTAAGGTTTCAACATTTCTAAAAATAAATTTCAAAAATAAAGTGTTTTTCAAAAGTTTTGAAAGGAAGTTGTAGGATTTGAACTCAAAACACCTTGTACAAATAAATTGCCTTTACCAATAAACTACAACTTCCATCAATTTTATTTGAAAAATATTTTACTTTTAATAATAATTTTTAGCAATACTGAATCTTAACCAACTCCTGATGGGTATTTGTCATCACATCTTGCATCTTTTCGATTCTTGGACAGTCCAAACTGGCTCGCATCAGGCTTTCTCTGCCAATGCCGCAGTCTCCAGGATCGCAGGAAAGTAGCACCCAAGTCCCGCTTTGATTTCTGCTGTAGTCTAGTTTTACCTGCTCTGCTAGTTTTTGGCTTGTTGTCTCTCGCTATGTACTTTGTTCTAAGCTATCTGATGTACATTATTTACTCTGCACTTTGCTTGTACTAGCTATATTGGCCTTCTTGGCCTAAACCACTTTGCTACTGGTTGGGCCTGTCAACCAGGTATATTTCCACTTATTTACTGCTACACATAATCGGCTGTGTAGTTCCACGCTACACACCCGTCTTCCTCTAAAAAAATACTGAATCTTAAGCTCTGCAACCAATTGTGATGGGCTTAACCGATTGAGCTATTGGACAATTTCTTGATTTCGAAGTGTCATCCGTGCGTGCAGAGGCCGTGCTAATGATCTTTGTATTATTCCAATTTTATCGGTAGTTCAGCCGCCCATGCCTGTGTGTATTTGTACAGTTAAAGCTCTGCAAAACTCCGTTATAGCCTGCAGAATTCTTCAACCGCGATGTTATTTCAATGTAGCGTTGATGAACAACATATCCACTTTAAGCCTTATTATTTTCTGTTGCACCTCCAAAATTAAGTTTTTTTTAAGCATCCGCTTTAGCAATATTAGTGTACATAGTTTGATTTGAGTAGTTCTGTTTTAAAACAAATCAATAAAGTAGTATAAAAATTGCTACTTTTAAGGCATAATTGTTTAATATATGATAAAAATATAATGTAGCCATCAAATCTAACGTTCGTAACCATGATATTATTTGTTTTCTCTTTACGAGATTAGTTGATTCTTCTACCTGAATGAGGTGACAATGATAATTAATTAAATTTAAATATTTGGTTCTATATTTAATGAAACTTTTTGCTCCTTCGCTATATACTTGTTATATCCCCGTTTTATCCCGCTATACTTTTTTGCACCTTCATTGTTAAGCACTTTAACTACAAAGGGGAAGGGGGGGGGGGATGTAGGCATGCTCTAGGGAACCTTATTTAATAGCACATCATGTTAAGCCATCCATTACACACACACACACACACACACACACACACACACACACACACATATCCATTGGATCGGAATTCTTCGAAATCCATTGGCACAACCTGAAAGTTAAGATCACATTAGCCATACAAGAAACATTCGATTCTGGCTTGTTTCTAAAAGAAATTAATCATACTTTTATATGCCTAATTCCTAAATGTCACAAACCACTTGCATTGCAGATTACAGGCCTATTGCATGCTGTAATGTCATTTACAAAATTATCAGCACTCTACCTGACTTGATAGCAGAATGCTAGAGTGCGTTCATAAAGGGCAGAAACATTTTAGAGAACTCGTTATTAGCTCATGAGTTTACCAGAAATTTCAATAAGAAAGGAGGAGATAGAATGTGTTTGAAAGTTGATCTACACAAGGCTTATGATAAAATAAACATAAACTTTATCATACATATGCTGAAATGTATGGAATTCCCTGATAAAACAGTGGATCTAATAAAAGAATGCATTTCTATGCCTACATACTCAATTTTGATCAATGGTGTTCCTAAAGGCTGCATTAGCAGGAACAGGGGGATTAGGTAAGGTGACCCGCTTTCACCTTACCTATTTGCAGTGGCTATGAAGTTTTCACACTCCAAATGGAGATTGCATGTCACAAGAACTAGGTTTAGACTATACACAATATCTAATCGAGAATCATCCATCTGTTGTATGCAGATGATTTGTAACATGCATTAAAGCGAATTGTGAAGCTGCCAGTCGAATTAAGGATATATTTGGGACATGGAGGAGCTTTATGGCTTGAAAGTGAATGAGTTAAATACAAAGTGAGACACCCCACGTCTGTTAATGTCGCTCACTAAGGGAATGCATTAAGTTTCGTGAAGTGCTATAGGTAAACAAACACAGAATAATTACAAGACAGATATAAATAAGGCAGCAGCGAAAAATTTAAACTTTTATTTCAAACATAAATCATAATACCGTGGTCCACAATTTCATAAAGCATCATTCCCCAATAAAAAGAATTAAGCCATAGTAGAGACAAGAACCTGAGCCATACTTCAGAAGTAACTCATAGCAAGATGATATCTGATTAAGCCTGAGTGTTTCCTCCCCGAGAACCTGAGGGAAGAGGGGTGGGGTGGGGGAGGGGAGGACGGAAGAAAGAAGGAGAAACAACAGGGTCAGACATAAAGTCTGGCGAGTCTAGTTACTTTTAGCCAGTAGATAATTAAAAGCAACATGATAGGCATATAAAGTGGATAAGAGAGATCGCTACATAAATGGCAGTTGGACAAGGTAAGCAAGTCAAGGTGTATGTGCCTCAATAGTGATTACTCTGCATTATTACTAGTATAACTGAAATGAGATGATCCCTTCCACTATGAGTTGGTAGGCTTAGGTTATACGTCCAAGTATACCCCAACCAGTACCCTAATCGATTGGCTCCCTACCCTGTGGATATTATGTGCTGGCCCCATAGTAGGAGGTATCACTTCCTAAAGTGGATACCCATGGTGTGCACAACCATATCTACTGGTGTCACGGTCGTCTTAGCCCTCTCTGCCCGGCTCATGCACGCACATGTCACCGGTCGGTTTGCGCGGCCCACACCATCCGCCTCGTTTGGATCTCTTACAATCAATCAGTAAGCGTGCACCTTCTCCGCTTAGTACGGAGGTCTTTACTTGATACCAACTCTGGGTTACTAACTGAAATGGGTCCCACACAATATGATACAAGCTCTCCCCCTTGTCTTGTATCCCCACTAGGTTTTCTACTGACTATGTATACCCTTAGGTGTCTTTAATTACATAGCCCTATACTAGTTATGCTTACCCTAAAGGGTGTCTTTAATTACATAACTTCATTACATTATCTACCGGCACTACTACAAAAGAGGTATGTTGCATCGTCACAGTTGCATCAGTTGTATAAACAACTGATGCAAATAGCATTATTTGAGTCAGTTCCTTGTTACCTCGTGAAGCAATTGTCATTAGATAAAGCAGTTGAAGGTTGAAAATGTAATTAGCATCAGTTGTGAACCATTTTTGAAGCAAGTGATTTTACTTGCATCACATACATTAACAACTGATGCATTTATATTAATTTGCATCAGGTTCTTATATTTGAAGCAAATAAAATGAAGCAAAATATATGTAAAATTAAAAAAAATGTACAACACGTATTTCACTTAAATTAAAAATAACGTTGGACTTATCACGATACAACACGTATTTCACTTAAATTAAAAATAACGTTGGACTTATCACTTGTCACGACATACGGAATTTTCCTCTATGCGCTATTTTTTTGTTTTTCGCGCCAGAAAAAAAAAAAAAAAGAGATAAACACGAAGAAGGGAAATTCAAGGTTACTAATTTTCGATTAGATTCAATTCAAGACCGTGCGTGCCCCTCTTTCGATTCGGTTCTTTCGATTACAGACTTTCGATTCGCCTCAATTCTTCAATTCAAGATTACAGATTTCCTGCCGCTGTTTTCAGGTATTGTTTTTTGCCGATTTTAATTTGCCTCTTTTGATTTATTTCGATTGCGGTAGTTTGATTTTGTTTTTATTAGATAAGAAGCCTTAAATTGGTTCAATTAGATTAGCTTTGGGTGAATAGTGGACTTAGATAGCCATGGAGTTTAGCTCTTTTTCTGGATTGGCTGCTTATTATATATTTTGTTCTACCGCTCAATCATGGATGAAATACGATTACTAATTTGCGGAAGACAGATTTGGTTTTCAATAAAAAAACTTATTTGTCGATTATATAAGCATTATATTCTGACAAACTTCTGTATATAAGGGAATTTGCATGTGTACTGAAAGTAACCTGTAACAGTGGTCTTGAATTTGATTTTAAAATGGTCTTTTGATTTTACTGAAAGTAACCTGTAACCTGTAACAGTGGTCTTTTGAAATAAGGGAAGCTAGTGTATTTAATTGAAAATAAGTAAATGAAATGGTTTGAAGTTAACATTAACACAAAGTAAAATCAGAAGAATAATCCAGATTGATTTGTCGACAAAAAGATATTGTATTTAATAAACTGTCAAGTTATAATCACAAGTCGAGCTATCCTCACTGATATTTTTGCACTGATATTTTAGCATAAATTTACCCGGTTTGGCATGTTTGATATTCATTGCCGAAAGTGAACACGATTTCAAAAATTAAGAAGAAAAAGTCTAATGCCGATAGCATGTTCTCTGCTCATTACGATGTGCAACAAGAAGCTGACTTGACGGCAGCTCATCGCCTATTGAAATTTGGAATTTTTCATTGAAAATTATGGTGTGTAGCGTTCATTTAGACTGCTTAGATCATAATAGTGCAAGTTAGAGTCGCATCAAATCACTTTGATTTGGCTTGCAAGTGGTGGTGGTAAGAAAGGGGTTTTCAATGGACAGTTGTGGCGGTAGGTCTGTTGTTTATTTGTCCAGCAACAGAAGAAACTGACATTCATTTAAAAGCTCTTCTTGGCCTTTAGTTGTGGCGGTAGGTCTGTTGCTCTTTAGTTGTATTATGGACTTGATTGTATTATCTGTATTTTTTTCTATTCGATATTTCTCTATAATAATTTGCCACGAACTTCGGACCAGCCTGCACTGCTTAGCCGTTAGCTTGCATCATCCTGCCCAAAAAACCTGACCATGTTTACTATTATTTTTTCCTTTCATTTTCTACCGCACACCTGTTACTGCACGATGCTGCCACGACAGCATCTATGATCGTCGCATCCATGCAGCATCCTGATCGACGACCTGTTGGCCTCGCGACTGTAATATCAGCACATGATAGAAAATAAAATGTTGCATGACACCATAGAAAATGAGAAATTCAAATCTTCATTTGACCATTTACAAACTCTTCAGTTTGTTCCATTGCAATGTTCATTTATCCATCGAGGCAAGCAAGAATGCCTGTGATTATAACAAAATGATTCAGCAATTAGCCGACATTATATTTCATCTTACATATTATGTTTTATTCGGGTTTAGCGTATGTCCCTTGCCGATGCGCAATGTTTTATCAGGTATCGTCAACTGAACAAAAAAAAGAAAAGTTTGCCTACTAAATTGTTTTTTCAACCAATAGGTAGTGTGATCTCAGAAAACAGTTTGCCTACTAAAGAAGTAGGTCGTGTAGCATAAACTGCAAGCCTTAGATGGTAGATGATTTAGGGAAATATGAAAGGATATGAAAATGTATGATGTAGGGAAATATGAAAGGGTATGAAAATGTAACTACGCGTCTATGATGGTCCAAATTTTCATTTGGAAACAAGAAATAATAAATGTGAAAATTTTATTCTAACATGCCATGTACACAATAGAAAATTAAGGAGGAGGTAAATTTAACAAAGTGAAATCCGATCAGGAGTTGCTTTATTGCTTTTTGTTGGAAAGCAACAACACAATACAACAACCTGTAGGCTGGTTCTTATTTGGACTTTTAAACACTGTAAAGAGAAACGGTTAATTGCAGATTATTTTGCAAATTACACTTTGTTAACAATGGACTGCAAACGGTTGTCTATTTTCTTTATTTTGCTAACTACAAAGATTTTCATCTTCCTATTTCTTACTTCTCAATATTTGCTGCTTCATATTTAATTGCAGATTATTAACGGTGCATTGTTATAAACTAAGATTTTGATTCAAGGGTAATACATTGTTATCAACTAAGAATTGCTGCTCCATTTTTTTAATTCTAGTTTGTTAACTAGCAGCTTACTCAAGGTGATGTATAGTCAACTGCTTAAGCTTTTATGTTTTATATTAATTCGCATCTTTACAACATCAAGGATGGACTGATTATTGAAATTGATCTAAGTGATCGATAGAAGATCATCATCCAAATGCTCAAGAGGTTAGGATAAGTGACATTTTCCCTTTTCTAAATCACTCTGCACTAATTAGCATAGCTGCAATTTAGGCTTTTTTTTTATTAAAAAAAAAAACTGCAGCAGCAGCAGATGCTGCCACCGTCTGCAGTGGCGACCTGCTGCTGCGGCTTGCACAGAGGCCACTGCCATGGAGCAGCAGAGGGGTATAAAAAAACCAGGTGGGCATGTGAACCAGGTGGGCATGTGAATCACCGATGTTGTTTGATTTTAAAGAAATTGTTTAGGTCAGTCTATATTAGACCTTTATCCATATTAATGAATTGTAGAATACATTAAAATAAAATTATGGAAAAAAGAAAGAAAGACTGCAATCCCTGTAGCTATATATAAAAAGCATACAAAGCAAAAGACCACGGATGACAACTTGTTTACTTTGATTAACAACAAAATAAAAATAAAAAACATGTTAATCCCTGTAGCTATGAATGATAAATTGATAATTAGACTGTTGAGGCAGCTCTTTCACTTTCAGTAAAGGTAATAATCAATCAATATCCCACTAAGTTCTATGGAATTTTGCTCTGCAATGAATCATGGCATAAATAATTTTATTAAAATCACTCTGACGAGTATTTGGCTCAATAAATGTCGTAAATAGAAGGGCAACTTCAATATTAAATTTACTGCGATTTCGTGTGTTTAAAGGGCTCGCTTATGTTATCATTTTGATTTTCAATACAAAAATGGGGTTGATTAATGTTTTGAAGGAACGCGAGTAAAAATTATCAATAACAATTTTTTTTGGCAAAGCATAATAACAATTTTGTTATATTCAATCATTCAAATAACATCAAATACAATATAATTTTCAAAAAAAATAACATCAAATACTATCATAAGTTTCCAGCCATGCATCTCAAAAGTTTCCAGCCACGCATTTGAGCACAACCGACCATTCATGATAGTATTATCCAAAAGATATGCCACTCACAACTTAACACGAATTCTATCATAAGCAAACAGAACTTTCAAGTACTAAAAATATATATAACCAATGGTATGCTATTTTCATAATTCAAGAGCCAGAAACTCCTTAGCCGAATACATATCACAAAATCAAAGAGCAGATAAACTCTGAAATATTGGGTACGTGTGTTTATTGTTTTTGCTGAGAATGGCATGCTTGGTCCGAGTCTTCAGAAATCTACATGGATGCCTAGTTCTGCTATTTTCATAATTCTCTTGCCCAGCACTCGTCTTTGTTCTTTTAGATCAGATGCCAATGAGGCCACCTGCAAAGCATATTAGTTTAGAAAATGACACCAAACAAGTTTCAAATATGACAGTAGCCAATGTTTCAAATAAGTTTGCGCTATCTAATTTTTAATGGAAGTTCTTCGTGTTGGGTGAACTTCGAGCATAAAAGCAATGCTCCTGTTACCATTTTCTTCGTGCTGGCTGTTTACTTTTGTTGAAAAATAAGAACATGATTGAAAAGTCAAAACATTTTCTCCTTGAGCTGTAAATTTAAGTCATACCAACTAAATATCACCGTCCTATTCCATAAATATAATATATACAGTATCAAACATTTACTGAATGAATATGAGACGCAAGTCGTATAATTTAGGCAACTAGCGGAAACTTCGAGCATGGATTCTGTTTTATTTATGTACATCCTATTACCATGTCTGTAACAGTACTTTAATTTATCGTGCATCTATATGAATTATATTTTAAAACTCATTCAATCTTTAAAAGTTAAAAAACAATTAAAGTAGTTTAAAAATAATATTGAATAGAGAAATTATATAAAGGAAATGAAAATAGAAGAGCCAATGTGGTTACATCTCAAAAAAAAGGGCATATATTGCTTACTTTTTAATGTGGATATTTAAAATACATATGGATAAGGATATAAGAACTAATACAAATTGCTGCTTGGCATTTGGAATAGTTCTCTATAGATTGACTTTCCTAGGATATAAGAACAGTAGTGCTTTCGTTCATTGCTGTTTTCCTACCTACTTGCTGTTGTTTTCTTACATGCTCATCCAGCTCAATTCTTCCTCCCACTTCATGTTTTTTTAACCTTCCTTTGCATTAGCTCAATTTCTTCCTGCCACTTCATGTTTTTTTTTACCTACCTTTGCATTATTTTACAGCTCATCTGCAATTCTCCTTACCTTGTTTGGTTTCAGCTGAATGTACAAACTCTCTACTATGCGACTTGCATATACAAATGCCTGAGTATGCACATGATTTCGGGTTTGAATATTTCAAAAACATGTTGCGTGATTTCGGGTTTCAATATTTCAAAAACATGTTACGTTTGAAAAGTATGAGGTTTATACATTATCAAAATTCCATGACATGAAAGCTTCTCCTATATGTAAGCTTTTCGGTTTACTAATTTATACCTTGACTGTGAATGGTTTTGTTTGCTGACATTGCCTGTACTAAATCTTCAAAAATAGTGATCTATGATATATTGAGTCTGTATATATGATTTTCTTAAATAGCTCAGGGGGAGTATGATAAAGGTTCAAATTTTAGATACATCATCAAACTGTGGAGATAATGGTTTTGAACGATTCCAAATATATGTGTCTTAGAATCCTGCTTGCATCTATTGCTTTCTCCCTGCATGTTTGCCTTTTTCCCTTTACATGCTCATACAGCTCAAATTTTTCTTCCTGCCAATTCATGGTTTTACCTTCCTTTGCATGATTTTACATATCGTCGGCAATTTTTCGTACCTTGTTTGGTGGGGCAACTACTCTTTTTTTGCATGGTTTTATTGTTTTGTTGGGCAACCATAGCATAGGAGTAAGGATCTAACAATCAAGTTTTTTTTGGCCTCGCCTAGGGCATCCCTGCTACATTATCTACTGGTTATGTATACCACTAGGTGTCTTTAATTACATAACCCTGCTACATTATCTACTGGTTATGTATACCACTAGGTGTCTTTAATTACATAACGTTATTGGGTTAAGCATGTGGGCCTATATATACATATTACCCATCCCCCCTAATTTACTTAACCCACCACTATCCATCCAATTTTACTTAACCCTAACTTAAGTCCATAGTCATATTAAATTAAGTTAAGTAGTCCATTTCATTACCATGTCCAATTATTATTATAATGGGCTAGACCTCCCACATTAGGCCTACAACATGTGGATGCTGGATATGTCGGTCGGGTCCTAGCAGTCTTATTCCATAGTTGGGCCTAACCTCGTGTCTTAGCCCGATTCGTATTTGCTTACTTAGACCTCCCACATTAGGTTCAACATTAGTGGCTGCTGGATATGCCGGTTGGGTCTGGGCAGACTTCCACCAGTAATGTAACCTAACCTCGTGTCATAAGTACAATTTACAATTCCTAATTGCAAATTACTGAACATTCCAAATTAATCCAAATATACCTACATCATTATAGGTAACTATTTGAATGTTTTCCACATTTGAATTACATGTCCCATTTCATATTGAACATTACTTAAATCATGCCGATTATAATCCCTTTTTCCCTATTTCCTCTCTAACGTACTCGTATGTATTTTGGCGGCATCTAGGCTATAAAGTAGTCTAGCTATAACAATAAAAAGGGAATATGACACGGGTGATAGTTTCAACATGTCTTGGCATAAACATGAGCATAAACTGGCATAATAACAAAGTGAATGGACATGTGATTAACATCATAATAAAGTGGACATCAAACTGGTAACTTGTGGCAATCACTATGATGTTTAAGCAAGCATAATGAGATCTATATTAAACATTAGGTGTCCAATTAGCTAGATCTAGCATAGTTAGGGTGACATAGCAACATGTTTAGATCAAAAGGTGGATTCACATGTCAAGTTTACAACATATCTCAATGTATCACAGTATGATAGGTGAAAGATGATTAACATAAAGATCTAGATCCAAGTAATGTCACAATTGTCCAAATTTATAGATGTACATCCACCATAATATGGTTACAAGTCAAGATCCACATAAGCATCATAATCAAATCACCATAATTTTATTAGATCCAGGAAAATAGATCTATCATGACATAGTATGGAATTTCACATTAACATAGAATCATACTTTACAATACATCCAATTCATAGTCTTTCAAAGTATACATTTATTTATCTAAACCTAAAAGTAATCTAGAAACTCTTGGCGTTAGGTTTAGAGAATTTAGGAAGAACGGGTCTAGAATTTCTGAATTGGATTTCTAGAATATGTTGTTGTAGAAATGGTTCAGTTCGCACTCCAGCAGTACATGGCCTCCATGACTCCCAATGAAGAGAATATGAGAAATATGACACAAATATATAGCTACTAGACCACTTGAAACCGAGTGCCACCTCAGCCCCAGGGGTGTCGACACCCCTGTGGGTGGGTAGACCCTTAGGTCGACACCCCTCTAGGGGGGTCGACCCCCTAGAGCGGGATTTTTTCCGCTTAGAGGAATTTTTTGAATTTGAATCCTTTGAATAGGATTCTGACTCATCTCTGACTCACCTCTGACTCATGCGTATATATAAAATATTTCTGTGCGTATAAAAACTTAAAACCTTCATAACTTCTTCATATGGTGTCCGTTTTACGCAAACCAAACGTCTATCTTGACCAGAATTTCGAGACAGGCGCAATGGTACAGTCCGTTTCCTCTAATTATGAAAATTAAACTAATTATTATTTAATTTATTCTCTTTAATGTCGTTAAAATTCAGGGTGTTACATTCTCCCCTACTCAAAGGATTTCGTCCCCGAAATCTCTAAGTTGAGAGGAGTGCGTATCCTACCATCCATCTACTCATCCACCAATCACTGACATCCATTATCCTTAAAGATTTCTAATGCTTATATGAATATATACAAAGGTGTGTGTATATCTCCCAACACTAATGTGAAGATCAGGCGGTCTACTGATTCAGTTGACCTCCTTAATGCAATGTATGTTAGTGCCATGAATCCAATATGTATGCAAATAAACCTATTGTATCATATAAGTTTTATATGTGTGCACACCCATTCGTCCAAATGCGACATCCATATGCTAGTTCATCCATTTCCATCCATAAAAGAAAAGAAAATTCACACACGTCCATATGCAATATGAAAGTGATTGAGCCAATCTTAATGCCTAATGTGTGTGTATATGCGTCCACAGGCAACCACTAGCAAACACTTGCATCCACTTGCATCCATCAAACATAACATGTTTCAAACACATGTTTACACCCATAGGATTCCTATCTAAAGGTCGAAAATACGATGGATAAGATATATTCTATTGACAGAACAAGTACAGATAAAACTTAGGAAAGGAGTTAAGAACATACCCTCGAAAAGAAAAGGTACGAAGCATGAATCTTGTCTTCGGTCTCCCAAGTCGCATCTTCTGGGTTATCTTCCCATTGAACCTTAGCAACTTGATTTCCTTATTGCGCAGCTTCTTAACCTCTGACCTAAAAATACGGGTGGGGACTCGTCTGACTGTCGCCTCCCGTTCCACTTCCGCTTCTTACAACATGCTTGACTCAACAATTTCCACAGTGTCATGCAAGCACTTCCGTAGATGAGAGACAAGGAAAACTTCATGAACACTGGATAAATTTTCTAGCAGCTTTACTCTGTAGGCCATCTGGCCAATCCTCTCGGCTATGGGAAATGGTCCCACAAACCTAGGTGCCAACTTCCCCACTGATACGAAGCGAACCACATTCCTCAAAGGTGATACTTTGATAAAAACTAAGTCTCCCACTTCGAATTCGATGTCAGTCCTTCTCTTGTCTGCATAGGAATTCTGCCTATCTTGAGCTGTCTTCATCCGCCGTCGAATAAGGTCAATCTTTTCGGACGTTTCCCTAACCATATCTAGTCCAAGTAATAATCTTTCTGTAGATTCCTACCAACAAGTTGGCAATCTACAGGGTCATCCGTACAATGCTTCGAAGGGTGCCATACCGATGCTAGCCTGATAGCTGTTATTATAGGCAAACTCTACTAAAGGAAGATGCACTTCCCACGTCCCTCCGAAGTCAAGGATACACAGCCTTAAAAGATCTTCTAGAATTCTGTTCACCCTCTCCGTCTGCCCATCGGTCTGAGGATGATAAGCGGTGCTCAAATGCAACTGTGTACCTAATGCTTCTTGTAAGCTCCTCCAAAATTCTATGGTAAAGATGGGGTCACGATCGCTCATGATGCTGGAAGGAACTCTGTGGAGACGAACTATCTCACGAACATAAATTGCTGCCAACCATGATGTCGTCCTTTTACTTTTAACTGGAATAAAGTGAGTGCTCTTAGTGAGTCTGTCCACTATCACCCAAATACTGGTACTACCTTTCTTCGATCTAGGCAAACCATCTATGAATTCCATAGAGATACTCTCCCATTTCCACTGCGAAACCTCCAACGGATGAAGTAATCCACTGGGCTGCTTTTGCTCAGCTTTGACTTGCTGGCAAACTAAACATTGAGAAACAAATTCGGCCATGTCCTTCTTCATTCCAGCCCAAAAGAAAACCCTCTTCATGTCTCTATACATCTTATCACCGCCTGGATGAATGGTCATCTTAGAATGGCGGGCTTCTTCTAGGACTGCCTTTATCAAGCTTCCAGTTTGAGGAACACAAAGCCTTGCATCTCGTAGCAACCACCTCTTTTCATCTATGGCATACCTACAGAGGTGACTAGAAGTCTCCCCTCTTCTGAGCTTATCCATGATGTCTAGAATCTGTGGGTCACCTTGTTGTGAAGCTCCTATCTGATCCACAAGAATCGGTCTTATCTCCAAGGATGCAAACAAATCAGGAAAAACCTCGATGGAGGGTCTAAAATCAAAAGCTGATATGAACTCCAAGTTCTTTCTTTCCACAAACAGAGGACTCAAGGCCACCCTCTGCTTACTTAGTGCGTCTGCCACCACATTACCCTTGCCGAGGGTATAAGAAATCTCAAAATCATATGAAGCTAAGAACTCCATCCACCGTTGTTGCCTTAAGTTGAGATCCTTCTGTGAAAATAGATACTTGAGAGATTTATGATCAGTATATAACTCGAACTTTTCTCCAAGTAAATAATGACGCCACGTCTTTAACGCGAATACTATAGTGTAGCTAGCTCTAGATCATGGGTGGGGTAGTTCTTCTCATGAAATCTCAACTGTCTACCCCCATAATATATTACCTTCGCTTCTTGCATCAGAACCTCACCAAACCCTGTATTGCACGCATCAGTGTAAATGGTAAAAACTTTACTCCCATCAGGCAAGGTCAAGACTGGTGCTGTTGTCAAAGCCTTTTTTGGTCATTGGAAAGCAACGTCACAGTCTATATCCTATGAAAATGCCAAATTCTTCTTTGTCAGCCTGGTGAGAGGGGCTGATATCTTCACGAAGTCCTTAATGAACTTCCTATAATAACCTGCCAACCCAAGAAAGCTTCTCACATCGGTTGCATTTTTAGGAATCTGCCAATCTTGTACTGCAACTACTTCGGTGGGATCTACAGCTATCCCTTCTTTGGAGACTACATGCCCCAAGAATCTCACCTCCTTTCTCCAGTAATGGCATTTGGAGAACTTTGCTTTTAGCTGATGGTCACAAAGAGTTTTCAGAACTTCTCCCAAATGCTGGGCATGCTTTTCTTCACTCATGGAGAAGATCAAAATATCATCAATGAAGACTATGACGAATTTGTTTAGGAACTCCCGAAACACCCAATTCATCAAATCAACAAAATAGGCGGGTGCATTTGTCAACCCAAACGGCATAATTAGCCATTTAAAGAAACCGTTCGGAGTCCTGAAAGCAGTCTTATCTATGCTGTCCTCAAACACCATCAACTAAGTCCAACTGAGAAGATACCGAGGCACCAAAAAGCTGATCAAATAAATCATCAATCCTCAGAAGCGGGTGCCTATTCTTCTTGGTGAGCTTATTTAACTCTCTATAGTCAACTCACAAACGAAGCTAACCATCCTCTTTAGTTGTGAATACTACTGGAGCACCCCATTCCGATATACTTTTTCTGATAAACCCCTTTTCATTTAGCTCCCCTACTTGATTATTCAGCTCCCTCCTTTCTCTTGGAGCCATGTGGCGTACTGGTAATGCAACTGGCTTTGCATTGTCTATCAGATATATGCGGAAGTCAATTTCGCGCCTTGGAGGTAAACCCTGTACCTCATTGAAAACATCTCTCGAACTACTGGAACAGATCACAAATTATCTTTGGATGCATCTAGAGACTCTAGGAAGCTAAGCATAACAGACCCTTGAGGGTCACAAGAAACTTCGAGGGTCTTCCCATGACAAGTCGAGATTTTAACAACCCTCCTCTCATAATCCAAAATGACCCCATACGTGGTAAGCCAATCCATTCTTAGAATCGACCCATAGCCCATAAACCCGAGCACATACGCATCGCATTCAAATTCGACACCTAACATAGATATTTTCAAACCCCGACAAATAATCGATAAATGAGCCGAACCACCAATGGGGTTTAAAACAATTATGGGATTACTACCATACTAGTAATTAAATGCAGAGATTCAACCACATAACTTGATATAAATGAGTGTGAAGCACCAGAATCAAAAAGTGTTCTAACTGGATGGTTTGAAAGAGAAACTAAACTTTCTATAGAAATTTATCTACCTCTTTTAGGAGCACTGATCATGAGAGCATGCATCTGCCCTCCAAAAGTCCCTGCCCTTTTCCCTTGTCCCTGCGATCCCTGTTTCTTCGGGCACTCTTTAGAGAAGTGTCCGACCTCTCCGCAATTAAAGCAACTAGCCTTCCTTCTCTTACAATCTTTGATTAGGTGGCCCTCCTTTCCACAATTTTGACATTTTCTCTTATCCTTGTATTTATCATCTTTTCCTCCTTTCTTTTGTTGCTGCCCCTTCTTGGGCCATACCTTCTTATTCTGCGATGTCCCCTCAATTTTTGTTTCCTTCTTTTCTCCCTTGTCCTCCTCATGCATTAGGGCTATATCAATAAGCTTTTCAAAGGTGGCCCCCATTGGAAGATGGGACATAGCTAAACCATGCATAGGCTCATTCAACCCCTTAACAAACCGCAAGGCCCTTTTGTGCGGTGTGTCTACCAACTCTAGCCCGAGATTTGCCCGTTGGTTGAACTTGTTCACATACTTTTTCACCGTCAAATTTCCTTGTTTGCGTGTTAAGAAACTCTCCATCTGTATGCTTCTCTCCGCTTGGGAAAGAAGTTTCATTTCGAACCTCAGTCTAAAGTCTTCCCAAGTTTCTACCTGACGTCCAGGTTGGGTGATTTCCCACCAAAATGAGGCTTCGTCCTTTAACAACCAAGCAGCTAATTAAATTTTTCTTCGGTCCTCCACTTCAAAGATTACGAATAAGTCCTCTGTCTCCTTAAGCCAATTCCGAGCTTCTACGAATGTCTCATTCCCATGGAATAGCCTTCCTCCCATAGTCCGGAAGTCTTTGCAGATCTTGGAAAAGTTATCAGCTCTTGGAGGAGGAGGAGGAGGAGGAATGACTGGTGCAGCTAGGGGAGGAACATTTTCTTGGCCTTCGGCAGGCGCCGTGGCCTCCAAATACTTATGGAACCATCCGGGTATTGTGACGTCCTCCGGGATATTACAGACGTTTTGTTCCGCAGACATGCTGAAAAAGGGAAAATGAAGAAATTTAGACAAAGGACCGAAGGATACTACATATGGCTTTTTGGGGAATGTTTTTCAAAATAGACTTTTCTTTTTGAAAATGCTTTCCTTTTAAAATCTTTTTGAAAATAATTTTCAAAAACTTTTATCTAATCTGGTAACCTTCAGCTCTGATACCAAGTGAGATACCCTACGTCCGTTAATGTCACTCGCTAAGGGAATGCATTAAGTTTCGTGAAGCGGTATAGGTAAACAGACACAGAATAATTACAAGACAAATATAAATAAGGCAGCAGCGGAAAATTTAAACTTTTATTTCAAACATAAGTCATAATACCATGGTCCACAATTTCATAAGTCACAAAAAAAACCATTACAATAAAAGTACTTTTGTCACCATTAGAGTACATAAGTAAATAAAAAGCATCATTCCCCCAATAAAAAAAAGTTAAGCCATAGTAGGGACAAGAACCTGAGCCATACTTCAGAAGTAGCTCCTAGCAAGATGATATCTGATTCTTGATTAAGTCTGAGTTTTTCCTCCCTCAGAACCTTGGGCGGGGGGGGGGGGGGGGGCAGAAGAAAGAAGGAGAAACAACAAGGTCAGACATAAAGTCTGGCGAGTCTAGTTACTTTTAGCCAGTAGATAATTAAAAGCAACATGATAGGCATATAAAGTGGATAAGAGAGACCGCTACATAAATGGCAGGTGTGACAAGGTAAGCAAGTCAAGGTGTATGTGCCTCACTAGTGATTACTCGACATTATTACTAGTATAACTGAAACAAGAAGATCCCTTCCACTATGAGTTAGTAGGCTTAGGTCATACGTCCAAGTATACCCTAACCACTACCCTAATCGATCAGCTCCCTACCCTGTAGATATCCTGTGCTGGCCCCACAGTAGGAGGTATCACTTCCTAAAGTGGAAACCCTAGGTGTGCACAACCATATCTGTTGGTGTCACGAGCGTCTTAGCCCCCTATGCCCGGCCCATGCACGCACATGTCCTCGGTCGGTTTGTGCCGCCCACACCATCTGCCTCGTTTGGATCACTTACAATCAATCAGTAAGCGTGCCCTTTCTCCGCCTAGTACGGAGGTCTTTACTTGATACCAACTCCGGGTTACTGGCTGAAATGGTTCCACACAATATGATACAAGCTTTCCCCCTTGTCTTGTATCCCCACTAGGTTTTATACTGACTATGTATACCCTTAGGTGTCTTTAATTACATAGCCCTATACTAGTTATGCTTACCCTAAAGGGTGTCATTAATTACATAACTTCATTACATTATCTACCAGTTATATATACCACTAGGTGTCTTTAATTACATAACCCTGTTACATTATCTGCTGGTTATATATACTACTAGGTGTCTTTAATTACATAACCTTATTGGGTTAAGGACGTGGGCCTATATATACATTTTACCCATCCCCTCTAATTTATTTGACCCACCACTACCCATCCAATTTTACTTAACCCTAACTTAAGTCTATAGTCATATTAAATAAGGTTAAGTAGTCCATTTCATTACCATGTCCTATTATGTGATAATGGGCTAGACCTCCCACATTAGGCCTACAATGTGTGGATGCTGAATATGCCGGTCGGGTCCGGGCAGTCTTATTCCACAGTTGGGCCTAACCTCGTTTCTTAGCTCGATTCGTATATGCGTAATTAGACCTCCCACATAGTGGCTACTGGATATGCCGGTCGAGTCCGGGCAGACTTCCACTACTAATGTAACCTAACCTCATGTCATAAGTACAATTTACAATACCTAATTGTAAATTACTAAACATTACAAATTAATCCAAATATACCTATGTCATTATAGGTAACTATTTCTATGTTTTCCCCATTTGAATTACATGTCCCATTTCATATTGAACATTACATAAATCATGCCAATTATAATCCCTTTTTCCCTATTTCCTTTCTAACGTATTTGTACGTATTTTGGCGGCATCTGGGCTATAAAGTAGCCTAGCTACAACAATAAAAAGGGAATATGACAAGGGTGATAGTTTCAACATGTCTTGGCATAAACATGAGCGTAAACTGGAATAATAACAAAGTGAATGCACATGTGATTAACATCATAATAAAGTGGACATCAAACTGGTAGGCAATCACTATGATGTTTAAGCAAGCACAATGAGATCTAGATTAAACGTTAGGTGTCCAATTACCTAGATCTAGCATAGTTAGGGTGACATAGCAACATGTTTAGATCAAAAAGTGGATTCACATGTCAAGTTTACAACATATCTCAATGTATCACAATATGACAGGTGAAATATGATTAACATAAAGATCTAGATCCAAGTCATTTCACAATTGTCCAAATTAATAGATGTACATCCACCATAACATGGTTACAAGTCAAGACCCACATAAGCATCATAATCAAATCAAAACAATTTTATTAGATCCAGGAAAATAGATCTGTCATGACATAGTATAGAATTTCGCATTAACACAGAATAACTTTACAACATATCCAATTCATAACCTTTCAAAGTATACTTTTATTTATGTAAACCTAAAAGTAATCTAGAAACTCACAGCGTTAGGTTTAGAGAATTTAGGAAGAACGAATCTAGAATTTCTGAATTGGATTTGTAGAATATGTTGTTGTAGAAACGGTTCAGTTCGCACTCCAGCAGCATATGGGATCCATGACTCCCAATGAAGAGAATATGAGAAATGTGACACATATATATAGCTGCCAGACCCCCTGAAACTGAGTGCCACCTCAGCCCTAGGGGTTTCGACCCCCTGTGGGTGGGTCGACCCCTAGGTCGACACCCCTCTAGGGGGGTCGACTCCTTGGAGCGGGAATTTTGCCGCTTAGAGGAATTTTTCGAATTTGAATCCTCTGGATAGAATTCTGACTCATCTCTGACTCACCTCTGACTCATGCATATATATACAATATTTTTGTGCGTATACAAACTTAAAACCTTCGTAACTTCTTCATAAGGTGTCTGTTTTACGCAAACCAAATGTTTATCTTGACCAGAATTTGAAGATGGACGCAATGGTGCTGTCCATTTCCTCTAATTCTAAACTATAAATTAATTATTATTTAATTTATTCTCTTTAATGTCATTAAAATTCGGGGTGTTACACAAAGTGTTATTTAATAAAACTTGCAGTGATAAATCCACAGTGTTAGATGTGTTAAATGTCCAAGAAGAAGAACTGCCAATGAAGTATTTGGGTGTGCCTTTATCATCAAATAAAATCACTAGTAGGGAATGCAATGGTTTAATTACTAGCATAAGAGAAAAATTATATAGATGGAGCTCTAGTGTAACACCCTGCATTTTAACAACACTAAAAGAGGATAAATTAAATGATAATTAATTTAATATTTAGAATTAAAGGAAACGGACTGCGCCATTGCGCCCATCTTGAAATTTTGGTCCAGATAAACATTTGGTTTGAGTAAAACGGACACTCTATGAAGAAGTTACAAGGGTTTTATGTTTGTGTACGCACAGAAGAATTATATATATACACATGAGTCAGATATGAGTCTAAACCCTATCCTAAACCATTTAAAATAAAAAAAATAAGGCGGCAGTTTTCCCGCTCTAGGGGGTCGACCCCACTAGAGGGGTGTCGACTGAGGTCGACCCCCCCTAAGGGAAATCGACACTAGGGTCGACCCCCCTACAGGGGTGTCGACACCCCTATGGTTGACGTGGCAGTTGGTTTCTAGAGGCTGGCAGCTATATATGTGGGTCCATTTCTCTTATTTTCTTCACTGGAATTCAATGGAGGCCAAACGCAGTCGGTGTCCGAACTGAACTGGATCCGTTATCTTCTATAACTTTCAACAAAGCAATTCAAACTTAGAGATTCGAGTGTAGATCCAACCTCTGCTATCTTCTACCTTTTCTTTTAATCCAAACACTGTGAGTTAGTTACTTTTAGATTTAAATGATTAAAAGTAATTTGTGACATGACTGTGATTTGGATATGTACATGCCTGTAACTGAATCATATTGGATCTATCATCATTTGTGAATCTATGATGTTCTTGGATCGTAGACTTTATCATGTTAGATCTATTTCTTTTAGATCTAATCCTTTTATGGTTAAATTATCATGTCACATATGTGGATCTTACCCTTTTTCTAAGTTTGTGGTTAATTTGGGATTATCATTATCTGGACAGTTAAACCTTTGTTTAGATCTAGATCAACATGTTGTGATTAATGGAGATCTATTATTATTGGACATTTGAATTCTTAATTGGATCTATTCATCCTAAATTATGTTAGATCTAGTTTTATCGTTACCCTTTTCACTAGATCTGTTTTTATATCCACCCTATTATTATGCCAATTACACGTCCATGCCAGTATGTATGTTTATGCCGCCCTTGCTAGAATAATCACTATTGTCATTATTCCCATCACCTTCCCCTTTTTATTGTTATGGCTAGGCTACTTTCTAGCCTAGGCATGCCGCCAAAATTATGCGAATACGTTAGTTGTGGAACGGGGGAAAATATTGAAATTGGCATAACTTGAATTTGGATTTGGGCATATAACCCATTATGAATATAATTGGGTAAATGGAAATTAACACCTATAAAGGAACAGGTTTAATTAATTGATTAATAATGAATCTCTAAGGTTACAATTAGAAATTGTAACTGCACTTATGACACGAGGTTAGGTTGCATTAGTAGCACTACAAGAAAAACCGAGAATAGCGACAGATTTTTAGCAGCGGAAAATTTCGTCGCTAATTAGCGACGGATTTTCATGGGCTTTGTAAGAGAAAATATTTTGGATTTTATATATCACCTTATTATAAATTATTACCGTCGAATACTAATTCTGTCGCTAAATCAATGGAAATTGCAGCACTTTACCGTCATAAAATATTTAACGCTAAATTCCGTTGCTAATAGAGTTGGATTACCATCGACATAATTTAGAAGCTATTTTCCTGCAGTTTTCCAAGAGATTTGAAACGAACTTTTATATTTATTATTTATAAAATGTTTTAAATTTGTGTTATTACTTAATAATTAATTAGTAAATTTAAATTTTAAATAATTAATGTTAATAATACATTAGTAATTAATAATAAATAATAACTATTAGAAGTAAATAAAATTCAATAGTTAATGCTGATTAATATTTTTTGAAAATTAATGCTGATTAGTTATTAATTACTATATAATATAAATAAGAGGTAATAGTAATTAATAAAATACATTGTTATTCGATGTTTATTAAATTTGTTTTGATAATCAATGATTATTTAATAGTCATTAATACGATTAATTAAATTAATGTCAAGAAATTATTAATACATATTTTCTTTTAAGAAATCAATAAAATATATTTTATATTTATTGTTTATATTTTACATTTGCGTTTTTACTAAGTAATTAATAAGTAAATTTCACATAAATTCCTGAACTCACAATTATAACTAAAATTAATAATTAATTGTAAATAAGAAATAATTAGTACCTAATTTTCTCTTGTTAATTCCAATTTTTTATTTATTACATGCTAGTAATAATTGTTAATTATATTTTATTATTTTTGAAATTCTAAAATTTGTTAAATTAAAATTTGAAAATTCATAAAATTTATAAACCAAATTTTGAAACTTTCATAAAACCAAAAAAATAAAACTTTAGATAAATTTAAACTAAATATAATCTTCAAATTTAAGAAAACTCATAAATTTATAAATAGTAATTTATAAATAATAATTATAAATGTCAACTTATATAGACATTATTGAAGTTTATAATAATTAATGATTATTGATAAATAATTTATAATTAGTAATAATCAATATTATTTTTCTCAAACCGACTTTGTCGGTTTTTCTTAATCAAACCGACTTTGTCGGTTTTTCTTAATTCTACTGAGCCTTTGAAAACCTTCGTCCGTCCGTCTGAAGCTTTTTTACAATACCCGTTTTGTCCTCCTTTGTATGATGCATTAATTACAATGTCTATTGAATAATCATGACAAGCCTTGTATATCAGTTCCTTGTATTTTCTTTCTTTATGTGCATTTATGACTAGTTTTAACGTTAATGTTAATTAATGTTAAACAAACGGAACTGAGGCGATCATACATCATATATATATATATATATATATATATATATATATATATGAGTCGTCTTGGGCACATATACATGACACAAATACAAGTGTATCAAAAATCAATCTACAAATAAACGAAAGTAATAATTTAGAAAATTATGTTTAGAATTTGTTCCCAAACTTCAAAAGAATAAAATTTTCGTTGATTATATAATAGATGGAAACCACCAAATTTTAGTTGGTGAACACGCGTGGTATATTCTTCTAATACAATAAAGTGGAAAAATAGTAGATTTATTAATAAAGGAAACAACTAATTATAGAATTCATCCAAATTCAAATTTCCAAAGTTGGAAGACTAACAGTAATTATGGACTAGAAATAAGAAAAAAGTAAAATAACTAGAAATAAAAGGACACCTGAACCCTTTCCATTTTTTGCCATACAAGATAATTAATGATATTTAGTGGTTACTTGGTATATAATTAATGAATTAAAGGTACGTTTCTAAAATATTTAATTGAATACCTTTAAATTGGCATGACTCATTTCATTGATTAGGAAAAAAAAAATACCTCCATTAGAAACAATTTCGTTAAAATATTTGGTGGTTACTTGGTATATAATTAATGAATTAAAGTTACGTTTCTAATAATGATAAATATAAATGATTCCATAATTAACCAAGTAATGTTAAAATAGCAATTGACATCATTTCCTTTTATACGACCTGCAAATGAATCATAGCAATCAAACACCAAGTAAATTGTCAAAATGATATACACATATACATGACACAAATACAAGTGTATCAAAAATCAATCTATAAATAAAGGAAAGTAATAATTTAGAAAATTACGTTTAGAATTTGTTCCCAAACTTCAAAAGAATAAAATTTTCGTTGATTATATAATAGATGGAAACCACCAAATTTCAGTCGGTGAACACACGTGGTATATTCTTCTAATACAATGAAGTGGAAAATTGGTAGATTTATTAATAAAGGAAAATACTAATTATAGAATCCATCCAAATTCAAATTTCCAACGGTGGAAGACTAACAGTAATTATGGATTAGAAATAAGAAAAAAGTAAAATAGCTGGAAATAAAAGGACACCTAAAACCCTTTCCATTTTTTGCCATACAAGATAATTGATGATATTTGGTGGTTACTTGGTATATAATTAATGAATTAAAGGTACGTTTCTAAAATATTTAATTGAATGCCTTTAAATTGGCATGACTCATTTCATTGATTAGGAAAAAAAATACCTCCATTAGAAACAATTTCGTTAAAGATATTTGCTGGTTACTTGGTATATAATTAATGAATTTTGGCTTTAAAAAAGCACTCTTTCAATCTATAGTTGCAGAATTTTGGCTTTTAATTGACGTTTTTTCGACCAAATTGAAAACCAGGTTCAAATTCAAAATTTACCGCAAAAGTAAAAGTTTTGCCACTTCCTTCCATGAAATTTTGGCTCCAACCTAATTTGTTTCCCTCCATGAACAAACCATTATTATTTTTATTACCCTGCCGGTCCGCTCATTCCTATTCCTCAATTCCTTCATTCCATCGAATTAAAAAAAGCAACAGCAGCTTCCTTACATCGAATTCCTCACGCTCCCCAATTCCAAGCTCCACCAAACCCTGGCTCCATCAACCTGCCCCTCGCCTTCCCATCCGATCCCAAGCCGCCTCTCCTTGTCAGTATGCCATGCCTCCACCAGCGTGAACCAACCTCCTCCGACTGACCTCCGCTCCTCCCAATGCCAGCGCCGAGCCCATGCTGACCCTACCCGAAGCCGCCTGTTCATCCATCCTTCCAATTCCCCAGGTCTAAACTTAAATCCGTTTCCTCTTGCTTTATTTCCAATCATCATTCCTTCCTGTCGATCTGAAATCATCAGTCACTTCTCTTCTCCTCTTTTCTTTCTTTTCCTTTCTCCTTGTCTGTTGAAAATAAGTAAACCACCAATTCTCCTAGAAATTGTTCAGATCCATTCAAATAAGAGTGTTTGTGCTAATTTTTATTCTTTTATTTTTGGGTTTCGATTTCGCCCTTCTCTTTATTTGATGTGTTTTCGTTCATATATTTTTTGGCTTTAAACCGTGTCTGCTGATTTGCAGTTTTGTTTAGCAGGCCTAAGTGTTGTGGGCAGCCTTGATTTATTGACTTTCATTTTAGTTTTGAAGTGTTTGATATGGTTTAGTTTTGATAATTACTTACAGGTGGATATTATAGTGATTATACCCCTACTGCAGATCGTTGTATAACAGAAGTTCATTGTATTTCTATTGATATGGAGGCTAGTTTATATTTTCTTTGACAAACCGTTTATGCATTTTGATGTTTTAAACAATATCAATTTATTTGTTCATAATCATATTTCATAGCAGTTTGGTTTTTCTTGTTCTCCACGAATGCCTTCTCCTTTAAATTCTAAGGAACATGGTTTTCATCTCAGTTTAAGTTAGCGAAAAGGTACATTTTTGGATAATATTTCTTTGGGAAAAAACTAAAGGCCTTGAACTGTTTGAGGAAATGCTTTGCCATTTTGATGTTTTAAATGTTGTTGTTAACATTAGGTTGGGATTCATCTCTATAACACTCTATGAAATAAAATATTGCTACACCTTTTGATGATTTTACTCAGGTAGAATCTATATTATTTTTGGATTCGTTGGGATCTTTCTTTTGATTCTAAGTTTGAAGTTGCTTCAAATTTTAAGTTGTTTGATAGCAAGTTATTGAATCCTTAAGTTGTTGTTGACGATTATTGTGATTTCTTGTTAATCTCATGTTGGCCAGGTTGAGGATTTCTCTATCACAAAGTTGTCTCATGGAAAGAAACCAGCTAAGTCTTGCAGGTTGGTTCCTTTCATAACACGGTTTGATGTCATTTCTCTGGTAGATAGTAATGAGATGATGAGTTACGATCCTTTACCTGATAAATATGGGCATAAGTTGATGAAATTGCACTTTGTGATGACTGTGTGATTTGTACGAGATGATGAGTTCTGATCCTTTCATAACACGGTTTGATGTCATTTCTCTTCATATATTTTATGTTACATAATTCATAAGATTAACGATTTGAAATATCTCTTAATTACAGGACTTTGCACGAGATGATTCATATAGCCAACAAAAGATAGATGACGTTTGGGATAATTTAGCTGGTTATGTCGTGCATAATTGGATGTAGTGCTCTTTCGTTATGTACGTTGATCGTTTGTTACGTACATTGTTGTGAGTGATGAAATTTTAACTATTTCTTCTTCTTTTTTGGTTAGTAAACATTAATCAAATTTATAGTGAAATTCTTTACTTTTGTGACTCTATGTATAACTAGAGATTTTTTGTTTTACAGGAAGATAGACATCTATGATGCAAAAAAGCGGGGACATGCCACAACAAGTTATGGATTTGAAATGCTAGAACTATATTTTAGTTTGTACTTTTTAGTATTGTTTATGAAATATTATGGATGTATTATGTATTTTTGATGTAAGAATGTTTAGTATGTCTATTATTTAATGTTGAATGTTGATTATGAGATGAGTGATTAATATAATACATTGATTATGAGATGTGTGTATTGATATTAATTGTGTTGTATTTAAATTAGGATTGTGTATTGAATGGAACACAAGTTATGTGTGTGATGTGTGTGTGTATGTATGTGTATATATGTGTATATATATATATATATATATATATATATAAATATAAATATACACAGATCAGAAGGGGAATAGCAGCGGATTACCGACAAAAAAAGGAAGGTTAAGTTTACCTCAGTTTAATTTTCGTCGCTAATTCCTTGGTAATTAGTAAGGATTTACCAGCGCCTTTTATAAATAATATTTTATTATAGATTAATTATCCGTCGGCAAATACTTGGTTTATAAATTAAAATAAATTAATATATAAAATTTTATTTTTATTAAAAAATTAGTAAAATGATGGAAAAATGTCGGAAAACTCATGCTAAATTCCGTCGCTAAATCTGACACAGATACCGTCACGGATTTTACCGACCAAACCTTTATGTAGGAAATCCATCGCTAAAGCCTGTTTAGCGACGAATTAGAAGCAGATTTTTCCGCTGCTTTATGTTGTTTTTCTTGTAGTGTAGTGGAAGTCTGTCAGGACCTGACCAGCATATCCAGCAACCACTAATATTGAACCTAATGTGAGAGGCCTAAGTGCACAAATACGAATCGGGCTAAGACACGAGGTTAGGCCCAGCTTGTGGAAGAAGTCTGTCCGGACCCGACCGGCATATCCAGCATCCACAAGCTATAGGTCTAATGTGGGAGGTCTAGCCCATTATAAACCATAATTGGACATGGTAATGAATTTAAATACTTAACCTAGTTGAATCATAAACATGAATATGGGTTAAGTAAATTTGGTTGAACAATGGATAGGTTAAGTAAATCTAAGGGGGTGGGTAATATTTACATATAGGTCCACAAACTTAACCTGATAAGGTTATGTAATTAAAGATACCTAGTGGTATACATAACCGATGGAAATAATAAAGATATGTAATTAAAGACACCTAGTGGTATACATAATCAAATTGAAATCCTAGGGGGGGATTAAAGACAAAGGGGAGAGCTTGTATCATTATTTGTGGGACCTGTTTCATCCAGTAACCCGGAGTGGGTATTAAACATGTACTCCGAACTAGGTCAGAGAAGGGACACACTTAGTGGATGATTATAAGAGATCCAAACGTGGAGGACGGTGATGCATGGCATCACAAACTGACCAGGCCATGTGCGTGCATGAGCCGGGCAAAGGGGGATAAGACGACCGTGACACCTGTAGATATGAGGCTGTGCATATCAGCGAGGGGTTGCCACTTTAGGACGTGATATATCCTATAGTGGGGCCGACACAGAGTATCTATGCAGATTAGGGAGCCTATCGATTATGGTAGTAGTTAGGATACATTTGGACGTATGCCTAAGTCTACCACCTTATAGTGGAAGGGATCATCTCATTCTGATCATACTAGTAACAATGCAGAGTAGTCATTAGGAAAGCATATATACCTTATCCTATCTACCTTTGTAATGACCCGAATTTTTGACGGTGTAATAATTAACTTATTTAATTATTTAAATAACAAATATATTATTTAATCGACGACGTTACAACGTATAATTTATATTATAATTATAATCAAGCTCGAAATGGCGCGGCAGTTCGCTATTTGGCGATTTGAACTTCAACTGAATATACAGAAGCCGTTTTAAGTCGGATTTCTGTGAAACTAGAAACGTTAGGAGCTGGTGAAGTATATTTTTCTAGTGGAAGAGAAAAATCGGGATTTCGTCGTGTAGATTTTTAGTTATGTCCAAATTAAATATTCAGAAAAACATCGGTATATTCGTTCGTGGCCATAATGGTTATTTAAATATATTTGAATATCGGTTGTGAATTTAGACAAGTTTCTTTTGAGACATAACGATAATTTAATTTTTAGAATTTTACTGTAATTTTTAATTAATTAAATAAGCAACTTTTTAATTGGAGTATTTTACACCCTATATCAACATTTTGGGGTTTCACAATATGAGTTAATCTACCGGTATTATTATATTAATGGAGTCGAGGCACACCGCTCGACACGTTAGTATTATTATTTCTGTCCGTACATTTACAGAATTTTACATAACAAGGTACCAAATCCTTTCAACTCAAAGGAAAGCTTCTACGTTAAGTATGCAGTGTTATTCCTTTTCGTTCCCACCTTGTTTCTAATCTACACTGTCTAGTAGGACTTATTACATACCTACCGTGTGAATTGTCAACCTTAATTGCTATCAAACTTTCACTCAGCCTACCCACTGCGATGAATCTTCACATCAATATTAAGGCTAAAGACATAAGCCTATCTGTACCTCTGTACCTCACGTCCACTCTTGTCCACTCTTCATAAATGAAACTAGCAGTCAGACCTAAAACGTAATGACAGAAATTAAATAGCTAACCTATCTCATCTCGTTCAATGCTCTACAGTGTGTCTTCACATCACACAGGAAATCACTGCAAACCTATATGATAATAGCAGTACCCCATCCCTTAGCAGTGAAGGAATTAAAACATATAAATATAGGAATAAGCGAGCGTTCCTTTTTGGTTTTTCAGAAATGAAATTAAAACAAACAAACGACAGGAAAAGAAATGGCCACCGCAACCTTTTTCCTCTCCATTTCTTCGGTTCTTATTTCCGAATATACGCAACTTCCTGTACGTGCTCACCCCAAGCTAATGGGACGCAAGCAAGAAAAAAGGACCAAGCTCAATGTTTTTTTTGTCTAGGGATGAGGAGGAGCGAACGAAAGAGAGTAAAATGGTGGAAAGCTTAAAGTGTGGTCTGATGAAATAGGAGAAGCAGTTCAAACAGTCGCGGATGCGGATTTTAAGTGGATCAGCAATTCGAGTTTCATTTCGTGAAGGATTTAAGGAGGGAAAGAAGCTTGAAGGCGCGGCTTGGCTGGAGAATACTGGGAGGGTTCAAACGTTACGGGAAGGAGAAGAATTATAGTTGGTGACGTGTGTACAAAGTAGGAGAGGAGGTAGGGGTTCTCATATGACCATGCAGAAGAACGAAGTGCTATGTGTTAAAGGCGAGACCGCACTTTAGAGAAGGAGGAGAGTCACGAAGGGGAGTGACGCGAGTGGTACGGGTTGATGTTGAGGTGGAGTGATGGGTATAGGAGCATGCGGTTTCTACTGAAAAATATGTACAGGTAGCGGGTTTTATAATGATAAGGAGTTAGTTTAGTTTTCACAAAATGGCCATTTTTACGGTTCACATACACTGAGCAGATGATGCATGCGTTGGAGTGGATTTGTTTAAGAAGAGGAGAGAGTCAGTTTTCATTGTTGCTGAACTGGGAGGCGTTGGGTTTTCATCTGTTGTATGGGGATGGAGAAACACAGTAGAAACGGAAGGAAATAACTATGTGAAGAGCAGCGTGCTTGTTTAGGAAGAAAGGATATGGTGTCGGGCTGATTCTTATTGGGCTTGGCCCACCGATAAGAAAAATAAAATGAATGAGAAAAGGGAAACGTAAAGTAAAAGAATGGGAAGGTTACTGCCATGTGAATGGAAGTGCTACGCGGATGAAAAGGAAGAGTACAGTGGGTTGAATTTATGGTGGGCCGAATTCAATAGGTAAGGCCCATTATTTAAATAAATATAAGTTTAATTTTTAATTTAAATGTTTATTAACTTCGAAATGCCGTAACTATTTCGTATGAGGTCGGATTTATGAACCGTTTGTTGCATTGGGACCGTATGGGCGAGGGCTACACCACACTGGGAGTGGAGTGGAGCTCGTATGAATTTACGACAAAATAAATTATTTGATTCAAATCAAATAACAGTTTATCGTTCTTTAACGATGAACTGCCAAAGTGAGTAAAACTCACTGACTCTCCTCAATTTATATTTTAATATAAATTGTACTTTATTTATTGACTGCTGTATATTGATTGTTAAACTGGACTGTTAAATAGATTTGATTGAAAACGTAGTTATAGTTAATCTATGTACTGTTAATCAAATATGGTTCTGTACAGCAGGATATTTCATTTCAAAATGAAATATGATATATATTATACTGTGTAACATCTGTGGATGCAGGGAGACAGGTTGGAGGAATCCGACTGGATTCCTCAACAGTTATTTTACTGTTTTCATATATTGTGTTATATGATGTGTTATATAATATGTTCTGGATTATGTGTGTTAGAACGATATTGATCATCGTTGTCTGATATTTCAAATATCATAAGGAAACCCTGAGTTGTGAAATGGAATATTTCAATGTATATTGAAATAAAGGAATTTTATAAAATCACAGGATTTTATAAAAGGAAATTATTTATAAAACGAATAAGGTTTTAATAAAAGGAAATTATTTATAAAACAAATAGAGTTTTATAAAAGGGATATTTATTTAGAAAACAAATAGAAGTTATAAATAGGAAATATTTGTAACGGTAAATAGAAGTTATAAATAGGGAATATTTGTAACGGTAAATAGAAGTTATAAATAGGGAATATTTGTAACGGTAAATAGAAGTTATAAATAGGGAATATTTGTAACGGTAAATAGAAGTTGTAAATAGGAAATATTTGTAACGGTAAATAGAAGTTGTAAATAGGAAATATTTGTAAAGGTAAATAGAAGTTATAAATAGGGAATATTTGTAACGGTAAATAGAAGTTATAAATAGGGAATATTTGTAACGGTAAATAGAAGTTGTAAATAGGGAATATTTGTAACGGTAAATAGAAGTTGTAAATAGGAAATATTTGTAACGGTAAATAGAAGTTGTAAATAGGAAATATTTGTAACGGTAAATAGAAGTTGTAAATAGGAAATATTTGTAACGGTAAGTAAACGTTAAAAAGGGGAAATAGTTGTAACGGAAAACGTAGTTTATCAAAAGGAGTTAATCAAACGTAGTTTATCAAAAGGGGTTAATCGAATATAGAAATTAAGAAGTGAAGTTAAACAAAAATTAGAAACTGACTAGAGATTAGTAAGTTGAATAGTTTTCTGAGTGTTGATCTGATGTTGGTTTCGGCCTTCGGGGTTTGTACTTAGAGAATTGTTCTCTTACTAGTTTACAGTTAGGGACTAATAGTTGTGGAATGGTAGTGATGCGTAAATGAGGATTGGAAATGTTTTCCAATGTTGAAAACATATATTTTCTAATTTTAGAAAATAAGGAAATATGAATATATATATATATATATATATATGGTTGATGATTGGATCGATAATTCCATTTGGAATTTAGATCGTTGTTTGTACACCGACATGTTTTCATTTGATAGTTAAATCACAAACTATCGAAGTTTTGACCATTTTACGTTGTTAATATGGAGAGACCGGTTGGATTATTATCCGAAGAACCACTCTGTATTGACATAAGCGTTGTGGTCAAATACGATGAAGATAATTAAAGACGGTGTTATGCAAGGGCTGTCCTGTTTACAGAATAGTGCCTTCGGTTTCGTTCAGTCCCAGAACGAACATATATGGACAAATGTCTGACAGAATATTTCCAATGATCGAATGAGTTGGACTGTACAAATATATATGGTGGCCAACGGATTTATTCCCTTCGCATAATATCCAGAATCTATTTGTGCAGATCCAACTAATGATTAACGGGTCTGATAATGTGGCATTCAAAGTAATTGTGCTATCAATGAAAGATAGATAAGCATAGTTTCTAGCCTCACATCCGGTAAATGACAAAAATCGGGAAGGCAGCATGGTTAAGTCGGTCGCACCGAAGTAGGGTGTATAATCACCTATCTAGAGAATATTCATTTGCTTCTTTAATCTATCAATGTTGTCCCATATATATACGGGAACGGTTGCTGATCCCAACCGTTGGTGATGTACATTCGATACACTCAAGCGAAATGAGTGGTCGGTCATGTGTGGCTGACTTGCAAGATGTTCTTGTTGAACTCCAGTGTATCGTTCCTAGAGTACACTGATCGGAAGGTGGTTCCATACCTTGTCATAGTTGGAAATCCATTACCCAATACGCACCCGCGGTTTTGATTGTATACTATATATGTAGAACGTGAGATGAAAGCGTTTCTGCTAGATGATTATTATATTGTGGTTGATAGACATTATTATAATATCAAAAGGTTTTTGATATAAAGATATGTTGGATTTTCATAAGGGAAAAACCCGTTCCGTTATACGGCGTGGTCTTATGAGATATCGTTTACTTGTTCAAACTGTTTTAAACTGTTTTACTCATACCAGTCCCATGACTGACCCGGAGTTTATTTTGTTTTGTTTTCCCTAAACTCTTGGGTGCCTAATTTGTACGGGCAGTCAAGTAGTCAGGATTTTACAGATACACTTGGAGAGCTTGGAGCAGGAGGCTTCAGGATTCTATAGCTATTATTATTTCCGCTGTTGTTGTAAGTGCTGCACTCTGATAAGTGCTATTGTATATATAACTGTTTGTATTTCAAAAGTTATGTTATATTTTATTCGTTCCGCTGTGAGATTCGTGTTTACTCTGATGATGATGTTCTTCTTCTTCTATTCTATTAGTTCTACCTTATCTATTCTCACCCTCTATCTTCTTTCTATTAGTTTCTTGAATTTCCAGTGCAATTTGGGGTTGGACTTGTGTTATTTAGTCAGCTCAAATTGGACCGGATTTTCGGGTCACTACAACCTTGTCCCACCTGCCTTTTATGTAGTAATCTCTATTATCCACTTTATATGCCTATCATGCTACTTTTACTTATTTACTTGCTAAAAGTAACTAGACTTGCTAAACTTTATGTCTGACCCTTTATGTTTCCTCTTCTTTCTTCTGTTCCCCCCCGGTTCGCAGGGAATGAATTCTCAGGCTTAGTCAAGACTCGGTTATCATCTTGTTGGAGCTGCTTTTGAACTATAGCTCAAGTTCTTATCTCTACTATGGCTTAGCTCTTTTTCTTGGGGAATTACGTATGCTTTTTATATTTATGTACTCTGATGGTACAAGACAGAAGTTATGTTATTGTAAAGGTTTTTGTGACTTATGGTAATTTGGACCACGATGGTATGGTTTATGTTTGAAATAAAATTTCCACTGCTATCTTATTTATATCTGTTTTGTAATTATTCTGTGTCTGTTTACCTATAATGCTTCATGGAACTTAATGTATTCCCTTAGTGAGTGACATTAACGGACGTAGAGTGTCACATTTGGTATCAGAGCTGAAGGTTACCAGATTACATAAAAGTATTTGAAACTATTTTCAAAATGGGTTTTAAAAGGAAGCATTTTCAAAAAGAAAAGTCTGTTTTTAAAAACATTCCCCAAAAAGCCATATGTAATATCTTTAGATCCTTTGTCTGAATCTCTTCCTTTTTCCTTTTAGCATGTCTGGGGAACCAAACATTCCAGAGGGTGTTACGATACCCGGATGGTTCCATAGGTGTCTATAGGCCACGACGCCTGTTGGTGGTCAAAACCAACATTCCTCCCCCAGCTGCACCAGTCGTTCCTCCTCCTCCTCCTCTAAGAGCAGATAATTTCGCTAAGATCTGCAAAGATTTTCGTGCCATGGGAGAAAATCCATTCCATGGGAACGAGACATTCATAGAGGCACGGAAGTGGCTCAAGGAGACTGAGGATGTGTTCGTAATCTTTGAATTAGAGGATAGAAGGAAGATTCAATTAGCTGCTTGGCTACTGAAGGATGAGGCCTCGTTTTGGTGGGAGGTAACCCTATCAGGCTGCTCAGTGGAAACTTGGGATGACTTTAGACAAAGGTTCGAAATGCAATATCATTCCCAAGCTGAGAGAAGCATGCAGATGGAGTTGTTCTTAGGACTCAAACAAGGTAACTTGACGGTAAAAGAGTATGTGAACAAATTCAACCAGCTAGCAAGGTTCGGGTCAGAATTGGTGGATACTCCGCATAAGAAAGCTTTGCGATTTGCTAAAGGGCTAAATGAACCCCTTCATGGGTTAGACATGTCCCAAATTCCAATGGGAGCCACTTTTGAAAAACTTGTTTATATGGCCCTGATGCATGAGGAAGACAAGGTAGAATCAAAGGAAGTAAAGGACGAGGAAACAACAAAAAATAAGAAGGTATGGCACAAGAAGGGACAACAACAACAACAACAACTAAAGCAGAAGAAAAGTGGAAAGAATGACAAGGCCAAGGATAAGAGGAAATGTCACAGTTGTGGGAAAGAGGGTCACTTGATCAAGGACTATAAGAGAAGGAAGAACACTTGCTTCAATTGTGGAGAGGTCGGACACTTTGTTAGGGAGTGCCCGAAGAAACAGGGATCACAGGCACAAGCTCAAAGGGTAGGAACTTCTGGAGGGCAGGTGCATGCACTCGCGATCAGTGCTCTTGATAGAGGTAGAAAAATTTCTGTGGAAGGTTTAATTTCTCTTTCTAATCATCCTATTAGAATTCTTTTTGATTCTGGCGCTTCACATTCATTTATGTCTAGTTCCGTGGTTGAATCTCTGAACTTAGTTACTAGTATGGTAGTGGATCCCGTAGTTGTCTCAAACCCCATTAGTGGTTCGGCTCATTTATCTATGATTTATCGGGGTTTGAGGAGATCTGTGTTAGGCGTCGAGTTTGAGTTCGATGCATATGTTCTCGCGTTTATGGGCTATGGGTTGATTCTAGGAATGGATTGGCTTACCACGTATGGTGCCATTCTGGATTGTGAGAGGAAGGTCGTTACGCTTCTGACTTGTCATGGGAGGACCCTCGAGATTTCTTGTGACCCACAAGGGTCAGTTATGCTTAGTTTCCTAGAGTCTCTTGATGCATCTATCGATGGCTTGCAATCTGTTCCAGTAGTCCGAGATTATTCTGATGTTTTTGATGAGGTACAGGGCTTACCTCCGAGGCGCGAGATTGATTTTTGTATATATCTGGTGGGCAATGGAAAGCCAGTTGCATTGCTGGTGCGCCATATGGCTCCAAGGGAAAGAAGGGAGCTGAGTAAGCAAGTAAAGGAGCTACTTGAGAAAAGGGTTTTTCAGACGCAACATATCTGAATGGGGTGCTCGAGTTGTATTCACAACTAAGGCAGATGGTTCGCTTCGTTTGTGTGTTGACTATAGAAAGTTGAATAAACTCACTAAGATGAATAGGCACCCGCTCCCTAGGATTGATGATTTATTTGATCAGCTTGTTGGTGCCTCAGTATTTTCTCAGTTAGACTTGGCCACGGGGTTTCATCAGTTGAGGGTGGCTGAGGACAACATAGATAAGACCGCTTTTAGAACTCCGGATGGTTTCTTCGAATGGCTAGTTATGCATTTTGGGTTGATGAATGCACCCGCCTATTTTGTTGATATAATGAGTAGGGTGTTTCAAGAGTTTCTAAACAAATTTGTCGTGGTCTTTGTTGATGATATCTTGATCTTCTCCAAAAGCGAAGAATAACATGCTCAACATTTGAGAGAAGTTTTGAAAACTCTCTGTGCGCATCAACTTAAGGCAAAGTTCTCCAAATGCCATTTTTGGAGAAAAGAGGTGAGATTCTTAGGACATGTGGTCTCCAAAGAAGGGATAGCCGTAGATCCCGCAAAGGTGGTTGCAGTGCAAGATTGGAAGATTCCTAAAAATGCAACCGAGGTGGGAAGCTTTCTTAGGTTGGAAGGTTATTATAGGAATTTCATTAAGGAATTCGCAAAGATATCAGCCCCACTCACCAGGCTGACAAAGAAGAATTTGGTGTTTTCATGGGATATTGATTGTGATGTTTCTTTCCAACGACTGAAGAGGGCTCTAACAACAACCCCAGTCTTGACCTTACCTGATGAAAGTAAAGTGTTTACCGTCTACACTAATGCGTGTGATACAGGGCTTGGTGCGGTTCTGATGCAAGAAGGGAAAGTAGTGTGTTATGGGGGCAGACAGTTGAGAGTTCATGAGAAGAACTACCCCACCCATTATCTAGAGCTAGCTGCCATAGTATTCGCGCTTAAGACGTGGCGCCATTATTTACTTGGAGAGAAGTTTGAGTTATACACCGATCATAAATCTCTTAAGTATCTATTCTCGCAGAAGGATCTCAATTTAAGGCAACAAAGGTGGATGGAGTTCTTAACTTCTTATGATTTTGAAATCGCTTATACCCCTGGCAAGGGTAATGTGGTGGCTGACGCACTAAATAGGCAGAGGATGGCCTTAAGTCCTTTGTTTGTGGAGAGGAAGAGCTTGGAGTTCATCTCAACTTTTAATTTTAGACCCTCCATTGAGATTTTGCCTAATTTTTTTGCATCATTAGAGATACGACCAACTCTTATGGATCAGATAGGAGCTTCGCAGCAAGGTGATCCACAGATTTTTAGACATCATGGAAAAGCTCAGAAAAGGGGAGACTGCTAGTCACCTCAACAGATATGCCATAGATGAAAATGGGTGGTTGTGACGAGATGGAAGGCTTTGTGTTCCTCAAACTAGAAGTTTGATAAACGCAATCCTAGAAGAAGCCCACCATTCTAAGATGACCATTCATCCAGGCGGTGATAAGATGTATAGACACATGAAGAGGGTTTTCTTTTGGGCTGGGATGAAGAAAGATGTGGCCGAATTTGTTTCTCAATGTTTAGTTTTCTAGCAAGTTAAAGTTGAGCAAAAGAAGCCCGGTGGTTTACTTCATCCTTTGGAGGTTCCACAGTGGAAATGGGAGAGCGTCTCCATGGAGTTCATAGATGGTTTGCCTAGATCAAAGAAAGGCAACACCAGTATTTGGGTAGTAGTGGACAGATTGACTAAGAGCACTCATTTCATTCTAGTAAAGAGTAAGAGGATGGAAACATGGTTGGCAGCAATTTATGTTCGTGAGATAATTCATCTTCATGGAGTACCTTCCAACATCGTAAGCGATCGTGACCCCATCTTTACCAGTAAATTTTGGAGGAGCTTGCAAGAAGCATTAGGTACACAGTTGTGTTTGAGCAGTGCTTATCATCCTCAGACTGATGGACAAACAGAAAGGGTGAATAGAATTCTAGAGGATTTTTTGAGGCTGTATATCCTAGACTTCGGAGGGACTAGGGAAGCACCTTCCTTTAGTAGAGTTTGCATATAATAACAGCTATCAATCCAGCATCGACATAGAAACCTTCGAAGCATTGTACGGACGACCTTGTAGACACCAACGTGTTAGTGTGAATCTACAGAAAGATTATTACTTGGACCAGATATGGTTAGAGAAACATCCAAAACGATTGACCTTATTTGACGGCGGATGAAGACAACTCAGGATAGGAAGAAGTCCTATGCAGACAAGAGAAGAAGAACTTACATTGAATTTGAAGTGGGAGACTTAGTTTCAACCAAAGTATCACCTCTGAGGAATCTGGCTCGCTTTGGATCGGTAGGGAAGTTAGCACCTAGGTTTGTGGGACCATTTCCCATAACCGATAGGATTGGCCAAATGGCCTATAGAGTAAAGCTTCCAGAAAATCTATCCGGCATTCATAATATTTTCCACATTTCTCATATGCGGAAGTGATTGCATGACACCACATAAATAGTTGAGCTAGGTGTATTGAAAGAGGTAGAAGTGGAATGGGAGGCGACAGTCACACGAGTCCCTACCTGTATTCTTGGATCAGAAGTTAAGAAGCTACACAATAAAGAGATCAAGTTGCTAAAGGTTCAATGAGGAGATAACCCGGAGGATGCGACTTGGGAGACCGAAGACAAGATTCATGCTTCATACCCTTTCCTTTTCGAGGGTATATTCTTAACTCCTATTTCCAAAGTTTTATTTGTGCTTGTTTCTATCATTTGAATATATCCTATCCATAGTATTTTCGACCTTTAGATAGGAATCCTACGGATGTAAACTTGTGTCTGAAACATGTTATGTTTGATGGATGCAAGTGTTTGCTAGTGGCTGCCTGTGGATGCATATACACACACATTAGGCACTAGATCGTCTTAATCACTCTCATATTGCATATGGATGTGTGTGCATTTTTTTTCTTTTATGGATGGAAATGGATGTATTAGCATATGGATGTTGCATTTGGATGAATGAGTGTGCTAACATATAGAACTCACATGTTATAGTAGGATTATTTGCATACATATTGGATTCATGGCACTAACATACATTGCATTAAGGAGGTCAACTGAATCAGTAGACCACCTGATTTTCGCACTAGTATTGGGACATATGCACACACCTTTGCATATGTTCATACAAGCATCAGAAGTCATTAAGGACAATGGATGCCAGTGATTGATGGATGAGTAGATGAATGATGGATGGTAGGATATGAGTTCTTCTCAACTTATAGATTTCGGGGATGAAATCCTTTGAGTAGGGGAGAACATAACAACCCGTATTTTAACAACACTAAAAGAGGATAAATTAAATGATAATTAATTTACTATTTAGAATTAAAGGAAACGGACTGCACCATTGCGTCCGTCTTGAAATTCTGGTCAAGATAGACATTTGGTTTGCGTAAAATGGACACCATATGAAGAAGTTATGAGGGTTTTATGTTTTTTCACACGTAGAAGAATTATATATATACATATAAATCAGATATGAGTTAGAACCCTATCCTAAACTGTTCGAAATTTAAAAATAATAGTAAGGCGGCAGTTTTCCCGCTCTAAAGGGTCGACCCCCCTAGAGGGGTGTCGATCGGGGTTGACCCCCCTTAAGGGAAGTCGACACCAGGGTCGACCCCACTACAGGGGTGTCAACACCCCTAGGGCTGACATGGAAGTCGGTTTCTGGAGGCTGGCAGCTATATGTACGGTCCATTTCTCTTATTTTCTTCACTAGAATTCAATGGAGGCCAAATGATGTCAGTGTTTGAGCTAAACTGGATCCGTTATCTTCTATAACTATCAACTAAAGTAAATCAAACTTAGAGATTCGAGTGTAGATCCAACCTCTTCTATCTTCTACTTTTTCTTTTAATCCAAATACTGTGAGTTTGTTACTTTTAGATTTAAATGATTAAAAGTAATTTGTGACATGACTGTGATTTGGGTATATACATGCCTGTAACTGAATAATATTGGATCTATAATCATTTGTGAATCTATAATGTTCTTGGATGCTAGACTTTATCATGTTAGATCTATTTCTTTTAGATCTAATCCTTTTATGGTTAAATTATCATGTCACATATGTGGATCTTACCCTTTCTCTAACTTTGTGGTTAAATTTGGGATTATCATTATCTGGACAGTTAAACCTTTGTTTAGATCTAGATCAACATGTTGTGATTAATGGAGATCTGTTATTATTGGACATATGAATTCTTATTTGGATCTGTTCATCCTAAATTATGTTAGATCTAGTTTTATCATTACCCTTTTCACTAGATCTATTTTTATGTCCACCCTATTATTATGCCAATTACACGTCCATGCCAGTATATATGTTCATGTCGCCCTTGCTAGAATAATTACAATTGTCATTTTTCCCATCACCTTCCCCTTTTTATTGTTATGGCTAAGGGCTACTTTCTAGCCTAGGTATGCCGCCAAAATTATGTGAATACGTTAGTTAGGGAATGAGGGAAAATATTGAAATTGGCATAACTTGAATTTGGATTTGGGCATATAACCCATTGTGAATATAATTGGGTAAATGGACATTAACACCTTTAAAGGCATAAGTTTAATAAATTGATTAATAATGAATGTCTAAGATTATAATTAGAAATTGTAACCGCACTTATGGGACGAGGTTAGGTTGCATTAGTGGTGGAAGTCTGCCCGGACCCGACCGGCATATCCAACTACCACTAATGTTGAACCTAATGTGAGAGGCCTAAGTGCATAAATATTGAATGGGCTAAGACACGAGGTTAGGCCCAACTTGTGGAAGAAGTCTGCCGGGATCCGACCGGCATATCCAGCATCCATAACCTGTAGGCCTAATGTGGGAGGTATAGCCCATTATAAACCATAATCTTTCATGGTAATGAATTTAAATAATTAACCTAGTTGAATCATAAACATGAATAGGGGTTAAGTAAATTTGGTTGAACAATGGATAGGTTAAATAAATCTGAGGGAGTAGGTAATATTTACATATAGGCCCACAAACTTAACCTGTTAAGGTTATGTAATTAAAGACACCTAGTGGTATACATAAATTATGAAAATAATAAAGATATATAATTAAAGACACCTAGTGGTATACATAATCAAATGGAAAACCTATTGAGGGATACAAGACAAATGGGAGAGCTTGTATCATATTATGTAGGACCCGTTTCATCCAGTAACCCGGAGTGGGTTTCAAACATTTACTCCAAACTAGGTCGGAGAAGGGGCACGCATACTGGACTGATTGTAAGAGATCCAAACATGGAGTATGGTGTGGATGGCGCAAACCGACCAGGCCATGTGTGTGCATGAGCCGGGGGGGGGGGGATAAGATGATCGTGACACCTGTAGATTTGGGGCTGTGCATATCAGCGAGGGTTTTGCCACTTTAGGATGTGATACATCCTACGGTGGGGCCGGCACAGAGTATCTACATGGATTAGGGAGCCGATCGATTAGGGTTGTAGTTAGGATACATTTGGACGTATGCCTAAGTCTACCACCTTATAGTGGAAGGGATCATCTCATTCTGATTATACTAGTAACAGTGCAGAGTAGTCATTAGGGAAGCGTATATACCTTATCCTGTGTACCTTGTCATACCTGCCTTTTATGTAGTAATATCTCTTATCCACTTTATATGCTTGTCATGCTATTTTTATTTATTTACTTGTTAAAAGTAACTAGACTCGCCAGACTTTATGTCTGACCCTTTATGTTTCCTCTTCTTTCTTCCGTTTCCCCCTAGGATCGCAGGGAGAGAATTCTTACGCTTAGTCAAGACTCGGTTATCATCTTGTTGGAGCTGCTTTTGAAGTATTGCTCAAGTTCTTATCTCTACTATGGCTTAGCTCTTTTTTTTGGGGAATTATGTTATGCTTTTTATATTTATGTACTCTGACGGTAAAAGACAGAAGTTATATTATTGTAATGGTTTTTGTGACTTATGGTATTTTGGACCACGATGTTATGATTTATGTTTGAAATAAAAATTTAAATTTCCGCTGCTATCTTATTTATATCTATCTTGTAATTATTCTGTGTCTGTTTACCTATAATGCTTCACAGAACTTAATGCGTTCCCTTAGTGAGTGACATTAACGGACGTGGGGTGTCACATCCAAACTCTTATCATTTGCTGGCCGAATTAAATTGGTCCATACAGTCATACATGCAAAAGTCAATATATGGTCACAGACTTTTCAGGACTTGAAGCGTCAATTGAGAAGATCGAAAAAGTTTGTGCAGATTTTATCTGGAGAGGTGGTCTACATAAGATTGAATTTAATGATCTATGTCGGACCAAAGAAGAAGGAGGTGTAAGGCTGAGGAACATCAAAGTTATGAGAGAAGTGTTCACTTTGAGACAAACCTGGAAAGTAATTAATAATTCGGGTCTCTTGGCCAGATGGATGAATGGTAGATATGATAGAGATAATTTCTGGGTTATGAAGGAGGGCAACAATGCTTCATCAACATGGAAGTGACACACCCAAAATCCCCAACCGACCTAAATCGAATGAGAACACGGATTGTATGAGAACACGACGCATCAAAACATAAAACAAGAGAACTTTTCATTGCTTTTACAATATTTACATCAGAGTATAGGAATATCATAGTGCGAATAAATAATATACAACGAAATTACAAATATTAGAGAATAAAATACAGAGTAGCAGATATAAAAATGTAAAAATACAATGCACAGCGGAAATACATCAACTACCACAGCAGAAAGAAATACATGGATGCAAAGCTTTCCGAATATAGCTCCAGCCTTAATTCAGGATCATGTTAAGTAGAAATCTATGAAACCAAAACTACTAGTTGACCATATGGAAAATATGGGCACCCAGAGTTTATGTGAAAACAATAAACTCCAGGTTAGTCATGGGACTGGTGTGAGAACTTAAACAGTTATTATACTTTACTTTAGAAAGGTTGGAAAAATCATGGGACGACTTCGTATAACACGAAACGGGTTTACACATGAATAATAGTTTAGAAATAAAACAACACAATGCTTTTTTTTTAAAATGAAGCTATTACAAGACTCAGGTCCCATCACACAATGCAACGTAAGCCGGAGGATAGAGTTTTACCTTATAGTAGCCAAACATTCTTAATATGCTTTAAAACCAATATTTTTGAAATTATTATAAGTGCATAGTGTAGAAAACAACTTCGAATATAAATGTATCAATCATAAATGGCATATGTACCATATATTATGTCGCCATATAGGTTACAACTAAAACTGAAAAGTCACGTATTGGAAATTGGATTTCCATCTATAAGTCGAGGCAAAAGATGTTCCTCACTGGTTTCGGGCCATCTCTAGCGAGATGCCCAAGATCAACACACGTGTCCCTTGGATCTTGCAGGGTCGGTCCACACTTACTTTTGTGGATTGGTGATTCTTGAACAATACGTTTCTCGGTCCTATCAGACCTGTCACCTGGTTAGGACGTCGACTAATCATATCCGAGGTGCCTCGCTATCCAGTCATCCACATAAGTAAAATGTCTAGGCTCCATACCATGACATCACCTCTAGCTAAAAAGAAACGCATGCACTCCCTACTGTCCCTAATCCCATTTTTGACTCATACCGGGGTGTGAGGCTCACAAATTAACACTATACACAAAGCTATGCTATATTAAAGCTGTGCTTTGATCATCATCCACAAAGCTCTGCTTTTCAACAAAATCTTTGATCATTGCATCTCAGCATGTCATATTGTCAGTTCATACCATACAACTGATGTATACTGATATATAACCTCTAGGCTCGTACGTCTCAGAGAAGGGTGTTAAGCAAAGAGAATAAATTCTCCACCACTATATATATATATATATATATATTTAGTAGAGATCAATTAATATAGCACAAAACACAATGTCAGACACAGAATCCATTTGCAAGTTCGTTCCGCGTCTGAATGAAACTGGAGGCACCTTATTCCTCATCCCATATGTCTAATACAGGAGAGAGGTCCCTGCATATCCGGTCGATCTCCAAGTACGTCTGGACGACCACCACTTATTACTTTGTCTTGGGTATACCACCCAATTGAAACATCAGTAATCATCCATACGATGTGAAAAGCTCCAGTCTTCAACCATTGTCTTCATCGTTGACTATCGTCCTAATAATTATTCAGAATGAGTTAAACCCGGTCTTTCCGAATAACTGCCTCATCTTTATATTCATGTGATAAATTCACAAAGACAGCACACATCTCATTCCAATCCAGAATTTTCTTTTATTCAAATATTCATTAATCTGGGAAAGGTTCCCATTAATTTTATCAAAGATTCATATCATTTAAAACTTTTACTTAACTCTTCCTTTAGATATCATTTCAAAAGATATTATTATATCTTTTCACAACTTAAACCAAATTAAGTTTATAGAACTAGTCGGGATTATTGAGCCTTACCAAAGTAATCATTTATTTTATTATCCCCATCCTTGCCTATTCATCCCATGGAGAAAAACTTGTAGTACTCCATATTTAACACCCATAGTGTCATTGGTAAATTTAATTATCATTTAACGTTTTAAATCTAATTAATGATTCATTAAAACTCTAGTTCAATTTTTAATCTCCAAAAATCATTATTTAATGACTAATCAACCTTTGGAAATAAATCTTGTCTTTACTTGGATTAACGAACAAATGTTATGTAAAAACACCGTCCATAATAAACCCAAAATCATCTTCCATTCTAATGGAACCTTCACACAAATCTGAACAATTTATAACCGATATAAATTTCCGTATTCGACCAATACTATAAGTGGAATAACGGCAAGGCCTTTCAAATTTTATAAATAGTAAACGCCTTCCTTCACAGAAGCTCATCTCGATATTATTAATCAAATTCCAATCAATTCCAATTTATTAAAAAGTGGAGAACTTCCGTAAATCTTAATTAAAAGATTTATAAATTCCAAATCATAACTTCACTGTTAATTTGGTCAACGAACTAATGTTATTTAAAACACAGTTCACAATAAACCCAAAATCAACTTTCATTTAATTCTAATTATATTTATTAATTAGAAAACTTCATTAATCTTCATTAAAAGATTTATTCCTTTCGTAACTGGGTTTTAAGAATAGTATTATTTAAGATACCATTCACTACAAATCCAAAACCCAATTTGATATTAAATATAAGATCTTAAATGGAAATCATGTCGTCTTACATTCAATACCATATCTGAAACTAACAGATATCGTATTGGAATAATGATAACTATATCTTCCATATTCGCGTAACAATATCCTTATAATCACGGAATCCAATATCGAAAATATTCGAAAATAATTGCCCTTTAAATCCATTCCAATATATATGTTGGAAAATTATAGTTATACTAAAAACCATTTTCAATCCAATTTATTAATTTAAAATCATTTTATTTCTTATCTAGTTGTTAACTAGTTCATTTAGATAAAAATATCTTTTATCTTTTCAAACTTGGAGTATTTCATTGAAGGATCTTTCCAAATCATTTATTTTGATTTTACATAATTTATTCATATTTTTAATAATTTTATTATGGCCCTTACAGTCGGTTTCCAATATCGGCCACTAAACTGCATCCATAGCGACCTTTTCCAAAACTGATTTGGACTTAAATTAAAACCTAACCATTGGATTTCAAAAATTCTCATTTTATTGGAAGGCTTATTTCATTACGGTTCCAATTTCACGAGAATCCGATGGTCGGATCTACCGTTATGTCCGTTCGAAGTTATGGGTTGACGTTCACTAACTGTCATTGCGCGACGCATTCTATTCAAGCCTGAATTCGATTTATAAATTTCAATTATAAATCGAAATGCCTCAAAACCATTTTTATAAACTATATAAAATATATATAATCGTCTTTGAAAACTCGTTTATCTTTAGAATTGGATATCTCACTGTTCAATCCATTTTAATAATATTTTAATGAGTAAAATAATATTATTTTTGAAATCTCATTATTTTAATTTAAATTTTCTTGATAGTCGCTATAAAAATAAAAAAAAGATTTTGGAAAGAAATTTCTTTTAAAACGTTCTCTATATAGCCCAACTGAACTTCATTTTAAAATATTACTATTCATTTCAATTTGAAAACTTCGAGATACCAAAATTAATTGAAAGTTAATTCAAAACCATTCATTACAATTACGAGTATTCATCTATATTTTTATATATTTGCGTTCATCCAAAATCGAACGTCTAAATCAAACTTCAGTTTTCATTGAATATTATATTATCAAAATATTCATATTTATTCCGGATTGGAATAAAATTCAATCAATATCCATATAAATAAATTTATATGGACTTCACACATTCAACAACAACTGTAAACAACCATCGAATATTCAACTAACATTCAGTGCGCACTTACATCCATATAAGCCTTAAATAATTATTTAACGTTTATATTGGCATGTCAATCAATCGATTAACATTCAATATAAATACTTGGGATTAGTGTAAATCAAATACCATCCCAATACCCGTGTGGGATTTTCAACAATAAATAAATAAATAATAAATTTTTTATTCCATCTAATCAATATTATTTGAATGGGTGAATATAAATAAGCCGTTCGACTTGTAAATGGATTTTTAATCCAATTTCAACCACCACAAATAATTTAACATCGTTTTTATCATGTTAATTATTTCAAATTCACATTCAAATCATAACGTATATAATCATCCATTCATCCATGGGGTTTGCAAACAACTGTGATGTGAGCTATCAGACACCGTATATAATTTGTGATAATTAAACAAATAAAAATCAGCATAGACCTAATCCTTTTCCCCTTCTCCATCGTTCACATCTCTAGGTAACCTATCGTCGACTTGCATTCCCCCATGCCGCACACACTTCCAGATGACCGGGACCTCATCAGCACCGCTAAGGAGGGCGCCTCCGTAAGCTCCACCTCCTCCATGAACACCAGTGAGGTTGACCCTCTAGCCCCACAAAATTCACCTCGAACGACAGCTCTAGGTGGCACGATTTCACACAAAACACTCCACCATTCTCAATCTCAACCGTTCGACTTGTAGAACTCATTAAGTTAATCATTTTTCATTTAGAAATCATCCTCTAATTTTGTGTGGATTAAGCGAAAAATTGGGATCAAAATTGAAGATTATCGACCACTGAAAAAGGCCTGGCGGCGGTAATCTGAAGTGATTAGGGCTAGGTTTTAAAAATGATTATTTATATAATATATTTGATAATATTTAATTCGGACATTACATATTTAACGCTCCGATCTCCTAATGAACCCCAACAACTTTCGTCTATAACCAAATACCCCCATTCCGGACACAATGGGATATGTTTCGTAAGCTGACTTGATCATTTTGATTAGTTTTTATTAAAATTAAAATATAAGTCAATATAACTTTAAATATTAAATTTGGACGTACATTTAATTAACTGCGACCACATACTGACTCCAAAAATTACGAAATTGGAAATCCTTATATGTTTTTCAATTACGGTTCTAACAAAATTAGTTTCGTAGAATTTGGAGTTTGTTTCAAAAATGTCCTTTAAACTAGCTTATTAAATTCAACTGATTTTACAACACGCGTTTAAATTTACTAAGCTTACATACTAATTCCTATTGACTTGAAATTTTAAACCTCATAATAATTTGACATTCTAGATCCAACAAAATTAGTTTCATCGAAAACGGTGGTCATTTGAAAAATGGCTATTTTTTTAAAAACAAAATGGCTATTTTTTTGGCAAAGAAAAATGGCTATTTTTAATTGCTATATAATATTATTAAATTCCAAATTGATTCAAATTAATAATAAATTAATTATTATTATTGTACACATATCCAAATGAAATATCATATAAATGTAAAATATACATATTAAGTTTTACATCTCAGTATTTCAGTTTTCTAGTCAAACGATATTCATTTTAAATGAAAAATCCTTTTATTTTATATAATAAATAGTTATATTTTATAAATGAATTCATATCGACTATTTGAAATTTTAATTTGGATATAACCTACAATTTATAAAGTGAAATATCAATTTCTTACATTTGTTAGAAATATATAATTAAATAGATTTTAATGTTTCTTGTTTCATCAAATTCTAATTTATACTAAACTATGTACGTTCATTTGAAGTTTAAAACTAAATTTCCAAACTACTGCGCCATTACGAGCTCGTTTTAATTAAATTAAAAATTGATACGCTCAAACTTCGTTTTAAATAAATTTTTAGTTGTTAATTCTCAAATTAAATCATTTAATTATTTTTCACTAAAATAAAATAAAAATAAATTTTAAATTGGTTCCAAAATTTCGGATAGTTACAGGAAGGCTATACTTCGAGTTCGAAATGTCCTAGCTAAACATTGCAGAAGGGAGATTGCCAAAGGCAATGAAATAGACTTATGGAAAAGTCCACGGATGGGAGGTAAATCATTCATTGATACACTTGGATTAGACACATGTTCAGCATTTGGTTGCCCAAATGTTAAGGTCAACTCCATCATACATGACAATCAGCGGAATTTGACATTTAAATGCAACCAGGTGCAGAGAGGGATAATTGAGCGAATGCAAATACATGAAGACCGCATGTTTGACATATGGACTTGGAGTGGGTGTGACTTTAACATTAAACAAGTTTGGGAAGACAAACACTCTAAAAACGCAATCAAATCATGGGTCAAGTTATTTATGTATATATGGATTCTCCCTTTGTTTACACAAGTGTTGACTGCTGAACATTGGAGTTGGTCGACCATTTTCTTTATCCATTTGAGCTTTTGTCAACAGTTCATATATATTTTTTCTTTGACATAAAATGATTTCAGATGCTAAATTGGTTATCACTTCTATTCCCAAAAAATAATTGTGTGTTCCCAGATCAAATTAACGGTCCAGATCATTTTAGTCCCTTGGAACAATTGTTCGGTTGGAACTAAAAATTAAAAATTATGTAAACATGGAAAAGTATACACCTGAGAATGCTAATGAAGGAAAAAATACAAAGGAAAGGTGGAATGTTTTTGAAGTCAAGTTCACCAATACTAATTCAGTTAACAAAAAGAAATCATCTCCTTTTAGGTAACCACCATAGGTATTCGGTACTGCCACTGTTATTGCTTAACCAGATTGGTCACTTCTTTAATCACTTTCTTACAAGTATATGTTTTTTGAAGTTGGTTGTTATTCCAGAGATTACTGATTCTGGTATGCTCTGTTCATCAACATAGATGTAACCCAATCATGATCCAAGCTTATAAAACTTTAAAGAGCTAAAAGATAGTTTAATCACATGTTTCCTATAGATAATAACAAAGTGCTGCATCTAGTTATAAAATTTAGAAACAACTCAGAAACACAAAAATGTAAATGAAATATAATTTGTGTATCTTACTATTATGAAGCATACAAAAGTTGCATATTCATTTCCCTCTGACCTTTTGGTTTTAATCTAGAAAGCAAAAGGTTTTATGTGTGCATTATTGTTACTCATAAAAAATAATTGCATAAAATTATAGACAAATAAAGTAATTAATTATCTAGTGGATCAAGAAGGAAATATAAACTTCTATATTAGAAATTCAGCCGAAATGACACATCGTTGGGAGAACTAATGCTTCAGGCAACATATATTCATCCGATAAGATTAACATAATTTGAGGAATAAATATCATTAATGATATGCCATAATATGAGGGAATAGTATAAATATCATTAATGATATTATTCAAATATCATTAATGATATTATTCCATAATTGTAGCTGCATGTATAAATATCATTAATGATATTATTCAAGTATCATTAATGATATTATTCCATAATTATAGGTGCATTAATCTTGTAACTTTATATATTTGTGATTACTGAATGGGCGCACTCACCAAGCCACAACCACACACCACCTTCACAACATTGGTTTGCAAATCTTCGTACTGATGGCACTACAGGAAAAAAGGAGAATTGAATATTCTCGCGAATAAAAAGTTCTCACATAGTAAGTGGTTAGTCTTAACCTTTAGGGCCGGGTAAGGTAAGAAGAAGTGATAACGCTGTCGAATGAAGTATTAAATTGTACTAATTTTGAATAATATTCATTTTATATAAGCTTTTATATTTATATCATGCCCATCAGTCAATATAAATGTTCTTCTTTATTCAAACGGTTTGCTCATTTAGGTACCCTTCGACGGTCCAAAGTGGACCGTCTAGGCAATGGTCCATTTTGAACCGTTTGCCCGACGTCTCCAGTTTGAGCCGTTGGGCAACGACACATCAGACGCGCCGGACGCGTCATGCCCAACGGCTCAAATTAGAGCCGTTGGGCTCCTCCCCTCTCCTTCTATAATACCTCCCCTTCTTCTCTTCACCTTCTCGTTTCCAATTCTCTCCTCTTCGTTATTTTCTAGTAATTTTCTTCGTTATTTTTCCAGTCGGTTCCAGGTAATTTCTTCGTTATTATATTTTAAACATTCGTGGTTATATAAGTTATAATCTTGAATGCTAATTTCCAGGTAATTTTCTTCGTAATAATAAATGTTAATATCCAGTCGATTCGTTAATCTTGGCTGTGGTGAAGATACTATCTGATCAAGACTTGCTTGGTTATATAAGTTATCAACTAAGAAATTTCCATCAGCATTAGTAATGTTTTGTATTTCTCCGTTTTAGTAGTTTATGTAATATTATTATGTAGTGGACTATTCTGTTTGGTTAACAATGTCATTCTGCATTAATGATACTATTTTGTTTTAAACATTGATTAATTAAATTACAAAATAAAAATATAAAGGTCCGGTTAAATGGTCCGTTTAGACCTGCAAATGTATTCTCCGCTAACTAAAATACCACTATGCCAGAAATCGAATCAGACAACATATATGCAACGTGGTCTGATTGAATGCCTAGCTGTCGTCTTTTTCCGTGCCGTCTCATTTTATATCAGACCAAAGATATACTCCGTCGTTTGATATGCACTAAAAAATCAAGAGAAAATAAACCATACGTTGTCTACTGTTATAGTATCATTTCTAAAATTTTCTATTAAACAACATATAAATATTGACTGATATGCATATCAATTACACTTATGCTATATTTGCAAATAGAATGATGATTAATTTTACTTAAACCAACATTATATTTCAAATCAAATTCAAATACAATACAACTTTCACTATACTTACATTTTTTTTGGCATAGCCGACTGTTTTTTATAGTGATCCGTAACACTTTTTATTATAACCAATAATATAGTATATTACATGTGACTGTGATTTATAATCAACTAATTTGTTTTTTAAGGTGGACCGTTCACCGCTTACAGCATTTAAAATGGGTCATCCACTATATCTATACTAGATTACAGACCAGGAGCTAGTTGTTTACTAGAGTACTATATCACATGTTATATTATATACTTCAAAAAGAAGTGATTACATACATATTATTACACAAAAATGTAAACAGTGCACACTTGCATAGAGAATGTTGCAGTACTATAGTATTGGTGTGACCACAGAACTGCACAGATCCTTATGCTCCACACCTCCATTGATAAGCCCGATTACCAAGATGGCATCATGGCAGAGCCATGTTGTCCCATAAGATGGTGAAACAGTCAATCCAGAGAATGGCCAAAAAATTACACCACGAGGATGATTATTGAAGCAGTAAAACCATACTCTCGACCGACAAAAGATCATCGACAAATAACATAACTATATTACAAATGAACACCAAAACAATGAAGAAGAGCACTGCATAGACATGCATATAACCACCCAAACAAAAACAAATTCAGTGCAATCGCATCTCGTGCATAGCTATCGATGTAGGTGAAACTCATCCATACGTACTCTAAAACATAAGTCAATGTATTTGCAAACAGAAAATAACATGATAAGGCTAAGCACTAGTTAACCGAAGTAAAACCAAACACCATTCACAGTAACTCCAAAAAAAAATAAACAAAATCGACAAGAGGCAAACAACCAACAAGAAGAGATATGGCACTCATTGAATACCCAAACCGCCGTTAGGTCCAATCATAGACATAAAAATCATGGTGCGTAAACGAAACAAATGATTGGGAATTACTGGTTACCATAAACCTCTGCGTTAGTGTCGAACTCCTACCTTAGTCGAGCCCACCAGTTGAAGATCTAGAAACCCAGAAGTTTCCTGAAGTGGATTAGAATAAAGGTAGGAAGATTTATCGGTGGCGATTTTTGGGAAAGGAAGGTACAAAAGATGAGGTTGAGGATAATGTGGGATAAGCAGGCTCAGATCCATTACATGCAAAAGCTCAAATATGTCAGATAAGGAAGTGGGAACGGAGGTGAGTCCACGTGTTGCAAAAACATTAATTGAGGGGAGATGAGAAGATGTGGAGATAGAGGAAAGGGAATATCTGTGTGAGTGGAGATTAGATGCGCAAAGAAGAAAAAAGAAGGAAAAGGGTTTTCAATGTCGCCATTAACAGGCTCACCTCTGAAAGAACGGAGCTTGAAGACTTCTTAAGGGGACTATACTTACATTTTCAAATGAAATATAACAATACAAATTTTCTCTACACTCTCCTATATAACATTCTTTTTATTAGCACTTACTCACACTTACTCGAGTTTATTTTTGGTATTGATCTTCATTTGCTTGCTCCAGCTTGCGTCCAACTATCTCTTATACATGTAAAATAAACAACGTAGTAAAATGGAAAAGGAAACAAACCTAAATTGCAAAATTTAAATTTGAATATTAATATTGCCTCTGTTTATTTTCCCTTCATGGTTTTGACAGGGACATTGATTAATTCCCACGGACTATTGCAAAGTTCAAGCCCGAAGGCTCAACATAGTGCAAATGTGCACAAGGTAAAGCCCAAGCCTCCTCGGCCTCAACTGTGGTGCATAAGGAAATGCAACTCAAATTATAAACATAATTGCAACTAAAAATATACAAGTGCAGCCCTAATTGCACACTCAGGTGCTCCAACCAGAAATATACAAATGTAGTTAGGAAAATGCACACTCAAGTGTAACAACTAGAAAATGCACACTCAAAATGACAACTCTTTCTTGCATACACATATGCATATATACATATACATATATGTATGTGTATATATATATATATACATGTATGTATGTGTATATATATATATACATGTATGTATATGTATATATATGTATATATACACATATTTATTTACACGTACATACATGTATATATGCATGTGCAAGGTATAAAATATGCATGTAGCAAACCAAACAACTCACAAACCAATACTATAAATATGCAAGTGGCTAGAGACAACAATATCAAAGTTGAAGCATATAAAAAATAGTAAACCAAAATAGAAATCAGATTCAGGCCATACACTGCAAAATGGAAGATATTTCACTAACTGGAATAATGCAACCAAGATCAACAATACAACAAGGAACATGGGTAAAGATACGCAAAGTTCAAGTGTGCATAAACTTACAAGGCAGAGCATAATGTAAATGATCATGTCGAGTACAACAACAGTGAGTATGTACATACACACACATGTGTATGCGTGTGTGTGTCTATATATATATATATATATATATATATATATATATATATGCATACATATACATTAGGATCAAAAATTCATCAACCATCAAAAAATATACTCATCAATATAAGAATCAGAACAATCAACCTGTTTTATTTAGTATATAATTATGAATATACATATATATAATATGTGTATACTCATACATATATATGAACAAATAGATGCATTATATACCAAGTTTGTGTTGCAAATGCAATGATAGAAAATCAATCTGTTTTTGACATAGAATTCTCTTCAAGTTGTTGTAGTAGTATATGTGTATAGCAATATATTTTTCAGGTGTAAAGGAAACAAATCTTAATTACAAAACAAACACCAACCAATATCAGGCAATAACAGGCAACAAGATCCACAAACATCAACCAATATTAGGTGTAAAGCAAACCAAACATCAACCAATATCCAGCAACAAGATGCAAGATCCACAAAGTCACAAAGTAAAATGCAAGCATAACCAGTTGCAAGCAGCAAGAATTTCAAGACAAAATCATAGGAAATAACATAAAAAAATTATTTTTTGTTCTAAATCAAAGGCCGAAATCAACAAATATAAAGGCAACAAATCAAGGAATCAGTCACAGCATATACGACAACAAATTCATCAATCAAGGCACACAGTTTGAGCAAGTGATTGGTAATCAAAATCAAAAAGTAAGGTTTTTTAACCCTATAAATTTCACCCATTCATCATTGGAAGATATCCAAATCGAGACAACACAAAACGAAAAGGTAAAAGTTCGTACCTTTCTCAATTGAGCTCGACAAGGAGGAGAGGAGACTAAAGCTACAGAGAATCGAAGTAATGATGAAGTGTTTACACATCAAAGTCACGATTTGATAAGAGATGAGAAGCTTTAAATTTCCAGCTTCCACCCGTTTCCATCATCAAAGTTGCGATTTGATAAGAGACGATAAGTGAGAGAAAAGGGAAGAGGGAACGTGGTCAATTTGGTTTTAAGAGTGAGATTAAAGGGTTTTGCTGATTTTATTTTGAGAGGGAGAGAAGAGGGAACACAAAATATTATGGGGGAAATAATCCGAGGAAGGCAGATACAAAATTTTAGAGGGAAACAAAATAAAAAGAGCAACTGTGAAATAACTGGGAGGGAAAAGTTGTAGCCAAAACTAAAAATAATAATAACTTAAATCAGACAACATATAAAATGTTGTATGAATTCCAAGGTTGTACATATAGTGTAACACCCCACGTCCATTAATGTCACTCACAAAGGGAATGCATTAACTTCCATGGAGGTTTTAAGTGAATATAGAACAGTAAAATTACAACAAGACAGATATAAAATAGTACTTGGAAATTCAAAAACTTTATTTCATTGTAGCAGAAGTCGAAACATGTTTGATTACATCATAACACCATATTCAATGTCAAGTACAATATCTATCTTGATAAAACAAGTACATAATCCCATTACATGAATAGATAACAAGCTGGACTTTACTTCAGCAGTCCAAGCTTTCCAGAAGATAAGCGATCCAACTAGACTCCACTAGAACTTGGCCCAACCTGCGGACCTGAAGGGAGAAAAAGGATGGAAAAGAGGGGGTCAGACATAAAGTCTGGTGAATATGATAATTCTACAATACTATTACCAAAATAACTGGACTAAGGCATAAGCTGGAAAACAAGAAAATGTCGATGAAGAGCAGATTAAGGACATAGACAATCGCTAAAGGCAACGTTATAGGCGCTCCTAAATACTAAAGGATAAACACTATACTGCACCACACCAGTCACCCTAAAGATTCATCCCACTTAGCTTCACTTAGAAACTTTCCCAATGGCTTTACGTACCCCTAGCTGACTACATAGGTGCCGCCTGCCCCTATCTCCACTAGGTGTACCCTACTTCCCATTATTCGATCGGCTCCCTAACTCGTAGATACCCGTGCTGGCCCCACAGTGGGGTGTATCACTCCCCTAAAGTTGCAACCTGATACAACGGACATGCACAGCTTATACCTACACGATGCAACAACGTCTTACCTACCAGCCCGGGTCCACACACGCATATGAAACCCGTTGGACTTGCGTTGCCACCGCTCCCTGTTTTGGCCTCTTATAGTCAAACCCAGTATGCGTGTCCCGTCCTCGACTTGGGTCGAGCCCACAAAGATACGTTTTGGGATACTGGTTGAAATGGGCCCCCACTATTTACCACAAGCATTCCACCTAAGCTTGTCCCCATTAGTCCATCTCACTTAACCCACTTAGTCATGTTCATTTACATGTGTGTTTGGTTAAGTCTAATCGTATTTCAAATGCCTCTAAAGGCAACCACTAGATTCCTCATGCCACCCAAGGCACCTACTTAACCCCCATGTCCCGCCTTACATGATTATCTGGTTAAGTATTTCTTAGTTCATTAAGGCCATAACCTCATAAAGACCTCTCACATTAGACTGGCATTTATGGCAGCTGGATTTGCCGGGCGGGTCCGGGCAGTCTTACACCATAAAAGAGTCTAACCTCGTGTATTTACAACTGTTATGCTTTAGTTTGGGCCTAGGACCTCTCACATTGGGCCGACATTTGTGACTACTGGATTTGCCGGGCGGGTCCGGGCAGGTTTACATCACAAACGGGTCCAACCTCGTGTCCTAAGCATTGATTATTAATAATAATCCACTTTCCCCCAATTTTGATAATTCCCTACTTGAATTATTAATTACTTCCAATTTTTAACAATGTCCATAATTGACTCAATTATGGACATCCATTCATGGTATGCAAAATCTTACAAAATTGCACCCAATTTATTAATTCCTAATATTACCCCTATCCCACGTTTGAACGTTTATTCGCAAAATATATGTTAGACTCGAATAGCCTACTCATAGCATAAAAGAGATTATCATAATAACAACATGTATATGTGACCAAATGAATCATAATAAGGGGTGAAACTTGCATATGTCCAACTTGCATAGATTATACATGTCGTGGACCTAAAGGTGTCAACTTGTTCAAAATTCACCTAATATAATCTCAATCAATTTTCATAAACTTACATATGAACATGTGTGAATCAACATCATCTAACTTTTTAACAACATGGTTTTATATGGGTACACCTAACTCAATAGGCAAATTCCCATAATCAAGTTTTATTTAATTATAGTTTCAAGTTTATGGGTACACCTAACCTAATAGGCAAATTCCCATAAACAAGATCCATTTAAATTAAGAAAAAAAAACATAACTTTAAGCATGATCCAACAGCATGATTTTTCAACATAATATAGCATGATTTATAACATGGTATAGTATGATAGTATAACATAGCTTGACATGATTCTCAACATAGCACGACATAGCATAAGAGAATTTACAACATAGCATGACATAGCATATATAATTTACATCATACGACAACATAATAACATAATAAGAGATCCACAATATGTAGAATTTACAATTACAAATCACATCACTTTCTTGTGACCCATTCATAACTGAGTCAAATTAGTTTGTAATAGTCTTGTGAGAATCATCATACTCACCAACAAAAGAAAAGAATTAGAGAAAGAGAGATCTTTTGATTTGATTTGTGTAGATTTAGTTGTAGATGATTAGGCTTCCTCTTCTTAGTTTGTGACGGCTACGCTGAACTCCATGGCAGCAGCATGACGGTAGCTTCTCTAATTTTACAAGTGATTTAGGTTTAGGGTCTACCCACTTATTTATAGATTTTAGAATGCATTTAGGCCATTAGATTTAACCTAGAAATAACCGCAGCCGTTCAGACAAGATGGGGTTTATCTTGTTGACTCAGCAATGAGTCAGAAGTGACTCAGCAATATATATATATATATATATATATATATATATATGCTACAATGTACACATTAGATACATCCCCTCTCTTACACACTTTTATATTCATATTAGATACATCCCCCCTCTTACACACTTATTAATATTTTAGCAACTTTAGTGTTAATAGAAAATTCGGGGTGTTACATTCTCCCCTCCTTTTAGGATTTCGTCCCCGAAATCTTCAAGTCTGGAAGAATGTATATCCTACCATCCAAACGTCCATCTACTCATCCATCATACACAGGCATCCATTGTCCTTACAGACTTCTAATGCTTTCATGTTTAAATGCAATGTGTGTGTATATGTCCGTATCTAATGCAAAATCAAGCGGTCCACTGATTCAGTTGACCTCCTTAATGTAACTATGATCGTGCCATGCATCCATTATGTATGCAAAAGATTCTTAATGCTACATAATACTTCTATATGCGTGCACAACCATCATCTGAATGCAGCATCCACATGATAATACAACCATCGTTCATCCATTTTACTAAATACATCCATATATATGCAATATGCAATATGTAGTGACTGAGCCGATCTAGTGCCTAAAGTGTGTGTATATATGCATCCACGAGCAACCACTAGCAAACACTTGCATCCATTTTGCATCCATCATACATAACATGTCTCAAACACATGTTTCAACCATAGGATTATCCTAACTAAAGGTCAAAGATACTAATGAGAGGACATACTAAAGATAAGATAAGATAAGCTAAGCGATAAAGGAGAAATTAAAAGACATACCCTCAAAAAGAAAAGGGTACAACGAACGCATCTTCTCTTCTATCTCCCAAGTTGCGTTGCTCTCATCATCTCCCCATTGCACTTTAACCAGTCTGACCTCTCGATTCCTCAACTTTTTGATCTCCGACCCAAGAATGCATGTAGGAGCTCGTCTAATTGTTGCATCACGCTCTATTTCCACCTCTTTAAGCAAGCTCGGCTCTACCACCTCCGCGGTCTTGTGCAAACACTTCCTCAAATGTGATACATGGAATACGTCGTGTACTCTACTAAGTTTCTCAGGCAACTCCACCCTATATGCCATCTTCCCAATCCTGTTTTTTTTACAGGAAACGGCCCTACAAACCTTGGTGCTAATTTCCCCATGGACCCAAAGCGAACAACATTCTGTAACGGAGATACTTTGATAAAAACCATGTCCCCAATGTCAAACTCAAGATCTGTCCTCCTCTTATCAGCATACGATTTTTGCCTATCTTGTGCTGCTTTCATCCTCCTTCGAATCAACTCAATCTTCTCCGAGGTTTCCCTAACCATATCGGGCCCAAGTAGGATTTTATCGGTAGATTCCCACCAACATGTAGGCGAACGGCAAGGCCTTCCATAAAGAGCTTCGAAAGGTGCCATGCCAATACTAGACTGAAAGCTATTATTATATGCGAATTCTACTAACGGAAGGTGCTCTTCCCATGTACCCCCAAAGTCTAGGATACAAAGCCTTAAAAGATCCTCTAGAATGCGATTCACCCTCTCGGTCTGGCCGTCTGTCTGAGGATGATATGCGGTGCTCAAACATAGCTGAGTCCCTACCACCTCTTGTAAACTCTTCCAAAATTCGCTAGTAAAGATGGGGTCATGGTCGCTTACTATACTAGAAGGAATACCGTGCAAACGAACTATCTCCTTAATGTATACAGAAGCCAACCACGGAGCAGTCCTCTTACTTTTCACGGGAATAAAATGGGCGCTTTTAGTAAGTCTATCTACTATAACCCAAATCCCCGTGTTACCCTTCCTTGATCTTGGTAATCCATCCACAAAATCCATTGAGATGCTTTCCCATTTCCATAGTGGAACTTCTAATGGGTGAAGCAACCCACCGGGTTTCTTTTGTTCTGCTTTAACTCGTTGGCACACCAAGCATCTAGCGACGTACTCGGCCACATCCTTTTTCATACCGGCCCAAAAGAAAACCCGCTTCATATCTTTGTACATCTTATCCCCGCTGGGATGAATGGTCATTTTTGAGCGATGAGCATCATCAAGAATGGCCTTCCTTAAGCCTTCATCTTGTGGTACACAAAGTCTATTATCCCTTCGTAACCAACCCTTATCGTCTAGGGTATACCTACGAAGATGGCTTGACGACTCCCCCCCTTTGAGCTTTTCTACTATCTCAACCAACTGTGGGTCGTCTCGCTGTGCCTCACCAACCCGTCCTAGAAGTGTAGGTCTAACCTCCAAGGATGCTAACAGACCGGGTACTAAGTCAACGGAGGGTCTAAAGTCAAACATAGAGATGAATTCTAAGCTTTGTCGTTCAACAAACAACGGACTCAAGGACAAACTTTTCCTACTTAAGGCGTCTGCCACCACGTTACCCTTGCCCGGGGTATATGCTATTTCAAAATCGTAGGAGGCTAAGAATTCCATCCACCGTTGCTGCCTTAAATTCAAATCCGTCTGAGAGAATAAGTATTTTAATGATTTGTGGTCAGTGAACAGTTCGAATTTCTCACCAAGAAGATAGTGACGCCAAGACTTAAGCGCAAAAACAATTGCGGCTAGCTCTAAGTCATGCGTGGGGTAATTCTTTTCATGAACCCTCAACTGCCTTCCACCATAGGCTATTACTCTTCCCTCTTGCATGAGGACCGCGCCAAGTCCCGTCCCACAAGCATCAGTATAGATGGTAAACGGTTTATTCCCGTCTGGCAGCACTAAGACTGGGGCTGAAGTTAAGGCTCTCTTTAAACGTTGGAACGCATCATCGCAATCTTTGTCCCACGTAAAAACCAGGTTCTTCTTCGTTAACCGTGTTAATGGAGCTGATATTTTTGCGAAGTCTTTGATAAACTTCCTATAATAGCCAGCCAACCCCAAGAAACTTCTTACTTCGGTTGCATTTTTAGGGACCTTCCAATCTTGGATGGCCACCACCTTTGCGGGATCCACTGCTATCCCTTCTTTGGAAACCACGTGTCCTAAGAACCGTACTTCCTTCCTCTAGAAGTGACACTTAGAAAATTTTGCCTTAAGGTTATGCACTCGAGGGGTTTCCAACACTTCCCTAAGATGTAGGGAGTGCTCTTCTTTATTCTTAGAAAAGACTAAGATGTCATCCACAAAGACTACCACGAATTTGTTAAGGTATTCCCTAAACACCCTACTCATCAAATCAACAAAATATGCAGGGGCGTTTGTCAAACCAAAGGGCATCACTAGCCATTCATAGAATCCGTCAGGAGTCCTAAAAGCAGTCTTATCTATACTATCCTCAGCCACTCTCAGTTGATGAAAGCCAGTGGCTAAGTCCAACTGCGAAAACACTGAGGCGCCAACTAACTAATCAAAGAGATCGTCAATCCTCGGCAGTGGGTGTCGGTTCTTTTTAGTAAGCTTGTTTAGTTCTCTATAGTCCATACAAAGTCTAAGAGACCCATCCGCCTTTGTGGCAAAAACTACTGGAGCACCCCACTCCGATATACTACGTCTTATGAACCCCTTCTCAAGCAACTCCTTTACTTGCTTATTGAGTTCCCTCCTTTCACGAGGAGCCATGTGGCGCACTGGCAAAGATACGGGTTTAGCATTATCCACAAGATAAATTCAAAAGTCTATCTCCCGCTTTGGAGGTAAGCCCTTCACCTCCTCAAACATATCCGGATATTCCCGGACCACTTCTACCGATCGCAGGTTCTCTATAGACGCGTCAAGCGATTCAAGATAACTTAGCATAACGGAATTTATGGGATTACAAAAGATGTCGAGAGCATTACCAAGGCGAGTCACAAGCCTAACTACTCTCCTTTCACAATCAAGAATGGCCCTATTTCTAGATAACCAATCCATTCCTAAAATTAGCCCATAGCCCGTGAAGCCCAATACATAAGCATCACATCTAAATTCAACGCTAAGTATAGAGATTTTCAAATCCAAACATATCATGGTCAAATGAGCCGAACCCCCAACTGGATTTGAAACGACCAAGGGATCTTCTATTAAACTGGTGTTCAAGTGCAGTGATTCAACTAATGATGCAGAGAGAAACGAATGAGATGCGCCAGAATCGAATAAGGTACGGACAGGATGATCAAACAGAAAAACTAAGCTTTCAACAGAAATTGTTCTACCTCTTTCTTGCAGCGGTGGGGCCGCAATAGCCTGAACTTGCCCCCTTGCCTGCCCTGGTGCCATAAGAGCCTGCACCTGTCCTCCCGAGGTAGACCCTGCCCTCTGCCCCTTCTTTGGACAATCCTTCACTAAATGTCCCGCATCTCCACAATGAAAACAACCAGTCTTCTTTTTCTTTCTACAATCTTTGCTGAGATGGCCAGGCGTCCCACAATTGAAGCATTTCTTCTTCCCTTTGCCATTATTGTTTTTACCACCCTTCTTATTTTGCTGTTGGGGTTTCTTCTGATCCCCTTTCTTTTCAACTGCCTTATCCTCATGCATAAGTGCCATTTCTACTAGCTTTTCAAAGGTGGCTCCCATAGGGATGTGGGTCATAGCCAACCCTTGCAACGGTTCATTCAAGCCTCTAACGAACCTCAAAGCTTTCTTCTCTGGCGTGTTCACCAACTCCAAGCCAAACCTTGCTAACTGATTAAATTTTATTGACATATTCCTTTACTGATGAGCTCCCTTGCTTTAGTGCCAGGAATTTTTCCATATTTAAGTTCTCCTCTGCCCTTGAAAGAAACTTTGCCTCAAACCTTCATCTGAAATCCGCCCATGAATCAACTGGACGTTCCCCGTTAGTGACCTCCCACCAAAACGAGGCCTCTCCCTTCATTAACCAAGCAGCTAAACGGACTTTCCTCCCATCTTCCACTTCAAAGATATCCAACAATTCCTCAGTCTCCTTAAGCCACTCTCTGGCCTCCACAAACGTCTCAGTCCCTTGAAAAGTTTTTCCTCCCATAGCCTTGAATTCCTTGCACGTCTTTGCAAAAGTGTCAACACGAGGAGGAGGAGGAGGAGGAATGGGTGCAACTAGGGGTGGAGGAGTATCCGCTGGGCCTGCAGTGGTGGCCCTAGCCTCCAAGTATCTCCTAAACCACCCTGGAATCGTCACACCTTCTGGGAGATTAAGATCTTCAGCCATGCTGAAACGAAAAAGGAAAGATTCAAAATGGAGAATTCGAAAGATAAAGATAAGGATGCGGCTATTTGGGATTATGTTTTTCATAAAAACTCTCTTTAAATAACATGTTTTTTTTTTTTTTTTGAAAGCACTTCTTCCAAAAATACTTTAGAAAAAAAAAATATTTTTCTAAATTTTTTTTTTATCTGTTCTGGTAACCTTATGCTCTGATACCACGTGTAACACCCCACGTCCATTAATGTCACTCACAAAGGGAATGCATTAACTTCCATGGAGGTTTTAAGTGAATATAGAACAGTAAAATTACAACAAGACAGATATAAAATAGTACTTGGAAATTCAAAAACTTTATTTCATTGTAGCAGAAGTCAAAACATGTTTGATTACATCATAACACCATATTCAATGTCAAGTACAATATCTATCTTGATAAAACAAGTACATAATCCCATTACATGAATAGCCATTAAAAAGAAAGATAACAAGCTGGACTTTACTTCAGCAGTCCAAGCTTTCCAGAAGATAAGCGATCCAACTAGACTCCACTAGAACTTGGCCCAACCTGCGGACCTGAAGGGAGAAAAAGGATGGAAAAGAGGGGGTCAGACATAAAGTCTGGTGAATATGATAATTCTACAATACTATTACCAAAATAACTGGACTAAGGCATAAGCTGGAAAACAAGAAAATGTCTATGAAGAGCAGATTAAGGACATAGACAATCGCTAAAGGCAACGTTATAGGCGCTCCTAAATACTAAAGGATAAACACTATACTGCACCACACCAGTCACCCTAAAGATTCATCCCACTTAGCTTCACTTAGAAACTTTCCCAATGGCTTTACGTACCCCTAGCTGACTACATAGGTGCCGCCTGCCCCTATCTCCACTAGGTGTACCCTACTTCCCATTATTCGATCGGCTCCCTAACTCGTAGATACCCGTGCTGGCCCCATAGTGGGGTGTATCACTCCCCTAAAGTGGCAACCTGATACAACGGACATGCACGGCTTATACCTACACGATGCAACAACGTCTTACCTACCAGCCCGGGTCCACACACGCATATGAAACCCGTTGGACTTGCGTTGCCACCGCTCCCTGTTTTGGCCTCTTATAGTCAAACCCAGTATGCGTGTCCTGTCCTCGACTTGGCTCGAGCCCACAAAGATACGTTTTGGGATACTGGTTGAAATGGGCCCCCACTATTTACCACAAGCATTCCACCTAAGCTTGTCCCCATTAGTCCATCCCACTTAACCCACTTAGTCATGTTCATTTACATGTGTGTTTGGTTAAGTCTAATCGTATTTCAAATGCCTCTAAAGGCAACCACCAGATTCCTCATGCCACCCAAGGCACCTACTTAACCCCCATGTCCCACCTTACATGATTATCTGGTTAAGTATTTCTTAGTTCATTAAGGCCATAACCTCATAAAGACCTCTCACATTAGACTGGCATTTATGGCAGCTGGATTTGCCGGGCGGGTCCGGGCAGTCTTACACCATAAAAGAGTCTAACCTCGTGTCTTTACAACTGTTATGCTTTAGTTTAGGCCTAGGACCTCTCACATTGGGCCGACATTTGTGACTACTGGATTTGCCGGGCGGGTCCGGGCAGGTTTACATCACAAACGGGTCCAACCTCGTGTCCTAAGCATTGATTATTAATAATAATCCACTTTCCCCCAATTTTGATAATTCCCTACTTGAATTATTAATTACTTCCAATTTTTAACAATGTCCATAATTGACTCAATTATGGACATCCATTCATGGTATGCAAAATCTTACAAAATTGCACCCAATTTATTAATTCCTAATATTACCCCTACCCCACGTTTGAACGTTTATTCGCAAAATATATGTTAGACTCGAATAGCCTACTCATAGCATAAAAGAGATTATCATAATAACAACATGTATATGTGACCAAATGTATCATAATAAGGGGTGAAACTTGCATATGTCCAACTTGCATAGATTATACATGTCGTGGACCTAAAGGTGTCAACTTGTTCAAAATTCACCTAATATAATCTCAATCAATTTTCATAAACTTACATATGAACATGTGTGAATCAACATCATCTAATTTTTTAACAACATGGTTTTATATGGGTACACCTAACTCAATAGGCAAATTCCCATAATCAAGTTTTATTTAATTATAGTTTCAAGTTTATGGGTACACTTAACCTAATAGGCAAATTCCCATAAACAAGATCCATTTAAATTAAGAAAAAAAAACATAACTTTAAGCATGATCCAACAGCATGATTTTTCAACATAATATAGCATGATTTATAACATGGCATAGTATGATAGTATAACATAGCTTGACATGATTCTCAACATAGCACGACATAGCATAAGAGAATTTACAACATAGCATGACATAGCATATATAATTTACATCATACGACGACATAATAACATAATAAGAGATCCACAATATATAGAATTTACAATTACAAATCACATCACTTTCTTGTGACCCATTCATAACTGAGTCAAATTAGTTTGTAATAGTCTTGTGAGAATCATCATACTCACCAACAAAAGAAAAGAATTAGAGAAAGAGAGATCTTTTGATTTGATTTGTGTAGATTTAGTTGTAGATGATTAGGCTTCCTCTTCTTAGTTTGTGACGGCTACGCTGAACTCCATGGCAGCAGCATGACGGTATCTTCTCTAATTTTACAAGTGATTTAGGTTTAGGGTCTACCCACTTATTTATAGATTTTAGAATGCATTTAGGCCATTAGATTTAACCTAGAAATAACCGCAGCCGTTCAGACAAGATGGGGTTTATCTTGTTGACTCAGCAATGAGTCAGAAGTGACTCAGCAAACACTCAGCAATATATATATATATATATATGCTACAATGTACACATTAGATACATCCCCTCTCTTACACACTTTTATATTCATATTAGATACATCCCCCCTCTTACACACTTATTAATATTTTAGCAACTTTAGTGTTAATAGAAAATTCGGGGTGTTACATATAGACTTCACATGCTTATTCGAACAACAGGGTATTGTTTTCATATGTTGTGTGAAACAGTGGAAAATGTTGGGACAACAGCAAATCAAGCTTATGATGTGTGATCACTGTTATCTGATTTGATTTTTGGTGTAGTGTACCCTGTTAAAATACCCCGCTACTGCTATCCTCAAACACAACCTTATAAGTATACGGAATCAACATCCATCTAGTTTTGTTAATCATGATTGCAAAAATAATGATTGCGAGATTCAATATTCAATAAACATGGTATAATGACAACCGTTATATTTTTAACAAACATTCATGATTTTTTCATTCTTAAATCTTGTAATATAACGTACCTAATATACCTATACACAAATAGAGAGCCCATCCATTTGAATACCTCACCACATGTCCTGGGAAAAAGATTAATAATTCTCTTACATATACTAGAACACAAAAAATAGCAGATAAATAGATTCAAGATGGCTCAAACCAATTGAGATATGATTATTCTTAAATATTCCCCACTATTAACACCAAAATTGGTTCAACACCCCAAACTGAATAGGAAGAGAATGAAAATGAAAAACAAGTAAAACAACATCAACACACGATTTATAGTGGTTCGTCTTGAAGTTTTCTACATCCACTTATTGATTTCTTTTCTTTATTTATTGATTTGAGTGATTACAAATTTATCAGGTCAAAACAACCTTGAGTACAACTAAAAGGAAATGTCAGAGAGTGCAAAAAGTTGAAGATCCTTTCAATGGGACTCCGAAGTGGTATTTATATATGGGGCATGAATCCAGATCGGTTAGGAGCATAGACAAGAAAGGTGGAGCAGCGGAGAGTGGATGAAGTGGTATAGAGTAGTGGGACACATCACCAAACGTGTCTAATTTTGGTTGGCATAGGATAACCGATTCATCTCGATATTGTCAACCCGATCTGGATTGGATTGGCATAGGCATGCCGATCTAGGTTGGTGCCTGGTAGTGGCCCAATTACCTTTCCACTCACTTATACTTCCTCCTTGCCTCGAGCATAATGTTACATGATCCAAGATGTTGCTTTAGACATGAGTTCGTCCAAGCATTGATGAAGTATGCATACGGATTCGGATTGAGTGATGTGTCGACCTAGTGGGATGAGCATTAGGTCGAATCGGGGAAAACAATCATAATCAAACTAATCCCATAATTGATGTTGACCAGGGTTAGATGCAAATTCATTGACTCGAAATAGCGCTCGTGGCCGATCCAAAGTGTCGATCAGGGGCATATTGCATTTGCCAGATTGGATTTGTACTAGTTGAGTGATTATGTCAGTTAAAGCTGATCATGTCAACAAACGATCCCGTGTTCATGCAAGTCCACGCTCGATTTCTGAGAAATTCGATAAAGAGAAGATAGTAGCGTGACGCTCTTGTCAAAAAACGAGTTAACATTTTTCCCTTTAAAATATGTCATGTCGTAGACGGGATGTGCTTTGAATTGGTTTAATCGCATACTCTCATCAGTGTCTTTTCTGAGATGGTTGTGTTCTTTACCAGAACAACGTTGAAGAGCAATCACGTATTTTTGAATAGCTTGACCTTTGTATCCATTTGGCCTTGTATTAAAGGCCAATCTTGCTTAATACGACGATGCCTTTACTTGAGTCTATCAAATTTGAGGCATCCAACCGATGATTCCTGACAGTCACATGTAACTAGTCAAACCTCGTCGAGTACATTTTTTCATTTGGTTACTATATGTGAGTCGTCTACTCCCATAAGCACTTAAGTGCGTGTCGGTCCTCGCCGTACAACGTCGTCACACGCGCTAGTCCAACACGTTGTCAAATTGAGTCAAACTTATCGTGCACATCAACATCCATGTTATTCATCGTACCTCTTCACATTAGCTACTTGCATTCATGAGTTTTTCCTCCCTTTATCTTTTTTTGTATGGATCAGGGTCGTTGACCGACCCTTTTTTTGGTTTGTTGCCCCTGATCAATACAGATTCGTGCGACCTATTAGTTCGAAGGAAAGTCGAAAAGTCTCTTCCTTCTATAGTATAAAAGATGGGGCCACTCCTCACCTTTCACTTATCTTCTTCCGTACTTTACAGTTATGAACTCGGCTATTAACTGGACTTTAGTCCGTTTAGAAAAAGCAATTCAAGCCCACACAGCTCAGCCCATCACGTGGTTAAATAGCCCGAAGTTTTGCCAAGATACCTAGGAACCAACCTCGGATGAAGTCACACAAGTGTGAAGTATGGTCGTCGCAAATCTTCAAAACTGCTCAACTGTCAGCTCAAAACTTAGGATCGGTATAAACAAACGCTGCCATTTCATATCCAAAGTCCAAGCACTCCTCAGAAATTCTAACTACACACCATTTTCTTATCTTGAGGCCATCTAGGATTTCGTATCCCACTGCCTCAACAACTCCACGAAAATCCCACTAACACCTATTTCATATCCCACTACTTCGATTTTCGTATCTGGGCCTCGTCATGTTTTCCTTATCCCTCCTTCGTTCTATATTCATATCCCGGTGTCTCAAATCCACAACTCACCAAAACTGTAGTAAGTGCAGAGACTGGTGTTGCTCTGGATACGAAAATATGATAAAAAGTCGAATACAAAATGCATTGACGTGGGCAGATACGAGAACTTTGGAGCGAAAAAGCGAAAAACAACCAACTTCCGAGATACATACCGAATCCGGGGTCGGTACTGATCCGGAGGTCGAAAATTGTGGGCAGGTCCCACTTCTCACCTGTTCCTACCTACTATGCTTCCCATAAATACCCCTTGACCAGCTTCGTGAAAAGGGTTGGCAACTTGATGATTTGACACTCTAGGAAGAATTCTTGCTTCTTGAACACAATTAAGCACTTTGGAAATTTGGAAAGAAAAAATAAACCTCCTTTTTATGGATCCTATCTCTCAGACAACAAAGGGATTTCACGAAGAAGAACTTAACTCCATTTTTTGGACACAATAGAACTTTCATTCCACCATTGCCTTTGTTGTAACTTGTAATCATGGTGACAACCGTTGTATTGGGACAAGAGCGAATAGAATTAGGAAAACCTACACAGTGGATGTAGGTTCATTCCGAACCACTATATATATTGTGTTGCTATTTCCTTCAAATGTTTCCTTATGCAAAACGTTATTTTCATTAATACGAAAATCTTTGGGTGTTGTGCCAATTTTGCGCATCAACATTCTGGTGCTTTAACTGAGAAATTGGCTTCGCCTTTGCTACTGTCTTCGTCTGAAAATATGAAGTGCTACTTACGTCTTCCTAGACTTACCTCTCAAGTTTGCTCATAGCAGCTAAAAAAGGAAATTAAACCTCCCTGTCAAACCTTTGAATGACCACAAACCTCTTCGTAACATCATATTTCCGAAGGCCCGAACACTATGGATATAGCGACTTCCTCTAACCCCAATGCATCGGTCATGCAAGTGCAGCACTTTGAACTAACCAAAAAGTTGGAGGAAACCCTATGACCGCTTAACGAGCATACTAAGCATAATATTCGCTTGACACAAAGGCTGCATCAGAATACATAAAGGGATATCACGTGCCTGTAAGCTAATATGGCACCTCTGCCAGCTCAGTACCTCTTAAAAAGCTCTTGCTCCGACACCTACCACAGTAACCGTAGTCAAGGGAGAAGAGTTAATGATAATGGTAATGGTAGTGGAATTACATCGATTGCTCTAAAAAAGGAATCCCATCACTTCACCCGCTCCCAGTTTGGTCCTAGTATCAATCCCAGAACTAATGCTCAACCCTCGGTAATGCAGCCTTCGCCTACCATCATTCAGAACTTGGTGCCGAATCATCCAGTCACGCAAAAGGCCTAAGGTCCAATTAACCAACCTCAACAGATCTAAGCAATTGAGGTTGACGACTTAGTTGAGGATAAAGATGATGTTCATCCAAGAAGGCACCTAAAGCTATGAACTCTAGAGGCGAACCACAACCATTGGGATCTAGTTGAGATCCAGCCTATGGTTCACGCCGAAATGGTCTGTAGGATCATGAGAGAAACATGGGGCATGACACCGGCATATGGGAAACTAATATGAGGCATAACCCGTTTACTCCGACAATCCTTAATGCTAAATGGCCTTGACGCTTCAATATGCCGTAACTTACTACTTACTCGGGGAAGACCGATCCTTGAAACTTCCTCAACCACTATAAATGGCACATGGATTCGAGCCGTGCAACTAATGCATTCATGTGCAAGTGATTTACCATCTTCCGGGAAGGTGTGGCCCTACTTTGGTTCTCTTGACTCCTGATGAGAACCATCGCAACCTTTGACCAACTGGCTACCGAACAAGTGAACCAGTTCCGCTTGCATGTCACCAGGATGAAGGACACTCTTTCTCTCTCCAACATATATCAAAGCACCATGGAAGCGCTTAAGAGCTACCTCGAATGCATCAATAGTGCCTTGACTGAGGTAGAAGACTCCAAACCCTGTACCGTCCTTGTACAACATGCCAAGGGCGTACTACGTGATTCTGAGTTTGGAGCTTGGATCGACACGAAGCAACCTAATTCTCTCGAAGCTTTATATGAAAAGGCAAACCAGTTCCTATGCTAGGAATAAGCACACAAGAATAGGGCCTCTCAACCTGGGCACCCCAACAACCCTCACCAGCCTTCCGCGCAAGATAATGTCAAAAGCAAATAGGTTATAGAAGGCGCCGACAAGGGAAAAGCTCAGTTCAAGCCCAAACCAGGTAATGACAAGCCAGGGAGTCATAATAATCGAAAAGGAGGACTCTAAGAAGCGCGGTCACTTCCCAACTTACCCGATCTACACTTTACTTAACTTTGAGTTGGAGACAAACTATTAAGAGACATACAACACTATGCAGTACAAAAATTTGACATCTCGAGAATCGACTGACCGATAAAAGAACTCTGGCAAGTATTGCAGAGTTCGTGATATGTTCAACCATAATACGAATGATTGCCGAAATCTTAGGGATGATATCGGGAAAATCATTCATGTGAAATGACCCAAGCAGTGCGTCTAAATCTCTGCTTTGAAAGAAGTAATCGTGGGTCCTTCAAAGCCGACTCCTCCTCAGAACCAAGCAGCACCTGAGCCATCCACCCTGAGACCTCCTCAGAGGGGTATCGTGATCAATACCATTTGTGGAGGGCCAGACCTCACGAATTAAGCTTCCGGTGTATGGAAGGATACACCAACTTTATTAAGCACACTGACCAAGAAGCATGCTCCTCCGTTACAGATGAATCTGTTGTGGCAAAGCTGAGAAGACTATGAAGGATGTCCTACTCTTTCGAGAGAAGGATGTTACATGAATTGATATCCCAACTATGGATTTGCTTGTCATCTCAACCAATATATGTTCAACCTATGTTAGGAAAGCTCTGGTTAACACGTGGAGCTCTGTCAACATTATCTTCAAATCTGCTTATGATCAAATGAAACTTGAGGCTAGAGATTGAAGCCACCATTCACGAATTCATCCGTGCATCCAATCGGTCAGTTGACCATGTAGAGTTGCTTATGCAACTAGGGATGAGGACCGAAGCAGGGTCTGGATCCATGCCTTCGTTGTTATCTACGTACCCTCTTGCTACAATGTCTTTTTCAGACGGCCCTTCCTTGCCGAGTTCCGCATATTCATGGCACTTGGTGTCTCCTCATAAAGTTCCCAATAGATAACGGAGTCAGTCTTATTCGTGGACTTCTTATATGCCAATCTTGATGTATTTGCTAACTCTGATATGCGTGGCATTGACCTAGGACTCGCTTTTCACATGCTTGGTATCGACCCGAAGCATCCTCACATCAAACAGTAACACCTAATCTTGGGATCCGAAAGAATAGAGGTACTCAAAGAGGAGGTGGATAGGCTACTCAACGATGGCTTTATCCACTATGCCCTCTATCCAGAATGGGTCTCCAACCGGTCTTAGTCAAGAAACATAATGAGAAATAATGGACATGCTTCGATTATTTTGACTTGAATAAAGCATGCATAAAGAACAACTTCCTGTTTCTTAAGATCGGTCGACTCATTGATTCAACTATAGGTCACCTGCTTCTCTTCTTTATGGATGCATACTCCAGCTATAATTAAATTCGGATGTATATTCCAGATCAAGAGAACACTTCATTTATTATTGGCATTAGGATGTATTTCTATGTTGTCATGCCTTTCGGTCTCAAGAATTCTGAAACCACCTATCAACGACTCGTTAACAAGATGTTCAAAGAACAAATCGGAAGATCCATGAAAGTTTACATGGACAACATGATCGTGTAAACAAAATTGTCGAACGACCACGTCAATGACCCGAAACAGATGTTCAGTACTCTCCGTAGACATGACATTAAACTCAATCCCTTGAAATGCTCTTTTGTCATTGCATCGGAAAAATTATTCGGTTTCATCGTCAATTCTCGACGAATCAAAGAAAATCCAGAGAAGATCGAAGCTATTCGGGGCATCCAAGCTCCAAAGAACATCAAGAATATTCAAAGCTTAAATGAGAAGGTGGCCTCTCTAAGTCGATTCATTTCAAAAGCAATCGATAAGTGCATTCCTTTCTTTGATTTTACCAGGAAAGGGAAGCGCAACTTTACATAGACAACGGAATGTGTCGCCGAGTTCCAAGACCTCCCGAGTCACTTAGAACAACCATATATCCTATCGAAACCTGTGGACCACGAGGACTTATATATCTATTTCAGTGGAGGTAATTAGCTCGACGCTTATGCGCCAAGAAGATCGTGCTCAAAGGCCAGTCTATTATATCAGCAAGGGATTGACAAAAGCTATAAAGAATTATCTGAAGCTTGAGAAGCTTGCTTACTGCCTATTGATCTATTCTGAAAAGCCTTAACCATACTTTCAATCGCATCTGACCAAAGTCTACACCGACCAGCCGCTATGACTGGTCCTTCAACGACTTGAGGTATTTGCGCGACTTTTGAAGTGGAATATCGATCTTAATCAATTCAAGATCATGTTAATTTCTTGAAGATCCATTCTCGGACAAGCCCTACCAGATTTTATTGCACTGTTCACGACTCCTGAAAATCCTTCGGAAGATAGTGAGCCTCCCATATCAAGTGGAAGCTGTACGTGGATGGTTCGTCAAACAATCAATGTTATGGCACAAAAGTTTTGCTTGCTAATCTAGAGGAACACTTGATTTGTTATGCTTTGAAGCTCAACTTCCCTGTAACCAACATCGATGCACAATACAAAGCCTTAATTGTCAGACTCAGAATTGCAATCAAACTCAAGGTCAAGGCTCTTCAAATCTTCTCAGATTTACAACTCATCGTCAGCCAAGCCCATGGGAGTATCAAGAAAATAGGGAACAGCTCACCCTTACCAAGATTTGGTTTGTGAACTACTTACTTACTTTGACCGCTACATCGTTACTCACATCCCTTGAGAAAAAACCAAGAAAGACGATTCATTTCCCAAACTAACAAGTTCTAGGGATGCACAACTCTTGGGACTTGTCCTTGTTAAAGTGCTCGAATTTCTGAGTATTGATTAGATAGAGACTGGCATCTACGATGGAAATCGAGCCTAAACCCAAGTTGTGGATGACTCCAATCAATGGCTACTTGCAACATGCGATCCTCCTAGATTCTCAAAACGATAATCATGCACTCCTTCACAAAGCTTCACGACACATCATTTAAGAAGGAGTGCACTATCGAAGAGGATTCTTTGTTCCCTTACTTAGGCTCCATAACAACACCAAAAGTGTACTACTGAACATACACGAAGGTGAGTGTGGCGACCAAATTAGGAGGAAACTCTAACAAAAAAGATTCTTTGATACGATTACTTTTGGCTAACCGTCGAGCGGAATGCAGTAGGTTATAACGAAAATGCAACAAGTGCTAGAGATTCTACAAGATCCCTCGAGCTATGCCTAAAGAGCTTGCTCATATGGTTAGTTCATGGCCATTTGCAGCGTGGGGATCGAAATTATTGGACTCTTCCAATGGCGAATGGCGGTACTCGATATGCTATCGTTGTAGTTGATTACTTTACCAATGGGCTGAAGTCGAGGCTCTTACGATGTAACGACCCAGATTATTGGTCAATTAATTTTAAATATTTAATTATCGTTTTAAATGTTGAGTTGATAATATAAATGAATTTTTATATTAAATTATTGATTTGAAAATCTATTTCGATTAGTTATCGAATATATTAAATTATCGTAATACGAAATATAATTGAAATCGAAGTTAAAAACTGAATCAAAATAATTCAGATGATTAATATACAGTTTTATTTGAGTATAAACGATAATAATAATAATTTATTAGCGAGTAATTTATTTATCTTCGAATTTAAATTGTATTATATCAATTTAATACAGTTATTTTATATATACGTTCAAATTAAATTTTATAATCTATTCCGCTGAATTCAGAATAGTGTTATAACGTTGAAACTTTAGTTGTTACGTTAAAATAAGGGTTCAGGACTTCAAGTTATTAACCCCGAAATGTTTTTGGTGGATAAGCTTAAAATCAAATCAGAATTTGTTTAAAATGAATAAAAATCGCTCTCAATCAAATCACATTAAAAACAAAGTCTAATCAATTTAATAACCTACCCTATTTTATGCCCTTAACCTATCTCCAAAGTGGTACCTTGCAAAGAACTTATTACTTAATGCCTAAGGATTCATCGCTATAAATACATGATATATCCTCCTTCCATTTCCTTTCTTAATCTTTTTGTTCCTCGGAATAATCAAAGAAGAAGCCGCCCCTTTTAATAATTTCATTTCCTCCATTCCAGTAATAAATCAAAAGTCGTGCTCAGTTTTTATTTATCTCCTCAGTTCAAAATCAAATCTTCAAACAAAAATATAATGGTTGCGTTTCCTTCCTTAATTAAAATCATAATATGCTCGAATTCGGGGAATCACGTGACTTCTGGAGAGCCATGGCAGGGCGGATCAATAAGAGTTTGGGTTTGCCAACTATTTGAAGGGAGGCGATGAACTAGATGGTTCGATTTCAAACCTGGAAGTCACGGAAGTGGTTCACAAAGATGCTAGAGGTGCGGAAATGGAAGTTGCGATGATCTGCGATGGACATAATGTGGATTAGGGTTGCGAGTTGAGTCAGTATAGCAGTTGTGGGTTCAACGGATTCACTGTTGGGGGATGCAATCAATTCTTCTGGTGCTTTGTTTATCGAGTAGCCAGCCAGGGAATGCTGGACTTGGAACTTCGGTGATCTGGCAACGTCAAATGAGGGTGGTATTAGATTGTGATTGAGGTCATTGAAGAAAGCGATCGGTGGAATTAGAATTCAACGACAGTGGTGGTAAAGTTGGCAGTTATATTAATGAATCTGGTTTCAGGAAATCGATATGGTAGAGCTCGACTTTCAGAATGGGCGACAAGGTCTATTTAGGGTAGTGTGATGAACTGCAGAAAGCAGGGGTTTTAGTAAGGTAAAAATATGAATTTTTATTTAAATTTAATAACATTGATTTATTTATAAATCTTTAATTTATTTAAATTCTTTATAATAGGAAATAATTAATGAAATAAACTTGTAATCTTGTTATACAAGGGTAAATCTATCGGAAGCAATCATGTGCATTTGTAGCTGCGATATAAGAGAAGAACAAATTGAAATCAAAATGAAAAAAAATGCTATTTCATCAAATAAAATCAATGTGAGTAAACTGACTCTTTGGATTTTATTAAATAATTTTTATATGTTGTTTGTTGGTTTTTTAGATGCATTTAAATATTTTTGTGGCTATTATAAATATATTAGTCATTTAGGCTTGGTGTTTGTGGCTGTTATATATATATATTGTTAGTTGGATACTTCCCGCAATACCATAGTGGATGGCCGAAGTATCATTAGCGGATGACCCTATGCGCCCCACAATATGATAGTGGATGACCTTCTATACCACGATATCCTGCCTCGAAGCAGGATGGGTATTATTTATGTTGGCTAACATTTGTGGATGCAAGGAAACAAGTTGGAGGGATCCAACTGGATTCCTCAAAAATATTATTATCAGTTTGTTTTCATATATTTTATCACATATGAAGTGTTAGAAAACCTATGATTGAGAATTGAGTGTTTTGGGTGTTTAAAATATCACTAGACCTGAATGTTGATTTATAAAAATATCGTGAAAAGGGATTCTGAGATTTAAAAGGGGAAATCTATCTTCTTTAAAATAGAAATTTGAATTTCGAATGAGCTATAGAAATATTAACTTATTTTGAATATATAAAACAAGTATGGAACTTATAAACGACATAATAATAGGGGAAATTGAAGTGAAATTATAAAAGATGTTTATAAATTAAATAATGCAGGGAATTGAAGTGAATTTATAAACAGTGTTTATAAATGAAATGGGAAAAATCTGTTCTTATGTTCTGAATGTAAATTAAATTAAATAAATCTGTATGGATTTATGATTTGAATTCGATTAGATCGAATTTAATTAAATAAAATAATTTCAGAAAAGATATTAGGATTGTATTAAACAGAAGCTTAAATTAAAATGTGAAAATAGATTCACGGTTTACATATATATAAATATATAAGTTATAATAAATAAAATATTCCAAAATAAGTTTTTGGTTTAAAATAGATTTTGAAATAGAAACTTGTTTTAAATTATAAAACAAGTGAGTTAGATTTATAAACAATGCTTATAGATTAAGTAAGACAATTATCATGGATAATTTGAAATCTTAAATTAAAGTATGAATTTAAATTGAATTGGAAATCATTTCAAAAAGGGGATGACGGATGTTATTCTGGAATTCGGAATGTAAACGGGATTTAGATAAATCTAAGAATTTATAATTAGAATTCGATTATATCGAATTTTATAAATAATTTATTTATAAAGGAAATTGGAACTTTATACAACAAACTGAGCTATAAATAAATTTATAACTGAGTAATAAAATAATCAACGGATAGCGATAATCGAGAATATTTAGTTGGATTTGGTAAATGGGCTGAATTTATATTTAAAAATATATTAGAACGAAGTGGAATTTATTTATAAACGAAGTTTAAACGTTTATATTTAAATATAATTTAAAACGAACTCTTCGCGGTGCATCAGTTCGCAATTTGGCGGCTCGAACTTCAATTGAGTATATACAACTCAATTTAAGTCTGAATTCTTTGAAACAAGAATAGTCAAGACTGGTTTGATAATAGTTTTCTATTGGAAGAGAAAATTTTGGATTTCATCTTATAGATTTTGAGTTATGTCAAAATCAATTTTTTAGAAAAACGGTGCCCTAACCATTATAAATCCATAACGGTTTATTTAAATAAATAAAAAGATTTTAAGTAAATAAAAATCCAAATTTCCATTAGAAAAATCCAGACTTGAGATATAAAATAAATATGAACTGAAGTGGGGAAAGTGAACTGATTTTTGAAACAAAAATCATATTTTTAATTATTAATTAGTATTAACTAATTTGAAGAGTAATTAGTTAATTGAGTTTTGATACGAAATTGAGTTTTGGTTAAGTAAGTTGAACTGGTGAATTCATATTCGAAATTGAATATGAAACTTGAATTGAAAATGGAATTTGATTGGTTAATAAGTAAATTAAAATATATTTGAACGTGATATGTTCAAATAAAAAGTGAAATAGGAAAAAGAGCTACTTAACAAATAAATTAGCTAATTGAGTTAAAAATGATCAGATTGAGTTGAAATAAACTAGGAATGGACGTATATGGGTTAGACATGAATGGAATGAAGTGTATGAAGAATATAATTCGAGTATCCAACAAAAGTACACATTTAAATTCCATATGAGCTTTTATGCCCCGAATCTGCAAGCCGCTTGGCTTTTTGATTTTCTTTTTGGATGGAAAGGGCCTAGAGAAGCAAGTTGGGGTTTGAGCTATTGACCGGTACAAAGGAGGTGCTGGCGAATTTTTCTGGAAATTTAAAGGGATAGAAAAATTTAACAAAAATTAGATAACTAGAAATTGACTTATCAATTATATATGAAATTTAATAAATGAATAAATTTATAATGAGATTTTATATGAAGAAAGGGAATTTATAAATTAAAATTTAGGAGACTGGAAGGAGAAACGTATATACGTTTTAAAGTGAACGATATTGTAACAACCCGAAAATCTGGGCCAGTTTAAAAATTTTATTTTGGCAATTTTAGCGAATTTTGATTATTTAAAATGAATTATTTTAAATAATATCGACGAGAAATTTATTTTGAACAGAATTCGAACGTATATATTATGTACGTCGTCGTTGGAATATAAATAATTTTATATAATTATAAATAGAATTGAAAATGGCGCGGTAGTTCGATAATTCGATTTCAAACTTCAATTGAATATACCGGGTGCATAACAATCCGGATTTTAGTGAAACCAAAAACATAGGATCTAATTGATAATATCTTTCCAACGAATCCGTCCAATCGAAATTTCATAGCGGGAATCAAAAGATATGTCCAGTTGAAAATTCTGAATAGTCGCTATGGAATTCAGGCCCTTAAAAATGGACATTTTGCAAACGACCTCGGATTTCGACGAAACCAGTTTTGTTGGGTCCGTGATGTCAAGTTATTGCTAGGTTTCAAATTTCATAATTTTTCGATTCAATATGTGAGCGTGGCAAAGGAAAACGCGTTTGACCAGTTTCAGTTGATTTTAATCGACTGGAAATTGGCCAATTTTCCAACGGTCTCAGAATTCGATGAAACTAGTTTTGTTAGGACCGTATCGTCAATACGAAGCTAGAAAATATTTTTATGGAATTTATAGAGTTGTTATGTGACCCCGGTAATTTGAAATGTACGTTTAAAATTCAATATAGTAATTTAAATGTAAATTCAACGGAAACCAATCGAAACGGTCAAATCAGCTTGCGATACATATCCCATTGTGTTCGGAATGGGGGTAATACGCTATGGACGACAGGCGCTGGGTTTCGTTTCGAGGTCGAAAATAAAAGTTGCTTTTTATAATTAATTTAATAAATAAAATAATATATATATTTCCCTTTTAAACCCTCACCCCCCTTCTCTCCTTATTTTCGATCAGAAAAAAAAGAATAAAAGAAAAAAAACACCAGATCTCGAGCCCGTCGCCGCCTCCCTCCCCGCCATCTCGTCGTCAGGCCACCGCCCATCCAGAAGCTCCACCCCCTAGCCTCCACCGCCTGCTCCCCTCTTCTCCCAAACCCCGATAGCGCCAATCCCCTCAGCCCCAAATCCGACGCACGTGAACCCCAAGGCCCCCTTTCTTCTTCCAGTGACGATCGCAGCTAGGGGTTCGAGGCTCAAGGGTTGGTCAACGGTGAGATGGGGGCATCGTTCAGCGGTCTTGGGTGCGACTCCGATCAGCAGAGGAAGCAGCGATGAATTGGTGCCGTTAATCCCTGGAACGGTTGCGGATAGAAGAAAGGTGAGATTTAATTTAATTTAAATGATTATATATTCTGTTTTAAAAAAAAAAAAATTAGTAATAAGGATTTTAATTTTAGTTTTGAAATTAGAATAGCATTAATTTTGTGAAATAGAAAAGTTGAAATCTTTAAAATGAAAAAGGCGAAATCTATATTTTTGAAATGGAATTTTTATCTATATGACATCAAAGTAAAAATTCGATTTTTATATATAGAACATCAAAGTAAAAATTCGATTTTTATATATAGAATAGCAAAGTAAAAATTCGATTTTTATATATAGAATAGCAAAGTAAAAATTCGATTTTTATATATAGAATAGCAAAGTAAAAATTCGATTTTTATATATAGAATAGCAAAGTAAAAATTCGATTTTTATATATAGAATAGCAAAGTAAAAATTCGATTTTTATATATTGAATAACGAAGTAAAAATGTGATTTTTAAATATGTAGTGGCTACGTGCAACGAAGAAGGCGAAAAGGCGAGAACGACAAAGATCTCTAAATAGGAGTGTCGTGAAGTGGGGATAGCTTTCGGTGAGAACTTCTCACTCTAAATTTCTTTTTCTAGTTATATATATATATATATATATATATATATATATATATATATATATATATATATATACTAGGATGCAGACGGTGCTTAGTAGCACCCGACACCCGTCATCCACAGACCATGGATGACTTGTTTGTTAAATTGTTTGGATGTGTAGTTGGTTAGTTCATTTGGTTTGAATTGAATTGTTTGGTGAAATGAAATTGATTTGATTGATGTGTGAATGGCGTGGGCCTTCACTAGACTAGGGATAAGGCTAGGCCTCGTCCCGTTTCTAGTATCGTGCCGTTATGCCGCCGAAATTTTCTAAAATATGTTAGAAGAATAAAAATATCATTTTATTTAAAGAATGAACTGAATAGAAATTCATATGTTAAAATAAAATGTTTTATCGTTAAAAATATAATTTTTAACGTGGAGTGAATAAAATAAAATATTCATTTACAAACTGGACGGTTTGTTTATGTACACCTATTTGAATGACATTGATTGGGACGATAAATTTTACACATCGCCCAACTGCACAAATAAAATCTATGTTTGATTGTTTGAAACCCCACACGGGTGTTGGGATGAAATTTGAAGTTCACTCATCCTGATTGATTAAATATGTCGATCGATTGATTGACAGTCTGTTATAAGCGTTAGATATCTATATTTGATGCTTATACAGTGTAGTGCACTTTGGTTGATGGTTGATTATTTTTCAATGCTATTATATGTGTGTAATGTATGAAAATCCATATAATCAACATTATATGGTGATTGATTGGGCCTCATTCCAATTTAGAAAATAAAGAATAATATAAAATAAAGGTTCATGTGTTGACAGTACTCATCCATTGAGATTGGTCATGTGTTGAACGAAATATTTTAATAATAAAATTTACATCTTTATCAATATAAAATAAAGGTTCATGTGTTGACTGTACTCATCCGTTGAGATTAGCCATGTGTTGAACGAAATATTTTAATAATAAAATTTACATCTTTATCAATATAAAATAAAGGTTCATGTGTTGACTGTACTCATCCGTTGAGATTGGTCATGTGTTGAACGTAATATTTTGATAATAACAAATATTTTGATAATAGGAAATATTTGAAATAGAATATTTGAAAATAGAAATACATTAAGCCGTGTTGATTAGATTGACGCCATTTTGACGTGAACGATATTTATATCGATTTTATTCATTTCGAAATGAATTGAATATATAACGATTTCGAAATGAATTGAATTGAAAACGATTTCAAAATGAATTGAATTGAAAACGATTTTGAAATGAATTGAATTGAAACCGATTTCGAAATGAATTGAATTGAAACCGATTTCGAAATGAATTGAATTGAATACGATTTCGAAATGAATTGAATAGAAAACGAATGTGATTTCAATTGAATATATAACGAATTTGATGCGAATAGAAAACCAATTTGAATTGAATCGAATAGAAAACCAATTTGAATTGAATCGAATTAGAAAACGACTTTGGAATTGAATTAAATTGAAAACGAATTCAAATTGAATTGAAAGCGAATTGAAATGAATTCAAATTGAATTGAAATTTGAATTGAATAGAAATGAATTTTAAAACGAATTTATAAAGAAGAATTCAATTTTGATTTGAATTGAAAAGAAAGTTGAAATTGCTTTTGAAACGATTTTAAAACTATTTATATAATTCGTTTTAAATAGAAATCGACGAAGTATATATTATATATATTATATATATAATATAATGGCCTGAATAGAACGCGCCGCGCCGCGGCAGTTCGTGAATTTCGACCATTTATTTCAAACGGACATTACGGGAGATCCGACCGTCGGATTCTCCTAAAACCGGAACCGTTGGGTTCGTATCGAAAAGAGCTTTCTAATGAATATTAGATATTTGAAATCTAACGGTTGGATTTGGAATCATGTCCAAATCAAATTTGAAAAAGGTCGCTGTAAGTGCAGTTCGATGGCCATTGTTGGAAATCGACTGTACGGGCCTTGATAAAATTATTAAAAATATCAATAATTTGTGTAAAATCATAAGAAATGATTTAGAAAGAATTGGGGTGAAAAACTCCATATTTGAAAAGATAAAAATAGATTTTTATCGAAATGAACTAGTTTTGAACTAGAATTATAATTCTATTTATTTTTAAATAAATAAATTGAATTTAAAAAGGGTTTTAAAAATAACCAGAATTTCCAATGATTGCATTGGAGTGGATTTGAATCGAAATTGTCTTCGGAATATTTCGATGTTGGAATTCGTGATTATACGGATGTTGTTATAGAAATTTGAAAGATATATATATCGTTATTTCCAATGCGATATTTGTTAGTCGTAGAATTTGATATTGAATATAAGCCGGTATATTTTCTATTCAGAGCCTTGTATTGAATATCAAATGTGATTTGGGTTTGTCGTGAATGGTGTCTTCACTAACACTGTTCTTGAACCCAGTTGAGAAAAGATTAAATCTTTTTATTTAGATTTAATGAAGTGTACCAATTCAATAATATTTAATTGGAATTGAATTGATATTGATATTGGGTTTATCGTGAACAGTGTTTTAAATAACACTTGTTCTTTAACCCGATAATTAATGGAATGATTTTTGGGTTTATCGTGAACAGTGTTTTAAATAACACTTGTTCTTTAACCCGATAATTAATGGAATGATTTTTGGGTTTATCGTGAACAGTGTTTTAAATAACACTCGTTCTTTAACCCGATAATTAATGGAATGTGATTTTGGGTTTATCGTGAACCGTGTTTTAAATGACACTGATTCTTTAACCCAGTCGAAGATTAAAACTAAGTGGAGTTTTAATGAATCTTTAATTAGATTGAAATAATCGAAATGGAGTATCACCAGTTTTGCTCCAGGCGATAGTTAAATCTTTAATTAGATTTGAACGTGAAATGGTAATTGAATTTACCGATAACACTGTGGTGTTAGATATGAAGTATTACCAGTTTTACTTCATGGGATGAATAGGTTGGGATGGGAAATTAAAATAAATAATTACTTCGGTAAGGTTCGCTAATCCCGACTAGTTTGAATTGAGATTCAAAAATAGAATAAAGAATAAATTCAAGGAATTTATCTTGGATAAAATTAATGGGAACCTTTCCCTATGAATGTGAAATTTAGCAACTAACTGTCAGTTAGCCAAGCAGAATGGTTTTCTGAATATTGATCTGATGTTGGTTTCAGCCTTCTGGGTTAATATTTGGGGAATTATTCTCTTGATTAATTTACGGTTAGTGACTAATGAATTGGAATGAGGCGTATGTTGTGTTTGTGTAACACTTATTTAAAATATACGCGAGTTATTCGGAAAGACCGAGTTTATCCCATTCTGAATAACTGATACGACGATAAGTCGAAGATGAAGATAGTGGTCGAAGACCAGAAGTCTTCACGTCGTTTGGGTAATTACTGATGATCTTGATTGGGCTGTACACCCAAGAAGATGGAAACAGTTAGTGATCATCCAGACGTGCTTGGAGATCGATGGATATGCGGGGTACTAGGTGCCTCTGGTTTCGTTCAGACCCAGAACGGACTTGTAAATGGACTGTGTGTCTGACATTGGATTTTAGTCCGTGTGATTGATCTCTATTAAATATATATCTGTTTGGCGGCGGAGAATTTATTCTCTTGCTTAACGCCCTTCTCTGAGACGTACGAGCTCAGGGGTTATATATTGATGGATATCAAACGCATGGAGTGAATTGCCTGTGTGGCATGCCTAAGTGGCAATTGATCGAGGCTTCTGTTGAAAAGCAAAGTCTTGTGGTGATGATCAAAGCACAGCCTTGTGGCGTAGCTTTGTGTAACGTTTACTTCGCGAGTTTCACACCCGGTATGAACCAAAAACGGGAGACGGACCTCAGGGAGGACTTGCGTTTCTTTCTAGCTAGAAGTGGTGTAACGACCCAGAAAATCTGAACCAATTTAAATTTTTTAAATTGGCTAAAATAATGGATTTTAAATATTTAAAATAAATATTTTAAATAATGGCGATGAAAACTGAGTTCGAATCGACAATGGAAAACGAATATAATTAATTATAATTATATATAGAATTGAAAATGGCGCGGTAGTTCGATAATTCGATTTCAAACTTCAATTGAATATACCGGGTGCAAAACAATCCGGATTTTAGTGAAACCAAAAATAATGGAATCTAATTGATAATATCTTTCTAACGAATCCGACCAATCGAAATTTGATAGCGGGAATCAAAAGATATGTCCAGTTGAAAATTCTGAATAGTCGCTATGGAATTCAGGCCCTTAAAAATGGATATTTTGCAAATGACCTCGGATTTCGACGAAACCACTTTTGTTGGATCCGCAGGGTCAAGTTATTGTTAGGTTTCAAATTTCATAATTTTTCGAATCAATATGTGAGCGTGGCAAAGGAAAACGCGTTTGACCAGTTTCTGTTGATTTTAATCGAATGGAAATTGGCCATTTTTCAAACGGTCTCAGAATTCGACGAAACTAGTTTTGTTAGGACCATATCGTCAATACGAAGCTAGAAAATATTTTTCTGGAATTTTTCTAGTCAGTATGTGACCCCGGTAATTTGAAATGTGCGTTTAAAATTCAATATAATGATTTAAATGTAAATTCAACAGAAACTGATTGTAACGATCACATCAGCTTGCGATACATATCCCATTGTGTTCGGAATGGGGGTTAAACGCTATGGACGACAGGCGGTGGGCCTCGTTTCGAGGTCGTGGGTAAAAGTCAACTTTATGCAATTAATTTAAATAAATAAAAAAAAATTCTTTTCCCCCCTTTTATCTCCTGCTTGCCCCCCCGTTTCAGTTATCAGAAAACAAAAAAAAAACAAAAAAGGAAGAAAACCTAAATCGAATCGCGCCGCCCCCCCCCCCCCCTCCACTGACCTCGACGACGACGAAAACCACCACCACGAAGGCCTCGCCCTCCTCCCTCGATCGATGACCCAACCGCCTCGAAGCCAGAAGCCTCCATCGCGTTCAAACCCCGAGCGCCACCCTCGAGAGCTCCTGCCGCCGACGAAGACGAGCCGCGCTTCCCCCCCCCCCCTTCGCAGCTACATCGGTGAGCATTTTCTATTTTTTTTTTATTTTTTTTTATTTATTCCTTAAAAACTGATTATTATAAAAGATTTTAAAACTGATTTATTAAGAATTTATAAACTGATTTTAATTAGGTTTCTAAAACTGAATTGATTTTGAAATAAAGTAAAAACTGATTTTTTTTTATAAAAGTAAAAACTGAATTTTAATTAGTTTAAAACTGATTTTCTTTTTAGGATAAAACTGATTTTGAAATAAAGTAAAAAAACTGATTTTTAAAGCAAAGAAAACTGATTTTATAAAAAAAAGGTTAAAACTGATTTTATAAAAAGGTTAAACTGATTTTAAAAAAAAGGTTAAACTGATTTTTAAAAAAAAAAGGTTAAAACTGATTTTATAAAAAGGTTAAACTGATTTTAAAAAGAAGGTTAAACTGATTTTAAAAAGAAGGTTAAAACTGATTTTATAAAAAGAAGGTTAAAACTGATTTTATAAAAAGGTTAAACTGATTTTATAAAAAGGTTAAACTGATTTTAAAAAGAAGGTTAAACTGATTTTAAAAAGAAGGTTAAACTGATTTTAAAAAGAATTTTAAACTGATTTTAAAAGCATTTTTAAACTGATTTTATAAGCATTTTTAAACTGATTTTAAAATGATTTATAAACTAGAAGGAGATTAGGAATTTAAAAGTAAAAATCATATTTTTATATATCGAAAGTCGAAGTAAAAATCATATTTTTATATATCGAAAGTCGAAGTAAAAATCATATTTTTATATATTGAAAGCCGAAGTAAAAATCATATTTTTATATATTGAAAGTCAAAGTAAAAATCATATATTTATATATTGAATAGCATCGTAAAAATTCGATTTTTACATGTGTAGAGAATACGGGCGAAAGCGACAAAAGGCGAAGATTTTATACAAGGAAGTGTCGTGAAGTTGGATAGCTATTGGTGAGATTTCTGATTTAAAATTTATATATATATGTGTGAAGTAAAAGTGAATTGCTATATATATATATATATATATATATATATATATATATATATATATATACGCCCCTCGTCCACAAACCATGGACGATATTTATTGGTTGAAATTGTTGTGAAAATTTGATTGATAGCGAATGGTTGTTTGGGATTGTTTGTGATTGATATTGGTTGATTGTGGTTGAAAAATACCCATTTGTGGTTGTGAAATATTTGGTTGAAACCACATAGGATTAGTTTGTGGAAATGAAATAAATATATACATGCCGCCTGCGTGCGAACTAGATGCATGGACCCAATTGTCAAAAACCGCGAGGTTTTAAGGTAGAGCGAGGAGCCGTTCTAGGGACGGTGCCGGTTTAACTACCCTGCCGTTATGCTGCCGAAATTTTGAATAATATTCGTGTGTTTGAATTATTTTCATTTGCTTAAACTATATTTATTCATTGAATAGAAAACATTCATGTGTTGAATTGATATTCATTCGTTGTTTAGAAATTCATGTGTTGAATGGTATTCATATTTTGAAATAAATTGTTCGATAATAAAAATCACATTTTTATCTATATATAGAAACTATAGAAAACATTCATGTGTTGAATTGATATTCATTCGTTGATTAGAAATTCATGTGTTGAATGGTATTCATATTTTGAAATAAATTGTTCGATAATAAAAATCACATTTTTATCTATATATAGAAACTATAGAAAACATTCATGTGTTGAATTGATATTTATTCGTTGATTAGAAATTCATGTGTTGAATGGTATTCATATTTTGAAATAAATTGGTTTATGATAAAAATCCTGTTTTGTCACCTATATGAACTATATAGAAAAATAGTGTTTTGAAATGAATTGTTTTACAATAAAAATCACATTTTTATTGTATGCATAAATCGTTGAAATGTGAAGTGTTAAAAATAGCCACTTGTTCAAAATAAACATATATGAGTTGAAATATTCATTAATTAGCTAATGAAATGATTTGCACCTATTTATGTAACATTAGAATGAATGGTGTTTTTAAACCAAATAGAAATCAAATATGAAGTTGAATAGAAATTGATGAATGATAAGAACTGTATATATATGTACATGCAATATTCATTGAACAGGTTATAGCAAAGGGGCTAGAGAAGAGGAATAAAATTTTGTGCCCGACAAATAGGTACACATTTACTGATTTGTTTGGGTGATGATTTTGAGCCTGTTGGCTAGCCGCTTGGCTTTTTCTTTTTCTTTTTGAGATTAGAAGGACCGGGAACGCTATTTGCAATTTCCCGATGCTCCCGGTGCAGGGGAGGTTATGGCGAAATTTTTCCAAAATTTAAGGTGTTAGAAAATTTTTTGAAGTGAAAACGATATTGAAATTGTTGAATGAACTATATTTATATAAATATATAAATATAAATAAAATTAAAACGAAACGAAGCCGTGCAGTTCGTATTTTGAAACCGTGATTTCAATCGACTAGTGCGGGAAATCCGACCATTGGATTTTCCCGAAACCTCAACCGTCGGGTTCGCCTTGGAATAATCTTTCCAACGGCACCAACCTTGTAAAAATCCAACGGTTGGATTGTCTGGAATGTTTAACTCAAATCTGAAGAAAAACAGCGCCAGAAACGATTATATTTATTTATATATATAAATAGAATTATATTTAATCGAATAACGACGCTGCAGTTCGTATTTTGAAATCGAAAATTCAAACGATTGTACCGGGAGATCCGACCGTCGGATTTTCCCGAAACTGGAACCGTTGGGTTCGTTTTGAAAAGACCTTTCTAATGATGTAAATTTTGTGAAGATCCAACGGTTAGATTTTCAGATATGTGATAATCAAATCTGAAGAAAAACAGCGCCACGGCCGCCTTATGGCCCGAAGCGTCGTTTTGAATAAAATGGCTATTTTAAAATAAATAAAAATAGCGATAAATAGTTATAAAATATCATAAGCGATATGGAATGGAAATAAACTGAATTTGCTTGATTTATGTGATGTTTGATGGTTGAATGTGTTTGGTGTGAAAATTACATTAAAGGACAAAATTGGTGTTGTAGAATAATTTAACCATTGAAATAAATTGAATTGAAATTCTAAATATACGTGAATTATTTGAGAAGGCCGAGTTAATTCTCATTTCAAATAATTGACCGACGATTGAAAGTCGAAGATAAAGACGGTGGTCGAAGACCGGAGATCTTCACCTCGTTTGGATGGTAACCGAGGTCCTGATTGGGAGGCATCCCGAAATATGGATAATGAGTGGTGATCGTCTAGACGTACGTGTTGGTCGATGGGTTTGCGAGGTATTTAGTGCCTCCGGTTTCGTTCAGACCCAGAACGGACTTGTAAATGGACTGTGTGTCTGACATAGGATTTATTCTGTGTGGCATGCTAAGATGCAGTGATCAAGGCTTCTGTTGAAAAGCAAAGTCTTGTGGTGATGATCAAAGCACCGCCTGTGTGGCATAGCTTTGTGTATAACGTGAATTCGCGAGCCTCACACCCCGGTATGAACCTAAAACGGGAGAACGGACCTCAGGGAGGGCCTACGTTTCCTCCTAGCTAAAAGTGGCGTCAGTGGTTTTACATGCCCTGACGAGTTTGACTTATGTGGTTGTTGCTGTTGCGAGGCGCCTCGGTTAGATCGGACGATCCGGGTCCGATGGAGTCACTTGTTGGCTCGCTTACGCCCCAAAGGGCGGCGAAACGTAGTGCTCAGGCAATTTTAATCCACTCCGTGTGGACCGGCCCTGTCGCTCCAAGGATCGATGCGTTCTGATCCTGAGACTCGGGCTAGGCAGTCTCGAATTCGGTAAGGACTATCTTTTGCCTTGGTTCATGACGGAAATCCAATTTCCAAATACGTTATCGTGCGGTTTTGATTGTATACCTATATATGGCGACATAGTGGTATGGGGCATTAATGCCGTCTATGATTGATAGTTATGATTTGAAATTGATTTCAAAACATATAAACACTAGCAATAATATCAAATGCCTTTGTTTTATTCGTATCAAGCATATCTTGGCCGTTATAAGGTAAAAACTCTATCCTCCGGTTTGCGTTGCATTGTGTGATGGGAACTGAGTCTTATAACGGCTTCATTTTTATAAAAAGCATAGCGATGTTTAAAAGAAAGATTTGTTTTAAAGCACTGGCAATCCAATGGAGTAAACCCGTTCCACGAAAGTGGCGTGGTCCTGTAATTAGCCAATTATATATGTGTTGAGTGGATTTCTCATACCAGTCCCATGACTGACTCGTAGTTTGTTTCACTCTCAAACTCGGGTGCCCCTTTTTCTACACGGGCAGCCTTGTATTCAGGTTTAGCTGGTTCTTTCTGGATAGCTGGAGCTGAAGATGGATTCTATCATTTATTTCTTTTTATGCTGTTCAGCTCCTATTGTACATATTTTGTTTATTTCCGCTGTAGACATTTATGTATAGCTGAACTGTATTTGTACTAAGTAAGATCCTGTATACTATGTAACTCTGATGATTACTTTATCCAGTATATTTTGTTGTACATTATCTGGTGTATTTATTTAATTCTGTTCTGCTATTATATGTTTCTGTGTTATATTCCAAAGATAACCTTGTTTCCGTGAGAACGGGAAATCGGGTCGTCTCAACGTGGTATCAGAGCTTTAGTTAAGCTTAGTTCTGGAATATAACATTTGAACGAACTCGTCAGAAATAGAACCAGTAGTGTTCTAGGACGGGTAACTCAATACAGATAGGATCAGCAATATCCTAGTATGAGTAAAGCAGAATGAAATTACACCTCGATAGACACATTTACATTAAAGTATGTGTTTCTATATTTTTAAAATACCTTTTCTGTGACCTGACACTTGATCTGCTAATTGCAGAAGTACTAGAAAAATGAGTGCCAGAAACAGAAGGAATACAGAACCCGATCTAGAGGCTCTATTCAAGAGATATCGAAATCTGGGTGGAGAAAAATTCTCGGGCAATGAATCTATTATTCAAACTCAAGCTTGGATGAGTTCTGTCGAGAGAATCTTTGAGCATATCCAGCTGAGAGATGACCAGAAACGGTTAGTAGCATCTTGGGCGCTCAAAGAAGAAGCTTTAATCTGGTGGGAAACAATCATCAAAAATAATCCAGAAGGTGATATCACCTGGGACAGATTCAAAGTGATTTTCTTAGAAAGATTTACTCCTCCCGAAGTAACCGAGAGATTATGTGATGAATTTTCTTATCTAATACAAGGTGATATGACCATCCCCGAATATCATAAGAAATTCAATGAACTTTCTCACTTTGCCCCTCATCTAATTGAAAATCCGAAGAGGAAAAATCTGAGATTTATTCACGGGCTTCAAAGGGAATACCAGAATAAAGTATTGGGGCATGTGAAGCTTCCTTTTTCAGAAATGATTTATATGGCTTATCAATATGAAGATCTAGATAAGAAAGGAATGTTACGCGACGAAGATGAAGTCTGTTGTAGTGACAAAGCAGAGTCTGAAACTGATCGTCCAGAGGCCAGTACAAAGTCTGATGTCAGTAAGAAGCCCAGTGCCAAGAGAAAAAGGGCTAAATCTGAAAAAGAGCGGGCAATGACTGCCACATGCTCTAACTGCAATAAACAGGGGCATCTGACCAGGAAGTGTAAAACCTCGAAGAAGCGAAAGAAGGGGTCTAAACCCGATAACCAGTTCCGAGAAAATAGAAAGTGCGTTCAATGCCGTCGGACTGGCCATCTTGAAAAGGACTGCAAGCAATTTAAGAAGTCCAAAGCAGCGTAAGTAAATGAAGTGGTAGAAGTACCTGCATCCTCGTCTGTTCAGGAAAGATCTGATGTTTTAGAAGGCACGCTCAATGTCAAAAACATTCCAGTAAAAGTACTGTTTGACACAGGCGCGTCACGAAGCTTTATTGCAAAGAGTGCAGTCAAGAAACTGGATTTGAATTTGAAGAAGCTCAAAGAGCCAATGACTGTCCAAAATCCAGTTGGAGGTTCCATCAATCTCAGTTGGGTTTGTGCAGTACCTGTCTCTTTTTCTTGCTATAAATTCCCTATTATCTCTATCATCATGAATTTTAATGAATTCGATCTTATTCTGGGATTGGATTGGTTAACTAGATATGAAGCTGAAGTTAAATGCGCCGAGAGAGTGGTTAAAGCAAAGGCCCAATCGGGGGAATTATATAACCATACCATGTGAAGGCCCGACTTCAAATAGAAAAGATTTCTGGTCAGCTCTCGATGTTTCTCCAGCTCAAATAGAAAATATCCCTGAAATCACAGAGAATATTCCTGACCTCATCAAAGACATTCCTGTCGTCAAAAACTATGCGGATGTGTTCGAGGAAGTTGTTCGCTTACCTCCGCAAAGAGAAATAGATTTCAAGATTGCTTTGATTCCCAATGCAAGGCCGGTAGTTCACGCTATTCGAAGAATGTCTTGAAAGAGAAGGAGGAATTAGACAATCAAACACGACAGCTAGTATGGAAAGGTCTGATCAGGCCTAGTTTCTCTGATTGGGGAACAGCAGTGGTGTTTGTCCCGAAATCTGACGGTACTCTAAGGTTATGTGTGGATTATCGTGATCTGAACAAACAGACAATAAAGAATAAATATCCATTGCCGCGAATAGATGATTTGTTAGATCGATTAAATGGAGCACAAGTATTCTCAAGAATGGACCTAGCTACAGGTTTCCATCAACTTCGAATTGCCGAAGAGTGTGTTCCAATGACAGCGTTCAGAGGCCCCGACTTATTCTACGAGTGGTTAGTAATGCCGTTCGGCTTATGTAACGCTCCAGCTTATTTCGTCGATCTGATGAATAGAGTATTCAGAGGAGTACTGAACAAATTTGTTTTGGTTTTTATTGATGATATTCTAATCTTCTCTAAATCAAAGGCCGAACATGAAAAGCATCTGGAACAGGTTCTAGAAATTCTCAGAAGGAATGTATTGAAAGCCAAGTTTTCCAAATGTATATTCTGGCAAGATGAAGTGAAATTTCTGGGCCATGTTGTATCGAAAGAAGGAATTGCTGTGGATCCAAGCAAAATCACAGCTATTCAGAATTGGAAACAGCCCAGTACTCCCACTGAAGTCCGCAGTTTTCTCGGATTGGCTAGCTATTACCGAAAGTTCGTTAAAGACTTTTCGAAGATATCTGGTCACTTAACTAAGCTAACAAAGAAGCATTCTAAGTTCAAATGGACTCAGGAAAGTGAGGAGGCTTTCGAAGAGCTAAAGTTAAGATTAACGACAGCTCCAGTGTTAACCATCATTGATGGCAACCAGGATTTAAAAGTCTGGACTGATGCGTCTAGAGAAGGCCTTGGTGCAGTGTTGATGCAAAGGGGCCAAGTGATTGCTTATGCTAGCCGTCAACTGAAACCGCACGAGAAAAACTATGTAACTCATGATCTTGAGTTATTGGCTATCATATTCTCTTTGAAAATCTGGAGACACTATCTTCTGGGCGAGAGGTTTGAACTGTTTACAGATCACCAATCGTTAAAGTATCTGTTCACTCAGAAAGACCTGAACTTGAGGCAGCAACGTTGGCTGGAGTTTCTTGCAGCATATGACTTTGAAATTATATACACTCCAGGAAAAGCCAATGTCGTGGCCGATGCGTTAAGCAGAAAGAATGTAATGATCGCCAGCTTTATTATCACAACATCCTTGATTGACAGAATATCTATTCTTCAGAAGGAGGATAACTTTAATAAAGATATGATCAAAAGGATTCAGAAAGGCGAACCCTCGTGTTTTCAAATAGATAACGACGAGACCTTGAGGTTAAAAGGAAGGATTTGTGTTCCTGACGTTCCTGAGCTAAAAAGGGAAGTGTTAGACGAGTGTCACAAGTCCAAGCTGAGTATCCATCCTGGTGTGGCCAAAATGTATAACGATCTCAAAAGAACTTTCTGGTGGAAGGCCATGAAAAGAGACGTTTCGATATATGTTAGTCGATGCCCTACTTGCCAGCTAGTTAAAAGCGACCAACAGAAATTGGCTGGACTATTGCAACCACTAGAAGTTCCTGGCTGGAAGTGGGAACATATTTCTATGGATTTCATTGATGGTCTGCCCAGGACCAGAAAAGGAAATGACAGTATTTGGGTGATCGTAGATCGTTTCACGAAGACCGCCCATTTCATACCTGTCAAATCAAATAGAACCGCTCAGAGTCTGGCGCAGATATACTTCAGGGAAATAGTTATACTACATGGAGTGCCACTCAGTATAGTCAGTGATAGGGATACAATATTCACTAGTAAATTCTGGGAAGCATTTCAAGTCGAGCTAGGAACGAAGTTGAACTTGTGCACCGCTTATCATCCTCAGACAGACGGTCAGACTGAGAGGGTGAATCGCATTTTAGAAGATCTATTGCGGGCTTGTGTTATAGATTTCGGTGGATCATGGGAAGACAATCTGCATTTGGCTGAATTCTCTTATAACAACAGCTACCAGGCGAGTCTGACAATGTCGCCATTCGAAGCATTATATGGTAGACCGTGCCGATCTCCTGCTTGTTGGGTCGAGCCTGGAAATAGACTTGTGTTGGGTCCTGATATGATTCGAGAAGCGGCCGACAAAGTCGATTTTATTAAGAAGCGATTACTCGCTGCTCAAAGCCGACAAAAGAGCTATGCCGATAGAAGAAGAAGAAGAGATATATCCTTTGAAGTTGGCGACTATGTATATTTGAAAGTATCGCCGATGAGAGGAGTTATCCGGTTCGGTAAAACTGGAAAGTTAGCGCCCAAATTTATTGGTCCGTTTCCTATTCTGGAACGGATTGGGACTCTCGCATATAAAGTTAATCTGCCTGACTGGTTTCCTGGAGTGCATGATGTATTTCATATATCTCAACTTCGAAAGCACGTTCATGATCCAGATTTGATCGTGGAAGAAGCAGCTCAGCAAGACATTGAAATTACTCCAGAATTAGCTGTGAGGCGAGAGCCGCTAAAGATTATCGGCAAAGAAACCAAAGAGCTGAGAAACAAGAAGGTTCACTTAGTCAAAGTGCAATGGAGTGGAGATCCGAGAGATTGTACTTGGGAAACCGAGGGGAGCATTCAGAAAGCTTATCCTAGATGCCGAGTAGATATCTCTGATTGACTCTGGTGCAAGGTACATTTACCCTACTTTGCATTACCATTTAATTCTCTATTCTATTGCAATTTTCTTCCTATGGATGTGCACTATTTATTCTATACTCTGAATGATTTATAAAAGAATATAGGAGTTGATAAGAATATTTTTAAAAGGTTAGAAACAAATTGGTTGTTGTATTGTGTGATCGTAGATTTATCAAACCACTTTCGACTTTATTCCTTTTCGGGGACGAAAAGTTTTAAGTGGGGGAGATTGTAACAACCCAGAAAATCTGAACCAATTTAAAAATTTTAAATTGGCTAAAATAATGGATTTTAAATATTTAAAATAAATATTTTAAATAATGGCGATGAAAACTGAGTTCGAATCGACAATGGAAAACGAATATAATTAATTATAATTATATATAGAATTGAAAATGGCGCGATAGTTCGATAATTCGATTTCAAACTTCAATTGAATATACCGGGTGCAAAACAATCCGGATTTTAGTGAAACCAAAAATAATGGAATCTAATTGATAATATCTTTCTAACGAATCCGACCAATCGAAATTTGATAGCGGGAATCAAAAGATATGTCCAGTTGAAAATTCTGAATAGTCGCTATGGAATTCAGGCCCTTAAAAATGGATATTTTGCAAATGACCTCGGATTTCGACGAAACCACTTTTGTTGGATCCGCAGGGTCAAGTTATTGTTAGGTTTCAAATTTCATAATTTTTCGAATCAATATGTGAGCGTGGCAAAGGAAAACGCGTTTGACCAGTTTCTGTTGATTTTAATCGAATGGAAATTGGCCATTTTTCAAACGGTCTCAGAATTCGACGAAACTAGTTTTGTTAGGACCATATCGTCAATACGAAGCTAGAAAATATTTTTCTGGAATTTTTCTAGTCAGTATGTGACCCCGGTAATTTGAAATGTGCGTTTAAAATTCAATATAATGATTTAAATGTAAATTCAACAGAAACTGATTGTAACGATCACATCAGCTTGCGATACATATCCCATTGTGTTCGGAATGGGGGTTAAACGCTATGGACGACAGGCGGTGGGCCTCGTTTCGAGGTCGTGGGTAAAAGTCAACTTTATGCAATTAATTTAAATAAAAAAAAAATATATATTTTCTTTTCCCCCCCCCTTTTATCTCCTGCTTGCCCCCCCCCCCCCCGTTTCAGTTATCAGAAAACAAAAAAAAACAAAAAAGGAAGAAAACCTAAATCGAATCGCGTCGCCCCCCCCCCCACTGACCTCGACGACGACGAAAACCACCACCACGAAGGCCTCGCCCTCCTCCCTCGATCGAAGACCCAACCGCCTCGAAGCCAGAAGCCTCCATCGCGTTCAAACCCCGAGCGCCACCCTCGAGAGCTCCTGCCGCCGACGAAGACGAGCCGCGCTTGCCCCCCCCCCTTCACAGCTACATCGGTGAGCATTTTCTATTTTTTTTATTTATTTATTCCTTAAAAACTGATTATTATAAAAGATTTTAAAACTGATTTTTTAAGAATTTATAAACTGATTTTAATTAGGTTTCTAAAACTGAATTGATTTTGAAATAAAGTAAAAACTGATTTTTTTTATAAAAGTAAAAACTGAATTTTAATTAGTTTAAAACTGATTTTCTTTTTAGGATAAAACTGATTTTGAAATAAAGTAAAAAAACTGATTTTTAAAGCAAAGAAAACTGATTTTATAAAAAAAAGGTTAAAACTGATTTTATAAAAAGGTTAAACTGATTTAAAAAAAAAGGTTAAACTGATTTAAAAAAAAAAAAAAAAGGTTAAAACTGATTTTATAAAAAGGTTAAACTGATTTTAAAAAGAAGGTTAAACTGATTTTAAAAAGAAGGTTAAAACTGATTTTATAAAAAGAAGGTTAAAACTGATTTTATAAAAAGGTTAAACTGATTTTATAAAAAGGTTAAACTGATTTTAAAAAGAAGGTTAAACTGATTTTAAAAAGAAGGTTAAACTGATTTTAAAAAGAATTTTAAACTGATTTTAAAAGCATTTTTAAACTGATTTTATAAGCATTTTTAAACTGATTTTAAAATGATTTATAAACTAGAAGGAGATTAGGAATTTAAAAGTAAAAATCATATTTTTATATATCGAAAGTCGAAGTAAAAATCATATTTTTATATATCGAAAGTCGAAGTAAAAATCATATTTTTATATATTGAAAGCCGAAGTAAAAATCATATTTTTATATATTGAAAGTCAAAGTAAAAATCATATATTTATATATTGAATAGCATCGTAAAAATTCGATTTTTACATGTGTAGAGAATACGGGCGAAAGCGACAAAAGGCGAAGATTTTATACAAGGAAGTGTCGTGAAGTTGGATAGCTATTGGTGAGATTTCTGATTTAAAATTTATATATATATGTGTGAAGTAAAAGTGAATTGCTATATATAAATATATATATATATATATATATATATATATATATATATATATACGCCCCTCGTCCACAAACCATGGACGATATTTATTGGTTGAAATTGTTGTGAAAATTTGATTGATAGCGAATGGTTGTTTGGGATTGTTTGTGATTGATATTGGTTGATTGTGGTTGAAAAATACCCATTTGTGGTTGTGAAATATTTGGTTGAAACCACATAGGATTAGTTTGTGGAAATGAAATAAATATATACATGCCGCCTGCGTGCGAACTAGATGCATGAACCCCATTGTCAAAAACCGCGAGGTTTTAAGGTAGAGCGAGGAGCCGTACTAGGGACGGTGCCGGTTTAACTACCCTGCCGTTATGCTGCCGAAATTTTGAATAATATTCGTGTGTTTGAATTATTTTCATTTGCTTAAACTATATTTATTCATTGAATAGAAAACATTCATGTGTTGAATTGATATTCATTCGTTGTTTAGAAATTCATGTGTTGAATGGTATTCATATTTTGAAATAAATTGTTCGATAATAAAAATCACATTTTTATCTATATATAGAAACTATAGAAAACATTCATGTGTTGAATTGATATTCATTCGTTGATTAGAAATTCATGTGTTGAATGGTATTCATATTTTGAAATAAATTGTTCGATAATAAAAATCACATTTTTATCTATATATAGAAACTATAGAAAACATTCATGTGTTGAATTGATATTCATTCGTTGATTAGAAATTCATGTGTTGAATGGTATTCATATTTTGAAATAAATTGGTTTATGATAAAAATCCTGTTTTGTCACCTATATGAACTATATAGAAAAATAGTGTTTTGAAATGAATTGTTTTACAATAAAAATCACATTTTTATTGTATGCATAAATTGTTGAAATGTGAAGTGTTAAAAATAGCCACTTGTTCAAAATAAACATATATGAGTTGAAATATTCATTAATTAGCTAATGAAATGATTTGCACCTATTTATGTAACATTAGAATGAATGGTGTTTTTAAACCAAATAGAAATCAAATATGAAGTTGAATAGAAATTGATGAATGATAAGAACTGTATATATATGTACATGCAATATTCATTGAACAGGTTATAGCAAAGGGGCTAGAGAAGAGGAATAAAATTTTGTGCCCGACAAATAGGTACACATTTACTGATTTGTTTGGGTGATGATTTTGAGCCTGTTGGCTAGCCGCTTGGCTTTTTCTTTTTCTTTTTGAGATTAGAAGGACCGGGAACGCTATTTGCAATTTCCCGATGCTCCCGGTGCAGGGGAGGTTATGGCGAAATTTTTCCAAAATTTAAGGTGTTAGAAAATTTTTTGAAGTGAAAACGATATTGAAATTGTTGAATGAACTATATTTATATAAATATATAAATATAAATAAAATTAAAACGAAACGAAGCCGTGCAGTTCGTATTTTGAAACCGTGATTTCAATCGACTAGTGCGGGAAATCCGACCATTGGATTTTCCCGAAACCTCAACCGTCGGGTTCGCCTTGGAATAATCTTTCCAACGACACCAACCTTGTAAAAATCCAACGGTTGGATTGTCTGGAATGTTTAACTCAAATCTGAAGAAAAACAGCGCCAGAAACGATTATATTTATTTATATATATAAATAGAATTATATTTAATCGAATAACGACGCTGCAGTTCGTATTTTGAAATCGAAAATTCAAACGATTGTACCGGGAGATCCGACCGTCGGATTTTCCCGAAACTGGAACCGTTGGGTTCGTTTTGAAAAGAACTTTCTAATGATGTAAATTTTGTGAAGATCCAACGGTTAGATTTTCAGATATGTGTAAATCAAATCTGAAGAAAAACAGCGCCACGGCCGCCTTATGGCCCGAAGCGTCGTTTTGAATAAAATGGCTATTTTAAAATAAATAAAAATAGCGATAAATAGTTATAAAATATCATAAGCGATATGGAATGGAAATAAACTGAATTTGCTTGATTTATGTGATGTTTGATGGTTGAATGTGTTTGGTGTGAAAATTACATTAAAGGACAAAATTGGTGTTGTAGAATAATTTAACCATTGAAATAAATTGAATTGAAATTCTAAATATACGTGAATTATTTGAGAAGGCCGAGTTAATTCTCATTTCAAATAATTGACCGACGATTGAAAGTCGAAGATAAAGACGGTGGTCGAAGACCGGAGATCTTCACCTCGTTTGGATGGTAACCGAGGTCCTGATTGGGAGGCATCCCGAAATATGGATAATGAGTGGTGATCGTCCAGACGTACGTGTTGGTCGATGGGTTTGCGAGGTATTTAGTGCCTCCGGTTTCGTTCAGACCCAGAACGGACTTGTAAATGGACTGTGTGTCTGACATAGGATTTATTGTGTGTGGCATGCTAAGATGCAGTGATCAAGGCTTCTGTTGAAAAGCAAAGTCTTGTGGTGATGATCAAAGCACCGCCTGTGTGGCATAGCTTTGTGTATAACGTGAATTCGCGAGCCTCACACCCCGGTATGAACCTAAAACGGGAGAACGGACCTCAGGGAGGGCCTACGTTTCCTCCTAGCTAAAAGTGGCGTCAGTGGTTTTACATGCCCTGACGAGTTTGACTTATGTGGTTGTTGCTGTTGTGAGGCGCCTCGGTTAGATCGGACGATCCGGGTCCGATGGAGTCACTTGTTGGCTCGCTTACGCCCCAAAGGGCGGCGAAACGTAGTGCTCAGGCATTTTTAATCCACTCCGTGTGGACCGGCCCTGTCGCTCCAAGGATCGATGTGTTCTGATCCTGAGACTCGGGCTAGGCAGTCTCGAATTCGGTAAGGACTATCTTTTGCCTTGGTTCATGACGGAAATCCAATTTCCAAATACGTGATCGTGCGGTTTTGATTGTATACCTATATATGGCGACATAGTGGTATGGGGCATTAATGCCGTCTATGATTGATAGTTATGATTTGAAATTGATTTCAAAACATATAAATACTAGCAATAATATCAAATGCCTTTGTTTTATTCGTATCAAGCATATCTTGGCCGTTATAAGGTAAAAACTCTATCCTCCGGTTTGCGTTGCATTGTGTGATGGGAACTGAGTCTTATAACGGCTTCATTTTTATAAAAAGCATAGCGATGTTTAAAAGAAAGATTTGTTTTAAAGCACTGGCAATCCAATGGAGTAAACCCGCTCCACGAAAGTGGCGTGGTCCTGTGATTAGCCAATTATATATGTGTTGAGTGGATTTCTCATACCAGTCCCATGACTGACTCGTAGTTTGTTTCACTCTCAAACTCGGGTGCCCCTTTTTCTACACGGGTAGCCTTGTATTCAGGTTTAGCTGGTTCTTTCTAGATAGCTGGAGCTGAAGATGGATTCTATCATTTATTTCTTTTTATGCTGTTCAGCTCCTATTGTACATATTTTGTTTATTTCCGCTGTAGACATTTATGTATAGCTGAACTGTATTTGTACTAAGTAAGATCCTGTATACTGTGTAACTCTGATGATTACTTTATCCAGTATATTTTGTTGTTCATTATCTGGTGTATTTATTTAATTCTGTTCTGCTATTATATGTTTCTGTGTTATATTCCAAAGATAACCTTGTTTCCGTGAGAACGGGAAATCGGGTCGTCTCAAGTGGCGTCAGTGGTTTTACACGCCCTGACGAGTTTGACTTATGTGGTTGTTGCTGTTGCGAGGCGCCTCGGTTATATCGGTTTCGGCCGATGCATTCTGGTCGGCAGACGGACCAGACTTACACCCCATAGGGTGGGGAAACGTAGTGTTCAGGCATAATAATCCACATCGGTGGACCGGCCCTGACGATCCAAGGCTTGCCTGCGCGCTTGCCTGAGGGGCGGGCTAGAGCGTCTCGAATCGGTTGAGGACTATCTTTTGCCTCGGTTCATAGAGGGAAATCCAATTTCCAAATACGTGACATTTGCGGTTTTATTTGTAGAGCCTAGTATGGCGACATAGTGGGATGTGGCACTTATGCCGTCTATGATTGATATTTATGATTTGAAAGTTGTTTTATACACTATACACTTATAATAGTATCAAACGATTTGTTTTAACCGTATCAAGCATTCTTTGGCTGTTATAAGGGAAAACCCTATCCTCGGCTGCGTTGCATTGTGTGATGGGACCTGGGTCTTATAACAGCTTCATTTTTCTTTACTTAGCATTGCGCTATTTGTGTTATGCACTGGTATTCTTGGGAGGAAACCCGTTCCGTGTTATACGGCGTGGTCCCTTGATTTACCTAACTTTAAAATAAAGATTTATAACTGTTTTAGTTCTCACACCAGTAACATGACTGACCTGGAGTTTATTGTTTTAACCTAAACTCTGGGTGCCCCTATTTTCCGCACGGGCAGCTAGTAGTTTTGGTTTTGCAGATTTATATTCACAGGATCCTGGTTTACAGCTGGAACGATATCCGGAAAGCTTTGTATCCGTATATCTCCTTCTAGTTGTGTATTGTATTATTTTCCGCTGCTATGTATTTAAATGTAATTTAAATCTCTGATATTTCTGTGTAATATTGGTTCATTTATACTCTGTATATTCTTGTAATCTGATGCATTGTTGTAATATACAATGAAATGTTCTTCTGTATGTGTTATGTTGTGGCTTGTTCTCGAACTATCCGACGCTTACCTTTACGGGGAAGTTACGGGTTTTCACAGTTGGTATCAGAGCTCTGGTTTACAGAGCTCGAGAACAAGGCACATTAGAACCATACGAAAGAATTCATCAGATATTGGATTAGCAATATCCAATTAGAATGACTCGTTAGAGATAGGATCAGTAGAATCCTAGAGCGAGTTTGAAGAGTATATTTAAAAAATAAAATGAAAACAAATTTTGTTTTGAAAATCTAAATCAATTATCCGTATCTGATTATCTATTTATATTGAGTTGGACAGTCCAGTATATAAAGATTTTGCGTATACGTCTGATCCACGTGTATTTGAAATTTTAATATACTGGATAGATATAGTATTACACTCTAGTCGCCCGGGAGTGATTCTGATGATTGATATATCATCATCGGAATTTGTATTCGAGTGACGAACGTGTAATATCTATATATTTCCTATTGACTGGTGTGAGAACCAAAAATTAGATATGGCCTATTGTTGTGATTTGGTATCAAAAATATGATTTTTGTATATGTATCAAAATTATGAATTTGAAACTCTAATCAACTAATAGATTGATGGTTTGTGTTGTTGGTTTACTTGTTTGATAATTTTTAACCATTTAGCCAATTGAACCGAATAGTAAATTATATTGAAAATTGGTCGCATTTGCTTGCATATACATGTGCTTACATTGAACAGGTCATAGCAAGGAGGCTAGAGCAGAGAATAAAATTTGTTTGCCCGACAAATAGGTACATGTTTACTATATAATTTACTGTTTTGTTTGGGTGATGATGATTTTATGAGCCTATTGGCTAGCCGCTTGGCTTTTTCTTTTTCTTTTTGAGATCTGAAGGACCGGGGAAGCTATTTGAAATTCCCCGATGCTCCCGGTGCAGGGGAGGTTATGGCGAAATTTTTCGAAAATTTAGGGTGTTAGCCAAATTTTTGAAAATTTGAGAATTCTCAGAAACAGAAAAGTTGGAGAATGCAAGTCAGATCGAACGTAGAGTTGAATAATCAAACCACTTTCGACTTTGTTCCTTTTCGGGGGCGAAAAGTTTTAAGTGGGAGAGATTGTAACAACCCGAAAATCTGGGCCAGTTTAAAATTTTTATTTTGGCAATTTTAGCGAATTTTGATTATTTAAAATGAATTATTTTAAATAATATCAACGAGAAATTTATTTTGAACAGAATTCGAACGTATATATTATATACGTCGTCGTTGGAATATAAATAATTTTATATAATTATAAATAGAATTGAAAATGGCGCGGTAGTTCGATAATTCGATTTCAAACTTCAATTGAATATACCGGGTGCATAACAATCCGGATTTTAGTGAAACCAAAAACATAGGATCTAATTGATAATATCTTTCCAACGAATCCGTCCAATCGAAATTTCATAGCGGTAATCAAAAGATATGTCCAGTTGAAAATTATGAATAGTCGCTATGGAATTCAGGCCCTTAAAAATGGACATTTTGCAAACGACCTCGGATTTCGACGAAACCAGTTTTGTTGGGTCCGTGATGTCAAGTTATTGCTAGGTTTCAAATTTCATAATTTTTCGATTCAATATGTGAGCGTGGCAAAGGAAAACGCGTTTGACCAGTTTTAGTTGATTTTAATCGACTGGAAATTGGCCAATTTTCCAACGGTCTCAGAATTCGATGAAACTAGTTTTGTTAGGACCGTATCGTCAATACGAAGCTAGAAAATATTTTTATGGAATTTATAGAGTTGTTATGTGACCCCGGTAATATGAAATGTACGTTTAAAATTCAATATAGTAATTTAAATGTAAATTCAACGGAAACCAATCGAAACGGTCAAATCAGCTTGCGATACATATCCCATTGTGTTCGGAATGGGGGTAATACGCTATGGACGACAGGCAGTGGGTTTCGTTTCGAGGTCGAAAATAAAAGTTGCTTTTTAGAATTAATTTAATAAATAAAATAATATATATATTTCCCTTTTAAACCCTCACCCCCCTTCTCTCCTTATTTTCGACCAAAAAAAAAGAATAAAAGAAAAAAAACACCAGATCTAGAGCCCGTCGCCACCTCCCTCCCCGCCATCTCGTCGTCAGGCCACCGCCCATCCAGAAGCTCCACCCCCTAGCCTCCACCGCCTGCTCCCCTCTTCTCCCAAACCCCGATAGCGCCAATCCCCTCAGCCCCAAATCCGACGCACGTGAACCCCAAGGCCCCCTTTCTTCTTCCAGTGACGATCGCAGCTAAGGGTTCGAGGCTCAAGGGTTGGTCAACGGTGAGATGGGGGCATCGTTCAGCGGTCTTGGGTGCGACTCCGATCAGCAGAGGAAACAGCGATGAATTGGTGCCGTTAATCCCTGGAACGGTTGCGGATAGAAGAAAGGTGAGATTTTATTTAATTTAAATGATTATATAATCTGTTTTTTTTTAAAATAATAATAATTAATAACAAGGATTTTAATTTTAGTTTTGAAATTAGAATAGCGTTAATTTTGTGAAATAGAAAAGTTGAAATCTTTAAAATGAAAAAGGCGAAATCTATATTTTTGAAATGGAATTTTTATCTATATGACATCAAAGTAAAAATTCGATTTTTATATATAGAACATCAAAGTAAAAATTCGATTTTTATATATAGAATAGCAAAGTAAAAATTCGATTTTTATATATAGAATAGCAAAGTAAAAATTCGATTTTTATATATAGAATAGCAAAGTAAAAATTCGATTTTTATATATAGAATAGCAAAGTAAAAATTCGATTTTTATATATTGAATAACGAAGTAAAAATGTGATTTTTAAATATGTAGTGGCTACGGGCAACGAAGAAGGCGAAAAGGCGAGAACGACAAAGATCTCTAAATAGGAGTGTCATGAAGTGGGGATAGCTTTCGGTGAGAACTACTCACTCTAAATTTCTTTTTCTAGTTATATATATATACTAGGATGCAGACGGTGCTTAGTAGCACCCGACACCCGTCATCCACAGACCATGGATGACTTGTTTGTTAAATTGTTTGGATGTGTAGTTGGTTAGTTCATTTGGTTTGAATTGAATTGTTTGGTGAAATGAAATTGATTTGATTGATGTGTGAATGGCGTGGGCCTTCACTAGACCGGGGATAAGGCTAGGCCTCGTCCCGTTTCTAGTATCGTGTCGTTATGCCGCCGAAATTTTCTAAAATATGTTAGAAGAATAAAAATATCATTTTATTTAAAAAATGAACTGAATAGAAATTCATATGTTAAAATAAAATGTTTTATCGTTAAAAATATAATTTTTAACGTGGAGTGAATAAAATAAAATATTCATTTACAAACCGGACGGTTTGTTTATGTACACCTATTTGAATGACATTGATTGGGACGATAAATTTTACACATCGCCCAACTGCACAAATAAAATCTATGTTTGATTGTTTGAAACCCCACACGGGTGTTGGGATGAAATTTGAAGTTCACTCATCCTGATTGATTAAATATGTCGATCGATTGATTGACAGGCTGTTATAAGCGTTAGATATCTATATTTGATGCTTATACAGTGTAGTGCACTTTGGTTGATGGTTGATTATTTTTCAATGCTATTATATGTGTGTAATGTATGAAAATCCATATAATCAACATTATATGGTGATTGATTGGGCCTCATTCCAATTTAGAAAATAAAGAATAATATAAAATAAAGGTTCATGTGTTGACAGTACTCATCCATTGAGATTGGTCATGTGTTGAACGAAATATTTTAATAATAAAATTTACATCTTTATCAATATAAAATAAAGGTTCATGTGTTGACTGTACTCATCCGTTGAGATTAGCCATGTGTTGAACGAAATATTTTAATAATAAAATTTACATCTTTATCAATATAAAATAAAGGTTCATGTGTTGACTGTACTCATCCGTTGAGATTAGTCATGTGTTGAACGAAATATTTTGATAATAACAAATATTTTGATAATAGGAAATATTTGAAATAGAATATTTGAAAATAGAAATACATTAAGCCGTGTTGATTAGATTGACGCCATTTTGACGTGAACGATATTTATATCGATTTTATTCATTTCGAAATGAATTGAATATATAACGATTTCGAAATGAATTGAATTGAAAACGATTTCAAAATGAATTGAATTGAAAACGATTTCGAAATGAATTGAATTGAAAACGATTTCGAAATGAATTGAATTGAAAATGATTTCGAAATGAATTGAATTGAAAACGATTTCGAAATGAATTGAATAGAAAACGAATGTGATTTCAATTGAATATATAACGAATTTGATGCGAATAGAAAACCAATTTGAATTGAATCGAATAGAAAACCAATTTGAATTGAATCGAATAGAAAACGACTTTGGAATTGAATTAAATTGAAAACGAATTCAAATTGAATTGAAAGCGAATTGAAATGAATTCAGATTGAATTGAAATTTGAATTGAATAGAAATGAATTTTAAAACGAATTTATAAAGAAGAATTCAATTTTGATTTGAATTGAAAAGAAAGTTGAAATTGCTTTTGAAACTATTTTAAAACTATTTATATAATTCGTTTTAAATAGAAATCGACGAAGTATATATTATATATATTATATATATAATATAATGGCCTGAATAGAACGCGCCGCGCCGCGGCAGTTCGTGAATTTCGACCATTTATTTCAAACGGACATTACGGGAGATCCGACCGTCGGATTCTCCTAAAACCAGAACCATTGGGTTCGTATCGAAAAGAGCTTTCTATTGAATATTAGATATTTGAAATCTAACGGTTGGATTTGGAATCATGTCCAAATCAAATTTGAAAAAGGTCGCTGTAAGTGCAGTTCGATGGCCATTGTTGGAAATCGACTGTACGGGCCTTGATAAAATTATTAAAAATATCAATAATTTGTGTAAAATCATAAGAAATGATTTAGAAAGAATTGGGGTGAAAAACTCCATATTTGAAAAGATAAAAATAGATTTTTATCGAAATGAACTAGTTTTGAACTAGAATTATAATTCTATTTATTTTTAAATAAATAAATTGAATTTAAAAAGGGTTTTAAAAATAACCAGAATTTCCAATGATTGCATTGGAGTGGATTTGAATCGAAATTGTCTTCGGAATATTTCGATGTTGGAATTCGTGATTATACGGATGTTGTTATAGAAATTTGAAAGATATATATATCGTTATTTCCAATGCGATATTTGTTAGTCGTAGAATTTGATATTGAATATAAGCCGGTATATTTTCTATTCAGAGCCTTGTATTGAATATCAAATGTGATTTGGGTTTGTCGTGAATGGTGTCTTCACTAACACTGTTCTTGAACCCAGTTGAGAAAAGATTAAATCTTTTTATTTAGATTTAATGAAGTGTACCAATTCAATAATATTTAATTGGAATTGAATTGATATTGATATTGGGTTTATCGTGAACAGTGTTTTAAATAACACTTGTTCTTTAACCCGATAATTAATGGAATGATTTTTGGGTTTATCGTGAACAGTGTTTTAAATAACACTTGTTCTTTAACCCGATAATTAATGGAATGATTTTTGGGTTTATCGTGAACAGTGTTTTAAATAACACTCGTTCTTTAACCCGATAATTAATGGAATGTGATTTTGGGTTTATCGTGAACCGTGTTTTAAATGACACTGATTCTTTAACCCAGTCGAAGATTAAAACTAAGTGGAGTTTTAATGAATCTTTAATTAGATTGAAATAATCGAAATGGAGTATCACCAGTTTTGCTCCAGGCGATAGTTAAATCTTTAATTAGATTTGAACGTGAAATGGTAATTGAATTTACCGATAACACTGTGGTGTTAGATATGAAGTATTACCAGTTTTACTTCATGGGATGAATAGGTTGGGATGGGGAAATTAGAATAAATAATTACTTCGGTAAGGTTCGCTAATCCCGACTAGTTTGAATTGAGATTCAAAAATTGAATAAAGAATAAATTCAAGGAATTTATCTTGGATAAAATTAATGGGAACCTTTCCCTATGAATGTGAAATTTAGCAACTAACTGTCGGTTAGCCAAGCAGAATGGTTTTCTGAATATTGATCTGATGTTGGTTTCGGCCTTCGGGGGTTAATATTTGGGGAATTATTCTCTTGATTAATTTACGGTTAGTGACTAATGAATTGGAATGAGGCGTATGTTTTGTTTGTGTAACACTTATTTAAAATATACGCGAGTTATTCGGAAAGACCGGATTTATCCCATTCTGAATAACTGATACGACGATAAGTCGAAGATGAAGACGGTGGTCGAAGACCAGAAGTCTTCACGTCGTTTGGGTAATTACTGATGATCTTGATTGGGCTGTACACCCAAGAAGATGGAAACAGTTAGTGATCGTCCAGACGTGCTTGGAGATCGATGGATATGCGGGGTATTAGGTGCCTCCGGTTTCGTTCAGACCCAGAACGGACTTGTACATGGACTGTGTGTCTGACATTGGATTTTAGTCCGTGTGATTGATCTCTATTAAATATATATCTGTTTGGCGGCGGAGAATTTATTCTCTTGCTTAACGCCCTTCTCTGAGACGTACGAGCTTAGGGGTTATATATTGATGGATATCAAACGCATGGAGTGAATTGCCTGTGTGGCATGCCTAAGTGGCAATTGATCGAGGCTTCTGTTGAAAAGCAAAGTCTTGTGGTGATGATCAAAGCACAGCCTTGTGGCGTAGCTTTGTGTAACGTTCACATCGCGAGTTTCACACCCGCTATGAACCAAAAACGGGAGACGGACCTCAGGGAGGACTTGCGTTTCTTTCTAGCTAGAAGTGGCGTCAGTGGTTTTACACGCCCTGACGAGTTTGACTTATGTGGTTGTTGCTGTTGCGAGGCGCCTCGGTTATATCGGTTTCGGCCGTTGCATTCTGGTCGGCAGACAGACCAGACTTACACCCCATAGGGTGGGGAAACGTAGTGTTCAGGCATAATAATCCACATCGGTGGACCGGCCCTGACGATCCAAGGCTTGCCTGCGCGCTTGCCTGAGGGGCGGGCTAGAGCGTCTCGAATCGGTTGAGGACTATCTTTTGCCTCGGTTCAAAGAGGGAAATCCAATTTCCAAATACGTGACATTTGCGGTTTTATTTGTAGAGCCTAGTATGGCGACATAGTGGGATGGGGCACTTATGCCGTCTATGATTGATATTTTTGATTTGAAAGTTGTTTTATACACTATACACTTATAATAGTATCAAACGATTTGTTTTAACCGTATCAAGCATTCTTTGGCTGTTATAAGGGAAAACCCTATCCTCGGCTGCGTTGCATTGTGTGATGGGACCTGGGTCTTATAACAGCTTCATTTTTCTTTACTTAGCATTGCGCTATTTGTGTTATGCACTGGTATTCTTGGGAGGAAACCCGTTCCGTGTTATACGGCGTGGTCCCTTGATTTACCTAACTTTAAAATAAAGATTTATAACTGTTTTAGTTCTCACACCAGTCACATGACTAACCTGGAGTTTATTGTTTTAACCTAAACTCTGGGTGCCCCTATTTTCCGCACGGGCAGCTAGTAGTTTTGGTTTTGCAGATTTATATTCACAGGATCCTGGTTTACAGCTGGAACGATATCCGGAAAGCTTTGTATCCGTATATCTCCTTCTAGTTGTGTATTGTATTATTTTCCGCTGCTATGTATTTAAATGTAATTTAAATCTCTGATATTTCCGTGTAATATTGATTCATTTATACTCTGTATATTCTTGTAATCTGATGCATTGTTGTAATATACAATGAAATGTTCTTCTGTATGTGTTCTGTTGTGGCTTGTTCTCGAACTATCCGACGCTTTCCTTTACGGGGAAGTTACGGGTTTTCACAGATGATTTCAAAGCAAACGATTTGCAGATTAAAATGATTGTGTTGATAAGAAGTTACGAAATGGAGTTGAGGAAATTAGAAACTGACTAGAGACTGATTGAGTTGAATGGCTTCTTAAGTGTCAATCTGATGTTGGTTTCGGCCTTCGGGGTTGATACTTAGGAAATTATTCTCTTACTAGTTTACAGTTAGGGACTGATAAATGGGGAATAATAGTGACATGTAAATAAGAAATGGAAATGTTTTACAACTTTAAAGACTGATATTTTCTGGAATTTAGAAAATAAATAGTTATGATAGATGGGAATGTTTTTTCCTAGAATCATGAGAGGCTAAATGAGTTTGGAGAAATATCGGGGTAAAGATATTGAAGAAATATTGGGGCATGATAAATTTAAATTAATAAAATATTAATTAAGGGGCCCAGTGACTGTTTGATGCTTTGAATGGATGTTTGTTTGTTTTTGATAGTTAAATAACCGACTATTGAAGTATTTTCCAATATCGTTATCAATATGGAGAGACCGGATGGATTATTATCCGAGAACCACTCTGTATTCGCAGTAGCATTGCCAAGTAGATTTATGAAGACAATCGAAGATGGAGTAAAGTGCAATGGCGTTTTTATTAATCCTAGGTAGAAATTGCCTAAGATGGATTAATGGAAATTGTGCCTTCGGTTTTGTTCAGTCCCAAAATGAAAGTGTGTGGACGAGTGTCTGATAGAGTATTTCCAATGATCGCATATGTTGGTCTGTATAGATATTTATATATATAAGGTGGCAGATAATTTATTCTCTTAGCATAATATCCAGAATATATTTGTGCAAACCAATTAATGATCAACAGATCTGACAATGTGGCATTCAAAGTGATTGTGCTATCAATGAAAAGTAAGTAATCGTAGCCTTAGGCCTCAACAATCGGGAAATGAAAAAAAAATCGAGAAGGCAACATGGCTAAGTGGGTAGCTCCCAATTAGGGTGTATTATCACCTATCTAGAAAAATTCAATTCATTCTTTATTTTATTCGATGTTGTCCCTTTTGGGAAACGGTTGCTGATCCCAAATGTTGGTGATATACATTCGATACACTCGAGCGAAATGAGTGGTCGGTCATGTGTGGCCGGGTTACAAGATGTTCTTGTTGAACCCAGTGTATTCTTCTCTAGAGATACGTTATCAGAAGGTGGTTTCATACCTTGTCATAGTTGGAAATCATTATCCAATAAGTGCTTGCGGTTTTAATTATATACTGTGTATGTAGAACGTGAGATGCAAGCGTTCTACTAAATGATTATTTAGATGTGGTTGATAGGCATTATTATAATATCAGAAGTATTTTGATATAAAGATTGCTTTGGATTCTCATAAGGGAAAAAACCATTTTGTGTTATACGACATGGTCTTATGAGACATCATTGATTTTCTCAAATTGATTTAAATTGTTTACTCATACCGGTCCTATGACTGACCCAGAGTTTATTTTGTTTTGTTTTACCCTAAACTCTTGAGTGCCCAATTTGCACAGGCAGTCAAGTAGTTCAGGTGTTTACAGATACTTGAAAAGATGGAAGCATGGGGCTTCAGCGTTATCTAGTTATTGTTATTTCCGCTGTGTTGCAAGTGTTATACTATGATTGTGATACTCCGATAATAGTATGTATATGTACATAGAAAATTTTGTATTCCAAAAGCTGTTATATATTATATTTTATTCCGTTGCAATGTGAGATTATGTGTTGATGTTTTTGTTCTTCTTCTATCTTTTTTCTTCTTTTTTCATAGTGATTCATGGTTCTGTGCAATTTGGGTTAGACATGTGATGTATGTAGTCAACTCAAATGGTACAGATTTGCGAGCCTTTACATATGACAATCACCACCAAAAAAGAAATCAACTTAGTCATCCACAACATTATATGTTGTTTTGGGGATCTCAAGACTATTTTTTCCGATAACAGGATCTAATTCGAGAGTTCTGAGTTCAAAGAATTTTGCCATCATCATCGTATTGAGAAATGATTCCTGAGTATAGCTTTTTCTCAAGCTAACAGACAAGTTGAAGATGTTAACAAAGTCATTAAGTCCTTCATCAATAAGCATTTGGGAAAGGCTGGAGATAAGTGGGTAGATGTACTCCTTCTAGCCCTTTGGACTTACGAACTACTCACAAGCAATGACTGGCCACACTCCATTCACTCTCTCGTATAGATCCGAAACCATAATTTCTATCGAGCTTGAACTATAATTTCATCGAGTCACTTACTATGTTCTAAATACTAATAAAGATCTCCTTCTGGAGTCTCTTGACTTACTCGAAAAAAGAAGGGGTGAGTTCGAACTTAGAGCACCCGCACACCGTGGCTCGATATTACAACACCAAAATTCATCCAAAATACTTCGACATCGGCGATCTCATCCTCAAGCAGATTTTTCCCACACTGACCGGACTTGGTCTTTGTTGGAAAAGTCCGTATGTCATTCAACATAGGCTTGGAGATGGTACTTTCAAGCTAACGACCATTGATGGCGCCGAACTACCAAGGGCATGGAACAACGAGCACTTTCGTAGCTACTTCACCTAACCTACTATACAGATTTACTGCTTTCCACAAATGTTTTGTTTCAAGTTCAAGCCATTGTAGAGAAAAGGCCAATCAAGCCAACAGTTATCAATAAAGATGTTTGAATCTACATGTTCTTGGTGTGTTTACTTTCTACGTAGTATGTTGAAGTTTGTGACAACCATCGACTTGCATACATGAGTTCATAACATTGGATCAACACCTCAGAACCTGGCATCGATCCACCGCCGTGAGTCTTTACTAAGGCTCAAAGATTGTGGAGTGGTCCGCTCTTCACAAGTCAGCTCGAGTCTCGAACTAACGATGAAGCCGAGTACAAATAACTCACGACCCTTATTAACTTAAGTATCCAAACCGCTTCTTAGTCTCGGGACTCGGGAGCAACCTACCAATCGAGTAAGTGTGATACCAACCGCTTTCTTGGCTACATCCGATTCCCAAGGTTCAGATACGGTATAGAACTGGAAAACCAATAACACCTTCGAATCTAACAGAACAAAATGACGTGAGGGTATAAAGGATGGAACATCGATGTCCACTTACTACTCCTCACGACTTGGAATTAACGACCGCAAGGAGGTTACGAGAGTGGAGTCACTAAACCCGAACTTTGTGCAATTGGGAACCAACGACTGAAAGGAGGTCTCGAGAGAAGTTCACATACTTAGACTCCAAACGACTTGAAATCAATGACCAAAAGAAGATCTCGAGAATGGAGTTGACACATTCGTACTTCACATGGCTTGAGTTTCTCAAGAGTGAAGTTTTAAGCGACATAAGCTTAAGTGCTACAATTAGTTAATTTACATTAGTACAGTACCGAAAAATATAAAGAACACATGAACACTTAGGACAACGTGTGATGTAAGCAAAGGAAGATAATTTTCATTCACAAGTCAAATATAATTATCTTTCTTTCTAATGACATGATGTATATCAAAACCACATCGTGCCTCCAAAAGCGAAGGTCGTACTTGCGTATACAAGCAACTAAAAGGCTACCTACTTATAACAGTCACTCCAGAGGGCCACCCTTTCCCTTCTTCCCCGACCCAGATTCGGGTGTCTATTCTATCTCCATTCCCTCCTCCTCCTCCTTCCTCTTCCACATCCTTTTGTGGCCAATTCCAATGTATCCCTTTTGTCCTTTTATCGGAGTCTGCTGGGAGATAAAATTTATTTCGAACTCCGGACCATCCCCAAGCAGCAGTTCATCATCGGAGTCACTCAAAATGATAGTGCCGAGCATTTCCACATCGGGGCCAGGCATGACCTTTATGGGTTTGGGCTGGGTACTCCGTATGAAGTTCCAACACCATTGACTTGTATAATTCAACAAGGGCTTCTTGCTCAGCTTTCTTCGCCTCCCTGGCGGCCTTCCTCTTTCTTCCCTCTCGGCCTTTTTCTGGGATTCCCAATCTGCTTTTTGCTTGACTTCCTTCTCAGCCTTAAGCTTGACGAACGCCTCCTCTCCCTTTTTTAAATCTATCGCCTCCTCAGCCTTCTTTTGTGCTTCCTCAATCTTGATATTGTCCTTTTCCTTGGATTTATCCCTTACCTCCTTCTATGCCTCAAGGAGAGCTTCACAATAAAAAATTTCTTTGTCTTAATCTCCTTCATCTTCAACAAAAGTTTGGCCTTTTGCTCTTCGACCTGCTGGTGCATGGTCGGACCGCCTACCTCCGTCATCTAGTCACTTGGGATTCCCCTTCCTATTTATTTTTCTCTTTTGGAAAGTATTTGCCAAGATCTTCCAGCCTGAATTCTTCCAACTCTGAACCCGTGAACGTGTCCAAGTGACCAAAATCATCTCCCAACTTCCTCTTATAAGCTTCAACATCAAATTTAGGGATGGCGGGCACTAGCGGCATGTAACCAGGTGTCACCCCTTCTCTAGAGGAACCCGCTCGACGAAGAAGGAGAAAAGTTAGTCAACTTTGTGGTACCATCCTTTTGAGTACCGATGAAGAAGTGGGTTTACCTTACAACACTTGCTGCATGACTTTAGTAGGCAACGTGCACTGTTGTTAGTGTAAGAGAGCGTCTGTGTTCCAACCTTGAAAAATCAGGATCATATTCGGTGACGATGGTAGTTGGAACAGACGGATCTCCAGTGGAGCCAATCGGAGCAACTTGCTGCTAAGAGCTACCATCTTCAAATGCGTAAGCGACCACCATGCTCTCAAGAATAAGGGCTTTCCACTTCTCAGCAGTGAGTGACGGTGCCTCCTTCACCTCGGCATCCTTTTTCAACAGCCCCATGTCTTCTGCCAATATCCAACTCTCTTCCTCCATTAAATACTGAAACATCAGTGTCACCTCATCGATTGTTCCCACTCCCTGAATCCTGTCTTCATATTCCATTAATTTATCCCTGGCTCAAGCTAACGTCCGAGAATAATCCATGACCCAAAAAATTTGTCATAATCAAAGTGTCTTGACGTAGAGACCCCATACCGCTGCCTCTAGCTCCGCCTCCGCTTTCTCCTAGGCTTCGTCCACCTCGACTTTAAGTTTCTCCAGCTGGGCTTATAATTTGGCCTTCGCATAGTCTACCTGGCCCAGAATCTCTCGGTTTGAAGCCTTTGCTGTATCCTTACCATTCTTTGCCTACTCTAGCTCAGCGTGGTTCGGATCTAGAAGTTGTTTAGGCTCTTCAATCTACTTGATCAAGCACTGGGCTCGTTCATTCTCCTCTCGCAGCCTCTCGTTTTCCTAGGTCAAGGATTCGTTGTTCTGGCGGAGTCGGTGCACTTCTAATTCTCCTTCATTAGCCGAGAGTTCTTCTCGGTGATAGCTTTATTATCTTCCTCGAGCGTTGTCCCCTTAGCAACGCTCGAATCCATTATGTCTTTGTTTTCTCCCAAAGCCTGGACCATATCTACCTTGAATCTCTCAGTCTCCATCTTCATCTCGTCCATTTTGGCAATAGAGAGTTAGCATATAAATAAGTTACTTGAATATGCAAAAAAGACACAAATTGAAGTGTTGTCTTACTCATTTAGCCTCCTGGTTTCTGAGGCTCTCTAGTTCAGCCTCAAGATTGATCTGTAACCCCTAGATCTCGGCGTTCTTATAGAAAATCAGATCTATGAGCCCCTTTGCATACTCATAAAGCTCCCGATACTGGTAGTAGACGTCGTATACCTTAGACCATGATCTTTGTCAACATGCAACGGAATCTGATGCATATCAGGCATCCATAGCAATCGTCGAAGCAGAAGCCAAGGAACGACTTCTTCAATATCTCCTTTTTCTCCTCGTTTCTAAGATCCGGGATCACTGACATATCAAGCAGTTCAGACCATGCTTCTTCACATCCCTCCTTCTGACTCCCGATGCTCCGGTTGCCTTCTCTTTGCTGGTAGTTATGTTCATTGGCACCACAGGTGGGGCATATGGAGGAACCATTGATGTTAGTTGTCTTGTGCTCACTACTTATATCTCATTTCTACATTGGCTGGTTGGGTACTTGGTAGTGGAGATGCTGAGTGATGAAATTGGCCCAGGTATTGTCGACTACATCAATGGTCGTAAGATTGTGGGGGTTGTCTGTGCTCCTTTTAAAACTGCTTATAGTTCCACTTTTTGGTCATCAATGACTGTCATACCCTCAATCTTAGTCTCTCTCGTTGTTTCCTCCAAGACTAGATGTTAGATTACTTGAAGGGGCAACCTACCCAATGCTTAGCAAAAAGCTCTCGACATTTGTGTCAGTAAGCCCAAAAGTGGAAGTCTTGATTGGGATTATATCCAAGCCCGAGAACTAGTGTTCGACCTCTATTGACGTGGTGGTCTTAGAGGTCACTGTTGGAGAAGTTGGTTCGAAACCTTCCCCTAACCCCATCTCCTATTTCAAAGATGGAACAAGTGTAGGAATTGACTCATCTCCCCCGGCAGATTCCTCCTCATCATCGTCGTCATTGCTACTAACTTCCCCTTGAGCTTCTGCAACTCACTCTTCGACCGGGGACATGACATGGGGCAGCTCAACCTACAGACCTGGCGGAGCAACTCCTCCCCTAGCTTCCGCCTCATGCTCTTCTTCTTCATCGTCGTCCGGGCGACCAGTTGAATGGTCCTCCAAAAGCAAGCCAGACCGGTAAAGAAGGCGATATTTCGGCAAAGACTAGGCATCGAAAAACTTGATTAGAACCTCCCTCAGTGCCGCAAGAAGCTCAAAATAAAAATCATCTCTTGGAATCCAAGGGATACCTGTTATATTAAAACTTTAACTTAGTCTATAGCTTACTACTCGATTAACTTAAGCCACATTGTAAGTACAGACTACTTGCGTCCAACAAGTTATCTCCTCACAAATCCCAGAGGAATCAAGCATAAAACAAATCGTGTTTAAAATAACTCAACTTGTTCCAGGCTTCTAGGATGAAACGAGTATTGAATTGTGCCTCTAGGTAAACAAGTGAAGCTACAACGTTAGCCCTCTTCTTCATGAAAAAAAACTGAATGTCTTCTCTAGTTTGCTCCACACCTAAGTTTCCTATGAAAAGGATATAGGTGGCGAGTAAGAAAGCATACGAGTTTGGGTGAAGTTGCGTTCGAGCTAAGAAAAAGAAGCGCAATATATCTCGAATGAATGGGCAAGACGAGGGTACACACCCAGCAATGCATATGTTCATATTCCACGCAGTGTACCCTTATGGAGTTGTGTGCACTCTATCCTCCCTTCTAGGGACTGGCACCTCATCCCACGATGCCATACTTTTTGTAGATGCATCTCAACATGGCTTCATCGATTCATGAGATGACCAAATACGTCAGATTTTCAAGAACGACATAATTCGTCATCATATTCGGCGCCTCAGAAATGTCTTCATGCTCGTCATACTGTGAGCCACCCTCTACTATTTCTCCTCCTTGTGGAATTTTAGGCTCATCCGAATGCTTGATTGGGTGTTGCGATCCCCTTGATTGGCATTCTTGATCGTGCGTGCTGGTCAAGTCTACTTGTTGGGGGAATGAAGCTCTAGAAGTCTCAAGCTCGCTTCCTTCCAAACTAGAATCATGGGACGATTCATTCAAAGTGGATGGTAGTCATGCGGTTACGGCCTCCAAGCCTTGCAGTCTGCTTGAACTTCTTGATGCCATTGCAAAGTATACTTTTAAGTAGTTGCGTTATTTCCCGCCCTAAAACCTATATCCCTGTGTCAGTGTAAACTAACGTGGAGCGTGCAGTTTCATGCGTGCTTATGTAATTATACAAAAACATTTTGGAACATAGTGACGGTTTCTAGTTTCATAAACTTAAAATACCATCATCGCTAACTAGGACTGTCAAATTCGCGTCGAGTCATGATTGCATCGCAATTGAGTTGAAAGTCGAGTTACGGTATCAGTGATTCAGTCGTATGTCCATAGTCTAAGTTTATGCTCTAATTCTGTTTGCGTATCTGAATTATTAGTCCAAGTCATTTTGTTATTCAAATGTCAAGGCGTTTTGTCGATGCATTCGATTCCAAGTCGCATCCGATCGCGCAACGTCGTGAAGCTATTTGAACTCTCAAACTTAACTTTTAGGGGTCAATTATTTTTATGTATCTGGATATGAAAATCAAGATCACGTATCCCACAACTTCTTCATTTTTTCATCTCCCACTTAACTTCCTTCCCTCTCCTTCTGAAATTTGAATCCCCACAAATTGACTACAATTATATGAATTACACCTCTGAGGCCAAAATTGATCCAAGTCCTGGCGTATGAAGTTCCTTTTCATATCCCATGAGTAAGAGGGATTTTGCAATCACTCCTGATACAAAATGTCTAATTTTGTATCCTCTCAACCTTTGCCACTTCGTCTCCCCACGTTCCACTGCATTCTCCTTCCCCATTGTGGAAATTCACATTACCTCCTCTTCGAAACACATCCCTGCCTTTTGAACTCCTAAATCCATGATCCTCCATCAATATGCTCGGTCTCCATGTCGATCGACCTCGCCATCAACCACCACCATCTCCTCGCCTTCACTATTTAAACTGCCCTATATCCAACTCATTAGCAAAAAACCACAAGAGAAGTCGAACCTACCTGTTTCAATTCAAGGCAATGTACCGGGAGAGGTTCATTGATCTAGGTAAACCTAGGGAGGGTTGGATGTAGTCAATGGAAAAGTGTGGTGGAAGTACGAAGTCCAGAGAGTCATGGAGAATTCTAAGTCAGGGAGTACGAATAAAGAAAGTAAAAGGGGATGAAAAGTGGTATCTGACTTGTATAGTGAGGAGTAGGGTAAAAATTCCAAAACTTAGAAATAATTTCTAAGCCGTGAGATCGGTACCATCCCCAGCCCGGATCGGTACCTATCCCATAAAAAAAGGGAAGAGGAAAGGAAGTCCAACTCTCGACAATTTCAAATTTGGTGAAACCCCCTAACTTATAACTTCGGCTACAACCACAAGCATGCATTTCCGGGACTCCAAATATCGAGGTCGACTCGACCCACTAACCAATCATATGCTCGCATGTTTAAATAACTCAAGTGTATATGCCAAACGGTCGAGTTTATGATTCAATAATGTTTCCAAAACTAGCTCGCGTGATCGTATGCTCAAGACATAACTTTTCAATTACGTTTTGTTATAAATTATGTGCATATCGCATGAAGTCACATGCAAACATGTGAGCGCGTATACGACACTGTGTCGATAACGACTCATTTACAACCCGACGTAAGTGTGAGTCGACGACTAATGTTTAACTTTGTAACAATTCTGATTTTGCCCGGACCTAATCGATCGCAAAATCAACCAAGACCGTTCACAACCCGAATACACTAACTCTGGGAATACAACACATCAGAACAAATAACAAAAGACTTTTATAAACATTATAATAATGTTACATCAGAGCACAAAATATATCAGAGAACATCGAATAAAATACAGCGGAAGATAATTTACAATAATTCAATACATTGCAGTGGAAACAAATAAACTAATGCAATGGAAGTCTATCAATGCTCTGGACACAGCTTTAAGCTTCAATCCAGAATCCAACTCAATATATCTGCAAAATAGGCTACTCGACTGCCCGTGTGGAAAATATGGGCACCCGAGTTTGCAAGTGAAACAAACTACAGGCCAGTCATGGGACTGGTATGAGAAATCTAATTTAACCTATTTTATAATAAAGCTAATCACAGGACCACGCCGCTTACGCGGAACGGGTTTACTCCATTGGATTGCCAGTGCATAAATAAAGTAAATCGTTAAACAACGCAATGCTTTTTGCAAAAATGAAACCATTATAAGACTCAAGTCCCATCACACAATGCAACACAGACCGGAGGATAGAGATTTACCTTATAATGGTCAAAAATGCTTGATACAAAAAAATGGATTTGATATTATTATTGGTGTGTATATATTTCAAATATAATTTCAATCATAATGTATCAATCATAGATGGCATAGTACCCCATCCTACTATGTCGCCATACTAGTTCTACAATCTAAACCGCATGGTGTCGTATTGGAAGTTGGATTTCCATAATGAGTCAAGGCTAGGAACGATCTCCTTACCGATTCGAGACACTCTAGCAATGCCTCAGGATCACACCTATGGGCAACCCTTGGACCCTGCAGGGCCGGTCCAAAAATAACGGTAATGGATTGGCAATTTCTGAATACACGCTTCCCGGTCCTATTGAACCTATAAAATGGTCACAATCGACCAATAAATCTGATGCGCCTCATAATCCATCAACCACATAAGCAAAAATGTCGGGCCTTGTAAAAACCCTAACACCACTTCTATCTAGAAAGAAACGTGTGCACTCCTTGCGTTCCCTTGTCCCATTTCTGACTCTTACCAGGGTATGAGGCTCGTGACGTAACGTTATACACAAAGCTGTGCCGAAATAGGCTATGCTTTGAACATCCCATAAGGCTCTTCTTTTCAAAAAAAGCCTTGGTCATTTGCATCTAGGCGTTCCACATTGACAATTCACGCCATGCAAACGATAACTACCAATATATAACCTCTGAGCTCGTGCGTCTCAGAGAAGGGTGTTAAGCAAGAGAATAAATTCTCCGCCACCACAGATATATATAAATAGAAATCAATTTAATTTACATGGAATGAAATCCAATGTTAGACACACATCCATTTACAAGTCCGTTCTGGATCTGAACGAAACCGGGTCACCTTATTCCTCGTCCCGTATGTCCAATATGGAAGAGAGGTGCTCGCATATCCGGATAATCAACAAGTACGTATGGACAACTACCAGTGTAACCCCTTCCTGGGAGAAATTAGTCTAGGACATCAGTAGTCATATATTCGATATAAAGAACGTCGGTCTTCAACTACCGTCTTCATCTTCGACTTTTAATTGTCGTAGTAATTATTCCATATGGGTTAAACCCGGTCCGCATATTTTATAATCAAAGATCAAGTGTTATAAAAACACATCAAACGCGTCATTCCAATTCAGAGTATCCTTTTAATAAAATATTCGCATTATTCTATCAAAGATAAATTCTTTAAAGTTAATATTAAATCTTTATTTTAAAGATTTATTGAATCTCCAATTTGGTTTTAAATATCAAAAATCATTATTTAATGATTATTTAAATTTAAGAAATTATTCTTATCTTTAACTGGGTTAAAGAACTAATGTCATTTAAAAACATTATTTACGATAAACCTCAAAATCATCTTCCAATAAATATGGAATCTTTACAGAAATCAAATCAATATATAATCGATATAAATTTCTGTTTCAGACCAGTAATATAAATGGAATAATGGTAAAGCCTTTTAAATTGCATATATAGTAACGGTCTTATAGAAGCTCATCTCGAATATTATTAAATCAAATTCCATTCAATTCCAATTTATTCTATTAAATTGGAAAACTTTACTTTTGGAAAATTTCCATTTAAATCTAAATAAAAATATTTATAAATTCCAAATCATATTTTCGCTATTAAATGAGGTTAAAGAACAAGTGTCATTTAAAACACAGTTCACAATAAACCCAATTCACATTTCCTTTTTATTTCAATTACAAAATATAATTGGAAACTCTAATAATCTTAAAAGGATTTATTCTTTCCTTATGGGGTTTAAGAATAGTGTTATTTAAGACATCATTCACGAAAAACCCAAAAATCCAATTTATTCTATTTAATTCCAATTAAATATTAATTAATTGAAAAACTCCAATAAATCTTAATTTAAAGATTTATTCTAGTTAATAACTAGTTCATTTCGATAAAAATATATATATTTTGTCTTTTAAATATGGAATTTTTCATCCAAAATCTTTTCAAATCATTTATTATGATTTTACATAATTTTTCCATATTTTTAATAATTTTATTAAGGCCTTTACAGTCGGTTTCCAACAACGGCCACCGAACTGCACTTACAACGACATTTTCCAAATTTGATTTGGACATAATTCCAAATCCAAACATTAGATTTTAAAACTCTTATATTCATTGGAAAGCTCTTTCAATACGAACCTAACGGTTCTGGTTTTAGGAGAATCTGACGATCGAAGCTCTCGTTACATCAATTTGAAGTAAATGGTCGAAATTCGCGAACGGTCGCTGCGCGGCGCGTTCTATTCAGGCCATTATATAAATATATATAATAGGTCGTCGATTTCTATTTAAAACGTATTTATAGAATGTTTATAAATTTGTTTTAAAATGATTTGACTTCATTTTTCAATTTTAAAGCAAAATTGAATATCCTATATTTTATATTAAAATATTTATATTTTCAAAATATTAGATTTATAAATCACTTCTTCTTATATTCATTATAAAATAAATAAAATCAATCGATAAACCCATTCGGGTTAAAAATAGCGTTCCTACATAACACGACTTTATATTTCAATATTTTTATTCCTCATTGAATATTATTCTAAAATATTCATTATTTTAAAACTCTTTATTTACAAGATTCTTTACTTTAAAATATTCTTTATATAAAGATGTTCTTTATTTTAAAATACTGTTTTACTAAAAATATTCTGAGTCGGAACGCGACTCAATCAATTACCATATAAATTCGGTCATATGGATTTCATACATTGCATATTTATATAATAGTAATGATAAATAATCATTAAACAATCCATTCGCATCCAGAGTGAAATTTATAACTGTGTGAGCATTAAAATAATTAAATAACGCTCATTACAGACTGTCAATACATCGATTGACATATAACTAAATATGGGGATTAGTGTAGGTCAAATATCATCCCAACACCCGTGTGGGGTTTTCAACCAACAACAATAATTTATTTAACCAAATCATTAATTAATAAATTTAACCAATTTTAATTCTATTTGAATTATTTATAATATCGCTAGTCATAATAATGATAATGTTATAATCTAGCAAATTTTGTATTTTCAACTTATGATCATTTTAATCATTTCTATATGTACTATAAAAATGTAGTCTTATCATTTACATATTTTATCTTCATCATAAAATTCCTAACAAAATGACGTTTTTATTAACATGACATTTTTATATAACTGACATTACTAAATAAATGACATTTTTATATGGATGACATTTTCTAATGTAATGACATTTCTTAACAAAAATGTTATTTTTAATCTAATATAATATTCCTAACAAAATGTTATTTTTAATCTAATATAGCATTTATAACAAAAAAATTATTTTTAATCTAATGTAACTTTTTATAACAATTTTTTTTATAATGCAACCTTTTTCTAATGTAAATGACATTTCTATCATTAACTTTTCTAATTCAATAAATTGATATTTTATTATGTTTGACATAAATGACATTTTCAATATAACGACATCTTCAGTGTAATGACATTTCAGTATAATGACATTTTCAATATAAATAAGCATTTCTAACTAAAATGACATGTTTAATCTAAATAAACATTTTTAACTAAAATGACATGTTTAATCTAAATAAACATTTTTAACTAATATGACATGTTTAATCTAAATAAACATTTTTAACTAATATGACATGTTTAATCTAAATAAACATTTTTAACTAATATGATGTCTTCATTCTAAACAAACATTTCTAACAAAAGTGAAGTTTTAACTAACATGACATTTCTAACAAGAGTGATATTTTAATCTAACATAACATTTTTGTAACAAAAATGATATTTTTATTTTAATGTACATTTTATAACAAGATGTTATATAACTAAAAATGATATTTTAATTCTAATGTACATTTCTAACCAAAAATGATATTTTATATTCTAATGTACATTTCTAACCAAAAATGATATTTTAATTCTTATGTACATTTCTTACCGAAAATGATATTTTAATTCTAATGTACATTTCTAACCAAAAATGATCATTTCTATTTTTATAGTAATTCCATTAAATGATAGAAATTTATATTACATTTTTGTTGAATATTCTAATTCAACAAAATGACAAAATTTGATATTTCATTTTGACTGACAATTCTAATTCAATCAAATAACAAAAGTGGTATATTTCATTTTGATCTATAATTCTATTTCAATCAAATAGCAAAAGTGATATTTTTCATTTTGATTGAAAATTCTAATTCAATCAAAATAACAAAAGTGATATTTATTTTTGTTGAAAATTTTGATTCAACAAAAATGTATAAAAGGGAATATTTCATTTTGATAGAAAATTCTAATTCAATCAAAGTGACAAAATGTATGATTTATTTTTATTGCAAATTTAATTCCAATAAAATATAATAAAGGTGATACTTTAATTTTGTTGGACATTTTGATTCAACAAAAACAACAAAAATGTTTAACAATTTTATCACCGCATAACATCCCCAAGCAAACAGATCTATATATTACATTCAACACAGAATAATCATAAATAATAACAAATAGGTATTAACTATAGATTAATGACAATAAAATTAGAATTATTTCTAATTATTTAAAAAAAAAAGATAAATAGATTTCTCATAGTCGTTTAAATCTGAATGGTTCAAATCTGAAATTTGGTCCAAATTTTGACCAGCTCAGAATTTGTCCTAGTCAGTCCTGGAGCATAGATCTTATTGCGACGAATCCAACGCTTCTGAAATCGTCCGATTTCATCACTATTTGACCAAGTTACATTCATTTAAAGATTTATTAACTAATTAAATAATTAATTTAATTAATTATCTCTTAATCCATCCTTTACCCTTCTTCATCCTACAGACATCATTCATGCAAAAAAGGAACCCACTTTCGCTGATAACATCCACCGCGCGCCGCCACATCAAGCAACTAGAACCGGATCCACGTCCACCTTTCCAACCGTCGACGTCCCCTCCACCTTCGCTAGTAGCACTACCACTTGCGGTGGCCCCCATCGCCGCGAATTCAAGTCCAAAACCGATTTTGGAGCTTTCAGGCCCTCGAAACCATGGATGATGGCTGTTGTATGTTTAGATTAGGGTTTGATAATTTTCCACTATTTATAATATTATATTATTAAATGTTCAAATTCTCAGAAAAGCCTGATAATTCTAACTAACTCCAATTTTAACCCAGCGAGTTTTGTTCCTGCCCAAATGCCCCCTTTCCGAACACAATGGGATTGGTCTCGTCAGCCCAGTCGACAGCTTTTAGTCTGTTTTCTTTAAATTAAAATTTAAATCATTTATTTATTAAATTCGATCGTTCATTTAAATTAATCGGGGCTACACATTGACTTTGAAAATTACAGAAAAATTATATCCATTTATGTTTAGACAATACGGTCCTAACAAAACTAATTTCGTCGAATTTGGTGACTGCTTGAAAAATGGCCATTTTTAAGTTGATTATATTTGACTGAAATTGACAAAACACGTTTTCTTTTGCCACGCTCACATATTAACTCTAAAAATTATGAAAATTTAAACCTAGCAATAATTTGACATTCCGGTTCCAACAAAAGTGGTTTCGTCGAAAATGGATGTCGTTTGCAAAATGGCTATATTTAAGGGCTATATATTATATTCGAATATATAAATTCTATAGCAACTTTTCTAAATTTTAAACTGGACATAACTTATAGTTATAAAGTGAAATCTCAGTTTCTTACATTCGTTAGAAAGAAGTTGTTAATTAGATTCAGATATTTCTTATTTCGTCCAATTCTTATTTAAAATGGATTATGTATATTAAATTGAAATTTGAAATCAAATTATCAAACTACCGCGCCATTTCAAACTCCTTTTATAATTAAATTAAGTTATTACATTTTAACTTTGATTAAAATAAATTTTTAGTTGTTATTATTTAAAATAAATCATTTTAAATATTAAAATTTCTAAAATAAAAATTTTAATTTGGTTCCAAAATTCTGGGTTGTTGCAAACTTCTTGAGTCTATAGGAATTAACCACCCGCTTTGGCAACCAGACAGGATTCTCAGTCCAAGTAATCATAACTCTCAAAATGATAGAACTTTGTGCTCACATCGATAAGCTTCAATCAAGCGTCATCATTGTTGAGTCAAAGCTTCACGGATTATTTTGATTTATGACAAGAAGAAGCTTCTACATCGACAAAAAGAAGACGAGATGCCTTCATAGGTTAGAAGTTGATTATTTAGAGTCATAAATGTTAATATCTATCCTCAAATAATCATACTTCCTTTTGGCTTTCGAAAATTACTTATAAAACCTTTTTTTATGCGTTTCATCAAAAAACATGTCGACCTACACTTTTTTATAGGTCAACAGTTTTCAAAATATAACGGTCGAAAAGAGGTCGACCTATACTTTTTTATAGGTCAACAGGTTTTTAAATTACAACGGCTAAAAACATGTCGACCTATAAATTTTTATAGGTCAACAGCTTTTTGAAATTTTGTGAAAAGTCATCTTCTTTCTTGAAGAGTTACATCCATTTCTTCTCAAGAATAATCACTTCTTTTGAGAGCAACTTTTCACCAACAATTGCATCTTCTCGATTATTATAAATACATCGATTTTCATTCATTCAAATTATCGAAATTTCTCTCCATTCTCTTATCTATATTGTATTATTCTTAGCATTCTGAAAGCACTCAAAAGCATTCAATTATCGTTTGAATCTCCAAGCATATTTAACACACTTGTGATTCAACTCGATAATCCACTTCCAAATCTTTGCAAACATCAATATATATTTGAGGATAAGATTATAGGAAGGTTGTACTCAATCATTGACTAATCAGTGTTGAAGAAAGAACACATTCAAGGTCAAACTCTTGTAATCGTCTTGTGGGTAAGCTTGTAGCCCGTGAAATCAAGTGGGTAAGCCTGTGGCCCATGAAATCAAGTGGGTAAACTTGTAGCCCGTAAATCAAGTAGTTGTGAACCTTTTCCTCCGGGTGAAGCGAGGGTGTTGTTTAGTAAAAAGCCGAAGAGGAGCTTCGGGACTGGACGTAGGACTGGAGGTCCGAACCAGTATAAAAATCCTGGTGTCGTTACTCTACTTGTAACGACCCAGAAAATCTGAACCAATTTAAAATTTTTAAATTGGCTAAAATAATGGATTTTAAATATTTAAAATAAATATTTTAAACAATGGCGATGAAAACTGAGTTGAATCGACATTTGAAAACGAATATAATTAATTATAATTATATATAGAATTGAAAATAGTGCGGTAGTTCGATAATTCGATTTCAAACTTCAATTGAATATACCGGGTGCAAAACAATCCGGATTTTAGTGAAACCAAAAATAATGGAATCTAATTGGTAATATCTTTCTAACGAATCCGACCAATCGAAATTTGATAGCGGGAATCAAAAGATATGTCCAGTTGAAAATTCTGAATAGTCGCTATGGAATTCAGGCCCTTAAAAATGGATATTTTGCAAATGACCTCGGATTTCGACGAAACCACTTTTGTTGGATCCGCAGGGTCAACTTATTGTTAGGTTTCAAATTTCATAATTTTTCGAATCAATATGGGAGCGTGGCAAAGGAAAACGCGTTTGACCAGTTTCCGTTAATTTTAATCGACTGGAAATTGGCCATTTTTCAAACGGCCTCAGAATTCGACGAAACTAGTTTTGTTAGGACCGTATCGTCAAGACGAAGCTAGAAAATATTTTTCTGGAATTTTTCTAGTTAGTATGTGACCCCGGTAATTTGAAATGTGCGTTTAAAATTCAATATAATGATTTAAATGAAAATTCAAAAGGAAACTGATTGTAACGATTAAATCAGCTTGCGATACATATCCCATTGTGTTCGGAATGAGGGTTAAACGCTATGGACGACAGGCGGTGGGCCTCGTTTAGAGGTCATATGTAAAAGTCAACCTATTTGCAAAATTAAATAATTAAATAAAAAAAATCTAATTTCCCTCCTTTATATCCTTTCTGGCCCCCCCCTTCAAAATTCAATCGCTCAGAAAAAAAAAAAAGAACCCTAAACCTAATCGATCGCCGACGAAGCGCCGCCTCGCCCCAATTTTCAACCGCTGGAGATCACCGAGCTCGTCGAGCTCCTCGGAAGGGAAAGGCGACATCAGGCTCTCTAGGGAGGCGCACTCCGATGAACTCCCAGGGGTCGAGATCGATGGGGGGCGGCGGAACCCTAGTTTCGAGCTCAAGTCCGACAGGGCTGAGCAATGTAAACTGTGAGCTTCTTCCTTTCTTTTTTTCATTTTATTTTATATAATTAGTTTATTTAATTTAGTAAATAAAGCAGTAATTAAATTTTTGAAAAGCAATGATCTAGTTTGAAAAAAAAACTGAATTTATATATAGTATTGATTTAAAAAATAATTTTTAAAAAGAATAAAAAATAATTTTTAAAAAGAATAAAAACTGATTTTTTATAAAAGTAAAAACTGATTTTTTCTATAAAAGTAAAAACTGATTTTTTATAAAAGTAAAAACTGATTTTTTATAAAAGTAAAAACTGATTTTTAGAAAAAGGTTGAAACTTTAAAAAGAAAAAGGTTTTAACTTCAAAGAGGAAAAGGTTTGAGCTTTAGAATGGAAAAAGATTTGAACTTTAAAAAGTAAAAATCATATTTTTATATATTGAAAGTCGAAAGAAAAATCAGATTTTTATATATTGAAAGTCGAAAGAAAAATCAGATTTTTATATATTGAAAGTCGAAGTAAAAATCATATTTTTATATATTGAAAGTCGAAGTAAAAATCATATTTTTATATATTGAATAGCGTAGTAAAAATTCGTTTTTTTTTATATATTGAATAGCATCGTAAAAATTCGATTTTTACATATGTAGAGGATACGGGCGAAAGCGACAGAAAGGCGAAGATTTCTCCAAGTGAAGTTGGATAGCTATTGGTGAGATTTCTGATTTAAAAATATTATATATGTGTGAAATGAAAGTGAGATGCTATATATATATATATATATATATATATATATATATATATATATATATATACGCCCCTCGTCCACAAACCATGGACGATATTTATTGATTGAAATTGTTGTGATAATTGATTGATAGCGAATGATTGTTTGGGATTGTTTGTGATTGATATTGGTTGATTGTGGTTGAAAAATACCCGTTTGTGATTGTGAAATATTTGGTTGAAACCACATAGGATTAGTTTGTGGAAATGAAATAAATATATACATGCCGCCTGCGTGCGAACTAGATGCATGGACCCCATTGTCAAAAACCGCGAGGTTTTAAGGTAGAGCGAGGAGCCGTACTAGGGACGGTCCCGGTTTAACTACCCTGCCGTTATGCTGCCGAAATTTTGAATAAATTCATGTGTTGAATGGTATTCATATTTTGAAATAAATTGTTTGATAATAAAATTCACATTTTTATCTATATATAGAAACTATAGAAAACATTCATGTGTTGAATTGATATTCATTCGTTGATTAGAAATTCATGTGTTGAATGGTATTCATATTTTGAAATAAATTGTTTGATAATAAAAATCACATTTTTATCTATATATAGAAACTATAGAAAACATTCATGTGGTGAATTGATATTCATTCGTTGATTAGAAATTCATGTGTTGAATGGTATTCATATTTTGAAATAAATCGTTTGATAATAAAAAAATCACCTTTTATCGACTATATGAACTGTGTAAAATAATCTCGTTTTAAAAAGAAATTGTTTTAGGATAAAAATCCCATTTTTATCACCAACTTGAACTATATAGAAAAAATAGTGTTTTGAAATGAATTGTTTTACAATAAAAATCACATTTTTATTGTATGCATAAATCGTTGAAATGTGAAGTGTTAAAAATAGCCACTTGTTCAAAATAAACATATATGAGTTGAAATATTCATTAATTAGCTAATGAAATGATTTGCACCTATGTATGTAACATTAGAATAAATGGTGTCTTTAAACCAAACAGAAATCAAATATGAAGTCGAATAGAAAATGATAAATGATAAGAACTGTATATATATGTATATGCATATTCATTGAACAGGTTATAGCAAAGGGGCTAGAGAAGAGGAATAAAATTTTGTGCCCGACAAATAGGTACACATTTACTGCTTTGTTTGGGTGATGATTTTATGAGCCTGTTGGCTAGCCGCTTGGCTTCTTCTTTTTCTTTTTGAGATTAGAAGGACCGGGAACGCTATTTGCGATTTCCTGATGCTCCCGGTGCAGGGGAGGTTATGGCGAAATTTTCCAAAATTTTAAGGTGTTAGAAAAATATTTGAAGTGAAAACGATATTGAAATCATTGAATGAACTATATTTATATAAATATATAAATATAAATAAAATTAAAACGAAACGAAGCCGTGCAGTTCGTATTTTGAAACCGTGATTTCAAACGACTAGTATGGGAAATCCGACCATTGGATTTTCCCGAAACCTCAACCGTCGGGTTCGCCTTGGAATAATCTTTCCAACGGCACCAACCTTGTAAAAATCCAACGGTTGGATTGTCTGGAATGTTTAATTCAAATCTGAAGAAAAACAGCGCCAAAAACGATTATATTTATATAAATATATAAATATAATTCTATTTAATCGAATAACGACGCTGCAGTTCGTATTTTGAAATCGAAACTTCAAACGATTGTACCGGGAGATCCGACCGTCGGATTTTCCCGAAACTGGAACCGTTGGATTCGTTTTGAAAAGACCTTTCTAATGATGTAAATTTTGTGAAGATCCAACGGTTAGATTTTCAGATATGTGTAAATCAAATCTGAAGGAAAACAGCGCCATGGCCGCTTTATGGCCCGAAGCGTCGTTTTGAATAAATTAGCTATTTTAAAATAAATAAAAATAGCGATAAATAGTTATAAAATATCATAAGCGATATGGAATGGAAATAAACTGAATTTGCTTGATTTATGTGATATTTGATGGTTGAATGTGTTTGGTGTGAAAATTACATTAAAGAACAAAATTGGTGTTGTCGAATAATTTAACCATTGAAATAAATCGAATTGAAATTCTAAATATACGTGAATTATTTGAGAAGGCCGAGTTAATTCTCATTTCAAATAATTGACCGACGATTGAAAGTCGAAGATAAAGACGGTGGTCGAAGACCGGACATCTTCACCTCGTTTGGATGGTAACCGAGGTCCTGATTGGGAGGCATCCCGAAATATGGATAATGAGTGGTGATCGTCCAGACGTACGTGGTGATCGAAGGGTTTGCGAGGTATTTAGTGCCTCCGGTTTCGTTCAGACCCAGAACGGACTTGTAAATGGACTGTGTGTCTGACATTGGATTTTATTCTGTGTTGATTGATCTCTGTTAAATATACATCTGTTTGGCGGCGGAGAATTTATTCTTTTGCTTAACGCCCTTCTCTGAGACGCACGAGCTCAGAGGTTGTATATCGATGGACATCAGTCGCATGGTATGAATTGCCTATGTGGCATGCTAAGATGCAGTGATCAGGGCTTCTGTTGAAAAGCAAAGTCTTGTGGTGATGGTCAAAGCACCGCCTGTGTGGCGTAGCTTTGTGTATAACGTGAATTCGCGAGCCTCACACCCCGGTATGAACCTAAAACGGGAGGAAGGACCTCAGGGAGGGCATGCGTTTCTTTCTAGCTAGTGTGGTGTCAGTGACCTACCAGCCCTGACATGTATATACTTTTCACCTATGTGGTTGTTGCTGTTGCGAGGCGCCTCGGTTTGATCGGACGATCCGGGTCCGATGGAGTCATTCGTTGGCTCGTTTGCGCCCCAAAGGGCGGGGAAACGTATTGCTCAGGCATTTTAATCCACATCGGTGGACCGGCCCTGTCGCTCCTAGGGTCACTCGAGCTCTGATCCTGAGACATGGTAGGCTAGATTGTCTCGAATTCGGTAAGGACTATCTTTTGCCTTGGTTCATGACGAAAATCCAATTTCCAAATACGACATCGTGCGGTTTTGATTGTATATATATATGGCGACATGATATATGGTTCCCATGCCGTCTATGACTGATAGTTATGATTTGAAAGTGCTTTCAAAACATATAGACACTAGCAATAATATCAATTGCCTTTGTTTTATTCGTATCAATCATATTTTGGCCATTATAAGGTAAAACTCTATCCTCCGGTTTGCGTTGCATTGTGTGATGGGAACTGAGTCTTATAACGGCTTCATTTTTATAAAAAGCATAGCGATGTTTAAAAGAAATATTTGTTTTAAAGCACTGGCAATCCAATGGAGTAAACCCGTTCCACGAAAGTGGCGTGGTCCTGTGATTAGCCAATTATATATGTGTTGAGTGGATTTCTCATACCAGTCCCATGACTGACTCGTAGTATGTTTCACTTTCAAACTCGGGTGCCCCTTTTTCTACACGGGCAGCCTTGTATTCAGGTTTAGCTGGTTCTTTTTCCGGATAGCTGGAGCTGAAGATGGATTCTATCATTTATTCTTTTTATGCTGTTCAGCTCCTATTGTACATATTTTGTTTATTTCCGCTGTAGACATTTATGTATAGCTGAACTGTATTTGTACTAAGTAAGATCCTGTATACTATGTAACTCTGATGATTACTTTTATCCAGTATATTTTGTTGTTCATTCTGGTGTATTTATTTAATTTTGTTCTGCTATTATATGTTTCTGTGTTATATTCCAAAGATAACCTTGTTTCCGTGAGAACGGGAAATCGGGTCGTCTCAACGTGGTATCAGAGCTTTGGTTAAGCTTAGTTCTGGAATATAACATTTGAACGAACTCGTCAGAAATAGAACCAGTAGTGTTCTAGGACGGGTAACTCCATACAGATAGGATCAGTAATATCCTAGTATGAGTAAAGTAGAATGAAATTACACCTTGATAGACACATTTACATTTAAAGTATGTGTTTCTATATTTTAAAATACCTTTTCTGTGACCTGACACTTGATCTGCCATTTGCAGAAGTACTAGAAAAATGAGTGTCAGAAGCAGAAGGAATGCAGAACCGGATATTGAGGCCCTATTAATCAAATATCGAAATATGGGTGGAATACCGTTCTCTGGTGAAGAATCTATTATGAAGACACAAGCTTGGATTCGTTCGGCTGAGAAAATCTTCGAAGCATTAAAGCTGAGGGATGACCAGAAAAGATTACTGGCCTCCTGGGCACTCAAAGATGAAGCTTTGTTCTGGTTTTTATTGATGATATTCTAATCTTCTCTAAATCAAAGGCCGAACATGAAAAGCATCTGGAACAGGTTCTAGAAATCCTCAGAAGGAATGTATTGAAAGCCAAATTTTCCAAATGTATATTCTGGCAAGATGAAGTGAAATTTCTGGGCCATGTCGTATCGAAAGATGGAATCGCTGTGGATCCAAGCAAAATCACAGCTATTCAGAATTGGAAACAGCCCAGTACCCCCACTGAAGTCCGTAGTTTTCTCGGGTTGGCTAGCTATTACCGGAAGTTCGTTAAGGACTTTTCGAAGATATCTGGTCACTTAACGAAGCTTACAAAGAAGCATTCTAAATTCAAATGGACTCAAGAAAGTGAGGAAGCTTTCGAAGAGCTAAAGTTAAGATTAACGACAGCTCCAGTGTTAACCATCATTGATGGCAACCAAGATTTAAAGGTATGGACTGATGCTTCTAGAGAAGGCCTTGGCGCAGTGTTAATGCAAAGAGGTCAAGTTATTGCTTATGCTAGCCGTCAACTTAAGCCACACGAGAAAAACTATGTAACTCATGATCTTGAGTTATTGGCTATCATATTCTCTTTGAAAATCTGGAGACACTATCTTCTCGGTGAGAGATTCGAACTGTTTACAGATCACCAGTCGTTGAAATATCTGTTCACTCAGAAGGACTTGAACTTGAGGCAGCAACGTTGGCTGGAGTTTCTTGCAGCATATGACTTTGAAATTATATATACTCCAGGAAAAGCCAATGTCGTGGCTGATGCGTTAAGCAGAAAGAATGTAATGATCGCCAGCTTTATTATCACGACATCCTTGATTGACAAAATATCTATTCTTCAGAAGGAGGATAATTTTATTAAGGATATGATCAAAAGGATTCAGAAAGGCGAACCCTCGTGTTTTCAAATAGATAATGACGAGACCTTGAGATTGAAAGGAAGGATTTGTGTTCCCGACGTCCCAGAGTTAAAAAGGGAAGTGTTAGACGAGTGTCACAAGTCCAAGCTGAGTATCCATCCTGGCGTGGCCAAAATGTATAACGATCTCAAAAGAACATTCTGGTGGAAGGCTATGAAAAGAGATGTTTCAATATATGTTAGCCGATGCCCTACTTGCCAGCTAGTCAAGAGTGACCAACAGAAATTGGCTGGATTATTACAACCACTGGAAGTTCCTGGTTGGAAGTGGGAGCATATTTCTATGGATTTCATTGATGGTTTGCCCAGAACCAGAAAAGGAAATGACAGTATTTGGGTGATCGTAGATCGTTTCACGAAGACCGCCCATTTCATACCTGTTAGATCAAATAGAACCGCTCAGAGTCTGGCGCAGATATACTTCAGGGAATTAGTTAGACTACATGGAGTACCGCTCAGTATAGTAAGTGATAGAGATACAATATTCACTAGCAAATTCTGGGAAGCATTTCAAGTCGAGCTCGGAACAAAGTTAAACTTGAGCACCGCTTATCATCCTCAGACAGACGGTCAGACTGAGAGGGTGAATCGCATTTTAGAGGATCTATTGCGGGCTTGTGTAATAGATTTCGGTGGATCATGGGAAGACCATCTGCATTTGGCTGAATTCTCTTATAACAACAGCTACCAGGCGAGTCTGACAATGTCGCCATTCGAAGCATTGTATGGTAGACCGTGTCGATCTCCTGCTTGTTGGGTCGAACCAGGAAATAGACTTGTGTTGGGTCCCGATATGATTCGAGAAGCTGCCGACAAAGTCGATTTTATTAAGAAGCGATTACTCGCCGCTCAAAGCCGACAAAAGAGCTATGCCGATAGAAGAAGAAGAGATATATCCTTTGAAGTTGGCGACTATGTATATTTGAAGGTATCGCCAATGAGAGGAGTTATCCGGTTCGGTAAAACTGGAAAGTTAGCGCCCAAATTTATTGGTCCGTTTCCTATTCTGGAACGGATTGGAACTCTCGCTTATAGAGTTAAACTGCCTGACAGGTTGCCTGGAGTGCATGATGTATTTCATATATCTCAACTTCGAAAGTACGTTCATGATCCAGACTTGATCGTAGAAGAAGCAGCTCAGCAGGATATTGAAATAACCCCAGAATTATCTGTGAGGCGAGAGCCGCTAAAGATTATCGGCAAAGAAACCAAAGAACTGAGGAACAAGAAGGTTCGCTTAGTCAAACTGCAATGGAGTGGAGATCCGCGAGATTGTACTTGGGAAACTGAGGAGAGCATTCAGAAAGCTTATCCTAGATGCCGAGTGGATATCTCTGATTGACTCCGGTGCAAGGTACATTTACCATACTTTGCATTACCATTTAATTCTCTATTCTATTGCTATTTTCTTCCCATGGATGTGCACTATTTATTCTATACTCTGAAGATTAGAAACAAATTGGTTGTTGTATTGTGTGATTGTAGATTTATCAAACCACTTTCGACTTTGTTCCTTTTCGGGGACGAAAAGTTTTAAGTGGGGGAGATTGTAACGACCCAGAAAATCTGAACCAATTTAAAAATTTTAAATTGGCTAAAATAATGGATTTTAAATATTTAAAATAAATATTTTAAACAATGGCGATGAAAACTGAGTTGAATCGACATTTGAAAACAAATATAATTAATTATAATTATATATAGAATTGAAAATAGTGCGGTAGTTCGATAATTCGATTTCAAACTTCAATTGAATATACCGGGTGCAAAACAATCCGGATTTTAGTGAAACCAAAAATAATGGAATCTAATTGGTAATATCTTTCTAATGAATCCGACCAATCGAAATTTGATAGCGGGAATCAAAAGATATGTCCAGTTGAAAATTCTGAATAGTCGCTATGGAATTCAGGCCCTTAAAAATGGATATTTTGCAAATGACCTCGGATTTAGACGAAACCACTTTTGTTGGATCCGCAGGGTCAAGTTATTGTTAGGTTTCAAATTTCATAATTTTTCGAATCAATATGGGAGCGTGGCAAAGGAAAACGCGTTTGACCAGTTTCCGTTAATTTTAATCGACTGGAAATTGGCCATTTTTCAAACGGTCTCAGAATTCGACGAAACTAGTTTTGTTAGGACCATATCGTCAATACGAAGCTAGAAAATATTTTTCTGGAATTTTTCTAGTTAGTATGTGACCCCGATAATTTGAAATGTGCGTTTAAAATTCAATATAATGATTTAAATGAAAATTCAAAAGGAAACTGATTGTAACGATTAAATCAGCTTGCGATACATATCCCATTGTGTTCGGAATGAGGGTTAAACGCTATGGACGACAGGCGGTGGGCCTCGTTTAGAGGTCATATGTAAAAGTCAACCTATTTGCAAAATTAAATAATTAAATAAAAAAAAAACTAATTTCCCTCCTTTATATCCTTTCTGCCCCCCCTTCAAAATTCAATCGCTCAGAAAAGAAAAAAAAGAGAACCCTAAACCTAGTCGATCGCCGACGAAGCGCCGCCTCGACCCAATTTTCAACCGCTGGAGATCACCGAGCTCGTCGAGCTCCTCGGAAGGGAAAGGCGACATCAGGCTCTCCAGGGAGGCGCACTCCGATGAACTCCCAGGGGTCGAGATCGATGGGGGGCGGCGGAACCCTAGTTTCGAGCTCAAGTCCGACAGGGCTGAGCAATGTAAACTGTGAGCTTCTTCCTTTCTTTTTTTCATTTTATTTTATATAATTAGTTTATTTAATTTAGTAAATAAAGCAGTAATTAAAATTTTGAAAAGCAATGATCTAGTTTGAAAAAAAAAACTGAATTTATATATAGTATTGATTTAAAAAATAATTTTTAAAAAGAATAAAAAATAATTTTTAAAAAGAATAAAAACTGATTTTTTATAAAAGTAAAAACTGATTTTTTCTATAAAAGTAAAAACTGATTTTTTATAAAAGTAAAAACTGATTTTTTATAAAAGTAAAAACTGATTTTTAGAAAAAGGTTTAAACTTTAAAAAGAAAAAGGTTTAAACTTTAAAAAGAAAAAGGTTTTAACTTCAAAGAGGAAAAGGTTTGAGCTTTAGAATGGAAAAAGATTTGAACTTTAAAAAGTAAAAATCATATTTTTATATATTGAAAGTCGAAAGAAAAATCAGATTTTTATATATTGAAAGTCGAAAGAAAAATCAGATTTTTATATATTGAAAGTCGAAGTAAAAATCATATTTTTATATATTGAAAGTCGAAGTAAAAATCATATTTTTATATATTGAATAGCGTAGTAAAAATTCGTTTTTTTTTATATATTGAATAGCATCGTAAAAATTCGATTTTTACATATGTAGAGGATACGGGCGAAAGCGACAGAAAGGCGAAGATTTCTCTAAGTGAAGTTGGATAGCTATTGGTGAGATTTCTGATTTAAAAATATTATATATGTGTGAAATGAAAGTGAGTTGCTATATATATATATATATATATATATATATATATATATATATATATATATACGCCCCTCGTCCACAAACCATGGACGATATTTATTGATTGAAATTGTTGTGATAATTGATTGATAGCGAATGATTGTTTGGGATTGTTTGTGATTGATATTGGTTGATTGTGGTTGAAAAATACCCGTTTGTGATTGTGAAATATTTGGTTGAAACCACATAGGATTAGTTTGTGGAAATGAAATAAATATATACATGCCGCCTGCGTGCGAACTAGATGCATGGACCCCATTGTCAAAAACCGCGAGGTTTTAAGGTAGAGCGAGGAGCCGTACTAGGGACGGTCCCGGTTTAACTACCCTGCCGTTATGCTGCTGAAATTTTGAATAAATTCATGTGTTGAATGGTATTCATATTTTGAAATAAATTGTTTGATAATAAAAATCACATTTTTATCTATATATAGAAACTATAGAAAACATTCATGTGTTGAATTGATATTCATTCGTTGATTAGAAATTCATGTGTTGAATGGTATTCATATTTTGAAATAAATTGTTTGATAATAAAAATCACATTTTTATCTATATATAGAAACTATAGAAAACATTCATGTGTTGAATTGATATTCATTCGTTGATTAGAAATTCATGTGTTGAATGGTATTCATATTTTGAAATAAATCGTTTGATAACAAAAAAATCACCTTTTATCGACTATATGAACTGTGTAAAATAATCTCGTTTTAAAAAGAAATTGTTTTAGGATAAAAATCCCATTTTTATCACCAACTTGAACTATATAGAAAAAATAGTGTTTTGAAATGAATTGTATTACAATAAAAATCACATTTTTATTGTATGCATAAATCGTTGAAATGTGAAGTGTTAAAAATAGCCACTTGTTCAAAATAAACATATATGAGTTGAAATATTCATTAATTAGCTAATGAAATGATTTGCATCTATGTATGTAACATTAGAATAAATGGTGTCTTTAAACCAAACAGAAATCAAATATGAAGTCGAATAGAAAATGATAAATGATAAGAACTGTATATATATGTATATGCATATTCATTGAACAGGTTATAGCAAAGGGGCTAGAGAAGAGGAATAAAATTTTGTGCCCGACAAATAGGTACACATTTACTGCTTTGTTTGGGTGATGATTTTATGAGCCTGTTGGCTAGCCGCTTGGCTTCTTCTTTTTCTTTTTGAGATTAGAAGGACCGGGAACGCTATTTGCGATTTCCCAATGCTCTCGGTGCAGGGGAGGTTATGGCGAAATTTTCCAAAATTTTAAGGTGTTAGAAAAATATTTGAAGTGAAAACGATATTGAAATCATTGAATGAACTATATTTATATAAATATATAAATATAAATAAAATTAAAACGAAACGAAGCCGTGCAGTTCGTATTTTGAAACCGTGATTTCAAACGACTAGTATGGGAAATCCGACCATTGGATTTTCCCGAAACCTCAACCGTCGGGTTCGCCTTGGAATAATCTTTCCAACGGCACCAACCTTGTAAAAATCCAACGGTTGGATTTTCTGGAATGTTTAATTCAAATCTGAAGAAAAACAGCGCCAGAAACGATTATATTTATATATATATATATAAATATAATTCTATTTAATCGAATAACGACGCTGCAGTTCGTATTTTGAAATCGAAACTTCAAACGATTGTACCGGGAGATCTGACCGTCGAATTTTCCCGAAACTGGAACCGTTGGATTCGTTTTGAAAAGACCTTTCTAATGATGTAAATTTTGTGAAGATCCAACGGTTAGATTTTTAGATATGTGTAAATCAAATCTGAAGGAAAACAGCGCCACGGCCGCTTTATGGCCCGAAGCGTCGTTTTGAATAAATTAGCTATTTTAAAATAAATAAAAATAGCGATAAATAGTTATAAAATATCATAAGCGATATGGAATGGAAATAAACTGAATTTGCTTGATTTATGTGATATTTGATGGTTGAATGTGTTTGGTGTGAAAATTACATTAAAGAACAAAATTGGTGTTGTCGAATAATTTAACCATTGAAATAAATCGAATTGAAATTCTAAATATACGTGAATTATTTGAGAAGGCCGAGTTAATTCTCATTTCAAATAATTGACCGACGATTGAAAGTCGAAGATAAAGACGGTGGTCGAAGACCGGAGATCTTCACCTCGTTTGGATGGTAACCGAGGTCCTGATTGGGAGGCATCCCGAAATATGGATAATGAGTGGTGATCGTCCAGACGTACGTGGTGTTCGAAGGGTTTGCGAGGTATTTAGTGCCCCCGGTTTCGTTCAGACCCAGAACGGACTTGTAAATGGACTGTGTGTCTGACATTGGATTTTATTCTGTGTTGATTGATCTCTGTTAAATATACATCTGTTTGGCGGCGGAGAATTTATTCTTTTGCTTAACGCCCTTCTCTGAGACGCACAAGCTCAGAGGTTGTATATCGATGGACATCAGTCGCATGGTATGAATTGCCTATGTGGCATGCTAAGATGCAGTGATCAGGGCTTCTGTTGAAAAGCAAAGTCTTGTGGTGATGGTCAAAGCACCGCCTGTGTGGCGTAGCTTTGTGTATAACGTGAATTCGCGAGCCTCACACCCCGGTATGAACCTAAAACGGGAGGAAGGACCTCAGGGAGGGCATGCGTTTCTTTCTAGCTAGGGTGGTGTCAGTGACCTACCAGCCCTGACATTTATATACTTTTCACCTATGTGGTTGTTGCTGTTGCGAGGCGCCTCGGTTTGATCGGACGATCCAGGTCCGATGGAGTCATTCGTTGGCTCGTTTGCGCCCTAAAGGGCGGGGAAACGTATTGCTCAGGCATTTTAATCCACATCGGTGGACCGGCCCTGTCGCTCCTAGGGTCACTCGAGCTCTGATCCTGAGACATGGTAGGCTAGATTGTCTCGAATTCGGTAAGGACTATCTTTTGCCTTGGTTCATGACGGAAATCCAATTTCCAAATACGACATCGTGCGGTTTTGATTGTATATATATATGGCGACATGATATATGGTACCCATGCCGTCTATGATTGATAGTTATGATTTGAAAGTGTTTTCAAAACATATAGACACTAGCAATAATATCAATTGCCTTTGTTTTATTCGTATCAATCATATTTTGGCCATTATAAGGTAAAACTCTATCCTCCGGTTTGCGTTGCATTGTGTGATGGGAACTGAGTCTTATAACGGCTTCATTTTTATAAAAAGCATAGCGATGTTTAAAAGAAAGATTTGTTTTAAAGCACTGGCAATCCAATGGAGTAAACCCGTTCCATGAAAGTGGCGTGGTCCTGTGATTAGCCAATTATATATGTGTTGAGTGGATTTCTCATACCAGTCCCATGACTGACTCGTAGTTTGTTTCACTTTCAAACTCGGGTGCCCCTTTTTCTACACGGGCAGCCTTGTATTCAGGTTTAGCTGGTTCTTTTTCTGGATAGCTGGAGCTGAAGATGGATTCTATCATTTATTCTTTTTATGCTGTTCAGCTCCTATTGTACATATTTTGTTTATTTCCGCTGTAGACATTTATGTATAGCTGAACTGTATTTGTACTAAGTAAGATCCTGTATACTGTGTAACTCTGATGATTACTTTTATCCAGTATATTTTGTTGTTCATTCTGGTGTATTTATTTAATTCTGTTCTGCTATTATATGTTTCTGTGTTATATTCCAAAGATAACCTTGTTTCCATGAGAACGGGAAATCGGGTCGTCTCACTACTTTACTATACTTTACTGCATTTATAGTTATTTGTGATATATATATTGTTTGCGAATATTTATTCGCATAACTATTGAATAGCTTAAGTTATCACATACATTCTGCATAGCCATATTATAGATCCTGCACAAGTCGCGTACACACTCGACTTTACAATTGCAAAAGTCAAAAGGACTTAAGGTTAAAAATATTAGAAGTGATCATGGAGGAGAGTTCGAAAATAATGAATTTGAACATTTTTGTACAAATAAAGGTATCAATCATAATTTTTCGTTTCCTCGAACTCCACAACAAAATGGAGTTGTAGAACGGAAAAATTGGGCACTACAAGAATGTGCAAGAACATTATTAAATGGATCCACTCTACCAAAACATTTCTGGGCAGAAGCTGTTGCAACTGCATGTTATGTTTTGAATCGTGTATCTATTCGACCTCTGACTAAAAATACATCATATGAGTTATTTAATCAAAGAAAACCAAATATCTCATATTTCAAAGTTTTTGGTTCTAAGTGCTTTATTTTAAATACGAAAGACCATCTTGGAAAATTTGATCCAAAATCCGATGAAGGTATATTTGTCGGATATTCGGAAAGAAGCAAGGCCTATCGTATATTCAAAAAGAGAACCAAATCTATTGAAGAATCACTTCATGTTTCCTTTGATGAATTCTTTAAACCATCTCATATAATATCAGATGACGAAGAAACCATAGTCACTGATAACCCTATCATCACAAATAATGACTCTGACTCAGAAATAGTTGATGATAACCCTCAAATTGATGTAATACCTTCTCCACCAAGATTTAGATCTCCTCCAAGAATTCTAAGAGATCATCCAGTTCAAAATATAATTGGAGAAGTATCATCTCAAATAAGAACTAGAAGTCAACTTAACCAAATGGGACATGTTGCATTTATTTCTAATATCGAACCTAAGAATCCTAAAGAAGCTGCTACCGATGAATATTGGATTATTGCGATGCAAGAAGAACTAAATCAGTTTGAACACAATAATGTATGGGAACTTGTTCCAAGGCCAACCGATCAATCGGTTATAGGAACTAAATGGGTTTACAAAAACAAGGCTGATGAACAAGGAAACATAACTCGAAACAAAGCACGGTTAGTAGCACAAGGATATAATCAAGAAGAGGGTATCGATTATGAAGAAACTTTTGCACCTGTCGCTAGACTAGAAGCAATTAGAATTCTTCTATCATTTGCTTGTCATCATAACTTTAAATTATATCAGATGGATGTCAAGAGTGCATTTTTAAACGGATTTATAAAAGAAAAAGTATATGTTGAACAACCACCTTTATTTAAACATGAAAAATATCCGGATCATGTGTTCAAGCTTAAGAAGGCTTTGTACAGTCTAAAACAAGCACCACGTGCTTGGTATGAACGACTACGAAGTTATCTAATTGATTCTGGATTTCAAATAGGAAAGGTTGATCAAACATTATTTATTAAACATTCGCACAAAGATATACTTGTTATTCAAATATATATGGACGACATAATCTTTGGTTCAACAAATGAGAAACTTTGTAAAGAGTTTGCAAATGTCATGACCAAAGAATTTGAAATGTCACATATGGGAGAGTTATCATACTTTCTTGGTCTTCAAATTAAACAACTTCCGAATGGTATTTTTATAAATCAAGAAAAATATTTTGAAAATCTTATTAAAAGATTTGGTCTTGAAAATACTTCCGGAAAACCAACTCCGATTAGTACAACTAGTCATCTCGAAAAGGATGAAAGTGGAAAGAGTATAGACAAAAGACGTATCGTAGTATGATAGGTTCTCTCCTATATTTAACAGCTAGTCGTCCTGACATTATGATGAGTGTTTGTTTGTGTGCACGTTTTCAAGCTAATCCTAAGGAATCGCATCTACGAGCAGTAAAACGAATTATTCGGTATCTTAATAACACCAAAGATTTCGGTCTTTTCTATCCTAAGGATTGTGCATTCGAATTAGTATCATATAGTGATGCTGATTTTGGAGGATTGCGAACGGATAGAAAGAGTACAAGTGGTACGTGCCATTTCATTGGAAAATCACTTGTCTCTTGGTTTAGTAAGAAACAAAATTGTGTTTCACTCTCGACATGTGAGGCAGAGTATATCTCAGCGGCTTTAGCATGTACACAAGTTATATATATGCAACAAACACTTAAAGACTTCGATATGAACTTGTCAAATTCTATTATATATTGTGATAACACAAGTGCGATAAACTTATCCAAAAATCCGGTTAACCACTCAAGAACTAAACATATAGACATCCGACATCATTTTCTTAGAGATAATATTGAGAAAGGAAATATAAAATTAGAATATGTAAGCACAGACAATCAACTAGCTGATATATTTACAAAGCCTCTACTAGAATCAAGTTTTGTCAAGTTACGTAGAGAGCTAGGCTTGGTTTCAAGAAAAGAACTCGAAGGCTAATATTTTTTCTTATATAACAAGAGTTCATATTTTTCAGAAACCAATGTCTTTTCTTATTACTATATAAAGAAGAGAATTTTTCTATGGTTAATAAAATGCAAACCATCTCTTCTTTCTCTAAAAATAGAAAACTCTTTCTATATATATACACGTTTGTATTTTTTTAGTGCTCTCAGACAACAATTTTTTCAAACCTCAATTATTTTTAATTCATGGCACACATCTGTGAAAAATGTGCTGAAAACTCTCATATTTCAATCACGAGTTCCGAACCAACGGAATACAACTCCCCGAAAACACCAGAACATCCACCTGGATATCATCCACCTTCTCGAACACCAGGAACCACACCAACTTCTAAGAAAAGCAAGAAAGTTTTGTTTTGCTCTCCACGAACAAAAGAAAAGATCGACGAAATGCATTATTATCAGCAGCAAATGTTCTATGAGCAAAAATTGACGACTTCTCGTTTGACGTATCTCGAACGACTAGCCTCTCTTTTCTGCAGCTCTGACAGGCATAACGTACATGAGCCAATACCTATACCATCATCTTCGCGAACTCCAAACTCATGGGATAGGAATTACAACAACAATGAAGGAGTAAGTGGAAAATACAATCCTTGGGGACCAAAGAATCCTTGGGAACCAAGAAGATAATTTTTTCGTTTATATCGTTTAAATTTTCTGAAAATAAATTTGTATTTAACCTTCTAAGCATCTGTTTTTGAATTCATATTGTTTTGAATAATTTTTTTTATATAGTGTTCATTTCATCTCAACAAACCAGAAAAACAAAAGTATTCAGCACCTATCGACCGCCCAGTTCTGTGCTGTCGACCGGTCTAGTCCTTTTTGTTTTTTATTTTCAACCAGAGAATTAACCTGTCGACCGCTCAAAAAACTTTGTCGACCGGTTAGGCTAAAAATATAATTCATATTTCTTCCAGAACTCTTACCTGTCGACCGCCCCATATACTCCCTGTCGACCAGTCAAGATAAAATTATATGTTTATAATTTTCCAAAACCTTTACCTGTCGACCGCCCCAAATACTCCCTGTCGACCGATCAACATAGAAATGGTGGCATATATTCTTCCAGAACTAATACCTGTTGACCGCCCCAAATACTCCCTGTCGACCGATCAGCATAGAAATGGTGGCATATATTCTTCCAGAACTAATTCCTGTCGACCACCCCAAACTTTCTTGTCGACCGGTATCGGGAATTGCTGTTTCCCCTTGCGTTAGACACGTCGATTCACTTTTTAAATCCTCACAACCTTTCGTTAAAATCTTATTTATTCTTACTCCTAATTCTCTCAATCCTACCCTCAAAAGGAATTTCAATTTCTCTAAACTCTAAAATGGCTCCTAAGCAAAAGAAATCAAAAACTTCATCCTCTTAAACACCAATCCAACCCATTGATTCTCAAATCAAACAATGGCTTATGGATCCACTAGCGGTGAAAAGGTGGAACAAAATGAAAGACTATACAATTCACCATGGATCTTTCATCAATTTCTCTGATTTTGTCTACTACGAAGTTCGAGAGATATCAAACCGAGCAGGTATTGAATCTCTTCTTTATTTTGAACACAACAATGTTGAGATTAGTCACATTTTGATAAAGCTATTCTACGCTAATCTCAACTTAGAAAAATTTAAACCCCAATACTCAGAAGATTGCTTATGGTCAGTGATATGTGGACAACACATTTTTCTTTCTAAAGATAGAATGGCAGAAATTCTACGATCTCACAATGATGGTATACAATTCTCTACTGATTTCTGCCCTATTCATATTCGTGATAAACATAGTCACTTATTCATTGAAGACCATAAGTCAAGTACCAAAGGAGTCAATTTGAGACCCTCGGCTAGAATTCTTCATCTTTGTATCACGCATTCTCTACTTCCAAGGACTGGAAATTTTGATGCTGTTTACAGAGAAAACTTTAAGGCATTGTACGCTATCTTTGGGAATATCAAGGTAAATTGGATTGAGATGATTTTTGACAAAATTTCAATGGTGAACAAACGCTCTAGGCCACATCTGTTTTATTACGAGTATATTATGCGTTGCCTCATGGACTATGGAATAAGATCCCCCGCGTCCAAAATTTCAATACCAAAATGTATTGATAAAGCGTCTAAAAAGAGGATGAAGCTACCCGATCCGTGTTTTACCATTATTCCATTTGAGCAATATGTCGAACTAGGTCCTCCGGAGACTTCTTCTTCACAAATCCCTAGGCAAAGGCCTGAAGACATTACAATTCCACCATCTACTTCTTCAACTAAAGAAACTCTTGAACAAATTGCACGTAATCAATTTTTACTCGAAGCAAGACTGAAACGAACCGATAATAAGCTTGACCGCTTGGACACTAAACTTGATAAGCGGTTCAACAAATTAAAGTCTTTCTTCGGAACAACTTGGGAAGCAATCTCCTGTGCCTCAACTTCAGCAACACTTGCACAAGATCCCGGAAAACGTCATATGCCTCCTACTTTTACATGGTCCTCGTCGGAAGAAGGTACTAGTTCTGGAGCAAGTACCCAACATAATCGTGGTCGTGGAATGTCGCATATTAAAGAAGAAGCTCATGACGATGTTGAGAAGGACGATGATGACGGAAACAATGAGGAACAAGAGGAGGAAGGAGACAAAGATGAAGAAGAAGATAGTGATTCGGACTGGCCATCACAATAGTCTTTACGTTTTTATCTCTTTATCCTCAAAACTTAATTATGACTGGTGTATATAATTATGCCACTATCTAGTACTTCTGGTGTTTTTTTTTTGGTTTGTAATATGCAGAACAATTTACTTATTATAATGCTAGCCTTATGCAGTTCTTCTGGACACCCTTTTTGTCGATGACAAAGGGGGAGAAAATATTACTAACGACTGTTGTGCAGATTATATATAATTCAGGGGGAGCTTATATACAGGGGGAGCATATATACAAGGAGAGATAACTATTTTAATCCATGTTGCCATCAATCAAAAAGGGGGAGAATGTTGAGTCAAAGCTTCACGGATTATTTTGATTTATGACAAGAAGAAGCTTCTACATCGACAAAAAGAAGACGAGATGCCTTCATAGGTTAGAAGTTGATTATTTAGAGTCATAAATGTTAAAATCTATCCTCAAATAATCATACTTCTTTTTGGCTTTCAAAAATTACTTATAAAACCTTTTTTTATGCATTTCATCAAAAAACATGTCGACCTACACTTTTTTATAGGTCAACAGGTTTTCAAAATATAACGGTCGAAAAGAGGTCGACCTATACTTTTTTATAGGTCAACAGGTTTTTAAATTACAACGGCTAAAAACATGTCGACCTATAAATTTTTATAGGTCAACAGCTTTTTGAAATTTTGTGAAAAGTCATCTTCTTTCTTGAAGAGTTACATCCATTTCTTCTCAAGAATAATCACTTCTTTTGAGAGCAACTTTTCACCAACAATTGCATCTTCTCGATTATTATAAATACATCGATTTTCATTCATTCAAATTACCGAAATTTCTCTCCATTCTCTTATCTATATTGTATTATTCTTAGCATTCTGAAAGCACTCAAAAGCATTCAATTATCGTTTGAATCTCCAAACATATTTAACACACTTGTGATTCAACTCGATAATCCACTTCCAAATCTTTGCAAACATCAATATATATTTGAGGATAAGATTATAGGAAGGTTGTACTCAATCATTGACTAATCAGTGTTGAAGAAAGAACACATTCAAGGTCAAACTCTTGTAATCGTCTTGTGGGTAAGCTTGTAGCCCGTGAAATCAAGTGGGTAAGCCTGTGGCCCATGAAATCAAGTGGGTAAACTTGTAGCCCGTAAATCAAGTAGTTGTGAACCTGTTCCTCCGGGTGAAGCGAGGGTGTTGTTTAGTGAAAAGCCGAAGAGGAGCTTCGGGACTGGACGTAGGACTGGAGGTCCGAACCAGTATAAAAATCCTGGTGTCGTTACTCTACTTTACTTTACTTTACTGCATTTATAGTTATTTGTGATATATATATATATTGTTTGCGAATATTTATTCGCATAACTATTGAATAGCTTAAGTTATCACATACATTCCGCATAGCCATATTATAGATCCTGCACAAGTCGCGTACACACTCGACTTTACAATCATTGCTCCAAAGCAGCTTATTCGCAAGGACGCACTAATCAACAGAAAGGGCACAACCAATTGGTCGACGCAACTTGGGGATCTTTCCGAATTCCAGAAATACTTGTCTCAACATATAGCACACCATCCTACCACGAGACGTACTTTGGAGTGAAAGTGTTAACCGGACTTTTGGTCCAGTTATAAGAAGCAATCCAACCCACACGACTCGATCCATCATGTGGTTAAACAACCCAAAGTGTCAACAAGATACTCAATAAGCAAACCCGGATGAAGTCTCTCAAGTGTGGTCGCCGCAACTTGTCGAAACTGCTCAACAATCAGTCCAACACTTAGGATCATTATAAACACACGCTGCTATTTCGTATCCCAAGTACAAGTGTTGTTCATAAACTCAAACTCCAAACCACTTCTGTATCCCGATGGGCATCAGGATTTCATATCTCACAGCCTCAACAACTCCACAGAAATCCCACTAACACCTGTTTTGTATCCCACTACTTCATCTATTTTCATATCTCGCCCTTGTCATGTTTTTCTTATCCCTCCATTATATATTTCGTATCACGGTCGCTCAAATCCCTAACTCACCAAAACTCTACTAAGTGCGGAGATCGGTGTTCCTCTGGATACGAAAAGCAGATAATAAGACAGATACGAAATATAGTGACGTGAGCAAATATAAGAACTTCAAAGTGTAAGAAGAAGAAACAACCAACTTCCGGGATACGTATCAGACTTGGGATCGGTACCGATCCCAGTGTACGAAAATTGTGGATGGGCCTCACTTCTCGCATGCTTTCACCTGGTCCACTACCCATAAAAACCCTTCATCATGCTTCATGAAACGGGCTAGCGACTTGCTGATTTGACACTTCTAGGAAGAACGCTTGCATCTTGGACACCATTAAACACGTTGGAACTTTGCAAAGAAGAAATACACCCCTTCTTAAGGATCCCAACTCTCGGACAACAAAGGGATTTCGAGAAGAACTTAACTCCATTTTTTGGACACAACAGAACTTATTTTCTGATGTTGCATTTGTTGTAACCTTTAATCATGGTGCCCACCATTATATTTGGATAAGAGTGAATAAAATTAGCAAATCCTTACAGTGGATGTAGGTTCATTCCGAATTGAACCATTATAAACAATGTGTTTGTTATTTTCCGCATACTTTTCCTTATGTGAAATGTTATTTTCGTTAATATGGGAATCTTTGGGTGTTGTGCCAATTTTGCACATTAACACCGGCCTTCTTCCCTTCTCAAATTCGAACTCATTAATCAAATTGTGCCTCCATTTTCTTCCTCCCTGCAATCTTTTATACCACCTACCATCAGTTTCTAGCCTCGACTCCAAGGTGGGTCCAGTGTTTTTTTCTTTAGTGTGTTATAGTCATTTACAGTCGGATCGAATTTTTTTGCAACTATCCAATATTCCATCCAGTCCATATAGATGGTAAAGATTAGTCTTTGGATGCTATGTTTCAAATATAAACTCGTTTGGAGTTAATATGAGGGAGTTATAGTGGTTGGAAGCTCGAATTGGCTTGTATATCTATGTGGATTTGATGGGTCAGATCAGTGTGTCGTTTGGAACGTAAGGCAGAATAAGAACCAAGTCAGGTAGCTTTGGATAGACAGAAGGATTAAGCACTAGTTTGGACTTGAAAGTGATGAATGGGGCAGTGTGTATGCAACGACTTCGATCAGGTTGTCACTAAACCCATGTATTTGGGTCGCCATCGATCCGAGAATACTTAGACTTAAGGATCACACAACCCTTAGTGGAGCAGGGTACAAGTTGCATGGCTTCTCGATATGGTAGTCCATGGGTGTTCTACTTCACACTTCGGAACATTTACGCGAAGGCTCTTTAATTGAGTAGTTTAGCGACACTTCTGAATCAAGAAGAACAGCTTCAATAACGACCATCTGAACTCCTAGTGCAGATTAAAAGACTACAAGTCATGATGGAGAGACTATTAGTCTAAATGGAGGATATGTTAAGGGAGGTTTAGGGGGTAGAATTGACAGCATATGTTAATTGTCTAAATAGTTCCTGAATAAGAGATTTTAGGAAGGTGTTATTAAGACAGTTCTAGGATGAGCTCTTCAGTGGAGATTTGAATGCAAAAGGGTCATTACTATTTAGGTTCAGGCGAATACTTGTAGAACTGTGGCGTGAGTGTCTATCGTGTCTTCAGTTTTATGTAGGTTATAAGCCAGATTTGTAGGCTGGCCGTTGGACGTACAACTGATTGCAGGTTGTTTGTCCACAGGGGGACTTACGACAATTATTTACACTCGTTTTCAGCCTAACGTAGGTTGTCAACCTGACTAATTGGTTGTTTCAACTCATATCTCTTGTAAGCAAGAACATGCTCTGATGAACCAAATGTATTATATATCCAATGCATTGAGTGAGCGAATGTGAGGATGTATAATGTATGCCATGTTTTCTTAGTCATTCACTCTTAGGAGTGTCATCAGATGTAGGCAACATTGACACAAATATTGATAATATTGATGCAGGCATTTAGACACCCCAGTACTCTGACATGGGATACACCAATGAAAGAGTAGTATATACTTTTATGTGCTAACTCTATGGATGCAGAGATCGATTAGGTATAGTTTTCCATATTGTGCATTCCAAATATTTTGGTACTTGAGATTTTTATTGCTCACATCAGACTGTGTCTAACCTAGAGTGTTATGTATCGCTTCTTATTGCTCTGGACACTCTTTAATGAGTAGACTAAAGACATATTAGATAGGAACATGGAGCTATTCAGATGGCGAGTAGGAGAATATCCTCGTATTTCCATATTTATGTTTTTCTCATGTTCAACACTACGTGGCTTATTAGCACTTTGTTTATTGATAAGATTTAAGGATTTATCTAGGAGATGTATAAATTTATTACATTGTTGTATACAATTTTAGATCTGTTGCTCTGATATTGCGATTAATTTTAGTTATTTATTGTTTTCTTGTTTTATATCAGTATGTTTCATTATTATATATTACCCCATTTACTGTGAGATATATGGATTGTTCTATATAGTTTTAGCTCGTTTTCCACCTAGATAACCATCTTACTTGTCCAGGCACCATAGTAGCTCACTCCTCTGGTAACTTAGGCATCAGAAGTGTAGAGTGATCATCTCAACATGCCTCACTGTTACACACTCTAAATAAAGGAAGTCCTCGGTTCACATGCAAATCATAATCCGTTAGGGTTAGATTCACATGCCTCTCTAGAGCACCCCCTAAAGAGGTAGGCTATGACATATTCAAAGAATTAAGCCTTCAGTGTTAGCATTGCATTCCTCATTAGATCCCCATTTAGAGGAAGGAAGCCATCTAGCATCATCGCTGGATAAATATTTATCACCGCTTATCATTGTTGCTAGATAAAGATTTTTGATCTTTTATCATAGCTAAATAAATATTTCCAATCATCATTGTCAAATGCAACTTTTTGGTCATCTACCATCCACTACAACAAAAAAGACTTTTTGCAACGTATTTTCTTACTCTTATCTATAAGAAAACTCTTTTTTACAATATTTTCAAAGAAAAAGATGTAAAAACCTTGTTTTTCGCAACCTTTTTCTGAAAAACGTGTTAATAAATAGTTTTTCACAACCTTTTTATAAAGAAAATTGTAAAAGCCTAGGATATTTACAATGCTTTACAGAAAACATTGCAGAAACCTTGTTTATAACATCCCTTTTTTGTAAAAAGTAGTAATAACATTGTTTTGACAATTTTTATTCCAAAAAAGTTTTTAAAACATTATTTTTTTTACATTGTTTTCGTTTAGTATTGTAAATACTAATTTACCACCATAAAAATTAGTTTAATTTGCGAAAATATTTAAAGAAATGTCCATTACAGTAAAAGGTCGAATTAATGTTAGTGTTTTTTTAATACATTTGTTAATGCTTTAAATATTATGATAACAAATAACTAGTAAGCTAAATTAACAAAAAATGATTAGTACTTATTTAATAATCTATAAGTGTAACTAACAATTGATAATTAATGCATATTAACGCTACATAATTAATATTAAATAATTAATAATTAATTTTGATATTTAATTAATTTACAATTATAATAACTAAAAGTAAGTATGCTTTTGCGACGAACACGAGCGGAATATCGAACGTGGTATGTTAATGAATGTAGTGGCACGTTTGTGGATATTGAATGAATGTTTAATTTTTAATATAATTATTTTTTAGTTAATTAATTATTTTTTGTTGTTATGTAATATGCATTTAATTATAATGTAGTTGTACAGGTATTGAAATACATGCAAATTAACTATCTTAAAAATACAACAATAAAATTATAAAATGCATAGACAGCACACCAAAAGTACACTTATCTAAAATGATTGTTACTACAAAGAGGGGTGGCAACCCCCTAGGTGAGGGTGCAGGGGCTACCCTCTACTGACGACGGTCGTGACCACAAATTTGAATTTAAGCAACAAACAAATATGACGGTTGATACCACAAATATTTTCTATCCGGTCTGTTGATTCTCTATCCGGTGTGGATCGGTGTTGGTTGTGGTTGATGGCTAGATAATATTTCTTCCTAGTATGCTTTTGGTTTTAGAGTTGCATGTATAGTTATGCATCGTTTGTCATAATGGTGGAGGGTTTTTGTGGTGGATTGCATCAAGGTAGGGGAAGTTCGATATGCAGTGTGGAAATTGATGAGGCATTGTTTGGGTAGTCAGATGATTGAGCGCGGCAGCTTGATGGTGAGTTGTTAGTTTTGTTGATTGCTATGTATTGTTTGTAGGTTTACTTTGTGTGACGACCGCTGACAACCCCTGCACTTAACAAGAGGAATAATGCGCTGAAAGGCATGCCAAGCAGCTGTGGACGATCATCATAGGTAAACAACAACATCGAAATATGTCGTAAAACTCACAGTGCAAGGATAAAATATAATAGAACATATACAACAGGTAGAAATAGTGAAGCATCATATAGCAAACTTTTTGAAAACTTTCACAACATTCTGAAAGGTTATCCATACATCATAGGAATATAAAAGTTTGTACATGAAGCCGTACTACAACACTCAGAGATCAATTCAAACAGTGGAAATAGAAATACTAGATAGTAGGTAGTATAATACGTCAGCCTACTGCTCGCCTCCAAAGTGCAACATCGTCCTCACTAAACTATATCCTGCCACCTAGTCTGCCCATCCACCACCGGATGAATAGCCCAACGTAATAAGAGGAAAACATAAAACCTTGAGTCAGACAACATTCTTAGTGAGCAATAAAACAGCTAACTAACGTCATCAATAAAGTATATGAGAATGGATAGATAAACATACTAATATACCCACAACACCAGAGAAGAACTCAACCCCGTCTTCCCCACATCGGACAGTGATAGCCTTTACATCAAACAGTTCAACCATTCATTCATGGAAACCGGGACAACCATTCATTCATAGAAATCAGAACCAAACACCACTCGCAGTCATAAAATCCAGATTATATGTCTCATACGTAAACCATCTTAATCGAATTCAACATCCCCCAAGCACAAGCCCGGAGGCCAAAAACCAATATCAGACAATGTAACAACCCGAATTCCTACAAACCGATTTTTTTTCAAAATTCTAATCTATCGAAACTCGTGTTGGATTGCTCTGGTATCCTGCAGAAAAGACAGAGGTATAAAATATATCAGGGCTCAGAAAAACATCTCACAGCGGAATGAATAAAATATAATGTAATCAAAATATAGCTTTACCGTGGTAACAATACTGCCTAACTAGTATCCAAAGCTATCATATCTCTGCCACAAATCTAACCTGCGAGTATGTTATGAGGAGGGGGTCAGAACACAAGTTGTGGTGACTGGATTTAAACAATACACTTTGGATAATCCTATATATACCGTTTAGTTACATTTTCTTGTTTATTAGGTTACTTGGGTTATCAGCACTCAAGGCATACACGCACGTCATACCCATAAACTTCCCAGTGGATTAACCTAATACAATATATACGTAGCTACATCCAATATCAAAGTACACCCCATGGTACCCCACCACGGTCTCCGCTGTAACACCACCGAAATATACGTAGTCCCTCTTCCTACGCCGGTGTGACGTACGTATCTCTATGTAACAATATTGTGTTTCACATGTATCTGTAACTACTATGCTACGTAAGCGTACATACTGCCAACTTCGTTCGAATCAGATTCCATCATAGAGTAATATCCTCAAGTCTATGATACACCACCCAGAGCAGACATGTATGTATCTAGACTTTCCCACGTACGTATCGTCAATCGTATTCAATGCCTTAAATGCACATAACCTTTAATGTGCACCAAGTTCTGTGGCAGGGTTGTACAAGAAATACAGAACTCAGTAGGAATCTTTTCCATATCTGTACAGGCCTGCCTTTAAGAGCCTCAAAATACAGATTTCCTTCAGGTCTGTTTTTTATGGTGGCTATAGCACCACCTCGGCCCCTCCCTCAACTAGTAAAGACTACTAGAGCTAAGTGACTTGCCCCTAACAAACAATCTAAACATCCAGTTGGCGTCTCCCTTCAACCACCGTGCCTCGATAGTGAAAGATGGATGGCGTCTTGGGTTTTGCTCTAATCTTTTCGCATCCCATTGGCTGCCGATGACGGGTACCCGACGATCTACTATCCTTGTTGGTCGTGACCCCTACCTCCCTATTGAGGCGATTGCCAAATCACACTAATGTCACCTCTTCACAGCTTTCTGACTGCAAAGCTACTTTTGTACTCAAGGCTACTCACCGGGCAGTTGCACGCAGACCCAACCTTTGTGAGCACAACCCTAACACTGCTCCACCACAAAGGACTACCAGGGGCACCTTCCATGTCTCAGGAAGCCACATGCTTCCCCTTCCAGTCCTTCGGAGCCGACAGAATAATCAGATGAATATGCACTCCCTTCGTGCCTCATGACACCACGATGATCTACCTATTGGGTTATTCACCCTCAAATGTGCGTACTGGTCCAAGTGCCTCATTAATATGTTATTAGACCCTATGTTAAACATTCTTTTATGCACTTGCTTTACCTCATCAGGTTTCCATTTAACTTGGTTATTCCCATTCACATTGACTTCTTATTCAAGTTACCAAGTTCCTCTTGCTTATTAATTTCAGTCATATAACTTAACCCATTTAAGCCTATTAATTAGCCCGCAACATGTTATTCTCTAGATTTTGATCCAAGGTCTGTAATCCACAATCGCTTTATATTCTTGTTTGATTCCATAATTACAATAACATATTCTACTTAATAACTAATTAAGTATATCTCAATTCACATGATTTATGTTTAACATGTTAGTCATTATTTATGATTAAATATAACTTATTTCATTTCATAAGTTTGCTCACTCTTTCCTATTTAATTATAATTCCATCTTACATTGTCACTACGGCTAGTTCTCTTAACTAAGGTTCACTAATAAGTCTACTTTCCATTTATTATAACTTATGTTATAATTTCCACTTGTCCCTAGGACAAGCCTTAACATGTTATTCTTATCACCAGATCTCAGATTTCCAAGTTTACATATTACTTAACTTGTAATTAAGTACAACTTCTTACATTTCATAAACTTTCCCCCTTTTCTCTACTTATTACAAACAACTAGTTTCAGGTTTCCCCATTTACTGATTACTTAATTTACAATTAAGTACCACTTGTCTCATTACATAAGTTATCTCATTCTCTTACTAGTTTATTATAACCTAAGTTATAATCTCCAATTGTCCTTAGGACAAGTCTACCTATTATATAACATTCTCATTAATGTAATTAATTATAATAGGTTACTATCATTCCCCGTTCATTCCTTTTCTTTTACTGTTGTTACTTCCATTCATTTCCTTATTCATTTCCATCAATCACAGTTAGTGCCATTTATCTCTATCCTTTTATATATTTTTATTTATATATATGCTTATGTACTATACCTCTCACATTAAGCCTACCATTTCTGGATGCTGGATTTGTCAGGCAGTTCTGGGCATACTTCTTCCATAAGTTGACTTAACCTCGTGCCTTAGCACCGTTACATGTTTTATTTACGCACTAGACCCCTAATATTAAGTTAACAACTTATGGATGCTGGATTTGCTGGGTGGTTCCAGGCAGACTTCTACCACAAGTTGAATTTAACCTCGTGTCTAAGTGCAGTTACAGTTTTCTATTTACTGTAAATTTCCGTTATAACTTTGGCGTGTCCATTCTTTCCAATTTTTACTGTAAACTATATTTTTCATGTCATCATATTAAGCCCATTGTATGTCGCATGTTCTTCCTAACATGTAATTAATTTCATCTCAAAATAACATGTGATCGTCAAATCATGTAATTATTCTAATTTAACATGCAATTATTCCAATTTCTACAATTAAGGGTTCAAGTACATAAATGTCACAAGTTAACATGAAATTAGAACAATAGTAATCGCTACACATATTTCAACAAGTTTACATTTCATCATGTGAACATTTCAGACATTAAACATTTCAACATATTAATATTTTACATATTAAAATCTCAACATGTCATATTAGCATTTCAACACTTCTAATCATTCTAGCAGATTTTCATAACAGATTAACGAGGAATGTCAAATGATAATATATCATTATCAAAAATGATATAACTTAAATCCACTCACCTAAATTTGCTTTCCAAATCCTGAATTTGGTCCTGATCTTAGTATTCCATGGTCCTCTGAACTGAATTTAGAACCTATCAACCGTGGATCCACAATTCTTACTAAAAGAGAAAGGAAAGAAAGAGGAGAAAATTGAAATAGACCAGATCTAAGAAATTACCTCACTTCGAATATGATTCCGAACACCATCTTATTAATATTCATTATTTTCCTCTAGATCTTAATTCAGAATTTTCCTAAACTAATTATTCTAATATTTTCTAAAGAGATTTGAGGAGGAAGAAGAATGGCAGAGTATAGACATTGTCTCAGAAATATGAGATTCACGCTAGGCACTGCTAGCCTATTTATAGGTGTTCAAGATCTTATCGTACACACAGCGCTGAGTCAGCATTGAACCTAGTTAAGAAAATTTTTGATGTCAAAATTTTATTCAACACCAAAGATGTGACAAAACACTTCACCAAATTGGTAAGGAATAATAAAGTGAGGCCACATTCATAAACATCCAAAATGCATAAAAGTAATAACACGGAGTTTTTATAGTGGTTCGATCTAATGAGGATCTACGTCCACTTTCATAAGAGATTCCATTATCAATATATTGGTTACAAGATTCACTTCACTCATACAACAAATGTTTCACTCTCTCCCTTATTGATTTTACTTGAATTCATCAAGGACCTTCACTTGATTTTGGAGAATAAGTATTTAAAATTTCTTGGGATAGTTGTGGAAAATTTTTAGCAGTACTTCGTGATTCAGAAGCTCCTATCTCAAAATGAAGGAATGTGTGGGGTATTTATAGGTGGAGTTCGGACAAGGTAGCAGTTATGTAAATACTATGCTCTTGTTTCAGGTCGTAGGTGGGCTAGAATGGACGTAACACGATCCAAAGTAAGGCGGGACATGCTAAACAAGGCTGAGCGGTCTAACTCGTTTCATCTGAAGGTAGTGCAGGCTAAAGGACGCTGAACGGGCTAGGTTGTGACAGTGCGGAGCGGCCCAAGCACTTTCAGAACGGACTAAACCAGAATGAAGCAGTATGGGCGTTGATGAAATGGGCTAAAACCTTTAGCGAGCAAACGATCTAGGAACCCTGCGTGCTAGCCTCATATCGGGCCATGATCCCCCAACAACTTAAGATGCTCAGATGAGTCAAAATCTCGTGAACACCACATATTATTTGAATGAGCTAGTATGCCACAATGACCTAGGTGATTTATGTGAGTTAAGGAACTCATTGAGCTAAAAGGGTCACGATGACCCAAAGAGCCTAACAACCTAAAATCATAAATTAACTAAAACATACTTACTGCTTTCTGGAACATATTTTATGGGTTAACATTTTCCCCTTGAAGATCGTATTTATTAAAAATAATACGTGCTTCGAACTAGGCTAAATTTGCATGCAATTTAATATTTTAAGTCGTTTGGGCCTTTTGACCGTGTGAGCCCTTAGAGTATTTTATTCCTAGGTCGCCCAGATGCTTAGGTCGTGGTAAAGTTTTAAGTTATCATGGATTCTGGGTCGCACATTAATACGTGTCCATTGGTATTCTTCTTGGGACTAGACAGGTAATTAGACCGCTGTGAGGCCCTATGGGCTCGGTTTAATTGTTGAATTCTGCCCTCATTCCTTCATTAGGTCCTAATTCTCTTAGAACCCCCTCTTATGCAAAAAACCCTTAACAATGGCGGCCAACATCAATTAAATCCACCAATTCACGTCATCATCAAAGCAATTGAAGTTCGAATAATCTCTTAATCTTATAGTCAAGTTCAAAGCTCTTCATCATCAAGATCCAGGTGCGACTTAGGGCTTTTACTTACTGTGTGTATATGTACGTTTTAAGTTGAACTTGATTCTCCTAGACTTTGTGAGATTTCTGTTTAATATAACTTCAATTGGGCGTTTGATGACGACGTTGATGAGTTTAGTGACTTTGAGCTTCCCTATTTGTGATGATCTTTAGCTTAACTTTCATGTACAAGCTCTTACAATTAGGTCGCGGCTCTAACTGCTAAGAATCATGTACCCTAAAATAATAATCTTTCCCAATTACACAGCTTTCTGACGTCCTTAATTTACAACATCATGCCTTGTTGTTCCTGTTAATAATTGAAGCATCTCTGCTAATTATATATCTTAGGTCGCTATTTTGCAGTGACCCACGTTGAATTAGGTCGCTGTAACCACTTTCGAGCTTTAGCCTGTAATCACACTCTAGGCTGTTGTGATAACTCAAGGCTTTAGGTCTTTATCTCAATCCTAAGTTTTGGGTCACTGAGTCCATGTTGTTTTGGGTTTTTCATGACCTAAAAACTTCAAAAAGGCTTCATGTGGAAGTGGACTGCCATAACGACCTAAAGCTTCTTGATTATGCGGAACGACCTTAAGTCTGATACCATATATATCAACCAAAGATTCGAGGGCTGGTGGGAATGATATGAATTCTTTTGAGTAAGTTAACTTCTGATTCATTGTTTTCCTCTTAGCATTGTTATTTGCATAGGATGTCTAAAAGAACCGAAGGGACTTAAAGTGAGGAGGTGACTCGCAAGCACCGCAGGTTGGAAAAACTCCCAATGTCGGAGACTGAAGCCATCCCTGTTGCCCCTAGTTTGTCGGAGCTAAAAGCCATTATAGACAAACCTAGATTTGCTTCCAAATCACATACCTCCGAGCTTGCCGAATGTTTTGAAGGCTGGTGTCTTCAAGGAGTGACCTTTGACTAGTCCAGCTTGGATATATATCCATCCGATAATCGCATAGTCTTTGAAGATTTGGACATCCTGAGGAATCACTTGCTGGTGCAACTCGACTCTATCTGGACTTGGACGGACAAGCGCTTCGATGAAATTGGTCATTATTATGCGCACAAACTAGGAGCCTGGAACACCTTTGCTTGCAAGCTCAAGAGATTGAATAAGGAGAACATTGAGCTCATCACCACCCTGGAGAAAGACAAGGCCACGCTCATTAAAGCCCTTAGGTCTCAGGATGAGATCATTGCTGAACTATCAAGTCCCGTGGTAAGGCAGAGGTGACTGGTACTTCTTCTCCCACTCAAGGTGGGGAATGATTCACTGACGGGAGGAAGTGGTTTTCTTGTTTGTCTTTTGTTGTTTACCTTTTATGCTTTCATATTATAGACCGGTTGTATATGCGAGTGCCGGTCCTTGCTTAATACACTTGTTATATTTTGCGTCCAATGTCCCCATATTGGACTTGTGATGTAGTGACGTAACTGTATTTTTCCTGACGCACTTTAGACCTTTGTTAAAAATTATTTGCTAATCCAGCCTTTTGACTTTGAGTTCTTTCTCGTGCTTCCTATTCTGCACTCAAGGAACATCTTTACATAATTTTGGACTTATATTCGTTATCAATTATCCATGTTGATAACAGATTAGTCAGTGAAGAAATATAACGAACTTTGGCTTGCGTTGAATTAGATGCTAATTTGGGTCCATCTTATTTGACGGACCAAAACCCACTAAATATTGCTCGCATAGTCGTAGTATTATAATTCAAAATTGTGTTGATCGCTTAAAGTTAACCTGTAAGCTTAGGTTGACCATAAGTCCTAGATGTTATCACTGTAATGGCTCATATGAGCGTATTCGACACTTTTTACGTCTGAGACTTTAGACGCTACGTAGGTGAATTTTTTATTCTTCACATCAGATGTTTTATATGCTATGCGAATAATTCGACACTTTTCACATCTGAGATTTCAGATGCTACATAAGTGATTTTTTTATTATTCTTCACATCTGTCATTTCAGATGCTACGCGAATAGTTCGACACTTTTCGTATCTAAGATTTCAGATGCTACCTAAGTGAATTTCTTATTCTTCACATCTGATATTTCAGATGCTACGCGAATAGTTGACACTTTCGCATTTGAGATTTTAAATGCTACGTAAGTGAATTTCTTATTCTTCACATCTGATATTTCAGATGCTACGCGAATAGTTCGACACTTTTTGCATTTGAGATTTCAGATGCTACGTAAGTGAATTTCTTATTCTTCACATCTGATATTTCAGATGCTACGCGAATAGTTTGGCACTTTTTGCATCTGAGATTTCAGATGCTATGCAAGTGGATTTCATATTCTTCGCATATGATATTTCAGATGCTATGTGAATAGTTTGACACTTTTCGCATCTGAGATTTCAGATGCTACGTAAGTGTGATGAATTGGCTATTTTACTATCTTACGGGGTGACAATTGGTCCCTTAACCATATGCTTGACTCAGCAAGTTATTCAGGTTTAGGAATGAAGCTTTGAACCCGTCACTTAGGGAGATGCCCCCTTTGATAAAGGTTTCTTCTTTTAAATCTATTTGTCATGGTGCCTGCTCACTGTTTAAATCTTTGCGACTTTTCCATTTACTTTTCAAGGTGGTGTTTTCCCCCTTTTTTTGCATTTGCGCATGTTGGGAATTCACAGCATTCAGCCCTTGAACCAGCATTGTCGGAGTCGCTATGATACAGGAGCAAGCACTCGACAGTTGACTTGCAATATGAGATCAACTTTTACGAAAGTTTCGATTTGACATATGACTTCATAAGCGATAAACTCATTCAAACAAATATGCTCTTAGTCGCAGAGCTTATACTTAGTGTGTCACCTGCATATTATTACAGACTGTTTTACAATAAGTCTTGAATATAACAGAAAATAAAATGCAAAGCAAAGCATGAACTAATGCAAGAAGTAGAGCATAAAGTAAGGATATAGAAATGCTGAGTCCCTATTCCGAGCCACCCAAATTGGATCACCATCAACAACTATTAGTTGATAACCAGTCTTGGATTGGCTTGAACAGAAGCTACGTGGCATGGACTAGACTGATCACCGATTCCCCTGGCCTTTGAGGAATTGCAGAAGGATTCATAGCCTGCGGATTCTTTACATATTGCTGCAACCTACTTTTCCTGATCAACTCCTCAATGAGGTTCTTCAATTGTCAGCACTCGTTAGTGTTGTGACCAGGTTGGTTGTGAAATCTACAGAATTTTCCTGAGTTTGCTGCTTTTTACTTATCCTCGTTGGGTTTGGCTCCGCATACTCCTCAGAAATCTTGGTTGCTAGATAGATGTTTCCAGGAGTGTTGATTAAAGGAGTTAGCTTTGACAAATTAAAAAGGGGAGTCCTCTTAGTAGCATTGTTGTCATTTCCACCATTGATTCGCTTCTGCCCTTGAATACTCTTTTGGTTGGATTGCATGGCTGTACTTGTGGGAGCCTCAAGAAGTGGGTTACCGTCAATGATCTGAAAGGGCATAGGATTGTCATCTATCCTCATGTATTCTTCTGCTTTTTATAGAACTTATCAAACTTGGTCAGTTCTTTCATCTTTATCCACCTTCCGAATTCACTCGTTTTGTTTATAGCATGGAGTAAAGCCATGAGGACTATGCATGGCTCTGGGTTTCTCACCTCAGATAAGGCGATGTTGAATCGACTAAGGAAGGCTTTGATAGTTTCCCCTGACTTCTGTTTCATGGCGGAGAGTGTTATGGCATCCTTGGCTATGGTAGCATATAAGCGGAATTGCTATTTGAAATTTTTGGTCAGATCGGAGAAGCGATCAATAGTTTTTGTAGGGAGCTTTATGAACCAGAGCGATGCAGCTCCTTCCAGGTAGAGAGGGAAATACGTGCAATCTCATCTCATACGTTGCTTTAACCGCACTTATATGCCACTCATATTTGAACAAAAAGTAGTTCAGGTCAACCAGACCATTATACGGAGGGAAAGTTGGTGGGTTGAACTTCTTCGGACATTCAGCTTCGAGGATTCTCTCGGTGAATGGAGTCCTATTGGGAGAGAAATCCCATTCCCTTTCATCGTCTTTGCTAGCTTGATTCTTTCTTCATAGCTCGTTCTATCATATTTAATATGTATTCTTCGGTGCTATGTTGCTCTGCGAAGCTAAGCTCCTTACTAAACGTTCGTCCAGGAATACGATTGTGACTAAAGAGCTAGGTGCTTTGCGTCCTCACCGGGAGGGTGCCCCTGTGACAGAGTTAATGATCTTTTGAGCAGTCATTTCTGGATGACTCTTAGCTTTTGATCTCGATTCTTCAATATTAGCTTCTTCTCTGTCACTTGCCCCATCATACCCGTCTTCCATATTGTTGTTGCGATTATGATCGGAAGCAGGCAACTTGTCATTCCCTTCGATATCCACATGCACTTTTGGAGGAACTGGATTTGATCAAGCATTAAGGATCGCGTCAAGTTTTTCCATCATCATTTTGGCAGAGGCATCCATCCGGATGTTGACATTGGCAATAGCGACTTTTAATTCGTTTCTGGTCACACCGGCTCCGCATTCTAAATTTTCGCCAACTTCAAAGCAGTTTGCGAGTGGCGTTTCTTCAATAGCAACATCATCGGCTTTCACCATAGTTTTGCTAGTGGTCTTCTTAGATTTGGCCATAATGTTGAAGGATGCAACTTAGAACCTTAATGGAAAGACATGAGTAGAGGTAGGAGATATGAACGCGGCCCCACGGTGGGCGCCAAATGTTGATCTAGAAATTTGATTCAACACCAAAGATGTGACAAAACACTTCACCAAATTGGTAAGGAAGAATAAAGTGAGGCCACAATCATAAACATCCAAAATGCATAAAAGTAATAACATGAAGTTTTTATAGTGGTTCGATCCAATGTGGATCTACGTCCACTTTCATAAGAGAATCCTATATCAATATATTGGTTACAAGATTCACTTCACTCTTACAACAAATGTTTCACTCTCTCCCTTATTGATTTTACTTGAATTCATCAAGGATCTTCACTTGATTTTGGAGAATAAGTATTTAGAATTTCTTGGGATATTTGTGGAAAATTTTTAGCAGCACTTCATGATTCAGAAGCTCCTCTCTCAATATGAAGGAACGTGGGGGGTATATATACGTGGAGTTCGAACCAGGTGGCAGTTATGTAAATACTGTCTCTTGTTTTAGGTCGTAGGCAGGCTAGAGTGGACGTTACATGATCCAAAGTTAGGTGAGACATGCTAAATAAGGCGGAGCGGTCCAACTCGTTTCATCTGAAGGTAGTGTGGGCTAAAGGACGCAGAGCGGGCTAGGTTGTGACAGTGCGGAGCGGCCCAGGCACGTTCAGAATGGGCTAAACCAGAATGAAGCAGTTTGGGCTTTGATGAAATGGGCTAAAACCTTTAGCGAGCTAGCGATCTAGGAACCCTGCGTGCTAGCCTTTGATCATTCCAAGATCCACCGGCGACTTAAGATGCTCAAATGAGTCAAAATCTCATGAACACCACAATTATTTGAACGACCTAGGATGCCGCAACGACCTAGGACATTTATGTGAGTTAAGGAACTCATTGGGCTAAAGGGGGCCTAACGACCTAAAATCATAAATTGACCAAAACATGCTCACTGCTTTTTGGAAAATATTTTATGGGTTAACAAAAATAGTCCAGTTACGCTGATGAATCTACCCGAATCTAGGGGGTGTCGACCCCCCTACAGGGGTGTCGATCCCTGGGTCGACCCCATAGTGGGTCTCGTGAGCTATTTTGGTGCAGAAGTTTGAATTTCGAATGTTTGAATTTCAAGAATTTATTTAATTGTTATATTCACATATAATCTTCTTATATGTATACAAATCTTCTAATGACCATTTTACGCATATATATATATATATATATATATATATATACATACACACGCACAACCTTTATTTTGTTTTCAAAATTCAAACGGTGTTCTACTATTCTTTAATTCTTGCCATATTTCTTTGATTGCAGCCTTATCTTGAATTTTATCTCTTGTGTGTATATATTTCTGCACTTATATACATATATATTCTCATATATGTATATATACATATATTTTCTATACTTCCTTATATGTATATTTTTTTCTTATATGTGCGTTTTTGCATATTTTCTCTTTAGAACATGTGTTATATCTGTCGTTCCCTTAAAACAAAAATATGGCATTGGCGGGGACATAACTCTGTATCTCTTGTATGCAAGCCACATGCTCTAACCAACTGGACTACTAAGGCTATTGTTAACAAGGCTTAGAACTATGGTAGTTATTGTTCCCATCTTATTTCTCTTTTCCAAATTTGTTACAATGTTTTATTTAAACCATTGCATGAATCTTTTTCTTATATTTCTCTTTTATTATTAATGCATAGTATTTGTAAATCAGTGCATGTAACATATTTACTCTACATGCAACCAATCCTTTATTTTCTTTTAATGCATTCATTACATTTTTATTTGCATTAATATTTTCTTCTTTTTCAGTGCATGTATTTATTACATACAATAATATATTATCATTATTATATTTTTCATATATACATTTAAGTCTATGCATATATATATATACACACAAACATACACACATATGCATTATCTAATTATTAAATTGTCATAAAATGCGGGTTGTTACATTCTCCCACCCTTCGGAAATTTCGTCCTCGAAATTTGATAAGGATAAAATAGATAATCCTTCGCATAATATCCATCCATCATGTGTGCATCCATTTTTTGCAAACATTGTGCACTAGTGCAATGTGAAATACAATCATACTAATACATGTATGCCTAAGTGGTACCTCCTATGTGTATGCAAATTTTTCAAAAATTCTTTGAATACATGATGCTCATATCCTAAATATACTGGCAGTTCTACATGAATGCAATACTTTGAAATTCAAAATACATTTTCATCCAAATTTTCCCACACTCTTACTGAGTAAGAGCGTAGTTCATCCAATTGTTGCATCCAAATTCTACTAACCAATTTTATTTTTAAATTTTAGAAAAATCTATTATTACATCATTTCCCTTATTTTTAATTTCCCTAAGAAAACTAACTCGATTTCTTATGTTACAAGAAGGTGGAAAACGGAAAATTTCACGTCTTCCGTTTTTCTTTTATGTACCTCTTTCCAACCATACTTAGATTTTATGTAACTATTTATAAAGATTCCATATTTTCCTGTATAAGCACAGCCCACATAAGGAAATTTTCTTTGTTACGATTTTCTTTTTCGTCTTTTTCTCAGAATTTGTCAAGTTTGTTGCTTTACTGAATTTGTTGTTTCCTTTTTAGTTGTACCATCTCTCTTTCTCATCTTATTTAATCATCTGATTTAAATTTAATTTCAAATAAGCCTTCAACTAAAACATGAAAACAGACACTTTACACAACTACTACTAAGGGCCACGAATCTCAGGACTATGTCCCCCTTAGAAAAATTCAAACAACAAGATGTAAATACTTACTTGCCCTCAATTGTCTAGTAGTCACCACTAGTCTTACTATGTACTAATAGAAATTTTTAAGCAGCGCCCTATTCTTCTCAATGCTTACGTATTCTATGGGACCATACCATTATTCCAAGATAATTCTTGCTATCTACTTCATAGCCTCAAAACTTGTAACACCCCGCATTTTTAAGATAATAAAATGTGAGTAACTTAATTAAATAATGAGAATTAAGTAAAACGAACTGCGCTATTGCGTCCGTCTCGGAATTATGCTCAAGATAGACACCTGATTTGCGTAAAAAGGACATCGTATGGAGAAGTTATTAAGCCTAGAAGTTTGTATACGCACACGAGAAATATATATATATATATATACAAACAAATCAAAATATAAAATAAAGAATAAAATAAGGATTGCATGTAATAAATACATGCACTGAAAAAAGAAAAATGTAATGCACTTATTGAAAGAAAGAAAGGATCAGTTGCATGCAGTGTAAATATGTTGCGTGCACTGAATTGCAAATGTTATGCATTAATATTAAAAGAGAAATAAAAGAAAAAGATTCATGTAATGGTTTAATTTAAATACTGTAACAAACATGAAAAAGAGAAGCAAGGAAAGAACAATAATTATCATTATTCTAATACTTATTAACAAAAGCCTTAGTAGTCTATTGGTTAGAATATGTGACTTGCATGTAAGGGGTACAGAGTACGAACCCCGCCAATGCCAAATTTTTGTTTTAAGGCAAACCGCTAAAATAACACATGTTCATGAGAGAAAATATGTATAAACACACATATAAGAGAAAATATACATATAAGGAAGTAAAGAAAATATATGTGTATGTATGTGAAAATACACACATATATATGTGTAGGAATACATATATATATATATATATATATATATATATATATATATACACACAAGATATAAAATTCAAATTAGTGGCAGATCCCGCTAAAATTCCAAATCCTTGAAATTCAAATTACAATCTCAGATCTAAAGCTAATTCTACTATGAATACTACTTCTTCATCCTCGATTAATGTAAATCCACCTGAGATTCCAGATCCAAATATTGCTCGAGTTGTTGATTTGAGTAATCGTCTCTTGAAATATATTAAGCCTTCTGCAGATTTTGTCTTCATCCCTGAAGAAACATATAACAAATCAGAATCAGCTTGGATCCATACAGTAGCTCTTATTCCAATATATTTTAGGCTATCGACAATTAAATTGAAGGACTATATAACCAAAGTATGGAGGCCTTCAGGTAATTTCAATATTCATGTGAACTGACATATAATTTCTTTGTTCAGTTTGAGAATCAGTCTGATTTTGCAAGAATTATTGAATGCTCAACCTATTCTTATTTTGGTCGATTACTATTGGTTAAAGCATGGTTTCCTGGGTTTGATTTTAGTAATATTCGAAGTGATGAAGTCCAGATCTGGATTCGTCTTCATGATCTTCCAATGGAATTATGGACTATTGATGCAATTCAAATGGTGGCCAGTTTTATTGCTAGTCCTATTTTAATTGATGAGAATACTTTTGAGAGGAAATTCACTAAATATGCTAGAGTTTTAATTTCGATTAATACTCAGGTGGATCTCAGATTTTCAGCGCCTATTCAAATGCATAATGGTCAGAAATCTGAAATTATAGTTGAATATGAATTTGTACCTGTAAAATGTTCTCAATGCAAAGTATTTGGGCATGACAGTAGCATCCATGATGAATATAAGGAATCTAGATGGAATTCTTATGAAAATATTGCAAGTACTTCATCAGCTGGTTTGGATGATGATCATTTAGATGGTGATCATTTAAATGATGGTGAGAAAATATCAGAAATTAATGAGAAAATGCCTGAACTTGCAATTGATTCTGATAGAGTCTCATTAATTTCTTTGGATGATCTGAATATGCATGATAAGCTTCCTTCTGAAATTATTCCTGATGATATCCAAAATGTAGTTGAAGCAATTCCTGATGATAGTAACTTGTTTAATAAAGAGAAAGGCAAACAAATTGATGTATCAGGTTTTGTGGATAAAGATCCAAACTATTTGCAGAATAAAGGCAGTGATGATTCTCCAAAAATCCCCTCTCCTAGAAGATTAACAAGGGGTTCAAGTTCAATTAAATGACAATTATAGTCTGGAATGTTAGGGGTATGAATTCTCTTTTATGTATGAAAGAGATATTCAAACTCCTAACTCTTGCCAAACCACCAATTGTTGGGTTAGTTGAAAATAATTTGTCAGATTTAAATTTAGCGTTGTTCATCTCTATACTTCCTAATAACTGGAAATATACTACTAATAATTGTGATAGTTCAAGAGGGCGTATTCTTGTGATTTGGGATTCGAATGTCTGGGATTTGAATTGTGTAGCTATTTCCTTTCAACATTTGTCCTTTTCTGCTCTAAATAAGGGAGGTTTTAATATGATGCTTACTGTGGTCTATGCCAGTAATTTTTTTAATGACAGAGTCGTTTTATGGCAGTCTTTAATTGGGGATTCAAATTTAGCTAATAATGCTTGGATTTTAATGGGTGATTTCAATAATGTGTTATCTCCTACTGATAAATGTGGTGGACTTCCAGTACCTTATCAACATATCAGAGAGTTTCAAAAATTCATTTTGCAATCTGATCTGAATGAAGTTAAGCCTTTTGGATTTAAATTTACTTGGAGAAGAAAAGGCATAGCTACTCATATTGATAAAATACTGGTAAATAATTGCTGTTTAAACCAATTTTTAGGTTTAAAAGCATTATCACTCTCTCAAAATTCCAGTGATCACAATCCTATACTTTTGGACCTTATTCCTACCGTTTCAGTGAAGGGACTTCCATTCAGGTTCAAAAATGAATGGCCAAATTTTTCTGGTTATAATGAAGCAATTTCAAAGGGTTTAAGCTGTGTTACATGGGGTTTTCAAAGCTATCAGTTTCTTCAAAAGCTTCAAAGTTGTAGGTCTGAGCTTAAAAACTGGAATAAAATTCAAGAGAGAAATAATTCAAACCTAAAAACTGCTGAGGAGGCTTTATGTAACCTTGAACTAGCAGTTGATCAATCTCCTGAGGATCTTCTTCTATATGATAATTACCTGGAGGCTAAACAAGAATATCAAAGATTACATAAAATTCATTTGGATGAGTTTAAACAGCAATCTAAATTGACTTGGCTACAACATGGTGATACAAATTCAAAGTTCTTTTATGCAAGAATGTCTAATAGAAGATTTTTTAATCGTATTAGAGCTTTGATTGATCAGGGTGGGAATCTTTTATATAATCCTGTTGAGATTGAGGCAGAAGCTCTTAGCTATTTTAATGATTTGTTCAATGGTGTTTGCGCTACTCCCATTATCAATTTTCAACCCATTGCAACTGTCAATTCACAAGGCCGGAATTTTCTAATGAAGAATGTGTCTCTGGAAGAAATTCAAGAAGCTTTGTTTTTAATTAGGGATGATACAAGTCCTGGACCTGATGGTCTTAATTCAAAATTTATGAAACATCACTGAGATGAGTTAAAAGGTGATCTTTTCAATGCTATTTCTGATATTTTCTCCTCTAGTAAACTGCCAAAGTCTATGAATCATACTTTCATTACATTGGTGCCAAAAAATGATAAACCCACTACAATTTCCCATTATAGACCAATATCCTGTTGTAATGTCTACTATAAAATCTTTGCTAAAGTCCTATGCAATAGATTAAAACATTTTCTTCCTTTTTTAATTTCTAAAAATCAAAGTGCATTTATTAAAGGAAGATATATTGGAGATAATATTCTTTTAGCTCATGAATTGCTTAGAGACTTTAAAAAAGGAGGTATGCCAAAGTTTTGTGTTAAAGTAAATCTTCAAAAGGCATATGACAAAGTTAGCAGAGAATGTATTTGTCAAATAATGAGCTTAATGAAATTTCCTGTTCATTTCATAAATCTGATTTATGAATGTATGACTACTGCTACTTTCTCTATTTTAATTCAAGGTGTTCCAAGGGGTTTTATCAAGTCTTCTAGAGGAATTCGACAAGGAGATCCTTTGTCTCCTTATCTTTTTGCCATTGCCATGCAATATTTTACATATCAAATGGATGAAGCTACTTATTCTAGAAGTATTCAGCCTAGCAGTTCTGTTCTGCCAATTGTGTCTCATCTTTTATATGCGGATGACCTAATGATTTTTGGAAAATCCTCTTTGCAAAATGCTAGAATTCTAAAGCAAATATTTCATAACCTAAAGGTGCATGCAGGTCTTATGGTTAATGCTGATAAAACAAAAGTTTTTTTTCAGTTCTTCAGTGAGAAATTTAGATGAAGTGTTGAGTATTCTTGGCTTTGAAAGGGGGTTGCTGCCTATTAAGTATTTAGGGGTGCCATTATCTTCTACCTACTTACATTATGCTGAATGTAATTCATTAATTAAAAGAGTGCAAAGCAAAATTCAAGGTTGGGAGTCCAAACTATTATCTTTTGCTGGTAGAGCTGAATTGATTAATGGTATTATTATTCCTATTATTCTATATTGGCTCTTCATTTATCAAATTCCTGAATTTACTTTGGAAAAATTAAAGTCTATGTGTGCTGACTTTTTCTGGGGGGATTTTGTTCATAAGGTTGCATGGAATTCTCTATGTAAACAACAGTGTGAAGGTGGTGTTTGTTTAAAAAAGAATTCTGATCTTAAAAGAGCTGCTTGTATCAAACTAATGTGGAAATATTTGTCAAATGATTCTTTATGGAGTAAGTGGACGAGTAACAGATATTTTAAGGATAAATTCTTTTGGACTATTGCTAGAGATAACAATGCATCCTCTACTTGGAAATGTATGTTGAGACTTCGTTCACGATCAAAACAGCTTTTTAATAAAAGAATTGCAAATGGTGAAGATACATACCTCTGGCATGAACCTTGGATAAATTGTCAATGCCTTGTTGACTTATTGGGTTTTGATAGACTACATCTTATGGGTCATTCTAAACAGAAAATTAGCGCTATCATTAATAATGAAGAACTAGTCCCTAACATTCATCCTGCAATTAGTGTTGATTAACGAGATCAGTTCTGTCAATCTTCACCCAAATGATAAAAGTGACTCTTATGAATGGGAAAATGGTGAAAAATTCTCTTTTCATAAAGCCTGGGAATCTGCTCGAGTTCATGAAGTAAAAGATTATGCTTTTGAAGTGATTTGGCATAAAAAAAATTGCAAGAAAATGGCTTTTATTTCTTATCTAGCTAGGATGAATCGTCTCAACGCTATGGATAGAATCATCCGCTACGGTAATATTACAAATAATGTGTATGTATTATGTGATAATTCCCCTGAATCAAATAATCACCTGTTTTTTGAGTGTAATTTCTCCTCCTTCATCTAGTTGGCTTTAAGATTGAAGCTTTCTCTTCCTCCAGTGATGGAAGATAATTTGATGGACGAAGCTAGGGTTATCCATTCTGCTTTCAAAGCTTCTGATCATATCCAAGACATTGCCTGTGGTGCTTTCACTTCTGCCATATATTTCATCTGGAAAGAAAGAAATCTTCGCGTCTTCCAGAATAAGAAATCCATTGCTTCAGTTATATTTTGTCATATTGAAAAAGAAATTAAATTTCTGGTTCAAAATAGTGGAAGTAGATCTGAGAGGAATTTGACGAATTCATCTATTTTAGATCGATGGGGTGTTGACTTACTGGATACCGGCTAATCCAGGTTACCAGTGTATTTGGGAGGTAGTGATAATAGGCCGTCTATGGGCTGTGTGAAGTGGGCTTTATTTTGTTTGATTGGTGCTTTTCTTGTGTTTTGTTTTGTAAGTTGTAAGTTTCTATTTGAAATGAAATAAAGAGTACCAATTTTCAAAAAAGATATAAAATTCAAGACTAGGCTGAAATCATAGAAATATGGCAAGAATCAGATAGCGGTGCAATACCGTTCGAATTTTGAAAACGAAACAAAAGTTGTAAATATATATATACGCGTAAAATGGTCGTTAGAACAATTGTATATGTATAAGAAGAATATATGTGAGTTAAATAAATTCTAGAAATTCAAAAGTCGGAAAATCAAATTTCTGCGACAAAACAATTCAAATGTTTGAAATTCAAACTTTTGCGCCTAATTGGCGCATTTAATTGGTAGGAAGTGAAAATGCATGCCTTGTTGGCTTTAATATTGATCCAATTCAAAATTATTGTTGACATGGCAACTTCCTAATAGCTATTTGACATGGAGAGAATAGGTCTCATCAGGAAAAATAGACGGTTAGCATCGATTTAAGCTTCATATATAAAGGTGTAACGTCCCTCCTTTTTGACCGCTTCAAATCAGTAATTAAACCAATTTAAAACATCCAAATCGACGGAGCGTATTTAGCTTACAGAGTTTTAAACAAACAAAATTAACACAGAAAATACATAATAAATGACATAGTATTGAACAACAGAAAAAATCTTTCATTTATAAATCAGAATTTTGAGTATAATACTTATATATACAGGGGAATTTAAGAGAAACAATTTAATCCAAGAAACAAAAAATCTTTACCGGTAAAAATCATCAGAGTGCGCCGTATTTGGAATCCCCAGCTTTGCCAGTCTTCAAATCCTACGATGAAATCTTTAAATCTGTATTGCTCAGGTCTGACCCAAGCGTTCCATGCAGAAACATAAAACACTCGAGTCAGGATTAATCGTAGTTCAAGTAAATTTGCTTTAATATAAAGTGAAATATAATAGCTAATCCTCACATCAGCCATATGCCAAATACAGTGGTGTAGTGTCTGTGCAATATCGGTTTTACTTCAGGGACAAATGGTCACAGAAGCCTTTATATACACACATTGTAACGACCCAGGGATTTCGACCCTGAAAATCGGGAAAAAAAAAACACGACGTCGAGTATCAAGCATCGAAAATGCCAAATCATTAATAAAAAGAAGTTAGAGGGTGAGAAATAGAAAGTTAGAATATAAGAGTAAGAAGTAGAAGATCATAATCGATGAAACACGAATCTCACAGCGAAACGAATAAAATATATTATAACAATACTTTGAAATATAAAAATGTATTTGTACTTACATTCATCATGATCAGAATACATAAGTATCATAGCGGAAATGGCACTATATATATATATATATATATATATATATATATATATATATATATATATATATATATATCCAACCCCTAAGCATCCTGCTCCAAGCTCCATCAATGGTATCTGTAAAATCTCGACTACTTGACTGCACATACAAATTTGGGCACCCAAGAGTTTAGGCAAAACAAAATAAACTCTGGGTCAGTCATGTGACTGGTGAGTGTAAACTATAATCATTTCAGTAATCGTAAGACCGATCCACACATAAACACGGATGGTTTTTACCTTACGATAACCCAAAACATTTTCTAAAACAATATTATTCTAGTATGAGGTACTTAGAAATTTAGCAGAACGTTTTCATCTCACGTTCTATCTATATGATATACAATAAAAACCATGTGCTCTTATTGGGTAATGGATTTTCCAACTATGACAAGTTATGGAACCACCTTCCGATCAATGTACAAGTTCAACAAAAATGTCTTGTAACTCGGCCATACATGACCGACAATTCATTTCGCTTGAATGTTCCGAATATATTATCACTTTACGGTTAGTAAACCAACATTACCATTCCTGGGAGATATAGAAGCGAAAGAAGTAACAAATTTGAATATTCTCTAGATGGTGACAATATACCCTACTTGGGTGAGACCCACTTAGCCATGTTGCCTGCCCGATTTCTGTCATTTCCCAGTTGATGAGGCTTGAGGTCATAACGTATCTTTTAACAGATCTCTCCTTTATTTATTTTGAATGTCACATCGTCATACCTGCCAAATCACAAATTGATTTCCCCAAAAATACCATGGATATAAGCTAAGAGAAACGAAATCCTCCACCGCCAACATAAATACATTTGAAACGATCAACTTACGCGATCTACTAGATATACTCTGTCATACATTCGTCCATTCAAGTTGTCCTAGGACTGGACAACCCGAAGGAGTTATTCTGTAAATCCATCTTAGGAAATTTCTACCTAGGATCGCCAAAATAACCCTTGTATAAACTCTATATTCAATTGTCTTCGATCTATTTGATTCGAAACGATAATGCCCGTACGGAGTTTTCAGATAATAACTCTGATCCTGGTCTCTCCGTATTGACAACGGAAATGGTCAAAATCTTTGATAGTTGGTTATTTAACTATTATAGGAAAACACGTGTACAAACAACGGTCGTATTCCCAAATGGAAATCTTACCGATCAATCATCATTTTATTTCCCAATTGTCCATTTATTTCTTAAAAACTCATTTTACTTCTCACGATTTTCTTGGAAAACGTTTCCATATATTCACAACTCTTTATATTCCCCTATTTCGAAAATATACATTTTTCACATTGGAAAAACATTTCCATATCTTATTCACGCATCACTAACCTTTTATATCTATTAGTCTACAACTGTAAACTAGTAAGAGAATAACTCCCTAAATACCAACCCCGAAGGCCAAAACCAACATCAGATCGATACTCGAAAAGTCATTCAACTCAACTAATTTCTAGTAAGTTTCTAATTTCAGTAATTTCATCTATTAACTTTATCTCCATCAAATCCTCTCAATCTGCAAACCGTTTTCTTTTAAAACCATCATTCACTTAAAACATGAATATTATTACTTTACAGCAAAATGAACTTGTTATATAAATTATAACTAAATCTCGAATACACATTTGATTTATTGGTTTCAAATCAAATATAACAATCTCGTCCAATTCTGAATTGTAATATATAATTCCTAAAAATAAATTGTTTTATATCACTCGACATAGTCGAACTTCAATTATAAATCCTTATGGAATTATTTAATTCTTTTTACATTTCGAAAAAAACATCGACATAGATTCATTATTTACTTTTTAGAAAATTCCTAATTATTTTAATAATCATTTAACAAATTTTTTTATATAAATATCGTAAATAAATCAAACCGCTTGTTTATATAATTAAAAAACTTAGTATATTCTAGCTAGTCAAATCAATATTCAAATTCTATTATTTAATATAAGTAAATAATAAAATTTCCCTTTTTTAAACTCGAATTGTTTTCCAATATATTCAAATATAATTAACGGTATTTAAAATACCAATTATTTCAGGTTAATGTTATTCTAACATCCCAAACACACAATAATCAACCATAGATTATTCGTCACATCATATAATACAATACATGAAAAACAACAATATAACCGTGGAGGAATCCAGTTGAATTCCTCCAACCTGTTTCTCTTCATCCACAGATGTTAATCAACATTTATTTCATATTAATATGAAATAAATAATTAATATAATTCATATTTAACTAATGATTTGTATAAATAACTATATGTATTATTTTAACCAATTTATTAGCAAATCATCCAAACATTGATCACATACAGTATTCAATCATTTCTATCAATATTAAATAACATTTATAAAATTATAAAATTGCACAGAGTTAGTGAGTATACTCACATTGGTCGTTAATCGCTAAATAACGGTTAACATTCATTGATCATATCAGATGTTTCATTTTGCCTAAAATTCAAACGAGCTCCAGATGGCTCCACACCAAATTCCATTGTGTAGCCTGTGATCCTACGATCCCAGCGGATCCTGTTTGCCAAATATCGATAACGTATGAGCACTATATAATATTTAAAAATTTATACGTTAAATAAGTTAATTTAAACTTAATTTATTTTAAATAATTGGGCCTTACTTTATAAATCAGCCCAAACGAAATGCAGCCGCCCATCTTGTATAGTGCCTTTACCTTCTATATATGCCATTGTCCAATTTCTTAAATCAATTGTTGCACCCTTTTTTATTTAAAATACAATATATATATATATATATATATATATATATATATTTCCTATCTGGGCCTTCGCATTTTAAACTGGCCCAACTCTTCAACATTCTGCCCCCTTTTTCAATACAATAGTATTATCTACTCAACCACGCATTTTGCTCCCAGTATCCTATACTTCTCACTTCCCCTTTCTTTACTCCTTTCCCTTCTATTTTTTTCATCCTTTTCTTTTATGGGCTTTGTTAATTTGGCCCAACTCACTCTACAAGCCCACATTCATACATTGCACCCAACCGTAACAACACTTCTTCTTCGTCGCCTACCCAACTCTTATTCCTACCCTCATGCTACAAGTACCCCGATTTCTGTACTTATCTAAAAATTTTCCATGCACTTCATATTTTCACTTAAATGCATGCGTTGTTCCACATTTTCGTATCCATTTCCATTTCCGTGTACCTTCACGTCATGGCAGGAAGTACTTCCCATGTTGTTGCTACATGTCTTGAAACTACTCCCTCTTCATTCCCACCTAGACTCGACCAACGCGCCATCATCAGAAGAATTTTCTATCCTTAAGTAAACTTTCCCCAAGTATGCACTGAGCCGCTATTCCTTTCCCGACCACTTACTCCGCCAACCAGACATACCGTCCAGCTGCGCATCTCCGTGTCCACCGTGACCTCTCTCTTATAGCCTCCTTCCCACAAAGACGCATGATCCAACTCTCACGTGAGAACCCAGTTCCCATGCATACTTGTTCCAAATTTTCCATCACTGAAAGATTATAACGTCGAGGTTTACGGAACCAGAACGAAAGTGAAGCTCCTAAAATGTTACCGTATTTGTGAGGATTTTATATGAACAAACTTTTGTGTGGAGCTTTGCGTTTTGCTAAAACAAAAGAAGAGAAGAAGACGTTGCGCGAGTGTATATATATATATATATATAGTATGATTACTTAAGTGCCAAGTAAAAGGAATATCTGTTTAGTATATATAAGGCAAACTTAAACGTTAAGGAATGGGGAACACTACACAGGGTAGGATAGGAAAGCTAAGAAAATAGGACTGCGGTACTTTTCTTTGCAATGAAGGAAACATTTATTATATAGAATCTGTCTTGACAAATGATTTTACCATATGCATATTTGGTTCGACATGTTTTCTCTATGATTTGAACGGTCTAAGATAATCACTTTTACTTAAATTATATTTAATGCTAACTACCTCGAGCACCCACAAAAAGGTAATTACACTATACTTTGACAGTTTAAACTTCTGCATTCATGGTTGATATTTGGTAGGTTGAACCAAACCGTATGTATATGTAAGTTTTTTCAGTCAAAAAAAAATATGATTTTTATTATACTCCATAAACATTTGTACAATATGAGTTCTGCTCTATAGTCAGAGCTAAACCTTTTGAACTGGAGACATTACCCTATCTATGTTTTTAATATTAACAAGTGTGGGTCCATGTTCGCACACGGGTGTTTTTATAAAATCCAAATTGCTTAAACATTGTGTTTATCACTTATATTTAATCTTATTTGAAATCATTCTGAAACTAATGTGAGTATGCATAGTAGCTGTTAACGATCCAGCTTAAATTGGAAATTTTAAATAGTTAAATTACTTTTGAATATCGTGTACAGTTGGGATACGTGTTGCATATATACTTTGTTTAGGTCTAAAAAGTTATGTACCCCAATATATATAAAACTCTGTTCATTTACAGACTGCTACTGACAAAAATAAAAACACCATTGAGACGAGCAATCTGCCATGATCCTAAAAATATAATAATATAGACAAGTTAGCTTGTTCTGTGAAGTTCCAAAATGCTGGTTTAGGGTGTAAAATACTTCAAAATAAAAAGTGTTTATTTTCCAAATTAAAAATTACAATAAAATTCTAAAAATTAAATTATACCTACGTTTCAAAAATCCTATCTAAATTCGAAGCCAATATTTAATTAAAATTAACTATATCGTTATGGTTTATAAATGATTTCATAGCGGCTATTTGTAAATTTGATTTAGACATAACTCACAATCTATAAGACGAAATCTCAAATTTTCCCTTCCATTTGAAAAATATAGCTTAACAGATTCAATCGTTTCTTGTTTCACAGAATTCCGACTTAAAACGGATTATGTACACTCAATTGAAGTTCAAATTGTCGAATTACGAACTACCACGACATTTCGAGCTCGATTATAATTTATATGATAATTAATACGTTCAACTGTCATATATAAATATATTCATTAATATAATTCAATTCTAAACTAAATTAAAATTCATATATAATCCAATTCACACAATATTGCCAATTCAACTATATCCGACCATTACAGAAATAAATGTATTATTATCCCATTATATATATTCATTAAATATTCAGAATATTTTAAATTCAAACCATTTAAACTGTACAAACCATTATTAAAATAATTAAATTAATTAATTATTATATTGTTAAAAATACGGGACGTTACATTCCTTCCCACTTGGAAGAATTTCATCCCCGAATTTACTAGGCTAGAAAAATGTTATAAATCTCCATTAACTAGGTTAAACTAATTGTTTTACTTTCAGTTTCCAATAACCCAATTTATTTAATTAAAATAATAATTCATTCTCATTAACGAAAATTTTCAAAAATTCTGAAATTTTCTAACACTTTAAATTCCCAAAAAAATACGCCAACGTCTCATTTGCATGGCTTAATCAGTACAACTACAACTCGCCTCTCTAGGCCCTCTTAACCCAAAAGAAAATCAAACAGCCAAGTGGCTTGTCAAACCGGTTCATAAATCTCATACTCAGTATAAAATATAACTGGTACCATTTTGTTGGGCGTTCAACTCTGTCTCTTTTATTCACCATCAAATCAGCATATATCCATGCATACCCAATTGATTTCCAATCAAATAAATTTCAAATCCAGTCTTCGCTTATCACCAAACCAAATTCGATTTCAAACTCCAATTCTAATCTCAATTTCAACCCTTAACTCATGAATCCAATCACATCCCAAATTACTATTCAACAATCTAATTCCATTCCAGATTATCTCTAATCCAATCCAATTTTTATTTAAGTTGGTCTAAGTTAAATTCTTACTTATTTATTTACCTCTACCATTTTAATTTATTTAACATCATAAGTCAAATTTAAATTTCAGAATTCAAATCCCTGGGTTTTATTTCAAATTAGATTGAAATCATAAAATAATATTAATTCAAAAAATTCGAATTTCTGAACAACTTTTTTCCTCAAAACATTTCAATACAAAATCTTTGGTAGTAATCCATCTTAAAAACTCGAAAACGACACTGATGATGCGGCCGTCATCATCAGAATTATTTTCCAGTGATCGAAATGAGTTCAATACTATATCACTCCAAAATTTATTTTAGATATTAGCATTATTCAAAATACCCTATCCAACACTTGGAAAACATTTCCAAATTCCAAAATTTTAATTTCAAATTTTGTTTTAAATCCATCTGATTTTATATATACTATTATAAGATTTCTTATTGGTTATTTATAACCGTTTCATTTATAATCCTATTCGATTATATTAAGACATCAAGTATCAACACTTCCTATATATATTAAAATAATTTCAATATAGATACTTCTTTCATACCAAAATATATTTCAGGTAAAATTATTCCATTTACCCAGCTTTTAAGACAATATTGTGTCGAATTACTCTGTTCAAGAGTTTTAGAAATACCTATCAGTATAGTTTGCATTACCGTATCAACCAGAATTCATAAACCACTCGAGAAACCAATAGTCACAATATAAAAAAGTTTTTATATCAATTTACAAATACGCGCTCATATATATACAGTCAAACTCAGTATAGGGTATTATTAACCCCATGTCTTCTAAGTCACGCCACAGAGCCAAGGTAATCACTTAACCTTCAGCTCTGATACCACTGTAACGACCCAGGGATTTCGACCCTAAAAATTGACATAAAACACGATGTCGACTATCAAGCATCGAAAATACAAGATCATTACTAGAAAGAAGTTAGCATGTGAGAAATAGAAAGAAAGTTAGAATAGAAGAAGAAGAAGATCACAATCGATGAAACACGAATCTCACAGCGAAACGAATAAAATATATTATAACAATACTTTGAAATACAAAAATGTATTTGTACTTACATTCATCATCATCAGAGTACATAACTTTCACAGTGGAAATAACACTTTACATATATCCATCCCTTAAGCATCCTGCTCCAAGCTCCTTCAATGGTATCTGTAAAATCCCGACAACTTGACTGCCCGTACAAATTTGGGCACCCAAGAGTTTATGAAAAATAAAATAAACTCTGTGCCAGTCATGCGACTGGTATGAGTAAACTCTAATCATTTTGGTTTAACTTTTCAAAAATCCTTTTCAAGGAAATGATAATCGTAAGACCGATCCACACATAAACACAGATGTTTTTTACCTTACGATAACCCAAAATGTTTTCTAAAACAATATTATTCTGGTATTATAATAGTGTCTAATACAAGTACATATAAATTTAGCAGAACGTTTTTGTCTCACGTTCTACCTATATAATATACAATCAAAACCGTGGGCTCTTATTGGGTAATGGATTTCCAGCCATGACAAGGTATGGAACCACATTCTACTCATTGTACTCTAGAAGCGATACACTGGAGTTCAACAGGAACATCTTGTAACTCGACCACACATGACCGGCCATTCATTTCGCTTGAATGTTCCGAATATATTATCACTTTATGGTTGGTATACCAACATAACCATTTTCGAGAGATACAGATGCGAAAGAAGTAACAAATATGAATATTCTCTAGACGGTGACAATATACCCTACTTGGGTGCGACCCACTTAGCCCTGTTGCCTGCCCGATTTATGTCATTTCCCAGTTGATGAGGCTTGAAGTCATAACATATCTTTTAACAGATCTCTCCTTTATTTACTTTGAATGTCACATCGTCATACCCGCCAAATCACAAATTGATTTCCCTAAAAATACCACTGGTATAAGCTAAGAGAAACGAATTCCTCCGCCACCAACGTAAATACGTTTGAAATGATCAACTTACGCGATCTACCAGATATACTCTGTTAGACATTCGTCCATTCAAGTTGTCCTGGGACTGGACAACCCGAAGGAATTATTCTGTAAATCCACCTTAGGTATTTCTACCTAGGATCGCCAAAACAACCCTTGTATAAACTCCATCTTCAATTATCTTCGATCTATTTGATTCAAAACGATAATGCCCAAACGGAGTGGTTTTCAGGTAATAACTCTGATCTCGGTCTCTCCGTACTGACAACGGAAATGGTCAAAAACTTTGACAGTTGGTTATTTAACTATCATAGGAAAACACATGTACAAACAACGGTCGTATTCCCAAATGGAAATCTTACCGATCAATCATCATTTTGTTTCCCAATTTCCCATTTATTTCTTAAAAACTCGTTTTACTTCTCACGATTTTCTTGGAAAACGTTTCCATATATTCAAAACTCTTTATATTCCCCTATTTCGAAAATATACATTTTTAACATTGGAAAAACATTTCCATATCTTATTCACGCATCACTAACCTTCAACATCCATTAGTCTACAACTGCAAACTAGTAAGAGAAAAACTCCCTAAACACCAACTCCGAAGGCCAAAACCAACATCAGATTGATACTCGGAAAGTCATTCAACTCAACTAATTTCTAGTTAGTTTCTAATTTCAGTAATTTCATTTATTAACTTTATGTCCACCAAATCATTTCAATCTGCAAACCATTTACTTTTAAAACCATCATTCACTTGAAACATGAATATTATTACTTTACAGAAAACTGAACTCGTTATATAAATTATAACTAAATCTTGAATACATATTTGATTTAATGGTTTCAAATCAAATATAACTATCTCATCCAATTATGAATTATAATATATAATTCCTAAAAATAAATTGCTTTATATCACTCGACATAGTTGAACTTAAATATAAAACCTTATGGATTTATTTATTTCTTTTTGCATTTCGAAAAAACATCGACATAGATTCATTATTTACTTTTTAGAAAATTCCCAATTAGTTTACTAACCATTTAACAAAAATTATTTTATTTATAAGTATCATAAATAAATCAAACCACTTGTTTATATAATTAAACAAGTTAGTATATTCTAGCTAGTCAAATCAATATTCAAATTCTATTATTTAATATAAGTAAATAATTAAATTTCCCTTCTTAAACTCGAATTGTTTTCCAATATATTCAAATATAATTTAGGGTATTTAAAATACCAATTATTTCAGGTCAATGTTGTTCTAACATCTTAAACACACAACAATCAACCATAGATTATTCATCACATCATATAATACAACATATTAAAAACAACAATATAACTGTTCAGGAATCCAGTTGGATTCCTCCAACCTATTTTCCTGCATCCACAGAGTTTAATCAATATTTATTTCATATTAATATGAAATAAATAATTAATATAATTCATATTTAACCAACGATTTGTATAAATAACCATACGTATTATTTTAACCAATTTATTAGCAAATCATCCAAACAACGATCACATACAACATTTAATCATTTTTATCGATATTAAATAAGGTTTATATAATTATAAAATTGGACAGATTTCGTGAGTTTACTCACATTGGTCGTTAATCGATAAATAATGGTTAACGTTCGGTTGATTATATCAGACGTTTTATTTTGCCTAAAATTCAAATGAGCTCCAGATGGCACCAAACCAAATTCCATTGTGTAGCTTATGACCCTACGATCCCAATGGTTCCTGTTTTGCCAAATATCGATAATGTATGAGAGCTGTATAATATTAACAAATTTATACATTAAATAATTTAATTTAATTTAAACTTAATTTATTTTAAATAATTGGGCCTTACTTTATAAATCAGCCCAAAAGAAATGCAGCCGCCCATCTTGTGCAGTGCCTTTACCTTCTATATATGCGAGCCCCGTTTCATGCCATTGTCCAATTTCTTAAATCAATTCTTGCACCCTTTTTATTTAAAATACATACATACATATATATATATATATCCTATCTGGGCCTTCGCATTTTAAATTAGCCCAGCTCTTCAATGTTCTGCCCCCTTTTTCAATACAATAGTATTCTTCCTCAACCACGCATTTTCTCCCATTATCCTGTACTTCTCATGTCCCCTTTCTTTACTCCTTTCCCCTCTATTTTTTTCTTCTTTTTCTTTTATGGGCTTTGTTAATTTAGCCCAATTCACTCTACAAGCCCACGTTCACACATTACACCCAACCATAACAACACTTCTTCTTCTCAGCCTACCCAACTCTTATTCCTACCCTCACACTACAAATACCCCGATTTCTGTACTTAACTAACAAATTCTCATGCACTTCATATTTCTCATTTAAATGCATGCGCTACTCCACATTTTCATCTCCATTCCCATTACCGTGTACCTTCACGTCACAACAGGAAGTACTTCCCATGTTGTCGCTGCATGTCTTGTAACAACGCCCTCTTCATTCCCACCCAGACTCGACCAACGTGCCATCATCAGACAAATTTTTCGTCCTCCATTAAACTTTCCCCAAGTATGCACTGAGCCACTGTTCCTTTCCCGACCACTTACTCTGCCAACCAAACATACCGTCCAGCCACGCATCTCCCTGTCCACTGTGACCTCGCTCTTACTGCCTCCTTCCCACAAAGACGCATGCTTCAACTCTCACGTGAGCACCCAGTTCCCATGTATACTTGTTCCAACTTTTCCATCACTGAAAGATTATAACGCTGAGCTTTATGTAACCAGAACGAAAGTGAATCTCCTGAAATGTTACCGTATTTGTGTATATTTTATATGAACAAACTTTTGTGTGGAGCTTTGTGTTTTTTTAGAAACAAAAGAAGAGAAGAAGACGTTGCGCGGATATATATATATATATAGTATGACTTATTTAAGTGCCAAGTAAAAGGAATATTTGTTTAGTATATATAAGGCAAACTTAAACATTAAGGAATAGGGAACAGTACACAGGGTAGGATAGGCAAGAAAAGAAAATAGGAATGCAGTACTTTTCTTTGCAATGAAGGAAACATTTATTATATAGAATCTGTCTTAACAAATGATTTTACCGTATGCATATTTGCCATTTGGTTCGATGTGTTTTCTGTACGATTTGAATGGTATAGGATAATCACTTTTACTTAAATTATATTTAATGCTAACTACCTCGAGTACCAGCAAAAAGGTTATTACACTATACTTTGACAATTTAAACTTCAGCATTCATGGTTGATATTTGTAGGTTGAACCAAACCGTATGTAAATGTAAGTTCGTTCAGTCAAAAAAATTATAAAAATAAAAATATGATTGTTATTATACTCCATAAACATTTGTACAATATGAGTTCTGCTCTATAGTCAGAGCTAAACCTTTTGAACTGGAGATATTACCCTATGTATGTTTTTAATATTAACAAGTGTGGGTCCATGTCCACATGGGTGCTGTTATAAAATCCAAACTGCTAAAACATTGTGTTTATTACTTATATTTAATCTTATTTGAAATCATTCTGAAAACTAATGTGAGTATGCATAGTAACTATTAAAGATCCAGTTTAAATTGGAAATTTTAAATAGTTAAATTACTTTTAAGTATCGTGTACGGTTTGGATACGTGTTGCGTATATACTTTGTTTAAGTCTAAAAAGTTATGTACCCCAATATATATAAAACTCTGTTCATTTACGGACCGCTACGAACAAAAATAAAAACACCATTGAGACGAGCAATCTGCCACAATCCCAAAAATATAATAATATAGGCAAGTTAGTTTGTTCTGTGAAGTTACAAAATGCTGGTTTAGGGTGTAAAATGCTTCAAAATAAAAAGAGTTTATTTTCCAAATTATAAATTATAGTAAAATTCTAAAAATTAAATTATACCTATGTTTCAAAAATCCTATCTAAATTCAAAGCCAATATTTAATTAAAATTAATTATATATTTATGGTTTGCAAACGATTCCATAGCGACTATTCGAAAATTTGATTTGGATATAAATCACAATCTATAAGATGAAATCTCAATTATCCTCTTCCATTTGAAAAATATAGCTTAACGGATTCAAACGTTTCTTGTTTCTCGAAATTCGGACTTAAAACGGATTATGTACACTCAGTTGAAGTTCAAATCATCGAATTACGAACTACCGCAATATTTCGAGCTCGATTATAATTTATATTATAATTAATACGTTTAACTGCCGTATATAAATATATTCGTTAATATAATTCAATTCTAAACTGAATTAAATCTCATATATAATCCAATTCACACAATATTGCCAATTAAACTATATCCGACCATTTCGAAAATAAATGTATGATTATCCCATTATATATATTCATTAAATATTCAGAATATTTTTAATTCAAACCATTTAAACTGCACAAACCATTATTAAAATTATTAAATTAATTAATTATTATATCTTCAAAAATACGGGATGTTACACACGTGCACAGATACACGTGTGCATTGCCTAAGCATCCCATGACCACAAATACTCTAGTATGGTGAGGTTCATAGTATGCGCGCAACATGCCGCAGAACAGGGCAGCAAACAATGATGAAGTAGTGACAAAACTCGCAAGACCAGGTTCAAAATGAAATAAGGGCATAGACCTATATATATTAGTGGTTCAGTGCATATATATATATATATATATATATATATATATATATATACACATATAAGATTTCAATAAGCAGACAAGTGCGGTACAAGGAATGCCAAAAAAAGATTTCAGCAAGCAGGCCATTTAAAGAAGGTAAAGCATGCAAGTACGACAACATGTTACTATAAGTGTGTAGATTTAATTATATCGCAGTAATTGCTTCGTAAGACATCTTATTCATGAAGTAGGTTGCTTTGGAAATTTATCCAATAAGAGATGGTCTACTAAATGGGACACCTGATGTATGCAGCAATGTTATTTTTGTTCACTTTTCATGCAAATTTTGGAAATGAAAAGAGAAACAGAAAAGACTTCCATGTTACATCCTTATGATATAATAGTGAAATAATTTGTGAAGCATACCGGTTAGTCTACATGATATTCGCCTACATATATATTTGTTTGCAATAGTTTTATGAATCGAGATTATGCACTAAAATTGTTAGGCAAATAATGTCTACTGGGTTAAAGATATTTCATTCATCTGACACTCAGCTCTACATGCTACTTTGTGGCAATAGGAAAAACTATTAACACAAAGCACTGTTCGACTTATATACTTCCAGTCCAGTGTGTCGAATATAAAAATCAAGTTCAAATCTTAGTTAAATGTCCCTTTTTCTAATCTAGCACAGGATGAAACTACTAAACATGTTACAAATGTAGAAATACAAAAAGGAAGTGTTTTAACGGCAGCAATATAAGAGTTGAATAGGGGTTCGATCCGAACTAATAAGAATTAAAAAGCGATCTGGAAAATCAGTAGCAGTACTGAAAAGGATGACCATAATAATGTTACTCTATCTTTATATATTTTCCCGAAGGCAAAGCAAACACAAAAACATTAGTAGGGTATATAACAGGCATGCATAGGTCAAGTGATCCAATTCATATGTGAAGCATTTTACATAAAGCCATAGGTGAAATAAACGAGCACAAGCCCAAATGTATGTAGATAGCCAAAACTCATATATGTATATAAGTTCAATGCCCAGTAAATATCATGAGGCAACTATATTGCGAAAAATCTAGTGTTACATCTGCAGGTCGTTATATGTATACATATAAAATGTATATACATAGTCATATTGCAGCAACCAAGATGTGTGTAACCTTCTTAACCAAAAACTAATGGTATGGGGTTCAGGCTCGAAGACTGCCAAGTGGGAAAAAATGGCCGAGACTAAAATACCAACAATACGTACATATGCAGGTCAATGTATGCAATGCAGGTCAATGTATCCCAAAAGATTTAAATGTAAAGTGGTGATTGAAGACATCATGAGTAAGGGATTTCCAACTTGCATACTTGAAATCTAAATAAATTCTATGTATGACACCGTGAAACTTCAAATGAATGTCCAGTAAATTTAACAACATTTGTTCTGGAACTCGAATAGGACATATATTCTGTCTTCCCATTTCAATTATTAAACAAGATAGTAAGTAACTGGTACAATATAAACCAGGTCTTTAACTAAATGATAATTTACTTATAATTCTATTCGTGAAGGGGTATTCATCAACTAAAACATTTCAGATATGGTTCAGATTGTATGGCAAGAACATACATCTGTATGGTTACTAAACAGTTTAGGCTTACCAACTGAATTATCCACATGGCATATATGTTCATGGTTCCAACAAAAATAGTAGAGTATAAATGGGACAGAGCAATCAGCTCAAAGCAAGTATATAACTTCTACCGGCAAAATTTGTGTGGCTATTCAAGGCTGGACAGGCATATATATATATATATGTGTGTAGAAAAATTTGTGTGGTTACCAAACTTTAACGTGAGGCTAGACAAGCATAAATGTGTGCAGCTAACGTATACCATTCAGTACATTCAGTGAATACCTGTGGGACAGTTTTACATTTATTGTTACGCACAGGAATGTATTTTTGTTCGGAACCAAGGTATGAGCAATACATTTCATGAGAATTCAGCGAGTAAACATGAAAGTGGAACACAGGCAGACCAATAATGTAACCAATTATTATATCCTGATTCATATTGAAACCAAAATACTTGAATGCAAAGATCCATCGTGAGCAATATACTCATCTTAGGACAACGTCTTAGGGGCGAATGAAGACATGAGGTGACAATGAACTTTCCGGCGACGGTGAGGGTGAAACGCGATGCAGCTATTTCGGCTACCAAAAGAAGGTGATGCAGTTTGATTGCAAATTGAAGAAGGGGGAATCGATTGGCAGCCATGGATTGGGAAAAGCTATAATTGATTTAAAGAGAAAGGAAAGGGAGAAATTGGGGTTTTCGATTTAGGAGGAAGGGATGATTTTAAGGGAAGATTAATTTGGGAAGAACAATTATTGCTGGAGAATTTTTGGAGGAATAATTGGCTTTAGCCGTAAAAAAAAAGAAAAAAAGAAAAAAGAAAAAGGGGAGTGATTTGATTTGTTTCTGAGAAAATGGAGAAACCCTCGCAATTTATAGAGGGGTAACCGTGGGAATGAAGGCATCGGTTGTAATGTCCCGTATTTTTGGCAGTCAAATATTTTATTTAATTTATTATTTTAAATATTTTATTTGGAATATTAGTGAATTTTAATATTTAAATTCGTTTATTTAAAACGAAGTTTGAATGTTATATATTTATATAATTGTAAATCGAGTTCGAAATGGTGCGGCAGTTCGTAGTATGGAGTTTTGAACTTCAATTGGATATATAGGATCCGATATAAGTCAGATTTCTGTGAAACAAGAAACGTTGGAACCATATTGATGATAATTTTCTAATGGAAGAGAAAAACTCTGATTTCGTGTTATAAATTGTTAGTTATGGCTAAATCAAATTTTAAACTAGTCATTGTGAAAATCGTTATTAAAATATAGGCCTTTAAAATAGTCATTCTGCAAACAGTCTCCGTTTTCGACGAAATCAGTTTCATTGGGACCGTAACATTAAATTATTGTACGGTATTAAACTGCATGGCAAACCAATGTCGTATTGACCACGGTAGCCGTAAACGCCCAATCAATTTCTATAGCATGTAATTAATTTAATTTAATTCAATTCAATAGAGGGAAATTTGTGTATAACTTGAGCAGACAATCGAATTAAGCCATAAAACCAATTCCGTTGAGTTTGTATCGACAATTAGAGTCGGGATAGGTATATAGTTTGTTATTTTTGGAGACTGGATAATTTGGTGTCCAAAATGGCATGGCGGTGAATATAAAAATAGCCTACCGGGAAAACAGTATCAGAATGCGACTAAACTAGTGTCATTGGGTTCGTATTAATTAATCATTATACGATTTTAAGGTTTCAAGTTGATTGGATTAATTTAGTGATTGTGGAAAATTTAAACGCGTGTTTTTCGCTGGTTTTAAAAAGATTTTTTTTTCAAACGATGTCGGAATTCGACGAAACCTGTCCCATTAGGTACGGAATATTTTTCTATGCCAGGATTAGCCTTTTTATCAGAAAACAGAAATCATTCGTAGTGGTTTTTATCAATTACTTCACGACGAAGTTTGGTGTAATAATATAATATTAAACCAAGACCCTATATATACCCCATGTCTTGAAAACCCTCGTCAAATACTTTTGTCTGGTCAATGTGAAACAAAGCCGCCTCCACCTTAAAAGAACGATCCAAAATTCATGAAATTATTCCTCAAATTTCTCAAAATCCGCTAATCATTTCGTGAATCAGTCAATTGCAATAATACTCAGCTTGGTGAGATCTTTATGACCAATGGTCGTGATGGGTTCTGTTTTAGCGTGGTGGCCGTTACGGCAGCGGGAAGTCGTGCCACTTGTAGTTGATTTGGGGATAGTAGAGGCTATCGAGTTGATCAGTTTTTGGGGTGCAGGTGGAGGAACCGTCGGCGCGGGTTTTGGTGAACCCTGATGATGGTCCGGTGGCCGAAGCTTTGAGGTGTAGTGGCTTCTCTTTAGTTGACTGCATGGAAACTGGTTTCAGGTGAAAGCCTGGAACGATGGGAGTATTTCATGAGTTGGGTGCAAACACTGGAGGAATAGAACAAAAGACTTGCAGTGGACAAGAGAGCATAGCGAGAGTGATAAAGGACGGTGTCGAATGGCATCAAGTGAGGAAAAAAGTGAAGCATTCTGGACTTGGGGACAGTGCGAATGGATGAAGGGGTTTTCATGAAAGGTGATGTAAATCAATGGATTAGTCCACATCTCTGAGTATAACACAATTAGTTTTAAGTAATTTTAATTAAGAGTTAACTTTAAACTAAAACCATATAACTATTAAAACGTTGATTTGGTGCAGGCAGCTTTTGGAGGATCCGCTGTAGTTCAAACCGAAAGATCGGCCTGGGCTTTTGTTAAGTAATGGGTTAAAGGAAGTAATTAAAAGTTCTTAGTTAATTAATGAATAAATTAAAGGGGTTTAACTATGCTAATACAAATTCTTGGCAGGGATCGACTTGATTGCTGTGTTCATACGAGTGGGAAGAGCAACGACAAAACAGTTTGGACGTGCATATCATGGGAAATTACTGTAACGAATGGAGGGAGTAACCCAAAAAGGGGTTGGCCTAAATCCATGTTAACGATAATATTTAGAATTAATAGAATATAATTAAGAAATTAACCAGTTGATCATATGCATTCAACTGGTGCATGTTTCAGGTATGTTGAGAATGGAGGACATCGTTAGCAAAAGGAAAGGAGTCTACCTAATTTCACATTTAACAAAAGTTATCCTTACTAAAGTTAATTAAATAAAATAATTAGTTTAGTTTAAATTGGAACTTATAATGTTTAAAATTCATGTATATTTATTATCAGAAAATATGGTCAAAAAAGAGTTGCGGGAATCACTGGAACAGACCCTACATTCTGAGACCGTCTTAAACCAAGTTGGAAATGGCTGGGAATTTTCACTAAATTAAACATCTGTTTAATTTAACTGAAACCATATCACCTTAGCGACAACGGAATCAAATCAAGGTGAGTTAAACTCACTCAGTTTCCCCATTTATATTTTATATAAATTGGGTTTTTATTTTGTGTGCTCTGTTTGCTATGGTTGACTGTTTGCTGGTTATATATTTATTGGTGGATTTAACTGATGAAATTGAACTGTTGTTTAATTTCATTGAAAAACAAAATCGTTATTTTAACGATTTGATCCAATAAAGGTAATTTACCTTGTTGGTCACGTTTATAAAATAAACGTGTTTGATGGTTTGAATTTTTGATCTGACTAAATTGTTATATATCAGTTAAATGGAACTTGAATGATCTGATTTAACCGTTTGGATACAGAGAAGAATAGGTTGAAGGGATTCTAACGGGATTCTTCAAATATATTATTTATTTTCATATATTATCAATATATGTATTATCCTGATTGGCTGATTGGTTTAATTATTGATAGTTGTCTGGAATTTCAAACTGTATTTTGTTTTGACCAATGGGCAATATTGGTTAGGTAATCGGCAGTAAATGGCTTAAGAATAAATTGGTCTGATTATATTGATTTACCGTCAGGTGAATTGATAGAACTGAAGTTATAAAAGTTATTTTATAACTGGAGATAAATTTTGAAATATAATTATTTTGAATAAAAGTTTATTAAAAGGAAAACAGATATTTATTATTTATTATTAATTATTAATTGATTTTATAAAGTAAACTTCTGATGTTAATCAGATCTATAAACTCGTGAATAGAAATTAACCCAACCATTGAATTGGATAAGTGTTTTATTAATAAATAATTAAAGGGAATTATTTAATTTAATTATATTATTAATTAATTTAAAGGGAGAACTAATTGAAATCGGTTAATAAAATAACTACGTTTTAAGTCAATTAAATCGACCATTTTTAAGTGGGATTGATTATTAAATTAGTGTGTTTGAATACAATAGTTTAATGAATATTTGTTTAAATTTAAATAAGGTTTTAAAAGGATTTGCTACTTTTTTTAGTTAATAAAGAAATTAACTACTAAAGTAGTTAATGATCGAAGAAAATTATTATCCTAATTAATAATAATTTAGGGAATTACATTTTAACTGAAATTCATTTAAAGAGTAAGCGGAATTGAAATGAAATATACTTGAATGGTGAAAGGGAATTGCGAAAGGGTTTTATACTTCAAAACCCTAATTTGTATAACAAAGTTATGAAGAGAATTTAAGCGAATATGAAAGTTTAAAATAAATGTCACTTAATTATCTAAATTAAGTATAAGTAAATTAAGAAAAAGAGTTTACAATAAACTAGGATTTACATAAAAGAGGTTTAAGGTGTTATATCGTTAATTTTAAATAAACATTACTTAAAAACGGGATTAAGTAAAAGTGAGAAATTGAAATGATATTTCCAAAGTAAAAATGGTTGCTGAAAAGGAATTAGTAAAAGGTGAATTTGGTGAAAGAAGTGGGTCATAGGATTTGATAACCAAATCCGAATTATAAATGAGCTTGGTTAAAGGGGTCGAGTTAAAAGTGATGCTTTATAAAGAAGTTACTTAATTATTGAATTAAGGAAGATCGGGCATATCCGAGAAAGAGATTTTCAAGGAGTAAGAAGGTTTTATGAAACCATATTTTGAATAAAGTAGTGGAATGGAATTTGTATTGATATTGGAATGAAGTATCGGTTTTTAGATTACAACTTATAATTATCTTTAGATATGAACGTTTTTGATCAAGGTCTGAGAGGTAATTAAAATACCCCAACTTGAACGACTTCAGGATTATCTGAGGATGATATAAGTTGTAATGGTAAAGGAGGTTAGTGGAATTTATTATTTCAATAGAGAAATAATAACGCAACGTTTTTGTGGAAATTTGGGAAACATGTATATAATAAGGATTCCAAAGTAAAAGGGAAACAAAAAGGAATTATGGGAAATTAAAATGATATTTTTGAATTAGAAAGGAAACATAAAGTTGAGTTCTATTCTAGGAAGATAAGTATGGGTTATTGTTTTTAAGTAGTGAAATAAAAGTTATTTCGTAACGCTGTTTTATGGAAAATAAGTTAAATTGAATTCATAATATTAGATAATAATGTGGCTAATGTTTGAAAGTGAAAATAGACAAACCGGATATGATATAGAACTTTCCTCAGTATTAAAATGAATTTTTTTAAAGTGAAATCTTATGTTGAATAAGAAGCGAAAAAACCATATTTATAATATCGAAAGATTTAGGAGTTTTAAATTTACTTTTGTTTTAATTAAAGGGCCAAGTGGTGCTGAATACTGAACCAGTGAACTCATTGGATTGTCATGATTGAAACACTGTATATTTTGATAGTTAAATCACCGACTATCAAATCTGTCCAATACAATTGTTGGTACGGATGGATCAAATTTATATTCAAAAACCATTCCAACCAACAAATACGTGAAGATATTAGAAGAACGTCGAGATGGAGCGTTGAAGACTGTAGATCTTCATAAACGGAAGAACCACTAAGATTCTCTGCCTTGCAAGCAGAGATAAGTTATGGTTCTGTCATGGTTGGAATCTATGGATTGCAAGGACTACTCACTACTGATCTGTAGGGTGATTCCTAGGATGCAGTAGTAGGGTACCTTCGGTTCATCCTGTTCCTGGATGACTTGGATGGACAAATGTCTGACAAAGTATTTACAAAAGGATTACGTACGTTGATTTCTTCAAACGTACCTGGGTAGCTCGCAAATAGAGTATGTTTGTGGATGTCAATTAGTGAAATCTGGCGGATCTGACGATGTGGCATTCAAAGTGAATGGTGGCCAGGTGTTCCAGAAGATAATTTAAACCTCAAGCCTCACAACTGGGAGATGAAAAAAATCGGGCAGGCAGCATGGCTATGTGGTTCGCTCCCATTATGGTGTATAATCACCTATCTAGAGAAATTCCATTCGCTTCTTTAATCTATTTCGATGTTGTCCCTTTTTGGGAAACGGTGGTTTGAGCCCAACTGTTGGTGATATACATTCGATACACTTAAGAGAAATGAGTGGTCGGTCATGTGTGGGCCAGGTTGCAAGACGTTTTTGTTGAACCCAGTGTATTCGCCTCTAGAGATATACTATCGACAGGTGATCCCATACCTTGTCATAATTGGAATCCAGTCTCCAATAAGCGCCCGTGGTTTTGTTTGTATACTATATATGTGGAGCGTGAGATGCAAGCATTCCTCTAAATTGATAATTACTTGTATTTAGACACTATCATAATATCAGACAAGATATTGATTTCAAAAATGTTTTGGGTTATCGTAAGGTAATAACTCTCTGTATTTATGTGTGGATTTGGTCTTACGATTTTCCTTTTCTTTCGAAAAGATTTTAACTTTAAAATCAAGTTGTGTGATACCTTAATACTGTACGAGTTTTTCTCACTCTGGTTCACCAGACTGACCCGGTGTTTTGTAAATGCTTAGGTTAGTCCAGGGGGCACAGGTCTAGGTTATCGGATGCAGCGAAGTCTAGAGACGAACTGAAGGTGTTCAGATGTATTGTATCTAGTATTTATTCCGATGTGTATGTTGTATATGGGGTAGATTATTATAAATATCCATAGGGGTTATTGTACTCTAATTGTAGGTTTTATTCAAAGCTCTCAATAAAGATTTATTTCTCTATTATATTTTGTTCCGCTGCGATGTGAGACTCTTATTATGTTGTGTTAGTTCTTCTTCTTCTTCTATTCTAATATTTCTTTCTTTCTTATCTTACCCTCTAATTTCTTTCTATAAACGTTCCAGTGTTTTTTCGGTGTTGGGAGGTCGGCATGAGTTACGGTAAAGGAATTTATGTCGATTTTCGGGGCCGAAAATCCTTGGGCCGTTATAGTGGTATCAGAGCTATTGGTTTAGTAATAACCTTGGCTCTGTGGTATGACTCGATAGAGATTGGGTTAGTAATACCCTAGATCGAGATTGAGCGTGTATATATATGAGAGCATACCTGTAAATTTTATATACAAATGGTTTGTATTGTGTTTGTTGATCGGTTCAAGTGTTGAGAAGCATATAACTGGCAGTGGATACAATATTGTTTTAAAAAGAGGGTAAATGAAATAATTTTACCCAAATTATATAATTTTTTTGTATAGAAAAGAAATAATTTTGTCTAATTATTATGATATTAGTGTGTTTGATTGATTTGAAAGGAATTCAAATCGGATTGAAAAATTGAATTGAGACTTAACTTTGTTAAGTGAAGTTGAATTAAGAATGATATCGGAATTAAATAAAAACAGATTTGGAAATTTGAAATTAAATGAATAAATAATAATCAAATCTGTGAAACCAAAATAAAATATTAATATTGAAAGTGAATTCAATTGATTTGGTTGTGTATTGGTTGTTGATTGCAAATTGGTTGTTATTGGGTGATAGTTTGTTGAATGGAAATAATCGACGATTTAATGGAGCTAAATGAATTATAAACTGAAGAATAAATTCCAGTATAATTAAAAACTGGGCTAGAACTGCGTATGAATTGGAATTTATGATTTAACCCTGTATTTGAAAATGAATTGGGGTATATGCTTGATTTTGGAATTAGTGTAGTTACACTTGTTGACTAGTGAAATATTATCTCGGGATTTCATATGTTTATTACTCATATATGAATTGAGTTTAGTACAGGTGCCAGATGACTTTGAGAATTGATTATAGTTGCGTATACTGCACATAAATTGGGCAAGTATGCTAAATAGCGCTCGAGAAGGTACGCCTACGCGAAAATATAAAATTTTAGGGTTTGATTTTTGTTTTCCGACCGTGTGGGTCGAGATATATATATATATATATATATATATATATATATATATATATATATTATTTGTTCCTGCGATATCGCAGATGTCACTCCGTGCAGGGGAGAATCTGCCAAATTTTTCTGGGAATTTAATGTGTTAGAATTTTTTTGACATTTTTGAAAATATTTATCTATGATATTGAATTGGTTTTCGATTTAAATTTGGAAATTAACGGGTTTGTAACTTTCTTTCTTACCTTAGCAATTTCGAGGACGAAATTATTTTAAGGGGGGAAGAAAGTAACTTCCTGCATTTTTGGCAGTCTAATATTTTATTTTATTTATTATTTTAAATATTATATTTGGAATATTAGTGAATTTTAATATTTAAATTCGTTTATTTAAAACGATGTTTTAACGCTATATATTTATATAATTGTAAATCGAGCTCGAAATGGCGCGGCAGTTTGTAATATGGAGTTTTGAACTTCAATTGGATATACAGGATCCGATATAAGTTGGATTTTTATGAAAATTGAAATGTTCGAACCATATTGATGATAATTTTCTAATGGAAGAGAAAAATTGTAATTTCGTGTTATAAATTGTTAATTATGGATAAATAAAATTTTAAGATAGTCGCTATGAAAATCGTTATTAAAATATAGGCCTTTAAAATAGCCGATTTGCAAATGGTCTCCGTTTTCGACGAAATCAGTTTTATTGGGACCGTAACGTTAAATTATTGTATGGTATTAAACTGCGTGGCAAACCAATGTTGTATGTGACTCGCCGTAAACGCCCAATCAATTTTTATAGCCTGTAATTAATTTAATTTAATTCAATATAGGGTCATTTGTGTATAACTTGAGCAGACGATAGAATTAAGCCACGAAACCAATTCCGTTGAGTTTGTATCAACGATTAGAGTCGGGATAGGTATATAGTTTGTTATTTTCGGAGACCGGATAATTTGGTGTCCAAAATAGCATGGCGGTGCATATAAAAATAGCTTACCGGGAAAACAATCTCAGAATGCGATGAAACTAGTGCCGTTGGGTTCATATTAATTAATTATTATAGGATTTTAAGGTTTCAAGTTAATTGGATTTATTTAATGATTGTGGAAAATTTAAACGCGTGTTTTTCGCTGGTTTTATAAAGGAAATTTTTTCAAGCGATGTTGGAATTCGACGAAACCTGTCCCATTAGGCCCGGAATATTTTTCTATGCTAGGATTAGCCTTTTTATCAGAAAACAGAAATCATTTGTAGTGGTTTTTATCAATTACTTCACGACGAAGTTTGGTGTAATAATATAATATTAAACCAAGACCCTATATATACCCCATGTTCTGAAAACCCTCGTCAAATATTTTTGTCTGTTCAACATGAAACAAAGCCGAATCCACCTTAAAAGAACGATCCAAAATTCATGAAATTATTCCTCAAATTTCTCAAAATCCGCTAATCATTTCATGAATCAGTCAATTGCAATAATACTCAACTTGGTGAGATCTTTAAGACCAATGGTCGTGATGGGTTCTGATTCAATGTGGTGGCCATTACGGCAGCGGGAAGTCATGCCGCTTGTAGTTGATTTGGGGACGGTAGAGGCTATCGAGTTGATCAGTTTTTGGGGCATAGATGGAGGTACCGTCGGCGCGGGTTTTGGTGAACCCTGATGGTGGTCCAGTGGCCGGAGCTTTGAGGTGTGATGGCTTCTGTTTGGTTGGCAGTGTGGAAGCAGGTTTCAGGTGAAAGCCTGGAATGATGGGATTATTTCGTGAGTTAGGTTCAAATGCTGGAGGGACAGAACAAAAGACTTGCGGTGGACAAGAGAGTGTAGCGTGAGTGATAAAGGACGGTGTCGAATGCAATCAAGTGAGGAAAAAAAAGTGAAGTGTTCTGGAGTTGGAGATATGCGAAGGGATGAAGTAGTTTTCATGAAAATTGATGTAAATCAACGGATTAATCCACGTCTCTGAGTATAACACAATTAGTTTTAAGTAATTTTAATTAACAGTTAACTTTAAATTAAAACCATATAACTATTAAAACGTTGATTTGGTGCAGGCAGCTTTTGGAGGATCCACTGCAGTTCAAACCAAAAGATCAGCCTAGGCTTTTGTTAAGTAATGGGTTAAAGGATGTAATTAAAAGTTCTTAGTAAATTAATGAATAAATTAAAGGGGTTTAACTATGCTAATACAAATTCTTGGTAGGGATCGATTTGTTGTTGTGTTCATACGAGTGGGAGGAGCGACGACAAAACAGTTTGGACGTGCATACCATGGGAAATTACATTAACGAATGGAGGGAGTAACCCAAAAAGGGGTCGGCCTAAATCCATGTTAACAATAATAATTAGAATTAATAATATTTAATTAAGAAACTAATCAGTTGATTATATGCATTCAACTGGTGCGTATTTCAGGTACGTTGAGATTGGAGGACATCGTTAGCAAGAGGAAAGGAGTCTACCTAATTTCACATTTAACAAAAGTAAACTTTACTAAAGTTAATTAAATAAAATGAATAGTTTAGTATAAATTGGAACTTATAATATTTATAATTCATGTAAATTTATTATCAGAAAATATGGTGAGAAAAGAGTTGTGGGAATTGCTGGAACAGACCCTACATTCTGAGACCTTCTTAAACAAAGCTGGAAATAGATGGGATTTTTCACTAAATTAAACATCTGTTTAATTTAACTGAAACCATATCGCCTTAGCGACAACGGAATCAAACCAAGGTGAGTTAAACTCACTCAGTTTCCCCATTTATATTTTACATAAATTGGGTTTTTATTTTGTGTGCTCTGTTTGTTATGGTTGACTGTATGCTGGTTATATATTTATTGGTGGATTTAACTGATGAAATTAAACCGTTGTTTAATTTCATGAAAAACAAAATCGTTATTTTAACGATTTGATCCAATAAAGGTAATTTACCTTGTTGGTCACGTTTATAAAATAAACGTGTTTAATGGTTTGAATTGTTCGATCTGACTGAATTGTTAGATATCAGTTAAATGGAAATGGAATCATCTAATTTAACCGTTTGGATATAGGGAAGAACAGGTTGGAGGGATCTAACGGGATTCCTCAAATAGATTATTTATTTTCATATACTATCAATATATGAATTGTCCTGATTAGGTGATTGGTTTAATTATTGATAGTTGTCTGGAATTTCAAACTGTATTTTGTGTTGACCAATGGGCAATATTGGTTGGGTAATCGACAGTAAGTGGCCTAAGAAAAAATTGGTTTGATTATATTGATTTACCGTCAGGTGAATCGATAGAACTGAAGTTATAAATGTTATTTTATAACTGGAGATAAATTTTGAAATATAATTATTTTGAATAAAAGTTTATTAAAAGGAAAATAGATATTTATTATTTATTATTAATTATTAATTGATTTTATAAAGTAAACTTCTGATGTTAATCAGATCTATAAACTCGTGAATAAAAATTAACCCAACTATTGAATTGGATAAGTGTTTTGTCAATAAATAATTAAACGGAATTATTTAAATTAATTATATTATTAGTTAATTTAAAGGTAGAACTTATTGAAATCGGTTAATGAAATAACTGCGCTTTAAGTCAATTAAATCGACCGTTTTTAAGTGTGATTGATTATTAAATTAGTGTGTTTGAATAAAATAGTTTAATGAATATTGTATAAATTTAAATAAGGTTTTTAGAAGGATGTACTATTTTTTTTGTAAATAAAGAAATTAACTACTAAAGTAGTTAGTGATCGAAGAAAACTATTATCCTAATTAATAATAATTTAGGGAATTACTTTTTAATTGAAATTCATTTAAAGAGTAAGCGGAATTGAAATGAAATATACTTGAAAGGTGAAAGGGAATTGCGAACGGGTTTTATATTTCAAAACCCGAATTTGTATAACAAAGTTATGAAGAAAATTTTAAGCGAATATGATAGTTTAAAATAAATGTCACTTAATTATCTAAATTTAGTACAAGTATATTAAAAAAAAGAGTTTATGATCAACTAGGATTTACATAAAAGTGGTTTAAGGTGTTATATCGTTAATTTTAAATTAACATTACTTAAAAATGGGATTAAGTAAAAGTGTGAAATTGAAATGAGATTTCCAAAGCGATAATGGTTGAATGGATCTGAAAAGGAATTAGTAAAAGGTGAATTTGGTGAAAAAAGTGGGTCGTAGGATTTGATAACCAAATTCGAATTATAAATGAGCTTGGTTAAAGGGGTCGAGTTATAAGTGATGCTTTATAAAGAAGTTACTTATTTATTGAATTAAGAAAGATCGGGCATATCCAAGAAAGAGATTTTCAAAGAGTAAGAAGGTTTTATGAAACCATATTTTGAATAAAGTAGTGGAATGGAATTTGTATTGATATTGGAATGAAGTATCATTTTTTGGATTACAACTTATATTCATCTTTAGATATGAGCGTTGTTGATCAAGGTCTGAGAGGTAATTAAATTACCCCAACTTGAACGACTTCAGGATTATCTGAGGATGATATAAGTTGTAATGGTAAAGGAGGTTAGTGAAATTTATTATTTCATTAGAGAAATAATAACGCAACGTTTTGGTGGAAATTTGGGAAACATGTATATAATAAGGATTCCAAAGTAAAAGGGAAACAAAAAGGAATTATAGGAAATTAAAATGATATTTTTGAATTAGAAAGGAAACATAAAGTTGAGTTCTATTCTAGGAAGATAAGTATGGGTTACTGTTTTTAAGTAGTGAAATAAAAGTTATTTCGTAACGCTGTTTTATGGAAAATAAGTTAAATTGAATTCATAATATTAGATAATAATGTGGCCAATGTTTGAAAGTGAAAATAGACAAACCGGTATGATATAGGATTTTCCTCAGTATTAAAATGAATTTGTTTAAAGTGAAATCTTATGTTAAATAAGAAGTGAGAAAACTATATTTATAATATCGAAAGATTTAGGAGTTTTAAATTTACATTTGTTTTAATTAAAGGGCCAAGTGGTGCTGAATACTGAACCAGTGAACTCATATTGTCATGATTGAAACACTGTTTATTTTGATAGTTAAATCACCGACTATCAAATCTATCCAATACGATTGTTGGTACAAAAAGACCAGAATCGAATTTATATCTAAAAACCATTCCGACCAACAAGTACGTGAAGATATTAGAAGAAGGTCGGGAAGGAGTGTTGAAGACCGTAGATCTTCATAAACAGAAGAACCACTAAGATTCTCTCCTTTGCAAGCAGATATAAGTTGTGATTCTGTCGTGGTTGGAATCTACGGATTGTAAGGACTACTCGCTACTGATCTGTAGGGTGACTATCTTCGGTTCATCTTGTTCCTGGATGACTTGGATGGACGAATATCTGATAGAGTATTTACAAAAGAATCATGTACGTTGATTTCTTCAAACTACCTGGGAAGCTCCCAAATAGAGTAAGTTTGTGGACGTCAATTAGTGATATCTGGCGGATCTGACGATGTGGCATTCAAAGTGAATGGTGGCTAGGTGTTCCAAAAGATAATTTGAACCTCAAGCCTCATAACCGGGAGATGACAAAAATCGGGCACACAACATGGTTATGTGGGTCGCTCCCATTAGGGCGTATAATCACCTATCTAGAGAAATTCCATTTACTTCTTTAATATATTTCGATGCTGTCCCTTTTTGGGAAACGGTGGCTTGAGCCCAACCGTTGGTGATATACATTCGATATACTCAAGCGAAATGAGTGGTCGGTCATGTGTGGGCCGGGTTACAAGACGTTCTTGTTGAACCCAGTGTATTCGCCTCTAGAGATACACTATCGGCAGGTGATCCCATACCTTGTCATAATTAGAATCCTATCTCCAATAAGTGCCCGCGGTTTTGTTTGTATACTATATATGTGGAGCGCGAGATGCAAGCTTTCCGCTAGATTGATAATTACTTGTGTTTAGACACTATCATAATATCAAACAAGATATTGATTTCAAAAATGTTTTGGGTTATCGTAAGGTAAAAACCGTCCGTATTTATGTGTGGATTTGGTCTTACGATTTTCCTTTTCTTTTGAAAAGATTTTAACTTTAAAATCAAATTGTGTGATACCTTAATACTATACGAGTTTTCTCACTCTGGTTCACCAGACTGACCCGGTGTTTAGTAAATGCTTGGGTTACCCCGGGGGGCACAGGTCCAGGTTATCGGATGCTGCGAAGTCTAGAGACGAACTGAAGGTGTTCAGACATATTTTATCTAGTATCTATTCCGCTGTGTGTGTTGTATATGGGGCAGATTATTGTAACTGTCCAGAGGGGTTGTTGTATTATGATATTGTAAGTTTTATTCAAAGCTCTAAATAAAGATTTATTTCTCTATTATATTTGTTCCGCTGCGATGTGAGACTCTGATTATGTTGTGTTAGTTCTTCTTCTTCTTCTATTTTAATATTTCTTTCTTTCTTATCTCACCCTCTAATTTCTTTCTATAAGCAATGCAGTGTTTTTTCGGTGTTGGGAGGTCGGCATGAGTTATGGTAAAGGTATTTATGTCGATTTTCGTAGCCGAAAATCCTTGGGTCGTTACATCGGTAGTGTGGTGGCCAAGCAACCAATGATGCGTATAGGAGAAGGAATACGTTAACGTTTTATTTTTGTACTGCCATAAACTAATTCCAATCACAACGAAATTTGATGTAATGTTTCGTCTCGTTGTTCTGCACATCTCGTTACTCTGAACCCAATAAAATTTATTTGGTAGTAATCCAATTTTATGACATTATTTTAAATTACAAATCATTTATCGGTTCACTGATCTTATTCCGTTTGTTCACCAATAACCCTGTTTGTTTTCAAATTTGAAATGTTAAATTCAATTTTCACAAATACACATATATCCAAGCCGATTTCTATATATTTAAACAAATGAAGTTCTCCAATCCTTTTAACGCTACTTCATTTATTTTTAGATTAAACTATTTGTACTTTTTAACTGAGTTTCAATCCAATTTAACTATTCAACATAATTATTTAATTTTCAGCCAACCATTTCGAATAAAGTAATTAGTTCAAGTCGTACACAAAATCATATATTCGATTAACCCAAGTATCAACAATAAATTTATTATTAATCATTAAACTTCAGTTAATTACATATTTAAGTTGTCGAAATTTCTGGGACGTTACAATATCCCCCCTTAATAATTATCGTCCTCGAAAAGGAGAGACCATTAGAGTTACACCACTATATACTTCAAATTTTCATGTTTGTGAGAAATTTTTCCACAACTAATTTAAATATCAATGTTCGAATCATCGATCCTTCATGCTTATCCATCACATTGAATTTACTCAGAAAATCAAATTTTCTTCCTCAGTTGGAGATCACTTTTGATCGTATACGATTTTCTTTATCTTATGAATCAGATTTTATTTATTTTCCTGCTTTTTAAACTATATTCGATTTCCTCAGACTAATTTTCTATCTCGATTTATTATGAGATATCTCCCAAATTCTCATTTTATCGAAACTTCTAAAATATTCGAAATCATATAATTTCTTTTCAAAATCGATCTCTTATTAAATTTCAATTTCTGTATAAACTGGATTTATGCGTCTCAGTTTATTCCAAATCCCTTTATAAGCCTCAGTTGTCACTATTCTTATCCATTATTGAACTGTAATGGGTCTAGGCTTTGCAACCATCAACCAAACCTCCTTACATTTAATCCATTAATTCTTTCCCAACACTCATTGAAGAGTGTAAATAACATTTCCTTTTCAAGTTACAAATTGTTGACTTGAAAATTTCCAAAAATCAAAATCTTTTATAACTTTTATATATAAAATATTTGTATTATTACTTCAAAGATATGGAATTGAAAATACTCCAAAATCCTTTCTTAACTTACTTTTTTAGGCATATTTTAAATTTCAAATTATTAATTTGAAAATACTTGATAACTCGAAGTTTGACAAGTCTACTGTCGTTCTCACATATGTTAGGCGTATGCTGGCCAGACGCACGACTTAAATCTTCAAGTACTACATATCCTTGTTTCAACTCCCAGTAAAATTATTTCAAAAATTCCCTTTTATAAACAGATACAGAAAGTACCAATGTGATGTTGACTGTTCATGAATCGCAGATACACAATGGTTTCGTCTGGATGCCCCAGACAACATCCATATCCATAGGAAATCACTTCCCTGCAAATTTCATCATGAACAGATTAACAGAAGATATTTGAAGAATCAAAAGAAATCTGATGTCATTGAGCGTCGGTTACTCTATCTCACGATCACGAAATCAAATTATCAAATGAAATTAGCTCAAGTCATGAGGACTAATCAAGTTATGAAGACAAACTGTTGCATTGAACCGTTGGTTCACTATCAGTAAGATATCTCAAATACTCGCACGGCACATCATTCTACCTTTAGTAACTCTAATGGTTACATCTCTTTCACCAATAGGCAATTTACCGTGTGGACCTCAATTACACATTGGTTATGCCTGGGTCCCCCAGGAAACATCCATACCTGTAAGCTTTCACAGCTCAGCGGATTTCGCCCTTATAATTCGACTGTAGATCGCAGCAGTCACAATGGTTACGCTTGGTTTCCCCAAGAAACATCTGTCCGCCGTAGGCTATCTGTAGCCCTGCAAATTTCGCTACACGGTCGAATTCCAACTAATTTAGATCGCAGCCATCACAATGGTTACGCTTGGTTCACTCAGGAAACATCCGACCACAATAGGTTATCTACAGCCCTAAAAATTATGTTATTAGTCGTGCTCAACAGCAACTCGTGAGTTTTATGTCCGGACAACCTACTGCCACCAGCAGCATACCCAAGGTCGAATCGAAGGTACTTTCCTTGTTTTGCTTTGAAAATATACATTACTAAATACATATAGTACTTTAGATTATACTCCTCATAAATCATAATTATATCAAATTACATAAGATTTTCTTTCCAAATAATATTTTCAATCATCTCATTCTTATCAATTTTGTCATATAAGACTTTGTTACCTTCCAAATCAATGGCTTCTGAATTTGCTACATTCTTATATATATACACACACATTTTCCATATAGGTTTCGAAACTTTTGTATCAAATATCTAAAATCAAATATTCTCAAATTGTCATTCAAATTCCAAAACTTTAGTTTTTATTCTCTTAATCACTTCAAATATTTGATTTCTCTTTCAAATCTGATTCATGAATCTATTTGTTACAAACCGAATTTCTTCCAAACTTCTCATTATTAAGTACATCACTCAATTCAAATCTTTTATGCTCATATAATTTCAAAAAATTTCTATTTTTATAATAAATTCCACATTTACGAATCATTACTCTTTTGCATTCACATGCTTCGACCATAAATTAGTGAAGCGAACAACTCCCTAAATATTAATCTCGAAGGCCGAAACCAACATTAGATCAACACTCAAAAAGTCATTCAACTTACTAATCTCTAGCCAGTTTCTAATTTCCTTAACTCTTTCTTAATTCCTTATCAATTTCATGCTTACGCAACTCTCAGATTCAATTTACAAATCTATTTCTCTTACGTTCTGTCGTCCTTCATTCTCGACATATGGCTTTATGTTCTTCAGTACTCGCCATTATGATTTATCAAAACCCGTTATCCTCTCACGGTCTTCTGAAAAACATTTACAATTATCATATTTATTTTCTACAATTCTAGAAAACCGCTTATTACCATTGAAAAACATTTCCATATATCCACAAAATTTTATTTACTATAAAAATACACTTTTTTCTCAGAGGGAAACATTTCTAAATTCGTTATTTGATTTAAACAGTTATTAAATAAAATTTCGTTATTCCACTTAACTGTTAACACTCATTTACTTACCTCTCAGACCTTAACTGAACAACATTATTAACCTTGAAACAGATAAAATTCTCAACTTTGAACACCAGAAAACATTCATTCCCGTAATTTTCGAATTCAAGTTAAAATTTTATTTCTAAAATCGTTGATTATAACAATAGTCCATGCCTTCAAAATATATTTTTATACTTTATTCATTAATCTGAACAATTTATTTAATAATATATTAAAGTTTTGATTAAAAAGGGAAGTAAATAGTACTCTCCTGAAATTCGACATAATTGATTCTACACATAACCTTCTTTTTGAATAATCTGTTAATCGATATCATATTCCGAACTTTGGAAAATCTCATTTGATTTATGTTCTGAACTTTAGAATAATCTCACCGTACTGGTTAACTTCATCACCTCTATCTCCAATTTCATTTGCAACATTTTTTCTTTTAATGTTATTAAAAATATTATTCCTTTTATAGGAATTTGGACTCGCCACATCAAATTAGTTTTGATTTCATTTAAATGCGGGTTCAAAATTCTTTAACATCTTCATTCATATTTCACTTTATGTCATCCTTGATTTACTTCATTTACAACTCTCGTTTACCATCCATTTCTTGTTAATTTATTAACAAGTTTATATCTTACTACTAAATTCATATATTCGATTATACCTTATTGGTTTGAAACCAACTATAATTTATCTTGCCAAGTTAGTAATAAAATTTAACATAATCGAATTCCAAATCTACTATTCCGAAATTTATTACCATTCATTTATATTCCGAATATCGAAATAAAATTCGTCGTTTTCATTTTTGAAATGATTTCAAATTTCTCTTTTTTCATTCAATTTCCTATCTAAATTCTTGTTTCAATAAATTCCAGTTGCCTTCGATTGTTAAACACATAATTAGAGAAATTATTTGTTGATTCTCTTATATCATTGTTCTTTTGATACCATTCGACAATGGATTCTAGATTCAAATCTAAGTGGGACTTATCGAAGAAAACCCTCGCGAACCTGGATTCGAAGACTTCCGAAGACTGGGGATTCCAAATAAAATTTTCGAATCTCAAAATAAATTTTTATTTCCGCCGTATTAGTTTCAAAATACTATTTTTAAAATACTTGATAATTCTAAAATAATTTATCTTTCAAATTTTTTTTCAAAACCTTTTTATTTTCAAGATCCGTTCTTAAACCCAATAAGCTAAGCTTTGTATAAACCAAAGCTCTGATACCACTTGTAACATCCCGCCTTTTTGACCGCTTCAAACCAGTAATTAAACCAATTTAAAATGTCCAAATCGACGGAGCGTATTTAGCTTACAGAGTTTTAAAAAATAGAATTAATGCAGAAAATACAAAATAAATGACAGAGTATTGAACAATAGAATAAATCTTTCATTTATAAATTAGAATTTTGAGTAAAATACTTATACATACAATGGAATTTAAGAGAAACAATTTAATACAAGAAAAAAAATCTTTACTGGTTTGAAATTTTTTAGAGTGCACCGTCTTTGGAATCCCCAGCTTTGCCAATATTCAAACCCTACGTTGAAATTTTAAATCTGTACTGCTCAGGTCTGACCCGAGCATTCCATGCAAAAACATAAAGCATTCGAGTCAAGATTAATCATAGTTCAAGTTAATTTGCTTCAATATAAACAGAAATATAATAGCTAATCCTCACATCAGTCATATGCCAGATATAGTGGTGTAGTGTCTGTGTTATATCGGTTTTATTTTAGGGACAAATGGTCACGGAAGCCTGCATATACACACGTGCACTGAAACATCCCACCTCCATTAAGGTCACTAACCAAGGGAATGCCTTAACTTCAGTGAAGCATTTTAGGTAAAAGATGCCAATAAATTACAAGAAAGATAAGATAAAGCAGTGGAAAATAAAGTCATTTTATAAACAATGTGGTTCAGTCAAGCTTTTACAACAATTGTCTCAATCATACATAGAACTTCTGTCTTGATTCAAAATTTTCCAAGTATAAAAGGAGCATAAAAATAACAATGATATTCCCCAATAAAGCATGAAGTAGCCATAGCAGTGGGAGAGAGAGTCCAAAGCAATACATCGACTATCTTCGAGTTTGGAAAGAAAACTGAGCCAAGTGGTAACATTTCCTCCCTATGGACCTGGGTAGGGGGGAGGCAGAAGAAAAGAGGCGAAACAAACTAGGTTAGACATAAGTCTGGTAAGTCTAGTGACTTTCAGCATGTAAATAGGCAAAAGCATCATGACATGAATAAACTGAATATAAGACAATACCGGGATAACAAGGATAACAAGATAACATACGATCAACATAGATATGATAAGGCAAGATAAACTGAATGCACTTCTACTCTTTCTCTGCTTCGCTACTACCCTATTATTCTGATTTCTATATCTCTGCACCGTCTAACTAGTGTCCTAACGAATAATCTGTATAAAATGACAATATTACAATGTAATCCCAATCCTCGCAATTATGGTAGCCTTCAGGTGTACATCTAGTATAAGGATCTTACCTCAATCAGCCTAATAGCCATGAAGATGTTAAATGTACCCTTGCTACCCTACCGATCGGCTCCTTATTCGTAGTAATTTTCCTTGTGTCTGTGTCAATCGGCCCTCTTTTGTGTGTAGATACCCTGTGCTAGTCCCATCATAAGGTGCATCAATCCTTATGATAGAAACCCGACACGATTCAAGATGCACAATGTATAACTACTGGTAACCAGTGCCTGCTTTTTCCCACTCCGGAGTACGTGCACGTCCATAATCCGTCGGAACCTACACTGACATACCCCTGCCGCTATTTTTGACCGCTTATAATTATCCCAGTAATCGTGCCCCACCCTGCCTAGTTTCTGGGTACCTTGATACATCTATGTGGGTTACTGCTGAAATGGGTCCCCGTTACTAGGGTTTCTTACTGGTTAAGTTTATGGGCCTATATTTACTAATATTACCCACCAACCCAATATGTACTTAACCCTCCTATTGATTTAAACATGTTTACTTAATGGTTAAGTTTATGGGCCTATATTTACTAATATTACCCACCAACCCGATATCTACTTAACCCTCCCACATGTTATGTCATATTGGTTAAGTGTTGTCCATTCATGTTAACTTAACCCACCCACTCATCATGTCATGTTGGTTAATTGTTTATTAATAACCCATCTCACTCGTCATGTTGGATTGGTTAAGTGTTTCCTATTAACTTAACCCCGTGCATTCATCATGTTATATTGGTTAATTATTTCCCATTAACTTAACCCCATTCGTTTATAAAGTTACATTGGTTAAGTGTTTCTTATTAACTTAACCCCACGCGTTCATCATGTTGTATTGGTTAAGTGTCATCAATCAATTCAAGTTAACTTAACCCACCCATGTGTCATGTTACATTGGTTAAGTATTGCCTTCTTGTGTTAACTTGACCCTTCCACGATCCTGTTATATTTGTTAAGTGTTACTCTCTTGTTTTAACTTAACCCTACCCATTCATTATGTTATATTGGTTAAGTGTTTCTTATTAACTTAACCCTACTCATTCATCATGTCATAATGGTTAAGTGTTTCTTACTAACTTAGCCCTTCTCATTCATCATGTTGTACTGGTTAACTTAACCCTACTCACTTGTCTAACATGTTATAACGGTTAAGTGTTCTAAATTTACTTAACCCTTCTCATTCATCATGTTGTACTGGTTAACTTAACCATGCTCACTTGTCTAACATGTTATAATGGTTAAGTGTTCTAAATTTACTTAACCCCACCTTCTTAGCATATCTGTTTATTGGCATTAATTAATTTATTAATGCCCCAATCTCTCACATTAGAATTGTTGTTTGCAGTTGCTGGATGTGCCAGGCGGTTCCGGGCAGACTTCTACCGCAAACTCATTCTAATCTCGGGTTTTGGGCTAAATGTGCTAACTTCTCACATTAGATCTGTGTTGTTGCGGTTACTAGATGTGTCGGGCGGTTCCAGGCAGTTTTACACCCCAACTCAATCTAACCTCGGGTTAGGCATGTTTATCTTTTAGCATATTTACATATTGTCATATATGCCCAAACCTAGATTTTTGTATATTAATCATCCCACATTCACCAAACTAGTCATGTTCCAATTCTCAAGTTATTCCCAACCAAGTCAATTACAGGTTATGCCCCACACATTCAAATTCAAATTATTACTCAAAATAAGTTACACTCAATCTTCCCAAATTTGCAATAATAGTCATGCCCTAAAATAACAATATACATTATGCTTGGTGTCCTAACCAATAGTTATGCCCAATCTAGATTAATATTCCAATTTACAGCTTACACCCAATCTAGATTTAATATTTCAATTTACCCCAAATTCGCAACAATAATAATTATGCCCCATATCACAAGTTACAAATTATGTTCCATTATTACCAAATAGATTATTCCCCAATACCCACGTATTCCAATCGCACGTATAATCAAGTTTAGTCTAGGTTCCGAATGAACCTAGTATTCATAAAATAAAAACAAGAAAGGGGAAGAAAGAAGGAACATAAATGAGAGTAGGCATAAAACAGGCGTTACAATGATATTTCTGTCAAATATAACATTATGGACCTAAGAGGATTCGGATCTGTTAGAATTGAGGTATAACAAAGATGGATTTTGAAATAAACTGATAAAAAAATAACATCGTGGGCATATAGAATCATAGACTTGACAATATCATGAACATAAAAAGATTATAGATCTGATAGATCTAACAAAATAACAACATGGACATGAGAAGACTACAGATTCGACGTACAACAAAAGATAGGTCCGAATAAGTAGATAAAATAAAATCTCAGGCATAGAACTGATAAAAGGGAAGGAACAAATCTGAAAGGATTGACTTATAATTTAGCATAGATCTAGATTCACTCTATTACATGTCAGGATAACAATTAGGTATTTAAATATGAAGAGTAACTGAACTTACATTGCTAGGATTAAGAAAAGGTAACAGAATCGTTGTTGTTGTTGCAAAACTAATCTTCTAATTTGATGTTGATTAAACCTCAAAGGTGATTGTTTATGAAGAACTTCATGATTTAAGTTTTAGAGGCGGAGGCAAAGAGAATTAAGAGTTCAGCAGCATATAGGCGTCATAAGGAATTATTATGAATTAGGGTTAGGTCTAGGCACTAATTTATAGGTGTAGAGAGTGTTTTAGAGCCTTTAGATCACCATAGAAGCCATCAGGTCCATCCAGCACATCGAAAATTGTCACTGCCCAGATCTGGCCGATGGGGTCGACCCTTACAAGGGGGGTCGACACCTATGCCGACCCCGGTGTCGACCCCAAAGTGTCTGGGTCGACACTAGTGTCGACCCAGCGGGGCTCGGGGCGACACACCAAACATAGCTGGTTCCGTGTTTCCTCCTTCCGCCTTGGATATTTGAATATTTTTGAATTTAAATTGATTTTATTTATTTATTTATTTATTTATACAAACTTCCAACCTCAATAACTTCTTTATATTATATCCGTTTACGCAAACTTGTACTCTATCTCAAGCTGAATTCCGAGTTGAACACAATGGCACAACCCATTTCACTTAATTCTTTTTCTAAAACTAAATTATTCTTTAATTGCACTTATGTCCCGTTTTAAAATTGTGGGGTGTTACATGCACGGATACACGTGTGCACTGCCCCAGCATCCTTTGACCACAAATAATCTAGTATGGTGAGGTTCATAGTATGCGCGCAACATGCCGCAAGACAGGGAGCAAACAATGATGAAGTAGTAATAAAACTCGCGAGACCAGGTTCACAAAGAAATAAGGGCATATATCTATACATATTTGTGGTTCAGTGCACACACACACACACACACACACATATATATATATATATATATATATATATATATATATAAGATTTCAATAAGCAGATTGGTGCGGTTCAAGTAATGCCAAAAAAAAGATTTCAGTAAGCAGGTCATTTAAAGAAGGTAGAGCATGCAAGTACGACAGCATGTTACTATAAGTGTGTAGATTTAAGTATATCGCACTAATAGCTCCATAAGACATCTTATTCATGAAGCAGGTTGCTTTGGAATTTTATTCAATAAGAGAAGGTCTACTAAATGGGATACCTAATGCATGCAGCAATGTTATTTTTTTTCACTTTTCATGCAAATTTTGGAAATGAAAAGAGAAACAGAAAAGACATCCATGTTACATCCTTATGATATCATAGTGAAATAATTTGTGAAGCATGTTGGTTAGTCTACATGATATTCGCCTACATATATATTTGTTTGCAACATTTTTACGAATCGAGATTATGCACTTAAATTGTTAGGCAAATAATGTCTACTGGGTTAAAGATATTTCATTCATCTGATACTCAGCTCCACATGCTACTTATCACTTTGTTGTGGCAATAAGAAAAAAAAATTAACACAAAGCACTGTTTGACTTATAAACTTCCAGTCTCATGTGTCAAATATAAAAATCAAATTCAAATCCATCATTTAAATGTCCCTTTTTCTAATCTAGCATGGGATGAAACTACTAAACATGTTACAAATATAGAAATACAAAAAGGAATTGTTTTAACAGCAGCAATATAAGAGTTGAAAAGGGGTCCGATCCAAACCAATAAGAACTAAAAAGCGATCTGGAAAATCAGTAGCAGTACTAGAAAGGATGACCATCATAATGTTACTTTATCTTTATTTTTCCCGAAGGCAAAGAAAACACAAAAACATTACTAGGGTATATAACAGGCATGCATAGGTTAAGTGTGCCAATTCATATGTGAAGCATTTTATAGAAAGTCACATGTGAAATAAACGAGCACAAGCCCAAATGTATGGAGACAACCAAAACTCATATATGTATATAAGTTCAATACCCAGTAAATGTCATGAGGCAAATATATTTCAGGCGCAAAGCAATGGACTCAAGTGTGAAAATTCTAATGTTACATCTTCTGGTCATTACGTGTATACATATAAAATGTATATACATAGGAATATCGCAGCAACCAAGATGTGTGTAACCCTATTAACCAAAAACTGGTGGTATGGGGTTCAGGCTCAAATACGGTCAAGTGAAAAAAAAGATGGTCGAGACTAAAATACCAATAATACGTACATATGCAGGACAATGGATGCAATGCAGGTCAGTGTATGCAATGTAGGTCAGTGTATGCCAAATGATTTAAAAGTAAAGTGGTGATTGAAGACATCATGAGTAAGGGATTTCCAGCTTGCATACTTAAAATCAAATCAAATGCTGTGTATGACACTGTGAAACTTCAAATGTATGTCTTGTTCCGGAACTCGAATAGGACATATATTCTGTCTTCCTATTTCAGTTATTAAAAAAGATAGCAGTAACTGGTACAATATAAACTGGGTATAAAACTAAATGATAATTTACTTATAATTCTATTCGTGAAGGGGTATTCATGAACTAAAACATTTCAGATATGGTTCAGATCATACGGCAAGCGCATACATCTGTATTGTTACCAAATAGTTCAGACTTACCAACTGAATTATCCACATGGCACATATGTTCATTGTTCCAACAAAAATAGTAGTGTATAAATGGGATATAGCAATCAGCTCAAAGCAAGTATATAACTTCAACCGACAAAATTTGTGTGGTTATTAAAGGCTAGATAAGCATAAATATGTGTAGAAAAATTTGTGTGGTTACCAAACATTGAACACGAGGCTAGACAAGCATAAATGTGTGCAGCTAACATGTACCATTCAGTACATTCAGTGAATACTTGTTGGACAGTTTTACATTTATTGTTACGCACAGGAATGTATTTCGGTTAGGAACCAAGGTATGGGCAGTACATTTCATGAGAATTCCGCGAGTAAATAAGACAGTGGAGCACATGCAGGCCAATAATGTAACCAACTATTATATCTTATATCCTGATTCATACTGAAACCAAAATACTTGTATACAAAGATCCGTCGTGAGCAATATACTCACCCTAGGACAGCGTCTTAGGGGCGAGTGAAGACGTGGAGTGACAATTAACTTTCCAGCGACGGTGAGGGTGAAACGCAATGCGGCTGTTCTGGCTACCAAAAGAAGGAGAAGCGGTTTGATTGCAAATTGTAGAAGGGGGACTCGATTGGCAGCCATGGATTAGGAAAAGCTATAATCGATTTAAAGAGAAAGGAAAGGGAGAAAATTTGGGGTTTTCAATTTAGGAGGAAGGGCTGATTTTAGGGGAAGGTTAATTTGGGAAGAACGATTATTGTTGGAGAATTTTTAGGGGAATAGTCGGCTTCAGCCATAAAAAAAAGAAAAAAGAAAAAGGGGAGTGATTCGATTTCTTTCTGATGAAATAGAGAAAACCCTCGCAATTTATAGAGGGGAAACCGTAGGAATGAAGGCATCGGTAGTGTGGTGGCTAAGCAACCAATGATGCGTATAGGAGAAGGAACCTGGCTATTAATTATTATACGGTTCTTTTTATTCGCACCATCATTTACGTTAATGTTTTATTTTTGTACCGCCACAAACAAATTCCATCGCAACGAAATTTGACGTGATGTCACGTCTCGTTGTTCTACACATCTCGTTGCTCTGAACCCAATAAAATTTATTTGGTAGTAATCCGATTTTATGACATTATTTTAAATTATGAATCATTTATCGGTTCACTGATCTTATTCCGTTTGTTCACCAATAACTCTGTTCGTTTTCAAATTTTAAATGTTAAATTCAATTTTCACAATTACACATATATCCAAGCTGATTTCCATATATTTAAACAAATGAAGTTCTCCAATCCTTTTAACGCTACTTCATTTATTTTTAGATTCAACTATTTGCACTTTTTAACTGAGTTTCAATCCAATTCAACTATTCAACATAATTATTTGATTTCCAACCAACCGTTTCGAATAAAGTAACTGGTTCAAGTCATACACAAAATCATATATTCGATTAACCCAAGTAACAATAATAAATTTATTATTAATCACTAAACTTTAGTTAATTCCTTATTTCAGTTGTCGAAATTTCTAGGACGTTACAAAAGGATCACATAGCTCTCTATTCTCATTTGTTGTTTCTTCACTCTCTTCTCCTTCCCCCATGTAATTTTTGAATGAAATTATTAATTATAATATTGGAGCGCTGTCTAAATGAAGATTAAAGGAAAAAAAAGAAAATTTATCTTCAACATCGACAAATTCAGAAAATAAGGCATTTTCAACTGCAACAACAATACAAACTCATGACTCTCCATCTGCACCCAATCCAAAGAGATTCTTTTCTATATCGGCATATCAAGGTGAGTGGATTTAAGTTGTATCATTTTAGATAATGATATATTATCATTTAACATTCCCGTTATTGTACAATATGAATTGGTTAGAATAATTAAAAGTATTGAAATGTTATTATGACATGTTTAAATATGATATGTTGAAATGTTTAAACATATGTTAAAAGGATTAAAGTGACGAATTTGATATGTTGAAATATTAATATGCTAAGATATTAATATGTTGGAAAGTTTGCCAAAATATGCATAGCGATTATTGTTGTTTCAATTCCATGTTAACTTGTGACATTTATGTACATGGACCATTAACGGTAGAAATTAAGAAAAATTACATGATTTGGCAATCACATGTTATTGTTAAATTTGAACAATTATCTAATTAATTGATTACATGATGGAATAGAGCTGATTATATGTTAGAAAGAACATATGACATAAAATAGGCATAATATGATGACATGTAAAGTATAAATTATAGTGGAAGTTTGAAAGAATAGACATGCCTAGATTATATAGAAGATTTACAGTAAATAAGAAACTGTAACCGCGCTTAGACACGAGGTTAGATTACACTTGTGGAAGATGTCTGCCCGGAACTGCCCGACATATCTAGCATCCACAAGTGGTAAATCCAATGTGAGGAGACTAATTGCATAAATAAAACATGTAACGGTGCCAAGACATGAGGTTAAGTCAACTTGTGGAAGAAGTCTACCCGGAACCGCCTGGCAAATCCAGCATCCACAAGTGTAGGCTTAATGTGAGAGGTCTAGTGCATAAACATATATTTAAATATACGTAAATGGCAGGATTATAAATGGCATTAATTGTAATTAATGGGAGTGAATGGAATTGGATGAAAGATAATTACAACAGTAAAAGGGAAAGGAATGAACGGGGAATGATAATATTATAAATGAATTACACTAATGAGAATGTTATATAATAGGTAGGCTTGTCCTAGGAAAAAGTGAAGATTATAACTTAGGTATAATAACTGTGACGACCCGAACTTCCCCGGTCTCCGAAGAGAAGAGAAAGAACAAATTGTTTGAGAAAACGACAAATCAGAACACATACAGAAGAACATTTCATTGCGTATTACAACAATTTACATCAGAGTACAAGAATATACAGAGTATGAACAAATAATATACATTTGATAAATACAAGAGATTTACAAATTTACAGTGCATCGGAAAATAATACAAAGCACAACTGAAAGAGATAAACAGATACAGTGATTTCCGAATATCGTTCCAGCTGTAAACCAGGATCCTTTGAATATAAATCTACAAAACCAAAACTACTAGCTGTCCGGGTGGAAAATAGAGGCACCCAGAGTTTAGGTTAAAACAATAAACTCCAGTTCAATCATGTGACTGGTGTGAGAACTAAAACGTTTATTAAATCTTTATTGTAAAATAAAGTAAATCAAGGGACCATGCTGTATAACACGGAACGGGTTTCCTCCCAAGAGTACTAGTGCATAAAACAAACAAAGCAATGCTTTTTGAAAAAATGAAGCTATTATAAGACCCAGGTCCCATCACATAATGCAACACAAGCCTGAGGATAAGGTTTTCCTTCTAATAGACAAACACGCTTGGTACGTTTAAAACAAATTATTTGATACTATAATAAGTGTATAGTGTCAAAACAGCTTCAAACATAAATATATGAATCATAGACGGTATAGTATCCCATGCTACTATGTCGCCATACTAGGCTCTATAATTAAAACTGAAATGTCACGTATTGGAAATTGGATTTCCGTCATGAGTTTAGGCAAGGGATGTACTCCTAACCGCTTCAAGACACTCTAGCAAATGCCTCAGGACTGCACACTCTGGGCAACCCCTGGATCCAGCAGTGTCGGTCCTCCCTAACGATTGAGGATTAATTATTCTTGAACACATGTTTCCCGGTCCTATCAGACCTGTCCATCGGCTCTATAGTAACCGATATAACCGAGGTGCCTTGCAATCTAACAACCATATAGGTTAAAAATATAAAAATGTCTGGGTGAAGCGACCCGAAACTTCCCCGGTCTCCGAAGAGATGAGAAAGAACGAATTACTGTGAGGACAAGACAAATCAGAACACAAACAGAAGAACATTTCACTGTTATTACAACAATGCATCAGATTACAAGAATATACAGAGTATAAATGAATATTACACAGAAATATCAGAGATTTAAATTACATTTAAATACATAGCAGCGGAAAATAATACAATACACAACTAGAGGAGATATACGGATACAAAGCTTTCCGGATATCGTTCCAGCTGTAAACCAGGATCCTGTGAATATAAATCTGCAAAACCAAAACTACCAGCTGCCCGTGTCGAAAATAGGGGCACCCAGAGTTTAGGTTAAAACAATAAACTCCAGGTCAGTCATGTGACTGGTGTGAGAACTAAAACAGTTGTAAATCTTTATTTTCAAAGTTTGGTAAATCAAGGGACCACGCCGTATAACACGGAACGGGTTTCCTCCCAAGAATACCAGTGCATAACACAAACAGCGCAATGCTAAGTAAAGAAAAATGAAGCTGTTATAAGACCGAGGTCCCATCACACAATGCAACGCAGCCGAGGATAGGGTTTTCCCTTATAACAGCCAAAGAATGCTTGATACGGTTAAAACAAATCGTTTGATACTATTATAAGTGCATAGTGTATAAAACAACTTCAAATCATAAATATCAATCATAGGCGACATGAGCGTCCCATGCCACTATGTCGCCATATAGGTTTACAAATAAAACCGCAAAGTCACGTATTTGGAAATTGGATTTCCATCTATGAACCGAGGCAAAAGATAGTCCTCCACCGATTCGTGACTCTCTAGCCCGAGCCACAGGATCAGAACGCATCAACCCATTAGATCGTCAGGGCCGGTCCACCGATGTGGATTATTATGCCTGAACACTACGTTTCCCCGCCCTTTGGGGCGTAAGCGAGCCAACAAATGACTCCATCGGACCCGGATCGTCCGATCAAACCGAGGCGCCTCGCAACAGCAACAACCACATAAGTCAAACTCGTCAGGGCGTGTAAAACCACTGACGCCACTTCTAGCTAGAAAGAAACGCAAGTCCTCCCTGATGTCCTCTCCCGTTTTTGGTTCATACCGAGTGTGAAACTCGCGAAGTAAACGTTACACAAAGCTATGCCACACAGGCCGTGCTTTGATCATCACCACAAGGCTTTGCTTTTCAACAGAAGCCTCGATCAATTGCCACTTAGGCATGTCACACAGGCAATTCACTCCATGCGTTTGATATCCATCAATATATAACCCCTGAGCTCGTACGTCTCAGAGAAGGGCGTTAAGCAAGAGAATAAATTCTCCGCCGCCAAACAGATATATATTTAATAGAGATCAATCACACGGACTAAAATCCAATGTCAGACACACAGTCCATTTACAAGTCCGTTCTGGGTCTGAACGAAACCGGAGGCACCTAGTACCCCGCATATCCATCGATCTCCAAGTACGTCTGGACGATCACCAACTGTTTCCATCTTCTTGGGTGTACAGCCCAATCAAGATCATCAGTAGTCACCCAAACGACGTGAAGACTTCCGGTCTTCGACCATCGTCTTCATCTTCGACACCACGTCGAATCAGTTATTCAGAATGGGATAAACCCGGTCTTTTTGAATAACTCGCGTATATATTATAAAAGTGTTACACAAACACAACATACGCCTCATTCCAATTCAGAATATTCTTTTATTCAAATATTCCTATACTTTGGGAAAAGTTCCCATTAATTTTATCCAAGATAAATTCTTTAAATTTATTCTTTAATCTCCTTTGAATATCAATTCAAACTAGTCGGGATTAGCGAACCACACCGAAGTAATCATTTATTTTATTTTCCCAATCCCAACCTATTCATCCCATGAAGTAAAACTGGTTATACTTCATATCTAACACCACGGTGTTATCGGTAAATTCAATTACCATTTCCTGTTCAAATCTAATTAAAGATTTAACTATCGCCTGGAGTAAAACTGGTGATACTCCATTCTCGATCTTTTCAATCTAATTAAAGATTCATTAAAACTCCACTTAGTTTTAATCGTTAACTGGGTTAAAGAATCAGTGTCATTTAAAACACGGTTCACGATAAACCCAAAATCACATTCCATTAATTATCGGGTTAAAGAACGAGTGTTATTTAAAAACACTGTCCACGATAAACCCAAAAATCAATATCAATTCAATTCCAATTAAATATTCTTTAATCGGTACACTTCATTAAATCTAAATAAAAAGATTTAACCTTTTCTCAACTGGGTTCAAGAACAGTGTTAGTGAAGACACCACTCACGACAAACCCAAATCACATTCGATATTCAATACAAGGCTCTGAATAGAAAATATACCGGCTTATATTCAATATCGAATTCTACGACTAACAAATGTCGTATTGGAAATAACGATATAAATATATATCTTTCAAATTTCCATAACAACCCCTGTATAATCACGAATTCCAACATCGAAATATTCCGAAGACAATTTCGATTCAAATCCACTCCAATGCAATCATTGGATATTCTGGTTATTTTCAAAACCCTTTTCAAATTCAATTCATTTATTTAAAAATAAATAGAATTATATTTCTAGTTCAAAACTAGTTCATTTCGATAAAAATCTATTTTTATCCTTTCAAATATGGAGTTTTTCATCCCAATCCTTTCTAAATCATTTCTTATGATTTTACACAAATTATTACTATTTTTAATAATTTTATCAAGGCCCGTATAGTCGATTTCCATCAATGGCCATCGAACTGCACTTACAGCGACCTTTTTCAAATTTGATTTGGACGTAACTCCAAATCCAACCGTTAGATTTCAAATTTCTAATATTCATTAGAAAGCTCTTTTCGATACGAACCCAACGGTTCCGGTTTTAGGAGAATCCGACGGTCGGATCTCCCGTAATGTCCGTTTGAAATCAATGGTCGAAATTCGCGAACTGCCGCGGCGCGGCGCGTTCTATTCAGGCCATTATATTATATATATAATATATATAATATATATTTCGTCGATTTATATTTAAAACGAATTATATAAATAGTTTTAATATTCGTTTCAAAAGCAATCTCAACTTCCATTTCAATTCAAATCAAAATTGAATTCTTCTTTATAAATTCGTTTTAAAATTCATTTCTATTCAATTCAAATTTCAATTCAATTTGAATTCATTTCAATTCGCTTTCAATTCACTTTGAATTCGTTTTCAATTCAATTCATTTCGAAATCGTTTTCAATTCACTTTGAATTCGTTTTCAATTCAATTCATTTCGAAATCGTTTTCAATTCACTTTGAATTCGTTTTCAATTCAATTCATTTCGAAATCGTTTTCAATTCACTTTGAATTCGTTTTCAATTCAATTCATTTCGAAATCGTTTTCAATTCACTTTGAATTCGTTTTCAATTCAATTCATTTCGAAATCGTTTTCAATTCACTTCATTTTGAAATATTCGATTTCAAAATTACTTTTTAATATTCATTTTAAAATGAATAAAATCGATATAAATATCGTTCACGTCAAAATGGCGTCAATCTAATCAACACGGCTTCATATATTGATATTTTCAAATATTCCATTTCGAATATTTCTATTTTAAAACTGGAATGAGGCCCAATCAATTACCATATAAAGTTAATTATATGGATTTTCATACAACACATGTATATAATAGCATGGGAAAATAATCAACCATCAACCAAAGTGCACTGCACTGTATAAGCATCAAATATAGATATCCAACGCTTAAAACAGCCTGTCAATCAACCGATCGACATATTCAATCAATCGGGATGAGTGAACTTCAAATTTCATCCCAACACCCGTGTGGGGTTTCAAACAATCAAACACATATTTTATTTGTGCTGTTGGGCGATGTGTAAAATTTATCGACCCAATCGATGTCATTCAAATAGGTGTACATAAACAAACCGTCTGGTTTGTAAATGAATATTTTATTTATTCACATTCACGTTAAAAATTATATTTTTAACGATAAAACATTTTATTTCAACCTATGAATTTCTATTCAATTCATTTATTCAATAAAATGATATTTTTATTTTTCTAACTTATTTTAGAAAATTTCGGCGGCATAACGGCACGATACTAGAAACGGGACGAGGCCTAGCCTTATCCCCGGTCTAGTGAAGGCCCACGCCATTCACACATCAATCAAATCAATTCGTTATGCAAACCACAAAATTTGGAGTAAGAGTCTAACCTAGCCTTACTCCTTCGCCTTATAACGGCGCACGTCTAATCCTAACCAATTTATCGATTCGATTTTTCACACCACAAACCACATTCAAACCAATATCGCAATCAATCACCAAACAGTCAAACAAACAAGTCCATGGTCTGTGGACGATTGTGTCGGGTGCTACTAAGCACCGTCTGCATCCTAGTATATATATAACTAGAAAAAGAATTTTTGAGTGAGAAGTTCTCACCGAAAGCTATCCACTCATCTTGACTCTTCTTTCTCGCCTTTTATCACTTTCTTTCGCCCGTAGCCACTACATATATAAAAATCGAATTTTTACTATGCTATTCAATATATAAAAATCACATTTTTATTTCGCTATTCAATATATAAAAATCGAATTTTTATTTAACTATTCGATATATAAAAATCATATTTTTATTCCGCTATTCAATATATAAAAATCGTATTTTTAATTTCACTATTCGATATATAAAAATCATATTTTTATCTTGCCACTCGTATAAAAGTTATATTTTTATTACTTTAAAAATACAAAAATCATGTCTTGCTCCTTCTACATAATAAAAATCCCGTTTTTCCTCTTTTTAAAAGTATGATTTTTATTTTTGCAAGTTCAAATCTTTTTCTATTAAAAGATTAAACCTTTTTCTATTTCAAAGTTTAAAATAAAATCAGTTTTTATTTTCTTGAAAAATCAGTTTTTAATATTTAAAAATTCAGTTTTCAAATTCATTTTAAATCAGTTTTTAATATTCATTTTAAAAATAAAAAAAAATCCAGAAATTAGTTTTAAAATTCTTAAATAAAAAATCAGTTTTCTTTTTACTAATATAAAATAAAAATAAAATAAATAAGTTAAAAAAAGAAAAAAAACTTACAGGGGGGGTTTTGGAGAGCTGGAGGCGGCGAAATGGGGTGGTGGTCGCGGTCAGGGAGTGGCGGCGGTCCGCCTGGCTAGGGCTTCGATGGGTCTTAGGGGGACAGGAGAACGGCGGCATCGATTGGGAAGAGGAAGAATGGGGGCGATTCGAGGGGGGGTTCCTCGCGATGGTCGACGTCGGCTTGGAGGGGCGCAGCGGCGAGCTCCGCCTCTGGCGGCGGTCAAGGCAACGGGGGGGGGGGGGGGGGGGAGACGATCGCGATTTCCCCCCCTTTTTTTTTATTATCTTTATTTTTTTTTCTGTTCTGAACTAACGGGGGGGGGGGGTATATGAAAAAGGGTTTTTTTTATATTTTTAATTTAATTTGAATTATATATTTTTTTTCAAGTTGACTTTCACATATGTCATCTAAACGAGGCCCACCGCCTGTCGTCCATAGCGTTTAACCCCCATTCCGAACACAATGGGATATGCCACGTAGGCTGATTCGACTGTTTCAATCGGTTTCCGTTAAATTTACATTTAAATCACTATATTGAATTTTAAATGTACATTTCAAATTACCGGGGTCACATACTAGCTTTAAAAATTCTCGAAAAATATTTTCTAGCTTCGTATTGACGATACGGTCCTAACAAAACTAGTTTCGTCGAATTCTGAGACCGTTGGAAAAATGGCCATTTTCCAGTCGATTAAAATCAACTGAAATGGTCAAAACACGTTTTCCTTCGCCACGCTCACATATTGATTCGAAAAATTATGAAATTTGAAACCTAGCAATAATTCGACATCACGGACCCAACAAAAGTGGTTTCGTCGAAATCCGAGGTCATTTGCAAAATGTCCATTTTTAAGGGCCTGAATTCCATAGCGACTATTCAGAATTTTCAACTGGACATATCTTATCATTTCTAAGATGAAATCTCAGTTTGTTAACTTCGTTACAAAGATATAGTTATACAGATTCAAATATTTCTTGTTTCGTTCAATTCTGACTTATATTGAATTCTGTATATTCATTTGAAATTAGAAATCGAATTTTCGAACTACCGCGCCATTTTCAATTCCTTTTATAATTATATATAATTATTATATATTCTAACGACGACGTATATAATATATACGTCGATTTATATTCGAAATAAATTTCTCGACAATATTATTTAAAATAATTCATTTTAAATATCAAATTTCGCTAAAATTGCCAAAATAAAAATTTCAAACTGGCTCGCATTTTCCGGGTTGTTACAATCTCCCCCACTTAAAACTTTTCGTCCCCGAAAAGGAACAAAGTCGAAAGTGGTTTGATTATTCAGCTCAACTTCCATTGTTTTGATTACGGCTTAAGTTCTTCAACTTTTCAGTTTCTAAGAACTTTTCAAAAATTTCAAAAATTTGGCTAACACCCTAAATTTTTTGAAAAATTTCGCCATAACCTCCCCTGCACCGGGAGCATCGGGGAATTTCAAATAGCTTCCCCGGTCCTTCAGATCTCAAAAAGAAAAAGAAAAAGCCAAGCGGCTAGCCAATAGGCTCATAAAATCATCATCACCCAAACAAAACAGTAAATTATGTAGTAAACATGTACCTATTTGTCGGGCAAACAAATTTTATTCTCTGCTCTAGCCTCCTTGCTATGACCTGCTCAATGTAAGTACATGTATATGCAAGAAAATGCGACCAATTTCAATACAATTCAATATTTGATTCAATTAGGCTAAATGGCTAAAAATTAGCAAACAAATAAACAAACAACACAAACATCAATCAATTAGTGGATTAACGTTTCAAATTCATAATTTTGATACATATACAAAAATCAGATTTTTGATGCCAAATCACAACAATAAGCCCTATCTAATTTTGGTTCTCACACCAGTCAATAGGAAGTATATAGATGTTACACGTTCATCACTCGAATATAAATTCTGATGATGATATATCAATCATCAGAATCACCCCCGGGCGACTACAGTGTAATTCTATATCTATCCAGTATATTAAAATTTCAAATACACGTTTGCAAGGCGTATATGCAAAATCTTTATATACTGGACTGTCCTAATCAATATAAATAAATAATCAAATACGTTTTAAAATGGTTTAAATTTCAAAACAAAATTGTTTTCATTTGAAAATATACTCTTCACACTCGTTCTATGATACTACTGATCCTATCTCTAACGAGTCATTCTAATTGGATATTACTAATCCGTTATCTGATGAATTCTTTCGTATGGTTCTAATGTGTCTTGTTCTCTGAGCCTTGTAAACCAATGCTCTGATACCAAATGAAGCGACCCGAAACTTCCCCGGTCTCCGAAGAGATGAGAAAGAACGAATTACTGTGAGGACAAGACAAATCAGAACACAAACAGAAGAACATTTCACTGTTATTACAACAATGCATCAGATTACAAGAATATACAGAGTATAAATGAATATTACACAGAAATATCAGAGATTTAAATTACATTTAAATACATAGCAGCGGAAAATAATACAATACACAACTAGAGGAGATATACGGATACAAAGCTTTCCAGATATCGTTCCAGCTGTAAACCAGGATCCTGTGAATATAAATCTGCAAAACCAAAACTACCAGCTGCCCGTGTCGAAAATAGGGGCACCCAGAGTTTAGGTTAAAACAATAAACTCCAGGTCAGTCATGTGACTGGTGTGAGAACTAAAACAGTTGTAAATCTTTATTTTCAAAGTTTGGTAAATCAAGGGACCACGCCGTATAACACGGAACGGGTTTCCTCCCAAGAATACCAGTGCATAACACAAACAGGGCAATGCTAAGTAAAGAAAAATGAAGCTGTTATAAGACCCAGGTCCCATCACACAATGCAACGCAGCCGAGGATAGGGTTTTCCCTTATAACAGCCAAAGAATGCTTGATACGGTTAAAACAAATCGTTTGATACTATTATAAGTGCATAGTGTATAAAACAACTTCAAATCATAAATATCAATCATAGGCGACATGAGCGTCCCATGCCACTATGTCGCCATATAGGTTTACAAATAAAACCGCAAAGTCACGTATTTGGAAATTGGATTTCCATCTATGAACCGAGGCAAAAGATAGTCCTCCACCGATTCGTGACTCTCTAGCCTGAGCCACAGGATCAGAACGCATCAACCCTTTAGATCGTCAGGGCCGGTCCACCGATGTGGATTATTATGCCTGAACACTACGTTTCCCCGCCCTTTGGGGCGTAAGCGAGCCAACAAATGACTCCATCGGACCCGGATCGTCCGATCAAACCGAGGCGCCTCGCAACAGCAACAACCACATAAGTCAAACTCGTCAGGGCGTGTAAAACCACTGACGCCACTTCTAGCTAGAAAGAAACGCAAGTCCTCCCTAATGTCCTCTCCCGTTTTTGGTTCATACCGAGTGTGAAACTCGCGAAGTAAACGTTACACAAAGCTATGCCACACAGGCCGTGCTTTGATCATCACCACAAGGCTTTGCTTTTCAACAGAAGCCTCGATCAATTGCCACTTAGGCATGCCACACAGGCAATTCACTCCATGCGTTTGATATCCATCAATATATAACCCCTGAGCTCGTACGTCTCAGAGAAGGGCGTTAAGCAAGAGAATAAATTCTCCGCCGCCAAACAGATATATATTTAATAGAGATCAATCACACGGACTAAAATCCAATGTCAGACACACAGTCCATTTACAAGTCCGTTCTGGGTCTGAACGAAACCGGAGGCACCTAGTACCCCGCATATCCATCGATCTCCAAGTACGTCTGGACGATCACCAACTGTTTCCATCTTCTTGGGTGTACAGCCCAATCAAGATCATCAGTAGTCACCCAAACGACGTGAAGACTTCCGGTCTTCGACCATCGTCTTCATCTTCGACACCACGTCGAATCAGTTATTCAGAATGGGATAAACCCGGTCTTTCTGAATAACTCGCGTATATATTATAAAAGTGTTACACAAACACAACATACGCCTCATTCCAATTCAGAATATTCTTTTATTCAAATATTCCTATACTTTGGGAAAAGTTCCCATTAATTTTATCCAAGATAAATTCTTTAAATTTATTCTTTAATCTCCTTTGAATATCAATTCAAACTAGTCGGGATTAGCGAACCACACCGAAGTAATCATTTATTTTATTTTCCCAATCCCAACCTATTCATCCCATGAAGTAAAACTGGTTATACTTCATATCTAACACCACGGTGTTATCGGTAAATTCAATTACCATTTCCCGTTCAAATCTAATTAAAGATTTAACTATCGCCTGGAGTAAAACTGGTGATACTCCATTCTCGATCTTTTCAATCTAATTAAAGATTCATTAAAACTCCACTTAGTTTTAATCGTTAACTGGGTTAAAGAATCAGTGTCATTTAAAACACGGTTCACGATAAACCCAAAATCACATTCCATTAATTATCGGATTAAAGAACGAGTGTTATTTAAAAACACTGTCCACGATAAACCCAAAAATCAATATCAATTCAATTCCAATTAAATATTCTTTAATCGGTACACTTCATTAAATCTAAATAAAAAGATTTAACCTTTTCTCAACTGGGTTCAAGAACAGTGTTAGTGAAGACACCACTCACGACAAACCCAAATCACATTCGATATTCAATACAAGACTCTGAATAGAAAATATACCGGCTTATATTCAATATCGAATTCTACGACTAACAAATGTCGTATTGGAAATAACGATATAAATATATATCTTTCAAATTTCCATAACAACCCCTGTATAATCACGAATTCCAACATCGAAATATTCCGAAGACAATTTCGATTCAAATCCACTCCAATGCAATCATTGGATATTCTGGTTATTTTCAAAACCCTTTTCAAATTCAATTCATTTATTTAAAAATAAATAGAATTATATTTCTAGTTCAAAACTAGTTCATTTCGATAAAAATCTATTTTTATCCTTTCAAATATGGAGTTTTTCATCCCAATCCTTTCTAAATCATTTCTTATGATTTTACACAAATTATTACTATTTTTAATAATTTTATCAAGGCCCGTATAGTCGATTTCCATCAATAGCCATCGAACTGCACTTACAGCGACCTTTTTCAAATTTGATTTGGACGTAACTCCAAATCCAACCGTTAGATTTCAAATTTCTAATATTCATTAGAAAGCTCTTTTCGATACGAACCCAACAGTTCCGGTTTTAGGAGAATCCGACGGTCGGATCTCCCGTAATGTCCGTTTGAAATCAATGGTCGAAATTCGCGAACTGCCGCGGCGCGGCGCGTTCTATTCAGGCCATTATATTATATATATAATATATATAATATATATTTCGTCGATTTCTATTTAAAACGAATTATATAAATAGTTTTAATATTCGTTTCAAAAGCAATCTCAACTTCCATTTCAATTCAAATCAAAATTGAATTCTTCTTTATAAATTCGTTTTAAAATTCATTTCTATTCAATTCAAATTTCAATTCAATTTGAATTCATTTCAATTCGCTTTCAATTCACTTTGAATTCGTTTTCAATTCAATTCATTTCGAAATCGTTTTCAATTCACTTTGAATTCGTTTTCAATTCAATTCATTTCGAAATCGTTTTCAATTCACTTTGAATTCGTTTTCAATTCAATTCATTTCGAAATCGTTTTCAATTCACTTTGAATTCGTTTTCAATTCAATTCATTTTGAAATCGTTTTCAATTCACTTTGAATTCGTTTTCAATTCAATTCATTTCGAAATCGTTTTCAATTCACTTCATTTTGAAATATTCGATTTCAAAATTACTTTTTAATATTCATTTTAAAATGAATAAAATCGATATAAATATCGTTCACGTCAAAATGGCGTCAATCTAATCAACACGGCTTCATATATTGATATTTTCAAATATTCCATTTCGAATATTTCTATTTTAAAACCGGAATGAGGCCCAATCAATTACCATATAAAGTTAATTATATGGATTTTCATACAACACATGTATATAATAGCATGGGAAAATAATCAACCATCAACCAAAGTGCACTGCACTGTATAAGCATCAAATATAGATATCCAACGCTTAAAACAGCCTGTCAATCAACCGATCGACATATTCAATCAATCGGGATGAGTGAACTTCAAATTTCATCCCAACACCCGTGTGGGGTTTCAAACAATCAAACACATATTTTATTTGTGCTGTTGGGCGATGTGTAAAATTTATCGACCCAATCGATGTCATTCAAATAAGTGTACATAAACAAACCGTCTGGTTTGTAAATGAATATTTTATTTATTCACATTCACGTTAAAAATTATATTTTTAACGATAAAACATTTTATTTCAACCTATGAATTTCTATTCAATTCATTTATTCAATAAAATGATATTTTTATTTTTCTAACTTATTTTAGAAAATTTCGGCGGCATAACGGCACGATACTAGAAACGGGACGAGGCCTAGCCTTATCCCCGGTCTAGTGAAGGCCCACGCCATTCACACATCAATCAAATCAATTCGTTATGCAAACCACAAAATTTGGAGTAAGAGTCTAACCTAGCCTTACTCCTTCGCCTTATAACGGCGCACGTCTAATCCTAACCAATTTATCGATTCGATTTTTCACACCACAAACCACATTCAAACCATTATCGCAATCAATCACCAAACAGTCAAACAAACAAGTCCATGGTCTGTGGACGATTGTGTCGGGTGCTACTAAGCACCGTCTGCATCCTAGTATATATATAACTAGAAAAAGAATTTTTGAGTGAGAAGTTCTCACCGAAAGCTATCCACTCATCTTGACTCTTCTTTCTCGCCTTTTATCACTTTCTTTCGCCCGTAGCCACTACATATATAAAAATCGAATTTTTACTATGCTATTCAATATATAAAAATCACATTTTTATTTCGCTATTCAATATATAAAAATCGAATTTTTATTTAACTATTCGATATATAAAAATCATATTTTTATTCCGCTATTCAATATATAAAAATCGTATTTTTAATTTCACTATTCGATATATAAAAATCATATTTTTATTTTGCCACTCGTATAAAAGTTATATTTTTATTACTTTAAAAATACAAAAATCATGTCTTGCTCCTTCTACATAATAAAAATCCCGTCTTTCCTCTTTTTAAAAGTATGATTTTTATTTTTGCAAGTTCAAATCTTTTTCTATTAAAAGATTAAACCTTTTTCTATTTCAAAGTTTAAAATAAAATCAGTTTTTATTTTCTTGAAAAATCAGTTTTTAATATTTAAAAATTCAGTTTTCAAATTCATTTTAAATCAGTTTTTAATATTCATTTAAAAAAAAAATCCAGAAATTAGTTTTAAAATTCTTAAATAAAAAATCAGTTTTCTTTTTACTAATATAAAATAAAAATAAAATAAATAAGTTAAAAAAAGAAAGAAAAAAAAACTTACGGGGGGGCTTTGGAGAGCTGGAGGCGGCGAAATGGGGTGGTGGTCGCGGTCAGGGAGTGGCGGCGGTCCGGCTGGCTAGGGCTTCGATGGGTCTTAGGGGGACAGGAGAACGGCGACATCGATTGGGAAGAGGAAGAATGGGGGCGATTCGAGTGGGGGGGTTCCTCGCGATGGTCGGCGTCGGCTTAGCTCGCCTCTGGCGGCGGTCAAGGCAACGGGGGGGGGGGGGGGGGGGGGGGAGACGATCGCGATTTCCCCCCCTTTTTTTATTATCTTTATTTTTTTTTCTGTTCTGAACTAACGGGGGGGTATATGAAAAAGGGTTTTTTTTTATATTTTTAATTTAATTTTAATTATATTTTTTTTTCAAGTTGACTTTCACATATGTCATCTAAACGAGGCCCACCGCCTGTCGTCCATAGCGATTAACCCCCATTCCGAACACAATGGGATATGCCACGTAGGCTGATTCGACTGTTTCAATCGGTTTCCGTTAAATTTACATTTAAATCACTATATTGAATTTTAAATGTACATTTCAAATTACCGGGGTCACATACTAGCTTTAAAAATTCTCGAAAAATATTTTCTAGCTTCGTATTGACGATACGGTCCTAACAAAACTAGTTTCGTCGAATTCTGAGACCGTTGGAAAAATGGCCATTTTCCAGTCGATTAAAATCAACTGAAATGGTCAAAACACGTTTTCCTTCGCCACGCTCACATATTGATTCGAAAAATTATGAAATTTGAAACCTAGCAATAATTCGACATCACGGACCCAACAAAAGTGGTTTCGTCGAAATCCGAGGTCATTTGCAAAATGTCCATTTTTAAGGGCCTGAATTCCATAGCGACTATTCAGAATTTTCAACTGGACATATCTTATCATTTCTAAGATGAAATCTCAGTTTGTTAACTTCGTTACAAAGATATAGTTATACAGATTCAAATATTTCTTTTTTCGTTCAATTCTGACTTATATTGAATTCTGTATATTCATTTGAAATTAGAAATCGAATTTTCGAACTACCGCGCCATTTTCAATTCCTTTTATAATTATATATAATTATTATATATTCTAACGACGACGTATATAATATATACGTCGATTTATATTCGAAATAAATTTCTCGACAATATTATTTAAAATAATTCATTTTAAATATCAAATTTCGCTAAAATTGCCAAAATAAAAATTTCAAACTGGCTCGCATTTTCCGGGTTGTTACACTGGGCTTGCAAAACACTGACACCACCCATAGACAGAGAGAAACGTCATGTTCTCATTGCGTCCCTTATCCCGTTTTTGACTCATACCGAGGTGTGAGGCTCACTAATTAACTATATACACAAAGCTATGCTATATTAAAGTCGGGCTTTGATCATCAATCACAAGACTCAGCTTTTCAATGGAAGCCTTAATCATTTGCATCTCAGCATGCCACACAGGATATTCACTCCATGCGACTGATGTCTATCAATATATAACCTCTGAGCTCGTACGTCTCAGAGAAGGGGGTTAAGCAAGAGAATAAATTCTCCATTGCCAAAAAGATATATATTTAATAGAGATCAATCAACACAGAATAAAATACAATGTCAGACACACATTCATTTACAAGTTCGTTATGGGTCTGAACGAAACCAAAGGCACCTTGTTCCTCGTCCCATGTCCAATACAAGAGAGAGGTCCTCGCATATCCGATCGATCTCCAAGTACATCCGGACGATCACCACTTATTGCCTTGCCTTGGGTGTACAGCCCAATCAAGACATCACTAATCATCCAAACGATGTGAAGACCTCCAGTCTTCAACCACCGTCTTCATCGTCGACATATCGTCGAATCAATTATTCAGAACGGGTATAAACCTGGCCTTTCCGAATAACTCGCGTGCATAATAAACAGGTGATATAAAAACGCGACATACGCCTCATTCCAATTCTGAATATTCTTTTATTAAAATATTCGTATCCTTTGGTAAAGGTTCCCATTAATTTTATCAAAGATAAATCCTTTAAATTTATTCTTTAATCTTCCTTTGGATATCAATTCAAACCAAATTAAGGTTCTCCAAACTAGTCGGGATTAGCACACCTTACCGAAGTAATCATTATTTAATTTCCCAATCCCAACCTATTCATCCCATGGAGCAAAACTGGTCATATTCCATATCTAACACCCGGTGTTATCGGTAAATTTAATTATCATTTCTCGTTCAAATCTAATTAAAGATTTAACTATCGCTTGGAGCAAAACTGGTGATACTCTACTCTCGATCATTTCCCAAATGTTGATAATTTAAATTATCAATTCACATTTCAATCTAACTAAAGATTCATTAAAACTCCACTTAGTTTTAATCTTCCCAAAAATCAATATTAATGAATATTTAACTTTGGAAACACAAACATGCCGCATCGACAATCTACACCATACTATTGACTTCTGCCTATATATAACCTTTGAGATCGTACGTCTCAGAGAAGGGTGTTAAGAAAGAGAATAAATTCTGCGCCACCAAACAGATATATATTTAGCAGATATCAACCATACAGTTCGAAATACAATGACAGACATGTAATCCTGTCTTTACCCAGGTTAAAGAACTAATGTCATTTAAAACATAGTTCATGATAAACTTAGGTCACATTCCATTATTGGAATCTTCCCAGAAAATAAATCAATATATAATCGATATCAATTTCCATATCTAACTAATAATATAAATGGAGTAACGACAAAGCCTTTTAAATTCCATATATATTAATAGTCTTCCTCCACTGAAGTTCACTTCGATTATTATCAAATCGAATTCCATTCAATTCCAATTTAATATATTAAATTGGAAAACTTTACTTGGAAAATTCCCGTTAAATCTTAGTAAAAAGATTTATAAATTCCAAATCCCATTTCACTATAAATCGGGTTAAAGAATGAATGTTGTTAAAAACATAGCTCACGACAAACCCAATTCACATTCCATTTTATTCCAATTAAATATTAATTAACTGGAACACTAATAATCTTAATTAAAAGATTTATTCTTTTCACACGGGGTTTAAGAACGGTGTTAATAAAGACACCATTCACAACAAACCCAAAATCCATTTCAATTCAATTCCTATTAAATATTAATTAATTGGTAAACTCTTCTAAATCTTATTTTCTAATGGGTTTAACAACAGTGTCATTGAAGACACCATTCATGACAAACCCAAAATCCAATTCAATGTTAAATACAAGGCTCTGAATAGAAATTATATCGGCTTACATTCAATATCAAATTATGAAATCAACAAATATTGTATTGGGAATAACGATATATATATATATATATATATATATATATATATCTTCCAAATTCCTCCACAATATCCGTGTAATCATGGAATCCAATATCGAAATAATCCGAAGATAATTTCGATTCAAATCCATTCCAATTCATATATTGGAAATTCTGGTTATTTTTAAAACCATTTCAAATCTAATTTATTTATTTAAAAATATTGGATTATAATTCTAGTTCATAACTAGTTCATTTTGATAAAAATATATTTTATCTTTACAAACATAGAATTTTTCACCCAAATTCTTTCCAAATAATTTATTATTATTTTACACAAATTACTGATATTTTTAATAATTTTATCAAGGCCCGTACAGTCGATTTCCATAAATGGTCATCGAACTACACTTACAACGACCTTTTCCAAATTTGATTTGGACATAATTCCAAATCCAAACGTTAGATTTCAAATTCCTTATATTCTCGGAAAGCTCTTTTCGTTATGAACCCAACGGTTCCGGTTTTAGGAGAATCCGATGGTCGGATCACCCATGATGTCCATTCGAAGTCAATGGTCGAAATTCGCGAACTGCCGCGGCGCGGTGCGTTCTATTCAGGCCATTATATATATATATATATATATATATATATATATATATATATACATTATATATATTTCATCGATTTCCATTTAAAACGTTTATAATTCATTTTTAATTCGTTTTAAAAATGATTTCAACTTCATACTCAATTTTAAATAAAAATTGAATATTCCATATCATTAATATATAAATGATAATATTTTCAAAACATTAGATTTTGAAATCACTTCCATTTTGATATTCATTATAAAAATGAATAAAATCGATATAAATATCGTTTACATCTAAATTGAGTTAATCTAATCAACACGACTTTATATATTTGAATATTTTCGTGTCCATCCCAAATCGGACATCATAACCATATTTTGATCCATTACTTAATATTATTTTAAAATATTAGTTATTTTAAAATATTTATTACTCGTCATTTTAAAATATTCGTTCTTCCTGAATTGGAATCAGACACAGTCAATTATCATATTATTTTATTTACATGGATTTCATGCACACATGTACACTACAATAATCAAACACAGTCAACCCTCATCTAGACTGCATTACACAACAACATAAGCGTTAAATATGGATAATTAACGCTCACAACAGTTTGTCAACCCATCGATTGACATATAACTAAATATTGGGACCCGTGTGGGTTTTTCAAACAACAAACACTGATTATTATTTGTGCAGTTGGGCAATGTGTAAAATATATCGTCCCAATCAATATCAGTTAAATGGGTGTACATAAACAAATCGTCTGATTTGTAAATGAATATTTATTTTATTATTATACACATTAAAAATTATATTTTTAACGATAAAATATTTATTTCAACACATGAATCTTTATTTTCCATTCCACATCACAATCACAATCAATTTTCACAACAACATACAATCAAACAAGTTGTCCATGGTCTTTGGACGACGGTGTCAGATGCTGCTAAGCACCGTTTGCATCATAGTATATATTTTTAACTAGAAAATAAATTAAAGTGAGAAGTTCTCACCTTTGGGATCCACTCTTCCAGTTTTATTTCTGAATTTCTGAACCATTTGGATTTGCCCGAAATTCCAACGCAGTCTTTTTATGCTGTACATAGTAAAAATCACATTTTTAATATGATGTTTATATTATTTAAAAATAGCAATTTTATATTGTTGTACATGTAATAAAAGCCATATTTTCATAATGCTTTGCTTATATAAAAATCATAATTTTTATATAATTAAAATCATATCTTTGTATAAATAAAAGTCAAATCTTTTTATAAATAAAAAATCAAACCTTTTTATAATTAAAAATCTAATCTTTTTAAAATTAAATTTTTTATCTTTCATGTATAAAAATCTCATCTTTCATGTATAAAAAATATCTTCTTTCATATATAAAAAAAATCTCATCTTTCACATATTAAAAATCTCATCTTTCATTATTAAAAAATCTCTTCTTTCATGTATTATAAATCTCATCTTCCATGTATAAAAAAATCTCTTCTTTCATGTATTAAAAATCTCATCTTTCATGTATAAAAAATCTTTTCTTTCATGTATTTAAAATCTCATCTTTCATTATTTAATGATATTTACATATAAAGATTACATTTTTAATTGCCATACACATATAAAAATTATATTTTTATACTATTGTTGTATATTTTAAAAATCAATGCTATTTTTGTTTATAAGAATCTGATTTTATTTCTAATTTAAATAATCTAATTACAAAATAAATAAAAGAAAAGCTCACTTTTTCAGAGGGGATGGAGGTTGAGTTGATTGGAGGAGCGATGGCGTTGTTGGCGGGGCGTGGAGACGTCAGTGGCCAGAAATGGCAGTGGGGCAACAATGAGTTTTAAATCGATTTGGGGCTCTTTGGGGAGGGTTCTCGCGCCGGAGAGAGGGAAGGGGGAGAGGGTGTCGCGATGGGGTGGGAGCCCGCCTGGGCGGCGGCGCGGTGGCGCATAGACGGGGGCATCGATGGGAGGCGGCGGCAGTTTCTTTTCATCGCACTTTTTTTTTCAAAGTCGAGGGCTTCTGTAGTGAGGAGAGAGGAGTGGAGTAAGGAGGGGTTTTAATTATTTATATTTTTTTATTTATTTTATAATCCAAAAAGCTACTTTTTCTTTTGAACCCCAAATCGAAACCATCGACTATCATCCCTAACTAATTACCCTCATTCCGAACACAATGTGATATGTTTCGTAAGCCAGTTCAGCCATTACTCTCAGTTTTCATTAAATTTAAAATATAAATCATTATATTTTAAATTCAAACGCACATTTTAAATTACCGAGGCCACATACTGACTCCAAAAATTCCAGAAAAATTAATCTGGCTATGTTTTAATGATGCGATCCTAACAAAACTAATTTCGTCAAATTTGGAGACCGTTTGAACGATCATTTTCCAGTCGATTAAATTCAAACTGAAATTGCCAAACACGTTTAAATCTGTCACGCTCACATATCAATTCCAAAGTTTATGAAAATTGGAATCAAGCAATTATTTAACATTCTGGATCCAACAAAAGTGGTCTTGTCGAAAATGGAGGTCGTTTACAAAATCGCTATTTTTAAGGGCTATAATTCCATAGCGACTATTCTTAAATTTCAACTGGACATAACTTTTTATATCCGCTATGAAATTTGGATTTTTCAGATTCGTTAGAAAGATATTTTCAAACAGATTCAAATTTTTCCAGTTTCACTAAAATCCAGTTTATTTTGAATCCTGCACATTCATTTGAAATTTGGAATCAAAATTTCAAACTACCATGCCATTTTCATTTCCTTTTATAATTAAAATAAATATTTATATTCTAATTCTGATTTAAATAAATATATACGTTAAAATTATATTCAAAAAAATTTCTAGTCGTTATTATCTAAAATAAATCGTTTTAAGTATTCAAAATTCATTAAAATTGCCAAAATAAAATTTTAAATTAGTTCTGATTTTCAGGGTTGTTATAATTTCACTCACTTAAAATCGTTTCGTCCTCGAAAAGGAATGGAGCTGAAAGTTGTTTTACTAATCAACTCAACTTTCAGTTTGGCTTTCATTCTTTAACTTTTCAGTTTCTAAGAATTTTTCAATTCTTCAAAAATTTGGCTAACACCCTAAATTTTTGAAAAATTTCGCCATAACCTCCTTTGTATGGGGAGACATTTAAAACCTCAACTAGCCACGCAGGGCCCTCACCATCCAAAAAGAAAAAGAAAAAGCCAATAGGCTCATAAAATCACCAAAACCCAATAAATTAGTAAACATGTACCTATTTATCGGGCATACAATTTTATTCCTCTGCTAAGCTTCCTTGCTATGACCTGTTCAATGCATATACGTGTATATGCATACAATTTCCAAACAGTTTGCAATTCAGTTCAATATTTGATCGTTTTGGCTAAATTTGCCTCACATTCAAATGTTGGTTTTATTAGTTAACTAGTAATCATACATCACAACTAGCAATCAATTAGTTGATTAGTTTTTCAAACACATAACTTTAATCCATAGCCAAAAATCCAATTTTATGTGTCAAATCACAAGCAATAAATTCTACCTAGTTTTGGTTCTCACACCTGTCAATTGGAAATATATAGACGTCCCACTTTCGAAACTCGAACACAAGTGCTGATAATGACATGCCATCATTAGAACCATCTCCGGGCGACTAGAGTGTGATCTATATCTACCCAGTATATTAAAACTTCGAATATACTTTTGCAAGGCGTATATGCAAATTCTTTATATACTCGATTGTCTAAATTAAATATAAAATAAATATTCAAATACATATAAAATGGTTTAAATCTTCAAAACAAAATTTGTTTTCATTTTTATTTCAAAAATAACACTCTTCACACTCGTTCTAGGATACTACTGATCCTATCTCTAACGAGTCATTCTCATTGGATATTACTCATCTAATCTCTGATGAATTCTTTTGTTTGGTTCCAACATGTCTTGTTCTCGAGCTCTGTAAACCAAAGCTTTGATACCAAACTGTGACGACCCGAACTTCCCCGGTCTTCAAAGAGAAGAGAAAGAACGGATTGTCTGAGAACACGACAAATCAGAACTCAAACAGAAGAACATTTCATTGCTTATTACAACAATTTACATCAGAGTACAAGAACATACAGAGTATGAGCAAACAATATACATTTGATAAATATCAGAGATTTACAAATTTACAATGCAACGGAAAATAATACAAAACATAAAGAGACAAACGGATACAGAGCTTTCCAAATATCGTTCCAGCTGTAAACGAGGATCCTATGAATATAAATCTGCAAAACCAAAACTACTAGCTGCCCATGTGGAAAATAGGGCACCCAGAGTTTAGGTTAAAACGATAAACTCCAGGTCAGTCATGTGACTGGTGTGAGAACTAAAACGGTTATTAAATCTTTGCTGTAAAATAAAGTAAATCAAGGGATCATGCCGTATAACACGGAACGGGTTTCCTCCCAAGAATACCAGTGCATAAAACAAACAGGGCAATGCTTTTGGAAAAATGAAGATATTATAAGACCCAGATCCCATCACATAGTGCAATGCAAGCCGGAGGATAAGGTTTTCCCTTATAATAGCCATACATGCTTGGTATGTTTAAGACAAATTATTTGATACTATAATAAGTGTATAGTTTCAAAATAGCTTCAAATATAAATGTATCAATCATAGATGGCATAGTATCCCATGCTACTATGTCTCCATCCTAGGCTCTACAATTAAAACCGAAATGTCACGTATTGGAAATTGGATTTCTGTCATGAGTATAGGCAAGGGATGTACACCTAACCGCTTTGAGACACTCTAGCAAATGCCTCAGGATTGCACACTCTGGGCAACCCCTTGATCCTGCAGTGTCGGTCCTCCCTTACGTTTAAGGATTAATTATTCTTGAACACACGTTTCCCGGTCCTATCGGACCTATCCATCGGCTCCGTAGTAACCGATATAACCGAGGCACCTCGCAATCCAACAACCACATAAGTAAAAATATAAAAATATTTGGGCTTGCAAAACCCTGACACCACCCATAGCAAGAAAGAAACGTCATGTTCTCACTACGTCCCTTATCCCGTTTTTGACTCATACCGAGGTGTGAGGCTCGCGAATTAACGCTACACACAAAGTCATGCTATATTAAAGCCGTGCTTTGATCATCGACCATAAGACTCTGCTTTTCAATAGAAGCCTTGATCATTTTCATCCCATCATGCCACATAGGAAATTCACTCCATGCGACTGATGTCTATCGATATATAACCTCTGAGCTCGTACGCCTCAGAGAAGGGCGTTAAGCAAGAGAATAAATTCTCCACCGCCAAACAGATATATATTTAATAGAGATCAATCAACACAGAATAAAATCCAATGTCAAAGACACATCCATTTACAAGTTCGTTCTGGGTCTGAACGAAACCGGAGGCACCTTATTCCTCGTCCTGTGTCCAGCACAGGAGAGAGGTCCTTGCATATCTGGTCGATCTCCAAGTACGTCTGGACGATCACCACTTATTACCATGTCTTGGGTGTAAAACCCAGTTAAGACATCAGTAATCATCCAAACGATGTGAAGACCTCCAGTCTTCAACCACCATCTTCATCGTCGGCATATCGTCGAATCAGGTATTCAGAATGGGTATAAACTCGGCTTTTCCGAATAATTCGCGTATATAATAAACAAGTGATATAAAAACACAAGATACGCCTCATTCCAATTCTGAATATTCTTTTATTTAAATATTCATATCCTTTGGGAAAGTTTCCCATTAATTTTATCAAAGATAAATCCTTTAAATTTATTCTTTAATCTTCCTTTGGATATCAAATCAAACCAAATTAAGGTTTTCCAAACTAGTCGGGATTAACGCACCTTACCGAAGTAATCATTTGTTTAATTTCCCAATCCCAACCTGTTCATCCCATGGAGCAAAACTGGTCATATTCCATATCTAACACCACAGTGTTATCGGTAAATTTAATTACCATTTCCCGTTCAAATCTAATTAAAGATTTAACTGTTGCTTGGAGCAAAACTGGTGATACTCCACTCTCGATCATTTCCCAAATTTGATAATTTAAATTATCAATTCACATTTCAATCAAATTAAAGATTCATTGAAATTCCACTTAGTTTTAATCTTCCCAAAAATCAATATTAATGATTATTTAACTTTGGAAACACAAACATGTAGCATCGACAATTTACACCGTACTATTGATTTCTGCCTATATATAACCTCTGAGCTCGTACGTCTCAGGGAAGGGTGTTAAGCAAGAGAATAAATTCTACTCCACCAAACAGATATATATTTAGTAGAGATCAAACATACAGTTCGAAATACAATGACAGACATGTAATCCGGTCTTTAACTGGGTTTAAGAACTAACGTCATTTAAAACATAGTTCACGATAAACCCAAATCATATTCCATTAAGGGAATCTTCACGGAAAATAAATCAATATATAATCGATATCAATTTCCATATTCAATTAATAATATAAATGGAATAACGACAAAGCCTTTTAAATTCCATATATATTAACAATCTTCCTCCACAGAAGTTCACTTCGATTATTATCAAATTGAATTCCATTCAATTCCAATTTAATATTAAATTGGAAAACTTTACTTTGGAAAATTTCTGTTAAAACTTAATAAAAAGATTTATAAATTCCAAATCCCATTTCACTGTAAATCGGGTTAAAGAGCGAATGTCGTTAAAAACACATCTCATGATAAACCCAATTAACATTCCATTTTATTCCAATTAAATATTAATTAACTGAAAACACTAATAATCTTAATTAAAAGATTTATTCTTTTCACACGTTGTTTAAGAACGGTGTTAATAAAGACACCATTCATGACAAACCCAATATCAAATTCAATTTAGTTCCAATTAAATATTAATGAATTGGTAAACTCTTCTAAATCTTATTTTCTACTGGGTTTAAGAACAGTGTCATTGAAGACACCATTCACGACAAACCCAAAATCCAATTCAATATTAAATACAAGGCTCTGAATAGAAATTATATTGGCTTATATTCAATATCAAATTCTGAAATCAACAAATATCGTATTGGGAATTACGATATATATATATATATATATATATATATATATATATATATATATATATATATATCTACCAAATTCCTCCACAATATCCGTATAATCCCGGAATCCAGTATCAAAATATTCCAAAGATAATTTCGATTCAAATCCATTTCAATTTATACATTGGAAATTCTGGTTATTTTTAAAACCATTTCAAGTCCAATTGATTTTTAAAAAAATATTGGATTATAATTCTAGTTCATAACTAGTTCATTTTGATAAAAATATATTTTATCTTTACAACCGTGGAATTTTTCACCTAAATTCTTTCCAAATCATTTATAATGATTTTACACAAATTATTGATATTTTTAATAATTTTATCAAGGCTCGTACAGTCGATTTCCATAAACGGTCATCGAACTGCACTTACAACGAACTTTTCCAAAAAAATTTGGACATAATTCCAAATCCAACCGTTAGATTTCAAATTCCTTATATTCGTTGGAAATCTCTTTTCGTTACGAACCTATTGATTCTGGTTTTTGGAGAATCTGACGGTCGGATCACCCATAATGTCCAGTCGAAGTCAATGGTTGAAATTCACGAACTGTCGCGACGTGGCGTGTTCTATTCAGGCCATTATATATATTATATATATTTCATCGATTTCCATTTAAAACATATTTTATAATTCGTTTTAAAATCGTTTTAAAAACGATTTCAACTTCATATTCAATTTTAAATAAAAACTGAATATTCCATATCATCAATATATAAATGATAATATTTTGAAAACACTAGATTTTGAAATCACTTCCATTTCGATATTCATTATAAAAATGAATAAAATCGACATAAATATCATTCACGTCTAAATGTCGTTAATCTAATCAACACGGCTTTATATATTTAAATATTTTCGTGTCCATCCCAAATTGAACATCAAAATCATATTTTGATCCATTACTGAATATTATTTTAAAATATTAGTTATTTTAAAATATTCATTACTTGTCATTTTAAAATATTCTTTAATTTAAAATATTCGTTCTTCCCGAATTGGAATCAGACACAGTCAGTTACCATATAATTTTATTTATATGGATTTCATACACACATGCACACAACAATAATCAAACACAGTCAACCTTCATCCAGAGTGCAATACACAGCTGCATAAGCGTTAAATATGGATAATTAACGCTCATAACAGTTTGTCAACTCATCGATTGACGTATAACTAAATATTGGGGTTAGTGTATGTCCAATATCATCCCAATACCCATGTGGGGTTTTCAAACAACGAACACTGATTATTATTTGTGTAGTTGGGCGAGGTGTAAAATATATCTTCCTAATCAATATCAGTAAAATGAGTGTACATAAACAAATCGTCTGATTTGTAAATGAATATTTATTTTATTCTTATACACGTTAAAAATTATATTTTTAACGATAAAATATCTATTTCAACACATGAATCTTTATTTTCCATTCCACAAAACAATCATAATCAATTTTCACAACAACGTACAATCAAACAAGTCGTCCATGATCTGTGGACGATGGTGTCGGGTGCTGCTAAGCATCGTCTGCATCCTAGTATATATTTTTAACTAGAAAATAAATTAAAGTGATAATTTCTCACCTTTGGGATCCACTCCGCCAGTTTTTTTTCTGAATTTCTGAACCATTTGGATTTGCCTGAAGTTCCAACGCAGTCTTTTCTACGCTGTTCATATTAAAAATCACATTTCTAATATAATGTTTATGTTATTTAAAAATCGCATTTTGATATTGTTGTTCATGTAATAAAAGCCATATTTTTGTAATGCTTTGCTTATATAAAAAGCATAATTTTTATATAGTTAAAATCATAACTTTGTATAAATTAATGTCGAATCTTTTTATAAATAAAAAATCAAACCTTTTAATAAATTAATGCACAGAGGGGAGGCATCGATGGGAGGCGGCAGCGGTTTCCGTTCGTCGCTCGTTTTTTTTTTTCAAAGTCAAGGGCTTCTGTAGTGAGGGGAGAGGAGTGGAGTAAGGAAGGGTTTTAATTATTTATATTTTTTATTTATTTTATAATCCAAAAAGTACTTTTTCTTTTGAACCCTAAACCGAACCCACCGACTGTCGTCCCCAACTAATTACCCACATTCCGAACACAATGGGATATGTTTCGTAAGCCTGTTCGGCCATTACACTTAGTTTTCATCAAATTTAAAATATAAATCATTATATTTTAAACTCAAACGCACATTCTACTGACTTCAAAAGTTCCAAAAAAAATAAATCTAGCTATGTCTTGACGATACAGTCCTAAGTAAACTAATTTCGTCAAATTTGGAGACCCTTTGAAAAACAGTCATTTTCCAGTAGATTAAATTCAAATTGAAATTGCCAAACACGTTTCAATCCTCCACGCTCACGTATTAATTTCAAAAATTATGAAAATTGGAATCAATCAATAATTTGACATTCCGGATCCAACAAAAGTGATCTAGTCGAAAACGGAGGTCTTTTGCAAAATCATTATTTTTAAGGGTTATAATTCCATAGCGACTATTCTGAATTTTCAACTGACATAACTTTTTAATCCCGCTATGAAATTTGGATTTTTCAGATTCGTTGGAAAGATATTTTCAAACTGATTCAAATATTTCTGGTTTCACTAAAATCCAGTTTATTTTGAACCTGTACATTCAATTGAAATTTGAAATCAAAATTTCAAACTACCGCGCCATTTTCAATTCCTTTTATAATTAAAATAAATATTTAAATTGTAATTCTTATTTAAATAACTATATACATTAAAATTCTGTTCAAAATAAATTTATAGTCATTATTATTTAAAATTAATCATTTTGAATATTCAAAATTCATTAAAATTGCCAAAATAAATATTCTAAATTGGTTTTAATTTTCCGGGTTGTTACAATAAACTTGTAAGGAAATTAGATAACTAGTGAAATGAGATAAGTGGCACATAATTGTAAATTGAGTAATCAGTAAACAGGAAGCCTGAAACCAATTATTTGTAATAAATAGAGGAAATGGGGAAAGTTTATGAAATGTAAGAAGTTGTACTTAATTATAAATTAAGTAATGGAAGTTTGAAATATGCTGATAAGAATAACGTGTTAAGGCTTGTCGTAGGGACAAGAGGAAATTATAACATAGGTTATAATAAATGGAAAGGAGACTTATCAGTGAACCTTAGTTAAGAGAACTAAGTTAGTAAGTAAACAACGATAAGTTGTCACTACAATGTAAGATGGAATTATGATTAAATAGGAAAGAGTGAGGCAAACTTATGAAATGAAATAAGTTATATTTAAACATAAATGATAATTGACATGTTAGACAGAAAACATGTAAATTGAGATATGATCAATTATGTATTAAGTAAAACATGTTATTGTAACCTTGAATCAAACCAAAATATAAAGGGATTGTGGATTACAGACCTTGGATCACAGTCTACAGAATAACATGCTGTGGGATTATTAATAAACTTAAATGGGTTAAGTTATATAATTGAAATTAATAAGCGAAGGGGGCCATTCCTTAGAGATATAAGGGGCTAGAAAGAACATGGTAACCTGAATAAAAGTTAAGATGATAACCAAGTTAAATGGAAACCTAGTGAGGTAAAGCAAGGCATAAAAGAATGTTTAGACATAAGGTCTGATAACATATTAAAGTAAGGTGCTTAGTCCAGTCCACACGTTTGAGAGTGAATAACCCAACGAGGTAGTGTCATAAGGCACGAGGGGAGCGCACGTTCATCTGATTATTCTGTCGACTCCAAAGCACAGGATGGGGAAGCACGCGGCTTCCTTAGGTATGTAAGGTGCTCCGTGCAGCCCTCTGTGTGGTAGTAGATGTTTAGGCTGTACTCTCAGAGGTTAGGTCTACGCGTAACTATCAGGTGGGTGGGCCTTGGCTGGAAAAGTAGCATTGCAGTCAGAATGTTGTGACGAGATGACATTAGGGTGATTCGGTGGTCGCCTCAACAGGGAGGTAGAAGGTCACGACCAACAAGGATAGCTGATCATCAGATGCCCATCATCGGCAGCCAGTGGGATGCGAAAAGACTAGAGCTAAATCCAATAAATCATTCACCTTTCACTATCGAGGTACGGTGGTTGAGGGGAGATGCCAACTGGATGTTTAGATTGTTTGTTGTTAGGGGCATGTCGCTTATCTTTTGTAGTCTTTACTAGTCGAGAGAGGGGCCGAGGTGGGGCCATAGTTACCATGAAAAACAGACCCTAGGAGTATCTATATTTTGAGGCTCTTAAAGGCGGGCCTGTACAAATATGGAAAGCTCTTGGCCGAGTTTCGTATTTCTTGTATCACCCTGCCTTGGAACTCAGTGCATATTAGAGGACGTCTGATTAAGGCATCGAGCTATAATTGACGATACGTACGTGGCAAAGTCAACATACATGCATGTCTGCTTTGGGTGGTGTATCGTAGACTTGAGGGCATTACTCTAGTATGGAATCTGATTAAATCGAAGGTGGCAGTCCGTACGCTTACATAGCATAGAATTGACAGATATATGTGGAACCTAACATTGTTATATAGAGACCCGTACGTCACTCCGGCGTGGGATGAGAGACTGCATATATGTCAGTGGTATTACAGTGCAGACCATGCGAGTGGGGTGCCATGTGGTGTACCATAATATTGGGGGTAGCTACATATATACTGTATTAGGTTAATCCACTAGGACGTAAAAGGGTACGACGTGTGTGTAAGCCTTGAGTGTTGTTAACCAAAGTAACCTAATAAATAAGAAAATGTGATTGAACGGTATATGTAGAATTATCCAATGTGCATAGTTTAAATCCAGTCACCAGAACTTGTGTTCTGACCCCCTCCTCATCACATACTTGCAGGTTAGATTTGTGGCAGAGACATGGTAGCTTCTGATACTAGTTAGGCAATATTATTACTACAGTAAGACTATATTTTGATTACAATATATTTTATCCATTCCGCTATGAAATATTTTATGAGCTCTGATATATTTTATGTCTCTATCTTTTCTATAGGATACCAGAGCAAACCAATACGTGTTTCGATAGATTAGGATTTTGAAAAAAAAATCGGTCTGTCGGAACTTGGGTTGTTACATCTGGTATCAGAGCTTAGGTTTAGGATTCCTGTATAAATAGTGAGTGAACATATTTGTATTTTTTAAAAATATAAATATATATATATATACACCTAGATCTATAGAGGAACCTACTAAATAGAAAGAGTATAATATGGTAAGAATTGGGATGACTATTTTGTACACTAAAGGAATGAATGTGGAAATTTGAGACCCTTAGGAAATTTGGGTGGTAAAGTGTACAATATATTTAGAAATAAAGAAAGGAGGATCTCATATGTTAGTACTTCGGATTAGTGGACTTGGTAGTAAAACCTTATAAATTGGAAAAGGTTAAAAAGAGAAAAATGGATTAGGAATATATATAGTTGAGAGAATTGACTTTGTGGGAGTGTCTAGGAAAGCCTAGAAAAATTGGAAACCCGCTTTGAGTCTAACCCCATTGATTAACTTTTAAGAACATGAAATTATAAAAGTTTTGGGAAAATGGTTTATAGTGTTTTCAAGTTTTAATCTTAAAAGTTATAGTTTTAAACATGTAAAGTACGCATATTGAGTTTTAAAGTAAAATGGGGTATATTTTGTAAACAGTGATTTCTTGTGAAAACTTTGTCTAAAGTAAAATTCTCTCAGTAAAAGGTGCATATTAAAGGGCATGTATAGCTCGCTAGTTTTCTTGTTATATTTCATAGAATATATTTTAATAAAGAAAGTTTTGAAGTCTCTATTCTTTTGACAATCATTTTTGATAAATTGTTTAAAAGAGAAAATTTTTTTGGGTGGACAAAATAAGTTGTAGAAATTAAGAATAGAGTCGATGGTTGCACCTTGTAGTAAGAGACTGAACTGACCTTATAGATGACAACAAGTTGTAAATACGATTGAGAAATAGTTGTCCTTATCTACTCTAGTTTTTTGTGATTTGAAAAAAATGATTTACATTTTTTATATAAATGACATGTTTTATGGTTCGGAAAAAGTAAGTTTTGATGAGGAAATTAAAGTTTTCATAATTTTTAACTTTTGAAAAAAAAGTGAAATGAAAAGGTCAAACCGTATTTTAAATGTATGGAGTAGGTAAGGATTAGTGCCTAGGAAAGACGGGAAAAGTTTTGAGGCTATGAAGTAAATAGCGAGAATTATTTTGGGAATAATGGTAAGTTCCTATAGAATGTGTAATCATTGAAAAGCCTAGGGTGTTGCTTGAAATAATTGTTGGTACACAGCCAGGACTAGTGGTGACTACTAGACATTAGAGGGCAAGTAGGTATTTACATCCTGTTGGTTGAATTTTTCAGAGGGGAACATAGTCCCGAGATTCTTGGCCCTTAGTAGTAGCTGTGTTGGGTGTCTGTTTTCCTGTTTTAGTTGAAAGACTAGAGGGCTTATTTGAAAACTAAACTTAGATCAAATGATTAAATAAGCTAAGAAAAGAGATATGGTACAACTAAAAAGGAAACAACAAATTCAGTAAAGCAACAAACATGAGAGTTCAAGAAAAATGGAAAAATTATGAGAAAAGATAAATAAGAATAAAAATTTCCAAGATAAGACAAAAAAGGAAATCTGTAACAGAGAAAATTTGCTTATGTACGCTATGCTTGAACAGAAAAATAGGGTATCTTTATAGAATAGTTTCATAGAATCCAAGTATGGTTGGAAAAAGGTAATTAAAAGAAACAGGAAGATGTGAAGTTTTCCATTTTCCACCTTTTTTGTAACATAAGAAATCGAATTTAAAAAATTAGATTTTTCCGAAATTCGAGAAATAATTTGCTTGGCAGGGTTTTGGATGCAAAAAATTGGATGAACTATGCTCTTGCTCAGTAAGAGTATGGGAAAATTTGGATGAAAAGGTATTTTTGATTTTCAAAATATTGCAGTCATGTAGAACTGACAGTATATTTAGGATTTGAGCATCATATTTTTAAAGAATTTTTGAAAATTTGCATAAATATAGGAGGTACCGCTTAGGCATACATGTATTATTATGTTGTATTACACTATGTACAAGTGCACAATGTTTGCAAAAATTGGATTCACACATGATGGATGCATATTATGCGAGTGGTTAACTGATTTTACCCTTATCAAATTTCGGAGACAAAATTCCCTAAGGATGCAAGAATATATCACCCCGGATTTTTAAGATAATAAAATGTTAGTAACTAAATTAAATAATGATAATTAAGTAAAACGGAATGCGCTATTGCGTCCACCTCGGAATTCTGGTCAAGATAGACATCTGATTTGCGTAAAACAGACATCGTATAAAGAACTTATTAAGCTTAGAAGTTTGTATGCCCAAGAGAAATATATATACAAACAAATCAAAATATAAAATAACAATTGCATGTAATAAATACATGCACTGAAAAAAGAAAAAAAGAAAAATGTAATGCATTGATTGAAAGAAAGAAAGGATCGGTTGCACGCAGTGTAAATATTTTGCATGCACTGATTTGCAAATATTATGCATTAATATTAAAAGAAAAATAAAAGAAAATGATTCACGCAGTGGTTTAATTTAAATATTGTAACAAACATGAAAAAGAGAAGTAAGAAGAGAACAATAATTATCATTGTTCTAAAACTTGTTAACAAAAGTCTCAGTATTCCAGTTGGTTAGAACATGTGACTTGCATACAAGAGATACAGAGTTCAATCCCCACCAGTGCCATATTTTAGTTTTAAGGAAAACGGCTAAAATAACACATGTTCATGAGAAAAAATATGTATAAACACACATATAAGGAAAAATATACATATAAGGAAGTAAAGAAAATATATGTATATAAGTATATGAGAATACACGCGTATATATGTGTAGGAATATGTTGATGGCAAAAAATGTCATAAAGACCAAAGATTCCCAATTACTAGGAATTATAAATATGGTCGCATAGGCAAGAACATTAAATAGAACATAAGCAGTAAATAACATGAGATTTATAGTGGTTCGACCTCAGTGAGGTACTACGTCCACTTTGAAGAGTCAGTTGGAATATTATTAATCACTTGGAAATTCCAAGTTTAAGACTATCTCATGACATCTCATTACATTGACTTTTCATGATATATGAGTCATAATTATCATATATTGAATAATAAGTAAAAAGACAATTTTGTCCTTCTTCTTCCTCAAAGAGGAGATGCCATTAATGAAGCTTTAAGGAGCTCTACAAGCTCAAGAATTCAACCCTTTTGAAGTGTGAGGCCATGGGGTATTTATAGGAAGTGGTTAGGTAGGGGTTAGGTAGGAGTAGGTAGAAATGGGGACCATCTTCTAGAAATTCGCACCTCTTACTGTCAGGCCTAAGAAATTAGCACCTGGGGTGAGGTGCGAAATTTCACACCTGATAGGTGGGAAATTTCGCACTTGCCAAGTACGAAATTTCTCACCTGGTAGGTGCGAAATTTCGCACCCGGCTGGGTGCGAAGTAGATTTCGGCGGGAGGCGTTGTCGAGGCTGGTTGATTTTTTGAGGCGTCGAAGCTCTTCAATACGAAATGAAGGAATCCACCATTTTGCTGGTCCGAAGTGAAGGAATCTGAGCTTCTGGCAAGGTCGATCGCCGTCGGGACTATGGGGTCCCGGACCCAAACGGCGCTGTGCCCGGACCCGCTTGACGGCTCGCCTTCGGCTCGGAGCACGGCTCGCCTTCGGCTCGATTGCAGATGGATACTGATGGGGTTGCTTCTGAGGGATGTGACGTCCAGCTAGTGGCCAGACTCGAGTCTTCTGATACTGGCCCCCCAGAAGATATTGGCGACACCGCCGGGCAGCAATATCACGCGATATGTTGAGTAGAGAGTGTCATGAGTACTTTTGGTGATCGGACCAAAAGGCCGGTTAACATTTGCCCCCCAAAGTACGTCTTGTCTTGACATGATGTGCTTTGGAATGAAAGTTGAGATGATAGTTGGGTTGCGGATTTATCCTACAAGTTATAGGAAAAACATGTTAGGTAGCTGGCACGCTCGTTGGGGAATCGTGAGCGAGCCGTTATTGGTTTGGTGCCGCACTCGCGTTGCTTAGTATCTGCATAGTGTCGTCGTCGCGCGTTTTAGGCGATTTGACACTTGCGGGGGATGTGCGTACGCGGGCGCTTTGATGATCAAGCATTTGGTGAGTATGCAAGTGGTCGTTGAGTCGTGATTGACTTGGTAGCTAGGTCTTCGAAGATAAGTAGATGTAGCTGTATTTCGGTGTAAGATCTCGAATTACGATCTTGGAACGTTCATTTGGGGCATACCGATCCCCGGATTGTAGTTACTTCCTTTCTCCTCTTCTCCGGATAGAAAATCGTCGGAAAGCATGAAGGATGCCAAACTACATCTTTTGTATTTTGGATGTTCGAGGTGTTGTTAGGTTTTTGGGAGAAGGGAAGAGAGAGGTGGAAAGTAAGAGGGCTTTCAGATTTGGTACCCAAGAACGTGGAGCGGCGGATCTTGGGAAATGGGATTGGGAATTTGGATAAAGGTTGCCAAGCATGTGTGAGGATCGGGATTTGTGTCCCAAATGCTTATTAAATCTTTTGCGCTCTTCGAGAGTTCGAATCTTGGTTGAGGAGATGACAACTACGCCGACGCATGGGAGCATGAGACATAACTTAGCACTCCCATGACTTTGTCGATCCCTGACTTTGATCATAAGTTTGGAAAGTTGATCCTTGTCATGGTGCCATATGAGCGGGCTGTGATTAGTGATTTTTGGTTTTGCGACGTGGTCCTCAATAAATGGACTTGCTTGGACTGTCGGCTTGAAGGCTTATATAAGATATCGACACATAGTCGAGCGGTTAGTCTTGGGATCTAATCAGTAACCTAACCATGATGCGGCTGCATCTTGACTTAGGCGTTGCATTGGCTGTTGCTGGTGGCCGTGGCATTAGTTATTGAAGCTAAAGGCTGCCACCATGTTCCGGAGTATCAGTTTTTTGTGGAGTCTGGGTACTGATGGAAGCCGAGAAGCCTCCATGGCCTGAACTCCGGATTTCTTCCATTGCGAGGTGAAGGTGCTCTAAACACAGCGGCTCCGTAGGATGCTGTGAAGATAATGCCAGTGCAGAGACTTAAGGGGATCTGATTGGGTCTTGAGATAGCCAGGCCAGTGTGACAATCCGTAGAGGATTGTCACAGGCCTGGGTACCTGCTAAATTTTGGTCGACGTCAGGGATGAGCTAGCAAGCTCGGATCATTGCTCAATGTTTCATGCCTGGTCGGTGATTGGAGTTGAACGTAACACAATTGGTTGGCGAATGATTCTAGAAATGAACTTATGCGGACTGATCGCTTGGATATGTGTGCAAGATGCGGGCATATGGTCGAGTTGTTAGTCTCCAACCCAATTATGTCGGGGTCATTATCCAGTTCGAAAAATGGCACTGACATTTGCCGATAACTACTGCCATAGTTATCCAAACTAGGTGTCGTCTTCGCGTTTCGATGCGCTTGTAGGTATGCATCGAGGGGCGTGAGTTAGCTTCATGTTGCGTTTAAGTATGAGTTTGCTGGCAGGACACTGAGACTTTGCATACCCAATGAACCAGCCATGGGAACTCGGGAACTTGTCTAAATTCTCCAGCTCCTCGGGGAACTGGTGATTGTATCGGTCCCTCTGTCCTTTGTTTCGGGCTTCTACGCCCGGTCTACCTAGTATTGGCGAGAGGTTATAAGTTTCCAAGACCCGAGCTTTTGGGTCCGGATCATCCTTGTGGCGAGGTGTATTTTCCTCTTTAGAATGATTGCCCCGAAGGTGGAGACGATGGAAACGCTAGCGCGGGGGCTAGTAGGGATCCTCCCTAGGTCCTGCGATGAGTAAGCTGACGTAGAGATAGGTGGGGGATTGCCCCCGAGCTTGAGTACTTGTCAATTGAAGAGGTTGCGAGTGTTAACCATCAAATAGATGCTTCTTTTGCTGGACTATCCCCCTTTGGAGAGGAGGTGACACCGGGCTTTGCCCCCATGCCTCCTTAAGCGTTTGGGTCCCGGTTAGAGTTACAACAGGAACACTCTGGAGAAGTAGGAGGAACCGTGGACTTCGGGACACCACATTCATGTGAGCCTCTTTGGAGGTGGAGAAGTTGTGGTTGATCGGGTGTAGCTGATGTAAGCGGGCAAGCAATGCAAGCTGCGGTGGAGAATCAGGAAGCCCGGCTGGTAGAAAAGTCGAAGGGGAAGGCAGACAGGATGAGGCTACCATACAAGATGCCCGGGAAAAGTCTAGTCAGGGTGCCCAGGAGAAATCTGCTACCATGGTGGCGAGGAGGTAGGCCGATGATGAGGCGGAGAAGGAGAGGGCCTCCGGTGACGCCTACTAGAAGAGGGCGAGAGGACCCTTAGCACACTTGTAGCGGATGCTATTATGTGGCTCTGGGCCAGGCACTTAGCTGATTAGAAGTCTGCCGAAGATGCTGAGAAGAGAGTGGAGTTAGGCACCAAGAAGGCTTGGGGAGACACCTATGCTGGATTGGTCCTTGTTTCTTACATCGTCGCTAAGTTGTTTCCATGTGTTGCTCTCAGGGAGGCTATGATGATTACAAGCGGCGAGGATGATGGCGGAAGGCGCGCATCGATGCCTCATGAATTCATTACTCTTGTGTAGAGTAGAGGAGGTGGAAGCAGTTCTAGAAGGAAAGGGCCCGTCATTGGTGGTGACTTACCTGTATCGAACTTGTATAGACAAAAGAAAAGAAAAGAAAAGGATGAGTAGCATCAGTAGTTGTTAAAGGAATTAAAGATACTTCGGGTTAGGTGAACCAATAGTATATGCGAGTGCGGTCCTCGCTTTTGGTCCTTAAAGACATGGTGTGGTATTCATGAATACCCTGTCATCAGATAGAAGAGATGTTAGACATGTAGTTTGTTTTACGTGTGTGTGAAATGGAATATGAATTAGTAAAGATCGCATTTCGTGTTAAGTGTTCGAACGTTCTTCTCATGTTTTCCGGCGTCCCGTACTTACACAAGCGTACTTGTTGTTACACCAATAGGAATGTGATCGGAGACCGCGCTCTGGGTTGATTGTTCCAGAGGGGTGTGATTGTTTGTCGTGCCCTGGGTCGTTGTTCCATAGGGGTAAGACAGAGTACCGCGCTTTGGGTTGTTGTTCCAGAGGGGTGAGATATAGCGTAGGCTTCTAGTAAATTTCCCTCAGCTCAAGAAACCCATAGTTTGCGAAGCTAGGCTTAAGCGCCTGCTGTTTTCTCTTGGGTTGTCCGGGGAAATCCCAAGTGTAGTGAAGGCGTATGACGTCGTGTTATGCGGTCCTTCCGGGGTGTGGCTCTCCCGTCGTTCAACGAATTGGAGCGAGGGACGGTGTCGTTTATTCGCCGGAGAAAAGCTCAGATCATCAGCGCGTAGGGTCCGATCGTGGCTATGAGATGCCCCTAAGCCTTTAGTGCTTCAGGGAAACGATTTAACATCGGTCTCGATGCTGCGCCGAGATTCGACAGGTACCCGTAGCCCAGGGGAAATGTACATCGCTCCTGGCTGTATGTTGGGCGGCCCCAAGTCGCGTGGGACTTGGGCGAACGATTTATCCTCGGCATTGGGTCGAGGTTCGAGTTAGAGGTTATTTATACTCGGTTGCGCCGTGGGCCAGCGACTCGAGTGGCGTGTATGGCTCCTATGCTCGGGGCACTGGTCGTTGCCAATGTTGTTTGGCCTTGATGTTAGATCGAGGTTCGGATGGCGGCACCGACTCCCGTGGCCGAGGAACCGATGCGGCGATCGAAAGTTTGAACGCAAGCTGCTTGTCAGGATTAATCAGACACGTCATGCACGGCGCAAATATGGAAGGGATACAGAAAACTGAACATCACTCCTATGGATATCTCTGGTAGTAATAGCATTTGCATTGCCTCGAATTGTAGGAAAGCAAGACATCGTTGGAAGGCCTGAATTGATTGTTCACTAGGTTACGTAGAGTAGAGGCGAAGATGTTTGTTGTTCCACACCCTTGGGAGTTCAGCTCCGTCCACGGTTGAGGGTTTGAAAGTTCCATCGCTGATCTTCCATTGTATGAGTGTGGGCCTTCCTAATAATGGGCAAGGCCTACTACTGGAGGAAAGACCCATTATAAGATGAGGTTCCTGATGTTGAGGTCCGTATGGCATGTAACACCCCACGTCCATTAATGTCACTCATAAAGGGAATGCATCAATGTCCATGAAGAATTATTGTTTGTATAGAACAGATAAATTACAAGAATAAATAAATAAAACAACATAGCGGAAGATAAAACTTAGTTTTATTTCATCATAACTCAAAACGAGTTTACATAAGTAGTTTCCCAAACCATTATAGCAGGATCAATAGTCTTTTCCAAAAACTTCTAAGTACATAAAGAAGCAAGCACTTAAATAACATAATTGCATAAATTCCCACTGAGCATAAGCAAAGCCATAAAGATGAGAGAGTCCCAAGTGATACATCTTCTATCTTCAAGCAACTTAAAGAAATCGGCACAAAGCTGTAGTATTCCCTCCTTGCAAACCTGAGGGGGGGGGGGAGGAAGAAAAGAGGTGGAAAGAAAAGGGGGTCAGACATAAAGTCTGGAGAGTACGATAACTTTAACAATATAATTATCAAAATAACTAGACTAAGGCATAAGCTGGAAAATAAGGAAATGACTGTGAACAATTGGGTATGACAGAACAAAACGAGGAAATAAGATGTACCAAGATATGGTTAAAGGCGCCCCTAATCACTATAAGATAATTACTACACTGCACTACCACTAGTCACCATAAAGGTTGATCCGCCTACAGAACTTAATAATGATAATGGTAGTTTAGTGTACCCCTATCTACCTTCATAGGTGGTGTCTGCCCCTATCTCCACAAGGTGTACCCACTACCCCTATTTGATCGGCCCCCTAACTCGCAGATACCCGTGCTGGCCCCATAGTGGGGTGTATCGCTCCCCAAAGTGGCAACCCGATACAACCAAAAATGCACAGCTTATATCTACATGATGCAACAATGTCTTACCTACCATCCCGTGCCCACACACACATATGAACCTGTTGGACTTGCGTTGCCACCGCTGACCCGTTTTTGACCTCTTACAATCAAATCCAGTACGCGTGACCCGTCCTCAACTTGGGTCGAGCCCACAAAGATACTTAATGGGTTACTGGTTTGAAAAGGGCCCCTATGCATGACACAAGCTTTCCACCTATGCTTGGTACCCTCTAAGGTTTTTCCCCACTTAACCCCATTTTTATTCATGTCTTCTTACATGTATCAATCTTGGTTAAGTGCATCTAATCGTATTTCAAATGCCACCCACTAAATTCCACATGCCACCCAAGGCACCCACTTAACCCCCTCATGTCCCACTACATGTTTATCTGGTTAAGTGTTTCTTAATTCATTAAGACTGTAACCTTGTAAAGACCTCCCACATTAGACTGGCATTTGTGGCAGCTGGATTTGTCGGGCAGGTTCGGGCAGTCTTACACCACAAACGAGCCTAACCTCGTGTCTTTACAATTGTTACACATTTAATTTATGCCTAAGACCTCTCACATTAGACTGGCATTTGTGGCAGCTGGATTTTCCGGGCGGGTCCGGGCAGTTTTACACCACAAAAGAGTCTAACCTCGTGTCTTAGGCGATTAATTACACCTAATTAATTACCCCCAATTTGAATTAATTTCCCTATTCAAATTGCCAATCAATTACAAATTTAATTATGTCCATAATTGACTCAATTATGTCCATCTATTTATGGTATATAAAATTATACCAATTAACATCACATTTAAGGCATTTATGCCAATTCTCAATATTAAAGCTTTTAATATTATCCCATTGCATGACGTTGTACGTTCGTTCGTTTAACGTAAAATATACGTTAGACTCGAATAGTCTAACTTATGGAATAAAGAGAAAACATCACAACATGCATAGAATAAAAACTAGATCGAAACATAAGGGGTGAACTTGCATGTGTGAATAAGGTTTTTCATCTAAAACTTGCATAGCCAAAGTTACAAACTTGCATAAACTATGGATGTCATAGATCTAATCATAAGGTGTAAACTTGCATAGGCAGTAGTCACAAACGTACATTACATGATTCATACTTCAATATATATATATATATATATATATATATATATATATATATATATATATATATATATATATATACTTGCATACGTGATTTATACAACATGGACTATGATGTAAAATTGCATCTAACTCACACATGTCATAGCCTAACTTTAGATCCAATTTACACATAAAATAGATGTCATGAAACATGTAAGGTTGTATATGATTCTCACTAACTTGCATATAATTCATATCTAAATTAACATCTAAACTTGCATACATACATATGATTTAACATATGAATTAGTTCCAACAACATAACCAAACTAGCATATGAAGCATCATTATGAATTGATTGTACATAAGCCAACAATTAACATAGATTTACAACATAGATGATTACATCACAACTTTACAACATAGATAATAACATCACAGATTTACAACATAGATGATAAAATCACAGCTTTACAACATAGATGACAACATCATAGATTTACAACATAGATGATAACATACGGTCAATGATTCACAACATAACCATATAATCCAAATCATTGCTCAATCCAATTAAATTGTTAATTATCTTATTAAAGAAATCGAACTCACAAAATGAATGTCTTGCGTTCTGAAATCTGAGTTATGAAATTGATTTAGCTCACCTTTGTAGTAGATTCGTTATTGTTTAGATTAGAGTTGAACAGAACTGAGTTGATTAGGTTTGATTTCCCTCTAGTTGGTGGCGGCTACTCTAGGTTACAAGATGACAACATGACGGCCATGATTCAGATTTTTATTTGATTTCAGGGTTTGAGTCTACCTATGTTTATATAGAATTTCAATTTATTATAGCCATCCGATGATCTTAGGGTTAATCAAAACCACTCAGTCAGGATAGGGTGACACCTCAGCCCTAATGACTCAGCAAGGAGTCAGAAAGGACTCAACAATGAGTCACAATATGGATCAGATTGCACCAGAAATCTGTGCAGGCTTTCTGCTCGGCCTGGGCGCACTTGGCACGTGTGCCAGTTGCCACTTTTGTACTGGCTCACTTCCTAAGTGCGCCAATGCAAAAAAATTTCTTCTGCTTTTTCCCACCCGACTTCGTTCGTCCATATCTCCTTCATCCGGTATCTGTTTTACGCAAACTCGGACTTTATCTCAACCAGAATTCCGAGACGAACACAACACCGCAACCTGTTTCCCTTAATTCTCACGTCTAAGATTAATTATTCTTGAATTTAGTTAATTCGATTATTCAAAAATTCGGGGTGTTACATTCTCCCCTACTTAAAGGATTTCTTCATTGAAATTTCTAAGTTAAGAAGAACGTATCCTACCATCCAATCATCCATCTACTCAACCATCAACCACTAGCAACCATGGTCCTTAAAAGATTTCTAATGCTTTTCATGTACATATGCATAGTGTGTGTATATGTCCATATACTAATGCTAAATCAGGCGGTCCACTGATTCAGTCGGCCTCCTTAATGCAATTAATGATAGTGCCATGTATCCATCATGTATGCAAAAATTCTATACATATCATTACTACATGTGTGCACAACCATCCATTTAAATGCAGCATCCATATGATACTCACATTCAATGTACATTCATTTTACTAAATACATCCATTTATATGCAATATGAAAGTGACTGAGCCGATCTAGTGCCTAAAGTGTGTGTATATGCATCCACGAGCAACCACTAGCAAACACTTGCGTCCACATGCATCCATCATACATAACATGTCTCAAACACATGTTTCAACCATAGGACTACCCTATCTAAAGGTCAAAGATACTAGCGAGAAGACTACTAAGGATAAAACAAGTACAAGCTAAGCGATAAAGGAGAAATTAAAAGACATACCCTCGAAAAGAAAAGGGTACAATGAACGCATCTTCTCTTCCGTCTCCCAAGTAGCGTTGCTCTCATCATCTCCCTATTGCACTTTGAATAGCTTGACCTCTTGATTCCTCAACTTCTTAATCTCTGACCCAAGAATGCACGTAGGAGCTCCTCGAATCTTCGCATCACGCTCTATCTCCACCTCTCTAAGCAAGCTTGGCTCTACCACTTTCGCGGTCTCGTGCAAGCACTTCCTCAAATGTGATACATGGAATACGTCGTGTACACCACTGAGTCTCTCGGGCAACTCCACTCTATACGCCATCTGTCCAATCCTCTCCTTAATAGGAAACGACCCTACGAACCTTAGTGCTAACTTCCCAACAGACCCAAAGCGAACAACATTCTGTAATGGAGATACATTGATAAAGACCATGTCCCTAATATCAAACTCAAGATCTGTCCTCCTCTTGTCCGCATAAGATTTCTGCCTATCTTGCGCCGTCTTCATCCTCCTTCAAATCAAATCGATCTTTTCCGAAGTCTCTCTAATCATATCGGGCCCAAGTAAGATCTTATCCATAGATTCCCACCAACATGTAGGGGAACGACGCTACCGTCCATAAAGAGCCTCGAAAGCTGCCATACCAATGCTAGACTGAAAGCTATTATTATATGCGATCTCTACCAAAGGAAAATGCTCCTCCCATGTACGTCTGAAGTCTAAAACACATAGTCTCAAAAGGTCCTCTCGAATACGATTCACCCTCTCGGTCTGGCCATCCTTCTGAGGATGATATGCGGTGCTCAAACATAACTGAGTCCCTACCGCCTCTTGCAAGCTCTTCCAAAACTCGCTAGTAAAGATAGGATCGCGATCGCTTACTATGCTTGAAGGAACACCGTGCAAACGAACTATCTCTCGAATGTATACGGTGGCTAACCATGGAGCAGTCCTCTTACTCTTCACGGGAATGAAATGGGCGCTCTTAGTAAGTCTGTCTACCACGACCCAAATCCCCGTATTACCCTTCCTCGATCTCGGTAACCCGTCAACAAAGTCCATCGAGACACTCTCCCACTTCCATTGTGGGATCTCCAATGGGTGAAGCAACCCAGCGGCCTTCTTTTGCTCTTCTTTTACTTGTTGGCACACCAAGCATCTAGCGACAAACTCGGCCATATCCTTCTTCATACCGGCCCAAAATTAAACTCGTCTCATGTCCATGTACATCTTGTCCCCGCTGGGATGAATGGTCATCTTCGAACGATGTGCATTCAAGAATGGTCTTCCTCAAGTCCTCGTCTCGTGGTACACAAAGTCTACCGTCCCTACGTAACCAACCCTTATCATCTAGGGTATACCTACTGGGATGGCTCGATGACTCCCCCCTTATGATCTTCTCTACTAACTCAACCAACCATGGGTCATCTCGCTATGCCTCACCAATCCGTCCCAAAAGCATAGGTCTGACCTCAAAGGATGCTAGCAAACCGGTTACAAAGTCAATGGAAGGTCTAAAGTCAAACATAGAGATGAACTCTAAGCTTCGCCGTTCAACAAACAACGGGCTCAAGGACAATCTTTTCCTACTTAAGGCATCTGCCACCACGTTACCCTTGCCAGGGGTATATGATATCTCGAAATCGTAGGATTCTAAGAATTCCTTCCACCTTTGCTGTCTTAAGTTTAAGTCCTTCTGAGAGAACAAATATTTTAGTGATTTGTGGTCAGTGAAAAATTCGAATTTCTCGCCAAGAAGATAATGGCGCCAAGACTTAAGCGCGAAAACAATAGTGGCCAACTCTAGATCATGCGTAGGGTAATTTCTCTCATGTACTCTCAACTGCCTTCCTCCATAGGCTATTACCCTTCCCTCTTGCATTAAGACTGCGCCTAGTCCTGTCCCACAAGCATCGGTATAAACGGTAAATGGCCTACTCCATCTGGCAACATTAAGACTAGGGTTGTGGTCAAAGCTCTCTTCAAATGTTGGAACGCATCATCACAATCTACGTCCCACGTAAAAACTAGGTTCTTCTTTGTCAAGCGTGTTAATGGGGCTGATATTTTTGCGAAGTCCTTGATAAACTTCCTATAGTAGCCTGTCAACCCCAAGAAACTCCTCACCTCGGTAGCATTTTAGGGACCTTCCAATCTTGGATGGCCACCACCTTCGCGGGAACCACAGCTATCCCTTCTTCGGAAACCACGTGCCCTAAGAATCACACTTCCTTCCAACAAAAGTGACATTTAGAAAATTTAGCTTTAAGGTTATGCGCTCGAAGGGTCTCCAACACTTCCCTAATATGTAGGGCATGCTCTTCCTCGCTTTTAGAAAAGGCCAAGATGTCATCCACAAAGACCATCACGAATTTATTAAGGTACTCCCTAAACACCCTACTCATCAAGTCAACAAAGTATGCGGGTGCGTTTGTCAAACCGAAGGGCATCACAAGCCATTCATAGAAACCATCTGGAGTCCTTAAGCCAGTCTTGTCTATACTATCCTCAGCCACTCTCAACTGATGGAAACCAGTGGCTAAGTCCAATTGCGAAAACACTGAGGTGCCAACTAATTGATCGAAGAGATCGTCAACCTCGGCAGTGGGTTCCTATTCTTCTTAGTAAGTTTATTAAGCTCTCTATAGTCCACACAAAGTATAAGGGACCCATCCGGCTTTGTGGCAAATACTACTGGAGCACCCCACTCCGATATACTACGTCTTATGAACCCTTTCTCAAGCAACTCCCTTACTTGCTTATTGAGCTCCCTCCTCTCACGAGGAGCCATGTGGTGTACTGGCAGAGATACTGGTTTTGCATTGTCTACAAGATAAATACGAAAGTCTATCTCATGTTTTGGGGGTAGACCCCTCACCTCATCGAAGACATCAACATATTCATGGAATATACGAACAGAATGTAAATCATCATTTGATGCGTCAAGTGACTCAAGATAACTAAGCATCACCGGTCCTCTAGGGTCACAAGAAATGTCAAGGGTCTTTCCACTACGTGTCAACAATTTTACTACCCTTCGTTCACAATCTAGAATGGTGCCATATCGGGCTAGCTAATCCATCCCTACAATCAACCCATAGCCCATGAAACCAAGCACAAAAGCAATACATTCAAAACCAACGCCTAAGATAGACAATCTCAAATCCCTACTGTAACACCCCACATCTGTTAGTGTCACTCACAAAGGGAATGCACTAAGTTCTGTAGAGCATTTAAGGTTGAAGACGCAGATAAATTACAAGACAGAAAAAAAATTAAAACAGCAGAAAATAAATCTTTACTTTATTGATAAAATAGTTTGTACAACAATTGCTTTCCAATACCAGAGTATCATCTATCTTACAAAATAAAGAAGCATAAAATAACATTTATATTCCCCAATGTAGCATAAGCCAGCCATAGCAGCGGAAAAGAGAGTCTGAAGCGATATATCCAAGAGTCTTCAAGCTTGGAAAGAGTAACAGTCCATACTAAGCAGAGTTATTCCCTCCCTGACTACCTGGGGGGAAAACGGAAGAAAAGAAGACGAAAAAAAAAAACAGAGTCAGACATAAAGCCTGAGTAAATCTAGTGGCTTTTAGCATGTGAACAGGATAAAGTTCATGACAGGAGTAAACTGGAAAATGGGACAGTACCAGAATAACAGACTAATGTAAACCAAAGCAAGACGGTTTAAACCGAATATACTATTACACCCCATTTTATATCTCTGCACCACCTAACTAGTATCCCAACTAGTAATCTATATAAAGATGATAATGTGACCCCAATCCCTGTAATTGCGGTTGCCTTTAGGTGTACATCTATTATTTATTACCTATATCTAATCAATGGTTTTCTTATCGAGCGCTTTCTAGACTAACCAGGGTTTACACTACCCAGATCCAACTAGGGTTTATGTTACCTATTGAACACTTCTCGGATTCAGGGTTTATGCCAACTAGATCCAACTAGTGATTATTCTACTTGTCGAACGATGCCCCTAAGTCTAGGACACACTACCCAGACTGATAAGTGTTCCTAGACTTGACGTCCCAATCGTATCATAAACGTGCTATATATCTAGTTGCACATGTCCTCTATATGTGCGGCCCGAGTCCCGTGGCAGGGCTAACTAAAGAAACACGGAACTCGGTCAAGAGCTTTCAGATATCTGCCGATGCAGATGCTAAGGTCTGTTTTTCCAGTGGCTATGGTCCCACCTAACCCCTCCCTCAACTAATGAAAGGCACAGCTTGAAAAAATGAGAACTATACGTAGGCCCCCTATGCCCTACTAACCTATGGCCATCCGCAACCATAACTAGATAGCGAGTATATGGTCTGTCGGAGTTCTCCGCCTTTCTGCTTCACGTATCTTGATTGACTCAAGATGGTAGGTAGACGACGAGTTGCTATCACAGGGCTACTAGTCTCGTCGAATCATGCTGGTCCACCCTAGTCTTTAGGTTGCCTTATGTTGTAACCAAGGCATACCCTTGGTTATCCTAACGCAGACCTTAACCTCTGTGATTCCAGGAGGATCATCTACAGCCTCACAGAGGGATACCAAGAGTACCCTGACGTCCCCTCGAAGCCTCAGGCTTCGTAACCCAATTCATTGGAGCCTTCTTTAAGATCAGATGGACGTTCACTCCTCCTCGTGTTATACTAAGAATTACTACTTAGTTTTCCTAACTAAGGTTTACCACTTAGTTTCCTGAATCATCGTTTTCTTAACTAAGGTTTACTACTTAGCCCTCTTTCTCGTCAAGTTGGATTGGTTAAGTGTCATTAGTCAATTCAAGTTAGCTTAACCCATTCCTTTGTCATATTAAACTGGCTAAGTGTTATCAGTAGTTCATGTTGACTTAACCCTATCACAAACCAAGTTATATTGGTTAAGTATTTCTTATTACTTAACCCTACCCATTCATCTTGTATTGGTTAAGTGTCCCTTTTAACCTAACCTTGCCCATTTTTTTTAACTAACATGTTATAACGGTTAAGTGTTCCCTTAGTTAACTTAACCCTAACATTTGTTTAATAAACATGTTCTATTGGTTAGGTACTGTCCCTTCATGTTTCAACTTAACCCTGTTCAATTTATCACACTATGATGTTAAGTGTTCTAAGTTTACTTAACCCTACCCTCTAGTCCAGCTAACATATTAAATTGGCTAAGTGTATTTACTTAAACTTACCCACTTATCTAGCTAACGTGTTATAATGGTTAAGTATTCTAAATTTACTTAACCTCACCCACTTATCTAATTATCAGGTTATAACGGTTAAGTGTCCTGAATTTACTTAACCTCACCCTCTAGTCTAGTTAATATGTTAAATTGGTTAAGTGTATTAACTTTACTTAACCTCACCTTCTAGTCTAGTTAACATGTTAAATTGGCTAAGTGTTTTCTTAGTTACTTAACCCCTACAAGTCTTGTCTTGTTAACATGTTAAGTTGGTTAAGTGTTTTAGTTAACTTAACCCTACCAATCCTAACTTAGCTTTAATTGTCTTATTAAAGCACCAACCACTCACATTAGACAGGTATTGTTGTGGCTGCCTGTATGCCAGTCGGTTCCGGGCAGTCTCACGCCACAACTCAGTTTAAACTTGGGTATTTATCGGGCTCAATGCCTTAACCTCCCACATTGGATAGGTATTGTTGTGATTACTGGACAGCCGGGCGGGTCCGGGCAGGTTTACATCACAACTCAATCCAACCTCGGGTTAAGCATATTCATATTGTCTAAATTTACATTTTTAGTTATGTAAATATTTCATGTCACATGTTTTATTCCAAACTAATGGTACATAATTTATACCATTTATGGCCTTAACCCATTTCATGGTTTTTAGGCCCGCCTACATATTAACATATTTTAATTTAATAGTTAATCCCAACGTTACCCTCGCTCGATTATTCATATTAATTGTATGAAGATATTGGGCCCGTTAATAGGCCTAATCCATAAACAAAGTAAAGAAGGGAGCATAGGTTCAATGAACCTATACTATGAAATTTGGCCTAAACATAGTTATTGATTAGCGTGTGACATAAATGTGCAACTAGATAAATAAGGTGATCTTGCATAACATGAATCATAACATTGCATAACATGTCACAAACTTGCACATGAATATTGGATCAAGTTAGATAGGTGTCACATGAATCATAAATTTTGGACTATTATAAATATATAACATGGTATAACATGGTACAACATAATAGGTATCGTATGAGTCCAATACAATGCAGTATGACATGTAAATGTATTGATCTAAGAATAACCTCAAACATAAAACTAGCATGTGACAACATTTTAATATGCCCATAAAGCATGTATAGTTTGTCGACATTAACATATAGTTATGGGCTAGATCTACTCATTTGGACTTGTAACACACACACACACACACACACACACACACACACACATATATATATATATATATATATATATATATATATATATATATATATGAATATGGGTCTAACATGAAACTTATAAGATCATGTGAACATGGATCCAAATCTAAGCCTTTAACTTGCATAAGAATCATGTGAACGAATCTATTTGCATATGACTATGAGACATATGAGTTGATCTAAATTTTTATTCTAGCATAATACAATCTCCATGAATCATGTAATGTAAATCTAACTTGCAACCTATAACTTGCATAAGCACATATAAATATCTAACAGTATACATACAATTCGCATAATAGATAATAGATCCAATCACCACAAACGTTCAAATTATTATGATAAACAAGCAACATCGTCTAAATAATACTGATATAACCCCAAATTACAATTAATAACAAATATTGTCTTAATCGCATTCTCATCTAAAGAGCCACTATACTTACAACGCAAGACGGTCTTGTTTTTCTGAGATCTGAGGTTCTGAAATTGAGATGCGTTCCTTTGGGTAGACGTTGTTGTTTTGATTTTATAAGTAGCTTTAATCTCTAATTTGAATTAGCTTGAGTTGATTCGTTGTTCGTCTTTTTTTCAAGCGGAGCCTCTCCATAGTTTTCTTCTGACATCATGGCGGCTCAAGTTCTTATTTTTGTGTGAATTCTAGTTGGAGACCTAGGGTGTTTTTATGGAGTTGCAAGTTAATTAGAGCCGTCGATGAAGCCAGGTTTAATCAAAGCCATCTGTTCTAAAGAGAAGCCAATCAAAAGAAGACAACTCATCCCTAGTGACAAGACCAGGCCCAGAATTTCGAGCCAGGACCCAACCAGACAAACCAGGCCGACCAGGCAGGTCGACTGGCAGGTCGAAACCCAGGTCGACACTATGATCGACCTGTGGGTGACCAGGTCGACACCATGGTCGACCCTATGGTCGACCTAGTCCCTAGGTGGGAATTTTCCCGCCCAGCCCAGTTTGAGCCTATTTTTTCAAATTTTGAACTTGAAACCAAGCCGTTTGAATTTTAAATTTTATTCTGGAACTTCAAAAGGCCATAACTCCTTCATACAGAGTCCAATTTACGCAAACTCGGACTCTATCTCAAGCAGAATTCCAAGACGAATGCAACGGTGTAACCCGTTTCCCATAATTCCCAAATTTAGAATTAACTATACTTTAATTTGTGAAATCTAGTGTTATAGAATTACGGGGTGTTACATTCTCCCCTTCTTATAAGGATTTCGTCCCCGAAATCTTCAAGTTAGGAAGAATGTGTCCTACCATCCAATCACCCATCTATTCAACCGTTCAATCACAGGCATTCATTGTCCTTAAAAAGATTTCTAAATGCTTTCATGATCATATGCATAGTGTGTGTACATGTCCTTATCTATTGCAGAAATCAGGCGGTCTACTGATTCAGTTGACCTCCTTAATGCGAATTATGTCAGTGCCATGCGTCCAATCATGTATGCAAGCGTCCCTAGTTATGTAAATACTAGATGTGTGTATAGCCATTCATCCATATGCAACATCCATATGATAACATATCTAATTAAATCCGTTAAGAAAATACATATATGTGAATGCAATATGAAAGTAACTAAGTCGTTCTAGCGCATATGATGTGTATATGCATCCACGAGCAACCACTTGCAACCATCAATCATAACATGTTTCAAATGCATGTTTACATCCATTGGCTTCTACCTAAGCATCGATGATACGTCCTAGAGGATATACCCTAAAGCTAGAAAAAAGTAGGCATAAAACTCCTAGAGAAAGGATATACCCTTAAGAAAAAGGGTATGATGCACGTATCTAGTCTTCAGTCTTCTAAGTCGCATCTTCTTGAGCCTCTCTATATCGTACCTTATCTAGTTAATCTTCACGATTGTGAAGCTTCTTGACCTCCATTTCCAAAACTGTCGTTGATCGGATAGTTGGCTTTTCATTGTCAACTGGATATATGCGGAAGTCTATCCCGCGTTTTAGGGGTAAACCCCTAACCTAATCAAAACATCTGCATACTCATGGACTATTCTAACGGATTGCAAATCGTCGATAAATGACCTAACTGATCCTTTTAGAATCACAAAATCTTGAGGGTATTTCCAAGGCAAGTCAAAAAGTATAACTTTCAGAATTACTAGCCAACCAACCCATGCCTAGGATCAACTCATAGCCCATGGAACTAAAACATTACGCTTAAACTCAACACTTAATGTGGCCGTTCTCAAATCCCTACAAACCAAAGGTAAACGGGCCGAACCACGAATTTGGAACTGAGACTAATTGGGATCTTCTTCTATACAAGTACCTAGGTGCAGAGACTCAACTATGGAAGCAGGTATAAACGAATGCGAAGCGCTAAGATCAAAAGAGTACTAACTGGTTGATCGAATGAAAAGCTAAACCTTTCCAATGGAGACTTTTACTATCTCTCTCCCAGGTATTCTGGTGGTGAAAGCACGCACTCGTCTTCCTGAAAATCCTTTCCCTTGTCCTTGCCCCTGTCCTTAATTATATGCCCTATTATACCATAGAAAAGCTACTTCCTCTTGCCTTAGGTTTTATAATTCCTTCCTCCATCGTGAGCCAAGTCCATATCCATGAATTCCTCATCCTTGGGTTGTGCCCCTTAGCCAAAGACCTCGTCCTCTTCCTTATGTAATCATGTTGACAAATCTCTCGAAAGCTGCCTCCATCGTATAGAAAACCCTACAAAGCTTGAAAGAAAACTAACCGCAGGTGAAACTATTACGGTTATAGATGGAAGTCAGGCACTACTTCGCCCTTCGATGAGGTTACCTCCCAGAAAGCCAGGAGCCCCGGAGACTCAAGAAAGAAGGAAACAAGGACTCAAACAGAAAATCAAAAGATAGTGCATATAGCTTTGGAGAATATGCCTTTAAAACAAAACTTTTCTTTTGAAAGTGCTTCTTTTAAACCCGTTTTGAAAATAGTTTTTCAAATCTTTTATCTGATCCGGTAACCTTCAGCTCTGATACCACGCCCACATTCGTTAGTGTCACTCACAAAGGGAATGCACTAAGTTCTGTGAAGCATTTAAGGTAAAAGATGCAGATAAATTACAAGATAGAAAAAAAAATAAAACAACGGAAAATAAATCTTTACTTTATTGATAAAATAGTTTATACAACAATTGCTTTCCAATACCAGAGTATCATCTGTCTTACAAAATAAAGAAACATAAAATAACACTTATATTCCCCAATGTAGCATAAGCCAGCCATAGCAGCGGAAAAGAGAGTCTGAAGCGATATATCCAAGAGTCTTCAAGCTTGGAAAGAGTAACAGTCCATACTAAGCAGAGCTATTCCCTCCCTGACTACCTAGGGGGAAACGAAAGAAAAGAAGACGAAAGAAAAACAGAGTCAGACATAAAGCCTGAGTAAGTCTAGTGGCTTTTAGCTTGTGAACAGGATAAAGTTCATGACAGGAGTAAACTAGAAAATGGGATAGTACCAGAATAACAGACTAATATAAACCAAAGCAAGACGGTTTAAACCGAATATACTAACACACCCCATTCTATATCTCTGCACCACCTAACTAGTATCCCAACTAGTAATCTGTATAAAGATGATAACGTGATCCCAATCCCTGTAATTGCGGTTGCCTTTAGGTGTACATCTATTATTTATTAACTAGATCTAATCTAGGGTTTTCTTATCGAGCGCTTTCTAGACTTAACCAGGGTTTACACGACCTGTATCCAACTAGGGTTTATGTTGCCTATTGAACGCTTCTCAGATTCAGGGTTTATGCCACCTAGTTCCGACTAGGGATTATGCTACCTGTCGAACGATGCCCCTTAGTGTAGGACACACTACCCAGAGTGATAAGTGTTCCTAGACTTGACGTCCCAATCGTATCGTAAACGTGCTATATATCTAGTTGCACATGTCCTCTATATGTGCGGCCCGAGTCCCGTGGCAGGGCTAATTTAAGAAACACAGAACTCGGTCGGGAGCTTTCAGATATCTGCCAATGCAGATGCTAAGGTCTGTTTTTCCATTGGCTATGGTCCCACCTGACCCCTTCCTCAATTAATGAAAGGCACACCTTGAAAAAATGAGAACTATACGCAGGCCCCCTATGCCCTACTAACCTATGGCCATCCGCAACCATAACTGGATAGCGAGTATATGGTATGTTGGAGTTCTCCGCCTTTCCGCTTCACGTATCTTGATTGACTCAAGATGGTAGGTAGACGACGAGTTGCTATCACAGGGCTACTGGTCTCGCCGAATCACGCAGGTCCACCCTAGTCTTTAGGTTGCCTTATATTACAACCAAGGCATACCCTTGGTTCTCCTAACGCAGACCTTAACCTCTGTGAGCCCAGGAGGATCATCTGCAGCCTCACAGAGGGAAACCAAGAGTACCCTCACGTCCCCTCGAAGCCTCGGGCTTCGTAACCCAATTCGTAGGAGCCTTCTTTAAGATCAGATGGACGTTTCTTCCTCCTCGTGTTTACTACTTAGCCCACTTTCTCGTCAAGTTGGATTGGTTAAGTGTCATAGTCAACTCAAGTTACCTTAACCCATTCCTTTTTCATATTAAACTGGCTAAGTGTTATCAGTAGTTCATGTTGACTTAACCCTATCACAAACCAAGTTATATTGGTTAAGTATTTCTTATTACTTAACCCTACACATTCATCTTGTATTGGTTAAGTGTCCCTTTTAACCTAACCTTGCCCATCTGTTTTAACTAACATGTTATAACGGTTAAGTGTTCCCTTAGTTAACTTAACCCTAACATCTGTTTAATCAACATGTTCTATTGGTAAGGTATTGTCCCTTCATGTTTCAACTTAACCCTATTCAGTTTATCACATTATGATGGTTAAGTGTTCTAAGTTTACTTAACCCTACCCTCTAGTCCATCTAACATATTAAATTGGCTAAGTGCATTTACTTAACCTTACCCACTTATCTAGCTAACGTGTTATAATGGTTAAGTATTCTAAATTTACTTAACCTCACCCACTTATCTAATTACCAGGTTATAACGGTTAAGTGTCCTGAATTTACTTAACCTCACCCTCTAGTCTAGTTAATATGTTAAATTGGTTAAGTGTATTAACTTTACTTAACCTCACCTTCTAGTCTAGTTAACATGTTAAATTGGCTAAGTGTTTTCTTAGTTACTTAACCCCTACAAGTCTTGTCTTGTTAACATGTTAAGTTGGTTAAGTGTTTTAGTTAACTTAACCATACTAATCCTAACTTAGCTTTTATTGTCTTATTAAAGCACCAACCACTCACATTAGACAGGTATTGTTGTGGTTGCCTGTATGTCGGTCGGTTCCGGGCAGTCTTACGCAACAACTCAGTTTAACCTCGGGTCTTTATCGGGCTCAATGCCTTAACCTCCCACATTGGATAGGTATTGTTGTGATTACTGGACAGCCGGGCGGGTCCGGGCAGGTTTACATCACAACTCAATCCAACCTCGGGTTAAGCATATTCATATTGTCTAAATTTACATTTTTACTTATGTAAATATTTCATGTCACATGTTTTATTCCAAACTAATGGTACATAATTTATACCATTTATGGCCTTAACCCATTTCATGGTTTTTTGGCCCGCCTACATATTAACATATTTTAATTTAATAGTTAATCCCAACGTTACCCTCGCTCGATTATTCGTATTAATCGTATGAAGATATTGGGCCCGCTAATAGGCCCAATCCATAAACAAAGTAAAGAAGGGAGCATAGGTTCAATGAACCTATACTATGAAATTTGGCCTAAACATAGTTACTGATTAGCGTGTGACATAAAGGTGCAACTAGATAAATAAGGTGATCTTGCATAACATGAATCATAACATTGCATAACATGTCACAAACATGCACATGAATATTGGTTCTAGTTAGATAGGTGTCACATTAATCATAAATTTTGGACTATTATAAAGATATAACATGGTATAATATGGTATAGCATAATAGGTGTCGCATGAATCCAATACAACGCAGTATGACATGTAAATGTATTGATCTAAGCATAACCTCAAACATAAAACTAGCATGTGACAACATTTTAATATGTCCAGAAAGCATGTATAGTTTGTCGACATTAACATATAGTTATGGGCTAGATCTACTCATTTGGACTTGTAACACATATATATGAATATGGGTCTAACATGAAACTTATAAGATCATGTGAACATGGATCCAAATCTAAGCCTTTAACTTGCATAAGAATCATGTGAACGAATCTATTTGCATATGACTATGAGACATATAAGTTGATCTAAATTTTTATTCTAGCATAATACAATCTCCATGAATCATGTAATGTAAATCTAACTTGCAACCTGTAACTTGCATAAGCACATATATAGATCTAGCAGTATACATACAATTCACATAATAGATAATAGATCTAATCACCACAAACGTTCAAATTATTATGATAAACAAGCAACATCGTCTAAACAATACTGATATAACCCTAAATTACAATTTATAACAAATCATGTCTTAATCGCATTCTCATCTAAAGAACCACTATACTTACAACGTAAGACGGTCTTGTTTTTCTGAGATCTGAGGTTCTGACATTGAGATGCGTTCCTTTGGGTAGACGTTGTTGTTTTGATTTTATAAGTAGCTTTATTCTCTAATTTGAATTAGCTTGAGTTGATTCGTTGTTCGTCTTTTTTTCAAGCGGATGCTCTCCATAGTTTTCTTCTGACATCATGGCGGCTCAAGTTCTTATTTTTGTGTGAATTCTAGTTGGAGACCTAGGGTGTTTTTATAGAGTTGCAAGTTAATTAGAGCCATCGATGAAGCCAGGGTTAATCAAATCCATCTGTTCTAAAGAGAAGCCAATCAAAAGAAGACAACTCAGCCCTAGTGACAAGACCAGGCCCAGAAATTCGAGCCAGGACCCAACCAGACAAACTAGGCCGACCAGGCAGGTCGACACTATGGTCGACCTGGTCCATGGGCGGGAATTTTCCCGCCCAGCCCAGTTTGAGCTTATTTTTTCGAATTTTGAACTTGAAACCGAGCTATTTGAATTTTAAATTTTATTCTGGAACTTTACAAGGCCATAACTCCTTCATACGGAATCCGATTTACGCAAACTCGGACTCTATCTCAAGCAGAATTCCGAGACGAACGCAACGGTGTAACCCGTTTCCCTTAATTCCCACATTTAGAATTAACTATACTTTAATTTGTGAAATTTAGTGTTATAGAATTACGAGGTGTTACACCTATAAACCATGGATAAATGAGCCGACCCACCAATAGGATTTGAGACTACAGTGGGATCCACAACAAGATTAGTATCTAAGTGCAGTTTTTCAACTAATAATGTAGACATAAACGAATGTGATGCGCCAGAATCGAATAAGGTACGGATAGGATGATCAAATAGAAAAACTAAACTCTCAATGGAAATGTTTCTACCTCGTCCTTGTAGCGATGGGACCGCGAGATCCTGGACCTACTCCCTTGCCTGCCCTAGTGCCACGAGAGCATGAAGCTGCCCTCCTGAAGTTCTTTGCCCTTGCCCCGTTTCCTTGGGCAGTCCTTAACTAGATGACCTACCTCTCCACAGTGAAAACAGCCAATCTTCTTCTTTTTCCTACAGTCTTTACTCAGATGGCCTGGTGTCCCACAATTAAAGCACTTCTTTTTTCCTTTGCCATTATTGTTCTCCCCGCCTTTCTTGTTTTTTTGTTGTTGCTGCGGTTTCTTTTAATCGCCTTTCTTCTTGGGTGCCTTATTAGCATTGGCGCCCTTCTCCTGTTCATGCATAAGCGCCATATCAACTAGCCTCTCAAAGTTGGCTCCTATAGGGATGTGGGTCATAGCTAACCCATGTAGTGGCTCGTTCAAACGCTTAACAAATCTCAGGGCCTTCTTTTCGGGTGTATTCACCAACTCCAAGCCAAATCTCGCCTACTGATTGAACTTGTTGACGTATTCTCTCACTGATAGATTCCCTTGCTTTAATGCCAAAAACCTTTCCATGTATAGATTCTCTTTAGCTCGTGAGAGAAACTTTGCCTTAAACCTACGCCTGAAATCTAGCCATGTATCAACCAAACGCTCTCCATTAGTGACCTCCCACCAAAACGAAGCTTCGTCCTTCATCAACCAAGCAGCCAACAGGACCTTCTTACAACCATCCAAATCGAAGATGCTAAACAGATCCTCCACTTCTTTCAACCAATTTCTAGCTTCAATGAACGTTTTAGATCCACTAAAATATTTTCCACCCATCGAACGAAAGTCTTTACATATCTTGGAGAAAGTATCTCCACGTAGAGGAATGGTTGGAGCTGGGGGAGGAGGAGGAGGAACGTTGGTCGGTCCCGCGGCAGCGGCCCTAGCCTCGAGATATTGACGAAACTAACTGGGTACATGAACACCCTCTGGTATCTTAGATGCTCCAGACATGTTGAAAAGAAAACGAAAGAGTTTTAAAACAAGGGAAGCGAAAGAGAGATGTATGGCTTGCAGAGATTATGCTCTTTTAAGTAAACTTTCCTTGAAAATAGCTTCTTTAAAGCAAGTTTTTGAAAATACTTGCTAGGAAAATAATACATTTGTAAACACTTTTCAAAACTTTTTATTTGTTCTTGTAACCATAGCCCTGATACCACGTGTAACACCCCACGTCCATTAATGTCACTCACAAAGGGAATGCATCAATGTCCATAAAGCATTATTGTTTGTATAGAACAGATAAATTACCAGAATAAATAAATAAAACAACACGGCGAAAGATAAAACTTATTTTTATATCATCATAACTCAAAATGAGTTTACATAAGTAGTTTCCAAAACCATTACAGCAGGATCAGTAGTCTTTTCCAAAAACTTCAAAGTACATAAAGGAGAAAACACTTAAATAACATAACTGCATAAATCCCCACTGAGCATAAGCAAAGCCATAAAGATGAGAGAGTCCCAAGTGATACATCTAGTATCTTCAAGCAACTGAAAGAAATCGGCACAAAGCTGTAGTATTCCCTCCTTGCAAACTTGAGGGGGGGAGGAAGAAAAGTGGGTCAGACATAATGTCTGGCGAGTGCGATAAATTTAACAATATAATTATCAAAATAACTAGGCTAAGGCATAAGTTGGAAAATAAGGAAATGACTGTGAACAATTGGGTATGATAGAACAAAACGAGGAAATAAGATGTACCAAGATATCGTTAAAGGTTTCCCTAATCAATATAAGATAATTACTACAATGCACCACTACTAGTCACCCTAAAGGTTGATCCCGCCTACAGAACTTAATAATGATAATGGTAGTTTAGTGTACCCCTAGCTACCTTCATAGGTGTCGCCTGCCCCTATCTCCACTAGGTGTACCCAATACCTCCATTCGATCGGCTCCCTAACTCGTAGATACCCATGCTGGCCCCACAGTGGGGTGTATCACTCCCCAAAATGGCAACCCGATACAACAAAAAATGCACGGCTTATATCTACACGATGCAACAACGTCTTACCTACCAGTCTGGGCCCACACACGCATATGAACCCGTTCGACTTGCGTTGCCACCGCTGACCCGTTTTTGACCTCTTGCAATCAAATCCAGCACGCGTGTCATGTCCTCGACTTGGGTCGAGCCCACAATGATACTTAATGGGTTACTGGTTTGAAAAGGGCCCTCATGCATGACACAAGCTTTCCACCTATGCTTGGTCCCCTCTAAGGTTTTCCCCCACTTAACCCCATTCTTATTCATGTCTTCTTACATGTTTCAATCTTGGTTAAGTGCATCTAATCGTATTTCAAATGCCACCCAAGGCACCCACTAAATTTCACATGCCACCCAAGGCACTCACTTAACCCCGTCATGTCCCACTACATGTTTATCTGGTCCAGTGTTTTTTAATTCATTAAGACCATAACCTTCTAAAGACCTCCCATATTAAACTAGCATTTGTGGCAGCTGGACTTGTCGGGTCGGTCCGGGCAGTCTTACACCACAAACGAGCCTAACCTCGTGTAACACCCCGTAATTCAGTTAATATTAACATTCACAAATTAAAGAATGACTCATCTCATACATGAGAATTGTAGGAAACAGGTTGCGTCATTGTGTTCGTATCGGAATTCTGGTTGAAATAGAGTCCGAGTTTGCGTGAATTGGACTTCGTATGAAGAAGTTATGGCCATCAGAAGTTTCGGAAAATTCAAAACAGATTTCAGAAAATTTAAAATTCAAAATTCAAAGTCAAACAGGCTAGGCGAGAAAATTCCCGCCCAACACCCCAGGTCGACTGGGGAGTCGACTGGGCAGTCGACACCCCCCCCCCCAGGTCGACTGGGCAGTCGACCTGGGTGTCGACCTGGTCCAGTCGGCTAGGGTTTGGCTGAGCCCAATCTTGAGCTGCTGATGTGTCTTTAGGGCTGAGTTGGCAAATTAAACGGTTCAGGTTAGTTCTGAGTTAATCTGACGGCCTAAATAAATCCTAAACTCTATATATACCTAGGTAGTCTCACACTCTAACTCACATGAAAAATAGAATAGCCACCGTCATGCCATCGCCATGGAACTCAGCGTAGCCGCCGCCAACTAAGAAGGAAGAAAGCTAATCAAAACCCTAATTCTACTCAACTATAAAGCAAATCAAGACTCTCTTTCTCTTCTAATTGTGAGTATGATGATCTTAACAAGACTATTATTAAACTAATTAGATTAAGTCATGAATGGATTATAAGTGAATGATGCGGATTGTCATATATGTTGTTGTAAACCTTATGCTATCATGTATGTTGTAAATCCTATGTTATGTGATGATTATATCCTATATGTTGTAAATCATGCTATGATGATATTGTATAGGTTATAATTTTCTATGCTAAGTTGTGATAAATCATACATGTTATAAAGTCATGATGTTATTATCTTTGCTAATTAGTTCATGTTAATCAAATCATAATGTTTGAGCTATGTTGATCTATATGACAAATCATGTATGCAAGTTTAGATTGATTTGTAAAGAATATGAACATATGTCATGACATCTATTTAGATCTAGAATTATGACATCTAGAATTATGCTATGACATATGTGAATTCTATGTATTAGATGCTAGTTCACACTATCATTATGTTGCCTAAACCATATATGCTAGTCTATACATGAATTTGTATTATGATCATATTATGTGAATTGTGACATTTTACCGAACAAGTTGACACCTTTAGGTCCATGACATGTGTAGTTTTATGCAAATTTCACCCCATTATGATTAGATCTATTTTAATTGTATATATGTTGTGATAATTTATCTTTGTGCTATGAGTTAGACTATTCGAGTCTAACATATATTTTGCATTGAATAAGCGAACGTATAACGTGGGGTAGGGGTAATATTAAGGATTTAATATTAAGAAGCTGGGGTGCAATTGATATGATTTTGCATGCCATGAATGGATGGCCATAATTGAGTCAATTATAGACATCATTAAAATTGAAATTGATAAATAATTTGAATAGGGAATTATTAAAACTGGGGTAAAAGATTGTAAGTGTTAATCAATGCTTAGGACACGAGGTTGGACTCGTTCGTGACATAAAACTGCCCGGACCCGCCCGGCAAATCCAGTAGTCACAAATGTCAGCCCAATGTATGAGGTCCTAGGCCCAAATTAAAGCATAACAATTGTAAAGACACGAGGTTAGACTCTTTTATGGTGTAAAACTGCCCGGACCCGCCCGGCAAATCTAGCTGCCATAAATGCCAGTCTAATGTGAGAGGTCTTTATGAGGTTATCGCCTAAATGAATTAAGAAATACTTAACCAGATAAACATGTAAGGTGGGACATGGGGGTTAAGTAGGTGCCTTGGGTGGCATGAGGAATCTAGTGGTTGCCTTTAGTGGCATTTGAAATACGATTAGTAAGACTTAACCAAACACACATGTAAATGAACATGACTAAGAGGGTTAAGTGGGATATACTAGTGGGGACAAGCTTAGGTGGATAGCTTGTGGGGGCCCATTTCAACCAGTAACCCAAACGTATCTTTGTGAGCTCGGCCCAAGTCGAGGACGGGACACGCATACTGGGCTTGAATATAAGAGGCCAAAACGGGGTAGCGGTGGCAACGCAAGTCCAACGGGTTTCATATGCGTGTGTGGACCCGGGCTGGTAGGTAAGACGTTGTTGCATCGTGTAGGTATAAGCCGTGAATCTCAAGTTGTATCGGGTTGCCACTTTAGGGGAGTGATACACCCCACTGTGGGACCAACACGGGTATTTACGAGTAGGGAGCCGATCGAAAGTGGTAGTGGGGTACACCTAGTAGAGATAGGGGCAGGCGGCACCTATGTAGTCAGCTAGGGGCACGCAAGGCTATTTATATAATTTCTAAGTGAAGCAAGTGGGATCAACTTTAAGGGTGACTGGTGTGGTGCAGTGTAGTAATTATCCGTTAGTAATTAGGTGTGCCTTTAACGTTATCTTTATCTGCTCTTCCATACCCAATAGTTCATAGACATTTCCTTGTTTTCCAGCTTATGCCTTAGTCTAGTTATTTTGGTAATAGTATTGTTAGAATTATCATACTCGCCAGAATTTATGTCTGACCCCCTCCATTTCTATCCTTTTTCCCCCTCCAGGTCCTCAGGTTGGGCCCAACTCTAGTGGAGTTTGATTGGACTGCTTCATCTCTCTTTGGGAAAGCTTGGATCGCTGAAGTAAAGTCCAGCTTGTTATCTTCTTTAATGGCTATTTATGTAATGGGGTTATGTATTTTGTTTTATCAAGATGGATATTGTACTTGACTCTGATTTATGGTTTTATGATGTAACAAACATGTTTGATTTTCCACTGCAATAAAATAAAGTTTTAGATTTCCAAGTACTACTTATTATCTGTCTTGTTGTAATTTTTCTGTTCTATATTCACTTAAAACCTCCATGGAAGTTAATGCATTCCCTTTGTGAGTGACATTAATGGACGTGGGGTGTTACACGTGGTATCAGAGCTTAAGGTTACCAGAACAGATAAATTTTTTAGAAAAACTATTTTTCTAAAGTATTTTTGGAAGAAGTGTTTTCAAAACATGTCTTGATGAGTAATTTAAAGAGGAACGTTTTTATGAAAAACATAATCCCCAATAGCCATATATCCTTATCTTTCGAATTCTCCATTGTGAATCTTTCCTTTTTCGTTTCAGCATGGCTGACGATCTTAACCTTCCGGATGGTGTAACGATACCAGGATGGTATAGGAGGTTATTAGAGGCTAGGGCCGCTACAGGTCCAGCCAATGTTCCTCCACCACCAGTTGCACCCGCTCCTCCTCCTCCCCGCGCTGATATTTTTGCAAAAACATGCAAGGAATTTAAGGCTATGGGTGGAAAACCTTTTCAAGGGTCAGAAACGTTTGTGGAACCTAGAGATTGGCTTAAGGAGGTGGAAGAATTGCTAGAAATCTTTGAAGTAGAAGAAGGGAGGAAAGTCAAATTAGCAGCTTGGTTAATGAAGGAAGAGGCCTCGTTTTGGTGGGAGGTCACTAATGGGGAGCGTCCGGTTGATTCTTGGGTGGATTTCAGACGTAGATTTGAGGCGAAGTTTCTCTCAAGGGCAGAAGAGAATCTATATATGGAAAGGTTCTTGACATTAAAGCAAGGAAGATCATCAGTGAAAGAATATGTCAACAAATTTAATTAGTTAGCAAGGTTTGGCTTGGACTTAGTGAACATGCCGGAAAAGAAGGCTTTGAGGTTAGTTAATGGATTGAATGAACCGTTGCAAGGGTTGGCTATGACCCACATCCCTATGGGGGCCACCTTTGAGAAGCTAGTAGACATGGCACTCATGCACAAGGAGAAAGGCGCTAATGCTAATAAGGCACCCGAGAAGAAAGGGGATCAGAAGAAACCACAATAGCAAAACAAGAAGGGTGGTAAAGACAATAATGGCAAGGGAAAGAAGAAATGCTTTAACTGTGGGACACCAGGCCATCTCGGCAAGGATTGCAGAAAGAAAACGAAGACTGGCTGTTTTCACTTTGGCGAAGCGGGACATCTAGTGAAGGACTGCCCAAAGAAAGGGCAGAGGGCAGGGTCTACCTCGGGAGGACAGGTGCATGCTCTTATGGCACCAAGGCAGGCAAGGGGACAAGTTCAGGCTCTCACGGTCTCACCGCTGCAAGAACGAGGTAGAACCATTTCTGTTGAAAGCTTAGTTTTTCTGTTTGATCATCCTGTCCGTACTTTATTCGATTCGGGCGCATCGCATTCGTTTATCTCTACATCATTAGTTGAATCACTGCACTTAAACACTAGTTTAGTAGAGGATCCCTTAGTTGTTTCGAATCCAATTGGGGGCTCAGCTTATTTGTCCATGATGTGTTTGGATTTGAAAATTTCTATACTTAGCGTTGAGTTTAGATGTGATGCTTATGTTTTGGGCTTCACGGGCTATGGGCTAATTTTAGAAATGGATTGGTTATCCAGAAATGGGGCCATTCTTGATTGTGAAAGGAGAGTAGTTTGGCTCATGACTCGCCTTGGCAACACTCTCAAAATCTTTTGTAATCTCATAAATTCCGTTATGCTAAGTTATTTAGAATCGCTTGACGCGTCTGTGGATCTGTTAGAGTGGTCCGAGAATACTCGGATGTGTTTGAGGAGGTGAAGGGCTTGCCTCCGAAGGAGAAGATAGATTTTCTAATATATCTTGTGGATAATGCAAAACCAGTATCTTTACCAGTACGCCACATGGCTCCTCGTGAAAGGAGGGAACTCGATAAGCAAGTAAAGGAGATGCTTGAGAAGGGGTTCATAAGACGTAGTATATCGGAGTGGGTTGCTCCAGTAGTATTTTCCACGAAGGCGGATGGGTCCCTTAGACTTGTGTGGACTATAGAGAACTTAATAAACTTACTAAGAAAAACAGACACCCACTGCCGAGGATTGACGATCTCTTCGATCAGTTAGTTGGCGCCTCAGTGTTTTCGTAGTTGGACTTAGCCACTGGTTTCCATCAGTTAAGAGTGGTTGAGGATAGCATTGACAAGACTTCCTTTAGGACTCCGGACGGTTTCTATCAATGGGTAGTGATGCCCTTCGGTTTGACAAACGCCCCCGCATACTTTGTTGATTTGATGAGTAGGGTGTTTAGGGAGTACCTTAACAAATTCGTGGTAGTCTTTGTAGACGACATCTTGATCTTTTCTAAGGATGAAGAAGAGCATGCCCTACATCTTAGGGAAGTGTTGGAGACCCTACGAGCACATAACCTTAAAGCTAAGTTTTCTAAGTGTCACTTCTGGAGGAAGGAAGTACGATTCTTAGGGCATGTGGCTTCCAAAGAAGGGATAGCTTTGGATCCCGCGAAGGTGGTGGCCATCCAAGATTGGAAGGTCCCTAATAATGCTACCGAAGTGAGAAGTTTCTTGGGGTTGGCTGGCTACTATAGGAAGTTTATCAAAGATTTCACAAAGATATCAGCTCCATCGACACGCCTGACGAAGAAGAACCTAGTCTTCGCGTAGGACGTAGATTGTGATGATGCGTTCCAACGTTTAAAGAGAGCTTTGACCTCAGCCCCAGTCTTAGTATTGCCAGATGGGAGTAAGCCATTTACCGTTTATACTGACGCTTGTGGGACAGGACTAGGCGCAGTCCTAATGCAAGAGGGAAGGCTAATAGCCTATGGTGGAAGGCAGTTGAGAGTGCATGAAAGAAATTACCATACACATGACCTAGAGTTGGCCGCTATTGTTTTCGCGCTTAAGTCTTGGCGTCATTATCTTCTTGGCGAGAAATTCGAATTATTCACTGAACACAAATCTTTAAAATACTTATTTTCTCAAAAGGACTTGAACTTAGGGCAGCAAAGATGGATGGAGTTCTTAGCATCCTACGACTTCGAGATAGCATATACCCCTGGCAAGGGTAACGTGGTGGCAGATGCCTTAAGTAGGAAAAGATTGTCCTTGAGTCCGTTGTTTGTTGAGCGGCGAAGTTTAGAGTTCCTTTCTACGTTTGACTTTACACCTTCGGTTGACTTTGTACCCGGTTTGCTAGCATCCTTGGAGGTCAGACCTATGCTTTTGGGACGGATTGGTGAGGCACAGCGAGACGACCCACAGTTGGTTGAGTTAGTAGAAAAGCTCAAAAGAGGGGAGTCATCAAGCCATCTCCGTAGGTATACCCTAGATGATAAGGGTTGGTTACGTAGGGATAGTAGACTTTGCATACCTCGAGACGAGGACTTGAGGAAGACTATTCTTGATGATGCACATCGTTCTAAGATGACCATTCATCTCGGCGGGGACAAGATGTACATGGACATGAGACGTGTTACTTTTGGGCCGGCATGAAGAAAGATGTGGCTAGTATGTCGCTAGATGCTTGGTGTGCCATCAAGTAAAAGCGGAGCAAAAGAAACCCGGTGGGTTGCTTCACCCATTGGAGGTTCCACTATGGAAGTGAGAAAGTGTCTCGATGGACTTTGTGGATGGATTACCGCGATCAAGGAAGGGTAATACGGGGATTTGGGTTATAGTAGATAGACTTACTAAGAGCGCCCATTTCATTCCCGTGAAGAGTAAGAGGACTGCTCCATGGTTAGCCTCCGTATACATTCGATAAATAGTTCGTTTGCACGGTGTTCCTTCTAGCATAGTGAGCGACCGCGATCCTATTTTCACTAGCGAATTTTGGAGAAGCTTGCAAGAAGCGGTAGGGACTCAGTTATGTTTGAGCACCGCATATCATCCTCAGACGGATTGCCAGACCGAGAGGGTAAATCGTATCCTAGAGGATCTTTTGAGGCTATGTATCCTAGACTTTGGGGGTACATGGGAAGAGCATCTTCCATTGGTAGAGTTCGCATATAATATTATCTTTCAGTCCAACATTGGCATGGCACCTTTCGAAGCTCTTTATGGACGACCTTGTCGTTCACCTACATGTTGGTGGGAATCTACGGATAAGATCTTACTTGGGCCCGATATGATTAGGGAGACTTCGGAGAAGATCGACTTGATTCGAAGGAGGATGAAAGCAACGCAAGATAGGCAGAAATCTTATGCGGATAAGAGGAGGATAGATCTTGAGTTTGAAGTTGGGGACATGGTCTTTATCAAAGTGTCTCCATTATGGAACGTTGTTCGCTTTGGGTCCGTTGGGAAGTTAGCACCATGGTTCGTAGGGCTGTTTCCTATTAAGGAGAAGATTGGACAGATGGCGTATAGAGTGGAGTTGCCTAAGAGACTTAGTGGTGTACACGATGTATTCCATGTATCACATTTGAGGAAGTGCTTGCACGAAACCGCGGAAGTGGTAGAGCCGAGCTTGCTTAGAGAGGTGGAGATCGAGCGTGATGCGACGATTCGATAAGCTCCTACGCGCATTCTCGGGTCGGAGATCAAGAAGCTGAGAAATCGAGAGGTCAAAGCAACGCTACTTGGGAGACGAAAGAGAAGATGCGTTCGTTGTACCCTTTTCTTTTCGAGGGTACGTCCTTTTAATTTCTCCTTTATCGCTTAGCTTGTATTTATCTTACCTTTAGAGTATCCTCTCGCTAGTATTCTTGACCTTTAGTTAGGATAATCCAATGGTTGAAACATGTGTTTGAGACATGTTATGTATGATGGATGCAAAGTGGATGCAAGTGGTTGCTCGTGGACGCATATACACACACTTTAGGCACTAGATCGGCTCAGTCACTTCATATTGCATATTGCATATAAATGTGTGTACATAGTTAGGTTAATGAATGTATAATGGTTGTGCTATCATATGGATACCGCATTTTGGTGAATGGTTGTGCACGCATATATAGATGATATGTAGCATTAAGGAACTTTTGCATACATAATGGATGCATGGCACTACCATGATTTGCATTAAGGAGGTCAACTGAATCAGTGGACCGCCTGATTTTGCATTAGATATGGACATATACACACACTGTGCATTTAAACATGAAAGCATTAGAACTCTATAAGGACAATGGATGCCTATGTTTGATGGTTGAGTAGATGGACGATTGGATGTTAGGATATACATTCTTTTTGACTTGAAGATTTCGGGGTCGAAATCCTTTAAGGAGGGGAGAATGTAACACCCCGTAATTCGGTTAATATTAATATTCACAAATTAAAGAATAACTAATCTCAGAATTGAGAATTGTGGGAAACGGGTTGCGCCATTGTGTTCGTCTCGGAATTCCGGTTGAAATAGAGTCCGAGTTTGCGTGAATTGGACTTTGTATGAAGAAGTTATGGCCATCGGAAGTTTCAGAAAATTCAAAACAGATTTCAGAAAATTTAAAATTCAAAATTTGAAGTCAAACAGGCTAGGCGGGAAAATTCCCACCCAGCACCCCAGGTCGACTGGGGAGTCGACTAAGCAGTCGACACCCCCCAGGTCGACTGGGCAGTCGACTGGGCAGTCGACCTGGGTGTTGACCTGGGTGTCGACCTGTTCCAGTCGGCTAGGGTTTGGCTGAGCCCAATCTTGAGCTGCTGATGTGTCTTTAGGGCTGAGTTGGCAAATTAAACGGTTCAGGTTAGTTCTGAGTTAATCTGATGGCCTCAATAAATCATAAACACTATATATACCTAGGTAGCCTCTCACTCTAATTCACATGAAAAATAGAATAGCCGTCGTCATGCCATCGCCATGGAACTCAGTGTAGCCACCGCCAACTAAGAAGGAAGAAAGCTAATCAAAACCCTAATTCTACTCAACTCTAAAGCAAATCAAGACTCTCTTTCTCTTCTAATTGTGAGTATGATGATCTTAACAAGATTATTATTAAACTAATTAAATTAAGTTATGAATGGATTATAAGTGAATGATGTGGATTGTCATATATGTTGTTTTAAACCTTATGCTATCATGTATGTTGTAAATCCTATGTTATGTGATGATGATATCCTATATGTCGTAAATCATGCTATGATGATATTGTATAGGTTGTAATTTTCTATGCTAAGTTGTGATAAATCATACATGTTATAAAGTCATGATGTTATTATCTATGCTAATTAGTTCATGTTAATCAAATCATAATGTTTGGGCTATGTTGATCTATATGACAAATCATGTATTCAAGTTTAGATTGATTAGTAAAGATTATGAACATATGCCATGACATCTATTTAGATCTAGAATTATGACATCTAGAATTATGCTATGACATATGTGAATTCTATGTATTAGATGCTAGTTCAGACCATCATTATGTTGCCTAAACCATATATGCTAGTGCATACATGAATTTGTATTATGATCTTATTATGTGAATTGTGACATTTTACCACACAAGTTGACACCTTTAGGTCCATGACATGTGTAGTTTTATGCAAGTTTCACCCCATTATGATTAGATCTATTTTAATTGTCTATATGTTGTGATAATTTATCTTTGTGCTATGAGTTAGACTATTCGAGTCTAACGTATATTTTGCGTTGAATAAGAGAACGTATAACGTGGGGTAGGGTTAATATTAAGGATTTAATATTAAGAAGCTGGGGTGCAATTGATATGATTTTGCATGCCATGAATGGATGGCCATAATTGAGTCAATTATGGACATCATTAAAATTGAAATTAATTAATAATTTGAATAGGGAATTATTAAAACTGGGGTAAAAGATTGTAAGTGTTAATCAATGCTTAGGACACGAGGTTGGACTCGTTTGTGACGTAAAACTGCCCGGACCTGCCCGACAAATCCAGTAGTCACAAATGTCAGCCCAATGTGAGAGGTCCTAGGCCCAAATTAAAGCATAACAGTTGTAAAGACACGAGGTTAGACTCTTTTATGGTGTAAGACTGCCCGGACCCGCCCGGCAAATCCAGCTGCCATAAATGCCAGTCTAATGTGAGAGGTCTTTATGAAGTTATGGCCTGAATGAATTAAGAAATACTTAACCAGATAAACATGTAAGGTGGGACATGGGGGTTAAGTAGGTGCCTTGGGTGGCATGAGGAATCTAGTGGTTGCCTTTAGTGGCATTTGAAATACGATTAGTAAGACTTAACCAAACACACATGTAAATGAACATGACTAAGAGGGTTAAGTGGGATATACTAGCGGGGACAAGCTTAGGTGGATAGCTTGTGGGGGGCCATTTCAACCAGTAACCCAAACGTATCTTTGTGAGCTCGACCCAAGTCGAGGACGGGACACGCATACTGGGTTTGACTATAAGAGGCCAAAACGGGGTAGCGGTGGCAACGCAAGTCCAACGGGTTTCATATGCGTGTGTGGACCCGGGCTGGTAGGTAAGACGTTGTTGCATCGTGTAGGTATAAGTCGCGCATTCTTAAGTTGTATCGGGTTGCCACTTTAGGGGAGTGATACACCCCACTATGGGACCAGCACGGGTATCTACGAGTAGGGAGCCGATCGAAAGTGGGTAGCGGGGTACACCTAGTGGAGATAGGGGCAGGCGGCACCTATGTAGTCAGCTAGGGGTACGCAAGGCTATTTATATAATTTCTAAGTGAAGCAAGTGGGATCAGCTTTGAGGGTGCCTGGTGTGGTGCAGTGTAGTAATTATCCGTTAGTAATTAGGTGTGCCTTTAACGTTATCTTTATCTGCTCTTCCATACCCAATAGTTCATAGACATTTCCTTGTTTTCCAGCTTATGCCTTAGTCTAGTTATTTTGGTAATAGTATTGTTAGAATTATCATACTCGCCAGACTTTATGTCTGACCCCCTCCATTTCTATCCTTTTTCCCCCTCCAGGTCCTCAGGTTGGGCCCAACTCTAGTGGAGTTTGATTGGACTGCTTCATCTCTCTTTGGGAAAGCTTGGATCGCTGAAGTAAAGTCCAGCTTGTTATCTTCTTTAATGGCTATTTATGTAATGGAGTTATGTATTTTGTTTTATCAAGATGGATATTGTACTTGACTCTGATTTATAGTTTTATGATGTAACAAACATGTTTAATTTTCCGCTGCAATAAAATAAAGTTTTAGATTTCCAAGTACTACTTATTATATGTCTTGTTGTAATTTTTCTGTTCTATATTCGCTTAAAACCTCCATGGAAGTTAATGCATTCCCTTTGTGAGTGACATTAATGGACGTGGGGTGTTACACCTCGTGTCTTTACAACTATTACACATTTAATTTATGCCTAAGACCTCCCACATTAGACTGGCATTTGTGGTAGTTGGATTTGTCGGGCGGGTCCGGGCAGTCTTACACCACAAAAGAGTCTAAGCTCGTGTCTTAGGCGATTAATTACACCTAATTAATTACCCCTAATTTGAGTTAATTTCCCTATTCAAATTGCCAATCAATTACAAATTTAACTATGTCCATAATTGACTCAATTATGTCCATATATTTATGGTTTATAAAATTATACCAATTAATATCACATTTAAGGCATTTATTCCAATTCTCAATATTAAATATTTTAATATTATCCCATTGCCCTACGTTGTATGTTCGTTCGTTTAACGTAAAATATACATTAGACTCGAATAGTCTAACTTATGGAATAAAGAGAAAACATCACAACATGCATAGAATAAAAACTAGATCTAAATATAAGGGGTGAACTTGCATGTGTGAATAGGGGTTTTCATCTAAAACTTGCATAGGCCAAAGTTACAAACTTGCATAAACTATGGATGTCATAGATCTAATCATATGGTGTAAACTTGCATAGGCAATAGTCACAAACGTACATTACATGATTCATACTCCAACGTATATATGCTTGCATATGTGATTTATACAACATAGACTATGATGTAAACTTGCATCTAACTCACACATGTCATAGCCTAACTTTAGATCCAATTTACACATAAAATAGATGTCATGAAACATGTAAGGTTGTATATGATTCTCACTAACTTGCATATAATTCATATCCAAATTAACATCTAAACTTGCATACATACATATGATTTAACATATGAATTAGTTCCAACAACATAACAAAACTAGCATATGAAACATCATTATGAATTGATTGTACATAAGCCAACAATTAACATAGATTTACAACAAAGATGATAACATCACAGCTTTACAACATAGATAATAACATAATAGATTTACATAGATGATAACATCACAGCTTTACAACATAGATGATAACATCATAGATTTACAACATAGATGATAACATACGGTCAATGATTCACAACATAACCATGTAATCCGAATCATTGCTCAATCCAATTAAATTGTTAATTATCTTATTAAAGAAATCGAACTCACAAAAAGAAGGTCTTGCGTTCTAAAATCTGAGTTCTGAAATTGATTTAGCTCGCCTTTGTAGTTGATTCGTTATTGTTTAGATTAGAGTTGAATAGAACTGAGTTGATTAGCTTTGATTTCCCTCTAATTGGTGGCATCTACTCTAGGTTACAAGATGACAGCATGATGGCCATGATTCATATTTTTATTTGATTTTAGGGTTTGAGTCTACCCAAGTTTATATAGAATTTCAATTTAATTATAGCCGTCGGATGATCTTAGGGTTAATCAAAACCACTCAGTCAGGATAAGGTGACACCTCAGCCCTAATGACTCAGCAAAGAGTCAGAAAGGACTCAGCAATGAGTCACAATATGGATCAGATTGCACCAAAAAGTTGTGCAGGCTTTCTGCTCGGCCTGGGCGCACTTGGCAGATGCGCCAGTGCCACTTTTGTGCTGGTGCACTTCCCAAGTGCGCCAATGCAAATATAATTTTTTTTTTCTTATTTTTCCCGCCTGACTTCGTTCGTCCATATCACCTTCATCTGGTATCCGTTTTACGCAAACTCAGACTCTATCTCAACGAGAATTCCAAGACGAACACAATGACGCAACCTGTTTCCCTTAATTCTCACGTCTGAGATTAATTATTCTTGAATTTAGTTAATTCGATTATTCAAAAATTCAGGGTGTTACATGGCGAACTCTAGAGTTGAAGTAACGGGCTACTCGTTGCTGATTAAATCTTGGTCTAGGGGACCGGTTCCCGGGTCGGAGATGTTGATCCAGTGTAGTGCGCTCGTGTATACGAATTAGCCGTAATGGTTGACTATAGGTTGGACAAAAGCCATTTGGAGGGCTTACAGCACTTGAGGCCTGATAACAACTAGATCGGTGCAAAAGGCGACCCACGCGAGGTAAGTTATGAGGCATGGGTGCTCATTGTTGCCACAGTCCTGACGAGCCAGGGGGATGATCTTGAGGGATTAATTGTCGGTTGATTTTTTTTTAATGTGAATCTCTGATGAGCGTTGAGTGGCTCGGAGACCCTATGCGATCTCCGATGAGCGTCGAGTGGCTCGAAGGTCCCGCATAGTGGGAACCCCCGATGAGCGTCGAGTGGCTCGGAGATCCTATGCAATGGGAATCTTTGACGAGCATTGAGTGGCTCGGGGTTTCCATGCGGATGAGTTCCTCAATGTTGTTCTGCAAGTGGTGAAACATGTTCGTGTTGTATAAGCGGACAGCGTAGAACCGACAATATCCTCTAGAGTCCCTTGGCGCGTTCGTTGGACATTTAGGTCTGGGCCTTTTGCACGGTTGGGAGTTGTAGGTTGCGAGATAGATTTTCTAGGGGGTGTTGTTGAGAGTAGTATAGATTTGGAAGGACGGAGGTCGAAGACGCTTCCTCTTGCTATTGCGACTACCTTTGACATTGCCGGCATGAGCAAGATTGTGCAGAGCGGTGGAATCAGAGTTGTTAGAGCTCTGGGCGTTATCACGAGGCATGATGTTGAGGGTAGGAACTTGATTCCTTTACGCTAGATTTCGGCATAGGAAGTAGTCGGCACTTATGTGGAAGATCTTCTGAGTCCTTGATTGTCTTTGACCGGTCCATGCTCTAAGTTTGAAATCTGGTGGCATGCCCTTTGTAAGCTGGACGAGTGTGACTCGAGGAGTGGGTTCCTTGCCTTCGGCAAAGGCGGTGTTGGATTTTGAGAGACGGCCTTTGAGAGTTCAAAAGTGCCTTGGTAACTATTCGAGACTAAGAGGATGTCTCTAGGTATCACGACATGCATCTTGGATTGCACGACCAGTCTATTGGCGAGTTAGGAAGTCAAGAGAACCTGGATAGAACCGTCTTGGATAAGGACGGAGAAGTACTTGCACTTTATGGCGTCGGCGATGTGTAATGAGCCCACGTACCATTTGTGGTAGCTATCGAAACTTCGAGAATCATGGCTTCATTAAGTATGGGGCGAGCGTTAGCATGTTGGAGTGCTAGCGCCACTGGCGCCATTTGGTATTATGGCTAGCCGAAGTGAATGGGTTATTCCTCGTACCGCTTTCACAGACGTTGTGGGAGTGCCCTCGCGATTCCCTTACGATCCATGGATCGTGTCGGCGACAATCGGAGGTTGGGCTCCTGCCGCATTATAGAGGTCGTTATCTAGTCCTGGACTTTGGAGCCTAGCGCACCTTCTTGGCGGAAGGCCTTTGGCAATCCGGGAGTCTCCAACTCCGGTTGCATGATGTTGTGGAAGTCAGTTGAATTGAACTTGGGCCCAGTTGGATTCTAGAAGCGTAGGTGATAAGTACGAACTCATAGCAGTTTGAGTCCGCCCAATGGAGGATTGAGCATCAAAGCCGGGGACGGCCGGGATGACGCGTTCCGCTTCTGGTGGTGACCTGGATATTGCAGAGATTAGAGGTCAGTCGTGCCTTTATGGAATGCCACATATGGTGTGTCGGAGTGTCAGGGCCACTCAGATTTGCATGTGATCCTAGTGAATGGATAATTCCTGGAGTGTACCAACGGATGACACCTGCGATCTCTGACCCATTTTCGAAAGCAAGCAGTTGATTTTGATTGCCCATAGTGACACTGGTGTCCCTAGTGCTAACGTCCGAGTTGGGAGTCGGATGATTGAGAGGAAGGTCCTATTGGATTCCAACTGGAGGGGCCACATCGAGCATAATTCTGACTCATGAAACAATGGGAGGAGTACCATCCAAAGCTGTGCACGTTGGTGCTTGAGCAACATTTCCAACTGTAAAGCCTGACCAATCGAAGAACATCGAGCTGGAGCGATGTCGGGATTAGGGGTGCCCCTGAATGTAGCGGGACCAGCACCATTCCGAGGAGTGGCGTCGGTTAGTTCGTTGGGTTGCCCCCAAGTCCCGAGTCGATGGTGGAGGAGCATCGGTACTTGCCTCCGTAATGCATGCTTGGCCAGTCGGATCTGAAGTGCTTCTTATCATGTCTTCAATTCTGGCGAGGAAGGTATTGAAATATTCTTCCTACCACTCGAGTCAAGCTTTCAAATCGGTGGTAGGATTATTGATTGTTCTTTTGACACCCCAAGTGACGTAATTCGATGGAGGTCTGGTTTTGATATAGCTGTCGAGTTTGGGAGAACTAATGTGCACCCGGATTCGGAAGCACTTTGATCCGACGAGCTGCTGGAAGAGCGGGACTCTGGTTGCGAGTGGCGATAGTTGGGCTCTTCTGAGTTGATGGTTGGTTACACGGTCCCGGTTTGTTACCGTGTTCCTTGGCCGTAAGTGATGATGGTTTGATCATCATCTCTTTTCTGTCATTGTTGTTGTCGCCATACGAATGTTGGAGTGGATGGCGATGTTTTTAATGAGACTAAACTTTCTTCCATGACGTGGGCCTTTAGCTTCGAAAGGACAAATTTTCGATGCGGTACGTCGTGAGCGGGGGCGGTTCTGGGCAAGCTGAAGTAGAATGACGATGCGTCAAAATTTTTTTTTTGAAGTTAGTGCATAAAGTTGGTGTTGATCTTCAATGCATTGCGCGAGAGTTACATTCTCATATTTCTTATTAAACGTGTGAATCTGTGCTTGAGCCGCAGGAGCTTCGGGGTCCACAAGTGGAAGAAGATCCATTTCGAAGCGGGTCTTCCACCGCTTGGGGTGGGTGAGAGGTACCAGTATCAATTGTGGCCAATGGGGATGATCGTTAGGTTTTGCCGGAATTCTGCCTAATGCTGGTGAGAGTCATGATGCTCTTTGGACGTACAGCTCAAGGTACTTCTCGCGGATAAGCTTTTCGATTACGTCTTTGAATTGATGGCAATTATTGGTATTGTGCCCGTACATGTCATGTATCGGCAGTACTTGCCGGTCTTCCTCTCATGATTAGTGGATTCCCTGCTGTACGGCTTCTTGTATTGCAGCGCATTGCACGTTTCCTGGTAGATTGTATCCAGTCTTCATTTAGTAGGGTGTAGATCTCGTACGTCCTGTGAGAGCCAGACTTCTTGGGTTCCATAGAAACTTGGTCGTTGTTGTGGCCGCCTTGCCTACTGTTATTCGGTCTTTGTTTATGGGGACATGCCCCCTTGTCCTTATCAAAGAGCTTCGCTTTCTATTTCCCTTTGATGCTGTCATTTATAGTATCCGCATGTGGATTGTTGGGAAGACCGGCCCTGGGGAGTCGGTTCCGTCTTGCCTCTTCTTGACATAAGTATTGCCTAGCCTTTTCATGGAAAGCGTCGAGGCTTTTTGGTTGATTTCGATCGATCCATGCCCCGAATTCGGAAGTAGGGAGGACACCATTGGCTAGTTGACAGAGTACGGTGCAAGGATCTGGATCCTTGGCCTCGGCGAGCGCGACATTGAACCGAGAGAGGTAGCTTTTGAGCGACTCGGAGGGTCCTTGGCAGAGGTTAGACAAGGTGAGGGCATTCTTCGGAGTCGGGATGTGCACTCTGAATTGCTTGAACAATTCTACTGCTATTTGGCCGAAGTTGTTAATGGAATCGAGTGGGAGGTGAGAGAACCATAACAAAGCGGTTCCTGATAGGAAGACTGGGAAGCACTTGCATTTGACCAGATCATTGCCCCGGCTCGAGTCCATTTGTCATTCATATTGATTGAAGAAGGTACAGGGGTCGGTTGTGCCATCATAGAGCGACATATGTGCATTTTGAAGCGGCGTGGCCATTCAGCTTCATTTACCCTCCTGGTGAAGGGGTTGCGCCTAATGTGTGCTTCGCATGAATCATGCATGTTTCCTCGCCTCTCCCTCATGATCCTTCGGACCATGTCGGGAAGGTATGTTGGATGGGGATCCACCATCGGGACCCATGGGTTTTGGCGAGGTTCCAGGGCCCTATTGGGAGGGTGTTTCCTATGATGGACGTCCGGATTGTCTTCCTCCATGTCCTTGACATCTATAATCAGATCTTGATGAAGAGCGGATTGATGCGGATCCTGTTCTGGAAGAGTGCGGGCCATAGGAATAGCAGGCCCATAATCTTGATTAGCGGTCATCGAGTTGTGTCGAGGACGAGGTTGGTTCATAGGATCTGGTCCGTCATTGATAATCAAGCGAGAGCGGTCTCGGTACTGTGCCCCCTCGCTATATGTGACTGTAGTTCGATTGTCGTAGTCGCTCCCATTGCCGTCGGCGTAACCATTGTCGAGAGTGTTGGTGCAAACGGTGACGTTGTTGATGAGACTAAACCTCCTTCTTTGTCCACGGGAGGTGGAGTCGAGGCTGAGTGAGGCGGAGTTGAGGTCCGCGGGAGGCGGAGTCGAGGCTGAGTGAGACGAAATCAGGGCCGAGGTCCGCACGAGGCAGAGTCGAGGCCGAGGTCCACGGGAGGCGGGGTCGATCCTCGAGGTCTGCGGTAGGTGGAGTCGAGCCACAAGGTCCGTGGTAGGCGGAGTCGAGCCTTGAGGTCCGTGGGAGACGGAGTCGAGGCCGAATGAGTCGGAGTCGAGGTCCGCGGGAGGCGGAGTCGAGGCCGAGTGAGGCAGAATCGGGGACGAGGTCCGCGCGAGGCGGAGTCGAGGTCGATTGAGGAGGAATCGGGGCCGAGGTCCGCGCGAGGTGGAGTCAAGGCCGAGGTCCGCGGGAGGCGGAGTCGAGCCTCGAGGTCCGCAGTAGGCGAAGTCGATCCACGAGGTCCGCGGTAGGCGGAGTCGAGCCATGAGGTCCAAATGTTGATGGCAAAAAATGTTGATGGCAAAAAATGTCGTAAACACCAAAGATTCCCAATTACTAGGAATTATAAATATGGTCGCATAGACAAGAACATTAAATAGAACATAAGTAGTAAATAACACGAGATTTTGTAGTGGTTCGGCCTCAGCGAGGGCCTACGTCCAGTTTGAAGAGTCAGTTGGAATATTATTGTAATGACCCGCATCTTCAGCGGCATAATAATTAATTTATTTAATTATTGAAATGGTGGTTTAGAGAATTTAATGGTCGTGGAATTAAATAATGGTGAATATTTAATTAAAATAATAAATTAAATAATATATTTAATTCTAAAATAATCAGAATTGGCTGAAATGGCGATATGGTGTGAGCTGGATCATCTGTGATATTTAATTCATCTTGGAATTGAATTTGAATAACGAGTTTATTATATAAATGACAGTTTGAACGTAGAGTTATAATATAATTAAAATCGAGCTCGAAAAGGCACTACAGTTCGTAAATTGGCAATTTGAACTTCAACCGAATGTACAGGGTTCGTTTTAAGCCGGATTTCTGTGAAACAAGAAACATATGGAGCGGGTGGAGTATATCTTTCTAGTGGAAGAGAAAAATCGGGATTGCGTCGTGTAGATTTTGATTTATGTCCAAATCAAATTTTAGAAAAGTCACTGTGGAATTCCTTTGTAATTTATAAAGGAATTATTTATATTTTTAAAAGGAATTTCATTATAAATCGAATATCGATTTAATCAGGATTTGAAATATCAAGTTAGAAATTCATATAGGAATATTCTAGAGCTATATGGTATTCCACTGTGAATATAGACGATAATATTTATTTTTAAATATTAAATTTAATTATATTTAAATATATTTATATATTTAAATAGGTTATTTAGAGCTTTAAAAATAGCCGATTTTGCAAACTACCTCAGAATTCGACGAAACTAATTTTGTTGGATCCGCAATATTAAATTATTGCTAGAATCCAGTTTTCGTGATTTTTAGAGTCACTGTGTGGCCGTACGGATTTTTAAAGTGAAAAACAGTCAGTATTCTAATGGTTAAAAATACGCTGTGTGAGCAAACGGAGTCGGAATTCGACGAAACCAGTTTCGTTGGGATCGTAATGTCGAACTCTAGCTGCATGTCAACTTTCGTGATTTTTGAGTATCGTGTGTGATCACACGAATTTTTAGAAGGCAATAACAAATTAACAAAAAGGAAAATACCGAGAATATGCCACTTTCACCCTATAAATACCATACCTTTACATCCTAACCTAATTCATTTATTCACTCCTCTGGTCAAATTCATTTGTAGTCGCCACTATCTCAGAAGAAAACGTAAGAAAGAAATTCAAAGAAAAATCAAAAGAAATTAGAAATAAAATTCTAAAATCAAGTGATAATATTTATGAGTTTGCCGGGTGGTTGATCGATATAATTTCCAGAAAGGTCATGTACATTGATCTCCTCAACATACCAAGAGTGGAAGCGGAGAAGGAAACTTCTTTTAGCTAACACGTAATGTATTGTTGTAGACGTTAATCGGTGATTTGATGGATTTGACGATGTGACATTCGAAGTGAATCAGGTGTGATGATAAAGCATAACCTCAAGCCTCATCATCCGGTAAATGACAGAAATCGAGCAGGTAGTATGGCTATGTAGGTCGCACCTATTAGGGTGTATAATCACCTGATCTAGAGTTTCATTTATTTCTAAAAATCTGTTGTCGATGTTGTCCCATTCGAGAAACTGTTGTTGATCCCAATCGTTGGTGATATACATTCGATGCACTCAAGCGAAATGAGTGGTCGGTCATGCGTGGTCGGGTTGCAAGATGTTCTTGTTGAACCCATTGTATTCTTTTCTAGAGGTACACTAGCGAAAAGTGGTTCCATACCTTGTCATAGTTGGAAATCCATTACCCAATACGTGCTTGCGGTTTGGATTGTATACTATATATGTAGAACGCGAGATGAAAGCGTTTCTGCTAGATGATTATTATATGTGGTTGATAGACATTATTATAATATTAAAAGGTTTTTGATATAAAGATATTTTGGATTCTCATAAGGGAAAAACCCGTTCCGTTATACGGCGTGGTCTTATGAGATATCGATTAATGGCTCAAACTGTTTTTAAAGTATTTTACTCATACCAGTCCCATGACTGACCCGGAGTTTATTTTGTTTTGTTTTCCCTAAACTCTTGGGTGCCCAATTTTGTACGGGCAGTCAAGTAGTCGGGATTTACAGATATACCTGAAGAGCTGGAGCAGGAGGCTTCAGGATCATATAGCTATAGTCTATTTCCACTGTGTTGTAAGTGTTGTACTTTGATAATGATGTATATTCAAGTACAGATGTATATTTCAAGTTATGTTATATATATTATATGTTATTCATTCTGTTGTGAGGTTCGTGTTACTCTGATGTTGTGTTCTTCTTCTTCTATTCTAAGTTTCTATCTTATCTATTCTCACCCTCTAATTTCTTTCGTTAACCATCTGGTATTCTCGACCCTTGGATGTTCGATATGTGTTGTATATCGGATAACCAGGGTCGCTAAAATTCTGGGTCATTACAATTATTAATCACTTGGAAGAATTACAAGGTTGAGACTATCTCATGACATCTCATTACATTGACCTTTCATGATATATGATGTCATAATTATCATATATTGAATAATAAGGAAAAAGACAATTTTGTCCTTCTTCTTCCTCAAAGAGGAGATGCCATTAATGAAACTTTATGGAGCTCTCCAAGCTCAATAATTCAACCCTTTTGAAGTGTGAGGTCATGGAATATTTATAGAAAGTGGTTAGGTAGGGGTTAGGTAGGAGTATGTAGAAATGGGGACCATCTTCCAGAAATTCGAACCTCTTGCTGTCGGGCATCGGAATTTCGCACCTGCCAGGTACGAAATTTCGCACCTGGTAGGTGAAAATTTTCGCACCTGGCAGGGTGCGAAGTGGATTTCGGCAGGAGGGGTTGTCGAGGCTGCTTGGTTCTTTTGAGGCGTCGAAGCTCCTCAATACGAAATGAAGGAATCCACCATTTTGCTAGTCCCAAGTGAAGGAATCTGAGCTTCTGGCATGGAGAAAATCGGACGAATCGGGCGATGCCCACAGTTTTGACCTAACCAGTTAGGTCGATCGCCGCCAGGACTGTAGGGCCCGGACCCCCACCAGCGTTGCGCCCGGACCCACTTGACGGCTCGCCTTCGGCTCGGAGCACGGCTCGCCTTCGGCTCGGAGCACGGCTCGCCTTCGGCTCGGATGCAGATGGATACTGATAGGGGTTTCATGTGAGGGATGCGACATCCTCCTAGTCGCTAGACTTGAGTCTTCTGATACTGGCTCCCTAGAAGATATTGTCGACACCTCTGGGCTGTAATATCACATGATATGTTGAGTCGAGCATGTCTTGAGTACTTTTGGTGACCGGACCAAAAGGCCGGTTAACAGAGTATATATATACAAGAGATAAAATACAAGATAAGGCTGAAATCATGGAAATATGGCAAGAATCAAATAGTGGTGCAATACCGTTTGAATTTTTAAAATGAAACAAAAGTTGTGCGTATATATATATACGCGTAAAATGGTCATTAGAAAAATTGTATATGTATAAGAAGAATATATGTGAATGTAACAGTTAAATATATTCCAGAAATTCAAAAGTTCGAAAATCAAATTTCTGCACCAAAACAATTCAAACATTTGAAATTCAAACTTTTGCGCCTAATTGGCACATTTAATTGGTAGGAAGTGACAATGCATGCCTTGTTGGCTTTAATTTATTGGTCCAATTTAAAATTATTGTTTATGTGGCAACTTCCTATTAGCTACATGACATGGAGAGAATAGAACTCATCAGGGAAAACAGACGGTTAGCATCGATTTAAGTTTCATATATAAAGAACCATATAGCTCTCCATTCTCATTTGTTGTTTCTTCACTCTCTTCTTATTCCTCCATATAATTTCTGAATAAAATTATTAATTATAATACTGGAGCGTTGCCTAAATGAAGATTAAAGAAAAAAATTATCGTCAACAATGACAAATTCAGAAAATAAATGGTTTTCAACTGCAACAACGGTAAAAACTCATGACTCTCCATCTGCAACCAATCCAAAGATATTCTTTTCTAGATCGATATGACGCCCCACCTCTGTACCCATATTATCCGAGAGCATTACTAAGTAATACCGTCAAATAATACGGAGAATGAGGCTTAAGGGCACACACATGCAAATTTTATTACATCAACACTGATACGTATTAAATTTTTTGAAATATCCCTTACTCTTACGTACCCAATGTCGGTATAAAACAATTACACGTGTGCCTTCAGGACAGAACAATACAGAATATATACATATATACAGAGATCATAGAGTCAATCGCATCGATTAATATAATGTATAATATTTAACACTTTATAAACATTTATCAATTACCCATAAATATATATACATCAATCCCGACAATACATGATAATAAATGATATACAAAGTTACTATACTCTTCTAAGCCCAATAAATACAAGTTGGTCTCAAGGTCCCTGCACCTGTAATGTCTCGGTCTAACCCGAGTATTATATAGATAATAAACAGGTCAGTCTATGTTTAAATCCTTTATAATTAATATAAAATGTTTGGGATCTCTAAACTTGAAAGATCATCTGAGATCATTATGAACTCTTTAATCAAAGTGTTAAGAAGGTGAAACTCTATTGGAATGGAATAGATTACATTCATAGATCACAAACAAAGGGCACATAATAGACATACTTACTAGCACAAGGTTAAGTGATTCATTTTGTCCATATTACAAATATTATCAAAGCCTCCAAAATCATCAAAAATCATCATATAACTCAAATGATTCAAATACCATGAAAGGAGCATCAAATTCCAACATAGAAAATTTCAAAATGTTTATGTGAATTTAGAACCCAAAAATCACCTCAATGTATGATCGTAAAGATCAAGTCACAAAATAAATATCATCACAATATGGATCCCACAAAAATAAACATGCACGTGCAATCACATGATAATATAGCTCCCCCCGAGCTTAGCTCAGTACTTATACGTAGTCAAGTTAGGAACCCATCACTACAACCGCCCCCCCCCCCGGTGAGTGTATCTTTACCTCCCCCCCCGGTCAAGTGAATATGTAGATATGACTCCCCTGAGTCCCAGCCCCCCCCCCCCCCCCCGGAGCAAAGTACTAGCTGATCAAAACACAATATGCGTTATTGACTTATTGTCGGTAAACCAAGTAGCGGTAACAGTGCGTCCCATACCACACGTTCTCACTACTGGTTCACTAGTTACTTATCAACTTCGCAATGGAAATCACAGAAATATCACAAAATAGCTTCAATAAAACGGGAATGGAATTTAACCAAGCTCATATGATACTCTAACCCTTCAATACTCTATATAACAAGTCTAGTGAATAACGAGAAAGGTGATACCGAAAGTCCCATACTAGTTGTTTTCACCAAACCGTTTATTCAAATTTCTCATTACATAGAATATAAATATTATAAAATCACATAAAAGATGTCATCACTGTATCATATTTAAATTATAAACCAAACCAATATCAATAGTGAATCATTCATAGCCTTAAGATTCATATAAAAGAAAATGAAGATAAATAAAGTAGTATAAAAATAAAAGAAATTATACAATGGAAAACATGTTCAAATTCCCAAACAATATTAAATGTAAAACAATTCAATAATAATAATAATAATAACATTATTCATGAAACTTTCAACAATACATTTAATCATTTAAAACATAAATATTCGTATATAAGGATACGAATAAATCATTTTATTATATAATCTCTTACTAAAACAATAAATGATTGTTCATATGGATCACTTCATATCTAATATAATTCGAATTTTTCGAATATTCTGACTAAAATTAACTATAGTTCATCTTTATACTATTTTAGCCGAAGCAACTAAAATTATTCATAAAGATTTTTTTAAACATAATGAACATATGTAATAAAAATTCATACAACAGCTTAATTTACCTTATTGGTGTCTTGGCTGAAATATAGTTTAGAATATTTACTTAAGTATTAATTTAGGTTCCAACAATTTATAATTCTAACAACACTGCAGTATTTAGGAATCAGCAATTTACTAAAAATCTGAAATTAATCAAAATTTTAAAACATGATAACATCATTATCTGCAAATATCCCAGTTTCAAAATCAAAATGAATAGCATCTCCTTTGTATCTTAATACATCCGACAAACACAAAATTCCTCAATCAACCCAATTCATAAACAATTGCATAGCACTCAAATTATCAATCATGTAATCACACAAATAGTTTAATTTCAATTAAATAACGATATGCATACAGATGTATAACTATGCTGAATGTAAACATAGATGTGAGTGAGTGTTACTCACCAAATTGATGATTTCAGGATTCCCATAGTCTACAATTCGCTGTTAGCTCCAACACTGATGTCACTCGCACATCGATTACAACCCCTAAAGCCATCACGCTCAGCCAAGCGTACCACCGAAGTCACGATCTCCCAAAACCCCTTGCACTTCCCAATATTACTGCTCCTCACCCTCGATATTCGAGTTCACCATCTAGATCGTGCATACCCTAAATTGAATTGCTGCCACATCTCCCTGCGTCATGCGCCTCGCCATCGTGCCTTCTGCTGGAGGCTCGCTCGCCTTCCCCTTCATCTGGGCGTGCTCATGCATCAACATCTATCACAATTTTTTATTTATTTATTTTTTTCCTCTGAATTTTCGATTTAATTGATGGTTATCGACTTCTCTTTTTCGACGAGAGGATCAGGCCCCCTTTTTCCTTATGCGTGAAAAGATAAGGAAAGGGTAATGACCTTCCTTAATCTAGAAGGTGCTGGTTGTTTAACAAAAGAAAATAAAGGCGGGTTCTGGGCCAAATTAGTTCAAAGCCCAATTTAGTTTAATTTAGTTTTAAGTTGATTCTAGGTTGTTCAATTATGACTTTTAGCTCTCTAACTAGTTCTAGATATGATATAAATTTGTTCGCATCTGCTTCTACAATATACAATCTTACTACTTGATAATTTAATCAATTCAACTCTTTCCTAATTTATTTATTAATTCAATGTTTCATACAATGTCTATTATCTTATTATTTTATTTACGTGAAATTATTTAACAATCCCAAAGCTATTTTATATCCGTTACAATTGAATTCATGGTATGTTTGACGATTTATTTGTCGACCACGGATAAGTCTATCTAGTACAACGCTTAGTATTTTATTTATTTAATAACCCAACATTCAATGCAAAATAATTATATTTTCATCTACTTCAACTACATATATCCAAAATGAAATTACTTGATATCACGACAGTTTTATCCAATTTAATTTACTCATTCAACTGACAAAACCATCATAATTCAAGTTTAGCACTTTTTATTAAAACACCTAAAATTTTGATGGAAAAACAGGGTTGTTACAAACTTCCCCCCTTAACAAAATTGCATCCTCTCAATTTCTACTATAAAAGATATAAAGAACTTGTATCTTATCTTTTGGCACATACAACAACCAAGTTTCTAAACGTTGCCTTTTCCACTCTACATATTTCATTGTATGTAATTTAATGGATAATTTCACTTCTATACGCGATATCACTTCAGACAGAAAAATTTTAACTCTTGAAATTATTTTAAAATTTCGACAAAATCTCTTTTGTACAGAGGACATTTCGGAAAAACTAACTTCAATATAAACACAAATATACATCTCCGAAGGGGCATCTCTTGATTTGGGCTATCACTTCTTCTAAACCATTTCTTCATAGTTATCTTTTACTAATTTTGAATTGTACTTATAATACTAATCAATACTTTGTCGTTCAATCAGGAGAACGGTAGTGCAATGCAATGCTGTGAATGATTGCAAACTGTAAAGAAATGATGTGTGTACATGTATAAAATTTATGTAGTATACATTTATAGTGTTGCATATATATGCATGGTGTCAATATAATGCCTATATTAGTGATTTCACTTTTTCCAAATCATGTTACCAGTACATGCCTTTGAATATGCACACTGTCTAAGATATTAAAAAAATGTTGATTTATATTTGTTTGCGTGCTTGCCTGGAGTATCTTTCACTTTCTAGCAATATATGCATGTGCATGCCTTAGCTTTCATTTCCAAAACATAAACAAGTATATATAAGTCCTCTTCCCTTCTGTTAGTTCTTGTACACACACACACCCACAAAAACTCAGACATTACAATGCTTGCAAAATGAAATCTTTAGTAAATGGAATACTATATAGTGGTCGTAGTAACTAAGTTCCAAATAAGAATGATGAATTTAAATAAGTAATACAAAGATCCATTCCAACCATTAAAGAAGTAATGAAAGGTCCACCTACAGAATGTTAGCTTAACTCAGTTGTTGAACTTAGCAGCTAATCCATTTGTTATTTGCAAGAACTATCACACATTCACCTCTTTTCAAATTCCCAAATATCACCAATATGAGAAGAAGGGACCAAATCTGATACTAAACTGTAACGCTAATAGAAAAACAAATGTTTGGAAATACATCAAATGCTGATTCAAAATACATTAAATGTAAACCCAGTTAATGTAGTGAGTTACATGTGTACTTTGTAAAATTATTGAATTCGGTTAATCTACTCAAAAGTTATGAATAAAACAACATAGCATTTAGAAATGAACCAATAAGCAACTACCAGGTCAATCCAACACATTATCATTTTCCACTCATGCAAACATCAAAATTCATCAAAATATCTTCAATGAAAATCTTAGCTTATGGTCTAAGCTTCCCAGAATGTTCAAAATCGTCGAAATCATATTAACGATTCAAAAAGTTATGAGCATAAAGATTTAGCTCAGTTTTGACAAATTGCAATGCGAAACGGCAAAACCACTTGTTCCAATTTATGTTAAAGTCTGCTTAAAACAATAATTTTTTTAAGAAGTTTTACTTGTCATTTTAGCGAGCGATGGCGTCAATGCACCAAAATCCAACCGTAGCAGCTTCATGTTCCTATACTTTACATGTTAGTTTAGTATATGTGACATGCTAATTATAAATTTAAATTCGTCCTTCTACAAATTAACTTTTCATTAAGTTAGTAATTACATCCCAAATCATCAAAACAACAAATATGTAAATAAATAAAAACCTGCACCATGATTCACACTTAAGTAAAATCTAAAGAGCCAACTTAGGAGCGGTATGCGTTAGAAAACCACAGTCTAGAATAGCAAACCGCAAAAATTTTGCAAAGCGCTTTAAATAAAAGTGGTAGCTTACGATCTTAACTTTCCCAAATGTCAAAAATCATCGAAATTAAATAAGAGAACTGAAAATTATGGTTAAATCAACTCTGCTCAGCCAAACAAAATAAGAATACGCAGGCTTATATTATAATTTTGCATTTTAAGCCAACTAAACATCAAAATTTAGCAATAATTTTCACATGAAATTGTAGCCCCTGTTTTAAGCTTTCCATAATGACCAAAATCGTCAAAATCGAATAAACCTCTTAAAAGTTACTGCTATTTTTTTTTTTTTTTTGTAAATACGTCTCGGCACTAGATATTGGCTGCCGGTCAGCAGAGAAGAAATGGGTCTTCGACCCAACAACCATCAAAATTTCATGAAGCACTTCAAATAAAAATCGTAGCTTATGATTTTAGCCTTCCAAATTGCCCAAGTTTGTCAAAATCGGGTAACTCGTTCAAAAGATAAGATTAAATTTGTTCAGTTCAGTTTTTCACCATTTAACTTTCTAGACAACAAAATATTCTACTTTGAATTTAAGACTTAAGTGCAATGAACTTGAAAATTCTAAAATGTGACAAACATGAAAGTTTTTTTAATGAATCAGATCATTATGAGTATATGAATCGCTCTATTTAACACAAGGAATGATTTGATTAATCAGAATAATAATTTTAGTAAGATGCTTAGTTTATATTAAAAAACGACGGTAAGAAATTTTCATGACACTTGATAAATGATACTTACTATTAATATTGACAAAAGTTGTCTAATCAGGCATAACTTTGGTTAACAAATGTTCTAATTCATCTAATTACATAGCAAATATTTGTTCTTCTTTTCTGGATATATTTTGACTGGTGTAATGTATTCAGTATTTGTATAGCCTAATGTCCTCAGATCAATAACTGTATATCTAGATTTTATATTACAATACATTGTAACTTATCAATCTTTTTGTCTCAAAGTGAGAGCGCACTATCCTATGTATTTCATAAAAGTATAACAGTAGCCATACCTCATTCAGTCATTTGTTGTTCATTATGATGATCATGTTCACTCATCTTGATATCCATGGAAAACTATGGTGACATTTCCTATGTGATTTGTGTTATTCAACTTCGAGATGGTAAAACCGCGTCTACCAACTAATGCCCAAGTCCAACAGTTGATGTTACTTTGAAACAAAATTGCACAGAACTTCCCTGTGATGTTGCATGGCAATCACCAAGCAACAACAAACACAGAAATTACATTAGATCAAACTATAGTTGCTCACATCTACATAGCCTCCATTCTTCCATTTCCTCTTCTTTTTTTCTTATCTTATATAAGTACCGCCTCTAGAGTTATTTATTTGATGATTACAATTATAATTACGCCTCCCTTTTAATTTACTACTTATTAGTTTAATTCTTTCCTTATGAGATTGTGTCGAATTGTCTCGCACAAGTATTTAGGAATTTCTATTGATAATGTTGATCAGACGTATCAACAGGAGTTCTTAAACTACTTTACAGACAAATAACCACAATAATTTCTAACTATTTACTTGTAGGCGTGTTCTTTTAACAATTCTTGTTCCATTAATATTGTGGTTGTTGTCATCATTATTTATATGTCTGTTTAAATTACATACTTAGTTCAAACTCGTTTTCACGTTAATTTCAACATTCCTTTATACTATATTTGTTAAACAATCAACAATCAACTAACGCATTCAGCGGAAATTTATATATTAATTTATGATGCGCAACTTCTTATTTCTTGATCGCATATAATTATTTAAGTTCCAAATAAAATTAAATACTGAAATCGTGGGGAAGTAAATCAGTATATTATAATTTAACAGAAAAATAACAAATATGTCCCTAGATGATTACCCCGGTAATCATCGTATTCACCTATTATCATAAACACAATAAAATCTACTGCACACCCACGGGGACAGGAACTCTAAGTCTCTTCTAAGGTCCAGACTCGTATCTCTATTTATATATGTTTTTTTCTAAACCTCGCTCTGATACCAACTGTAATGCCCCACCTCTATACCCATATTATCCGAGAGCATTACTAAGTAATACCGCCAGATAATATGGGGAATGAGGCTGTAAGGGCACACACATGCAAATTTTATTGCATCAACATTGGTACGTATTAAAATTTTTGAAATATCCCTTACTCTTACGTACCCAATGTCGGTACAAAACAATTACACTTGTGCCTTCAGGACAGAACAATACAGAATATATACATATATACAGAGATCACAGAGTCAATCGCATTGATTAATATAATGTGTAATATTTAACATTTTATAAATGTTTATCTATTACCCATTAATATATATGCATCAATCCCTATAATACATGATAATAAATGATATACAAAGTTACTATACTCTTCTAAACCCAATAAATACAAGCTGGTCTCAAGGTCCCTGCACCTGTAATGTCTCGGTCTAACCCGAGTATTATATGGATAATAAACGGGCCAGTCTATGTTTAATTTCTTTATAATGAATATAAAATGTTTGGGATCTCTAAACTTGAAAGATCATCCGGGATCAACTCTTTAACCAAAGTGTTAAGAAGGTTAAACTCTATTGGCATGGAATAGATTATATTCATAGATCACAAACGAAGGGCACATAATAGACATACTTACTAGCACAAGGTTAAGTGATTCATTTTTCCCATATTACAAATATTATCAAAGCCTCCAAAATCATCAAAAATCATCATATAACTCAAATGAGTCAAATACCATGAAATGATCATCAAATTCCAACATTTAAAATTTCAAAATGTTTATGTGAACTTAAAACCCAAAAATCACCTCAATGCATGATCGTAAAGAACAAGTCACAAAATAAATATCATCACAATATGGATCCCGCAAAAATAAACATGCACGTGCAATCACATGATAATATAGCTCCTTCCGAGCTTAGCTCTGTACTTATACGTATTCAAGTTAGGCGCCCATCACTGCGAACCCCCCTCCTCCCCTCCCCCTCCACCCCTCCCCCCCCCCCCCCCCCGGTCAAGTGAATACGTAGATGTGACTTCCCCGTGTCCGGACTTCCCCCCGAAGCAAAGTACTGGCTGATCAAAACACAATATGCGCTATTGACTTATAGTCAGTAAACCAAGTGCCGGTAATAGTGTATCCCATACCATACGTTCTCACTACTAGTTCACTAGTTACTTATCAACTTCGCAATGGAAATCACAGAAATATCACAAAATAGCTTCAATAAAACAGGAATGGAATTTAACCAAGCTCGTATGATACTCTTACACTTCAGTACTCTATATAACAAGTCTAGTGAATAACCTGAAAGGTGATACCGAAAGTCCCATACCAGACGGTTTTACTAAACCATTTATTCAAATTTCTCGTTACATAGAATATAAATATTTTAAAATCACATAAAAGATGTCATCACTATATCATATTTAAATTATAAACCACAACAATATCAATAGTGAATCATTCATAGCCTTAAGATTCATATAAAAGAAAATGAAGATGAATAAAGTAGTATAAAAATAAAAGAAATTATACAATGGAAAACATGTTCAAATTCCCAAACAATCTTAAAAGTAAAACAATTCAATAATAATAATAATAACATTATTCATGAAACTTTCAACAATACATTTAATCATTTAAAACATAAATATTCATATATAAGGATACGAAAAAATCATTTTATTATATAATCTCGTATTAAAACTAAAAATGATTGTTCATATAGATCACTTCATATCTAATATAATTCGAATTTATCGAATATTCTGACTAAAATTAACTGTAGTTCATCTTTATACCATTTTAGCCAGAGCAACTAAAATTATTCATAAAGATTTTTTTAAACATAATGAACATATGTAATAAAAATTCATACAACAGCTTAATTTACCTTATTGGTGTCTTGGCTGAAATATAGTTTAGAATATTTACTTAAGTATTAATTTAGGTTCCAACAATTTATAATTCTAACAACACTGCAGTATTTAGGAATCAGCAATTTACTAAAAAACTGAAATTAATCAAAATTTTAAAACATGATAACATCATTATCTGCAAATATCCCAGTTTCAAAATCAAAATGAATAGCATCTCCTTTGTATCTTAATACATCCGACAAACACAAAATTCCTCAATCAACCCAATTCATAAACAATTGCATAGCACTCAAATTATCAATCATGTAATCACACAAATAGTTTAATTTCAATTAAATAACGATATGCATACAGACGTATAACTATATTGAATGTAAACATAGATGTGAGTGAGGGTTACTCACCAAATTGACGATTTCAGGATTCCCATAGTCTACAATTCGCTGTTTGCTCCAACACTGCTGTCTCTTGCACATCGATTGCAACCCCTAAAGCCATCACGCTCAGCCAAACATACCACCGAAGTCATGATCTCACAAAACCCCTTGCGCTTCCCAATATTAATGCCCTTCACCCCCGATATTCGAGTTCTCAGTCTAGATCATACATACCCTAAATTGAATTGCTGCCACATCTCCCTGCGTCATGCGCCTCGCCGTCGCGCCTTCCACTAGAGGCTCGCTCGCCTTCCACGTTATCTGGGCGTGCTCGCACATCAACATCTAGAACGATTGTTTATTTATTTTATTTTCCTCTGAATTTTCGATTTAATTGATGGTTATCGACTTCTCTTTTTCGATGAGTGGATCAGGCCCCCTTTTTCCTTACGCGTGAAAAGATAAGGAAAGGGTAATGACCTTCCTTAATCTAGAAGGTGCTGGTTGTTTAAGCAAAAGAAAATAAAGGCGGGTTCTGGGCCAAATTAGTTTAAAGCCCAATTTAGTTTAATTTAGTTATAAGTTGATTCTAAGTTGTTCAATTATGACTTTTAGCTCTCTAATTAGTTCTAGATATGATATAAATTTGTTCGCATCTGCTTCTACAATATACAATCTTACTTCTTCATAATTTAATCAATTCAACTCTTGCATAATTTATTTATTAATTCAATGTTTCATACAATCTCTATTATCTTATTATTTTATTTATGTGAAATTATTTAACAATCCCAAAGCTATTTTATATCTGTTACAATTGAATTCATGGTATGTTTGACGATTTGTTTGTCGACCATGGATAAGTCTATCTAGTACAACACTTAGTATTTTATTTATTTAATAACCCAACATTCAATGCAAAATAATTATATTTTCATCTACTTCAACTACATATATCCAAAATGAAATTACTTGATATCATGAAGTTTTATCCAATTTAATTTACTCATTCAACTAACAAAATCATCATAATTCAAGTTTAACACTTTTTATTTTAATTAAAAACACCTAAAATTTTGATGGAAAGACATGGTTGTTACAATCGGCAGATGAGTGGATTTAAGTTATATCATTTTAGATAATGATATATTATCGTTTAACATTCCCCGTTGTACAATGTGAATTGGTTAGAATAATTAAAAGTATTGAAATGTTATTATGACATGTTTAAATATGATATGATGAAATGTTTAAACATAAGTTAAAAGGATTAAAATGACGAATATGACATGTTAGAATATTAATATGCTAAGATATTAATATGTTGGAAAATTTGCCAAAATATGTGTAGCGATTACTGTTGTTTCAATTCCATGTTAACTTGTGACATTTATGTGCCTGGACCATTAACGGTAGAAATTGAGACAAATTACATGATTTGGCAATCACATATTATTGTTAAATTTGAACAGTTATCTAATTAATTGATTACATGATGGAATAGAATTGATTATATGTTAGAAAGAACATATGGCATAAAATAGTCATAATATGACGACATGTAAAATATAAATTACAATGGAAGTTTGAAAGAATAAACATGCCTAGATTACATAGAAAATTTATATTAAACAAGAAACTCTAAACGCGCTTGGACATGAGGTTAGATTACACTTGTGGAAGAAGTCTTCCCGGAACTGCCCGGCATATCCAGCATCCACAAGTGGTAAATCTAATGTGAGGGGTCTAAGTGCATAAATAAAACATGTAACGGTGTTAATACATGAGGTTAAGTCAACTTGTGGAAGTAGTCTACCCGGATCCACCCGGAAAATCCAGCATCCACAAATGTGGGCTTAATGTGAGAGGTCTAGTGCATAAACATATATTTAAATATATGTAAATGGCAGGATTGATAAATGACATAATTAATGGGAGTGAATGGAATTGAATGAAAGGTAATTACAATATTAAAAGGAAAGGAATGAATAGGGAATGATAATAATATAAATGAATTACATTAATGAGTATGTTATATAATAGGTAGGCTTGTCTTAGGGACAAGTGAAAATTATAACTTAGGTTATAATAAACTAGTAAGGAAATGAGATAACTGGTGAAATGAGATAAGCGGCACTTAATTGTAAATTAAGTAATCAGTAAATGGGGAAGCCTGAAACCGGTTGTTTGTTATAAATATAGAAAAGGAAAAAGTTTATGAAATGTAATAAGTTGTACTTAATTATAAATTAAGTAATGGAAATCTGAAATATGCTGATAAGAATAACATGTTAAGGCTTGTCCCTGGGAAAAGAGGAAATTATAACATAGGTTATAATAAATGGAAAGGAGACTTATCAATGAACCTTAGTTAAGAGAACTAAGTTAATAAGTAAACAACGATAAGTTGTAGTGACAATGTCAGATGGAATTATGATTAAATACGAAAGAGTGAGGCAGACTTATGAAATGAAATAAGTTATATTTAATCATAAATGATAATTGACATGTTAGACATAAAACATGTAAATTGAGATATACTCAATTATGTATTAAGTAGAACATGTTATTGTAACCTTGAATCAAACCAGAATATAAAGGTGTTGTATATAACGTAGTTGTATATAACAATTATATGATTTTTGTTTGATGATAACAAACAAGTATATATTATCTTAAATGTGTTTGTCACTGTACTGTTTTATATTCACATCAAACAAGAATATAATATTTATATTTAAGTGAAATACTACTGTACAGACATTCAAATATTAACACAGTATTTTATTTAAATATAATATTTTATTTCAACATTTAAACAGTACAAATTTATATCTCCACTATTTGTACACTCCACTGTTACTTTTCATATCAGTACAATCTTCATACATTGAGTACTTCTTCATTTACAACACTCACACTCAATATACATTCACTCAGTTACATTTTCATTTCCAGTTAAAAGCTGACAAAACTGTCTTTTGCCTTCTGTCTTCACAGTCTTCACTGTCAGTCCAGCTCACTGTTGTCCGTCAGTCCAGTCTTCATACCTGTCATATACAGAAACACACACACAGTATCTAGAACAAAAATAATTTCATATTCTTGCAGATATAATTTTTTATTTTAAAAATTTATTTGCCTCAGATTTTTGGTGTGTTTCTCATCATCTTTCATGACTTGATCTGATATATTTTCAGTACCCACTGATCAACCTCGACATAACCATACTGGTTTGCTGATCAGAACCAGCATCAAACTCAGCTGATTCTGACCAGCCCCAACACAGTACAATCAGTCTGCTGATATTTTTTTTCAGTATACAAGACAGGTCAAAAATCAAAAGAGAAATGGAAGTGCAAAATTTCAGATCAGCAAACACAAGATGGAAATTGAAACACCCCAGCTCCGTTAGGGTCACTCTCAAAGGGAATGCCCTAATTTTGGTGGAGGTTTATAAGTACAAGTCACAGATATACAAGACAGATATAAGAACACATATTTGTAAACAGCGGAAGAACAACAAACTTTATTTCATAAAGTCAAATACGTGTTACAACAACATCCTTTCCAAAAACATAACATAACACTTTCATAATCTGTCTTGAGTACATTATTTAAAGAAGCATAAATAAAACATAGATAAACTGCAAAAGCCCCATAGTGGATTGTCCAAAGCCATAGTTCAAAACAGGAAAGTCCAAGCAATACATTTTTCTTCTTCAAGCTGGATGTTGAGGTTGGTCAAGCTACTGTGTTCCCTCCCTGAGGACCTGGGGGGGGGGGGGGGAACGGAAGAAAGAAGACGAAAGAAAAGTAGAGTCAGACATAAAGCCTGAGTAAGTCTAGTACTATTTTGTCTATGAATAAAGAACTGGGTATGATAAGTATAAACAGGAAGTGGGCAAGCACAATAAACTTGGTTAAGTTGTCTAGGGTCGAATATACTATCGTACCCCATGTTGATCTCTGAACCCATATAAACTAGTTTCCAACTGGCACCCCATAATCAGGGTGATGTGATCCATTCTATGATGATCGGCTCCTACTCGCATAGTTACATGTGTCTTACGGCCCCCGATGTTGTAGTTACCTATGCTGGTCCCACCATGGGGTGTATCAAGTCCCATAGTGGCAACCCGACACAACCTTAGAGTGCACAGGTATGCTACTGGTGTCCAGTGCCTTATTTTTCTGCGCCGGAGTGTGTGCACGCCCGCACTCCGTTAGAACCTACACTGCTACACCACCGCCGTCGCTTTGACCTCTTACAATCAGCCCAGTAATCGTGCCCCACCCTGCCTAGTTTCAGGGTATCCTGATACACCTTCTAGGGTTACTGCTGAAAAGGGTCCCCCGTTACTAGGTTTTCTATCTCTAGCCAACATGCTAAGTTGGTTAAGTGTTTCCTAACCTAACCCCCACCAGTCCGTTTTGTTTAGCATGTTCCATTTTGATTAAGTCTTTAGTTCACTTAATCCTATCAATCCTGACTCAGCCTTAATTGTCTTATTAAGGCCCTGACCTCTCACATTAGACAGGTATTGTTGTGGCTGCCTGTTGCCGGTTGGTTCCGGGCAGTCTTACGCCACAACTCAGTCTAACCTCGGGTCCTTGCTGGGCTCCATGTTTAACCTCCCACATTGGATAGGTATTGTTGTGACTACTGGACAGCCGGGCGGTTCCGGGCAGGTTTACATCACAACTCAATCCAACCTCGGGTTAAACACATCGTATGTTCTACATTTACATATTTTGTCATTCCTCTTTATTTCTTATATGTAAATATTTGCGGCCCATTATTAAGTTAATGGTGTAAAGGTTACACCAATCATGGGCCCAACCCATACTTGAACTTGGGCCCTTCTATTTTATATTTTCATTCATTAGTAATTTTAACCCAACGTTATTTTCCCCCGTTTAACACGTCCGTTTATATATATTTTGGGCTTAGCCTTTTAAAGCCCAAATTAGCCATGCGAAAAGGGGAGGCTTAAAGCGTAATTACATACACAAAGAGGGGAATGTGAGCGCATGAACTTGCAATACGACGTTGGAAATACAAAATAGAAACTGGTGTACTTGCATAGTGGTAACATAGGTGACATGAATCAAAGCATGTGAACTTGTAATTGAGATATCATTATTGTCACATGAACCTATATTTTTATTTAGGCATAATGTCAAACATAAGCATGGCATAAATATTTCTAGCATAAGCATGGCATAATGTCAAACATAAGCATGGCATAATATCAAACATAAGCATGGCATAAGTATAGTTAAATTTGTTCACATAACCATGGCATAAATATTTCTAACATGAAATCATGATTCTTACTTTAGCCATGTAAACTTACAAAAAGGGACCTTTTGAACCTAACCTAGCCATGTACCACATATGTCATCATATAATTCTTGTAAACAAGATAGACCTAATCATGGTTGCCAAATATCAATCATAGCCTAGCCATATTCATAAGTTTGCAAATAGGTTTTCTAGTACAAAAGCATGGCTTAATACATAATGCCAAATTCTCAACATAATTTCATATGGATAATAACCAAACTTGTTCCAATTGCTTACAAAATGATTTATGCACAAAAATATACATCATGGTGGCATAGAAGCAAACCCCAAACTTGCATGAATTTAAATCAACTACATACATGTAGCTTCAACATGGATTACATAATTTGCGAAATATTCCAAACGTATACTTGCATAGAACTACCGCATGTAGTTCTTTATAATGAATAACATAATTCATAAATATCCAAACGTATATAATATTTCAAATTGATAAGAACGCACAAATATGAATTACTTTATTGCCACAATTCAAGCATACAAACCAACACAATTGTTTATTCATACCAAAGTAATACTCTACTTACAATGGTGTGATGAATTCTCTAGTTTAGGGATTGAAGACGCAAATTCCTTTGTTGAATTGATTTGTTTAGGTTGCTTTAAGCTTTAGAATCTTCCTCCTAATCCTCTCTCCAATTTGGTGGCTACTCCTAGTCGTTCCTCAGCAACATGGCGGCTATGTTCATATTTTTGAATGAATAGATTAGGGTTTAGTCTAGGGTTGTTTATATAGAGGTTAGGAACTGATTAGGACCATTGATGTTGCTTGGATTGATCGTAGCCATTCATTCTAAGGAGAGACCAATTAAAACTTGCCACCTAGCCCTAGTGACAAAGCAGACCACAGAAAATCGACCACATAGAGAATAGGCCAGCCGGGTTAGACTAGGCTCGACCTGGGTCTGGACCAGGTCGACACCCCTGTCGACAGCCCTGTCGATAGGCCTGTCGACCTGGTTAGACCAGGTCGACAGCCCAGTCGACTTGGTGGGTCAGGCGGGTGTTTTTCCGCCCTGGCCCATTGGGCCCCATTTTCGAATTTAAACCTGATTTATTCTGTTTGAATTTAAACTTGATTCTCAAACTTCCGAAGGCCATATCTTCTTCATACGGACTCCGTTTTTCGAAAACTCGGACTCTATTTCGCGTATTTTTCCGAGACGAACGCAATGGCGTATCCCGTTGCCCTTAGTTCTTTGATTTCAGATTAACTATACTTTAATTTGTTAATTTCACAGTTATAGAATTTGCGGGGTGTTACATTCTCCCCCACTTAAAAGAATTTCGTCCCCGAAATCTTCAAGTTAGGAGGAATGTATATCCTAACATCCAATCATCCATCTACTCATCCATCAAACACGAGCATCCATTGTCCTTAAAAGACTTCTAATGCTTCATGATCATATGCGAAGTGTGTGTGTACATGTACTTATCTAATGCAAAATCAGGCGGCCTACTGATTCAGTTGACCTCCTTAATGCGGATTATGTAGGTGCCATGAATCCATTATGTATGCAAATTTTCCTATTTTTGATTTTACATGAGTGCACAATCATTCATTACAAATGCAACATCCATATGACAACACATTAAAGTTCAACCATATATGAATGCAAACATATATGCATATGCAATATGAAGTGACTGAGCCGATCTAAAACCTAGATTGTGTGTGTATATGCAACCACGAGCAACCACTAGCAATCACTTGCAACCACTTGCAACCATCATCTATAACATGTTTCAACTACATGTTTCCATCCAAAGGGTTTCTACCTAAAAGATACGGTCGAGAAAATATACCTAAAAAGATAGATAAAAGCGCAACTTAAGGAAAAAGTAAGATCAAGGATGTACCCTCGAACAGAAAAGGGTAGGCAGTACGTATTCTAGCTTCAGTTTCCCAAGTCGCGTCTCCCTCGGCGTCGCTCCACTGAACTTTGACGAGCTTGACTTCGCGGTTGCGTAGCTTCTTCACTTCCATTCCTAATATGCGGGTTGGAACTTTTCTTATGGTTGCTTCGCGTTCCACTTCGGCCTCTTCGAGGATATTTGGCTCTACCACTTCAGCAGACTCATGTAGACATTTTCGGAGATGTGAAACGTGAAAAACGTTGTGGACTCCAGCCAACTTCTCGGGTAGCTCTAATCTATAGGCCATTTTCCCAATTTTCTCGATAATAGGAAATGGCCCTACGAACCTTGGTGCCAGTTTTCCTGTGGTTCCAAAACGAACAACGTTCCTTAGTGGTGATACCTTGAGAAAAACTCTGTCTCCAACTTCAAATTCAAGGTCGGTTCTCCTCTTGTCGGCGTAGGACTTTTGTCTGTCTTGGGCCGTCTTCATCCTTCTTCGTATTAAGTCTACTTTCTCTGAGGTCTCTCGGATCATATCTGGTCCAAGTATGAGCTTATCAGTAGACTCCCACCAACAAGTGGGCGATCGGCACGGTCTTCCATATAAAGCTTCGAAGGGCGCCATTCCGATGGTTGCTTGATAGCTGTTGTTGTAGGCGAATTCCACCAAAGGAAGGTGGTCTTCCCATGTCCCTCCGAAGTCAAGGACGTATAGCCTTAAGAGGTCTTCCAAAACTCTGTTCACTCTCTCTGTTTGGCCGTCGGTTTGGGGATGATAGGCTGTGCTCAAGCATAACTGCGTTCCTACTGCTTCTTGCAGACTCCGCCAAAACTCACTGGTGAAGATGGGGTCTCGGTCACTAACAATGCTAGATGGTATTCCATGGAGTCGAACGATTTCCTTGAGGTAAAGTGATGCTAGGGATGAGGCAGTTCTCTTACTTTTGACAGGTAAAAAGTGGGCGCTTTTAGTAAGCCTATCCACTATTACCCAAATGCTAGTGTTGCCTCTCCTAGACCTAGGCAGCCCATCGATGAAGTCCATTGAGATGCTATCCCACTTCCACTGCGGGACCTCCAGAGGATGTAGTAGTCCGCCAGGCTTTTTCTGTTCCGCTTTAACCTGTTGGCACACCATATACTTAGAAACAAATTCTGCCACGTCCTTTTTCATGCCATTCCAGAAGAAAGTCCTTTTTATATCTTTGTACATTTTATCTCCGCCTGGGTGTATCGTCATCTTGGAATGATGCGCTTCCTCGAGAACCTTCCTTACTAAATCTTTTGTCTGTGGGACGCATAGTCTTCCGTCTCGCCTTAGTAAACCTTTATCGTCAATGGAGTATCTGTTGAGGTTACTTGAAGTCTCACCCCTAATTAGCCTATCAATCATTTCCACAAGCTGAGGGTCTTCACGTTGTGTTGCCCCTACTGAATCCACTAAAGTCGGGCGCACTTCGAGAGATGCAAGCAAGCCTGGTACGAAATCGGAGGAAGGCCTAAAGTCGAAGCTGGCTATAAACTCTAGGCTTTGTCTTTCAACAAACAACGGGCTTAGGGTCAATTTCTTTCGGCTCAACGCGTCTGCCACTACGTTGCCTTTGCCCGGAGTATAGGAGATTTCGAAATCGTACGAGGCAAGAAACTCCATCCATCTTTGTTGCCTCAAGTTAAGATCCTTCTGCGAGAAAAGATATTTCAACGATTTATGGTCAGTGTAAAGTTCGAACTTCTCACCTAGGAGATAGTGTCGCCAAGACTTGAGTGCAAAGACGATGGCGGCTAACTCAAGATCGTGGGTTGGGTAGTTCTTTTCGTGCACCTTCAACTGCCTTCCGCCATAAGCTACTACCCTTCCTTCTTGCATTAAGACGGCGCCTAGCCCTGTCCCACATGCATCCGTATAAACAGTGAACATTTTGCTCCCATCTGGCAACGTCAAAACTGGGGCTGTTGTGAGAGCCCATTTCAGTCGTTGGAAAGCAAACTCGTAATCCAAATCCCAATTAAACACTAGATTCTTCTTGGTCAACTTCGTGAGCGGAGCTGAGATTTTCGCAAAATCCCTTATGAATTTTCGATAGAAACCCGCTAGTCCTAGAAAGCTTCGGACCTCAGTTGCATTCCTTGGTGTCTTCCAGTCCTGTACCGCTACTACCTTAGCAGGGTCCACCGCTAACCCTTGTTTGGATACTATGTGCCCAAGGAACCTCACCTCTTCTCTCCAAAAGTGGCATTTGGAGAACTTGGCTTTTAGTTGATGGACTCGCAAAGTTTCCATGATTGCCCTTAGGTGCTGAGCATGTTCCTCTTCACTCTTTGAGAAGATAAGGATATCATCTACGAAGACCACTACGAATTTGTTGAGGAAATCTCTAAATACCCTACTCATCAGGTCCACGAAGTAAGCAGGTGCATTTGTCAAGCCGAAAGGCATGACAAGCCATTCAAAGAAACCGTCTGGGGTTCTGAACGCCGTTTTATCGATGCTATCTTCAGCCACCCTTAGCTGATGAAAACCGGTTGCTAAATCGAGCTGGGAGAAAACAGACGCTCCTACAAGCTGGTCAAACAAATCGTCAATTCTAGGGAGAGGGTGCCTATTCTTTTTCGTTAGCTTGTTGAGCTCCCTATAGTCAACACATAGACGGAGTGAACCATCCGCCTTTGTAGCGAACACCACCGGAGCGCCACATTCTGAAATGCTCCTCCTAATGAACCCCTTTTCTAGAAGCTCTTTAATCTGTTTACTGAGCTCTTTCCTTTCCCGTGGAGCCATATGTCTAACGGGCAACGCAACGGGCTTTGCATTATCTACAAGATATATGCGGAAGTCTATTTCCCGCTTTGGAGGCAAGCCCTTCACCTCTTCGAAGACATCCGGATATTCCCGGACCACTCTAACTGATTGCAAATTTTCAACGGAGGCATCTAGCGATTCAAGATAACTAAGCATAACCGCATACGAGGGATTACAAGAAATTTCCAAAGTATTACCGAGCTGGGTTAGGAGCCTAACAACCCTTTTCTCACAATCAAGGATGGCCCCATTACTGGATAGCCAATCCATACCCAAAATCAAACCATACCTCGAAAAGCCCAAAACAAAGGCACTACATTGAAATTCTACGCTTAGAATAGAGATTTTCAATCCCACACAGATCATAGACAAATGAGCTGGGCCCCCAATTGGGTTTGAAACAATTAAGGGGTCCTCTACCATACTAGTTTCTAGGTGCAGAGATTCTACTAAAGCAGACGAGATAAAGGAGTGTGATGCGCCAGAATCAAATAAAGTGCGAACGGGGTGATCATAAAGATAAACTACACTTTCTACAGAAGTATTTATACCTCGCTGTTGCAGAGGTGGCGCTTCTAGCACATGGACCTGTGCCCCTGGGGTGGATCCAGCCCTCTGCCCCTGTCCTCGTTTCTTTGGGCAGTCCTTAGCCCTGTGACCTGTCTCACCGCAAGAAAAGCACCCACCATTCTCCTTGGCCTTCTTTTTCCGGCAGTCCTTTACTAAGTGCCCCACTTTGCCACAGAAATTGCACTTCCTCTTCTCTTTGTTGCCTTTCCCGCCCTTCTTAAAGTCTGTCTTCTTGGGCTGCAAACCCTCTTTCTTCTTGCCCTTATCCTCTTCATTCAGCAATGCCATTTGCACCAATCTTTCATACGTGGCTCCCATGGGTATATGGGTCATGGCCAAACTGTGTAATGGCTCATTTAACCCTTTGACGAAACGGAGAGCCTTCTTGTGCGGGGTGTTGACTAGGTCAAGCCCAAACCTAGCCAGCTCATCGAACTGATTCACATATTCTCTGACTGTCTTGTCCCCTTGCTTAAGAAATAAGAATTTTTCCAACTGCAAACTTCTTTCCACATCTGAGAGAAATTTGGTCTCAAACCTTGCCCTAAAGTCCTCCCATGTCTCCACTAGTCTTTCAGCATTAGTGACTTCCCACCAGTAGGAAGCCTCGCCCTTCAATAGCCATACTGCCAATTGTACTTTTTGTCTATCCTCTACCTCAAAGATGATGAATAGGTCCTCCGTTTCTTTCAGCCAATTTCTAGCTGCTACGAAGGACTCAGTTCCATGGAAATCCCTTCCTCCCATAGCTTTAAAATCTTTACATATCTTAGCAAACGTGTTTCCCCGAGGAGGAGGTGGAGGAAAAGGTGCCGCTGCAGCTGGATGATTTCCTGCAGCTGGGGACGGAGGAACGGTAGGACCTGGCTGAGTGGCCCTTGCTTCTAAGAAGCGTCTAAACCAACCAGGTATTGGCACCCCTTCTGGCAAGTTAAGATCTTCGGACATGCTGAAACAAAAAGGATAGATTCAAAACGAAGGATAAGAGATAGTACCTATGGCTTTGGGGAGTGGACTTTGCCTTTTTAAAATAATATTTTTCTTTTAAAAATGCTTCTTTAAATTTCCTTTTTTGAAAATAATTTTTCAAAACTTTTTATCTTATCTGGTAAACCTATGCTCTGATACCAAGTGAAACACCCCAGCTCCGTTAGGGTCACTCTCAAAGGGAATGCCCTAATTTTGGTGGAGGTTTATAAGTACAAGTCACAGATATACAAGACAGATATAAGAACACATATTTGTAAACAGCGGAAGAACAACAAACTTTATTTCATAAAGTCAAATACGTGTTACAACAACATCCTTTCCAAAAACATAACATAACACTTTCATAATCTGTCTTGAGTACATTATTTAAAGAAGCATAAATAAAACATAGATAAACTGCAAAAGCCCCATAGTGGATTGTCCAAAGCCATAGTTCAAAACAGGAAAGTCCAAGCAATACATTTTTCTTCTTCAAGCTGGATGTTGAGGTTGGTCAAGCTGCTGTGTTCCCTCCCTGAGGACCTGGGGGGGGGGGGGAAACGGAAGAAAGAAGACGAAAGAAAAGTAGAGTCAGACATAAAGCCTGAGTAAGTCTAGTACTATTTTGTCTATGAATAAAGAACTGGGTATGATAAGTATAAACAGGAAGTGGGCAAGCACAATAAACTTGGTTAAGTTGTCTAGGGTCGAATATACTATCGTACCCCATGTTGATCTCTGAACCCATATAAACTAGTTTCCAACTGGCACCCCATAATCAGGGTGATGTGATCCATTCTATGATGATCGGCTCCTACTCGCATAGTTACATGTGTCTTACGGCCCCCGATGTTGTAGTTACCTATGCTGGTCCCACCATGGGGTGTATCAAGTCCCATAGTGGCAACCCGACACAACCTTAGAGTGCATAGGTATGCTACTGGTGTCCAGTGCCTTATTTTTCTGCGCCGGAGTGTGTGCACGCCCGCACTCCGTTAGAACCTACACTGCTACACCACTGCCGTCTCTTTGACCTCTTACAATCAGCCCAGTAATCGTGCCCCACCCTGCCTAGTTTCAGGGTATCCTGATACACCTTCTAGGGTTACTGCTGAAAAGGGTCCCCCGTTACTAGGTTTTCTATCTCTAGCCAACATGCTAAGTTGGTTAAGTGTTTCCTAACCTAACCCCCACCAGTCCGTTTTGTTTAGCATGTTCCATTTTGATTAAGTCTTTAGTTCACTTAATCCTATCAATCCTGACTCAGCCTTAATTGTCTTATTAAGGCCCTGACCTCTCACATTAGACAGGTATTGTTGTGGCTGCCTGTTGCCGGTTGGTTCCGGGCAGTCTTACGCCACAACTCAGTCTAACCTCGGGTCCTTGCTGGGCTCCATGTTTAACCTCCCACATTGGATAGGTATTGTTGTGACTACTGGACAGCCGGGCGGTTCCGGGCAGGTTTACACCACAACTCAATCCAACCTCGGGTTAAACACATCGTATGTTCTACATTTACATATTTTGTCATTCCTCTTTATTTCTTATATGTAAATATTTGCGGCCCATTATTAAGTTAATGGTGTAAAGGTTACACCAATCATGGGCCCAACCCATACTTGAACTTGGGCCCTTCTATTTTATATTTTCATTCATTAGTAATTTTAACCCAACGTTATTTTCCCCCGTTTAACACGTCCGTTTATATATATTTTGGGCTTAGCCTTTTAAAGCCCAAATTAGCCATGCGAAAAGGGGAGGCTTAAAGCGTAATTACATACACAAAGAGGGGAATGTGAGCGCATGAACTTGCAATACGACGCTGGAAATACAAAATAGAAACTGGTGTACTTGCATAGTGGTAACATAGGTGACATGAATCAAAGCATGTGAACTTGTAATTGAGATATCATTATTGTCACATGAACCTATATTTTTATTTAGGCATAATGTCAAACATAAGCATGGCATAAATATTTCTAGCATAAGCATGGCATAATGTCAAACATAAGCATGGCATAATATCAAACATAAGCATGGCATAAGTATAGTTAAATTTGTTCACATAACCATGGCATAAATATTTCTAACATGAAATCATGATTCTTACTTTAGCCATGTAAACTTACAAAAAGGGACCTTTTGAACCTAACCTAGCCATGTACCACATATGTCATCATATAATTCTTGTAAACAAGATAGACCTAATCATGGTTGCCAAATATCAATCATAGCCTAGCCATATTCATAAGTTTGCAAATAGGTTTTCTAGTACAAAAGCATGGCTTAATACATAATGCCAAATTCTCAACATAATTTCATATGGATAATAACCAAACTTGTTCCAATTGCTTACAAAATGATTTATGCACAAAAATATACATCATGGTGGCATAGAAGCAAACCCCAAACTTGCATGAATTTAAATCAACTACATACATGTAGCTTCAACATGGATTACATAATTTGCGAAATATTCCAAACGTATACTTGCATAGAACTACCGCATGTAGTTCTTTATAATGAATAACATAATTCATAAATATCCAAACGTATATAATATTTCAAATTGATAAGAACGCACAAATATGAATTACTTTATTGCCACAATTCAAGCATACAAACCAACACAATTGTTTATTCATACCAAAGTAATACTCTACTTACAATGGTGTGATGAATTCTCTAGTTTAGGGATTGAAGACGCAAATTCCTTTGTTGAATTGATTTGTTTAGGTTGCTTTAAGCTTTAGAATCTTCCTCCTAATCTTCTCTCCAATTTGGTGGCTACTCCTAGTCGTTCCTCAGCAACATGGTGGCTATGTTCTTATTTTTGAATGAATAGATTAGGGTTTAGTCTAGGGTTGTTTATATAGAGGTTAGGAACTGATTAGGACCATTGATGTTGCTTGGATTGATCGTAGCCATTCATTCTAAGGAGAGACCAATTAAAACTTGCCACCTAGCCCTAGTGACAAAGCAGACCACATAGAGAATAGGCCAGCCGGGTTAGACTGGGCTCGACCTGGGTCTGGACCAGGTCGACAGCCCTGTCGACAGGCCTGTCGACCTGGTTAGACCAGGTCGACAGCCCAGTCGACTTGGTGGGTCAGGCGGGTGTTTTTCCGCCCTAGCCCATTGGGCCCCATTTTCGAATTTAAACCTGATTTATTCTGTTTGAATTTAAACTTGATTCTCAAACTTCCGAAGGCCATATCTTCTTCATACGGACTCCGTTTTTCGAAAACTCGGACTCTATTTCGCGTATTTTTCCGAGACGAACGCAATGGCGTATCCTGTTTCCCTTAGTTCTTTGATTTCAGATTAATTATACTTTAATTTGTTAATTTCACAGTTATAGAATTTGCGGGGTGTTACAGAAATCATAACAGATCACACTTTTCAAGTACACCAAGTCTGAAATGTCTAAGTAAAGGAAACAGCAAGTGTCATGTCAAAGTGGTCAAAACATATCAAAATTGTCGAGCCAGTAACAACACAGAAATCACAAGTTTTGGGTTCGAGCATGAAGCAAAAAGTGCAAAGACAAACTCATGCAAATGCAATGTTTCAGAATGGAGCAGCATGCATCAGCTTAAAGGAAACAGCAAACTCATGTACAACTTGTTCAAGTTTCTCAAATGGCCGAGCATAAAAGAATTTTCATGACAGAGAAATCAAAAAGCGTGGGTACACTTATACATGGATGGTGCAAACAAAATGTGTGACGTGCAATAGCAATGGGTGCTGCATTTTTCATGTCCAAATGCATGAATTCAATAGACAGTTCAAATACCAAGCAATCAAGAATACATGGTCAAGTGGTCAAGCTGGGTACATGCAGAAGTGAAGGCAAACAGGTTTCATCACAAGTTTAGCTGCAAATGTGTATACATGATGAAGAAAAAGTAAACATAGACAAAACTGCAGCTATGTTTCATACTGAAATCACTTTCAAGTATACAGGAATGCACAGTGATCAATCATAGGCTACAGCAGTTTCTATGATGGTGTACTAGCTACATGAGCAAGCCAACATGAATGTCAAAGCAGTTGAGCACAAGCACAGGAGCAATTCAGGTCAACTGAACAAAGTTTTCAACATGCAAGGATAAACAAGGGAGAATACATATTTCGGCAAGTATATCTATGTGCAGACTTGTATGGTGATTCCTAAACATGTTGAGGAGTAGCATACGCATGGGTGCAAGTGTATTTTTTTTTCACATACAAGACTAATGAAACAGCATGTGATATGGTCGTGAGCATAGTTCAAGCCAGGTTTAATGTGCAAGGAAATCACCATCAAATGCAGGCAAGAACAATATTGTTTTATGGATGAAAGTGTAGAAATTTAATCAACCAATCTCGAGAACATGAGTGCAAGGATATATGTAGCAGCATGGGTGAATAATCAGTGCTCATATGGTTTGTTTTCCAAAATCATCAAAACATGTTATGGGAAGAATCTGATGGCATACTTGGCAAGAAATGGTATTAAATTTTGCTAAAGAAAACATATCTGTAAACAACATTTTTGGCAAGTGAGTAATACATTTTCTGAAATTCACAAATCATGGTAAACAACACGCAAGGGGCAAATTCAAGTTCCAGCAATCAAGCAAAGTCAGGAAAGATTTAATTCCAGAAATTGTCGAGCAAAAGGGGGAAGTTTTTAATTTTCTTTTGGCAACAAATTGTTTCCAGAAATGACATTCATGGTAAAAATCAGAGGGACCACAGTTTGAATTTCAAAATTGCATCTAGTTTTTCAATATGCAAAAATGGCAAGAAAGCATGACAACATTTTAATTCCAGAAATTCAGTTTTACATAGTGGACAATTTGTTTCAGAAATGATTCATTCAAAAAAGGGGAACTTTTTTTTAAAGGACACAATCAAGTCCAGGATATTATCTAATTCATCAAGATATTGAAGGCAACATATTTCAACAATCACGCAAGACATTCAATCGAAGAAACCAAAAGAGGAAACCACAAAATCAGGCCAAGCCATATCGATGAAATCAGAGAGCGTTAATAGGATTATATAATCCTATATATTATCACCAATCATCACTGGCAAAATCACATCGAAACCGAACAAATTCAGACGAGATAAAAGAAATTAACATCAGATAACTCACATTCTCTTTCTAGGGTTTCGGTCGCCAGATATTCCCATATCAGAGAGGGACAATTCAACGACGAAGGAGCTACACGAGTTCAAGCTGCAGAGAACCATCTATCCATCATTCGAAGTCGATTTGATTTGGGGAAAAACAAAAACCCTAATTCATTTTCTAAGGGACCGCCGCCATTTTTTTGAGGACAAAAGGAATAGAGAGCAAAGTGAACGGGTGCAACACAAATAAAAAAGGGGCCGACCATCTTTGTTTTAAAAGGGGGATGACCCTCTCTTTTATCTCCTAGGGTTTTGTTTTAATTTACTTTGTATTTTGTTTTTTGTGTTTTTCTTTTGAAATCGTCGTTCGTTTTCTAGTTTGTCAAACCAGGGAAATCAGTCGGGGGTTGACTGAACAGTTCTAGAGTCTGTAAAATCTAGAGGAATCCAGTCAGGGTGTTGGCTGTCAGTTTCAGAGTCTGTAAAATTCTGGATTACTGGTTACAGGGTCGTAAACAGGGAAATCTGATCGAGGGGATATCGATCAGTCTACGGTTTTGAGCGTAGGGTTAGAATAGGAGCAGGGTTTGCGAGTGTACATGGTCTTGTATGCGGGATCTGTTCTATCACCTAGTAGAAACCTTAGAAATGCAGCAGTAGGCAGGGTTTTGCCGAAGCTGGGTATATCTGTGTGTGATTTATTTTCTGCATTTCTGTTTCTGCTATATTCTGTGATCTGTTTATTATTTTTAATATCTTGTCAGTTTTTCAATTCAGTTTAAAAACTATGAAAAACCCTATTCACCCCCCTCTAGGGTTATTCTAGATCCAACAAGTGGTATCAGAGCTGGTTTAAGGTAACAGCATGATAGGGGGTTCTCGATGTATGATCATGTGGCGAAGTATTGACTCTTGCCCCTACATGCCCGTGGGTGGTTGTCCGTGTCGAGAGGCAGGACGTGAAACCAGTGTCTGAGGTATCTTTGGTGGCCACCGGGGTGATTTAAAATTCCTCGTAAATCGAGACACAATTTGGTATCAGAGCCAGGTATTTAACTCTAGAGTAATGGTGATTCCTAGTTGTCAGTCAATAGAGAGTCAGTCCAGTTCATCTCCAACTATTTTCACTGGAACAGATTTTTTAAACTGGAAATCTGAAATGGAATTTTATTTAAAATCTGTTAATATTAAATGTTGGGATGCTGTTATCAATGGGAGTGATATGTCTGATAGCAGAAACATTGTTTTCGATTCTCGTGCTATGAATATCATATTTCATTATCTCAGTACAGAACATTTTGTTCACATATCTCATTGTTTGACTGCGCAGGATGTCTGGAGAACTCTAAACACGCTCTATGGAAAATCTGACGACTGCTCAAAACCCCAGAATGTCAACTCTGATTCAGATCTGTGTTTAAAAGGAGAAACAGATGAATCAATCGAAGGAGATTCAACAGACGATGAGACAGGAAATTTTTCATACGAAGATTTAGTTTATATGTGTACTGATCTAACTAAAGCTGTTGATAAACTCCAATCTAGAAACAAATCTCTGAAATTTAAAAATCTTGAGTTGACCAGCAAAATTGATGATTTGGAATCACAACTTGAACACTTTAAAAATTCCTCAAATTCAGATTGTAAAAATTGTTTGAAATTGAAAACCAATCTTGTTCATCTCAATAAAAATATTCAAAAGTTTGAAAAAGAAATTCTGATCTTAAAAGAGAACAAGATTAAGTTATCAAGTTTGAATAATTGTTTACAAAAAGAATTTGAAATCTTTAAGACAGATATATATTCCAAATTTGAAATTGCTGAAAAGGAGAATTTGTTGAAATCCGATTTGATTTTGAAAGAACTTGAAAATGAGATTGAAAAATCCAAGAAGTTTGAGTCGGAAAAGCAAAAACAATTTGAACTTGAAATTTCCGAATCCCAAGCCAAAATTAGATCGTTAGAAAATGAGAATTTGGTTTTGAAACAGACCAATGCTGAACAGATGATCGCTATAAATAATTGCTCAAATTTATTAAAAGAAAATAGCGATCTGAAATCCAAAATCCAACGATTAGAATCAACATTGGATAAATTTTCTAATGGGGAAAAGTCGTTGAATATGCTGTTACAAAACCAAGTTTATAGTGGAAATAAATCTGGTCTTGGATTCGGGAAAAATGATGTTTTTAGAAATCAAAATTCTTGTGATTTTAAACATCCCTCAAATCACTTTAGAAATGTTTGTTTTGAAAGTTTTAAATCTGAAAACTTCATAGGATTTGTAAATCACAATCGAAATGAGATTTTGCTTTATAACAAACCATTTAAACATTCTTGGATCTCAAATGGAAATAAAACGGGTTTTGTTAAAATTAAAACGATTTGGGTTCCTAAAGGTACAAAGATAAATTCAGATGGTTTGTTATATAAACAAGTTTGGGTACCTAAAGTTGTGAACAAAACTGTGAGTGGTTTTACAAATTTTGTTAGACCACTCGATCCTATCAACTATTAGGTACCTGAAGTGGCTGAGGAACAACTGTGCTGAAAAGAGAAAATGATTCAAACTGCTTCATGTCATTGAATCATTCAATGTTTCTTAGCCAAGTCCGATAAGTTAGAAATTCTGTTTCTCATCATATGTCAGGTATGATTTCTAACTTCATCCTTGTAAATATATTTTTTCTTTGTTTATTTCTCCTTCTTCTACCCCTTTCTATTTTATTTTCCTTCTGTTTGGTTTTTCTTTGATTAGTCACTACCATATCTCTTTATTTATTTTGTGCTTCTTAAACTTCCAATTGCAGTTCTCATGACTTTCTGGAAATTCATTTTATTTGAATAGAACTCTCTTGTTTATAATCATTTCCGGATTCTGAATTTAATCTTGTAATTATCTGCAATTGTTTAGAAGTTTATTTTATTCTTGAATTCATAACAGTGCTGAAGATTTCATGTCATATCTTGAACATTGTTAATTTGAATTCTAAATTTTTGAAGATCTGAATATTTAATGAAATGTCACACACCTTTGCTGTTCTGAGTTTATTCTAATTCACTTTAGAAAAGCTCAAAATATTATACTCATTACAGCACTCTGGTATTTATCAGTTGTGATAATTTCATTGATTTTCAGACTAGCTTGTATCAGTGATACATCTTGGAATTCATCTTTATTCATGATCATTATATTGAAATATGTTTGTTTGAAATCATCTGAAATTCTAGATATTTTGAATATCACACACCTCTTTTTTTAAATTGTCAATCTTGTGTGACTGATTCATTATATCCCAAAACTTTACATTGATTCATGTGATTTCAAATAAATTATCCTGATCATGAATATTTTCAAATTTGATGTGAATGACCTGAAAATTCTCTTGGGATTGTCAGAAATAGTTTTGAGAAATTCTTGAAAATGCTCTTTTTGAAAATGGTCTTTGAAAATCATTGTTATTTCATGATTATTTGATTTGAATATATGTTTGTTTAAAATCATTTGAAATTACTGATTTATTGGATCTCACACATATATTGAATCTGAAATATAACCTGGTGTGATTGATTCATTAAATCCTAATACTTTCACATTTCTTCAAATGATTTAAAATAGAGTATATTTGCAAATCTTGGATCATGAACCACCTTATGTGACCAACATCTTGACAAGTCTGTTGTGATACTGATTTCACTGTGCTGCTCTGATACTGTTTTTTGAAAAATGTTTGTTTTGGAATCATGCTGCTCTGATTATAAGAAATTGATTTATAAATATATTTTTTTGAGGACTGCTTGATTTTGTATCAAAGATTTATCGTGCTCTGATAAATGAAATTTGTGTGCTTGAGTTGCTTGCTTTGTAATTAAGTCTTTTCTGTTGATTGAGGTACCATTGTTTGCCACCGGGGTGTCATTAAAATCCTCGAGAAAGCGAGAACATTTGGTATCAGAAGCGCCTTATATTTGTCTCATTCATCTGTACTGAGATTCAAATTTTCACCTTGTATAGATCCACACATATTTTTTTTTTCCTTATACAAATAAATGTGCTAAATTTGTCTAGCTGAATTTGTGTTTAAATTTCCTTGGTCTGAGATGTCTATGATAGTCCATCAAGGTGTAATTAAAATTCCTCGATAAGGGAGACTACAATTGGTATCAGCTTTTTCATCCATCTGTTCTGAATTTTCACTTTGTAGAGACACCATGTGGTATCAGTCTAGAAGTGTTGCATATTTTTTGCTGTATATATTTTTTTCCTCTTGTCGTGTGTAGATCAGCATATTCCTCTTGTAATTGTTTTTCAATTTTAAAATTATTTATTTTGTATTCATTCAGAAATTGAAATCAATATCCAATTTGAGCTATATTTATAATTCATCAAAATTATAACCAGATTTAGAAATTGTGATGAATTGTGACTGCAGTATATTTCAGAACAAGAGGAGAATTTTTATTTAGATTTTCATGATGGTTGAATATTTATTATAATATCTTTGAACTGGCAATTATTTCACGGTCATCTTCATTACTTATCATCCTTCTGCCATCCGTTATGATTTTATATAAATGTGGAGAGTTTATTTTTTTTTTAAATCATTTTAAATAAACGGTGAAAATATTTGTGATGGAATTGTGGTTATATTATTATTCAGAATTAGTGATAATTGAAAATTTTCAATAATCCCAGTACAGTTGGTCATATTTCATAATATAATTAATTTAGAAATTTATTTCACAGTCCATTCCTGTACCTACCACATTTTCTATCATCCATATATTGGTTTTATACCAAGGAGTTTTTTCTTTTTAAAAAAAAGCTGAAATGATAAATATATATATATATATAATAAATATATAAGTGTGTCTCTAACCTCATTTAAAAATCCAAGCTCTGGTCATGCATGGCTAAGAGACAACTTATAATTTAAGCTGCGACTGACCTCATTTAAAAATCCAAGCTCTGGTTATGCGTGATCAGTGTGCTCTTAAATAAAAGATAAAAGAAAAGGAAATAAAGTGCTAAAAATAGAAATAAATTTGAAATTCTCCTCAGAGTGTAAAAACCAGCCTATCGATTCATCTTCTAATCTGTGAAATGTGTTAAAATTTTATGACGTATTATGATTTGTTGATTGACAGGTATTGGGATTTGAGATTATTCGATCTTGTCACTTAAATTGAATTATTAATTATAGTCCAAATCCATCATTATTTTTTTTGATAAATATCCTTTGAAAATAATTGGAAATGAATTGTTTATAAAACTCTCTCCATTTTTATCCATCGTAAATCCGTCATTCTCTACAAATTGAAATATGTCACCAGTTCTTAGTTTATTATGATTTTTGTTTGACTGATTGAGATTTATGATGACTGTTCTTCCTCTTAAGCTGAAATTATATTTTTAGTCAATTTTCATCTGTATTTTAAAATCTGTATCCTTTTGATGATAACAAAAGGGGGAGAATGGACTAGATTTTGATTTATGAGTGAATATGTTATAAATATTTTTAATTTTGAAAATTTATTATTATTCATACATTTCACTCATGCACAGTTATAGGGGGAGTTTCTGTTGTAGGGGGAGCATTTAAATAGGGGGTTCATACATTTCACTCATGCACAGTTATAGGGGGAGTTTCTGTTGTAGGGGGAGCATTTAAATAGGGGGAGTTCAAATATTCACGAACAAACACATTTATTATATTCAAAATCTTTTATTTGTTTGTCATCATCAAAAGGGGGAGATTGTTGTATATAACGTAGTTGTATATAACAATTATATGATTTTTGTTTGATGATAACAAACAAGTATATATTATCTTAAATGTGTTTGTCACTGTACTGTTTTATATTCACATCAAACAAGAATATAATATTTATATTTAAGTGAAATACTACTGTACAGACATTCAAATATTAACACAGTATTTTATTTAAATATAATATTTTATTTCAACATTTAAACAGTACAAATTTATATCTCCACTATTTGTACACTCCACTGTTACTTTTCATATCAGTACAATCTTCATACATTGAGTACTTCTTCATTTACAACACTCACACTCAATATACATTCACTCAGTTACATTTTCATTTCCAGTTAAAAGCTGACAAAACTGTCTTTTGCCTTCTGTCTTCACAGTCTTCACTGTCAGTCCAGCTCACTGTTGTCCGTCAGTCCAGTCTTCATACCTGTCATATACAGAAACACACACACAGTATCTAGAACAAAAATAATTTCATATTCTTGCAGATATAATTTTTTATTTTAAAAATTTATTTGCCTCAGATTTCTGGTGTGTTTCTCATCATCTTTCATGACTTGATCTGATATATTTTCAGTACCCACTGATCAACCTCGACATAACCATACTGGTTTGCTGATCAGAACCAGCATCAAACTCAGCTGATTCTGACCAGCCCCAACACAGTACAATCAGTCTGCTGATTTTTTTTTTCAGTATACAAGACAGGTCAAAAATCAAAAGAGAAATGGAAGTGCAAAATTTCAAATCAGCAAACACAAGATGGAAATCATAACAGATCACACTTTTCAAGTCCACCAAGTATGAAATGTCAAAGTAAAGGAAACAGCAAGTGTCATGTCAAAGTGGTCAAAACATATCAAAATTGTCAAGCCAGTAACAACACAGAAATCACAAGTTTTGGGTTCGAGCATGAAGCAAAAAGTGCAAAGACAAACTCATGCAAATGCAATGTTTCAGAATGGAGCAGCATGCATCAGCTTAAAGGAAACAGCAAACTCATGTACAACTTGTTCAAGTTTCTCAAATGGCCGAGCATAAAAGAATTTTCATGACAGAGAAATCAAAAAGCATGGGTACACTTATACATGGATGGTGCAAACAAAATGTGTGACGTGCAATAGCAATGGGTGCTGCATTTTTCATGTCCAAATGCATGAATTCAATAGACAGTTCAAATACCAAGCAATCAAGAATACATGGTCAAGTGGTCAAGCTGGGTACATGCAGAAGTGAAGGCAAACAGGTTTCATCACAAGTTTAGCTGCAAATGTGTATACATGATGAAGAAAAAGTAAACATAGACAAAACTGCAACTATGTTTCATACTGAAATCACTTTCAAGTATACAGGAATGCATAGTGATCAATCATAGGCTACAGCAGTTTCTATGATGGTGTACTAGCTACATGAGCAAGCCAACATGAATGTCAAAGCAGTTGAGCACAAGCACAGGAGCAATTCAGGTCAACTGAACAAAGTTTTCAACATGCAAGGATAAACAAGGGAGAATACATATTTCAGCAAGTATATCTATGTGCAGACTTGTATGGTGATTCCTAAACATGTTGAGGAGTAGCATACGCATGGGTGCAAGTGTATTTTTTTTCACATACAAGACTAATGAAACAGCATGTGATATGGTCGTGAGCATAGTTCAAGCCAGGTTTAATGTGCAAGGAAATCACCATCAAATGCAGGCAAGAACAATATTGTTTTATGGATGAAAGTGTAGAAATTTAATCAACCAATCTCGAGAACATGAGTGCAAGGATATATGTAGCAGCATGGGTGAATAATCAGTGCTCATATGGTTTGTTTTCCAAAATCATCAAAACATGTTATGGGAAGAATCTGATGGCATACTTGGCAAGAAATGGTATTAAATTTTGCTAAAGAAAACATATCTGTAAACAACATTTTTGGCAAGTGAGTAATACATTTTCTGAAATTCACAAATCATGGTAAACAACACGCAAGGGGCAAATTCAAGTTCCAGCAATCAAGCAAAGTCAGGAAAGATTTAATTCCAGAAATTGTCGAGCAAAAGGGGAAGTTTTTAATTTTCTTTTGGCAACAAATTGTTTCCAGAAATGACATTCATGGTAAAAATCAGAGGGACCACAGTTTGAATTTCAAAATTGCATCTAGTTTTTCAATATGCAAAAATGGCAAGAAAGCATGACAACATTTTAATTCCAGAAATTCAGTTTTACATAGTGGACAATTTGTTTCAGAAATGATTCATTCAAAAAAGGGGAACTTTTTTTTAAAGGACACAATCAAGTCCAGGATATTATCTAATTCATCAAGATATTGAAGGCAACATATTTCAACAATCACGCAAGACATTCAATCGAAGAAACCAAAAGAGGAAACCACAAAATCAGGCCAAGCCATATCGATGAAATCAGAGAGCGTTAATAGGATTATATAATCCTATATATTATCACCAATCATCACTGGCAAAATCACATCGAAACCGAACAAATTCAGACGAGATAAAAGAAATTAACATCAGATAACTCACATTCTCTTTCTAGGGTTTCGGTCGCCAGATATTCCCATATCAGAGAGGGACAATTCAACGACGAAGGAGCTACACGAGTTCAAGCTGCAGAGAACCATCTATCCATCATTCGAAGTCGATTTGATTTGGGGAAAAACAAAAACCCTAATTCATTTTCTAAGGGACCGCCGCCATTTTTTTGAGGACAAAAGGAATAGAGAGCAAAGTGAACGGGTGCAACACAAATAAAAAAGGGGCCGGCCATCTTTGTTTTAAAAGGGGGATGACCCTCTCTTTTATCTCCTAGGGTTTTGTTTTAATTTACTTTGTATTTTGTTTTTTGTGTTTTTCTTTTGAAATCGTCGTTCGTTTTCTAGTTTGTCAAACCAGGGAAATCAGTCGGGGGTTGACTGAACAGTTCTAGAGTCTGTAAAATCTAGAGGAATCCAGTCAGGGTGTTGGCTGTCAGTTTCAGAGTCTGTAAAATTCTGGATTACTGGTTACAGGGTCGTAAACAGGGAAATCTGATCGAGGGGATATCGATCAGTCTACGGTTTTGAGCGTAGGGTTAGAATAGGAGCAGGGTTTGCGAGTGTACATGGTCTTGTATGCGGGATATGTTCTATCACCTAGTAGAAACCTTAGAAATGCAGCAGTAGGCAGGGTTTTGCCGAAGCTGGGTATATCTGTGTGTGATTTATTTTCTGCATTTCTGTTTCTGCTATATTCTGTGATCTGTTTATTATTTTTAATATCCTGTCAGTTTTTCAATTCAGTTTAAAAACTGTGAAAAACCCTATTCACCCCCCCCCCCCTCTAGGGTTATTCTAGATCCAACAAAAGGGATTGTGGATTACAAACATTGGATCATAATCTAGGGAATAACATGTTGTGAGCTTATTAATAAACTTAAATGGGTTAAGTTATATGATTGAAATTAATAAGCGAGGGGGGGGGCATTCCTTAGAGATATAAGGGGCTAGAAAGAACTTGGTAACCTGAATAAAAAGTTAAGATGATAAAAAAGTTAAATGGAAACCTGGTGAGGCAAAGCAAGTGCATAAAAGAATGTTTAGACATAGGGTCTAATAACATATTAAAGTAAGGCGCTTGGACCAGTCCACACGTTTGAGGGAAAATAACCCAACGGGGTTGATCATCATGGTGCCATAACGCACGAGGGGAGTGCACATTCATCTGATTATTCTGTCTGCTCCGAAGGACTGGAAATGGAAGCACGCGACTTCTTGAGGTATGTAAGGTGCCCCTGGTAGTCCTCTGTGTGATGGCAGATGTTTAGGCTGTGCTCTCAAAGGTTGGATCAGCGCGTAACTACTAGGTGGGTGGGCCTTGACTGCAAAAGTAGCTTTGCAGTCAAATGCTGTGACGAGGTGACATTAGGGTGATTCGGTGGTCGCCTCAATGGGGAAGCAGAGGGTCACGACCAACAAGGATAATAGATCGTCATATGCCTGTCATCAGCAGTCAGTGGGATGCGAAAAGACTAGAGCTAAACCCAATAGACCATTCACCTTTCACTATCGAGGTACAGTGGTTGAGGGGAGACACTAACTGGATGTTTAGATTGTTTGTTGTTAGGGGCATGTCGCTTAGCTCTTGTAGTCTTTACTAGTTGAGGGAAGGGCCAAGGTGGGGCCATAGTCACCATGAAAAACAGACCCTAGGAAAATCTGTATTTTGAGGCTCTTAAAGGTGGCTCTATACAGATATGGAAAAGCTCCCGACTGAGTTTTGTCTTTCTTGTATCTCCCTGCCATGGAACTAGTAAACATTAAAGGACGTGTGGTTAAGGCATCGAGCTACAATTGATGATACGTACGTGGGAAAGTCTAGATACATGCATGTCTGTTCTGGGTGGTGTATCGTAGACTCGAGGGCATTACTCTAGTATGGAATCTGATTCGATCGAAGATGGCAGTCCGTACGCAGCATAGAATTGACAGATATATGCAAAACGTAACATTGTTATATAAAGATCCGTACGTCACTCCAGCGTAGGATGAGGGGCTGCATATATTTCGGTAGTATTACAGTGGAGACCGTGTGAGTGAGGTACCATTGGATGTACCTTAATATCGGGGGTAGCTACATATATACTGTATTTGGTTAATCCACTGGGACGTAAATGGGTACGACGTATGTGTAAGCCTTGAGTGTTGCTAACCTAAGTAACCTAATAAATAAGAAAATGTGATTGAATGGTATATGTAGGACTATCCAAAGTGTATAGTTTAAATCCAGTCACCAAAACTTGTGTTCTGACCCCCACCACATCACATACTCACAGGTTAGATTTGTGGCAGAGACATGATAGCTTTGGTGTAACAACCCGGAATTTTGGAACCAATTTAAAATTTTTATTTTAGAAATTTTAATGGATTTTAAATATTGGAAATGATTTATTTTAAATAGTAACAACTATTTTTTTTAAAATCGAAGTTAGAATGAATATATTTATTTTAATTTTAAAAGGAACTAGAAATAGCGTGGTAGTTTGAAATTTTGAATTTGAACTTTGATTGAGTGTACAAAATTCAAAATGAATCAGATTTTGATGAAACCAAAAATATTTAAATTTGTTTAAAAATATCTTTCCAACGAATCTAAAAAAGTGAAATTTCATAGCTGGAATCAAAAGTTATGGCCAGTTAAATATTCAGAGTAGTCGCGATGGAATTTATATATATATATATATATATATATATATATATATATATTAAAAACAGTCGTTTTGCAAACGACCTCCGTTTTTGACAAGACCACTTTTGTTGGATCCGGAATGTCAAATTATTGCTAGATTCCAATTTTCATAATTTTTAGAATCAATATGTGAGCATGGCAAACGAAAATGTGTTTTGTCTATTTCAGTCAAATTGGATCGACCAGAAAATGGCCATTTTTCAGATGGTCTCCAAATTCGATGAAACTAATTTGTTAGGACCGTATCGTCAAAACATAACTAGAAATAATTTTTATGTAATTTTCAGAGTTAGTATGTGGCCTCGGTAAATTAAAATGTACGATCAAATTAAATAATTAAATGATTTATATTTTAAATTAAGGAAAAGTGGGCTGAGACGATCAAATGGGCTGACGGGACCTAGTCCATTGTGTATGGAATAGGGGTATTTGGCGGGGGCAACACTCGTTGGGTTGAATTTGGAATTATTAGAAAGGAGAGGGCTTTTTTGTGAAAACTAGAAAATTAAATAATAAATTATTGTAAATAGCCAAGTACTATCAAATCCTAATCCTAAAACTTAACTAGCCGCCGCTTACAATTCCAATGGCCCTCCTCGTCCGAACTTAATCCCCTTAGATCTTTAAAAATGTTGATTAATCGAAGGAACTTTCTATTGAAACATTGAAGAGCATGTCGAGCTCTACACAATCAATGGTGACGATCAGAAGTTATAATCTCAGGTGGCCGGAATAGGGTTGGGAAACCGCCGTAGTTGAGCATGTATTTTAGGGAGGAGAGGGGTTCGAACTCGGTGCTGCTACTAGGGATGGATGGTGATGTAGAGGAGGTTTGGGTGGTGGTTTCTGATTGGGTGTCGGACGTCCTAGGGCGCGTGCGATTTTGGTCAAATGGATGGGGCGTTGGGTTTGACGGGATGCTGGAGCCACGAAGAAGAAATGGATTAAAGGAAGAAAGCCTGGAGCACAGACGTGGCTATTCCGTAGTGGATGGTTTGTTTTTTTATTTTATTTTATATAATTTAAATTCCAATCTTTAAACTCTTATAACTCTCACATACGAATTTAGAATGACGCATAAGTAGATTCGTTGGAATCGTAAATTAAAGATCTATCTCATGGAACTAACCAGGACCAAAACGGAGCACTTTTAAATTCAAGAAAATTTGAACGTGATCTGAATTAGAACAGAAATTCTGGAATAAAGAATAATGATTTCAAAACCGATCAAGGTGATAAATCCTCACTAAAAACTCTACGCAGTTATTTATTTATTTACATAACTGAAAATATATAGAATTGCCTGTGAGAATTCTATTTATTTATTTATTTTAATTAAAAATAATTAATTATGATTGTGATTTTCCTTCCGATCCGCTGTTAAATTCTAATTGATTATCGTACGTGATTTGATTTGGAATTGTCATTGCTATGTAGATCTATTGATTTGATGATTATTGTGGTGAACACAAAATATATCATGTTTGTTATAATAAAATTGTTGAAAACCAATATATCATGTTTGATATAATAAAATTGTTGAAAATAAATATATCATGTTTGTTATAATAAAACTGTTGAAAACAAATGTATCATGTTTGTTATAATAAAATTGTTGAAACAAAAGTATTCACTTTTGTCAATATAGTTTAGTTAAAAAAAATATTCATTTTTGTCAATATAGTTTTGTTGAACAAAAATATTTATTTTTGTCAATATAGTTTAGTTAAACAAAAATATTCATTTTTGTTAATATAGAGTAGTTAAAAAAAAATCATTTTTGTTAATATAGTTGTTGAAACCAAAAGTATTCATTTTTGTCAATATAGTTTATTTAACAAAAAATAACCATTTTTTTCAAACATGTTAGTTGAAATAAAAATAATCATTTTTGTCAAACATGTAAGTTGAAATAAAAATAATCATTTTTGTCAAACATGTTAGTTGAAATAAAAATAATCATTTTTGTCAAATAGTTAGTTGAAATAAAAATAATCATTTTTATCGAACATGTTAGTTGAAATAAAAATAATCATTTTTGTCAAACATGTTACTTGAAAAAAAAAATCATTTTTGTCAAACATGTTATTTGAATTAAAAATAATCATTTTTTTCAAAATTGATTAGTTGAAATAAAAATATACATTTTTGTCAAAATTGATTAGTTGAAATAAAAATAATCATTTTTGTCAAACATGTTAGTTGAAATAAAAATAATCATTTTTGTCAAACATGTTAGTTGAAATAAAAATAATCATTTTTGTCAAACAGGTTAGTTGAAATAAAAATAATCATTTTTGTCAAACATGTTAATTGAAATAAAAACAATCAATTTTTTCAAACATGTTAGTTGAAATAAAAATAATCATTTCTGTCAAACATGTTAGTTGAAATAAAAATAATCATTTTTGTCAAACATGTTACTTGAAACAAAAATAATCCTTTTTGTCAAACATGTTAGTTGAAATAAAAATAATCATTTTTGGTCAAACATGTTAGTTGAAACAAAAGTATACATTTTTGTCAATTAAAAAGAGTGAAATAAAAAGTTACGTTTTTGTCAAGTAAGAAATGAGTGAAGAACAAAGTTACATTTTTGTCAATTAAAACGAGTGTGAAACAAAAAGTTACATTTTTGTCAAATAAGAAAAAGATTGAAACAAAAATACACATTTTTGTCAAATAAGATTCGAGTGAAATGTTAAATAAGATTGAGTGAAACAAAAATTACAGTTTTGTTAAATTTTGAGTTATAACAAAAACAACATATTTTGGTTAAGGAGATTTCTGTTTGAGCAAAAATACTAACTTTGTCAAACTGGGATTATTAACATAAATGCCACCATCACTTATATTCATTTTGTTAAATTGGAATTGTTAATAAAATGAAATCATAACTTTTTAGTCATTTTGTTGAACAAGAATTGTCAACAAAAATGAATAATCACTTTTTAGTAATTCTGTTGAACTAGAATTTTTCAACAAATTGAATAACCACTTTTTAATCATTTTTGTTGAAATAGAATTGTCGACAAAAGTGAAAATATAATTTTTATTGAAAATACATACATTAGAATTTGTATGCAAGATAAAATACCATTTTTATTGAAATGTATACTTTAGAAATGGGTATCTAAGATAAAGAATCATTTTTATTGACAATGCGTATATTAGAATTTGTATGCAATGTGAAAGAATCTTTTTTATTGACAATGCATATATTAGAATTTGTATGCAAAGTCAATGAATCATTTTATTGGCAATGCATATATTAGAATTTGTATGCAAAGTCAAAGAATCATTTTTATTGACAATGAGTATATTAGAATTTGTATGTTAATTAAAGAATCATTTTTAATATCAAAACGTACATTTGAATTTTGATGTTAACTAAAGAATCATTTTTATTGTCACAACATACATTAGAATTTGTATGTCAATAAAAGAATTAATTTTGTTGTCAAAACATTCATTGAAACTATATACAAATAAAATATTTTCTTTTTATTTGTTAGAGTCAAGAATAGAAATACAAATAGAAAGAATCATCTTTTTATTTGTCATTAGCTAAAGTGTCATGTAAACAAAATATATATTTATTTGACATTATGAACATATAGATATGATATGCCAGTAAAACATTCTTTTATTTGGAATGTTAAACACGTTAGTGGAATCGTCGAATGGTATACATTTATATATAATTATATATATATATAAAAATTAAAATTAAACGAATCGCGCAAGATAGTTCACATTTCGGAATCGTAATTTTAAACGATTATACCGAAAGATCCGACCGTCGGATTTTCCCAAAACTAAAACTGTTAGGTACGCTTTGGGAAGATCTTTACAACGATATAAAATTCGTTAAAATTCAACGGTAAGATTTCGGGAAATGTGTAAATCAAATTCGGGTAAAAACAGCGCCAGGGTCGCCTATTGACCCGAAGCGTCGTTAAATTAAATTGGACTATATTTATATAAATAAAAATAGCGATAACTCGATATAATATAGTATTAACGATATGAAATGATTTTAAATTATAATTATTTGAGAATTATTTGGAAAGACTGAATTCAATCTCATTTCAAATAATTATACGACGATTTAAAGTCGAAGACATTGAAAATGGCAATTGAAGACCGGCGATCTTCACATCGAATGGATGATTACTGATGCCCTAGACTGATTTGCTCCTAGGAAAGGGTTACAGTGGTAGTTGTCCGGACGTACTTGTTGATTGTCCGGATAAGCGAGCACCTCTCTTCCATATTGGACATACGGGACGAGGAATAAGGTGTCTCCGTTTTCATTCAGACCCAAAACGAACTTGTAAATGGATGTGTGTCTGACATTGGATTTCATTCTACATAAATTGATTTCTATTCAATATATATCTATTTGGTGGCGGAGAATTTATTCTATTGCATAACACCCTTCTTTGAGACGCACGAGCTCATAGGTTATATATTGGTGGTTATCGATTGCATGGCGTGAATTGTCAATGTGGCATGCCAAGATGCCAATGAACGAGGCTTTTGTTGAAAAGCAAAGCATTGTGGTTCATGATCAAAGCACAACCTGTTTAGGCATAGCTTTGTGTATAGAGTTACCTCGCGAGCCTCACACCTTGTTATGAGTCAAAAACGGGACAAGGGAACGCAGGGAATGCACGCGTTTCTTTCTAGCTAGAAGTGGTATCAGGGTTTTGCAAGCCTTGAAATTTTACTTACGTGGATGATGGATTATGAGGTCTCAGTTATATTGGTCGATAGTGACCAATTTATAGGTTCAATAGGACCGGGAAGCATGTGTTTAGGAATTGCCAATCCATTAAAGTATTTGTGGACCGACCCTGCAGGATCCAAGGGTTGCCAGTAGGTGTGATCCTGAGACGTTTGCTAAGAGTGTCTCGAATTGGTAAGGAGATCGTTCCTAACCTTGACTCATGATGGAAATCCAACTTCCAATACGACACCACACAATTTTGATTTTAAACTAGTATGGCGACATAGTATATGGTCGTTATGCCGTCTATGATTGATACATTATGATTGAAATATTTTTGAAATATATATACACTAATAATAATATCAAATACATTTTTATCATATCAAGCATTTTTGACCATTATAAGGTAAAACTCTATCTTCCGGTTTGCGTTGCATTGTGTGATGGGACTTGAGTTTGATAATGGTTTCATTTTTCTAACAAGCATTGCTTTGTTTAGCGATTTACTTTATTTATGCACTGACAATCTAATGGAGTAAACATGTTCCGCGTTAGTGGCGTGGTCCTGTGATTTGCCTTAATATTAGATAAGTTAAGCAAGATTTCTCATACCAGTCCCATAACTGACCCGTAGTTTGTTTCACTTGCAAACTCGGGTGTCCCTTATTTTCCACACGGGCAGTCGAGTAGCTTGTTTTGCAGATATTCATTTTTAGCAGGATTCTGGATCGAAGCTTAAAGCTATGTCCAGAGCAATGATAGCCTTCCACTGTGTTAGTTTAATTGTTCCGCTGTGCATTGTATTACATTTGTTGTAAATAATCTTCCACTGTATTATTATTTATCGATGTACTCTGATATTTTGTACCCTGATGTAACATTATTATGATGTTTATAAAAAGTCTGTTGTTATTTGTTCTAATGTGTTGTGTGCCCAAAGTTAGCGTATTTGGTTTTTGAATGGTCTTGGTCGATTTAACGATCGATTAGGTCCGGGCAAAATCCAAATTGTTACATTTGGACACTGGTTAGGCAGTATTAATACAACAGTAAGGCTATATTTTGATTACATTATATTTTATCCATTCTGCTGTGAGATATTTTCTAAGCTCTTACATAGTTTATGTCTCTATCTTTTTTGCAGGATTCCAGAGCATACCAACACAAGTTTCGATAGATTAGAATTTTGAAAAAAAAATGGTCTGTCTGAATTCGGGTTGTTACAAAACTTTTTCCCGTCTTTCCTAGGCACTAATCCTTACCTACGCCATACTTTTAAAACACGGTTTGGCCTTTTCATTTAAATTATTTTCTAAACATTTAATAGTGTCAAAACTTTTTTCCTCATGAAAACTAACTTTTGCCAAACCGTAAAACATGTCATTTTATATAAAAAATGAAAATCATTAATTTTTTTCAAATCACAAAAACTGGAGTATATAAGGACAACTATTTCTCAATCGGGTTTACGGCTTGTTCTTTCCTATAAATAAGGTCGGTTCAATTACTTCCTACAATATGCAAACATCTACTCTATTCTTGATTTCTACAAATCATTTTGTCCACCCAACAGAATTTTCTCTTTTAAAACAATTTATCAAAAATGATTGTCAAAAGAATAGAGATTTCAAAACTTTCTTAATTAAAAATTCTTTTACGCAATATAACAAGAAATCTAGAAAGTTATACGTGCTCTATAATATGCACCTTTTACTGAGAGAATTTTACTTTAGACAAAGTTTTCGCAAGAAATCACTATTTACAAAATATACACCATTTTACTTTAAAACTCAATATATGTACTTTACATATTTTAAAACTATAACTTTCAAGATTAAAACTTGAAAACACCATAAACCATCTTCCAAAAACTTTTATAGTTCCAAGTTCTTAAAAGTTAACAATGGGGTTAGATTCAAAGCGGGTTTCCAATTTTTCTAGGCTTTCCTTGACACTCCCACAAAGTCAATCCTCTCAACTATATATATTCCTAATCCATTTTTCTCTTTTTAACCTTTTCTCATTTATAAGGTTTTACTGCCAAACCCACTAACCCAAAATACTAATCATATGGGAACCTACTAACCCATTAATCCATTTTGTACACTTTTCCACCCAAATTACCTAAGGGTCTCAGATTTCAATTTTCATTCCTTTAGTGTACAAAACAATCATCCCAGTTTTTACTCTTTTTATTTATTGGGTTCATATATGGATTTAGGTGTGTGTGTGTGTATATATATATATATATATATATAATATTTATATTTTTAAAAATACAATTACATTCACTCACTATTTATACGAATCCTATACCTAACTTCTAATACCAGATGTAACAACCTGAATTCCAATAGACTAAATTTTGTTCAAAATTCTAATTTATCAAAACTCGTGTTGGTTTGCTCAGGTATCCTGCAGGAAAGACAGAGATATAAAATATATCAGAGCACAGAAAAACATCTCATGGCGAAGTGGATAAAATATAATGTAATCAAAAGATAGCCTCACCCTAGTAACAATACTGCCTAATAGGTATCCAAAGCTATCATATCTCTGCCGCAAATCAAACCTGCGAGTATGTTATGAGGAGGGGGTCAGAACACAAGTTCTGGTGACTGGATTTAAACTATACATGTAACAACCCGAATTTTTGGTCGATTTATTTAAATATTTAATATGGTTTTAAATATTGAGTTGATAATATAAATCGATTTTTATATTTGAGTTATTGATTTAATAATCGAAATACGATTTGTTTTGATTTTATATAATTATCACAATAAGAAATATATTTGAAATCAAAGTTAAAAACTGAATCAAAATGATTCAGATGAGAAATAGGAATTTTATTTGACTATAAATGATGATGATGATAATTTATTATCAAGAATTGATCTTGTTTCTGAATTTAAATTATGTTATATTAATTTATTGTGGTTATTTTATATATAAGTTCAAATTAAATTTCATAATATATTGTGTTTAGCCCAGAATATCGTTATTACATTCGGTTTATACGCTAAAATAGTGGTTCATGCTTTAAATTAATGGACCCTGAGATATCTGATTATGGATAGGTTCGAAATCAAATCATATCCATCTAAAAAGAATAAAAATATCTTTATGTCTAATCGAATTAAATTTAAAGATTTTTAAATCCAATTCCTTAACCCCTAAGTATTCATCTTCTATAAATCATAGTATCCCTGTTTCTTTACTTCCGATTTCATCCACTTTCTTTTTCTGCTCGATCGATTAAATAAAAACGCCACTCCCAAATTTCCCTTTTACAAAAAAAATCCAATACCAATCTAAATGAATCAAAGTAAATCAGAGCCTTCGTAGACCAACACTCAAGAAAGTTTAACCGCAACCTCCTGTCATTTTGGAAAGAAATCGATTGTAGCTCCTGAGTAAATTAGAGATGGTCGCGCTCCTCTTTAACATCAAAACCGAGTTCATCGTTAATAAGAAGAAAAAAAGCGAGAAAAGGGGATCGGGTCATGATTCAATTTGCATCGCAAGTTGAAACCATCGGTTTCCTGAAGCTCAAATCCAAATCGTGAGGCGCTAAAGTGAAGTTGGTGTGATGCGAATTTGTCGCGATGACTGGAAGCAAAGCTGGTCACTTTTGGATAACTGGAGTTTGAAGTAGCGATTAGATGTGAGGTTTGGCAATGATCTCGAGATAATGTAGGGGGATTTGGCAGGTGCGATTAGTATGAAAAAGCCAAAATCATGGAATTCCCTGAAGCTCGCTCGCAGCAGAAGTCGTGTTCAATTTGGGGGTTCTTGATTTCAGAAAGTGAACCGTATCAGAGGATGCATGGTGTCGGAGGTGAAGTTAGGGAAGAACGGCGCAACAATTCATAGTAGGTTGAGGTCCTGTGATCGAAAGATGTGAAAAGAGACAGTGTAGTCGCCATGCCAGGTCGCGACTTTCTGGGTGGTCTCGAGCTCATTGTCTCGATGCTAGAAGGATGGAGCGATGAAGGTCTGTGGTTCAGACTTAGGTAGTTGGGGGTAATGGTAGGTTCGTGGTGGAGACGGAGTCGTTGGGTGATTAATGTGATGTTAGGTTCAGTCAAAGTAGGTCAACAGTGGAGGTCTGTGGAATTGAATGGTGCGTAGTGATGGATTAATATGGGTTAAGGAAGGATTAGGCGCAAAGTTGATCATCTCGATTAAGGTATTTCTTCGATTTTCAATTTTCGATTTTTAACTTATATGGAAAATTATTTATGCAATTAGTAATTTATTTAAAGGAATTTATTTAGTAAATCATTAAAATAAATATTTAATGTGGTAATTGATAAATGTATAGGAATTAGTTTATATTTTCATTAACTAATTTAAAATAAAATGGTACAAACCTATAGAGTAGTTAGTAAAGAAATAAAATCTGTAGACTAATCAGTTAAGGATTAAATTAGAATTCACTTTACACATAAGTAATTAATTTAATTTAAATTAAATAATTCGATAACTGAAATATTTTTGTTTTACATTGGAAAACAGACGTATGGAGAAATCGCTATGAAATTTATAAAATATGCTTCAGTGGGTGCTCAGCGCAAATAAAAAGCACAATGAGTAAATCTCACTCAAAATTTACTATTTAGAATTATTTTTAATCATTAAAAATAATTGTTAGTTGCTTGGATGCATTTAATTTTTTTTTGCTATTATATGTTAGTTATTTAGGTTGGGTTGTGGCTATTATATAGATATTGGTGGTTGGATATTTCCCGTAGTACCATTAGCGGATGCCCACGGTATCATTAGAAGATGACCCTATACGCCCCTACACTGTGATAGTGGATGACCTTCTATACCACAATATCCTGCCTCGAAGTAGGATGAGTATTATTTATGTTGGCTAACGTCTGTGGATGCAAGAAAATAGGTTGGAGGGATCCAACTGGATTCCTCAAAATTATTATTATTTTTTTGTTTCATATATATTATCTTATATGATGCATTAGAAAATCTGTGATTGATAACTGAGTGTTTTGGGGTGTTTAAATATCACTAGGGCCTGAATATTGATTTATAAAAATAACGTAAAAAGGATATTTTAAGATTTAAGAGGGAAATCTATTTTTCTAAACAAAGAATTCAAATTCGAATGGAGTAGAAATATTAACTTGTTTTGAATAAATAAAATAAGTATTGAATTTATAAACGATGTTTATAAATTAAATAATGCAGGAAATTAAAGTGATGAGTTTATAAATGATGTTTATAAATTAAATAATACAGGAAATTGAAGTGATGAATTTATAAACAATGTTTATAAATTAAAGAACACAGGAAATTGAAATAAATTTATAAATGGTGTTTATAAATAAAATGGAATGATTTCCATTAGATAATCAGGGAACTGAAGTGAATTTATAAACATTGCTTATAAATGAAGAGAAATGAATTATCATTGGATAATTGGGAAAATGTAAATACAAGTGTGAATTATAAAAAGGGAAATTTATTTTTCCTAGGTAGAAATTTAATTTCAAATGATTGAAATCGAGTCTTCTTTAACTACATAAACAAGTAATACAAACAGTATTTATAAATAAAGGTGAAAAAAATGTCATTTGGATAATTTAAATATTTAAATTCAAAATATGAATTTGAAATGATAAACTGGAATAGTGTTAAAAGGGAAACAATGAAATTTATTCCGATGTTTGGAATATAAACTAAATTGAAATAAATCCATACAGTTTGTGATTTGAATTCGAATATGTCGATTCTATAAAAATAAATTAGTTTCGTAAAGGATATTGGAATGATGTTAAATAGAAACTAGGATTTTGAAGTAAATATAGAAGTCAATTTAAGTCAGAATTCTGTGAGACAATAATTGTTAGGACCGATTAAATGATAGTTTTCAAAGGGAAGAGAAAATTCGGGATTTCGTCTTATAGATTTTTTGTTATGTCAAAATCAAATTTTCAGAAAAGCAGCGCCATAACCATTATAAAACCATAACAGTTTATTTAAATAAATAAAAAGGATTTAAGTAAATAAAATTCGAAAGTCCATTAGAAAAATCCAGACTTGATATATAAAATAATATGAGCTCAAGTGGAGTAAGTGAACTGATTTTTGAAACAAAAATCATATTTTTAATTATGGAATATAATTAACTGATTTGGTGAATAATTAGTTAATCGAGTTTTGAATCGAAATTGGACGCGGAACAAGTGAATGTGATTTGTAAATTTAAATTCAAAATCGGATATGAAACTTGAATTAAAAATGGAATTCGATTTGTTATAAGCAAGTCAAAATTTTATTTGAACGTGATATGGTCAAATAAAAAGTGAAATGGGAAAAGAGCTGATTAATGATGAATTAGTAAATTAAGTTAAAATGGCCGATTGAGTTGAAACAAAATAGGAATGGACGCATATGGGTTAGACATGTATGGAATGAAGTGTATAAAGATTATAATTCGTGTGCTCGACAATAAGGTACATGTTTAAATTCCATATGAGATTTTATGCGCCGAATCGTCAAGCCGCTTGGCTTTTTAATTTTCTTTTTGAATGGAAAGGGCCCATAGAGGCATTTTGTAGTTGTACCGAGTGACCTGTACAAAGGAGGTTATGGCGAAATTTTCCAAAAATTTAAGGAGTTAGAATATTTTTAAGAAAATTTGATAAGTAGAAATCAAGATATCGATATATATAGAATTCGATAAGGAAACGAACTTAAAAATAGAATATTATAGACAAAAAGAAAATCTATAATTAAATCTGGTAAAATTAGAAAGAGAAACATATACGGGTTTAAAAATGAATAATTGGTTTTTATGATGTTGATTATTAGAGGTAAGTGGTTTTGTCTATTTTGATGTTAATGATGTTTTAATCAAGGTCTGAGAGGTGATTATACCCTAACTTAATTAATTTCATTGTTAACCGATAAGTAGCAAGAATCCATCTCGAAGATTAATGTTTGAATATGATTTAGTTGAGTGTAGTATTTTGGGTTGTTGTAACGATGTTTTACACAACATTCGTTTTAACCCAAGTAAGTGAAAATTTAGAAATATAATAATAAATATTTCCTGAGTATAAAAATGAATAGTCGTGAAAGAGATAAGTAATCGGATTGTTTTCCAATTATAAATAGAAGATATTTTCTAAGTATAGAAAATAAAAGGAGTCGATATATGGAAATGTTTTCCAAATAGTGTAAGAGGCCAAGTGATTGTCGAAAATATCGTTTTAATGAATATTGATATGGAAATAGGGAAGTGGTTTAATTAATAAAATATTAATTAAGGGGCCCGGTGATTGTTTGATGTTTTGGGTGACTGTTTGTTTTCCTTCGATAGTTAAATAACCGACTATCGAAGTATTTACCAATATCGTTGTCAATATGGAGACAATGATTGGATTATTATCCGAGAACCACTCCGTATTGGTAGTAGCATTGCGAATCAGATTATATGGAGATAATCGATGATGGAGTAAAGTGCAAGGGCTTTTTTTGTTAATCCTAGGTAGAAATTGCCTAAGATGGATTAATGGAAATTGTACGTTCGGTTTCGTTCAGTCCCAGAACGAACGTATATGGACGAATGTCTGACATAGTATTTCCAATGTTCACATATGTTCTGTACAAATATATGTGGTAGCGGAGAATTTATTCTCTTAGCATAATATCTAGAATATATTTGTGTAAATCAATTAATGATTAACGGAACTGAAAATGTGACATTCAAAGTGATTGTGCTATCAATTAATGGTAACCAAAATTGTAGCCTCAGGCATCAACAACCAGGAAATGATAAAAATCGAGCAAGCAGCATGGCTAAGTGAGTAGCTCTCAATTAGGGTGTATTATCACCTATCTAGAGAAATTCATTTCATTCTTTATTTTATTTCGATGATGTCCCATTCAGGAAAACGGTTGCTGATCCCAACCGTTGGTGATATACATTCGATACACTAAAGCGAAATGAGTGGTCGGTCATGTGTGGTCGAGTTACAAGATGTTCTTGTTGAACACAGTGTATTCTCCTCTATAGATACACTATCGGAAGGTGGTTCCATGCCTTGTCATAGTTGGACATTCATTTCCCAATAAGTGTGTAACAACCCAGAAAATCTGACCCAGTTTAATTTTTTTAATTTGGCTAATTTAGTGGATTTTAGATATTTAAAATAAATTATTTTAAATAATAACTATATAAAGTAGTTTGAATCGATGTTTGAAAATAAATATAATTATTTTAAATTATAAACAAGGCCTGAAATGGCGCGGCAGTTTCAAAATTTTAATTCAAACTTTGGCGGACTGTACCGGGTGCAAAATAAAATGGATTTTAGTGAAACCAAAAGTATTCAAATCTGTTAGTGAATATCTTTCTAACGAATTTGAAAAATCGAAGTTTCATAGCGGGAATCAAAAGTTATGTCCAAATGAATTTTCAGAAAGTTCGCTATAGAGAATATATCGCCCTTGAAAATAGACATTTTGCATACGACCTCAGAATTCGACGAAACCACTTTTGTTGGATCTGGGATGTCAAATTATTGCTAGGTTTCAAATTTCATAATTTTTGAAGTCAATATGTGAGCATGGCGAAGGAAAATGTGTTCTGGTCAATTATAGTTAAATTGGATCGACCAGAAAAAGGCCATTTTTCAAATGGTCTCAGAATTCGACGAAACTAGTTTTGTTGGGACCGTATCGTCAAAACATAGCTAGATTTATTTTTCGGGAATTTTTAGAATCAGTATGTGGCCTCGGCAAATTGAATTGTACGTTCAAATCAAAAATTGAATGTTTTATATTTTAGTTTGAAGGAAAACTGACTGAAACAGTCGAATGGGCCTTCGAAACATATCCCATTGTGTTCGGAATGGGGGTATTTAGCTAGGGACGATAGTCATTGGGTTTGGATTGGAGTTCGTAGGAGATAAGGGGTATTTTAGAAATTTGAAAATATATAAATAAATAAAAAAAATATCATTGGCCCATTGTCTTTCTCTCTCCCCGACCTTCTTCCCGAAAACCTCCCAGGCACGGCGGAAATCATTCCAGCCTTCTCTCTTCTTTTTCTCTTAATCTACTCAACGAAATCAACCCCTTCTTTAGAGTATTTTGTAGAGATTTTCACGAGCTTCCCATTCATACATGAATCAGATCTTCTTGTGTTGTATTTCTCGAGATCTGGAGCTCGAAAGTGGAGCCATTTCGACCGTGATTGCGCCTTCGATCCGCCACCGTGCTGAGCCCCACCACCATCGATGGCAGCATCTCTCCTCCCTCTATAATGTGGCATACTTCGATCGTATCCAAGCTTGAAGGATACGAAGAAAAATCGAACCCTAAGTTCGAACCCCTACTGAAAATCCACGGCTGATATATAAAGAAAGGTTTGTGACACTTAATTTCAGTTGCAAATTCATTTATAAGTGTAAAAATCATATCTTTTTGCTAAGTTGACGAAATCCAGTGAAACAAGAGACAGTGGACTCGTGTGGACGTCTTCTACATTCTAGAAGAGACCGCATATTTTTCTGAGCCTTCTGCAATTTTTGGTGGAGTGGAACCCAATGTGAGATTTCTAATTTATAAACGATATGGGAAACAACGATGTATAAATTATATATTTGATGTATGAGTTATATAAGCATTATACACCTCATGTATAAGCGTTGTATAAGTTGTACATTCGATGTATATGTTATATATGCGTTGTAAAAATAATATGTGCGTTGAAATGATTGAACTGAAGTGAAATGAAATTGAAATATATTTATATACGAATATATATATATATATATATACTCCCCTCGTCCACAAACTATGGACGATATTTATTGGTTGTGATATTGTTTGGATTACTGGTTGAGGTGAAATTTGGTGAAAATCATGAATGATTGATTGTGGTTGAAAAATACCTGGTTGTGGTTGAGAATTATTTTGGATGAAACCACATAGGATTAGTTTGTGGAAAAGAAAAATAAACATGCTAGTCTGCGTACGAATTAGATGCATGAAATCCCCACTGTCAAAAACCGCGAGGTTTTAAGGTAGAGCGAGGAGACGTACTAGGGAAGGTCCCGGTTTTAACTACCCTGCCGTTATGTTGCCGAAATTTTCAATAATATTCATGTGTTGAAACTATATTCGCGTGTTGAATAGAAATTCATGTGTTGAATGAAGTTCATGTGTTGAATAAAGGACTAAAACGATAAAAATCATATTTTATCGTATGTGTGAAGTCGAAAACGTTCATGTGTTGACTATATAGATTGAACAATAAAATCTACATTTTTAATTGTGAATATGAAGTGTTAAAAATGGTTATGTGTGGAATAAATATTTTTGGATGATAAAAATATCATTTTTATCAAATATATAAAGTGGATATGGTTTTGAAATCGAAGAATGAATTATATTTACATATATATAAAAATATAATTATAAATATAATTAAAATAAATCGAATAACGAAGCTGCGGTTCATGTTTTGAAACCGTGATTTCAAACAATTTGTGCGGGAGATCCAACCATCGGATTTTCCTGAAACCGAAACCATTGGGTTCTCCTTGGAAATATCTTTCCAACGACACCAACTTTGTAAAGATCCAATGGTTGGATTGTCTGCAATGTTTAATTCAAATCTGAAGCAAAACAGCGCCAGAATCGATTATATTTATACATATACAAGTATAATTAAATTAAATCGAATAACGACGCTATAGTTCGTATTTTGAAGTCGTAACTTCAAACGATTAGTGCGGGAGATCCAACCGTCGGATTTCCCAAAACTAAAACCGTTGGGTTCGTTTTGAAAAGATCTTTCTAATGATATAAAATTTGTGAAGATCCAACGGTTAGATTTTCAGATATGTGTAAATCAAATCTGAAGAAAAACAGCGCCACGGCCGCATTATGGCCTGAAGCGTCGTTTGAATGAATTGGCTATTTTTAAATAAACCAAAATAGTGATAAATCATGATAAAATATTATAAACGATATGGACTGGAAATAAACTGAATTTGCTCAGTTTATGTGATATTTGATGGTTGAATGTGCTTGGTGTGCAAATTACATTAAAGAACAGAATTAGTGATATCGAATAATTTAACTATTGAAATGAATTGATTTGAAATTCTAAATATACGTGAATTATTTGAAAAGGCTGAGTTGATTCTCATTTCAAATAATTGTTCGACGAGTAAAAGTCGAAGATATGAAGATGGTGCAAGACCGATGATCTTTACGTCGAATGGAGGGGTGTTACTGATGCTCATGATAGGAGTAGCTACCTTGACGGGGCTGAAGTAGTAGCCGTCCGGACGTACTTGTTGATTGTACGGATATGCAAGGTATTGAGTGCCTCCGGTTTCGTTCAGACCTAGAACGAACTTGTAAATGGATTGTGTGTCTGACATTGGATTTTGTTCTGTGCTGATTGATCTCTATTAAATATATATTTGTCTGGCGATGGAGAATTTATTCTCTTGCTTAACTCCCTTCTCTGAGACGTACGAGCTCAGAGGTTATATATCGATTGAAATCGGTTGCGTGGAGTGAATTGCCTGTGTGGCATGCCTAAGTGGTAGATGATCAAGGCTTCTGTTGAAAAGCAAAGTCTTGTGGTTGATGATCAAAGCGCAGCCTGTGTGGCATAGCTTTGTGTATAGCATTGTTTCGCGAACCTCACACCCCGGTATGAGCCAGAAACGGGAGCAGGACATCAGGGAGGACATGCGTTTCCTTCTAGCTAGGAGTGGTGCTTTGGGTTTTGCACGCCCGGATATTTTACTTATGTGGATGATGGAAAGCGAGGCCTCGGTTTGCTTCGGTCTCTTCGGAGCCGATGGTGTGGTCGGATATGACTAGTGATGCCCCATAGGGCGGGGAAACGCAGTGTTCAGGAATTTTAATCCACATCGGTGGACCGGCCCTGACGATCCAAGGGTCGATGCGTTCTGATCCTGAGACACTGGCTAGAGCGTCTCGAATCGGTAAGGACTCTCTTTTGCCTTGGTTCATGACGGAAATCCAATTTTCAAATACGATACTATGCAGTTTTGATTGTATATATATATGGCGACATGATATATGGTACCCATGTCGTCTATGATTGATAGTTATGATTGAAATTGTTTTTGAAACATATATACACTAGCAATAATATCAAATGATTCGGTTTGCTCGTATCAAGCATATTTTGGCCATTATAAGGTAAAACTCTATCCTCTGGTTTGTGTTGCATTGTGTGATGGGAACTGAGTCTTATAATGGCTTCATTTTTTTATAGAAAGCATTACGATGTTTAAAAGATTTATTTGTTTTAAAGCACTGGCAATCCAATGGAGTAAACCCGTTCCGCGAAAGTGGCGTGGTCCTGTGATTGGCCATATTATGAAATGTGTTAAGTAGATTTCTCATACCAGTCCCATGGGTGACTCGTAGTTTGTTTCACTTGCAAACTCGGGTGCCCCTATTTCTACACGGGCAGCCTTGTATTCAGGTTTTAGCAGGCTCTTTCGGGATAGTTGGAGCTGAAGATGGATTCTATCATTTATCTCTTTTATGCTATTCAGCTCCTATTATACATATATGTTTATTTTCCGTTGTAGACATTTATGTATAGCTGAACTGTATTTGTTCTAAGTATGATCCTATATGCTGTGTAACTCTGATGATTATGTTGATCCAATGTACTCTATTGTACATTATTTGGTGTATTTAATTATTTCTGTTCTGCTGTTATCTGTTTATGTGTTATATTCCAAAGATTACCCTTGCCACCGTCTTATGGGGTTTGGGGTCGTCACAAAGTGCTCGCGGTTTTGATTGTATATTATGTATGTGGAGCATGAGATGAAAGCGTTTCACTAGATTTCTATTTATTTTATTTAGACACTATTATAATATCAAAAGAGTTTTGATATAAAGATTATCATTTCTTTCAAAACGATTTTGAAAATTAAATCAAGTGTTTTGGATTCTCATAAGGGAAAAACCCGTTCCGTGTTATACGGCGTGGTCTTATGAGATATCGTTTATTTTCTCGAACTGTTTTCAATTGTTTACTTACCAGTCCCATGACTGACCCAGAGTTTATTTTGTTTTGTTTTAACTAAAATCTTGGGTTCCCAAATTGGTATGGGCAGTTAAGTAGTTCAGGATTTTTCAGATCTTTCTAAAGGAGTTTGGAGCAGGAGGCTTCAGTGTTAGATATTTAGTGTTTTTATTTTTGCTATGTTGTAAGTGTTGTGCTCTGATAATTGTATGTTATACAGTTAAAATTTTGTATTTCAAAAGTTATGATATATTATATTTTGTTCCGCTGCGATGTGAGATGCTATATTGTTATTTCTGTTCTACTTCTACCTTTTCTTCTTAAAAAAAATGATTCATATTTCTATGATATTTGGGTTGGACGTATGATTTAACAACCTGGAAAATCAGAACCAATTTAAAATTTTTATTTTGACCATTTTAATTAATTTTGAATATTTAAAATGATTTATTTTAAATAATGACGACAAGAAATTTATTTTGAATAGAATTAGAATGTATGTATTTATTTAAATCGAAGTTAGAATATAAATATTTATTTTAATTATAAAAGGAATTGGAAATGGCGCGGTAGTTCGAAAATTTGATTTCAAATTTCAAATGAATGTACTGGATTCAAAATAAACTGGATATTAGCGAAACCAAAAATATTAGAATCTATTTGAAAATACCTTTCCAATGAATCCGAAAAATTGAAATTTCATAACAAGAATAGAAAGATATGTCCAATTTAAAATTCAGAAAAGTCATTGTGGAATTTTTATATATTTTAATATATATAAAGGCCTTGAAAATAACCGTTTTGCAAACGACCTCCGTTTTCGACGAAACCAATTTCTTTGGAACCGTGATGTCAAATTATTACTAGATTCTAGAATTCATAATTTTTGGGATTAATATGTGAGCGTGGCAAAGGGAAACGTGTTTTGACAGCTTCAGTCAATTTGGATCGACCAGAAAATGGCCATTTTTCAAACGGTCTCCAAATTCGACGAAATTAGTTTTGTTAGGACCGTATCGCCAATGAAAAGCTAGAAATAAATTTCTGGAATTTTTAGAGCCAATATGTAGCCTTGGTAAATTGAAATGTGCATTTGAATTTCAAATATATTGATTTATATTTTAAATTTGACGAAAGCTGATCGTAACAGCCAAATTGGGTTACGAAACATATCCCGTTGTGTCCGAAATAGGGGTATTGGGCTAGGGGCGACCGTCGTTGGGTTCCATTTGGAGTTCAGACAGAAATGTAACCAATTATAGAATAAAATATTTATAAATATATATATATATAAATAACCCACACATTTTGGTCAAACCCTAGGAAATTAAAAACACGGTCAAACATATGTCGCGCCTCCACCCTCTTGAGATCACGAACGATGGAAAATCCTCTCGGGATTATCCCCTAAATACTCTCAATCAAATCCGAATTAGGACCAAATTTCAAAAGGAATATCAAAATTCCTTCTCCCCTCTTCAAGTCTAGACCGGGTTCATCGATTATCGTTGAGTGGTTCGAAGGGATTTCTGCCCCAAAGTCGTTGCCCTCGTAGGGTTTTTTGGCGCGATTATGGTGGTCGAGTGGTGTGGTTTTGGGCATGGTGGTTTGTGTCGCGATGCGCTACAAGGTGGCGAGATCGGATGGACAGTCGGCGGTTGAGATGGATGGCGCACGACGGATTTCATGTGGGAGCTTCAGTTCGACACTTACAGTGAGCTTCCTTTTTCTTTTTTCTTTTTTATATAATTAAACATTAAACTCTTTTCTTTTTATTTCATTTTAATTTATATAACAACATTGTGTAAAATCTGAAATGTTAAAAAAATAAAAATAAAAAGAATAATAGAATTATTATTTTTAATATATAAAGGTCATTGTTTAAAAAGTAAAATAGCGTTGTAAAGAAAAATATAATTTTAATGTCGAAAAGAAGATATTTTTAATGTTGAAAAGATTTGATTTTTTTAATGTAGAACAGGTTTGATTTATAAACAAGAAAAGATTAGAGTTTTAAACATGAAAAGATTTGATTTTTATGTTTAAAAAGATTTGACTTTTAGTGATTAGAGATTGGATTTTTGTCTAGATAAAGATATGATTATGAAAACAATAAAGATATGATTTTGAAAACGATGAAGATATGATTTTTGATGAATATAAAGATATGATTTTTATGGAATATATGAGAATATTTTTAGTTTGATAAAAATATAATCTTTGTCGTATGTATTCTATTTTAAGAATAATCAAGTCATGGAAATATTTTTAGAAAGCTAAAAAATATGATTTTTAGATTTTATACGCTATATATAAAATAGTAATACAAGAATAATTATTAACGAGTTAAAACTATTATTTTTAACGTTGGAATTCCATATACATCGACGAGCAAAGAATGAAGGAGTGGATCCCAAAGGTGAGAACTTCTCACTTTTATTTTATTTTCTAGTTAAAATATATACTAGGATGCAGACAGTGCTTAGCAGCACCCGACACCCGTCGTCCACAGACCATGGACGACTTGTATGCTTGTTTGATTGTGTTGTGAAAATTGATTGTGTGGTGCGGAATGGAATAAAATATTTTATAGTTAAAAATATAATTTTTGACGTGTATATGAATAAAATAAAGATTTATAAACAATCAGATGATTTGTTTATGTAAACACATTTGACTGATATTGATTGGGACGATAATTTTTTACACATCGCCCAACTACTCAAATAATAAACAGCATTTGTTGTTTGAAAACCCCACATGGGTATTGGGATAATATTTGACATACACTGATCCCAATAATTAGTGGTATGTCAATTAGTGGGTTGACAGGCTGTATAAGCATTATTTATTTATTTTAATGCTTATACGGTTGTAGAATGCACTCTGGGTGTTGTTTGAATTTTTAATTATTGCTTATCATTATTGTTGTATATATATGATGTTGAAATCCATTTAAATAAAACTATATGGTAATTGATTTAGTCTGATTCCAGTTCAGAATTAATGAATATTTTAAAATAATATTCAGAAAACATTGAAATGCGAAGCCGTGTTAAGTAGTTAAACGCCATTTCAACACGAACGGGATTTTCTGTTGATTTTATTCATTCTAAAATGAATATCGAAAAGTGATTTCAAAATCAGATATTTTGAAATGAAATTGAAATTCGAATTAAATTGAAATGAAATTGAAATTCGAATTAAATTGAAATGAAATTGAAATTCAAATTAAATTGAAATGAAATTGAAATTCGAATTAAATTGAAATGAATTTGAAATTCGAATTAAATTGAAATGGAAATTGAATGGAAATTGAATTGAAATCGAATAGAATTTAAATCGATTTAAAATGAATTTGAAACGAATTTATATTGGAGTATTCAATTTTGATTTGAATTTGAAATGGAAGTGGAAATCGTTTTTAAAACGAATTTAAAATGATTTATAAAATTTGTTTTAAATGGAAAACGATGAAATATATATATATATTATAAATATATACAAATATATATATATATATATATATATATATATATATATATTATAATGGCCTGAATAGAATGTGCCACGCAGCGGCAGTTCGCGAATTTCGACCATTAACTTCAAACTGATGTTATGCGAGATCCGACCATCAGATTCTCCTAAAACCAGAACCGTTGGGTCGTATCGAAAAGTGCTTTCCAATGAATACAAGAGATTTGAAGTCTAATGGTAAGATTTGGAGATATGTCCAAATCAATTTTAGAAAAGGTTGCTATGGATGCAGTTCGGTGGCCGTTATTGGAAACCGACTGTACGGGCGATAATAAAATTATTAAAAATATGGGAAAATTATGTAAAATCATAATAAATGATTTGGAAAGATTTTGAATGAAAAATTCTAGTTTTGAAAAGATAAAAATATATTTTTATCGAAATGAACTAGTTATTAACTAGAATAATAATTTATTTATTTTTAAAATAAATAAATTGGATTTGAAAAAGGGTTTTAAATTAACTAGAATTTCCAAGGAATAAATTGGAAATGGATTCGGAATGGAAGTAATCATCGGAATATTCGATATTGGATTCCGTGATTATACAGATATTGTTGAGGAATTTGAAAGATATATATATATATATATATCGTTATTCCAATACGATATTTGTTCGTTTAAGAATTTGATATTGAATATAAGCCGATATATTTTCTATTCAGAGCCTTGTATTTGATATCAAATTGGATTTTGGGTTTATCGTGAACGCTGTTTTAAATAACACTTGTTCTTTAACCCGATTAACAATGAAAATGCGATTTTGGGTTTGTCATGAATGATATCCTTAAGAATATTGTTCTTAAACCCAATGGAGTTAAGAGAATTAGAAACTAAATGGAGATTAGTTAAGTTGAATGGTTTCCTAGGTATTGGTCTGATCTTGGTTTCGGCCTTCAGGATTAATACTTAAGGGATTGTTCTCTTACTAATTTACGGTTAGAGACTGATGGAATGGAATGTGATTTTGGGTTTATCGTGAACCATGTTTTAAACAACATTTGTTCTTTAACCCAGTTAAAAATAAGATTAAAGAACAAATTTAAAGAAATTATCTTTGATAAAATTAATGGGAACCTTTCCCAAAGGAAAAGAATACTTGAATAAAAGAATATTCAGAAATTGAATGAGGCGTATGATGTGTTGTTATAGCACTTAATTATAAGATACGCGGGTTATTCGGAAAGGTCGGGTTTATCCCATTCTAAATAACTGATTCGACGATAAGTCAAAGAGATTAAAGACGGTGCAAGACCGACGATATTCACATCGAATGGATGGGTGCTACTGATGTTCATTATAGGAGTAGCTACCTTGAAGGGGCTAAAGTGGTAGCCGTTCAGACGTACTTGTTGATTGTACGGGTATTCGAGGGCCTCTCCCCTGTATTGGACATATGCGGGAGGAATAAGGTGCCTCCGGTTTCGTTCAGACCTAGAATGGACTTGTAAATGAATGGTGTGTCTGACATTGTATTCGTTGATCTCTGCTAAATATATATATGTTTGGTGGCGGAGAATTTATTCTCTTGCTTAACACCATTCTTGGAGATGTACGAGCTCAGAGGTTATATATCGGTAGAAATCAGTGGTACGGTATGGATTGATAGTGTGGCATGCTGAGATATAGTGATCCAAACTTTTGTTGAAAAGCAAAGTTTGGTGGATGACGATCAAAGCGCAGCTTTAATATAACACGACTTTGTGTAGCGTTAATTCGCGAGCCTCACACCCCAGTATGGTGGTAAACTGATGGTTAGATCAGTATGCTTTTTAGGGGATGGGCACCTTCGTGGTGTCGTAGATTCGGTCGACCGAGGTGAGGGATGGGGCACACCCCTTGATTCCCTGAGGGATAGAGTAAGCGGTGTTTTCTCTCGCCGGGACGTAAGCCGCAGTGATACTCAATTTCCCAAAAGTGCGGATGTGCATTACAGCGTTTTCGCATGCCTGCGATGTAAGCCTTTGGGAATTGTACTACGCGATCGATCTTTCGAATCAGTAACCACCAGTAAGGAAATCCAATTTCCAAATATGACATTTTTCGGTTTTGCTTGTATACTATATATGGCGACATAGTGGTATGGGACATTCATGCCGCCTATGACTGATACATTTATATTTGAAGTTGTTTTCTTCACTTATAGTAATAATAAAAGATTAAATTTCGCATCTCAAGCATTATTTACATATTATAAGGTAAAACCCTATCCTTCGGCTTGCGTTGCATTGTGTGATGGGACCTTGGTCTTATAATAGCTTCATTGTTCTTTATTTAGCATTGCGCTGTTTGTTTTATGCACTGGTATTCTTGGGGTTAAATCCGTTCCGTGTTTTACGGCGTGGTCCCTTGAATTACCTAACTTTAAAATAAAGATTAATAACTGTTTGAGTTTTTACACCAGTCACATGACTGACCTGGAGTTTATTGTTTTAACCTAAACTCTGGGTGCCCTTATTTTCCACACGGGCAGCTAGTAGTTTTGGTTTTGCAGATTTGTATTCACGGGATCCTGGTTTACAGCTGAAGCGATATTCGGAAAGCTCTGTATCCGTGTATCTGTTTTCAGTTGTTCTTTGTATTGTTTTTCCACTGCTATGTATTTAAATGTAATTTAAATCTCTAATATTTCCCATTGCATAATATTTCTTCATTTATACTCTGTTATATTCCTGTATTCTGATGGAATTGTTGTAAAAAGCAATGAAATGTTCTTCTGTTTGTGTTCTGATTTGTCGTGTTCTCAAAGCAATCCGGGCTTTCCTTTACGGGGAAGTTTGGGTCGCCACAGTTGGTATTGGAGCTTTGGTTTACAGAGCTAGAGAACATGACATATTACCGAATGAAAGAATTCATTAAAGACTGGATTAGTAATATCCAATAAGAATGACTCGTTAGAGATGGGATCAGTAGTATCCTAGAACGAGTATGAAGATTGTTGTTTTAAAATGAAAACAAAATTTATTTTGAAAATTTATATCAAATTATATGTACTTGAATATTTATTTAAATTGATTTGGATAATCGGGTACATGTAAATTTTGAATATACGTGTATTCGAAGCCTCAAATATACCGGGTAGACATAGAAACCCACTCTAGCCGCCCGGAGATGATTCTGATGATTATAGCTATATCATCAACATTTATGTTCGAGTTTCGAAAGTGGAATATCTACATATTTCCAGTCGACTGGTGTGAGAACCAAAACCTTATTTTGAATTTATTGTTTGTGATTTAACACTAAAAATATGATTTTTGTGTGTGTATATATATATATATATATATATATATATATATATATATATATATATATATCAAAAGTTGTATGTTCTGGAAATTTAATTCACAAATTGATTGCTGGTTGTGTTGTTTGATTACTAGTTGAACTAATAAAAAAATATTGAATAGATAATACCAATAAGAGAATGTAAGGTAAATTTATCCAAATTGAATCAAATGTTGAATTGAATTGAAAATTTATTTGAATTGCATGCATATACATGTCTATACATGGAACGGGTCATTGCAAGGAGGCTAGAGAAGAGGAATAAAACAGTATGCCCAACAAATAGGTACATGTTTACTATTTTATTGGGTTTTGGTGATTTTATGAGCCGATTGGATTTTTCTTTTTTCTTTTTGAGATGAGAGGGCATGTGTGGCGGTTTGGGGATTTTCCCGGTGCTCCCGTACAAAGGAGGTTATGGCGAAATTTTTCGAAAGTTTAGGGTGTTAGCCAAATTTTTGAAGAATTTGAAAAGTTCTTAGAAACTAAAAAGTTGAAGAACTTAAGCCATAATGAAAATAATGAAAGTTGAGTTGATTAGTAAACAACTTTTAGCTCCTTTCCTTTTCGAGGACCAAAAGATTTTAAGTGGGGGAGATTGTAACAACCCGGAAAATCAGAACCAATTTAAAATTTTTATTTTGACAATTTTAATGAATTTTGAATATTCAAAATGGTTTATTTTAAATAATAACGATGAGAAATTTATTTTGAATAGAATTAGAACCCATATATTTATTTAAATCAGAGCTAGAGTATAAATATTTATTTTAATTATAAAAGGAATTGGAAATGGCGCGGTAGTTCGAAAATTCGATTTCAAATTTCAAATGAATATACAGGATTCAAAATAAACCGGATTTTAGCGAAACCAAAAATATTAGAATCAATTTGAAAATACCTTTCCAACGAATCCGAAAAATTGAAATTTCATAACGGGAATAGAAAGATATGTCCAGTTTAAAATTCAGAAAAGTCGTTGTGGAATTTATATATATTTTAGTGTATATAAAGGCCTTGAAAATAGCCATTTTGCAAACGACCTCCGTTTTCGATGAAACCACTTTTGTTGGAACCAGGATGTCAAGTTATTGCTAGATCCCAAAATTCATAATTTTTGGGATTAATATGCGAGCGTGGCAAAGGGAAAGGTGTTTTGACAGTTTCAGTCAATTTGGATCGACCAGAAAATGGCCATTTTTCAAACGGTTTTCAAATTCAACGAAATTAGTTTTGTTAGGACCGTATCATCAATAAGAAGCTAGAAATAATTTTTCTGGAATTTTTAGAGTTAGTATGTAGCCCCGGTAAATTGAAATGTGCGATTGAATTTAAAATATATTGATTTATATTTTAAATTTGACGAAAGCTGATCGTAACAGCCGAATTGGGTTACGAAACATATCCCGTTGTGTTCGGAATGGGGGTATTAGGCTAGGGGCGACAATTGTTGGGTTCCATTTGGAGTTCAGACAGAAAAGTAACCAATTATAAAATAAAATATTAATAAATATATATATAAATAACCCATACATTTTGGTCAAACCCTAGGAAATTAAAAACACGGTCAAACATATGTCGCTCCACCACCCTCTTGAGATCGCGAACAGCAGAAAATCCTCTAGGGATTATCCCCTAAATACTCTCAATCAAACCCGAATTAGGACCCAAATTCAAAACGAAAATCAAAGAGCCTTCTCCCCTCTTCAAGTCTAAACCGGGTTCATCAATTATCATTGAGTGGTTTGAGGGGATTTCTGCCCCAAAGTCATTGCCATCGTGGGGTGTTTTTGACGTGACTAGGGTGGTCGAGTGGTATGGTTCTGGGCGCGGTGGTTGGTGTCGCGACGCGCTTCAAGGTGGCGGTATCGGATGGATAGTCGGCGGTCGGGATGGATGGCGCACGGCGTATTTCATGTGGGAGCTCCAGTTCGACACTTACAGTGAGCTTCCTTTTTCTTTGTTTTTTATATAATTAAACATTAAACTCTTTCCTTTCTATTTTATTTTAATTTATATAACAACATTGTGTAAAATATGACATTTTAAAAAATAAAAATAAAATTAACAATAGAATTGTTTTTTTAAAATATATAAAGGTCATTGTTTTAAAAGTAAAATAGCGGTTTAAAGAAAAATATAATTTTAATGTCAAAAAGAAGAAATTTTTAATGTCGAAAAGATTTGAATTTTTTATGTAGAAAAGATTTGATTTATAAACAAGAAAAGATTAGAGTTTTAGACATGAAAAGATTTGATTTTTATGTTTAAAAAGATTTGACTTTTAGTGATTAGAGATTGGATCTTTGTCTAGATAAAGATATGATTTTGAAGACAATAAAGATATGATTTTGAAAACGGTAAAGATATGATTTTTGATAAATATAAAGATATGATTTTTATGGAATATACGAAAATATTTTTAGTTCGATAAAAATATAATCTTTGTCGTATGTATACTATTTTAAGAATAATCGAGTCATGGAAATGTTTTTTAGAAAGCTAAAAATTATGATTTTTAGATTTTATACGCTATATATAAAATAGTAATACAAGAATAATTATTAACGAGTTAAAACTATTATTTTTAACGTTGGAATTCCATATACATCGACGAGCAAAGAATGAAGGAGTGGATCCCAAAGGTGAGAACTTCTCACTTTTATTTTATTTTCTAGTTAAAATATATACTAGGATGCAGACAGTGCTTAGCAGCACCCGACACTCGTCATCCACAGACCATGGATGACTTGTATGCTTGTTTGTTTGTGTTGTGAAAATTGATTGTGTGATGCGGAATGGAATAAAATATTTTATAGTTAAAAATATAATTTTTAATGTGTATATGAATAAAATAAAGATTTATAAACAAATCGGATGATTTGTTTATGTACACCCATTTGACTGATATTGATCGGGATGATAGATTTTTACACATCGCCCAACTGCACAAATAATAAACAGTATTTGTTGTTTGAGAACCCCATACAGGTATTGGGATAATATTTCACATATAATGATCCCAATAATTAGTGGTATGTCAGTCGATGGGTTGACAGGCTGTATAAGCGTTATTTATTTATTTTAATGCTTTTACGGTTGTAGAATGCACTCTGTATGTTTTTTGAATTTATAATGATTGCTTATCATTATTGTTGTAGATATATGATGTTGAAATCCATATAAATAAATTATATGGTAATTGATTTAGTCTGATTCCAGTTCAAAATTAACGAATATTTTAAAATAATATTCAGAGAACATTGAAACCTGAAGCCGTGTTAAGTAGTTAAACGCCATTACAACATGAACGGGATTTTCTGTCGATTTTATTCATTCTATAATGAATATCGAAAAGTGATTTCAAAATCGGATATTTTGAAATGAAATTGAAATTCGAATTAAATTGAAATGAATTTGAAATTCGAATTAAATTGAAATGAATATGAAATTCGAATTAAATAGAAATGAATTTGAAATTCGAATTAAATTGAAATGGAAATTGAATTGAAATTGAAATTGAATTGAATTGAAATCGATTTGAAATGAATTTATATTGGAATATTCAATTTTGATTTGAATTTGAAATGGAAGTGGAAATCGTTTTTAAAACGAATTTAAAACGATTTATAACACTCGTTTTAAATGAAAACCGACGAAATATAGTGTGTATATATATATATATATATATTATAATGGCCTGAATAGAACGTGCCGCGCAGCGGCATTCGTGAATTTCGATCATTAACTTCAAAATGATGTTACGGGATATCCGACCGTCAGATGCTCCTAAAACCGAAACCGTCGGGTTCGTATTGAAAAGAGATTTCCAATGAATACAAGAGATTTGAAATCTAACAGTTTGATTTGGAGATATGTCCAAATCAATTTCAGAAAAGGTCGCTATGGATGTAGTTCGGTGGCCGTTATTGGAAACCGACTGTATGGGTGATAATAAAATTATTAAAATATGGAAAAATTATGTAAAGTCATAATAATTGATTTGGAAAGATTTTGGATGAAAAATTCCAGTTTTGAAAAGATAAAAATATATTTTTATCGAAATGAACTAGTTATTAACTAAAATAATAATTTATTTATTTTTAAAATAAATAAATTAGATTTAAAAAAGGGTTTTAAATTAACCAGAATTTTCCAAAGAATAAACTGGAAATGGATTCGGAATAGAAATAATCATCGGAATATTTCGATATTGGATTCCGTGATTATATAGATATTGTTGGGGAATTTGGAAGATATATATCGTTATTACAATACGATATTTGTTTGTTTAAGAATTTGATATTAAATATAAGCTGATATATTTTCTATTTAGAGCCTTGTATTTGATATCAAATTGGATTTTGGGTTTATCATGAACGGTGTTTTAAATAACACTTGTCCTTTAACCTGATTAATAATGAAAATGGGATTTTGGGTTTGTCGTGAATGGTATCTTTAAAAATACTGTTCTTAAACCCAATGGAGTTAAGAGAATTAGAAACTAACTAGAGATTAGTTAAGTTGAATGGTTTCCTGGGGTATTGGTCTGATGTTGGTTTCAGCCTTCGGGATTAATACTTAGGGGATTATTCTCTTACTAATTTACGATTAGAGACTGATGGAATGGAATATGATTTTGGGTTTATCATGAACCGTGTTTTAAACAACATTGGTTCTTTAACCCAATTAAAGATAGGATTAAAGAATAAATTTAAAGAATTTATCTTTGATAAAATTAACGGAACCTTTCGCAAAGGAAAAGAATATTCAGAATTGGAATGAGGCGTATGATGTGTTGTTATAACACTTGATTATAAGATACACGGGTTATTCAGAAAGGCCGGGTTTATCCCATTCTGAATAACTGAATCGACGATAGATCGAAGAGATTGAAGACGGTGCAAGACCGATGATCTTCACATCGAATAGATGGGTGCTACTGATGTTCATGATAGGAGTAGCTACCTTGAAGGGGTTAAAGTGATAGCTGTTCGGACGTACTTGTTGATTGTACAGGTATGTGAGGGCCTCTCCCCCGTATTGGACATATGGGGGAGGAATAAGGTACCATCGGTTTCATTCATACCTAAAACGGACTTGAAATGGATGGTTTGTTTGACATTGTATTCCTTTATACTGTATTCGTTGATCTCTTGTAATGACCCGGATCCTTATGGGTTAATTTTAAAATATTTTATATGGATTTAAAAAATTGAGTTAAGTAAATAAATCAATTTTTATAGGGAGTTATCGATTTAAAAATCAATTTCAATTTAATATTGAAAATATTAAATTATCAGAATAAGAAAGTGGATTTAGTTGAATTCAAAATTTAAATTGAATTGAAAATAGTTCAAATAATTTATATGAAATTTCAACGGTAATAATATTTGAATATTATCAAGGAGCATAAATAGTTTGAAATTTAAATTATATCAATTTAAATTAATATCTTTAACAGATGATCGAATTGGACTTCGTGACATACCCCGATGTGTCCGGAATAGTGGTATTATGCTAGAATTGACATTTGTTGGGTTCAGTAAGGAGATCTGGATCAAGGATTATTAAATTTTTAGGGATATAGTTTTTAATTAAAATAAATTAAAATAATTAGTGGATATAAGTAAAGCAACAAGGCAAATTAAATAAGCCTTGCTGTTCCATTCAAAAACCGCTAGAGCAAAGTAAACGGGGCTACCTTTTGTCCACCTGTTCCTTTATAAAATCAAAGCGTATTTCTTCAATCCTCAATTCAAAACCATTTCCGTTCTCATCATCAAAGAAATCGAGCTCCACTTAAATATGGATGATATCCCTTACTTAAACAAATGATTCAGCAACTCGAAATAGAAAGGGGGAATCGAATAAGCAGACTTGAAAACCGCGAGATTTCTAAAGCCCGAAATCACTGGAGACACTCGCGAGTTGGGTACGGCGATGGGATTCGAAAGTCGGGGTCACTGTTAAGGATTTGAAGTGGGTTGGAGGGTGTCGGTTGTTGAAGTAAGGTTTTGTCTTGATCTCAAAGGGAGGGTGTAAGTTTCCGTGTACATCTTGAGGGTCTGAGGAGGTTCGATTCAAGCCTTGGTCTCATCATCGACTTCAGATCTGTGGAAGCAGGGATCGCGTTGTCTGAAACTCAACACCAGGTGAAGTCTTGATTACAGGGAAGTGTCGGAATTTTGTTGGAGAGGTTGCGATGGATTTTGGGGGGGAAACTCGGCTCTGTCAAGCGTCGTCTTCCTCCTGTTGCTCAATATCAGAACTCGTGAGGGATTTGGTGAAACCTGTTGCGATTTGGTGGAGGGGTGGGGATAATCAGAGCAGTGAAGGGTATTGTTACAGAGGAGTTCAATTTTTCTGTGATGATCTAAGTTGATGAATGTGGTGGTCGGAGCAGTCCTGGGATGAGTGGAAATGCAATATAGTAAGGTAATTTAATTTTAATTTAAGTTGTTGATTTTATTTCAATTCAAGAAAAAAAAAATTATCATAAGGGGATTAAGGTAAAAAAAGTTAATTAATTAAATATATTAATATTGTTTACCTTATATATACGAACTGGGAAAAATATAATAACAACACTTGCATATGATAACAGTTTTCAACGGAAACAAAATTCATTTGGAATCGAAAAGGCTTAAGCTTCGCAAGCGAATTGAGTTTGGAGTTGATCGGGAATCAGATTGGGATTTGATTTTTTGAAGAATGAAAAATAAAATCACGGTGAGTAAATCTCACCTTTTATTTAGAAATTATTTTTATATAGTTAAAAATAATTGTCTGTGCTTGTTTAAATGCTGTCTGATTGTTTTAATATATATATATAGTTATTTAGGATTGGTTGACTATTATATATATATATATTGGGTTGATGATTGGTTGGATTCCCGCAGTTTCATTAGCGGATGCCCGCAGTTTCATTAGCGGATGATTACCCTATGCGCCCCACGCTATGATTAGTGGATGACCTTCTATACCGCGATATCCTGCCTCGAAGCAGGATGGGTATTACTATGTTGACTAACGTCTGTGGATGCAGGAAAAACAGGTTGGAGGAATCCAACTGGATTCCTCAAAAATATATTATCTGTTTGTTGTTTGTTTGATTTCATATATATTCATATATGATGTGTTAAAAATCAAATGATTGAATAATTGGTTGATTTGATTGTTTAAAAATATCACTGGGCTTGAATATTGATTTATAAAAATATTGAAAGTGTATTTGAGATTTGAAAAGGGAATTCTATTTTATAAAAAGAATTTGAATTTTTAATGAACTAGGGAAATATTTAACTTGTTTGAATATATAAAACAATTGAATCAAATTTATAAACGTTGTTTATGAATGAAAATATGGGATTTGAATCAAATTTATAAACGTTGTTTATAAATGGAAAGGTGGGATTTGAATTGAAGTTATAAACGTTGTTTATAAATAATGCAGAGAATTCAAATAGACTTTGAATATAGAATTCAAATGGACTTTAACTATAGAATTTGAATATAGAATTCAAATAGATTTTGAATATAGAATTCAAATAGACTTTGAATATAGAATTCAAATGGACTTTAACTATAGAATTTGAATATAGAATTCAAATAGATTTTGAATATAGAATTCAAATAGACTTTGAATATAGAATTCAAATGGACTTTAACTATAGAATTTGAATATAGAATTCAAATAGATTTTGAATATAGAATTTGAATATAGAATTCAAATAGACTTTGAATATAGAATTCAAATGGACTTTAAACTATAGAATTTGAAAATAGAATTCAAACGAAGTTTTAAGTAAAGAGAATTAAAATAGAATTGAATTGGAATTTGAATAAGAAGTCGATAAGGGAACGAGAGTATGAGTATAATTAGAATTTGTAAATATGCAGTTAAAATATATTTGAACATGTCATGTTCAAATATGAAGGTGAAATAGACTGAGAAGTTAAGTAACATATTTAATTAACAAATTTAGTTAAAACGATTGGTATAGTTTAAATAAGATTGGACAGGTATAGACATACAGGAGACAGGTATGGAATAAAGTATAGAAGTGAAATAAATAGAATGCCCGACAAAAAGGTACGTATTTAATTTCCATATGAGATTTTATGCGCCGTATCGGCTAGCCGCTTGGCTTTTTCTTTTTCTTTTTGAGATGAGAAGGACCGGGAAAGCTATTTGAAATTTCCCGATGCTCCCGGTACAAAGGAGGTTATGGCGAATTTTTCCGGGAATTTAAGGAGGTAGAATATTTTTAAGATAATTTGATATTTAGAAATTAACATATCAAAATATATAGAAGTCGATAAGAAAACGAACTTAGAAATAGAATAGTATAATAAAAAAGGAAGACTAGGAATAAAATCTAGTAAGAATAGAAAGAGAAAATGTATATGTGTTTAAAGGTGAATAATCAGTTGTATGGTATTGATTATTCGAGTAAGTAGTCTTGTCTATTTTGATGTTAAATGTTATTCAGTCAAGGTCTGAGGGGTAATTATACCCCAACTTGGTGGAGTTCATGATATACCGATAAGTAGCAAGATTCAGACTCGAAGATCAATGTGGAATAAGAATTAGTTAAATACTGTATTTGGGTTGCCGTAACGATGTTTTACACAACATCTGTTTTAACCCAAACATGTGCAAAGCTTGGAAATAGAAAAATGAATATTTCCTAGTATAGAAAATAAAGGAAGGCGATATATGGAAATGTTTTCCAAAGAACGTATAAGGCCAATATGGTTATTGAAAATATTTGGTTAACAAATATTGATAAAGAAATAGAGAATAGATTTAATTAATGGAATATTAATTAAAGGTTAAGTGATTGTTGGATGTTTGGTTGAACACTTGTTTTTATTCGATAGTTAAATCACAGACTATCGAAGTTTTGACCATCGTTGTCAATATGGAGAGACCGGTTGGATTATTATCCGAAGAACCACTCCATATCGGCAGTAGCGTGCGAATCAGATTATATAAAGATAATCGAAGACGGAGTAGAGTGCAAGGACTTTTTCTATTAATAGAAATAGTGCCTTCAGTTCATCCTGTTCCTGGGTGACTTGTATGGATGAATGTCTGACAGAGTATTTCCAGACGTTCACGTATATTGATTTCTCCAACCATACCCAGAGTGGAGGCGGAGAAGGAAACTTCTTTTAGCTAACACATAATGTATTGTTGTAGACGTCAATCGGTGATTTGATGGTTTGACGATGTGGCATTCAAAGTGAATCTGGTATGATGATAAAGCGTAGCTTCTAGCCTCATCACCCAGTAAATGACAGAAATCGGGCAGGCAGCATGGCTAAGTCGGTCGCACCGAAGTAGGGTGTATAATCACCTGATCTAGAGTTTCATTTACTTCTAAAAATCTATTGTTGATACTGTCCCATTCGGGAAACGGTTGCTGATCCCAACTGTTGGTGATATACATTCGATACACTCAAGCGAAATGAGTGGTCGGTCATGTGTGGCCGGGTTGCAAGATGTTCTTGTTGAACCCAGTGTATTCCTCTCTAGAGGAACATTAGCGAAAGGTGGTTCCATACCTTGTCATAGTTGGAAATCCATTACCCAATACGTGCTTGCGGTTTTGATTGTATACTATATATGTAGAACGTGAGATGAAAGCGTTTCTACTAGATGATTATATATATACTGGGGTTGATAGACATTATTATAATATCAAAAGGTTTTTGATATAAAGATATTTTGAATTCTCATAAGGGAAAAACCCGTTCCTTTATGCGGCGTGGTCTTATGAGATATCGTTTACTTACTCGAACTGTTTTAAACTGTTTTACTCATACCAGTCCCATGACTGACCCGGAGTTTACTTTGTTGTTTTCCCTAAACTCTTGGGTGCCTAAATTTGTATGGGCAGTCAAGTAGTCAGGATTTACAGATATACTGGAAGAGCTGGAGCAGGAGGCTTCAGGATCATATAGCTATAGTTCTTTCCGCTGTGTTGTAAGTGATGTACTTTGATAATGACATGTATATTCAAGTACAAATTTGTATTTCAAAGTTATGTTATGAAATATATTTATTCGTTCCGCTGTGAGATTCGTGTACTCTGATGTTGTGTTCTTCTTCTTCTTCTATTCTAATTTTCTATCTTATCTTTCCTCACCCTCTAATTTCTTTCACTAATTACCAGGATTTTTTTGATGTTTGGGTTATCGACATCGAGCTTATGCCGATAACCAAAGTCGCTAAAAATCCGGGTCGTTACAGTTGGTATCAGAGCTTAGGTTAAGAATTACTTGGCTCTGTGGCGTGACTCGGTAGAGATAGGGTTAGTAATACCCTAGATTGAGTTTGAGTGTATATATATACGAGAGAGCGTATTTGTTATTTGATATAAAAACCGTTTTATATTGTGTTGACTAGTCTGTTGAGTGGATTATAATTTTTGGTCGAATTGTGGGACGCCACAATGTCGATAGGAGTTTATAAACACATGAACAGAAGATTGGACACGATATTGTTTTTAAATTGTTAAGTTGATTGTTAGGATTATAATCGAAATAGAATATAAAATAGAAATAGTTATATATATAACCAATGGAATTTGTATATGAAATCAAATATACAAATAAGATGAATTGAAATTGAATTCCAACCAGAATTCAGAATTTAAAATCCTAGGAGTTTGGAAAATATTTTTCTAAATGGATTTTGAAAGAAATATAGCACTGGACTCATTCAGTAGCTGGGAAATAATTCTGATGATGGTCGCAACATCATCAATGTTCATTTTCGAGTTTCTAAGTGATGAATTGCTGCCTTAGAAAAGTTTTGATGGAAATTTGTTTGAAAGAAACAAGTTGTTTGAAAATTCAAATGGTTTGAATTTGAGATAGATATAAATATATGTATATATTTATATTACTTCAGAGGAATTTTGAAATGGGAATTGGAATATAGATTTCAAATAGAAGTAAAATAAAGGAATTTGAATATATATATATATAGATTTCAAATAGAAGTGAAATAGAATTTGAATTCAAAGGAATTCAAATGAGTTTGAATAAAGGAATTCAAATGGAATTTGAATATTGCAAATATAAGAGAATTCAAATATAGAATTTGAACATAGGAATTCAAATGAGTTTGAATAAAGAAAATTCAAATAGAAATTGTATAAGAAAAATTGAAATGGAATTTGAATTCAAAGGAATTCAAATGGATTTGAATAAAGAAAAGTCAAATAGAGATTTGAATACTAGAATTCAAATGAATTTGGTTAAGTAGAATTTCAAAGAGAATATAAAGTGGAGGTTGAATAATAGAATTTCAAAGAAAATATAAAGTTTGAAATAGAATTTGAATTCAAAGGAGTTAAAATAGAATTTAAATTCAAAGGATTTCAAATAGAAATGGAACAAAGGAATTTAAATAGAAATCGAATAAAGGATTTCAAATGAAATTTGAATAAGGGATTTGAAATGGGTTTTGAATAAAGGATTTCTAATAGAAATTGAAAATAAGAAATTCAAATAGGATTTGAAGATAAGGAATAGAAATAGGAATTTGAATAGAAGAAATTCAAATAGAAATTGAATAGAAGGAAATTCAAATGAGTTGGAATAAAGAAATTCAAATGGAATTTGAATATTGTAAATATATAGAATTTCAAATAGTAGTGAAATAGATCGGGAATATTATGTTGAAATGGATTTGATATATATTAAAAATATATCAAAATGGAGTTGAATTGATTATAAACAAAGTTAAAACATTTATATTTAAATATAATTAAAACAAGCTCGTCGTAGCGCGGCAGTTCGTAAATTGGCGATTCGAACTTCAATTTAGTATACAGAACTCAATTGAAGTCAGAATTCTTCGAAACAAGAATCGTCGGGACCGGTTGAACAATAGTTTTCTAATGAAAGAGAAAAATCGGGATTTCGTCATATATATTTTGAGTTATATCAAAATCAAATTTTTAGAAAAGCAGCGCCAGAAACCATTAAAAACCACAATGGTTTATATATATAAGTAAAAGGATTTTTAAAGTAAATAAAATCCGAATGGCCATGAGGAAAATATAAACTTGAGTTATAAAATAAATATGAATTCCAGTGAAGTAAGTGAAATGATTTTTAAGACAAAAATCATATTTTAAATGGTTAAATAGAATTAACTAAATTGGAGAATAATTAGTTAAGGGAAATTTGAGTCGAAATTGGGTTTTTGATAAGTGAAAGAGATTGAGAATTTATATTCGAAATCGAATATATAACTCGATTTGAAAATATAATTAGATTAGTTCATAATTAAGTTGACATTTATTTGAACAAGTTATATTCAAATAAAAAGGGTGAAATAGGCAAAACGGTTAATTAGCAACTAGTTAATGGGAATTTGAATGGTTGAAATTAAATTTAACTTAAGTAAGTTAAATGGATCGAAATGAATAAATTGAGTAAAATCAATGTGAATGAAATACGAATTTGGTGTGAATAAAGGAAAACCCAAAAGAGTTAAAAAGAAAATATATTTGTAAAACGAATATAAGAGGAAATATATTTGTAAAACCAAATACAAAGGAAGTTATGTGCAAACAAATAGAAGGAGAAATATTTGTAAAAACATTTACAAATGGAATTTTAAAAGGAAATATTTGTAAAACATTTACAAATAGATTCAATGGAAATATTTATTTGTTAAATAAATAGAATGTTATAAATGAGATATTTATTTGTTAAATAAATAGAATTTAATCAAAGGAATATTTAGAAGGTGAACAGAAAATGGAAATCTGTTTTTAACAGATAAGTAGAAAAGATTAATTTATAAATGACAGTATATAAATGAAATTAAATATTTATCATTTGATAAATGGAATATATAAGTCTGAACTTATATAGAGAAGAGATATTGGTTTTTAACACCGATAGTTCTAAATAGAAGGGGTACACAACACTTGTATAAGCGAAGTAACGTTATTAAAGAGAACATTTATAAAGTGAAGAACTGTTACTAAAAGTAAATCTTTATAAATGAATAAACGTTATCCAATAGGAGTTATTCGAATAGGAGAAGTCGATTAGAGTTATAATAAATCGATTAGAGTAGAATTAACCAGTTAGAGTTAATCAGTTAGGGTTAATCCGTAGAGTTAATTGAATATTAGTTATTCAATTAGAATTTATCGAATATTTGTTATTCAAATAAAGAGTTAACCAGATAAAGTTAATTGAACCTAGTTAATCGAATTAGGATTTAATTGAATGTTAGTTATTCTATTTAAGTTGATCGAATATAGTTATTGAGATAGAGTTATTAAAACAAAGTTACTCAGGATAAGTTGCCATTTCGTATGACTGCTAGCGTAATTCGCAGGGCTGCAGATAGCCTAGGGCGGTCGGATGTTTCCTGAGGGAATCAGGCGTAACCATTGTGATTGCTGCGATCTAGAGTCAAGAGAATTGAGTTAATCGAATAATAGTTTATTCGAATAGAGTTAAAAGAGAGATTATCGAATATAGTTATTCAAAGGGAGGAGTTATCGAATAGGGATTTATTCGAAAGAGAGACATAAGGAAGTTTGAAATGTTGAGTATCAACATAAATAAGTTTGAAAAGATAAATGGGTTTGTAGCACTTTTTCTACGTTAGCAATTTCGAGGACGAAATTATTTTAAGTAGGGAAGATTGTAATGACCCGGATCCTTATGGGTTAATTTTAAAATATTTTATATGGATTTAAAAAATTGAGTTAAGTAAATAAATCAATTTTTATAGGGAGTTATCGATTTAAAAATCAATTTCAATTTAATATTGAAAATATTAAATTATCAGAATAAGAAAGTGGATTTAGTTGAATTCAAAATTTAATTTGAATTGAAAACAGTTCAAATAATTTATATGAAATTTTAACGGTAATAATATTTGAATATTATCAAGGAGCATAAATAGTTTGAAATTTAAATTATATCAATTTAAATTAATATCTTTAACAGATGATCGAATTGGACTTCGTGACATATCCCGATGTGTCCGGAATAGTGGTATTACGCTAGAATTGACAGTTGTTGGGTTAAGTAAAGAGATCTGGATCAAGGATTATTAAATTTTTAGGGATATAGTTTTTAATTAAAATAAATTAAAATAAATTAAAATAATTAGTGGACATAAGTAAAGCAACAAGGCAAATTAAATAAGCCTTGCTGTTCCATTCAAAAACCGCTAGAGCAAATTAAACGAGGCTTCCTTTTGTCCACCTGTTCCTTTATAAAATCAAAGCGTATTTCTTCAATCCTCAATTCAAAACCATTTCCGTTCTCATCATCAAAGAAATCGAGCTCCAGTTAAATATGGATGATATCCCTTACTTAAACAAATGATTCAGCAACTCGAAATAGAAAGGGGGAATCGAATAAGCAGACTTGAAAACCGCGAGATTTCTAAAGCCCGAAATCACTGGAGACACTCGCGAGTTGGGTACGGCGATGGGATTCGAAAGTCGGGGTCACTGTTAAGGGTTTGAAGTGGGTTGGAGGGTGTCGGTTGTTGAAGTAAGGTTTTGTCTTGATCTCGAAGGGAGGGTGTAAGTTTCCGTGTACATCTTGAGGGTCTGAGGAGGTTCGATTCAAGCCTTGGTCTCATCATCAACTTCAGATCTGTGGAAGCAGGGATCGCGTTGTCTGAAACTCAACACCAGGTGAAGTCTTGATTACAGGGAAGTGTCGGAATTTTGTTGGAGAGGTTGCGATGGATTTTGGGGGGGAAACTCGGCTCTGTCAAGCGTCGTCTTCCTCCTGTTGCTCAATATCAGAACTCGCGAGGGATTTGGTGAAACCTATTGCGATCTGGTGGAGGGATGGGGATAATCAGAGCAGTGAAGGGTATTGTTACAGAGGAGTTCAATTTTTCTGTGATGATCTAAGTTGATGAATGTGGTGGTCGGAGCAGTCCTGGGATGAGTGGAAATGCAATATAGTAAGGTAATTTAATTTTAATTTAAGTTGTTGATTTTATTTCAATTCAAGAAAAAACAAATTATCATAAGGGGATTAAGGTAAAAAAAAGTTAATTAATTAAATATATTAATATTGTTTACCTTATATATACGAACTGGGAAAAATATAATAACAACACTTGCATATGATAACAGTTTTCAACGGAAACAAAATTCATTTGGAATCGAAAAGGCTTAAGCTTCGCAAGCGAATTGAGTTTGGAGTTGATCGGGAATCAGATTGGGATTTGATTTTTTGAAGAATGAAAAATAAAATCACGGTGAGTAAATCTCACCTTTTATTTAGAAATTATTTTTATATAGTTAAAAATAATTGTCTGTGCTTGTTTAAATGCTGTCTGATTTTTTTAATATATATATATAGTTATTTAGGATTGGTTGACTATTATATATATATATTGGGTTGATGATTGGTTGGATTCCCGCAGTTTCATTAGCGGATGCCCGCAGTTTCATTAGCGGATGATTACCCTATACGCCCCACGCTATGATTAATGGATGACCTTCTATACCGCGATATCCTGCCTTGAAGCAGGATGGGTATTACTATGTTGACTAACGTCTGTGGATGCAGGAAAAACAGGTTGGAGGAATCCAACTGGATTCCTCAAAAATATATTATCTGTTTGTTGTTTGTTTGATTTCATATATATTCATATATGATGTGTTAAAAATCAAATGATTGAATAATTGGTTGATTTGATTGTTTAAAAATATCACTGGGCTTGAATATTGATTTATAAAAATATCGAAAGGGTATTTGAGATTTGAAAAGGGAATTCTATTTTATAAATAGAATTTGAATTTTTAATGAACTAGGGAAATATTTAACTTGTTTGAATATATAAAACAATTGAATCAAATTTATAAACATTGTTTATAAATGAAAATATGGGATTTGAATCAAATTTATAAACGTTGTTTATAAATAGAAAGATGGGATTTGAATTGAAGTTATGAACGTTGTTTATAAATAATGCAGAGAATTCAAATAGACTTTGAGTAAAGAATTCAAATGGACTTTAACTATAGAATTTGAATATAGAATTCAAATAGAATTTGAATATAGAATTCAAATAGACTTTGAATATAGAATTCAAATGGACTTTAACTATAAAATTTGAATATAGAATTCAAATAGATTTTGAATATAGAATTTGAATATAGAATTCAAATAGACTTTGAATATAGAATTCAAATGGACTTTAACTATAGAATTTGAATATAGAATTCAAATAGATTTTGAATATAGAATTCAAATAGACTTTGAATATAGAATTCAAATGGACTTTAAACTATAGAATTTGAAAATAGAATTCAAATGAAGTTTTATGTAAAGAGAATTCAAATAGAATTGAATTGGAATTTGAATAAGAAGTCGATAAGGGAACGAGAGTATGAGTATAATTAGAATTTGTAAATATGCAGTTAAAATATATTTGAACATGTCATGTTCAAATATGAAGGTGAAATAGACTGAAAAGTTAAGTAACAGATTTAATTAACAAATTTAGTTAAAACGATTGGTATAGTTTAAATAAGATTGGACAGGTATAGACATACAGGAGACAGGTATGGAATAAAGTATAGAAGTGAAATAAATAGAATGCCCGACAAAAAGGTACGTATTTAATTTCCATATGAGATTTTATGCGCCGTATCGGCTAGCCGCTTGGCTTTTTCTTTTTCTTTTTGAGATGAGAAGGACCGGGAAAGCTATTTGAAATTTCCAGATGCTCCCGGTACAAAGGAGGTTATGGCGAATTTTTCCGGGAATTTAAGGAGATAGAATATTTTTAAGATAATTTGATAGTTAGAAATTAACATATCAAAATATATAGAAGTCGATAAGAAAACGAACTTAGAAATAGAATAGTATAATAAAAAAGGAAGACTAGGAATAAAATCTAGTCAGAATAGAAAGAGAAAATGTATATGTGTTTAAAGGTGAATAATCAGTTGTATGGTATTGATTATTCGAGTAAGTAGTCTTGTCTGTTTTGACGTTAAATGTTATTCAGTCAAGGTCTGAGGGGTAATTATACCCCAACTTGGTTGATTTCATGATATACCGATAAGTAGCAAGATTCAGACTCGAAGATCAATGTGGAATAAGAGTTAGTTAAATACTGTATTTGGGTTGCCGTAACGATGTTTTACACAACATCTATTTTAACCCAAATATGTGCAAAGCTTGGAAATAGAAAAATGAATATTTCCTAGTATAGAAAACAAAGGAAGGTGATATATGGAAATGTTTTCCAAAGAACGTATAAGGCCAATATGGTTATTGAAAATATTTGGTTAACAAATATTGATAAAGAAATAGAGAATAGATTTAATTAATGGAATATTAATTAAAGGTTCAGTGATTGTTGGATGTTTGGTTGAACACTTGTTTTTATTCGATAGTTAAATCACAGACTATCGAAGTTTTGACCATCGTTGTCAATATGGAGAGACCGGTTGGATTATTATCCGAAGAACCACTCCATATCGGCAGTAGCGTGCGAATCAGATTATATAAAGATAATCGAAGACGGAGTAGAGTGCAAGGACTTTTTCTATTAATAGAAATAGTGCCTTCAGTTCATCCTGTTCCTGGGTGACTTGTATGGATGAATGTCTGACAGAGTATTTCCAGACGTTCACGTATATTGATTTCTCCAACCGTACCCAGAGTGGAGGCGGAGAAGGAAACTTCTTTTAGCTAACACATAATGTATTGTTGTAGACGTCAATCGGTGATTTGATGGATTTGACGATGTGGCATTCAAAGTGAATCTGGTATGATGATAAAGCGTAGCTTCTAGCCTCATCATCCAGTAAATGACAGAAATCGGGCAGGCAGCATGGCTAAGTCGGTCGCACCGAAGTAGGGTGTATAATCACCTGATCTAGAGTTTCATTTACTTCTAAAAATCTATTGTTGATACTGTCCCATTCGGGAAACGGTTGCTGATCCCAACTGTTGGTGATATACATTCGATACACTCAAGCGAAATGAGTGGTCGGTCATGTGTGGCCGGGTTGCAAGATGTTCTTGTTGAACCCAGTGTATTCCTCTCTAGAGGTACATTAGCGAAAGGTGGTTCCATACCTTGTCATAGTTGGAAATCCATTACCCAATACGTGCTTGCGGTTTTGATTGTACACTATATATGTAGAACGTGAGATGAAAGCGTTTCTACTAGATGATTATATATATACTGGGGTTGATAGACATTATTATAATATCAAAAGGTTTTTGATATAAAGATATTTTGGATTCTCATAAGGGAAAAACCCGTTCCGTTATGCGGCGTGGTCTTATGAGATATCGTTTACTTGCTCGAACTGTTTTAAACTGTTTTACTCATACCAGTCCCATGACTGACCCGGAGTTTACTTTGTTGTTTTCCATAAACTCTTGGGTGCCTAAATTTGTATGGGCAGTCAAGTAGTCAGGATTTACAGATATACTGGAAGAGCTGGAGCAGGAGGCTTCAGGATCATATAGCTATAGTTATTTCCGCTGTGTTGTAAGTGTTGTACTTTGATAATGACATGTATATTCAAGTACAAATTTGTGTTTCAAAGTTATGTTATGAAATATATTTATTCGTTCCGCTGTGAGATTCGTGTTACTCTGATGTTGTGTTCTTCTTCTTCTTCTATTCTAATTTTCTATCTTATATTTCCTCACCCTCTAATTTCTTTCACTAATTACCAGGATTTTTTTGATGTTTTGGTTATCGACATCGAGCTTATGCTGATAACCAAAGTCGCTAAAAATCCGGGTCGTTACATCTCTGCTAAATATATATCTGTTTGGTGGCAAAGAATTTATTCTCTTGGTTAACATCCTTCTTTGAGACGTACGAGCTCATAGGTTACATATCAGCAGAAATCAGTGGTACGGTATGTATTGATAGTGCGGCATGCTGAGATGCAGTGATCCAAACTTTTGTTGAAAAAAAAAAGTTTGTGGATGATGATCAAAGCACAAATTTAATATAGCATGGATTTATGTAGCGTTAATTAGCGAGCCTCACACCCCGGTATGGTGGTAAACTGATGGTTAGATCAGTATGCTTTTTTAGAGGATGGGCACCTTCATGGTGTCGTGGATTCGGCCGACCAAGGTAAGGGATGGGGCACACCCCCCAATTCCCCGAGGGATAGAGTAAGCATTGTTTTCTCTCGCCGGGACGTAAGCCGCAGTGATACTCGGTTTCCCAAAAGAGCGGATGTGCATTATGGCATTTTCGCATGCCTGCGACGTAAGCCGTTGGGAATTCTACTACGCGATCGATCTTTCGAATCAGTAACCACCAGTATAAAAATCCAATTTCCAAATACGACATTTCTCGGTTTTGATTGTATACTATTTATGGCGGCATAGTGGTATGGGACATTCATGCCGCCTATGATTGATACATTTATATTTGAAGTTGTTTTCTTCACTTATAGTAATAATAAAAGATTAAATTTCGCGTTTCAAGCATTATTTGGTATTATAAGGTAAAACCCTATCCTTCGGCTTGCGTTGCATTGTGTGATGGGACCTGGGTCTTGTAATAGCTTCATTGTTCTTAATTTAGCATTGCGCTGTTTGTTTTATGCACTGGTATTCTTGGGGTTAAACCCATTCCGTGTTATACGGCGTGGTCCTTTGAATTACCTAACTTTAAAATAAAGATTAATAACTGTTTAAGTTCTCACACCAGTCACATGATTGACCTGGAGTTTATTGTTTTAACCTAAACTCTGGGTGCCATTATTTTCCGCACGGGCAGCTAGTAGTTTTGGTTTTGCAGATTTATATTCACAGGATCCTGGTTTACAGCTGAAGCGATATTCGGAAAGCTTTGTATCCGTGTATCTGTTTTCAGTTGTGCTTTATATTGTTTTTCCGGTGCTATGTATTTAAATGAATTTAAATCTCTGATATTTCCTGTTGTATAATATTTATTCATTTATACTCTGTTATATTTGTGTATTCTGACGGAGTTGTTGTAAAAAGCAATGAAATGTTCTTCTGTTTGTGTTCTAATTTGTCGTGTTCTCAAAGCAATCTGGGCTTTCATTTACGGGGAAGTTTGGGTCGCCACATATGATGTATGTAGTCAACTCAGATAGTGTGGATTTACGGTTCGTTACAGTGGTATCAGAGCTTAGGTTGAGTGAATACTTAGGCCTTGGTGGAGTTGTGCTTATTAGAGATAGGGTCAGTAGTACCCTAGAATGAGTTGAGTGTATATATATGAGAGTACGTATTTGTTAATTGATATAAAATTATTTTATATTATGTTGGTTTTCCTATTGAGTGATTTATGAATTCTGATCGAATCGTGGGACGCTATGAAGTCGATAAGAATTTCTTAACACTTGAACAGAGAAATTTGACACAATATTGTTTTAAGTGAGTAAATGAAATAATTTTACTTAAAATTTATTTTTTATAGAAGAAGAATAATTTTCTGAAATTATTTTATTTTTTGGATGAGTTGGTTGTTAATATTATAATCATATATTATTATTGAAATGGTTATATATAACCAAATATAATTTGTATACGAATGAAATATACAAGTGAGATGAATTAAAAATTGAATTCAGAATTAGAATATGGAATTCAAAATCCTAGGTGTTTGGAAAAATATTTTCTGAAGTATATTAAAATAACATAGCTTTGTTTTAGGAAGATTTTTGAACTAAAATCATTTTAGATGGATTATGAAAGTGATATAGCACTGTACTCACCTCAGTAGCTGGAAAATAATTCTGACGATGAATGCAGCATCATCAGTGTTCATTTTCGAGTTTCTAAGTGATGGATTGCTACCTTAGAAACGTTTTGATGGCAATTTGTTTGAAAGAAAACAAGTTGATTTGAAAATTCAAATGTTTTGAATTTGAGATGGAAATAAATATGTATATATATTTATGTGATTTCAGAAAGATTTAAAATAAAATAAAACCCGGGGGTTTGAATTCTAGGATTTAAATTTAACTTAAGCAAGTTAAATGAATCAAAGTGAATAAATTGGTTTAGAATCAATTTGAATGAATTTAAACAAATATAAGCATATGAGATGTATAACATGAACGAGAACCAAAAGTTTTGGTCAGAACAAAATTTGTTGAAATATAAAGAGTTGACTTTTAGCATGAGCGGAGTTTGAAAAGTAATAGGTTAGTAGCATTTTTCCTACCTTAGCAATTTCGGGGACAAAATTCTTTTAAGAGCCGAATTTTTGGTCGATTTATTTTAAACATTGAGTTGATAATATAAATCGATTTTTATTTTTGAGTTTTTGATTTAATAATCAAAATACGATTTATTTTGATTTTATATAATTATCATAATACAAAATATAACTGAAATCAAAGTTAAAAACTAAATCAAAATGATTTAGATGATAAACAGGAATTTTATTTCACTATAAATGATGATAATAATAATTTATTATCAAGAAACTGATTTGTTTCTGAATTAAAATTATATTATATTAATTTATTATGGTTATTTTATATATAAGCTCAAATTAAATTTCAGAATATATTATGTTGAGCTCAGAATATCGTTATTACATTTAAATGTCGATCTATAAACTAAAATAGAGGTTTGTATTTTAAACTAATGGACCCTTAGATATTTGATTGTGGATAGGTTCGAAATCAAATCGATATCCATCTAAAAAGAATAAAAATCTCTTTATGTCTAATCGAATTAAATTTAAAGATTTTTAAATCCAATTCCTTAACCTCTAAGTATTCATCTTCTATAACTCACAGTATCCTTGTTTCCTTTTTCTCCTTACTTCCGATTTCATCTCCTTTCTTTTTCTGTTCGGTCGATTAAATAAAAATGCCACTCCCAAATTTCCCTTTTACCATACAAAAATCCAATACCAATCTAAATGAATCAAAGTAAATAAGAGCCTACATAGACTAGCGCTTCAGAAAGTTTATCTGCAACCTCCTGTCATTTTAGAAAGAAATCGAGTAGAGCTCTTGAGTAAATTAGAGATTGTCGTGCTCCTCTTTAACATCAAAACTGAGTTCATCGTTAATAAGAAGAAAAAAAGTGAGAAAAGGGGATCGAGTCACGATCCAATTTGCATCGCGAGTTGAAACCATCAGTTTCCTGAAGCTCAAATCCAAATCGTGAGACGCTAAAGTGAAGGGGGTGCAATGCAAATTTGTCACGATGACTGGAGGCGAAGCTGGTCATGTTTGGATAACTGGAGTTTGAAGTAGCGATTAGAGGTGGGGTTTTGCGATGAACTCGAGATAATGGAGGGGGATTTGGTAGGTGCGATGAGTATGAGAATGTCGAAATCAAGGAATTCCCTGAAGCTCGCTCACAGCGGAAGTCGCGTTCAATTTGGGGGTTCTCGAATTCAGATAGCGAACCGTATCAGAGGATTCATGGTGTCGGAGGTGAAGTTAGGGAAGTACAGCGCATCAATTCATAGTAGATTAAGGTCCTATGATCGAAAGATGTGAAAAGTGACAGTGTAGTCGCCATGCCAGGTCGTGACTTTCTGGGTGGTCTCGAGCTCTTTGTCTCGATACTAGAAGGATGGAACGATGAAGGTTTGTGGTTTAGACCTAGGTAGGTAGGGGTAATGGCAGGTTTGTGGTGGAGACGGAGTAGTTGGATGATCGATGTGATGTCAGGTTCGATCAAAGCCGATCAACAGTGGAGGTCTGTGGAATTGAATGGTGCGTAGTGATGGATTAATATGGGTTAAGGAAGGATTAGGCGCAGAGTTGATTATCTGGATTAAGGTATATCTTCGATTTTCGATTTTTATCTTATATGGAAAATTATTTATGCAATTAGTAATTTATTTAAAGGAATTTATTTAGTAAATCATTAAAATAAATATTTAATTTGGTAATTGATAAATGTATAGGAATTAGTTTATATTTTCATTAACCGATTTAAAATAAAATGGTACAAACCTATAGAGTAGTTAGTAAAGAAATAAAATTTGTAGACTAATCAATTAAGGATTAAATTGGAATTTACTTTACACATAAGTAATTAATTTAAATTAAGTAATTCGATAACTGAAATATTTTTGTTTTACATTGGAAAACAAACATATGCAGAAATTGCTGTGAAATTTATAAAATATGCTTCGGTGGGCGCTCAGCGCAAATAAAAAGCACGGTGAGTAAATCTCACTCAAAATTTACTGTTTAGAATTATTTTTAATCATTAAAAATAATTGTTGGTTGCTTGGATGCATTTAAATATTTTTGTGGTTGTTATATATTAGTTATTTAGGTTGGGTTGCGGCATTATATAGATATTGGTGGTTGGATATTTCCCGTAGTACCATTAGCGGATGTCCGCAGTATCATTAGCCGATGACCCTATACGCCCCACGCTATGATAGTGGATGACCTTCTATACAGCGATATCCTACCTCGAAGCAGGATGGGTATTATTTATGTTGGCTAACGTCTGTGGATGCAAGAACACAGGTTGGAGGGATCCAACTGGATTCCTCAAAAATATTATTATTTGTTTGTTTCACATATATTATCATATATGATGTGTTAGAAAACCTGTGATTGATAAATGAGTGTTTTGGGGTGTTTATATATCACTGGGGCCTGAATATTGATTTCTAAAAATATTGTAAAAAGGATATTTGAGATTTAAAAGGGAAATCTATTTTTCTAAAAATAGAATTCGAATTTCGAGTGGACTAGAAATAGTAACTTGTTTTTAATAAATAAAACAAGTATTGAATTTATAAACGATGTTTGTACATTAAATAATACAGGAAATTGAAGTGATGAATTTATAAATGATGTTTATAAATTAAATAACGTAGGAAATTGAAATAAATTTGTAAATGGTGTTTATAAATAAAATGGAATGATTTTCATTAGATAATCAGGGAACTGAAGTGAATTTATAAACATTGTTTATAAATGAAGAGAAATGAATTATCATTGTAATTGGGAAAATGTAAATACAAGTGTGAATTATAAAAAGGGAAATTTATTTTACTTGGGTAGAAATTTAATTTCAAACGAATTTGAAATCGAGTCATATTCAACTATATAAACAAGTAATACAAACGGTGTTTATAAATAAAGGTGAAAAATTATTTGGATAACTTAAATATTTAAATTAAAAATATGAATTTGAAATGATAAATTGGAATAGTGTTAAAAAGGGAAACAATGAAATTTTTTCCGATGTTCGGAATATAAACTAAATCGCAATAAATCCATACGGTTTATGATTAGAATTCGACTATGTTGATTCTATAAAAATAAATTAGTTTCAAAAAGAATATTGGAATGATATTAAATAGAAATTAAGATTTTGAAGTACATATAAAATAGATCCTATGTTTATGTGTATTAGTTATAAAAATAAAATATTCCAGAAAAGGAATTGGGTTTCAAATAGATATTTGAAAGGAAAGCTTGTTTTGAATTTTAAAACAAAAAAATTAATTTATAAGCGATGTTTATAAAAATAGGGAAATAAATTATCATCGGATAATTTAGAAGTTTATATTTCAAGTATGAATTGAAAAGTAAATTGGAAAACGATTTGAAATAGGACAATAAATTTTATTCTGATATTCAGAATATAAATAGAACTGTAATAAATCCATGTGATTTATAATTAGAATTCGATTATATCGAAATTATAATAATTTACTTATAAAGAGAATTGAAATTTAATATAACAGATCGAGTTGTAAATAAAACTATAATTGAAATATGAAATAATCGACCAGTAGGGAAAATCAAAAATATTAAGTGAGTTGGGAAAATTGGTTTAAAATATATTAAAATATATTAGAATGGCGTTTCGAACTTCAATTGAGTATATAGAACTCAATTTAAGTCGGAGTTCTGTGAAACAAGAATTGTCAGGACCGATTAAGTAATAGTTTTCAAAAGGAAGATAAAAAACTGGATTTCGTATTATAGATTTTGTGTTATGTCAAAATCAAATTTTTAGAAAAGAAAAGCCATAACCATTATAAAACCTTAACAATTTATTTAAATAAATATAAAGGATTTTAAGTAAATAAAATCTGAAAGTCCATTCGAAAAATCCAGACTTGATGTATAAAATAATATGAACTCAATTGGAGTAAGTGAACTGATTTTTAAAACAAAAATCATATTTTTAATTATGGAATATAATTAACTAATTTGGAGAATAATTAGTTAATTGAGTTTGGAATCGAAATCGGGCGTTGAATAAGTGAATGTGATTTGTAAATTTATATTCGAAATCGGATATGAAACTTGAATTAAAAATGGAATTCAATTTTTTATAAGCAAGTCCAAATTTTATTTGAACGTGATACGTTCAAATAAAAAAGAGAAATGGGCAAAGAGCTGATTAATGATAAATTAGCAAATTAAGTTAAAATGGTCGATTGAGTTGAAACAAAATAGGAATGGACATATATGGGTTAGACAGGTATGGAATGAAGTGTATGAAGATTATAATTCGTGTGCCCGACAATAAGGTACATGTTTAAATTCCATATGAGATTTTATGTGCCGAATCGGCAAGCCGCTTGGCTTTTCAATTTTCTTTTTGAATGGAAAATGGCAAGAGAGGCGTTTTGTAGTTGTACCAAGTGACTCGTACAAAGGAGGTTATGGCGAAATTTTCCAACAATTTAAGGAGTTAGAATATTTTTAAGAAAATTTGATAAGTAGAAATCAAGATATCGATATATATAGAATTTGATAAGGAAACAAATTTAAAAATAGAATATTATAAACAAAAAGAAAATCTATAATTAAATCTGGTAAAATTCGAAAGAGATACGTATACGGGTTTAAAAATGAATAATTGCTTTTTATGATGTTGATTATTCGAGGTAAGTGGTTTTGTCTGTTTTGAAGTTAATGATGTTTCAATCAAGGTCTAAGAGGTAATTATAGCCCAACTTGATTAATTTCGTTATTAACCGATAAATAGCAAGAATCCGTCTTGAAGATTAATGTTTGAATATGATTTATGTTTTACACAACATTCGTTTTAACCCAGGTAAGGGAAAATTAGGAAATATAATAATAAATATTTCCTAAGTATAAAAATGAACAGTCGTGAAAGAGATAAGTAATCGAAATGTTTTCCAATTATAAATAGAAGATATTTTCTAAGTATAGAAAATAAAAGGAGTCGATATATGGAAATGTTTTCCAAATAGTGTAAGAGTCCAAGATGATTGTCGAAAATATCGTGTTAACGAATATTAATATGGAAATGGGGAAGTGATTTAATTAATAAAATATTAATTAAGGGCCCGGTGATTGTTTGATCTTTTGGGTGATTGTTTGTTTATATTTAATAGTTAAATAACCGACTATCGAAATATTTGCCAATATCGTTGTCAATATGGAGAGATCGGTTGGATTATTATCTGAAAATCTCTCCGTATTGGCAGTAGCATTGCGAATCAGATTATATGAAGATAATTGAAGATGGAGTAAAGTGCAAGGACTTTTTCTGTTAATCCAAGGTAGAAATTGCCTAAGATGGATTAATGGAAATTGTGCCTTCGGCTTCGTTCAGTCCCAGAACGAATGTATATGGACGAATGTCTGATAGAGTATTTCCATTGATCGCATATGTTCTGTACAAATATATATGGTGGCGGAGAATTTATTCTCTTAGCGTAATATCCAGAATATAATTGTGTAAATCAATTAATGATTAACGGATCTAACAATGTTGCCATTTAAAGTGATTGTGCTATCAATGAATGGTAAGCAAAATCGTAGCCTCAGGCCTTAACAACCGGGAAATGACATAAATCGGGCAAGCGACATGGCTAAGTGGGTAGCTCCCAATTAGGGTGTGTTATCACCTATCTAGAGAAATTTATTTCATTTTTTATTCTATTTCGATGTTGTCCCATTCGGGAAAACGGTTATTGATCCCAACCGTTGGTGATATACATTTGATACACTCAAGAAAAATGAGTGGTCGGTCATATGTGGCCGGGTTATAAGATGTTCTTGTTGAACCCAGTGTATTCTCCTCTAGAGATACACTATCGGAAGGTGGTTCCATACCTTTTCATAGTTGGAAATTCATTTCCCAATAAGTGCTCGCGGTTCTGATTGTATATTATGTATGTGGAGCATGAGATGAAAGCGTTCCACTAGATTTCTATTTATTTGATTTTAGACACTATAATAATATCAAAAGAGTATTGATATAAAGATTATCATTACTTTCAAAAGGATTTTGAAAGTTAAATCAAGTGTTTAGGATTCTCATAAGGGAAAAACCCGTTCCCTGTTATACGGCATGGTCTTATGAGATATCGTTTATTTTCTCAAACCGTTTTAAATTGTTTACTCATACCAGTCCCATGACTGACCTATAGTTTATTTTGTTTTGTTTTACCTAAACTCTTGGGTGCCCAAATTGGTATGGGCAGTTAAGTAGTTTAGGATTTTTTAGATCTGTCTAAAGGAGCTTGAAGCAGGAGGCTTCAGTGTTAGATATTTAACGTTTTTATTTCCGCTATGTTGTAAGTGTTGTACTCTGATAATTGTATGTTATACAGTTAAAATTTTGTATTTCAAAAGTATGATACATTATATTTTGTTCCGCTACGATGTGAGATTCTATGTTGTTATTTCTGTTCTTCTTCTACCTTTTCTTGTTAAAAAAATGATTTGTATTTTGTGATATTTGGGTTGGACGTATGATGTATGCAGTCAACTCAGATAGTGTGGATTTGCGGTTCGTTACAATACACATTGGATAATCCTACATATAACGTTCAGTTACATTTTCTTTTTTATTTGGTTATTTTGGTTATCAGCACTCAAGGCTTACACACACGTCGTACCCATCTGCTTCCTAGAGGATTAACCTAATACAGTATATATGTAGCTACCCCCAATATCAAGGTACACCCCATGGTACCCCACTCGCACGGTCTCCGCCGTAACACCACCGAAATAAACGGAATCCCTCATCCTACGCCGGAGTGACGTACTGAGCTCTATATAACAATATTTTGTTACGCATGTATCTGTCATTACTATGCTATATAAGCGTATGGACTGCCACCTTCGTTCGAATCAGATTCCATCACAGTGTGATGCCTTAAAGTCTACGATACACCACCCAGAGAAGACATGCATATATCTAGACTTTCCCATGTACATATCTCAATCGTATTTGATGCCTTAACCGCGCATAACCTCTATTGTGCACTGAGTTCCATGGCAGGGTTGTACAAGAAACACGGAACTTGGCTGGGAGCTTTTCCATATCCGTACAGGCCCGCCTTTAAGAGCCTCAAAGTACAGATATCCTTTAGGTCTATTTCTCATGGTGGCTATGGCCCCACCTCGTCCCCTCCCTCAACTAGTAAGGACTATAAGAGCAAAGCGACTTGCCCCTAACAAATAATCTAAACATCCAGTTGGCGTTTCCCCTCATCCACCGTGCTTCAATAGCGAAAGGTGGATGGTGTCTTGGGCTTAGCTCTAGTATTTTCGCATCCCACTGGTTGCTGATGATGGGTACCCGGCGATCTACTATCCTTGTTGGTCGTGACCCCTACTTCCCTGTTGAGGCAATCGTTAAATCACCCTAGTGTAACCTCGTAAGAGCTTTCTGACTGCAAAGCTACTTTTGCAGTCAAGGCTAGTCCCCGGGTAGTTACGCACAGACCCAACTTCTGTGAGTACTTCCCGAACATTGCACCACCACAGAGGACTACCATGAGCACCTTCCACGTCTCAGAAAGCCGCGTGTTTCCCCTTACAGTCCTCCGGAGCCGACAGAATAATCAGATGAACGTGCGCTCCCTTCGTGCCTCATGACACCATAATGATCTACCTTGTTGGGTTATTCACCCTCAAACGTGTGTACTGGTCCAAGCGCCTCATTTTAATAAGTTATTAGACCCTATGTCTAAACATTCTTTTATGCGCTTGCTTTACCTCATCAGGTTTCCATTTAACTTGGTTATTCCCATTTACATTGACTTCTTGTTCAAGTTACCAAGTTCTTCTTGCTTATTAATTTCAGTCATATAATTAATCCATTTAAGCCTATTAATAAGCCCACAACATGTTATTCTCTAGATTGTGATCCAAGGTCTGTAACTCACAATCCCTTTATATTCTTATTTGATTCCGTAGTTACAATAACATGTTCTACTTAATTTGTAATTAAGTATATATCTATTCACATGTTTTCTGTTTAACATGTCAGTCATTATTTATGATTAAATATAACTTATTTCATTTCATAAGTTCGCCTCACTCTTTCCTATTTAATCAAAATTCCATTTACACTGTCACTACAAATTATTGTTGTTCACTTATTAACTTAGTTCTCTTAACTAAGGTTCACTAATAAGTCTCCTTTCCGTTTATTATAACCCATGTTATAATTTCGACTTGTCCTTAGGATAAGCCTTAACATGTTATTGTTATCACTAGATTTCAGATTTCCAAGTTTACAGATTACTTAATTTGTAATTAAGTACAACTTCTTACATTTCATAAACTTTCCCCCTTTTCTCTACTTATTACAAACAAATGATTTCAGGTTTCCTCATTTACTGATTACTTAATTTACAATTAAGTACCACTATCTCATTACAGAAGTTATCACATTTTCTTACTAGTTTATTATAACCTAAGTTATAATCTCCACTTGTCCCTAGAACAAGTCTACCTATTACATAACATTCTCATTAATGTAATTAATTATAATAGGTTATTATCATTCCCCGTTCGTTCACTTTCTTTTACTGTTGTAACTTCCATTCATTTCCTTATTCATTTCCATTAATCACAATTAGTGCCATTTATCTCTATCCTTTTATGTACATATATTTATATATAAGCTTATGTACTAAACCTCTCACATTAAGCCAACCACTTGTGCATGCTGGATTTGTCGAGCGGTTCCGGGAAGACTTCTTCCACAAGTTGACTTAACCTCGTGTCTTAGCACCATTACATGTTTTATTTACGTGTTAGACCCCTCACATTAAATTAACAACTTGTGGATGTTGGATTTGTCGGGCGGTTCGTGGCAGACTTCTACCACAAGTTGAATTTAACCTCGTGTCTAAGTGTAGTTACAGTTTTCTATTTACTGTAAATTTTCTATATAATTTAGGCGTGTCCATTCTTTCAAATTTTTACTGTAATTTATATTTTTCATGTCATCATATTAAGCCCATTTTATATCACATGTTCTTCCTAACATGTAATTAATTTCATCTCAAAATAGCATGTGATCGTCAAATCATGTAATTATTCTAATTTAACATGTAATTATTCCAATTTCTACAATTAAGGGTTCAAGTACATAAATGTCACAAGTTAACATGAAATTAGAATAACATTAATCGCTACACATATTTTAACAAGTATGCATTTCAACATGTGAACATTTCAGCACGTTAAACGTTTCAACATACGAATTTCCAACATATTTATATTTTAACATATTAATATCTCGACATGTCATACTAGCAAATCAACACTTTTAATCATTCTAGCAATTTTTCATTATAGACTAACGGGGAATGTCAAACGATAATATATCATTATAAAAAATGATATAACTTAAATCCATTCACCTAAATTTGCTTTCCAAATCCTAAATCTTGTCCAGATCTTAGTATTCCATGGTTCTCCTAACTGAATTTAGACCCTAGCAACCATGGATCCACAATTCTTACTAAAAGAAAAAGGGAAGAAAGAGGGGGAAATTGATATAGACTAGGTCTAATAAATTAACACACTTCGAATATGATTTTGAAAACCTTCTAATTAATATTCATTCTTTTCCTCCAGATCTTAATTCAGAATTTTCCTAAACTAATTATTCTATTATTTTTAAAGATATTTGAGGAGGAAGAAGAATGGCAGAGTATAGACGTTGTCTCATAAATATAAGATTCAGGCTCGGCTCTGCTAGCCTATTTATAGGTGTTCAGAATCTTATCGTACACGCGGCGGTGAGTCAGCATTGAACCTAGTTAAGAAAATAATCCAGATACGTTGATGAATCTTCCCAAATCCGGGGGGTGTCAACCCTAGTGTTGACCCCCCTACAGGGGTGTCGACCCCTGGGTCGACCCCATAGTGGGTGTCGCGAGCTGTTTTGGTGCAGAAGTTTGAATTTTTGGAATATATTTAACTGTTATATTCACATATAATCTGCATATATGTATACAAATCTTCTATTGACCATTTTACGCGTACATATATACGCACAACTTTTATTTTGTTTTCAAAATTCAAACGATGTTGTACCGTTCTCTAATTCTTGCCATATTCCTTTGATTGCAGCCTTATCTTGAATTTTACCTCTTGTATATATATATTTCTGCACATATATACATATATATTCTCTTATATATATATATACATATTTTTTCTATACTTCCTTATATGTATACTTTTCCGTATATGCGCGTTTATACATATTTTCTCTTTAGAACATGTGTTATCAGCCGTTCCCCTAAAATAAAAATATAGTGCTGATGGGGATCGAACTTTGTACCTCTTGTATACAAGCCACATGCTCTAACCAACTGGACTACTAAGGCTATTATTAACAATGCTTAGAACAATGGTAGTTATTGTTCCCTCCTTATTCATCTTTTTCATATTTTTTACAATATTCATTTAAACCATTGCATGAATCGTTTTCTTATAGTTCTCTTTTATTATTAATGCATAATATTTGTAAATCAGTGCATGCAACATATTTACATTGCATGCAACCAGTCATTTCTTTTCTTTTAATGCATGCATTACATTTTTATTTGCATTAATATCTTCTTCTTTTTCAGTGCATGTATTTATTACATACAATCATATATTATCATTATTATATTTTTCATATATATATATATTTATGTCTATGCACGTATATATACACATATGCATTATCTAGTTATTAAATTGTCATAAAATGTGGGTTGTCACAGACAAGAACCCAAGAAACATCTCCTTCGACGTTGGACAAATTTACGTGAGACGGTACAAACAAGGTAACTAATCAACCATGACAGACTCTGGCTATCACCGCTAATTCTGCTTCGAAACCATAGTTAATCGTATGACAGCCAACCTTGCCATATGTCAAGGGCTAATGGTAACCCCAGTTCTAGCATAAACTCCATACGGCTTTCAACGATACATATGTATGTCCAACCTTGACAACTAGGCCTTTCAATGATATCCAGGGCCCTCGACTAGCAACCTTCTGGTCTTTTGGGTGTCCCTATTGTACCCTTGCTTTGATCCTGCTAGAACTTATGACAACGATAACTTCTGGGCCTTTGCATCTCTAGTCATCCAACCCGACGACTTTTCATAGCTCAAGCAACCTTCTCGAGCAACCATTATCCGCCAACTCATGATCTTTGAGTTGTCATCTCATTCATTGTTCTACACCGATCAACGAACATATTCAACACTTTGAATATCCCCACTTGAACTTACTTCGAAGTCACAACATCACTGAGCCAAATTACATCACTGCGCTTTCATGCCTTTTTATTTAAACCTGGGTGTACCCGAAAATGTAAAATTTTCAGAAATGACTGACCCATCAAGTTCCCTTACCCCGCTGACCCACTTGAAGCCGACCCCCTTGAAGCCGACCCAACCCTTCACCACTTCAAACTTTATGACCGACCGACCCGGTTCTTCCACCAAGACCGACCGACCAGAACAACCATAACCGACCCTGGCTTACCTGTGCGACCTACCCAACACCTTGGAACACTAGCTGACATACCACATTATGACCGACCGACCCACTTTGGCCGACCGACCCTACGACCTGTACTCCCCCTTGTACTGCATTCGTTCTACACTTGTACTTCACGATCGACCCATCTTGTGCCGGCCGACCCAAGGCCTGTACAGGTCCAATCCACCTCCAAATTTGACCGAAACTTCGCCAATCAACTATCTCGACGAAATCTATTCATTAGTTACAACCATAAACACGTTATGAAATCACTAACAACATCAATATGACAATTTTCACCAAAATTATGCAAATTTCACCAAAATCATGATAAATTAACATATGAACTGAATTATGGATCTAACTTGCATAAACATATGAAATAGCATAGAAATTACGGATTTAAAGTTGCTAAATTAGATCCTATGGTGATTCATAAGAAAATAGACTTATCATGATGTAGATCTAAGGAAAATGACTTGAATTTGATGAAAACAAGATCAAACACTCATATACTTGATTGAATCCGTGTGAGAGATGCATATCACTCGACAATTCTCCAAAACAAGAGAAAAGCAATGAATTATGATCCCAGACAGCAAAAATATTATCCAAAACCTTCGATTCGATGATCTCTCTCTTCGATTTCTGTAGATCTAGCCTCAAATGCTGTAGATCTTTGATTCTCCAAGCTTTAATAGTGAAAAGGTGAAGAAGACGGAGGAATAGAGGAACTCTAGCTCTTCCAAATGAAGGAATGGAGAAAGTAAACTCTTTCCCATGCCTCTTACCCCCTATTTATAGCCTTCCACCAGTCCACTAATGGGCCTCTCCAAATCAGCCCATTAAGGCTCCCAAAACTTGGACAGCAAACAATAAATCCTTAAAACAACAATTCCTCCCAAACTGCTGAGCCAAATCTTTAGTGTGACCACTCTACGGAAAGGAAAACATCATTTCCTTTCCAATGGCATAGGTTTCAACTCCTGATTCGACCCGAGTCAAAAGTTATTCCGTGAATAGGATAGACAAGGGGAAAATGGTCACAAATAAAATTCGGAAAAATTATGGACATAACTCACATCCCCATAAGCAACATATTGAAATATGAGAATGATCCAACTCTTTGGGAATAAAATAAAAATATTTTACGATCTTCCGATACGTAAAATGCGGGCAGTTACATTCCCCCCCCCCCCCTCCACCTTAGGAATTTCTCCCCCGAAATCCCAATAAACATAAGCAACCGAAGCAATTCCACATGCCTATCACTCGTGTGCATCCTGTTCTATCATCCTAACTAGCAGCCATCAGACCATGCATCCATAGCCCTATCCTAGCACGTAGAATTCTAAAACAACCATAGCACAAGTTACAATGATGTAAGGTGGTACGATAATAACGGGTCATACCGATGAAGTGTTCTGGATGAGTCGCCTTTATTCTCTCTTCCGTCTCCCATGTACAATCGTCGCCATCATCACTCCATTGTACCTTGACTAACTTAACAGTCTTCCTCCTAAGCTGTTTCGTGTCATTCCCCACAACACGAAGTGACTTACGAGGTCTCGCAATTACAATCTCTACTTCTAGCTCTTCATACTATTCTTGAGATACCACCAAATCATGCATGAACTTCCGTAGAAAAGACACACGGAAAACACTATGCACACTCTACATCTTCTCAGGTAACTCCAGTCTATATGCGAGCTTTCCAATTCGCTCGATTATCGGAAATGGCCTAACGAACCTTGGAGCTAACTTTCCTTTGTTTCCAAATCGAACCACATGCTTCAACGGCGAAATCTTCACAAAACCATATCGCCAATGTCAAATTCCAAATCTTTTCGGTGCTTGTCTGCATAACTCTTTTGACAATCTTGGGCTACCTTCATTCGTTGTCGAATGATCTTGATACAATCCGAGGTCTCCCTAATCATCTCTAGCCCAAGTATTAACTTATCTCCAGTTTCGAACCAACTTGCTGGAGAATTGCATGGCCTCCCATACAACGCCTCGTATGGTGCCATCCCAATGCTAGACTGGTAGCTGTTATTATATGCAAACTCAACTAGATTTAGATGATCTTCCCATGATCCCCCAAAATCCAGCACACATGCTCTTAGGAGATGTTCCAAAACTCAGTTAACCCTCCCGGTATGACCATCAGTTTAGGGATTATAAGCTGTACTTAAACACAGCTCCGTTCCCAAAGCTCCCTGCAAACCCTTCCAAAATCCACTCGTGATTAATGGATCTCGGTCACTCACTATACTCTTTGGAATGCCATGGGATCGAACTATCCATTTCACATAAAGCTCAACCATTTTTGATGCTATCCTAATCGACTTGACAGGAATGAACCTTGCACTTTTGGTCAAGCGATCCATATTGACCCAAATTCCTTCGTTTTCTACCCTAGTTCTAGGTAGTCCATCGATATCTGCCCCACTTCCATGTAGGAACTTCCAATGGTCGTAGCAAACCAATCGGCTTCTTCTGTTCAGCTTTCACCAACTAACAGTTCATACACTTGGAAATGAACTTTCCAATATCTCACTTCATCCCCTCCCAGTAGTAAACTCGCTTCATGTCCTGATACATCTTATTACCTGGATGAATCGTCAACTTTGAGTGATGACATTACTTCAGAATCTTGTCTCTCAATCCGTCAATATTAGGAACAACTAGTCGCCCTTGCTTTCGAAACCAACCTTCTCAATCAACTTCGAACTCTTTATTTTCTGGTTCCAACTTCTGGATAAGCTCGACAAGCTTCACATCTTGCTTTTGGCTCTTATCAATCCTTTCGATAAGAGTAGGACTTATTGATAAGTTTGCCAACATTTTAGGTTTTAACTCACACCTTGGCCTGAAATCAAAGATTGCCAAATACTCGAGGCTCTTCCATTCCGAAAACATCACTCCCAAACTTGCGTGTCTTCTACTTAACGCATCTGCAACTGCGTTACTCTTGCCAGGAATATAGGCTATACCAAAATCATACGATGCGAAACTCTGACCATCGTTGCTGCCGAAGATTCAAGGCCTTTTGGAAGAAAAAAATACTTCAACGACTTATGGTCTGTAAACAACTCGAACCGAACTCCTAATAGGTAATGTCTCTATATCTTCAAAGCAAGCACAATCGCCACCAACTCCAAATAATGAGTTGGATAATTCCTCTCATGTGGCTTTAGCTGTCGACTCGCGTAGGCCACAACCTTATCCTTCTGAATTAGCACTGCTCCAAGCCTAGTACCACATGCATCGATGTCTACCACCATCTCTTTATTTCCACTTGGAATAGTAAACACAGGAGCCATTGTAAATTTCTCCCTCAGGATTCCAAATGCTTGCTCACACTTTGCATCCCATGTGAACACTTAGTTTTTGTTCGTTAATCCGGCCAACGGTGCGGCTATCTTGGAGAAATCCTTGATAAATCGTTGATAAAATCAACCCAAGGAAACTCCAAACATCCATTGCATTCTTAGGTCTATCTCAGTCTTGGATTGCTGCCATCTATGTGGGGTCAACCGCTATCCCATTACCAGAAACAACATGGCCTAAGAATCTCACTTCGCTCTTCCAGAAGTGACACTTCAAAAACTTAGCTCTCAGCTAATGCTTTCGCAGGACTTCCAACACAATTCTCAAGTGCGTCTTGTGCTCTTCCTCATTCCGAAAATAAACAAGAATATAATCCACGAACATAAGAACGAACCTGTTTAACTGATCTCCGAAAACTCTATTCATAAGATCCACAAAGTACGCTGGCGCGTTCGTCAACCCGAATAGCATCACTAACCATCATTAATTGTATGACAGCTAACCTTTCCATATGTCACAGGCTAATGGTAACCCGAGTTCTAGCATAAACTCCATACTCCTTTCAATGATATGTATGTCCAACCCTGACAACTAGGCCTTTCAACAAAACCCTGAGTACTCGACCAGCAACATTCCAGTCCTTTGGGTGCCCTCATTGTACCCCTGCTTTGAGCCTTCTAGAACTTATGACAACGATAACTTATCATCCTTCACATCTCTAGTCATCCAACCCGATGACTTTTCATAGCTCAAGCAAACTTCTCGAGCAACCATTATCCAATAGCTCACGACCTTTGAGTTATCATCTCATTCATTGTTCTACACCGATCAACAAACACATTCAACACTTTGAATATTCCCACTTGAACTTACTTCAAAGTCACAAGATCACCGCCCTATGGCTTGGGTTCGAGGGGTTGCCCCAAAAAAAAATCAGGCCTTTTTATTTAAACCTGGGTCGTACCCGACAATATAAATTTTTCAGAAATGACTGACCCATCAAGTTCCCTTACCCGGCTGACCCACTAGAAGTCGACCCTCTTGAAGCCGACCCAACCATTCACCACTTCAAACTTTACGACCGACCGACCCGGTTCTTCCACTAATACCGATCGACCCAAACAGCCACGACCGACCCTGGCCTCCCTGCGCGACCGACCCAACACCTTGGGACACTGACCGGCCGACCACATTATGACCGACCAACCCACTTCGACCGACCCAAAGGTCTGTACTCCCCCTTGTGTTGCATTCATACTACACTTGTACTTCACGACCAACCCATCTTGCACCGGCCGACTCAAGGCCTGTACATGTCCAATCCACCTCCAAATTTGACCAAATCTTCACCAATCAACTATCTGAATGAAATCTATTCATCAATTACATCCATAAACATGTTAGAAATCACTAAAAACATGAACATGATGATTCTCACCAAAATTATGCAAGTTTCACCAAAATCATGATAAATGAACATATAATTATGGATCTAACTTGCATAAACATATGAAATAACATAGAAATTACTGGTTTTAAGTTGCTAAATTAGATCCTATGGTGATTCATATGAAAATAGACATACCATGTTGTAGATCTAAGGAAAACGACTAGAATTTGATGAAAAAGAAGATCAAACACTTATATACTTGATTGAATCCATGTGAGAGATGCATATCAATCACCAATTCTCCAAAACAAGTTAAAAGCAAGGAATTATGATCCCGGACACCGAAGAGTTTGATCCAAACCCTTTGATTCGATTAGCTCTCTCTTCAATTTACGTAGATCTAGCCTCAAATGTTGTAGATCTTCGATTCTCCAAGCTTTAGTGGTGGAGAGGTGAAGAAGATGGAAGAGTGGAGGAACTCTAGCTCTTCCAAATGAAGGAATAGAGAAAGTAAACTCTTTCCCATGCCTCTTACCCTTTATTTATATCCTTCCACCAGCGTACTAATGGGCCTCTCCAAATCAGCCCATTAAGGCACCCAAAACCTGGACAACAAACTTAAAAACCTTAAAACAACAATTCCTCCCAAACTACTAAGACAAATCTTTAATGTGACCACTATATGGAAAGGGAAACATCATTTCCTTTCCAATGGCACAAGTTTCGACTCTTGATTCGACCTGAGTCAAAAGTTATTCCCTGTACAAGACTGATTGGGGCAAGATGGTCACAAATAAAATTGGTAAAAATTATGGATATGTCTCACATTCCCATAAGAAACGTATTAATATATGAAAATGATCCAACCCTTAGGGAATAAAATAAAATTATTTTACGATCTTCCGATACGTAAAATGCGGGTTGTTACTCTTTGGCTGAAGGTAGATGGTGAAGACACGACTGCAGCAGGCTATCGAGGCTAAGGATTTTTTTTTAGGCTTCAATCTTTGTGACAGTAGAAGAATATTTTGGTTGTTAATGAGGGTTGTAAGAAACCGAAAATAGAGAAAAATTTGGTTAATGAAATAATCTATCGGAGAGAGTTAAGGAGAAAGCAGAGTGTTTGTTGTATGTTTGGGTTTATTGGCAGTGGATAGGAGATGTGCTTCTACTTTAGGTGATGAAGGAGCTTTTATGCCATAGTGGGTGATGATATTTGCAGAGGTTGATGAAAGATAGAGTGAGGCAGAGGATATGTATGGTTGTGATCATGAAAAGGTGTTGCAAGGAGTAGAAGTGTAGTGGTTGTTTTCCTATGGAGTAGGAGTGAACATGAAGTTGAGGGAGGTGCTAAGGTCTAGTTTGTGAAATGAATGAGGTAGTGGCAGGTCGCAATGATGCTTTTTGGTGAAGGAGGATTTAATAAAATTATGGAGATTGCAATTTGAATGAAAGTGACCTAGAAAATGTTGCGGTTTTCGATGATTTGAACTGAAAGCGCTACGTAGTGGTCTAGTAATTTAAGTGTCATTTGTTTATCTTTATGCTACAACATTTTTTGGTATACAATATTTCTTGGCTCTAGTTACAGAATAAATTTATTAACTTTGTATTGCTATCTTTCCGCAGCAACCTTAGAGGAGTCCCAAACATGTAGTTGCTTTCGGTCAATTCAGCCCAAATCAGTTGAAAGCAGCCCCCAATGGGGTTGGTTTTGGAGTTGTCTTTAGTCGACTTATTTTAAGTTTGGCTTAAAAGAGGCCAGCTAAGCCATTAGTTGTATATAGTCGGCTTATTTCCCCATACCCCCTCCTTCTTCCGCCATTGTTTGTTGGTCATCACCCTTTTTTAAAACAGAAAAAATGAGACAAGTTTGGATTGTTATTCATGGAAGCAGGAGCATAAACGCTGAAAATCCAATTGAGGAGAACGCACCCGTGGAAGAAAACGTACTGATAGGCAGTACAGGAGGTTGTTGTACAACGACTATCAAGAGAAGACGAGTCACCAGAGGCAATGACAATGTAGTTCTGGAACCTCACAGAGACCCGAATTTGAGATCGGCCAAGCAGGTGACTAATTTCATGAACTTCTTGAATGCGGAGAACATGTCAGCACTTTAGTTGATGCATCTGTATGATTTATTTATTTTCTTTTCAAGAGATTAATATAGCACGAAAATTGAATAATCCACCTATATAATTTTAGGCTCGAGTTGAGCGAACACGTGACTCTTGGGTTAACTTTATCCATATATATAACATGATTTATGCTTATGAAACAGAGGCCACTGTTCATGGGTATCTTTGTGACATCGGATTGGATGACTTTTTGAGTAGGTTTTTTACATACATACCTACAAATTAATTTTACCTACTCATTTAATTTGTTGTTAATAGTTTATAATTGTTTAAATAGGAATAGAAAATATTTTAAATAACGATGTTCAGTAATGTAGTGCATTGGTTGTTTATTGGTGGAAAACAACTCATACATTCCACTTTCGATTTGGGGAGTTGGGTTTCAACCCACTGGACTGTCCTATGCTTACCGATTTAGCTATCGGTCAGGGTGAAACCTTACCATATGATGGGCGGTATCAGGACTAGGACCAACTATTTTATGATCACATCTTGATTCACATAGTGGCATCACTTTTGGTTTTCATATTAGATGCTCATACATCAAACAAGCAATCTAGGCATTAGGACAAATACATCATATAGATAACCATTTGTAGATTGCTATACCTTTTGTTTTGTATATGATGGGAAATTTATTTATTTTCAAATGCTTCTAACACACGGCCATGTAGTTATGTGGCGGCAGTTGCAGATTTTCATTTGATACTAGTCCTTCTTTGTATGACTGGGGGCATCTATATTAGCCTACCTGTACAAGGGGTGGATCATCAGTGTGTTGTTAGGCCTAGGATTGCTTCGATTACTGGTTTTTGAGAGATTTTGCAGTAGTGGTACCATGAGTACTTTCACAACATGAGTTGTCCTACCTTGGATCCCACACTATCCCTATATTTTCATCGAGTTAGAGCGTGGATGCTCGATAACCGTAGGTGGCTTCCAAGAGAACATGCACGATATGTTTTTGCAGTGGTCTGTAACCAGATTGAGTTGTTGACCACATGAGAGTCAGTTCTTTGGCATCCTTATGATGGGTTACCTTTTATGACCGTACCCAGTGTAGTGCAGACTAATTTTCTTCTGGGAAGATGCTTTCCATTGGTATAATTGCCACATAGTTTAGGCTGCTACTGGTACTTGGGCGAGCGATGTTGAAGACAGATTTGATGGTGATTTTGTTCCTGATGATCCACACCAAAAAACATAGCTCATCTGAGGATTTACTATAGCGCTGACTTAGTACGCGAGGGAGTGGGGCCAGCTAGTGACTTCATTATTATGGGTAGAGACTACATTTCTTTCTGGCATCATTATTGCACTCCACCACATGTGACAAGTTTTGTGCATGTTGCTTCAGTTGATTTTGTTGGGCCTTCTACTATTTGGAGAGAACCTGTCCCCATTGTTTTTCAAGACATTTCAATAGAGTACTCAGGTTTACCAGCCTCCAGATCCTTTTGAGATACCCGACTATAGTTGGACCGTTGGTATACCCACTACTTATGGAGCTAATAAATACGTTGATATCCCACGACTAGAGGTCACGCAATATCCTGATCCAGCTGTATTTCCTTGTAAGGATCTATTCCAGATACAGAAAGGGCTTCGACAGGAGATATACGGTGAGAACCGACGGAGCTTGGATGAGTTGACTGCTTGCATTAACAAGATTACTACTGCTGATGAGAAGTGATATCATCCTCGGTCAAGAGTTGACGATGAAGATGATGATGGCCAAAATGTTGTTCCACTCTTCGAAGAAACATACCAGTTTGATGAGCCTTTGTTCATGTATCAAACTTTTCTATTACCCATGCATGTATCATTGTATTTTATCTGAGTACATTTTAGTAGCTTATTTGCATGAACATTCACTATTTCTATCTGTTATTTTTTGTAATTGGTGTATTTCAAGTGTTATTGTCATTATTACTATCACTATTCTTGTATGTAATTGCAACATTTATATCGTACCTTCTATTTTTATGAGTTATTACCTGTTGTGTATCTATTAGATTACCTTTATGATTAACCGTATTTGCTATTATTGGCAGAAATATTTAGTGTACTCCCATTTCTTTTAGAAGCATACTTGTATTTGTTCATATTATTGTACATGTGCTGAAAGAAAGTGACTGCAGTTATTGGTTGTTATTATTAATGTTTGTTAGTTATGACCGCATTTCTTAAGGAATAAAAAAACCTTGAATAAAACAAAAATAGCATAACATTAAAGAATCGTGGACTTATCACATGATAAGAACCACTAAAATTAGTGAACGTACAACACAAAACAAACTATATGTTTCGTTTAATCTGAAATAATTATATTTATGTGACATATTATCTCCTTGGGTATTGTATTTATTAAAGAAAAATAAAGGAAATAATTATATTTAATTAATTCGAGCTCATTGCGTAGCGGCAGTTCGTAATTTCTAGGTTTAAATTTCAAATCTTATTATTGAATCTAATTCATGTCGAAATTCTTTGAAACAAGAATCTCATGGGTAAACAACACTAAGGTTTTCTAACAAATGAGAAAAATAAAAAACCCATCTTCTAGATTTTCAGATATGTCCAAATTAAAATATTAAAAAAATTGAGGCATGATTTATTAAACAGAAACAAAGGACATGATTATATTCAATTAATTTGAGCTCATCGCTTAGCAGCACTTCGTAATTTTCAAGTTTGAATTTCAAACTTAATTATTAAATCCAATACACATTGGAAATCTTTAAAACAAGAATACTCCTGCTTTATTAAACTAAGGTTTTCTATTAAAAGAGAAAAAACTTAAAGATTTCATCTTTAAGTTTTTGAGATATGTCTAAATTAAAATATTTAAAAAATCGCGTATGGTCACTCTTAAATTTAAACCAAATATTTTTTTATAAATGGAATATAATACAACTAAAGTTTTAGTACTGCAAACAAGTTAAACCACGTTCGATTACATCAGCCATGTGGGTATGTGTAACGACCCGGGAATTCGACGCTTGAATCCCGACAATAATATACAAATCCTGTATCACTTGTCAGAACTCAAGTATCGAAACACCAGATAGTTAGAAAGAAGTTAGAGGGTGAGATAAGAAAGAAAGAAATATTAGAATAGAAGAAGAAGAAAACACAACACAGAATATCACATCGCAGCGGAACAAAATATAATATGGAAATAAATCTTTATTGAGAGCTTGAAATAAAACTTACAATATCAGAGTACATCACACATCTGAACAGTTATAATAATTTGTCCCATATACAACACACAGCGGAATAGTAGCTAAATAATATCATACGTCTGAACTCTTCCAACTTGTCTCTTCACAGTGTTCAATAACCTGAACCTGTACACCTCGGGCTAACCCGAGCATTTACAAAACACCGGGTCAGTCTGGTGAACCAGAGTGAATAAAACTCGAACAGTTTAAAGGGTATCACACAACTTGATTTTAAAGTTAAAATCTTTTCGGAAAAAAAGGATAATTGTAAGACCAAATCCACACATAAATACGGACAGTTTTTACCTTACAATAACCAAAACATTTTGAAATCAATATCTTTTCTGATATTATAATAGTGTCTAAATACAAGTAAAATAGAAATCTAGTAGAATGCTTGCATCTCACGCTCCACATATATAGTATACAAACAAAATCGCGGGCTCTTATTGGAGATTGGATTCCGACTATGACAAGGTATGGGATCACCTGCCGATAGTGTATCTCTAGAGGCGAATACACTGGGTTCAACAAGAACGTCTTGCACCTCAGCCCACACATGACCGACCACTCATTTCGCTTGAGTGTATCGAATGTATATCACCAACGGTTGGGCTCAAACCACCATTTCCTGATAAGGGACAGCATCAAAATAGATTAAAGAAGGAAATGGATTTTCTCTAGATAGGTGATTATACACCCTAATGGGAGCGACCCACATAGCCATGTTGCTTGCCCGATTTTTGTCATTTCCCGGTTGATGAGGCTTGAGTCCACGCTTTATCAACACATCATATTTATTTCGAATGTCACATCGTCAGATCCATCAACAGTCACTAATTGACTTCCACAATAATATGTTACATGTTAGCTAAAAGAAGATTCCTTCTCCGCTTCCACTCTTGGTACGGTTGGAGAAATCAATGTACGTGACCTTTCTGGAAATACTCTGTCAGACACCATACAAGTCACCCAGAAACAGGATGAGTCGAAGGTACCCTCCTACTGCATTCTAGGAATCACCCTGAGAATCAATAGCGGGAAGTCCTTGCGAATCCGTAGATTTCAATCATGACAGAATCACAGTTTATCCCTGCTTGCAAGTTAGAGATTTTAAGTAATTCTTTTGCTTATGAAGATCCATGGTCTTTAATAGCTCCATCTTTAGTCAATATCTTTAACGTATTCGTATTTGCTGGACGGAATGGTTTTCGAATATAAATTCGATCCCGGTCTTTCCGTACCAATAGTCGTATGGGTCAAATTTGATAGTCGGTTATTTAACTATCAAATACAACAACCATGCATCAACAAAGAAAATGGATTCACTGATTCAATACTCAGTATCATTTAGCCTCTTTAATGAATCGTCTATTTATTCTATTCTCCATATTTTCCAATATTTCAGCATCGTTTTTATTTCTTATTATAAAATAAGAATATTCTCTAAATTCATGTTATTCAACTTATAAACTTTTCGAAAATAGTTTATAATATCATCTACGGAAATCATAACTTATGTTTCCCTCAATTACTCTCGTTTGTAAACTAATATCAATCTTGGATAATCCTGGAGCCGTTCAAGTTGGGGTATTTTATTTACCTCTCAGACCTTGACCAACAACATTGATATCTTCAGAACAAATAGAAGTTTATTAACCACACGTTCCTCTTTATAAAATCTCGACAACATTTATTTAACTAATTATTAAGTAAACTCTTATTAAACTCTTTCGATCTATGTTAAAAATCATTTACAATATTATGTACGAACTTTGATTCTATAACAAATAGTATCCTTACAAAAATTTCTTAACATCTCTTTATTATTATCTTATAAATCCTTTTTAACAACTAAATTTCATTTGTTTAAAAACAATGGTTTTTTTAATAAATCTTATACAATTATTATATTTACATCTTTCCAAATTATTCTATTGATAATAACCAAAACACTTCATCTTATTATATGTAACAAATGTCACAGATTCTTTTTCAAAGACATTTTACTTTTGTTTATCACATTCTCATTAAATCGTACTCGACAACTTATATGTTGTCTAAAACCATATATTATCCTTTATAAATTATTATCTCTAAGAATAGTCCCTTTCCTTTGTAACAACGTTCCAAACATATTTAAAAACCCTTAATTTTATATTACTAATTCTATTCCATTTTCAAAACTTTAAATTTCCCATTTACAAAATCTCATTTGCAATTCGTTATCAACAGCTATCATTCATTGTCGTTATCAAAATCTTTTACTCCATTTATACTCCTGCCATATTCCGAACCTCGTAATAATTACTTTGAAACTGCTCGAAATCCATTTAGTATGGATTTCGAAAAATCATTTCTTTTAATCAACGGTATTAAAGAGGCAAATGGTTACTATAGTACCAAACCATGAAATATAAACCAATTCCACATTCTATAATAAACCATCTAATCATATTGATAACCATTATCAATATTAGTGAGGAATCCAGTCAGATTCCTCCAACTTGTTCTTCCCTACAAGATAATGGGTTACCACAATTCAAATTATTCAGTCCAATATTCGTTTTCATCTAGACAGATGAAATAAAACAGTTTAATAATAACGGTAAATAATAACCGTAATAGTCAATACTGTGATAATAACAACATTTCAAGTATTCAACTATTTGCTTATAACATTTATAGTGTTATAAACGTAACCACTAAGGTAATTTACCTCACTTGGATTTAATTGTTAGAAATAACGATTAGTTTTAATTAAATTAAACAAACATTTAATTTAACTGTGTCAGTCCATATATGAATATCAAATCAATAACAAACAAACAAACAAACAACCATTAGCAACCATAGCACACAATTATAAAACCGAACTTATAAAATATAAGAGGGGAGAACTGAGTGAATTTAACACACCTTGAGTTGACTTGCTGTTTAAATGGTTCATTTCAGTTAAATTAAACCAGTGTTTAATTTAACTAAAAATCCAGTTGACTTCAGTTACATCCGGTTCTGTTTTATATTCTAGTGTGCGTTAAGACGAGTCTGACGGCATCTAGTCTATTCAAATTAGACCTATCAATAATAAAATATAAACGTTAGAGTTAACGCTACTAAATTTATAATTAAAATTCCTAATTATAGTTTAAGTTTCAACTAATTACGTTATATAATTTGGCGGTCGACTATCCCTTTGTCTATATCAGTTACAACTATTCTTTGTCCTTCACTAGTGTTGTTGCAATCCTTCTAGAGTATTGCACTCTGCATCACGCAATTCATATAAGTATAAAAATTTAAACCAGTATTTTACTCTTTTATTACTAATAAATTTAATAATCTAATTACTAAATCATGTTTTGATTAGGCCGACTTCCAACTTCTAGATAGTGGATTTATTTTTTTCCTTAGTTGTCTTCTACTTTTCGTTAGCACCCTGCACCACACAGTTTCATAAGAAATTAATTTATCTAATTATGTTTAGTAGACTAATGACTCTTAATTAAGCCTTTAATTACCAATTATAAATTGGATACTGGCTGAGTTTCTTCAGATGTAGATCTGATTAAAACACGTCTCTTCCCTGTTACAATTGTTCTTCGTTCTCCATTCCTTTATCCATTCAAAACATTTCACTGTTGCATCCTTACATGCATGCACATCGTTCTCACCTGAAAATGTTTCTTCATCAAACTGTTCATGCTCCCTCCTCCTTCATACATTTCTTCTAACCAATTTTGCTCCATCCCATTTCTTCTTTTCATTTTTTTCGTTGAAACTGCCTTCACGCACCCATGCTGGTCAACCTCACCTCTCCATCTTCCTCACGCATATAGTCTGCTCTAGGAATCCATCTTCCATTCCATTTTACAGTGCCTCCTTCCCATCGTTCTTCATTATCCATGTTAAAAATTCCCTCCAATAGCCATGTATTTCATTGAAACAGAAGCTACAGGCTCCCAGTACAGCCGCGCCGTTCACCCTCCCATTTTCCCGTCTGACCTTCATCCCATGCAATTATTACCCACATCACCTTTTGGACCCCTTCCATTTTCCAGCTTGTTTTTTCCTCCTTTTCCCTTTTTTCCGAACTTGCTTCCTTCTTAGTCCACACCCTATCGCACCTCTCATCTCTCATCCACCAGAACATCCACTTAAGACCGGAGCAACTCTGCCACCCCATGCGTACTGAACATCGCCTGATCCTCCTTCCATTTCTTCCATACTTTACTTATTCGAACTTCCCGTTGCCCCCTACTTATGGCCACCGGGGACCGGTTGGGACCCCTCACTGGACCTTACCTATGCGAACAGCCTCACCTTGCTGCATGGCCTGCCTGCCATCGCAACCTCCTGCACCGACGAGCGTTCATATGGGTCCAAGATTTTGGGATTTTTTTGTAATTGGAGGTTTATGGGATCGAGGAACGGTGTTGGAGGAGATCGAGAGGAAGGTCTGTGAGCTTCACTGCTGTTCAAATTTTTGATATTTGAGTGATTACAGATAAAACGAAGAGAAGTTGGTTTTTACTTAAGTTGGGAAGGGAAAATAAATCACAGGAGAATGCTTAATTTTATAGGAGAAATTTTCGTGATCCCACGTTATCATTTCCTTGGCAGTCACGGTTTTTATATTTTAGAGTAGTAGCTGGGATGTAGAGTAGCTATGAAATGTGGGGCTCAAGGTTTTTAAATGAATCTGGGACGCGAGTAATACTTTCAAATGAATTGAGACGCAAGTAATTGAGGAGAATGGGACACAAGTAACAAATGGTACGGGCAGATTTTAGTTTAATTAAATAAATATATATTATATTTGTTTCAAGCATTCAATTTTGTTGTGATGACAGGGGATGCGCGTAAAGGGTTACATTCGTTATTTAAAATGGCTACACCGTTGAACTGAAAAATTTATTTGCCGCTATATTGTTGGTTAGTTTTTAAATAAGGTCTTATTAAATATTTCTTTCGTCGCTAAGTTATGTTATTTACTACATTTGTATCTCCACACACACACTTCAAATATAAAGTATAAGGCTTAATATTATCAATTCAAGTTCAAACGGTGTCCAATTTATATTAAATGCTTTTAAATTTATTAATTAGCGCTATATTTTAATAATGATTTCCATAGCGACTATTTTAAATTTTGAATTGGACATAACTAACAATCTATAATACGAAATCTAAATTTTTATCTTTCGTATGAAAATTATCGTCAACAAGATTTAAACATTTCTTGTTTCAGGAAATTCGGACTTATATCGGATCCGTTATATTTAATTGAAGTTGAAAATTCAATATTGCGAACTGTCGCACCATTTCAAGCTCGATTTAATTTACTATATATATATATATATATATATATATATATATATATATTCAAACTCCATTTAAATAAATAAATTCAATATAAATCCATCATATTTCCGATATAATGTATAAATAGATTTAAATATTCCAATTTAAATGATAGAAAATCTGGGACGTTACAGTATGGAAATGCTATAAAGGTAGCCAGTTCATTATTGTGTTATCCGCTTTTTCATTGCATTTTCAGTTCAAACTCGAATTAGAAACTAAAATCTATGCAAAGTCGTTCATCCAAGTCGTAAGGAACAAAATTAGTCCAATTCTTTGATCCATGTTGTCGTTTATAGTCATGATGTGCACAAAAAATGCACATTTATATTCACATATTTACTCTTGTTTAGTTTAATAAATGAACATTCTTGGGTATTTTATGTGATCAAACCATGTTTTAAAGATTTACAAAATCATCACTTATTTTGGGAAAAAAGGGGGTCACTTGTGCATGTTTTAATTTGTGAAATCTTTTACTCGTTCCATGTTATTTACTCTCGTAGGAATTTAGGAGCTAAAATGATCCATACATATGAAGAGATGAAGGAAAGCATGCACATACACAAAAGAAGGCAAAGAATTAATACATCTTATGGATAGTGGAGGGCCCATCTTTCAACTAGTCCACTTGCTTCATATTATTGAATGGGACAAAAGGCCTCATGCATTCTACATGACATATTAGTGGCTAAGATCAATTAGAAGCTTCATGAAGGGCCATTTTGGGGAATTCCCAAGAAAAGTGATTAGGGTTTTAGGGTTTTAGATCATGTATATATACCCCTTTGTTTCATGTATTTTGTATCTTCTTTTTAGCATATGAAAGTGTAAGTGATCAAATAAATAAAAATGGCTTCCAAGCCTATTTCTCTTATGTCTATCTTATGTCTCTTTTAATTTCTATGCTTTACTTTCATGTTCATAGCTTAGATTTATTTACATTCATGTTCATAGCTTAGATTTACATTCATGTTCATTTACTTTACGTTCTTAGTTTAGTTTTCTTCTTGTTCTACTTAGTTTTCTTTCATTTTGCTTAATTTTCTAATGTTGAAACTTACATGTGTTGATATGACAACACATATGAGTGGCTAATCCCTTGATTTAGGGGTAATGATACTCTCTAACTTTGTGTAAGTTCAACAAGTGTATGATTTGTGATCTTTAATATGTTCTTAATGTTAGTGAATATGGATGTAAGTTTATACAATTGGGTTTGATAGGTCATATTGCATTTGCAAATGATCTATGCTTATTCAATATAAACACAAGTTACATCAATATTTGCTAAGTGATTATTGATTTTGAAATAAAAGTATGAACAAAATTTGATGGTCTATAGTGCTAGCCAATAGTTCATAGACCATACTTAGACTAGTTTTGCTTTAGTTTCATTTTCATGAGAATCATAAGTGGTGTAAATATTGCATTTATATCATTTGCTGAAATCATACATTGTATGTTTGACAACTTACATAAAGGTGAGAGTGGATTTACCTCTAAATTACTCTCTAATTTCACTTTTAGCTCTCAACTTAGTTTCTAGTTTCATAGTTTTTATTAGAACAATTCAAAATTTGGTTTAGTTCGATTGAATAAAATTGAAATCACTTCTTTCCCCGTGGATCGACTCGCACTCACTACGTATTACAATAGTACGCCGTGCACTTGCGGTTATTTCAATATTCGTGCGACGGTTTTCTAATTTAATAGAAATTCCATTGTAGCGAACAAGTTTTTTGCGCCGTTGCCGGGGAAAGAAATTTATTTTAGTTTTATTCTTCGGGTTAATTTTCTTGTTATTTGTTCATCTTAAAAAAAAAATCATTTTGTAGTTTGTTAGCTTGTTGTGTTTATTCGTAGTCGTTTGTATTTGTTTGTTTGTATATATTTGTGAGTGTGTTTTTATTTTGTGTCTTGCTTTTCCTTAAGAAAAAAAAATGAAAAAAGAGCAGAGTTCTTCTGGTTTGTTTAGTTTGCATTTTGTTACTTGTTCAACTTGCACTGTTCGTCTGGTTTGTTAGTTTGTGTTATTTGTTGCATTTGTTTAGTTTATTTCTTTTAGTCTTCTATTTCCAGGTCCACTACTGTTCTTCTAGTTTTTCAGTTTGCATTTTCATTTAAAAAAAAAACTTCACATTATCTTTTCTAGGTTTTTAAGGTCATGGAGCTGTTTGACATTTTCAGGTCTTGTTTGTGCACTTTCAGTTAGTTACTGTGTTTGTGTTTTAATAGTTTGATTTGTTTTGATTGTTGTGCATTTAGTAGTGTTTCTGCATTGCTGATTTTCTTCATTTTCTGGTGAAAAAAAAAACACTTCATTGCCAAGATCATTTCATTTCATTCCAATTTTCTGTACATTTCATTTTCATCTCAATTACATTTCATTTCAGAATACATTCATTTTGCTGTCTCAACTGTGTTCACTTCTTTCTGTCAACACACTTCTGTCAATACACGTCTCAAATACCTCAACCCATATCACCATACAACTATACAAGCCCCTGTGATCACTTGACCAACATCACCACTCAGACAACAACTACCACCATCAGACAAACCCCACTGTCACCTTTCATCAAAACTTCAAGCCAGTTGCTACTGCTTTTCGGCCAGCCACCGTCTCGAACAGTCAGTGCAAACTATTACAAAACAGTCCAACACATTCGACTCGCTGCAAACCTTCCCTCTACAAAACCATTCGTCCATTAACAGCCACCAGCTCCACAAACAACTGCCATCACCAACCACTTTTAAACCATTACACCGCTCTTCCTACAACTCCACTTCAACCATCTCTACTTAACCATTCAATCATCTCTGTCCATACAGCCAACTGCTACAGCCATAACCAAACCATACAGCTCCTCGACAAACATTCATCCAAACTCTTGCAAGCTTCAAACAAACCCCTAACTATTAACCTCACGGCAACCCCTATCCGAACTTCATCAACGTCCTCCAATCACCCTGCATACACACAACAGACCAAACAATCACCTTCCTCCATAAACAATAACTCAACGTCACCATCCTCTCCTTCTAATCATCATCTACCTCTACACACCCCGCCGAACCATACCCCAAATTTAACCCCAACTGACCATACAAATCACTAACTCCTGAATTCTCACCCAAATCAACGAGCTCCGACCCCTAAAACCTCCAACGCAGGCTACCACAATTTGGATTTTTCAGTACTGGAGAATCACCACTTTTTTTTTGGGGATTTCGAATGGAAGTCGGTTTTTGATTTGAGTCTTCTACTGGAACGAAGACAATTCATAGTTCTGTTTTAAGAAGTTTTTAGTGGGCTTTGGCTTTAGGCCTTATAAGGTAGCTGAGCTGTTTTGTTTTTGGTTTTAAGTTTCTCCCTTTTTGTTAGTTTCATTTGTTTTGTTCCTTTCCTTAATAAAAAGAAAGAAAAAAAATCTTTGTTTTTTTTTTGCTGTTCTAGGCGTAAATTTGGTCTTGTGATTGTGAATTTAATTGTGTGAATTTGGTATTGTGAGTGTAAATTTGTGTGATTTTGTTTTAGTTTCTCTCCTTTACTTTTTCTCAACAAGAAAAAAGAAAAAAAAAGACATTTGTATATATATCGTCAACTCTTTTCAGGTTGCACAAGAAGGGAGTGCTTTGCTTTGCTCAAAAGTCAGCGCCGCTATTTTGCTTGCTAAAAAATTCGCTGCTTTAAAAAAAAATTGCTTTTAACATTTGTTTCTTGTATTCTTTTAATTGCTTTTGTATAAACTTCTCTTGTCTTCATCATTATCCTTAAAAAAAAAAAAAAAAAAAAAAAAAAAAAAAATTGTTCTTTCTCTACTCAATTTTGTTTTTCACTCGTCTTGCTTTCATTTTGTTTTCATTTTCTCTAAAGAAAAAAAAAAGAAAAAAGAAAAAAAAACTTCCTTCCCATTTGTTTATATATGGTCTTCCTTTTCAGGTAGTCAAAGCAGATAAAATAAGGAAGTGCTTGCTTTGCTTGGTTGGATTACTTTGCACTGTTTGGCTTGCTTGGATCGCTTTGCTTTGCTTTGCTTTGCTAACTCGCCTGCTTGCTAAAAAACGCCGCTATTTTTTTTTTTTTTTTTTTTGCTAATAAATTCAGACACTCAGGTATCGTGTTTTAACCCCTTTATTTTATTTGCATTGTGGGTTGCTTGCAAACTCTTCCGCCTTAGTACATCTGAGGATGATATGCGGTACTCAAACACAACTGAGTCCCTACCGCCTCTTGCAAACTCTTCCAAAACTCTCTAGTGAAGATAGGATCTCGATCACTCACTATGCTAGAGGGTACCCCATGCAATCGAACTATCTCTCGAAGATATACAGAAGCTAGTCACGGAGCAGTCCACTTACTCTTCACAGGTATGAAATGGGTGCTCTTAGTAAGTCTGTCTACTACCACCCAAGTTCCTGTATTACTCTTTCTCGATTTGGGTCACCCGTCAATAAAATCCATCGAGACGCTGTCCCACTTCCATTGCGGAACCTCCAATGGGTGAAGCAACCCACCTGGTTTCTTTTGCTCCGTCTTCACTTGTTGGCACACCAAGCATCGAGCGACATACTCGGCCACATCTTTCTTCATACCGGCCCAAAAGAAAACTCGCTTCATGTCTTAGTACATCTTGTCCCTATCGGAGTGAATGGTCTTCTTTGACTGATGTGCATCATCGAGTGTAGCCTTCCTCAAACCCCTTGTTTTACGGTACACAAAGGCTACCGTCTCTACGCAACCACCCCTTACCATCTAGGGTGTACCTACTCAAATGGCTGGACGACTCCCCCTCCTCATGAGCTTCTTTACTAACTCAACCAATTGTGGGTCGTCCTGCTGTGTTTTGCCAATATGCCCCAAAAGAGTAGGCCTAACCTCCAAGGAGGCTAGGAAACCGGGTACAAAGTCAACGGAAGGTCTAAGTCAAACATAGAAATAAACTCTAAGCTCCGTCGTTCAACGAACCACAAACTCGAGGACAACCTTTTTCTACTTAAGGCGTCCGCTACCATGTTACCCTTGCCGTGGGTGTACGCTATCTCAAACTCATAGGACGCTAAGAATCCTATTCACTTTTGCCGTCTTAAGACTATGCGCCTGGAGAGTCTCCAATACTCCTCCGAGATGTAAGGCATGCTTTTCTCCACTTCTAGAGAAAATCGGGATATTTTCCCATGCAAAATCGTCACAACTATCCATCTCTCACGCAGACCACCCTAGTCGAGCTCGATGTCCCCCAAATGCAAGCCCCAAAGGCCTAAACCAATATCAGACAAACACCCAAGGGATATCTCCTTCGAGTTCAGGCGACCTACGTGAGATGATACTAGTAAAAATGGCTAAATAATTAAGCCCCTTGTCCAACCCTGGATGTCCTCGCCAGTCTTTCTCCAAAACCACCGTTTTCCCTAACTGGCTTTGCTCACCCTATTGAGCACATACGAAAACTTATTTCGCTCCTAGAAAAGACCAAGATGTCATCCACAAAGACCAACACGAACTTATTTAGGTACTCCCTGAACACCCTTCTCATCACATGCGGGGGCGTTCGTCAAACCAAATGGCATCTCCAGCCACTCATAAAAACCATCCGGAGTCCTAAAGGTAGTCTTCTCTTTACTATCCTCAGTCACTCTCAACTGACGAAACCTCGTGACTAAGTCCAACTGCGAAAATACTGAGGCGCCCACTAACTGATCAAAGAGATCATCAATCCTCGACAATGGGTGTCTATTCTTCTTTGTGAGTTTATTTAGCTCTCTTTAGCCTACACAAAGTCTAAGGGACCCATCCGCCTTCGTAACAAAAACTACTGGAGCGCCCCACTCCGATGTACTTCGTCTTATGAACCCCTTCTCAAGCAAATCGCCTACTTACTTATGGAGTTCCCTCCTCTCACGAGGAGCCACGTGGCACACTGGCCAAGATACTGGTTTGGCTTTGTCTACCAGATATATTTGGAAGTCAATTTCCTGCTCTGGAGGTAAACCCTTCACCTCCTCACACCCATCCGGGTATTCCCGGACCGCTGCAAACTCTAGACCGACGTGTCAAGCGATTCTAGATAACTTAGCATAACAGATTCTATGGGATTACAAGAGATCTCGAGAGTGTCACCCAGGCGGCCCATAAGCCTAACAACTCTCACTTCAAAATCAAGAACGGCACCCCTACTGGATAACCAGTCCATGCCCAAAACTAACCCATAGCCCGTGAAGCCCAACAAGCATCACATCTAAACTCAACGCTAAGTATAGAAACTTTCAAACCCAAACACATCATAGAGCCCCAATTGGGTTTGAAACAACTAAGGGATCATCTACCAACTGGTGTCTCAGTGCAGTGACTCTACTATTAATGATGAGATAAACGAACTCAATACGTCAAAATCAAATAAAGTATGGACAGGATGATCTATCAGAAAAATTAGACTTTCAATAGAAATAGTTCTACCTCTTTCCCGAATCGTGAGAGCCTGTACTTGCCCCCTAGCCTGACCTGGTGCCACAAGAGCTTGCACCTGTCCTCCTGAGGTAGACCCCGTCCTTTGCTCCTTCTTTGGACAGTCTTTCATCAGATGCCCTGCTTCGCCACAGTGGAAGCAGCCAGTCTTAGTCTTCTTGCGACAATCTTTGTTTAGGTGGCCTAGTGTCCCACAATTGAAGCACCTCTTCTTCCCCTTGCCACCGTTGCCTTTCCCACCCTTGTTTTGCTGTTGAGGTCTCTTCTGATCTCCTTTCTTCTCGTGTGCTTTATTAGCATTGGGACCCTTCTCTTCCTCATGCATACTTTCTTCCGCTTTTGAGAGAAACTTTGCCTCAAACCTTTGCCTGAAATCTACCCAAGAGTCAATAGGGCGTTCTCCATTAGTGACCTCCCACCAGAACGAGGCCTCTCCTTCCATTAACCAAGCGGCTAACTTGACTTTCTTTCCCTCTTCCACTTCCAAGATTTCCATCAATTCTTCCGTCTCATTAAGCCAATCCCTAGCTCCCACAAAAGGTTTTCCTCCCATAGCCTTAAACTTCCTACAAGTCATAGCAAAAGTATCCGTGCGAGGAGGAACGAGTGCAACGGGTGGAGGAGGAACATTTGCTGGACCTGCAGCGGTGGCCCTAGCCTCTAACAACCTCCTATACCATACTGGTACCGCTACACCGTCCGGAAGATAAAGATCTTCAGCCATGCTGAGGCGAAAAAGGAAAGATTCAAAACGGAGAATTCGAAAGATAAAGATATGGCTATCAGGGATTATGCTTTTCTTTCAAAAACTTTTCTCTTTAAAGACATGTTTTTGAAAATATTTCTTCCAAAAATGTTTTTAGAAAAATAGTTTTCTAAAAAAAAAAATTATCTGTTCTGGTAACCTTTGCTCTGATACCACGTGTAACACCCCACACCCGCTATGGTCACTCACTAAGGGAATGCCATAGCATCGGTGGAGTATTTTAGTGAATATAGAACAGAAAAATTACACCAAGACAGATATAAATAGTACTTGAAATTTAAAACATCATCTCATAACAGCGGAAATAAACATGTCTGGTTACATCATAAAACCACGATAAAAGTCAAGTACAATATCCGTCAAAATAAAGAAGTACATAATCCCACTCTCTCATACAATAGCCAGAACAAAAAGAAAAGATAACTGGATAACTGGAGCTTTACATCTATCCAAGCTCCTAAAGACTGGAACAGCAATCTGATCAAGCCCCACTACTGCTAGGATCCACCGTAGGACCTGAGGGTTGGGAAAAAGATAGAAACAACGGGGTCAGACATAAGTCTGAGTGAGTCCTATAACTTTAACAATACAATCATTAAAGTAACCAGAGAAGACATAACCTTGACCTACGGTAATATCTGGGGATGAATGGCTACACTAAGCAGCTTGGTAGACTAAGATAACCGTAAGGACGCATCTACCCACCCAAGGATAATTACTAACTGCACCACACCAGTCATTCCTACTTAAAGGTTGATCCCTTCCAAGGACTTAGAAAATTTCCCCAGTAGTCTCGTGTACCCCTAGCCCACTACATAGGTGCCGTCTGCCCCTATCTCCACTAGGTGTACTTAGTAATTGCACCCAGTAGTTTCGTGTACCCCTACATAGGTGCCGTCTGCCCCTATCTTTATTAGGTGTACCCACTACTCCCCAACGATCGGCTCCCTACCGTAGATACCCGTGCTGGTCCCACGATTGGGGTGTATCATTCCCCTAAAGTGGCTACCAGGTAATATCAACAGTGCACGGCTTTATATCTACACGATGCAACAACGACTTACCAACCAGCCCGGGTCCACACACGCATATGAAACCCGTTGGTCCCGCGTTGCCACCGCTAACCCGTTTTGGCCTCTTATAATCAAGCCCAATATGCGTGTCCCGTCACTCGACATGGGTCGAGCCCACAAAGATACGTTTGGGATATTGGTTGAAATGGGCCCCCACAAGCTACTACTTAAGCTTGTCACTTTTATCTAGTGCATCCCACTTAACCCCTTATGTAGTCATGCCCACTTACATGTTAAGATTTGGTTAAGTCATCAATCATATTTCAATTGCCACATAGGGCACCCACTAGATTTCCACATGCCACCCGAAGCACTTACTTAACCCTTCACCCATGTTTTAATTACATGTTCCACTTTGGTTAAGTATTCTAATCGTATTTTCTCATGCCACCCATGGCACTTACTTAACCCTTTTTATCATGTTTAATTACATGTTCTACTTTGGTTAAGTATTCTAATCGTATTTTCACATGCCACCCATGGTACTTACTTAACCCTTTAATCATGTTTTAATTACATGTTCCACTTTGGTTAAGTATTCTAATCGTATTTTTCTATTGCCACCCAAGGCAACCCACTAGTCTCATCATGCCACCCCAAGGCACCCACTTAACCCCTCATGTCCCACTACATGCTAATATGGTTAAGTGTTTCTTAATTCATTAATTAAGATCATGACCTCATAAAGACCTCTCACATTAGACCGTCTTTTATGACTGCTGGATATGCCGGTTGGTTCCGGGCAGACTTCTGTCATCAAAAGGGTCTAACCTCGTGTCTTTACTTTAATCATGTATTTAATTTATGACTAAGACCTCTCACATTGGGCCAATCATTTGTAGCCGCTGGATGGCCGGTCGGTTCCGGGCAGACTTCCGCTACAAAAGGGTCCAACCTCGTGTCTTAGTTGATTAATTACACCTAATTAATCACCCCCATATTAATTATCCCTAATTAATATCAAGTTTTCCATAACATGGGTAGACCTAACTCAATAGGTAAATTCCCATGGGGTAGACCTAACTCAATAGGTAAATTCCCACTTATGGTAATTTATTTATTTTATGGTATGCTCAATCATACCCAATCATACTTTATTAACATATTTATTAACCCCATCGTTCCCCACGTAAATCGTTCTCATTTCATAACATAATAAAGGGGAAGATCCATCACAAATAGCATGGGTTTAGCATATAACTTTGTCATGGGTTAAGAGGATGTCAACTTGCATATATGAGCACATATTAACCCAACTACATTTAACCCAAACTTGCATATTATCATACACATGATTTGCATAACATGTTACATATGAGCTTGCATATTATCATACACATGATTTGCATAACATGTTACATAGGAGCTTGCATATTATCATACACATGATTTGCATAACATGTTACATATGAGCTTGCATATTATCATACATATCTTGCATAACATGTTGAACTTGCATATAAGCATTCTCATAACTTGCATAACATGCTAAACATGCATTTAAGCATACACATAACTTGCATAAGCATTCACATACTTGCATAAGCATGCATAACTTGCGTATCACATTAAACTTGCATTTAAGCATACACATAACTTGCATAAGCATTCACATACTTGCATAAGCATGCATATCACATTAAACTTGCATTTAAGCATACACATAACTTGCATAAGCATTCACATACTTGCATAAGCATGCATATCACATTAAACTTGCATTTAAGCATATACATAACTTGCATAAGCATTCACATACTTGCATATGAATTTGCATAACTCACTTTGTTAAACATACATAAATCCACTTGTTACATATGCATAAACCCACATATTAAACATGCATAAACCCATTTGCCAAACATGCATAAACATAGAAAAACATAGAGTAGCATATCATTCTAAATGATTCAAACTCACTAATCCGCATTTAAGACCATAAGTCTCATTACACCCAATCTACTTACTTTAACAATTGATGTTAAAGTGATAGAAACTCACCAAAACCAAGATTAGCAAACTTATGAAGTGGGATTAGTTGCTAAATATGAAGATGGTGATGATTAGAGATTGATTAGAGAGGGATTAGCTTGCAACTTCCTTCTTAAATTAGTGGAGGCTCCTTCTAGGATTTAATTTGGCGGCATGAGGCCATCATTTCTATTTTTTAGTATGGATTAGGGTAGGTTTAGGGTGTATTTATAGATTAGGAGAGTGTTTTAGGCCCTTGGATTAACCCTAGATTAGATTAGGTCCGTTAGATTTAGGAAATCTCTAGAACCCAGCCCTCCAAGCCAGCCTAGAACCCAACCTGGTGCACCCAGGTTCTCTGGACGCCGCGCCCCTGTCGACAGGCAAGTCGACACCCCGGTCGACAGGCCTGTCGACAGCCCTGTCGACATGGGTAGGGCGGGAAGCTTCCCGCCTGACCCCGCTGGTTCTATTTTCAAATCCTTATTTAAATTCTAAATCTGTTTTAAGCTTTAATTTTTCTGCAAACTTCATTGGGCCATAACCGGGCCATACGGACTCCGATTCTCGAAAACTCGGACTCTATTTCGCGTATTTTTCCGAGACGAACGCAATGACGCAGCCCGTTACCCCCAATTCCCACATCTGAGATTATTTATCCTATAATTAGTGAATTTTAGTATTAGCTAAAATTCGGGGTGTTACACATAAGGTGGGGAGTTCATTACCCTTCCTTGGCCCAGAAAATTGCATATCATCGTAGAATTTGACTAATAATAACGGTTAGACGTTGGACATAAGGGAGTCGCGGGCTCATTTAGGGCTTAATTATATTTTGATTGTTGATTTATTTTGAACGAATTATTTCTTGGTGTCTAGACTACGGCAGAGAAATAACCGCTAATAAATATTACGGTGATTCGTAAATATTATTTCGGTTGTTCTTCTGAAGGTACTTAAACCTTCGGTTGCATTTCTAGGGTGATTCCTGGTGCACCGATAACTCCTGTCCGTTAACTGACTGAGAAATTTTTTGTTTAATTTAATCAAACGTATCATTATATAGTTTTGGGTTAGGAGCCACTAAGGACAGAAAATTTTATAGTTATCTTCGCAATCATTTAGTTGCATTAGATTCATGCATACATAAAAAAAAATCGAAAACCCAAAAAAAAAAAAAAAAAAAAAATCATCTTCATTTGTAAATCAAATTGTTTTCTCACTTATTCAAAAAAAAAAATCAAACCAACTCTCATTTTGTAAAGAAAAAAAATTCACTTCTATTCTCTTCTCAAATTTGTCCTTTCTTTTCTTCTCTTATTCTTCTCGATAGTGCATGAGTATTTGGACTCACGACACTAATACGAATCGTTGGACACGTGACCCTTCCACTAATCGTTTAGTTAGAACAAACATCCCTTCAACCATGGGTGAAGAAAACCCCCCTCAAACTCTTATGGATAGAATCTTCCCCGATCGAGTTTCTATTCCTTCTTGCATCATATTGCCCGCCCCAACGGGTAATCACTTTGAAATTCATTTAAATCACATAAATACTCTTCCAAAATTCGGCAATTTTGAACGTGATGACCCTTACATTTTCTTAACCAAATTCGAACAAGTTTGTGCAACCATGAAATTTCAACAACTCAGTGACGATGGAATCAAACTTAGGTTAATTCCATTTGCACTTACCGATTACGCCGAAAAATGGTTGTATAGCTTGCCTTCAAATACAATTGGAACATGGGATGAATTTGTGAAAGTTTTTCTTAAGAAATTTTACCCTTTGGAAAAAACTTCCAAAATTCGAAACGAAATCGTTAATTTTCATCAATTTGGGGGTGAATCCTTTGCAAAATACTTCGAAAGATTTAAAGAACTTCTAGTCAAATGTCCACATCACAATTTCGAAAAATGGACTCTTTGTCAAATTTTATACGATGGACTCGAAAATAACTCTCGAACCATGCTCGAATCGATGTGCCAAGGAAATTTTCTAGCCCAAAATCACGATGCCGCTTGGCAATTTCTAGAAAATTTGGCCGAGAAATCAGCTCAATGGGAACGATCTAACGAGAAGTCGATTTATTCTCGATCAAGCGCTCATTCGATAGGATCTTCATCGGCCTTAGAAGCGAAAATCGACGCAATGTTAACCAAATTCGATAATGTTCTTTCATCAAATCAAATGAGTCAAGCTCAAACCTCTCAACCCTCGTGTTTCAAATGTAACGATCCTACCCATATTGCTGATCAATGCCCACACTCGTTAGAACAACTCAACGCTTTCAACAAAGTTAGGAACGACCCATTCTCTCCAACGTATAATCCTGGTTGGAGAAATCATCCTAACTTCTCGTGGACCCAAAACAACCCAAATTCGAATTTGGTTCGACCCTCATTCCAACCATTTCCGACTAATCCTTCGAATCCCCCCTTTCAACAAAATCAATTCCAAAATTTTGCGCCACCGTCTCAAAATCAAGCGCAACAATCTTTTGTTCCCCAAGACGAAAAACGACTGACTTCACTTGAGAAAAGTCTCGAAACATTGACTAAAGCAATGACTCAAAATCTCCAATCAAATAACAATTTGCAAAATTTATTGACTTCGTACATGCAAAATACGAGTCAATCGATCGCTAAACTTGAAATGCAAATGAGTCAGTTAGCCACGTCCGTAAGTGAACGGGAAAGAGGCACTTTCCCGAGTCAACCCATTCCAAACCCCAAGATACAGAATCCAAATCAAAACCAAGCTCATGTCGTTCAGGATAGCAATGTAACTCAGTTGAATGCTATCACGACTTTACGATCCGGTAAGAAAATCGATAATCAAATTGAAAACCCGAATAATGTACCGGATCTTCCTCTCGACCCTTCTCAAACCACAAATGATCTTGATCCAAATTCTGAGTCTACTTCTTCTCCAACTCAAGTAGACCAACCTACTGAGTTGCGTATTCCATTTCCTCATCGTCTTCGACCAAAGAAACACTCCGACCAAATGGAAAAGATGTTGGAAATTTTCAAACAAGTGAAAGTTAACATCCCTCTTCTTGACATCATTCAACAAGTCCCCACCTACGCTAAATTTCTCAAAGACTTGTGTACCCAAAAACGACACACTCATGTACCCAAGAAAGTCTTCCTAGCCGCCGGACTTAGCGAAGTCTTGACCAAATCAATCCCCGTTAAATACAAAGATCCTGGATGCCCTACGATCTCGTGCACAATAGGAGATAAAGCAATTAACAAATGCTTAGTAGATTTGGGTGCAAGTGTCAATTTGATTCCATATTCCGTTTACCAACAACTTGGTTTGGGTGAACTTAAGCCAACGAAAATAACTCTTCAATTTGCTGATCGTTCAATTAAGAAACCCATCGGAGAAATCGAGGGCGTACTCATCAAAGTTGGTCAATTCATATTCCATGTCGATTTCATTGTTCTGGAAACTCAACCTGTCAATAATCCAATGAGTCAAATTTCATTGATCTTAGGTCGACCCTTTTTGGCTACTTCAAATGCTTTAATAAATTGTCGCAACGGTTCAATGAAAATCTCTTTTGGAAACATGACTCTAGATCTTAACATTTTCAATCTTGAAAGTCATTCGAATAAATCGTGTGACCAAACCTTGGAAGTTAATGCCATTCACGAAAATTCCGAAAACGAATCGATTGACCTTAATGATGAGTGTGAGGCCTAGTACGACAAATTGTTCCATGACGCTCCTAACGAAGTTGAATACACGCTTCCATTTGAATCACTTTCAGTTGAGCCTGAATCTCAACCACGTTCTTTGATCGAGAAACCACCAAAGTTGGATCTTAAACCTCTTCCCGATCACCTTAAGTACGTTTACTTAGGTGATAATGATACTTGCCCTGTCATAATTTCTTCAAATTTAACTCGTGATCAGGAACTTTCTCTTCTTTCAACTCTTTCTAAAAACAAAGACGCAATCGGTTGGTCCATTTCTGACATCAAGGGAATTAGCCCCGCAATCGTTCAACATCGAATTCACTTAACCGACGAAGCCAAACCCACTCGCGAATCGCAACGTAGGCTTAACCCTAAGATGAAAGATGTAGTTCGCGAAGAAATTCTTAAACTTCTTGACAACGGTATCATTTACCCTATTTCTGATAGCTTATGGGTCAGTCCCATTCACGTTGTTCCTAAAAAGTCCGGACTTACCGTCGTCGCAAACGGACAAAACGAACTTCTTCCTACTCGGACTCAAACGGGTTGGCGTGTTTGCATTGATTATCGAAAATTAAATGCTGCAACACGTAAAGACCACTTTCCTCTTCCTTTCATCGATCAAATGCTTGAACGTTTAGCCGGTCATGAATTCTATTGCTTTCTTGATGGCTATTCTGGCTATAACCAAATTCCAATCGCTCCAGAAGATCAAGAGAAAACGACTTTCACATGTCCATTCGGTACCTTCGCTTATCGACGTATGCCTTTCGGACTTTGTAATGCTCCTGCAACTTTCCAACGATGTATGGTAGGCATTTTTTCCGATATGATCGAACGCTTTCTTGAAGTTTTTATGGATGATTTTTCAATCTTTGGTGATTCTTTTTCCTCTTGCTTACATCATCTTGAACTTGTTTTGAATCGATGTAAAGAAAAACACTTAACGTTGAATTGGGAAAAATGTCACTTTATGGTCAAACAAGGCATTGTCCTTGGACACATAATTTCAAATAATGGAATTGAGGTAGATAAAGCAAAAGTTGACGTTATTTCAAAACTACCCATTCCAAAATGCGTTAAGGACATTCGTTCATTTCTTGGGCATGCTGGATTTTACCGACGCTTTGTGAAAGATTTTAGCAAAATCGCCCGTCCTTTAACTACTCTTCTAGGGAAGGACATTCTATTTGACTTTAACGCTGAATGGGTTGCCTCTTTTGAATATCTGAAAAACGAACTCATTTCAGCCCCGATAATCTGTTCTCTCAACTGGGAACTACCTTTTGAAATCATGTGTGACGCTTCTAACTTCGCAGTTGGTGCTGTCTTAGGACAACGCATCAACAAAATCCTTCACGTAATTTACTATGCGAGTATGACCTTGAACGACGCTCAACTCAATTATACGACCACCGAAAAAGAACTTTTAGCTGTCGTTTTTGCGCTTGAGAAGTTTCGATCTTACTTGATTGGTTCTCACATCACGGTCTACACTGACCATTCTGCTCTTCGACACCTTTTTGCTAAAAAGGACGCTAAGTCACGCTTAATTCGATGGATACTTTTACTCCAGGAATTCGACCTTATAATCAAAGACAAAAAGGCATCCGACAACGTTATCGCCGATCACTTGTCTCGTCTTCCGAACGCACCATCTTCTTTGCCGATCAACAAAAACTTTCCTGACGAACAACTCCTTTCTGTTTCAATCGACCCTTGGTTCGCCGACATAGTGAACTGTCTAGTCACTAAGGAAACTCCCTCTTTTTGGTCCAAACAAGATAAATACAAATTTACGTCCCAAGTGAAAGACTTCTACTGGGACGACCCATACTTGTTTAAGTATTGTCCGGACCAAATCATTCGTCGATGCATTCCTGATAGCGAAATTAGGAGTGTTCTCTCATTCTGCCATGATCATGCCTGCGGTGGACATTTTGGTCCTAGGAAAACAGCCGAAAAGGTGCTTCAATGTGGTTTTTATTGGCCCACTCTCTTTAAGGACGCGTTCGAATTCTGTAAAACCTGCAGTCGTTGCCAAATGCTAGGAAAGATTTCTCGACGAAATATGATGCCTTTAAACCCCATCCTTACAATCGAAATCTTCGACGTTTGGGGTATTGACTTTATGGGACCATTCCCAAATTCTTTCGGAAACTTGTACATTCTTCTTGCTGTTGATTATGTTTCGAAATGGGTCGAAGCCGTTCCATGTAAAACAAATGATCATAAAATTGTCGTGAAATTCCTAAAAGAAAACATCTTTTCGAGGTTCGGCACACCTCGCACAATAATAAGCGACAATGGAACACATTTCTGTAATCGATCTTTTGAATCCTTAATGAAAAAATACTCAATAACCCACAAGTTGTCCACTCCTTATCATCCGCAAACGTGTGGTCAAGTCGAAGTGTCGAATCGTCAAATAAAACAGATTCTGGAGAAAACTGTAAATAAAAACCGAAAGGATTGGTCACAGAAATTGATCGACGCACTTTGGGCTTACCGTACTGCTTTTAAAACTAATCTTGGAATGTCCCCTTTCCGATTAGTCTACGGTAAAGCCTGTCATCTACCCGTTGAAATTGAACATAAAGCACTTTGGGCAATAAAAAACTTAAACCTTGATCTTGAACAAGCTGGCGAAAACCGAAAATTGCAACTCAACGAATTAGAAGAACTTAGGAATGACGCTTATGAAAATGCGAAAATTTACAAGGAAAGAACCAAAGTTTTTCATGATAACTCAATCCTAAGAAAAACGTTTTTGCCACACCAAAAAGTTCTATTATATGACTCACGACTTCATTTATTCCCTGGAAAGTTAAAGTCCAGATGGACCGGACCATATGTTGTTTGAACTGTTTTTCCACATGGTGCCATCGAAATAGAAAATCCGAGGGATGGAGCCATATTCAAAGTGTAACGACCCATATTTTTGACCGTTCAAATCGACAATAAACCACACATGTCGACCCAAACAAATCGCCAACACAGGCAGTTATTTGATAAAGAAGAAAAGAAAGAAAGAAGAGAAAAACCAATCACAGAATCTCACAGCGGAAGGACAACATATAATAAATAAATAGCAATTAAAGCAGTTGAAATGTATACATTGGTTATAACTTTCAAATGAATATCAGAGTTACATATATATACAGATGTACATAATAAGTAGCGGAATACCTATATATGATGAATATACATATATAAATCTTCGTCTTCGATCTCCAAGGCATAGTCATCTTCAGTAACTGCAATGTCTGCTGACCCGAACATATTGCATAAAAGAAAACACAACAAACACTCGGATCAGCACTAAATCATCTCATATTAGTCAAATTAAAATATGAAATAACATCAGTATCATGGGTGCAGTAACTCAAGAGATGTTACGGGATTTTCCATCTCTCAAGGATCCGTTAAACTAATACATACATAATATAGTACGCTATTATGATAGTGTCTATCCAGTAAAATATAAATACTGAAATTAGCGTAAGAGGGATTACCATATTACCCTTACGCCGTTTATAGGCATCAACAGTCTATACAGTACCGTAAATTCACCGTACTGGTGTTATCAGAGGGCACTCCATAGAAGGCAATGCTAAATCAAAATCGTATGGGGCTCGATAAGGATATATATGACAAGGCACTCGAGGCAATGCCCAGGGTAGGATTCTACCAATTGCACTCCCGGACCGGTGGTAACGCATAGCAGCCACTACCGCCCACCTCGGAACACACTCCCATAATCATAAAATTAAATGGGCCCAAATCATCATCATCATAGTCATATAAATAGCATCGAAGAAGTGTGTCCGATCAAAGGCGCTAACCTCAATTAGTCACGGTATAGCTCTTGTTTTAGTCATTTCAATTCTGACCCGAAGGTCAGGGCTATTTCGTCATCGATCATGTTCTTCGATTCAATAATCGCCTCCAAGTCATCATACTCGTTCTGGATACGTCATAACGTTCACAGTTGTCAAAGTGGTATCGACACTGACAGAGAGTATGCCTTATGCCGACTCCGGTCTCTTTAACAACCAACGCTTACATTTTCCACATCGGTTGGTTCTTTTACATTTCAAAGGTTCGCTTTCATATCAAAATATCATATTCTGTTTCGAACCAATTTATATTCCAAGAATAGAATATAGTTTCATGTTGAAATATCATAAATCTTACTAAACCGATTATATTCTAAAATTAGAATATATTTCCATATCCTTATACTAAAATCATTTAGTATTTAAGATCGACTTATATTCAATTAGAACATATTTAATCTCAAAAGATTTCAAATTATTCTAATTCGATTCATATTCAAAAATTCATTCATATTCAATAGAATATATCCTTCCATAACTTATTTCAATCCTTTAGGAGATAAGTTTATATTCTAGTATAATAAACTTCACTTTCATATTTGAAATCGGTTTGAAATTGATTCATAATAAAGTGATATAACTCTATCTCAACTCCGTTTCCACAACTATTCAAAAACCAGTGGTTCAAACTCAAGCATTTCCATTCGGAAGAATTTAAAATTTGAGAAAATACTTGTAAACTAAATGTTCATATAATAATAATAATAATAATAATAATAATAATAATAATAATAATAATAATAATTTTTATAGAATAAATATATATATATGTATATACAGAATATAATAGTTAAGATAATTTAGTAATTTAAATATTATATATATACTTAAAATAAGATTTACTAGAACCTTTGAAAAATGAATTATAAGGAAATTATTTAAATACAATAGTATTAAGTAAAAGTAATTAATAGTTTTAAAGCTAGAATAATTATTTAGAATCAATGCATAAATATTAAAAATAAATTTCTTAAATCAAAACCTTTCTTCCTTCCAAATTTCAAATACTTGAATTTATCCTCCGGTCTCAACGGAGTTCATTTAGTTCCCTATCTTGTTTCAACCTCGTTCAAAACAACTACTTGATTTCAAGAGTTCCGAGATATATATATTCCAACTGGGTTAAAACAACTCAGATACTCTTGATTTCTAATTTTCCCAACATTTGATTGCTATAAGAATTTTTTCTTCTAATCCAACTCTTATTTTGGAAAGTTTCAATTCATATTCAAAACCCAATTTAGATATTCCTATTTTGGTTTGGAAAATTCCTTCAACCCTTTTATCATCATCCCAGTTCAGAATTTTTAAAGAATTTAAAAATCGAGTATCGACACATTCTTTTATGTGAAATTCTATCAAATAAAATTTCAAATATTAAAATCATTTAACCAACCGATGTCTGTATATAATTATCTATCCAATGGCCAAGTGATTTAATATTTAATTTCTCGATATTTCAGGGATGGATCTATCATTTCAATCCAAATCAGGGTCACAGAGATATATCATTTCACTCTGTGTTCTTAATTCATTTTATCGATAAATCCCGGGTTCATTAGATGCCCGCAACATCAAGGGTAAATGGAATTTATCGTCACAAGCAACATGCATTACAATATACTGAAATAAGGAGCATTTAAACATGTCACTATAAATTCAGCAATAATTTCAACCAACATCCATCATAACAATTTCATTCAACTGATTCAGCATTAAACTGTTTTCAAGGTTTAACCAGAGTTCGAATTCAACTAGGAATTTAAATTAAATTTAATAACAAATCATTTACTTAAATTGCATGTTAACACTCTTGCATGTTAAATTCAAACCACACATCAACAATTCACACAACCATGCAACCGAACTTACTTCATAATTTAATTCAATAAATATGGGAATAATTCAGTATTTCGTGAGTGAGAAAACCACTCACCTTTAGGTCCTTAATGGATCGGACGTCCAAAAGAAGCCCAAAATTTGACAGTCTCTAAACACAGCAAGGTTAGTGCCAAAACGTCCGCAATTCCGCCACGATCCCAACGCAACAAACCGCGTCCAAATCCGAGTTAATATGAAGAAGTTATCAGCATTTAACCATTTGGATTTAAATATATAAAAAATTAAATAAAATAATTCCTCAACCACTTACGACTTGCCACGTCATCTCCTCCCTCCCGCTCTTTCCTCTCTGTTCCGCTACAGTAAAACCAACGTGAAAAGGACCCAAACCCGCTCTACTTTGACCAACAAATACGACCAAACCCGACCACTATCGGAGCCAAGACCACCTCCAACCGGAAGCCCACTGAAATCCGCGTCCATCCCTGGTCACGACCCCATCTCCGGTCGCCCCGTTCGCGCACCATCGTCGGTCAAGGGTTGCGGTTTTCGAACCCTAAAGCATCGATTTCCGGTGAAATACAAGACCATAAGTTGAACGAATACCACCGTTGAACTTGTATCGTCCTCCTCTACAAAACCCATAAGTTAATTTCTCCGATTAAACTCCGAATCAAAAACCCCCAATTTTTCTTTTATAGGTTCGAAAATCAGAGACTTTGACCACGAATTCCGACCAAACGAAGCGCTGCATGTCAGATCTGAGACTACCCGCGAGTTCGTGCCGTCGAGATCTTCGTTTTGACATATAATAAGCTAGGTTTTGACAAGATTTGAATTTTGAGTTGAAATCCATTTTAAATCTAGGGTTTTGAATATTTTTTCAGCCATTAGCAAATAAATTTGGTGGAGGAGGTGTAAATGGCTGATGGAGTGTTAGTGGGCTTATTTTATATCAAATTATAAGGCCAAACTGATTAACACACACACCGTTACCGTATATCAATTCGAACGTACATTTCACATTACCGGGCCCACATACTGACCCCGAAAAATCCAGAAAAATTATTTTTGTTTATGATTTGACGATACGATTCTAACAAAATTGATTTCGTCGAATTCCGAGACCGTCTGAAAATGACCATTTTCGGGTCGATCTAAATTAACTGTCAACTGGTAAACCGCGTTTTCACTTGCCCCGCTCACAGATTAATTCGAAAAATTCCGAAAATTGAAACCTAGTAATAATTCGCCGTTCCGGATCCAATGGCGCCAGTTTCGTCGAATTCCGAGACAGTCGCCAAAACAGTTAAATTCACAGTTAAATAAATAAATAAAATATTCAAAAATTCAATTAACTGATTAAATTCAATTTAAATATTTTAAAAGAATCCCAATTAAATCAACTGATAACTTAAATAAAATTTTATATTCCCAAATATAATTATTTAAAATTTAACAAATCCGGAATTCAAATTTAGATTTCCATTGCTTATAGTTTCTTTATATAAATTCCATAGCGACCTTTCGAAATTTTGATTTACTCATAACTTGCAATTTATCCGGCGAAATTTCAATTTCTTACATTCTCTGGAAAGATATGATTAATTCGATTACAACGTTTCCAGTTTTGTTCAATTCTGATTTAAAAATGAATTTTATATATTTTTCCAAAGTTTGAAATCGAATTTTCAAACTACCGCGCCATTTCAGGCTCGTAATATAAATAAATATAAATTTAACCAATAGTATATGATTTATTTAATAAAAATTTACATTTTAAATATAAAGAAATTATGGTTCGTTACATTCTCCCTCACTTAAAATCTTTTCGTCCTCGAAAAGAGAACGAAACGATATCAAGCGCATATCTATTTTAAATTCATACATAAAAGTAGTCATTATTAAGTAAGTTATATTTGTAAATCTCACAAATTTTCTAACTCCCGAAATCACGGAAAATTTTGGCAGCATCTCCTTTGTACGGAGAGGTCCGGGAAAAGTCCCAATTCATATATAACCCAAATACATCTCATCCAATGATGAGGCATCCCAAAAGTGGGGAAAACAAAATATAAAACCCTCAAAACCATATTCCACAAGTACGTACCTCTTTTAGCGTTATATTGCATTTTTATTTACCTTAGCGTTTAGCATTTTAGCGCAAGCGAGCTTCGAAGCGAAATGCGACTTCTTACACCTGCCAAATACTTACATACACATTAAGAATTTAACATATAGAAAATATATAACAATTGTATACAACCTACATATCAAGATTTCATCGTTTCAACTACAAAACCAAATATCCGTAACAGGCCAGCGAACAAATCGTTGATTATCACGTATCAAAGTTGAAATTTGACCAAAGCATACTAGGCAAAAGTTGTTGCTATCGTCTCAGGTTTTGCGAAAATGTCCGGACTCATCGAATTCGGATAATCGGTTAAAAGTTATGGCAGTTTTACCGCAAGTGAATGCTTCAGCCCGAGCGCTGAAAAATGCAGGCCTGAATTGTTCATGTCAGTTTTCAACCCTTAAAACATCAAAATTTTATTCAGCATTTTAAAGAAAAGTTTTAGTTTACACTCTGGCCTTTCCGAATTGTATTCGCACATAAAAATCCGACGTTCCTTTAGGGAGTTATGGTCAAAACAATATAGGTATACGCTTCAGTTTTTAATTTTCTGCACATACAACTACGACTAAAACTTGCATTTCAGCTTAGTAAACATAGGAATTCGACAGGGCTTTATAAACAAAAGTTTTAGCTCGGTTTCTAAGGTTTTCGAAAAGCCCGGAATCGTCAGATTTCGATCATCCCATCAAAAGTTATACCTATTTTATTTCAGCTTATCGACTATTCCAGTTGTTCATAAACATTGACTCATTTCATTTCAAATTCAAACTTTCCGGTTCCAAAGATTTTAGCCAAGTTTAACCATCTAAATGGATTTTCATTTCATTATGTTCGAATATGTTTTACCCTTATTGCTTAAGTATACTCATGTTCATTTCCAACTTATTTATTCGTTCATTAAATCATTTACATTTACTTCATAATCCAAGAATTTGATTGATTTTTTTTTTTTCATTCAATCGCTTACTTTATCCAACAATTTTTTTTTTATTCGTTTCTTGTTTCATTTTCAAGCATTTGTTCGAGTTCAAACTTGGATTTATTTTAACCTTTACTACAAACTTAATTATTTTAAATCCTTAACTCATTTTACATGAATCAATTTACCAAACTCATTTACATCAATTTCCAATTTCATTACTTATTCTCTTCCTAAGTGCTTTATTCCCAATTGATCTTTGCATGGCCACTTGAGTTAACTCTCATCGAGTCAATTCACTTATTTATTCGACTCTCAAGTCTTGGTTCGAATCAAGGATGGTCCATAACTCAAACTTATACTTAGTTCTCTAATCAATTATTATTCGGTTCTTAAGTTAACTTGTTTAACTTGAATGTCCTACTCAACTTAAGTTATATTCAATTGACCAAAAGTATTTATATTTCCCTTTTTTCTTCGTTTTCACACCTAGATTTAAATTCGATATATGATTCAAATGCGATTTACACCAAATTTGCTCACTCCATTCCGATATATTATCAATTCCATTTCATTTTATATTAAGTTTCATTCCATTGACTCAAATGTTAATTCTCAAATCGATCTTATTCGGCCTCCTGAGCTAAACTTCATTTAGCTCGATTCTCCCACTCGACTTAAATTATATTTCATTCGACAAAAGCTTTGTACTCGTTCACTTCACTATTCGTACTCAGGTTTTCATTCGAGGTATTGTCCAAATGAGTTTACCCCATTCAGATTCTCTATACCTTCATTTTTACGTGCATAATGATTCAGCATTCAATTCCTTCATTTTTAGTTTATCGGCCATCACATATTATCAATAAACAAGAATTTCTTCCAACTCCTTCTCGGATTAACTCAATATACTTATTGATCATTCAAGTCATGGGTTATCATTTTTATTACACCACTTAATATTTCTATTCATTTTAAATTAACTTAGGTATAAATTTTTCTTCGAAGCGAATTTCAACTTCCCTACACCTTTATCAACTAAACTAGTAACTTATTTAACTCTATTATCGTCCCCGATTAAATCTAAGCGATGGTTCCTTTCCCTCAACGTTTAAATCCAAAATCTCAATGACTCGAGTTACTTTAATCCTTGAGTCAATGTCATTTGTTAAGGTGATTTTAAATTGCTTGATTCCGGGTCTCAAACTAAGTTTAAAGTAACAACATATATACTTATATATTTTATAAACCATACTATATGAAATTCAATTCCGAACTTTAATTTAAGAAAGAAATTTAAATTCTGGGTTTAAATTTTAAATTAAACTTTGAGTATAGTAAACTAATGCCTTTATAAAAATTTATACGATAAAAAGTTAAATCCAAAACTTCTGTGGCAAACCTAATTATAATCATTATTGAGTGGTCTCTCCCCCACTTAAACTCTTCAGAATAACCATCGATAATGCGCGCACTCATTACCAAGGCTATTTCGAAGATCTGAGCGAGGGATTATACACTCTTTTATAAAGACTTGTGAAAACTCCATCCTTTTTGATAATACTTATAATATGATTTCTATTTCAAACTTGACAAAACTTATTTCAAAAGTATTCTCAGGATCAAGTTTCAAATTCATTTCTATTTAAGTTACAGACATAATTTATAGCCAACTAGGCTTACGATATATCATTCTCGAATATTTTTATAAAACCAGCTAGCTTTTCTTATTATATTTATTATTAAATTGACCATAATAGGTAACAACTTAATATTATTACCTACCAACGACCAGTGCTTATACCTTTTTAAACCACTAATAGTATATATAATATATACAAAATATAATCGAAAACCATATTATGTCGATCATTCTATTCGACTATTTAGGAATTCCTATCGATTCTATGGCGTCCCATATATCGACCAGAATCCATAAATATTCAACAGAATTAGCCAACACAATATAAAACCATTTTATATCGAAATACAAGTACGCTCTCTCATATCACTCAAACTCATTCTAGGGCGTTTCTAACCCTATCTCTAATGAGTTTATTCCCAACAGAGCCAAGGTTATCGCTAACCATCGCTCTGATACCAACTGTAACGACCCATATTTTTGACCGTTCAAATCGACAATAAACCACACATGTCGACCCAAACAAATCGCCAACACAGGCAGTTATTTGATAAAGAAGAAAAGAAAGAAAGAAGAGAAAAACCAATCACAGAATCTCACAGCGGAAGGACAACATATAATAAATAAATAGCAATTAAAGCAGTTGAAATGTATACATTGGTTATAACTTTCAAATGAATATCAGAGTTACATATATATACAGATGTACATAATAAGCAGCGGAATACCTATATATGATGAATATACATATATAAATCTTCGTCTTCGATCTCCAAGGCATAGTCATCTTCAGTAACTGCAATGTCTGCTGACCCGAACATATTGCATAAAAGAAAACACAACAAACACTCGGATCAGCACTAAATCATCTCATATTAGTCAAATTAAAATATGAAATAACATCAGTATCATGGGTGCAGTAACTCAAGAGATGTTACGGGATTTTCCATCTCTCAAGGATCCGTTAAACTAATACATACATAATATAGTACGCTATTATGATAGTGTCTATCCAGTAAAATATAAATACTGAAATTAGCGTAAGCGGGATTACCATATTACCCTTACGCCGTTTATAGGCATCAACAGTCTATACAGTACCGTAAATTCACCGTACTGGTGTTATCAGAGGGCACTCCATAGAAGGCAATGCTAAATCAAAATCGTATGGGGCTCGATAAGGATATATATGACAAGGCACTCGAGGCAATGCCCAGGGTAGGATTCTACCAATTGCACTCCCGGACCGGTGGTAACGCATAGCAGCCACTACCGCCCACCTCGGAACACACTCCCATAATCATAAAATTAAATGGGCCCAAATCATCATCATCATAGTCATATAAATAGCATCGAAGAAGTGTGTCCGATCAAAGGCGCTAACCTCAATTAGTCACGGTATAGCTCCTGTTTTAGTCATTTCAATTCTGACCCGAAAGTCAGGGCTATTTCGTCATCGATCATGTTCTTCGATTCAATAATCGCCTCCAAGTCATCATACTCGTTCTGGATACGTCATAACGTTCACAGTTGTCAAAGTGGTATCGACACTGACAGAGAGTATGCCTTATGCCGACTCCGGTCTCTTTAACAACCAACGCTTACATTTTCCACATCGGTTGGTTCTTTTACATTTCAAAGGTTCGCTTTCATATCAAAATATCATATTCTGTTTCGAACCAATTTATATTCCAAGAATAGAATATAGTTTCATGTTGAAATATCATAAATCTTACTAAACCGATTATATTCTAAAATTAGAATATATTTCCATATCCTTATACTAAAATCATTTAGTATTTAAGATCGACTTATATTCAATTAGAACATATTTAATCTCAAAAGATTTCAAATTATTCTAATTCGATTCATATTCAAAAATTCATTCATATTCAATAGAATATATCCTTCCATAACTTATTTCAATCCTTTAGGAGATAAGTTTATATTCTAGTATAATAAACTTCACTTTCATATTTGAAATCGGTTTGAAATTGATTCATAATAAAGTGATATAACTCTATCTCAACTCCATTTCCACAACTATTCAAAAACCAGTGGTTCAAACTCAAGCATTTCCATTCGGAAGAATTTAAAATTTGAGAAAATACTTGTAAACTAAATGTTCATATAATAATAATAATAATAATAATAATAATAAATTTTTATAGAATAAATATATATAGATGTATATACAGAATATAATAGTTAAGATAATTTAGTAATTTAAATATTATATATATACTTAAAATAAGATTTACTAGAACCTTTGAAAAATGAATTATAAGGAAATTATTTAAATACAATAGTATTAAGTAAAAGTAATTAATAGTTTTAAAGCTAGAATAATTATTTAGAATCAATGCATAAATATTAAAAATAAATTTCTTAAATCAAAACCTTTCTTCCTTCCAAATTTCAAATACTTGAATTTATCCTCCGGTCTCAACGGAGTTCATTTAGTTCCCTATCTTGTTTCAACCTCGTTCAAAACAACTACTTGATTTCAAGAGTTCCGAGATATATATATTCCAACTGGGTTAAAACAACTCAGATACTCTTGATTTCTAATTTTCCCAACATTTGATTGCTATAAGAATTTTTTCTTCTAATCCAACTCTTATTTTGGAAAGTTTCAATTCATATTCAAAACCCAATTTAGATATTCCTATTTTGGTTTGGAAAATTCCTTCAACCCTTTTATCATCATCCCAGTTCAGAATTTTTAAAGAATTTAAAAATCGAGTATCGACACATTCTTTTATGTGAAATTCTATCAAATAAAATTTCAAATATTAAAATCATTTAACCAACCGATGTCTGTATATAATTATCTATCCAATGGCCAAGTGATTTAATATTTAATTTCTCGATATTTCAGGGATGGATCTATCATTTCAATCCAAATCAGGGTCACAGAGATTTATCATTTCACTCTGTGTTCTTAATTCATTTTATCGATAAATCCCGGGTTCATTAGATGCCCGCAACATCAAGGGTAAATGGAATTTATCGTCACAAGCAACATGCATTACAATATACTGAAATAAGGAGCATTTAAACATGTCACTATAAATTCAGCAATAATTTCAACCAACATCCATCATAACAATTTCATTCAACTGATTCAGCATTAAACTGTTTTCAGGGTTTAACCAGAGTTCGAATTCAACTAGGAATTTAAATTAAATTTAATAACAAATCATTTACTTAAATTGCATGTTAACACTCTTGCATGTTAAATTCAAACCACACATCAACAATTCACACAACCATGCAACCGAACTTACTTCATAATTTAATTCAATAAATATGGGAATAATTCAGTATTTCGTGAGTGAGAAAACCACTCACCTTTAGGTCCTTAATGGATCGGACGTCCAAAAGAAGCCCAAAATTTGACAGTCTCTAAACACAGCAATGTTAGTGCCAAAACGTCCGCAATTCCACCACGATCCCAACGCAACAAACCGCGTCCAAATCCGAGTTAATATGAAGAAGTTATCAGCATTTAACCATTTGGATTTAAATATATAAAAAATTAAATAAAATAATTCCTCAACCACTTACGACTTGCCACGTCATCTCCTCCCTCCCGCTCTTTCCTCTCTGTTCCGCTACAGTAAAACCAACGTGAAAAGGACCCAAACCCGCTCTACTTTGACCAACAAATACGACCAAACCCGACCACTATCGGAGCCAAGACCACCTCCAACCGGAAGCCCACTGAAATCCGCGTCCATCCCTGGTCACGACCCCATCTCCGGTCGCCCCGTTCGCGCACCATCGTCGGTCAAGGGTTGCGGTTTTCGAACCCTAAAGCATCGATTTCCGGTGAAATACAAGACCATAAGTTGAACGAATACCACCGTTGAACTTGTATCGTCCTCCTCTACAAAACCCATAAGTTAATTTCTCCGATTAAACTCCGAATCAAAAACCCCCAATTTTTCTTTTATAGGTTCGAAAATCAGAGACTTTGACCACGAATTCCGACCAAACGAAGCGCTGCATGTCAGATCTGAGACTACCCGCGAGTTCGTGCCGTCGAGATCTTCGTTTTGACATATAATAAGCTAGGTTTTGACAAGATTTGAATTTTGAGTTGAAATCCATTTTAAATCTAGGGTTTTGAATATTTTTTCAGCCATTAGCAAATAAATTTGGTGGAGGAGGTGTAAATGGCTGATGGAGTGTTAGTGGGCTTATTTTATATCAAATTATAAGGCCAAACTGATTAACACACACACCGTTACCGTATATCAATTCGAACGTACATTTCACATTACCGGGCCCACATACTGACCCCGAAAAATCCAGAAAAATTATTTTTGTTTATGATTTGACGATACGATTCTAACAAAATTGATTTCGTCGAATTCCGAGACCGTCTGAAAATGACCATTTTCGGGTCGATCTAAATTAACTGTCAACTGGTAAACCGCGTTTTCACTTGCCCCGCTCACAGATTAATTCGAAAAATTCCGAAAATTGAAACCTAGTAATAATTCGTCGTTCCGGATCCAATGGCGCCAGTTTCGTCGAATTCCGAGACAGTCGCCAAAACAGTTAAATTCACAGTTAAATAAATAAATAAAATATTCAAAAATTCAATTAACTGATTAAATTCAATTTAAATATTTTAAAAGAATCCCAATTAAATCAACTGATAACTTAAATAAAATTTTATATTCCCAAATATAATTATTTAAAATTTAACAAATCCGGAATTCAAATTTAGATTTCCATTGCTTATAGTTTCTTTATATAAATTCCATAGCGACCTTTCGAAATTTTGATTTACTCATAACTTGCAATTTATCCGGCGAAATTTCAATTTCTTACATTCTCTGGAAAGATATGATTAATTCGATTACAACGTTTCCAGTTTTGTTCAATTCTGATTTAAAAATGAATTTTATATATTTTTCCAAAGTTTGAAATCGAATTTTCAAACTACCGCGCCATTTCAGGCTCGTAATATAAATAAATATAAATTTAACCAATAGTATATGATTTATTTAATAAAAATTTACATTTTAAATATAAAGAAATTATGGTTCGTTACACAAAGTCAACGTCTAAAATCATTCTTGGAATTACCCACTGATCGAGAGGAGGAGCTCACGATTCTTCATGAGCCATGCTACGTCAAGTAGGAAAGTTAAGTTAACCCTCCTTTGTAAATATGTAAATATTTCTCTCATTGTGTCATGCATTGACTATGGGGACACAGTCAAAATTTTAGTGTGGGGGGGGGGGAATCTCATTTTCATAGTCTAAAGTTGTAAAGTTCCCCCTTTTTTTTCTTTGTAAAAAAAAAAAGAAGTGTTTTGCATTTTTATTTACTTTTAATATATGACATGATGAATTTAGCATACGGTTTTGGTCGTACGATTAAAATATTTGGAATTTACTTCTCTTAATGGATAACAAAAGAAACGTTTGAAATATGAACAAATTTGGTGTAACTGGTTTATAGGGAGATTCGTAGGTGATGAGTATGAAATGTTTTCTAAATTGTAATCCGATTAAATGAATGGATAATTATGATTACTTACGTTAACATTTTAGATCGTTTAAGTGAAGTTGTGCTAAGATATTCTCGCTAAACTCTCTCTCTTTAAAAAAAAAGGAAAAAAAAAAGAAAAAAGGAAAAAAAAAAAGGTATATATTTATATATATATAATAATCCAAGGGTATCCAACATTGCTGGTACATCTGGCGTTGGTGTGCAAACCCGCCAAGCTCTATCCGGCACCTTGTTGACAAAGTCAGAGTCGGTATATCTTGGTCTCATTTTATGAGTTGGACACCTTAGGATTACTGACCCTCACGTAAGTCGTAGTGCAGTGTAGGGGAGGTATACCTAGGTATTTGTAAATAATAATAATATAAATATGTTGTAATAAAGAGAGAGTTAGCACTTGAAATCCAAGCACACTCTTCACTTATTTGACCTAACTTGCTAACCAAAAGTAATTAAAGATGCCATCTTACGATTGTTGATATCGATTACAGAATTCATTTCATATTTGCACTATGTTTTTACCAAAACAACTGGCCAAGCTGGAGGAGTTTGTAGCGATAACTGACTTTTGTTTGAAGTTTTGATTAGTAACGGACTTAAATTTCATAGTGACGACCCAAACTTGTATTAACTCCTTCATGTAAAATTTAAAAGTAAATTACCCATTTGTAAATAATCTTGCATTCATCTTATACATATTTTCTAATCTTGCATTTTGTAAATATTTTTTGCATTTAATATTTGGATTTTGTGGTTAGTATCCGCTGAAAACCATCACGAGACAACAATCGTCCTACTGGGGACACCCAGAGGTTTAACGGCTTGTTGCATACGCTCAATGCAATCGTGCTCCCTACGAAAGTGGATTTATCTTAGTTTTTTTTTACTTTATTCGAGGACGAATAAAAAGATAAGTGTGGGGGTATTTGATGTGCACAAAAAATGCACATTTATATTCACATATTTACTCTTGTTTAGTTTAATAAATGAACATTCTTGGGTATTTTATGTGATCAAACCATGTTTTAAAGATTTACAAAATCATCACTTATTTTGGGAAAAAAGAGGGTCACTTGTGCATGTTTTAATTTGTGAAATCTTTTACTCGTTCCATGTTATTTACTCTCGTAGGAATTTAGGAGCTAAAATGATCCATACATATGAAGAGATGAAGGAAAGCATGCACATACACAAAAGAAGGCAAAGAATTAATACATCTTATGGATAGTGGAGGGCCCATCTTTCAACTAGCCCACTTGCTTCATATTATTGAATGGGACAAAAGGCCTCATGCATTCTACATGACATATTAGTGGCTAAGATCAATTAGAAGCTTCATGAAGGGCCATTTTGGGGAATTCCCAAGAAAAGTGATTAGGGTTTTAGGGTTTTAGATCATGTATATATACCCCTTTGTTTCATGTATTTTGTATCTTCTTTTTAGCATATGAAAGTGTAAGTGATCAAATAAATAAAAATGGCTTCCAAGCCTATTTCTCTTATGTCTATCTTATGTCTCTTTTAATTTCTATGCTTTACTTTCATGTTCATAGCTTAGATTTATTACATTCATGTTCATAGCTTAGATTTACATTCATGTTCATTTACTTTATGTTCTTAGTTTAGTTTTCTTCTTGTTCTACTTAGTTTTCTTTCATTTTGCTTAATTTTCTAATGTTGAAACTTACATGTGTTGATATGACAACACATATGAGTGGCTAATCCCTTGATTTAGGGGTAATGATACTCTCTAACTTTGTGTAAGTTCAACAAGTGTATGATTTGTGATCTTTAATATGTTCTTAATGTTAGTGAATATGGATGTAAGTTTATACAATTGGGTTTGATAGGTCATATTGCATTTGCAAATGATCTATGCTTATTCAATATAAACACAAGTTACATCAATATTTGCTAAGTGATTATTGATTTTGAAATAAAAGTATGAACAAAATTGGATGGTCTATAGTGCTAGCCAATAGTTCATAGACCATACTTAGACTAGTTTTGCTTTAGTTTCATTTTCATGAGAATCATAAGTGGTGTAAATATTGCATTTATATCATTTGTTGAGATCATACATTGTATGTTTGACAACTTACATAAAGGTGAGAGTGGATTTACCTCTAAATTACTCTCTAATTTCACTTTTAGCTCTCAACTTAGTTTCTAGTTTCATAGTTTTTATTAGAACAATTCAAAGTTTGGTTTAGTTCGATTGAATAAAATTGAAATCACTTCTTTCCCTGTGGATCGACTCGCACTCACTACGTATTACAATAGTACGCCGTGCACTTGCGGTTATTTCAATATTCGTGCGACGGTTTTCTAATTTAATAGAAATTCCGTTGTAGCGAACAAGTCATATACCATACTCATATTCCTCATTGTTTTTATTTTTGGAATTTTATTCAATAATTCGTTTAGGTTATAATTGTTGGAGAATGGAGTTTTGACGACAACAGTTTCATTTCAATATTAATTGATTATAAAATATATACTGACACTTTTGCATAGAATATATACACACACATATGCAGGATTTATATACAGGAAATATTACTGAAGACTGTACAGTTCAAAGATATTAAAGATTCAGAGTTTAGAGAGATTTCAGGACTCATGAGTATTCAAGATTTCAAGAGTTTAAGAGTTCAATATTAATATAGTTATAGAGTCTAGATTATGTAAGACTCTAAACAACACTCCAGGTTCAAATTCAAATTCTGGTTTTCAAATTCGGTTTTAAATTCTATCTTCAATTCCTTTGTATTTTATTTTTCTTTCTATTTTATTTTATATCCTTTCTATTCTCTTTTCTTATTTTAATTTTTTGTTCAAACTCAAAGTTAGATAAGTTTCATATATTTATATTTTCACTTTTTATACAATTTTAACCTTTATAATTTTATAAATATATTTAAGTAGTTTATATTTATGTTTTTATATGATTTCCTAGTTTACAATATTAATTTATAACACTATATTTGAATTCAAGAATTTCCAGAATTATATTTATATCAAAACACTTGAAAAATGCTCAAAAATTAATTTAACACTATAAGTATGTCGACATACAAAAACCTATATATCGACATATAACTGTCATTTTTTCAATTTTGAAAGGAAGTGTCTTTTCATTATTTGAGATGGATTTGAAGCATGGTATCTTTTCAAACTCTATAAAAAGGGCTTAAATTTGATTTTTTATTATCTATTCTCTCTAACTTCATCCTCTTTCTCTACACCATTATTCTTAATCATTTTTATGATTTCTACACTTATACTCTGTCAAATTCAATTCCATTTTGGTCAAACTTCTTCCTCTACACTCTCTACTTTCTACTCTCTGAATCAAGTGCTATTGAAGAATTATAGGTCTTTTTGTAATTTGTTTGGGTTGAAAAAAGGAATCGGTGGTATCCCTTGTAGCCGTAAAATCGAGAACGGAATCGGTGGCATCCCTTGTAGCCATGAAATCAAGGATGGGCAAAACCTGATCAAGTGTGCATGGAAACGATGGTATCCCTTGTAGCCGTGAAATCAAGGAGGGATGTAATTGGATTTTGATATTGTAATAAAACTCTGTGCAATCCAGCATTGCGTGGGACCGGACGTAGGAGTAATCCGAACCAGTATAAAATCCGGTGCATTCTTTCCTTTTTCGATTTTTTTTGCATCTGTGTTTGATTTTGTGTCTGTGATTGTTTCTGTGGTGTTTGATTCATCTAGCAATTCACATAAATTTTAGATTTAGTTTAAATTCTTAAAAATACTATTCACCCCCCTCTAGTGTTTGTTTTGCCTTAACGATCATTTCTGCATTTCCTAAAAATTGGTATCGGAGGAAGGTCTTTCAAAAAGTTCATAATCTGATTTTACAAAATATTGATAATGGCAACCAAAACTGGTAGCAATAACAGTTCTTTTGTAGATGGTCAGTCCACCATTGGACCACCATTGTTTAATGGTAGTAATTACTCATATTAGGCATGTAGAATGAAAATTTATATACAATCAGTAGGTTTAGACATATGGAATAGTACACAAAATGAATATGTTGAACCCACAACCGCATTTGCACAATGGAGAAATGAACAAAAGGTTGATGAACAAAGCAATTCTAAAGCCATGAATATGTTATTTTGTTCATTACATAGGAATGAGTTTAATAGTGTCAGTGTGTAAAACTTCTAATGAAATTTGGAGAACTTTACAAGTTACTCATGAAGGAACCAGTAAAGTTAAACAAACTAAAATAGCAATGTTAGTAAATTAGTTTGAATTATTCAAAATAAATGATAATGAGTCTATTTCAGATATGTATTGTAGCTTTCAAGAGATAGTGCATTCATTAACAGCACTTGAAAAACTTATTCTGAGACTGAACAAGTCAGAATAATGCTAAGTTCATTAACTCTAGAATGGGATCTTAAAACTATGGAAGCCAATGATGTGAATGAAATGAAGATTGAAGAGTTAATCGGAAATCTGATGTCTTACGAAATCCAATTATAGAAAAGAAAAGAAAACAGGCCAATAGAGAAGAAATCAATTGCAATAAAGCAACAGCAAATGATTCTGACTCGAGTAGTGAAGATGATGAAGAAACAGCTCTTATGACAAATCATTTTAGAAGATTTCTGAGATATGAAAGGAAGAATTATAATTAAGAAAGTTCAAGAAGTAAGGAAGGCCGATGTTATAACTGCAACAAACCTGGACATATAAAGAAAATGTGTCCTTATCTAGACAAATCAACTCAACAAACAGACAACAACAATTCGTCAAGAAAGAGAAAGAAAGCATACATAGCAACATTAGATGATTCAGATTCATCATCAAGTGACGAAGAACCATAAACTGGAAATACAAATATATGCTTTACGACAATTCAGAGTTTAGAAAATTTTGAGAAAAGGATCTAGAAACCAGGTACGCCTTAATTAAACTTTAATTTTATTTGATTGAATGGGTGCTTTGTTTGATTGCTTTGGTTTGAATTTAAAAACTTTAAAATTTAAACTTGAAAGTTAAAATTCAAATTCAAAATTTGAATTTGATTTTTGAAATTCAAAATAATATAGTAATAATAAATAACAAATAAAAATAATAAAATTACGTGTTTGTATGTTTGATAGGATTAGAATTATTTTAGGAAATCGTTAAACCTGAAATATATATCGTCAATTTAAAAAATTAAAATCACCAAAATAAAATTCCCTTTGAAAATTAGCCTATATGTCGACATACATTTTACTATATGTCGACATATCAGACAGAAACTTGAAATTTGAAATTTTAATTTCAAAAGTTTAAACTTTCAAACTTCCCTCTAACATTTCACCAAATCCCAAGGTCTGAAAATGTGTCATTTCAATCTGAAAAGTTGTGCCTATTCAATTCATATCTATTTAATTCACATCTATTCAAATTCTATATATACATCTACTCTTTCTACCTTTCATTCACAACTCAAAACAATATTCTTCATATTTATTCTCTTCAAAACTATCAATTCAGTGGCTTCCTCTAGTTATCTCAAAAATTGAAGATAACCAAAACCATCAAAGGCTTTCTTCATAATGACAAAGAGGCTATCAAGATCTGTGGTAACTATTTAGCAAGTGCTAAAGTAAACACGGGTGCTTTCGCCGTCTTCAGCAATTTTCGCTCTTATGATCTTACCTCTCTCTTCAAAACAACGAAGTCTTGAGTCAATTTGACTCCCATGATAATGACGAAGTGTGTTACCCCAAACTCGTCAAGATGTTCTATGCCAATCTCAACCGTGGATTTTACGAAGGCAATGAAAACCAACTTTGGAGTTGTGTCAAAGGCACTCAAATTGTTCTTGATGCTAAACTCTTAGGCACTATTCTAAATTGTAAAAACACAGCTCGGATTTTTCGTATTTTGCTATCGAAGAAACCGATTTGGAAACTTAGCATGACATATTCGAAGATGGTGCTCCAAGGGAATTCAAAAATCACTACTTTTGTTCAAAGACAAGAATTGTCAGTCTTCTACTCCAACATACCATCACTCCCCATTCCGGAAATTTCAATAATCCAACTCTCAAAGCCCAAATGGCTCTCTTTGCTATTATGGGTGGCTATACTATCAGTTAGGCCCAAATGATCTTAAATGAAATTAAGCACATAGAATTGTCGTCAAGAGAAAACACTCTCTACTACGGTGTTTATCTCACTCGTATTTTCAAATACTTTAATGTTGATCTTCTTGGAGAAGAATTTGTGCCTAAAAAAGTGTTTGACTCATCAAACATTCATCTCATGCAAATTCCTATCACTTTCAAACCGTATGAGACATTCGAAGCCAAACAAGCTCGAATGCAACAAGAACAAGATCCAATGGAAGTAGAAGAAGAAGAGGTTTCTTTGGAAAGTATTGAGTATTCAACCGACGCTAAACACAATTACAATGAGATAATTATTCAAAATCAAGTGAAAATCGTTAAAAATCAAAAGACCCTTAATAAGAAACTTTCCAAAGTGACCAAATTTATGGTCAAAATAGGAAGAAAGCGTGGAATCTCACCTCCTTCATCATCATCAGTATAACTAGTCTATCTAGTTTAATCAACCTCTATCTATTCGCTTATATTTCCTTGTATTTGCTTTTGAATCCCGTATTTAAGTGTGTCCTGATTAGTTGGATGTATTTAATTTCTATTAAGTAATGAATGGAGCTTTATTTATGATAAAATCATCTTTATGTCTCTGTAAAAACTATAGAAATAATTATAATATAATAGAGTTCAAAAGAATTCAAAATTTGAAAATTTGAAAATTTTTCACTAAGGTATGTCGACATAAAGAAAAGCATATGTTGACATATAACTGACACATTTTCAAATTGTTTCAAATTTTAAAACTAAAATAACTACTCGTGTCCATTCAAAATCCAACGAATTCCAAACACTATTTAAGTCTATTTCTTCCCCAAAAATTCATTATTCTATTTCTCCTTCTTCCATATTCATTTCTTATCAAATCCATGGAAAATCCAATTCATAATCTTAGTGAAAATCTAGAAGAAACCTTGAATTCTTTCAAAAATATTCTCTCTATCATTCTACGAAACCAGCGTCATATCGAACTGAGCCAAATTAAGATGTTTGAACAGAAAGAGAAGCATTTTGATGCAATGCAATGGCTAATCTCCTCTCTTTTCAGAGATGAAGATAATAATCTTGCAAAGGCTCCACCAACCAAAGAAGATGAAGATTGGGAAGTCATTAAGAAGGATCCTATCTTTGGAGAATACGGTTGGGTTGAAGTTCCAAGAAATGTTAAATTATTCGGTACGATTCGATTAATTTGTTTGAATTTCAATTGGATTCTATGATTAGAAACTTGTATATATGTTAAAACATATGGTATGGTGTGATTTGATTTGATTTGTATAACAAAAAAACATATGTAATTATAATACTTGGATTGATTTGTATATTGCTGGGAATTATTATTATAAGTTTGTATAGATTAAGGGGGAGTATTTCTACTTTGAATTGGTTTTAGATTAAGGGGTAATATCATTAGTTACTTATTATTTTTAAGATTTTATTTAGATAGTTATACAATTTAGAGGGAGTTGTTTTAGAATTTCTTTTTGATAATGCCAAAGGGGGAGAAATTATAAAATATAGAGAAATTGTTTATAGGATTCAAATAAACAGGGGGAGTATTTAAGAGGATCATCATCAAGTATATACAGGTATGATATGGTATTTTATAAACTAAGGTTGTCATCATCAAAAAGGGGGAGATTGTTGGAGAATGGAGTTTTGATGACAACAACCTTATTTCAGTATTAATTGATTATAAAATATATACTAACACTTTTGCAATATATATATGTTGACTTGCTTTTTAGTCAAAGCTGTCACACATGAAATCTCAGGTTAACAATACGCACAAGTATGTGGAATATTGTCAGAAGATATGGAGCGATTTGGCTGAAGTCGCATCACAGACAAAGAATGGCCCGAAACTCCTATCAGACGATCTCTTTTGGGCCCGAAAACAGCAAATATGGAGCTGAGCTCTATAAATTTTGTAGCTCTCTAAATCAGCTTCGGAACGAGCTTTCATTTGGCTAAAACAGACTTACGGTTCGAAAGTTACGCCCGTTTCCGTGAACGCGTGCAGAACCGGGAACATGGAACCTGGAATTGGCATAAACCATTGGGATTGGATATACGGTTCGGATAGGGTGAGAGGACCCAATGGCATAACTTTGCAAAAGGAAATTTAGTACTCCCCAAATTGGGTCGGAGCACAGAAGACCCGACCTGCCTAAAGTATTTTACACTAAAGTGCTTCCAGTCTTCGAATCGGAGACATCAACTCGGTTCGGATCGGAACCGAATCGAACCGCTTCGACCTGCTTCTGCTCATGAGTTTGACCTGTTCTTGAGGAGTAACCGCCTCCAACAAACTCGGATCTAATTACACTTGGCAGAGCACGATCTGGAGAGGTTTTCTCCACTTTCTCCACTACATTCCGAGATTAAAGGAAGCGCGCCATGTGGCATCCGAACCGAACCCAGAAATCACCTATAAATACACCGCTTGGAGGAGAATTAAGGGATCTTTTTGGCCACTCTCTTACCCGGTTTCCACCATTGCAACGCAAGACTTTGCGAACACATCAAAGCCGAATTCCACATTATAATACGAGGATTTCGTGTATAATCTCCACTTTTCGCACGTCTTTTCATTGTAAACATGAGGATTTCGTGTATAAACCGCAAACCAATAGAATTGTACTTGTAACTTCTTAGGATTTAAGAAGAGATAAAGTGGACGTAGTCTTGGTTTGAGCCGAACCACTATAAAATATTGTGTGTCTCCTCTTATTTCACTGCTTTTCTACATTGATCTGTGATTGTGAGGTTTTCGCATTGGATTTGGGTGTTAGGCCCAGATTTCGGTCGAAATATATATATATATATATATATATATATATATATATATATATATGCATGATTTATATACAGGAAATATTATTGAAGACTATACAGTTTAAAGATATTAAAGATTTAGAGTTTAGAGAGATTTCAAGACTCATGAGTATTCAAGAGTTCAAGAGTTCAAGATTAATATAGTTATAGAGTCTAGATTATGTAAGACTCTAAATAGCACTTCAGATTCAATTCAAATTCGGCTTTTCAAATTCTATTTTCAAATTCTATCTTCAAATCCTCTCCATTTTATTTTTCTTTCTATTTTATTTTCTATACATCCTATTCTCTTTTCTTATTTTAATTTTGTTTTCAAACTCAAAGTTTGATAAGTTTTATATATTTACATTTTCACTATTTATATAGTTTTAACCTTTATAATTTTACAAATATATTTATATAGTTTATATTTATGTTTTTATATGATTTCCTACTTTAGAATATTAATTTATAACACCATATTTGAATTCTAGAATTTCCAGAATTATGTTTATATCAAAACACTTGAAAAATGCTCAAAAATTAATTTTACACTATAAGTATGTCGACATACAAAAACCTATATGTCGACATATAACTGTCATTTTCTCGATTTTGAAAGGAAGTGTCTTTTCATTATTTGAGACGATTCTAAAACGTGGCATTCTTTCGAACTCTATAAAAAGGGCTTAAATTCGATTTTTTATTATCTCTTCTTTTTTAACTTCATCCTCCTTCTATACACCATTATTCTTAATCATTTTTATGATTTTTACACTTATACTTTGCCGAATTCAATTCCGTTTTGATCAAACTTCTTCTCTTTACACTCTCTACTTTTGCTCTCTGAATCAAGTGCTATTGAAGAGTTATAGGGTTGTTTGTAATTTGTTTGGGTTGAATAAAGGAATCGGTGGTATCCCCTACAGCAGTAAAATCAAGGACGGAATCGGTGGTATCTCTTGTAGCCGTGAAATGAAGGACGGGCAGCACTTGATCAAGTGTGCATGGAAATGGTGGTATCCCTTGTAGCTGTGAAATCAAGGAGGGTTTTAATTGGATTTTGATATAGTAATAAAAATCTGCACAATCCAGCGTTGCGTGGGAATGGACGTAGGAGTAATCCGAACCAGTATAAAATCCAGTGTGTTCTTTCCTTTTCTGCATTTTTTTGCAGCTTTTTTTGATTCTGTGATTGTTTCTGTGGTATTTGATTCATCTAGCAATTCACACAAGTTTTAGATTTAGTTTAAATTCTTAAAAATGCTATTCACCCCCTCAAGTGTTTTGTTTTGCCATAACGATCCTTTCCGCGTTTCCTAGCAATAACGAGTGATTGGGAAATCAATGATGAAACTATTGAAAAAATGTATGATGAGTATGAATGGAACAAGAATGAATACGAAGAGGTCTAATTTGTTCCTAAGACCCAAATACTAGAGAATCATGAAGAGGTTCAAACTGAACTCGTATGTGCTATGCAAAAAAGTGTGGAAGTAGTGAATCCACAACCACTTTCCAAAGTCATACATTCTAGGCTAACAAGTGTGCTTGCTCATTGAAACTCTGATATGTCAAGCTCAACTATTGGGTCATTCGGTTCTTTGTTATTACGGAGTCGAATGTAACGTTATTGTTTCTAAAAGTAAGACAAATGCAAAGCATCGCTTTTACAGCTATAAAGCATTTATTGATGCAGAGATATGCCAGGGGACGCAAAGTTGTAACTTTTTTGCTTGGAAAGGTCTGCCCTTACAGAAAGAGGGCCCAATATGCACTTGAAATACAGTTTGGAAATGATTTAACCATTAACAAAGAAATGATTGTTGGATGCAACCATTTACCATGCAATTGACTATTTGTAATGGTTATTTTATGTGTGTTAAGAATGAAATTGTTCTTGCATTTGTGGTACTACGGATTAGGTGGGTTAACCATGTACGAATTGAGAGTATGTATGCCGAACTTTCGTAGACTTGCAATAACTTGTATTATGCTATATAAAGTAGAAGTTATAAGAAGTACTCGGTAATTAAAATAATACATGATAAAAGTGAGTCCACAGACATGTTAAATCAAATTGGGATGGCTGTAGATACAGCGACTAAATAGATTAATTGAGTTGACAAATTATTGTGATATTGACTACTCAATCGAACCGACAAATTATTGTTGACATTGTGAGTTGTTTAAAATTTGATAAGTCATAGCATGCTCACTGTTTGGCTTCAATACTATCATATCATAATAATGTATCAGCAATAACTTCAAAGGTGAAACTATCTTTATTTATACTATCTGATCATAATAATGTTACAATAGCTTTATTTATACTATCACTGACATCTCCAATTCACTCTAAATGACAAATGAGCGAATGTTTTACTAAAAGAAGAATACACAAAGGTGGCTAACGTAGTAAAATGAGAAAGGCTTATTCCATGAACCACTATTTACATCACATGTCATTGTATAACTCTGACCGGACACAAAAATATTTGAGTATCATGTCATATAAATATAAGGTGCTTAACATCCTGCTAATACCAACTCAAGCAAAAAAAAATATTCATTCCATTTAATCAACTATCATTCGCTGAGTTCCTTAAGAATTTTATGTTGCTTTGCTTCTTCTTCATTGTCATTGTCAAACAAGTTTCATGAACAAGGTAACAAGCAACAAAAATTATTTCAAGATGAAACGAAAGCTGTGATGGACTGTGATATCGCTGAAAGCTCAGCTTCAACACAAGGAGGAGGTATTGTTGGTATAAAAGATTTGTGATATGGACGGGACTATTCTGATGGCCACAATCAACTGGTAAAGGATTGCTTTGTGGAAAACCCAGTATATAGAGATGTACATTTCTATTGAGGATTTCTTATGTCAAAGATGGTATTTAATCGAGTACTTAACGAAGTATCCACAACCAACATATTTTTCACCCATAGAAGAAATAGAATGATGAACTATGAATTTCACCCCTATAGAAGGTCATGGTTGCATTTCGCATGATATCTTTCGGAAGTTCTGGGGATTCCCTGAATGATAAAATAAGAATTGGAAACTCAACTGCAGTCTTATATATGAAATAATTTTGCAAAATTGCTGTCCATGAGTTTGGTGAAGAGTATCTTAGATCCCCAACAGCTCATGACATTGAAAGATTATTAGCAATAGGAGCTCAGCATGGATTTCCAGGTATGATGGATAGCTTAGATTGTGTGCATTAGATGTGAAAAAAATTTCCAATGGCATTACAAAGTCAGTGCAGAGGGCATTGTAGAAAAGCTACGTTGGTGTTATAAGTAGTTACTTCATTTGATCTTTACATATGCATGCATTTTTTGGTGTTCCTGGTTCTCTAAACGATATTAATGTTTACGACAGTCATATTTATTTAACGTCTTGCACAACTATCTTTCACCACCCTGTAACTACAACATAAGAGAAAAAGATCACTCTGTTGGATATTATCTGGTGGATGGAATTTATCCAAAATGGAAAATGCTCGTGCAAGCATACAAAAGGTCAAACAATGCAAAAGAAGCCATATTCACCAAACAACAGGAGAGTTTGAGGAAGATGCTGAATAAGCATTTAGAGTACTCCAAGGTAGGTTTCATATGTTATGGAACGAAGTATACTACCATGATAAAGCAGCTTTAGCTGATATTACGCACTGCTGTATTATTTTACATAATATGATTGTTGAAGAAGAACGAGGTAGATATAAACCCCAGCTTTGAAACTATCCAGACATTGAAGTGAAGTTTAGGAAAAAACATTATAAGGATCCGAATATATTTGTAGAATACTTGCAACATGTTCAAGACGTTCGAGATCCATAGGCTCATCTAGACTTACGAGAAGAACTAGTGGAACACTATTGGGAGCATATAGGAAACCAATAGTAAATTACTAAATGAATGTATTGTTCATTTTCTATGTTTTAGTTTCAATATGTACGGGTTTTATTTGTTATGTAAGCTTTAATGAACCAGTTTTAAATTGATATGACATAAATATTATGGATATAACTCAAATTTCCATCAATAGTTATGACTACAACTCCTAATGCAACAGAATTAAACAACTAGTACAACAACAAGGTCTACAACTCAGAACTAAAATGAAAATGCATCAAACAATGACACATGACACACCCCATGGCGTCTATTTAACTCCTCAATTTGCTTTTCCTTATATGTTACTTGTAATGGATTTATATCGTTTAGGTTGACACGAAAAAGAGCAATATCATCTGCATGTTATTGCCAATCTAACTCCCTGTTTTCTAACTTCAATTCGTTAATTCTCATTCATTGAACCTCTTCATGCCATTGCTTATTTTCGTGTGCTCTCAATAATCTCTCTATTCTCTTCTCTTTCTTTGTTTCCATGTATAGTTTGTTGCTTCTTATGTAGTTATCGTACGTCCATTAAGTTGTTCATGGTACGACTATAATCTCTGGTGGGTTTTTTCTTCGCTTTTCCCGTCGTTCTACCACCTGAGCTAGTTGTAAAAGGGTTGTCTTCCTGGGGATATAAGCTACTAGGGCTAAATTCTTTGGTCAGTTTTAAAGGCATAAAACACATTGCTGAATGTTCCTGTTGTACTTTGCCCCAATTTTCTTCCCTTGAAAGTATGTCATAGCAATTGTGCAAGTTGAAAGATTGGTTGTCATGTTTGGACATATACACTGCATTTGCTTGGTCAAGATGCATAGCATGAATTCACGTTAGTCGAAATATCATAGAAGAGGACAATCACAGAAAACATACTAAAGTACAGTACCAAATCCATGTCGTTTGCACCACTTTGCTGTCTTCAAGTTCGGCCACTATTTCTTTCCAACATTGGCAACTAGCATTGATTATCTTCCAAGTCTGTTTCAAAGTGTCAACTTGGAGAATTCTGTGGACTTCAGTCATTGAATAATTTTCAAACCAATTTCCAAACAGAACTTTCACTTTGACTTGTGCCTTTTTTGTTGTCTTTGGAATGCTCAACCAAAGGAAGGGTAATTCTGCTTGTTCATCAAGTGAAAATTTTACCATTTTTTGACATTTTGTAAGTGGGATATCTGTACATAATTTTGAAGTTTCATTCACATTAATTTGGATTTAGTCATTTCAGCAGCTATTATCTCCATATAAAAGGTTCAATTTTGTTGAAATATTATGAGAAGCATTATGAAAATTTGATTGATGTTGGCTACTTGGAGATGAGTAGTGTCGATCACTATAGTTTTGTTGAAACGAGGAATTCTGCGCCTAGGCAGAAATTTGGGTATTTTTATAATGATTGGAATTTTGTTGTAAATGGTAGGAACTCTTATTTTGTTATGGAAGATAACAATTGGGTGTGTTTTATGTTGTACCAAAATTAGAATTCTAGGAGGTTTGTGTTAAAAGTTGATGTTAGTCGTGTTGATAAGTGTATGGATTCTGATTGCATTGAAATGACACCTTAGCTTTCCCTCTATTATTTTTTGACATTGCAACTAGGTGAAGAATAAAATATTGGTCAGACAGTTGAGAAGAAGAGGAAAAAATTGTGTAGTTAGGAATTAGAAAATTTGATGTATATGTATATGAAGGAAGGTGGTAGAGGATGGAGTGTGGGAGGAGCAACGGTTGGGAACATAGTCGTTGTCCCTTAACTAGCTTATTTAAACTTGGTTAAGGGGCAACAGTAATACTTGTTGTAATGACCCGCATTTTTCGTATCACAGGATTGTAAAATATTTTTATTTAATTCCCTGAGGGTGAAATCATTCTCATATTTTGATATGTTGGTTATGGGGATGTGAGACATGTCCATGATTTTAATCAATTTTATTTGTGACCATTTTTCCCCTGTCAGTTTTATATAGGGAATAACTTTTGTCTGGAATAGAATTAGGTGCTCAGATCGATTTCATTGAAAAGGAAATGATGTTTCCAATCCTGTAGAGTGGTCACAATAAAGACTTGGTTCAGCGATTTCGGAGAAATCGCTATTTTAGTACTACACAATTTCTGGACAGGCTAACTAGTCATTAGTCGGCTGAATTGGTGTGGCCGGTTAGAGGGCTGGTTAGATGGCTATAAATAGGGGGTAGAGGAAAGGAGAATGGTTTGCTTTCTTCATTTCTTATTTGGTTGGGTTTGAGATTCTCCCTTCTCCAATCAAATACATCTCCACTCCATTAAAATCTTAGATCTACATAAGAAGATTGAAGTTCTACATCAAGGAAGGCTAGATCAACATCAACAGAGAGTAGATCGCATCAAATTGGGTGATTTGAAGATCGTTCTTCACTATCCAAAATTGTAGATCATTGTTTCCAAGCTTATTTGAAGATTTGGTGAATGATAACCATCTTTCACCCGGATCCAATCAAGTATGTAGGTTATTTGATATTATTTTTCATCATTTCTAGTTATTTTCACCTAGAGCTACATCATGGTAAGCATATTTTCATTCGAATCTCCATAGGATCTAATCCAGCAAATTAAACCGGTAATTTTTATGTTAATAAATGTATTTGTGCAGGTTTAGAAGCACTTTTTTGTTTATTCATTATTTTGTAACACCCCGTGAATTGTATAACACTAAATTTCACAAATTAAAGTATAATTAAATTTTAGAAGAAGAATTAAGGGAAACGGTAACGCCATTGCGTTCGTCTCAAAATGCTGCTTGAGATAGAGTCCGAGTTTGCGTAAATCGGACTCCGTACGAAGGAGATATGACCTCCGGAAGTTTAAGAATTTATTTAAAATTCAAACAGCTCGAAAAATGGATTCAAAATTCAAAAATAGGACCAGACCCGGGCTGGGCAGGAAAATTCCTGCCCAGGGCCCAGGTCGACCATAGGGTCGACCTAGTTGACCCAGGTTGACCACAGTGTCGACCATAGTGTCGACCTGGTTGACCCAGGTCGACCATAGGGTCGACCTCCCCTGTCGACCTGGTCAGGTATGGCTGGCTTGGTCTGTGTTCTAGTCGAATTTCTGGGCCTGGTCTTGTCACTAGGGCTGAGTTGTCTTCTTTTGATTGGCTTCTCTTTAGAACGGATGGCTTTGATTTAACCTGGCTTCATCGACGTCTCCAATTAACTTGAACTCTATATAAACACCCTAGGTCTCCAACTAAAATTCACACAAAAATAAGAACTTGAGCCGCCATACTATCGGAAGAAAACTAAGAAGAGCCTCCGCTTGAAAAGAGACGAACAACGATTCAAGAAACAAAAGTCTAATCTAATTTTTACGCAACGTTTTCTACTCCAAGGGAAAGCTTTGCAAATTCAGAATAACAGAAACCAGAAAACAAGTTTCAACGCCCATTGTAAGTGTAATGGTTTTCTGAATATGAATAGAAATTGCGATGTGATTCGATGTAAATGAAATTGGGGTTTTACTATTGTAAAATATTGATGTAATTTCTGTGTATTGCGTTGATTTTTCACATTTTGTATTGGGTTTTTGTGGCATAAATTGGTTGATGCGAGCCTATTGACATTTGTATATGAAAATAAATATCACTTGCAAGTTTGTAGTAAAAACTAGAATTGACATCTTTATGTTATGTCGTTAACATGGTTAGCATACATTCTTTTTAGGCCTAAGTTGAGACTCATGTAAACATGTTCCAAGTTGAAACCTTTTATGCCCTACATGACTCAAAACCTTTGTATACATTATTATGTTTATTTGCAAGTGATAATTGGGTTTATGCAAGTACCTTTTGGTTACACAAATTATACTAGTTTCGTGTTGAAATAGGCTACTTGATGTAAAGTTAGTTTACACCCTTTGGGTTATGTCAAAAAGTGGACATTTTTATGCTAGTTTGGTTTTCGACATTATGCCTAGTTATATGTGTATAAAACCATGTTTAGACAAGTCTAAAAGTACGCCATCTCATGTGACACCAATTTAGTTATATCCATATTGAATGCAAGTTCACATAACCAACAATCTATGTTAGTGAAAACGCTAGGTTGCAAGATCATGCGCCACACACTTTTATGTATTCTAGAACAATTCATGATTCTATGCTTCCTCTTTTTATGTTTATGAGTTGGGCTGAAATGTTAAGCCCAACATATGTTATAATGCTGCGTACGTACAAAGGGGGAAACAAACGTTGGGTTCAAAATAAAATACATGTATTGGCATGTTTGACACATGCCAATGACTAGTGACATTTAAAGCGGTATAGATTGTTATACCCAAAATTAGTGAATTTGGATGATTTGGCCATAAACATTTACATATAAAAATGAAAAGTGACAAATATGTAAATCTAGAAAAAACGAGCATGCTTAACCCAAGGTTGGATTGAGTTGTGATGTAAACCTGTCCGGACCCGCCCGGCTGTCCAGTAATCACAACAATACCTATCCAATGTGAGCGGTTAAGGCATTGAGCCCAATAAAGACCCGAGGTTAGACTGAGTTGTGGCGTAAGACTGCACGGAACCGACTGGCATACAGGCAGCCACAACAATATCTGTCTAATGTGAGCGGTTGGTGCTTTAATAAGACAATTAAAGCTAAGTTAGGATTGGTAGGGTTAAGTTAACTAAAACACTTAACCTACTTAACATGTTAACAAGACAAGACTAGTAGGGGTTAAGTAACTAAGAAAACACTTAGCCAATTTAACATGTTAACTAGACTAGAAGGTGGGGTTGAGTAAAAGTTAATACACTTAACCAATTTAACATATTAACTAGACTAGAGGGCAAGGTTAAGTAAATTCAGGACACTTAACCATTATAATCTAATAATTAGATAAGTGGGTGAGGTTAAGTAAATTTAGAATACTTAACCATTATAACACGTTAGCTAGATAAGTGGGTAAGGTTAAGTAAATACACTTAGCCAATTTAATATGTTAGCTGGACTAGAGGGTAGGGTTAAGTAAACTTAGAACACTTAACCATCATAGTGTGATAAATTGAACAGGGTTAAGTTGAAACATGAAGGGACAATACCTAACCATTAGAACATGTTAATTAAACAGATGTTAGGGTTGAGTTAACCAAGGGAACACTTAACCGTTATAACATGTTAGTTAAAACAGATGGGCAAGGTTAGGTTAAAAGGGACACTTAACCAATATAAGATGAATGGGTAGGGTTAAGTAATAAGAAATACTTAACCATTATAACTTGGTTTGTGATAGGGTTAAGTCAACATGAACTACTGATAACACTTAGCCAGTTTAATATGACAAAGGAATGGGTTAAGCTAACTTGAATTGACTAATGACACTTAACCAATCCAACTTGACGAGAAAGAGGGCTTAGTAGTCAACCCTAGTCAAGAAACAATCGAGATCGGGAGATAAGTTGAAATCCCCAGTTAAAGAAACTAAGTGATAAACCTTAGTTAACCAGATTTATGGGAAAAGAAACTAAGTGGTAAACCTTAGTTGGGAACAACTAAGTAATAATTCTTAGTCAAGAAAACTGAGCCGGTCCATAGTAGATGAATAACCCGATATGGTATATCATCGCTTAACAAGTACATGAGGAGGAGTAAACGTTTATTCGATTTCGAAAAAGGCTCCAGCGGACTGGGTCTAGAAGCACGTAGCTTCGGGGGACGTGAGGGTACTCTTGGTATCCCTCTGTGAGGTTGCAGGTGATCCGCCTGGGCTCACAGAGGTTAAGGTATGTGGTAGAAGAACCAAGGGTATGCCTTGGTTGTAGTATGAGCAACCTAAAGACTAGGGTGGATCAGCGTGGGTCGGCGATACTTAGTTTAGCCCTGTGATAGCACGTCGTCGACTACCTACCATCTTCAGTCAATCGTAGTACGCATGCAGAAAGGCAGAGAACTCCCAACAGACCATATACTTGCTATCTAGTTATGGGTGAGGCTGGCCAATAGGAAAGTGGGGCATAGGTGGCAGAAGTATAGTTCTCGTGCTTGATTTTCTTGGATTGCCTTTCATTAGTTGAGGGAGGGGTCACGTGGGACCATAACCACTGGTAGAAAAACAGACCTTAGCATCTGCATCGGCAGATATCTGAAAGCTCTCGACCGAGTTTCGTGTTTCTAGAATAGCCCTGCCACGGGACTCGGGTCACACATTTCAGGACATGTGCATCTAGACAGCGATAAACGATTCGCGACACATACGTGGGGAAAGTCTAGGAACATATACCACTCTAGATAGTGTGTCCTAGACTAGGGGCATCGTTCGACAGGTAGCATAATCCCTAGTGGACCTAGGTGGCATAAATCCTGAATTCAAGAAGTACTAGATAAGTCGCATAAACCCTAGTTGAATCTAGGGAATGCTCGATAGAAAACCCTAGATTAAATCTAGGTAATAAATAATAGATGTGCGCCTGATGGCAACCACAGCTACAGGGACTGGGATCACGTTATCATTTTATACAGATTACTAGTAGTTTATACTAGTTAGGTATGCAGAGATTAGTATGAGGTGCGATAGTAATTTCGATTCTAAACCGCTTTGCCTTAATTTTTGGTATTTTCCCATTTTTAGTTTATGCCTGTCATGTCCTTTTCCTTATTCATATACCGAAGCACCACTAGACTTACCCGGCTTTATGTCTGACTCTATGTTTTCTTTCGTCTTCTTTTCTTCCGTCCCCCCCCCCCCCCAGGTAGTCAGGGAGGGAATAGCTCAGATGTGTATGGACCTGTTACTCTTTCCAAGCTTGAAGACTCTTTGATGTGCTGCTTTGGACTCTCTTTTCCACCGCTATGGCTGGCTAATGTTTTATTGGGGAATATCATTGTATATTTATGCCTCTTTATTTTGTTAAACAAGATAGATACTTTGTTGTTGGAAAACAATCTTTGTACAAGCTGTTTATAAATGAAATAAAGTTTTATTCACTTTTCCGCTGCTTTATTTATCTGTCTTGTAATTTATCTGCATCTTTTACCTATAACTTAGTGCATTCTCTTTGTGAGTGACACTAACGGATGTGGGGTGTTAAACGTTTAGTCATGATTAGTTAATTTATGATTATTACTGATGTATGGAAGCTTGTCTGATATTGTCATTGAAAATTGTTTGAAAACGCACGAGATTCAAATTGATTTGGTTTTGGGTTTTGATCAATTCTTGGTGCGCAAGCACAGATGGATCGGAGGAAAGAAACACGTGGTGAACTTTGATGGATTGGGTACATTTCCTGGTTGATGGATCGGCATAATGAAAAAGTATGGATTGGGAAAAAAATTCCATTAATCAGGCTTGGTTGGAGTGGTGGATCGGGTAAGTGCCAAATTCATGGATCGGACATGCCATAACTAATGGATCGGGCAAGAAAACAAGGTGACGTGCACGCGAAAATTTTTTATTTGGCAAGCATTTGGATGGATCGGGCAAAGCCAAAAAATAGTGGATCAGACAGCATTTGGGGAATGGTGTAGAAGCATGGATTAGTCATGTTTTCTGGAGATGGATCGGGAACAATTTCATGATGGACCGGGTAGAGTGCGCACCAAAGAAAGGTGTGGATCGACAAGGTTCAGGAAGTGGCTCGGGCAATTTTGGGCACAAGTTTTGGAAATGTTGTGGATTGATGGATCGGATTTGGCAAATTGGCATGGATTAGCCTAGTGATCCAAAGGGGTGCGCACGTGAAAAATCTTTGTTGGGCAAGGGGAGCGCCGATGTATTAAGCGATCAAACAGATCGGGAACAGAGGAACCACAGCGTTTTATAAACACTGTGGATGGAAAATTTGAAAGTTAAGCGCAAAATTTTATATCTCTATATGAAATGATTACAATATAGTTTATCACAATAAACAAAATACAAAGAATAAACCAAAGAAAATATCAAAAGATCAGTACACAAAATAACAAGCCTTTACTAAAATCACCAAGGATCACTTAAGTCGCTGGATGACTGCAAAGCTCCAGCTGCATTATCGGATAGCAACTGGTTAGCAGTAAAATTCCAAATAAAAGTCCACAATCTGCATAACTACATCAACATCCCTGCAAGAACTTCGAGAGTATTTCCTAGCTACACCTAAACACTACAATATCTATACTGAAAATCACCCAGCCACCTAAAAACCAACTGTAGCACCTAATACAATCGTTCCTCCGTATTAATTCCTAATGCATACAAACCAAAACTACCACCAAAGATTGAGCAATCGGTCAAAATTCAGAACCCCATAGACAAGATATCCCATAAATATAATAGGCAAAAGAATCAATTAATGACAGGATCATACATTGGGTTTCTCGTTGTATGTCGCTTTGAAGACTTCATGTTGCTATTCTTTGGCATCACATCCTCCTGATTGTAATCAATACCATCATCCAAGTCATCCGAGTCATCCTAGAATTTGCCTTTCAATTTGATGCTACTAGATTTAGACTTGGAAGCCATAGCAGTGTTAACATTATGAAAGGTTAACCCTGATCCAGTAACAGGGGATAAGGCAGAAAAGGTAGAAGAAGGCTTACTTGCAGGAGGAAGAATAGTAGAAGATGGAGGTGACAGATGAGCATAAGGAGAAGCCATTGTAAAACCATAGGTATGAAAGGAATTTGAAAACTAAAGTTGGAAGAACAGGACATTGCAGAGTTAGCCATACCTGATTTAAATGATGACAACGAGATCCACAGTAGCCTCTAATCCATTAAGCAATGAATGTAAACCAAAATCTACCGCTGGCTCTTTATTACTATCAGCATTAATATTGCTAGTATTAGTCACTTTCGAACCAACAGAAAAATTTCAAGAATTACCCTTATCAACATTATTAACACCGGTACCAGTATTAGTATTACTGAGAGATGAACCACAAGATTTCCCGCAAGCCGCTGTGGATTGAAAATGAAACGATGTGATTCGAGCTTCATAGCAAAAGGTTGAAAGGATGTGAATCGAATATCGACCAAACGATGTATGTTTTTGGTTCGATGATGGTCGTGGCTTCGACATGAATTCAAGGGGGAATGTTCGAAGTATTTTAAAGTAATCGTTGATTGTCGGAAACGCAACGAATGTGAAGACAACTCAAAGTTGTGAGTTCATGGATAACAGTTGCTCGAGAAGTCACTTGAGCTTTTGGATGGTCATCAAGTTGGATGGCTAGAGATATTGAAGTCTGAGAGATTATCGTTGTCGTAGGTTCTAGCAAGCTTAAAGTAGAGGTATAATAAGGACGCCTAAAAGACTAGTGAGACTAGTCGAGTACCCTGGGCAGTCATGATGGGCCTAGTTGTATCGGGGAGGAAAATGTACGTGGGACGTGCAGTAGTCTGAATAGAACTTGGGTTACCATTAGCCCTTGACGGATGGCATGTCATGGCCAGTCATACGAGTATCTTGACAGATGGTATGCCAGGGCCAGTCATACGATTAACGATGGTTTCAAGGCAAAGTCAGCAGTGATAGCCAGAGTCATGGATGTTGATTGCTCTGCTTTATCGTCTTGTGTAGATCGTTCGACGTCAAAGCAGACATCTTCTGGGTGCTTGTATGATGTTGGTTTAGGTCTTCGGGGCTGTGCTTGGGGGATGTTGATCTCGATTAGTATGGTCTATCCCGGATAACTGGTTGCTATGTCTACTATGTTTTTCAGTCTAACTGTTTGTAAAGGTTATCACTGTCAGATGTGGGGGAAGACAGGTTTGGGTTTTTTCTCTGTTGATATTGGTAGATTAGTTAATTGATCTACCTATTTCTCATATATTTAATTCATGATGTTATATAGCTGTTTTATTCGCTCATTAAGACTATTGTCTGACTCAATGTTTTATGTTTCCTTTTATTACCCTGGGTTGTTCATCCATTGTGTTGTTGATGGGAAGACTGAGTAGCAGGTGACATGTGATAGATCTTGATGAGGACGATGCTGTAGAGCGACAACGAGCAGGATGCTTACGTATTGTTTTCTACTATCTGTATTAGTTGTTTCCGCTATTATGTTGATATATGCTGCTCTGAGTGACCTTAGAGTGAGGCATTTTGTACAAACTCTTATGATGTTTTCCAAATGATATATGGATGTTTCATGTTAATATGGAAGTTTAAGTTTTTGCTCAATTATGCTTCATTATTAATGTCTGTTATACATGTTCAATTATATTTTATCTCTACGCTATGAGTTATATGACAGGTTCTACTTGTATTATTTTTACCTTGATGATCGTCCATAGTTGCCTGACACATCTTTAAGCGTAGTATTTCTCTTGTTAAGTGAAGGGTTTATGGGAAGTCATCATATTTGGTATCAGAACTCTGGTTAATCTATTTTAGCTAAGATTCATGGATGTAATGATGTATGAGAGACATATTTGTATTTTTTGATGGATGATTACTATATTATTGGGTATAGTATAGTAGCATTTGGACTTCATTGCAGTTTATATCATATGTGGACTAATCATTCTATTTTAAGATTTAGAATGAGTCATAAACTACATCAAACACTGCTAGGGATGAGCCTACGACTTGAAGGGCAGGCGATGGTAACCAGCTGGGAGCTTCAGCTGCTATAAAAGATTAGTAGCAATCATGCGGAGGATACCCACTCTAGAAGCGACAATAGAGCCTAGTGTTCCTGTGCATTTACCTAGGGTTGGTTCCGCCAAGCGACTTAGGGTTCATTCTCCTACGGATGAAGAAGACATGTTGAGAAGAAGTATAGTGTTGGAGCAACTTTGATGTCAAGTTGAGGATCGAGAATAAAGGATCAATGTTGCTTTGGACGAGGCTTTCAGAAGCAGGAACGAACCTCTTGAAGAAACTTTTACTAACTCCTATGCTACGAAGAAGCTGAATAAGAAAAAGAAAAGACATCATAAAGTGTAACGACCCGTATTTTCTGCCTATTTATTCGGATTATTTTAATTATTTCAATTATTTAAAATATTGGTTTGAATTTAAATAATCTAATTTAACGATTTTATTTGGAATATATTATTTAAATAAATAATACAATAATATTTTAATTTCGAGAATATTTGGAAATTTTGAATTTGAAATATAAAGTGATCGGGCGATTTCAAATGATTTAGAATGGATTCTGTTAAATTATAGTGACGATTCGTTTAGAAAACGAAGATTGAGTGATATGGTTTATAATTTAAATATAAAAGGAGCTGCAATGGCGCGGCAATTCGTAATTTGGCGTTTTGAACTTCAAACGGCTGTACAGGGCCCAAAATCAGTCGGATTTTCTCGAAACAATAAACGTCCGAATCTGTTGGATAATATTTTTCTAAATGAAAGAGAAAAATCGAGTTTTCGTGTTGTAGATTTTGTTTTACGTCCAAATAAAAATTTGAAAAGGTCGCTATGGAATTCCTTTATATATTATAGCGATTTATTTACATAAAATAAATGGTTTCTAAATATTTAAAATATCGATTTGGCTTGAAATTCAACCCGCGATATTTTATTTTAGTAGTATATGAAATTCCGGTCGTGTATGGCCAATTTCAATATTTTAATAATATTATATTGAGGTATTTTAAAATTGGTTTATTTTATTTAAAATGGGCAGTTATAAAAGGGCCTTTATTCAAACGAACTCAGTTTTTGACGAAATAAATTTTATTGGGACCGCAACAGTAAATCATTGCTAGACTTCAAGTGGCGCGTCAATCGGGGTTAATTTGTAAGTGTGGCAAAATAAAATGTAAATAAAAACAACCGTTTGAATGTGAACGAGCGCCATTCGAGCAAACGAACTCGGAATTCGACGAAACAAGTTTCATTAGGACCGTATCGTCAAATTATACGATGGTGTCAATTCCCGCAACGAACGGGGTTTGTATGTGAGCACAGGAGCGAATAAACAGCGTTCGGAAATTGCGATAGACACGAAATAAAAATCGTTAGTCAGCGTCGCTCGTTACATCAAGTTAAAATAATAATTTTTACTATTATATATACATCTAAAATCATAAATTCATCTCATAAACACTTCCACCATTCATGAAAATTTGCAAAAAGGCCCCTGTTCATTAAACAATTTATTTCTTCAATTCTGGCAAGAATTTGCTATGGCAATCTAAAGCAAAGTTGTAGATCGGCTCGATGCCGAGCTGCTGTAAAAAGTTGGGGTCGAACGGTCACCTGTGGTGGCCGACATTTCACCAAAACCGAAGAAAACCAGTTTCATTCTTTGGTAAAATTGGAGAGATGCAGTCGATTTTAAGAGCTCATACCTTGGGGGAATGAAAGAGGGGAGTTTTAGCTTTGATTTGGCACTGGCCTCGGGTCTTACAAAGGTATGTGGTGATCGTGGTGGAGAGATGAATGGAGAAGGGTATTTACGAAAGCAGAAAAGTGTTTTGGTCATTTCCTGGAGGCCGTGGTGGTTGTCAGGGGTAGTGGATGATTGTCGGTCGTAAGGGGGAGCGTGGGTCGTCGATTGGTGGTGGTCCGGCTCCTGATGATGGTCTCTAGCGATCGAAAAGCGGTGATGAACGGGTTCCGGTTGTGTAGGTTTTTCAGGCGACGGAGTGCATTTGGAAGGCTGGGGCTTCGGGTGGAGGGGCGCCTCGTCGAGGCGGAGCAGATGATCAGGTCTGGTGGGGCCCAGTTTTGTCAGAGGCAGTGCGGTAGTCGATGGAAGGAGCTGAGTGATATCGACGTTTTCACGTTGGTAAAGAAGAACGAAGAGGTGGGATCGGGTTTTTCTGGGTAGAGAAGTGGAAACGCGTTATTTGTTTGGTACGATGATGACATGGCAGCGTAAGAAAAGGTAATTAAGTTTTTAAATTATAATTGAATTATTAATTAATAGTTAAATTATAATCTTATATATGTTTAAGCTTAAATCGATCATAACTTTTGCATACATTAACGAAATTCAGTGAAACTGGATCCGTTGGGATCGTAGGGACAAGACCTTGACAATGGCGCTGACTAGGAGTCGATTGGACGCAGTTGGAATTTCAGCAAATTTTGAATGTTTGTTGCAAATTGAAAGCAATAAACGCGTCAACCGTCAACCAGAATATAATCTGGTGAGTTAATTCTCACACCTTCTGGAATCCTGTGATGTGATACATTCATAAAAAAATATAATTCACAGTTAACAGTATAATTTGGTTGATTGGATGCAATGGTTGCAAATTGGTGTTTTATGGATGATTGGTTGCAGTTATCTATATCTCTTCAATTATTTTGTTCTTACATTATTTCAAATTGTATCTGTGATGCAAAGAAGGACAGGTTGGAGGGATCCAACCAGATTCCTCAAAATAAACTATAATTTTGTTTTATTGTACATATATATGAATTATTCACCCTGACTGACACCAAAACTTGTTTGTATGTTGATGGTTGAATATATATTCATCATCATTGCGATTAAGATTAATCGCCAGTGCTGATTGGGTAATTGACAGTAAATGGTCTAAATGTATGGTTTTAACGTCGTTCTACCGTCAGGTGAATTGACATGGTTTTAAAGTTATAAATTTATTTATAATTGAATTAAAGTTTTCAATTATTTTATATAAGGATTTAAATTTGAAATTTACAAATAAATATATTAATCTAGTTTTAAAGGGAATTATTTAAATGGTTTAGACCAGTTTTTAAAACTAGAAACCCAAGGAATTTACCTACGAGTTGGTAAAATAGGATAATTGTTTTTCAAACAATTAAATGGTGATTTAAATTAATTAAGTTATTTAATTTAAAGGGACAATAACAGTGGAAATCAATTAAAAGTTAACTGAGATGTAGGGTCAAGAAATTTAACTGTTTTCCTTGAAATGATATTTGAATTTAATTGATCTGAATTTCTGAAATTTTTGTTAAATGCAACTAAAAAAAATGTTAAATGTTAGTTAATGTTTGATTAACTATAATTAAAGTAATTATCGAATTAGTTGGGGTTAATATAGTTAATAATTATTTAATAAGTTGTTGAAAGTGATAAATGATCCCATTTCCAGTTAATAGCAAAGTTAATTATTTTTAATATAGATAATTATTATTTTTAATTAATAATAATTAGAACGATGGCTTTTAATTGGGATTCATCCGAGAAGTGATTTAGTGGCATTATGGTTTGGTAAAGAGACGATAAGAATTTAAAAGGGATGTATAATCAAAATATTCAAACAAAATTGGTAAATGTAACTCATAAGTGAACATAGAGATTAAACAAGATTTTTCTTAATGGTTAAATTAAGTAAAGGTGAATTCAGTTGAAAAGAAATTTTTAAGAGAGATGGTAATATATTAATAATAGACTGAAATGATGTTTAAGTAAAAAGTTATCGGTTAGTGAATATTTACTTAAATAGAGGAAGTAAGTAAAGAGACTATCAAATGAGGATTTCAAATGTAAGAAACGGTTTACGAAACCAGTTGGAAATCGAGATAGTAAATAAGATTCTGGTGAAGTGTTTAAGTGATAAACTAATATTATTCTAAGGTGAGAAGGGGGTCGATCAAGGTCTGAGAGGTAATCAAGTACCCCAACTTGAATGGCTTCACGATTATCGAGAAATGGTATTAGTTTGACACGGGTGGAAGGTGTTGTGATTGGTGTGATATCCCATACGAGAGGCATTGTATATAAGTGCGGGATTTTTGAATATAAATGATACTAGAATGTAGTTCAATGAAAATAAGAATATTGGGTTTTGAATATAAGTCGACCTTTGCTTTAACCCTATTAGAATTGGTAACAGTCAATACCATTAAGTATATCATATATATATATATATATATATACACACACGTATGTATCGAGATACTCGAATATAAAGGAAAGAGAAAAAGAGTTTTAAAGAAAATATATTGATGTTCCAGAAGAAGTGTAAAGCTGGGTATATATATATATATATATATATATATATATATATATATGCATATATGCTCTAAAGTAATTAAAATAGTTTGCTATAAATAAGGATAAATATAATGGTTTAAATATATTGGATGATTTAAAAGTTGATTTACCGTTTGGTTGAATGTATATTTATTTTAATAGGCCAAGTAATGCCAGATATAGAACCAGTGGAATCATTTCATTGACATATTTGATAGTTAAATCACCGACTATCAAACCCGACTGATACGCTTGTTGGTATGGAAAGACCAGGATCGAATTTATATTCGAAAACCATTCTGACCAACAAATACGTGAAGATATCGAAAGATGATCGTGATGGAGCATTGAAGACTGTGGATTTTCATAAATGGAAGAACCACTAAGATTCTCTGCCTTGCAAGCAGAGATAAACAGTGATTATGTCGTGGTTGGAATCTACGGGTTGCAAGGACTTCTCGCTACTGATCCTTGGGGTGATTCCTATATGAGATGCAGTAGGAGAGTGCCTTCGGTTCATCCTGTTCCTGGATGACTTGTATGGACGAATGTCTGACAGAGTATTTCCAAAGGACCACGTACATTGATTTCTTCAAACGTATTATAGTTGGTTAGCTCCCAACTAGAGTATTTTTATGGACGTCAATTAGTTATATCCAAAGGATTTGACGATTTGGCATTCAAAGTGAATGGTGGCCAGATGTTCGAAAAGGAATTTTAGCCTCAAGCCTCATCAACCGGGAAATGAAAAAAATCGGGCAGGCAACATGGCTATGTGGGTCACTCCCATTAGGATGTATGATCACCTATCTAGAGAAATTCCATTTGCTTCTTTAATCTATATTTCGATGTTTTCCCTATAGGGAGGCGGTTGCTGATCCCAACCGTCGGTGATATACATTCGATACACTTAAGCGAAATGAGTGGTCGGTCATGTGTGGGTCGGGTTGCATGATGTTTATGTTGAACCCAGTGTATTCGCCTCTAGAGATACACTATCGGCAGGTAGTCCGATACCTTGTCAAGGTTGGAATCCAATATCCAATAAGCGCCCGCGGTTTTCGATTTTATACTATATATGGTGAGCGTGAGATGCAAACGTTCCTCTAGATTGTTATTTACTTGTATTTAGACACTATGATAATATCAGAGCAAGTTATGATTTCAAAATCGGTTTGGGTTATAGTATGGTAAAAATCGTCCGTGTTTATGTGTGGGTTGGTCTTACTATTATCCTTTGATTTCAGAAAGGATTTTCCCAAGTTAAACAAGTTGTGTGTTTTTTCTGTGAATTTATCACTGAAAGTATTCCAGACTGACCCGGTGTATTTTGCTTTGCTTCAAATGTGCTCGGGTCAGACCGGGTATGTTCCAGGTTAGGTTTCGCTTGGAGTTCAGGAGGTGGAAGCAGGCGACTTCACCGCTAGACATATAAAGTTATTATTCCGCTGTGATTGATGTATGTTGTACTCCGGTGGTTGGTATGTATATACAGTTTTTTTGTATAAAGAGATTTGATATTATATTTTATTCGTTCCGCTGTGAGATTCTTATGTGGTGTTCTTCTTCTTTCTTCCATTCTAATATTGTTTCTTTTTTTTCTCACCCTCTAATTTCTTTCTATTGACAATCCAGTGTTTTCGATACTTGAATAGTCGACATGGTGATTTTATGTCGATTTTCGAGGTCGAAAATCCCTGGTTCGTTACATAAAGGGAATGATTGCCAAAATAAGAAACCAAAGAAGGATGTAATTTGCTATAACTGCAAACAGAAAGGCCATATTTCCATGGATTGCAAGAATCTGAAAGCCGGTAGGAATTGTTATAACTGTGGCGAGGCTGGGCATGAGAAGAAGGACTATCTAGGTTTTTTGAAGAATAAGCATCTAGTGGAAGAATGTGTTCTGGAAGCTATTCCAATTTCCTATTGTATTCCTAATGAGAATCAGGGGAAGATGTTGTCGTTTTTAGTATGCCTTCTACCAGAAGTGTTTGGTTTGGGTCCTGTTCGATATTAGGACATCACCTTATTTTACCTGCAATAAACTTGTATGTCAATTGGGTTTAGAACCCGAGGTTGTAGTGGACTTTTGATTGTGACTAATCCATATGGGAGTTCATTTAATCTTTATATGCCTTGTTGTGATCTAGTTTATTTAGTCACGGCTGCTCCTTTGTGTGTGATTACTTTGTTTTAAAGTTCGCTGGGTTTGGGATTATCTTAGGTATGGAATAGCTCAAGAGGTATGCGGCAAAAATGGATTGCGAGAAGCTCGATGTAACAGTCGGGAATGTGGAAGGGTGAATGGTTGTGATTCGATGTAAGCCAGAAGATGGGGTCTTCGTAAGTTATTTATATTCACTTGTGATTCCACGAGAAGACTTGTCAACGATGCCAATCTCTAGTATGTTTAATGATGTCTTTGACAAGGTCAAAAGGATGTCGCTGCATCGTGATCTTGAGTTGAGGATTTATTTGGTCGAAGGTGATAGACCTATCGTTATGCCTCTTAGGCGGATGGCGCCTACAGAACAGCGAGAGTTAGAGGTGCAAGTACGTGACCTTTTGGGAAAAGGATTCATTTAGAGGATGGTGTCCAAATGGGGTGCACCAGTTTTGTTTACAACCAAGGATGATGGATTTTTGAGATTGTGTGTTAATACTCGTGAGCTAAATAAGGTGACTAAAAAGAACAAGTATCCTTGTCGAGGATAGATGACTTGTTCGATCAACTTCATGAGGCCAAGATGTTTTTCCTTAGATGGATTTGGCAACGGGATTCCAACAATTGAGAATGGCGAAGGATAGTGTTCGGAAGACGGCTTTTATGACACCATCTTGTTTTTTCGAGTGGCTGGTGGTGCTATTTGGGTTAACTAATGCACCAGCGTACTTCGCGGATCTTATGAATACGATTTTCAAAGATCAGTTGAACAAGTTTATGCTTGATATTCTGGTTTATTCCTGGAATGTGGAAGAGCATAAGACGCACTTGAGAGTTGTTTTGGAAATCTTGTGAAAGCTTCAGTTGAGAGCTAAATTTTCCAAGTGTCACTTCTGGAAGAATGAAGTGAGGTTCCTATGCTATGTTGTTTTTGGAAGTGGAATAGCGGTGCATCCCGCTAAGGTGGTAGCAATACATGACTAGGATAGACTTTAGAATGCGACGGATGTTCGGAGTTTCCTTGGGTTCGCGGGATATTATCGTCGTTTTATTAAGAATTTCTCCAAGATAGCTGCACGATTAACAGGATTGGTAGAAGCCAGAAGCGTGATGTAAAGTTTGTCGAGATTATCCAGAGGTTGGAATCAAAGGATAAGTAATTTAAGGTCGATCGATATGGTTAGCTTCGGAAACAAGGACGATTGGTTGTTCCTGATATTGATGGATTGAAAGATGAGGTTCTGAGGGAATGTCATCCCTCAAAATTGGCAATTCATCCTGGTGGTAACAAGATGTACCAAGACATGAAGCGAGCTTAATACCGGGAAATGTATGAAGAAGGATGTTGAAAATTTTATTTCCAAATGTATGAACTGTCAATTGGTGAAATTTAAACAGAAGAAGCTGAGTGGGTTGCTTAAGACATTGGACGTTCCTACGTGGAAGTGGAAGCAAATATCGATGGATTTTATCAATGGACTACCTGGAACTAGGGCAGCAAAACGAGGGGATTTGGGTCATAGTGGATCGTTTGACCAAAAGTGCAAGGTTTATTCCTGTCAAATCGGCTAGGATGGCATCGAAGTTAGTTGATCTTTATATAAAATGGATACTTCGATTTTATGGTATCCCAAAGAACATAGCGAGTGATCGAGATCCATTGTTCACAAGTGGATTTTGGAAGAGTTTGCAAGAGACTTTGGGAACCTAGTTATGTTTGAGTACGACTTATCATTCCCAGACTCATGGTCAGATCGAGAGAGTTAACCGAGTTTTGGAAGATCTCCTAAGAGCTTGTGTATTGTATTTTGGGGGATCGTGGGGAGACCATCTACATTTAGTTGAGTTTTCATACAACAATAATTACCATTCGAGCATCGGGATGGCACCATATGAGGCGTTGTATTGAAGATCGTGTAATTCTTCGACATGTTGGTTATAAACTGGAGATAAGTTGATGCTTGAGCCAGAGATGATCAGATAGACATCGGATTGTATCGATATTGTTCGGCAATGAATGAAGGCAGCCCAAGATCGTCAGAGGAGTTATGTCGATATACGTCGAAAAGATTTGGAGTTCGATGTTGGGGACATGGTTTACATGAAGATTTCACCATTATAGCATGATGTTCGATTCAGAAGTAATGGAAAGTTGGCTCCAAGGTTCATTGGACCGTTTCTGATAGTCTAGCGGATTGGAAAGCTCACATACAGATTAGATTTACCAATGAAGATGTCACTACAACAAAAACACTATATTACAACTTTAATTTTACAACTGTGCGAAAATCACAGTTGTAATAAATGCTTTTTTACAACTGTGCAAAACGCACTGTTGTAATAAATGTTTTTTACAACTGTGGAAAAATCACTGTTGTAATAAATATTAATATCCCAACTTTTCATTTTACTCGTTGTAATAGAGACGCCTAGTACAAACTTCATGTTTATAATATCTATATTTAATAACTAATTATATTGATATTTAATAATAATAATTAATAATAAACCTGGGAATCAATAATATTTGTCAATTATTATTAAATAATTAATAATTAGTAAGTAGTAATTTATTTTTAATATTTAATGTATGTTAACTACTTATTAATTTAATGATAATAAAATATTTATTAAGCTGTAATAGTTAAAGTTAGCATTAGACATTAAATAATAATAGTAATAAATCCAACAAACAGGTAGAAAGTTTTGATTCATACCAATTTTAGTACTATAAAAACGAAAATATGCTAAGAAAATAATTTTATGTAGCAAATTTTTTACTTATATAAAATAATAAGCGACAATAATTTTATCTACCAAAATACACGTAAATTTACGTATAATCTTAATTAAAATTGAATGGCCATATCCATAAGTGTCTTTCAAATATTAGATAATTTTTTATGTTTCATACGCGGATATTGGTAGAATAAGAATTTTTAAGTACTCACACCGTTGTATTACAATTACACAGAACGTTATACGTTGAAGACATACAATTTTTTCTAGACTCCAAAATCAGATTTCCCTTCCGCTTTAAAACTAAGCTTATGGCTCCAATGCCATATTTTTGCATATAATCACCGATTTTTGTCGTCTGTCAGTAACTTCAATCGCCTCTCCACCCATGGTTCCTCCAAACCCTCCTCATGGTTCCTCCAAATCCTCAAAAACTCAATAAGAAACCTGCTAGCATCCTCCAAATCTGAACCGATAGTGTAGATCTATCTCCTATCATGAATTTTTCCAAAGCAGAGGTTCTACGCTTTCTATTCAGATTCGGATGTGAACCCTTATCGGATTTATAGTCTAACTTCAGTTGGATGTAGTCAGATCTCAGCTTTGGATGACGACCTCGTCATCTTTCGTGGACTACAATTAAACCTAAAGATAAATCACTTCGTCTGCCCTTGCCGGAAAACTAATATCAGCCCCAAGTCGCAATGTAGTCATTCTTCTTCGTTGCAAATCACGTGAGGTATGGCATTTATGCATTAACATGTGCTATTACTACATTATTTTTATGAGATTTCTTGCAATCCTAATTTATAATCGATGACTAAGCAAAAAGTTTTAGCAATTCATGGCTGAACCGTGGGTTAGTTAATACTTAGGTTAGCAAAAATGCTTTAAAAGTTAGACTGAAACATGTTTGGGTCAGCCTTTCAAATTTGGGATATAGTGATTCAGATGTGGATTAACTAATGTGAGCCGAACCATTGAAAGAATTTAGTTATTACCTAAAAGTTATTGCTGCTAAATTCAACAAGTAATATTTGGATGAGGGTATTGATTATACGTTAGAGGAGTTTCTTCCTAATTCTATGAAATTTCCACCAAGACAGACTAGGAGGAATCCAATTTAATTATTGATCAGGTTTGGTGCATGTACATAGAACTTGTGCTTGGTAATTTCAAGCAGGTTTTTTGGTTCTTGAATCAGTTTTGGTTGACAAAGACTTTGCATGGTTTCTTTTGATGAACTGATATGTTTCAAACTCTGGTTTATGCATGGCTTCTTTTGATAAACTGTTAAGTTTTGAACTCTGGTTTATGCATTTATGAGTAGTCATGGCTTTTGTGATGTTGTGATATTTGTATAGTAGTACTTGCATTTCTGAGCAGTCATGACTTTAAGTGATGCTATGGTTGACAAATACCCTGCATGCTTTTAGTGATTTATGAGTAGTCATGGTTTCTGCATGGTTTGTACTCGTAGTACTTAATTTTGATCAGACAAAATGTTATAGGATGCTATGGTAACTGTATAATAGATAATGTACAGTCCTAGTGATGCGGACTTTGGTTTCAACTGAGTGCTTATAGATCAAGTGATGTTGTTTGCGAGTTGTAATTCAAGTGATTATTGATCGTATGAAGTTCTAGTGATGTATTTGTAATGTGAAGCATTCTTGAGTTTTTTTCTAGACATTATTTTTTATTTTTTCATTGGTTTTTTCTCTCAAGTTTGTATAGTCGAGGGTAAAGTGTGTAAAGTCGAGAGAACAGTTGTGTCAATTTCATTTGTAATTGTTTTAGTGTTAATAATGGTTTACTTGCCTTTCAAAAAAAAAAAAATCCATCAATGAATTTAAACCAAAATTATTCTGCTTGTTAGCTTTGTTTACTATCTGAATAATATTAAGGAAGTTTGTGACTTCATGTCTAAATATCAGTTCTTTTGGTATTACAACCATGGCAGATCTTCCCAACATCAGTTGTACGTGAGTTTGGGAAGCTATTCCGTATGGATTTTTTTTTTCAATTACAGTTCTTTTGGATTACAATAAAATTTTGGGAAGCTATTCGCTAGTTCGTGATGATCTATGACCTTTTCGGCTCTACCGTCGCCATGGCATCAATGCAAACCCTATTCGTGGATTCCCCAGGCATAGATCGCGTCGGAAACTCAAACCCAAGCTCATGGATCATCTTTCATCGCGAAGAAGACTGCATGGTGAAATCGTGGGGCCGCCTCGACGATTAGTGCGAGCGCAGTGGGTCCCATAACGGACTGGGTGAGAATTTTTTTCCTGGGTGTAGTCCGCAAGGAAGAGGGGACTTCGGCATCTGTCTGTGCCCGTTATCGAGTTACAGAGTGTTTGTGATGAGCTCGAGTGTGGAAGGAGAAGGCAAGTGCAGCACGCCGAGGATAAAAATTGGTGTGAACCATATTGGATTCATGGAGGATGCCGCGGCTTTTGTGGCCTTGTCTACTACCATTGATCAGAGCATGGACGCTTGTGAGTTTTTTTCTCAGAATCTTAGAAAGGAGTTTTCATGTCTTATTGATATTTTTGCGTTTTCTCAGTCTTTTTTTGGATAGTTTGTACATGACTGTAACGTGATTTGATCTGAGGTTTTAGGTTTTTTTCTCCCTAACCAAAAGAAAAAAAGTTTGCAAAGGTCTGCTCACTATAGATCGTACGTTTCTACATTGATTATTTGCACTCACATTCACTTATCATGTTCTCTACTAACAATAGTTGATTCGAAAACAAATTTTGGATACAATGATATAGAATATATAATAGTTGTTTCAGTGTATATACACAAAAGAAGTAGCGGTATCAACCGAATTTACATGTCAAACTGTACCGCTTTAAAGGGGGTAGGCGATATACTAGAACGGTATTAAGAACATTATCATCTTAATTTGAAAAAAAAATACTATGTTTTCCGTGTCGTACGATATGCAGGAAAACAATGGTATGACTTTAATCAAACAAATCAATATCAAAAGAATATTAAGAGATATATCATAGTATAAAAATTACTGCAAACAAAGCGATTGAATATGTACAAAGATATATAAGCATTAAATGATAACCATTTTGAATAGCAAAAACTATGAAATTCTTGCAACTAAAAATCACATTTCCAATATTTCACTGAAATACTCCATTAGAATCTATGCTGTCAGTAGATAAACATGTTCTCCATTCATCTAACTTCTCGCATAACCATTATCGCTTTTAGCAGTGTATCATTTTTACAATTTTACTTTTATTAGGATGTTTGATGAAAAAATTGGTGTATCAATATAATTTGAGCATGGAGAGTCATGAGTAGAAGCAAGTGCGGGCTATTTGAAGGGATTGGTCTTTTTGAAGTTGAAATCATTGGATAAGCCCAGGTTATTTGGTCTGCAATGAGCTTGCGTTAGCCTTGGTGGAGTTGAAAGAGGTACCAAAATGTTATGGAGGTCGTTGTCTACATGAATATTTTGTTTGGGCTATGTTTTTGGAAAGAGGTACTATTGTGGTTTGTTATATTCATCTTCAAGTTATTGCACTGGATTGGGATTTATTCTATTTTTTGCTAGACCTCAAATTTTGTCTTAATTACTTGCAGAAAATTGATGTATATCAGTACCCCAAGTTGTAGCTTCCAGTCCTTTTTGCACACATTATGTATATCATATATTGTACACTTGGTTATATTGCTCCTTAACTTTCACTGAAAGGTTATGGAATAGCTTATGATTGGTAAATATCATATTTGGCTTATATATCCACATTGCTTTTTATCTATGCTAATACATTTTCGCTCATTTTTTATTTTTTAACCACAGTTGATCGCTTGACGCTGTTATGTTTGAAATGTTAGTGGGATATCCTCCATTTTGTTTGGATGAACCAATGACAGCTTGTAGGAAGGTGAGTCAAATATCTATTATATTATATGAAAGCACAATCTTGCACCAATGACCTTTCGGTTCCATTTCTCTGGAAAAAAACATGATGCTGACACCTGTCCTCTAACCAAATCTCTCGGCTAGCAATCCTTTAGCTGTTTCGCTATCAGCACTGTAGGCCTTCCTTCCGTTTTTTCAACCTCAAGCCGAAACCTACAATCTTTCTTATTCCTCTACTATTGTGACCTACCAAAATATCTTGCTGCCCATCTCCTTCAGTCCTTCCGCAATCATTTTTCTCCACTAATGTAGTTCTCGATCCTTTATTCCACAATCAACAAAAAAACGGTCACATCCAACCCTAGATCCCATTTTTTGTGCAGCTGGCCCTCCACCGTCCTCGCTCTAACATTCAGTCTACTCCAGATCCACCTTTGTTTCCTATGCACTTTTTTATCCTTCAATCATCAACGGGTGGATTGTTTTTTTGCTGATAACTGCACAATCTAGCCGATTGACCTATTCTGCGCCTTCTCCGCTTCGTGATAGTTGGCTTTTGCTTTACTTGGCGCTTCGTTCCCCGTATCAACTCTTCCTATGTCATGCCTTTTAATTTCATCTTTGTTTTATTCAGATGAAATTTATAAAATCTACTTTGGATTGCACTATGTTTCCAGTAGTCCTTCTCATTAACTCTTTGGTATGTCGCAGCTCAAGACTCGCTTGATTTCTTCTATTGATTCAGTCTAACTCGGTGTTTTGATAAGTTATTAGGAAAGTGAAAGTTTCATTTCATCCATTCAGGTATTATTTCTTTTTAGTTTTGCTTTCTATATTTTGACATTTTATATCTTTTGGAAAGCACTATATTTTTTTGTAGTAAATTAGTACTTATTACTCCAATGGTAAAGCCAGATCAAATGTTTGGTGGTCGCTTGAAATAAGGTATTTAATGTACTCACTAGCTAGGCATAACTCTGGTATAAGCTATGTGAACTTAAAGTGTGAAATAAATGTCTTATCATAACTTACATATATCCACTTCCTGCGGCAATTAAGTGAGATGATCCAATTTCTTATGTTCAACGCTTTTAATTTGTATTGGGATGTTCATGTTTGACTCTGTTCATTAATAAAGGATCAGTGGTACCGTGTACCCCATATGTTGCATTGATGCTATTTTTGTTCTCCCTCATTCTTCGTGCAGTGTAAACTTTAACTGGTAATGTAAATTATGTCAAATTTTGAATTAGTAAGAAAATCCATCTTTAAAAAAATTATGTTTTGTTATTTTTTCTTTATAAGTTTCAAGCAATGTTTCCATTTCTCTACATGACTGTATCCATAACAACTACTTTTCAGGCTTTTGGTTATATATAAGATATCATTTTAAATTGACCCTTAATGTATTTTAATTATCAGTAATAATAGTACTTAACCAATGGTTATATCCTATGATGTTTATATCCTCACGTTGTTTCTTTTTTATTATACAATTTTGTTAACTTTCATTTTCTCTCTCTTGCTTCAGTTTAGCATCTTTATTTGCATATTATTCTATTGATTTTTAATTGTGCTGCCTTTTTTAATAGAAAGTTGTTTAGCAGTAATTCAAATTTATGTAATAAGCATTTGATTGCTTTAAACTTTATAAGTTATTTTCAATCTAAATCATACATCAATTTGGCTATTTAAGCTTGATTTCCTTCATACAGTTTAAAGGTCCATGAATTCCTCGCGTGCGCAAGCACACACAGAGGCAACGATCAATTATTGTATATTTGTTCAAATGTATCAAGTTGATAAGGATATTGATAACATACACAAATTTTTGGTATGTTCAAAGGTACAACATATGTATTTATTAAATTACCTCATAACTTCCCTTTTAGCCAACATTAGATTCCCTTTGTTGTCAACACGTTTAATGAGTGAAGATTGATAGTGGAGTTTTTTTGTATCATGATGCACTTAAAATGGAAGATGTGTTTTCTTATGCTACTGTTATTGTCAGCATGAGAGCTATCCTTAGTTTCTACCACATTGTGTACTTAAACCTGTTTACTTTTGATCTATACGTGTATGCTTCCAACGTGCATGAGTCCATCACTTTAGTGCTAGAGCTAGCATTTTGGAGTTCCTTTTATACCAATAATAGATCAGATGGTTTACTTTCATATAGTCCAGTTAAAAAATTATTTATAATATCCTATTACTAAAATGGTTTTATACTATGCAAGATAATAACTATAGTATTCTATTTCACAAGCTGTTACCATCAAAGAAGCTCATACAAATTTACTGTCATTTTAAAACATTTCATTAGCTTATTTTATTACTTCAGGGAATTTCTACCGTTATTTTCTTGATAATCATGACGGATGCCTTGAAGGTCCAAGCTTCTAGCAACGTTGGCGACTGGTGAATAGTAGGAGGATTAATCAGGAGGCATCATTTTTGGGTGAGTTATAGAAAGGTATAGCGTTCTTTTTACTTCACTTTATTCTTAACTAATAGAAATTTTATTGGTAAACTTGATCAAATGATTGTTTGAGAAATTTTGTAACACATTTACAGACTACAGTGGTTAATACCATTGACTCAAAAGTATAAAATATGCCAATGTTTACAAAAACTACCTGTTACTTTCTTTGCTTGAAAATTGATTGGAAAGATAAATAAAAAATGGTAAAAGTATCTCACATGATGCTATAGCTATGAAACTGTGTATCCGTCTCCGTTGAAAAATAAAATGCCCATTTTATGCATTGATTGTCACATGTAAACGACTTAATACTTTTTATGTTTTCTTTACCTTTTGTCTTCATGTTATTTTAATGAATATGAAAGATTAATTTGTTTGCTTGCATATACTGCAATGCAACTCAAAATTTCTTAGAGATATTTTTTTCTTTGTTTTTTTGAATTCTGGACAATATTATTTAAAACAAGAAAAGAACTGTTGATTGAATTTCTTGAAGCCATTTATTAAAAAATGAGCATGGTACTTTCAAGAATACAGTTAGATTGTGCATTTATGTCAAATATACTCAAAAGTTTATTTTTACGAAGCAAAATGATGGTTTGGTTTCATGGTACTATAACTCTACTATAATTCATATGTATTAAACCTACATCGGATAAAATTACTATAGATAAAAATTGGAAAACAAGATTAGTAATTGTTTTCCTTCTTCGCACAAAAGATGGATAAAGTTGAAACTTGCTTCTTGATTTCTTACATTTACTTTGTTATGTCGTGCCTATGGTCATTTGGCTTTCTACAAAAATTTACGGCTTCTCATTATAAATATTAGATTAGGAATTATGATTTTTTTTTTGTTCCGCATAAAGAGGTGTGCTCAAATGGCTATTCTATTAGTTATGTTATTTCCTTTTTAGGCGTATATTGTATTCCCAGCCAAATTGCAATACAAGTAAATATTGATAATGTCGACGTCAAGATGGCAGAAAATCTGATTGTGTTTTTTTTTTTTTTTTTTTTTTTTTTGCTTCAACAATTAATGTATTAGATATCAAATCAATTGAGGCAGTGATAATAGCTTAGAAAATGGCATTGTAGTGCTAGCTCTAGGATGGTATGATGAAAAACTGTGGCTTGGATCAAGGCTACATAATAAAGCATAATAATAACTCATTTTTGTTCTACATATTTTTAAATGTTCTGAAATCCTAACTATCCATAATTATCTTCCATTTCAATCTTTAACAGACCAAAATTTATTTTGTTTCCATTTCATGCATAAAATATTGGAACAACATAAATATGAGGGGTATAGTCCACTATGTGAGCGATTATTCTTCCTTTTGCAAAATGAGTAAACCTGATTACTCTTTAATAATATTATCTTCGTGATTTAAGTTAATTCTATTATTGGTCAAAGAAGTATTACAAACGTAAATCATATGTAGATATTTATTCAACTTTGGCTGTAAACTGAAATTCAAAAATGAATCTTTTTTATGTCAACTAGCATACCTTATAACGTACATGTTAAAGTAGCACTAACCTTTAACTTTGCGCTAATTAATTTGAAATATAAATAATTTTCCCTCCTTAGTGTAATTTTTTTCATGAAAATCACATATTTGAACCTAACACCACCCGCATGCTACGTATACTATAATAGCTAGACTTTCTTGATTTCAATCATTCCCAAGAACCTCATTTTCTATTATCTTTACAGCTATTTATATTCATATACAAAAATTTACATTAATTACAACCATATGTCCAATTCTATTTAGGATAAGTTTTCCATCAATCTTCATTATAACACTAATAGTTGTTTTTTGAACCCATCAAATTAGAACAGTAAGTTATTTAGCGAACAAAAACAAACATTAATAGTTTTACTTATTGGACTTACCATAAGCTAGAAAAGAGTTTAATAATAGGAAACAATAATGTTATTGTTTGTTCCCTTTTGATTTTTTTTCCAAGTCAGTCAAAAGGTGATAACAATTTTTTAATTGATGGTAATGACTCTCTAAATTGTAGAGTAACATGAATTAAGGTCATGAAATTTATATAGGCATACTAAGTTGAATTTGTTATGCTGAATTTGGTTCGACAATTCTGTTCATATAAGAAAAGCAAGAACAAGGTAAAATTTTAAAATGTAAGGGTAGCGTTGTAAAAAAAAAAAAATCTTTGCAAAGTAAAATTTGGTATGTACCGATTTGTTTGGAGTTTTTGTGTGCATATTGTCATTTTCGGTGTTTGAATAGAAGTTGTATTCCCTCTTTTTTCCGTATTACGAAATTACTTATTTCAGTTAAAAACATTTTTCCCTATTAACTTCCTTTTCACTTAAAAATTTCAATTAGAATCCAAGTTGAAATATTATACTTTATTCATATGTCTTTGATTTTATTCATTGAATTATAGCTCTATTTAAAATATAATATGTTTAATGGCTTACGATAATAATGGTAAAATTGCAATTTTTCAGAAAAGAGTATTCATAATCTATAAGAAATCATAATTATCAAAAATAAATAAATAAATATGTGTGCGTATATATAGTGTTTTTTAATTAAACCAACAATCACATGTACCGTGCAGAAATTAGTAAACTCATTTTAACGTTTTTCTTCGTTTGCTCCTTTTTGAAAAACATGCAAAATTTTCTATTATCCATTATTATCGTTCATCCATACTGTGCACTTAGTTAATATATTCCATGAACTTCGGCCACCATTTACATTTGAATATGAAAAATATAAAGTTGAACAACCAATAGAACACTATGTGCTATATGAATTCACGTCCTATCCAACTTATTTATGTTTCTTATAGTTTAAAAAGAAAGTCCAAACTGGTTAGTTTTCCATAGACTACGGAGCGCGTCATATTCTTTAGATTAAGAAGGTTGTTATGGCAGTAACTCAAATTATAAATTCATGTCTACCAGTAAAACAATTTTTTAATAGGCACAGGTTATTTGGTTGGAGTATTTGCAATGAAATGTGCAATTGGTTTGTCATTTTTAAGATGATATATGGTCACTATAAATGTCACGTGTGAACAGATACTAAGATCATTAATGATGTCTGCAGATTTCAACCTATATTCAACTAATTGTCTTTTACAGTCATTTATGATATCACATACAATAAATAAAAAACGCAACATGTTGATGGACCAAAATATTTACCTGCAATCTATATATTTAAAACTTGGTACGCAATTTATAATTTAATTCGACACTTATGATTAACCAAAAATTATGTTAGTCTATCTTTTATTCGATAACAATTAACCGTGTTTATAGTTTATTCGTTAGAGCAGCATGAATTGTGTCTGCCAATCATTTTATTTCCCACTTTAGTATCAACAACGTATCAACCACTTTGTAGCTAATTAAACATGACACTGAATTTGAAAGTTATCTTTCTTTCCAGTTTCGTACCGACAAAAGATAATGTATGTAAATTAGGCAGAATAATCAAGTCATGAGATGTTAAAATGGATGAATTTGTATGTAAGTCGGCTGTGTGAATTCCTAAGTAAGAAAGAAATTTTTAACGAAAATGGTTATCAGGATTTCTCTGCATCAGGATGTGAGTGTCTATCAATTTGTGAGTTTTTAGCAATCTATTCTGTACTATTGGTAGTTATAAATTGTATCATAGATTACTTCAAAATTATGAAATTATACATTATAGATAAGTTCATTGACTCATCGACAAGTTGCGAACATTTGCTTATATTACTTGACATTTAAAGAGAAATAGTATGTCATATTTTACGTTAGTTAAACTCTTTGTGTGTTGATTACATTAAACCTTCACAACCATGAATCGTTTGATAAGGAGTGTTAGAATTAGACGTTTTGTGACTCGCGGAATTTACCAACCTATTAGCAGCGTAGCAATAATACTAATCTTATCTGGCATGCACAGCTAATATAAATGATTTTTGAGCATAGCGTATTTGTTCTTATTATTATTATTATAGAAGATTAACAATATCTGTTGCATTTGTTTGTTGTTCTTTTGATATTTTTTTAAATCTTGACAAACAAAATTGAACAATTCCATTTATGTTCTAAGCTGAACATCCATGTATGTTGACAACACAATATACATTTATTGGGATAAATGTGGGGATTTCCTATAGACCAGTGTCAATAGGTTGCCAGCTTTTGTACAACGCCAACTAAAAGAGCTGGGTATTGAAGAATGGAGCTGAATGGAACTGCATGACGTTTGCAGCAAGGCCTGCTAGGTGCCAAGGTAATAGAGCAGCCAGTTGATGGAAGTTAAGGGATAATCAACCATGGGTTAGGTTGGTCTAAAGCAGCTCTGAGTAGAGAACATAGAGCTAAAGAAAAATTGTTTGGCATGAGATGGGGTAGCAAATAATGATCAACATGTGGTCAATGATAAGCATATGGAGTAGCGGTAAAGCAAGATCCATAGGTGTTGAGAGCCTAACTGACAAGGGACTTAATCAACGATCGGGCTAGAGGAATTGACATTTAAGGAGGGAGAATCAGCTAGAGTGATTAACACCAAAGTGAATTACAATAGCAATGTAGCACAACTGTTGAAAACCAACAGCTGAAAAACTATAGCAATGCGAGTGCAACATGACGCAGTAGGCTTTGTAAGCCTGAAGGGGGTAAAGCCGAGTCAGGTGCAGATGGCAAACTATTATGTATCCTTGATCTCAGTGGAGCCTAAAAGAAAGTGTATGTAGAGGTTATTTAATTTCCATCAATTTTTTGTTTGTAGTGTTTGTGGAATTGTGAAATTCATGCTTATGATGTCAGGATATAAACAGAAATATGTGATAATAAATGTAATATAGAATATTGTCAGTATACCTAACTATAGCTGTTGTGTTTATATATGCATATATGTGCAATGGAAAAGGATAAGTTACAAGTTATGTATAAAATATAAGTTACGTATCAAAAGTTTTCTATGCTTTGAAATTGCAAAGATGAATGCAGCGGCTAAAATTGGTTTCTTTCCATATTTTGGTTACCATCTACTCAGATGATACACTCTTCGAGTGCTTAGTAAAGAGTTTGTTTATGTTATTTAGATAGCAGTTTCAAGTGCGACTATATAATATGTAGTATTTTCAATTTATATGGTTGTTATGCTTCCTTACTTTCATCTGGTATTTATTTTGTTAGATAGCCGTATTTTACAGCAATAAAAATATGTTTCTTTTGTGGTTGGTCCAAGTATCTCAAGTTCCAGATATTTATATTGGATCAACAAGGCTTTCCATGTATATTTATAATTATACTAATTATCAAGTACCATCAAATATGACTAAGGTCATGCATTCAATCAGTGAATTTACTTTGATCAATTATGCATTACTTAAATCATCGAGCATGCTCAGTGCTTCAAGGTTACTTAAAAGGATTAATTAATAAACATTTTCCAATAATAAATAGACTAATCAAAATAAACTAGATCTTCAACTATACATCTTCGTTTCAAAGACTGAAAATTTAAAAATATATTTGTAACTATTTTTTTGGTGAAGCCCGTGTGCGTAGCACGGGTTCGCACTAGTTATATTATGAAATATAAATTTATCTAGTTCTTACACGCACAGTTTGCATATTATGTCACTAAGACGTGGACAAAAACCTCCTTTGCATTTTGATGCGTTTTTATTTACTAATTGTTTTATCAACTTATTATAAAAATTTAGCTATTGGTGACAATGCTGCCGGTGTACAACTTGTGACCATGCCCCCAACTGATCCTCAACAGTACCTCTTTACAACGCAACAAGTAATGCAAAATCATCAGTTTGTATGGCAAAACATCTCGGAAATACTCTTATGCAAGTGTACATCTTGTATCTAAGTGCAAGTTCATTTTGACTGTTTATAGGGGATTTTATTTGGTTAAATTCTGCTTGCTTAATATTCCCAGGATACATCAATGTCTAGCATGTTGGAGAATTTTTCAAATCCAAATCAGTTGGAACAGGTGGAGGAAAGGATGGCATGACTTAAAGAAGAGCCATCTCTAAAGTTCGTTTTTGAGGAGATCAAAAGTGGCAACCCGGCTGTAATGATGAAGTAATGCAATGTTACTTTAAACCATATTTTTTCCACAGTATTTATATGATATTTTATGATTTTCATATTTAGTCTTCTGGACTTAATTTTTAGGTACATGAATGATCCCAAAATTCTTAGAAAGATAAGGCAAGCAATGTGGACACCAATCTGGAAGAGGATGCTGCAACTTTGACTACAAGGGTACCAAGAAGCAGAAGATGAATATGAAAATGAATCGCTTGTTCATGTTCACCAAGCTGGTTGTACTGGTGATGTAGTGGTATTGATTGTTTATGTATCTTTTGGCAAAACTTCGATCTGTCTTATGTATCTTTTGTGTTAGATCAATGTATATATTTTGAAATGGTTATGTTTTGGTGACGGGTTTAGTTGGTGATGTACTATGTGTATGTTGATCGAATATTATGTTAATTAATATATATGAATGATTCCGTATAGTTATACTTGTTGCATTGAAATATGAATCTTATTATTATTAATATATATGAATACTTTATAATAGTACGGTGTAAATAAGTCACAACAGCAAAAAACAGTTGTAATAAATCATTTTACAACGGTGCGAAAGAGTTGTAATATTTTGGAAATCACAACAGTAATCACCAGTTGTCATACATATGATCTTATGATATTTAAATGTCTATGACAACGGGGAATAAAAGTTGTAATAAAATTTATTACAACGATAAGTAAAAGTTGTTAAATATCCTATTTTACAACGGTGTTGCAACGGTGCAGAAATGTTGTGAAAGATATAAGTATATTACAACTTCTTAATACACGACGGTGGCTCCACCATTATAAAAACTTTTTACAACTTTTTTGCACCGTTGTAATATGGTATATTTGTTGTAGTGTGTCAAGTGTGCACAATGTTTTCCATGTGTTGTTTCTACGGAAGTGTGTGCATGATTCAAATGTAGTGGTATCTTTGAAACAATACGAAGACCTGGAAGTCGAGCCCGTTGTTACGAGACCTCGTAAGCCGCTTCGCATTGTGGGGAATGACAAGAAACAACATAGGAGGAAGACGGTTAAGCTAGTCAAGGCTAGTGGAGTGAGGGTGATGAGGATTGTATGTCGGAAACAGAGAAGGGTATAAAGATGATCCATCCATAACTCTTCGTTGGTATGACCCATTAATGTCATGTCACCATACACTATTGTAATTTGTGTTATTCGCTAGGATTCTGCATGCTAGGATAAGCCTGTGGATGCATTGCCTAGTGGATGCTAGTTCCGATGGTAAATTGGTTGCTTGTGAATTTTAGGATCATTCTCATATATTGATATGTTGGTTATGGAGATGTGAGAATTGACCATGTTTTTTATTACTTTTATTTATGACCATTTTTCCCCTGTTAGTTTTGTACAGGAAATAACTTTTGATTAGAATCAAAACAGGTGCTCAAATCGATTTCATCGGAAAGGAAATGATGTTTCCAATTCCGTAGAGTGGTCACATTAAAGATTTAGTTCAGCGGCTTGAGAGAAATCGCTGTTTTAGTGCTACACAATTCTGGACATGCTAACTAGTCATTAGTGGGCTGATTTGGTGAGGTCCACTAGTGGGTTGGTTAGATGACTACAAATAGGGGGTAAAGGCAAGGAGAATGGTTTAACTTCTTCATTTCTTATTTGTTTGGGGTTTGAGATTCTCCCTACTTCAATCAAATACATCTCCACTCCATTAAAATCTTAGATCTACATTAGAAGATTGAAGATCTACATCAAGTAAGGCTAGATTAACATCAAGAGTGAGTACATCGCATCAAATTGGGTGACTTGAAGATCATTCTTCGCTGTATGGAATTGTAAATAATTGTTTTCAAGCTAATTTGAAGATTTGGTGAGTGATAAGCATCTTTCACATGGATTCAATTAAGTATATGGGCTGTTTGATCTTATTTTTCATCATTTCAAGTTGTTTTCACCTAGATATACATCATGGTAAGTATATTTTTATTTGAATCACCATATGATCTAATCTAGCAACTTATATCGGTAATTTTTATGTTAATACATGTATTTTGGAAGTTTAGATCCACTGTTTCATTTATTCATTGTTTAGTCCTGATTGGTGAATTTATGATGATTATTGATATATGGATGCTTGTTTGGTATTGTCATTGAAAGTTGTTCGAAAACGCACGAGATTGAAATTGATTTGGTTTCGGGTTTCGATCATTTCTTGGTGCACAAGTACAGATGGATCGGAGGAAAGAAACATGTGGTGAACTTCGATGGATCATTACGTTTCCTGGTTGATGGATCGGTACTATGAAAATGTATAGTTCGGGCAAAGAATTGCATGGATCGGGCTTAGTTGGAGTGACAGATTGGGAAAGTACCAAATTCATGGATAAGGCATGCCAAATCTAGTGGATTGGGAAAGAAAACTAGGTGACATGCACATGAAAAAGCTTGATTTGGCAAGCATCTGGATGGATCTGGCAAAGCCACAAAATAACGGATCGGACAACATTTGGGAAACGCTGTAGAAGCATGGATCGGTCATGTTTTCTGGAGATGGATCGGGCACATTTTCATGATGGATCGGGCAGAATACACACTAAAGAAAGGTGTGGATCGGCAAGGTTTAAGAAGTGGATCGGGCAACTTTGGTCACAACGTTTTGGAAATGTTATGGATTGATGGATCGGACTTGGCAAATTAGCATGGATCGGCCGAGTGATCTGAAGGGATGCGCACGTGGAAAAGCTTTGTCGAGCAAGGGGCATGCTGATGGATTGAGCGATCGGATAGATCGGGCATGATAGAGGAACCATAGCATTTTATAAACGTTGTGGATGGAAAATGAAATGTTGTGATTCGATATTCATAGCAAAAGCGTGAAACGATTCGACGAATAATGACCTAACGATGTATGTTTTTGGTTCAATGAAGGTCGTAACTTCGGCGTGAATTCAAGGGAAATGTTCAAGGTATTTTGAAGTGTTCATTGATCGTCGTTATGCAATGAATGTGACAACAACTCAAAATTGTGAGTTCATGGATAACGGTTGCTCGAGAAGTTGCTTGAGCTTATGGATGGTCATCACGTTGGATGGCTAGAGATATTGAAGGCTGAGAGATTATCGTTGTCGTATGTTCTAGCGGGCTCAAAGCAGAGATATAATAGGGACGCCTAAAAGACTAGTGAGACTAGTCGAGTACCCTGGGCAGTCATGATGGGCCTAGTTGTCTCGGGGAGACAAATGTACATGGGATGTGCAATAATCTGGCTAAAACTGGGGTTACCATTAGCTCTTGACGGATGGCATACCGTGGCCAGTCATACGAGTATCTTGACGGATGGCACGCTAGGGCTAGTCATACAATTAATGATGGTTTCAAAGCAAGGTCGGCGGTGAGAGCCAGAGTCACGGATGTTGATTTCTTTGCTTATATCGTCTTGTGTAGATTGTTCGATGTCGAAGAAGACATTTTTGGTTGTTTGTCTGATATTGGTTTAGGCCTTCGGGGATTATGCTTAGGGGATGTTGATCCCGATTAGGGTGGTCTACGCTGGATAACTGGTTGTTATGTCTACTATGTTTTATATTCTAGTTGTTTGTAAAGGCTATCACTATTAGATGTGGGGGAAGACGAGTTTGGGTTTCTTCTTTGTTGACATTGGTAGATTAGTTAATTGATCTTCCTATTTCTCGTTTGTTTAATTGATGATGTTAGATAGTTGTTTTATCACTCATTAAGACTGTTGTCTGACTCAAGGTTTTATGTTTCCTCTTACTACCTTGGGTTGTTCATCTATTGTGTTGTGGATGGACAGATTGAGTAGCAGGTGACAGGTGATAGATCTTGATGAGGACAATCCTGTAGAGCGACGATGAGCATGAGACTTACATATTTTTTGCTATATAGTAAGAATAGTAATACGTCAGCCTCCTGCTCGTCGTCGCACAACATCATCGTCATCAACTTGTCACCTGTACCCTGTCAACTTATCAACATCGTCAATAAGCGTCCCAAGGTAATAAGAAGAGACACAAAATCTTGAGCCAGACAATAGTCTGGTATGAGCGGTAAAAGACTATCAACCGCTATAAAGGATAATATGACAATAGACAACCCAGGTCTCACATAAGCCGTCCATTCAACCAAAGAGTTAGCACATAATAATCACATTATAATATGCTACACAAACACACAAAATAGACACGACTCGGAATAGGATTCCTAATACCGCTTCTCTTTAATATCCTATGGTGATAGCCTACCTAGAAGAATAAAAGAGAACACACAAACAACCATAGAATCTAAAATAAACAATGACCTAACTATCACTGGCTAAAGCCTCGAATATGTTGATCATCAAATGAATGACTATTTCCACCCACTAAGGGAAAACAGTGAACCCCGATTCTAGTAAGACTACCATATGCTCCACATGTGTTTCCCTTCTCAAGACAACTAGATCACTTCCCAAGCGACATATGGTACTTGATCTCTCAAATTTTAATAGGCATCCCCATGATATCCCTTATTTGAGTCCTCTAAAACCTTCATCTCTCGACAATTACTTATCTCTTCTAACTTTTCAAGCCATCCTTGATGACTCCATCCTTTAATTTGTGTCCCACTCGAATTAATCAATTATCTTTCATGCTCGAGTCCCACCCAAGTCAACCCATCATCTTATGAATTCGAGTCCCGCTCGAGTCGATCCATTATCTTGATGCATCGTCCCATGATCAATTATTCATTTCTTCAACATCGACTACTCCGGCCTTGGGTTCACGATTCAAAGAGACAACACCTTGTTGATAACTACTTCCATCCCATAGAAGCTTTCCATAATCCAACACCACCAATAAGCCCAAAAGGCCAGAATTCCCCATATCAGAAGACTCGACCTACCGCCATCTAATCTGATGGATCAGTACTGATCCGTCGCCTATGGATCGGTACCGATCCTAACACTTAGTTAGATATGACTAAGTGTTTGGGTCCCCGAACTTCATGCCTCAAATGTTTCCTATTGATCCAACATCGCAGCAAAATTCCTTCTTGATGATTTTCCATGTCGATCCACTAAGGAGGACTCGAGCGATCACACTTTAACCTATCCAAACCATACCAAAACTTGCACATGACCTGCTTTTCACCTCACAAGGCCACGTTCTAAGAATCAGTACTCGTCGAGCACTACACATGTATCAGTACCAGTCCATTGGGTATGGACCAGTACTAGTCCATCCACTTAGATTATTTAGAGATGAAACTTTTTGGCCTCCCCCGGTAGCCTCCATAGCTACTCCACTAAGTTGTGTTTGAATCTGATCACCTGAACTTCCAATTTCTTCACTTTTAAATCTTATGACGCATAATTCTAAATAAAACAATCACACATAACATACAATTCATTCGATAAAACAACAATTCATCCAATTTTGAATATGTACAATCATGTAAATGCTTACAAACATAATGTGTATCACAAAACCAGAAATCTAGCATAATTTAGATCTAAACATATGTTAAACATGATGAATCTAACAAATCAACTAGTCATAGGGTGTCTTTATCTGGTTTGATCGTTTATGATCATATTTAGGATGAAACTAGCATAAATGGCATTTGCTTATCCTAATTAACCCATATAATCCACAGTAAGCATGTGAGAGATCTCTATCACTCACCAAAACGGCAAAAACCTAGATTTGTTGCAATATGGATGAAATTTATTCTAGACAGCGAAGGGACAATGAAGAAGTACTTGAATTTGTTTCAAAATAGTGTCATCTAATCTTCCTTGATGTAGATCTTTCTTCTAAATGCGATATAAATGAACTAAGAGAGAAAATAATGTTAGGGAAATCCGGTTGAATTGGAGATTCTCTAACGTTCAACCTAATGCGTGGAATGAATAGAAGAGCCCTAATCCTTCCCTTGGTCCCCTAATTTATAATCTCAGATCATTAGACTAATAGACTTATTAATCAGCCTATTAGCTGCTAATTAACTTGACCAGCAGTAGTAGTAACTTAAAACAATGATTTCTTCTAATCCGTTAAGCTAAATCTTTGATGTGACCACTCTATGGAATGAACAACCACCATCCCTAAACGACTTTAGATAAACCGGCTATGGGAGAATTTTTTCGTTCTTAGCCGGCTATAAATAAGCCAGCTAAGGGTCATTTTCAAAGCAACCATCCAGATTGCCAAAACTACCCAGATTAGACCAACTAATCCCCTTTTAGGTGTCAGTTGATTCTCAATCGACACACGGTTGGGAATGGTCTTAGCTAGAGTTGGAACTTCTATCTGCAGGGTTCTAAGATGTTGAAGCCTTGGAAGCCAAAGCATTCTTACGAACTGAAAGTGCCTGTTACATTATAGTGGGTAAAATTATCCTAATCACAATGTTTAAATACTAAACTAGTGTTGTTAAATATCACTTAAGTAATGGGAAAAAGGCTTCATGGGAAGCACGGTATCATTCTCTCAATAATAACACTAATATTATTTCCAAAATTCACCTTTAACTTGACAACAGTACAGATTTAATCGACTAAAGTAGCTTGTTTCCAAATATTTCTGAGTCAACATTGCATAGAGTTCAAGCAACGGGAGAAGAACGCTATTTTGTAAAAAAGTTATACAAATACTTGCAGGTCAAAATATTCAGTACCTTTGCTTTAGGTAATGTATGCTTGCTTGTTACTCAAGGGTATGTCATATTGAATTTACCATTTTATCATTTTTCTAGTCAAAAGCAAAGGCAGCATTTTTAACTCTCCTTTTTGATGTAAATGTTGTTATCTTGAAGTCGTTTTTAATTTGGAACTATGCTTAGTTACCAAAATAGGTTCAGATCTAGAAAATTTATGTAAGGGAAATAGACTAGAATATGAAGATAAAATGCATGTTGGTTTTAGCCATTACTTCTTATTATTCATAAGGGGTTGTCTTGTCATATTACGGATCATTTTACTTTTCTTGTTTTTACGCTCGCTAAATGAATGTTGGATCTTGCAACTTATTTTGTACTGCAGGAAATACTACTTATCTTGGTAAACATGCAGTATTCTGGTTTTAATCCTGCATAGCAATGTGCAAGTAGTTGTAATTACAATATTCTGGTAAACGTGCACAATGGGTGCTCGCAATTTAACTGTCAAATATTTGCACAATTTTTACTACCTCACTTTTCCTTTGTACTTTATAATTGCAGTTAAAAGTTGTAATCCTGCATATCAAGAATGCAAATGGTGTAAAATTCCTATTGTTAGATTCAACTCATGACTGAAGGGGGAGGTAGAAGCAGTGATCAGAAAAGAACAAAGGCGGTTGTATCAATCGGTAGGCAGGGGAGGGAATGACATGTTTATTAAGGAATATTCGATTAGATTCGAAAAAAAAAGCCCTCGAGCCCCTCAAAAATGGCGTCACCTCTGTCTCTATCCTCGAGCCCCTCAAAAACCCTTTCGCCAAACCTGCCTCGTCCCCCTCCCTACGACTGATCCGCCACCAGCCCAAGCTTCTTTTTTCTACTCAATGTGAAACCTTGAGGGGGCAATCAAAGTGAAATCGACAGGAACTATGTTCTTTTTTCTACTCAATGTTTCTGAAGACAAAAAGAAAATTTTGGAGGCTGATCCAATTATAATAAGGAACAAAGTTTTCATTATCCAGAAATGGGATGTTAATTTGGGTTACTCTGGTAAGGGAATCAAATACATACCTGTCTGGATTAGAATGACCAATCTAACGATGATTGCGTGATCTCAAACTGGTATAGCATGGCTTGCATCACTTGTTGGTAGATATTTATGTATGGACAAGGCAACCGAGAGTCTTGACTGGCTTGGGTATGCAAAAGTAATGGTGGAGATAAGCCCCAATAGCGAATTACCAGAAACGATGCCTGTGCGCCTAAAAGATGGAACCGAACATGTTGTTAAGATAAATTATGACTGGTTACCTGATATATGTCAATCTTGTGTTGCGTTTGGTCACAACAACAATAGTTGCCCACTCAAAACATGCAAAGCTGATGCTACTGAAAAGGCCAAAAAGAGAGTAGATATTGTCCAAGTAGCTGAAACCAGAAATGTAGATCGAAGTGCGCAAGAACTAGAAAATCAAAGCCATAACTCAGAAGCAACAAAAAGGCAAGCTAAGTGCATACCAAATAGGAGCAGCCATAGGGTAAGGGTGCTACTCTCTAGATTCCAAAAGAGATGGAATAAAGTTGATCACATCTCTGTCGAGCATGGAGGAATTGATTTGTGTAAGCCCGCAGTTGTTACTGGCAACAAATTTGAGGCATTGAATGGTAATGAATGTGATACTATGGATGACATGCAATTGGAAGTGGAAGTTGATGGAGAAAATATTACAGTGGACCTTGGGCAAGGGGAGTTAGTTGAAACAGGGGAACATGATGGTTTTCTAGAGACTCCGATGCCAGTTTTCACTGATGTAGTTGCTGGGCCTGTACAAGTACAGTCTGGTATTGATGTGCACAACCTTATGGGTAAGGCAACGATCATCAATTCTACAGAAGGGAAACCCCAAACAGGAGATGATAAACTACATGAAAACACTACGTGCAAAGAAAACAATGTGGTTACATTCAGTCAGTTGTTACAGGATGTTCAAAGATATGGGAAGCAAAAGATCAATGAAGAAAAGAAAGGTGGAAGTTCACAACAACAGGATACTGCTGGCTGTGGTCCCAGTGGAACAACCAGTATTTCTCGAGCTGATGAAATTACTGAGGATGAGGATGTCTCCCCAGTGGAGGTAACAACTAAGGTGAGCGTTGTGCAACTGCCGGTTGATGAATTCCTGCAGCAAAATAATGAGCAGACTGGGTGGTCTGAAACGAGAACTGATCTCAACGATGTAGATGAACGAGCTGAAGCTGAAAATGAACTTGAAGAGCTGAATACACTAGTTACTGAAGTTGCTGTTATGATTAACAAGAAGCTCGCTGATGGTAATTGCAGTCCAGAAAGGAAAGATAATTTACAGAAGAGGCTTGCTGAAGTCAACAAAATAATGCCTGGTTTCGTCAGTGGTGAATTAAAAAGGGAGTGGATCAAAGACATTACTAAAATGATGAACATGAACATACGTGATCTCCAAAAACGGTCAGAAGCAGCTGCTCCTCGGCTGGACTTATATTCGAACATTGAACCTCCACCGGGATATAAGCCAAGGCCACCTGATACCCCTGATCAAGAACAAACGAAGTCGGGCAACAAAGCGCAACCGAAGACCCCTAGCACCCATAGTATGAAGAAAGAAATGCGAAGGAATTTGCAGGAAAACGGATAGAACTAATCCTTCTAAACCATGGTACTCATAATGAGTCTTCATTATGAGGCTACACGTAGGCGAGCTATGAATTTAGTCATGATTTGAACGAGGTATTTTGAATGTATTTGTTATCATTGCCATGCGTGGATGATATAAGCTGATATATGCTTTGTATATCACCTGTAATTATTGTATTTTAATTTTTTAATAAAAATTGTTACGGATCACTATAAAGACCGGTCGGATTTGCCAAAACAAAACAAAAAATATTCGATTAGATTCAAATGAGAAGAAGAACTAATGCCCATATTTTGTTGTAAGAATTATTATATGGTTCTTTATAGGCTTTTGTTAATGGTGGATGTGTGAGCATTGTGACAACCTTTTTTAGCATTTTAAATAAAATGAATGAAGTTATGTTGTAAGTAAAGTATTATTGTTTAAATTGATGGATTTTATGCATTTGATGTTTGAAAATATAATTTTGTAGTAGTAATTAGGATAAAGTTGGGGATTTAAAATTCAAAAGCATATTCATTTTTTAAAATGTTGTATATATTTTGCTACAATTTATAAAAATTGTAAGAAAATATTCTGCAACATGCCAAAAATTTGGAATCTAGTATATTATAACAGTTACTAATAGTTGTTATATACATTTTGACAACATAAGCTAAGAGTTTGAAAGGGTACATAGTTGAATGTAGACAAATTAAAATAGTTTTAAATAGTTGTAAAATATTTTATTACAACATTTTGTCGCAACTTTTTTGAACAGTGGTAATAAATAGACCATATTACAACTGCGGCTAATATTACGTTTAGTAAAAGGTTGTAAAATACCTATTACAACTATTTTTAATACTTGTAAATGACCTTTTTTGTTGTAATAATCATTGCTAGATAAAAATTCCTACCGTTCTATTCTAATTACGAGATACGATTTTCAATATCTTATTATATTTCTAGATGGTTTTCTAGGCTTCTACTTTCTTAGAAAGGATTTCTTCTCTTTTAATTTGACTGTAGAATATGGATTTCCAGTCTTCTATTAATATTTTTGGATGGTTTTCTGCAAGGTTTTCAAAATGAGATTCAAACCGTAAATCGTAAAATTCAAACTATGAATCGAAACGGAATTTAAATCGTAAATCGTGGATTCAAAAAATGTACATTTCAAAGATTGCACACACTTTGAAGTTAATTTTGATGTTTAAACTTCTACATCTAAACCTAAAACACCATTTTCTCTCTTGTTCCAATTTTAATTTGCTTTTAAATAATTAAAATTGGAAATGTAGACCCCAGATAAGCATACTGAATATATCAATTTGAATTGAATGATATTTCTAATGTGTAGTATTAGCTTGTTTGAATCGGAATGTAAATCGAATCGTAAAGAGAAAGATTCAATTTAAAACGAGATTCAAATCGTAGGATTTTAAGATTTTTGACAACAGTGGTTTTCCGGGCTTCTGTTACTTCAGAAGAATTTATGGTCTTCTATTCTAATGGTTGGATATGGATTTTTAGTCTTCTATCATTATTAACAAATGGTTTTCTTGGCTTTTATATTTTAGAAAGATTTTTGGTCTTATATTCTGGCTATTGGATTTGATTTCTAGTCTTAATTACTTTATCGTTTCTAGATGGTTTTATGAGCTTTTATTATTTGAGATGAATTTTTAGTCATTTATTCTAATTATCATATATTGCTTATCTATTATGTGTGTCAAATGATCTATCGGATCTCTACTATTTCCATATGCGCTTTGGACCACCATCCTTGTTATCAGATTAATTTTCTGGTCCTACACTGAACTACTGGAATATGATTTCGAAACTTATTCTTTTATTTCTAGATAGTATATTTCTAGTATTATAGGGAAATACATTCTGGACTTCTCTATTGCTGAGAAATGGTTATCCAATCCCCTTGTTACTAGAAATGTTAGAACGAAAAATGGTATAGCACCCATACTATCGAGCTAGACGAAAGTAATCATTGATTCAGGCTGACAAGTAAGAAAACAAGGTTAATAAATTCTACTGTTCTCGATACTTTTAGAGGGACATTTATTATGGTAGGCTAATCACGAGTGACATAATCCAAGATGAAACAGTGAATGCCCATGAGCCTTTAGTGCTTAAATTGAGATGCAAGCCAATAGGGAAAGACGAGATGAATTTTGTACGTTATTTAGCTAAGGACTCATGTCATATTACTAAAGAAATAAGTTAAAAGCTATATAGGCGAAGATTATTCATTAAGCTTGTTCATGAATAGAGTAGATCATCTCCTTAGTCCTTTGTCTTGTACAATTTGAGATAGGCACAAGTTAAGGAAATCGCGATGACCGCCTCATACCTCCTGCACTAACTATAGAGAAAAGTGCACTGCATGACGTGCTAGGGAGATACGGGATGATCATCAAGAAAAGTAAACCGAAACAGAACCGGTCTTGTAACTAACAATGCATGGATAATATATAATAGAAAAATTTACGATAGGATATAGTAATGGAGCATTACAAAGCTGAAAATGCCATCTCCATAAATATCTCGAAATATCAAGTATAAAACATCCCAGTAACTAAATATCTATATACATAAAGCCTCACAACATCCCTAATTAGAGTATAAGAAGAAAAGTAGAGATTGCCAAAGTAGCTAAATAGTAAGAATAGTAATACTTATACCCAACATTATGTCTTCAATATCCTATCACTTATACCCAGTAATAGTAGAGATTGCCAAAGTAGCTGAAAATGCCTTCTGCTCGGCATTGCACAACATTATGTCACCAACCTATCACTTATACCCAGTCTACTTATCAGCATCGTCGATAAGCATCCCAAGTAATAAGAAGAGACAAAATTTTAAGTCAAACAACAGTCTGGTATGAACGATAAAAGACTATCAATCGCAATATAGGATAATATGATAATACACAAACCATGTCTCACATGTGCCATCCATTCAACCAAAGAGTTAGCACATAAAATCACATTATAATATGCTACACAAACACACGAAATAGACACGACTCGGAACAGGTTTCCTAATACCGCTTCTCTTCAATATCCTACGGTGATAGCCTACCTAGAAGAATAAAAGAGAACACACAAACAACCATAGCATCCAAAATAAACAATGACCTAGATATCACCGGCTAAAGCCTCTAATATGTTGAACATCGAATGACTAGCCGTTTACACCCGCCAAGGGCAAATGGTGAACCCCGGTTCTAGTCAGACTACCATATGCCCTACGTGTGTTTGCCTTCTCAAGACAACTAGACCACTTCCCAAGTGACCTATGGTACTCGATCTCTCATATTTTAATAGGCATCCACACGATATCCCTTCTCTGAGTCTGCTAAAACCTTCATCTCTCGACGGTTACTTATCTCTTCTAACTTCTCAAGCCATCCTCGATGACTCCATCCTTTAGTTCGAGTCCCACTCGAATTAATCCATTATCTTTCATGCTCGAGTCCCACCCAAGTCAACCCATCATCTTACGAACTCAAGTCCCGCTCGAGTCGATCCATTAACTTGTTGCATCGTCCCATGACTAACTATTCATTTCTTCAGCATCGACTACTCCCGCCTTGGGTTCACGATCAAAGAGACAACACCTTGTTGATAACTACTTCCATCCCAAAGAAGTTTTCCATAATTCAACACCACCAATAAGCCTAGAAGTCCAGAATTCCCCATATCAGAAGACTCGACCTCCCGCCATCTAACCTAATGGATTAGTACCGATCCATCGCCTATGGATCGGTACTGATCATAACATTTAGTCAGATATGACTAAGTTTTTGGGTCCCCGAACTTCATGCCTCAAATGTTTCCTATCGATCCAATATCATAGAAAAATTCCTCCCTAATGATTTTGCATGTCGATCCACCAAGGAGAACTCGAGTGATCACACTTCGACCTATCCAAACCATACCATAACTTGCACATGACCTGCTTTTCACCTCACAAGGCCACGTTCCAAGAGTCAGTACTCCCCGAGCACTACACATGGATCAGTACCAGTCCATTGGGTATGGACTGGTACTAGTCCATCCACTTAGATTATTTAGAGATGAAAATTTTTGGCCTCCCCCCGATAGCCTCCATTGCTACTCCACTAAGTTGAGTTTGAATCTGATCATCTGAACTTCCGTTTTGCTCATTTCTTCAATTTTAACTCCTATGACACATAAGTCTAAATAAAACAATCACGCATAACATACAATTCAATCAACCAAACAACAATTCATCCAATTTTGAACATGTACAATCATATGAATGCTTACAAACATAATATGTATCATAAAACCAGAAATCTAGCACAATTTAGATCTAAACATATGTTAAACATGATGAATCTAACAAATCTACTGGTTATATGGTGTCTTTATTTGGTTTGGTTGTATATGATCATATTTAGTGTGAAATTAGCATAAATGGCATTCGCTTATCTTAAGTAACCCATATAATCCATAGTAAGCATTTGAGAGATCTCTATCACTCACCAAAAAGGCAAAAACCCAGATCCGATGCAATATGGATGAAACCAAATCTCGACGGCGAAGGGACAACGAAGAAGCACTTGAATTTATTGCAAAAAAGCGTGATCCGATCTTCCTTGATGCAGATCTTTCTTCTAAAAGCGATGTAAATGATCTAAGAGAGAAATTAGGGTTAGGGAAATCCTGTTGAACTGGAGATTCACTAACGTTCAACCTAATACGTGGAATGAATAGAAAAACACTAATCCTTTCCTTAGTCCCCTAATTTATAATCTCAGACCGTTAGACTAATAGACTCAATAATCAGCCCATTAGCTGCTAATTAACTTGAGCAGCAATAATAGTAACTTAAAACAATGATTTCTCCTAAATCGTTGGGCTAAATCTTTGATGTGACCACTCTGTGGAATGACTAACCACCATCCTGGTCCAATGAGACCAATTACAGTACCTGAATCGGTCCCAAGAAAAAGTTATGACTAAAACAATAAGTCGTAGGGTTAAAATAGTCACAAAATGATTTCGTTAAAATCATGGACATGTCTCACATCCCCGTGAACATCATATTAAAATTTGAGAATGATTCGACCACTAGGGAACTAAATAAAAATGAACTAATTTTTATTCCTGCAAATCGTTGCATAAATGTGTGCAAGTATTCTGTTTTATTGCATAAATGTATGCAAATAATTATGAACCGATGCGCATGGATGCGAATTATTGCATTCTTGTATGCAAGAATTGTGTAAAACTTACATGCGTATATGCAAAAAAGCCAACGTAGATGCATGACTGAAATAGTTGCACAAATGTATGCAGGAAATTCAAATATTTGCATACTTTTATGCAATTAACTGCAATTTTCGTTGTTTTTCTGTATTTTTGGTTTTTGATGTGTTTTTCGGTGGTTTTTTCAACTGATTTTTTTTATATTTTCGTGTTTTATTTAAATATGAATTTACGTGAATTTTTTATTTTTTTAACCTATTTTCGAAAAATAGGTACTTAATTTATAATAAATTTAAAAGCGGACCTTAGCCTAATTTCGAAACCTTTTAGGGACCTGAGACAAACGCACTCTTATTTTATTGTAATGACCTGTACTTTAACGATTAGATATTTAAAGATTTTATTTAAATATTGATCATTAATTAATTATTGCTGGTTATAAAAGGTGATTTCAAACAAAAGATTCATTCGGGACTAGTTCGGTTGACTTCTTATTCTTTATTACGTTAATAAAAAGTATAAGGATCGCTATATTTCAAGTTCAGACCGGTTGGTGGTCATATGATCTCGATAAACGCGTAAATTTATCGTTTTGGGCAGTAGTCTCGGATTTCGACGAAACATGTACCATCGGAACCGTATCATCATGATGATGCATGTAGACGAAATTCGTAGTGATTGGATTAGTCGTTGGATCGTGGGAGGTTAAAACATGCATTAGAATTCAATTTGAAATTTGAGAATTAGTTCAATAAGATAATATTTAAATAGGCTACTATAAGCACCCAAAGCCCGGCTACTGTTCATCACTATACCATTCGCATTTTACTGTTTTATTCATTTACAATGGTCGCACCCTTTTGATCTTTGAAAATATCGATCTCCACATTTTCACCTCCTAAAATCATGAGACCAGCATCGTTTAATTCATATGACCGAGATCTATGAGACCTGTCCTCGTTGATGTGTGCGATGGGTGTTGGGTGCATTATGAAGATGATCCGAAGAGTGATTCGTTAGCGAAATCAGTTCGAAGAACCGTTGGGTATGTTGCGAAGGATTGAAGATAGAAGGATTGGCTATGTATATTGTGTGTACAGGCATGTACAGTATGTGATTAGGGAAGAAATAAATTAGTGGTTAATAAAGGTAATTTACCAATTTAAAGTAAATTTAATTGTTTGTTTAATCCGCAAACTTATTTCTTTTATAAATTTTGCGTATGAGGTTAGGATTGGATGTCGTTTCTTCCATTGGATTCATATTGACGAGATATACATTTTAAAGCTAGTTTGGATTGATTTGGCTAAGGTGAGTGATATTGTCTCTCACTAAAATGTATTTGTTTACGTAGTATAAAGTTGATGATTTGAATTGATTTATAATCATAAAACATAATATTTAGGATTGTGGAACCTAGTAAATAATAAGTAAAAAATTTAGAAAGTGACTTGATTGGTATTGATCATTACTATGACATTTTAACCAATTGCGCGCGATATTTACCTGTTTACGCGCTATTGCGCACTGTTTTGACTATATAGCTAGGAATTGATTATGTGGACATATATTCCACTTTTATTGCCATTGATAGGTTCTATTTGGCTCATCATTATTGTTATAGATGTTGTATGACAGTTTAGGAGTTTGGATGATTATTGGTTGCTTGTTTGAATTGTTTGCTCGTTTAGATTAAAACGTCGTTCGTAAGGAAACCTAGTATTAGAAAATATTTTGATCGTCAGAGTTTGGGGTGTTTATCGATCGAATACACACGTTAGCGTATATTGATTGAATTCACAAGGATGGTAGACTCGAACGGAAGAGATATCGAGATGACTGTCACTTGAGGATGTGATGACACATAGTTGTTATGACTTCGAGGGCAGTCAATGAGGTCTCATGGCAGTGTAATTTTCTGGAGATAACCCACTTGTTGGTTGACTTCAATAGGGAGTCTTAGGACAGCCTAGAGATGGATTCTGCTACGAAGATCGTGTGCAAAGGAATTATCGATATTCACGATTTTGGTACACCTTTAAGAGAGGGGACATGTAGACAAATCAGAACCACGGAAGTGTAGACTAGTTCGCCCGGACCCCAGAGCCAGGGCAGTATAGACTAGTTCGCCCGGACCCCAGAGCCAGTGCAGTATAGACTAGTTCGCCCGGACCCCAGAGCCAGGGCAGTATAGACTGGGTAGGGTTATTCACTATAGACCGACGGAAAGCAAGGCAGTTGGACCTGCCATGGCCCCGATGGATTTGCTGACCAAGGTATTGAGTATCATATACTTTACACATTGAATGAGTGAATGTAAAGATGGATGATGGATAATATGGATGTTTACTTATTTTTCATTACTAGTACTTAGACATCTATCACACTAGTCTTATATAAGGTTTATCATAGTATAGCATGTATCGATTTTTATGTGCTAACTCTATGGATGTAGGGGTATAGTAGGTATGATTCTCCATACCTTGCGTGCTATGTATACTATTACGACTTTTACAGTAATTTAAGATTTGTTTACCGCTCACTCCAGACTTTTGTCTGACCTAAGGTTTTATTTCCCTTTCATTACCTTGGGTCTTCATCGACGATGCTGATGAGCAAACCAGGTTGTAGATACATGTATTACTCGAAGCTGCGCAGGTGGATTCACTGGAGACGATGGTTTATATTTATACTTGTATTATATCTATTTATTTCCATTGTGTCACATTGTGGAGTCTTGACAGTGTTATGTGTTTATGCTAGAGACAGTTGATCAGTTGAGTTTATCTACCCTTTGTATAAACTCTATTATAGTTATACATAACTGTAAGAGCCTGTATACTCTGATTATCTGGTTTATATAGTTATTATTGTCTCGTCTTTTTATACCTGTGATTTGATTATTATATGTTATCTGATGCGCTGTGAGATCTACGACAGGTTCTATGATTGAGTTTGGTATTATTTTCTTCCTCTTCTCTTCCATTTCCCTATTTTCTTTCCATTTCCCATCTATTCTGCTATTTCTTTCCTTTGACAATCGTTTTACATCGATCTGGTGCTTGTACAGTGCGAATTTCAGTTCTGAGCACCAGTGGTGTAAGGCGGGTCATTAAATTTATGATCCTCCGATGTGTAAAATACAGATCGTTACATTTCCCCATTTCTTTAGGAATTTTACCTCCGAAATTTCAGGTAAACACAAGCAAACAAAGTATCCTGCATGCCTACATCCATGAGTAGAAAATCTATTATCCAACAATCCGTGCAACCAAAATCCTACCATAACATGCAAAATTCTAATAGTGCAAGACACAATGGTACAAGTAAGATACAGTATATAGGACATACCACTCAAATAGTTTAAGATGGGTCATCTGCATTCTCTCTTTTGTTTCCCTTGTGAAATCATCATCGTCCTCGCTCCACTGTACCTTGACTATCTTAACAACCTTCCTCCTAAGCTGTTTCAAGTTATTTCCAATGATGCAAAGCGGCTTACGAGGCCTAAAGACTTCCGACTCTACCTCTAAGTCTTCCATCTGATCCGGAAATACTATCAAACTCGGGCCGTGCATGAACTTTTGTAGATACAACGCATGAAAAACATTGTGTACACTATCTATCCTCTCAGGTCGATCCAATTATAAGCAAGCTTTCCAATACGCTCGATAATCGAAAATGGCCCAACAAACCTAGGAGCTAGGTTGTCTTTCCTTTCAAATTGAACAACATTCCTCAAAGGTGAAACCTTAACAAATACCAGATCTTCTACCAAGAATTCCAAACCCTTTCATCTCTTGTTGGCATAACTTTTCTAACGACCTTGAGCTGCCAACATTCGTTGTTGAATGATCTCAATCTTATACGTTGTTTCCCGTATCATATCTAGCCAAGGTACCAGCTTTTCTCCAGTCACTGACCAACAAGAGGGTGAATTACAGGGTCTACCATATAACGCCTCATACGGTGCCATACCAATACTAGATTGATAACTGTTGTTGCAGGAAAACTCAACCAAATGAAGATGGTCTTCTCATGTTCCTCCAGAAATTCAGTACATAAGCTCTTAGAAGATCTTCCAATACTCAGTTATGTCTCTCTCTCTCTCTCTCTCTCTCTCTCTCTCTGTCTGACCATCAGTTTGGCTGGATACGCCATACACATATGTAGCTTAGTTCCTAATGCCTCTTGCAAACTCTTCTAGAATCTACTGGTAAATAAAGGATCTCGATCACTTAACTATACTCTTTGGCATTCCAAGAAATCGAACTATCCACTTAATATATAACTCAACTAACCTGGATGCCATCCTGGTAGATTTGACAAAACTAAATCTTGCGCTTTTGGTCAAGCGATCCGCAAAAACTTATATATCATCATATCATTCCCTAGTCCTCAGCGATCCGTCGATAAAATCCATCGATTGCTGCTCTCATTTCCATGTAGGAACTTCTAATTGCTGCAATAACCCACTAGGCTTCTTCCACTCCACTTTAACGAACAGACAGTTCATACATTTCAAGGAAAACCTCCGGATATCCCCTTTCATACCCTCCCAGTAGTAAACTCCCTTCATATCTTGATACACCTAGTTACCACCAGGATGAATAGTCAACTTAGAGCGATGACATTGTCTTAGAACCTAATCTCTTGATTTATCTATGATATGAACAATTAATCTTCCATCCTTGTGAAGCCAACCATCTGCATCGACTTTGTAATTCTTTAGTTCCTCATACTCGGCTCTCATTTCCAATTTATGAAGAATCTCAATAAGCTTAGCCTCTCGCTTCTAGCTCAGGCCAATCTTTTCGATGATAATGGGTCTAATCGACAAGCTTATCGCCATCTCAAAATCTAACTCACAATGAGGCGTGAAATCAAATCCACCCAAATAATCAAGGTGCTTCCACTCAGTAAACATAGCTCCCAAACTCGCATGTCTTCTACTCAACGCATCAGCCACTGCGTTTCCTTTTCCCGGATTATAGGCTACACCAAAATCCTACAACTCTAGAAAATGTAACAATTGTCGTTGTTGAAGATTCAAATCCATTTGGGAGAAGAGTTATTTCAATGAATTATGATCCGTAAATAACTCGAATCTAACTCCCAGCAAATAATGTAGCCATATCTTCAAAGAAAAAACTATCGCCTTTAACTCTAAGTTGTGAGTTGGGTAATTCCTTTCATGTAGCTTCAGCTGTCTACTTGCACTGCCATAACTTTATCTTTTTTCATTAGCACTGCTCCCAATACAGTGCTACATGTGTCGATATACACAACCATCTCGTCCTCCCACTCATAACAACTAATACATGAGTACTTGTCAATATCTCTTTTAAGGCCATAAAAGTGTGCTCGCATTTCGCATCCCATGTGAAGACCCGATTCTTCTTCGTAAATCCAGTCAATGGTGTAACTACACCAAAACAATGAGATGGAAACACTTTTTTTAAAAAAAAGTGCCACACTTATTCCCGTTGGAATATTACAACACTTTTTTGTGTTATTAAACGATACAAGGGTTGCTAAAAATAAAAACCTCATTTTTTTTTTATTTTTCGACTTTAATCCCAGCACTTATAAAGGTTATAATCTCTTCCAATTCAGAATTAGAAGAGAATAGTGTGGACATGATGGTACAGGTATCCATCTTTTGCTTTGCCATAGCGCAATGCTTATTTTCTATTCTGATTGCAAAATTTTGAATTCACGATAATGGAACTAGGGATTTAGCACGTCTTCATTTCAGCGCATCTTCTTCTCGCCGCAAAATAGCATATAAGGATATGAAGATTTGAATAAGGGTTCATGAAAGCGAAGGTTCTTCGGAATAATCAAACCATCATTGCCCAAATTTGTAGATACTTGTATAAACCTAATCAATAACTATTTTCTTCTAATTTTATTTCTTTTATAAAAGAATTAGTTATCGTAGATCTGTGATTTTAATTGAGCTTTACTGAAAGCACCCAATTTATAATTTTATTCAGCAGAATATGTATTATTATGTTGAGCTTTTTTTTTTTTTTTTGGAAAATTGGTACACCTTCATTAATTATTAGAAAAGCACATATTAACTTGAATGCAACTGAAACCAACTTAATAAAGCATAGAAATATCAAACAACACAAAAGAAAATCTAAATCTAAAAGGTTGGATCCATGATGGGGTCGTTTATTCTTACACGCATTTGTGCGAATCACTCTTGCACCATTGCTCATAAATCACGTTGTTCCATTCATTCTTCAGAACTCAGTGCTTCCCTTAGTTCCGTATCATCTGCATGAATAGCTCTTTCATAAACAGCAGCAATTGCTTTATGTAGAATACGAGGAAACAATAACCATCATACCAAACCCCATATCTTGCTCTCATATCCATCAAATGGATACACATGAATATGATTTGCAGCTATAAGGTTTGTAAACCAGTATTTGTTGAAGCATCACATGAAGTATAACTGCCATATCCCCAAAAGTAATAGCAAAGACACCGAGACCGAAATACATTCAATCCAAAAATCAGAAATAGTAGGACCTAAATAGTAATCTTTATCCTCCCATTAGACATATAGTTTAAGGGTGCGTTCGCAGCAAATAAATGGCACGCTGAAGTTTTTGTTCGCGTCCGACGCGTCGGACGCGAATATCATTTTCCACGTTCAAATGAAACGATTGCTGAACGTTGAAAATCAAGCCGTTGGCGTCCGACGCGTCAATCGTCGTACACTCCTGCTGCTAGTGTACAACCGTCGCAGACTGGCACGCCGCCATCAACACAAAGCACGTTTGACAGGACATGGAATTTCGACGGGTTTTTGGAACCATTGGAAGACACGCAAAATAATCATATTCCAAACTTGAATTCGCCATCAAATCCTCCACTGCAACAAACTTCAATGAATACACCAAATTGTGAAGCTCCAAGAATCCCTCCGTCAACCCAAATTCCAATGAATCCGCCCATTCAACCAACTGCACGTCAAAATTCAAGAAGAAAACGTGGTGAAAGTGACGATAAGATGGCTATGCTCATTGACCTAATGCACGAGAGACAGATGAAAAAATCTCGGACGCACTCTGATAGTCCTAATACGGGTACTAGCGTGGAATCAACGGGAAGTTCAACAACTTATGCAAATACGGTAGCTCGTATGCAACGTCTTGGAGCAACGGGTGAGTTTGATGTTGCAGACGCACTATTATTTGTGTTGGACCCCAAAATAAATGATATGTTCACTGCTCTTCCGGATGAGATAGCGAAAAGCTGGTTGATTAGAGGGCTTGCAGACAAACGCCACGACCAAGAATACCAAACTTATCTGATAAATAGCAACAAGTAGGAAGTTCATGTCATCGTGTTATTGTATTTCTGTCGTATTTATGTTTGTATTTTCTTTTGTGTAATGAAATGTAGTCATTTTGTTCAACCGAAATTAGTATTTAATTAACTCAAAACAAACAAATTAACAATTAAAATACTACGCTCAAATACCCCGTTCGTAGCTAAAAACACATTTCCCCTTCGCTACAGTACCACGCTCAAATGGCACGCTCAAATGTCACGCTCACGTTCGTTAAGAACGCACCCTAAGGGTTAGTTTACAACACCCCAGTTTGAAAGAAAGAAAGAAAGAAAGCATCGGTTTGGCTTACAGTAACCATGTTACTATTTTTTTTCCCGTTCTAGAAATTTTGCAAAATCAGCCTGCATAACATTTTTGATAGGAATGTCAGATATCAAAGTCTCTTCTCATCGGTAACAATTTCAAATCCATGAGCTATCGAATTGCTTGACTTGGTACATAACCCCATACATGAATCGTGTGCTCTCTTCATTCTGGAAGATCACACATCTTTTGCTAAAAAAAAAAAAAAAAAAAAAAAAAAAAAAAAAAAAAAAAAAAAACCATACATGAATCATATCCATAACTTCAAACATATTCCTAAGATGCTACTACTCAAAATCACTACACATGAATTTGAAGAGTAGGTTTAGACATAGACAAGATTATAGAATAGGTTCAAGGATAATCAACATGCATTATTTGAGATCGAAACCAGATCAGTAGATCAGGTTTGAAATTTTTTTTTTCTTTCTAAAATTGGCATGTACACAATTTACCGTGGAATCCAAGTCACCTTTAAATCGAACAGACCCTAAAATGTGTAATCAAAATTGTAAGGGCTGTAAGGAATTAAGCACTCCAAATCTTTTACACTGAGACCGAGATAATTTTCTTACCTACTGTAAATCGGACAAAAGAGGCAATATTTCAGATCTGTTATCTTGAAGGATCGATTAAGGAGAAACGAGATCTTCGACATAGATTGTCTAAAGTTAACTCGATACCGCTGAATCATCCTTCTTTGATGGCCCTATCCTTGAAGATTCAAGAAGATCATTGAAGCCGAGGTACGAAAGGTTCGAACGGTTATGAATCTCAATCTAAAGCGAGATGCTTTTCGGAGTATGAAGTAGATTAGAATTTGTACGGTTGCAGGCATGATTTGGGTAAGAAACCCATAAATTTGAAGGCCGGATTCGCCTGTTTCTCCCCTTATGGGAGAGAAGAGAAAACCATTTTTATTATGTTGAGTTTTTTAGTACTTAGAAACATATATAATGTTAATTTATTCGTCTTGTTCATGCAGGAACGATAAAGAAAAATTATGTCGAGTAATTGAATTAGAAATTGTATCTGCAAACTTGATTGTTTGATTTTGATACTAAATTCAAAAATCATTTAGAACCTGTGTTTGTTTTGTGTCAGCCAGCCTTGTTTAGAATGGATGCTTACGGTAACGGGTATACATTTTGCTTCATGATAAATTTGTTTTCATACAGTTGATTAAGGTGGTTGCTTTTGTTTTTTATTACGGAGATTGTTAAAGGGACTCCATATTTGGTTAAGGAAAGAATAATTTTGAGGAGACTCTAGCGAATTTTTTTTTTTTTTTTTTTTTGTTAAGGAAAGGTCTAGTTTATTTAAAAAAAAAAAAAAAAAAAACATAACTACCCCTGTCTCGTCACTTATGTTAAACTCTAACTTGCTAAATGAAGCACAACTAACAAACGTGTGAATTACTAAACATTTCAATTAAACAAATTCGATACAATATATTAGATAAAAAAATTCCTTTCTTCATTTATTTTAAATTAACTATACCAATTCCAATATGAAATTACAGTTAATTACCTAATATGATGCCTTCATCACCCACAATTTTTTTTTGTGTTTCCATTACATTAACTATATCCATTTTTTGTTTTTATATGCAACATTAAATTGTAAGTATTAATTAAGATTTAGGCTTTATGATTTATACTAATGAGGATTATAGATGGTTAAAATTGGAATTTTAATTTATATGTTTAACGGGAGGCTAATTTATTTTGTTCTCCCCATAACAATTATACAATAAACAAAAATTGGTCATTCCCTTAACCAAATGTGGAGTCCCTTTAACAATCCCCTTTATTATTTGGAAGGAGTGTCTATGTTATGACTGTTTTTGCTTTATGTTTTATATATTTAATGGCTAATTGATTTACAATGTAACGATGCACTATTTCATAAAAATTAAGGGAATTGTAAAAGGGACTCCATTTTTCGTTAAATGAGAGAAATTTTTTCAATTTTTAATGAATTGTTAAGGGGGTACAAAACAAGTTAGCCCCCCCTTAATCATATAATTAAAAATTCCAGCACTATCCCTATAATCCTCTTATACTTACACATATACATACACATGAACTCACACCAGCATTATATATATATATATATATATATATATATATATATATATATATATATATATATATACACACATACATACACATATATATATATATATATATATATATATATATATATATATACACACACACACACACATAACACATAAGCTCTCCTAACAGAGAAAATCTAATGCACACCTGCAAATAACTATATAAATTTAAACACTTAAGTATAAGTCAGACCACACTTAAGCATAAGTCAGACCATCACTTATTAACATTTCTTGGTCTAATAAGATACATGAATAATTAACTATACAAATTGCAAAATAAATTTAGAAACAATATACACTGAGCTTCTATAATTCAACTTAAAAGGAAAATAAAAGGAAATAATAATCAAACGAAGATCCACATCCTTCAACTCTCCCTGATTCAAATAAAGTTCATATAATCTCAGTAATCCAGTTTAAATCATGCTTTTATCACTCATATATGTAAATAAATAAATAATAAAGAAAATAAAAAACGATAATTACAATTACATGCACTTTATATTTGGTAATGATATAAATAGCGTAGATGATTCTACGCAAGTATCCGAAGAAAGTCAATACCAAACGTATCCAAAACTCAGCCTAGAATTATAAGAAGTAATTAACAAATTAAAATATAGTTAATCATTGCATGTCTAATTAATTAAGGTTACGAGGAGCAGTCTAGTCCATGCTTATTTTAAAATAAAAAAAACTAAACCCTCCCTTAACATTTTTTTTTTAAAGGTGGAGTCCCCTTAAAAATGCCCCCCTCCCCCCCCCCCCCCCTTAATCAAAAGTGGAGTCCCTTTAACAATCCCCAAAATTAAAGATTTTATTCATAAGTTAATAACATCATAAAGATAACATCTCCATTGACTACTTAACATAGGGATGTGTGAATTGTTAGGTTGGTTGGCCATATCAAGAAGCCATCAAACCATTTGAATTTTACAATTGTGGATATCATATTTAAAGTAAAAATAGAAATAATCAGGAAATTTTTTTATCATGTTGTAGAATGTCATTTGAATTGTTTATATTTATTACCCAACCCAATAGACAAATGTATTTCAATTTCGGTTAGTGTTCTACTATCGACGAAAATATTACACAGTTTTTCCTAGTTTGGCAGACATCCTATTTCATATTCAACGTGTATTTCATAATGTCAATTCAACATGGCATTTCATAACACCACCGAAAATTGATAATTTCTTGTTAGTGATTAGGGTAAATTGAAATATATACTTATATTTATGTTTGATTAGATGATTTTATCATTGGAAAAACATGTTTGGAGTATGTATAACATTGCTTTAAATTATAAAGAGTCCAATTCTTTTGACCAGTTTTCATTACTTTACTATCATATTTTTACTACTGAAATATTAATTGAGGACCATAACTATATTTCATAATATAAATATTTTTCTTAAAAAAAATCACCTTATGTCTTATTTCATAATGATAGTTACATAAATTGTTATTGTTATGTCACATAAATTTGTTAATCATGACTATTTGTTTACCCATTTTAAGTGTTATATTAATCTATGATTATGTTAATGATACATTATGAATCTTTCGGTTTACTTGAACAAACGAAAATTTCATATTTATTCATATATAAGGTATGGTATTAGGTTTTTGAATTCGATTTTGTTTGGTATAAATAATTATTTTCCAAAACAATAAGGGTATCACTTTTAACAAGCCTTCGGGCTCGGTTTTGATGAACTAACGACTCAGTTTTAACGAGCCTGGGCTTGGTATATTATTATATTAGTTTATGGAAGCAAAAAATTCATTTATATATATATATATATATATATATATATATATATATATGAGTTATTATACTAAGACATGAAACATAAAAATCGAGGAAAATATTTATGCATGGTCTATTATTTTATTGCAAAGAAATCAAAGTTGAAACAAACAAAATTTTGAATATTCATTGTCAGGCCCGGTCCAAGATGAAGTTGGATCCTGGACAAGAAATATAGAAATCCTATCTTAATAAAACTGGGAAAAAAAGAAAAAGAATATGACAAGGTTTTAAGCTCTCGCATAAAATTGTAACACGGCAAGATTCAAACCTTGGTGCGTAAGTTCTTGCTTGATGTGCCTTACCATTACACCACCGTTTCTTTCAGTTGGAAGAACAATTCTAACTTCTATATAGTATTACTTTTAAAGATTGTGCCCCTCTTCATATTGGGCCACGGGCCGTCGCCTTGATAGCCTAGGCCCAGGGCCGGCCCTGTTCATTGTATTATTGTGTTGTAGTCCTTTGTTCCTTCCGTGTACGTTTTCTTTTATATATTTTTATATGAATAGCTTGTACATCAACCTATACCGCAATCTATCAAACAGGTCATTGTGTTGGTGAATTTCTATATTGATAAAAATAATCCAAGTAATCCATCTAATGCTTAACAGTAAATTTCTGATTATTTCATTAATCATGTTCTATACGCTGGTTTCATCCTCATTTTAACAAGAAATTCATGTGAATGAAAATTTTGGTATGATTAATAGTTACATTTTGACAATTAGAATTTAAGACAACTTATGCTTTGTGACAATATTAACATATATTATTAAAGAATGTAAGAAATTATATTTAATGATTGAAGGTTTATCGATTCAGAGCCTTTAGGTTTGGTTTCCATGAGTCTGAATGCTTGACCCAAAATAGATCATTTAGGCTCAGATTCGATGAGCATTCAGGATCGTTCAAACAGAGCCTAATGGCTCAGTTTCGACGAGCATGAAGGCCTATTGAAATAGAGCCTAAAGGCACGATTTCAATGAGCCTGAAGGCTTATCGCAGCTGAGCCTAAAAAGAGCCCAAAGGCATAAATTCGAGGAGCCTTAAGGCTCATTAAAGTAGAGCCTAAAGGCTATGTTTTAGCGAAACTAAACGCTCATAGATTCAGAATCTAAAGATTCTGAATCCATGAACCTTAAAGCTCGTCAAAACTGAGCCTAGGCTCAGTTTTGACGAGCTTTAAGGCTTAACGATTCAAAGCCATAAAATTTAGCCTAATTGCTCAGTTTTGATGAGCCTCAAGGCTTAGTTTAAGTGAGCTTTTTGCAAAAACTCATCGTCATTGCCATCCACGACTGCCTTGGTTTCATTCAGAATTGGATTATGCTATTGAAGCATCCATTTCATCGTTATTTTTCCCAATCAAGTTCTGCATTCTTTTGTGCATGTACTAGCAAACTTGGCAATATTTAGGTGCCAGTATACATATACATATACATATACATATAATTTGTTCAGGAGGGAAGCCGACCGGAGTTGTAAAACCCTTCCTTGTGCACCTAGCCTGGTGCGCGAGCACCATATAAGTGGCTAATCTCGGCGTATGCACATGATAAGCCATGTGCATACACTGAGATCAGCCACTTATGTGGTGCTCGCGCACCAGGCTAGGTGCACTAGGGAGAGTTTTACGACTCCGGTCGGTTTCCCTCCTGAACAAATTCTCTCTCTCTCTCTCCTGAATAAATGGGCTATCGGCCCGATATGTAATCTTCCCACTTTGGGCTAAATGCCTAATACAATTTTACCCAATTTCAATATATATATATATATATATATATATATATATATATATATATATATATATATATATAAGAGAGAGAGAGGCAGGTTCAATGACACCCGAAATAGTGGAGCACCCCTTTGGCCTCCCTATTTTCCACCACACATTTCCTCCCTCTCTCCTTCCACTCATTCTCTCACCTTCCACTCACTTTCTTTAATATAAATGAGAGGAGGAAATCGAGTGGCATTTGGAGTGCTCCATTTTTGGGGGTGCAACTGAACGCTTGTCATATATATATATATATATATATATATATATATATATATATATATATATATATATATATATATATATATATATATACAGTGACAAAAAGGCACCATTTTTGTTAGTTTACATATCTTTTGCGCTATTCATCATCGTTGTAATGAGGTGAGATATGGCTTGGTAGTTTAGCAAATCAAGCTAACTTTTACAAGCAAGTGTTTTTTTAACTTTAAAAAATATTTATTCTTTTTTTTCCACCGCCCAAACAAAACTATATAAAATGAGTATAGGTTGAACTGCATAATATATTTCACTTTCAACTATCCACATAAGCACAAAAGGATCAATAGTTAACAATAATAGTTGATATTTTGATCTCTGTCTTAATAAGATTAGTCAAAAACATTTCAGTTTATAATATTATACGCCTTAAACAAAGCCCACCTTTAGTTCATACTTCTTTAGTTCATTGAGTTAAGTACAAACTTAAACTTATTCCATAACTCTGCTGAAATTGTCTTATTCCATGTCTAGATCATTCAGATAAATGAATCATTGAGCATTATGTGATAATTACATTCTTAGAATAAGCTCCTCTTTCATCAGCCATCCCATGTTCATCTCCTTAAACAAACTTAAATCTTTCAGAAGGTCTACTCCACAATGGTCCAACGAGAAAATTTCCACGAAAAGGTAGAAATCTACAAGTCTAGATACTCTGAAGTTCAAAATAGGATGGAGATCGACATAATTTATGGCCCTAATGAAGAACTTCTTATGAAGAGGGTTTTAGATTCAAACTGCGCTTGCAATTGAGTTGCCAACTGAGTTACCACTCCTTCACTACACTCATTTGCAAACTCAATTTTAGGCTCTTACGTTCCCCCTAAACAATACACTCATCTGTAAGGGGTGATCAATCCCTTTCAGCGGAAAAACCTCAATGGGATCTTGAAATGATGTGATAGAACAAACAGATTGAAATGATTATCAATCACAGATAATAGAAAAAATAAAGTCAACAAAGAATACACAAATTTATAGTGGTTCCACTATCGCGAGATAGTGTACGTCCACTTCAATGGGGAAAAGATTTTATTAATATTCAAGAGATAACAGAGTTATTAAAGTAGAGCAAAGAAATGAAGATATACAGACGATCCCATGTCATAGGAATAACATCCTCTCTGCCTCTCTGCCTCTCTTTAAATAGGGAAAAAAATGCTTGGGGAAAAGGCAATTGATTTATGTAAATAAATCAATTCATGGAAGGCTAATATTCCCATTAATTTTATTGTCATATGACTGATTGATAACTTTCCCTATTCTCCATCAATCAATCATTTTCCCAATTTAATTTCTTTCTGTTTCTTCTTTCATGAAACATGGAAACAAAATAAATGGCGAATCTCCAATATCCCTTTCTCCTTAATATTCCTTTCCATTTATTTCTTGCACAAAACGGGTAACCAAATTACCTTGAATATCTCCAAAAATCTAATTAATTATTGGAAATATTGTATCACAAAAAAATTCCAATAATCTCCACCTTGATACAATATCTCTTGCAACCAAGAGTCTCCAATGTGAATGCTTCCCAATAAGTTCGTGCAAAAGCCACCCCTCATTGCACTTTGTCAGTGAACTTCGGCAAGGCCATCGCCTACTAACAAAGTGTTGGAAGCATTCAAAAACAAGGTAGACATTGTGCAACCAACTCTTATCTCTTCATACAAGAAGAATACCACATCTTCTCTTGACTTCAACCAAGTAACTCTCTTCCCTATAGTGCAACGATGTGGCACTTAGCACTTCATCAAGTGAATCAAGTTCGGGCAATGCTCGAACTTAGTAGCAGGTAATGCCTTCGTAAACATGTCCGCTGCATTGTTACTCGTGTGAATCTTCTGAAGACGAACTAACTTCTCCTCATTCATAGAGATAAGGAAAGACTCTCTTACCTTTATATGCTTTGTTCTAGAACTGAAAGCCAAATTTTCAGCTAAATGAATTGCACTTTGACTGTCACAATTCACCTAACAAGCATCTTGTATGAAGCCCAAATTACACAATAACTTCTTCAAATAAATGCCTCTTTAGCTACCTCAACTACAGCTATCAACTCTGCCTCTGTAGTAGACAAAGCAACTATAGTCTACAACCTCGCTCTCCAACTAATAGTTATTCCTCCAAGTGTGAACACATAGCCTGAGGTTGACATCCTTCTTTTTCTATCTCCGGCATAGTCTGAATCACAAAATTCGACCAAGTTGAAATCTTTATTTCTGCTGCAAAAAACAACATAATCTGATGTTCCTCTAAGATATCTAAAAATGTACTTCACTGCCTCCCAATGCAATTTCCCTAGATTCGCCGTATATCTACTAACTAATCCTACAGCTTGAGCAATGTCAGGTCTAGTGCACACCATAGCATACACCAAACTACCTACTGCACTTGCATAAGTCACCTTTTTCATATAGACCTTGTCCTTTTCTGATATCGGAGAGCCCTGCTTAGAAAGCTGTATATGTGAAGGCATGGGTGTACTGATAGCCTTTGCTCCATCCATGCTAAACCGAGCAAGCACCTTTTGAATATATTCCTTTTGAGTAAGTCTCAAAAGTCCAAGCTTTCTGTCTCTTTGGATTTCCATCCCCAAAATTTTCTTTGTTTCTCCAAGATCTTTCATATCGAATTCCGCTTTTAATTTCAACTGCAACGCATCAATTTCAGCATTATCCTTGGAAGCAATCAACATATCATCCACATACAATTGCAAATACACCCAATTATTACTCTTTAAATGCTTAAAATAAACACATGAATCTTTAGTACTACGATTAAAATCATGTGAAAGCATAAAAAATCAAACCTTTTGTACCATTGTCTAGGCGACTGTTTTAGACCATAAAGAGATTTCTTCAACTTGCATACCCAATCCAATTTTACATCTATAATAAATCCTTCTGGCTGCTTCATGTAAATGGTTTCCTCCAAATCACCATGCAAGAAAGCGGTCTTCACATCAAGTTGTTCTAACTCCAAATCGTGAGCAACAACTATTGCAAGTAGGATTCGAATTGAAGTTTGCCTAATAACTGGAGAAAATATTTCATCATAATCTAACCCTTTTCTTTGTGAAAACCCTTTTGCTACTAATCTTGCCTTGTATCGACCATCATCTTTCACCTTGAATACCCACTTGCAACCCTATGGCTCGGTTTCCTTGAGGCAGTGGTACCAAATCCCAAGTCTTGTTCTTTTGTAAAGACTGTATCTCCTCTTCCATAGCGCAATTCCACTTCTAATTATCACGCGACCTCATGGCTTCTTCAAGGCTTAATGGTTCATCATGAATTACATGTGAAGCATACTCAAACTGATCATCAAGGCTCAAATTTGCATACTTTCAATCTTCGTATCTACTTAGAGCTCTCTTTGGTCCCTAACAAGCCTGAATGGCTATATTGCCCGATTCTCCTTCAGCTCCACATTGAGGTCTACCTTGAGCTGAATCCTCTCTAGCTTCATGACCATCACCATCACTACTAGAGGAAATATGTGGACTATCATGTGATGTATCATCCACTGCTCTGTCACTATTATCAATAGTAATGGCTCTACTTCGGGTTTGAAAAATGGGAATCTCGGTCTTTTCAGGCTTCTCATCAGCTGAATCTGAACCCTCCGATAAACCTTCCAAAGGTTTAAACATTGCTGACTCATCAAAAGTCACATGTCTGGAATGTATAACTTTTTTCGTAACTAGATTCCAAATTCTATATCCTTTTATACCATCTATATAACCAGGAAAAACACATGTGGAGGCCCTAGGCTCTAACTTATCATGTCATGTATTATGAAATAAACTGGACATCCAAATATACGAAAATAACTTAATAAAGTGTTTTTACCTCCCCATAACTCCTCTTGAATCTTCCCATCAATGGTTGAGCACGGAATCCTATTAATAATATGTGATGCAGTTGCCCTTAGACATACCCATAGTCAATATCAAGCAACCAGCCTTTTCAAGTAGAGTCCTATTCATTCTTTCAGCAACCCCATTGGATTGCGGATCACCAGGTGTAGTAAAATGTTTTCTAATACCACGTTGTCTACAATAGTCGAGGAACTCTTTGGGGACATATTCGCCACCATTTTCGGATCTAAGAATCTTCAATTTCTTTCCTGTTTGGTTTTCAACAAGAGCTAACCAAACCTTAAACTTCTCAAATACTTCCGACTTAGCTTTCATTGCATACACCCAAACCGTGCGCGAGTAATCGTCAATGAATGAAATAAAATAATACGCTCCACCAATAGAAGCTGTAGAGTATGGCCCCCAAACATTTGAATGCACATAATTAAGTACCCTCTTAGAAGTATGCACGCCATCACCAAAAGAAACTTTGGTTTGCTTTGCCAATACACACTCCTTGCAAAAGTCCAACTTCTTGAAGATTTCTTCCTTGATCTTTTTCTTCTTACGAAGCAAATCTAATTTCTTCTCCGAAGTATGACCTAATCTCATATGCCAAAGCTTGGTAGCATCCAAATTTTTAGAACTATCGACTCCAACACAAAATTCTCCATGGACAGTAGTACCCATTAGCAAATACAGATTTCGCACCATAACACCCTTCATCAATACAAGTGCCTCTCTAGAAACTCTCAAACCATTTTCGAACAATGGTTATCTTGCATCCCAATGATGCCAATTGGCCTAGTGATATCAATGAATTCCGAATAATTGGGACATAACGAACATTTAAAAGTGTGCGAACAATACCATCATACATGTGAATGCAGACTGAACCAACTCCCATAGACTTACATGTAGCATCGTTCCCCATAAGGATATAACTTCCTTCTTTGGCATCGAACGAAGAAAAACAATCCTTATTAGGGGTCATGTGAAATGATGCTCGAGAATCTGGAATCCAGTGGTCTGCAATATTTAATACAACAGCTGTCAATAAATCGTTACCATCTTTCTCCATCGCAATAAATGAAGAACCATCAGTCTTCTTCTCCAAATCTGGACATTTTCTTCTCCATTGGCCTAGTTTCTTACAACTATAGTACTTTCCATCTTTAGACTTACTTCGCGAAATAGGCTTCTTAGAATTGGAATGCCCCATATTATTCTTTACTTTCTTCTCTGCTCTTCCTCTCTCAACAAATAAACCTGAACTATTACTTCCTCCACTATTATCACCAACACCAAAATCTTCCATCTGATCTCTCAACTCTTCACCGAGAAAACCTATCTTCACATCATCTAATTTCAATGTATCTCTACCATAGATAAGGCTGTTAGCAAAAACAGAGTATCGCTCTAGAAGCGAACAAAATAGAACCATTGCTTTTTGTTCTTCATCAATTTTCAACTCAACAGACTTCATCTTCATCAACAGGTCTCAAACACATTTAGGTGTGTCTTAATTGAAGAACCTTCCTTCATCCTATAAGTGAAGAAGGTCTTCAATAAGATCATACGGTTAGTTAGGGATTTCTTCATGTAAAGGTCCTCCAACTTTTTCCAAATGCTTTTAGCTGTTGTTTCCTGACTGATTTTAGAAATTACATTCTTTCCCATGGCAAGTTGAAGAGTAGTAAAGGCCCATTCTTCCATCTCTTCTAATTCCACTGATGAAACATTAGCAGGCAATGTCTCTGTATCAAATACTACTCGATGAACGTGATTTTTCTCAAAACTGCTTTCATCATCCCCTATCACTTTTCGAAATATCCTTCACCATTCTACTTCTCTATTGTCAACTGTGATCCTGACACAACAGGAGCCTTTGACGTATGGAGCAACTACTGGCACCGACGTATTATTTGTATTATTTTCATCTCTTCCTGCCCATTCTACCAAACACCTTCTTTGCGAATCTAGCTCTGATACCAGTTGTAAGGGGTGATCAATCCCTTTCAGCAGAAAAATCTCAGTAGGATCTTGCAATGATGTGATAGAACAAACAGACTGAAATGATTATCAAACACAGATTGAAAAAAAAGGCAACAGAGAACACATAAATTTATAGTGGTTCCACTATCGCGAGATAGTGTACGTCCACTTCAATGGGGAAGATATTTTATTAATATTCAAGAGATTACAGAGTTTTTAAAGTAGAGCAAAGAAATGAAGATATACAGATGATCCTATGTCATAGGAATAACATCCTCTCTGCCTCTCTTTAAATAGAGAAAAAATACTTGGGGAAAAGGCAATTGATTTATGTAAATAAATCAATTCATGGAAGGCTAATATTCCCATTAATTTTATTGTCATATGACTGATTGATAACTTTCCCTATTCTCCATCAATCAATCATTTTCCCAATTTAATTTCTTTCTGTTTCTTCTTTCATGAAACATGGAAACAAAATAAATGAAGAATCTCCAATATCCGTTTCTCCTTAATATTCCTTTCCATTTATTTCTTGCACAAAATGGGTAACCAAATTACCTTGAATATCTCCAAAAATCTAATTAATTATTGGAAATATTGTATCACAAAAAATTCCAATATGGTCTTCCCATTAACTACAGCAACTACCCCAAACCACAAAGCCCATTGCTAACCCCATCATCTTTGATCAAAACTAGGGGTGAGCGTTTGGTTGGTTTTACCCGATGATAAATTTTTCAAACCAAACTAAAACCAATAAAAATAAAAACCAAACCAACCAAATTAAGTTTGGTTGGTTCGGTTGGTTATACGATTAAACCGAATTAAAAATGTTTTACACTTTATGTTTGAAATATTCACTATAATTTGAAATAAATTGTAAATATATGATTACAGTATTATTATTTTTGATTTTTAATATTAATTTTGACACATAGATGATGATTAATATATACTTAAATATCTAAACAAACCTAAAATTTTATTATAATACCGATAATTTTGAAAATATAGCCAAAATTCGGTTAATTTGGTTAAACCGATAACCAAACTTAATATTTTTTTGGGCCGATTACAAACCGATTTAATTTCAAAACCAAACCAAATCGACCAAATTAAACTGATTTTGTAGGTTTATTTGGTTCAACCGAATAATGCTCACCCCTAGTCACAACTTCGACTTCTGCTTCATACACCATGGCGACAACCGCCAAATACACAGGCAACCTTTCATTCACCATCAATCGTCTACAAGTCAAACATCCCAGCACAAGCAACATCCAACTCGAATATCAGTCACCTCAATACCTAGATCGAACCCCTGCATGATGACTTGAATAGTACCATCGAACCACTTAAGCAACCGCTACTCTAAAACTTTATCGCAAATTCAAAATAACATGCATAATTTTTCATTTTTTTGGAGATCACTTTTTATCATTTTGGAATTTGGTTTGTTTGCTGGAATTTTGTTTGTTTGCTAAGAAAAAAACTGTAGCCTTGTACGATCTAGTGACTTGTTTTTAATAAGAGTTATTTGGGCCTTCTGGGTGTGGGATTTAGTGGGCTTTTGTTTATCTTGTCAATATATAAAGCAACGTTCGTTTCAATATTATAGATTACGCCTTCATTTTTCGATACAGTTCTTTTGAGAAGAACACAAGGCTTTGCGAATAGTGGTCAGTGTTTAAGATTCAAAGGCGTGTTTGTTGAATTTTCAAAATTATATGCAGTGTATAATTAGTGCAGTGATGTTGGACCAAGTGAATATTGATAATTATTAATGTCATAAAAATGTTTACTATTGAGTCTGAATACAAGCACATTGCTGAACATTTGTTTCAAGCAATTAAATTTCTTATGGATACATTTCCGCCTAAATACTTGTACTTTGTAAGAGCAGTGTATTCTCCACAAAAACGCAGCGGATTGTTTTTAATTGCAAAGATAGTTGGAACTTGTTGACATGGGGAATTGTTGTCGATTCAACGAATACTAACCCCTCAAGTGTACGTGTCATAGAAACATAATAATCCATAGTATTGTAAGTAAATGCACGAAGAACACAACTTTTTATAGTAGTTCGACACTAACACCTACGTCCAATTTATAATAATCATTCATCATATAAATTCTGACTACAATGTTTGTACAAGTTCAATTTCGGTGTACAAAGTTGTGTTGTAGAACAACAAATGGTTTGCCAATTCGAAACTTTGTCCAAAAAGTCCTTCGTCTTCTTCACTGATCGAAAAGTGTGTTGACTTTGTCAACAATGTCCAGGAAGTGGCTTTAGTGTCCAAGATTGTGAAATTATGTCCAAAAGTATGTAAAATGTCCAACTGAACGTCCAAGTGATGAAGAAAAATGTGTACGCAACGTTTTAGTGGTCCAAGCTATGTCCAATAGTCATGGAGAAGGAGATGGCAGCCATTAATAATGCTTTTGGAGCTCTAGAGTGAGAAATATTCAACCCCTTTGAGTGCCAAGCATAGGGGTATTTATAGGTAATGGGTTAGTCGGAGTAGGTGAGTTTTTGGGACCACACAACAGAAAATCGAATCCCAGAAGCACACAACCCAGAACATCACATCCCTCTTTGATGTAAAGTGGAAAATTGTATCCCTCAGACGGGATACGAATTTGTGCATCTTAGAGGATGAGAAATTTAACATCCGAGAGGGATGCGTTTTACTTTAGGGGGAAGTGCGCTAGATCTGAGGGATGCGATGATTTCGCTTCCTATGGAATGCAACAACATCGCATCCCATGGGATGCGATGATATTGTGTAACACCCCACATTTTTAACTCATGATAATAAAATAAGAATAACTTAATTAAATATTCAAAATTAAGTGAAAAGGACTGCTCCACTGCGTTTGTCTCGGAATTTTGTTTTTTTTGAAGTAAAAGGTAGTGAATCAACATGATTCACGCCTAAAATATATAACATTCATCAAGTAACCGTGCGTATATTTACAATATATGTACAACCAAAACAGCAAAACAGCAAAACAGGCCATCACTACATACGGCCATACAAAAAGGAGCCATACATCATAGTTAACATTACATAGCATTAAACATAACAGAAAAACAACAAGAAACAGTAAGCATCATCGTCAAGCATGTGGACCAGTGATCCGCCCCCTCTTACGAACTCGGTCTGCAATGCTCTCAACATGTCTTTTGCGCTCCATGCCTGCCCAGTCATAGACAAAATTAAGAATAGAGTAAATAATACTGTTAGGAGCTTTCAATTTGCGGTTAAATTTTCTGGAGTTTCGTTCATGCCAGAGCAACCAAGTGTAAGCAAAGTTCAACAAAGCAAAAAGAAGACTATCATGAGAGGCATGCAAGGTCGGGTAAATTGTGTGCCAAAAAACAAATTGGTCTGCAATGAAATCACTCCAGTGCAAGTCAAGGTAAAGCGCAACCAAACATTTTGTCCAAATATAAAAAGCAAAGTCACAAGCCAAAAATAGATGGTGATAGTCCTCGTCGTCATGACCACAAAAAACACAGCCATCCAGAACATGCACTCCTCTCTGACGAATTCTGTTAACCGTATTCAATCTACCATGTATCACGACCCACTTATGAATTTTGACTTTATCAGGGATTTTGAATCGCCACATAAGCTCGAACCCCAGCCTCCTAACCCCAGCAAAATTAAACAACTTATAGATGCTATGAACACTAAACAACTTCCTTTCCCCCTCCAACATCCAAATAAAATCATCCCGCTCATTATTCAAACTCACCGCTTCAAGCAAATCAAACAAACTGCATAGCTGAATCAATGCATTACCAGCCACAAGTCTTGAGAAATTCAATCTCCATTTGAAACCCGCTGAATCATTATCATACATCTCTCTAACAGTGAAGTTTTTGTTACAAGCAATACCAAAAAGCTCTGGAAACTCCACACTCAAAGGGACATTTATTAGCCAGCTATCCAACCAAAATGATGTGTTGTTTCCATTCTTCACCACAATCTTAGTACCCAACTTCATCCACTGTGCATGAACCATGACATTGCGCCAAAACGCCGAGCATCTTGAAAAATCAGTGTTCCAACCAAAATTACCATTGTAATATGTACTAATGATCCACTCCTTCCATAAAGCGTTCTTGTCAGAAATCATAAACCACAACCACTTACAAAGAAGAGTCGAATTCATTGTCTTTAAGTTTATAACATCAAGGCCCCCTTGCTCTTTAGATTTGCATACTTGGTTCCACGATATCAAACAGCTTAGCTTCTTCGTCTCTTTAGAACCAGTCCAGAAAAAGTTACGACGAATTGCGTCAATCTTTTCCACCACCCAACCTGGAAAGTGATAGAAGGACATCCAGTACAATGGAATCGACGACAGGACAGAATTGACAAGCACAAGACGACCAGCTCGGGATAATGAGTTGCCTTTCCACCTCGCCAGTCTAGTGTCCACCTTTTCGATCAAGTGCTGTCATTAATTTCTTGGGGCGAATGTACATACCCAGATAATTCAAAGGAAAAACTTCAGCCTTGCAATTAAACATTTCAGCACAAGACCTGCGTAAATCATCACTACAACCCAACGTGTAAACACTGCTCTTATGAAAGTTAATTTTTAAGCCAGATAAACTTTCAAAAGCATATAGAATAAATTTAAGTGCAGCAAGGAATTTACAGTCAGGTTTACTGAATATGATGGTGTCATCGGCATATTGCAAAGAATTGATGCCCCCAACCACATGGTCACTGCCAAAACCGCTAATAATCCCCTCTGCACAACCCAGCTTCAGAATTTTGGAAAAAACATCTTCCGCCAAGTCAAAAAGGAGAGGGGAAAGTGGATCGCCCTGTCTCAGTCCACGCATAGAATGGATGGTAGAGCCAGCAACTCCATTAACACAAATGTTGGATCTACTTGATGAAAGAATCATGGAAATCCAATCAATCCACTTGGTGGGGAAGCCTCTTGCCTTCAGCACTTCAATCATAAATCGCCAGTCAACTGTGTCAAAAGCTTTGGCGAAGTCTAGCTTAAGGATAGCACAAGGGACGTCAAATCTATCACAATGAGAAATCACTTCGCCAACCAACGCAGCACCATCCAGAATGTTTCTTCCTTTAATAAAAGCTGTTTGGGATATATCAATCAACGAATCCATCTTAGTTTTCAGCCTATTGGCCAAAACCTTCGTGATTAGTTTGAAGCTAGCGTTGAGTAGACTAATCGGTCTGAAATCAGCGGCAGAAACATTACCTTCTTTTTTGGGGATTAAAACTACGTTAGCATAGCTAATCAAATCCAACCTCAAAGAGCCTTTGTGGAACTCGTCAAACAAACGCAAAACATCATTTTTCAACATGCCCCAGTATTGTTGAAAGAAAAAGGTGGGAAATCCATCAGGCCCAGGTGCTTTGTCACCCGGCATCTCCTTCAAAGCATTCAGAATTTCCTCTTCAGAAAAAGCACTTGCAACATCCGAGAGATCAGTTACATCAGGATACAATTTGCTCCATTCAACAGAAATACGGTTCTCAACACGAGAACCGAAGATGCTTTTATAATATTCAGTGAAAGTATCACTCCAAAGTTGTTGCTCACAAATCTCCACACCATCCTTCCAAATACTGTGAATCAAATTGGTACGGCGTCTACCATTGGCAACTCTATGAAAATACGCTGTATTTCTATCCCCTTCCTTCAACCACTGAGATCTTGATCGCTGTCTCCAAAAAATCTCTTCCTGATCCAAAACTTTGTTGAGTTCTCGTTCTCGCTGCTGAAGCAAATCTCTTTCAACATCATCAAGTCCTCTTTCCTCTTCCAGTATATTAAGTTCAAGAATCAGTTTTTCTAACCTCTCCTTTTTAATTCTAATATGACCAAACTCCTCAGTATTCCACTTTTTAAGAAATTTCCTCAAAAGTTTAAGTTTATTACAAAGGGTTCTCGCTGCATCACCACTCTCCCCAAATTCAGACCATTTATTGTACAACAAATCGGTAAAGTTATCTTCCAAGCACCACATTTTTTCAAATCTAAAAAAAGTCTTTTTCCTAATGGCATGCATCTCCAGAATCTAATACAACAGGGCAATGGTCGGAAATAACCGTAGATAAGCCTTTTTGGGCGGTTAAAGGATGAAGATCCTCAAAGTGAGCATTGATGAAAAAACGATCAAGTTTCACAAGTGTCGGTGGAGTTCTGCCATCAGACCAAGTGAACTTCCTATTAGTAAGAGGGAGGTCAATTAACTCACACTCCCCAACAAACTCACTAAAATCAGCCATGTCACCAAAATGATTAGCACCAGAGTTACTTCTTTCATAACCAAATCTAGTAACATTAAAGTCTCCTCCAATAACCCAAGGACCGTACATCAAACTATGGAATTCCATCGCTTCTCTCCACAAAGTTTTTCTTTCACTTCTAGTGTTTGGACCATAAACGTTTGAGAAAAAATAAAGCTTCTTAGTCGTTACACATTCCAATGCAACATGTAGGCAATGTGTTTGACAAATCTCTTGTTTAAATGTCCACAAATTACTATCCCAGCCAGTGAACAATCCTCCAGCACTTCCAGTGGCCGGTATAAATCTCCACTCATCAATAACCCCCAACCCAGAGTTTTAAAAATAAGAAAATCAGGATTTTCAAGTTTAGTCTCTTGAAGCAGCACAATGTGGGGCTTGACCGACTTGAGATAACTTTTAACTCTAAGACGTTTGTCATAATTACCCAAACCTCTAACATTCCAAGTTAAAACAATCATTGGGGTGCGTCAGCCCTATCTAACTCTTTACTTCTAATATCACTAGCAACAGAATCATTTAACAAAAAACTAGAGCTACTAGCAACAGCATGCATTTGATCAGGAGATAAAGAATTAAGGATAGCAGGGATAAAAACGCTACCTTCCAGAGGATGAGGAAGGCCACGAGCACTTCTCCTTAGGATAACCACACTGGAGTCCACTGGCATCTTGCCTTTTCTTTTGCTTGTTGCACAAGAGCGTTCATCGGAATCTGAAACGGCCAAAGCATTACTCCCTCCACCAAGATCGTAATCATTATCATCCCCCCCAAGATCATAGTCCTCATCATTATCTTCTCCAAATATGTTCCTCAAGCCATCGAATCCACTCTCCTCCCTACCAGTGTCTTCATTACCATCATCAACAGCATCCGCTTCAAGAGCTTCCACCTTATCCTTAGCAACATTATGATCCATCACATCATCTTCTCTGTCAACAGGAATTGGTGCGAAAGAATTACTGCCCAACCCAACATAAGCCGTGGGAGCGCTAACGCTTCTAGCCTTTAGCACTTTCATCTTGCCATTCTCCCCTCTAACAAACACCGTCTTACGAAGTTCTTGTCTGTCCACTTCCTCAGAGGATTGACCGTCGACTTTCGTAATGGAGACATTATGGAAAAAGCCCTCAACAGGAACCACAATCGAAGGAGGAATCTCCAAATCCTCATCAATCCACATCAACGCCTTCAGGGAGGAAAAATCGGTTACATTCCACACTCCATGCTGGAGTCTAATCACTTCACCTACCTCCGCCAACGCCGACTTGAGGGAATCAACACTTCTACACACTAGTGGAATATTTTTAAGTGAAACCCAGACTTCAATCCTCTTTTTCGCCATGCTCCCAATTTGTGGGCCCCAACGCTTCAAATTAATTACTCCCTTTGAGTCAAAGAGTGAGTAGTAAAATGTTTCAGTCAACAAAAAGGGAGGAAATTTCGCTATGAAATCATCGCCAAATCTACGCACCGTTCACACCCAGCCCGGCGCTCGCTTGCCAAAATGAGTTCCCAATAAAGTCTCCATTTCATTGATCGAGAAAGCACCACGAGCGATGGATAGAACAACCATCGATCTAGTTTTTTTAAAATCGTCAGGGTAAAACGCCGCCGAAATAGGAGGGAGCGATTTAGGGTTTTCCATTTTTTTCGGAATTTTGAGATGAAATTTGCAGTTGAAGCCCTTATGCCCAATTTTGTTACAGCGAAAACAAACCATAGGATTTCGACAGTTCCTAGCCCAGTGATCTGGAGAGCCGCATCTGAAGCAACCATTATCAGATTTGATGTTTTTTAATTTTTCGAAGTAATTGATCGAAATACGAGGCGGCGGCTGAGGAGTAATGTGAGATTTAAATATATTATTTCGAGGAACGTTACGCTTTACACCTGGCCGCAACAAGATCTCCTTGTACGATGGAAGAACACCTTTGTTTTTATCTGATCTGTCGTCTAGTGAGGAAGAAACGTGATTTGAGATAGAGGAAGTGAGGTTATTTATCACGTTTTTGGAATTCTCCATTAGGGTTTTGAAGGTCACCATGATTTTCTCATATGTTTGTCTCGGAATTTTGGTTAAAATAGACACCTGGTTTGCTTAAAACGGACACCGTATGAAGAAGTTATTAAGGTTTGAAGTTTGTATACGGATAAGAAGAGTATATATGAATAAAATAAGTCTAGAAATTCAAAACAGTTCAAATTCATGTGGAAAAGGGAAGCGGGAAAATTCCCGCCAAGGGTGTCGTCCCATCAAGGGGGTGTCGACCCCTAGGTCGACCCCATAAGGGGGTGTCGACCCATGGGTCAACCCCATAAAGGGGAGTCGACCCTCCTACGGCAGATCTGGGTAGATTATTTCAGCGTGAATGTGGACTATTTCTTTTACCAAATACGTTGCTGAACACCTATAAATAAGCCTGTATAGCCTTCCCTAAGTCTCATATTTCTGAGACAATGCAGAAGCTCTGCCATTCCTCTCCCTCCTCAAATCTATTTAGAAAATTAATATTATTAGTTTAGGAAAAAATTCTGAATTCGAATCTGAAGGGAAGGAACGTATGTTTGTAAATAGGTGTTCAAATCTCTTATCGAAGTAAGGTAATTCTTAGATCTGGCCTATTTTCCATTCTCTTATCTTTCTCCTTTTTCTTTCTTTCTTTTAGTAAAATTTTTGAATCCATGGTTGTTAGGTTCTAAATCCAATAAGGGGAAAAACCATGGATTGATTGATTTGGACCAGATCCAAGATTTGGAAAACATATAAGGTGAGTGGATTTAAGCTATATCATTTTAGAGAATGATATATTATCGTTTAACATTCCCCGTTATTGTACAATGTGAATTGGCTAGAATAATTAAAAGTATTGAAATGTTATTATGACATGCTTAAATATGATATGTTGAAATGTTTAAACATATGTTAGAAATGATTAAAGTGTCGAATATGATATATTGGAATATTAATATGCTAAGATATTAATATGTTGGAAAATTTTCCCAAATATGCATAGTAATTACTGTTGTTTCAATTCCATGTTAACTTGTGACATTTATGTACCTGGACCATTAACGGTAATAACTAAGAAAAATTGCATGAATTGGCAATCACATGTTATTGTTAAATTTGAACAATTGTCTGATTAATAGATTACATGATGGAATATAATTGATTATATGTCAGAAAGAACATTTGACATAAAATAGGCATAATATGATGGCATGTAAAATATTTATTACAGTGGAAATTAGAAAGAATAGACATGCCTAGATTATATAGAAGATTTACAGTAAATGAGAAACTGTAACTGCGCTTAGACACAAGGTTAGATTGCACTTATGGTAGAAGTCAGCCTGGAACCGCCCGACATATCCAACATGCACAAGTGGTAAATCTAATGTGAGGGCTCTAAGTGCATAAATAAAACATGTAACGGTGCTAAGACACGAGGTTAAGTAAACTTGTGGAAGAAGTCTGCCCAGAACCGCCAAGCAAATCCAACATCCACAAGTGCAGGCTTAATGTGAGAGGTCTAGTACATAAATATATACATATATATAAATATATGTAAATAGCAGGACTGATAAACAACATTAATTGTAATTAATGTAAATAGGTGGAATTGAAAGAAAGATACAACAGTAAAAGGATTGAAATAAATGGGGAATGATAATAACCTATTATAAATAAATTACATTAATAAGAATGTTGTATAATAGGTAGGTTTGTCCTAGGGACAAGTGAAGATTATAGCTTAGGTTATAATAAACTGGTAAGGAAATGGGATAACTAGTGAAATGAGATAAGTGGCACTTAATTGTAAATTAAGTAACTAGTAAACATGGAAGCCTAAAACCAGTTGTTTGTAATAAGTAAAGAAAAGGGGGAAAGTTTATGAAATGTAAGAAGTTGTACTTAATTAAAAATTAAGTAATCTGTAAACTTGGAAGTATGAAATCTATTGATAAGAATAACATGTTTAGGATTTTCCTAGGGATCCTAGGGACAAGTGAAAATTATAACTTATGTTATAATAAACGATAAAAGGAATAGAATAACTTATGTAAGGGGATAAGTTGTACTTAATTGTAAATTTAGTTATTAACAAGAACAAGAATCTGAAATCTATGGGTAAGGACAACATAAGTTATATTTATGGGAAGAGAAACTTATTAATGGACCTTAGTTAAGAGAACTAAGTTAATAAGTAAACAACGATAGGTTGTAGTTACGGCATAAAATGGAATTATGATTAAATGAGAAAGAACAAGGAAAACTTATGAAATGAAATAAGTTATGTTTAATCATAAATAATGACTGACATGTTAAATAGAAAACATGTGAATTGAGATATACTTAATTACATATTAAGTAGAACATGTTATTGTAACGATGGAATCAAACAAGAATATAAAAGGGATTGTGGATTACAGACGTTGGATCACGATCTAGAGAATAACATATTGTGGGCTTATTAATAAACTTAAAAGGGTTAAGTTACATGACTGAAATTAATAGGCAAGAGAAACTTGGTAACTTGAATAACAAGTTAATGTGAATGGGGATAACCAATTTAAATGGAAACCTGGTGAGGTAAAGAAAGCGCGTAAAAGAGTGTTTAGGCATACGTTTGAGGCGCTTGGACCAGTCCGTACGTTTGAGGGTGAATAACCCAACGGGGTAGATCATCGTGGTGTCATGAGGCATGAGGGGAGCACACGTTTATTTGATTATTCTGTCGGCTCCCAAGGACTGGAAGGGGAAGCACGCAGCTTCTTAAGATACGTAAGGTGCTCTTGGTAGTCCTCTGTGCGATGGCAGATGTTTAGGCTGTGCTCACAGAGGTTTGGTCTACGCGTAACTACTAGGTGGGTGGGCCTTGACTACAAAAGTAGGTTTGCAGTCAGAATGTTGTGACGAGGTGACACTAGGGTTATTCGGCGATCGTCCTAACGAGGAGGAGGAGGTCAAGACCAACTGAGATAGTAGATCGGCAGGAACCCATCATCGACAACCAATGGGATTCGGAAAGACTAGAGCTAAAACCAATAGACAACTCACCTTTCACTATCGAGGTATGGTGGTTGAGGGAAGACACTAAGTGGATGTTTAGATTGTTTGTTAGGGGCAAGTCGTTTAGCTCTTGGAGTCTTTACTAGTTGAGGGAGGGGCCGAGGTGGAGCCATAGCCACCATGAAAAGTAGACTCTAGGAATGTCTGTATTTTGAGGCTCTTAAAGACGAGCTTGTACAGATATGGAAAAGCTCCCGACCAAGTTCTGTGTTTCTTATATAGCCCTTCCATAGAACTCGGTGCACATTATGTGCGGTTAAGACAGCGAATACGATTGACGGTATGTATGTGAGACAGTCTAGATACATGCATATCTGCTCTGGGTGATATATCGTAGACTTGAGGGCATTGCCTTGGTATGAAATCTAATTCGATCGACGATGGAAATCCGTATGCTTACGTAGCGTAGTAATGATAGACATATGTAGGACGTAACATTGTTATGTGGAGATCCATATGTCACTCCGGCGTAGGATGAGAGATTGCGTTCATTTTTGTGGCATTACGGTGGAGACCATGCGAGTGGGGTACCATGGGGTGTACCTTAATATTGGGGGTAGCTACATATATATAGTATTAGGTTAATCCACTGGGAAGTAAATAGGTATGACGTGTGTGTAAGCCTTGAGTGCTGTTAACCTAAGTAACCAAATAAATAAGAAAAGGTGATTGAACGGTATATGTAGGATTATCCAAAGTGTATAATTTAAATCCAGTCACCAGAACTTGTGCTCTGACCCCCTCCTCATAGCATACTCGCAGGTTAGATTCGTGGCAGAGACATGATAGCTTTGGATACTGGTTAGGTAGTATTATTAATATGGTAAGATTATACTTTGATTATATTATATTTTATCCATTCCGTTGTGAGATATTATCTGAGCTCTGACATATTTTATGTCTCTATCTTTTCTACAGGATGCCAGAGCAAACAAACATGAGTTTTGATAGATTAGAGTTTTAAAAAAAAATCGGTCTGTCGGAATTCGAGTTGTTACATCTGGTATTAGAGCTTATGTTTAGGATTCTTGTATAAATAGCGAGTGAACGTATTTATATTTTAAAAAATATAAATTATATATATATACCTGGATCCATAGAGAAACCCACAAAATAGAAAGAGTACAATACAGTAAGAATTGGGATGACTGTTTTGTACACTAAAGGAATGAATATGAAAATTTGAGACCCTTAGGAAATTTAGGTGGGAAGTGTACAATATATTTTAATGTATAGAAATATCCCATATGTTAGTATTTCAGATTAATGGGCTTGGCAGTAAAAACTTATAAATTAGAAAAGGTCAAAGAGAGAAAAATGGATTAGGAATATATATATATATATATATATATATATATATATATATATATATATATATATATATATATATATAGTTGAGAGAATTGACTTTGTGGGAGTGTCTTGGAAATCCTAGAAAAATTGGAAACCCGCTTTGAGTCTAACCCCATTGTTAATTTTTAAGAACTTGAAAGTGTAAAAGTTTTGGGAAAAATGGTTTATGGTGTTTTCAAGTTTTAATCTTAGAAGTTACGGTTTTAAAATATGTAAAGAAGTACATATTGGGTTTTGAAGTAACATGGGGTATATTTTGTAAGTAGTGATTTCTTACGAAAACTTTGTCTAAAGTAAAATTCTCTCAGAAAAAGGTGCATAGTATAGAGCATGTATAGCTCGTTAGTTTTCTTGTTATGTTTCATACAAGAATTATTAATAAAGAAAGTTTTGAAGTCTCTATTCTTTTGACAATCATTTTTGATAAATTATTTAAAAGAGAAAAAAAATTGGGTGGACAAAATAAGTTGTAGAAACTAAGAATAGAGTAGATGGTTGCACCTTGTAATAAGAGACTGAACCAACCCTATGGGTAAGAAGAAGTTATAAACCCGATTGGGGAATAGTTGTCCTTATCTACTCCAGTTTTTGTGGTTTGAAAAAAAAAAGATTTACATTTTTTTTAAGATGACGTGTTTTTATAGTTTGGCAAAAGTAAGGTTTCATAAGGAAAATAAAATTTTGACACTTCTGATTTTTTTTAGGAGAAAAAAATTAAATGAAAAGGCCAAACCGTGTTTTAAGAGTATGGAGTAGGAAAGGATTAGTGTCTAGGGAAGATGGGAAAAGTTTTGAGGCTATGAAGTAAATAGCGAGAATTATCGTGAAATAATGGTAAATTCCCGTAGAATGCGTAAGCATTAAAAAGCCTAGGATGTTGCTTGAAGTGATCATTGGTACACAGCTAGAATTAGTGGTGACTACTAGAAAAAAGGGGCAAGCAAGTGTTTAGATCATACTGATAATTTTCATGTTAGGGGTAAAACCCGTTATTACATTTCTGTTGGGATCATTCCGTTATTTTGTTCTTCTTGGGTAGTTAGGGTAACACTTAAACCTGTCGTGAATCCCATGATTTGGACTTTGTTGTCTGACGGAGACATAGTCCTGAGATTCTTGGCCTTTAATAGTAGCTGTGTAGAGTATCTGTTTTCCTGTTTTAGTTGAAGGACTAGAAGGGGCATGCAAACTTATCATTTAAAAGTATTCCGCGTAATGAAGAAGGTACTGAACATGTTTCCTCTCAAGTAATGTTATTTGTTCTTCGATAACATGGTCGACTTACCGGAAAATATACAATAACATGGTTAGACGATAAAGATTTCCATCTAGATAAAACATATGCTCTCCTCAATTACGCCGAAGTAGCATCATTTATTAGCTATTATTACTTAAGAATTCTTGATATGTGGATTTTTGAAATTTTTTCGATCATAGTTGAAAAATAATATGGAATATACGATATTTGCATTATTTGTGAATAACAACATCCACGCAGTGATCATAGTTAAGAATTTGCTGGGTAATTTTCATCCAATGGTTATGAACCGAGAATCATGCAATCGACGAAGTATAGAAAGTTCTTGCGTTGTGACCAAAAAAAGTCAATACATACCTAGTATTCTTCGTTAATTGATTTAAATTCAATACCAAAGAATATGGTGCTGAAAAATTGACTAACATTACTGGTATATTTATTATAGGAGTAGCAATACAAATGGTCATGTAGAAGATTTTTATAGCATCTTAACCTAGATTTTGGAATTGACATATTTTATAGGACCCACGGAGAAATTTTCTTAAATTTAGATGCAACAGATTAAGCAATATTTTAGGTTCTGGAATCGATGTGCATATGCCTTGAATTCTATTTGAAATGAAAGAGAACTTGCATTACCATATGTATGATCACTTTGTATTGACCACAAATGCAACACAAGTTCATTTTACTCTATATTCATCCGTAAAATGGGCTAAAGAACCAAAGTCGACATTTTTTTATAAAACGATCTATGTTTGATGGGTAGAATATTCCTAGTAAGTAAGCTTGTTAAACATATATTGAGAAAAATAATGGAAAAATAAGAAATGATGATTATACTGATTTTCGCCTTTAAACAATGACTCAAAGATTTTAGTAGGCCCATTTGGGACTACAGGAAAAAACGAGTACAAGACTTAGTCTAAATTAGAAAACGATGAAGTTAACTATTAAGTGAATATTAGGCTTAAGTCCTTAAAATAAAACTTAATAAATGAAAACTCCTTTTGAAAAAAAGATGGCAAATTAGGTCCTTAGAATATAATTACTGAATAATTGCATATGATTATGCAATTATTTAATGAATAATTCTAGACATTTATGCAATTATATTAAAAAAGTTGTGTAAATTTGTGCAATTTTTCTATGAATAATATTAGTTCTTTTTGCTTTTTGATGAATAATTATGGAAATTTCCACAATATTTTCTATAAATTGTGGAAATTTCCACAACTTTATGACAAATACTTGTGGAAATTTATACAATTATTAGTTGACTTAGTTCTAGGGACCTAATTTACATATTTTTTTGACAACGATGTTTTATCTATTTTGAAACATAATAGGCACATTAGCCAAAATGTCTCAATTATTAATATATATTTCTCATAAAATGTAATTTATGCGATTATTAATGGTACAAGTTTTCTCAAAAAATGATCTGTTTTCCATAATAAATTGATAGTCCTCCCATGATAAAATAATATGTCTATGGTAGATTCTATGTTTTTACATTGGAGATCTTCCCATTTATCATATTTGTTGGATCTAAATTAACTCTAGAGGGGGGTGAATAGGGTTTATTGAAAATTAAGCGACATATTAAAAATATCAGATCACAGAATGCACCAAAAAATAAATGTAGAAAGGTAAAAGACACAAGATATACCCAGCTTCGGCAAAATCCTTCCTATTGCTGCATTCCTAAGGTTTCTACTAGGTAATAGAACAGGTCCCGCTTACAAGACCATGTAAACTCGCGAACCCCTCGCTCATATTCTAATCCTATGCTCAAAACCCTAGACTCATCTAATCCCCTAGATCAGATTTTCCCCAGCTTTTACAGACTCTGGTAAACTACCTAGTTTTACAGACAAAACTAGGAAACCACCTAGATTTTACATACTGTAGCAACTGCCAGTTAACCCCTATCTGAATTCCCTAGAATGTTACGGACTCTAGAAAGTGTTTGGATCAATTACAAAAAGAAAAAAAAAATACAACTCAAAATAAAACAATTGAAACCCTAGCCCTTAAAAATATAAAGAGTTAAAAACCCCTTTCTAATTTAAGCTTGACCGGCCCATTTGCATTTGAGTGCATCACATCTTCTTTGCCCGATTTCCTTTTGTTCTATGGAGAAAAAAATATGGCAGCGGCTTCTCAAATTGAAATAAGGTTTTTGAAATCCTCCCCAAATCGATGCTTTGATTGATGAAACTGTAATATCTGATGCTCGAGTCCCTATGGCTATGTAATTCTTCGATGTGGGATTTAGCGATCGAAAAACACTTATAAAAAAAGTGAGTTCTCTGTATTTTCTTTCTCTGAATTGTTTTGCGGTTTTTCGATTATTTATGCCAGTGATGTAATGGTGAATTTATAGGGTACACAAACCATAGAATTCTCTGATTTCGATAATTGATGACTTGGCTGATTTGGCTTGATTTCCTCTTTTGAAAATCCTCGATTTGAATTTGAAATAATGAACCATGATTGAGTCTATAAATGATGGCCCTTGCGTGAATTTCTTGACTGTTGTCTTGATTTGAATCCAAGAATTTTTTTTCTTCCTTTTTCTAGAAAGATTTAAATCAAAATAAAAAGAGTGCCAAAAATGAAACTTTTGATTTCATTGTCAAAAACCTTCCCAAACAAAATATGGGCTGATTTCATGAGCTAATGGATTTCTGGAAATGCTTTATTTCATTTTTGCCGAGTTGAATTGTTGCCAAGAATGAAATCATTCTGTTTGTCCACTACTTTGAATTCCATGCATGATTAGCTCAACTATTTTTGGAAATAACTTATCACTTGCCAAAAAAAAAATGTTTTTCGATTTTCCTTGAATTATGAGAACAAAAACTCTATATTCTTTCCAGTATTGAATACATGCCATATTTCCTGAATTTTTAGAACAAATGCCATGTATGTTCATACAATGCTGGAAATATTTGAAACTTTCCAGATTTAATTTTAGAAATCATTACTGCATCTTGAATTTTCTCCTCTGTCCATTTGTATATATGTACCTTGTTGAATTGAATTTGAGCTATGCTTCTTGTGTACACACTTGTGCTCCCATTATCCATTTTCCTGCATGATGCTTGTACCTGCTGCTATGTTGTTTTACTGACTTGCAATCGTGATCATTGTTGTGAGTTGTCACTTTGCTATGTTGTTGCATTTGAGCTTCATATGTACTTAGCCACTTGATTATTGTGCATGCACCAATTTGAACTTCGCACATCTGAGTTGCTTTGTTGATCTGGGTAGACTAGTCTGGCTTGATCCATTCATGTATATGCGCATATATGTTGGCTGCATCACTGTTTTGGCTATGCTCATGTCTGAATAGTCCATGCATGTATGTAACGACCCGTATTCTACGCATCATAGGATCGTAGAATATTTATTTCTTTCACATATGAAGTCGTATGGTCATGCAACTTTGGGAGACGACTATTGGGGTCATTTCCCATGTTCATGATTTTTGTCGATTTTTAATGACCGTTTTGCCCTTAGCTGATACTTTTTGGCCATAGCTTTTGACTGGAAAGAAATTTTGACCTGAAACCACTTCCATTGGCTCCGGATGATGGTTTACAATTCCGTAGAGTGGTCACATTAGCCAAACGAACTTACCGTTTGGGAGATATGGCTGAAACAAGTTTCAGATGGTGAAAAACAGTTTAACCGGGTCTAGTTAGGGTGATTAGCAAGAGGGCCCATAACCCATTTCGGGATTAGGGTTATGAGGAGGCTGAAATCAGTTAGAGAATGATCTTATTTTCATTTTTCAGCCGCCACTTTCATTCTTGAACCCTAATAATGGCCTCCAAACTCTAAAACATCCCCAAATCACTTTCTAATCAAGGATTAAGCTTAGCAACAACAAATCAAGGAGAAATAGCAACAACAAATCAAGGAGAAATAGCACCAAATCAGTATTAGAGCTGCTGTTAGACATCAGTATTCGCTCAAATCAGCAAGGTTTCAGTTCTGAAAATTTTATTTGTGGCCAAGGTAGTGATTTGCATAGTTTTTGCACTAATTACGGTTGATTAAGGGTAATTAGTGAAGATTAACGAAATTTGACATGATAAAATTCTGGAAAAATATTTATAAATTCAAAAATAATGTTTTAGACCTCTGTTAGAAATTTGGGTTAATTTGATTAAGTTTTGTTAATCCTATTATTAGTTTTGCTTAAACATGCTTAAGGGAAAATATGGGGTTTTGGCTATGTTAGATCTATTTTAACCTGTCAAGTTATCGTTTTGATGTTTGTGGTTGATGTTATATGTTCCTATGATTGTTTGGTATGAATTCACTACAACAAATTCACCCTATAGCAATGGTGTAACACTGCTGTAATATCATTTTACAACGGTGCCTGAACCGTCGTGTATGCGGAAGTTGTAATATATTCAAATCTCTTACAACTTTTCTGCACCGTTGCATCACCATTGTAATAGTAGTATTTAACAACAGTTATTTACTATTGTAATAAATTTTATTACAACTCTAGCTCTCCGTTGTTGTATATGCTGTAGTAAAGTAAGAGCATACGTATAACAACTTTTATCACCGTTGTAATAGACTTTATTACAACTTTTATCCCCGTTGTTATAGATATTGTAATACCGTGAGATCATAGATATAACAACATTTATACACCGTTGTAATAAACTGTATTACAACTTTTATCCCTGTTGTTGTAGATATTGTAATATCGTGAGATCATAGATATAACAACATTTTTACACCGTTGTAAGTTCCTTAATATTACAACATTTTTACATCATTGTAACATGGCTTATTACAACTTTTTTTCTGTTGTAATTTATATAAACCTGACTAGTAAAACAAATTCGTATATATTAATAATAATATGATTGACATTTCAATGCAACAAATATTACTACATGGAATCTTTCATATATATTACTTGACATAATATTCGATCAACATAAAACAAACGTACGTAGTACATGCATCACCAACTTAACCCGTCACCAAACACATAACCGTTTCAAAATACATATGATCTAACCCAAAATATACATAAGAAAGATGAAGTTCTGTCCACAAAAGGTAGCATATCCTACGAAAGCACTCTAGCTGAAGGCAACATAATTTTTATTCCAGGCCACAGTCGATCCAACAGCTTCTCCAATAGTAGTCATTTCGGCAGTCGGCCTCCACAAGAAAGCTTCTGCATCCACCGCCGCATCAACCCAAATTTTCCAACCTTGCGTTCCAATCATTTTAAAGTGCACCAAAGCTTCTAGATCAGTGGATGTCAGTCTTCCTCCAGCAACTACTTGTTTGTCCCAATTCAGTATTTTACATTTTCTACCCTCATTTTCTTTAGCGTGATCGTTTTCAGCATGATTTCCAAGTTGTTTATACTGCTGAATTGGTCTGCTACCCTGATCATTTGCAGCTTTCTATCCATTTTGTTTGGTCCGTGGAGCGGTTTTGCTGGCCTCATTTTCAGCTGCTTCCATATCCTTTTCAGCTGCTTGCTGTGCAATTTGTTTCTGTTGAGCTGTCAAGGTATTGCTTCCTCTGTGTGACTGCAAATAATAATAATAAGTTCAGTATAACAAGATTGGGAATGAACTGAAAAATGACTCCTCTCTTTACCCAGTGCAAAACTCAGTGCAAAACTAATTGAATAAAGTGGTAAGTATTAATGGTTACTGGTTTAGCAGATAAAAATTTGAACACAAGCAGTATATTAATTAACATTCAAATTATATTTGTCGCTAACAATTGTTTTTATTCAAAATTTTAATTTTGCAAAGTGAAAGGGACTTTCTCCCGTCTTCAATGGCTACGGAGGGTTCAACATCATCGCCTTTCCCAGTATTTATACATACTAATCTGGGCACTCATCTTATTCTTGCTATCGATCGCGATGATACTGCTTCTCAACTTAAAGGTATTCATAGCTCCTAGAAGCATTCCCATTTATTTTCGCTTGTTGCATAAGACGATGGACATCTGTTGAGAATTTTTGTTTTCCTATTCTGTTCGATAACATTTATTCATTGTTTTCACTGAAATTTTCACTAAATTTATTTCAATTTCCGATTGGGTGCTTTTTATGTGACATTGTTTGAAAGCACGGCTCTTAATCTTCTAAACAAAGAAATTGGAGTATAGATCGTACAGAACCTAACTGCATTGTTTGTGATAAGCTTATTTGCTTATTATGTTATAATATACTCCTACAACAGTCAGGGAGTTAATCAGAAATTTGGCAAGGGGGGCCAATTTTTTTGTTATTGTGCCGAATATTTCACAATAAAATGAAGAGTCAAAGAAGCTAATCAGCTAGTCAGTAGTCAACTAACCAACAATTTGAATGTTATTGTTTTTCGTCTAAGCTACAGCAACGCAAAAAATAAAAAGGTCAAATAAGGTCTTATATATTCTCCTAAAAACCGTAAGAGGTCATTTAAATGATCAACAGAAGGTCAAGATATACAACGTTGAGAAAGCTGGTAACGCATTGTGTGCATGTACAGTTCTGGTCAGCTAATTCATGCATTTTTTGAATACTTGAGCGCCATTATCGATGTATGATCATGGATATTATCATTGTATAATCAAGTCTGGGAGAAACCTCAATGACATTTTTTTTTTCATTTTGTACATGTAGCGTGCTGTATCCCTCTCTCCCCTTTTTTTCCATAAAAATAAAAACCTGCTTGCAGTGTAATTTTACTCCATTTCCATTTTTTTTTTAAAAAAAATCTACCTAAGCCAGTCCAATTCTGGATCATTATATAACACATATGTTGGTGTGGACTCTAGATACATGATGAAGTGGCAAAGCGACAATATTTTGCTTAACACGTTATTTGCTTTCACCGATCATTTAAACAAACAAATTGGTGCTGCGAGTTAAAGAAAATCGATTTTCAAATTACTATGAAGTCAAGAGGATTACTCTTCTTAATTAATTGTGGTAATACTGTGTAGACCGATTCAAACAATGTGTTGAATTGCAAAGATGAGAGCATTGAATTTGTAATCTCAAAACGAAAGTGTTGAAAGACATAAGCAAGGAGAAGAGGATGAAAAAACTTGAATTTGTTGTGCTTTCTTGGCGTTTCTGAATCTGTAAAAATAAAGTGTTTCAAAATTCTTTCCAAACTTTGCATATTAAAGGGAGATCTGGTATCCACATAAGACAGTGCCACATTAGGGGCTTATTTTACCCATATCTCAATTTACCCAACCCCCGCCAAAATACCTTTTTAATAGTAACCACCCCCCCTCCATTTACTGTCCTTAAAATCACCCAAAAATTTCACAGCCCCAGTTAAAAGCATTTCAATGTTCACCAAACATGTCACCAAAGAATTAAACTTGCGTTGTCAAAAAAAAGTTTACGCATTTTAACAGCAATATTCCAATTCCGTAGATCATTAAATGTTACAGCTTTCTATCAATTATACCAATAAAAAAGGGTACTTGAGGCGTATTAGGATCAGGAGTTGCTGGATTTCCCGCATTAGTTGCTTGCTTTCCTTTTAGCTCCTGTAAAGATTGCATGGACTGAAAACTATACTCAACTATAAATACATATATCGGTTCAATTATATAAAAAAAGTCCCCCTAAACTATAAATTACTTCATTGTATACATTCTGTTCCCATCACATAAGCGTCATCTACTGACAATGACGCTTATGAAGTGGATGGTTTGCCGTTGGTTCACAACAAGCATCATAGCATTGGATTCTACCTTCAAATCAAATATTAATCATTATAAATTTAAAATATCAAATTTATCATGTTAGATAAATTCAAAAGAACCCATAATGAATACACATCCACTACGTCACCCCATAATTGACTTCGTGTGTGTCCTGGCATCAACGCATATTTTTAAACAGTTTACCGGTTCTTAGGAATTTTTCTAAATGGTTTAGTTTATTTCGGAAGTCTGAATCCTTCAAAATCACAAGTTAATGCAAATCATCGAAAATGCTCGTTTTGACCACTGGCTCCGAAAGGGCCGGAAATTTCTTATCACTCCTTTGATTTTAAACATATTGCCTCTATGAGGTATATAAATATGAAAAAGTTCATGAGGGATTTTAAAATGATTGAATGAGCAAGGAGGATCCAAAATATATAGGCTATATACAGGGTATGGTTCATTGTATATACATAGGTCATATAAAATTAGCACAAAATAAATATGATTATGGTCATATAAAACTAGCACAAGTGGGAAGCCATAAATTTAAGAACAATTCATTTCCCTTTCAGATGATGGTTTACTACAGGAAAACAGGAAAAATCTTAAAACTAATGAATTTGGCAGCAAACTGAGGGCAATAGCCACACCTGCTGCCGACAATAACTTGGTTTCTAATTAACAGGAAAACAGGAAAAATCACCGTTAAAATAAATTTCTAATTAACACTTACCATCAACATTGAAGTAAGCTCCTGTACTTTGTTCTCCAAGCCACTAACTTGGTTTCGCAATGCATGTACTTCACCTGATGAGTTACCCCGAATATGAAGCTGAGATGGTACAACCCCAAAACCAAGCCCTCTTACACGTCCTCCATGCTCCTAACCAAAAAGCTTCGACACGCCATCTTGAGTAACTGATGTTCCTCCTTGAGAATCCTGACTTGCGGCAATATGATGCTCTGTTATCTTAGACTTCAAATTCAAAAACAACCAATATTTAGAAATTAAAATTAAAACTACATTAACAATAGCAACAGTTTCTTATATTGTATATTTAAACTTTTCTTACTATGCATTCAGCAATAATTGTATTCGGAGGTTTTCCATCTTTTCTAGTGTGGCCTTTGCACCACAATTCGTCTCTAGCGATACTAGATGTTGCCTTTTCCTTTTTCTGCGAAAATAGCTTAATTAACAGCTTAAAAATGTACAAATGATAACAAATAAAAATTGCTTTAACAATATTTTTTTACCATTTCTTCTTCCAATCTTGCATAACCTTTTCTGCTCGTGGTGTGCGGAAGTTTATTCTTTTCTCTAATATTTTTGAATCTTTGGCTTGTTGCCTATAAGATCAATTAAATAAATATGACATAGGAAAATGTAATATATTTAACAGTTAAAATCAATTAGACAAAAATAACCACCTCAAACTTTTCTGACAATTTTTCATTCACAAAAGCATTCCACTCGTCAGCGCTCTTTATATTAAATGGTTTTAGGCCTGCTAAAGTATTGGTAGAGTCGGGATTTTGAGACGCTTTTTTGATAGCTGCAACTAACCTTGATTTCGACTCCTTCCATCGCTGTCCTATTATCATTAACAAGTAATCCTTATACACTGCATCTACCTGGAATCTTGACTGCATCCCAAAAAAAATATGCAGATTAGTCTCTAACAGTATTGCAAAATGCAATGTTGTACCATAGGCATGTGCATAATGCATATTGCACATAGAGAGAACTACAACAGGTATATAACATGTTGCTTTGAATATTGAGACATATAGGTACTATAACACAAATAACATAGAATCAGTTAAATTAAAAACAATTGAAAGCCATATTTTATTATTCGCTTGCTCATGTTATCGCCAACAGCTGGTATATACAAGTCAAATATCAATACCTGTATACAAGTCCACAGATCGTCCCTCAGATCGTCATCGACTTTCCTCCATGAGCTAATGGTAAAAGGCACCATATCCCTTGTCAGAGTACCAATATATGACAATAAAAGTTTGGAATTAGTACCTATTGCTTGTCCGCGTTCATTAAATTCAACTTCCGGCTTCTCATCCGGTATAATAGCTAATCATTTCAACATCGTTCTGCCTCTTTTTTTTTAGTTTACGTCGATCTATTACCTTCAGCAGAATCCGGTTGAAGTTCGTTTGGAATGGAATCTTAGGTGGCTGTAGTTTGCTGGAAGTTTAGTTGACGAACAGGGGGTTGTTCTGGGTTTGTATTGTCGAAGGGGCTGTTACTAGAAGGAGGGGGCTGAATCTGGTTTGTAGTGTGGATGGGGCTGTTACTGGAAGGAGGGGGCTGAATCGCGTTTGTAGTGTCGACGGGATGCTACTGGAAGGAGGAGGGGGGCTGCATATGTTTTGTAGTGTGGCCAAGGTTGCTTCCAATTTTACGAGGAGTAGTGCGTATAGGGTATTCAACATGCTTTCGAAGAGATCTTCTTATAGCAATATTTAAATCACGAAGCAACGGAAGTGGTCCATTTGGCTGATCGCTGATTCTAATCCCAACCATCCTCTTAGCATCAGCATTAGCAGCTGCAAGTGTAACTAATTTTTGCTTTTTTGCTCTTTTGCTTCCTACTTTTGATCTCTAAAAAATAAAAATCTTAAGTCAATTTTCAGTAGTTAAGTCTTTGTAACCGTGGTGTTTAAAAACAGACAAGTAGCGACCCAACAGAAAAGCAAATGAAATGTTTGGGCACTAATTGATAATCTTATGGCATGTAATATTCAAGTTGAATAATACATGTGCAACCCAACAGAAGAGTGCTAATTAAGTCGACGTGCTAGTGCATGCATTTATATGTTATCAGCACTAATTGAAAGTACCTTGATTAAATCAGCATTCAAACTCATTTAAAATATACTTTGACTTTTTGCTTTTTTAGCTTGATCATTGATTAAATCAACGATTTCCGTTGGACGTTAATTTACAAAGTCCAATGGAAAGTGATGATTTAATAACGTCCGACATAATTCAGAACTGACATCTGATCATTTGTTTGAATATTCAAACAAACATCCGCTATTTATTGTGTTCTTCTTCGGGATTCAGAATTCAGAAGCGTTAAATATGAATTTACATAGTCATCTATATTTTTTAGTCTGCACTTGTATGACAGTGGAGAAAAATATGTGTGGGTATACAGCAGAAAAGGAAGGAAAAGTGAGTAGAAAGAAGTAAAATATAATGTACTGTATACTATATAGGTAGGGGATCGTGCATTGAGGGGAAATTATAATATTAAAACTTTAGCATGCATAGGCCTTTTTTAACATAGTTTTGTTATTTCAATAAGAGAGAGAAAGGGTATTAAGTATTAACATAGAACAAAAGTACATTAATGTTGAACATGCAGAGAATATATATATATATATATATATATATATTTTAAAAAGCTATGATCTTGCAAATGCAAAAAAAAGGTACTGTAGCAAAGGGAAATTATAGTTAATAAAATGCACGCAAGACGGTTTCATATTTTGTACCTTTTTCGTATGCATATAAAAACACGTTTATTTCGAGTACTACTCTGTCCACTATGTTGGCGTATTAACCAATTTTCAAAAAAAAAAAACACGTTTATTGTATAATTATAAAGGAAGCAATGTCTAAACCCCATATATGAGCATACGGAAATTTAAGCATAGCATGTATTTATGTACATATATATCACATAGTTGTAATATGGTGAACAGTAGGAGCATTCCCAACCAAGTGTGGGTTGGAAAGCAACCGACCCAACAACATGGGGTCGGTTGTGTTCTGCAGGGTTGCTTTGATAACTTTAAAGGTTTGCAAAGCAGCCCTAAAAGTTCGAAAACAACCATTTAGCCGATAATATATTCTAATAAAAAGTTATCTCAACAAGTTAAAAGGTAACTTGTAGAGACCATGTTTTTTTTAAATAATAAAATTCCATAGTGAGTTAAAATAAAGCATACTAAGTTTTTTTCTTTTCTTTTTTCTGGTGGGGTGGGTTGGAGGTTGACCATTACCAACCTGAATATATACATTGAAAAATAATAATGGATTATATACATTGAAAACACAAAAGCAAATGAATTGTTTGGGCTTACAAGCTTTTAGGGGGCTTTAATTAATGTTTAGCCAAATGAGGCATTTGTGTACTTAGCGGCACATAAATTTATGACCCTGCACTGGTGGTATTAAGTGCCCCCTTTTTCTTCGATATGGCTAAACATGTATTCGCGAACCTAAGGGTGTTACCACCATTCTTGGATAATGACGTGTACACAGCGGCAGGGGTTACGACTACTTTATTGCAGAGTACGTTGTCTTAGGCACCCACCTAAGGGCGTTGTATTGTCATGGAAAAGTTTGATGAAAGAAAAATTGCTTTTTTGTTAAATAAAAAGGGCAGCAGAATTAGAAAAATGAGATAAGTACAGTTTTGCATGTGCTGTTTGTTAAATAAAAAGGGCGTTGTATTGTCATGTGCTATTTGACACTATGTTTGACGTATCAGAGTTCGACTTCAAACTATTTAATTTTCTTACGTAGGAGGAAACACGATAAAATGTTTGAGTCATCGTTTCCACTTTCCACGCATCCAAATTTTTTGAGATATGGTATTACTGCTATTTAATAACAACTTGTTATGTGTAATTGACAAAGAGTTGAAATCAGCCGATCCCGGATCTTTGTCACTCAAACATGCCTAAAAAATGAAAGAACGTTTATTGTAAAGAATTCCACATAAGAACTTGTTTTTAGTAAAGTCAAAATAAGCGACTTGTTTTTTAAATCAAACTTTATACACGACATATACCTATTCAAAAGTCATTTGTATGCAATTTACATTAAATTTTTAATAATTTTTCTGCAATAATGCAATGCTGAATAAATATCGACATTAAATTTGAAATTTTAAAGCATTTATCAAAAATTACATAAATATATGCAAATTTTTGCTAATTGAATCAAAAAATTGAGTCAAAAAATTGAATTTTAAATTTAATAACTGAATCTAAAAATTGTATTTTTATTAATATTATTAATTAGGATATATTGTCTCGCACGGGAATCAAAGACAAATACAAAGGTGCATCAATTTGTAATGAAGAAGAGATACATGTGTATCAATATAACACACCTAGAAAAATTAAAAGGCAATTTACCTATTTCAATGGTATTTGCAAAATAAATGTATGTAAACATATTTTCTGAATGAATAATAATGTTTTATAATTATTTAAAAGATACACAGTTTTGCAAGTAATTCAAAAATAATCTAGTATAAACTTAAATTTATACACATTCAAGGAAAACTCTCGCTTTTACCAAGTAATTCAAAAATAGTCTAGTATAAACTCTCGCTTTTCTTGTTTTCTCACTCCCAAAATCAATTCAAGTGGTACGTGAGAAATATAAAGTGGAATTCCTTCCGTTTTTAATTAATAACGTGAATGTTTTTTTTTTAAATATCATATGTGCATCGGTGGTCGAATACCTCAACACGACGTACCAAAAGAAACAAAATAAGGCTGAAGTAAAAAAAAGCATGTGGTAAAAAATGCATATGTAACTTGAATACCTCTGCATCGTGTAGCACCATCTTCCTCGTCGATAATACAAGATCAATCTTTCTCGTCAACCTATAAAAAAACATAATGATTTACAAAGGATTAGAACATCAAACTAAATATAGCACTACTTTGTAACAACCATGTACAAAAATAAAATACACATGCAAAGAACACGTACAATAGAAAATAAAATCATTTTGATACACGCTAAGATGTCAATCTATATCAGATTTTTTTTTACCATCTAACAACACATTTTATGGTATATATGAACATGCATAAAATAAAAAATCAATAAAATACGTTTATAACATACCAAAATACCATTACAACCCTCCCTTATGTAACTTTCATCTCCATTGTCTACGTCTCTATCATCAAGTTGTGACTCATCCAATGGTTTACTAGTTGATTCTTCATCCTCGTCGTGTTTTTCCAACTCATGAAACCCTCTAGAGGGCGCTCTCAACACAACATACCAATTTGAAGAACTACCTTCTCTAGAGAAGAAAACTTGAACCGCTTGTGTTGCTAAGATAAATGGATCGTTTTCAAATTTATTTTGAAATTGATGCAAATTGACCAATGTAAATCCATCTTCAACTTTGAATCCACGATACATATTTGCCCAATCACATTTAAACAAGGCAACTCGAAATTGACGATAATCCAACAAGAAAATCTCACGTAAGACCCATAATATATTAATTTTTCAATAGACCCATCTATACAAATAGTACTTGCCTCAATGGAAACACCACTATTTTGTGTATCCTTCTCATAGTCCTTCGTATGAAAACGTCGACCATTAACAATATAGCCAGAATAAGAAATTATTTGCGAACGAGGTCCGTATGAAAGCCATTTTATTATGTTGCTAACATTGGATATACGTCTATCCACTCTAACCTGGACAAATAAAATACATTAAAAAAAGGTTTATGTTGATCTATTACTTTCATCATTAATAGTTTTTTAAGATATAACTATCAACCTTTTCTCCAAACCAAAAACTAAAAGTCTCCGATTGCAATTTTGACAGTTCCAAATCGTCTTGTGCAAGATGAGGATTCAAACATTTTAGCTCCTCTTTGTGCATTCTGCATACATAAATGTAATTAAGGATCTAATTTATTTCGTATGTCATAGTTAAGTTGGACTTATACTTACTCTAAATATGGCTCTACTTCCTCCGTATTAAACAAAACATATCGATGAGCAGCATTAATCACCTCCTCATTGACTGTAGTAGGTTTTCCTTTGGAAATAGGACGCCCCTCAAGTGTAAAATCATTTTGTTCCACTTCATTTTGGTTTTTCCTCTCTCCAATTTGTAATGCATCTTTAATATATCCAGAGCAATATTTCATACATTCTTCGGCAACAAAGCGCATGGCAATGCACCCTTCAGGTCGTGCTTGATTTTTAACATATCCTTTTAATATTTTCATATATCTATATCCAAAATGAATAAACAAGTTACTTTCATAACTATACATACTTTTAACCATCAATTATTTATAATAAATATTACCTCTCAAATGGATACATCCATCGATATTGGACCAGCCCACAAATTCTTGCTTCTCTCCCTAAATGTATTGTTAAGTGAATCATGATATCGAAAAAGGAAGGGGGAAAGAACCTCTCTAGATCACATAGTGTTAATGCAACTTGATACTCCATTAATTCTACTTTATCCCTATCAAGCACTCTTTGGCATATGTCATTATAAAATGAACATAGTCGTAGTAGTTCATTCCTTATCCCTGTAGGTAGAAGTCCTCTTAATGCAACGGACAATAGTTGTTGTATTAATACATGATAATCATGAGACTTAAGGTTTGATACCTTGTCTTCTTTTGCAAAACATTTTCCAATATTTGAGCTATATCCATCAGGCACTTTCAAGTTCTTCATTCTACTATAAAAGATCTCTTTTTCTTGATCGGATAAGGTGCAAAGTGCGGATGGGAGCAATACTTTATTTCCCATGTCTATAGGATGCAATTTTTTTCTAATGCCCATTGCTTCTAGATCTTGGCATGATTTGAGGCCATCTTTTGATTTTCCATTGATATCAAGCAATGTACCAATAATACTTTCACCAATATTTTTCTCAATGTGCATCACATCTAGGTTATGCCGCAAAGGAAGTGCCTAAAAATTGACAAAACACAAATAATTAAGTACTAAGTAGCAAACATGAATAGAAAATGAAAAGCAATGTGTTTCTAGTTAAATTTCACCTTCCAATAAGGCAAGTCAAAGAAAATGGACCTCTTCTTCCACATTTTACATCCTTTTTTCATCATAGTTTTCCTTTCACCTTTCTCTTCCTTTTTTAATTTTTTCCCCCAATCATTAATAATATCTTGAACATCATCAAAGATTTGAACACCGGTTTGTATCTGAGGCTTTTGTCTATTCTCTGTAGTTCCATCAAATAAGTTTTTCCGTTGACGATACTCATGGTCAGGTTCAAGGAACCGTCTATGACCCATGTATGCACACTTTTTACTAAATGGTAGCTATATTGAGCAGGTATTGACACCACAAACAGGACGTGCTCTCTTACCTTTTACAGTGCAACCAGCTAAATTTCCGTAAGTTGGAAAATCATTGATTGTCCACATAAGAATAGCATGTAATCTAGATTCACTACGACTGTAAGCGTCGTACACTTTCACCCCTTTATCCCGCAATTTTTTCAAATCTTCAATAAGTGGTTGCAAGTATACGTCAATGTCATTTCCCGGTTGTCATGGCCCAGGAATTAACATAGATAGCATCATATTATCTTTGTGCATACAAAGCCATGGAGGAAAGTTGTAAGCAACAAGAAACACTGGCCAACAACTATATCCATAATTCCAATCACCAAAAGGATTAAAGCCATCAGACGCAAAGCCAAGTCTTAAATTTCGTGGATTGGAAGCAAAAGAATGATACATTCTATCAATCGTAGCCCACTGAGTAGAATCCACTGGATGACGCAATTTACCATCTTCACTCTTATGACTGCTATCCCATCTTAGTTCTTATGATGTTTCTGGGGATGCAAACATTCTCTTCAGTCTTGGTATCAATGGGAAGTATCTCAAAACCTTCATAGGTATTTTGGTTTGCTTCCCATCTTTAGTAGTCTTGTTTTTTTCCAGCGAGACTTACCACACTTAGGACAGAAATCACTATTTGCAAGCTCTTTTCTAAATAAACAACAATCATTTACACATGCATGTATCTGCTTATACCCTAAACGAAATGACTTAAGCAACTTCTTTGTTGCATATGTAGAATCGGGATGCATGTTTTCGTTAGGCAACATATCCTTTAGAAGTTTAAGAAGCTCTGTAAAAGCCGTGTCCGGTATACTATTTCGCGCTTTGTGCTTGAAAATAAGTACTGTAGCAGATTACTTTGTGTGGCTTGCACAACCGGGATACAAATGAATTTCGGAATTCTCCATCATTTCCTTAATACCTTCCCCATGTCTTTCTTCAACATTGGCTTCTACCTCCTCATCATAGATTTGCGCATCAACATACATTCTATAAGTACCAGTCTTACTTTTATTTTGTGATCGCGGTTTTTCTCCATGAAAAATCCATATATCATAGGTTGGGTCCATTCCAGAAAAAATCAAGTGTGGCACAACTTCCCTTGATGTTTGCCAAATTAGATTCCTACAATTACGACATGGGCATCTAATTTTTTTGGGATTCCCTTCACTCGCAGCATGCCCATATACAAAATTTTCCACAGCTTGCCTATATTCGCTTGTCATTCTACAAAACAAAAAACGTATTATTACTCATTCTTAAATACTTATAGTGTGATGCTAGGGCACCTCGTTTTCTTCTTGCTAATACCAAAAATTTATACTACATGCTTCCTAACACCAAACTCATTCATAAATACGTATATTTATTATAATGGTATTAGGAAGCACATAAAATTTATTGTACTTATTATTTTTATTCGTGGTATTAGTAAGAGAAAAATGATGTACCCTTAGCATCACACTACTTATAACTATGGAAGTAACAACCAAAATGATGAAACCTTGGTAGATTGATCCATGCTTTGTCCATCTTGGTAAAACAACGCCTCTAATTTTCGGACCTACTGGAAATGATCTTATATGGTTCAACAGTTCATTAATGAATTGGTTAAACTTAGTACTGAAGTTGATAATTTTATACATCCATAACCTTATTCTTTCTCTATCTTTCATATCTCATTTCCATGGCAACCAACCCATTGATCATTCAATCTCTACCTAGATGACCAGCCCCAAGGATATATAAGCATACTTATGCTACAGGTGTATTTTCAGTTTTCAACTAACATGCCTATAACATTCATTTGTTTATCATGCCTACAACATGCCCACTTCGATGATATCAAGTTAGTCGGCTAGGGTTTTGACTCATTTTCATACCTCGAACAAAAAAAAAAGAGAGCAGCCGTCGAACTCAAAGAGGACATCGAATAAGCAAATCAACAGCAAAAATTACTTCAATCTTATCTGATCAAAGCCCGAGCCTTCAGATTTTTTTTCTCGTTTCCTTCTTTGAACAACAGATTTTTTTTGTTAAACAAGAGTAAGTGTGTGTTTTTCTTTTTGAAGAAATGCAGTTTATTTTTAAACAAATGTTGTTTATTTTTAATCAAATGCAGATTTTTTTTAAAGAAAAAATGCAGTATTTTTTTTGAAGTTTTGAATAAATGTTTTTTTTTGGGAACAAATGCAGTTTATTTTTAAGTTTCAACATATTCAGTTTTTTTTTAAATCAGTGCAGTTTTTTTTTAAAAAAATCAGTATAGTTTTTTTATAAAACAAAGTGCAGCGCAGTTTTTTTATAAAACAAATGTTGTTTTTTTAGGTGCAGTTTTTTTAGTGCAGTTTTTAGGTGCAGTTATTAAAGTGCAGTTTTTTTTAAGTGTAGTTTTTTAAGGCAGTTTTTGTTCAGTGCAGTTTTTAAGTTTCATTTTTTAAGTGCAGTTTTTCTTTTGTAAAATAGCAAAAGTCATGCTCAAGGCGCCCAAAAAAGCCCTAGGCGCCAAAAAGCGCTAGGCACCAGCCTGGGGCTTTTTGGGGCTTTTTCGCCTTGACTACACTGCATGTTACAACATTCATTTTATCATCTCAAATACAAAAATCATCAAATCCTAACTATAACTAACATTATCATACTTGCGTATGTTTTTTCAGTTTCACCTGGCTACTCAGGTTGATGCATGGAGCATCCTATTAACCCAATCGTAAGGGATGTTCCTTTGTTCTAAACTTGCAAAACCAAACTGGGCAAAAACAGATATGTCTTCAACATGTCTCATTAAATCACTTAGTTACTATTTACATTGCTGTATCTAGACATATTTCCGTAAATCTTTGAACTATTTTTCTAGGCTGCATATTTTAATATCTAACTAATTCAAATGAAAATTTGTATTAATTCTTCTATTTTTCCAGTTGGTTCTTTATGTAAATAGCTTTCATGTTGCCGTCCAGAGGTAGGTGTGAGCCAATAAGCAGTCTACTTCTGCAGTTAAATAGCTTTTATGGCGTTGTCCACAGCTTAGTTGTGCACGAATAAGCAATATATTTCTACATTAAGAGGATAGTACATGGGTCGACTTCAGAGGCCTCCACCTATTACGATCTTCAACATCGTTTGACAACTTCAAGTAATGAAATAACCTGTTAATTCTTCCCACTAACATGCCAGGGCAGCCGAGTACATGCTAAACTAACATGCCTACAAGTTTCTACCTAATATATAGTGTGACATATATCCAGTTTTCAACCTGGTTTAAGGTCTCGCCAATTACATATATAGTGTGACATATGTACATATATTACCCTGTCTTGACAGCATATACATATATGAACCTGGTTTAAGGTGTCGCCAATTACATGTATATACGTATATGTATAGGTGTATATTTAATAAATGATTAACCAGTATAAACCCATGCTTTTTGTGGTTGAACTTAATCCTGACTGTATACAAAAATAATGCTGGTATAATGTATATATATATATATATATATATATATATATATATATTCCAGCCTATAAAGTCAGTACCGCATTGAAATGCAAGCGAACAAACTTCGGTCATTCTAACATACTGGTCGTTTATGGCAAATACCCAAACCCGTAAAATTCAAAAAGTCAATATCATAAACTAAATATACAAACTCAACATATGACCAAATACATGTTTATATATATGCGCACGTGTATATGCATATAAATGATCGAATTTCAGGCTTCATGTTCAAAACGAGTGTGACTGCAAATTGACAGGAATTACAATTAGATAAAGAAATATGGAGACGAAAATAAACAAATAATAAATGGATGATAGGGTTTGGTGAGATCGAAGAAACATAATGGGTAATAAAGAAGGAAAAAATAAGCAGCAGTGGAAATGTAGATGTTTTCCATGGTAATTTGTCAAGAGATGGACATATTAAGAAGGAAATGTACAGTATTAATGACAATGAATTGTTATGATTTCACATGGAAACTAACAGTTTCAGCACAATTAATTTTTATATCTTACATTAAAATCTGAACTTTATAATAGCTATTCCAAGGATAGAGTCAACAACTAATTCATCTCTATGACTTCCTCAGCTTTCCTTAGCATAAATATAAATAAAATAAATGATAATACAACATACCCTATAAACTTGCATCAGTTTCTTGGTCGTTATTGAGGTTTGTCATCAAATTATATACAAAGTTCAACCTAAAAGGAGCATTGTTACAATCAATATGACATAGTAGCATGAGCCAAAAAGTTGGTCAAGCTTTGCATGTGTAAGGGATTGGATATATGGGAAATACTGACGGGGAGCGTTCTCATGATCATCAGCGAGAGGGAAACAGTACAATTACAGTAAAATCACATGCAATTGAGACAACGAATAAAAATTTACCAGCGAGAGAACGCAAGCAAGATACAGAGGCGATTGAGCAGCAGCGATCGAGCAGTGGCGATTGAGCAGCAGCGATCGAGCAGTAGCGATTGAGCAGCGGTGATCGAGCAGTGGCGATGTGAAGTGGAGGAGATCGCTATGTAGCCTGGTTATCGAAAGGGGAATTAGGGTTTGCGGTGGAATACGATGGAAAAGGAAATGTACTATGAACGGATGGAAAAGGAAATGTTGTGAACGGATGGAAAAGGAATTGAATACGATGGAATACGAAAGAAATGTTGTCAACCGATGTCAAAAGGCACAACGTTTCATTCACACAGTGGGAAGATTAATTGAAGAAGGATGGAAATTTTGTTAAGTGTCGGGGGTGAGAAATCAGTTCGGAGCTGAGTTATGTTCCACTATTCTCAAAAAATGTTTTCAACATTATGCTTTGAATTGTGCCACATTTCAAATTAATAATTATTATTTAGTCTTAGTTATTAATTATTATATATTTGTATTTAATTTTTATTATTTATTAAAATCTTATTTATTATTTATTATAAATGTTATATTTATCGTCAATAATTTTATGAATTATTATATAATTTAATTGCCAAATATTAAATATTACTTTGTAATTAAAATTGTCAAAATCCGGCAGATCATAAGCAATGCCATGGAATTACAACATTAAGTTTACACACAAATAAAAAAATCTATCAAAAGCGCACAAACGATAGCGCGGTTGTTAACTGCTGAACAAACAAATTTGCCAAAATTATATTTATTAGAACTGCTGAAATAGTTACTACCAAATCAAATATTACTTATTAATAATAGTTATTAATTAATTAACTTTTACTTATTTTCTACTTAGTTAATTATAATCGAGAGTAATACTTATTACAAGCTTATGTTACTATTAATTAATAAAGTAGCTAGTTAACATACATTAACTATTAAAAAAATTACTACTTATTAACTATTAATTATTTAATAATAATTGACAAATATTATTGATTCCCAAGTTTATTATTAATTATTATTATTAAATATCAATATAATTAGTTATTAAATATAGATATTAATTATAAACATGAAGGCATCTCTATTACAACAAAAAAAATGAAAAGTTGTGAAATATAGGTTTATTACAACAGTGATTATTAAACAGTTGTAAAAAACATTTATTACAACAGTGCGTTTTGCACATTTGGAAAACTGCATTTATTACAACTGTACTTTATGCACCGTTGTAAATTTAAAGTTGTAATATGGTATTTTTGTTGTAGTGATTGTGATTGTTTAGAATAGTTAGATTGGTCGAAAACGCCGTCGAATGACGTAAAATGTCGCTGGAAAGAAGTGCAGGAATTTGGCCGATCCGGATCAAATCGGAGGAAGAAGCCAGAACCGAACCGTCCTCCAAGCTATTGTATCCGCAAGACGATCTGAATCCGATCCGCTCCCGTATGCCACTCCGATCCGAACCGATGCACTATGAAGAAGCTTGAGAGACCCGACCCGGAGTGCTTGGGGAGAAGGACCGAACCAGAGGAGTTTTCCACGAAGCCAGGAGGTGTGGACCCCGATCTGAACCGCTAGAGGAAGGTTACCCGATCCGAACCGCTAGAGGAAGGTTACCCGATCCGAACCGCTGGAGGAAGGTTACCCCGATCCGAACTGATCTAGAGAGGGAGCTACGAACTGAAATGAACCCGAGCCTATATGATGATCACGAACTGAATGAAGACCGATCCGGAGATGGTGACCAATAACCCGAGATGCAAAGGTAGTCCAAATGGAAGTTAGAGCTCAGGATCCAGTTGGGAACCAACGAGTTCACTTCATGATTGGACTTTGCTGCGGGACGTGTGCTAAGGGGTTATGGATGTCTATAACTTTGAATCACTATGTGTAGGGAGTACGTGAACGGATTCAGGGCCACAGTGGCCTAGGTACGACTAAAAGGGCTATAGACCAATGAAGTGGGGTCATTTGTAAAGGTTTGGTCATGACTCCATGGGATAAGCTTGGTAGTAGCAGTAGTTGTACAAGTCGAACTCCGTCACTACTTCGATGGGTCTAGTGATTAACAGTGGTGGACATCGTATGATTTACGCACTGAGTGAGAGATGTGAGAATGGTTGCTATGTTTGATTGTTTGCCATCATTATGGCATGCACACCCCACCCCCGTTATCTTTACACCATTTATTCATTGGCACGTTAGAGAATTGTACGGTATGTAGTGCTAACTCTTTAGTTGCAGGTCTAGGTTCAGGTATGGTTTAGTATACCTGTTATTGTTCTATTTAGCTGCTTATCGCTCATACCAGACTTTTTGTCTGACCCAGAGTTTTATGTCTCTTCTTATTACTCTGGGTGCTTTCACGAGTAGACTAGAGACGGTTAGCTGGGTATGCACGAGTAGCTGATCCGGAGACGAGCATGAGGCTTCAACGTATGATACATATAGATATTCTCCCTATGTTGTTGAAGATCACTGTTTGGGCATTAGTAGTGTATCTCCTACTTTAGCTTTCTTTTGTTTTAGAGACAGTAATTTGGAAAGTTGTAATAAGCTGTATTTGAATTTCCGCTGCTCTGATGTTGATGTTGGCTTTAATCATCATCTTATGCACTGTCTCGCCTGTTTTATGTCAAGTATATTATTATTATATTTTGTTCCATGCGCTGTGAGACATTCTACTGGTTTTCGATTAGCTCATCCTCTTCTTTCCTCTCTCTGGAAACCGTTCTGTGCTATTTGGCATGTGTACAACGCACTTTCGGACAAAATGCCGGCTGGTGCGGGGCGGGCCGTCACATTTGGTATCAGAGCTCTAGGTTGCATAGTTAACCTAGGGAAGTTATCAGGAAGAGATAGTATACGTATATGAGAGCGTGTATTTGTGATTATTTTGGTTTTTAAAAGCTATATATATACTATTAGTATAGCTAAGGATGAAGTCGCACTGCACTAGCACCACTATGGAGATGGTTAATCGTTTTCTCTTTACAGATTGAACGATGAGCCGATACGCAAGAGGTGCTGGTAGAGGAGCCAATAATGGGAATGCTGCTGATATGAGGACGATGTTTACTGACCTCATGAGGGAGATGCTTAGGGATGTGCAGAGGGCAGCTCCCAATGGTGGTAATGGTGGTGGTCCAATAGTGCAGGCGCCTAGGGCCGATTTTGCCAAGCTGAAAAAGGATTATACTACTCTTGGTGGGAAGCCGTTCCATGGAACGGAATCGGCTACGGATGTTCAGGATTGGTTGGATAGCTGCGAGCGTATCTTCGAAGACTTAGGTATCGAGGATGTGATGAAGAGAAGCCTAGCATCCCGTCAGCTGCAAGGACGGGCCATGAATTGGTGGAATGCTATAAAGGCAGCTACTCTCGAGGATCATATTACTTGGGAGCAGTTTAAGGTCCGCTTTAGCGAGAAGTTCATTCCAACTGCTCAGAAGTCAGTGTTGTTTAAGAAATTTTTGGAGCTCAAGCAGAATGGCAGAGTTGTCTCGGAGTATATTGCAGAATTCGATAATTTATCGAAGTATGGACTATCTCTTATTGATACCGCCGAGAAGAAGAATGAGAAGTTCATAACTGGCTTGGATCAGTACTTGGGGGAAAGGCTTATTAACCACATCGATGAGATGTTTGAATCGATTGTGGGGAAAGCGTTGAGGTTCGAAAGTCTCTACCCTAAGTCGAAGACTGAGGTTGCATCTGCTGAGGAGCCAAAGACGCAAGCAGACAGTGGAGGCAAGAATGGTTCTCAGAATAAGAGGAAGCAAAACCAGAATAAGGATGGCCAGAAGAAAAAGAATAAGCAAGATGTTGACTGCTTCAGCTGTGGTAAGAAGGGCCATTATGCCAAAGAGTGTCGTGTTAGGCCAGCGGATAGGAAGTGCTTCAACTGTGGCCAAGTGGGACATCACAAGGACAAGTGTCCGCAAACCCCTAAAGAAAAGCAGGTGGTGAAAGCATATGCCCTTAGCTATTCCTTCTTCGTCGAATGCCCCAACCGTGGCGGAGAAGGGAAAGAATGTCGTTATTCAAGGTATGCTTTCTGTTTATGATGTTCCTGTTAGAGTTTTGTTTGATACCGGGGCTTCCAGTTCTTTCATATTTAGTGACCTGGTAGATAGGTTGGGATTGGAGCCCGAGATTGTCGATAGACCTTTAGTAGTGACGAACCCGATTAGTGGTTCAACTAACCTTAGCATGATTTATCGTAATGTGGTCTTATCGAGTCATGGATGCATGTTTGTTTGTGATTGCTTTGTTTCGGGCTTTATTGGGTTTGACAATATTTTGGGAGTCGATTGGCTCCAAAGATACGGGGTGGTGGTAGACTGTGAGGGCTTTTTGGTGACAGCTAGAGCGGATGATGGGCGGAGGGTAGTGTTTGGTGGTCTACCCGGTGATGGGGTAATGGCTAGTTTTCTAAATTCCCTCGACATCCTGCACAGTGAGTTGTCAGGTTTGCCCGTGGTTGGCCAGTATCCGGACGTCCTCGAGGAAGTGACCGTGATTCCACCACACTGAGAGATTGAGTTCCGTATTGATTTAGTGAAAGATGCCAGACCTATAGCGATGCCACTTCGTCGTATAGCACCAAGGGAGCAGTGAGATCTCGAGGTGCAAGTCAGCGATCTTTTGAAGAAGGGATTTATCAGAAGGAGTGTTTCTGAATGGGGAGCACCAGCTGTGTTTGCTACCAAGGCGGATGGTTCCCTTCGTTTGTGTGTAGACTACCGCGAGTTGAATAAGGTGACGAGGAGGAATAAGTATCCTCTACCGCGGATAGATGATTTGTTTGATTAGTTAAGTGGCGCGAGAGTATTCTCCCAGTTGGATCTCGCGACAGGCTTTCATCAGCTTAGAGTGGAAGCTGAGAGTATAGCTAAAACGACATTTCGGACGCCGTCTGGATTTTATGAGTGGTTGGTCATGCCGTTCGGGCTGACCAATGCCCTAGCATATTTTGTGGATCTTATGAATAGGGTATTCAGAGTTCAGTTGAATAAGTTTGTCCTTGTGTTCGTGGATGATATTTTGGTCTATTCGAGGACAGAGGAAGAACACAAGGAACATTTGAGGATAGTGATGGAGCTGTTGAGAAAACACCAGTTGAAAGCAAAGTTTTCTAAGTGTCACTTCTGAAGGAGGGAAGTGAGATTCTTGGGCCATGTTGTTTCAGAGAATGGTATTGCTGTGGACCCTGCGAAGGTGGCTATGATACAAGATTGGTCTACACCCAAGCATGCAATGGACGTAAGAAGTTTCTTGGGGTTAGCTGGATATTATCGTAAGTTTATCCAAGACTTCTCCAAGATAGCAGCACCGTTGGCTCAGTTGACCAAGAAGAATCAAGCCTTCGTCTGGGACGAAAGGTGCGAGAATGCTTTCAAGAGTCTAAAGGACAAGTTGACATGTGCACCAGTGTTAGTCATTCCTAAGGGGAATGAAGAAATGGAAGTATATACGGATGCATGTGGCACAGGGCTAGGTGTTGTACTGATGCAAGGTGGTAGGGTTGTAGGTTATGCAAGTCGGCAACTGAAACCGCACGAGAAAAGGTACCCTACCCATGATTTGGAACTGGCAGCGATCGTGTTCGCACTGAAGATATGGAGACATTATCTCTTGGGAGAAAGATTCGAGTTGTTTGCCGACCATAAATCGTTAGAGTATCTCTTCTCTCAAAAGGATCTAAATCTCCGACAACAAAGATGGTTAGAATTCTTAGCTTCCTATGATTCGACATCGCATATACACCAGGAAAGGGCAATGTGGTGGCTGACGCACTGAGTAGAAGACATGCCACTTTAGGGGCTATGTTTCTAGAATGGAAGCAACTGGAGTACATCGCTGGGTATGATTTTATACCAAAGTGCGAATTGGATCCAGAAATGTTAGCAAGTTTGACGATCAGACCCACTTTGATTGAGCGGATTGGTTCCGGTCAGAGGAACGATCCTAACCTATTGGAAATCATCTCGAAGTTAGAGATGGAAATCGACGGAGAGATGAACAAGTATGGGCTTGATCGGGACGGATGGCTTAGAAAGAATGGAAGGCTAGTTGTACCCAATGTCAATGGATTGAGAGATGAAGTGCTTAGAGAATGTCATCACTCAAAGCTGAGTATACATCCCGGTGGTAACAAGATGTACCGAGACATGAAGCAGACCTACTACTGGGAAGGGATGAAAAGAGACATTGGGAAGTTTGTATCCAAATGCATGAATTGCCAGCTAGTTAAAGCTGAGAAAAAGAAGCCTAGTGGTTTGCTACAACCATTAGAAATTCTAGAATGGAAATGGGAACAAGTGTCAATGGATTTCATTGATGGGTTACCAAGGACTAGATCGGGCCATGATAGCATTTGGGTGATTGTGGACCGATTGACTAAGAGTGCAAGATTTATACTCGTCAAGTCGAACAGGACGACAGATAAGTTAGCAGAACTATATATAAAGTAGGTAGTGAGATTTCATGGAATACCCAAAGGCATTGTGAGTAACCGAGATCCGTTGTTCACTAGTGGATTTTGGAAAAGCTTACAAGAGGCGTTAGGATCAGAACTACATCTCAGTACCGCATATCATCCTCAAACCGAAGGACAGACAGAGAGGGTGAATCGAGTGTTAGAAGACCTCTTGAGAGCCTGTGTATTGGATTTTGGTGGATCATGGGATGACTATTTGCATCTAGTAGAGTTTGCATATCATAATAGTTATCAATCCCGTATTGGTATGGCTCCATTTGAAGCTTTGTACGGAAGACTGTGCAACTCACCGTCATGTTGGGTAGAAACTTGTGAGAAGTTTGTGCTTGGACCCGATGTGATAAGAAAAACTTCAGACAAAATTAAGATTATCCAACAGCGAATGAAGGCTGCCCAAGATAGGCAGAAGAGTTATGCTGATAGGAGGAGAAGAGAATTAAAGTTCTCCATTGGCGACTTGGTGTTTGTCAAGATTTCTCCATTGAAGAGCATGATACGATTTGGCAGGAGAGGCAAGTTAGCACCAAGATTTGTTGGTCCATTCCCAGTACTTGAGCAAATTGGGAATTGGGCATACAAAGTTGAATTACCAAAGAAGATGGCAGGAGTTCACAACGTATTTCATGTTTCCCAGTTAAGGAAGTTCGTGCACGACCCAGATGTGACTATTTCACCTGATCAGTTGGATGATATCGAAGTTGAACCCGAGGCGGTTGGGAACCGCAAGCCTATGCGTATTGTTGGGAACAATACGAAGCAACTTCGAAGGAAAGTGGTGAAGTTGGTCAAAGTTCAGTGGGGTGAGAATGAGAATGACTGTACTTGGGAGACATAGGAGAGCATTAAGGAGACGCATCCAGAACTCTTCGCCTGGTAAGATTTTAACTTCGATTTAGTCTTTCTGCATGCTAGGATAGGCTTGTTTGTTTGTTTGTTTTGCATGTTTGATTGTTGTATGTGGCTGGTAGGCATGCGGGATTCTTTGTATGTCTTGGGTTAAGGAATTTCGGAGACGAATTTTTTTAAGGGGGGAGAGTGTAACGACCCGTATTCTACGCATTATAGGATCGTAGAATATTTATTTCTTTCACATATGAAGTCATATGGTCATGCAACTTTGGGAGACGACTATTGGGGTCATTTCCCATGTTCATGATTTTTGTCGATTTTTAATGACCGTTTTGCCGTTAACTGATATTGTTTTGGCCATAACTTTTGACTAGAAAGGAATTTTGACCTAAAACCACTTCCATTGGCTCCAGATGATGGTTTACAATTCCGTAGAGTGGTCACGCTAGCCAAACGGACTTATTTTTTGGGAGATATGGCTGAAACAAGTTTCAGATGGTGAAAAACAGCTTAACCGGGCCTAATTAGGGTGATTAGCAAGAGGGCCCATAACCCATTTCGGGATTAGGGTTATGAGGAGGCTGAAATCAGTTAGAGAACGATCTTATTTTCATTTTTCAGCCGCTACTTTCATTCTTGAACCCTAATAATGGCCTCCAACCTCTAAAACATCCCCAAATCACTTTCTAATCAAGGATTAAGCTTAGCAACATCAAATCAAGGAGAAATAGCACCAAATCAGTATTAGAGCTATTGTTAGACATCAGTATTCGCTCAAATCAGCGAGGTTTCAGTTTTGAAAATTTTATTTGTGGCCAAGGTGAGTGAATTGCATAGTTTTGCACTAATTACGGTTGATTAAGGGTAATTAGTGAATATTAACGAAATTTGACATGATAAAGTCCTAGAAAAATATTTATAAATTCGAAAATAATGTTTTAGACCTCTGTTAGAAATTTGGGTTGATTTGGTTAAGTTTTGTTAATCCTATTATTAGTTTTGCTTAAACATGCTTAAGGGAAAATATGGGGTTTTGGCTATGTTTGATCTATTTTAACCTATCAAGTTATCGTTTTGATGTTTGTGGTTGATGTTATATGTTCCTATGACTGTTTGGTATGAATTGTGATTGTTTAGAATAGTTAGATTGGTCGAAAATGCTATCGAATGGCGTAAACAGTCGCTGGAAAGAAGTGCAGGAATTTGGCCGATCCGGATCGGATCGGAGGAAGAAGCCCGAACCGAACCGCCCTCCAAGCTGGTGTATCCGCAAGACGATCTGAATCTGATCCGCCTCTCGTGTGCCACTCTGATCCGAACCGATGCACTATGAAGAAGCTTGAGAGACCCGACCCGGAGTGCTTGGGGAGAAGGACCGAACTAGAGGAGTTTTCCATGAAGCCAGGAGGTGTGGACCTCGATCCGAACCGCTGGAGGAAGGTTACCTGATCCGAACCGCTGGAGGAAGGTTACCCCGATCAGAACCGATCTGGAGAGGGAGCTACAAACTGATATGAACCTGAGCCTATACGATGATCACGAACTGAATGAAGACTGATCCAGAGATGGTGACCAATAACCCGAGATGCAAAGGTAGTCCAAATGGAAGTTAGAGCTCAGGATCCAGTTGGGAACCAACGAGTTCACTTCATGATTGGACTTTGCTGCGGGACGTGTGCTAAGGGGTTATAGATGTCTATAACTTTGAATCACTATGTGTAGGGAGTACGTGAACGGATTCAGGGCCACAGTGGCCTAGGTACGACTAAAAGGGCTATAGACCAATGAAGTGGGGTCATTTGTAAAGGTTGGTCATGACTCCATGGGATATGCTTGGTAGTAGCAGTAGTTGTACAAGTCGAACTCCGTCACTACTTCGATGGGTCTACTGATTGACAGTGGTGGATATCGTATGCTTTACGCACTGAGTGAGAGATGTGAGAATGGTTGCTATGTTTGATTGTTTGCCATCATTATGACATGCACACCCCACCCCCGTTATCTTTACACCATTTGTTCAGTGGCACCTTAAAGTATTGTATGGTATGTGGTGCTAATTCTTTGGTTGCAGGTCCAGGTTCAGGTGTGGTTTAGTATACCTGTTATTGTTCTATTTAGCTGCTTATCGCTCATATCAGACTTTTTGTCTGACCCAGTGTTTTATGTCTCTTCTTATTACTCTGGGTGCTCTCATGAGCAGACTAGATACAGGTTAGCTGGGTATGCACGAGTAGCTGATCTGGAGACAAGCAGGAGGCTTCCACGTATGATACATATAGATATTCTCCCTGTGTTGTTGAGGATCACTGCTTGGGAATTAGTAGTGTATCTCCTACTTTAGCTTTCTTTTGTTTTAGAGACTGTAATTTGGAAAGTTGTAATAAGCTGTATTTGGATTTCCGCTGCTCTGATGTTGATGTTGGTTTTAGTCATCAGCTTATGCACTGTCTCGCCTGTTTTATGTCAAGTATATTATTATTATATTTTGTTCCATGCGCTGTGAGACATTCTACATGTTTTCGATTAGCTCATCCTCTTCTTTCCTCTCTCTGGCGACCGTTCTGTGCTAGTTGGCATGTGTACAGCGCACTTTCGGAGAAAATGTCGGCTGGTGCGGGGCGGGCCATCACAAAGTATGCCCCAAAGCTGAAACAAAAATGACTGCACTTGTGCATATTGAAATACTCTGCTGTGCATATACAATTGTGTGTTACCATGGCATGTTTACACAGTTTTTCCTGAAAACATAAACTGATGCTTTGTCTTGTATACCAAAGCTTCACCCTGCTCCATGCTTATACAGAATTACATACGGTTGTCCCATAAATTTGTTGTTGCATGCCTGATTTTAGTTGAGCCACTTGAGCCTCTTACTTGAACACATGCTTCGTATGTTCATCTATACACATTGGCTTGTACTCGAGTACTGGCTTGTGAACTTGATCACCACTGTTTTGATCCCATGAATTATGAACCGTATACATGCTCCATTTTCTCTTTGTGTTTACATGTAGTTGTTGCCATGCTGTAGTCACTTTGTATACATGAATGTGTATATGCTGCTGCTCCATATCTTGACCATTTTGGCTATACTGCTCCACAATGTTGTGTACTTGCCTTTCATACATGTTATTTATGCAAACCAGCTTGCATATGTTCTCAGCCATTTGTGTTGACCTTCCTCGACCACTGATTGTAACTTCTCTTCACCATGTTCACCTATACATATGTGTGTATATACACAACAGTGTGTGTATACATATATTGTGCATGTGTAATTTGTTTATCAACAAGCTGCTGCACTATGTTGTGGTTGTTCAGAATTAGCTAGTTTTGATGCTGGTTCTGATCAGCAAATCAATGTGGTATGTTGAGGCTGATCAGTGGGTACTAGATGGATATATACAAATCAGATCAAGTCATGAAAGATGATGAGAAACACACCGATATTCTGAGGCATATAAAATTTAAAAATTAAATTTATATTCGCTAGAATTTAGAATATTATTTCTGTTCCAGATGCTCTATGTGTGTTTCTGTATATGATAAGTAAGCAGATGATAACTGGAGTGACAGTGAGCTGTGAAGACAGAAGACTTTGACAGTGAAAAGTATACATTTGTATCTGTATATGAGTGTAAATGAATGCATGTATAAAATTGTATGACTGAGTGACAGAGTGTTATAGTGAGGAGCTGTGTATGAAATGAGAGAATTGTACTGATGTTTGTACTAAACAAATTTGTTTAACGTATTCAGTTTATATACAAGTACAATATCACATAAAGAATATACAAATAGTGGAGTTATAAATTTGTATTGTTTGTATGTTGAAATAGAAATTATATTCAAATAAAATACAGTTTGAATGTTCAATTCATTTGTAGTAGTATTCCATTTAAATATAAATATAATATTCCAGTGTGTGATGTATATGTAGAACAGTAGTTACAAACACATTTATAATAATATATATTTGTTTGTTATCATCAAACAAAAATCATATAATTGTGTATACAACGATGTTATATACAACAATCTCCCCCTTTTGATAATGACAAACAAATATTAAAGATTTTGAATCCAATAAATGTGTTTGACAGTGAAGAACTGAACTCCCCCTATTTGAAAGCTTCCCAACAACAGAAACTCCCCTTATAACTGTGCATGAGTGAAAATGTTGAAAATTGAATGAAACTTTCAACATTTAATATATTTAAGGAACATTCACTCATAAATCAAAATCTCAACTCATTCTCCCCCTTTTGTTATCATCAAAAGGATATAGAATTTAAAATATAGATGAAAAGTAACTAAAAATATAATTTCAGCTTAAGAGGAAGAACGGTCATCATAAATCTCAACCAGTCAAACAAAAATCATAATATTCTGAGAACTAATGGCATATTTCACATTGTAGAGAATGCCGGATTTACGATGAAATTTATATATAATGGAGAGAGTTTAAAACATGATTTCCAATTATTTTCAAAAGAATTTTTTTAATAAAAAATGAAGCTCAAAACAGTGATGAATTTGGACTATAATTATAGTTTCAACTTAACTGAAAAAAATCAAATAATCATATATCCTAATAGCTATCAATCAACAAATCATAATACTTCATAAAATAATAACACATTTCACAAATTAGAAAAATGGATTGATAGGATGGTATACAAGGAGAATATAAATTTTTATTTATTCAAATTATTTTCTTTTCTTTTGTTTTTATTTAAGAGCACACTGACCACGCATAACTAGAGTTTGGAATAAATGAGGTCAGTCACAGCTTAAATTATAAGTAATCTCTTAACCATGTATGACCAGAGCTTGTATTTTTAAATAAGGTTAGAGAAACACTTATGTATTAATTATATATTTATCATTTTAGCTCTAAAGGAAAAAACTCCTCTGTATATAAAACCAATGTGGATGATAGAAATGTGGTAGGTACAGAAATGGTTTGTGAAATAAATTTCTAAATTAATCATATTATAACACATTTCACAAATTAGAAAAATAATAACACATTTCACAAATTAGAAAAATGGATTGATTGGTTGGTTATAACATACCAAGGAGAATATAAATTTTTATTTATTCAAATTATTTTCTTTTCTTTTATTTTTATTTAAGAGCACACTGACCACTCATAACCAGAGCTTGGATTTTTAAATGAGGTTAGTCGCAGCTTAAATTATAAGTAATCTCTTAACCATGCATGACCAGAGCTTGGATTTTTAAATGAGGTTAGAGAAACACTTATGTATTAATTATATATTTATCATTTCAGCTCTAACGGAAAAAGCTCCTCAGTATATTAAACCAATGTGGATGATATAAATGTGGTAGGTACAGAAATGGTTTGTGAAATACATTTCTAAATTAATCATATTATGAATATGCTCAACTGTACTGGGATCATTGAAAATTTTCAATTATCACTAATTCTAAATAATAATACAGTCCCATTTCTATCACAAATAATTTCCACTGTTTAAAACAGAACTCTGCACATTAATATAAAGTCATGATGGATAGTAGAATAATGGAAGATAAAGAAGATGTTTGTAAAATAATTACCAAATCAAAGATATTATAGTAACTGTTCAACTATCATGAAAATCCAAATAAAATCTCCTCTTATTGTGAAATATACTGTAGTCACAATTCATCACAATTTCAAAATCTGATAATAATTTTGATGAATTATAAATACAGTTCAATTTGGATATTGGTTTCAATTTCCGAATGAATAATCAATAAATAATTTTAAAATTGAAATTCAATTACAAGAGGAAATCGAAAAGATCTATATAGAGCAAGAGGGAATTAAAATATATACAGTATAAACAGCAGATCTAAACTGATACCACTTGATGTCTCAATTAATGAGGATTTTAACATGACATTGGAGACGAATAAGGATATCACAGACAACATAATGTTAATCACAAAGCCCAATCAGACAAATTAAGTACACAAATTTCATTTATCTGAGCAGTAAGCAGTTTTTCATCAAAGACAAGCAGTTACTAGACAAATTATTAGAGCAGTACCAAAATCAGTTCAAAGCAGACTTGTCTAGAAGATGTTTCACATATATTACCAATGGTCACAAAAGATATTCTGTGATCCAAGATTATAGAATATAGTTTTATTTTAAATCATTCGAAGAGATGTGAGAATATCAGGATTCAATGAATCAATCACACCAAATTATAAATTTCAGATCCAAGATATGTGTGTGATTCAATTAATCAATAATCTCAAATGATTTTAAAAAAAACAAATATTCAAATCAAATCATCATGAAATAGCAGTGAGTTTTAAGACCAAATTTTGAAAGAATTTTTCACAAGTATTTTCTGACAAGTACACAAGGAATTTCAGAACATTTACATCAAGTTTGAGAGATATTCATGATAAAAAAAAATTGAAATCACTTGAATCAATGTCAAGTTTTGAGATATAATTAATCAATCACACAAGGTTGATTATTTCAAATTTAAGAGGTGTGTGGTATTCAAAATATCAGGAATTTCAGATGATTTCAAATAAACAAATTTCAGCTATAATGATCGTGAATATAAGATGAATTTCAGGATGTATCACGGTGATTCAAGACAATTCAAAATATCCAAGCCAATCTGAAAATCAATGAAATTATCACGACTGAGAAGTAGCAGTGTGCTATAATGAGTATAATATTTCAAACTTTTCTAAACTGAATTAGAAGAAATTCAAAACAGCAGAAGTGTGTGAAATTCCATTAAACTTTCAGATCTTCAAATATTTAGAATCCAAATTAATAGTTTTCAAGATATGACAAGAATACATCAACACTGTTATGAATTCAGAAAATAGAAAATAAACTTCAAAATAATTGCAGAAATTGAGAAATTTGAATTCAAGATCTGGAAATGATTAAAACATCAGAGTTTCATTCAATTAAAGCGAATTTTCAGAAAATCATGAATTTTGAATTTGAAGTTAAGAAAGCCCAGAATAAAACATATGGCAGTGATAAATCAAATCAGAAGAAAGAGATAGACGGGGCAGAAGGAGAAATAAACATGGGAAAATCAGAACATAAAATATTAACAGAGATGAGTCTAGAGATCATACCAGATTTTAGTGTAAGCAAATGAATCTTTAACTCAACAGATTTGGCTAAGGAACTGTGAATGATTATGTGATATGTAGCAGTTTGAATCCAGTTTTTCTTTAGCAATGCAGTTCCTCGGCCTCCTTTGGTACCTAACTGTTAAGAGGATTGAGTGGTCTAACAAAAGCAGTAAAATCACTCATAGTTGTGTTCACATTTTTTAGTACCCAAACCTATTGTATAACAATCCATTCGAATATATTTTTGTACCCTTGGGAACCGAGATCTGTTTGAATTTAGTAAAGTCCATATTATTTCCTTTCGGGATCAAAAATTGTTCAAATGGTTTGTTATAAAACAAATTAACATCTCGTTTTGTGATTCAAAAATCTTTTAGAGTTTAAATTTTTAGAATGACTCTTTCCAAAGCAGCTTGAGGGATTTTTAAAATCACACGTATTCAAATTTTCAAAAACATTTGTTTTCCCAAAACCAAGACGTCGTTTATGTCCAAATGAAAATTGCTTTTGTAACAACATATTCAATGATTTTCCCCATTAGAAAATTTATCCAAAGTCGATTCTAATCGTTGAATTTTGGATTTAAGATCAGAATTTTCTTTTATTAGATTTGAACAATGATTAATGCTGATCTTTTTCCTTTCAATATCATTTTGTTTCAAAAAACAAATTTTCATTTCCAAGTAGTTTGATTTTCATCTTGGACTCAAAGATTTCAAATTCAAATTTAATTTCACTACTAGAAAAGTGGGCATATTCGACGCTATTTTGTTGTGGCCGTTGATCCAAAAAGCGTTGCAGTAGGTTCTTTTTTCAAATAGGCAACACCAGGGGGCGTGGCATCCACGGCCGTTGCATTAGCCATCTAAGGCAACGCTTTTTCCCATCTATGGCCACGGACATAAAGCATTGCCTTATACAGAGCTTTTGCCCTATTGCAACAGTGTATGCATATAATACAACAACATACAGCGTTGCCTTAAGTAGAAGCCAGAGCCTGGCTTTCAGGTCATGATAGCGGGGTCCACATGGACTTTCCACGTCAGCTACCAACGTGTCACATGCCACGTCAGCTGCACATGTGTCACATGCAACGTCAGCTATCCACGTGACGCCACGTAAGTTGTGGGCCCCACGTGTCGTACCATTGTGGAATTAATAATATTACACTTAATGCAACACCACAACACAGTCTAACGCAACACCACAGCACAATCTAACGCAACACTAGCAAACATCAACTGCAATGGTAAAAAATCAAATGCGACACCAGAAAAAAAATCAACTGCAGTTGTAATACAACCCTGTGATTACGGATTCTACAGTACATATATTCAATACAAAACATTGTACCACATTCATACATATATACCAAAATATTCATACAACAAATCCTCCCTAAACATTCATCACAGTCGAACCAACCAACTATATATACCAACTCACAATGTCATCACCAACATATTCAGTAACGACCCGTATTTTTGGCAGTCGAATATTTAATTTAATTTATTACTTTAAATATTATATATTGGAATATTAATGGTTTTTTATTATTTAATTCATTTATTAAAACGAATTTTTAACGTTAATTTTATTTATAACATAAAACGAGCTCAAAATCGTGCGGCAGTTCGTAATATTTGGTTTTGAACTTTAACTGAGAATGCAGGATCCGATATAAGTTGGATTTCTGTGAAACAAGAAACGTTGGAACCATGTTGACGATAATTTTCATATGAAAGAGGAAATTTCAGATTTCGTATTATAAATTGTAAATTATGGCCAAAACAAAATTTGAAATAATCGTTATGGAAATCGTTATTAAAATATAGTCCTTTGAAATAGCCGTTTTGCAAACGGACACCGTTTTCGACGAAATCAGTTTCACAAGAACCGTAACGTTAAATTATTGTACGGTGGTGGATTGCTTGGAAAACCGATGTCGTATGTGACCACGGTAGCCATAAGCGCCCGTTCATTTTCTATAGCGTGTATTTAAATAAACAAAGGGATATTTGAGCGTAACTCGAGCAGACGATCGAATTAGGCTGCGAAACCGATTCCGTTGAGTTCGTATCGTCGATTATAGTCAGGATAGGTATATAGTTTGTTATTTTTGGAGACCGAGTAATTTGGCGTTGAAAACGGTATTGAGGTGCGCGATAAAAATAGCCTACTGGGGAAACAGTCTCAGAATGCGAAGAAACTGGTGCTGTTGGGATCGTATTAACAAATTATTGTAGATTTTCAAAGTTTCAAGCTGATCGGATTTATTCAGTGATCGTGGAGAATTTAAACGCGTGTTTATTTCTGGCTTTATAAATACAACAGCCGTTCACCATTTGTTTGGGGTCAAAACCTAATTCGCAGTCAACAGAAAGGGAGCCGCCACAACTGAAATGAATGGACTAAAATCTCCCAAGCTTCTCTCCCAAAATCACCCTAATTCGATCCTCCTCAGCAGTGACTGTCAGCTACTAAACTGAAGGGCTAGGCGTGGATTTTAACTTGGACGGTCAAGATCGAGTATAGGGTATTGTAGTGGACGGATCTTTATCTCGAAGTGGTCAACTTTCGGAGGAAATTGGGGGCACAAGGTGACGTCGGGCTGGGCAATATTTCAGGCATTGGAAGGGGAGCTTCGACCGCCTGAGGGGTTGAGGTCTGATCGGTGGTCAGAGTGAAGAAGATAGGTATGGCAGTGATTGTTGAGGAAGAGCGTGGGTTGCTGGGTCACGAACGAAGAGAACCCCTTGAAGTCGTCTTTCCTTTGTATCACAGTAAGATCCAACCATTGATTTAGTAATTGTATCATTCATCACATAAGTAAGATTAGTTAATTCAGTTTAAAACCCTAGTGTGCTGAAACCGTGAATTACCATGCAGGCCTACCAACTTAACCTGTGAAAAGGGGGTTTGCTGGTTCAGGACACTACATAACGAATATGAATGAAGATTATAGGCTTCACTCCAAGTAACAGCTAGTATTATAATTAATGTTATGTGTTATAATTTAGAAATTTAAACAATATGTGTAGATGCTGAACTGGAAACGTGACATGGAAGGAATATTACGGAAGGGCTGGAGCAGTATGCCAGGATCAAGAATAAAGAGAAACAAAGTCTACCGGCCAATCTTTGTGAACGTAATTAACCTGTTTTACCATGATAATGGAATAATTTATATAAATTAATAGTGTATTAATTTGAACCCTGGATTTAATGCAGGCATGTTGTTTGGGCACCACCGAACAAACATAACTGTGAGAAAAGGAATCAGCCCAATTTATAAAATAAACTTAATTAATTTATTATGATAATTAAATTAGACGTAATTATTAACTAAATCATAAATACTGGATCATTAGTAAATTACTCGTATGATATCAGAATTCGACAAATTGGTGGCGATGGAATCGTCTAGACAAGTAGAACATTCTGGAACAGTGCCGGACAGAAATGGAAATCAGCCGGGATTTTTAGTTAAATTAAACACCTGTTTAATTTAATTAAAACCAACCGTTCAACAATGGAATAAATCAAGGTGAGTTAACTCACTCAGTTTTCCCAATTATATTTTATATAAATTGGGTTTTATTTTGTGTGCTTAGTTTGCTGATGGTTGACTTGTTTGCTAATTACATATTTATTTGTTGATTTAACTGATGAAATTAAACCGTCGTTTAATTTCAATGAAATACCAAATCTTTATTTTTAACGATTGGTTCCAATAAAGGTAACTCACCTTGGTTGGTCATGTTTATAAAATAAGCGTGTTTAAATTGTTTGAATTGCTTGTGAATTGGTTGATGTTAAATGGTTGTTATTTATTTCAGTTAAATGAAGTTGAAATGATATGATTTGAGGTAACTGTTGTTTCAGGGAAGAACAGGTTGGAGGGATCCAACGAGATTCCTCAATATATTATTTATTTCATATTATCAACATATGAACAGTCCTGTTTGGGGTGATTGATTTGATTGTTGACTGAAATTTCAACATCTATTTGTTTAAAACCAATAGACGGTATTGGTTGAGTATTTGGCAGCATATGGCCTATAAAATCAATCGCTTTATAAATATTGATTCATTGTCAGGTGAATCGATTGAGATGAAGTTATGAAATTTATTTTTATAACTGGAGCTGAATTTTGAAATATATTACTTTGAATAAAGGTTATTAAAGATAAATAAATAAATATTTTATTTATTTAGGACTTTAATTTATTATTAATTGGTTTTATAAAGTCAATTCTAATGTTAATCAGATTTGTAAGTACAAGGATAAGGAATAAAATGGCAGAGTTAAATTTGGATAATTGTTTTGTTAAGAAACAATAAAATGGAAATTATTTAAATTATAAAGTGAGAATTAATTGGAATTAGTTAACGAGATAATCGAGTTTTGAGTTAATTAAATCGACCGTTTTGAATTGGAATAGATTATCAAATTAAATGTGTTTTGATTTAAAATAATTAAATGAATATTGTTTAAATTTAGATTAGGTTTTAAAACGGTTTACTATTTATTTTAGTTAATAAAGACTTAACTACTGAAGTAGTTAATAATCGAAGTAAATTATTATTTTAATTAATAATAATTTATAAAATTACTTTTCAAAAGTAATCGAAGTGAAAGGAAATCAAGTGGATGGTGAAAGAAGTTTATGGATGGATTTTATACTTAAAACCCGAATTTTTATAACAAAGTTATAAAGAGAATGGTAAGCGAATACGAGGGTTTATTTTAAAGGATACTTGAATTAAGTAAAAGGATAGAAAGATGGGAAGGGTTTATAATAAACCAGGATTTTATAAATGAGGTTTAAAGGAGTAAAGGCGTTAATTTTACATTAACGTTACTTGAAAATGAGATCCAGAGAAAAAGGGAATTTGAAATGAGATTCCCAAATGGGAAATGGTTGGATGGATTGAAAGAGATTGGTAAAAGTGTATTTGAGGTAAAGAAGTGGGTCGTAGGGTTGTATAACCAAATCTGAATTATAATGGGATTTGTTTTGAGATGGGAATGGAATATGGATTTGATTACAACTTATATTTATCTAAGGATATGAATGGTGTTGATCAAGGTCTGAGAGGTAATTAAAATACCCCAACTTGAACAACATCAGGATTATCTGAGGATGATATTAGTTGGTAATCGTAAAAGAGTTTAGTGATAGTTCATTATTTCCATTAGTGAAATAATGCAACGTTTGGTGGAAATTTGGAGAATATATATATATATATATATATATATATATATATATATATATATCGAGAGATCCGAAGTAAAGGAAATGTAAAGTTAGTTTTATTTTATACTAATAAATATTAGTTATTGTTCAAGAATGGAATAAGCGATATTACGTAAAACTGTTGATGAATAATAGTTTCAATGGATTTCCCAAATTTAAATAATAAAGAATGGTGTGACAAATATGTTGGAAAGGGGGATTAAGTGGAAATTGAATATGGTTATAAGTTATGTTACTAAGTATTTAATGAAATGGTTTTGAGAGCATGAGTATTTTAATTTAGGATTTAACATCGTGTATTTTAAATAGTAAAGAGTTAGAAGTTTTTATTAAACAGAAGTGAATCAGTCTATTTAAAATTAAAAAGCCAAGTGATGTTGAATACTGAACCAGTGAACTCATTGGAGTGTCATGATTGAAACACTGTCTATTTTGATAGTTAAATCACTGATTATCAAATCTGTCCAATGCGATTGTTGGTACGGGAAGACCGGGATCGAATTTATATTCGAAAACCATTCCGACCAACAAATACGTGAAGATACCAGCAGATGATCGAGTTGGAGCATTGAAGACCGTGGTTTTTCGTAAACGGAAGAACCGCTAATATTCTCTGCCTGGCAAGCAGAGATAAGCTGTGATTCTGTCGTGGTTGGAATCTACGGGTTGCAAGGACTTCTCGCTACTGATCCATTGGGTGATTCCTATATTGGATGCAGTAGGAAAGTGCCTTCGGTTCGCCCTATTCCTGGATGGCTTGTATGGATGGATGTCTGACAGAGTATTTCCAAAGGATCACGTACGTTGATTTCTTCAAACGTGCTATAGTTGTTGGCGGAGAATAGCCGTTCTCATAGCTTCTAAGTAGAATATTTTTGTGGACGTCAATTAGTGATATCTGACGAATCTGACGATGTGGCATTCAAAGGGAATGGTGACCCGATATTCAAAAGTTAATCTAAACCTCAAGCCTCATCATCCGGGAAATGACAAAAATCGGGTAGGCAACATGGCTATGTGGGTCGCTCCCATTAGGGTGTATAATCACCTATCTAGAGAAATTCCTTTTGTTTCCTAAATCTGTTCGATGTTGTCCCTCTTCGGGAAACGGTTGCTGATCCCAACCGTTGGTGATATACATTCGATACACTCAAGCGAAATGAGTGGTCGGTCATGTGTGGGCCGGGTTGCAAGATGTTCTTGTTGAACCCAGCGTATTTGCCTCTAGAGATACACTATCTACAAGTGGTCCCATACCTTGTCATGGTCGGAATCCAATCTCCAATAAGAGCCTGCGGTTTTGATTGTATACTATATATGTTGAGTGTGAGATGCAAGCATTCTGCTAGATTGTTAATTACTTATATTTATACATTATTATAATATCAGAAAAGATATTGGTTTCAAAAATGTTTTAGGGTTATCATAAGGTAAAAACCATTCGTATTTATGTGTGGATTTGGTCTTACGATTACCCTTTTTTCCGAAAGGATTTTAACTCTAAAATCAAGTTGTGTGATACCCTTAATATTGTGCGAGTTTTTCTCACTCTGGTTCACCAGACTGACCCGGTGTTTTGTAAATGCTCGGGTTAGACTGGGTTGTACAGGTTCAGGTTATCGACTGCTGTGAAGAGACGAGCTGGGAGAGTTTAGACGTATGATATTACATAATTACTATTCCGATGTGTCGTATACGTGGATAGTTATTATAACTGTCCAGATGTGTGATGTACTTTGATATTGTAAGCATTTTTTAAAATCTCTCAATAAAGATCTATTCTTGTATTATATTTTGTTCCACTGCGATGTGAGACTCTATGTTGTGTTGTTTCTTTTTCTTCTTATATTCTAATATTTCTTTCTTTCTTATCTCACCCTCTAATTTCTTTCTAATAACTATCTAGTGTTTTCGGGGTTTGGAAGGTCGACATGGGATTATGGTAAAGGTATTTATGTCGATTGTCAGGGTCGAAAACCGCTGGGTCGTTACAGTGGTATCAGAGCTATTGGTTTAGTAACAACCTTGGCTCTGTGGTATAACTCAGTGTAGATGGGGTTAGTAATACCCTAGATTGAGTTTGAGTGTGTATATATGAGCGAGTATTTGTAAATTGATATAAAAACTGTTTTATATTGTGTTGATTGGTTTGTCGAGTAGTTTATGAATTCTGGTCGATACAGTAATGCAAAATGTGTCGATAGGTGTTTGTAAACTCTTGAACAGAGTAATTCAACACAGTATGTTTTTGAAAGAGGGTAAATGAAATTTTTTACCCAAAATATATTTTGATATAAACGAGGTATATATATTAAAATTATTATAATGTATATATTGGTTGTGTTGATTTGTTAATATAATCGAATCAGATTATAATCAAGATGGTTATAAATAACCAATTAGAATTAGTGAAAATGTAATAAATAAAGTCCGATGAATTAAATCTGAATTTAAACCAGAATTTAGATTGAAATTGTGAATATAGAAAAGTGTGAAAAAGAATTTTGGATTAAATATATGGGAAATTTAAGATCCTGGGTGAATTTGAAAATGTTTTCCAAGCATTTACATTTTGAAAGATTTCAAATGGAAGTGTTTAAAAATGGTTTTTGAAAAGTAATATAGTATCAAACTCACTTCGATAGCTGGAAAATGATTCTGATGATGACGGCCGCATCATCAGTGTCATTTTCAAGTTTCTAAGTGATGGATTACTACCAATGATTTTGTTTTGAAATTGTTTTGAGGAAACAAGTTGTTTAAAAATTCAAATGTTTGAAAATACAATTATTATATGTAATCATATATGATTTCCAATCGATTTGAAATAAATACCCAGGGATTTGAAGTTTTGAAATTTGAATTTAACTTATGGATTCAAATATATTAAACCGGTGAATAAATAAATTAGAACTTAATTTAAACTAAGTTAAATCAAATTGGAATTGAATCGAAGCCAGTTATTTGGAAATTGTATTGGAATAGAATTTAACTTGGGAATTTAATGGAATTCGTGAAATAAGATTTTGCAATAGAACTGAACTTGAGTGTGGAATTGTTGAGTAGAAATCGGGAATTAAGACTGGAACTGGAGTTTGAAATGGATTTTGGCTTTGGAATAAGAGAATGATTTAGTTCAACGATGATTTGAGTTAGGATCAACTGGGAATGGCTTTGTATATACTGGATTGATAACAAACAAAGGTGATAGAGTTGAATGCCCAACAAAAAGGTACTTATTCCTGCGATATCGCAGATGTCACTCCGTACAGGGGAGACTCTGCTGAATTTTTCCGGGAATTTAGAGTGTTAGAAAATTTTCGATATTATTGAAATATTTATTTACGATATTGAATTGGTTTTGATTTGAATTAAAATTGGGTTTGTAACATCCTTTCTTACCTTAGCAATTTCGAGGATGAAATTATTTTAAGGAGGGAAGAATGTAACGACCCGTATTTTTGGCAGTCGAATATTTAATTTAATTTATTATTTTAAATATTATATATTGGAATATTAATGGTTTTATTATTATTTAATTCGTTTATTAAAACGAAGTTTTAACATTAATTTTATTTATAACATAAAACGAGCTTGAAATCGTGCGGCAGTTCGTAATATTTGGTTTTGAACTTCAACTGAGAATACATGATCCGATATAAGTTGGATTTCTGTGAAACAAGAAATGTTGGAACCATGTTGACGATAATTTTCATATGAAAGAGGAAAATTCAGATTTCATATTATAAATTGTAATTTATGGCCAAAACAAAATTTGAAATAATCACAATGGAAATCATTATTAAAATATAGGCCTTTGAAATAGCCGTTTTGCAAACGGACACCGTTTTCGATGAAATCAGTTTCATTAGAACCAAAATGTTACATTATTATACGGTGGTGAATTGCATGGAAAACCGATGTCGTATGTGACCACGGTAGTCATAAACGCCCGTTCATTTTCTATAGCGTGTTTAAATAAACAAAGGGATAATTGGGCGTAACTCGAGCAGACGATCGAATTAGGCTGCGAAACCAATTCCGTTGAGTTTGCATCGTCGATTATAGTCAGGATAGGTATATATTTTGTTATTTTTTGGAGACCGAGTAATTTGGCGTTGAAAATGGTATTGCAGTGCACGATAAAAATAGCCTACTGGGGAAGCAGTCTCAGAATGCGACGAAACTGGTGCCGTTGGGTTCGTATTAACAAATTTTTGTAGATTTTCAAAGTTTCAAGCTGATCGGATTTATTCAGTGATCGTGGAAAATTTAAACGCGTGTTTATTTCTGGTTTTATAAAGGAATTTTTTTCAAACGATGTCGGAATTCGACGAAACTTGTCCCATTGGGTCCAGAATATTTTTATACTATGATAAGTTTTTTTATCAGTAAACAGAAGTCGATAGTGGTTAGTTGTATGTGATACTTCACGATGAAGTTTCAATATAATATAATAATAATTAATCCTTCCCATCTCTTTATAAATACAACAGCCGTTCACCATTTGTTTGGGGTCAAAACCTAATTCGTAGTCAACAGAAGGGGAGCCGCCACAACTGAAATGAATGGACTAAAATCTCCCAAGCTTCTCTCCCAAAATCACCCTAATTCGATCCTCCTCAGCAGTGACTGTCAGCTACTAAACTGAAAGGCTAGGCGTGGATTTTAACTTGGACGATCAAGATCGAGTATAGGGTACTGTAGTGGACGGATCTTTATCTCGAAGTGGTCAACGTTCGGAGGCAATTGGGGGCACAAGGTGACGTCGGGCTGGTCAATATTTCAGGCGTTGGAAGGGGAGCCTCGACCGCTTGAGGGGATGAGGTCTGATCGGTGGTCAGAGTGAAGAAGGGAGGTACGGCAGTGATTGTTGAGGGAGAGCGTGGGTAGCTGTGTCACGAACGAAGAGAACCCCTTGAAGTCGCCTTTCCTTTGTATCACAGTATGATCCAACCATTGATTTAGTAATTATATCATTCATCACATAAGTAAGATTAGTTAATTCAGTTTAAAACCCTAGTGTGCTGAAACCGTGAATTGCCATGCAAGCCTACCAACTAAACCTGCGAAAAGGGGTTTGCTTGTTCAGGACATTACATAACGAACATGAGTGAAGATTATAGGCTTCACTCTAAGTAACAGCTAGTATTATAACTAATGTTATACGTTATAATTTAGAACTTTAAACAATACGTGTAGATGCTGAACTGGAAACGTGACAAGGAAGGAATATTACGGAAGGGCTGGAGCAGTATGGCAGGATCAAGAATGAAGAGAAACAAAGTCTACCGGCCAATCTCAGTGAACGTAATTAACCTGTTTTACCATGATCAAGGAATAATTTATATAAATTAATAGTGTATTAATTTGAACCCTGAATTTAATGCAGGCATGTTGTTTGGGCACCACTGAACAAACAGAATTATGGAGAAAAGGAATTATCCCAGTTTATAAAATAAGCGTAATTAATTTATTATGATAATTAAATTAGACGTAATTATTAATTAAATCATAAATGCTGGATCATTAGTAAATTACTCATATGATATCAGAATTCGACAAATTAGGTGGCGATGGAATTGTCTAGACAAGCAGAACATTCTGGAACAGTGCTGGACAGAAATGGAAATCAACCGGGATTTTTAGTTAAATTAAACACCTGTTTAATTTAATTAAAACCAACCGTTCAACAATGGAATAAATCAAGGTGAGTTAACTCACTCAGTTTTCCCATTTGTATTTTATATAATTTGGGTTTTTATTTTGTGTGCTCTGTTTGCTAATGGTTGACTTGTTTGCTAATTACATATTTATTTGTTGATTTAACTGATGAAATTAAACCGTCGTTTAATTTTAATGAAATACCAAATCTTTATTTTTAATGATTGGTTCCAATAAAGGTAACTCACCTTGGTTGGTCACATTTATAAAATAAGAATGTTTAAATTGTTTGAATTGTTTGAATTGCTTGTGAATTGGTTGATGTTAAATGGTTGTTACTTACACTACAACAAAAACACCATATTACAACTTTAATTTTACAACGGTGGTAAACACACCGTTGTAATAAACAGGTTTTTACAACGGTGGTAAAAGCACCATTGTAATAAATGGTTTTTTACAACGGTGGTATAAACACCGTTGTAACTACAACAAAAACACCATATTACAACTTTAATTTTACAACGGTGGTTAAAGCACCGTTGTAATAAATGTTTTTTACAACTTTTTTCCAGAAAAGTTGTAATAAATTTATTTTTAACAACTGTGTTATTTTGACAGTTGTAATAAAAGCCTATCACAACTTTTATTTTTTGACTGTTGTAATATATGACAATATTCTAATATTAATTATTTTCATTAAATAATTTTTAATAATTAATATTTACAACTAATTACTAATTATTAATTAATAGCATATATATTAATATTAAATATTTAATTAAAAATACTTCAATAAATAAATAATTCATGCTAATAATTAGTAATTGACAACCAATTAGTAATTATTAATTAATAATCAATAAATACGTATTAAATATTTAATTAAAAATACATCAATAAATAAATATTAAATATTTAATTAAAAATAATTATTTATAACTACTTCATTATTAAGTACTGTAATTAATTAGTAAGTAATAACTAATGAGCGGTTAATAATCAATTAAATAATAATCAATATATAAATATTAAATATTTAATTAAAAATAATTATTTATAACTACTTCATTATTAAGTACTAGTAATTAATTAGTAAGTAATAACTAATGAGCGGTTAATAATCAATTAATTAATAATCAATAAGTAAATAACAATTAATAAATATTTAATTTATAATTAATCATGACTATTAGTAGTAATTAATATTTAGTATATAATATTTTTTTAATAAGTGATCGTTGTTGAAAGTTTTTCCAAAATCTTTTGTCAAATATGATCCCTACGGAGGGGGGGTCCAGGGGGGGTGGCAACCCCCCAAGGTGGGGGTGCGGGGGCAACAATCGTTACTCAAAATAACAACAATCGTTAATTAAGTAACAATTGTAAGTTAAAAATCAGTAGTAAATAATAATAATAATAATTTATAATTAACTAAAATAATAATTGAAATTAATGATAAAAACATATATTAAATAAGTAATAGCTCCGCGCTACAGCTATTTTTAGTGACAGTTTAACATATGTTAACTACGCGTAACATATGTTAACTACGAAAAACAATTGGAGTGATCATCAATATAATGTTGATAGTTGGCGGTTTGGCGCTAAAGCATCATTTTGACGCGTTCTTTAAAATAGAGCAAAAAGGCGAAGCCCACCTGTACTTCGAATAGAAGGCAAACGTTAGGGAGGGGAATTTCATTTTGGCTCCACACCGAAATTTTGGCTCCAAAATTAAAATTTTGGCTCATAGGCCCATTAATTTTCCTTCAGCCTCCTTGTTTAACATAATCACACATACCAAGAAATCGTCTCGTCTTCTTCAAAACCCTCGCCGCCTATTCTTTTTCTTTCCCGTCATCTGGTTCTTCCTTCTCTTCGCAAATTAAATCAGTAATTCGGTTTTAAATTCGAAGGTGGATTGCACGATAGATCTACATATGGATCTGGTAAGACCCGATTTGGAATGGCATCGCCTTGGGCTGTCATGCTTCGGCCGAGAGCTGTGGGGAAGTGACATGGTGGCTGTTGAATTGGTGTTTGGTGCGATGAGATATTTTGTGCGATCAATTGGGGTTGACTGGCAAATTTGGGTACGGTAATCGGGGTTGATGAGGCTGATTGATGGTTGCGGATGTGCTCTGGTTATCGTTGTTTGGCGAATTTGGGTACAGTGCTCCGGTTATCGCTGATTGATGGCGGTTTGGGTAAGCTTCCAATGTCGTGATCACCATTAATATAGCTAAAACTATAACCAGTCTAGTTCAAAGCGGTTGATTAGAATACTGTTAGTTTTTCTTTTTCGTGTTGTTTCTATTATTATTTTTGTTCGATTTTATTTATTTTGCCTGAGAAACTGTAGTGGCAAGTCTTGATCAAACAAGTCAATTGATGGTAGACAAAACAGTAATAAAATCAAACAAAACTGCAATCTAGACTGGAAAACTAACAGTATTAGCTATATTAACAGTAATAAAATCAAACAAAACAGTTTTGTTTGATTTTATCCCATGTTATTTTATTCTGCCATTTCCATTTCCCAAGTCTTTTCCTAGACTGTAATAATATTTTGTTTGATCAAGACTTGCCACTACCATTTTGTTTGATTTTATTTATTTTACTATGTTAGAAATGACTATATTTTTTAGTACTTCAGAAGAAAATGGCACAAATAGATTGGCATTGTTAACTTAAGATATAGCACAAATAGAATGGCAATAGAGAGGTTGAAAGAGATCGGATGCTACAGAGGAACCAGATATGAGTCAGGTCTTCCATGTCGAGGTCAGAGAACACACACCGACCGTAGGACAGCTGCAAAAAGAAAACAATTGGAACTTGCTCTCAAGAATGTCTTGCATCATTCAAAATGTATTGACAACGATGGCGCAGGGGAAGAGTATGATGTTGAAAAAGGTTGGCAAGAGGCGAGCAAATGGACTTTGTAGTTGCTTTATGTATTTGAGATGCTTGTATGATTTATAAATTCAGAAAATTATGTAAAAAAATGATGAGAGTTTGAAAATTCTAATATATCATTTTGATTTATGCTTTAAGTTTGTTTGATATTTTCAGTTTTGTAGATAATATGTTCTGAAATGAGTTCTTTTATTAGTAATATATATATATAATGTGTTCGTATATTACAACTCTAAAATAATACTTGAAATAAAATATATTACAACAGTTATACACAGTGGTAATAAAGTTTATTACAACGGTGTAAAACAGTTGTAAAATACACATTTTACAACGGTGCTGCAACGGTGCAAAAAAGTTGTAATATGTTCCAGTCTATTACAACTTCTTTATACACGACGGTGGCTCCACCGTTGTAAAAAGTCTTTTACAACTGTTTTCCACCGTTGTAATATGGTCATTTTGTTGTAGTGTTACTTCAGTTAAATGAAATTGAAATGATATGATTTGAGGTAACCTTTGTGATTTCATGGAAGAACAGGTTGGAGGAATCCAACGAGATTCCTTAATATATTATTTATTTCATATTATCAACATATGAACTATCCTGTTTGGGGTAATTGATTTGATTGTTGATTGAAATTTCAACATCTGTTTGTTTAAAACCAATAGACGGTGTTGGTTGAGTATTTGGCAGCGTATGGCCTATAAAACCAATCGCTTTATAAATATTGATTCACCGTCAGGTGAATCGATAGAGATGAAGTCATGAAATTTATTTTTATAACTGGAGTTAGATTTTGAAATATATTATTTTGAATAAAAGTTATTAAAGAGAAATAAATAAATATTTTATTTATTTAAGACTTTGATTTATTATTAATTGATTTTATAAAGTCAATTCTGATGTTAATCGGATTTGTAAGTACAAGGACAAGGAATAAAATCGCATAGTTAAATTTGGATAATTGTTTTGTTAAGAAAAAATTAAATGGAAATTATTTAAATTAATTATGTTAACTTAAAGTGAGAATTAATTGAAATCAGTTAACGAGATAATCAAGTTTTGAGTTAATTAAATTGAACGTTTTGAATTGGAATTGACTATCAAATTAAATGTGTTTTGATTTAAAATAATTAAATGAATATTGTTTAAATTTAGATAAGGTTTTAAAAGGTTTACTAATTATTTTAGTTAATAAAGACTTAACTACTGAAGTAGTTAATAATCGAAGTAAATTATTATTTTAATTAATAATAATTTATAAAATTACTTTTCAAAAGTAATCGAAGTGAAAGGAAATCAAGTGGATGGTGAAAGAAGTTTATGGATGGGTTTTATATTTAAAACCCGAATTTTTATAACAAAGTTATAAAGAGAATGGTAAGCGAATACGAGGGTTTATTTTAAAGGATACTTGAATTAAGTAAAAGGATAGAAAGATGGGAAGGGTTTATAATAAACCAAGATTTTATAAATGAGGTTTAAAGGAGTAAAGGCGTTAATTTTACATTAACGTTACTTGAAAATGAGATCCAGAGAAAAAGGGAATTTGAAATGAGATTCCAAAATGGGAAATGGTTAGATGGATTGAAAGGAGATTAGTAAAAGTGTATTTGAGGTAAAGAAGTGGGTCGTAGGGTTGTATAACCAAATCTGAATTATAATGGGATTTGTTTTGAGATGGGAATGGAATATGGGTTTGATTACAAATTATATTTATCTGAGGATATGAACGGTGTTGATCAAGGTTTGAGTGGTAATTAAAATACCCCAACTTGAACAACATCAGGATTATCTGAGGATGATATTAGTTGGTAATCGTAAAAGAGGTTAGTGATAGTACATTATTTCCATTAGTGAAATAATGTAACGTTTGGTGGAAATTTGGAGTGTATATATATATATATATATCGAGAGATCCGAAGTAAAGGAAATGTAAATTTAGTTTTATTTTATACTAATAAATATTAGTTATTGTTCAAGAATGGAATAAGCGATATTACGTAACACTATTGATGAATAATGGTTTGAATGGATTTCCCAAATTTAAATAATAAAGAATGGTGTAACAAATAAATTGGAAAGGGGAATTAAGTGGAAATTGAATATGGTTATAAGTTATGTTACTAAGTATTTAATGAAATGGTTTTAAGAGTATGAGTATATTAATTTAGGATTTAACATCGTGTATTTTAAATATTAAAGAGTTAGAAGTTTTTATTAAACAGAAGTGAATCAGTTTGTTTAAAATTAAAAGGCCAAGTGAAGTTGAATACCGAGCTAGTGAACTCATTGGAGTGTCATGATTGAAACACTGTCTATTTTGATAGTTAAATCACCGACTATCAAAACTGTCCAATGCGATTGTTGGTACAGGAAGACCGGGATTGAATTTATATTCGAAATCCATTCTGACCAACAAATATGTGAAGATACCAGCAGATTATCGAGTTGGAGCATTGAAGACCGTGGTTTTTCGTAAACGGAAGAACCACTAATATTCTCTGCCTGGCAAGCAGAGATAAGCTGTGATTCTATCGTGGTTGGAATCTACGGGTTGCAAGGGCTTCTCGCTACTGATCCATAGGGTGATTCCTATATTGGATGCAGTAGGAAAGAGCCTTCGGTTCGTCCTGTTCCTGGATGACTTGTATGGACGGATGTCTGACACGGTATTATCAAAGGATCACGTACGTTGATTTCTTCAAACGTGCTATAGTTGTTGGCGGAGAATAGTCGTTCTCATAGCTTCTAACTAGAGTATTTTTGTGAACGTCAATTAGTGATATTTAACGGATCTGACGATGTGGCATTCAAAGTGAATGGTGACCCGATGTTCAAAAGTTAATCTAAATCTCAAGCCTCATCAACCGGGAAACAAGAAAAATCGGGCAGGCAGCATGGCTATGTGGGTCGCTCCAATTAAGGTGTATAATCACCTATCTAGAGAAGTTCCTTTTGTTTCCTAAATCTGTTTCGATGCTGTCCCTCTTCGAGAAACGGTTGCTAATCCCAACCGTTGGTGATATACATTCGATACACTCAAGCGAAATGATTGGTCGGTCATGTGTGGGCCGGGTTGCAAGATGTCCTTGTTGAACCCAGTGTATTCGCCTCTAGAGATACACTATCGGCATGTGGTCCCATACCTTGTCATAGTCGGAATCCAATCTCCAATAAGAGCCTGTGGTTTTGATTGTATACTATATATGTTGAGCGTGAGATGCAAGCGTTCCGCTAGATTGATAATTACTTGTATTTAGACATTATTATAATATCAGAAAAGATATTGGTTTCAAAAATGTTTTGGGGTTATCGTAAGGTAAAAACCATCTGTATTTATGTGTGGATTTGGTCTTACGATAACCCTTTTCTTTCGAAAGGATTTTAACTTTAAAATCAAGTTGTGTGATACCCTTAATACTGTGCGAGTTTTTCTTACTCTGGTTCACCAGACTGACCCAGTGTTTTGTAAATGCTCAGGTTAGACCGGGTTGTACAGGTTCAGGTTACCGACTGCTGTGAAGAGACGAGCTGGGAGAGTTCAGACATATGATATTACATAATTACTATTCCGCTGTGTCGTATATGAGGACAGGTTATTACAACTGTCCAGATGTGTGATGTACTCTGATATTGTAAGTATTTTTAAAAGCTCTCAATAAAGATCTACTCTTGTATTATATTTTGTTCCGCTGCGATGTGAGACTCTGTGTTGTGTTGTTTCTTCTTCTTCTTCTATTCTAATATTTCTTTCTTTCTTATCTCACCCTCTAATTTCTTTCTAATAACTATCCAGTGTTTTCGGGGTTTGGAAGGTCGACATGGGATTATGGTAAAGGTATTTATGTTGATTTTCGGGGCGGAAAACCACTGGGTCGTTACACATTCCATAAGTGCCATCACCAAAACATACCACAAGTGCCATCATGAATATATACCACAAGTGCCACCATTTAAAAGAATAATCTGAGTATATCACAAGTGCTAACACATACCATCCAAATACTTCAGTCAGTTGCCGGGGTTGAAGGAGTACAAATGTCAGCATCTTCATCACTTGTTGTGGTGACACAAAAGTCTTCGACATCTAAATTAAGATCCGGATTGGCATCACCTAACTTTTTTAACACCCATGACACGTTCTCTTTCACTTTTTTTGTTCACCTTTTCTTCCAAATCCACCTCAAGCTGTTGCCTTATTTTTTTGTCAGCACTTGCACATAACTGTCCGAAGAACTAGGAGTTGTTGGAGACTTTTCAACCAATTTACCTCGCCTTCCTACAAGCCAGTTCTGCATGTGGCTCTTCCCACCAGAAACAAGTGCATCTGCCTCAGCAATGTTTCCTACATCCACCATTGCTTGAACCTTCGCCTACAAAATGAAAACTAGGCAAGCATATAGATAAATAGGCAGCTGGCAGGAATGAATTTATTAACAGAACTAGTTCTCTTTCAAATTAACCATGTGTTCAATTTAATAAGAAACTCCAACAAATGTACAATGTGTCAATTATACTGACACAAGTATTGCTATTTTAGCATCTAATTATATATGTACTCACGTATTTGGCCTTTAGTTCATCCGTGTTAGTCTTGTAACTTCTACCCGGTTCTCGTTTATATGTTTCCAAATAAACCAAGGCAGTGGATGGGGAGGCTTTTTCTGGATCCTTCTTTCTCTGTCAAGTATTAGGATTACCAATAATTCAATGATATAACAAATTAGAATTATCATGTTGTCAATTCAACTCAATCACAATAAAAAATAACTTAAGTTCAAAAAAACACATACTATCTTTTCTTTGGCTACTGCATGAGTTTTGGGACCCATGGTATGTGTCTCATTTAACGAATTACGATGCGTAGAATTAGTATCAGCTAGGGCCTGGAAATCCAAAAAAACTAGCACTAAACCAGGGTAATGTGAACTACTAAAGAAAAGATTAGCATTATATTGTTAACTACTAAAGATTATGCAAATGTGAATATCATTAAAGCCGTACCTGAACTGCTTCATCCCCCCAGTATTCCAAGAGCATTTTAAAATCCTCCAACGGAATTGTACTGGGCCTATTTGCAAGCCTTTTCTCATCAGTTGAATAATTTTTATAATACCTTGCTTTGATGCGAGACTTGTACTGCCTCCAAGAGTCGTTAAGCGTGTTCAAGACCCACTTGTGTCCTTCTTCCGGTATAACATACCTAGCCTATAATATATCAATCACAAAATTCAAGTGACAAACTAATTAATTAAAACCAAACATTTAGGAAGTCAGTTGAACTGTATATGGTTAAGAAAATTAGATTGTACCAGAGCATAATCCAACATTTGTCGTTTTAATTGATCAGGAACAACATGCCAATTGATGTAAGTAAGAGACACATTATCCTTTGCTAGTGTACCAAGAAAATTGCTTAACTCTGTAATATTATCAGATACTGGCTGACCATCCTCATTCAACTCAATGACTACTTTATCATTCGGGGTTATAGCATGCACCTTGGTCATTTTTGACTTCCCTCTAGGATTTTTTGGACCTTGTACTTTACCTTCCAGGTTCAAAAATGTGAATAGAAAAAAGAGACACTCAACAGTGCAGTGCAGTGCATAGATAAAGAAACATTATATTGTACTTGCTTCATCTTCCGGTGCAATCAATTTCTGCTCTAATCGATCGGTAAGATTTTCCATTGTTAGAGGCGCTTCAACATTCTACTTTTGACGTTTCCGCATCGCTAATTAAGCATCAACTGAACCAGCAGCTTCACATGAATTGGTTGTTTTTTTGAACAATTTGCTACATGTAGGTTTTAAAACAGATGGATGAGACGTTGTAGGTTTTAAAACTCCTGACAAAAACCGTGTAGGGTTCTTCAATTTCTTTAATGTTTCTGTGAATTTCTCCAGGTTACTGAGTTTATTTGGAGTGGGAGTGTGTGTCATGATCAACTCCTTGTTGGAGCTAGCTTTTCTTGGAGGGGGGTGCGCTTCATCGCTTCCTTCTCAATTTCCATGGCCGCATTGGTTCGCGCACGAGTTCTCGGTCCAGGTAAAGGATCCTTTGACTTAACAATTTTGATTCCCTACAATTAAGTCGAAGTTCAAGATTTTTTACGTTCATAAAGGCAAAGACAATAAGTAATAAACAAATAACTTCTTTATACCTCTGAATCCGATGAATCATCAGGGACGTCCTCACTAGCATTTTCTGGGATGTATTCATCACGTCCAGCAACATCTTTACCTTTATCTTTCTTATTTCGTGCGGCAACCTCTTGCATACAACTAACCAATGAAGGCACCCAAAGTGATCTACTAACTGCATCATTTTCTTGCATTCGCGCGATTATCTCTTGTTCATACTTCATCAAAACTGATGTTTGTGAGAACTGCAAGCAGATTAGCATTATTACTCACCATCGATGATAAATTTAAGCTAGTTAACCAAAAAGAGTCGACATATAAACAGTTCTTGCTATTTTAACAGAATGCATGCACAAAGAACAATTAGTTACTTGAATTAGCTGCAGCCTTCATGGTCGGAATAAGATTTCATCTGGATTAATAAAACTGAAATGAAAACTAAAATATACCTGAATATCAGCTTCATTCCCTCAGGTATCATCATCATTACCTATTTCATTTTCTACATTTAATTTCCTCTTGGTTCCTTTATCCGTCACAGTAACATCTTCTTCATCATTATTCATATCAGGCTCCGGTGATGGTTTGTTCTAACCCACTTGAGTTGGGTTGTTTTTCATCATTTTGTGCTGGTGCTGAAGTCTATGTGCAGTAATATACTTGTGCTTTGCAAGCGGCCTCGGAGCAGAACCTAGAACAATAAAAATAATAACGGTGGCCTCCTTCATAGTTCTTTACACACACACACACACATATATATAAGAATGGATCTATATATATTACATATACATATATACCTTGAATTATGTTTTCCTTGGCTGTATGATTACATGCAGCTGCAGTTGAATCAGCGGCTCACTGTCTTTGTCAATGGTGTTGTCGATGTAAAAAACCACTTCTTCTTGCTTATTGCAGCCCTGTACATACTCGTTTACATCCTTGTCATTCAATATTAGCTGCCAGCCAACCCTCGTTCCTTTGCTGATATATACTCCTCCTATTTCAGTGTAATGGAGACAATATTTAACAAAGTCCATAAGCACACTGTAAGAAAAGCGGTCTACATCATATTTTGTTACTACGAAGGATTCTCCACCGACGTAACATGTCCTTCAAAACTGTCCGCCATGGTGCAGTTGGATATTAATAAGTTCATCCATCTTGTACAAACTGAATACATTAGAACAAGGTACATGCATGTTAAAGTTGACAAAAACTACAACTATAACATTTTGGTCTATAACCAATTTAGATGACAGTAAAGAAAGACATTAAATCATAAAACATGTGAACAGTGTACGTTGCAATATGAGAAAAGAGTGCCAAATATATTCATTAAAGATAATAATTTCCAACTAAAACAAATAGTGCCAAATACATCATAAATTAGACTAAATTAAAGTAATAAGAAAGAGGAACTTTTTGTCCTAACGAGATGGAACAGGATCAGGAACTTATGCTTCTAGTTCTGTTTCTAGTTGTATTATGGGGACATCATCCCTAATCCAACCCCCATCAACAACTTCTGGTTCTAGTTCACCACCTATGCCCATATCATGTGAATGCATATTGCTTATGTCTTCTTCCGTTGCATTCTGATTTTCAGTATCATACCAATCTCTCGGCAATTTTTAATAACATAATGACTGCTCTTTTCAACTGCATCTTCCATATAAAAAACTTGCTGCACTTGCGAAGACAGGAAATAAGGATCAGTTTTATGAAACTTGCTAAAATTTACTCGAGTAAGACCATATGGATCTTTTTTCTCTTGGTACCAGCAACATTTAAAAAGGACCACTGTGAAAGCTCCCCAATAATCAAGCTCAAAAATTTCTTCGATTGATCCGTAGTAATTGACATCACCCACTATTGGGTTTTGGTCTTTGGAACTTGCAAAGCTGGTGGTTTTGGCAGTCAAAATACACCACTATTGTAACACCCCGTAATTCTGCGACATTAAGATTCTCAAATTAAAGTATAATTAATTTTTAAAAGAAAAATTAAAAGAAAAAGATCCATGCAGTTGTTTAATTTAAGTATTGTAACTAACATGAAAAAGAGAAGTAAGGAGAGAACAATAATTATTATTGTTCTAAGACTTATTAACAAAAGCCTCTGTAGCTCAGTTGGTTAAGGCATTGGATTTGTAGCATGGAGGTCGGGGGTTCGAACCCCGGCGGCGGCATAATTTTTTTATCTTTGTTTTAGAGAGGGCCAACTGAACATGCAAATATATGTACGTATACAAATTCAAAATTTGAAAGGATAAGAACGTACATATAAGGAAATAAAGAATATATATATATACATATGAGAATATAAATATATATATATATGCAAAAATATATGTATACGAAAGATAAAATTCAAGATAAGGCTACAGTCAATGAAATATGGCAACATCATTTGAATTTTGAAAATAAAATGAAAGTTGTGCGTATATATATACGCGTAAAATGGTCGTTAGAGGAATTGTATACATATAAGAATATTTCATGTGAATAAAACAGTTAAATAAATTCCAGAAATTCAAAAGTTTGAAAATCAAACTTTTACGCCAAAATAGCTTGTGGGACCCAATGCTGACTCAGCACTGCGTGTATGATAAGGTTTGGCTAGATTCATCTACGTACCTGGACTATTTTCTTAACTAGATTCAATGCTGACTCAGCGCTGCGTGTACGATAAGGTCTTGAGCAGCTATATAAACAGCCCTAGTCTTCATTCTCTTTGCACCAATTCTTTTCTATCCTTATGCTGCTAAGATTCATGGCTTCTTCCCCTCTTCTAAATTTTCTTAAATAAATAAAATAAAATATGATTCAAGACGAGGAGATGCTACTAAAAGACTTTTAAGGAGGGATTCAAATCAAAGTTTCAAGTGAAGAATTCAAAGGCTAGCTCAAACAAGTTTCAAGCAACGACGCACGAATCATAGCCACGCTTTCCTTCTTTTCTAGATCTATTTTCTGTAAGTTGGTTATTTCTAGATCTGAATATTTTGTTTTATTTGTGACATGAAATTAAAGGAATAAAGGAATATGCCAAATCTCTCTCTCTCTCTCTTCGAATCTGTGTTTATACTCTTGGACTGAATTAAGAACTGTTATTATTCGAGGACAAATAAGACTGTAACCGTGACTATGACTATAAAACTGTGGCCTTTGAAAGCATATGCCTTTGGACTATGACATAAGCCTTTGATTTTGGGACATATAAACATTGCCTATGACAATGACTTAGGACTATGGGAATTATTTTCCCTTTTGGACTATGAACATCGCCTATATTGCCTATGACCATGGACATTACTTATGACTAAGAACATAAGCCTTTGAATTGGACATAAACTATTGCTTATGACATAATGAGGACAATTGTGATTTTGACACCCATGATTCATGATTAGGAAAATATTGCTTTAGTTTGGTGATTGTGAAATTGGGTCTAAACCCAATTATTTATTCTACCTGTTCCTTGGTTTTTTCTTTGGTTTTAAGACAGTGGGAATTTACCTATTAAGTTAGGTCTACCCACGTTCTTGAACCTATTTTGCCCATTCTTTGGTTTTAAGACAGTGGGAATTTACCTATTTAGTTAGGTCTACCCATATTCTTGAACCTACATTGTTATCCAAACCTTTTTATGCCAATTATTCCTTCTTGTCATTTTGATTCATTCCCTTTTTATCTACGAATCTAGATTTATTTATAATCTAGGTTGAATCACGATTATTCGAACGGTGGGAATGCGATTTGGGGAAAAACATGGAAATGAATATGAACGTAATTGTAAACTGGGAAATTGGCATAATTTGGAATATGTATTATGACATGCATATTAAAATGAAAACGGGGAAATTTGACATGGATTAGGGAATATGTGATTTTGACATATTAAATTTAGCGTTAGTAAGTAAGCTAAATTTTAGGCATAAAATGTAAACTAGAAAAATAATTCTAGTTTTGCCATAAATTGTGAATTAGGATGTTAAACCAAGATTGGGTTAATTAAGGTTGATTTGGAATAAGTATATTAGCACAATTTTGAATTTATTCATAATTGTGAGCAATTGTCATGTTTAGAATAAATTATGGTTAGCGACACTAAATTTGGTATAATTTACATACCTAAAAGTATAAATATGATAAATAAGAGAGAATGGGCCATAATAATAAATGTGACAATGTACATTAAAAGAGTAGTAATGAAATAAGTAAATTAGGAGTAATTTACTTATAGAATTCGTCATAAATGTTAAATTGTTCATTTACCACAAAATATGTAACTTGGTTAAGTTTTGGCCATAAATTATAAACTAGGATATTTAATCTAGTTTCGGCAATGAAATAGGAAATGGCCTAAACTGCATGTTGGGTTAGGACTTGGGCCTAGAATATAAGTATACTAGTAAGCTTGACAAATAAATATAGGCCAAATTTGTCTAAAAAGGGGAAATGGGCTTTTGAAATAAATTGTTAACAATTTATAAACAAAAGAAAAGTATTTTGATAACATCCCTTTTTATAACACATAGACCAGAAGGTTCTAGGGTGACAGAGAGGATAGTGTCTAGGCTTGGGTTTGGAAAATACAAGTTTCCTGCCCTCCCTGGCTATCCCTAACTGATCCGAAGGACGGGATGGTTGTTTTCAAAACCAGATTTGGAAATTAATCAAAAACCCTTTGAACTTAGAAAACATGAATATGCCTAACCCGAGGTTAGACTGAGTTGTGGTGTAAACCTGCCCGGAACCGACCGGCACATCCAGTAACCGCAGCAATATCTGTCTAATGTGAGAGGTTGCGGCTTTAATTTATTAATTAAAGCTAGAACAAGAATGGGAGAGTTAAGTCCATAGGAACACTCAACCAACCTAACACGGTTAAGCTAGAATGGGAAGGTTAAGGAACACTTAACCAACTTAGCACAGTTAAAGCTAGAATGGGAGGGTTAAGTCCATGGGAATACTTAGCCAAATTAACATGTTGACTAGACTAGAAGGTGGGGTTAAGTAAAGTTAATACACTTAGCCAATTTAACATGTTAATTAGACTAGAGGTTGGGGTTAAGTAATACACTTAGCCAAATTAATATGTTAACTGGACTAGACCATAGGGTTAAGTAAACTTGAACGCTTAACCTTCAGAATATGATAAATGAATAGGGTTAAGTAAAAAGCATGAAGGGATAACACTTAACCAGTGTAATAGGATAAGGGAAGAGGGTTAAGATAGCTTGAATCGACTAAATACACTTAACCAACCCAACCTGGCGAGAAAGAAAACTAAGTAGTAGACCTCAGTTGAAAAAGGGACTAAGTAGTAAAACTTAGTTAAGAAAACAAGGAATTTGGAAACTAAGTGGTAAACTTAGTTAGTAGAACTAAGTAGTATTTCTTAGTATAACACGAAGGAGCAGACATCCATCTGGTTTTAAGAAGGCTCCAACGAATTGGGTTACGAAGCCCGAGGCTTCGAGGGGACGTGAGGGTACTCTTGGTATCCCTCTGTGAGGCTGCAGATGATCATCCTGGGCTCACAGAGGTTAAGGTCTGCGTTAGAAGAACCGAGGGTATGCCTTGGTTGCAATATATATGTGGCAACCTAAAGACTAGGATGGACCAGCGTGATTCGGCGAGAAGACGGTAGCCCTGTGATAGCAACTCGTCGTCTAATATCCATCTTGAGTCAATCGTGATACGTGAAGCGGAAAGGCGGAGAACTCCAAAAGACCATATACTTGCTATCTAGTTATGGTTGCGGATGGCCATAGGATAGTGGGGCACCGGGGGCCGGCGTATAGTTCTCATTTTACAAGGTGTGCCTTTCATTAGCTGAGGGAGGGGTCAAGTGGGACCATAGCCACTGTAGTAAAAACAGACCTTAGCATCTGCATCGGCAGATATCTGAAAGCTCCCGACCGAGTTCTGTATTCCTTGATTTGCCCTATCATAGGACTCGGATCGCACATTACAGGACATGTGCATCTAGACAAGCGATAATGATTCGCGATACATACGTGGGGAAGCCTAGGAACATTTACCACTCTAGGTGGTGTGTCCTAGACTTGGGGGCATTGTTCGACAGGTAGCGTAATCCCTAGTTGGACTAGGTGGCATAAACCCTGAACTCGAAAAGCGTTCAGCAGATAGCGTAAAACTATAGTTAAATCTAGAAAGCAGTGGATAGAAAACCCTAGATTAGATCTAGGTAACAACTAATAAATGGATGCCTGAAGGCGATGGAAAATACAGGGATTGGGATCACGTTATCGTTACTAGTTGAAACACTAGTTAGGCGGTGCAGAGATATAGAAACCAGTATAACAAGTAAATAGCGAAGCAGCGAAAGTATTAGAGCGTATCCAGTTTATCTTAGCATATCTTGTGACTACCTTGTCTCATCTTGTTGACCCTATCGTCATGGTGTAATCTTGTATTCAGTTAATTCATGTCGTTTTGTTTTCCATGTTCACATGCTAGAAGTTACTGAACTTACTCAGGCTTTATGTCTGACTCTGTTTTTCTTTCGTCTTCTTTCTTCCGTTCTCCCCCCCCCCCAGGTTGTTAAGGAGGAAATAGGATAGCTCAGATTTGTTTTGGGATGATTTCTCTTTCCAAGCTTGAAGAATCTTGGATGCATCGGCTTTGGATTGCTATGGCTGGCTTTTGTTACATTGGGGAATATAAATGTATTTTATGCTTCTTTATTTTGTAAAGACAGTTGATACTCTGATATTGTAAAGGAACCTTGTACAAATTATTTTGTCAATAAAGCAAAGTTTTATTTTCCGCTGTTTAATGTTTGTCTGTCTTGTAATTTATCTGCATCTTTTACCCATAATGCTCCACAGAACTTAGTGCATTCCCTTTGTGAGTGACACTAACGGATGTGGGGTGTTACACGTGGTATCAGAGCTGAAGGTTACCAGATCAGATAAAGGATTTGAAAAATTATTTTCAAACGGTTTTAAAAGAAGTATTTTCAAAAGAAGAGATTTGTTTTAAAGGCATATTCCCCAAAGCCATATGCACTATCTTCTCTTCCTCTGTTTAAATTCTTGTCTCCTTCTTTCTTGAGTCTCTGGGGCTCCTGGCTTTCTGGGAGGTAACCTCATCGAAGGGCAAAGTAGTGCCCGGCTTCCATCCATAGCCGTAGTTGTTTCATCTACGGGCAGTTTTCTTTCAAAGATTATAAGGTTTTCCGGACGATGGAGGCAGTTTTCGAGAGATTTGTTAACATGACTACACACGGAAGGGGATGAGAAGTTTGGCTAAGGAGCATAACCCTAGGATGAGGAATTCATGGATGTAGACTTAGCACACGAAGGAGGAAGAAATTATAAAACCTAAGACAAGAGGAAGTATTTTTACTAGGGTATGATAGGGCATATACTTAAGGACAAGGGCAAGAACGAGGACAAGATTTTCAGAAGGACAAGTACATGCTTTCGCCACGAAGCGCACCTAGGAGAAAGGTAGTTCGGTTGGAAGAGTCTAGTTTTCTGTTCGTGCTATTTCCTTAGGTTCTAGCGCTTCTCATTTGTTCATATCCACTTCCATAGTTGGGTCTCTGCACCATAGTACTTGTATAGTAGAAAGATCCCACTAGAGTCTCAAATCCAATTGGTGGTCCAACCAGTTTATTTTTTTAGTAGGGATTTGAGAATAGCTATAGAGTTTTCTTATATCATCTCACGTAGATCGTCTAAATTCGGGGAGATATTCCTTGGGTGCTTGTCTGATATTGGTTTAGGCCTTTGGGGCTTGTACTTGAGGAATGTCGAGTTCGGTTTGGATGGTTTGCGGGAGAGATGAATAGTTGTGGTAGGCACCCCAAAGAGCATGTAGTGACCTTTCGACTCTTATAGTTATGGCATGATGGATAAGAGGGAAACCTCTAATCATCTTAGTACGTATACTTGGTACCGTGATTGACATCTGTTTATTTTGGAATTGGAGGTCGGAAACTTCACAATCGTGAAGTTAAATTGGTTAAGATACAGTGGAGTAAAGCTCAAGAAGGCTAGATACTAGCAACATGCCCTTTTTCCTTAAGGGTGCATTCTTGATTTCTCTGTTTAGGAGCTTTACGCGTAGTTGTTTCTCTCTTTCCAAAGTATATCCTCTAGGTCGTATCTGCAATCCTTAGGTAGAAGCCAATGGATGTAAACATGTATTTGAAACATGTTATGGTTGAATGGTTGCAAGTGGTTGCAAATGGTTGCTTGTGGATGCATATGCATACGTATTAGGCACTAGATCAAGTTCGAACGCTCTCATATTGCATTTACATATATGCATTTGTTTATAAGTTGAACTTGATATGATATCATATGGACGTTGCATATGGATGAATGGCTGTGCACGCATGTAGTATTTACATGACTAGGGATGTTTGCATGCATGATTGGACGCATGGCACTAATATGATTTGCATTAAGGAGGTCAACTGAATCAGTACACCGCCTGATTTTGCATTAGATAGAGACATATACACACACTATGCATATGAACATGAAAGCATTAGAAATCTTTTAAGGACAATGAATGCCTGTGATTGAATGGTTGAGTAGATGGGTGATTGGATGGTAGGACACATTCTTCCTAACTTGAAGATTTCGGGGACGAAATCCTTTTAAGTGGGGGAGAATGTAACACCCCGTAATTCTGCGACATTAAGATTCTCAAATTAAAGTATAATTAATTTTTAAAAGAAAAATTAAAAGAAAAAGATCCATGCAGTTGTTTAATTTAAGTATTGTAACTAACATGAAAAAGAGAAGTAAGGAGAGAACAATAATTATTATTGTTCTAAGACTTATTAACAAAAGCCTCTGTAGCTCAGTTGGTTAAGGCATTGGATTTGTAGCATGGAGGTCGGGGGTTCGAACCCCGGCGGCGGCATAATTTTTTTATCTTTGTTTTAGAGAGGGCCAACTGAACATGCAAATATATGTACGTATACAAATTCAAAATTTGAAAGGATAAGAACGTACATATAAGGAAATAAAGAATATATATATATATATATATACATATGAGAATATAAATATATATATATATATGCAAAAATATATGTATACGAAAGATAAAATTCAAGATAAGGCTACATTCAATGAAATATGGCAACATCATTTGAATTTTGAAAATAAAATGAAAGTTGTGCGTATATATATACGCGTAAAATGGTCGTTAGAGGAATTGTATACATATAAGAATATTTCATGTGAATAAAACAGTTAAATAAATTCCAGAAATTCAAAAGTTTGAAAATCAAACTTTTACGCCAAAATAGCTTGTGGGACCCAATGCTGACTCAGCACTGCGTGTATGATAAGGTTTGGCTAGATTCATCTACGTACCTGGACTATTTTCTTAACTAGATTCAATGCTGACTCAGCGCTGCGTGTACGATAAGGTCTTGAGCAGCTATATAAACAGCCCTAGTCTTCATTCTCTTTGCACCAATTCTTTTCTATCCTTATGCTGCTAAGATTCATGGCTTCTTCCCCTCTTCTAAATTTTCTTAAATAAATAAAATAAAATATGATTCAAGACGAGGAGATGCTGCTAAAAGACTTTTAAGGAGGGATTCAAATCAAAGTTTCAAGTGAAGAATTCAAAGGCTAGCTCAAACAAGTTTCAAGCAACGACGCACGAATCATAGCCACGCTTTCCTTCTTTTCTAGATCTATTTTCTGTAAGTTGGTTATTTCTAGATCTGAATATTTTGTTTTATTTGTGACATGAAATTAAAGGAAAAAGGAATATGCCAAATCTCTCTCTCTCTCTCTCTCTCTCTCTTCGAATCTGTGTTTATACTCTTGGACTGAATTAAGAACTGTTATGATTCGAGGACAAATAAGACTGTAACCGTGACTATGACTATAGAACTGTGGCCTTTGAAAGCATATGCCTTTGGACTATGACATAAGCCTTTGATTTTGGGACATATAAACATTGCCTATGACAATGACTTAGGACTATGGGAATTATTTTCCCTTTTGGACTATGAACATCGCCTATATTGCCTATGACCATGGACATTACTTATGACTAAGAACATAAGCCTTTGAATTGGACATAAACTATTGCTTATGACATAATGAGGACAATTGTGATTTTGACACCCATGATTCATGATTAGGAAAATATTGCTTTAGTTTGGTGATTGTGAAATTGGGTCTAAACCCAATTATTTATTCTACCTGTTCCTTGGTTTTTTCTTTGGTTTTAAGACAGTGGGAATTTACCTATTAAGTTAGGTCTACCCACGTTCTTGAACCTATTTTGCCCATTCTTTGGTTTTAAGACAGTGGGAATTTACCTATTTAGTTAGGTCTACCCATATTCTTGAACCTACATTGTTATCCAAACCTTTTTATGCCAATTATTCCTTCTTGTCATTTTGATTCATTCCCTTTTTATCTACGAATCTAGATTTATTTATAATCTAGGTTGAATCACGATTATTCGAACGGTGGGAATGCGATTTGGGGAAAAACATGGAAATGAATATGAACGTAATTGTAAACTGGGAAATTGGCATAATTTGGAATATGTATTATGACATGCATATTAAAATGAAAACGGGGAAATTTGACATGGATTAGGGAATATGTGATTTTGACATATTAAATTTAGCGTTAGTAAGTAAGCTAAATTTTAGGCATAAAATGTAAACTAGAAAAATAATTCTAGTTTTGCCATAAATTGTGAATTAGGATGTTAAACCAAGATTGGGTTAATTAAGGTTGATTTGGAATAAGTATATTAGCACAATTTTGAATTTATTCATAATTGTGAGCAATTGCCATGTTTAGAATAAATTATGGTTAGCGACACTAAATTTGGTATAATTTACATACCAAAAAGTATAAATATGATAAATAAGAGAGAATGGGCCATAATAATAAATGTGACAATGTACATTAAAAGAGTAGTAATGAAATAAGTAAATTAGGAGTAATTTACTTATAGAATTCGTCATAAATGTTAAATTGTTCATTTACCACAAAATATGTAACTTGGTTAAGTTTTGGCCATAAATTATAAACTAGGATATTTAATCTAGTTTCGGCAATGAAATAGGAAATGGCCTAAACTGCATGTTGGGTTAGGACTTGGGCCTAGAATATAAGTATACTAGTAAGCTTGACAAATAAATATAGGCCAAATTTGTCTAAAAAGGGGAAATGGGCTTTTGAAATAAATTGTTAACAATTTATAAACAAAAGAAAAGTATTTTGATAACATCCCTTTTTATAACACATAGACCAGAAGGTTCTAGGGTGACAGAGAGGATAGTGTCTAGGCTTGGGTTTGGAAAATACAAGTTTCCTGCCCTCCCTGGCTATCCCTAACTGATCCGAAGGACGGGATGGTTGTTTTCAAAACCAGATTTGGAAATTAATCAAAAACCCTTTGAACTTAGAAAACATGAATATGCCTAACCCGAGGTTAGACTGAGTTGTGGTGTAAACATGCCCGGAACCGACCGGCACATCTAGTAACTGCAGCAATATCTGTCTAATGTGAGAGGTTGCGGCTTTAATTTATTAATTAAAGCTAGAACAAGAATGGGAGAGTTAAGTCCATAGGAACACTCAACCAACCTAACACGGTTAAGCTAGAATGGGAAGGTTAAGGAACACTTAACCAACTTAGCACAGTTAAAGCTAGAATGGGAGGGTTAAGTCCATGGGAATACTTAGCCAAATTAACATGTTGACTAGACTAGAAGGTGGGGTTAAGTAAAGTTAATACACTTAGCCAATTTAACATGTTAATTAGACTAGAGGTTGGGGTTAAGTAATACACTTAGCCAAATTAATATGTTAACTGGACTAGACCATAGGGTTAAGTAAACTTGAACGCTTAACCATCAGAATATGATAAATGAATAGGGTTAAGTAAAAAAGCATGAAGGGATAACACTTAACCAGTGTAATAGGATAAGGGAAGAGGGTTAAGATAGCTTGAATCGACTAAATACACTTAACCAACCCAACCTGGCGAGAAAGAAAACTAAGTAGTAGACCTCAGTTGAAAAAGGGACTAAGTAGTAAAACTTAGTTAAGAAAACAAGGAATTTGGAAACTAAGTGGTAAACTTAGTTAGTAGAACTAAGTAGTATTTCTTAGTATAACACGAAGGAGCAGACATCCATCTGGTTTTAAGAAGGCTCCAACGAATTGGGTTACGAAGCCCGAGGCTTCGAGGGGACGTGAGGGTACTCTTGGTATCCCTCTGTGAGGCTGCAGATGATCATCCTGGGCTCACAGAGGTTAAGGTCTGCGTTAGAAGAACCGAGGGTATGCCTTGGTTGCAATATATATGTGGCAACCTGAAGACTAGGATGGACCAGCGTGATTCGGCGAGAAGACGGTAGCCCTGTGATAGCAACTCGTCGTCTACCATCCATCTTGAGTCAATCGTGATACGTGAAGCGGAAAGGCGGAGAACTCCAAAAGACCATATACTTGCTATCTAGTTATGGTTGCGGATGGCCATAGGATAGTGGGGCACCGGGGGCCGGCGTATAGTTCTCATTTTACAAGGTGTGCCTTTCATTAGCTGAGGGAGGGGTCAAGTGGGACCATAGCCACTGTAGTAAAAACAGACCTTAGCATCCGCATCGGCAGATATCTGAAAGCTCCCGACCGAGTTCTGTATTCCTTGATTTTCCCTGTCACAGGACTCGGATCGCACATTACAAGACATGTGCATCTAGACAAGCGATAACGATTCGCGATACATACGTGGGGAAGCCTAGGAACATTTACCACTCTAGGTGGTGTGTCCTAGACTTGGGGGCATTGTTCGACAGGTAGCGTAATCCCTAGTTGGACTAGGTGGCATAAACCCTGAACTCGAAAAGCGTTCAGCAGATAGCGTAAAACTATAGTTAAATCTAGAAAGCAGTGGATAGAAAACCCTAGATTAGATCTAGGTAACAACTAATAAATGGATGCCTGAAGGCGATGGAAAATACATGGATTGGGATCACGTTATCGTTACTAGTTGAAACACTAGTTAGGCGGTGCAGAGATATAGAAACCAGTATAACAAGTAAATAGCGAAGCAGCGAAAGTATTAGAGCGTATCCAGTTTATCTTAGCATATCTTGTGACTACCTTGTCTCATCTTGTTGACCCTATCGTCATGGTGTAATCTTGTATTCAGTTAATTCATGTCGTTTTGTTTTCCATGTTCACATGCTAGAAGTTACTGAACTTACTCAGGCTTTATGTCTGACTCTGTTTTTCTTTCGTCTTCTTTCTTCCGTTCTCCCCCCCCCCCCCCAGGTTGTTAAGGAGGAAATAGGATAGCTCAGATTTGTTTTGGGATGATTTCTCTTTCCAAGCTTGAAGAATCTTGGATGCATCGGCTTTGGATTGCTATGGCTGGCTTTTGTTACATTGGGGAATATAAATGTATTTTATGCTTCTTTATTTTGTAAAGACAGTTGATACTCTGATATTGTAAAGGAACCTTGTACAAATTATTTTGTCAATAAAGCAAAGTTTTATTTTCCGCTGTTTAATGTTTGTCTGTCTTGTAATTTATCTGCATCTTTTACCCATAATGCTCCACAGAACTTAGTGCATTCCCTTTGTGAGTGACACTAACGGATGTGGGGTGTTACAACTATTTTGTGTGGTACATCGAGAATCTTTAAATTTTGTGTGAAATCTATATCCATTTACTATATAATTGGTAAACTTCCTAGCTACTCGATTAGGACCTAATGCAAAAATTCCTAAATCTGTTGAAATATTGTCCTTTTTCAGAACCTCTTCTCTAAGCCAATTCCAAAACTCTTAGAGATGTTCTCATTGCCTCTTGAATCTTCTTGGATTTGCAAGACCATCCACAAAACCTCGATGAACCCTAAATAATAATTAAGGTCAAAAAACTATGAAATGCAGATGTTAATTTATAGTTAAGGAAAAGGATATAGAAACTTAAGAACTTACTCGATCAAACTCTCAATTTCTTTTTTACCGGAATTGAATAGAATATAGCGATGCGTTGCCTTCCAATCTGCATCTTTAAAATTGAACATCTTTCCATCTTTATTCTTCTTTGTTCCAATATGATACTCCAAATCTATTGGACATCTTCCAATATCAATCGACATGTTTTTTGTTCCTCCATCAACACTTAAAAATCTTGAATAGATGGTCACACACTCTTCTGCTAAGTAACCTTCTGCAATCGAACCTTCCAGTCTATTTCTATTTCGCACATAAGATTTCAACTTCCCTAGATATCGCTCAATTGGATACATGCATCTAAGATGTTCAGGCCCGCTGTATTCGATTTCTCTGCATAAATGAACAGGCAAGTGTACCATTATATCAAAAAAAGCCTGTGTAAAAATCATTTCAAAATGACAAAGTATCTTGACAATTTCTTCTTGCAGCCTCTTGATATCATCCACTACGATAATCTTGCTCCATAGTCCTCTAAGGAATGCACTAAATCTGATCATTGACAACGCAACCTCGGGTTTTGACGCTTTCTTCATGGCAAATTGTAACAAATAGTGGAGTATGAAATGAGCATCATGGCTCTTATATCCCAAGACCATTCTCTCTTTTATGTGCATGTACCGACTAACATTCGAGGCACAACCGTAGGGCAGTTTGGCGTTCTTCAATACAGAGAAAAATATTTCTTTTTCCTTAATTGTCATATCAAATATTGCAGCTCTAATTTCAACATGCTTTCCGTCACCACATTCAACAGGATGAAGGGCCTTCCTTATGCCCAATTCCTGTAAATCCAAACGAGCGTTTAGGTGATCCTTCGACACGAGACCTATATTAAGTAAAGTACCTAATATTTTGTCGCATATATTCTTCTCTATGTGCATGGCATCCAGGTTATGTCGAAGTGCATTATGACACCAATATGGTAAGTCAAACCGCATCGGCCTTTTTTTAAAAGGGCCGTCACTTTTACCAGGTTTCTTCGTCTTATCCCCAAACTGATTTTTGAACCCCCGCAATAACTCTTCAATATCAGTTCCAGATAATATTTTTGGAATGCTACCCATTTCAGTTTCGCCATTAAATCTCCTCTTATCCAGCCTTTACTTATGTGTCGGACCAAGAAACTTTCTGTGGTGCATATAACACATTTTTTTGCCATGCTTCAAATAATTTAAAGAAGTTTCATAATGGCATACTGGACACGCTAGTTTCCCCTTCGTGCTCCAACCTAACAACATGGCATATCTCGGAAAATCACTAGTGGTATATAAGACGCTTGCACGTAAATTAAAATTCCCATCAGTCAAGGAATCATATGTTTCGACGCCAAAATTCCATAACGCTTTCAATTCTGCAATTAAAGATTGCATACATACGTCAATACTGTTCATTGGACAATCTGGACCAGATATTAATGTTGAAAGAATCATATTCTCTTGTTTCATACATAACCAAGGCGGAAGATTGTAGTTTACCAACACAATTGGCCATGTACTATAACTTGAATTCATTGAACGATATGGATTAAATCCATCATATGCTAGACCCAATCTAACATTACAATTTTCTGATGAATAATCAGGATAGCAAGCATCCACCATCTTCCATGCCACACCATCAGCCGGATGTCTTAGTTTTTCATCTTCTTTTCATTCCACTTGGTGCCATCTCATAAGTTAGGAAAATTCTTTGCACATAAACATTCTTTGTAACCTTGGTCTTAGAGGAAAGTACCGCATAACATTTGTTGGCACTTTGGAATCGACTTTGGTGGATCATTATTATCAACGTTGTCTTCTTTTTCTTTTACAACCCACCTCGAAAAACCAAAAATGTCACAAGCCTCTTTATCTTTATTCTCTCCCTAATATAACATGCAATGGTTTGGACAAGCATGTATTTTATGGTAATTAAGACCCAAATCCTTAATGACATTCTTTGCAGCATAGGAAGACAAAGGCAGCGCATCAGGAAAGGCTTCTTTTATAAGCTTTAGTAATTCCCCAAACGCAGACTCGTTAACTCCATAAGCACACTTTAAATGATAAAGCCTGATCAAGAAACTTAGTCGAGAAAATTTAGTGCAGCCAGGATATAACGCCGTTTTTCCTTCTTTAACATGCCGATAAAATTTCTCGACCTCTGGATTTGGTTCTACTACAAAGTCCTTGGGATTTTGACCAAATTTGTAACCTGCACATTTGAACATCACATCTAAATTATCCTCAAAATCCATCTCCATTGCACAATCCATATGGTCATCAGCGCCAATTAATTTTGCCTATGAAACTTCACAAATCCACCCGGTACGTAATTGAGAAGGGCCATTAAAAATAAGATGATCATATATGACATTTTCACAATACCAATTATGTTTTGTACATTTTTTGCAGGTGCACTTCATATCATCACCTACTTTATAAATGGGAAATGCATTTCCTAGAAAAGCTGTTACCCCTCTTACATATTCTGCACTCGATCTCGGAAGTCCTATCTATATGTAGTACTCACTATCCATTGCCACAATCTAACCACAGCCTAGTAAGACTAAATTTGATACCACTAAGAGGTTCAAGACACGAACAAGGGCTAACCTGTAATATTTGACTAAATTAGAAATAAAAACAAAACAAGTCAAAAATTTACAAATATACATAATCAGTGTGATGATACAAAGACGATTGTTTTGATATGAATTATCACTAACTTTTGGAACTGAGTTATCAGGAGAATACAAAAAAAGCAACTAAGGATACTGAACACAAATTCATAACATTACATGACTGCACCAAAACAAAACAGTACAGATACAAAGACTATACAGGTGATACAAAGACGATACAGTTGTACCAAATACAAAGAACGATGCAATAATTTAATTTTGTCTTCTAACGTTTAGCCCTTGAAGCTGGTCGTTAAGTCTACTAATGTCAGTTCAAAAACCAAAATTGTTGGTCAATCCACTACCAAAAGGTACACCCTGTGGGATAAACACGACATCTAAAATAACGACGACAAATGTTGAATCCAATCGAAATAACATCTTCTATAGCGGCATACCCACAATCGCACATTATGATTGGTGAGTCAGCTAGTTGTTCGTTAACCACTTTGTAACAACCCTGAATTTTTAGGGTAAATTTAAAAATTTATATTAAGTAATTTTAATGAGTTTTTGATATTTAGAATAAATTATTTAGAATAGTAATGATTAAAAATTGATTTAAATCGAAGTTAGAATAAATAATTTAATTTTAATTATAAAAAGAGTTAGAAATAGCGCGGTAGTTTGAAAAGTCAAACTTGAACTTTGACTGACCGTACAGGATGCAAAATTTAACGGATTTTAGTGAAACCAAAAATATTAAAATCTATTTAAAAATATCTTTCTAACGAATCTGAAAAATTGAAATTTCATAGCGGGAATCAAAAGTTATGCCCAAATTAAAATTTAGAAAGGTCGCTATGTAATTTACAAAGGTCAAAATGCTACTTTTTGCATACGAAGGAATTTGAACTCGAAACCACTTCCATTGTGTTCAGAATGACGTTTCTGCATTGAGAAACAGTAAACACTTATATATTTAGAGTTTTGAAAATTATTTGTTTAAAAATTATATTTTTAATATTTATTATATACGCCTTGAAAATAGTCATTTTACAAACCTCTGTTTTCGACGAAACCACTTTTGTTGGAACCGAAATGTCAAATTATTGTTAAGTTTAATTTTCCAGAATTTTTTGAATTAATATGTGAGCGTGGCAAAAGAAAACGTGTTTTGACCATTTTAGTTAAATCGGATCGACCAGAAAAAGGCCATTTTGCAAACAGTCTCAGAATTCGACAAAATTAATTTTGTTAGGACCGTATCGACAAAAGAAAGCCAAAAATTATTTTTCTGTAATTTTCAGAGTCCGTATGTGGCCCCGGTAAATTTTTATATACGTTTGAATTTTAAATAAATGAATTACATTTTAAAACTGAGAAACGGGGGTCAAGATGATCATTTGGACCTGCGGGACATAGCCAGATGAGTCTGGGACGGGGGTTAATGGGTAAGAACGACAGTCGTTGGGCTGAAATCGGAGAAAGTTGCTAAACAGGCCTTTTTAGTGATTAAATAATAAAATAATATTATAAATATTTCACTTCAAACCCTAGCCATTCTATTACCAGCCGCCACAACAGATCATCAATGGCCAGAAACGTATCGTCTTTCCCCCTCTCGTTCTATCAATCCCCTCTACAGAATTCGAAACTTTGAAAAGGAGATCGAAGAGCTTAATGAGCTCTTGAAGATGGACGGTGGAGATCGTTGTTAGTTTCCTCGATTGGGAGAATTTCTCCCTGAAAGCAGTGGCGGTCGGGCACGAATCCCGAGGCCATCGAAGGGCCGAGCTCGGCGCAGGTACAGACGATGGAAGCTCTGGAGGTGGCCTTTGTCGTGGAGTTGTTGGATCGTCGGTTGGGGGTCTGTGGCTTGGTGCATTTCGAGGAGATGGTCGTCGAAGTTGGGTTCGGTTTCCTGTTGAAGAGTAACGAAGAGAAGAGGGATTAATATTCCCTAAGTATGTAATTAGTATAATTAATTATATTTAATTTACAAATAAATCCGTCAATGTTTAAAATTGAATAACTTCTTCATGTTCAATCAGAATCGAACGAAACTGAAAACGTTGGACTCGTATTAATCAGATCTACGCTATGGAACAGACTAGAGTGAAACAGAGCAGATGAAATTTTGACCAGGTTTCAAATCTGATTTGTTCTGAATTAAATAGCTCGGTGAGACTTCTATTTAAAAATTCAATTTATTTATTTATTTAGTTCAAATGTGAAAATTATATTTATGTCATACCCATGATTGTATATATTATTATTGAAATGTTGATTTGTTCTGTGATGACGATTGCTGAGTTTTATGGTTGTTTGATAGGAATATCATGTTTTGGTTGGATCAGTACTGTTAACTTAGAAATATCATTTCTAGTGTTTTGTCGAAATAAAATTTTCGACAAACAAGATTATCATTTTGATTAGTTATATCAACAATAAATTAATAGATTTTGTTAGACAATATACATGAGAATAAAATATTCATTTTTGTTTAAACCATGATTATTGAATTAAAAATATAGAAATTGTTTTGACAAATAAAATCCCTTTATTTGTCATATTAGAGTATAGAAATTGATTTACAAATAAAATCCGTTTTATTTGTTATTGGAATGCATAGAAAATATTGACATATAAAATATTCTTTTATATGACATTGAAATACATAGAGAAATTGTTTACATATAAAATATTCTTTTATATGTTATTAGAATGTATAGAAAAGCATAAATAAATAAAAGTATTCTTTTATTTGTTGTTAGAACACATAGAAAAGTGTAAAACAATAAAGTACCCTTTTTAGGATTGAAATTAAAGTTTGATCTTTTATTTGCATTCACAGATGCAAATTTATATTGAAAATGAAATTTGTTCTTTCATTTGCGTTCACTAGAGCAAATATACATTAAAAATAGAATTTGTCCTTTATTTTGCATTTCTTGTTTCAAACATAAATTAGAAAAATGAATTGTCCTTTTTATTTGTGTTCTTAACACAAACATAAACTAGAAAAATGAATTGTCCTTTTTATTTGTGTTCTTAACACAAACATAAACTAGAAAAATGAATTGTCCTTTTTATTTGTGTTCTTAACACAAACATAAACTAGAAAAATGAATTGTGCTTTTTATTTGTGTTCTTAACACAAACATAAACTAGAAAAATGAATTGTCCTTTTTATTTGTGTTCTTAACACAAATATAAACTAGAAAAATGAATTGTCCTTTTTATTTTTGTTCTTAACACGAACATAAACTAGAAAAATGAATTTTCCTTTTTATTTGTGTTTCTTAACACAAACATAACATAGAAAAATAAACGGTCTTTTTTTATTCGTGTTCTTTAACACAAATATAACATAGAAAAATAAGTTTCCCTTTTTATTTGCATTTCACAATGCAAATATGACTTAGAAGAATAAGTACGTCTTTTATTTATGTTCTCCAATGCAAATACGACTTAAAAGAATAAGTACGTCTTTTATTTATGTTCTCTAATGTAAATATAACATGAAAAATAAGTTCACCTTTTTATTTACCTTTCACAATGCAAATAAGACATAAAAATAAAAGTTACATTCTTAATGTAAAAAGAAAATTACATTTTTATGTAATTAAGATTTAAAGTAAGGAAATTGCCTTTTTTATGTAATTGGATTTTCATTAAAAAGAAAAAGGATATGAAATTACATTTATATGAATTGAATTTTCATAAAAATAAAAATAAGGATATGAAATTTATATCTTAATGAATTAGGTTTTCATTAAAAAGATTAAAGTTATGAAAATTATATTTTCACGTAAATAGATTAACACACAAAATTATCGTTTTGTTTGTAATATAAAATTATTATTTTTGTTTTGCATTGAAAAGATAATAAAATTATCAATTTTGTTACATTGAAATAAACAAACAAAAATACTCATTCTTGTAGAAGTAAAGGTGAATGAAAAAAAATTATTCGTTGTTGAAATTGAAATGAAACACAAAAATGCTCATTTTTGTTGGAATTGGTATGATAAACAAAATATACATTTTGTGTAATTCGAAAGATGAAACAGGTAAATGTACATTGTTGTGTATAAGATGTGTATGTGTATGAAAATAAATGGTGTGTACATTGTACGTTAATATTGTATATACGAATAGGAATATTTTTCGTTAGCAAAATGTAATGAAATGAAATACATTTCATTACACATTATAAACATTTCGATAGATTGTGGAACAAAACATTCACTACTTGTTATATAATTACTTTAATGAAATGGAATTTGAATATATTTTTTATATATAAAAATAAAGATAAATCGTTATAAATTACTAATAACGATATGAAATGATTTCCAACTTATATATATACGAGAATTATTTGGAAAGTCCGAGTCTATCTCATTCCAAATAATTTAAGCGACGTTTCAAATTCAAGTTTTGTAGACAACTATAGAAGACCGATGATCTTCATATCGAATGGACGACGACTGCTAACGCCCGTGATTGGAGTAGCTACCTTGAAGGGGATACAATAGTGGTCGTCCGGACGTAGTGTTGATTTGTACGGATTTGGCTTTCGCTCAGACCCAGAGCATAAGCTTATAAATGGATGTGTGTCTGACGTTGAATTTTTTTCTATGTAAATTGATTTCTATTAATATACAACCGTTGGTGGCGGAGAATTTATTCTCTTGCTCAACACCCTTAGAGGTTGTGTATTAATAGTTATCAATCGCATGGTGTTAATTGTCAACTTGGCACGCTAAGATGAAGATGATCAAGGCTTTGTTGAAAAGCAGGCCTTGTGGTTATAACGCTACTTCGCGAGCCTCACAACCCGGTTGAGTCTAAAATTGGAGAAGGGAACGCAGGGAGAGCAGCACGTTTCTTTCTAGCTAGAAGTGGCGTCGGTGCTTAAACTGGATGATATTTACTTATGTGGATGATGGAATGTGGCACGCCTCGCATGATAGGTCCTATAGGATCGGGAAACGTGTGTTCAGGAATTGCCAATCCACGAAGCTGTATGTGTGGACCGGCCCTGCATGATCCCAGGGTTAACTACGGGGAATCCTGAGACATTAGCTAGAGTGTCTCGAATCGGTAAGGAGCTCCTCCCTAGCCTTGACTCATGATGGAAACCCAATTTCCAATACGACCTCATGCGGTTTTGATTGTATTACTAATATGGAGGCATAGTATATGGTAGCTATGCTTCCTAGGATTGATACATTTACTTTGAAATGTTTTTGAAACATATACACACTAATAATAATATCAAATTCGTTTTTATCGTATCAAGCATTTTTTACCATTATAAGGTAAAACTCTATCCTCCGGTTTGCGTTGCATTGTGTGATGAGACTTGAGTCTTATGATGGTTTCATATTTCCAAAAAGCATTGCGTTGTTTAACGATTTACATTAATTTATGCACGACAATCCATTGGAGTAAACTCGTACCGCGTTAGCGGCGTGGTCCTTGGATTTGTCTTATTGTTATTAGTGAAATTAGTTAAGAATTCCCACACCAGTCCTTGTTTGGCATGCCTGGTAATAGGATGCAACATGATGGGGGGTTCTCGCTTCGCGGTTTGGTGGCGAACGGGAGACTCTTACCCCCACATGTCCCTTTTTAGGGTTGGTAGGCTGCGGCCGGGGGATCCGGAAAGGGTCGTCGTAAAACAAGGTGTCTGGGGTACAACTGTAAGCCACGATGGGTTTTACCTGCTGCTTTGGGGGATGAAGGGATGGTTGCAAAGCCTACCAGATTTCGCCGGGTCTTTACAGTTGGTATCAGAGCTTTGGTTAGCTCAAATCTTTGGGATACCGCTCGTTAGAACTGAACAAAAGACCCATCGGAGATTGGATTAGTAATATCCAATAAGAATACTCATTAGAGATAGGATCAGTAGTATCCTAGAATGAGAAAACTCATTAGAGATGGGGTTAGTAATGTCCTAGAATGAGTTGAGAGTGCCCAGTTTATAATTAACGTATTTTTGTTTATATATAATCCAATCTTTGGAAATATGATTTTTGTATATATAAAGTTAAATATTTTAAAATTTAATCCACAAATAAAATTGAGTAGGATAATTAAACACTTTTTAGCTTTGTTCCTTTTCGAGGACGAAAAGTTCTTAAGTGGGGGAGACTGTAACAACCCTGAATTTTTGGGGTAAATTTAAAAATTTATATTAAGTAATTTTAATGAGTTTTTGATATTTAGAACAATTTATTTAGAATAGTTATGATTAAAAATTGATTTAAATCGAAGTTAGAATGAATAATTTAATTTTAATTATAAAAAGAGTTAGAAATAGCGCGGTAGTTTGAAAAGTCAAACTTGAACTTTGACTGACCGTACAGGATGCAAAATTTAATGGATTTTAGTGAAACCAAAAATATTAAAATCTATTTAAAATTATCTTTCTAACGAATCTGAAAAATTGAAATTTCATGGCGGGAATCAAAAGTTATGCCCAAATTAAAATTTAGAAAGGTCGTTATGTAATTTACAAAGGTCAAAATGCTACTTTTTGCATACGAAGGAATTTGAACTCGAAACCACTTCCATTGAGTTCATAATGACGTTTCTGCATTGAGAAACAGTAAACTCTTATATATTTAGAGTTTTGAAAATTATTTGTTTAAAAATTGTATTTTTAATATTTATTATATACGCCTTGAAAATAGTCATTTTACAAACGACCTCTGTTTTCGACGAAACCACCTTTGTTAGAACCGGAATGTCAAATTATTGTTAAGTTTAATTTTCCAGAATTTTTCGAATTAATATGTGAGCGTGGCAAAAGAAAACGTGTTTTGACCATTTTAGTTAAATCGGATCGACCAAAAAAATGCCATTTTGCAAACAGTCTCAGAATTCGACAAAATAAATTTTTTTAGGACCGTATCGACAAAAGAAAGCCAGAAATAATTTTTTGGTAATTTTCGGAGTCCGTATGTGGCCCCGGTAAATTTTTATATACGTTTGAATTTTAAATAAATGAATTACATTTTAAAACTGAGAAACGGGGGTCAAGATGATCATTTGGGCCTGCGGGACATAGCCAGATGAGTCCGGGACGAGGGTTAATGGGTAAGAACGACAGTCGGGGCTGAAATCGGAGAAAGTTGCTAAACAGGCCTTTTTAGTGATTAATTAATAAAATAATATTATAAATAATTCACTTCAAACCCTAGCCATTCTATTACCAGCCGCCACCACAAATCCTCAATGGCCAGAAACGTCTCGGCTTCCCCCCTCTCGTTCTGTCAATCCCCTCTACATAATTTGAAACTTCAAAAAGGAGATCGAAGAGCTTAATGAGCTCTTGAAGATGGACGGTGGAGATCGTTGTTAGTTTCTTCGATTGGGAGAATTTCTCCCTGAAAGCAGTGGCGGTCGGGCACGAATCCCGAGGCCATCGAAGGGCCGAGCTCGGCGCAGGTACAGGCGATGGAAGCTCTGGAGGTGGCCTTTGTCATGGAGTTGTTGGATCGTCGGTTGGGGGTCTGTGGCTTGGTGCGTTTCGAGGAGATGGTCGTCGAAGTTGGGTTCGGTTTCCTGTTGAAGAGTAACGAAGAGAAGAGGGATTAATATTCCCTAAGTATGTAATTAGTATAATTAATTATATTTAATTTATAATAAATCCGCCAATGTTCAAAATTGAATAACTTCTTCATGTTTAATCAGAATCGAATGAAACTGAAAACGTTGGACTCGTATTAATCAGATCTACGCTATGGAAAAGACTAGAGTGAAACAGAGAAGATGAAATTTTGACCAGGTTTCAGATCTGATTTGTTCTGAATTAAATAGCTCGGTGAGACTACTATTTAAAAATTCAAATTATTTATTTATTTCAAATGTGAAAATTATATTTATGTCATACCCATGATTGTATATATTATTATTGAAATGTTGATTTGTTCTGTGATGACGATTGCTGAGTTTTATGGTTGTTTGATAGGAATATCATGTTTTGGTTGGATCAGTACTGTTAACTTAGAAATATCATTTCTAGTGTTTTGTCGAAATAAAATTTTTGACAAACAAGATTATGATTTTTGATTAGTTATATTAACAATAAATTAACAGATTTTATTAGACAATGTACATGAGAATAAAATATTCATTTTTGTTTAAACTATGATTATTGAATTAAAAATATAGAAATTGTTTTGACAAATAAAACCCCTTTATTTGTCATATTAGAGTATAGAAATTGATTTACAAATAAAATCCCTTTTATTTGTTATTGGAATGCATAGAAAATATTGACATATAAAATATTCTTTTATATGACATTGAAATACATAGAGAAATTGTTTACATATAAAATATTCTTTTATATGTTATTAGAATGTATAGAAAAGCATAAACAAATAAAAGTATTCTTTTATTTGTTGTTAGAACACATAGAAAAGTGTAAAATAATAAAGTACCCTTTTTAGGATTGAAATTAAAGTTTGATCTTTTATTTGCATTCACAGATGCAAATTTATATTGAAAATGAAATTTGTTCTTTCATTTGCGTTCACTAGAGCAAATATGCATTAAAAATTGAATTTGTTCTTTATTTTGCATTTCTTGTTTCAAACATAAACTAGAAAAATGAATTGTCCTTTTTATTTGTGTTCTTAACACAAACATAAACTAGAAAAATGAATTGTCCTTTTTATTTGTGTTCTTAACACAAACATAAACTAGAAAAATGAATTGTCCTTTTTATTTGTGTTCTTAACACAAACATAAACTAGAAAAATGAATTGTCCTTTTTATTTATGTTCTTAACACAAACATAAACTAGAAAAATGAATTGTACTTTTTATTTGTGTTCTTAACACAAACATAAACTAGAAAAATGAATTGTCCTTTTTATTTGTGTTCTTAACACAAACATAAACTAGAAAAATGAATTGTCCTTTTTATTTGTGTTTCTTAACACAAACATAACATAGAAAAATAAATGGTCTTTTTTATTCGTGTTCTTTAACACAAATATAACATAAAAAAAAAAGTTTCCCTTTTTATTTGCATTTCACAATGCAAATATGACTTAGAAGAATAAGTACGTCTTTTATTTATGTTCTCCAATGCAAATATGACTTAGAAGAATAAGTACGTCTTTTATTTATGTTCTCCAATACAAATATGACTTAGAAGAATAAGTACGTCTTTTATTTATGTTCTCTAATGTAAATATAACATGAAAAATAAGTTCACCTTTTTATTTTCTTTTCACAATGCAAATAAGACATAAAAATAAAAGTTACATTCTTAATGTAAAAAGAAAATTACATTTTTATGTAATTAAGATTTAAAGTAAGGAAATTACCTTTTTTATGTAATTGGATTTTCATTAAAAAGAATAAGGATATGAAATTACATTTTTATGAATTGGATTTCCATAAAAATAAAAATAAGGATATGAAATTTATATCTTAATGAATTAGGTTTTCATTAAAAGGATTAAAGATATGAAAATTATATTTTCACGTAAATAGATTAACACACAAAATTATCGTTTTGTTTGTAATATAAAATTATTATTTTTGTTTTGCATTGAAAAGATAATAAAATTATCAATTTTGTTACATTGAAATAAACAAACAAAAATACTCATTCTTGTAGAAGTAAAGGTGAATGAAAAAAAATCGTTGTTGAAATTGAAATGAAACACAAAAATGCTCATTTTTGTTGGAATTGGTATGATAAACAAAATATACATTTTGTGTAATTCGAAAGATGAAACAGGAAAATGTACATTGTTGTGTATAAGATGTGTATGTGTATGAAAATAAATGGTGTGTACATTGTACGTTAATATTGTATATACGAATAGGAATATTTTTCGTTAGCCAAATGTAATGAAATAAAGTACATTTCATTACACATTATAAACATTTCGATAGATTGTGGAACAAAACATTCACTACTTGTTATATAATTACGTTAATGAAATGGAATTTGAATATTTTTTTTATATATAAAAATAAAGATAAATCGTTATAAATTACTAATAACGATATGAAATGATTTCCAACTTATATATATACGAGAATTATTTGGAAAGTCCGAGTCTATCTCATTCCAAATAATTTAAGCGACGTTTCAAATTCAAGTTTTGAAGACAACGATAGAAGACCGACGATCTTCATATCGAATGGACGACGACTGCTGATGCCCGTGATTGGAGTAGCTACCTTGAAGGGGCTACAGTGGTGGTCGTCCGGACGTAGTGTTGATTTGTACGGATTTGGCTTTCGCTCAGACCCAGAGCATAAGCTTATAAATGGATGTCTGTCTGACGTTGAATTTTGTTCTATGTAAATTGATTTCTATTAATATACAACCGTTGGTGGCGGAGAATTTATTCTCTTGCTCAACACCCTTAGAGGTTGTGTGTTAATAGTTATCAATCGCATGGTGTGAATTGTCAACGTGGCACGCTAAAATGAAGATGATCAAGGCTTTGTTAAAAAGCAGGCCTTGTGGTTATAACGCTACTTCGCTAGCCTCACAACCCGGTTGAGTCTAAAACGGGGGAAGGGAACGCAGGAAGAGCAGCACGTTTCTTTCTAGCTAGAAGTGGTGTCGGTGCTTAAACTGGCTGATATTTACTTATGTGGATGATGGAATGTGGCGCGCCTCGGATGATAGGTCCTATAGGATCGGGAAACGTATGTTCAGGAATTGCCAATCCACGAAGCTGTATGTGTGGACCGGCCCTGCAGGATCCAAGGGTTAACTGCGGGGAATCCTGAGACATTAGCTAGAGTGTCTCGAATCGGTAAGGAGCTCCTCCCTAGCCTTGACTCATGATGGAAACCCAATTTCCAATACGACCTCATGCGGTTTTGATTGTATTACTAGTATGAGCAATAGTATATGGTAGCTATGCTTCCTAGGATTGATACATTTACTTTGAAATGTTTTTGAAACATATACACACTAATAATAATATCAAATTCGTTTTTATCGTATAAAGCATTTTTTACCATTATAAGGTAAAACTCTATCCTCCGGTTTGCGTTGCATTATGTGATGGGACTTGAGTCTTATGATGGTTTCATTTTTCCAAAAAGCATTGCTTTGTTTAACGATTTACTTTAATTTATGCACGACAATCCATTGGAGTAAACCCGTTCCGCGTTAGCGGCGTGGTCCTTAGATTTGTCTTATTGTTATTAGTGAAATTAGTTAAGAATTCCCACACCAGTCCCATGACTGACCCGTTGTTTGTTTCCACCTTTACAAACTCAAGTGCCCTCTTTCCACACGGGCAGTCGAGTAGTTTGTCTACAGGTTCTTATCTTGAGCAGGATTCTGTATTGAAGCTTAAAGCTGTGTCCAGAGGATAGTTGTCTTCTGCTGTCTTAGTTGTTTTATTTCCGCTGCACTGTATTGTATTAAATTTAATGTAAAATTTATCTTCCGCTGTATTTTATCGATGTACTCTGATATTTTGTACTCTGATGTAAACTTTATTGTAATGTTTATAAAAGTCTGCTGTTGTTGTTTTGATATGTTGTATTCCCAAAGTTAAAATATTCGTGGATTTCCAACTTTTGGGTCAGACTTTTGTGGTTTATGTTCGATCCAAAGAGCGGGAATTTACGGGTCTTTACACACTTGGTTGTTTTGATGCTGACGACGCAAGGCAGCACGACTATGCCGTCGCATCGCCCTTTCTTCACATCGTTCTTCCTCTCGCCATTATCTTCGGAGTTCTTCTTGCTCTATTTCATACTCACACAAATCATCGTAGTGCCTTTCTTGCATCTCCATATAAAAACCAATAGGAGTTTCTGGTGATGATGGGTTTGACAGTCGTAGATCACCCATGCCCAGGGTATCTTCGTAGTCATACGATGTAGGAAGAAAAATAAGCATTATTTAACTAAAAACAGAAATAGACATTTAACCATTTAAATTGGATTTCTTTTGTCCTCTAAATTTTATTTCCACCTTTCGAAATAAGCATTTTTTACAAATACATCAATGGTTTGGTAAACATAAATATACAGAAATTGCATAATTTCAACACATGCAAACATATAAATACAACACTTCAAGTATAAAAACCCTAATTTAAGGCAATCGGTATACCCAAATCACCCAGAGACTTTGAACGTAGACCAAAATAAGTTAGAGATGACATCAACTAAATAAAACCAAAATGATGAAGCTCTAACTACCTGTAATTGTCCTAAATGATCCAAATTGGGGGTGTAAAGTTTGTAAAATATGAGCAATCGAAGGTTTATAGTTTGTAATCTGAGGAGAGTACCAATCGGAGGTGTTCATGGATGGATTTCGTGGAGAGAGAAACGAACAGAAGGAGGAGTACAGGAGAAATTTGTTTTGGAGGGGTGTATTTCGTGAATGGGGAAACTATCGCGCCAAATTTTCACTAAGCTGTAGAAAGGTTCGGCTTGAACCGTTGGATTAATCAACATCTATGGTTATTTATTCATTTAAACTGATAACGCAGATCGCTGACCTAGCATATATTTATGTAATGCAACACTTTGAACTGATGTTGCAAGGATCGGCTTGAACCGTTGGACTAATCAACATCTACGGTTATTTATTTGTTTAAACTAGTAACGCAAATCGTTGACCTTGCATGTATTTATATAATGCAACACTTTAAACTGGTGTTGCACGTCATGGCACAATAATTCCAACCGCAACACTATGTTCACATCTAATGCAACAACAAATCAATGTTGTTGCAGAAGATCAAAGAATGCATAGCTTTCGCAACACTTTTCATGCAACGCACACAAATTAGTGTCGAATATGCCCACTTTTGTAGTAGTGTTTGTTTTTCAAATTCAAGTTTCTTGAAATTTTCAATCTCTTTTTCAAGCTCATTTAAAATCAAATCACTTTTCAACAAGCTTTCTTTTTCAGCAATTTCATGTTTGGAATATTTGATGGTCTTAAAATTATTAAATTCTTTTTGCAAAGAATTATTTGTACCTTTTAACTCAATCTTGTTGTCTTTTAAAATAAGAATTTCTTCTTCAAGCTTTTGAATGTTTTTTATTGAGATGAACGAGATCAGTTTTCAATTTCAAACAATTTTCACAATCAGAATTATCTAATTTTATGATGTTTGTAAATTCTGATTCCAAACAGTTAATTTTGCTATTCAACTTGTGATTTTTAGATTTTAAAGATTTGTTTTTACGATGGAGTTTATCAATGATTTTTGTTAAATCAGTACACATATAAACCAAATCTTTATATGAGAAGCTTTCAGTCTCATTATCTGTTGAGTCTCCATCGTCTGATCTACTTGAATTTTCATTTGTTTCTTCTCCCGAATCTGAATTGACTATTTTGGTTTTTGAGCTGCTGTTGTCAATTTGTCCATACTTCAAATTGAGAGTATTCCAGATTTCCTACGCAGTCAAGCAATGAAAGATAAGGTTATGTTGGACATCATCAATATAAGAATACAAAATGTGAACAGCATGAGAATTAAATCCAATATCATTCCTACTGACCATATCGTACCCATCTAAAATGCTATTACCACATTTAATATCAACAGATTTTAAATAGGATTTCATTTCTGATTTCCAATTCAAAAAATCTGTACCATTAAAAAAAGTTGGAATACGAATGGACTGACTCTCTATGGACTGACAATTAGGAATCACCATTTACTCTAAAGTTAACAGAATACCTGCTCTGATACCACTTGTTGGATCTAGATTAACCCTAGAAGGGGAGGGGGTGAATAGGGTTTATTGAAAATAAAGCGAGATATTAAAAGTATCATATCATAGAATGCAGCAGAAAAATAAATGCAGAAAGGTAAATGACACAAGATATACCCAGCTTCGGCAAAATCCTGCCTATTGCTGCATTCCTAAGATTTCTACTAGGTAATATGTAACATCCCGCATTTTTAATATAATTAAAAATGAAATAAAATTTATGAAAATATGCTTATATAGGTAAATAATGGTGATGTATAATGAGAATTAATTAATACATGGAAGAGAAGAAAAATTAATTCGATAATAGTGTGTGTAACGGAGAAGATAGTAAAATAAGGATATTTAATTTAAATATCAGGAATTAAGTAAAATGGACATCACTATTGCGTTCCTCTCGAAATTTTACATGAAACAGAGTCCGAGTTTTCGAAAATTGGAGTCCGTATGAAGGAGTTATGACCTCCCGAAGTTTCAGCGAAAAATCAGAAAATAGCCCAGCCCAGAACAGAAAAAAAAATAACTAGGTCGACCATAGTGTCGACCCCCCTTGGGGAGGTCGACCTGTAGCGACCTAGAGCGGGAATTTTGGTCCAGAAGCGGGAAATTCGCCCCAGAAGCTGTCCAGGTTCATTTTTGAGCACCTGGATGAGTTTTTGGGCCTGGTACGTTGGTCTAACACCTATATAAACATCCTAGGCTCATTGTGAACTCCACAACAATTCATGGCAAGGCCATGGCTCTCTTCTAACTTGATTTCTTCTTCGTCCTAAAGCTATTGATCTAAATAAATCTTAGATCTATTCTTCTCTCTTTTCTCTACAACATCTATTCTTAAAATAAAAAAGAATGAGATCTAGAATTACTACAACCATGAATAAAAAGAAAAGAGGCTTAGATCTAAATCACTGCGCAAAGAGAAGGAATTCAGATCTGCAACCTATGCCGCATATGAAATAAATCAAAGATGAATCAAAAGCAACAAAAAGGGAAAGGGGGAAATCAGTTCAAGGATTAATCCAATTCATAAATCAAAGGGGAATCGAGGATCTACATTTTGAAGATGACAAACACTGTGAGTGGAGTTATAATGCACTTTTTGTGTAAAATTATTATTTATCGTTCAAACATTCCCTATGTAAACATGAAATGAAATTATTGAATCCATAATGTTTAATATTATCATGTGCTTGATTTTAATTATTATGCCTATGATTATGTGCCTCCTTTTATTCTTTCCCTTTTTGAATTTTAACAGCTAGGCTATCTCGAGCCTAGATCTATCATAAAATAAATACGATTGAATGATTATTGCAAGCGAAAAAAGGGAAACGCTCGGTTTTGGGCTATGACATGAACTGGAGGGTTTGGTTATAAATTACAAAGAGGGTTGGGCGTAATATAACATTGATAAAACCTGAATGCGTAAACCAAATTTAGAATTTTACGCATGAACATGATTTGGGGTTTGGCATAGAATTAACATAATTGATTTAAGCATGAAATTGACTTATGGATTTGTTAATGGGCACATGTCTCTAGAACAAAACCTGTATTATAACTTGAATTTGGATAAGAACACAAACTTGATATGAATTGACATCTGGAATTTGACATGAAGTTTACATCTAGAACTTGAACATGAAATTGACATAAATATGAATTTAATGATAGACGTAACCTATTAATGGGATTACAAGCATGAATATAAATTGGGGGTTTTTAGGTAAAGCTTGGATTTGTGGAATTGACACTTGACATCTAGATTGAACTTGATACTCGATTTTTGGCACTATTGAAATGCATTGAACATGAATATGGTTGAGTAATTTGTGTAATGTAAATAGGGACAAGATTATGAAACTTGAAATATGACATTTAGACTATGCTTATGAACTTGACATCTAAAACGAACACGAACATGGCATGAATTGGTAGTTGACATTTATAAAAACATGCTTATAAGTTGGGTAATTGGCATAACATGAACTTAATATTTTTGACATGATTATGAACTTGACATATGACAATTAGTATAGACATGAACCAAACATGAAACGTGGCTAACTCGAGGTTAGGATGAGTTTGCGATGTAATCCTGCCCGGAACCGCCCGGCCTAACCAGTGGTAGCAAACAATAGGTCCTAATGTGAGAAGTTAGTCATATCGCGCTTGAAACCCGAGGTTAGACTGAGTTGTGGTGTAATTCTGCCCATAACCGCCTGGCATAACCAGTGACCACAACAACAGGTCTAATGTGAGAGGTTGTGGTGCATTAATAATTAATTAATGGCACATGATTCGTAGGGTTAAGTCATGAATTCAAAGACAACACTTAACCAAATTTGTGAATGAACGTTATAAGGAGATGGGGTTAAGTCGACACGAACATATGAACAAAACTTAACCAAAAACGGAAATAGGGAATGTTAACTACCAATTATAAATCGAAGTTGAAATAGTCGAAGTGTTAATTAAGGGTTAAACCTGTCCTAGGGAAAGAGAAAGACTATGACTTAAGATGTAATGTAAGACCTGAAGGGTGGGATAACCTATAATATGGGGTAAGCTAAGCAAGAACTGTGGGAAAACACCCATGCGCTGTCACCGAATAAAAGAGAACTTAAGTTATGCTTGAATTCATGGGAAAACCTTAGTCAACAAGTTGAATTATAAAGCGAGAATATGTGGTCTGATGTCTAAGGTAACGAGAATTGACTAAGTAAGACAACGAGAATGATAACTAAGTAACAAGCCTTAGTTAATAGGAACTAAGCAGTAAACCATAGTTAAGAAAACGGTCGAGAACGGGAACTAAGTTGTAATCCTTAGTTAAAGGGACTAAGTGGTAAACCTTAGTTAACAAGATTAACGGGAAAGGAAACTAAGTGGTAAACCTTAGGTAAGAACAACTAAGTAATAATTCTTAGTCAAGGAAACTTAGCCAGTCCATAAATAGATGAATAACCCGATACGGTAGATCATCGCTTAACAAACACACGAGGAGGAGCGAACGTTTATCTGATTTCGAAAAAGGCTCCAGCGGACTGGGTTACGTAGCACGTAGCTTCAGGGAATGTGAGGGTACTCTTGGTATCCCTCTGTGAGGTTGCAGATGATCCACCTGGGCTCACAGAGGTTAAGGTCTACGGTAGGAGAACCAAGAGTATGCTTTGGTTGCAATATAAGGCTACCTAAAGACTAGGATGGACCAGCGTGAGGCGGCGATATCTTGTTTTGCCCTGTGATAGCACTCGTCGTCTACCAACCATCTTCAGTCAATCGTAGTACGTATACGAAAAGGCAGAGAACTCCCAACAGACCATATACTTGCTATCTAGTTATGGATGAGGCTGGCCAATAGGAAAGTGGGGCATAGGTGGCAGGAGTACAGTTCTCGTGCTTGATTTTCTTTGATTGCCTTTCATTAGTTGAGGGAGGGGTCACGTGGGACCATAACCACTGGTAGAAAAACAGACCTTAGCATCTGCATCGGCAGATAACTTAAAGCTCCCGACCGAGTTCCGTATTTCTTGATTTAGCCCTGTCACGGGACTCGGGCCGCACATATAGTGTACATGTGCACCTAGACATCGGAAATGATTCGCAATACATACGTGGGAAAAGGGCGCTGTTCGATAGGTAGCATAATTCCTAGTAGTCCTAGGTGGCATAAACCCTAATCGAATCTAGAAAACGTTCAATAGGTAGCATAATCCCTAGTGGTCCTAGGTGACATAAATCCTAGTTGAACACTCGATAGTTCATGATAAGGAAACCTAGCCAGATCAAGGGTGGCAGTCGAAACGATTTCAAGAATGGTGGCACTACGTTGAAGTAGTATAAAATTATGTGATAAAGCCCATACGATTTACGTCAAGGGACTGTACGTATACATTGAAAGGATTATACGAGTTGGGCAAAAATTACATATACGATGTATTAGGTTAACTCTACTAGTAAGTGGACGAGAATGACATGGGTTTGGCCTTGGGTGCTAATATTGTGAATAACCTAATAAACAAGAAATTATAACTTAACGGTATATGTAGGGTTACACAAAAGTTTATTATAGTCCAGTCACACAGAACTTATGTTCTGACCCGCTCCTCACAACATGCGCAGGCTAGGTTCATGACAGAGATAGTATTGCTTGACTACTGGCTTGGCAGTATTATTATTAAGGTAATGTTATTTTGAATAAATTATATTTTATTCCTTCCACTGTGAGCTGCTTTTCAAACTCTGACATGTTTCTTTCTCTCTGTCTTTTCTGCAGGATACCAGAGCACCCAACTCGGGGTCCGATGGAATGGATTTTGAAAATTTCGGTCTGTCGAAACCCAGGTTGTTACATCTGGTATCAGAGCTTCGGTTTAGTAGTCTTAGGGCGATAATGAGTGAACGTATTTTTATTTTCTAAAATATAAATATGTTATATATATAAACCTAAATCCATATAGTAGCCCACTGGACATGTAAAGAGTTGGGATATTGGTTTGTACACTAAAGGCATGGACATAGAAATTTTGGAACAATTAGGTGGTTGGGAAAGTGTACAATATGACTTGGAGCTAGAAAGTATCCCATAGAATGGGAACTGAAATATTAGTATTTCAGAGTAGTGGGTCTAGAAGTAAAACCTTAGAAATTAGAAAAAAAGGTTAAAGTGTGAAAATGGGTTAGGAATATATATATAGTCGAGAAAATTGAATTTGTGAAAGTACCTAGGAAAGCCTAGTTGAGTGGAAAACCCGCTTTGAGTCTGACCCAATAATAAACTTTTAAGAACTTGAATTTGTAAAAGAGTTTGTGGTATTTTCTGAGTTTTGATCTTAAAAGTATCTTGATGTTTGAAAAGTGCATATTGGGTTTTAAAATAAAGTGGGGTGTATTATGTAAAACAACGATTTCTTGTTTTGAAAGAATTCTCTCATGAAAAGGAGCATATATATAGCTCACTTGTTCTCATATATGAAAATCTTGAAAGGAAATTGTTGTATTTTGTAAAATGAGTTTTTGAAATCTCTATTCTTTTAAATTTTGATTATTGTTAAAAAAAAAATTGGTAAACAAATTTCCCGTAGAATGCATAAGCATTGAGACCTAGAATTGTTGCTTGAGAAAAAGAAAAGGATAGGCTAGTAATACACAACATGGACTAGTAGTGACTACTAGGTGATGAAGGGCAAGCAATTATATAGACCCTGTTAGGTGGACTCGCGATTGTCAGAGGTAATAAAGTCTTAAGATCCTTGGCCCATAGTTGTAGCTGTGTAGGATACTGTTTGACTAGAAAACGGAAAAGCTTATTTGAAAAGATAAATAAATAATATAAACATGAGAAACTGTACTGCCAAATAAGCTAAAGAATAGCCTAACTAACAAGAAAACAATAAATTCAGTAAAGCAACAAAACAAGACGGGGGAAAGAAAATGAAAATCTCAAGAAAAAGATGAATAAATATGAAATTATTTCAAGATAAAGTCGAAAATACGAGAAAGAAATTTTCTTTTGTGGTTGTGTTTGGATAAGAAAATAGGAAATCTTAATAGAATAGTTATATAAAAATCCAAGTACAATTAGAAAAGGAAAACGGAGGATGTGAATTTTTCCATTTTATACCTTTTCGTAACATAAGAAATCGAATTTGGAAAATTAGATTTTTCTAAATCTTGAATTAAAAGACGGTTGGTAGGGTTTTGTATGCGAGAATTGGATGAACTATTCTCTTATTCTATAAGAGTATGGGAAAATTTGAATAGAAAATGTTTTGATTTTTGAAAAATATTGCATCCATATAGAACTGCAAGTATATTTAGGATGGGAGCATCATGTTTTGAAAAGTTTTTTAAAGTTTGCATACATATAGGTGGATCCAAATTAGGCATACATGCTTTACTATAATGTATTTCACTTTGCACATGTGCACAATGTTGCAACAATTGGATGAACACTAATTGGATGTTGCGAGGGATTATCTATTTTACTCTTATCGAATTTCGGGGACGAAATTCTTTAAGGGTGAGAGAATGTAACACCCTGCATTTTTAATATAATTAAAAATGAAATACAATTTATGAAAATATGCTTATATAGGTAAATAATGGTGATGTATAATGAGAATTAATTAATACATGGAAGAGAAGAAAAATTAATTCGATAATAGTGTGTGTAACGGAGAAGATAGTAAAATAAGGATATTTAATTTAAATATCAGGAATTAAGTAAAATGGACATCACCATTGCGTTTCTCTCGAAATTTTACATGAAATAGAGTCTGAGTTTTCGAAAATCAGAGTCCGTATGAAGGAGTTATGACCTCCCGAAGTTTCAGCGAAAAATCAGAAAACAACCCAGCCCAGAACAGAAGAAAAAAAAATGACCAGGTCGACCCCCAGGTCGACCATAGGGTCAACCTCCCAGGGGGGAGGTCGACCATAGTGTCGAACCCCCCTTGGGGAGGTCGACCTGTAGCGACCTAGAGCGGGAATTTTGGTCCAGAAGCGGGAAATTCTCCCCAGAAGCTGTCCAGGTTCATTTTTGAGCACCTGGATGAGTTTTTGGGCCTGGTACGTTGGTCTAACACCTATATAAACATCCTAGGCTCATTGTAAACTCCACAACAATTCATGGCAAGGCCATGGCTCTCTTCTAACTTGATTTATTCTTCGTCCTCAAGCTATTGATCTAAATAAATCTTAGATCTATTCTTCTCTCTTTTCTCTACAACATCTATTCTTAGAATTAAAAAGATGAGATCTAGAATTACTACAACCATGAATAAAAAGAAAAGAGGCTTAGATCTAAATCACTGCGCAAAGAGAAGGAATTCAGATCCGCAACCTACGCCACATATGAAATAAATCAAAGATGAATCAAAAGCTACAAAAAGGGAAAGGGGGAAATCAGTTCAAGGATTAATCCAATTCATAAATCAAAGGGGCAATCGAGGATCTACATTTTGAAGATGACAAACATTGTGAGTGGAGTTATAATGCACTTTTTGTGTAAAATTATTATTTATCGTTCAAACATTCCCTATGTAAACATGAAATGAAATTATTGAATCCATAATGTTTAATATTATCATGTGCTTGATTTTAATTATTATGCCTACGATTATGTGCCTCCTTTTATTCATTCCCTTTTTGATTTTTAATAGCTAGGCTATCTCGAGCCTAGATCTATCATAAAATAAATACGATTGAATGATTATTGCAAGCGAAAAAGGGAAACGCTCGGTTTTGGGCTATGACATGAACTGGAGGGTTTGGTTATAAATTACAAAGAGGGTTGGGCGTAATATAACATTGAAAAAACCTGAATGCATAAACCCAATTTAGAATTACACGCATGAACATGATTTGGGGTTTGACATAGAATTGACATCATTGATTTAAGCATGAAACTGACTTATGGATTTGTTAATGGGCACATGTCTCTAGAATAAAATCTGTATTATAACTTGAATTTGGATAAGAACACAAACTTGATATGAATTGACATCCGGAATTTGACATGAAGTTTACATCTAGAACTTGAACATGAAATTGACATGAAATTGACATGAATATGAATTATGAATTTAATGATAGACGTAACCTGTTAATGGGAGTACAAGCATGAATATAAATTTGGGTTTTTTAGGTAAAGCTTGGATTTGGGGAATTGACACTTGACATCTAGATTGAACTTGATACATGAATTTTGGCACTATTGAAATGCATTGAACATGAATATGGTTGAGTAATTTGTGTAATGTAAATAGGGACAAGATTATGAAACTTGAAATATGACATTTAGAATATGCTTATGAACTTGACATCTAAAACGAACACGAACATGGCATGAATTGGTAGTTGACATTTATAAGAACATGCTTGTAAGTTGGGTAATTGGCATAACATGAACTTAATATTTTTTGACATGATTATGAACTTGACATATGCCAATTAGAATAACATGAAACGTGGCTAACTCGAGGTTAGGATGAGTTTGCGATGTAATCCTGCCCGGAACCGCCCGGCCTAACCAGTGGTAGCAAACAATAGGTCCTAATGTGAGAAGTTAGTCATATCGTGCTTGAAACCCGAGGTTAGACTGAGTGGTGGTGTAATTCTGCCCAGAACCGCCCGGCATAACCAGTGACCACAACAACAGGTCTAATGTGAGAGGTTGTGGTGCATTAATAATTAATTAATGGCACATGATTCGTAGGGTTAAGTCATGAATTCAAAGACAACACCTAACCAAATTTGTGAATGAACGTTATAAGGAGATGGGGTTAAGTCGACACGAACATATGAACAAAACTTAACCAAAAACGTAAATAGGGAATGTTAACTACCTATTATAAATCGAAGTTGAAATAGTTGAAGTGTTAATTAGGGGGTAAACCTGTCCTAGGGACAGAGAAAGACTATGACTTAAGATGTAATGTAAGACCTGAAGGGTGGGATAACCTATAATATGGGGTAAGCTAAGCAAGAACTGTGGGAAAACACCCATGCGCTATCACCGAATAAAAGAGAACTTAAGTTATGCTTGAACTCATGGGAAAACCTTAGTCAACAAGTTGAATTATAAAGCGAGAATATGTGGTCTATGTCTAAGGTAACGAGAATTGACTAAGTAAGACAACGAGAATGCTAACTAAGTAACAAGCCTTAGTTAATAGGAACTAAGCAGTAAACCTTAGTTAAGAAAACGGTCGAGAACGGGAACTAAGTTGTAATCCTTAGTTAAAGGGACTAAGTGGTAAACCTTAGTTAACAAAATTAACGGGAAAGGAAACTAAGTGGTAAACCTTAGTTAAGAACAACTAAGTAATAATTCTTAGTTAAGGAAACTGAGCCAGTCCATAAATAGATGAATAACCCGATACGGTAGATCACCGCTTAACAAATACACGAGGAGGAGCGAACGTTTATCTGATTTCGAAAAAGGCTCCAGCGGACTGGGTTACGAAGCACGTAGCTTCGGGGAACGTGAGGGTACTCTTGGTATCTCTCTGTGAGGTTGCAGATGATCCGCCTGGGCTCACAGAGGTTAAGGTCTGTGGTAGGAGAACCAAGAGTATGCCTTTGTTGCAATATAAGGCAACCTAAAGACTAGGATGGACCAGCGTGAGGCGGCGATATCTTGTTTAGCCCTGTGATAGCACTCGTCGTCTACCTACCATCTTCAGTCAATCGTAGTACGTATACGGAAAGGCAGAGAACTCCCAACAGACCATATACTTACTATCTAGTTATGGGTGAGGCTGGCCAATAGGAAAGTGGGGCATAGGTGGCAGAAGTACAGTTCTCGTGCTTGATTTTCTTGGATTGCCTTTCATTAGTTGAGGGAGGGGTCACGTGGGACCATAACCACTGGTAGAAAAACCGACCTTAGCATCTGCATCGGCAGATAACTTAAAGCTCCCGACCGAGTTCCGTATTTCTTGATTAAGCCCTGTCACGGGACTCGGGCCGCACATATAGTGTACATGTGCACCTAGACATCGGAAACGATTCGCGATACATACGTGAGAAAAGGGCGCTGTTCGACAGGTAGCATAATCCCTAGTAGTCCTAGGTGGCATAAACCCTAATCGAATCTAGAAAACGTTCAATATGTAGCATAATCCCTAGTGGTCCTAGGTGACATAAATCCTAGTTGAACACTCGATAGTTCATGATAAGGAAACCTAGCCAGATCAAGGGTGGCAGTCCAAACGATTTCAAGAATGGTGGCACTACGTTGAAGTAGTATAAAATTACGTGATAAAGCCCGTACGATATACGGCAAGGGACTGTACGTATACATGGAAAGGATTAAACGAGGTGGGGAAAAATTACATATATGATGTATTAGGTTAAGTCTACTAGTAAGTGGACGAGAATGACATGGGTTTGGCCTTGGGTGCTAATATTGTGAATAACCTAATAAACAAGAAATTATAACTGAACGGTATATGTAGGGTTACACAAGAGTTTATTATAGTCCAGTCACACAGAACTTATGTTCTGACCCCCTCCTCACAACATGCGCAGGCTAGGTTCATGACAGAGATAGTATTGCTTGACTACTGGCTTGGCAGTATTATTATTAAGGTAATGCTATTTTGAATAAATTATATTTTATTCCTTCCGCTGTGAGCTGCTTTTCAAACTCTGACATGTTTCTTTCTCTCTGTCTTTTCTGCAGGATACCAGAGCACTCAACTCGGGGTCCGATGGATTGGATTTTGAAAAATTCGGTATGTCGAAACCCGGGTTGTTACATAATAGAACAGATCCTGCTTACAAGACCATGTAAACTCGCGAACCCCTCAATCCTATTCTAATCCTACGCTAAAAAACATAGACTGATCTAATCTCCTAGATCAGATTTTCTTTAGTTTTTATAGACTCTAGTAAACTGCCTAGTTTTACAGACGAAACCGGGAAACCACCGAGATTTTACAGACTCTAGCAACTGTCTGTTAACCCCTAACTGAATTCCCTAGAATTTTACAGACTCTAGAAACTGTTTGGACTAATTACAAAAAGAAAAAATACAACTCAAAATAAAACTATTGAAACCCTAGCCCTTAAAAATATAAAGATTTAAAACCCCCTTTCTAATTTAAGCTTGACCGGCCCATTTGCATTTGAGTGCACCACATCTTCTTTACCCGATTTCCTTTTCTTCTTTAGAGAAAAAAATATGGCGGTGGCTTCTCAGATCGAACTAGGGTTTTTGAAATCCTCCCAAAATCAATGCTTTGATTGACGAAACTGTAATCTCTGATGCTCGAGTCCCTGTGGCTATGTAATTCTTCGATGTCGGATTCAGCGATCGAAAAACACTTGTAAAAAAAGTGAGTTCTCTATATTTTCTTTCTCTGAATTTTTTTGTGGTTTTTCAATTATTTATGCCAATGATGTAATGGCGAATTTATGGGGTAAACAAACCCTAGAATTCTCTGATTTCGATAATTGATGACTTGGCTTGATTTCCTCTTTTGAAAATCCTCTATTTGAAATTGAAATGATGAACCCTGATTGAGTCTATAAATGCTAGCCTTTGCGTGAATTTCTTGACTGTTGTCTTCATTTGAATCCAAGAATTTTTCTTCATTTTTCTAGAAAGATTTAAACCAAAATAAAGCAGTTGCCAAAAATGAAACTTTTGATTTCATTGTCAAACCTTCCCAAACAAAATATGAGCTAATGGATTTCTGGAAATGCTTTATTTCATTTTTTCCAAGTTGAATTGTTACCAAGAATGAAATCAATCTGTTTGTCCACTACTTTAAATTCCATGCATTATTAGCTCAACAATTTTTGGAAATAACTTACCAATTGCCTAAAAAAAAAATTTGATTTTCCTTGAATTATGAGAATAAAAACTCTTTATTCTTTCCAGTATTGAATACATGCCATATTTCCTGAATTTTTAGAACAAATGTAATGTATGTTCATACAATGCTGGAAACATTTGAAACTTGCCAGATTTAATTTCAGAATTCATTACTGTATCTTGAATTTTCTCCTTTGTCCATTTGTATATATACCTTGTTGAACTGAATTTGAGCTATGCTTCTTGTGTACACACTTGTGCTCCCATCATCCATTTGCCTTTGCTTGTACCTACTGCAATGTTGTTTTACTGACATGCAATGGTGATCATTGTTGTGAGTTGTCACTTTGTTGTGTTGCTGCATTTGAGCTTCACATGTACTCAGCCACTGGATTTTTATGCATGCACCAATTTGAACTTTGCACATTGAGTTGCTTTGTTGATCTGGGTATACTAGTCTAACTTGATCCATTCATGTATATGCGCATATATGTTGGCCACATCGCTGTTTTGGCTATGCTCATGTCTGAGTAGTCCATGCATGTATGCACCAAAGCTGAAACAAAAATGTCTGCACTTGTGCATATTGAAATACTTTGCTGTGCATATACAATTGTGTGTTATCATGCCATGTTTACACAGTTTTGCCTAAAAACATAGACTGCTGCTTTGTCTTGTATACCAAAGCTTCATCCTGCTCCATGCTTAAACAGAATTACACGTTGTTGTCTGTAAATTTGTTTTTACATGCATGATTTGAGCTGAACCACTTGATCCTCTTGCTTGTACACATGCTGCATATGTTCATCTATACACATTGGCTTGTACTCTAGCACTGGTTTGTGAACTTGATCACCACTGTTTTGATCACATGAATTATGAACCGTATACATGCTCCATTTGCTGCTTGTGTTTACATGTAGTTGTTGCCATGCTGTAGTCACTTTTGTATACATGAATGTATATATGTTGCTGCTCCATATCTTGACCATTTTGGCTATACTGGCTCCACAATGCTGTGTACTTGCCTTTCATACATGTTATTTGTGCAAACCAGCTTGTATATGTTCTCGACCATTTGTGTTGACCTGCCTTGACCACTGATTGTAACTTCTCTTCACCATGTTCATCTGTATATGTGTATATATACACAACAGTGTGTGTATACATATATTGTGCATGTGTAATTTGTTTATCAGCAGACCGCTACACTATGTTGTGGCTGTTCAGAATCAGCTAGTTTTGATGTTGTTTCTGAACAGCAAACCAGTGTGGTATGTTGAGGCTGATCAGTGGGTACTAGATGGATATATACAAATCAGATCAAGTCATGAAAAATGATGAGAAACACACCGATATTCTGAGGCAAATAAAAATTAAAAATTAAATTTATATTCGCTAGAATTTAGAATATTATTTCTGCTCCAGATATTGTGTGTATGTTTATGTATATGATAAGTAAGCAGATGATAACTGGACTGACAGTGAGCTGTGAAGACAGAAGACGTTGGCAGCGAAAAGTATACAATTGTATCTGTATATGAGTGTAAATGAATGCATATACAAAATTGTATAACTGAGTGATAGAGTGTTGTAGTGAGAAGTTGTGTATGAAATGAGGGAATTGTACTGATGTTTGTATTAAACAAATTTGTTTAACGTATTCAGTTTATATATAAGTACAATATCATATAAAGAATATACAAATAGTGGAGTTATAAATTTGTACCATTTGAATGTTGAAATAGAAATTATATTCAAATAGAATACAGTTTGAATGTTCAATTCATGTGTAGTAGTATTCCATTTAAATATAAATATTATATTCCAGTTTGTGATGTATATGTAGAACAGTACAGTTACAAACACATTTATAATAATATATATTTGGTTGTTATCATAAAAAAAATCATATAATTGTGTATACAACAACTTATATACAACAATATTGCCTTTCTTCTAATCAAAGGAGGATTGGTGCGAGAGGGATGACAACGGCCCATCACATGCAAATCGCCTCACAATTGGATTAGCAACTTAGGAGAGCAAGTAGGTATTTAAATAATTGCAATATCATAAATATTTTGTATATGGTATCCTTAATTGCATAACGAATCATTGTTGGTATAAATATCTATATCATAACTAATAGAAAGAATCTAAATTGGAGCTCAGATGTTGTCCTTGTTGAGTCATAGTTTTGATTCATGACACGAAGAACGACAAGTAAAGCAACAAAAAGAAAATATCAACAACAGGATTTCAAGCTAGTGTATTCAAGATGAATATTGAGTCTTGAGTCATAGGTTTAACTTGTTAAAATCTCTCCTCAAAGAACATATGTGTGTGTGTATTAACTTAATTTTATATTCATATATATACATTGAATTTGTGCATACTGCACAAAAATTTCCCGGTCAGTTGACTGATCTGCAAAATTTTGTGCAATATGCACAAATGCACGCACACACACAAACACACACACTGTAACGACCAGCATTTTACGCATCGGAGGATCGTAGAATATTTATTTTAATTTAGTATGAGGTCGCATGGTCGTGTAACTTTGGGGAACGACTATTGGGGTCATTTCCTATGTTCACGATTTTTGCCGATTTTAAATGACCGTTTTGCCCCTAGCAAATCTTGTTTTGACTATAACTTTTGATTAGTAAGGAGTTTTGACCTGAAACCACTTCCATTGGATTCAGATGATGGTTTACCTTTTCGTACAGTGGCCATATTAGCCAAATGGACTTACCATTTGGGAGATATGGCCGAAATAAGGTTTGAAAGGTAAAAAAACAACTTAACCGGGCCTAATTAGAGTGATTAGCAGCTAGGCCCATAACCCATTTCGGGACTTGGGTTATGAGAGGGCTGATAGGGTTAGGGAATTCAGTTTTTATTAAATTTTACAGCCGCCACTTACCTATCTTCAACCCTAACAATGGGCTCCACCTTCTAAATCACCCCCAAATCACATTTTAAGCATATATTAGCCTAATCAACATCAAATCAAGGCGAATTAACACAAATCAGAGTTGGAGCTGCTGTGTTGCATAGGAATTCGACCCAAAACAGTAGAGAAGTTCCGATCTATAATTCATTTGTGGCTAAGGTGGGTGATTTGCATTGTTTTTCACTAATTACGGATAATTAGGGGTGATTAGTGTTAATTAACGAAATTATGCATGTTAAAATTCTGTAAAAATTCTTAAATATTATTTTAGGGCTCTGATAGAAATTTGGGTTGATTTGGATATGTTTTGCTAATCCTATCATTAATTGTGGTTAAACATGATTAAGGGAAAAACCATGGGTTTTGGGTATGTTTGATCCATGTTAACATGTTAGATTTATGTTTTGGTGTTTATGGTCGATTCTCTTTATTGCTATTACTGTTCGGAATGTTTTGTGGTTTCTTAGTGAAGTAAGATTGGTCGAAAACGCTGTCGTATGGCGTAAATAGCTTGTTGGAAGATTGCCAGGATTCTGAATCGGGCATATCCAAACCGAATCGGAGTAGTGGCAAGAATTGTGCATGGCAAAAAGGAAGGCCACCTGCATTGAATTGGGATTGGGATCGGACCGAAGCTTTGCATGGGGATCGGATCGGATTACAGCTAGGAAGCGGGCACTACACCAAATAAGCAAATTTGAAACATACCATATTTTTTACTTGAAACACTTTTTTTTAGTTTCTAGGCTTGAAATAGTTATATAGTGTTTCTATATCTACCAAAGTGTTTCCAATATTTTTGATAATTTGGATATATAATTTTGCCCGCCAAAAAGCTAACGTCTTTCCTAACCTCTTTATGATACTACCGTTCTAATCACAAGCCCAACTATAATTCCCTACTCGGCCCATGTTTCCAAAAAAAAAAAGGCCTCATTGCTTTTCTTTTCCCTAAACCCTTCTTCTTGCGATTTTCTCTGATCTCCCATCCAAGCTCTCGTCGCTTTTCTTTTCCAAGCACGCGTAGTTTTCTTTTTCATCGGAAGGTAACCTTCAAATAATAGTTGCGTAATTCTCAATCTTATATGGTTACGTTGTTTTGTGTCTGTATTGTCAAACTTACACTTGTTGTGTAAATTGAATTTGTAGCGGAATGTTTGTATTTTTTTGTTCCTTTGAAAATATAGTTTATCTTTGTTTTGTTGATACTAATTTGTTTATGGTAAACTTATTTGTGTAATTTCTTTTCATATTTTTTTAGCTTTTAACTTGGAAAATGGTTGAATTTATTAATGTTACTGAAAGCTTCAACTGGATATTTTAGAATAATTTTCATATATTGAATCCACAACGTTCCAATGGTCATAAATTATCAGTTTGAAACAAGCGATTTTCCGTGTTGCAGTTTATAATTTTGCAACACTTACTAAGTGTTGCAGATTATGAACTTGAAACACTCATCGAGTGTTGCGGATTATGAACTTGAAACACTCGCAGAGTATTGCGGGTTATCAAATTGAAACATTCGCCGAATGTTGCAGATTATAACACTGAAACACTCGTCTAGTGTTGCAGATTATCAAACTGAAACACTCATCCAGTGTTGTAGATTATGAACTTGAAACATTCATCCAGCGTTGCAGATTATAAACTTGAAACACTCATCGAGTGTTGTAGATTATCAAACTAAACACCTGCTAGGTGTTTCAAAATTCTGCAACCCCTAAGAAGTGTTTCTACAAATTTTAACAACATTTTATTACCGTTTCCAAATAGCCATTTTGGTGTTGTAGGGGTCGAACCAGGATCTGGAGATAAAGGAGCGCCGAACCGAACTGAGGCTAGAGAACCACCCAAATCGAACCGGATGGAGACTACCAAACAGAACCGACCTGAAATGGAATAATAAACTGAACGGGAAGCCTGGGGACGATGTATTTGAACCGAACCGAATTGAGCTTCCACTACTACTATGTGAGGACTCTTCTGAAGACCAACTCCAATTCGATCAAAACCCGAGATGCAAAGGAAGTCCAAATGGGAGGTTATTACTCAAGATTCCAATAGGGAACAACGAGTTAACTTCATGAGCTGGACTTCGCTGTAGGACGTGTGCAAAGGGGTCATCGATGTCTATAGCTTTGACTCACCACTGAGAGACGGATATTGGCTATGGATCAGTGCAGTAGAGTTGTCATAACTCCATGGGGCAAAGTGATCATAGCAGAGCTATGAGCCAGTGAAGTGGGGTTGTCATGACTACATGGGGCAAAGTGGACATAGCAACGTATTAGTGTTTACGGATCAGTGCAGTGGAGTCGTCATGACTCCTTGGGGCAGAGTGATCGTTACAAAGAATTGGCTGATCAAAGTGGCGGATATCGTATACTTTACTCACTAAGTGAGAGATGTGAGGATGATTGCTGTGTTTGATGTTTGCTATCACCATGACATGCGCACCCCTCCCCATTATTTTCACACCATGTGTTACTGTCGCCTTAGAGTATTGTACATCCTGTTGTTCTAACTCTTTGTTTGCAAGTTCAGGTTCAGGTGTGGTTATGTATACCTGTTATTGTTCTGTTTTTGCTGCTTATCGCTCATACCAGACTTTTGTCTGACCCAGAGTTTTATGTCTCTTCTTATTACTTTGGGTGCTCCTAAATGAGCAGAATAGAGACAGGTTAGCTGGTTATGCATGAGTAGCTGTCCGGAGACGAGCAAGAGGCTTACACGTATTATTCCCATATATTCTCCCTGTGTTGTTGCTGGTTACTACTTTGGGGAATTGGCAGTGTACCTTCCTATTTTTCTTTAGAGACAGTTTTAAAAGTTGTAATAATGATGGTTTAGATTATAAGCTGTATTTTGAATCTTTCCGCTGCTATGATGGTTTAGTTTTCAGCTTATGTATTGTCTCGCCTGTTTTATATCAAGTTATGTTATTATTATATTTTGTTCCATGTACTGTGAGATATACTACAGGTTCTTTGTTGGTTCACCGTTCAAATTCCTTCCCTTTTTCCTTTCTTTTGATGACCGTCCCGTGCTGGTTGGATATTAGTACAACGCATTTCATTGGAAATGTTGGCTGGTGCGGGGCGGGCCGTCGCATTTGGTATCAGAGCTCTAGGTTGCATAGTTAACATAGGGAAAGACACCAGGGAGAGATAGTATACATATATGAGAGTGTGTATTTGTGATATTTTGGTTTTCAACAGCCATATATATATATATATACACTATTAGTATATATAAGGATGAAGTGGCATTGCACTGGCACCACTGAAGAGGTGGTTAATCGTTTCTCTTTATAGATTGAACGATGAGTCGATATACGAGGAATACTGGTTCCGGACCAATAATATGAATGCTCCTGATATGAGGACGTTGTTCACTGATTTCATGAGAGAGATGCGTAGGGATGTTCAGAGGGCAGTTCCTAATGCTATTAATAGTGGTGGTGCAGTAGTGCAGGCGCCTAGGGCCAATTTCCCCAAGCTCTGTAAGGACTACACTAATCTTGGTGGGAAGCCATTCCATGGAACAGAATCGTCTACAGAAGTTTAGGATTGGCTTGATAGTTGTGAACGCATCTTCGAGGACTTAGGGATCAATGATGCCATGAAAAGAAAGCTAGCATCCCGCCAGCTGCAAAGACAGGCTATGAATTGGTGGAACGCTATTAAGGCAGCTACCCCTAAGGATCAAGTTACTTGGGATCAGTTTAAGACCCTATTCAATGATAAGTTTATCCCAACTGCCCATAAGTTAGAGTTGTTTAGGAAGTTCTTGGAGCTTAAACAGAATGGTAGGGCAGTCTCGTAATATATTGCTGAGTTCGATACTTTATCGAAGTATGGATTATCTCTTTTCAATACTGCAGAGAAGAAGAATGAGAAGTTCATAACTGGTTTAGATCAGTTCTTGGGGGAAAGGCTTATAAACCATATTGATGAGACTTTTGAATCGATTGTTGGTAAAGCATTGAGATCAGAAAGCCTTTATCCTAAGCCCAAGACTGAAGTCGTTGTTGCATCTGCGGAGGGGCCAAAGCCGCAGGCAAGCGGTGGAGGCAAGAATAATTCTTAGAATAAAAGGAAGCAGAATCAGACCAAGGATGGTCAGAAAAAATAATATAGGAAAGATGTAGAGTGCTTTAGTTGTGGCAAGAAGGGCCACTATGCTAAAGAATGTCAAGTAAAGCCAGCGGATATGAAGTGCTTCAATTGTGGCCAAGTGGGACATCATAAGGATAAATGTCCAAAACCTCCTAAAGAGAAGCAGATTGTGAAAGCATATGCTATTAATGTTGTTCCTTCTTCGTCGAATGCCCCCAACTACGATGGAGAAAGGAATGAATTTCGTCATTCAAGGTATGCTTTCTATTTATGATGTTCATGTTCGAGTATTGTTTGATATTGGGCTTCCCGTTCCTTCATATCTAGTGACCTAGTAGATTGGTTGGGATTGGAACCCGAGATAGTCAATAGACCTTTAGTGGGAACAAACCCTATTGGTGGTTCGACTAGCCTTAGTATGATTTGTCGAAAATTGGTCTTATCGAGTCATGGATGTATGTTTTCTTGTGATTACTTTGTTTTGGGCTTTACTGGGTTTGGCATTATTTTGGGAGTCAATTGGCTCCAAAGGTATGGGGTGGTGGTAGACTGTGTGGGATTTTCGGTAACTGTTAGGGCGGATGATGGGCGGAGGGTAGTGTTTAGTGGCCTACCTAGTGATGAGGTGATGGCTAGTTTTTCTAAATTCCCTCGACATTCTACAGGACGAGTTATCAGGGGTTCCCAATGTTGGCCAGTATCCAGACATCTTCAGGGAAGTGACCGGACTTCCACCACACCGAGAGATTGAGTTACATATTGATATAGTGAAAGATACCAGACCTATAGTGATGCCACTTCGTCGTATGGCACCAAGGGAGCGACGAGAGATCAGGGTGCAAGTAAGCGATCTTTTGAAGAAAGGATTTATCCGAAGAAGTATTTCCGAGTGGGGCGCACTAGTTGTATTTGCCACTAAGGCAGATGGTTTCCTTGGTCTGTGTGTGGACTATCGTGAGTTGAATAAGGCGACTGGGAAAGATAAGTATCCTCTCCCACAGATAGATGATTTATTTGATCAATTGGAAGGGGCAAGAGTGTTCTCCCAGTTGGACCTCGCGACAGGATTTCTTCAGTTCCGAGTAGCAGCTGAGAGTATTCCTAAGACAGCATTTCGGACACTGTCTGGATTCTATAAGTGGTTGGTCATGCCATTCAGTTTCACCATTGCACCAGCATATTTTGTGGATCTTATGAATAGGTTATTCTGGGATCAATTGAATAAGTTTATTCTTGTGTTCGTGGACGATATCCTTGTTTACTCGAGGACAGAGGAAGAACACAAGGAACATTTAGAGATAGTGATGGAGGTGTTGAGGAAACACCAATTGAAAGCAAATTTTTCTAAGTGCCACTTCTGGAGGAGGGTAGTGAGTTCTTGGGCCATGTTGTTTCAGAGAATGGAATAGCCATGGACCCTGCGAAGGTGGCTATGGTACAAGATTGGTTTATGCCCAAGAATGCAACAGACGTAAGAAGTTTCTTGGGATTAGCTGGATATTATCGTAAGTTTATCCAAGACTTCTCCAAGATAGCGGCACCATTAACTCAGTTGACCAAGAAGAATAAAGCTTTCGTTTGGGACGAAAAGTGTGGAAATGCATTTAAGAGTCTAAAGTAAAAGTTGACGTGTGCACCAGTGTTAGTTATTCCTAAAGGAAATGAAGAGATGACGGTATACACAGATGCCTGTGGTACCGGACTAGGTGCTGTATTGATGCAAGGAGGTAGGGTTGTAGCTTATGCTAGTCGGCAACTGAAACCGCATGAGAAAAGATATCCTACCCATGATTTGGAATTGGCAACGATCGTATTCGCGTTGAAGATGTGGATACATCATCTCTTGGAAGAAAGATTCGAGTTGTTTACTGATCATAAGTCGTTAAAGTACCTTTTCTCCCGGAAAGATTTAAATCTCCGTCAACAGAGATGATTAGAATTCTTGGCTTCCTATGATTTCGATATCGCATATACACCAGGAAAGGGCAATGCGGTAGCTAATGCATTGAGTAGGAGACATGCTAGTTTAGGGACTATGTTTCTGGAATGGAAGCAACTGGAGTATATCGCTGGGTATGATTTCAGACCAAAGTGCGAATTGGATCCAGAAATGTTAGCAAGTTTGACGATCAAACCCACTTTGATTAAGCGGATTGGTTCCAGACAGAGGGATGATCCTAATCTATTAGAAATCGTCTCCAAGTTAGAAATGGGAATCGACAGGGATATGAACAAGTATGAGCTTGATCGAGATGGATGGCTTAGAAAGGATGCGAGACTAATTGTGCCAAATGTCAATCGATTGAGAGATAAAGTGCTTAGAGAATGTCATCACTCAAAACTGACTTTACATCCCGGTGGTAACAAAATGTATCGAGACATGAAGCAGACCAACTACTGGGAAGGGATGAAAAGGGACGTTGGGAAGTTTATATCCAAGTGCATGAATTGCCAGCTAGTTAAAGCCGAGCAAAAGAAACATAGTGGGTTGCTGCAACCATTGAAAATTCCAGCATGAAAATGGGAACAAGTTTCAATGGATTTCATTGATGGGTTGCCAAGGACTAGATCAGGCTATAATAGCATTTGGGTGATTATGGATCGATTGACCAAGAGTGCAAGGTTTATACCCGTCAAGTCGAATAGAACAGCAGCTAAGTTAGTAGAACTGTATATGAAGTGGGTAGTGATATTTCATGGAGTACCCAAAGGCATTGTGAGTGAACGAGATCCGTTGTTTACTAGTGGATTTTGGAAGAGCTTACAAGAGGCTTTAGGGTCAGAATTACATCTCAGTACTTCATACCATCCTCAAACCGACGGTCAGATGGGGAGGTGAATCGCATATTGGAGGATCTCTTGAGAGCTTGCATATTGGATTTTGAAGGGTTGTGGGATAACCATTTTCATCTAGTGGAGTTCGCATATAATAATAGTTACCAATCCAGTTTTTTGTATGGCTTCATTTGAAGCTTTATACGGAGACCGTGCAACTCACCATCATGTTGGTTAGAAACTAGTGAGAAATTTATATTTGGACCGAATGTGATAAGAGAAAGTTCCGATAAGATCAAGGTTATCCAACAACGAATGAAGGCTCCCAAGATAGGCAGAAGAGTTATGCTGATAAGTGACGAAGAGAATTGAAATTCTCCGTTGGCGACTTGTTGTTTGTTAAGATTTCTCCGTTAAAGAGCATGATTCGATTTGATAGGAGAGGCAAGTTAGCACCAAGGTTTGTTGGTCCATTTCCAGTTCTTGAACAAGTTGGCAATTTAGCATATAAAGTTGGCTTACCTGATAAGATGGCAGGAGTTCACAATGTATTTCATGTTTCCCAGTTAAGGAAGTTCGTGCATGACCCCGATATGAATATTTCACCGGATCAGTTGGATGACATCGAAGTAGAACCCGAGACGGTTGGGAACTACAGGACGATCCGTATTGTCGAGTACGATACGAAACAACTTCGAAGGAAGGTGGTGAAACTGGTTAAGGTTCAGTGGGGTGATAACGAGCATGACTGTACTTGGAAAACAAAGGAGAGCATAAGGGAGTCGTATTCAGAACTCTTTGCCTGGTAAGATTTTAATTGCAATTTAGCTATTCCACATGCTAGGATAGACTTTTTGTGTTATTATGTGTGTTTGATTGTTTGTAAATGGCTGATAGGCATGCGGGACCTATTGTATGTTTTCGTTAAGGAATTTGGGGGGCGAAATTTCTTAACCCGAAATTTCTTAAGGGGGGAGAATGTAATGACCCGCAATCTACGCTTCGGAGGATCGTAGAATATTTATTTCATTTTAGTATGAGGTTGTATGGCCGTGTAACTTTGGGGAACGACCATTGGGGTCATTTCCCATGTTCACGATTTTTGCCGATTTTTAAATGACCGTTTTGCACCCAGCGAATCTTGTTTCGACTATAACTTTTGATTGGTAGACTTGAAACCACTTCCATTGGATTCGGATGATGGTTTACCTTTCCGTAGATGGTCACATTAGCCAAACGCACTTACCGTTTGGGAGATATAGCTGAAATAAGGTTTGGAAGGTGAAAAACAGCTTAACCGGGCTTAATTAGAGTGATTAGCAGCTAGGCCCATAACTCATTTCAGGATTAGGGTTATGAGAGGGCTGATAGGGTTAGGGAATTCAGTTTTTATTCATTTTTACAACTTCCACTTACCTCTCTTCAACCCTAACAATGGGCTCCACCTTCTAAATCACCCCCAAATCACTGTTTAAGCATATATTAGCCTAATCAACATCAAATCAAGGAAAATTAACACCAAATCAGAGTAGGAGCTTCTGTGTTGCATAGAAATTCGACCCAAAACAGTAGAGAAGTTTAGATCTATAATTCATTTGTGGCTAAGGTGAGTGATTTGCATTGTTTTTCAATAATTACGGCTAATTAGTGGTGATTAGTGTTAATTAACGAAATTATGCATGTTAAAATTCTGGAAAAATATGTAAAAATTCTTAAATATTATTTTAGGGCTCTGATAGAAATTTGGGTTAATTTTGATATGTTTTGCTAATCCTATCATTAGTTGTGGTTAAACATGATTAAGGGAAAAACTATGGGTTTTGGGTATGTTTGATCCAACGAACATGTTAGATTGATGTTTTAGTGTTTATGCTCGATTCTCTTTATTGATATTACTGTTTGGAATGTTTTATGGTTGCTTAGTGAAGTTAGATTGGTCAAAAACGTCGTCGCATGGCGTAAATAGCTTGTTGGAAGAGTGTCAGGATTCCGGATCGGATCGGGATAGGGGATTGGATCGGACATATCCGAACCGAACCGGAGTAGTGGCAAGAATTGTGCATGGCAAAAAGGAAGGCCACCTGCGTTGAATTGGGATTGGGATCGAACCGGAGCTTGGCATGGGGATTAGATCGGATTAGAGGTAGGAAGCGGGGTCGAACCAGGATCTGGAGATAAAGGAGCGCCGAACCGAAGCGAGGCTAGAGCACCATCCGAACCCAACCGGATGGAGACGACCGAACCGAACCGACCTAAAGTGGAACACCAAACTGAACAGGAAGCCTGGGGACGATGTATTAGAACAGAACCGAATTGAGCTTCCACTACTACTACGTGAGTACTCTTTTGAAGACCAACTCCAATTCGACCAAATCCGACGTGCAAAGGAAGTCCAAATGGGAGGTTATTACTCAAGATTCCAATGGGGATCAACAAGTTAACTTCATGAGCTGGACTTTGTTGCGGGACGTGTGCAAAGGGGTCATCGATGTCTATAGCTTTAACTCACCACTGAGAGACGAATATTGGCTATGGATCAGTGCAGTGGAGTTGTCATAAATCCATGGGGCAAAGTGATCATAGCAGGGCTATGAGCCAGTGCAGTGGATTGTCATGACTCCATGGAGCATAGTGTACACAACAAAGTATTAGTGGTTACGGTTCAGTGCATTGGAGCCGTCATGACTCCATGGGGTAGGGTGATCATAACAAAGAATTGGGTGATCAAAGTGGTGGATATTGTATACTTTACGCACTGAGTGAGAGATGTGAGGATGATTGCTATGTTTGATGTTTTCTATCACCATGACATGCACACCCCCTCCCCGTTATTTTCACACCATGTATTAGTGTTGCCTTAGAGTATTGTACATCCTGTTGTGCTAACTTTTTGGTTGCAGGTTCAGGTATGGTTATGTAAACCTGTTATTCTTCTGTTTTTGCTGCTTATCGTTCATACCAGACTTTCGTCTGACCTAGAGTTTTATGTCTCTTCTTATTACTCCGGGTGCTCCTAAACGAGTAGACTAGAGATAAGTTAGCTGGTTATGCATGAGTGGCTATCTGGAGACGAGCAGGAGGCTTACACGTATTATTCCCATATATTATCCCTGTATTTTTGCTGGTCACTACTTTGGGCATTAGTAGTGTACCTTCCTATTTTGCTTTAGAGACAGTTTTAAAAGTTGTAATAATGATGGTTTAGATCATAAGCTGTATTTTGAATCTTTCCATTGATATGATGGTTTAGTTTTCAGCTTATGCATTGTCTCGCCTATTTTATATCAAATTATGTTATTATTATATTTTGTTCCATGCGTTGTGAGATATACTACAGATTCTTTGTTGGTTCACCGTTTAAATTCCTTCCTTTTTTCCTTTCTTTTGACGACCGTCCCGTGCTAGTTGGACATCGGTACAGCGCATTTCATTGGAAATGTCGGCTGGTGCGAGGCGGGCCGTCACACACACACATACACACACACACACACACACACACACATATATATATATATATATATATGTATATATATGTATATATATATGTTTTAATGTTCAGTTGACTGACTTAGAACTTCAGTCGACTGAATTTCTATAACGGCTATATTTTGTGAAAAGTGACCATTTCTCGTTAAGAGATATGACCTTATATCAAAAGATTTAGACACCATTTTTCGTTGAATCTCTTCACCATAAGTTACAACTATTAAACCATTATATATAGGTGATCTAAAATCAAACAAACTCACCTTTCTCACTTCTGATATATCTATCTATATACTTCTAATATTCTGTTTTTGCATTCTAAAATTGCTTGAACGCACTTTCAATCTCAACATACAAGAAATATCTTTCTTTGTTATCTTCTTATACTTAAACTATATATACATATACTCGAGGAGAGGATTATAGGAAGGGTGCACTGTAAATAGACAATCCTTGTTATCAAGAACACAAATAGTCTACAAAGTTTCTTTTTATTGTTTGAAGTCATGTTCTGCTGTTCGGGCGTGTCAAGTCATCTTCGGCTGCTGAGGCGAAATCTTATTTCGCTGCTCAGGTCCTCGTTCCACTGCTCAGGTGTTGTAAAGACCTGTTCCTCCAGGTTAAGAGAGGGTTATTGTTTAGTTGAAATTCATGAAGAAATCTGGGACTAGACGTAAGAAGATGCTCCGAACCAGTATAAAAATTATTGGTGTTGTTTACTTTATTTACTTCGTTTACTGTGCTTATCTGTAATATCTGTTTATTTTGTTTTTCTAATTAAATATTTACTTTCATAACTATACCAAGTAAATTATATCACAATATAAAGACTTCCACATATACATCCAGTTCCAAATTACTCGATCCTACTCTCGTAGTCTTTTCATTTCAATATCAAAGCAGGACATCTTATAACCGTAAAACAGTTATTTGATATCTCGATAATATGGAAAGTAACACTAACACCAACACCAACATGAACACAAGTTTCATAGAAGGTCAATCCACTGCACGACATACAATTTTTAATGGCATGAACTATAATTACTGGACTACATGAATAAGAATTTATATGCAAGCCAATGGATTTGAAACTTGGAATATCACTCAAAATGAATATACTATTCATACTACTAATTATCCTAAGTGGTCAAATTCACAAAAAATTGATGTTGCTTCACATGCAAAAGCATTGAATATGTTGCATTGTGTCTTGGAAAAATGTGTTTAACTGTATCTGCATGTGCAATACTGCATATGAAATTTGGTGAACACTCAAAATTACTTATGAAGGAACTAGTAAGGTTAAACAAAGCAAGATATCCATGTTAAAAGTCAAATTAAAAACTTTAGAATGAATGAAAATGAATTTATTAATGATATGTATTCTAGATTTCATAACATTTATCATTCATTACTAGGATTCGAAGAAAAGTATTCTGATTTTGACATAGTATCAAAATCCTAAACTCTTTGATGGAAGAATGAGAAAGAAAGGTCTTGGCAATAGAACAAGCTAATGATCTTTAAACCATCAAACTAGAAGAGTTAATAGGAAACTTAATGTCTTATGAGGTAAATCGGCAGGTAAAATGAGTATAGGCAGGAGATAAAAAATGTAGCATTCAATCCAGAACAAGAAGATTTGGAATCAAACGACGAGGATCAAGCATACATTGCCAAAAAATTCAAAAAGTTTTTGAAATACAGAAAGAGAAACAAAAATAATGGCAAGAGAAATACCAACTCAAATAAACCATCATCAGTGATGGAATGCTATAATTGTCATAAGAAGGGATACACATCAAAGGACTATCCCGAACAAAAGAAGGAACATCGCAATAAACACAAAAATGATATATTTAAAAAGAAGGCTTTTTCAATTACTTGGGATGATTCAAATTCTTCCACTTCAAAAAGCGATAGCGACGGTGAAATTGAACAAGAAAATGTCTGCTTTATGGTCAAAGATAACGAGGTTAATGATTTTATTTTTGAAGATATAGTAGAAATTAACGCAGAATTATTAGAATCTAGAAATGATTTCAAGAGAAAATATAAACAAGGTAACAAGGATTAGAAAAAGGCAGAATTCGAAAGAGACACGCTGAAAGAAGAAAAAGAAATATTAGAAGAGGAAATTAGAAAACTTCAAGAATCTCTTTCTAATGCAAATTCTCAACTTTTCTTATTGAGTCAAGAAATTGAAATTAAAAAAGAAAAGAATGACATGCTTATTTATGAAAATCATGAGTTAAAAACTAAGATTAAACTAGTAGAAAAAGGTAATTCTAGTCTTAAAATCAAGTTAAGTAATATTACTAAGAATGTTACTAATTTTAATAAAGGAAGGGACAATTTATCTAAAATTACAGAAAATTCTCAACCTGCATCTAATAAAAAAGGACTAGGAAATAAACCAAAAGTTGGTATTTCGAAAAAATCTAACAAAAAGAAGTCTAAAACTAGCAAACAACAAATATCTTCGACAAAGAGAAGGTTTCTAACACTGTTAACATATAAGTTCCTAAAACAAATAATTTTTTAATTAGGAATAAATTTGTAAAATCATTCTTAGAAACTGTTCAAAACAATAAGGATTAAATTTATAAAAGGTACACTTAGCCCTCCTGGGTTTGGTTTCTTATGACCTAATTCTTAGGAACCTAACGGAGGAAATGGGTACCAACGTCATTACATATTTTTTGCAAGTCCCATTCAAGAAGAGAGGAAAATGGATACATGATAGTGGTTGCTCAAAATACATGGCAAGAGACAAAAATATACTGATAAACATTACTTAGTCAGATGGAGGATCTGTTACTATTAGGGATAACTCCAACGAATACATCATCGGCAAAGGCGATCTACCCAAAGTCGTGCCTCCATGAAAAATTTCCTATATAGAATGGGTTCAAAGAAAACAAGCTCCACAACCCGGACAATAACCTCCCCATCCTACTCAACATAGACAATCTACAATTCGTGACGAAGACGATATAGTATTTGCAAGTCCGACACTTGGAGCACATAAATAATTAGCCATCATGTGTCGCAATCAAAAAATCTTGGATTCTCGGGTTAAAAAGGTTGACGAGAAGATGGACAAAATCAAAGGCTTCTTCAATACTATTTGGGAAGCTATTTCTTGCACTACTCAACTATCCGTAGCAATTCAAAATCTGGGAATACGTCCAACTTTTACTTAGCCTACAATAAAGGAGAATGAATGTAGCGATATCTCGAACGAAGATGGAGGTAGCCCACGAGATGTTGGTAAAAGTTCTCATGGAGTAAAGGAAAACAGGTGATGGAGTAAGAATTTCGTCTATGTTTATTTTGCTACTTTTATCTAAGACTTCTATACAAGGCTTGTACTAAATAACCTTGTTTCATATGCTTTGGTTATTTTCGGCTTGTATTAAGAAATTACTATGTTGCTACTTTGGTATTGTATATTACCTTTGTCATGGATATGCTATGCTTCATCTACTTTATCTTGTGTTATCTTCCTTTTTGTCGATGACAAAGGGAGAGAAAATTTATAATTATCCACGAATGCAGGAAATATATCGTCACATATTCACATATTCAAGGGGAGTAAGTTTAAATTTTTATTATTGTATGTCGTCGAATAGCATCTTAATTTACAGGTTGTCATCAATCAAAAAGTGGGAGAATGTTGCGTCACAGTTTTGAATCATGACACGAAGAACGATAAGTAAGGCGACAAAAAGAGAATATCAATAACAAGATCTCAAGCTAGTGTATACAAGATGAATCTTGAGTCATATATTAAAATTTGTTAAAATCTCTCCTTAAAGATTATGTATGTATATATATATATATTAACTTAATTTTATACTCATATATATACATTAAATTTATGCATAAAAATTGCCAGGTCAGTCGATTGACCTACACAATTTTGTGCAATATGCACAAATGCGCTCACACACACACATATAATATGTATACATACATACATACATACATTTGAATGTTCAGTTGATTGACTTAGAACTTCAGTCGACTGAATTTCTATAGCGTCTATATTTTCCAAAAAGCCACCATTTTTCGTGCAGAGATACTGAGACGACCCAAACTCACACTTACGGGAAAACCCAGATTGAATTGAGAACACGAAAAATCAGAGCACAAACAGAAGAACATTTCATTGCTATTTACAACAATTTACATCAGAGTACAAGAGTATTCAGAGTACGATTAAATATTACATAGAAAAATATCAGAGATTAAAATATAAAGCAGCGGAAATAAAATGTAAAAATACAATGCGTAGAGGAAATACATTAACAAATACAACCGAAAGAAATACACGGATATAGAGCGTTCCGAATATAGCTCCAGCTGTAAATCCAGGATCCTGTATAAATAAATCTGCAAAACCAAAACTACTAGCTACTCATGTGGAAAATAGGGGCACCTAGAGTTTAGGTTAAAACAATAAACTTCAGGTCAGTCATGGGACTGGTGTGAGAACTAAAACAGTTATTTAAAACTTTTCTTTTAAAATTAGGTAAATCAAGGGACCATGCCATATAACACGGAACGGGTTTACCCTCAAGAATACCAGTGCCTAAAACAAACAGCGCAATGTTAAATAAAGAAAAATGAAGCTATTATAAGACTCAGGTCCCATCACACAATGAACGCAGTCAAGGATAGAGTTTTATCTTATAATAGCCAAATATGCTTGGTGCATTTTAAAACAAATCTTTTATTATTACTATAATTGAAGAAATCAACTTCAAATATAAATGTATTAATCATAGACGGCATGAGCGCCCCATCCCACTATGTCGCCATGTATAGTATACAATGAAAACCACAAAATGTCATATTGGAAGTCTGGATTTCCATACTGGTGGCTCCTAATTCGAAAGATCTATCGCGTAGTGCAATTCCCAACGGTTTACGTCGCAGGCATGCGAAAACGCCCTAATGCACATCCACACTATCTAGGAAACAAGTTACTGCGGCTTACGTCCAAGTATTGGAAAACACCGCTAACTCTATCCATTTAGTAATCGGGAGGTGTGCCCTATCCCTACTGGTTTGGAGTGACCACACCCAGTATCACCTCTGTCGACCGAATCCATGACAACACGTAGGATGTCTATCCTCATCTCTAAAGCATACGAATCTAACCATCAGTTTGCCACCATACCAGTGTGTGAGGCTCACGAATTAAGCTACACAAAGCTGTGCTATTTAAAGCTGTGCTTTGATCATCATCCACCAAGCTTTGCTTTTCAATAATAGCTTGGATCACTGCATCTCAGCATGCCACACTGTCAATCCATACCGTACCACTGATTTCTGCCGATATATAACCTCTAAGCTTGTACGTCTCAGAGAAGGGTGTTAAGCAAGAGAATAAATTCTCCACCACCAAACAGATATACATTTAGCAGAGATCAACGAATACAGTATAAAGGAGTACAACGTCAGACATACCATCCATTTACAAGTCCATTCTAGGTCTGAACGAAACCGGAGGCACCTTATTCCTCGTCCCGTATGTCGGATACAGGACTGAGGCCCTCACATATCCGTACAATCAACAAGTACGTCCGTACGGCTACCACTGTAGCCCTTCAAGGTAGCTACTCCAATCATGGGAATCAGTAGCAACCCATCCATTTGATGTGAAGATCATCGGTCTTGCACCGTCTTCAATCTCTTTGACTTTTCGTCGTATCAGTTATTAAGAATGGGTTTAACACGGTCATTCTGAATAACTCACATATCTATAATCAAGTGCTATAACAACACATCATACACCTCATTCCAATCCAGAATATCATTTTATTCAAATATTTTTTTCACAATTTAAACCAAATTAAGGTTTTCCAAACTAGTCGGGATTAGCGCACCTTACCGAAGTAATCATTTGTTTATTTTCCCAATCTCAACTTATTCATTCCATGGAGAAAAACTGGTAATACTCCATTTCTAAACCCATGGTGTTATTGGTAAAAATTAATTACCATTTCACGTTCAATCTAATTAATGATTTAACTATCTCTTGGAGCAAAACTGGTGATACTCCATTCTCGATCATTTTCTTGAATTGATAATTTTAATTATCGCATTCACTTTTCAATCCAATTAAAGATTCATTAAAACTCCACTTAGTTTTAATCTTCCCAAAAATAAATATTAATGATTATTTAACCTTGGGAAATCAAACATGCTGCATCAACAATCTACACCGTACCATTGATTTCTGCCGATATATAACCTCTAAGCTCATATGTCTGAGAAAAGGGTGTTAAGCAAGAGAATAAATTCTCCTCCACCAAACAGATATATTTTTAGCAGAGATCAACGAATATAGTATCAAAATACAATGTTAGGCATGTAATCCTGTCTTTACTTGGGTTAAAGAACCAATGTCATTTAAAACACAGTTCACGATAAACCCAAAATCCCATTCCATTAACCATAGAATTTTCACGGAAAACGGATCAATATATAATCGATATCAATTTCCGTATCCGACTAATAATATAAATGGAATAATGACTAAGCCTTTTAAATTCCATATGTATTAACAGTCTTCCTCCATAGAAACTCACTTCGATTATCACCAAATCGAATTCCATTCAATTCCAATTTAATATATTAAATTGGAAATCTTTACTTTGGAAAATTCCATTAATATTAATTAAAAGATTACAAATTCCAAATCATATTCTTCACTGTTAATTGGGTTAAAGAACAAGTGTTATTTAAAATACCGTTCACGATAAACCCAAAAATCCAATTCTTTTATTCAATTCCAATTAAATACTAATTAATTGGAAAACTTCACTAAATCTTAATTTAAAGATCTATTCTTTTCTCAACTGGGTTTAAGAAAAGTGCTAACAAAGACACTGTTCACGACAAACCCAAAAATCCAATTTGATATCAAATACGAGGCTCTGAATAGAAATTATATTGGCTTATATTCAATACCAAATTCTGAAACCAACCAATATCGTATTGGGAATAACGATATATATATATATATCTTCCATATTCCCCAACAATATCCATATAATCACGGAATCCAATATCGAAATATTCCGAAGATTATTTCCCTTCAGATCCATTCCAATTTATTCATTGGAAAAATTCTGGTTATTTTAAAACCATTTTCAAATCTGATTTGTTTATTTCTAAAAAATAAATAAATAATTATTCTAGTTTATAACTAGTCCATTTCGATAAAAATATATTTTTATCTTGGCAAAACTGGAAATTTTCATCAAAAATCTTTCCAAATCATTTATTATGATTTTACATAATTTTTCCATATTTTTAATAATTTTAATATCGCCCAGTCGGTTTCCAATAATGGCCACTGAACTGCATCCATAGTGACCTTTTCTGAAATTAATTTCGACATATCTCCAAATCTAACCAATAGATTTCAAATCTCTTATATTCATCGGAAAGCTCTTTTCGATACGAACCCAACGGTTCCAGTTTTAGGAGAATCCGACAGTTGGATTACCCATAACATCCATTTGAAGTTAATGGTCAAAATTCACGAACGCTCGCTGCGCGGCGCGTTCTATTCAGGCCATTAGTGTGTGTGTGTGTATATATATATATATATATATATATATATATATATATATATTTCATCGATATCCATTTAAAATGAATTTTATGAATCGTTTTAAATTTGTTTTAAAAATGATTTCCACTTCCATTTCAATTTCATATCAAAATTGAATATTCCATTAAAAATTCGTTTTAAATTCATTTTAAAATGATTTCAATTCCATTTCAATTTTAAATCAAAATTGAATTTTCCCTTTATAAATTTGTTTTAAAATGATTTCAATTTGATTTCAAGTTTAAATCAAAATTGAATTTTCCCTTATAAATTCGTTTAAATTCATTTCAAATCGATTTCAATTCCATTTCAATTTTAAATCAAAATTGAATATTTCATTTATAAATTCATTTATAAATTCATTTCAAATCGATTTCAATTTTTAAACAAAATCGAATATTCCATTACAAATTCGTTTAAATTCAATTTAAAATGATTTCAATTTGATTTTTCAAATTTAAATCAAAATTGAATACTCCTTTTATAAATTCGTTTTAAATTCATTTTAAAACGATTTCCATTTCATTTTCAAATTTAAATCAAAATTTGAATATTTCTTATCATTATAATATTAAAATGATAATATTTTCAAAATATCATATTTTGAAAACACTTTTCGATATTCATTATAAAATGAATAAAATCTATATAAAATCCCGTTTGTGTTAAAATGGCGTTTAACTACTTAACACGGCTTCACATTTCAATATTCACTGAATATTATTTGAAAATATTTGTTAATTCTGAACTAGAATCAGACTCAATCAATTACCATATAATTTCAGTTATATGGATTTAATACATCGTGTGTATCCAACAATAATGATAAACAATCATTAAAAATTCAAACAACATCCAGAGTGCATTCTATAACTCTATAAGCATTAAAATAAATAAATAACGCTTATACAGTCTGCCAACCCATCGATTGACAAACCGCTAATTATTTGGATCGGTGTATGTCAAATATTATCCCAATACCCGTGTGGGGTTTTCAAACAACAAACACTGTTTATTATTTGTGTAGTTGGGCGATGTGTAAAATTTATCGTCCCAATTAATATCAGTAAAATAAGTATACATAAACAAACCGTCCGGTTTGTAAATGAATATTTATTTTATTTCATGATAATATATATATATATATATATTTTATATAAATAATTTTTATATACAACGATATCAATACATGACAATCCAAACATAATACAAACAAATAATCAACTGGTCTGCACAAAAAATAGTGTCGGAGACTTTTAAGCCCCATCTACATCCTAGTATATATTAACTGGAAAATAATTTGAGTGTGAGAGAGATCTCACTTTCATTTCCACTCCTTCATTCTTTTATTCTGAATTTCTGTTCTGTTTTGAATTTAAATTCACTTCGAATCCTGATGTGCTCTGCTTCTGATCTAGTCAGTTCCATGTCGACGTGCTTGTCGAGATGAGTCTAATGCATTTTGAATCGTCGAATTTGGACCTCGTATGAAGGAGATATTGATTTTAAAACATTTGATTATATTATGAGATAATTAATATATATATAATTAACTAAATAAACTAAATAATTAACCCTCCTTCTTCATCGTTCAAGGACTGAACCCACAACCCACTCCATCGCTTTCTCACTCCACCGATACACCTCACTACAGGCCACTGATCCCTGATTAACACCCATCACCTCGTGCGCAATTGCCTTAGCCTCATCCACCAGGAGCCGTACGAAATTTGATTAACCCTAGATCCCCCAAAACTGATGTGAACGAGCCACCTTTGAGGAAAAAAATCTCACCCCGCACAAAATGAATTAGGATCTTAACCGTATCGATTGAAAGAGGATAAAAATCTCTACAGATTTCCCTTTGATCTCAGGATTTAATTCGCTTTGTGATAGGAGAGATTAAGGTTTTGAATTGGGACAATTTTCACCCTTGATTCCTATAGAATGGCGGCGGGTCTGAAATAATAAGAAAAACTAGGGTTTTTGAAAGCTTATATATATTTTTTATTATTATTTAATTCCAAAAATACTGGTTTATAGATTCGAACTCCAATTCAAACTCAGCGACTATCGCCCCAAACCAAATACCACCATTCCGGATCCAACAAAAGTGGTTTCGTCGAAAACGGAGGTCATTTGCAAAATGGCTATTTATTATATTATATTAAATTCCATAGCGACTATTTCAAATTTTAAACTGGACATAACTTTCAGTTCCCGTTATGAAATTCGGATTTTTCACATTCGTTGGAAAGATATTTTTAACAGATTCAAATATTTCTTGTTTCACTAAAATCCAATTTATTTTGAATCCTATACATTCATGTGAAATTTGGAATCAAATTTTCAAACTACCGCGCCATTTTAAACTCGTTTTATAATTAAATTAAAAAAACTCATTCTAAATTTGATTTAAATAAATTTTTAGTCGTTATTATTTAAAATAAATCTTCTTAAATATTCAAAATCCAATAAAATTATTAAAATAAAAATATTAAATTGGTTCTGAAAATCCGGGTTGTTACAATCTCCCCCACTTAAAATCTTTTCGTCCTCGAAAAGGAACGGAGCTATAAGTTGTTTAACTAACCAACTCAACTTTCATTCTGGCGTTCATTCTTCAACTTTTCAGTTTATAAGAATTTTCTAATTTCTCAAAAATTTGGCTAACACCCTAAATTTTCGAACATTTTCGCCATAACCTCCTTTGTACGGGGTGATATTTAAAATCGCAACTTGCCTCACAGGGCCCTCACCAATCCAAAAGAAAAGGGAAAAGTCAAGCGGCTAGCCAATCGGCTCATAAAACCACCAAAACCCATAAAATGGTAAACATGTACCAATTTGTCGGGCATACAATTTTATTCCTCTTCTTAGCATCCCTGCTATGACCTGTTCATTATATACACATGTACATGTATGCAATTCTAATAAATTTTCAGTTCAGTTCAATATTTTCTCGATTTGGCTAAGATTAACTTTCATGTTCTCTTATTGGTTTTAATTTGGGTCAATTCAAATTTTCACTTTCATATTGGATTTATTATTCCAATATTTTATTAGTTGAACAAATAATCACATAACACAACCAACAATCAATTACTGAATTAAATTTCCTAAACATATAAATTTTGTATATATATTCAAAAATCATATTTTAGCGTCAAATCACGAATAATAAATTCTAACTAAGGTTTTGGTTCTCATACCAGTCGATTGGAAATATATAGATATTCCACTTCCGAAACTCGAACATAAACACTGATGCTGATATATATATATATATATCACCAGAATCATCTTCGGGCGACTAGAGTGTGACCCTATATCTATCCAGTATATTCAAGACTTCGAATACACGCTTGCAAGGCATATATTCAAACTCTTCTTACACTTGATAGACCAATTTCAATGTAAAAAATATATTCAAATACGTATAATTTGATATAAAATTTTCAAAATTTAATTTGATTTTTAAAAATAACACTCTTAGAACTAATTCTAGGATACTACTGATCCCATCTCTAACAAGTCATTCTCCTTAGATATTACTAATCCAATCTCTGATGAATTCTTTCGTTCGGTCCTAATGTGTCTTGTTCTCGAGCCTTGTAAACCAAAGCTCTGATACCACACTGAGACGACCCAAACTCACTGTTACGGGAAAGCCCAGATTGAATTGAGAACACGACAAATCAGAGCACAAACAGAAGAACATTTCATTGCTTTTTACAATAATTTACATCAGAGTACAAGTATATTCAGAGTACGATTAAATATTACATAGAAAAATATCAGAGATTAAAATACAAAGTAGCTTAATTAAAATGTAAAAATACAATGCGTAGCGGAAATACATTGATACATACAATGAAAGAAATACACGGATACAGAACATTCCGAAAATAGCTCCAGCTATAAATCCAGGATCCTGTATAAATAAATCTGCAAAACCAAAACTACTAGTTGTCCGTGTGGAAAATTAGGGGCACCCAGAGTTTAGGTTAAAACAATAAACTCCAGGTCAGTCATGGGACTGGTGTGAGAACTAAAACAGTTATTTAAAACTTTTTTTAAAAAAATAAGGTAAAACAAGGGACCATGCCATATAACACGGAAAGAGTTTACCCCCAAGAATACCAGTGCCTAAAACAAACAACACAATGCTAAATAAAGAAAAATGAAGCTATTAAAGACTCAGGCCTCATCACACAATAAACGCAGTTGAGGATAGGGTTTTACCTTATAATAGCCAAATATGCTTGGTATGTTTTAAAACAAAATTTTTATTATTACTATGAGTGAAGAAATCAACTTCAAATATAAATGTATTAATCATAGACGACATGAGCGCCCCATCCCACTATGTCGCCATATATAGTTTATAATGAAAACCGCCAAATGTTGTATTGGAAGTTTGGATTTCCATACTAGTGGCTCCTAATTCGAAAGATCTATCGCATAGTGCAATTCCCAACGGTTTACGTCGCAGGCATGCGAAAGCACCATAATGAACATACGCAGTATCCAGGAAACAAGTTACTGTGGCTTACGTCCAAGCATTGGAAAACACTGCTAACTCTATCCATCTGGGAATCGGGGCATGTGCCCTATCCCTACTGGTGTGGAGCAACCACACCCAGTATAACCACGGTCGACTGAATCTCTGACAATCCGTAGGATGTCTATCCTCGTCTCTAAAGCATACTGATCTAACCATCAGTTTGCCACTATACTGGTGTGTGAGGCTCGCGAATTAACACTACACAAAGAGGTGATATTTAAAGTTGTGCTTTGACCATCATGCACCAAGCTTTGCTTTTCAACAACAGCTTGGATCACTGCATCTCAGCATGCCACAATGTCAATCCATACCGTACCACTTATTTCTACCGATATATAACCTCTAAGCTCGTACGTCTTAGAGAAGGGTGTTAAGCAAGAGAATAAATTCTCCGCCACTAAACAGATATATATTTAGCAGAGATCAAAAAATTCAAAATAAAGGAGTACAACGTCAGACATACCATCCATTTACAAGTCCGTTCTAGGTCTAAATGAATCCAAACGCACCTTATTCCTCGCCCTGTATGTCCAATACAGGATAGAGGCCCTCGCATATCCGTACAATCAACAAGTACGTCCGGACGGCTACCACTGTAGCCCCTTCAAGGTAGCTACTCCAATCATTGGCATCAGTAGCAACCCACTCATTCGATGTGAAGATCATCGGTCTTGCACCGTCTTCAATCTCTTCGACTTTTCGTCGTATCAGTTATTCATTTCAAATCGATTTCAATTCCATTTCAATTTTAAATCAAAATTAAATATTTCATTTATAAATTTGTTTATAAATTCATTTCAAATCGATTTCAATTTTTAATCAAAATCGAATATTCCATTACAAATTCGTTTTAAATTCATTTTAAAACGATTTCAGTTTGATTTTTTAAATTTAAATCAAAACTGAATATTCCTTTTATAAATTCGTTTTAAATTCATTTTAAAACGATTTCCATTTCATTTTCAAATTTAAATCAAAAGTTGAATATTCTTTATCATTATAATATTAAAAGGATAAGATTTTCAAAATATCAGATTTTGAAATCACTTTTCGATATTCATTATAAAATGAATAAAATCAACAGAAAATCCCGTTCGTGTTTAAATGGCGTTCAACTACTTAACATGGCTTCACATTTCAATATTCACTTAATATTATTTTAAAATATTCGTTATTTCTAAACTAGAATCAGACTCAATCAATTACCATATAATTTCAGTTATACGGATTTCATACATCATGTGTATACAACAATAATTATAAACAATCATTAAAAATTCAAACAACATCCAGAGTGCATTCTACAACTGTATAAGCATTAAAATAAATAAATAAATAACGCTTATATAGTCTGTCAACCCATCGATTAACATACCACTAATTATTGGGATTAGTGTATGTCAAAAATTATCCCAATAACCGTGTGGGGTTTTCAAACAACAAACACTGTTTATTATTTGTGCAGTTGGGCGATGTGTAAAATTTATCGTCCTAATTAATATCAATAAAATAAGTGTACATAAACAAACCGTCCGGTTTATAAATGAATATTTATTTTATTTCATGATAATTTATATATATACTTTATATAAATAATTTTTATGTACAACGATATCAATACATGACAATCCAAACACAATACAAACAAACAATCAACTGGTATGTACAAAATAAACAGTGTCGGGGGCTTTTAAGCCCCGTCTGCATCCTAGTATATATTAACTGGAAAATAATTTTAGTGTGAGAGAGATCTCACTTTCGTTTCCACTCCTTCATTCTTTTATTCTGAATTTTTGTTCTGTTTTGAATTTAAATTCACTTCAAATTCTGATGTGCTCCGTTTCTGATCTAGTCAGTTCCATGTTGAAGTGCTTGTCGAGATGAGTCCAATGCATTTTGAATCGTCGGATTTGGACCTCGTATAAAGAAGATATTGATTTTATTACGTTTGATTATATTATGAGATAATTAATATATATATATATATATATATTAATATAATTAACTAAATAAACTAGGTAATTAACCCTCGTTCTTCATCGTTTAAGGACCGAACCCGCAACCCACTCCATCGCTTTCTCTCTCCACCGCTACACCTCACCACAGGCCACCGTTCCTCGATCAACACCCACCACCTCGTGTGTTATCGCCTGAGCCTTCTCCACCAGGAGCCGTACGAAATTCGATTAATGCTAGGTCCCCCAAAACTAATGTGAATGAACCGCCTTTAAGGCAGAAAATCTCACCCCACACAACACGAATTAGGATCTTAACCGTATTGACTGAAAGAGGATAAAAATCTCTACAAATTTCCCTTTGATCTCAGGATTTAATTCGCTTTGTGATAGAAGAGATTCAGGGTTTGAATTGGGATGATTTTCGCCCTTGATTCCTATAGAACGGCGGCAGGTCTGAAATAATAAGGAAAACTAGGGTTTTTGAATGCTTATATATATGTTATTATTTAATTCCAAAAATATTAGTTTATAGATCTGAACTCCAATTCAAACCCAGCATCTGTCGCCCCTAACCAAATACCCTCATTCCAGACACAATGGGATACGTCTGATAAGCCAATTCAACTGTTCCAATCGGTTTTCATCAAAATTAAAATATAAATCAATATATATTGAATTCAAACGTACATTTTAATTTACCAGGGCCACATACTTACTCTAAAAATTCCTGAACAATAAATCTAACTATGTTCTGACGATGCGGTCCTAACAAAACTAATTTCGTCGAATTTGTTGACTGTTTGAAAATGGTCATTTTCTGGTCGACCAATTCAAATTTAAATTACCAAACACATTTAAATTTACTGCGCTCACATATTAAATCCAAAAATTATGAAATTTGAAAGCTAACAATAATTTGACATTACGGATCCAACAAAAGTGATTTCATTGAAAATGGAGGTCATTTGCAAAATGGCTATATATTATATTATATTAAATTCCATAGCAACTATTTCAAATTTTAAACTGGACATAACTTTCAATTCCCGTTATGAAATTTGGATTCTTCACATTCTTTTGAAAGATATTTTTAAACAGATTCAAATATTTCTTGTTTCACTAAAATCCGATTTTTTTGAATCCTGTACATTCATTTGAAATCGAATTTTTAAACTACCGCGCCATTTTAAACTCCTTTTATAATTAAATTAAAAAATTCGTTCTAACTTCGATTTAAATAAATATTTAGTCGTTATTATTTAAAATAAGTCATTTTAAATATTTAAAATCCATTAAAATTTCTAAAATAAAAATATTAAATTGGTTTTGAAAATCCGGGTTGTTACAGATACGACCTTATATCAAAAGATTTAGACACTACTTTTCATTGAATCTCTTCACCATAAGTTACAACTGTTAAACCATTATATATAGGTGATTACTGCTAATTTTCTATTTTTTGCATTACAAAATTGCTTGAACGCACTTTCAATCTCAACATACAAGCAATATCTTTCGTCCTTACCTTTGTATACTTAATCATATATACATATACTCGAGGAGAAGATTATAGGAAGGGTATACTGTAAAAAGAACAATCTGTATTATCAAAAACACAAATAGTTTACAAAATTTCTTTTTATTGTGTAAAGTCATGTTCTGCTGCTCAAGCATGTCAAGTCCTCTTTGGCTGCTGAGGCGAAATCTTGTTTCGTTGCTCAGGTCCATGTTCCGCTGCTTAGATGTTGTAAAGACCTATTCCTACAGGTTAAGAAAGGGTTATTTTTTAGTTGAAATTCGATAAGGAGTCTGGGACTAGACTAGGACGGTCTCTGGACCAACATAAAACATCCAGGTGCCGTTTACTTTATTTACTTCATTTACTCTACTTATCTGTGATATCCGTTGATTTAGTTTATCTAATTAAGTATTTACTTGCATAACTATATCAAGTAAATTATATCACAATATCAATACTTCTACATATACACTCAGCTCCATATTACTTGATCATACTCTTGTAATCTTTTCCTTGACATTTTAACATCACCATCAAGAGCAGGAAAAATTATAAATTGCAATTATAAGTACTTATAACATTGTATAATCTTATATATGTATTGCAATTATAAAAGAGTAGTGTAGCTTACCTCTTTCTCTCTCTCTCTCTCTCTCTCTCTCTATATATATATATATATATATATATATATATATATATTGATGTTTTTATTATTATTGACGTGATGTATTTTGTAATAGATGTGATATGTGTAACCAAAAAAATGGCAAAAACGCCCATAGATTAGAAATTGTAGAGAAGAATGAAGAAATATAAAATGAAAGCAAGAGGAAAACAGAAAATACACAAGATTTATAGTGGTTCGACGTTAACGTTCTTATGTCCACTTCATAATTCTCTGATTTTTGAAGAAATTACAATTAAAAGGATTACTATCTCCAAACACTTTCAATACAACATGAACACTCTCAAAATTCTCAGTTCGGATTCGAAATATGGGTTAGTTTAGAGATGATGATGGCCGACTCGTGTGTCTGTCAAGTTATCAAAATGCCAAAAGTCCTCTTTATGGCTTCGAAATAGTGTATTTATAAATGCTGCAACGGGTTGGCTCGGACCCAAGGCAGGAACTGTTGGAGACGCGTGGCACTCGGCCGGTTGTGTAGGAAATCTCTGAGAACGGTCATGTGCAGAAAGTGGGATCGGATTGTGGCTTCATGGGGGCATGTGGAAACATCCTCAAATCGTGAGGAGATTGTGGTAAAAGCAGTAGGAACATGGGTAATTGCCTAGTCAATTGGGATCATATATGATTTGGATCGGATTCTTCGATCCGGAAGTTTGTTCGATCTGATGTCTCTTATACTGGGATTGTTTTCTTCGATCTAGAAGGCATTAGATCCAAATGCTTTTGATTTGAGGCCGTATCTTTGAATCGATCCAAAATCAATTTCTCTGGAAGCATGATTCTCGATGTTTAAAGTTCATGACCATGATTATTCGAAACTTGGATGACCTTGCTACAAGACAGGCTAACAATATATATCATTTGTATCCATGATTGGGTTACGATATATATTGCTAAGTATGTGTTGTTTGAGTCATGAATAATGATTGAAAGAAGAAAAATTACACTTTTTTTTTACCATTTGCAATTGCTTATTTGTTGTTGGTTTCCAACTGCTGACGACGATAGCTGACGTTTTATTGGTCGAAGGATAACATTCTCCATCGGTCTCATATGTACTCAATGTTGCAACGAAAGTTGTTTATAAAATTCCCATATGTACTTAGCAGTTCACAAAAACCTGCCAAAATGTTACCAACAGAGCTTTTGAAAATCGATCGATAGGCAGTAGCTCGACAACCAATATCTCGATGGTTATTTTTGACGATTACATAAGGTTAGCGATGTCCATCGACGACAAATAGTTGATAAAAATTAACAATCGTTTTTTCTTGTATTATGCTTAATTGTAATTACGGCAAATGTTGGTTCTCGATTTGGTTTTTTTTTTTAGAAAGATGATACTTTGATATACAAATTTTTAATAATATGCGACATACTGCATGACAAGTGGGTACTCGTCTTAACCAGTTTTAATAAGGTGGTTGACAAATTATATGGCTTGATTATCTCATAGTTCTTGCACTTTTACATATAGGAAAACCTTGCTAGGTACATCTGTCAAGTTATATCATATCCAAGACAATTAAATAAAACACCACGTCATTTTTTCTTGTTCATTTTTACCTTCGATCACGACGAACAAGAATGTTGAGATACCCCATGGCTTTTAATACAACTGAATACACCCCTCCAACTCCCTCACATCCAAAAAAATGGGCGATAGCGAGAGAAAAGGAAATGAAAATAGAGGACCATTAAATATTTCACCCTCTTCCGTAAAATGATGTGTCTTTCTGGTAAGAATGAAAGATTTGAGCTCTAAAAAAAACGAGGTAGGGAAAACATGCAAATCAATGGTGTGTATGTGGATGACTGGAGTAATTGGTTGGTGGGGATAAACAAGCGACGGGTGTTAATTTGTTCTATGTAGCTAATATCAACTAAAGTATTGTAACGATATGAGCAAGAAAACAATTTTTCAATACTGTTGATTATAGTATGAACATATACATCGAAAAAACAAGGAAAATTTTCTGGTTTGGACCATTTCTGAAAGCTTAAAACAAAAATAGCCCATTTTCAAAACTAATTATGAAAATAGACCACTTTATTTGCAAAAGCGTCATCCTGATTAACGCCAGCTCATTTTTGCCCTTTTTTACAAAGTCATTCCCAGATAACGCTCAATTGAGAGCTCATTGTCTAACCACCCGCTTCTTTCCTTTCCCATTTACTTTCTTCCAAACATTTTGTTCATCCGAAAAGTTTCCTCCCTATTTCAAAATTAGACCAAAAATAATATTTTTCTCCAAAATTCAGCCAAATGGCCTCCTCTTCTTCTCATCCACCACCTATTTGTAAGTATTCCTAACTTTATGTGATTAAAGCTGGTAAATTTGGAAATCTAGGGTTTTCCATGGTTTAGGATTTTAGCTCTAATCCCTTTGTTGGTGAAATGGATGTGATTTGTAGTTCCTATGGCTTACAACTTAATGTTTTCGTGAACGTATTCATGATTAAGGGTTTTGTATGTGTATGTTTAAAGTTACATTTATTCATGTAGTATGTGTATGTTTAGTGTTTGTATGTGCATATTTAGTATGTGTTTGTGTATGCATATGTGTATTTACATTGATGATTAACAGGTTTTCAACTCTAATCCCGTCGTTGGTGAATTTCATGTTTAGTAAGTGTATGTTTAGTATGTGTATGTATAATATTTGTATGTGTTTGTGTATGCGAAGCGATAATACGAGAATGTACCATTTGAGTGGCATATAAATGTGGAATATGGAATGACTTTTTTATAAGTGAGTTGTGACTGTGTTGGTTGATTAATGTACTAATGTGCGCATCTTAACCGGTTATATAGTACGAAGAAATGGTACCCGGACTGGTCGATCCAGACATTCTTTACTTGCAAGCAAAGCCACAGGACTAGTAACCAGGAAACGATTGCGGTAACATTATTTAACTTACTCATTACGAAATTTTTTTATGTTAAAGTTCGTCTATTGATGTATTTATTTATTGTGAATTCATTGTAGATGGAGCATAGTGACCCGGAGGGCACCATCGACCATACGTCTACTCTTAAGCAATTTACATCTACTCATCCAAAGGTTTTGGCCCTGTTAGATAGAGCCGGATTTGGGTTAGTTCACAAGGTTGGGTATGCACAACTTGATAGAAACTTAATCACGACCTTGCTCGATAGGTGGAGACCCGAGATGACGATAACTTTAAAAGATGTGGCGGTGTTATTCGGGTTTCCAATAGACGGTGAGGCAATTGTTAGAGTTAAATGTTCAGACAATTACAAGTTAATGCTTGAGAATTTGGTTGGCCTGACTCCTCCAGACGATGCTTAGTGGGGGAATGAGAATGTTTTGTGTACATGGTATTGTTCTGATTAAGCGGGTGATATTCCGCCAAATGCAACTCCGCTGAAAAAGCAAAAATGTACTCATGCCATCATGTTGCACATTGTTACTCAGCGACTTTTATACAATAGGTTGAAATCTAGAGTCGCTCTTCATCGGCTCCCTTTTATTGTGGACTTTGATGAGTGTAGAATGTGACGAAAAGGAATCTCGCTCGATCATGATTAGTCGCTAAACCGACCAAGACCGTTCGAAACCTCTGATTGTTTTGAGAACACGACAAAATAGAACGCAAACGGAAGAACTTTTCATTGTTAATTACAACAATTCCATCAGATACAAGAACATACGGAGTATAAATGAATAAATATTACACAGAAATATCAGAGATTTAAATTACATTTAAATACATCGTAGTGGAAATAATACAAAACACAACTGAAGGAGATATACAGATACAAAGCTTTCCGGATATCATTCCAGCTGTAAACCAGGATCCTGTGAATATAAATCTGCAAAAACCAAAACTACTAGCTGCCCGTGTCAAAATAAGGGCACCCAGAGTTTAGGTTAAAAATAATAAACTCCAGATCAGTCATGGGACTGGTGTGAGAACTAAAACAGTTATTTAAAACTTTACTTTAAATCAGATATATCAATGGACCACGCCTTATAACACGGAACGGGTTTCCTCCCAAGAATACCAGTGTATTAAACAAACAGCGCAATGCTAAATAAAGAAAAATGAAGCTATTATAAGACCCAGGTCCTATCACACAATGCAACGCTAGCCGGGGGATAGGGTTATCCCTTATAATAGCCAAACATGCTTAGTACGTTTAAAACAAATCATTTGATACTACTATAAGTGCATAGTGTATAAAACAACTTCAAATCATAAGTATCAATCATAGACGGCATGGGTACCATATATCATGTCGCCATACTAGTTTTACAATTAAAACCGCAAAAAATCACGTATTTGGAAATTGGATTTCCATCTGTGAACCGAGGCAAAAAATAGTCCTCTACCGATTCGAGACTGTCTAGCCCGAGTCTTAGGCAAGCGCGCAGACAAGCCTTGGATCGTCAGGGCCGGTCCACCGATGTGGATTATTATGCCTGAAAACTACATTTCCCCGCCCTTTGGGGCGTAAATGAGCCAACAAATGACTCCATCGGACCCGGATCATCCGATCAAACCGAGGCGCCTCGCAACAGCAACAACCACATAAGTCAAACTCGTCAGGGCGTGTAAAACCACTGATGCCACTTCTACCTAGAAAGAAACGCATGTCCTCCCTGAGGTCCTTCTCCCGTTTTTAGTCCACAACCGGGGTGTGAGGCTCGCGAATTCATGTTACACAAAGCTATGCCACACAGGTCGTGCTTTGATAATCAACCACAAGACTTTGCTTTTCAACAGAAGCCTTGATCATTTGCATCTTAGCATGCCACACAGGCAAACCACTCCATGCAATTGATATCCATCAATCACACAGAATGATATCCAATTGTCAGACACACGGTCCATTTACAAGTCCGTTCTGGGTCTGAACGAAACCGGAGGCACCTAGTACCTCGCATATACATTGATCTCCAAGTACGTCTGGACGACCACTAACTGATTCCCTCCTCTTGGGTGTACGACCCAATCAAGATCATCAGTAATTATCCAAACGACGTGAAGACCTCCGGTCTTCGACCACCGTCTTCATCCTCGACACCACGTCGAATCAGTTATTCAGAATGGGATAAACCCGGTCTTTCTGAATAACTCGCGTATATAATAAACAAGTGTTACACAAACACAACATACGCCGCATTCCAATTCATCAGTAACTAACCGTAAATTAACAAGAGAATAATTCCCCAAATATTAACCCAGAAGGCCGAAACAACATTAGATCAATACCCAGGAAACCGTTCTGCTTAGCTAACCTACAGTTAGTTTCTAAATTTTACATTCTTAGGGAAAGGTTCCCATTAATTTTATCAAAGATAAATTCTTTTAAATTTATTCTTTAATCTTCCTTTGAATATCACTTCAAACTAGTCGGGATTAGCGAACCACACCGACGTAATTATTTATTTTATTTCCCAATCCCAACCTATTCATCCCATGAAGTAAAACTGGTCATACTTCATATCTAACACCACGGTGTTATCGGTAAATTCAATTACCATTTCACGTTCAAATCTAATTAAAGATTTAACTATCGCCTGGAGCAAAACTGGTGATACTCCATTCTCGATCACTTCAATTTAATTAAAGATTCATTAAAACTCCACTTAGTTTTAATCTTTAACTGGGTTAAAGAATCAGTGTCATTTAAAACACAGTTCACGATAAACCCAAAATCACATCACATTTCAATCAGTCCCTAACCGTAAATTAGCAAGTGAGCAATTCCCTAAGTATTAATCCTGAAGGCTGAAACCAACATCAGATCAATACCCCAGAAACCATTCAACTTAACTAATCTCCAGTTAGTTTCTGATTTTCTTAACTCCTTTGGGTCTAAGAACAGTATTATTGAAGATACAGTTCACGACCCCCCAAAATTACATTCCATTAATTATCGGTTGAAAGAACAAGTGTTATTTAAAACACTGTTCACGATAAACCCAAAAATCAATACCAATTCAATTCCAATTAAATACTATTTAACTGGTACACTTTATTAAATCTAAATAAAAATATTTAATCTTTTTCTCGACCGGGCTTAAGAACAGTGTTAATGTAACACCCCGAATTTTTAAGTATAATTAAAAATGAAATAAAATATATGAAAATATGCTTATGATAGGTAAATAATGGTGATGCATAAGAAGAATTAATTAATACATGAAAGAGAAGAAAAATTAGTTCGATAACGGTGTGTGTAACGGAAAAGATAGTAAAATGAGGATAATTAATTTAAGAATCAGGAATTAGTAAAATGGACATCACCATTGCGTTCCTCTCGAAATTTTACATGAAATAGAGTCCGAGTTTTCGAAAATCGGAGTCCGGATGAAGAAGTTATGGCCTGTAGAAGATTCAGAAGGTTTCGGTCAGCACAGAACTGGGCAGGTCGACTTGGGGGCCAGGTCGACCACGGGGTCAACCTGGGAGTCGACCTCCCCCATGGGGGTCGACTATAGTGTCGACCTCCCCCCTACAGGTCAACCTGGTCGGCCTAATTCGGTCCAGAACACGTTATTGAAGCCCAAGGACGATTTTTGATGGTCCGGATTGGTTTTAGGGTTAATCTGATGGCTGGAATGAATTGCTACACCTATAAAAACAACCTAAGGCCTAGCCTTCTCTACACACAATTCTATTCTGCTTCTTCTCTGCCTCTTTTCTAAATAAAAATGGCGTCGCTACTCTACTGGAATCAAAACTAGAAGCTAATCAACATCAACCTAAGCAACTCAATTCAAATTAGAGATTAAAGCTTCTGCAACGATTCTACAACAATTAAAATTCTTTCTTTAATCCAACCAAGGCAAGTGCAGTTATTTTCCGATATAAACTTTAATCATAATTGTGACATGATTGTAAATCTGAATTTGAGATTGTGTATGTTCTGTTCTGATCTATTTTATTCTGTATCTCTTCTTCTTTCTGTTCTATAGCCAGGCTACTACGAGCCTGCGCCAATCTCCTAAGAGATTAACGCACAAACGCTAAAATGTTTGGGACAAATAATAAATGTGGAATAATTGGACATGGTTAATCTGTGACTGATTTAAGAAAAAAGGACATAGGTTGTAAACTAGATTTAGATCTATGCATATTCTGTGAATTGGAAGAAGAGGAACCATGGTATGTTAACATATGACTTGAGACAAAGAAAATATGGCTTAGGTATAAAGATTTACATTAAGGTAGGACATCTATTAAATGTAAATAAACACCTAAGTAAGGGATCATTGGGATATATGACATGCATAGTAATCGATGGTTATATTTGGTATATGATCATAGTGTGAATCATGACAATTATTTAGGTATGCTTAGGCCAAATTTAAAAATTAGGCAATATATGTTTGTGAAACTTTAAGGAATGATTAAATCTGTTATATTTGCCTAATCTGCTAGTTCTGCTATATTGCTTAATCTGCTAGTTCTGTTATATTGCTTAATCTGCTAGTTCTGTTATATTGCTTAATCTGCTAGATTTGTTCATCTGCCAAATCTATCATCTGCTAAGTCTTTTGAAAATGCTGGATCTGCTAGTTTGCTTAATCTGCTAAATCCGTTAAGTCGCCTAATCTGAAAAATCTGTTATCTGCAATATCTGTTGAGTTGATATAATTAGTCCGCTATTGACATAATCTGAATTGGCTATAGTTATGAATAATTGACATGTATATTAGGCGTGGATATAAATGGTAAATCATTAATTAATTGGCTGCAAAGATAAACATGGCTAACTCGAGGTTAGAATGAGTTTGCGGCGTAATTCTGCCCGGAACCGCCCGGCATATTCCACTGGTCGCAAACAATAGGTTCTAATGTGAAAAGTTAGTCATAACGTGCTTGAAACCCGAGGTTAGACTCAGTTTGCGACTGAAACCTGCCCGGAACCAACCGGCCTAACCAGTAGCCGCAAACTGTCAGTCTAATGTGAGAGGTTTGGGCATTAATATTTAATTAATGAAAATCTGAGATAATTATGATGACTAAAACGTGTTGGGTAAGGTTAAACCAATTGGACCAATGAATCTGATAAACCCGTTTTGTGAATCCGTAGGCCCAATACGAAGTTAGATAATCTGTAGCCAGTTAATCTGTAAGTCTGTTAATCTATAACCAGTTAATCTGTAAGCCTGTTAATCCGAACATCTGATCCGTTAGTCTGAAAACTGTTAACTTGATTGTCTGATCTGTGAACTAGTTAATCTAAATTTTGTATGTTTGAAACTTGTAGACAAGTTAAGCTGAAATCTGTTAGTCTGGAGACACAAGGTTAGGAGGGTAATTACTTGTGTCATCTGTTGTTTGGGACTCATATTAGTCAGTAACCCTTTCTGGTATCAAAACTTTGACCCAACAGTATGTAGGGTCCGGGCACGCTTACTGAACTAATTATAAGCGGTTCATTCTGATAATGGCGAGGGGTGTTGATGGTGCGTTCCAACCGGGTCATGTGCGTGCATGGATCCCGGTCTACCTCTGTGGATGTAAGACACCGTGACATCTGTAAATAGGTCTGTGCCAATTGGTTGTCACTTTAGGGAGTGATACACCCTACTGTGGGGCCGACACAGGATATTTATGTATTAAGGAGCCGATCACTTAGGGTAGGGTTTTAGGGTACATTTAGTTCTGTCTGTTTCTGTTGGTACCGTCTGTTTCTGTTGGATGGTAACACCTGTCTGTTTCTGCGTGGTACCGTCTGTTCGGGTGGTAAAGGCCCGTTACTAGTGTACACCTAATTCTACATTCTGTTTCCGTAGGGATTAATCTGTTTCTGCTTCTGTCTGTTTCTGATCGGGTAGTAAAGGCCCATTATTAGCATTCTGTTTCTGTTAAATTATTCTGTACCCGTTTCTGTTTCAGTTAGACATTAGGGTGACACCTAATTCTGTTATACTAGTATTAGTGCAGAGAAGTGTAAAACAATAGCTTATATCATTCTGTTCTTCTGTTATATCTGTTACACCTGTTACAGTTATCTCTCATCCAGTTTTATTTTCATGTCATGTTATTATTATATGTTCATAACTGAAAATCACTGGACTTGCCAGACTTTTTGTCTGACCCTTGTTGTTTCACCTCCTTTCTTCCGTTTCCCCCCAGGTTATCCAAGGAGGGAATACTTTAGCTTGATCCAGATTTCTTCTGCTTGAAGTGCTTAAAGTATGGCTTTGCTCTGTATAGCTTCCGTTCTATGGGGATTATGATTTTTAAACTTTGCATTCTGAAGGCTTTTGTACAAGACTGATATTTTGTACTTGAATTCTGATAATGTGATTTGAAAGGATGTAACCAAGTTTATTTCGGTTTCTGTTAAAATAAACTTATAAAATTTTCAAGTACTATTTTATCTGTCTTGTAAGTTTCTGTTCTGTTTACTAAAATGCTCCACCAAAGTTAAGGCATTCCCTTTGTGAGTGACCTTAACGGAGGTGGGGTGTTACACTTGGTATCAGAGCTAAAGGTTACCAGATTAGATAAAAGTTTTTGAAAACTATTTTCAAAAAGGCTTTAAAAGAAAGTATTTTCAAAAGGAAAGTTTATTTTGAAAAAAAACATAATCCCCAAAGCCATATATCTATCTTTTGATTCTCTGTCTGAATCCTTGTTTCCTTCTTTTTCTGAGTCTCCGGGGCTCCTGGCTTTCTGGGAGGTAACCTCATCGCGGCATGGTTCCGTAGGCTTGATAAGACTACGACACCTGTCAAAGGGCAAATAAGCGCCCGACTTCCATCTATAGCCACAGTAGTCTCGCCTATGGCTAATTTTCTTTCGAGCTTTGTAGGATTTTCCGGGCGATGGAGGCAGTTTTCGAGGGACTTGTCCACGTGTTACACACAGATAGTAAAGATGAGAATAAGGGAGATTGGCTAAGGAGCACAACCCAAGAATGAGAAACTCATGGACAGGGACTTGGTTCACAAAGGAGGCAAAAAGGAAACACAAAAGAAGGAAGAAAAGCCTGAAGATAAAGGTGGAGAAAAGTGCTTCACTTGTGGAAGCTTGACTCAAGAGGAAGGACAGAGGACATGACCTACTTCGGGAAGGCAGGCGAATGCTCTCATAGTTGGTGGATAGGATAGAAGTTGGAAAATTTCCGTGGAGAGTTTAGTTTCCTTATCTGATTATTGAGTTAGAACTCTTTCCGATTATGGCATTCTGTTTTTGTAGTCGAGTCTCTGCACTTTAATACTAGCCTTGTTTCTGATCTGGTTATAGTCTCAAACCCCATAGGGGTTACAACTCATCTGTTGGTGATAGGTTGGGGTTTGAGAGATATCTGTGTTAGGCATCAAGTAGGACGCATACATTCTGGGTTTTATCATGCTTAGTTTCCTAAGAATCATTCGGTAATCTGATCTGTACCAGTAGTCTGTAAATATCTGAATACTTCTGATAAGATTTCCAGTTTTGACATTGTCTAAAGATGGTAATCCTCTGGGTGTCAATTTGATGTTGGTTTCGGTCTTCGGGGCCGATACTTAGGACCCATGCCTAAGGGGAACCAAGTTTTTGTTCTATCTGTACTCGCTTCCATCATTCGATTGTATCCTATCGACCGAATCTTCGAAATTTAGGTAGAAACTAATGGGTGTAAACATGTGTTTGAGACATGTTATGTTGGATGGTTGCAAGTGCATGCAAGTGGTTGCTAGTGGTTGCCCGTGGATGCATATACACACACTAGGCACTAGATCGGCTCGAAAACACTCTCATACTGCATATGGATGTGTGAGCATTTTTAATTTTTGTGGATGCAAAATGATTGACTCAGCACATGGATGTTGCATATGACTGAATGGTTGTGCACTCATATAGAAATGATATGTATCGAGTAGGAAAATTGCATACATGTTGGACTCATGGCACTGGCATAATTCGCATTAAGGAGGTCAACTGAATCAGTGGACCGCCTGATCTTTGCATTAGACAAGGAACATATACACACACTTCTTGCATATGTTCATACAGCATTAGAAATCTCTTAAGTACAATGAATGCCTGTGATTGGTGATTGAGTAGATGGATGATTGGATGGTAGGACACATTCTTCTTAACTTGAAGATTTCGAGGACGAAATCCTTTAAGGAGGGGAGAATGTAACACCCCGCATTTTTAAGTATAATTAAAAATGAAATAAAATATATGAAAATATGCTTATGATAGGTAAATAATGGTGATGCATAAGAAGAATTAATTAATACATGAAAGAGAAGAAAAATTAGTTCGATAACGGTGTGTGTAACAGAAAAGATAGCAAAATGAGGATAATTAATTTAAGAATCAGGAATTAGGTAAAATGGACATCACCATTGCGTTCCTCTCGAAATTTTACATGAAATAGAGTCCGAGTTTTCGAAAATCGGAGTCCGGATAAAGAAGTTATGGCCTGTAGAAGATTCAGAAGGTTTCGGTCAGCACAGAACTGGGCAGGTCGACCTGGGAGTCGACCTTCCCCATGGGGGTCGAATATAGTGTCGACCTCCCCCCCCCCCCCCTCCCCCTACAGGTCGACCTGGTCGGCTTGTTTCGGTCCAGAACACGTTTTTGAAGCCCAAGGACGATTTTTGATGGTCCGGATTGGTTTTAGGGTTAATCCGATGGCTGAAATGAATTGCTACACCTATAAAAACAACCTAAGACCTTGCCTTCTCTACACACAATTCTATTCTGCTTCTTCTCTGCCTCTATTCTAAATAAAAATAAAAATGGCGTCGCTACTCTGCTGGAATCAAAACTAGAAGCTAATCAACATCAACCTAAGCAACTCAATTCAAATTAGAGATTAAAGCTTCTGCAATGATTCTACAACAATTAAAGTTCTTTCTTTAATCCAACCAAGGCAAGTGCAGTTATTTTCCGATATAAACTTTAATCATAATTGTGACATGATTGTAAATCTGAATTTGAGATTGTGTATGTTCTGTTCTGATCTATTTTATTCTGTATCTCTTCTTCTTTCTGTTCTATATCCAGGCTACTACGAGCCTGGGCCAATCTCCTAAGAGATTAACGCACGAACGATAAAATGTTTGGGACAAATAATGAATGTGGAATAATTGGACATGGTTAGTCTGTGACTGATTTAAGAAAAAAGGACATAGGTTGCAAACTAGATTTAGATCTATGCATATTCTGTGAATTGGAAGAAGAGGAACCATGGTATGTTAACATATGACTTGAGACAAAGAAAATATGGCTTAGGTATAAAGATTTACATTAAGGTAGGACATCTATTAAATGTAAATAAACACCTAAGTAAGGGATCTTTGGGATATATGACATGCATAGTAATCGATGGTTATATTTGGTATATGATCATAGTGTGAATCATGGCAATTATTTAGGATGGCTTAGGCCAAATTTAAAAATTAGGCAAGATATGTTTGTGAAACTTTAAGGAATGATTAAATCTGTTATATTTGCATAATCTGCTAGTTCTGCTATATTGCTTAATCTGCCAGTTCTGTTATATTGCTTAATCTGCTAGTTCTGCTCTACTGCCTAGTCTGCTAGATTTGTTCATCTGCCAAATCTGTCATCTGCTAAGTCTGTTGAAAATGCTAGATCTGCTAGTTTGCTTAATCTGCTAAATCCGTTAGTCGCCTAATCTGAAAAATCTGTTATCTGCAATATCTGTTGAGTTGATATAATTAGTCCGCTATTGACATAATCTGAATTGGCTATAGTTATGAATAATTGACATGTATATTAGGCGTGGGTATAAATGGTAAATCATTAATTAATTGGCCGCAAAGATAAACATGGCTAACTCGAGGTTAGAATGAGTTTGCGGCGTAATTCTGCCCGGAACCGCCCGGCATATTCCAGTGGTCGCAAACAATAGGTTCTAATGTGAGAAGTTAGTCATAATGTGCTTGAAACCCGAGGTTAGACTCAGTTTGCGACAGAAACCTGCCCGGAACCAACCGGCCTAACCAGTAGCCGTAAACTGTCAGTCTAATGTGAGAGGTTTGGGCATTAATATTTAATTAATGAAAATCTGAGATAATTATGATGACTAAAACGCGTTGGGTAAGGTTAAACCAATTGGACCAATGAATCTGATAAACCCGTTTCGTGAATCCGTAGTCCCAATACGAAGTTAGATAATCTGTAGCCAGTTAATCTGTAAGTCTGTTAATCTGTAACTAGTTAATTTGTAAGCCTGTTAATCCGAACATCTGATCCGTTAGTCTGAAAACCTGTTAACTTGATTGTCTGATCTGTGAACTAGTTAATCTAAATTTTGTATGTCTGAAACTTGTAGACAAGTTAAGCTGAAATCTGTTAGTCTGGGGACACAAGGTTAGGAGGGGAATTACTTGTGTCATCTGTTGTTTGGGACCCATATTAGTCAGTAACCCTTTCTGGTATCAAAACTTTGACCCAACAGTAAGTAGGGTCCGGGCACGCTTACTGAACTAATTATAAGCGGTTCATTCTGATAATGGCAAGGGGTGTTGATGGTGCGTTCCAACCGGGTCATGTGTGTGCATGGATCCCGGTCTGCCTCTGTGGATGTAAGACGCCGTGACATCTGTAAATAGGTCTGTGCCAATTGGTTGTCACTTTAGGGAGTGATACACCTTACTGTGGGGCCGACACAGGATATTTATGTATTAGAGAGCCGATCGCTTAGGGTAGGGTTTTAGGGTACACTTAGTTCTGTCTGTTTCTGTTGGTACCGTCTATTTCTGTTGGGTGGTAACACCTGTCTGTTTCTGCGTGGTACCGTCTGTTCGGGTGGTAAAGACCCATTACTAGTGTACACCTAATTCTACATTCTGTTTCCGGAGGGATTAATCTGTTTCTGCTTCTGTCTGTTTCTGATCGGGTAGTAAAGGCCCATTATTAGCATTCTGTTTCTGTTAAATTATTCTGTACCCGTTTCTGTTTCAGTTAGACATTAGGGTGACACCTAATTCCTTTATACTAGTATTAGTGCAGAGAAGTGTAAAACAATAGCTTATATCATTCTGTTCTTCTGTTATATCTGTTACACCTGTTACAGTTATCTCTCATCCAGTTTTATTTTCATGTCATGTTATAATTATCTGTTCATAACTGAAAATCACTGGAATTGCCAGACTTTTTGTCTGACCCTTGTTGTTTCGCCTCCTTTCTTCCGTTTCCCCCCAGGTTATCCAAGGAGGGAATACTTTAGCTTGATCCGGATTTCTTCTGTTTGAAGTGCTTAAAGTATGGCTTGGCTCTGTATAGCTTCCGTTCTATGGGGATTATGATTTTTAAACTATGCATTCTGAAGGCTTTTGTACAAGACTGATATTTTGTACTTGAATTCTGATAATGTGATTTGAAAGGATGTAACCAAGTTTATTTCGGTTTCTGTTAAAATAAAGTTATAAAATTTTCAAGTACTATTTTATCTGTCTTGTAAGTTTCTGTTCTGTTTACTAAAATGCTCCACCAAAGTTAAGGCATTCCCTTTGTGAGTGACCTTAATGGAGGTGGGGGTGTTATAGTTAATGAAGACACCATTCACGACAAACCCAAATCACATTTGATATTAAATACAAGGCTCTGAATAGGAAACATATCGGCTTATATTCAATATCAAATTCTACGACCAACAAATATCGTATTGGAAATAACGATATAAATATATCTTTCAAATTTCCATAACAATATCTGTATAATCACGAAATCCAACATCGAAATATTCCACAGACAATTTTGATTCAAATCTATTCCAATTCACTTATTGGAAATTCTGGTTACTTTTAAAACCCTTTCAAATTCACTTTATTTATTTCGAAAAATAAATGAATTATAATTCTTGTTCAAAACTAGTTCATTTCGATAAAAAACTATTTTTATCTTTTCAAATATGGATTTTTTTTCATCCCAATTCTTCCCAAATCATTTCTTATGATTTTACACAAATTATTACTATTTTTAATAATTTTATCAAGGCCCGTACAGTCGATTTCCATCAATGACCATCGAACTGCACTTACAGCGACCTTTTCCAAATTTGATTTGGACATAATTCCAAATCCAACCGTTATATTTCTAATTTCTAATATTCGTTAGAAAGCTCTTTTCGATACGAACCCAACGGTTCTGGTTTTAGGAGAATCCGACGGTCGGATCTCCCGCAATATCCATTCGAAGTCAATGGTCGAAATTCGCGAACTGCCGCGGCGCGACGCGTTCTATTCAGGCCATTATATATATATATAATATATATATTCTATATTTCGTCGATTTCCTTTCAAAACGTATTTTATAAATCGTATTAAATTCGTTTTCGAAATGATTTCAACTTCATATTCAATTTCTAATCAAAATTGAATATTCCAATATAAATTCGTTTTAATTTCATTTCAAATCGATTTCAATTCAATTCGATTTCAATTCAATTCGAATTTCAAATCATTTCAATTTATTTCGAATTTCATTTCATTTCAATTTAATTCGAATTTCAAATCATTTCAATTTAATTCGAATTTCAAATCAATTCAATTTAATTCGAATTTCAAATCTATTTCAATATTCATCGAAAAACGAATAATATCGATATAAATATCGTTCACGTCAAAATGGCGTCAATCTAATCAACACGGCTTCATATATTTCTATTTTCAAATATTCTATTTCAAATATTTCTTTTTCAAATATTTCTATTCAAAAAAATTTATTCAAATATTTCTATTCAAACTGGAATGAGGCCCAATTAATTACCATATATTGTTAATTATATGGATTTTCTACAACACATGTATAAAATAACAACGATAAATAATCAACCATCATCCAGAGTGCATTCTACACTGTATAAGCATCAAATATAAATATTTAATGCTTATAACAGTCTGTCAATCAATCGATCGACATACAACTAATTATAGGAATTAGTGTATGTCTTATATCATCTCAATACCCGTGTGGGGTTTCAAACAATCAAACACAGATTTTATTTGTGCAGTTGGGCGATGTGTAAAATTTATCGTCCCAATCACTATCAATCAGATCAGTGTATATAAACAAATCTCCGATTTGTTTATAAATATTTATTTTAAATACACGTTAAAAATTCTATTTTCAACTATAAAATATTTTTAATTATAAATATTTTATTTTATTTCACATCACATCACACAATCAACTACACATCAAAATCAAACAAACAAGCATACAAGCCGTCCATGGTCTGTGGACGACGGGTGTCGGGTGCTACTAAACACCGTCTGCATCCTAGTATATATTTTAACTAGAAAAATTAAATTAAAGGTGAGAAGTTCTCACAGAGGGTTCCACTCCGCCGTGCTTTGCTTTTGAACTGCTGAACCATCTGGATTGGTTTGACATTCCAATGTAGTTCTTTTCACGCTGTTCATAATAAAAATTATATTTTTATTGCTTCATTCAATAAATAAAAATCATATTTTTATTTCGTTGCATGTATTATAAAAATTCTATTTTCCTTCGCTATATGAATGCATAAAAATCGAATTTTTACTTCGCTAATGAATATTTAAAAATCGAATTTTTATCGCTTCTTCATATATGTAAAAGATTATATTTTTCCTTCTTTAAAAATCGAATTCTTTTTATTTATAAATCAACTCTTTTCGTATTGCTAAAAACCCCATTTTTCGTTAGCTATAAAACATATTTTTATTAACGAAAAATCATATTTTTATTAAATAAAAATCATATATTTTTATTACAAAACTATATATATAAAAATTCTTTTTTTATCTTGCTAATGTTATATATATAAAAAAGAAAACTGAAAATAAATCAAAAGAAAACTAAAATATGAGCAAACTCACTGTTGTCGGATGAAGGAGGGTTGGGGGAGAGGCTGTGGGCGCGCAGCAGGTCGGAGAGCGTCTCTGCGGACCCGGAGGTGGCTGGCGCGACGTCTTAGGGGGTGGCGGCTATTGTTTTGGGCTGATAAGGTTTGGTGGTGCTCGAATCGGGGGAAAGGGCTCGATGCTCGCGCGTGGAGGAGAAGGGGGAGAGGAGGGTGCGCCTGTGGAGGTTGAACGATGACGGGGAGCAACAGGGGGGTGGCGGCGCAAAATTGGAGGGGGCGACGGGCGTTCAGGGATCGGGTTTCTTTTGAAAGGGGGGCGTTGACCGTAAATGGGAAAGAAAGGAGGGTTTTAAGGGATTTTATTTTTAATTTATTTTATTTATTTTATTCTCTAAAAGTTACTTTAAAAATTCGAACTCCTTTTTGAGCCCACCGCCTGTCGTCCATAGCTAATTACCCCCCATTCCGAACACAATGGGATATGTATCGCATGCTGATTCGATCATTTCGATCAGTTTTCGTCAAAATCAACATATAACTCTATATATTGAATTTGAACGCACATTTCAATTTACCGTTGCCACATACTAACTAGAAAAATTCCAAAAAAATATTTTCTAGCTTCGTATTGATGATACGGTCCTAACAAAACTAGTTTTGTCAAATTCTGAGACTGTTGGAAAAATGGTCATTTTCCAGTCGATTAAAATCAACTGAAACTGGTCAAACGCGTTTTCCTTTGCCACGCTCACATATTGATTCGAAAAATTATAAAATTTGAAACCTAGCAATAATTTGACATCGAGGATCCAACAAAAGTGGTTTCGTCGAAATCCGAGGTCGTTCGCAAATTTTCCATTTTTAAGGGCATGAATTCCATAACGACTATTCAGAATTTTCAACTGGACATATCTTTTGATCCCCGCTATTAAATTTCAATTTTTCGGATTCGTTAGAAAGATATTCTCAATTAGATTCAAATATTTTTGGTTTCACCAAAATCCAGTTTATTTTGCACCCGGTACATTCATTTGAATTTTGAAATCGAATTATCGAACTACCGTGTCATTGTCAATTCCTTTTATAATTATAAATAAATATTTATATTCCAACGTCGAGCTATATAAATATATATGTTCTAATTCCATTCAAACTAAATTTCTCGTCGTTATTATTTAAAATAATTCATTTTAAATAATCAAAATTCGCTAAAATTGCCAAAATAAATTTTTTTAAATTGGCTCGGATTTCCGAGTTATTACATAAAACATATGCTTGGGGTGCGGCGGTTCTAGCTACCACATACGCAGAGTTCACTAGGACCGCTTTGGCGCAACAAAAGGAGACGGGTGGATGTTTGAGTCTCTTTCAGGTATTAATGCGAAAGATTATACTTTTGGACTTTATAAGTCTCGTTCAGGTATTAATACAACACAATATACTTTTGCAGCTGTGGTCATGGACCTACCTTCCAATCGGTCGTGTATTCATAAAGAGGCCGGTGGTGGACATCATGAAGCCATATAAAGCAAGACACAAAAATAATTACTATGTTCTGTTCAAAAATTGCTGCATTCATTATAATTTGTAATCATATTTGTGTACACGCAGGTGGATCATACCGAAAAACACCAAGTTGGCTCCTAGACGCAATTTAGAGTTTTACAGGAATGAATTCGGTGTTCTTTCTGCCGATGCAGTGACTTGGAATCCATATAGTGAAGAAGACCTGCAGGCGTTGCCTGCACTATGCACCGCGTCTAAAAGGCTGTGGAGAGCCAGATTGCTTCTGTTTTTGCTGACAGACTGTGCATACCATCTTTCGGACAGAGTAATGCGACAGTCTGGATTACGATGGCATCTTCCTCAGTCAGCTCTTCCTTATGAAGTCAAAGTAAACGATGATATGTACAAGGAGATTTTTACTTTGTGGGATAATCGATATGCGTGTGAGGAACAAGAGCGTGATGCCCTGCTAACCGAGCAAGCTTACATGGTATGGTACTGGAAGATTACGCGTCGATTCATGCTACCAAGACCATCTCCACATCCTCTTGCATTTCCTTTTTCCTACGAACCAAGAGCTCCTCTTGAAAGGAATGTGGTACGTTCTTAATTTCTACGGTTCAATCGAGACTTCATAATGATATAACTACTTGTATTTGTTTACAGGCGGATGGTGTTTACCGCACAATTGAGATAGTGGATGAATTGGAGCAAGAAATGTCGGAGACAAGCAAAGGGAAATGCTTGTCGATTAAACAGATTCTTCGTTCTTGCTTATCCATGAACAAAATGGACAGACCACGACCTCTTACACCCCCTCCTCCGCCATCTGCTGAATTGGATCTTTTTAATCTACCTCGGACTTCTCGAAATAAGAAGACGTATGCAAACCGCAGGAAAATCAAGAAGGAAGCGTCCGGTGAGTCATCTTCACAGCATTCCGTGTCGGTTGGTCATTCGCAACCACCTCCATAGCAAGTAGAGGAGGACATCAAGGAAGAAGAGGTGTCAACACCAGAGAAGTTTAGACTTAAGCCACGACGAAATAAGAAAATGCCTCGGATTTTAAAAGAATTGAGGTGATTACTTGATTTTACACTCGTACCGAATAATTTGCTACCGTTTGTTATTGTAATTTGAATGTTTGTTATTTTTGGTTGGATGTTTGTTATTGTTTTGTTGGTGGATACGCAGTTCAAATGATTTGTGTCGACCCTTACGGTCGTTATGTAATTTGAATACGGTATTGTTTGGTTGGGTATGTATTTTGGATATGATTATATTTCGTTGTTGGATATGTATTTGTCATGTATGTCAAATTGTATGTGTCGATAGCATATTCGTTTTGTAATTTAACATGTTATTGTATTGTGTGCGGCAGACTAAATTTGTTCACTGCCTTTTTGGGAGGCAGTTAGTAATCAACATTGCGTTATCCGAGATAACGCTCTGGAGCATGATTCGAGATAACACTATTATAGATGCTCGCTGCATCAACGGTGACAGTGAGCTCTCAACTGAGCGTTATTCGGGATAACGCCTTTGTAAAAAATGGCAAAAATGAGCTGGCGTTAATCGGGATGACGCTTTTGCAAATAAAATGGTCTATTTTCGTAATTAGTTTTGAAAGTGGCATATTTTTCAGAAACGGTCCAAACCAGAAAATTTTCCGAAAAACAATAGATTCACCTAGCATTCGACCGCTATTGGGAACAACTGGAATTGCAAATTTGGGCTACTTAATTGATTAATTTTCAAAAATAGATAATTGAATTGAAAAATTATAAATTATTTGGATTTAGTTCAAACCAACTTCAAGATGAACTCAAGTCCATTATCAAACTTGAACATTCCTCTCTATTGTGCCACACCTACAAACCGATTTAAATTCAATTTAATTATTAAAAAAATTATTATTTCCTTACATTTAATGTAGCAGAATGTTTTGTTCAGTCCAACGTGTCATTGTCGACCAAACTGACGTTGGAATGTTCGAGGCATCCAAAAACGATACTCCCTCCATTTCTCAATATTAGTCGTTTTAGACTTTTTCACACATATTAAGAAAAGTAAGAACTGCATTAATTAAAGTTAACACCAAAATGCTTCACCAAAAATTAATGTGAATTCTACAAAACCAAAGCAAAAAGTATCCCTCCTGCTGCCATTTGAGGGAACAAACATGCATTGGGAAAGAAAGCCAATAGAATGCTTCACCAATAGTATCACCCTGGAAAAAAATCAAAGAAAAAAGTATCCTTCCAGCTGTCGTTTGAGGAAATAAAAATACATTGGAAAAGAAAGCAAACTTAGAACGTCATATATTTAGAAAATTAGAGGACTTCACAAAACGTCAAGTATTTGGAACTGGAGGGAGTACATAATACTTGGTTTCTCTGTAGCTATGGTCGGAGGAAGCAAAATTTGCAAGGGGGGATTTTAATGTACAAACCTTGCGCTAGAGAAAGGCTAAGACCTAAGGCGACTCAATCGGAAAATGGGAAGAGGGGTGGCAGACAAGGATGAACCTTGTATAACCACCACCTGCGATTACCATCAGTCGAGAGTCGAGAGACTATATCAAAATCAACATCTAATAACCTCATCTACTTTTGTTGCAACTTGCATTTACAAGACCAATTATTTGCCACTTAATTATCCATACTTCAAGTATTTGGGATCAACTAAGTTTTGTAAAAATGAGATTTAAATTGAAAATTGTAATTAAATCCAAACGGAATTCAAACCATAATAATTGATTCTAACAACTCAAATTCTAAGATTTGTACATGTTTTTTAAATTGATTTTGACATTTTGAGCTTCAACAACACTACTTAAAATATAGTTTTATCTCTTATTCCATTTTTATTTTGAGAACATTGTAGTGACAATCATGACTCCAGATAACTGGTATAAACTAGGGTATGACTTCGTCCACTTGATTTCATGAAGGAAATATATGGTTAATGGTTGGTTCGTTATAAAGAAGGATCTGAGTTAAAACGACTCTAACTGAATAGTATAGCTTAGTCAATGATATTCACACCAGCAAAGACCTGTTTAAACTGAACTAATCAACAAAACCAAATCATATTTCTGAAATCGCCAATCCGAATTTGGTTGAGATTATAAAACCAATGTTATTGGTTCAGTTTTACATGCATACGTATGGCATATGTATGCACCGTTTATCATTTGACATGAAATAACAATAAATTCACGAACAAGGAAAGCAAAATATGAATAATTGAAAGTTTATAATTGTTTGCTAACTTTTTCTTTGAAGCAAGAAATTAATGCTGATCAGTAATAAGGTTTTAGATGTATTCGGTATCATTTGGTTTTACTGACCCTCAGTTTTGCCTGGTTCTCAAAATTTTGCATGCATTTGGTTTCAACCAACCATTTGTTCAAAGTAGCATATTAAAAAATGAACATAAAAATCAAGGAACACTGCATCCACCTAGCATTCGATCACCGTTGAAAAAGCATGATATAAGGAAAAGATTGGCTAGTAAGCTACGCAAAATTATTACTATCAAACAAACAGCACTACTTTTTGATTTGTTTGTAAAATACTATACTAACCAGAATACTGTGAAAATAATGAAGCGCTCCATCTTAAATGATATGATTATGAATTCTGAAGCTAATTATATTATTACGCCTTCCATGAAATAGTTATTGGAAGAAATATTGGCATATTTGACCACTCCATAAACACAAATTAGTCGTTTAGGGCACCATAGAACATGCTTTTAGTGAAAACAAAACCAGTGGAGTTTTTAACATTATGTCACATGAACCGTAAAAATATGCAAAACATATAACAAAAATGATACTTATAATCAATCAAATTACCAAATAAACATTAACCCAAGGGGAAATTCATTAAATTAAATTACCATGCGATGCAATTATGTACAGGATATATTGTACATCTCTCTAGCTGCCTAGTATAATGATTGAAAGAAATCTAACCTCGATCATCAACATTGATAGGTACTGTAGATGAACATCATTGTACGAAATCTCATCATTGTATATTATTCCAAGAATCAAATACCATTTTTCTCTTCTTCTCTTCTCTAGGGCCACCATTATCATCATCATCTTGAGCTCGATCTTCATGATTACAATCATTATTACTTGTTCTTCTATCCATTAACCCTCCAATGTCTCCAAATCGATCGCTGCTACCAGTACCAACATTAAACATAGTATTATAATTACTAAAACTAACACCAGCAACAGTACTGGCAGTATTAGAATCGGCTGCAATAGCACGAAGGAAGGAAGGATTAGAGTTTAACCCAGCATTAAAATTAGGACGTGGGATCAATAGTGGCTGAGTCAGGAGATTGGAAGCGTTGATGTTATCATAAAAGGAAGTAAAAGGAGCAGAGGGAAAGCCGGTGAATTGCTGGACCATGGAACGGAAGTTGGCCGGGTCAGTTCTTATAACGGTGGTCGGAACTCTTCTTGAGGCTCTTGTGCGCTTCTTTGACGCTCGTGGCGGAGGTTGCGATGATGAAGAAGGCAAAGACAAAGGGTTGTTATCTTGATTAATTAGATTGCAATTAGTGTTAGAAATGGAGTACTGCGTTTGATTTGCAGTGCAATCAGAAGCGAGGAGAAAGGAAGAGAGAGGATCATGAATAGGATTAGGGTTAGGGCTACCAGCAATGTTCATGATATTGAAGTTTGTTGCGTTTGACGATGAAGAAGAAGGGTCCATTGTTTTGAAAGAGAGTATTATAAGAAGAACGGAGAAAAAGGAAAGAAGTAGTAGTTGGAGAATGGAAAAAGAGAGTTAAAGAATATGCTCGCTTTATTTTTGTAATTTTGTCAAACATGCGTATTTCTTTTCTAGAGGGAAAATTACTTTTTATCGAGTATATATGTGGTAAAGGTGAGTTTACTATAATAATACATATGGATCATCTTTTGTACGTAGAAGTTCAACTTGATCGTATGAAACATCTTTTTTATATATATATAATTAGAAGTAGAAGCAATATTATAAATCTAGAAGAAAATTGCATGTTGGTAGTCAATATTTACAGTTACCATGGTAGAAGAAATAATGAATAGCATGCTGGTTCAATATAATGGCTCAACATAGCTAGGTTACTTCAAGTCTTCAAGTCCAATTTGATTTGACCCTTCTATTAAAAACAAATTTTGTTTGTTTATTTTAGCTTTTTTTTTTTTTTTTTTTTTTTTTTTTTTTTTTTTATCTTGACGTTTTCTTTTTATAAAAATGTTCCTAATAATTATGGTGCAATGGTCTAAGTTGTAGGCACAACCCTTGTTATATATCCATTTATTGAGGATTGTACCAACTATAACATCTCTGGACAGATAGCTGCATTTTGATAGCATTTTTACATTAAAAAACAGGGATTTGGTGGAACTAATATAAACCAGCATGAATGTTATCTTTAAATTGGCAATATCCCATAATTGCAAGCAAGCCATTTTTGGTACGGTACTGATATATTGCTTCTTTGTAACTTGTATATTTGTAGGACAAGTTAGTTCAACCGTTGTTCATTAGTTTGTTGTAGCTAATGGCATCAAACATATATTTGCAACATTATTTAAATATCGAGAGATAGAACTCAAAGAAAGAAGCTGATATATAAATGTGATATTACAAACAAAAACGTGAAAACATGGGAGCATATGAAATGAGAAAATGAACAAAGCTTCCAAAAATGAAAATAGTAGAGATCTGAAACCAAATGAAATTGAGCAAACCAGGTGTCTTGTATGTATAGTTACGTGGAACATGCAAACAGCATCTACGTCAAAATAGTTGGGCATTGACTGATCATTAATTTAAACATGCGTACAAAATAATGTGGTTGCGATTGTTAGTATTAATATTTGACCTGCGAACATGTGAGACTTTTGAGTTGTTTCCAATTTTATTCCGCAAGAAGGAGAAGATGACAGCGATCCACTCTGGCCCTTCGCCTATTATTATTGACCAGTCAATGTCCTTTTTGTAATATGTATATTTTGGTGTAGCTGTGCACTTTTCTTATTTACATTTTGTTCAAACTGCAGTACACTTCAATTATCTTGTGCTTTATTTGAAAATAAAATTTAAGTTAAATCATAATCGTGAATTTGATTTTGATTTATATTTATATTTATAATCATGTGACCTTAAATCATAATCATAATCATGTGCTTCAAAAATAACTTATATGTCATTCTTAGAGCTGTCCCAGCAGTGGCGCGAGGAAGCAAAATGAGAAGGAAAGGGTCTTCAACGCTCTACAGCAGAGGCGCGATGAGTGTGGGGAGACAACTGAAACGACGACGCTCGCCATTTTCAATTTGGAGAGTCGACAGATAAGAAAACTGTTTAGACCTTAAACGATTTTCAGAAAACCGTTTAGACCTTAAAAGGTTTTCATAAAACCGTTTAAGGCATTTTCAACTTTATTAAATAAAAAATAAAAAAAATCCTTAAACGGTTTTCTGAAAACCGTTTAAGGATTTTACATCAAAAAAAATATATGTATTGAGCATCTCCCACCCACTGCTGGAAAGGTCGGAGGAATTTTCACGTTTGATTTTGCAAATCAACGCTCGAATTCATGCTAGCTGCTGGGAATGCTTAGGCTTGTCGAACATGCAGAATCAGGCAATTTTCAGAAGGATGCAGCTACTAGGCCCGAAACTGGAAAGTGTGGATGGCAACATGTGTATGGGCTTATTTTCACAGGTTTGGAGGCAGATCAAATCCTTTACAGCCTTCTAAAGTCGGTTAATGTCTCACAATTATCTTAAACATCTCATCTTTTTAAGTCATTTGACAAATAGGGGGCCCTTGACAATGTATCAGTGTCCTGTTATTTATTTTACCCTGTTTGAAGTCATGTATTAGAAGAATCAAGGGTACTGTTCCAAATGAAAATGCCCCCTTTCGTGTTTGTACACGTCAGACATCAGATGCGTCCAAGTTGATAATGAAGCAAAAAGGAGTTAATCAAACCAATAGCATCCTTTACGTCGAAAGATTGTCGAACTTTTTTTAATAAAAAAACTATTTAAGGTCACTTTCCTTCCTTTTACCGTCGCAAACCCTGATTTTTTTCTTCTAATACTCTATGTTTTAGATTTTCCAACCCCAAAAACACTACACTTTTTAGGTAAATTTCTCCATTAATATACTGATTTATTAGTTTTTATAGCATAAGTTTTTTTGAACTTTTTTAGACAATTTTGAAATTTTATTTTTTCAGTGTTATGACGCACTCATCCAATTCCGATTTTACTGCTTCTTTATCTATAGTCTATCGCGAATCGGACGTGTGAAAGAGTTCATTAATATTTGTGTTAGTAATCTAGTCCAAAGGGAAAGCATCGAGTCATTTTAAAAGCTATAGCTGCAGATTTTGACGATAGATTCAACGACATCTGGGCAGAAACGTGGATGAAGAATGAGTGAGAAAATTTGAAGCATCTCTGGAGAGAGTGGAACACTTTGTTATAGATTCCAATGGTGAGTAGGTTGTTGAGCATGATTTTTTAGACTGACTTGATAACCGGTGAAATGATGTTAGGCGTAGGTATTGGAGGCTTAGAAGAAATGTTCCTCTTCAATTTAGAGAACAGGGCGAGATGTTTGGTTATGGAATAGGAAGGGGGTACTTGTCAATATCAAATGCTAGTAGATCCAATGGACTAGCCTCGCCCTTAGTCTTCCACTGTTGCCACATCTTTATATGGTGTCTGGATTACCGGTGACACCTCACTGTCCAACCCAAACACCCCTCATTTAATAGGCCTGTGATTTTTGGCTGACCACAATCTTTGGTTCTAATAGATCATTTTATTGAGAGGGGATGCAATGTTATTCTCTTTTGTCTATCGGTACCAACGTTCAGTAATGGGAGATTATGAAGATATTTCAATAATGGGAAATTATGAAGATATTTCGTAAAGGTCTCTTGATCCTGGATATGGTACATGTGCTTTTTGAGTCTTGAGCTGATTGGATATCTTAGTTATCTGTTAACGAGATTCAGCAGTATTTGGTAGTATATATGTAGTTAGTTTTGTTTATTATAGATTGTTTGATTTGTAGCTGTTGACTCGTCTTTTTACACAACAATACGCTTTGGAATTCTGACTATCGGAGTACTCAGGACTCGAGTAGGATTTGCGAAAACCAGGACAAACTCACAGGAACTTGGTTGAAGCGGCGGAATTTTTAAAAACTTGGATTTTTGGTCAAGTATCCTAGGACTAATATTCTCATAAAAAATCCCGAGAACGGTACAAATCATTAAACTTGTTAGGATTGTCTCGCATGTTGTTAAGGAGGAATAATGGTTTGGATACAATAGTCCCACATCACGGAATATATTGAAGGAACTGTGAACAAATATGAGCTAGTAGGCACGTAACATCAAGGGATTCCTTTTGTTATATGGGAGTTGTGTGCCAGCTCATATGCGTGCAAGGAAGGGGGCTTTGTTCCGACCGTCGTTACATAACAGTGGTATCAGAGCCGAAGGTTCGGACTGGGCCATGCAGGCAAGGCAGTGCTCTCAAAAGATACTCGTAGGATGCGAGTCAAGGGGGAGACTGTTAGGATTGTCTCGTATGTTGTTAAGGAGGAATAATGGTTTGGATACAATAGTCCCACATCACTGAATATATTGAAGGAACTATGTACAAATATGAGCTGGTAGGTACGTAACATCAAGGGATTCCTTTTGTTATATGGGAGTTGTGTGTCAGCTCATATGCGTGCAAGGAAGGTGGCTTTGTTTCGACCGTTGTTACATAACAAAACTCCCCCTGTACTCAAAATTTATTCCAATTGTTCGGGGATCGGTATTACTCTCCAAATCTTCGTCGATCAGTAGGAATCACGAAAGATTACAGGATTGGCGAAAAATACTAGCTGTTGTAGGATCAGTATAGTGAAGTTCGTATCCTGGGAGGCGTATTTCCTGGTTCACATCTCATAATCAGTATTATGGGTTTCATATCCCCGGATCAGTGCAGCTCAGGAGGATATTGGACTTGACAATTGACTCTTGGACTTCGAGATAAGAAATTGGGGCATGGAGTAGGCCGGATCAAAGCTTCAAGATGTGAAGGATTTGACTAAGGCATTAAGGACCGATGCTGATCCCGGCATTCTTTTGGGTAGAATTCCATCTCCACTCCGCCTATAAATAACCTTTCATGGGAAGAATTCGGGATTCTTTTGGCTTGGCTTGGTGTTCTTCGGAGCTTGGAGATATTCTTAGAGACTCTTTCATGGCTTCTTGGACATTTGGATCTCCTTGGGAATTGGATATTCTTCTTGGCTCTAAGCAAGGACTTTGACATAGCCAATACTTCAGTTTTTTCTCTACGTTTCTATAGTCAAAGGGACTTTATTTGTAGCCATACAATATAAGTAAACAAGTTTACCTCATAGTGGACATAGTCATGCTTGGCGAACCACTATAAAATCTATGTGTTACGTTACTTTCAGTACTATGCATTTGGATTTGTTGTTTTACGTTTCGGATTTGGGTGTTGGTGTAACGTCCCGTATTTTCGATACTCGAACATTTAATATATTTTATTATTTTAAATATTGATTTGGGATTTATAAATGGATTTATAATATATAATTCGTTTATATAACGAAGTTTGAACGTATAATTTATATTTAATTATAAAACGAACTCGAAACGTCGCGGTAGTTCGTAATTTACGATTTAAACTTCAATTGAATATACAGAATCCGCTTTAAGTTGGAGTTCTGTGAAACAAGAAACGTTTGAATCGATTTGTTAATAATTTTGTAATGAAGGAGAAAAAGCGGAATTTCAGCTTATAGATTGTGAATTATGCCCAGTTTAAATTTTCGAATAGTCGCTATTGAATTCGTTAATAAATGATAACGTTTATTAAATAAATATTAAGGGATTTTTATATCGTTTAACCTGAAATTATATAACATTAAGTTTAAAATACATATTTGTTTATTTTGAAGCCGTAATATTTCATTTGGAGATATATGATAATAATAATTTATTATTATTTAAATTGAATTGTTTTAGAATTAATTATAATTATATAAGCCTTAAAAAAAGTTTTCTTTTCAAACGACCTCCGTTTTTGATGAATTTTTTTAACTGGAATGCGAATAATGCTAGATTTCCAGTTTGGAGCCAATCGGAATTGTTTTATCTGTGCGTGCAATTTAAGGGTGAAACGACAAATTAAAATAACGTCGTTGTGCAAACGAAGTCGGTTTTCAATGAAATTAATTTTATTGGGACCGAAGCATTAAGATGTAGCGGTGTTTCCATTTTCATTATGTTCGGGGTTCGTATGAGGCGGTACGTGTGTGTGTATATATATATATACACACATATATACATATATATATATATATACGGGAAAGTCTAAAAAGACACAAAATTTTGACACAACTGGTGACACGATTGATTTGGACCATTGGATCACCCCATGAATTACACCTCTTCATATAAAAACAAAATGATCTAACGGTTGAGTTTTTGTGTCTCTCTCTTTATGTCTAATTTTGTGTTCAGATAGCCAGCCCCTATATATATATATATATATATATATATATATATATATATATATATATATAGAGAGAGAGAGAGAGAGAGAGAGAGTGCCATGTAAATAGCGATATTAAAGAATTAACTGTATAAAGCATCATATATAAATATTTACATGGTTATTTCGCTACAAAGTTAACAAGTATAACCTGCCTAAATTTAACCGTACCCTGTTTGTTCCCTCTTTTAACCTGAACATTTCGCATGTGCTAATATATATATATATATATATATATATATATATATATTACTGGCCTAAAACTCGTACTTTCTTGTTACTTCCTTTCAAACAGCCAAGCCACCCTGTGTTTTATAAACTATTGCACACACAAATACACTTTTCCCCTGAATTGAAATGGATGTACACTGCTACCCTCATAGAAACTACAACTAACCTACTGCCTGCTGCTTTCTTCTCCTATGTGATTCAACTCAAACAGACTGGACTATTCGTGCATGCCTAATTTTGAAATGAAAACACGACAAAAGCCTAAACTTGCACATGCTACTCTGCATGTCTGCTCTATAAAATCTCATCAAATAAACACATCGCCTTGCTTTGTTCCTTCAAATCTTACAGCCTACCCTAAAACCCAATACCCATACACAACTACCTCGATTTAACATCGTGCTTATCCTGTTACTTCCTCCCTATAAATACATGGGTATACGCCTCGTTTCTTTTTGTCTCTGTTTTGAAATACCAAACCTCCCCACTTTTAGAATAAAAACCCCCATAAGCATGTTCAAAAACAATTCCCTAGTTATTTGGCTAGGAAGCTCGCACTGCGTGAAATATGGGTTGTCTTCGAGGAGGAGGTATCGTAGTAGGCACTGACGAAGTAGGAGGCAACGTGGTAGTCTCATGTGAGGGTTACAAGGTGTTAAACGGAAATGGGTTCGTGGTGTTTCCGGTAATAGACGCTGCTAAGGACGGACCATTATGATCAGATGCGGAGAGAGGGGAAAAAGGGTCGGCATGACATGTTGTCTGAAAGAAGGGGTGAAGTTGTTGAGCAGTGGGGGAGGGTATCGCATGGGGGTTTAGAAATTCAAAGGCGAGAAGCAGAACGTGGCAGTTTGATGATCTAAGTGGTTCGGCAGTCCACTGATGCAGCGAAGCAAGGAGCATCAGACATGGGTTTGAGGAAGCTTGCCTTTGTAATGGCAGTTTTCATTTAAAAAAAAGAAAAAAAAGAGAGAGAGCAGGCATGTTCGGTCACGGGGCCGGAGAGAGGAGGAGGAGGCGGTCGGAGCTAGGTGACACGGGGATGTGGGCTCTTGCGTGGGTAGTTGCTTTGACATCATGGCGTGGTCTCGGTGGAGCGATGAGTAGATATGAGACTCGCAGTTTGAGAGACAGCATGCAAAAGGTAAAAAGACGATGAACAATAACGTTTATAAAATGCCTAATCAATATTTAATATGCCTAAGCTATATTAAGACTGCCTAATCATATTATACATTAATTTGCCTAATTTGTTATAAACATGCTGCGTGGCTGACCCGTACGATATTATATATTAAGTACAGATTATAGAAAAACATGCATGGCCTGGGGAATATATACACACCTAATACTATCATTTATGTATTACTACATTGGTATTGGTGAACTCCGGGTTTAACATATGTTACATAATACATTAAAATATGGCGGTTCTATTTAGATGAAACAAATGACCTAATAACGTTTTGGTCTATTATATACACCACGACTCTGTTATACTAGGCCAAAATTTATTAACGTTAATATACATGTATCAACTTAATTAAAATGTCTAATTAGACCGTAACTTATATATAATATAATGTTCCCATATGTTAACAATTTTGAACAAAACAAGGAGCGTTATAATCATCTGGATAAGCGCTTCATTCTAGAATAGTTTGGACACATTTGGTTACAACTGTTATCAAATTAAATATGTGTTTAATTTAATTGAAACCAGTTGTTATCCCGACGAATGGAAACCCAAAGCGAGTTCAACTCACTTAATTTTTATCCTACTTATATTTATATAAGTCGGGTATAATTTTTTTGTGCTATAGTCGATTATTGTTGATGATTACTGCATATATTTATTGATATTAACTGAACTGATTAAATTAAACGTTTGTTTAATTTAATTGAAATCGATCGTTATTTTTAACGATCGTAACCAACTGAGGTAACTTACTCGTTGGTAATGTTTATAATAATATAAACGTATAAAATTTATAGTTAGATGTTTAAATAATGTTATTGGTTGATTAACGGAAATTATATCTGAATTTTGAATTGAATGTTATTATTTGAGATAATCTATTTAGATGCAGGGAAAGCAGGTTGGAGGAATCCAACTGGACTCCTCAAATATATAAAATGTTATTTTGTAACATCCCAGATTTTTCTGTCATTTAAACTGGAATATTTAAATCTGTTTTAACATTATATTGAAATATAATGGATTTTATATCGAATTTTATTAAAATGGAGTTCGAATGTATATATTTATAAATTAATTAAAACGAGCTCGAAACGCCGCTGTAGTTCATAATTTTCGATCTAAACTTTAATTGAATATACTAGATCCAATATAATTCGGATTTCTGCGAAACAAGAAAAATTTGAATCGACTTGATTATATCTTTCTAAAGGAAGAGAAAAATCGAGATTTCGGCCTATAGATTGCAAGTCCAATTAAATTTTCAAATAGTCACTATGGAATTCATTAATAAACGATGACGTTTATTTAATAATTTAAGTAGAGTTTTTAATATAATTTGGATATCGTTTCAAGCTGAATTTGTGAATATTGAGTTTAGAATTTATATTGGTTTATTCTGGAGCTGTAAGATATTTCATTTAGAGATATATGAAAATAATAATTTATTATTATTTTAAATAGAATTGTTTTATATTTAATTATATTTTATCGACCGTATATAGGTCTCAAGGATGATTATTTTTTCAAATGACCATTGTTTTCGATGAAACAAATTTTATTGGAATACGTACAATTAATTATTGCTAGATTTCCGATTTGGGGCCAATTGGAATTGTTTTGTCGGCAGATGAAATTTGAAAGTGAACCGATAAATTAAAATAACAATATTGTGCAAACAGAGTCCGTTTTCAATGAAATTAATTTCGTTGAGACCAGAATGTTAAGCGTAGCGTTGTATCCATTTTCGTCGTATTTAGAATCCATGAATGTTAGCGCGTATATTAAATGCCCACGATTGATAAAATGTACTGTACATATATAAAAATAAAACTTAACATTGAAGGAATCCCTACTCTGTCACTTATAACATACTATCCCTTTCTCCACTGTATTGGCCTATTGCTTCATGTGGAAGTCCCATAGTTCCTACTTTTGTCCTCTCTTACATTTTTTTTGGGATTGCATGAAGTATGAATTACTTCATGACTCCGCCAAAATTTAGTGTACTATATTATAAAGTTAATTTCTCCTGCAACAGTATTCACTCTGTCCATATTACTTATACCTATATAAATCTACAGCTCATGACAAATGACTCTCTACGAAGCAAATATGCTGACCTTCCTGAGTAAGGCATGGATCTTTTGCACATGCCTGTTCATTTACGTACGAAACTTACATGCTTCCTACCTAGTTTTTCAGCTACGAGGCAGCTAATATTTCTTTCTTCCCCAGATGTGCTCCACTGCTACATTTCCATTCAAGCCAACGAAGCCTACCATATTTTTAATCTATCCTATTACAAATTAAATCACAGCCTGCGCAGAAGGTGAAAACACAAGGCATCTATATTCTAAATTTTTTTAGCAACGCCTAGCTACCCTATACGTAATGAGTAACCGTAATGAAGTAACGTTGTCACTATCCTAAATTTCCTTCGAGTATATATATGTCTGCGACCTTCATTTTAGAGACCATCATCCTTCTTTGCAAATTAAAAACAACCCATAGAACGAAAGCAAATGGGACAAAGATCCTAAAACCAAACCCCACTCATAAAATCACGCAAGCTCTATTTCTCACAAAAGTAAAGAATGTTTGAAGGCACTGTGTGGAATGAAGGACAACTGCGAAGTAAAGGCAGCAGGTTTCGGAATTCACAAAAGGGTTAGCATAGTTGTACTGGGAAAGAAATTGTATTTGTATGGCTTGCGTGAAGTAGCAAGAAGGAGAAATGGGAAGTAGCACGTCTGAAATCAGGGTCTCACGTGCAGCAGTTTGGGAAAAATGTTGATGGTGGTTGATGGAACGGAGGTGGGAGCATCACGTGTAACAGCGTGAGGTGTATTTTTATAGCAGAGTTGGTTTATGGAAGAATAAGGAGGGAGGCATTGCGATGGACGAGGTCAGCACCAACATGGAAGCAGCGTGCAGGGGAAGAAGGTTACAGTAGTAAGGTGGCCGTTGAATCCTTGGTGGCAGTGGGAGTTCGACGCTGTTCTGGGCAAGGGTGCTGGGCTTCGAGGCGGTCACAGTAGAGATATTAACGATGACTCCGGTGCCCGGAGATGTATAGTACGACGCAGGAGCATCTGCGTGGAGAAGCAGCACGGTGTAAAGTAAAGGACATGGTGTTTTTGATGGGAAGCGACAGTATAGTGGGTCAGAGACGGTGCTGATGGACGGAGTATCAAGTTGGGGGTGTTGTGTTTACTGAATCTCCGGTGGGTGAAGCACTTATGTGCGGTGATGAGCATGACAGGCGGAGATGCTTGTGGTCTGCTAACAAGAACGAAGAGGGTAGCAGTCCATAAATGATAATCGCGTGAGGAGGAGTACAGTGAAATAGGAGGAGCAGAAGGCACATAATGGAGCAACAACTGGGTGACAGTTTGGTTCGAGGATGTGAGTATGGTTGGAACAGTAAAGTTGAAATGAAGAAGAAAAAGGAATAGTGCCAGTATATTTTCTGCCAAATCTTGCCTATATTAATTTTAATTAATTAATATTTGCAATTAAGTTCTGAACGTGCCTAATCATATTCAAACATGGGCAATCAACATGGCATATATACGGCTCAATATATAATATAATAGAAAGATGAGAAGAGCTTACAAAGCCGATTTACTAAACATGCATTAAATAGTTTAACATATTTTTAATTAAGATTTGTACTGGCCTAATTCGTTCTATCAAATATTTATGACGCCTACTGGTTAAAACGTGAATTCATGGTTAGTGTAATACACATGTTGGACTTATATTATTGTCTAATCAAATCTCGCGGCCTAATTAGTTTTTAAAACATGACTAACGTTATTTATATATTTAGTTAAGCTATTAGTTTAATTAAATCAAGTTATAAAACCGTAATGCAGAATTTATATAACCATAACAGACGTCCATAGAAGTAGTGGAGTCGTATGAACGGACGTGACATTTTGGAACTAGTTTGGACAAAATAGGGCACAGCTACAAGTCATTGAAATGAATTATTTCAACGTCGGATGAGATCAAGGTGAGTTCAACTCACTCAGTTTATCCCATTTATATTTTATAAACCAGGTTTTTATTTTCTTGTGCAATGGTTGCTGATGGTTGATGATTTGTTGACTGGTTGCGTATATGTTGAATATTTTTAATATTCATGAATTAAATTAAACGTTTGTTTAATTTAATCAAATTAAATCATTATTTTAATGATTAGACTCCAAACGAGGTAACTTACCTTGTTGATTACGTTTATAACAGTATAAACGTATTAAATAAATAATTGGATGTTTGAATGGACGATATAAATTGATTGCTGACTGTTATTAGTTAAACTGTTTATTTCTATTTACCGTGACAAATATATTGTCGTAACCCATTTTGATGCAGGGAAGGACAGGTTGGAGGGATCCAACCGGATTCCTCAAAATTGTTGTTTATATTCATATTATGCTAGCTGAATTATTTTTACCAGTATAATTGAATGATTGATTTACTGTTGATCATTGAATTAACATTCAACAATTTGTATATAACCAATGGATGATGTTGGTTGAGTAATTGGCAACGGTTGGCCTAAAATGAATCATTTTATGAATATTGATTCACAATCAGATAAATTGATAGAAGTAAGGTTAGAATAATTTATTTTATAACCATAACAAATTTTGAAATCTATTTTATATTGATTATTTAAATAAAGGTTTATTAAAGAAAATAAATAATTATTTTTATCTTATAATTATGAACCGAGTATATAAAGCGAATTCCTATGTTAATGAGTTTTAGAAGCAATAAGCAGGAAGTAACCAAATGGTTAAGGATTGAATTAATTATTCAAATAACAATTAATTGCGATTATTTTATCTAATTAGATTGTTAATTAAATTAAAAAAATTATTTTAAGTGATTAAAGAAAGGACTAATGGGATTGGTTAACGGATTAACCTTATTTTGAGTTGATTAAATCAATTGTTTAAACCAAGATAGATTATTAATTATTGAATCATTTGTTATTATTTTAAATCGATGTTATTTTAATTATCTGAAAGGAAGATTAACTATTAATGTTGAAGTAAACAAATTGATGTCGGAATTGATTATTATTTTAATAATAATCAAAGTGATTAATCTTGAAATAAAATATTTTTGTGAAGTTGTAAAGCCCTATGTGTAGTTAAATGGAAGTGTAAACGTATATATATTTAATATGAATCCTTATTAAGAATTCTATTGGTCGGATTTTTTATAAAATCTAGATTGGGCATTAAAGGCAAGTTATAAAGGGATTAATGTATTAGAATCAAAACAAGTTCAAAATGGATTTTGTAATCAGAAGGAAGTTAAAAGGAATTTTAAAAGTCTAAAAAATGGGGAAGTTAAATTGAGAAAGCACGATTTTGGAATTGAAGATGTAGTTTTTCAAAAGAGAATAAAATGGAGTTAAAAACTCATGTTTAAAATCATATAGTAAACAGAAGTGTTGGATTAAGTAGTGGAATGAGATTTCATTGACAAACTCATATCTATCCCGACGATAAGAATGTTGTCGACTCAAGGTCTGATAGGTAAATAAATTACCTCAACTTGAACGACTTCAGGATTACCCAAGGATAATATTAGTTTAGAAATGAGGATAGTTGAGGGGATTAAAATAATATTTCCATAATGGATGTTATAAACTATATTTGAAAAGTTATAAGCTGAATAAATTGTTATGGAAATAAAAAGAGATTTGGTGAAAATATAACGATATATTCGAGATTAAGATGAGTTTAAATAAGTTTATTCAAAGGGGAAATGTTAGTCATTGTTTTCGAGAAATGGGACAAAAGGGATATCGTAATAATGTTTTACGTAACATTTAATTGAACCCAAAGTGATGATATATATATATATATATGTTTAATTTCCAATATTTAAGTTATTTTTGTGAATACTCGTGAAATAAGAAGTAAAAACTATATTCTAAGTATTTGAAAGGGTTAAGAGTTTTAAAATTAATCTTTGTTACTTATTTTAAATTAAAAAGGCCAAGTGGTGTTGAATACTAAACTAATGAATCCATTTTATTTTCTATGGATGATGGTTGCTTATTTGGATAGTCAAATCATCGATTATCAAAATCTGGCCAAATCGATTGTTGGTATGAAAAGACCGGGATCGAATTTATATTCGAAAAACCATTCCGACCAGCAAATACGTTAACGTTGAAGATGTTCAGAAGCTGATCGAGATGGAGCAATTGAAGACCGTGGATCTTCATAAGCGGAAGGATTGTTGTCGAAATTCTCTGACTTGCAACCAGAGGTTTTCTAACGTGATATGGTCGTGGTTGAGATTTTGCGGATTGCAAGGACTACTCACTACTGATCCCGTGGATGTGGTAGGAGGGTGCCTTCGGTTCATCCTGTTCCTAGATGACTTGTATGGACGAATGTCTGACAGAGTATTTCCTAGAAAACCACGTACGTTGATTTTTACAAATATACGGAGTTGGTGACAAAGAAGGGCACTTCTTTTATTCCCAGAGTATATTTATGGACGTCAATTAGTGATTTAACGGATCTGACGATGTGGCATTCAAAGTGAATGGTGGACGGATGATCAAAAGATAGTTACAACCTCAAGCCTCATCAACCGGGAAATGACAAAAATCGGGCAAGCAGCATGACTATGTGGGTCGCTCCCATTAGGGTGTAAAATCACATATCTAGAGAAATTCCTTTTGCTTCTTTAATCTATATTCAATGCTGTTCCTTTTCAGGAAACGGTGGGTAGCTCCCAACCGTTGGTGATATACATTCGATACACTGAAGCGAAATGAGTGGTCAGTCATGTATGGGCCGGGTTGCAAGACGTTCTTGTTGAACCTAGTGTATTCCCCTCTAGAGATACACTATCGGAAGGTGGTTCCATACCTTGTCATAGTCGGAATCCAATCTCCAATAAGCGCCTGCTTATTTGATTGTATAGTATATATGTGGAGCGTGAGATGCAAGCGTTCCGCTAGATTGTTATTTATTTGTATTTAGGCACTATTATAATATCAGAATAAGATCTGATTTCAAAACTGGTTTGGGTTATAGTAAGGTAAAAACCGTCTATGTTTATGTATGGGCTGGTCTTACTACTATCCTTTTCTTTCAAATGGATTTTTGACTTCAAAATCAAATTTGGATGTTATTTAAACTTAGTGGGTTTATCACTCTGGTTCACCAAATTGACCTGTCGTTTGTAATGTTCAGGTTAGCCTGGTTTACAGGTTCAGGTTATTGATTGCTGTGAAGTCCAGAGACAAGATGGAGGAGTTCAAATGTATTGTATTATCTAGTATTTTTCTGATGTGTGTTGTACATGAGGTCAGATTATTATAACTATTCAGATTGATTGACGGTTGTACTCTGGTGATTGTAAGTATACATTTTTTCAGGTTTCAATAAAAATTTATTTCCATATTATATTTTATTCCGCTGCGATGTGAGACTCTGTGTGGTTTTGGTTCTTCTTCTTATTCTTCTATTCTAATATTCATTTCTTTCTTATCTCATTCTCTAATTCCTTTCTTCTAACAAATCTGCATTTTTGATACTCGAGTTTGGACATGGGATGTCTTTATGTCGAAAATTCGAGCATCGAATTTTCTGGTTCGTTACAGTGGTATCAGAGCTATTAGTTAAGTAGTAACCTTGGCTCTGTGGCATAACTCGATAGAGATGGGGTTAGTAACACCCTAGATTGAGTTTGAGTGTATATACGAGAGAGCGTATTTGTAAATTTTATATGAAAATGTTTTGGATTGTGTTGATTGATCGGCTTAAGTATATGGAAACCATATTGAACTGGCAATCGAAACAATATTGTTTATAAAGAGGATAATTGAAATAATTTTGCCCAAATTATTATTTTTTTTTGAAAAAGGAAATAATTTTCTTAAATTATAGTAATATTGGTTGTTTGGTTGTTTTGCTGGATTCGATTGAAATTCAAATTGAATTATGGATAGAATTGAATTGGTAAAAAGACAGTTGGTTAATTGAATATGGGGAACTAAACTTAACTCGGTTAAGTGAATTAATTTAAGATGGAATTCAAAAAAAATATAAGATTCGGAAATCAAATCAATTGGATATTAATCGATTGATATTAAGGTACATAAATCCGAAGTGAATACAAATAAGTAAGTTCCAATGTTGAATATAATTCAAATGATTTGGTTGTTGTTATTTGGATGTAGATTGGTCGAATAAAATTCATGAAACATGGCAATACATGAGTTGAATGAATTGGACCAAAATCCCAGTATAATGAATTGGGAATAAAATCGTTTATTGAATGAACTAAATTGTTAAACCCTGGATTGTTACTTGCATGGTAAGTGAGTTCAGTGCAGATATTGGAAGGCTATGGGAATTGATTTGGTTACACAAATTGAGAGTACAGATTGGAAGGAGAAAAGTATAGTTAGTTGATTTGCTACAGAATTGGAATTGAATGGCCCGAAAAATAGGTAAACCTTAATATATTGATTGGAGTGATTGATTTTTTACCCGTGAGTTGGATAGCCATTTGGCTTATCGTTTTCTTTTGATAAAATTGAGTCCCGAAGTGGTAGTTGTAGTTGTACAGATCGAACTACGCAAAGGAAGTGCCGGCGAAATTTTCGAAAATTTTAAAGAGTTTGAATTTGTTTTGATGACAATTCAAAAATAATTATTTTAAAACAATTGGGTACAGAGCAATATTCTTCTTACCTTGTAATTTCGAGGACGAAATTCTTTTAAGGGGGGAAGAATGTAATGTCCCAGATTTTTCTATCATTTAAACTGGAATATTTAAATTTGTTTTAACATTATATTGGAAATATAATGGATTTTATATCGAATTTTATTAAAATGGAGTTCAAATTTATATATTAATAAATTAATTAAAACGAGCTCGAAACACCGTGGTAGTTCGTAATTTTCGATCTGAACTTTAATTGAATATACTAGATCCGATATAAGTCGGATTTCTGTAAAACAAGAAATATTTGAATCGACTTGATTATATCTTTCTAACGGAAGAGAAAAATCGAGATTTCGGCTTATAGATTGCAAGATATGTCCAATTCAAATTTTCAAATAGTATCTATGGAATTCGTTAATAAATGATAACGTTTATTTAATAATTTTTAGGGTTTTTAATATAATTTGGATACTGTTTCAACCTGAATTTGTGAATATTGAGTTTATATTGGTTTATTCTGGAGCTGTAAGATATTTCATTTGGAGATATATGAAAATAATTTATTTATTATTATTTTAAATAAAATTGTTTTAGATTTAATTATATTTTAATTATCGACCGTATATAGGTCTCTAGGATGATTATTTTTCCAAATGACCACCATTTTCGATGTAACAAATTTTATTGGAATACGTACAAATAATTATTGCTAGATTTCCGGTTGGGGCCAATTGGAGTTGTTTTGTCGGCAGGCAAAATTTAAAAGTGAACCGATAAATTAAAATAACACCGTTGTGCAAATGGAGTCCGTTTTCAACGAAATTAATTTTGTTGAGACTGGAATGTTAAGACGTAGCGGTGTATCCATTTTTGTCGTATTTAGAATTCATGAATGTAGGCATACATATTAAATGCCCACGATTGATAAAATTTACTGTATATACGCAAAAATAAAACTTAACGTTGAAGGAATCCCTACTCTATCACCTATAACATACTATCCCTTTCTCTATTGTATCGGCCTATTGCTTCATGTGGAAGTCTCTCATAGCACCTACTTTTGTCCTCTCTTACATTTTTTCCAGATTGCTTGAAGTACGAATTACTTCATGACTCCGCCAAAATTTAGTGTACTATATTATAAAGTTGATTTCTCCTGCAACAATATTCACTCTGTCCCTATTACTTATACCTATCTAAATGTACAACTCATGACAAATGACTCTCTATGAAGCAAATATGCTAACCTAGTTTTTTAGCTACGAGGCAGGTAATATTTCTTCCTTCCCCAGATGCGCTCCACTACTACATTTCCATTCAAGCCAACCATATTTTTAATCTGTCATATTACAAATTAAATCACAGCCTGCGCTGAAGGTGAAAACACGAGGCAACTATATTCTATTTTTTTAGAAACGCCTAGCTACCATGTACGTAATGAAGTAACCGTAATGAAGTAACGTTGTAACTATCCTAAATTTCCTACGAGTATATATATGTCTACAACTTTCATTTTAGAGATCATTATCCTTCTTTGCAAATTAAAAACAACCCATAAAACGAAAGGAAACGGGGAAGACCCTAAACCAAACCCCACTCATAAAATCACGCAAGCTCTATTTCTCACAAAACTAAAGAATGTTTGAAGGCACTGTGTGGAATGAAGGACAATTGCGAAGTAAAGGCAGCAGGTTTTGGAATTCCCAAAAGGGGGAAGCATGGTTGTACTAGGAAAGAAATTGTATTTGTATGGCTTGCGTGAAATAACAGGAAGGAGAAATGGGAAGTAGCACGTCTGGAATCAGGGTCTCATGTGTAGCGGTATGGGAAAAACGTTGGTGGTTGTTGATGGAATGGAGGGGGGAGAATCACGTGTAACAATGTGAGGTGTAATTTTATGGCAGTGGTGGTTTGTGGAAGAACAAGGAGGGAGGCATTGCGATGGACGAGGTCAGCATCAACATGGTAGCAGCGTGCAGGGGAAGAAGGCTACAGTAGTAAGGTGGCTGTTGAATCCTTGGTGGCAGTGGGAGTTCGACGCTGTTCTGGGCAAGGGTGCTGGGCTTCGTGGCTGTCATAGTAGAGATACTAACGATGACTCCGGTGGCCGGAGATGTACAGTACGACGCAGGAGCATCTACGTGGAGAAGCAGCACGGTGTAAAGTAAAGGACGTGGTGTTTTTGAAGGGGAGCAACAATATGGTGGGTCGGACGTTCTGACGACCCCAAATCCCGTTTAGACGGAGACAAGGGTTATCTTTGGAATATAACACAGAAACAGATAATAGCAGAACAGAATTAAATAAATATACCAGATAATGAACAATAGAATATACTGGTATGAGACTGGTATGAGAAAAGGGGCACCCGAGTTTGAAAGTGAAACAAACTACGAGTCAGTCATGGGACTGGTATGAGAAATCTACTCAACACAATTCAGATATGGCTAATCACAGGACCACGCCACTTTCGTGGAACGGGTTTACTCCATTGGATTGCCAGTGCTTTAAAACAAATCATTCTTTTAAACATCGCGATGCTTTTTATAAAAATGAAGCCATTATAAGACTCAGTTCCCATCACACAATGCAACGCAAATCGGAGGATAGAGTTTTTACCTTATAATGGCCAAGATATGCTTGATACGAATAAAACAAAAACATTTGATATTACTACTAGTGTTTATATGTTTCAAAAACAATTTCAAATCATAACTATCAATCATAGACGACATGAGCGTCTCATGCCACTATGTCGCCAACCATATATATACAATCGAAACCGCACAGTCACGTATTTGGAAATTGAATATCCGTCATGAACCAAGGCAAAAGATAGTCCTTACCGAATTCGAGACGCTCTAGCCCGTGTCTCAGGAACAGCCGCAACTGCCCATTGGATCGTCAGGGCCGGTCCACCGATGTGGATTATTATGCCTGAACAATACGTTTCCCCGCCCTATGGGGCGTCAATGAGCCAACGAATGGCTCCATCGGTCCCGGATCGACCGATATATCCGAGGCGCCTCGCAACAGCAACAACCACACAGGTGAAAAGTATATAAATGTCAGGGCTGGTAGGTCACTGACACCACCCTAGCTAGAAAGAAACGCATGCCCTCCCTGAGGTCCTTCTCCTGTTTCTGGTTCATACCGGGGTGTGAGGCTCGCGAATTCACATTATACACAAAGCTACGCCACACAGGCGGTGCTTTGATCATCACAACAAGACTTTGCTTTTCAACAGAAGCCCTGATCATTTGCCACTTAGGCATGCCACACTAGCAATTCATGCCATGCGACTGATGTCCATCGATATACAACCTCTGAGCTCATGCGTTTCAGAGAAGGGCGTTGAGCAAAAGAATAAATTCTCCGCCGCCAAATAGATGTATATTTAACAGAGATCAACCAACACAGAATAAAATCCAATGTCAGACACACATTCCATTTACAAGTCCGTTCTGGGTCTGAACGAAACCGGAGGCAGTAAATACCTCGCAAACCCATCGATCACCACGTACGTCTGGACGATCACCACTCATTATCCATATTTCGGGATGCCTCCCAATCAGGACCTGTTACCGCCCAAACGAGGTGAAGATCTCCGGTCTTCGACCACCGTCTTCATCTTCGACTTTCAATCGTCGGTCAATTATTTGAAATGAGAATTAACTCGGCTTTTTCAAATAATTCACGTATATTTAGAATTTCAAATCAATTTATTTCAATGGTTAAATCATTCAACAACACCAATTTTGTTCTTTAATGTAATTTTCACACCAAACACATTCAACCCTCAAATACCACATAAATTGAGCAAATTCAGTTTATTTCCATTCCATATCGTTTATGATATTTTATAACGATTTATCGCTATTTTTTATTTATTTTAAAATAGCCAATTTATTCAAAACGACGCTTCGGGCCACAACGCGGCCGTGGCGCTGTTTTTCTTCAGATTTGATTTACACATATCTGAAAATCTAACCGTTGGATCTTCACAAAATTCACATCATTAGAAAGATCTTTTCAAAACGAATCCAACGGTTCCAGTTTCGGGAAAATCCGACGGTCGGATCTCCCAGTATAATCGTTTGAAGTTTCGATTTCAAAATTCGAACTGCAACGTCGTTATTCGATTAAATGTAATTATATTTATATATATATATAAATATAATCGATTCTGGCGCTGTTTTTCTTCAGATTTGAATTAAACATTCCAGACAATCCAACCGTTGGATTTTTACAAAGTTGGTGCCGTTGGAAAGATATTTCCAAGGCGAACCCAACGGTTGCGGTTTCGGGAAAATCCAATGGTCGGATTTCCCGCACTAGTTGTTTGAAATCACGGTTTCAAAACACGAACTGCATAGGCTAAAATCATATCATTAGCTAATTAATGTATATTTCAACTCATGCATATTTTATTTGAACAAGTGGCTATTTTTAACACTTCACATTTCAAAGATGATAATTTTGGCGAACTAAAACACATTTCAACACATGACTATTTTCTTTAGTTCCTATGCATGTTGAAAATAATATTTCTTCACAAATATTTATTTCAACGTCCGCATATCTTTAGCATATCACATAGATGATAAAAATGATATTTTTATCATTTAAAATATTTATTCAACAAATAGATGTTTTCAACACTTCATAGTTTCAATAAAAATGTAATTTTTATTGTTCGATCTTTTTATTCAACACATGAACTTTTCCACTACACACACTTCTCAACACATGAGCATTTCCACACATGGATATTTTATTTATGTTGTTCATATAAGAAAGATAGAATTTTTGTTGCTGAAACTATTTATATATAAGGCGAATATTTTACATACTTCATATATATTATAAAAATGTGATTTTTATTGTTTAGACACTTCATTCATTCACAATTGAATTTAATTTTCACACATCACTTTTCAACACATGAACATTTCCACACATGGATATAGTTTCAACATATGACTTTAATTTCAACGCGTGAAAATAATTTCAACATATGAAAATTATTCTAACACATAAAGATTATTCAAAATTTCGGCAGCATAACGGCAGGGTAGTTAAAACCGGCACCGTCCCTAGTACGACTCCTCGCTCAACCTTAAAACCTTGCGGTTTTTGACAATGGGGATTCATGCATCTAATTCGCACGCAGGCGGCATGTTTTATTTTTATTTCCACAAATATTCCCAATTCATTTTAATCACCAATGGGTATTTTTTTTCCCAACCACAACCAATCAATATCAACCACTAACAATTCCAATCAACCATTCACTATCAATCAATTTTCACACCAATCACAACCAATAAATATCGTCCATGGTTTGTGGACGAGGGTCGTATATATATATATATATACACATATATATATATAGCAATTCACTTCTATTTCAACACATATATAAATTTTACAACGCATATACAACTTATACATCGAACGTACAACTTATACAACGCTTATACAAGAGGTGTACAACGCTTATATAACTCATACATCGACTACATAATTTGTACATCGTCGTTTTCCATATCGTTTATAAATCAGAAATCTCACATTGGGTTCCACTCCACCAAAAATAGCAGAAGGCTCAGAAAAATACGCGGTCTCTTCTAGAATGTAGAAGACGTCCACACGAGTCCACTGTCTCTTGTTTCACTGAATTTCGACTGGAAACGAAAAAGATATGATTTTTAGACTAAAATCATAGTTTGCAACGCTTTTAAACGTTGAAACCCTTTGAAATTAAATAGGCCGTATACCTTTTTAATTGATTCAAAACTAGGTTTGAATCTCTTTCACAATCCGCTGCACGAGGTCACGATCAGATGGTTTAGCGTCGAAGGGCTTGGAAAGAGCTTCCCGGCGCCGTGCACCACTCCCAATTCGACGTCGATCCCGAGGTGCGGCGACGACCTGAAATGCTCGACTTCGAGCTGGCAGATCTCGGTGACGGCTGAATGAGGAAGGGCGAGACTAGGTCGGATTTGAAGAGGAGGGGAGGGGCTCTCGAATCCAGGTGGTGGCGCTTGATTCGATTGAGGGACGGAGGAGAAAAAGTGGAGAGAAGGTGCTGAGATTTTCCGCCGTCGGGTCTGGAGATGGAGCGGGTTTGGGATTCAACGCGACAATGGGAAGAAAGAATGTGATTGGCCCGTTTTTTTTATTTATATATTTTTAAATTTCGAAAATACCCTCTTTCTCTCACGAACCCCAATCCAGACCCAACGACTGTCATCCCTAGCGTTTTACCCCCATTCCGAACACAATGGGATATGTTTCGTAGGCCCATTCGACTGTTTCAGTCAGTTTCCATTCAATTTAAAATATATAACATTCAATATTCGATTTGAACGTACATTTCAATTTGCCAGGGCCACAAATTAATTCGAAAAATTCCAGAAAAATAAATCTAGCTATGTTTTGACAATACGGTCCCAACAAAACTAGTTTCGTCGAATTCTGGGACCGTTTGTAAAAAGGCCCATTTCTGGTCGATCCAATTTAACTTTAATTGACCAAAACACATTTTCCTTTGCCACGCTCACATACTAGCTTCAAAAATTATGAAATTTGAAACCTAGCAATAACTTCACAACCCGGATCCAACAAAAGTGGTTTCGTCGAATTCCGAGGTCGTATGCAAAATGGCCAATTTCATGGGCTATATAAATTCCATAGCGACCTTTCTGAAAATTCATTTGGCCATAACTTTTGCTTTCCGCTATGAAAAATTGATTTTTCAGATTCGTAAGGTATTCACTAACAGATTTAAATGTTTTTGGTTTTGCTCAAATCCGTTTTGTTTTGCACCTGGTACAGTCCGACAAAGTTTGAATCCAATTTTTGAAACTACAGCGCCATTCCAGGCCTTGTTTATAATTATAATTAATTATATTCGTTTCCAATTGTCGATTCAACTCACTTTTCATCGCTATTATTTAAAATATTTATTTTAAATATTTAAAATCCACTATTTTAGCCAATTTAAAAATTTTAAATTGGTTCAGATTTTCCGGGTCGTTACAATCTCCCCCACTCAAAACTTTTCGTCCCTGAAAAGGAACAAAGTCGAAAGCGGTTTGATTAATCAACTCTACATTCGATCCGGCATCAATTCTCCAACTTTTCAGTTTCTGAGAATTTTCAAATTCTTCCAAAATTTGGCTAACACCCGGAATTTTTGAAAAATTTTCATTCTATTATTGATCCAATTAACTATCGTTTTAATAATTTTAATTAGTAAAATTTACTATTACACAACACAAACAGCAATCAAATAGTTTTTAACTTTTCAGAACCATACAAATTAATTCCTTTTCTCTTTCAAAATCATTCAGACTATAGAATTAAAAGTGCTCATCCATGGAAAGAAAATAACAACAGAATAGAGAACTAATTGGTAATGCAAAGTATGGTAAATGTACATTGCACCGGAGTCAATTAGAGATATCCACTCGGCATCTAGGATAAGCTTTCTAAATGTTCTCCTCAGTTTCCCAAGTACAATCTCGCGGATCTCCACTCCATTGCACTTTGACTAAGTGAACCTTCTTGTTCCTCAGCTCTTTGGTTTCTTTGCCGATGATCTTTAGCGGCTCTCTTCTCACAACTAATTCAGGGGTAATTTCAATATCCTGTTGAGCTGCTTCCTCCACGATCAAGTCTGGATCATGAATGTGCTTTCGAAGTTGAGATATGTGAAATACATCATGAACTCCAGGAAACCAATCAGGCAGTTTGACCCTATAAGCGAGAGTTCCGATCCGTTCCAGAATAGGAAACAGACCAATGAATTTGGGCGCCAACTTTCCAGTTTTACCGAACCGGATAACTCCTCTCATAGGCGATACTTTCAAATATACATAGTCGCCAACAACAAATGATATATCCCTTCTTCTCCTATCGGCGTAGCTATTTTGTCGGCTTTGAGCGGCCAGTAATCGTTTCTTAATAAAGTCGACTTTGTCAGCAGCTTCTCGGATCATATCAGGCCCTAACACAAGTCTATTACCGGGTTCGACCCAACAAGCAGGAGATCGGCACGGTCTACCATACAACGCTTCGAATGGCGACATTGTCAGGCTCGCCTGGTAGCTGTTATTATATGAGAATTCAGCCAAATGCAGATGGTCTTCCCATGATCCACCAAAATCTAGAACACAAGCCCGCAATAGATCTTCTAGTATACGATTTACCCTCTCAGTCTGACCATCTATCTGAGGATGATAAGCGGTGCTTAGATTCATCTTTGTTCCCAGTTCGACTTGAAATGCCTCCCAGAATTTGCTAGTAAATATTGTATCTCTATCACTGACTATACTGAGCGGCACTCCATGAAGTCTAACAATTTCCTTGAAATATATCTATGCCAGACTCTGAGCAGTTCTGTTTGATCTGACAGGTATGAAATGGGCGGTCTTCGTGAAGCGATCTACGATCACCCAAATACTGTCATTTCCTTTTCTGGTTCTGGGCAAAACATCAATGAAGTCCATGGAAATATGTTCCCACTTCCAGCCTGGAACGTCCAACGGTTGTAACAATCCAGCAAGTTTTTGTTGGTCACTTTTGACTAGCGGGCAAGTAGGGCATCGACTAACATATATCGAGATGTCTCTCTTTAACGACTTCCACCAGAATGTGTGCTTTATATCGTTATACATTTTACTCACACCCGGATGGATACTGAGCTTAGATTTGTGGCATTCATCAAGCACACTCCTTCTGAGTTCAGGAATTTCTGGAATGCAAATTCGTCCTTCTAACCTCAGAATCCGTTCGCTGTCGAGGTGGAAATCCGAAGCATTGCCTTCACGAATTCGCTGACTCATTCCTTTAATAAATTGGTCGTCTTTTTGGAGAGCCGATATCTTGTCAATCAACGAAGTCGCAATGATAAAACTGGCGATCATTTCGTTCTTTCGGCTCAACGCATCGGCCACGACATTGGCTTTCCCTGGAGTGTATAGAATCTCAAAATCACATGCTGCAAGGAACTCTAGCCAACGTTGATGCCTCAGATTCAGGTCTTTCTGAGTGAACAGATACTTTAACGACTGATGATCTGTAAACAGTTCAAATCTCTCACCCAGAAGATAGTGTCTCCAGATTTTCAAAGAGAATACGATGGCCAACAACTCAAGATCATGAGTTACATAGTTTTTCTCGTGCGGCTTCAGTTGACGGCTAGCATAAACAATCACTTGGCCCCTTTGCATTAACATTGCGCCAAGGCCTTCTCTAGAAGCATCAGTCCAGACTTTCAAATCCTGATTGCCATCGATGATGGTTAACACTGGAGCTGTCGTTAATCTTAACTTTAGCTCTTCAAAAGCCTCTTCACATTCTGGAGTCCAGTTGAATGTAGAATGCTTCTTTGTAAGCTTCGTTAAGTGACCAGATATCTTCGAAAAGTCTTTAACAAATTTCCGGTAATAACTAGACAATCCGAGAAAACTGCAGACTTCAGTGGGGGTACTAGGCTGTTTCCAATTCTGAATAGCTGTGATTTTGCTTGGATCCACAGCAATTCCTTCTTTCGATACGACGTGGCCTAGAAATTTCACTTCATCTTGCCAGAATATACATTTGGATAGTTTGGCTTTTAATACATTCCGTCTCAGAATTTCTAGAACCTGCTCCAGATGCTTTTCATGTTCGGCCTTTGATTTAGAGAAGATTTGAATATCGTCAATGAAAACCAGAACAAATTTATTCAAAACTCCTCTGAACACTCTATTCATCAGATCGACAAAGTAAGCTGGAGCGTTACATAAGCCGAACAGCATTACTAACCACTCGTAGAATAAGTCGGGACCTCTGAATGCTGTCATTGGAACACACTCTTCGGCAATTTGAAGTTGATGGAAGCCTGTAGCTAGGTCCATTCGTGAAAATACTTGTGCTCCATTTAATCGATCCAACAAATCTTCTATTCGCGGCAATGGATATTTGTTCTTTATGGTCTGCTTGTTCAAAACATGATAATCCGCACATAGCCGTAGAGTACCGTCAGATTTTGGGACAAACACCACTGCTGCTCCCCAATCAGAGAAACTAGGCCTGATCAGACCCTTCCATATGAGCTGTCGTGTTTGATTGTCTAATTCCTCTTTCTCTTTCAAGGACATTCTTCGAATAGCGTGAACTACCGGCCTTGCATTAGGAATCAAAGCGATCTTGAAATCTATTTCTCTCTGCGGAGGTAAGCGAACAACTTCTTCGAACACATCCGCATAGTTCATGACAACAGGGATGTCTTTGATGAGGTCAGGAATATTCTCAGCGACTTCAGGGATATTTTCTATTTGAGATGGAGAAACATTCAAAGCTGCCCAGAAGTCCTTTCTATTAGCATTCTGACCCTCACAGGGAATGGTTATATAATCACCTGATTTAATCTTCGCCTTTACGACTCTGTCGGCGCATTTAACTTCAGCTTCATATTTAGTCAACTAGTCTAACCCCAAGATAAGATCAAACTCTTTAAAATTCATAACGATCGCGATGGTAGGAAACCGATAACGAGAGAAAGAAACCGGCACTCCACAAACCCAACTGAGATCAATGGAACCCCCAACCGGATTCTGGACAGTCATTGGTTCCTTGAGCTTTTTCAAATTCAAATCCAGTTTCTTAGCTGCATCTTTCGAAATGAAGCTTCGTGACGCGCCTGTGTCAAACAGTACTTTAACTGGAATATCTTTGACAGTTAGCGTGCCTTCTAAAACATCTATCCTCTCTTGAATAGCTGAGGGTGTTGGAGTTTCTGCTACTTCATTCACTTGAACTATTTCAGCCTTTTTCAACTGCCAGCAATCTTGCTTTACGTGACCAGCCTGATGGCAGAGATTGCATTTTCTATCCTCTTGAAATCCCTACTTGGATTGAAGCCCACCTTTCAATCGCTTCTTTAAGGGTCCACAGTTTATCGACAAATGCCCTTTCTGATGGCAGTTATTGCATACGGTGGTTGTTACCGGTTCCTTTCCTGGTCTGGCCCTCTTCCGATTGATTTTAGGCTCCTTACTGACCCCCGACATCGTCTTGGCCTCAGGATGATCAGTTTTAGACTCAACTCTATTACTAGAAATGGGTTCCTCTTCGTCACGCAACATGCCTTCCTTATGGAGATCTTCATACTAATAAGCCATATAAATCATTTCTGAAAAAGGAAGCTTCACTTGCCCCATTACTTTATTCTGGTATTTCCTTTGAAGCCCGTTGATAAATCTTAGATTCTTTCTCCTCGTATTCTGAATTAGATGGGGAGCAAAGTGAGAAAGTTCGTTAAATTTCTTCTGATATTCTGGGATGGTCATATCTCCTTGTATCAAATAAGAAAATTCATCACATAGGCGCTCAGTCGCTTCGGGAGGAGTAAATCTTTCCAGGAAAATCACTTTGAATTTGTCCCAGGTGATATTACCTTCTGGATTATCCTTGATAACTGAATCCCACCAGAACAAAGCTTCATCTTTGAGTGCCTAGGATGCCAGTAATCTTTTCTGGTCATCCCTCAGCTTTAATGCTTCAAAGATTTTCTCAGCCGAACGAATCCAGGCTTGTGTTTTCATAATTGATTCTTCACCCGAGAAGGGTCTTCCACCCAGATTTCTATATTTCATAAATAGAGCCTCTATATCCGGGTCAGTATCACTTCTTCTGTTTCTGGCACTCATTTTCTAGTACGTCTGCAATTAGCAGACAAAGTGTCAGGTCAACAGAAAAGATATTTCAAAATATAGAGACAATTACTTGAATGTAAATGTGTCTATCTACGTGTTATTTCATTCTGCTACTCATACTAGGATATTACTGATCCTATCTGTATTGAGTTGCCCGTCCTAGAACACTACTGGTTCTATTTCTGACGAGTTCGTTAATATGTTATATTCCAGAACTAAGCTTAACCAAAGCTCTGATACCACGTTCTGACGACCCCAAATCCCGTTCAGACGGAGACAAGGGTTATCTTTGGAATATAACACAAAAACAGATAATAGTAGAACAGAATTAAATAAATATACCAGATAATGAACAACAGAATATACTGGATAAACGTATTCATCAGAGTTACACAATATACAGGATCATACTTAGTACAAATACAGTTCAGCTATACATAATTGTCTACAGCGGAAACAAACAAAATATGTACAATAGGAGCTGAACAGCATAAAAAGAGATAAATAACATAATCCATCTTCAGCTCCAGCTACCCAGAAAGAACCAGCTAAACCTGAATACAAGGCTGCCCGTGTAGAAAAGGGGCACCCGAGTTTGAAAGTGAAACAAACTACGAGTCAGTCATGGGACTGGTATGAGAAATCTACTCAACACAATTCAGATATGGCTAATCACAGGACCACGCCACTTTCGTGGAATGGGTTTACTCCCTTGGATTGCCAGTGCTTTAAAACAAATCATTCTTTTAAACATCGCGATGCTTTTTATAAAAATGAAGCCATTATAAGACTCAGTTCCCATCACACAATGCAACACAAACCGGAGGATAGAGTTTTTACCTTATAATGGCCAAGATATGCTTGATACGAATAAAACAAAAACATTTGATATTACTATTAGTGTTTATATGTTTCAAAAACAATTTCAAATCATCACTATCAATCATAGACGACATGAGCGTCCCATGCCACTATGTCGCCAACTATATATATACAATCGAAACCGCACAGTCACGTATTTGGAAATTGAATATCCGTCATGAACCAAGGCAAAAGATAGTCCTTACCGAATTCGAGATGCTCTAGCCTGTGTCACAGGAACAGCCGCAACTGCCCCTTGGATCGTCAGGGCCGGTCCACCGATGTGGATTATTATGCCTGAACAATACGTTTCCCCGCCCTATGGGGCGTCAATGAGCCAACGAATGGCTCCATCGGTCCCGGATCGACCGATATATCCGAGGCGCCTCGCAACAACAACAATCACACAGGTGAAAAGTATATAAATGTCAGGGCTGGTAGGTCACTGACACCACCCTAGCTAGAAAGAAACGCATGCCCTCCCTGAGGTCCTTCTCCCGTTTCTGGTTCATACCGGGGTGTGAGGCTCGCGAATTCACATTATACACAAAGCTACGCCACACAGGTGGTGCTTTGATCATCACCACAAGACTTTGCTTTTCAACAGAAGCCCTGATCAATTGCCACTTAGGCATGCCACACTAGCAATTCATGCCATGCGACTGATGTCCATCGATATACAACCTCTGAGCTCATGCGTTTCAGAGAAGGGCGTTAACCAAAAGAATAAATTCTCCGCTGCCAAACAGATGTATATTTAACAGAGATCAATCAACACAGAATAAAATCCAATGTCAGACACACATTCCATTTACAAGTCCGTTCTGGGTCTGAACGAAACCGGAGGCAGTAAATACCTCGCAAACCCATCGATCACCACGTACGTCTGGACGATCACCACTCATTATCCATATTTCGGGATGCCTCGCAATCAGGACCTCGGTTACCGCCCAAACGAGGTGAAGATCTCCGGTCTTCGACCACCGTCTTCATCTTCGACTTTCAATCGTCGGTCAATTATTTGAAATGAGAATTAACTCGGCTTTTTCAAATAATTCACATATATTTAGAATTTCAAATCAATTTATTTCAATGGTTAAATCATTCAACAACACCAATTTTGTTCTTTAATGTAATTTTCACACCAAACACATTCAACCCTCAAATACCACATAAATCGAGCAAATTCAGTTTATTTCCATTCCATATCGTTTATGATATTTTATAACGATTTATCGCTATTTTTATTTATTTTAAAATAGCCAATTTATTCAAAACGACGCTTCGGGCCATAACGCGGCCGTGGCGCTGTTTTTCTTCAGATTTGATTTACACATATCTGAAAATCTAACCGTTGGATCTTCACAAAATTTACATCATTAGAAAGATCTTTTCAAAACGAATCCAACGATTCCAGTTTCGGGAAAATCCGACGGTCGGATCTCCCGGTATAATCGTTTGAAGTTTCGATTTCAAAATTCGAACTGCAACGTCGTTATTCGATTAAATATAATTATATATATATATATATATATATATATATAATCGATTCTGGCGCTGTTTTTCTTTAGATTTGAATTAAACATTCCAGACAATCCAACCGTTGGATTTTTACAAAGTTGGTGCCGTTGGAAAGATATTTCCAAGGCGAACCCAACGGTTGCGGTTTCGGGAAAATCCAATGGTCGGATTTCCCGCACTAGTTGTTTGAAATCACGGTTTCAAAACACAAACTGCACGGCCACGTTTCATTTTAATTTTATTTATATTTATATATTTATATAAATATAGTTCATCCAACAATTTCAATATCGTTTTCACTTCAAATATTTCACTAACGCCTTTAAATTTTGGAAAATTTCGCCATAACCTCCTTTGTACGGGAGGGACTGGGAAAATTCCCAAATAGCCACACGGGCGTCTCATGTCAAAAAGAAAAAAAAAAAGCCAAGCGGTTAGCCAACAGGCTCATAAAATCATCACCCAAACAAAACAGTAACTGTGTACCTATTTGTCGGGCATAAAATTTTATTCCTCTTCTCTAGCCCCTTTGCTATAACCTGTTCAATAAATATGCACGTACATATATACAATTTTTTATCACTTATCATTTTCCATTCAACTTCATATTTGATTTACTTTGGTTTAAAAACACCATTCATTCTAATGTTGCATGCATAGGCTAAAATCATATCATTAGCTAATTAATGTATATTTCAACTCATGCATATTTTATTTGAACAAGTGGCTATTTTTAACACTTCACATTTCAAAGATGATAATTTTGGCGAACTAAAACACATTTCAACACATGACTATTTTCTTTAGTTCCTATGCATGTTGAAAATAATATTTCTTCACAAATATTTATTTCAACGTCCACATATCTTTAGCATATCACATAGATGATAAAAATGATATTTTTATCATTTAAAATATTTATTCGACAAATAGATGTTTTCAACACTTCATAGTTTCAATAAAAATGTAATTTTTATTGTTCGATCTTTATATTCAACACATGAACTTTTCCACTACACACACTTCTCAACACATGAGCATTTCCACACATGGATATTTTATTTATGTTGTTCATATAAGAAAGATAGAATTTTTGTTGTTGAAACTATTTATATATAAGGCGAATATTTTACATACTTCATATATATTATAAAAATGTGATTTTTATTGTTTAGACACTTCATTCATTCACAAATGAATTTAATTTTCACACATCACTTTTCAACACATGAACATTTCCACACATGGATATAGTTTCAACATATGACTTTAATTTCAACGCGTGAAAATAATTTCAACATATGAAAATTATTCTAACACATAAAGATTATTCAAAATTTCGACAGCATAACGGCAGGGTAGTTAAAACCGGCACCGTCCCTAGTACGGCTCCTCGCTCTACCTTAAAACCTCGCGGTTTTTGACAATGGGGATTCATGCATCTAATTCGTACGCAGGCGGCATGTTTTATTTTTATTTCCACAAATATTTCCAATTCATTTTAATCGCCAATGGGTATTTTTTTTCCAACCACAACCAATCAATATCAACCACTAACAATTCCAATCAACAATTCGCTATCAATCAATTTTCACACCAATCACAACCAATAAATATCGTCCATGGTTTGTGGACGAGGGGCGTGTATATATATATATATGTATATATATATATATATATATATAGCAATTCACTTCTATTTCAACACATATATAAATTTTACAACGCATATACAACTTATACATCAAACGTACAACTTATACAATGCTTATACAAGAGGTGTACAACGCTTATATAACTCATACATCGACTACATAATTTGTACATCGTCGTTTTCCATATCGTTTATAAATCAAAAATCTCACATTGGGTTCCACTCCACCAAAAATAGCAGAAGGCTCAGAAAAATACGCGGTCTCTTCTAGAATGTAGAAGACGTCCACATGAGTCCACTGCCTCTTGTTTCACTGAATTTCGACTGGAAAGGAAAAGATACGATTTTTAGAATAAAATCGTAGTTTGCAACGCTTTTAAACGTTGAAACCCTTTGAAATTAAATAGGCTGTATACCTTTTTAATTGATTCAAAACTAGGTTTGAATCTCTTTCACAATCCGCTGCACGAGGTCACGATCAGATGGTTTAGCGTCGAAGGGCTTGGAAAGAGCTTCCCGGCGCTGTGCACCACTCCCAATTCGACGTCGATCCCGAGGTGCAGCGGCGACCTGAAATGCTCGACTTCGAGCTGGCGGATCTCGATGACGGCTGAATGAGGAGGGGCGAGACTAGGTCGGATTTGAAGAGGAGGGGAGGGGCTCTCGAATCCAGGTGGTGGCGCTTGATTCGATTGGGGGACGGAGGGGAAAAAGAGGAGAGAAGGTGCTGAGGTTTTCCGCCGTCGGGTCTGGAGATGGAGCGGGTTTGGGAGTCAACGCGGCAATGGGAAGAAAGAATGTGATTGGCCCGTATTTTTATTTATATATTTTTAAATTTCGAAAATACCCTCTTTCTCTCACGAACCCCAATCCAGACCCAACGACTGTCGTCCCTAGCGTTTTACCCCCATTCCGAACACAATGGGATATGTTTCGTAGGCCCATTCGACTGTTTCAGTCAGTTTCCATTCAATTTAAAATATATAACATTCAATATTCGATTTGAACGTACATTTCAATTTGCCAAGGCCACAAATTAATTCGAAAAATTCCAGAAAAATAAATCTAGCTATGTTTTGAAGATACGGTCCCAACAAAACTAGTTTCGTCGAATTCTGAGACCGTTTGTAAAAAGGCCCATTTCTGGTCGATCCAATTTAACTTTAATTGACCAAAACACATTTTCCTTTGCCACGCTCACATACTAGCTTCAAAAATTATGAAATTTGAAACCTAGCAATAACGTCACAACCCGGATCCAACAAAAGTGGTTTCGTCGAATTCCGAGGTCGTATGCAAAATGGCCAATTTCACGGGCTATATAAATTCCATAGCGACCTTTCTGAAAATTCATTTGGCCATAACATTTGCTTTCCGCTATGAAAATTCAATTTTTCAGATTCTTTAGAAAGGTATTCACTAACAGATTTAAATATTTTTGGTTTTACTCAAATCCGTTTTGTTTTGCACCCGGTACAGTCCGACAAAGTTTGAATCCAATTTTTGAAACTACAGCGCCATTCCAGGCCTTGTTTATAATTATAATTAATTATATTCGTTTCCAATTGTCGATTCAACTCACTTTTCATCGCTATTATTTAAAATATTTATTTTAAATATTTAAAATCCACTATTTTAGCCAATTTAAAGTTTTTAAATTGGTTCAGATTTTCCGGGTCGTTACAGAGATGGTGCTGATGGACGGAGTATCAGGTCGGGGGTGCATTGTTTACTGGAGCTCCGGTGGGTGAAGCACTTAAGTGAGGTGATGAGCAAGACAAGCGAAGATGCTTGTGGTTTGGTAACAAGAACAAGGAGGGTAGCAGTTCATAGATGATAATCGCGTGAGGAGGAGTATAGTGAAATGGGAGAAGCAGAAGGCACATGATGGAGCAACAGTTGGGTGATAGTTTTGTTCAAGGACGTGAGTATGGTGGGAACAGTAAAGCTAAAATGATGAATAATGAGGAATGGTGCTGGTATATTTTTTGCCATATCTTGCCAATATTAATTCTATTAATTAATATATGCAATTAAGGGCTGAACGTGCCTAAGCCTAATCATATTCAAACTTGCGCAATCAACAAGGCATACATACGGTTCAATATATAATATAAAGATGAGAAGAGCTTACAGAGCCGTTTTACTAAACATGCATTATACAGTTTAACATATTTTTAATTAAGATTTGTATCGGCCCAATTCATTCTATCAAATATTTATGACGCCTACTGGTTAAAACGTGAATTCATGGTTAGTGTAATATATACACAGGTTGGACTTATATTCTTGTCTAATCAAATCTCGTAGCCTAATTACGTTATAAAACATAACTAACGTTATTTATATATTTAGTTAAGCTATTAGTTTAATTAAATCAAGTTATAAAACCGTAATGTAGAATTTATATAACCATAACAGACGTCCATAGAAGTAGTGGAGCCGTATGAACGGACGTGACATTTTGGAACTGGTTTGGACTGAATTGGGCACAGCTACAAGTCATTGAAACGAATTATTTCAACGTCTAATGAGATCAAAGTGAGTTCAACTCACTAAGTTTATCCCGTTTATATTTTATATAAACCGGGTTTTTATTTTTTTGTGCAATGGTTGTTGATGGTTGATGATTTGATGACTGGTTGCATGTATGTTGAATATTTTTAATATTCATGAATTAAATTAAACGTTTGTTTAATTTAATCAAATTATATTGTTATTTTGACGATTAGACTCCAAATGAGGTAACTTACCTTGTTGGTTACGTTTATAATAGTATAAATGTGTTAAATAAATAATTGGATGTTTGAATGAACGATATAAATTAATTGTTGATAGTTATTAGTTAAACTGTTTATTTTTATTTACCGTGATAAATATTTTGTCGTAACCCATTTTGATGCAGGGAAGGACAGGTTGGAGGGATCCAATCGGATTCCTCAAAATTGTTGTTTATATTCATATTATGTTAGCTGAATTATTTTTACCAGTATAATTGAATAATTGATTTACTGTTGATCGTTGAATTAAAATTTAGTAATTTGTATATAACCAATGGATGATGTTGGTTGAGTAATTGGCAACGGTTAGCCTAAAAATGAATCATTTTATGAATATTGATTCACAGTCAGATAAACTGATAGAAGTAAGGTTAAAATAATTTATTTTATAACCATAACAGATTTTGAAATCTATTTTATATGGATTATCTAAATAAAGGTTTATTAAAGGAAATAAATAGATATTTTTATCTTATAATTATGAACCGAGTATATAAAGTGAATTCTTTTGTTAATGAGTTTTAGAAGCAATAAGTAGGAAGTAACCAAATGGTTAAGGATCGAATTAATTGTTCAAATAACAATTAATTGCGATTATTTAATTTAATTAGATTGTTAATTAAATTAAAAGAAATTATTTTAAGTGATTAAAGAAAGGACTAATGGGATTGGTTAACGAAGTAACCTTATTTTGAGTTGATTAAATCAATTGCTTAAACCAAGATAGATTATTAATTATTGAATAATTTATTATTATTTTAAATCGATGTTATTTTAATTATCTGAAAGGAAGATTAACTATTAATGTTGAAGTAAACAAATTGATGTCGGAATTGGTTATTATTTTAATAATAATCAAAGTGATTAATCTTGAAATAAAATACTTTTGTGAAGTTGTAAAGCCCTATGTGTAGTTAAATGGAAGTGTAAACGAATATATATTTAATATGAATCCTTATTAAGAATTCTATTGGTCCGAATTTTTTATAAAATCCAGATTAGGCATTAAAGGCAAGTTATAAAAGGATTAATGTATTAAAATCAAAACAAGTTCAAAATGGGTTTTGTAATTAGAAGGAAGTTAAAGGGAATTATAAAAGTCTAAAAAATGGGAAGTTAAATTGAGAAAGCATGATTTTGGAATTGAAGATGGAGTTTTTCAAAAGAGAAAAAATGGAGTAAAAAACCCTTGTTTAAAATTGTGTAGTAAACAGAAGTGTTAGGTTAAGTAGTGGAATGAGATTTCGTTCACAAAGTCATATCTATCCCAACGATAAGAATGTTGTCGACTCAAGGTCTGAGAGGTAAATAAAATACCCCAACTTGAACGACTTCAGGATTATCCAACGATGATATTAGTTTAGAAATGAGGATAGTTGAGGGGATTAAAATAATATTTCCATAATGGATGTTATAAACTATATTTGAAAAGTTATAAGCTTAATAAATTATTTTGGAAATAAAAAGAGATTTGGTGAAAATATAACGATATATTTGAGATTAAGATGAGTTTAAATAAGTTAATTCAAAGGGGAAATATTAGTCATTGTTTTCGAGAAATGGGACAAAAGGGATATCGTAATAACGCGTTACGTAACATTTAATTAAACCCAAACTGGGGATATATATATATATGATTTAATCTTCAATATTTAAGTTAGTTTTGTGAATACTCGTGAAATAAGAAGTAAAAACTATTTTCTAAGTATTTGAAAGGGTTACGAGTTTTAAAATTAATCTTCGTTAATTATTTTAAATTAAAAAGGCCAAGTGGTGTTGAGTACTAAACTAGTGAATCCATTTTATTTTCTATAGATGATGATTGTTTATGTGGATAGCTAAATCACCGACTATCAAAATCTGGACAAATCGATTGTTGGTACGGAAAGACCGGGATCGAATTTATATTCGAAAACCATTCCGACCAGCAAATACGTTAACATTGAAGATGTTCAGAAACTGATCGAGACGGAGTAATTGAAGACCATGGATCTTCATAAGCGGAAGGATTGTTGTCGAAATTCTCTGACTTGCAACCAGAGGTTTTCTAACGTGATTCAGTCGTGGTTGAGATTTTGCGGATTGCAAGGACTACTTGCTACTGATCTCGTGGATGCATTAGGAGGGTGCCTTCGGGACATCCTGTTTCTGGATGACTTGTATGGACGAATGTCTGACAGAGTATTTCCTAGAAAACCACGTACGTTGATTTTTACAAATATACGGAGTTGGTGGCAAAGAAGTGCACTTCTTTTATACCCAGAGTATACTTGTGGACACCAATCAGTGATTTAACGGATCTGACAATGTGGCATTCAAAGTGAATGGCAGACAAATGATCAAAAGATAGTTACAACCTGAAGCCTCATCAACCTAGAAATTGAAAAAAATCGGGCAGGCTGCATGGCTATGTGTGTCGCTCCCATTTGGGTGTATAATCACCTATCTAGAGAAATTACTTTTGCTTCTTTAATATATATTCAATGTTGTTCCTTTTCGGGAAACGGTGGGTAGCTCCCAACCGTTGGTGATATACATTCGATACACTCAAGCGAAATGAGTGGTTGGTCATGTGTGGGCCGGGTTCTAAGACGTTCTTATTGAACCTAGTGTATTCCCCTCTAGAGATACACTATCGGAAGGTGGTTCCATACCTTGTCATAGTCGGAATCCAATCTCTAATAAGCGCCCGTGGTTTTGATTGTATACTGTATATGTGGAGTGTGAGATGCAAGCGTTCCGCCAGATTGTTATTTGTGTTTAGGAACTATTATAATATCAGAATAAGATCTGATTTTAAAACTGTATTGGGTTATAGTAAGGTAAAAACTGTCTGTGTTTATGTGTGGGCTGGTCTTACAATTATCCTTTTCTTTCAAATGGATTTTTGACTTCAAAATCAAATTTGGATGTTATTTAAACTTAGTGAGTTTCTCACTCTGGTTCACCAGACTGACCCGTCGTTTGTAACGTTCGGGTTAGCCCGGTTTACAGGTTCAGGTTATCGAATGATGTGAAGTCCAGAGACGAGCTGGAGGAGTTCAGACGTATATTATTATATAGTATTTTTCCGTTGTGTGTTGTATATGAGGTTAGGTTATTATAACTTTTCAGATTGATTGACGGTTGTGCTATGATGATTGTAAGTATACATTTTTTCAAGTTTCAATAAAAATTTATTTCCATATTATATTTTATTCCGCTGCGATGTGAGACTCTATGTGGTGTTGGTTCTTCTTCTTATTCTTCTATTCTATTATTTCTTTCTTTCTTGTCTCACCTTCTAATTCCTTTCTTCTAACAAATCTGCATTTTCGATACTCGAGTTTGGACACGAGATGTTTTTGTGTCGAAAATTTGAGCATCGAATTTTCTGGTTTGTTACATGTTTATTTTTATATTATCATCATACAAACTATTCTGATTTAATGATTGGTTTGGTTGTTAATCGTTGACTGAAAATTCAATGTCTGTTTGGCAGTATTGGTTGAGCAATTAACAACATATGGCCTATAAATCAATCAGTTTAAAAATATCGATTTACTGTCTGGTGAATCGACAGAATTGAAGTTATAATTTTTTTTAACTGAAGATGGATTTGAAATCTATTATTTTGAATAGAAGTTTATCTAAAAGGAAATAAATATTTATTTTTATTATTTAAGTTCATAAGTATTTATTTAATGATTTTATAAATCAATTCACTTATGTTAACCAGATTTACAAGCGAATGAGCAGAAAATAACTTAACGGTTAAGAATTGGATTTAATTGTTTATAAGAAACAATTAAATGAGGTTTAATGAATATATGTTTTAATTGTAACAAGAATTGTAATAAGAAATGTAATATTTATTTTAGTAAGTGAGGAATTAAAATTTCAATTTAATTTTAATAAGTGCTTCTTAAAAGTAATCCAATTAAGTAAGTAAACGGTTTAGGAATGGAATATAGTTGGGTTAAAAAGTGTTTATGAATAGGATTTATATTAAATCTGAGTTTTTATAATGAAGATTATAAAAGTGATTTTAAGAGAATACGATGGTTTGAAATAAATGGTTATATAACATTTGAATTAAGTAAGATGGAATCGAGGTACCGAGAGTATAAATAAGGTTTATAAAAGATCAATGAAGTTAAAATGATGATTTTGAGTTGTAAATACTTAATAATGAAATTAAGTGAAGTGAGGGGAATTGGGACGAGATTTTAAAGCGGAAAATGGTTTAAAAGCAAACGTTTTGCAGATTTGAATGGAGTTAAGGAAATTAGAAACTGACTGAAGATTAGTTGAGATGGACGACTTCTCGGGTGTCGATCTGATGTTGGTTTTGGCCTTCGGGGTTGATATTTAGGGAGTTGTTCACTTACTAGTTTTCGGTTAAGGATTAATAAATGTTGAAGTAACGGGAATAGAAAGAGACTTTGAGAATATAACGATATTTTCAAGATTTAAGAAATTAACTAGATGTGTTTGAATAAGTTTATTAAGTTTATTGAATAAGAAATTAACGATATTTTCAAGATTCAAGATTTAAAACAAAGGAGATGTCATAACGATGTTTATGTAAATATGATTTAATTCTAAAGTATTTAAATGATTTTGATAAGAAGTAAAAGGCTATATTCGAAGTATTGAAATATTTAAGAGTTTTAACTTAACGTTCATTAATTAATTGTTTTAATTAAAAGGGACAAGTGATGCTGAGTACTAAACTAGTGAACTCATTTCTATTTTCATGATTGAATGATTATTTATTTGATAGTTGAATAACCGACTAACCAATCTGACCAATATTGTAATAACCCGGAAATCCGAGCCAATTTAAAATTTTTATTTTGGCAATTTTAGCAAATTTTGATTATTTAAAATGAATTATTTTAAATAATAACGACGAAAAATTTAGTTTGAATGGAATTAGAATGTATATATTTATATAGCTTGACGTTAGAATATAAATAATTATTTATAATTATAAAAGGAATTGAAAATGGCGCGGTAGTTTGATAATTCGATTTCAAATTTCAAATGAATGTACCGGGTGCAAATTAAACCGGATTTTAGCGAAACCAAAATGATAGAATCTAATTGTGAATATATTTCCAACGAATCCGAAAAATCGAAATTTCATAGCGGGAATCAAAAGATATGTCCAGTTGAAATTTCAGAATAGTCGCTATGGAATTTCGGCCCTTAAAAATAGCCATTTTGCAAACGACCTCGGTTTTCGACGAAACCACTTTTGTTGGATCCGTGATGTCAAGTTATTGCTAGATTCCAATTTTCGTAATTTTTCGAATCAATATGTGAGCGTGGCAAAGGAAAACGCGTTTGACCAGTTTCAGTTGATTTTAATCGACAGGAAAATGGCCGTTTTTAAACAGTCTCAGAATTAGATGAAACTAGTTTTGTTAGGACCGTATCGTCAATACGAAGCTAGAAAATATTTTTCGGGAATTTTTAGAGTTAATATGTGGCCCCAATAAATTGAAATGTACGTTCAAATTCAATATATAGAGTTATATTTGGATTTTGATGAAAACTGATCGAAACGATCGAATCAGCCTATGATACATATCCCATTGTGTTCGGAATGAGGGTAATTAGCTAGGGGCGACAGTCGGTGGGTTCGATTTCGAGCTCGACATAAAAAGTTACTTTTTAAAGAAAATTTAAAATAATAAAAAAAATATAATTATATACTTACCTCACCCCTCATTCCCTCCCACCGTTGACCATTTTGAAAGAAATAAAAAAAGAGAAGAACGGCGGATCTCGTTCTCGCCGCAGGCTCCCCCACTTGGACGCTGACTCTGGCCACTGCTGCCTCGCCATGGATGGAGCCCCCCCTCTTCTTGCCGCTCTCTTCCCCCTCTCTCCTTTCTAAACCGACGCAGCACCCTAAACCCCATCCCCAATTCAAAACCCTAGACCCCCTGAACCCCCCTGACGTCAGCAGCCATCGTTCCCACCTCGAGATCGGACTTCGGCGAGCCCCCTGCTGACCGACGCGCACAGCTACCCCCCTCATTTTCTTCCATTTGAACGATGTAACTTTCTTCTTTTTCTTTTTTATCATTCATATATTTTATTTGTTTTAAAATTGAAAATATATTATTTTGAAAATTGAAAATATATTATTTTGAAAATTGAAAATATATTATTTTGATAATTGAAAATATAATATTTTGAAAACTGGAAATATGTGATTTTTTTTATTATTATTACTAAAAGGAAGTATGATTTTGAAAGTGAAAAGATTATAGTTAATTGAATAGAAAAGGTCGGATTTTTATATAGTTAATCGAATAGAAAAAGGTCGGATTTTTATATAGTAAATCGAATAGAAAAGGTCGAATTTTTTATATTAGAAAAGTTTGAATCTTTATATAGTTAAAATGGTGAAGTAAAACTGAGATTTTTTATATATGAAGACGTAGAGAATAAAAATATAATTTTTATATAGTGAGAAGTATAAAAATAGAATTTTTATCTATATAGTAGCTATGTAAAAATAGAATTTTTATCTATATAGTAGCTATGTAAAAATAGAATTTTTATCTATATAGTAGCAGTGTAAAATTGTGATTTTTATATATGTAGTGGCTACGTACAGTGAAATTGACAAAAGGCGTACGGCGAAGATTTCTACATAAGAAGAGCCATGGCGTTTGGATTAGCTAGTCGGTGAGAACTTCTCACTTTTAATTTAATTTTCTAGTTAAAATATATACTAGGATGCATACGGTGTTTAGTAGCACCCGACACCCGTCGTCCACAGACCATGGACGGCTTGTATGCTTGTTTGTTTGATTTTGATGTGTAGTTGATTGTGTGATGTGAGGGGAAATGAAGTAAAATATTTTATAGTTGAAAATAGAATTTTTAATGTGTATTTAAAAATGAAATAAATATAAACAAATCGTACGATTTGTTTATACCCACTGATTTGACTAATATTGATTGGGACGACAAATTTTACACATCGCCCAACTGCACAAATAAACCTGTGTTTGATTGTTTGAAACCCCACACGGGTATTGGGATGATATTTGACGTACACTAATCCCGATTGTTTAGTTGTATGTCGATCGATTGGTCGACAGACTGTGTAAGCATTAATTATTTATATTTAATGCTTATGCAGTTGTGCGGTGCACTCTGGATGATGGTTGATTATTTATCGTTGTTATTTTATACATGTGTTGTAGAAAATCCATATAATTAACATTATATGGTAATTGATTGGGCCTCATTCCAGTTTTGAAAAAGAAATATTTGGAATAGAAATATTCGAAAAAGAAATATTTGAAATAGAAATATTTGAAATAGAATATTTGAAAATAGAAATATATGAAGCCGTGTTGATTAGATTGATGCCATTTTGACGCGAACGGTATTTATATCGATTTTATTCATTTTTCAATGAATATTGAAAGAATCGAAATTCGAATTATATTGAAAAGAATTGAAATTCGAATTATATTGAAAAGAATTGAAATTCGAATTATACTGAATAGAATTGAAATTCGAATTAAACTGAATAGAATTGAAATTCGAATTAAACTGAATAGAATTGAAATTCGAATTAAACTGAATAGAATTGAAATACGAATTAGATTGAAATAGAATTGAAATCGTTTTGAATTGAATTTAAAACATATTGAAATTGAACTGAAAATCGATTTGAATTGAAATCAATTTGAAATGAATTTAAAACAGATTTATAAGGAAAACTTCAATTTTGATTTGAATTTGAAATGAAGTTGAAATCGTTTCGAAAACGAATTCAAAACGATTTATAAAATACGTTTTAAAAGAAAATCGACGAAGTATATATTATATATATAATATAATGGCCTGAATAGAACGCGCCGCGCTGCGGCAGTTCTCGAATTTCGACCATTGACTTCGAATGGACATTGCGGGAGATCCGACCGCCGGATTCTCCTAAAACTGGAACCATTGGGTTCGTATCGAAAAGATCTTTCTAACGAATGTGAGAAATTAGAAATCTAACGGTTGGATTTGGAATTATGTCCAAATCAAATTTGGAAAAGGTTGTTGTAAGTGCAGTTCGATGGCCGTTGATGACAATCGACTGTACGGGCCTTGATAAAATTATTAAAAATATAAATAATTTGTGTAAAATCATAACAAATGATTTGTGAAGAATTGGGGTGAAAAACACCATATTTGAAAGGATAAAAACAGATTTTTATCGAAATGAACTAGTTTTGAATTAGAATAATAATTTATTTATTTTTAAATAAATAAATTGGTTTTAAAATGGTTTTAAAAGAAACCAGAATTTCCAATAATTGAATTGGAATGGATTTGAATCGAAATCATCTTCGAAATAGTTCGATGTTGGATTTCGTGATTATAAAGATATTGTTGTGGAAATTTGAAAGATATATTTATATCGTTATTTCCAATACGATATTTGTTGGTCATAGAATTTGATATTGAATATAAGCCGATATATTTTCTATTCAGAGCCTTGCATTTAATATCAAATGGGATTTGGGTTTATCGTGCACGGTGTCTTCATTAACACTGTTCTTAAGCCCAGTTGAGAGAAAAGATTAAATCTTTTTAGTTAGATTTAATGAAGTGTTCCAATTAAATAATATTTAATTGGAATTGAATTGGTATTGATTTTTTGGTTTATCATGAACAGTGTTTTAAATAACACTTGTTCTTTAACCCGATAATTAATGGAATGTGATTTTGGGTTGTCGTGAACGGTATCTTCAATAATACTGTTCTTAGACCCAAGGAGTTAAGAAAATCAGGAACTAACTGGAGATTACTTAAGTTGAATGGTTTCTGGGGTATTGGTCTGATGTTGGTTTCGGCCTTCGGGGTTAATACTTAGCGAACTGCTCACTTGCTAATTTACGGTTAGGGACTGATTGAAAGGTTATGGGATTTTGGGTTTTATCGTGAACCGTGTTTTAAATGACACTGATTCTTTAACCTAGTCAAAGATTAAAAATAAATGGAGTTTTAATGAATCTTTAATTAGATCGAAAAGATCGAGAATGGAGTATCACCAGTTTTACTCTAGACGGTAGTTAAATCTTTAATTAGATTTGAACGTGAAATGGTAATTGAATTTATTGATAACACCGTGGTGTTAGATATGAAGTATTACTAGTTTTACTTCATGGGATGAATAGGTTGATATTGGGAAATAAAATAAATGATCACTTCGGTGTGGTTCGCTAATCCCGACTAGTTTGAATCGATATTCAAAAGTAGATTAAAGAATAAATTTAAAGGATTTATCTTTGATAAAATTAATGGGAACCTTTCCCTAAGAATGTGAAATTTAGAAACTAACTGTCGGTTAGCTAAGCAGAATGGTTTATTGGATATTGATCTGATGTTGGTTTCGGCCTTCGGGGTTAATATTTAGGGAATTATCTCTTGTTAATTTACGGTTAGTGACTGATGAATTGGAATGAGGCGTATGTTGTGTTTGTGTAACACTTGTTTATTATATACGCGAGTTATTCGGAAAGACCGGGTTTATCCCATTCTGAATAACTGATACGACGATAAGTCGAAGATAAAGACGGTGGTCGAAGACCGGAGGTCTTCACGTCGTTTGGATAATTACTGATGATCTTGATTGGGCCATACACCCAAGAGGAGGGAATCAGTTGGTGATCGTCCAGACGTACCTGGAGATCGATGGATATGTGGGGTACTAGGTGCCTCCGGTTTCGTTCAGACCCAGAACGAACTTGTAAATGGACTGTGTGTCTGACATTGGAATTTAGTCTATGTGATTGATTTCTATTAAATATATATCTGTTTGGCAGCGGAGAATTTATTCTCTTGTTTAACGCCCTTCTCTGAGACGTACGAGCTCAGGGGTTATATACTGATGGATATCAAACGCATAGAGTGAATTGCCTGTGTGGCATGCCTAAGTGGCAAATGATCAAGGCTTCTATTGAAAAGCAAAGTATTGTGGTTGATGATCAAAGCACCGCCTCTGTGGCATAGCTTTGTGTAGCGTTGATTCGCGAGCCTCACACCACGGTTGTGAACCAGAAACGGGAGAAGGACCTCAGGGAGGACATGTGTTTCTTTCTAGCTAGAAGTGGCGTCAGTGGTTTTACACGCCCTGACGAGTTTGACTTATGCGGTTGTTGCTGTTGCGAGGCGCCTCGGATATATCGGTGACTATGTGAAGCCGATGGAGTCATTCGTTGGCTCATTTATGCCCCATAGGGCGGGGAGACGTATTGTTCAGGCATAATAATCCACTCCGTGTGGATCGGCCCTGACGATCCAAGGCTTGCCTGCGCGCTTACCTGAGCCTCGGGCTAGACAGTCTCGAATCGGTAAGGACTATCTTTTGCCTTGGTTCGCAGATGGAAATCCAATTTCCAATACGTGACTTTGCGTTTTCGACTGTAATCCTATATATGGCGACATAGTGGAATGGGGCGCTCATGCCGCCTATGATTGATATTTATGATTGTATATAAAATCAGAAACTAACTGGAAACGAGCTAAGATGGGTGGTTTCCTGGGTATTGGTCTGATGTTGATTTTGGCCTTCGGGGTTAATACTTAGCGAATCGTTCTCTTACTAATTTGCGTTTGGAGTCTGATTAAGAATTAAAACATGAAATTTAGCGTATCAAGCATTCTTTGGCTATTATAAGGTAAAAACCCTATCCTCCGGCTTGCGTTGCATTGTGTGATGGGATCTGGGTCTTATAATAGCTTAATTGTTCTTTATTTATCATTGCGTTGTTTGTTTTATGCACCGGTGTTCTCGGGAGGAAACCCGTTCTGTGTTATACGGCGTGGTCCCTTGATTTACCTAACTTTAAAATAAAGATTAATAACTGTTTTAGTTCTCACACCAGTCACATGACTGACCTGGAGTTTATTGTTTTAACCTAAACTCTGGGTGCCCTTATTTTGGCACGGGCAGCTAGTAGTTTTGGTTTTGCAGATTTATATTCACAGGAACCTGGTTTACAGCTGCAACGATATCCGGGAAGCTTTGTATCCGTATATCTCTTTCAGTTGTGTATTGTATTGTTTTCCGCTGCTGTAATGTATTGTAATCTCTGATATTTATCGAATGTAATTTATTCATTCATACTCTGTATATTCTTGTATTCTGATGGAATTATTGTAATATACAATGAAATGTTCTTCTGTCCGCGTTCTTTTGTGGCTTGTCCTCGACTCAATCCGGGCTTTCCTCACCGGGGAAGTTCGGGTCGTTTCAAATACGATTGTTGGTACGGAAAGATCGTGATCGATTTTATATTCGAAAATTATTCCGAACCAGCAAATACAAAATCGTCGAAGATACAGACTGAAGATGGAGCAGCGAAGACCGTGGATCTTCATAAGAAAAAAAACGACCTAGCGAATCTCTCTGGCTTGCATCCAGAGTTATTTGATTTGTGATTCTGACGTAATTGGAACCTGCGGATTGCAAGGACTACTCGCTATTGATCTATAGGGTGATTCCTATAATGCAGTAGGAGAGTGCCTTCGGTTTGTCCGGTCCACGGACAACTTGTACGGATGAGTGTCTGATAAAGTATTTCCAAAGGGATTACGTATGTTGATTTCTTCAAACGTACGAAGTTGGTGGCAAAGAAGGGAAACTTCTTTAGCCTGACAACCTGAGTATTTTTTGTGGAAATCAATTAGTGATTTCCGGCGGATCTAACGATGTGGCATTCAAAGTATGGTGGTATGCGATCTTTATGGGTTAATTATAATCTCAAGCCTCACAACCGGGAAATGACCGAAATCGGTCAGGCAGCATGGCTAAGTGGGTCACTCCCATTAGGGTGTATAATCACCTATCTAGGAAAAATTCATTTCATTCTTTAATTTATCAATGTTGTCCCTTTCGGGAAACAGTTGTTGATCTCAATCGTTGGTGATATACATTCGATACACTCAAGCGAAATGAGTGGTCGGTCATGTGTGGCCAGGTTGCAAGATGTTCTCGTTGAACCTTGTGTATTCTCCTTTAGAGATACACTATCAGCAGGTGGTTCCATATCTTGTCATAGTCAGAGTCCAATCTCCAATAAGCGCCCGCGTTTTGATTGTATATTATGTATGTGGAGCGTGAATTGCAAGCGTTCCACTAGATTGATATTTATTTGTATTTATACACTATTATAATATCAGAATAAGATATGATTCCAAAATGTTTTGGGTTATCGTAAGGTACCATCCGTGTTTATGTGTGGACTGGTCTTACAATTATCCTTTTCTTTCAGAAAAGATTTGTTTGACTTTAAAATCAATTCGGATGCTACCCTTAAACGTAGTGGGTTTCTCACCCTTGTTCACCAGACTGATCTGACATTTGTAATGCTCGGGTAAGCCCGGGTTTCGCAGGTTCAGGTTATTAGACACTATGAAGTTCAGAAGACGTAATGGAGGAGTTCCGACGTATTAGTATTTATTCTGCTGTTTGTTGTATATGAGGATAGAACGTTATAACTGTCCAAGTATATTGATGTACTCTGATGATTCGTAGGTTTTTATATCAAGCTCTCAATAAAGATTCTTTCTATATTTTATTTTGTTCTGCTGCGATGTGAGACTCTGTGTTGTGTTGGATCTTCTTATTCTTCTATTCTAATATTTCTTTCTTTCTTATATCACCTTCTAATTTCTTTCAATTAACTATCTGGTGATTTCGATACTTGGGTTTTGGCAAGTAATACCGGTTTTATGTATTATTGTCGAAATTCGGGAGTCGAAACCGCTGGGTCGTTACAGTGGTATCAGAGCTATTGGTTTAGTAATAACCTTGGCTTTGTGGCGTAACTCGATAGAGATGGGGTTAGTAACACCCTAGAATGAGTTTGAGTGTATAGATACGAGGGTGTATTTTTAAATTTTATATAAAAATGTTTTATATTGTGTTATTTGATTGGTTCAATATCGAACTGACAACTGATACAATAATGTTTTGTAAAGTGGGTAAATGAAGTAATTTTACCTAGATTATATTTTTGTATAGAAAAGATTTTTTTAAATTATCAAGATATTGGTTTATTTGATTGATTTGAATGGAAATAAAATTGAATATTAAATTTTGAATGGTTTAATATAACCGAGGTGATTTCAATATGAAATCAATAAATGAGAGTGAATAAATCAGAACAGGATTATAAAATGGAAATGAACTAATTTGGGAGTCAATTAGTTAAACTGATATGGAGTTAAAATTTAACTTTGGTTAAGTTAAGAATGTATATTGAAATTAAATAGATTTGTGATTTGAAAATCGTACTAATAATCAAATGTCAATCTATCAGATGTAAATTGATTGATAACCCAAGTGGACATAAGTAAATAGTGATGTTGAATATGAATTAAATCATTGGGTTGGATTGGTTGTGCACTAATTGTTGATTGTTATTAGATTGGTTGAATATAAATTCATTTATGATTTAAAAAGAAGTTGAATGAATTGGTTTTCGATTTATAATAAACTGGATTTTTTTTAAAAGATAACGAGGTTTATAGCATTTCTTCTACCATAGAAATTTCGGGGACGAAATTCTTTTAAGGAGGAAGGAATGTAACGTCCTGTATTTTCAATACTCGAATATTTAATATATTTTACTATTTTAAATATTGATTTGGGATTTATAAATGGATTTATAATATATAATTCGTTTATATAGCAAAGTTTGAACGTATAATTTATATTTAATTATAAAACGAACTCGAAACGTCGTGGTAGTTCGTAATTTATGATTTGAACTTCAATTGAATGTACAGAATCCGTTTTAAGTCGGAATTCTGTGAAACAAGAAACGTTTGAATCGATTTGTTAATAATTTTGTAATGAAGGAGAAAAATGGAATTTCAGCTTATAGATTGTGAATTATGCCTAGTTTAAATTTTCGAATAGTCGTTATTGAATTCGTTAATAAACGATAACGTTTATTAAATAAATATTAAGGGATTTTTATATCGTTTAACCTGAAATTATATAATATTAAGTTTAAAATACATATTTGTTTATTTTGAAGCCGTAATATTTCATTTGGAGATATATGATAATAATAATTTATTATTATTTAAATTGAATTGTTTTAGATTTAATTATAATTTATATAGGCCTTAAAAATAGTTTTCTTTTCAAATGACCTCCGCTTTGGATGAATTTTTTTAATTGGAATGCGTGTAACTAATTATTGCTAGATTTCTAGTTTGGAGCCAATCAGAATTGGTTTATCTGTGCGTGCAATTTAAGGGTGAACCGACAAATTAAAATAACGTCGTTGTGCAAACGAAGTCGGTTTTCAATGAAACTAGTTTTATTGGGACCGGACCATTAAGACGTAGCGGTGTGTCCATTTCCATTATGTTCAGGGTTCGTATGTGGCGGTACGTATATATATATATATACATATACATATATATATATATGGCGTGCCATGTAAATAGCGGTATTAAAGAATCAACCGTATAAAGCATCATGTATAAATATTTACATGGTTACTTTGCTACAAAGTTAACAAGTATAACCTGCCTAAATTTAATCGTACCCTGTTTGTTCCCTCTTTTAACCTGAACATTTCGTATGTGCCAATAATGTATATATATATATATATATATATATATATATATATATACTGGCCTAAAACTCGTACTTTCTTGTTACTTCCTTTCAAACAGCCAAGCCACCCTATGTTTTATAAACTATTGCACATGCAAATACACTTTTCCCTTGAATTGAAATGGATGTACACTGCTACCCTCATAGAAACTACAACTTACCTACTTCCTGCTGCTTTCTTCTCCTATGTGTTTCAACTCAAACAGACTGGACTACTCGTGCATGAATAATTTTGAAATGAAAACACAGCAAAAGCCTAAACTCGCAAATGCTACTCTGCGTGTCTGCTCTATAAAATCTCATTAAATAAACACATCGCCTTGCTTTGTTCCTTCGAATCATACAGCCTACCCTAAAACCCAATACCCATGCATAACTACCTCGATTTAACATCGTGCTTATCCTGTTATTTCCTCCCCTATATATACATGGGTATACTCCTTGGTTTTTTTGTCTCTATTTTGAAATATCAAAACTCCCCATTTTAAGAATAAAAACCCCCGCAGCTTGTTCAAAAAAAATTCCCCAGTTATTTGGCCATGAAGCTCACACTGCGTGAAATATGGGCTGTCTTCGAGGAGGAGGTGTCGTAGTAGGCACTGACGAAGTAAGAGGCAACGTGGTAATCTCGGGTTGTGGTCACGGGGTGTTAAACAGAAATGGGTTCGTGGTGTTTCCGGTAACAGGCACGGCTAAGGGTGGACCGTTCTGATTAGACGTAGATAGAGGGTAAAAAGGTTCGGCATGATATGTTGTCTGAAAGAAGGGGTGAAGTTGTTGAGCAGTTTAGGAGGGTATCGCATGGGTGGTTTGGAAATTCAATGGCGAGAAGCAGAATGTGGCAGGCTGATGATCTAAGTAGTACGCTAGTCAAATGATGCAGCGAAGCAAGGAGCAGTGGACATGGGTTAGAGGAAGCTTACCTTTGTAATGGCAGTTTTCATTTAAAAAAAGAGAGAGAGAGAGAGAGAGTAGGCATGTTCGGTCCTTGGGCCGGAGAGAGGAGGAGGCGGTTGGAGCTGGGTGATGCGGGGTTGTGGGCTCTTGCATGAGTAATTGCTTTGACGTCATGGCTTGGTCTCAGTGGAGCGGTGAGAAGATGGGAGTCTCGCAGTTTGGAGAGGCAGCATGCAGAAGGTATAAAGACGATGAATAATAATGTTTATAAAATGCCAAATCAATATTTAACATGACTAAGCAATATTAAGACTGCCTAATCATATTATACATTAATTTGCCTAATTTGTTATGAACGTGTTGCGTGGCTGACCCGTACATTAATATCTATTAAGTACAAAATATAAAAAAAACGTGCATGGACTAGGGAATATGTATACTACCGAATACTATCATTTGTATGTTACTATAGTGGTATGGGTGAAGTCCGGGTTTAACGTATGCTACATAATACATTAAAATATGGCGGGTCTGTTTAGATTAAACAAATGAACTAATAATGTTTTGTCTATTATATACACCACGGCTCAGTTGTACTAGGCCAAAATTTATTAACGTTAATATACATATAACAACATAATTAAAATGTCTAATTAGATCGTAACTTATATATAATATAACATTCCCATGTGTTGATAGTTTTGAACAAAACAGGGAGCATTGGAATCATCTGGATAAGTGCTTCATTCTGGAACAGTTTGGACACATTTGGTTACTATTGTTATTAAATTAAACACGCGTTTAATTTAATTGAAACTAATCGTTATCTCGACGAATGGAAACCCAAAGTGAGTTCAACTCACTCAGTTTTTATCCTACTTATATTTATATAAGTCGGGTATAATTTTTGTGCGCTATGGTTGATTATTACTGGATATATTTGTTGCTATTGACTGAACTGATTAAATTAAACCTTTGTTTAATTTAATTGAAATCGGTCGTTATTTTTAACGATCGTAACCAACTGAGGTAACTTACCTCGTTGGTAACGTTTATAAGAATATAAACATATAAAATTTATAATTGGATGTTTAAATACTGTTATTGGTTGATTATTGGAAATTACATCTGAATATTGAATTGAATGATATTATTTGAGATAACTTATTTGGATGCAGGAAAAACGGGTTGGAGGGATCCAACTAGATTCATCAAATATTTAAAATGTTATTTATTTTTATATTATCATCATATGAACTGTTTTGATTGAATGATTGATTTGCTTGTTAATCATTGACTGAAAATTCAACATTTTTTTAACTAGTGGGCAGCATTGGTTGAGTAATTGGCAACATATGGCCTATAAATCAATCGGTTTAAAAATATTGATTTACTGTTAGGTGAATTGACAGAATTGAAGTTATAAATTATTATTTTTAACAGAAGATGGATTTGAAATCTATTATTTTGAATAGAAGTTTATCTAAAAGGAAATAAATATTTATTTTTATTATTTAAGTTTATAAGTATTTGTTTAATGATTTTATAAAGCAATTCGTTTATGTGAACAATATTTACAAGCGAATGAGCAGAAATAATTTAATGGCTAAGAATTTGATTTAATTGTTTATAAGAAACAATTAAATGGAGTTTAATTAATATTTATTTTAATTGTAACAAGAATTGTAATAAAAAATGTAATATTTATTTCAGTAAGTGAGGAAGTTAAATTTTAATTTAATTTCAATAAGCGCTTCTTAAATGAAATCCATTTAAGTAACTAAACGATTTTGGAACAGAATATAGTTGGGTTTTAAAAATAGTTTATGAATAGGATTTATATTAAATCCGAGTTTTTATAATGAAGATTATAAAATTGATTTTAAGTGAATACGATGGTTTGAAATAAATGTTTGTATAACATTTGAATTAAGTAAGATGGAATTGTGGTAAAAGGGTTTTATATTCAAACCGAGAGTATAAATAAGGTTTATTAAATATCAGTGAAGTTAAAATGATGATTTTGAGTTGTAAATATTTAATAATGAAATTAAGTGAAGTAAGGGGAATTGGGACGGTATTTTAAAGGGGAAAATGGTTTAAAAGAAAATGTTTTGGAGATTTGAATGAAATTAAGGAAATTAGAAACAGACTGGAGATTAGTTCAGTTGGACGACTTCTTGATTATCGATCTGATGTTGGTTTCGGCCTTCGGGGTTGATATTTAGGGAGTTGTTCACTTACTAGTTTTCGGTTAAGTATTAATAAATGTTGAAGTAATGGGAATAGAAAGAGACTTTGAGAATATAACGATATTTTCAAGATTTAAGAAATTAACTAGATGTGTTTGAATAAGTTTATTAAATGGGAAGTGTCAGTTGTTGTTTTTGAGAAATTAAAACAAAGGAGATGTCATAACGATGTTTACGTAAATATGATTTAATTCTAAAGTATTTAAATGATTTTGATAAAAAGTAAAAGGCTATATTCGAAGTATTGAAATATTTAAGAGTTTTAACTTAACGTTCGTTAATTAATTGCTTTAATTAAAAGGGCCAAGTGATGCTGAGTACTAAACTAGTGAACTCATTTCTATTTTCATGATTGAATGATTATTTATATGATAGTTGAATAACCAACTATCAAATCTGACCAATACGATTGTTGGTACGGAAAGATCGGGATCGATTTTATATTCGAAAACCATTCTGAACCAGCAAATACGAAATCGTCGAAGATACAGACTGAAGATGGAGCAGCGAAGACCGTGGATCTTCATAAGCAAAAGAACGACCTATCGAATCTCTCTGGCTTGCATCCAGAGTTATTTGATTTGTGATTCTAACGTAATTGGAACCTGCGGATTGCAAGGACTACTCGCTACTGATCTATAGGGTGATTCCTAGGATGCAGTAGGAGAGTGCCTTCGGTTTGTCCAGTCCCAGGACAACTTGTATGGATGAGTGTCTGACAGAGTATTTCCAAAGGGATTACGTACGTTCATTTCATCAAACGTACAAAGTTGGTGGGAAAGAAGGGAAACTTCTTTAGCCTAACAACCTGAGTATTTTTGTGGAAATCAATTAGTGATTTCCAGTGGATCTAACGATGTGGCATTCAAAGTAAATGGTGGTGTGCTATCTCTAAGAGTTAATTATAACCTCAAGCCTCACAACCGGGAAATGACAGAAACCGGGAACGCAACATAGCTAAGTGGGTTGCTACTATTAGGGTGTATAATCACCTATCTAGAGAAAATTCATTTCCTTCTTTAATTTATCGATCCTGTCCCTTTCGGTAAACAGTTGTTGATCCCAAACGTTGGTGATATACATTCGATACGCTCAAGCGAAATGAGTGGTCGGTCATATGCGGCCAGGTTGCAAGATATTCTTGTTGAACCCAGTGTATTCCTTTCTAGAGATACACTATCGGTAGGTGGTTCCATACCATGTCATAGTCGGAATACAATCTCCAATAAGCGCTCGCGGTTTTGGTTGTATACTATGTATGTGGAGCATGAGATGAAAGTGTTCCACTAGATTGATATTTATTTGTATTTAGACACTATTATAATATCAGAATAAGATATGATTCCAAAATGTTATGGGTTATCGTAAGGTAAAAACCGTCCGTGTTTATGTGTGGACTGGTCTCACGATTATCCTTTTCTTTCAAACAAGATTTGTTTAACTTTAAAATCAAGTAGGAATTTACCCTTAAACTTAGTGGGTTTATCACTTTGGTTAACCAAACTGATCCGGCGTTTGTAATGCTCGGGTTAGCCCGGGTTTCACAGGTTCAGGTTATTGGACACTACGAACTTCAGAAGACGTGCTGGAGGAGTTTAGACGTATTAGTATTTAATCTATTGTGTGTTGTATATGAGGGCAGGATGTTATAACTATCCAAGTATATTGATGTACTCTGATGATTTGTAAGTTTTTATATCAAGCTCTCAATAAAATTATTTCTATATTATATTTTGTTCCGCTGCGATGTGAGACTCTGTGTTGTGTTGGATCTTCTTCTTCTATTCTAATATATTTTTCTTTCTTATCTTACCTTATAATTTCTTTCTATTAACTATCTGGTGATTTCGATACTTGGGTTTTGGCAAGTGATATGGGTTTTATATACTATTGTCGAAATTCGAGCGTCGAACCTACTGGGTCGTTACAGCTAGCATTTGGTAGACCTGAAATCAACATTAACATTTTGGCAAGCCACGTTGATGGAAACACAGTTTTGGATTGCTCGAAAAGGAAGAAGACTGATGTTATAACTCAGGCTGACAGAGTTGGATTAAAAGGAAGGAAAGAGGTTTCCTCCACTGGAAACCCCTATATCTATCTAACTTGGGAAGAGATGGAAGGAGTGGTAAAGGATTTGCATACACACAAAGAATGGCAAGAAAAAAATCCTTAGAAGGCAAGATGAAATGATGAATGCATTTTTTGCTAGGATGAAAGGATTTAGAAGGCCGATAGGCTAAAAAATACTCGTTGGGACAAGTGTAAGAGGAGCACAAGTGTAGGATCTAAATTAACCATGGAGGAGGGGTGAATAGAGTTTATTCCAGTTTTTTGGAATATAAAAATTATCACAACACAAATCACAGCAAAATAAATAAATGTAGAAAATGAACGACATAGAGTTTACCTGTCTTCGACAAACCCCTTCCCGCTCTGCATTCCTTAAGGTTTCTACTAGGCATTGAAAACAATATCTTGTCTACAACACCAGTACGCTTGCGACCTCTCGCTATTGTTTTAATCCCATGCTCAAAATCTTATACTGATCTCGAACCATATGATCATATTTTTCCCTAACTATAAACCTCATAGCTAGAACCATAGTTTAATGGAAACTAGAAAAACTATAGATTAATTACAAAAGAAATAACAACTTAAAATAAAAAAAACACAAAACCCTATTTAAAAACTATGGTATATAAAAAAAAGACCAACCTCCTTTCTTATGCTATGACACTTAAAAATGTCGACTTCCTCTTTCAATGGTGGACGAATTCAAAATTATTATTTTTCTCCTCCGTCTAAATCACGACTCCAATGTCATCTGATTGAAATTAATTCCCTGATGGTTGATCTATATTGATTCCTGGTTGGGTGATATGGATTTGAACTCTCGATTAAAACAATACAAGGTTGTAAGTTTTTTTATTTGAATTCCCTTGCACTTGAATTGATTCTTTTGCTTCGATTCTTTTTGTAAGTGATGAAATGGTGTTTATATAGGGTTTTCCGAGAGCAAATCCTCTATACCCAAATTCTTCTATCTTCCTGTACCCAATCCATCAAGACCTCAGATTTCCACCTTTTGCAATTAAGTCAGAGAAAGAAATATGATTTAATTGCAGAAAGGTGGAAATCAGGGGGTTTTGATTGGTTGGATACAGGGGAATAGAAGATTTTGGGTACAAGCATTTTGATTTGGTGCAAACCCTATCCTCTCCGATTTCAATGAAAGCTGTCTTGAATAACCATTTGATTTCTGTAAATAATTGATTGATTTTCTTGCTCAAAAATTTCCCTTGTGATTTCAGTGCGTTCGTGGATAACATCTGGTTTCCGGGTGTTATTTTATTTGCCAAAAATAGAAAATTTCATTCCCTTTATGATGCTAAAATTATGGCTCTGAAATTCTCTACATATTTTGTCATTTGAAGAATTTTTCAAAATAAAAACTTGACATATTTTCCTGAATTGAATTTTCAAACATTTATTATTAAGGAAGAAGCTTTCTTCCTTTATCCATGCAAATTTTAATGCTGCACTTGATTCTTTCTCTTGATACTGCATATGCATATTTGAATAGATTCTACGCTTTATTTCTTGCTGTCCATTGATGCTTGAATTAACTTGAAAATTATGATAAGAACGGATACTTCATTTGATCTTGCTTATTGCTCTGATGTTGATCATATACAACACATTCATATATATACACTATATTCATATGTGTATTTGTGTATCTGCATTGACCTTTAATGCTCATGTTGTATCTGTTCATGTTCATCTGCCTAGCAACTTGAGTTGCACCATGTCGTCTTGCCAAATATGTCAGATTGTGTATTTAAAAAGAAAAAATTCTTATCAAATATTCTTCTTTCCAATGTTCTTGAATTTGATTTCTGGAAATATCTTTCCAAATGTATTCACTTGCTAAAAATAAATTTTACTAAAAATAATGCTTGCAATTTAGAAATTTCGAACTAGTCCAGTTTATAAATTTCACCAAAAATAAAACTTGGAATTTCTGGAGATCTGAAAATTCTCCTCGTGAATTTGGAAACTACTCTTCCTTTTTTATTTTAAATTTCCATTTATAAGAACAAATACTATGCTTGCACACTTCGCCTTGTTTACCGTGTCATTCACTGTTTGCTTCTACTGTATATGTATTGCATTGTACATGTGCACTTCTGTGTACACCTGGCATTATATCATTTGCCATGTTGAACGGCCATGCATACTAGAACTTGAAAACTTCTTGTGTAAATGAATATTGTATTCACCACCTTGCTTTAGCCTTTATTGCTTATGCACATATGCTTGTATTACTTGCTTTGTTCTTGCATGCCATTGTATTTTTGAAAAGAGCCTTGATTATGTGCATTTTCACATCATTGTTAGCTATGGCATTTGAATTTTGCTCCTTGTGCACTTGATGATTTTTTCCTTGTTTTCCCTTTGCTATATTGGCATACATGGCTCTGTACATTTGCTATTGGCATATGCATGCTGCATGCTTGTTCCTTGCTGCTATGCACAATGTTGCCAAATACTATTTTTGTACTTAAAGCATTGTCTGTATTTTGTTTCTCGTTGCTTCTTGGTTTGTTATATTCACTTGCTTCATGATTTTTACAATTTTTTGTTGCTTGTTTCAACCTTGGTTATTGAAAATTTTGTCCACTTCCTTCCTCTTGCTTCACTTTTGTATACTATGATTGGTATCTTGTCGTGTGCTTGCATTTGTGGTTGTTGTGATGTACATTTTGACATCCTAACTGCTTGTATTAAGTGCATTTTGTTCACTGCCATGATCACTTGGTGCAACACCATTGACCTTGTGCATTCTCCCTAGTTTTGTACCTGTTTACTTGAAAAATCATTGTATATATGTGCATATATGTATATTTATTATTTCTAATTCAGCAAACCAGTTATGGTTGTGTTGAGGTTGATTTGTGAGCACTAGTATTCAGTCTACATTTTGGTACTTACAGTGAATCACTATGAATATCACAATCTAGACTCAAGTAAATATAAATATTTGACCAAGTCTAGAAAGATGATGAGAAGACACACTAGAAACCTAGGGCAGATAAATTTATATTTGTCAACAGTGAATTCTATTTTGTTCCAGTTTACTGTGCGTGTTTCTATGACAGTATGTAGGTGATTGGACATGATCTGAAGCACATGAAGACTCGCTATGTACGTACGAATGTATACGAGAAAGTGTATATGTATGACTGAGTGAACTGTAGTGATGAAACAATGTATATGAATGTCTTTAGTAAAATGTACAGAAGAGAATCCTGAAAGTTGTACTACTCCGAATATTTGAAATAAAATATTTTATTAAATAATGAATACTATTTGAATATTTAAATTATATGCAATAATATTATTATTCAATATTAATATTTATTTATGTATGAGATGAAATACAGAATAGTACAATTACAAACACATTTATAGAATAATATATGTTTGTTATCATCAAACAAAAATAAATCATATTGTTATATTCAACGTCTCCCCCTTTTGATGATGACAAACATACATATAAGATTTTGAATATGATAAATGTGTTTGAATGTGAAGTATAGAAGTCCCCATATTTGTGTGCTCCCCTACAACCGAAAACACCTCTTACAAATTGCACGATATTTAAATAATATAAAAATCTATTAAAAACCTAGCAAATCTGAAAAAATTCTATAAAATGTTTGCACATTTATCAAAATCTTAACACTTCTTCCCCTTTTGTTATCATCAAAAGACCGAAAGAACTAAAAAATAGCGATGGATTAGGACTATATCTATAAATTTAAATGAAGTGGCAAAAAATCAAATATCACAAATCCTAAAACGATCAAACAAAAAATCATAATATTTTATAACGTAGTAACACATTTCACATTTAAGAAAATAGATTGAAAGGTCGGTTTTTAAATAACGAGTAGAATTATATGTACATACACAATTTTTTATTATTATTTTTTCCTTTTCTTTTCTTTACTTTTTTTAAGCACATACTAACCACGCATAGCCATAAGAACTTTTCAATGGGATCAGTAGTAACTTAAAATTATAAGGACTGGATCTTATTGCGTCTATATATTGCTAATCCATTCTGTATTCTTCACTTCAGCCCCTCCTCACGACCATCCCCATTCTGGAGAGGTGTTTTGACCTCTCTCGTTAGGGTTAATTCGCTTTTCCATGTTAAGGTAAACAATGGTGAATCATGTTTGTTTTGGCAAGACATTTGGAATGAAGAGATTCCTTTATCCTCCTCTTTACCCAACTTTGGTCCTCGTAACATTTCTAACCCACAAACAATTGCAGAAGTTTTCAATTTGGGTCCATTGGGCTTACTTCCCAACTCGTTGTTTTGGTTTACCACTCTCCACGAATTGGTCAAGATCGGCGAAATTATAAACACTTTTCATCTTTCTTCTAGGCCTAGAATGACTTCCTACGGGTTGGGAAAGACAAGGCCACGTCACATCTGGGATTGCTCTCCACACCAACTTGCCTTCTCATCCGAATTGTGCATCTAGAATGACTTCCTACGTCAATAAGCTAGGATCAAGTGGATCGTCAATGGCGACTCGAATTCCAAATTCTTTCATTCAACTATTCGGAAGAAAAATAATCTTCGATTCATCCATCAAATTCTTCGCCTAGATCTTTATTTGGCTTCAACTCCCTTGGAAGTTAAAGAAACAATCATTTCTCACTTTCCATCCTTTCTTGGTTCCCCATCTGTCTCGTTCTCAGATCCTTCCTTATTGTCTTTTATTGCTCGTTTGGTTCTTTCAACTGAGGGTGGTTGACTTATCTACCCTCTCTCTAGTATGGAGATTCGGTCTTGTGTGTTCTCACTGAGCAAGGACTATGCGTGTGGTCCATACAGTTTCAATAGGGCCTTTTTTCGGAGTGTCTTGCTGGTCCTTCAATCAAACTTTTGTAGGCTATCTATTTTTTCTTTTTTGGTAGAGTGCTTCCGAAAGGATGGACCTCCAGCAATCTTATTCTTATCCCAAAATGTGAAGATCCTTGGCCATGCTCGGAATTTTGTCCAATTAGCTTGTGCAACTTTTCACACAAGGTCATCTCTAAGGTGCTTTCCTGTAGGATCGCGCCTATTTTAGATTGTATTATTTTTTCCCAAGCCGGCTTCATTAAAGGGTGTCTTATTATGGACAATGTCCTACTAGCTTAAGAGCTTATTTCTCAAATCGATCGCAAGGCTCGGCTCTCCAATATGGTTATTGAGCTCGACATAGCGAAAGCCTATGATTGCATGTCCTGGTTTTTCATCATTTGGGTCCTCCAGTCTTTCGGTTTCCAGAGCCTCTTATTGATTTGGTTTGGAGGCTCATCTCGAACTGTTCGCTTTATATTCTCAATAACGGGTCGGCCGACGGTTTTATCTAGACGGGTAGAGGTCTGCACCAAGGTGACCCCTTTTGTTGACGCTTTTTATCATCACCGTGGAGGCTTTCATTCGTGGTGTGCATTCGTTTACGATAGTGGGAAAGATACAACAGTTCAGTTTTCCTAGTGGGTGTCCTGTTTTATCGTCCTTATCTTTTGTGAATGGCATCCTTATCTTCTAATGGGAACCGACATCATGTTCAACGTATGCTCGATTTAATTCATCTATACAAGAGGTGTTCGGGCCAACTCATCAACTATTCGAAAAGTTGTTTCATTCCTACTATATCTATGTCTTCAGAAAGAGTTTCTTGGATTGAACCCTACTCCGGTTTCCGTGTTGCTTCTCTTCCTTTGCCTTATCTTGGTATAGTTCTGAACATCGGTCGCAAGCTTAATGCAATTTTTGATCCTCTGACTGATAAAGCTAGGATAGGGTGTTTCATTGGAACTTTACTCTTCGTTCCTAGGCTGGTAGACTTATTCCCCTTAAGTCATTGATTTACTCTATTGGGTCAGATGTTTTCGCGGCCATGACTCCCACCTCTTCATTTTTCTGGTCTTATCGCTACTCGGCATCATCCTTTTTCTGGGGGGACAAAGACAAGGCCACGTGGCACCATTGGGTTTTGTGGGACGTCATTTGCTATCCCAGATGTGAGGTTGGTGTGGAGCTTTGGAATATGAGGATTTATGCAAACCTTATGCTTGTAAGATTTGGGTTAGATTCTGGTCGAATGACTCTCTTTGGGCGTAATTTCTTCATGCTAAGTACCGCCGCCTTCTTTCTGTGGATTTCACCAAAACCCCATCTTACGCTAATGATACATGGAAACGGATGCAATCTGTAAAGGCCTTTTCCGATAATCACGGTGTTGGTGTTGGTTGGAATGGTGGCTCTTTCTCCTTGCAGACAATGTGGAATTCTGCTAGATCCTCGATGCCCAGAATCCCGACTTTCTCTTTCATTTGGGACGCCAGCATTTCCTTTAAGGTTTTCATTCTTATATGTAAAACTTTACATGATGGTTTACTGCTAGATGGAAATCTTATGAGGATCAGAATTCCATTAGTGTCTCATTGTAGGTGTTGCAGAGAAGGATGTGTGGAATCCTCTTCCCACTCATTCTTCGTAGGTGAGTGTGCTCGCTCTATCTGGTCCTTCTTCGAGGACCAAGTAGGCTTGCAGTGTATCACTCTTTCCTTTCTTAAGTTGCTTCGTTTGTGGTGTGAAGGAAGGACCGGTAAGTCCATAGGGTCTATCCTTTTCCATCTAATTCCTTGATTTGTTGGCATCTTTGGTGCACTGGTAACAAGACTATGTCCAATGAGGTCCCGATGGCATCTTCTTCCATTGTTCATAGTGTTAAGAATAACGCCTTTATTGCTTTTCATGTTTGTTCCTTTATGGGTGTTATTCGGCCACGTTATTTAGCTTTGTCTCGCACCTTCGATGTTTCTTCTGGCCCTCTACCCCATGCAGGTTTTGGTTGATGGTGCATTTGTGCAGGTGTTGGTGATGTCCCTTTGTTTCCCCCTTCTCCTTCCCCTTCACCCCACCTACTAACCTTTTTTTCTGGGTATTGCTTGGCCTTCTGATGAATGGTGTGACGACCGCCCACAACTCCTGCACTAAACAAGGGAAATAATGCACTGAAAGACGTGCTAGGAAGCAATGGACAATCATCAGGTTAGGATAACACAAGTGAAACCTGTTGTATAACTCATAGCGCAAGGATAAATATAATAGAACATATGCAGCAGGAAGTAACAGCGAAGCATAATTGCATAGAATTTTAAACTTCCATATCACCAAGGAATACCCATAACATTGTTGGATTACATCAACAAACTCTGTACAAAAGGCCTCACTACAACACTCAGAGAATACATTAGACAACATAAAAACAACAAATACTAGATAGTAGAAGATAATATGCTAGCCTCCTGGTCGACATCATTCAGCAGCAGCATCCTAACCAAGATCTATCAACTGTCAGCTGCTACTCAGTCTGCCCATCCACAACCGGATGAACAACCAAGGTAGTAAGAGGGAGACATAAAACCTTGAGTCAAACAATAGTCTTAGTGAGATATAATACAACTATCCAACATCATCAATAAAGTATATGAGAATAGGCAGATTAATCATCTAATTTACTAATCATATCATCAGAGAAGAACTCACACCCGTCTTCACCATATCCGACAGTGATAGCCTTTACAAACAAGCATTTTGAAACAGCAGTACATTCATAGCAATCAGTTATCAAGCATAGACCATTCTAATCAATATTGACACCTCCCAAGCACAAGCCCCGAAGGCCTAAACCAACATCAGACAAGCACCCAAGAGATATCTCCTTCGATGTCAAATAATCTACACAAGGCGATACAAGCAAACAATCATCATCCATGACTTTGGCTATCACCGCCAATCCTGCTATGAAACCATCGTTAATCATATGACTGGCTCAACATCTTGTCGTCCGTCAAGGGCTAATGGTAAACCCCGATTCTAGAAAAACTCCATACGCCTTTCGTTGTTACGTATCTAGGCCTTTCATCGATACCCAGGGTACTCGACTAATCATCTAGTCTTTTAGGCGTACCCATTATACCCCTGCTTTGAGTCCGCTAGAACCTACGACAACGATAGTCCCTCGGCCTTCGATATCTCTAGTCGTCATCGATGACCATTAACATGCTTAAAACATCTTGAGCCGCTATTATCCACAACCCAACATCATTGAGTCGCCTTTCCATTCGTTGTATTTCATCGATCAACGAACCTCTCACAACACTTTGAACATTCCCCTTAGAATATACTTCGAAGTCACATTCACCACTAAACCAAAACAACATCAAATGATGGTTCACCATCGTTAGGTCGTTCCTACCTCAGGTTGCAACCGACCTAACTCCCCTTAAGTCACTCCATCTGTTCCACGACCTGACTCCCTAGGTCGAACAACAACATAACGGCCCATTATATCCACCAGGTGGCCAACGACCTGACTTTCCACAATTTAACCTCTTTATCACACAAGACAACCACCTTACATTTGAGCAGACGACTTGACCTAATCCTTCAAACGAACGACCTGAGCCTTTGCCGAACGACCCGAAGTCTTTAGTACCCCCAATGACCTAGAGCCGTTCTACGACCCGAAGCAGCTCCAACCAATCCAACCTACTTCCGGATGACCTGATTCATTTCTTGAGTAAGAAGCAACGACCCAAGCTCCACGCTATGTAATCAACAACCTAAGAAAAACGACCCGACTCTAGATCTGACCAAAATAGGTCCAATCTTGACCAAATCATCACCAAACGACAACATCGATTCCAACAACCCATCCAAACCATCCAATTCAATAATCAACACTTTATGAAATCATTAACACCATCAAAATGAAAATTATTTGTCAATAATCATATAGGACTCACCAAATCATGGTAAATCAATGAATAAACAAAAGAATGGATTTAAACTTGCATAAACATATCAGTTGACATAAGAATTTACTAATTTAAGTTGCTAGATTAGATCCTATGGTGATTCAAATGAAAATATACTTACCATGACTTAGATCTAGGTGAAAACAACTTAAAATGATGAAAATAAGATCAAATAACCCATATACTTGATTGAATCTGCGCGAGAGTTGCTTATCACTCACCAGTTCTTCAAATTAACTTGAAATCACTAATTCTCAATCCGAACAACGAATAACACTCTTTAAACTTCTCAATTTTATGTGATCATTCTTCACTTGATGTAGATCTAGATTTTAATGGTAGAAAGGTGTATTTGATTGAGCAAGGAGGATCACGAGCTCAACCAAATGAGAGAGTGAAGAAATGTAACCTTCGCTGCATGCCTCTAACTCCCTATTTATAGCCTCACACTAGCCCACTAATGGGCCACTCCTAATCAGCCCACTAAAGTTTTACAAAACTTGTACAGAAAATTGTGTAGCACTAAAGCAACGATTCCTCCCAAACAGTTGAACCAAATCTTTAATGTGACCATCTACGGAATTGGAAACACCATTTCCTTTCCAACGAAATTGATCTCAGCACCTAATTCGATTCCAGTCAAAAGTTATGCCCTGTAAAAAACTGAAAGGGTCAAAATGGTCACAAATAAATTTGGTAAAAATTATGGACATGTCTCACATCCCTGTAAACAATGTATCAAAATATGAGAATGATCTAACCCTTAGGGAATTAAATAAAAATATTTACGATCCTTCGATACATAAAATACGGGCTGTTACATTCTCCTCCCCTCCTTCAGGAATTTCGCCCCCAAAATCCCAAGCAAGCAAAACAATTATGCATGTCTATCATCCATGAGCAGCCAATTTTCTATCCAGACTAGCATCTATCAAGCCATGCATCCATAGTCCTATCCTAGCACGTTGAATTCTAACAACAATAGTACAAGCTACAATGATGTAAGGAGACACGACATTAATAGGTCATATTAATGAAGAGCTTTGGATGGGTCGTCTTCATACACTCTTCCGTATCCTACTTACAATCGTATCATCCTCACTCTATTGCACTTTGACAAGCTTAACCATCTTCCTCCTAAGCTATTTCGTGTCATTCCCCACAACGTGAAGTAGCTTACGAGGTTTTGTAACTACGGTATAGGTCTTTGTACTGTTCTAGAGATACCACTACATTCGAATCATGCACACACTTCTGTAGAAACAATACATGGTAAAATTATGCACACTCGATATCTTCTAGGGTAAATCCATTCTATGCGCGATCTTTCCAATCTGCTCGACTATCGAAAACGGTCCAATGAACCTTGAAGCTAATTATCCTTTGCTTCCGAACCGAACAACATGCTTTAACGGCGAAATCTTTACGAAAACCATATCACCAACGTCAAATTACAAATCTTTTCGACGCTTATCGGCATAAATCTTCTAATGGTCTTGGGCTACCTTCATTCGTTATCGAACGATCTCGATACAACCCGATGTTTCTCTAATCATCTCAGGCCTAAGTATCAACCTATCTCCAGTTTCTAACCAACATGCTGGAGAATTACACGGTCTACCATACAACTTCTCGTATGGTGCCATTCCAATGCTCGATTGATTGCTATTATTATAAGCAAACTCAACTAGATGTAAATAGTCTTCCCATGATCCCCCAAAATCTAATACACAAGCTCTTAGGAGACCATCCAAAACTCGGTTAACCCTCTCGGTTTGACCATCAATCAGAGGATGATAAGCCGTACTTAAACACAACTCGGTTCCCAACGTCTCTTGCAAACTCTTCTAAAATCCACTTGTGAACAATGGATCTCGATCAATGACTATGCTTTTCAGGATACCATGGAATCGAACTATCCATTTTATTTAAAGCTCAGCCAACTTTGATGCTATCCTAGTCGATCTGATAGGAATAAACCTTGCACTTTTGGTCAAGCGATCCGATGACCTAAATTCTATCGTTTCCTACCCTGCTTCTAAGAAGCCCATCGATAAAATCCATCAATATTTGTTTCTACTTCCACATAGGAAATTCCAATGGCTGAAGAAACCCACTCGGCTTCTTTTGTTCAGCTTTCACCAACCAACAGTTAATACACATGGAAATAAACCTTCCAACATTCCTCTTCATACCTTTTCAGTAGTAAGATCGCTTCATGTTCTGATACATCTTATTACCACCAGGATGAATCGTCAACTTCGAGTGATGACAATCCCTCAGAACCTCGTCTCTTAATCCATCGATACCAGGAACAACCAGTCGTTATTTTTTCAAAGCCAACCCACTCGATTAACTTTGAATTCCTTATCATCTAGTTCCAACTTCTAGATAATCTAAACAAGCTTTGCATCTTTTTTTTTCTCTCGCCAATCCTTTTTATCAGAGTAGGTCTTATCGATAAGCTTGTCAACATTTCAGATTCCAACTCACACTGTAGTCTAAAATCAAATCCTGCCAAGTACTTGAGGTGCTTCCATTTCGAAAAATCACTCCCAAACTTTCGTTTCTCCGACTCAACGCACACAACACCAAAATGACCATTTTGAAACGGTAATAAAATGTTGCTAAAAATTTAGAAACACTTTTTAGGTGTTGCAGATTAGTATGTTACAGATGTTTCAAATTTATAAACTACAACACTTAATGAGTGTTTCAACTTGATATACTACAACACTTAATGAGTATTTCAACTTGATGAACTGCAACACTTAAAGAGTGTTTCAACTTGATAATCTGCAACACTTACTAGATGTTTCAAAATGACCACCTACAACACTTACTAAGCGTTTTAAATTGACAATCATAAATACTAATTATATGTTTCAATCTAATAATTTATCATACCCCTAATGCGTTGCAGATTCGTGATATGAAAATCATTTTTAATTATGCAATCGGTGCTTTCACTGACATAAACTGATCTAATCATTCTCCAAATTATAAGCTAAAAAGCATGAAAATAAATTTCATAAGCAAATTTACCATAGGAAAATAATTATAAAACAAAGATAAATTATATCTTTAAAGAAACAGAAAAATACAAATATATCGCAATGAATCCAAATTTCACAACAAACATAAGTTTGATAATATAATAAAATAACAGGTAGAGATGACCAAACTTCCATGTAAACGCTTTTAAAGTACCCTAATTCATCATGTTATCTTTTTGAAGTCCACATCTGCAAAATGGAAAAGGAAATCATGTACTGCTAGAATATTAGACGACTAAGAATAATATAGTTGGTACAGAACACTACTATATAAATATTTTTTGGTTTTTGTTTTCTAATCCCATATGGGCATTAATTAAATTACAAATCAAGGAAGATAGATATATCATAGAAATTGGGCATAGGACATCCTATAAATTTATTTTTCTCCTCATAAACCGCTTCATTTTCAACTAATACATTGTTATATTGCACAATCAATCTGAAATGTTGATGTTACTACAATGGACTAAAATCATCAATATTGCAGCACTATATAATCGCAGAAAAATGATACAACAATTTTTATGCAACCTCCTTTCATAATGCTACATACTCCACGTATAATTTCAATCAGTAAACCAGTTAAAACAATCATGAATGTTAATTCATTGAAAAAAGTATAAAAAATTTGTAAACAACGATTACATATCTTAAAGTCAGCACTTTGGGCTATAAAATATTCGAGCTAAAATTGAAACGTTGATAGCCGCATCTTGTGAAATAGTCAAGTATCAACCACTAAAATAGGGCGATTTCCACTATTTTATTATAATATAATGAAGTACATGCACTTAAGTCTCACCTAACACGATACTAATAAGGATGACTACATATAAAAATTAGGAACAATATTTTTCATTTTCTCATACTACTAAAGGACAATATATGTTCCATTACAACGAAAACATATCTACTTAAGTCTTGCCTCAAAAATAACAATACAACTGATAAACTTACAATTCATAAGATATTTTGAGATATGGTGTTGTGATTACTATCCAAATTCCTTACAATTCACAAGATATTTTGAGATATGGTGTTGTGATTACTATCCAAATTCCTTACTATTCACAAGATATTTTGAGATATGGTGTTGTGATTACTATCCAAACATAAGAAGTGAAATTGCAATATGAAATATGCACTGAAAGAAAGTAAAAAACCAGCACCTATCTGAATTCCCTATCTGTAAAAAAGTCATTTTGAAACCCTTTTTTCAATTGAGTAACCGTGGCCGAACTTCTCAATCATCGGACAACCCTGATCAGTAGTGTGGTCTTGCAATAGCTGCACCCCTTTGGCTGAATCTAAAATTATTATCTAGCTGCGTTATTAGAAACTCTAATTCCTTTTCAAGCATTATTAGATCATTCCGATGGGATAAATTCCCATTAAAGATTGTTGAAGTCCCATTATCCACATTAGGTAAGTGGGACTATAGATGACTAATTTCTTCTTTGAGCTTGTTTTCTTTTGATTATGGTCTTCCTTCTGATTCTGGTCTTTCTTCTGATTCTGGTCTAAAATAAAATTATAGCACATCAAATTCACATATTATAGTTTTAGAAGACATGGTGATATGAATCCCAGAGAACTATTCAAGCAAGGTTCAAAATTCTAGCCGGCCTACCGAAAATCCAGCCATTTCGGTCCAGATTCGGCGTTGACCGGACCGAAATACACTTGAAAATCCAATTCCGGAAAATACAGTAGAAAACAACGGAAATTTGATGTAAAAAACCAGAAATTCGAAGCATTTGTAAAAGAGAGAAGAATTCCAAGATGTAGATATACGGAAACTAGAGGAAAAGAAAGGAAAAAAACTAAAAAGAAAACGTGAAAACATTTAGAGCAGATGCAGATTTAATTGAGGGATTCAATGATCTTGATATTCAGTTTTTTTCCATTGGCACGGAGAAGTTTCAAGGCTTGGTGAGTTGAGGAGGATGAAGATGTATGTTCTTCAGTGAATGCTTAGGCTACCTAGTGGGTAACATACATCCATATGGGCTTTAGGCCGTAATTAATAAATTGGGCTCTAGGTCTTAGCTATAAATGAAGACTTATTGAGTAGTTAGAATACATATCTTTGCTTTTTTTAATATACCTATGATTAAAATTCGTGAAAACCAAAATCGAAAGTAAAACGGAACTTCCGGAATTTCCGAAATGGAATCGGAACTTTAGAAATTTCGCGTAACTGGAATGGAAACTGGGTTTTTAAACCTTATATTCAAGCATACGGCAAACATAGTTGCACATAGTTTGAAGTAAAGCAATATATATATATATATATATATATGTTAACGAAAGCTTGGAACATTTTTTAATCTCTTATTATGAGATACAATTGCTTTGATAGGTTAAGAAAAGGCATAAACTTAAACTATGCAGGTTAAACAGTTTTCAGTAATAAGTCAGCATAGACTACTAGCGAAGTATCTTGGAGTCTAACTAATTTCTGACCCTATCCATGTTGTCTGTTGTTCACCTATGTTAAATAAAATTATCAGTAAATTTGAAAGTTAGGATTGCAATTTTTAAACTATAGCTTGTAGAGATGAGCTAATACATAGTACAATCGCCCCAATAGTGTTGTACTGGCTTCTCATATATATATATATATATATATATATATATATATATATATATGAATATATATATATACACACACACATATATGTGTAACAGCCCGTATTTTACGTCAGAGGATCTTAAAATAATTTTATTTTATTCTTTATGGGTTGGATCATTCTCATATTTTAATATGTTGTTTATGGGGATGTGAGACATATCCATAATTTTTACCAATTTTATCTATCACCATTTTTCCCCTATCAGTCTTGTACAAGGTATTAATGGGCTGATTTGAGGATAAATCGATGTTTTATTGCTACACAATTTTCTGTTCAGTTTTAAAGCTATTAATAGGCTGATTTGAGGAGGCCCATTTGTGGGCTGTTGGAGGCTATAAATAGGGGGTTAGGGACATAGAGAGGGGGTTACTTTCTCCATTCTCTCATTTGGTTGGGCTTGTGATTAATCCTTTCTCAAACAAATACACATTTCCACTATTAAAATTCCAGATCTACCAGTAGAGATTGAAGATCTACTTCAAAGGGAGCTAGATTTACATCAAACGAAGATAGATCACGTCAAATCGAGAGGTTTGAAGATAAATCTTCGCTGTCCAGATTCATAATTCATCGATTTTGAGCTAGATGGAAGATTTGGTGAGTGATATGCATCTCTCGCACGAATTCAATCAAGTATATGGGTTGTTTGATCTCATGTTCATCATTTCAAGTTGTTTTTGCATAGATCTAATATATGTAAGTATGGTTTTTAACCCAAATCACCATAGAATCAAATTAGCACCCTAAAATCAGTAAGCTTTCTATGTTATTGTAATGAAAATCGTTGTTTGAATGATTGTTGTTTTGGATGTGATTTATTGATGGTTGAAAACATTGTTGAAAAGCATACATCGAAGTGAAAATCATTGATCGAACGAGATCCGTGATGGACCGGTGTTGTAAAGGCTTTGGCGTGGTTCAAGTAGTGGCAAAGGAGTAGATCAACCAAGAAAAAGTGAAAGAATCGGCCAAAATTTGAAGAATCGACCAAAAATCAAAATCTGGAAAAATTTGAAATCTATAGCGTCGGGAAACGCTATAGAAAGTCATGGATCGAGGACAAATCCTAGTATGAATCGGTGATCAAAAATCAGTGAATCGGCATGAAAAAATGACGGATCGGGCAAGATTTTATGAATCTGGCGAAAGCTGAAAATCCTGGCAAAATCTTGAAAAAACTAGAATCTATAGCGATTGGGAAACGCTGTAGTAGGTGGATGGATCAGCTAGCTTAGGGAACACGACAAGCATGGTTCGCTGAAGGAAAATTTGGGTGGATTGGCCTTGAAAACGTGATGGAACATGGCATTTTTCTTAGTTTGGCAAAGAGGATGGATCGCTGCTTCAGATTGTGTTTTAACAAAAGCTGTGATAGGCTGTTTTAGGCAAAAACGATACACGGGGATGGACAGCCCAGAAGCAATGATAACGATCCAGAAGTGCTGTGAAAGGCTGTTTTAAGCAAAAACGATCCATAGGGATGGATGGACCGCCCAGAAGCATTGATAGCTTTCCAGAATCGCTGTGAAAGGCTGTTTTAAGCAAAAATGATCCATAGGGACGGATGGACCATGTCGAAGCAATGATAGCATTCCAGAAACGCTATGAAAGACTGTTTTGATGTTATACTTAGTTTTTCACACCGGATTGATGTAGAATTGAACCAGCATATACGATAGCACTCCAGAAACGTGTAAAAGGTTGTTTGATGTTTTGCTTAGTTTTTCACCCCAGAATGATCCAGAATTGGATGTAGAGATATGGTAGCATTCCAGAAACACTATGAAAGGCAGTTTTGACATTATGCTTAGTTTTTCATGGAAATAAAGCTGGGAATGCTATGGAATGCAGAATCGACCAAACAGAGCTTGTTTTGAGTCGACGATGATTATAGCTTCGACGTGAATTCAAGGAGGAATGTTCAAAGTGATGCGAAGTATTCGTTGATTAGGGAGATGCAACGAATGTGAAGACAACTCAAGGGTGTTTTGAGTTGGTGATAATGGTTGCTCAAGGGTATTTTGAGCTTGTGAATAGTCACAAGTGTTGACGACTAGAGGTGATGAAGGCTCAGAGATTATCGTTGTCGCATGTTCTAACGGGATCAAAGCAGGGGTACAATATAAATGTCTAAAAGACCGGTTGTATGGTTGAGTATCTTGGGCATTGTTGGAAGGCCCAAATACGTTTCATTGAAAGGCATATGGAGTTTTTGCTAGAACCGGGGTTGCCACTAGCCCTTGATAGTTGATGGCAAGATGTTTAGCCAATCATACGATTGATGATGTTTTCAGAACAGGATTAGCAGTGATAGCCAGAGTCTGTCATGAATGTTGTTGGTTTTCTTGTACCGTCTCACGTAGATTGTATGATGTCGAAGGATATTTTTCTTGGGTGCTTGTCTGATATTGGTTTAGGCCTCTGCGGCTTGTGCTTGAGGAATGTCGATCTCGGCTAGGATGGTTTACGTGAGATATAACTGGTTGTTCTAATTGCCATGGATGTATGGTTGAAATGCTTGTTTGTGAAGGCTATCACTATCCAATGTGGGGAAGATGGGGTTGAGTTCTTCTCTGGTGTTTCGGTAGGTTAGTTTTTTTATCTACCTATTCTCATATACTTTATTGATGATGTTAGTTAGTTGTTTTATCGCTCACTAAGACTATTATCTGATTCAAGGTTTTATGTTTCCTCTTATTATCTTGGGCAGTTCATCTATGGGGTTATGGATGGACAAACCGAGTAGCGGGTTGTAGATGGTAGATCCTAGTGGATAAAGCTGCTGATCAAAGACAAGATTGAGGCTTGCTTGTTATTTTTATTACTATACATATTAGGTGTTTCCGCTGTTGTTTTATTTGATGCATTCTCTGAGGGTTATGTAGTGAGGCTTCATGTACAGACTTATAAAGTGTATTCCAAAGTTGTATGGATATTTTTAGGATGATATGAAAGTTTGGATTTCTGCAATGTGATGCTCAACTATTTCTATCTGTTGTATATGTTCTATTATATTTTATCCTTGCGCTGTGAGTTCTACGACAGGTTCTGTAACACCCCGGATTTTTGAATAATCGAATTAACTAAAATAAAGAATAATTAATCTCAGACGTGAGAATTAAAGGAATAGGTTACGCCATTGTGTTCGTCTCGAAATTGTGGTTGAAATAGAGTCTGAGTTTACGGGAAACGGGCACCGAATGAAGGAGTTATGGGCGAACGAAGTTTGGTGGAAAAAGAAAAGAAAAAAAAGATTGCACTAGCGCACTTGGGAAGTGCGCCAGTACAAATTTGCACTGGCGCACCTGCCTAGTGCGCCCAGGCCGAGGCAGCAAGCCTGCACAGCTTTCTGGTTCAGACCGACCCATGTTGCTGAGTCCTTTGTGACTCCTTGCTGAGTCATTAGGGCTGAGGTGTCACCCTATCATGACTGAATGGTTTTGATTAACGCTAAGATCATCCGACGGCTTAAATTAATTCAAAACTCTATAAAAAGACCCATAAACTCAAACCCTAAATCAGAATTAAAATTGAAACTATGGCCGTCATGCTGCCGTCTTAAACCCTAGAGTAGCCGCCACAAATTTAAGAGGAAGAACAACAAATCAAATCAGTTCTACTCAACCCTAACAGCGAATCTTCTTCAAAGGAGAGCTAATTCAACTCCAGAAATTAGAATTCAGAACTTAAGACTGCTTTTGAGTTATGAGTTCGATAGTTTTAACAAAATAATTAGTAATTTAATTGGATTAAGATATAATGCGGATTGTATGGATGTGATATGAAGTATTGATTGCATGTTGTAATTATGTTGTAGGATTGTGATTGAAATCTCTATGACGTTATGTTGTGATGCTATCATTTATGATGTAAAGTTATGTTGCTATCACCCATGTTGTAATTTTATATACAATCAAATCATCATGTTTCATATGCAAGTTTGGTTATGTTGATTCATATGATAAATCATATGTAGGCAAGTTTAGATTTTGATTCAAACATGAATAATATACAAGTTTGGTAGAATTGTACGTGAACATACATGGTTATGACACCTAGTTTATGTGAAAATTTAATTAAAAGTTAGGCTATGACATGTGTGAGTTATATGCTAAATCCTACATGATACTTTACATGTTAGATATAAATTTACACCATTGATTATGATGCATAAATCACATATGCAAGTTTGTATAAATATATGAGTTTGGGATGTGAATCATGTTATGCAAGTTTAGGTTTATTGCCTATGCAAGTTTACACCTTTAGATGTAGATCTATGACATACATGATTATTGCAAGTTTGCGACCATTATCTCAACAAGTTCACACCTTTAGATTTGAATCCATGACATATGTTGTTTATGCAAGTTGTAGCTTTGTCCTATTCAAGTTTTAGATGTAGCACATCATTCACACATGCAAGTACACCCCTATGTTTAGATTTATGTTTTAATTATGTGTATATTGTGATGTTTTCTCTTTATTCCATGAGTTAGACTATTCGAGTCTAACGTATATTTTACGTTAAACGAACAAACGTACAACGTGGGGGTAAAGGGGATAATATTAAAAAGATTTAATTGGCATAAATGCCTTAAAAGGCATAAAATATAGTTGTGGTGAAAATTGGTATGATTTTACATACCATAAATGGATGGACATAATTGAGTCAATTATGGACATCGTTAAATTTGAAATTGATTGATAATTTGAATAGGGAAAGTAATTCAAATTGGGGAATGATTAATTAGGAGTAATTAATCGTCTAAGACACGAGGTTAGGCTCTTTTGTGGTGTAAGACTACCCGGACCCGCCCGACAAATCCAGCTGCCACAAATGTCAGTCTAATGTGAGAGGTCTTAGGCATAAACTAAATATGTAACAATTGTAAAGACACGAGGTTAGGCTCTTTTGTGGTGTAAGACTGCCCGGACCCGCCCGGCAAATCCAGCAGCCACAAATGCCAGTCTAATGTGAGAGGTCTTAATGAGGTTACGGTCTAAATGAATTAAGAAACACTTAACCAGATAAGCATGTAGTGGGACATGAGGGGGTTAAGTGGGTGCCTTGGGTGGCATGTGGAATCTAGTGGGTGCCTTGGGTGGCATTTGGAAATACGATTAGAAACACTTAACCAAAATTGAAACATGAAATTGAAAACATGAATAAGAAGTGGGTTAAGTAGGATGTACTAGAGGGGACCAAGCTTAGGTGGATAGCTTGTGTCAAGTAATGGGGCCCATTTCAACCAGTAACCCATACGTATCTTTGTGGGCTCGACCCAAGTCGAGGACGGGACACGCATACTGGGCTTGACTGTAAGAGGCCAAACCGGGTTAGCGGTGGCAACACAAGTCCAACGGGTTCATATGCGAGTGTGGACCCGGGCTGGTAGGTAAGACGTTGTTGCATCGTGTAGGTATAAGCCGTGCATTCTTGGTGGTATCGGGTTGCCACTTTGGGGAGTGATACACCCCACTGTGGGGCCAACACAGGTATCTACGAGTTAGGGAGCCGATCGCTTGGGGGTAGTGGGTACACCTAGTGGAGATAGGGGTAGACGACACCTATGAAGGCAGCTAGGGGTGCACGAAACTAACAATATCATTATTAAGTTTGTAGGCGGGATCAACCTTAGGATGACTAGTGGTGGTGCAGTATACTAGTGGCGTTGTAGTATAGCAATTATCTCATAGTGTCGGTGTAGTTTAGTAATTATCTTAGTGGGTTAGGTGCGCTTTAACGATATCGTTGTTCATCTTGTTTCCTTGTTTACTCGGTCATCTCAATGGTTCATGGTCATTTCCTTATTTTCCAACTTATGCCTTAGCCTAGGTACTTTGTTAATTATATTGTTAAAGTTATCGCACTCGCCAGACTTTATGTCTGACCCCCCTTTGTTTCCTCCTCTTTTCTCCCTCCCCCCCCCCCCCCTACCCCAGGTGCTCTGGTTGGAACTAGCACCAGTGGAGCTTGATTTTGGACTGCTTTTAGAAGATTACTTGGATCGCTAAAGTAAAGTTCAGCTTCTCTTTATTTATGGATATTTTGATGTTGGGGATTATGTCTTTCAGTTTATGTACTTTGTTTTATCAAGATGGATATGATGTACTTGACTTTGGTTTATGGTTTTGATGATGTAACCAAACATATATACCTTCTACTGCAATAAATAAAGTTTTAAATTTTCAAGTACTGTTTTATATCTGTCTTGTTGTGATTTTCTGTTCTATATTCACTTAAAATGCTCCATGGAAGTTAATGCATTCCCTTTGCGAGTGACATTAATGGACGTGGGGTGTTACACGTGGTATCAGAGCTGAAGGTTACCAGAACAGATATGAATTTTTGAAAAACTATTTTTCAAAATAATTTTTATAAAGAAGTACCTTCAAAAGTATGTTTTAAGGAAAGTATTTTCAAGAGAAAAGTATATTTCAAGAAGCATAACCCCAATAGCCATATATCTTTCCCTCGGTTCCTTTATATTGAATCTTTCCATTTTCGTTTCAGCATGTCTGAAGCGTTTGAGATACCAGAGGGTGTTCATGTACCTGGTTGGTTTCTTCAATATATCGAGGCTAGGGCCGCCGCTGCAGGTCCAGCAAATGCTCCTCCTCCTCCTCGTGTCGATAATTTCGCAAAGATATGTAAGGATTTTAGAGCAATGGGTGGAAAACCTTTTCACGGGACGGAGACATTTGTTGAAGCTCGTAACTGGCTAAAGGAGGTGGAAGAATTGTTTGGAATCTTTGAAGTGGATGATGGAAGAAAAGTCCAGCTAGCTGCCTGGCTAATGAAGGATGAGGCCTCGTTTTGGTGGGAGGTCACTAATGGGGGACGTCCAGTCGATACATGGCCAGATTTTAGGTAGAGGTTTGAGGCGAAGTTTCTCTCGCGGGCTGAAGAGAATCTATACATGGAAAGGTTTTTGTCACTGAAGCAATGGAATCTATCGGTGAAAGAGTACGTCAACAAATTCAACCAATTGGCAAGGTTTGGCTTAGACTTGGTGAATACTCGCTCTAAGATTTGTTAAGGGTTTAAACGAGCCACTTCATGGGTTAGCTATGACCCACATTCCCATGGGGGCTACCTTCAAGAGATTAGTTGACATGGCACTCATGCATGAAGAGGAGAATGGCGCCAATGCTAATTAGGCACCCAAGAAGAAAGGGGATCAAAAGAAGCCGCAATAGCAACAACAAAACAAGAAAGGTGGCAAAGGCAACAATGCTAAGGGGAAGAAGAAATGCTTTAACTGTGGGACACCCGGCCATCTAAGCAAAGATTGTAGGAAGAAAAAGAAGACTGGTTGTTTCCACTGTGGCGAAGCGGGACATCTTATTAAGAACTGCCCAAAGAAATGGCAGAGGGCAGGGTCTACCTCAGGAGGACAGATGCAAGCTCTTATGGCACCCGAGCAAGCAAGGGGACAAGTTCAGGCTCTCATGGTCCCACCGCTACAAGAACGAGGTAGAGCAATTTCCGTTGAAAGTTTAGTTTTTCTGTTTGTTCATCATGTCCGTACTTTATTCGATTCTGGCGCATCACATTCGTTTATCTCTACATCATTAGTTGAAACACTGCACCTAGATACAGGTCTTGTTACTGATCCCTTAGTAGTCTCAAATCCTATTGGTGGTTCGGCTCATCTTTCTATGATTTGTCGGGATTTGAGAGTGTTTATCTTGGGCGTTGAGTTTGAGTGCAACGCTTTTGTTCTTGGCTTCATGGGCTACGGTTTAAATTCTAGGTATGGATTGGCTAACTAGATATGGGGCCATCCTAGATTGTGAAAGAAGGGTAGTTAGATTGTTGACTCATTCTGGAAAGACCCTTGATATTTCTTATGACCCTAGAGGTCCAGTAATGCTTAGTTACCTAGAATCCCTTGACGCATCCGATGATGATTTACATTCTGTTCCCATAGTCCGTGAATATGCTGATGTCTTCGATGAGGTGAGGGGTTTACCCCCCAAACGGGAGATAGACTTTCGAATATATCTAGTGGACAATGCAAAGCCAGTTGCATTGCCAGTGCGCCACATGGCTCCAAGAGAGAGAAGAGAACCCAGTAAGCAAGTGAAAGAATTTCTTGAGAAGGGGTTCATCAGACGTAGTATATCAGAGTGGGGTGCTCCAGGAGTGTTTGCCACGAAGGCGGATGGGTCCCTTAGACTTTGTGTGGACTATAGAGAACTTAATAAGCTTACTAAGAAGAATAGACACCCACTGCCGAGGATTGACGATCTTTTCGATCAGTTAGTTGGCGCCTCAGTGTTTTCGCAGTTGGACTTAGCCACTGGTTTCCATCAGTTGAGAGTGGCTGAGGATAGCATAGACAAGACTGCCTTTAGGATTCTAGACGGTTTCTTCGAGTGGCTTGTGATGCCCTTCGGTTTGACAAACGCCCCCGCATACTTTGTTGACTTGATGAGTAGGGTGTTTAGGGAGTACCTTAATAAATTAGTGGTAGTCTTTATGGACGACATCTTGATCTTTTCTTAGAGCGAGGAAGAGCATGCCCTACATCTTAGGGAAGTGTTGGAGACTCTTCGAGCGCATAGCCTTAAAGCTAAATTTTCTAAATGTCACTTTTGGAGGAAGGAAGTGCGATTCTTAGGGCACGTGGTTTCCAAAGAAGGGATAGCCGTAGATCCCGCGAAGATAGTGGCCATCCAAGATTGGAAGGTTCCTAAAAATGCTACCGAGGTGAGGAGTTTCTTAGGGTTGGCTGGCTACTATAGGAAGTTCATCAAAGACTTCGCAAAAATATCAGCTCCATTAACACGCTTGATGAAGAAGAACTTAGTTTTCATGTGGGACGTAGATTGTGATGATGTGTTCCAACGTTTAAAGAGAGCTTTGACCACAGCCCCAGTCTTAGTGTTGTCAGATGGAAGTAAGCCATTTACCATTTATACCGACGCTTGTGGGACACGATTAGGCGCAGTCTTAATGCAAAGGGGAAGGGTAATAGCCTATGGTAGAAGGAAGTTGAGAGTGCATGAGAGAAATTACCCTACACATGACCTAGAGTTGGCCGCTATTGTCTTCGCGCTTAAGTCTTGGCGTCATTATCTTCTTGGCGAAAAATTCGAATTATACACTGACCACAAATCGCTAAAATACTTATTCTCTAAGAAGGACTTGACTTAAGGCAGCAAAGGTGGATGGAATTCTTAGCATCCTACGACTTCGAGATAGCATATACCCCTGGAAAGGGTAACGTGGTGGCAGACGCCTTAAGTAGAAAAAGGTTATCCTGGAGTCCATTGTTTGTTGAGCGGCGAAGTTTAGAGTTCATCTCTATGTTTGACTTTACACCTTTCGTTGACTTTATACCCGGTTTGCTAGCATCCTTAGAGGTCAGACCTACGCTGTTGGGATGGATTGGTGAGGCACAGCAAGATGACCCACAGTTGGTTGAGTTAGTAGAAAAGCTCAAAGGAGGGGAGTCATCGAGCCATCTCCGTTGGTATACCCTAGATGATAAGGGTTGGTTGCGTAGGGACGGTAGGCTTTGTGTACCACGGGACGAGAATCTGAGGAAGACCATTCTTGATGATGCACATCGTATGAAGATGACCATTCATCCCGGTGGGGACAAGATGTACATGGACATGAGACGAGTTTACTTTTGGGCCGGCATGAAGAAAGATGTGGCTGAGTATGTCGCTAGATGCTTGGTGTGCCAATAAGTGAAAGCAGAGCAAAAGAAGCCCGGTGGATTGCTTCACCCATTGGAGGTTCCACAATGGAAGTGGGAAAGCGTTTCGATGGACTTTGTTGACGGATTACCAAGATCGAGGAAGGGTAATACGGGGATTTGGGTCGTGGTAGACAGGCTTACTAAGAGCGCCCATTTCATTCCCGTGAAGAGTAAGAGGACTGCTCCATGGTTAGCCTCCGTATACATTCAAGAAATAGTTCGTTTGCACGGTGTTCCTTCTAGCATAGTGAGCGACCGCGATCCCATCTTCACTAGCGAATTTTGGAAAAGCTTGCAAGAGGTGGTAGGGACTCAGTTATGTTTGAGCACCGCATATCATCCTTAGACGGACGGCCAGACCGAGAGGGTGAATCGTATTCTAGAGGACTTATTGAGGTTGTGTGTCTTGGATTTCGGAGGTACATGGGAGGAACATCTTCCGTTGGTAGAGTTCGCATATAATAACAGCTTTCAGTCTAGCATTGGCATGGCACCGTTCGAGGCTCTTTATGGACGGCCGTGTCGTTCGCCTATATGTTGGTTGGAGTCTACATATAAGATCTTGCTTGGACCCGATATGATTAGAGTGACTTGGGAAAAGATCGATTTGTTTCGAAGGAGGATGAAGACGGCGCAAGATAGACAGAAATCTTATGCGGACAAGAGGATGTCAGATCTTGAGTTTGATGTTGGGGACATGGTCTTTGTCAAGGTGTCTCCATTACGAAACGTCGTTCGCTTTGGGTCCATTGGGAAGTTAGCACCAAGGTTCGTAGGGCCGTTTCCTATTAAGGAAAGGATTGGGCAGATGGCGTATAGAGTGGAGTTGCCCGAGAGACTTGGTGGTGTACACGACGTATTCCATGTATCACATTTGCGGAAGTGCTTGCACGAGACCGCGGAAGTGGTAGAGCCGAGCTTGCTTAGAGAGGTGGAGATAGAGCGTGATGCGACGATTTGACGAGCTTCTACGTGCATTCTTGGGTTGGGGATTAAGAAGTTGAGGAATCGAGAGGTCAAACTAGTCAAAGTACAATGGGGAGATGATGAGAGCAACGCTACTTGGGAGAAGGAAGCGAAGATGCGTTCATTGTACCCTTTTCTTTTAGAGGGTATGTCTTTTAATTTCTCCTTTATCGCTTACCTTATACTTATCTTATCCTTAGTATGTCCTCTCGCTAGTATCTTTGACCTTTAGATAGGGTAGTCCTATGGTTGAAACATGTTTTTGAGACATGTTATGGATGATGGATGCATGTGGATGCAAGTGTTTGCTAGTGGTTGCTCATGGATGCATATACACACACTTTAGGCACTAGATCGGCTCAGTCACTTCATGTCGCATATTGCATATAAATGTGTGTACATATTTAAGTTAATGGATGAATAATGGTTGTACCATCATATGGATGTTGCATTTTGGTGAATGGTTGTGCACACATGTAGAAATGATATGTATCGATAAGGTTCTTTCGCATACATAATGGACGCATGGCACTATCATGGTTTGCATTAAGGAGGTCAACTGAATCAGTGGACCGCCTGATTTTGCATTAGATAAGGAACATGTACACACACTTCTTGCATATGTTCATACAACATTAGAAATTTTATAAGGACAATGGATGCCCGTGTTTGATAGTTGAGTAGATGGTTGTTTGGATGGTAGGATATGCATTCTCCTTAACTTGGAGATTTCGGGGGCGAAATCCTTTTAGGAGGGGAGAATGTAACACCCCGGATTTTTGAATAATCAAATTAACTAAAATAAAGAATAATTAATCTCAGACGTGAGAATTAAAGGAATAGGGTTGCGCCATTGTGTTTGTCTCGGAATTCTGCTTGAAATAGAGTCCGAGTTTATGGGAAACGGGCACCGGATGAAGGAGTTATGGACGAACGAAGTTTGGTGGCAAAAGAAGAAAAAAAAGATTGCACTGGCGCACTTGGGGAGTGCACCAGTACAAATTTGCACTAGCGCACCTGCCAACTGCGCCCAGGCCGAGGCAGCAAGCCTGCACAGCTTTCTGGTTCAGACTGACCCATGTTGCTGAGTCCTTTCTGACTCCATGCTGAGTCATTAGGGCTGAGGTGTCACCCTATCATGACTGAATGGTTTTGATTAACCCTAAGATCATCCGATGGCTTAAATTAATTCAAAACTCTATAAAAAGACCCATAGACTCAAACCCTAAATCAGAATTAAAATTGAAACTATGGCCGTCATGCTGTCGTCTTAAACCCTAGAGTAGCTGCCACATATTTAAGAGGAAGAATAGCAAATCAAATCAGTTCTACTCAACCCTAATAGCGAATCTTCTTCAAAGGAGAGATAATTCAACTCCAGAAATCAGAATTCAGAACTCAAGACTGCTTTTGAGTTGTGAGTTCGAAAGTTTTAACAAAATAATTAGTAATTTAATTGGATTAAGATATAATGCGGATTGTATGGATGTGATATGAAGTATTGATTGCATGTTGTAATTATGTTGTAGGATTGTGATTGAAATCTCTATGACGTTATGTTGTGATGCTATCATTTATGATGTAAAGTTATGTTGCTATCATCCATGTTGTAATTTTATATACAATCAAATCATCATGTTTCATATGCTAGTTTGGTTATGTTGATTCATATGATAAATCATATGTAGGCAAGTTTAGATTTTGATTCAAACATGAATCATATACAAGTTGGGTAGAATTATATGTGAACTTACATGGTTAAGAGACCTAGTTTATGTGAAAATTTAATTAAAAGTTAGGCTATGACATGTGTGAGTTATATGCTAAATTCTACATGATACTTTACATGTTAGATGTAAATTTACACCATTGATTATGATGCATAAATCACATATGCAAGTTTGTATAAATATATTAGTTTGGGATGTGAATCATGTTATGCAAGTTTAGGTTTATTGCCTATGCAAGTTTACACCTTTAGATGTAGATCTATGACATACATGATTATTGCAAGTTTGTGACCATTATCTCAACAAGTTCACACCTTTAGATTTGAATCCATGACATATGTTATTTATGCAAGTTGTAGCTTTGTCCTATGCAAGTTTTAGATGTAGAACATCATTCACACATGCAAATTCACCCCTATGTTTAGATTTATGTTTTAATTATGTGTATATTGTGATGTTTTCTCTTTATTCCATGAGTTAGACTATTCGAGTCTAACGTATATTTTACGTTAAACGAACAAACGTAAAACGTGGGGTAAAGGGGATAATATTAAAAAGATTTAATTGGCATAAATGCCTTAAAAGGCATAAAATATAATTGTGGTGAAAATTGGTATGATTTTACATACCATAAATGGATGGACATAATTGAGTCAATTATGGACATCGTTAAATTTGAAATTGATTGATAATTTGAATAAGGAAAGTAATTCAAATTGGGGAATGATTAATTAGGAGTAATTAATCGTCTAAGATACGAGGTTAGGCTCTTTTGTGGTGTAAGACTGCCCGGACCCGCCCGACAAATCCAGCTGCCACAAATGTCAGTCTAATGTGAGAGGTCTTAGGCATAAACTAAATACGTAACAATTGTAAAGACACGAGGTTAGGCTCTTTTGTGGTGTAAGACTACCCGGACCCGCCCGGCAAATCCAGTTGCCACAAATGCCAGTCTAATATTAGAGGTCTTTATGAGGTTACGGTCTGAATGAATTAAGAAACACTTAACCAGATAAGCATGTAGTGGGACATGAGGGGGTTAAGTGGGTGCCTTGGGTGGCATGTGGAATCTAGTGGGTGCCTTGGGTGGCATTTGGAAATACGATTAGAAACACTTAACCAAAATTGAAACATGAAATTGAAAACATGAATAAGAAGTGGGTTAAATGGGATGTACTAGAGGGGACCAAACTTAGGTGGATAGCTTGTGTCAAGTAATGGGGGCCCATTTCAACCAGTAACCCATATGTATCTTTGTGGGCTCGACCCAAGTCGAGGACGGGACACGCATACTGGGCTTGACTGTAAGAGGCCAAACCGGGTTAGCGGTGGCAACACAAGTCCAACGGGTTCATATGCGTGTGTGGACCTGGGCTGGTAGGTAAGACGTTGTTGCATCATGTAGGTATAAGCTGTGCATTCTTGGTGGTATCGGGTTGCCACTTTGGGGAGTGATACACCCCACTGTGGGGCCAACATGGGTATCTACGAGTTAGGGAGCCGATCGCTTGGGGGCAGTGGGTACACATAGTGGAGATAGGGGCAGACAACACCTATGAAGGCAACTAGGGGTGCACGAAACTACCAATATAATTATTAAGTTCGTAGGCGGAATCAACCTTAGGATGACTAGTGGTGGTGCAGGATACTAGTGGCGGTGCAGTATAGAAATTATCTCATAGTGTTGGTGTAGTTTAGTAATTATCTTAGTGGGTTAGGTGCGCTTTAACGATATCGTTGTTTATCTTGTTTCCTTGTTTACTCGGTCATCTCAATGGTTCATGGTCATTTCCTTATTTTCCAACTTATGCCTTAGCCCAGTTACTTTGTTAATTATATTGTTAAAGTTATCGCACTCGCCAGACTTTATGTCTGACCCCCCTTTGTTTCCTCCTCTTTTCTCCCTTCCCCCCCCAGGTGCTCAGGTTGGAACTAGCACCAGTGGAGCTTGATTTTGGTCTGCTTTTAGAAGATTGCTTGGATAACTGAAGTAAAGTTCAGCTTCTCTTTATTTATGGCTATTTTGATGTTGGGGATTATGTCTTTTAGTTTATGTACTTTGTTTTATCAAGATGGAAATGATGTACTTGACTTTGGTTTATGGTTTTGATGATGTAACCAAACATATTTACCTTCTGCTGCAATAAATAAAGTGTTAAATTTTCAAGTACTGTTTTATATCTGCCTTGTTGTGATTTTCTGTTCTATATTCACTTAAAATGCTCCATGGAATTTAATGCATTCCCTTTGCGAGTGACATTGATGGACGTGGGGTGTTACAGGTTCTACGTATGTTTACCTACCTAGATGATCGTCCATGGCTTCCTGGCACACCTCACAGTGCCTTATTCCTCTTGCTAAGTGTAGGGGTTATGGGCGGTCGTCACATTTGGTATCAGAGCTAGGTTAATCGATTTTAGCCAAAGTTCAAGGATGTAATGGCCTAAGAGAGACGTACTTGTATATTTCTGATGGATGCATACTATATAGTAGTATATAGTATAATACCGCTTGGACTTCTTTGCAGTTTTCTCGCATGTGGGCTAATCATTCTATATTACAGATTTATAATGAGTTGTTGATTATTGAGACGCTGCTAGGGAGGGGTTTGTTTCTCAAGAGGGTGATGGCGGTATACCAGATTACCCAACTATGTTCGAGGCTAGGATGGTGTAACACCCCATAATTTTTAAAACATTAAGTTGATAAAATAAAGAATACTTTATTAAATATTTGGAATTAAGTGAAACGGACTACCTCATTGCATTCGTCTCGGAATTCGGCTTAAGATAGATTCCGAGCATAAAACGGACATCGCATGTAGAAGATATTAAGGATTGAAGTTTGTATGCACATAAGCATAATATACATACATACATACATACATACATATATACATATATATATATATATATATTAAAAACCAATCCAGAATTCAAATTAACGATGCGGGAAAGGGGGGAAATCAGCCCGTTAGGGGTCGACCCCATAATGGAGGTGTCGACCCCTATGTCGACCCCACCGAGATCTAGGCAGATTCATGCCCTGCACCTGGACATGGTTCTAAGCGAGGTTCGTTGACCATAGGCTACAAATAGGACCTCATTCTCATTGTTTTTACACACCAAAAACAATGGAGACAACTAGATGCCGCCGCAGCTTAGACTGAATTAGCCTATTCTTCAGCAGCAACAAGAGTTATACGTATTCAAGGATATATGCAATAATATCAACAATTATTCCTTTGTTCTTAGATCCAGTCCTTGTGAGTTTATATTATTTTTAGATATAAACATTTAAAATGTAATCTTGGCATGTCTATAAGTTGGATCTAAGCCTTTGCCTATTAATAACTTAAACCATAACAGATCTACCATAACTTGTACATCTGATCCATTGTTCTCATATGCCCAAATTCTTCCATTATATGCCTATCTTGTTATTATGGTCAAATTTATCCTCATATGACTGTTTTTTTTATTATGCATGTTCTTGTTCTCTTCCCTTCCTCTTTCCCTTTTTATTTTTATAGCCACACTACCTTCGAGCCTAGGCATACCGCTGAAATATGCGAACGTGCAAAATTGGGAACGATGGGGAATGTTAAAGTTGGGGCATAACTTGTAATTGGAAATTAGGGCATAACTTGTATTGGGAAATTGGGGGCATAAATTGTATTGGGAATTTGGGGACATAACTTGAAATGAACATGAATAATTGGCTAGGAACAAACATGCCTAAAACTAAAGTAATTAGAAACTGTAACTGCACATCGACATGAGGTTAGATTACACTTGTGGTAGAAGTCTGCCCGGAACCACTCGGTATATCCAGCAACCGCAAGTGGTTAATCTAATGTGAGGAGCCGAGGGCAGAAATGCACAAGTAACGCTGCTAAGACACGAGGTTAAATCTAGCTTGTGGTAGAAGTCTGCCCAGAACCGCCCGATATATTCAGCAACCACAAGTAGTCGACTTAATGTGAGAGGTATGGTGCATAAATGAAAAATGACAAGAATCTGTTAACCAGAAACACTTAACCTATTTAAACCTGTGTGGTTAAATAGACATGACGAATTGAGTAGGGGTTAATTAAACTTGCTTGAATCAGTGGGAGGGGTTAAGTTATCTTGTATAAAACCGACAAACATAACCTATATAACATGTTGCTTGAATCAGTGGGAGGGGTCAAGTTATCTTGTATAAAACCGACAAACTTAACCAATATAACATGTTGCTTGAATCAGTGGGAGGGGTTAAGTTATCTTGTATAAAACCGACAAACTTAACCTATATGACATGTTGCTTGAATTAGTGGGAAGGATTAAGTTATCTTGTGTAAAACCGACAAAATTAACTTGTATTACATGTTGGAGTTATGCAATCTTGTTAAAATATTAGGCATAACCTTTCAAAATCCTAGTAGTGGGGATACAAGCCTACGCGGGTAGCTTGTATCATCTGTGTGGGAGCCTTATCAGTCAGTAACCCATCTTGGTATCAAACGGGGAACCCCAAACCAGGTCGGGTTCAGGGCACGCTTACTGAGTTTATTGTACGAGGTTCAAATAGGCGAGGGTGTTGACAGCGCAGGATCCAATGGAGTCATGTGCGTGCATGGATTCGGCTTGGTTGTGGAAAATTAAGACGCTATGACATCAGTAGGTATTGTTGTGCATCTTGAAAATAAACGGGTTGCCACCTTAGGAAGTGATACATCCTACTGTGGGGCCAGCACAGGGTATCTACAGAATAGGGAGCCGATCGATTGGGGGTAGTAATTAGGGTACATCTACTCTTGCTTGTGTAGAAGCCCATTATTCTTGTTGGGGTAACACCTATCATTTCTGTTGGGCTGGATTGTTGGGGGTAAAACCAGTCACTAGAAGTACACCTATGTCTACCATCTGTTTATGTAGGGATCATTTTGTTCTGATATATTAGCATTGGTGTAGAGAAAAGTATTAGAGAAGCGCAATATATTCCATCATGTTTATTCTGCCTATCCTGCTCAGTCTGTGATACCTGTCTTATAATATTATTATCTTTCTCATCCAGTTTATATGTCCGTCATGTTGCTTTTACTTATTTATATGCTAAAAGTAACCGGACTTGCCAGACTTTATGTTTGGCCCATTTTGTTTCCTCTTCTTTCTCTTCCGTTTCCCCCTAGGTTCTCAGAGTGGGGATACTCAGGCTTGATTTGGATTCTCTCTTTCATTCTGCTTGGAGCTGCTTAGATGTACCGTTTGATTCTATATCTTCTCTACTATGGCAATATTTTGGTACTATGCTCTTTTTATGTATTATTGTACTCTGATGATGATTTTAGTACAAGACAGAAATTTTATGTTGATGTAATGAATTTTTAGTATTTCAGACATATTATGTAATTGGGTTTGGACCACGAAGCTCTAATATTAAATAAAGTTTTAATTCCGTTGTTATTTTAAATCTATCTTGTGATGTTCTGTTTTTGTTTACCTATAACGCTTCACGAAACTTAATTCATTCTGATAAAGAGTGACATTAACGGACGTGGCATGTCACAGATGGTAGTTAACATAAGGAGGGTACCCGCTCCAGGAGCAGCCGCGGTAGATGTTGGTGTTCAAGTGCAAGTACCGACGGTTGTGGACTTTGTGAAGCTATGCAAGGACTTCACTTAACTCGGAGGGAAATCGATTAAAGGGACAGAGACAACTGAAGAGCTTCAGGGATGATTAGATGCTTGTATTCGGATTTTTGGAGACTTAGGCATTGACGATGCAAGTAAGAGAAAGCTTGCATCGAGACAGCTACAGGATAGAGCCATGGATTGGTGGAACTCGGCCACGCTTGAGACTCCAGAAGATGAGATCACAAGGGCTCAGTTCCAAGTTAAGTTTGAGACAAAATTCATTTCGACCGCTTAGATGTCTATTATGTTCAAAAAGTTTGTGGAGTTAAAGAGAATGGTTGAACAATGCTGGAGTATGTTTCTGATTTTGAAGCTTTGTCCAAGTATGTTCGTTCGTATATTGTAACTCCTTATCAGAAGAACGAGAAGTTTGTTATGAGCTTATGTGTCGTTTGGGTTTGGAACCCGAGGTTTGCAAGAGACAATTGATTGTGACTAATCTAGTTGGGGGTTCGCCTAGCTTGTTTATGCTTTGTCGTGGTCGAGTGTTGTCAAGTAATGGTTGCTCCTTTTTGTGTGGTTGCTTTGTTTTGAACTTCGTTGGGTTGAGATCATCTTGGTCATGGGTTGGTTCAAGAGGTATGTGTAACGACCCGTATTCTACACATCATAGGATTGTAGAATATTTATTTCTTTTCCGTATGAAGTTGTATGGTCATGTAACTTTGGAAAACATCTATTAGAGTCATTTCCCATGTTCATGATTTTTGTCGATTTTTAAATGACCATTTTGCCCCTAGTTGGTACTGTTTTGGCCATAACTTTTGATTGAAAAGGAATTTTGATCTGAAACCACTTCCATTAGATTCGTTTGATGGTTTACCTTTCCGTAGAGTGGTTATAATAGCCAAACGGACTTACCGTTTGGGAGATATGGCTGAAATAAGGTTTGGAGGGTGAAAAACTGCTTAACCGGGCCAAATCGGGTGATTAGTGGATAGGCCCATAACCCATTTCGGGATTAGGGTTATGGGGAGGCTGAAATGAGATAGAGGATCATTCCATTTCAGTTTTCTAGCCTCCACTTATCACCAAGGAACCCTAAAAATGGCCTCTAACCTCTAAATCACCTCCAAATCACCTTTTGGTCAAGGATTAAGCTTAGCAACATCTAATCAAAGGAGATCTGTTGAGACACGAGAATTTCGATTGATAACAACAAAATAAAGATCAATGGAAATCATGACATGGAGCTAAGATTATGGATATGTAGATGTTTAAAGGGAGACAGAGCATATATATACAGGGGGAGATAGCAATAAAGATTAAAATATCAAGCTATATTGTCATCAATCAAAAAGGGGGAGAATGTTGAGTCAACGGTTTCAATGCTTATTTTGATTAATGACAAGAAGAAGCTTCATGATCGACAAAAAGAAGATTCAATGGTTTCATAGGTTAGAAGTTGGTTATTTAGAGTATTTTATGTTAAAATCTATCCTCAAATAATCATACTTCTCATTGCTTTCAAAATTATGCATGAAAACTCGTTTTTACTGTATATTGACAAAAACAGGTCAACCTGTTAAAAATGACAGGTCAACCTATTTTTAAATATAACAGGTCAACCTGTTAAAATTAACAGGTCAACAGCTTTTAGAAATAACGGTCAAAAACCTGTCAACCTATTAATTTTTCCTGTCGACCTATTTTTGAATTTCATGAAGAGTCATCTTCTTTCTTGAAAAGTTGCATCCATTTCTCTTCATTTAAATCATTTCTTTTGATTGCAACTTTTCATGAATGATTGCATCTTCTCAAACTCTATAAATACATCAAGATTCAATCATTCAAATTACCGATTAACCGATTCTTGCTCTGATTTCTGATCTTACTTTCTAAATACTCTTGCATTCTAAAAAGCTCCCAAATTCAAGTTACTTTTTGAATCCTTGATAATATTTCTCATATTTTGATTCAACAAGCAACTAACTTCCTTCAAATCTTCGCATTCAATTCATATACTTGAGGATAAGTTTATAGGAAGGTTGTACTCAATCATTGACTAATCAGTGTTGAAGAAAGAACACATTCATGGTCAAACTCTTGTAATCGTCTTGTGGGTAAGCTTGTAGCCCGTGAAATCAAGTGGGTAAGCTTGTAGCCCGTGAAATCAAGTGGGTAAGCTTGTAGCCCGTGAAATCAAGTTGGTAAACTTGTAGCCCGTAAATCAAGTAGTTGTGAACCTGTTCCTCCGGGTGAAGCGAGGGTGTTGTTTAGTGAAAAGCCGAAGAGGAGCTTCGGGACTGGACGTAGGACTGGAGGTCCGAACCAGTATAAAAATCCTGGTGTCGTTACTCTACTTTACTTTACTTTACTGCATTTATAGTTATTTGTGATATATATATTGTTTGCGAATATTTATTCGCATAACTATTGAATAGCTTAAGTTATCACATACATTCCGCATAGCCATATTATAGATCCTGCACAAGTCGTACAAACCCCGACTTTTACAATTGGTATCAGAGCTTGGTCATCTCATAACCGTAACGCAGTTATTTGATATATTCTAGTAATATGGCAAATAACGCTAGCACTAGTAACACCACTTACACAGAAGGTCAATCGACACAAAGACCTCCTTTCTTTAATGGCCTAAACTATAGTTATTGGGCAACACGTATGGCTTTTTATATGCAATCAACTAGCTATGATGCTTGGAATGCTACTCAGAAAGAGATAATAAATCCAACTACTGAGTATGCAGAATGGACGGCTGCTGAGAAAACCGCAGATGTTGTAAATGCAAAAGCAATCAATATGTTGTTTTGTGCATTAGACCAAAATGAGTATAACCATGTTAGTATTTGTACCACTGCTTTTCAAATTTGGCAAACGCTAAAAACCACTCATGAAGGTACTAACAAGGTTAAACAAGCAAAAATAGCTTTGTTGAAAAGTCAATTTCAAAATTTCAAAATGAAGCCGAATGAAACAATCAATGAGATGTATTCTAGGTTTCAAACCATTCATCACGCACTTATTGGATTAGGGCAAAAATACTCAGATTTTGATGTAGTTTCAATAGTCCTACATTCACTGACTAATGAATGGGAAGGAAAAGTATTAGCAATAGAAGAAGCTAATGATCTTTCCACCATGAAGCCAGATGAATTGATAGGAAATCTTATGTCCTATGAAGCTAACTTGCAGGCTAGGAAAGAACAAAAAGAAGAAAAGAAAAATGTAGCTTTTCATGCTGAAAAGGATGATGACATCTCAGATTCCGAAAATGAAGATCTAGCATTCATTACAAAAGGATTCAAGAAATTCTTAAAGCAACGAAAGGCTAGTCGTTACAACAGAAAGAAGTTTGGATCAAATTAACCATCATCATCAAATGAAGAATGCTTTAATTGTCACAAGAAGGGATACATGCAAAAGGATTGTCCGGAGAAAAAGAAGAAGACAGAAAATGAGAAATTCAAACACAAGAAGGACAAGTCAAAGAAACGAGCATTCTCAGTGACATGGGATGATTCAGATTCATCCTCGTCTGATAGTGAAAGTGACTCAGACGATAAACAAGCAAATGTATGTTTTATGGCTAAAAAAGATGAGGTACAAATTCCTTCTTTTGAAGAAGTTCTTGATATAAATGCTGAGTTCATATATAAATTTAAAGATATGAAACGACAATGCAAACAAGCTCAAGATGATTTAAGTAGAGTAGAATTTGAACGAGATATGTTAAAAGATGAAAAGAAAATATTAGAAGAGGAACTTGAAAAGGCTCAAGAATCATCATCTAATATTGACTCTCAACTATCTCTTTTGACTCAAGAAATTGAAGTTCAAAAAGAGAAGAATGATACTCTTACTACTGAGAATCATGAGCTTAAAGCAAAAGTTAAAACTCTAGACCTAGAAAAAGTTAGTTTACAAAATAAGTTAGAAAATATTACTCAAAATGTTTCTAACTTTAACAAAGGTCGAGAAAATTTGACAAAGATCATTGAGAATTCACAATCTACTTCAAATAAGCAAGGTTTGGGATATAAAAACCAAGAAATTAAGAAGCATCTTGGTTATGGAAAGAAGAAAATAGTGCAAAAGAACAAAGCTAAGAAAAATCTTAGTTTATCTTTCAAACCAAAATCGGTTGTGAAATCTCAAAAGAAAAATGTCAATAGCAACTTTGAAAATAAATTTAATAATACTAATCTTAGAAATAGTACTAGATATGCTTTCATGTACAAAAAGAATATCACTGCTAGTACTAATACACATCCAAGACCTAATTATTATAGAAATTCGAATACTTCTATGACTAGGGATCTGTATAATAGATCTAGAAGTATGAAAAGGAATATCAATAGAGATTACTTAAGTATTTGGGTTCCTGTAAGTTGGAAAAATAGAGAAAAATATATTGATGATTATTTTGATTCAGTAGTTAATAATGAAATTTTATCTTTAAAGGTTCCATTAAACCCTCTTGGGTATGGTTACCTTCCATCTAACTCATGGACCCAAACAAAGCAAGTGGGTACCAAAAGTATACATGTCATATAATTTTTGCAGGTACACCACAACAAAGAGAAGGCTATTCGGTATCTCTAAATATCTTTGAAAATTTAGCTTATCAAAAAGCACATGTTTCAATATTTCATCGTCATCGAGGATACAAAATTCATGGGATAGGAATTACAACAAAAATAAAGGTGGAAGTGGAAAATATTCTCCATGAGAACCAAGGAAATAATAATCATGTTGGATCTAAGGAGATTTATTTATATATTCCGTTTAATAATGTTTTTATTTCCTTTTTCATGTGTTTACTTTGTTTTATTATAATAAAAAGTTATTTGAGTATTGATTTCATTCAAAATAAAGCCGAAAAAACAGTTTTATACATATCCTGTCGACCTGAAATAAAAAGCTGTCGACCTAAATAGATGAATTTCAAACCAGAGAGTTTTTAGGTCGACCGGTCCAAAAATATAGGTCGACTGGTTTTGTTTTTTCACAATCCAGAGAGTTTTTAGGTCGACCGGTCCAAATATATAGGTCGACCGGTTTTGTTTTCTCACAATCCAGAGAGTTTTTAGGTCGACCGGTCCAAATATATAGGTCGACCGGTGTAATGACCCGAAAATCCGGTAGAATTTGAGCTGACCAAAAACACAAGTCCAACCCCAAATATCACGGAAATTCGAACCATTAATAGAAAGAAGTTAGAGGGCGAGGGTAGATAAGATAGAAACTTAGAACAGAAGAAGAAGAAGAACACAATATCAGAGTAACACGAATCTCACAGCGGAACGAATAACATATAATATATATAACATAACTTGAAATATACATCTGTACTTGAATAAACATCAATATCAAAGTACATCACTTACAACACAGCAGAAATAACTATAGCTATATGATCCTGAAGCCTCCTGCTCCAAGCTCTTCCAGTATATCTGTAAATTCCCGACTACTTGACTGCCCGTACAAATTTAGGCACCCAAGAGTTTAGGGAAAACAACAAAGTAAACTCCGGGTCAGTCATGGGACTGGTATGAGTAAACATTTTAAAACAGTTTCAGAAAACTAAATGATATCTCATAAGACCACGCCGTATAACACGGAACGGGTTTTTCCCTTATGAGAATCCAAACACTTGACTTATCTTTATATCAAAACTCTTTTGATATTATAATAATGTCTAAATCAAGTAAATAACAATCTAGTGGAACGTTTGCATCTCACGTTCCACATATATATATAATCAAAACCGCAAGCACGTATTGGGTATTTGGTTTTCCAACTATGACAAGGTATGGAACCACCTTCCGCTGGTATATCTCTAGAGGAGAATACACCGAGTTCAACAAGAACATCTTGCAACTCAGCCACACATGACCGACCACTCATTTCGCTTGAGTGTATCGAATGTATATCACCAACGATTGGGATCAGCAACCGTTTCCCGAATGGGTCAGCATCGACAATAGATTTTTAGAAGTAAATGAAACTCTAGATCAGGTGATTATACACCCTAATAGGTGCGACCTACATAGCAATGCTGCTTGCCCGATTTCTGTCATTTACCGGTTGATGAGGCTAGAAGCTACGCTTTATCATCACACCAGATTCACTTCGAATGCCACATCGTCAAATCCATCAAATCACTGATTGACGTCCTCAACGGTACATTACATGTCAGCTAAAAGAAGTTTCCTCCTCCGCTTCCACTCTTGGTACAGTTGAAGAAATCAATGTACGTGACCTTTCTGGAAATACTCTGTCAGACATTCATCCATACAAGTCACCCAGGAACAGGATGAACTGAAGGCACGATTTCTATTTATAGAAAAAGTCCTTGCACTCTACTCCGTCTTCGATTTATCTTTATATAATCTGATTCGCACGCTACTGCCGATATGGAGTGGTTCTTCGGATAATAATCCAACCGGTCTCTCCATATTGACAACGATGGTCAAAACTTCGATAGTCTGTGATTTAACTATCGAATAAAAACAAGTGTTTCGATAGTCGATGATTTAACTATCGAATAAAACAAGTGTTCATCCAAACATCCAACAATCACTGAACCTTTAATTAATATTCCATTAATTAAATCTCTTTTCTATTTCTTTATCAATATTTGTTAATCAAATATTTCAATAACCATATTGCCCTTTTACGTTCTTTGGAAAACATTTCCATATATCGCCTTCTTTTTATTTTCTAAACTTTAGAAAATATATGTTTTATTTATAGTTGGAAAATACTCCAATTACTTATCTCTTCAGTCCATTTCTCTTTTATTTCTATACTTAGGAAACATTCATTATTCTATTTCCAAGCTTTGCACATATTTGGGTTAAAACAGATGTTGTGTAAAACATCGTTACGACAACCCAAATACAGTATTTAACTAATTCTTATTCCACATTGATCCTCGAGCTTGAATCTTTCTACTTATCGGTATATCATGAAATCAACCAAGTTGGGGTATAATTACCTCTCAGACCTTGACTGAATAACATTTAACGTCAAAACAGACAAGACTACTTACTCGAATAATCAATACCATACCACTACTTCTTCACTTTTAAACACATATACACTTTCTCTTTCTATTCTTACTAAATTTTATTCTTATACTTCTTTTTTTATTATACTACTCTATTTCTAAGTTCGTTTTCTTATCGACTTCTATATATATCGATACGTTGATTTCTAACTATCAAATTATCTTAAAAATATTCTATCTCCTTAAATTCCCGGAAAAATTCGCCATAACCTCCTTTGTACCGGGAGCATCGGGAAATTTCAAATAGCTTTCCCGGTCCTTCTTATCTCAAAAAGAAAAAGCCAAGCGGCTTGCCGATACGGCGCATAAAATCTCATATGGAAATTAAATACGTACCTTTTTGTCGGGCATTCTATTTATTTCACTTCTATACTTTATTCCATACCTGTCTCCTGTATATTTATGCCTGCCCAATCTATTTTAACTATACCAATCGTTTTAACTCAATTTGTTAATTAAATCTATTAATTAACTTCTTAGTCTATTTCACCTTCATATTTGAACATGACATGTTCAAATATATTTTAACTGCATATTAACAAATTCTAATTATACTCATACTCTCGTTTCCTTATCGACTTCTCTATTCAAATTTCAATTCTATTTAAATTCTCTTTATTTAAAACTTCATTTGAATTCTATTTTCAAATTTTATAGTTTAAAGTCCATTTGAATTCTATATTCAAATTCTATTGTTTAAAGTCCATTTGAATTCTATATTCAAATTCTATTGTTTAAAGTCCATTTGAATTCTATATTCAAATTCTATTGTTTAAAGTCCATCTGAATTCTATTTGAATTCTCTGCATTATTTATAAACAACGTTTATAACTTCAGTTCAAATCCCACCTTTCCATTTATAAACAACGTTTATAAATTCAATTCAAATCCCATCTTCCCATTTATAAACAAAGTTTATAAATTCAATTCAAATCCCATATTTTCATTTATAAACAAAGTTTATAAATTCGATTCAAATCCCATATTTTCATTTATAAACAAAGTTTATAAATTCGATTCAAATCCCATATTTTCATTTATAAACAAAGTTTATAAATTCGATTCAAATCCCATATTTTCATTTATAAACAAAGTTTATAAATTCCATTACTTGTTTTATATACCTTCAAAACAAGTTAATATTTTCTATAGTTTTATTTAAAAATTCAAATTCTACTTATAAAAATAGAATTTCCCTTTTAAATATCAAATACCCTTTCCGATATTTTTATGAATCAATATTCAAGCCCCAGGGGTATTTTAAACAATCAATCAACCAATTTTCAATCATTTGATTTTTAACACATCATATATGAATATATATATGAAATCAAACAAACAACAAACAGATAATATATTTTTGAGGAATCCAGTTGGATTCCTCAAACCTGTTTTTCCTGCATCCACAGACGTTAGCACATAAATAATACCCATCCTGATTCGAGGCAGGATATCGCGGTATAGAAGGTCATCCACTAATCATAGTGTGGGGCGTATAGGGTAATCATCCGCTATGAAACTGCGGGCATCCGCTAATGAGACTGCGGGAATCCAACCAATCATCAACCCAATATATATATATATATATATATATATATATATATATATATATATATATATATATAATAGTCCTAAATAACTAATATATATTTTAAAACCATCAGACAACATTCAAACAAGCACAGACAATTATTTTTAATGATATAAAAATAATTTCTAAATAAGTGGTGAGTGAGGTTTACTCACAGTGATTTTTATTTGCAGATTATCCATTTAATTCCCTATTGTTGCGGCTATCACTCGAGTCATCTCGAATGAATCCACTATACGCCTTATTCTCTCGAACACTATACTGTCAAGCTCTTTTCTTCATCACTACATAGAAACCAATTTTCTACAGTACTTCTACAAGTCCACTACAACCAAACTTTCATGGTTGCAAATCTTCAATGCCATCGCACCCGGAAATACCATACCCAAACCCCTCTATTCTCAAGGCCGAACTCCAACATTTCAGTCCATCAAACTGGTATCTTTCTAGTTCAACACATCAACATGATTTCAAACATCACACGCCTTCTCTCCTCTATCTCATCATAGTGAAACAGTATAGGATGTTTCCTTTTTCCTTTTTTTTCTTTTTCTTCTTCTTTAGTCACCGTACTCTCTCAAAATTCATCATCTAAAAATCCACAAACCACTCCCTAATTCAGCTTAGACACAAATCGAATTCAAACCCCCTTCCAATCCTAAGTGTTTTTCATTGAATCCCACATTTCTTACTGCCGCACCTCAGCCAACAGTCCCGAACCCCTCCACAGACCATATCACACAACTCAATAGCATATCCCCCTTCGAACTCACCACTCGCGAACTGACATGGTGCAACGCCCCTTCCTGATGTCGTCGAATTCGAATCCATGCTCAATACCCTTATCGACACTGTTACCCCACAATTCGATTACCTGAAAACCCCACCATGGCCTGAACTTCACTCGCGACAGACCGTCGAGGCACCCATGCATCTATCTCGATGTTGACTCGCTCCTAAATCCCTGAATTTGAACACTGAACTCTCACGATTTGGTATTTAACTTGGTTATTGAAGACTAGGAAATGGGGTACTGGTTCCCATTTGAAGAGGCCATCGCGATTTAGTTTCTGAGGACCTCGAATTGATTTGGGGAGAAAGGAAGCTCGCGACTTATATAAAGGAAGATGTGGTTTTTAACTGATCAGCGTGGCCTTGGTTGTGTGGAGAAAAAGAACAACACACGTTTTATACTTCGTTAATTACTTCTTCCTGGTTGTTTCATTTGTGTCCCCAAAGAAAAAAAAAGATTTTCTTTATGATTTTTATTATATTTTATTTTTAATTAAACCGATATCCTTAAATTAAAATACTCTTTGACTGCGAACTCCGTTCTGAACCAAACAAATGTCAATCCTAGGGTAATACCACTATTCCGAACACACTGTGATAGGTCACAAAGTACAATTTGATCATCTGTTGAAGATATTAATTTAAATTTCAAACCATTTAAATTCTGCGATAATAAATTAATATTATTATCGTTATAAATTCAAATGAAATTTCCCATTAATTATTTGAACTATATTTAATTCAAATTAAATTTTGAATTCATCTAAATCCATTTTCGTATTCTGATAACTTGATATATTCGATATTAAATCGAACTGATTATTAAATTGATAACTTAAATAAAAATTTCCACTTATATTATCCACCCAATATTTAAATTAAATATTAAATATTCAAAAATTAACCCATAAGGATCCGGGTCATTACAATCTTCCCCACTTAAAATAATTTCGTCCTCGAAATTGCTAAGGTAGGAAAAGTGCTACAAACCCATTTATTTCAAAACTTATTTATGTTGTACTCAACATTTCAAACTTCCTTACGTAACTCTCTTTCGAATAAATCCTTATTCGATAACTCCTCCCTTCGAATAACTATATCCGATAATCTCTCTTTCGAATAACTAGATTCGAAAATCTTTCTTCGAATAAACTATATTCGATTTACTCTATTCAATTTACTCTATTGGATTTTACTCTTTTTGATTAACTCCATCGAATAACTAAATTTAATAACTCCTTCGAATAACCAATATTCTATAACTCACTTCGATTAAACTAATCGATAACTCATTTCGATTAACAAATAATCGATAACTCCTTTAATTCTATCCGAATAAACTAATATTCGATTTACTCCTTTTAACTCTATTCGAATAAATTATATTCAATTTAACTCCATTCGCTTGACTCTAGATCACAGCGATCACAATGGTTACGCCTGATTTCCCCAAGGAAACATTCGACCGCCCTAGGCTATCTGCAGCCCTGCGAATTACGCTAGCACTCATACGAAATGGCACTTATCCTGAGTAACTATGTTTGACTAACTCTATCTCAATACTATATTCGATCAACTTTAATTGAATAACTATCATTCAATTAAATTCTAATTCGATTAATTATGTTCAATTAACTTTATCTGGTTAACTCTTTATTTGTATAACAAATATTCGATAAATTCTAATTGAATAACTAATATTCAATTAACTCTACAGATTAACCCTAACTGATTAACTCTAACTGGTTAATTCTTGTCCTAATCGATTTATTCTAACTCTAATCAATTATTTCTACTCTAATCGACTTCTCCTATTCGAATAACTCCTATTGGATAACGTTTATTTATTTATAAAGATTTACTTTTAGTAACGGTTCTTCACTTTATAAATGTTCTCTTTAATAACGTTACTTCCCTTATACAAGTGTTGTATACCCCTTCTATTTAAAACTATCGGTGTTAAAAACCAATATCTCTTCTCTATATAAGTTCAGACTTATATATTCCATTTATCGAATGATAAATATTTAATTTAATTTATAAACTGTTATTTATAAATTAATCTTTTCTATTTATCTGTTAAAAACAGATTTCCATTTTCTATCCATCTTCTAAATATTCCTTTGATTAAATTCTATTTATTTAACAAATAAACATCTCATCTATAACATTCTACTTATTTTCTATAAATAAATATTTCCATTTAATCTATTTGTAAATGTTTACACATATTTCCTTTTAAATTCTATTTGTAAATGTTTTTACAAATATTTCTCCTTCTATTTGTTTGCAAATAACTTCCTTTGTATTTGTGTTACAAATATATTTCTTTTATACTTGTTATACAAATATATTTTCGTTTTTCATTCCCAATTCATATTTCATTCACATTGATTTTACTCCATTTATTCATTTCGATCCATTTAACTTACTTAAGTTAAATTTAATTTCAATCATTCAAATTCCAATTAACTAGTTGCTGATTAACCGTTTTGCTTAATTCACCCTTTTTATTTGAATATAACTTGTTCAAATATATGTCAACTTAATTATAAACTAATCTAATTATATTTTCAACTCGAGTTATATATTCGATTTCGAATATAAATTCTCAATCTCTTTCACTTATCCAAAAACCCAATTTCGATTCAAATTTCCCTTAACTAATTATTTTCCAATTAAGTTAATTCTATTTAACTATTTAAAATATGATTTTTGTCTTAAAAATCATTTCACTTACTTCACTGGAGTTCATATTTACTTTGGATCTCCAGCCTGGATTTTTCTAATGCCAATTCGGATTTTATTTCCTAAAAATCCTTTTATTTATTTAATTAAACCGTTATGGTTTTATAATGGTTCTGGCGCTGCTTTTCTAAAAATTTTATTTTGACATAACTCAAAATCTATACGACGAAATCCAGATTTTTCTCTTTCATTAGAAAACTATTATTCAACCGGTCTCGACAATTCTTATTTCGAAGAATTCCGACTTAATTTGAGTCCTGTATACTCGATTGAAGTTCGAATCGCCAATTTACGAACTGCCGTGCTATGGCGAGCTTGTTTAAATTATATTATAAATATAAACGTTTTAACCTTGTTTATAATAAATTCAACTCCATTCTGATATATTTTTAATATATATCAAATCCATTTTTCCATAATATTCCCGATCTATTACACTTCTAATATTCAAATCCTATATATTTACAATATTCAAATTCCATTTGAATTTCTTTATTCAAACTCTATATTTGAATTTCCTTCTATTCAATTTCTATTTGAATTTCCTTTATTCAAATTCTAATTCAATTTCCTTATCTTCAAATTCTATTTGAATTTCCTTATCTTCAATTCCTATTTGAATTTCTTATCTTCAATTCCTATTTGAAATCCTTTATTCAAAACCCATTTCAAATCCCTTGTTCAAATTCCATTTGAAATCCTTTATTCGATTTCTATTTACACTCCTTTGTCCAATTTCAATTTGAAATCCTTTGAATTCAAATTCTATTTTAACTCCTTTGAATTCAAATTCTATTTCAAACTTTATATTTTCTTTGAAATTCTATTTAACCAAATTCCATTTGAATTTTAATATTCAAATCTCTATTTGACTTTTCTTTATCCAAATCCATTTGAATTCCTTTGAATTCAAATTCCATTTCAATTTTTCTTATACAATTTCTATTTGAATTTTTCTTTATTCAAACTCATTTGAATTCCTTTGAATTCAATTTCTATTTAAATTTTCTTCTATTTGAATCTATATTCCCATTCCCATTTCAAGATTCCTCTGAAGTAATATAAATATATACATATTTATATCTATCTCAAATTCAAAACATTTGAATTTTCAAACAACTTGTTTTTTTTCAAACAAATTTCCATCGAAAACTTTTCTAAGGCAGCAATTCCTCACTTAGAAACTCGAAAATGAACACTAACGATGTTGCGACCATCATCAGAATTATTTCCCAGCTACTGAATGAGTCCAGTGCTATATTTCTTTCAAACTCCATTTTAGAAAAATATTTTCCAAACTCCCAAGATTTTAAATTCTGAATTCTGGTTGGAATTCAATTTCAATTTATCACATTTGTATATTTGATTTCATATACAAATTCCATTGGTTATATATATAACTATCTCTGTTTTATAATCTAATTCGATTATAATCCTAACAATCAACTTAACTATTTAAAAACAATATCGTGTCCAATCTTCTGTTCAAGTGTTTATAAACTCCTATCGACATCGTGGCGTCCCACGATTCGACCAAAATTTATAATCCACTCAACAGACTAGTCAACACAATATAAAATAGTTTTTATATCAAATAACAAGTACGCTCTCTCGTATATACATATACACTCAACTCATTCTAGGATACTACTGATCCTATCTCTAATGAGCACATTCCAACAAGCCTAGGTATTCGCTCAACCTAAGCTCTGATACCAACTGTAATGACCCGAAAGCAGAGGGCTATCCTCCCCCCGTGGTATACAAAGGTACCCCAGACACCCTGCTTTACGGCCAGCCTCTCGACTCGACCAACCTGCTATAATGCAGGACCTGTAGGGGTAAGAGTCCCCCGTTCGCCACCAAACCGCGAAGTGAGAACCCCCTATCAGACGTACCAGTGAAGCAACATGGACTGGTGTGAGTAAACAGTTTAAAACAGTTTCAGAAAACTAAATGATATCTCATAAGACCACGCCGTATAACACGGAACGGGTTTTTCCCTTATGAGAATCCAAACACTTGACTTATCTTTATATCAAAACTCTTTTGATATTATAATAATGTCTAAATCAAGTAAATAACAATCTAGTGGAACGTTTGCATCTCACGTTCCACATATATGTATAATCAAAACCGCAAGCACGTATTGGGTATTTGGTTTTCCAACTATGACAAGGTATGGAACCACCTTCCGCTGGTATATCTCTAGAGGAGAATACACCGAGTTCAACAAGAACATCTTGCAACTCAGCCACACATGACCGACCACTCATTTCGCTTGAGTGTATCGAATGTATATCACCAACGATTGGGATCAGCAACCGTTTCCCGAATGGGTCAGCATCGACAATAGATTTTTAGAAGCAAATGAAACTCTAGATCAGGTGATTATACACCCTAATAGGTGCGACCTACATAGCCATGCTGCTTTCCCGATTTCTGTCATTTACCGGTTGATGAGGCTAGAAGCTACGCTTTATCATCACACCAGATTCACTTCGAATGCCACATCGTCAAATCCATCAAATCACCGATTGACGTCCTCAACAGTACATTACATGTCAGCTAAAAGAAGTTTCCTCCTCCGCTTCCACTCTTGGTACAGTTGAAGAAATCAATGTACGTGACCTTTCTGGAAATACTCTGTCAGACATTCATCCATACAAGTCACCCAGGAACAGGATGAACTGAAGGCACTATTTCTATTTATAGAAAAAGTCCTTGCACTCTACTCCGTCTTCGATTTATCTTTATATAATCTGATTCGCACGCTACTGCCGATATGGAGTGGTTCTTCGGATAATAATCCAACCGGTCTCTCCATATTGACAACGATGGTCAAAACTTCGATAGTCTGTGATTTAACTATCGAATAAAAACAAGTGTTTCGATAGTCGATGATTTAACTATCGAATAAAACAAGTGTTCATCCAAACATCCAACAATCAATGAACCTTTAATTAATATTCCATTAATTAAATCTCTTTTCTATTTCTTTATCAATATTTGTTAATCAAATATTTCAATAACCATATTGCCCTTTTACGTTCTTTGGAAAACATTTCCATATATCGCCTTCTTTTTATTTTCTAAACTTTAGAAAATATATGTTTTATTTATAGTTGGAAATACTCCAATTACTTATCTCTTCAGTCCATTTCTCTTTTATTTCTATACTTAGGAAACGTTCATTATTCTATTTCCAAGCTTTGCACATATTTGGGTTAAAACAGATGTTGTGTAAAACATCGTTACGACAACCCAAATACAGTATTTAACTAATTCTTATTCCACATTGATCCTCGAGCCTGAATCTTTCTACTTATCGGTATATCATGAAATCAACCAAGTTGGGGTATCATTACCTCCCAGACCTTGACTGAATAACATTTAACGTCAAAACAGACAAGACTACTTACTCGAATAATCAATACCATACCACTACTTCTTCACTTTTGAACACATATATACTTTCTCTTTCTATTCTTACTAGATTTTATTCTTATACTTCCTTTTTTTATTATACTACTCTATTTCTAAGTTCGTTTTCTTATCGACTTCTATATATATCGATACGTTGATTTCTAACTATCAAATTATCTTAAAAATATTCTATCTCCTTAAATTCCCGGAAAAATTCGCCATAACCTCCTTTGTACCGGGAGCATCGGGAAATTTCAAATAGCTTTCCCGGTCCTTCTTATCTCAAAAAGAAAAAGAAAAAGCCAAGCGGCTTGCCGATACGGCGCATAAAATCTCATATGGAAATTAAATACGTACCTTTTTGTCGGGCATTCTATTTATTTCACTTCTATACTTTATTCCATACCTGTCTCCTGTATATTTATGCCTGTCCAATCTATTTTAACTATACCAATCGTTTTAACTCAATTTGTTAATTAAATCTGTTAATTAACTTCTTAGTCTATTTCACCTTCATATTTGAACATGACATGTTCAAATATATTTTAACTGCATATTAACAAATTCTAATTATACTCATACTCTCGTTTCCTTATCGACTTCTCTATTCAAATTTCAATTCAATTCTATTTGAATTCTCTTTATTTAAAACTTCATTTGAATTCTATTTTCAAATTTTATAGTTTAAAGTCCATTTGAATTCTATATTCAAATTCTATTGTTTAAAGTCCATTTGAATTCTATATTCAAATTCTATTGTTTAAAGTCCATTTGAATTCTATATTCAAATTCTATTGTTTAAAGTCCATTTGAATTCTATTTGAATTCTCTGCATTATTTATAAACAACGTTTATAACTTCAATTCAAATCCCACCTTTCCATTTATAAACAACGTTTATAAATTCAATTCAAATCCCATCTTCCCATTTATAAACAACGTTTATAAATTCAATTCAAATCCCATATTTTCATTTATAAACAAAGTTTATAAATTCAATTCAAATCCCATATTTTCATTTATAAACAAAGTTTATAAATTCAATTCAAATCCCATATTTTCATTTATAAACAAAGTTTATAAATTCGATTCAAATCCCATATTTTCATTTATAAACAAAGTTTATAAATTCGATTCAAATCCCATATTTTCATTTATAAACAAAGTTTATAAATTCCATTACTTGTTTAATATACCTTCAAAACAAGTTAATATTTTCTATAGTTTTATTTAAAAATTCAAATTCTATTTATAAAAATAGAATTTCCTTTTTAAATATCAAATACCCTTTCCGATATTTTTATGAATCAATATTCAAGCCCCAGGGGTATTTTAAACAATCAATCAACCAATTTTCAATCATTTGATTTTTAACACATCATATATGAATATATATATGAAATCAAACAAACAACAAACAGATAATATATTTTTGAGGAATCCAGTTGGATTCCTCCAACCTGTTTTTCCTGCATCCACAGACGTTAGCACATAAATAATACCCATCCTGCTTCGAGGCAGGATATCGCGGTATAGAAGGTCATCCACTAATCATAGCGTGGGGCGTATAGGGTAATCATCCGCTATGAAACTGCGGGCATCCGCTAATGAGACTGCGGGAATCCAACCAATCATCAACCCAATATATATATATATATATATAATAGTCCTAAATAACTAATATATATTTTAAAACCATCAGACAACATTCAAACAAGCACAGACAATTATTTTTAATGATATAAAAATAATTTCTAAATAAGTGGTGAGTGAGGTTTACTCATAGTGATTTTTATTTGCAGATTATCCATTTAATTCCCTATTGTTGCGGCTATCACTCGAGTCATCTCGAATGAATCCACTACACGCCTTATTCTCTCGAACACTATACTGTCAAGCTCTTTTCTTCATCACTACATAGAAACCAATTTTCTACAGTACTTCTACAAGTCCACTACAACCAAACTTTCATGGTTGCAAATCTTCAATGCCATCGCACCCGGAAATACCATACCCAAACCCCTCTATTCTCAAGGCCGAACTCCAACATTTCAGTCCATCAAACTGGTATCTTTCTAGTTCAACACATCAACATGATTTCAAACATCACACGCCTTCTCTCCTCTATCTCATCATAGTGAAACAGTACAGGATGTTTCCTTTTTCCTTTTTTTCTTTTTCTTCTTCTTTAGTCACCGTACTCTCTCAAAATTCATCATCTAAAAATCCACAAACCACTCCCTAATTCAGCTTAGACACAAATCGAATTCAAACCCCCTTCCAATCCTAAGTGTTTTTCATTGAATCCCACATTTCTTACTGCCGCACCTCAGCCAACAGTCCCGAACCCCTCCACAGACCATATCGCACAACTCAATAGCATATGCCCCTTCGAACTCACCACTCGCGAACTGACATGGTGCAACGCCCCTTCCTGATGTCGTCGAATTCGAATCCATGCTCAATACCCTTATTGACACTGTTACCCCAAAATTCGATTACCTGAAAACCCTACCATGGCCTGAACTTCACTCGCGACAGACCGTCGAGGCACCCATGCATCTATCTCGATGTTGACTCGCTCCTAAATCCCTGAAGTTGAACACTGAACTGTCGCGATTTGGTATTTAACTTGGTTATCGAAGACTAGGAAATGGGGTACTGGTTCCCATTTGAAGAGGCCATCGCGATTTAGTTTCTAAGGACCTCGAATTGATTTGGGGAGAAAGGAAGCTCGCGACTTATATGAAGGAAGATGTGGTTTTCAACTGATCAGCGTGGCCTTGGTTGTGTGGAGAAAAAGAACAACACACGTTTTATACTTCGTTAATTACTTCTTCCTGGTTGTTTCACTTGTGTCCCCAAAGAAAAAAAAAGATTTTCTTTATGATTTTTATTATATTTTATTTTTAATTAAACCGATATCCTTAAATTAAAATACTCTTTGACTGCGAACTCCGTTCTGAACCAAACAAGTGTCAATCCTAGGGTAATACCACTATTCCGAACACACTGTGATAGGTCACAAAGTACAATTTGATCATCTGTTGAAGATATTAATTTAAATTGATATAATTTAAATTTCAAACCATTTAAATTCTACGATAATAAATTAATATTATTATCGTTATAAATTCAAATGAAATTTCCCATTAATTATTTGAACTATATTTAATTCAAATTAAATTTTGAATTCATCTAAATCCATTTTCGTATTCTGATAACTTGATATATTCAATATTAAATCGAACTGATTATTAAATTGATAACTTAAATAAAAATTTCCACTTATATTATCCACCCAATATTTAAATTAAATATTAAATATTCAAAAATTAACCCATAAGGATCCGGGTCATTACAACCGGTTTTGTTGTTTTTTCACAATCCAGAGAGTTTTTAGGTCGACCGGTCCATGAATATAGGTCGACCGGTTTTGTTTCAGGAAGAAAATCGGCTGACCGGTTGAACATTTAGGTCGACCGGTTTTCATTTTCTCCTACCCGAAACTTTTTAGGTCGACCGCCCTGATTTTATAGGTCGACCGGTCTCTCTGAAAACTGGTTTTTTATAAAGACACATCGTTTCAAATTCCAAACTCAAACACCATTTCTTATACTATTTTAAAATTATACTACTCTCGATTATTGAGGTTATTATGATATCTATTCTTTTTAATCGATGACAAAGGGGGAGAAATGTTTTACATATACTATTTAAAATATATGTGCTTAATATGGTAAAAGTATATGTGTGCTAACATTTGTTAATGCAGGAATCAAAAGGTAAGATTATTTACTAACAAATGTTGCAGAAATTCAGGGGGAGCTTTATATTCAAAGGGAGAAAATCCAAGGTGTTGTCATCAATCAAAAAGGGGGAGAATGTTGAGACACGAGAATTTCGATTGATAACAACAAAATAAAGATCAATGGAAATCATGACATGGAGCTAAGATTATGGATATGTAGATGTTTAAAGGGAGACAGAGCATATATATACAGGGGGAGATAGCAATAAAGATTAAAATATCAAGCTATATTTTCATCAATCAAAAAGGGGGAGAATGTTGAGTCAACGGTTTCAATGCTTATTTTGATTAATGACAAGAAGAAGCTTCATGATCGACAAAAAGAAGATTCAATGGTTTCATAGGTTAGAAGTTGGTTATTTAGAGTATTTTATGTTAAAATCTATCCTCAAATAATCATACTTCTCATTGCTTTCAAAATTATGCATGAAAACTCGTTTTTACTGTATATTGACAAAAACAGGTCAACCTGTTAAAAATAACAGGTCAACCTATTTTTAAATATAACAGGTCAACCTGTTAAAATTAACAGGTCAACAGCTTTTAGAAATAACAGTCAAAAACCTGTCAACCTATTAATTTTTCCTGTCGACCTATTTTTGAATTTCATGAAGAGTCGTCTTCTTTCTTGAAAAGTTGCATCCATTTCTCTTCATTTAAATCATTTCTTTTGATTGCAACTTTTCATGAATGATTGCATCTTCTCAAACTCTATAAATACATCAAGATTCAATCATTCAAATTACCGATTAACCGATTCTTGCTCTGATTTCTGATCTTACTTTCTAAATACTCTTGCATTCTAAAAAGCTCCCAAATTCAAGTTACTTATTGAATCCTTGATAATATTTCTCATATTTTGATTCAACAAGCAACTAACTTCCTTCAAATCTTCGCATTCAATTCATATACTTGAGGATAAGTTTATAGGAAGGTTGTACTCAATCATCGACTAATCAGTGTTGAAGAAAGAACACATTCATGGTCAAACTCTTGTAATCGTCTTGTGGGTAAGCTTGTAGCCCGTGAAATCAAGTGGGTAAGCTTGTAGCCCGTGAAATCAAGTGGGTAAGCTTGTAGCCCGTGAAATCAAGTTGGTAAACTTGTAGCCCGTAAATCAAGTAGTTGTGAACCTGTTCCTCCGGGTGAAGCGAGGGTGTTGTTTAGTGAAAAGCCGAAGAGGAGCTTCGGGACTGGACGTAGGACTGGAGGTCCGAACTAGTATAAAAATTCTGGTGTCGTTACTCTACTTTACTTTACTTTACTGCATTTATAGTTATTTGTGATATATATATTGTTTGCGAATATTTATTCGCATAACTATTGAATAGCTTAAGTTATCACATACATTCCGCATAGCCGTATTATAGATCCTGCACAAGTCGTACACACCCCGACTTTTACAAGATCTTCACCAAAGCAACATTGGAGCTGCTGTTTGGCAGTGAGATTCACATCAAATCAGAGAATTATTTCAGATCTTAGTTTATTTGTGGCTAAGGTGAGTGATTTGCATAGTTTTGCACTAATTATGGCTAATTAGGTTGATTAGTGTTAATTAGCGAATTTAAACATGATAAAATTCGGGAAAAATATTCCTAAATTCCTAAATGATGTTTTAGACCTCTGATATGAATTTGGGTTAATTTGGTTAAGTTTTGCTAATCGTATCATTAGTTTCACCTAAACATACTTAAGGGGAAATATGGGGTTTTGGGTATGTTTGATCCATTTTAACCTATCATGTTGATGTTTTGATGTTTGTGGTTGACTATGCATGTTGCTATGACTGTATGAAATGCTTTGTGATTGATTTCAATAGTTAGAATGGTCGAAAACGTCGTCGAATGGCGTAAACACTTACTGGAACAGTTTCAGAAAACAGTGCAGGGTTCGGATCAGATCGGATATGGGGCTCGGATCGGATATGTTGAACTGGGCAAGGAATCCGATCGGATCGGAACCTGACACTTAGGAAAAATGGCAAAAAAGAAGGCCACGCTAACTGAACTGGGATCGGATCGGATTAGGGAGGACGGATCGGAGCGGAGGCATGAGGACAGATCGGATAGGAGCATGTGAAGGACGAGGAGACGGATCGGAACAGAGGCACGAGCTGGAGGGGAGATGACACCCGACCCGACCCGACCCGAGGAGAAGCACCCGACCTGAACCGATGGAGTGGCACCCGACCCGAACCGCACCAGAAGAAGACCCGACCCAAACAGATGGAGGATACCCGACCCGAATCGATGGCTTGAGAAGGAACCCGACCCGACCCAGTATTGACCAATAACCCGAGATGCAAAGGTAGTCCAATATGGGAAGTTAGAGCTCAGAATCCAGTTGGGAACCGATGAGTTCACTTCATGGTTGGACTTTGCTGCGGGACGTGTGCTAAGGAGTTGTCGACGTTCATAACTTCGATTCACCACTAAGAATGAATGATGGGCTACTTATCAGTGCAGTAGGGTCATTATGACATGAGGGGCAAGGTGATGGTAGCAATACTACGTTATCAGTGCGGTAGGGTGATTATGACCTGAGGGGCAAGGTGATGCGTAGTAAGACTATGAGCCAGCGCAGATGGGGTGAATAACTCCATGGGGCAAGTGGACATAGTAAGGATTGGTAAGGCTATGAGCCAGTGTAGTGGGGTTCTTGTGACTCCATGGGGCAAAGTGGACATAGTAAGGATTGGTAAGGCTAAGAGCCAGTGCAGTGGGGTTCTTGTGACTCAATGGGGCAAAGTGGACATAGCAAAGGATTAGTGGCTACGTTATCAGTGCAGTGAAGCCATTTATGACTTCATGGGGCAGAGTGATCGTAGCAAGGTATGTTGGGTGATCGAAGTGGTGAATACCGTATGCTTTACGCACTGAGTGAGAGATGTGAGGATGGATGCTATGTTTGATTGTTTGCCATCCCTATGACATGCACACCTCCCCCACCTCCGTATCTTTACACTGTTTGATTTGGTACCTTAGAGTGTTGTACAGTATGTAGTGCTAACTCTTTGGTTGCAGGTCCAGGTTCAGGTATGTTTTAGTCTACCTGTTATTGTTCACTTTAGATGCTTATCGCTCATACCAGGCTTTATGTCTGACCCAGAGTTTTATGTCTCCTCTTATTACTCTGGGTGCTCACACGAGCAGACTAGAGACAAGTTAGCCGGTGATGCGCGAGTAGCTGATTCGGAGGCGGGCAAGAGGCTTCCACGTATGATATATATATACACATTCTCCCTATGTCGTTGGTGGTTGCTACTTGGGCATTAGTATTGTACCTCCTTTATCTTACTTTTGCTTTGAGACAGTTTGAAAGTTGTAATAAGCTGTATTTTGGATTTCCGCTGCTATGATGTTTAGTTCTGATTTTCAGCTTATGCACTGTCTCTCCTGTTTTATGTCAAGTATGTTATTATTATACTTTATTCTATGCGCTGTGAGACATTCTACAGGTTCCGTGTATGTTCATTTCCTTCTTCCCTTTCCTTCTCACGACCCGTTCCGTGCTAACTGGACATGTGTACAGCGCACCTTTGGAGTAAATGTCGGTTGGTGCGGGGCGGGCCGTCACACTTGGTATCAGAGCTCTAGGTTGCGTAGTTAACCTAGGGAAAGACACTAGGGAGAGTTAGTACGTATATGAGAGCGCGTATTTGTGATTACTTTGGTTTTCAAAAGCTATGTATATATATACTATTAGTAGTATAAGGATGAAATCGCACTGCACTAGCACCACTATGGGGTCGTTAATCGTTTCCCTTTTCCAGATTGACGATGAGCCGAGATACGAGGGGTGCTGGTAGAGGGACCAACCAAGGGAATGCCGCTGACATGAGGACGGTGTTTACTAACCTCATGAGAGACATGCTTAGAGAAGTGCAAGGGGCAGTTCCCAATCCCAGAGTTGGTGTTGGCCCAGTAGTGCAGGCGCCTAGGGTCGATTTTGCCAAGTTGTGCAAGGATTACACTAATCTTGGTGGAAAGCCATTCCACGGAACGGAGTCGGCCACGGATGTTCAAGATTGGATGGATAGCTGTGATCGTATCTTTGATGACTTGGGTCTTGAGGATGCGATGAAGAGAAGGCTAGCGTCTCGTCAGCTGCAAGGGCGAGCGATGAATTGGTGGAATGCCATTAGAACAGCTACTCCAGAGGACCAGGTTACTTGGGATCAGTTCAAGGCTCGCTTTAGCGAGAAGTTTATTCCAGCTGCCCAGAAGTCAGTATTGTTTAAGAGGTTCTTGGAACTCAAGCAGAACGGAAGGGCAGTTTCTGATTATATTGCTGAGTTCGACACTTTGTCGAAGTATGGACTGTCTCTCATTGATACTCCTGAAAAGAAGAATGAGAAGTTCATTACTGGTTTGGATGGATACTTGGGGGAAAGGCTTATCAACCACATCGATGAGACTTTTGAATCGATCATGGGAAAAGCTTTTAGATCAGAGAGCATTTACCCTAAGTCAAAGACTGGGGCTGCATCTGCAGAAGGGCCAAAGCCGCAAGCAGGCGGTGGAGGCAAGAATAGCTCTCAGAATAAGAGGAAGCAGGACCAATCTAAAGGTGGTCAGAAAAAGAGCAAGAAGGATGTTGAGTGCTTCAGCTGTGGAAAGAAGGGTCATTATGCTAAAGAATGTCGGGCCAAGCCAGCGGAAAGGAAGTGCTACAACTGTGGTCAAGTGGGACATCAGAAGGATAAGTGTCCGCAACATCTTAAGGAGAAGCAGATTGTGAAAGCATATGCTATTGATGTTGTTCCTTCTTCGTCGAATGCCCCAACTGCGGCGGAGAAAGGAAAGAATGTTGTTATTCAAGGTATGCTTTCTATTTATGATGTACCAGTTGGAGTTTTGTTTGATACTGGGGCTTCCCGTCCTTCATATCTAGTGACCTGGTAGATAGATTGGGACTGGAACCCGAGATAGTCGATAGACCATTGGTTGTGACGAACCCGATTGGTGGTTCGACTAGCCTTAGTATGATTTGCAGGAATTTGGTCTTATCGAGTCATGGATGTATGTTTGTATGTGATTGCTTTGTTTTGGGCTTTACTGGGTATGGCATTATATTGGGAGTCGATTGGCTCCAAAGATACGGGGTGGTGGTAGACTGTGAGGGCTTTTTGGTGACAGTGAGGGCGGATGATGGGCGGAGGGTAGTGTTTGGTAGTCTACCTAGTGATGGGGTTATGGCTAGTTTTGTAAATTCCCTCGACATCCCGCAGGATGAGTTGTCAGATGTGCCCGTGGTTGGCCAGTATCCGGACGTCTTCGAGGAGGTGACCGGGCTTCCACCACACCGAGAGATTGAGTTCCGTATTGATTTAGTGAAAGATGCCAGACCTATAGTGATGCCACTTCGTCGTATGGCACCAAGGGAGCAGCGAGAGCTCGGGGTGCAAGTCAGCAATCTTTTGAAGAAGGGATTTATTAGAAGGAGTGTCTCTGAGTGGGGAGCACCAGTTGTGTTTGCCACTAAGGCAGATGGTTCCCTTCGTTTGTGTGTGGACTATCGCGAGTTGAATAAGGTGACGAGGAAGAATAAGTATCCTCTACCACGGATAGATGATTTGTTTGATCAACTGGAAGGAGCAAGAGTGTTCTCCCAGTTGGACCTCGCGACAGGATTTCATCAGCTTCGAGTAACGGATGATAGTGTTCCAAAAACGGCATTTAGGACGCGGTCTGGATTATATGAGTGGTTGGTCATGCCATTTGGGTTGACCAATGCACCAGCCTGTTTTGTGGATCTTATGAATCGAGTATTCAGAGATCAGTTGAATAAGTTTGTTCTTGTGTTCGTGGATGATATCCTTGTTTACTCAAGGACAGAGGAGGAACACAAGGGACACTTGAGAATAGTAATGGAGGTGTTGAGGAACACCAATTGAAAGCGAAATTCTCTAAGTGTCATTTTTGGAGAAGGGAAGTGAGATTCTTGGGTCATGTTGTTTCCGAGAGTGGTATTGCCGTGGACCCTGCGAAGGTGGCTACGGTACAGGATTGGCCTACGCCCAAGAATGCTACAGATGTAAGAAGTTTCTTGGGATTAGCTGGATATTATCGTAAGTTTATCCAGGACTTCTCCAAGATAGCAGCACCGTTGACTCAGTTGACTAAGAAGAATCAGTCCTTCGTCTGGGACGGAGTGTGTGAGGATGCCTTCAAGAGTCTAAAGGAGAAGTTGACACGTGCGCCAGTGTTAGTCATTCCTAAAGGGAATGAAGGGATGACGGTATACACGGATGCTTGTGGTACCGGACTGGGTGCTGTATTGATGCAAGAAGGTAGGGTTGTAGCTTATGCTAGTCGACAGCTAAAGCCGCATGAGAAGAAGTATCCTACCCATGATTTGGAATTGGCAGCGATTGTATTTGCGCTGAAGATGTGGAGACACTATCTCTTGGGAGAAAGGTTTGAGTTGTTTACCGATCATAAATCGTTAAAGTATCTCTTCTCTCAGAAAGATCTGAATCTCCGTCAGTAGAGATGGTTAGAGTTCTTGGCTTCGTATGATTTTGATATCGCATACACACCTGGGAAGGGTAATGCGGTAGCCGATGCCTTGAGTAGGAGACATGCCAGCTTAGGGGCAATGTTTCTTGAGTGGAAGCAACTGGAGTATATCGCGGGCTTTGATTTCAGACCAAAGTGCGAATTGGATCCAGTTATGCTAGCTAGTTTGACGATCAGACCCACTTTGATAGAGCGGATTGGTTCTAGTCAGAGGGACGATCCTAATCTATTAGAAATCATCTCCAAGTTAGGGATGGGTATCGATGAGGAGATGAATGTGTATGGGCTTGATCGAGATGGATGGCTTCGGAAGAATGGAAGGCTAGTTGTACCCAATGTGAATGGATTGAGAGATGAAGTGCTTAGAGAATGTCATCACTCAAAACTGACTATACATCCCGGTGGTAATAAGATGTATCGAGACGTGAGACAGACTTACTACTGGGAAGGGATGAAAAGAGACGTTGGGAAGTTTATATCCAAATGCATGAATTGCCAGCTAGTTAAAGCCGAGCAAAGGAAGCCTAGTGGGTTGTTGCAACCATTAGAAATTCCCGAATGGAAATGGGAGCAAGTCTCGATGGATTTCATCGATGGTTTACCAAGGACTAGATCGGGATATGATAGCATTTGGGTAGTTGTGGATCGATTGACTAAAAGTGCAAGATTTATACCAGTCAAATCGACCAGAACGGCAGCCAAGTTGGCAGAATTGTATATGAAGTGGGTAGTGAGATTTCATGGAGTACCCAAAAGCATTGTGAGTGACCGAGACCCGTTGTTCACTAGTGGGTTTTGGAAGAGTTTACAAGAGGCTCTAGGGTCAGGATTACATCTCAGTACCGCATATCATCCTCAGACCGACGGTCAGACGGAGAGGGTGAATCGTATATTGGAAGATCTCTTGAGAGCTTGTATATTGGATTTTGGTGGATCATGGGATGACCATTTGCATCTAGTAGAGTTTGCATATAATAATAGCTACCAATCCAGTATCGGTATGGCTCCATATGAAGCTTTGTACGGAAGACCGTGCAACTCACCATCATGTTGGATAGAGACTGGCGAGAAGTTTGTGCTTGGACCAGATGTGGTGAGAGAAACTTCGGATAAGATCAAGATCATTCAGCAACGAATGAAAGCTGCCCAAGATAGGCAGAAGAGTTATGCTGACAAGAGGAGAAGACACTTGAAATTATCCGTTGGTGACTTGGTGTTTGTCAAGATCTCTCCGTTGAAAAGCGTGATACGATTTGGTAGGAGAGGCAAATTAGCACCAAGATTTATTGGCCCATTCCCTGTTCTTGAACTAGTCGGGAATTTGGCATATAGAGTTGGCTTACCAGAGAAAATGGCGGGAGTTCACGATGTATTTCATGTTTCCCAACTAAGGAAGTTCGTTCACGACTCAGATATGACTATTTCACCTGATCAGTTAGAGGACTTCGAAGTAGAACCCGAGGCGGTTGGGAACCGCAAGCCGATTCGTATTGTGGGGCACGATACGAAGCAACTTCGAAGGAAGGCGGTGAAGCTAGTCAAGGTTCAGTGGGGCGAGGACGAGAATGATTGTACTTGGGAGACAGAGGAGAGCATTAGGAAGGCATATCCAGAACTCTTTGCCTGGTAAGATTTACTTTGCGAATTAGTTATTCCGCATGCTAGGATAGACTTATTTTACTTGTTTTGCATGTTTGATGGTTGTTTTATGGTTGATAGGCATGCGGGACCTTTGTGTGTGTTTTGATTAGGGAATTTCGGGGGCGAAATTTCTTAAGGGGGGAAGAATGTAACGACCCGTATTCTACACATCATAGGATTGTAGAATATTTATTTCTTTCCCGTATGAAGTTGTATGGTCATGTAACTTTGGGAAACATCTATTAGAGTCATTTCCCATGTTTTTGATTTTTGTCGATTTTTAAATGACCATTTTGCCCCTAGTTGGTACTGTTTTGGCCATAACTTTTGATTGGAAAGGAATTTTGACCTGAAACCACTTCCATTAGATTCGTTTGATGGTTTACCTTTCCGTAGAGTGGTCATAATAGCCAAACGGACTTACCGTTTGGGAGATATGGCTGAAGTAAGGTTTGGAGGGTGAAAAACTGCTTAACCGGGCCAAATCGGGTGATTAGTGGATATGCCCATAACCCATTTCGGGATTAGGGTTATGGGGAGGCTGAAATGAGATAGAGGATCATTCCATTTCAGTTTTCTAGCCTCGACTTATCACCAAGGAACCCTAAAAATGGCCTCTAACCTCTAAATTACCTCCAAATCACCTTTTGGTCAAGGATTAAGCTTAGCAACATCTAATCAAGGGAGATCTTCACCAAAGCAACATTGGAGCTGCTGTTTGGCAGTGAGATTCACATCAAATCATAGAATTATTTCAGATCTTAGTTTATTTGTGGCTAAGGTGAGTGATTTGCATAGTTTTGCACTAATTATGGCTAATTAGGGTTGATTAGTGTTAATTAGCGAATTTAAACATGATAAAATTCGGGAAAAATATTCATAAATTCCTAAATGATGTTTTAGACCTCTGATATGAATTTGGGTTAATTTGGTTAAGTTTTGCTAATCGTATCATTAGTTTCACCTAAACATACTTAAGGGGAAATATGGGGTTTTGGGTATGTTTGATCCATTTTAACCTATCATGTTGATGTTTTGATGTTTGTGGTTGACTATGCATGTTGCTATGACTGTATGAAATGCTTTGTGATTGATTTCAATAGTTAGAATGGTCGAAAACGTCGTCGAATGGCGTAAACACTTGCTGGAACAGTTTCAGAAAACAGTGCAGGGTTCGGATCGGATCGGATATGGGGCTCGGATCGGATATGTTGAACTAGGCAAGGAATCCGATCGGATCGGAACCTGACACTTGGGAAAAATGGCAAAAAGGAAGGCCACGCTAACTGAACTGGGATCAGATCGGATTAGGGAGGACGGATCGGAGCGGAGGCATGAGGACGGATCGGATAGGAGCATGTGAAGGACGAGGAGACGGATCGGAACGGAGGCACGAGCTGGAGGGGAGATGACACCCGACCCGAGGTGAAGCACCCGACCCGAACCGATGGAGTGGCACCCGACCCGAACCGCACCAGAAGAAGACCCGACCCGAACAGATGGAGGATACCCGACCCGAACCGATGGCTTGAGAAGGAACCCGACCCGACCCAGTATTGACCAATAACCCGAGATGCAAAGGTAGTCCAATATGGGAAGTTAGAGCTCAGGATCCAGTTGGGAACCGATGAGTTCACTTCATGGTTGGACTTTGCTGCGGGACGTGTGCTAAGGAGTTGTCGACGTTCATAACTTCGATTCACCACTAAGAATGAATGATGGGCTACTTATCAGTGCAGTAGGGTCATTATGACCTGAGGGGCAAGGTGATGGTAGCAAGACTACGTTATCAGTGCAGTAGGGTCATTATGACCTGAGGGGCAAGGTGATGCGTAGTAAGACTATGAGCCAGCGCAGATGGGGTGAATAACTCCATAGGGCAAGTGGACATAGTAAGGATTGGTAAGGCTATGAGCCAGTGCAGTGGGGTTCTTTTGACTCCATGGGGCAAAGTGGACATAGTAAGGATTGGTAAGGCTATGAGCCAGTGCAGTGGGGTTCTTCTGACTCCATGGGGCAAAGTGGACATAGCAAAGGATTAGTGGCTACGTTATCAGTGCAGTGAAGCCATTTATGACTTCATGGGGCAGAGTGATCGTAGCGAGGTATGTTGGGTGATCGAAGTGGTGTATACCGTATGCTTTACGCACTGAGTGAGAGATGTGGGGATGGATGCTATGTTTGATTGTTTGCCATCCCTATGACATGCACACCTCCCCCACCTCCGTATCTTTACACTGTTTGATTTGGTACCTTAGAGTGTTGTACAGTATGTAGTGCTAACTCTTTGGTTGCAGGTCCAGGTTCAGGTATGTTTTAGTCTACCTGTTATTGTTCACTTTAGATGCTTATCGCTCATACCAGGCTTTATGTATGACCCAGAGTTTTATGTCTCCTCTTATTACTCTGGGTGCTCACACGAGCAGACTAGAGACAGGTTAGCTGGTGATGCGCGAGTAGCTGATTCGGAGGCGGGCAGGAGGCTTCCACGTATGATATATATATATATACACATTCTCCCTGTGTCGTTGGTGGTCGCTACTTGGGCATTAGTAGTGTACCTCCTTTATCTTACTTTTGCTTTGAGACAGTTTGAAAGTTGTAATAAGCTGTATTTTGGATTTCCGCTGCTATGATGTTTAGTTCTGATTTTTAGCTTATGCACTGTCTCTCCTGTTTTATGTCAAGTATGTTATTATTATATTTTATTCTATGCGCTGTGAGACATTCTACAGGTTCCGTGTATGTTCATTTCCTTCTTCCCTTTCCTTCTCACGACCCGTTCCGTGCTAACTGGACATGTGTACAGCGCACCTTTGGAGTAAATGTCGGTTGGTGCGGGGCGGGCCGTCACAGTATGCGGCAAGAGCTAATTGTGAGAAGCTTGAGGTGAGAGTCGGGGATGTGGAAGGGCGAAGTGTTTTGATTCGATGTAAACCCGAAGATGGTGTCTTCGTGAGCTTTTTATATTCGCTTGTGATTCCACAGGAATACTTTTCATCTGTGCTGATCGCTAATGATTTTGAGGATGTCTTTAAAGAAGTCAAAGGCTTGCCGCCGCATTGTGAGATTGAGTGTAGAATCGATTTAGTCGACGGTGTTAGACCTATCGTTATTCCTTTTAGGAGGATGGCGCTTAAGGAATAGCGAGAGTTAGAGGTGTATGTTCATTACCGTTTATGAAAAGGATTCATTCGGAGAAGCGTATCCGAATGAGGTGCACCAGTTGAGTTTGCAACAAAGGCAGATGGCTCGTTGAGATTATGTGAATCATCGTGAGCTAAACAAGGTGACCAAGAAGAATAAGTATCCATTGCCAAGGATTGATGTGACAACCGCCAATAACCCCCGCACTATACAAAAGAAATAATGCGCTGAAAGGTGTGCAAGGCAGACATGGACGATCATCAGAGTAGGTAAATGCAAGCGGAACCTGTCATAAACTCACAACGCAAGGATAAAATAAATAGAACATATACAACAGGTAGTAATGGTGTAGCAGAAATACAAGACTTTCATTCAATCAGAAAGTAATATCCACAAACTTGGAAATAGTGTTTATACAAAGTTGCCTCACTACATTATTCAGAAAAGCAAACATCGGAAACCCAATTATTAGACAGTAATAAAACTGGTACGTGAGCCTCCTGCTTGCCTCCAATCAGCACAATCGTCCTCACTAAAGCATCACCTGTCACCTGCTACTTAGTCTGCACATCCACAACTGGATGAACAGCCCAAGGTAATAAGAGGAAACATAAAACCTTGAGTCAGACAACAGTCTTAGTGAGCGATAAAACAGCTAACAAACTTCAACAATGAAGTGTATGAGAAAGGATAAATAAACATACTAATCTACCCACGACACCAGAGAAGAACTCAACCTTATCTTCCCCACATCGGATAGTGGTAGCCTTTACTATAAACAATTTAACCATTCATCCATAGAAACCAGAACACTCATTCAATCATGGAAAACACTCATAACATCTAGATTATATAAGTCTCACACAGACAACCCTAATTGAGTTTAACATTCCCCAAGTACTCTCCCCAGAGGCCTAAACCAATATCAGTTAAGCACTCAGAGAACATCTCCCTCGACTTTGGATAATCTATGTGAGATAGTACAAATAGAACAACCAATCATCCATGAATGACTCTAGCTATCACCGCCAATCCTGCTTTGAAACCACCGTTAATCATATGACGACCAACCTAGCCATATGTCAAGGGCTAATGGTAACCCCAGTTCTAGCATAAACTCCATATGTCCAACCTTGACAATGTCCAACCTTGACAACTAGACCTTTCAATGACACCCAAGGTACTCGACCAGTAACCTTCCGGTCTATTGGGTGCCCCCATTGTACCCCTGCTTTGAGCCTACTAGAACTTACGACAACGATGACTTCTCGGCCTTCGCATCTCTAGTCATCCAACCTTGACGATATTTCATAGCTCAAGCAACCTTCTCGAGCAACCATTATCCACCAACTCACAACCTTTGAGTAGCCACCTCATTCGTTGTTCCACCTTGATCAACGAACACATTCAACACTTCGAACCTTCCTACTTGAATTTACTTCGAAGTCACATCATCACCGACCCAATTACACCACTGCGCTGTGGCTAGGGTTCGGGGGGTTTCTCCCGAAAAATATTTTTTTCCAGACCTTTTCTCCAAATATGAGTCATACCTGAAAAACGTACTTTTTCAGAGAATGACCCTATTGGAAACAAACCATAGCATCATCACTATCAACCACAGCTTTTAAAAGCGCTGTTAAAAACGTGACCAATCCGCCTCTTTTCAGACCGACCCGGTACAAACTAGGCCGATCCGATTCAAGATGACCGATCCAAACCAAGATGACCGATTCAATTCCCCTAAATGACCGATCTGAAATGAGATGACCGATCTAATCTGACTTGTTCTCTGTGACAGGACATTAGACCGACCCGCTCCACTTATGGTCCAATCCGATCCACTCCTGTCTGATCCATCTTCGTTTCAATCCAACTTCTGGCCGATTCAACCTATGGTCGAGTCAACTCCTGGCCAATTCAATCCCTAGCCGATTCAATCTATGGCCGAGCCAATTCCTGCATATTGCAATTCAACTCCGATTTCGACCAAAACTTTGCCAAATGACGAATCCGACGAAACCAACTCAACTAAAATCATCAAACAAAATCATAATCATATCATAATATTACTATCTACACGAATATGACGATTACCACAAAAATGACGTAGATCTCACCAAAAACCATTAAAAAGAACATGTGATCAAAATGAGAGATCTAACTAACACAAACATGTAATATGACATGAAATTAACTAGTAAAACTTGTTAGATTAGATCATAGGGCGATGCATATGAAGATGAACTTGTAATGATGTAAATCAATGACAAAACATCCCAATTTGATGATAAATATGCACAAACACTCATATACTTCATTGCATTCATATGAGAGATGTAAATCACTCACCGATTTGCCGAAACAATCAAAAACGATAGAAATAAGAATCCGAACAGCGAGCACTCCGAATCAAACCCCTCGATCCGATGAATTCGCCTTTGAAATAATGTAGATCTAGCCTTAAATGGTGTAGATCTTTGATTTCCTCACTCAGATTTGGATTTTTAATGGTGGAAATGTGTAGGAGGAAGAAGGAAATCAAATGCCTTCAAATGAGAGAATGGGAAAAAGTAAACCTTTTCCCTCCATTCTCACCCCCTATTTATAGGATTCCACTAAGGCTCCAAAACCTGAATAGCCCACTGAATAACCTTAAACAGCGATTTCTCCCAAACCGTTGAGCCAAATCCTTAATGTAACCATTCTATGGAAAGGCAATCATCAATTCCTTTCCAATGGCACATGTCTCATGCTCTGACTCAACATGAGTCAAAAGTTATGCCCTGTACAAGGCTGATAAGGGCAAAATGGTCACAAACAAAATCGGTAAAAATTATGGACATGTCTCACATCCATATAAACAACATTTTAAAGATGAGAATGATCCAACCCTCATAGAATAAAATAAATATATTTTACGATCTTCCGATACGTAAAATGTGGGCTGTTACATTCTCTCTCTCCCCCCCCCCCTAAGAATTTCGCCCCCGAAATTCCAAACAAACCCAAGTAATCACAAAGATTCTGCATGCCTATCATCCATGAAAAGCCAATTCTATCATCCAAACTAGCATCCATCAAGCCATGTATCCATAGCCTTATCCGATGAAGAGTTCTGGATGAGTCGCTCTCATGCTCTCTAACGTATCCCATGTACAATCGTCTCCATCCTCACTCCATTGCACCTTGACTAGCTTAACCATCTTCCTCCTAAGCTGTTTCGTGTCATTTCCAACAACACGAAGTGGCTTACGAGGTCTCGAAACTACGGTCTCTAATTCTTCGTACTGCTCTGGAGATACCACTATATTCGAATCATGCACGAATTTCTATTGAAACGACACATGGAACACATTATGAACACTTGACATCTTCTCGGGTAACTCCAATCTACATGTGAGCTTTCCAATTCACTCAACTATTGGAAATGGTCCAACAAACCTTGGAGCTAACTTTCCTTTCTTACCAAATCTAACCTTGTGCTTCAACGGCGAAGCTTTCACAAAAACCATATCGCCCACGTCGAATTCCAAGTCCTTACGACGCTTGTCGGTGTAACTCTTCCGACGGTCCTGGGCTGCCCTCATTCATTATCGAACTGTCTCGATATAATCCGAGGTTTCTCTAATCATCTCAGGCCCAAGTACCAACTTATCTCCAGTTTCTAACCAACATGCTAGAGAATTGCATGGCCTTCCATACAATGCTTCGTATGGTGCCATCCCAAGGCTAGATTGGTAGCTATTATTATACGCAAACTCAACCAGATGTAGATGGTCTTCCCATGATCCTCCGAAGTCTAACACACGAGCCCTTAGGAGATCTTCCAAAACTCAATTGACTCTCTCGGCCTGACCATCAGTTTGGGGATGATATGCCGTACTCAAGCACAATTCGGTTCCCAAAGCTTCTTGCAAACTTTTCCAAAATCCACTCGTAAATAATGGATCTCGGTCACTTACTATACTCTTTGGGACACCATGGAATCGAACTATCCATTTCACATAAAGTTCAGCCAATTTCGATGTCGTCCTAGTCGACTTGACAGGAATGAATCTCGCACTTTTGGTCAAAAGATCCACGATGATCCAAATCCCTTCGTTTCCTTCCTTGGTTCTAGGTAGTCCATTGATAAAATCCATCGATACCTTCTCCCACTTCCACGTAGGAACTTCCAATGGCTGAAGTAAACCGCACGACTTCTTCTGTTCAGATTTCACCAACTGACAGTTCATACACTTGGAAATGAACTTTCCAATATCTCGCTTCATCCCTTCCCAATAGTGACTCTCTTCATGTCCTGATACATCTTATTTCCACCGGGATGAATCGTCAGCTTCGAGTGATGACATTCTCTCAGAACCTCATCCCTCAATCCGTCAATATCAGGAACAACTATTCGCCTTTGCTTTCGAAGCCAACCTTCTTGATCGACCTCGAACTCTTTATCTTCTGGTTCCAGTTTCTGAATGAACTCAACAAGCTTCGCATCCTTCTTTTGGCTTTCGCCAATCCTTTCGATAAGAGTAGGCCTTATAAACAAGCTCGCCAACATTTCAGGTTCCAACTCACACCTTGGCCTGAAATCGAACCTTGACAAGTACTCGAGGCTCTTCCATTCCAAAAACATCGCTCCCAAACTTGCGTGTCTTCAACTTAACGCATCTGCAACTGCGTCGCCCTTGCACGAAGTATAGGCTATGCCAAAATCATATGACACCAGAAACTCTAACCATCTTTGCTGCTGAAGATTCAAATCCTTTTGGGAGAAAAGATACTTCAACGACTTGTGATCCGTAAACAACTCGAATCGAACTCCCAACAGGTAATGCCTCCACATCTTCAGAGCAAACACAATCGCCGCCAACTCCAAATCATGAGTTGGGTAATTCTTCTCATGCGGCTTCAGCTGTCGACTCGCATAGGCCACAACCTTATCCCTCTGCATTAGCACTACTCCAAGTCCAGTACCACATGCATCGGTATATACCACCATTTCTTCATTCCCACTTGGAATGGTCAACACAGGTGCACTCGTCAATCTCTCCTTCAGGATTCCGAACACTTGTTCGCACTTTGCATCCCATGTGATCTTTTGGTTCTTCTTCGTCAATCCTTTCAACGGTGCAACTACCTTAGAGAAATCCTTGATAAACCGTCGGTAATATCCTGCCAACCTAAGGAAACTCCGAACATCTGTCGCAATCTTAGGTCGATCCCAGTCCTGGATTGCTGCAACTTTAGCGGGGTCAACCGCTATCTCTTTTCCAGAAACTACATGACCTAAGAACCTCACTTCATCCTTCCAGAAGTGACACTTTGAGAACTTAGCCTTAAGTTGATGCTTCTGCAAGATCTCTAACACAACTCTGAAGTGCGTCTTATGTTCTTCCTCATTTCTGGAGTAAACTAGAATATCATCCACGAACACAAGCACGAACTTGTTCAACTGGTCTCTGAACACTCTATTCATAAGATCCACAAAATACGCTGGCGCGTTAGTCAACCCGAATGGCATCACCAACCATTCGAAGAAACCAGATGGTGTCCTAAAAGCAGTCTTTGGCACACTATCCTTAGCCACCCTCAACTGGTAAAATCCCGTTGCCAAATCCATTTGAGAAAACACTTTGGCTTCGTGAAGCTGATCGAACAAGTCATCAATCCTTGGCAACGGATACTTGTTTTTCTTAGTCACCTTGTTCAGGTCACGATAGTCCACACACAATCTTAACGATCCATCCGACTTGGTTGCAAATACGACCGGTGCACCCCATTCGGATACATTCCTCCGAATGAATCCTTTTCCCAAAAGGTCTCTAACTTGCACCTCTAACTCTTCTTGTTCCTTAGGCGCCATCCGCCTAAGTGGCATAACGATTGGTCTAGCACCCTCGACCAAATCGATCCTAAACTCGATCTCACGATGCGGAGGCAACCCTTTGACCTCGTCTAAGACATCTACATACTCATTTGCGATCAGCACTGATGACAGGTCTTCTTGTTGAATCGCAAGCGAATATAGATAACTCACGAAGACCCCATCTTCGCGCTTACATCTAACCTTTAGCCCTTCCACATCCCCGACCCTCACCTCTAGCTTCTCGCAATTCACCCTTGCCGCATACCTCTTGAGCCAATCCATGCCCAAGATGATCCCAAACCCATCGAAGTTAAGAACAAAGCAATCACACGCAAAAGAGCAACCATGACTCGACAACGCTAGACCTCGACATATCATGCAAAGATTTGACGAACCCCAAATTGGATTAGTCACTACGAAGGGTCTACCACAAATCTCAGGTTCCAAACCCAAGAGACACACAAGCTCATTGCAAATGAAGGAATGCGATGCTCGAGTATCGAAAAGCACACGAACTGAAACACCATTAACAGAAAGAGTACATTGCACCATGACACCCTTTCCCTTCTCCTTTGCAGTAGGAACTCTCGAAGAAGATGGCATAGCTTCCAAAGCATATGCCTTCACAATCTGCTTGCCCTTAGCTGATTCCGGACAATCTTTCTTCTCATGCCCAGGCTTTCCACATTTGAAGCACTTCTTCTCAGCTTTGGGATTCTTGCACTCATTAGCAAAATGACCTTTTTGTTGGCAGTTGAAGCAAACCACCTCACACTTGGGTTTCTTTTGGCCATCTTTTCCCTCTTGCTGTTGCAGCTTCCTCTTCTTATTATTACCACCCTGCTGTGGTTTCTGAGCCTCTTTGGTGGCAGTGACAACATTTGCTTCCTTAGGAAACAAGCTCTCATGACGAATAGCTTTTCCACAATCTCCTCAAACGAATCATTAAGATGGTCTTTTTACCATATAAGCATCCAAACCCAAAGACAAACTTCTCGTGCTTCTGATATGGTGTATCAATGTATGAATGAGCATATCTAGACAAGGCTTCAAAATCAGAAATATAGTCAAGCACAGAACGACCATTCTGTTTCAGCTCTACGAACTTCTTGAATAGAGCAGATTTCTGAGCTGTGGAGATAAACTTTGCTTCAAACTTAGCTTGGAATAACTCCCATAAAATTTCTTCCATTCGAGTCTCGAGTGTAACAGAATTCCACCATTCCATGGACCTATTCTGTAGTTGCCTTGATGCAAATTTTCTCTTTATTGCATCCTCGATACCCAAGTCTCCAAAGATTCAAACACAAGAATCCATCCACCTCTGAACCTCTTCAGCTGGTTCAGTTCCCTTGAATGGTTTCCCCCTAGAGATGTAAAGTCCTTGCACAGCTTTGCAAAATCTACCACTCTAGGAACTCGCACACCAACATCTACCGTTGTCGCCACTAGAGCGGGTACCTTTCGCACAATTGCTTCTGCCATGGCTTCAAACATGGCTGGGTAATTAGGTTCACCACCATTTCCCCCTCCAGTATTGGCACCCCTAGCAGCGCGTCTTGTTTCTCGTCTACTCATTCTAAATCTGCAATTTAGAATAATTAGTCACTTCAAGAAAAACTGCTAAAGGAAAACAACCATTACTACGATATATGCTAATATATATAGTAAGCATCCAACTGAAATCTACAAGTACGTCTCTCATACGTGATTACGTCCTTGAACTTTGGCCAAAAATCGTTGACCAGAGCTCTGATACCAAATGTAACGTCCGCCCATAACCCCCGCACTATACAAAAGTAGTAATGCACTGAAAGGTGTGCAAGGCAGTCATGGACGGTCATCAGAGTAGGTAAATGCAAGCGGAACCTGTCGTAAACTCACAACGCAAGGATAAAATATAATAGAACATATACAACAAGTAGTAATAGTGAAGCAGAAACACAAGACTTTCATTCAACCAGAAAGTAATATCCACAAACTTGGAAATATTGTTTATACAAAGTTTCTTCACTACATTATTCAGAAAAGCAAACAACGGAAACCCAATTATTAGATAGTAATAAAAGTGGTACGTGAGCCTCCTGCTCGCCTCCGATCAGCACCATCGTCCTCACTAAGGCATCACCAGTCACCTGCTACTTAGTCTGCCCATCCACAACCGGATGAACAACCCAAGGTAATAAGAGGAAACATAAAACCTTGAGTCAGACAACAGTCTTAGTGAGCGATAAAACAACTAACAAACTTCAACAATGAAGTGTATGAGAAAGGATAGATAAACATACTAATCTACCCACGACACCAGTGAAGAACAAAACCTTATCTTCCCCACATCGGATAGTGATAGCCTTTACTATAAATAATTCAACCATTCATCCATAGAAACCAGAACACTCATTTAATCATGGAAAACACTCATAACATCCAGATTATATAAGTCTCACACAGACAACCCTAATCGAGTTTAACATTCCCCAAGTACTCTCCCCAGAGGCCTAAACCAATATCAGTTAAGAACTCAGAGAACATCTCCCTCGACTTTGGATAATCTATATGAGATATTAAAAACAGAACAACCAATCATCCATGACTGACTCTAGCTATCACCGCCAATCCTTCTTTGAAACCACCGTTAATCGTATGACGGCCAACCTTGCCATATGTCAAGGGCTAATGGTAACCCCAATTCTAGCATAAACTCCGTATGTCCGACCTTGACAACTAGGCCTTTCAACGATACCCAAGGTACTCAACAATAACCTTCCGGTCTATTGGGTGCCCCCATTGTACCCCTGCTTTGAGCCTGCTAGAACTTACGACAGCGATGACTTCTCGGCCTTCGCATCTCTAGTCATCCAACCTTGACGACATTTCATAGCTCAAGTAACCTTCTCGAACAACCATTATCCACCAACTCACAACCTTTGAGTTGCCATCTCATTCGTTGTTCCACCTTGATCAACGAACACATTCAACACTTCGAACCTTCCTACTTGAATTTACTTCGAAGTCACATCATCACCGAGCCAATTACACCACTGCGCTGCGGCTAGGGTTCGAGGGGTTGCCCCCGAAAAATATTTTTTCCCAGACCCTTTCTCCAAATCTGAGTCGTACCTAAAAAACGTACTTTTTCAAAGAATGACCCTATTGGAAACAAACCATAGCATCATCACTATCAACCACATTGTTTAAAAGCGCTGTTAAAAACATGACTGATTCGCCTCCTTTCAGACAGACCCGATCCAAACTAGGTCGATCCAATTCAAGATGACCGATCCGAGCCAAGATGACCGATTCAATTCCCCTAAATGACCGATCCGAACCGAGATGACCGATCCAATCTGGCTTGTTCTCTGTGACAGGACATGAGACCGACCCGATCCGCTTATGGTCCGATCCGATCCACTCATGTCCGATCCAACTTTGTTTCAATCCAACTTCTGGCCGAGTCAACTCCTGGCCGATTCAATCCCTGGCCGATTCAATCTATGGCCGAGCCAATTCCTGTATATTGCAATTCAACTCCGATTTCGACCAAAACTTCACCAAACGACGAATCCGACAAAACCAACTCAACTAAAATCATCAAACAAAATCATAATCATATCATAACATTGCTATCCACATGAATATGACGATTACCACAAAAATGATGTAAATCTCACCAAAAACCATTAAAAAGAACATATGATCAAAATGAGACATCTAACTAACACAAATGTGTAATATGACATGAAATTAACTAGTAAAACTTGTTAGATTAGATCATAGGGTGATGCATATGAAGATGAACTTGTAATGATGTAAATCTGTGATAAAACATCCCAATTTGACGAGAAACTTGCAAAACACTCATATACTTCATTGCATTCATGTGAGAGATGTAAATCACTCACCGATTTGCCGAAACAATAAAAAATGATAGAAATAAGAATCCGGACAGCGAGCACTACGAATCAAACCCCTCGATCCGATGAATTCACCTTCGAAATGATGTAGATCTAGCCTTGAATGGTGTAAATCTTTGATTTCCTCCCTTAGGTTTGGATTTTTAATGGTGGAAAGGTGTATGAGGAAGAAGGAAATCAAATGCCTTCAAATGAGAGAATGGGAAAAAGTAAACCTTTTCCCTCCACTCTCACCCCTTATTTATAAGATTCCACTAAGGCTCCAAAACCTGAATAGCCAACTGAAAAACCTTAAAACAACGATTTCTCCCAAACCGCTGAGCCAAATCCTTAATGTAACCACTCTACAGAAAGGCAATCATCAATTCCTTTCCAATGGCACAGGTCTCACCCTCTGATTCGATCTGAGTCAAAAGTTATGCCCTGTACAAGGCTAACAAGGGAAAAATGATCACAAACAAAATCGGTAAAAATTATGGACATGTCTCACATCCCCATAAACAACATATTAAAAGATGAGAACGATTAAACCCTCATAGAATAAAATAAATATATTTTATGATCTTCCAATATGTAAAATGCGGGCTGTTGAAGTTGATGACTTGTTCGATCATCTTCACGAGGCCAAAGTGTTTTCTCAGATGGATTTAGCAACGAGATTTCACTAGTTGAGGGTGGCGAAGGATAGTGTGTCGAAGACTGCTTTTAGGACACCATCCAGTTTCTTCAAATGGTTGGTGATGCCATTTAGGTTGACTAATGCACCAGTGTATTTTGTGGATCTTATGGATATAGTTTTCAGAGATGCTTGTGTTCATGGATGATATTATGTGTTAATCCCTCAAAAAATCCATACACACATTGAATTTGAGCAGGTGCTACAGAATGAACACCTTCAGGGTCGATCACGCATAGTCTTGTTCAAAGTATTTAAGCGACTCGTAAAGGATGGAAAACGACTGCACAGAGCAAGACCAAAACCCGAAGAAAGTCATGGTTCGTGCGCGGAAGCAAAGGTCGGTCATTCATATCGGAACGAAGCCGCTTAAGAGTCAAAACAAAGCAAGTCGTCCATTTAACATAGGCAAGAGCGACCATATAACACGACCATAAAGATGCATGGCATAATACATAGGCAACAAAGGGCGAACGCTCTCGAGCCAAGAGGATCAGTCGGGGTATAAAGGAGAATTGATTCCAGTCCTGCATTCTGCCCTTATAAAGTCACTCAAAGCACTCGCTCCTATAAAGTCGCTCGCTTAACTACTCGAAACACTCGCTCCTATGGAGCCGCTCGTGTATGACAGCTGGATGCAGCTATTAACAGTTGGCTACAGCTAGGCGGTGGCATGATTGTAATTAATGGAATGTGCGACCCATAGCTAGCATATACAAATTTCAGATCATTTCCTCGGAGGTGTTCACCTATAAATACGCCATGACTGCCAGCGTAAAGAGGATCAAATCTTTTGAACTGCAAAGTGCTGCAAAATTCTATCCTCAATCACTCCTTAAGCATTAGGGAGTAATGATCATCTACATCTTTCGAAGCGTTATCACTCATTTGGCCATGGCGTCAAGTACAACCTTGTAATTAGGGGAAACAAAGACATCATCCTTATCAATCATTCATCCATCCTTCTCCTCCTCAAGCTCTACCATTCTCTCGCAAAATCCCCAGATTGAAGTGTATGAATGAGAGTATATTAAGTGGATGTAAAGAAGTAAGAAAAAAGAGAGTGCATGTATTTTCTAATCTCTGTTATAAGAATGTGAGTCATTTTCATAGTGCACGTAGGCCTAATATAAGGTCGAACCACTCTAAATCTTGCCTCCATTTTATCTTCCTCGCATTTTCATTTTCAATTGTTATTAAGTATGGCTCCATTTATTTCCCTACCATTTTGGTGAAGTACAGTTTTAGTACCTTTGGTGTTTAAGCCATTTTTGGTGAAAACATTTTGGTGCCCACCGTGGGGCCGTGTTCATAATTCCTTGCTTTGTACTTCCCTTCAGAATTCAATAACCTAAAAATCCAAAATCGCTTTCTCCCTTGAAGCCATGGCCAGGTCAAAGAAAAGTGGAAAATATTCTAAAGTTACTACGATCAGTGAGGATAACAATATTAATGAAACTACACCACAAACTCCAAATCAAGGGGCTGGGGAAACTCTTAGGCCACCAGTAACGCGAGATGAGTTGAATGTGGTTGTAACCGGCCTGAACGAAAAAATGGATGCTACGACGAAGATGATGATAGAAAGGTTTGATGTCCTAACTAACGCTCAAACCAATTTACTGCAACTAAATGTTGTAGATAATGCCGGTGAAAAAGAAGACTCGTCGGCCTCAGACCCTGGTCGATCTCACTACTTAGTGGAAGACAAGGGAAAGGCCGGCGTTGAGGACTCTAAAGCCAAATCTCCACAGCGTAAAGGAAAATGTGCGACTCAGGCCGTCACGATTCCTACCAACATAGCATCTCCCAAAAAGGTGCAAGGCGTCGAAGCTCGAATCGTGGTCGCTCTGATAAAAACGTTGATGCCAATCCCGTTGAACAAGCAAGTGACGAGAGACGCATCACATACATGATCCAGCAAATAATGGAAGAGAAAAAGACTCGAGAAGATGAAGAGAAAGAATGGGAGTTCACACCTAGCAAAAATCCGTTCATAGAGAAAATTCGTTAAGAAAAATTTCTAAAAAAATTCATGCCCCCAACGATAACACCTTATGGCGGAGTTGGAGATCCAAACGTTTTCCTGTTTAAGTACGACCAACCATGAATGGGGCTAAGGCTACCGATGAAATAAAGTACTTATACTTTCCCATGCGTCTAGAAGGTGTGGCCTCACTATGGTTCACCAGACTTCCACCTAAATGTATCGGCCAGTTCGCCGACTTGGCAAGGAGAGTTCAAGATCAATTCCGACTACAGACCACCAATGCAAGGGTTGTGATGTCACTCAGCGAGATGGAACAAATGCCTAGGGAAACCATCAAAGCTTTCTTTACACGCTTCCATGCTACAGCAGCAGAGGTTATAGAACCAGAGCCTTGGTACTTATTGGCAGCCCTGAAAGGGGCTATCGATAAGAAGTCAGATTTCGGGAAGTGACTCAAGATGAAGAAACCAAAAACTCTAAAGAAGTTCTACAAGAATGCCGAAGAATACATGAGCATGGAAACCGATATCCTAGATATTCAGAAGGACACGAAAAGTAGCACTACTAAGGAAGGGAAAAGTAATGACCCTCAAATAATTCAGAAGGCTGATTCTAGGCATAAGAGAGGGTCTGATGAAAATACAATAAAATACACAAGTCAAGATTCTTTAATTAAACAGAATTAACTCCCTTAAATGAAGCCCCAGATAAACTCTACTATGGCATGAAGGACTCAGGCATATTCCCTCAGGTAAAACCACAAAGAATTACAGAACAACAGGCCAATTCCGGGAAGTTTTGTCGGTTTCATAATCAATCTAGGCACAACATGAATGAATGTCGACACTTAAAAAATTTAATCGAGGGGCTCATCCGAAAAAAACAGCTGCAACAATATGTTAAGAATCCTCAAAATACATCAGAAAGTCAGGGGCAAGGTAAGGTTGCCAGTCAGCCCGGGTCACATAAGATAACCCATGCACCCGTAGACCTATGGCCGATCATCGACTAATAACAACCGGTTGCAATCCAACATCCAGAATTAAAGAGCGCGACCCCCAGTGTCTTTATTTTACTATTTTTGTACTTTGTTTTACCCCTAGCTGTATTTCCATGAAATGATATGTGATTCACGAGTACTGTGCTAAGCAAAAATTCTACAAGTTAAAAGATATTTGCTCACAGATCACAATCTCATGTAAAACAAAAATTGTTTGCAAGCTAATGCTAAAAATTGGTCTCTAATATAGGGCAAATCAAGCGTCAAACACCAAGAGCATTGGCCAAACCAAGCAGGATAATCAAACCCATCATCCTGCAAAACTCAAAAGGAAAGAATCATTCCAAAGCAAGCCATAAAGAGCACACCAAAATCAAGAGGCTGCACTCACTGTTGCAAAGAAAAAAGTCCAATTCAGAAATCCTAGCCGAAAGAGGGTAACAGAAATCCTAGCCGAAAGGGGGTAATAGAAATCCTAGCCGAAAGGGGGTAACAGAAATCATAGCCGAAAGGGGGTAACAGAAATCCTAGCCGAAAGGGGGTATCCAATTTAGGTCTCTATTTGATCATAATAGCTGGATAAAGTAGGATCAAATTTGGGTTAAAAACTTATAACCCAAGTCCTCCTATGGGGGCACGTGCTCAAAACCAATCTCTGAAGGGCTCGGGTCACCGTGTTAGTGAGATATGGGGTTGAGTACATAAAAAAAACAAATTGTACATACGAAGATGCATTTAATTGAGTCTCCGAAGGACTTGGGACGCCAAGTCAATGAGGAACGCAATTAAATGTACAATAGGATACCTGCACTTTACAAAAATGCTCATTCGAATATAAGCTTTAAAGGTTTGAATTACCAGGCCATTAAAGAATACAAACAGATGCATAATAAGAATTAAGCCCCTCAAAAAAGGGGAAAAAGAGGGAAATTGATATCCTAAAATCAAAGCAAACCAGTGACACTAACATTGCACGTCGTAAAAACGTAACCATTGCACAACCAATAAAGCGTAACACGATACAAACAAAAACTGTGATAAAAGTACGACATATCAACACCGACAAATAATAACAAACCAAAACACAAATTCATCACAAGGATACACGGTCATAAAATTTGTACCATAAACACAAAATAACAAGCGAGGAATAATACTCGCACATACAACCAGTCTGAAAATCACCATTTCCCTTCACCATTCAACACATCATTTGGAAATGCCTTCAGAAACAGCATGGTCATCAGCAAAGTGAACCTCAGAAGTACCTTTGTTAACAACGAAAGATTCCGTCAGGAAAACTTGAGATCCTGAAGCTCCATCACTCACAGGATCAGGGGCATGAGCAGGAACAATGTTCTGGACCCCTTTCTCAGAGGGTTGAGCTTGTTCATCTGCCAGTATTCTCCTACCTTTTTCCAAAGCATCTGATCGCTTGCCTTAAGGAGGACCTCTTGAAGAGCACTATCTTCCTTATCTTCGGAGTATTTAAGCACCTGCTCCCAGACAAGAGCTAATGTGTGAGGGAAATCCTTGTTCAGATAACTCAAGCTTCCACGGGTTATAACACTAAGGGTGTAAAATCGAAACAGGGTCTCATCAGTCTTAATTCTAGCTCGCTCAAGATCACTAGTTAAACTCGCTTTATCTTCTTTCAAGGTTTCGAGAACCTTACTTTGGGAAGTAAGGTTACCTTCGAGTACTGCGTTCTCCTACCGACAAGAAACCACAACTTGTTGAACAGAAGTCAATTGAGATTCAGTAGACTCGCGGTTGGTTTGAGCCTCATAGAGTTGTTTTTGGCAGCTTCAATTTCTTCCTGGAGTTTTCCATTGTCAGTCTCCAAGCTGCTTATCTTGCTGTTCCCTTCCTTGAAGGATGCAATTTCGGTTGCTTGACTTTCGATTACACGAATCAATTCAGCCTTATCATTCTCAAGAAGCTCAATGCGCTCAAGATGTTGAGTATTCAACTTCTGGAATTCAGAGCAGAATCTGTTCCAAAACTCCAATCGATCTCTGGAAGTAACTTTGGCCTCGTCTAGCTAAACTTCAAGCTGATTCTTGACATTAGCAAGTTAAGTGGTCATATAATTTTTTATGGCACTCAGCTCCCCGACGGTACTCTGGTCATCATATGGAAACAGATCTAAGCCGAGATTCATTCCTCTTAAGTCCAAATCTCCAATTCGATCCTTCAATCTAGGATTACCAGGGGAAACTTCGTAAGGAGGCCTGTCGAGAATCGCTCGAATCTGGCAGAGAGCAGGTACATTAGGCATAGAGGACGTAAGCGGAGGTTCCAGAGGGATCGAGGAACTGGGGCATACAAGTTCGGCTGATTCAAGAGATCCACCGAGCACATCTTTATCTTGTCTATTATCGTCTTATCTTCCCTCAGCATCTTGGGTTTCTCTTCCAGATATTTGAGAATGATCATGCTTCTTCTTCTTCCATAAACTCGCCAATGTGCCTCGAGAGCATGTTGAGTTAAAGGATCCAAAGATGGTCGGGGACGCTTGGAGCAACAAGAAAGACTGGACTGTAAAATATTCTATGGACTGACAAGAGCAACTTGTCGGGAGAAATTGTCTGATAAGGATGATCCCATTCCTGAATCTTAGAGGAAAAAAAATCTAAGCCCCTGAATCGAAGAATACCGAGAAAGAAAACGAGAGGAGGAGGTACACATAATGTATAAAAAGAACAAAACTAAAACAGTTCCAGGCTTTGTGAGATACCCCTTTGGCTCAGAAGCAAGGGGTTTTTCGTAAGTTCGCACATTAAAGGTTTACCTTGAATAAGGTCTTCAGCTAAGTCAAGGGGATCAAGACCTTTAAAATTCTCTGAACCATCTTCTTCTTGGTTATCCTTAGTAGGAAAACTTTCTCCAACCCCCAGAGCTTCTTTAGAAGTTACTGCAGTTTCATCAGGCTGCTCCCGCACTTTATCCGAGGTGGTTTTCGAAGAAGTCACATTTGCATTCCCCTGAGCGACTTTCTCTAAAGAAGGCCCTTCCTTTTCGGACAAGATCGCAGGAATCACAGAACTTTTGTGCTTAGATACTACCTTTTTGGTGGAAGCCGCTTTGCTTTTGAAAGATGCCTTGCTGCTCCCTACGGGGCTGGAACACTCCTTTCTCGAAAACTTCTTGATAGGGGATTTGTTGGTAGCATCTTTCTTATCGGAAGTGCCCACCGAGAAGGTGCGAAAAGAAGGAAGCAGATCATATTGCCGAAAGAACCCTTCGGTAATCAGGAATTTCCTGTTTCTCTTGCTCTTATCAACAACTAATAGTGAGTTGCATAAATCTTGGTCAAAGGATATGCTTTGATCAAGAGACGCTGCAGTATAACCAAAGGTTTTTAAGAAAGAGGGGGCAAGAGAAAATCTGAAAGATAAAAATACTCACTACCTTCCATCCAAAAGCCACAGAAATTATTAGGACATCGGACAAAGAAATAATGATTGGGAAATCCTCGTACACTGTCCACTAAGCCAATGATTATTTTCGAACCCCGGCTTTCCACAAAGATAAATGAAGGGCGTTGGTTCCTTTTCCTGAAAGTATATAATGAGCATATGTCCTTAAATGAGGGAGCCCAATGTTTTTCCCTCATAAAAAGGATATAAAGTCTTATCAAACTCGCATAACCATTAGGATGTAACTGGTACGGGGAATAAGCAAGCTCTGAAGAATCATTTCTAGATAAGTATTGAAGGGAGGAACCGCTCCGCTTATCAACATGCCATGATTAACAGCAACATATCCTCTAGGAGGAATATCTGCGAACTCTTTCTCTCCAGCTAGTTTGGCTTCTTCTTTTTCCAAAATTCCGAATTGATTGCACAATTGTTGGAACGAGCTGAAAGAAAGCTCTGTTGTGTGCCTTTCAAAGGTATACTAGAAAGGACACAAGGTTGTGGAAAATCATGGGCAGCACCTATCGAAGAGACAATGTTGGGTATAGATACAACTTGATCAGAACTTCCCGCTTGATCAGAACCTCTAGCTTGGTCAGACATGGTTTGGTTCTAAAATTATGGAATTATGGGACAAAGGAGAACACTATGACCAAGCTTGAATGAATTTGAGAATGACTATTGCAAAAAAAAAAACTTGGAAACTCTGCAATAGTTTGTTTGGTTAGGGTTGTGAGAACCTTTAAGGAAATTACAAAGGTCAATTTCGTTTAAACTTAGAATTCCCAAAACTACACTCAGAATAATCAAACTCATACTTTAAATTGGGCCAAGGTAAGTTCAAAGGAAGAATCTACTTACGGGCGAGCGAACAATCTCAAATCCAGACGAACAGCTTGGCCAAACCAATCTCGAGATTGCGGAGGCCTTGATGGGAGTACTGCGCACGGGTGCAAATCGGAAGTCATGAAAAGAATCAGAACAATGAAGAGGATTTCTCAGAACAGTGCCACCATTAAAAAGTTTCTTTTGGAAAAGAAGAAAATAGCAAAACAGTACATAAGGAAAAGACAAAAAGGGTTAGCAAACCGAAATAGTATGTTCGTCCGGTCGCTCATACAGACAGGCGAACCTATGTTCAGAGTAATGACCTCGGCATTCGAGCAATTGGGGGGTCACTCAAACAAGCGCATATAGGAATACATCAGAGACCAGTCAATTGCGTGTAGATAAAAAAGGGGCAGATTAAAAGACATACATTCAGAGCGTCCTCACCATGTCAACTTAATACTCAACTGCGCAAGTAAATATCCCATCAAGTTCCAGCTGGCATCCTGTAATTCAACTATTCGCACAATAATGAAAAGACACATCAAAATTCTCTGTCACAGAAAGGGAAAATACCAGTCCACCACAACGGAGCAATCCTAAGTTTTGCACGAGCGACCCTTTGATGAGTCAGGATAAATCTACAAAGCAATGTTACGATCAACCAGGTCGAAGCCATTAATTCCTTGCTAAAAAGAAATTACGGACTTCAAGGGGCAACTGTTAATCACTCAAAAAATACATACGCACATTGAATCTGAGCAGGAACTACAGAACGAACACCTTCAGGGTCGATCGCGCATAGTCTTGTTCAAAGCATTTAAGCGACTCGTAAAGGACGGAAAATGACTGCACAGAGTAAGACCAAAACCCGAAGAAAGTCATGGTTCGGTCGCGGAAGCAAAGGTCAGTCGTTCATATCGGAACGAAGCCGCTCAAGATTCAAAACAAAGCAAGTCGTCCATTTAACATAGGCAAGAGCGACCATATAACACGACCATAAAGATGGATGGCACAATACGCAGGCAACAAAGGGCGAACGCTCTCGAGCCAAGAGGATCAGTCGGGGTACAAAGGAGAATTGATTCCGGTCCCGCATTCTGCCTTTATAAAGTCATTCGAAGCACTCTCTCCTGTAAAGTTGCTCGCTCAATTACTCGAAACACTCGCTCCTATGGAGTCGCTCGTGTATGACAGCTGGATGCAGCCGTCAAAAGTTGGCTACAGCTAGGCGGTGGCATGATTGTAATTAATGGAATGTGCGACCCATAGCTAGCATATACAAATTTCAGATCATTTCCTCAGAGGAGTTCACGTATAAATATGCCATGTCTGCCAGCATAAAGAGGATCCAATATTTTGAACTGCAAAGTGCTGCAAAATTCTATCCTCAATCACTCCTTAAGCATTGAGGAGTAATGATCATCTTCATCATTCGAAGCGTTATCACTCATTTGGCCATGGCGTCAACTACAACCTTGTAATTAGGGGAAACAAAGACATCATCCTTCTCAATCATTCATCCATCCTTCTCCTCCTCAAACTCTACCGCTCTCTCGCAAAATCCCAGGATTGAAGTGTATGAATGAGAGTACATTGAGTGGATGTAGAGATGTATGAAAAAAGAGAGTTCATGTATTTTGTAATCTCCGTTATAAGAACGCCAGTCATTTTCATAGTGGACGTAGGCCTAATATAAGGCTGAACCACTCTAAATCTTGTCTCCATTTTATCTTCCTTGCATTTTCATTTTTAATTGTTATTAAGTACGGCTCCATTTATTTCCCTACCATTTTGGTGAAGTACGGTTTTAGTACCTTTGGTGTTTGAGCCATTTTTGGTGAAAACATTTTGGTGCCCACCGTGGGGCCTTGTTCATAATTCCTTGCTTTGTACTTCCCTTCATAATTCAGCAACCTAAAAGTCCAAAATCGCTTTCTCCCTTGAAGCCATGGCCGGGTCAAAGAAAAGTGACAAATCACTCGAAGTTGACGATTCATTATGGTGGCAATAAGTGTATCAAGAAACAAAGCGATCTTACTACTGGGAAGGGATGTAAATAGGTATTGGAAATTTCAATTCCGAATACATGAACTGTCAGTTGGTGAAAGCTGAACAGAAGAAGCCGAGTGGATTGCTTCAGCCATTGGAATTTCCTAGTGGAAGCAAAAGCAGATATCGATAGATTTTATCAATGGACTACCTAGAACCAGGGCAGGAATCAAAGGAATTTGGGTCATCGTGGATCGCTTGACCAAAAGTGCAAGGCTTATTCCTGTCAAATCAACTAGGACGACATCGAAGTTGGGTGAGCTTTATATTAAATGGATAGTTCGATTTCATGGTATCCCAAAGGGCATAGTAAGTGACCATGATTCGTTGTTCACAAGTGGATTTCAGAAAAGTTTGCAAGAAGCTTTGGGAATCGAGTTATGTTTGAGTACAACTTTTCATCCCCAAATTGATGACCAAACCGAGAGGGTTAACCGAGTTTTGAAAGGTCTCCTAAGAGCTTGTGTATTGGATTTCAGGGGATCATGGGAAGACCATCTACATTTAGCTGAGTTAATAGCTACAAATCGAGCATTGGGATGGCACCATATGAGGCGTTGCATGGTAGGTTGTGTAATTCTCTGGTATGTTGGTTAAAAACTGGAGATTAGTTGATACTTGGGTCAGAGATGATTAGGGAGACATCAGATTGTATCGACATCGTTCAGCAATGAATGAAGGCAGCCCAAGATTGTCAGAAGAGTTACGCCGATAAGCGTTGTAAGGATTTGGAATTCGACGTAGGTGAGATGGTTTTCGTGAAGATTTCTCCTCCAAAGAATGTTGTTCGGATCGGAAGTAAAGGGAAGTTAGCTCCAAGGTTTGTTGGGCCATTTCCGATAGTCGAGCGGATTAGGAAGCTCGCATATAGACTGGATCTACCCAAGAAGATGTCGAGTGTGCATAATGTTTTCCATGTGTCCTTTCTACGGAAGCGCATGCACGATTCGAATGTGGTGGTACCTCCATATCAGTACAAAGACCTAGAAGTTGAGTCTGTAGCTACAAAGCCTCGTAAGCCGCTTCGCGTTGTGGGTAATGACATGAAACATCTTAGGAGGATGACAGTTAAGTTATTCAAGGTGAAATGGAGTGAGAATGATGATGACTATACGTGGGAAACAGAAGAGAAGATGAAGTCAATCCATCCAGAACTCTTCGTTGGTATGACCCATAGTTGTCATGTCACTCTTGCCCCATTGTAGCTTATACACTTGTGGTTGATAGAATTCCGTGTGTTAGGATAATGCAATGGATGCACGGTTGATGGCTGCTAGTCTGGGTGATAGAATTGGCTGCTAATAGGTAGTAGGCATGCCAAATTGTTTTAGTTGCTTATGTCCGTTGGGATTTCGGGGGAGAAATTCCTAAAGGGTGGGGCGAGAATGTAGCAGCTCACATTTTACGTATCGAGGATCGTAAAATATTTTTATTTCATTCCCTACTGGCTAGATCATTCTCATATTTTAATATGTTGTTTATGGGGCTGTGAGACATGTCAATAATTTTTACCAATTTTATTTGTGATCTTTTTGCCCATATCAGTCTTGTACAAAGTATATATTTTGACCCGGATTGAATCAGGTGTTGAGGTCGATCTCATTGGAAAGGAAATGATGTTTCCCATTCTGTAGAGTGGTCACAATAATGATCCGGTTCATCGGTTTGGAATAAATCGCTGTTTTATTGCTACACAATTTTCTGTTCAGGTTTTAAGCTATTAACGGGCTGATTTGAGGAGGCCCATTGGTGGGCTGGTGGGAGGTTATAAATAGGGGGTTAGGGACATAGATAAGGGGTTACTTTCTTCATTCTCCCATTTGATTGGGCTTGTGATTGATCCTTGCTCAAATAAATACACCTTTCCACCGTTAAAATTCTAGATCTACGAGTAGAGATTGAAGATCTACATTAAAGGGCGCTAGATTTACATCAAACGAAGACAGATCGCATCAAATCGAGAGGTTTGAAGATAGATCTTCGCTGTCCGGATTCATATTTCATTGATTTTGAGCTAGATTGAAGATTTGGTGAGTGATATGCATCTCTCGCACAGATTTAATCAAGTATATGGGTTGTTTGATCTCATGTTCATCATTTCAAGTTGTTTTTGCATAGATCTAATCGATGTAAGTATGGGTTTTAACTCAAATTACCATAGGACCTAATTACCAACCTAAAACCGGTAAGCTTTCAATGTTACTGTAATGAAAATCATTCTTTGAATGATTGTTGTTTCGGATGTGATTTATTAAGGTCGAAAAACGTTGTTGAAAAACATACATCAAAGTGAAAAGCGTTGATCGAGCGAGATCCCTGATGGATTAGTGTTGTAGAGGCTTTGGCGTGACTCAAGTAGTGGAAAAGGAGTAGATTGACCAAGAAAAAGTGAAAGAAACGGCCAAAAGTTGAAGAATCGGCTAAAAATCAAAATCTGGAAAAACTAAAATTTATAGCATTGGGAAAAGCTATATAAATATCATGGATCGAGCATAAATCCTAGTATGGATTGTAAACAAAAAATCAATGAATCAGCGCGAAAAAATGATGGATCGGGAAAGTTTTGATGAATCTGGCAAAAGCTAAAAATCCTGGCAAAATCTGAAGAAAAAAACTGGAATCTACAGCGTTTGGGAAACAATGTGGTTGGTGGATGGATCGGTGGCTTGGGGAACACGACAAGCATAGATCGCGCAAGGAAAAAATGGGTTGATCGGCCTTGAAAATGTGATAGAACGTGGTATTTTTCTTAGTCTGGTGTTAACGATATTTTTGGTCAACACCGAACACAAGTCGATTGGGGTGTATCTAAAGGAGGGAATGGTTGGTAGGTTGTTTTGTGCATCAAATCGGGTTACTGCCCTGGAAGTGGAAATGGGGAAAAAGGGGTTTGCGAAGGGCAATCAAAATGGGTTTCGACCCAGGGGACGAAGCGTGTTTTCCTAATCAAGGATGTATTGAAGAGGAAATCCAATTCATATCTAAAAAGGAAAACAAGCAACCGCGATGATAATGATCATAAAATGGAAATATACACTTACAGAGCAACTTTCTTATGATAGATTCCCTTTTATTCAATTTTCACCAAGAGTACATGAATGTTATAGGGGGAATTCCCCATTGATCTCTTTTTTATGTTAGTTTTAAGAATACAATTGTTTGGGAGGCCAAAATCTCCCCCAAATGTGACCTCTGGGGTCTTATTTATAGTGATTCGGTGCTTCTTCCATTGACGGCCAATAAGGCCTACGGAAGTCCTTGCCGGTTACTTTTTCCTGAGTTTCGGGCGCTTGCCTTTCAGCCATTCTTGGAGTGTCAGCCATGGCCCTTGGATATAGGCTTTCGTCTACGAGCTCTCGGATGTAGGCCTCCGGCCTTATCATGAATACTTACAGAGGCTTGCTCTCATGTTGTATGTTGATAATTGTCGGTTCGAATCCGCTACGGGTTTCGGTACTAAGTGAATTAGTACAGGTAGCCTGTATATTCGCTTGGGTCTCGGTTAGCCTGTCGGTCTCCATGTAGTAGGTGCTCCGGAAGATGGTTCTGGATGGCCTTCACGTTCTTCTGGTTTGGTGCCTTCGATGCTTTCGTCTTAGGGTGTGTCGGCATTCGGGCTGGTCGTTACTGAAGATTCCTTTAGGCTTCATTTATCGAGTTTATCACTTCTGGCTTACTTGGCTTTAGGAGATGGGTGGTTTCTCACATGGAGTCTTCCATTGAGCTGATACTGTCGTAAAGGTCTTGTCGGATTAACCCTGGCGGATAGACCCTGTTGGTTATACCCCATAGTTCTTTTCGATCTTCCCCTTAGAGGGAGAGAGGAAAGAAGAATTCGGGTTATGCAGCTTTTTAGACTAATTCTTCTTGTTCTTGTCCTTCTTGGTATCTAGCTCCCACTTTCTATTGGGCCTCCTGCGAGCCTTTGATCACCCGATACCCCTTCACCGCCAGCTCCCTCCGCTGTTGATTTTTGGTAGTAACATTTTCCCCCTTTTTGTGAAGAGGTGTTTTCAACTTTTCAAGTCAAACTCTTTGTCTTTTCCGAGGCATAATATTGGAGTCCTTTGTTCTTCGTTGGCAGAGGGACGTTGATTTGTCTTCGTTTCTGCAATGGGGATTTAGGTAAATATCCTTGCACAATTACCACTCCTTCTTCTTCACTTTTACCTGCAACATTAATTTCTCGAGCCAGATTATTCATTCATTGAGGATTTGAAGCTTATCGTAGAATGCTCTTTGCTTAAGCATTTGGTAAATGCCCTGCCTTACTTACCTTTTTTTCAGGCTTAAGCGTAATCTCTTCTAGATGTTCTAATGAATGAGATATAAATTTTGTATGTTTCACGAAATGATATCACCTGGCAGTGTCATGTCTGATGAGATGAGTTCCGATTTGTCACCCATTGATGCTTGTGGTCTTTCTCGGAGGGGAAAATCTCTTTTCTTGAAGAAATCGTTGGTTACTTCTTAGGATGATGTTAGTTCCATTCTTGCCAGCTTTGGAATGGACAATGTGGAGGCTATTCCTGCTACTGACCATAATGATATCATGCATCCTCCTGAGGGATATTTTTCCTACTCAGCTGTGACGGCTCGCCCCGCACCAGCCGACATTTCCGATGAAACACGCTATGCCGATGCCTAACCAGCATGGGACGGTCGTCAAAAGAAAGGAAAAGGGAAAAAATTTGAATAGTGAACCAACAAAGAAGTTGTAGTATATCTCACAGTGCATGGAACAAAATATAATAATAACATAACTTGATATAAAATAGGCGAGACAGTGCATAAGTTGAAAACTAAACCATCATGGCCGCGGAAAATTTAAAATACAGCTTATGATCCAAACCACCATTATTACAACTTTTCTTTTAAACTGTCTCTATTGCAAAATAGGAAGGTACACTACCAATGCCCAAAGTAGTGACCAGTCACAACACATGAAGAATATATGGGAGTAATACGTATAAGCCTCCTGCTCATCTCCGGACAGCTACTCGTGCATAATCACCTGACCTGCCTCTAGTCTGCTCGTTTAGGAGCACCTAGAGTAATAAGAAAAGATATAAAACTCTGGGTCAGACAAAAGTCTGGTATGAGCGATAAGCAGCAAAAACAGAACAATAACAGGTATACATAACCATACCTAAACCTGGACCTGCAACCAAAGAGTTAGCACAACAGGATGTACGATACTTTAAGGTGACACTAACACATGGTGTGAAAATAATAGGGAGGGTGTAACACCCCACCTCCGCCAGGGTGTCTCTTGCAAGCACTCTGACTTTGGAGGGGCGTTTGTACCGGGTAAACATGCATAATGATATATCAAGGCAGAACAAGAACATATGTATATATGTAAACAGAGTAAATAAGATAAGTAAAACAGCGGAAGATTTCAAACTATTTCAAAACAAGTCTGGTACAACATAATGTCAACTTTCCAAATACACAAGTCTAGATAAAAACAACATCACTGAAAAACTGAAATACATAAGTACTATCCCCAAAATAAGTGATAACCATAGCTAGCTTCATGTCAAGACCATACATGAGCTAAAATCCCACAAGCAAGTGATCAGAAATCCAAGCTAAGCTCCAATATTCCCACCCTGAGAACCTGGGGGGGGGGGGACGGAAGAAAAGAGGCGAAAGAAAAACAGGTCAGTCAAAAAGACTGAGTAAGCCCTACTACAATCAATGTAAACTGATAAAGTTAACTGGCATGAGAAGCAGGGATGAACATAAGGATAACAACATACTAGCATGATGATTAACCAACAAGGTAGATAAAGGTGTCATCGCATAATCAGGTTTAAGGTTTTTGCACCACAGGTGTACTAGCAAGCTAACATGATTTGAATAAACAAGTATTGATCCCTTGGCCCCAAGCTTTGACCCAATAACATGAAATGACCCTAATACGAGGTCCAATAACATGAAGTGACCCTAATACGAGGTCCAATAACATGAAATGACCCTAATACGAGGTCCAACCAAACGGTCAAGTCGATCGGCTCCTTATAAGCCTAACTCGTCACGTGTTGGTGTCAATACGGCCCAAACTTAATTGTAGTCAGACTGTGCCGGGTCCACCCTTCGGGTGTATCAAGCCCTAGGGTGTAAACCCCTGGACACCATAAACATAAGTGCACAGTCTCGATATACTGGTACCCGTGCATGTTTTCTCCGGCTACGGACTATATGCACGACCATAGTCCGTCCGGAACTACACCGGCGTACCATTCTGCCGTCGTTTTTGGTCACTTACCTCAAGTCCAGTAATCGTGCCCCCTCCCTAGCCTAGTCCCTAGGGTCTTAATGATACAACTTGGGATTACTGCTGGAGTGGACCCCCATTGCTAGGATTTTCTAGTGGGTTAAGTACGGTTTAACCCTCTTGCTAATCATGGATTAACTTGGTTAATTGTAACGATGAGTTCACGACTTAACCCTGATTAATCTACCAAACCCAAATTGGTTAAGTATTAAGTGGACCATGACTTAACCCTAATCATGAGGCATTAATTAATTTAATGTGCCTTAACCTCTCACATTAGACCTTGTTGTGGTTACTAGTTAAGCCGGGTGGGTCCGGGTAGCTTTACACCCCAACTTGGTCCAACCTCGGGTTCAAGGTACAACATGACCAACTTCTCACATTGGGTCCTATTGTTTGTAGCAACTAGTTAAGCCGGTCGGTTCCGGGTAGTTTTACGCTACAAACTCAACCCAACCTCGAGTTGGTCACACTTATATTTTCTAAGTGTCATGTCCATCATGTTTCCAAAACATGTTACAAGTTTTCAAGAATTTGGGTAGACCTAACTTAATAGGTAAATTCCCAATGGGTAGACCTAACTTAATAGGTAAATTCCCAATCTTATGTTTTTATGTCTTTTAAGTTTACCCAGCCCCAAACGCAATCCCATCGCTTACATATCGCAATAGTGCATAAAGGATAGAAAGAGGGAACTTGGCATAATCATGACATAAAGGTGTTGAAGCCACAAGTTTAGCATGGTGGCATATGAAGTGTACATATATTCATATACTTGCATATTACATTTTTAGGCCTCAAAAGCATGCATAAAACCAAACTTAGCATATAAGTGATACATGGTGATAAATGACATGTAGAAGTTGCCATAAGTTCGCATTTAGCCTCACATGCAAGTTATCATAAGGGATATGATAACTTACATGTTGCCAAAATGCAACCTTTAGCATAAAGCTTGAAGCTTTATGTTCATAAACCCAAGATAAGCTTGCATAACATGATAACATGAGCAAAATGATCAACCCAAACTTGCATAACATAACTTGCATATCATATGACAAACTTGCATATCATAACATAGCAAACTTGCATAACATAACATGATAAACTTGCATATCATAACATGGCAAACTTGCATAACATAACATGATAAACTTGCATATCATAACATGGCAAACTTGCATAACATAACATGATAAACTTGCATATCATAACATGGCAAACTTGCATAACATAACATGATAAACTTGCATATCATAACATGGCAAACTTGCATAGCATAACATATCAAACTTGCATACATAACATGATAGACTTGCATAACACATCATAGTAAACTTGCATATCATAATGATCAAACACAACTTGCATCATTCTTTAACTTTAGAGTTTAAATATGAAGGTAGAAAAGGGCTTACAATGCTTATGAAGACACACAAAAATATCTATAGATTGAGACAAAGCCCTTATGCAATCAATTAAACCCAAAATGCAAGCTCCAATAGAAAAACCCTTGAGCAAAAATGATCAAAACCCTTGCTTTATGATGTAAATATGGAAACTTGACTTGAATGCAAGCTAATGACACTCATACAAGCTTGAAAACACTTGTATGCATGGAAAATCTCTCATAGAAATAACTTAGGAATTTTATGAAGAGAGTGGAGGCCATGAGAGGAATGATTTTTCCATAGTTTAGTTACTTGAATGAATAATGATGATTTAGGGTTAGGTTAGGGGCTTATTTATAGAGATTAGGATTAGTTTCAACCTTAGGATTAAACCCTAGTTCCAATCTCAGCCCTTAAAACCGAATCTGGCCCCAAAACCCAACCAAAACCCCAAAATGGTGCACCAGGCAAAACTGCCCGGCTGAACCAAGTCGACAGGGCTGTCGACTTGGGTCCAACCAAGTCGACTCCCAAGTCGACAGGGCTGTCGACTTGGGTTTTCTGGCGGGAATTTTCCCGCCTGGCCAATCTGACCGTTTTTCGAATTGAACCCGAAATTTGAAATCTGTTTTGAACTTGAAATTTTCTGAAAACTTCATTGGGCCTTAATCGGGTCATACGGACTCCGATTTTCGAAAACTCGGACTCTATTTCGCGTATTTTTCCGAGACGAACGCAATGGCATAGCCCGTTTCCCTTGATTCAGATTTATAAATTAAATTCTACCTCGATTTACGTTATAACAGGTTGTTGAAAATACGGGTTGCTACATTCTCCCCTCCTTAAAGGATTTCGCCCCCGAAATCTCTAAGTTAGGAAGAACATATCCTACCATCCAACATCCATCTACTCAAAACATCGTCCACGACCAATCATTGTCCTTACAAGATTCTAAATGTTGTATGAACATATGCAAAGGTGTGTGTATATGTACTTATCTAATGCAAATATCATCAATGCAAATTATGTTAGTGAAATGAATCCATATGTATGCAATTCCTAACATAATGTATAACATCTATATGTGTGCCCATAACATACATCCATATGCAACATCCATGTGATAACACAAAAATTTTCATCCATGAATAAGCATAAACACTCATGCATATGCAATATGAGGAGTGTGTGAGCCGATCTAGTGCCTAATGTGTATAATGCATCCACGAGTAACCACTTGCAAACACTTGCAACCACTTGCAACCATCAAGCATAACATGTTTCAAACACATGTTTCATCCAAAGGGTTTCTACCTAAGGTTCTCCTGACAAGATTAACATGATAAACTAGATAATCAAGCAAAAGAAAGATATGCTACAAAGAGATCGGGAAGATAAGCAAGATATACTCTTTTCGGATTACAAGAAATCCCTTCCTAACCCAACCCATATCCTATAAAATCCCAAAAGGTTTAGTCAACCTAACGGACCCCTTCAAACCCTGACATGCATTACTAACCGATGAGTCATACCCCCCTTATGGAGTTTACAGGAGAAATGGGATCGAGAACGGGACCGAGAGGATATATGCAAAAGATAACATGCAAGTAAGTTCCACCGGAAAACAAGGATCAAGGATATGCTCTTAAAAAGAGATATGATGCGCGTATCTAGCCTTCAATCTTCTAAGTCACGTTTCCTTGAGTTTAACTCCACTGTGCTTTGACCGTCTTTTACTTCATGATTCCTTGGCTTCTTAACTCTTATTTCCAAATATGAGTTGGAACCCATTTCATTGTCGCCTCTCGTCTTCCTCTTTCACTTACTCTTCTATCATTCTTGGCTTAAACATAACTATGACCTCATTGTTTCATGCAAGCTCCCCAAAATTCACTAGTGAATCCTGGATCTCGTTTACTTACTATAAAGTATTCCACGCAGCAGAACTTTTCTTGGAAATACCAATCCACGTTGCCAATTGCTCTTACCAACGTGATTTTCTATAACTCATGCTTGAACGAAATGAACCATCCGCCTGCGAATGATAGGCCGTACTTAGATTCAGTCGCTTACCCATGACTTCCCGTAGACTATCCCAAAACTGGCTAGTGAAGATTGAGTCAAGGTTACTAAATATACTTTAGGGAACCTCGTGCAACCGCTTTATTTCTTGAAAGTAATCCGTTGCTAGCTATGATGCAGTCCTTTCGCTCTTTACCGGAGTGAAATGAGCGCTCTTCGTGAGTCTACCTACCATGACCCACATGCTCTTATTCCCTTTCTTGATCTAGGCAGTCCATCCACGAAATCCTTCGTGACGCTTTTCCCTCTTCCATTGCGGGGACCTCCAATGGATATAATAGCCTACCGGGCTTCTATGACTCGGCCTTTAACCTGTTGGAACAACATGCACCTTGGGACAAACTCGGCCACCTCCTCGGGTGATGTGCATCTTCAAGAACCTTCTTTCTCTCATCGCGTCTTAGCCATCCCTTGTCATCTATAGCGAGGTGACTTACCATCTCGCCTCGAATCAACTTTTCCATGATCTCGACTAACTGCGGGTCTTTCTTCTGTGAAGTCCCTACTTGATCCAGAAGGGTAGGTCTAAGCTCAAGGGACGCTAACTAACTAATTAAACTGAGAGAACTTCTTACTTCAATTGTCCTCGTCGGAGCTTTTCGGTTTTGAACCGCGACCACTTTAGCAGGATCCACCACTAAGCCTTGCTTAGAAACTATGTGCCCAAGAAATCTAACTCCTTTTTTCCTCCAAAATGACATTTGGAGGACTTGGCTTTCAACTGATGCGCTCTAAGCGTATCCATCACCTCCTTGAGATGTCTAGCATGTTCTTCCTCGTTCTTTAAGAAAGTCAGGATATCTTCTATAAAGATTACCACAAACTTGTTCAGGAACTCCCTAGGCACCCTACTCATCAAGTCCACGAAGTAGGCGGGTGCATTAGTTAAACCGAATGGCATGACCAGCCATTCTAAGAATCCATCTGGAGTTCTGAACGCAGTTTTGTCTATACTATCCTCAGCTACACTGAGCTGGTGGAATCCAGTAGCAAGATCAAGAGAAAACAGATGTTCCTACAAGCTGATCAAACAAATCATCGATCCTTGGCAATGGTTGTCTATTCTCTTTGTTTAACTCACGATAATCAACACAAAGCCGAAGAGAACCATCTGCCTTGGTAGTAAATACTACAGGCGCTCCCCATTCAGATATACTTCGTCTAATGAAGTTCTTCTCAAGCAACTCCTTGACTTGCTTTCTTAACTTTCATCTTGCGGGACCATGTGCCTAACCGGCCACGAAACTATCTTGGCATTATTAACCAGATAAATGCGGAAATCTATCCCTCGTTTAGGGGTAACCCCCTTCACTTCACCCAAGATATCAGGATATTCTCGGACCACCCTCACCGATTGCAAACTATCGATAGATGAGTTGAGGGATTCAAGATAACACAACATGACGGGACCCATAGGGTTACTAGAAATTTTTAGGGTATTACCGAGGCGAGTCATGAGCCTCACAACCCTATGCTCAAAAATCAAGGATGGCTCCAAAGCTGGACAACCCATCCATGCCCAAAATCAACCCATACCCCATGAAACCGAGAATATAAGCATCACACGAGAATTCTACACTCAAGATAGAAATTTTCAAATCCACGTAGATAATAGACAAATGGGCGGAAACCCCAATTGGATTTGGAACACACACGGGATCATTAACTAGACTAGTACTTAGGTGCAAACTTTCAACTAAACCAGATGAAATAAAGCTATGCGATGCACCAGAATCAAACAAGGTACGAACTGGAAAATCAGAAATATATACAAGGCTCTCAACAGAAATACTACCTCGATCGGGTACTGGAGCGGCATTGAGAGCATGAACTTGCCCTCCTGAAGGTCCAGCATGCTGAGTCTGACCCTGGCCTTGCCCTTGCTTCTTCGGGCAATCCTTACTGAAATGTCCAGTCTCACCGCAGAAAAAGCATTCACCATTCTTCCTTTTCCTCTTCTTACAATCCTTAATAAGATGCCCAACTGAACAGCAATAATGGAACTTCCCCTTGTTGTTATTGCCCTTGTTGTTGTTCCCCTTGTTGCCTTGACTCTTGTTCTTGTTCTTGTTCTGATTGCCTTGACTGCTCTGACCACTTGGATTACCCTGATTTCCTTTCCACTAGGAATCAGTCTTCTTTGCTTGAGCATCATTCATCTTGATCTCTTTCTTGACATCTCTTTGAAGTAACGCCATATCAACCAAGCTCTCAAACGTGGCCCCATGGGGAATATGTGGCATAGCCAATCCCTGCAACAGCTCATTCAATCCTCTAGCAAAACGAAGAGCCTTCTTCTGAGGAGTATTCACCATATCCAAGCCAAAACGAGCTAACTGATTGAACTTGTTCACATATTCTTTGACAGACATATCTCCTTGTTTCAAAATTATGAACCTCTCCATTTGCAGATTCTCCTCAGCAGAAGATAGAAACTTAAGCACGAACCTTGCCCTGAAATCGGCCCAAGTCTCAACAGGCCTAGTACCATTGGTGACTTCCCACCAATAAGCGGCTTCATCCTTCATAAGCCAAACTGCCAACAAGATCTTCCTCTGATCGTCTAACCCAAAGATAGCAAATAAATCCTCGGTCTCTTTCAACCAATTTCTGGCCTCTACAAAAGTCTCAGTGCCTTGAAAGTTCTTGCCACCTATTGCTTTGAAATCCTTGCAAGTCTTTGTGAAGTCAGCTTGAGGATGCTGAGGGGGAGGAGGAAGAGGAACCTCAGCGACAGGAGGAAGAGGAACACGCTATGCCAGCTTGGGTCTCGGTTAGCCTGTCGGTCTCCATGTAGTAGGTGCTCCGGAAGATGGTTCTGGATGGCCTCCACGTTCTTCTGGTTTGGTGCCTTCGATGCTTCCGTCTTCGGGTGTGTCGGCATTCGGGCTGGTCGTTACTGAAGATTCCTTTAGGCTTCATTTATCGAGTTTATCACTTCTGGCTTACTTGGCTTTAGGAGATGGGTGGTTCCTCACATGGAGTCTTCCATTGAGCTGATACTGTCGTAAAGGTCTTATCGGATTAACCCTGGCGGATAGACCTTGTTGGTTATACCCCATAGTTCTTTTCGATCTTCCCCTTAGAGGGAGAGAGGAAAGAAGAATTCGGGTTATGCAGATTTTTGGACTAATTCTTCTTGTTCTTGTCCTTCTTGGTATCTAGCTCCCACTTTCTATTGGGCCTCCTGCGAGCCTTTGATCACCCGATACCCCTTCACCGCCAGCTCCCTCCGCTTTTGATTTTTGGTAGTAACATTTCCCCCTTTTTGTGAAGAGGTGTTTTCAACTTTTCAAGTCAAACTCTTTGTCTTTTCCGAGGCGTAATATTGGAGTCCTTTGTTCTTCGTTGACAGAGGGACGTTGATTTGTCTTCGTTTCTGCAATGGGGATTTAGGTAAATATCCTTGCACAATTACCACTCCTTCTTCTTCACTTTTACCTGCAACATTAATTTCTCGAGCCAGATTATTCATTCATTGAGGATTTGAAGCTTATCGTAGAATGCTCTTTGCTTAAGCATTTGGTAAATGCCCTGCCTTACTTACCTTTTTTTTAGGCTTAAGCGTAATCTCTTCTAGATGTTCTAATGAATGAGATATAAATTTTGTATGTTTCACGAAATGATATCACCTGGCAGTGTCATGTCTGATGAGATGAGTTCCGATCTGTCACCCATTGATGCTTGTGGTCTTTCTCGGAGGAGAAAATCTCTTTTCTTGAAGAAATCGCTGGTTACTTCTTAGGATGATGTTAGTTCCAATCTTGCCAGCTTTGGAATGGACAATGTGGAGGCTATTCCTGCTACTGACCATAATGATATCATGCATCCTCCTGAGGGATATTTTTCCTACTCAGTTGTGACGGCTCGCCCCGCACCAGCCGACATTTCCGATGAAACACGCTATGCCGATGCCTAACCAGCATGGGACGGTCGTCAAAAGAAAGGAAAAGGGAAAAAAATTGAATAGTGAACCAACAAAGAACTTGTAGTATATCTCACAGTGCATGGAACAAAATATAATAATAACATAACTTGATATAAAACAGGCGAGACAGTGCATAAGCTGAAAACTAAACCATCATGGCCGCGGAAAATTTAAAATACAGCTTATGATCCAAACCACCATTATTACAACTTTTCTTTTAAACTGTCTCTATTGCAAAATAGGAAGGTACACTACCAATGCCCAAAGTAGTGACCAGTCACAACACATGAAGAATATATGGGAGTAATACGTATAAGCCTCCTGCTCATCTCCGGACAGCTACTCGTGCATAATCACCTGACCTGTCTCTAGTCTGCTCGTTTAGGAGCACCTAGAGTAATAAGAAAAGATATAAAACTCTGGGTCAGACAAAAGTCTGGTATGAGCGATAAGCAGCAAAAACAGAACAATAACAGGTATACATAACCATACCTAAACCTAGACCTGCAACCAAAGAGTTAGCACAACAGGATGTACGATACTCTAAGGTTACACTAACACATGGTGTGAAAATAATAGGGAGGGGGTGTTCATGACATGGTGATAACAAACATCAAACATAGCAATCATCCTCACATCTCTCACTCAGTGCGTAAAGCATACGATATCTACCACTTTAATCACCCAATCTTTTCTACGATCACTCTGCCCCATGGAGTCACGATGACCCCACTGCACTGATCCATAGTCACTAATCCTTTTCTATGTCCACTCTGCCCCATGGAGTCATAACAACTCCACTGCACTGGCTCATAGCCTTGCTACGATCACTTTGCCCCCGTAGAGTTATGACATCTCCACTGCACTGATCCATAGCCAATATCTGTCTCTCAGTGGTGAGTCAAAGCTATAGACATCAATAACCCCTTTGCACACTTCCTGCAGCAAAGTCCAACTCATGAAGTTAACTCATTGGTTCCCTCTGGATCCTGAGTTACAACTCATTTGGACTACCTTTGCATCTCAGGTTTGATATTCTCCAGATCAGTTCGGAAACAAGCTTCCATTTGGATCAGTCTGCTTCTCCTCGTTCAGTCTGTGGTCATCAACCCCGTTCGGGTCGGGTCGTGGTTTCCTCCCAGGTCAGGTTGGTTCGAGTGTGCAAGCACGGTTCGTGGATGGTTCCTGCTGCGGGTCGGATTGGTCTCCTTCACCAGTTCGGGTCGTGATCCCAGGTCGTAGCTCTAATTCAACTCGGTTCAAAGGAGGTGGCTCGGGTCGGGGACTCCTGGTGCGAGCGGTTCGTAATACATGAGGCACGAGCGGGTCGGTTCGTGCTTCCTCCCCCGATCCTATCCGGTCCTTGCACCATTTCCTGCAACTTTTTCCAGCGACTATTTACGCCATACGACGGCGTTTTCGACCATTCTAACTTCACTAGACAATCATAAAACATTCCAAACAGCAATAACAACATGTATAATCAACCACAAACACTAAAATAGTAATTCTAGCATGGCAATATGGACCAATCATACCCAAAACCCATGTTTTCCCCTTAATCATGTTTATCTATAACTAATGATAGGATTAGCAAAACATATCCAAATTAACCCGAACTTCTAACAGAGGCTTAAAATAATATCTAAGAATTTCTCTAGAATTTAATCATGCATAATTTCGTTAATTAACAATAATCAACCCTCATTAGCCGTAATTAGTGAAAAACAATGCAAATCACTCACCTTAGCCACAAATAAAACTTTAGATCTGAAACTCTGCTATTTTGGGGCGTTTTCCTATGCAACACAGCAGCTCCAACTCTGATTTGGTGTAGATTTGCCTTGATTTGATGTGGATCTTCTTAATTAGTGATTAGAAGGTGATTTGGGCTGATTTTAGAAGATGGAGGCCATTACTAAGGTTTCAAGGATGAAAAGTGGCAGTTAAAAAATGACAAAAATTGAATTTCCTAACCGTATCAGCCCTCCCATAACCCTAATCCCGAAATGGGTTATGGGCCTAGTTGCTAATCATCCTAATTGGGCCCGATTAAGCTGTTTTTCACCTTCTAAACCTTGTTTCAGCCATATCTCCCAAACGGTAAGTCCGTTTGGCTAATGTGACCACTCTACGGAAAGGTAAACCATCATACGAATCCAATGGAAGTGGTTTTAGATCAAAATTCCTTACCAATCAAAAGTTATAGGAGAAACAAGATTCTCCAGGGGTAAAATGATCATTTAAAAATTGGCAAAAATCGTGGACATGGGAAATGACCCGAATAGTCGATCCCCAAAGTTACACGACCGTACGAATTCATATGAAAAAATATATTCTACGATCCTTTGATATGTAGAATGTTGGTCGTCACACTCTCTCCCCCTTAAGAAATTTCGTCCCCGAAATTCCTTAACCAAAAACATACAAAGGTGTTCCGCATGCCTATTAGTCATTCACAAACAATCAAACATACACAACAAGCTTACTTAGCATGCGGTTTACTAACAAGGGAAGAAACTATCACTATTAAAATCTTACTACGCAAAGAGTTCTGGATGTGACTTCCTTATGCTCTCCTCGGTTTCCCAAGTACAGTCATTTTCATTCTCGCCCCACTGAACCTTGACCAATTTCATCGTCTTCCTTCGAAGTGGCTTCGTATCATACTCGATAATACAGATCGGCCTGCAGTTCCCAACCGCCTCGGGTTCTACTTCGATGTCATCCAACTAATTCGGTGAAATAGTCATATCGGGGTCGTACACGAAATTCCTTAACTGGGAAACATGAAATACGTTGTGAACTCTTGCCATCTTGTCAGGTAATCCAACTTATATGCTAAATTCCCAACTTGTTCGAGAATTAGGAATGGACCAACAAACCTTGGTGCTAGCTTGCCTCTCCTACCAAATCGAATCACACTCTTTAACGGAGAAATCTTGACAAACACCAAGTCAGCAACGGAGAATTTCAATTCTCTTCGTCTCTTATCAGCATAACTCTTCTCCGTATCTTGGGCAGCCTTCATTCGTTGTTGGATAACCTTGATCTTATCCGAGGTTTCTCTTATAACATCTGGCCCAAGAACAAAAATTTTCACCAATTTCTAGCCAACATGATGGTGAGTTGCACGATCTTCCGTACAAAGCTTCAAATGGAGCCATACCAATATTGGATTGAAAACTGTTATTATATGCAAACTCTACTATATGAAAATGGTCACCCCATGATCCACCAAAATCCAATACACAAGCTCTCAAGAGATCTTCTAATACATGATTCACCCTCTCTGTTTGACCGTCGGTTTGAGGATGGTATGCGGCACTAAGATGTAATTCTGATCCTAATGCCTCTTTTAAGCTCTTCCAAAACCCACTAGTAAACAACGAATCTCGGTCACTCACAATGCCTTTGGGTACTCCATGAAATCTCACTACCCACGTCATATACAGTTCTGCTGACTTAGCTGCTGTTCTATTTGACTTAACGGGTATAAATCTTGCACTCTTGGTCAATCGGTCCACAATCACCGAAATGCTATCATGGCCTGATCTAGTCCTTGGTAAACCATCAACGAAATCCATTGAGACTTGTTCCCATTTCCATTCGGTAATTTCCAGTGGTTGTAACAAACCACTAGGCTTCCTTTTCTCAGCTTTAACCAGCTGGCAATTCATGCATTTGGATATAAACTTCCGAATGTCTCTCTTCATCCCTTCCCAGTAATAAGTCTGCTTCATGTCTCGATACATTTTGTTAACACCGGGATGTATAGTCAATTTTGAGTGATGACATTCTATAAGTACTTCATCTCTCAATCCATTGACATTGGGTACAACTATTCTCCCTTTCTTTCTAAGCCATCCTTCTCGATTAAGCCCATACTTGTTCATCTCCTCATCGATATCCATATCTAACTTGGAGATGATTTCCAATAAGTTAGGATCGTCCTTCTGACTGGAACTAATCTGCTCAATCAAAGTGTCTGATCGTCACACTTGCTAACATTTCTGGATCCAATTCGCACATTGGTCTAAAATCATACCTAGCGATATACTCCAGTTGCTTCCATTCCAGAAACATAGCCCCCTAAACTGGCATGTCTCCTACTCAATGCATCAGCTACTGCATTGCCCTTTCCTGGTGTATATGCGATATCGAAATCATAGGAAGACAAGAATTCTAACCATCTTTGCTGACGGAGGTTTAGATCCTTCTGAGAGAAGAGATACTTTAACGACTTATGATTGGTAAACAACTCAAATCTTTCTCCCAAGAGATAGTGTCTCCACATCTTCAATGCAAACACGATCGCTGCCAACTCCAAATCATGGGTAGGATATCTTTTCTCATGCGGTTTCAGTTGCAGACTAGCATAAGCTACAACCCTGCCTCCTTGCATCAATACAACACCTAGTCCGGTTCCACATGCATCCATGTATACTGTCATCTCTTGTTTCCCTTTAGGAACGACTAACACTGGCGCACGCGTCAACTTTTCCTTTAGACTCTTGAATTCATTTTCACATCTTCCGTCCCAGACGAAAGCTTGATTCTTCTTAGTCAACTGAGTTAACGGTGCCGCTATCTTGGAGAAGTCTTGGATAAACTTACGATAATATCCAGCTAATCCTAAGAAACTTATTATATCTATTGCATTCTTGGGCGTAGACCAATCCTGTACCGTAGCCACCTTCGTAGGGTCCACGGCAATACCATCCTCTGAAACAACATGGCCCAAGAATCTCACTTCCCTCCTTCAGGAGTGACACTCAGAAAATTTTGATTTCAATTGGTGTTTTTTCAACACCTCCATCACTATCCTCAAGTGTTCTTTGTGTTCTTCCTCTGTCCTCGAGTAAACAAGGATATCGTCTAAGAACACAAGAACAAACTTATTCAATTAATCCCTGAATACCCTATTAATAAGACACACAAAATATGTTGTTGCATTGGTCAATCTGAATGGCATAACCAACCACCCATAGAATCCAGAAGACGTCCGAAAAGTCGTTTTAGGAATACTCTCGGCTGCTACTCGGAGCTGATGAAATCCTATCACGAGGTCCAACTGGGAGAACATTCTTGCTCCTTCCAGTTGATCAAACAAATCATATATCCGTGGAAGAGGATACTTATTCTTCTTAGTCACTTTATTCAACTAGCGATAGTCCACACATAAACGAAGGGAACCATCTGCCTTAGTGGCAAACACGACTGGTGCTCCCCACTCGGAGACACTTCTTCGGATACATCCCTTCTTCAAAAGATCGCTTACTTGTACCCCGAGCTATCGCTGCTCACTTGGTGCCATACGACGAAGTGGCATCACTATAGATCTGGTATCTTTCACTAAATCAATACGGAACTCAATCTCTCAGTGTGGTGGAAGTCTGGTCACTTCCTCGAAGAAATCCGGATATTGGCCAGTAATGGGAACTCCTGTTAACTCGTCCTACGGGATGTCTAGAGAATTTAAAAAACTAATCATCACCTCAACACTAGGTAGGCCACCAAACACTACCCTCCTCCCACCATCCACCCTAATAGTCACCGAAAACCCTCATAATATACCACAATCCCATATCTTTGGAGCCAATCGACTCCAAAATAATGCCGAACCCAGTAAAGCCCAAAACAAAGCAATCACAAGCAAACATACATCCATGACTCGATAAGACCAGATTTCGACAAATCATACTAAGGCTGGTCGAACCACCAATCGGGTTCGTCACCACTAAAGGTCTATCGACTATCTCGGGTTCCAATCCCAACCTATCTACCAGGTCACTAGATATGAAGGAATGGGAAGCCCCAGTATCATACAGTACTCGAACAGGAACATCATAAATAGAAAGCATACCTTAAATTATGACATTCTTTCCTTTCTCCGCTGCAGTTGGGGCATTCACGAAGAAGGAACGACATTAATAGCACATGCTTTCACAATCTGCTTCTCTTTAGTGGGTTGCAGACATTTATCCTTGTGATGTCCCACTTGGCTGCAGTAAAAGCACTTTCTGTCTACTGGCTTTGCTTGACATTCTTTAGCATAATGGCCCTTCTTGCCACTGATAAAGCACTCTACCTCTTTCTTCTCTTTCTTTTTTTGACCATCCTTGTTCTGACTCTGCTTCCTTTTATTCTGAGAATTATTCTTGCCTCCGTCGCTTACCTGCGGCTTTGGCCCCTCTGCAGATGCAACAACGACCTTAGTCTTGAGCTTAGGATAAAGACTTTCTGATCTCAGTGCTTTTCCAACAATCGATTCAAAAGCCTCATCAATATGGTTTATAAGCCTTTCCCCAAGTACTGATCTAATCCTGTTATGAACTTCTCGTCCTTCTTCTCGACAGTATCGATAAGAGATAACCCATACTTCGATAAAGTATCGAACTCAGCAATATACTCCGAGACTGCCCTACCATTCTGATTAAGCTCTAGAAAATTCCTAAACAATTCTGATTTCTGAGCAGTTGGGATAAACTTATCACTAAAGTGGGTCTTAAACTGATTCCAAGTAACTTGATCCTCTGGAGTAGCTGCCTTAATAGCATTCCACCAGTTCATTGCCCGTCCTTGCAGCTGACGGGATGCTGCCTTCTCTTCATCGCATCCTCGATACCCAAATCTTCGAAGATGCGCTCACGGCTATTAAGCCAATCCTGAACTTCTGTAGCCGATTCCATTCCGTGGAACAACTTCCCACCAAGACTAGTGTAGTCCTTACAGAGCTTGGCAAAATCGGCCTTAGGCGCCTGCACTGCTGCACCACCACTATTTGCAGCATTAGGAGCTTCCCTTTGAACATCCCTAAGCATCTCTCACATGAAGTCAGTGAACATCGTCACCATATCAGGAGCATTCCTATTGTTGGCCCCTGAACCCGTACCCCTCGTATATCGGCTCATCGTTCAATTTGTAAAAAGAAAATGATTAACCATCTCCATAGTGGTGCCAGTGCAATGTGACTTCATCCTCAAATATACTAATAGTATATACATAGCTTTTGAAAATCAAAATATCACAAATACGCGCACTCATATACGTACTATCTCTCCCTGGTGTCTTTCCCTAGGTTAACTACGCAACCTAGAGCTCTGATACCAAGTGTGACGGCCCGCCCCGCACCAGCCGACATTTCCAATGAAATGCGCTGTGCCGATGCCCAACCCGCACAGGACAGTCATCAAAAGAAAGGAAAAGGGAAGGAATCTGAACGGTGAACCAACAAAGAACCTCTAGTATATCTCACAGTGCATGGAAAAAATATAATAATAACATAACTTGATATAAAACAGGCGAGACAGTGCATAAGCTGAAAACTAAACCATCATAGCAGCGGAAAATTCAAAATACAGCTTATGATCCAAACCACCATTATTACAACTTTTTTTTAAACTGTCTCTAAAGTAAAAAAAAAAGGAAGGTACACTATTAATGCCCAAAGTACTGATCAGTCACAACACAGGGAGAATATATGGGAGTAACACGTGTAAACCTCCTGCTCGTCTTCGGACAACTACTCGTGTATAATCACCTGACCTGTCTCTAGTCTGCTCGTTTAGGAGCACCCAGAGTAATAAGAAGAGACATAAAACTCTTGGTCAGACAAAAGTCTGGTATGAGTGATAAGTACCAAAAATAGAACAATAACAGGTATACATGTAGCGTCCCAGAAATTTTGACTCTCGAATCCAGAGATTTATACACTTCATGTCCAAATTTAAGTATCGAAATCCCAGAAAGCTAATAGAAAGAAATAAGAGGATGAGAAATAGAAAGAAAGATAAGAATAGAAGAAAGAAGAAGAACAATAATACACAGTCTCACATCGCAGCAGAATAAAATACAATACAGAAATTATCTTTATCGAAAAAAAAAACTTGAAATATACTTACACTTCATCAGAGTACAGCGGACATTTCATTCATCTGGACAGTTATAACAGTCTGTCCTCATTCACAACACACAACGGAATAATATATACATATACTCCTTCGTCTGGTCTCCTGAAATCTGTATCTTATCTTGAACCTGCACAACTCAGTCTGACCCAACTTGGTCTAACCCGAGCATTACAAACGCACAGGTCAGTCTGGTGAACCAGCGTGAGAAAAACTCACTTAATTATTGGTAGCATCCAACTTGATTTTAACGTTAAAAATGATTTCGAAAGAAAAAGATAATCATAAGACCAATCCACACATAAAAACAGACGTTTTTTACCTTATGATAACCCAAGACATTTTTGAAATTAATATCCTGTTGTGATATTACAATAGTGTCTAAATACAAATAGTTAGAATCTAGCAGAACGCTTGCATCTCACGCTCTACATATATAGTATACAATCAAAACTGAGGGCGCTTATTAGAGATTGGATTTCCAACTATGACAAGGTATGGAACCACTTGCCGATAGTGTATCTCTAGAGAGGAATACACTGGGTTCAATAAGAACGTCTTGCAACCCGGCCCACACATGACCGACCACTCATTTCTCTTGAGTGTATCGAATATATTGTCACCTACAATTGCTAGCAACATAACCATTCCTGGGAGATACAGAAGCGAAAAGAAGTAGCAAATATGAATATTCTCTAGACGGTGACAATACACCCTAATGGGGGCGACCCACATAGCCATGTTGCCTGCCCAATTTTTTCCATTTCCCGGTTGATGAGGCTGGAGGTCATAATTTATTTAGTTGTTTATTTATTTATATTCTTATGGAACATCTGGCCACTATTCACTTGGAATGCCACATCATCAGATCTGCCAAATCACTAATTGACGTCCACAAAAATATTATGGTCATTAAGCTAAGAGAAGTGCCCTTCTCCGCCACAAACAGAAATACGTTTGTAAAAACCAATATACGTGATCCTTTTAGAAATACTTTGTCAGACATTCGTCTATACAAGTTGTCCTAGGTCTGGACAAACCGAAGGCACCCTCCTACCACATCCTAGGAATCACCCTATAGATTAATAGCGAGAAGTCCTTGCAATCCATAAATTCTAACCACGATAGAACCACAATATATCTCTGGCCACTAAACCATAGATTTTAAGTAGTTCTTCCGCTTTATGAAGCTTTAGGATCTTCAATGCTCCGTCTCGATCAGCGTCGGGTATATATTCAACATTTTCGTATTTGCTGGTCGGAATGGTTTTCAAATATAATTTTGATCCCGGTCTTCCGTACCAACAATCGCTTTAGGCCAGATTTGATAGTCGGTTATTTAACTATCAAATAAAAACAACCATTCATCCATAAAAGAAAAATTGAATTTATTGATTCAATATTCGCCTCTTTAATTAATCATTTATAATTAAACTTCTTAATTTTCCCAATATCTGAAATATTCATTTCTCTTCTTATATTAGTATAAGAATATTCAAAATTGTTTATTTCCAATACTTTTGGAACACACTTTTCATTTTGGCCATTAGTCCCTAACCATAAATTTTGTAAAAGAATAATTCTCAAAATGTCAATCCCAAAGGCCGAAACCCACATCAGACTGAAATTCAGAAAACCATCCATCTCAACTAGTCTCCAATCAGTTTCTAATTTCCATTAACTTCATTTCTTACTTTCTAACAAAATAGAATTTCCAAATATCAATTACCATTTTAAATGAAATTTTTATCTCAAATTTATAACTATTCAAATATTTAACTTGAGAATAACGTTACAAAATATTGCTACAATCTTTATAAAATATTCCTTTAAGGGTTTGATTTGCAAAACATTTTCTAAATATTTATTTCTAAACTGATACAAGATTTTATTATAATGATGTATTTTCATTAACCAACTCAATTTCATTTACATTTGTAAACCAGGTTTTGACAAGTCTTTAACCCATAAATAATTTTTACAAACAGTTGTATATGTTTAAAACTCCATTCTAGTTTTAATTCACTATGCTTTATTTATTTCTATTCTAACTTCTATTTGAAATATTCATATTTAACTTTTGCAAATTCTTACCAATAATATTTATTTTAATAAACCGTATATAAAATCCTTTAATATAATCCATATTATATTTTCCAATTTGGTTCGTCTCCAATTCAATTATTATTTATAATTTAAAATCCTTTCTAACTTCCTTTCAAAATTTCTTAGTTGCAAAATATTCACTTCAACCCTTATTCACCTCACCCGTGAATAATAACCTATAATACACATCTATTCTTGACTAAATTTGTTGGTTTGTCCAAACTTGTCGGTTTCAAGTTCCAATTCTATTATCGCTTTTATTATTAGATTTATTTCATATAATCTAATTTATAATTTCTATTGAACTTGGAGAATTCAAATCCATTAACAATACCGATTCCAAACCCGATTTCCATTTATCCTCATATTATCATTTCTGAATGCTCTAATAATGCATTTCTTTATAAATATGGTTTATAAAATCAACCTGTCGCCTTATTTGTTAAAACAAGTCTCTACTGTTCAATTCTATTTATAACTTGGTTTCTAAATAAATATCCTACTTGAAAATAAAATTCCCTTTTAAATACTTTTAAATATTTAAATTCCAATTTAAATGTGAATATAAACCTGCTTAAGATTTCCTTTAACTATAAACAAGTTCTTATACTTCCTAAATTCCTCTAAATGAATTCAAATTACTGGATTATCGCTTTGATTATTATTAAGTAAATAATAATTCCTTTCCACATTATATAAAAATACACTGCTTCATCATTTACTATTAATATAATAGTTAACCTCTCTTTAAAATAATTATTCACTTCCTTAAAAATTCAATAGTCGTCTTTGCTCTTGTTTCTATTCATAAATTTGGTTTCAAAATAAATATCTAAAATTCCCTTTTTGTATACTTTATATATTTAAATTCTGTTTAAAATCCATTTATTATTTTTGACATCCAAAAATATCAAAAATCAAGATCCAGGGTTAATACTCATCCAAATAGGTCATATACAATCATAGGTGATCAATCATATCATACAACAGCATATATGTGAAAACAATAAATAAATGTTGAGGAATCCAGTTGGATTCCTCCAACCTGTTTTTTGTGCATCCACAGATGTTAGTCAACAATAATAATCCCCATCCTGCTTCGAGGCAGGATATCGCGGTATAGAAGGTCATCCACTATATATATTGTGGGGCATATAGGGAAATCATCCGCTAATGATACTACGGGCATCCGCTAATGGTACTGCGGGCATTATCCAATCACCAATCACTAATATTATCATTATATAATATTATTATATAATATTATCACTTTATATCAAGCAATTATAATCCAATAAGCAACCAATAAAATTTGAACTAATAAAAATAGTACCCAATAATTTAACTGAGTGAATTTAATTCATCTCGATTTTTCCATTTCTAAATATCATGTTAATTTCCAAATCATCTTGTCTCCGAACCATCTTGAATAATTTATACCTACGGTTATTCAATTTTATTTAACGATCAATCTATTGTTAATTAAAATTAATTCCTAACAAAATTAAATAATTTATTCTAAGTAAGTTTAAATTTCGGTCAAACGAATACCTTGTTATCTATCTTCAGTTCCCAATATCACGACTTCCATCATCAATGTCGAATCAACGTATGGTGGCCTTGACCTCCGCTGCAATGCCACAACTTCAGCTCCCCAATACACATACCCCTCCTCCAAATAGACAGCCAATGCTACACTCCTCCAATCACAGACTATATTTATAGCATCCCTGTTCCAAAAATCAGAGACCCAACTCCCTTGATTACTCCACCGCCCAGGTTGATCTCCATAACACTTCAATGTCACTACAATGGCTCACCATTCCCACAAAACCGGATTGACTTCTTGGAATTCAACTCCAGATCAAACTTAGCTATTCAACAGCTCCTAAAAAACCCATAACTTCAATTCCTCATCCAAACAGATCCACATTCCTCACTTCTCACTACGCACAGAATCTTCCCCGGTTCATCAATATTCATACCACTATTTTGGCCACCTGACTGTCATTCTCTACATCTAAAAATGCACCCATTCGCACTACCAAAATGCCACTGCAGGGCTGCCCATTTCGTACGGTCATCCCCTATTTCATCATACCATTCCAATCGCATCTACCCAACGTCAGCCTTCCATAGTTCATCGCTCTAGTCGCGCCCCTATGAATCTGCTCCACCTACATCTTCTTCATGAGCGTCTCCATCTAATTTGAGTGTTAGAAAAATTGTGAGTTCAAGTTGTAATTTCGATTCAGCAAACCTCCTTTTAAATCGCAGGTACCTTCAGGCGTTCGATCCAGTTGCAATGAATCAATCGGTCAAATCGCGAGTTCCATTTCGAGCTTCAGGATAATGCAGTGGATTTAATCGCGATTTCAGTTTTGATTTTCCCCTTTTTATTTTATTTTTGAATTGCGGAAAATGATTTCAATGATACTGGAAAAAGAGGAAAAAAAAGAACAAAGGCCAAAGGAATTTTCTTTGAGTTGTTTTGTGGAGATGGCAGATTATCTGATGGCAACACTTCTTATATAGGCAAGGATTAAATCGATACGAACAACGTCGAACTCAACTGGTACAGATAGGTTGGCATTATGCGTTGACATTATGCAGGAAATAGGCTTGCAGTATTCTTAATGAATGACTAAAAGTAGAAGAGACCCTTCGATTTGAAAGAACAAAGCAGTGGGTAGATTTCAGACATAGGTGAGGTAGGGGAAGACTTAGCACCATACGTGAAAGGAAAGAACAACCTGTAGGCTATGAGTAGAATACACTTCGGTGATAAGGAATAGGGGTATGTAGTCTGCGTTGTAAGATTATACATCAGCTTTATTATTATTATTATTTTATGTTGATGTGAACCGATGTTAATTTATTCAAATAAAAATATCAAAAAATTTCAAACTCCTATCTAAACACAGCAAAAGGCATTTCTAGGGTAATATCACTGTTTTGAACATAATGGGACGGATTCTGAATCCCCATTTGATCGTATGGAAAAGATATTAAATTAAACCGGCGATTTACAATTAAATTCTATTTAATTATTCTTATTTAATAAATTAAATAAATAAACTCTATATAAATCTCCAATTTAAATTCAAATCAAATATTTAATCGTTTTAATCGTTCAATGTTAACCGTCGAAAAATACGGGATGTTACATTCCTTCCCCCTTAAAAGAATTTCGTTCCCGAAATTACTAAGTAGAAAAGGTGCTACATCTTATTCACTTCCCACAATCCACCTATGCAACTCACCAAAACATTCTTACTACATAACCAACCCATCAGTTCGCAAAAAAAAATCCGTAACTTCAATTTCCCATTGAACATTAACTTTTTGTTGACAAAAATTTTCAAAACTGTTGAAAATTTTTCTAACTCCCTAAATTTTCAAATTTTTTTGCCAGCACCTCCTTTGTATGGGCTGATCGGTACTACAACAAAATGCCTCTCTGGGCCCCCTCTACTCAAAAAGAAAATCAAAAACCCAAACGGCTTGCCATATAGGCTCATAAAATCCCATATTGAATTAAACATGTACCTTTTTGTCGGGCATCTCATAATATCTTCACAATTGCTTCCATCTAATAAACATGTTCAATCATATACACCTGTACTTATGACTGATTATAAGCAATTTAACTTCTTACTTCCAATTCACCAATCCATCCAGCAATTTGCTTTCCTGGCTTAACTAATGATAGTCTAAACATCCCTGTTCAAATTCCTACACTTTTGCTTATAAACAAGTCAAGATTTATTTATAATTCAAGTTCCAGGTTTGATTTTTCAATATACGAGTCCATTTACATTTGAGTCCAAATTTTAATTTCAATCAAACTCAATTTGATTTATTCTTCCAAGTCATATTTAGTTATTCTATTTGAATTAGGTTCACTTCACTTTACTTCTTGTTCTACTCGACATTTTCAAACTATAGGCATCAAGCTCAATTTAAATTATCAACATTCCATTTATTGATGTCTCAACTTGGATTCAAGCATTTTTCATTTCATTTTAATTTCCATAATTTTAATTCACCGATCCTATTTTAGCCAAGTTATAATTTATCATAACTAATTGATTTCTCACATTAGTTATCTTCATCTCATAATCCGATTCTTATTGCAAAAATCCCTTTTTATTCAATTCTCCTGAATTCATGTTTATTTACTAACTCAATTCCAAGTTTTATTAAACTTGCCCCTTTTAAGTCAAGTTTCAATCATTCAATTCATAGTATTGGATTTATTTTTCTTAGTTTCCAATTTATTTATTCAACTTCATTAATTGTTGGTAGATTTTTATCCAATCCAACAATTAATTAACAACGCTCAATCAACCTAACCAAACCAGTTGAATTCATATTTAATATTAATATATTCATATTTATTTTGGCTTAAACTATTTTAATATCAATTGGTTAATATCAGAATGATTTCTAATCTAATATTATTTCTTATTTCCATTAGCTTTCAATATATAATTTCAATTTCTGGTTTTTTTTATTCCAAGAATCATCATTTATTTAATCTTCTAGTTAGATTAAACCAATTTGCTTCAATAATCTTATTTGGATTCCATTCAAATCAATCAATAATCAAATATAACACAAAAAACTATTTCTTTTTTTATATAAAAATAGGATTTGGGCAAAATTATTTCATTTACCCTTTTTTCAAAACAATAATGTGTCAGTCACCAGTTCAAAATTGAACCGATCAGATAACACAATACAAAACATTTTATTATATAGAATCTACAAATACGCTCCCATATATATACGTATTTACACTCAAACTCAATCTAGGTTATTACTAACCCCATCTTTATCGAGTCATACCACAGAGCCAAGGTTATTCCTAAACCATTGCTCTGATACCAACTGTAGCGTCCCAGAAATTTCGAATCTCGAATCCAGACATTTATACACTCCAAGTCCAAATTCAAGTATCGAAATCCTAGAAAGCTAATAGAAAGAAATAAGAGGATGAGAAATAGAAAGAAAGATAAGAATTGAAGAAAGAAGAAGAACAATAATACATAGTCTCACATCGCAGCGGAATATAATATAATACAGAAATAATCTTTATTGAAAAAAAATGGAAATATACTTACACTTCAACAGAGTACAGCGACCATTTCATTCATATGGACAGTTATAATTGTCTGTCCTCATTCACAACACACAGCAGAATAATATATACATATACTCCTTCGTCTGGTCTCCTGAAATCTGTATCTTATCCTGAACCTGCACAACTCGGTCTGACCTAACTTGGTCTGACCCGAGCATTACAAACACACAGGTCAGTCTGGTGGACCAGCGTGAGAAAAACTCACTAAATTATTGGGAGCATCCAACTTGATTTTAACATTAAAAATCATTTTGAAAGAAAAAGATAATCGTAAGACCAATCCACACATAAACACGGACGGTTTTTACCTTACGATAACCCAAAACATTTTTGAAATCAATATCTTGTTGTGATATTACAATAGTGTCAAAATACAAATAATTAAAATCTAGCAGAACGCTTGCATCTCACATTCTACATATATAGTATAAAATGAAAACCACGGGCGCTTATTGGAGATTGGATTTCCAACTATGACAAGGTACGGAACCACCTGCCGATAGTGTGTCTCTAGAGAGGAATACACTGGGTTCAACAAGAACATCTTGCAACACGACCCACACATGACCGACTACTCATTTCACTTAAGTGTATTGAATATATTGCCACCTACCGTTGCTAGCAACATAATCGTTCCTGGGAGATACAGAAGCGAAAAGAAGTAACAAATATGAATATTCTCTAGATGGTGACAAACCCGATTTTTGTCATTTCCCGGTTGATGAGGCTTGAGGTCATAATTTATTTAGTTGTTTATTTATTTATATTTTTATGGAACATCTGGCCACTATTCACTTTGAATGCCACATCGTCAGATCCGCCAAATCAGTAATTAACGTCCATAAAAATATTCTGGTCGTTAAGCTAAGAGAAGTGCCCTTCTCCGCCACTAACAGAAATACGTTTTTAGAAATCAATGTACGTGATTCTTATAGAAATACTTTGTCAGACATTCATCCATTCAAGTGGTCCTGGGTCTGGACAAACCGAAGGCACCCTCCTACCACATCCTAGGAATCACCATATAGATTAGTAGCGAGAAGTCCTTGCAATCCATAAATTCCAACCACGACAAAACCACAGTATATCTCTGGCCGATAAACCAAAGATTTTAAGTAGTTGTTCTGCTTTATGAAGCTTTACGATCTTCAATACTCCATCTCAATCAGCGTCGGGTACATATTCAACGTCTTCGTATTTGCTGGTCGGAATGGTTTTCGAATATAAATTCGATCCCGGTCTTTCCGTACTAACAATCGCTTTAGGCCAGATTTGATAGTCGGTTATTTAACTATCAAATAAAAACAATAATTCGTCCATAAAAGAAAAATTGAATTTATTGATTCAATATTCGCCTCTTTAATTAATCATTCGATAATTAAACTTCTTAATTTTCCCAATATCTGAAATATTCATTTCTCTTCTTATATTAGTATAAGAATATTCAAAATCGTTTATTCCCAATACTTTTGGAACACACTTTTCATTTTGGCCATTAGTCCGTAACCGTAAATTTGGTAAAAGAATAATTCTCTAAATGTCAATCCCAAAGGCTGAAACCCACATCAGACCGGCATTCAGAAAACCATCCATCTCAACTAGTCTCTGATCACTTTCTAATTTCCAATAACTTCATTTCTTACTTTCTAACGATTTTTTTTTCCAAATATCAATTACCATTTTAAATGAAATGTTTATCTCAAATTTATAACTATTCGAATATTTAACTTGAGAATAACATTACAAAATATTGCTACAATCTTTATAAAATATTCCCTTAAGAATTTGATTTGCAAAACATTTTCTAAATATTTATTTCTAAACTGGTACAAGATTTTATTATAATGATGTATTTTCATTAACCAACTCAATTTCATTTACATTTGTAAACCAGGTTTTAACAAGTCTTTAACCCATAAATAATTTTTACAAGCATTTGTATATGTTTAAAACTCCATTCTAGTTTCATTTCACTAAGCTTCATTTATTTCTATTCTAACTTCTGTTTGAAATATTCGTATATAACTTTTGCAAATTCTTACTAATAATATTTATTTTTATAAACCATATATAAAATCCTTTAATATAATCCATATTATATTTTTCCAATTTGGTTCGTCTCCAATTCAATTATTATTTATAATTTAAAATCCTTTCTAACTTCCTTTCAAAATTTCTTAGTTGGAAAATATTTGCTTCAACCCTTATTCACCTCACCCGTGAATAATAACCTTTAATACACATCTATTCTTGGCTAATTGGTTGGTTTGTCCAAACTTGTCGGTTTCAAGTTCCAATTCTATTATCACATTTATTATTAGATTTATTTCATATAATCTAATTTATAATTTCTATTGAACTTGGAGAATTCAAATCCATTCACAATACCGATTCCAAACCCAATTTCCATTTATCCTCATGTTATCATTTCTGAATACTCTAATAATGCATTTCTTTATAAATATGGTTTATAAAATCAATATGTCGTCTTACTTGTTAAAACAAGTCTCTACTGTTCAATTCTATTTATAACTTGGTTTCTAAATAAATATCCTATTTGAAAATAAAATTCCCTTTTAAATACTTTTAAATATTTAAATTCCAATTTAAATGTGAATATAAACCTGCTTAAGATTTCCTTTAACTATAAACAAGTTCTTATACTTCCTAAATTCCTCTAAATGAATTCAATTTACTGGATTATCGCTTTGATTATTATTAACTAAATAATAATTCATTTACACATTTTGTAAAAATACTCTGCTTCATCATTATATTAATATAATAGTTAACCTCTCTTTAAAATAATAATCCACTTCCTTAAAAATTCAATAGTCGTCTTTACTTTCGTTTCTATTCATAAATTTGGTTTCTAAATAAATATCTAAAATTCCCTTTTTAAATACTTTATATATTTAAATTCTGTTTAAAATCCATTTATTATTTTTGACATCCAAAAATATCAAAAATCAAGATCCAGGGTTATTACTCGTCCAAACAGATCATATACAATCATAGGTGATCAATCATATCATACAACAGCATATATGTGAAAACAATAAATAAATGTTGAGGAATCCAGTTGGATACCTCCAACCTGTTTTTCCTGCATCCACAGATGTTAGTCAACAATAATAATACCCATCCTGCTTCGAGGCAGGATATCGCGGTATAGAAGCTCATCCACTATATATATTGTTGGACATATAGGGAAATCATCGCTAATGGTACTGCGGGCATCCGCTAATGGTACTGCGAGCATTATCCAATAACCAATCACCAATATTATTATTATATAATATTATTATATAATATTATCACTTTATATCAAGCAATTATCATCCAATAAGCAAGCAATAAAATTTAAACTAATAAAAATAGTTCCCACTAATTTAACTGAGTGAGTTTAACTCACCTCGATTTTTCCATTTCTGAATATCATGTTAATTTCCAAATCATCGCGTCTCCGAACCATCTTGAATAATTTATACCTATGGTTCTTCAATTTTATTTAACGATCAATCTAATGTTAATTAAAATTAATTCCTAATAAAATTAAATAATTTATTCTAAGTAAGTTTAAATTTCTGTCAAACGTATACCTTGTTATCTATCTTCGGTTCCCAATATCACGACTTCCATCATCAATATCGAACCAACGTCCGGCGGCCTTGACCTCCACTGCAATACCACAACTTCAGCTCCCCAGTACACATAACCCTCCTCCAAACAGACAACCAATGCTATAATCCTCTAATCACAGACTATATTTACAGCATCCTTGTTCCAAAAATCAGATATCCAACTCCCTTTATTACTCCACTGCCCAGGTTGATCTCCATAACACTTCGTTGTCACTACAATGGCTCACCATTCCCACAAAACCGGATTGACTTCCTGGAATTCAACTCCAGATCAAACTCAAGATATTCAACAGCTCCTAAAAAAAACCATAACTTCAATTCCTCATCTAAACAGATCTGCACTCCTCACTTCTCACTACACACAACATCTTCCCCGGTTCAGCAATATTCGTACCACTATTTTGTCCACCTGACTGTCATTCTCTACATCCAAAAATGCACCCATTCGCACTAACAAAATACCACTGCATGGCTCCCCATTTCGTATGGTCATCCCCTATTTCATCAGACCATTCCAATTGCATCTACCTAACATCAGCCTTCCATAGTTCAACGCTCCAGTCGCGCCCCTGTGAATCCACTCCACCTACATCTTCTTCATGAGCATCTCCATCTAATTTGAGTGTTAGAAAAATCATGAGTTCAAGTTGTAATTTCTATTTCGCAACCCTCCTTTTAAATCGCGGGTAGCTTCAAGCGTTCGATCCAGTTGCAATGAATCAACCGGTCAAATCGCAAGTTTCCATTTCGAGCTTCAGGATAACGCGGTGGATTTAATCGCGATTTCAGTTTTGATTTTCCCTTTTTTATTTTATTTTTGAATTGCGGAAATTGATTTCAATGATACTGGAAAAAGAGGGAAAAAAGAACAGAGGCCAAAGGAATTTTCTTCGAGTTGTTTTGTGGAGATGGCAGATTATCCGATGGCAACACTTCTTATATAGGCAAGGATTAAATCGATAAGAACAACGTCGAACTCAACTGATACAGATAGGTTGGCATTAGGCGTTGACATTATGTAGGAAATAGGCTTGCAGTATTCTTAATGAATGACTTGAAGTAGAAGAGACCATTCGATTTGAAAGAACAGAGCAGTGGGTAGATTTCAGACATAGATGAGGTAGGGGAAGACTTTGCACCATACGTGAAAGGAAAGAACAACCTGTAGGCTATGGGTAGAATACACTTCGGTGATAAGGAATAGGGGTATGTAGTTTGTGTTGTAAGATTATACATTAGCTTTATTATTATTATTTTATGTTGATGTGAACCGATGTTAATTTATTCAATTAAAAATATCACAAAATTTCAAACTCCTATCTGAACGCAACAAAAGGCATTTCTAGTGTAATATCATTGTTCTGAACATAATGGGACGGATTCTGAATCCCCATTTGATTGTATGGAAAAGATATTAAATTAAACCGATGACTTACAATTAAATTCTATTTAATTATTCTTATTTAATAAATTAAATAAATAAACTCTATATAAATCTCCAATTTAAATTCAAATCAAATATTTAATCGTTTTAATCGTTCAACGATAACCGTCAAAAAATACAGGACGTTACAATACATTACCATACCTGAACCTAGACCTGCAACCAAAGAGTTAGCACAACAGGATGTACGATACTCTAAGGTGACACTAACACATGGTGTGAAAATAATGGGGAGGGGGTGTGCATGACATGGTGATAGCAAACATCAAACATAGCAATCATCCTCACATTTCTCCCTCAGTGCGTAAAGCATACGATATCTACCACTTTAATCAACCAATCCTTTGCTACGATCACTCTGCCTTATGGAGTCACGATGACCCCACTGCACTGATCCATACCTACTAATCCTTTGCTATGTCCACTCTGCCCCCATAGAGTCATAACAACTCCACTGCACTAGCTCATAGCCTTCTACGATCACTTTGCCCCATAGAGTTATGACTACTCCACTGCACTGATCCATAGCCAATATCCGTCTCTCATTGGTGAGTCAAAGCTGCAAACATCGATAACCCCTTTGCACACGTCCCACAACAAAGTTCAACTCATGAAGTTAACTCGTTGGTTCTCGTCTGGATCCCGAGTTATAATTTCTCATTTGGACTACCTTTGGATCTCGGGTTTGGTCTTCTCCGGATCGGTTCGGAAACAAGATGCCATTTGGATCAGTCTTCTTCTCTTTGTTCAGTCCATGGTCATCAACCCTATTTGGGTCGCGTCATGGTTTCCTCCCAGGTCGGGTCGGTTCGAGTGTGCAAGCACGGTTCGTGGATGGTTCCTGCTCCGGGTTAGGTCGGTCTCCTTCACCAGTTCGGGTCGTGATCCTAGGTCGTAGCTCCAATTCAACTCAGTTCGGAGGAGGTGGCATGGGTTGGGGACTTCTGGTGTGAGCGGTTCGTAATACATAAGTGGGTCGGTTCGTGCTTCCTCCCCCCGATCTGATTCGGTCCCTGCACCATTTCCTGCAACTTTTTCCAGCGGTTGTTTTACGCCATACGACGGCGTTTTCGACCATTCTAACTTCACTAGACAATCATAAAACATTCCAAACAGTAATAGCAACATGTATAATCAACCACAAACACTAAAACAACAATTCTAGCATGGCAATATGGATCAATCATACCCAAAACCCATGTATTCCCCTTAATCATGTTTAACTAGAACTAGTGATAGGATTAGCAAAACATATCCAAATTAACCCAAACTTTTAACAGAGGCTTAAAATAATATTTAAGAATTTTTAAATATTTTTCCAGAATTTAATCATGCATAATTTCGTTAATTAACACTAATCAACCCTAATTAGCCGTAATTAGTGAAAAACAATGAAAATCACTCACCTTAGCCACAAATAAAACTTTAGATCTGAAACTTTACTGTTTTGGTGCATTTTCCTATGCAATATAGTAGCTCCAACTCTGATTTGGTGTTGATTTGCCTTGATTTGATGTAGATCTTCTTAATTAGTGATTAGAAGGTGATTTGGGATGATTTTAGAAGATGGAGGCCATTACTAAGATTTCAAGGATGAAAAGTGGCGGCTGAAAAATGACAAAAACTGAATTTCCTAACCCTATCAGCCCTCCCATAACCCTAATCCCAAAATGGGTTATGGGCCTAGCTGCTAATCACCCTAATTACGCCCAGTTAAGTTGTTTTTCACCTTCTAAACCTTGTTCAGCCATATCTCCTAAACGATAAGTCCGTTTGGCTAATTTGACCACTCTACGAAAAGTAAACCATCATCCAAATCCAATGGAAGTGGTTTCAGGTCAAAGCTCCTTACCAATCAAAAGTTATAGGCAAAACAAGATTCGATAGGGTTAAAATGGTCATTTAAAAATCGGTAAAAATCGTGAATATGGGAAATGACCCCAATAGTCGATCCCTAAAGTTACACGACTGTACGACTTCATATGGAAAAGAAATAAATATTATACGATCCTTCGATACGTAGAATGCGGGTCGTTACATCAGCCATTCATGTCTGGCATGGGGGCTTCTTTCCTTTTCCATCCTTTATGCTTTGGCTTCTGCAGGATTTGAGATTCATGCCAATTCAATTTCCCCCGAACACTTACACATTACTATTATGCTTGGGAATTCTTGCTCTGGAATTGGGTCCGATCTCTCTTACGTCGAATCTCGCCCGTCATTTGATGCGCTTTCCAAGGGATGATGATTTTTCCTTATTCCATACTACCCCTTTCCAGAGGATTGTTAATGATGGTGCAGGCAAGGTTATGCCTTGGAAAGACCAATTCTTTTTCCTAAAATGTCCTACTGGTGTTTCTGGTCAAATTGCTGAACGTAGTAAGCCCATTTAACCTTTCGTAGGTGGTTATCTTCCTGTTTGTAGTGTATCCTTAATTCCTTTCTTTCAGATTTTACTAGGGGTGGGCATAAACCGCACCTTAATGTGGAAATCGCCCCGACTGGACCGTCACAACGGTGCAGAAAACGTTACCGGATTCTCTCTTTAAAGCAAACACCCTAAACCGAATTGACTCGCAATGATACGGTTCGGTTGCGGTTTGAACTATTTACCAAACCGTATTAAACCGGACCGAGCCGCATACCTACACCAGTAATGTTATGATAAAAATTAAAAAATTCCTATCTAACTTTTTGTTTTAACAATTTACATTCTATTTTCAGTGTATGTTATAGTTATTTTAATAATGATCATTATCACAAAGGAAAAAAATTATAGTTTGGGTATATTAGTTTCCATATCATTTTTTTTGGATAATGCTAATTATAATCTTATTTGAGTTATCTTACTTAATGTTTATACACTAATTAACGTTGATGTTTGCTTGATGTATTAAAACAATTTCACTTTTCATTAATTGTGAAATTGAAGTGTTCAAATAGTTAGAAATCAAAATTTCAATTCAGGATAACACAATGCGCTTTGACCTTCAGGTGACACAATGTCATATAATCATAAATTGATTGTTGATGGAAGCAATTCTCTTATTTCATATTTAATACGGATTCAAACCGGACTGAACCAAAACCGGACCGTATTACACCAAAACCGAACCGAAACCGTACCTTTCAAACGGTTAGTATAATGGCTTGTATTTTTGATCAACCGTTTTATGTGGTGCAGAAGCAGTTTGACCTCCAACTGTTTTATGGCAGATTCAGAGGTGTTTGCTCCTTCCACTCCTTTATCCCCAGGTATGTTTTATCGATTCTACTATTTATGCATTGAGATTCCTTTTTGATACTAACACTTCATGCTTTCGACCTTTTCGTAACTTTTTGTTTGGCTAAGGGTTCTGGCTTCAGAAGCCCCAACTATTATTGGTGCCTTGAACCGAACTACCGCTGCTACCCTTAAGAGGTTAGCTAAATCTCGTTCCGATTCGTCAACTAAGAGATTGAGGTTCGACACCTCTACCTCTGTGATTTCCGAAAGTGTCTTCGGTAAGGAGATGAGAAGTGGGGTCCTCTTACCATTTTCTTCAAGCGCATCTAGGGAGAGTGTAAGTGCCATGCTGACTACTTCTACTTCTAGTGCCATCGGTCCTTCGAGACCCCTTGATCTTCCATTAGATTTTACTAATCTCGTGAAACTTATTCTTACAGGACCCGAATTTTTCGATATTTCGTCGCCTCCCACTTCCTCCGACATGACGGATTTTTATCGGTGCCTGATTGCTCAACAACTTAAGGTATGACCTATTCTTTTTACTCCTGGGCTTCCAGCCTACTGCAACTATGTGTTGAGTGTTTATACCTTCCCAAGCTTCTAAGAACTAGCATGTGTCTCAGCTCATCACTTCTTCTTCTGTCACTGAAATTACTCGGCTTCGGGAGGCTAACGCAATTTTGAACGAAGAGTGTGAGTGGCTAAAGGCTTCCTTGGAACATGCCGAGTTGGCCTTAGAAAAGGAGAAGCGAGCTAGGGATATAACTTCTGACAGGGTATCAGCCTTAGAGCGTCAAATGGCAGAGGATGCGGTTACCCATGCTGATGAGCTTCGGAAGAGGAATGAAAAACCTTCTCGTGCCGCCCAGATCATTTATGCAGCCTAGGATAGGATTTCTGGTTTCTTGCAAATCCACCTTCCATGGATTAAGTCTGAATGTTATAAAGATGCCATATTCCATCTTTTTTCTGACAACCTTCAGAATCTTTCTGAACTCCGAACCTCTCTCATTCCTTCCTTCACCCTGGATCGGGTTATGGAAAGGATTAAGTTGAGTGAGGAAGGAGTCGAGGCGTCACGAAGGAGTGACCCTATAGTCGAGGACCTTTTATACATCGACAGACTTTCAGATGATTTAAGCGAGGAGGGGGTGGATCCCGCCTCCTTTGGCAGTGATAAGGAGAGAGGGGGTATCGGTTCCAAAGATGGTGACTGCCTAGGCGAACGTATTATCCATAATTCTGAACCATCATCACCCAAAGAAGGCTTTCCTTCCGGCTTTCTGAGAGGGAAGGAAGTTGTTGATCACGAAGTTCCCTCCCTTCGGGTATAACTTTTTCTTTGGACGTATTTTCCCTTTTTTCTGGATAATTGACTTTTGAATATTTTCCTGTTGTTATGATAGACAAAAAGAAAAACTATTTTCCTACCTTGAGCAGAATTAGGTGAAAAAAGTTCAAACCATTTTTATGTTGGGCAGATAGTACACTTGTATATTTAGTTCCGCAACCTACGCAACACTTGTACGGGTCCCCCTTTGCTATCAGCGAGGGCTTATGTGATTATTTGCATTATGGCAGAGTTCAATTTACTATGAGGAGGCATTACGCATGGTTTGTAGGTTGAGAAAAGAGTTTCGCACTACGCCTATCCATACTTTCAAGGAAATGTGTCTCCTCGAGGGACTTGAGTGCGTTTATACTGCATTTCCTCATCTCTTCTTTAACTCGTGGAGTGGGGATCATGAAGCTATGTTAATGAATCTTAGGATTAAACATGCTGAGGCACTATGTAAACAATAGATGTGTGAAAAAGTGATGTATCTATAATTTGCCTTTCTGCCTATACGTTATAGTTGGTAGGCTTTGGGTTTAACCCACGTAGTGATGTATAAGAAAAAGAGTGGGGGTATAACCTTCGAACGTCCAAAAAAGAGAGAATATAATCGTAATCACTTTTTTGTATGTCTATAGGAAGGTTGATCAACGAGAGATTCCTTCCTCCTGGAGCGGAACGCCACCGATAAGAGAGGTCCTCCCTATGTCTTATAAAAGGAAGATCTTACATCAGGATTTATCCATTAAACACTTGATTGAGAGGATGACCATTTTGAAAAGACAGTTAGAAGAGAAGGATAGAACCATTTTGGGGTTGAGGACATACATAAAGACCAAACCCTCTGTCGAGTTCGAGGACGAGCTAAAGAATCTTCGTCAACATGTCGTCGACTTGGAAATTGATTTACACAATGCTACTACAAAGTGCAAGACATGGGAACATTGCTTTGAGAATATCCCTATAATGACGGGACCTTCGCCCCCTAGCGTCGCGATAGCACGTATGGCCTCTGCTCTTCAGAAATGTTATTACCTGAGTAACCCCCCACCAGGTTTAAAGGAAACAATTATTTCTAAGTGGTGTAAAAAAGGGGTAGCCGAGATGAAAGGAATCTATGATACTAGATTAATCAAGGATTCTCATGACCATAAAGTCAGATATGCCGGCCAAATCAGACATTTGCTAGAAGAAAATCACTATTTGCGTATAAGCGTTTTTTATTGGAAAAGGAAAACAAGACTCTCAGGGCAATGTGCAGGGCTTAGAACAGAGCTTTGAAACTCCAGCCCAAACCTTTCGATCACTTGAACGAGATACAGACAAGTAGGAAAGTTCAAAAACTTAACAAGTTACTAGGTGTAGCACTTCGCCATGCCATCGACCCCCTTTACCCGAGGATGGAGAGGATCCAGATATTCAGTGATATTTTGTGAAGATGACACATATGTTTGCTTACGATAAGGGTACTGATAATGTAATCTTTTTGGTGAATAAACTTATGCATTGTTAATATTTAGCATGTAAATAACTGCTGGTATGAGACATGAGTGAGGATTGCTCGTATGATGAATGACTTACGAGGTTTCCTTTGAGTATGAGAAAATACAACCTCTTTTTTTTTACCTGGCTTCGTTTCTGACATTGAGCTTTCCGTCATCTTTCAAATTTTGTGGGTCTTCCTTTATAGGCATACCTATGGTTGCCTTGGTCTGGGAAAATTACCTTGGAGGTCTGCGGGTCATCCTCTCGTCGGTTGGAACTCTCTTTCAATACTTACAAAAAGGGTTCCTTCCACCCAGTTTCGAATATCAATATTTGGAAAACTTGCCTCCCCTGGCATTGGTTCAGAGTCGAATCAATCTGGATTCAGGTATAGATAGTAGTAGACTGGGACCTTCTTCGGCTCCGGGAAACACTGAGTCTTGCCTAGATTCGGGCATTAACAATAATTAACCGGGACCTCCTCTGGTATTTGTACGGAGCTGGGTCGACCCAGATTCGGATGTCGACAATAAACTAGAACCCCCTCTAGTATCTGTGAAACGCATCGACCCAGATTCGGGTGGTAGCATTGAGACCGAAACCTCCTCCGGTATTAATGAAGTGTCGGATCCACCCAGATTCGGGTGGTAGCATTTGAAGACCGGAACCTCTTCCAGTATTGGTAGAGTGCCGAATCGACCTAGATTCGGGTAGTAGCGTTGAAGACCGGAACCCTCTTTGGTATTAATGAAGTGAGTATCCCTTTCAGATTTGATTTGAGAAGCATAGGTTGTACGTGCTTCTTAAGCCTCCCCTTGGGCTTTTGATGTCAAAGCAGAGGATGTACGTGCTTTGTTGGTCACTCTCTGGGCCAGTGCGTCCGGTGCGCTTGGCTAGCTTTTCCACAAGCAAGGCCCAAAGACTTACCCGACCTCCCTCCAAGAGGCGCCTTATCCTGACCATTGTAGGCGACGATAAGGGCTTAGAAACTTAGACGGGACCCTCGTAGGCACAGAACTAAGGTTTAATCTTTTGACGCTCTAACGGGACATTGTAGGAACTGATAGAGGCTTATACGCCACCCCCTCCGAGGGGCACCCTATCCTGACCATCGTAGGCAATGATAGGGGTTTGCGTTCCCTTTTACGGGTAACGTGGAACATAAGCAGAGGTAGGACGTGCTCTTCTGCGAGTAGAGGTAGGACGTGCTTAGTTCTAGCAGAGGCAGGGCGTACTCTTTTGCAAGCAGAGGCAGGGCGTACTCTTCTGCAAGCAGAGGCAGGGCATGCTAATTTTAGATGCACCACCACGACCATTTCTAGTGTGAAACGGCGGCTTACGCTTTCGATGCTTTAACCCTGCCCCCCCCCCCCCTCTAATTTGGGCATGGAGAAAGACTAACACACCATCCCCCTCCGGGGGATGCCTTTCCCAGACTAATTTAGCGCTGGCAAGGGTTTTTCTTCTCTTTATCCATTTGTGGTCTGACCTTTCCTTGGTCATTTCGTTTGTAGAGTTTTTCTCCTTTGTAATAGGGGGAATAATCCTTTTCTTATTATTTTAGGAGGATCTCGATGACGGGACCTCCTATGATTTCCTTACATAACTTTGTAATTTTTCTTGGTTCAAGAATTTGATGATCATCCCCTCCAGCACTCTGCAATGGTTGGTTTCGTGTCCGTTTACCATATGGAAGTAGCAATACGACCTTTCTCTCTTAGCTTTGTTCTTGGGTTTCTTTTTGGGCAACGGCTAGAAATTTAATTCATGTCTAGTCAGGAAATAGATACCCTCGATTGATATAGTGAGCTTATACCCTTTGGTAATCTTGACTTTAAATTCTTCTTCTACCGCTGCATTTTGGTCTTTTTGTTACTCAATTTTGTTATTCCTTCACTATCTCTACACTTCCTTTTTACTGCCCTCTGATGTGGGAGTATATCTTCTTCAGACTTTCCATTGGTCAGAGGGACAGGAGTTTTCTCTATGTTTCGTTTGGATATGGTTTCCCTAGCTTTTGCGAGGATGACTTCTTTGGCGAGGAGAAAGGAGTTGTATCTCTCAGTCGAGGTCTGGTAAAGGGTAAAAATCGGGGTTGATCCAATGTGGAAGGGGTTAATGCTCCATCAATCGGGGTCATAAGGCTCTGCGTCTTTCTCTTTCTCTTGAATATGAAGGTTTCCCAATTTGAATCTTTCGATCGTCCATGGCTCGTCGATGTTCGCTCCAGCCATGGTAAATCTGTCAGTCATCGGTGGAGATCCTTTACTCATAATGTTCGCCACTTCAAGAACTTAGCCGAGGACGGGACAATCACATGTAGGTATGGGGTAGGGTTAACCACAAGGTCGGAGGTTCAAGCCCTCCTTCTAGCACCAAAATGTTAATGATATTTTTCGTCAACACCGAGACAGGTCGACTGGGGTGGTTCTAAAGAAGGGAATGGTTGGTAGGTTGTTTTACGGGTCAAATCGGGTTACTGCCCTGGAAGTAGAAATGGGGGAAAAGGGATTTGCCAAGGGCAATCAAAATGGGTTTCGACCTAGGGGACGAAGCGTATTTTCCTAATCAAGAGCGTATTGAAGAGGAAATCCAATTCAAATCTAAAAAGGAAAACAAGAAACCGCAATGGTAATGATCAAAAAATGGAAATACACACTTACTGAGCAACTTTCTTGTGATAGATTCCCTTTTATTCAATTTTCACTATGAGTACATGAATGTCATAGGGGGATTTCCCTATTGATCTCTTTTCTAAGTTAATTTTAAGAATACAATTGTTTTGGAGGCCAAAATCTCCCCCTGAATATGACCTTTGGGGTTTTATTTACAGTGGTTCGGTGCTCCTTCCGTTGACGGACTATTGGGACTACGGAAGTCCTTGTCGGTTACTTTTTTCCTGAGTTTCGGGCACTTGCCTTTTGGTCATTCTTGGAGTGTCAGCCATGGTCCTTGGATATAGGCTTTCGGCTACGAGCTCTCGGACGTAGGCCTCCAGCCTTATCGTGAATACCTAGAGAGGCTTGCTCTCATGTTGTATGTTGATAACTGCCGGTTCGAAGCCGCCACGGGTTTCGGTACTAAGTGAATTAGTACGGGTAGCCTGTATATCTGCTTGGGTCTCGGTTAGCCTTTCGGTCTTCATGTAGTAGGTGCTCCGGAAGTTGGTTCTGGATGGCCTTCTCGTTCTTCCGATTTGGTGCCTTCGATGCTTCCGTCTTCGGGTGTGTCGACATTCGGGATGGCCATTACTGAAGATTCCTTTGGGCTTCGTTTATCGAGTTTATCACTTCTGGCTTACTTGGCTTTAGGAGATGGTTGGTTCCTTACATGGAGTCTTCCGTTGAGCTGCTACTGTCGGAAGGGACTTGTTGGATTGACACTGGCGGATATACCCTGTTAGTTATACCCCATAGTTCTTTACGATCTTCCCCTTAGAGGGAGAGAGGAAAGAAGACTTCAGGTGATGCGGCTTTTTGGATTATTTCTTCTTGTTCTTATCCTTCTTGGTATCTAGCTCCCACTTTCTATTAGGCCTCCTGCGAGCCTTTGATCACCCGATACCCCTTCTCCACTAGCTCCCTCCGTTTTTGTTTTTTGGTAGTAACATATGGCAAAGAGGATGGATCGCTGACTTTAGATAGTGTTTTGACAAACGCTGTGAAAAACTGTTTTAGGCAAAACAATCCATAGGGGAGGATGGACCGCCCAGAAGTAATGATAACGATCCAGAAGCGTTGTGAAAGGTGGGTTTAAGCAAAAATGATCATTAGGGATGGATAGACCACCCAGAAGTAATGATAGCACTCCGGAAACGTTGTGAAAGGCTGTTTTGATGTTTTGCTTAGTTTTTTACACCAGAATGGTCCAGAATTGAACGTAGAGATATGGTAGCATTCCAGAAACACTGTGAAAGGCAATTTTGATGCTACGCTTAGTTTTTCATAAAAAGAAAGCTGGAAATGCTTTGGAATGCAGAATCGACCAAATGGAGCTTGTTTTGAGTTGACGATGATTATAGTTTCGACGTGAATTTAAGGAATGTTCGAAGTGATGTGAAGTATTCGTTGATCGGGGAGATGCAAGAATATGAATACAACTCAAGGGTGTTTTGCTTTAGTGGATAATGGTTGTTGAAGGGTGTTTTGAGCTTGTGAATAGTCACAGGTATTAACGACTGGAGGTTGTTAGGGACTGCGGAATGGATCGTTCAGGCAAAGCAAACAATAGAGCGGGGTGAATAGTGTTTGTAAGAACTTAAAAAAAACCTAAAACTAAAGAGAATTATGGAATGAATCAGACACCACAAACACAGATTCAAACACAGATGCAAAATAAACAGAAATAAAAATGCAGAAAAAGGAAAGAACACACCGGATTTTATACTGGTTCGGATCACTCCTACGTCCAGTCCTGCACAACACTGAATTATGCAGAGTTTTATTACAATTTCCAATATTCAAATACAACTTCCTTGATTTCACGGCTCAACAAGGAGACACCGTCTCCTATCCCTTGATTTCACGGCTCAACAAGGGCACGCCGACTCCTATTCCTTGATTTCACGGCTACAAGGATACTCTGATTTCTCTTTGACTTACAAACGGGGTTTACTCAACCCAAGTAATTACAAAACAGCCCTATAACTCTTCAATAGCACTTGATTCAGAGAGCAGAGAGTGTAGAGAGAAGAAGTTTGATCAAAACAGAAGTGAATTCGGCAGAGTATAAGTGTAAGAATCATAAAAATGATTAAGCATAATGGTGGGATGAAAGAATACGAAGTTAGAGAAGAAGATATATTTAAAAATTCGGTTTTAACCTCTTTTTATAGAGTATGAAGGATTGCAACGGTTCTGAAGCGTTTCAAATAGTGAAAAGACACTTCCCTTCAAAATTAGAAAAAATAACAGTTATATGTCGACATACACTTTTTGCTATGTCGACATACTCATGTGTATTTTTCATTTTCAAAACATTTTTCAAGTATTTTGATATAAAACTAATTTTGGAAATTCTTGAGTAAAATTCTAGTGTTGTAAATTAATATTATATGATAGAAAATCGTATGAAAACATACTTTTAAACCAAATAAATATATTTATAAAATTATAAGGTTTTAAACTATATAAAGTATATAAAAAATTTAAGTTTGAAAAACCAAGAAAAATAAAAATAGAAACAAAATAGAGAGAATTGAGGATAAATAGAAAAACAAAATGTAGAGGGTTGAGGATAGAATTGAAAATCAGAATTTGAAAATTAGAATTTGAATTGAACCTGGAGTGCTATTTAGAGTCTTACAAAATCTAGACTCTGTAAATATATTAATCTTGAACTCTTGAAATCTTGATTACTCATGAGTCTTGAAATTTCTCTGATCTTTGAATCTCTATCATCTTCATAACTGTATAGTCTTTAGTAATATTTCCTGTATATAATTCCTGCACACACACACACACACACACACACACACACATATATATATATATATATATATATATATATATATATATATTCTATACAAAAAGTGTTAGCATATATTTTATAATAAATGATAATTGAAAAAAAGTTGTTGTCATCAAAACTCCATTCTCCAACAATCTCCCTCTTTTTGATGATGACAACCTTAATTTATAAAATATCATACATGTATACCTATTTGATACCTATTTGACGATGTTCCTTCTGTACACCCTTATCTGTAAGAATCCTATAAACTATGCCTATATTTTATAATTTCTCCCCCTTTGGCACTTTCAGAAAGGAATTCTAAAACTACTCCCCCTAAATCCTATAACTACCTAAATAATAAAGCACTCCCCCTGGATCCTAAATCCTATATCTACATATCCTAATTCTGTATATAACTCCCCCTAAATCTATAACTCTCCCCTTAATATATAATTCTCCTTTTATCTAAAAATTTGTATAACTCCCCCTAAATTATGACTATACTAGTCTAAATAAAAGGATAATAAACTAAGCAATACAATCAATATTTTTAATCAATCAAGCAATCAATCCAAACAAGCAATTCAAGCAATCAATTTAAACAAGCAATTCAAGCAATCAATTCAAGCAATCAATTCAAACAATCAATTCAAGCAATCAATCAAATCAACCAAATTAAGTAATATATGTTAGTAAACACTTCTGAACCTTAAGCTAATCCTAGAAACTACAAAACTTCCCTTTAATCTAATACAAGAGTAAACCTATCCTAAACTCTAATTTCCATAAAACTATAATAAGACTTTAATCTGGGCTAAGACATAACTTTGATAAGTATCCTTAAAACTATGATATAAGTTAAGTAAAGTGATTTAATCCAAACAATCAACTAATTTAAGTTTTGTTGTAACAAAACATTAATAAATTCAAAGCTAAACATTTACTATAACTTCTATTTATCCTAAAACTTATAAAGCTCTTATCAATCACTTTAGGATCAAGTTGATTAATTCTTTAGCCTCTATCATTCTATTTCTTGATTCAACCTCAAAAAGATTTTGATTGTATCTAAATGGTTTAACATAAAATTTTTATCGAGGCACTGATATATATTTATAAATTCAAGTCAAAGATTTGAAAAACTATAAACTTACTCGCTGATAGCAACACAAAATATAATAGCTTGAACAACTTCAAATAAATAAACCCATTTTCTTCTTTCATTTCTTTGATCTTTGACATCTTTTTGTTGATACACCTCCTTATTTTTCCTGTTTTCTTAAATATAAATTCAATACATAGGTTATAAGTACTTCACCGGGCATGAGTCGACATTGTAAGTTACTATGAAAGAGATGCAGACATGAATACAAAGAAACAAAACCATCATTCGATTCGAAAATTGAGTTTCCTATTTTTCATTTTCATAGAAAAGCGGGTGGAAAGTCAATTTATAAAGTGGTTTTACTATATAAAATTGAATGATTTTCTCTTGCTTTCCACCTTTTGGAATATATCAAAAACTATCTACTACTTTCCCCTTCGCCCTTATGTTCTCCAAGACCTATCAAATGGGTGAGCCAAGTCATAAATGGTTCGGGTATAATTTGACTTGATCCATTCAAGTCATAAACAATTAACAAACCCAAGATCCATGCAAGCTATTATTTTTAGAATTTTACCAGGTAATTTCAAAGTATAATATATGTTAAAAACATATGACCTGAAACATGCATATTATTTCCCCAAGATCGGAACTTGGAAAGTTATGAGTCTGTTATGATCTATTTTTCTAGAAATACTATTGCTAAAGCTGAAGTCAATTAAATAGTAAGATGATATTGATGTAGAAAAACTGAAAAGACTAGGAGCTGCTGCATGACATTCTTTTTGTTCATTTCCCTAATAACTTGAAGTAGGTAAATTGAGTTAACATGTTGATACTTATAATAGATTAGGTGCATCTGCATGCCAAAATGTGCATCTCCCTGCGATTACCAAACCGTGAATACAGACAAACATGATGTCTGTTATCATCCAAGCGAATTCCTAGGCTGTCATGAAGCAGTGCAATAATATATGCAGATGACAAGAAATATTAAGATAATATATCATTTTTGACATTACTATATTTCTTTTCTGGACCTAACCAATAGCCTCACAAAACTGTTTCCCCACTGACAAAAAACCCAGATACAGTCACTTCTGAGCCCATCTCGAAGAACTAATAGAAAAATAACTATATCAAAATTAGCATATGAAAAGTATAATCATGAAAAGCAAACAATTAGTCTCTCATGTTAGCAGCCTAAAACGCAGCAGGGTGTTTCTACTATACAATAGCTGTTGAAGTTACCAAATAAACAAAAGAAATATGATATTGCAAACACAATAAGATATTGGATATGATCAGATTATCGGATGCAACTTTATTTGAATCTTTTAGCATGAAAATCATTGGATCTACAAGTAAACATCAAGATTCAGATCAACCACATGGATGTGGCGGTTCAATGACCATTATCATCTTTAGATCAGAGTCTTACAAGCATGCAATCTCAATATTAATGAAATAAAAGGCATCAAATGCTGATGGAATAAATCCTAGCTATTATGAGTAGCGCATCACTAAAAAAATTAGTCTAATATTGTGTTGGATCTAGATAAACCCTAAAGGGGGGTGAATTGGGTATACTGAAATAATTCGAGATATTAAATTATCACAAAACCAACTTCCAGTAGGTAAATAAATAAATGCAGAAGTAAATAACATAGTTTTTACCTAGCTTCAGTCAGCCCTGCCTACTGCTACATTCCCCAAAGTTTCTACTAGATATTAGTCAACTATTATAATGCTTACAACACCTGTAAACTTGCGACACTTCCTAGCCTAAATGTCCTAACCCTATGCTCAAAACTTATCCCCAAGTTTCTATAAGGTGCTACATAAAAGGCCTCACAATCTCACTCTATTTGCACTAATTCTACGCTTAAAACTCTACACCGATTATAACCCTAAAATTAGATTTTTCCTAGTTACAAACCCAGTAACTAAAAATCTAGTTTTTACAGAAAAAACTAGAAAACAATTCAACGATTCCAAAAGTAAAATCAAAACAATATAAAAATCCAACACTAAAAACCCTAGATTTAAAAACAAGGGTTATCCCCTTTATAAAAATTATAGCGGGCCCTTTTTAATTAGACTGGTATCTTCAAAAACTTCGGCCCTCTTTTTCTTCAATGGCCTCTAGGGTTTTTCTTCCCAAATCGATCTCACCTTCGACTATTCTGATTGATACTGTGATGCTTTGAAGCGTTCTTCTTCTTCTTCTTCTTTTCGTTCGATTTGGCTGCTGATCGAATCCTTGAAAACTTGTGGGTTATCTTTATTTCTCTTGAATTCTTGAATTGATTGTATCGGATTTCGATCCCTATAGCCGATGATGATAGAGGTGTATAAATAGGATTATTAAACCCTATAATTAACCTCTGATTTCATTGCTGACTTGGTCTGATAGCATGCGAGATTTTTGACTTTGATTTCCTTTGTCTTGCGTTTTTGCTTGAATTGATTTGAATGCCATGAATTTCTTGGCTAATTCTGGAAACGGATCATCGAAATTGTGGCCCCTTGCGTGAATTAATTCTGGAATTACTAGAATTTGATTTAAATTAATTTCTTGCTTGAGTGTCGCGTATACTGGAAGTAATTTTGGAAACAAAATAAAAATTGTTTTTGCCCAAAATGGTTGCTCTGAATTTTTGAATTCGTGGATGATGTCAAATTTATTTTGCCTTCTAAAAAAATGTGGAGCACTTCTAGAAAGATGTTAATTGATTTTCTGGCCTCCTGAATAAGATTTGAACGAATTCTGGAAACATTATTAAACACTAAAAATGTTTCCAAATATATATTTTCTTCGAACTGAATGATTGTTGACGATCCTTGCGAGATTTATGCACTGTCATGTTTAGTTCTTCCTTTGTAAACTCTGGAGTGACATGAAATGATTTTTTCCATAAACAGTTTGAGTTGCCAAAATTGTTTTGCATGCCATTTTCTCAAACATTGATTTCTTGCTGAAAACACTTGTGAATATCTGCCCTGCGCTTTGGTTTCTTTCCATAAAACTGATTTGAATCTTTGCCAATTTAAAAGGAGTGATTTCAGGAAAAATAAAATTGTTTATGTCAAAATAACTTGCTCAATTTGCACATTTAAAATCTGGAAAGCACATGGAAACAAATGAGAAGATTTCTTCTTGCCATTTAGGTTCTTGTAAGATTGCATGATTTGATTTGCATCATTCTTGTCTAAAATGAAACTGTTGCCCCAAAACATTTGTTACATGCTAGTATTTCTTGAAAACCCAAGTTTTTCTTTTCTGGAATCATTAAAGAAAGCACTTGCCAAATTCTGGAAAACTTGAAATTATCCTGAGGTTTTATATACATGGCTTTGTATGAATGCAGTCTTCTTGTGCATATCTTATTTGTCTATATGGCTTAGCATTGAGTTGTATTAGTGCAACTTGTTTGATGTCATACTCGACCATATTGTTGTTACTGCACTTTCACATCCCTGTTGCTAGCCTTGGTCACTTTGGCTTGTTCACTTCTTTGAACTTGCAGAATCTGTGAGTCCACTCGCTTGACTGTGTTGTTTTTAATGTTGCTTCACCTCTTTGAGTTTTGGCCTGCTCGAGTTATCCTACCATGTTGCCATGTTGTTTGTGTACACAAAAATGTTGAGTTTGCACTTGAACTTGCTGCTGTCTTGATTTAGCTTGAACTTTGTGACTTTTGCTTACATGCTTGCCATCACTTTATTTTGCTCATCCACATATGCATGTTGATCATATATGTGCACTGAGTCGAGTTGGTCCACGTGGCCACTCCTCAGTTGCTATACTGCATTTTGATTGGCGATCCATTGCATGCATGTATATTTATACACGTGCGTATATGCAGTCATTCAGAATAATTTTCCTGTCCATGTACTATTATATGTGTATATACATACAATGTATGTGTATACAGTGAACATCCAGAGAATATATATATACGTGCGTGTGTGTGTGAGAGAGAGTACTACAGACAATGTCTACCTTGTGGTATTTACAGTGTATCACTCTGAATATCACAAGCTATCTAGACATAGATGGATGTCCATCATAAATCAGACCATGTCATGAAAAATGATGAGAAGCACACCAAAATTCTGAGGCAAATAAATTTTTTAAACAAAAATTATATCTGCTAGGATATAAAATATTTTTGTTTTAGATTACTCTGTGTGTGTTTCTTTTTGTGACAGGTAAACAAAAGACTGGACTAACAGTGAAACGGGCAGAAGATAGAAGACAAAGCTATGAAACAGTGTATGAGTGTATAAAAGAATTTGTACAACATGAGTGAAATGTAACAGAGTGTTCTGCAGTGAGGCAACACTGTATAGAAGTGAGTGACTGAATAAACTGTAGTGAGGAATATTGTATGAAATGAAATTGTACAGTTTAAGTGATTAGTTGTTATTTCAATGAAATATACAAATACTGAAGTTATAAATCGGTATTGTTGAAACGTTGAAATAAAATATTATATTTAAATAAAATACTGTTTGAATATTTAAATTCTTATGCAGTAGTATTTTATTTAAATATATATATTATATTCATGTCTGTCATGTATTATAACAGTACAATTACAAACACATTTATAATAATAAATATATGTTTGTTATTATCAAGCAAAAATCATTGAATTGTAAGATACAACATATTGCAGAGAAATGAAACTAAATATCACACAAGTTTAATAGATTGAACCAAGGAAAAATTAATATTTGCTTTAGCATACAGTTTAGACAACAATGTAGAAAATTCAATAATAATCAGAACTTCAAAGTTCAAACTTGTAGAAAATACTATTGCAAAGGAAGCACTGTTTGTGAGCCATGCACGTTTCAGATGTGCAAAATACTGTATAGTACTAAAATCATTTAACTGTTTGTGAGCCATGCACATTTCAAAAGATATTAAACAGTACATATAAAATATGAACTTCATAGCGATGAAAATATATATTTCCAGGCACCGAATAAAAACAAAAACGTGAAGAAGCATGTGATTATCTATATATGCAGAGAGAAAGATATGTAGCTGTGTTTGTCTCATGGGACATGAGTATCCTTCTAATAATGTACTACAAGCAAATATTGTGTAAGCAAATTTGACGAACGAAGTTACACTGAAGACCAATGACGAAACTTGTGTAACGGACAGGGTGCACAACTGCCTTGCCCAAGCTCGGCACGACAAGTTACCAAGACCAGTGCTGCTAGAAGAAAGGAAACATTCACAGGGACAACCAAAAGAAAAAAACTTGTTCGCGCCTCCTTTCTGCTCGCCTCTGCGCCTTCCTGACTTTCAATCTCTTGATATGTCAATGGATAATGTCATATTTGCATCGCTGTCTAAAATCATTTTTGAATATCAAATATCCGCAACTACAGATATATACAGATATCGATAATTATCATATTAGTTAATTATCAATAAATAAAAAATGTAAATAGTAAGTTGCATTGTGTAGTAGAATTAAAAAGGGAGAGTATTTGAAGTTTGAGTCTATATGAGGCTATTCAAATATACATTCAAACATAAACAGTATGTTGCATTGTGAATTTTGTTTGAATAAATCATTGTACTGGGTCTTTTGCAATATCTTACATGGTAGTATGTTGCTTGTCCAATCTCATAGAGGAATTGGTAGTAACTGATCTATTGTTGTCAGAGATAGGGTAAAGCAACAGAAGAGATCTAAGCTGCTAGAAGTACAGCAGAAAAACAAGCATAGTGCCTAGCAATAGCTTATTTTAGACACTATTGAGATCGTAAAACTGGTTAGAATCGAAGAAACGACCATCCTACGAAAAGAAGTACTGAATTGATTAATTGATAGGACTTGAATAACTACTAGGATTTAAATAAGATGGACATGATCCAAGTTAACATGTTGAAGGGGTGGCATATAAGCGACAATAGGATCTGAAAAACTGGTTGGAAGTGTACGATATTGCATTGGAAGAAATTCAGGTGGGAAAGTGATGCAAACCAGCCAATGTGAGGAGCCCTCACAAGCCAAGAATAAGAAAGTAGAGAATGTTTATAATATGTTGTGGGGAAGACACTAGTCACACTACCAAATATTGTCTTGTATAAGATAGTTAAACAAGAAAGTGAGGGACTGCATGGGTAAGGTGCAAATGCAATACTTCATGAAGAGGAGAACAACTACGTAGGAGTTGAAATGAAACCAGAAGCATGAAAGAGCATAATATGAGTAACAATTGCAACTGAAGTGAATTGGAATATGCAGAATATAGGCATAGGATTAGTACAATGAAAAGTAGGGACTGAACAATGAATCTGTATATTCATAAGTCCAATACACATGGTTGAAATGCAAGAACGTAAGCTGAAGCTTGTAACTATGTTGTGTTATATCAATGTGAGGAAGACAAGTGGGACATGCCAAAAGTCAGCAATATCACACCAGAACAGATTCATCAAGTGTTTACGTTTGAATGTGTTAAATTCATGATTAACACAATATGATTTAACTCTAAATTTAGAATACTGCCATGAATTATAGTACTACTTACCAAAAAAACATAAGAAATATCCCTAGGCTTGTGAACTCGTCCTTGACTCCATCCGTTGCTTGTTGCTGCATATTAATTCAATATGAAGTTAGTGCTCTCTTTTACCATAGTTGATATTGGATTGAACATAAATGAGGCTTCACTTATCTATATTGTGGACTATTTATACGTTCCTACAAAGTACAAAATAAATATGACTTAAATGTTTCTACATTATGAACTGATCAAATATCGTTGTAGCAAAAAATTTGGTCATGTTAACTAGCGTCTCTCTTTTCTTTGTCCATATTAATTCAATATACTTGTCAGTAAGACAGACTATTAATGAACCGTTATTCATTGTAGTATTCTGAGTTCTAGTTGCTACATGGTATAAGAACAAATCATTGCTACCAACATTGATGAGAAACAATGAAACTTTTTGATCAGCTTTGCGATGTATCCCTTGCCCACTTCTTTTTCCAGCATAACGATAGCAGCCATAAAGTCAGTTAATTGACTTGTGAATGTTATTGTGTTGTCCTGACTGAGTAGATTAGAGCAATACATGTTATAAATAAATTAACCTTCTAATGTTGCTGAATATACAATGCTGTAAATTCCACTTACAATATTGTCAAGAACCTGGCATATTTTTCTTCTATGTATCTGGCATCTTCTGCTTCTTTTAAATAGCACAAGTATAATAAATTTGGCATCTTCAGCCACATAAAATAGCTGTTGGCATTTTATAGTTTAGAGAGCTACATAGTTTGTTCACAAAACCAATTGGTTGATGTGAACTGTAGCTTCTTAGTATATATCCAGGATTTTAGTTGAACATTTCCCGATGTGGGACTTATATTTTCATCAATAGCACAAGTAAGCAGTAAAATGAATTATGCTTCTTTGAAAGCCTACACAAGCCTTTAAAACCAAGTGCTAGTACCGCATAAGCAATAATCTGGATCACATTCGATTGCATTTATCTTTAGGCCTAACACATAGCTCTTTGGGCATCAAATCAAAGTACATTAGTGATCAACCATTATATTCAAATATTAGTTTGTCATAAACTAAGTATTACATCTAACTCTACAAAGAAACTAAATTTATTTAGGTATAAAATCGGAAATATCTAACATCGTAAACTTTGATACGCACACAAAATAGATCAGCTGATATGGAACTGAGAACGGTATGTAATCGTTGCGTCATGAATCAGTAATTAAGTCACAATTATGGGTAGATTTGAAGGTTGCTGCCATAACTATGACTTCATATAGGCAGTGGTAGCACAAGCCGGTGTCAGATAGCTTGTGATGTGTGGATTTGAACTCGAACTCCTGCAATTTAAACTCATAGAGCACATGCAGGAACCTCAATTTGGATTCGAATTTGAGATAAAGGATGATGAAGCGATCGAAAATCATTGGACGGAATGGTAAATGGTCGCGGTATTAGGTTTGGGAATGGTATTGCTTTAGGCCTTCAGGCATTGGGCCGTATATTTTGGTGTGAAGGAATGATAAAAGGGAGCGTTATAAGGTCAGAATCGAATTGCTTTTGCATTCAGAAATTACTAGGCCATGTGGTTTTGTGTGAAAACGCGATCAGGCATCTATATAATGTGAAAAAAATTTGAATTAAAAAAAGAAAATAAAGGTGGAAACACTTGGACATCCATAGAAACACCAGACAAGTGTTTTAACGCTAGAAACACTGAAAAAATGTTTCAAATTAAAAATACCATGTGTTTCTAATTTACCAGTTTGGTGTCGTGGCATCCGCCACGGCGTTTCCTTTACCAGGAGTATAGGCTATACCAAAATCATATGATGCCAGAAACTCTAACCACCGTTGCTGCCGAAGATTCAAATCCTTTTGGGATAAAAGTTACTTCAATGACTTGTGATCTGTAAACAACTCGAATCAAACTCCCAACAGGTAATGCCTCAACATCCTCAGAGCAAACACGATCGCTGCCAACTCTAAATCATGAGTTGGATAATTTCCTTCATGCGGCTTCATCTGCCGACTCGTGTAGGCCACAACTATAACAACCCAAATTTTGACATACTGATTTTTTTTCAAAATTGCAATCTATCGAAACTCGAATTGGCTTGTCTGGTATCCTGCAGAAAAAACAGAGATATAAAATATATCAGAGTCTAGAAAACATCTCATAACGGAATGGAATAAGATATAATATAATCAAATATAGTCTTACCGAAATAATAATACTGCCTAGCCAGTATCCAAAGCTATCATATCTCTGCCAAAAGCCTATCATGTGGGTATGTTATGAGGAGGAGGTCAGAACACAAATTCTGGTGACTGGACCAAAATTACACATTCTGAAATAACCCTACATATACCATTCAGTTACATTTTCATATTTATTAGGTTATTTTGGGTTAATAGCACTCAAGACTTTACTCACACGTCATACACATCTACCTCTAGTAGAATAACCTAATATAGTGTATATGTAGCGACCCCCAATATCAAGGTACTTTACATAGAACCCTTCTCGCACAGTCTCTGTCGTCATGCCACGGAAGCGTATACAACTATCCTACGCCAAAGCGACATACAGATCTCCACAAAACTACGCCACGTTATGCAACTCCCTTCCTAGTTGGAGCGACATACGGATCTCCATGTAATGTAATTCTTATCCTATGCCGAAGCGACGTACTAATTTCCATAAAACTACGTCTACGATACACCACCCAGTGCGGTGTGCATGTACCTAGACCCTCACACATGCATTTCGTCTACTGCCTTGGTCAAATCGTATCTCAACATGCAATAATGCCCTAGCATCTACGATACACCACCCGGTGCGGCGTGCATTTATCTGGATCCTCACACGTACGTACTGTCTACTATACCCCAAGTTCTGTAATAGGGTGGCATCTGAATGCACATAACTCGGTCGAGAGCCTTTCCATATCTATATAGGTCTGCTAAAGAGGCCTAAAGTATAGATATCTAAACTATGGTCTGCATTTCTATGGTAGTTATGGTCCTACCTCGACCCCTTAACTCAACTAGTGAAAGACTACATCAAGAGCTAAGTGACGTGCACCTAGAAACCAGTCTACATCCAAATTGGTGTGCCCTACAACCAAAGTCTCGATATTGAAAGATCGATGGTCTATAGGTTTAGCTCTAGTCTTTCCGCATCACACCGACTACCGATGACAAGTACCCAATGATTATTATCCTTATTTGATCCTAACCAGCCTCTCTGTAGGCAAATCATCGAATCACCCCAATGCCATACCACCACAACATTCTAACTGCCAAACTACTGTGCAGTCAAGGTATACTCACTGGGTGGTAGCGCGCAGACCCAACCTCAACGAGTACAGCCTGAGCATGCACCGCAATAGAGGACTACCACAGACTACCCTACCATGTCCTTCGAAAGCTGCGTGCTTCCTTTCAGTCCCCCAGAGTCAGCAAGCAGAATATTAAGTAGAAGAATCAGATTGACGTGCTTCTCTCGTGCCTCTAGACACCGCCAATGATTTACCTCACTGGGTTCTTCACCTTCGTACGTGCGGACTATTCCAAGCACATCATGCTAACGTTTTATTAGACCTTATGTCTAAACGTTTAATTACGCGCTTGCTCTGCCTCATCAGATTCTAGTTAACTTGGTTATTTTCAATCATATTAACTTCTTATTCAAGTTACCAAGTTCTCTCCGAGCCCCTTATATCTCTAGGGAATGGACCCCTCTCGCTTATTAATTTCAGTTGTATAACTTAACCCATTTAAATTCATTAATAAGCCCCTAACATGTTATTACCTAGATTGTAATTCAGGTTCTGTAATCTACAATCATCTTACATTATAATCTTGTCATTCATCATTTAATTTTAGGCTCACAAGTTCTTAGGTTACATGTTACAATAACATATTTTTCTTATCACAATCACCAGGTTTTAGGTTCTCAGGTTTTATAGGTTGCAATAACATGTTTTTCTTATCACAATCAGCAGGTTTTAGGTTCTCAGGTTCACAAGTTACAGTAACATGTTCTACTCAATGTGCCATTAAGTAAATCTTGTCTTAATCAGCAGTTTACAGGTTTTTAGTTAACATGTTACTTACTAATTTACTTAGTTCTTTTTAACTAAGGTTTACCAATAAGTTTCTTTCCATTTATTATAACTTATGTTATAATTTCCACTCTTCCCTAGGACAATCCTACCTATTATATAACATTCTTAGTAGTGTAATTAATTATAATAGGTTTTTATCATTCCCCATTCATTCCAATTCTTATACTGTTGTAACATACATTCATTACAATTAATGCCATTTATTCATTTCCCATTATACACATATATATGTTTAGGCATCAGACCTCCCACATTAAGTTGACTATTTGTTTATTCTGGATTTGTCGGGTGGTTCCGTATGGACTTCTTCCATAAATTCCATAATTACAGTAATTACCAATTCAGATGGATGTTCAAATGGAAACAGGCTTATATGACATAATTGTTCTCAATAGGTTTAACTCCAATTACCACAAGTATTTGCAATTGCATTGTAACTTGATTCACAAAATGCAATTAACAGGTTCTTAGGGTGATTCTATATACAACAATAATTTTCCTAAACAGTTTTAATACACAATTTCTACATTTATCAACTGTTTAGCAAATTTAATACAACGGGAATACAAAAGATAAATATACTGTTATTTAGAATGATATAATTTAGATCCACTCACCTAACAACATTTCAATCCATGAATCTGATCCAGATTTGTTGTTCCGTGGCATCCCTAACTGAATCTATATTCAAAAATATCCACGGATTCACAAATTTGTTACTAAAGAAGAGGGAAATGGAAGAGAAAAATAAACTAGATTCAAAGACTTACCTAACACCGTTCAGAATTCTGAACACCCATTTGTAGATATATATATATATATATATATATATATATTCTTTTCCTCCAATTCTTGAATCCGAATTTCCTAAGACTAATTATTCTATTTTATGCAGAGATTTGAGGAGTAAGAAGAATGGTAGAGTCTAGATAGCCTCTCAGAAAATATGAGATTTAGGCTAGCCCCTTCTAGTCTAGTTATAGGTGTCAAGAAAGTCTTTATCTTAATTGCACACGCAATGCTGAGTCAGCAACGAATATGGTTCGAAAAACAGTCTAGATTCGCTGAACGGATCTGCCCAAATCAGGGGTAGGCCGATCCACCTACCCCTTGAGTCGACCCATCTCCCCTTGGGTTGACCTATGGGTCGACCCAGGTCGAGTGTGGGTCGCCCCACAACGGGCCTGGTTCCCGCTTTACTTTACCGCTTCGTTCATTTGCTTTTCTAGAATTATTTAAATATTATATTTCATATAAACTCCTTATATGCTTTAATTCCCTTTTTATATTAACATTCGAATTTTGTGCGTATATATATATACGTGCAACCTTTGTTTCATTTTCAAAATTCAAACGGCATTATGCCATCATTTAATTCTTACCTATTTTAATGGATTGTAGGTTTATTTTGAATTTCTCTTTATATATATATATATATATATATATATTGCACAAATATATGCATATATTTACATATACATGTATACACATGTTTTTATATCCACTTTTATGTATAATTTTCCTTATATGTGCATTTATACATATTTTCCTCTTAGAACATGTATTATTTTAGTTGTTCCTCTAGAATAAAATTATGGCGCCGGGAGGAATCGAACTTGCGCCACTCTCTTGGAAGTCACTTGCTCTACCAATTTGACTACATAAGCTTTTGTTAATAAGACTAAAAACAATGGTGGCTGTTGTCCTTTTCTTACACCTTCTTTTCACATATACATGTATACACATGTTTTTATATCCACTTTTATGTATAATTTTCCTTATATGTGCATTTATACATATTTTTCTCTTAGAACATGTATTATTTTAGTTGTTCCTCTAGAATAAAATTATGGCGCCGGCAGGAATCGAACTTGCGCCACTCTCTTGGAAGTCACTTGCTCTACCAATTTGACTACATAGGCTTTTGTTAATAAGACTAAAAACAATGGTGGCCATTGTCCTTTTCTTACACCTTCTTTTCATTTTTGTTTTAATATTTAATGTAAAGGTATCTTTCTCATCTTAAATCCGTTTTCTGCAATCCATAAGTCTAAATTGATCAGAAAATCGCCACGAACACAATAACGCTAATTCCGTAACCAAATTCTGAAAGATCTTCAAATTTTATTTTATTTTTTAATTAAAAATGCGGGATGTTACAACAACTCTATCCTTTTGCATCAGTACCGTTCCAAGTTCAGTATCGTATGCATTGATATATACCACCATCTCTTCATTCCCACTTGGAATGGTCAAAATAGGAGCACTCGTCAGTCTCTCTTTTAGGATTCCGAAAGCTTGTTCACACTTCGCATCAAATGTGAACACTTGGTTCTTCTTCGTCAATCCTATTAATGGTGCAGCTATCTTGGAGAAATCCTTGATAAAACGACGATAATAACCCGTCAACCTAAGAAAACTCTGAACATCTGTTGCATTCTTAGGTCTATCCCAGTCTTGGATTGCTGCCACCTCAGCGGGGTCAACCGCTATTCCGTTTCCAGAAACTACATGGCCTAAGAACCTCACTTCGCTCTTCCAGAAGTGACACTTTGAAAACGTAGCTCTCAATTGATGCTTTCTTAAGATTTCCAAAACAACTCGCTCAATTGATTCTTTCTTAAGATTTCCAAAACAACTCGCAAGTGCGTCTTATGCTCTTCCTCATTCAAGGAGAATACCAGATTATCATCCACGAACACAAGCACGAAATTGTTCAACTTATCTCTGAAAACTCTATTCATAACATCCACGAAATACGCTGACGCATTAGTCAACCCTAATGGAATCACCAACCATTCGAAGAAACCGGATGGTGTCCTAAAATCAGTCTTCGGCACACTATCCTTTGTCACCCTCAACTAGTGGAATGCCGTTGCCAAATCCATCTGAGAAAATGCCTTGGCCTCGCGAAGCTGATCGAACAAGTCGTCTATCCTCGGCAACATATACTTGTTCTTCTTGGTCACCTTGTTCAGCTCACGATAGTCCACACACAATCTCAACAATCCATCAGCCTTGGTTGCAAACACAACTGGTGCACCCCATTCGGACACACTTCTCCGAATGAGTCCTTTTCCCGAAAGGTCATGCACTTGCACCTCTAACTCTCGATGTTCCTTAGGTGCCATCCTCCTAAGAGGCATGACAATAGGTCTAGAATTTTCGACCAAATCGATTCTAAACTCAATCTCATGATGCAGAGGCAACCCTTTAACCTCTTCAAAGACATCATCAATCCCTCTTGCGATTGACACCAATGAAAAGTCTTCCCGTGGAATCACAAATGAATACAAATAGATTACGAAGACACCATCTTCAGGATTACATCGAATCACAACCATTCGCCCTTCCACATTCCCGACTGTCACTTCCAGGCTCTCACAATCTACTTTCGCCGCATACCTCTTGAGCCAGTCCTTACCCAAACTAATACCAAACCCAACGAAGTTAAGAACAAATCAATCACACATAAAGTAGCAACCATGACTCGACAATAGTAGACCATGACAAAAGATACACAAACTGGACGAACTCCAAATTGGATTAGTCACAATCAAAGGTAAATCACAAATCTCGGGTTCCAAACCCAAGAAGTACACAAACTCATTACAAATGAATGAATGCGATGCTCCAATATCAAATAACACACGAACTGAAACATCTCTAACAGAAAGAATACCTTGAATGATGACACTCTTCCCCTTCTCCTCTTTCGTAGGATCCCTTGAAGACGATGATATAGCTTCTAATGCATACGCGTTCACACTTTGCTTTCCCTTAGCTAGTTCTGGACATTCCTTCTTGTCATGCCCAGGCTTGCAACAGTTGTAGCACTTCTTCTCAGCTTTCGGATTCTTACATTCGTTGGAGTAATGGCCCTTCTGTTGGCAGTTAAAGAAAACCACCTCACTCTTTGGTTTCTTTTGTTCATTCTTCCCATTCTACTGTTGCTGCTTCCTCTTTTATTATTACCACCCTGCTGTGGTTTCGGTTCTTCCTTGGCCTCAACGACAGTCTCTCTTCCTCGGGAAACAAACTCTCATGCCTTAGGGATTTCTCGACAATCTTATTATAAGTGTCATCTAGATGATCAACTAGCTGATTCCCCAGATATTTGTCCAAACCTATGTCAAATTTCTTGTTCTTCTGATAAGGAGTATCGACATATGAACGAGCATACCTCGACAAAGTGTCAAAGTTAGAAACATACTCGAGCACTGGTCGACCATTCTTCTTAAGATCGACAAACCTTTTAAACGGAATAGACTTCTGAACAATAGATATAAACTTCATCTCAAAATTTACTTAGAACTGATCCCAAGTGATCTCATCTTCTGGGGTCTCTAGAATGACAGAGTTCCACAAATTCATAGCTCTACCCTGTAGTTGTCTCGATGCAAGCTTCTTCTTAGTTGCATCCTCAATACCCAAGTCTGCAAATATCCGAATGCAAGTATCTAGCTACCCTTGAATCTCAACTATCGGTTGTCCCTTTTAACGGCTTTCCTACCAAAAACAGTGAAGTCCTTACATAGCTTTGCGAAGTCAACCACCCTTGGTACCTGCACCTCAACACCAACTTCTACCGCAGTTGATCCTGGAGCAGGTACCCTCCTCATGTTCGCTGCCATTATACCTTCGAACATAGCTGGGTAACCTGGTATACCGCCATCACCCCTTTTAGGAACATTCTCCTCCCCAGTAGTGTGTTTCTACGATCGACGACTCATTCTAAATCTGAAAAATAGAATGATTAGTCCACTTTCGAGAAAAACTACAATGGAGTTCAGGAGCTATTATACTATACACTAATATATAGTATACATCCATTAGAAATATACAAATAATTTTCTCATATGTAATTGTGTCCTCGAACTTTGGATAAGATCGATAACTAGAGCCCTGACACCAAATGTGATGACCGATCACAAATCATGCACTTAACAAGGAAAATAATGCAATGAAAGACGTGCCAGGGAACTACGGATGATCATCAGGGTAGGATAACACAAGCGGAACCTGTCGTATAACTCATACCGCATTGATAAAATATAATTGAACATATACAATAGGAAGTAACAGCGAAACATAATTGTACAAAATTTTAAGCTTCCATATCACCAAGGAATATCCATAACATCGTTGGATTACATCAACAAACTCTATACAAAAGGCCTCACTACAACACTCAGAGAACACATCAGACAGTGGAAAAACAACAAATACTAGATAGTATAAGATAATACGCAAGCCTCTTGCCCGTCATCGTTCAGCAGTAGCATCCTCACCAAGATCTATCACATGTCACCTGCTACCCAGTTTGCCCATCCACAACCGGATGAACAACCCAAGGTAATAAGAGGAAAACATAAAACATTGTGTCAAACAACGGTTATAGTGAGAGATAAAATAGCTATCTAACATCATCAATAAAGTATATGAAAATATGCAGATTAATCATCTAATCTACCAATCGTTTCATCATAGAAGAACTCGCACCTGTCTTCCCCACATCCGACAGTGATAGCCTTTACAAACAAGCATTTTGAAACAACAATACGTTCATGGAAATCAGTTATCAATCATAGACCAATCTTATCGATATTGACACCTCCCAAGCACAATCCCCGAAGGCCTAAACCAACATTAGACAAGCACCCAAAAGATATCTCTTTCGACATCGAATAATCTACACAAGGCGATATAAGCAAACAATCATCATCTATGACTCTGGTTATCACCACCAACCCTGCTTTGAAACCGTCGTTAGTCGTATGACCGGTTCAACACCTTGCCGGTTCAACACCTTGCCGGTTCAACACCTTGCCGTCCATCAAGGGCCAAAGGTAAACTCAGGTTCTAGCAAAACTCTATACGCCTTTCATCGATACGTATCTATGCCTTTCATTGATACCCAGGGTACTCGACTAATCATCTAGTCTTTTAGGCATCCCCATTATACCCCTGCTTTGAGTCCGCTAGAACCTACGACAACAAAAATCCCTCGGCCTTCGATATCTCTAGTCGTCATCATCACGACCATTAACAAGCTCAAGTCATCTTGAGCCGCCATTATCCACAACTCAACATCTTTGAATTGTCTTCCTATTCGTTGTATTTAATTGATCAACGAATGTCTCACAACACTTCGAACATTCGCCCTTGAATATAATTTGAAGTCACTTTCATCATTGAATAAAAATAAAATCAAATGATGTTTCACCATAGTCAGGTCATTCCCACCTCAGGTCCCAACTGACCAATATCCAATGACCTAACTCCCCCTGAGTCACTCCATCCGTTCCACGACCTGACTCCCCAGGTCGAACAACGATCTAACGACTCATCATATCCATGAGGTCGCCAACGGCCTGACTTTCCACAATCCAACATCTTCATCATACCAGACAACTCGCATTACATCTAAGCAAACGACTCGACCTAAGCCTTCGAACGAACGACCTGAGCCTTTGTCGATCAACCCAAAGTCTTTAATACCCCAATGACCTGGAGCCCTTATATGACCCGAAGCAGCTTCAACCGACCCGACCTACTTTCGGATGACCTGACTAATTTCTTGAGTAACAAGCCACGACCCAAGCTCCACGCCACATCATCAACGACCTAAGAAAAACGACCCGACTCCAGATCTGACCAAAATAGCTCCAGTCTTGACCAAATCATCACCAAACGACAACATTGATTCAAACAACTCATCCAAATCATCCAATTCAACAATCGACGTTTATGAAATCATGAACAACATCAAAATGACAATTATTCTTTAGTAATCATATAGGACTTGAAAAGTCGGTGTGTATGACTTAAGCAGGATCTTTATATGGATATAGCAGAAATAATAAACTAACTAGTAACTACAATAATTATGCATGTAAAACTTAGTTATAGAAATATATCACAAATAAAAGGTAAATGTTGTAAGTAAAGACACCAAGAATTTTATACTGGTTCAGACTTCCCGTTCTACGTCCAGTCCCGATGCTCCTCTTCGTAATTCACTATCACGCCCTCTCTTAACCCGGAGGAATAGGTCTCAATACACCTGAGCACCAACAAGGGTGTCCACGCCTAAGCACCCACACAGGACTTCACAAATTACAAGAGTTTTGACCTTTGCGTGTGTTCTCTAATCAATAATGAATAGTCACGATGAAGTACACCCAACCTGTAATCTTGTCCTCAAGTATTTGAAGTGTATGTGAAGATTGAAGGAAGTATGTTGCTTGTTGAATCAAGAGATGTGAAATATTATCAAAGATTAAACAAGTAACTTGAATTTAGGAGAGCTTTAGAATGCAAAGAGTATAGAAGAGAAAATCAGAAATTAGAGAGAATATATGAGAATTGATTATTTGGAAAACATGTTTGTAGTGCGCATATAATTGTAGAACATTAGCATTCTTTCATGAGAAGTTTCAGCAAAGAGTTGCATCCATTTTTATTCATAATTGAAGATGAATATCTTCACGAAAGAAGGTGACTCTTCATAAAAATGACTGTTAATTTCTGATCAGTCGACTAGTAAAAAAAGTCACTAGTCGACTGGTTAAGAATGAAAATCGTATATATATTTAAATATTCTCAGAAACTTGCCGTTACTGGACTTCCGGTTTGTGACCAGTCGACTGGTTAATTTCTTACCAGTCGACTGGTTATAGTGCCAATATAATATCAAGCAGTTTGTTGAGCGCGCACACACACATACACACACACACACAAACACACACACACACACACATATATATATATATATATATATATATATATATATATATATATATGTGCATTCGTATTATACTTTGAGGATAGATTTTAACATAATTCTAACACGACTCAACATTTATATCTATATATACTTAGCTCCTTGATATGATTTCCATTGCTCTTTTCTTTGTTGTCATTAACCGAAATTCTTATGAATCAACATTCTCCCCCTTTTTGATTGATGACAACATATTGCATTCTTTGTTGAAAAATTGTATTTCTTCCCTTGAATATATGTTTGTATATGTATTTAGCTCCCCCTGAATTCCTGTACCATTTTGTTAGTTCAAATATATATATATATATACACACACATACCGTTTGGATTCCTACAACAAAATGTTAATGCATTTATATATTTTTGATAAGTAAGACATTATAATATGAGCACATATGTAATATTCTCCCCCTTTGTCATCTATTAAAAAGCATTAAACACTATGACTACAAAGTAATCGAATAAATAGTAGAGACTTTTAAAGATCTTTTAAAGAAATAATTCCTAATTCTCTTCAGAGTCTTATGAAAGAATTCTCTAAAAGGGGTTTAGTAAATATGTCAGCAATTTGATTTTCCGAGTTTACAAACTCTAAATTTATGATTTGTTTTTCAATATTATCTCTCAAGAAATGATGTCTTATGTAACGTCCTGTATTTTTACAGTGGAATAATTAATTTAATTACTAAATATCGATTTAGCGATATCGATGACTTGGATTAAATAATATCTATATTTAATTAATATAAATAGTGGAATAATATATTTATTTCCGAAATAGTCGTAAATAGTAGGTTTCACAATATTGTGTGAGTTGGGTAGTATAAGAGATTTGAATAAGTTTAGATTCGAATTTGAATAACGAATCTATTTAATAAACGGCGTTAGAACATATAAATTATAATATAATCAAGCTCGCAATGGCGCGGTAGTTCGTAATTTGGCGATTTGAACTTTAATTGAATATACAGAATCCATTTTAAGTCGGATTTCTGTGAAACAAGAAACGTTCGGATCTAGTGAACTATATTTTTCTAATGAAAGAGAAAAATGGAGATTTCGTCATATAGATTGTAAGTTATGGCTAAATCAAATTTTCAAATAGTCGTTATGGAATCGTTTATAAACCATAACGATATATTTAATTATAATTAAATATTGGATTCGAATTTAGACAAGATCTTTGAGACGTAGTTATAATTTAATTTTTAGGATTTTACTGTAATTTTTATTTTGGAAAATAAGTACTTTTTATTTTGATGTATTTTACGCCCTATATCAGCATTTTCGGAACTATACAAAATAAATTAACGTGTCTATATTATTATATTTTTGGAATCGTGGCACATTACGTATCAGGATGGTATTTTTATTTCTATCTATGGTGGCTCGTATGTGAAAGGAATTTTCCATAGCGAGGAGAATACACGGTACACCAAATTTTAATCCTATCTTCTTTATTCATGCCCCAACTATATCCAACCAATATTTGCAGCAAACCAATGATTCCAGACAAGATTTTCAACTAAATCCTGTAATCATCAATACATCAACAATGTATTGTCTCGAACCAACGGACCTAGATGGACAAATGCATCAACCAAGTAACTAAAGTTGATCGTACATACAATAAGCAATCAAGTAAACAACGTTTCAGCACCAAGATCATTTAAAAACAGTAAAACATCATCCCTCCAAATTACAAGATTGTGCGTGTCCATTAAGAACAGTGTAAATGCTTGTCAAACACCTATATTGTTAGCAACAGCTAATCACTGTAGGCCTACCAATTTACACAGTACCCTAAGCTTGAAACCTTGCCGGCAAAGTAAACTTAAACAAAGAAACTACAAACCTACCCCTATTTCTACAACTAGCCTCAATTCCTTGACTGCCAAGGTGATAAAACCGTGCATGCCAAGCTTCATTGAAATATAAATACGCTGCCCACTTCCATTTTTTTTCTCTTTCTCATTTCAAAAGCTGAATCTTTCAATCACAATGGAAATCAAAATAAAATATAATTTCATACTCCACAGAATGAAAAAAAAATATAAATCATATATCGCTGAGATCCCAGAACCATGTTCATCATTCTTGTATGCATTTAAAGGGGTGTAGATTACTTTTCTGAAGTTCGGAAAAAAAATTCAGCGAGCATAAGGGTTCAACTTTTTGGAAATAAAAAAATGTAATAAAATAAAGGGTGTGTGTGACTTGCTGGTGTCACGGGGTGAGCTGGAAGTCGAGTTTTGACAAGAGGGAGAGGAGTAATCAACGAGGGAAAGGTCTGAAAAATAAAAGGGGGAGGAGGGCGTGCGAGCTTTTCATTTTGGATATGGTATAGAAGGGGATTTGGAGAGAAACTGAGTTGTGCTTCCAGTTTATATTTTATGAAGAGGGAAAGGTAACGGAAATGGAAAGATTGAAGGAGAAGGGTATGAAGAAGTTTGGTACGAATGCGCTGGAAGCTTGCGGCCGGAATGAAGAGGAGAAGAAACTGAAGGAGGCCGTGGGATTGTAAGGAATGGAGCGGGCCAGTCTAGTGTTGGGCTGAAGCTGAAAGCCCAATATGTATATATATATATATAATGCGGTTGATGTTGGGACTGGAAACAGAAGTTGCTTGTGGGGAGAAAAGGCCATGAGGCATGGTTGTGCATTTGAAGTCTTGGGCTACGGGCTTTACAGTGGTGAGATTTACAAGTGGGTTACATTGTGTTATATAATTAAGTTATTAAATGAATTAGAAATTTAGTTCAGTAAGTTATAAACTGGAATTAAATGACATAAATTATGGTAAGCTTAATTAAAAATTAATTAGTATATTCAACGATGTTTTAATTAAATTCAACTTTGAAACAAGTATTATAATTGCATACGTGAACGAAATTTGACAAAACAGGTCCCGTTGGAATCGTATAGACGAAGGCTACAAAATGAAGCTGGCTTGAAGCGATTTGGAGCTCGTTTGGATTTATGGTGAAATTAAACACCTGAATCAAATTAATGACCGATAATCGTTATTTAACGATAACCGTACAAGGTGAGTAAATCTCACTAACTCTGCTCAACTTATATTTTTATAATGTATTTTTTTAGAATTTATAAATGATGGTTGTTTGTTGTGTGTTGGCTGTTTGGTTGAACTGCTAGTTTATTGGCTAAAATTATAGATAACGATATATATAAATCGTTAATCGAATATTGATTATGTTTATCAGAATGTCTCATATTCGTGTTATTTATGTTGATTAACATCCGTGGGTGCAGGGAAACAGGTTGGAGGAATCCAACTGGATTCCTCGACATTTATTTTACTGTTTTTCATATATTGTGATATATGATGTGATATATGATGTGATATATAATTTGTTGTTGATTATGTGTGTTTGGATGGTATTGATCCTTGTTATATGGTATATTTAATACCATAAGAAATACAGGAATGAGAAAAGGGAAATTTCAAACTATAAATTGAAATAAAATATTTATATACAAAATCAAAGGATTTTATATAAAAAGGAAATTTGAAATGGATATTAAATTTTGAAAGTTTATAAAATCAAAAGGGTTTTATAAAAAGGAATTTGTGAAGTGTATATTGAAATAAGAACTTTATGAAATCAAAAAGGTTTTATAAAGAGAAGGGATATGTGATAATTAAATAAGAAACTTCTATATAAAACTATTAACTGTTATATGGAAGTTTAAAAGACCGTTTCTGGGTAAATTACTTAATAGAAGTAATAAGAAGTAAGTAAAGAAATATATAAAAGTATTTATTTAGGAAATAAATAGAATTATAAAAGAGAATTGAGAAGATATAAAAGAACAACGAGAAGATGTTTTTCAAAGTAGATTTTAAATAGAAATCTGTTTTAACAGATATATTGAGAAGATTAATTTATAAGTAATATTTTATAAATTAAATAAAAATATTTATCTTTTGATAATGGAATATATAAGTCCGCACTTATAGAGAGAAGTAGAAATCGGTTTTAACACCGGTATTTTTATGGAATTTGAATTCAGCAGTTATAAAGGGAAATTTAAATGATATTTTAAGTGTTAGAAGTTAAAAGGAGATTTTGTATAAATAATTCTGTAAATGGGAGTATAAATAGAAGTTGGAATTGGGATATTGTTTAAAAATACGAAATCAAACTAAAGGGATTGTGTAAAGGGATATTATTCACATTCAACGTGAAAAATGGAATTAAGTAAAGATTTTAGAAATAAAAACATTTGTTAAGAAAATTGGGTTTTTCAAGTAAAAGTTAAACATAGATGGGATTTCAAATGGTTAGAAATAAATAACTTGTTAAATAAAGAAAACAAATGTTGGATTTATAAACAATGTTTATAAATGAACTAAAATATAAATATCAGTGGATAATTGAGATTTCAAATTCAACGGTAAATAAAATGGGTAATTTGGAGTTGTTTTGAAAAGGGAATGATGAAATCCATTTTGATACTCGAAATATAAAAAGTGATTAAATAAAATCCGTAAAGATTTTTAGTTAGAATTCAACTAAGGCAATGTTTTAAAAATGATTTATTTGAAGAAATTATATATTGAATAAATTAGGATTTTACAAGGAAATTAGCATTCGGTTGGAAACCGATATTTGATTATCAAATATAAGTTATTCGAGAGAGATTATCCAATATAAGTTATTCGAGAGAGATTATCGAATATAAGTTATTCGAGAGAGATTATCGAATATAAGTTATTCGAAGAAGAGAGTTAATCGACTACAAGCTATCCGAAAGGAAGAGTTATTGAATATAGTTTATTCGAAAGAGAGATAATCGAATATAGTTATTCGAAAGGGGAGTTATCAAATAGAGGTTATTCGAGAGAGAATTGTAAGTTGAGATTCGATTATATCGAATTAGGGAAAGTACCAATTACTTCCCGTTTTAAAAATAAGATTTGATTTATTAATTAATAAATTAGTTATTTGTTTATTTATCCAAATTAATAAGGAAGAGTTATATTTAAGTTATTTTATTTCGGAAGTATGGGATTATAACACCATCATTATAAACAAATGATTTCGGTAAAAGAAGTGGATTCGGAAATGGAATCTGAGTTACGTAAGGAAGTTGGGTAAAGGATTTAAAAGGGTGAACTTTGTATATTTCGAGGTTAGAAATGTTTTTCAGTCAAGGTCTGAGAGGTAATTATACCTCAACTTGATTGACTTCGTTTTTAACTAAGGGATGGGTAAGGTTCGATAGTGAAGGCTGGTTAAGTGTATTTAGTTAACAAGTGTAATGGTTTGAATTGTCTTAGAGATGTTTTATTTAAACACCTGTTTAAATCAAATGAAGGAATTTTGGAAATGTTTTCCAAATAAGAATCAGAAATGTTTTCTAATATAGAAAATAAGGAATGGAGCAAATACGGAAATGTTTCCAATGATTTATAAAGTATATTTTCTGAAATGTAGAAATAAGAATTTACGAATATACAGAAATGGGTAAATGGATAAGTTAATGATAATTTAATCTAAAGAGATAAATGTGGAATGATAATTGATTGATGGATTTTCCATCTTGAAATAATATCGTTGTTTGCACACGTGTTTTTCTTTGATAGTTAAATCACTGACTATCGAAGTTTTTGACCATTTTTCCATCGTCAATACGGAGAGACCGGGATCAGATTCATTATTTGAAAACCACTCTGTATGGACGTTAGCATTGCGATCAAATATGATAAAAATAATTGAAGACGGAGTTATGCAAGGGCTATCCTGTTTACAGAATGGTGCCTTCGGTTTTTCCAGTCCCAGGACAACGTGAATGGACGAATGTCTAACAAAGTATATCTATCGGATCGCGTGGGTTGATCTCTTCAAACGTACTTACGTTTGGTGGCGGAGGAATTCGTTTCTTTTAGCTTTATACCCATGGTATTTTTGGGGAAATCAATTTGTGATTTGGCGGGTATGACAATGTGGCATTCAAAGTGAAGGGTGGTCAGGTGTTCCAAAAGATACGTTATGACCTCAAGCCTCATCAACCGGGAAATGACATAAATCGGGCAGGCAACGTGGCTAGGTGGGTCGCTCCCATTAGGGTGTATATCACTTATCTAGAGAAAATCCATTTCATTCTTTTATCTATTTTCGATGCTGTCCCTTTTCGGGAAACGGTAGGTAGCTCCCAACCGTTGGTGATATACATTCGATACACTCAAGCGAAATGAGTGGTCGGTCATGTGTGGGCCGGGTCGCAAGACGTTCTTGTTGAACCCAGTGTATTCGCGTCTAGAGATACACTTTCGGCAGGTGGTCCCATACCTTGTCATAGTCGGAATCCAATCTCCAATAAGCGCCCGTGGTTTTGTTTGTATACTATATATGTGGAACGTGAGATGCAAGTGTTCTGCTAGATTGTTAATTACTTGTGATTAGACACTATTATAATATCAGAAAAATATTGATTTTGAAAGTGTTTTTGGGTTATCGTAAGGTAAAAACCATCCGTGTTTATGTGTGGATCGGTCTTACGATTACCTTTTCTTTTGAAAAGGACTTTGGAAAGTTAAACCAAATGATTTGAGTTTACTCACACCAGTCCCATGACTGACCCAGAGTTTATTTTATTTTGTTTTCCCTAAACTCTTAGGTGCCCAAATTTGTACGGGAAGTCAAGTAGTTCAGGTCTTTATTGATATACTTGGAGGAGCTTGAAGCAGGAGGCTTCAGGATTATATAGCTATCGTTATTTTCGCAGTGTGTAGGTGTTGTACTCTGATAATGTTATTATATATATACTGTTTTATTTCAAAGTTATGCTATATATTATATTTTATTCGTTCTGCTGTGAGATTCGTATTATTCTGATTCTGTTCTATGGTTATATTCTTCTTCTTCTATTCTAATTTTCTATCTTATATATTCTCACCCTCTAACTTCTTTCTATTAATGATTAGGTATTTTCGATGTTTGAATAGTCAACATGGTAGTTGTGTGTTGATTTTCGGAGTCGAAAATTCATGTTCGTTACATCTTATATTAATGTGTTTAGTTCTAGAATGATTTACTGGATTCTTAGATAAGTATATTGCACTCGTATTGCTGCAATAAATTGTGGAGTTAGATAAATTGATGTTAAAATCTTTTAGTGTTTGCTGCATATATATTACTTGAGCGCAAGCTAGAGCAGCAAATATATATTCAGCTTCACATGTTGACAGTGAAACACAATTCTTTTTCTTGCTGAACCAAGATATAAGTGATTTACCAATCAAGTGACATGTTCCACTTTTACTCTTACGATCCGTCTGTGATCCTCCAAAATCAGCGTCACTATATGAAACTAATTCGAAAGAACAATCTTTCGGGTAAAAAAGTCAAAAATCTTTCGTACTACTAAGATCACATAATATATGTTTTACTGCCCTCAAATGTGATTCTTTCAGATTAGCTTGAAAGCGAGCACATAAGCAAACACTCATCATAATATCCGGTCTACTAGCAGTTAAATACAGAAGTGAACCTATCATGCTTTGATATAGTTTTTGATCGACACTTTACCATTTTCATCTTTATCTAAGTATGTCGTCGTACTCATTGGTGTAGGTTTACTTGAAGTGTTTTCCATTTCAAAACGTTTTATTAGATTAGTGCAATATTTTTCTTGATTAATGAAAATTCCATCTAATAAATATTTAATTTGTAAACCCAGAAAGTAAGATAGTTCTCCTATGTGCAACAATTCAAATTCACTGGTCATTATTTTTGAAAATTCCTGACGGTAATTGATCATTTGTTGAACCAAAAATAATGTCGTCGACATATATTTGCACTATAAAATATCTTTATTAGCTTTCTTAATAAAAAGTGTTTGATCAACCTTTCCAATTTGAAATCCTGACTATAATAAATAATTTTTGAGATGTTCATACCAAGCACAAGGCGCTTGTTTCAAACCATACAATGCCTTTCTCAATTTGAAAACATGGTCAAGAAATTTTTCATGAGCGAATAGTGGAGGTTGTTCAACATATACTCTTTCTTTAATATAACCATTTAAGAAAGCGCTTTTAACGTCCATCTGATATAATTTAAAGTCACGATAGCATGCGTATGCTAATAAAATTCCAATTGCTTCTGGTCGTGCGACTAGAGCAAAAGTTTCTTCGTAATCTATGCATTCTTCTTGATTGTAACCTTATGCAACAAGTCTTGCTTTATTTCTAGTAACATTACCCAATTCATCTGCTTCATTTTTGTAAACCCATTTTGTTCCAATAACAGTTTGATCATAGGTCTTGGAACTGATTCCAGACTTCGTTACGTTCAAACTGGTTTAATTCTTCTTGCATGGTAATTATCCAGTTTCCGTCTGTAGATGCTTCTTTAGGGTTTTTAGGTTCGATGTTTGATAAGAAGGCTACATTACTTACTGAATTCAGTTAACTTCTTATTCTAACATTTGAAGTTATTTCTCCAATAATATTTTGAGTTGGATGGTCTCGTAATATTCTTGGTGGATATCTAATTTTCATTAACGGGAATATTTTGATCATCGATATTATCTTGAATTTCTGTAAAATTGTTTTCTAAGTTATTATGAACAATGTTTTCATCATTTCTATATATAATAATATCATCGTCATGAGAAGATTTATTTTTCAAAATATCTGAATTAAACAAATTTTGAATAAAATTTTCGCCAAATGAAACATGAAGTGATTCTTCTATTTTATTTGTTCTTTTATTGAAAATTCGATAAGCTTTGCTACGCTCAGAATATCCTAAGAATATTCCTTCGTCGGATTTTGAATCGAATTTTCCAAGTTGATCTTTTGTATTTAAAATAAAATATTTTGAACCAAATACTTTCACTACGCCATAGATGACCTATGCCAACCCCAGAGAAATGATGCAGTAGGTGCCAAAAAGTGTTGGTATAGGCAAAAAATTATCTGTGGCAACACTTTTTTGGGGTTGCCTTTTGCCGCGTTGCCTTAGAGTCAAAGGCAACGACTTTGCTATCCTAAGGTAACATCGCTACAGGTGTTGCTACAGGCACTAAATTTACATAAATGTGGGGCCCACTAAATTCTGAATCCCGGGATCACGGAATCCTGTTGCGCCCCTAAATTATGTAGCCGGGTTCACGGAATCCTGTTGTGGGGCCCACATTTATGTAAATCTATGGCAACACCGTATCATAGCTACAGCAACATTTAACACTGCATACTGCAACATTATATCATAGCCACTACATCATTATATAAATACTGCAACATAACAGCAATTACCATCTCACACTGAAATTAATAAACAACTTTTCATTTCAAATTAATAACCAATAACACAAATACTAGTTAGTCAACTACAGAATAACAAAAAATAGCCAATAAATTCAGTTTTACATATTACTTACAAACACAGCCAGTACTAAATTCATGTTTACATCAAACTAAAACAGTTTCAAATTGATAAAGCCCGAGCCTCCAGTGCATTCAGTACCTCTCTACTGCCTCCTTCACCTGCAAAATAAAGCAGTTTCAAAAGTCATGCATTTCAGCAAAAGCCTTTAGTACAGCTAAAGCATTTCAGCACAACCAAAGTCATGCATGCCTCGGCTACAAACTGATGCAATGCCTTGTTTACATTGCAACACAAAATGGAAGACATGCATGCCTCAGTTGCATTTCAGCACAAACTATGGCCATAGTATAACTGACTTGCACTTCAGTCTTCAGCACAAAGATATTTCAGCACAAACTATGGCCAGAGTTGCTTTTCAGCACAGAATTGCATTTCACAATCTATGGCTGAGTTGCAAATTGATGCAATGACTCAGCTTGTTCAAAGCATTTACGATATCAAGGAATGCAACAGAATGCCTGAGGCATTAAAAATGTAGACATGCCACGACTCGTTCAGGTACAAACTCAACCATTGCATCAATTACGAACTGACACGATCATTACTGATTGAAGAGAAAATAAAATTCTGTAGTTCATTGCTGAAGCATCAGCCTTGTACATGGTCGGTTACATACGAGCATTGAACTACCAGCCAACCATAAAAATAAGCAAGCGGAAATTGTAAGCGGAAATCTTAGAATTAGACTAATGCTTCAGCAAGCGGAAATTGTAAGAATTCTGAAGCATACCACCACTCAAGCATAAAAATAAGCAAAAATACATACCAGCAGTGTGTGTCTATATACGTGAAATTAAGAAGCCATGTTTTTCACTTTGCTACGTGGAAGGCGGATTCGTCTTATTGGGACATCATCTCTACACCAACGAACATCAAAATCTTGATTTCTCATTCCATAAGCAGGCTGGATATCATTCAAATCTTCATTTTCATATTCTCTTTCGAGTTCACACCAGTCTTTCGGCAATTTCTTGATAACATTGTGGCACATCTTATCAATTGGATCTGCTATATAAAACACCTGTTTTACCTGTGAAGCCATAACATAACATCTCATCGAGGTTATCTCCAAAATTTATTCCTGCTTCACAATCCATATTATTATCGCTACTTTCAGGATCTAAACAGGAAACTTCACAAATCCATTTCATGTACAATTCAGATGGACCATTCCAAATCAGATGGTTGTAGACTACTTCTTGACAATGCCACTTGCGATTATGACACTTTTTGCAAGGGCATGTAATTTCATCACCTACCGCAAATCTAGAAAAAGTATTTCGAATAAAAAGTTTCACTCCACTGATGTACCCTTCACTGAATTTAGGAAGTTCTGCCCATAGTTTTTCCTCATCGTTCATTAAGTGATACCTTAAAGCAGTAAATTAGGCACAAGTAAAGCAGTACATTACACAACACAACAATCAAATCATAGAAAATTGATACATTGAGTGATACCTGAAGCAGCAGATTAAATCGAAACCCTAACTGAAATCTGAAACCCAAGACGAACCCCAATTGAAGACCTAATTGAACTTGAACGCGAACCTGCCGTACTCAAACCCTAATTAAGCTTGTAAACTTGAACTTTTAGCCCTAATTGAACCTGAGAGTGAGTGTGTGAGAGCTTGAGCAGCGGAGTACTTTGGTATAGTTCGATTGAAATTTTCAATATTTTTTTAGTTTTCCCCCCTTTGTTTTTGCTTCCCGCCCTAGACATTATTTCACGCGCGGATTGCTAATCTAGACTAAACATTTCTTCACGCGGATCGCTACCCTGGACCGTTGGATCGTGTTGACGCGGATTGATAATTTTATTCACGAGGCTACTGCAACACATGTTGATATATATGCTAACACGTTTAAGTGTGCGTTGCAGTAGACAGAAAACAGCATAGCAATGGCAACATTGTAGCTAGCAACACCATGCATTTTCGTTGTGATAGGCCATCTATGGCGTAGTGTTTAAAATATGAAATATTTGGTTTTCTTCCAGTAAAAAGTTCGTATGGAGATTTTTTAGTAAGAGGTCGAATGGAGACACGATTCTAAACATGATAAGCTATAGCGACTGCTTCTGCCCAAAAATGTTTTGGCAGTGCGCTTCCATTTAATAATGTTCTGGCATATTCTTGCAAAGTTCTATTTTTACGTTCTACAACTCCATTTTGTTGTGGAGTTCTAGAAAAAGAGAAATTATGAAAAATTCCTTTCTTTTGACAAAATGAATCAAATTTCTCATTTTTAAATTCTCCTCTATGATCACTTCGTATATTCTTTATTTTTGAACTAGTTAAAATTTGAATTTGTTTGACAAATTTTTTAAAGATATCAAAAGTATTGCTTTTATTCTTTAAAAACATTGTCCGAGTATATCTTGAAAAGTCATCAACAATTACAAACACATATCTACTATGATTTATGGACCGAACCTGAGTTGGTCCGAATAATTCCATGCGCGGTAATTCAAGTGGTTTTAATGTTGATACAACCTTTTTAGATTTAAAAGAAGATTTGGTTAACTTCCCAAGTTGACAAGCATCGCACAGATTTTCAGTTTTGAATTTAATTTTGGGTAATCCCCTTACAAGATCATTTTTAGAAATCTTGTTTATCGTTTTAAAATTAATATGATAAAGTCATTTGTGCCATAACCAAGGATCGTTGTCTTTGGCTAATAAACACATACTTGGATTATTATTAACTGCCATATTCAAAATATAAATAGTTTATCTCGATTTCCTTCAAAAATAAGATTTTGATTTGAATCTAATATACTACATTTATTTTCAGAAAATGATATTTTAAAACCTTTATCGCATAATTGGCTAATACTTAATAAATTATGTTTTAAATTTTTAACTAATAAAACATCAGAAATAAGAGGTGAATTAGATATACTGTAATCGCTCACATCGCCTTTGTCGATGATACATCCTTTGGAGTTATCTCCAAACGTGACAGTTCCTCCTTTTGAATAAGTGAAATTTGTTAACATCTCTTTATCTCATGTCATGTTGTTTTGAGCAACCACTGTCGAGTATCCATTTTCCTCTGTTTTTGTTGAGTGGGACCTCAGTATCCTTTTCCATGAAACATACGTTTGCTTGTTCGTTGTTGTTATCGCTATCACTATCGGAAGACGATGAATCTGAATTATCCGAAGTGACTGAGAATGCTTGTTTTTTTTAATTTTCCTTTTTCTTGCGATTCTTTTTCAATTCTGGACAATTCTTTTGATAATGTCCGGTTTTGTGACAATTAATGCATTCCATTAGTGCTGGGTCAGTCTCTTTTGATGAATTCTTCTTTATATTCTTGCTTTGGAATACTTCAAAAACTTTCTGAAATTCTTTGCTACAAAATCAATATCTTCTTCATCTGAATATTAATCGTATTTCACAACATGGAAAGCTAAATTTTTCTTGTCTTGTACATGTGCTTTCTTTGCCTGCAAATTTACTTCATAGGACATGAGATTACCGATTAACTCTTCGGGTTTCATGGCAGATAGATCATTAGCTTCTTCGATAGCTAACACCTTTCTTTCCCATTCATCCGTTAAAGAGTTTTAAAGTTTTTGTAACTATATCAAAATCAGAATATTTTTCTCCTAGTCCCAATAGAGAATGATAAATATTTTGAAAACATGAGTACATGTCATTTATAGACTCATTCTCATTCATCCTAAAGTTTTGAAATAGATTTTTAAGCATAGATATCTTGCTTTGTTTGACCTTGCTAGTTCCTTCATGAGTTATTTCGAGTGTTCGCCAGATTTCATATGCTATATTGCACATACAAACCCGGTTAAACTCACTTCTATCTAAGGCACAATGCAATATCTCCATAGCTTTAGCATTAGCAATAACCTCTGGTTTTTTAGATGCAGACCATTCAGTATATAGTTTAGTGGGTTTTGTATACTCTTTTTGTGTAATGTTCCAAGCATCAAAACTATTAGCTTGCATATATATTCTCATTCATGTAGCCCAATAGCTATAATTCATACCATTGAAAAAGGGTGGTCTTGCAGCAGGTTGGCCTTCAGCATATCCAGTGCTATTACTAGTGTTGTTATCCATATTAACTATATATCATATAACGGTTTTATGGTTAAATGATAACCTGGCTCTGATACAAAATGAAAAGTCGGTGTGTATGACTTAAGCAGGATCTGTAACACCCCACATCCTTTAGTGTCACTCATAAAGGGAATGCACTAAGTTCTGTGGAGCATTTAGGGTAAAAGATGCAGATAAATTACAAGACAGACAAAATTAAAACAGCGGAAAATAAAAATTTACTTTATTGATAAAATACTTTGTACAACAATTGTTTTCCAATATCAGAGTATCATCTGTCTTACAAAATAAAGAAGCATAAAATAACATTTATATTCCCTAATGTAGCATAAGCCAGCCATAGCAGCAGAAAAAGAGAGTCCAAAGCACTTTTTCAAAGAATCTTCGATCTTGGGAAGAGTGACGGTCCAATCTACCCTGAGCTATACTATTCCCTCCTTAACTACCTGGGGGGGAAACGGAAGAAAAGAAGACGAAAGAAAACTGGGTCAGACATAAAGTCTGGTAAGTTCAGTTACTTCTAGCATGTGAACAAGGAAAAACAAAACGACATGAATTAACTGAATACAAGACAATACCATGATGATAGGGCCAACAAGATAGGATAAGATTAACACAAGATATGCTAAGACAAGATAAACTGGATATGCTTTAATACTTTCTCCGCTTCGCTATTAACCTGTTATTATGGTTTCTATGTCTCTGCACCACCTATCTAGTGTCCCAACTAGTAATCTGCCTAAAATGATAACGCGATCCTAATCCCAGTAATTGTGGTTGCCTTTAGGCATACATTTATTATTTATTACCTAGATCTAATCTAAGGTTTTATATCAAAGTGCTTCCTAGATTCCACTCGGGTTTACGCGACTTATCTAATGCTTCACAGATTCAGGGTTTATGCCACCTAGGTCCAACTAGGGATTACGCTACCTGTCGAACGATGCCCCTAGTCTAGGACACACTACCTATAGCGGTATATGTTCCTAGACTTTCCCCACGTATGTGTCGTGAATCGTTATCGCTGTCTAGATGCACATGTCCTCTATATGTGCGACCCGAGTCCCGTGGCAGGGCAAATCAAGAAACACGGAACTCGGTCGGGGGCTCTAAGTTATCTGCCGATGCAGATGCTAAGGTCTGTTTTTTTTCCAGTGGCTATGGTCCCACTTGACCCCTCCCTCAACTATTGAAAGGCACACCTTGAAAAAATGAGAACTATACGCAGGCCCCCCTATGCCCCACTAACCTATGGCCATCTGCAACCATAACTAGAAAGCAAGTATATGGTCTTTTGGAGTTCTCCAGGTTTCCGTATCTCGATTGACTCAAGATGGTAGGTAGACGACGGGTCGCTATCGCAGGGCCATTTGTCCCGCCGAATCACGCTGGTCCATCCTAGTCTTTAGGTTGCCTTATATTGCAACCAAGGCATACCCTTGGTTCTCCTAACGCAGACCTTAACCTCTGTGAGCCCAGGAGGATCATCTGCCACCTCACAGAGGGATCCAAGAGTACCCTCACGTCCCCTCGAAGCCTCGGGCTTCGTAACCCAATTCGTTGGAGCCTTCTTTAAGATCGTTCGCTCCTCCTCATGTTATACTAAGGATTACTACTTAGTTTTCCAAACTAAGGTTTACCACTTGGTTTCCTGAATCGTCGTTTTCTTAACTAAGGTTTACCACTTAGTCCTTTTAACTAAGGTTTACTACTTAGTTCTCTTTCTCGTCAAGTTGGATTGGTTAAGTGTCATTAGTCGATACAAGTTAACTTAACCTATTCATTTGTCATGTTAAACTGGTTAAGTGTTACCAGTAATTCACGTTGACTTAACCCTACCAGCATCAAGTTATACTGGTTAAGTATTTACTTAACCCTACCCATTCATCTTGTATTGGTTAAGTTTTCCTTTTTAACTTAACCTTGCCTATCTGTTTTAACTAACATGTTATAACGGTTAAGTGTTCCCTTAGTTAACTTAACCCCACCATTGGTTTGATTAACATGTTCTAATGGTTAAGTATTGTTCCTTCATGTTTTTAACTTAACCCTATTCATTTATCACACTCTGATGGTTAAGTGTTCAAGCTTACTTAACCATACGGTCTAGTCCAGCTAACATATTAAATTGGCTAAGTGTATTAAATTATTTAACCCCAACCTCTAGTCTAGTTAGCATGTTAAATTGGCTAAGTGTATTAACTTTACTTATCCCCAACCTCTAGTCTAGTTAACATGTTAAATTGGCTAAGTGTATTGAATTTACTTAACCCCCACTTTCTAGTCTGGTTAACATATTAAATTGGCTAAGTGTTTTTCTTAGTTACTTAACCCCTACAAATCTTGTCTTGTTACCATGTTAAGTTGGTTAAGTGTTCTAGTTAACTTAACCCTATTGTTCTAACTTAACTGTGTTAAGTTGGTTAAGTGTTCTTATGGACTTAACCCTCCCATTCTAGCTTAACTTTAATTGTCTTATTAAAGCACCAGCCACTCACATTAGATAGGTATTGTTGTGGCTGCCGGTATGCCGGTTGGTTCCGGGCAGTCTTACGCCATAACTCAGTCTAACCTCGGGTCTTTATCGGGCTCAATGCCTTAACCTCCCATATTGGATAGGTATTGTTGTGATCACTGGACAGCCGGGCGGGTCCGGGCAGGTTTACATCACAACTCAAATCCAACCTCGGGTTAAGCATGTTCGTATTGTCTAAATTTACTTTTCTCATTTAGGATAAATTCTATAAGTAAATTTTCCCTAATTTACTTATTCCATTATTACTCTTTTAATGTACATTGTCAACATTTATTATTATGGCCCATTTTCCCTATATATCATATTTATAGTTTTTGGTATGTAAATTATACTAAATTAAGTGTCACTAACCATGATTATTCTAAACATGACAATTACTCACAATTATGACTAAATTCAAAATTTGTGCTAATATACTTATTATGCCAAATTAAATTTAATTGACCCAATTCTGATTTAACATCCTAATTTACAGTTTATGGCAAGACTAGAATTATTATTCTAGTTTACCGTTTATGCCTAAAACTTAGCTTACTTGCCAATACTAAATTTAATATGTCAAATTACATATTCCATAATTCATGTCAAATTTTCAAATTTGCGTTCTAATAAACATGCCATAATACATGTTCTAAATTATGTCAATCATAATTATGTTCATGTTCCACATTATGCCAATTTCCAAGTTTACAACCATGTTTAAGTCAAATTTATGATTTTCCCAAATCGTATTCCCATCGTTCGTGTAATGGTGATTCCATCCTAGATTATAGATAAATCTAGATTCGTGGATAAAAAGGGAATGAACCAAAATGCCATGAAAAGATAGACATAATGACTGGCAGAAGATGATAATTCACTAACAAATTACACTGAATAAATTGATTAAAACTTCGAAGGCCTATAGATCTGATAATATTATGACATAAAAAGGGTTGAACAAATAACATAGGTTCAAGTATATGGGTAGATCTAACTTTATAAATTCCCATAATCAAGATCCAAGGATAATTAAGAATAAACTGAATAGATAATCAAGTTTAGATCCAATCTCACAGTCATAATCCTAGGCAATAATATCATGTTCATGAATCATAGGTAATTATCCACTATTGTTCTTGTCATAGTCATAGGCATTGGTTTATGCTCCTAGTCAAAGGCTTTTGTTCATAGTCAAAGGCTTATGGTTTCGAAGGCCACAGTTCCATAGTCATAATCTTAAGCATTGGCAATTTAGTCACAATATGTTCTAGGCCATAATCAAGAATCAGATCCAAAGTCATAAACAAGCACAGATTCAATGAAATGATAAGGCATATTTCTTATATTCTTTTAATTTCATGTCACAAATAGAAAAGGCGTTCAAATCTAAAAAGTAACCGACTTACATTGATTGGATCTAGAAAAGAATATAAAGATAGCGTTGCTTGAAGCCGTTGAATCTTTACTTGAATCCTAACTTGTTTTGAATCTTCTCTTGAAAGACTTGAGCAGCATATCCTCGTCTTGATTTATATTTTATTTTAATCTATTTATTTAGATTTAGAGGAAAAGAAGAAGCCATGTCCATCAAGAATTTGTGCAACTTAAGGTTAGAGAAGAATGGTGCAAAGAGAAGGAGACTAGGGGGCTGTTTATATAGGATTGCAAGTTAATTTGAGCCGTCGATGAAGCCAAGGTTAATCAAAGCCATCCGTTCTAAAGAGAAGCCAATTATGTTCACAATTACTTTCTTAATGTACATTATTAACATTTATTATTAAATTTGTATGCACATTAGATACATCCCCCCTTTACACATTTATTATTAAATTTGTATGCACATTAGATACATCTCCCCTTTACACATTTATTATTAAATTTGTATGCACATTAGATACATCTCCCCTTTACAAATTTATTATTAAATTTGTATGCACATTAGATACATCTCCCCTTTACACATTTATTATATTAAGCATTGGTTATTCTTAAATTAATAACTTTAGTGTTAACAGAAATACGGGGTGTTACAGGATCTTTATATGGATATAGCGGAAATAATAAACTAACTAGTAAACTACAATTGTTATGCAGGTAAAACTTAGCTATAGAGATATATCACAAATAAAAGGTAAATGCAGTAAGTAAAGACACCAGGAATTTTATACTGGTTCCGACTTCCCGTCCTACGTCAAGTCCCGAAGTTCCTCTTCGAAATTCACTGTCACGCCATCTCTTAACCCAAAGAAATATATCTTAATACACCCGAGCACAAACAAGGATGTCTATGCCTGAGCAGCAACACAAGACTACACAATTACAAGAGTTTTGACCTTTATATGTGTTCTCTAATCAACACTGAATAGTCACGATGAAGTACAACCTTCCCATAATCTTATCCTCAAGTATTTGAAGTGTATGTGAAGATTGAAGGAAGTATGTTGCTTGTTGAATCAAGAGATGTGAAATATTATCAAAGATTCAACAAGTAACTTGAATTTAAGAGAGCTTTAGAATGCAAAGAGTATAGAAGAGCAAATCAGAAATTAGAGAGAATATATGAGAATCAGTTGTTTGGAAAACATGTTTGTAATGCTTATATAATTGTAGAAGAGTAGCATTCTTTCATGAGAAGTTTCAACAAAGAGTTGTATCCCTTTTTATTCATAATTGAAGAGGAATCTCTTCATGAAAGAAGGTGACTCTTCATAAAAATGACTGTTAATTTTTGATCATTCGACTGGTAGAAAAGTCACTAGTCAACTGGTTAAGAATGAAATTCGTATATATATTTAAATATGCTCAGGAACTACCGTTACTGGACTTCTGGTCTGTGACCAGTCGACTAGTTAATTTCCTAGCAGTCGACTGGTTACAGTACCAGTCTAATATCAACTAGTTTGTTGAGTGTGTGTGTGTGTGTGTGTGCGTGTGTGTTTATATTTGTGCATTCATGTTATACTTTGAGGATAGATTTTAACATAATTCTAGCACGAGTCAACACTTACATCTATATAAACTTAGCTCCTTTATATGATTTTCATTGCTCTTCTCTTTGTTGTCATTAACCGAAATTCTTATGAATCAACATGATTCACCAAATCATGATAAATCAATGAATAAACAAAACCATGGATCTAAACTTGCATAAACGTATGAATGGGCATAAGAATTTACCGATGTAAGTTGCTAGATTAGATCCTATGGTGATTCAGTGAAAATATACTTACCATGACGTAGATCTTGGTGAAAACAACTTAAAATGATGAAAATAAGATCAAACAATCCATATACTTGATTGAATCCATGCGAGAGATGCTTATCGCTCACCAATTCTTCGAATTAACTTGAAATCACTAAATTCTCAATCTGAACAGCGAAGAGCACTCTTCAAATTTCTCAATTTGATGCGATCTTCCTTCAATTGATGTAGATCTAGCTTTGTTTGATGTATATCAAGATTTTAATGGTGGTATGGTGCATTTGATTGAGCAAGGAGGATCATGAGCTCAACCAAATGAGAGAATGAAGAAAAATAACTCTCTCTCTCTCTATGCCTCTAACCCCTATTTATGGCCTCACACCAGCCCACTAATGGGCCACTCCAAATCAGCCCATTATTGGCTTACAAAACATGTACAGAAAATTGTGCAATACTAAAATAGCGATTCCTCCCAAACCACTGAACCAAATATTTAATGTGACCACTCTACAAAATTGGCGACACCATTTTCTTTCCAATGAAATTGATCTCAGCACCTAATTCGATTCCAGTAAAAAGTTATGCCCTGTACAAAACTGACTAGGGAAAAATGATCACAAATAAAACTGGTAAAAATTATGGACATGTCTCACATACCCATAAACAATATATCAAAATATAAGAATGATCCAACCCTCAGGGAATTAAATAAAAATGTTTTACGATTTTTCGATATGTAAATTGCGAGCTGTTACAAATGGTGCTTGGGCTTATGGTTTGGTCAACTTTCTTGATGGAAGCCGCTCGGGTTCATTTTTTCCGTTGTCTCTGATCCAGTGTGAAGTTGGAGTTTGCTTGGATTTGGATGCTCTTGCTTTGCTTTTTGCAGCATTGTTGCTGCCGCTCATCTGGTTGGAGGAGGAGATTGCTTTTGTAGCTTGGCTAGGAGCTTGCTGGTAGGGTTGTTCATGGTCGCTTCATTTTTCATTTGGTTTTTTTTTGTTTAGCTCCTTTTTTATTTGAGTTGTTGGGGTTGTCGATGTCGCTTTGAGCAATCTTTTTTAGAGATGGGTTGTGTGTGTTACAATTTTAGTGATAGTTGTTGAAACAGTGACTGTTTCTGTATGTGTGGCAATTTTTGTGGTAGTTGTTGAACCATTGTCTGTTTTTGTATGTCATTGGAGAATATCTATCTTTTTCCTTTTTGCTATATATATATTTCCACCGTTCGTTTAATATATATACATACATACATATATATAATTAGCATTTTGTACAATGTAAAACTGAATATAATGCTTATGTGTAAATATTAAATATAATGCTAGTCAAATTCAACATTTTCCTTCAGTTTAGTTTTTTGTCAATGTTTGTTTTGAAATATAAATATCAAACTTTGTCCTTCAACGTAATTTTTTTTTTTTAAAAAAAAGAATTTTCCTTCTCTTTAGTTACCTTCTTTTCAAATGTAAAAGTTCGTAATATTTTTTTAGAAGAGAAAAAACCATTTTTAATAATTAAAAAAATGATAATGCTTTAGGTGTAGTTTTACTTGTGATTCATCTGATCCTTTTTGTTCAATGTTACTAGTTTAGTTCTTAGAGGAACTTTTTACATCATATTATTAGTTTATTTTACTTTCACATACATATTAGGTAGAAAAATTATATTCGTACACCCAAAATTACCTGACATACATCATTATTTTACTAAAAATTCCTAGTCATTTTTTTTAACTGTCTAAGTAAAACATTAAATACAATAAAATAAGTTGTACAATTTTATGAAGTTTATGAAATTTGAAATATATTTTTTTTTTAAAAGTCACAGCTTCTTCTTCTGTATTGAAATTGTCCAAAAAAAATCTTCTAAAAAAATTAAAGCTTATTTTGATGAAATTAAAAAAATCAGATAATTTATAATATTAGTGCCAAAAATTGAAGATAATTTTTAAAAATTTTAAGGAATTTTATTGTAAGGAATTTCTAGTCTTGTGTAATTTAGTTTTGACTTCTAGAAATGGAAGTCGATAAAGATGTAGAAATAGGTAATTATTTAACTGTCATGGTGTATGTAAAATAACTTTTGGTGTGCGCTGCTTTATTATATTTCACGGTGTATGTAAAAAGACTATGGGTGTATGAGTAGAATTAACCTATAAAGTATTGCATATATGTATATATACACATATACACACACATATACATATATATATATGTATATATATACATACATACATACATACATATATATATATATATATATATATATATATATATATATATATATATGGAAGCGACTATTTGAACATGAACATTTGACACAAATCAGGGGACACAAAATTTCAGCTGTTGGGTTAATTTGTCTTTATGTGAGGGGTGAAAATCAGTGTGCAATCCAGTGGTTGAGAATTTGTGTCCCTCAATTTGTGTCTTCCAATTTATGCACTTGTCCAACATTGTTATTTTTCATTTTTTTAGTGTTAGTGGTTAATGTTCTTTGGAGGGTTATAGCTGTGTTGTTGTCACAAATGGGATACGATTGTTAGATTACCACTTTTAGTTCCATTTAATACTTATAAGAACAATTAGACTGGGTTGATTTGCAAAGTACGATCTGGTTTAATTAAAGTTAGTCGATTACCTATATACGGGATATTATATGTCTCGAACTAAATATATCGGATCGATCACTCATGGGCCTGCAAGCCAGCCCTTATTTCATTTTCTTGTTTTATTCTTTTAGTCCATGTAACGTTAGTTGTATTATAAATACAATACCAAGGTACAAACTTATACATCAATTCACTACTGCAAAATTATTCTATCTCAATACAAATTACATTTTCAATATCCGTTCGATACAATTCAATTTTGTAATCATTATACATCAATTCTAATATGGTATCAGAGAAAAATCGATCCTAATTTAATCAGTGATATTGATATTGGTAGATTCATCAAATCAGATTTCATCATTTGAATTTGACTCATCCAAGATCACAAGTGATCTTTTCATTTGAGATTTGATTCTCAATTGCTAAAGCACAGTGCCTTGCCTAGCTTTCACTAGCTACATCTGTGTTGTAACATTGAGATTGAGGTTAAACAAATCTAAAAGTATCCTTACTGATCAAGAAGCACAAGAAAAGCTCACAATCAAGAAAGATAGAAAATCAAGAATAGTATCAGAAATTAGTTTCTGAAAACTCAGTAAAGAATAAGATTTCGTTATTTAAATCTATTGTGTTGCAGTCTAACTGACTGTAAATCAATTTCTTGTGCATCTCAATTCAAACTAAAGAGTTCAGAAGGATTTACCTCTTTTTTAGCTGTTATATTTCATCGCAGCTATTGCTGTAATGGCGAATAGCAACGATTTTGCATCATCTTCCAACATGGGGGCATCTCAAACTTCTAGTGATGAACAACATATCAAGACTGTGGTCAATCCACAAAACCAGCTCATCACCGTTCATCTCAAAGAGAACAATTACCTACTTTGGAAGCTGTAAGTCGAAACAGTAATTAATGGGTATGGTTTAGAAGGCTGTGTTTTTGGCACCATCCCAATTCCTCTAAAGTTTATCACTGATTCAACAAATAATATAGTTAGTAATGAAGAATTCACAAAGTACCATAGGCAATAAAGACTAATCAGTGCCTCTCTATTATCATCAATTAGTCCTGCATTACTACCATAAGTGATAGGCTGTAAAAACTGCCAATGATACTTGGTCAACAGTGGAAAAGGTGTTTAATACACAATTGCAGCTAAAGCCATATGGTCAAAAGACAACTTCAGAATTGTAAGAAAGACAATATGAGAATGGGAGAGTATTTGGAAAAAGTTAAGAACGTTTGTGATATGTTAAAAGCAGTAGGGAGTAATATTGAAGAATTTGAACAAGTTCTTTGCTTACTAAATGGTTTATGTGATGAATATGAGGCTGCGGTGGCCATCATAACATCACAAAAAGTTAATCCACCTCTAGATGGTGTTCATGCTATGTTACTATCTCATGAAGCAAGAGTTGATAATAAGAAGTCTAATGACAATGATTAGTCTCTAAATTATGTAGCAAATAATAGAGGCAGAGGACAAAGTAATTAAGAAATAACAATACTAGTCAAAGAGGTGGTTTCCCTTCCAGAAGAAGAGGAAGGCTAGATGGAACAATAATAAACCAAGATGCCAAATCTATTAAAAAGTGGGAAATAATACACTCAAATGTTATTTTAGATTCAATTCTAATTACACTGGAAATCAAGGGAGTATCAGTCAAAATCAGAATAATCCTAATGTCAATGTTGCTCAAGCACAACAAGATTAATAAAACCAAGGTAGTGGGAGGCAGTGCAATCAATCTGATAACACATCAGAATCAATACTTAATGATAACTGATTTCCAGATTCAGGTGCAACTAATCATTTGACCAACAATCTAGATAATCTCAATCTTGGAAATAAAGAATCAGAGGTAAACAGTTAATAACCATTGGTGATGGTAAGTGCATAAGCATTTCTCATACTGGTAATGCTATTATAAATGTCAAGAAACAATTATTTTTGCATAAACTACTAAGGGTACCTAAGATAAGGAAGAACTTGATAAGTGTGTCACAATTCACTAAAGACAACAATGTCTACTTTGAATTCTGTCCAAGTTACTATGTTGTTAAAGACATTCTAACACATGAAATTCTTTTGCATGGTAATGAAGTTAAGGGTCTGTACAGATTCAAACTTGGTAATCAACTTAGCCTAGCAAAAGAAGGACACTGCTACAATTCTGTAGTTCAACAAGAAAGTGGTAACATAAATACTTTTGATTTGTGGCATTATAAATTGGGTCATCCTAGTGCTAATATTGTAAAAAATATTTTAAGTAAAAATAATATTTCATATGATGATATCACTCTGCCATATGTCTACACTTACTGCCAAATGGGAAAAAATACAAGTTACCTTTTGAACACTCATTAACTGTTAACACTAAACCATTTTAATTAGTTGCCATTGATCTTTGGGAACCAACAACTATATTTACTGATTTTGGTTTTAAGTACTATATTTCATTCATTAATGCATTTTCTAGATATACTTGAATCTATTTTTTGAAAAACAAATCTAATACTCATGACACTGTGATTTTTATGAATATGATAGAAATCAATTCAACACAAGGGTAAAAATACTACATTCAGATGGTGGGACTGAATATAAATCTCTTATCAATTATTTTAGCAGCAAAGCTATATTTTATAGAATTATTTGTCCCTATACTTCTGAACAAAATGGCTTAGCTGAAAGAAAGCATAGACACATTGTAGAAAGTGGCTTAACTTTATTGGCACAAGCTTCCTTACCACTGAAATTCTGGTCTAAATTCTTTAGTATTGCTGTATATATCTAATAAATAGGATGCCAACAAAAGTATTAAAGGATACAATTCCACTTGAAGTCTTATTTAAAGTTAAGCCAAATTATCTAGGACTAAAACCATTTGAATGCTTAAGCTTTCCTTATCTAAGACCTTACAATAACAATAAGTTGGAGTTTAGATCAAAACCATGTACTTTTCTTAGATATGGTATCAAACAAAAGGGATACAAATGTAATGATGAAAGTGGAAGAATTTTCATCAGTAGACATGTCAAATTTAATGAAAATGTATTCCCATATGCACAACCAATTATCAAAACAACCAGAAAAGTTATCAAAGGGAAGGATGATATGCCTTGTATCCCACAATATTCTGAGTTTATTCAAGTGATAGGGTGATCAATTGGCTGATGCTCAAAGAGTTGGCACTACTGAAGCTGTATTACCCAATTTTGACAATGGTGAAACACCCAGCCTTGCCAGAAACTCACTTGCAATTCAAGAAACTAAAAACTCAGTGTTAAGAGGCTCTCAGAACACAAGCGATGGTTCAAATAATTCTGATGAAAATTTATCTATCACTGAAGGTAGTTCAGATCACACCGATACAGTTGCTCCACCTACTATAGGTCATCCAATGATGACTCGATCCGAACATGGCATATTTAAACTCAAAACTTATGTTGCAACTTTGAATCAAGAGCAACCATACACTTACAATCAAGCTGCTAAATGCAAAGAATGGAGAGAATTCCAATGGATGATGAGTTCAATGCACTTGTCAAAAACCATACATGGGAACTTGTACCACAACCAAAAGATAAGAATCTAATTGGTTGCAAATGGACTTACAGGCTAAAGAAAAATCTGAATGGAGCTATCAATAGATTCAAAGAAAGATTGGTTGCTAAAGAATTTACATAAGTGTATGGATTTGACTATTAAGAGACTTTCCTACAAATAGTCAAACGAACCACCATAAAAATAATGTTTACTATAGCTCTATCAAATCAGTGAAAAATTAGGTATCTAGATGTAAATAATGCCTTTCTTAATGGCATATTACAAAAAGAAATATTTATGCAATAACCAGAAGGTTATACTCAAAACTTCAATTTGGTGTGCAAGCTAAACAGGGCAATCTATGGGTTGAAATAGACACCTAGGGTTTGGTTTGAAAGAATCAAATCAACCCTAAATTGAATGGTATACATGCTCACTAAATCTGATAACTCCTTATTTATTAAAATTAACTAGTCATCTACTGTTTATATCCTTATATATGTTGATGATTTGATTGTCACGGGTAGCAGTGATGATGAGATAGTAAATATAATCAAGTACTTAAACAAGGAGTTTTCTATTAAAGACTTGGATGAAATCTCTTATTTCCTTGGAATCAAGCTAAAAGGAAGTCGCAATCAGAAATATTTTTATGTTGGAGGAAATATATAAAAGAACTAGCTGAAGCAAAATCACAACCAACACCAATGATATCCATTTAACATTTTTCTAAAAATAAGGGAGAAACCATAAATAATGTCAAACAATACAGAATTGTTGTGGGTGCATTGCAATATGCAACCATAACTAGACTAGACATAACATTAAGTGTTAACAAGGTTTCTCAATTTTTACAGGATCCTAAGGATGAGCATTGGAGAGCAGTCAAAAGAATTCTAAGACATTTAAAGGGTCCAATTAATCATGGTCTAACACTAAAAGGAGGAAAGGACCTAAGCATTATTGGATATACTGATTCAGATTGGGCTGTTGACCCAGATTATAGAAGGTCAATTACAGGATATTGCATCTATGTGGGGGCATAATCTAATATCACGGAGCTCTAAAAAACAATCAACCATATCAAAGTCAAGCGCTGAAGCAGAATACAGGAGCATTACTAGTGCAACTGCTGAAATAATATGGATATAATCTATTCATAAAGAGCTACAGCTAAACATCTCATCAAAGGCAACAATATGGTGTGATAATCAAAGTGCAATTTATATGTCAGCAAACCCTAGTCAACATGCTCAAGCAAAACATATAGAAATTGATATCTGTTTTTTTTTTCAAGAACAAGGAAGAGAGTGAAAGCTACAAATTAACTATATACCTTCCTTCCATTAACGTAATGACTTACTTACCAAAGCTCTTTCTACCAAAACTTCACCAGACTCATAGACGAGCTGAAGATTCAACACTTTATAGCACTTGAATCTCCATCTACAACTCAACATAATTAGATTCGACAAATAACTTCTCCAAATCAAGCAGATCTGATCATATGAAGACGAAACCTCGGCATCTTACTTTATCAACTCTAAAAGACAGAGAAAGAAGAAGTCACCAGAAGCTCGTCTCCAATTCATAAAAATTGAAGAAGAAGGAATCGATTTCATCTGAGGAAGGGGCTAACTTTCCTGTTCATAATCAAATTTAGGGTTTCAGCCAACCCTAGATTGCCTGTATACGAGGTATTATATATCTCAAACTAAATATATTGGACCGATCATTCATGGGCCTGCAAGCCAACCCATATTTCATTTTCTTGTTTTATTCTTTTGGTCCATGTAACATTGGTTGTATTACAAAAGCAACACCAGTGTACAAACTCATACATCAATTAACTACTGCAACGTTATTCTATGTCAATACAAATTACATTTTCAATCTGTTTGACAATTCAATTCTGTAATCAATATACACCAATTCTAATAGGTTTGATTTTTGAAGACTTATCGATAATGATCAGGAGTTGGCTCGTTTTATTTTGAAATGCAGATAAAATTTTATTCACATGAGTAATTACAAGGTATTAAAAATACAAAACTTTACATTAGAACAAACTACCAAAACTATACAAAACAGCATATAGAAAAAACAATATAATATACAAGAACAACCAAAAAAACTCTGTACTGCTAAACAAAGAATACAACACTGCGAAGATCAGAACAGACCCTTAAATGTGATCAACTTTTCATGCCAAAATGCATAATCACAGACTTTAACCAGCTTTCAAATTGCTTAGGATACTCCTGTTAATGATGGCAAATAACTCATTCATATTCAAAGAGGAGTTAGAGAAAATTCTTCTATTCCTTTTAGCCCAAACTTTATACAAAAACATCTTCAACAGCAGCATACTTCTCCTTGTTCTCCATCTATTTGCCTTGAATAAAGTGTACCATTCATCCCTAGTGACAGTAAATGGTCTGTGCATATTACCCAAAGCTAAGACCCTCCTCCAAATTTGATGAATAAAAGTACATTCAAAAAGCAAGTGAATATTACACTCAGTTTCAGCTCTACAAAAAACACACATTTGATCAGGAATGAAACCAATTTTGGACAACTTGTCTTTAGTATTAATGGCATTCGACGTAACTTTCCATAATAGGAAAATTGATTTTGCAGAAATCATAAAATTCCAGTTCCTTCTGTACCACGGAAATATAGGCTTATCTCCTCCCAACAAGTCATAAACATGACTAATAGAATGTCTTCTACCTCTTCGTGAAATAGATAGATCATCAGAAGAAATTAGATAGAAATTTCTTTCCAAAGCAAACGTAAAGAGGCAGAACTACTATGAGGCAACACAAGTACTCCACCATGCAATACATCATCAACTTTAACATTCTCAGGTATTCCACTATAGATTATACTCCACCAAATTCCTTAATAATAAACCACATCCAGCCCAAGGATAATGCCAGAAAGAGAGACCTTGTATCTTTCTCACATTGCACTGAACAAAGGGTAAGAAAACACTCCTAAGTTTCAGAATTTGCCTCCAACTCCAATTACAAGACTGAGGAATATCCATAAAGCAGAATTTTTTCCTACCAATTAAATTGCTCTTAAAAAATCTAGTTCACAAGCTTTTGTCATCTGAGAAGAGCTTATTAATATATCCAGAGATTGCAGCTTTATTCCATTGGAGTAGATTGATAATACCAAATCCTCCACTTCTTTTATCCTCACACAATCTGGCAAAAGAGATTGGATTAATATTTTTAGCAAACGGGTCACCATGCCATAAAAATTTATTCATAGCACTCATTACCATATTGATTAACTTCACAGGAAGTATATAGTGCCTAGTATAGTAGGTAGTCATTGATGTTACAATTGATTGAATGACATTTTACCTACCTGCTTGAGATAACATGCATGAAGGCCATTGCTTCATTCGATCAATGAATTTTTCATACAAAGGTAGACACTTATCTTTTGTAATTCTACCACTAAAAAAGAGGAAGGCCTAAATAAGTAGCATTATTAGGTAACTCCTTCAACCCGGACAGTGCAATAAGCTCAACTTTCTTATTAAGAGACAATCCTGCTATTTTAATATGCGATTTACTCAAGTTGATCTGAAGCCCAGTAATCTCATAAAAGGGTTGAAATATGGAGAGTATACAGTTGATGTTGGAAAAGGTAGGTTTGGTAAATAATATGAGGTCACCTGCAAAGAGCAAATGAGTAACTTGAGGGTTTTTACAACGAGGATGCAATTCAAGATTACCCTTCTGCACCTAATCAACAACCAAAGAGTTAAGAAATTCCATGACTATAATGAAGAGGTATGAAGAAATTGGGTCTCCCTGTCTAACGCCTCTCTTACTTTTGAAATAACCATGCAGACACCCATGTCTAGAAATAGAAAACATTGGGGATGAAATGCAAGTGCCTAGTATAGAAGACCAGGAAACACTATCAAATGCCTTCAACATGCAACATGGAGAAATATTTTTCCTATTATATCCATTGAGTAACTCCTGAGTGATCAATATATTGTCACTTATAGATCTTCCTAATATATAGGCAGATTGATTACAAGAGAGCACTGAAGGTAACACTTTACGAATTCTGTTAGAAAGAACCTTTGATATAATCTTACAAAAGACACTGCAGCATGAGATTGGTCTAAAATCTGATACACAAGAGGGATTATCAACCTTGGGAATTAAAGCTATTGAAGTGACAGAGAAACTTGAAGGCAAAGTATTCTTCAAAAAGAAATGTTGAACTGCTCCGAAAATATCATTGAAAATAAAAGGCCAACATTTTTGCAAGAAACTAGCATTACACCCATCAGGTCCACCTGAGCTAGTCGAATCCATATTAAATACTGTTGTTTTAATTTCATCCCCAGAGATAAAAGAAACCAACTCTCTAGATTGTAGATTAGAGATATGAGGAAGTTTGATATGGAATAAAGGTTCAATATCAATAGGTAATAAGGAATTCGGTGCGAAAATAGATTTGAAATAGTCAACAAAGCCTCATCAATACTAGATTGAGAAGATAGAGTTTTACCATCCTTATCCTTTATCAAATAGATAACCTCTTTCACCTTGTTTAACTTGAGTGAATTACGAAAAAACATGGTATTTCTATCCGCCTCCAAAACCCTCTTCAAGTTTGAGCTCTGCCTTGCTGATTGAAACTCAAAATCCAATAAATCCTTAAGCTTGTCCTGCAATTCTTTCTCCAAGATTTGAAGCTGTAAGTCATAAGGCCTACCAATCATAGCATCCTGCATCTTAATTAACTCTCCACGTACAATAGAAGATTGTTGAGAACCAATGCCAAAATTATGATCAGACCATGCTTTTAAGTGAATCTTCAGTAACCTAAATTTGTATAATAATATGTCCATTGGATTGCCACCATAACAATTACTCCATACCTGCAACAAAATACTAGAAAAATCTTTATGAGATAACCAAAAATTAAAAAATTAAAAAGAGGAATTCCCTTTATCAATGGCATCAACATTCCCCCAGTATAAAAGAAGAGGACAATGATCAGATACAGTAGGAGGAAGGGTATGATAAAAAGGTCTGGGACAAATGTTTAGAAATGAAGAGTTAACAAAGATATGATCAAGCTTACAAAGAGTTGGGGTTCCAGAATGACTTTTATTAGACCAAATGAAGGTAGGACCAAAACAATTAAGAAGAATCAAATTGGATTTGATGATAGCTTGGTTAAGAGGAGCTATGTCATTAATAGAAAGAGGGCAACCACCCAACTTTTGTGAGGAAGAAAACATGCAGTTAAAATCCCCACCCAAAATCCAAGGGTCACCATAAGAATGAATATTACAAAGATTATTTAGAAAAGCATGCCTCAGAGAGGAAGCATTGTGAGCATAAACTGATGTGAGAAATAAAATAGAATTAGTAGGTAGATAGACACACTTGAAATGAATACACTGATCCGAAGAGGATAATTTAGTAGGATTAAAAAACTGCGGATTCCAAAAGGTTAGAAGACGACCAAAATTTGCATCAGCAAGATTATGATCAAACTCCCATCTTGGAGAAATGAATGATGCTGCTTTAGAAGTAGAAAACATGTCCAGCTTGGTTTCATACAAACACAATAATTGAATGTTCTTGTCTTGAATGAAGAATCTAATCTCACTTTGCTTTGAGGGAAGGTTCACCCCTCTTATATTCCAGAAACATATATTATGCCCCATTCCTTAACTTGAAGAGATTCCAACGATGAAGCGGGATTCTGCCTAGTATTTCTTTTTGCATGGGATTTCTGACTTCCCAATGGCCAAACATCATCCTGTTTAAATTCAGCACCCTCATCAATATCATCATTTTCAGCTGAACCCAAGTCTGATTTCTTTTTCCTACCTTTCTTTGACTTTGAAGTGGACTTAGATGCAGTAGCCAGAAAATCACTAAACATTGACTTTGGAGGAACTATTGTAAAGTCCATTTTATAAAAACTTGATGAGGATGAGTCAATAGTAGCATTATTATCATTGGATTGATTAGGAGGTGGAGGAAGAATGATATCTCTAGGAGAAGAAAGATGGGAATACAAAGAAGAAGAAGAGTGACTGGTAGAATCATTAAGTTTGCAACTAAATGAAGAGGTAGAAGGAATTTGAAAGCTAAAGGAGGATCCACTTGCTTGATTAGTAAGAGATGAAGAGAAAGAAGAGGAGCATGACAAGGAATTATGTGAGGAGGACAGATTCTGATTATGTAGATTAATCAAAGAAGCAGAGGAGGCCGGTGTAGGTAATTCAAAAAGAGGTGAGAACGGATTATCAAAAGTAAAGTCATTTTGCACCTGCTTGCCTTTTTGCATAATGTCATCATTGGATTTTTGTCCAGTAATATGATCATCTTTACTATGACAACACAATTTCCACTTTTATCGTCCATCACAATATTCTGATTACCCCTGCCTAAAGTTGATGTATTGACATCCATACTTTCATCATTATTTACTTTTTGAAGCGCTTCTGAAAACCCATTGCCTTTAATCTCAACAACCTTCTCCATAGCCTCATTGACGTCTTTTTGCACATCAGTTCCAAATTTACCCAATTTCCTCTTCCAAACTTGTTTCTTCTTATTTGCAACTCTGGTCCAACCATACTGATTATTTTGCACTAGAACTGAATGCCTTACATTATCTGCAACCACATTTACAGTAACATTCCTTTGCTCAACATCAGCTACATTAGGGCAATCAGAATTAATATCTAACTTGGTATGATGTCACATTGAACAGTTGCATGACCAAAAACCTTAGAACGAGTACATATACTAGGTTTCCAGTCATAAGAAACAATGACATGAGGACAATTTTCACCAAAATCTCCTAACTCAATACAGTGGGTTAATTTTGATTTAGCTTCAACTTCTACAAGCAATTTAGCATATTTTATCCTATGCATCTTCTCTGTATTCAAATCAAAACATATCAGCCTACCAATTTGACAAGCTAACTAATTGATACCCATTAGTGTCCATAATAACAAGGGAATACGGTGTAGATGAACCAATATTGGTACTCTCTTAATTTCCGAATGTGCATTACCAATTGTTGGATCCCATCTAGTAATTATGAACATGTGGCCTCTAATGAAAATAAGACCAGCTTTCAAAACTTTCTCCCTATCTAAATCATTAGAAAACTTGAAATAAAAGTAAAAACCATCCGATTTGACATCCACATCACCATTTAAAGTCCAAAAACCACGAAGAAAATTGGCAACAGACAGATAAGACAAAGATTCATCAAGAAAGAAACCCACTAGATAATGCTGCCAATATTTCATACCTTCCTCTTTTACAATCGCATGAGGAATTCTCTTTGCTTTGTTGTTGATATTATCAAACTCCAGGGGCTTAAATGAGCCAACATTACGCAGTAAAAAATTGAACAGGGAAAGATAATTCGATTTTATGACTGGAGCAGGGTTCTTGGTGACATTCACTGAATTGATTAACTCAGAATTAGATGGATTAGCACCTCCAGAAGCCAAAGAGGGTTGTTGAATTACATCAGTAGACAGATCCTTAAAGGTGCTTGACAAAATTCCTTTTAATTTCTCATTATCCAAATTTCCAGAGCTCTCTAAGATTGGATCAGATCTAATAGGATTTTCCACAAACAAAGGATTATCAGTGAGGTTAGCCTACCAATTTGACAAGCTAACCAATTGATACCTATTAGTGTCCATAATAACAAGGGAATACGGTGTAGATGAATCCATAAAGTTGGCTAGTTTTATTCTTTTGTAGTATATATGCTTTTTCATAGTTACCCACTTTAGCATATTTAAAGCATCTCCAAGAGTTTGTATTGTAGGTTTTTACAAAGTATACACTATAGATTCTTGCATCGTAGAATTTTTCAAGTGTTTCCGCATCAGGCGTTTGTTGAACAGATGGTTGAAGCACGGAGGCTGCTCAATAGACATTTAGATATTAAAAAATATATATTATTAATATGAGAGGACCGTTGCATAAACGTCTCACACTACCAAAAAAACTAGCTATTTGAGTCAGAAAATTAAAAACTGAAAATTTTCAGTCTTGGATTAAAGGCAGATTTGTAGCCAAAAGCTTTTGTATTTAATTTTTGAAATAAAAAGCTGAACTATCTTTAATCAGCTTATATAATTTAAAATTGTTTAAAGACTAAAGTAGGGACTTTAATCAGTGTTAAAACAATTAAACATATAAAGGTTGGGATTCTTTATTTATTTTCTTGAATCTTACGGTCTTCATTGTTGATTCATGTTATCTATACTATACTATTAAAGCTGAGTAAGAAATGCTCTTCTCTCAAGCCTCCTCCCATCTGTTAAATAAGGTTGCGCCACGTGTACGCTGTCACTCAACCGTCCCTGTATAAACATTGCATTTATCGTCCATCCGATTTACTTCTACACAACCCTAATTTAACGTTGGGGCCAAACCCAAATTGAAATGCAGTGCTCATGGCAAACTCGGCGATTATCTTCTCCAAATTAATCTGTAGTGCCCATATCTCAGAGATGATCGTAGTGATTAAGCTTCTTCGATTGTTGTTCCCGCCGCTCTTTTCGCATGCTTTCTGGCCTTCCCCAGATGGATTCCGATAAAGAGCTGCCTGTTTTGCTTATTGATGCCTGGTGCTTTTTCAATTTTTTTCTTCCCGAATACCTAGCATATTCAAGGTAAAATCCCTAATTTCTGTTGAGGAATCAATTCTACTGCAAGTAGCTTCAATTTTTTTAGGATCTAGGCCATAAAAGGTTGCATCTACACTGTAGAATATATAATTGCAACTTCGAAATTACTGGTTTGTTCCATTTTTCTCTCTCCCTATTTCCAATTCTAAAATTACCAGCTATTTGGAACAACATTGAAATTTTAACTTAAATGATCAACGAATTATAAAAAATATGTCTAATCTTTTGAAATAAGATATGTGTACGTATATTACAAGTTTCGGAAAATTTTATTGTAGTACACATATGACTTGGACGAGTGCAAGTGTCCAGATTTTTAAGTCACATTTACTATTTTTATTTAAAAATTTGTGTTTATCACAGGTTAATTTGTTACTTTTACGCATATCTACTAATAATTCTCAATATACAGCTTTTATATGATTAGGAAACCTAAACATTTGAATACAAATTTCTATTGATTATTGTATGTGATTATACAATTTACAAATGTGTTTGTTTTATCGACATTTTGCTATGTTTTTTGTTTAATTAGAAATTTCATTCGGTTAAGCATTTATGCTTGATGCTTCTCTTTTAACTATACATTTTGGTATTTGAGCGTACCTAGTGATTCAGTTGGATCATTTGTCCTTGACATTAGCATTTTCCGTTCTTTTATTTGTCAGTTAATAGTTCCACCTCATATATAATATAGTGCCTTGCCGTCTATAATGTTATCGAGTGATATCTAATAGTCTATTACTAGCAAGTTATTAAAAAATATTATGGATATATTAAATTTTTGTTATTAAAAAATTCTTTGATAAGTCAATGAAAGACATTACATTTTTTTTATTTGCGTTAGAGTTTCAGTAACTATATACTTTTTTGCTTTTCCTTATGACCTACATTGGTTTGGAAATGTTAAACTAATAGAATAATAGTGGAAATTGCTTTTGTTCGATCATAATTATTCTACTAAAGAAAGTTTTAAAATAGTTATTTGTATGCTTACTCATATTTCTTCTACCATACATGTCTATAAATGTCATATTAAAATCTCTGGCTTCTAAATAGACTTTGAGGTTGGAATCACATTAGCTTTCACCAAAAGAATTACAACTGACATACAATTTTTCATGTGAATAACTTATCATATTGGCTAACTAAACTAGACAAGACTTGGATCATTTGAGGTATAATCGACATCAAGCTGTAACAGTATGTGATGCAAGCTCTAGCAGCACCTGTATGGTTTTCTTATATATGATTTATAAAAACATGAAAAATATACCAAAATTTCAAGGGTCATATGCAAACTTGGAGAACAAGCATTTATATATTTTTTTTCCACTGAATTACTAACCCTGGGTGGTATTGAGCAAGGGTGGCGCTAGACTTTCATGTTTGCATTGCTTGCCAAAAGTAAATTTTGGATAACGAGCGTTACGACGTGAGTTTTGCATGTGATCATGACACATGTTTTGCATGTGAATTATAATTTTAAGAACCGTATATGTTTAACGTATTCAAGAGAAAATGAATTCCATGAACATTTAGTTATATCTTTGCGTTGAAATCATGTTTAATTATGTCGAATTTTTATCTCTATGTTGCAATATGTAATTTTATTGTGTTTTTTGCTGCTCTTAATTAACAAAGAACGATGATGTAGATAGTGTTTATTTGTCAGATCATATTTTAACATAATATTAAGATTTGTTAATATTTATAGAAATAACATTTGAATTGTAAAAAGGTTTGATTATTCGATTCTATTTTTAAGTGGTACATAAAGATATGTAATGGTATTTTTGGAACTTCGTGGTCATAACAAAAAATTATGTTTCTACGTCTACTATTAATAAAGATTCGACAATAAATATAGGCTGAGAAATGGTTCTTCCTTTCAACCTCGGGAATTCACCAAAGGCTTCTGTAGTTGAATTACAACTATAGAGTAGAAACTTAGGTTCTAATCAGCATAATTTCCTAAGAGGCTGAGCAACAATCAGATACCTATCAAATGAAATGGGCTATATAGTGATGGACTATGGATTTTGGTGGAAGATAACTTAGTGGTAGAGTGTAGACTAATTCAGTAGGTACGTGTTATGTCTGATGAGTGGTTATTGCAGGTCTGCCAGAGATTGAGGTTGGAAATACAGAGGCACATTAGGTCTTAATAGAGATGTGGAAATTGGCATATTTGAGTGGAGCTGCTATAATGTTAGCATATCTGATTCAGCCGCAGAAGCTTGGGCACATTCAGAGATTCAAATTCAACAGATTTCAATAAAGGTAATTAAACAAATGTTTTCCACTAAATAAATCTGCACCAAAAAATTGAAAATAATGTGAGAATGGATGAGTATTAGAATATTGTTTCTGTAGAAAACTAAAATTATTTTGACTGCTTTTCATTGTCAAATGGATATCTATTAGAATATTACTCCTAAAGAAATTCGTTATTCTGAATGAATATTTTGTTAGAATATTTAAAATAAAGAAATTTTCAATAGTTCACTGATAAGGAAAATATTGAATGAATATATGAAAATATTCCTATCAAAATGGATTTGAATGAATATGAAAACATTGGCAAAATGTTAGAACTAATAGTTTGCATGATAAAGTTCGAAATTGTTTCTTTCAGTGACGAAGATTGTCCAACAGCCACCACAATCGTTAATATATGTCAAATGTTATCTTCCTATGGTACCAATCATTAATTTTCCTGTTTGGACTTAAAAGTTGATATTTCCATGGTTTCCCTATTTAGTATTAGGCATGATTGAGCACTATTAGGGCTTAATCGAGCACTAAACTGCCTGTACATCAGGTTGCGCTCCACCATTTTGGGCTAGGCTTTTTTTTTGGCGAAGACAACAATTTTAGTTCATACCAGCAACGAAGACTACTGTACCTTTTCCTTTTTTGTTGATCAATTTTACTTATCGTTGGCGGTGCATGTATTCCTACACTGGTATTGTTGTCTTACCTTACCTATGTATTAAATACAAGTGGATTGAACTAATTCTATTTGTCTCTAACCCAGAACGAAAACTGCTAAAATATTTAATTCCATTTCATGGAAGATGGATACTACTGCTGTACCAGTGCCATGCAAATAAGCACTGAGGCAACCGTTCACATCTGATATTTGGGGTGTGTGTGTGTGTGTATATATATATATATATACACACACACACACACACACACACACACACACACACACACATATATATATATATATATATATATATATATATATATATATAGAGAGAGAGAGAGAGAGAGACAGGTTCAATGGCACCCCAAATAGTGAGCACCCCTTTAGCCTACCACTTTTCCACCACATTTCCTCCATCTCTCCTTCCATTCATTCTCTCACCTCCCACTCACTTTCCATTCACTTTTTTTAATATAAATGAGTGGCTAAAATTGAGGTGTAAATGGGGGGCTGAAACTCAGGAGGCTCCCTGATCCTATTCCATATATATATATATATATATATATATATATATATATATATATATATATGTGTGTGTGTGTGTGTGTGTGTGTGTGTGTGTATGTGTTTATTTTGTCAAAGCATTAAATTGCTCATTTAACTTGCATACTCAATTCCTAATGATACTGCAACTTTTTTTGATTTCATATGCGATCAAACTGGATGTTATCAACGTACACTGATCAGTCAACTCAACTTAATAACTATACAAATTTGGTTGGCAAATGATGCGTAGATATGGATTTGTTTTTTCACATAACACTATTCCAACATATGGGTGCTAGATAATGAATGCTTTTTCCGTCATCAGATATATGAACTGCCATGTCTTTTGCACTGTAAAAGGCCTAGCAATAAAGTACGGCTTCCATATGAGTATTGTTCAAACAAGTAACTTATTTCATTATTTTTGGATGTTGTTCAAATCACTAACTCATTATTTTGCTTACCATTATTGATTAATGTGTTAAAGTAACTTTTATAGAACTACTACATTAATCTATTACTACTTGTAGTGTGGAGTTGAGGCTCCATCTATAAAACAACAAAGACTATAATAGCTATAAAGCCACAGCCTGTTCTTACGGCCTTGAAGTTGGATATTGTTGTAACTTGATTTAATTTGAGAACGATTTTTTTTTTTTTGGTACAGTGTAGTCGCAAAGATATTTGGTATTATATAATGCAATATTCAAGTAGACCATTCCAAAATAGTTCCATGCAGTAATATAATTTCTTGATTCAAATTGTCAAACACTCAAAAGATTGTAATATTCTTTATCTTCCTAATTTACTCCATTAATATTCTATAAAAAAATATTCAGCAAGCTTTTATGTCACATAAACTCTGTTCAAATACAGGACTCGAGGAATTCTTCTATTCTTTTGTGTACGCATGTTTTTGTGTTGTGTGTGTACATGTGTGCGTGTGTGTGTGTATACAAACACGCATATACGCACACGTACATAATGTTCGGTTACACCATTCTTGCTATACCTCCACCCTCCTACTTTCAACCATGGATTCCGAGTTCAATAAAGTAAGGGGTTAGTGGTGTTGCAAAAGAGAGGTGCAACTAATCTTTCATGTATGTATATGGGTTCACAACACTACTTACTTTCATCATGGAGCCTTATGATACCAACCACATATTTATATTAAAGCATCGGCCATAAGTGAGGAGAGCGAGAAATACCAAATATTTCAACATAAACATAGAGCTGATATCATGAGGCTTCATAGTGGAGCCAAATATAAAAGTAATAACTGTTGGTAACTGTAGATGCGGGCTATGGATTAATGGAAGCTGCGATGTCAAATTAGGTGTGGTTCTTATTAAAGTTTCTCATGTTGGTTTCTTAGTTTTGCATAATTTATGACTATTAAAAGTTAAAATTCATTTTCAATTGTGCTTGCATCATCTGTTTTTAATTATGCTCGGTGCTTTACAAGCCAACATTTGGTTATTGCTTCATAAACAAGGTACATTCAAATTGAATTTTCATTTCTTTACACGTCGATCCAAGATTCCAATCAATGTATTTATTACCTGTTTGTAATTTATAGTGGTTTAGCATAACATTTTTAACTATGCAATAATGAAATATTGGGTGGCTAAATAGCTGGTGCTTTCTTACTCATTGTCAAATCTAAAGGTGTAATATTCGTCTGTTTGGAATTTAATTTCCTTCCAGGTTGGTTGAAACCAGTTAAAGCCCGCAGTGAACAAAATTTACTATTATGAACCAAAACTTCAAATCTAGAGCAAAAAAAAACATGAGTGTTTATATCAGTCTCCTTGCATATTTTCATGAACTGATCCAAGATCAGCTTGGAGTGGTGCTTCATGCATGATATTTAAGCGTACAAAGGATAATATCATCTGTCTTATGTTTCATTTGCAGTTTTAAATGTGGAATGATCTAATGGTTAATTGATTGATGATGCAGATGCTATAACAAGAGCACAAATTGCGTAGGTCTAACTCATAGCTAAGCTAGAAGAATTTTCGGGTTACTAATCATGCACAACTAAACCTCAGTGAATAATTCAACCTGAGATGAAAATATCAGATATTTCTCGGTGGTTGTATTTAAAATTCGTCTTTCATAGGTAGTACAATTTGTATGTTGTACGACTGCTATTTATAGAATGACTAAACTAAATTGATTTACTGTCATGTATGTATGTGATAATGTATATATAACCTTTGTTATTTTTTGATTCGTGTATGGTGCATTTAAGTTTCCAGAATAAAGCCAACTGTGCAAAGCATAAAATTTGTCAGAAAATAAAGTTTGGTCATATTATGTAATTTCGTTTGTGTTCAAAGTTCTAGGATACTACCTTCAACATATATATCAGTTATGGTAATCAAGACTTCAGAGCACACAAAGCAGTGAAAGCACCATGTGTAAAACATGGGTTCAAAGCACAGGCAGTGAATGGATATCTAACTGCTTCTGTTCTGTTGGCATGATAATAAAAATGTCCACTATCGACAGTTTGTCCCAACCGCCCAACTTCTCATGTTGGACGATAAATAATGCATTTATCTATCTAAAATTTTCCACCAAATATGTTGTAGTATTTCTAATGTAACCATATTCCAACCAGTTACATTATTGGTTATATTCTGATATCATTTTGGAAAGCTAAGTATTTTTGGTTCTAAATTCCAGTGTTTTCTTTTTCTTTTTGTTCAGTCTAGATTTAGTAGTTTTGGATCATTATGTATTGTTGTCGTCTATATATGTTCCTCGAGTGAATTGTTCTACCCAAGACATGTATCAGTTTTATTCTGGTTCGACTTTGATCGATGGAATAGCGTCTAAGTTTTTTTTTTTTTAATCAAACCGACCGTCAGAGAGGTTTGCTTACTGTTACTGGCCAAAATGAATTTCTCTGAAGTCAAATAAGATGCAGCTTTTCCCGTATGTCTGCTCCGTGGTTTTCTTTTCTTCATCTCGCCTCTTTTTTCTCTTTAATATTTTGATCCGCTCAACCCTTCGTTTATCTTCTATCCTTCCCCTTTATTCTCTTAAATATTTTGATCTGCTTTACCTTCTACATAACCATGCTTCTTCTCCCATTCATCTGATAACCCGCATGCCTCAAAAACTTTATTCCCTTTCAAAATCATATAAGTGTTGGAGTAATCATAGCATTCTCCTAAAAATTGAAGGTACCTGTTTTGAAACCTGTCCACAACGGCATCCCTTTGCTTGAAGATACTCGACTCCCGAATTTGAGAATAAATGGAGGTGTGGCTAAGATTTTCATTGGGTGATGCCGAAATCGTTGGTGTTAGAGTTGCTCCAGAAAGATGCCCAAATTTAGGTTAAATAAATGCACTGTGATGTAAGAAAAATATTTCAAATTTGCAATACCGAAATCTATAATTGTAATTGTAGTTTAATTAGCTTTTAATCAAACCGACCGTTAGGGAGGTTTGCCTACTGCAAGAGCCAAAATCAATTTGTCTGAACCAATGAATTTTAGTGTAATTTTTGCCCATCAATATTTCCTCCGCGTTTTCTCAGCAATGTCGTCTTCTTTTCTCCCAAAATCTCGTTTTTACTGCTTACTTCTTCTCTCCCAATCTTGCCAATTCTTCCGTGCTTCTCTCCCAAAATCTCGTTTTTATTACTTACTTTTTCTCTCCCAGTCTTGCCAATTCTTCGATCCCTACCTATGCTTTCCTCTGAATTTATGATTTTGCCCATTTTGATTGCCCCGAGGTAATGCGTCTTCTTTTTCTTCATCGATTAAGTATTGTTTATTAATTCATTTTTTTGTTCGAGATTACTCCGTTCATTTTTTTTTTTTTTTTTGATTGACTGATTTTATTTCCTATTGTTAGAGTGATTTAGACTTTGATTTCGAAATCGTTCGAAATTAAACTTGATTTCGATTTTCACAACTGCTCTTATATTGTCTTTTTTTTGTTTTAAATTTCTAGGTTTCCTATCGTGCCTCTTTGAATCCAATATGATCAATCTATTGTACCAATTATGTTTACTCTGTCCATAAAACAATATCAGCAAAACACTTGACTGTTCTTATTTTCCCTCAAACTTTTGGTATTATGTTATTATGACTAAAATTTGACATATTATGTGTTAAGAACTTACTAAATGACTAATATTTATGGTGAATTATTATAAATGGTGGAAAAAAAAAATTTAGTCAAGTAGTATGATGCTATCGAGATTGGCATAGCTTGAAAGTGAAACTATAGTCATTTTAAACTGCAGCTAGGTATGTGATTTGCTTTAAATTTGTTACAAAAGAATAACATTGACCGCCTTTTCACTGCCTACGGTATCCTGTAGTTCGAGACGGTTGTTTGCAAACTGTCGTCGTAACTGCAGTTTTGTTGCACTGTAGTCGCAAACCACAGTTTCAAACTATGACAATTACTCCGTGATTCTCGGCTTTTGCAAACATTATTTTAGTGATAGATTTTTTCATATGTTTAGTTATGCTTGTCCCTAATTAATTGACTGAAATGCCATTATTCTATCATCCTTGCTATTTTCTTCCAGTAGGTATCAGTTTATTAGCCGCTTCCAAAATATTCTGGTTTCAATCACGTTTTAGGATGATACTGGGTCTTGGTCCTATTGTCCTCATCTATAGTCCTACTGTCCTTATCTTGGTCCTTATTTTAGTTATTTGTGGCTTTGGTTAGATCCAGAATGATACAGGAACTATTCCTGCATCATTTTAAACGCTTTTTTTATTAGGAGAGGATGCAAGGAAAGCATGTAGGTAAAAGCCGGTTGTAAATTTGCATTCAGTTTCTAGAAGAGAACCAATCTTATGTAAACACAAGTGAACTCCGCCGCCCTTGTGATGCGTATGGGATAAACCAGAGTTACTGAGGTTGATATTTTATTTAATTGGCATGGACATAGAAGTTAGTGACTCTCCTAAGAATCCGTTATATGAAAAGCTTCTGCTGACTTTGTCTACATGTTACTGGCTTTGTTTATGTTACTCCTAAAATTATATTACTATGGAAGAACTGCATTTGAATTTTTCACGAGTTTCAGTTGAAATTGATTCTTTGTTCACTTACCAGACTAAGGACTTGAATCTGATGGATCTATGCATTATAAAGAAATTGGATATAAATATAAGACTAAGGCTTGTACATCCTGTAAATTGTGAGTGATACAGTAGGCATTCATTTCCTGTTGCTCATTTTTTTTGTATACATATTACTAAATGAATGAAGCAAGAGCAGTTCTCTAAGACACATTCAAAAGGTGTTTTGAATGGTAATCTTTTAATAGTTTTAAATTATAATTTACAAATGGAAGTGTTTGGAAGTAATATGATTACAAGTAAAATTGTTCGGTCTAATTTGTCAATGAAATTGCTTTATCAGTAACAAACTACATAAAGTTGCTCCTCATATTTTTTATTGATCTGTTATTTGTTTTGCAAACCACTTGTAAGTAGTTTTAACTATTTCAAATTAAAGGTGTTTCCTCGTATGCTCTGAAATAGTAGACGGGTGGTTTGTAGGCAGTTTTTGTATGGAAAAAAGTGTTTACCACGCATACAAACTTAAAATCATTAATTAGTTAGTCTATATTGAAAAATAACCATTTTCTTGATGTTAATTGATTAATGTATATGTACTCTTTTCTTTTTTGCTTGTCAGGTGCCCAATTTGTCATCCTCCAACATAGAGAAATTTGAAGGAGTTGTGCGCTTCATTTTTGACTTTTAATACAATCTCAACTTTTCTAACTATGCACCAACCAACTAGAATTGTTACTCAATTCATCCTAACTTGTTTAATTGTAGGCTTGTAATTTTATTGCAAAATAAAAATAGTGTGCTCATATTTGTGTACTGTTTTGTGGTTTAAATTTTTTTGAAATAAGATTATGAGATGTTATTTTCTAGTTGCGTAGCTAGATACAATAATATTTATGTTTATTATTTTAGCTGTGTTCATCTTGTTTTCGTGCAAAATTATTACTCAATATAGCAGTTGAATGTTAACGTTCTACATTTATTTTACTTGAAAATCTAAAGATGTATCATTCCAATATACAATCGTTAATTGAAAATTGTTCTTTATTATGCATTTACGCTCCATTATTTTATATTTTTGTTGTATGTAATTAATATGATTTCTTCTTGGATAAGTTATTGACGATGATACAACTAATTTTAAAATGCAACAAACATTATTATTTTCTCACATAATATATTGAAACGTTCGGTTTTCCCACCGTTCTGCGGTAATACTAGTATATATATAGTGTCAAGTATTTTGTATAATTCTGTTTGAGTATTTTGAATAGTTCTATGATTGATCTCGGGCGCTTTATTCAAATTTATGTCTTCTTTGGTGTTTGTTTCTCAGAATCCAACATGTTTTCCCAGCCAAAAATGCTGCTTTGACCTGCATAATAATAGTGCATGTAGTCAATTTGTGTGGGAGCAGTATCTGCCGCTTTTTCACTGGCCTTCCTGAATTTCTACCATACACTCCGTAATCCGCACAATTTGACTGCAAATAATCGGTTGTTCTGGCATTTTCCTTTCCCAACTAATCTTTTGGTTTATTTTGAACGTTGGACATGTGGATTGAATTATCATTTCTAATCATTTGACATTAGCAACATTTATACCTCTGGGTATATGCAGCTTTTATTCCACTCAGCATGCTATTACTTTTATATAGCCTTAATAAAATGAACGGTAATGTAAAGGATACGCATATATTTCTTTTTCTCTGATTCCAAGGCCCAACAGGATGAAGCCCATCATTCAACTAAAGACTGGATCGAAGTGTGGCTGGCCCATTAAATAACATTACGATTGCAACTGTATAAATATATGTACAAGAAAATCATCTGTATCATATTCTTTTCTATTATGCAACAAAGCAAGATCTGTTTCTTCTGTAATCAAAATTCAATTGCAAATTAAATATAAAATCACAAAATTCTTTTATGGTATCAGAGCAAAAGCTTAACAGCAAGATTTGCCATTGAAAAACATTAAAGAATTATATCATCATCCCCATCAGAGTAATATCATCATTTGGGGATTCCTCTCATCAAAGTTGATTAAACTTTTCACTTAAGAGTTGTTGTGATCTTCAAGATCAGCGCCACACCACGCAACCATAATTGGCTGCATTGGAACTGAGCCACGCCAGGTTATTTCAACAGGCTGCTACAGATCCAACACCTCGCCAAGCAATTGCTGCAGGCTGCATTGGATCTTGAAAATCAGTTTTCTAAAACAGATCAGATTCAAAGTTTCAAGAAAATCAAAATCAGATCGCCTAAAAAAAAGATTCAAGAAAGCAATTCTAAAGACTGCAAACAGTAAGGAACATTATACTCCCTGATTGCAGATCTCAACTGAACCACAACCTTGATTCTTTGGCATTCTAAACTTTCTTTTCCAGTAAGTTCTTTCATTATTTCTTAATTCTTGGATCATCTTTGTCAACATGTTTGACAAATCACCCACTGAAACTGCTTCATCTGGCATACCACTCACAAATCCTGTCATTCCACCCACAAATCCTTCTGTTATTCCATCTCCTGTGGATCAATTAGTCAAGACATCAATTAGCCCACAAACACAGTTAATTTCAATCAAGCTAGATGAAACATATTACTTAAACTGGAAATATCAAATAGAAACAGCAATTCAAGGCTATGGACTAGAAGGATATATCTATGGTACACTTGCAATTCCCTCTGCCTACGTTATTGATCAAGAAAACAAAGTCATACCTAATGAAGAGTATGTAAAGTATCATAGACAGGATAGATTGATCAGTGCATGGTTGTTATCATCTATCAGCAACAATCTAATTTCTCAAGTAATAGGTTGCAAAACTTCAAATGAAATATGGGTTAATGTTGAAAGAAATTTTAATGCCCAATCTTCTGCAAAGATAATGCACTACAGAAGACAAATTCAGAATGCAAGAAAAGGTAACAGCACAATGAGAGAATACCTTTCAAAGATGAAAACTCTAAGTGATCAACTTGAGGCTGCAGGACAGAAGGTGACAGAATCTGAGCAAGTATTAAACATTCTAAATGGCCTGAGTAATGATTATGAAGCTGTAGAGGCAATCATCTCATCACAGAGAGTCATCCACCCCTTGATGAAGTTCACTCAATCCTATTGTCTCATGAAGCAAGAATTGAAAGCAAGAAGACTCAAGAATCAGATCTGTCTGTAAACTATGCAAATAGCTTTAGAAATAAGGATCAAAGATCTGGACAAAACTTTCAAAGAGGAGGTTTCAACAATAGAGGAAGGGGCAGAGGCAGGAACAACAACACAAACAGACCTAAATGTCAAATTTGTGATAAGATTGGACACACTGCACTCAAGTGTTACTTCAGATTCAATCAAAAATATACACCCAATCAGAATGATAGCAATCAAAGAAATAATACAAATGTTGCCCAAATACAGAATGATCAATCAAACCAGAATGAAGGAAGGACATCAAGTGGAGAAGAAATGGCTAGGACAGAACACATAAATGATGAGAGCTGGTATCCTGACTCTGGAGCAACAAATCATCTAACAAATAATCTAGAAAATCTGAATCTAGGATGCAGAGAGTACAGAGGTAATCAGTCAGTTTCTATGGGTAATGGTAAGTCTATTTTGATTACTCAAACTGGTTGTGGTATGTTAAATGGTGACAAGCACTTATTATTAAGAAACTTGCTAAGAGTACCAGATATAAGGAAGAATTTGCTAAGTGTGTCACAATTTGCTTAAGATAATCAAGTATATTTTGAATTTTCCCTAAATATTGTTTAGTGAGGGACATACTGACAAATAAAATCTTATTGCAGGGTAATGAAGTCAATGGTCTATACAAATTCAATCAAAGACCCTGCAGCAGAAACAAAAGAAAAGAAATGCATTGTAATTTTAGTACTAATGTTTGTGAAAAAGAAACGAGTTTATTTGATATTTGGCACAACAAACTTGGTCACCCAAGTAGCAAAATTACTAAGCAAGTAATTGTAGAAAACAATATCAAATGCAATGATGTTTCTTTACCCTACTCATGCACATATTGTCAAATAGGCAAATGTCATAAACTACCATTCATAGATTCAACTACTGAGTACACTAAACCACTAGAATTGATTGCCACTGATTTATGGGGACCAGCACCTATCAACACAGATTATGGGTATAATTATTATGTGTCATTTGTAGATGCATATAGTAGATTTACTTGGATATATTTACTAAAGTCAAAATCTGACACTAGTAATGTTGTTATGCACTTTATTACTCAAGCTGAAAAACAAACTGGATCTCAATTAAAAGTTTTTCAGTTAGATGGTGGAACAGAATATAAACCACTAAAGGATTATTTTCTTAAAAAGGGAATAATTGACAGAGTTACCTGTCCTCACACTTCAGAACAAAATGGGTTGGTTGAAATGAAGCACAGGCATATAGTTGAGACAGGTTTGACTTTATTAGCTCAAGCTAAATTACCATTAAAGTTTTGGCCTGATTCATTTAAAACAGCTGTCTATTTGATAAATAGATTACCAACAAAGGTAATTAATGGAATCAGCCCATATCAAAAACTCTTAAAACAAAAACCTGATTATAATTTCTTAAAATCATTTGGATGTCTGTGCTATCCTTATTTAAGACCCTACAATCACAAATTTGACTACAGAAGTAAACCATGTACATTCATAGGATATGCTGATAATCAGAAAGGTTACAAATGCTTAGATGACAGTGGACATGTGTACATCAGCAGGCATGTTATGTTTAATGAGAATTTTTTTCCATATCATAGCAGTAATATCAAAACCACAAAGAAACTATATGATGGTAGTATATGTATTCCACCCATACCTGTTTACAATGATCTCTTAAGTACAGGTGAAACTGAGAGAACACATGAAGAAACAACATCACATAACAGTGATACTGTTCAATCATCAGGTCAACACAGCATGTCACCTGCACCATATCAAAATGAAGACAGCATCAACAGTGAGCAAGAAGAAGAACATAGTGAAAGCAGTGATCAATCAAATGAGGAAACACAACCTGATACTCAAGAGCAAGTGAAACCCACACATCCAATGATTACAAGGGCCAAAAGTGGAATTTTTAAGCCCAAAACATACACTGCAGTCACTGACCAGAGTGAACCAACCAGCTATGAGGAGGCAAAAGCTAATGATTACTGGGTTAAGGCCATGAATGATGAATATCAAGCTCTTATAAGGAATCAGACATGGAAATTAATTGAAGCACCACAAGACAAAAATATTATAGGCTGTAAATGTACATATAGAATAAAAAGAAGACCTGATGGATCAATAGACAGATACAAAGCAAGACTTGTAGCAAAAGGTTTTACTCAACAATAAGGATTTGACTACAAGGAAACCTTTTCCCCAATAGTCAAACCAACAACAATTAGAATTATATTGACTATTGCTTTAAGTAAAGGATGGAAGCTCAGGCAACTTGATGTAAATAATGCATTTCTTAATGATTTACTTGAAGAGGATGTTTATATGGAGCAACCTCAGGGACATGTCCAAAACACCAATCTTGTGTGCAAGTTACACAAAGCAATTTATGGTCTTAAACAGGCTCCAAGAGTCTGGTTTGACAAGTTAAAGTCAACATTAAGTAATATGGGGTTCAAATCTACCAAGTCTGATAATTCTCTATTCATCAAATCGGACAATGATTGGATCATATACATTTTAATCTATGTTGATGATTTAATTATTACAGGTAGCAACAATTCAAAAATCAACACATTGGTGTAGTATTTAGACAAGCAGTTTTCAGTCAAAGATCTGGGAGAACTGAACTATTTCTTGGGAATTGAAGTAAACTCAAGGTCTCCAACAGAAATTACTTTATCACAAAGGAAATACATTGGTGAATTACTAAAGAAAACACAAATGCATGAGGCAAGAGGTCAACCCACACCAATGATTTGCAGTCAAGCCCTATCCAAATACAGGGGAGAACCTATAGATAATATAAAATTGTACAGAAGTGTAGTTGGAGCATTGCAATATGCTACAATTACAAGACCTGACATAGCATACAGTGTTAACAAAGTGTGTCAATTCATGCAGGAACCTCTGGACACACACTGGAGGGGAGTAAAGAGGATATTAAGATATCTAAAAGCTACAATAAATTATGGCCTTACTTTCAAAGCATGCAATGATTACAACATCACAGGATACGCTGATGCAGACTGGGCATCTGACCCAGATGACAGAAAATCAACTACAGGATATTGTATTTATGTGGGTGAAAATATTGTGTCATGGTGTTCAAAGAAGCAATCAACAATCTCAAGATCCAGCACAGAGGCTGAATACAGAAGTACAACTAATGTTACAGCGGAAATAATGTGGATAAGGTCTCTACTTTCAGAGTTAAAGATCAAGCAAGACAAATCAATACTATGGTGTGATAACCTAAGCACAGTTCATATGACTAAAAATCCTGTACTACACTCCAGAACTAAACACGTTGAGATTGACCTTTATTTTGTCAGAGAGCAGGTCATGAGAGGAAATATTGAAGTCAGACACATACCTGCTACTTACCAAAGAGCGGACACTCTTACCAAACCACTGCCATCACCAAATTTCACAAAATTCAGAGAACAACTACGAGTTGAAGACATTAGAAGCACAGCAGAGGACCAGAACGACAAGATCCAAAGCTCAAAACCATGCTCACAACCTGAAAAGAAATTAGAAGCTCGTGAAGACAAACAACAGAACAAAGGAAAGAGAACACTCAAAGCAACATCATCTCAAAGAAATACTCTTACCAGAAGAGCAGATGAAGTGAAGGCAGCACAGATTATCAACGAGAACAAGATATTAAAGACAAATTTGAAGAATCGCTCGAGAAGCCGCCATGTTCAACCCTAACCCTACTATTGATTTGAGGGGGGGGAGGGGGTTAATAAAATGAACAGTAATGTAAAGGATACGCATATATTTCTTTTAAGCCTTTACGTGAGAAAAGTAGCGCTTATCCCATTTCACAAATATTATTGTAGGCAAGAGTAAAAATCAATGGCTATTTCATTGAAAAATTATGATTATGACCCGTGTGTGCCAGACGTTTGAATACATCCATGTTGCACAGACATATATATGGATGTGCGACATGTTGATTTAATTATCGAAAATAAAAATTGACTTCACTGATAAGGTTTTAATAAACCTAAATCTGAATGATAACTGCAACCCGTGTGCGTAGCACGGGTTCACACTAGTATATTGTTAATTCCTTAGAATTAAAATATGATTTTAATTGAAGAGGGAAACTGAATCATACGTTTGGTATTTTCATGCATGAAATCTCTCTCCTATCTCTACTTCACGGCTTTCCAAATTATGTTCCTATCCACTAACATCATAAATTACGTCATCTTTCCTATTTCTTTACATGCAAAATAGCCCAGCAACATCCAAATTTGATGTCAGATTCTGTAAATCAAGCGGTACTATCAAATTTCATTTGCGAATTAATTTCAAGCTAGTTTGCTATTGTAAGATTGAAATTGTGGCTTATTCTTGACAGTGCTGGTAGTTTGTATTTTATATTTACGACCGCGTTTGGGATTTCATAGCAGCTACCAAGGGTGGATTGGATTCTCAACTTACATTACATTAAGGTGGGGTTTGGTCTATGATACGCTGATTTTCATGACCCTTTAATCAGTGTGTGATTTTCTTATGGATGACCATATGAACCGCATAGATAACTGAGTGATAGAGACTGCAGTGCGTGATCGGTCTTCAAAAGCGAATTTACTTTGCTGCATCGTAGGTTTTAGTTGTTTAATGGGCTCTCATGGTAGAACAAACCAAAAGACAAAGAGTGGTTCAGATTTGATTTGTAAACTTACATCAAGCGGCCGTGGTATAGACACGTAATCCATACATCCCACTACTCCCACCACTCTCCCGTACTTTCATCTCTTTCCCCTCTTTTTGTCCAACAATCGTTTTTTTTACAATACTGTTAGATATCGGCTCCAAATCTAAATTATCTTCGACCGTTTCACTAGTTCATGGATTCGTACTCAAAATGGCGTCCTGGAAATCAGTTCTGTTCTTTTGACATTAGGTATTTGGATATAGTTTTCTTTGTTTAAGCCGTTCAAATGCATGGTTCAACCTTTTAATCCTCACTATAACTTGAATTTTTCATAGTTTTCTTTTTCTGTTTTACGGTTATGAGCAAATTGCAGGCCATGGCCTCTGGTGCTAACAACTTTGCTCGCGTTTGCATTGACAGTTTCAGTTTACCTGATGTTTTCGTTCCTGTTTAAAAGCTTTAGGTACAAGTAGCCTGTGTATGATCATGTCAATGTTTTATATAGCTTTAAGTCTTCGTTCATATTTGTACGCATATGAAATGTTTGTATAAATGAATCAATTATGCCTTTGTGCTATACATGCTAACGTAGGTTCTACCATTACATTATCGAATCATAAAAGTGCTGCAAACTAAAAAGACTAATTGCTGGACCTTAATTTATTTTATTTTTCTTGGTTCATAAGATTTTAGTATACAAATAAGCGCATATGTATCCTAAATCTATTTTGTTTCTCTAAATTGATTAATGATTATATTTTACATGCAACTGCGATAAAGGATTGACTCATTAAGCGCATGATAGAAAGGTGCAGTCAATTCAGCGTTTTTTGGATAAGCGATTTGCTGTTGTGATTTCCATTTTGTAGAAGAACAATGTCATTGTTGTGGATAACCTGTTGTACGTTGTTTCTCTATATAATATACCTTATTCTGTACTTATCGTCTAATTATAGGCGTGGAGACTTAATGACACACCCGAGAATGTCAAACATCAATACACTTATTATGCATATGAAAAAATGGCTTTTGCACAACTCCCAAGCAGCTATTAGCATAGAATTCCCGGTTAAGGCAGGATAGATGTGCAGCTGAGAAAAGGGACTTAAGCATATCTGGTGCAGAAAAAGGAAGGTTGGCTATGAGAGTTTGTTTTTATCATTTATACATTTTACTTGGTTACTTACTACCTGCATTTTCATTAAAGAACCAAAGCATACGTTTTTTCTAAGGATAAATTTTGCAATCATACCTATTATATTACCAACTCATTTATCCACGTTAACTATGCTAGCGCAGTAGGCATGTTATTAGGTTTTTTTAGTATTTTATTTATGCAACTATTTTCAAGTTTCCATGTTTTTGAAATCTAACGTTGTTGATTCTGTTTTAAAATAAGAATTTTAACTGTAGTTGACTACTATTACTGTTCAACATGTTCACGATGTTGTATATAATTAAAATTTTCCTGTACTTATGAGTTTGTATATAATGATTTGCACAGTTATATTTGTTTTCATTCACTCGATTTGGGAGACCCAGTGGTAAAAGGTTTTATGCCTATGGTTTCTTTGGATTTGACTTTCATTGATTTTTGTATGCACATGAAATGTTTGAAACAATGATTTGAATGGTTGAAAAATATGTTGTTGCTATTTGAAATATACTATCCGATCCTTTTTTCATGTCATTTTCTTCTTCCACTCAAGCAGTTAGCCTATTCTTGCATTCATTCTTTTACTTGCTAACTTTTACTATTTAGATTGGTGTCCAGTTTTTTTTTTTTTTTTTTTTTTTTTTTTTTTTTTTTTTTTTTTTTTTTTTTTTGCATGAATTATTTGTCAAAATAATGTAAATAAGATGTTGACCGTAAAAATTGGTAATAGAATTGACTACTAACTTCACGAATGTTCTACTTTTGTTTTTGTAATCTTTGTATGTATTACCATAAGCCAACTCTTCTCATGTTTTTGATGTTTCCCTATATTCATAACGTTGGAGCTGAAGTACTGTATACTCTGACACCCTTTTAATATCTATTATAATTACTCTTTTCATTACTGTATCTTTTATATTGCAATTCCCATTTCAACCCGTTAACCCTCCAACTTTCCCAGTCCAGCCTATAAAAATACCCATCCAACGCCCAACGGTGCATTTCAGTGCCAAAAAGAAAACGAAAATCCCTTAAAATTTTGAAGCATCAGAAGACAATGAACACAATACTCGGTCTGTAATCGCCGAGCTCCGATGAAATTTCAGCCTTCACAAAACTGTTGCAAACGACATCAACAAAAGAGAAAGAGGGTAACAACGTCTCTTGCAGGAAATCTGCGGACTTGGACAACATTCCGGTCGACGTAGTCGACATGGACAAGTCCTACGGGTTATACTTCGACCTCCCCGGCCTTTCCAAGTCCGACATTCAGGTGACACTGGAGGAGGAGAACGTGCTGGTAGTGAAGAACAGTGGGAGTGGAACGAAGAGGAAGAGGGAGGAAGCAAAAGGGAAAGAGGAGGGATGCAAGTATCTGAGGATGGAGAGGAAGACCGGCGCAGTGAAGTTCCCCAGGAAGTTCAGGCTGCCGGAGAGCGCGAAGTTGGAAGGGATCACGATGAGGTGCGAGAATGGAGTGCTGAAGGTTGTTGTTGAGAAGGTGCTGCTGCCGAAGAAGGAGACGAAGACTTTGGAAGTGAAGGTTGTTTAAGGGTATATTTTGAAGTTAGTTTTGTAATTAGATCTCCTTCCTTTTTTTTGTGATTGAGATGGCATAATGTTATGATTGTTGGCGTTCAATGGGTGATTTAGTTGTTTATCTTTACTGTTTGGTTTTTGTGTATCATTCTGCTTAAAAAAATACATATATTGCAATTGGTGTATGAATGGTAAATAGAAATATGTAGCTGTAGGATCTCATCATCTCTGTGTTAAAAATGTACGGTGTCCATATATTTAAAACCTTCTACATCCTGATTATAGCATACCATTTCTAATGTAGCCATGAATCCTTCATACATATTTATTGTTCGAGAAATGCTAAGCACAGTTGCCTATAAGCAACTGTACAAGACACTCGCTCTCTAATTGGTTGAAATAGGTGACAACCTTGATTTTAAATTATTTTTACAATTGAATGCGGACCCCACAACCATTTAAAATCAAGGTTGCCACCTATTTCAACCAATTAGAGAGCGAGTGTCTTGTACAGTTGCTTATAGGCAACTGTGCTTAGCATTCTCCTTTATTGTTCTTCTTTGACAATATAACCATCTCTTCTGTACCAAATGCCATCTGCCCATATTCCAGGTAAATTTATTCTTCTTCCCTTTGATTACTGTTCCCTCATCAATGATTCTACTTTGGATGCAGTCTCCAACTACTTACTCCTATCTGTCCATAGTTTTATACTTTAAATTGACAATTTTTTTACCATCAACTTCATTCAGGTTTACAAGCATATGTTTCACTTCATTGAAGCATGTTATTGATTTTGGTCTTTACTACCGACCAGCAGCACACGGCAATTGTCCGGTAAATCACACTCTAAGCTTTCAAAACATTTTTATCTCCAATGTGGTAAACAAACTATAGCTATGTCAAGAAATATGCTTTATACATGTATATATATTGTGTAAAAAACTGTGATAAATCATACAACTTTTTACCCATGTACATATGTATGCTTTTGTCATTCCTTTTATTACTAGGATTATTTTTGTTGTAAAAGGTGATTTGTTATCGTGACTCGCAAGGTACATGCACCTAACTACAAGATTTGCTAAGATTTACATAAAAAAATATTTTGTATAATTATCCTACACTAATGTGATGTTAGAAGTTTTAATTTAAGTTATTGCTTCTATCCTTAGTTTTCATGGAATAACCAAATGATTTTTTTTCACCTCTATTTCAAAAAGTAAGAATGAAACTAATGTATCCAAAGCAAACAAGTTTGTAGATATTGCCAAAGTGTGTCTCACATAACAAAAATTCTTCTCATTTGTAGTTGGCGGATGTATAATGCTTTATTTTTGGAAATCAAAGTCAGGTTTCAAAAATGGGTTTTCAATCAAAGTCTACTTTCACAAATGGATCTTCACAAGGTCAAAGTCTATATCCCTGGTCCCATTTTAAAATATTACGCTTCGTATAATTATAGCTGAATGTGGCATAGTTATCAAGGCGTGCACTTAGGCGCGCCTAAGCGTAGAAAAACTCAAGACTTAAGTCTTGCGCCTTTTTGCAGTTTGAGTGCGCCTTTTGGTAGTTTGAGCCACTTTTTTTTTGTTAAATTCAAAATTTTGTTTATAAATGGTTAAATAAAAATTTTAATTGTTCAATAAATTATAAAATATGGTTTAAAATTTAAATCTTATTAATAAAATATGTAGACAATTGAATGAATCATAAAATAAGTTAAAAAAATTAATTTGTAGTTATTAAAATATCATATCAAATTTATATAAAAGGCACTCAAAAAAGCCCAAGACTCAAAAAAGCCCCAGGCTCAATGCTTGCGTCTTTTTGCGCCTTAACGCCTTGACTACTATGTAATGTGGAGTTCGTTGAATTATACTCTGAGGTATACAAGACAAGATGTTGCTACAAGCTTAAGCTTTGGTGACCGCTTGAGTGGACTTCCAGTTCAGACGTTCATTTATTGGGCCAGAAAGCTGTTTCTATATGGTTGAATCATTGTTATTATACTAATTCATGATTTGTTTTTCGTTTTACAAAGAATTTATAAAATTGAATTCATCTATTGATTTAGCAAAGTGCGTGCATGGTGAAACCATACCTTTTCAAGTAAACCAGCAACAGTATGGTCCTTTTTATGCTTAAATTTTATCTACATCATCATATATTCGGTCATTTTCAACCATTGTCGTTACCGGATCACATGATAGGAGGCCTAAGACAACATGTATTAAAAGTAGTGCAAAAACAAAAGATGTAATGCTGTCAAGTATGCAACTTAGTTGGTTATTGTATCATTGCATTTACTTTGTATTAAACGAATAAAATTAGGCCTAACTATTGTAGACTTATAAGAAAAGATTTGACTGACAAAAATCTAATTTGAGTGTAGAAAATCTTTGGTGCAAACAAGATGCGTCAAATTGATGTCTCAACGTTAAACATGGCTGCTAGAAAACCAAATGCATTTAAGCATTATTTTTTCCAATACAATTTTACGTAGCCTCATGGATTACACAGATTTTGGTTAGGCACTTCTTTCATTTTGTAGATTATTATTTTAGTATATAATTTTCTACATCAAGTTTTTTTTTTTCTTCCCCCTTACATGCATATCTAGGTACGTATTTTATAAATACAAATGATAACCTATTTTCATTTTTTTTCCAGAACATCCGAAACTCCACAACAAACTGGTGTAAGGGTACAACATTGCTCTGACTACTTTTTCCGACCATCAGATCGTTCGAACTAATCAGTATTCTCCAAACTTAATGCATAAACCTAAGTAAGCTGCCTGATTGTCTTCTCCATTATTCCTACAGAAAGCCAAACTTGCTTACTACAAAATGGAGACTTGGGGAAAAAAACAAAAACTCAGAGAATAGCCATTTTACAATTTGCTATTAAGACAAGTAGGTTTTTGCACTACAAGAAGCAGATGAAATAGCGACGGCAATTAACCGACGCTAGCCGTTGCTAGCCGTCGCTAGCCGTCGCTATTTGCCGTCGCTATAATTCTCGTCGCCAATAGTTGTAGCAACGGCGAGAGCGACGGCTTCGTCGCTAACTTACCAACGGCTAGCGACGGCAAGTGGACACGTGTCATCTTACGTGTCAAGTAGTTAGGTTGACCAATAGGTCGTCGCTAGCCGTCGCTATCCGTTGTAAAAGAACCGTTGTAAGCCGTCGCTACCCGTCGCTCAATATTGACCAATAGACCGTCGCTAGCCGTCGCTTTATCTGAAACCAGAAAACTGCAGTACACAGCAATTCCTTTCCTACAATCCAATCCACAATCATTCAATCCAAAAACCAATATCACACCACTATTATCTCACTACTTCATCAATACTCATCAACAACCAAACCATCATAACCACACAATCATCAAATACATAAAAAAAGCAAAAAAAAACCATCATCACATAAAACTGTTCAAATATATCATATAAGTCATGCACATGTGCAAACACTTCATACCTCCGTCCACAAACCGTCATACACATGTCCAAACACATCATATAACATCGTACGTGCATTTAACATAAAAAAAACCAAGTATATGAACATACCAGAGTCAAGTCAACATAAGCACCTACAGTACGAACTAATTCCCGCCTCCCTGATCCTCGTTCTCTTCTTCTTCCGATTCCTCGTTCACGTCTTCCTCTCGATATACAGCGGAATCATCTCCCTCTACGCCCTCTCCCGGCATAAAGCCATGCTCCTGAAAGTAAATCGCGATGCGCTCGTCGATTTCCTGTTGCATCTGGCCTTTTCGTCAGTCCATCAACTCGTTCATCTGCTCTTGCATCCGCGCTATAGTCGCCTCTTCCATCGACCGCTTATAAGCACGCTGAACGGCCTGTAAAATAAATAATTTCACATTAAAGTTATATAAACAAATTTTTACTACTTAGTGTTAAACTTTTTCCATTAACTCGTATTCTTGTTTTACATATTTATAAATCATCGTGAGTGTAGTAATTTACGTCTAAAAAAAGTCTTACCTCCTGATTGCCAAAACCGTATCGCCTTCCTCGAGTAGGCGGATCAGTGATAGAATGCCATATGGCATCAGAATCTGCAACTGTAAGCTCCTTTCCACTAGCCTCCATCGCTTTGGCAGCCTCTTCCTCATACTCCCCCTGCAATAGCAATATAATTTTAAGAAAAGTGTTATAAATTTTACTTATGTACTGTGATATGAACGAGTATGTAACATGTTAATTTATACGGATAAACAAATTTACCATTATACGTGCACTCTTCGGGTCCGACCACTTATACGTCACATTTCCTTCTTCATCGGTGTGCTCCACCGCATGTGTGTGTCTAAATACGTCTGCCAACGAAGGCTCTCGTCCGTGCTTCTTAAACTGAAATTATTAAAGATAAGACATGATTATAGACGCTAAATTTTTATCTGAACATATACTGCAAATATTTAAAATTTATACCAAATCCCTTCTGTGCTGTTGAAATGATTTTGAGCCACCTCGGTGGAGAGCAGGATTCTTTTCTCTATTAGCTTTGTTTCTAGCTGCTACTTTCTATTACATTTGATACACGATGATGTAAAATAATGCAATCAATATTATAAATGTGAATATTATCATTAAAGCTTACTTTAGCATCTTCTGTGTCCCAGTAAGCTTGAAAGTCTGCCCAAACATCATCACTCATAAATTGAGGCTTTTTTCTGCTTTTCTTGGCTCGGTTAACCATCTGTCGATAATTCGTTCGCATCTTCATATTCCAATATGTCAAAAATGAGGGCATATCCTCCTCCTCAACACGTACGGCAGCCTGCATATTACATTTATTTGTAATTATTCCAAGTATATTAATTTTTAATATTATTATAAAAAATACTTACTAATAAATCGGCTAAAATGACATTCTTGATATGTGCTGGAATACTATCCCAATGCGGCCAAGCGCCCTGCATTCTACTTGTATAAGATTGCCTTGATACGTCTAAAATGAACTCCGCTGGCTCAATCTCAAATCCCCTGCGTAGATGTTAATGTAAATATTTCATAATATTTTAAATAATGTACATTGAAATAAATTTGAACATTTACCCGCCACTCTTCGGAACAATCTCCACAGGTCGACGAAGATCTGCCCCTGAACCGCTCGGACCAGATCCTGATCCTGCTCCAGGAGATGGTGAAGGAGTAGGCTGAGATGTACTCCTCGATCGTCGTCTATCGCCAGACATATCTGTCACAATCATATAATATGCATACAAAATAACTTAAATCATTATCATAACATAAATCAAGAATGAGAAGAACAATACTGCATTATCATTACATAAATCATACTAGTACAGAACGTAAGTAAATTCATAGCTAAGAACAATCAACATCATTATTACATAGCTCATAATAGTACATAAATAACATAAGTACATAATATCATTCTTCTTCATCATCTTCGGATCCAGACTCGGTCTCATACTCTATATCGTTCTCATCAGTACTTACAAATGCATCTACTAATACATTCGCTTCATCATTCAACGACCCAACATCAATGTCATCAGCTATTATTATTTCAGTATTTGGCTCAACATCCGCTTGATACGCTGCTTCGTCTGGAATATTATTCCCATCAAATGTAAATCCTGCCTTTGTTTTAAAAACAGCCCACCAATCTGCTTTGTCTTTTTTTAAGGACGGGTACGGAGCAAAATAGACTTGTAATGCTTGCTTAGCTAACACAAATGGATCATACTTGTAGTAATGCGACGTATGCCTTATTTCGATTAGCTTATAATCTTTGTGCACGTTGATTCCAGAATCAGGAACATTGCTAAACCAGTTGCATTTGAACAGATAAATTTTCTCTACGGGATGAACATAATATGTCAACTCTACAACTTGCGTTAAGACGCCGTAAAAATCTTTTATATGCTCCTCTGGATCATCACTACCTTTGACAAATACACCGCTGTTATACGTTAATTTTTCGGCTCCATAATCATTGTTGTTGAATTTAAATCCATTGACAAAGTATATTGGATAAGTTTTGGCATTTCTTTTTGGTCCGATAGCAAGATGTCGTAATCCTTCGTTAACAACACAGTTTTTTGGATCATGAACATAGTCTGAAAACCATCGAGTGAATTCTGTACTGAGATCACCAGATGGATGTTGTGATTCGTAGATACTGCATGTATGTGTTATGTTCAATTTTTATTAATAGAAATAAATAAATGTATATGTACATGTAATTGAATAATACATGAATTTAGTATTACCTGACAAATGGTGCAACTTCCGCACAATTTAACAGAACATATGTGTGTGCCACATTGTAGTCCTTATCGCTTAACCATATTTCCACACATTTTCCTGCAGGTCTTCCGTGTTGTCTAAAAATAGATAACATTGTTTGAGAAGACTCCTGCTCAACAACTTGTTCATTACGGGGAACAGTTACAAAAGACAAGTTCACATCTTCACTAAAGTAATGAGAGAAAAAAAATGAGGCTTCTTCTTCAAGATACGATTTGCAAATCGAACCTTCTACTCGAGCTTTTTGCCTAATTTTTTTCTTCAAATGATTCAAGTACCTAGCCGTTGATTAATTTAATTAGTATGTTGGTACAATAAACTATCTAAGTTATAATCTATCACGATTATTGAAATTATATACAAAATTACCTTTCAAACGGATACATCCATCCATACTGGACTGGACCTCGAAGAAGTGCTTCGGATGGAAGATGGATAGGTAAATGCTCCATTACATTAAAAAAACCAGGTGGAAATATTTTCTCGAGTTTGCAGATCAGTATAGGGATTTCTAGTTCAAGCTTACGTAGACGGTCTACCTTTAACGTCGTTGAACAAAGTTGTTTATAAAACAAACTTAGTTCTGTTATAACACTCCAGATTTTTGTAGGTAACAACTCCTTGAGAACCACAGGTAAAAAGTATTCCATCATGATATGGCAATCATGGCTTTTCATTCCACTCAATTTACTGTTTTTAAAGTCCACACATCTACGGAGGTTTGAAGAAATCCCATCAGGACATCGTAATCCTTCCACCCACTTTAGCACGAGTTTTACTTGCTTGTTGTCTAGCTCATAACATGCTTTAGGTTTTTTATTTTCATCATACAAGTGCAGCTCCGGCCGTTTACAAAAGTGTAATATATCGCGTCTCGAATTCGCATCGTCTTTGGTTTTACCCTTTACATTCAAAACTGTATTAAAAACGTTATCAAAAACGTTTTTTTCATTATGCATCACGTCAATATTATGCCTAAGTTTTAGATTTTTCCAGTAAGGTAACTCCCAAAATATACTTTGTTTGCACCAATTATGAATGTCCGATTTACCTGGAATTTCAACCTGTTCTCCAATTTCATGTATCTTTGGGTACTAACTTACAACTTCATATATCTCTTCACTTGTCCAAACTTTAGGCGGTAGCATAGTCTCTACTCTGTTGGCTTTAAAGTTCTTTTTATCCGTTCTAAATTTATGATTAATATGGAGAAAACAACGATGACAGTCAAACCAAGAATTTTTTTTTTCCATACTTCAATGAAAATGCCCGTGTCTCCTCTATACAATGAGGACAAGCTAGACGTCCAGCAGTGCTCCAACCTGAAAGCATGTCATATGCGGGAAAATCACTAATAGTCCATAATACAGAAGCAAACATACGAAAATTTCTTTTTCTCGAAATGTCGTATGTTTCGACTCCTTCATGCCACAGTGTTTTCAACTCTTCAATCAACGGTTGTAGATAAACATCAATTCCTTGTGTCGGATCATCGGGACCGGGGACGACAACCGTTAAAAACATGTACGGATTTTTCATACACATCCATGGGGGTAAGTTATAAGGAGTAACAATGATAGGCCATGATAAATATTTACTACCAAATTGAGAAAATGGCGAAAATCCATCCGTGCATAAACCGAGTCTAACATTACGGCTCTCGGCAGCAAATTCAGGATAAGTCCTATCAAAGTGTTTCCATGCTTTACCATCAGACGGATGTATCATAGTTCCTTCTTCTGATGTTCTCACGCTATGCCATCGCATATGACACGCTGTAGCGGAAGATGCATATAGCCGTTGAAGTCTGGGGGTTATGGGTAGATAATGCATTCTTTTATATGGAACTTCTTTTCCTTTCTTTTTCTTTGGTTTGTATCTATCTTCGTTGCAAAATTTGCATTTTCTACGGTGAGCGTCTTCTTTCCAATACAACATGCAACCTTTAACACGTGTATCTATCTTATGATATGGTAATCCAAAAGAGGACATAAGTTTTTTCACTTTATAATGACTATCGCACATCAAATTATTGGGCGGCATATGTCGTTTTGCAGTTTGTACAACTGTTGTAAATGCAGCTTCTGTAAGATTGAATTTTGATTTCAAAGTGATAAATTCGGCGGTTACAGACAACTCGGTTCCGCTTGTACACCCTTCCCACAACGGCCTCTTAGCAGAATTCAATAACTCATAAAAAAATTTTGCTTCCGCCGTTGGTTCTTCAACATTTCCAGTCTCATCGTCGCTTTGCTCAATGTTAGGAAACATTGATCGTGCAGCATCTTGCACCATATTTTCTATCGGATTCGTCACTGTATTATCGTTCATCATTGTACTATCGTCCTCTACCGCTACAGGGTTAGACGTAGGTTGAACAAGTTCTCCATGACTATCCCATAAGTGATAATTCGACACAAAACCAAATTTATACAGATGCACTTCTACTACATCTGGCTTCCAATGTTTCAGATGTCTGCACTTACTACATGGACAACGAATGTCTACGTTACTCCGATTGTTAGATTTAGTGAATCTAATAAATTCTTGGACTCCATTACAAAAATGTACCTTTATCGACCCTTTCTTACCGGTTCGGTGTTTAAACATCCAACTGCGATCACGAAAATAATCGAACATTTTCCTGATTTGCAACAAATATGTTAGAAAGTTCGATCGAACGTAACACTTTATACTATTTTAAATCTTGTAAAATTTCATCTATAACTATTGCATGTTTTCGAATTTTATGTTTATTTCTTTTTTACTTTGACGGCCGGTCTACCTACTTCCCATTACAAATATAATAACGGAAGCATATTTTATAAATCATTTCAGTTTAAACGGTTCAACAAAATTTCGGCAGCACTTCCCTTTGGTCCCTGTATCGTACACAGATGCGTGTACACAGGGAACAAATAGGAAGTGCCATCGAAATTTTGTTAACCGTTTAAACTGAAATAACTTATAAAATATGCTTACGTTATTATATTTGTAACTTGTCCAATACTAGGACAAATCCAACGAATATTGTATCAGATGAATATAGATTTCCGTTTTCTGTAACAACGAATACCCATATAACGATCATATACAACACTTGTCGGACGGGGCCAAATTTTTCTAAGGGGTTCACATAAGTAGTCAAAAAACATTCAATCTAAGTTTAAACCAAAAAACAACACAAATGAAAAAAGTGCGTTTTTGCGCTATGGCTTTTTTGCGCTTCACTAATAGGTGCGTCTTAAACTTCAAAAAAGCTCCTTATTTGCGTCTTGCGCCTTTTTCCGTCTATATGTACTTTCAATTTGAGTTACTTTCAATTTGTACTTTCAATTTATAAAATAACATGACAATGAAAATTATGAAGTATAAATTAGTTTGAGTTACTTTTGGTTAATTTTAGTTTAAAGTTATAAATTATGAAGTTAATTAGTTTCAATTTTTGAACGATAAACTAAGATTCCAATTTTGTTAATATTATAGCAATAAATTTGTCAATTTTAGTTTGTTAGTATTATAGCAACAAACTAAACTTTTAAGTTTTTCAATTTTTATTAATATTACAACAACTTTTTTTTTTGAATATTGCAAATGCATTCTTCAAATTTGTTGGGACCGACTATTATAGCATTCGTTGGTGACATAATTAACCGTGCATGCATAGAGGGTCATCATTACACCATTTCATAAGTCTTAATCAAGTTACTACCGCTAAACAATCACAATTACTTCGTTTTTTTTCTCAAATGATACTACAACACAATCAACCTAAACACACAATCAACGTAAACCCAATTATATACATGATAATCGTTGTTGTTATGCTCCTAAATTAAGCACATATGTGATTAATCAACAATTTCAACCACCTAATCAATTCCACTTATTCCCAAATCAATGTATAACATTATCGATGTCATATGCATCTCACAACACAACAAATTTCATACCCATAAACCCTCAATTTCAAACCCCACATAAACATACAAAACAACCCTAAATAGCCCTTAATAAGCCTAAATAACCCTAATTAAACATATAATAGGGATTAGAAGTCATACCGGAACAATTTGAGAAGATGGAATCAAGTTTTGGATGAAGAAATCGGCTGATGGAAGGGGGGCGACGGCAGCAGGGTTTTTTTTTTTTTTTTTTTTTTTTTTTTTTGCGTTGGGTAACTGATTTGGGGAAGAAAGGCCACGGTGGAAATAAAGCTCCAGGTCGAGCGACGGCTAGCGACGGCCGCTTTTTTGGCCGTCGCTAGCCGTCGCTCACTCTCGTTGCAAATTGAAGCCTCTCTTGTAGTGTTGACAATATGTACAGAACTGTTATAGGATCAGTATCCCTAGCTAACTAAATATCTTCTGCTCAACCAACATTCCAAACTCCGGAGACATTTTTTTTTGCTGCCTCTATAACACATTTTCTGAAAGAGAAATCTTCGGTTGAATCGTCATTTCTGATTAGAACAAAGTAGCGTGAGTTTATATGTGCCAGATAATCTATTTTCATTATGTTGCTTTTTTGTGTACAAGATTTTGTTTCATGGTGATTCTAATATACCTTGAATTATTTTTCTTATCATATATATTATTTTAGTTATATAGATAGTTGCATGGAATAATTTATGCAAAAATAAACAAATGTAGACTTACGGACTATACTAGCAAACAGGACGAATGCTAGAAGAGGAAAGGAAGAAATAAGGAAACGTGCTTTAATTTGAATTTTAATATAGAAATTGTTAGGAGCTTTCAAGCGGTATAACTTCAATCGTTTAGATTATTATTGTATTTATAGGAAATGGTAGATACTTGCAGATGTGTTTTCCTTTTGGTCTACGCGAATAACTAACTAAAGTACAGCAGTCATTTAATATTCATGGACATATGAAGTTTTGTAAGGTATATTCGGCATGCAATGTTTTTTTTTTTTTTTTGGGTTCTAGACCTGAAGAGTCATTTGTTGAATACAATCCCTTGAATTTTGATAATAGAAATACCCATTTATTACTTATTCACATGGTGAGGTTTTTTTTGTCATGTAAAACAAGAAGCAAGCAAAGTAAAGAATATTGTTTTCGATGACTGAAATTTATTATATCACTTCGTGCTATCAAATTTAGTTTTTACAGTAGAATCTTAACACATACATATATCACATACATTATATATCTTGCTACTATATAATATGTTCTCACCGCTTATTGATGAATGCAAACTAACACTTAAAAATCTATGCTCCCGTGCATCGCACGGGTTTCCACTCGTATAATATATGTCTATGTAATGGATGATGTTTGTATTTCTATATGATTAACACAAATTGTGTCATCTCTGTTTTTTTTCTTTCTTTTAAAGCTTTTGATCGAGACGTTGTACAAAAATATTTGTATATTCGCTAGACTTCGTTCTCTCTCACACCTCCTCTTTCATTTTCTTTGTTTTTGAAACTTGTCAATTAACCATTTTAAACTATATTAACGTATAAACAAACACAAATTTGTATATTATTATATATGAAGATTAATTATAAAGGAAAGAAAGAATAATGGAAAAGTTTTCATATATGGTATTATATCCATATCCAGCTGTACATTTGTAACGACCCGGGGAATTTGACGCCCGAATTCCAACAATAATACATAAGAACCCGTATTACTTGCCGAAACTCAAGTATCGAAAACATAGGATAGTTAATGAAAGAAAATAGAGGGTGAGGTAAGAAAGAAAGAAATATTATAATAGAAGAAAAAGAACAACACATCACCATCAGAGTCTCACATCGCAGCGGAACAAAATATAATATAGAAATAAAACTTTATTGAGAGCTTTGAAATAAATACTTACAATCGTCAGAGTATAACTTACAGTCAACATATCTAGACAGTTATATAAATCTGTCCTCATATACAACACACAGTGGAATAAATATATATCATACGTCTGAACTCCTCCAGCATGTCTTCTTGAAATTCGCATTATCCAAACCTGAACCTGTACAACCTGGGCTAACCCGAGCATTACAAACGCTAGATCAGTTAGGTGAACCAGAGTGAGAAAACTCGCTAAGTTTATATAACATCCATATTGCTTTTAAAGTCAAAACTCCTTTTGAAAGAAGAGGATAATAGTAAGACTAGCCCATACATAAATACGGACGGTTTTTAACTAACTATAACCCAAAACATTTTGGAAATCATATATTTCTCTGATATTATAATAGTGTCTAAATACAAGTAAATAGCAATCTAGCGGAACACTTGCATCTCACGCTCCACATTTATAGTATACAATCAAAACCACGAGCTCTTATTTGAGATTGGATTTCCAACTATGACAAGGTATGGAACCGCCTTCCGAAAGTGTATCTCTAGAGCGGAATACACTGGGTTCAACAAGAACGTCTTGCAACCCGGCCCACACATGACCGACCACTCATCTCGCTTGAGTGTATCGAATGTATATCACCAACAGTTGAGATCAGCAACCGTTTCCTGAAAACGGACAGCAATGAAATAGATTAAAGAGGTAAATGGAATTTCTCTAGATAGGTGATTATACAACCTAATGGGAGCGACCCACATAGCCATGCTGTCTGCCCGATTTTTGTCACTTTCTGGTTGATGAGGCTTGAGGTTCGAATTACCTTTAGAACAACAAGGTATTTTTGAATGCCACATCGTCAAATCCACCAAATCACTAATTGACGCCCACAAAAATACTCTGGGTGCTTATGCTAAGAGAAGGTGTCTTCTCTGCCACCTACAGAGATACGTTTGTAAAAATCAAGTATGTGATTCTTAAGAAATATTATGTCAGACATTCGTCCATACAAAGTCATCCAGGAACAGGATGAACCGAAGGCACCCTCCTACCACATCATAGGAATCACCCTATAGATCAGTACCGAGTAGTCCTTGCAAATCCGTAGATTTCAACGACGACAGAACCACAGTATACCTCTGGTTATAAAATATAGCTTAATTTAATATATAGTAGACTTTGAAAACATATAGAAGTTGACTAGAGATATAAGTAATCCTTCCATTTCATGAAGATCTATGGTCTTCAATGGCTCCGTCTTGATCAGCATCTGATATCTTCTCAATTTCGAATTTGCTGGTCGGAATGGTTTTCGAATATAATTCGATCCCGGTCTTTCCGTACCAACAATCGTATAAGACTGGCTTGATAGTCGGTTATTTAACTATCAAATAAACAACCATTCAATCATAAAAATAAAATGAATTTACTAGTCATGTATTCAGCACCATTTGGCCTTTTTAATTTAGAAACTAATTTAAAACTTCTCAACCCTTCAATATTTAAAACATGGTCTTTACTTCTTATTTAATATAAGAATATTTGTAAAACTAAATTAATACCTAAATTAAATCATATAAATAAAAATATTCCCATCTTGAGTTCGCTCAACTTCCACGTAAATCATCATTTGGAACTTACTCTCTTTGAATAAACATATTCAAAACTATTCCAAATTCCTTTACTTTATAATCGTTATATTTTTACAAAATACCCTTTCCCTTTTTATATTGGAAATATCATTTATATGTATTCTCAACTCCTTTTTAATTTCCTTTACTTAACTACTTATCGATCCATACTATTCCCCTCAACCATTTCCCATTTTGAAAATCTCATTTCAATTCCATTCATTTTACTTAATCTCATTTATTAAGTATCGTCAACTAAAAATCCACGTTTTAGCCTCACGCCCTCTTTTATAAACCTTATTTATAAAACATGGTTTAATATAAAACTCCTTTCTATCTTGATTTCTTTTCATTTACTTTAAATGTTAAATAAAACATTTATTCCAACTATCGCATCAGCTCGAAATCTCTTTTATAACATTGTTATAAAACTTGGGTTTAATATAAAACTCATACACAACCTCTTTTCAAAACTCTACCATATTTCATTCATCATTTGGTTACTTTCTTAAATGTATTTCATTTAAGAAGTAATTACTTGTTATTAATTAAAATGATAATTCATTTCATCATTAACTACCATAGAAGTAGTTAACTTCTTTATTGCTGAAATAAATAATAAATTTCTCTATTTAAAATCTTATCAAAATTAACAAATATTCGTTAACTAGTTTTCATTAGATTTATTTAAAATAAACTAATTTAATAACCAATCTCAGTTAAGCAGTCGACTTATTCAATTCAAATATAGTTACCTCGTTAACCAATTCCAATTAAATCCTTTCTTAAATTAATTAATAATATAAGTAATTTAAATAATTCAATTTAATCCAATTCTTAATCTGCTAGGTTAATTTCTGTTCATTTACATATAAATCTTGTTAATATAAGAATTCCCATTATGAAATCATTTAAAAATAAACTTTATATGATAAATAATAAATATTTATTTCCTTTTTAAATAACTTTGGTTCCAATTAATAGATTTAAAATCTATTTTTAGTTAACAAATAAATTTTATAACTTCATTATCATTGATTCACTTGACGGTGAATCAACATTTATAAAAACGATATATTTATAGGCCATATGCTGCTAATTAACCAACCAATGTTGTCCATTGGTTAATAATAAACAAATGTTGAATTTTAAATTCAACGATCGATAGTAAATCAAACATCCAATCATACAGATTCATATAATATAATATGGACAACATATTTGAGGAATCTGGTTGGATGCCTCCAACCTATCCTTCTCTGCATCAAAATGGGTCATCTACGACAATACTTATTTATCCCGGTAAACAGAAATAAACAACACAACTAATAACAATCAACAACAATTTATAACGTCCATTCAAGCATCAAATGATTTATTTAATATGTTTATATTATTATAAACGTAACTAACAAGGTAAGTTAACTCGTTTGGAATCTAATTGTTAAGATAACGATTAAATTTGATTAAATTAAACAAACGCTTAATTTAATCCATGAATATTAAATAATATTCACCATACAAACAAACAATCATCCAGCCATCAACCATCAGCAAACATTGCACACAAAATAAAAACTCTGTTTATATAAAATATAAACGGGATAAACTGAGTGAATTAAACTCACCTGATTCCGTTCGTTGTAGCGGTCTGGCTACAGTTAAATTAATCAGTCGTTTAATTTAACCGTAAGTTCCAGTCGTCTTATGCACTGTCCAAATTAGTTCCAAAACATTCTGTTCTTCACCCCAATTCCGGTGTAGCTTGTTCTTGGTTAATTCTGATAACGTCACACAAAATGATACGGTTATAAGCGTACGATATTAATTGACTAAATAATTAAACATAAATTTCTTAATTAATAATTATTTTATAAATCTTAGTTACTTTGTAATGTTTTAGATCGACCGATACCTTTTTATCTTCCCACTGCTTTGTTCAAAGCATGCTTATTTCTTTTGGTAAAACGAAACAAGTCGCACTTCCAATTGCTTCTACGTGCCAACATCTGCCTCCCAGTACACAGTATCACCGTCTCCAACAAACATGCCACTATGGTTTTTTTAATCTATAAATCACTGCGCTTGCACAAGTCCTCACCGCACTACTGTCCATTCGTCAGCAGCTCCCTTGTCACCAATCCAACGCTTCATTCCGTACACGTTAAAACAAAAGAGCCTCTCCCCTTTAAAGCTTCTACTCCACTTTGTTTTTCTCTGCTTGTTTCTTCATGTTATTTATCTCCCCCCATATTATATAATTCATTTAATCTCATATCTGTTATAATAAAACTATTGGAATAAATTAAAACTTGCATTAAAAATTACATTAAATTGCATGCGTTAATTGTATTTCCTGTTTTGCTTTCTCTGTTTTATTTGGTATTGTTTTAATGTAATTTTATCTAGAAATTTCTTATACATGTATAAATAATGCATGCATCTTTTGTAATCTTTGAATTAAGCAAATTGAAAAAAAAAACAATAAAAAAAAGGTTTGTCTTCTCAAGAAAAGTTCTTCATCTTTTTCTCCTCTCAAATTTTATTTTCTTCAATTGGTATCGGAGCCTGGTTAAAACTATGGCATTTTTATTTTTCTCGTCATTTGTTCTCACAAAAGAAAACTTTGAAGAATGGAGTAATAAAAAGAAAGAAGAGTTAATCTCCAAAGGGCTATGGGAGATAGTTGAGTCTGGCTATAAATGGCCAAAAGATGTTAAAAATATGACGGAGAAAGAGAGTATGGAATTTAAAAGTTTGAGATGGAAAGATTTCCAAGCTCGTGTTGTGATGTGTGAGAACGTCGATGAAGAAGCTATAGACCATATTCTTGGAGAAAAATTTGTAAAAGATTCGTGGAAATTATTGAAGGAGGTGTATGGAAAGGACGACAAAAGAGAAGATGAAGAGAAAGTTGAAGAATATGATGAAGAGGAGGTCGAAAGATTCAAAGAGGTGCTGATGGGAAAGAATGCTGCATTAGTAGTGAAAGAAGGAAAAAAAGAGGACGAGGTTGAGGAGGACAACAGTGAAACACAAAAAATTGAAGAAGAGAAAGAAAAGAAGATTGTAGATGAAGATCAAGAAGAAGACGATAGCGAGGGCAACGACGCAGAGAAGAAGAAAGAGAAGAAAAAACAGAAGGATAAGGAAGCAAAAATAGAAGAAACAACTGATTTCAAATCTGCACAAGTGAGCATTGTAGGCCATGCTGAGAAGGCCCTAATGGCAAATAAAGAAGACGAGGCTACCGCTGAGGAGTCAGTACAAATGATCATTTCAGATCATGTTGATGAAGCAATAATGGAGAATAAAAAAGAAGATGCTGCAGATGAGGAAGAAAACAAAGACAACATGTTGAAAGAAACAGAAAATGATGTAGAACAAGAGGAGGTCAAAGAAGAAGACAAGAACAAAGGAGATGAAAATGAAGATATTGGGAGTAAAAAAAATTGAGAATGAAGACAGTGAAAGTGAAAATACAAAGAATGGAAAGGCAGAAGCAGAATCCGCGAACAGCACCATCAAATCAGAGTGTGAGAACGGCATGATTGCTCTAAGGCATGGAAACCATACCAAAGCTCTTAGGATGATGAAAGAAACTTGCAAAAAATATAAGGACTCTTCTCATTTGGTTCATAAAGTTAATGCGACTATTGCTGTCAAGATCACTTCAATTTTGGACAATCAAAATGCTAAGTTGAAGCATTTGAAGCTGGCGATTGACTCAGTAAAGAAGGAATGTGAATGGAGGCTTGCAATTTCTGATCCGGTTGATCTAGGAGCCAAGAGTTTCGATGATAGTCAGTTGAAGAGTTCTACCCAGGATGCAAGAATTGAGCATGTGAGTAAAGAATTGAGAGGTTTGATTCAGAAGGGTAATAATACTAAAATCTTGCAACAACAAAGGTCTGAACAAAGTAATGTGAATGAAGTGAAGGCACATAAGAAGAACACAATTAAGAAAGTCTGTATAGTATCATTCTTTTTCTTGCCAAAGCACGTGAGGTATAAATAAATCAAAATCGAGATGTTCTTAAAACAGGTGTTCAGATGATTGATATTTTGACAAAGGCACTCAGCGCATAAGTCTTCAGAAGAAGTGCAGAAAGTTTGGGCAAAGGAAGCAAGTTTAATTTAGAGGAGACATTATTGGAATAAATTAAAACTTGCATTAAAAATTGCATTAAATTGCATGCGTTAATTACATTTCCTGTTTTGCTTTCTCTGTTTTATTTGGTATTGTTTTAATGTAATTTTGTCTAGAAATTTCTTATGCATGTATAAATAATGCATGCATCTTTTGTAATCTTTGAATTAAGCAAATTGAAAAAAAAAAAACAATAAAAAAAAGGTTTGTCTTCTCAAGAAAAGTTCTTCATCTTTTTCTCCTCTCAAATTTTATTTTCTTCAAAAACTAGTCCACGTCATCCAAGATTTCGCATAATTGTATAGGATTAGGCATGTAGACTATAATTAGTCACTCATAATTATCCCTCACATGTTTATCCTACTTTTGCATTCCACGAACCAATATACTGCCATGCTTCCACCGTGGTTTACCACCGCCCTATACTTGCATCAACCACCATAGGACCATCATCGCACTTCCAGTTGTTCACTTTTTCAAAAGCCGTATCCACCTGTTGTTGATTTATCACTTCACTCCATTGTTCTACAGTTCATGTAAACATTTGTGTCCAATTTACTTTCCACTTGTCTTCTTCGTTCAGCTCGGTTGCATGCTTCCTGTTCACAACAAAATACCCATCATTTGTTTCCTACTACAGACGGTAATCGACATTCGTTAACGCTTAACCATTTACAATAATATTAAATATATAGATAACGCCCGTTACTTATTGTTATATTGAAAGCAGACCATTAAATTTCAATACCTTGCTTTCTTTGTTATATACATTTCTGTAACCTGCTACTCATTGCCACGCAACATATGCCCATTACCATCTTTACTTCATATTAACCGTTGCTCAACATTTGTTTTACTGTCGAACATAAAACTGAGGTTTTCTTCTTGCTTTAGTACCCTTGAAAACAGCTCGCACTCCTCTCCACTTTTCACTCTCGTTCATGACCCCCCTCCAATTACGTGCGCAACTTCTCTCCTTCATTTAGAATAGCCTCAGTAAACCCCTTGCGTTGCTTCTTCCAAGCTTCCCAAAACAAGCTAACCTTTTTGTTTTCTTCCCAGTATAGTTCTTCCCCATATTTTCTTTTGCTTCCTACTCCACTGTTTGGCATTTTCTTTACATCATTCGAACTTGGAAATGCCCCCTTCAGACCATCCCACTTCGCACAGTACATTGCCAATGCCATGCATGATTCTTCTTTCCCATAACACATATACTCCCCACGTTGGCCGTTCCCTTGGTTCTGAAACCCATTCTCCGCTTTAATTCGAAAGATGCTAAACTCCTCACGTACAATATATATATATATATATATATATATATATATATGGAACAAATCCTTGCACCCACGTTTTAGGATTGGTAGACATGCGGCGTAGGTATAGGCTGTGCGATGTTTACATTACCGCATGTGTAGACATAGTGTACTTTTATTTACTTGGACCTGAAGGCAAGCATATGTTTTGAAGAAATAGGCGTGTGGATTCTGCTATACACAGGATGGAGAAGACAGCGTAGGGATGTGTTGTGAATTCTGGAGGGGACTGTGATTTAGCAAAGTTGGAGCAGATCCTGAAACAGAGTTGTCTGCAGTGTGATTTCTTATCGAATATAGGGTAGCCTTAAATCTATATATACGGCATGAAACAAAAATGAAATTGGATAGCCTGTAGTTAGAACTTAGAACAAAGAGCAGGGTATTTTCTTTTCTATGGATTCACCTGAAGACATAAGCATGTGCAATTCCGTATATTGATGAATAGGGTAGCTAGTAGTTGACGTCCTTTCCTTTCACTTCAATGAAAACAAGTGGGTTGATACTTGATATATAGACTTAGGCAATAGGTTCAGCGGTTTCATTTCATAGAATAGGTTTTCAACTTTATAAAAATCTAGGTAGCTGTTTGCTGTAGGAGTTGAAAATATTTACCCTGTATATGTCTGCGAGTTATACATGTTCTGTTCTGTAACTTGAATTGGTATAGATTGAATTAGCATAGGGTAGGAATGCAATTTATTTTATTTTGTTAGAGGAGAAGAAATTCATATTTTATATTTATTTATTTACTTACAGTTAACTCTTATTCTACCATTAACTATGTTGTACACACTTTATTCGCACCGACGTTCATAATTTCCAAATGAAATGAAATTGGACAAACCGTTATGTTTCAACATTCCAGTTCCAGAGAAATTAATTTCATTGAAATCAGACTCTATTTACACAACATTGTTATTTTAATTATCGGTTTGCCTTTAAATTGCCTGCACCGATAAAACAACTTCAATTGGCTCCAAACTGGAAATCTAACAATATTTTGCCATAGTTTTCCAATAAAACTCGTTTCGTCGAAAACGAAGGTTGTTTTGAATATTAATCATTTCTAATGCCTATATAATGCATCGAACAATTTCTCGTGTGCGAAGTACGAGCCTCATCATAAGATGAGCAATGCATTGATTTGGACATTCTATTTCATATGATTATTTAATTTAATCGTCAATTGTTGAAACACCCCGTAATTTTAAATATTAAAGTTAACAAATTAAAGAATACTTAATTTTAAATGTAAGAATCAAGGGAAACGGGTCACGCCATTGTGTTCGTCTCGGAATTCTGGTTAAGATAGAGTCCGAGTTTGCGTAAATTGGACTTCGTATGAAGAAGTTATAGCTGTCGGAAGTTTCCAGAAAATTCAAATAAATTCAAACAGCTCGAAACAGATTCAAAATTCAAATCAGAAGCGGGCTGAGCGAGAAGATTCCCACCCAGGACCCAGGTCGACCCTAGTGTCGACCTCCCCCCTATAGGTCGACCTACCCCCCCCCCCCCCCTCCAGATTTGAGAGATGACGATTTTGTGACTCAATGCTGAGTCATTAGGGCTGAGGTGTCACCCTATCTTGGCTGGATGGTCTTGATTGATTCTAGGTTGATCGGATGGCCTAAATTAATCCTAAATTCTGTATAAACACATGTAGACTCAAACCCTAAAACCAAATAAAAATTAGAACCCTGGTCGTCATGCTATCACCTTGCAACCTAGAGTAGGCCCCACCAACTAGAGGGAAAGTGAAGCTAATCAACTCAATTCAACTAAAATTTATAACAACAACAACGAATTTGTCTACTTCAAAGGCAAGCTAAATCAATTTCAGAACTCAGATTCCAGAACTCAAGACCTTCTTTGAGTTGTGAGTTCAATATCTTTAATAAGTTAATTGGGTTGAGTTATAAATTGGGTTATATGGCTATGTTTGTGAGACATTGGAAAAATGTGATATTTTTGTGAATATATGCTAGTTGTTCATAAAGATAATTTTGTTGTGTATCCCTTTTCATATGCCAAATCACATATGTTCAACTTGATTCACGTTTGACATCATTTTATATGCAAGTTTGGGTGTAGATTATATGCTAGTTTCTATATGAATTATACACCAGTTTACATGTGAATCAAATAAAGTGACTATATGTAAGTACAGGTAGAAATTGGATTCACATATATGCAAGTTTACACCTTTAGATTTAGATCTATGACGTACATAGTTTTATGCAAGTTTGTGACTATGGCCTATGCAAGTTTTGGAATGAAAACTATATTCATATATGCAAGTTTTAGGTGAAAAACTATATTATATATATATATATATATATATATATATATATGCAACTTCACACCTTTAGGCCTATGTTTAGATTCATGACAATACAAAGTTTATGCAAGTTACGTTGTAATCCTTATTTGCAAGACTAGATCCATTTTGTGTGTTATGCAAATTTGCGATGTTTCTTCCCTTTTATGTGCTAGACTAATTGCTAGTCTAATATACACATATGTCATGATAAACGAACGAACAACGTGGGGACGATGGGGGTAATATTGAACATACACATACTGAAAATTGGCATAAATGGCCTTAAAACGGCTTATAATTAATTTAAGACATTAATTGAAAAAATTGGCATTTATGGACATAATTGAGACAATTATGGACATAATTGAGACAATTATGGACATAAGTATATTTGGAATTCATTGACAAATTTGAATAGGGATATTAATCCAATTAGGGGTTAAATGAAGATGTGTAATAATAAACTGCCTAAGACACGAGGTTAGACTCTTTTGTGGTGTAAGACTGTCCGGACTCGCCCAGCAAATCTAGCAGCCACAAATGCCAGTCTAACGTGAGAGGTCGAAGGCATGAATTAAATGCGTAACAGTTGTAAAGACACGAGGTTAGGCTCGTTTGTGGTGTAAGACTGCCCGGACCCGCCCGGCAAATCCAGCTGCCACAAATGGCAGTCTAATGTGGGAGGTCTTTACAAGGTTGCGGTGTTAATGAATTAAGAAACACTTAACCAGATAAACATGTGGTGGGACATGAGGGGGTTAAGTGGGTACTTTGGGTGGATTGTAAAATTAAGAGGGTGCCCAGGGTGGCATGTGAAATACGATTAGATGCACTTAACCAAGATTGAAATATGTAAGAAGACATGAATAAGAATGGGGTTAAGTGTGGAAAAACCTTAGAGGGGACCAAGCATAGGTAGAAAGCTTGTGTTATGCATGAGGGCCCTTTTCAAACTAGTAACCCATAAGTATCTTTGTGGGCTCGACCCAAGTCGAGGACGGGACACGCATACCGGATTTGATTGTAAGAGGTCAAAACGGGTTAGCGGTGGCAACGCAAGTCCAACGGGGTCATATGCGTGTAGGGGCCCGGGCTGGTAGGTAAGACGTTGTTGCATCGTGTAGATATAACCCGTGCATTTTGGTGGTATCGGGTTGCCACTTTGGGGAGTGATACACCCCACTGTGGTGCCAGCACGGGTATCTACGAGTTAGGGAGTCGATCGAATGAGGGGGTAGTGGGTACACCTAGTGGAGACAGGAGAAGACGGCAGCTAGGGGTACACGAAACTACCATTATTTAGTTCTGTAGGCGGGATCAACTTTTAGGGTGTTTGGTGTGGTGCAGTGTAGTAATTATCTTATAGTGATTAGGTGCGCCTTTAACGTGACCTTTGTTCATCTTATTTCCTTTGTTTGCTCTGTCATACCCATTTGTTCACAATCATTTCCATATTTTCCAGCTTATGCCTTGTCCTAGTTAAGTTATTGCACTCGTCAGACTTTATGTATGACCCCTTTGTTTCCACCTCTTTTCTTCCTTTCCCACCCCCCAGGTGCTCAGGGTGGGACTAGTACTAGTGGAGCTTGATTTGGACAGCTTTATCTCTTTCTTTGGAAGTTGCTTTGATCGCTGAAGTAAAAGTTCAGCCTATCTTACTTATGGCTATTTTATGTTGGGGTTATGTCTTTCATTTTATGTACTCTGATTTAGTCAAGATGGATATTATGTACTTGACTCTAGTCTTTGGTTTTTGATGATGTAATCAAACTTATTTGTTTACCGCTGCAATGAATGAAGTTTTAAATTTTTAAGTATTGTTTTATATCTGTCTTGTTGTTAAGTTTCTGTTCTATACACACTCAAAAAGCTCCATAGAAGTTAATGCATTCCCTTTATGAGTGACATTAATGGACGTGGGATGTCACACGTGGTATCAGAGCTGAAGGTTACCAGAACAGATAAGATATTTTGAAAAACTATTTTTTAAAAAGAATTTAGTAAAGAAATACTTTCAAAAGTATGTTTCAAGGAGAATATCTTCAAGAGAAAAGTTAATTTTAAAAACATAACCTCAAGAGCCATATATCTTTCTTTCGAATTCTTCGTTTGAATCTCTCCATTTTCTTTTCAGCATGTCTGGAATTCCCGAGATACCCGAGGGGATACCGATGCCAGGATGGTTTAGAAGGTATCTGGAAGCTAGGGCCCATGTCGCAGGCCCAGCAAATGCTCCTCCTCCTCCCTGTGTTGACACTTTCACAAAGATATGCAAGGACTTTCGAGCAATGGACGGGAAACCTTTTCACGGGTCGGAGACGTTTGTTGAAGCTCGAAATTGGCTAAAGGAGATGGGAGAACTATTTGGAATCTTTGAGGTAGAGGATGGAAGAAAGGTCCAGTTAGTTGCCTGGTTAATGAAGGATGAGGCCTCGTTTTGGTGGGAGGTCACTAATGGAGAGCGTCCAGTTGATACATGGTTGGATTTCAGGCGAAGGTTTGAGGCAAAGTTTCTCTCACGGGCTGAAGAGAATCTATACATGGAAAGGTTTTTGGCATTGACGCAGGGGAATCTATCAGTGAAAGAATACGTCAACAAGTTCAATCAGTTGGCGAGATTTGACTTGGACTTGGTGAATACACCCGAAAAGAAGGCCCTGAGATTTGTTAAGGATTTGAACGAGCCGCTATATGGGTTAGCTATGACCCACATCCCTATGGGGGCCACCTTTGAGAGATTAGTTGACATGGCGCTTATGCATGAAGAGGAGAAAGGCGCCAATGCTAATAAGGCACCTGAGAAGAAAGGGGATCAAAAGAAACCACAACAGCAACAGCAGAACAAGAAGGGTGGTAAAGACAACAATGGTATGGGAAAGTAAAGATGCTTTAACTGTGGGACACCAGGCCATCTAAGCAAAGATTGTAGGAAGAAGAAGAAGACCGGTTGTTTCTACTGTGGCGAGGCAGGACATCTGATTAAGGACTGCCCAAAGAAAGGGCAGAGGTTAGGGCCTACCTCTGGATGGCAGATTCAGGCTCTCATGGCACCAGGGCAGTCAAGGGGGCTGGTCCAGGCTCTCGTGGTCCTACCGCTGCAAGAACGAGGTAGAGCGATTTCCGTTGAAAGTTTAGTTTATCTTTTCGATCATCCTGTTCGCACACTCTTTGATTCTGGCGCATCGCACTCTTTTATATCCACTGCTTTAGTTGAGACACTACACCTAAATACCAGTATAGTAGAGGATCTCTTAGTTGTTTCAAATCCAATTGGGGGCTCAGCCTGTTTGTCAATGATTTGTTTGGATTTGGAAATTTCTATACTTAACGTTGGGTTTAGATGTGATGCTTATGTTTTGGGCTTCAAGGGCTATGAGTTAATTTTGGGCATGGATTGGCTATCCAGTAATGGAGCCATCCTAGATTGTGAAAAGAGAGAGGTTAGGCTTATGACTCGCTTGGGCAACACTATCGAAATCTCTCATAATCCCATGAATTCTGTTATGCTAAGTTATCTAGAATCGCTTGACGCGTCTGTTGAGAATTTGTAGTTTGTTAGAGTGGTCCGTGAATACTTGGATATCTTCGATGAAGTTCGAGGTTTACCCCCGAGGCGTGAGATAGACTTTCGAATATACTTAGTAGATAATGCAAAGCCAGTTGCATTACCAGTGTGTCATATGGCTCCGAGAGAGAGAAGAGAACTCAGTAAGCAAGTGAAAGAATTGCTTGAGAAGGGGTTCATAAGAAGAAGTATTTCGGAGTGAGGTGCTCCAGTCGTTTTTGCTACAAAAGATGATGGTTCACTTAGATTGTGCGTGGACTATAGAGAGCTGAATAAGCTAACAAAGAAGAACAGACACCCGTTACCGAGGATAGACAATCTATTCGATCGGTTGGTGGGTGCTTCGGTTTTCTCGCAACTGGATTTGGCTACAGGGTTTCATCAGCTAAGGGTGGCTGAAGATAACATCGATAAGACTGCATTTAGAGCTCTTGACGGTTTCTTCGAGTGGCTCGTCATGCCTTTTGGTTTGACGAATGCACCCGCATACTTTGTTGACTTAATGAGTAGGGTGTTTAGGGAGTTTCTGAACAAGTTTGTGGTAGTCTTTGTAGACGACATTCTGGTTTTCTCCAAAAATGAAGAAGAGCATGCCCTACATCACCCTACGAGCACATCAGCTAAAAGCTAAGTTCTCCAAGTGCCATTTTTGGAGAAAAGAAGTGAGGTTCTTAGGACACGTGGTCTCTAAGGAAGGGATAGCTGTGGATCCCGCTAAGATAGTGGCAATCCAAGATTGGAAAACGCCTAAGAACGCAACCGAAGTAAGAAGCTTTTTAGGGCTAGCTGGCTATTATAGGAAGTTCATAAGGATTTCGCGAAGATATTAGCCCATCTCACTCGATTAACGAAGAAGAATTTGACTTTTAATTGGGACGTTGACTGTGATGATGCTTTCCAACGTCTGGAGAGAGCTTTGACGACAGCTCCAGTTTTAGTTTTGCCAGACGAGAGTAAGGCATTCACTGTATATACCGATGCTTGCAGGATTGGGAAGATGACGTATAGATTAAATTTACTAGAGAAGCTCAGCAGAGTTCATTGCGTGTTTCACGTTTCGCATTTGCGTAAGTGTTTGCACAATACGACGGAAGTGGTAGAGCCAAGCACGCTCGAAGAAGTGGAAGTAGAGCGCAATGTCACGATCAGACGAGCCCCTGCATGCATTCTCGGATTGGAGGTCAAAAAGCTTTGCAACAAAGAGGTCAAGTTGGTCAAAGTGCAATGGGGAGATTATCAAAGAGACGCGACTTGAGAGACGGAAGATAAGATGCGTACGTTGTACCCTTTCCTTTTTTAGGGTATGTTTTGATTTCTCCTTTTTCTACCACTTTGTTGATACTTGTCCTATCTTTTAGTATTATCTTTGCGATGACATCTTCGATCTTTAGTTAGGAAGAACCCTGCGGTTGAAACATGTGTTTGAGACATGTTATGTCTGATGGATGCAAGTGGTTGTTAGTGGTTGCTCGTGGATGCATATACACACACCTTAGGCACTACATCGGCTCAATCACCTTCATGTTGCATATAAATGTGTGTGCATATTTAATTTAATGGATGTATAATGGTTGTGTCATCATATGAATGCTGCATTTTAATGAATGGTTGTGCACACATGTAGAAATAATATGTATTGATAGGATTCTTTCGCATACATAATGGATGCATAGCACTATCATGATTTGCATTAAGGAGGCCAACTGAATCAGTGGACCGCCTGATTTTGCAATAAATAAGGAACATATACACACACTTCTTGCATATGTTCATACAGCATTAGAAATTTTGTAAGGACAATGGATGCCTATGTTCGATAGTTGAGTAGATGGATGATTAGATGTTATGATAAGCATTCTCCTTAATTTGGAGATTTCGGGGGTGAAATCCTTTAAGGAGGGGAAAATGTAACACCCCATAATTTTAAATATTAAAGTTAACAAATTAAAGAATACTTAATTTTAAATGTAAGAATCAAGGGAAACGGGTTACGCCATTGTGTTCATCTCGGAATTCGGGTTAAGATAGAGTCCGAGTTTGCGTAAATTGGACTTCGTATGAAGAAGTTATGGCTGTCGGAAGTTTCCAGAAAATTCAAATAAATTTAAACAACTCAAAACAGATTCAAAATTCAAATCAGAAGTCAGAAGCGGGCTAGGTGGAATAATTCTCGCCCAGGACCCAGGTCGACCAGGGCGTCGACCTCCCCCCTATAGGTCGACCTAGGGGTCGACCTCCCCCCCCCCCCTCCTCGGGCAGATCTGAGAGATGACGATTTTGTGACTCAATGCTTAGTCATTAGGGCTGAGGTGTCACCCTATCTTGGCTAGATGGTCTTGATTGATTCTAGGTTGATCGGATGGCCTAAGTTAATCCTAAATTCTATATAAACACATGTAGACTCAAACCCTAAAACCAAATAAAAATTAGAACCATGGCCGTCATGCTATCACCTTGCAACCTAGAGTAGCCGCCACCGACTAGAGGGAAAGTGAAGCTAATCAACTCAATTCAACTCAAATTTTGTAACAACAACAACGAATTTGTCTACTTCAAAGGCAAGCTAAATCAATTTCAGAACTCAGATTCCAGAACTCAAGACCTTCTTTGAGTTGTGAGTTCAGTATCTTTAATAAGATAATTAATAAGTTAATTGGGTTGAGTTATAAATTGGGTTATATGGCTATGTTTGTGAGACATTGGAAAAAGGTGATATTTTGTGAATATATGCTAGTTGTTCATAATGATAATTTTGTTGTGGATCCCTTTTCATATGCCAAATCACCTATGTTCAACTTGATTCACGTTTGACATCATTTTATATGCAAGTTTGGGTGTAGATTATATGCTAGTTTCTATATGAATTATACACCAGTTTACATGTGAATCAAATAAAGTGACTATATGTAAGTTAGGGTAGAAATTGAATTCACATATATGCAAGTTTACACCTTTAGATTTAGATCTATGACGTACATTGTTTTATGCAAGTTTGTGACTATGGCCTATGCAAGTTTTGGAGTGAAAACTATATTCATATATGCAAGTTTTAGGTGAAAACAATATATTATATATATTATATATATGTGCAAGTTCACACCTTTAGGCCTATGTTTATATTCATGACAATACAAAGTTTATGCAAGTTACGTTGTAATCCTTATTTGCAAGATTAGATCCATTTTGTGTGTTATGCAAATTTGCGATGTTTCTTCCCTTTTATGTGCTAGACTAATTGCTAGTCTAATATACACATATGTCATGATAAACGAACGAACAACGTGGGGACGATGGGGGTAATATTGAATATACACATATTGAATTAAAATTGGCATAAATGGCCTTAAAAAGGCATATAATTAATTTAAGACATTAATTGGAAAAATTGGCATTTATGGACATAATTGAGACAATTATGGACATAATTATATTTGGAATTCATTGACAAATTTGAATAGGGATATTAATCCAATTTGGGGTTAAATGAAGATGTGTAATAATAAACCGCCTAAGACACGAGGTTTGACTCTTTTGTGGTGTAAGACTGCCCGGACCCGCCCGGCAAATCCAGCAGCCACAAATGCCAGTCTAATGTGAGGGGTCGAAGGCATGAATTAAATGCGTAACAGTTGTAAAGACACGAGGTTAAGCTCGTTTGTGGTGTAATACTACCCGGACCAGCCCGGCAAATCCAGCTGCCACAAATGCCAGTCTAATGTGGGAGGTCTTTACAAGGTTACGGTGTTGATGAATTAAGAAACACTTAACCAGATAAACATGTGGTGGGACATGAGGGGGTTAAGTAGGTGCTTTGGGTGGCTTGTGAAATTAAGAGGGTGCCTTGGGTGGCATGTGAAATACGATTAGATGCACCTAACCAAGATTGAAACATGTAAGAAGACATGAATAAGAATGAGGTTAAGTGGGGAAATACCTTAGAGGGGACCAAGCATATGTAGAAAGCTTGTGTCATGCATGGGGGCCCTTTTCAAACCAGTAACCCATTAAGTATCTTTGTGGGCTCGACCCAACTCGAGGACGGGACACGCATACTGGATTTGATTGTAAGAGGTAAAAACGGGTTAGCGGTGGCAACGCAAGTCCAACGGGGTCATATGCGTGTGTGGGCCCGAACTGGTAGGTAAGATGTTGTTGCATCGTGTGGATATAACCCGTGCATTTTGGTGGTATCGGATTGCCACTTTGGGGAGTGATACACCCCACTATGGGGCCAGCACGGGTATCAACGAGTTAGGGAGCCGATCGAATAGGGGGTAGTGGGTACACCTAGTGGAGATAAGAGCAGACGACACCTATGAAGGCAGCTAGGGGTACACGAAACTACCATTATTTAGTTTTGCAGGCGGGATCAACTTTTAGGGTGTTTGGTGTGGTGCAGTGTAGTAATTTTCTTATAGTGATTAGGTGTGCCTTTAACATTACCTTTGTTCACCTTATTTCCTTCGTTTGCTCTGTCATACCCATTTGTTCACAATCATTTCCTTATTTTCCAGCTCATGCCTTGTCCTAGTTACTTAATGGTTATATTGTTAAAGTTATTACACTCGCCAGACTTTATGTCTGACCCCTTTGTTTCCACCTCTTTTCTTCCTTTCCACCCCTCCTCCCCCAAAGGTGCTCAGGGTGGGACTAGTACTAGTGGAGCTTGATTTGGACAACTTTATCTCTTTCTTTGTAAGTTGCTTGCATCGCTGAAATAAAAGTCCAGCCTATCTTACTTATGGCTATTTTATGTTGGGGTTATGTCTTTCATTTTATGTACTCTGATTTAGTCAAGATGGATATTATGTACTTGACTCTAGTCTTTGGTTTTTGATGATGTATTCAAACTTATTTGTTTACCGCTACAATGAATGAAGTTTTAAATTTTTAAGTACTGTTTTATATCTGTCTTATTGTTAAGTTTCTGTTCTATACACACTTAAAACGCTCCATAGAAGTTAATGCATTCCCTTTGTGAGTGACATTAATGGATGTGGGGTGTCACAATTGTCATTGAGCGTTTTATATTCGTATTGATATACATGAATTTCACATCAAAATTATGGAATAACGCGATGTTTACAAGTTCGTTTATAATTATATATAAATTAAACATTCAACTTCGTTTATTAAACAAATTATATATTATAAATCCATATGAATTTCCAAATCAATATTTAAATAATAAAATAGAGGACTCCTCTATACAATTTGTATCATCTTGTATTACAATTCTTCAACAATAAACTGTTTTTTCATCTCAATTCTGTCTTTCTATCATGGTATCAGAGCATCATTAAGGCTTAACCGCCATCAATCCATATTCATCGCTTGGTCATCATGGTCGATGATACTACTTCATCAGCTCCTGACAATGCTACTGGAATGATTGAAAGCCTCATTGTTGTTGACAAACTCACCAAAACTGTAATTAGTCCTCAATCACAACTAATTACAGTGCAATTGGACGGAAACAATTATTTGCTTTGGAAACTTTAGATCGAGACTACAATCCAAGGTTATGGCCTTAAAGGCTTCATCATGGGGACTTTATCAGTTCCACCAAAATTTATTACTAATCAAGAGAATAAAATAGTTAGTAATGAATAATACATGAAATACCACATGCAAGATCGTTGAATCAGCTCATGGCTACTATCCTCTATTAATCAAAGCTTATTACCACAAGTGATGGGTTGCAAAAGCGCTAACGAGATATGAACAACAATAGAAAAATCCTTCAACAACCAGTCAGCTACTAAAGTCATGTTTTATAAAAGAAAATTGCAAAAAAATAAAGAAGGAAAACATTACCATAAGAGAGTATTTGAGCAAAATTAAATATGTTTGTGACATGTTAGAAGCTACTAACTATAAAGTGCAAGATTCTGAAAAAAATCTTGATTATTCTCAAAGGCTTAAGTGAAGAATATGAGACTGTAGAAGCCATTTTCCTCCCAAAAGGAATTCTCATCTATTGATGATGTTCACTCTATTTTATTAGCACATGAAGATAGGTTTGAAGGCAAGAAAGCTCAAGAAAGTGACTGTGACGGCCCGCCCCGCACCAACCGATATTTACTCCAAAGGTGCGCTGTACACATGTCCACTTAGCACGGAACGGGTCGTCAGAAGGAAAGGGAAGAAGGAAATGAACTAACAAGGAACCTGTAAAATGTCTCACAGCGCATAGGATAAAATATAATAATAACATACTTGACATAAAACAGGTGAGACAGTGCATAAGCTGAAACAACTAACATAGCAGCGGAAAATCCAAGAACAACTTATGATCCAAAGTTAAATATTATTACAACTTTTCAAACTGTCTCAAAAGCAAAAGCAAGGTAATGGAGGTACGCTACTAATGCCCAAGTAGCGACCACCAACGACATAGGGAGAATATCTATATATCATACGTGGAAGCCTCCTGCCCGCCTCCGAATCAGCTACTCGCGCACCACCAGCTAACCTGTCTCTAGTCTGCTCGTGTGAGCACCCAGAGTAATAAGAGGAGACATAAAACTCTGGGTCAGACATAAAGCCTGGTATGAGCGATAAGCATCTAAACAGAACAATAACAGGTAGACTAAAATATACCTGAACCTGAACCTGCAACGAAAGAGTTAGCACTACATACTGTACAACACTCTAAGGTGTCATATCAAACGGTGTAAAGATACGGAGGTGGGGGGGGTGCATGTCATAGTGATGGCATCAATCAAACATAGCATCCATCCTCACATCCCTCACTCAGTGCGTAAAGCATACGATATTCACCACTTCGATCACCAATCATACCTTGCTACGATCACTTTGCCCCATGAAGTCATAAATGGCTTCACTGCACTGATAACGTAGCCACTAATCCTTCGCTATGTCCACTTGCCCCATGGAGTTATTCACCCCATCTGCGCTGGCTCATAGCCTTACCAATCCTTTACTATGTCCACTCTGCCCCATGGAGTCATAATGACCCCACTGCACTGGCTCATAGTCTTACTACGCATCACTTTGCCCCTCAAGTCACAATGACTCTACTGCACTGATAGTCTTGCTACCATCACCTTGCCCCTCGAGTCGTAATGACTCTACTGCACTGATAAGTAGCCCATCATCCATTTTCAGTGGTGAATCAAAGTTATGAACATCGACAACTCCTTAGCACACGTCCCGCAGCAAAGCCCAACCATGAAGTGAACTCATCGGTTCCTAATTGGATCCTGAGCTCCAACTTCCCATATTGGACTACCTTTGCATCTCGGGTTATTGGTCAATACTGGGTCGGGTCGGGTTCCCCTTCAAGCTATCGGTTCGGGTCGGGTCGGGTCCACTACGTCGCGTCGGTTCATGGTCTTCCTCTGGTAACGGTTCGGTTCAGGTCCACTGCATTGCGTCGATTTGGGTCGGGTGCCCCACTTCGGGTCGGGTCAGGTGCCATCTCCCATCCAGTTCGTGCTTCCGCTCCGATCAACTCCCTCGCCCTTCATTTGTTCCGATCTGATCCTCCTCCTTTAGCCGCTTTGATCCCCCTCATTTATCCGATCCGATCCCAATATTGCTAGCATTGCCTTCCTTTTTGCCAGATTTCTCAAGTGTCAAGTTCCGGACCGATCGAATCCCTTGCCCGGTTCACTTATCCGATCCGAGCCACCATATCCGATCCGATCCGAAACCTGCACTGTTTCCTGAAGCTTTTCTAGCAAGTGTTTTACGCCATTCGACGACGTTTTCAACCATTCTAACTATTGAAATCAACCACAAAGCATATCATACAGTCATAGCAACATGCATAATCAACCACAAACATCAAAACATCAATATGATAGGTTAAAATGGATCAAACATACCCAAAACCCCATATTTCCCCTTAAGCATGTTTAGGTGAAACTAATGATAGGATTAGCAAAACTTAACCAAATTAATCCAAATTCATATCAGAGGTCTAAAACATCATTTAAGAATTTATGAACATTTTTCCCGAATTTTATCATGTTTAAATTTGCTAATTAACACTAATTGCCCTTAATTAGCCATAATTAGTGAGGAACTATGCAAATCACTCACCTTAGCCACAAATAAACTAAGATTTGAAATAAATCTATGATTTGATGTGAATTCTAATGTTAAACAACAGCTCCAATGTTGATTTGGTGTAGATCTTCCTTGATTTGATGTTGCTAATCTTAATCCTTGATTAGGAGATGATTTGGAGGTGATTTAGAGGTTGGAGGCCATTTTTAGGGTTTCTTGGAGATAAGTGGAGGCTAGAAAACTGAAATGGAATGATTCTCTAACTCATTTCAGCCTCCCCATAACCCTAATCCCGAAATGGGTTATGGGCCTATTCACTAATCACCCTATTTGGCCCGGTTAAGCAGTTTTTCACCTTCCAAACTTTATTTCAGCCATATCTCCCAAACGTTAAGTCCGTTTGGCTGTTATGACCACTTTACGGAAAGGTAAACCATCAAACGAATCTAATGGAAGTGGTTTCAGGTCAAAATTCCTTTCCAATCAAAAGTTATGGCCAAAACAAGATCAGCTAGGGGCAAAATGGTCATTTAAAAATCGACAAAAATCATGGACATGAGAAATGACTCTAATGGATGTTTCCCAAAGTTACATGACCATACGACTTCATATGGGAAAAAAATAAATATTCTACGATCCCCCGATGCGTAGAATGCGGGTTGTTACATTCTCCCCCCTTAAGAAATTTCACCCCCGAAATTCCCTAACCAAAAGACACAAAGGGTCCCGCATGCCTATCAATCATAAAACAACAATCAAACATGCAAAACATGTAGAACAAGTCTATCCTAGCATGCGGAATAACTAAATTACGAAGCAAATCTTACCAGGCAAAGAGTTCTGGATACGCCTTCCTAATGCTCTCCTCTGTCTCCCAAGTACAATCATTCTCGTTCTCGCCCCACTAAACCTTGACTAGCTTCACCGCCTTCCTTCAAAGTTGCTTCGTATCATGTCCCACAATACGAATCGGCTTGCGGTTCCCAACCGCCTCGGGTTCTACTTCGAAGTCCTCTAACTGATCAGGTGAAATAGTCATATCTGAGTCGTGAACGAACTTCCTTAGTTGGGAAACATGAAATACATTGTGAACTCCCGCCATCTTCTCCGGTAAGCCAACTCTATACGCCAAATTCCCGACTAGTTCAAGAACAGGGAATGGGCCAACAAATCTTGGTGCCAACTTACCTCTCCTGCCAAATCGTATAACGCTTTTCAACGGAGAAATCTTGACAAATACCAAGTCACCAACGGAGAATTTTAAGTCTCTTTTCCTCCTATCAGCATAACTCTTCTGCCTATCTTGGGCAGCTTTCATTCGTTGTTGAATGACCTTAATCTTATCTGAAGTTTCCCTCACCACATCTGGTCCAAGCACAAACTTCTCGCCAGTCTCTATCCAACATGATGGTGAGTTGCACGGTCTTCCGTACAAAGCTTCATATGGAGCCATACCGATACTGGATTGGTAGCTATTATTATATGCAAACTCTACTAGATGCAAATGGTCATCCCATGATCCACCAAAATCCAATACACAAGATCTCAAGAGATCTTCCAATATACGGTTCACCCTCTCCGTCTGACCGTCGGTCTGAGGATGATATGCGGTACTGAGATGTAATTCTGACCCGAGAGCCTCTTGTAAGCTCTTCCAATACCCACTAGTGAACAACGGGTCTCGGTCACTCACAATGCTTTTGGGTACTCCATGAAATCTCACTACCCACTTCATATACAAATCTGCCAACTTGGCTGCCGTTCTGGTCGATTTGACTGGTATAAATCTTGCACTCTTGGTCAATCGATCCACAATTACCCAAATGCTATCATATCCCGATCTAGTCCTTGGTAAACCATCGATGAAATCCATCGAGACTTGCTCCTATTTCCATTCGGGAATTTCCAATGGTTGCGACAACCCACTAGGCTTCTTTTGCTCGACTTTAACTAGCTGGCAATTCATGCATTTTGATATAAACTTCCCAACGTCTCTTTTCATCCCCTCCCAGTAGTAAGTCTGCTTCATGTCTCGATACATCTTATTACCACCGGGATGTATAGTCAGTTTTGAGTGATGACATTCTCTAAGCACTACATCTCTCAAACCATTCACGTCGGGTACAACTAGTCTTCCATTCTTTCTAATCCATCCATCTTGATCAAGCCCATACAAATTCATCTCCCCACCATCGATGTCCATCTCCAACTTGGAGATGATTTCCAATAGATTAGGATCGTCCCTCTGGCTGGAACCAATCCGCTCTATCAAAGTGGGTCTGATCGCCAAACTAGCTAGCATGACCGGATCCAATTCGCACTTTGGTCTGAAATCAAACCCCGCGATATACTCCAGTTGCTTCCATTCAAGAAACATTGCCCCTAAACTGGCATGTCTCCTACTCAAGGCATCGGCTACCGCATTACCTTTCCCTGGTGTGTATGCGATATCAAAATCATACGAAGCCAAGAACTATAACCATCTCTGCTGACGGAGATTCAGATCTTTCTGAGAGAAGAGATACTTTAACGATTTATGATCGGTAAACAACTCAAATCTTTCTCCCAAGAGATAGTGTCTCCACATCTTCAGCGCAAACACAATTGCTGCTAATTCCAAATCATGGGTAGGATACTTCTTCTCATGCGTCTTTAGCTGTCGACTAGCATAAGCCACAACCCTACCTTCTTGCATCAATACAGCACCTAGTCCGGTACCACAAGCATCCGTGTATACCGTCATCTCTTCATTCCCTTTAGGAATGACTAACACTGGCGCACGCGTCAACTTTTCTTTTAGACTCTTGAATGCATTCTCACACACTCCATCCCAGACGAAGGACTGATTCTTCTTAGTCAACTGAGTCAACGGTGCTGCTATCTTGGAGAAGTCCTGGATAAACTTACGATAATATCCAGCTAATCCCAAGAAACTTCTTACATCTGTCGCATTCTTGGGCGTAGGCCAATCTTGTACCGTAGCCACCTTCGCAGGGTCCACGGCAATACCACTCTCTGAAACAACATGACCCAAGAATCTCACTTCCCTTCTCCAAAAGTGACACTTAGAGAATTTTGCTTTCAATTGGTGTTTCCTCAACACCTCCATCACTATCCTCAAGTGTCCCTTGTGTTCCTCCTCTGTCCTCGAGTAAACAAGGATATCATCTACGAACACAAGAACAAACTTATTCAATTGATCTCTGAATACTCGATTCATAAGATCCACAAAGTAGGCTGGTGCATTGGTCAACCCAAATGGCATGACCAACCACTCATAAAATCCAGACGGCGTCCTAAATGCCGTTTTCGGAACACTCTCATATTCTACTCGTAGCTGATGAAATCCTATCGCGAGGTCCAACTGGGAGAACACTCTTGCTCCTTCCAGTTGATCAAACAAATCATCTATCCGCGGTAGAGGATACTTATTCTTCCCCGTTACCCTATTCAACTCGCGATAGTCCACACACAAACGAAGGGAACCATCTGCCTTAGTGGCAAACACAACTGGTGCTCCCCACTCGGAGACACTCCTAATAAATCCCTTCTTCAAAAGATTGCTGACTTGCACCCCGAGCTCTCGCTGCTCCCTTGGTGTCATACGACGAAGTGGCATCACTATAGGTCTGGCATCATTCACTAAATCAATACGGAACTCAATCTCTCGGTGTGGTGGAAGCCCGGTCACCTCCTCGAAGACGTCCGGATACTGGCCAACCACGGGCACATCTGACAGCTCATCCTACGGGATGTCGAGGGAATTTACAAAACTAGCCATAACCCCATCACTAGGTAGACTACCAAACACTACCCTCCGCCCATCATCCGCCCTAACTGTCACCAAAAAGCCCTCATAGTCTACCACCACCCCGTATCTTTGGAGCCAATCGACTCCCAATATAATGCCATACTCAGTAAAGCCCAAAACAAAGCAATCACAAACAAACATACATCCATGACTCGATAAGACCAAATTCCTGCAAATCATACTAAGGCTAGTCGAACCACCAATCGGGTTCGTCACAACCAATGGTTTATCGACTATCTCGGGTTCCAGTCCCAACCTATCTACCAGGTCACTAGATATGAAGGAACGGGAAGCCCCCGTATCAAACAAAACTCGAACTGGTACATCATAAATAGAAAGCATACCTTGAATAACAACATTCTTTCCTTTCTCCACCGCAGTTGGGGCATTCGACGAAGAAGGAACAACATCAATAGCATATGCTTTCACAATCTGCTTCTCCTTAAGAGGTTGCGGACACTTATCCTTATGATGTCCCACTTGACCACAATTGTAGCACTTCCTTTCCGCTGGCTTGGCCCGACATTCTTTAGCATAATGGCCCTTCTTACCACAGCTGAAGCACTCAACATCCTTCTTGCTCTTTTTCTGGCCACCCTTAGATTGGTCCTGCTTCCTCTTATTCTGAGAGTTATTCTTGCCTCCACCGCCTGCTTGCGGCTTTGGCCCTTCTGCAGATGCAGCCTCGGTCTTTGACTTAGGGTAAAGACTCTCTGATCTCAAAGCTTTCCCCACAATCGATTCAAAAGTCTCATCGATATGGTTGATAAGCCTTTCCCCCAAGTATCCATCCAATCCGGTAATAAACTTCTCATTCTTCTTCTCAGGAGTATTGATAAGGGATAGTCCATACTTCGACAAGGTGTCGAACTCAGCAATATAGTCAGAAACTGCCCTACCACTCTGCTTGAGTTCCAAGAATCTCTTAAACAACACTGACTTCTGGGCAGCTGGAATAAACTTCTCGCTAAAGCGAGCCTTGAACTGATCCCAAGTAACCTGATCTTCTGAAGTAGCTGTTCTAATGGCATTCCACCAATTCATCGCTCGCCCTTGCAGCTGACGAGACGCTAGCCTTCTCTTCATCGCGTCCTCAAGACCTAAGTCGTCGAAGATACGATCACAGCTATCCATCCAGTCCTGAACATCTGTGGCCGACTCCGTTCCGTGGAACGGCTTCCCACTAAGGTTAGTGTAATCCTTGCACAACTTGGCAAAATCGACCCTAGGCGCCTGCACTACTGGGCCAACACCAACTCCGGAATTGGGAACTGCCCCTTGCACTTCTCTAAGCATGTCTCTCATGAGGTCAGTAAACATCGCCCTCATGTCAGCAGCATTCCCATTATTGGCTCCCCTACCAGCACCTCTAGCATATCGGCTCATCGTCAATCTGTAAAAGGGAAACGATTAACGACCCCATAGTGGTGCTAGTGCAGTGCGACTTCATTCTTATACTACCAATAGTATATATATATATATAACTTTTGAAGACCAAAGTAATCACAAATACGCACTCTCATATACGTACTATCTCTCCCTAGTGTCTTTCCCTAGGTTAACTATGCAACCTAGAGCTCTGATACCAAGTGTGACGGCCCGTCCCGCACCAACCGACATTTACTCCAAAGGTGCGTTGTACACATGTCCAGTTAGCACGGAATGGGTCGTCAGAAGGAAAGGGAAGAAGGAAATGAACTAACAAGGAACCTGTAAAATGTCTCACAGCGCATAGGATAAAATATAATAATAACATACTTGACATAAAACAGACGAGACAGTGCATATGCTGAAACAACTAACATAGCAGCGGAAAATCCAAGAACAGCTTATGATCCAAAGTTAAATATTATTACAACTTTTCAAACTGTCTCAAAAGCAAAAGCAAGGTAATGGAGGTACACTACTAATGCCCAAGTAGCGACCACCAACGACACAGGGAGAATATCTATATATCATACGTGGAAGCCTCCTGCCCGCCTCCGAATCAGCTACTCGCGCACTACCAGCTAACCTGTCTCTAGTCTGCTCGTGTGAGCACCCAGAGTAATAAGAGGAGACATAAAACTCTGGGTCAGACATAAAGCCTGGTATGAGCGATAAGCATCTAAACAGAACAATAACAGGTAGACTAAAACATACTTGAACCTGGACCTGCAACCAAAGAGTTAGCACTACATACTGTACAACACTCTAAGGTGCCATATCAAACGGTGTAAAGATACGGAGGTGGGAGGTGTGCATGTCATAGTGATGGCAACAATCAAACATAGCATCCATCCTCACATCTCTCACTCAGTGCGTAAAGCATACGATATTCACCACTTCGATCACCAATCATACCTTGCTAAGATCACTTTGCCCCATGAAGTCATAAATGTCTTCACTGCACTGATAACGTAGCCACTAATCCTTCGCTATGTCCACTTGCCCCATGGAGTTATTCACCCCATCTGCACTGGCTCATAGCCTTACCAATCCTTTACTATGTCCACTCTGCCCCATGGAGTCATAATGACCCTACTGCACTGGCTCATAGTCTTACAACGCATCACTTTGCCCCTCAAGTCACAATGACTCTACTGCACTGATAATGTAGTCTTGCTACCATCACCTTGCCCCTCGAGTCGTAATGACTCTACTGCACTGATAAGTAGCCCATCATCCATTTTCAGTGGTGAATCGAAGTTATGAACATCGACAACTCCTTAGCACACGTCCCGCAGCAAATCCCAACCATGAAGTGAACTCATCGGTTCCCAATTGGATCCCGAGCTCCAACTTCCCATATTGGACTACCTTTGCATCTCGGGTTATTGGTCAATACTGGGTCGGGTCGGGTTCCCCTTCAAGCTATCGGTTCGGGTCGGGTCGGGTCCACTACGTCGCGTCGGTTCATGGTCTTCCTCTGGTAACGGTTCGGTTCGGGTCCACTGCATTGCGTCGGTTCGGGTCGGGTGCCCCACTTCGGGTCGGGTTGGGTGCCATCTCCCATCCAGTTCGTGCTTCCGCTCCGATCAGCTCCCTCGCCCTTCATTTGTTCCGATCCGATCCTCCTCCTTTAGCCGCTCCGATCCCCCTCCTTTATCCGATCCGATCCCAATATTGCTAGCATGGCCTTCCTTTTTGCCAGATTTCTCAAGTGTCAAGTTCCGGACCGATCGAATCCCTTGCCCAGTTCACTTATCCGATCCGAGCCACCATATCCGATCCGATCCGAAACCTGCACTGTTTCCTGAAGCTTTTCCAGCAAGTGTTTTACGCCATTCGACGACGTTTTCGATCATTCTAACTATTGAAATCAACCACAAAGCATATCATACAGTCATAGCAACATGCATAATCAACCACAAACATTAAAACATCAATATGATAGGTTAAAGTGGATCAAACATACCCAAAACCCCATATTTCCCCTTAAGTATGTTTAGGTGAAACTAATGATAGGATTAGCAAAACTTAACCAAATTAACCCAAATTCATATCAGAGGTCTAAAACATCATTTAAGAATTTATGAACATTTTTCCCGAATTTTATCATATTTAAATTTGCTAATTAACACTAATTACCCTTAATTAGCCATAATTAGTGAGGAACTATGCAAATCACTCACCTTAGCCACAAATAAACTAAGATCTGAAATAAATCTCTGATTTGATGCGAATTCTAATGTTAAACAGCAGCTCCAATGTTGATTTGGTGTAGATCTTCCTTGATTTGATGTTGCTAAGCTTAATCCTTGATTAGGAGATGATTTGGAGGTGATTTAGAGGTTGGAGGCCATTTTTAGGGTTTCTTGGAGATAAGTGGAGGCTAGAAAACTGAAATGGAATGATTCTCTAACTCATTTCAGCCTCCCCATAACCCTAATCCCGAAATGGGTTATGGGCCTATTCACTAATCACCCAATTTGGCCCGGTTAAGCAGTTTTTCACCTTCCAAACCTTATTTCAGCCATATCTCCCAAACGGTAAGTCCGTTTGGCTATTATGACCACTCTACGGAAAGGTAAACCATCAAACGAATCTAATAGAAGTGGTTTCAGGTCAAAATTCGTTTCCAATCAAAAGTTATGGCCAAAAAAAGATCAGCTAGGGGCAAAATGGTCATTTAAAAATCGACAAAAATCATGGACATGAAAAATGGCTCTAATGGATGTTTCCCAAAGTTACATGACCATACGACTTCATATGGGAAAGAAATAAATATTCTACGATCCCCCGATTCGTAGAATGCGGGTTGTTACAGTGACTTTTCTATTAACTATGTTGTTAATAAAAGTAATGACAATATCAGAAATCAGATATGTAATAATTACAGAAATGGGCAAACCTTTCAGAGGGGCAACCCCACCTCCATAGGTAGAGGTGGTAGAGGAAGAGGACGCTGGAGTAACAACAACAATCGACCAAAGTGTCATATATGTGAGAAGATTGGCCATACTGCTATCAAGTGTTATTTCAGATGCAATTCAAACTACTCAGCAGGCCAAGCCAACAACAACATCAAAGAAACACCAATTTTACTGCCAATTTAGCATAAGGACAGGGAGATGCAACTAATCATACTGACAACACAAGGAATCACAATGAACAAGCCAGAGCTGACCATATTCAAGATGAATCATTGTACCCAAACTCAGGAGCTAGTCATCATATCACTAACAATCTGACCACCTGAATCTTGGGAAAAATGAATACAAATGTAATCATACTATAATCATGGACAATGGTAATTGCGTTAAAATCTCTCATACTGGCACTGGTAGTATCATTGGCAATAGGCAGTTATTTTTTGCATAATTTACTAAGAGTACCCACTATTTAGAAAAACCTAATTAGCGTGTCTCAATTTGCTAAAGATAATAATCTGTACTTTGAATTTTTCCCTAAATACTGTTGGGTAAACTTTAATTGCTATTGGAAAAGAGAATAAAATAAAATAAAGAGTCATGTCTTTTTATGAGTCAATGTGTGTAGTATTAAGTAAGTGTTGGTTCGTAAGTCTAAGTGTCTTTATGTTAAGAGTCTTATGGAAGTTAGTGTGTCTATTAAATAAGTATGTGTCTCTTAGTTTAATGTGGTGTCTATTGTGAATTGGTGTGTCTCTTAAGTTGAAGGGTCATGTAAGGTTATCTATATAAAGCCTATTATTTTGTAAGGAAGTAAGAGGGAATGAGTGAGAAAAAGTGAGGCAAGAAAAAATGTTGTAAAGAAAGTTGAAATGAAAAAAGTAAAAATTTGTTGTGTATCCTCCTCCTCTTCTAAAGTAAAATAATTCCTCTTCTCAATTCTACAAACTGGTGTCGGAGCTTCCGTTTTTACAACTTGGTATCAGAGCTAGGTTGAAACTATGGTATTTTTATTCTTCTCAACGTTTGTTCTCACAAAAGAAAACATCGAAAAGTGGAGTAGTAGAAAGAAAGAAGAGTTAATCTCCAAAGGGTTATGGGAGATCGTTGAGAGTGGCTATGAGTGGCCAAAAGATGCCAAAAACATGACAGAAAAAGAGAGTAAAGCATTTGTAAGCTTGAGACGGAAAGATCATCAAACTCGTGTTTTGATGAGTGAGAACGTTGATGGAGAAGCATGGAATCATATTAATGGAGAGAAAACTGCGAAAGATTTGTGGGAATTATTGAGAGAGGTGTATGGAAAGGATGAAACAAAAATAAAAGAAGAAGAAGAAGATGAAGAGGAGCTCGAAGAACCTGAAGTAGAAGAAAGGGAAGAGATGGCGAGAAAAGAAGAGGAGCAGATGAGAGAGAAAGCTGTTAAAGAAAAAGCAGAAGAAAAGCCAAAAGCAAGTGAGAGTGCAGCCTTAGAAGCAAAAGTAGGTGAGGAGAAGCAAATTGGAAAGGATGGATTGAAGAAGAAGCTTGTTAAGAAAGGTGATGGATGGGATACTCCTGAAGTAGTCGACGAAGTTGAGGTGCATTATACTGGAACTTTGCTTGATGGGGCAAAGTTTGATTCAAGTAGGGATCGTGGAACTCCTTTCAGATTCAAGCTTGGTGAAGGCCAACTAATAAAGGGATGGGACCAAGGAATAAAAACCATGAAAAAAGGAGAAAGTGTTGTTTTTATTATTACACCAGAACTTGCTTATGGAGAGTCTGGTTCTCCTCCCACCTCCTAATGCTACACTTCAGTTTGATGTTCAGCTTCTTTCATGGTCAAATGTCAATGACATTTGCAAGGATGGTGGTATTATAAAGAAAATTCTTCATGAGAGTGAAAACTGGCAGAACCCAAAAGACCGTGATGAAGTTCTTGTTAAGTATGAGGCTAGGCTCGAGGATGGCACAGTTGTATCCAAATCTAAGGGAGTAGAATTTACTGTCAAAGATGGATTATTTTGTCCTGCAGTGTCTAAAGCTGTGAAAATGATGAAAAAGGGTGAGAAGGTTATTCTGATGGTAAAACCATAATATGGTTTTGGTAAGAAGGGAAGGCCTAGTTCTAGTAAGGAGTGTGTATCTCCTAATGCAACTTTGAACATTGAGCTTGAACTTGCCTCTTTGAAGACGGTTTCTGAAATTAGAGATGACAAGAAGATTTTGAAGAAAATTCCCAAGGAAGGCAAGGCAGATACTTCGGTAGAAAATGAAGAGCTAACTGGTAGCGTATACAAACCACCTTGGAAGAATAAAGCATTTAAAGTTTACGGGGGAGTTTTGTTGTGTAAACTTTAATTGCTATTGGAAAAGAGAAATAAAATAAAATAAAGAGTCATGTCTTTTTATGAGTCAATGTATCTAGTATTAAGTAAGTGTTGGTTCGTAAGTCTAAGTGTCTTTATGTTAAGAGTCTTATGGAAGTTAGTGTGTCTATTAAATAAGTATGTGTCTCTTAGTTTAATGTGGTGTCTATTGTGAATTGGTGTGTCTCTTAAGTTGAAGGGTCATGTAAGGCTATCTATATAAAGCCTATTATTTTGTAAGGAAGTAAGAGGGAATGAGTGAGAAAAAGTGAGGAAAAAGTGAGGCAAGAAAAAATGTTGTAAAGAAAGTTGAAACAAAAAAAGTAAAAATTTGTTGTGTATCCTCCTCCTCTTCTAAAGTAAAATAATTCCTCTTCTCAATTCTACGACCTGGTATTGGAGCTTCCATTTTTACAAATACTGTGTAGTCAGAGACAAAATAATTAAGAAAATTCTTCTATATTGTAATGCTGTGAAGGGACTCTATGAATTCAATATTAACAACCATAATAATACTATCAATGATCACCCACATTGTAATATGACCGATATAACTGATGAAGTTCAAACTAGAAGTACTTTTGACTTATGGCATTATAAGGTAGGACATCCTAGTGCTAGCATTGTAACAAAAATTCTTAATGATAATAAAATAAAATTTATTCCTGCAAAATTACCTTATGTATGCACTTATTGCCAAATGGGGAAAAACCACAAATTACCATTCTCTGATTCATTAATTGTGTATTCCAACCCTGGTCAATTAATAACCACTGATATTTGGGGTCCATCCCCTATATTTTTTGATTATGGATATAAATACTACATATCATTTGTTGATGCTTACACTAGATATATCTGGATATATTTCTTAAAAGCCAAATATGGTACTAAAAGTGTTGTCATAAGCATTGTCAATATGTTTGAAACCCAAATAAACTATCAAATTAAAGTCATGCAATCTAATGGAGGATTAGAATACTAACCCCTGACATATTATTTTAAAAGTAAGGATATTGTACATAGAGTAACATGTCCTTATATTTCTGAACAGAATGGTATAAACATAGACACGTAGTTGAATCGGGTTTAACTTTGTTAGCTCAAGCATCTTAGCCACTTAAATTTTGGCCTGATGCTTTCAGTACTGTTGTGCATCTAATAAATAGAATGCCCACTAAAGTACTGAATGACATAACACCTCTAGAAAAGCTATTTAATGTCAAACCTTATTATAATAGTCTAAAAACATTTGGTTGCTTGTGTTTCCCTTACTTAAGACCTTATAATAATCATAAACTTGACAATAGATCTAAACCCGGCACTTTCATAGGTTATTGCAATAATAAAAAAGTGTTTAGATGTATAGACAAGTCTCGTAGAATATTTACAAGTAGACACATTATTTTTAAAGAAAATATTTTCCCTTATAGCAGATCAAATATACAAACAACAGCTAAAATATATAATCCAAATGTTAGTATACCTTATCGCACAACATTGCTGGCACATGACAACAAGAGAATGGTGACAAGGCTGCTTATAACTCTGAAGGCCACCATAATAATAATTAATGAAATTAATGATGATCTGCCATAGCAAACTGGCCATGCCATTCAATCACCTACTGAATCAAGTTGCAGACAATCAGATGAAATCAGCAATGATAGCAATCAAAACTCTAGCAGCAGACAAAATGACTGACCAACTCAACCATCACAGCATCAAACTGGACATCTAATGAAAACCAGATCAAAAAGAGGCATATTCAAACCAAAGACTTATACTGCAGTCATTACTGAAGAAGAGCCAAATAGTTATAACAAGCAGTCAAATACAAAGAATGGAGAACACCAATGAATGAAGAATATCAATCACTGATGAACATTTGTAGATGGGAACTAGTGAGTCCAAACAACAAGAATATAATTGGATGCAAGTGGTTACACAGACTAAAAAAGAATCCAGATGGATCCATTAATAGATACATAGCAAGACTTGTTGCAAAAGGATTCACACTAGAATTTGATTTTGATTATAATGAAACTGTCTCACCAGTGGTAAAACCCACAACTATTAAACTTATATTGACTATAGCATTAAGAAATAACTGGAAGTCAAGCAGTTAGATGTCAACAATGCATTCTTAAATGGGAATCTACATGAAGATACATTTATGCAACAACCACAAGGCTATACACAAGTCCCAACATTGGTATGTGAACTGAATAAAGCAATCTATGGTCTGAAGCAAGCACCCAGAGTATGGTTTGAAAGACTTAAAGCAAGTCTGACAACACTAGGCTATTTACCTACCAGATCTGACACATCCCTATTCAGAAAAATAAGTGAATCATCTACCACTTATATATTAATATATGTGGATGATTTAATTATCACAAGCAGCAGTGAAGCTGAAATTAGAAAATTGGCAGATTATTTGAACAATCAGTTCTCAATAAAAGATTTGGATGAATTATCTTATTTCCTTGGAATATAAGTTACAAGAAAATCAGACAAAGAAATTCATCTTTGCCGAAAAACGTATATTACAGAGCTACTAAACAAGACAAACACGATTGAAGCAAATGACCAACCAACTCCTATGATATCAAACCAGCACTTGTCAAAGAATAGGGGGAAGCTGTCTCAAATATCAAACAATACAGGAGTGTTGTAGGAGCAATACAATATGTTACTATAACATGACCTGATATTTGTTTCAGTGTTAATAAAGTATCTCAATTGTTGCAGGAACCCAGAAGTGAGCATTGGACAACAGTGAGAAGAATACTCAAATACTTGAAAGCAACAATCAACTTTGGCGTATCATTAAAAGGCAACAAAGACTTAAACATTACACTTATTCATATGCAGACCGGGCTACAGACATAGATGATAGAAAATCAATTTTTGGTTATTGCATTTATATAGGAAAAAGTCTCATTTCTTGGTGCTCTAAAAAGCAAACAACCATCTCGAGATCAAGCACAAAAGCGGAATATAGAAGTGTTGCTTGTATTACAACTGAAATTTTATGACTACACTCATTATTAAAGGAGCTAAAACTCTCATCTAACAAAAACCCTATAATTTGGTGTGACAATTTGAGCACAATCTACATGATAGCAGATCCTATTCAGCATAATCGAACCAAACACAAAGTAGTGATTTCTATTGTGTTTGAAAGTAAGTTCAAAAGAAAATTTTACAAGTGAATCATATTCCAGTTTACTATCAGAGGGCCGACATGCTTACAAAATTACTCTCAGCCAAAAGTTTCCACAGTCAGAGATGCACTTGGAATCGGAGAGTTACAAACAATTACCAAGTAAAAGATGGAATTTTCATACCTAGATCTTATCTGTATCTTCACTAATATGACGAAGCATTGAAATTGCTTACTCTTTACCAAGGTCAGTCTACGAAATGGCAAATTAGGGTTGCAAATCCAATACAGGAAATAAAGAATAATGAGAAAGTTTTCGTATATGGTATTATATTCATATCCAACTGTACATTTTCGTATATGGTATTATATCCATATCCAGCTGTACACTTCTGCATATAACAAAACGACAGTTACAAGTCCATTATTCAAGCAACGGTCACATGTCCATTATTCAAGCCATTTACATTTATTTTTTGTATTATAAATAGAGGACTTCCCTATACAATTTGTATCATTTTGTATTACAATTCTTCACTAATAAACTGTTGTTTCATCTCAATTCTGTTTTTCTATCATTAATATAAAGTAAGAATATAAAACTAGAATCATGTTATTAAGACCGACTATAAGACTGCGTCCCAGTCTTTGATATTCAATCTTTATAAATATTTGTAATAAAAATTCTGTTTCTAGCTAGATTCTAATTAAGATTGATATTTCAGTTCTAAATGTTATTTGGAACTTGATAATTTGTGACTGAACCATTCGGTTTTGACTACTATTTAGAGGCAGATTTGCTTAACTAATGATGAAATTTGTAGTATTTATTTCAATGATATCTTGTAGTGTTAGCCTTGGTGGCTTTTGAACTGTTCAAAAGACGCCTCATAATAATATAACAAATTTCGTGAAAATATAACTAGCTACATGATCGGCAATCTCTTAGAGACTGAAATGAATGTATATATCATATATGTATCATGCTTTTAGGTTTGTAAATTCATGTTTATTGTATTTTACTCTTTTTTATAGTAATATATGTTATTGTACTAAATTGATGACATGTTGGCGGCATTTTTTTAATCATAGAATAAAAAATATATGAGTGATGTCTTATTTAAACATATAATCGTTCATTTTTATTGCAGATTTTATGGAAGAAGAAATCGTAGTACATAACATATCATCTAGTTTTCTATTGCGAGTTCACGTATATGCATGATATTTTATTTTCTTTTTTTCCAACTTCTAACATTATTATCATTTCTCCAAAAAGCTTTAATATTTTCCTTCGAACATGGGACAAAGACCTGGGGAATGGGTGTTTCCGGATATTATATTTCTCTGTATAACAACAGTACGAAGTTGGTATTCTTGCCTAATTCTGGTGCAAAGCCATTAGAGTATGAAGATGGTATATTCTTCAAAATACGGATATCTAAATACCTTATTCCATAATGAATTATTTTTTTACAAAGAAGTCTACAAAACGATCAACTGATATTAGGAACGAGGCCTGGAAAACATGTGAAACTTGCAAAAAAAAGGTTGATTCTTTGTTCAACTTTCGGCAAAAATTTATACAACTGGCTATTAAGTTTTATTAGAAGAATGATTAGTTACCACACAATAACCCCTTAATCTACATATCATGACTTTGAGTTACACGTACGATATGTAATAAATTTTCGTTGCCACTTTACAATGTTACATATAATTAGACTAACTTTGGAGCAAATTTCCCAGAAGAAAACCCATATATCTTTGATTCACTATCCACAATCTTGCGCAATGGAAATATCTTTCAAGTAAAACTTCCATTTGCTAGCCTAACTTTCATATTACTTCGGCGAACAAAACTCTTCTACATCATCCATCACACACAATAACAATATCCCTCTATATATATTCATGGACACAACCTTACTGATTATCAAAAACCACTAGTTTTCTAACAGATATACATACATTTATCAACAATGGTGATCAAGACACTGTTCATAGCTGCAGCATTATTAGCTCTATCATTAATACAGCAAACAAACTCAGCCAACTTCAACAAGACTTCTTCTTCTTCTTCGAACACTACAAGTAGCATTAATGGAAACTTAAGGTCATCGTCGATGACATGCGATATATATCCAAGAGTGTGCAATGTTGGAGGAAGTGAAGGTCCAGACTGTTGCAAAAAGAGATGCGTGAACGTTAATACAGACAGCCTCAACTGTGGAAGGTGCGGAAGGAGGTGCAGGTATAGAGAAGTATGCTGTAGTGGGAGATGCGCCAACATTTTGCATGACTCGGAGAACTGTGGGTGGTGCGACAATGTGTGCAAGAATGGCGAGGGATGTCGACATGGAATGTGCGACTATGCTTGATTATATATGAAATATATATCGTTTCCTTATCCTATGCATATAGTACGTTTATCTGACTAATGTACGTGCTTCATACGAATTGTATGTACTAATATAGGCTGTAACGTGTGTGTTGCCATAAACATTATCTTGAGTGTGCACGTTGATATATATATATATATATATATATATATATATATATATATATATATATATATATATATATATATATAAAAGAATGAAATAAAAAAGCTGCGATAATTGTGTATTTATCTACTGGCTAGCCAATTAGATTTAAATATATATATAAATCATGACGAGGTTATTCAATTAAGCCAAGTTGAGTGTTGTGTTAAATAATGTGCTGATATATGTACAAATCATCACGAGGTTATTCAATTAACCCGAGAACTAGCTAATAACTAGACAGATCCTGACAAGAAATTGTATCCGGTTATGAAATTTTCTACTTGGATCAATATGAGAGAAACATTTTGGTGTTTTTTTGCGAACGATAACGGTATATTCTAGCGTGATACGTTAGTGAACGATGAATACATTTTTTCTGCAACGTGGTATTTTTTAGCGTGTGTGTATGTATGTATATATATATATATATATATATATATATATATATATATATATATATATGTTTTGAATTAATTAAACATTAATTGCACGTAAAAATATATATTTCATTAAATGAAATAGAAATACAAACACAAATACAACTAGTACACTGAAAATAAAACGAGTACACTTACTAACTACGACGACGATCCAATCGACTCAACTTCGCTAAAATAAACCTCTATACATCATCATCGTCAAGGGCGTCGGCAATCTTCAGATTCCGCAGGTCATTGCGGAAAATCAACATAACTTCTCATCACTCGATACAGCTCGAACAATATTGCAGCAAGGAGAAACGACGTCCTAACGGTAAGGGGTCACGAAAGAGCGGTTCGTGCTGCCACACTCCGTGTGTCTGCACCTAGATGGCTGAATAGAAAGCGGGTTGTCAGTAGTCATCCAAACATAATAATAACCGACGTCGGCAACGATGAAAGAAGCAGGTGGTACAAGTGGAGGTGAATGTGCAGTAGAGGAGATCAAATATAGACAAACAGAAGTACCTAAACAATAGCCAAAAAGTATGTTTTGCTCTCGAAACTTCATCGACGCATTTCTTCTGAATCACCTATATGGTCTGACTACGCCTCTAGCGTACCACTCGTCAGTACCGTCCAACCTATCGTTTACTAGATCCCATTTTCAGTACGGTGTCCGCAACAGTCTGTCTCAATCACGAAACGACAGTTTCAAATTATCCCACTTGTTTTTAATCTGATTTTCTGTGTAGCTCAGATCAAAACGGTTGTTCAAAGCTGCCGCGGCTGTCCCCTAAAAGCTGTTATCGCCACTTGTTCGTTCTTCCAAAAACTCAATACACATATCGAGGAAATCAGCCTCCCGTTCCTCTGTCCAATTGGCAAAAGGCTGGGAAGTAGCATCTGAAGACATATTGGAAAACATGGAAAAAACCAAAAAAAAAAAATCCAAGAAAATTATATATTAGAGAATTAAGAAAATTAAACACAATGATATACAAAAAAACTTGTTTTGCAGCTTCGTTCGTCGCGAAAAAAATGAAAAAATAAGAGAGGAAGGAAGGGATTTGCTGGCTTGGATGGGAGAAAGGAGAACGGGGGAGTTTTATAAGTGATGAATCAGAACGTTGGAAATGAACCATTGCGTCCGACTCCAATGCTATTTAGTTAAAGCCCCGCAAAATCTCCGCTATAACTCATAGCGTCCTTCAACTTCTATGCTATTTCTATTTAACGTGGATGAACAATAGATTCGCTTTAAGCCCCGCAATTTTTCGCTGCACCCGCTAAATCAACGCTTTATAGCACTCCCTTTAGCAATACTAATATAAAAACTTGATTTAACTAGTTCTCTTTTAAAACAAATAAGTAAAGTTAAGTGTAAAACGATAATTTTGACACAAAGATGTCTAATAAATGGTAAAAGACTATTATAGCCATCAATTATAATGTGTATAACCATGATATTCTTTGATTTTATGACATAAGATTAACAAATATTAGTTTCTTCTACACAAATATTGTGAAAATGATAATTAATTAATTTTGAAATACTTATTTTTACATTTAATATACATTTTTTGTACCTCCATTATATCTTCGCTATTTCCTTGCTTTTTCCCCGCTACACCCTTTTGCACATCCACCGCTACAGAACCGATAAACACTTTAACTGCACAACTCTAACGTTTCCAAACATTTCATTTGACCGTTTGAAAAATTGCTAGAATTGGTGTGAAACAGTCATGTTCCTCTGTCCTCAAATTTATGTGCCTTATGTTTTCAGTTGATCTAGTTCATCTATTTTGAAGCAAGGTCCTATAAATTATTATATATACTATAGTATATTATTACTCAGTTTAGCTTCAAGCACGCACAAACCCTAGAGGATTTTTCCGTGAAAATTGGAACCAAACCGTCGTTCTTTCCTACTCTTAGCCTCGCTTAATCCCCTCTTCTGAGCTTATCTCATTATACGACTGCCCTTCATGTTTCATTAAGGTTTTTTTTTGGTAACGAGAACTCATATACTCCTAGGGCTGTCAACGGGTGCTTTCGGATACGGATAGTGCCATATCCGTATCCGAAATTATTTTCGGATATTTGATATTCGTATCCGTTTAATATTTGAATATCGGATACCTGTATCCGCTTAATTTTCGGATACGGACGAATATCGGATATTTATCCGCTCCGATCAATTTAAAATATTTTTATACTAATGTTTACAGAAAACCAGGTAATAAGGAAATGTGATAATGAAATATTGCTTTATACTGATACCCATAAGCATATCAAAAAATATTCCAAAATTAAACACTAAAACTATCATTTTTTACTAAAAGTGAACAAAAATTTATATCATAGTAGCATCCAACAGTTACAAAATAATTATTAACTCTATTTTTCTGTTTTGAGTTATATATATTACACCAATTAGTCGGACGGATATTTTTCGGATAACCATATCCGTATCTGAAAAGTTTTTCAGATATCGGATATCCGTATCCGCTTTTCGGATAACAGATGCTTTTCATATTTTCGGATATGGATTCAGACGGATGCTTTTCATTGACAGCCCCAGTCTACTCCTGGCTCTCTACGGCCGTCTCTCCTATTTTTTTCTTTCCCGTCCTTCGTTGGTTATTGCCTCCTTTCGTCCGTTTCTCCAGGTCGAAGATAGATTTCACCTTTATTTTTTCTGTCTCCCTACTTCTGAGGTATCTGTTTGTTCTTCTCTTTCTGATATGTTTGAAGATTTCAAGTTAAGCATCTATTTGGTTGTTTGTTATCCCCATGCGTTTAATCCACGTGCTCTCCGTCATTTATAGGATTGTTGGTTCCCACTCTTTCTGCTTCGTTTTTAGGTTTCAATTTTGTCTCCTTACATCGATTTTCGACCGAGTCTACAATGTGGGATTTTTTTGGCAACTCACTGTAGTACCGTTGTTAGAATTATTTCCAGATTTATGGTATCAATAGTTTGTTAGTTTTGCTGCTCTTATGATTTTTTATCAAAATCTAGAATACTTATATCGATCATATTTGTAAGGGTTATAGGCTTACCATTTCTAATCTTGATTGGTTTCCTTCTATTTGGAAATCACCTTATAGTAGGGTTTTTTTATTTATTTATTTAGTTTTACAGACAGTTGATCATCATTTCTGCTTCTTAATTTATTATACAAAAGCTGTTTTGTGTTGTAGAACAACCATTTAATCATGAAAACTGATCTTTAAGGGCCAATTATTTTTATATCATTCTTAATGTTATTAACTTTATAAACTTATTTTGGTCACCATTTGCGCAAGGCAAGATAACAGTTTGTTTTTACTAATTTGTAGAGCATTTATACGTGGTGGTTTAGTTTATGTTATTGATTTTTCTTCAGTTTCCTTTCAAACTACTGAGTAAAAAGTTACAACTCTTCCCAGTTACAATTCAAAATATATGGTCTATCAATTGGAGCTCTAATTTGTAAATGATATTCTTGAATTATTATTAATATTCAAGATACTATGTTCACTTAATTTATTATAAAATGGTACCATATATACAAGCACATTTTGTAAAATAATTTTATGGGGTTTTTATTGTTGACTCTTTTTTTTTTTTTTTTTGAAAATTGTTTTGAATGGTTTTACAATCTTATTTTTCTATACCAGTTACCGTCAGTAAAGCTGTAAGTTGAATATTTTGTTGGATGTTTGTTTTATAATTTGTTTGATTATATATACCCATACATTTATCTTTTTTTAGAATAGTTCTACAGTTTATGTATTTATCTCTTGGCATATAAAGATGTTGTTGACGATATTTATAGGTTTCAAATCGTAATGTTATTAACAGAAACGATTAGCGTCTATTTATGCTGCAATTCATTTATAGGTTGAAGCTTCTGAATTCCAAAAACGGGCAATCGCTGAAGCTTTTGATACTTTAAAATATGTTAGCCTGTATGTCACAAATATTTTTCTTGGAAAGTAGATTTGAAAATATGATTCTTATTTTAATTATTATTTTGAGCATTCAGGAGATGTATTATATTATAGTGAAACAACTTTAGAAAAAAACAGTTTAGCTGATTTGAACATTTATAATTAATATTATCGCCTTATTGTTATTTCTATGTAGATACCTCGGTTGTAGGGCATGGGTAGACAAATTGTTTTGATTGGTCATGATCACCAACTATTTATTTTGGCATATTTTACAGCTAATTCAGGTATCATGTTTTAGTAACGAAATCTTATTCTACTTATTATTTGACCATATTTTTTTCCAAATAACCGAAGAGTCACTTTTGACAGTGTTCCGGTAATGTAGAAGGGGTAACAAATATGCTATTATTTTCCCCACATCAATATGGTAAATTCACTGAAGTTCCAAATCAAAGGTGACAAAGTAAGAAACATTGTCATATTAGTTTCCGTAGTAAGAAAAATTTAGCATTATTCTCTCTTTAATGCATCTTTTGCATTTTGTCTCCCTCTCATGCTTATCTTCTATTCTCTTTCACTTTTCTAGCAAAACTCTTGGTTTTTTTTCTCAGTAAAAAAACATAGTAAGTACCCTATCACGTTATCTTTGATTCGTTGGTATTATAAAAAATTAATACTTATCAATGGTGCAAAACGGTCATGGACATCTATTATAATATATACTTTTATTACTTGCATGCTCCTGAAATTGTTGAATATCATTAGGGTAAACTACCTTGTAGATAGGATAAATTCTAAAAATCTATTCTATGAAAATTATATTTCTATTTTTGGGGTTAAAGTTTCGTATTTGTTGCTATTACATTATTTAAATTGTGAAACTTGATTCACATTTACAAAAAGAACCTTGAAACGCAGCCTAAGCGATGCTAAATAAACAAAAACATCTGTACCAAATTATACTTCACTTCAATAATAAAATATTAATCGATTCACGTCATTGTTATCAAGGTGGGCGCTTAGGCGCACCTGAGCGCAAAAAAACCAAAGGCTCAAGGCTTGCGCCTTTTTGCAGTTTGAGTGCGCCTTTTGGCAGTTTGAGACGCTTTTTTTGGCTAAATTCAAAATTTTATTTATAGAAAGTTATGTAAAAAAAATTATTGTTCAACAAATTATATAATATGGTTTAAAATATGTAAATAATTGAATGAATTATAAAATATGGTTTAAAAATTAATTTGTAGTTAGTAAAATAGCAGATCAAACTCAATAAAAGGCACAAAAAAAAGCCCAAGGCTCAAAAAAGCCTCAGGCTCAATGCTTGCGCCTTTTTGTGCCTTAGCACCTTAACTACTATGATTCACGTTTATTTTATTACTAATGTAAAATATGTGCATGCTTAAATGAGAATTATGAGGTTTGCCACTATTTTAATGTTGTGATGCATGTCATTTTTGGATTAAGAAGCATAGACTACCTTATAAATGTGTCGTATGTGTGGAATATTAAAATTGCAGGTGAAAATGAATTTGCAATTGTGATGTTCAGGATTTAGATGCAAATAAGGTTGGCTTCAAATTTCTACGTGTATAGTAGACATTTGATGTTTTTAGTAGCATAATAAGTTTATAAGTTCATAATGCATTGATTTGAATATTCACAAACTTAATTTTAATGTATCAATTTATGTCCAGTGACATATTCAAAAGGAAAATTTGTTCCTCATGCCACTTAAAATGCATTTACTAGATTTATGAAATATCTAACATATATGATCTTTTGGGAAGTAGGCATTATAATATACTAAAATTGCATGTTTAATGTGTTACAAGTATAAAATATGAAACTTAAACTCAGCTTGAGAAAAGCAAGAATACATTTTGTTAATTGTTCTGCTCATTTTGCCTTTGTTTGGACTGCTTCGTCGTTTTTCTTCCAAAATAGGCTCTATGATTTATAGTAAACTGAAATAATGTTTTCTCTTCCTTTTTAACCCATGGCGCTTTCTTATGTGACATTGAGAGGAATTTGACTAATTTGGTTATGTAATGCAAAAATTTCAGTTCCATGTTGCTACACTCTGATTTCATTAGCAAAAACAAGCAATTTATTTATCAAAATAATTATTTTTTCCACAGAATTGGTATAGTTATTATTCTTGTTTTAGTTTATTGATATTATAGATTACTTTCATCCATATCCAATTTCTTAGAAAATTGTTTTGGTTCTTTTCTTTGTATGTTGAAAAATACATTTTGAAGCTAATTTAAGTCATTTAATCCGTAGTCGCTTATTGTCTGAAAGAACCATTGTGCAATATAGTTAGATAACATCAAACTTTATGTTTGGTTTGATTATTATGTAGCCATTCCACATATATGATTTATAACTGGTGATTCAAAGTATTTTCAAGGCATATTCAACTAATTTTGGAAATAGTTTATCTAAATGAATATGTAAAAATATTTTCCTAGCTTTTAATGTATTCCAATCTTTCAGGGAAAAAAGACAAATAAATGTCTTTTGGATCAAAATTTATGGTGAAATTTCAATAACCTCATCCAATTTTCTTCACGGTTTTCTATATTTTGTGCCTTATTCATCTTAATTGCATTCTCTGTCCTGATATTTATTACCCTTAGAGATATTAGGCGTTCTATTTTCAGTTTTCTATTTTTTGTTAAAATCTTTGTCCAAATAGGAATTGACACATGTTTTAAGATAGATGTTATACGCCCAAACTTCAATTATGATTGTTTCATAGCTTCTATAATTTTTTATTAGGTGTTAGTACAATAATAGTTCTTTTAAAGCTTAGTTATTTTTTAATCATTTATACTAAAGTAATTGAAAATAAAACTACCTACAAAATGTCATAGATGAGTCATCTGTCATTTATTCAAACAAGAAGGTTAATAAGAATTATCATTAACCAAAATATGTAAGTGACAATATAATGAAATTACTAATTATCATTAACTCAAACATGTAAGTTATCACTATAAAAAATATTTTTCTCATCTAATTTGAAAACGTGCTTACTATAATTTTGTTCACATGGTGCAACATGCACAAACTTGCTTCATTGATTCAGTTTACTTCAGTTGTAGTATCACAGATGTTATGGCCATTGAGAGTTGCCTAAAAAACCATGATTAAATTTGTTCCTTGGTAAGTACGATTGGAACAAACAATGAGCTAAATCATGAATGAAACACTTATAAAAATATTTTTATCAGGGACGGATCCATGCACAAGACTACGTGGGCTACAGCCCGGGTGTTGTTTCCAAGAAAAATAAAACACTTGGTATTTTTTAGTTCAGTGTAATCATAAACCATGTTGTCCAAATGTGACAATAACACATAATTATACAATACTTTTTTTAGTTCTCTCTCTAGGAAACAGTAAAAAACATAGCTGCATTCTTATCGCAATTTTCTATGCTTCTCAGACTTTAGGGCAAATCTACCAAGAAGAATCAATCCGATTAGATGAAAATTGATCACTATATCCATTAATTCTTCAGGTGTAATCAAGAATGGGTATAAAACCAACAATAGCATCAAGTGCTCTCTTTGTAGGTGGGATAGCTGCATTTGGCAAAGTTGCCGGAGTAATGAAAGCAGCGGGAGGAGTGAAGCTTAGTGCAGCTGCGGCTGCGATGACAGCTGCCACTACAGCTGCTATTTCCGGAAGTAAGAAGGAAGAAGAAAATATGTCCAAGAAATGAACTCACTCCACCTAGTGTTTGTTGTAGATTAGACCCACGATAATCCCTCTAATATTTGAGCTTTTGTGACAAAAACAGGCCTTAAGGTAAAACGATTACTTCACTAGATGTTGTAATTTATATATTATGAGCATTTAAACCTGCTTAAATTTAATAGCAAAAAAAAAAAAAAAAAACATAACTCAAACTGTTTCATTCAAGAATCGAAATAGAGATAAATATGTCATTTATTTTGTGTTCTAGTTCATTTGTAGCCATTATTACATCATCTTATGTTAATGAAATAGCTACGATTTCATGAGATTGCACTATCACATAATTAAAAACTATTTCTACCTTCTTCTTATTTTGATATTATTTTGTTTCATTCTTTCCCTTTTCGTAGCCCGGTTCAACCTAAAATCGTGGCTCCGCCCCTGATTTTTATATCTTTTTAATATGCTTTTAGGTTGTTGATAAATATTTTTCAAGTTGTTGATAAATCAAGGATGGAAAATAATGCAATGCATAAAAGTTCATAAGAGAGAATTCAGCAAGGAAAAACTGAGAATTCCATGAATACATGAACGTTTTTATTAATTTATTTCATCTAAGATGGATTTTCTTGAATTATATGCAAGCTTAGTTACTATATTTTTGGTACAACAATTTTCTCTTTACATATTAAAAAAGGTGGAGAGCATAGAATGTTTTGTTACAACCACTGCTTTGCATTGTAACATTCAAGAGTTCAAATCATTCTCCTTCAAATACTTTTGTGACTTTTGAAAACTGAAAGCTTATACCTTTATTTGTAATACATATCTGGGCTGTAATCTCTTTTTGGTTTATGCATGTTGCTAAAATCACTGTATCTACCATACTTTTTGAGATTAAACTAGGAAAGATCATTTCCATCTTTCACTACTAGAATACAGGGCTATTCCAATGGCTCCGAGTCGTTGGCGGCCGCTGGAACAGCTGTTGGAATAGCATTCACGACTTCCAACGGGTTCAACGGAATATTTCCAATGGCTATACCAATGGCTTCAGACGGCTTTACTCCGTTGAAAACCATTACAAACCAATGACCAATTAGCCGTTGGAAACCGTTGGTATCCATTGGAAAAACTGAGTTTTTTTCTATTCCAGCAAGCATATAACCTTTCTGCCACTACATTTCCATTCCAATCCAATTCCAATCTATTTCCAATCCAATCCCAATCAATTCCATATATATACAACACATATATACCAATAACAATATAAACAACCAAAATATATCAAAGAAACATCAATATAAACAAAAGAAAACATCCAAACATCCATAAACCAACAAATACATGTTCATAAACCAAATACATAAAAGTTACATGTCCACAAACCATCTAAACATATTAAATTTATCATTTTCATCCACTCAATGCCAAAATATACAACATACCTTAAGCGTCGCTCCCAAAATCGATCAACAGACGATGAAGGACGACTATCATGAATGTGCACATACTTCGCAAACATATGATTTAGTTTTTCCAATTGCATAGTCTGAAGGCGACTCTGGTCACGTAGTTGCTCAATCATAATTCTAAGCTCTTTAATTTCTTCTTTGTAGTGGGCCTTCTTAGGTTGTCGAGTCTGCAAATAGAATGAATAGTAAAAATGTTATTTCAGCATATAAAATATTATAACATTTTATATTTAAACATTAATTTATGGTATGCATACAGAAGGATTCATTACTGTCAAATTCTTGAAGCCACTATTCCAACCACCACGTCGTTGAGAGCCAGACATAATATACCTGCCACATTGATACGTATATAAATCATAGGTAAATGTAATGTGAATAGTTGTGAAAATGCAATAAACATAGGTTATAAATGTAATGTGAATATTTGTGAAAATGCAATATTAAACATTGGTAAAATTAATGTGAATAGTTATGAGAATTCAATATTAAACATAGGTAAATGCAATGTGATTAGTTGCGAAAATTACCAAATTTTACTCAGTCTTCGTCAATTTTTTCGTCGTTTTCTGATTCAGACTCGGTTTCGGGTTCTATGTCGTTTCCCTCTAGACTCTGAAATGCATCGACTAATACATTTGCCTCATCATTTAAAGGTCCAAAATCAGTTTGATCGTCTGCAATTGTTATTTCAACATTTTCCTCTAAATCTGCTTGATAGGCTTATTCATCAGGAATATTTTTTCCATCAAACATAAATCTTGCTTTGGTTTGAAAATCCGCAGATCAATCTGCTTTATCTCTTTTTAGAGACGGGTAAGGGGCATAATAAGCTTGTAGGGCTTGTTTGGCTAGTACAAAAGAGTCGTACTTTTGATAACGTGAGGTATGTTTAATTTCTACAAGATTATACTATGGATGCACGTTAATACCAGAACCCAGGACATTGCCGAACCAGTGGCATCTAAACAAATAAACATCCTCGGCGGGCCTTGTAAAATATGTCATTTGCAAAATCTGAGTTAACCCACCATAAAAATCATTTATATGATTATTAGGATCTTCACTGCCTTTAACAGACACACCGGTATTGTTTGTTAATTTTTCAGCACTGTACTCTTTGGTGTTGAATTTATACCCATTAACAAAAAATATTGGATATATTTTGACTTTTCTTTTCGATCCAAATACTAAATGTTTTATTACTTCGTCGAGCACATTATTTGTGGGATCAAAAACATAGTTTCTAAACCAACTACTGAAATCTTTGATTAAATCGCTGCTTGGATTTTGTGATTCATAAATCCTGCAAACACAAACAATATATGTTACATTATTATTAACACGTTTAACATAAATTTAGTAAAAACTTAAAAAAAAAAATTGATTACCTGACGAAAGGAACAACTTCAGGACAATTAAGAAGAATATATGTGTGTGCTACATTACAATCTTTATCATTTAGCCATATTTCCACACATTTTCCAGCATATCAGCCATGTTGTTTAAAATAGATAATGTAGATTCAGAAGAAGAATCTTGTTCAAACTCTCATCATTACGCGAAACGCTTTTAAATGATAAGTTCAGATGATCATTAAAATAATGAGAGAAAAAAGAGGCTTGTTCTTCGATATATGATTTGCAAATAGAACCTTCAACTTGAGCTTTTTGTCTCACTTTTTTTTAAATGATTTAAGTACCTAATAAAATATAGTTCAGTTCAATATTAAGTTTAAATATAATTAAATTATCATTTGAATACTTAGTATAATAACATACCTTTCGAATGGATACATCCATCCATATTGCACAGGACCTCGAAGACGTGCTTCCTTTGGAAGATAAATAGGTAAATGCTCCATTATATTAAACAAACGCGAAGGAAATATTTTCTCTAGTTTGTAGAGAAGTACAGGGATTCCTTCATCAAGTTTCAGTAGACAGTCAATTTTTAAAGTAGTTGAACAAAGCTCCTTGAAAATAAGCTAAGTTCTGTTATTACATTCCAAACTTTTCCAGGTAACAATTCTTTGAAGGCAATGGGTAACAAATTTTCCATCATTACATGATAATCATGGCTTTTCATTCCATCCAGCTTTCCATTTTTATAGTTGACACATCTATGAAGATTAGAGGAAATTCCATCGGGAAACCGTAATTCTTCCACCCATTTTAACATACTTTAACTTGGTTGTTGTCTAGTTCATAGCATGCTTTGGGTTTTTTACTATCATTGGGCTTCATATGAAGCTCATGACGATTACATATTTCCTCTATATCACGTCTGGATTTCAAATCATCCTTAGTCTTGCCCTTCACATTCAGAACTGTATTAAATACATTATCAAATACGTTTTTCTCGTTATGCATCACATCAATGTTATGAAGGATTAAGAGATGTTTCCAATAAGGCAATTCCCAGAATATACTTTGTTTGAACCAATTATGAATCGTCGATTTACCTTGAATATCAATTTGTTTTCCGGTTTCATGTATCTTTGGATAATATCTTTTACAAGTTCATATATTTCCTCGCTTGACCAAACCGTCGGTGACCATAGAGCCTCATGTCTATTAGTGCTAAAAAAAATTGTCCCTTCTAAAAATATGATTAATATAAAGAAAGCATCGTGACAATCAAACCATGAAATTTTCTTTCCATACGGTAATGAAAATGCTCGTGTTTCTTCCATGCAATAAGGGCAAGCAAAACGATCGGCAGTACTCCAACCCGAAAGCATTGCATATGTAGGAAAATCACTAATAGTCCATAAAAAAGAAGCGAATATCCAAAAAAAAAATCTTTTTTGATATGTCATATGTTTCAAATCCTTCATTCCATAATATTTTCAGTTCTTCGATTAGCGGTTGTAAGTAAACATCAATACCCATTGTCCGATCATCAGGGCCAGAGATGACAACTGTGAGAAACATGTATGAAGTTTTTATGCACATCCACGAGGGTAGATTGTAAAGTGTGATTATTATAGGCCAAGATGAATATTTAGAACCAAATTGAAAAAACGGTGCGAAGCCATCTGTACATAAACCTAGTGTAACGTTGCGGCTTTCTGCTGCAAAATCAGGGTATTTCTTATGAAAATGTTTCCATGTTTCTCCATCCGATGGGTGTGTCAACGTACCTTCTTGAGGTGTTCTCACATTGTGCCATCTCCTTTGCTGCGCTGTTACGGATGATGCATATAATCTCTGAAGTCTAGGGATGATGGGTAAATAATGCATACGCTTGTACGGAACTTCTTTTCCTTTCTTTTTGCTTGGTTTGTATCTTTCTTGATTACAGAACTTACATTTTCTAAGATTGTTGTCTTTTTTCCAATACAACATGCGACTAACACGACCAACAGGGAGGATAAGGGACCAGGCAACTGACTATTGGGACCGAACTGCCAAAGAAGCCATATCTGGTACCCGAAAAAATGGATGGATCTGGTCTTTCACTCTCTTAGAACTTCGGCAACCCTTTAAAAATGTACCTATTTTATGATATGGCAAACCAAAAGATGACATAAGTTTTTTCACTTCATACGCATATTAAATTATCAGATGGCATATGTGGTTTAGCCGCTTGAACAACAGCCGTAAATCCAGCTTCCATAAGGTTGTATTTTGATTTCATTGCAATATATTCTGCAGTTACCGATAATTGAGTGCCACTTTCACATCCATTCTAAAGGGTTTTTTTATCATTATTCAATAAATCATATATTTTTTTAGCTTTAGCATTTGGCTTCTCTTCGACGTTATCATCATCGTTACCATTTTGAACAGTAGGGAACATTGATCGTGCAGCATCTTCGACCATATTTCCTATGAGATTCATGCTAACTGCAACACTATTGACCTCCGTCGACTGTTCTTGAGTACTAAGGGCTACAATTTCTCCATGACGATCCCACAACAAATAATTGGGTAGGAAACCATATTGGCACAAATGAATCTTAACCATATTCAGTATTAAATAGTTCAACAATTCACATCTACTACATGGACAACGAATTTGTCTACTGCTTGCGATATTACTTGTAACACCCCACACCCGTTAAGGTCACTCACTAAGGGAATGCCTTAACTTCGGTGGAGTATTTTAAGTGAATATAGAACAGAAAAATTACAACAGACAGATATAAGTAATACTTGAAATTTAAAACATCATTTCATTGCAGCAGAAGGTAAACATGTTTGGTTACATATCAAAAACCAACAAGAGTCAAGTACAATATATCCATCTCGTTAAAACATAAGTACATAATCCCACTACATACTAATAGCCATAATAGAAAAGATAACCGAGCTTTACTTCAAGAGTCCAAGCTTCAAAAGATAGATAAAGCAATCTGAATCAAAGCCCACTAGTGCTAAGCCCACTCTGATAACCTGAGGGTTGGGAAAAAGATAAAAACAACGGGGTCAGACATAAGTCTGAGTGAGCCCTATAACTTTAACAATACAATCATTAAAGTAATTAGGGTATGATATAAACCTGGTACGGTACGACTGGGGATAAATGACTACACTAAGCAGCCAACTAGACTTAGGATGAACTAAGATAACGGTAAAGACGTGCCTATCCACCCAAGGATAAATACTACACTGCACCACCCCAGATCTACCCACCCAAGTGTAATTTCTAACTGCACCACACCAGTCATTCCTACTTAAAGGTTGATCCCTCTCAAGGACTTAGAAAAATTTACCCAGTAGTTTCGTGTACCCCTAGCTGACTACATAGGTGTCGTCTGCCCCTATCTCCACTAGGTGTACCCTGTACTTAGTAATCTTAATAGTAGTCTCTTGTACCCCTAGCTGACTACATAAGTGCCATCTGCCCCTATCTCCACTAGGTGTACCCACTACTCCCCAAGCGATCGGCTCCCTACCGTAGATACCCGTGCTGGCCCCCACAGTGGGGTGTATCACTCCCCAAAGTGGCAACCCAATATAATCAATGGTGCATGGCTTATATCTACACGATGCAATAACGTCTTACCTACCAGCCCGGGTCCACACACGCATATGAAACCCGTTGGACTCGCGTTGCCACCACTAACCCGTTTTTGGCCTCTTATAGTCAAGCCCAGTACGCGTGTCCCGTCCTCGACATGGGTCGAGCCCACTAAGATACATATGGGTTACTGGTTGAAATGGGCCCCCACAAGCTACCCACCTAAGCTTGTCACTTTATCTAGTGCATCCCACTTAACCCTTTTTAATAATCATGTCCACTTACATGTTTAAAGTTTGGTTAAGTCATCTAATCATATTTTAATTGCCACTCAAGGCACCCACTAGATTTCCACATGCCACCCAAGGCACTTACTTGATTTCCACATGCCACCCAAGGCACTTACTTAAACCTTTAATCATGTTTAATTACATGTTCCACTTTGGTTAAGTAATCTAATTTTATCTTCTATTGCCACCCAAGGCAATCACTAGATTTTCCCCATGCCACCCAAGGCACTTACTTAACCCTTTAATCATGTTTAATTACATGTTCCACTTTGGTTAAGTATTCTAGTCGTATTTTCTATTGCCACCCAAGGAACCCACTTAACCCCTCATGCCCCACTACATGCTTATCTGGTTAAGTGTTTCTTAATTGATTAAGACCGTAACCTTTGCAAAGACCTCTCACATTAGACTATCTTTTATGGCAGCTAGATTTGCCGGTCGGGTCCGGGCAGCCTTACGCCATAACCGAGTCTAACCTCGGGTCTTTACACTTGTCACGTATTTAGTTTATGCCTAAGACCTCTCACATTGGGCCAATCATTTGTAGCCGCTGGATTTGCCGGTCGATTCCGGGCAGTCTTATGCTACAAAAGGATCCAACCTCGTGTCTTAGTCGATTAATTATACCTAATTAATCACCCCCATAATTTGTATTAATTATCCCTAATTAATTACAAATTTAACGATGTACATAATTGACTCAATTATGTCCATCCAGTTTATGGTATGCATAATCATACCAACTTCACACCATTTCATTAACATGAATATTAACCCCATCGTTCCCCACGTAATTCGCTAACATGACATACTTAAAGGGAAGATTCATCACACATACAATGGGTTCAACTTGCATAACATTAGCATCAACATGGGTTTAAAAGGTGTCAACATGCATATAGCATCAAACCCAACTAGCATAAATAATCAACCCAAACTTGCATGAATCACATATGTCATAAAGAGGTTAACTTGTATAAGTTACTTATGTCATACAAAGGGGTAAACTTGCATATGTATGTATGACATACAAAGGGGTTAACTTGCATATGTATGCATATCATACGAAGGTGTAAACTTGCACATGTTACTTGCATATAATCAAACACCAAACTTGCATAACATGTCATATATGAACTTGCATATAATCATACACCAAACTTGCATAACATATCATATATGAACTTGCATATAATCATACACCAAACTTGCATAACATATCATATATGAACTTGCATATAATCATACACAAAACTTGCATAACGTATCATATATGAACTTGCATATAATCATACACCAAACTTGCATAACATAGTGTCATAATGGATCAATGTTTATCATAGCGATTTGCATATCTAGCATCATGAACACATAGCCTAAAACTTGCATAACTTGCATAACATCATGATCACATAGCATATGACTTGCATAACTTGCATAACATCATAATCACATAGCATATGACTTGCATAACTTGCATAACATCATGATCACATAGCGTATGACTTGCATAACTTGCATAACATCATAATCACATAGCATATGACTTGCATAACTTGCATAACATCATGATCACATAGCATATGACTTGCATAACTTGCATAACATGATGAACATACAGCATATAACTTGCATAACATCATGAACACATAGCATATGATAACATAACTTGCATTGATCCACATTCATAGCCATAACCTCATTATATCCTATCATAATCATTTCAACAATTGGTCATTAAGGCTATAGAAACTCACAACTTGTTGATTAGCACTCCTATGAAGAAGATTAAGTTGCTAAAGTTGATTAGAAGTTGATTTGAGAAGCTATCTTCTTCTACAATTTGATGGAGGCTCCTTCAAGTTGCATTTTGACGGCATAACGACGTTGTAACTATTTTTAGTATGAATTAGGGTAGTCTTAGGGTGTATTTATAGAATTAGGATTTAGTTTAGGCTCTTAGATTAACCCTAATTTAGATTAGAGCCATCAGATCTCGTCACAAGCCACCAGACACAGCCCAAACTTCTTCAGGCTGCACCCAGGTCACACAGACCGACAGGGGGGTCGACCCCTGTGTCGACCCCTGGGTCGACCCCTAGGGAGGGGGTCGACACCCATGTCGACCCTAGGGTCGACTCCCTCTGCCTGGTGGGAATTTTTCCCGCCTCTTCTGAAATGTGAAATTTCTGTTTTTTAATCTGTTTTGAATTTCTGAAAACTTCTTCGGGCCTTAACTGGGTCATACGGACTCCGATTTTCGAAAACTCGGACTCTATTTCTCGTATTTTTCCGAGATGAACGTAATGGCATAGCCCGTTTCCCCTGATTCAGATTTTAAAATTTAATTCTGCCCTGTTTTATAGTATAGCAAGTTATTCAACATACGGGGTGTTACATTCTCCCCTACTTGAAGGATTTCGTCCTCGAAATCTCTAAGTCAAGAAGAACGTATCCTACCAACCAAACAACCATCTACTCCAACCATCAAACACTGGCATCCATTATCCTTAAAATTTCTAATGTCGTATGAACATATGCAAAGAGTGTGTGTATATGTTCCCTGTCTAATGCAAAATTAGGCGGTCTACCGATTCAGTTGACCTCCTTAATGCAAACCATGATAGTGCCATGCATCCAATATGTATGCGAAAGAACCTTATCGACACATACTATTTCTACATGAGTGCACAATCATTCACCAAAATGCATCATCCATATGATAGCACAACCATTATACATCCATTAATATAGCTACCTACACACAATTATATGCAATATGAAGTGATTGAGCCGATCTAGTGCCTAGAGTGTGTGTATATGCATCCACGAGCAACCACTAGCAACCACTTGCATCCACTCGCATCCATCAATCATAACATGTCTCAAACACATGTTTCAACCATAGGTTTACCCTATCTAAAGGTCAAAGGTACTAATGAGAGGACATACCAAAGATAAGACAAGTACTAGACAAACGATAAAGGAGAAGTTAAAAGACATACCCTCCAAAAAGGAATGGGTACCATGAAAGAATCTTCGCTTCTGTCTCCCAAGTAGCATTGCTCTCATCTTCTCCCCATTGCACTTTGACTAGTCAAACCTCTCTGTTTCACAACTTCCTAATCTCTGACCCAAGGATGCGGGTGGAAGCTCGTCGAATAGTCGCATCACGCTCTACCTCCACTTCTCTAAGCAAACTCGGCTCTACCACCTCTGCGGTCTCATGTAGGCACTTCCTCAAATGTGACACATGGAATATGTCATGTACTCCACTAAGTCTCTCGGGTAAATCCCCTCTATATGCCATGGAGCAGTCCTCTTGCTCTTCACGGGTATGAAATGGGCACTCTTAGTAAGTCTGTCTACCACAACCCAAATTCCCGTATTACCCTTCCTCGATCTCGGTAACCCATCAATAAAATCCATCGAGACGCTATCCCACTTCCATTGCGGAACTTCCAATGGGTGAAGCAACCCACCTGGTTTCTTTTGCTCTGCTTTCACTTATTGGCACACCAAGCATTTAGCGACATACTCGGCCACATATTTCTTCATACCGGCCCAAAAGAAAACTCGCTTCATGTCTTGGTACATTTTGTCCCCACCGGGATGAATGGTCATCTTCGAACGATGTGCATCATCAAGTATAACCTTCCTCAAACCCTCATCTTGCGGTACACAAAGTCTACCGTCTCTACGCAACCACCCCCTATCGTCTAGGGTGTACCTACTCAAATGGCTGGACGACTCCCCCTCTTATGAGCCTCTCTACCAACTCAACCAACTGTGGGTCGTCCCGCTGTGCCTCGCCAAGCCATCCCAAAAGAGTAGGTCTGACCTCTAAGGATGCTAGCAAACCGGGTACAAAGCCAACGGAAGGTCTAAAATCAATCATCGAGATAAATTCCAAGCTTCGTCGTCCCACAAACAATGGACTCAAGGACAACCTTTCTCTACTTAAGGCGTCCGCCACCACGTTACCCTTGCCAGGGGTATACGCTATCTCGAAATCATAGGATGCTAAGAACTCCATCCACCTTTGTTGTCTTAAGATTATGCGCTTGCAGAGTCTCCAACACTTCCCTAAGATGTAGGGCATGCTTTTCTCCACTTCTAGAGAAAACCAGGATATTCTCCCATGCAAAATCGTCACCACTATCCATCTCTCACGCAGACCATCCTAGTCGAACTCGACATCCCCCAAATGCAAGCCCCAATGGCCTAAACCAATATCAGACAAACACCCAAGGGATACCTCCTTCGAACTCAGACGACCTATGTGAGTGATACTAGTAAAAACGGCTAAATAATTAAGCACTTGTCCAACTCTGGATGTCCTTGCCAGTCTCGCTTCCAAAACCGCCGTTGATCATATAACTGGCTTTGCTTAACCTATTAAGCACATACGAAAACTTATTTCGCTCTTAGAAAAGACCAAGATGTCATCCACAAAGACCACTACGAAGCTATTTAGGTACTCCCTGAACACCCTACTCATCAAATCAACAAAGTATGCAGGGGCGTTCGTCAATCCAAATGGCATCACCAGCCACTCATAGAAACCATCCGGAGTCCTAAAGGCAGTCTTCTCTATACTATCCTCAGCCACTCCCAACTGATGAAACCCCGTGGCTATGTTCAACTGCGAAAATACTGAGGTGCCAACCAACTGATCAAAGAGATCATCAATCCTCGGCAATGGGTGTCTATTCTTCTTTGTGAGCTTGTTGAGTTCTCTGTAGTCTACACAAAGTCTGAGGGACCCATCCGCCTTCGTAGCAAAAACTACTGGAGCACCCTACTCCGATATACTTCGTCCTATGAACCCCTTCTCAAGCAACTCCCCTACTTGCTTATGGAGTTCCCTCCTTTCACTAGGAGCCATGTGGCGCACTGGCAAAGATACTGGTTTAGCATTGCCCACTAGATATATTCGGAAGTCTATCTCCCGCTTCGGAGGTAAGCTCTTCACCTCCCCAAACACATCCGAGTATTCCCGGACCACTCTAACAGAGCGCAAACTCTCGATCGAAGCGTCAAACGATTCAAGATAACTTAGCATAACGGAATCTATGGGATTACAAGAGATCTCGAGAGTGTTACCCAAGCGGGTCATGAGCCTAACAACTCTCCTTTCGCAATCAAGAACGGCACCATTACTGGATAACCAGTCCATGCCCAAAATCAACCCATAGCCCGTGAAGCCCAAAACAGAAGCATCACATCTAAACTCAACGCTAAGTATAGAAATCTTCAAACCCAAACATATCATGTACAAATAAGTGGAGCCTCCAATTGGGTTTGAAGCAACCAAGGGATCATCTACTAGACTGGTGTCTAAGTGCAGTGACTCAACTAATGATGATGAGATAAACGAATTCGATGCGCCAAAGTCGAATAAAGTTCGAACAGGATGATCGAGAGAACCAACTTTCAACCTAGACGGCCCTACCCCCATCAGGTATACCAGCCATGAGGGAATACATCTACCCTCCAGAAGATCCTGTACTTTGTCCTTACCTCTTTGGACAATCCTAATAAGGTGTCATATTTCTCCAAAACAACCAGCCTTCTCCTTTACATTCTCCTTTCGTGACCTTCTCGCCACGATGAGGTTTCTTCCTTTATTTACCTAATAGCTATTTGAACCTTCCTCCTCGTCCATCTTAAAGGTACCCACAAGCCCTCCACCTCCTTGGACTAACTTCTTAGCCCGACAAACGTCTTAGTCCCTTGAAGTGGTTCTTCCGTCTTTCATACGGAAGTCCTTATTTATCTTAAAAAAGACATCTATACGCGGAGGGGAAATTCAAAAAGAGATAGAGGAAGAGATTCAAAACGGAGAATCAAAGGAAGGATATATGGCTCTTGGGGATTATGTTCTTTTGTTTCAAAAATTTTTCTCTTACAAGACATGTTTTTGAAAATACTTCTTCCAAAAATGTTTTTTAGAAAAATGGTTTTCTAAAAAAATTTATCTGTTCTAGTAACCTTAAGCTCTGATACCACGTGTAACACCCCACACCCGTTAAGGTCACTCACTAAGGGAATGCCTTAAGTTCGGTGGAGTATTTTAAGTGAATATAGAACAGAAAAATTACAACAGACAGATATAAGTAATACTTGAAATTTAAAACATCATTTCATTGCAGCAGAAGGTAAACATGTTTGGTTACATATCAAAAACCAACAAGAGTCAAGTACAATATATCCATCTCGTTAAAACATAAGTACATAATCCCACTACATACTAATAGCCATAATAGAAAAGATAACCGAGCTTTACTTCAAGAGTCCAAGCTTCAAAAGATAGATAAAGCAATCTGAATCAAAGCCCACTAGTGCTAAGCCCACTCTGATAACCTGAGGGTTGGGAAAAAGATAAAAACAACGGGGTCAGACATAAGTCTGAGTGAGCCCTATAACTTTAACAATACAATCATTAAAGTAATTAGGGTATGATATAAACCTGGTACGGTACGACTGGGGATAAATGACTACACTAAGCAGCCAACTAGACTTAGGATGAACTAAGATAACGGTAAAGACATGCCTATCCACCCAAGGATAAATACTACACTGCACCACCCCAGATCTACCCACCCAAGGGTAATTTCTAACTGCACCACACCAGTCATTTCTACTTAAAGGTTGATCCCTCCCAAGGACTTAGAAAATTTTACATAGTAGTTTCGTGTACCCCTAGCTGACTACATAGGTGCCGTCTGCCCCTATCTCCACTAGGTGTACCCTGTACTTAGTAATCTTAATAGTAGTCTCTTGTACCCCTAGTTGACTACATAGGTGCCTTCTACCCCTATCTCCACTAGGTGTACCCACTACTCCCCAAGCGATCGGCTCTCTACCGTAGATACCCGTGCGGGCCCCACAGTGGGGTGTATCACTCCCCAAAGTGGCAACCCGATATAATCAATGGTGCACGGCTTATATCTACACGATGCAACAACGTCTTACCTACCAGCCCGGGTCCACACACGCATATGAAACCCGTTGGACTCGCGTTGCCACCGCTAACCCGTTTTTGGCCTCTTATAGTCAAGCCCAGTACGCGTGTCCCGTCCTCGACATGGGTCGAGCCCACTAAGATACATATGGGTTACTGGTTGAAATGGGCCCCCACAAGCTATCCACCTAAGCTTGTCACTTTATCTAGTGCATCCCACTTAACCCTTTTTAATAATCATGTCCACTTACATGTTTAAAGTTTGGTTAAGTCATCTAATCATATTTTAATTGCCACTCAAGGCACCCACTAGATTTCCACATGCCACCCAAGGCACTTACTTGATTTCCACATGCCACCCAAGGCACTTACTTAACCCTTTAATCGTGTTTAATTACATGTTCCACTTTGGTTAAGTAATCTAATTTTATCTTCTATTGCCACCCAAGGCAACCACTAGATTTTCCCCATGCCACCCAAGGCACTTACTTAACCCTTTAATCATGTTTAATTACATGTTCCACTTTGGTTAAGTATGCTAGTCGTATTTTCTATTGCCACCCAAGGCACCCACTTAACCCCTCATGCCCCACTACATGCTTATCTGGTTAAGTGTTTCTTAATTGATTAAGACCGTAACCTTTGCAAAGACCTCTCACATTAGACTATCTTTTATGGCAGCTGGATTTGCCGGTCGGGTCCGGGCAGCCTTACGCCATAACAGAGTCTAACCTCGTGTCTTTACACTTGTCACGTATTTTGTTTATGCCTAAGACCTCTCACATTGGGCCAATCATTTGTAGCCGTTGGATTTGCCGGGCGGTCCCGGACAGTTTTATGCTACAAAAGGGTCCAACCTCGTGTCTTAGTCGATTAATTATACCTAATTAATCACCCCCATAATTTGTATTAATTATCCCTAATTAATTACAAATTTAACGATGTACATAATTGACTCAATTATGTCCATCCAGTTTATGGTATGCATAATCATACCAACTTCACACCATTTCATTAACATGAATATTAACCCCATCGTTCCCCACGTAATTCGCTAACATGACATACTTAAAGGGAAGATTCATCACACATACAATGGGTTCAACTTGCATAACATTAGCATCAACATGGGTTTAAAAGGTGTCAACATGCATATAGCATCAAACCCAACTAGCATAAATAATCAACCCAAACTTGCATGAATCACATATGTCAAAAAGAGGTTAACTTGCATAAGTTACTTATGTCATACAAAGGGGTAAACTTGCATATGTATGTATGACATACAAAGGGGTTAACTTGCATATGTATGCATATCATACTAAGGTGTAAACTTGCACATGTTACTTGCATATAATCAAACACCAAACTTGCATAACATGTCATATATGAACTTGCATATAATCATACACCAAACTTGCATAACATATCATATATGTACTTGCATATAATTATACACCAAACTTGCATAACATATCATATAAGAACTTGCATATAATCATACACCAAACTTGCATAACATATCATATATGAACTTACATATAATCATACACCAAACTTGCATAACATGGTGTCATAATGGATCAATGTTTATCATAGCGATTTGCATATCTAGCATCATGAACACATAGCCTAAAACTTGCATAACTTGCATAACATCATGATCACATAGCATATGACTTGCATAACATCATAATCACATAGCATATGACTTGCATAACTTGCATAACATCATGATCACATAGCATATGACTTGCATAACTTGCATAACATCATAATCACATAGCATATGACTTGCATAACTTGCATAACATCATGATCACATAGCATATGACTTGCATAACTTGCATAACATGATGAACATATAGCATATAACTTGCATAACATCATGAACATATAGCATAAACTTGCATAGCATCATGAACACATAGCATATGGTAACATAACTTGCATTGATCCACATTCATAGCCATAACCTCATTATATCCTATCATAATCATTACAACAATTGGTCATTAAGGCTATAGAAACTCACAACTTGTTGACTAGCACTCCTATGAAGAAGATTAAGTTGCTAAAGTTGATTAGAAGTTGATTTGAGAAGCTATCTTCTTCTACAATTTGATGGAGGCTCCTTCAAGTTGCATTTTGATGGCATAACGACGTTGTAACTATTTTTAGTATGAATTAGGGTAGTCTTAGGGTGTATTTATAGAATTAGGATTTAGTTTAGGCCCTTAGATTAACCCTAATTTAGATTAGAGCCGTCAGATCTCGTCACAAGCCACCAGACACAGCCCAAACTTCTTCAGGCTGCACCCAGGTCACACAGACCGACAGGGGGGTCGACCCCTGTGTCGACCCCTGGGTCGACCCCTAGGGAGGGGGTCGACACCCATGTCGACCCTAGGGTCGACTCCCTCTGCCTGGCGGGAATTTTTCCCGCCTCTTCTGAAATGTGAAATTTCTGTTTTTAAATCTGTTTTGAATTTCTGAAAACTTCTTCGGGCCTTAACTGGGTCATACGGACTCCAATTTTCGAAAACTCGGACTCTATTTCGCGTATTTTTCCGAGACGAACGTAATGGCATAGCCCGTTTCCCCTGATTCAGATTTTAAAATTTAATTCTGCCCTGTTTTATATTATAGCAAGTTATTCAACATACGGGGTGTTACATTACTCATCGCAAAATCAATGAACACTTTTACCCCATTTTCAAAATGTTCACTTATTGCACCACTAATTTCCCTTCTTTGATACATCCAGCTCTAATCATTAAAGTAATTAGCCATTTTTCCTACTTTAAAATCTATGATGAAATAAAAAATAATCATTAATTTAATAGTTGTCTACAAACTTTATTTCAAAATAAATAACTATTAGTTCATTGACGCTTATGTGTCTTCTTTGATGGCCGATCATCCTACTTCCCATTACAAACATAATAGTGATTATATTTCGTAAATCATATAATTTTGAACGATTTCACAAAATTTTGGCAGCATTTCACCTGTGTCCCTTGTATCGTACACACGTGCGTGTACACAAGAAACGTAAAGGAAATGCCATCAAAATTTTGTGAACCGTTTAAAGTGATATGATCAATGAAATATAATTACTTTATAGTGTTTGTAACTTGTCCAATACAAGGACAAATATGACAAATGTTGTATCAGATGAATATAGATTTCTGTTTTGTAAAAGAACGAATATCCGTATAATGATCATATACAACACTTGTCAGACGGGGCCAAATAATAACTAAGGGTTTAAATAGTTATCTACATTAAATTTAAATATACAATTTGTAAACATTTTACTGTTTTAGAACATGTGTACAAAATTATATAATTTTAATTTACTTCGTGTTTGCACCAATTATAGTAATTTACTTTTTGTATGCATAAATTTATATATTTTGTAATTTACTTCGTGTTTGTCAACATAATATAATCTTCGTGTTTGCATAAATTATATTATTAGCAAACACTAGCTATTACACATATATAACATTCACTAACAAAATTTACCTAAACAAAAACAATTAAACCCTAAATCAATTTAACCCTAAACAATTTGATCGTTATTGTGACAATAATATCAATTAGAGGTTAACTTGATGTAATATACATATACTAACAAGTAGAAATTAAGCAAATTACAAATTAAATCTGAAATCAATTAAACCCTAAAAAATTAGGTTTTATGAAATTACCTAATTTGGATAACGAGAAGGGTGGAGATGGGTTGGAGAAGCTCTTAGATGGCGCCCAAAGAGGTTGGAGTGATGGAGGAAGGCTTGGCAGCAAATTTGGAAGGAGAGAAATGGTTGGAGGAGATGAATAATTGGTGGAGGAGGAGGAAATGAAGCTTTCGGTTGGTTGGAGCAAACAATATCTCATAAATTTTCAACGGCAACCAGCGTTCATTATTCCAACTGTTTCTAATGGTTTCCAACGGTTGCTAAAAAACCATTGGCAGCCGTTGGAAACTGGACGTCGGAATAACATACCATTCTAGTAGTGTTTGTTGTCCTCAATCGAAGCGCTTCCTATTTTTGTTTCATTTATCCACGTTTCGTTCGAAGTCTGGTATGTGCTTAAGTGCATGGGAAATGTTGCATGGTATGCTTGGTTTCAATGAGAAAATTTAACCGCTGGAGGATAAGCTAATAACAAAAGAAAGTAAAATAGGAAAATTAAGAGACAGGCCTTTTGATCCTTTTCAGGAAGGTCTATTGAAATGCATACAGTTTATTTAATTTCTGTTTTTTGGAACAATCCTATTAATGATGCGTATTTCTTCCCAGTTTCTTCTCCCATATGTCATATTAGTATTAATGCTTGCAGCATACCTTTGTAAATTTAAATTTTAAGGACAATTCAAATTAAAGAAATTTTTCAAAAAAAGATGATTTAAATGAAGTGTCCGATTAAATTAGCACCATAATGATAAAACAAATGTAATTTCATTGATAATTGAGAAGGGAAATATAACTATAACCTGTATTTTACATCAAACATTAACAGTTCGACTGAAGAACTTGATGGCACTATAGCTGTAGGATCTGATAAAGATGGACGTACTAACAAATAACTATATAGAGTACACTGATATGCTACTTTTATTACAATAAAGTGCATCATATGCATGCCCATAAGAATTGACTTTTTTTAAGTTTTCTGTATATGTGTTCTCACAATCTCACTAACTTTAAGAATAGAAATTTGTGCATATTCATATTTCAAAAGCTCATGGTTATGTAACATTTAGCTTTAGATATGTGTGACTCTAAATGAATAAATCGCCATATTTCAGTTTTATATAGTCACGACTTCATATGTTTATAAATGTGATAGTCTTAACATGCTTTGAAATCTCTGTGAAGCCTCATGAATGAGTTTTTAGGCATAGCATTTGAACCTATGTTTTTAGTATATCCAGGCATACAAAGTATTTTAATTGTCCATTTGTTGTGTGAAACTGACCAGCTGAGTGAATTGGTTTTCAGAACCTTAAAAGCACAAGGAAAACCAGAGCGGGCATGGTGTGTAGGGATGGAGAGTTGCATGCAATTTAGCTTTTCCTGCACATGCACATACATATTATGTTGCACCATCACACATTATACTTTTATGTGGTTTGTGTGCTTAGCAAAAGTTTTTCTTCATGGTTAAATGATTATTTTTGTTGAAAATTATAATAAAAATTGTGCCCTTATAGCATGTTTTAATCTTAAATTTGGCAACAACTATGTAAAAACTTCAATGGTGTCCCACTATAATATGATTACAGTCATTATGCCTAACTAAAACCTTACCCACAATATTTACATCGTTTGCCATCTAAACTTTAGTTTTACCACCTTTATTTTCCCAACTAAATACGTGTGATTTTTAACTGTCACAATTAGTAATTATTTAAATGTAAAAACGTTTGGTGTGTTTTGAATGTCAAAGGCTCTTATAATGTCACTAATCATTGAGCTTTCTGTTGCTTTGATCTTCTTGGATTTAAAATTATTTTCATGCTCTGAAGCTCTAGCCCAGTGTACGTATTAATTATCCAAGTTAGATTAACAAAGAACATTAAGCATCCTTACTCATTTTGGGATATTCCTCATAATTTTTTTTTTTGCATTGATGGGAAGTATTAAAGTCACACTGGTAGTCACATTTTCTCTTAATGGACATTATTTAAGTCTTATTGAGGTTGCCATAAATTATTTACTTCCAGACCAAAGAAGATACATTTGAATCTAAGGTCGTGGAAAAATATTCCTAAATTTTCAGAATTACCTTATCTTTAAAAAAAAAATAAAGCTATGTCTATCTGTTTGATAATCTTTATTAATAATTCTCTTTGGAGCACAAAGTTTTGTTCCGACCATGAACTTCCTAAAATTCCCTTAGTATGAGCTTTTAAATATACAAAATTATTTTAGCCTAATATCCCGAATAAATTAGGCATTTAATGTCACTTAGATTTGGATCTAATAAACCTTTTCAACAAATTCAAATTGCCTCTTTAATATCGCTGAAAAAGAGGATCTCTAATTAGGCTTTCATTGCAAATTTTAATCGCTTCTCATTTTAGTTGCTATTTATTTTAGTTTATGCATTTTATTGGTTTTAATGCTACGAATTTCCATGCGTAATTTACTACATCCATTCAGGTTTTTATTATGCAATTGAAATTTTACATTCCACAACAGTTTGCTTAAACCCTTTATCATATGTATGCACGATACTATTATATGTATAAACATACTTGTGTTTAAAATTAGAACTAAGATCATTTATATTTGGCATATAGATCTACTAATTCAATTTATTTTCCATATATAGAAGTTAATATTGACGTGGATATATGATAATTTCTTTTTTGGTTAGAAAGCAAATTTGCCACCATATCAATGAAGATTTTTTGTACAATATTTAGGTGCAAAGTTTAGGACAATTTCTTTGATTTAGTTGCTGATTATTTTAGTTTAAGCATTTTCATTGGTTCTAATGGTACGAATTTCCATGCATAATTTACTACATCCATTCAGGTTTTTATTATGCAATCAAATTTTTGCATTCCAAAAATGTTTGGTTTAAACCTTTATCATATGTATACATGATACTATTATATATGTATAAACATATTTGTGTTTAAAATTAGATCTAAGGTCATTTGTATATTATGTTTACACCAAAAAATGGCTTAAACACCAAAGGTACTAAAATTGCACCTCACCAAAATGGTAGGGAAATAAGTGGAGCCGTACATAACAATAATCGAAAATGAAAATGCGAGGAAGTTAAAATAGAGATAAGGTTTAGAGTGGTTCAGCCTTATATTAGGCCAACATCCACTATGAAGATAGCTTGCATTCTTATAACAAGGATTACAAAATATATAAACACTCTTTTTTCATACGTCTCTATACCCACTCAATATACTCTCATTCGTACATTTCAATCCTGGGATTTATGAGAGAATGGTAGAGTTTGAGGAGGAGAAGGATGGGTGAATGATTGAGAAGGAGATGTCTTTGTTTCCCCTAATTACAAGGTTGTATTTGATGCCATGGCCAAATGGGTGATAGAACTTCGAGTGAAGAAGATGATCATTACTTCCAAGTGTTTGAGGAGAGTCACTGAGGATAGAATTTAGCAGCACTTTGTGGCTAAAAAGATTGGATCCCTTTTACGCTGGCAGCCATGGCGTATTTATAGGTGAGCTCCCCTTGAGCAAGTGATTTGAAATCTGTATATGCAGGCTACGGGCCGTTAATCCCATTAATTACAAATATGTCATCGCCTAGCTGTAGCCAGCTGTCCGTAGCTATTTCCAGTTTTCATGTGCGAGCGATTCTATGGGAGCGAGCGTTTTGGGTAGACGGACGATCATGATTTTCTGATGCGGCTATGTCTGATCCTGAGTGAGCTAGCGATTACCTTTTTAGTGTGGAGGTGACTGACCAAGGCTTGCGACTTGAGATCTAAGTGCGCTCTTTATAAGAACTGGTGTACGACCGACCGATAGGTGATTTCTGACCAAAGTTTTGGCGTTCGACTAGCAGGAACATACGAGCGATAGGAGTTGCAATCCATGAGCGGTTGTTAATTGCACGCACGACCTTGACTCCTGCTCTGATGCGTGCGGCCAAACTTTGATACTAGGTCAAGCATCTTTCGTTGATGTGGGTGACTTGCTTTATTTTGATTCTCGAGCGGCTTTGTTCCGATATGAACGACTGACCTTTGCTTCTGCGCCTAAATCGTGACTTTATTCAGGCTTCGGCCTTGCCCTGTGTATTTTCTTTCCGTCCTTTATGAGTTGCTCAAACGACTTGGACAATACTATGTGCGATCAACACTGAAGGTGTTCGTTCTGTAGCTCCTACTCAAATCTTGTAACTCATTGTGCGTATGGATTTTTTGAGGGATTAACACTTGCTCTTCGAAGCCCGTAATTTCTTTTGGCAAAGAATTACTGGCTTTGACATAATTGATCACAACATTGTTTGGCAGGTATAATCCGGCTCATCGAAGGGTCGTTCTTGCAAAACCTAGGATTGTTCCGCTGTGGTGGACGGGTATCGTCTCTTTCTGTGAGCGCGGGGTCTGGTGTGTCTTATCATGCGAACGGTCGAATTGTGGGGCGCCAGCTGGAATTTGACGGGACACTTCTTTGCGCAATCAAGTATTAAGTTGACGTAGTGAGAATGCTCTGGATGCATGCCTTAAAATCTTCCCCCTTATTTACTTTTAACCTTCTCTTTTTTACCTTTTCTTTTCGAGAAATTCGTTCGACTATAGCTATGCTCCCTCGAGGGTTTTACCAGATAATTGATGTCTGTTATTCCTGCCTTGGCTCTTCTTCAAAAGATTTTGGCTTCCTTATCTCATTATCTTGCTTAGCGCTTGCAGCATCACCTGTTTACCTCGAGAAACTTCCTTTTGGATCCGAAGCATCATGATATTTTTGGGTGAGTTTTTCCCTTTATTTTGCCTCGTTTTGTTTGAGTACTTATGCATTTCCAAGCTTGGATGCTCTGAGTGTGGTCTGATTGAGTTAAACATGAACTTGGGATTAAAAACTTGGGATTTTGGCGATAGTCAAGTTTTGTATAGCAAAGATGCCGTTTCTGTAATTATCTTCAAGAATCTGAACCGTTTGGTGGTTTTCTTTAAAATCTTGATGTTGATATTGCTTATAAGTTGTTTGATGGAATGCCCCAGGATTCTCTAGTTGGAGTGCTTCTTTTCATGTCTGAGTCTATATTGATTTTTCTTTAAAATAGGTCGCCCAAGGATGGAGTTCTTCATGTCTAGGAGACTTAGGAAGAAGTCGATGGGAAAGGTTGGTAGCAAAAAGAGGCTTCAAGGTAAAAAGGACCTGGGTGCGACTGATACTCGAAGTCATCGTTCATTAAATGAACTCCCTGTTCCAGATGTTCAGATTGCTCTTGGTCGTCCACCTGTGGTTTCTTCATCCATCATTCCAAACCCTACAACTGTCCAGAGATCTCTTTATGTTCCCAATCCTTCCCATCCTGAACTTGCTGAACAGTTTGAGATTGGTGCCCAGCTAGCACGCGTTCTGATGTGTATATAGATCCATTTGATAAATGGATTATTGCAGGCAAAATGGATGCTATGAAGGACTGCATATTGGCTGAGTTCAATCAGTTGGAAGCACGTTCGAATCTGGTCGAAGACCTTATCATAAATTTCAGGGATTACATTGTAAAACAATTAGGTGCTTGGCATTCTCTTGTTGAAGACCGTCAGAAGGCAAATAAAGAGAACGTTGATCGACTCCATGCTTTGGAAAAAGACAGGATCGAGCTCGTCAAGGCTCTTGAATCTAGGGAGAAAATTATTGCTTATCTCATCTGAATGCTGTGTCTTGGTGGTGTTTTACCTTTTGCTATTTTGGTTTTAATTTAGGGTGATACTTTTAGTCTAGCTTGTGTATGCGGGAGACAACCTCGCTTATTATCGTACGTTTATATTAGTAACTTTTATGGCCTGCTTTGGACCTTAATGTGCTGTGATTTTGTTATGTAACCTAGCTATCTTTGCGTTAGTGCGTCGCACGCTGTACCTTTATTTTGATTTATATGTTTGGTCGGGTGCTTTGTTAAACGAACGGTTGCACCCTTTTTTTTTAACAGGATTTAGTCAAGTCCTGAAGTTTGTTATTCATCATAGGTTATTACGCGTTTGTATTATTATAAACATGTTTGGTATCTTTTATTAAGTTATATTCAACCCCGCGCCTGACTGACTTAGTGGACCAAGCCCTTCGGAGACTGGTTTTGAATACGTGCCCCTGGGGAGGTCTTGGGTTAAAAATATTCGATCCATTTTAGGCTCGGTTTGATAAGATTATTTTTAGTTGTCAAAAAGATCCTAGAATGGATACCCCCTTTTGGCTAGGATTTTTCTTACCCCCTTGCGGCTAGGATTTTTGTTACCCCCTTGCGGCTAGGATTTCTGATTGAGCTGGTCTTTCTAGCATGTTTGTGGTATTTCCAATACTAGGACTGGTGTTTTCCAGCCTAGATTTTTTTATTGCATTGCCTCTAGGAGGCGGACATTAGTCCTTGCTACCGAATTTGATTTCGGTTTTAAGGAGTTCGTTTCCGGCACCTGACAAGGCGCCTCTTTGGGACAAGCAATTTTTATCCATGGGATAGATTTAGTAATATTCTTGCATTTCCAACTAAGCCTGATGCCAATCCCTCGAATGAATGTTTGCTAAGAATTCTGCATATTCCAAAGCGAGAGGTGCGGCTTTTTGACTCGCCTTTTGTCTTAGAGTAGCCTGCTCTCTTGAAGCTATGTGTCTATTCATCCTATTTGATTTTGCCTAGTGTTTATGGTACTCAAGCCGCTTTGTTTAAGATGTTCCTTGAGGCTCTTCTCATCACAGTTCAGCTGTATATGATCAATTGCTTTTACCATGCCTACATTCCAAGAGACGGTTTTCTTTTAGCATGGACTAATAAATATGTTACTCAGGTAAGCACATAATAATTTTCTTTGTACAAGGCATTTGTAAGTAGACCATCGTTAAATATGAACATAGCGAATAACAAAGCAGGGGAAAGCGATTTAAGTAATAAGATAGAACCAGAGTTGTAAAGCAAAGTAATGGGATTCTAGTTCAAAGCTCCCTGATCAAGACACCAGTTAATGATCTTCAAGCGAGCGTTTGCTTCGGATTGATTTAGGCCTTTTTTCTTTAAAGCTTGTTGCCCTTTGTTTACGGAGAGCCGGAACAACATTCATGGTCCTGTACATATTGCTGTAAATGGTTTTTTCTGATTAGTCCCTCGATTACTAACTTTAAGTGCCTACAGTCGTTGGTATCATTCCCTGGCTATTTATGGAATTGACAAAGTCTTCCTGACTTCATAGCGACATCTTTGACTTGCCTTTGTTTCAAGATTGGGTATTTCTCGTGTTCTTAGTTGAAGATATGTCCAATAGTATCATTAAGGGGAATGAATTCGGAATTCGTGAAAAAGCATAGTTTCTTTTTTGCCCGACTATCTTTCCCTTCACTGCTCCTTTTCTGACTATTAGTGCTACTTTGCGTATTTCCTTTCTTCTCTAGCTATCCGTATTTCGATTTTTCTCCAATACTTATGTATTTTTCAGCTTTGTTGAGTAATTATTTGAGTGTACTTGGTTTCTTCTTCTTGATCCACCATCCCAATTCGGTCTCTTTACATATGCCCCCTTTCAGAGCAATTAGGACTAGACGGTGCTCGAAATTCTCAACTTCGGCTGCTGCTGCATTAAAGCAAGTAAGAAAAGCTTTGATGGACTCTCCTGGTCTTTGTTGTAATTCACTTAGCTCCATAACATCCCGAACTCTGGATGCCTGAGATTTGAATTGCTTGCTGAATAATTTTGCCAGGGTACTGAAGTCGTCCACAGACTGCGGCTGCAGCTTTGTGAACCATAGGTAAGCCACCCCTTCTAGATAAATTGGGAAATATAAGCACTTGATTTCATCGGTAGTGCATGCCCCATTCATATACTGGTCATATTTACAACGGAATATATTAGGGTCGCTTGTCCCATTATAGGACTGCAATGTTGGAGGTTCGAATTTTTGTGGATATGTAGTCTTCTTGATTCTTTCAGTGAGTGGGGTTTTAGTCGGGAAGGACTCCCATTCTTTTCGATCATCATTCTTCTTCAGACTTTCCTCCATAATTGCACGCGCCATTCCTAAAACGTATTTCCACTCCCTGCTTTGATCCATGGATTGAGCGCCTTCTTCTTCACCAATTTTTGGTCTAGATGTGTTCTTATGACCTAGAATCAAGGAATTTGGACATTCTTTTGGAAGAGACACCCTTATAATGGTGGGACTGTCTATCCGTTTCGTGATTGTGTCGTCAGAGTGGTCATGCACAGGCGCTTTGTTCTTTCCATAATCCAGATCAGTGTGATGCACAACTTTATGAATGGAATTCTGCTGTTTTGAGCTTGAAGTAGAGAATTCTACCTCTAGCTCGCAATTCGTTCGAGCGATCGAAGAACAAGTGGCACTTAGCGTGGATTTTGCGGTGGCGGCTTGAATAGCGAGTATTGACTCGAGTTTCTTCATTATCGCATTGTTCGCAATAGTTATTCGAGTCGTTAATCCTGTCATTGCTTCTTCCAATTCTTTCCTGGTTACAATTTCTTCAATTTCAGGCGGATCTTCTGCCCCAGAATAGGTAGTGGGCGACGTAATGGTGTAAACATTGTTGTTGGGGCTGTTGACCTTGTCTGTGACTCCCTTCAGCATGTCCATGACTCCAAGCATAATTTCTCTTAGAAAATCTCGTCGGACCTTAATGGGGAAAAAAACAAATACAGTCCCACGGTGGGCACCAAAATGTTTACACCAAAATATGGCTTAAACACCAAAGGCGCTAAAATTGTACTTCACCAGAATGGTAGGGAAATAAGTGGAGCCATACTTAACAATAATCGAAATTGAAAATGTGAGGAAGATAAAATAGAGATAAGGTTTAGAGTGGTTCATTCTTATATTAGGCCTACATCCACTATGAAGATAGCTTGCATTCTTATAACGAGGATTACAAAATACATAAACTCTCTTTTTCATACTTCTCTATACCCACTAAATATACTCTCATTCGTACATTTCAATCCTGGGATTTTATGAGAGAATGGTAGAGTTTGAGGAGGAGAAGGATGGGTGAATGATTGAGAAGGAAGATGTCATTGTTTCCCCTAATTACAAGGTTGTATTTGACGCCATAGCCAAATGGGTGATAAAACTTCGAGTGAAGAAGATGATCATTACTTCCAAGTGTTTGAGGAGTCAGTGAGGATAGAATTTAGCAGCACTTTGTGGCTAGAAAGATTGGATCCCTTTTACGCTGGCAGCCATGGTGTATTTATAGGTGATCCCCCTTGAGCAAGTGATCTGAAATCTGTATATGCAGGCTACAAGTCGTTCATCCCATTAATTACAAACTTGCCATCGCCTAGCTGTAGCCAGCTGTCCGTAGTTGTTTCCAGTTGTCATGTGTGAGCGATTTTATGAGAGCGAGCGTTTTGGGTAGACGGACAATCATGTTTTTATGATGCGGCTACGTCTGATCCTGAGTGAGCAGGTGATGACCTTTTTAGTATGGAGGTGACTGACCAAGGCTTGTGAGTTGAGATGTAAGTGTGCTCTTTGTAAGAACTGGTGTACGATCGACCGATAGGTGATTTCTGACCAAAGTATTGGCATTCGACTAGCAGGAAATACGAGCGGTAGGAGTTGCAATCCATGAGCGGTTGTTAATTGCACGCGCGACCTTGATTCCTACTCTGATGCGTGCGGTCGAACTTTGATATTAGGTCAAGCATCTTCCATTGCTGTGGACGACTAGCTTTATTTTGATTCTCGAGCGGCTTTATTCTGATATGAACGACCGACCTTTGCTTCTGCGCCTAAATCATGACTTTCTTCAGGCTTCGGCCTTGCCCTGTGTAGTTGCTTTCCGTCCTTTATGAGTCGCTCAAACGCCTTGGACAATACTATGCGCGATCGACCCTGAAGGTGTTCGTTCTGTAGCTCCTACTCCGATCTTGTAACTCAATGTGCGTATGGATTTTTTGAGGGATTAACATTTTGCATATAAATATACTAATTCAATTTATTTTTCATACATAGAAATTCCTATTGATGTGGATACATGGCAATTTCTTATATGGTTAGAAAGCAAATTTGGCATTATATCAATGACATTCTTTTAAACAATATTTAGGTGCTAAGTCTAGGCCAATTTCTTTGATTTAGTTGCTATTTTATTTTAGTTTATGCATTTTCATTGGTTCCATTGCTAAGAATTTCCATGCGTAATTTACTGCATCCATTCAAGTTTTTATTATGCAATTAAAATTTTACATTCCAAAACTGTTTTCTTTAAACCTTTATTATATGTATACATGATACTATTATATATGTATAAACATATTTGTGTTTAATATTAGAACTAAGGTCGTTTATATTTTGCATATAGATATACCAATTCAATTTATTTTCCATATATAGAAATTCCTATTGATGCGAAAATCACCTCCAGAGCAGCTTTAATGTCTGTCTCGACGGAACTGAAGAGTCTGGTAGAGCCGTCATCACCTGTTATATTAGGATTTGCGCGACGCTTTTCAACATCGTATTTGTCATATTTGTGGCAGATCGCTCAAAGCCCCATGTTAGTCATTTATTTTTAGTTCTTGGGCATTGTTATTGACACTTCAAATATTTTAAGGGGAGGCCACTTTTTTTATTTCAAAAATTGTTAAGGGGAGTACCAATGAGTAAATTAGCCCCTTAACAAATAAAGATAAATTTACCTTATTGCCCATTTAGCCCCTTAACAAATATAGATAATTTTACCTTAACAAATATTACAAGGGCCGTATTTTTTTCCGACTTGCATATATCGATTTTTTTAAAACCCTAAGTGATAAGCGTTTTCAGAGAAATATGATCGAACTAATTTTTTTTTGATCGACATAAATATGCCGAATTTTATAATTGCAGAGGCAATGCACCGAAATGATTATTAATTTTCGACATTTCACTGTCGAATACATATATAATTGATTACATACTGCATTCGGTGCAGTGGTGACGGACTGCTTATTTCAATTTGGTTTCCCTTGTGGAATAAGTTTTTTTTTTAATCTAAGTTGAAGGGGCAATTCAGGTATATTGAGTAGTGTGAAATAATATGTTTGTGTAGCTGCTTAACAATTTTTCAAAGAGTAGAGTGTTTTTATAAAAATGACCCCCCTTAACAATAGTTGAAGTGTCAATAATAATACCTTAGTTCTTATTGTTTAGTTGTTAAACTTTGGGAGTATTTCAAAGTTTCAGGTTCCTGAGTTTCGATTTTCTCGGTGGTTTGCAGTTTGCAGGTTTTGATGGCGCCAAGGGTTTGTAAATAGGAGTAAGAAGCAGAACGATTTGAAGGATGGGTCTGGTTGCTTATTCTGCTTGTTAGAAATCTTCGTGTAATACTCCTTAGAAATGGAGCTAATGTTCCTCCCATTGACATGTAGAATATAGCCGCCTGCCATAAATATACCAATTTTTTTCAGAAAGAATTTGTGTATAAATACACACACAAACGATATATGTAACTCCATCTTCAACATTTTATGTAAATATACTTTCGAATTTGTTTATGTTGTAAACTCTTTCTGCGTTTTTTTAGTTTCACATAATATTTATAAGATACACAATATTTGAGAAATAACCATGCGCGAAGAACGTGCCATGATCACGCGTGAAGCGCATGCCGTTACGCTCGTATGAATAAATATGTTCGGCGTCGTTCGTTGTTGACAAATTATTTTTACTAGTCAAGTCGCTTTTGATGCATCTAACACGGTAACGACCATTTTTCTCCATCAGGCTTCTATGTCATAATAAAACATATAAGTTTCTTATTTTTAGAAATAAAAAAGTACATGGATAAACTCTAATTGGTAACTAAACACGTAATTCAAAATCCATTACATACTCAAATATACTTTTCTAAACAAATAAATATTTGTGCTGATAAACTCATTAATTTGGTAAACACATGCATTGCCTCTTCAAAAGAAAGCTCAAATGCACAATTGTGCCTTAACGTGAAAGGCCAAACTCCTTAAAAGCCATGGAATAGCCCAACAATATTCCTCACGCCATAATAAACATTGGACTGTATCTTTAACCGATAAAAACTTGCATGCCCAAGTGACTATCGAACCTTGCATTTCCTTGAATAGCCACGGAATATCCAACAATCTTCTTCATTCCATACCAAACATTAGATTTTATCTTTAAACTCATAAACTCTTATATGGTCAAGTTAGAGAAAGCCCAAACTCACACCTATAATATTCACGCGTGCCCTACAATCTAATATTTGAAAGCTACTCAAGCAACTCTTCTACCGAAACTTCTCCTTATCTGTCGCCGCTATGATGAAGGTACATTAAAATCTAGCTTTTCAAACTGCAACGGTGACTCAGACCATCCAAACTTGTCTATGAGGGCAGTGAAAGATGCGAGGAAGGCAGTTCAGGTACTGAACTACTGATGCACGCGATTTCAATCGGATTTGAGCTGGTGATGAGAGACGGATAAATAATGGCTTTCAGGTTCTTACTCTCTGAAGTTTCACAATACAAACAAAGAAGCATGTCCATTTATGTCAATCTATGTTAACCCACCACCAAATGCAGAAGCCAGATCTCATCTTCAACCAAAATTCATCAAGTAAAAGCTAAATTCAATATAGCTAAAATAAAGTAAACCTAAAAACCATTACAATAGCCTAAGCCAGAATCTAAGCTAGTCGAGTCAAGCTCGATCACCGGAGAAATCCAAAACCGAGGGTGATATCTACACTGCAGGAAGAGGGAAAAGTAGAGGGTTGACTTCGCCTTTAAAGGATGACAAAGGGTTGCAGAGGTCAAGAGAGGTTCTACCATTAGTGAAGGGAAGGCAGAGGGCTCTTTATTAACCCACGTGAATATGAACAGTTGAGAACAGCGATTTCAATACATGGGGAAGTGTAAAAGTTTATATGGTAGCAGAAAGAAGTAGGGAAAATTGAACGTGTGGACCGAAAATTATGGAAGGGCCATGATTTCTTTTTACCTGAAATTCATTGATTTCTCAAAAGGATCTCAAAATAATCACGTGGATTAGCAACGTTAGCCATTCAATTTAAAATAAGTGAAGAAATATTGACCGTGAGCATTTAGTTATCTAAGCATTATTATATAAAGACCGAAATTTAGTCATTGAGCAGTCCCCAATAATACAAACCAATTACAAACTATTTTTCACTCTGTAACATACAGTATTAATGACTTGTTTATAGTTATTAATCGGTCATTAATTACAAACTAAAATTTATCAGTTTTTAATTGTTAGTCTTTAACGGGATATATTTTTGTCGTGAACAAAGATGAAGTCGTGGTCAAAAACGAGGAAGAGGTCATGGATATGGACATGGAAGAGGTTGGAGACCCAACAATGAAAAAAAACAATAGCAACAATAATTAAAGAGGAGAAAGCTCAACTATAGATCGTGGGAGAGGCAATTCAAATTCAAGATACGACAAGCTGTGTAATAAATATTATAATTGTGAGAAACTTGGGCATTATGCCTGTGAATGTAGAGTTCTAAGAAATAATTAAGTTGAAGGTAAGACCAATTCATACGGAAATAAATGGCAGACTTCTTCATCCCCTACGACATCCTAATTCTCTTCTGCTTGCGCTTCCGCCTCTAATTTCGCCTTTTCTCCTCAACACTGTTCTTCCCTCCTCTCTATGGCCAAGCAAAAGAAAGCAAAGTCTCCTACCATATTGACTAGATCTGGAAGTCGCAACAAAGCCCTCGCCTCGTTGTCAGATTCTGATGCCGATCCAAATGTTGTAGCAATAGGTGCTTCTCCTTGTTCAGTGTACACGCTTCCTGAGTCTCATCCTCTAAATACACTAATTGCTGTTGCTGCTAAAACTTCAACCTCCTCGGAAGCCCTAAACTCTGGAAAGTCCCCTTTGTCTCCAATGCTTGCCAAGCTCCTCCAGCTTGGCCTCTTCCAGGTGTAACTTCTCATATTTCCACTGGAATTGGAACTGTTGCTGTCAATTTGGGTTTATTACCTAATAGCACGCCAGTTGTTTGTGATAATGCCCCCAATGAAACAACACCCTTAAATGGAACTCTCACTTTGCTTCATTACCCAATATCGCTGGTGAATACATGCCTATCGAGATCAAAATTCTTGAGACTGTTTTTGGTTCCATTCCGCCCCCGAGTTACGCTCCGAAGCTGCTACTTTCTGGAAGGATCAGATTGTGGGTTTCTTCCTTGATTCTAAAATGCCTACTTTCACTTTGTTAACTGCGTGTAGGAACTCGTGGCGTATTCGAGCATAGTTGAGTTTAACACATGTTGACGGTTTATTCTACTTCAAATTTTCCTCCCCTGAGGAAAGGTTACGAGTCCTTGAATCAGCTCCTTCTATCATTCGAGGTAAGTCATTCATTGTTACCTCTTGGTGTCTGTCTATTGATAGAGTCAGAAAGCAAGTTCTGTCTATCCCGGTTTAGGCCCAGTTTATCCGTGTTTCCTCTCCTTTTCAGACCCTCTTAGGTCTTAATTTATTGGTATGCCATATTGAGAAGCTAAAATGTTTCTATGCCAATACTGTAGCTAGAAAGAATCTAATCTATGCTAGAGCTTTAATTGAGGTTAAGCCTGATAAACCTCTTCCTACTCAGATTAATGTCTGTATTGATAACCGTGAGTTTCTTGTGGAAGTGAGTTACAAATGGAAACAAGATATATGCATAACATGTAAGTCTTTTGGTCACTACTCTGATTCGTGTCCATCTGCTGCAGCGATTCCCCCTAGAATAAGATTCCACTGCCTCACCCTCCTATTAGGATGTGGATACCTAAAGTGAAGCAAGTAGTGCCTGACATTTTTTCTACTGATGATGATGAAAATATTGTTGATGATGAGAATACTGTTGATGCAATGCCTGTCGAGGACATGGTTGTTGAGCCAGAGGATTCTACCTATCAGTTATCTTCTCATGATCTTGATCCCAATCCTGATTTCTATTGGGCTCCTAAGGACAGAGCATGAGTTCATGCACCTACTAGTATGCGTCATGATTTTGAGTACTATTTCTATTCTCTAGTTGGGCCTAGTTATTTGCATCGCCTATTTTATCATCCTGTTGAGGGTGACTTACTACTATGGGACGAAGGTGAACTTGGTATGGATAACGCAGTTATGATGGAGGATACTTCATGGGATCGAAGCACCATTTTTTCAAACGACTCCCCGAATTATGTGGACGATTTGGTAAGAAGATTTTCTCATCACATTGCGATTATGAATCATTTTGCTCTATGAGGAGTTTTTTCTCTTAAGCTAAACTATGATGTTGTTTGTAATATTTTGTTATTTTGGTACTAGACAGTGACTGGTCACTTCAAACTAGATAGTTGCCCTACACATGTGGAGAGCACCTGTTTCTTTCTTTTTATAATAAAAGTGGTACGACCACTATAATCCGGCTTGCCTTGCAAAAAGAAGAAGATAAGACCAATTACGTTGAAGAAAGAAGTACAGAATATGGTACATTACTACAGGCCCATAAAGAAAATGAAAAAGGGGAGTACAATCAATGGTACTTTGATAGCAGTACAAGCAACCACATGTATGAAAGAAAAAATATGTTCATGGATCTTGATGAATCAGTGAAGTGCAACGTGGCATTTGGATATGAATCAAAGGTAGCAGTGAAAGAAAAAGAAAATGTTCTTATATGAATAAAGAATGGATAGCATCAATTCATTTCTAATGTTTTCTATGTGCCAAACATGAAGAGCAACATCTTGAGTCTAGGACAACTCTTAGAGAAATGTTATGATATTCGATTAAAAGTTAATAATCTTTCCACATGAGATAGTGCAAGCAACCTCATTACTAAGGTACCAATGTCAAGAAGTAGAATGATTGTGCCTAAATATGATGTCGCTCAATGCCTTAAGCATGTTAGAAAGATGCCACTTGGATTTGACATCTTCGTTTTGGACATATTAGCATTAGATGACTAGAATTTTTCTCCAAGAAGGGAATAGTAAAAGGATTATCTTGCATAAGTCATTCCAATCAAGTGTGCCAAGTAGGTTTAATTGGAAAGCAATTCAAAATGGGATTTACAAAGGGATTATACTCAAGGGCTAATAAACCATTAGAACACGTACATACGGATATGTGTGGGTCGACCACGCCAAGACTACTGGGTAAGAGTAACTATTTCCCTCTCTTCGTTTATGATTTTTCAAGAAAAATATGGGTTTATTTTTAAAGGAGAAATTAGAGGTATTTGGGAACTTCAATAAGCTCATGTTGAGAGGGAAAGTGGCCTTATGATAAAAGCCATGAGATATGACTGTGGAGGAGAGTTCACATCCAAAGAATTCCAGAGGTATTGTGAAGATAATGGAATTCGATGACAACTAGCAATGCCTAGATCTCCTCAACAAAATGGAGTAGCGAAAAGGATGAATAGGACAATCCTTGAATCATGAGGAGCATACTCAAAAGTAAGAGGCTACCAAAAGAATTTTGGATGAAAGCGGTGGCATGTGCGGTTTATCTATCAAACTGATCTCCAACGAGAAGTGCATGAGAGAAGACATCACAAGAAGCACGGAGCGGAAGGAAGCCTGACATTTCTCATCTAAGAGTTTCTGGAAGCAAAACACATGTACACATATCAAACTAGAAGAGAAACAAATTGGATGACATAAGTGTGAAGTATATTTTCATTGGTTATGACGCAAACTCTTAAGGCTATAAACTTTACAATTATGATTCCTGATACGAAGAAGATAATAATTAGTCGAGATGTTATATTTGATGAAGAAGGAGAAGGGGATTGAAGATCGCATGATGAAAATTACAACTTCTTTCCATATTTTGAAGGAGATGAAATACAACAACCAAGGAGCGACCAATCAAGAGAAAAGCCCACTTTCCCACTAGCTTCACCGACAACAAGTTGCCAAAAAATGAGAGCTTAAGTAAAAAGGTTTCTCTCTTTAAAAGCCTTTAAGAAATTTATGAGGTAGTTGAAAATCAAGACAATTTTACTCTCTTCTGTCTATTTGTAGATTGTAGGACTATAAACTTTCAGGCAGCTTTGCAAAAGAAGAGTTGGTGTGCTATGGACAAAGAAATAAAGGCGATCAAGAAAAATGACACGTGTGAGTTAGCTTCACTTTCAAAAGGGCATAAGGCAATTGTGGACCGATGGATGTTCAAAGTAAAAAAAATTCCAAAGAAGAAGTTGAAAGATATAAGGAAAGATTGGTGGCAAAAGAGTATACTCAAAGAGCTGGCATAGACTATGATGAGGCGTTCGCTCCAGTTGCTCGATTAAAAACTATTAGATTAATAATTTCTTTAGCAGCCCAAAATAATTGGAAGATACATTAATGTGAAATAATCTACCTTTCTAAATGGATTTCTTGAAGAAGAAGTTTGCATCGAGCAGCCAAAAGGCTATGAATTCAAGAGAGAAGAAGATAAGGTCTTGAAGCTAAAGAAGGCACTATATGGGTTGAAACAATCTCCAAGAGATTGGAATGTTTGAATTGATAAGTACCTCCAAGAGAGAAACTTCATTAAATGTCCATATGAGCATGCACTCTACATCAAAATCTAAAATGGTGATACGTTGATTGTATGTTTGTATCTTGATGACTTGATCTTCACAGGTAGCAATCAAGGCATGTTTAATAAGTTTAAGAAAGAGATGAAAAATGAGTTTGAGATGATTGATATTGGGTTCACGTCCTATTACCTCATCATTAAAGTAAAACAAGAAGATAAGGCATCCTAATCACACAAGAAGGTTATGCTAAAGAAGTATCAAGGAAGTTCAAGATGGATGACTCTAACCTAGTTTTCACGCCAGTCGAATGTAGAATCAAATTGTCAAGGCATGAGGAATTAGAAAACATAGACTTAACACTCTTCAAGAGCTTGGTTGGCAGCTTGCGATATTTAATGTGCATAAGGCCCAACATTCTATATGCGGTAGGAGTTATGAGTCGATACCTGGAGAATCCAACAACAACTCATTTGAAGGCGGCAAAGAGGATTCTTCACTATGTTAAAGGGACAAAAAACTTTGGTTTATACTCTATCTTTGATAATTACGAGCTTGTTGGATATAGCGATAGCGATTTGATTGGAGGTATGAATGACCAAAATATAACAAGTTGTTTCGTGTTCTACATAGGAGCCACTACTTTTACATGGATATCCAAAAAACAATCAATGGTCACTCTTTCCACATGTGAAGCAGAGCATGTAGCTACTACTTCATGTGTTTTCCATGTAACTTGGTTAAGGAACCTGCAAAAGGAATTAAATTTTCCACAAGAGGAGCCGACCAAGATTTTCATGGATAACAAGTTATCAATTGCTTTGGCCAGGAATCCAGTTTTTAATGATCGAAGCAAGCATATTGATACACATTAGAGAGTGTGTCATCAAAAGGAAGTGCAATTCAAGTATGTGAAGTCTAATGATCAAATAACTAATGTTTTCAGCAAGCCTCTCAAGGATGAAGACTTTATTAGGTTAAGGTATCTGCTTGGAATAATTAAACTAAGTTTATGGGGGGATGTTGAAAATAAACTTGGGTTTTTAAGGAAATATCGATTATGTAACAAATTTAAAATTTGTATTTAGGGAAGGGCAAAATAAATGGTAATAAAATTTAGAGTTATCAAATATGTAATTTGGATATTTTTAGAAAATGCTTTGCTAAGAAAAATCTTGAAAAATAGCGAATGAAAGAGAAATCTAGAAAAAGAAAAGTCTAGATGCTTTGTTATGTTATAAGTTGAGATGTGCTCTCTCATTTATTCTATTAAGAAAGAAATAAGCATCAATAAAGAGAGGGTTTCAATAGTAGAAAGTTTCTTTCTTGTATTCTCACCCTCTTTCTCCTAAAAACCTCCAACACTTTTGACTTGAAACCACATGAATTCATAAATTTTTGAGTGAGCTGCTCAGACGTATAAAATTGTTGTATCAATCAAGAAGCTAAGCTAAGCATTTCATTTATTAAACTATAATATTAATTAATATTCGACTTTTACAGTATGCGACCCGTTAGGGCTATAAATTTTGTACGAATGTCTTATGTTTGTTCGTGTCTATGACCAAAATATGTCCATCCGAGTCCACCCGATGTTCATTTAGGATAGGAATTAAGACAATAAAATTTATACAAGAAAAAATCAAGTTCGGTCCATGTTAGTCTGAATTCATTCAAATATCTCGTACTTTGACATACAGTTAAGAGAAAATCTAATAAAATATATAAAATTTGATATAATATCCATGTCCGACCGAGTCCGTTCATGCTAGTTTCTGAAAAATAAATGTCCATGTCCAATCGATTTCAATTAGGACATGAGTTAGGACAACAAAATTTATATTAGAAAAAAAATTCATTTGGTCTGTGTTCGGTCCAATTTTATTAAGATAAAAACTGAACACAACTCCGTCGGTCCGGTTTTCCCGGTTTACACCCCTACTGATGTCTTGCTAAAGTCTAAAAACATAACAGAATTTGAAAATATGCCTCTAAGGCTGTCAATGTGTAACTAAAAAATTCGATTTCTGACAACATACATATCCGAAAATATGAAATATATCTGTTATCTGAGATGCAGTTACGGACATCCCGTATCCGAAAACCCTTCCGGATAAGTATATGGTTATAGTAGTATCCATATCCAAAAAATATCTGTTTGATATTCTGATTTGTAAACGCATGTGTGTATATGTATATGCATATATCTATGCAGTTATTGCCCTGCTATTATGTAATGACCTGCCTTTTTGGCTGCTTCAAGTCGGTAATTAAACCAACTTAAAACGTTCTCAAAGGCAAATTGTTAGGGGTAGTTACACATTTGAACAGAAACAAAACAAACTTTTATTAATACAACAATATTTTTACGTCAGAGTTACGTGAATTATATATCAGAGTACAATATATATACAGTAGAAACACTAGAGTACAGTGGAAGAATATATATGATCCAGTATAATAGCTCCAGTCTATACCATCACCTGCTCTATAAAATGAGTTCAAGACTATCTGCACACCAAAACTACTAGGCTGCCCGTATGGAAAAGTATGGACATCCAATGTTTAGCTGGAAGAACAATAAACTCCAGTTCAGTCATGAGACTGGTGTGAAAACTAAAAAAAATTATATTTATTTTAAAGTCAGGTAACTCATAAGACCACGCCATATAAAAACGAAACGTGTTTTTCCCTTATGAATACGAGTGCAAAAAATTGATAACACTTTTTTGAAAATGAAGCTATCATAGGGTTTCGAGGCACACACACAATGCAAACACACACATAGGAAAGATTTTTGCTTATGATAACCAAAAATGCTTGATACATGAAAAATCATCCGATATGATTATTGCGGAAAATTATTTCACAAGTAAATGTATCAATTCTACCCAGCATATGTACCATATATTATGCGAATGTATAGTATACAACTATTTGCTCGTATTGAAGAATGGGTTTTCATCAAATGACTAGGCTAGGTAACTTCCTTATCCGTTGGGTACACCTCTTGAGGGATGTCCCAAGAACCAACTGGCTCGCTGCCGACACAAGGTCGGGTTATCCCTTAACTGGATAAATTAGATCACGCCTGAGTATGTCATCTCTCGGTCGTGACCGACCTTTAACCAGGTGTAACACCCCACATCCGTTAAGGTCACTCACAAAGGGAATGCCTGAAATTCGGTGGAGAGTTATAGGTAAAAGATACAGATAAATTACAAGACAGACAAAATTAAAACAGCGGAAAATAGAACTTTACTTTATTGATCAAATAGTTTGTACAACAATTATTTTCCAATACCAGAATATCTGTCTTACAAGATAAAGAAGCATAAAATAACATTTATATTCCCCAATATAGCATAAGCCAGCCATAGCAGTGGAAAAGAGAATCCAAAATACTTCGACTAATCTTCAAGCTTGGAAAGAAAACTGAGCTAAGTAGTAACGTTCTCTCCCTACGGACCTGGGGGGGAACGGAAGACAAGGAGGCGAAAGAAAACAGAGTCAGACATAAAGTCTGGTAAGTTCAGTAACTTTCAGCATGTGAACAAGTAAAAACAACATGACATGGATTAACTGAATACAAGGCAATACCATGATGATAGGTTTAACAAGATAACGCAAGCTATGCTGAGGCAAGATAAAACTGAATGTACTAATAAATTGGATCTAACGACAAGCTGAATATACTGATAAACTGAATATGCTTCCATACTTTCTCTACTTCGCGATTACCCTGTTATTCTGGTTTCTATATCTCTGCACCACCTAACTAGTGTCCAACTAGTAATCTGTATAAACTGATAAAACAATAACATGATCCCAATCCTCGAAATTGTGGTTGTTTTCAGGTGTACATCTATTATTTATTACCTAGATCTAATCTAGGGTTTACGCTACCCAGGGCTACTGGGGTTTGAGCTACCTATTGAACATTTCTCGGATTTTAGGGTTTACGCGACCTAAGTCCTGCTAGGGATTACGCTACCTATCGAACGGCGCCCCTAATCTAGGACACACTACCCAGAGCGGTATATGTTCCTAGACTTTCCCCACGTATGTGTCGTGAATCGTTATCGCTATCTAGATGCACATGTCCTCTATATGTGCGACCTGAGTCTCGTGGCAGGGCAAATCAAGAAACACGGAACTCGGTCGGGAGCTTTCAGATATCTGCCGATGCAGATGCTAAGGTCTGTTTTTCCAGTGGCTATGGTCCCACTTGACCCCTCCCTCAACTAATGAAAGGCACACCTTGAAAAATGAGAACTAAACGCACGACCTTTATGCCCCCACTAACATATGGCCATCCGCACCCATAACTAGATAGCAAGTATATGATCTTTTGGAGTTCTCCGCCTTTCTGCTGTACGTATCTCGACTGACTCAAGATGGTGGGTAGATGACGAGTTGCTATCACAGGGCTACTGGTCTCGCCGAATCACGCTGGTCCATCCTAGTCTTTAGATTGCCATATATTGCAACCAAGGTGAAACACCCCACCTCCGTTAAGATCACTCACAAAGGGAATGCTTTAACTTTGGTGGAGGTTTATAAGTAAAAGCCACGGATAAACTCAAGACAAATATAAATACACATATTTTATACAGCAGAAACCAAACAGACTTTTATTTCATCGATACGTGTTTAAACAAAATATTCCATAATTGTCTCAGAATATTTCCAACATTACAACATCATTACTGTCTTGATTATTAAAGAAGCATAAAACATAAATAAAGTGACAAAAATCCCCATAGTGATATCCAAAGACATAATCCGAGCAAAAGAATCCAAATCATACATCTACGTTCTTGGAGCTTGTAAAGAGTCTGACTGAGCTGAGTTGTTTCCTCCCTGTGGACCTGGGGGGGGGGGGGGGACGAAAAGAAAATAGAGTCAGACATAAAGCCTGAGTAAATCTAGTAACTCTTCAGTATGTGAATAAGAAAAGGGCATGACAGACATAAACTGAAAATAGGAAAGTGTCACAAGCTAAGGAAGTGTCGAATGTACTATCGCACCTGTAACAACCCTGAATTTTTGGGCCAATTTAAAATTTTATTTTAAGTGATTTTAATGAGTTTTGATATTTAAAATAATCTATTTTAAATAATAATGATCACAAATTTGATTTAAATAGAAGTTAGAATGAATAATTTAATTTTAATTATAAAAAAAATTAGAAATAGCGCGGTAGTTTGAAAAGTCAAACTTGAAATTTGACTGACCATACAGGACGCAAAATTTAACGGATTTAAGTGAAACCAAAAATATTAGAATCTATTTAAAAATATCTTTCCAACGAATCCGAAAAATCGAAATTTCATAGCGGAAATCAAAAGTTATGGCCAATTCAATTTTTAGAAAAGTCCCTAGGTAATTTGCATAGTCAATAATGCTACTTTTTGCATATAAAGGAATTTCGACTTGAAACCACTTCCATTGAGTTCAAAATGATGTTTCTGCATTGAAAAACAGTAAACACTTATATATTTCGAGTTTCGGAAATTATTGATTTAAAAATGTATTTTTAATATTAAATATATACGCCTTAAAAATGGAAATTTTGCAAACGACCTCCGTTTTTGACGAGACCACATTTTTTGGATCCGGAATATTAAATTATTACTAGATTCCAAAATTCGTAATTTTTGGAGTCAGTATGTGGTCGTTATTAATTTTACAGTGAAAAACGGTCAATTTTCAGAATTTAAAAATTCATAATTTATTCATACGAACTCGGAATTTAACGAAACCAGTTTCTTTGAATCCGTAATGTCAAGAAATATTTATGTTTCAATTTTCATAAAAATTGGAATTCGTAGGTGTTAACACGAATTTTTAGAATATGAAAATGGGTGCAAATTGTATAAATAAATACATAAAAGGGTAATTGGGCCTAATAACATTCTTAACCCCATATAAAATATCTTTTCCTCAGCCAATAGCTGAATCATAACCCTAAACCTACCAGCCACCTTCTCCTTCTTCATTTTCATGGCCTCCACTCTAAATAATTCTTTGCAAATAAGCCCCTGAAAACAAAACAATTTATAACTCTCAATCCAAACCAAATCAGACCAAACACTTTCTGGGTTTTGTTCATCTTCTTATCCTCTTTCTACCACGAAAAATTCAAGACCTATCGTCGCACGGGTTCGCCGGAATCTCAATCTAAAAGCAGCAACCATATTTTCGTTTTTTGGCTATTGCGGGCCCCACGAAGAGAGTTAGGTCGAGCAACTTCAGGAAGAGGTAGAGGGGAACCATACGGTTCTTTTGGCGGTGGTGGCATGGTCTCAGGTGGTCGGAGTTGGCCGGAATGTCAATTTTATTGGAGGGGTGCTGAAAACAGGACAGTCACAAAGATGAGCAATTTCCCGCCAATCCCTGCATTTTCAGGCGAAGTGACAAACAGAGAAGTTGTTCGGGAGGTCGAGGCCAAGCTACTGTAAAAATTTGGGGGCATTTAGATCACCGAGGCGGTCGCAGCACCAAGATGAACGGAAACTGTACTTTTCCGTTCATCTGCAGATCGTGGGCCCCACGTGGCGAATTGGAGGGGGGACCACTAGCCGTGGAAAGAGGGGGAGAAGCCGGAGAGAATGGCGCTGGTTTCGTGCAATTCCGACGTACGGTTTGGCCGTGGCGAGCATTTTAAGTTCAGGGTGCTGTTTGAAAAAAAGGTTAGGGGCTTAAACGCGAAACATTTATGTTCTATGTTCGTAATGCAATATCTTTTACATACGAGATCGAAATTTGACGATTTCAGGTCTGCTGTGATCGTGGCGATGAGAGCTTCGCGTGGACACCAAATTTGTCCAATTTGGAGAAAATTGAAATTTTGGGTAATTTTTACAAATTTAAATATTATTTTAATTGATTTGTTAACTTCGCAAGTGCATAACTTTTTGTCACGTTATCGAAATTGCATGAAACTGAATCCGTTGAGATCGTTATGTCAAGAGCTTCGAGCGAGCAGTAATTTTGTCCAATTTGGAGCAAGTTGAAAATTTGGGTAATTTTCATAATTTAAATTAGTGAATATTAGGCACACATCCCTAAAACGAAACTTAATTAGGCTCACATCCGGTCATAAACTTATTGTAAATTAGGTCCCTATTTTCAAAAACATATAAAAAAATATAAAAAAATATAAAAAAACCATGTAAATTCGTATTTAATTAAAACAATTAATCGTGAAAAAAATCAGATCAAAAAAACATTAAAAACAACGTTGAAATCATGAAATACAGAAAATCAACGAAATGCAGTAAATTGCATCAAAACATGCATATAAGTCGATTAGTTGCATACTTGTATGCATTTATTTCAAACCCGCGTCAAAACTGCAGTATAAATGCATACATGTATGCACATATTGTTAAAACATGCATCTGCTGATGCATTTGTTTAAAAACTGCATACCTACGTGCAACTTATTCACGTTTGCATGTATTTTGACATATATGCACACATGTATGCAGTTATATAGAAAAACTGCATACATGTATGCAATTTTTCAAACAGGCGTGCATAAATATATGCATGTGTATTCGAATAGTTGCATAAATGTATGCAACTATTCGTAAAAGTTGCATACATTGATGCAACTTTTTTTTTTAATTTCTGTGGACTTCCGAGAATATTTACAGATTTTAGAATTTTTTTTTTTTTTTTTAAGTGATAGCGCCTGAAAATTTGGACAGAAAACGAAAGAGGCGGAGGTATGGAAAGTGGCAGGCGGAAGATTCCAGGCGGCAGCTAAAATAGGGGGCGGGTTTACAGAGAAAACATTAATTACAGGGATGTATTGTGAATTTAAAACTTGCAAAATAGTTGCATACATGTATGCAACTTTTGCCAATAGTTGCATACATGTATGCAAGTATTTCTGAAGCTGTTTTAGTTGAAAATGTATGCAGAAACTTGCATACATGTGTGCAACTATTTGAAATACTTGCACACATGTATGCAAGTATTTACATGTGAAAATAAAATATGTGCAGAAACTTGCATACATGTATGCAACTATTTTAAATACTTGCACACATGTATGCAAGTATTGCATGTAAAAATATAACAGAGAAATACTTGCACAGATGAATGCAAGTATTCCAAATATGTGCATGATTTGATGCAAATTACTGCATTTTTCGTTGTTTTCTGTATTTTTTCGATTTTGATGCATGTTTTGATTTTATTATGATCTGAATTTTTGGGCGAGTACATGTTTTATTTAAATACGAATTTACGTGATTTTTTTATATTTTTTTAATATTTTTTTTATGAATTTTCGAAAAACAGGGACTAAATTTACAATAAGTTTATGACCGGGTTTTTTTTATATTTTGAAACCTAATAGGGACCTCTAAAAAACGCACCCTTTAAATTAATTATTTAATTATTACAAACTTCGAAAATTCATATCTTTTTGATACGAACTCGAAATCGCACGAAACAGGATTTGCTGCGATCAGTGAGTCGAGAGCTACGCGTAGACACTAATTTCATCAAATTTGGAGCATGTTGAATTTTGGGCTAAAATTGGGGCCGAACCGTCATTTAAAGCCGGCAAAAGTGAGAACTCTTTTGCTCACTCAATTTTCGAATAGTTATTTATTTTTATAATTAAATGTAAATAAATTATTGGTGATGGAAGTAATTGTTTGTTGAACGGATTGTGGATTTGGATGTCATGTCATGTTATGTTTGAAATTGAAAATATTCAACAGGTTAAACTAATGATTTATTATTTATGATAATTTAAAATGATGTTACACTGCCATTGACAAGTTACTTGACTTGTTGATGTTGATTGGGACGATTGTTTTACACCTCGCCCAAGTGCACAAAATTATGTGTTGGCTGAAACCCCACACGGGTCTTGGGTTGATATTTGACTACACATCACCCTTGTGTTTAGTGTAAATTGCACTTTGGCTGTTATGTGAATGGTTGACATTATTATAGAATAAGTGCAATGTTTGAAATCCGTATAATTAAATTACATGGAAATTGTGTGAGTCTCATTCCAATTTTGAGTTAAAGAATATTATAATCCAGTATTCAATTAAAAGAACCAAAGGATGGTTTCCATGTTTTCAAATGGGAAGGTACGTATTGTCAAAGTTACAATAAAAAGAGTGAATTTGAAAGATAACATTTTTATTAGTAAAAAATTTACAATAAGAGATTAGAATTAAAAAGATACCCTTTTTAATTGTCAACATGTTAAATTAGGAAGATTTACATTTTTTTTTTATGTAATAAAAAGAATGGACTTTACATTGTAATTAAAGAGTAAATTTTACATTGTAAAGAATGGCTTTTATATTGAAAATTTGACGATGTAAATAGAAAGACGATCTTTTTATATTGAGAATAAAAAGACAATATTTTTATTGTAAATAAAAAGATCACATCTTTGTTTTGAAAAGATAATATTTTTACATTGTAAAATAGAAAAGTTAATATTTTTACATTGTAAAATAGAAAAGTTAATATTTTTACATTGTAAAATAGAAAAGATGATATTTTTACATTGTAAAATAAAGAAGTTAATATTTTTACATAGTAAAATAGAGAAGTTGATATTTTTACATTGTGAAATATAAAAACTGATATTTTTACATTACAAGTATAAAAGTTGATATCTTTACAATGTAAATATAAAAGAAACACTTTTACATTGTACATAAAAAGATGATGTTTTTACATTGTAAGTAAAAGAATGAAATTTTATGATGTAAAATAAAGTTGCATCATTTTTATATGCAAATATAAGATAGAAATTGACGATGAAATAAAGTTGCATCAATTGACGATGAAATAAAGTTGCATCATTTTTATATGCAAATATAAGATAGAAAATGACGATGAAATAAAGTTGCATTTTTATATGCAAAAAAAAAAAAAAAAAAAAAAAAATAGGAGTAGGAATTTACGACGAAACAAAATTTACATTTTTATTAACGTAAATAAAAGGGATTTTCATTACATTGAAATTTTACATTTTCCTTTGTAATTAATAGGTGAAATTCATAGTTTGTCAAAAATTACATTTTTATATGTAAATTATAAAGTGAATTAACGTTGTATGTTAAAAATTACTTTTTTTTCTTTGTAATTAAAAGGTGAATTCCATCGTATGTCAAAATTTACATTTTTATATGTAAATTATAAAGTGAATTTATGTCGTATATTAAAAATTACATTTTTCTTTGTAATTAATATGAGAATTCTATCATATGTTAAAATTTACATTTTTATATGTAAATTATAAAGTGAATTAATGCCGTATGTTAAAAATTACTTTTTCCTTTGTAATTAACATGGAAATTTCATCGTATGTGAAAATTTACATTTTTATATGTAAATTATATAGGGAATTACACTGTAGGATAAAATTTACATTTTTATATGTAATTAAAACATGAATTTACATTGTGTGTTAAATATTACATTTTTATATGTAATGTCTATAGGAAAGTATACCGTATGACAAAACTACATTTTTCTATGCAATTAAAGAATGCAATTTCATTGTATGATCGAAATTGCATTTTTCTTATGTATATATGTAACATAAAATGAGGATGAACATTAGAAATAAAATTGATTTATTTCATATGTAATTTAGATGTAGAAATGTGACGTGTAACTAAAAATTATATTTTTACAATGTAAATTAGATGTAGTGTTTGCATTGTAAATAAAAAAAAAATCATATTTTTACAATGTGAATTAGAAGTAGTGTTTGCATTGTAATTAAAAATCATATTTTTACAATGTAAATAGGGAGTAGAATTGCATTATAAAGAAAACTTGCAATTTGATATGTAAATTTAAAACAGGATTCACTGCAAATATAAGTTACATTTTTATAATGTAACTAAGATGAGAATGTACATTGAAGTTGAAATCTACGTTTCTATATGTAATTTAAAAATAGGATTTTGAATGTATCAAATTTTACATTTGTTTTACGTGTAAATAAAGAATATAGGAATTTGCATAGGAATTAAACTTACATTTTTATGTAAATAAAAAGAATGGAATTTACATTTTCAATGTAAGGAAAGAATGAAATTAGGATGCGGTAATATTATCTTCATTTTCAAATGAATTAAAATTTAGTAAGTATCGGTAATTGTGTAGAGCGTTGTTTTAATCAAATGACGTTATTACGATTCAATGAATATATATAATCAAAATCGAACGAATAGGGCGTGGTAGTTCGCGTTTTGAAATCGTACTTTTAAACGAATATACAAGAAGATCCGACCGTCGGAATTTCTTGAAACTGAAACGGATAGGACCGTCTTGGAAAAATCTTTCCAATGATATATATTACGTTAAGATCCAACGGTTAGATTTTGAGAAATGTAAAAATCAAAATTGGTTGAATGCAGCGCCATAGTCGCCCATAGACTTAAGGCGTCGTTATATAAAAATTTAATTATTTTAAATAATTAAAATAAGAAGGAATCGTTAATAAAAATAATTGTTAATGTGTAAAAAGGATTTTAAATATATATATATATGTATATATACGAGGATTATTTGGAAAGTCCGAGTTTATCTCATTCCAAATAATTAAACGACGTTTAAAAATCCAAGATTGGAAGACGGCGATTGAAGACCGTCAAATCTCCACATCGAATGGACGATGATGACTGTTGCCTTAGAATGGCTCACTACCATGATAAGGTAATAGTAGGAGTTGCCCAGACGTAGTGTTGATTTGTACGGATTTGGCTTTCGCTCAGACCCAGAGCATAAGCTTATAAATGGATTGTGTGTCTGACATCGTACTCCATTATATATCATGTTATTAATCTTCGGTCGAATGTATGGATGTTTGGTGGCGGAGAATTTATTCTCTTGCTTAACACCCGTTCATATATTTCGGCAAAGGATTGGTAGGGTGATATGGAGTGATGATGTGGCATGCTAAGATGCATATGATCAAGGCTTTGTTGAAAAGCAGGCCTTGTGGGACGATCAAAGCATAGTCTGTTTAGGCATAGCTTTGTGTATAGCGTGACTTCGCGAGCCTCACACACCAGCGGAGTCTAAAATGGGAGAAGGGAACGCGGGGAGAGCAGCACGTTTCTTTCTAGCTAGAGTGGTGTCAGTGACCTACCAGCCCTGACATTTTACTTATGTGGATGATGGAATGAGGCGCCTCGGATGATAGGTCCTATAGGACCGGGAAACGTGTGTTCAGGTATAACTAATCCGCTAAGCTGTATTTGCGGATCGGCCCTGCAGCTATCCAAGGGTTCACTGCGGGGGATCCTGAGACATTAGCTAGAGTGTCTCGAATCGGTAGGAGCTCCTCCCTAGACTTGACTCATGATGGAAACCAATTTCCAATACGCGCCATTCAGTTTTGATTGTATTACTAGTACGGAGGCATAGCATATGATACCTATGCTTCCTAGGATTGATACATTATGATTGAATTTTTTTTAAAAACATATACACACTAATAATAATATCAAATTCGTTTTAACGTATCAAGCATGTTTAATCACCATAAGGTAAAACTCTATCCTCTGGTGTGCGTTGCATTGTGTGATGGGACCTGAGTCTTATGGTGATTTCATTTTTCTAAAAAGCATTGCGTTGTTTTACGATTTACTTCAAGTTATGCACGACAATCCATTGGAATAAAACCCGTTCCGCATTAGTGGCGTGGTCCATGGATTTGCCTTATTACTATTAGTTAAATTAGTTAAGAATTCTCACACCAGTCCCACGACTGACCCGTTGTTTGTTTCCACCTTTGCAAACTCGGGTGCCCTCTTTTCCACACGGGCAATCGAGTAGTTTGTCTACAGGTTTATCTCGAGCAAGATTCTGGATTGAAGCTTAAAGCTGTGTCCAGAGCATAGTTGCCTTCCGCTTTTCCGCTGCACTGTATTAAATTTATTGTAAAATTTTCTTCCGCTGTATTTTAATTTCGATGTACTCTGATATATTCTGTACTCTGATGTTATATTATCATGATGTAATAAAAGTCTGCTGTTGTTGTTCTGATGTGTTGTATTCCCAAAGTTAACGTAGGCGGGATTTGAACGGTTTTGGTCGATTTTGCGATCGATTAAGGCCGGGCAAAATCCGACTCGTTACAGCACCCATATTATATCTCTGCACCTACTTGAGCTTACTTTGACTGGCACCCCATGCTGAGGGTGAAGTGATCCCCATTTTTATTTAAAGATCGGCTCCTACTCGCGTAAACCTATGTCATACGACCCCCAAGAATTGTAGATACCTATGCTGGTCCCACCATGGGGTGTATCAAGACCCATGGTGGCGGCCCCGACACAAATTCTAGAAGGCATAGGTTATACTACTGGTGCCCCCAGTGCCCTGTTTGTCTGCTACGGAGTGTGGGCACGCCCGCACCCCGTTAGAACCTACACTGTTGCACCCACCGTCGTTGCTTTGACCGCTTACAATCAGCCCAGTAATCGTTCCCCACCGTGCCTAGTTTCATGGTACCATGATACCTAACTTGGGTTACTGCTGAAACGGGTCCCTCGTTACCAGGATTTTCTAGTCAAACATGTTAAGTGGTTAAGTGTCCGTATTTACCTAACCACACCCATCAATTCTTGTTAACATGTTGAATTTGGTTAAGTGTTATAGTTGACTTAACCCTACCATTTGTCCTTAGCCTCTTAGAGCACATGACCACTCACATTAGATAGATATTGCTACGGTTACTGGATGTGCCGGGTGGTTCCGGGCAGGTTTACAACGTAGCTCAGTCTAACCTCGGGTCATTATTGGGCTCAATGCTTAACCACCCACATTGGATAGGTATTGTTGTGACTACTGGACAGCCGGGCGGGTCCGTGCAGGTTTACATCACAACTCAATCCAACCTCGGGTTAAGCATATCGTGTTTTTCTAAATTTACATATTTTATTATTTCTCAATTATATATGTAAATGTCGTATCTTTTATTCTTGGGTATATCAATTCATACCGCTTAAATGTCTTTGTCGTTGGCATGTGCCAACCATGCCAACATATATTTTCATGTTTTACACCCAACGTTATTACCCCCGTTTTACGTTCGCAGCATTATAACATGTGTTGGGCTTGTCACAATTCAGCCCAACTTTATAAACGTGAGAAAAAGGGGAAAATCAAGAACATGTAATACATAAAGGTGTGTGGCGCATGAACTTGCAATTTAGCGATTCACCTAACATATAATATGGGTCATGTGAACTTGCAGTCAAATCAAAGTATAACTAAGTAGGTGACATATGAAATGGCATAGTTTAGGCTAATACAAACTTGTGTTTAAACATGTTTAACTTGGCATAATGTCAACCACAAAACTAGCATGTTGTATATTCACCAAAATGTCCAATTATAACATCTAATCACATAGCCTATTTCAACATGAACTTGCATAGTTTATGAAACCCAAATGATACTTAACATAGATCCAATTATACTTGCAAATTAACATAAGAATGATATCATAGGTTTTGGGTCATGTAGGCATAAAAGGTTTCAAATCTAGAACATGTTTACATAAGCCTTAATTTAGACTTAGTGAATGTATATAGTCCATGCCATAGGTATAAACATAAAGAGGACAAATTCTAGTTTTTGTCACAAACTTGCAAGTGCCATTGTTTCCATATACAATTGTTCATTAGGCTTGCATCAATCAATTTATGCCACAAACATCAATACACAAGTAATGATAGAACCATTACAATACACAGAATTTATACAATAACACAATTCTATTTTCATTTACATCGAATCACATCACAATTTTTATTCATATTCTGAAAGGTCACTATACTTACAACGAATGCAGAATCTTGAATTCTGGATTCTGAATTCTGAAATTGAGATGCGCTCCTTTGGGTAGACTAATGTTGCGTTGATTAATTTGATTAAACTTTAATCTTCTTCTTATTTTGATTCGTCTCTAAGCTTTTCTCTCTTGACGGCTATGCTCAATTCCTTCCTGGCAGCATGACGACTCCCATCTTATTTTTTTATGTGAACTTTCAGTTGAGACTTAGGGTGTATTTATAGATTTTTAAATTGTTTTGAACCGTTAGATGAAGACAGGAGGAATCTAGATCATACAAAGTTCAAAGAGCCAATCAAGAGGTGACATGTCAGCCCTAGTGACACACCGAGCCACAAAAATTCGAGCCAGAGCCAGACCTAGCCAGCCAGGTCGACTAGCCAGGTCGACTGGCAGGTCGACACCCAGGTCGACACTATGGTCGACCTGGGGTTGCCACGTCAACACTATGGTCGACCTGGGGTGGCCAGGTCGACACCATGGTCGACCCTATGGTCGACCTGGTCTTTGGGCGGGAATTTTTCCCGTCCATCCCAGTTTGAACCTGTTTTCGAATTTCGAATTTAAAACTAAGCTGTTTGAATTTAAATTTTATTCTGAAACTTTCGAAGGTCATAACTCCTTCATACGGAGTCCGATTCGCGCAAACTCGGACTCTATCTCAAGCAGAATTCCGAGACGAACGCAATGGCGTAACGCATTTCCCTTAATTCTTTCATTTAGAATTAATTACAATTTAATTTGTGAAGCTTAATGTTACAGAATTCACGGGGTGTTACATTCTCCCCCTTAAAAGGATTTCGTCCCCGAAATCTTCAAGTTAGGAAGAATGTATATCCTACCATCCAACAGTCCGTCTACTCAACCAACAAACACATGCATCCACTGTCCTTAAAAGACTTCTAATGCTTCGTGATCATATGCATAGTGTGTGTACATGTCCTTATCTAATGCAGAAATCAGGCGGTCTACTGATTCAGTTGACCTCATTAATGCGAATCATGTAAGTGTCATGAATCCATTATGTATGCAAATTTTTCCTACTCATAATTCTACATGACTGCACAACTATTCATACAAATGCAACGACCATATGACAACATATCAAGTTTCAACCATATACAAATGAGAATACATATATGCATATGCATTATGAAGTGACTGAGCCGATCTATATCCTAGGGTGTGTGTGTGTATGCATCCACGAGCAACCACTAGCAATCACTAGCAACCATTTGCAGCCATCATCCATAACATGTTTTCAAATACATGTTTGCATCCATTGGTTTTCTACCTAAGGAGTTAGGAAAAGGACCGAGGAGATATACCTAAAAAGATAGATAAAGCATAACTTAAGGAAAAAGAGAGATCGAAGATGTACCCTCAAAAAGAAGAGGGTAGGCAGCGCGTATTCTGTCCTTAGTTTCCCATGTCGCGTCTTCCTTGGCGTTGCTCCACTGAACTTTAACGAGTTTGACTTCGCGGTTGCGTAGCTTTTTCACTTCAGTTCCTAAGATGCGGGTTGGAACTTTCCTCACAGTTGCTTCACGTTCCACTTCGGCTTCTTCTAGAATGCTAGGTTCCACCACTTCCGCAGACTCATGCAAACACTTCCGGAGGTGAGAAACATGAAAGACGTTGTGAACTCCAGCCAGTCTCTCGAGTAGCTCTAATCTATAGGCCATCTTCCCAACCTTCTCGATGATAGGAAACGGTCCTACAAATCTTGGTGCTAGCTTTCCTGCGGATCCAAAGCGAACAACGTTCCTTAAAGGAGATACCTTAAGGAAAACCCTGTCCCCAACCTCAAACTCAAGGTCGGTCCTTCTTTTGTCGGCGTAGGATTTCTATCTGTCTTGGGCAGTCTTCATTCTCCTACGTATCAAGTCCACTTTCTCCGAAGTCTCTCGAATCATGTCTGGCCCAAGTATAAGCTTATCTGTAGACTCCCACCAACAAGTTGGTGATTTGCATGGTCTTCCATACAAGGCTTCGAAGGGTGCCATGCCTATGGTAGCTTGGTAACTATTATTGTAGGCAAATTCTACTAAAGGAAGGTGATCCTCCCACGTCCCTCCAAAGTCAAGAACGCAAAGTCTTAAAAGATCCTCCAAAACTCTATTCAACCTTTCCGTTTGGCCATCGGTTTGGGGGTGATAGGCCGTGCTCAAACATAACTGTGTGCCTACAGCTTCTTGCAGACTCCGCCAAAACTCACTTGTGAAGATAGGGTCTCGGTCACTAACAATGCTGGAGGGTATCCCATGGAGTCGAACTATTTCCTTGAGATAAAGAGACGCTAGAGATGCGGCAGTCCTTCTACTCTTGATAGGTATAAAGTGGGCACTTTTAGTAAGCCTATCCACTATTACCTAAATGCTAGTGTTGCCTCTTCTCGACCTAGGCAGTCCATCAATGAAGTCCATTGAAATGCTATCCCACTTCCACTGTGGGACCTCTAAAGGATGAAGTAGTCCTCCAGGTTTCTTCTGTTCCACCTTGACCTGTTGGCAGGTCATGCACTTAGAAACGAAATCTGCCACGTCTTGCTTCATGCCGCTCCAAAAGAAAGTCGTTTTTATATCCTTGTACATCTTATCACCGCCAGGGTGTATAGTCATCTTGGAATGATGCGCTTCCTCGAGAACCTTCTTTGTCAACTCCCTTGCTTGTGGGACGCATAATCTTCCATCTCGCCTTAGCCAACCCTTATCATCGATGGCATATCTACTGAGGTAACTAAAAGTCTCACCCCTAATAAGTTTATCAATCACATCAACAAGCTGAGGGTCTTCACATTGTGCAACCCCTATTGAGTCCAAGAGAGTAGGGCGTACTTCGAGAGATGCTAGTAAACCCAGTACAAAATCCGAGGAGGGCCTAAAGTTAAAACTGGCTATATACTCCAAGCTTTGCCTTTCCACAAAGAGCGGGCTTAAGCTCAGTTTCTTTCAGCTCAACGCGTCTGCTACCACGTTGCCTTTTCCGAGAGTATAGGAAATTTCAAAGTTATACGAGGCAAGAAACTCCATCCATCTTTGCTGCCTCAAGTTAAGATCCTTCTGCGAGAAGAGATATTTCAATGATTTATGGTCAGTGTATAATTCAAACTTCTCACCTAGGAGATAATGGCGCCAAGACTTAAGCGCAAAGACGATGGCGGCTAACTCAAGATCATGGGTTGGGTAGTTCTTTTCATGAACTTTCAATTGTCTTCCGCCATAAGCTACTACCCTTCCTTCTTGCATTAGAACAGCGCCTAGTCCCGTTCCACATGCATCCGTGTATACTGTGAACATTTTGCTTCCATCTGGCAAGGTCAGAACTGGGGCTGTTCTGAGAGCCCTTTTTAATCGTTGGAAAGAAAACTCGCAGTCCAAATCCCAAGTGAACGCCAGATTCTTCTTTGTTAGCCTTGTGAGTGGGGATGAGATTTTCGCGAAATCCCTAATAAACTTTCAGTAAAAACCGGCTAGCCCAAGAAAGCTTCGAACTTCGGTTGCATTTCTTGGTGTCTTCCAATCTTGTACTGCCACCACTTTCGCGGGGTCCACAGCCAACCCCTCTTTGGACACTATATGCCCCAGAAATCTTACCTCCTTTCTCCAAAAGTGGCACTTGGAGAATTTGGCTTTTAGCTGATGTGAACGGAGAGTTTCCATGATTTCTTTCAGATGCTGAGCATGCTCTTCCTCATTCTTTGAAAAGATTAAGATATCATCTACGAAGACAACCACGAATTTGTTGAGGAATACTCTGAACACCCTGGTCATTAGGTCTACAAAATAAGCGGGTGCATTTGTCAAGCCGAAAGGCATGACAAGCCACTCGAAGAAACCGTCTGGGGTTCTGAACGCCGTATTATCAATGCTATCTTCAGCTACTCTTAGCTGATGAAATCCAGTTGCCAGATCAAGTTGGGAGAAGACCGACGCTCCTACAAGTTGATCAAACAAATCGTCGATTCGGGGAAGAGGGTGCCTATTTTTCTTGGTCAATTTGTTTAACTCCCTATAGTCGACGCAAAGGCGAAGCGAACCGTCCGCTTTGGTTGCGAATACCACTGGAGCACCCCATTCCGAAATGCTCCGTCTAATGAACCCCTTTTCGAGAAGTTCTTTAACCTGCTTGCTGAGCTCCTTTCTCTTCTTTGGAGCCATGTGTCTGATAAGTAAAGCTACAGGCTTTGCATTATCCACAAGATATATGCGGAAGTCTATTTTCCGCCTCGGAGGTAAGCCTTTCACCTCCTCAAAGACATCCGGATATTCCCGGACTACTCTAACTGATTGCAAATTCTCATCAGGAGCATCAAGCGACTCTAGATAACTAAGCATAACAGCATTCAAGGGATTATAAGAAATTTCTAGAGTGTTACCAAGCCGAGTCAAGAGTCTAACTACTCTTTTCTCACAATCAAGGATGGCCCCATTACTGGATAACCAATCCATGCCTAAGATCAAACCATATCCTAAGAAGCCCAAAACAAAGGTATTACAACTAAACTCAACGCCGAGAATAGAGATTTTCAAACCCAAACAAACCATTGACAAGTAAGCGGAGCCCCCAATTGGATTTGAAACTACTAAGGGATCTTCTACCATACTAGTGTCTAGATGTAGAGATTCTACTAAGGCAGATGAAATAAAAGAGTGTGATGCGCCAGAGTCAAAAAGTGTGCAAACTGGATGATCATAAAGATAAACTACACTTTCTACAGAAATATTACTACCTCGTTCCTGCTGAGGTGCCACTAGCGCATGAACCTGACCCCCTGAAGTGGATCCGGCTTTCTGTCTCTGCCCTTTCTTCTTTGGGCAGTCCTTAGCTTGGTGTCCAGTTTCTCCACAATGGAAGCAACCACCCATCTTCGCCTTACTTTTTCGGCAGTCTTTTGATATATGTCCCACAATGCCACAGAAATTGCACCTTCTCTTCTCACGGGGCTTATTGTTCTTCCCTCCTTTCTTGAAGTCTGTTTTCTTTGTTTGTAGACCCTCTTTCTTCTCTTCCACCTTAGTTTCTTTCTTGCCGTGGTCTTCCTCGTGTAGCAACGCCATGTCCACCAAGCTTTCATAAGTCGCTCCCGTGGATACATGGGTCATGGCAAGGCTGTGTAGAGGCTCATTCAAACCTTTGACGAAGCGAAGTGCCTTCTTGTGTTGGGTGTTTACTAAGTCTAGCCCAAATCTGGAGCTGATTAAACTGATTAACATACTCCCTGATTGTCATACTTCCATGTTTCAGAGTTAGAAACTTCTCCATTTGCAGGCTTCTTTCAGCTTGGGAGAGAAATTTCATCTCAAACCTTGTCCTGAAGTCTTCCCATGTTTCCACCGCCCTCTGAGCATTGGTAATTTCCCACCAATATGAAGCTTCATCTTTAAGTAACCATACTGCTAGCTATATCTTTTGCCTGTCATCAACTCCGAAGATGACAAACAGATCCTCAGTCTCCTTCAGCCAGTTTCTTGCTCCTACAAAGGATTCTGTCCCATAAAAGTCTTTTCCACCCATTGCCTTGAGGTCTCTGCATGTTTTTGCGAAGGCATTTCCACGAGGAGGAGGAGGAACCGCAGCCACAGGAGGAGGGATGTCTGCTGGGCCCGCACCATTGCCCCTTGCTTCTAAATACCTCCTAAACTAGCCGGGTATCGGTACTCCTTCAGGAAGGTTGAGGTCTCCAGACATGCTGAAACAGAAAGGAAAGATTCAAAACGAAGGATAGAGAGAGATAGTGCATATGGCTTTGGGGGATTATGTCTTTTAAAATATAACACTTTTTCTTGAAAAATGCTTCTTTAAACTTTCTTTTTGAAAACAATTTCAAAAACTTTTATCTTGTCTGGTAAACCTATGCTCTGATACCAAGTGAAACACCCCACCTCCGTTAAGGTCACTCACAAAGGGAATGCTTTAACTTTGGTGGAGGTTTATAAGTAAAAGCCACAGATAAACTCAAGACAGATATAAATACACATATTTTATACAGCGGAAACCAAACAGACTTTTATTTCATCAATACGTGTTTAAACAAAATATTCCATAATTGTCTCAAAATACTTCCAACATTACAACCTCATTACTGTCTTGATTATTAAAGAAGCATAAAACATAAATAAAGTGACAAAAATCCCCATAGTGATATCCAAAGCCATAATCCGAGCAAAAGAGATCCAAATCATACATCTACGTTCTTGGAGCTTGTAAAGAGTCTGACTGAGCTGAGTTGTTTCCTCCCTGTGGATCTGTGGGGGGAGGGGGGAACGAAAGAAAAGAAGACGAAAAGAAAATAGAGTCAGATATAAAGCCTGAGTAAATCTAGTAACTCTTCAGTATGTGAATAAGAAAAGGGCATGATAGACATAAACTGAAAATAGGAAAGTGTCACAAGCTAAGGAAGTGTCGAATGTACTATCGCACCCATACTATATCTCTGCACCTACTTGAGCTTACTTTGACAGGCACCCCATGCTGAGGGTGAAGTGATCCCCATTTTTATTTAAAGATCGGCTCTTACTCGCGTAAACCTGTGTCATACGGCCCCCAAGAATTCTAGATACCTAAGCTGGTCCCACCATGGGGTGTATCAAGACCCATGGTGGCGGCCCCGACACAAATTCTAGAAGGCATAGGTAATACTACTGGTGCCCCCAGTGCCCTGTTTGTCTGCTCCGGAGTGTGTGCACGCCCGCACCCTGTTAGAACTTACACTGTTGCACCCACCGCCGTCGCTTTGACCGCTTACAATCAGCCCAGTAATCGTGCCCCACCCTGCCTAGTTTCAGGGTACCATGATACCTAACTTGGGTTACTGCTGAAACGGGTCCCTCGTTACCAGGATTTTCTAGTCAAACGTGTTAAGTGGTTAAGTGTTCGTATTTACCTAACCCCACCCATCAATTCTTGTTAACATGTTGAATTTGGTTAAGTGTTATAGTTGACTTAACCCTACCATCTGTCCTTAGCCTCTTAGAGCACCTGACCACTCACATTAGACAGATATTGCTACGGTTACTGGATGTGTCGGTCGGTTCCGGGTAGGTTTACACCGTAGCTCAGTCTAACCTCAGGTCATTATTGGGCTCAATGCTTAACCACCCACATTGGATAGGTATTGTTGTGACTACTGGACAGCCTGGCGGGTCCGGGCAAGTTTACATCACAACTCAATCCAACCTCGGGTTAAGCATATCGTGTTTTTCTAAATTTACATATTTTATTATTTCTCAATTATATATGTAAATGTCAAATCTTTTATTCTTGGGTATATCAATTCATACCACTTAAATGTCTTTGTCGTTAGCATGTGCCAACCATGCCAACATATATTTTCATGTTTTACACCCAACGTTATTACCCCTGTTTTACGTTCGCAACATTATAACATGTGTTGGGCTTGTCACAATTCAGCCCAACTTTTTAAACATGAGAAAAAGGGGGAAATCAAGAACATGTAATACATAAAGGTGTGTGGCGCATGAACTTGCAATTTAGCGATTCAACTAACATATAATATGGGTCATGTGAACTTGCAGTCAAATCAAAGTATAACTAAGTAGGTGACATATGAAATGGCATAGTTTAGGCTAATATAAACTTGTGTTTAAACATGTTTAACTTGGCATAATGTCAACCACAAAACTAGCATGTTTTATATTCACCTAAATGTCCAATTATAACATCTAATCACATAGCCTATTTCAACATGAACTTGCATAGTTTATGAAACCCAAATGATACTTAACATAGATCCAATTATACTTGCAAATTAACATAAGAATGATATCATAGGTTTTGGGTCATGTAGGCATAAAAGGTTTCAAATCTAGAACATGTTTACATAAGCCTTAATTTAGACTTAGTGAATGTATATAGTCCATGCCATAGGTATAAACATAAAGAGGACAAATTCTAGTTTTTGTCACAAACTTGCAAGTGCCATTGTTTCCATATACAATTGTTCATTAGGCTTGCATCAATCAATTTATGCCACAAACATCAATACACAAGTAATGATAGAACCATTACAATACACAGAATTTATACAATAACACAATTCTATTTTCATTTACATCGAATCACATCACACTTTTTATTCATATTCTGAAAGGTCACTATACTTACAACGAATGCAGAATCTTGAATTCTGGATTCTGAATTCTGAAATTGAGATGCGCTCCTTTGGGTAGACTAACGTTGCATTGATTAATTTGATTAAACTTTAATCTTCTTCTTATTTTGATTCGTCTCTAAGCTTTTCTCTCTTGACGGCTATGCTCAATTCCTTCCTGGCAGCATGACGACTCCCATCTTATTTTTTTATGTGAATTTTCAATTGAGACTTAGGGTGTATTTATAGATTTTTAAATTGATTTGAGCCGTCAGATGAAGACAGGAGGAATTTAGACCATACAAAGTTCAAAGAGCCAATCAAGAGGTGACATGTCAGCCCTAGTGACACACCGAGCCACAAAAATTCGAGCCAGAGCCAGACCTAGCCAGCTAGGTCGACCAGGCAGGTCGACTGGCAGGTTGACACTCAGGTTGACACTATGGTCGACCTGGGGTGGCCAGGTCGACACCATGGTTGACCCTATGGTCGACCTGGTCTCTAGGCGGGAATTTTCCCGCCCAGCCCCGTTTGAACCTGTTTTCGAATTTCGAATTTAAAACTGAGCTGTTTGAATTTAAATTTTATTATGAAACTTCCGAAGGTCATAACTCCTTCATACGGAGTCCGATTCGCGCAAACTCGAACTCTATCTCAAGAAGAATTCCGAGACGAACGCAATGGCGTAACCCATTTCCCTTAATTCTTTCATTTAGAATTAATTACACTTTGATTTGTGAAGCTTAATGTTATAGAATTCACGGGGTGTTACACAAGGCATACCCGTGGTTCTTCTAACGTAGACCTTAACCTTTGTGAGCCCAGGCGGATCATTTGCAGCCTCATAGAGGGATACCAAGAGTACCCTCACGTCCCCTCGAAGCCGCGTGCTTCGTTACCCATTTTGTTGGAGCCTTCTTTAAGATCAGATGGACGTTCGCTCCTTCTCGTATTCTACTAAGGTTTACTACTTAGTTCCTAAATTGTCGTTTTCTTAACTAAGGTTTACAACTTAGTCCTCTTAACTAAGGTTTACTACTTAGCTCTCTTTCTCGTCAAGTTGGATTGGTTAAGTGTCATTAGTTAATTCAAGTTAACTTAACCCATTCATTTTTCATGTTAAACTGGTTAAGTGTTATCAGTAGTTCATGTTGACTTAACCCTACCACAAATCAAGTTATATTGGTTAAGTATTTCTTATTACTTTACCCCACCCCTTCATCTTATATTGGTTAAGTGTTCCCTTTAACTTAACCATGTCGAGTCAAGGAATTCAAGGTGTTTTGATCAATGACGAGGAGAAATTCAAGATCGACAAAAAGAAGATATTCGATGGTATAGGTTGATTATTTAGAGTATGAGTGTAGTTAAATATGTTAAAATCTATCCTCAAATAATCATATTCCTATATGGTTTGAATATATATATGTTTATACATGTATGCACATTCATTGTGCATACTAACAGAAACCGGTCGACCGGTTCATATATAGGCGGTCGACCGTTTCTGTGCAGAATGCACAATGAACGTGCACACATATATATAACGTACATATATTCAAACACCAGTCTACTGGTCATTTTTTACCAGTCGACTGGTCTACGAACTGAAGCCATCTTTTCGAATAGACACCCTATTTCATCAATGGTTATGATCCTTTCTCTTGGCCAAAAATCGTCTCTTTTCATGGTTTCTCTTCACCAATGATTACATCTCTCCATTCTCTATAAAAGCATCATGAAATCATCATTTTAAAAACAACAATTCTTTCTATTCTTGCTATCTAAGTGCTGATTTCATTCTTACTCTTTAAAAGCATTCAAATGCTCACTATTCTCATATATCGTTATTTGAATCCTTGAATCTATATATTATTCTTTAGATTCAAACAATGATATCATCTTCCAAATCTTCATAATATCTAAATCATATTTGAGGATCAGATTATAGGAAGGTTGTACAAGAGTTGACAAATTCGTGTTGTTAAGAACACACATTGTCAAACTATAAGTTTATATCTTGTTTGAATTCATCGGTGTTGTAAGAGGCGAGTTGTTGAAGTCCTGTGTGTGATCAGGCAAGTGTTGAAGTCCTGTTCGGCTGCTCGGGTGTTGTGAACCTGTTCCTCCGGGTGAAGCGAGGTTGTTAATTAGTAAAAATCCAGAGAGAGATCTGGGACTGGACGTAGGACGGTGCTCTGAACCAGTATAAAAATTCCTGGTGTGATTTTTTCATTTTTACTGCATTTACTATTTTACTTATCTGTGATATTGCTACTGTGAGATATTTCTTAGTATATATCATATATTCCGCATATCCATATTACTGATCCTGCCTAAAGTCGTCTATCGACATTTTCAATTGGTATCAGAGCGAGGTTATCTCATAACCGTAATACAGTTATTTGATATATTCTAGTAATATGGCAAATAACGCAAGCACTAGTAACACCACTTACACAGAAGGCACGAAAAGAACAAAAAGAAGAAAAGAAAAATGTAGCTTTTCATGCTGAGAAAGATGAAGACGTCTCAGATTCCGAAGATGAGGATCTAGCATTCATTGCAAAAGGATTCAAAAAATTCTTAAAGCAACGAAAAGCTAGTCGATACAACAGAAAGAAGTTCGAATCAAATAATCCATCATCATCAAATGTAGAATGCTTTAACTGTCGCAAGAAGGGACACATGCAAATGGGTTGTCCAGAACAAAAGAAGAAGATAGAAAATGACAAGTTCAAACACAGAAAGGACAAGTCAAAGAAACGGGCATTCTCAGTGACATGGGATGATTCAGACTCATCTTCATCTAATAGTGAAAGTGACTCAGACAATGAACAAGCTAATGTATGCTTTATGGCTAAAGAAGATGAGGTCTCACTTAAGAAAAGAGGAAAGTGGATACTAGACAGTGGTTGCTCGAAGCATATGACTGGAGACAAGAGCTTATTAAAAAATATCACTTATTCGGATGGTGGCTCAGTCACTTTTGGAGATAATTCAAAAGGCTATATCATCGGCAAATGCGATGTGAGCAATTACGGTACATCAAACTTACCTCTTATTACTAATGTCATGCTAGTTAGGAATTTGAAACATAATTTACTAAGTATTAGTCAATTGTGCAACAAAGGTTTTATCATTTCTTTTTCGGACAATAAATGTAGTATTTTAGATAAAGATCGAAATATAGCTTTTGAAGGATATAAAGACAGAAACATCTATATTCTGAATATGAATACCAATCATAACTCAGATATGTGTCTTGTAGCAAATGATAATGATCCATGGCTATGGCACAAACATATCTGTCACATAAACTTTAGAACTATTGACAAGCTAGCCAAGAATGATCTAGTTAAAGGACTACCCAAAGTAAGCTTTAAGGTTGATAATATTTGTGATGCATGTCAATTAGGAAAATTGACCAAATCGTCTTTCAAATCCAAGAAAGTCATATCAACGTTACAACCATTGGAGCTGTTATATATGGATTTATTTGGACCAACACAGGTTCAGTCAATAAATCATAATCGATATGTGTTTGTAATTGTTGACGATTACTCTCGATATACATGGGTAATTTTCTTGAAAAACAAAAGTGACACTTTCAAACATTTCAAATCCTTCGTCAAAGGAATTCAAAAATCAAAAGGGCTTAAAGTTAAAAATATAAGAAGTGATCATGGCGGAGAGTTCGAAAATAATTGTAACACCCCACCTCCGCTAGGGTCACTCTTTCGGGGGCACTAGCTTCTGGGGGGCGTTAGAACTGGGTAAGCATGCATAATGATATATCAAGGCAGAACAAGAACATAAATATATGTAAAACAGAGTAAGTGAGAATAAAACAGCGGAATATCTCAAACCATCTCAAAACAAGTCTAGTACATCATAAAGTCAACTGCCAAAAATAAACATGTCTAGTACATCATAACCAGAAATACTGAAATACATAGTGCTATCCCCAAAATAAAGATGATAAACCATAGCGAGCTCAATGTCCAGACATACATGAGCTATCCAGCGAACAAGCAAGCGATCTAAGCTAAGCACCACTGTTCCCTCCCTGAGAACCTGGGGGGGGGGGAACGGAAGAAAAGAAGCGAAAGAAAACAGGTCAGTCAAAAAGACTGGTAAGCCCTACTACGATCAGTCTATAAACTAATAAAGTTAACATCATGATGGAAACTGAGATGAACATACTGGCAGTAGATAAAGGTGTCATCACATAAAGAAGATTAAGCTTTGCACCACAGTGTACTAGCAAACTAACATAACAGGTATTGATCCCTCAGCCCAAACTTTGGCCCAATAGCATGAGGTGACCTTAATACAAGGTCCAGCCCAACGGTCTAGTCGATCGGCTCCCTATAAACCTAACACGTCAAGTGTTGGTGTCCATACGGCCCACATATGGTTGTAGTCAGACTGTGCTGGGTCCACCTTCGGGTGTATCAAGCCCTCGGGTGCCAACCCCAGACACCTAAGCAATAATGCACAGTCTAAACCTACTGGTACCCGTGCCTCGAGTTTGTCCAACACCGGACTACGTGCACGTCCGCAGCCCGCCTGGACCCGCACCGCTGTACCACTCAGCCGTCGCTTTGGTCGCTTACATCAGTCCAGTAATCGTGGCCCGCCCTAGCCTAGCCTCTAGGGTTGTGAATGATACCAAACTGGGATTACTGCTGGAACAGACCACGTTGCTAGGGTTTTCTAAGAGGGTTAAGTGTGGTTTAACCCCTCACTAATCATGGATTAAATTAGTTAAGTGTAACCAACAGTTCACCACTTAACCCCATTTAATCCCTCGTATCCCCAAAATTGGTTAAGTATTAGTGGGCCATGACTTAACCCTAATCATGAGGCATTAATTAATTTAATTGTGCCTTAACCTCTCACATTAGACTTTGTTGCGGTTACTAGTTAAGCCGGGCGGGTCCGGGTAGCTTTACACCACAACTTGGTCTAACCTCGGGTCCAAGGTACACATGACCAACTTCTCACATTGGGTCCTATTGTTTGTAGCAACTAGTTAAGCCGGTCGGTTCCGGGTAGGTTTACGCTACAAACTCAACCCAACCTCGAGTTGACCACACTTATGTTTTCTAAGTGTCATGTCCACTTTATTTTCAAAACATAATTACAAGTTTAACAAATACTTGGGTAGACCTAACTTAATAGGTAAATTCCCAAGGGGTAGACCTAACTTAATAGGTAAATTCCCAATCTTATATTTTCATGTATTTTAAGTTTTACCCAAAAAACCCCCCCAACGTCATTCTATCGCTTACATATTCGTCATAACGCATAAAGGATAGAAAGAGGGAACTTGGCACAACATACATGATAAATCTTACATATCATAATAAGCATGCATAACATGTTAGACTTGCATAACTTAGTGTAGTAAACTTGCATAAACATGCATAACTTGTTAAACTTGCAAATCATGGCATAGTGAACTTGCATGAACATGCATAACTTATCAAACATGTGTAACATAGCATAGTGAACTCGCATAAGCATGCATAACTTATTAAACATGCATAACATAGCATAGTGAACTCGCATAAACATGCATAACTTATTAAACATGCATAACATAGCATAGTGAACTCGCATAAGCATGCATAACTTATTAAACATGCATAAATCCCAACTTTCATCACATATTAACTTTAGAGTTTCTAAAATGAAGGTAAGAGGGCTTACAAATATTATGAAGACACAAATCTACTAATAAAGATTGAGAAGCCCTTTATGCAAGCATATAAAAACCCAAAACAAAGCTCCAATTAACAAAAATCCCAAAAACTCTAGCTTAGCAATTAAAGCTTGCAACTTGATGATGTATGCAAGCTAATGATCATTCATACAACTTAGAAATGCTTGTATGAACATCAAAACCTTCATAGGAATGATTTTTGAAGAGGGTGGAGGCTAGGGTTTTTAGGTGGAGGCCATTTGAGAATTCAATTTGACATAGTTTGGTTGCTAGAATGAATAATGAGTGATTTAGGGTAGGTTAGGGTCTTATTTATAGATTAGGCTAGTGATTTAGACCATAGGATTAACCCTAGGTTGAATTAGGTCCATCAGATTTCGGAATTCTCCAGAACCAAGCCACACAACCAAGCCCAAATCAAAAATGGTGCGCCAGGCAAAACTGCCCGGCCACCCCGTGTCGACAGGGCTGTCGACAGGGCAGTCGACACCCTTAGACCCCTGTCGACATGCCTGTCGACATGGGGGTCTTGGCGGGAGTTTTCCCGCCTGACGCCAGTTAGCCCTAATCCTTGTTTTTTATTTAAAATTTAAATCTGTTTTTAACATGGAAATTTCTGAAAACTTCAATGGGCCTTAACTGGGTCATACGGACTCCGATTTTCGAAAACTCGGACTCTATTTCGCGTATTTTCCCGAGACGAACGCAATGGCATAGCCCGTTTCCCTTGATTCTGATTTTTGAATTAAATTCTGCCTCGATTTATGTTATAACAGGTTATTGAAAATACGGGTTGTTACATTCTCCCCTCCTTAAAGGATTTCGTCCCCGAAATCTTCAAGTTAGGAAGAACGTATCCTACCATCCAATCATCCATCTACTCAAAGCATCATCCACGAGCAATCATTGTCCTTAAAAGATTCTAAATGCTGTATGAACATATGCAAAAGTGTGTGTATATGTACTTATCTAATGCAAAGATCAATGCAAAATATGTTAGTGAAATGTATCCATATGTATGCAAATCCCTAACATAATGTATAATATCTACATGCGTGCTCAATCATACATCCATATGCAACATCCATGTGATGGCATACAAATTTCATCCAAGAATAAGCATAAACACTCATGCACATGCAATATGAGGAGTGTGTGAGCCGATCTAGTGCCTAATGTGTATCATGCATCCACGAGTAACCACTTGCAAACACTTGCAACCACTTGCAACCATCAAACATAACATGTCTCAAACACATGTTTCATCCAAAGGGTTTCTACCTAAGGTTCTCATGACAATATTAGCACGATAACTAGATAAACATGGATAGCAAAGAGAAAGATATGCTAACAAAGGAAAGAGATTGAGAGTGTACCCTCAAAAAGGAATGGATAAAGCCCACGCATCTTCTCCTCGGTTTCCCAAGTTGCGTCTTCTTCGGCTTCACCCCATTGAACCTTCACTAACTTGACCTCTCGATTCCTTAGCTTCTTGGTCTCCGTCCCCAAGATACGAATCGGAGCTCTCCTCAAAGTTGCCTCTTTCTCTACTTCCACGTCTTCAAGAATGCCAGGTTCAACCACCTCAGCGGACTCATGTAGGCACTTTCGGAGATGCGAGACATGAAAGACATTATGCACTCCGGACAGCTTCTCGGGCAATTGCACTTTATAAGCCATCTTCCCAATTCTCTCTATGATAGGGAAGGGTCCAACAAATCTCGGTGCTAACTTCCCAACAGCTCCAAATCGGACCACATTCCGCAAAGGAGAAACCTTTACGAAAACCATATCCCCAACATCAAACTCCAAATCGGATCTTCGCTTATCAGCATAGGATTTCTGTCGGTCTTGGGCCGCTTTCATCCGTCTTCTAATCAACTCGACCTTCTCGGATGTATCTCTAATCATGTCAGGTCCAAGTATAAGCTTATCTGTAGTCTCCCACCAACATGTGGGTGACTTGCACGGTCTCCCATATAAAGCCTCAAATGGTGCCATCCCTATGCTTGCCTGATAACTGTTATTATATGCAAACTCAACAAGAGGAAGATGGTCTTCCCAAGTACCACCAAAATCCAGAATGCAAAGCCTCAACAAGTCCTCAAGTACCCTATTCACCCTTTCTGTCTGACCGTCCGTTTGTGGGTGATAGGCCGTACTCAGGTTCAACCTCGTGCCCATAGCTTCCTGCAAACTGTTCCAGAACTGACTAGTAAAGATGGGGTCTCGGTCACTGACTATGCTGGAAGGGACTCCATGTAGTCGTACTATCTCACGAAGATATACTGATGCTAGTCCAGATGCGGTCCTTTTGCTCTTCACCGGAATGAAATGAGCACTCTTCGTAAGCCTATCTACAATGACCCAAATGCTCGTATTCCCTTTCCTTGACCTTGGAAGCCCATCAATAAAGTCCATAGAAATACTCTCCCACTTCCATAGCGGGACCTCTAGAGGATGCACTAGCCCACCGGGCTTCTTCGATTCGGCTTTTACCCTTTGACAAACAACACATCTAGAGACAAACTCTGCCACATCCTTCTTCATTCCAGGCCAGGAGAAAATGCGCTTCATATCTTTATACATCTTATCACCGCCTGGATGTATAGTCAACTTAGAGCGATGCGCTTCCTCCAGAACTTTTCTTACTAAATCTTCTACCATGGGAACACATAACCTTCCATCTCTCCTCAGCCAACCCTTATCATCTATAGAATATCGAGCAAGGTGACTAGATGTCTCCCCTCGAATCAGCTTATCCATGATCTCAATTATCTGAGGGTCTTCCTTCTGCGAAGCCCCAACTTGTTCTAGAAGGGTAGGCCTGAGCTCAAGAGATGCTAAAGAACCGGTCATCGACTCAACTGTCAAAGAAAAATCAAAGGTTGCCAAGAACTCTAAATTCTTCATCTCAACAAATAGAGGACTTAGTGTCAACCTTCTTCTACTTAACGCATCCGCTACAACATTCCCCTTGCCAGGGGTATAGGCTATATCAAAATCGTAGGACGCCAAGAATTCCATCCACCTTTACTGCCTCAAGTTCAGATCCTTCTGCGAAAAGAGATACTTCAAAGACTTATGATCAGTATACAGCTCAAATCTCTCTCCCAGAAGATAATGACGCCAAGCCTTGAGTGCATATACTATCGTTGCCAGCTCTAGATCATGAGTGGGATATTTCTTCTCATGCGCCTTAAGTTGCCTACCACCAAATCATATAACTCTGCCTTCTTGCATCAGAACGGCGCCCAATCTCGTGCCACAAGCATCAGTGTACACAGTAAACATCTTACCACCATCGGGTAAAGCTAGAACTGGTGCTGAGGTAAGGGCTCTCTTGAGTCTCTGAAAAGCAAGCTCACAGTCCATATCCCAAGCAAAAACTAAGTGCTTCTTCGTCAACTTAGTAAGAGGAGCGGATATCTTCGCGAAGTCCTTGATGAACTTCCGGTAAAAACCCGCAAGACCTAGCAAACTTCTCACCTCGGTTGCATTCCTTGGAGTCTTCCAATCCTGAACTGCAACCACCTTAGCGGGATCCACCGCTAAGCCTTGCTTGGATACGATATGCCCAAGGAATCTAACTTCCCTTCTCCAAAAGTGACACTTGGAGAACTTGGCCTTTAACTGATGCGCTCTAAGCGTATCCATCACCTCTACAAGATGCCTCGCGTGCTCTTCTTCATCCTTGGAGAAGATCAGAATATCATCCACAAAGACCACGACAATCTTGTTCAAGAACTCTCGAAACACCCTACTCATCAAGTCCACGAAATACGCGGGTGCATTCGTCAAACCGAACGGCATAACAAGCCATTCAAAGAATCCATCTGGAGTTCTGAATGCAGTCTTGTCTATACTATCTTCAGCCACTCTGAGCTGATGAAATCCAGTAGCAAGATCAAGCTGAGAGAAAACAGAAGCACCAACAAGCTGGTCAAAAAGATCATCAATCCTCGGTAATGGGTGTCTGTTTTTCTTGGTCAGCTTATTCAACTCTCGATAGTCAACACAGAGTCGAAGAGAACCATCTGCCTTAGTAGCAAACACCACAGGCGCTCCCCATTCGGATATACTTCGTCTGATGAAGTTCTTCTCAAGTAACTCCTTTACTTGCTTGCTGAGCTCCCGTCTCTCACGCGGAGCCATGTGCCGAACGGGCAAAGAAACAGGCTTAGCATTATCCACCAGATAAATGCGAAAATCAATCTCTCGTTTAGGGGGCAACCCCTTAACTTCTTCAAAAACATCTGGATAATCTCGGACCACCCTTACAGACTGAAGGGCTTCCTCTGACGAGTCGAGAGATTCAAGATAGCACAACATGACGGGATCCTTCGGATTGCATGAAATCTCTAAGGTGTTGCCAAGGCGAGTCACAAGCCTCACAACCCTATGCTCACAATCAAGAATGGCTCCATATCTGGACAGCCAATCCATGCCCAATATCAATCCGTATCCCCTGAAACCAAGAACATACGCACTACACAAGAACTCTACACTGAGTATAGAGATCCTCAGATCCTCACATATCATAGATAGATGAGCAGAACCCCCAATGGGATTCGAAACACAAACGGGATCATCCACTAAGCTAGTACTAAGGTGCAAACTATCAACAAGATCAGATGAAATAAAGCTATGTGATGCACCAGAATCAAACAAGGTACGAACTGGAAGATCGGAAACATAAACAAGGTTTTCAACAGAAACACTACCTCGGTCGGGAACTGGAGCGGTATTGAGAGCATGAACTTGCCCTCCTGAAGGTCCAGCCTGTCCTTTCTTCTTCGGGCATTCCTTGCTGAAGTGTCCAGTCTCACCACAGGAAAAACATCCACCACTAAGCTTCCTTTTCTTCTTCCTACAATCCTTAGCAAAGTGTCCAGGCGCACCACAGTAATTGCACTTTCCCTTGCCTTTGTTGTTGTTCCCCTTCTTGTTCTTGCTCTGATTTCCTTGACTGCTTTGACCACCTTGATTGCCTTTACCTTGAGAATCAGTCTTCTTTGCTTGAGTATCACTCGACTTGACCTCTTTCTTTCCATCTCCCTGAAGTAGAGCCATATCGACCAAACTCTCAAAAGTAGCCCCATGCGGAATATGTGACATCGCCAAGCCCTGCAGCGGCTCATTCAACCCTCTAGCAAATCGAAGAGCCTTCTTCTCAGGAGTGTTCACTATATCCAAACCAAAACGGGCCAGCTGATTAAACTTGTTCACATACTCCTTGACAGACATATCACCTTGCTTTAATGCAATGAACTTCTCCATCTGTAAATTCGCCTCAGCAGAAGATAGAAACTTGGCCACAAATCTAGCCCTCAAATCGGCCCAAGTCTCGACGGGCCTCGTCCCATTGGTGACCTCCCACCAATAGGCTGCTTCGTCCTTCAAAAGCCACACTGTCAATAAGATCTTCCTCTCGTCATCAATCCTAAAGATAGCAAACAAGTCCTCAGTGTCTTTCAGCCAATTCCTAGCTTCAACAAAAGATTCCGTGCCTAGGAAATTCTTGCCTCCCATCGCCTTGAAGTCTTTACAAACCTTCGTGAACTCAACCTGAGGATGCTGAGGGGGAGGAGGAGGAAGAGGAGCCTCAGCAACAGGAGGTGGAGGAACATTAGCAACGGGAGGAGGAACAGGAACCACCGGAGGAGGGACATTAGGGGGAGGATTCTCAACTACAGGAGGAGGAGTAGGAGTAGGGTTTGCGGGGCCGGCTGCCGCCCTAGCTTCTAGAAGTCTCCTATACCAGAGTGGTACGTTTACTCCATCCGGGATGGCAAGATCCTCAGCCATACTGAAACGAAGGATAAGATAAGATTAGGTCAAGGGAACGAAGGATAACGCTAATGGCTTTTTGGGGAATAGCCTTTTAAAATACTAGACTTTTCTTTGGAAAATACTTTATACTTGTTTTGAATATAGTTTTTCAAAGGTCTTTTTAAAAACTTTTTGTTCTTTCTTGTAAACCATATGCTCTGATACCAAATTTGTAACACCCCACCTCCGCTAGGGTCACTCTTTCGGGGGCACTAGCTTCTGGGGGGCGTTAGAACTGGGTAAGCATGCATAATGATATATCAAGGCAGAACAAGAACATAAATATATGTAAAACAGAGTAAGTGAGAATAAAACAGCGGAATATCTCAAACCATCTCAAAACAAGTCTAGTACATCATAAAGTCAACTGCCAAAAATAAACATGTCTAGTACATCATAACCAGAAATACTGAAATACATAGTGCTATCCCCAAAATAAAGATGATAAACCATAGCGAGCTCAATGTCCAGACATACATGAGCTATCCAGCGAACAAGCAAGCGATCCAAGCTAAGCACCACTGTTCCCTCCCTGAGAACCTGGGGGGGGGGGGGGGAGGGAACGGAAGAAAAAAAGCGAAAGAAAACATGTCAGTCAAAAAGACTGGTAAGCCCTACTACGATCAGTCTATAAACTAATAAAGTTAACATCATGATGGAAACTGAGATGAACATACTGGCAGTAGATAAAGGTGTCATCACATAAAGAAGATTAAGCTTTGCACCACAGTGCACTAGCAAACTAACATAACAGGTATTGATCCCTCAGCCCAAACTTTGGCCCAATAGCATGAGGTGACCTTAATACAAGGTCCAGCCCAACGGTCTAGTCGATCGGCTCCCTATAAACCTAACACGTCAAGTGTTGGTGTCCATACGGCCCACATATGGTTGTAGTCAGACTGTGCTGGGTCCACCTTCGGGTGTATCAAGCCCTCGGGTGCCAACCCCAGACACCTAAGCAATAATGCACAGTCTAAACCTACTGGTACCCGTGCCTCGAGTTTGTCCAACACCGGACTACGTGCACGTCCGCAGCCCGCCTGGACCCGCACCGCTTTACCACTCAGCCGTCGCTTTGGTCGCTTACATCAGTCCAGTAATCGTGGCCCGCCCTAGCCTAGCCTCTAGGGTTGTGAATGATACCAAACTGGGATTACTGCTGGAACAGACCACGTTGCTAGGGTTTTCTAAGAGGGTTAAGTGTGGTTTAACCCCTCACTAATCATGGATTAAATTAGTTAAGTGTAACCAACAGTTCACCACTTAACCCCATTTAATCCCTCGTATCCCCAAAATTGGTTAAGTATTAGTGGGCCATGACTTAACCCTAATCATGAGGCATTAATTAATTTAATTGTGCCTTAACCTCTCACATTAGACTTTGTTGCGGTTACTAGTTAAGCCGGGCGGGTCCGGGTAGCTTTACACCACAACTTGGTCTAACCTCGGGTCCAAGGTACACATGACCAACTTCTCACATTGGGTCCTATTGTTTGTAGCAACTAGTTAAGCCGGTCGGTTCCGGGTAGGTTTACGCTACAAACTCAACCCAACCTCGAGTTGGCCACACTTATGTTTTCTAAGTGTCATGTCCACTTTATTTTCAAAACATAATTACAAGTTTAACAAATACTTGGGTAGACCTAACTAAATAGGTAAATTCCCAAGGGGTAGACCTAACTTAATAGGTAAATTCCCAATCTTATATTTTCATGTATTTTAAGTTTTACCCAAAAAAACCCCCCAACGTCATTCTATCGCTTACATATTCGTCATAACGCATAAAGGATAGAAAGAGGGAACTTGGCATAATACATGATAAATCTTACATATCATAATAAGCATGCATAACATGTTAGACTTGCATAACTTAGTGTAGTAAACTTGCATAAACATGCATAACTTGTTAAACTTGCAAATCATGGCATAGTGAACTTGCATGAACATGCATAACTTATCAAACATGTGTAACATAGCATAGTGAACTCGCATAAGCATGCATAACTTATTAAACATGCATAACATAGCATAGTGAACTCGCATAAACATGCATAACTTATTAAACATGCATAACATAGCATAGTGAACTCGCATAAGCATGCATAACTTATTAAACATGCATAAATCCCAACTTTCATCACATATTAACTTTAGAGTTTCTAAAATGAAGGTAAGAGGGCTTACAAATATTATGAAGACACAAATCTACTAATAAAGATTGAGAAGCCCTTTATGCAAGCATATAAAAACCCAAAACAAAGCTCCAATTAACAAAAATCCCAAAAACTCTAGCTTAGCAATTAAAGCTTGCAACTTGATGATGTATGCAAGCTAATGATCATTCATAAAACTTAGAAATGCTTGTATGAACATCAAAACCTTCATAGGAATGATTTTTGAAGAGGGTGGAGGCTAGGGTTTTTAGGTGGAGGCCATTTGAGAATTCAATTTGACATAGTTTGGTTGCTAGAATGAATAATGAGTGATTTAGGGTAGGTTAGGGTCTTATTTATAGATTAGGCTAGTGATTTAGACCATAGGATTAACCCTAGGTTGAATTAGGTCCATCAGATTTCGGAATTCTCCAGAACCAAGCCACACAACCAAGCCCAAATCAAAAATGGTGCGCCAGGCAAAACTGCCCGGCCACCCCGTGTCGACAGGGCTGTCGACAGGGCAGTCGACACCCTTAGACCCCTGTCGACATGCCTGTCGACATGGGGGTCTTGGCGGGAGTTTTCCCGCCTGACGCCAGTTAGCCCTAATCCTTGTTTTTAATTTAAAATTTAAATCTGTTTTTAACATGGAAATTTCTGAAAACTTCAATGGGCCTTAACTGGGTCATACGGACTCCGATTTTCGAAAACTCGGACTCTATTTCGCGTATTTTCCCGAGACGAACGCAATGGCATAGCCCGTTTCCCTTGATTCATATTTTTGAATTAAATTCTGCCTCGATTTATGTTATAACAGGTTATTGAAAATACGGGTTGTTACAATAATGATTTTGAACATTTTTGCACAAAGAAAGGTATAAATCATAATTTTTCGTTTTCGAGAACTCCACAACAAAATGGAGTTGTAGAACGGAAAAATCGGACTTTACAAGAATGTGCAAGAACATTATTAAATGGATCCACTCTACCAAAACATTTTTGGGCAGAAGGTGTTGCAACTGCGTGTTATGTTTTGAATCGTGCATCTATTCGACCTCTGACCAAAAATACATCCTATGAGCTATTTAATCAAAGAAAACCAAATATCTCATATTTCAAAGTTTTCGGTTCTAAATGCTTTATTTTAAATACGAAAGACCATCTTGGAAAATTTGATTCCAAATCCGATGAAGGAATATTTGTCGGATACTCGGAACGAAGCAAGGCTTATCGTATATTTAACAAGAGAACTAAAACTATTGAAGAATCACTTCATGTTTCTTTTGATGAATTCTTTAAATCATCTCGTATCGTATCAGATGACAAAGAAACCATAGTCACTGATAATCCTGTCATCACAAATAACGACTCTGACTCAGAAATTGTTGACGATATCCCTCAACCTGCTGTGATACCTTCTCTACCAAGATTTAGATCTCCTCCGAGAATTCTAAGAGATCATCCAGTTCAAAATGTTATAGGAGAAGTAACATCACAAATTAGAACAAGAAGTTAACTAAATCAAATGGGTCATGTCGCATTCCTTTCAAATATCGAACCTAAGAATCCGAAAGAAGCTGCTACTGATGATTACTGGATCATTACCATGCAAGAAGAACTAAATCAGTTCGAGCGCAATGATGTTTGGGAACATGTTCAAAGACCAACTGATCAGTCAGTCATTGGTACGAAATGGGTCTATAAAAATAAGGCTGATGAACAAGGAAATATAACCAGAAATAAAGCAAGATTAGTAGCACAAGGATATAATCAGGAAGAAGGTATCGATTATGAAGAAACCTTTGCTCCCGTAGCTCGATTAGAAGCTATTCGAATTTTACTGTCCTTTGCTTGTCATCATGATTTTAAACTTTATCAAATGGATGTCAAAAGTGCATTTTTAAATGGATTTATCAAAGAGAATGTATACGTCGAACAACCTCCTTTGTTCGTACATGAGAAATATCCTGATCACGTATATAAACTTAAGAAAGCTTTATATGGATTGAAATAAGCACCTCGTGCTTGGTATGAACGATTAAGAAGCTATCTTATCGATTCTGGATTTCAAATTGGTAAAGTTGATCAGACTCTATTCATTAAACATTCTCAAAAAGATATATTAGTTATCCAAATATATGTAGACGACATTATCTTTGGTTCAACAAACGACAAACTTTGCAAAGAGTTTGCAAATATTATGACCAAAGAATTTGAAATGTCTCATATGGGAGAACTATCGTATTTCCTTGGTCTTCAAATCAAACAACTTTCTAACGGTATTTTTATTAGTCAAGAAAAATACTGTGGAAACTTAGTCAAACGCTTCGGTTTAGAAAATACCTTTGGTAAACCAACTCCTATGAGTACGACCACACATCTTGAAAAAGATGAACATGGTAAGAATGTTGACCAGAAATTATATAGAAGCATAATTGTTTTTCTCCTGTATCTTACCGCGAGTCGTCCTGATATTATGATGAGTGTTTGTTTATGTGCAAGGTTTCAAGCTAATCCTAAAGAATCACATTTACGAGCTGTAAAACGAATAATACGATATCTTAATAACACCAAAGACTTTGGTCTTTTCTACCCAAAATATTGTCCATTTGAATTAGTATCGTATAGCGATGCTGATTTCGGTGGCTGTCGCACGGATAGAAAGAGTACAAGTGGTACGTGCCATTTTATTGGAAAATCACTTGTCTCTTGGTTTAGTAAGAAACAAACTTGCGTTTCACTCTCAACATGTGAGACTGAATACATATCAGCTGCTTTAGCTTGTACTCAAGTCTTATATATGCAACAAATACTTCGAGATTTCGATATTCATTTATCAAAGTCCATCATATATTGTGATAACACAAGCGCAATCAATTTATCAAAAAACCCTGTCAATCATTCCCGAACAAAGCACATTGATATTCGACATCATTTCTTAAGAGATAATATTGAAAAAGGAACAATATGTCTCGAATATGTCCAGACTGACAACCAATTAGCAGACATTTTTACCAAGCCTCTACTCGAATCTAGTTTTATCTCTTTACGTGAAAACTCGGCTTGATTTCTAGAAACGAACTTGGTGTATAATAATATATATATATACACTATTGAGTTCTTCTCTAGACCGGTACATTCATTTTTTTACTTAGCTAATTAATAGTCTTTTACTATTATTAGCAATTCATTTTAAGCTTTACAAATTTTAAGTGGTTCATATTCTCTGAATGCTTTCCATCCATTACTTCCTACTTCGTAAAAGCTATAAATACATACTCCTTCTTATTGTTTTCTGCATCACTTTCTTAGTGTTAACATTCATACACAAGTCCATATACTCTTATGGCACACATATGTGATGAATGTGCTCAACGGTCTCACATCTCGGTCACTAGCTCCGAACCGGAGGAGTACTACTCTCTGTAAACACCGAAGAGCAGACCGGAATGTTCGCATATTCCTAGACATACACCTAAACCAAAACGAGCTAAGAAAGCACTATTTTGTTCTCCAGGTACGAGAGAGAAGATCAATGAAATTCGTCACTACCAGATACATCAGTTGGATCTCCAGCGTCAACTGCATTATGAACAAAAACTCACATCTGATCGTTTAACTCTCTTAGAACGAATGGCGTCCTTTTTCTGTAGCACGGATAGACATGGGGTACACAAACCAATGCCACACCCTCCATCTACATCTCGAAGTCCTAACTCATGGGACCGTAATTATGCGAGAAATGAAGGATCAAGAGAAATTTGGTCGCCATGGACGCCGAGAGTTTAGAATATTCATGAAATATCAGAAAACAAGTCATCTACCTTTCATTAAGTTATGTTGCTTTCGTATTGCAAAATAATTTTTTATTGTTGTATTTGTTTTCACATTCTTCATTCGAATTCATTTTGAGTTAGAATAAATTTCAAGTTATATGACGGTATATAATCTTTTCAAGCCAGTAAAACAATTTTTAAGCAGAACGATCGACCGTATTTTTGGACCAGTCAACCGTTTTTATCTCTGGAAATGATCATATACTTGAAACGGTCGACCGTCTAAAAATACCAGTCGACCGTTCAACTCTCTGGAAATTTTTCATCTCAAATGCTTACCAGTCGACCGTTTTATTTCCACCGGTCGACCGGTAAAGTCCTCTGGAATTATTTTCCTCCAAGAACCAGTCGACCGTTTAAAAACCACCGGTCGACCGAAAAACTTCTCTGGAAAAAATTTACCCAGTAACCAGTCGACTGGTCCATAAAAACAGGTCGACCGGTCACGCGTTTTCCAGAATTTTTCCCCCAATCGATACGTCGATTCATCTCCTATACATCCCTTCACTTCATTTTTATACTTACCTCTTCTCAAACTCTTAGAAATCCAGAAATTCCTTTTTTAATTTCTTCAAATTCAATGGCACCTCCTCAGAAGAAACAAAAGAAATCATCCTCCACTTCTCTCCAACCAATAGATTCCAACATAAAACAATGGCTCATGGATCCTATTGCTGTGAGATGATGGAATGCCATGAAAGATTTCAAAATCCATGAAGGTTCTTTCATAAATCTCAATGCTTTTATCCTATATGATGTTGAAGAACAATTGGTTAAGGCTCGTATAAAATCTCTACTTACTTTTGATGAGAACAATGTAGAAATTAATCATATTATGATTAAATTGTTCTATGCCAACCTTAACCTACAAAAATTCAAGCCAGAAAATGCAGCGGATGGCCTTTGGTCCGTAGTTTGTGGTCATCATATTTTCATTTCCAAGGAATGAATGGCTATGGTACTCGGTTCACCAAATAGCGGAAGAGAATTTTCTTCTGACTTTTGCACCGTTCATACTCGTGATAGAATTAGTCATCAGTTCATCGAGGATCATAAAATTAGTACCAGGGCGATTAACTTGCGTCCTACGGCTCGTGTTATTCATCATACCCTCATCCATTCTTTATTGCCGAGGGTTGGAAACTTTGATGCCGTTTACAAAGAAAATTTCAAGGCTGTGTATGCGATTTATGGAGATATTGAAATAAATTGGATAAACATGATCTTCGACGAGATTTTGCTTTTTAATGATTGCAAAAGGCCACATATATTTTACAATGAATATTAATGTGGCTTATAATCAATTGTGGAGTCCCGTCTTGTGTTTCTAAAATCTCCAAGCCAAAGTGCATCGACAAAGCAACACGAAAAAGGATGAAGCTCCCTGACCCTTGTATTAATATCATTCCGTTTGATCAATACCAACATCAAGGTCCTTCAGAAACCGCTCCTTCTACTACTCCCAAGCCTAAACCGAAGGAAGTTAAACTCCTTGAACCCTCTTCGTCAACTAAGGACTCACTTGCACAAATTGCACGAAACCAATTTCTTTTATAAGCTAGACTTAAACGAACCGACGCCAAACTCGACCGTTTAGACACAAAGCTCGATAAACGGTTCTCCAAGCTTAAGTCTTTCTTCGGTACTATTTGGGAAGCAATTTCATGTGTATCGACCTCTTCTTCCACTCAAATACAAGATCCGGGAAAACGACCCATGCCTCCAACATTTACATGGTCATCATCCGAGGAAGGCACAAGTTCAGGAACTAATACTGGATGTGGTCGTGGATCTCACGAGACCGAGGAGGAAGAAGATGACGACGACAATGAAGAAGGCATTCAAGATGAAGGGGACAAGGAAGGAGATGGAAGGATAGTGATTCACTCTGAATCTACGGAATCTGAATCTCCATCGCACTAGTTTGTTATCATTCATATATGCTTTATGTTTTATTTTTGCAAAAACTTAAATGGTACTTGTATGTAAATAGTATCGTATTTATTTTGGGTGTGTACGTCTTAAAACATTTGGTACTTGACTTGCTTTTAGTTTGCTTGGGTTGTATAATATGCTAAATGCTTATCCTGTTATTTATAACTTGCGTAATCTCTTCTCCTTTTTGTCGATGACAAAGGAGGAGAAAATGTTACTAACATTGTGTTTTGCAGATATTTCTTAAGTATGTATTTCAGGGGGAGTATACATTCAGGGGGAGTAATAAACTCTTTCAGATCTATATTGTCATCAATCAAAAAGGGGGAGAATGTTGAGTCAAGGAATTCAAGGTGTTTTGATCAATGACAAGGAGAAATTCAAGATAGACAAAAAGAAGATATTCGATGGTATAGGTTGATTATTTAGAGTATGAGTGTAGTTAAATATGTTAAAATCTATCCTCAAATAATCATATTCCTATATGGTTTGAATATATATATGTTTATACATGCATGCACATTCATTGTGCATACTAACAGAAACCGGTCGACCGGTTCATATATAGGCGGTCGACAGTTTCTGTGCAGAATGCACAATGAACGTGCACACATATATATAACGTACATATATTCAAACACCAGTCTACTGGTCATTTTTTACCAGTCGACTGGTCTACGAACTGAAGCCATCTTTTCGAATAGACACCCTATTTCATCAATGGTTATGATCCTTTCTCTTGGCCAAAAATCGTCTCTTTTCATGGTTTCTCTTCACCAATGATTACATCTCTCCATTCTCTATAAAAGCATCATGAAATCATCATTTTAAAAACAATAATTCTTTCTATTCTTGCTATCTAAGTGCTGATTTCATTCTTACTCTTTAAAAGCATTCAAAAGCTCACTATTCTCATATATCGTTATTTGAATCCTTGAATCTATATATTATTCTTTAGATTCAAACAACGATATCATCTTCCAAATCTTCGTAATATCAAAATCATATTTGAGGATCAGATTATACGAAGGTTGTACAAGAGTTGACAAATCCGTGTTGTTAAGAACACACATTGTCAAACTACAAGTTTATATCTTGTTTGTAGTCCTCGGTGTTGTAAGAGGCGAGTTGTTGAAGTCCTGTGTGTGATCAGGCAAGTGTTGAAGTCCTGTGTGTGATCAGGCAAGTGTTGAAGTCCTCGTGTTGTTAGAGGCATGAAATCCCGTTCGGCTGCTCGGGTGTTGTGAACCTGTTCCTCCGGGTGAAGCGAGGTTGTTAATTAGTAAAAATCCAGAGAGAGATCTGGGACTGGACGTTGGACGGTGCTCCGAACCAGTATAAAAATTCCTGGTGTGATTTTTTCATTTTTACTGCATTTACTATTTTACTTATCTGTGATATTGCTACTATGAGATCTTTCTTAGTATATATCATATATTCCGCATATCCATATTACTGATCCTGCCTAAAGTCGTCTATCGACATTTTCAAACCATGCCCATCTGTTTAGCTAACACGTTATAACGGTTAAGTGTTCTCTTAGTTAACTTAACCCTAACATCTGTTTAATTCACATGCCCTAATGGTTAAGTATTGCCCCTTCATGTTTTAACTTAACCTTGTTCATTTGGCACACTATGATGGCTAAGTTTTCTAAGTTTACTTAACTCCACCTTCTAGTCTAGTTAACATGTTAAATTGGCTAAGTGTATTTTACTTAACCCCACCTTCTAGCCTAGTTAACATGTTATAACGGTTAAACCTTTTCTTAACCTCACCCACTTGTCTAGTCAACATGTTATAACGATTATTTAACCCCTACAAGTCTTGTTTTGTTAACATGTTAAGTTGGTTAAGTGTTCCTATGGACTTAACCCTCCCATTCTAGCTTAACTGTTTCTTAGCTTTATTATTCATTTAAAGCACCAACCACTCACATTAGACATATATTGGTGCGGTCACTAGATGTGCCGGTCGGTTCTGGGCAGATTTACACCGCAACTCAGTCTAACCTCGGGTCCTTTTGGGCTCAATGCTCTAACCACCCACATTAGATAGGCATTGTTACGGTTGCTGGATTTGCCGGGCGGTTCCGGGCTGTCTTATACCGTGACTCAATCTAACCTCGGGTTAGGCATATTCGTCTTTCCTAGATTTACATATTTATCCTTTTTGTCTATATGTAAATTGCAACAACTCTTTTAAACAAATTCGGCCTATATCATATTCATTTGTCATGCCCACTAACATATCTATATTCTAGGCCCAAATCTTGATTTACCTATCGATTTAACCCAACCTGCAGTTCTATGCCAATTTAGATCTAGTATTCCCATTTACAATTCATGTCAAAACTAGATTTGACACTCTAGTTTGTAATTTATGCCTAAAGCTTAGGTTACTAGTCAATACTAGATTTAATATATCAAATTACATCTTCTATAATTCACGTCAAATTACCCCAATTTGCATCTAATGGTCATGTTATAATACATGCTCTAAATTATGCCAAATAATATAGATTTCATGTTATACCCAAATAACCCCGCATTCATAACGTACGTATACCATGATTTTACAAGTTTTCTAAATACTCATGAAATGAAACTAAAAGGGAATAGAGGATAAACATGGGAATTGACATAATAGAATAGACATGCAAAAGCGAGCCAAATACAAGGATAATGGATCCAATGGTTTTGGTGTACATAATAGCGAATAGGAATAAACTAAGCAAGTCACACCCTAGGTATGAGATCCAACAAAAAGCCAGTTCGGTGTACAACATGGTTTGTAACTATAGTGTTATGAGCATAAACAATTAACCATAACGGTCTTAGGCAATTAACCACAATAGTCATAGTCATGATCATAGGCAGAAACCTCATAGTTATGAATCATAGGCGATTAACGACAATAATCATGGATAATTAACCAAAATAGTCCTATGCAATTATCCTAAATAGTCATAGGCAATTAACTGTAAAAATTTCAAAGTCATGGTCATAGACAATAGTCTTATGTTCACAGTCATAGGCATAGGCATAGTCTTATGTTCACAGTCATAGGCATAGGCATAGTATTATGTTCACGGTCATAGGCATAAGCTATTAACAATAGTCTTCAATGTCATAGGCATAGGCACAGTCTCATCGGTAGTTAATCATAATAGTTCTTAATTTGATCCAAAGGCATATACAAGCACAGATTCAAATGCGAGAATCAAGCATATTCTTATATTCATTTAATTTCATGCCACAAATATATCTAGACGTTCAAATCTAAAAAGTAACTGACTTACATTGATCGGTTTCAGAAAAGAATAAACAAATAGCGTTGAGGTGATTTGCTATGATTCGCGCGACATTGCTCGAAGTCGTTGAATTAGCCTTTGCTTCCCTTCTTGAAGTTTTAACTTTATTTGAATCTCCAATATGCAATTCCTAGCCGTAGTCTTCAAGAATAGTCTTCGTGTTTTATTTTAATTTATTTATTTCAATTATTCCAGAGGCAACATAAGGAGAGAATAAAATGGTGTAAAAAGAATGGGGTTAGGGGGCTGTTTATATAGGATTGGGCGGACGAATCTAGACTGAAAACGAGACCAGAAATATCAGAATGAACCCAGGCTCAAAACTGGGTTTCAGCACCAGGTCGATCCCCAGGTCGACCATAGGGTCGACCTAGTCCCTGGGAGGTCGACCATAGTGTCGACCCCCAGGTCGACCTGGTCCTGGGCGGGAAAATCCCCGTGCAGTCTGCGCTGGGGTTTGAATTCGAATTTCGAGCCGTTTTTCTGTTCTGAAAATCCTTGAAACTTCGGAAGGTCATATCTCCCTCATACCGACTCAGTTTCTCGAAAACTCGGACTCGTTTCCAAGCAGAATTTTGAGACGAACGCAATGGCACAACCCATTTCCCTTGATTCTTATTTTAAAATTTAATTATACTTTAATTTGCGAAACTTAATGTTACAGAATTACGGGGTGTTACATTCTCCCCCTCTTAAAAGGATTTCGTCCCCGAAATCTTCAAGTTAGGAAGAATGTTTCCTACCATCCAATCTCCCATCTACTCAACCATTCAATCACAGGCATTCATTATCCTTAAAAAGATTTCTAATGCGTTTATGTTCATACGCATAGTGTGTATATATGTCTTTATCTAATGCAAAATCAGGCGGTCTACTGATTCAGTTGACCTCCTTAATGCGAATTACGTCAGTGCCATGCGTCCAATCATGTATGCAAGCATCCCTAGTTATGTAAATACTACATGTGTGCATAGTCATTTATCCATATGCAACATCCATATGATAACATATCAAGTTAAATCCGTTAAGCAAATACATATATGCGAATGCAATATGAAAGTAACTTAGTCGTTCTAGCGCTTATGGTGTGTATATGCATCCACAAGCAACCATTTGCAACCATCAATCATAACATGTTTCAAATACATGTTTATCTCCATTGACTTCTACCTAAGGATCGATGCTACGCCCTAGAGGATATACCTTAAAAGCTGGAAAGTATGCATAGAATTCCTAGAAAAAGAGATCAAGGATGTACCCTTAAGAAAAAGGGTATGATACGTGTATCTAGTCTTCAGTCTTCTAAGTCGCATCTTCTTGAGCTTCACTATTCTGTACCTTATCTAATTAATCTTCACGATTGCAAAGCTTCTCGACCTTCATTTCCAAAACTGTCGTTGATCGGATAACTGGTTTTTCATTGTCAACTGGATACATGCGGAAGTCTATCCCGCGTTTTAGGGGTAAACTTCTGACATAATCAAAAACATCTGCGTACTCATGGACTACCCTAACGGATTGCAAATCGTCGATAAATGCATTAAGCGATTCTAGCTAGCTAAGCCTAACTGATTCTTTACACGAAATCTCGAGGGTATTTCCAAGGCAAGCCAAAAGTTTAACTACCCTCCTTTCAGAATTACTAGCCAACCAACCCATGCCTAGAATCAACTCATAGCCCATGGAACCAAAAACATAAGCATTACACTTAAACTCAACACTTAATATAGTTATTCTCAAATCCTTACAAACCAAAGGTACCACCAATTGGATTTGAGACACTAATGGGATCTTCTACTATACAAGTACTAAGGTGCAGAAACTCAACTATGGAAGTAGATATGAACAAATGCGAAGCACTAAGATCAAAAGAGTACTAACTGGTTGATCAAAACGAAAAGCTAAACTTTTCCAACAGAGACCTTTACTATCTCTCTCTCAGGTATTCTGGTGGTGAAAGCAAGTACTCGCCCTTCTGAAAATCCTGTCCCTCGTCCTTGTCCTTAATTATATGCCCTATTATACCATAGTAAAAATACTTCCTCTTGTCTTAGTGTTTTACTATTCATCCCTCCTTCGTGAGCCAAGTCCATATCCATGAATTTATCATCCTTGGGTTGTGCTCCTTAGCCAAACTCCCTCATTTTCCTCTTTACCATCCTTGTGTAACATGTTGACCACTCTCTCGAAAGCCGCCTCCATCGCATGGAAAACCCTACAAAGCTTGAAAGAAATTAGCCGTAGGTGAAACTGCTGCGGCTATAGATGGAAGTTGGGCAATACTTTGCCCTTTGACAAGTGTCGTAGACTCATCAAGCCTATAGAACTATGCTGCGATGGGGTTACCTCCCAGAAAGCCAGGAGCCCCGAAGACTCAAGAAAGAAGGGGACAAGAATTCAAACAGAGGATCAGAAGATAGTGCGTATGGCTTTTGGGGAATATGTCTTTAAAACAAAACTTTTCTTTTGAAAAAAAAAGCTTCTTTAAAAACTGTTTTTTTTTTCAAATCTTTTATCTGATCCCGTAACCTTCAGCTCTAATACCACGTGTAACACCCCACATCCGTTAAGGTCACTCACAAAGGGAATGCCTTAACTTCGGTGGAGTGTTATAGGTAAAAGATACAGATAAATTACAAGACAGACAAAATTAAAACAGCGGAAAATAGAACTTTACTTTATTGATCAAATAGTTTGTACAACAATTATTTTCCAGTACCAGAATATCTGTCTTACAAGATAAAGAAGCATAAAATAACATTTATATTCCCCAATGTAGCATAAGCCAGTCATAGCAGTGGAAAAGAGAATCCAAGCAAAACTTCGACTAATCTTCAAGCTTGGAAAGAAAACTGAGCAAAGTAGTAACGTTCCCTCCCTGCGGACCTGGAGGGGGGGGGGGGGACGGAAGACAAGGAGGCGAAAGAAAACAGAGTCAGACATAAAGTCTGGTAAGTTCAGTAACTTTCAGCATGTGAACAGGTAAAAACAACATGACATAGATTAACTGAATACAAGGCAATACCATGATGATAGGTTTAACAAGATAACGCAAGCTATGCGGAGGCAAGATAAAACGGAATGTACTGATAAATTAGATCTAACGACAAGCTGAATATACTGATAAACTGAATATGCTTCCATACTTTCTCTACTTCGCGATTACCCTGTTATTCTGGTTTCTATATGTCTGCACCACCTAACTAGTGACCAACTAGTAATCTGTATAAACTGATAAAACAATAACGTGATCCCAATCCCCGAAATTGTGGTTTTTTTCAGGTGTACATCTATTATTTATTACCAAGATCTAATCTAGGGTTTACGCTACCCAGGGCTACTGGGGTTTGTGCTACCTATTGAACATTTCTCGGATTTTAGGGTTTACGCGACCTAGGTCCTGCTAGGGATTATGCTACCTATCGAACGGTGCCCCTAATCTAGGACACACTACCCAGAGCGGTATATGTTCCTAGACTTTCCCCACGTATGTGTCGTGAATCGTTATCGCTGTCTAGATGCACATGTCCTCTATATGTGCGACCCGAGTCTCGTGGCAGGGCAAATCAAGAAACACGAAACTCGGTCGGGAGCTTTCAGATATCTGCCGATGCAGATTCTGAGGTCTGTTTTTCCAGTGGTTATGGTCCCACTTGACCCCTCCCTCAACTAATGAAAGGCACACCTTGAAAAATGAGAACTATACGCAGGCCCTCTATGCCCCCACTAACCTATGGTCATCCGCACCCATAACTAGATAACAAGTATATGGTCTTTTGGAGTTCTCTGCCTTTCTGCTATGCGTATCTCGACTGACTCAAGATGGTAGGTAGACGACGAGTTGCTATCACAGGGCTACTGGTCTCGCCAAATCACGCTGGTCCATCCTAGTCTTTAGGTTGCCTTATATTGCAACCAAGGCATACCCTTGGTTCTTCTAACGCAGACCTTAACCTCTGTGAGCCCAGGCGGATCATCTGCAGCCTCATAGAGGGATACCAAGAGTACCCTCACATCCCCTCGAAGCCGCGTGCTTCGTTACCCAGTTTGTTGGAGCCTTCTTTAAGATCAGATGGACGTTCGCTCCTTCTCGTGTTCTACTAAGGTTTACTACTTAATTCCCTTAACTAAGGTTTACTACTTAGTTCCTGAATCGTCGTTTTCTTAACTAAGGTTTACAACTTAGTCCTCTTAACTAAGGTTTACTACTTAGCTCTCTTTCTCGTCAAGTTGGATTTGTTAATTGTCATTAGTCTATTCAAGTTAATTTAACCAATTCATTTGTCATGTTAAACTGGTTATGTGTTATCAGTAGCTCATGTTGACTTAACCCTACCACAAATCAAGTTATATTGGTTAAGTATTTCTTATTACTTAACCCCACCCCTTCATCTTGTATTGGTTAAGTGTTCCCTTTAACTTAACCCTGCCCATATGTTTAGCTAACACGTTATAACGGTTAAGTGTTCTCTTAGTTAACTTAACCCTAACATCTGTTTAATTCACATGCCCTAATGGTTAAGTATTGCCCCTTCATGTTTTAACTTAACCTTGTTCATTTGGCACACTATGATGGCTAAGTGTTCTAAGTTTACTTAACTCCACCTTATAGTCTAGTTAACATGTTAAATTGGCTAAGTGTATTTTACTTAACCCCACCATCTAGCCTAGTTAACATGTTATAACGGTTAAACCTTTTCTTAACCTCACCCACTTGTTTAGTCAACATGTTATAACGGTTATTTAACCCCTACAAGTCTTGTCTTGTTAACATGTTAAGTTGGTTAAGTGTTCCTATGGACTTAACCCTCCCATTCTAGCTTAACTGTTTCTTAGCTTTAAATTATTCATTTAAAGCACCAACCACTCATATTAGACAGATATTGTTGCGGTCACTGGATGTGCCGGTCAATTCCAGGCAGATTTACACCGCAACTCAGTCTAACCTCGGGTCCTTTTGGGCTCAATGCTCTAACCACCCACATTAGACAGGTATTGTTACGGTTGCTGGATTTGCCGGGCGGTTCCGGGAAATCTTATACCGTAACTCGATCTAACCTCGGGTTAGGCATATTCGTCTTTCCTAGATTTACATATTTATCCTTTTTGTCTATATGTAAATTGCAACAACTCTTTTAAACAAATTCGGCCTATATCATATTCATTTGTCTTGCCCACTAACATATCTATATTCTAGGCCCAAATCTTGATTTACCTATCGATTTAACCCAACCTGCAGTTCTATGCCAATTTAGATCTAGTATTCCCATTTACAATTCATGTCAAAACTAGATTTGGCACTCTAATTTACAATTTATGCCTAAAGCTTAGGTTACTAGTCAATACTAGATTTAATATATCAAATTACATCTTCTATAATTCACGTCAAATTACCCCAATTTGCATCTAATGGTCATGTTATAATACATGCTCTAAATTATGCCAAATAATATAGATTTCATGTTATACCCAAATAACCCCGCATTTATAACGTACGTATAACATGATTTCACAAATTTTCTAAATACTCATGAAATGAAACTAAAAGGGAATAGAGGATAAACATGAGAATTTTCAAAAAAGAATTGACATGCAAAAGCGAGCCAAATACAAGGATAATGGATCCAATGGTTTTGGTGTACATAATAGCGAATAGGAATAAACTAAGCAAGTCACACCCTAGGTATGAGATCCAACAAAATGTCAGTTCGGTGAACAACATGGTTTGTAACTATAGTGTTATGGGCATAAACAATTAACCATAACAGTCTTAGGCAATTAACCACAATAGTCATAGTCATGGTCATAGGTAGAAACCTCATAGTTATGAATCATAGGCGATTAACCATAATAGTCATGGATAATTAACCAAAATAGTCCTAGGCAATTATCCTAAATAGTCATAGGCAATTAACTGTAATAATTTCAAAGTCATGGTCATAGACAATAGTCTTATGTTCACAGTCATAGGCATAGGCAAAGTCTTATGTTCACAGTCATAGGCATAGTCTTATGTTCACGGTCATAGGCATAGGCCATTAGCAATAGTCTTCAAGGTCATAGGCATAGGCACAGTCTCATCGGTAGTTAATCACAATAGTTCTTAATTAGATCCAAAGGAATATACAAGCACAAATTCAAATGAGAGAGTCAAGCATATTCTTATATTCATTTAATTTCATGCCACAAATATATCTAGACGTTTAGATCTAAAAAGTAACTGACTTACATTGATCGGTTTCAGAAAAGAATAATCAAATAGCGTTGAGGTGATTTGCTATGATTCGCGCGACGTTGCTCGAAGCCGTTGAATTAGCCTTTGCTTCCCTTCTTGAAGCTTTAACTTTATTTGAATCTATATGCAATTCTTAGCTGTAGTCTTCAAGAATAGTCTTCGTGTTTTATTTTAATTTATTTATTTCAATTATTCCAGAGGCAGCATAATGAGAGAATAAAATGGTGAAAAGAGAACGGGGCTGGGGGGCTGTTTATATAGGATTAGGCGGATGAATCTAGACTGAAAACGAGACCAGAAACATCAGAATGAACCCAGGCTCAAAACTGGGTTTCAGCACCAGATCGACCCCCAGGTCGACCATAGGGTCGACCTAGTCCCTGGGAGGTCGACCATAGTGTCGACCCCCAGGTCGACCTGGTCCTGGGCGGGAAAATTCCCGCCCAGTCTGCGCGGGGGTTTGAATTCGAATTTGAATTCGAATTTCGAGCCGTTTTTCTGTTCTGAAAATCCTTGAAACTTCAGAGGGTCATATCTCCCTCATACGGACTCAGTTTCTCGAAAACTCGGACTCGTTTCCAAGTAGAATTTCGAGATGAACGCAATGGCGCAACCCGTTTCCCTTGATTCTTATTTTAAAATTTAATTATACTTTAATTTGTGAAACTTAATGTTACAGAATTACGGGGTGTTACACCAGGCGCTTGCGTCATCAACATCCACATAAGTAATACTTGGGCTCCGTATCACGATACACTTTTTATCTAGAAGGAAACGACACACCCATATCCTTGCCGCATTTTTCCTATTTTGGCCTTTTACAGGGAGTGAGGCTTAACGAAGTCTCGTTACAAAAAGCTACGCTTTATCCTAATGTCATGCTTTGATCATCGATAGCTCAATCACTTATTATGCCACATTGTCATTTCATAACATATAATTGATAATCACTAACCATATTACCTTTGAGCTCGTACGTCTAGAAGAGGGGTATTAAGCTAAGAGAACATATTCTCCGCCACCAACAGAAATATGTTTAGTAAAGATAGCCATTACATTATAAATACAATGTTAGACATACAACCATACAAGTTTGTTCTGGGATTGAAAGAAACCAAAGGCGCTTTATTTATCGTCCAATAAAGGAGAGAAACCCTTGCAAATCCGAGAATTCTTCAAATACGTTCGAACCACTGCTATATATATAACCTCATAATGGAAGCTACCCAAGGCATCAAAAAGAATTCCTTTCACTGTGAAGATTTCCGGTCTTCAACCACCGTCAATATCTTCATTTGCTCAATTTTGTCATATCATTATTCAAAATGATTATGGATAGAAATCTGATCCCGGTCTTTCCAAATAATGAGCGTTATTTTAAAGCCATATGAAAATATAGCATTAATCAAGTCTTTTCTCATTTAAATTGGTTAATTAAAACATTCTTAAAGCATTTCTCCATTTATTATCCTTTAACAAAGTCCTCATTTGAAAAACTTGTTAATGATTAAACCTTGTTAATCTTGATAACCATTCCTTAAAATTTCAAACAAGGATTAATCTTACTCAAGGTTCATTTTGAAATTCACATTCCAAAAATTCATTTCATAATTTCCTCTTTAGAACATATCTTTTTAAATAAAAGATAATTAATCTTCAAAAATATTAATAATCATTCATTAACTCTTTATCAAGATTCATTAGTACTTTATTCCTTTACTTTCCTTTTAAAAAATTCATCTCTAAATCAAGATCATTAAGCATCATCTTAACTAGCCTTTAAAAGATCTTAATCCTTTTAAATTCCAAATCATAACTTAAATTTAGTTGGGTTAAAGAGTGACTTTATTTATGACACCATTCACAACAAACCCAAAAACAATTGGTATTAAATATAAGATTTAAACAGAGATTATAACAGCTTATATTCAATACCAATTCGCATAATCAACAAACTCTATGAGCGGAATAATGATAATAACATCCTTCAAATTTCTCAAATAGTATACGTTTAAACAATGGAATATCATATCAAATATCTGAGAATTATTTCTATCCAAATCTAATTTATTTAAATTTGAAAAACTTTTACTTTAATCAAAAGATTTATCAAAACATGTCTTTTAAAACAACAATCATATTTGATAAACCAAATAACTTAAACTTGTTGGGTTAAGGATGATGTTATTAATGGCATCGTCCACAACAACCCAAAACTAATTTATATTAAATATAAGATTTAGATAGAAATAATCATAGCAGCTCATGTTAAATATCAACTCCCGTATTAAACAGATATTATAAGCGGAATAAATGTATCCACTTTTTAAATTCCTGAATATTATGAGTTTTATCTACGGAATTACTATCAAATATTCGATGATTATTTCCAATCGAATCTAATGAATCTAAAATTGGATAACTTTAGTCTAGTAAAAATTAGATCTCTAAAACATCGTTTTTACATTATCTGGTTAGTTAGGCTGAAAAAACCCCAAATACAAATTATTGTTCAAAAGTTCATACTTCTTGCCCAAATCTTTTTAAAATCATTTATTATGATTTATCATAATTTACGCATATTTTTTAATGATTTTTATAAAGCTGTTTATATCGGTTTCCATTTGCGGTCATCAAACTACAAAACCATGATTTCATTTAAAACTTGTTTTGGACACATTTGAGACTCTATAAATTGAAATCTAAAATTTCTTTTTCTATTTGAAAGCTATTATCGTTAGAAATCAAACTTTTTTCAATTTAGGTAAATCTGATTTAAATTACATTAGTTAAAATCATTTAAAGTTTATGGTCAATTCGCGAACAACCGCAGCGTGACTAGCTCTATTCATACCATATTAAATTTAAATAAAAATTTATCTGATTTACTTCTAACATACTTGTAAACTTTATAAAACATATTTATACTCATTTTAAAGCAATATTTTCGAGTTTCAAATTCAATTATAAATTAAAATTGAATATTTTAATATTAATATAATATTATTACTTTTCAAATTTTAATCTTTGGAAATCCAAACTTCACAAAAATCAAATTATACATTATATAAGATTATTGGAACAACTGATTCGAGTTTAAAACATCATTTATATATCTAATTCAAATTCAATTTTGAATCTATTATTCAAAATCGATTTCAAATTTGAACAACTCATTTTCAGATCAAAACTCCTTCAAAATTGTTTTCACCTTTACAAAAGTTTTTCATAAACACTTTAATTTCATTTCTATCCAGTTTCGAATATAAAATTCCAACTTTCGTTTTTACGTCTTATTTCACTTAAATGAATACAATATTTATTTATATTATCCAAACGGAACGAGACTTAACCATTACCCATAGAATTCCATATATTTGGGTGTAAGGTGTGAACAATCATAATAACAGCCACAACAACTATTCATCCATATCACAGTGTTTAAAATATAAGCAATACAACAATTAACGTTTAAATACGAATATCAATAATAATAACATCCATCAACTAAGAAGCAACCGTAACAACCACAAAGCAACCATTATATAATCAGGTTATGATTATAAAAAAATTTCAAAATTAATCAAAGTAGTTTTCATAATAATAAATATTCTAAGGATAATATAAGAAGTTCTCACATTGATAAAATATTCCAAATATAATCAAAAGAGTTCTCATCTTGATTTAATCGTTGAAATAACGACTAATTTCGATTAAATTAAACAAACTTTTAACTTTAGCAAAATTTCTAGTAGGCTTCAAACACTTCAATTCTTGTTCCATCGTGTCTCGTTTGCTGATGTGATTCCAATGCACTTTGTCTCGTTCTATTATAATTACATTTGAACAAGTTATACATTTCATTATTTTTAACATTGATTTTAAAATAATATATACTTAAGGATAACCAGGTTAACCATGTGGTTAATCTCAATCATGATTTCTAGTACAAAACTGAATGCTACTCCCTTCGATCAACCACCAATCATGCCACCTCTTGCCAACCAGAAGTCAAGCTGACCCTACCTACGTGACCCCTATCAGAGCAGCTCCATCGCCCAGAACCCCGTGCCTCGAAACACCTCAGATCACCAGAAAACCCGATATGAACGAAAAATCATCAAAATGGCCTACTGGTCGCCACACGCCACCTCCTAACACCAAACTTAATCAACACCCGTCTCACTCTTCCCTTCCGAATTCTAGTTGACCACTTCGCCTGAAACTCCACAATGAAGCCTCAAAACTCGAAATACAAAACTGCACCATCTTGTTTAAACCTAGATCTACAACGCCACAATGATCCGATCGATTGTCCAACCATACGGATCTGTAGATATTGAAGAGCTCTACAATTTTCATGTTCAAGTCAAGATCTAAAAGTCAGTGGATTGAGGGATATAAAAGAAGAAGCCAGGGTTAATTTCGGTTATCAAACATTGGGTGGCAACTGAAGTACATGTTTAGGGTTTGAGTTGGATTTAGGGTATTATATAGTGGGATTTTTAATATATTTTATTCATATGATTCAACATTCAATGTTAAAATACCATGAACTCCAAATGAAGTGCAACGAGTGTTGTTCCTACCTAAATACCTATATTCTGAACATAGTGGAACTTGTTTCATAAGCTAATTTGATCGTTTGTAACAATTATTCTCAAAATCAAATTTAAGTTATTATCAATTTCAAATCGATTATCGATACGTGTTTATATCACGCACGCTCACATAACTTTCCAGTTGATACAAAAATTGAAATCTTACAATAATTTAACATTCCAGATCCGACAAAACTGATTTCATCAAAATCTGAGATTGTTTGAAAAGTATCTAATTTCAAGTGTTAAATTAAATCAATAAAATATCAATTGATTTCAAACGATCAAATCCATTGAAAATAAATTATTTTATCGTATATATTTAAATAGAATTTTGCATAGCTTCAAACAAAATGATTCAGATTTTAAATTTGATATTCCTGTTTTAAAGTGATTTAACGTTTAAATTCTTACTTAAATAAATTTCATGGCGTTAAATTCTAAAATTAATCGTTTTAATATTTAAATAAATTAAATATTCCTATATATAAAATCTGGGTCGTTACATTCTTCTCCTTAAAAGGATCTCGTCTTCGAAATTGCTAAGGCTGGAAAAATGCTTCAACCTTATTAACTTTTTCGAAAATTTCACTTAGTTGAAACTGACACTTAACATGAGTTAATGTTTTTTTAATAATTCAAGTTTGGATTTTATTTCGAAGTTTTAAACATACTTTCTTTAATTCAACTTCACCCAATTTATTTTCTCATTCTACACCAAAATATCGAACCATTCTTAAATTTGTCTTACCATTCCATTTTTCAATTTATGAGCTAATAATTTAAATTCCTTAAAAATCCTTACATTTTATTTAATGGATCATTATAAATTTATAAATTACCATACCAATTTTTTCTAGAAATTTGATTTTTACATAACTCAAAATTTATCAAATGAAATTCCGATTTTTCTTTTCTACTAGGAAACTATAATCAAAGATCCAAAAGATTCTTGTTTCAAATAATTTTGACTTATATTGAATCCTGTATACTCAGTTGAAGTTCAAATCGTCAAATTATGAACTACCACTACGTGACGAGCTCGTTTTAAATTAAATTTTAAATTACGTTCAAACTTCGTTTAATTAATAAATTATAATCCCTAAGTGAATATGGTTATAATAAATGATTAGCTAAGTTTTCAAATCTAACTTGAAAATTTTGATTTTTGGACAGTTGAAATTTCTCATCTAATTCAGAACCAAGTTATAAAATCATTTACCACTAACTTTTTTCCATATATTTAATTCCATTCATTATTATTTCTAATCCAATCCAATTTTATTTAACCCCACTTAAGCTAAATTTTAATTCATTTGATTCACTTTTACCATTTCAATCTATTTAACTCGCATAAGTTAAATTTAAAGTTCAAATTATCTTAATCATTTTCCAAACTACAACATTCTTGTAATCAAGTTCTTATCCTTATTAAATTTACAAAGCTTTTTATACTTGGATTATTTATTTAATTAGTTAATTACAACTTCACATGATTGATTAGAATTTCACATTTTGACTAAAGATGTTCATATTCAAAATATAATCTTCAAAACCTACTTTATATGGTTAAATATTTATAGTCAAATTGAATTCACAAAAAATTTGCACTTAGATTCGTTTATCTAATTAGTTAGGGGGAGATTAATTGTTGTACCATATGAAATTTTAATCATAAAACACTTATATCTAAACTTGATCTTTAATTCATTATCCATATCATAACAGATAATTATATCTATAGTTTTGAAACATATTATTTTTTATATTTAAAATATAACCTTTCAAAACCAATTTCGTATCGTAAATGCGCCCTCTTATATATAACCCTCAAACTCATTCTAGGGCATTACTAACCCTATCTCTAATGAGTCATTCATCCTGGGATATTACTAATTGTAATGTCTGGGAATTTCGACCCAGAAAATCAACATAAATATACTGTCAATTTCTCGAGCATCGAAAATACCGGGACATTAAAAGAAGAATTTAGAGGGTGAGAAAGATAAGATAGAACTAATAGAATAGAAGAAGAAGAACTCACTGAACATCAGAATAAGAGTAATCACGAAACTCACAGCGGAATGAATAAATTTTATTACAACATAACTTTGAAATACAAATCTGAATTTGTATGTATACATACCATATCAGAGTGTAACTTATATACATCACAGCGGAAATAATCTCTAAATATCTAACGGTGAAAACTCCTGCTTTGAGCCCCTCCAAGTGAATCTGTAAAATCCTGAAACACTTGACTGCCCGTACAAAATTTGGGCACCCAAGAGTTTAGGGAAAACACAAACAAAATAAACTCTGGGTCAGTCATGGGACTGGTGTGAGTAAATTCCAACCATACTGTTTACTTTGAAAATCCTTTTCAAATAAGAAGATAATAGTAAGACCGGCCCACACATAAACATGGACGGCTTTTACCTTACTATAACCCAAAGTATTCTTGATATAAAAAACCAGTGATATTATGATAATGTCTAAACAAATAATTATACAAGTAGCAGAACGTTTGCATCTCACGCTCCACATATATAAAGTATAAAATCATAAACCGTAGGGCGCGTATTGGAGATCGGATTTCAACAGACAAGGTATGGGAGCACCCTTTGATTAGTGTACTCTAGAGGGGATACACTCAGGGTTTAACAAGAACGTCTTGCAACCCGGCCACACATGACCGCTCACTCATTTAGCTTGAGTGTCGCGAATATATTGCCACCACGGTTGTAGGCCATCCAACCGTCATACGAAGATACAGAATCGAAAAGAAGTATAAATATGAATTTTCTCTAGATCGGTGACAATACACCCCGCTTGGGGATGACCCAACTAGCCATGCTGCCTAGCCCAACTTCTGTCATTCCTGGTTGTGAGGCCAGAGGCTACGTCTATTTTCAAAACATCTGATCACCGTTCACTTTGAATGCCACATCGTCAAACCCGTCAATTCACTAATCGATTCCCAAACATATTACGGATATAAAGAGCAAAGAGGAACGAATTCCTCCGCCACCAGACGTAATACCTTTAAGAGATCACTCGTACGTGATTTACTAGGTATACTCTGTCAGACACTCGTCCATATAAGTTGTCCTGGGACAGGACAAACATAAACCATTATTCTGGAACTGGACGACCCTTGCATTTAACTCCGTCTTCAATTATCTTCAGCATATCTATTTCGCAGCGCTTATGCCTATACGGAGTGGTTTCCGGATAATATATCCAACTGGTCTCTCCGTATTGACAACGATGGTCAAAACACTTCGATGGTCGGTTATTTAACTATCGGAGTAAAAATAACATCCATTTCTAATGTCTAACTAACATCACATAAACACGGGTACTTTTTATTTATCATTCGTGTTTATTATTCAAATTCCCATATCTTACCAGATATTTCTCAAATCCCGTTTTATCCTTTTTATACTTCTTGGAAAACATTTCTAGTTATGATAAACTCTTATTCTTTCATGTTCCAAAAAACATATGCTATTAACGTCTGAATCATTTCCATTATTATCACGTTCTTTATTTCCATACTTGGATAATCTAACCTATTTACATTGGAAAATATTTCCAATTCATTTTAACCTTTTAATCGGCCCAACGTTCACTTTTAAAACCTTATTCACTTTGAAATGTAAATATCATTTCCATTACAGAAATCTGAACATCTTTATCAAATAAATCAATACCATTATCTCATTTACCGAAATCTCTTTCATACTTTATATATTCCTATTCCACTTTGTAAACTCTGTTTCTAAGTCAACTTCTTATCAAATCGATATCAAATTTACAACTAAATACTGACTCCTATCCTATTAACATTTATTTGTTTAAAACTAAATGTTAATTATTCTATCAGATTATAACCCCTAAAAATAGTTTACTTTTAATACATTCGACATCGTCGAATTCTAGTTCCATATCCTAACGGTTTAATTCTAATCACATTTCGAACATCGAAATGCTATCATCGTTTTCTAGCACGATTCTCCAATTTCTCTTTCTAAAACCGATTCTTATATTTTCTTACGACATCGTTATTTATCACTTTTGAATAAGTGGATTTCAACTAATCTGCTTCATTCCCTAGGAAGTGCTGCCATATATAAGAATCACGCTTAAGTCTAATCAAAAACATTTAATTTGTCGCTATAGTTCTAAACTTGTCATACGCTGTAATATTCTCCTTTATTACTAATCTTGACATAATAGTCACGCTTAAGTCTAATCAACATCGTTTAATTTGTCGCTATTGTTCTAAGACTTGAAATACGCTACCATATTCCCTTTATACAAATCTTGTCATAACGGTCGTGCTTATGCCTAGTCAACAACTTTTATTTTATCGCTATAGTTTAAGACTTGCAATCCGCTATCATATTAATCTTGACATCCTTTTCCGTTACAAACTGATATCGTTCCTTGATAATAGTGAAGCCGTTCAAGTTGGGGTATTCTATTTACCTCTCAGACCTTGATCGACAACGTTCTTACCTTAGAACCGATCCAAGTCTGTGCTCTAATCCTCTATTACTTATAATATCTATCGGATCGTATTTTCATGTTTATTTTTAACTATGGTATTATAACACCATATTCTTACTTTGAAATCTCTGGTGTTTATGATTATTTATATTAAACATTAATTCTTCGCTTCTCCATTCCACAGTTCTACTTATAACTTTTTACACAAAAAGGTAATTAAATCTCATAAATTTTGATTAATTTATTTCTAAACTGTTTCATTAGATTAATTAATCTAATAATCATTTTCTCAAATAACAGTTGATTAAATCAACCTCATTCCATCAGTAAAACTTGTTAACTGATTTTAATTACTCCTCAACATTAGATTAATAAAAATTAATCTAATAATATCTCTAAATGGTTTATCTTAAATATAATTATCCACATATTTACTCATCAGATATTTTCTGCTTTATAACTTATTTAAATGTCAACTATCGTTTTTATTTATTTTATAAAAACGAACTCTAACATACTGGTTTATAACAGAACTTCTATTATAAATTTAAACTTTACTTTAATTATAAAAATATAATTTTTATAATTAACTTCGTTGATTTACCTGACGGCCAATCAACTTCTTAACAAAACGACGGGTTTACAGTCGACTGTTATCACTTTCTAAATTGATATCGTTTATTGATTTATCGAAACAGATGATTGAATTTCCGTTCAACATCAATATTCACATGGGGTTTTAAATATAATTCGGGTTCATACAAACAAACAGTACATATAATTATCAAGGAATCCGGTCGGATTCCTCCAACCGGTTTTCCGCATCCACAGATGTCAGTCAACACAATTTACACTAACTCTATACTAGGGGATATTCTAATCGATGGAATCAGTGTCCAACCGATGATGTGTACATATATAACGGTATATAATATTCAACCAATTTACTTGTAATCTACCTAATCGACCATCACACAGCATTCAAACAACATTAAAATATAATTAAAATAAGAGTGAGTGAATTTACTCACCTTGGCGCGTTAACCGTTAAATAACGATTTGCGTCGGAAGATCGAATCAAGCGTTGTATTTTGCCATAAATGTAACCGAGCTCCTCATTTCTCCGGAACAACATTATTCTGTAGTCTGCGTTTATATGATTCCAACGGCATCAGAGAGTCCGTGAAAGTTATGTTATTTTCTGACGTCGGCCCATCACGCATATATCCTAGTTTGCTCAACAGTTTTATCCTCTTTTAATCCCACTGCTCCACTTTATTTTTATGGCCATCCAAGATCCTCCGAACCATCCTTGTAACCACCGGACTACTATGAAACCGACCCTAAACACTTCATCTTCTCCCACTTTAAGTCACTACTGCTGCCTTCACATTTTAACTCTCCAGGAGCCCATCCTTCTTATCCATTTCAATCATCATAACCGCATTTTCTTTTTATATATATTATAAACTATCTTAATAGATTATTAAATCACACCTTATGCTTTGTTAAAAATAGACCCACCCAAACTTTAAAAGGAAGCCCAGGCCCGCAAGTGATCAGTCTCCCCCATTTCAGAAATGCATTCGCCAATTCACGTCATGACCCGGTCCAATTCACTAATGTAGAAACTCGGGTCTTTCTTCCCTAACAAAACTGTAGCATGTTGCTCCTTTTGATTTCCAGTAACCTCTCCCCACTCCGATCATCGGGAACCATCCTCCCATAGTCAGTACGTTATTCTCTTCTTTGTTGCCGTTAAGGCCTGCGTCCCCTTGTACAACGTTTCACCTCTATACTTCTGACTTACAGCCCACACGTGCATCGTTACTCAATCCTTCTTTTCATTTGCTCCACGTCCACACGCACATAGTACCCTTCATCATTTACTTGTATACCCTTTTATATGTTAGGACCTTACTTCAAATATGCTTCTCAGCTCATACCAAAACCAAAGTATTTGCGCCCGCTCGCCTCCTCCTATTCTTCATGCGCTGTACCCTTCCATGAACAATGATCCCCATGCATTCTTCTTGCTTACATCAGCTTCCGGGAAAATGCCCAGCACTTCAGAGTTTTACGTGCTTTCGTCTCCCATGTTCCTACACTAGGACCGCCTTCCCTGTTAAAGGCCGAACCCCCCAAGCTTCCTAGTCTTCTGCTCCAACGTTACTGCCATGAACCCACAACGCTGAACCATCTCAACGCTGTATTGAACGTCACCTCAGCTTGAAAATCCATGGCCTCCATTTAACTCCATACCACACTGAGATGACCACCGTCCAGTCCTCCCTTCCACTCAACCAGCGACCACCACGCCTTGCGACAGCCTTCTTCGTCATCAAGTCTGCACCGTAGTTCATGCCTTCGTTGATCGGACGACCACCAACCCCCACAGTTCCTCCATGTCTGCTCGCCTTCCTTCCAAAATCATCATCTGCTTCCGACGAGCTGCTTTTGTTTCTCCCCTTGAAATGAAGATGGGTTGCTTTATCTATGGTGTAACATAGTATGGCACCCACGCATATACAGGAATAGTGTAGGTTTATTTTTCAACGTAGACCACTGTTTTTGATTTAAACCAGGCATGTGCTCTTGTCTTTTTAAACATAGGTTAGCTGTTTCTTACTTCAGTATGAGGAAATAGCACGGCGTGCTTGTTCGATTGAGGAGATAGGCTTAGATTATATCGTTTTAGGATTTTTCTTGGATTTCTTTTGCATAGATTTTTGAATTTACCTAGGCGTATAGATTTGTAGTTTACTGATCGGCTAAAGGTGTAGGTTAGGGACTTTAATATTGCACGGAAAATCATGCCAGGATCCATTGAACATATGGTATCTTTTTCTTCTTACGCTAGGCTATAGCTTGGCTTCCTACTGTATATGGCTTGAAACAATTTCATAGCATTAGTTACTGTACGTATGTATGGTGATGGGTATGGGAGACCTATACATTAGGGTATGGAGAGATTAGTTTAATGTTTAGGGTGTCCGCGTTTGGCAAAATAGAGGTTGACCTCTCTTCTTTTTTCCTCTTCAGTAGACTTAACTTAGCAGCCTAGGATAGGTTACTAATATCTTCACATCATCTACATCAGCGTGGGGTTAATTACGTAGTGAAAGGGGATGTCTTCCCATAATTCTAAGGTGTATTTAACGTGTGAAATGAGCTTTCCTTTATTGGTGAAGACTGCTCTACATTTGTGGTATTTAGTTTTGTTTTGCGAGCATGTATAACCTATTATTCAAAATTATGTTCATGTACCAGTTGCTACGGACAAAAATAAATATACAGTTGTGATCAACGAGGTGCCACGATCTCGAAAATATAATAATATCGGTAGGTTGATTCATATTTTGAAACCCCGAAATATCGATACAGGCTGCAAAATACTCCAAATAAAAAGTTGTCTGTTTAATTAATTAAAAATTATAGTAAAATTCTAAAAATTAAATTATCACTATGTCTCTAAAGAACCCTGTCCAAATTCGTATCCGATATCTAGTTATTTCAAATAAACCGTTATGGTCGATAAACGATTTTACAGCGACTTTTTGAATATTTGATTTGGACATATCTTGCAATCTATAACACGAAATCTTGGTTTTTCACTTCTGTTAGAAAAATACAGTTTAACAGATTCCAGCGTTTCTTGTTTCGCATAAATCCGACTTGTAACGGATCTTGTACGCTCAGTTGAAGTTCAAAACGTTAAATTACAAACTGTAGCGATATTACGGGCTCGATTATATTTAATATATATTTTTATACATTCAACTTCGTTTTAATTAATATATAAATCCATTTATATTACGAATTCAATATTTAAACTGTTTTAAATATTCTAATATGAACCGACAAAAATGCGAGACGTTACAGTCCTTCCCCCTTAAAAGAATTTCGTCCCCGAAATTACTAAGGTAGGGAAAATGCTACAATCTCTGTTATAAACAGGTTAAAAATCTTTTTGGTTTACTTCATAATTTCAGCTTCAACTGAACTGATTAATTCCAATTGACTATTAATTTCTTCTTGTTTTGAATATTTTCAAATTTCTGAAAATTTCCTAATAGCTCAAATTTTCGGAGAATTTCGCCAGCATCTTCTCTGCACGGCTTACTCGGTACTACAACAACTTGCCACTTTGGGCTTTTTCTAATTCAACACAGATTCAAACAGCCAAGTGGCTTGCCCAATCCGACACATAAAATCTCATACTCGTATATAAACGTGTACCTTCTCTGTTGGGCATTCAACTCTATCTCTACCATCTGCTATCAAACCAGCATATATCCAAACATTTCCAACTGATCTCCAATCAATTTATTTTCCAATCCAATCATTTGCTTTTACTAGGCCAAATTTCTATTTCAACTCCAATTCCCTCTACTGATTTATTTCTCAAATCAGTTATCTTCATCTCCAAATTCAAATTTTGATTCTTATTTTCCAAGAATCAATTCATTTTAACAACTCAAATCTCCATTATTTCTCCTTTACAATTTCCATTCTGGATCGTTCCAAATTCAGTTCAATTTTGTTATCTTAGTTTAAGTTCCACTTTTACCATTTTAACTTCATCAGTTAAATTTTTATTTCAGAATTCAAATTCCTGGGATTTTTATTTCAAATCAATTTGAAATTATATATTATAATAATAACATTTGAGATTTCTGACCACTTGTTTCCTCAAATAATACAAAACAAAATATTCGGTAGTAATCCGTCACTTAGCAACTCGAAAATGAACATCGATAATGCCGCGGTTCATCATCGGAATTATTTTCCAACCATCAAAGTGAGTTCAATACTATATCATTTTCAAAACTCATTTACAAACCCTTTTATTTTTGAAATTACTTCAAAATATCCTTCATAATGCTTTGAAATACATTTCCAAATTTCCCAGGATTTTGAATTTCCCATATATTCAATTCAAAATTTATTTGCAATACCTTTCAAGTCCCTAGAGTTTTATTACAATTCTGGATTTAATTCAGATTTAGTTCATTTGATTTTGCATATTATACTTATATAATATTTCGATTGGTTATTTATATAACCAACTCAATTATAAATCTGATTCGATCATAATAATGATCATACATCTAATATATATGATAAGTTATATACTTCTTTTTATATCAAAATATATTTCGGGTAAAATTATTTCATTTACCCTCTTTCAAAACATTTCTATGTCGAATCTCTCTATCCAAGCGTTTATAAATCCCTATCGACCTCGTCAGCTAAACGCGTCGATCTGGAATTTATATACCACTTAACAGATCAACCAACACAATATAAAACAGTTTTTATACTAATTTCAAATACGCGCTCATATATATACACTCAACCCAATCTAGAGTATTACAAACTCCATCTCTATTGATTTACGCCTCAGAGCCAAGGTAATCACTTAACCTTCAGCTCTGATACCAACTGTAATGTCTGGGAATTTCGACCCAGAAAATCAACATAAATATACTGTCAATTTCTCGAGCATCGAAAATACCGGGACATTAAAAGAAGAATTTAGAGGGTGAGAAAGATAAGATAGAACTAATAGAATAGAAGAAGAAGAACTCACTGAACATCAGAATCAGAGTAATCACAAAACTCACAGCGAAATGAATAAATTTTATTACAACATAACTTTGAAATACAAATCTGAATTTGTATATATACATACCATATCAGAGTGTAACTCATATACATCACAGCGGAAATAATCTCTAAATATCTAATGGTGAAAACTCCTGCTTTGAGCCCCTCCAAGTGAATATGTAAAATCCTGAAACACTTGACTGCCCGTACAAAATTTGGGCACCCAAGAGTTTAGGGAAAACACAAACAAAATAAACTTTGGGTCAGTCATGGGACTGGTGTGAGTAAATTCCAACCATACTGTTTACTTTGAAAATCCTTTTCAAATAAGAAGATAATAGTAAGACCGGCCCACACATAAACATGGACGACTTTTGCCTTACTATAACCCAAAGTATTCTTGATATAAAAAACCAGTGATATTATGATAATGTCTAAACAAATAATTATACAAGTAGTAGAACGTTTGCATCTCACGCTGCACATATATAAAGTATAAAATCATAAACCGTAGGGCGCGTATTGGAGATCGGATTTCAACAAACAAGGTATGGGAGCACCCTTTGATTAGTGTACTCTAGAGGGGATACACTCAGGGTTTAACAAGAACGTCTTGCAACCCGGCCACACATGACCGCTCACTCATTTAGCTTGAGTGTCACGAATATATTGCCACCACGGTTGTAGGCCATCCAACCGTCATCCGAAGATACAGAATCGAAAAGAAGTATAAATATGAATTTTCTCTAGATCGGTGACAATACACTCCGCTTGGGGATGACCCAACTAGCCATGCTGCCTAGCCCAACTTCTGTCATTCCTGGTTGTGAGGCTAGAGGCTACATCTATTTTCAGAACATCTTATCACCGTTCACTTTGAATGCCACATCGTCAAACCCGTCAATTCACTAATCGATTCCCAAACATATTACGGGTACAAAAAGCTAAGAGGAACGAATTCCTCCGCCACCAGACGTAATACCTTTAAGAGATCACTCGTACGTGATTTACTAGGTATACTCTGTCAGACACTCGTCCATACAAGTTATCCTGGGACTGGACAAACATAAACCATTATTCTGGAACTGGACGACCCTTGCATTTAACTCCGTCTTCAATTATCTTCAGCATATCTATTTCGCAACGCTTATGCCTATACGGAGTGGTTTCCGGATAATATATCCAACTGGTCTCTCCGTATTGACAACGATGGTCAAAACACTTCGATGGTCGGTTATTTAACTATCGGAGTAAAAACAACATCCATTTCTAATGTCTAACTAACATAACATAAACACGGGTACTTTTTATTTATCATTCGTGTTTATTATTCAAATTCCCATATCTTACCAGATATTTCTCAAATCCCGTTTTATCCTTTTTATACTTCTTGGAAAACATTTCTAGTTATGATAAACTCTTATTCTTTCATGTTCCAGAAAAAATATGCTATTAACGTCTGAATCATTTCCATTATTATCACGTTCTTTATTTCCATACTTGGATAATCTAACCTATTTACATTGGAAAATATTTCCAATTCATTTTAACCTTTTAATCGGCCCAACGTTCACTTTTAAAACCTTATTCACTTTGAAATGTGAATATCATTTCCATTACAGAAATCTGAACATCTTTATCAAATAAATCAATACCATTATCTCATTTACCGAAATCTCTTTCATACTTTATATATTCCTATTCCACTTTGTAAACTCTGTTTCTAAGTCAACTTCTTATCAAATCGATATCAAATTTACAACTAAATACTGACTCCTATCCTATTAACATTTATTTGTTTAAAACTAAATGTTAATTATTTTATCAGATTATAACCCCTAAAAATAGTTTACTTTTAATACATTCGACATCGTCGAATTCTAGTTCCAAATCCTAACGGTTTAATTCTAATCACATTTCGAACATCGAAATGCTATCATCGTTTTCTAGCACGATTCTCCAATTTCTCTTTCTAAAACTGATTCTTATATTTTCTTACGACATCGTTATTTATCACTTTTGAATAAGTGGATTTCAACTAATCTGCTTCATTCCCTAAGAAGTGCTGCCATATATAATAATCACGCTTAAGTCTAATCAACATCATTTAATTTGTCGCTATAGTTCTAAACTTGTCATACGCTGTAATATTCTCCTTTATAACTATTCTTGACATAATAGTCACGCTTAAGTCTAATCAACAGCGTTTAATTTGTCGCTATAGTTCTAAGACTTGAAATACGCTACCATATTCCCTTTATACAAATCTTGTCATAACGGTCGTGCTTATGCCTAGTCAACAACTTTTATTTTATCGCTATAGTTTAAGACTTGCAATCTGCTATCATATTAATCTTGACATCCTTTTCCGTTACAAACTGATATTGTTCCTCGATAATAGTGAAGCCGTTCAAGTTGGGGTATTCTATTTACCTCTCAGACCTTGATCGACAACGTTCTTACCTTAGAACCGATCCAAGTCTGTGCTATAATCCTTTATTACTTATAATATCTATCGGATCGTATTTTCATGTTTATTTTTAACTATGGTATTATAATACCATATTCTTACTTTGAAATCTCTGGTGTTTATGATTATTTATATTAAACATTAATTCTTCGCTTCTCCATTCCACGGTTCTACTTATAACTTCTTACACAAAAAGGTAATTAAATCTCATAAATTTTGATTAATTTATTTCTAAACTGTTTCATTAGATTAATTAATCTAATAATCATTTTCTCAAATAACAGTTGATTAAATCAACCTCATTCCATCAGTAAAACTTGTTAACTGATTTTAATTACTCCTCAACATTAGATTAATAAAAATTAATCTAATAATATTTCTAAATGGTTTATCTTAAATATAATTATCCACATATTTACTCGTCGGATATTTTCTGCTTTATAACTTATTTAAATGTCAACTATGGTTTTTATTTATTTTATAAAAACGAACTCTAACATACTGGTTTATAACAGAACTTCTATTATAAATTTAAACTTTACTTTAATTATAAAAATATAATTTTTATAATTAACTTCGTTGATTTACCTGACGGCCAATCAACTTCTTAACAAAACGACGGGTTTACAGTCGACTGTTATCACTTTCTAAATTGATATCGTTTATTGATTTATCGAAACAGATGATTGAATTTCCGTTCAACATCAATATTCACATGGGGTTTTAAATATAATTCGGGTTCATACAAACAAACAGTACATATAATTATCAAGGAATCCGGTCGGATTCCTCCAACCGGTTTTCCGCATCCACAGATGTCAGTCAACACAATTTACACTAACTCTATACTAAGGGATATTCTAATCGATGGAATCAGTGTCCAACCGATGATGTGTACATATATAACGGTATATAATATTCAACCAATTTACTTGTAATCTACCTAATCGACCATCACACAGCATTCAAACAACATTAAAATATAATTAAAATAAGAGTGAGTGAATTTACTCACCTTGGCGCGTTAACCGTTAAATAACGATTTGCGTCGGAAGATCGAATCAAGCGTTGTATTTTGCCATAAATGTAACCGAGCTCCTTATTTCTCTGGAACAGCTTTATTCTGTAGTCTGCGTTTATATGATTCCAACGGCATCAGAGAGTCCGTGAATGTTATGTTATTTTCTGACGTCGGCCCATCACGCATATATCCTAGTTTGCTCAACAGTTTTATTCTCTTTTAATCCCACTGCTACACTTTATTTTTATGTCCATCCAAGATCCTCCGAACCATCCTTGTAACCACCGGACTACTATGAAACCGACCCTAAACACTTCATCTTCTCCCACTTTAAGTCACTACTGCTGCCTTCACATTTTAACTCTCCAGGAGCCCATCCTTCTTATCCATTTCAATAATCATAACCGCATTTTCTTTTTATATATATTATAAACTATCTTAATAGATTATTAAATCACGCCTTATGCTTTGTTAAAAATAGACCCACCCAAACTTTAAAAGGAAGCCCAGGCCCGCAAGTGATCCGTCTCCCCCATTTCAGAAATGCATTCGCCAATTCACGTCATGACCCGATCCAATTCACTAATGTAGAAACTCGGGTCTTTCTTCCCTAACAAAACTGTAGCATGTTGCTCCTTTTGATTTCCAGTAACCTCTCCCCACTCCGATCATCGGGAACCATCCTCCCATAGTCAGTACGTTATTCTCTTGTTTGTTGCCGTTAAGGCCTGCACCCCCTTATACAACGTTTCACCTCTATACTTCTGACTTACAGCCCACACGTGCATCGTTACTCAATCCTTCTTTTCATTTGCTCCACGTCCACACGCACATAGTACCCTTCATCATTTACTTGTATACCCTTTTATATGTTAGGACCTTACTTCAAATATGCTTCTCAGCTCATACCAAAACCAAAGTATTTGCGCCAGCTCGCCTCCTTCTATTCTTCATGCGCTGTACCCTTCCATGAACAATGATCCCCATGCATTCTTCTTGCTTACATCAGCTTCCGGGAAAATGCCCAGCACTTCAGAGTTTTCCGTGCTTTCGTCTCCCATGTTCCTACACTAGGACCGCCTTCCCTGTTAAAGGCTGAACCCCCCAAGCTTCCTAGTTTTCTGCTCCAACGTTACTGCCATGAGCCCACAACGCTGAACCATCTCAACGCTGTATTGAACGTCACCTCAGCTTGAAAATCCATGGCCTCCATTTAACTCCATACCACACTGAGATGACCACCGTCCAGTCCTCCCTTCCACTCAACCAGCGACCACCACGCCTTGCGACAGCCTTCTTCGTCATCAAGTCTGCACCGCAGTTCACGCCTTCGTTGATCGGACGACCACCAACCTCCATAGTTCCTCCATGCCTGCTCGCCTTCCTCCCAAAATCATCATCTGCTTCCGACGAGCTGCTTTTGTTTCTCCCCTTGAAATGAAGATGGGTTGCTTTATTTATGGTGTAACATAGTATGACACCCACGCATATACAGGAATAGTGTAGGTTTATTTTTCAACGTAGACCACTGTTTTTGATTTAAACCAGGCATGTGCTCTTGTCTTTTTAAACATAGGGTAGCTGTTTCTTATTTCAGTATGAAGAAATAGCACGGCGTGCTTGTTTGATTGAGGAGATAGGCTTGTATTAAATCGTTTTAGGATTTTCTTTGATTTCCTTTGCATAGATTTTTGAATTTACCTAGGCGTATAGATTTGTAGTTTACTGATCGGCTAAAGGTGTAGGTTAGGGAGTTTAATATTGCACGGAAAATCATGCCAGGATCCATTGAAGATATGGTATCTTTTTCTTCTTACGCTAGGATATAGCTTGGCTTCCTACTGTATATGGCTTGAAACAATTTCATAGCATTAGTTACTGTACGTATGTATGGTGATGGGTATCAGAGACCCATACATTAGGGTATGGAGAGATTAGTTTAATGTTTAGGGTGTCCTCGTTTGGCAAAATAAAGGTTGACCTCTCTTCTTTTTTCCCCTTCAGTAGACTTAACTTAGCAGCCTAGGATAGGTTACTAATATCTTCACATCATCTACATCAGCGTGGGGTTAATTACGTAGTGAAAGGGGATGTCTGCCCATACTTCTAAGGTGTATTTAACGTGTGAAATGAGCTTTCCTCTATTGGTGAAGACTGCTCTACATTTGTGGTATTTAGTTTTGTTTTACGAGCTTGTATAACCCATTATTCAAAATTATGTTCATGTACCAGTTGCTACGGACAAAAATAAATATACAGTTGTGATCAACGAGGTGCCACGATCTCGAAAATATAATAATATCGGTAGGTTGATTCATATTTTGAAACCCCGAAATATCGATACAGGCTGCGAAATACTCCAAATAAAAAGTTGTCTATTTAATTAATTAAAAATTACAGTAAAATTCTAAAAATTAAATTATCACTATGTCTCTAAAGAACCCTGTCCAAATTCGTATCCGAAATCTAGTTATTTCAAATAAACCGTTATGGTCGATAAACGATTTTACAGCGACTTTTTGAATATTTGATTTGGACATATCTTGCAATCTATAACACGAAATCTTGGTTTTTCACTTCTGTTAGAAAAATACAGTTTAACAGATTCCAGCGTTTCTCGTTTCGCATAAATCCGACTTGTAACGGATCTTGTACGCTCAGTTGAAGTTCAAAACGTTAAATTATGAACTGTAGCGATATTACGGGCTCGATTATATTTAATATATATTTTTATACGTTCAACTTCGTTTTAATTAATATATAAATCCATTTATATTACGAATTCAATATTTAAACTGTTTTAAATATTCTAATATGAACCGACAAAAATGCGAGACGTTACACTAATCCTATCTCTGGTGGGTCCTTTCCTTCTAATGAGTCCTACCCCATAAGCTTTGTATAGACTAAAGCTCTGATACCAATCTTTAACGACCTGCCTTTTCGACTGCTTCAAGTTGGTAATTAAACCAACTCAAAACATTCTTAAAAATAGATTGTTATGGGTAGTCACACATTAGAATAGAAACAAAATGAACTTTTATTAATACAACTATATTTCTACATCAGAGTTACATGAATTATATATTAGTGTATAATAAATATATAGTGGAAGCACTAAAGTACAACATAAGAGTATAAATGATCCAATATAATAGCTTTAGTCTAAACCAGCACTGCTCTATAAAATGAATCCAAGGCTATCTGCAAATCAAAACTACTAGGCTGTCCGTGTTGAAAAATATGGACATCTAGAGTATAGGTGAAAGAAAAATAAACTCCATGTCAGTCATATGACTAGTGTTAAAACTAAAAGCAGTTATATTTATTTTAAAGTAAGGTAACTCATAAGAACACGCAACATAAACACAGAACATATTTTTCCCTTATGAATACAAGTGCAGAAACTTCGCAATGCTTTTTAGAAAATGAAGCTACCATAAGGTCTCGCGGCACATACACAATGTAAACGCACATATGAGCGAGGTTTTTCCTTATGATAACCAAAAATGCTTGATACGTGAAAAATCATATGATATGATTATTAACGCATAGTTTGGAAAATCATTTCGCAAGTAAATGTATCGATCCTAACCAGCATAGGTACCATATACTATGCGGATATATAGCATACAACTGAACCATATTGGCTTATAGTGGAGAAGGATTTCTGGCAAATGACTTAGCTAAGGAACTTCCTTATCCGATGGGCACACCTCTAGAGGGATGTCCCGAGAACCAACTGGCTCTCTGTCAACACAAGGCCGGGTTATCCCTCAACTGCATATCTTAAATCATGCCTAAGTATGCCATCTCCTTAACATTACTAACCTTTAACCGGGCTCCAGCGTCATTAACATTCACATAAGTAGAAGTTGCACATAAGTAATGCCTGCGCTCCATACCATGGTACACTTGTTATCTAGAAGGAAACGACACACACATATCCTTGCCTCATTTTTCCTATTGTGGCCATTTCCGGGGAGTGAGCCTTGACGAAGTCTCATTACATAAAGCTACTCTTTATCCTAAATCCATGCTTTGATCAATAATTCAATCACTTAGTATTCCACACTATCATTTCATGACATATAATTGATAATCACTAACCATGTTACCTTTGAGCTCGTAGATCTAAAAGAAGTGTGTTGTAACGACCCACTTTTTCCATATAGTTTAAGCTGACACTTATTACACATGTCAACCCAAAATGCATAGAAAAGCAAATGGTTAGAAGAAAGAAGTTAGAGATGAGAAAATAGAAAGAAAAGTTAGAATAGAAGTAAAGGAAGAGCATAACACAGCAGAATCAGAGTAAACATGAATCTCACAGTGGAATGAATAAAATATAATATATCAATGCTCTTACACAAAGAGAAAACTAGTGTATATACATGAATACAGTAATCAGAGTACACAACCAGATCAGCCTATACAATGCTGATAAGTACAACACACACAACAGAAATAAGTTGATATGAGAAAATACGAGAATACGTCTTGACTCCAGATCCTCTCTAGAAGCTCCAAGCAAATCACGTAGGACACGACCACAAATAAACATAGAACGCGTTTTTACCTTATGATACTCAAATCACTTATATATTAAAATCCAGTGAAATTATAATAATGTCTATCAAATCATGAATAAATATTAATATAGCCAGAAAGTTTGCATCTCACTTTCCAACATAGTTGGTTTACAACTAAAAGCGTATGCCTCATATTAGAGATTGGTATTCCAACAATGATTAGGTATGAAACCACCTTTCGACCAGTGTCCTCTAGAGATGGAACACTAGGGTTCAACAAGAACAACTTGCAACATGGCCACACATTACCGACCACTCATTCAACTTGAGTGTACCAAATATATCATCACCACAACTGTCGGCCTTCCAACCATACTCATTTCAAAGCATACAAAAAGGGATAATCGATTTCTCTAGATTATGTGATGATATACCCTAATGGATATGGCCCACATAGCCATAATGCCTTTCCGATTTCATCCATTTCTCGGTTGATGAGCTTGAGGTCACGATTACCCTTTCAAAATAGTATATTCAAAATTTGAATGCTACATTATCAGATCCACCAATCACTAATTGATTTGTACAAATATACTTTGGGTGTTTAGCTAAAAGTAGTTGCTTTCTTCGCCATCATACATGGTATATTTGTAAAAATCAGTGTATGTGATCTTAGGAAATACTCTATCAGACATTCATCCATACCCATTCATTATGGGACTGTACGAAACCAAAGATACCTTAGAACTAAGAAGTTTACTACCATAAGTTTAATCCTGGTAATTAACCAGAGAATCAGTTAGCAACCCTCTCACTTTAAAAATCTATGTCTTCATCTCATTTCATGATTGTACCTGCAAGTTAGTTTTCGAATGCAAAATTGGTTTGAAGTGGTTTTGAGTCTAGTTCACATACCGGTCTATTCAAACTAACTCGTCAATAGCCAAAAGCAATATTGATAGTTGGGTTTTTGACTATCAAATCAAAAATAGTACAGATCATTGATTCAGAGTTCAGGCCTTTTCATTAAAACCATTCATTAATATTCTTTCATTGACTTAAATCAATTTCTTACTTATGTCAGCAGATCTTTTACATTTTCGTTACTTTGAAATTAATAGCCACTCGCTTATCTCTTGATGCTAAGCGTATTCCTAGTACTCTTTCTATATTTTATTTACCTCAAAATATCATTATATATTCACAAACTCAATTCTTTTTATTTCTTTTATTTAGGAAATATCGCTACATATTGTCAAATTCATTTGTTTCCTTTATTTTGGAAAAATCACTTTGTATACTTAACCAATTTGTATCGGTTTCATCACCAAATCTTATATGGGCCAAATAATGTCATGCAACACTTTTTTCATTATATAAACCTAAACGGTTTTACTTAAATTTAGTACTTTACCAATTAAAGTTTACAATAGCTCTTTTTAGAATAATAATTTCCGTATCTATCCTATTTCCAAACTAGATTATCCTCTTATTTCATTTCCTCGAAATCATAGCCATTTAACAATATTCTTGGAATAAGCGTATTTCCAGAACCAGACTATTTTCATTACTTAGAAAATAATGCTATATACTTAACCGAATGGATAAGTATAGATCTCACTTTATATCTGGGCCGAAGAATGTTGAGTAATACATTATTTGTAATAAAACCCAATAGCTATTATATTTCAAAACCTTACAAATAAAGTTGCAATATTATTTTCCTTATGGAAATAATAAATTTTATTTCCAACATCTTTACCATTACGAACTAATATCATCCTCAGATAATCCTAAAGTCATTCAAGTTAGGGTATTCTATTTACCTCTTATACCTTGATCGACAACATTCTTATCTTAAGATAATATAAGTTTGTTAACACCAACTCTGAAATTTAGTAAATGTTACGATAAGTTCCATTTACTATTTGATTTAAATATGGCTTATTTAAACACATATTCTTTACTTTGAAAATCTTATTTCCATCTCTCTACTCGTTTACTTAATTTGATCATTAAGTAAAGTACCATTAAAAATCTTATCTATTAACTGTAAACATCCTTTCAACATTTTATACGAGTTTTGATTCTATTATAAATAGAATCCTTTTTATAAAACTCCTTTTAAGTTTATTTAAAACTTATTTCGGTTATATCTCAATAACACTTCATTTCATACTTAAATTATTCGAACTTAAAATCGAATCATTAATCTTGACTCGCATACCCAATTTCAATCCATTTTAGTAATTATCATTTCCTTTTAAACTTTCCCCTGTTCTAGGCTATTAATTCCATTTAAGCTATTCTTGAGTTTATAAATCAGTTTATAAACTCGTTCGATAATTGAATCATTTACAACTTGTTCCCTTTTAAAACTTGGTTTTATAAACTTTGCCACTTGGATTTTAAATAAATCCCTTTAAATAGGATTCCTTATAAGAATTCAATTGACAACTAACTTATATTAATAAAACTCGCTTAAAGATTCAAAAAATAGAGTCTTATGACTTCACGACTCTATTAGATGAATTCTAATAACTAGGTCATTGCTTTGATCATTATTAATCAAATAATAATCAACTTTAATATTGGAATAAAAATAATTTACTTCATCATTAACTATTGATAAAATAATAAATTAAACTTAAGAAGTTATTATTATAATAATTAAATTTATTATTAATCGATAACTCACCAAGCATCTTTATTTTCAATCAATTAAAAGATTATTCAATCTTTTAAGAAATCGTATTTAATTTCTCACTACTATTTTCTACAACTACATTTATTAAATTAATTGGTCACAAATTAATTTAATAATCAACTTCAAAAAAAACAATTGACTTAGTCACCTATAAATCATGGTTAACTTGCTAACCACTTTCGATTAATCATATCTTTCTTTTTTGGCAGTCATCCAGTTTTTTGGGTTACTGCAAACACCTTTTTGTTGGAGAATGGAATATTGATGACAACAACCTTGTTTCAATCATTATTGATTATAAAATATATACTAACACCTTTATCTAGAATATATATATGCCGGATTTACATGAAGGAAATAAATATTGAAGACTGCACAGTTTAAGAGATTCAAGATTTCAAAGGAGATTCAAGACTCATGAGTATCAAGATATCAAGATTTCAAGAGTTCAAGATTATCAGAGTAATAGAGTCTAGTTAGTATGTTAAAACTCTGATTAGCACTCTCAAATTTCTATTTTCAAATTATTCCTTTTAAGTTGATTTCAAATTATTTCAAAAGACCTTTAAAATGATTTTAAATCATCCAAAGATTTTACTTATGATTTCAAACACACACACACACACACACACACATATATATGTTTCTTATATAGTTTACACATATTATATATGTGTTATATAGTTTTATATCATTTATTTATATAGTTTTATACTATATGTTTAAATTATATATTCCTATGTTTTTATACTTTAGAAAATATATTTTAAATAACTAGTTTTGATACAAGAATTTACAGAATATATATTGGTTTAAACACTTGAAAAATGATTTTAAAAATTCAAATTTTAAGTATATGTCAACAAACTCATATATACATGTCGACATATAACTGTCACAAATTTTAAATTCAAACAGATGTGTCTTTTCATATTGAAAATGTTCCAGGAATGGTTGTGTCCCTTGGAACACTATATAAAGGGTTTGATTTTGAATTTTTTTCATAAGTGTAACACCTCGTATTTTCTATGAATATTAAAATTAACAAATCTGAGAACACTTAATTTTTATAAGAAGAATTGGGTGAAACGGGTTACACCATTGCGTTCGACTCAGAATTCTGCTTGAGATAAAGTCCGAGTTTGCGTGAATCGGACTCCGTATGAAGAAGTTATGGAGGTTAGAAGTTTTCAAGTTTAAGTATAAAATAAATTAAAAATAATAATTAAATAATCAATTCAGTTCGAAATTCAAAAACTCAAAAATCGGCTGAGCAGGAAATCTCCCGCTCAGGGGTGTCGACCCCCCAAGGGGTGTCGACATGGGAGTCGACCCACCTATAGGGGTGTCGACCCCCCTATAGGGGTCGACACCTGCCAACTGTGCTGGACAGTGATGATTTTCTGAGTCATAGGTGTAACGACCGGGAATTTCGCTCGATCCGAATCAGTCACTAAACCGATCAAGACCGTTCGAAACGCCTGATTGTTTTGAGAACACGACAAAATAGAACGCAGATGGAAGAACATTTCATTGTTTATTACAACAATTCATCAGATTACAAGAATATACAGAGTATAAATCAATATTACACATTCGATAAATATCAGAGATTACAATACATTACATAGCAGCGGAAAATAATACAAAATACAACTGAAGAAGATACACGGATACAAAGCTTTCCGGATATCGTTCCAGCTGCAAATCAGGATCCTGTGAATATAAATCTGCAAAACCAAATCTACTAGCTGCCCGTGTCAAAATAAGGGCACCCAGAGTTTAGGTTAAAACAATAAACTCCAGGTCAGTCATGGGACTGGTGTGAGAACTAAAACAGTTATTAATCTTTATTTTAAAGTTAGGTAAATCAAGGAACCACGCCGTAAAACACGGAATGGGTTTCCTCCCAAGAATACCAGTGCATAAAACAAACAGCGCAATGCTAAATAAAGAAAAATGAAGCTATTATAAGACCCAGGTCCCATCACATAATGCAACACAAACCAGAGGATAGGGTTTTACCTTATAATAGCCAAAGGATGCTTGATACGTTAAAACAATTCTTTTATTATTGCTATAAGGGAAGAAATCAATTTCTAATCATAAGTATCAATCATAGGCGGCATGAATGCCCCATACCGCTATTTCGCCATATATAGGTTATACAATCAAGATCGCAAAGTCACGTATTTGGAAATTGGGTTTCCATCTATGAACCGAGGCCAGGGATCGTCCTCTACTGATTCGAGACAATTTAGCCTATGTCTCAGGCAAGCGCGCAGACAAGCCTTGGATCATCAGGGCCGGTCCACCGATGTGGATTAAAATGCCTGAACACTGCGTCTCCCCGCCCTATGGGGCGTAAATGAGCCAACGAATGACTCCATCGGTCCCAGATCGACCGTTATAACCGAGGCGCCTCACAAACCAACAACCACATAAGTCAAACTCGTCAGGGCGTGTAAAACCACTGACGCCACTTCTAGCTAGAAGGAAACGCATGCCCTCCTTGATGTCCTCTCCCGTTTCTGGTTCACAACCGGGGTGTGAGGCTCGCGAATCAACGCTACACAAAGCTATGCCGCACAGACCGTGCTTTTATCATCACCACAAGACTTTGCTTTTCAACAGAAGCCTTGACAATTGCCACTTAGGCATGCCACACAGGCAATTCACTCCATGCGTTTGATATTCATCAATATATAACCTTTGAGCTCGTACGTCTCAGAGACGGGCGTTAAGCAAGAGAATAAATTCTCTGCCGCCAAATAGATATATATTTAATAGAAATCAATCGCACAGAATAAAATCCAATGTCAGACACACAGTCCATTTACAAGTTCGTTCTGGGTCTGAACGAAACCGGAGGCACCTAATACCCCGCATATCCATCGATCTCCAAGTACGTCTGGACGATCACTAACTGATTCCCTCCTCTTGGGTGTACGACCCAATCAAGATCATCAGTAACCACCCAAACGACGTGAAGACCTCCGGTCTTCAACCACCGTCTTCATCTTCGACACCACGTCGAATCCGTTATTCAGAATGGGATAAACCCGGTCTTTCTAAATAACTCGCGTATATAATAAACAAGTGTAACACAAACCCAACATACGCCTCATTCCAATTCAGAATATTCTTTTATTCAAATATTATTATACTTTGGGAAAGGTTCCCATTAATTTTATCAAAGATAAATTATTTAAATTTATTCTTTAATCTTCTTTGAATATCAATTCAAACTAGTCGGGATTAGCGAACCACACCAGAGTAATCATTTACTTCCCAATCCCAACCTATTCATCCCATGAAGTAAAACTGGTAATACTTCATATCTAACACCACGGTGTTATCGGTAAATTCAATTACCGTTTCACGTTCAAATCTAATTAAAGATTTAACTATCGCCTGGAGTAAAACTGGTGATACTCCATTCTCGATCTTTTCAATCTAATTAAAGATTCATTAAAACTCCACTTAGTTTTAATCCTTAACTTGGTTAAAGAATCAGTGTCATTTAAAACACGGTTCATGATAAACCCAAAATCACATTCCATTAATTATCGGGTTAAAGAACCAGTGTTATTTAAAACACCGTTCACGATAAACCCAAAAATCAATCCCAATTCAATTCCAATTAATATTATTTAATTGGCACACTTCATTAAATCTAAATAAAAAGATTTAATCTTTTTCTCAACTGGGTTTAAGAACAGTGTTAATGAAGACACCATTCACGACAAACCCAAATCACATTTGATATTAAATACAAGGCTCTGAATAGAAAATATACCGGCTTATATTCAATATCAAATTCTACGACCAAAAAATATCGTATTGGAAATAACGATATTAATATATCTTTCAAATTCCCATAACAATATCTGTATCATCACGAAATCCAACATCGAAATATTCCGAAGACAATTTCGATTCAAATCCCTTCCAATTCAGTTATTGGAAATTCTGGTATATTTCAAAATCATTTCAAATTCACTTTATTTATTTCAAAAATAAATGAATTATAATTCTAGTTCAAAACTAGTTCGTTTCGATAAAAATCTATTTTTATCTTTTCAAATATGGAGTTTTTCATCCCAATTCTTCACAAATCATTTCTTATGATTTTACACAAATTATTACTATTTTTAATAATTTTATCAAGGCCCGTACAGTCGATTTCCATCAACGGCCATCGAACTGCACTTACAGCGACCTTTTCCAAATTTGATTTGGACATAACTCCAAATCCAACCTTTAGATTTCTAATTTCTCACATTCGTTAGAAAGCTCTTTTCGTTACGAACCCAAAAGTTCCGGTTTTAGGAGTATCCGATGGTCGGATCTCCCGCAATATCCATTCGAAGTCAATGGTCGAAATTCGCGAACTGCCGCGGCGCAGCGCGTTCTATTTAGGCCATTATATTATATATAATATATATAATATATACTTCGTCGATTTACTTTTAAAACGTATTTTATAAATCGATTTAAATTTGTTTTCGTAACGATTTCAACATCATATTCAATTTCTAATCAAAATTGAATATTCCAATATAAATTCATTTTAATTTCATTTCAAAACGATTTCAATTCAATTTCAATTTAATTCGAATTTCAATTCATTTCAATTTAATTCGAATTCATTTCTATTCAATTTCAATTCGAATTCAATTCTATTCAAACTCAATTCGAATTCAATTCTATTCAAATTCAATTCGAACTCATTTCTATTCAATTTCAATTCTAATTCATTTCTATTCAATTTCAATTCGAATTCATTTCTATTCAATTTCAATTCGAATTCATTTCTATTCAATTCGAATTCAATTCTATTCAATTTCAATTCGAATTCAATTCTATTCAATTTCAATTCGAATTCAATTCTATTCAATTTATCAGATTTTGAAATCACTTTCGATATTCATTGAAAAATGAATAAAATCGATATAAATATCGTTCGCGTCAAAATGGCGTCAATCTAATCAACACAGCTTCATATATTTCTATTTTCAAATATTCTATTTTCAAATATTTCTTTTTCAAATATCTCTATTTCAAAAACTGGAATGAGGCCCAATCAATTACCATATAATGTTAATTATATGGATTTTCTACAACACATGTATAAAATAACAACGATAAATAATCAACCATCATCCAGAGTGCACCACACAACTGGATAAGCATTAAATATAAATAATTAACGCTTACACAGTCTGTTGACCAATCGATCGACATACAGCTAAATAATTGGGATTAGTGTACGCCAAATATCATCCCAATACCCGTGTGGGGTTTCAAACAATCAAACACCGATTTTATTTGTGCAGTTGGGCGATGTGTAAAATTTATCGTCCCAATCAATATCAGTCAAATGTGCATATATAAACAAATCATCCGATTTGTTTATATTTATTTATTCACATGCACATTAAAAATTATATTTTCAACTATAAAATATTTTTAACTATATAAATATTTTAATTCTTTTCACATCACATCACACAATCAACTACACATCAAAATCAAACAAACAAGCATACAAGCCGTCCATGGTCTGTGGACGATGGGTGTCGGGTGCTAATAAACACCGTCTGCATCCTAGTATATATTATTAACTAGAAAACAAAATTAAAAGGTGAAAAGTTCTCACCGACTTGCTAATCCAAACGCCTCGACTCTTTTTATGTAGAACATCTCGCCGTGCTCGCCCTTCGTCACTTTCGTCGCCCGTATTTGCTACATTTATAAAAATCAAATATTTACTTCGCTATTCAATACATAAAAATCGAATTCTTACTTTGCTATTCAATATATAAAAATCGAATTTTTACTTTGCTATTCAATATATAAAAATCGAATTTTTACTTTGCTATTTCTATAAAGATCACATCTTTATTACTCTACATTATATAAAATCGTATTTTTATTTTATAAATTTTTTGTCTTTACATGCTAATTATATAAACAAAAATCAAATCTTTTTAGAAGCAAAAATCATTTCTTTTCTTTGTTAAAAATCATATCCTTTCTTATGTAAAAATGTAAACTTTTATATGTTAAAAATCTAAACTTTTTATGATAAAAATCAAATTGTTATTACTTTAAAAACTGAAAATTAATCCTACGCTCCACAAATATAACTCAGAATTTCTTTATAGATTATTACATATAAAAACCGAAACTTTATATTTTATACTACATAATAAAAATCGAAACTTTACATTTTATTGTGTAAATAAAAGTAATAAATCATAATATATATACAACTGATTTTTTTTCTAATCATTTTGAAGTTTATTTACATTAAATAAATAAAGAAGAATAATAAATCAAAGAAAAGAAAACTTACATTTGAAGATCAGAAGAGGGGGGGGGGGGGGTCGTCAGCGCATCGGAGGGCATGGGTTGGCGTTCACGGTGGCACAAGGAGGCGGGGCGCACTGGTGATCGACGTGGCGGTTGGGCTGGAGGCGGTTTCGATCTGAGGGGGTTTGGGATCCGTCGCGCTTCAACTGAGAAGGGGGCATCCGCCAGTGACGTGGAGGGGGGATCGCCTGAGGCGGCGGGTGGCCAGCACGAGGGGTGGAGGGGCGAACGCGGTCAGTGGAGGCCGCCACTTTTAATTTGGATCTCGGTTTCTTTTGTTTGAAGAGGAAAAGTAACGTGGGGGGGGGGGGGGGGTTATTGAGAAAGTTTTATATTTTATTTGTTTTATTATTTTAATCTCCAAAAAGGTAATTTTAAATTTCGACCTCTAAACGAGGCTCACCGCCTGTCGTCCCTAGCTAATTACCCTAATTACGAACACAATGGGATATGTACCGTAAGCTGATTCGACCGTTTCGATCAGTTTTCGTCAAAATCAACATATAACTCTATATATTGAATTTGAACGCGCATTTCAATTTACTTGGGCCACATACTAACAAGAAAAATTCCTGAAAAATATTTTCTAGCTTCGTATTGACGATACGGTCCTAACAAAACTAGTTTCATTGAATTCTGAGATCGCTTGAAAAATGGTCATTTTCCAGTCGATTAAAATCAACTGAAACTGGTCAAATGCGTTTTCCTTTGCCACGCTCACATATTGATTCGAAAAATTATGAAAATTGGTATCTAGCTATATCTTGACATCGCGGATCCAACAAAAGTGGTTTCGTCGAAAACCGAGGTCGTTTGCAAAGTTTCCTTTTTTAAGGGCCAGAATTCCATAACGACTATTCTGAAATTTCAACTAGACCTATCTTTTGATTCCCGCTATGAAATTTTGATTTTTCGGATTCGTTGGAAAGATATTCTCAAATAGATTCAATTATTTTTGGTTTCACTAAAATCCGGTTTATTTTGCACCCGGTACATTCAATTGAAGTTTGAAATCGAATTATCGAACTACCCGTCATTTTCAATTCCTTTTATAATTTAAAGTAAATATTTATATTCTAACGACGAACTATATAAATATATTCGCCCGAATTCTATTCAAAATAAATTTCTCGTCGTTATTATTTAAAATAATCTATTTTAAATATTCAAAATTCATTAAAATTGCCAAAATAAAAATTTTAAATTGGCTCGGATTTCCGGGTTATTACAATAGGGCTACGTGGCGACTTCGGATTTGCCTGATGACGCATTTTCTTGGACTAGACGGCTCTGGTGACTCCTAGGTTGATCTAAAGGCCTATGTTAATCCTAAACTTCTATATAATCACCCCAAACCTCAACCCTAGACCTCATAACCCTATTCTATGAAGTCGTCATGCTGTCGATGTCTAAGCTAGCCTAGCCTCCATCTTCTCCAAACTAGAAATCAAGTTAGAAAGCTCTAAACCAAATCCAAACTAGAGAATCAAACGTCTACATTAAGGGTTAAGCTTAACAAATTCAGATTTCAGATCCCGTAATACAAGATCTGTTCTTTTTCTGTAAGTTCAGTTATTATTCAGATTTGAACACCTAATAGAAATCATGACTGTAATAATCAGATCTAGAACTATGCCTAATTCTGATTCATGCTAGTCCTTTTGTCAAATCTGAATTGCCTACGCCTACGAGATTATTGTGATTTGTATAATGGAACCTATCAGGCCTATGAGACTGTTGTGATTTGACATAATAGAACTTATCATTCCTATGAGACTGCTGTGATTTGACATAATGGAACATATCATGTTGTATAACCTATGTCTATGAGACTATTGTGATTGATATGATGGAACCTATCATGTTGTACATCCTATGCCTATGAGACTATTGTGATTGATATAATTGAACTTATCATGTTGTACAACAAAAATAGTGATTCTCTTAAGTTCAATTCTATCTAATCTTTATACCTATGTTGTGAATTGCTTAACTTGCCCACACTTATTGTTAATGTACAACATACCTATTGGAAACATGATTCTTGAATTGGGTACACCTTTACATGCCTATTTTTCCTTATGTCAATTCTTATGTTTCTTCTCTATTTTCCCCCTTTTTATTTTCTTTTATGAATACTAGGTTCATAAGGAACTTAGATTGAATCTAGTTGTACGTGCGATTATAACACGGGAAAATTTGGTATAATTTAATTGAGTAAATTTTGTGGCATAAAACTTGTACTGACTACACTTAGGGAATATTGACATAAAAAGACCAAAACTTGGACACATGACAAATATGTAAATTGGCTAAAGGTGATCATGCCTAACCCGAGGTTAGATTGAGTTGCGGTGTAAGACTGCCCGGAACCGCCCGACACATCCAGCGACCGCAACAAAATAAATCTAATGTGAGAGGCTAATGCATTAAGCCCAAAAACTCGAGGTTAGATTGAGTTCGGTGTAAGACTGCCCGGAACCGCCCGGCACATCCAGCCACCGCAACAATATAGATCTAATGTGAGAGGTTGGTGCTTTAATGAATGAATTAAAGCTAAAGGACGGACAGGCTAAGAATGGTAGGGTTAAGTTAATTAAGGCAACACTTAACCAATACAACATGTTAATTAAACTGATAGGTGGGGTTAGGTTAATTTGAGAACACTTCACTGTTATAACATGTTGATTAGGAAACCCTAATAACGGGGACCCATTTCAGCAGCAACCCACATAGATGTATCACGGTACCCTGAACTAGGCAGGGTGGGGCACGATTACTGGGCTGATTATAAGCGGTCAAAATAGCGGCATGTGGTGCAGCAGTGTAGGTTTCGGCAGAGTATGGGTGTGCACGTACTTCAGAGCGGAAAAAGCAGGCACTGGGCATCAGTAGTACACGTTGTGCATCTTGAATTTGTGTCGAGTTGCCACCATAGAAATTGATACACCCCATGGTGGGACCAGCACAGGTATCTACAATCAAGCGGGGCCAAATGACACAAGAAATAAATGCATGCGAGTAGAAGCCGATCGGAAAAGGGATCACTTTTTTATGAGCACATGATGGTAGTTGAAATATTCGTTAGTAGGTGCAGAGAAATGGAAATGAGTGTGCTAGTATATTCAGTTTATCTTGCCTTATCTTATCTTATCTTATTGCTATGGTATTGTGCTATGTTTAGTTTATTCATGTCATGATCCTTTTACCTGTTTAGATGCTGAATAATCACTGGACTTACCAGGCTTATGTCTGACCCATTTTTCTTTCGCCTTCTAATGTGAGAGGTTAGCGCATTAAGCCCAAAAACCCGAGGTTAGATTGAGTTGCGGTGTAAGACTGCCCGGAACCGCCCGGCACATCTAGCAACCGCAACAATATAGATCTAATGTAAGAGGTTGGTGCTTTAATGAATGAATTAAAGCTAAGGGACGGACAAGCGAAGAATGGTAGGGTTAAATTAATTAAGGCAACACTTAACCAATACAACATGTTAATTAAACAGATGGGTGGGGTTAGGTTACTTTGAGAACACTTAACCGTTATTACATGTTGATTAGGAAACCCTAGTAACGAGGACCCATTTCAACAGTAACCCACATAGAAGTATCACGGTACCCTGAACTAGGTAGGGTGGGGCACGATTACTGGGTTGATTATAAGCGGTCAAAATTGTGGTGGGTGGTGCAGCAGTGTAGGTTCCGGCGAAGTATGGGCGTACACATACTCCGGAGTGGAAAAAGCAGGCACTGGGAATCAGTAGTATACACTGGGCATCAGTAGTATACACTGTGCATCTTGTATTTGTGTCGGGTTGCCACCATAGGAGGTGATACACCCCATGGTGGGACCAGCACAGGTATCTCCAATCAAGCGGGGCCAAATGACACAAGAAATAAATGCATGTGAGTAGAAGCCAATCTAAAAAGGGATCACTTTGTTATGAGCACATGATGGTAGTTGAAACATTCGTTAGTAGGTGCACAGAAATGGATATGAGTGCGATAGTACATTCAGTTTATCTTGCCTTATCTTATCTTATCTTGTTGCTATGGTATTGTCCTATGTTCAGTTTATTCATGTCATGATCCTTTTACCTGTTTACATGCTGAATAATCACTTGGACTTACCAGGCTTATGTATGACCCATTTTTCTTTCGTCTTCTTTTCTTGCGTTCCCCCCCAGGTCCGCAGGAAGGAATACTTCAGCTTAGTGCAGACCATTTCCAGCTAGAAGAGAGTAGATGTATTGCTTGGTTTCTCTTTTCTTGGGTTATGGCTGTGGTTACACTTTTATTGGGGATTTATGCTGCTTTACTACTGCTTTATGCTTCTTTATGTACTAGGAGTTTAAAATCAAGACAAATGTTTTATTGTAATAATTTAGAAGTTGGGTTTTTAGACAATGCTTGTAATGTTTTGACCGAACCACGTTATTTATGAAATGATTTTAGTTTTCCATTGTTTATATGTCTGTCTTGTAAATTATTTGTGCCATTTGCCTAAAATGCTTCACCAAAGTTAATGCATTCCCTTTGTGACAGACCTTAACGGAGGTGGGGTGTCTCACTTGGTATCAGAGCGATGGTTTACCAAATTAGATAAAAGTTTTTGAAAACTATTTTTTCAAATGAAGTTTAAAGAAGCATTTTCAAGAGAAGTGTTGTTTTATTTTAAAAGGCATAATCCCCAAAAGCCATATGCACTATCTTTCGATCCTTTGAACCTTTTCTTTTCGTTTCAGCATGTCTGGGGATCTTAATTTTCCCGAGGGTGTACCGATACCTGGCTGGTTCAGAAGGTATCTGGAGGCTATGGCTAATGACGCAGGCCTAGCAAGCGTTCCTCCTCATCCTCCGCATGTGAATGCTTTCTCGAAGATATGTAGAGATTTTCGAGCTATGGGTGGAAAGAACTTTAATGGGACTGAGTCATTTGTGGAAGCAAGAAACTGGCTCAAGGGAACAGAAGATTTGTTTTGTTATCTTCGAAGTGGACGATAGGCAGAAGATACAATTGGCTGTATGGTTACTTAAGGACGAAGCCTCTTACTGGTGGGAAGTTACTAATGCTGAGAGACCAGTTGAAGCTTGGGAGGATTTCAGAATGAGATTTGAAATGAAGTTCCTCTCGGAAGCTGAACGAAGTTTACAGATGGAGAAGTTCTTAGCACTCAAATAGGGAAGCCTATCGTTTAAGGAATACGGCAACCAATTCAACCAGCTGGCTAGATTCAGACTGGAGTTAGTAAACACTCCACATAAAAAGGCTCTCTGATTCGTTAAAGGGTTAAATGAGCCACTGCACAGCCCAGCTAAGTCCCATATACCTATGGGTGTGACTTTTGAGAGACTGGTGGACATGGCACTGTTACAGGAGGAACACAAGAATGGCAATAAAGAGGCAAAGGTGGAAGAACTTGTAGACAAGAAAGTGGAGGGATCGCAGAATAAGAAGACGGATTCCAAGAAAGGCGGGAGGAATAACATACCCCGTGACAAGAGGAAGTGTAAATTTTGTGGCATACCTGGACATCTAACTAAAGACTGTAGGAAGAAGAAGAGGAAGATGGGTGGTTGTTTTCAGTGTAGCGAGACAGGACATATGGCTAAGGATTGCACAAGAAGGTAAGGGCAGAGGACTAGATCTACTTCTGGAGGGCAGATTCATGCTCTCATTGCACCTCCGCAAGAAAGAGGTAGAAATATTTCTGTTGAGAGTTTAGTTTATCTTTCTGATCATCCAGTATGTACACTTTTTGATTCTGGCGCATCACACTCTTTTATATCTACTGCTTTAGTTGAATCTCTGCACCTAGATACCAGTATAGTAGAGGATCCCATGGTTGTTTCAAATCCAATTGGGGGTTCGGCTTATTTGTCAATGATTTGTTTGGATTTGGAAATTCCTGTACTAAGCGTTGGGTTTAGATGTAATGCTTATGTTCTGGGTTTCACGTGCTATGGGTTGATTCTAGGCATGGATTGGTTATCCAGTAATAGTGCCATCCTTGATTGTGAAAGGAGAGTGGTTAGACTTATGACTTGCCTCGGTAACACTCTCGAAATATCTTGTAATCCCATGAACTCTGTTATACTTTGCTATCTAGAATCTCTTGATGCGTCAGTTGAAAACTTACAATATGTTAGAGTAGTTCGTAAGTACTCGGATGTCTTTGAAGAGGTGAAGGGTTTACCTCCAAAGTGAGAGATAGACTTCCGCATATACCTTGTTGATAATGCAAAACCTGTTGCTTTACCCGTTAGACACATGGCTCCAAGGGAAAGGAAAGAGATCAGCAAGCAAGTTAAAGAGTTGCTTAAAAGGGGTTCATAAGGCGGAGTATTTCTGCATTGGGTGCTCCAGTGGTGTTTTCAACCAAAGCGGATGGTTCACTTCGCCTGTGCATAGACTATAGGGAGCTAAACAAGCTGACCAAGAAGAATAGGCACCCACTTCTTAGAATAGACGACTTGTTCGACCAGCTCGTAGGGTCCTCGGTTTTATCTCAACTAGATCTGGCTACCGAATTTCATCAGCTAAGAGTGGCTGAAGACAACATAGATAAGACCGCGTTCATGACCTCGGATGGTTTCTTCGAATGGCTTGTCATGCCTTTTGGCTTGACAAACGCACCCGCCTATTTCGTAGACTTGATGAGTAGGGTGTTCAGAGAGTTCCTTAATAAATTTGTAGTGGTCTTCGTGGATGACATTTTGATTTTCTCAAAAAGTGAGATAGAACATGCTTTGCATTTAAGAGAAGTTATGGATACTCTTCGAGCACATCAGCTAAAAGAAAAATTCTCCAAATGCCATTTTTGGAGAGAAGAAGTAAGGTTTCTTGGACATGTGGTGTCCAAAGAGGGGATAGCTGTGGATCCCGCAAAAGTAGTTGCAGTGCAAGATTGGAAGATTCCACGGAATGAAACCGAAGTACGAAGTTTTCTTGGGCTAGCGGATTTTTACAGAAAGTTCATTAAAGATTTTGTAAAGATCTTAGCCCCACTTACTAGGTTGACGGAGAAGAACCTAACTTTTGCCTGGGATTTGGATTGTGATGTTGCTTTCCAACGACTGAAAAGGGCTCTGACAACGGCCCCAGTTCTGACATTGCCTGATGGGAATAAGATGTTTACGGTATACACCGACACATGCGGTACCGGACTAGGCGCTGTGTTGATGCAAGAAGGCAAGGTAGTTTGTTATGTGGGAAGGCAGTTGAAGGGACATGAGAAGAACTACCCAACTCATGATTTAGAACTAGCTGCCATTGTTTTCGCTCTTAAGTCATGGCATCATTACCTACTAGGAGAAAGGTTTGAATTGTTTACTGACCATAAATCGTTAAAGTACCTTTTCTCATAGAAAGATCTTAGCTTAAGACAATAAAGGTGGATGGAATATCTTGCCTCATGCGATTTTGAGATTGCTTATACCCCTGGCAAGGGCAATGTGGTAGCAGGTGCCTTAAGTAGGAAAAAGCAGACCTTAAGTCCTCTCTTTGTAGAAAGGCAAAGCTTGGAGTACATGACAAACTTTGACTTTAGACCCTCCTTTGAATTTGTACCTGATTTGTTAGCATCGCTAGAGGTGCGGCCTACTATTTTGGACTCAACAGGAACCACGCAACGTGAAGACCCTCAGCTAGTTAATGTGATGGATAAGCTAATTAGAGGTGAGACTTCTAGTTACCTCAATAGATACTCCATCGATGACAAGGGTTGGCTGAGACGGGACGGAAGACTATACGTCCCACAAGCAAGGGATTTGGTGAAAACCGTTCTCGAAGAAGCACACCATTCTAAGTTGACCATACACCCAGGTGGGGACAAGATGTATAAAGACATAAAAAGAGTTTTCTTCTGGAATGGCATGAAGAAGGATATAGCTGAGTTTGTCTCTAAATGCTTGATATGCCAGCAAGTCAAGGCAGAGCAGAAGAAGCCTGGTGGTCTGCTTCAACCTCTAGAGGTCCCACAGTGGAAATGGGATAGCATTTCGACGGACTTTATTGATGGGTTACCTAGGTCAAAAAGGGGCAATACCAGTATTTGGGTAATAGTGGATAGGCTTACTAAAAGTGCTCACTATATATCTGTTAAGAGTAGGAGGACTGCCTCATCATTAGCATCCATTTATCTTAAAGAGGTGGTTTGATTGCATGGAATACCCTATAGCATAGTAAGTGATCGAGATCCTATCTTTACGAGTGAGTTTTGGAAGAGTTTGCAATCGGCTGTAGGCACACAGTTATGCTTAAGCACTGCCTATCACCCTCAAACCGATGGTCAGACGGAAAGGGTGAACAGAGTATTAGAAGATCTTTTGAGATTGTGCATTCTTGATTTTGGAGGAATATGGGAGGATCATCTTCCTTTGGTGGAGTTTGCCTACAACAATACCTACCAAGTCACCATAGGCATGGCACCCTTTGAGGCTTTATATGGAAGACCATGTCGATCACCAACTTGTTGGTGGGAGTCTACGGACAAGCTTGTACTTGGGCCTGACATGATCAGAGAAACTTCAGAGAAGGTGGACTTGATACGAAGACGAATGAATACCGCACAAGATAGACATAAGTCCTACGCTGATAAAAGAAGGACCGACCTTGAGTTTGAGATTGGAGACAGAGTTTTTCTTAAAGTATCTCCTTTGAAGAATGTCGTTCGCTTTGAGTCCGTAGGAAAATTGGCACCATGATTTGTAGGGCCATTTCCTATCATTGAGAGGATTGGGAAGATGGCTTATAAAATAAAGCTGCCCGAAAGATTGGCTGGAGTTTATAATGTTTTTCATGTCTCTCATCTACGGAAATGCTTACATGAGTCTGCGGTAGTTGTGGAGCCGAGCATACTAGAGGAAGTAGAAGTGGAGCAAGAAGCGACGGTGAGAAGAGTTCCAACTCGTATCTTGGGTACGTAAGTTAAAAAGCTACGCGATCGTGAGGTCAAGCTAGTTAAAGTACAGTGGAGTAACACTGAAGGAGACGCGACTTGGGAGATTGAAGACAAGATACGCGCATCCTACCCTTTTCTTTTTTAGGGTACATTCTTGATCTCTTTTTTCATAAGGTTTATGCATGCTTGTATCTATCTCTTAAGTATATCTCCTCGGTCCTATTCTTAATCCTTAGGTAGAAACCAATGGATGTAAACATGTATTTGAAACATGTTAAGATTGATGGTTGCAAGTGGTTGCTAGTGGTTGCTTGTGGATGCATATACACACACATTAAGTACTAGATCGCCTAAGTCACTTTAATATTGCATATGCATATATGTATTTGTATGTGGATTGAAACTTGATGTGCTATCATATGGATGTTGCATTTGTATGAACAATTGTGCACTCATGTAGAAGTTACAAAATATGGTTAGGAATAATTGCATACATGATGGACTCATAGCACCGACATGATTCGCATCAAGGAGGTCAACTAAATCAGTAGACCGCCTGATTTTGCATTAGATAAGGACATATACACACACTATGCATATGATCATAAAAGCATTAGAATTTTTTTTATGGACAGTGGATGCCTGTGATTGATGGTTGAGTAGATGGATGTTGAATGTTAGGATAATTCTTCTTAACTTAGAGATTTCGGGGACGAAATCCTTTAAGGAAGGGAGAATGTAACACCTCGTATTTTCTATGAATATTAAAATTAACAAACCTAAGAACATTTAATTTTTAGAAGAAGAATTGGATGAAACGGGTTACGCCATTGCGTTCGTCTCGGAATTCTTCTTGAGATAGAGTCCGAGTTTGTGTGAATCAAACTCCGTATGAAGAAGCTATGGAGGTTAGAAGTTTCCAAGTTTAAGCAGAAAATAAATTAAAAATAATAATTAAATAATCAATTCAGTTCGAAATTCAAAAACTCATAAATCGGCTGAGTGGGAAATCTCCTGCTCAGGGGTGTCGACCCCCAGGGGGTATCGACGTGGGAGTCGACCCCCTATAGGGATGTCAACATGGGTGTCGACCCCCCCCCCCCCCCCCCGTAGGGGTCGACCCCTGCCAACTGTGCTGGAAGTGACAATTTTCTGAGTCATAAGGCTACGTGGCGACTTCTGATTTGCCTGATGATGCATTTTCTTGGACTAGACGGCTCTGATGACTCCTAGGTTGGTCAAAAGGCCTATATTAATCCTAAACTTCTATATAATCACCCAAAACTCAACCCTAGACCTCATAACCCTATTTTATGAAGCCGTCATGCTGTCCATGTCTAAGCTAGCCTAGCCTCCATCTTCTCCAAACTAGAAATCAAGTTAGAAAGCTCCAAACCAAATCCAAACTAGAGAATCAAACGTCTACATCAAGGGTTAAGCTTAAAAATTCATAAATCAGATTCCAGAATGCAAGATCCATTCTTTTTCTGTAAGTTCAGTTATTATTCAGATTTGAACACCTAATAAATATCATGACTGTAATAACCAGATCTAGAACTATGCCTAATTCTGATTCATGCTTATCGTTCTGTCAAATCTGAATTGCCTATGCCTATGAGACTATTGTGATTTATATAATGGAACCTATCATGCCTATGAGACTTTTGTGATTTGACATAATAGAACTTATCATGCCTATGAGACTGTTGTGATTTGACATAATGGAACCTATCATGTTGTATATCCTATGCCTACGAGACTATTGTGATTGATATGATGGAACTTATCATGTTGTACATCCTATGCGACTATTGTGATTGATATAATGGAACTTATCATGTTGTAAATCCAAATTAGTGATTCTCTTAAGTTCAATTCTATCTAGTCTTTATACCTATGTTGTGAATTGCTTAGCTTGCCCACACTTATTGTTAATGTACAACGTACCTATTGGAAACATGATTCTTGAATTGGGTACACCTTTACATGCCTATTTTTCCTTAGGTCAATTCTTATGCTCCTTCTCTATTTTTTCCCCTTTTTATTTTCTTTTACGAATACTAGGTTCATTCAGAATTTAGATTGAATCTCGTTGTACATGCGATTATAACACGGGGAAATTGGGTATTATTTAATTGTGTAAATTTGTGGCATAAAACTTGTACTGACCACACTTGGGGAATATTGACATAAAAATACCAAAACTTGGACACATATGACAAATATGTAAATTAGCTAAAGATGATCATGCCTAACCCGAGGTTAGATTGAGTTGCGGTGTAAGACTGCCCATAACCACCCGACACATCCAGCGACCGCAACAAAATAGATCTAATGTGAGAGGTTAGCGCATTAAGCCCAAAAACCCGAGGTTAGATTGAGTTGCGGTGTAAGACTGCCCGGAACCGCCCGGCACATCCAGCAACCGCAACAATATAGATCTAATGTAAGAGGTTGGTGCTTTAATGAATGAATTAAAGCTAAGGGACGGACAAGCGAAGAATGGTAGGGTTAAATTAATTAAGGCAACACTTAACCAATACAACATGTTAATTAAACAGATGGGTGGGGTTAGGTTACTTTGAGAACACTTAACCGTTATTACATGTTGATTAGGAAACCCTAGTAACGAGGACCCATTTCAACAGTAACCCACATAGAAGTATCACGGTACCCTGAACTAGGTAGGGTGGGGCACGATTACTGGGTTGATTATAAGCGGTCAAAATTGCGGCGGGTGGTGCAGCAGTGTAGGTTCCGGCGGAGTATGGGCGTACACATACTCCGGAGTGGAAAAAGCAGGCACTGGGAATCAGTAGTATACACTGGGCATCAGTAGTATACACTGTGCATCTTGTATTTGTGTCGGGTTGCCACCATAGGAGGTGATACACCCCATGGTGGGACCAGCACAGGTATCTCCAATCAAGCGGGGCCAAATGACACAAGAAATAAATGCATGCGAGTAGAAGCCAATCTAAAAAGGGATCACTTTGTTATGAGCACATGATGGTAGTTGAAACATTCGTTAGTAGGTGCACAGAAATGGATATGAGTGCGATAGTACATTCAGTTTATCTTGCCTTATCTTATCTTATCTTGTTGCTATGGTATTGTCCTATGTTCAGTTTATTCATGTCATGATCCTTTTACCTGTTTACATGCTGAATAATCACTTGGACTTACCAGGCTTATGTATGACCCATTTTTCTTTCGTCTTCTTTTCTTGCGTTCCCCCCCAGGTCCGCAGGAAGGAATACTTCAGCTTAGTGCAGACCATTTCCAGCTAGAAGAGAGTAGATGTATTGCTTGGTTTCTCTTTTCTTGGGTTACGGCTGTGGTTACACTTTTATTGGGGATTTATGCTGCTTTACTACTGCTTTATGCTTCTTTATGTACTAGGAGTTTAAAATCAAGACAAATGTTTTATTGTAATAATTTAGAAGTTGGGTTTTGAGACAATGCTTGTAATGTTTTGACTGAACCATGTTATTTATGAAATGATTTCAGTTTTCTGCTGTTTATATATCTGTCTTGTAAATTATCTGTGCCTTTTACCTAAAATGCTTCACCAAAGTTAATGCATTCCATTTGTGAGTGACCTTTACGGAGGTGGGGTGTCTCAATAAGTTTTCATCTCCTTCTTCCCTATTTAATATTCCACCATTATTCTACTATAAAATTCAAATTTATACACTTATACTCTACCGATTTCAATACAAATTATATCATTCTCTTTCTATTCTCAATCTCTATCAAATGCTCTCTGTTTGGAAGTGCTATTCAAGAGTTCTAGAGCTATTGTAATTGTTAAGGAAAGGGTGTGTTCCTTGTAGCCCGTAATCAAGGAAAAGGAGTGGTGTTAACCTTGTAGTCATGAAATCAAGGGTGTTGAATCGGTGTTAACCTTGTATTTGTGAAATAAAGTGGGTTGTAATTGGATACTGATATTAATTAAAATCTGTGCAATCCTGCATTGCATGGTACTAGACGTAGGAGTAATCCGAACTAGTATAAAATCTGGTGTTTTCTTTCCTTTTCTCCATTTTATTTCTATTTATATATGCATCTGCGATTGTTTCTATTGTGATGTTCATTCTGTGATTCATATAGTTGTTTGAGTAATTGTTTATTGATTAAGATTTCTATAATTTCTTTAAAATACAATTCTCCCCGCTCTAGTGTTAGTTTTCCTTAAGATCTGTGATTCTCATCCGTAACAATTGGTATTAGAGCATAGGTTTTCAAAATTTCATCATCAGAAATTTAGAAATATTAAAGGTAAAGTTTGAAATAATTTATAACACTAGTTTAAATTCATGCATTGCATCAGTATTAGATGAGTCTACATTACATTCTATTGAAAAATCAAGTTATCTACCAAATTGTTGTTCTACCAGGGAAAAGTTGTGTTACATGGCTGTTGAAATTCAAACCTTGATGTTCAAATGATGGAAATCAAAAAGGACAAATGGGTATTGGATAGTGGTTGTTCAAGACATATAACGAGAAATCCAGAATTATTGAACAACCTAGTATACGAAGATGGAGGAATGGTTAACTTCAGTGATAATTCTAAAGGATATGCGATTGGCATCGACAATGTCGGTAATTCTGAAACTCCTACTATTTCTTGTGATAATTTATGTCTTATGGACAATTCAAGAGACCATTTGTAACAACTTGGATTCTTGGAAGCCGGTCAGAAAATTTTGGCGCTTAGAAAATGAATTAAATTAAAATTTATATAGAAGTTATAATGTAAATCCAAATTAAAATTTGAAATTTATCCCTTGAATGTAGTTTGGATATATATATATATATATATATATATATATATATATATATTTCTTTATTGACTTTTAATAAGAGCGTTTTGCCAAAAGCAAGCATTGTAAACATTATCAACTGGTTTTGATTTGTTCGACTTTGAAACATAAACGGTGTAATTTAGGAATCAAAGATTATTTAGAAATATGAATTGAGATATATTTACAAAATTTAAAGAGCTAATTTATTTTAAAGATAGTTTGAAATCAAATTGTTCAGGTTAACTTAATTATTTTTTGTGAACTTGAGTTTGGAATTAAACATTAGTATTCATTTAATTTAATGTCTGATAAATTTATTTGAATTGATATTTAGGAAAATTATATTTATTTAAAATTTGAGATCTAGTTTATTTCTTTCTGGTTTTAGATTGATTTGTGAAACATACGTTGTAATTTTACTAAAGAGTTTATTTAATTGTTTTTGAACTTGAATTTAAATTTAAAACATTAACACTTGTCTAACATATAGGTTGTTTTGGTTGTGTTAACTAGTTATAACTTGGTACACTTAAAGACTTTTCCTTACCAGTTAACGCTTAAATTTTGAAAAAAAAACAAATCTGAATTGAACAAATTTACATTTGGGAAAGTTGAGCTAAATATGTGTTCCACTAGCTTTCACATCTCTAGATATTTCTATACTTGTTCCCTTTAGTTCTACAAGTGTTAAATGGTTCTGGATTGTTCGGGCATGTGTCCCCTTTTTACCTGTTGTACCGCGCCTTCTCCGTATTATTACAGACCTTTACGAACGGAAATTCCACCTTTCCCAAAAAAAGGTTTCCCCCCCAAAGATTTAACTTTCTTCCCCAAATCGTTGAATTCATTTTAATGGCCATCACTGAAAGATTTGCCCTTCCCTCTCCGCTACTGTGGATGTCTGCTTTTCCAAATGGCTTCTACCCTATACATGATTTACTGTCTTCAAATTGGAAGCAGCTTGTGTCTCCATCCTCGAGACGCGGGATCTCCTCACCTCATCAACAGGAGCCTCCGCCAAATCGAAGCTAACGCCTCGTCTCAGTCTCGTAAACCACTGTAGTTGTTCCACCCTCCCTCGCTTGAAGCTAGCACCAGCGGTAATCCCTCCGGCATCGCGCGTAATCGGAGTGGCCTCCTCAACTTCGAGCCTCAGGCCCCTCTCTTCTCCTCGCACTGACGAAATCCAGTACCTCCAAGCGGTGGGCGGTCTAGTTCTTCAAACCCATTCTCTCTTCCTCTTTGTTAAACCGAGAAACCCCTTCCAGCGTGAAGAGGCAAGTCAGTCCCTGTTGTGTTGGCGACGTCACCGTGAGCACCATCGTCAAGGACAGTCATTGAAACCAATGCTCGAGCCCCTGCTTCTTCCTACTCAGTCTGCTATCGTAACCAATTGTAAATATTCCTTATGGTTAAAACTATTTCAAGTAACAACTTTGGTTTACACTAAATTTAAATTTAGTTTGGGACGATTGTTGCAAATATCTTTCTATCGGTTGTCTACCTTGTTGAGTATTTCAATCAAAGTTGTTTAGATACGTGTATTATTGCACTTGCTACCCTGTTAATTATGGAGGCTTGAAGCTTTTGGAGCTTGTTGTAATTCTTTGTAAACACATGTACCTTGTTACCTTAGTTAGAGACCGGAACCCAGGTTGCATGTTTTTTATTACACCATATTAGACTGCCCCAGTTGTTCGGGTTTGGACATATACTCGAAATTGTATAATGCCTTGCATAGTAAAAGTTGAAAACAAACAAGTCACTGTTGGAGAAGGCAGAATCCAGGCCTTGATTGTGGCCATTGAATCAATAATTTGGATTTCGAATTCTTTGGCACACACATCAATTCTTGCCTGTTTTGTTTTTTTTCTTCTTTACTTTGCCTGACTAAGAAAAATATGCCAGTATTGATTTTCATTCCCATTCTAAATGTTTTAGTTTTAATAATGCATATATATATAAGTTTGAAGGTTTTACTATTGGCCACTTTGATTTCCGTTTTGAACATGTGTTGTTATGCTAGTTGGAACACTTATATTCGAGATTCAGAAATTTATATTACCTGTTATGTTATGGAACTGTTAGATATTTCATGCACATGCCTTGGTTACCCTACTCAAGAAAATACATCGTACATGCGGTGAATGTCATTCTGTCCTTAAACCATAAAATGTTTTTTTTATACCTTAAGTAGTTGGATATTGATCAGCATGTTGTCAACTATATATATGTTTACATGGACCCAACTCATGCCAGCCTTGTTTCCACGTAAAAGTTTGAGTATTAGTCGGATCTGTGTGTCCTCCTTTGGTGTCCTGAATTTGGTATTATTATCATATAGCTAATATGGCTTTCTCTCCTTTCATATGCTTGTTTCATTTGTTCAAGGATCACACCTCACGTAACATCTATTATTGCATGCTCTAACCATTTAATGCATGGTCTAGCTCATTCCTTTCAAACTATTTAGTCGTATCAACGCATAGGTGAATTTAACTCATCGCATAGCGCAGCGATAGAGAGCTTCTGACTATAGCTCGAGAAGCCGGCAAGCTGCTAGGGAAGCATTTATTCCCAAGCGATAAGGCTTATAGTTCAGATTGATGCCTTAGTCCACATATAATAAAATAGGTTGGTTTAGATCGATCTTAACCTGATTTATTGATGATTATGAATTATTTACATTCAATATAAAATCACGGAAAAATAGAGTTATGGAGGGAATCATATATTTAAGCAAAATCCCAATAGTTTCATTTTCGATCGCTACAATCATTTTTCCTGGCTACAGAAAAAGAGGAGTTCCCCACCAAATGTAGCTGCCCCGTCTGCTAAAGTTTGCCCCTTTTTTATACATTTACCCTGCTGAACCTATTAACTTTAAAAGCCTGCATAAGTTCCATGCTGTTGTGATATTAATACCTAATGTTGCCCATCCATATTGGTTCATATTAGAATTGATTTTCATGATACCCACTCATTTCCCTATTTACATTTGCATGTCGGTGCACCCCTTTCTTACACTACTTTTACTTGTAAACATTAAGTTTCCTTATTGCTACTATCCATTTCCTTTGGCTGCCCTTTCCGGCTACATTTGTTTAGTCCTACTAGTAGGGAATAGCTTGAGTATTTCATGTTTGGCCATGTTCTGTGCGTACATGTACCCACTGCAGTGCACCTTTGAATGCATCCGGTTTGTGATAGTATATTCTTAAGTACATATTCACACACAAATGGGATGCACATATATTGTTCTGCTATGCCATGCTGCCTATGTACCGTCTTGTTAGTCTATGTGTATATTGCCGCCATGCTTCCTCCGAAATGTTGAATTTTCTTATCATTATTGTCGGCAATTCATGATTAACATACCCAAATTAGTTAATGAATTTATTGGGATCAAACTAATTATATTTATGTGTTAATCGAAGCGACTAACTTGAAATAAGTTTAATCCTAACCTGAGTGTTTTGTGATTTTGCATGGGACACGTGGGTTAGGACCCTAGTGTACAGATGCAACAGTTTTAGCTCTTAAAAAGGAGAGGCGCAAGAAGACAGATATGCGTGCAAAGCTCGGCGAAATTTTTTATTTTGTTAAAAGAAATTTATGTTTAAAATTTATTATTTTTTTCCACTGTATTAATGTTTTGTAAAACTCTGATATTTGTATAAAATTGATTCTACTGCAAATATTGTACACTGTGATTCTGTGTTAAATTCTGTTTAAACCCTGTAAGCCAATAAAAATCCGTCGTTTTGAATGTTTCGAGTTGGTTTAATTACCGACTTGGGGCGGTCAAAATGGCGGGCTGTTACATTTGGTATCAGAGCTACGGTTTTTTTTATTAAATTTGGCTTATTAGGTTTAAAACTCATTAGAGATAGGGTGGAAATTCCCTAGAATGAGCGGAATTAATGCTAGAATCGCTCTTAAGAGAGCGCATTTTTGGGATGAATAAAATATTTTAATGAGATTATGGAAAAATAAATAAACAAATATTATGAAGAAATTTTGAAGATAAATATATATTTTGATGGAAATATTTTCAAAATATAAGTTTCTATATTGGAATCTGAAAGCCTTTACGACGCGAATTTCCAAAGTTTATCGCTGCAAGAAAATAATAATATTAAATAAATTAAAAATTAATAATACTTGTCTCCACAAAAGTGGAATGCAAATGTTGTTCGAGAACGGTTAACGAAGTAAGAGCCAAATCAGTCTTGATACTGACCCGGATCAGATTGGGGTTAGAATTGACCACTTTAATAAAGAGTTAGGTTGTTGAACATAAAGTAAGGAGGCCGATAATAATTAATAATAAAAACAACCAAGCATAAATCAATTATTTTTCCTTTCGATTATTTAACAAATGCTTTGATATGTGTATATATATATTGAATTGAACAAAATTTCCATTGGGGTTTATGTGAAATTCTATATGATGAGGATTTTTAGTAAATGGGTTAGTAATACTGTGACGGCCCACCCCGTACTAGCCGACATTTCCAATGAAAGTGCGATGTGCCAAATGCCCGACTAGCACGGGACGGTCGCCAAAGAAAGGAAAAGAAAGGAATTTGAACTAATAAGGAACCTGCAGAATGTCTCACAGCGCATGGGATAAAATATAATAATAACATAACTTTGACATAACAGGCGAGATAGTGCATAAGCTGAAAATTAAACCATCATAGCAGAGGAAATCCAAAATACAGCTTATCATCCAAACCGACACAACTACAAATTTGAAATACTGTCTCTAAAACAAAAGAAAGAGGTACACTACTAATGCCCAAAGTAGTGACCAACAACAACACAGGGAGATTATATATATGTATATATATTACGTGGAAGCCTCCTGCTCGTCTCCGGTACAACTAGTCATGCATAATCACCTGACCGATCTCTAGTCTACCCTTTTAAGAGCACCCAGAGTAATAAGAAGAGACATAAAACTCTAGGTCAGACAAAAGTCTGGTATGAGCGATAAGCAGCAAAATAGAACAATAACAGGTATACATAACCATACCTGAATCTAGACCTGCAACCAAAGAGTTAGCACAACAGGATGTACAATACTCTAAGGTGACACTAACACATGGTGTGAAAATAATGGGGAGGGGGTGTGCATGTCATGGTAATAGAAAACATCTAACATAGCAATCATCCTCACATCTCTCACTCAGTGCGTAAAGCATACGATATCTACCACTTTGATCACCCAATTCTTTGTTACGATCACTCTGCCCCATGGAGTCATGATGTCTCCACTGCACTGATCCGTAACCACTAATATTTTGCTATGTCCACTCTGCCCCATGGAGTCATAACAACTCCAATGCACTGGCTCGTAGCCCTGCTACAATCACTTTGCCCCATGGAGTCATAACAGCCCCACTGCACTAATCCATAGCCACTAATCCGTCTTTCAGTGGTGAGTCAAAGCTATAGACATCGATAACCCCTTTGCACACGTCCTGCAGGAAAGTCCAATTCATGAAGTTAACTCGTTGATCCCCATTTGGATTCTGAGTAATAACCTCCCATTTGGACTTCCTTTGCATCTCGGGTTTTGATCGAATTGGAGTTGGTCTTCAGAACAGTCGTCGCGTAGTAGAAGTAGCTAGTTCGGTTCGGTCTTATAGTGTTCAAACCCTTCAGTTCGGTTCGGCTCAAAAAGTCCTCCGGTTCGATCATCTAGTTCAGTTCGGTGCAAGCTCCACTCCTTCGGTTTGGTTCGGTCCTCCACATCACACCGGTTTGGTTCGGTGTTCATATCCTTGGTCTAGTTCGGTTCGTCGCCTCTTGTTCTCCAGTTCCTGGGTTGGTCCTCCGATTCGATCCTCACGCCCCATCCCAATTCGATCCGATCTGGTCCCTACTCCAACTCCAACTCTATACAAGTGGCCTTCCTTCTTGCCAAGCCTCCTCTAGTGCTAAATTCCGATCCGAATCGAATTCCCTTGTACGATTCTCCTATCCGATCCGAGCCCTATATCCGATCCGATCTGAAACCTTGCACATTTCCTACAACTTTTCCAACGACTGTTTTACGCCATATGACGGCGTTTTCGACCATTCTAACTTTGCTAAGCAATCACAAAAGATACCATACATTCATAGCAACATAGGGAATCAACAATAAACAACAATTTAATATGTCAATATGGATCAAACATACCCAAAAACCTATGTTTTCCCCTTAATCCCCCTTAATCATGTTTAATCATACAATTAGCAAAACTTATTCAAATTAGCTCAAATTTCTATCAGAACCCTAAAATAATATTTTAGAACTTCTGAATATTTTTTCAAATTTTTCTGAGTTATAATTTCGCTAATTAACCATAATTAGTGTAAAAACAATGCTAATCACTCACCTTAGCCACAAATTAATCTTAGATATGAAAATATCTCTGATTTGGGTCGAGTCTCTATGCAACACAGCAGCTCCAACTCTGATTTGATGCTATTCTAACTTGATTGGATGTTGATTAGCTTAATCCTTGATTAGAAAGTGATTAGAGGTGTTTTTAGAAGGTAGAAGCCATTACTAGGGTTGAAGGATTGAAAGTGGCAACTGCAAAAATGACAAAGAAGGGTTTCTCTAGTCCCTTTCAGTCCTTAAATACTCCTAATCCCGAAATCCCCCAATGGGCCCGGCTGCTAATTACGCAATTAAGCCCGGTTAAGCTGTTTTTTCCACCTTCCAAACCTTATTTCAACATATCTCCCAAACGATAAGTCTGTTTGATCAATGTAACCATCTACGGTCATCCGAATCCAATGGAAGTGGTTTCAGGTCAAAACTCCTTATCAATCAAAAGTAATAGGTGAAACAAGATTCGCCAGGGGGGAATGGTCATTTAAAAATCGGCAAAAATCGTGAACATGGAAAATGACCCAAATAGTCGTTCCCTAAAGTTACACGACCATACGACCTCATATGGAAAAAAAAAATTATGCGATCCTTTGATACGTAGAATGCGGGTCGCTACACTCTCCCCCCTTTAAGAAATTTCGCCTCCCAAATTCCTTAACCAAAAACATACAAAGGTGTTCTGCATGCCTATCAGTCAATCAAACATACACAACAAGCACAACAAGCCTACACTAGCATGCAGTTTACTAGCAAGGGAAGAAACTATCACTATTAAAATCTTACCAGGCAAAGAGTTCTGGATGCGATTCCCTTATGCTCTCCTCTATTTCCCAAGTACCGTCATATTCATTCTCGCCCCACTGAACCTTGACCAGTTTCACTGCCTTCCTTTGAAGTTGCTTCGTATCGCTTTCGACAATACGGATCGGCTTGAGGTTCTCAACTGCCTCGGGTTCTACTTCGATGTCATCCAACTGATCCGGTGAAATAGTCATATCGAGGTTGTGCATGAACTTCCTTAACTGGGAAACATGAAATACGTTGTGAACTCCCGCCATCTTGTCAGGTAACTCAACTTTATATGCTAAATTCTCAACTTGCTCGAGAACTAGGAATGGACCAACAAATCTTGGTGCTGACTTGTCTCTCCTACCAAATCGAATCACGCTCTTTAATGGAGAAATCTTGACAAACACCAAGTCGCCAATGGAGTATTTCAACTCTCTTCGTCTCTTATCAGCATAACTCTTCTGCCTAACTTGGGCAGCCTTCATTCACTGTTGGATAACCTTGATCTTATCTGAGGTTTCTCTTATCACATCTGACCCAACCACAAACTTGTCAACGGTTTCTAACCAACATGATGGTGAGTTGCACGGTCTTCCGTACAAAGCTTCAAATGGAGCCATACCAATACCAGATTGATAAATATTATTATATGCGAACTCCACTAGATGCAAATGGTCATCCTAAGACCCTCCGAAATCCAATATACAAGCTCTTAAGAGATCCTCCAATATACAATTCACCCTCTCTGTCTGACCGTCGGTTTGAGGATGGTACGCGGTACTGAGATGTAATTCTGATCCTAAAGCCTCTTGTAAGCTCTTCCAAAATCCACTAGTGAACAACGGATCTCGGTCACTTACAATGCCTTTGGGTACTCTATGAAATCTCACTACCCACTTCATATATAGTTCTGCTAACTTAGCTACTGTTCTATTCGACTTGACGGGTATAAACCTTGCACTCTTGGTCAATCGGTCCACAATCACCCAAATGCTATCATGGCCCGATCTAGTCCTTGGGAACCCATCAATAAAATCCATTGAGACTTGTACCCATTTCCATTTTGGAATTTCTAATGGTTGCAACAAACCACTAGGTTTCTTTTGCTCAGCTTTAACTAGCTGGCAGTTCATGCATTTGGATATAAACTTCCCAACGTCTCTTTTCATCCCTTCCCAGTAGTAAGTCTGCTTCATGTCTCGATACATTTTATCACCACCAGGATGTATAGTCAGTTTTGAGTGATGACATTCTCTAAGCACTTCATCTCTCAATCCGTTGACATTGGGTACAACCAGTCTACCATTCTTTCGAAGTCATCCTTCTTGATCAATCCCATACTTCTTCATCTCCTCACCATCGATACCCATTTCTAACTTGGAGATGATTTCTGGGAGGTTAGGATCGTCCCTCTGGCTGGAACCAATCCGCTCAATAAAAGTAGGTCTGATCGTCAAACTTGCTAACATCTCTGGATCCAATTCGCACTTTGGTCTGAAATCGTACCCTGCAATACACTCTGGTTGCTTCCACTCAAGGAACATAGTCCCTAAACTGGCATGTCTTCTACTGCATCAGCTACCGCATTACCCTTTCCTGGTGTATATGAGATATCGAAATCATAGGAAGCCAAACATTCTAACCATCTTTGTTGTCGGAGATTTAGATCCTTATGAGAGAAAAGATACTTTAACGATTTATGATCGGTAAACAACTCGAATCTTTCTCCTAAGAGATAATGTCTCCACATCTTCAACGCGAACATGATCGCTGCCAATTCCAAATCGTGGGTAGGGTATCTTTTCTCGTGCGGTTTCAGTTGCCGACTTGCATAAGCTACAAGCCTACCTCCTTGCATCAATACAACACTTAGTCCAGTACCACATGCATCAGTGTATACTGTCATCTCTTTTTCCCCTTTAGGAATGACTAACACTGGCGCATGCGTCAACTTTTCCTTTATACTCTTAAATGCATTTTCACAATTTCCTTCCCAGACAAAAGCTTGATTTTTCTTGGTCAACTGAGTTAATGGTGCCGCTATCTTGGAGAAGTCTTGGATAAACATATGATAATATCCCGCTAATCCCAAGAAACTTCTTACGTCTGTTGCATTCTTGGGCATAGACCAATCTTGTATCGTAGCCCCTTCGCAGAATCCATGGCAATACCATTCTCTGAAACAATATGGCTCAAGAATCTCACTTCCTTCCTCCAGAAGTGACACTTTGAAAAATTCGCTTTCAATTGGTGTTTCCTTAACACCTCCATCACGATCCTCAAATGTTCCTTGTGTTCTTCCTCTGTGCTCGAGTAAACCAAGATATCATCTACGAACACAAGAACAAACTTATTCAATTGATCCCTGAATACCCTATTCATAAGACCCACAAAATATGATGGTGCATTGGTCAACCCGAATGGCATGACCAACCACTCATAGAATCCAGACGGCGTCCGAAAGGTCGTATTAGGAATACTCTCGGCTGCTACTCGGAGCTGATGAAATCCTGTCGCGAGGTCCAATTAGGAGAACACTCTTACTCCCTCTAGTTGATCAAACAAATCATCTATCCACGGAAGAGGATACTTATTCTTCCTAGTCACTTTATTCAACTCATGATAGTCCACACATAAATGAAGGGTACCATCTACCTTGGTAGCAAATACAACTGGCGCTCCCCACTCGGAGACACTTCTTCTGATAAATCCCTTCTTCGAAAGATCGCTTAATTGCACCCCGAGCTCTCTCTGCTCCCTTGGTGCCATACGACGAAGTGGCATCACTATAGGTCTGGCATCTTTCACTAAATCAATACGGAACTCAATCTCTCGGTGCGGGGGAAGTATGGTCACTTCCTCGAAGATATCCAGACACTGGCTAGCTATGGGAACCCCTGATAACTCGTCCTGCGGAATGTAAAGACCCGAAAACCCCCACCCTTTGAATCTACCATAAACCACACAGGTCTGAGCCAAAGGTTGAAGATCTTCGAATACTTTAGCTTTGGGAATACAACAACATCAGAACAAATAACAGCAGACTTTTATAAACATTACTGTAATGTTACATCAGAGTACAGAATATCAGAGTACATCAATAAATAAATAAAAAATTATAGCGGAAGATAAATTACAATGATTTAATACATTGTAGCGGAATAAAATAACTAAGGCAGCGGAAGACAACTAAGCTCTGGTCACAGCTTTAAGCTTCGATCCAGAATCCTGCTCGAGATAAGGACCTGCAGACAAATTACTCGACTGCCCGTGTGGAAAAGAGGGCACCCGAGTTTGCAAAGGTGGAAACAAATGACGGGTTAGTCATGGGACTGGTGTGAGAATTCTTAACTAATCTAACAATAAGGCTAATCACAGGACCACGCCGCTAACGCAGAACGGGTTTACTCCATTGGATTGCCATGCATAACTATAAAGTGAATCATCAAAACAACACAATGCTTTTTAGAAAAATGAAATCACCATAAGACTCAAGTCCCATCACACAATGCAACGCAAACCAGAGGATAGAGTTTTACCTTATGATGATTAAACATGCTTGGTACGATGAAACGAATTTGATATTATTATTAGTGTGTATAAAAAACATTTCAAAGTAAATGTATCAATCCTAGGAAGAATAGTATCCCATACTACTATGCCTCCATACTAGTAATACAATCAAAACCGCATGAGGTCGTATTGGAGATTGGGTTTCCATCATGAGTCAAGGCTAGGGAGGAGCTCCTTACCGATTCGAGACACTCTAGCTAGTGTCTCAGGATCCCCCGCAGTGAACCCTTGGAAAGCTGCAGGGCCGGTCCACACATACAACTTCGTGGATTAGTTATTCCTGAACTCACGTTTCCCGATCCTATAGGACCTATCATCCAAGGCGCCTCATTCCATCATCCACATAAGTAAAATGTCGGGCCGTGTTAAAACCCAAACACCACTTCTAGCTAGAAAGAAACGTGCTGCTCTCCCTGCGCTCCCTTCTCCCGTTTTAGACTCCGCCGGTGTGTGAGGCTCGCGAAGTCACGCTATACACAAAGCTATGCCTAAACAGGCTATGCTTTGATCATCCCACAAGGCCTGCTTTTCAACAAAGCCTTGATCATATGCATCTTAGCATGCCACATCGTCAATCCATACCATACCATTGATTTCTACCAACATATAACCCCTAAGCTCGTATGTCTCATAGAAGGGTGTGAAACACCAAACAGATATATGTTTAGCAGAGATCAACGAATACAGTATAAAGGAATACAATGTCAGACATACAATCCATTTATAAGCTTATGCTCTGGGTCTGAGCGAAAGCCAAATCCGTACAAATCAACACACATGTTTGGACAATTCTCACTATTAACCCTATCATGGTAGCGAGCCAATCCAAGGCAATAGTCATCGTCATCCATCCTAGGTGAAGATTGCCGGTCTTCTATCGTCGTCTTCAAATCTTGAATTTTAAGCGTCGTTTAAATTATTTGGAATGAGATAGACTCGGACTTTCCAAATAATTCTCGCACATATATAAGTTGGAAATCATTTTATATCGTTATTAGTAATTTATAACGATTTATCCATTATAATTCACATACACATACTATACTCAACAATGTATATTTTTCTTTTACCCTTCAATTCACACAAAAATGTATTTTTCATTTGTTTAATTTCAATGTAACAAAGATAATAACTTAAGTTATTCTTTCTATGCCAAGCAAAAATAGTAATTTGTTTATATCTTTCAATGCAGAATTAACATGATAATTTTGTGTTTCAGTCTTTTCTCATGAAAGAGTAAATTTCATAACTTTAGACTTTTAATGAAACCAAATTCATTAAAATGAAAATTTCCATCGCTATAACTTTCATTGAAAACCTCTTCACATAAAATGTAAATTTCATTACTTTAAATCTAATTACATGAAAATGTAATTTTCTACTCTTTAAATCTTATTACATGGAAATGTAAATTTCATATTCTTATTTTCCTTTTTGTCATGTAAATAAATGTTGTTTTTCTATGTTTCATGTTTATTTACACTAAATGTAAATAAATGTCATCTTTTCTTTTGTTATGTTCATTTACACTAAATGTACATAAATGTGTTCTCTTTTTCCTGGTATTAAACTGACGCTAAAATGTGTTCATTCTCTAACTTATTAACATGATGCTAAAATGTTTTCATTTTCTAACTTATTAACATGATGCTCAAATATGTTCATTTTAACTAATGTGGTATAATGCTAAATTTATATTCAATTTAACAAAAATGACATGACGCCAAATTCATATTCATAATTTCTAATGTAAACATTACTAATGTAAACATAATTTCTAACGTAAACATATTTGCTAACGTAATCATTATTTTCTAATGTAAACATATTTGCTAATGTAATCATTATTTTCTAATGTAAACGTATTTGCTAATGTAATCATTATTTTCTAATGTAAACATATTTTAACTTAACGCTACAATATGTTCATTTTCATATATTTTAACACAATGCTAAAATGTGATTCCTTTTAAATAAAATGACATAACGCTAAAATATAATTCATTTCAACTAAATTTGACGTACATTAAAATATGTGTTCATTTTATCTAAATTTCATATGCAGTGACGCTACTCAAAATATGATTTTATTCATATGCAGTGACGCTACTCTAAAACATGATTTTATTCATATGAACATATAACGCTAAAAATATGCATTTTTCATGTTATATGACAACGCTAAAAATATAACTCTTTTACATAATCCGACGTGACACTAAAAAAAAACATGTTTCAACATGAAACTTAATGACGTTAAAATATATTCTTATACATGAAACTTAACGACGTAAAAATATATTCTTTCATTTTTGTTGACAACTCTACTTTCAACAAAATGATTAAAAATGGTTTATTCATCTTTGTTGGCAATTCTTTTTCCACAAAATGATAAAAAATATGACTTTGTTGTGGCATCAAAACAATTTCAACAAAGCAACTAAAAATGATATTTTAGTAAACAAAACACACTCTTATCTAAACAGCATATTTACAAAATAGGTTTTATAACATAGTTGTCATATTTATTTACATACATTTTCCTATGTATTCAAAACACAAATTTTGTAACAACTATTATAATTTGACAAAAATGATAATTCTTGATTCAACTATTCTAATTAACAAATGATGATTTTTGTTTACTCAGTTCTAATTAACACTAATGTTAATTTTTATTTCTAATTACATTAAAAATTCCTTCTTTTAATTACATTAGGAAAGTAATTAATATCTCAATTTCAAATCTTTTCCTTTCAATAACTACAAATGTAATTAATACTTCCGTTTCAAAGCCTAACTTTTTACTCCATAAAAATGTAATAAATTTTGCAGCATCAAGATGTCATTCTTTTATTTACATAAAAAAAATATGAAAAGAAAAATCTAACCTTTTATTTTATTCAAAAATGCATGTAGATTTCATCATCGACTTCCATCTTTTAATTACAATGAAAATTGCAACGTCAACTTAAATCTTTTGATTACAAATGCAACATAAAAATTTAATCTTTTTATTTCATTCCAACGCAACATAAAGATTCAATCTTTATATTGGATTATAACCGCAACATAAAGATTCAATCTTTTTACTCCATTCAAACGCAACATAAAGATTCAATCTTTATATTGGATTATTTCATAAAGACGCTAAAATTATGTTTGTTTTTCATATTTCAACAAGACGCTAAAAAAAATGTTCTTATCTTCATATTTTAACAAAATCACTAAAAATGTTTTCTTAGTTTCATGTTTGCACAAAACGCTAAAATATTATTATAATTCATGCTTAACAATAACGCTAAAATTTGATTAAAATTCTATGTTTATAATGAATGCTAAAATTTAATGTATAACAACACATCATTTGGTGTCTACACATGGTGATGATACCAAACATGAACAAAATATAGATCTAATTAGAATAGATCTAAGTATACATAAATAATTCAACATCCAAAAACTCAAAGCATAGCAAAAGTGATTACAAACAAACAATGAAATTTCAATGCGAACACAGATCCTAACCGACAGATCTGAAATACCAACAAATATATAGCAGCGCAAATCTTAGATCTTAAACAGATCTGAAAATGAAATAAAAAAATATATATAACAGCGCACATAAAGTATCATCGCATACAGATCTGACATAGATCTGAAAATAAAAATTAAACATCATCGTATTTAGATCTGAAATAGATCTAAAATAAAACTACATCCATCACAGACACATATCTAACTATTATATAGATTCACTAACACAGATATATTAATTAAGGAAAATAATTAAATTAAATTTAAATTTAAATTTTGAATTGCTCACCTTGGATATTAAATCAGAACTGAATCAAAAGGGTCAGAGATTGTACACAACAGATCTTGAATGTTGTGTTGCGTGTCGTTGTCCCAATATCACAAAAGTTGTCGAGTTCTGAATCGGATTGAATCAAAAACACGTTTTTAATAATTAAAATTAAAGTTAGCAACGGAATCAAGCGTTGTAAATCGATAAAATTAAAATTTATATAAACCTTGAATTGTTCAAATCTTTGAATCCAGGTTTCTCGAGCTACGGTACGCGGATTGAGGAGCTGTTTGTTGGAGGAGGACCCCCTAGGGGAGGCGCACGTGCGCCATGAAGATGGGGAGGTTCGGCGGTCTATGTGGGGCCCGGCGGGAGAAAAAGGGTGGCGGGTTTGGGTCGGGTTTCCAGGAGCCAGGGCGACGATAGGTGATGAGCTTTGTACTAATGGAAAGAGGATGAAGAGAGGAAGAAAAAGTTCCAAAGGATGAGGATCTAAAAGTGAGTGGATTAGGAGATAAGGAGGAGAGAAGGTGGAAGGCTTTAGGCGGCTATGGGTTTCAGGTGCGTGAGTTTTGATCGGGAAGAAGGAGAGTACTATAGCGATCTATATTTATATAATATTTTAATAATTTATTATCCGTTAAAGGCCCGTTTGTAAAAAGGCCTTTTTCTAAGTCGCTTTAATTCAATTGAATTTAACAAAACACATTTTCTTGTACTATGCTCACAAATTAATTCTAAAAATTGTGAAAAATTAAACTTAGCAATAATTTGACATTCCGGTTCCAACAAAAGTGGTTTCGTTGATAACGGAGGTCGTTTGTAAAATGACTATTTTCAAGGCTTATATATTAAATATTAAAAATACATTTTTAAACAAATAATTTTCGAAACTCGAAATATATAAGTGTTTACTGTTTTTCAATGCAGAAACGTCATTCTGAACTCAATGGAAGTGGTTTCGAGTCCAAATTCCTTCACATGCAAAAAGTGGCATTTTTGACCTTTATAAGTTTCATAGCGACCTTTCTAAATTTTAATTTGAGCATAACTTTTGATTCCTGCTATGAAATTTCAAACTTTTTCTGTTTTTCTGTTAAAAAAAATAAAATAATTCGATCATCTTGTACTTAATACTTCCTGATTCTACCGGAAATCTTAAAATATTGAATGAAACTTGTTGCAAATGTATTCATTGAATTGATTTGGTTCATCAATAGTCTTAAGTCAGAATACTATTTTGACTTTGTGCCATTGATTCCACTATGATTATTAAATAATAATCGAATAATTCTTTCATAGAAATAAGGGACATAATTCACATGGATATAGTAAGTCTTGCTTGGGCTGCTTTAATGGTCGTCTTTACATTTTCTCTTTCACTTTTCAGATTCGTTAGAAAGATACTTTTAAATAGATTCCAAAAATTTTTATTTCACTAAAATCCGTTAAATTTTGCATCCGGTACGGTCAGTCAAAGTTTAAGTTTGACTTTTCAAACTACCGCGCTATTTCTATCTCCTTTTATAATTAAAATTATATTATTCATTCTAACTTTGATTCAAATCAATTACTATTCTAAATAAATTATTTTAAATATCATAAACTCATTAAAATTACTTAATATAAAATTTTTAAATTTACCCCAAAATTCAGGGTTGTTACAGTCTCCCCCACTTAAGAACTTTTCGTCCTTGAAAAGGGACGAAACTAAAAAGTGTTTAGTTATCCTACTCAATTTTTTTTATTCTTCAATAATTCTATTAGTTGATTAACTTTCAAATATATAACTTTTATATATTTAAAAATCATATTTTCTAAAATAGATTATATATAATCACACATAAGTTAATTATAAGCTGGCACTCTCAACTCATTCTAGGGCAGTACTAACCCTATCTCTTATGAGTTTTCTCATTCTAGGATACTGTTGATCCCATCTCTATTGAATGGATATTAATAATTCAATCTCTGATGAGTCTTTTGTTCAGTTCTAACGAGTTGTACCCCAAAGATTTGAGCTAACCAACGCTCTGATACCAACTGTAAAGACCCGAAAATCCCCACCCTTTGAATCTACCATAAACCACACAGGTCAGAGCCAAAGGTTGAAGATCTTCGAATACTTTAACTTTGGGAATACAACAACATCAGAACAAATAACAACAGACTTTTATAAACATTACTGTAATGTTACATCAGAGTACAGAATATCAGAGTACATCGATAAATAAAAAAACAATTTACTGTGGAAGATAAATTACAATGATTTAATATATTATAGCGGAATAAAATAACTAAGGCAGCGGAAGACAACTATGCTCTGGTCACAGCTTTAAGCTTCGATCCAGAATCCTGCTCGAGATAAGGACCTGCAGACAAATTACTCGACTGCCCGTGTGGAAAAGAGGGCACCCGAGTTTGCAAAGGTGGAAACAAACGACGGGTCAGTCATGGGACTGGTGTGAGAATTCTTAACTAATCTAACAATAAGGCTAATCACAGGACCACGCCGCTAACGCGGAACGAGTTTACACCATTGGATTGTCGTGCATAACTATAAAGTGAATCGTCAAAACAACGCAATGCTTTTTAGAAAAATGAAATCACCATAAGACTCAAGTCCCATCACACAATGCAACACAAACCAGATGATAGAGTTTTACCTTATGATGATTAAACATGCTTGGTACGATGAAACGAATTTGATATTATTATTAGTGTGTATAAAAAAACATTTCAAAGTAAATGTATCAATCCTAGGAAGAATAGTATCCCATACTACTATGCCTCCATACTAGTAATACAATCATAACCGCATGTAGTCGTATTGGAAATTGGGTTTCCATCATGAGTCAAGGCTAGGGAGGAGCTCCTTACCGATTCGAGACACACTAGCTAGTGTCTCAGGATCCCCCGCAGTGAACCCTTGGAAAGCTGCAGGGCCGGTCCACACATACAGCTTCGTGAATTAGTTATTCCTGAACACACGTTTCCTGATCCTATAGGACCTATCATCCGAGGCGCCTCATTCCATAATCCACATAAGTAAAATGTCGGGCCGTGTTAAAACCCAAACACCACTTCTAGCTAGAAAGAAACGTGCTGCTCTCCCTGCGTTCCCTTCTCCCGTTTTAGACTCGGCCGGTGTGTGAGGCTCGCGAAGTCACGCTATACACAAAGTTATGCCTAAACAGGCTATGCTTTGATCATCCCACAAGGCCTGCTTTTCAACAAAGCCTTGATCATATGCATCTTAGCATGCCACATCGTCAATCCATACCATACCATTGATTTCTACCAAAATATAACCCCTAAGCTCGTACGTCTCAGAGAAGGGTGTAAAACACCAAACAGATATATGTTTAGCAGAGATCAGCGAATACAGTATAAAGGAATACAATGTCAGACATACAATCCATTTATAAGCTTATGCTCTGGGTCTGAGCGAAAGCCAAATCCGTACAAATCAACACACATGTTTGGACAATTCTCACTATTAACCCTATCATGGTAGCGAGCCAATCCAAGGCAATAGTCATCGTCATCCATCCTAGGTGAAGATTGTCGGTCTTCTATCGTCGTCTTCAAATCTTGAATTTTAAGCGTCGTTTAAATTATTTGGAATGAGATAGACTCGGAATTTCCAAATAATTCTCGCACATATATAAGTTGGAAATCATTTTATATCGTTATTAGTAATTTATAATGATTTATCCATTATAATTCACATACACATACTATACTCAACAATGTATATTTTTCTTTTACCCTTCCATTCACACAAAAATGTATTTTTCATTTGTTTAATTTCAATGTAACAAAGATAATAACTTAAGTTATTCTTTCTATGCCAAGCAAAAATAGTAATTTGTTTATATTTTTCAATGCAGAATTAACATGATAATTTTGTGTTTCAGTCTTTTCTCATGAAAGAGTAAATTTCATAACTTTAGTCTTTTAATGAAACCAAATTCATTAAAATGAAAATTTTCATCGCTATAACTTTCATTGAAAACCTCTTCACATAAAATGTAAATTTCATTACTTTAAATCTAATTACATGAAAATGTAAATTTCTACTCTTTAAATCTTATTACATGGAAATGTAAATTTCATATTCTTATTTTCCTTTTTGTCATGTAAATAAATGTTGTTTTTCTATGTTTCATGTTTATTTACACTAAATGTAAATAAATGTCATCTTTTCTTTTGTTATGTTCATTTACACTAAATGTACATAAATGTGTTCTCTTTTTCCTGGTATTAAACTGACGCTAAAATGTGTTCATTCTCTAACTTATTAACATGACGCTAAAATGTTTTCATTTTCTAACTTATTAACATGACGCTCAAATATGTTCATTTTAACTAATGTGGTATAATGCTAAATTTATATTCAATTTAACTAAAATGACATAACGCCAAATTCATATTTAATTTAACTAAAATGACATGACGCCAAATTCATATTCAATTTAACTAAAATGACATGACGCCAAATTCATATTCATAATTTCTAATGTAAACATATTTTCTAACGTAAACATATTTGCTAATGTAATCATTATTTTCTAATGTAAACATATTTGCTAAATAATCATTATTTTCTAATGTAAACATATTTGCTAATGTAATCATTATTTTCTAATGTAAACATATTTCAACTTAACGCTACAATATGTTCATTTTCATATATTTTAACACAATGCTAAAATGTGATTCCTTTTAAATAAAATGACATAACGCTAAAATATAATTCATTCCAACTAAATTTGACGTACATTAAAATATGTGTTCATTTTATCTAAATTTCATATGCAGTGACGCTACTCAAAATATGATTTTATTCATATGCAGTGACGCTACTCTAAAACATGATTTTATTCATATGAACATATAACGCTAAAAATATGCATTTTCCATGTTATATGACAACGCTAAAATATAACTCTTTTACATAATCCGACGTGACACTAAAAAAAAACATGTTTCAACATGAAACTTAATGACGTTAAAATATTTTCTTATACATGAAACTTAACGACGTAAAAATAGATTGTTTCATTTTTGTTGACAACTCTACTTTCAACAAAATGATTAAAAATGGTTTATTCATCTTTGTTGGCAATTCTATTTCCACAAAATGATAAAAATTATGACTTTGTTGTGGCATCAAAACTATTTCAACAAAGCAACTAAAAATGATATTTTAGTAAACAAAACACACTCTTATCTAAACAGCATATTTACAAAATAAGTTTTATAACATAGATGTCATATTTATTTACATACATTTTCCTATGTTTTCAAAAGACAAATTTTGTAACAACTATTATAATTTGACAAAAATGATAATTCTTGATTCAACTATTCTAATTAACAAATGATGATTTTTGTTTACTCGGTTCTAATTAACACTAACGTTAGTTTTTATTTCTAGTTACATTAAAAATTCCTTCTTTTAATTACATTAGGAAAGTAATTAATATCTCAATTTCAAACTCTTTTCCTTTCAATAACTACAAATGTAATTAATACTTCCGTTTCAAAGCCTAACTTTTTACTCCATAAAAATGTAATAAATTTTGCAGCGTCAAGATGTCATTCTTTTATTTACATAAAAAAAATATGAAAAGAAAAATCTAACCTTTTATTTTATTCAAAAATGCATGTAGATGTAACGAAAAGGAATTCCGCTCGATCCGAATCAGTCGCTAAACCGATCTAGAACGTTCGAAATGCCTGATTGTTTCGAGAACGCGACAAAATAGAACGCACACGGAAGAACATTTCATTGTATATTAAAACAATTCCATCAGAATACAAGAATATACAGAGTATAAATGAATAAAATACATTCGATAAATATCAGAGATTACAATACATTACATAGCAGCGGAAAATAATACAATACACAACTAGAAGTAATACGCGGATATAAAGCTTTCCGAGTATCGTTCCAGCTGTAAATCAGGATCCTGTGAATATAAATCTCCAAAACCAAAACTACTAGCTGCCCATGTCATAATAAGGGCACCCAGAGTTTAGGTTAAAGCAATAAACTCCAGGTCAGTCATGGGACTGGTGTGAGAACTAAAACAGTTATTTAAAACTTTACTTTAAATCAGATATATCAAGGGACCACGCCATATAACACGGAACGGGTTTCCTCCCTAGAATACCAGTGCATATAACAAAACAGGGCAATGCTTTTTGGAAAAATGAAGCTATTATAAGACCCAGGCCCTATCACACAATGCATTTTGTTTTGACACTATACACTTATAATAGTATCAAATGATTTGTTTTAAAACGTACCAAACATGTTTGGCTATTATAAGGGAAAACCCTATCCCCAGGCTTGCGTTGCATTGTGTGATAGGACCTGGGTCTTATAATAGCTTCATTTTTCCAAAAAGCATTGCCCTGTTTTGCTATATGCACTGGTATTCTAGGGAGGAAACCCGTTCCGTGTTATATGGCGTGGTCCCTTGATATATCTGATTTAAAGTAAAGTTTTAAATAACTGTTTTAGTTCTCACACCAGTCCCATGACTGACCTGGAGTTTATTGCTTTAACCTAAACTCTCGGTGCCCTTATTTTGACATGGGCAGCTAGTAGTTTTGGTTTTGCAGATTTATATTCACATGATCCTGATTTACAGCTGGAACGATACTCGGAAAGCTTTATATCCGCGTATTACTTCTAGTTGTGTATTGTATTATTTTCCGCTGCTATGTAATGTATTGTAATCTCTGATATTTATCGAATGTATTTTATTCATTTACACTCTGTATATTCTTATATTCTGATGGAATTGTTGTAATATACAATGAAATGTTCTTCCGTGTGCGTTCTATTTTGTCGTGTTCTCAAAACAATCAGGCGTTTCGAACGTTCTTGATCGGTTTAGCGACTGATTCGGATCGAGCGGATTCGTTACAGTGGTATCAGAGCTTTGGTTTACAAAGCTCAAAAGAATCAGGCGTTTCGAACGTTCTTGATCGGTTTAGCGACTGATTCAGATCGAGCGGAATTCCTTTTCGTTACAGTAGATTTCATCATCGAGTTCCATCTTTTAATTACAATGAAAATTGCAATGTCAACTTAAATCTTTTGATTACAAATGCAACATAAAAATTTAATCTTTTTATTTCATTCCAACGCAACATAAAGATTCAATCTTTATATTGGATTATAACCGCAACATAAAGATTCAATCTTTTTATTCCATTCAAACGCAACATAAAGATTCAATCTTTATATTGGATTATTTCATAAAGACGCTAAAATTATGTTTGTTTTTCATATTTCAACAAGACGCTAAAAAAAATGTACTTCATATTTTAACAAAATCACTAAAAATGTTTTCTTAGTTTCATGTTTGCACAAAACGCTAAAATATTATTATAATTCATGTTTAACAATAACGCTAAAATTTGATTAAAATTCTATGTTTACAATGAATGCTAAAATTTAATGTATAACAACACATCATTTGGTGTCTACACATGGTGATGATACCAAACATGAACAAAATATAGATCTAAGTATACATGAATAATTCAACATCCAAAAACTCAAAGCGTAGCAAAAGTGATTACAAACAAACAATGAAATTTCAATGCGAACACAGATCCTAACCGACAGATCTGAAATACCAACAAATTAATAGCAGCGCAAATCTCAGATCGTAAACAGATCTGAAAAAAAAATAAAAAAAAAATATAACAGCGCACATAAAGTAACATCGCATACAGATCTGACATAGATCTGAAAATAAAAATTAAACATCATCGTATTTAGATCTGAAAAAGATCTAAAATAAAACTACATCCATCACAGACACAGATCTAACTATTATATAGATTCACTAACACAGATATATTAATTAAGGAAAATAATTAAATTAAATTAAATTTTAAATTTAGAATTGCTCACCTTGGATATTAAAGCAGAACTGAATCAAAAGGGTCAGAGATTGTACACAACAGATCTTGAATGTTGTGTTGCGTGTAGTTGTCCCAATATCACAAAAGTTGTCGAGTTCTGAATCGGATTGAATCAAAAACACGTTTTTAATAATTAAAATTAAAGTTTGCAACGGAATCAAGTGTTGCAAATCGATAAAATTAAAATTTATATAACCTTTGAATTTTTCAAATCTTTGAATCCAAGTTTCTCGAGCTACGGTACATGGATTGAGGAGCCGTTTGTTGGAGGAGGACCCCATAGGGGAGGCGCACGTGCGCCATGAAGATGGGGAGGTGCGGCGGTCTGTGTGGGGGCCGGCGGGAGAAAGAGGGTGGCGGGTTTGGGTCGGATTTCCAGGAGCAGGGGGCGACGATAGGTGATGGGCTTGGTAACAATGGAAAGAGGATGAAGAGAGGAAGAAAAAGTTCCAAAGGATGGGGATCTAAAAGTGAGTGGATTAGGAGATAAGGAGGAGAGAAGGTGCAAGGATTTAGGCGGCTATGGGTTTCAGGTGCGTGAGTTTTCATCGGGAAGAAGGAGAGTACTATAGCGATCTATATTTATATAATATTTTAATAATTTATTATCCATTAAAGGCCCGTTTGTAAAAAGGCCTTTTTCTAAGTCGCTTAAATTCAATTGAATTTAACAAAACACATTTTCTTGTACTGCGCTCACAAATTAATTCTAAAAATTATGAAAAATTAAACTTAGAAATAATTTGACATTCCGGTTCCAACAAAAGTAGTTTCGTTGAATACGGAGGTCGTTTGTAAAATGACTATTTTCAAGGCGTATATATTAAATATTAAAAATACATTTTTAAACAAATAATTTTCTAAACTCGAAATATATAAGTGTTTACTGTTTTTCAATGCAGAAACGTCATTCTGAACTCAATGGAAGTGGTTTCGAGTCCAAATTCCTTCGCATGCAAAAAGTGGCATTTTTGACCTTTATAAATCTCATAGCGACCTTTCTAAATTTTAATTTGAGCATAACTTTTGATTCCTGCTATGAAATTACAATTTTTCGGATTCGTTAGAAATATATTTTTAAATAGATTCCAAAAAATTTGGTTTCACTAAAATCCGTTAAATTTTGCATCCTGTACGGTCAGTCAAAGTTTAAGTTTACTTTTCAAACTACCGCGCTATTTCTAACTCCTTTTATAATTAAAATTAAATTATTCTTTCTAACTTTGATTTAAATCAATTACTATTTTAAATAAATTATTTTAAATATCATAAACTCATTAAAATTACTTAATATAATTTTTTTAAATTTACCTTAAAATTCAGGGTTGTTACACGGAATGTTGAGGGAATTTAGAAAACTAGCCATCACCTCGTCACTAGGTAGGCCACCAAACACTACCCTCCAGCAATCATCCGCGCTAATAGTCACCGAAAATCCCTCATAGTCTACCACCTACCCCATACCTTTTGTAACGACCCGGATTTTTAGCGACTTTGGTTATCGCCATAAACACGACGACGACTAACCAAACATCGAAAAATCCCGGTAATTTATGAAAGAAATTAGAGGGTGAGGAAAGATAAGATAGAAACTTAGAATAAAAGAAGAAGAAGAAGAAGAACACAACATCAGAGTAACACGAACCTCACAGCGGAACGAATAACATATAATATATATAACATAACTATGAAATATAAATCTGTACTTGAATATACATCATTATCAAAGTACATCACTTACAACACAGCGGAAATAAACAATAGCTATATGATCCTAAAGCCTCCTGCACCAGCTCTTCAAGTATATCTGTAAATCCCGACTTCTTGACTGCCCGTACAAATTTAGGCACCCAAGAGTTTAGGGAAAACAACAAAGTAAACTCTGGGTCAGTCATGGGACTGGTATGAGTAAAACAGTTTAAACAGATTGAGCCATTAAACGATATCTCATAAGACCACGCCGCATAACGGAACGGGTTTTTCCCTTATGAGAATCCAAAAATATCTTTATATCAAAAACCTTTGATATTAAAATATTGTCTATCAACCACAATATAATAATCATCTAGCATAACGCTTTCATCTCACGTTCTACATATATAGTATACAATCAAAACCGCAAGCACGTATTGGGTAATGGATTTCCAACTATGACATGGTATGGAACCACCTTTTGCTAGTGTACCTCTAGAGAGAAATACACTGGGTTCAACAAGAACATCTTGCAACCCGGCCACACATGACCGACCACTCATTTCGCTTGAGTGTATCGAATGTACATCGCCAACAGTTGGGATCAGCAACCGTTACCCGAATGGGACAGTATCAACAATAGATTTTTAGAAGTAAATGAAACTCTAGAATCAGGTGATTATACACCCTAATAGGTGCGACCTACATAGCCATGCTGCCTGCCTGATTTTTTGTCATTTCCCGGTTGTGAGGCTAGAAGCTACGCTTATCTTTGACAGATCACACGTTTATTCACTTTGAATGTCACATCGTCATACCCGCCAAATCACAAATTGATTTATCCAAAAGTAACATGGGTATACAACTAAGAGAAACGAATTCCTCCACCACCAAACGTGAATACGTTTGAAGAGACCAACTTACGCGATCTGTTAAATATACTCTGTCAGACATTCTTCCATACAGGTCGTCCTGGGACTGGACAAACCGAAGGCACTATTCAGTATATCCATCTTAGGCAATCTTTACCTAAGATTTATACAATAGCCCTTGCACTTTACTCCGTCTTCAATTTCTTTGGCATATATGATTCAACGCTTATGCTAATACAGAGTGGTTCTTTAGATAATAATCCAACCGGTCTCTCCATATTAACAACGTTAAAATGGTCAAAACTTTGATAGTCTGTGATTTAACTATCAAAGAAAAACAATGTGTGCAAACAACGATATTATTTCCAGATGGAAATTATATTAATCAATCATTATTTAACATTTATCTCTATTTTCTATAATTAGAAAATATATATTATTAACACTGGAAAACATTTCCATGGCTTACTTACGTATCACTATTCTTCCACATCTATCAGACTCTAGCTATAAACTAACATGAGAACAACTTCGTAAGTATAAACCCCGAAGGCCGAAACCAACATCAGATCGATACTCAGGAAACCATTCAACTTATTAATCTCTAGTCAGTTTCCAATTTCTGTTTAACTCCATTTTGATTAACTATGTTCGATTAACTCCTTTCGATTAACTCGATTCGAATAACTCCTTTATTTATTTTCCCAATAAAAAAATCCTTTATTCTATTTATTTTCTAAATAAATAATCCTTTATTCTATCTATTTTCTAAATAAAAAATCCTTTATAACTCTTTTTATTTTATAATTAATTTCTTTTAAAAAAATCCTTTTTCCTTTTATATATAAAATCCATCAATTTTATATAAACAATTTATCTTCAAAATCTACTTTGAAAATATCCTTTCGATTTCCCAGTATTTCTTACGGTATTTAAAATACCAAACCACAAAGATCAATATCATTTAAACGCACATAATCAAACAGATTATATATCACATCATATATTACAATATATGAACAGAACAGTATTTTAAATATTGAGGAGTCCAATTGGACCCCTTCAACCTGTTTCCCTGCATCACAGATGTTAACAACACGAATATAAAATATTCTGTTAAACATAATCAATATTTGATTTACGATTTATATATATATATCGTTATCTATGATTTCAATCAATACACAAACAATTCAACCAAATAGTTAACACATAGCAATCAACAGATGATTAACAGTTCTAAAAATACATTATGAAAATATAACTGTTCAGAGTTGGTGAGTTTTACTCACATTTCGCGTTAACTATTAAATAACGATTTGCGTCTGTTAATTCAGACGGACAATTTATTTTGCTATAAATTGTGATGAGTTCCGATGGACTCCCAGTCAGTTCCAGTGCGTAGCCGTCGTCCATACGATCCCAACGCAACTGACGGTTCGCGATTTTGATTCCGTATGAGCTAGATATCGCGTAAACAAGTTAATACATTTAATTTAAAATAAAAACATAGAATTTAAATTCTTGTTGGGCCATCACCATTAAAGATAAAAGGCCATACCCTTTGTAAACACCCAGGCCCGCTCCACCCTCTTCTTCCTCAGTGACATACAGCAAACCCGTCGCTCCTAAACAACCACCATAGCCGATCCTTCTTCACCATCTCCTCCTCCTTTCATTAAAAAATCGGAATAAAATCACCACACTTTTCCCCGTCTCCTCCTCTCCGCAACCATGTCAACTACCTCAACTTCGAACTACTATACCAGATCCCATTCCCAGCCTTAAATCGCCCATCCAGGAAAAACCCTCGACACAAACTGGAACCGAATTCCACCATAAATACCTCAACGAGTGCTACACTCCTCGCCAAACATAAATACACTCACCAATTTATGAACCAACGCACCAGTATCCCATAATCATGAACCCTAATTCCTGGACCCAACGTTGTACATTTTCGCAACCGAGAACAGTGACCGAACTCATTAAAAAGTGTACGAGATTAAAGCTTACACTATCGTGAATCAAAATCTACTACTTTTGGGATTTATAAGTTTTTCTTTGAATTGTTTTCCATTTTCACAACTCTCGTTTTGATTTGAAATAGAATGATACGGCGGTTGAAAAAGAGACTTAATACGTGGATGGTATTTTTTTGTGAGGCTGAGAATGATGAGTGGTGGCCTAGTTTAGCTCCACACATAAATATATTATTTTATTTTTAATTTATAATGTCATACAAGTCTTTAAAAATTCCTGTGATCACTCATGATACCCAAAAATCACCAAACTCAACATGCAGCTACAGTTCGACATTACGGTCCCAACGAAACTGGTTTCGTCGAATTCCGACTCCGTTTGCTCACACAGCGTATTTTTAACCGTCAAAACACTGACTTTTTTTCACTCTAAAAATCCTTACGGCCACATACTGACTTCAAAAATCACGGAAATTGAAATCTAACAATAATTTAACATTACGGATCCAACAAAATTAGTTTCATCAAATTCTGAGGTCGTTTGCAAAACTGGCTATTTTTAAAGCCCTAAATAGCCATTTTAAATATATAAATATATTTAAAATTAATTAAAAATAGATTTATATTATCGTATATATTCACAGAGGAATACCATACAACTTCAGAATATTCCTATATGGATTTACAACTCGATATTACATCGTCAGAGTTATATCGATGTTCGATTTCTATTTAAATCCTTATATAAAATATAATTAAATCGTTATGGTCAGGGCGCTGCATTTTGATAATTTGATTTGGATGTAACTCAAAATCTACACGACGAAATCCCAATTTTTCTCTTCCAATAGAAAGATATACTCCACCAGCTCCACACGTTTCTTGTTTCATAGAAATCCGATTTAAAACGAACCCTGTATACTCAATTGAAGTTCGAATCGCCAAATAGCGAACTGCCGCGTCGTTACGCGCTCTATTTTAATTATATTATAATTCTACGTTTCAAACTGACGCCGATTGAATATATTCGTCAATATAATTCAACTCTAAGCTGAACTAAATCCTAAGGATGACCCAGTTCACAGAATATTGTGATTTCCAATATTTTGATTATTTCTGAATTAAATATATTATTCTATTACTTAATTTAATTAAATATTCACTATAATTTAATTAACGATGATTTAATTCCCTAAATCATATTTATATAATTAAATTAATTAATTATAATACCTCTGACAATACGGGTCATTACATTCTTCCCCACTTAAAATAATTTCGTCCTCGAAATTGCTAAGTTTGAGGATGACCCTATCTATTTGGTAAAAGCTTATCGGTTTACCCCTTATCTCTTGTTTCTCTGAACCAATTAATATCGACTAAAATATTAATTCCTTCTGACTAACTAAAATTTTCTAACCCTTTAAATTTTCGGAAAATTTCTCCATAACCTCCTTTGTACAGCCCTATCGGTAAAACCACAACTCGCCTCTCTAGGCCTTCTCCAACCCAAAAGAAAATCAAACAGCCAAGCGGCTTGCCAATTCGGCACATAAATCTCATGCTTATATCAAATGTAAACTTGTACCTTTTTGTTGGGCATATCACTATGTCCTTTGCATCTGTTACGAATTCAACATATACCAATGTCATTCCAACTTGATCTCAAATCAATTTGTCTTTAACACAACCATTCGCTTATACCTAAGTCGATTTCATTTCAAACTCAAGCACTATTCTTGATTTCCAATTCATAACTCACCAGCCCAATATAATTCTAGATTATGTCTAATCAAGTCTAATTCCACTTGACATCAATCTATTTCAATACGATTTTCACTTAACTGGCTTTTAATTCCATCTCAATTTTATTGGATTTTACAAATTTTACTTTAATTTGTTTTTATCTTAACCAGCCTTTACCTGGGAGTTTCAAATAGCTTGGCTTTTCCCAAAAATCAAATATACTTTCCTGGAATTTCAAACCAACTTATTTTTCTCAAAACAATTCAAAAACAAAATCTTTGATAGTAATCCGTCACTTAGAAACTCGAAAATCACACCGATGATGTTGCTCAGTCAACATCGGAGTTACTTTCCACCAACCGTAGTGAGTTCAATACTATACCACTTCAAAACCATTTCTTAAACATTTCCACTTTGAAATATATTTCAAATACCATTCACAAGGCTTTAAACCAATTTAAAATCTCCCAGGATTTTAAAATTCTCTTATACTTAATCCAAATTTGTTAACAAACACCTTTCCAAATCTCCAAGGTTTTAATTTCAATTTTGATTTAAATTCTGATTCAATCCATCTGATTTCACGTGTTTCACTTATATGTATTCTGATTGGTTATATATAACCATTTCACATGTTATAATCTTACTCGATTATAATCACAACCTATATATGATAATATATCACATATCCATACTATGTCGGTCCATCGTATTTAAGTGTTCATAAACGCCTACTGATACAGTGGATCAAACTGATCGACCAGAATTCATAAACTACTTAACCAATGAATCTCCCCAATATAAAACCATTTTATATAAAATACAAATACACACTCGTATATATACACTCAAACTCAATCTAGGGTATTACTAACCCTATCTCTACCGAGTCACGCCACAGGGCCAAGGTAATTCTTAACTTATGCTCGGATACCTTTTGTAACGACCCGGATTTTTAGCGACTTTGGTTATCGCCATAAACACGACGACGACTAACCAAACATCAAAAAATCCTGGTAATTTATGAAAGAAATTAGAGGGTGAGGAAAGATAAGATAGAAACTTAGAATAGAAGAAGAAGAAGAACACAACATCAGAGTAACATGAACCTCACAGCGGAACGAATAACATATAATATATATAACATAACTTTGAAATATAAATCTGTACTTGAATATACATCATTATCAAAGTACAACACTTACAACACAACGGAAATAAACAATAGCTATATGATCCTAAAGCCTCCTGCTCCAGCTCTTCAAGTATATCTGTAAATCCCGACTTCTTGACTACCCGTACAAATTTAGGCACCCAAGAGTTTAGGGAAAACGGCAAAGTAAACTTCGGGTCAGTCATGGGACTGGTATGAGTAAAACAGTTTAAAACAGATTGAGCCATCAAACGATATCTCATAAAGACCACGCCGCATAACGGAACGGTTTTTCCCTTATGAGAATCCAAAAATATCTTTGTATCAAAAACCTTTGATATTATAATAATGTCTATCAACCACAATATAATAATCATCTAGCAGAACGCTTTCATCTCACATTCTACATATATAGTATACAATCAAAACCGCAATCACGTATTGGGTAATGGATTTCCAACTATGACAAGGTATGGAACCACCTTTCGATAGTGTACCTCTAGAGAGGAATATACTGGGTTCAACAAGAACATCTTGCAACCCGGCCACACATGACCGACCACTCATTTCGCTTGAGTGTATCGAATGTACATCACCAACGGTTGGGATCAACAACCGTTTCCCGAATGGGACAGTATCAACAATAGATTTTTAAAAGTAAATGAAACACTAGAATCAGGTGATTATACACCCTAATAGGTGCGACCTACATAGCCATGCTGCCTGCCCGATTTTTTGTCGTTTCCCGGTTGTGAGGCTAGAAGCTACGCTTATCTTTGACAGATCACACGTTTATTCACTTTGAATGTCACATCGTCATACCTGCCAAATCACAAATTGATTTATCCAAAAATAACACGGGTATACATCTAAGAGAAACGAATTCCTCCGCCACCAAACATGAATACGTTTGAAGAGACCAACTTACGCGATCTGTTAAATATACTCTGTCAGACATTCTTCCATACAGGTCGTCCTGGGACTGGACAAACCGAAGGCACTATTCAGTATATCCATCTTAGGCAATCTTTACCTAAGATTTATACAATAGCCCTTGCACTTTACTCCATCTTCAATTTCTTTGGCATATATGATTCGCAACGCTTATGCCAATACAGAGTCGTTCTTTAGATAATAATCCAACCGGTCTCTCCATATTAACAACGTTAAAATGGTCAAAACTTTGATAGTCTGTGATTTAACTATCAAAGAAAAATAATGTGTGCAAACAACGATATTATTTCCAGATGGAAACTATATTGATCAATCATTATTTAACATTTATCTCTATTTTCTATAATTAGAAAATATATGTTATTAACACTGGAAAACATTTCCATGGCTTACTTACGTATCACTATTCTTCCACATCTATCAGACTCTAACTATAAACTAACAAGAGAACAACTTCCTAAGTATAAACCCCGAAGGCCGAAACCAACATCAGATCGATACTCAGGAAACCATTCAACTTATTAATCTCTAGTCAGTTTCCAATTTCTGTTTAACTCCATTTTGATTAACTATGTTCGATTAACTCCTTTCGATTAACTCGATTCGAATAACTCCTTTATTTATTTTCCTAATAAAAAATCCTTTATTCTATTTATTTTCTAAATAAATAATCCTTTATTATATCTATTTTCTAAATAAAAAAATCCTTTATAACTCTTTTTATTTTATAATTAATTTCTTTTAAAAAAATCCTTTTTCCTTTTATATATAAAATCCATCGATTTTATATAAATAATTTATCTTCAAAATCTACTTTGAAAATCTACTTTCGATTTCCCAGTATTTCTTACGGTATTTAATATACCAAACCACAAAGATCGATATCATTTAAACGCACATAATCAAACAAATTATATATTACATCATATATTACAATATATGAACCGAACAATATTATAAATATTGAGAAGTCCAGTTGGACCCCTCCAATGTGTTTCCCTGCATCATAGATGTTAACAAAACGAATATAAAATATTCTGTTAAACAAAATCAATATTTGATTTACGATTTATATATATATCGTTATCTATGATTTCAATCAATACACAAACAATTCAACCAAATAGTTAACACACAGCAATCAATAGATGATTAACAGTTCTAAAAATACATTATAAAAATATAGCTGTTCAGAGTTGGTGAGTTTTACTCACATTTCGCGTTAACCGTTAAATAACGATTTGCGTCTGTTAATTCAGACGGACAATTTAAATTTGCTATAAATTGTGACGAGCTCCGATGGACTCCCAGTCAGTTCCAGTGCGTAGCCGTCGTCCATACGATCCCAACACAACTAACGGTTCACGATTTTGATTCTGTATGAGCTAGATATCGCGTAAACAAGTTAATACATTTAATTTAAAATAAAAACATTGAATTTAAGTTCTTGATGGGCCATCACTATTGAAGATAAAAGCCCATACCCTTTGTAAACACCCAGGCCCGCTCCACCCTCTTCTTCCTCAGTGACATACAGCAAACCCGTCGCTCCTAAACAACCACCATAGTCGATCCTTCTTCACCAACTCCTCCTCCTACTTTCATTAAAAAATCGGACTAAAATCACCACACTTTTCCCCATCTCCTCCTCTCCGCAACCATGTCAACTACCTCAACTTCGAACTACTATACCAGATCCCGTTCCCAGCCTTAAATCGCTCATCTAGGAAAAACCCTCGACACAAACTGGAATCGAATTCCACCATAAATACCTCAACAAATGCTACACTCCTCGCCAAACATAAATACACTCACCAATTTACGAACCAACGCACCAGTATCCCACAATCATGAACCCTAATTCCTGGACCCAATGTTGTACATTTTCGCAACCGAGAACAGTGATCGAACTCATCAAAAAGTGTACGAGATTAAAGCTTACACTATCGTGAATCAAAATCTACTACTTTTGGGATTTATAAGTTTTTTTTTGAATTGTTTTCCATTTTCACAACTCTCGTTTTGATTTGAAGTAGAATGATACGGCAGTTGAAAAAGAGACTTTATACGTGGATGGTATTTTTTTTGTGAGGCTGAGAATGATGAGTGGTGGCCTAGTTTAGTTCCACACATAAATATTTTATTTTATTTTTAATTTATAATGTCATATAAGTCTTTAAAAATTCTTTTGATCACTCATGATACCCAAAAATCACCAAACTGGACATGCAGCTACAGTTCGACATTACGGTCCCAACGAAACTGGTGTCGTCGAATTCCGACTCCGTTTGCTCACACATCGTATTTTTAACCGTCAAAACACTGATTGTTTTTCACTCTAAAAATCCTTACGGCTACATACTGACTTCAAAAATCACGGAAATTGAAATCTAACAATAATTTAACATTGCGGATCCAACAAAATTAGTTTCGTCAAATTCTGAGGTCGTTTGCAAAACTGGCTATTTTTAAAGCCCTAAATAGCCCTTTTAAATATATAAATATATTTAAAATTAATTAAATTAAATTTAAATAAATTTATATTATCGTATATATTCATAGAGGAATACCATACAGCTTCAGAATATTCCTATATGGATTTACAACTCGATATTACATCGTCAGAGTTATATCGATGTTCGATTTCTATTTAAATCCTTATATAAAATATAATTAAATCGTTATGGTCAGGGCGCTGCATTTCTGATAATTTGATTTGGACGTAACTCAAAATCTACACGACGAAATCCTGATTTTTCTCTTCCAATAGAAAGATATACTCCACCAGCTCCACACGTTTCTTGTTTCACAGAAATCCGATTTAAAACGAACCCTGTATACTCAATTGAAGTTCGAATCGCCAAATAGCGAACTGCTGCGTCGTTACGCGCTCTATTTTAATTATATTATAATTCTACGTTTCAAACTGACGTCGATTGAATATATTCGTCAATATAATTCAACTCTAAGCTGAACTAAATCCTAGGGATGGCCCAGTTCACAGAATATTATGATTTCCAATATTTTGATTATTTCTGAATTAAATATATTATTCTATTATTTAATTTAATTATATATTCACTATAATTTAATTAACGACGATTTAATTCCCTAAATCACTATTTATATAATTAAATAAATTAATTATAATACCTCTGACAATGCGGGTCATTACACCTTTAGAGCAAATCGACTCCCAAAATAATGCCAAACCTAGTAAAGCCCAAAACAAAGCAATCACAAGCAAACATACATCCATGACATATTACGTCAAATCATACTAAGGCTCGTCGAACCACTTATCGGGTTCGTCACCGCTAAAGGTCTATCGACTATCTCGGGTTCCAATCCCAACCAATCTACCAGGTCACTAGATATGAAGGAACGGGAAGCCCCAGCATCAAACAATACTCGGACAGGAACATCATAAACAGAAAGCATAGCTTGAATGACGACGTTCTTTCCTTTCTCCGCCGCAGTTGGGGCATTCGACGAAGAAGGAACAACATTAATAGCATATGCTTTCACAATCTTCTTCTCTTTAGGGGGTTGCGGACATTTATCCTTGTGATGTCCCACTTGACCGCAGTTGAAGCACTTCCTATCCGCTGGCTTTGCTTGACATTCTTTGGCATAGTGGCCCTTCTTGCCACAGCTAAAGCACTCAACATATTTCTTACTCTTCTTCTGACCATCCTTAGTCTGATTCTGTTTCCTTTTGTTCTAAGAATTATTCTTGCCTCCACCACTTGCCTGCAGTTTTGGCCCCTCTGCAGATGCAACAATGACTTCAGTCTTGGGATTGGGATAAAGGCTCACTGACCTCAATGCTTTCCCAACAATCGATTCAAATGTCTCATTAATATGGTTTATAAGCCTTTCCCTCAAGTACTGATCTAAGCCTGTTATGAACTTCTCATCTTCTTCTCGGGAGTGTCAATAAGGGATAATCCATACTTCGATAAAGTATCAAACTCAGCAATATATTCCGAGACTGCCCTACCATTCTGTTTAAGCTCCAAGAACTTCCTAAACAACTCCAACTTCTGGGCAGCTGGAATAAACTTGTCACTGAAGCGAGCTTTAAATTGATTCCATGTAACTTGATCCTCGGGAGTAGCTGCCTTAATAGCATTCCACTAATTCATAGCCCGTCCTTGCAGCTAACGGGATGTTAGCTTCCTCTTCATCGCGTCTTCGATTCCCAGATCCTCGAAGATACACTCACAACTATCAAGCTAATCCTGAACTTCTGTAGCCGATTCCGTTTCGTGGAACGGCTTCCCACCAAGACTAGTGTAGTCCTTACAGAGCTTGGCGAAATCGGCCTTAGGCACCTGCACCGCTGTACCACCACCATTTGCAACATTAGGAGCTGCCCTCTGAACATCCCTAAGCATCTCTCTCATGAAGTCGTCCTCATATCAGGAGCATTCCTATTATTGGCTCCTGAACCAGTATTCCTCGTATATCAGCTCATCGTTCAATCTGTAACGAGAAAACGATTAACCATCTCTTCAGTGGCGTAAGTGCAGTGCGACTCCATCCTTAGATATACTAATAATATATATATATATATAACTTTCAAAAACCCAAAATATAACAAATACGTGCTCTCATAAACGTACTACCTCTCCCTGGTGTCTTTCCCTAGGTTAACTATGCAACCTAGAGCTATGATACCAAGTGTGACGGCCTGTCCCACACCAGCCGACATTTCCAATGAAAGTGCGTTGTGCCAATGCTCGACTAGCACGGGACGGTCACCAAAGAAAGGAAAAGAATGGAATTTGAACTAACAAGGAACCTGTAGAATGTCTCACAGCGCATGGGATAACATATAATAATAACATAACTTTGACATAAAACAGGCGAGACAATGCATAAGCTAAAAGCTAAACCATCATAGCAGTGGAAATTCAAAATATAGCTTATCATCCAAACCAACATTATTACAACTTTGAAATACTGTCTCTAAAACAAAAGAAAGAGGTACACTACTAATGTCCAAAGTAGTGACTAGCAACAACACAGAGAGATTACATATATATATCATACGTGGAAGCCTCCTGCTCGTCTCCGATACAACTACTCGTGCATAATCACCTGACCTGTCTCTAGTCTGCCTGTTTTAGAGCACCCAGAGTAATAAGAAGAGACATAAAACTCTGGGTCAAACAAAAGTCTGGTATGAGTGATAAGCAGCGAAACAGAACAATAACAGGTATACATAACCATACCTGAACCTGGACCTGCAACCAAAGAGTTAGCACAACAAGATGTACAGTACTCTAAGGTGACACTAATACATGGTGTGAAAATAATGGGGAGGGGGTGTGCATGTCATGGTAATAGAAAACATTAAACATAGCAATCATCCTAACATCTCTCACGTAGTGCGTAAAGCACACGATCTACCACTTTGATCACCCAATTCTTTGTTACGATCACTCTGCCCCATGGAGTCATGATGTCTCCACTGCACTGATCCGTAACCACTAATACTTTGCTACGTCCACTCTGCCCCATGGAGTCATAATGTAACGACCCACATTCCACGCATCATAGGATCGTAGAATATTTATTTCTCTCACATACGAAGTCGTATGGTCATGTAATTTTGGGAGACGATTATTGGGGTCATTTCCCATGTTCATGATTTTTTCTCGATTTTTAAATGACCATTTTACCCCTAGTTGGTACTGTTTTGGCCATAACTTTTGACTAAAAAGGAGTTTTGACCTGACACCACTTTCATTGGCTCCGGATGATGGTTTAAAATTCCGTAGAGTGGTCACATTAGCCAAACAGACTCACCGTTTGGGAGATATGGCTGAAACAAGTTTCAGATAGTGAAAAACAGCTTAAATGGGCTTAACCGGGTGATTAACAGCTAGGCCCAATGGGGGATTTCGGGATTAGGGTTATGAGGAGGCTGAAATCAGTTAGAGAACGATCTTATCCTCATTTTCCAGCCGCCACTTTCATTCTTGAATCCTAACAATGGCCGCCAACATCTAGAAACATCCCCAAATCACTTTCTAATCAAGTTTTGGCTTAATCTACATCAAATTAAGGAGAGAAAACACGAAAGCAAGGTTGGAGTTGCTATTAGACATCAGTATTCACCCAAATCAGCGAGGTTTCAGCTGAGAATTTTATTTGTGGCCAAGGTGAGTGATTTTCATAGTTTTGCACTAATTACGGTTAATTAAGGGTAATTAGTGAAGATTAGCGAATTTATACACTAATAAATTCTGGAAAAATATCTATAAATTCGAAAATAATATTTTATGCCTCTGGTAGAAATTTGGTTTAATTTGGTTAAGTTTTGTTAACCCTATGATTAGTTTTGCTTAAACGTGCTTAAGGGAAAATATGAGGTTTTTGGCTATATTTGATCCATTTTACATGTTATGGATGATGTTTTGGTGTTTATGGTCACTTCTATTTGTTGCTATGACTGTATGAACTATTTTGTGATTGATTAGTATAGTTAGATTGGTCGAAAACGTCGTCGAATGGCATAAACAAGTTGCTGGAAAAAGTTGCAGAAAGTTGTGCACGGTTTCGGATCGGATCGGGTATGGGCTCAGATCAGATAGGAGAGATAGGCAAGGAATCCGACCCGAACTGAAGCATGGCACAAAAGAAGTTTGGCAGGAAGGAAGGCCATTGCTTAGAGTTGGAGTTGGACAGAGGATCGGTTCGGAGCTAGGGAGCGGATCGGATCGGAGTAGGTAAGCGAGCGAGATCGGATCGGGTGAATGGAGAAGGACGGGATCAGATCGGGAAACCTAGAAGGGAGCAACCACCGAACCGAACAGAGGATGGGCACTATACTTCCGAACCAAACCGAGAAGGGATGGAGTACTGATCCAGGCATGGACTAGGACCACCGAACCGAACCGAGCTGGAAGATTACACCGAACCGAACCGAGCTAGACGAGGAACACCGAACCGAACCGTACGTGGGCTATTACTACTACGCGACGACTTTTCTGAAGACCAACTCCAATTCGACCAAAACCCGAGATGCAAAGGAAGTCCAAGTGAGGATCTTTGACTCAGGATCCAGTTGGGAACCAATGAGTGAGCTTCATGATTGGGCTTTGCTGCGGGACGTGTGCTAAGGGGTTGTCGATGTCTGTAACTTTGAATCACTATGTGTAGTGAGTATGTGTACGAATTCAGGGCCACAGTGGCCTAGGTACGAATAAAGAGCTAGTAGACCAATGAAGTGGGGTCAATTGTAAAGATTTGGTCATGACTCCATGTGGTAAGCTCGGTAGTAGCAGTAGTTGTACAGGTCGAACTCCGTCACCGCTTCGATGGGTCTAGTGGTTGACAGTGGTGGACATCGTATGCTTTACGCACTGAGTGAGAGATGTGAGAATGGTTGTTATGCTTGATTTGTCTGCCATCATTATGACATACACACCCCACCCCCGTATTCTTTACACTATCTGTTATGGCACCTTACAGTATTGTACGGTATGTAGTGCTAACTCTTTGGTTGCAGGTCCAGGTTCAGGTATGGTTTAGTATACCTGTTATTGTTCTGTTTAGATGCTTATCGCTCATACCAGGCTTTTTGTCTGACCCAGAGTTTAATGTCTCTTCTTATTACTCTAGGTGCTCACACGAGCAGACTAGAGACAGGTTAGCTGGTGACGCACGGGTAGATGATCCGGAGACGAGCAGGAGGCTTCCACGTATGATATATAGTATTCCCCCTGTGTTGTTGAAGATCACTGCTTGGGCATTAGTAGTGGATCTTCTACTTTAACTTTCTTTTGCTTTAGAGACAATAAATTTTGGGAAGTTGTAATAAGCTGTACTTAGATTTCCGTTGCTCTGATGTTTATGTTGGTTATAGTTATCAGCTTATGCACTGTCTCACCTGTTTTATGTCAAGTACATTATTATTATATTTTGCTCCATGCGCTGTGAGACATTCTACAGGTTCTTGATTAGTTCGTTCTCTTCTTTCCTTTCTTCTGACGATCCGTCCCGTGTTAGCTGGGCATGTGTACAGCGCACTTACGGAAAAATGCCGGCTGGTGCGGAGCGGGCCGTCACACTTGGTATCAGAGCTAGGTTGCGTAGTTAACCTAGGGAAAGACACTAGGGGGAGATAGTACGTATATGAGAGAGCGTATTTTTGATTACTTTGGTTTTCAAAAGCTATATATATGTATATACTATTAGTAGTATAAGAATGAAGTCGTACTGCACTAGCACCACTATGGGGTCGTTAATCGTTTCCTTTTACAGATTGACGATGAGCCGATATGCTAGAGGTGCTGGTAGGGGAGCCAATAATGGGAATGCTGCTGACATGAGGGCGATGTTTACTGACCTCATGAAAGACATGCTTAGGGAGGTGCAAGTGGCAGCTCCCAATGGTGGTAATGGTGGTGGTCCAATAGTGCAGGCGCCTAGGGCCGATTTTGCCAAGCTGAATAAGGATTATACTAGTCTTGGTGGGAAGTCGTTCCACGGAACGGAGTCGGCCACGGATGTTCAGGATTGGTTGGATAGTTGCGAACGTATCTTCGAGGATTTGGGTATCGAGGATGCGATGAAGAGAAAGCTAGCGTCCCGTCAGCTGCAAGGGCGGGCAATGAATTGGTGGAATGCTATAAAGGCAGATACTCCCGAGGATCAGATTACTTAGGAGCAGTTTAAGGTTCGCTTTAGCGAGAAGTTCATTCCAACTGCTCAGAAGTCAGTGTTGTTTAAGAAATTCTTGGAGCTCAAGCAGAATGGCAGAGCTGTCTCGGAGTATATTGCTGAATTCGACACTTTGTCGAAGTATGGGTTATCTCTTATTGATACTGCCGAGAAGAAGAATGAGAAATTCATAACTGGTTTGGATCAGTACTTGGGGGAAAGACTTATTAACCACATCGATGAGACGTTTGAATCGATTGTGGGGAAAGCATTGAGGTCAGAAAGTCTCTACCCTAAGCTGAAGACTGAGGTTGCATCTGCAGAGGAGCCAAAGCCACAAGCAAGTGGTGGAGGCAAGGGTGGTTCCCAGAATAAGAGAAAGCAGAATCAGACTAAGGATGGTCAGAAGAAAAAGAATAAGCAAGATGTTGAGTGCTTCAGCGGTGGTAAGCAGGGCCATTATGCTAGTAATTGTCGGGCCAAGCCAGCGGATAGGAAGTGCTTCAACTGTGGCCAAATGGGGCATCACTAAGACAAGTGTCCGCAACCCCCTAAAGAAAAGCAAATGGTGAAAGCATATGCCCTTAATGCTATTCCTTCTTCGTCAAATGCCCCCAACTGCGGCGGAGAAGGGAAAGAATGTCGTCATTAAAGGTATGCTTTCTGTTTATGATGTTCCTGTTAGAGTTTTGTTTGATACCGGAGCTTCCAGTTCTTTCATATCTAGTGACCTAGTAGATAGGTTGGGATTGGAGCCCGAGATTGTCGATAGACCTTTAGTAGTGATGAACCCGATTGGTGGTTCGACTAGCCTAAGCATGATTTGTCGTAATGTGGTCTTATCGAGTCATGGATGCATGTTTGTTTGTGATTGCTTTGTTTTGGGCTTTACCGGTTTTGGCATTATTTTGGGAGTCGATTGGCTCCAAAGATACGGGGTGGTGGTAGACTGTGAGGGCTTTTTGGTGACAGCTAGAGCGGATGATGGGCAGAGGATAGTGTTTGGTGGTCTACCCAGTGAGGGGGTATTGGCTAGTTTTCTGAATTCCCTCGACATTTCGCATAGTGAGTTGTCAGGTTTGCCCGTGGTTGGCCAGTATCCGGACGTTTTCGAAGAGGTGACCGGGCTTCCACCACATCGAGAAATTGAGTTCCGTATTGATTTGGTGAAAGATGCCAGACCTATAGTGATGCCACTTCGTCGTATGGCACCAAGGGAGCAGCGAGCTCGGGGTGCAAGTCAACGACCTTTTGAAGAAGGGATTTATCAGAAGGAGTGTTTCTGAATGGGGAGCACCAGTTGTGTTTGCTACCATGGCGGATGGTTCCCTTCGTTTGTGTGTAGACTACCGCGAGTTGAATAAAGTGACGAGGAAGAACAAGTATCCTCTACCGCGGATTGATGATTTGTTCGATCAGTTGAGTGGCGCGAGAGTATTTTCTCAGTTGGATCTCGCGACAGGTTTTCATCAGCTTAGAATGGAAGCTGAGAGTATAGCTAAAACGGCATTTCGGATGCCATCTTGATTTTATGAGTGGTTGGTCATGCCATTCGGGCTGACCAATGCCCCAGCATATTTTGTGGATCTTATGAATAGGGTATTCAGAGATCAGTTGAATAAGTTTGTCCTTGTGTTCGTTGATGATATTTGGTCTATTCCAGGACAGAGGAGGAACACAAGGAACATTTAAGAATAGTGATGGAGGTGTTGAGAAAACACCAATTGAAAGCAAAGTTTTCTAAGTGTCACTTCTGGAGGAGGGAAGTGAGGTTCTTGGGCCATGTTGTTTCAGAGAATGGTATCGCCGTGGATCCTGCGAAGGTGGCTACGGTACAAGATTGGTCTACGCCCAAGAATGCAACAGACATAAGAAGTTTCTTGGGATTAGCTGGATATTATCGTAAGTTTATCCAAGACTTCTCCAAAATAGCAGCATCGTTGACCCAGTTGACCAAGAAGAATCAAGCTTTTGTCTGGGATGAAAGGTGCAAGAATGCATTCAAGAGTCTAAAGGACAAGTTGACGTGTGCACCAGTGTCAGTCATTCCTAAGGGGAACGAAGAGATGACGGCATATACGGATGCCTGTGGTACCGGATTAGGTGTTGTATTGATGCAAGGAGGTAGGGTTGTAGCTTATGCAAGTCGGCAATTGAAACCGCACGAGAGAAGATACCCTACCCATGACTTGGAATTGGCAGCGATCGTGTTCGCGCTGAAGATGTGGAGACACTATCTCTTGGGAGAAAGATTTGAGTTGTTTACAGATCATAAGTCGTTGAAGTATCTTTTCTCTCAGAGGGATCTAAACCTCTGGCAGAAAAGGTGGTTAGAATTCTTAGCTTCCTATGATTTCGACATCGCATATACGCCGGGAAAGGGCAATGCGGTAGCTAATGCATTGAGTAGGAGACATTCCAGTTTAGGGGCTATGTTTCTAGAATGGAAGCAACTGGAATACATCGCTGGGTATGATTTCAGACCAAAGTGCGAATTGGATCCAGAAATGTTAGCAAGTTTGACGATCAGACCCACTTTGATTGAGCGGATCGGCTCTAGTCAGAGGGACGATCCTAACCTATTGGAAATCATCTCCAAGTTAGAGATGAGTATCGATGAGGAGATGAACAAGTATGGGCTTGATCGAGATGGATGGCTTAGAAAGGATGGAAGACTAGTTGTACCCAATGTCAATGGATTGAGAGATGAAGTGCTTGGAGAGTGTCATCACTCAAAACTGACTATATATCCCGGTGGTAATAAGATGTATAGAGACATGAGACAGACTAACTACTGGGAAGGGATGAAAAGAGACGTTGGGAAGTTTATATCCAAATGCATGAATTGCCAACTAGTTAAAGCCGAGAAAAAGAAGCCTAGTGGGTTGTTGCAACCATTAGAAATTCACGAATGGAAATGGGAGCAAGTCTCGATGGATTTCATCGATGGTTTACCAAGGACTAGATCGGGACATGATAGCATTTAGGTAATTGTGGATCGATTGACTAAGAGTGCAAGATTTATACAAGTCAAATCGATAAGAACGGCAGCTAAGTAAGCAGAATTGTATATGAAGTGGGTAGTGAGATTTCATGGAGTACCTAAAAGTATTGTGAGTGACCGAGACCCGTTGTTCACTAGTGGGTTTTGGAAGAGCTTATAAGAGGCTCTAGGGTCAGAATTACATCTCAGTACCGCATATCATCCTCAGACCGACGGTCGAACGGAGAGGGTGAATCGTATTTTGGAAGATCTCTTGAGAGCATGTATATTGGATTTTGGTGGATCATGGGATGACCATTTGCATCTAGTAGATTTTGCATATAATAATAGCTACCAATCCAGTATCGGTATGGCTCCATATGAAGCTTTGTACGGAAGACCGTGCAACTCACCATCATGTTGGATAGAACTGGCGAGAAGTTTATGCTTGGACCAGATGTGGTGAGGGAAACTTCAGATAAGATTAAGATCATTCAACAACGAATGAAGGCTGCCCAAGATAGGCAGTAGAGTTATGCTGATAAGAGGAGAAGAGACTTAAAATTCTCCGTTGGTGGCTTGGTGTTTGTCAAGATTTCTCCGTTGAAGAGTGTAATAAGATTTGGCAGGAAAGGCAAGTTAGCACCAAGATTTGTTGGTCCATTCCCAGTTCTTGAGCAAATTGGGAATTTGGCATATAAAGTTGAATTACCAGAGAAGATGGCAGGAGTTCACAACGTATTTCATGTTTCCCAGTTAAGGAAATTCGTGCACGACCCAGATGTGACTATTTCACCTGATCAATTGGATGATATCGAAGTTGAACCTGAGGCGGTTGGGAACCGCAAGCCTATGCGTATTATTGGGAACGATACGAAGCAACTTCGGAGGAAAGCGGTGAATCTAGTCAAAGTTCAGTGGGGGCGAGAACGAGAATGACTGTACTTGGGAGACAGAGGAGAGCATTAGGAAGACGTATCCAGAACTCTTCGCCTGGTAAGATTTTACCTTCGATTTAGTCTTTCCGCATGCTAGGATATGCTTGTTTGCTTGTTTTGCATGTTTGATTGTTGTATGTGGCTGGTAGGCATGTGGGATCCTTTGTATGTTTTGGGTTAAGGAATTTCGGGGACGAAATTTCTTAAGGGGGGGGGGGGGGGGGAGTGTAACGACCCACATTCTACGCATCATAGGATCGTAGAATATTTATTTCTGTCACATACGAAGTCGTATAGTCATGTAACTTTGGGAGACGATTATTGGGGTCATTTCCCATGTTCATAATTTTTTCCGATTTTTAAATGACCATTTTACCCCTAGTTGGTACTGTTTTGGCCATAACTTTTGACTGGAAAGGAATTTTGACCTGAAACCACTTTCAATAGCTCCGTATGATGGTTTACAATTCTGTAAAGTGGTCACATTAGCCAAACAGACTCACCGTTTGGGAGATATGGCTGAAACAAGTTTTAGATAGTGAAAAACAGCTTAATTGGGCTTAATCGGGTGATTAACAGCTAGGCCCAATGGGGGATTTCAGGATTAGGGTTATGAGGAGGCTGAAATCAGTTAGAGAACGATCTTATCCTCATTTTCCAGCCGCCACTTTCATTCTTGAACCCTAACAATGGCCGCCAACATCTAGAAACATCCCCAAATCACTTTCTAATCAAGTTTTGGCTTAATCTACATCAAATTAAGGAGAGAAAACACGAAAGCAAGGTTGGAGTTGCTGTTAGACATCAGTATTCACCCAAATCAGCGAGGTTTCAGATCTGAGAATTTTATTTGTGGCCAAGGTGAGTGATTTGCATAGTTTTGCACTAATTACGGTTAATTAAGGGTAATTAGTGAAGATTAGCGAATTTATACACTAATAAATTCTGGAAAAATATCTATAAATTCGAAAATAATATTTTATACCTCTGGTAGAAATTTGGTTTAATTTGGTTAAGTTTTGTTAACCCTATGATTAGTTTTGCTTAAACATGCTTAAGGGAAAATACGGGGTTTTGGCTATATTTGATCCGTTTTACATGTTATGGATGATGTTTTGGTGTTTATGGTCACTTCTATTTGTTGCTATGACTGTATGAACTGTTATGTGATTGATTAGTATAGTTAGATTGGTCGAAAACGTCGTCGAATGGCGTAAACAAGTTGCTGGAAAAAGTTGCAGAAAGTTGTGCAGGGTTTCGGATAGGATCGGGTATGGGCTCGGATCGGATGGGAGAGATGGGCAAGGAATCCGACCCGAACTGAAGCCTGGCACAAAAGAAGTTTGGCAGGAGGGAAGGCCATTGCTTAGAGTTGGAATTGGACAGAGGATCGGATCGGAGCTAGGGAGCAGATCAGATCGGAGCAGGTAAGCGAGTGGGATCGGATCGGGCGAATGGAGAAGGACGGGATCAGATCGGAAAACCTAGAAGGGAGCAACCACCGAACCAAACAGAGGATAGGCACTATACTTCCGAACCGAACCGAGAAGGGATGGAGTACTGATCCAGGCATGGACTAGGACCACCGAACCGAACCGAGCTGGAAGATTACACCGAACCGAACCGAGCTAGACGAGGAACACCGAACCTAACCGTACGTGGGCTATTACTACTACGCGACGACTTTTCTGAAGAACAACTCCAATTCGACCAAAACCCGAGATGCAAAGAAGTCCAAGTGAGGAGCTTTGGCTCAGGATCCAGTTGGGAACCAATGAGTGAGCTTCATGATTGGGCTTTGCTGCGGGACGTGTGCTAAGGGGTTGTCGATGTCTGTAACTTTGAATCACTATGTGTAGTGAGTACGTGAACGCATTCAGGGCCACAGTGGCCTAGGTACGACTAAAGAGCTAGTAGACCAATGAAGTGGGGTCATTTGTAAAGATTTGGTCAATACTCCATGTGGTAAGCTTGGTAGTAGCAGTAGTTGTACAGGTCGAACTCCGTCACCGCTTCGAAGGGTCTAGTGATTGACAGTGGTGGACATCGTATGCTTTACGCACTGAGTGACAGATGTGAGAATGGTTGTTATGCTTGATTTGTCTGCCATCATTATGACATACACACCCCACCCCCGTATTCTTTACACTATCTGTTATGGCACCTTACAGTATTGTACGGTATGTAGTGCTAACTCTTTGCTTGCAGGTCCAGGTTCAGGTATGGTTTAGTATACCTGTTATTGTTCTGTTTAGATGCTTATCGCTCATACCAGGCTTTTTGTCTGACCCAGAGTTTTATGACTCTTCTTATTACTCTGGGTGCTCACACGAGCAGACTAGAGACAGGTTAGCTGGTGATGCACGGGTAGATGATCCGGAGACGAGCAGGAGGCTTCCACGTATGATATATAGTATTCCCCCTGTGTTGTTGAAGATCGCTGCTTGTGCATTAGTAGTGCATCTTCTACTTTTGCTTTCTTTTGCTTTAGAGACTGTAAATTTTGGGAAGTTGTAATAAGCTGTACTTGGATTTCCGCTGCTCTGATGTTGATGTTGGTTTTAGTTATCAGCTTATGCACTGTCTCACCTGTTTTATGTCAAGTACATTATTATTATATTTTGCTCCATGCGTTGTGAGACATTTTACAGGTTCTTGATTAGTTCGTTCTCTTCTTTCCTTTCTTCTGACGATCCATCCCGTGTTAGCTGGGCATGTGTACAACGCACTTACGGAGAAATGCCGGCTGGTGCGGTCGGGCCTTCACACTTGGTATCAGAGCTAGGTTGTGTAGTTAACTTAGGGAAAGACACCAGGGGGAGATAGTACGTATATGAGAGAGCGTATTTGTGATTACTTTGGTTTTCAAAAGCTATATATATGTATATACTATTAGTAGTATAAGAATGAAGTCGTACTGCACTAGCACCACTATGGGGTCGTTAATCGTTTCCTTTTACAGATTGACGATGAGCCGATATGCTAGAGGTGCTGGTAGGGGAGACAATAATGGGAATGTTGCTGACATGAGGGCGATGTTTATGACCTCATGAGAGACATGTTTAGGGGGTGCAAGGGGCAGCTCCCAATGGTGGTAATGGTGGTGGTCCAATAGTGCAGGCGCCTAGGGCCGATTTCGCCAAGCCGAACAAGGATTATACTTGTCTTGGTGGGAAGCCATTCCACGGAACGGAGTCGGCCACGGATGTTCAGGATTGGTTGGATAGTTGCGAACGTATCTTCAAGGATTTGGGTATCGAGGATGCGATGAAGAGAAAGCTAGCGTCCCGTCAGCTGCAAGGGCGGGCAATGAATTGGTGGAATGCTATAAAGGCAGCTACTCCCGAGGATCAGATTACTTGGGAGCAGTTTAAGGTTCGCTTTAGCGAGAAGTTCATTCCAGCTGCTCAGAAGTCAATGTTGTTTAAGAAATTCTTGGAGCTCAAGCTGAATGGCAGAGCTGTCTCTGAGTATATTGCTGAATTCGACACTTTGTCGAAGTATGGGTTATCTCTTATTGATACTGCCGAGAAGAAGAATGAGAAATTCATAACTGGTTTGGATCAGTACTTGGGGGAAAGACTTATTAACCACATCGATGAGACGTTTGAATCGATTGTGGGGAAAGCATTGAGGTCAGAAAGTCTCTACCCTAAGCTGAAGACTGAGGTTGCATCTGCAGAGGAGCCAAAGCCACAAGCAAGTGGTGGAGGCAAGGGTGGTTCCCAGAATAAGAGAAAGCAGAATCAGACTAAGGATGGTCAGAAGAAAAAGAATAAGCAAGATGTTCAGTGCTTCAGCTATGGTAAGAAGGGCCATTATGCTAGTAATTGTCGGGCCAAGCCAGCGGATAGGAAGTGCTTCAACTGTGGCCAAATGGGACATCACAAGGACAAGTGTCTGCAACCCCCTAAAGAAAAGCAAATGGTGAAAGCATATGCCCTTAATGCTATTCCTTCTTCGTCAAATGCTCCAACTGCGGCGAAGAAGGGAAAGAATGTCGTCATTTAAGGTATGCTTTCTGTTTATGATGTTCCTGTTAGAGTTTTGTTTGATACCGGAGCTTCCAGTTCTTTCATATCTAGTGACCTGGTAGATAGGTTGGGATTGGAGCCCGAGATTGTCGATAGACCTTTAGTAGTGATGAACCCGATTGGTGGTTCGACTAGCCTTAGCATGATTTGTCGTAATGTGGTCTTATCGAGTCGTGGATGCATGTTTGTTTGTGATTGCTTTGTTTTGGGCTTTACCGGGTTTGGCATTATTTTGGGAGTCGATTGGCTCCAAAGATATAGGGTGGTGGTAGACTGTGAGGGCTTTTTGGTGACAGCTAGAGCGGATGATGGGCAGAGGATAATGTTTGGTGGTCTACCCAATGAGGGGGGTATTGGCTAGTTTTCTAAATTCCCTCGACATTCCGCATAGTGAGTTGTCAGGTTTGCCCGTGGTTGGCCATTATCCGGACGTTTTCGAAGAGGTGACCGGGCTTCCACCACATCGAGAGATTGAGTTCCGTATTGATTTGGTGAAAGATGCCAGACCTATAGTGATGCCACTTCGTCGTATGGCACCAAGGGAGCAGCGAGAGCTCGGGGTGCAAGTCAACGATCTTTTGAAGAAGGGATTTATCAGAAGGAGTGTTTCTGAATGGGGAGCACCAGTTGTGTTTGCTACCATGGCGGATGGTTCCCTTCGTTTGTGTGTAGACTACCGCGAGTTGAATAAAGTGACGAGGAAGAACAAGTATCCTCTACCGCGGATTGATGATTTGTTCGATCAGTTGAGTGGCGCGAGAGTATTTTCTCAGTTGGATCTCGCGACAGGTTTTCATCAGCTTAGAGTGGAGGCTGAGAGTATAGCTAAAACGACATTTCGGATGCCGTCTGGATTTTATGAGTGGTTGGTCATGCCATTTGGGCTGACCAATGCCCCAACATATTTTGTGGATCTTATGAATAGGGTATTCAGAGATCAGTTGAATAAGTTTGTCCTTGTGTTCGTTGATGATATTTTGGTCTATTCCAGGACAGAGGAAGAACACAAGGAACATTTAAGAATAGTGATGGAGGTGTTGAGAAAACACCAATTGAAAGCAAAGTTTTCTAAGTGTCACTTCTGGAGGCGGGAAGTGAGGTTCTTGGGCCATGTTGTTTCAGAGAATGGTATCGCCGTGGATCCTGCGAAGGTGGCTACGGTACAAGATTGGTCTACGCCCAAGAATGCAACAGACATAAGAAGTTTCTTGGGATTAGCTGGATTTATCGTAAGTTTATCCAAGACTTCTCCAAATAGCAGCACCGTTGACCCAGTTGACCAAGAAGAATCAAGCTTTTGTCTGGGATTAAAGGTGCGAGAATGCATTCAAGAGTCTAAAGGACAAGTTGACGTGTGCACCAGTGTTAGTCATTCCTAAGGGGAATGAAGAGATGACGGTATATACGGATGCCTATGGTACCGGACTAGGTGTTCTATTGATGCAAGGAGGTAGGGTTGTAGCTTATGCAAGTCGGCAATTGAAACCGCACGAGAGAAGATACCCTACCCATGACTTGGAATTGGCAGCGATCGTGTTCGCGCTGAAGATGTGGAGACACTATCTCTTGGGAGAAAGATTTGAGTTGTTTACAGATCATAAGTCGTTGAAGTATCTTTTCTCTTAGAGGGATCTAAACCTCCGGCAGCAAAGGTGGTTAGAATTCTTGGCTTCCTATGATTTCGACATCGCACATACGCCGGGAAAGGGCAATGCGGTAGCTAATGCATTGAGTAGGAGACATTCCAGTTTAGGGGCTATGTTTCTAGAATGGAAGCAACTGGAATACATCGCTGGGTATGATTTCAGACCAAAGTGCAAATTGGATCTAGAAATGTTAGCAAGTTTGACGATCAGACCCACTTTGATTGAGCGGATCGGCTCTAGTTAGAGGGACGATCCTAACCTATTGGAAATCATCTCCAAGTTAGAGATGAGTATCGATGAGGAGATGAACAAGTATGGGCTTGATCGAGATGGATGGCTTAGAAAGGATGGAAGACTAGTTGTACCCAATGTCAATGGATTGAGAGATGAAGTGCTTGGAGAGTGTCATCACTCAAAACTGACTATACATCCCGGTGGTAATAAGATGTATCGAGACATGAGACAGACTTACTACTAGGAAGGGATGAAAAGAGACGTTGGGAAGTTTATATCCAAATGCATGAATTGCCAACTAGTTAAAGCCGAGCAAAAGAAGCCTAGTGGGTTGTTGCAACCATTAGAAATTCCCGAATGGAAATGGGAGCAAGTCTCGATGGATTTCATCGATGGTTTACCAAGGACTAGATCGGGACATGATAGCATTTGGGTAATTATGGATCGATTGACTAAGAGTGCAAGATTTATACCAGTCAAATCGACAAGAACGGCAGCTAAGTTAGCAGAATTGTATATGAAGTGGGTAGTGAGATTTCATGGAGTACCTAAAAGTATTGTGAGTGACCGAGACCCGTTGTTCACTAGTGGGTTTTGGAAGAGCTTACAAGAGGCTCTAGGGTCAGAATTACATCTCAGTACCGCATATCATCCTCAGACCGACGGTCGGACGGAGAGGGTGAATCGTATTTTGGAAGATCTCTTGAGAGCATGTATATTGGATTTTGGTGGATCATGGGATGACCATTTGCATCTAGTAGAGTTTGCATATAATAATAGCTACCAATCCAGTATCGGTATGGCATCATATGAAGCTTTGTACGGAAGACCGTGCAACTCACCATCATGTTGGATAGAGACTGGCGAGAAGTTTATGCTTGGACCAGATGTGGTGAGGGAAACTTCAGATAAGATTAAGATCATTCAACAACGAATGAAGGCTGCCCAAGATAGGCAGAAGAGTTATGCTGATAAGAGGAGAAGAGACTTAAAATCCTCCGTTGGCGGCTTGGTGTTTGTCAAGATTTCTCCGTTTAAGAGTGTAATACGATTTGGCAGGAAAGGCAAGTTAGCACCAAGATTTGTTGGTCCATTCCCAGTTCTTGAGCAAATTGAGAATTTGGCATATAAAGTTGAATTACCAGAGAAGATGGCAGGAGTTCACAACGTATTTCATGTTTCCCAGTTAAGGAAATTCGTGCACGACCCAGATGAGACTATTTCACCTGATCAGTTGGATGATATCGAAGTTGAACCTGAGGCGGTTGGGAACCGCAAGCATATGCGTATTGTTGGGAATGATACGAAGCAACTTCGGAGGAAAGCGGTGAATCTAGTCAAAGTTCAGTGGGGGCGAGAACGAGAATGACTATACTTGGGAGACAGAGGAGAGCATTAGGAAGACGTATCCAGAACTTTTCGCCTGGTAAGATTTTACCTTCGATTTAGTCTTTCCGCATGCTAGGATAGGATTGTTTGCTTGTTTTGCATGTTTGATTGTTGTATGTGGCTGGTAGGCATGCGGGATCCTTTGTATGTTTTGGGTTAAGGAATTTCGGGGACGAAATTTCTTAAAGGGAGGGGGAGGGGGGGGGGGGGGAGAGTGTAACAACCCACATTCTACGCATCATAGGATCGTAGAATATTTATTTCTCTCACATACAAAGTCGTATGGTCATGTAACTTTGGGAGACGATTATTGGGGTCATTTCCCATGTTCATGATTTTTCCCGATTTTTAAATGACCATTTTACCCCTAGTTGGTACTGTTTTGGCCATAACTTTTGACTGGAAAGGAATTTTGACCTGAAACCACTTTCATTGGCTCCGGATGATGGTTTACAATTCCGTAGAGTGGTCACATTAGCCAAACAGACTCACCGTTTGGGAAATATGGCTGAAACAAGTTTCAGATAGTGAAAAACAGCTTAATTGGGCTTAACCGGGTGATTAACAGCTAGGCCCTATGGGGGATTTAGGGATTAGGGTTATGAGGAGGCTGAAATCAGTTAGAGAACGATCTTATCCTCATTTTCCAGCCGCCACTTTCATTCTTGAACCCTAACAATGGCCGCCAACATCTAGAAACATCCCCAAATCACTTTCTAATCAAGTTTTGGCTTAATCTACATCAAATTAAGGAGAGAAAACACGAAATCAAGGTTGGAGTTGCTGTTAGACATCAGTATTCACCCAAATCAGCGAGGTTTCTGTTCTGAGAATTTTATTTTTGGCCAAGGTGAGTGATTTGCATAGTTTTGCACTAATTACGGTTAATTAAGGGTAATTAGTGAAGATTAGCGAATTTATACACTAATAAATTCTGAAAAAATATCTATAAATTCGAAAATAATATTTTATACCTCTGGTAGAAATTTGGTTTAATTTGGTTAAGTTTTGTTAACCCTATGATTAGTTTTGCTTAAACATGCTTTAGGGAAAATACGGGGTTTTGGCTATATTTGATCCGTTTTACATGTTATGGATGATATTTTGTTGTTTATGGTCACTTCTATTTGTTGCTATGACTGTTTGAACTGTTTTGTGATTGATTAGTATAGTTAGATTGGTCGAAAACGTCGTCGAATGGCATAAACAAGTTGCTGGAAAAAGTTGCAGAATGTTGTGCAGGGTTTCGGATCGGATCGGGTATGGGCTCGGATCGGATAGGAGAGATGGGCAAGGAATCCGACCCGAGCTGAAGCCTAGCACAAAATAAGTTTGGCAGGAAGGAAGGCCATTGCTTAGAGTTGGAGTTGGACAGAGGATCGGATCGGAGCTAGGGAGCGGATCGGATCGGAGCAGGTAAGCGAGCGGGATCGGATCGGGCGAATGGAGAAGGACGGGATCAGATCGGGAAACCTAGAAGGGAGCAACCACCGAACCGAACAGAGGATGGGCACTATACTTCCGAACCGAACCGAGAAGGGATGGAGTACTGATCCAGGCATGGACTAGGACCACCGAACCGAACCGAGCTGGAAGATTACACCGAACCGAGCTAGACGAGGAACACCGAACCGAACCGTACGTGGGCTATTACTACTACGCGACGACTTTTCTGAAGACCAACTCCAATTCGACCAAAACCCGAGATGCAAAGGAAGTCCAAGTGAGCAGCTTTGACTCAGGATCCAGTTGGGAACCAATGAGTGAGCTTCATGGTTGGGCTTTGCTGCGGGACGTGTGCTAAGGGGTTGTCGATGTCTGTAACTTTGAATCACTATGTGTAGTGAGTACGTGAACGGATTCAGGGCCACAGTGGCCTAGGTACGACTAAAGAGCTAGTAGACCAATGAAGTGGGGTCATTTGTAAAGATTTGGTCATGACTCCATGTGGTAAGCTTGGTAGTAGCAGTAGTTGTACATGTCGAACTCCGTCACCGCTTCGATGGGTCTAGTGATTGACAGTGGTGGACATCGTATGCTTTACACACTGAGTGAGAGATGTGAGAATGGTTGTTATGCTTGATTTGTCTGCCATCATTATGACATACACACCCCACCCCCGTATTCTTTACACTATCTGTTATGGCACCTTAGAGTATTGTACGGTATGTAGTGCTAACTCTTTGGTTGTAGGTCCAGGTTCAGGTATGGTTTAGTATACCTGTTATTGTTCTGTTTAGATGCTTATCGCTCATACCAGGCTTTTTGTCTGACCCAGAGTTTTATGTCTCTTCTTATTACTCTGGGTGCTCACACGAGCAGACTAGAGACATGTTAGCTGGTGATGCACGGGTAGATGATCCGGAGACGAGCATGAGGCTTCCACGTATGATATATAGTATTCCCCCTGTGTTGTTGAAGATCGCTGCTTGGGCATTAGTAGTGCATCTTCTACTTTTGCTTTCTTTTGCTTTAGAGACTGTAAATTTTGGGAAGTTGTAATAAGCTGTACTTGGATTTCCGCTGCTCTGATGTTGATGTTGGTTTTAGTTATCAGCTTATGCACTGTCTCACCTGTTTTATGTCAAGTATATTATTATTATATTTTGCTCCATGCGCTGTGAGACATTCTACAGGTTCTTGATTAGTTCGTTCTCTTCTTTCCTTTCTTCTGACGATCCGTCCCGTGTTAGCTGGGCATGTGTACAGCGCACTTACGGAGAAATGCCGGCTGGTGCGGGCGGGCCATCACACTAAACTCCACTACACTACCTCATAGCCCTGCAACGATCACTTTGCCTCCCTGGAGTCATAACAACCCCACTGCACTAATCCATAGCCACTAATCCATCTTTCAGTGGTGAGTCAAAGCTATAAACATCGATAACCCCTTTGCATACGTCCCGCAGCAAAGTCCAATTCATGAAGTTAACTCGTTGATCCCCATTTGGATTCTGAGTAATAACCTTCCATTTGGACTTCCTTCGCATCTCGGGTTTTGGTCGAATTGGAGTTGGTCTTCAGAAAAGTCGTCGCATAGTAGAAGTAGCTGGTTCGGTTCGGTCTTATGGTGTTCAAACCCTCCGGTTCGGTTCGACTCAAAAAGTCCTCCGATTCGATCATCTGGTTCGGTTCGGTGTATGAGATCCAAGCTCCTTCCCTTTGGTTTTGTTCGGTCCTCCACGTCACACCGGTTCGGTTCGGTGTTCATAGCCTTGGTCCAGTTTGGTTCGTCGCCTCTTGTTCTCCAGCTCCTGGGTTGGTCCTACGATCCGATCCCCACGCCCCATCCCAATTCGATCTGATCTGATCCCTACTCCAACTCCAACTCTATACAAGTGGCCTTCCTTCTTACGAAGCCTCCTCTAGTGCCAAATTCCGATCCGAATCGAATTCCCTTGCACGGTTCACCTACCCGATCCGAGCCCTATATCCGATCCGATCCGAAACCTTGCACATTTCCTGCAACTTTTCCAGCGATTGTTTTACGCCATACGACGGCGTTTTCGACCATTCTAACTTTGCAAAATAATCACCAAACATACCATACAGTCATAGCAACATAGAGAATCAACAATAAATACCAAAACAACAATTTAATATGTCAATATGGATCAAACATACCCAAAAAACTATGTTTTCCCCTTAATCCTCCTTAATCATGTTCAATCATACAATTAGCAAAACTTATGCAAATTAGCCCAAATTTCTATCAGAACCCTAAACTAATATTTTATAATTTCTGAATATTTTCCAAATTTTTCTGAGTTATAATTTCACTAATTAACACTAATCACCCCTAATTAACCATAATTAATGTAAAAACAATGCTAATCACTCACCATAGCCACAAATTAATCTTAGATCTGAAAATATATCTGATTTGGGTCGAATCTCTATGCAACACAGCAACTCCAACTCTGATTTGATGCTATTCTAACTTGATTTGATGTTGATTAGCTTAATCCTTGATTAGAAAGTGATTAGAGGTGTTTTTAGTAGGTAGAAGCCATTACAAGGGTTGAAGGAATGAAAGTGGCGGCTGCAAAAATGACAAAGAAGGATTTCTCTAGTCCCTTTCAGTCCTTAAATATCCCTAATCTCGAAATTCCCCAATGGGCCCCGCTGCTAATTACCAATTAAGCCCGATTAAGCTGTTTTTCACCTTCCAAACCTTATCTCAGTCATATCTCCCAAACGGTAAGTCCGTTTGATTAATGTGACCACTCTACGGAAAGGTAAACCATCATCCGAATCCAACGGAAGTGGTTTCAGTTCAAAACTCCTTACCAATCAAATGTTATAGGCGAAACAAAATTCGCCAGGGGAAAAATGGTCATTTAAAAATCGATAAAAATCATGAACATGAAAATGACCCCAATAGTCGTTCCCCAAAGTTACATGACCATACGACCTCATATGAAAAAGAAATAAATATTCTGTGATCCTTTGATACGTAGAATGCGGGTCGTTACAAATACCAATGGTATGAGACATTTGGTAATACTTTTATGATTACTCTCTTGATTTTTCATATGGAACGATTGTGTGTTTTGTATTTTCAGTTGGTGCGATATGCTTCCTTACTATAAATATTTAAGTAACACAATGTGATACAGGAAGCTTACGTTATATTTAAATAATTACTGTTGGAAGTATCCATCAATTTCTGAATTGAAATATTTTTGGGACATTTTTAGTTGGCATGCATTTACGTCATTTGTATGATGATACTTTTGTTCTATATCACAACTACTGTGACTTGATTTGAGAAGTTAAACAACCGCATTTTATGAGTAGGCCTATAATAGGCTTGTTCTTATTTACTATTTGGTAATTAGATTGGTGGTTAAATATCGGTTTTGTTTTGGGCTTTATGTATTTAGTGATTAGTTTTGATGAGTTTTGACCACATATTGCACGATTTAAACTAGTTTTCTGATATACATATAAATTAAGTTTTCGTTATAGTTTTGAGGTTGAAAGAGTTTTATAATTTTATTTTTCACGCTAAATGGCCTCAATACAATAGTATAAAGTTATTTTTATAAATATATGGATTAAGTTTCGTAAAATATTTCATAACTTGTTTCGAAATCAAGTATTTTCTTATATATATATATATATAAACTACACAATCTTGCACGCTTCAAGATAACGTATTGGATTTAAATGATATTGTACACTCCATGGTATGGGACACGGAAGTCTACGAACTCGGTTAATTCTAGTATATTTAGATTAAAGTTGATGTTTTATTAGTGATGATTTAGTGTTTTCGATGTTTTCCATTGCGAAGTTGATAAGCAGCTAGTGAACTGGTAGTGAGGACATGTGGTATGTGATGCACTGTTACCACTACTTAGGTTACTAACTGTGAGTCAGTGACACATATTGTGTTTTTTGAGCCAGTACTTTGCTTCGGGGGGAAGACGAGACTCGGGAGGAGTCACGTATACATATTCACTTGACCGGGCGGTGGAGGGGTGGTCAAGATACACTCAGCCGGTGGGGGTCGCAGTGGAAGCCGAGACTCGGGGGGAGTCACATATTCACTTGACCAGGGAGGTCAAGTTACACTCGGTTGGGGTCGCAGTGACAGGCGCCTAATTTGAATACGTGTAAGTATTGAGCTAAGCTCGGTGGGAGCTATATTATCATGTGGTTGCACGTGCATAATTATTTCTAGTGGATCCATATTGTGATGATATTTTGTGATTTGATCTATACGATCATATATTGAAGATTGTTGGGTTTTAAATTTACATTAACATTTTGTTATTTCCTATGTTGGAGTGTGATGCTCCTTTCGTGATATTTGACTCATTCAAGTTATATGATGATTTTGATTATTTTCATTTGATAATACATGGCTATTGCTCGGGATGAGCAATATTATAACTCAAGGTGGGCTATAATTTACTTAAAAGCACGTGCACATTATTTATGATGATTTTTATGTTATGATTTGATGATTTTCATTTTCTAATACTTGGCTATTGCTCAAGATGAGCAACATTATAGCTTGGGATGGGCTTTATTATTATTGCATGCACACGTTTCTTATGATTTCTTTTACAAGTTAGGTTTGATGATTTTAACTCGATCGAGATAATCGTTGCAGAGTGCCATTTGGATTTCTAATCCATCATATTGTGAGATTTAGACGTTTTGGAGTGGGGTACTCCCTTTATTGATAATATTGTTTTATATATGAAAAGTGTTATGAGTATCTTATTGATTTATATGTGATAATCTGATTTAATTTATTTTGTCATATTGTTTCATATGATAAATGCAATGAGGATTTTATTGAGTTATGATACTCTGACTTGATTTATTATGAGTATCATATTGATTTAAAAATGATATTTGTTATAAGTAACCTGTTGGTTTATACACGGTACTCTTTGTTGATTCATTATATCAAAATATTTTACGGATGATAAATGCCACATTGATTAATTGGCTCCTCTTTAATTTAATTTATCATATTGTTCTTATATATGATAAAAGTTATAAAGATTTTATTGGTTTTGACTCAAATTGCTATTTTATATATGTTATGAATATCATATTGGTTTATATATGATATCTTGTATAACTTTCTCAAATTTTCTAAAATTATTATTGCTAGAATCGTATTGATTTATATACGATAGTCATCTTTAATTATTATGTTGAAAATGGTGAGAGTGTTTTCTAATTGGTGAGAGTTGAATAATTTTTTTCAAAAATTAAGTAATCAAGTTTGAAATTTACTGTTGTTACAATCTAAATAAGTTGGGAGAAACTACATAAGTTTCAAACTCTATATGTTAGATACTTGAATAAAAGGGAAGAAGTTAAGATGCGACGTTGTAATCTTGTAATGATGTATATTAACCCAATTAAATTGCGAGGACGCAATTCTATTAAGGGGGAAGTCCGCAACAACCCGGATTTTTGGAAGCCGATCAAAAAATTTTGGCGCTTAGAAAATGAATTAAATTAAGATTTATATAGAAGTTATATGATAAATCCAAATTAAAATTTGAAATTTATCCCTTGAATATAGTTTGGATATATATATTTCTTTATTGAATTTCAATAAGAGCGTTTTGTCAAAAGGAAGCGTTGTTAACGTTATCGACTGATTTTGATTTGTTCGACTTTGAAACATAAGTGGTGTAATTTAGGAATTGAATATTATTTAGATATATGAATTGAGACATATCTACAAATTTTAAAAGAGCTAATTTATTTTAAAGATAGTTTGAAATCAAATTGTTAAGATTTAGCTTAGTTATTTTATGTGAACTCGAGCTTGGAATCAAACGTTAGTACTCATTTAATTTAATGTCTGATAAATTTATTTGAATTGATATTTAGGAAAATTATATTTGGTTAATTTGAGATCTAATTTATTTCATTCTGGTTTTAGATTGATTTGTGAAATATAAGTTGTAATTTTACTATAGAGTTTATTTAATTATTTTTGAATTTGAATTTAAATTTAAAACATTAACACTTGTCTAACATATAGGTTGTTTTGGTTGTGTTAACTAGTTATAACTTTGTACACTTACAGACTTTCCTTACCGGTTAACGCTAAAATTTTGAAAAAAAAAATTGAATTGAACAAATTTACATTTGGAAAAGTTGAGCTGAATATGTGTTCCACTACCTTTCACATCTCTAGAGATTTCTATACTTGTCCTTCTTTAGCTCTGCACGTGTTAACTGGTTCGGGATTGTACGTGCACGTGTCCCCTTTTTATCTGTTGTACTGTGCCTTCTCCATATTATTACGGACCTTTACGAACGGAATTCCACCTTCCAAAAACAAAATGGTTTTCCCCCAAAGATTTAACTTTCTTCTACAAATCGTTGAAGTCATTTTGATAGCCATCACCGAAAGATTTTCCCTTCCCTCTCCGCCACTGTGGATGTATGCTTCTCTAAATGGCTTCTACTCTATACGTGATTTACTTTCTTCAAATAGGAAGCAGCTTGCGCCATCATCCTCGAGAAGCGGGATCTCCTCACCTCATCAATGGGAGCCTCTGCCAAATCGAAGCTAACGCCTCATCTCAGTCTCGCAAACCACCGTAGCTGTTCCACCCTATCTCGCTTTAAGCCTGCACCAGTGGTAATCCCTCCGGCATCGAGCGTAATCGAAGTAGCCACCTCAACTTCGAGCCTCAGGACCCCCATCTCCTCCTCGCACAGATGAACTCTAGTACCTCCAAGCGGTGCGTGGTCTAGTGCTTCAGTCCCGTTCTCTCTTCCTCTTTGTTAAACCGAGAAACCCCTTCCAGCGTGAAGAGGCAAGTCAGTCCCTGCTGTGTTGTATAAGAAAAGTAAATTGTAATAATATTGAGAACAGATGATACATAACGTGTGCTATAGTATATATATAGCAATGATACTGGGCATAAAACAGATGCAAGCCCATATAATAAGCCCAATAGGCATTACAAAGCTCATTTTGATATAAGCCGATAGCGGCCTCTCTTGTTATATTATTACCCCGCCTCAAAATGTGCTAGGGTTTCTTCTGCGGTCTCTTTGCGCCGCCACCATTGAAAACCTTGAGCTCTTGTCTTAATCTCTCAAAATTTTGCTTCGACAATGCTTTGGTTAATACATCAGCCTTCTGATGAAAGGCGGGGATGTGTTTGACCACTAATTTTCCAGCTTCAGTCTTCTCTCTGACAAAATGGAGGTCTATTTCCATGTGCTTTGTCCTCGAATGCTGTATGGGATTAATCGAGAGAGAGACTGTGCTTCTGTTATCACACCAGAGGGTTGGTCTTTTGGCAAACTTTAACCCTAATTCGTCAATTAGGGCTTCTACCCAAATTATCTCTGCCGCGGTCGAGGCCATGGCTCTATACTCGGCTTCAGTGCTGGATCGTGAAATTGTAGCTTGCTTCTTCGTGCACCAGGAGATTGGGTTCGGTCCCATGAACAAACAGTAACCTGAAGTGGATCGACGGTCATCTGGGTCATTAGCCCAGTCGGCATCGCTGTAAGCGTTTAAATTAATATCCTTGCTTGCTTTTATAGAGATGCCATATTCTGTAGTTCCTCGTATGTACCTTAGAATACGCTTTACAGCAGTCCAGTGTTTGTTCAGAGGATTAGCCATGAACTGACATACCTTGTTGACGCTGAAACTGATCTCAGGTCTAGTTATAGTCAAATATTGTAGGGCACCTACTATGCTACGGTATTGTTTGTGATTTTCAATTGCTTCACCATCGTATTTGGATAATCTCAAATTGCTTGTCATGGGTGTGGAGATAGATTTAGCATTGTCCATGTTGGCTCTCTTAAGAATTTCTGTTGCATATTTCTTTTGTGAAAGAAAAATTTCAGTGTCTGTTTTCCTTTCAACTTGTATACCTAAGAAATAGCTTAATTCCCCCATGTCTTTGATGGCAAATGTCTGTTCCAGTTGAGTCACAACTTTGTTAACCTCTGTTGAGTCATTCCCTGTTATGAGTATATCATCAACGTATACCAGAATATATGTAGTGCTTTTACTGTTTATTCTGGTATATAGTGAATTGTCTGAAACAGTGGCTTTGTAACCTAGATTAGTGAGGATGTTTTTCAGCTTTATGTACCAAGCTCTGGAAGCTTGTTTTAGGCCATATATGGCTTTCTGAAGTTTGCATACATAATTTTCTTTGCCTTTGCAAGCATATCCTGTTGGTTGTTGCATGTAGACATCTTCATTAAGGTCACCATTCAGGAATGCATTACAAACATCTAGCTGTCTAATGTTCCAACCATTTGAGATAGCTATGGATAGGATAATCCTGATGGTTGTTGGTTTAACAACTGGCGAAAAGGTCTCATTGAAGTCAAAACCATATTTTTGAGAAAAACCTCTAGCAACCAGTCTTGCCTTGTGTTTGTAAACTTTTCCATCAGCATCTTTCTTTAACCTGTATGTCCACTTGCATCCCACAATGTTTTTACCTTTTGGTGCACTGACTAAACTCCAAGTATTGTTCTTGATCAGTGCTTCATATTCTTCATCCATAGCATCACACCACTGTCTGTAGTTGACTGCTTGATCATAGTTTATTGGTTCAACATCACAATTGATGTCATTGATAGATGCATGGTAGATTTTAGGTTTGAAAATACCACTTTTGGCTCTAGTAATCATATGGTGTCTTGTTTGAGGTTGCTGTGCTTCACTATCACTGCTGTTGTCATCTGATACAGTGGTATTTTTATGATTATCCACATTGTTGTTGTCACTTTGAGCTTGGTTGTCATCAGTTATATCATCATTATCATCTGAGCTATATGCTGATCTGGTACTAGACACAGTTGGTGTAGCTAGAGTTAAATCAGGCACTTTATCTTCATGTGTGTGTGCAGTCCATTCTGATAGTGTAGGTATTGACCCCATCATTAATTTTGTTTGATCATGACTTTGTTTGTGTGTAGTTCCTTTTTCTGCAAAAGGGAAAACACACTCATTAAAGACAACATGTCTAGACATTATGACTTTCCCTTTCTCATCCATGCATCTGTAACCTTTTTGACTATTGCCATAACCTATAAAAGTACATTTGCTGGATCTAAGGGAAAGTTTATGAGTATTGTACGGTCTGAGGCATGGGAAACACATACATCCAAATGTCCTCAGTGTGCTATAATCAGGTTTCTTTCCATGTAGCATTTCATGAGGACATTTGAACTGCAATACCTTAGTTGGCATTTTATTTATCAAATAAACAGCTGTGTCAAATGCCTCATTCCAGTATTTCATAGGCATGGATGCCTTAGATAATAATGTTAGCCCTGTATCAACAATATGCCTGTGTTTTCTTTCTACAATGCCGTTTTGTTCAGATGTATAGGGGCAGGTAGTTCTATGAATTATTCCCTTGCTGTTAAAATAGCCTTTTAAAGGGAAAAACTCACTGCCTCCATCTGTTTGAACAATTTTTGTGCTACAGTTCAACTGCTTTTCACTGAAATTAATGAACTGTATCATAGTATTGTGAGTTTCAGACTTGGCCTTTAAAAAGAAAATCCAAGTATATCTAGTGTAAGCATCTACAATTGATAAGTAATACCTGTGACCTTGCCTTGAGTGAATTGGTGCAGGACCCCACAGGTCTGCTGTTATCAGTTCAAGTGGTTTCGAATAAACAGAGGCAGATCTGTTGAAAGGTAATTTATGGCTTTTGCCTATTTGGCAATGTGTACAGATGCTGGAAACAGGTATGTATTTACAAGAAATTTTATTTTCATTCAATATTCTTGTAGTAATATCATGACTAGGGTGTCCTAGTTTACAATGCCAGATGTCAAAATCACTATCAATGGAAATTGGATTGACTTCGATAGAATCAGTATTATTTGTGACATTAGGAAGTTGAATACTAGCATTACAACACCAACTATTGTTAACATTTTCCAATCTGGGATTCACGCTGCAGAATCTGTACAATCCATTGTCCAGTCTACCCTGTAACAATATGTTTTTGCTTAGAGAGTCTCTAACAAGGCAGTAATTGGGGTGAAACTCAAAATATACCTTATTATCACTAGTGAATTGAGACACACTGATTAGGTTTTTCTTAACATTAGGGACTCTAAGTAGATTATTCAGTAAAAGTTTTCTTTTACCTTCAATAGAACCTGTTCCAGTGTGAGATATATTCATGGTTTCACCATTGCAAGTGTGAATGACTTGCTTACCTGAATAGTTCTTGTTACCAAGATTTAAATTCTGCAAATTGTTGGTGATGTGATTGGTGGCACCTGAATCTGGGAACCAATCCTCGCTGTTGATGTCTTCTGTTTTATTTGAGTCATCATTGTTGCCAGCAATAGTTGAAGTGTCTGCATTTGACCTGACCTGACCGGCTTGTGCAAGATTCACATTTGCATTTCTTTGATTGAATTGGCTTTGCTGTGAATTGTTTACATCAGTGTTGAACCTATAGTAACACCTGTTTGCTGCATGTCCAGGTTTGTCACAAATTTGACATTTGATTCTTGGAGTATTGCTGGATCTGCCTCTTCCTCTGCCTCTCTGGTTTGCATTTCCTCTCTGACCTTGGTTGTTACCTCTACCAAAACCAGGTACGTTTCTTGATTGGTTGGGATTTCTTGAACTTGAAGCAAAATTTATGCTAAAATCATTTTGGGTAGCTTTTCTTTGCTCTACCCTACCTTCATGTGCCAACAAAGCCGAATAAACTGATTGCAATTCTGGTAGGACAGATTGTGTGGCAATGAAAGTAACAAGAGATTCATATTCTTCATCTAACCCATTCGTTAACGTAAGGATCTGTTCACTATCAGAAATTTGATGTCCCACGGCTTTTAGTTTATCGCATAGAGTTTTAACTTTAGAGATGTACTCTCTCATGGACATATCTCCTTTTCTTGAATTCTGAAACTCTCTTCTATAATGCATGATTCTTGCTGCTGATTGTGAATTGAATATTTGCAATATTGTAGTCCATATCTCATGTGAAGTGGTGCACCCTATGACTTGAGAGAGTAAGTTTGCGTTGATAGACGATAATAGCCAAGATGACAGTAAACTGTCTTGTTTTTGATGGTGAGTATACGCTGGGTTGCTAATCATTTGTCCATCCTTGTCGATTGTCATTGCAGGTGGTACAGACTTTGTTCCGTTGACATAATCTTGGAGGTCGTAACCTCTCAAGGCTGTCTCAATCTGGAATTTCCATAACAGAAAGTTCTCTTCGTCGAGAGGAATAGTGATAACCTGGCTCTTCGGCTTGATGAGAGTCAGAGGAGGAGCAGGGGGTTCAGCGCTGCCTATTCCAGAATTTGCTGTCGAATGGTCATTGCTGGATTGATTCTGATTTCCAGTCATGATGAATAAATGGTGAAAAAGGTATTTGGCGAGGCTATTTGCTTGAAAGAGTGATAGCAGCCAATGAAAAAGTGGGTAAGTAACGGTGCAGAGGTGGTTCTTGTGTTCTTTTGAATTCAAGAACTAGCACTCTTGTATCAAGAAGTCAAAGGATGAGATCAAGAATCTCTGATGACGAGCAAAGATTGTTGTAGCCGCTGTGAATGAGAGTTCTGGTCTTGGCACGCACAATCACTGATAGGAACAGACGCAGCTCTATGATCGGAGATGGGTGGCTCTCCGATGATGAATATAAACTCTGAGGAGACCCAAATCACAGCCCCCTTTGATCGAGAGAAATGTGTTTTGAATATATGCCGTTTGGCAGTTTATAGCTCTGATACCATATAAGAAAAGTAAATTGTAATAATATTGAGAACAGATGATACATAACGTGTGCTATAGTATATATATAGCAATGATACTGGGCATAAAACAGATGCAAGCCCATATAATAAGCCCAATAGGCATTACAAAGCTCATTTTGATATAAGCCGATAGCGGCCTCTCTTGTTATATTATTATGTTGGCTATGTCACCGTGAGCACCATCGTCAAGGAAAGTCATTGAAACCGATGCTCAAGCCCCTGATTCTTCCTATTCGGTCTGCTATCGTAACCAATTGTAAGTATTCCTTACGGTTAAAACTATTTCAAGTTACAACTTTGGTTTACGCTAAATTTAAATTTAGTTTGGGATGATTGTTGCAAATCTCTTTCTGTCGGTTGTCCTCCTTGTTGAGTATTTCAATCAAAGTTGTTTAGATATGTGTATTATTGCACTTGCTACCCTGTTAATTATGGAGGCTTGAAGCTTTTAGAGCATGTTGTAATGCTTTATAAACATGTGTACCTTGTTACCTTAGTTAGAGACCGGAACCTAGGTTGCATGTGTTTGATTACACCATATTACACTGCCCCAGTTGTTCGGCTTTGGACATATACTCGAAATTTATAATGCCTTGCAAAGTAAAAGTTGAAAACAAACAAGTTTTGCTATTGGAGAAGGCAGAATCCATGCCTTAACTGTGGCCATTGAATCAATAACTTGGATTCCAAATTCTTCGGAACACATCAATTCTTGCCAGTATTGATTTTCATTCCCATTCTAAATGTATTAGTTTTAACAATGCGTGTATATATATATATATATATATATATATATTCTCTCATATAAGTTTGTCAAGTTTTATTGTTGGCCACTTTGATTTCGGTTTTGAACATGTGCTGCTATGCTAGTTGGAACACTTATATTCGAGATTCAAAAATTTATATTACCTATTATGTTATTGAACTGTTAGATATTTCATGCACATGCTTTGGTTACCCCACTCAAGCAAATACATCATACATGCGGTGAATGTAATTCTGCCCTTAACCCGTAAAATGTTTTTTTTTTGATATTTTATACCTTAAGTAGTTGGATATTGATCACCATGTTGACAACTACATATATGTTTACATGGACCCAACTCATGTCAGCCTTGTTTCCGTGTAAAAGTTTGAGTATTAGTCGGATCTGCGTGTCCTCCTTTGATGTCCTGAATTTGGTATTATTGTCATATAGCTACTGCGGATTTCTCTCCTTTTATATGCTTGTTTCATTTGTTCAAGGATCACACCTCACACATAGAACTAGTCATGTCTACTGTTGCATTCTCTAACCATTTAATGCATGGTCCAGCTCGTTCCTTTTAAATTATTTAGTCATTTCAATGCATAGGTGAATTTAACTCATCTATATTAGCTTTAAAAGCCTGCATAAGTTCCATGATGTTATGATATTAATGCTAAATGCTGCCCATTCATATTGGTTCATATTAGAATTGATTGTCATGATACCTCACTCATTTCCCTATTTACATTTGCATGCCGCATCACCCCTTTCTTACACTACTTTTACATGTATACATTAAGTTTCCTTATAGCTGCTATCCATTTCCTCCAGTTATCCCTTTTCGGCTACATTTATTTAGTCCTACTAGTTGACAGCAGCTTGAGTATTTCATGTTTGGCCATGGTCTATGCGTACATGTACCCACTGCAGTGCACCTTTGAATGCACCCGGTTTGTGACAGTATATTCTTAAGTACATATTCACACACAAATGGGATGCACACATATTGTTCCGTTATGCCATGCTGCCTATGTACCGTCTTGTTAGTCTACGTGTATATTGCCACCACGCTTACTCCGAAATGTTGAATTTGCTAATCATTATTGTCGACAGTTCATGGTTAATATACCCAAATTAGTTAATGAATTTGTTGGGATTAAACTAATTATATTTATGTTTTAATCGAATTGACTAACTTGAAATAAGTTTAATCCTGACTCGAGTGTTTTGTGTTTTTGCATGGGACACTCGGGTCAGGACCCTAGTGTACAGATGCAACAGTTTTAGCTCTTAAAGAGGAGAGGCACAAGAAGACACATGTGCATGCAAAGCTCGACGAAATTTGTAATTTATTAAAAGAAATTTATGTTTAAAATTTATATTTTTTTCCCATTGTATTAATGTTTTGTAAAACTCTGATATTTGTATAAAATTGATTCCGCTGCAAATATTGTACGATGTGATTCTGTGTTAAATTCTGTTTAAACCCTGTAAGCCAATAAAAATCCTTTGTTTTGAACGTTTCGAGTTGGTTTAATTACTGACTTGGGGTGGTTAAAATGGTGAGCTGTTACACCCTTGGATCTGGCATAAGGGATTCGGTTATATAATTTTCAAACATATTTCTAGAATTTCAAAATTAGATTCAATTAGAGGTTTACCTAAAATGAAGTTTAAAGTAAATAATTTATGCGATGCTTGTCAATTCGGAAAATTGGAAAGAAGTTCATTTAAATCAAATGAAAAAATTACAACCTCTAAACCATTAGAATCAATTCACATGGATCTATTCGGTCCTTCCCAAACTCAATCATAAATCACAATAGATATGTTTACATAATAATTGATGACTTTTCTAGATTTACTCGGACTCTGTTTCTTAAAAATAAAAGTGATGCTTTTGATAAAATTAAAACCTTTTCTAAAAGAATTCAAAATTTAATACTTTCACAAATTAAAACAACACGCAGTGATCACGGTGGAGAGTTTGAAAGCGAAAATGTTGAAAAATTCTGTAACAAAAAGGGATAGACTATTATTTTTCTTTTCCTAGAACCCCTTAAAAATATGGTGTAGTTGAAGTAAGAATAGATCAATTCAAGAATGTGGTAGAACCTTGTTATCAGATAGTAATTTACTAAGAAATTTTTGGGCTGAGGCAGTTGCAATAGTTTGTTATATATTAAATAGAATTTTAATAAGACCCTTAACTCATAAAACACCATACGAACTTTATATAATAAGAAACCAAAAGTATCATATTTTAAATATTTGGAAGTAAATGTTTTGATCTTAATACCAAAGAAAATTTAGAAAATTCTGACTCTAAATCTGCTAAAGGGATATTTATTGGATATTCAAAAAGAAGCAAAGCATATAGAGTTTTTAATTTAAGAATTAATATTAAAGAAGAAACTTTAAATGTATCTTTTAGAAAAAATTATAAAAATATATTATAACATAACGAAGATGAAAGTGAAAATGAGATTAATGAAATAAATAATGAAATTAATCAACCAAATAAAAGAGTTAGACTACTAAGAAACCATTCTATAGATAATATCTTAAGAGATATTGAATCTGTCGTTAGGACTAGAAACCAATTGAATAATATGAGTAATTCAGGTTTTATTTCGACTATTGAACCTAAGAATCCAAAGGAAGCATCTTCCGATGATTCATGGATCCTTGCTATGCAAGAGGAATTGAATCAATTTACCAGGAATGATATATGGGAACTTGTTCCTAGACCAGAGGATAAGACTGTAATTGGAACTAAATGGGTTTATAAAAATAAAATGAATGAACTCGGTTAGGTCATAAGAAATAAAGCTCTACTGGATACATAAGGATATAGTCAGGAGGAAGGAATAGATTATGATGAAACCTTTTCTCTTGTAGCAAGATTAGAAGCAATTAGAATTTTACTAGCCTTTGCTAATCATAATAATTTCAAATTATTTCAAATGGATGTCAAAAGTGCTTTCTTAAATGGATATGTTAAAGGAAACATATATGTAGAGCAACCTCCTCTTTTTGAAGACGAAAAACTTCCAAACCACGTACATAAATTAAAGAAAGCATTATATTGATTAAAACAAGATCTTAGAGCATGGTATGATAGATTAAGAACGTATTTATTACAATCTAACTTCGAAATTGGTAAAGTAGATTATACACTTTTTTATTAAAAGAGATAAAAATGATATCCAATTAGTACAAATTTATGTTAACGAAATAATCTTTGGATCAACAATAATCAAATAAATAAAGAATTCTCAGATATTATGACCATAGAATATGTGATGAGTCATATGGGTGAACTTACATTTTTCTTAGGCTTACAAATAAGACAACTAAAGAATAGAGTATTTGTTTAAACCAAAAATGATTCAACACCAAAGGTATGTAAATTGTACTTCACCAATATGGTTAGAAATTAAAAGGAGCCACAATCGCAAAATAAGATGGAAAAAGTAAGTAAATGCACAAGGATTTTTATAGTGGTTCGATCTAGAGTAGTTCTACATCCACTTTGGAAGCCATTTCATTATTATGGAGAGATTTACATAGTTCATCATCTCATACATCTCATTTTGACTCATTCACTCTTTTTACAATGATTTTCCTCTCTTTAAAGACTTGATTCTCTCTAGACTGATATGGAAGTGGTTGGATCCATTGAATGCGATGAGCATGATAGTGTATGCTTCACGGTTTGAGCACTTAGAGGATCAAAGAAGAGTCCATGGTGATTGAGACGTGAATCGAAGCTTCGAGGATGATTAATTGTGGTAGGAGAGAGCTTGAGATGATGGAAATGATGGATTTCGGTTTGGAGATGGATGGAGAGAGCTTGAATCAATCTCTAATGGAGGAAGGAGGAGACTTGGTCCACTTGGTGATGGAACAAGATAGAGTGAGCTTTGGCGGCCATCAATGGAGTTTGGAGGTAGCTTCGAGTGCTTAAGAATGGTGGAGAAATAATTTAAGCAGCCCTTCGGGGTCTCAGAACCGGTTCCTTGAAGTGTGGTGAAATGGGGTATAAATAAGAGAAGTTTGGGCCAAGTGGCAATTCTGTAATTATGGTGTTAAGGTTTTTGGTCGCACGTTAATGTGTTTACGGGTCTGCCATTGGACAGCTGGTGCGCAACACTTTAAAGCTGTACACAACTTGTCATGTGTGACCAGAAATGTTTGAACGAGCGGTCAGGAAACATGAGTTTGCAAGAGCGAGCCATTTATGTCTCTGAGGCGAGCAACCTTGCTGTCAACAGCGCATGTGCGACCTCAAAATAATGAGCAGCGTCCCGTAATACATACCATCGACCATGTTCACTTGCCACGTGCGGCTGCACCATTAATGTTGCTTTGTCCTCATTTGGAAAAAAAGGGAATATGAATTGCAAAGGATGCCACTCCCTTTGTTATTTTACTATTCAAAAAGGGGATTGAAAATTACGAAACATGCCATTTCCAATTTCTTGAATCTGCCTCGTCCATTTCGGAGATTGCTCGACCGAGTTCTTGTGCTGGTGACTGACCCCTGCTCGATCCTGAAGCTATTGTTCTCGACCACTAAAGCTTGCCTTGCTCGACCCGATTTTTTCACTATGCACGACCACCAGTTGGAAGCTTGCTCAACCCAAATTACTGTGCTCGACCCCTTGAATTGATGATGTTGTGGCATGTTCGTGCAACCAACCCCATGATGAAGTGAGCGAGTGACCTTCTATTTTTGGTTCCTTATTTGCTGAGCTACGTACTCGCACTCGAGATGCTCCACAAAATGCCTTATGTAGTTTTTGGTAGTTAACATTTTCCCCTCGAAGCTTGTATTTTTTGCTTGCGAGAAATGCAGGCTTCGAAATGAACACATTTTGAGTTGAGATTCAGTTATATCCTTTGTTTGCTCTGGCAGATCATATGTTGAATTCATATGCTTCATGTCACCTGTTCTGTAATTAAAACAAGCGTTTGCACAATTCAGGACTTTTACTCACCATCCACTGTCCATATCAATAGTGGATTAGTTAATCATTATAATGACTTATAGCGGATTTATTTTGAATTAAATATAGTGTTTGCACAGAAGCATTTTATTCAACAGTTCATAACTCGTCGAATATTATTCGTACAAATACGATATTCTAGTTCGAATTCGCGTTAACGCTAAAGATCATCTAATCGACTAAAGCCGACTGTGGATTTCAAACGTCATCGTTTCAATAACTTATATGATGGTGTAGAGTATTCATATTTGGGAAATATGTATTTATGATTTATTTTCCGTGCTCCATTTTGGGTAAGTCTTTAATTATGTGTTCCCCGGCTTAGGAGGACTTATATATTATTCCCTCGCTGGGGGAGGACTTTGGATCCTGCGCCCCCGCTCAGGGAGGACTTGGGATTTAGTGCCCCCGCTTAGGAAGGTCTTGGAATTTAGGGCCTCTGCTCAGGGAGGACTATGTTTTGCCTCTACTATGGGAGGAATTTGATTTGCCCTTACTATGGGGGAACTTTATTTTGGCTCTGCTACGGGAGGACTTTGATTTTCGCTTACTACGAAGGACTTTTACCCTTGCTATGGAGGGTGCCCTTGCTATAGAGGGACTTTTTCCCTTGCTATGGAGGTAGCCCTTGCTATGGAGGGATTTTTTCCTTGCAATGGAAGGACTTTTACCCTTGCTATGGAGGGTGCCCTTGTTAGGATTTGAATTGATTTAATCGAAACCCTAATTCTACAGTTTAACAAATTAAATTATAGATCTATTCAAGAAAAACGAATCAAAACTAATTGGTTAGAGTTTTACCTGCCGCGTCTAATTCCCATAGAAACCAGATGATCTTGAAATTAAAATTAACATCGCAGCATCGAATCAAAAGCGCAACACACCGTTGCTGCATTTAGAGGAGATCCACGAGCGTTGATCTCGAAGTTGTCAAACAAAATCGAGAGAGGGTGAATTGGTACTAGCCAAGCTTTTGCGGTCTAGGGTTTTCTATGATTTTCGTGTGTAATGGGATTACCAAATGGAAAGGATCGGCCCCTCTATTTTATAACATAACTACACAAGATTCCCGGTAAACCCTTTGACCCGGTTTCCATTTAAAATAAAAGAAATATTCAACCCTTTTGATCTCCTTTTTTCCGAATGGTCTTCACCCTATTCAACGTTCATTTGTGTGATCCTATAGGTTATCACAATGTTGGCAACAATTTAAACAATATTTAAATTGTAAACAGTGAGCAGCATCTAGTAATACATCGTCGTTACCCAAGTTATAATAATATCAATGATTCGATACAATCCTTTCCGTGACCAGTGTATCAATGTAATATAATCCTTTTAACCGATATATCCAGGATTAAACTAGAGGCGTGGATCGTATCATCCTCTTTATAATTTAATCCGTATTTCTTGATCGAAGAGTAGACTGTTAAAAAACAAATCAATATTTGAGCACGGCCATGCATTTCACAGTCTCACTCAATCAAGAGGCCCATGGATGTCACTACGAATATATCGTAGGGTGAAATTCCATCTACATCATTCATAATTTTCATTCGATTCGAGATGTATCCAATAATCACCATTATCATTACTCTGTTACGAATAACTTTAGATGATATCAAAACACAAATATCCTCGAATAAAATTATAATGATGCCAGGTCTGAGGACCATTACATCACTGTCACTATGAGAATAACATATGATACCGTTAATTATATTCCATGTAGCTATCTCACGGTGGGTCAGCCCAATACGATATTCTCCAATACATATTTATATCTTGACTTTAATATGATATTAATGATCAATGATATGTGATCATCAGTCAATCAATATACTAGTCTCCACACTTTATTGTTGTCCTATATAAACAATAAAACTCGACTAGGGACATTTAAGAATTATAATACTTGTCATATTATATAATCTCAAATTCAAGTCTTACTCGAATTATACAATTCTGTATTATGGTTCTAAGGACTTCTATTATATTAATATTTATATTATGTAGTAAATATAATATAACTGAATATTATTTTATTGCAAATAAAATAATAACAACAACATTGTTATCAATCTCATCAAATGGATTGCTTCTAGGGCATAAACTCTAACAATCTCCCACTTGCACTAGAGTCAATCATTCACGAATTGTATACTCATGAAACTAGTGTGACTATTAAACTTCTGCTACGATAGAGTTTAATTCAGTAGGTCTGCAACATTACAACTTTTGTAACTTTGCAGATATGTTTATTTCTTCTGTGAACTACTTCACATAAGAAATATATTTCTTAAATATATGTTTTGGATTTATAGTGAGTTTAAGGTTTCAGGCCTGAGCAATAGCCATATTATTATCGCAATGTAAATCATTGGATTAACAATGAATTAAGTTCAATTATGAACTTCTTAATCCAAACATTTTCTTTCTTAGAATCAGTATTTATTTCTTGCTTTAAAGCTAACATTATTTACAATAATTAATGTGTTCTCAAATAACATTAAAATTATTGTGTCACTCCCACTCAACTTCTTGTCTATACAAGATTCAATGGCATTCTGTGGTTTTCGAAACATTTTGATTTCTATTTCATTCCCATCAGTATCTTAGAGACTGGCTCTCCTTTAAATGGATACCAGTTCGAGAAATAAACGTTTTATTCTCTTAGGATTTATAGAAATAATATCCATTTGTTTCTTGTGGATATTACACAAAATAGTTATCTGATTTGGGTCTGATCTTATCATAGGAAGGACGTTTGACAAACGCCTTACATCCCAAATCTTCGCATTAGACACACCAGGACATTTCCTAGTCCATATCTTACATGGCGTCTTTAGACCGTTTTAGTGGGATTTAATACAATTGTTCTAAATTTAATTTATTGGAAGATCTATATGACTTATCATTAATCGTATCTTATCTTATAAGGTACGATATCTCCTTTCAAACACACCATTTCAATATGGTCTTCTAGATGGAGTAAGTTATGAAACAATTTCAAACTCATATGGCTAGTCATTAATTAATTGGCTTAAATATTCTCTTTGATCCTTTCAGAGAGAATTTATTTTCTATCAAAATTGGTTTCTAACTTCACTTTGAATTCTTTGAACTTTTCAAAGGATTCTGATATGTGTTTCATAAGATACACACATCTATATCCACTGACATCATCAGTAAATATAATGAAGTAATAAAACCTACCTCTAGCTTATGTATTCATTGCTCCATATACATCATTATGTATGAGACCCAATAGTTATCACTTATTCGTCGTGCTAAGTGAAAGCCAATTCTATTATTTTGCCTAATAAACAAGATTTGTATTCTTCATATAATTCAAAATCAAATGATCTCAAAATTCCATCGTTATGGAGTTTTGACATACTTTCTTGTTTACTGGGCTAACCGGTAATACTAACGGTATGTTGGATTTAAATCACTAAATTTAATCCACTCATTATTAATGTCAAGTACATTATAGTTAAGGATTAACAAAGATCATTAACTATTTGTGATATTCCATACGATATTTCATTTAAATAAAATGAATAACAATTATTCTTTTATTACAAATGAAATTCAAACTTGTCTAAAACAAGATATATTATAACATTTATTTTAGGTGGGATTTCATAATAATAAATATTTCATTTATTTAATTAAGCCAATATAATCAACAAGAATCAACTTCCTATGGATAATCCAGCAACATTTGCTTCATTTCCAATCGTAAGTCCACTTGTCCTTTTATCATATTTCTACTTATTCTGCAATTTCTGTAAATCAACATACATATATGTGATTTATATCTAGTATCCAATACTAGAAATGTACAAGTAGATTATTATAATGTTTATATCTTATTCAATTGAAGTCACACTTTCATTTTTATTTTAGATCCTCTATATTTGTTAGAACAATTACGTTTTTAAATTATTTGAGGATAATTCTCAAATTTCAATGTCAGTCAAGAAATTTTATTTAATTCAATTTGTCCTTCTTAAGGATTAATTTAAATTATCGAAGTTATTATTTAATATCTACTATAGATAATGAATAATAACTGATTCTTAATATTCATTTAATAAAATATAAAATTTTGATAATCAAAAATTTTATTAATATAAATGTATTATTTAAACTAAAATACGCTCCCACTCAAATTAACATCCCTCTATTTATATAAATACATCAGTATATATATAATGGTGTTCCAAGACCCATATCTAGTCATACCTTGACCCAGCTTTGGCTAAACCCAAAACACAACCTTTTAGATAGACATCTTATGTCAATTATATCGTCTATATAACTCTTGGATCGCATGTTGAACATTTTGTTCAGTATAATTCATTTGCTCAATATATATAATACTTCATGCTTTTGTCTCTAAGGCCATAATCCTATTATGCAGCCTAGTTAAGTCAGACCCAATAATAGGTTAGAGCACCACATTTACTCGACCGCATATAACCAAAATAAAAGGTGCACAACGCTTTAGCGTTAGTTACATCCAGTGATTTTGGATAGTGATGAGTATATTATTGGAAGACATCACCATGACTAAATATAACAAAAATTGCTTTAAAGGGAATTTATAATTCGTATTGGCGAACAATATTATAGTCATTTACATATATCATAATATATATGTATTTTATATTCGTACATTCAGTTGAATATAAATAACATATGTGAACCATATATGTGATCAAATTAAGTGATATATATAAGAATAATTCCTACACATTCCTTTTGAATATTTCAAAACAATTGGATATTATAATCCTAGAATCATGAATCATATTCAAATCTAATATGAATTTAATCAATTCTATTTTATATATATAACGGTTATATAAATAATTGAATTTATTTGAACATAAATTCAACTACATAGCAAGGCATGACACTAGGTCTTGTTAATCATAATTACCATAAATCTTATATGCTGCATTGGTGATCCCCTTCAAAAATCACTAATTAATGAAGATGTATTAAAATTGTATTCCATACAAATATATATGGTGCAGACACGTGGTTATCATATAAAACAAGATCAAAACATCTTCAGAACACAATAGAAACAAAGTCCTATGTATTATAAAGTCCAATCTAATATAGACATTCCTAAAAAAAAGAGTTCTTAACTATATAGTTTTTACACTATCACCTAATTTTACATAGAATCAGTTCAAAAAAAATTATCACTTCATCCATATAACTGCATACAATCATTCTCAACATAAATTGTTATGTCCTATTCATTTCTATACACGTACATATATACATCAATATGTATATTTCATTGTCTTTTGACCATACTGACATATCAGTAGTAGACAAATATGAATTTGTAAAATTAGCAATTTTCGTACCTTGCCTGTAGTTGATCTTCCTGCTGAAACAATTTCAGCAAGCACAACTCCTGCAATTATAAAATAATTTTAATCCAAATGGTTAGTCTTACCATGTATATATCTATATGTATATTATCTGTTGAATCATAAATTTAGCACTGTACCGTTATCATACATGAAACATTTCCATTTTGATATAATAAGGGAACAAATACATATCATGCCTGCTGTATGCATGTGTATCATATACTAATTTGAATTTACCTTTAAAACTAAGTATTGCAAGTCATACTCACAATTTTATGTCATTAATTCATTGCGATATACATATTTATATATCATAACAGGTTGGCCCAACTACCCAATACATGCTGCTATATTCAATAATCAACATTTCAATTTACATTATTAAGACTAGTAAGGTTTTTTGGTTTGATATGTTATAACCATATTTGAATATTACGCAGGAACTAGCGTCAACATGAATACATATTCTCAGTGATATCCATAGTCCATATTGTTAAGATATATGAACATAACATGTCCTAAATCCCATCAAAATTATACAAGGTTGCATTTGAAATAGTAATCACAATCAGATTGAAATACGAATCGATAGTTCAATTCATTTTAGTGGGTTCAATGTGTCCTGTAATTACAAATACTGGGAGCCTTGTAAACATACAATCATATGCATATGATTAAATTTAGTATTGCTGCAGGTACTAATAGAAATGACTGCCCAGATTTAAATTTAATCTACAAACTATTTTGACTTTTATACCAGTAGAATCAAAATAACAATAACACTGGACTAATTCATCAACTAGTTTGATTTCCTGTCTAACAGGGATATATTGTGTAGTTATATGTGTAAATATATGTTTTAAAACATTCGTACTTGCAGAGTTTTAATCTAAAAGGAACACTACAGACAAAATTTATTTTGACTGTGTTTCTCAAACCTCTATTTAAATTTGATCATATCAAATTTGAATTTATATATCAAAATATATCTTCGAATGTTTTACATGTCATGTTAAGTGCTGGAACTTGCAAAATACTGTTGATTCTAAATTGTTCAAAGTATAATCAGCAAATCTCATTTGCTGTTAGACGACATTTTAGAAATAATTCTATGTCATGATATTTATAAACTGGTATTGGAAGATGCTACAACAAATATTAGAATAACTTGCGTATGCATATGTATATGTTAGTAACTAATAAAATCAAATTTTATTCGTAACGGCTAATTAAGCATAAGCTTGATCAATTCATATACCAATATAGCAAGTTTAATCAAGGACCATCATAGTATCCAAATACTATAATTTATACTAATGTCACAAAACAGATAGTAAATCAAATTTACTGCAGTTTTCAATTTATATTAGTATCATATACACATTAATATAAAACACAAACAGTACTTTATAACCGAATGTATCATAGGTATATCATTATATATATATATATATATATATATATATATATATATATATATGTATTATAAAGTAAGATGTTCATAAAGGCCAAAAAAAGGGGCTTGAAATTTGATAGATTGAAACAAAACTATAATTAATGAAACAGAATTGTAAGAGAGCAGAATTCATTAACATACTTGATGATTCATACATATGTTAAATCAAGCAATTCTTATTACATGGATTAACAAATAAGAATTGACAATTCTGATTTGCATTACTGAATGGATATCATATATCAATTCAAATTTCATTTCGAACAACAAAACAAATTTTGTTTAAGTTTTTCATTGAAGGGAATCAAAATACGAAAAACAAGTTCTAAATCAAAATAACTCAGATTACCACCATATTTTCATGTTATAGATTAGCAATGCAAAAGTAGGATTAATACTGAATATTAATCCATGGATTCATATCCCTATTTATATCAAATATAAGTGTATATTTTTCAGTTAAAGGAATTTTGCATCACGTATGCAGTTTATATTGCACCAGTATCATTAAAGGTTCATATTATCAATTATGATAAATAAGTAGTAACTTAATAGAATTAATATCAAATATATTAATCAAGATACTAATTAGTTTTAGATTGACTGTATAACAATCAAATTATTAAAACAGTAAGTCACATATGTTTCAAAAACATATATATGAAACATATGAGGATTTATGGATGCCTTGTGATTCGTTTTAAAAAAACAAGCCAAACCTGTCTTCATTTAAAATTGCAAATCATATTTACTAAGCCTTTAAATCCTTTCTGGCTTGGTATCTAAAAACCGATAAATTCAATCAACAAATTTGATTCACCCAATTATAAACAAAGTCCTAATATTTATAACTGAGCAGTACCAGGTTCTGCACAGTAGCATTATTATCATCACTGGTATAAAATATATATTGATACTAATTTAACATAGTAAGGTATCAAAATCAGATGCAATCCTTATACTAATATCATACTGAATTAACATTTAATTCATATGCCAAACACTTGACAGGATGGTATTTATCAATCATTAATAAGAATTAATATCAATAATTAACCATTTAGTTAAGATTAATCCAAGATTTAATTACTGCAGTGATAAATTTAACTGTTGTCATTCAATTGCACAGATTTACAGATTTACAATATACTTACAAAATCAAATCTAATTGACCTGATATCATAGATTAATCAAAATTGGCTTTTGATTAACACATAGGATTCCATAATTCATTAAAACAACAATGTTAAAAAAGTTGATATTTATAATCAACTATGAACTCATTTCAAATTTTTATACCATAAATAAAATTTATATATCGTAAAACAATTTTAATATTTATATCAAATACAGATTTTATGAAACAATGAAACAATTTCACTTATGAAATGATAATGCCTTAAATTCTTGAGTACATACAATCATTATTATCAATTAACCAAGAAAGTACACACAATGAACTCAAAAATCATAGTTCAATTCATAATTTCTTGCAAAACCTCGCTCTGATACCACCGTTAGGATTTGAAATGATTTAATCGAAAGCCTAATTCTAGCAGTTTAACAAATTAAACTATAGATCTATGCAAGAAAAACGAATCAAAACTAATTGGTTAGAGTTTTACCTGCCGCGTCTAATTCCCATAGAAACCAGATGATCTTGAAATCAAAATTAACATCGCAACACCGAATCAAAAGCATGGCACACCGCCGCCGCCTTTAGAGGAGATCCACGAGCGTTGATCTCGAAGTTGTCAGACAAAATCGAGAGAGGGTGAATTGGTACTAGCCAAGCTTTTGGGGTCTAGGGTTTTCTATGATTCTCGTGTGTAATAGGATTACCAAATAGAAAGGATCGTCCCCTCTATTTTATAACATAACTACACGAGATTCATGGTAAACCCTTTGACCCGGTTTCCATTTAAAATAAAAGAAATATTCAACCCTTTTGATCTCCTTTTATTTCGAATGGTCTTCACCCTATTCAACGTTCATTTGTGTGACCCTATAGGTTATCACAACATTGGCAACAATTTAAACAATATTTAAATTGTAAACAGTGAGCGGCATCTAGTAATACATCGCTGTTACCCAAGTTAGAATAATATCAATGATTCGATATAATCCTTTCCGTGACCAGTGTATCAATGTAATATAATCCTTTTAACCGATATATCCAGGATTAAACTAAAGGCATGGATCGTATCATCCTTGTTATAATTTAATCTGTATTTCTTGATCGATGAGTAGACTATTAAAAAAACAAATCAATATTTGAGCACGGCCATGCATTTCACAGTCTCACTCAATCAAGAGGCCCATGGATATCACTACGAATATATCATAAGGTTAAATTCCATCTACATCATTCATAATTTTCATTCGATTCAAGATGTATCCAATAATCACCATTATCGTTATTCTGTTACGAATAACTTTAGATGATATCAAAACACAAATATCCTCGAATAAAATTATAATGATTTCTGGTCTGAGGACCATTACATCACTGTCACTATGAGAATAATTTATAATACTGTTAATTATATTCCATGTAGTTATCTCATGGTGGGTCAGCCCAATACGATATTCTCCAATACGTATTTATATCTTTACTTTAATATCACATATATTAATGATCAATGAGATGTGATCATCAGTCAATCAATATACTAGTCTCAATGCTTTATTGTTGTCCTATATAAACAATAAAAATCGACTAGGGACATTTAAGAATTATAATACTTGTCATATTATATAATCTCAAATTCAAGTCTTACTCGAATTATATAATTCCGTATTATAGTTCTAAGGACTTTTATTATATTAATATTTATATTACGCAGTAAATATAATATAATAGAATATTATTTTATTCCAAATAAAATAATAACAACAACATTGTTATCAATCTCATCAAATGGATTGCCTCTAGGGCATAAACTCTAACAGCCCTTGCTATGGAGGGACTTTTACCCATGCTACGGAGGGTGCCCTTGCTATGGAGGGACTTTTATTTACGTAGTTCCATAAGGTAACCATCAGTCGTCGTGTCAGATACGCTTAACTATGGTAAGCGATGTTGGAGAATGGAGTTTTTTTACAATAACCTTATTTCAATTATCATTGATTATAAAATATATACTAACATCTTTATCTTAACATATATATAAATATATATATACATATGCAGGATTTGTATACAGGAATTAATACTGAAGACTGTACAGTTTAAGAGCTTTTAGAGATTCAGAATTCAGAGTAGATTCAAGACTCATGAGTAATCTTGATTCCAAGAGTTCAAGATTAGTATAATTATAGAGTCTAGATTATGCAAGACTCTAAATAGCACTCCAGGTTCAAATTCAAATTCTGATTTTTCAATTCTTTTCTCAATCCTCTCTATTTTGTTTTTCTATTTTATCCTCAATCCTCTCTATTTTGTTTTTATATTTGTTTCTATTATTATTCTTCTTAGTTTTTCAAACTTAAGTTTTTATATATACTTTATTTATATTTTATATAGTTTAAAACCTTATAATTTTATACATATATTTATATAGTTTAAAAATATGTTTTTATATGTTTTTCTATCATATAATATTGATTTACAACATTAGAATTTTACTCGAGAATTTTCAGAATTAATTTTATATCAAAATACTTGAAAAATGCTTTGAAAATGAAAATTACACATGACTATGTCGACATAGCAAAATATGTATGTCGACATATAATAGCTAATTTTATAATTTTGAAGGGAAGTGTCTTTTCACTATTTGAAACGCTTCAGAACCGTTGCAACCCTTCATACTCTATAAAAAGAGGTTAAAACCGAATTTTTTAACATTTCTTCTTCTTCATCTTCATGCTCTTTCATCCTACCATTATACCTAATCATTTTTATGGTTTTTACACTTATACTCTGCCGAATTCACTTCTGATTTGATCAAACTTCTTCTCTCTACACTTCTACTCTCTGAATCAAGAGTTGTTGAAGAGTTGTAGGGCTGTTTTTTAATTGCTTGGGTTGAATAAACCCTGTTTGCAAGTCAAAGAGTAATCAGTGTATCCTTGTAGCCGTGAAATCAAGGAATAGGAGTCGGTGTGCCCTTGTTGAGCCATGAATCAAGGGATAGGAGTTGGTGTCTCCTTGTTGAGCCGTGAAATCAAGGAGGTTGTATTTGGCTATTTGAAAATAGAATAAAACTCTGTACAATCCAGCGTTGTGCGGGACTGGACGTAGGAGTGATCCAAGCCAGTAAAAAATACAGTGTGTTCTTTCCTTTTTTGCACTTTTATTTCTATTTATTTTGCATCTATGTTTGAATATGTGTCTATGATTGTGTTTGTGGTGTTTGATTCATCCCATAGTTCTCTCTAGTTTTTAGTTTTGTTTAAATCCTTACAAACACTATTCACCCCCTCCAGTGTTTGCTTTGCCTAAACGATCCATTCCGCAATCCGTAATAAGCGATCGCAGCTGGACTGAGAGGTTATGACCCTTTGGGATTTGAAAGGGTTTGTGTTATTCCGTGGAGCGAACGTTGAACCCCTTTTGGATGCACTTGACAACGGCAAGTGATTGCGATTGGGCGCGGGCTGCCCCTTGGAACTTGCAACCTTGGATATGCTTGCCAAACTCTCCACCGTTTGACCTTTGGAAACTCCTCTCGTTTTGTAACACCCCACATTTTTAATATAATTAAAAAAAAGATATATGCATAGATAGGTTAATAATGGTGATATACAATGAAAATTAATCAATACATGAAAGAAAAAGAAAGATTAATTAAATAACAGTGTGTGTAACAGAAAAGATAATAAAGTATGGATAATTAATTCAAATATCAGGAATTAAGTAAATCGGGCATCACCATTGCGTTCGTCTCGAAATTTTACCTGGAATAGAGTCCATGTTTTCGAAATACGGACTCCGTATGAAGGAGATACGGCCTTTAGAAGAATCAGAAAAATTCAAAACAGTTTGAAATTCGCACCAAGCAGCTGGGCGGGAAAATTCCCGCCTATTAACCAGACAGGTTGACCTTAGTGTCGATCTCCATCAAGGGAGGTCGACCTTAGTGATGACCTCCCTTAAGGGAGGTCGACCTACCCCCAGATTTGGGCAGTTTTGCCCTGTGACGTTTTCTGCTGTGTTTGTGCGATTCTGATCAGTTCTGGGCCGATCTAATGGTCCGAAAACACTCTCTACACCTATAAATACATACCTAACCTAAACCTAATTCATTATAATTCTCTATGATACCTCCATGCCGCCAAACTTCAACCAAACATAGCCGCAGCCCCTAAACTCTAAATTAAATTGCAAGTTTTTCATCAGCTTTGGAGTTTAATCAAATCAAATTAGAAGGTCTTCATCAACAATTCATGCTCTTCACCAATAATCAAATTATAGGGTTAAATCAACGTTTCTACATCAACAACAAATCATTTGTTTCTCCAATCCAATCAATGTGAGTGGATTTTAAATTGTATTTGTTGTATAATGTTATTAATATCGTTCGCCATTCCCCATGTATACATATAATGAATATGATGTTAATTCAATAAGAACAGTTATTTTATTTATGCCTACGTTGAATTCTCTCCTTTTTATTCTTTCCCCTTTTTATTTTTATAGCTAGGCTATCTCAAGCCTACGCCCATCATGGATTTATGCGTTTTAAACGTGAATGAGAAATTAAGAAGGAAAATGGGCTGTTTGGGCATAATATGGATTGGAAGTATTGATGTATAATTTGAAATTGAATTATGGGTATGACTATACTGAAACGTTGAATTTGTGTAGATTTGCATAATTAAATTGGATATGGAATTTGTATAATTTAGAACGATTGGCATGTAATTGGATAACATGTGATGTGAAATTTATTTGTAATTTGGAAGATAAGTATAAAAGATGAATTAAATTATATGTATGAACGTGGAACTGGGTAATATGCAAATTTGGTATGAATAAATATGTGGTTTGGATAATTAATTATAACATGGAATAGGCATGAATATGATTATAAGTGGATTTGGAATATAATACTTAAAATTTGGGTAATTTGGGGTATAAACATGAAATTGACACTACTGGCATAACTTGAACATGAACATATTTGTGAATTTTGTAATTGGCATACGACACCTAGAATTGACATGACCTGTTAATTAGCTAAAGATGAAACATGGCTAACTTGAGGTTAGACTGAGTTTGTGGTGTAAGACTGCCCGGAACCGCCCGGCACATCTAGCGACCGCAAGCGATAGGGTCTAATGTGAGAAGTTAATCATAACGTGCTTGAACCCGAGGTTAGACTGAGTTGTGGTGTAAGACTGCCCGGAACCGACCGACACTTCCAGCAACCGCAACAATAGGTCTAATGTGAGAGGTTGGTGCATTAATAATTAATTAATTAATTAATGCTAATGACACATGCTAATTATGGTAAGGTTAACAAAACTTAACTAATATGACATGATATGTGGGAGAGTTAAGTTAACATGAATGAATAGACCACACTTAACCAATATAACATATAAATGGATAAGTGGATGGGGTTAAGTCAACTTGGGTAAACTTAACCAACATAGAGATGGGGAATGTTAACAACCTATTATAAACCAAAGTTGTGGTAATGTAAAGATTGAATAATAGGTAAACTAAGGGAAGGTTATGACTTAAGATATAATACAAGATTCGAAGGGTGGAACAACTTATACCATAAAATAAGTTAACCTAAGCTGAAAATGTATAAAAGTAGCCGTGCGCTATCGTTTGATAAAAAGAACTTAAGTCATGCTTGAATTTGTTGGCAAACCTTAGTTAAAGAATAACTAAGTAGACAAACCTTAGTTAATGAGAACTAAGTAACCAAACCTTAGTTAAAGAAGAGCTAAGTAGACAAACCTTAGTTAATGAGAACTAAGTAACCAAACCTTAGTTAAAGAAGAGCTAAGTAAACAAACCTTAGTTAATGAGAACTAAGTAAACAAACCTTAGTTAAAGAAAACTAAGTAACAAACCTTAGTTAAAAGAAACTAAGTAATAAACCTTAGTTAGAGGGAACTAAGTATTAAAACAAATAAGTTGGATATAGATTGTAAAGCAAGGATGTGTCGTCCGTTGACAAAGATGACATAAATTATATGAATAACATAACAAGAGATTGGTTGAGTTGAGTAATTCTCTGTGTGTCAATCTGATGTTGATCTCGGTCTTCGGGATTGACACTTAGGGCATTATTCTCTTACCAATGTAAATATGAACGATAAAGAGAACTTGTCAGTAAACCTTAGTTAAGGGAGCTAAGTAGACAATGATTAAGAGAACTAAGTATTAAACCTTAGTTAAGAAGACGAATGATTAAGAAAACCAAGAAGTAAAACTTTTTTAAGAGAACTAAGTACCAAACCTTAGTTAAGAAAACTAAGTACCAAACCTTAGTTAAGAGAGCTAAGTAAACAACGCGCTTGAACCAGTCCAGATATAGGATGAATAACCAAGCATGGTAGATCATCACTAAGTCGTAGAATACGAGGAGGAGCGAACATCCATCTAGAAACTCTGGTAGGCTCCAACGGACTGGGATATGAAGCACGTAGCTTCAGGGGACGTGTAGTAGGGTACTCTTGGTATCCCTCTGTGAGAATGCAGATGATCCACCTGGGCTCACAGAGGTTAGGTCTGTACGGTTACGAACCAAGAGTGTGCCTTGGTTGCAATAATTAGAAGGCAACCTAAAGACTAGGATGGGGCAGCGTGAGTCGGCGAGACCATTTAGTGCCCTGTGATAGCAACTCGCCATCTACCTACCATCTTCAGTCAGTACGAAAAGCGGAAAGGCAGAGAACTCCAAAAGACCATATACTTTCTATCTAGTTATGGGTGAGGTAAGGCCAATAGGGAAGGGCATAGAGGGCCAGGCAGTTGTGCCAGGGAAAGTTCTGATTCTTGATTTTCATGGGTGCCTTTCGTTTGTTGGTTGAGGGAGGGGTCTAGTGGGACCATAGCCACTGTAAAGGCAGACCTTAGCATCTGCATCGGCAGATATCTTAAAGCTCCCGACCGAGTTCCGTGTTTCTTGATTAGCTCTGCCACGGGACTCGGGTTCGCACATATAGAGAACATGTGCAAGTAGACAGTAAGTACGATTGACGATACGTACGTGGGAAAAAGTCTAGGTACATACACATCGCTCTGGGTGGTGTATCGTAGACTAGGTGGCATTACTCGATGACGGAACCTAGTCGAACCTAGGATGGAAATCCGAACGCTTACGTAATATAGTAATGAAGGTTCTATGCAGACGTAGCGTTGGTATACGCATACATATATATACACTAGATTATGTACGAAATGTGGCATTGGATAAGGGACTGCATACATACGGAGGAGACCGTGCGAGTGGGATATACCTTAGTTGGGGGTAGCTACATATACACTATATTAGGTTGATCTACTAGGGAGTAGTTGGGTGCGACGTGAGTACATGCCATAAGAGCTATCAACACAAATAACCTAATAAACAAGAAAATGCAATAGACCAGTATATGTAGAGTTATTCAACATTTGTAGTTTAAAACCATTCACACATAACTTATGTTCTGACCCCCTCCTCATTACATACTCACAGGTTAGGTAGTGACAGAGATATGATAGCTTGCGATAATGGTTAAGTAGTATGTTTATTAAGGTAAAGCTATATTTTAATTACAATATATATTTTATTCCTTCCGTTGTGAGGTGCTTTACGAGTTCTGACATGTTTCTTTATCTCTATCTTTTCTGCAGGACACCAAAGCAAAACAGCTCGGGTCTCAATGGAATGGAATTTTGGAAAAAAAAAATCTGTCCGTCGGAACCCGAGTTGTTACATCTGGTATCAGAGCTTCGGTTTAGTGATCTTAGGGAGATAATGAGTGAACGTAATTGTATTTTCTAAAATATAAATATATTAAATATATATAAACCTAAATCCATAGAGTAGCCCACTAGATATGGAAAGAGTTGGGATGTTGGTTTGTACACTAAAAGTAACGAACGTAGAAATTTTGAAACCATTAGGTGGTTGGGAAAGTGTACAGTGTGACTTTGGGTTAGAGAAAGAAAATATCCCTTAGGATGGAAACTGAAATGATATTTCAGAGTAGTGGGTTTAAAAGTGAAACCTTACAAATTAGAAAAAGGTTAAAATGTGGAAAATGGATTAGGAATATATATAGTTGAGAGAATTGACTTTGGAAGAGTGTCTAGGAAAGCCTAGTTGAGTTGGAGACCCACTTTGAGTATAACCCAATGATTAACTTTTAAGAACTGGAAATTATAAAAGTTTTGGCAAAAGAGTTTGTGGTATTTTCAAGTTTTTAATCTTAAAAGTGTTTTAAATGTTTGAAAGAAATATGTAAAGAGCATATTTGAAAAATGCATATTGGGTGTTAAAGTAAAGTGGGGTATACATTGTAAAATAATGATTTCTTGTTTTAAGAAAATTCTCTCATGAAAAGGTGTATATTATAGAGCATATATATAGCTCGCTAGTTTTCATATTATAATATATGAAGGTTTGAAAAGAAAGTATTGTGTTTTTAAAGTTTTGAAATCTCTATTCTGTTAACAATAAATTTTGATTCTTGTTTTAAAAATAAGTTTTGTTGGGTAGACAAAATGAGCTATAGGAATTAAGAATAGAGTAGATATTTTGCACCCTATAGCGAGTAGTTAAATTTACATCGTAGGTATAAACAAGAACCTAACCGGGGATTGGTAGAGTTGAGTGATTCATTGAGTATCAATCAGATGTTGATTTCGGTCTTCGGGGTTGATGCTTAGGGAATTATTCTCTTACCAATTTCCGATCAAAGATTAGCTAATATTAAACTAATAGAAAATTCCCGTAGAATGCATAAGCATTGTAAAGCCTAGGATTGTTGTTTAAAAGAAAAGGTACAGGCTAGTGATCCACATCATGTACTAGTAGTGACTACTAGGTAGCGAAGGGCAAGAAAGTATATAGATCCTGTTGTGCGGACTCGCAATTGTCGAAGGTGATAAAGTCCTAAGATTCTTGGCCCATAATAGTAGTTGTGTAGGATAATGTTTGAGTTAAAAACGGAAAAGCTTATTTGAAAAATAAACATGAGAAATTAGACTGAGCCAAACAAGCTAAGAAAGAGAATAGCCTAACTAACAAGAAACCAACAAATTCAGTGAAGCAACAAAACAAGACGGGAAAAAAGAAACGAAAATCATAAGACAAAGATGAACAAAAATGAAAACTTTTCAAGATAATTGAAGAAGGAAAAGAAAATTTCTTATGTAGTTATGCTTGGATTGGAAAATAGGAAATTTATATAGAATAGTTATGTAAAAATTCCGAGTACAATCAGAAAAGGTACCTAAAAGAAAAACGGATGATGAGAATTCTTCCATTTTATACCTTTTTGTGACATAAGAAATCGGAGTTAGAAAATTAGTTTTTTTCTAAGAATCAAATTTAATAATGGTTTGTAGGGTTTTGGATGCAACAATTGGGTGAGCTATGCTCTTATTCAGTAAGAGTATGGGAAAATTTGGATGAAAAATGTTTTAATTTTCAAAAGTATTGCATTCATATAGAACTGCAAGTATATATAGGATGTGAGCATCCTGTTTTGAAAGAGTTTTTAAAAGTTTGCATACATATAGGTGGATCCAAATTATGCAGACATGCTTTACTATGATGTATTTCACTTCGCACATGTGCACAATGTTTTCAACAATTGGATGCACACTTGATGGATGAATATTGCGAGGGATTATCTATTTTACTCTTATCGAATTTCGGGGACGAAATTCTTTAAGGGTGGGAGAATGTAACACCCCGCATTTTTAATATAATTAAAAATAAGATATATGCATAGATAGGTTAATAATGGTGATATACAATGAAAATTAATCAATACATGAAAGAAAAGGAAATATTAATTAAATAACAGTGTGTGTAATGGAGAAGATAATAAAGTATGGATAATTAATTCAAATATCAGGAATTAAGTAAAACAAGCATCACCATTGTGTTCGTCTTGAAATTTTACATGGAATAGAGTCCAAGTTTTCGAAAAATTGACTCCGTATGAAGGAGTTATGGCCTTTAGAAGAATCATAAAAATTCAAAACAGTTTGAAATTCGACCCAGGCAGCTGGGTGGGAAAATTCCCGCCCATTAACCAGACAGGTTGACCTTAGTGTCGACCTCCATCAAGGGAGGTCGACCTTAGTGTCGATCTCCCTTAAGGGAGGTCGACCTGCCCCCAGATCTGGGCAGTTTTGCCCTGTGACGTGTTCTGCTGTGTTTGTGCGATTCTGATGGCTTTTAGGCTGATCTAATGGTCCTAAAACACTCTCTACACCTATAAATACATCCCTAACCTAAACCTAATTCATTATAATTCTCTATGATGGCTCCATGACGCCAAACTTCAACCAAACATAGCCGCCGCCCCTAAACTCTAAATTAAATTGCAAGTTTTTCATCAGCTTTGGAGTTTAATCAAATCAAATTAGAAGTTCTTCATCAACTATTCGTGCTTTTCACCAACAATCAAATAAGAGGGTTAAATCAATGTTTCTACATCAACAACAAATCATTTCTCCAATCCAATCAATGTGAGTGGATTTTAAATTATATTTGTTGTATAATGTTATTAATATCGTTCGCCATTCCCCATGTATACATATAATGAATATGATGTTAATTCAATAAGAACAGTTATTTTATTTATGCCTACGTTGAATTCTCTCCTTTTTATTCTTTCCCCTTTTTATTTTTATAGCTAGGCTATCTCGAGCCTACGCCTATCATGGATATATGTGTTTTAAACGTGAATGAGAAATTAAGAAGGGAAATGGGTTGTTTGGGAATAATATGGATTGGAAGTATTGATGTATAATTTGAAATTGAATTATGGGTATGACTATACTGAAATGTTGAATTTGTGTAGATTTGCATAATTAAATTGGATATGGAATTTGTATAATTTAGTACGATTGGCATGTAATTGGATAACATGTGATGTGAAATTTATCTGTAATTTGGAAGATAAGTATAAAAGATGAATTAAATTATATGTATGAACGTGGAACTGGGTAATATGCAAATTTGGTATGAATAAATATGTGGTTTGGACAATTAATTTTAACATGGAATAGGCATGAATATGATTATAAGTGGATTTGGAATATACTACTTAAAATTTGGGTAATTTGGGGTATAAACATGAAATTGACACTATAGGCATAACTGGAACATGAACATATTTTTGAAGTTTGGAATCGGCATACGACACCTAGAATTGACATGAACTGTTAATTAGCTAAAGATGAAACATGGCTAACTCGAGGTTAGACTGAGTTTGTGGTGTAAGACTGCCCGGAACCGCCCGACACATCCAGCGACCGCAAGCAATAGGGTCTACTGTGAGAAGTTAGTCATAACGTGTTTAACCCGAGGTAAGACTAGGTTGTGGTGTAAGCCTGCCCGGAACCGACCGACACTTCCAGCAACCGCAATAATAGGTCCAATGTGAGAGGTTGGTGTATTAATAATTAATGCTAATGACACATGCTAAGTATGGTAGGGTTAACAACACTTAACCAATATGACATGATATGTGGGAGGGTTAAGTTAACATGAATGAATAGACAACACTTAACCAATATAACATATGACTGGATAAGTGGATGGGGTTAAGTCAACTTGGGTAAACTTAACCAACATAGAGATGGGGAATGTTAACAAACTATTATAAACCAAAGTTGCGGTAATGTAAAGATTAAATAATAGGTAGACTAAGGGAAGGTTATGACTTAAGATATAATACAAGATTTGAAGGGTGGAACAACTTATACCATAAAATAAGTTAATCTAAGATGAAAATGTATAAAAGTACCTGTGCGCTATCGTTTGATAAAAAGAACTTAAGTCATGCTTGAATTCGTTGGCAAACCTTAGTTAAAGAAGAACTAAGTAGAAAAACCTTAGTTAATGAGAACAAAGTAACCAAACCTTAGTTAAAGAAGAGCTAAGTAGACAAACCTTAGTTAATGAGAACTAAGTAACCAAACCTTAGTTAAAGAAAAGCTAAGTAAACAAACCGTAGTTAGTGAGAACTAAGTAGCCAAACCTTAGTTAAAGAGAACTAAGTAACAAACCTTAGTTAAAAGAAACTAAGTAATAAACCTTAGTTAGAGGGAACTAAGTATTAAAACAAATAAGTTGGATATAGATTGTAAAGCGAGGATGTGTAGTCCGTTGACAAAGATGACATAAATTATATGAATAACATAACAAGAGATTGGTTGAGTTGAGTAATTCTCTGAGTGTCAATCTGATGTTGATCTCGGTCTTCGGGATTGACACTTAGGGCATTATTCTCTTACCAATGTAAATATGAACGATAAAGAGAACTTGCCAGTAAACCTTAGTTAAGGGAGCTAAGTAGACAACGATTAAGAGAACTAAGTATTAAACCATAGTTAAGAAGACGAACGATTAAGAAAACCAAGTAGTAAACCTTAGTTAAAAGAATTAAGTACCAAACCTTAGTTAAGAAAATAAAGTACCAAACCTTAGTTAAGAGAGCTAAGTAAACAACGCGCTTGAACCAGTCCAGATATAGGATGAATAACCAAACATGGTAGATCATCACTAAGTCGTAGAATACGAGGAGGAGCGAACGCCCATCTAGAAACTCTTGTAGGCTCCAACGGACTGGGATATGAAGCACGCGGCTTCAGGGGACGTGTGGTAGGGTACTCTTGGTATCCCTCTGTGAGAATGCAGATGATCCACCTAGGATCACAGAGGTTAGGTCTGCACGGTTACAAGCCAAGAGTATGCCTTGGTTGCAATAATTAGAAGGCAACCTAAAGACTAGGATGGACCAGCATGAGTCGGCGAGACCATTTAGTGCCCTGTGATAGCAGCTCGCCGTCTACCTACCATCTTCAGTCAGTACGAAAAGCGGAAAGGCAGAGAACTCCAAAAGACCATATACTTGCTATCTAATTATGGGTGATGTAAGGCCAATAGGGAAGGGCATAGAGGGCCAGGCAGTTGTGCCAGGGAAAGTTCTGATTCTTGATTTTCATGGGTGCCTTTCGTTTGTTAGTTGAGGGAGGGGTCTAGTGGGACCATAGCCACTGTAAAGGCAGACCTTAGCATCTGCATCGGTAGATATCTTAAAGCTCCCGACCGAGTTTCGTGTTTCTTGATTAGCCCTGCCACGGGACTCGAGTTCTCACATATAGAGAACATGTGCAAGTAGATAGTAAGTACGATTGACGATACGTACGTGGGAAAAAGTCTAGGTACATACACATCGCTCTGGGTGGTGTATCATAGACTAGGTGGCATTACTCGATGACGGGACCTAGTCGAACCTAGGGTGGCAGTCCAAACGCTTACGTAATATAGTAATGAAGGTTCTATGCAGACGTAGCGTTGGTATACATATACATATATACACGAGATTATGTACGAAATGTGGCATTGGATAAGGGACTACATACATACGGAGGAGACCGTGCGAGTGGGATATACCTTAGTTGGGGGTAGCTACATATACACTATATTAGGTTGATCTACTAGGGAGTAGATGGGTGCGACATGAGTACATGCCATAAGGGCTATCAACACAAATAACCTAATAAACAAGAAAATGCAATAGATCGGTATATGTTGGGTTAAGCAGTATGTTTGTTAAGGTAAAGCTATATTTTAATTACAATATATTTTATTTCTTCCGCTATGAGGTGCTTTACGAGTTCTGACATGTTTCTTTATCTCTGTCTTTTCTGCAGGATACCAGAGCAAAACAGCTCGGGTCTCGATGGATTGGAATTTTGGAAAAAAAATCGGTCCGTCGGAACCCGGGTTGTTACATGTTTGCTTTCCAAGGTGGTGCTTTTAATCGATACGTTCATGCATGCTGATGTTTCTTTTTTTTTGCACTCGCCACTTGATTTGGTGTTATTGGGGTTGCCACATTACATCGGGTTTCAAGGAAGCAAGTGTTTGTTGGATAGCCTGTTAGTAAAAAATCTTCTTTTAGCAAATTTTGAATTATCAAGAATACTGCAAGTAAGAGGTTTACTCAGGAAAATATTCTAAAATGTGTTGTTAGTTACAGAGAAAATGTTCAGTGTTTTACTTGTAGATTATTTCAAACTGTTTACAAGAAGTTTTGAATATAACAGAAAGTAAAATACGAAGTAAAGCATGAAACAAAGCAGGAAGTAAAGCAAGAAATAGGGCAGTGCCAATGTTGATCGCTTATTCTGAGCCATTGAAATTGGAGCACCAATCATTGATCCTTAGTTGATTATCGGCCATGGATCTGTTTGAGTAGGAGTCCTGTTGTTTGGATCGGACTGGTAATTTGATGCCCCTTGCCCCTGGGGAGTTGTAGAAGGATTTGCAGCTTGAGGATTGTTCACATGTTGTTGCAATCTGTTTTTCCGAATCAACTCCCCACTCAAGCTTTTGAGGTGCCTACATTCGTTTGTAGTATGACAGGGTTAGTTGTGGAACCTACATAACTTTCCCGAGTTTACTGCCTTCTTGCCTATCCTTGTCGACCTTGGTTCTACATATTCTTCATAATTCTTCATTGCTATGTAGATATTTCCAGGGATGTCATTCAGAGGTGTTAGTTCCGACGAGTCAAGGAGACGAAACTTCTTATTAGCCTTGTTGTCGTTCCCGTCATTAACTCGCTTCTGCCCTAGAGTATTTTTCTAATTGTATTGAGTTGCAGCGTTTTTGGAAGCTTCAAGAGGTTGGTTTACGTCAACAATCTGAGGAGGCGTAGGCTTATTATCCAATCTCATGTACTCCTCGGCCTTTTTATTGAAATTTTCAAGCGTGCTTAGCTCTTTCATTTTGATCCATTTGCCAAATTTGTTATTCTCATATATAGCGCAAATTAGAGACATTAAGATCATGCGGGGCTTGGAATTCCCTACTTCGGATATGGCAGCATCGAATCTTTTGAGGAAAGCTTTGACAGATTCTCCTGGGTACTGCTTCACTGATGTAAGAGAAATAACGTCCTTAGCCTTCATAGCTTGCAACCTGAACAACTCCTTGAATTTCAGAATCAAATCATCAAATCGGTTGATGGAATTGTGCGACAGCCTTGTGAACCATAACGATGCAACACCTTCTAGATAGAGAGGGAAGCATAGGCATTTGATCTCGTATGTTTCTTTGGCTCTATTCATATACCATTCATACTTGTATAGGAAGTGATTCGGATCAGAAGTCCCATTGTATGGATGCAGGGTAAGATGGGTAAACTTCTTAGGGAATTCAGCTTTGCGGATCCTCTTCATGAATGGATTTTTGCCGAGGGAGAAGTCCCATTCCCTTTCTCTATCCTTGTGAGGCATGTTATCTTTCATGATTTGTTTTACCATATCCGCGATATATCCTTCGAGTTGTGTCGTTCCGGAGAGCGGACTTCGATCTCTTTTCCGGATGCTCGTCGTGGCGACCGATCGTGATTAGAGGATCTAGGTCTTTTACTTCCACTATGGGAAGGCGCCTCTTGACGGGACTTGCAACTTGTTTTAGCTTTCAACTTTGAGTCTTCGATATTAGCATCGTCTTTGTCAACAAGTCCTTCCAAGTTATCATTATGACGATCAGAGGCTGATGAGTTTGCATTCTCTTCAAGGTTGATATGAATTTTCAGAGGAGGAGCGGGATTTGCCTGAGCATTTACGAGAGCACTCATTTTGTCCATTAAAGCTTGATTAGCCTCCATCAAAGTTTTATTAGCATCGATCGAAGCTTTGTTGGAGGCTTCCATTCGTTGACCCAAGTTAGCGATGACGACATCTAATTCGGCTCTGGTTACTCCAGCTCCACTTATTGAGTTTTCTCCAACTTCAAAGCGGTTGGCAAGTGGAGTAGTCTCGTTGTTAGAAACGTTGTCATTTTCTTCAATGGCTTTACTTGCGGTCTTCTTAGATTTGGCCATTATTTCGGACAAAGACTTGAATTTGGAAGAGAGTTCGTCGATTGGCATACGTAGATCTTAGACTTGTAGAATCTATGATGGAAGTAGGCTTAGAATTCCAATGCAAGGCTGTTAAACTTGAGAGAAGTGTGAGAGAAGGAAGTGCGAACGTGGCCCCATGGTGGGCGCCAAAATGTTTAAAACAAAAATGGTTCAACACCAAAGGTACGTAAATTTTACTTCACCAATATGGTTAGAAATTGAAAGGAACCACAATCGCAAAATAAGCGGGAAAAATCAAGTAAATGCACAAGGATTTTTATAGTGGTTTGATCTAGAGTAGGTCTACGTCCACTTTGGAAGCCATTTCATTATTATGGAGAGATTTACATAATTCATCATCTCATACATCTCATTTTGACTCATTCTCTCTTTTTACAATGATTTTCCTCTCTTTAATGACTTGATTCTTTATAGACCGATATGGAATTGGTCGGATCCTTTGAATGCGATGAGCGTGATAGTGTATGCTTCCCGGTTTGAGCACTTAGAGGATTAACGAAGAGTCCATGGTGATTGAGATGTGAATCGAAGCTTCGAGGATGATTAACGGTGGTAGGAGAGAGCTTGAGATGATGGAAATGATGGATCTCGGTTTGGAGGTGGATGGAGAGAGCTTGAATCGATCTATAATGGAGGAAGGAGGAGACTTGGTCCACTTGGTGATGGAGCAAGATGGAGTGAGCTTTTGTGGCCATTAATGGAGTTTGGAGGTAGCTTCGAGTGCTTAAGAATGGTGGAGAAATGATTTGGCCAGCCCTTCGGGGTCCTAGAACCGGTCCCTTGAATTGTGGTGAAATGGGGTATTTATAGGGAAAGTTTGGACCAAGTGGCAAATCTGTAATTCTGGTGTTCAGATTTTGGGTCGCATGCCGATGTATTTACGGGTCTGCCATTGGACAACTGGTGTACAACACTTTACAGTTGTACACAACTTGTCATGTATGACCAGAAATGTTTGAACGAACGGTCAGGAAACATGAGATTGCACGAGTGAGCTATTTATGTCTCTGGGGCGAGTGACCTTGCTGTCAACAGCGCATGGGCGACCTCAAAATAATGAGCGAGCGTCCTGTAATACATATGACCGACCATGTTCACTTGCTACGTGCGGCTGCACCATTATACACATTCATATGTTGCTTTGTTTTCATTTGGAAAAAAAGGGAACAAGAATTACAAAGGATGCCACTCCCTTTGTTATTTGTTTTACTGTTCAAAATGGGGATTGAAAATTATGAAACATGCTATTGCCATTTTCTTGAATCTGCCTCGTCCCTTTCGAGCTTGTTCGACCGAGTTCTTGTGCTGGTGACCGACCACTATGGATGAGCGACCCCTGCTCGATCCTGAAGCTATGGTGCTCGACCACTAAGCTTGCCTTGCTCGACTCGGTTTTTTCACCACGCACAACCACCGGTTGGAAGCTTGCTCGACCCAAATTGCTGTGCTCGATCCCTTGAACTAATGATGTTGTGGCATGTTCGTGTGACCAGCCTAATGATGAAGTGAGCGAGTGATCTACTAATGTTGGTTCCTTATTGGCTGAGCTAAGTACTCACACTCGAGATGATCGACAAAATATCTTAGGTGGTTTTTGGTAGTTAACAATATTTATTAATCAAGAAAAATATAGTAGAGATTTAATTAATAAATATAATTTAACTACAACCAATGGAAGACCTACACCTATGCAACTAATATAGCCCTAAGTAAAGATGATACATCAAAAGATGTCGATTAAAAATTACATGGAGGAATGATAGGATCGTTATTGTCTATAACCGCTAGTATATCAGATATAATGCATATTGTATGTCTCTGTGCAAGATATCAATCTCAACCTAAAGAAAATCACTTGAATGTCGTAAAACGTATTCTACGCTATGTAATACGTACATTAAATTTTGGATTATTTTATCCTAAAAATGATTCGTTTGATTTAGTAGCCTATTGTGACGCTGATTATGCTGGATGTAAATCAGATCGAAAAAAACTAATGTAATGTGTCACTTCTTAGGTCATTCACTAGTCTCTTGGTTTAGTAAAAAGCAAAATACAGTATCTTTGTCAACAACTAAAACAGAATCTATGTCTGCTGCTTTGGCTTGTTCACAAGTAATATATATGCAACAAACTCTAAAATATTTCAGATTAAATACAAATAAACCACCAATATATTGTGATAATATAAGTGCTATAAATATATCTTAAAATCTAACACATCATTCGAGAACTAAACATATTGATATAAGACATCATTTCCTTAGAGATAACTTAAGTAAAGAGAAAATTGCACTAGATTTCGTAGAAACAGAAAAACAGATAGCTGATATATTAACCAAACCGTTAAATGAAGCAACATTCACTAAATTTAGAAGAGAATTAGGCATTTGTTCTTTGAGTGAAATGGAGTAATTAAATACATAAATATAATAAAAAATAAAAATGTATGTAGACATGCAAGTTTGTACATATAGACATATAACTGCTAGTTTTTTCAAATAAACTCCCACCAAAAAGTAGTTACAACCAATATTTAAACTCCTAAATTTGAAATTTCTCCTTAATCTCTTCGTTTTCTCTCCGTTAAAACTATGAAATAAAATAAATAATAGCCTCCTCTAATAATTCAAACCAAAACAACACCATTTCCTTTCCCGAATCTTCCCCTGGTCCATTTCAACGTACTACGCTTGCGAGAGTCATAAAATTGGAGGAATATATGAAGGATACGCTGCAAATGTTGACTGAAATTCAACTACTTCAAATAAGGATGAATAGAGAACAAGAGAAGCAGGGGAAGATAATAAGTAATATACAATGGTTTGTAATGGATAATCAAACCAATCCGATTATCATTGAGGATGATAATCAAGAAACACACATGGAAGAAGAAGGAGAAGAAGAAGAGATGGAAGAAGAAGAGGAAGAAGAGACGCCAAACGAAAACATGGAAGAAGATGAACAAGTAATTTTCGTAGGCGAAGTGTGTTTTGGCAAAGAAGGGAATGTGATTGTAAGGACCCGTAACTTCCCCGTGAAGGAAAGAGCGGAAACTTTGAGAACAACACACAAAAGGACGTAGAAAGAAGAACATTTCATTGTTAATTACAACAACTCCATCAGAACCAGAATATACAGAGTATAAATCAATATTACACATTCACTAAATATCAAAGATTACAACACATTACATAGCAGCGGAAAATAATACAAAACACAACTAGAAGTAATACACGGATACAGAGCTTTCCGAGTATCGTTCTAGCTGTAAATCAGGATCCTGTGAATATAAATCTGCAAAACCAAAACTACTAGTTGCCCGTGTCAAAATAAGGGCACCCAGAGTTTAGGTTAAAACAATAAACTCCAGGTCAGTCATGTGACTGGTGTGAGAACTAAAACAGTTATTAATCTTTATTTTAAAGTTAGGTAAATCAAGGGATCACGCCGTATAACATGGAACGGGTTTCCTCCCAAGAATACCAGTGCATAAAACAACAGCGCGATGCTAAATAAAGAATAATGAAGCTATTATAAGACCCAGGTCCCATCCCACAATGCAACACAAGCCGGAGGATAGGGTTTTTACCTTATAATAGCCAAAGAATGCTTGATACGCTAAAAACAAATCATTTGATACTATTATAAATGCATAGTGTATAAAACAATTTCAATCATAAGTATCAATCATAGACGGCATAAGTGCCCCATCCCACTATGTCGCCATACTAGGCTCTACAAATAAAACGCAAAGTCACGTGTTGGAAGTTGGATTTCCATCTGTGAACCGAGGCAAAAGATAGTCCTCTACCGATTCAAGACAATCTAGCCTACCATGTCTCAGGATCAGAGCTCGAGTGACCCTTGGATCGTCAGGGCCGGTCCATCGATGTGGATTAAACTTAAACCCTGGACACTGCGTTCCCCCGCCCTATGGGGCGAAAATGAGCCAAATGACTCCATCGGCTCCACACAGTCACTGATATATCCGAGGCGCCTCGCAACAACAACAACCACATAAGTCAAACTTGTCAGGGCGTGTAAAACCACTGACGCCACTTCTAGCTAAAAGGAAACGCATGCCCTCCCTGAGGTCCTCTCCCGTTTCTGGTTCACAACCGGGGTACGAGGCTCGCGAATCAACGTTACACAAAGCTATGACATACAGGCCGTGCTTTGATCATCACCCACAAGACTTTTCTTTTCAACATAAGCCTTGATCATTTGCCACTTAGGCATGCTACATAGGCAATTCACTCCATGCGATTGATATCCATCAATATATGACCCCTGAGCTCGTACGTCTCAGAGAAGGGCGTTAAGCAAGAGAATAAATTCTCCGCCGCCAAACAGATATATATTTAATAGAAATCAATCGCACAGACTAAAATCCAATGTCAGACACACAGTCCATTTACAAGTTCGTTCTAGGTCTGAACGAAACCGGAGGCACTTGGTACCTCGCATATCCATCGATCTCCAAGTACGTCTGGACGACCACCAACTGATTCTCTCCTCTTGGGTGTACGGCCCAATCAAGATCATCAGTAATCACCCAAACAACGTGAAGACCTCCGGTCTTCAACCACCGTCTTCATCCTCGACACCACGTCGAATTAGTTATTCAGAATGGGATAAACCCGGTCTTTCTGAATAACTCGCGTATATAATAAATAAGTGTTACACAAACACAACATACGCCACATTCCAATTCAGAATATTCTTTTATTCAAATATTCTTATACTTTGGGAAAGGTTCTCATTAATTTTATCAAAGATAAATTCTTTAAATTTATTATTTAATCTTCTTTGAATATCAATTCAAACTGGTCGGGATTAGCGAACCACAACGAAGTAATCATTTATTTTATTTCCCAATCCCAACCTATTCATCCCATGAAGTAAAACTAGTTATACTTCCTATCTAACACCACAGTGTTATCGGTAAATTCAATTACCATTTCACGTTCAAATCTAATTAAATATTTAACTATCGCCTGGAGCAAAACTGGTGATACTCCATTTTCGACCTTTTCAATCTAATTAAAGATTCATTAAAACCCCACTTAGTTTTAATCTTCACAGAAATCAACATCCTATCTTTAACTGGGTTAAAGAACCAATGTCATTTAAAACACGGTTCACTATAAACCCAAAATCACATTCCATTAATTATCGGGTTAAAGAACCAGTGTTATTTAAAACACCATTCACGATAAACCCAAAAATCAATCCCAATTCAATTCCAATTAAATATTATTTAATTGGCACACTTCATTAAATCTAAATAAACAGATTTAATCTTTTTCTCAACTGGGTTTAAGAACAGAGTTAATGAAAACACCATTCACGACAAACCCAAATCCCATTTGATATTAAATACAAGGCTCTGAATAGAAAATATATCGGCTTATATTCAATAACAAATTCTACGACCAACAAATATCGTATTAGAAATAACGATATAAATTTATCTTTCAAATTTCCATAACAATATCTGTATAATCACGAAATCCAACATCGAGATATTCCACAGACAATTTCGATTCAAATCCATTCCAATTCAATTATTGGAAATTCTGGTTATTTTCAAAACTGTTTCAAATCCACTTTATTTATTTTAAAAATAAATAGAATTATAATTCTAGTTCAAGACTAGTTCATTTCGATAAAAATCTATTTTTATCTTTTCAAATATGGAAATTCTCATCCCAATTCTTCACAAATTATTTCATATGATTTTACACAAACTATTACTATTTTTAATAATTTTATCAAGGCCCGCACAGTCGATTTCCACCAACGGCCATCGAACTGCACTTACAGCGACCTTTTCCAAATTTGAGTTAGACATAATTCCAAATCCAACCGTCAGATCCCAAATTTCCAATATTTGTTAGAAAGCTCTTTTCGATACGAACCCAACGGTTTCGGTTTTAGGAGAATCCGACGGTCGGATCTCCCGCAACGTCAATTCAAAGTCAATGGTCAAAATTCGCGAACTGCCACAGCGCGGCGCATTCTATTCAGGCCACTATATTATATATATAATATATATAATATATGCTTCATCGATTTCCTTTCAAAACGTATTTTATAAATCGTTTTAAATTCGTTTTCAAAACGATTTCAACTTCATATTCAATTTCTAATCAAAATTGAATATTCCACATCATCGATATACAAATGATAATATTGTCAAAACGTTATATTTTGAAATCACTTTCTTTTCTATATTCATTATAAAAATGAATAAAATCGATATAAATATCGTTCACGTCTAAATGGCGTCAATCTAACCAACATGGCTTTATATTCAACACATGAATGTTTATTCTATTCAACACATGAATATATATTTTCTATTCAACACATGAATTTATTTTCTATTCAACACATGAATTTATTTTCTAAATTGGAATGAGGTCAAATCAATTACCATATAACGTTTATTATATGGATTTTCTACAACACATGTATATAATAGCAACGGTAAACAATCAACCATCATCCAGAGTGCACCACACAACTGCACAAGCATTAAATATAACTAATTAACGCTTACACAGTGTGTCAATCCATCGATTGACATACAACTAAACAATCGGGATTAGTGTACGTCAAATCTCATCCCAATACCCATGTGGGATTTCAAATCAACAAACACAGGTTTTATTTGTGCAGTTGGGCGATGTGTAAAATTTATCGTCCCAATCAATATCAGTCAAATCAGTGTATATAAACAAATCGTCCGATTTGTTTATAAATATTTATTTTATATACACGTTAAAAATTATATTTTTAACTATCAAATATTTTCCACTATAAAATATTTTATCTCATTCCACATCACACAATCAAATTTCACAACACAGCAATCAACAAACAAGTCATCCATGGTCTGTGGACGACGGGTATCGGGTGCTACTAAACACCGTCTGCATCCTAGTATATATTTCAAACTAGAAATAAATTAAAGGTGAGGAGTTCTCACCAACTAGCTAATCCAATACCATGACTCTTCTTATGTAGAAATCTTCGTCGTGCTCGCCTTTTGTCAATTCCATTGTCCGTAGCCACTACATATATAAAAATCACATTTTTATATTGTTGCTATGTATATGAAAATCATATTTTTATAACGACTCTATATGGATAAAAATCCTATTTTTATACCACTACTATATGGATAAAAATTCTATTTTTACACCGCTACAATATAGATAAAAATTCTATTTTTATACCGGTGTTCATATAATAAAGATCATATTTTTATCACGTCATTTCATTAAATAAAAATCATATTTTTATTTCTACTTCATATGCTTTTACAACGCTTCTTTCTATATAAAAATTATATTTTTATCTTGCTAGTAATATAATAAAAATTATATTTTTATTACTCTACATGAATAAAAATCATATTTTTATTCTTCCTATGATATAGAAATTATATTTTTAATACTCTACCTAAGTAAAAATCATATTTTTATTATTTACATTTTATAAGAATTATATTTTTATGAAAACAAAGATCATACCTTTCTTATGTAAACAAAGATCACCACTTTTCTATTAATTTAAAACTGAATTTAAACCATGTTTTATATAAATTGAAATCAGATTTTAAACTGATTAAACTAAGCTAAATATTTAAAATAAATTAAAACAAAACAAAAGAAATAAAAATAAAAATAAAAAGGACTTACAGCGAATGAGGGGGGGGCTGCTAGCGTTCGAGGCCAAGGGGGAGGCATTGTCGGTCGGCGGTGGGGGCGCGCCACCTGGTGGTCGGCGGTTACCTTCGGGGATTTGGGATGGCAGTTTCCTCTCAAAGAAGGGGGAAGAGAGAGAAGCGGTGGCTTAGAGGGGGGTGTGGCCTTGCTCTGGCGGCGACATACTGCGGGGGGAGGGGGAGGGAGCGCGGCTCCTCCCCATTCTTCCTCTCCTTTTTTTTCTTTTTTCTTTAAATCGAACTGAACTGTCAGGAGAAGGGAAGGGGGTAACGGGTTTGACTGGGTAAAAGCAAAAAGGGGGTGGGCCATTTAAATAATTTATATATTTATTTAATTTTATAATCCATAAAGTTACTTTTTATTTTGACCTCGAAATCAAGCCCACCGACTATTGTCCATAGCTAATTACCCTCATTCCGAACACAATGGGATATGTTTCGTAAGCTGATTCGACTGTTTCGATCAGTTTCTGTCAAAATCAAAATATATATCTATACATTGAATTTGAACGCGCATTTCAATTTACCGGGGCCACATACGAACTCCACAAATTCCTGAAAAATATTTTCTAGCTTCGTATTGACGATACGATCCTAACAAAACTAATTTCGTCAAATTCTGAGACCGTTTGAAAGATGGCCATTTTTCAGTCGATTAAAATCAACTAAAACTGGTCAAACGCGTTTTCCTTTACCACGCTCACATATTGATTCGAAAAATTATGAATTTTGGAACCAAGCAATAACTTGACATCACGGATCCAACATAAGTGGTTTCGTCGAAAACCGAGGGCGTTTGCAAAATTCCCATTTTTAAGGGCCAGAATTCCATAGCGACTATTTTGAATTTTCAACTGGACATATCTTTTTATCCCAGCTATGAAATTTCAATTTTTCGGATTCGTGGGAAAGATATTCTCAATTAGATTCTAATATTTTTGTCTTCACTAAAATCCGGTTTATTTTGAATCCTGTACATTCATTTGAACTTTGAAATCGAATTTTCAAACTACCGCGCCATTTCAGGCTCGTTATATAATTAAAATAAATTATTTATATTCTAACGATGATCTATATAAATATATACATTCGAATTCTATTCAAAATAGATTTCTCGTCGTTATTATTTAAAATAAATCATTTTAAATGCTCAAAATTCACTAAAATTGCCAAAATAAAAAAAATTAATTGGCTCAGATTTCCGGGTTATTACAGTGATGGAGCAAATTGGGAATTTTTTCTTTATTATCCCCATTTCCCAATTCACAAATCCCCGATTGTTAAGAAACACTAAACGTTTAGGTGTTTTTTGGTATATTTTTTCATGATGTACGTGTTACGATTGTTTGTTTTGATTGGATTGCTTGTATTGATTGTAAATATTGTTTGATCATTTAATTTATATAATGTTTGATTTAGATTACTTAGTATATTTAGACTAGTATAGTCATTAAAATAGGAAGAGATCTAAGTTTGTAGGTTTAGTTTAGAAAGGATTATACTTTCCATTAGTACTAGGATCACTATTAGTATAAATTTAGGGGGAGTATAGTTATATATACTTTTTGTTGATGACAAAGGGGGAGAATTATAAAATAAAATAAGTATAGTTTAAGGGGGAATATTAAAGGATTCACGGTGAAAGGGGGTGTAATCAAGGAATTAATTCGACAGCTAATATCAGGTATGAATATTTTATAAACCAAGGTTGTCATCATCAAAAAGGGGAGATTATTGGAGAATGGAATTTTGTTGACAAAAACCTTGTTTCAATCATTATTGATTATAAAATATATATTAACACTATATCCAGAATATATTTATGCAGGATTTATATGAAGGAAATAAATATTGAAGACTGTACAGTTTAAGAGATTCAAGATTTCAAAGGAGATTCAAGACTACTTAGTATCAAGATTTCAAGAGTTCAAGATTATCAGTGTAATAGAGTCTAGTTAGTATGTTAAAACTCTTATTAGCACTAGCAAATTTCTATTTTCAAATTATCCTTATTAAATTGATTTCAAATTATTTCAAAATACCTATAAAATGATTTTAAATCATCCAAAGATTTTACTTATGATTTCAAATATATATATATATACATACATATATATATATATATACATATTTCTTATATAGTTTATACACATTATATATGTGTGTTATATAGTTTTATATCATTTATTTATATAGTTTTATATTATATGTTTAAATTATATATTACCATGCTTTTATACTTTAGAAAACATATATTAAATAACTAGTTTTGATAAAAGAATTTCCAGAATATATATATATTGGTTTAAACACTTGAAAAATGATTTAAAAAATTCAAATTTTAAGTATATGTCGACATACACACATATACATGTCGACATATAACTGTCAAAATTTTAAATTCAAATAGATGTGTCTTTTCATATTTAAAATGTTCCATGAATGGTTGTGTCACGTAGAACACTATATAAAGGGTCTGATTTCAAATTTTTTTCGTAAGTTTTCATCCCCTTCTTCCCTACTTAATATTCCACCATTATTCTACTTTAAGATTCAAATTTCTACAATTATACTCTGTCGATTTCAATACAAATTATATCATTCTCTTTATATTCTTTATCTCTATCAAATACTCTATATTTGGAAGTGTTATTCATGAGTTATAGGGCTATTGTAATTGTTAAGGAAAGGGTGCGCTCCTTATTTCCCGTAAATCAAGGAAAAGGAGCTGTGTTAACCTTGTAGCCGTGAAATCAAGGGTGTTGAATCGGTGTTAACCTTGTAGCGGTGAAATCAAGGAGGTTGTAAATGGATGCTGATATTAATAAAACTCTGCACCAGCGTTGCGTGGAACTGGACATAGGGGTAATCCGAATCGATTTAAAATCCGATGTGTTCTTTCCTTTTTGGCATTTTATCTCTATTTATATCAGCATCTGTGATTGTTTCTGTTGTGATATTTATTATGTGATTCATATAGTTGTTTTAGTAATTGTTTATTGTTTAAGATTTCATTAAGTTCTTTAAAACACTATTCACCCCCTCCAGTGTTAGTTTTTCCTTCAGATTCGTGATTCTCATCCCTAACACTTTTTATTATAATTAATAATAAATAATACAATATAGTACAGGTGATTGTAGTTAATAATCAGCTAAATCGGTTTTTAAGGTGGACCGTCCACCTCTTACAGAATTTATATTGTTCCGTCCACTCTACCTAACATGCTTATAGTACTGGAGCTAGTCAAATTTAATTAGACTACAGTAGAATGCTCCACGCAGGGAGGATATGACCTATCACTTGACTTACTACTCAAGGAAGTGAATTACATCTAAATATATAACACCAAATGTCGTATACAAATTGCATGGGTACAGTCACAAGAACTGTTACATAAAGCTATAGTAAAAACAGCTGGATCAAAGTGAAAGCACAGTTGTAGCAGCAATTGCCACAAGCTCCACATTTACAAACTAAATTAGGATCTTACCAAGAGAGACTTCAAGGAGAAGCTCCATCAACAGGCCCAAAAATGACAGTAAATAGGGAAGGAAGGAGAAGATAATGAGTGTGTGAGCATCACCATGAATCAATAGTAAACACAAGGGGCCAACACACCAAACTCCCGTTACCCAATTTTGCACCTGATAATAACATAAACTACACTGCAAGGCTAGAACATATACCAGAGAATACCAATCACCACAATAGACACCATGTATAGTCAGTGCTTCGCATCTCGTATATAGGTGACATCATAGTGATGACAATCGTTCAGACTCCACACAAATCAAGCCAAATAGACAGTAATTCCATAACAAAGTCTGAACTTCATTTCACCGAAAGAAATTTACCAAACACCCAAGAAACTGCTAGTTAACCAAAAAACACACTTATAAGAAAGATCTATAGACAATGCAATGCAATGCTTACATTGAATACACTAGCAGCCAAAATGTAACATCACAGACACTACATACCATTAGGGAGTTGCTGCTTACCAACACCTCCGCCTCAGTGTCTAAATCATTTCCAAAGCAAAGTCCAGTAGTTAATGAACTAGCAGAGGTCATAGTTTCCTGAAGTAGCCCTGACACAGTGGAAGAGAGGTTGTCTGAAGTGATTTAAGGGTAAGGGTATCTGCTTAAACGAGGTTGAGGAATTTGGGGAGAAGTGGAGTTTAAAACGATTTCGTGAGAAAGCTTCAGATCTGAAAGAGAAGAAGTAAACGTGAAAACCACCATGCAGAGTAAAAGCAACGAAGGGGATCTGAGGAGATCTAAGAGAAATGGATATGTGGAGACAATAGTAAGGAGTGAAGAAATTAGAAGAGAGAGAGTGAAAAGAAGAAAGGGGCGGTTTCCTTGATGCCATTAACGGTGGTTTTCACGCAAAAGAAGCTTGTCGAAGGTTTTTATTCATGTTCCATCTGTTCCAAGACAATTTTATGATTAATCATTTCTTTTTTCAATTAATTAAAATTATAATTAATTTAAATAATTCCACTTAATTGTTTCTTAAAAACAATTAATCCAAATTATTAACCATTAGGTTAATCTCTGACTTACTTACCCACAAAATTCATTTAAGTACAAGAATTTGTTAAAGCAAATCATTTGATAATTACTAACAAATTTTAACCATAAATATTAGATTTCTTTAAATAAAATTCTTATTAAAAATAAATCATATAAAGTACATTAATAAATTTAACTTTAGTTATAAAGTAAATTTTAAAACTTCAGTTCAGTCAATTCATCTACGTTAAATCAACGTTTATAAAACGGTGGATTTTTAGGTTATCTTCTATTAATCACTTAATCAATACTATATATTTATTAATAAACATCGATGTTGAATTTCCAATTCAACCATCAACATCCAAATAGATTTTCAATATCATTAATGTCGGATAGTATATATATAAACAATATGAAAGCAAATAATATTTAAAACAATTGAAGAATCCCATTGGATCACTCCACCCTGTTCTTCCCTGCTTCACTGTTAACATAAAAGTTTAAATATACATGAAACAGAAATTTGAAGTAATTCATTTAAAAATGAATCTTCTGCTTAATAGTAGTTAGTGTCAAGGTTTAATCTGTTCATAGACAGAAATTGTTTAACCATAATCAACCAATCAACAATAATTCAATCAATCAATCAATTCATTCAACAACAACCATTTCAATCAAAAAATTATATCAAACAATTAAATATCGATTGAACAACCCTCCCTCTTCCTCGTTTCACCACAAAATCCAACAACACCTTCACCAATCTTCTTCTCGTCCAAGCCTCCATCTTTCCATCACTGTATAGTCCAACTTAATTGAACTACTCTACCTCGTCGTGGCTTCCATCCTAAATGCACGCCCCTCAGTAAAGATCATGACATTTATTTTCATCGAATTCCCCAAATTTTCCTACATAGATGTTAAATCACACGCTAAACCCAAAATTAACATACATTTTTTGAATCAATGCTTATCATGAATTTGTGAACCCAAGGTCCATTGCGGGTTTTTGGTGCGACAGAAATCGAGTTTGAACCCTTAGAAACCCATATGAGCGTGAAGCTCTTGCTTCCAGTAGTTCATCGAATCCATCCGTGCTTGATTTCGTTTAGATTTCGATTTTTCTGTTAATTTTTGAAGATTAATTTTTCACTTTTTATTTTGATGGTGGAGGTAGTATTGGTATTGACCAAAAATGAAAGTGAAGAAGGGTTTAAAAATGTTAAGGATAATATATAGGGTAGAAAAATATTTTTTGTTCGATTATTTTATTCAATAATAGTTATCGCAATTTGAGTTCGTTGTTTATAAATCTGTATGATCACACACGAAATCCTTTTAGTGACGAAAATGGACATACAACTATAGTTTAATATTTTGGACCCAATGAAACATGTTTCGTCGAAATCCGAGTTCGCCTGAAAAAATAATGTTATTTTTAATATTAAAACGTTAATCGATATACATTTATTTAGCCGATTCTCACATAATAACACCAATTGGCAGAGAACTTGAAATCCTACAATAATTAGCCATTACCAACTTAATGAAATTCGTTCCATTGGAATTGGAAGTCATTTGAAAAAATGGTTATTTCTATACGTTATATTAAGACAATAAAATATAAATCGATTTTAAAATAATTCAGTTTAGTAATAATAAATTATTATCATCGTATATATTCAAAAAGAATTATTCATAGCTTCAAAATAAACTAGTTTGAGTTTTAAACTCGATATTTCATTTTTAAGTTAAATTTGTATCCATTTAATTCCAAAATCCTTTTATTTTATTTAATAAATCGTTATGGTTTATTAACGATTCCATAGCGAATTTCTGAAAATTTGGTTTTGACATAACTCAAAATCTACAAAATGAAATCTCTATTTTTCTCTTTCATTAGAAAACTATAATCCAATAGATTCTTATTTCAAAGAATTCCGACTTATATTGGATCCTGTATACTCAATTGAAGTTCAAAACGTAAAACTATGAATCATTGCGATGCTGCAGGCTCGTTTTAATTAAATTATAATTAATACATTCAACCTTCATTTATTCAATAAATTCGTTATTATAATTTCAAATCTAAGCTTGACTAAATCTTTTGAATTACCCAATTCACATTATATTTCCAATTCAACTAGTTCATTCTGGAATTGAACAAAATTGAAGGCGCTTTATTCCTCGTCCAATAAAGGAGAGAAGCCCTTGCAAATTCAGAAATTCTCAAAATTCGTCTGAGCCACTGATATATATAACCTTATAATGGGAGCTACTGGAGGCATCAACAAGCAGTCCTTTCGATGTGAAGATTCCCGATCTTCAACCACCGTCTTCAATATCTTCATTTGCTCCATTTCATCGTATCATTATTCGAAATGGTTTTCGGATAGAAATCCGATCCTGGTCTTTCCGGATAATTAGCGTTATTTTAAAAACATATGAAAGTATAATTAATTTGGCATTGTCATGTAATTTGGCGTTGTCGTGTAATTTTTGTATGCTCATCCCATTTTCAGTATTCTGTCATGTAATTTGGTGCTTTAGCTCTATCTTTGGATGTGCTTGCCTTTGCTTTGCTTTTCTTTCGAGGTATATGAATTTTGCTAGTATGGTAATTGATGGCTCGTCCTGGCCCAGGCTGTGATGTGATGTCATGACTCTAGCTTGTATCCTCATGTCAAATTGTTATGTAATTAAGCTATGTTACTTAGGATGCTAGTGCGTTATCCTTTACCATGTCACTTCCCTCTGCTGCATTGTTCCTTATAGGTATTGTGTGGCCCCATGTAATTACTGTTGTGGTACTATGTTGTCACTGTATGATCTTATAAGCTTTGTAATTCTTAGTTAATCACTTGTAACTATGAAATAACTCCCTGCGTGGAGTGATGGTGAACGATCAACCTTAAAAACCGAAGTAGATAGTCACTTAGTCTGTCTCCTGGAATAATGTATTTACTATTTGTTATAATAAAAAGTTTTTGCGGCTACTTTAAAAACCGGTCGGCTATGCCGAAAAAATACAGGATTAATCAAGTCTTTTTTCACTTAAGTTGATTAATTAAAACATTTTTAAAACAGTCCTCCATTTGTTATCCTTTAACGAAGTCCTTATTTGAAAAGCTTATTAATGATTAGACCTTGTTAATCTTGATAACCATCCTTAAATCTTTAAACCAAGATTAATCTTACCCAAGGTTCCTGTTAAAATTCACATTCCAAAAATATATTTTATAATTTCCTCTTTAGAAATATTTTTAAATCAAAGAAAATTAAGCTTCAAAAAACTAAATAATGATTCATTAACTCTTTATCAAGATTCATTACTATTCCTTTACTTTCCTTTTAAAAAAACATCTTTAAATCAAGATCATTAAGCATCATATTAATTAGCCTTTAAAAGATCTTAATCCTTTTATATTTCAATTCATAACTTAATTTTAGTTGGGTTAAAGAATGACGTTATTTAAGACACCATTCACAACCAACCCAAAACTAATAGATATTAAATATAAGATTTAAACAGAAATTATAACAGCATATATTCAATTCCAATTCTCTTAATCAACGAATACAATAAGCGGAATAACGATACAAATATCATTCAAATTCCTCAAATAGTATATGTATAAACAATGCAATTTCATATCAAATATCCGAGGATTATTTCTATCCAAATCCAATTTATTTAAGTTTTAAAAACTTTTACCTTAATTTAAAGATTTATCAAAGGGTACATTAGGCTAACATCCTTATTAACTTTCATACTAGAAAAAAAACTCGTTCCGTTAAACAAATAAAAATTAGGTCCCTATTTTTAAATGCAGCTCCGAAAATTCCAGTTTTGTCCTTTCTTTCTCTTCAAAACTCTTGGCGCACGAAAACACCAGCTATTTCATCATTTCTTCCATCAAATCATTCCCCCTCATCACATGATCAACCAAAATAAATAAATTAAAAGCCGATTTACGACATTTTCAATCTCGCTGTTAAGAAATCTGCTTCAACGTCGCCATTTTCAACATAAAAATACTCTAAATGGCACGAACTAAGGTATAATTTCGAATTCTTTGTTTTAACTTCCTCTATTGATAATTTATGCATATTACAGTTTCTAATATGAGTAATCGACATATTTTAGGATTCATCGTAATTTATTTTAAAAAAAATTAGCCTATGCAAACAATTATACGGAAAAAGCACAAGACTTAGGTATAGTTGTTTATTTCGTAACAAATATGTAAAATTGTTGAAATGACTACAATATTTACCGTTTTCGGTAATTTTCAGGCATGGAGACAATTATGTCGAAAAAAGAGAACAAATTGGCATAGTTACTTATTTTTCAACAAGTATTTGACAAAATTGTTGAAACAATTGCAATTGTTACTGTTTTTAGCCATTTTTAGGCATGGATACGATTATATAGAAAAAAGCACAACAAATAGGCGTAGTTACTTATTTCTCAGCAAGTGTTTGATCAAATTGCTGAAACAACTGCAATAGTTACCGTTTTTAGTAATTTTTAGGCACAGAGACGATAATATGGAAAAAGTACAACAAATAGGCATAGTTCCTAATTTTGCAACAAGTATTTGAAAAACTTGCTAAAACATCTGCAGTAGTTACTGTTTTTAGCAAATTTAAGCATGCAAACGATTATAAGGGAAAAAGCACCACAAATAGGAATAATTGCTTATTCCTCAGTAAGTATTTGATGAAAGTGATGAAATAAATGCAATATATGTTGTTTTTAGTAATTTTTAAGCATGCAAACGATTATATGGAAAAAGCACCACAAATAGGCATAGATGATTATTTCTCAGTAATTATATAAAAAAATTGCTGAAACAAGTGCAATATTTACTATTTTTTAGCAATTTTCAGGCACACAAATAATTATAAGGACAAAGCACCACAAAGAGGTATAGTTGCTTAATTCTTAGCTAGTATATTATAAAATTGCTGAAATAACTTCAATATATATTGTTATTTTTAGCAACTTTCATGCATGGGGACAATTATATGAAAAAACCACCACAAATAGGCATAGTTGCTTATTTCTCAGCAAGTTTATGACAACTGTTGAAATAACTACAATATATACTGTTATTTTAACCATTTTTAGACATGCGGATGGTTATATGAAAAACCACCACAAATAAGCATAATTGCTTTTTTATCAGCAAGTTTATAATAAAATTGTTGAATTAACTGTAATATATACTTCTATTATTGCAATTTTTAGGCATGTAGACAATTATACCAAAAAACTACCACAAATAAGCAAAATTGCTTATTTCTCAACAAGTTTATAATTCAATTGCTAAAATAACTGCAATATATACTGTTCATTTAGCAATTTTTAGGAATGTAGATGATTATATGAAAAATCACCACAAATAGGCATGGTTGCCTAATTCTCAACAAGTTTATGATAAATTTGCTGAAATAACTTCGACGTTTAATGTTTTTAGGCATGGAGATGATTATATGGAAGAAACCACAAAACGTGGTTATAATTGCTTATTTCTCAGCAGTTATATGTATAAATTGGTGAAATACTGCAGTAGTTATACTATTTAATCAATTTTAGGGCATGGAAATGATTAAATGCAATAGTTGCTTACTTCTCAACATATATTTGGTCAGACTTCTGAAATAAATTCAATATTTGTCAGCAATTATTGTAATTAACATACTGAATTTAAGCATAAATTTATTGTTGAAAAATAAGCACCTAATTTATAAAAGTGCTAATTTATTTTCAATTATTCTTAGGCATGAAATTTTGGATACAACCAAAAAACTACAGAAACAATTGCAATAATTTTACATAGTTGCATCTATATCTTCACTTTTCATAACATTCAAAACTTATTTAACAATTTTCTACCATGTTACTACAAAAAAATGCAGTGGAAAAAGAAGACGAAAACATAAGCATCCAAGAAGTAAAATCATTAATTATGACAGACAGGCCATCAACTTCAAAGCAAATCGGCAAAAAGAGGAAAATGGATCATGCTGAAAAAATTGTTAAAAGAGAGGAAAACTATATAAACAATCTAAGGCCATTCATTGAACTGGTTGACAAAATAAGAAATGTAAACCTACTTAAAGTCAACCATACAAAATATCTTGAAAAGCTGTCTCTCTTCAAATTCATAGACATGGTATTTGATGTGTCATTCCTATATCAAAGGCTACAAAAAATTCAATAATATTAGATCTTATCATCAAAAGTTACAAAAAAAACTTGAAATACTTTCAATTTGGTTATTTGATTCTTTCATTTACTCAAGATGACATAGAAGAATTATTGGCCGCTACAGTAGAAGGAGAACTAACCAAAACAACAGGTCGTATGAAAAAAGATGATAAGAGCAATGAAGAATATGCAACATTCATAGTCAGGCATTTCAATGGTGAACCTTCTGTCAACAAAAAAATATAGAGAGAGATTTTATCAATGATTCGACAAACAACAAAAGAGGTAAATTTCGATATGGCAAAGCTTAACTTCTGCACTTAGTAGCCACTTTTCTAGTACCCAACCTAACTCAAGCATATTATGGAGCATGATTCCATATTGTGTATGTAACCATAAATTAATGTAGATATCTTGGCAAAAAAACCATAAAAAACCATCTGCTAACTCAAATGGAAAAGTATATTGAAACATCACACAAGATTAATGCTTGTGTCGTACACTCCTATAATCATGGACACCGCCATTGTTTGAGATGAGTCTGTTGGTAGCCCTGATGCTTATGGCCTCCAGTAACGACGCTGCTACCAAGACCATGGTAAGCTCATCATGTTCAGCGCACCCTTATGCATCTGGTAAAATTTTTCTTGTTTTTTGGCTAGTATGTGCTAATGCTTTGGAGCCTTTCCTATAGGCTCGTGTGGGTGGTGGTGCAGCTTGTAGTTTGGTGGTTATTTTAGTTAGTCTGTATATTATTTACGTATGTACTTAACTGCGCTATGCGCATCAAACTCTATCGCATGCAATCTACATGCATTATCAGTACTATTTGCGCTATTGGTTAGGCCTGTTGACCTACTTATATCTTTTTATTAGTAATATTATCTAATCGGGTGTGTAGATGTGCTCTACACAACCGTTATGCTAAAAAAAAGATTAATGCTTGCGTTACACTATTATTGGTACTATTTTTAAACTTACATAAATATGTTTCTTATTAATTTATTGTTCATTCTAATATTTAAAGTTTTTTTTTTTGCAGTGGTGGATTTTTGATAAAACTCATATTCTAAAAAGGCCAAAGAAGGCGTACAATGAAATATTTACTCTTGTCAGAAAATGGGATATAACAAAGCTCAAAACAACGATGCTAATTGTAACGACCCGCCTTTTTGCCCGATTCTTGCCAGTACTTAAACCAACTTAAACCGTTCAATAAAGACGAATTGATATGGGTAAATACATACATTGAACAAAATAAAAGAACTTTTTACTGCTCAATACAATATATTACATCAGAGTTACAGAGAATACCAGAGTTATAACCTGAATATACAGCGGAAGGAAATTACACTCTCAGCGGAGGTAAAATCGTACAGTGGAAGCTTCAACTCTAGCGTGGACTCCAACTCAGAGAGCGCTCCGAACATCGTCCCGACGAAATTATAACTGCAAAACTAAACCACTAGCTGCCTGTGTAGAAAAATTAATGGGCACCCAGAGTTTAGGAAGGAACAATAAACTCCAGGTCAGTCATGGGACTGGTGTGAGAACATAAAACAGTTTTTTTTTTTAGGATTCATTTTAAAGTTGGGAAATTCACCCGACCACACGCCGCTAATGCGGAACGGGTTTACTCCATGTGAATTCCCGTGCATATAAAATACGCAATGGCTTTTGAAAATGAAGCTATCATAAGCTCGTCCCACATCACACAATGCAAACGCACACCAAATGGGCGAGTTTTATCTTATGATAACCAAACATGCTTTCATACGTAAAAATTCTCTTTCCATAAAAGATATATATAGTGTGGGAAAACCATTTCGCAAATAAATGTATTAATCCTAGACGGCATAATACCCCATAATATTATGTCGCCATATATATATATATATTCAACCAAAACTGTGTGGCATGTACTGGGAATTTGGTTTTCCAACTTTATGATTCCTGACACGAAAGATCAATCGGAACACAAACGAAATGTAATCACGGGTTTTTCATCCAGACACGGACACCAATACAAATCGCGAGGTAGATCAACGGTTTTCGACCAGACACGGCCCCCCGAACATACCCTATTCCCTAAGTCATAAATTGTTTCCCACTGATGCAGCAGTCATCATCAATTCACATATATACACACAACCTAACCACCAGTTTCTCATCATCCGGGTTGTGAGGTTTGTCGATGTCACGTCATACACAAAGCATGCCTAGAAAACAATGCCTTGATCGTACAAGCTCATTTCATTTCTTAAGTATGTCACATTGTCCATTCACCACATGACCACTGATTCCCACCCATACATAACCACTTCGAGCCATACATCACAAACCAGATACATATCAATGGAAATCAGTGTTATGCCGTAAATTACAATGTCAGACACACCATCCATACAAGTTCGTCCTGAGTCTGAACGGAACAAAATCCGAAAATTCTCCAAATACGTTTGGACTTTCTGCCACTCCGGTGATAGGGGCATCTCTCTACTATAGCTATCAGTAAAGAAACCAATCAGCAGACAGTCCGCTCGATTTAAAGAACCACGGTCTTCGTTCATCGAATTCCAAGTCTTGAATTTGCTTCATGCGTCGTATTATTACTTGGAATGGTTTTCGGATATACATCTGATCCCGGTCTTTCGAAATAATAAGCGTAAGTTTTAAAAACACAATTACGGAACACACAGGCTTTCAACCGATCTCCTTTCGTCTTGGATTTGATAAATTAAACTTCTTTGAACCCATTCTCAAATTATCTTTAACAAAATCCATTATTTAACTTTTCTCTTTTAAACACATCTTTTAAATAAAAGATAATCTTGCCTCAAAACTTTAATTAACTTTTCGTCTGATAGCTGATTTTCCGAATCCAATTTCTATTGAAAGCCTTAATATCATATTTCAACCATAATTTTCCAATTAAAACGATTTCCCAATATTTCATTTAATTAAAAGATTATACTTCCTTTCCAATTCCTTATTTTTAATTCCTTCAAATCAAAGATTTGATTAAATCCCAAATTACGATATGAATTTCCACAACTCAATCTCATCGGGTTTCAAGAATCATATTATTTAAGATACCACTCACGACAAAACCCAAATCAATCGATATTGAACATAGGTTACACAGAAATTGTATCTACTTATATTCGATATCAATTCTTATAATCAACGAATACCATAAGAGGAATAACGATATAATAATACTATCTTCCAAATTCCTCAAATAGTATACGTTTACACCTCAGAATTTCATATCAAATATCTGAAGAATATTTCTATCCAACTTATCTCAATCAAATTTGGAAACTTGTATCATAATTAAAAGATTTATCCAACTCTTTGATATTAGATCTGGATAAAAATACCATCAACTTATTCTCAATATTAACCTCCGTATCCAACTCATAATATAAGTGGAATAACGGTGAACTACCTTTTAAATTCCTCAAATAGTAAGAGTCATCATCTACCGAATTAATATCAAGCATCCGAAGATTTATCTCCTACCATATCCAATGATTTAAAATTTGAAAACTCATTTTACTATTTAAATACATCAATTTAAATACCACATAAAATATTTTCGATACTTTAAAACATTTGAAAACATTCCAATAATCATTTACAAATGGTCACTTATAGTTCGGAAAACAGTTCGCGGATTAAAGACTTCAAAATAGATTGCTTTCAAAGAAAGCGTTACAATAATGTTTCAAAAGTGTTACAAAAGCGTTACAAAAATAGTTATAGTCAACAACTGCTCTTACAATGATATTTCCTAACGGGTTTAAATATAACTTGAAAACTATAACCCGAAATTAAAATATGCTTTCACTCATTTGAAAGCTCTCGTAAATAGAAATCAAATGTTTTTCGTTTCGTGGAAATCTGATTTAAATTGCAAAAGTTATAAGCGTTTAAAGTTTATAACTAAAAGTACGTGAATTGCCATTATATGACAAAAGCTATTTTTACCGTAATAAAAATTATTTTATGATACTTCAAAATACCTTGGAAATCCAATATATACTTATATAAACCATTCAAAATCATTTAAATTTATTTTCCAAAATATTTTGGGTTTAAAATTCAACTTTTATTTTTGCTTAATAAATCAAATTCCAATTTATCTCTAAATCCAAATAATTAAATCTTGCATTGACCATCCCATTCGTCGGATCAGTTAGGGATAGCCAGGGAGAGCAGGAAACTATATTTCCAAACCCAAGCCTAGACACTATCCTCTCTGTCATCCTAAAACGTTCCGGTACTTCATTAATATATATACGAATTCATACATATATATCATTCACAACAATTAACCTTCAATTTTAATAATAATATTATTTCCACTTACGAAGGAGATTTGTCGATCACCAATATAATACCGTAATTGTTGTGCCACAGTGCGTGCAAAGCAACATCAACAACCATTATACACATCCATAGCAACCATCATCAACATCATTAAATAATAATAATAACTGTGCACTAACGATTAACAGTGTGTGTTCTAATCTACGCATCCATCATCCATCATAACAAACAGCAACATCATTAACCACTGACAATTCATCACAATAGCTAAACTAATCTAACTACTAATTAATATATAAATTGTGGTTAAAGAGTTCTCACCAAAAGCTTTCCAAAACTTCACGGTAGACGAGCCTAGCTGAGCGAATCGTCGGACAGTATTTCGGCGCAACGTCTTCTTTACTAATATATATACATATATATATATATATATACTACATATTAATCTCACTCTTTATAAGACAAGGAGCAGAAGGACGATGAACTTTGGCAAGGTGGTGCTGGTGGAGAAATGGTGGAAAAGAGGAAGATTTATCCCATGGAAACCATGGCCATAAGCTTAAGGGAGAAGTAGGAAGAAGAAGATTTTCAAGAGAAGAAAGGGAATGAGATGGTAAAGAAGGTAAGGGTGGAAAGGGTGGGGATTGCTTATGTGTCATAAATCTAAAGGTAGAAAATGTGCGGCTAAGATTCATTCTTACCTACCTCCATTCTTATCCAAAGTGTGCTTCTTCATGTGTTTTCTCAAGCATCTTCGGACCTTGAATCAGAGTATCAAACGATAACGGTTTTCAGAAATTCTTTCACCATATCGTCTGGTTTCTAATGTTCTTCAATCCTATGTAAACAAATCTGAAATCCGAATTCATTTACTATTTTAAATAATTTATTTTAGTTTTCTTTTGTTAATAACTTTTTATCTACCAATTCTCATACCCCCAAAAATGGTACTCAACTAATATCCCCTATTCTGAATTTTTTTGGATAGGTCTCAGGTTTCAGTTTTTCCGTTAGCACAATCAAATTCCAATTATCATCAAAATTTAGTTCAATTTTTGGCCTTTTATTTTTTTTATTTTCCACATACGGATCCCGTTTTATGCGAAACTTCCCTGAGTACTGAAATTCCTTATTTCGGATCCAACGGAGGTGTTCTTACGATCTAACGATATCCCATTCTCAAGATATCCTCAAAATTATCCGTTTTTAGTTCAAATTTTGAATCTTTTGTGAATTTAACGTATATAACGGATGCCATTTTTAACGTAACTTGGTTGGTTACCTAATTTCATCATTCTGGATTTAATTAAACTGATTTCATTGAAATCCGAGTTTGTTATCTACTACTTCCTTAAGAAACTCCATACATGCATGTAGACACCTAAACATTGTCATTAAAAATTACCAATGCATGTGAATATAAATCACCAATTTATATATTTGTTGAATTTATATTTTTAGCTACATCTCAATGACACTTATAAATTTAGTAAATTTCCAATGTTTATGAATGTAACAAATATATTACTTAAGATTTATCGAAAATGTCAAATTCATATCGTTTATCAAATATAACCTTGTAACAATGAGATTTTGATACTTAACAAATCTTTATGTAAAACAATATATTTTATAAAACTAAATAATATTATCATTTATCAATATTTTAAAAATATTTACTTAAATAAAATCTTAAAAATCAAAACAAAATTATTTATTCAAACTCACATATATAATATCTTTTTAAAAAAAAACATTTACATTTAAATCTTATTAAACCCGCTTGATATTCTGAAATTTGAAATCTTTATTATATTTTAATCATTAAAAATCTTGGTTCGTTACAATCTCCCCCACTTAAGAACTTTTCGTCCTGGAAAAGGAGAGTTCGTAAAAATAAACAAATAAATCTTACCTAGAAATTTGTTTCAAATTTATTTACAAAATTAGCTAATCCTTGAAATTTATCAAAATATCTTATAGGAACAAAATCTCCATATGATTAATTTGGTAAAACTCTTATATCAAATGTTTATTTATACAAAACAAAGATCACGATATTATAAAAATATAATTTGTTGGAAAGGTTAATTTAAGTAAGTTTGAACTTTTGTTAACATTTGTAAGCATTTGAAACCTCAAGATGATTTCTCCGACTTAGAATCCCATTTCCATTTCAAACCATTAAAATACTACATATTCCTTTCATATAGAAAATCATACTTCACTTCGAGACTTTAAAATCAAATTTGATTTCAAAATTTTCAAATATACAATGATGAAATCTATATGTTATTAGTTTGAGAAGTTCATTCTCATGACAAGGCAACTGAGTATCACCCATCGCACAAATCTAATTCCACATCATAACTCAGTTTTTGTCATGGTTACTCGAACAACCAAAACATTTGATATTCCGAAGCTGTAAATCATTTCGTAACCCTATTTTACAAATACTTGTCGTTTTCTAAACATTTCAAAATATTGGAATTCTAGTCGTCGAAATTTCTTTTATTTTAAGTCATATTTTAGTTGTCATATTCACAAAATCGAATAACCCTTTCCTTACTAATCCATTTGAAATCCAAAAGATTTGATTTTTCTTTCTTTCTCAAATATTGAAGCTTATTAGGGAAAAAATTTCTTTACTCAACTAGTCGGAAAATCATTTCATTTAAAATAACATCACGCTTCCGCTACGCTACTCTGATTCAACATATTTCAAACTAGTATTGTTTCAATCATTTATTCAAGCGTTTGAGGTGAATTACAAAATCAACTAATATTTCAAATTCTTTGCATGGGTTAGATCCTTTACATATGCAGCAAAGGAAAGACAGGTGTACATAAATTACAGCCAAATGTTTGCTTAAAATTCTCAGTTATGGTTGGACATAAATGTTGGTTGAGCAAAGAACGCGAGTTGAGCGCATGACACTGATAAAAGAATAGATTAAAGAGTAGATTGAACGAAGGTTTATAAACAATGTCGCTTTGTTGTTTTTCATGGTTTAAGTTCAACCTCTTATTAACTGATAAATTAAATCTCTTAATTAAATTATAAGATTCATATCTTAAAGTTAATTCATTTTCAAAGTTGATTTTAGTTTCATCGTTAAATTTCAACAACTCAACTTGGTTGTAATAACGTTCGTTCATAAAAAAAATCCAATGTTTAAATATTCAAATTTATTAATGATGTAAATTCCAACAAAATGTTTATATAAATTTGCAAAGCATTTACATTTTTAAAGGCGATTACTACGTTCAAAATGAATTAAGCCCAAATTCAATGTTGGAAATCTCATATAAATATTTATTTCACCGTTAAACCTTAATTTAAATTATATTTTGGACGTCAAAACTCGTGGGTCGTTACAATCTCCCCCACTTAAATCTTTTCGTCAACAACCACCAAGTTGAGCTTTGCCACCTACCTGTTGCTTGAGACGCGCTGTCCCACTTCAAGAGGTGCACTTGCCGCTGGCCTCCACTTACGATGTCCGAACTGGCCTTGCGCCAGCACCTGAAGGCATGCGTTGGTCACCGCCTTCCTTCTCTTTGATGTTCAGCACCTGTTTCCAGTGACGTTGCACCTTCGAACAACACTGCACCTGACGCAGAACTGTCGCTGCTCTAGTCGCCAGCACCTCAAATGGCTCACCCGTGAAGGCGCGTTAGCTTCTGCCTTCTTTTTTTTTCATCGCTGCACGCCTTCGATTCGTCGATCAAATGTAAGTTTTCTTATAGATTAAACTTTCTTCAAACTCGCGGTTTTCGGTCTTGCTAAGTATGTCCGTTTGTCCTGTTGCTTGGGTACCTTGTTTTGCATGTATTCGTGTTGGGTATGGTGTCGAGTAATGTGTGCATAGTCTATTCTCTTTGTTGTTCTGCATGTGGTAGTTGTCCTTGGTATTTTCTTCAAATCAAACAACTCAGAAATCCACAATGAAAGAGAAAAAAAATAGACTCCTGCTTAATGCTTAAAGGTAGCGTACATAAACATTACCAGACTACTACCATTTTCTAATAATCTACCTTAATAGAAGAAAACATGGTATGCTGATTTATAGTTATGGGATGACAGACCAAGATCCTACAGCCTTTGTTTTTATATTAGAATATAAATCACCTATCTTTCTGGAAAAACGAAATATACCTTGCATGATTTAGTTTGTGTACCCAAACATGATTAAGTATCCTTTCTCATGCATACACTCCATTGCTTAACAGGAGCAGTATGTTGCTTTATAAGTGATTTTAAATTTCTCTTATTACAAAAGGTATTTGTCCTCTTAGTTCTTGCTTGGTATCTCACGCATGCATGGATTTTTTGAAAGAGATGCATACCATTACCCTTAAAAATATAGAAGCCTGTACTTTCGAATTGTATGTTTCCCAGACAAATTGCTCGTATTTAATTTGGCTTAAGCAAGGAAATGAGTGCATGCCTCTTTTACATATTTGTTTGGGTTACCTGGGCTGATCTCTATTCGTTATTGTTAGATTGACAAATTTTCTATGCTAAATGTATATGCATGCATGTGATGCGTGCCTCTCTGTTATATTAAGAAAGGGGTACTTGGTAGTATAGTTTATTTTTATTTCCTTTTTCTTGGAATAAATAAAGAACCCCTTCAAACTTAAGACTTTATACGCATGGGCTTTCCATATACATATTTGGCAACAGAAAAATTCATTTTCCCTGTTCCGCCATGCCATGACTTGTATTTACCCGTCTGTCTCGAGCTTAACCATTATTTAGCCGTTAAAGGATGTAACCCGTATTTGCTGTCGGCCTTGCACGTTTCCATTTGTATTGGTTTTCCATCTGTCTAGACTGCCTGGTTTATATTTATAGCATGAATAAAACAAACTGTTCCTTATTTGAATATCTCACCATTCATGCTTACATGGTTCGGATGCATTCACACCTCTCATTACAACGGCATTTTCCTTCAAATAATCATTTTATTTTATTTTATGTAAAGCCAGCTTGCTTCCTTACATATTTTAGTAATCCTGTAATATACATATTTACTGCTTGCATGTGCTTTTCTTTAATGTTAGAATCATAGCCTTGCATGAAACCCGCACTAGCATGTTGACTGGTTGTTCTACTTATCATATTTCGGCTGTACACTATAGAAATAACTTGTGGGGATTAAACTGATTATATTTAGTGTTATCGAAATTTGCTTACTTGAAATAAGTATAATCATGACTCGGGTGTTTTGTGTATTTTGCATGGGATACTCGGGTCAGGCTCCAAGTGTTCCAGGTTAAAGTTCAAGCTTGCAAACTGGAGAGGAACGTGAAGACGGCACGTAGAGACACATATGCACGCGCTAGCTTGGCAACAAAAATTGTAAAATTTTATTCTTTGAAACCTATATATAAATTTACATTTTCTTCTACTATACAAATGTTTGAAAAACTCTGATATTTATGAGAAATTTTATTCCGCTGCAAATTATTGTACTCTGTGATTCTGCATCTATTCTGTTTAAACCGTGTAAGCCAATAACAGTCTGTCGTTTTGAGCATTCCGAGTTGGTTTAATTACCGACTTAGAGCGCGAAAAAGGGCTGATCGTTACACTAATGAATATAAAATAAAATCTTTAAGTATCATATAAATTTATATCATTTTCCACTACTAGATACAAGTTTTTTTTAATTGAAATGCCTGCTATTTTTATGTATAAGTGTCGATATTTGAGCAATTAATAATGCATTGTATTGTAGATATCAACAGTGCAACAAATAGTTGCATACACATATGCAATTATTTTGAATAGTTGCATACATAGCTGTAAATATTCTAAACAATTGCATATATATATATATATATGCAAATATTCTGAATAATTGCATACATATATGCAAATATTTAAATAGTTGTATAAATATATGCAATTATCTTGCATTATTAATTGAACATGTGTTGCTGCCTCATTATTTTCAGAAATTACAAGGCAAGGAAATAAACCTGCTAGAACAAGCTGTGGATAAAGATAAAGAATACGAAGATGTTTACAGTAAAAATAGAAGAAAAATACACACAATTAATAACAAGGCTGGAATAAGACAATATATAACTTCAAAAAGAGAATTTAATACTGAGAAAAAACTAGAAGAACGTATAGAGATCTCTTCGTTACCAGACTCTGCACAAATAGAATTACCACTTCAAGAAGTCGGTGCAAATGAAAATGAGGATAACAATGAGAATGTGGGAAACGAAGATGAAGTTGAAGATGACGATGAAAATGATGAGATTGACGAAGAAGATGAAAAGAATGATGAGAATGATAATGAGGAAAAGGAAGACAGCGATGAAAATAATGTCAATAAAAATGAAGACAAGGATGAAGATAAGGAAGATAGTGATGAGGTTGATGAAGGAAAAAATATGATGATATGAATGAAAATTTGGATGATAAGGAAAACAAAGATGACAAAATGGAAGAGGCTGTTGAAAAAGACGAGCAGTGGGAAGAAAAAAATGACAAAGAAAAGAAAGATGATGACATGGGCGATGAGGAGGATAAAAGTAATGACGAAATGAAAGAGGATGATGAAAAAAAGGAACTAGAGAAAAAAAAGATGATGACATGGGTGATGAAGATAAGAAGATGGTAAGGGTGATGTTGATAAGAGTGATGACATGAAAATAGAATGGAAGGTGAAGGATGATGATGATAAGAGTACTGAGGCGCATAACAAGAAAGAATATGATGATGATAAGGGTGAAGAAACGAAAGTGAAGAGGAAAATGAGGAAGAGGAGGGTAAAAAGAAGAGGAGGAAAAAAAGGAATTGGAAGAAAGAGGATTGGATGTTGATGGGGCACATAACAACAAAGATGTAACAACCCAGAATTTCTGAACCAATTTAATTTTTTCATTTTAGCTATTGTAATGGATTTTAAGAATTTAAAATGATTTATTTTAAATAATAACGAGTTAAAATTTATTTAAATTGAAGTTAGAACGTATAAATTTAAGATTTAATTAAAACAAACTCGAAATGGCGTGATAGTTTGAAAATTCGATTTTGAATTTCAATGGAATGTATAGGATTCAAAATAAATTGGATTTCAGTGAAACAAGAAATGTTAGAATCTATTTAACTATATCTTTCGAATGAATGTAAGAAATTGAGATTTCACTTTATAAATTGTAAGTTATGTCTAGTTTAAAATTTAGAATAGTCGCTATGGAATATATATATATATATATATTAATATAATACATATAACCCTTAAAAATAGCCGTTTTGCAAACGACCTCTATTTTCGATGAAACCACTTTTGTTGGATCCGGAATGTCAAATTATTGTTAGATTTCAAATTTCATAATTTTGGATTTAATATGTGAGCATGGTAAATTTAAACGTGCTTTGTCAATTTAGTTTAAATTTAATCGACTGGAAAAAAGGCCATTTTTCAAACGGTCTCCAAATTCTACGAAATAAGTTTTATTAGGACTGTATCATCAAAACATAGGTAGATTTATTTTTCTATAATTTTTGGAGTTAGTATATGGCCCCGGTAAATTAAAATGTACGTTTAAATTCAATACATATTGATCTATATCTTAATTTAAAGAAAAACTGATCGAAACGATCGAATTGGCTTACGGAATATATCCGATTGTGTCCGGAATGGGGGTATTTAGCAAGTGGCGAGGGTTTGATTTGGAGTTAGAATGAAAAATCTCATTTATTGGAATTAAATTGAATTAAATAATATTATATAAAAAAAATATACCCCTCTTGTAACAACTCGGAAAATCAGAACCAATTTAAATGTTTATTTTAGCAATTTTAACGAATTTTGAATATTTAAAATGATTTATTTTAAATAATAATGATTTAAAATTTATTTAAATCGAAGTTAGAACGTATATATTTATTTTAATTGTATAACGAGCCTGAAATGGAGCGGTAGTTTGAAAATTCGATTTCAATTTTCAAATGAATGTACATGATTCAAAATAAATTGGATTTCAATAAAACCAAAAATATTTAAATCTGTTTAATTATATCTTTCTAGCGGATGTGAAAAATTGAAATTTCATAGCTGTAACACCCCGAAATTTTAACGATGCAAAAGATGATGAATTAAAGAATAATCAATGTGAAATACAATGTTAACAATGAATTAAGGAAAAGTCATTTTAATATTCAGAATTAAGTAAAAAGGATAGCGCCATTGCACCCATCTCGGAATTCTGGTCAAGATAGACACCTGGTTTGCGTAAATCGGACACCGTATGAAGAAGTTATTAAGGTTTGAAGTTTGTATGCAAATCGAGGAAGGGCCGACATTTTGAAGTCGACCTGAACCCCTTCTAGGTTGACCTAGGGGTCGACTTAAGCTCATGGGGGTTGACCTAGGGGACGACACCCATGAAAGGGGGTCGATCTAGGGGTCGACCCACCTAAAGGGGGGTCAACCCACCTGTGGCTCTGGAAACTTCTTTCCTGAACCTGGACGATTTTGGAGCTAGATTCATGAACCCTAGGCTATATAAAGGACCATAGACCTAGGTTTTATTCATCTAAAAACAATGGTGACAGCGAAGCTCCGCTGCAACGAAGATTGAATGGCCTAATCTACTCCAAATCTAATTCATCAAATATTATACAAATTCAACGATTGCTACAATAAATTCAGCGATGGTTAAAACAACTTATTCAACATGTTCTTCGTAGTAATTTGGATCCATTTCCTTTGATCTATTCACTATGAGTTCATGTTATTTTTAGATCTGAATATTTAAATAGTAATCGTGATATGTAAATAAAAATTGGATCTTGAATCGGTTCCTAATCAGTTCTATTATGACATATTCCTCTGATCTGTTCATATATGTTTATATCATCCCCAAGTCTAATATTGTCATAATATGTCCATTCAGTTTTTATGCTTAATTCTACCGTTATGTTATTGATTCGTTATTATGCCTGTTCTGATTATCTTCTCTCCCTCTTCTTCCATTTTATTTTTATATAGTCAGGCTACCTTCGAGCCTAGGCCTAACGCTGAAAAATGCGAACGTGCAAAATTGGGAATAATGGGGAAAGATATAATTTGGGACATGATTGATATTAGCAAATATGGATCTAAATTTGGGCATAAATTTGGAAATATACGAATATGGGTTTGGGGGCATATGCCTTGTTGGATAAAATGAATTTAGGCACGCATTGGAATAAATGTAAATATGGAATTGGGTATAAAATGGGACATGTCTAAATATTGATTTGGGACATAAATGGGAGCATATGTGAATATGAATTTTAGGCATAAATTGGAAAATATGTTGGTTTGGGTTTGTGCATAATACATACATACATACATACATATATACATATATATATATATATATATATGCCTTGATTTATGACATAGGAAAAAGGAGCGTATGGTGCATAATTAAAAGATGAATTGAAAAGGGGAATAAAAGTCTATAATTTGAATAATGAATTGGGCATATAATTAAATATGGGGAAAAGGAGAAATAATCACCTATAATGACATAGGTAGATTTGGATAAAAATGGAATGTCTAGTAATTACAATTAGGAATTGTAATTGCACTAATGACATGAGGTTAGGTTGCATTAGTGGTGGAAGTCTGCCCGGACCCGACCGACATATCCAGCAGCCACTAATGTTGAACCTAATGTGAGAGGTCTAAGTGTACAAATACGAATCGGGCTAAGACACGGGGTTAGACCCAACTGTCGAATAAGACTGCCCGGACCCGACTGGCATATTCAGCATCTACACGTTGTAGGCCTAATGTGGGAGGTCTTGCCCATTATAACCATAATCGGACATGGTAATGAATTAGACTACTTAACCTAATTTAATCCATAAGGACTGTATGATTATGAACCTAAGTTAGGGTTAAGTAAAATTGGATGGGTAGTGGGTTTAAGTAAAATAGAGGGGATGGGTAATATTTACATATAGGCCCACGAACTTAACCCAATAAGGTTATGTAATTAAAGACACCTAGTGGTATACATAACTAGTGGAAAATATAATAAAGTTATGTAATTAAAGACACCCTTATAGGGTAAGCATAACTTGTAGAAATGATAGAATTAGATATGCGTAATAATCTGCTAAGTAAACAACTATAAGTTGTAGTGACATTGTAAATTGAATTTATGATTAAATGAGGAAAGAATGAGGAAAACTTGTAAAATAAATAAGTTATATTTAATCATAAATGGTAAGTGACATGTTAATTAGGAAACATGTGAATTAAGACATACTTAATAGCGCATTAAGGAGAACATGTTATTGTAATGATGTAACCAAGCAAGAACATAAAATAGATTGTGGATTACAGACCTTGGGCCACAATCTAGAGAATAACATGTTGTGGGCTTGTTAATAAACTTAAATGGATTAAGTTATATGACTGAAATTAATAAGCAAGAGAAACTTGGTAATTTGAATAATAATTCAATATGAATGGGAATAACAGAGTTAAACGGAAACCCGGTGTGGTAAGGCAAGCGCGTAAAAGAATGTTTAGACATAGGGTCTAATAAGATATTAAAGAAAGGCGCTTGGACTAGTCCATACGTTTGAGGGTGAATAACCCAACGGGGTAGATCATCGAGGTGTTATAAGATACGAGGAGAGCGCACATTCATCTGATTGTTATGACGGCTCCAATGGAATGGGAAGGGGAAGCACGCAGCTTCTTGAAGTATGTAAGTTGCTCCTAGTAGTCCTTTGTGCGGTGACAGATGTCTTAGACTGTACTCGCAGAGGTTGGGTCTGCGCTTAACTACTAGGTGGGTGAGCCTTGCCAACAGATGTAGCTATGCAGTCAGAATGCTGTCACGAGGTGACACCAGGGTGATTCGACGGTTGCCTCACAAGGAGGTAGAGAGGGTCACGCCCAACAAGGATAGTAGACCGTCGGATATCCGTCATCAAAATCCAGCGGGATGCGAAAAGACTAGAGCTAAACCCAAGATATCATTTCACCTTTCACTATCGAGGTACGGGGTTGAGGGTAGACGCCACATGGATGTTTAGATTGGTTGTTATTAGGGGCGGTCGCTTAGCTCTGTAGTCTTTACTAGTTGAGGGAGGGGCCGAGGTGGGGCCATAGCCACCACGAAAAAGACCCTAGGTATATCTGTATATAGAGGCTCTTTAAAGACAGTCCTATACAGATATGGAAAAGCTCCCGACTGAGTTCCATGTTTCTTGTATCGCCCTGCTGCGGAACTCGTTGCAAATTAGAGGACGTGCGATTGAGGCATCAAGCTATAAATACAGTACATACGTGGGACAGTCATGATACATGCATATCTGCACTGGGTGGTGTATCGTAGACCAGAGGGCATTATTCCGATCAAGAATCTGATTCGATCGATGGTGGTAGTCCATACGCTTACGTAGCATAGTAATGATAGACATATGCAAAATGTAACATTTTATATAGAGATCTGTACGTCACTCCAGCATAGGATGAGGGACTGCGTTCATTATGGTGGAGACCGAACGAGTGGGGTACCATGGGGTGTATCTCAATATTGAGAGATAGCTACATATATTGTATTAGGTGAATCCATGGGAAAGTAAATGGGTACGATGCACGTATAAGTCTTGAGTGCTATTAACCCAAGTAACCTAATAATCAAGAAAATGTAATGGAACGGTATTAGTAGGGATCATCTATTTCAGATATACTAGTATCTGCATGGTGCAAAGAAATGTATTTAAGAAGTGCAATATATCATGTTCACCTTATCTTGCTCAGTTCACACTTGTTATTGTTACCGTTATCTTGTTCTTCCAGTTTTAAATACCTGCCATGATACTTTTATTTATTTATATTTAAAAGTAACTGGATTCGCCAGACTTTATATCTGATCCTTTTTGTTTCCTCTTCTCTCTGTTATGTTCCGCCTTCGGGTTCTCAGGGTGGAAGTGCTTAGAATTGATTAGGATTCTTTCAGCTTAGCTAGGATTTTGGATATAGATGTACTGCTCTGACTTCTTGTCAACTTTCTTATGGCTTTGCAAGGGAAATATGCTTTTATGCTTTTGTACTCTGATATTTTTGGCAAGACAGATTATTAATGTAATTAGTTACTTATGATGTAAACTCAATATTTAGGACCATGATGGTTTGATTTAAATAAAGTTTTTAATTCCGCTCCTATTTTAAATATCTGTCTTGTGCTATTATGTTCTTATTTACCTATAATGCTTCACGAAACTTAATGCATTCCCTTAGTGAGTGACATTAATGGACGTGGGGTGTCACAATAGCGGGAATAAAAAGTTATGGCTAGTTAAATATTCAGAATAGTCGCTATGGAATTCAAAATAGAAATGGCCCTTTAAAATAGGCATTTTGCTAACGACCTCCATTTTCGACGAAACCACTTTGGTTGGATCTGAATGTCTAGATTCCAATTTTCATAATTTTTGGAATAAATATGTGAGCGTGGAAAAAGAAAACGTGTTTGGTCAAATTCAGTTGAATTGGATCAACCAGAAAATGGCCATTTTTCAAACGGTCTCCAAATTCGACGAAATTAATTTTGTTGGTACTGTATCGTCCAAACATAGCTAGATTTATTTTTCGGGAATTTTTGGAATCAGTATGTGGCCCCGACAAATTAAAATGTACGTTCAAATCTAATATTGAATGTTGTATATTTTAATCTGAAGAAAATCTGACTGAAACAGTCGAATGGGCTTACGAAACATATTCCATTGTGTCCGGAACGTGGTATTTAGCTAGGCGCGACAGTCGTTGGGTTTGATTTGGAGTTCATAGGGATTAACAGACATTTTTGGAATTAAATAGAATAAAAAAATAAATATAAAATCCTGGACCAATCACGTTTCATCGTTCATTTTCAGAAAACCTGTAACCCTTAAAAACCGACGGTGGCTTCCTCTTGCAACCTTCTCTCTTCGATTTCTCTCAATTTACTCAACAAAATAACTTTCTCTTGTTGAGGATTTTATAGATCTCTCCACAAGCTTCAGGTCCATATAAGTGTTGTAATTTATTGCTACTTATTTTGCTCGACCCACCTCTGAGAAGATCCACCGCATCGCCGCCGTTTACTCCTCCATCTCCAGTTCGAGTTCATCAAAGGTGGGGTCCACTAGTGCGGTTCTCGTAGCTGGATAACGTGGTCTGGTTTGATCGTCCTCAGGTGCCACAGATTTGGCGCAGGATCAAGACCTAGTTTCGAACAATCTTCTGAAATTAACGGCTGGTATAAATTTAATTGTTTTCAACACTTAAAAGCATTGCAAAGTATGTTTAACGAATAAAAATCATGTCTTTAACGCATGTTGTCGAAATCCAGTGAAACAAGAGACATTGGGACCGTGATATCGTACACTATATTCTAGAAGAAACTAGAACGCATTTGGAGCTCTCTACAATTTTAGAAGGAGTGGAACCCAATGTGAGATTTCTAAATTCAAATTGGAATGGAATAGAGATGTATAAATTATATAAGCAATGTACAAATTATATACGTGTTGTATATCTCATATATGGGCATTGTATAAATTATATAAGCGATGAATAAATTGTACATGCGTTGAATGGAATTGAAATGGAAATGAATATATTTATATACATATATATATATACACACACACTCCCCTCGTCCACAGGCCATGGACGATATAAATTGCTTGGATTGTGATTGTGAATGATTGATTGTGGTTGCAACAAAATTGGTTGTGTTTGTGGTATATTCATTTTGGCGTGAAAATGAATTGTATTGTGGAAATCATTGAAATGAAACCCCTTGTATCGCCGCGAGGCCTAGGATAGCAGAGGAGCCGTACTAGGGACGGTTCCGGTTTTAATTACCCTTCCGTTAAAATGCCGAAATTTTCTGAAATATTCATGTGTTGTAAAATATTCATGTTTGAAATAAATTTTTTAAATAATAAAAACCACATTTTTATTGTATTTATGAATCACTAAAAATATTCATGTTTGAAATAAATTGTTTAAACAATAAAAATCACATTTTTATTATATATATGAATCACTAAAAATATTCATGTTTGAAATAAATTGTTTGAACAATAGAAATCACATTTTTATTGTATGTACGGATCACTTAAAATATTCATGTTTGAAATAAAATGTTTTAACAATAAAAGTCACATTTTTATTGTATGTATGAACCTTTAAAAATAACCAAAACTTGAAATAAATATTTGTTGGTTAAAAATAACCAAAGGTTGAAATAAATATTTGTTGACTAAAAATAACCAAAGGTTGAAATAAATAATTGTTGATTAAAAATAACCATAGGTTGAAATAAATATTTTTGGATTGAAAATAATATTTTTAACATGTATATGAAGTGTTAAAAATAACCATAGGTTGAAATAAATATTTTTGGATTGAAAATAATATTTTTAACACGAATATGAAGTGTTAAAAATAACCATAGGTTGAAATAAATATTTGTGGATTGACAATAATATTTTTAACATGTATATGAAGTGTTAAAAATAACCATAGGTTGAAATAAATATTTTTGGATTGAAAATAATATTTTTACATGTATATGAAGTGTTAAAAATCATCATGTATGATAATAAATATTAGTTTGCTAAAAATATTATTTTTAGCGTAGATATGCATATATATACACTTGCTAAATAGGTAAATGGATTTGCTGTTGAGTAAGGAATTTATTTGCATGCCCGACAAATAGGTAAACCTTAATGAGTTGGTTGCGCAATTTTTTTGTATATCAACTCCTGTGAATGCCACTGGATGCAGTATGCTAGTTGTTCTGTGTGAGATTATAAATGTCGCCATAGAATAACAACAATTAACTTTGAACTACACTACATGGCATACTACATGAACAAGGCATACTTCATCATATACCACATCAGCATTTGGAGCTAATGTGACGAGGTTGGGATTACCATATCGACTGAATTACAGGTTGAACTGAGGACTGATATGGACAAAATAAATATAATGGTAAATTGCCAGATTAAATAAAAATCACACACGGGTGTGGAGTTGACAATAACCATGTCTCTCTGGTTATTAGATACGACACATGGATTATTTATTTCCAACACTGGACGAGGTGACGAGATTTATCTCTGGAGTAATTTACACACTGCCTCGGGCATAGAATAGATCACTAAAAATTGTGTGTGCTTACACTGGATTTATTGGGTATCTAGCCCAACAAATTTTCATACCCCTCTCCGTAAAGAGGTGGTTATGGCAAAAAAATTCAAAATTTAAAGGCGTTAGCAAAAATTTTGAAGTGAAAATGGTTCGGAAATTGTCAAATGAATTATATATATATATATATATATATATAAATTAAAATTAAAATAAAACGAATAACTATGCTGCAGTTCGCGTTTTGAAATCGTAATTTCAAACGATTATTATGGGAGATCTGACCGTCAGATTTTCCCGAAATCGGAACCGTTAGGTTTGCTTTGGAAAGATCTTTCCAACGATATAAAATTCGTTAAGATCCAACAGTTTGATCTTGCGAAATGTTTAATCCAAATTTAGATGAGAGCAGCGCCAGTGTCATTGAATGACCTGAAACGTCATTTGATGAAAATGAGCTATTTTTAAATAAATAAAAATAGCGATAAATCATTATAAAATATTATAAACGATATGAAATGGAAATAAACCAATTTTACTTGGTTTATTGGATATTATGATGGTTAGATTTATTTGACACGAAATTATTATATTGAATTGAAACGTGAATGTTGAATAATTTAAACATGGAAAAGAATTGATTTGAATTCTACGTATACGTGAATTATTTGAAAAGGCCAAGTTAATTCTCATTTCAAATAATTGATCGACGATTAAAAATCGAAGATATGAAGACGGTGCAAGACCGGTGATCTTCACATCGAATGGATTACTACTGATGCCCTACATCGGTTAGCTCCCAAGAGGGGTTACAGTGGTAGTAGTCTGGAAGTATTTGTTGATTGTCCTGATATGCGAGGGCCTCTCTCCTGTATTGGACATACGGAATGAGGAATAAGGTGCCTCCGGTTTCGTTCAGACCCAGAACGAACTAGTAAATGGATGTGTGTCCGACATTGGATTTTATTCTGTGCTGATTGATTTCTATTAAATATATATCTATTTGGTGGTGGAGAATTTATTCTCTTGCTTAACACCCTTCTCTAAGACGTACGAACTTAGAGGTTATATATCGATAGACATTGTTGTATATAACGTTGTTGTATACACAATTATATGATTTTTGTTTGATGATAACAACCAAATATTTATTATTTTAAATGTGTTTTCTATTGTGTTGTTTCATATATACATCACATACAGGAATATGATATTTATATTTAAATAAAATACGAATGTACTAAAATTCAAATATTCACAATATTTTATTTAGATAGAATATTTTATTTCAAACATTCAAACAGTACAACTTTTTTTTAACTCCACTTTTTGAATACATCACTGATATACATTTCAATTTATATTCATTTTCATATTTAATACAACACTCATACATTTCACATTCACTCATATACAATTCCATTTATACATTCACTCATATACACATTTACACACTATCACTGTCTTCTATCTTCAGTCTTCTGCCTTCACAGCTTTTAGTCAGTCCAGTTTTCATACCTGTCACATACAGTAACACACACGGTATCTGGAATAGAAATAATATTTTAAAGTCTAGCGAATATAATTTTGTTTTAAAAATTTATTTTCCTTAGAATTTCGGTGTGTTTCTCATCATTTTTCTGACTTGATCTGATTTATTAGTCAATCCGACTATGTCTAGACAACTTGTGATATTCACAGTGATACACTATAAATACCACAAGGCAGCAGTATGTATATACAATGCATGGACAAGAAAACTTGAATGATGGCATCATACACACACGTGTATAAATATACATGTGTGCACTGCCTCGCCAATCAGCGAGCAACTGAGGACTAGCCACGTGGGCCTTCTCGACTCAGTGCACATGTCAACAAAGTCAATACATATCAAAATGGTCGAGCCAAGCCCAAGACTGATCAACAAATAATAAAGCCATTATTTAACATGCAAGTATCAAATGCAACATGGACAATTTGTTTTTCAAATAGCAAGACAGTTTCAACATGCCAAAATGGTCGAGCTAAATGTTACAGCAGCTACTACAGTGTGCAGCAAAGTGTTCAAGCCAATGGTCTAGATTGTCAAGAATTTCAATGCAGCATAGTATGACAACACACAAAGGAGATCAACATTGATTTCACAAACAATACTTCAACATTCTCAAATAAATAGAGCAAGCAGCAAGACTCATTGGCCAGTGTACATAAATGAACACTACAGCATATAGGATCACATTCATGTTTCAGCCAACATGTAATCAGTGCATGGTGAAACACAAAACTGGGTACACATACATGAAGATCACACAAAGAAGTGCAAGCTTTTGAGCAGCAAAGTGATAATAGCAATATGAACAACAAATTCGTTCTTATGTACACAATGACACAAAGCATGGATGGTCATACACAAGCAGGTTCAGGTTGCAAGTAGCAGTATACTATGTGCACGTACATGATGTACACAACATAGAAACAACCAGGGCAATACTACAAAGTACACATGATTCAGCAAGATTTTTTTATTACTTCCAAAACTCGTGGTGATGTTTCCATATATAGAATCAATCAAGATTTTTAAAAGGCAAAAATCTTTTTATTGGTTTCGAGAAATTGGAACAATCACGGTGAATTTTGTTTGGCAAGTCATAAAACTGGGTTTAACATGCAAGAAGAAATGATGGATATGGCTGTAACATCATACGGAAACACACATGACAGTGTAATATGCACAAATGATGTTTCAGCACTAGGATGGTATGATGGAGCAGAAATGAAGATGTGCACATATAAGTATGGGTCAGAATCAGGTGTAAAATTCAAGTGAATATACACAGGAATATCAGCAAAGCTCAAATCAATGCAAAATTTGGTTCAGCAATGATTCAACTGATTATTGCAGCAGTGTCCATCCAAGAAAAACTATTCAAGAAATTTTTGTATATTTGGAAAGTAATTCTTGCAAATTATTTCTGGAAATATAATGGAACTTTAATCTGGAATGGTCTGATTTGTGGTATCATAATCTACACAAGTCGGCATATATTTTGCACTCATGGGATAGAAGAAAAAATTGTGCAGACGTTATGCAAGGGGCAAATCGATATGGATCTACCAAGTTTTTAAAAGTAGAAATATATGGAATTATGTTTTGGCAAGCAATCGAATTAGGCATCTATATGACGACAAGAAATTATAACATTTTTCTCTGCATTCAATTATTTCTAGAAATGGTATATTTTAGGAAATTACTTCTCGAGCAAAGCATTACAAAAAAAGGCAACAAATTCATTCCATGAATCTTTCAAAAGGCAACACAAATATCATTTCAATCGAAGAATCAAAAGAGGAATAACACACAAAATCAGTATTCGATTTAAGGCAAGTTTTATACATGTATGGGATGATTCAATTCAGCAAAAATCAAGTCAAGCCAATAATTGAAATCAGGGAAACCAAAGCAAATCAGACCAAGTCAATATCATGGAAATCAGAGAATTTTTAGGGTTCGATTACCCTATATAAACACCTCTACATCACTGGCAAAAACCTATCAAAACCACAAACATTTCAATAGAAATTCGAAGAGATTAAACAGAGAACTCACAATTTTTTTCCAGCGTTTTGATCAATACAACTCCCAAATCAACCGAGCAAACCACACAAAGCTTTGGAGCTTCATAGAAATAACGCATTAATTCTTTCAGAAATCAATTGCAGATTTGGGGGATTTCAGGAAACCCTAGAATATTTTCCAGAGCCGCCATTTCTCATTCCACGAAGAAATCATAGTGGAAGTGATCAAATGATGAAAGGTGGACTCAAATGAAAAGGTGTCGGCCAAGTCATATATGTTTAATGGAAGAATTATTTTCTCTTTTATAAATCCAGGGTTACGCTTTGGTTTAATTTTTTTGTATTTTCTTTTTATTTTTAAACCGTCTCGATAGTTCTAGAGTCTGTAAAATCTAGGAATTCAGTTAGGGGTTTAGCTGACAGTTTCTAGAGTTTGTAAAATCTAGGTGGTTTTCTAGTTTCGTCTATAAAACTAGACAGTTTACTAGAGTTTGTAAAACTAAGGGAAAATCTGGTCTAGAGGATATAGACCAGTCTAGGGTTTTGAGCGTAGGGTTATTACAGGAGCAGGGAGTGCAAGTTTACAGGGTCTGTAAGCGGGATCTGTTATTAACACCTAGTAGAAACCTTAGTGAATGCAGCAGCAGGCAGAGTCTGCCGAAGCTGGGTATATCTGTGTGTTATTTATTTACTACATTTATTTCCCTGCAGATATCTGTGTTGTAATTCTTTTTAAATATCTCGATAAACTGTAATAAACCCTATTCACCCCTCTAAGGTTAATCTAGATCCAACAATTGGTATCAGAGCTTGGTATTTTATTAACTCTAGAGTAATGGGTCATCCTAGTTGTCAGTCCTCTGATAGTCAGTCCAGTTATATTCCAATTATTTTCAATGGAACAGATTTTCAAATTTGGACATCAAAATTCGAATTATATTTAAAATCTGTTAATTTTGAATATTGGTATATTATTTAAAATTTGGGAGACATGTTAGATAAGAGGAATAAGGTTTTAAATGCTAGTGTCATGCATATTATTTATTCCTATCTTGGTAATAATCAATTAAAATTTATCTCACATTGTTTGATAGTGCAAGATATCTGGAAAACTCTCAACTTGTTGTATGGAAAATCTGATAGCTGCTCAAAACCCTCAATTGCCAACTCAGATTCAGATGTGTGCTTAACTGGAGCCATTAATGATGATTCAGATGACGGAGATTTTTCATATGAAAAATTATTTTCTCTCTGTAATAATTTAACCAAAACTGTCAATCGTCTCCAACTGAAAAACAAACTTCTAAGATCTAAAAATCATGATTTGATTAATAAAAATAATATGTTGGAATTAAAACATGAAAACTTCGATTGCAAGAATTTTTTCGATTTGAAAAATGATTTAACTCATCTAAATAAAAATCTTTAGAAATTTGAAAAAGAAATTATCATTTTAAAACAAAATGAAGATGAGCTAATTTATAAAAACGATTCTTTGCAAAAGGAGTTAGATAATATTATTTCCAAACATAAGATTTTTGAAAATCAAAATTTATAGAAATCTGAATCAGTTTTGAATGAGCTAGAAATTGAGATTGTCAAGAATTTTGAATCTGAAAGTCGAAAACATTTTGTATTTGAAATTGCTGAATCCCTAACCAAAATTAAACTACTTGAATTTGAATATTTGGTTTTGAAACAATATGATGTTGAAAGGAAGATCACTGATAACCGCTATTTAGATTTAATAAAAGAGAATGATGATCTTAAATTCAAAATTCAACGACTAGCGTCAACTTTGACTAAATTTTCTGATAGTGAAAAATCTTTGAATATGTTGTTGAAAAACTAGTTTTCTATTGGAAATAAATGAGGTCTTGGTTTTAGGAAGAATAATGTGTTTGAAAGATGGAATTCCATTGATTTTCAAAATCCTTCAAACTGCTTTGAAAAGAATCAATTTGAAAATTCAAACTCTGATAATCTCAAAGGATTTTTGAATCAAAAACGTGTTGTAAATTTGTTTTATAAAAATTCATCTAAACAAACCTGGATCCCAAAAAGAAATAAAACAAACTTTGTAAGATTCAAACAAATTTGGGTTCCGAAGGGTACAAAGGTAAATTCAGATGGATTATTATATAAACAAGTTTGGGTACCAAAACATATGAATACAACTGTGAGTGGTTTTACAAATTTTGTTAGACCACTCGATCCCTTAAATTGTTAGGTACTGGAGGAGGCTGAGGAATTGCATTGCTAAAGAAAAACTGGATTCAAACTGTTTCATATCACTGAATCAATCACAATTCCTAAGCCACATCTGTTGAGTTAGAGATTCTGGTTTACATTGATTTCAGGTATGATCTTTGAACTCACCTTTGTAAATATTTATTTTCTTTGTTTATTCCTCCTTCTACCTCTTCTTCTATTTTTTTCTTTGATTTGTCACTATCACATTTTTTCTCTTTTTTGGGCTTCGTTAACTTCCGATTGCAGAATTCATATTTTTCTGGAAATTTGCTTCATTCGAATAAAACTCTGATGTTTTAATCATTTCATGATCTTGAATCTAAACTTGTAAATAACTGCAATTGATTTGAAGTTTATTTCTGATTTATGAATTCCGAACAGTGTTGATGTAATTATGTTAATTTTGAATTCTAAATTTCCTTTTGAAGATCTGAATATTTAATAAAATTCCATACACCTCTGTTGTTTTGGATTTCTTCTAATTCATTTTAGAAAGGCTTGTAATAATATACTCATTATAGCACACCAATATTTATCAGTTGTGATAATTTCATTATTTTTCAGATTGGCTTGGATATTTTGATTTATCTTGAATCAGTGATACATCCTAAAATTCATCTTTATTCATGATCATTATGATTGATTTTTGTTTTGTTTGGGATCACTTGAAAATTTCTGATATTTTGAATCTCACACACCTCTCAGATCTAAAATTATTAATCTTGTGTGATTGATTCGTTGTATCTCAAGATTTACATTTGTTCAAGTGATTTTGAATAAACCACTATTTTTTGGATCATGAATTATTACTCAAACTTGTTGTAAATGATCTGAAATTACTCCTGTACTTGTCAGAGATACTTGCGAAAATTTTCTTTGAAAAATTTGGTCCTTGAAATTTATTAGTATATCATGGTTATTTGACTTAAATATCGGTTTATTTAAAATCATTTGAATTTATCGATTTATTTAAATCTCACACATATCTTGAATCAAAAATTAATAATCTGGTGTGATCGATTCATTGAATCTTGATATCTTCATATTCCATCAAATGATTTCAAATAAACGGTGTTTTCAATCTTGGATCATGAATCATCCTTTTTGTGACAAACAAAAATATATTTGAAACATCTTCTTGACAAGTCTGCATTGAAACTGATATCTTATGCTGCTCTGATATTGTTTTGAACATACTTTGGAAATTGCTTGTCTATGATCTGTTTGCTGCTCTGATACTGTTTTTCAAATATCTGCTTGTTCTTGCCTGCTGCTCTGATAAATGTGCCAAATGTGTAATCTTGTTTCTTTGGGCTTTGTGTTTGAAATTCTTTAGTATGAGATATCTTGAGTGTAATTAAATTCATCGATAAAGGAGACAACAATTGGTATCAGCTCTTTATTTTTTTCCATCTGTTTTTGAATTATCACCCTGTACAGATTCCACACATTTTTTTTGTTTTGTATAAATCACCTTAAATTCCTCTTGTAATTGATTTCCAATTTTGAAATTATTTATTGATTGTTCATTCAGAAATTGGAATCAATATCCAAATTGAACAATATTTATAATTCATCAAAATTATTATTAGAATTTGAAATTGTTACTAGTTGTGACTACAGTATATTTCACAACAAGAGGAGATTTTATTTGGATTTTCATGATGGTTGAACATTTATTATAATATCTTTGAATTGGCAATTATTTCACGACCATCTCCTTTATCTATCATCATTCTGCCATCCATGATAATTTTACATTAATGTGGAGAGTTAATATGTTTTAAAATTCTTTTGAATAAAAAGTGGAAATATTTGTGATAGAAATGGGACTATGCTATTTTTTCAGAATTAGCGACAATTGAAAATTTTCAATAATCCCGGTACAGTTGAGCATATTTCATAATATAATTAATTTAAATATTTATTTCACAGTCCATATCTGTACCTACCCCATTTTCTATCATCCACATATTGGTTCTATATAGCGAGGAGTTTTTTCGTTTTAAAGCTGAAATGGTAAATATATATATATAATTAATATATAAGTGTGTCTCTAACCTCATTTAAAAATCCAAGCTCTATTCATGCATGGTTAAGAGACAACTTATAATTTAAGCGACGACTGACCCCATTTAAAAATCCAAGCTCTGGTTATGCGTGGTCAGTGTGCCCTTAAATAAAAATAAAAGAAAAAGGAAATAATGTGCTATAAATTGAAATTAATCTGAAATTCTCCTTGGTGTTTAAAAACCAGTCTATCAATCCACTTTCTAGTCTGTGAAATTTGTTAATATTTTATGACGTATTATGATTTGTTGGTTGATAGCTATTGGGATTTTAGACTATTCGATTTTGTTACTTAAATTGAATTAATAATAATAGTCCAAATGCATCACTGTTTTTTAGCTTCATTTTTATAAAAGTTCTTTTGAAAATAATTTGAAATCATTGTGTTTTGAACTCTCTCCATTATATATAAATTTCATCGTAAATCCGTCATTCTCTACAATGAGAAATTTGCTTTCAGTTCTTAGAATATTATGATTTTCGTTTGACTGGTTGAGATTTATGATGACCGTTCTTCCTCTTAACATGAAATTATAATTTTTTAGTCATTTTTCATATATATTTTAATTTCTGTATCCTTTTGATGATAACCAAAGGGAGAGAACGGATAGAGATTTTGATATATGAGTGAATATTTTATAAATATTTTTAATTTCGAAAATTTCATTTTATTTTTCATTCTTTTCACTCATGCACAGTTATAGGGGGAGTTTCTGTTGTAAGGAGAGTTTTCAGATAGGGGGGAATCTGTTCTTCACTGTCAAAGACATTTATTGGATTCAAAATCTTAATATTTGTTTTTCATCATCAAAAAGGGGAGATTGTTGTATACACAATTATATGATTTTTGTTTGATGACAACAAACAAATATTTATTATTTTTAATGTGTTTGCTATTTGTTGTTTCATATATATATACATCACATACAAGAATATAATATTTATATTTAAATAAAATACGATTGTACAGAAATTCAAATATTCACAGTATTTTATTTAGATAGAATATTTTATTTCAAACATTCAAACAGTACAACTTTTTTTAACTCCACTATTTGAATACATCACTGATATACTTTTCAATTTATATTCATTTTCATATTTAATACAACACTCATACATTTCACATTCACTCATATACAATTCCATTTATACATTCACTCATATACACATTTACACACTGTCACTATCTTCTGTCTTCAGTCTTCACAGCTTTTAGTCAGTCCAGTCTTCATACCTGTCACATACAGTAACACACACGGTATCTGGAATAGAAATAATATTTTAAAGTCTATAGAATATAATTTTTATTTTAAAAATTTATTTGCCTCAGAATTTCGGTGTGTTTCTCATCATTTTTTTGACTGGATCGGATTTATTAATCAACCCGACTGTGTCTAGACAGATTGTGATATTCACAGTGATACACTGTAAATACCACAAGGCAGAAAATATGTATATACGATGCACGGACAGGAAAACTTGACTGGTGGCTGCATATACACACGTGTATAAATATACATGTGTGCACTGCCTTGTTAATCAGCGAGTTACTAAGGAGTAGCCACGTGGACCTTCTCGACTCAATGCACATGTCAACATAGTCAATACATATCAAAACGGTCGAGCCAAGCCCAAGACTACTCAACAAATAATAAAGCCATTCCCTAACATGCAAGTATCAAATGCAACATGGACATTATGTTTTTCAAATAGCAAGACAGTTTCAACAAGCCAAAATGGTCGAGCTAAATGTTACAGCAGCTACTACAGTGTGCAGCAAAGTGTACAAGCCAATGGTCAAGATTGTCAAGAATTTTAATGCAGCATAGTATGACAACACACAAAGGAGATCAACATTGATTTCACAAACAATACTTCAGCATTCTCAAATAGATGGAGCAAGCAACAAGACTCATTGGCCAGTGTACATGAATGAAAACTACATCATATAGGATCACATTCATGTTTCAGCCAACATGTAATCAGTGCATAGTGCAACACAAAACTGGGTATACATACATGAAGATTACACAAAGTGCAAGCTTTTGAAGCTGCAAAGTGATTATAGCAATATGAACAACAAATCCATTCATATGTACCCAATGACACAAAGCATGGATGGTCATAAACAAGCAGGCTCAGGTTGCAAGTAGTAGTATACTATGTGCATGTACATGATGTACACAACATAAAAACAACCAGGGCAATACTACAAAGTACACATGATTCAGCAAGATTTTTTTATTTACTTCCAGAAATCATGGTGATGTTTCCAGATATAGAACCAATCAAGATTTTTAAAAGGAAAAAATCTTTTTATTTGTTTCGAGAAATTGGAACAATCACAGTGAATTTTGTCTGGCAAGTCATAAAACTGGATGTAACATGCAAGCAAAAATGATGGATATGGCTGCAACATCATACGGTAACGCACATGATAGTGTAATATGCACAAATGATTTTTCAGCACTAGAATGGTATGATGGAGCAGAAATGAAGATGTGCACATACAAGTATGGGCCAGAATCAGGTGTAAAATTCAAGTGAATATACACAGGAATATTAGCAAAGCTCAAATCAGTGCAAAATTTGGTTCAGCAATGATTCAGCTGATTATTGCAGCAGTGTCCATCTAAGAAAAACTATTCAAGAAATTTTTGTATATTTGGAAAGTAATTCTTGCAAATTATTTCTTGAAATATAATGGAACTTTAATCTGGAATGGCCTGATTTGTGGTATCATAATCTATGCAAGTCAGCATATATTTTGCACTATGGGATAGAAGAAAATTTTGTGCAGATGTTATGTAAGGGGCAAATCAATATGGGTCTACCAAGTTTTCAAAAGTGGCAATATATGGAATTATGTTTTGGCAAGCAATCGAACTAGGCATCCATATGACGACAAGAAATTATAACATTTTTCTCTGCATTCAATTATTTCTAGAAATGGTATATTTTAGGAAATTACTTCTCGAGCAAAGCATTACAAAACATGCAACAAATTCATTCCAGGAATCTTTCAAAAAGGTCACACAAATATCATTTCAATCGAAGAATCAAAAGAGGAATAACACGCAAAATCAGTATTTGATTTAAGGCAAGTTTTATACATGTATGGGATGATTCAATTCAGCAAAAATCAAGTCTAGCCAATGACTGAAATCAGGGAAACCAACGCAAATCAGACCAAGTCAATATCAAGGAAATCAGAGAATTTTTTAGGGTTCGAATACCCTATATAAACACCTCTATATCACCGGAAAAAACCTATCGAAACCACAAACATTTCAATAGAAATTCGAAGAGATTAAACAAAGAACTCACATTTTTTTTCCAGTGTTTCGATCAATACAACTCCCAAATAAATCGAGTAAACCACACAAAGCTTTGGAACTTCGGAGAAATCAAGCATCAATTATTTTAGAAATTGATTGCCGATTTAGGAGATTTCAGGAAACCCTAGAATATTTTCCAGAGCTGCCATTTCTTATTCCACAAAGAAATCAAAGTGGACGGGATCAAATGATGAAGGGTGGACTCAAATGAAAAGGGATCGGCCAAGTCATATATGTTTAAAGGGAGAATTATTTTCTCTTTTATAAATCTAGGGTTTTGCTTTGGTTTAATTTTTGTTGTATTTTCTTTTTATTTGTAAACCGTCTCGACAGTTCTAGAGTCTGTAAAATCTAGGAATTCAGTTAGGGGTTTAGCTGACAGTTTCTAGAGTCTGTAAAATCTAGATGGTTTTCTAGTTTCGTCTGTAAAACTAGACAGTTTACTAGAGTCTATAAAATTAGGGAAAAATCTGGTCTAGAGGATATAGACCAGTCTAGGGTTTTGAGCGTAGGGTTATTACAGGAGCAGGGAGTGCGAGTTTACAGGGTATGTAAGCGGGATTTGTTATTAACACCTAGTAGAAACCTTAGTGAATGCAGTAGTAGGCAGAGTCTGCTGAAGCTGGGTATATCTATGTGTTATTTATTTACTGCATTTATTTCCCTGCTGATTTCTATGATGTGATTGTTTTTAAATATCTCGATAAACTGTAATAAACCCTATTCACCCCCCTCTAGGGTTAATCTAGATCCAACAGACATCAGTCGCATGGCATGGAATGTCAATGTGGCATGCTGAGACGCAGTGATCAAGGCTTTTGTTGAAAGGCAGATCCTTGTGGTTGATGATCAAAGCATGGCTTTAATATAGCATAGCTTTGTGTATAATGTTAATTCGTGAGCCTCACACCATCGGTATGAACCAGAAACGGGAGAGGACTTTAGGGAGGACATGTGTTTCCTTCTAGCTAGGAGTGGTGTCATGGTATGAAACCCAGACATTTTTACTTATGTGGATGATGGAAAGCGAGACGCCTCAGTCATATCGGTTACTATGGGGACGATGGATGGTTTGGTCGATATACTGACCAGTTTTACACTCCATAGGGCGGGGAAACATATTGTTCAAGGATTATTAATCCACTTAAAATGTGGACCGGCCCTGACGATCCAGGTGCAGTTGCGACTGTATCATGAGGCTCGGGCTAGAGAGTCTCGAATTCGGTAAGGACAATCCCTTACCTTGGTTCACGATGGAAATCCAACTTCAAATACGACATTGTGCGGTTTTGATTGTAATCCTATATATGACGACATAGTAGATGGTAGCTATGCCGCCTATGATTGATATTATGATGCAAATTGTTTTTGAAACATATGTACACTAATAATAACATCAAATGATTTCGTTTTATACGTATCAAGCATATTTTGGCCATTATAAGGTAAAACTCTATCCTCCGGCTTGCGTTGCATTGTGTGATGGGACTTGAGTCTTATAATGACTTCATTTTTATAAAAAGCATGGCAATGTTTAAATGATTTACTTGTTTTATGCACTGGCAATCCAATGGAGTAAACCCGTTCCGTGTTAGCGGCGTGGTCTTGTGATTGACCTTATTATTAAATCAGTTAAGCAAGATTTCCCATACCAGTCCCATGACTAACTCATAGTTTATTTTACTTTACAAACTCGGGTGCCCCTTATTTCTACACGGGCAGCCTTGTATTCAGGAATTAGCTGGTTCATTCTGGATAGCTATGGAGCTGAAGATGGATTATATTATTTCTTTTATGCTGTTCAGACTTTGTTATGTATATTATGTTTGATTCCCTTGTAGACATTTTATATAAAGCTGAAACTATATTTTGTACTAAGTATGATCCTGTTAAGCTGTGAAACTCTGATGATTATATTTGTTCCAGTGTAATTTGATGTACATTATCTGGTGTAATTCTATATTTCGGTTCTGCTATTATTGTTTATATGTTGTATTCCAATGATTATCCTTGCTTCCGTGGGTCATCACACCTCTTTCTGAAAACCCTAGCTTCAGACAGAGCCACCGCCTCGTTAGTAATTAACGGCCAAAATCCTTGAAAATAAAACCCCAAATAACTCTCAAATTACACAGAATTTCAACATGGAATCAAAACGAAAACAATGGAGATTTCTTCGATCTACGATCCTATATGAGTATGATGATTTATCGTGTAGTATATGGAGAGATTTTCAAGCTCAAAGCCTCGAAGTTTGTGCACGTTTTCCAGCGCCATTGGTCTCGAGTTCAGCATTATTGAAGGGGGAGGTGTCTCTTGTGTAGGCGCTTCAAGGGGCACACTCCGATCAAGTTCCGATCCTCTCTGGTGGGCGGCGCTGAGCAAAAACGGAAATCGGTAGTGGTTTTTTTTATACGACCGAGTATTAGAAGATGGTAATTAATAAAGGATAATTAAAGAATTAATTATTAAATTAATTATATATTTAATTAATCGATGTTTATAATATCATAACTCTTTCATACGAGGTCAAAACTGAACGATTTCAGTTGCATTGCAGTCGTCTCGACAAGATCTACACAACATAACTGATCAGGACAAAAACGGAGATAGTTGGAATTTTTGACAAAATTAAACGTCTATTTAATTTTTTTAAAACAATCTTCAAATAAAGAATGGCGGAGTGGAACCCAATGTGAGAACTCTCTCACTAAAATATTTGTACCAGTTATTTATTTTATAACTAAAATTATATGCCAGTGTAGATTTTTATCAGTTTTAATCATTATAAATTGTATATTGTGCTTGTTAGCTAACCTCCCTGTTGTCCACAAACCATGGATGATTTAATTGACTGTATTGTGCATTGATTGTGATGTGAAATTGTAACACCCCGTATTTTCGGTAAACATTAAAGTTACGAATTAAAGAATAATTAATTTCAAATGTAAGAATTAAGGGAAACGGGTAACCCCATTGCGTTCGTCTCAGAATTCTGTTTGAGATAGAGTCCGAGTTTGCGTAAATCGGATTCCGTATGAAGGAGTTATGACCTTCAGAAGATTCAAGAATTTAAATAAACAGTACAGAAATTCAAAAATCAAAATCTGAAGCAGAAGCGGGCTGGATGGGAAATTTCCTGCCCAAGGCCAGGTCGACCAAGAGGATGACCGGGTGGTCGACCTCCCCCCCCCCCCCCCCCATGCAGGTCGACCTCCCCCTCGGGTCAGATCTAAAATTTGACGTGTTTTCTCTTGTGATGAATTTCTGTGTCATTAGGGCTTGCGTGGCATGTTCTGGTTGGTTCTCTTAGGTTTGAATGGTTTTGATTTGCACTAGGTTAATCTGAAGTCTCCTATTAAATCAAACTTCTATATAAGCAACCTAAATCTAAACCCTAAAGCCACACAAAAATATTCCTAAGACCGTCATGCTGTCAACACTCAACCTAGAGTGGCCGCCATTCTCATTCAACTAGAAAGCAAGTAGGAATTCCAAATCAAATCTAATTAAACTAAGAGAATTCTCTACAACAAAGGAGAGCTATTCAAATTCAAAATACATATCCCAGAACTCAAGACTAGCCTCATTTTTGTAAGTCCAGTTATCATTTAGACCTAAACGATGTCAGAATTGTGACTAAATAACTGGATATAGAACATCGCCTATGTAAATCTATGCCTATCCTTTTTGTTAAAACTGAATTGATTGAGACTATGATTCTTTCTATGCTAAGTTGTGAATCTTGTTGTATGTAATTTGATGATCAAAGTTAAATGCTTTGGACCTATATGTTGTATAATTTGCCAAAGACATATATGTTGTGTAGTTTAGCGATGACATATTATACTTTAGCAATGACATATCACGTTAAATAAATTGGAGATGACATATTATGTTGTATACTTGGTGATGACAAAAATTGGCGATGACATATTATAATTTGGCGATGGATATCACATTGTGTAAATTATGGCAATGACATTTCATGTCGCATGATTTGATAATAACACCTATATGTTATATGACAATTTGGTAATTTTGTTATAGTTATGCAAGTTCAACCATGTTCACATATATGACCAAAACTGCATGCTAATATGATTAGGTTCATGTTAGATTAGATCCAACTAATTTGCGAAGTTCACAATTACATGCCTAATGTTAAGTTTATGTAATTCTGTGTAAAACCCCTATTTCATGATCCATGTTAAGTAGATCTAAATTTGTAAGTTCATAATTGAATGTATATTATTCTATGCCAAGTTCATATGATACATGTGTAGTTTGATCCGTATTTTTATGATGTTGGAATTATTACAAGTTCCTCTTTTTCCCCTTTTGTGTATAAGTTAGGCTATGTATCGAGCCTATTATTTTATGTGATTCATGCGAACGTTTAACGGGGGTAACATTGGGGAAAAAATGAAATTATATATAATTGGCATATTTGGCTCATGAACATGAAAATGTTTTATGGCATAAAGTGGTATTAATTTTTATACCTAAAAATTATGAACTTGATTAAAAAAGAAAGTGGGGACTTGACTTGAATGACAATAATTTACATATAAATATAAAGAAGTAAATATGTAAATTTAGAAAAGACGAATACGCCTAACTCGAGGTTAGATTGAGTTACGGTGTAAGTCTGCCCGGAACCGCCCGGCACATCTAGCAACCGTAACAATATATATCTAATGTGGGAGTTTACTGCATCAAGCCCAAAGGAACCTGAGGTTAGACTGAGTTGCGGTGTAAAACTGCCCGGACCCGACCGGCATATCCAGTAACCGCAACAATACCTGTCTAATGTGAGTGGTTGGTGCTTTAATAAATGAATTAAAGCTAAGTCAGGAATGGTAGGGTTAAGTTAATTAAGGCAATACTTAACCAATGCAACATGTTAACTAAACTGATGGTGGGGTTAGGTTAACTTGGACCAATTTAACATGTTGACTAGGAAACCCTAGTAATGGGGACCCATTTCAGCAGTAACCCACATAGATGTATCATGGTACCCTGAACTAGGCAGTGTGGGGCACGATTACTAGGCTGATTATAAGCAGTCAAAACGACGGTGGTTGGTGCGTCAGTGTAGGTTCCGACGGAGTACGGGCGTGCACGTACTCCGGAGTGGAAAAAGTAGGCACTGGGCATCAGCAGTTATACACTGTGCATCTTGAATCGTGTCGGGTTGCCACCATAGGATTTGATACACCCCATGGTGGGACCAGCACAGGTATCTACAATCGAGCGGGGTCGTATGACACATGTGGTAAACGCCTGTGAGTAGGCGCCAATCAATGAAAAAGGGATCACTGGATTTTGAACTCATGATAATGGTTAAAATATCTAGTAGGTGCAGAGAATATGGACATGAGTGCGATAGTATGATTAGTTTATCTTGCCTTGTTTATCTTGCCCTGTTTAGCTTACCTTACCCTATGTAACCTTATTTCCTTATTATTGTCCTGTATCCAGCTTATTCAAGTCATGGTTCTCTTATCAGTTTACATGCTGTAATGTTTTGTTATGAACCACGTTTGAAATAAAGTTTGTTTTTCCGCTGCTTATATACATATCTGCCTTGTAAATTATCTGTGTCTTTTACCTATAATGCTCCACCAAAGTTAAGGCATTCCCTTTATGAGTGACCTTAACGGAGGTGGGGTGTTTCACTTGGTATCAGAGCCAGGCTTTACCAGATCAGATAAAATTTTTGAAAATTGTTTTTCAAAAAGAAATTTAAAGAAGCAATTTTCAAGAAAAAATTGTTTTATTTCAAAAAGTCATAATCCCCCAAAGCCATATGCACTATCTTTTATCCTTTGTTTTGAATCTCTCCTTTTTCATTTCAGCATGTCTGGGGATCTTAACCTTCCAGAGGGCATGCCGGTACCTAGCTGGTTCAGAAAGTACCTAGAGGCTAGGGCTAATGCCGCGGGCCCAGCAGACGTTCCTCCTCCTCCAGCTGCTGTGGTTCCTCCTCCTCCTTGTGCAAATGCTTTCTAAAAAATATGTAGGGACTTTCGAGCCATGGGTGGAAAGAACTTCAATGGAAATGAATCCTTCGTGGAAGTAAGAAACTAGCTCAAAGAAACTGAGGATTTGTTTGATATCTTCAAAGTGGATGATAGGCAGAAGATACAGTTGGCGGTATGGTTGCTCAAAGATGAAGCCACTTATTGGTGGGAAGTCACTAACGCTTGAAATTAAATTCCTCTCACAAGCTGAACGAAGCCTACAAATGGAGAAGTTCTTAGCTATCAAACAAGGAAGTATGTTGGTCAAGGAATACGTTAACCAATTCAATCAGTTGGCTTGGTTCGGATTGGAGTTAGTGAACACTCCACATAAGAAGGCTCTCCGCTTTGTTAAAGGATTGAATGAGCCACTGCACAACGTAGCTATGTCCCATATACCTATGGGTGCGACTTATGAGAGACTGGTGGACATGGCACTGTTACAAGAAGAAGATAAGGTTGGCAAGAAGGAGACAAAGGTGCAAGCATCTTAGGATAAGAAAGGGGAAGGATCACAGAGCAAGAAGACGGATTCCAAGAAGGGCGGGAAAAACAAAAAAAACCCGTGACAAGAGGAAGTGTAATTTTTGTGGCATTCCTGGACATCTGGTTAAGGACTGCAGGAAGAAGAAAAGGAAGATGGGTGGCTGTTTCCATTGCGGCGAGGCAGGACACATGGCTAGGGACTGCCTAAGAAAGCAAGGGCAAGGGCAAAGAGCTGGATCTACTTCGGGAGGGCAGGTTCACGCTCTCATGGCACCTCTGCAAGAATGAGGTAAAAATGTTTCTGTTGAGAGTTTAGTTCATCTTTTTGATCATCCTGTTCATACACTCTTTGATTCTGGCGCATCGCACTCTTTTATATCTACTGCTTTAGTTGAACCTCTGCACCTAGACACCAGTTTAGTAGAGGATCCCTTGGTTGTTTCAAATCCAATTGGGGGCTCAACTTATTTTTCAATGATTTGTTTGGATTTGGAAATTTCTATACTAAGTGTGGGGTTTAGATGCAATGCCTATGTTTTGGGCTTCACGGGTTATGGGTTGATTCTAGGCATGGATTGGCTATCCAGTAATGGTGCCATCCTCGATTGTGAAAGGAGAGTGGTTAGACTCATGACTCGCCTTGGTAACACTCTCAAAATTTCTTGTAATCTCATAAACTCTGTTATGCTTAGCTATCTAGAATCTCTTGATGCGTCTATTGAGAATTTACAGTCTGTTAGAGTAGTCCGTGAATACTCGGATGTCTTTGAAGAGGTTAAAGGGTTACCTCCGAAGCGGGAGATAGACTTCTGCAAATACCTCGTTGATAATGCAAAACCCCGTCTCTTTACCCGTTAGACACATGGCTCCAAGGAAGAGGAAAGAACTCATCAACCAAGTTAAAGAGTTTCTTGAGAAGGGGTTTATAACGCGGAGTATTTCTGAATGGAGCGCCCCAGTAGTGTTCGCAACTAAAGCGGACGGTTCGCTTTGCCTATGCGTTGATTATAGGGAGCTAAATAAGCTGACCAAGAAGAATAGGCACCCACTTCCAAGAATAGATGACTTGTTCGACAGCTTGTAGGTGCATCGGTTTTCTCCCAACTAGATTTAGCTACTGGGTTTCATCAGCTGAGAGTGGCTGAAGACAGCATTGATAAGACCGCGTTCAGAACTCCGGATGTTTCTTCGAGTGGCTTATCATGCCTTTCGGCCTGACAAACGCACCTGCTTACTTCGTTGATTTGATGAGCAGGGTGTTGAATTCCTCAATAAGTTTGTAGTGGTCTTTGTAGATGACATTTTGATTTTCTCAAAGAGTGAGTAAGAGCATGCTCAGCATTTAAAAGAAGTCATGGGTACTCTTCGAGCACGTCAATTGAAAGCCAAATTCTCCAAATGACATTTCTAGAGAGGGGAAGTAAGATTTCTTGGACATGTGGTATCCAAGGAAGGGTTAGTAGTGGACCCCGCAAAAGTAGTTGCGGTACAAGATTGGAAGGTTCCACAGAATGCGACTGAGGTCCGGAGCTTCCTCGGGCTAACGGGCTTTTACCGAAAGTTCATCAAAGACTTTGTGAAAATCTCAGCTCCGCTTACAAAGTTGACAAAGAAGAACCTAAATTTCAATTGGGATTTGGATTGCGATATTACTTTCCAACGATTAAAGAGAGCTCTAATAACAGCCCCAGTTCTGACATTGCTGGATGGGAGCAAGATGTTTACCGTATACACGGATGCATGTGGTACGGGACTAGGTGTTGTCTTGATGCAAGAGGGGAAGGTAGTAGCTTATAGAGGCATGCAGTCGAAAGTACATGAGAAAAACTACCCATCCCATGATCTAGAGTTGGCTGCCATCGTCTTTGCGCTTAAGTCTTGGCACCTTATCTCCTAGGTGAGAAATTTGAATTGTATACTAACCATAAATCGTTGAAGTACCTTTTCTCACAGAAAGATCTTAACTTGAGGCAACAAAGGTGGATGAAATTCTTGGCATCCTACGATTTCGAGATTTCCTATACCCCTGGCAAGGGCAATGTAGTAGTAGACGCCTTGAGTAGAAAGAAGCTGACCTTAAGCCCTCTCTTTGTTGAAAGGCAGAGCTTGGAGTACATAGCCAGTTTTGACTTTAGACCCTCCAGCGATCATGTAACTGGGTTGTTAGCATCGCTAGAGGTGTGGCCTACTCTTTTGGACTCAATAGGAACCGCGCAACGAGAAGACCCTCAGCTAGTTGATGTGATGGACAAGCTAATTAGGGGTGAGACTTCTAGTCACCTCAATAGATACTCCATCGATGATAAGGAATGGTTGAGGCGGGATGGAAGGCTATGCGTCCCACAAGCAAGGGGTTTAGTGAAGAAGGTTCTCGAAGAGGCGCACCGTTCCAAGTTGATCATACACCCCGTTGGAGACAAGATGTATAAAGACGTAAAAAGGGTTTTCTTTTGGGATGGCATGAAGAGGGATGTAGCTGAATTCGTCTTGAAGTGCTTAGTATGCCAGCAAGCCAAGGCGGAGCAAAAGAAGCCTGGTGGTTTTCTTCATCCTCTAGAGGTCCCACAGTGGAAATGGGATAACATTTCAAAGGAATTTATTGATGGGCTGCCTAGATCAAGAAGGGGCAATACCAATATTTGGGTAATAGTGGACAGGCTCATAAAAAGCGCTCACTTTATACCTATTAAAAGTAGGAGGACTGCCTCATCTTTAGCATCCATTTACCCTAAAGAGATAGTTCGACTCCATGGGATACCCTCCAGCATTGTTAGCGACCGAGATCCTATCTTTACGAGCGATTTTTGGAAGAGCTTGCAAGAGGCTGTAGGCACACAGCTATGCTTAAGCACAGCCTATCACCCCCAAACCGATGGTCAGACGGAAAGGGTAAACAGAGTATTAGAAGACCTCTTGAGATTATGCATTCTTGACTTCGGAGGAACATGAGAGGATCATCTTCCTTTGGTGGAAGTTTGCCTACAACAATAGATACCAAGCCACCATAGGCATGGCACCCTTCGAAGCTTTATATGGAAGACCGTGCTGATCACCAATTTGTTAGTGGAAGTCTACAGACAAGCTCATACTTGGACCAGATATGATTAGAGAAACTTCAGAGAAAGTGGACTTGACACGAAGAAGAATGAAGACTGCCCAAGATAGACAGAAGTCCTACGCAGATGAAAGAAGGACCGACCTTGAGTTTGAGGTTGGGGACAGGGTTTTCCTTAAAGTATCTCCTTTGAGGAACGTCGTTCGCTTCGGATCTGCAGGAAAGTTGGCACCAAGATTTGTAGGGCCGTTTCCTATCATTGAAAGGATTGGGAAGATGGCTTACAGAGTAGAGCTGCCCGAAAGATTGGCTGGAGTTCATAATGTCTTTCATGTTTCTCACTTACGAAAGTGCTTACATGAGTCTGCAGAAGTGGTGGAACCAAGCATATTAGAGGAAGTAGAAGTAGAACGAGAGGCGACTGTGAGAAGAGTTCCAACTCGTATCTTGGGTACAGAAATCAAAAAGCTACGCAACCGCGAAGTAAAACTTGTAAAGGCTCAATGGAGTGATGTTGAGGAAGACGCGACTTGGGAGACGGAGGCCAAGATACGCGCAGCCTACCCTTTTCTTTTTTAGGGTACATCTTTGATATCTTTTTCCTTAAATTTGTTCATACTCGCGTCTATCTTTTTAGTATTTTTCCTCAGTGTTGTTCTCAATCCTTAGGTAGAAACCAATGGATGTAAACATGTATTTGAAACATGTTATGATTGATGGTTGCAAGTGGTTGCAAGTGATTGCTAGTGGTTGCTCGTGGATGCATATACACACACATTAGGTATCAGATCGGCTCAATCACATTCATATTGCATATATGTACTTGTATATGATTGAAGCTTGACATGTTATCATGTGGATGTTGCATTTGTATGAATAATTGTGCACTCATGTAGAAAGTATGATTAGGGAAGATTGCATACATTATGGACGCATGACACCGACATGACTTGCATTAAGGAGGTCAACTGAATCAGTAGACCGCCTGATTTTGCGTTAGATAAGGACATGTACACACACTATGCATATGATCATGAAGAATTAGAAGTCTTTTAAGGACAATGGACGCCTGTGTTTGATGGTTTAGTAGATGGATGATTGGATGGTAGGATATACGTTCTTCTTAGCTTAAAGATTTTAGGGACGAAATCCTTTAAGGAGGGGAGAATGTAACACCCCGTATTTTCGGTAAACATTAAAGTTACGAATTAAAGAATAATTAATTTCAAATGTGAGAATTAAGGGAAACGGGTTACGCCATTGCGTTTGTCTCGGAATTCTGTTTGAGATGAGTCCGAGTTTGCGTAAATCGGATTCTGTATGAAGGAGTTAAACCTTCAGAAGATTCAAGAATTTAAATAACAGTACAGAATGTAGTTCAGAAATTCAAAATTCAAAATATGAAGCAGAAGCGGGTTGGGCGGGAAATTTCCCGCCCAAGGCCAGGTCGACCAGGGGGTCGACCTCCCCCCAATACAGGTCGACCTGGGGGTCGACCTCCCCCTCGGGTCAGATCTAAAATCTGACATGTTTTCTCCTATGACGAATTTCTATGTCATTAGGGCTTGCGTGGCATGTTCTGGTTGGTTCTCTTAGGTTTGAATGGTTTTGATTTGCTCTAGGTTAATCTGACGGCTCCTATTAAATCAAACATTTATATAAACAACCTAAATCTAAACCCTAAAGCCACACAAAAATATTCCTCAGACCGTCATGCTGTCAACACTCAACCTAGAGTAGCCGCTATTCTCATTCAACTAGAAAGCAAGTAGGAATTCCAAATCAAATCTAATTCAACTAAGAGAATTCAACGTCTACAACAAAGGAGAGCTATTCAAATTTAGAATACAGATCCCAGAACTCAAGACTATCCTCCTTTTTGTAAGTCCAGTTATCATTTAGACCTAAATGATGTTAGAATTGTGACTAAATAACTGGATATAGAACATCGCCTATGTAAATCTATGCCTATCCTTTTTGTTAAAACTGAATTGATTGAGACTATGATTCTTTCTATGCTAAGTTGTGAATCTTGTTGTATGTAATTTGATGATCAATGTTAAATTCTTTGAACCAATATGTTGTATAATTTGCCAATGACATATATGTTGTGTAGTTTAGCGATGACATATTATACTTTGGCAATGACATATCACGTTGAATAAATTGGAGATGACATATGATGTTGTATATTTGGTGATGACATAAATTGGCAATGACATATTATAATTTGGTGATGGATATCACATTGTGTAAATTTTGGCAATGACAATTCATGTCGCATGATTTGATAATAACACCTATATGTTATATGACAATTTGGTAATTTTGTTATGGTTATGCAAGTTCAACCATGTTCACATATATGACCAAAACTACATGCTAATATGATTAGGTTCATGTTAAATTAGATCCAACTAATTTGCGAAGTTCACAATTACATGCCTGATGTTAAGTTTATGTAATTTTGTGTAAAACCCCTATTTCATGATCCATGTTAAGTAGATCCAAATTTGCAAGTTCATAATTGAATGTATATTATTCTATGCTAAGTTCATATGATACATGTGTAGTTAGATCCATATTTTATTCAGTTGGAATTATTACATGTTCCTCTTTTTCCCCTTTTGTGTATAAGTTAGGCGATGTATCGAGCCTAACATTTTATGTGATTCATGCGAACGTTTAACGGTGTAACGTTGGGGGAAAAAAATGAAATTATATATAATTGGCATATTTGGCTCAAGAACATGAAAATGTTTTATGGCATAAAGTGGTATAAATTTTTATACCTAAAAATTATGAACTTGATTTAAAAAGGAAAGTGGGGACTTGACTTGAATGACAATAATTTACATATAAATATAAAGAAGTAAATATGTAAATTTAAAAAAGACGAATACGCCTAACCCGAGGTTAGATTGAGTTACGGTGTAAGTCTTCCCGGAACCGCCCGGCACATCCAGCAACCGTAACAATATATATCTAATGTGGGAGGTTAGTGCATCAAGCCCAAAGGAACCCGAGGTTAGACTGAGTTGCGGTGTAAAACTGCCCAGACCCGACCGACATATCCAGTAACCGCAACAATACATGTCTAATGTGAGTGGTTGGTGCTTTAATAAATGCATTAAAGCTAAGTCAGGAACAGTAGGGTTAAGTTAATTAAGGCAACACTTAACCAATGCAACATGTTAACTAAACTGATGGGTTGGGTTAGGTTAACTTGTAAACTTAACCAATTTAACATGTTGACTAGGAAACCCTAGTAACGGGGACCCATTTCAGCATTAACCCACATAGATGTATCATAGTACCCTGAACTAGGCAGGGTGGGGCACGATTACTAGGCTGATTATAAGCGGTCAAAACGACGGCGGTTGGTGCGTCAGTGTAGGTTTCGACGAAGTACGGGCGTGCACGTGCTCCGGAGTGGAAAAAGCAGGCACTGGGCATCAGTAGCTATACATTGTGCATCTTGAATCGTGTCGGGTTGCCACCATAGGATTTGATATACCCCATGGTGGGACCAGTACAGGTATCTACAATCGAGCGGGGCCGTATGACACAAGTGGTAAACGCGTGCGAGTAGGAGCCGATCAATTAAAAAGAGAACACTGGGTTTTGAACTCACGATAATGGTTAAAATATCTAGTAGGTGCAGAGAATATGGACATGAGTGCGATAGTATGATTAGTTTATCTTGCCTTATTTATCTTGCCCTGTTTAGCTTACCTTATCCTATGTTACCTTATTTCCTTATTATTGTCCAGTGTCCAGCTTATTCAAGTCATGGTTCTCTTATCAGTGTACGTGCTGTAATGTTTTGTTATGAACCACGTTTGAAATAAAGTTTGTTTTTCCGCTGCTTATATACATATCTGTCTTGTAAACTATCTGTGTCCTTTACCTCTAATACTCCACTAAAGTTAAGGCATTCCCTTTATGAGTGACCTTAACTGAGGTGGGGTGTTTCAGAAATGGAGTAAATGAAATATATATGTGTTGTATAAAATATATATGCATTATATAAAATATATATGTGTTGTATAAAATATATATGCACTGTATAAAATATATATATGCGTTGAACAAAATATATAAGCGTTGAATAAAATATATATGTGTTGTATAAAATACATATATATATATATGCATTGTATAAAATATATATGAGAGATATAAAATGGTCATGATTGAAATAAATATCGGTTGGCTAAAAATATTATTTTTAACATATATATAAGATATATAAAATGGTCATGTATTGAAATAAATATCTATTGGCTAAAAATATTATTTTTAACATATATATGAGATATATAAATTGGTCATGTATTGAAATAAATATCGATTGGCTAAAAATATTATTTTTAACATATATATGAGATATATAAAATGGTCATGTATTGAAATAAATATTGGTTTGTTAAAAATATTATTTTTAACATATATATGCGATGTATAAAATGGTCATGACATGGAATAATTATTTGATTGTTAAAAACAAAAAATTTAACATATATATGCACTGTATAAAATTGTCATGTAATGGAATATTCAATTTTGATTTAAAAATTGAAATCAAAGTTGAAATCATTTTAAAATGAATTCATAAACGATTTATAAAATACATTTTGAATTGAAATCGACGATATATATATTATACATATATAAATAGCCTGAACAGAACGCGCCGCACAGCGACCATTCGTGAACTTCGACCACTGACTTTAAATTGATGTAACGGGAGATCCAACTATCGGATTCTCCTAAAATCAGAACATTTGGGTTCATATCGAAAATTGCTTTCCAATGATAATAAGATATTTGAAATCTAACGGTTAGATTTTGAGATAAGTCCAAGTCAATTACAAAAAAGGTCGCTATGGATGCTGTTCGTTGACTGTTATTGGAAACCGGCTGTAAGGACCTTATTAAAATTATTAAAAATATGGAAAAATTGTGTAAAATCATAATAAATGATTTGGAAATAGGTTGGATGAAAAATTCTAAGTTTGAAAAGATAAAAATGTATTTTTATCGAAATGAACTAGTTATTAACTAGAATAATAATCCAACGGTTTTTAAATAACAAATTGGATTGAAAAATGGGTTTTAAAATAAATAACCAAAGTTTTCCAATGAATGAATTGGAATGAATTTGAATGAAAATTGTCTTCGGAATATTTCGAAATTGGATTCCGTTATTATACGAATATTGTTGAGGAATTTGGAAGATACAAATATCATTATTCCCAATACGATATCCATTGGTTTCAGAATTTGATATTGAATATAAGCCGCTATAGTTTCTATTCAGAGCCGTGTATTTGATACCAAATTAGATTTTGGGTTTGTTCGTAAATGGTGTCTTAAATAACATTGTTCTTTTAATTAAGATTTAGAGATGTTTTCCAATTAATCAATATTTAATTGGAATTGAATTGAAATTGGATGTTGGGTTTATCGTAAACGGTGTTTTAAATAACACTTGTTATTTAACCCAATTAACAGTGAAGATATGATTTGGAATTTATAAATCTTTTAAACAAGAGTTAATGGAAAATTTCCAAAGTAAAGTATTCCAATTTAATATACTAATTTGGAATTGAATGGAATTCGATTCGGTAATAATCGAAATGGGCTTCTGTGAAGGAAGGTCGTTACTATATATGGAATTTAAAAGGCTTTGCCATTATTCCATTTATATTATTAGTCTGATACGGGAATTTATATCGATTATACACTGTTATGATTTCCGTATAGATTACATTTTGATGGAAGATGATTTTGGGTTTATCGTGAACGATGTTTTAAACGACATTGATTCTTTAACCCAGTTAAAGATATGATTTATTTCCTAAGTTGAATAATCATTAAATAATGATTTTTGAAGATTAAAACTAAGATTGAGTTTTAATAAATCTTTAATTAGATTGGAATGTTAATGTGGTAATTAAATTTGCTAAGTTTGAGAAGTGTTCTAGAATGGAGTATCACCAGTTTTACTTCATGCGATAGTTAAATCTGTAATCAGATTTGAACGTTGAATGGTAATTGAATTTACCAATAACACAGTGGGTGTTAGATATGGAGTACTACCAGTTTTACTCCATGGGATGAATAGGTCGGGATTGGAAAAATAAAATAAATGATTACTCCGGTAAGGCTCGATAATCCCGACTAGTGTGATAAACCTTAATTTGGTTTAAAGTTGTGAAAAGATGATACAAAATCTTTTGAAATGATTTCCCAAGTGAAGATTTAAACAAGAGGTTTAAACGAATTAAATCTTTGATAAGATTTATGGGAATAATTTCCAATGTAAAGAATATTTGAATAAAAGAATATTCTGGATTGGAATGAGGCGTATGGTGTGTTTTCATAGCACTTGATTATAAGATACGCGGGTTATTCGAAAAGACCGATTTATCCCATTTTGAATAATTGATACAACGACTAAAAGTCAAAGATATTGAAGATGGTGGTTGAAGTCCGGCGATCTTCACATCAAATGGATTACTACTGATGCCCTGGATTTGGGTAGCTCCCATGATGGGGTTATAGTGGTACTGGTTCGGGCGTACTTGTTGATTGTACAGATATGTGAGGGCCTCTCTCTTGTATTGGACATATGGGACAAGGAATAAGGTGCCTCCGGTTTCGTTCATGTGGAGTAAACTCGTTCCGAGTTATACAGCATGGTCCTGTGATTTACCTATTTTAAAGTAAAGATTAATAACTGTTTTAGTTCTCACACCAGTCCCATGAGTGACTCGGAGTTTATTGTTTTAGCCTAAACTCTGGGTGCCCATATTTTCCACACGGGCAGGTAGTAGTTTTGATTTTTGTAGATATTTCTTTTCCCATGATCCTAGATTACAGCTGGAGCTATATTCAGAAAGCTTTGTATCCGTGTATTTCATTCAGTTGTGCTAGTTGATGCATTTTCCGCTATACATTGTATTTATACATTTAAATTTCTGCTGCTTTGTATTTTAATCTCTGATATTATTTTATTTCTGTTGTGTGATATTATTTATTTGAACTCTGAGATCTTGTACTCTAATGTCATTGTTGTAATAACAATGAAATGTTCTGTTGTTTGTGTTCGTATGCATCATGTTTTCAAAGCAATCCGGGCTCCTCCATCTCTTTGGGGATCGGGGAAGTTTGGGTTGCTTCGACAGAGGAGGGGAAAAAATGGAAAAGGAAAAAGAGAAAGATGACGGAAGTGATGGGAAACATGAACATCAAAGTCTGGAGAAAAAAGATTAAAAAAACAAGCTTTTGATGGTAATATTCTGTATAATGTCTAGTTGTCAGCAATACATAATAATTGCAGCATATTTTACAACTTATCACAAAAATTGCTGATATATCCACTATTATTCTAAAAAAAGATGCACATATTAATATAATAAACTACTGATATATCATAAACATTGTTGATAATAATTCATAAAAGTTTTCAATTTAATGTTCCAACTTTAAAGGTGGTGTTCCAAAAACGTACAATCAATACTCAATAGATTTCAAATTGATCTCAACTACAGACAAATTTACCGAAGACATAAGAAAAATGAAAGTAACTGAACCAGTGAATGTTGAAGACTATGTTTCACAACCAAGATCACTGGAATTACATAAAGATGCAAAATTGAACATCAGAAAGTATAGCAATGTTTAGTATTTGGAAGAAAATAAAATTAAGCAGCTGGTGGAATTTTTTTCACATTCAGACCTCAGGTAAAATTAGCGCAACATTACAAGAAAGTTCATAAATTTTCTACTAAGAGTCCAATTACTGTTGAACATGAAGAAAAAATTCTAAATTTGCATTAAATTTTGGTAGTACTACTAAAATCTAGATATTCTCTAATTATCTTTCATAATGGAACAGTAGAAGTGCATATCTTAATGGCGATGAAGACATCATAATTTCTTAAACTTCCCTTGATGAATTGTTGATAGGAAGATTCCTAGATGGACAGATATCACTTTTAAAATGAAATACCTCCAACAAAAAATAGTACATAGTACAATTACCACATTTACTTGTTGACATATCGATAATAATTCCATTTATCTTATGAAATATCAGCATATATTCAGTATACTTGCAATCGTATTATCTGCATGTTTTGTCGATATATCAGCAACATTTACTTTTATCTGCAGATTATTCTGCAAAAATAACAAGTGCCAAATCAGTTACTTTTTCTGCTATAAAATCACCTACAATTGCTTATAATTGTCTTTTATTCTGTAACAATTACAATCTACTAGTTTTTGTAGATAACAGATTGTTGTGCACATGAGCTGCATAAACATCATCTAGAAATTTTGTACTTCAAAATCTATGCTATTGTAAGTTTTTATTTACTTTACAGAAGAATTTCTTTATAACATAATAAATTCTACTCACTAAAATGAATGACTACATACACTTCTAATGAACAACTCAAAGAAAGCAACATAAACATTGATAGATGAATGTGTGGTAAAAGGCTTTGAGTGTTGCACCAAAATGTTCTTTCGAATCTACCAAAAATCTCATTTCACTTTACTAGAATTTTAAAAGAAGATAAAAAGTAGTTACACGATGACTCAATAAAACCACGACATGAAGCTCTACACTAAAAAATGGCAAGAAAATTGATATGTAAATTGGTGTGTGAACCATTGACAACTATTTTTTATCTTTTTTTGGCTTATACAAAGGATTTATGTCACGATAATGTTGAAAAAATTAAAGAAGGACAATCTTCAACCATCCAGTCTTGTTGAATTTGATAATTGCCCACAACAACGCTCGGACAGGTAACTACGTAGCAACAAATAATAAAGGAAAAAAATTCATATCAACAACAATTATTCAAACAACTTGATGATATTTCCCGATTATTGCAGGGTGGACTGTGAAATATTCGTTATGAACATTATGCAAAAAAGAAATGAAAACATACAAATTAACAACAATGATCCAACTTTCACTTCCGAGTCTACCTATCTGTAAGGGATGTGCTAGGACATCAAATATTTAACTGCAAACCTTACAGCTGGATTGTAGAAGAGGAAAACCTAACTCAAAAGTACCTGCGATCAGAAGCAAGCATAACTGATTAAAGTAGAAAAAAAGTGTTGTTTAAAATTGTCATGTAAATATTTTGACTAACGTACGTTGTTGGAAATGATGGGACACGTTTATATAGTTTGTAGACTGCACTAACGTGACACTCTATGTATTGAATTAAGTTCCTTCGGTTTTACATAAGATTTCCAGAAATATATGCGATTAATATGTAGAGTTGCAGCAAAAGTAGCAATTAAAATGAAAGGCGGAATTGTACTATATATAGTTTTATTTGAAATTTTTGCAGACATCATCTAACGACCCAAGGATTTCGACCCTGTATATCGACACAACACACCATGTCAAATATTCAAGCATCGGAAATACCGGACCATTAACAGAAAGAAGTTAGAGGGTGATAAATAGAAAGAAAGAAACTTATAATAGAAGAAGAAGAACACCACATAACAGAGTAAACACGAATCTCATAGCGGAACGAATAAAATATATTATACAACAACTTTGGAAATACAAACTGGTAACTGTACATACATACCATTATCATATAATATCACAGCGGAAATAAACTCTATATATATCTAACTCTGAAGCCTCCTGCTCCGAGCTCCTCCATGTATCTGAAAAATCCCAACTACTTGACTGCCCGTACAAATTTGGGCACCCAAGAGTTTAGGGAAAACGAAACAAAATAAACTCTAGGTCAGTCATGTGACTGGTGTGACTAACTCAAATCATTTTGGTTTAACTTTTCAAAATCCTTTTCAAAGGAAGGATAATCGTAAGACCGATCCACACATAAACACGGATGGTTTTTACCTTACAATGGCCTAAAACATTTCTTAAATTCAATGCTATCTGATATTATAATAATGTCTAAATCAAGTAAATAACAATCTAGCAGAACGCTTTCATCTCGTGTTCTAAATATATATACAAACAAAAACCGTGGGCTCTTATTGGGTAATGTATTTCCAACTATGACAAGGTATGGAACCACCTTCCGATCAGTGTACTCTAGAAGCGATACACTGGAGTTCAACAAGAACATCTTGCAACTTGGCCACACATGACCGACCATTCGTTTCGCTTGAATGTTCCGAATATATTGTCACCTTACGGTTGGTATACCAACATAACCGTTCCCAAGAGATACAGAATTGAAAAAGGTAACAAATATGAATATTCTCTAGATGGTGACAATATACCCTAATTAGGTGCGACCCACTTAGCCATGCTCCCTGCCCGATTTCTGTCATTTCCCAGTTGATGAGGCTTGAGGTCATAACGTATCTTTTAACAGATCACCCCTTCATTTACTTTGAATTCCACATCGTCATACCCATCAAATCACAAATTGATTTTCCCAAAAATACCACGGGTATAAGCTAAGAGAAATGAATTCCTCCGCCACCACGTAAATACGTTCGAAACGATCAACTTACGCGATCCACTAGATATAATCTGTCAGACACTCGTCCATTCAAGTTGTCCTGGGGCTGAACAACCCGAAGGAACTAATATGTAAATCCATCTTAGGCAACTTCTACCTAGGATATGCTGAACAGCCCTTGCATAACTCCATCTTCAATTATCTTCATCATATTTGATTCGCAATGCTAATGCCATACGGAGTGGTTTTCAGATAATATATCAGATCCCGGTGTCTCCGTATTGACAATGGAAATGGTCAAAAACTTTGATAATCGGTGATTTGACTATCAAAGGAAAACATGTGTACAAACAATGGTCGTATTCCCAAATGGAAATCTTATCGATCAATCATCATTTCATTTCCCAATTTCCCATTTCCATATATTCATAAATTCCTTATTTTCTAAAACTAGAAAATATACATTATTAACTTTGTAAAACGTTCCATTTCTGATTCACGCATCAATATCTTCCCACCTCTATCAGTCTCTAACTGTAAAATAGTAAGAGAACAACTTCCCAAGTATAAATCCCGAAGGCCGAAACCAACATCAGATCGATACCCAGAAAGCCATTCAACTCAACTAATTTCCAGTCAGTTTCTAATTTCAGTAATTCCATTTAAATTTCTAATTCAAACCCCAAATTCCTTTATAATATTTTATTTGCAAAATATTTACTTTAAATCAATATCATGCTACACCCGTGTGCAAAGCACGGGTCTAAACCTTCCAAATGTAAAATTCTCTTTTATATAAAATTCTATTCATTTTCCAAATATTTCCTTTTATAATTCTATTTACTATCCAAATAAATATTCCTTTTTAAAAAATCATGTTTATTTCCTATAAAAATTTCATTTAAAGTATCCTATTTATTTCCTATAAATATTTCATTTGCAAAATACACTTTGAAAATTCCCCTTTTTTACATTCCACTATTTCTTATGGTATTTAAAATACCAATTAAACAGACCAGTGTCATCATAATCAATCACATGTTTTATATTACATCGTATATCACAATATATGAAAACAAACAATATTTTAAATATTGAGGAATCTAGTCGGATCCCTCCAACTTGTTTCCCCTGCATCCACAGATGTTAAAAAATATAAATAACATCGATTTCATTTCAATATGAAATACTTTGATAAACAGAATCAATATTTGATTAACGATTTATATATATATCGTTACCTACAACTTCAACCAATAAATCAACAATTTAACCAAACAATCATCACACAACAATCAATCATCATTTATCAATATTAGATAACGTTTGTAAAACTATAAAACTGACAAAGTTAGTAAGATTACTCACCTTGTCTGCTTATCATTAAATAGCGATAAACATTCGGTTGATCATATCAGGCGTTTTAATCCCGTCATAATTTTGAATCGATCTCCAATCCGCTCCAGACTGGTCTTGTTGTGTAGCCTACGATCATATGATCTCAACGGATCTTGTTTCGCTAAATTCTGTTAACGTATGACCAATATATATGTGTTACAAGATTGAATTAATTAATGATCATTAACACTTCATTAATTATTTAATTAGTCTCCTTCATTACCTTAGTCGCATTCAAAATTTTCTTTTCTCAATACAGTGAACCCGCTATCCTCTTGACCCGACCATTGTCGACGTCATCGTCGTCTCCTTCCGCCTTCATCAGACAACCGTTCAACACGAAATCATACTCCAGTATTACTTTTGAAAGCATCTCCCCCTTGTATCAATTTCAACGCAAGTTTCTTCCTCTCTATTCCCAATATAAAACGACTGTAAGTATTCTCCTCCACCATGATACCTCATGAACCCGCTGTTATTCCTTTCATTTGCCATTTTATTTCGACTCGCATCAGTGATGCTCACGTATGCAGTATCATACACAACTCAACCAAGGCTTTGCACATTTTTTTTACTATCCATTTCTTTTTAGAAATGGGCCTCAGGTTTAATTCAAAACAGCCCAAGCCAACTCAATTCTTCACCCGTTCCATACAGTGTCTTTCTTCCTCTCTACATCCAAACACAGTAACAGTCCGATCATCCCATAATTGCTAATTCTTTCGAATTCCTTTCCTCCTTCACACTTCATCTCCTTTTAAAAAGCAAGCCCTCACACATCACATTCGAAAACAGCCCACTTCAATAATACATTGTCTGAAGCCTTTCATTATTATTTTTTCTCTCTATTTTTATTTTAGAAGACCTCGTTTAGTTTTCATGGAAACAGCGCAGCTCTTCCCGCTGCAGAGTATGAAACGGCCTCCTACCCTTCCGTGTTTCCATGCGTTACGGAATTCTGTTTTAGTTGAGTATAGGATTTAAGGTGGAATACTGCATTTGATTTTATACGAATTTCGAAATTTACGGTTGTGGTGAACTTGAGTTTTGATATTTCCTGAAGCAACCAAAATAAAGAAGGGTACGTCTCGTTATTTATAGGAAGGGTATGCTTCAGACTTAAGTTATAGGCAAAAGGCTAGACGTGAAGGTTTGGTACCTGGTACAATTTTCATGCTGATGTGATTATTTAATGCTACGGGTTACTTAGTGAAGAAGTGTTAGGGAATAGTAGGCCTGTCATGAGTTAAAACTACATTAGTGTGTTTTCCTGTCATGAAGCGAGGTTGTACGTTTTATTTGATTTGATTATTTAAGACTTATTACCTAAGGTAATTCGAAAGTATGGGCATAACTGGGGAAGGTTATCATGCATTGTGTAACGATGCTAAGAGGGGACGTTGCAAGGCATTTACTGGAGATGGACAGTGACCGTGACCATGCGTAAAAACCAAATGAGTGTGATTCCCATTTTCTTCTTTCAAGTCTCAGCAGTGTTATAGTAAAATAAACTATTTGGATAGCATGTAGCCTCATCGAAACCGTAGGATGCACTGTAAGGAATATATATGTTTACTTAATCATTATATAGGGCTTCGCTCGTACACGGACCACTACCGACAAAAATAAAAATACTGTTGTGACGAGCAAGGTGTCACGATCCCAAAAATATAATAATATAGACTAGTTAACTTGTTCTGTGAAACCCTAAAATGCTGATTCAGGGTGTAAAACACTTCAAATTCTTATTTTCCAAATTAAAAATTACAGTAAAATTCTAAAAATTAAATTATACCTACGTCTCAAAGATCCCGTCTAAATTCGAAGCCAATATTTAAATAAAATTAAATATATTGTTATGGTTTATAACGATTCCATAGCGACTATTTGAAAATTAGATTTAGCCATAACTTACAATCTATAAACTGAAATCTCCAATTTTCTTTTCCATTAGAAAAATATAGCTCAACAGATTCCAACGTTTCTTGCTTCGAAGAAATCCGACTTATAAGGGATCTTGTACACTCAGTTGAAGTTCAAATTGAAATATTACGAACTGACGCGACATTTCGAGCTCGATTATTATTTATATTATAACTAATACGTTCAACTATCGTTTAAGTAATATATTTGTTATTATAACACGAGTATAAACTTAATCAAATATCATATATCATCCAGATTACACAATACCACATTTTAACCATTTCCGAACATTTTTCGAAAATTAAATCTATTATCCCATTTAATATATATAATAATTTAAATATTCAAATATTTGAATTAAACCATTTAAATTATCAAACCAATATATTATAATTATTAAATATATTAATTATTAAATCAATAAAAAGGGATCGTTACATTCTTTGCCCCTTAAAAGAATTACGTCCCCGAAATTACAAGAGTGGGAAGAATACTACGAACTCTATTAACTGGGTAATAAATCATTTGTTTTACTTATCAATTTCAGTTCATCCGCACCAAACAATTTCAATTAAAAATATGAATTTATTCTTATTAGCGAAAAATTTCAAAAATCCTGAAAATTTTCTAACACCTTAAATTTCAAAAAAATTCGCCAGCGTCTCCTTTGTACGGCTCAATCGGTACAACTACAATTCGCCTCTCTAGGCCTTCTTCAACCCAAAAGAAAATCAAAACGCTAAGTGGCTTGCCAAACTGGCTCATAAATCTCATACTCAGCATAAAATATAACTGGTACCTTTTTGTCGGGCGTTCAACTCCGTCTCTTTTATTCACCATTAAATTAGCATGTACCCATGCATACCCAATTGATTTCCAATCAATTAAATTTCAAATCCAATCTTCGCTTATCCCCAAACCAAATTCGATTTCAAACTCCAACTCCAATCTCAACTCCAAAACCTTACTCAACGATCCAATTTCCTTCCAGATTATCTCTAATCCAATCCACTTTTGTTTAACTTAGTTTAAGTTAAATTTCTAATTTATTTATTCACCTCTACCATCTTAATTTATTTAACTTTATAAGTTAAATTTTAAATTTCAGAAATTCAAATCCATGGGTTTTATTTCAAATTAGTTTGAAATCATATATAATAATAATTCAAATGTTTTGAATTTCCGACCAAATTATTTTCTCAAAACAATTCAAAACAAAATCTTTGGTAGTAATCCGTCACTTAGAAACTCGAAAATGAACACTAATGATGTCGCGTGTAATGACCCAGATTTTTAGCCATTTAATTTTGAACAATTAAATTGTTTTAAATGTTGTATTGGTAATATATAAGGATTTTTATAAGAAATTCATTTATTAAAAATGAAGTTTGAACGTATAATTTATAATTAAATTTAAAACGAGCTCATAATGTAGCAATAGTTCGTAATATTACGTTTTGAACTTCAATTGAATACACGGGATCCAATATAAGTCGAATTTCTTTGAAATAAGAGACGTTTGAATTTATTAAACTGTATCTTTCTAATGGAAGTGAAAATTTGAGATTTCGTCTTATAGATTGTAAATTATGTCCAAATCGAATTTTCAGAAAGTCGTTGTAGAGTCATGTATAAGCAATAACGGTTTATTTAATATAACCAAATATTTGTTTTGAATTTGGACAAGATTTTTAAGACATAGCTATAATCTAATTTATAGAATTTTTCTGAAATTTTTATTTTGGAAAAAATAGCAACTTTTTATTTGATGTATTTTACACCCTATATTAGGGTTTTGGGATATCACAATGTAAGTTAACTTGTCTATATTATATTTGTGGGATTGTAACACATTACTCGACACAACGGTATTTTTAGTTTGGTTGGTAGTGGTCCGTAAGTAAATGGGTTTACGCGACGAGTATAATATTTCTTAGCCACAAAGTAATGTTGATTTATATATATTTTTACCATGGGAATAACACATCTACAATCACACATGAGCACAAGCATAATGCATGAATTTCCATAAATGTGATAGTAAACAACAAAAAGCACTTTGATTTTAAAATGCTATAATAAGGCATTATCTGTAAAAAAAAGTTTACTTACGCTCCTTTTGGACTGATATTTCCTTGGAAACTCAAGCAACTAATCATGTACTCCATTCAATCAGAATTATATTGTTTTCAACATTTTATTTTCACATTTGAGGACAAAGAGTTGAGTAGAGGACGGCCTATATCATTTACAACTATATCGATAGATGGATGAAGGCTTGTGTTTGAAAATGTTAGAGAATCAAGAACAGTAATTTCTGGAGGAAAAAAATGTTAGTTAGACAACTTTCAGTTGATCACGAACTTAGCAAAACATGAAAATCAATTGAAGAAAAAGGTAGTCTTGCAGGTAAATGTTTATCTTAATCCACGTTGATTATAACTTTGTTTAGTATATGAAAACATCTAGTGAAAACTACCAGTACAATCTATCACGAAGATGGCAAGTTCTCTTGCACTCTATAAATTGTTTACCAGTTCATAGTTCATACTACAACGTATGGTGATATATATTGAAAAATAAAGAATAACCATTAGCTACCTAGTTCTGTTACTTGTCAAATGACTACAAGATAATTCAAAGGTTCTTTTAACTTAAATAAAATACTGTGAAAAACAAATTTGCCAAAACTTAGATGCATCTTTTTTTTCATACCTGGCTTATTGGTACATGGATGATATCAGTACATCCCTAGTTGACACTTTCACGTGTTAGTCTGAACCATAGATTAGGTAAAAGAAAAAAAATCCTTACATTGTAAGCTTCAGACAACATCGTGCTTGCCAAGTTTTTAGTTCCGTGCTCTCCACAGCATTTCCTTTCCGTGTATACCAAGCCATCGTATCATCGTGTTGCTCAAGGTACCTACCTTTCTTTTAAATACTGGACATTCCTGTTTCTCAGAAGGAAGAATAACCCGTGAAAAAAAGAAAAGAAAAACGAAACCTTAGAAATCAATTAAAATCCAAATAGTAAATAAAACGATTTGATCTTGGATTCACTATGATTATTAAGCAAAGAGCTTCCTTTCTATACTAATTATATGGGGGCGCAAGGCCACTGGATTGATGAAGGTTTCGAACTGCGGCAACGAGGGCTACAGTTTGTGGGAGATACACTCGGAGTTAGTGGCAGTCTTTCAGTGGAGTGCGATCAGACTGTTAAGAGTAGATATTGAAAACTTGTAGGTCTGGAAGATGTAGTGACTGGCTTTGGTTTGTATTTTTTGTGAGGAGCATCTAGGGATGCTGAAATCAGCGATATGGGTTGAGGATGGATAAGTGGAGTAATGGTGGAGTGAAAGTCAAATGTTGATGGAGTTTGAGTGCCGTAGTTCATTGGTAAAGTTTGTCTGCCATATAGTGGAATAGGGGTCAGCGTGGTTAGTAGTTTAGCAGGGGAGCAGGTGTTCATATAAGAAATGGATGATTTGTAATAGCAGCGACTATGGGATATTGAGGAGTTGCGTTGTGAATGAGGAGGCAGGGTTGGGTGATTGACGTGAAGAGGAACAGTTTTGATTGTCCTTGGAAATAGAGAATGAAGGGGAACGATGATTGTTCAATGCCTGGAAAAAAAGGATCGTGATCTTTAATCACGTAATTAGCACGTTAACCACGATATTAACTGGTAATGATTTCATTAAATATAATGGCGCATAAGTGGATTATTTAATATGGTTATCTAACATATGAAGGTTGCTTGGAAAAAAAAGAATGATTCCAGGATTGGAAATTGGTCCACAGCTAATGTAGCGACTGACATGAGGAGGTGAGATTGGCTTTGGGTAAAATTACTGTAGCGGTGTACAAGAAGAGAAAGGCACGATGTAATCGTGTTTAGCTGCTAATATCAAGGTTAAGAAAAATAATTAATGATTAAGTAAAGGGTAAGTTAATTATCTGGTTATTCTAATTCAAATCATAAACTGTAATGAGTATATTGATCTCATTCACTAACAGAACTGAATGCGACTGGATCCATTGAAATCGTAACAAGGAGATCTACGTTGTGGAACTAGTATAGTTTGAGAACATAGCTATTGGGATATCATGATAAAATCAAACGATTGTTTGATTGTAAACGAAATAAAAAGCAGAACTGTCAACTGCAAACCAAGGTAAGTAAACTCACTAGCTCTGGCTCGTTTATATTTTTATATAAACAAGTTTTATATTATTTATAGTATTTTTATAACTCGTGTGATGGTTGTTTGGATGGATAGTTGATAAAATTGGTTGAATGGTTGATATAGTTATATCGTTGATCAGTTATTACTATGACATTTCACCTTGATGTGAAATTAATATTATTGATGTTATTAACATCTGTGGATGCAGAGAAACAGGTTGGAGGAATCCAACTGGATTCCTCAACAATTATATTGTTGTTTTCATATATAGTGTTATATGATGTGGTATATTATGTGATGGATGTTGTTGTGTTTGGATACCAGTGGCCCTAAAATTATGGTATACCATAAAGTATTTTCGAAAATAGAAAATAAAATTTGAGTTTTAAGAAGGAAATTTATTTTAAAAAATATATAAATGTAATTTCGAACAGGATTGAAATTAAAAACATGTTAATGGAGAAAATAAGAAGTTGTTTATAATCGAGGATATAAATTAAGTGAATTATTTATCATTGGATAAATTGAAATGTAAATTCAATTTTGAATGCTACATTGGAAAAGGGAATCGGGTTTGAGATCAATATTTGAAATGAGATTTTAAACTTAATAATTATAAAGACATTTTAAATAAGATTATAAATGTTGCAATAAAATAGAGATATTCTATGATAATTCTAAATAGGCGTTATAAATGAAAACTGGATTTGAAATGGTATTTATAAAAGAAATCAAACGGACTTGATTTGTATGTAAAAGAAATATATTCATGATTAAAGTAAATAATGGTTTAAAGCCAATATTTTGTAAATGAAATATGTGTAAAGTAAATTTAAATTTGAAATATGAATCCAGATTGGAATTTGAATAAGGAAGGGAAATGGGTAGTCGTTTCAAGGAAAATGATGAGCTTTATTCCAAAAATTCAGAATATGAAATAAATGGTGATAACGTATCGTAGTTTGGAACGGTTATAAAGAAAATTGGTGAGGATTTCGAAACGAGGAATTCAAGAGTAAATTTGGAATTTGAATTAACTTGAAACAGTAGATAAATTCCGAAATTTGGAATATAAATAGAATATAGATTATTCGAGAGAGAGTGTTTATTGGAATTCGATTATATCGAATTTAGGGAAGTAGATATTTTTACTTTCCGTTTTAAATAAAAAATTTATTATTTATTTATTAATTTATTTATTGAAATTAATAATTGCAAGTTAAATGTTTTGTAAATCTAAATAGCGATTATAACACTATCGTTATAGTAAATGTTTTATAAATCTAAACAGCGTTTTTAAATGTTATTGTTATAATAAATGTTTTATAAATCCAAACATTTGGAAATAGAGATTATAACGCTAACGTTGTAATAAATGTTTTGAAAGTCTAAACAGCGATTATAACGTTGTTGTACAATAAATGTTTTGTAAATCTAAACAGCGATTTTAATGCTACCATTATAATTAATGTTTTATAAATCAAATACAGCGATTATAACGCTACCGTTATAATCAATATTATTCCATAAAAGAAGTAGATTCATAGATTGAATCTGAGAGTTGCATAAGCGATGTCTTATTAGAAGTTGTGAGCTTTGACTATTTCAAAGTTAAGAATGTCGTTCAGTTAAGGCCTGAGAGGTAATTATACCCCAATTTGACTGACTGCATGATTTACAGAGAAATGGTTAAGGTTCGGTAGCAAGGATTGGTTAGTGATATCATTAGGTAACGAATGATTTATGGTTGAGTTATAATAACGATGTTTTATAACATCGGGTTAACTTAAAGGATTTTGAAATGATTCGCCAAATAAAATGAGAGATATTTTCTATGCATAGAAAAGGAAATGGATTGGTCAACGAGAAATTAATAAATGAAATATGGAAATATTTTCCAATATTAATAAGGGATATTTTATGAATATAGAAAATAAGGATTCGTGAATATATAGAAATGTTTTCTAACTGTAATAAGAGATATTTCCTCGAATAAAGAAATTATGTTATTGAATTTTTTTTCCAATAATAGAGAGAGAAAATCGAGCTTTGAAAGGATACGAAAGAGAGAAAATTGGGAATTGGGAATCGATAATATAATAAAGAACTATATAAAAAGGGGCCAGTGTTGTCTGATGTTTGATCGGTAGAAATTCCAATTGGAAATAGGATCGTTGATTGTATGGATGTTTCTTTGATAGTTAAATCACCGACTATCATAGTTTTGATTTACTTTATACCTCTGTTGTCAATATGGAGAGACCGAGATCAGATTTAATATCTGAAAACCACTCTGTATTGGCATAAGCGTTACGAATCAACTTATGCTAAAGATGACTGAAGACAGAGTAAAATGCAAGGGCTGTTCTATTAATCCTAGGTAGGAATTGCCCAAGATGGATTGATGGAATGGTGCCTTCGGTTTGTCCAGTCCCAGGACAACGTATATGGAAGGATGTGATGATGTGGCATTCAAAATAAATGATGGAAAATTGTGCTGAAAGATAATCGTGACCTCAAGCCTCATCACCCAGGAAATGACAAAAATCGGGCAGGCAGCATGGCCATGTGGGTCATTCCCATTAGGGGTATTATCACTTGATCTAGAGAAATTTCATTTGCTTCTTATTCTATTCGCTACTGTATGCTTTCGGTAATGGTTGCTGATCACAACCGTTGGTGATAATATGCTCGATACACTCAAGTTAAATGAGTGGTCAGCCATGTGTGGGCCGGGTTGCAAGACGTTCTTGTTGAACCCGATGTATTCCTCTCTAGAGATACACTATCGGAAGTTGGTTCTATACCTTGTCATGCTGGAAATCCAATCTCCAATAAGTGCCCTGCGTATTTTGATTTAATATTATATATGGAGCGTGAGATGCAAGCGTTCCGCTAGATTGTTATTTATTTGATGTAGACATTATTATAATATCATTGGATTTGATATCAAAAATATTTTTGGATATCGTAAGGTAAAACCATCCATGTTTATGTGTGGATCGGTCTTACGATTATCATTTCTTTCGAAAGGATTTTGAAAGTTAAACAAATGGTTGGAGTTTACTCACACCAGTCCCATGACTGACCCAGAGTTTATTTTGTTTGTTTTCCCTAAACTCTTGGGTGCCCAAATTTGTACAGGCAGTCAAGTGGTCGGGATTTTTCAGATTCAGTTGGAGGAGCTTGAAGTAGGAGGCTTCAACAAATTAGCTATAAACTATCATATTTTCCGTTGTGCACTATGTTGTATCTGGAAACAGGTGTTTATAACTATTCCAGGAATAACTGTGGTGCTCTGATAACGGTATGTACATACAGTTACTGTTTTGTATTTCAAAAGTTATGTTATTTAATATCTTTTATTCGTTCCGCTATGAGATTTGTGTTCTTCATTTTCCCTTCTATTCTAGTATTCCTTTCTTTCTATACTTCATCCTCTAACTTCTTTCTACTGATGATTTGTATTTCTATGCAATTTGGGTTGAACGTGTGGTGTGATTGGTCAACTCAAAGGGTACGGAAATTCGGACCGTTACAGTTGGTATCAGAGCTTAAGGTTGAGCAGTAACCATGGCCCTATGTCGTAACTCAATAGATATGGGGTTAGTAATACCCTAGATTGAGTTTGAGTGTATGTATATGAGAGAGTGTATTTGTTGATCTGATATAAAATTTGTTTTATATTGTGTTGACTAGTTTATTGAGTGGTTTATAAATTCTAGTCGATACAGAATGTACAACTATATCGATAGGTGTTTTTAAACTCTGGAACAAAGCAATTCTATACAGTATTGTTTTAAATTGGGTAAATGAAATAATTTTTCCTAAAGATTATTTTGGTATAAAAGGAATAATTTCTGAATTATTATATATGAATGTGTTGATTGTTATTACAATCAAATGGAATTATAAAATATTGAAATGGTTATATATATACCCAAATTTAATATGTATATGGATAATGTATACAAATAAGATAAACTGAAATTAAATTCAAACCCGGATTTGAGAATTTAAAACCCGGTTGTTTAGAAATATTTTTATAAGTATTTTTAAAAGTAATGTAATATTACTTTGACGGATCTTTGAATAAAAAAATGGTTTAAATGGACTTTGAAAGTGGTTAAGCACTGAAATCACTTCAATGGCGAGAAAATAATTCTGATAATGGATCGCGACATTATCGGTATTCATTTTCAAGTTTCTTAGTGATGGATTGCTACAATAGTAATTTGGAAATGAAAAATTTGTTCGAAAAGGACAAGACGTTTTAGAAATTCAAATGTTTTGAATTGTGTTGATTATAAATATATGTATATAAATATATATGATTTCAAACTTATTTAAAATAAAACCCGGGAATTTGAATTCTGAATTTAAAATTTAACTTGTATAAGTTAAATAGATTGAAATGGTAAAATGTATCAAATGAATTGGAATTTAACTTAACTTAAGTTAAATAAAACTGAACTGGATTAGGAAAAATTCCAAATGAAATTAAATAAAGAAAAATGTTGAGATTCAAAATATTAATATGAATTCGACTTATGAATAAGCAAGTTGAATATATATTGGATGTTGTTAATTGAAATTGAATCGTGATAAAATTTGGATTCAAGTATAATAAGTGGATTGACTCAAATAGAAATCAGATTTGAATTGAAAGAACGGAAGTGAACTAATTAGAAGTTGATTAGAGTGTTAAAACTGGAAGTTGGATTGATTCAAAGCCAACTGGATTATATGTATACTGAGCAGACATTGAATGGAAGCAAATGCAATATATAGAATTATGCCCGACAAAATGGAACATGTTTACAATACAACTTGAGTTTGATGGTTTTATGAGCCTACGGGGCAAACCGCTTGGCTTTTTAATTCTTTTAGATTGGAGAAGGCCTAGAAAGGCAAGTTGTGGTTGTAATGATCGACCCGTGCAAAGGAGATGCTGGCAAAAATTTAAAGAGTTAGAAAAAATTTAAGAAATTTTTAATAATTTAAAATCAAGTTGTTAATTGTAATTGAAATAGGAACCTGAATTGGTTAATAAAATTTCATATGGAATAATGAAATTGATAAACAAATTTAAAATCAATTGGAATGGGTGTGGATATGCAGAAGAGCATATGGATTGAAGACAAGAAAGTGATGATGGATTGTCCAAAAATGATGGACAGATCATTTGGAAAGAATCATGAATGGTCGAGTAGTGGTATGAGAATTCGAAGGTCGAGTAAGAACTGGGTTATGAAGAAATGGGATATAAGATTTCAACTAAGTAGGGTATGAGGAGTTAGAGTTATAGCATCTTTACTACTTAGCAATTTCGAGGATGAAATTATTTTAAGGTGGAAGGAATGTAACGACCCAGATTTTTAGCCATTTAATTTTGAACATTTAAATTGTTTTAAATGTTGTATTGGTAATATATAAGGATTTTTATAAGAAATTCATTTATTAAAAACGAAGTTTGAACGTATAATTTATAATTAAATTTAAAACGAGCTCGTAATGTAGCGGTAGTTCGTAATATTACGTTTTGAACTTCAATTGAATAAACGGGATCCAATATAAGTCGAATTTCTTTGAAACAAGAGATGTTTGAATCTATTGAACTGTATCCTTCTAATGGAAGTGAAAAATCGAGATTTTGTCTTATAGATTGTAAGTTATGTCCAAATCAAATTTTCAGAAAGTCGCTGTGGAGTCATGTATAAGCCATAACGGTTTATTTAATATAATCAAATATTTGTTTTGAATTTGGACAAGATTTTTATGACATAGTTATACTTTAATTTATAGAATTTTTCTAAAATTTTTATTTTAGAAAAAATAGCAACTTTTTATTTCAAGTATTTTACACCCTATATAAGGGTTTTGGGATATCACAATGTAAGTTAACTTGTCTATATTATATTTGTGGGATCGTAGCACATTACTTGACACGACGGTATTTTTAGTTTTGTCGGTAGTGGTCCGTAAGTAAATGGAGTTTACGCGACGGGTATAATATTTCTTAGCCATAAAGTAAAGTTGATTTATATATATATATATATATATACCATAGTAAATAACACATCTACAACCACACATGAGTACAAGCATAATGCATGAATTGTCATAAATTTGATAGTAAACAACAAAAAGAACTTTGATTTTAAAATGCTATAATAAGGCATTATCTGTAAAAAAAATTACTTACGCTTTTTTTGGACTGATATTTCCTTGGAAACTCAAGCAACTAATCATGTACTCCATTCAATCAGAATTATATTGTTTTCAACATTTTATTTTCACATTTGAGGACAAAGAGTTGAGTAGAGGACGGTCTATAGCATTTACAACTATACCGATAGATGGATGAAGGCTTGTGTTTGAAAATGTTAGAGTCTTGAGAACAGTAATTTCTGGAGGAAAAAAAAATGTTAGCTAGACAACTTTCAGTTGATCATGAACTTAGCAAAACATGAAAATCAATTGAAGAAAAAGGTAGTCTTGTAGGTAAATGTTTATCTTAATCCATTTTGATTGTAACTTTGTTTAGTATATGGAAACATCTAGTAAAAACTACCAGTACAATCTATCACAAAGATGTCAAGTTCTCCTGCACTCTGTAAATTGTTTACCAGTTCATAGTTCATATTATAACGTCTGGTGATATATATTGAAAAATAAAAATAAAGAATACCCTTTAGCTACCTAGTTCTGTTACTTGTCAAATGACTACAAGATAATTCAAAGGTTCTTTTAACCTAAATAAAAAACTGTGAAAAACTAATTTGCCGAAACTTAGATGTATCTTTTTTTTTCATACCTGGCTTCTTGGTACATGGATAATATCAGTACATCCCTAGTTGACACTTTCACGTGCTAGTCTGAACCATAGATTAGGTAAAAGAAAAAAAATCTCCTTACATTGTAAGCTTCAGACAACATTGTGCTTGCCAAGTTTTCAATTCCGTGCTCTCCACGGCATTTCCTTTCCGTGTATACCAAGCTATTGTATCACCATGCTGCTCAAGGTACCTACCTTTCTTTTAAATACTGGACATTCCTGTTTCTCAGAAGGAAGAATAACATGCGAAAAAAAGAAAAAAAAAACGAAACCTTAGAAATCAATTAAAATCCAAATAGTAAATAAAATGATTTGATCTTGTATTCACTTTGATTATTAAGCGGAGAGCTTCCTTTCTATACTAATTATATGAGGGGCGCGAGGCCACTGGATTGATGAAGGTTTTGAACTGCGGCAACGAGGGCTACAGTTTGTGGGAGATACACTCAGAGTTAGTTGCAGTCTTTCGGTGGAGTGAGATCAGACTGTTAAGAGTGGAGGTTGAAAACTTGTAGGTCAGGAAGATGTTGTGACGGGCTTCGGTTTGTATTTTTGTGAGGAGCATCTAGGGATGCTGAAATCAACGATGCGGGATGAGGATGGATAAGTGGAGTAATGGTGGAGTGAAAGTCAAATGTTGATGGAGTTGGAGTGGCGTAGTTCGCTGGGAAAGTTTGTCTGTCATACAGTGGAATAGGGGTCAGCGTGGTTAGTAGTTTAACAGGGGAGTAGGTGTTCATATAGAAATGGATGATTTGTAGTAGCAGCGATTATGGAATATTTGAGGATTTGCGTTGTGAATGAGCAGGCAGGTTTGGGTGACTGACGTGAAGAGGAACGGTTTTGATTGTCCTTGGAAATAGAGAACGAAGGGGAACGATGATTGTTCAGTGCCTAGAAAAAAAAAGGATCATGATCTTTAATCACGTAATTCGCACGTTAACCACGATATTAAATGGTAATGATTTCATTAAATATAATGGCGCATAAGTGGATTGTTTAATATGGTTATCTAACATATGAAGGTTACTTGGAAAAAAAAAAGAATGATTCCAGGATTGGAAATTGGTCCACAGCTGACATGTAGCAACTGACATGAGGAGGTGAGATTGGCTTTGGGGAAAATTACTGTAGCGGTGTACAAGAAGAGAAAGGCACAATGTAATCGTGTTTAGCAGCTAATATCAAGGTTAAAAAACAATTAATGATTAATTAAAGAGTAAGTTAATTATATAGTTATTCTAATTCAAATCATAAATTGTAATGAGTATATTTATCTCATTCACTAACAGAACTGAACGCGACTGGATCCATTGAAATCGTAACGAGGAGATCTACGTTGTGGAACTAGTATAGTTTGAGAACATAGCTATTGGGATTTCGTGATAAAATCAAATGATTGTTTGATTGTAAACGAAATAAAAAGCATAACCGTCAACTGCGAACTAAGGTGAGTAAACTCACTAACTCTGGCTCGTTTATATTTTTACATAAACGAGTTTTAAATTATTTACAGTACTTTTATAACTCGTGTGATGTTTGTTTGGATGGATAGTTGATAAAATTGGTTGAATGGTTGATATAGTTATATCGTTGATCAATTATTACTAAGACATTTCACCTTGATGTGAAATTAATATTATTGATGTTACTAACATCTGTGGATGCAGGGAAACAGGTTGGAGGAATCCAACTGGATTCCTCAACAATTATATTGTTGTTTTTCATATATCGTGTTATATGATGTGGTATATTATGTGATGGATGTTGTTGTGTTTGGATACCAGTGGCCCTAGAATTGTGGCATACCGTAAAGTATTTTCGAAAATAGAAAATAAAATTTGAGTTTTAAAAAGGAAATTTATTTTAAAAAAAATTAACTGTAATTTCGAATAGGATTGAAATTAAAAACATGTTAATGGAGAAAATAAGAAGTAATCGAGGATAAAAATTAAGTGAATTATTTATCACTGGATAAATTGAAATGTAAATTCAAATTTGAATGCTATTTGGAAAAGGGGATCGATTTTGAGATCAATATTTGAAATGATATTTTAAACTTAATAATTATAAAGATATTTTAAATAAGATTATAAATGTTTCAATAAAATTGAGATATTCTATGATAATTCTAAATAGATGTTATAAATGAAAATTGGATTTGAATTGCTATTTATAAAAAAAAAATCAAATGGACTTGATTTGTATGTAAAAGAAATATATTCATGATTAAAGTAAATGATGGTTTAAAGCCAATATTTTGTAAATGAAATATCTGTAAAGTAAATTTAGATTTGAAATATGAATCCAGATTGGAATTTGAATAAGGAAGGGAAATGAGTAGCTATTTCAAGGAAAATGATGAGCTTTATTCCAAAAATTCAGAATATGAAATAAATGGTGATAACGTATCGTAGTTTGGAACGGTTATAAAGAAATTTAGTGAGGATTTCGAAACGAGGAATTCAAGAGTAAATTTGGAATTTGAATTAACTTGAAACAGTAGATAAATTCTGAAATTTGGAATATAAATCGAATATAGATTCTTCGAGAGAGAGTGTTTATTGGAATTCGATTATATCGAATATAGAGAAGTAGATATTTTTACTTTCCGTTTTAAATAAAAATTTAATTATTTATTACTTTATTTATTGAAATTAATAAGTGCAAGTTTAATGTTTTGTAAATCTAAATAGCGATTATAACACTACCGTTATAGTAAATGTTTTATAAATCTAAACAGCGTTTTTAAATGCTATTGCTATAATGAATGTTTTATAAATCCAAATATTTGGAAATAGCGATTAAAACACTAACGTTGTAATAAATATTTTGAAAGTCTATACAGCGATTATAACGTTGTTGTACAATAAATATTTTGTAAATCTAAACAGCGATTTTTATGCTACCATTATAATTAATGTTTTATAAATCAAATACAGCGATTAATACGCTACCGTTATAATCAATATTTTTCCGTAAAAGAAGTAGATTCATAGATTGAATTTGAGAGTTGCATAAGCGACGTTTTATTAGAAGTTGTGAGCTTTGACTATTTCAAAGTTAAGAATGTCATCCAGTTAAGGCCTGAGAAGTAATTATACCCCAACTTGACTGACTGCAGGATTTACGGAGAAATGGTTAAGGTTCGGTAGCAAGGATTGTGATATACACGTAAATGTGTATATTTTATCTGCATATTTATCTTATTTTATCTTTTAAATAATTGATATTGTGTATTTATAGCTGTGTTTTCAGATTGTTGACAAGAATCATGGTTTAGAGCATTTGATGAATAAAGCATGAAGAATTTGCTGAAAAAGAGTGAAGTTAAAATTATTAAAGCTTGAAGAGTTTAAAGCTTGAAGAACGGTTGCAAATAGAGTTTAGTTGGGTAGATTTGGCTCACTAAAGACTCATATTGTGTTCACATTAGCTCCTTTGCAAGGCTTCTCATTCATGCACTGCACGTGTTCACACTGGCTCATTTACAAGGCCTCTTACTCTACAACCCCGTTCACACTAACTTATGTGTTATTTGGGCTAATTCTTTAGTCCCACATTGTGGAATTTGCCAAGTAGCCTTTGTCATATCAGCTATAAATACACTTTATCTCATTCATTGTAAAACATACTTAGTTTTATTCTGTAATTCTCTTCTTGGAATAAAACTCTTCTTCTCCCTTTCTATTTACTTTTTGTTGTATTTTATTCATGTTATTTATATTCTGTTTCTCTTCTTCTTTAGCTATGTCTAGCTAATCACCTTTGATTAGGGGGTGATGACGCTAACAGATATGATTCAATATGAATCACATAGCTAAAGAGATTAGAACTTCATGTATGTAGATCTGGATCTGAACCAAGCGTTGGATCTGAACCTTCATACCCTGTGTCGTTTAAGAGATATGCTCCTTCACAGGGTATATTCGAGTTCGATCTAACGTTTATCAGATTTAGATCTAATATTTAAGGTTTTAGAAATAAATTAGTGAATCTGTCCTGATAGCCTATGGTTGTTTAAGAGCTTAGCTCCTGCATAGGCTATACTTGTTGTTATTCACATATTTGTTTCTAGAAACCTAATTATCGTTGATTCATGTTTGTGACAGAAACATGAATTAGATCTGATTAATCTGTTTGGCTATTGATTAATATTAATCCAATCTATGTCATTATCCCCTAATTGTTTTCTCTTATTATATAAATCTCTCTTTTTATTTAATTGCTGTCATTTTCTGTGTTTTCAATCAATCAAAATCTTGGAATAACTTGATTGGATTTATTAATTAAAATATTTTTGGTCCCAGAGTTCGACACCCTCTACAAAAATCCTTGTTGTTTAGGAAAGCCGAACGGATTTTACAGTTGTTTACAATTGTATAATTTGTTCGCATACAGATTGGTTAGTGATATCGTTATTAACGAATGATTTATGTTGAGTTATAATAACGATGTTTTATAACATCGGGTTAATTTAAAGGATTTTGAAATGATTCGCCAAATAAAGTGAGAGATATTTTCTATGCATAGAAAAGGAAATGGATTGGCCAACGAGAAATTAATAAATGGAATATTGAAATATTTTCCAATACTAATAAGGGATATTTTCTAAATATAGAAAATAAGGATTCGTGAATATATAGAAATGTTTTCTAACGGTAATAAGAGATATTTCCTCGAATAAAGAAATTATGATATTGAAATGATTTTTCTAATAATAGAGAGAGAAAATCGAGCTTTGAAAGGATACGAAAGAGTGAAAAAAGAGAATTTGAAATCGATAATATAATAAAGAACTAATATAAAAAGGGGCTAGTGTTGTCTGATGTTTGATCGGTAGAATTTCCAATTGGAAATAGGACTGTTGATTGTATGGATGTTTCTTTGATAGTTAAATCACCGACTATCAAAGTTTTGATTTACTTTATACCTCCGTTGTCAATATGGAGAGACCTGGATCAGATTTAATATCTGAAAACCACCCTGTATTAGCATAAGCGTTATGAATCAACTTATGCTAAAGATGATTGAAGACGGAGTAAAATGCAAGGGTTGTTCTGTTAATCCTAGGTAGGAATTGCCCAAGATGGATTGATGGAATGGTGCCTTTGGTTTGTCCAGTCCTAGGACAACGTATATGGAAGGATCTGATGATGTGGCATTCAAAGTAAATTATGACAAATTGTGCTGAAAGATAATCGTGACCTCAAGCCTCATCACCCGGGAAATGACAAAAAACGGGCAGGCAGCATCGCTATGTGGGTCATTCCCATTAGGGGTATTGTCACCTGATATAAAGAAATTTCATTTGCTTATTATTCTATTCGCTACTGTATGCTTTGGTAATGGTTGCTGATCACAACCGTTGGTGATAATATGCTCGATACACTCAAGTTAAATGAGTGGTCAGCCATGTGTGGGCCGGGTTGCAAGACGTTCTTATTTAACCCAGTGTATTCCTCCTCTCTAGGGATACACGATCGGAAGTGGTTCCATACCTTGTCGTGTTGGAAATCCAATCTCCAATAAGCGCCCTGCGGTTTTTGATTTAATATTATATATGGAGCGTGAGATGCAAGCGTTCCGCTAGATTGTTATTTATTTGATGTAGACATTATTATAATATCATTGGATTTGACATCAAAAATATTTTTGGATATCATAAGGTAAAAAACATCTGTGTTTATGTGTGGATCGGTCTTATGATTATCATTTCTTTCGAAAGGATTTTGAAAGTTAAACAAATGGTTGGAGTTTACTCATACCAGTCTCATGACTGACCCAGAGTTTATTTTGTTTGTTTTCCCTAAACTCTGTGGTGCCCAAATTTGTATGGGCAGTCAGGTAGTCGAGATTTTTCAGATTCACTTGGATTAGCTATAGACTATCATATTTTCCGTTGTGTACTATGTTTTATCTGGAAATAGGTGTTTATAACTGTTCTAGGAATAAATGTGGTGCTTTGATAACGGTATGGACATACGGTTACTGTTTTGTATTTCAAAAGTTATGTTACTTAATATCTTTTATTCGTTCCGCTGTGAGATTTGTGTTCTTGGTTTTCCCTTCTATTCTAATATTCCTTTCTTTCTATTCCTCATCCTCTAACTTCTTTCTACTTATGATTCGTATTTCTGTACAATTTGGGTTGGACGTGTGGTGTGATTAGTCAACTCAAAGGGTACGAAAATTCGGACCGTTACATCGCGATTCATCATCAGGGTTATTTCCCAGTCATCGAAGTGAGTTCAATACTATATCATTTTCACAACTTATTTTTAATCACTTTCATTTTGAATTCACTTTCAAACTATCCGTTACAATATTTGAAAAACCTTGTCAAATCACCCAGATCTTTAAAATTTCCTTATATAATCAAAAATTAATTTCACGTACTTTTCCAAGTTCCAGAATTATAATTTTAATTGTGTTTTAAATTCAGATTTAATTTATCTTAATTTATACATTACATTTATATTAATTCTGATTGGTTATTTATAACCATTTCAATTATAATCTTATTCAATTATAATTACTACCAACATATCCAATATATATTATAATAATGTCAATATAAATTATTATTTTATATCTAAAATAATTTTGGTTAAAATTATTTCATTTACCCTCGTTTCAAAACATAATATGTCGGTTTATCGTATTCGAGCGTTTAGAAACCCCTATCGATCTTATGGTGCCCCACTGTCGATCAGAATTCATATACCACTCAACTAATAAATCTCCACAATATAAAATCATTTTTATAAAATCTACAAATATGCTTACTCGTATATATACACTCAAACTCAATCTAGCGTATTACTAACCCCATCTCTACTGAGTTACGCCATAGAGCCACGGTAATTACTTAACCTTCAGCTCTGATACCACTGCAACGACCCGGGTTTTCGAGTAGGCTTTTCAACCGTCCTCTCACCCTAGGTAGCAGGCTAACATCCCACCGTGTCTTACAGAGGTACCCCAGCACCATGTTTTATGACCAGCCTCTCGACTAGACCAACCCCCATTTTCGGGACATGTAGGGGTAAGAGTCTCCTGTTCGCCACCTAATCGCGAAGCGAGAACCCCCTATCATGCGTCTCCCAGCTTATGCCAATGACATGGACTAGTGCTAGTAACTCAAATCATCTTGGTTTAACTTTTCAAAATCCTTTTCAAAGGAAGGATAATCGTAAGACCGATCCACACATAAACACGGATGGTTTTTACCTTACGATGGCCTAAAAAATTTCTTAAAATCAATACTTATCTGATATTATAATAATGTCTAAATCAAGTAAATAACAATCTAGCAGAACGCTTTCATCTCACATTCGACATATATATACAAACAAAAACTGCGGGCTCTTATTGGGTAATGTATTTCCAACTATGACAAGGTATGGAACCACCTTCCGATCAGTGTACTCTAGAAGCGATACATTGGAGTTCAACAAGAACATCTTGCAACTCGGCCACACATGACCGGCCATTCGTTTCGCTTGAATGTTTCGAATATATTGTCACCTTACGGTTGGTATACCAACATAACTGTTCCCGGGAGATACAGAATTGAAAGAAGTAACAAATATGAATATTCACTAGAGGGTGACAATATACCCTAATTGGGTGTGACCCAGTTAGCCATGTTGTCTGCCCGATTTCTATCATTTCCCAGTTGATAAGGCTTGGGGTCATAACGTATCTTTTAACAGATCATTCCTTCATTTACTTTGAAAATAAAAATTTTATTTTCCCAAAAATACCACGGGTATAAGCTAAGAGAAACGAATTCCTCCGCCACCACGTAAATACGTTCGAAACGATCAACTTACGCGATCCACTAGATATATTCTATCAGACACTCGTCCATTCAAGTTGTCCTGGGACTGGACAACCCGAAGGAAATATTCTGTAAATCCATCTTAGGAAATTTCTACCTAGGATTTACTGAACAGCCCTTGCATAACTCCATCTTCAATTATCTTCATCATATTTGATTCGCAACTCTAATGCCATACGGAGTGGTTTTCAGATAATATATATGTTCCCAGTCTCTCCGTATTGACAACGGAAATGGTCAAAAACTTTGATAGTCGTTAATTTAACTATCAAAGGAAAACATGTGTACAAACAACAGTCGTATTCCCAAATGGAAATCTTACCGATCAATCATCATTTCATTTCCCAATTTTCCATTTCCATATAATCATAAATTCCTTATTTTCTAAAATTAGAAAATATACGTTATTAACTTTGGAAAACGTTCCATTTCTGATTCACGCATCAATATCTTTCCACCTCTACCAGTCTCTAACTGTAAAATAGTAAGAGAACAACTTCCAAGTATAAACCCCGAAGGCCGAAGCCAACATCAGATCGATACCCAGAAAGCCATTCAACTCAACTAATTTCAGTCAGTTTCTAATTTCAGTAACTCCATTTAAATTTCTAATTCAAACCCCAAATTCCTTTATAATATTTTATTTGCAAAATATTTACATTGAATCAATATCATGCTACATCCGTGTGCGAAGCATGGGTCTAAACCTTCCAAATGTAAAATTCTCTTTTATATAAAATTCTATTCATTTTCCAAATATTTCCTTTTATAATTCTATTTACTAGCCAAATAAATATTCCTTTTTAAAATATCATGTTCATTTCCTATAAATATTTTATTTAAAATATCGTATTTATTTCCTATAAATATTTCATTTTCAAAATACACTTTGAAAATTCTCCTTTTACATTCTAGTATTCCTTATGGTATTTAAAATACCAATTAAACAGACCAGTGTCATCATAATCAATCATATGTTTTATATCATATCATATATCACAATATATGAAAACAAACAGTATTTTAAATAATGAGGAATCCAGTTGGATCCCTCCAACCTATTTCCTTTGCATCCACAGATGTTAAAAAATATAAATAACATCAATTTCATTTCAATATGAAATACTTTGATAAAGAAATCAATATTTGATTAACGATTTATATATATATATCGTTACCTATAACTTCAACCAATAAATCAACAATTTAACCAAACAATCACCACACAACAATCAATCATCATTTATCAGTATTAGATAATGTTTATAAAACTATAAAACTGGACAGAGTTAGTGAGATTACTCACCTTATCCACTTATCGTTAAATAATGATAAACGTTCGGTTGTTCATATCAGGTGTTTTAATCCCGTCATAATTTCGAAATGATCTCCAATCCGCTCCAGATTGGTCTTGTTGTGTAGCCTACAATCATATGATCTCAATGGATCTTGTTTCGTTAAATTCTGTAAACGTATGACCAATATATATGTGTTGCAAGATTGAATTAATTAATGATCATTAACACTTCATTAATTATTTAATTAGTGTCCTTCACTACCTTAGTCGCGTTCAAAATTTTCTTTTCTCAATATAGTGAACCCGCTATCCTCTTGACCCGGCCATTGTCGACGTCAACGTCGTCTCCTTTCGCCTTCATCAGACAACCGTTCAACACGAAATCATACTCCAGTATTACTTTTGAAAGCATCTCCCCCTTGTATCAATTTAAACGCAAGTTGCTTCCTCTCCATTCCCAATATAGAACGACTGCAAGTATTCTCCTCCACCATAATACCTCATGAACCCGCTGCTATTCCTTTCATTTTCCATTTTATTTTGACTCGCATCAGTGGTGCTCACGTATGCAGTATCATAAACAACTCAATCCATGCTTTGCACATTTTTTTACTGTCCATTTCTTTTCTTTTTAGAAATGGGCCTCAGGTTTAATTCAAAACAGCCCAAGCTAACTCAATTCTTCACCCATTCCATACAGTGCCTTTCTTCCTCTCTACATCCGAACATAGTAACAATCCAATCATCCCACAATTGCTAAGACTTTTGAACTCCTTTCCTCCTTCACATTTCATCTCCCTTTACAAAGCAAGCCCTCACGCATCACATTCGAAAACACCCCACTTCAGTAATACATTGTTTGAAGCCTTTCATTATCATTTTTTCTCTCTATTTTTATTTTAGAAGACGTCGTTCAGTTTTCATGGAAACAACGCAGCTCTTCCCACTACAGAGAATGAAACGGCCTCCTGCCCTTCCGTGTTTTCATGCGTTACGGAATTCTCTTTTAGTTGAGTATAGGATTTAAGGTGGAATATTGCATTTGATTTTATACGATTTTCAAAATTTACGATTGTGGGGAACTTGAGTTTTGATATTTCCTGAAGCAACCAAAATGAAGAAGGGTAAGTCTCGTTATTTATAGGAAGGGTATGCTTCAGACTTAAGATATAGGCAAAAGGCTAGGCGTGAAGGTTTGGTAGCTTGGTACAATTTTCATATTGATGTGATTATTCAATGCTACGGGTTACTTAGTGAAGAAGTGTTAGGGAATAGTAGGCTTGTCATGAGTTAAAACTACATCAGTGTGTTTTCCTTTCATGAAGCGAGGCAGCACGTTTTGTTTGATTTGATTATTTAAGACTTCTTGGCTAAGGTAATTCGAAAGTATGGGCATAACTGGGGAAGGTTATCATGCATTGAATAATAATGCTAAGAGGGGACGTTGCAAGGCATTTACTGGAGATGGACGGTGGCCGTGACCATGCGTGAAAACCAAATGATTGTGATTCCTATTTTTTTCTTTCAAGTCTCAGTAGTGTTACAGTAAAATAAATTATTTGGATAACATGTAGCCTCATTGAAACCGTAGGATACACTGTAAGGAATATATATGTTTAATTAATCATTATATAAGGCTTCGCTCGTACACGGACCACTACCGACAAAAATAAAAATATTGTTGTGACCAGCAAGATGTCACGATCCCAAAAATATAATAATATAGACTAGTTAACTTGTTCTGTGAAACCCCAAAAAGCTGATTCAATGTGTAAAACACTTCAAATAAAAAGTTGCTAATTTTCCAAATTAAATATTACAGTAAAATTCTAAAAATTAAATTATACCTACGTCTCAAAGATCCTGTCTAAATTCGAAGCCAATATTTAACTAAAATTAAATATATGGTTATGGTTTATAACGATTCCATAGCGACTATTTGAAAATTTGATTTACCCATAACTTGCAATATATAAAGCGAAATCTCCATTTTTCTTTTCCTTTAGAAAAATATAGCTCAATAGATTCCAACGTTTCTTGCTTCGAAGAAATCCGACTTATAAGGGATCTTGTATACTCAGTTGAAGTTCAAATTGAAATATTATGAAATGTCGCGACATTTCGAGCTCGATTATTATTTATATTATAATTAATTCGTTCAACTGTCGTTTAAATAATATATATGTTATTATAACACGAATATAAACTTAATCGAATATCATATATCATCCAAATTACACAATACCGCATTTTAACCATTTCCGAAATTAAATCTATTATCCCACTTAATATATATATTAATTTAAATATTCAAATATTTGAATTAAACCATTTAAATTATCAAACCAATATATTATAATAATTAAATACATTAATAATTAAATCAATAAAAATACGAGTCGTTACACATTAATGCAACTAATACATGTAATTGCATAAATATTTGATGTTTAATAATTTTTTGCAATGGACAAGTTGCTTGTTTTTAATTAAATTTGCAGACATCATTGCAACAAAACAAAATAATTACCGAAATATCTGCAAAAGTTTTGTTTAATTGCAGATGGACGTTTTGCTATTTTTTTTAATAAAATTTGTAGACATTACAACAACAAAACAGAATAATTGTGTTAATATCTACAAAAATTTACATAATAAAACATAAATCCTATACAACAAAACATACGCACAAACATAGGGTTGTATAATATTTATTTGAAGGAAAATTAATGACACGACTTCTCAAATATAATAACACAATTTTCTCAGAAAACTACTAATTATTCGTAGAAATAAATGATATTAAACATAATAATTATGGATAAAACATCAATATTTACCGATAACAGCGTAACACATTAAACATGTAGTAAAAAGTCAATTCCTTACAAACAGCAAACACCAAAACCATGTTTCATCAGAATAACAATAGAATGAAAAACTAAAACACAAAGTTAATTGTGTTTTAAAGAATAAGTCCTTTTATTATGACCCAACTTCTTACACATACCACATCTGACTGTCTTTGTAATTTCACTAGCAGATTTATCCTCTTAGAAGATGATGAACGACCAGACATTCTTCTACCTTTTGGAGGAGCTATAATTGCATCTTCAACAAAAACATCTTTGCCCATAAAGTTTATAATAGGATTGATTGGATGAGAATAAGCTAACAAAAAGTACCCCCCCTTGAAATAATCTTTAATGTAGTCATACACATTCAACTTGTCATAGCCGAAAATACATCTAACATCATGAGCGTAAGGAAAACCATTTATTTTCCACATGTTACACAAACAAACTCGACTACATAAATCAACAGATTGACGGACCGAAAAATGAACTTCAAACACATATTCACTTGATTTGATAACAAACCATGAAGCTGCTTCCAAATGAAGACTTCTTGATCGGTTTTCATGCACGAGACATAAAGCGCTATTCCAACTAGTTGCAACTTCACGACGATCAGACATAAGTTTCATTAAGTTAACTCTAATTTTATCCAAAGAAGAAGAAACTGGTAAATTTCTTTCTTCCAAAATCCATTTGTTAAAACTCTCTGAACAATTAAATGACATTTCACCATAACGAAAAGCAGAAAAAAAAACATTACCAAACTTCTCAAAAGGAGTTCCACTCAAAAAGTTTGCCATAGTAGATCCACCAGCATCTTTAAGATTATTCAATGAAACATTAAAATCGATCAAATTAGAAGCATAAGCGACACGTGCAAACATATCTAACAACCACTTCTTCTTTGATTTGGAAAATTCATATTTTAGAGCAACCTTTAAATTGTCGATCAAATGATAAAAAGAGAGCCATGAACTGAATTTGAAAACATTTTTGGAATAGCAACAAGAATACCAGGATGATGATCGGAAATGAAAACAAAACCTTTGCTATCATCTTTAAGAAAGTATTTAAGTTGTTCACAATACCAAACCCAATTGTCTTTATCTTCACAAGACACAATAGCAATTGCTATAGAAAAAACCTAATAAAAGAAGAAAGCATATAATTAACTAAACGATAAAAAAAGAACAACATCAGTTAGGAAAAAATTTGCAAAAAAATGCGTAAATCCCAAAATAGTGTAGAAAAAAGAGCAATTATTGAAAAAATAAGCAAATAATGGTCATGAACTGTTGCGCAGATTTACAGTAAAACAAGTTCATTATTGCTGCTAGTAAACATATATAATGGCAATTGCTTCTTTGAATTATTGCTGCAGACATCTTTCATAACATATAATTATTTGAATAGTTGCATACATATTTGTAATTATTCTGAACAGTTGCATACATATCTGCCATTATTCTAAATTATTGCACACATATCTACAATTATCTTGCAGCATTAATTGAACATGTGTTCATATCAGCAATCATTCATAATAATTGCATTGATATGAGCAATTACTTGCAAATATTACAGCAATTATTTGCAATTATACAGCAAGAAAGTAGAATTATTGCAGATATTGATGCTTATAACAATTTAAACCGTGTAAACACCATCCTTCATTTCTATTTTTACCAGTAGTAGCCATCAAACAACCTTAAGCTCTTCCCTTCATAAAATTAGCATCAACAAATATTAAAATAATATTGAAATCCATATGCACAAGCTTCAAATCCAATAAAAAAACCTCTCAAATTGATGTGTGGTATCATTACACTCCAAAACAACTACTTCCAGGATTTGTTACGAGAACAGAATCACAAAAGGGCTGCAAATGGTGATAAGACCAAGGTTTTAAATCTCGGATATCGGTCTCGTTTCGTCTCGGGGATTTTATAGACTCGGTCTCGTATCGGGGGAGATCTCAGACGAGATGAGTCTAACTCGGGAGTTCGTCTCGGATTTTCATCTCGGGTCTGAAAGTTCATATCGAAACAATTTCGGGGTACATGATATTTTAACAAAATGATTTTTATGAATGCTATCAAAAACATAGTAACTTAAACTTAAAATGCAAAATAACTTTATTATTCTTTATTTTGCGAAAGATCATTCATACTCTAAATCGTAATATGCTTAAAACAGGAATATTGTTAGACATGAAATATTAAAAGGATCCAAAACATTAAAAAATTCAGCATAAATAGACCATAAAATGCATAATTTCATAAGTAACATGTATGTAAAAAGACGAATATGAAAATCATAAGCATTGTAAAACATATACGAGCATACACTATAGTCATTTAACATGCAAAATGTAAAATAACAAAAGATTGATATGGCTAGAGTTGAGTTTTTTTAATTATAGTTCTAGTTCAGGCACAAATTTAAGTTTTAACCAAAAAACTTAAGATCTCAGACGATATTCCAGTATTTCATCTCGGTCGATATATCGTTCGATATTGCAATATCTCGCGCGATATATTCAAATGGAGATTTAGGGTGATATTTGCTGTTTCATTTCGGAAGGAGCCCAAAACGAGATCTCAGAGGAGATCTCGGGCGATATTTGCGAGATTTCAAACAGTGGATAAGACATCATATCACTTCCATGTAAATCTTTTAATATCAACCTCGTCCCACTATAAGCAAAATAATACTTCAAAATAACATTATACTTAGTTTGAAACAGGTTAATAATGTCATTGGCCTTCATTAACGGATTAGCTTGAATATGATCACAAACCAACAATTTAATCAATTTACTAGATACATGAGGATGGGTTACATCTTGAATTCCAGCGGCACAATTTCAGGTTGAAACTTCTTAACAACAAAATAGTTAGGAAGATTAAACTTAAGAGAAGCATGAATCTTGAAACTACAAATTTTTCTAGAATAAACACTGTAACTATGTCCTTATCATTCTTAACCAAATCAAACTTTTATCCAGTCTTCATACTATTTATCATCACATTAAGCCTAAATTCCATAACACCTCCTGAAAATTGCTGTCCAACACTAGTAAAAACAGGATGATTCAAATCATTTCTCAATAATTGCCTGAATTGAATGTTAGAATCACCGGTACCAGCAAAGGAAGAATTGCTACTAAAAGAAACATTATCTGACCTTACATTGTTAAGTAAAGAACTAGTATGAATGATCTCAACAAAAATAATCAAGTAATCCTCACGATAACGTGCAACCAACAACATAATAGATTGAAGATCAAAACTAGTTTCAATATTCCTTCTCAAACCATCCCTAAAGTGATATAATTCAAATGACAATGAACTTAAATCAGTCCATTTAGCACAAACAGTGTTTCTCAACATAGCAATAGAACTATCAAAATGAAGACATAAAGAAAAGATATCATGCCCAAATTTCAACAGCACCAGTACACCAACATCAGCGGGAACACTATTAAACATAGAAGAAAATCAGCAATAATCAAACAAAATTATAAACATATCAGCAATATAAACCACTCTGTGTAAATAATTCACACCAAATAATTGTGGATAAATAAACAAAAATAACCTAAAATTGCACACATATAAGCAATAATCAGCAAAAAAAGAAATAACAAGCTAAAAGTCCATACTTAATATCTTCTACAAATTATGGCTGAACAATCAGCAAAAATTGCACAAATATCAACAATAATCAACTAAAGTAAATATCTTCTATAAAGTATTGCTGAAGAATCAGTAATAATTAGCGAAAATTGCATGCATATCAGCAATAATCAGCTAAAGTAAATATCTTCTATAAAGTATTGCTGAAGAATCAGTAATAATTAGCGAAAATTGCATGCATATCAGCAATAATCAGCTAAAAGTGCATACAAAATATCTTCCACAAATCATTGCTGAAAAATCAGCAATAATCAGTAAAAATTGCACACATATCAGATGATTTACAAACTTTCCCAAAAGTTAACTCACATGAACAATACGCCATATACCTGCAAAAAATATCAACAAAGTATGCAAAATAACTACAATTATAAAACACACCAAAATCCATATGAAATCCCATCAATGATTCATTTCCAACAAAAGCCGATCAATAATTTCCATCATCAGATCAACAACAAAAAAAGCGAACTATAAAATTACCTAGAAGAAAAAACATCCATTAAGACAATCGACAAAAGTCGAATTAAATTCTAGATGAAGTCGTAAATCAAAGATTGAACAGTTCCAACAAAATCGTGCAATCAAAACGCCATGAGCAATTAAGACAAACGTTAATTTGAACAAGGGTATTTTTGGAAAAAGAATAGCCGAAAAAAATAAGGATTGGAAAACTATATTTTAGAGCAGGAAGAGTTGACATGGATTAAGCTTAATTATAGGGATGTATGCCTAATTTTCACTTTATAAAAACTTTTCTTTTAAAACAACATTCATATTTGATAAACCAAATAACTTAAACTTGTTGGGTTAAAGATGATGTTATTAAAGACATTCAACAAGTCGAAACCAGTTGATACTAAATATAAGATTTAGAACGAATTCATATTAGCTCATAATCAATAATAACTCCCGTATTCGACAGATACTATAAGAGGAATAACGATATATCCACCTTTTAAATTCCTCGAATAGTATGAGTTTTATCTACGAAATTAATATCAAATATTCAATGATTTCCAATCAAATCCAATGAACTTAAAATTGGAGAACTTAAGTTCATTAAAAAATTAGTCTTCAAAACATCGGTTTTACATTATCTAGTTAGCTAGGCTAAAAAAAAACCAAATTCAAATTATTCTTCAAAACTTCATATTTCTTTCCCAAAATTCTTTAAAATCATTTATTATGATTTATCATAATTTATCCATATTTTAATAATTTTAATAAAGTCGTTCGTATCTGTTTCCAATTACGGCCACCGAAATGCAAAACCGCGATTTCATTCAAAACTTGTTTTGGACATAGTTGAAACTCTATAAATTAAAACCTGAAACTTCTTTTTCTATTTGAAATCTGTTATCATTAGAAATCAAATATTTTTCATTAACGTAAATCTGAATAAAATTGCATTAGTTATAATCGTTTGAAATTTATGTTTGAAAATTTCGAACTGCCGTAACACGACTAGCTCTATTCAGACCATATTAAATTTTAAATAAAAATTTATTTGATTGACTTCTAATATATTTCTAAACTTTTTAAAACATATATATATATATATATATATATATCATTTAAAAGCAATATTTTCAAGTTTCAACTTCAAATTCAATTATATATAAAACTGAATATTTTTATATAAGAATATTAATATAATATTATTATTTTTCAAAAATTAATCTTTTGAATTCCAAACTTTGCAAAAATCAAATTAAACATTATATAAGATTATTGGAATAATCGATTCGAGTTTAAAAAATCATTTATATATCTAATTCAAATTCAATTTTGAATTTATTATTCAAAATCGATTTCAAATTTGAGCAACTCATTTTCAAATCAAAACTCCTTCAAAATTGTTTTCACCTTTACAAAAGTTTTTCATAAACATTTTAGTTTCATTTCTATGCAGTTTTGGATATAAAATTCTAACTTTCGTATTTACGCCTTATTTCACTTAAACGAATAAAATATTCATTTATATTATCCAAATGGAATGAGACTTAATCAATACCCATAGAATTCCATACATGTGAGTGTAACGTGTGAACAATCATAATAACAGTCACAACAACCATTCAACCATATCCCAGTGTTTAAAATATAAGTGTTACAACACTTAACGCTTCTACGCACATGAATAATAACTATAATAACATCCATCAACCATGAAGCAATCATAACAACCAGTATATAATCAGGTTATGATTACAACAAATTTCCAAAATTAATCAAAGAATTTTCGTAATAAAAAATATTCCAAATATAATTTAAGAAGTTCTCACTATGATATATATTCCTAATATAATCAAAAGAGTTCTCACTTTGATTTTATCATTGAAATAACGACTAATTTCGATTAAATTAGATAGATGTTTAACTTAAGAAAAAATTCCAGCTAGCTCCAAGCACTCTAATTCTAGTTCCATCGCGTAGCATTCACTACTGTGATTCCAATGGACTTCGTCTCATTTGATTCTGATTATCTGAACAAGTTATGCAATTTATAATTTTTAACATCGATTTTAAAATAATATATACTTAACTAATTACAGTAACTACATTAATTATCTATGGTTAACTAGGTTAACCATGCGGCTAATCTCAGTCGTGATTTCCAGTACAAAACTGTACGCTCCTCCCTTCGATCAACCACCAACCGCGCCACCTCAGGCCAACCGGGCACCAAGCTGACCCCACCTCTATGACCCTCGATCATAGTAGCTCCATCCCTAGAACCTCATGCCATGAAAAGCCTCAGATCACCAAAAAACCTAATATAAATCGAAAACCTTCAAGATGACCTAGTGGCCGCAATACGCCCTCGCCTGACACCAAACCTCATCAGCACCTCCGCCTCACTCTTGCTTTCCATCTTCTAATGGACCACTTCGCCTGAAACTCCATGATGAAGCCTCAAAACATGAAAATACGAAAAATGTACTATCTCCTTTAAACCTAGATCTACAATGCTATGATGATCTGATCGATGATCCAACCGAAGGGTCTGTAGATATTGAAAAGCTCTACAACTTTCATGTTGGAGCCAAGCTCTAAAAGTGAGTGGATTGAGAGAGATTAACTAAGAAGCAAGGATTAATTTCGACCTTCAAACATTGGGTGGCGGCTGATCTAGACATTTAGAGTTAAGTTTGGATTTAGGGTATTATGTATTGGTATTTTTAATATGCTTTATTCATATGATTCATCATTCAATGTTAAAATACCACAAAGTGCAACAACTGTCATTCCTAGATAAATACTTATATTCCGAACATAATGGAACTTGTTTCGAAAGTTATTTTGATCATTCATAACAGTTATTCTCAAAATCAAATTATAAGTTATTATTAACTTTAAATTGATTATTGATACACATTTATACTACCCACGCTCACATAACATCTCCAATTGATACGAAAATTGAAATCCTATAATAGTTTAACATTCTGAATCCGATGAAACTGATTTCACTAAAATCCGGGATCTTCTGAAAAATAAATATTTTCAAGTGTTAAATTAAATCGATATAATATAATCGATTCAAATGATCAAATCTTTTGAAAATGAATTATTATTATCTAATATATTCAAATGCAATTTTATGTAGCTTCAAAATAAACTAATTTGGATTTTAAATTTGATATTCCTGTTTTTGAGTGATTTAATGTTTAAATTCTTTCTTAAATAAATTCCAAGCCGTTAAATTCTAAAATTAATTGTTTTGAATATTTAAATAAATTAACAATCTCTATATAAAAATCTAGGTCGTTACATATTACCCGCAATATGCCCGCTATATCACGTAGTGGATTTCTACCACTACGCTATTTTCAAATAGCCTCAGATATAGTCTTTCCGCTTTAGGCCCCACTATATTTTGATATTCTTGATATATCCTATTATTTCAGCTATATTTTGTTATTCTCTATGTCTTCTATAAAAGAAATGAATATAAATATAACATTTATATATTATATAATTAGTTTTTTAATATAATTTTTAACCTATATTTTTCAGAATATAAAATACTGCAATATTCTATTAAATTTAATCAAGCTAAATAAAAGTATATGTTTATTTACATCTATTTGCTTATTCTTTATTTAAAATTATGAATGCACTAAATATAATTAAGTTAAATGTTAAATTTTCATTTATTTAACATTTATACATTTGTAAAAGAATTAGATACGAGTTTTATACGCTATTTTAGACTCGCCCACTATATTCCTCTATTTCCTCGCTTTATTGTCGCTTCAATTTTTTTTCACTTCCACCGCATTGGATTTGCTGAGCGCTTTAACAGCATAAGGGGTGTGTGTATATACATATATATGTTTAATTTACTTAAGCTTAAGTTAATATATAAATTTTGTTAAAATAGTTAAACCAATCTTAACCATTGGTTCATATGCTCATACCGCAAAAAGCTAATATTGTATTATTTGGTGTTATGCAATATTTTAAGTCACATGCTCATTTTATTTTGTGGTATGGTCCAAGCAAGACATGATTATTTATATGCTTCTATGATTTTTTGCTATTTTATTTTAGTCATAAGACTGTGGTTGTAAAGGCAGTAAATCCTACCCTTTGAGCTGACAAATTACAACCCACATCCAACCCAAATTGCATGAAATTACGAATCTTTAATAGAAAGAAATTAGAGGATGAGAAGTAGAAACAATGAAATATTAGAATAGAAGAAAAAGAAGAAGAACATCAGAATCTCACAGCGGAATGAATAAATATAGTAGATCAAATCTCTTTACACAAAAGAAACTGTATATACATATCAATCATCAGAGCACAACATATATCTGTCACAACAGAAAGTAACTTTAAATAACTAAGGGTGATGCCTCCTGCTTCCAGATCCTGAAACTCCAAGCGAAACCTAATCTGGAAATATACTCGGTCTGACCCGAGCACATTTAAAGCAAAGCAAAATTCACCCGGATCAGTTTAGAATAATTTCAGTGATAAATTCACAGCACAAACAACTTGTTTAACTTTATAAAACCCTTTTGAAAGAAAAGGATAACAGTAAGACCAGCCTACACATAAATACGGACGGTTTTTACCTTACTATATCCCAAAACATTTTTGATATATCCAAGTCTAGTGATATTATAATAGTGTCTATCAAACCACAAATAAATATAACGCTTGCATCTAACGCTTTACATATTCATTATATAGTCAAAAACCGCAAGGCGCTTATTGGAGAATGGATTCCAACTATGGCAAGGTATGGGACCACCTACCGATCAGTGTACCTATGGGGATGAATACACTGGGGTTCAACAAGAACGTCTTGCACCCAAAGCTAAACATGACCAGTCACTCATTTAACTTGAGTGGACCGAATATATTATTACCACGGTTGGGGGCCAGCCAACCGAACCGAAAGCATATAAGCATAAGGAACAACTGAGGTATTTCATTTATCTAGATCAGGTAGTGATATACCCTGCTTTAGTATGACCCAACTAGCCATGCGATCTACCCCATTTCTTCCATTTCCCGATTGATGAGGCTTGAGGTCACGTTTATCTTTTTAAACAGCATGCCACCATTTACTTTGAATCCCACAGCGTCAAATCCATCAAATCACTCGTTGATGTCCATAATTATACTTTTGGTCTTAAGCAAGAGAATTTCTCCGCCACCAAAATTAGTATATTCGTAAAAATCAATCGTACGTGATTATTTGGAAATACTCTATCAGACATTCGTCCATACAAGTCATCCAGGAACATGATGAACCGAAGGCACCCTCCTACCACACCCTATATAGGAATCACCCCAAGGATCAGTAGCGAAAAGTCCTTGCAATTCGAAGATTTCAATCATGACATAATCACAATCAAAAGATCTTTGCTTGTAATTAGAGAAATTTATCAAGTAGTTCTTCCGCTAATGAAGATCAACGGTCTTCAATGCTCCATCTTTATAGGCATGTAAGTTAGTCGCGTCTGCACAGTTGATTCAAAGTGGTTTTGGGTCTAGTCCCAGTCACTTCGAATCAACACGTCAAAAGGTCCAATAGAATATTTCATTTGATAGTCGGTTATTTAACTATCAAGTCATAACAGTACTATTAAATACATTGGCAGCTTAGGTCCTTTTTATTAAAGCACTTCGTTAAACCATTTCATCGATTCTTATAATCGATTTCATAAATTCTACCTCAACAAAACTCTTCTAGTTTTGTTACTTGAAAACATTAATCGATACCTTCTTTAGAATAACGTATTTACCAAACTTCCCTTTTTATTTACTTTGTCTGGAAATACTATTATATTTCATGAAACACCTTTTATTTCCCTTTTTCTTGGAAACAGCGTTTCTATTCTCAAAACCTTTTCGTATTCCCTTGTCTTTGAAAATGTCGCTATAGTTTCATTAACCCACTTTCCATTTCCTTTACCATTGGGAATATTATTATATATACTTAATCAATACGTATAAGTTTAATTACAAATCTTATATCACTCTTTATTTCTCATTTTCCATGAAAACCAATATTACCGACTTATTTCTTTGAACAAATGCACTTACCAAAACATACTTTTACATCACTTCGGAAATAGTGTTATATACTTAATCATATTATATAAGTATAATCATACTTCGTATCTGGCCCAAAGAATGTCAAATAATACACTGCTTATTTTAAAACCCAATGGTTTTATTATATTACTAAATCCTTACAAATTAATATTGCAATATTTTTCTTAATAAATTATTTCCAACATCCTTTACCATTACAAACTAATACCATCTTTTGATAATACTAAAGTCATTCAAGTTGGGGTATTTTAATTACCTTTCAGACCTTGATCGACAATGTTCTTATCTCAAGATAATATAAGTTTGCAACTTTAAAATCCAATATTTTATTCTCATTTCCATTTACTATGATTTTATAAATCCATTTCTTTTATTTGAAAACCCACTTTACATGTTAATTCCTTTTACTTAATTAAGTAAAACCTACTTGAAACTCCTGCATTAACTTACAAGTCACATTTACAAACTTTATTTGTAAACTTGGAGTATAATACTTTTATAAAACTCTTACTAACCCAAAATCAAAGATTGTTGTCGTTTGATCACTTCTTAGTTGAATTCCGATCAAAAAGTAATTGCTTTAATTATTACTAATTAAAATAATAATTAATTTCAACATTAACTACATTAAAAGTAGTAACTTCGTTGATAACTAAAGAAAGAATATATTATCATTTTAAAAGGTCATCAAATAATTATTAACTTGTATAAAATAAACTTGAAAGCTTCAATTTAGTTATAAAATAAATTTTATAACTTAAAACTTCGTCCATTTGCCTAACGGCAAAACAACGTCATAGAACGGTAGATTTTAGGCCATCACTGCCAACCACTTAATCAATACTGTTGATTGATTAAAATCACAACAACGATTAACATCCATTAATTCATCAACCTCCAAGCAAGTTTTAATGTCATTTGGGGTAAATAATTCATATATATGAATAATTTGATCAGCAAATAACATACAATTTATTTGAGGAATCCGGTTGGATTTCTCCTACCTGTTCTTTCGTGGATCACATATCACAATAGTAGTTGATAATAATATACGAAATGATTTCATTAATAAAATGCATTTAAACGACGAAATATAAATAACGTCAATCAAACAATAAACAACAACAACATCCAGTCATCCAATTTTATACTATCAATAATATGTTATAATTATATGAATTTAGCATATCATAGAATTTCAAAAAAGTATGAGAGTTAACTCACCATTTAATTCGATTGACGATTGACACGTTTGTTTCATTTAATTTAAAACGAATGTTTAAAATTAACCGAAATTCCAAGCAGCTCCAACTGATTCCACGTAAACACGATCATCTAGGCCTCGTCTCTACTATCCTAACGAATCATGTTTCGTTGAATTTTGTTTTCGTATGACTAAGTTACACTAAATACAAGTTTTTAAATATATGATTGTTAAAACTAAGTTTAAATTAAATTATACTATGTTAATAAACAAAATTACCGTGTTTTGACCCTTAAACACTGATTAGGTGAACGCGTCTTTTACTGTTGCTTTCTCTGAAATCCCGATGGCCTCTCTTCTATGTAAAAACCCGTAACTTCCCCGGTGACTAAAGCGCGGATAGTTCGAGAACAAGCCACAAAAGAACGCAGACGGGAGAACATTTCATTGTATATTACAACAATTCACCAGAATACAAGAATATACAGAGTATAAATGAATATTACATAGAAATATCAGAGATTTAAATTACATTTAAATACACAGCAGCGGAAAATAATACAATACACAACGGAAGGAGATATACAGATACAAAGCTTTCCGGATATCGTTCCAGCTGTAAACCAGGATCATGTGAATATAAATCTGCAAAACCAAAACTACTAGCTGCCCGTGTCGAAAATAGGGGCAACCAGAGTTTAGGTTAAAACAATAAACTCCAGCTCAGTCATGAGACTGGTGTGAGAACTAAAACAGTTATTTATCTTTATTTTCAAAGTAAGGTAAATCAAGGGACCACGCCGTATAACACGGAACGGGTTTACTCCCAAGAACAACAGTGCATAAACAACAGCGCAATGCTAAATAAAGAAAAATGAAGCTATTATAAGACCCAGTTCCCATCACACAATGCAACGCAAGCCGGAGGATAGGGTTTTTACCTTATAATAGCCAAGAATGCTTGATACGTTTAAAACAAATCATTTGATACTATTATAAGTGCATAGTGTATAAAACAACTTCAAATCATAAGTATCAATCATAGACGGCATAAGCGCCCCATCCTACTATGTCGCCATACTAGGCTCTACAAATAAAACTGCAAATGTCACGTATTTGGAAATTGGATTTCCATCTATGAACCGAGGCAAAAGATAGTCCTCAACCGATTCGAGATGCTCTAGTCCGCCCCTCAGGACCCAGACTCAGGTGGGCCCTTGGATCGTCAGGGCTGGTCCACCGATGTGGATTAAAATGCCTGAACATGCGTTTCCCCGCCCTATGGGGCGTAGGAGAGCCAACTAAATGACTCCATCGGACCCGGATCGTCCGATCAAACCGAGGCGCCTCGCAACAGCAACAACCACATAAGTCAAACTCGTCAGGGCGTGTAAAACTACTGACGCCACTTCTAACTAGAAAGAAACGCATGCCCTCCCTGAGGTCCTTCTCCCGTTTTTGGTTCATACCGGGGTGTGAGGCTCGCGAATCAACGTTACACAAAGCTATGCCACAAAGTCCGTGCTTTGATCATCCCCCACAAGACTTTGCTTTTCAACAGAAGCCTTGATCATTCGCCACTTAGGCATGCCACACAGGCAATTCACTCTATGCGTTTGATATCCATCAGTATATAACCCCTGAGCTCGTACGTCTCAGAGAAGGGCGTTAAGCAAGAGAATAAATTCCTCGCCGCCAAACAGATATATATTTAATAGAAATCAATCACACAGACTAAAATCCAATGTCAGACACACAGCCCATTTACAAGTACGTTCTGGGTCTGAACGAAACCGGAGGCACCTAGTACCCCGCATATCCATCGATCTCCAAGTACGTCTGGACGATCACCAACTGTTTCCATCTTCTTGGGTGTACAGCCCAATCAAGATCATCAGTAATCACCCAAACGATGTGAAGACTTCTGGTCTTCGACCACCGTCTTCATCTTCGACTTATCGTCGTATCAGTTATTCAGAATGGGATAAACCCAGTCTTCCCGAATAACTCGCGTATACTTTAAATAAGTGTTACACAAACACAACATACGCCTCATTCCAATTCATCAGTCACTAACCGTGAATTAATCAAGAGAATAATTCCCCAAATATTAACCCCGAAGGCCGAAACCAACATCAGATCAATACCCAAAGAACCATCCTGCTTAGCTAACCGACAGTTAGTTTCTAAATTTCACTTTCTTAGGGAAAGGTTCCCATTAATTTTATCAAAGATAAATCCTTTAAATTTATTCTTTAATCTACTTTTGAATATCAATTCAAACTAGTCGGGATTAACGAACCTTACCGAAGTAATCACTTATTTTAATTTCCCAATCCCAACCTATTCATCCCATGAAGTAAAACTGGTAATACTTCATATCTAACACCACGGTGTTATCGGTAAATTCAATTACCATTTCACGTTCCAATCTAATTAAAGATTTAACTATCGCCTGGAGCAAAACTGGTGCTACTCCATTCTCGATCATTTCAATCTAATTAAAGATTCATTAAAACTCCACTTAGTTTTAATCTTTAACGGGGTTAAAGAATCAGTGTCATTTAAAACACGGTTCACTATAAACCCAAAATCACATTACATTTCAATCAGACCCTAACCATAAATTAGCAAGTGAGCAATTCCCTAAGTATTAACCCCGAAGGCCGAAACCAACATCAGATCAATACCCCAGAAACCATTCAACTTAACTAATCTCCAGTTAGTTTCTGATTTTCTTAACTCCTTTGGATCTAAGAACAGTATTATTGAAGATACCGTTCACGACAACCCAAAATCACATTCTATTAATTATCGGGTTAAAGAACAAGTGTTATTTAAAACACTATTCACAATAAACCCCAAAGATCAATACCAATTCAATTCCAATTAAATATTATTTAATTGGTGCACTTCATTAAATCTAAATAAAAAGATTTAATCTTTTCCTCGACTGGGTTTAAGAACAGCGTTAATGAAGACGCCATTCACGACAAACCCAAAATCCCATTTGATATTAAATACACGGCTCTGAATAGAAAATATATCGGCTTATATTCAATATCAAATTCTACGACCAACAAATATCATATTGGAAATAACGATATAAACATATCTTTCAAATTTCTAATATTCGTTAGAAAGCTCTTTTCGATACGAACCCAACGGTTCCGGTTTTAGGAGAATCCGACGGTCGGATCTCCAGCAATGTCCGTTCGAAGTCAATGGTCGAAATTCACGAACTGCCGCGGCGCGGCGCGTTCTATTCAGGCCATTATATTTATAATATATATATATATATATATATTATATTTCGTCGATTTCCTTTTTAAAATGAATTTTATAAATCATTTCAAATTTGTTTCAAAAACAATTTCAACCTTTATTTCAAATTCAAATCAAAATTGAATTTTCACTTATAAATTCTTTTTACATTCACTTCTATTTGATTTCAATTCAAATCGATTTCAATTCGTTTTCAATTGAATTCAATTCAATTCAGATTTGTTTTCTATTCGATTCAATTCAAATTCGTTTTCAATTCAATTCAATTCGAATTCGTTTTCTATTTAATTCAATTTAAATTCGTTTTCTATTAAATTCAATTCGAATTCGTTTTCTTTTCAATTCAATTCGAATTCGTTTTCTATTCAATTCAATTCGAATTCATTTTCTATTAAATTCAATTCAAATTCGTTTGAATTTCAATTCTTTTCAAAATATCAGATTTTGAAATCACTTTTGATATTCATTATAAAATGAATAAAATCGATATTCATTATAAAATGAATAAAATTGATATAAATATCGTTCACGTCAAAACGGCGTCAATCTAATCAACACGGCTTCATATATTTCTATTTTCAAATATTCTATTTCAAATATTCTATTTCAAATATTTCTTTTTCAAATATTTCTATTCAAATATTTCTTTTTCAAATATTTCTATTCAAATATTTTTTTTTCAAATATTGAATGAAGCCCAATCAATTACCATATAATGTTAATTATATGGATTTTCTACAACACATGTATACAATAACAACGATGAATAATCAACCATCATCCAAAGTGCACTCTACACTGTATAAGCATCGAATATAAATATTTAACGCTTATAACAGTCTGTCAATCAATCGATCGACATACAACTAACTATTGGGATTAGTGTATGTCGTATTTCATCCCAATACCCGTTTGGGGATTTCAAACAATCAAACACAGATTTTATTTGTGCAGTTGGGCGATGTGTAAAATTTATCGATCCAATCAATATCAGTCAAATGTGTGTATATAAACAAATCGTCCGATTTGTTTATTTTTATTTCCTTTCTTATACACGTTAAAAATTCTATTTTTAACTATAAAATATTTTCCACTATAAAATATTTTATTTCATCTATATGAATATTTTATTTTATTTCACATCACATCACACAATCAACTACACATCAAAATCAAACAAACAAGCATACAAGCCGTCCATGGTCTGTAGACGACGGGTGTCGGGTGCTACTAAACACCGTCTGCATCCTAGTATATATATATAACTAGAAAAAGAGATTGAAGAGTGAGAAATTCTCACCAAAGCTATCCCAACTCCACGACACTTCTATTGAAGGAAATCATCACTGTTCTCGCGTTTTGTCACTTTCGTTGCCCGTATTCACTACATATAAAAAAAACACATTTCTATATTCTTGCTATGTATATAAAAATCATATTTTTACTTCGCTATTCAATATATAAAAATCGAATTTTCACTTTGCTATTCAATATATAAAAATCGAATTTTTACTTTGCTATTCAATATATAAAAATCGAATTTTTTACTTTGCTATTCAATATATAAAAATCGAATTTTTACTTCGCTATTCAATATATAAAAATCGAATTTTTTACTTCGCTATTCAATATATAAAAATCGAATTTTTACTTCGCTATTCAATATATAAAAATCGAATTTTTACTTCGCTATTCAATATATAAAAATCGAATTTTTACTTCGTTATTCAATATATAAAAATCGAATTTTTACTTCGCTATTCAATATATAAAAATCATATTATTATTTCTTTTTTTATATATATTTTTCGACGCTTCATTCTATATAAAAATTATATTTTTATATTTCTATTTCTTATATGTGTAAAAATCGAGTTTTTATTTCAACACTGTAAAAATCACATTTTTGTTTCAACACTATATATATATAATAAAAATCAGATTTTTATTACGCTACATATATAAAGATCATATTTTTATATTATCTATTATGTAAAAATCATATTTTTATTCTTTCTAAAATATAAAAATCATACCTTTTCTCTACGTTATCTTATTTTCATCTTCGCTATATGTATATAAAAATCAAATTTTTATCCTCTCTACATACATATAAAAATCCGATTTTTATTTTGCTAGTTTAAAAAATAAAAATCAAAGCTTTCATGAAATGTAAGTTATATATATATTTTTTATATGGCTAAAACCCGCCTCTTTATATTGTTAATATATAAACGAATATCACATTTTTAAACAGGGCTATTCATCATAAAAATCAGATTTTTATACCCGCTAATTATATAATAAAACTGATTTTTATCCTTTCTTTTCTTTTTAACTAAAATTCAAATCTTTTTATATTAAAAATCTAACCTTTTTAATTTTTAAAACAACATTATATATAAATAAACTAATTAGAAATAAAATAAAATAAAATAAAAACTCACCAAAACCCATTTTTTTTGGACTGTCGAACCGAGGTAGAGGATGAGGTGGCGTGGCAGGCATCGTGGGAGGTGGTGTGGTTTCAAGGAAAAGAAAGGGGAGGGGCTTGCGGGTTTTCCTTCTCGCGATTGGGCGTCAGGGCGTTGGAATTTTTCACGTCGAGGGGGGCATCGGTGGATGAGGTGGCATGGCAGGCGACTTCCACCAGAAGCGGGGCGCGATGGCGATCGGCAGGGAGGCCGCGACGAGGTGAGAAGGCGGCGACGAGATCTGGACTTCGGGTCTCTGCCCCCCCCCCCCTTTTTTTTTAAATAAAGGGCATTGACTGAAAGGTATATAGGGAGAGAGAGTATAGTTTAACTAATTAATTTATTATTTTATTTTCTCTATAGTTGTGATTTCGTATACGAACGCCAAACGAGACCCAACGACTGCCGCCCCTAGCTAATTACCCCTATTCCAAATACAATGGGATATGTACCGTAGGCTGATTCGACTGGTTCGATCAATTTTCGTCAAAATCAACATATAACTCTATATATTGAATTTGAACGCGCATTTCAATTTACCGGGGCCACATACAGACTCGAAAATTCCCGAAAAATATTTTCTAACTTCGTATTGACGATACGGTCCTAACAAAACTAGTTTCGTCGAATTCTAAGACCATTGCAAAAATGGCCATTTTCCAGTCGATTAAAATCAACTGAAACTGGTCAAACGCGTTTTCCTTTGCCACGCTCACATATTGATTCAACAAATTATGAAAATTGGAATCTAGCAATAACTGGACATCACGGATCCAACAAAAGTGGTTTCATCGAAATCTGAGGTCGTTTGCAAAATTTCCATTTTTAAGGGCCAGAATTCCATAGCGACTATTCTGAAAATTCAACTGGACATATCTTTTTACCCCCGCTATGAAATTTCAATTTTTCGGATTCCTTGGAAAGATATTCCCAATTAGATTCCATTATTTTTGGTTTCGCTAAATTCCGGTTTATTTTGAATCCTGTACATTCATTTGAAGTTTGAAATCGAATTATCGAACTACTGCGCCATTTTCAATTCCTTTTATAATTTAAAATAAATATTATATTCCAACGACGAACTATATAAATATATACGTTCGAATTCTATTCAAAATAAATTTTTCGTCGTTTTTATTTAAAATATTCATTTTAAATATTCAAAATTCGTTAAAATTGCCAAAATAAAAATTTTAAATTGGCCCAGATTTCCGGGTTATTACAATCTCCCCCACTTAAAACTTTTCGTCCCCGAAAAGGAATGAAGCCGAAAGTTGTTTCAAATACCAACTCAACTTCCATTGTTTTGACAACGGCTTAAGTTCTTCAACTTTTCAGTTTCTAAAAACTTTTCAAATTTTTCAAAAATTTGGCTAACACCCTAAATTTTCGAAAAATTTCGCCATAACCTCCCTTGCACCGGGAGCACGGGAAAATCCCGAAATTGCCATACAGGCCCTCTGATCTCAAAAAGAAAAAGAAAAAGCCAAGCGGCTAGCCAATCGGCTCATAAAATCATCATCACCCAAACAAAACAGTAAATTATGATAAACATGTACCTATTTGTCGGGCAAACAATTTTATTCTTCTGCTCTAGCCTCTTTACTATGACCTGTTCAATGAAAGTACATGATTATGCAAGCAAATGCGACCAAATTTTTAATACAGTTCAATATTTGACCAATTTTGTTAAAGGTTCAACATTTAATTATTCAAACAATAATCAAACAACACAACCATCAATCAATTAGTGAATTATCATTTCAAATTCATAATTTTGATATATAGTCAAAAATCATATTTTTGGTTCCAAATCACAACAATATATTCTAATTATATTTCGGTTCTCACACCAGTCAATAGGAAATATATAGATATCACACGTTCGTCACTCGAATATAAATTCTGATGATGCTATATCAATCATCAGAATCACCCCCGGGCGACTAGAATGTGATTCTATATCTACCCAATATATCAAAATTTCAAATATACGCGGATCAGACGTATACGTAAAATCTATATATACTGGATTGTCCACATCAATATAAATAAATAACCAAATACGAATAATTGATTTAAATTTTCGAAACAAAGATTGTTTTCACTTTTAAAAATATACTCTTCACACTCGTTCTAGGATACTACTGATCCCATCTCTAACGAGTCATTCCCATTGGATATTACTAATCCAATTTCTGATGAATCCTTTCGTATGGTTCTAATGTGTCTTGTTCTCTGAGCTTTGTAAACCAAAGCTCTTGTACCAACTGTAAAAACCCGTAACTTCCCCGGTGAGGAAAGCGCGGATAGTTCGAGAACAAGCCACAAAAGAACGTAGACGGGAGAGCATTTCATTGTATATTACAACAATGCACCAGATTACAAGAATATACAGAGTATAAATGAATATTACACAGAAATATCAGAGATTTAAATTTCATTTAAATACATAGCAGCGGAAAATAATACAATACACAACTGAAGGAGATATACGGATACAAAGCTTTCCGGATGTCGTTCCAGCTATAAACCAGGATCCTGTGAATATAAATCTGCAAAACCAAAACTACTAGCTGCCCGTGTCGAAAATAGGGGCACCCAGAGTTTAGGTTAAAACAATAAACTCCAAGTCGGTCATGGGACTGGTGTGAGAACTAAAACAGTTATTTGTCTTTATTTTCAATGTAAGGTAAATCAAGGGACCACGCCGTATAACACGGAACGGGTTTACTCCCAAGAACACCAGTGCATAAACAACAGCGCAATGCTAAATAAAGAAAAATGAAGCTATTATAAGACTCAGTTCCCATCACACAATGCAACGCAAGTCGGAGGATAGGGTTTTACCTTATAATAGCCAAGAATGCTTGATACGTTTAAAACAAATCATTTGATACTATTATAAGTGCATAGTGTATAAAACAACTTCAAATCATAAGTATCAATCATAGACGGCATAAGCGCCCCATCCCACTATGTCACCATACTAGGCTCTACAAATAAAACCGCAAATGTCACGTATTTGGAAATTGGATTTCCATCTATGAATCGAGGCAAAAGATAGTCCTCAACCGATTCGAGACGCTCTAGTCCGCCTCTCAGGACCCAGACTCAGGTGGGCCCTTGGATCGTCAGGGCCGGTCCACCGATGTAGATTAAAATGCCTGAACATGCGTTTCCCCGCCCTATGGGGCGTAGGTGAGCCAACTAAATGACTCCATCGGACCCGGATCGTCCAATCAAACCGAGGCGCCTCGCAACAGCAACAACCACATAAGTCAAACTCGTCAGGGCGTGTAAAACCACTGACGCCACTTCTAACTAGAAAGAAACGCATGCCCTCCCTGAGGTCCTTCTCCCGTTTTTGGTTCATACCGGGGTGTGAGGCTCGCGAATCAACGTTACACAAAGCTATGCCACAAAGGTCGTGCTTTGATCATCCCCCACAAGACTTTGCTTTTCAACAGAAGCCTTGATCATTCGCCACTTAGGCATGCCACACATGCAATTCACTCTATGCGTTTGATATCCATCAGTATATAACCCCTGAGCTCGTACGTCTCAGAGAAGGGCGTTAAGCAAGAGAATAAATTCTCCGCCGCCAAACAGATATATATTTAATAGAAATCAATCACACAGACTAAAATCCAATGTCAGACACACAGTCCATTTACAAGTCCGTTCTAGGTCTGAACGAAACCGGAGGCACCTAGTACCCCGTATATCCATCGATCTCCAAGTACGTCTGGACGATCATCAATTGTTTCTATCTTCTTGGGTTTACAGCCCAATCAAGATCATCAGTAATCACCCAAACGACGTGAAGACTTCCGGTCTTCGACCGCCGTCTTCATCTTCGACTTATCGTCGTATCAGTTATTCAGAATGGGATAAACCCGGTCTTCCTGAATAACTCGCGTATACTTTAAATAAGTGTTACACAAACACAACATACGCCTCATTCCAATTCATCAGTCACTAACCGTGAATTAATCAAGAGAATAATTCCCCAAATATTAACCCCGAAGGCCGAAACCAACATCAGAACAATACCAGAGAACCATCCTGCTTAGCTAACCGACAGTTAGTTTCTAAATTTCACTTTCTTAGGGAAAGGTTCCCATTAATTTTATCAAAGATAAACCCTTTAAATTTATTCTTTAATCTACTTTTGAATATCAATTCAAACTAGTCGGGATTAACGAACCTTACCGAAGTAATCACTTATTTTAATTTCCCAATCCCAACCTATTCATCCCATGAAGTAAAACTGGTAATACTTCATATCTAACACCACGGTGTTATCGGTAAATTCAATTACCATTTCACGTTCCAATCTAATTAAAGATTTAACTATCGCCTGGAGCAAAACTGGTGCTACTCCATTCTCGATCATTTCAATCTAATTAAAGATTCATTAAAACTCCACTTAGTTTTAATCTTTAACGGGGTTAAAGAATCAGTGTCATTTAAAACACGGTTCACTATAAACCCAAAATCACATTACATTTCAATCAGACCCTAACCATAAATTAGCAAGTGAGCAATTCCCTAAGTATTAACCCCGAAGGCCGAAACCAACATCAGATCAATACCCCAGAAACCATTCAACTTAACTAATCTCCAGTTAGTTTCTGATTTTCTTAACTCCTTTGGATCTAAGAACAGTATTATTGAAGATACTGTTCACGACAACCCAAAATCACATTCTATTAATTATCGGGTTAAAGAACAAGTATTATTTAAAACACTATTCACGATAAACCCCAAAGATCAATACCAATTCAATTCCAATTAAATATTATTTAATTGGTGCACTTCATTAAATCTAAATAAAAAGATTTAATCTTTTCCTCAACTGGGTTTAAGAACAACGTTAATGAAGACGCCATTCACGACAAACCCAAAATCCCATTTGATATTAAATACACGGCTCTGAATAGAAATTATATCGGCTTATATTCAATATCAAATTCTACGACCAACAAATATCATATTGGAAATAACGATATAAACATATCTTTCAAATTTCTAATATTCGTTAGAAAGCTCTTTTCGATACGAACCCAACGGTTCCAGTTTTAGGAGAATCCGACGGTCGGATCTCCCGCAATGTCCATTCGAAGTCAATGGTCGAAATTCACGAACTACCGCGGCGCGGCGTGTTCTATTCAGGCCATTATATATATAATATATATATTATATATATTTCGTCGATTTCCTTTTTAAAATGAATTTTATAAATCATTTCAAATTTGTTTCAAAAACAATTTCAACCTTTATTTCAAATTCAAATCAAAATTGAATTTTCACTTGTAAATTCTTTTTACATTCACTTCTATTTGATTTCAATTCAAATCGATTTCAATTCTATTTCAATTCGTTTTCAATTGAATTCAATTCAATTCAGATTTGTTTTCTATTCGATTCAATTCAAATTCGTTTTCAATTCAATTCAATTCGAATTCGTTTTCTATTTAATTCAATTCAAATTCGTTTTCTATTAAATTCAATTCGAAATCGTTTTCTATTCAATTCAATTCGAATTCGTTTTCTATTCAATTCAATTCGAATTCGTTTTCTATTAAATTCAATTCAAATTCGTTTGAATTTCAATTCTTTTCAAAATATCAGATTTTGAAATCACTTTTGATATTCACTATAAAATGAATAAAATCGATATTCATTATAAAATGTATAAAATTGATATAAATATCGTTCACGTCAAAACAACGTCAATCTAATCAACACGGCTTCATATATTTCTATTTTCAAATATTCTATTTCAAATATTTCTTTTTCAAATATTTCTATTCAAATATTTCTTTTTCAAATATTTCTATTCAAATATTTCTTTTTCAAATATTGAATGAAGCCCAATCAATTACCATATAATGTTAATTATATGGATTTTCTACAACACATGTATACAATAACAACGATGAATAATCAACCATCATCCAAAGTGCACTCTACACTGTATAAGCATCGAATATAAATATTTAACGCTTATAACAGTCTGTCAATCAATCGATCGACATACAACTAACTATTGGGATTAGTGTATGTCGTATTTCATCCCAATACCCGTGTGGGGATTTCAAACAATCAAACACAGATTTTATTTGTGCAGTTGGGCGATGTGTAAAATTTATCGTCCCAATCAATATCAGTCAAATGTGTGTATATAAACAAATCGTCCGATTTGTTTATTTTTATTTCCTTTCTTATACACGTTAAAAATTCTATTTTTAACTATAAAATATTTTCCAGTATAAAATATTTTATTTCATCTATATAAATATTTTATTTTATTTTATTTCACATCACATCACACAATCAACTACACATCAAAATCAAACAAACAAGCATACAAGCCGTCCATGGTCTGTGGACGACGGGTGTCGGGTGCTATTAAACACCGTCTGCATCCTAGTATATATATATAACTAGAAAAAGAGATTGAAGAGTGAGAAATTCTCACCAAAGCTATCCCAACTCCACGACACTTCTATTGTAGGAAATCATCACTATTCTCGCCTTTTGTCACTTTCGTTGCCCGTATTCACTACATATAAAAAAAAATCACATTTCTATATTCTTGCTATGTATATAAAAATTATATTTTTACTTCGCTATTCAATATATAAAAATCGAATTTTTACTTTGCTATTCAATATATAAAAATCGAATTTTTACTTTGCTATTCAGTATATAAAAATAAATTTTTTTACTTCGCTATTCAATATATAAAAATCGAATTTTTACTTCGCTATTCAATATATAAAAATCGAATTTTTACTTCGCTATTCAATATATAAAAATCGAATTTTTACTTCGCTATTCAATATACAAAAATCGAATTTTTACTTCGCTATTCAATATACAAAAATCAAATTTTTACTTCGCTATTCAATATATAAAAATCGAAGTTTTACTTCGCTATTCAATATATAAAAATCGAATTTTTACTTCGGTATTCAATATATAAAAATCGAATTTTTACTTCGCTATTCAATATATAAAAATCATATTATTATTTCTTTTTTTATATATATTTTTCGACGCTTCATTCTATATAAAAATTATATTTTTATATTTCTATTTCTTATATGTGTAAAAATCGAGTTTTTATTTCGACACTGTAAAAATCACATTTTTGTTTCAATGCTATATAATAAAAATCAGATTTTTATTACACTACGTATATAAAGATCATATTTTTATATTATCTATTATATAAAAAACATATTTTTATTCATTCTAAAATATAAAAATCTTACCTTTTCTCTACGTTATCTTATTTTCATCTTCGCTATATGTATATAAAAATCAAATTTTTATCCTCTCTACATACATATAAAAATCCGATTTTTATTTTGCTACTTTAAAAAATAAAAATCAAAGCTTTCATGAAATGAAAGTTATATATTTTTTTATATGGCTAAAACCCACCTCTTTATATTGTTAATATATAAATGAATATCACATTTTTAAACAGGGCTATTCATCATAAAAATCAGATTTTTATACCCGCTAATTATATAATAAAACTGATTTTTATCCTTTCTTTTCTTTTTAACTAAAATTCAAATCTTTCTATATTAAAAATCTAACCTTTTTAATTTTTAAAACAACATTATCTATAAATAAACTAATTAGAAATAAAATAAAAACTCACCAAAACCCATTTTTTTGGACTGTCGAACCGAGGTGGAGGATGAGGTGGCGTGGCAGGCATCGTGGGAGGTGGCGCGGTTTCAAGGAAAAGAAAGGGGAGGGGCTTGCGGGTTTTCCTGCTCGCGATTGGGCATTAGGGCGTTGGAGTTTTTCACGTCGAGGGGGGCATCGGAGGATGAGGTGGCGTGGCAGGCGACTTCCACCAGAAGCGGGGCGCGATGGCGATCGCCAGGGAGGCCGCGACGAGGTGAGAAGGCGGCGACGAGATTTGGACTTCGGGTCTCTGCCCCCGCCCTTTTTTATTATTTTAAAATAAAGGGCATTGACTGAAAGGTATATAGGGAGAGAGAGTATAGTTTAATTAATTAATTTATTATTTTATTTTCTCTATAGTTGTGATTTCGTATACGAACGCCAAACGAGACCCAACGACTGCCGCCCCTAGCTAATTACCCCCATTCTGAATACAATGGGATATGTACCGTAGGCTGATTCGACTGGTTCGATCAATTTTCGTCAAAATCAACATATAACTCTATATATTGAATTTGAACGCGCATTTCAATTTACCGGGGCCACATACAGACTCGAAAAATTCCCGAAAAATATTTTCTAACTTCGTATTGACGATACGGTCCTAACAAAACTAGTTTCGCCGAATTCTGAGACCGTTGGAAAAATGGCCATTTTCCAGTCGATTAAAATCAACTGAAACTGGTCAAACGCGTTTTCCTTTGCCACGCTCACATATTGATTCGAAAAATTATGAAAATTGGAATCTAGCAATAACTGGACATCACGGACCCAACAAAAGTGGTTTCATCGAAATCTGAGGTCGTTTGCAAAATTTCCATTTTTAAGGGTCAGAATTCCATAGCGACTATTCTGAAAATTCAACTGGACATATCTTTTTACCCCCGCTATGAAATTTCAATTTTTCGGATTCCTTGGAAATATATTCCCAATTAGATTCCATTATTTTTGGTGTTGCTAAATTCCAGTTTATTTTGAATCCTGTACATTCATTTGAAGTTTGAAATCGAATTATCGAACTACCACACCATTTTCAATTCCTTTTATAATTTAAAATAAATATTATATTCCAACGATAAACTATATAAATATATACGTTCGAATTCTATTCGAACTAAATTTTTCGTCGTTTTTATTTAAAATATTCATTTTAAATATTCAAAATTCATTAAAATTGCCAAAATAAAAATTTTAAATTGGCCCAGATTTCCGGGTTATTACATTCTATAACCCAATGCTTCACCGTTCGAATGAAACACCGGACCTTCCAAGCCCTATCGTCGTCGCCACTTGGACCCAACACCGTCGCCTCCTCTAGGACCGCCTTACCCCAAGCTCCATTCACCGATGACCCTGGTCCCTATCAACCACCCCAGCGCCATGAAAAAGAGGATAACCCGAACTCCTACCTCACCGGAGTTCTTCCACCTCTGACCGCTTGAGACTCCACCACCGCCTGGAGTCGATTCGCCTTGAACTTTCCACCTTCCACCTTCAGGGCTCCGACCTTCACGATGATCGTAGCCACTTGAAAGTGGTAAAACCCGATCGATCTCAACCAAAAACAAACCCTCTGATCAACTTATCTCCAACGTCACCACATGTCGTTTCAGGCAACCGACCCAAAAGAAAAAGTGTAGCCTTACTTCCCCTCTACATTTCATTTTCAGACATCATCTAATAACCACTCCACCACTGTCAAATCCACTAAAAACAAAACTGGATAGTTTCAGACTTTCCTCGATTCTGGCCACCACAGACGACATTAGGCCACGAAATTTTTACAACAACTTCCCTCGATCTACTCTACAACTATTCTTTTGATCATATCCTCCAGATATTCCTCGAATTAAAGATAAAAATTAAAACATGAATGAGGACTTTTATGCAAAAATAAGAACGCTGGTGGATGTATGGTTTAGGTTTGCTGAAATGGGAAGATTATATATAAAGGAAAATAATATTATTTTATGTTGAGGTGACTAATGATATTTTATTTCGTGCTTATCATCATTTCTGAATGCTTTTTGTTCTTTCCTATGGCCACATACAAACTCGTTCGTAGTGAAAATGGACATCATGGTATAATTTAATGTTACGGTCCTAGTGGAACTTATTTCGTCAAATTCCGAGTCTGTTTGTGAAAAAAAAGTAACAACCTGGAATTTTGGAACCAATTTAAAATTTTTATTTTAGAAATTTTGATGGATTTTAGATATTTAAAATAATTTATTTTAAATAATAACGACAAAAAATTTATTTTAATCGAAGTTAAAACGTAATAATTTAATTTAATTATAAAACGAGCCTGAAATTGCGCGGCAGTTTGGAAATTTAATTTTAAACTTTAACTGAATATACATGATTCAAAATAAATCAGATTTCAGTAAACCAAAAATATTTAAATCTGTTTAATTATATCTTTCTAACAAATGTAAGAAACTGAGATTTCGTAATAAAAATAGAAAGTTATGTCCAGTTTAAAATTCAGAAAAGTCGATGTAGAATTTATATATTTTAATTGAATATAAGCCCTTAAAAATAGCCATTTTGCAAACAGTATCCGTTTTCGACGAAACCAATTTTGTTGGATCCGGAATGTCAAATTATTGCTAGATTCCAATTTTCATAATTTTTGGAATCAATTAGTGAGCGTGGCAAAGGAAAACGTGTTTTAACAATTTCAGTCAATTTTGATCGACCAGAAAATAGTCATTTTTCACACGGTCTCCAAATTCGACGAAATTAATTTTGTTAGGACCGTGTCGTCAAAACATAGCTGTATTTATTTTTCGGAAATTTTTGGAGCCCATATGTGGCCCCAGTAAATTTAAATGTACGATCAAATTAAATAAATAAATGAATTATATTTTAAATTAAAGAAAACAAGCTGAAAACGATCGATTGGGCTGACGGGACCTACCCCATTGTTACCGGAACGGGGGTATTTTCCTGGGGACAACTCTCGTTGAGCTGAAATTGGAGCTACTGGTAATCAATACTTGTAAAGCGGAAATCACCCAGCTCCTCGAGCTCTTCTTCACCAACGGTGGTGATCGGATATTGATCACCGTGTTTGCCAATTTCGAGCTGCAAAGGCAGCGGGTTTGGGTCCATTTTTTGATGCAAAGGGGGCGGTGAACTGCGAGTGGGTCCCAGCAATGGTGGCGCTCTAGTGGTTACGACGTGGCGTTCTATGATGTTGGTCCGGCGGCTTATAGGGTGGCGGCGCACGGTGGAGTTGGTAACGAAGATGGGTTCATTCAGTTTACTGAGGGAAGATAGAGAATAAGATGTAATTAAAGAAATTAATTATTTATTTATATAATTAATGTTTACAAGATCGTAACTTGTTCGTTTGAAATCGAAATTCAGAAATTTCAGTTGCGTTGGAATCAGGAAAACGAGATCTACGCGATTGGACTGACCAAGACCAAAATGGAGCATGTTGAAAATTCAAACAAATCAAGGTGAGATTTCTATTTTATAATTAAAATTTAATTATTTCTCGGTATTTGGAATCCCATGTAGTTATGTTAATAAAATCAGATCGGTGATGTTTGGAATTGAAATTTGTTGATTGTTGATTGTGATGCTCATGTTTGTTAGATCTGGTTCTACAATAGAAATTCTTTCTTTTATTTGAATCTATAGTTTATTTGTTAGATCTCGATTTGAAATAAAAAAAATATTTTTATTTCAGATCTATGAATATTGATTTGATTTCATAATATAAGTTTCATCTTTTATTTAGATACATGAAAAATGGTTGGTTTACATTTTGATTAACAATAAAAATATTCATTTTTATTGTTTACATGAAACATGGTTTTGTCAAAATTAGATTAACAATAAAAATCTCATTTTTATTGTCTACATAAAACATGGTTTTTGTCAAAATTTGTTTTCATTACAATAAAAAGATTGCATTTTTATTTGTCACTTAGTTTTCAATAAAAAGATTGCATTTTTATTTGTCACTTCATTTACAATAAAAAGATTGCATTTTTATTTGTCACTTCATTTTCAATAAAAAGATTGCAATTTTATTTGTCACTTCGTTTTCAATAAAAAGATTATAATAAAAAGATTGCATTTTTGTTTGTCACTTCGTTTCAATAAAAAGATTATAATAAAAAGCTTTCATTCTTGTTGTCACTTTGTTCAACAAAATAAAAAAAAAGTAGAATTAAAAGATATGTTTTTACTGTCATTTAGTTACAATAAAAAAAAGTAGAAATAAAAGATATGTTTTTATTGTCATTTAGTTATAATTAAAAAAATAGTAGAATTAAAAAATATGTTTTTATTGTCATTTAGTTACAACAACAAAAGAGTAGAATTAAAAGGTATGTTTTTATTGTCATTTAGTTACAATAAAAAGAGTAGAATGAAAATATATATTTTTATTGTCATTTTAGTTACAATAAAAAGAGTAAAATAGAAAGATGTGTTTTTATTGTCATTTTAGTCGCAATAAAAGATTGGCTATTAAAAGACATATTTTTACCATAATTTTGTTGCTATAAAAAGACAAGTTATAAAAGTTGAAACCAAAATTGTCACTTTTGTCAAATTACAAAGGTTGAAACCAAAATTGTCACATTTATCGAATTATAAAAGTTGAAACCAAAATTGTCACTTTTATCAAATTATAAAAGTTGAAACCAAAATTGTCATTTTTATCAAATTATAAAAGTTGAAACCAAAATTGTCACTTTTATCAAGTTATAAAAGTTGAAACCAAATTTGTCACTTTTATCGAATTATAACAGTTGAAACCAAATTTGTCATTTTGTTAAAATGTAATAGTTGAAACAAAATTTGCCTTTTTGTCAAAATATAATTGTTGAAACAAAAATGAGCATTTTTGTCAAATTAGAAGTACTGAAACAAAAATGAACATTTTTGACAAATTAGAATAGTTGAATTAGAAATATACATTTTTGTCAAAATATACACTTTTGTCAAATAGAGTAGTTGAAATAAAATATACACTTTTGTCAAATAGTTTAGTTGGAAACAAAAATATACATTTTTGTCAAATAGATTAGTTGAAACAAAATATACATTTTTGTCAAAATATACATTTTTGTCAAAATGATTAGTTGAAACAAAAATATACACTTTTGTCAAATAGTTTAGTTGGAAACAAAAATATACATTTTTATCAAATAAATTAGTTGAAACAAAATATATATTTTTGTTAAAATATACATTTTTGTCAAAAAGATTAGTTGAAACAAAAATATACACTTTTGTCAAATAGTTTAGTTGAAACAAAAATATACATTTTTGTCAAATGGATTAGTTGAAACAAAATATACATTTTTGTCAAAATATACATTTTTGTCAAAAAGATTAGTTGAAACAAAAATACACTTTAGTCAAGTAGTTTAGTTGAAACAAAAATATATATATTTATCAAATAAATTTGTTGAAACAAAATACACATTTTTGTCAAAATATAATAGTTGAAACAAAAATTTATCTACTGTCAAAACATGACAGTTGAGAGCAAAAATTACATTTTTGTTAAATAGATTTGTATTAAAGCAAAATATTTATTTTGTTGAAATAGGATTGTCAACAAAATGAATGTGTCACTTTTTATACATCCTGTTGAAATAGAATTTGTATGCAAATTGAAGAATCATTTTATTTGTCAAAACATACATTAAAATTTGTATGTAAATTAAAGAATCATTTTATTTGTCAAAACATATATTAGAATTTGTGTACAAATTAAAGTGACATTTTATCATCAAAACACACACTAGGATTTGAGTGTGAATTAAAGAGACATTTTTATAAGTTAATGTATACATTAGAATTTGTATGCAATTTAAAGAATTTTTGTAAAAGATGTGTAGGTGTAATGTGCTCTATCATTCTCTCAAGTTATTGAAACTGATTGACATAATGCATCACTGTTGTGGTTTGTTTTAAAGAAGAAAATGTATATGGTCTGTCTACTTCCTCGGTACTAAACCTAACTTGAATAGCTTTATAAAAGACTGACCATTGATCATAACTACGAGTGTTACAAGAGTACCTATAAAACCGTTGTAAAGGTTCGTTCTTCATGTTGTAGGAGCAAATATGAACCCATTCCTGAATGTTTGTATTGTTGTAGTGGAAGAATTGCTCCACGTGTCAGTCAATAACTCTGTCTTCTGCTGAAAATTTTGGGAAATCCATCTTCATTTTAACCTTGTTGTTTTCCTTTGCTTGATTAGGTGGCGCATCAAGATGAATTAGATCAGGTCTTGGTAGCAGTGACCTCTGATTTGGGGGAATATATGCATTGTGTCTACTCTGTGTAGAAGAGGTTTGATTTGATTGAATTGTTGTCTCTGATCTTTGTTGCTTCAAGTCTTTGAATTCTGGAGAAAAAAATTGCCATCGAATTATGGAGTTCATCACGCATTTCTTGAAGTTCTTGGGCTGATTTTGCAACATTATCTTTTGGTTCATATGTTGGTAGCTTTAATTCTCTGAGTGATAAGGCATTTTTGTTATTGATCAGGTCTTGCTTTTTCCACCTCTCTTCACAGTCAACCTTTCTAGGCAAACTGACTCCATATCTGACGAAGTCCCACCAGAATCCTCCATGTTGGTCCCTGATCTGTTAGGTGAGGGTCAGTGTTTGTCTCACCTTCAAACTCTGATACCATATTGAGAAGATCTTGAGTTTTTGCTAGTTGTGCTTAGGTATTTGGCATAAGTGAAGAAGATGAATGATACAGGAAGCAAAATATTCAACAGACAATAAAGAAACGGATGCGAGAATGAAGTAAAGAAACTGATAGAAATGATGTTAAGAAGATATGGAGATAAGTAGACACAAGAGAAAGGAAACCAGAAGAGAAGAAAAAGTTAGAAGACATAGCAGAAATGAGAAAGAATCATTCTGATTAATTTCCAACGTATGACCGAACGATTACATTGATGTCAGTTTTATAGCTACAAAAACTAGCCATTACACGATGGGTAAATTGGTAAAACATGCACAGTTTTATTAATACACATGTGCACATGCCTCTTGGTCAATTAATCATTTCTGTAATTGATCTACTGGGCCTTCTCGTTACTTGGATCATTTTTTTCAATTCGATCCTTCTCCTATAGGCTTGCAAGGGTTTTTGAGTCCATCAGATCATCAATTATGGGATGGGTTTGCATCTTCTTTGTTGTTGACAAATCTGTTTATGGAAATATACAGGATGTAATGCACACTAGATGCTCGACATAATGGTTGTGTAACACATGGAAATGAGGACCAGATTCAATGTGTTGCCATCGCGTTTCTTGTTCGTCCCTCTTCCTTTTCGCCTTCTCTTCTTCTTCTTCCATTATTTCCGTCCATTTCATCTGGATTTTCTCATGCCTGTCTCTTGATGAAGACTTTGCCCTTTGTCTCTTGATGAAGACTTTGCCCTTACCCTAATTCGCCGCTTAACTGATCTACATCAGTTCGTTCTCGCAATCAACCATCTCCACTCTGCTCTCTCTTCTGCAAACCCTAACTACTTCTCCTATCTCTTGCTGTGTACCCCATGCTCCATTGTCTGTATTTCTATTGCGATTGTCTTAGTTACATCACGACCCCTTTTACTGTTTCCTTCCCTGATGCATCAGATTTTCTTCTCTCCGAAAGGCAGGCCCTCTGGGTTGTGGATCGCTTTGGTGACGTGCTAGTGAGTTCACTGTTTTTTGGCGTCTCCTTGGTGGAGATCGGTGATGGTGTGGTTGGTTTGTGATACTGAGCATGGGTGCTGCACCTACAACTACGGTTATTAACACTGATGATATAAATACACATCTAAGGAGGCCTGTTCACATGCCAAAAAGGTACTAGGAGTAAAATATTCAAGTGAACGTATTCATGCAGCTGCAATTGGTTATGGGGGACAAGATCGTGCCACTTTATTTCCTTTTATTTTTCTTTAATTAAGATTTCTGCTATGTTGTTATCATTCGGTTATATGGAGGAATCATGATTGCCACGTAGGCTGAATTATGTTACCAATATGCCTATGAGTGCGTTCGCAGTCAATTGTAGGCACGCTGGAAATTTTTGTCGTGTCCGACGCGAGTACTAATTTCCACTGCCAAATGGAACGCTGACTGGAAGTTGAAAATCAAGCCGTCGGCGTCCGACGCGTCGGACGCCAACGGCTTAATTTTCAACTCCCCTTCCTCTCTATAAATCACCTCCTCTACCCTTAACACCTTTCACAATACTCCTTCAACAACTTCTTCAACTCTTTCTATTTTTTCGATTAATGTCTAACTCTGATTCATCCTCCGATTACGACGATATGATTGATCTCTATGGGGTATATCTGATTCGGGCTGAAACGAGAAATCATATGACGCGGATTAATACTTCGGAGTTCACTGGCTTACCTTGGATCAACGAAATTTTGAATGGTCATCAAAACCGATGTCAAAATAATTTCCGGATGAAAAGACATTGCTTTCACGCATTATGTGAAAAACTGCAACATCATGGACTCGCTTCCAGACTAGAAATTTGTGTCGTCGAAATGGTTGGAATTTTCATTTATACAATGGCTATTGGGCTTTCAAATAGACAACTTCAAGAAAGATTTCAACGATCAGGTAGCACAATTTCCATTTGTTTTCATGATGTCCTAAACGCTTTTCAAATACTCGCTGCGGATGTAATAAAGACAGGAGAACAACAATTTACTATTGTTCCACCTCACATCAGAAATTCAACCCGGTATTATCCGTATTTCAGAAACTGTATTGGCGCTATAGATGGTACATACGTATCTGCACATTTACCCGCTGATCAAATTATCCCTTATATCGGAAGAAAGGGTTTTGCAACTCAAAATATATTAGCGGTTTGTGATTTCGATTTACAATTTACGTATATTATGGCGGGTTGGGAAGGGACTGCACATGATAGTAGAATTTTTAATGCTGTTACAAACGATAGAAGCTCTAACTTTCCTAGCCCTCCAACTGGACAGTATTATTTGGTTGATTCGGGCTATCCACTTCAGACTGGATATTTACCGTCATACCGAAATATGTGGTACCATATTCCGCATTTCCGTGATACCACGAATCAACCAAAGTCAGCCAATGAAGTGTTTAATTACTACCATTCGAGTCTACGGATGGCCGTCGAAAGAACATTTGACATTTGGAAAAAGAAATTTACCATTCTCAACAAGATGCCTACGTTTCGGTTCAACACTCAAGTGAAAGTTGTCGTATCTACAATGGCCTTACACAATTTCATACGCAAATATAATAGCGGTGACCCTGATTTTATGGCGTTTGATGATAATCCTGAACTAATCCCCGATCACTACATGGCGGAATATTACAGTATTAGAAATACGACGAATAGAAGCACTGAACGTGTACACCCAGATGGAAACCAAGAAATGGCATTAGTTCGAGATAACATTAGAGATCGGTTGGTTTCTGCTGGTCTGCGCTAATTTGTCTTTGTAACTGTACTTGTACTTGTATTTGTATTAGAAACTGTATCTGTATTTGTAGTCGTATTTGTCTAATCAAATCTATTTATATCTTATTTTAAAAATACCACGCTCAAATATCCCGTTCGCCGCTAAAAACACATTCCCCGTTCGCTACAGTACCACGCTCAAATACCCCACTCGCGTTGGTTAAGAACGCACCATATATATGTAGTAACAGTGTAATGAAAGAAATATAGAAAGTTATATAGAATTTCCTTGCTTCTTCTTCCCCTTTTATTTTCTTCCAGTTCCCCTTTTATTTTCTTCCAGTTTTACCTTTTTTTTTTTTTTTTTCAATGTCTGGTCCATCAGTATATTAATTGGGACGGGAGCGCCAGTATATTAATTGGGAAGGCTGAGGGAGTGAAGCGGACATTTCGAAATGACAGCATCGAAGATATTTTCATCTACACGGTCACGGTTATCCCGGCAGGTATTTCCAACTTGAATACATTTTTCTTTTTTATTTCAAAATGAATGTTTTTGTCTTGCCTTGAATGGTGCTTTTATTGCAAATAAATTTCCCCTTTTCTTCCAAATATTTCTAGATTCAAGTTCTCCTCCCAGGTAAATGCATTCTTTTTTAGGACACGGATTCAAGTGTCTTAGGTTGTCACCGATGAGGAGTGATTAGTTTTGGTTTACTAGAACCATCAGCAAAAAATTTTAGCCTATAAATTCCAGTTTTGAACATAAAAAAATTTGGTGGGGAAGGGAAAGCCCCAATTGGTAGAAAAAAACCCACAACTCGTCTAAGTCATAATTTTTTTTATACATTTTACATTATATACAGAAATAGTGGAATCCCCTATGAGTTCCAGTATCGATAAGAATTCTAGTTCTTACTGTTCATATATAAAAGCTAGACTAAGCAATAAGGTGCCTTGTTTCCCTCTCATCCAAAAACAAAAATAGTAATTAATTACTAGTTAACAAAAAAATAAGATTGTCTAGACCTGATGGGGTGTTCAAGAGGAACAAGTTGTTCCGGCTGTGGTTATAGCCCAGCTTCAATAATTCCTTCAATTTTAGACTGTCAATTTTAGACTGTCAGTAATTAGCTACCTCTCATTTTGTTCTAGGATTTTTTCTATTTGTGGGTCATTTATGGCATGCGGGAAGGGCCCGAGACGTTCCTCGAACCAATCATATACTTTATTGAGATAGGGAATCCGAGAGGACCCCCCACCACTAACTACTTCATTTTCATTTATGAATTTCATAGTAATAGAAAATACTGTGATACGATGAGATAGAATGCAATAGAAACAAAATAAACAAAAATAGGAAAGAGAAGATTCAAGGGGCCTGGAACGGACTAGTGCCAACAGTTCATCACGGAGGAAGGGACCCACCGAGCCGAGATCACTAACTACTCGGGGGGTGGCGCGGGGCGGACGATTTCCAAACTAATTCACCTGACATTACTTCATCAAGACCATGAATACGAGCAATGCCGTAGGTCACAAATTGGGAGAATTCGCGCCGACTCTGACTTTCGCTTCATCGTCGAGAGGGAAACAGCCCGGATCACCAGCTAAGGCCCCTAAATGACCGGGCACAGGCAGATCATCGAATCTTTCTGTTCCGTCTAGCTAGCCTTCCCGCAAGAGGTTTTTTAAGACCAAGCGTATTCTATAAATTTCCCTCCCTACCAAAAAATCTGCCAATTCTTTCCGCATCTTCACAGACATGTCTATTTCACCGTATCTTAATGCATGTATTTAATTTATTCGGAGCTATTAGAGCGGGATCCACTTTTTGGGGAATATGAGTCGAAGCAATAACAAGAATATTTCTAGTGGAACATCTTTCTGGGAGAGAATTCCATACTAAAAGAAAGAAAGTGGGGTAAGTGAAATTCTCTTTCTCAATCAACGAGGAAAATCGCCATATTCTAGGAGCCCAAACTATGTGATTGAATAAATCCTCACTTTGGACAGTTAGCAATAATTTTTCTATGGACGTCCGGAAATCTATTTCATGTAGCCAACTGATTGCAGGGTTGATCATTCGGACTTTTCAATTCATAGATGTGCCGAAAGATGGTTATCGGTTCAAGGACGCAAGGTGTTTAAATCTTCGTTTTCGAGAGGGATGATCAACTCCGCAGGAGTGAAGAGCCACAAAAGCACCTGTCAGGAACTGTAAAAAAAAGGACGAGAACATTGGTACTCCAGTGCATTTCTCCCTCTGATTCAGAATAAATATGTTTTCGGACCTTCTCTTTAAAATGAAAAGTAGACGTTCCAGTACGAATCTCAGCAATAACTTGTTCAGATTCCACAAAATTTCGGGTCCTCTTTTTCCGCTCCGATCACTCAAGACCCAGCAGCAGCTTCTCGAGACTACCGGAGCTACTTCAACTATGATAACCGTTTGCACAGAGTTCCATTACTATTAATGGTTGGCTTCGGGATTTTTTATGGGCACAGATGATTTGATCAAGTCTTGAATAGTCAAAAATTTCCCTATCTTTTTTACAGGGGCGCGCTATTTGTTTACACCCATTAGTTCCCGGCAATTTCTTATTGACACCATTTTGGGCACAATTGGTACACTCCAAAATAACTTTAACTCGGACATCTTTACCCTTAGCCATGAACGCTCTCCCGTGCTTCCAGACATGCTGAACTCCAAAAATTCTTGTACATTCAAAAAAAAAGAATCGATTCGGTATGTTCGTTAGGTTCAAGTCTGACGAGAATAATATTCTTCCGTCGAAAATCGATTTTACGGTATAGACGCTTATGACCTCCCCCCGCTGTCTGTCAACTTTTCCACTATCACACCCAAAAAACCAGCGTTCCAGTCAAGGTCTCGGATCCTTTATTTGATATGCCAGGCTAGCCACTACGAAGAAGTTCTGGGAGTTACGAAGGAAGCTTCGGAGCTATTACGCGCTCTTTCAAGGGTGGCTGCTTCTAGGCAAACCTGCCTGATTAGAATCGTTAGGAAGTGCACTTATTTTCTTTGTAACTTTTCTTTTCGATTATAAACGATGGAACCGAAGTGTGAGCTAACTAAATCAATGCCGTTTCTTCAAATGGGTTCCTGTTTCGTCTTCTTCGTTTCGTAAGTCCGAAATGAGCACTAAATACTTTTCGAGAGATCTCCTCCAAATCGCTGGTATGACTATCGAAATCGTGACCCATTTGTTAAAAAAGAGAGGGGAGCTGCTGAAGGGGTAGAGAAAATGCCTCGAGCCAATGTCCGAGTACCAGGCGCTACGTCGCTGAAGTACTTCGACCAACGGGAGGTTCCTGAAGACTCGAATTTTTATGATTTTTTTAAAAATGCAGTTTTTTCAGTAAGTATAGCCTTTTTTGGATTATTTATAGCATCCATTTTATATGGATCTGTTTATTCATCGTTCGATTGGTTCAATATCGATGAACCTTGAAAGGAGAGTCGAAGAGCCCAAACAACGGATTCAATGAGTTCTTGCCAATAACCGCGGCCGCTAAATAGAAAGATGAAACTAAAAGCCCAGACAAAAATGAGCACCTAAGAAAGAAATTTCTATATGCAGATAATGAAGAACCATAAGACTGAATTACCTGAGATGCCTGTACCCATAAAAATCCCGAGGAGATCTCTCGAAAAGTATTTAGTGCTCATTTCGGTCAACTCTCTATTATCTTTCCCAAAAAGGCATTTCGGGAATCGATCTGATTCTATCTCTGTTCGTTCCGTTTGAAGAAAGGAAGGATCCCAAAGCATTATTACTTATTCTAGCGAAACCCCAGGGCTAATCAGTTATTTCTTCCATTGCCCCAAGGATTCCAATATTAGCACGAATTGAATCTCTTTTAGAAAGAAGATCTTTTGTCTCATGGTAGCCTGCTCGAGTCCCCTTACGAAACTTTCGCATTTTTTTTTAATCAGATTCTAGAATAATTCGTCGCAGGGCTTTGAAACCAAATACATTACCCACAATGGAAGTAAACATGTTAGTAACAGAACCTTCCTCTACGCCTAGGACACCAGAATATCGAATCATGAACAAAGAAAAAGAAAGGCATGAGATTGGAATGTAAAACAAAAATACTATGATGGTTCTGTTGTCCGTGCAAGGTATTAATATTGCTCCCCCATTCATCTGCTTTATTTGGTCTCCCCCTTTCCTGGTGAGAGAAAGCCAACCCCAGCGGCGAGAACTGCCATTCTAACCGGGATTCCATCCACAAACGCATCTTTTTTTTTTAGAATAAAAAAAATCCTACCATATTTTCTAATTTTTGGATTTGAAAAATACTTCAGAGATACTTTCTGAAGTAGATGGTGATTGATAGAGTAATCCTTGCTATGGGCTCATGAACGCACACCTTTGGCCAATTTGATTCGAGACATCTCTATTTTTCCCCGGGGGGATCTTTATAATTACCACTGCTTAGCTTTCAATTCGCCTCTGACACCAGGGGAATTTATAAACAAATAAAGATCTTTAGTATCATCGCTTTTGCTTTCTTTTCCTCTGGCTACTAAGATGTTTCAGTAATCGAGTTAGAGCTGTAGCTATGAGTGCTACAGATGGTCTGACGAGAAGCCATCGAGAAACTACTAAACATGGTAAATATTTTTGGCAAGGAGATCCGATCACATCGAGAGATTGCTACATGAATGAGTTGCGAGAGAACAGAAGGAAAGAGTCATATTCTGGGTTGGGTTCATCTCTGTAGTAATCAAATGAACCGAATTGTAGACATGAAAAAGTAAGAACTCGGAAGGACCCACTCCTATTTCGGCTCTTATACATGCTGCCTACCGCATCAGTTTGGTGCTTGCATTTCGACCTCAACCCTCCTTGCCCTAATATCCAAACCTTTCCTAACATCCAAAACACCTTATCGCCATGACTAAAGTTGTCGATGCTCTCCAACAAATTGACCAACAATAAGAAACCATCACCGATATACAAAACACTCAATCTATCCATGGATCTATGCCAGAAACTCAACACACGGACATCATTGATATCAAAGTCACTCTTCAAGACCTTACCAAGACCATTGCTGACATAAACCGCAAGCTGGATTCTACAACCCCACCTTCACCAATAAATCAAACATACACAACTTACCACCCACCATCCCCTAACCATCATCCGCCATTACTTCCAGCACCATCCACAACAAGAACTCCCAAATGCTCTCTATCACAATTTGATGGCTCAAATCCGCATGATTGGATTTTTCAGGCGGATCTTTTTTGCATACTATGCTACTCCAGAAGATCAGCAAGTGGATCTTGTGAGCTTTCACATGCAGGGTCAAGCATTATCTTGGTTTCAGTGGATGCATCGAAATAAGCATCTCACTTCATGGTCAGCCTTGGCGAGATCCATTGAAAAAAGGTTCGGACCACTCACTTTTCTTAATCCACAAACCACATTATTCAAACTTAAACAACACTCCACTATCGAGAATTACCAAGCCACTTTTGAGACCTTATGTAATCAATCGCATTACAACATTGTCCAATGATTCAATCCTATAGTGTTTCATTTCTGTACTTAAACCACATATTCAGCATGAATTACTTCTTCTAAAACCCACCAATATTTCTGAAGCTATTGATACGACCTAGTTAATCGAAAGAAAACATACCAATACCCCACGCTTTCCATCCTACAAAACTCAATTTCCATCCCAAAAACCAATAAACAACCAACAGCCCACTCAAGCATTGCCTCAAACACCTACCAGACCACCCTCCAAATCACATATACCAATTAAACAACTGACTACAGCTGAAATGAATACCCGGAAACAGTAAGGTCTATGTTTCAACTGCAATGAGAAGTATCACTTTGCTTCTTAATTGTAGCCTACCGCATCAGTTTGACTGTAATCATGCTGGGCTAGTTTTGGTGTGTGTGTTTTCGAATTGAGTTGTTTCTTTGCGGTTTTGTGTTTTGGCTTTGCTTGTGTGTCTATCGAGATGTAATTTGTTGTGTCAGTGTGCTTTTAGGTAATTTTGCATAGAGCTGTATATTTTTTATGAATGTCCGACGTCCATGATCGAAATACGATCCGTCTGATTCTCGTTTAGGACACAAGTTAAAACAACCAAATTTGTACAAAAAAAAATCACATTCAGTCCGTGTTCGTTCGAATTCGTCTGAATTCCTTGTAATTCGTATATGGTTGAGAGAAAGTCTAATAAAAAGTATAAAATATGATATAAGTAGTTATGTCGAGACTCGAGCGGGTCGTTCGTGTCCATGTTTGAAAAACATATATCTATGTTCGACCGATTTTATTTAAGACGCGAATTATGACAACAAAATTATTTTAAAACAAAAACTGAACACACCGCCGTCCAGTTTGGTGCGACCGATTTACACCCCTAGTTTTGCATCTTGGTTTGTTCTTCATGCTGGTGGGGGTAGGGATGCAATGGGTATGTTTTCTTGGAAACTCTGTTGCTGGGTGGTGGGTGTACTTTGCAGTTCAAGGGAAGTTTAGTGCTATGTCATGCTCATGGAGCTGGTGAGTGCTTGTGTGTAAGTGTCTTCCTCGGCGTCTGGGTTGCTTAACTCTAGTCTTAGAGATGGGCCTGTGTGTGGGTTAGCAGCAAAGTGTATTGGTGATGGTGCAGTACTGACTTTATTGCTCAGTTTATTATGCTACTTATATTGGCTTAGGCATTATGTAATATGTAGCGGACCCGAGAATTAATAAAGGGGTGGATTGATTTTCGAACATGGACACGAGTTTGGCTAACATACATTTTAATAGAAATGCATTTTGTAATTTTGACATTGAGTAAGTAGTAATGCATTTTTTTTCGATACTGGGCTGCAGGCCAGGCCTGTCCGGGGCTAGCTCCGCCCTTGATATGTATTGTGTAATTTCTCGCCCTGTGTGGCGTAGGTGATTGTGGCCGTGTACTGTAACTCTAAAAGCTGTTCAAGCTCGTGATTGTGGCCCTGCGTGGAGCATGAAAATGTCTTTATGTTATAGTAGTCTTGACACCTGGTCAAGCTCCTGATCCTTAAGCTAGGATAGCTGAAGTGGACAGACCACTCTAAAATTCAACTTAGTAGTTAGACAATTAGTCTAATTCTTGTAATTTTCTGTATTTATTACTTGTTATGATAAAAAGTGTTACAAATCACTATAAAAACTGGTCGGCTCTACCAAAAAATAACAATAAATAACTATAAAAAAAACACATATATTGGTTCCACCATCGTCAAGAAGATAACAGACGTCCAGTCCCAATGGAAGAGATTTTCAACATGAGAGAGTTACAAGATAAAATTTTACATAACCAGTACCCTAAAATATGATTAATAAGAAAAGACACTCTATTTGATGATCGTTGGCTGAATATCAGGATGAGTTTACAATGGAATATGCTCTCAATATATAGTCAACGCAAATCTATGTGAATCATTAATTAAATCACCAAGACACGGTAAGAAGGTAACGAAGACAAACCGCAAAGACAACAAATGGTGCAGACATAACAAGTAAATCACTCGTTTCTTTCATTAACAAAATGGAAGAAAATAAACCCAAAGAAATGTCATCACTGAAAAAAAATGTCATCACTGAAAAAAAAAAAAAAAAAATTATGCATACCCTTTTATATATATACCATTGCATAACATGCGCATGCATTTATTTAAATGTCATTTCATGCAAATGCAATCCAATATGCATTTCTATAATAAAAATACATATGATTACTTTCCTTTAGCATATTTATTTCCATCTATTTATGATTTTCTATCATCAATATTTAACAATAACTGCCACAACTTAGCAAAGAAACGTGGAATGAAAGTTATTAACGAGCCAGAATAATTCACCACCGTACCACCAAGTTTTAAGTAAAACCAACTTATTCATCACTCCGAACCATCCAACGTAAATTACAGCAAGGACTGGTTATAGATTCAACTGTAGTCTGAAAATTAATGCTTTGATTGTGAGGGACAATCGAGAAAGGGAGAAAAAAGGGAAATGAAACTGGTATTCTTGATACTAGTCTGAAAATTAATACAAGGAACTACAGATAACAATGCTAAATAATCCAACTAACATATAAAGGTAACAATTATTTTCCTGCATCCAGTGCGTTGGTTTCTTTCCTGCCGGCGAGAATCCTAGAAATCTGTAAACCTCGACTGAATGCCTGGTTAAATAGCAGGCGTGTTTGAAATTCGGAAACGAAGGGAAACCAAGAAAGGATGGCAATCGGTGCAAATATAACTAGTCCCATCACATATTCATAAGCTCTGCCTAACTCTTTTATGGAGTCCCAAAAGCCCACCCTCTTTAGAAGCGGTCGAGTTGCCTGACCAATCTGTACCAAAAATGTATCATTGTTACTGTATTACAAGGGATGAAACAAAAACAAAAATAATATTCTCGTTAACAATCTGTCAAGCAAGTCACATAAAGCAAAACTTACTAAAAGAATAGAGAAGCCAGTCGGCATAAAGCCAAGAATGCTAGCAAACACATCAGAAATTGTGAGGGCGCATACTACAAACAAGACGGTCATAACTGATATGAACCCAAGGAAGAGGAGTCCTTTAAGTATACGGAACATCAGCTGAAAATCTGTCCCGAACCTTCGCCTTCCCATGGAAACCATCTGCACATATATCAGATCAGCAGGTAGTTAAGGGGAAAACATAGAGATAAAAACGGGTTACTTCAGCATTTTAACCAGCAGATTTACTTGTGCAACAATCTCGACCAGAATTCTATAGCTGGTCGACATATCAAGTAAAATGACACATGAAGAATCATTCTGCATCTACAGTTATCTGTAAGTTCTAATTACAGCATGTAGTTCCATGGAATGTGCATTTGCTTTAATTATTCTAGACCAGTGTCCAACTCTTCAAGGTTGGTACAAATATTACATACCTTTAGGACTAACAAAACAGTTAACATGACCAGCCAGGACAACCCGTAAACCTGAAAAATAGTAAAAACAATCAATCAACTAAATAAATAATATTCTGATTATTTGTTGGGGCAACAAGGTTATCCAGATCACTTTAAACCTCCAATCAAATGATTTGGACATAGTATAAAATATACATGAGTATAACGCATATTTGTTCATATATGTATACGCTCTCCCCAAGACAGCATACAAATTTGGCAAGGTAGCATACTAATTTTTCTAAACGCATGTGTGTAGGTAATGCTATTTATTTTAGTTGGTAAAATCTCTGCATATAAGAGAAAATCCCATGTGCAATCGTAACTCGTGTGAATCACAAATATCAGCTACAGTCCTATTATGTGTAGACTAACGTCTAATGAATAAGAAGAGCTATGTTCTTCTCAAAATATTTGTACGTAATACCAACTACCAAGCATATCTTGTATACACATAGATGTGCGAACCATTAAAGACACATAAAGAACATATTCGTCCTCACCATTACCACAGCTAAAGGAATGACCCCCCCCCCCCCCCCCCCCCATCTCTTCGTTTGAAACAACAAAATAACCCTTGCAGCTTTCAAGACTTCATCCATTCTATTTTAATTACAATTAGTATTCGAAATTTTACCATTCCAACAGTTTGCATAGCACTCATTATTATTTAGATTTACTGTAATGAGTTATTTATATTTGTTTTGTATAGGCACACACAGACATACATACATAAATGCATGCATATGCATATGTATGTGTGTGTATGTGTGTGTGTGTGTGTGTGTGTGTGTGTGTGTGTGTGTGTGTGTGTGTGAGAGAGAGAGAGAGAGAGTTTGTATGTGTGCATGTATGATATTTATACTGAAAATTCTACTTGGTACCATCCTTTTAAATAAGTTCATAATTTCAAATACTATGTGAACAAAAAGTAAATATCTGAGCAATAATTGAAATTATATAAACTAACGTATGTACTTGTTTGTCTTTTTGAACGTATAATATACTTTAATATGAATCAAGCAATTACCTAATTTAATTACATACAAAACTGATGTACATATAATGGGGATATATGTACATCATGCCTGTTATTTTACTAGCACAAATTAAAAGGCATTTAAATAAAAATGGAAAAGTAAAAAAAAAAATACCAGGATGCTTCGACTATGATGAGCAATGTTAAGGTGATACACAATCCCATATTGATAAATCAAAAATCTAAGAGCCAACAAAATCTCCAGTGTTCTTCCACGAATACTCGTATGCTTCAGATGCTCTTGTTCATTTTCCCACCAAGACTCCCAACTCCTATTCTCGGCAATTCCAATCCCACCTCGATTTCCCATCCATCTTTTCCAGTCCGTCCAATCATCCACAGTTTTCTGCCACTCGAATCCCGAAGGATTAAAAATAAAAGGAGCAAACAGCCATGAGGCTACCATGAACCACATTGAAAATGTAACAAATAGATAAAGACTGGAACTTCTATATGATATACCATAAACCAGGTACACTACTAACAATATCATCAATTCCAAACCCTTGACAAAGTGACTACGAGAATACATTCGATAATTCTCTGCAAACTTGGCATGGAAGACGACAAACCCTCGACCAGTAGCTCTATACTTGGACCCACCATGGAATATTGTTCGACCATAATAGTGCACTTTGGTGCCTAGCTGGAATGTGAAGAAGACAGAAGCCAATTGTAACTGCATTATTATAAATTCACCAACAGCGGTACGGAACCCTTTTTCTAGACCAACTTCCATTACCATAGGAAGAACTAATAATAGACCAAGTTGGAAGACAGCTTGAGATGCAAGAGCACTTTCAAGGGACTTTATGTTCTGTTCTACACTAGGGTTTTCAAGGATTGAGCGCTCTAAACCACTCATAACGAGGTATAATCGTCCATATAAGAAGACATACACGGTAAGTACTGTAACCTGAAAAGTATATGGCATGGTTAGGCATGTTCACTGATGTATCTAGCAATCATATCACTACTGTGAAGAAGGGGGGGGGGGGGGGGGGGGACCTTTTTTAGAACATATAAAAATATAGAAAAGGAATGATGTGTAAATCGTTAGTTGGGAAGGGTAACAGAAAAAAAAGGAAGGGTAAATGTATAGGATTGTTAGTACAGTGGTAAGACTCTAGATTGTAATTTTAGAGACGCTAGAACTGTATACCCTTGGCACCTATTACCAATTTTTCTCTTCTCTTCCTTTTTCTTATATAAGGGACCAGAAATCATATGTAAGGCTATAATGCAAATTTGACCCCAAAAAAAGTCAGCAAAAGCTTGTGAAGAAGCATCATAAATAGGATCATGACAAGAACCATTGTCCCAGTGGCTAGGCATTTCGATTTTGGTACGAGAGGTCATAGGTTTGAATCTTGCATTTCGAATATACGTTGACGCGTGGTATGTTGTTGTATGCTACCCAAGACCTATTATAATGTGTACTGCATTCTAAGTACCTAACTTCAACAACAACAACAAAGTTGGGCCCTGGGCTAAGAATTTGAACCTTAAGGACCCCAAAAGTTTAGGCGCTTGTGTTATCGTTAGATCTACTACCGTATAGTAGATTTTTTTTTTTACCCAAATTGTATGAAAATATGAAACTTAATCACGAATTATATGAACAGGGAATACTACCGTAATTTTAAAGTCATTGAAATATACCATACCATGCTACTGAAATAGAATCCAACCGTCGTGAAATAAAAAGACAGCATTCTATAGAAGTCAAATCGACGCCCCAATCGGTAAACATCACGGCTCAATGTTTGTTCTCCATTTCCATTTGCAACCTTTGCTTCAAAAAGGGAGATCTGATTCATTCCTACATCACGCCCTTTACCCACTTGCATGTACTCATGATGCGTAACATTTCCTCCACGGAGTGTTGAATTATAACCTTTAAGTTCATTCAAATTCCAAACTTTTAGTCATGAAAAGCTACAAGCTACAACTAAATGAAATAAATAAATAACTAAGATACCAGCAAATATATCCTCGCTTAAATTTATGCCTTTGGAAGCTTTGCTCATGCCACCTCTAGTTATGTGAAATAATCTATCGAATATATCAGGATGACCATAGTGGAATCGGACCCTATGTGACAAAATAATCAGAATATGGTTGGCAAAAATAATAAATAATAAAAATTCCATGTCCTGGCTATGAGTACTGTCCAACTGTCGCTGTACTTTCTTTCACAGTAAAAAAAACAATGGCCTCACACACAATACTATGCAGGAGCACAAGAACACACATGCATGTACAACCATGCACACGAACACACATGCATGCACGCATGTGCACACACATGTGCATGCAGCATGCACACACAAAAATGTTGCAAATATAACTTATTTTCTATCAAAATTATCAATGCAAAATTTTGGATTGGTATGAAACTTAACATGTTCAATGGCATTCCAAAATCTAACATTCCTTTTAGACCTCAACATAGTACATTAAAATAAGAAAACTAATGTCAATATCATTAATGACAACTTATTAAATCAATTCAATGTATCATAATAATATGAATGGGATTCTATATTTTTTGAGGTGTTGTCGAACTAATATTGCACAAGCTGCACGCACATACATATATGTGTTAGGGTCTATCCTCTTCATTTTAACTTCTGTATGATGACCTTCCATCTTATTGCGACGTCTTTCTTAAAACCTTGAAATTTTCATACATTTTCATGTGTCTGGTCTAATTATAACACAAAATAGTATTGAATGGGTTGAAAGCTCGGGATATTTTTGCACAATAGAACAATAGAAGTTTTCCAAAGTTAAGAGATTTAGTAGAATATCCCAAAGATCAAGGCCATTACTATAAAATATACTCATATAATAAACAATAATAATGTCTGTGGAAAGTAGCTTGAAAAAGGATACAAAAGCTTACTTTAAATTTCAATAACATGTAAGGTAATGCAAAATTTACAAAAGCTATTTCTGCACAGGACCCCCCAAAAGTATCACCATATTTTATAAGACATTTGGATAGAAATATAGCATACGCAAAATTTGAGCAACAAAAATTATAGGAACAAAGGCATGTAGCATTATTATGCATCATATCATGTCAAGTAACCAAAATGCCTAAATATATAACATTTCAATATGGCAATGAATAAGAGTTGACTTGTATGGTGGTTAAATAACAAACCAAGGTTGAGGGGACATTTAACATTCACCATCCAATTTTTGTATTAGAAATACAATGTTATGTTTATTCATTTTATTAAAATAAAAAGAAAGAAAAAACACTCACACATTGAAATTAGTCCCGTCTAGTGTATGTCTGTAGATTTATCGCATTACAGGCTAGTTATTGAAAGTTGAGGATTGTTCATAAAAAAAAATATTGGTGAAAAATGATTTAATGACAAAGCAAACAGAAGGTGAAAACATAGATTCAATCTTAGATAATTGATGACATACTTCAAGGGATTTGCTAAAATTCGCTGGCCAATTGTCACAAAACTTGTTTCTTGGTTGGACATGAACCATGCAAGAGAGGAAACACTGCAATGAAAGACACAATTAGCAGGGAACTGAAGGCAATTTACATAAGGTGGGTGTAGGCTGAGTACGAAAAAGCAACAGTAATTTGAACGTAAACAAAAAAGAACCTACCTTCCAGTGAAAATATGCTCTCTAAGACCTAAGATTGTAGGAGGGCGTTGTCTACGAGCCTTTACAAACTCCTCTAGGACATTTCTAATCTTGAATGCTTCTTCAAGGTAATTATCCTGCAATAAAAATATATTTTGTTGTATACTTTAGTACTTTCATTCCTTGGTTGATAACGAGTTATACCTGATTCATGTCAATAGTCTGAAGTGCTTCTCCTCGTGTAAAAATCATGGCATGATTTTGATTTTCAGGTTTTCCTTCACCGATATCTGTGGGTTTCCCAGGGAGTCTGATCCGGTAAATTTCCTAAATATTTTTTTTTTTTTATAAAACAAATGAGAGGTTACATTAACACCAAAAACTTTGTAATAAAATATCATTTAAAAAGGTTGATCAACACTTCAAAGAAGTTCGGAATTCGAAGATCATCCTTGCTTCATTTATGACTATTACCAATTTACTCAAAAAAAAAAAAAAAAAAAAAAAAATCTTCGGAATGCAATCAGCAAAGAACTGAATTAAGCACTGTTTATTTTATTACTAAGTAGCCGTCTGGTTATGTACCTCATCTAACTTATCGCCACCTTTCACCAGAACAGAATAATACTTTTTCTCTGACTTTCCATCCATCGTCTCTTCCCTCTCATCAATGTAAGCAACACGTAATGACGGATACCTACATTAACAACTCACTACATGAATAAACATGAATTTTAGAAAGCATATAAACAATACGATCACATAAGGTCTACTCACATTAACAACAAATTCAGAATATTTTGGTAGCAACTTCTGTCATGTGGTTCGCTGGATTTTTTCTGCATTCCATAAATCTGACAAGAAACTACATAGGTGAACTTCATGTCAGCAATAGCCTCATGACGTTGAGTGAATGCCGTCTGGTCAGAACGATTCTTGTCTGGAGATATCGTTGGATACCCTCCTAAGATAGCTGTGAGACAAAAGGTAGATCATAAGATGTTTGAAGATGTCTGTTTTAATCAATTTTCAAAGAAATCGCCATTTCAAATCACCAAAAGTTGCAGGTTGACTTGGAGTTAAGAAATTCATGTATGAACTAATATTCCTCTCAAGTTCTGCATGCTATTAATTTTCTCTGGTACAACAAACTAAACACATTGCCCAGAGTCAGATTTCTGATCATCTCAAACGTTTGCTTTCACATTAACTAGCTATATTACTTTTCAGGTATGAATGAAATATTGCCAAAATAAAGCGCTGTTTCATACTGAACCTTTTATTTTTTCACAGCTCGTTTCAGTCATTTTTATTTTCATAGTCCAGAACACAGTTTTTAAAAGTTGATTTATTTTTACATGGTTGTTTTTCCTTTGTCACCTCGAAAACATTATAGATTTGAAGATTGATTACACACATATATAAATACATACATACTGATTTGATATATATAATATTTATATATATAACATATATATACATACATACTGATTTTATATACATATACATTGTGTGTGTGTGTGTAGGTGCAGTTAACTTTTGCATCATACTGAAATGTACGCAAATGGCCAGGCCCAAGTAATATATATAACCATATACGGCGTCAAATCGATGGAACTAGACTCTAGTGTGAATTGATGAGACAATGGCCTCCATTTATGTGTTCGACAATTAACTGCCGTATGATGTAGTACATGTAGCACATAGTATAAATTGGTGATAACTTTAGGATATGCAAATCAAGGTGATGAAATAACACAACATAAGTCGCCTTGATTTCTGCCATTGGTCCATTCGTTTTTGTTATCTTCAGTTTATATGCAACAGTAAGGAAGAAGTTGAAGGTGGAGGCAGATTCAGTAACTTACCATGATCTTCTGCCATGTCTAAAAAACATTGCAGACTAAGAGCCTTTCTGTAATACATCATTCCTCTCACTGGCAAATGAACCAAACAACGATGAATATAAGAAATTAATAGTTTTCAGTAGTTCCAATTCTTATTCACCTGTTCTGGATAATGTTTGCCCTCTGTAAGATACCCAATGCCGAACATGGTCCACATAATCCTTTAGTGAATTTTCATCCTTTGGGGAGTTTATACGTTCCAAAAAGTTATTCCATTCATCTGATTGAATTCAAGGGGGGAAAGAAATTTGTTTACCACAACTACCATTATGGTAAACAACAATACCTTATGCAGACAAAAGTTATTCGAACTAAACAATATACCTGGATAAATTTTTTGTAGATAAAACAAGATTGATATCCCATCTTCATTCTCTCTGTTAAGTTCATCCTCGGAGTAAAGAACTGCTTCGTTATAGTATGGAGTCAAAACACTAAATTCCAGAGATATTGAATCAGGACACAAAAAAAACAAATTACATGCTGGAAGAAAACTGATGTACTTCTTTTTCAGACTCAGGCACAAAATGTTCTAACATACCATCATTCATAACAATATATCCATTTTAAATATGCCCCAAATTGAAAGATTAAAAAATATGGAGTCTAGGTATGAGATAAAAATGTCAGTGTTAGCTTATACTGTTCAATATGGTAACATTGCTGCAATGTTTTAATGGTGAATGGCCACGTTTTCCATGGTTTAATACTAAATGTGGCCCTTTTTTCTCAGTTTTATGACATTTAAAGCAACAGTATGCATGTAATAATCTTAGTCAGGTAAAACATAGCTTGTGTTGTTAGCTTATAACCACTTGCTGTTTACATACTTGTGTAAGTTTAAACAGGCATAAAGATGCTAATACTACCACTTTGCACAAAGGTTTTACAATTCCACTACCACACCTTCATATTAATTAATTTTAAATTATTTAAAGAAATTAGACAACACACCAATAGATTATGCATCTATATAAGTGTCATCAGACAAACAGGTATGACTGCCAAATTAAACGAGGGTGCGTTTTTTTATAAATCCTCTACATAGTAGGAAAGCATATCAATAATTAAGGCATCCATATAGAAGTAACGTACTAAAAAAAATTCAGTTTAGAAAGACTTTTATGGCATTACCAATGCAACAATATAGTGAATTGGAATCCATTATTGACCTAAAATTAGTCGGTATCATAATTCGCTACAGAGAAATTAAGAAACCAAACCTGAAAGGAAGCATGTTACGAACTTTTGGAGCATTTGGCATGTTCATAAACAGGGAATTCGCGAAGAAAGTGATGCGCCTTCGAGCATCCAAATTCGTTGGTACGTTTATCGCAGATTCCTTGACTGTTATTAGTATGTAGAGTCTTACTACCTGTATGGGTAACTCAAATTAAACCCAATTATACAATAAAGAATAAAGGAGGGTGTGGTAGGTAGAAAAGAACAAAATGGAAGATACCTTTTCCATCCAGGATGCATTGTGTACAAGTTCAAGGTTAACATCTGCAAACTTCGGTTTTGTTTTATCAATCTCCTTCGTGTCTCCTTGCATCCTGTCCAAATCACCATATAGATATGAAAAAAATAAAATATATTAGAGACTGATTTGATCAAACAAGCAGTCCAAAAACAAAAAAGACAAAAAAATCCCACCCATGTGTACTGATCATTACATCCTGCGTAATAATTTCCATTATATCCTGTATTACATTGACTATCTGCGTCCTGAAAGAGTTGAGGTCTTCATAATCACTTTTCTGCAGGTACGAAATAAACTTATGCGATGAGGAAAACTTTTTATACAAATATGCAAATTTCTGTATAGAAGTTAGATCGGTATATTTACCAAGAGGCTTAATAGTTTCTCCAATTTAACACTGAGCTGGGGTAACTCACTCATTCTAAAAGTACTTAGAAATTTGCGCTGACTTATACTTGAATCTACAATGTGACATATATTCCTGATAACTCTGTAAAGAAATAAGTTTTATCAACAACAAAACCAAAACCAAAACATGTGTTAGATAATCACTAACAAACAATATCAAAACGAAAATCACACAGTAGTATAAGACAAATACTCACAGTCTATCTGCTTCATCAGTTAGAAGACTAAACAGTATATCTCTAAGTGTCTGGTAACATTCAGTAACTGCTGATGACATATATCTGTCGTAGCTGATTCTCTTCCACAACTCTGTGTCATCCTTCCTCTTAAAATCCTTTGCCATGTTAAGTGCTATAGGTATCTATAATGCAAAAACACAGATGACATCACATAAAAAATCAAGGTATCCAAGAAAATAAAATAGCTCCATTGTGTTAGAAGCAAGACAGAATAATTCTAGGAGATCGTAAGTTATTTTTAGGCAAAATTTTATAAAATTTTATCATTTCACCGCTCCCCATTAAAGGTTCCACGTCTTAGTTTTTCAGTAATACCATGCAGATTGATTTGAGTATAAAATTTCATGAAAACTTAGTCCCCTTTGGTTCTTTTTGGGTTTTTGGTTTTGTGTTTTCAACTTGCACTACAAATACACGGAAACAAGAGAAGAAAATTTACAACTCTTAGCCATTCGGAGGACAAAGGAGTTGAATTGTTTTTTGTGCTTTTGTCATCTTCCAAAATATGATAAACGAAATAAATTTATTTTCAATTTTACATGTTAATTTCATTTTTCAAAATTGCTTGTTTTCCAATAATACATACGAGGTGCGCATTTTTTTTTATATGAAAACACAAAACAAAAAATGACAAATCACACGGGGCCTTAATTTCGTTACATAAGAAAACAGGAAGATAAACAAGTTCCTACTTTACTAGCAAGAAGAAAGGGAGGCCACTGCACAACTGATATGTCACCAGAAGAATAGGGTACCAGCAACAAATCTTTCTCCCTTCAAAAGCCAATACAAGACCATGAGAAATCAGACATTAGTAATAAATACTAGAGAAAAATTAGGCAAATAAGTAACAGTTATCATTTTCAGACTTGTTGCTGATCAGATCTTCCTCGCGCAAAGAATTGATAAATGCATTCCAAACATGAGAAAATTTTGCAATATTCCTTCTTTCTGCTTCTTCCTGTTAGTATTAGTTACATTTTTCAGTGTCTAAAACACTATGGCTCAATTTAAAGTAGTTACTAAACCAGTAGCTTGGTACAACACAATGTGATTATCCCTAATGTAGATTAATTTGAGCATTAAAACCTGGTTCCTGTTAGACTCCAACTTTGATCCCGGAACAAGACGTTCACTGAATGCAGATGGCACCGATTCAAATCTTGATCTTAGCATTCCTAGAGTGCGTATCTGTTAGAATCAGATAGCATAAAATTTTCATTTACTCGCTAATTGAGGAAAAACAAGATTAAAAGCTGCAGCAATTAAGAAACTAAAAAGTAAAAACATAAAATTAAAAGCAGCAACACAAAAGAACCAGCTAATAGACAGCATATTCCTGAATTAATACCTTCCCTTTTTGGCCCATAACCATAAAGATACAAGGTAATTTATAGAAGACAAGAAAAAAGCTCACCTCACCAAGATGGCTAAAGGCCCCATTTATGCCTCCAAATATAGTGGAGAAAATGGCATACCATATTTGACAATCCATAAAATATACCTAGTCAAATAAATTTGATAATGTTATATGATGTCTTGAAGGTCATTCGAGCATGAAGCAAAAGAAAATGCACAAAATATATTTTGATGCAAACTTACAAGAACAATTGGTGCCCATATTGTTATAACAACTCCGAGATTACGTTTTACTGTGTTCAAATACAAAATTTGATCAATCATGAACTGAAAATCGTACACAAAATCGGGATTCTAAGTATTTTTTTTTCCTTACACGTTGGGAAGAATTCATGCCATTCATATGATCCAACTCCAGCTGTCATGATGAGCTTTGTAGGTTCAACTAAAGGTAATATCTGTTATATAAAGACAATACCACATTCACACAAAATTAGAGTTCAACTAGCTAAGAACGAAAAAAATAGTACAGCTGTGACATGCATGATTATTAGAGTACAACAAAGAACACACACACACACACACACACACACACACATACATACACACACTGATTTAGGCACTAGTGAAATCATAAATCCTTACAGGCCCCTTTCTTTTCCCTCCAATGGTGCTAGAGTTATTCTATTTGTAGAAATTTAGATGTCCCCATTTCATGCATGCAACACAAAAACGTACAGTAATCCGTTTGACAAAGCATTTGAATTGGATGCAGACATGAACTGATAGCTTACACGTAAGTATCATCAATTTAAGTCAAGCAAATACAGCATGTATTAGATGAGTTGCTCATTTAAAGACAAATTAATTAAGAGAAGCGAGACATTATCACCTCAACGTAGTAACTAAATGCAAGCTTGCTAATGAGCAACAGTATCCAAAAAAGAGTGTACCTGTGGAGGAAATATCATCGTAATGAGTTAAATATCATCAAAAAACATTAACAACATCATACCACCTTACTTGAGGAGTGAAAACATATCCTCATGCATGCCACGTCCTACATATAACCTAGGCTGTACCACAGATAATATCACATTAAAATATAATATAGCAGTTAAATAGTGTGATGTTTACAGATTCAAGGCCAAAACATGAGCTAACCTGGGCCCACCACATAATCAGAGTGATCAAACGGTTATTGGAACGCTCCATGTTTCTTCTAACTGGCGGAAGAATAAACATAACAGCAGCCAAAATGTTGGGTAATACATATAATGCAATAGCAAAATTGAATAATGGTTGACTCTGCCAATTGTTTGCCCAAGTGCTGAAAAATTTAACTAGCCCAGTGGGATTTTGTACAGTACTAGAGTAGCCAATCGGAAGCACAATAAGCCACGCAGCTGCCACCGCGAACTTAAGAAGATATCGTATTATTTGGGTGCTTCTCATGCTTCCCCAAGCCTTCCAGCTAAGAATAATATCCAAAAATGCTGCAAAATGTAAGATGGTCAAATTAGAAAACTAACTAACTAGTTATAAGATGTATGAAACTGACATTAATTCCAAAACTCAAATTTATGGAAATCAACCTTGATAACCGAAGTGAATTCTTCAAGCTAGATTTAAAAATATTTTTGACTTCTTATATTCACTTATGAATTTAGAGGGACTTTAAGTTTTGAAATAAAAATAAGATGATCTATATTATAAGATCATATAAGATCACATTCTTAAAAATAAAATGATGAGGAATAATGGAAATTAAAGTTATGGGGGTGTAGATACTTATTACCCTATAATTAGGTAATCTATAACTCCTCCATCCTTTGATTTCCCATATTCCCCCCATGACTTTTCATATCAAGAATTATCTGTTTGAGCTAATTCTTTGTACATTTATCATTCTAGTTATATGATCATTACAAAATTTTGGATTTTTACGGAAATTCCAACCTTTCTAAATTTACCTTAGAAATATTTTTGGCTGCTTCGTATTCACTTGCAATTTTAGAGGAGCTTCAGGTATGTTACAAAAATAGATATGGGAATAATGATTGACTAAAGTTACTGGAGATGTGAAGATTACCATATATGGAGTAGTCTCTAGATCCCCCACACACAAAACCCCCCAAACCCAAAAAGGAAAAAAAAACAAGTACAGAGTGGAGTATTGAATTAAGCTAATTTTTTAATACACTTAAGTGTAATAAATTTGTAAATACCTTGAAGAAAGTTGAGTAATGCAGAAGTTATGAAAATACTTAAAATGCTTCTAAAAACATCTGGATCGAAGACAGCAGTGATAGACCCCGAAGGGCTCCATGCAACAATTAGCATAACCTGAAAGCCCACAGTTAGTTTTCAAAATAGTGTGACAGTATGCACTTGACGTATGAAAAAGCTATAAAATAATGGAACTAAGCTTGATACCTGGAAAGCTAGTATGAAGAATGTCCACATGCGATCAAAACTTCTAAATAGATGAAAAAACGTACGTGCTTCAACAAAATTTGTTTTAGGCTTTCTTCGACCACTGATTACTTGGTCACGATTATGAGGCTGCTGATAAATGCAAGTATCAAAATTATGGCACGGAAATTTACAGCCCAGGGTGACATTCAAAAATCAATCGATATATTACTGTTAATACTGTAACATATTAGTTCACACTTCCCCAGTGGTAACTGTAAGATACTTTTCCTTAACCTCAGGATGTGTGTGTGTGTGTGCGCGCGCGTGCGCGCAGTGTCTGCTGCTTTATTTATAACATTATACTACACGATAAAAACATACAATTGGGATACGAAAATGCGAATTTGACGACAATGGCATAAATAATAACAGAATAAACAATTAACCTCAGTTTTAGAAAGTATATCTTTCGTCTGAATGAAAAAATCTGCTTTGCGATCCATGGGCCAATCTAATTTGAAGCAATCTTTGGACCTGTAAAAAACACATCTTAACATGAGAAAAATATGTATAGTAATGCATCAGATTTTCTGAAAGAGATATATCACCAGAAGTATTCATTTAGATCATCGTAGTTTCTCCATCTGGAATGGCTAGCAGTATTCTTTTTGTTTCTTTGAACTTCCTTTTATTAAAGAAGTGAAATGGATTACAAATATAGAACATAAAAACAAGGAAAACGAGAGAAAAGATAGCTCAAGGAATGAAGCATTCCAGTCCAAACTTAGTACCTTATGCAAAACCTGATAGATAGGTGTTATAACTTCTTGCAAAAAGGACTCTTTTCCTTGGTATGCTGGTTCAAAATATCCTCCACTAGCAGTATGTACGTTGCCAAATAGAATCACATGTAGCTCATTTGCCATCTGATGAAATTGAGTTTTGATGAAAAGTGCTAACGGAGTATTATAGCATTGGACTGTTTCTATTTTCCCAGGGTACAAAATTAATAATAAAGTACAGAGTGAATAATAAAGTTGCTTAACATGGAAAAGTCTTACGATTTAAGAATAATTGGTCAAAACCAAGGTTCAAAGTTCTGTTTTCTGTTTCCATTTCGGTTCGTAGTAAATTTAAAATTTTCGGTTTCGTTTTGAAAATTTCGGCAATTCCTCTATAATTCCGGTTTGGAAATTCCGGTGTTAGTCTATAAGAAAAGAAGATAATGCTAACATAAATATCTAATCTTTACAATTACAAACAGATACAAGTTTCAACAAATAATACATGATACACACCAAGTTGATCTATCCAATTGTTATAAGAATGAATACAACCTAAAGTACTGTACCAAATGGATATCAAAAGAAGGCCCAAATTAAAATTTTGTCCGGTCATTTCATCCAGAAATAAAGCGACGAACTATCATCTATATTCGCTCCTATCCTCAACTTCAAGCCGCCCATAGTAAAACTAGGGTTAGACAGAAAAATTAATGCTGGCTTTGAATCTGAGGCGAGTAGTCATCAAGTTGGCTTTTGAATTTCAACTGGTTTCCTTCTATTTTTGATTTCTTGCTTCAGCTTCTCTGTTTTCCATTGATTTTAAATGTCGATTTGTGTTTCTTACTTCTCTGTCTTTGATATGATCTTAAATTTCATCTTTAGTGCCCCTTTTTCTTCTATCTTTTCATGATACTTGTTCTGATTTCTGAATTCAGCAGTTGAAGTTCCTTTTTTCATGTTCTATGGCCGGAATGGTATTTTAGCAATATTCCGTTCCAGCACTAGCCGGAACCGGAACGGCATGGATGGGATTCCAAGGTTTCGGCCGGAATCTTAAACCATGGTTAAAACACTGTTTACATGTACTAATCACCGTATCATTTCAGTAGAACAATTTCATGGATCACACGAGCACGATTTTCTAACTATCTGTTCCTACTATACATCACGTACTACTGCATATAATTATTTAGATTTTTGACATTTTCTAACCCAGTATAAAATCATATTATTTTGATTTTATTATGCATTTTGTAGGCCATACAACCTAATCAACTGACCCAATGATCAACCACACTCACACGTTTGAAATATAATTTCTATTCTGTTGGAAATATCTGATTATTATTTTTATTAGGACACTTCTTATTCCCTTATAAAATCACCCAAATTCAACCTGTTTAAAAGGGAGGACCCTTCTCGTTCCATGATAAAATCACCCTAACTCACCTAAATTGTATTTATGTGGAGTATTCGAAACTGGAAGCTTTGATGATACGCAAGGTTCAAAATCTCAGTTTCGGACTTGTTTCTGTCTTTTGTAATTTTAAGAATTTCGACATAATTCGTAAATTTTGATTCCACTTTCGGTTTCGGATCTCATCATTTATTTTTCCATATAATTATACATATATCTGTTTAATTTATTAAAACAAAACATATAATTTAAGCTTAATTTTGTACCATCACAAATTTCCTACTACAAATAAAATATATACAACCGTTCAATACACCGCTCAATACTTCGCTCAATTCTCCACTCAAAATCATAAAAACACATCATCCGCACAATTGTCTGCTCGGTCTACCCGTTCATTTCATCCGTTAGCCGTCGCCAAGAACGGACCCTTTAATTTTTTTACATCAGGAGTGGCAACATCCATCGACATGAAGTTATGGTTTAGTCACACTGAAGCTTAAAAACGCAAGAAAAACAAAAGGAGGCATATTTAATGGTGTGAATTTGTGCAATACAGTGCTAACTGCGCTGTAAATCTATCGCTTATTATATATTTTATGTATCCTCTCATATTTGATAGTAATTATATCCATTCTTATCAAATTTGTTAAGCCAGTACTTATATTTTCCAGATTCTATTATCTAGTAATATAGTATTTTGGATGTGAGAGAATCAGAATAAAGACTTTGAAAGACTGCACCATCCAAATTAAACCAAAATAAAATTTGCAATTTACAAATGTAGGAACATGTCTAGATTAATGGTACTTACATTATGGAAAATGTAACAAAGGCATTCAGGCATGAAGCGGATATTTGAAGCTTCACCCCATATTAGAAAGTAAAGCCCAATATAAAGAATCTGCAGTTGCTGCTTGTCAGCATTATTTGGAAACCTAAAGCATAAAAACATTAAACTATTGGAACTCGTTATAACAATATAAATTGGGGAACTGAAAGGGTCATAAATGGCTTACTTGATATTGGACCCCCGGCGCAAATAGGCACACCAAGATCGATAGTTTTTAAAAACTTTATCCAAAAGGTCCTTAATTGTATCGTTGTCCAACTAAAATAAAAATAACTTGTGCATTGTTAACACTTCTAGTAGCATATAGTTCTGGTTGCACAAACTCCGTATTGGCAAATTGGGAAAAAAAATGTAAAATAGGATCTCCAGCCACTAATAAAATGGAAAGCACATCAATATTAGATCTGGATCTGTCCATTAACAAATATGGAAAGCTGAAAAATGGAATCTTTGTTCTTACAAAACAACGAACAGTGAGTACCAAGTCACCAACTCTAAATGGTTATCTATTTTTGCAAAAATAGAAATTTGATAATGGAAACGGCTGGAAACCCCTTTAGTCTTACAAAGAAATCACATACTGTAGAGAAAGTAGTATTACCAGGTGGTAGTTGTCCTCATTTTTGTTTCTAATGTCTCTGTTGGCCAGTAACAAGATCAAGTGCTCCCTTTGGTTCTCCACGTTCCCTTTCTTCAGAATTATTGTAAAGACCAATTAGTTTTATTATCTGCCTGATCAGCGACTTTGCTTTCCATAATACAAATCAAATGCCTTGCATATATATGTTTACTGTTTATAAGCATGTATTTGTTGTTTCTGCCCAAATTACAGTTTCCAAAATCTGGTTATATTTCATTAAATTTCTGACAACATTGAGATCTGATTGCAGTTAGTCGTTACCATAAACTTATCAGGAACTTCACAACTGTCAACTCTTATATATTATTTTGCCATATATCATGAAGAGAGTGTGAGTGTGTGTGTGTGTGTGTGTGTGTGTGTACATATAAACGATGCAACGTTATTCTAGGGGTTTACTCAGCCTAGTACTACTCTCGACCCGGCACTCCCAACTTCGGAGTTCTGGTGAGATAAAGAGATATCATAGATTATCAAATGGTAATACAGTTCATCAATATTTTGTATAATAATTACAACCAGGATGCCAGTTCATACATAAAGCAAATGAAACTATATGAACAAAACTAAAAGAAAGAGCGTGCTATAGCAAACCAAATCATAAGCATCCTACGATTTTTTAGTTAAACTGGAATTAGAAGGGGGGGGAAAACCAACCTGAAACCCAAAGGTCAGCCAAAGCCAGTCAAGCAGATCATGAACTGATTTTTCTCCCTCTACAGAATTTGAAGGCGAGTTAACTGAAGTTTGGTTACTAGCTGTTTGCTGAAATCTAGGCATTGGTAAATTATCCACTTTACGCAATGTAGCAACAGCAGCTTTGATCTACAATATCCATAAAGATTCAGTAAAACGATACAGACTAATACAGATACAGAGTGGAATATGAAGAACAACTTCAGTTTGATGCGTTAATCCCCTTTTTCATAACAAGCTCAGGGGCAAAAGGTAACGTAAAAATCACCAGATTATCGTACGCTATATTACATATGTTCAATTTAAAGGTATGAGATGGTATGACTGATACTTTCCGGTTTCAGCATCAACGACACTAAATTTATTAATGTAAATTGACAGTGCATGTCCATTAATAATTATATAGTTGTCTCCAGCGCAAGAATTCCATCTTCCATACAAATGAAAAAAACATGAAAAAAAACACAAACATTTAAACAATAACCTAATACCACATATTTGTTTCTCCAACTTGATGCAAATATCATGACTTCAAGCCTTGTTAAAAGTTAAAACTGCATCATTTATCATATTTAATACTGTATCATATTTAATACTGTACGCATCATTCTTATTGATTGATTATGTTGTAAATTCAAAACTAAGCAAATACACCTCAGGAAGCTCCATTATTGCTGGGGTAGCACCAGAAACGTTAAGAGGTAGAATGTTATAATGGGCAAACTGAACTTTCTTTCTCTCGACTTCTTTTGCATATCTGTTTATCTGCAAGCATGGTACCGAGCATGGAAACTTAAAAAATGAAGGAAGAGAGATTAAGTTGATATCATACTAATTAAGTAGCACTAGCCTCGTCGTCGACTTTGTCTGATGGAACAACAGTTTTTAAAACATCATATAAAACTGATGCTATTTGGTAATGCTTTGCCATTTCCTCGCTGGTAAATTAATATATTGGGAAGATATAAGTAGAGTTCAGGAAATACAGCATACTGTGTTCTCCTGAAAATTTAAATGGTTTCAGGTACACAAGACTTACGGTTTTCTTTTTACAGGGCCTTCCTTCACATAATTTTCAAAGTACCAATGGTAGAACTTTTGTATTTCTCTTGGATCATTTCTTGCAAGCTGAGGTTTTGTTTCCATTTCATCCTAAGATCGTGTAAAGGTATTATAATGTTAGCATATGAAAGTGTAACAAGACTAAACCATGATCTGGCATTCAAAAAAAGAAACCAGAATAATTGTTGAACCCACTCAGTGAAAATATTATCAGTAGTATATCAAAATTTCTCTCAAAGTACTTAAGTTAATTACATGATTAATTAAATAGTGCTCCGCCAAAAATAAACTGTTAAGACAGAAAACTAAAAAGAGGTACATCTCGAGTAATAGAAAAACTCGGCTAGAAACAGGAAGAAGCCAAGAATAGGGTTGTCCACATGACAGAAGAATTGTTACACAGAAACTTGACACAGCTAATTCAAATATATAGAAGGTGAAACATGAAAGTATAATAATCTGATATAAAGATAGGCATGAAATTCTCACAATAAATCTTGTATCAGAACAGGCTGCTATTAGCAGCAATGGAGATTGAAACAAAGTGTACAAGTGCAGGCTATATATATATATATATATATATATATATATATATATATATATATATATATATATATATATAGGGAAAATCCATGTACACACAATAAAAGACACAATCGATGAATCCCCACTGTTAGATTGCCCCATGATTCCACCTTCCATATAAAGACAAAGTGATCTAACGGCCGAGATTTTGTGTCTTCCAATATATATGTATGTACGTACGTACGTACGTATGTGTGTGTATAAGCAATTGATGGGCATTTTTAGACATATCCATACCTTTTCAAGTCGGTGCAAGAGATAAGTTTTGAACTGACGAACTCCACGACCACTTGATGTTGGATCCAAGTTATGGGCCTTCTCAAATGCATGAAACCGACCTATCAATTCATATCATAATAGTTCGCAGAGCAAAATCAATACACGGGAATTCATTCCTTGAGAGTTGCAAACATGCAGTACTACTTACATACAAATATGTCATTAGTTATATCATCATAACTTCATAGTAAAAGAGTGTCTTGGATAATTTGAAGAATGTCGAAGAGGCATACGAGGGTAAGGCAAACTCATCCCTTATTATCATCAACTCACATTGAAAAAACTAAGTGTTTACTGATACTGTGCACAGAACACTTTTCTTTTAAGCTCATCAAAATAGAAGATTAAATAACCTATTCTATATTTTGTGGCAATGGAAATTATGTTTTAGTATACTGACTTACAAAAATAGGCAAGGATCACTTGCTTGGTTTGTAAGGTTTCTAGAACCATGCTTACTGGGTATAAATTTTATTCCCAGATTCTTACTAGCAAAACTTGAATGTATTTATGCTCATGACCGTAAGAGCCATAAAAATAAAAATAGAAGACTACATACGTACACGGCAATATTGCCAAAATATCAGTTCATATTTGATTTGAAATGCTTATTGTAATCATGTGGAATTGCTTGATTTTTCAGTCTATCTTTACAAAAGGTGCTAATATTGGCATAATTTCTGAAATTTTCAGCAGAGAATGCAAAATAACAGCACACAATCATATAATATATAGTGATATACAGGGAGCACTAAAGATCCAATTCCAATATCAGCAGTGTGTGTGTGTGTATATATATGTATACATATATATATATATATATATATATATATATATATATATATATATATATATGCACGCATGCACATATGTATGAACACACGAACGCATGCACATACACTCACAGTGAGAATTAGGCATTATAGACTTGTAGTGTTAGATAAATTATATATTACAAGTCATTTATATAAATTATAATAGTTACAGAAACTAAGACATGTTTCTTAATCAAAAAAGAATAAAGAAACAAAAATCAACAACGTGATCTTTAATAATAGATCTAATACATTTGTCGTCGCAGTTATTTGGTGTAAGTAAATTTTCATAATTGTCCTTCCATATTTAATTAGAAATTTTGCTTTACAGGTGAGATCACAGTTTCAAATCCCAATCACATCGACAATACTCATCTGTTTTTAAAGTACAAAATTTAGTATACAAATGAGGTCATAGGTTAAAATTTCAGACCCAGACCAATCAAGATTCTAGAATGCATCCTTGAAAAAATGCATTATAAAGAATTTTATAAAAGAAATAGAAAGAGAAAGTAGCACAAAAACAAACAAAATAGTTAAAAAATCAACAAACTCATCTATTTTTAAAGTGCAAAATTTGGTATACAAATGAGGTCATAGGTTCAAATTTCAGACTCAGACCAATCAAGATTCTAGAATGCATCCTTGAAAAAAAAAGGCATTTTAAAGAATTTTATAAAAAATAGAAAGTAGCATGATAAAACAAACAAAATAGTTAAAAAATCAACAAACTCATACTCTCCAAATTCCTCCATTTTAGAGGTCCAAAAAAAGCTATGTGTAAATGGATAATTGATAAAGAAATTTTAAAAAAGCATTATTTTGAAATAGAAAAAGATTATTTACATTACACACACATACGCATACATACATACATACATATATGTGTGTGCGCACGCGCACGTGCGTATGAGGAGCGTCCAATGGCGTCTTTTTTGCCTCAGATATACATCACGTATTCAATTTAAGTAACAGTTGTTTCCATCAAACTATTATTTAAATCAGAATATGTGGTGGAAATCAGAAGGTTAGAGGGGTAATGCAAAATAAGGGAATCGCTGAATGTGCAGATCTGAGTATGTGAACTTTTGCATAAAAATAAAAAAATAAAAACCTTAGAAAGCTAACAAACTTTTCACTTGTTAAAAGCTAAAGTGCCCAAATTCTACTTATATGTATGAATAATTATCTATTTATATTTTAACATTGTTGATTGATGCCATGAGATTTGAGCCCAACACTTCCGCATAGAATCTCTAAAGACATACCATTGTCACATATGAAACATCCTATAAATAATTAACATAAAACATATTGAAATTCGAAACTTAACAAAACCATTTTTTTTTTCAAAAATAATCGATGAAATTAATGAAGTAATAATTTTACGGCTATATTTGAATATATATCATTGTTTTCTTCGATTTGATCGCTTCTTTTTAAGTGATGCATTATATTTATAGTTTTGAACCTCTGTTTGATCATTGGATTATAATATGAAATTTATTCTTTATACAGCCTTCTTTTACGTTTTGAAGAAATAGTCATTGTTGTAGAACGTGCTTGATAATTTCATATTTTAAAGTTCTGTTTTCTGCAGGAAAATAGTTGAATGTTACGGTTGACTAATCAACTATTTAGGCAGCAATTTGATGGGCATCCCATGCATAAATTTATAGTACACTTATTGATGTAGCTAAAATAAATCCTACGTCTTAACTATTTCTAGCCCAGCTGATCACTGTATAGTACATTAGAAAGGTTCAAACTTCAAACCCATCAATTAAGCAAACTCATCCAAAGTTGCACATTGTTAACCATCGGTATAAAGATCAAATGAACATAGTGATATGAACCATGTAGGGCTAAGTTAAATGCAAACTTACTCGTTAAATAGTCAAATTAAATTTAATAAGCCTAATAAGTTGTAATATAAAAGGAAATTCACTAAATATGAATGCAAATATGCAATGAACTAAAATTTTAATTTTTAAACATACACACTTATTTGCAAATTGTCATGTATTCATAAGCACTACACATGCTCTCTTTTTTAATGCAAGCCAGTGCCATTGTTTCTATCTACAATTTTCAAAATTCCGGACATTGCATGTGCATTCACTCATGACCAGCTAGAATATATCGAAACACTTAAATCTACTCTCAAGGGGAGAAAACAAAACAAATGCAACTCACATAAATAGGCCACTCGAGGGTTAAGCTGCTCAATCTCATTAGCAACACGAAGAATGGGGACGATGGAAGCCAAGGAAGAAGGAACAAGTTCACTATCAGCAGTAGCCTCCTCTTCAGCAACATCCAACATAGTGGGCATTCTGGTCATTTTCCTCGACATCGTTTTCCTAACCCCAGGACCCAACTGCTCTGACTTGCCGCTGCTCGTGCTCGCCATGGCAGCAAGATTCCAAATTTATTTGGTAAAGGAGTAAACAATAAGCAACAGTAGATGAGAATAAGAAAGGAGTGACGATGGTGCTCCATTATTAGTAGAAGGATGAAAAAGGAAGCGAAAACAAGTAGCTTTATGCTTTTGATTAGTTTAGGCAGTGGAAGAGATGTGGCTTTTGCTTTATGATTAGTGCTTTACTGCTTTTAGGATCTCTTAAGACGAAGCAAGGAATTGAGGATTTGTTTTCGTATAGGGAGCTCTTGGTTTTAAAATTGTTTAACATAATATTCGTGTCGCCCGAGGAGAATAGAGCTCGGCGCAGTGGAGGTGAGAGCCTTTCTTTTGGAGTTTCTCACTACTTTTTATTTTGTTCTTTTTCCGGAATTAGATTTCTGGTTGAATTTCTTCGTTCCAAAGGAATGCATCGGACGGGCAGCTTTTCCGTATTCATTTTCAGAGTGACTCCTCATTTGGCTGTTTCTGTTTCAACAATTCAGCACACAACTACGTTGTTAGGTGTGCTTTAAGTAAGAATCGAACCGGAAATGACTGAACGTGTTATAGTCTCAGACCAAGTCGAACATCAGACAATCACAAAATGGATGGTTCTACTCGTATATTTTTATGTAACATATTTTTATTACTATCAAACATTCTGTTTAGAGTCATGGTTATATTATCGCGGTCCGTAACGTGAATGTTTAGAATATACATCCAGGATATGGTATTCTACCATGGAGAATTTTAAAGTGCATTTTTCACGCAATCGTTCTAATACTTTGTGAAAGCAAATACATGGTGAATTAAATAAAACAAGAAAACTAAACATAATAGAAACGCTTATGGCGTGAAGAAGAAGACAAATGCAATTGAGGCTACGCCATTATTAGTTAGTTTTTAAAGCCTAATACATTACTTTTATTATAATTTCTCCATTTTTAAGACTTGTAAATAAATATTAATGATGTTCCAATCATCCTTACTTTGAGACTTGTAAATGAATATTAATGAGGTTGTAATCATCCTTGATATTGTTTTGTATCGTCGCCATCAATAAGCATAAGAAATAAATTTTCATAACAACATACATTCGTTATTTTACATTTCTCTAATTTCATAATTCATTGATGCATCGTTTTGACAACATATAGTAGTTAGATAAACTGGTTTTCAAGAGCGACACATGAAAATATTGCTCACCAAAATTTCTCGAAAGTATCATAGTGGTTTTTTTAAGAAGTCTTACATTCTCCAATGATATGTATTACAAAAATTATGTTGCTCTAGTGAATAAGAACCAACAAAGTAATCCATACTGGAAGAACATAGCCGCAAGCTCGAAAGCCGAAAACACCAATTTGTAGTTACAAGACTTAACGGCTGAGGCAACCAACGGCTAGGATAATACACGGTTTATATACAAGATGTCATCTACGTGGGAAACAAGTCATCAATCTACGCCTATGAAACAGCAACACTAGATATATAGATCAAACTCAAATTGTAGTTGCTCTATAAGATTCTCGAGCAACTAAGAAAAAGACTCTTCACAATGTTGTTACATCGTACTAGCTATAAATAGGCAACAATACCGAGGAATACAAATATATTGAGACTAGAAAGAATTTAAATAAATAAATCATATTTTACTTTCCTATATTAGAGCTCTCTTTGTAAACTTATTAACGGTGGAAATATGTAAAATCAATGTAATTACCCTGTAGGCTACACAAAAGTGAATAAATAAGGAAATGACAGTGAATGTAAAAAATATAAAAGTTTCAGTATTTTTACTTCTAGTACTTCTCCATTTTGCATTTATTATCAAAACTCTACAATTCAACATCTCTCAAGTCACGTTTGATTATATCATATTTCAATGATTTCACAGCCGATACCTGTAATCCAACCAGCTTTTAGAGTTATACATTTGGTGAAAGAACCAGAATTTTAAGTGATGGTAATTAATTAATGGATTAACTAAATAATAATATAAGTTTTGAAATTGTCATAATTTAGCTATGGAGTTGCAACATCGTGTCCATGACAATTTTATGGTTAACTTGCATATACAGTTTGTACGAATCGAAGCTAAAACGAAAAAGATATCATGGAAGAAAAATAATAATGGTGCGGGGGTCGACCCCTGTGTTAACCCATTGGTCGGCCCATGCAGTTGTCTGAGCACAGTTTGCATCCAGTATGTAGTAAACACGTAATTCTTTTAATTCGAGCCGACGTGACTGATTTTTGTTGACCGTTTTTGAAATTAGATAGTTGTGATTGGTTGAGTGACGTGGTTGGTCTAGATTTATTTTAGAAATCTACGATCTGAAATCCCTAGGTTACACAATAAATATACCCCTAAACCTAGATGTTCTCTTACAATACAATCTTTTCTTCTTTTGGTTCTCTCTTTTTGAGAGGACCTGAACAAAAAAAATTTTGGAGAAATGGTTTTTAAAATAAAATATTTATAGAATTCTATTAGAAGTAGGATCTACAACAGCCACAAGAAAGAGCATAGGACCACGGTTGAGTACGGTAATTACTTAGATTATAAGTAATTTAAAAGTTTATGGTTTTTAATAGTTTTATTTGTAGCTTTACTTATAGTTTTTAGTAATCTTTTTCTGTAAGTAGTTTATTGTTTTTCTTATAGTTTCTTTTATTAATTTAAGTTTTGTAAGCACTTCTTTTTCTGTTTTCTTACAATTTCTTTCTATAAGTCTCTTGCTTTTCATTTTTTCTTTAGCAATTATTTCTATTAGTTATTTAGTCTTTCTACAATCTTTTACATTTTTTTAGAGAACTACAAATATTAGTTTATAGACATAGTTTTTAATCCTCTTTTTGCACTTATATTATAATAATCACATAGGATTCGTGAATATGGATTGAATAAGAATTAAATTAATTTACATTATTACATGTAAAAATTGCAGATTTACAATAAAAAGGAATTAGGCTAAATTGTGCAGATTTATAGAAACTTGCGATGAATTATGACTAGTGTTATAATTTATAAGACACAAAAAAATAAGTAGATTATTATGATAATAAAAGAGCAGAAAAATCGTAACAAAGAGAAAAGGAACAAAATCTATTATATTACTACTCAATTAGGGACTGGGTCGATAGGTTGGGCTTAGATTTGGGATTGAGTTAAGAATGAAAGAGAATATAAATTAGTAAGCTAGTACTTATTCCGACAACCTCCCATTTCAGGCAGGATCTGGTGGTCCTAGGAAGACTGGACACACTTAAGCGGAACAACAGTTGTAAGAGGTCAACGGAATGAGATTGTGTTGGGCGCAAATTATAATATTTATTAATTAAACACCAGACCGACAACATTCCCTTTCAAATAGAATATAATGGTCTCAAAAAGACCGGGCATGCTTATGCTGAAGTTGGTAGGTCAAAGAGTTAGGTTGACAACAATTGAAAATACTCGATTACCAAGCACGTAGAATCAAAGTAGGGATCACTACTACGTCTATGCGCTAGTTTACATGTCTTTTTGCTAATAGGCAGGATCTATTAATGGCATGTTAGAGGCCACAAGGATGGCAAAAGAAAAGGGTAAGAGTCGATCGAATGGTAGAACTAAGAAAGCTAGTTCAAACCAAAAGTATTTGGAATAGCAAAAATGCAAACAATGAAAGAAGAAAACTCAGTTATATGACTTATTGTTGGTAATCATATCTTTTGTGCATGGACATAGAACTGTTGTCAAGTCTAAACTTTTAGTTACTTATCATGCTTGTATTTACTTTATTCAACAGGCTTTATGTCTGATCCACTCCTCTTTATTCTTTTTCCCCCTCTTTCAGGCTCACTGGGTTGATTTTGATTATTTCATATTTCTTGTAGGAGCAACTTGTAGGAGTTTTATTTCTGATGTATCTCTTTTTCTTTTATTATTTTCAGTTCGGTGGTTTGTACTGTTACTTAAAAGTGGATTTTGCTTTCATGTACTCTAATTTATTTGTAAGGCTGAGTGAGACATGTGGTTTTTAACATGGTATTATATTATATGATGTTAACGTTCTGAAATGATGTTTATTTTATGAAAAAAATAAAAAGCTATGTTATCTTTATGTTTCCGTTGTATCTATTTTATATGTCTTGTACACTCCAGTCTCTATGATGTTATTCAGTTTTACCTACAAACGCTATGCATTTTTAAGTGTGACTATTTTAGGGATACTAAGGAGTGCAGGGTGTTTGATTTGGTATTAGAGCCTGGTTACAGGATTTCTAAAATCATGTTCTTAAATGTAAAATAATTTTCATTTTTCATATTAAAAAGAGAAGAAAGTATGTTTTCAAAATAAAAGCAACTGTGGAAATGATTTTTTATCCCTTGAAGTCCAGTAAAATATTCCTTTGACTCCTTCAAAACTTAATTTTTATTTTTCGCTTTCTCGATATGGAGGATACCCCAAATCTGCCTGAGTGTTTCCCTGTTTCTAGTTGATTCTATAGATACCTTCAGACTGCTGCACCAAACGAAGCACAAGAGCCTCCGCAATGTCCGACACCCACTGTTGTGGTTCCTCCTAACCAAATAGCAGCTGTCGACTTTTCTAGACTTTGCAAAGATTTTTCTAATCTGGGTAGTAGATATTTCTCAAGCATTGATAGTTTTATGAGGCGCGTGCTTGGCTTAAAATTACGGAGCAGATTCATGGATCATTGAGGCTCGGCGATCGTTAGAGAGTTCAGCTGACTTCTTAGCAGTTGAAGGAAGAAGCATCATATTGGTGGATGATAGTACAGGGCGAGGGGGAGAATTTGATTGGGCCGGATTTCAGGATAGATTTGAGTGAAGATTCTTACCTCAAGCCAAGGATTGTTTGCAGCTTGAGAATTTTATTCAACTGAGACAGGGGGATCTTTTTATTGAAGTATACGTCCACCAATTTAACGAGTTATCAATATTTGGACTGGGATTGGTCAATATGCGACATAAGGAGGCACTGGAGTTTACTAAGTGATTGAACTGACCCCTCCAAGGGTTGGCATTAACTCATGTGCCTATGGGAGTGACATTTGAGTCTCTCATGGAGACGACACTTATGTCAAAGGCTGCTAAAGAAGAGGATAAGAGAATATCAAAAACATCGGCAAACTTAGGGGATCATCGAAGGGGAATAACAATAAAAATTTTGGGGGACCCCAAAAAAGGGTTGGGTTAAGAAAGGTGAGAGATGCCAAAATTGTGGGATATTTGGTATTTACGCCAAGGACTGCAAAAGGGAGTTGATAAAAGGAGAGTGTTATATCTAAGTGGAGTCTGGACATGTCAAGAGGAAGTGTCCTTAGAGGGTTGGTGCGGCATAGATGGTTGGTACACATACAGTTTAAGTTTAACTTTTAGATGCAGCCTCATCTAACAGCAGAGTGGGTAAATGAGAGTTGAGTTCATACCTTTGGCTAGAGCATTTCTACATATAGAGTGGTGCTTATGGCACTACTAGGTGTGGATTGTTTGGAGTTTAGACATTGTTAGCTTTTTGACGAGCCATCTCAGATATTGAGAAGAGGATGGCTAGTTGAAGGTGGTCATAGTGGGCGTAACCTAGTATTGACCTATGAAGGATCAATTAAGATGGATTATTTTCTCCTTAAACCTATATGTTGGAATATTTAGTTTAATACCTATGATAGGATCTTTCCATGTGTATATTGAGAAGGTCGCCGAACTCCAACCGAAGCAAGAAGATTTTGGGAAAAACTGAGGAAATTTTGGAAAGGATTGGTAAGGGTAAGTATTTTTGAATAAGGGGTTCCATTATTTTACTACAAAGACGGATAGTTTCTTTGGCTCTGCAATAAGAATAAGTAAGTTGTTTTAGAAGAACCATTATACTTAGCCTTATGTAGAATGTCTTTTTGATTAGGAACCAAGATTTTCCCATAGTTAAATTTCATCGTTAATGATTTCCACCATTTATGAGTAATGAAATGCATTAGAGATGAAGCCGCTAGTAATACACCCGGTGGATCTTAAGAGCAGTTGTCGTATCTTTTTGACCAAATTATACCTAAGCATGGTTATTAATTTGATTGGGTATGGTGTTTGGTTATGTTTTGGAGTAAGTCGACTGGGGTTTGCATAGATGATAAACTGGTCTAATCAAATGATAGCAAGGAATACGTAACACCCCGTGTTTTCGATAAACATTAAAGTAATGAATTAAAGAATAATTAATTTTAAATGTGAGAATTAAGGGAAATGGGTTATGCCATTACGTTCGTCTCAGAATTCTGGTTGAGATAGAGTCCGAGTTTGCATGAATTGGACTTCGTATGAAGAAGTTATGGCCTTCGGAAGTTTCAAAAATTTCAAAATTCAAATTTAAACTCAGAAGAGGGCAGGGGAGGAAAAATTCCCGCCCAGGCCAGGTCGGCCAGGAGGTCGACCCTAGTGTCGACCTGGGGGTCGACCTACCCCCCTCCCCCCTCCCCGGGCAGATCTGAAAGGATGACGATTTTTGACTCCCTGTTGAGTCATTAGGGCTGAGATGTTATCCTATCTTGACTGGATGGTCTTGATTATTTTTAGGGTTAATCTGACGGCTCTAAATTAATTAAACCTCTATAAAAGCAACCTAACTCTCAACCCTAAATCACAAATATTCATACCAAGAGTCGCCATGCCATCAATGATGAACCTAGAATAGCCGTCATCTCTTTCAACTCAAAGGAAAGATTGAAGCTACGTCAAAATTAAATCTAATCAGATTCAACTAAGAAAATTGAAACTATCTACATCAAAGGCGAGCAATTCAATTTCAGAATACAGATCCCAGAACTCAAGAATTCCTTTTTGTTTGTAAGTGTAGTTATCTTTCAGATGTGAATGAGTTAAAGACATGGTTTGTAATGAATTGTAAGATAGAATTGTATCAAGTTGTATGTGATGCTGATTTATGTTTATTCATGTCTATTTTATCGTATATGCCTATGAACTATTGTGGTCTATCGAACCTATTATGTTATGTGGAAATTGGTGAATAAACCTATGATGTTATGAAATTATCGTATATACGTTTGGTGATATTATGATACATACAAGTTTTAGGCTAAGTCACGTCGTTTATGCCTAATTGATTAGATCCATTATGCGTACACGTTTAGATCCACGACCTTGTATAATTTGGTGATTATATCTATATGTTGTATGTCAATTTAGAAATTATGCCATGTTTATGCAAGCTAAGTGATGCTATCATGTTATGAATACATGCAAGTTTATAGGTTAAAAACATGATTATGTAAACCTATATGTTTAGATCTACAACTTTATATGTTAGAACCATATGCCTTTATGTTAGATCAATATTAACATGATTCAATCTCTATGCAAGTTCACCGCTACACGTTTAATTAGATTTTGGTAGTTCTTTGTAAAACTATTATTTTATGACTCATGTTGCATAGATCTAGTTTGCAAGTTCATAATTTAAAAGTATATTATGCCAAGTTCATGTGACACATCATAGTTAGATCCATATTTATGTATGATGTTGGAAAGTTGCAAGTTCCTCTTTTCCCCCTTTTTAGTTTATTAGTTAGGCTAAAATGTCGAGCCTAACATCATACGAAATTTTGCGAACGTACAACGGGGGTAATGTTGGGGAAAACATGAAACTTTACGTACTTAACATATTTGGCTCATAACCATGTAAATGGTATGGCTTTGAAATGGTATAATTTACTTACCAAAATTATGAATTTGATTTAGAAGGAAAGTGGGCCATAACAATAAATTGTTGACAAATTTACATATAAGCATAAAAGAATAAAAATGTAAATTTAGAAAAGACGAATATGCCTAACCCGAGGTTAGATTGAGTTGTGTTGTAAAACTGCTCGGAACCGACCGGCACATCCAGTAACCACAACAAATACCTGTCTAATGTGGGTGGTTAGTGCATTGAGCCCCAAAAGGACCCGAGGTTAAACCGAGTTGTGGTGTAAAACTGCCCAGAACCGACCGGCACATCCAGTGACCACAACAATACATGTCTAATGTGAGTGGTTGGTGCTCTAATAAAGCTAATTCAAGAGTGGTAGGGTTAAGTCAATTAAGGAAACACTTAACCAATTCAACATGTTAGCTAAAATGATGGGCGAGGTTAGGTAAATTTGGACACTTAACTAATTCAACATGTTGGCTGGAAAACCCCAGTAACGGGGAACCATTTCAGCAGTAACCTACGTAGATGTATCATGGGACCCTGAACTAGGCAGGGTAGGGCACGATTACTGGGCTAATTATAAGCGGCCAAAAACATCGGCGATGGTGCATCATTGTAGGTTCCGACGGAGTACGGGCGTGCACGTACTCCGGAGTGGAAAAAGCCGGCACTGAGCATCAGTAGTCATACACTGTGCATCTTGAATCGTGTCGGATTGCCACCATAGGATTTGATACACCCCGTGGTGGGACCAGCACAGGTATCTACAGTCAAGCGGGGGCCGAATGACACACGTGATAAATGCATGCGAGTAGGAGCCAATCGATATAAGAGGATCATTTCACCAAGAACACGTGGTGCTAGTTGGACAAATATAAGTAGGTGCAGAGAATTTAAACATGGGTGCGATGTATATTCGGTTTATCCTGCCTTATATAGTTTTATGTTAGTTTGTTGTTCTGGTACTGTCCTATTTTCAGTTTATTCCTATCATGACATTTTCCTTATTCACACACTGAAAAGTCACTAGACTTACTCAGACTTATGTCTGACCCATTTTTCTTTCGTCTTCTTTTCTTCTGTCCCCCCCCCCCTCAAGTAGCCATGGAGGGAATAGCTCAGCTTAATTTGGACCGTTCATCTTTCCAAGCTTGAAGACTCTGTGATGTATGGCTTGGAATCTCTTATCTTTGGCTATGGATTTGGACACACTAGACTTGGGGATTTATGCAATTTTATTTATGTTATATGCTTCTTTATGTTTTAATCAAGACAGAGATTATGATGAAATATTTTGGAAGTTATATTGAGATAATTTACTGTAATGGTTTTTTTTGTATTGAACCACGTATGAAATAAATGTTTGTTTTCCGCTGCTTATATTTCTGTCTTGTAATTTTTCCGTGTCTTTTACCTATAATGCTCCATCGAAGTTAAGGCATTCCCTTTGTGAGTGACCATAATGGAGGTGGGGTGTTTCACTTGGTATCAGAGCAAAGGTTTACTAGATCAAATAAAAGTTTTTGAAAACTATTTTCAAAAAGAAGCATTTTTCAAGAAAAAGTGTTATTTTATTTTAAAAGGCATAATCCCCCAAAGCCATATGCATTATCTTTCTATCCTTTGTCTTCAATCTTTCCTTTTTAGTTTCAGCAAGTCTGGGAATCTTAACCTTATAGAGGGTGTACTGATACCCGGCTGGTTCAGGAGGTACCTGGAGGCTAGGGCCAACGACGCAGACCCAGCAGACATTCCTTATCCCCCAGCTACAGCGGTTCCTCCTCCTCCTCGTGCAAATGCTTTCTCAAAAATATGTAGGGACTTTTGAGCCATGGGTGGAAAGAACTTCAATGGAAATGAATCCTTCGTGGAAGCAAGAAACTGGCTCAAAGAAACTGAGGATTTGTTCGATATCTTCGAAGTGGATGATAGGTAGAAGATACAGTTGGCGTATGGTTGCTCAAAGATGAAGCTTCCTATTGGTGGGAAGTCACTAACGCCGAAAGTCTAATTGAAACTTGGATGGATTTTAGGATGAGGTTTGAAATGAAATTCCTCTCACAAGCTGAACGAAGCCTACAGATGGAGAAGTTCTTAGCTCTCAGACAGGGAAGTATGTCGGTCAAGGAATACGTTAACCAATTTAATCAGCCGGCTAGGTTCCGATTGGAGTTAGTGAACACTCCACATAAGAAGGCTCTCCGCTTTGTTAAAGGATTGAATGAGCCACTGCACAGCGTAGCTATGTCCCATATACCTATGGGTGCGACTTATGAAAGACTGGTGGACATGGCACTGTTACAAGAAGAAGGTAAGGTTGGCAAGAAGGAGACAAAGGTGGAAGCATCTCAAGATAAGAAAGGGGAAGGATCACAGAGTAAGAAGACAGATTCCAAGAAGGGCGGGAAAAACTATAAAACCCGTGACAAGAGGAAGTTTATTTTTTGTGGCATTCCTGGACATCTGGTTAAGGACTACAGGAAGAAGAAAAGGAAGATGGGTGGCTGTTTTCATTGCAGCAAGGCAGGACACATGGGTAGGGACTGCCCAAGAAAGCAAGGGCAGAGAGTTGGATCTACTTCTGGAGGGCAGGTTCACGCTCTCATGGCACCTCTGCAAGAACAAGGTAGAAATGTTTCTGTTGAGAGTTTAGTTTATCTTTTTGATCATCCTGTTCGTACACTTTTTGATTCTGGCGCATCGAACTCTTTTATATCTACTGCTTTAGTTGAATCTCTGCACCTAGACACCAGTTTAGTAGAGGATCCCTTGGTTGTTTCAAATCCAATTGGGGGCTCAACTTATTTGTTAATGATTCATTTGGATTTGGAAATTTCTATTTAAGTGTGGGGTTTAGATGCAATGCCTATGTTTTGGGCTTCACGGGCTATGGGTTGATTCTAGGCATGGATTGGCTATCCAGTAATGGTGCCATCCTCGATTGTGAAAAGAGAGTGGTTAGACTCGTGACTCGCCTTGGTAACACTCTCGAAATTTCTTGTAATCCCATGAACTCTTTAGTTATCTAGAATCTCTGGATGCGTCTATTGAGAATTTGCAGTCTGTTAGTGTAACAACCCGTATTTTTGGCCGTCAAATATTTTATTTAATTTATTATTTTAAAATATTATATTTGGAATATTAATGATTTTTAATATTGAATTCGTTATTTAAAACGAAGTTTTAACGTTAATTTTATTTATAATATAAAACGAGCTCGAAATGGCGCTGTAGTTCGTAATATTGAATTTTGAACTTCAACTGAATATACAGGATTCGATATAAGTCGGATTTCTGCGAAACAAGAAACGTTGGAACCGTATTGATGGTAATTTTCATACGAAAGAGAAAAATTCAGATTTCGTGTTGTAGTTTGTTAGTTATGGCTAAATCAAATTTTAAAATAGTCGCTATGGAAAATCGTTAATAAAATATACACGTTAAAATAGCCATTTTACAAACGGACTTCATTTTTGACAAAATTAGTTTCATTGGAACCGTATCGTTAAATTATTATACGGTGTTGAATTCTGTGGCAAACCGATGTCGTATGTGACCACGGCAGCCACAAACGCCCGTTCAATTTCTACAGCGCGTAGTTAATTTAATAAAGGGGTTTTTTGAGTGTAACTTGAGCAGACGATCGAATTAGACCACGAAACCAGTTTCGTTGAGTTCGTATCATCGATTAGAGTCAGGGTAAGCATATAGTTTGTTATTTTTGGAGACCGTGTAATTTGGTGTCCAGAATGGCATTGCGGTGCGCGTAAAAATAGACTACCAGGGAAACAGTCTCAAAATGCGATGAAACTGGTGCCGTTGGGTTCGTATTGAAAAATTATTGTAGGATTTCGAAGTTTCAAATTGATTTGATTTATCTAGTGATCGTGAAAAATTTAAATGCGTGTTGATTTCCGGTTTTATAAAGGAAATTTTTTCAAATGACCTCGGATTTCGATGAAACTTGTCCCATTGGGTTCGAAATACCTTTTCACACTAAGATTAGCTTTTTTATCAGTAAACAGAAATTTTATATGGTGGTTTTTAACACGATTTCTCCACGACGAAGTTTTGTACATTATAATATTATTAAATGATCCCACCACTTAACTTCTCATTTTGCTTTTGCTTACGTTCTTTTGGTTTCTTGCCTCCACGTGATCATTTCTTGCATTGAAAACTTCCGTTACATTGTGCATTTCTTGCATCCTGTTCTTTTAATTCCTTGCGCCCAAACACATTTGCGTCCCAATCTCCCCAGCAGCTTGTCTCCCAAACTTTCATTTCCGTGGCCACCAGTCCACTTAACACCGTGACAACCACGCTTTACCTTGAAATCCTCACCACGCAACACAGCTGTCCTACTTTACTGCATGCCTACCCTATATCCAAAGTTTGACTCCCACGCATCTTCCCTCTATAAAAGATACTGCTTTCTTCGTTCGTTTTTTTTATTTCTTGCTTCAGTAATGGAAACACAATGGGTTCCCTCACAAAATAAAATATATATAATAAACAAAACTCCTCTCTCTTTCCCCTGAAATAACCATAACAAAAATAAGGTCACATATACTCTGCGCACGAGGTGGAGAAGAGATGCATGGCGATGGGTGGACGTTTTGCTGGGTGGTGCGGTAAGTAGATGGGAGGACGGGTTCGATTGTAGAAGCTGCACCGGGTGGGGGAGGAAGAAAAACGCGAGCATCGGATTCTTGTATGGGTTTCGGATGATGGGTTCTTGGGTTTGACTTGCGGTTGCTAATAGGAGGGGGTCCTGTTGAACGCAAAAGGAAGAACAGCAAGGGTACAGTGGAGATATACGGTTACAGGAAAAAAAAGTAAAAAAAAGAAACAGACGTGGTTGCATGGGCGTAGGTGGGGAGAACAAGTATGGAAGGGGTATATGCATGAATGGGGCACGTTTTTCTGGTATGGATCATTTTATTGGTGCATGGGGTGTCGGCAGCAAATGAGGTGCATGGGATATAGAGAGGATGGCGAGGTCAAGTCGGAGGGAAGGCGGTGATGAAGTAAAAAGGGGGGCTGTGTGTGTTTCATGCGGAAGACAATAGAAGGCACAGTAGTGAAGACACATAGGAGAAGGCGGAAAGTTTGGAGGGATCAAGGCGTGAGGAAGTGGATGAACAGTAAGTGTATATGGAACGTCATAACATAGCTTAACGTTAATTAAAGTTTAATATGCATGAGTACAATTTAATACACCTAAGTACTAATATAACGTTCCCAAACTTTTGTTTTGAACAGGCCAAATTCGTTTCAAAGATGCCTAACTACAGTTTCATACTTAAATATGCGTAGTAGTATTCATGTGCCTAGATTGACGAACTAAGGTAATTACGAATTTCGTTCCTTTGTAGTTAATATGGACCGACTTTTACATATCATGCTGTTAACAACATTATTTAGGATATAATAGATATTATATATACGCCAAAATTATAGAATTTTGACTAATTATCTATTTGAGTTGCCTAATCACTTATAAGTTACAACGTCTCACGTGCCAAGTCTTAGGATTAATACAAATGCCTAATACTTAATTAAAATATACCTAATTATGTTATGTATATATTCCAAAACGTGAATATGCCAATTCAGAAAAAAAACGTGGATAAGTAATCATTTGTTTACTTTGTTTTATTCATACTCAGTTCCCTTTTGTTATGCCAAATTATATGTATATATGGCATGCCTTGATGGCTATATTCATAATGTGCCTAACTGAATTAGAAAATGCTTGACCAAATAATAATGTACACGACCGGGTTCACAATGCCAATCGAAGGTTTATAAAACATTTACTAGTGTTTTTGTTAAATAAAAATAGTATTTAAGTTTTTATAATATTAAATTATAAGTGAATAACACGTGTTAAATTTATAGCTTGGTCATACAGTATCGGAATTAGACCAAACAAGAAGCGTGGAACTGTGTCGATGGGCGTAATATTCTGAAATTTAAACGGATGGAGTTGAACACAGCTGGAAGTTTGTACAACGAACCATTCTGACGACGAATAGAAAATAAAGGTGAGTTAAACTCACTCAGTTCTTCCCTCTTATATTTTATATAAGTAGGGTTTTAGAATTGTGTGCTATGGTTGTTTGTTTGTTGTTCGTTGTTGATTTTATATTCATACATGGACTGAAACGATTAAATTAAACGTTCGTTTAATTTAATTGAAGCTAATCGTTATTTCTAACGATTAAATCCAATTGAGGTAATTTACCTCAGTGGTTACGTTTATGGTGATATAAACATTAATTTGTTGAATGGTTGAATTGTTGTTATTTGCCCAGTATTGTTTGTTACAGTTATTATTGATTATTTAACTAGTTATGTCATCTATTTAAATAGAAACCGAATATTGATTGACCATTTGAACTGAATAATTGGAATGGTGATAACAGGTTGGATAATATTGATAACATTTATCAATATGATAAAATTGTTGTTATGAAATGTGAAATTAGTGTATATTTCACGGGTTGGTACTATAGTAGCCATTTGCCTCTTTAGTACCGTCAATGAAAAAAAGATTTTCGAAATCAATATTAATTTCGAATGGTTTCAAAGTTATAAATATATTTTTATATGGATTTAAAATGCAGTTTTACTATAAAGATAAATATCAAAGTTAAATTTAGAATCTTGATAAATATGTAAAATATAACTAGGAGAGATGCAAGATATATTAGATACATGTGTGGACGATATAAATTTATCATATTAGCTATTTAAAATGTTAAAATAATTTTGTAAAAGCCTTAACGATTTGAAAGGAAGTTTAAATGGAATTCAAACAATGAAATGGAAAAATGGAATCGTGGGTATACGAGAATGTATAGGGAAGTTTAAAGAGCAATATTCTGGTAATAAAAGAGTGTTTTAATAAGCATTGTCTTAAAATATACGAAATGTGATTCAATGATAATTAGCGAATAAGATTAAATAAATCGACAAATTTGGAAATGAGTATTGTTTTGGAAATGGAATTTCATATTTTTATGAAGTGGATCTGAAAATATGAATACTGATTTTATAATTGAGATTTAGAAATGAGATTTATAAATGGGATCGAGTAAAATAGATGGGAGTGAATTTTATTCCAAAGTTCGGGATGTGGTATTCCGAAGTTCGAAATAATACAAAAAGGCAAGAGTATAAATGAAGTTGAGAGTTCGGATAACGACGTTGAATATTAGTCGTCGATAATGAATTAAAAATGGAATTTTCTTTTAAACGAAGTTAAAAATATGAAAAGAAGACAAATGGTAAGTTGTCATGATTAATTTAAAAATGATTTTGTAAATGGGAATTTGAAGTTTTGAAAATGGAAATCGAATGTGTAAATAAAGTAAGGGTTGTAAATGTGTTTTGTAACATTGGTTACAAAATGGAATGGCCTATTTTTGAGATGCAAGATTTTTTATAAAGGATTATTGTATGCTGTAATCAACGAATAAGTTGTCGAGTAGGATTTAAAGGGGCTGTGATAAATATAAGTTGAATTGGTGGATACAGATCAATATAAAGGATTGAAAGGATATCAAAATAATAAATATATAAGCTATTAATATAAGATTTATAAAAGCGTGGTTATATGGCTTTAAAACAAATGGATGTCAAAATGTTTTGTAATACAATAGAGTTATGAAGGAATCTATTTCTAATAGAATTGAAGTTCATATATAACATCGTGAAGGGTTATTAACATAAATCGAAAGAGTTAAAAAGAGTTATTTAAGTAAATGTGATCGAGATTTAAATAGGTTTCTAGAGGAATGATATTAGTTTATAAACAAGAATAGTTGAGGGAAACATAAGTTACGATTCCCATGCATGATATTATAAACTGTTTTTCGACAAGCTTATAAGTTGAATAAAGATGAAGGTGGAGAATATTCTTATACTATGATAAGAAGTAAAAAGCGATGTTCCAAATGTTGGAAAGGTTAAAATTAACGGATGGTTCGTTAAAGAGGCTAATGATACTGAGTATTGAACGAGTGAATCCATTTTCTTTTATGGATGAATGTTTGTTTATTTAATAGTTAAATAACCGACTATCAAATTTGGCCCATACGATTGTTAGTATGGAAAGACCGGGATCGAATATACATTCGAAAACCATTCCGTCTAGCAAATACGAATACGTTGAAGATGCTGATTCAAGATGAAGCTATTGAAGACCGTGGATCTTCATAAGCGGAAGGGTTGCTTAAAATCTCTGATTGCAAGCAGAGATAAACTGTGACTATGTCGTGGTTGGAATCTACGGGTTCGCAAGAACTTCTCGCTACTGATTCTCAGGGTGATTCCTAGAATGCAGTAGGAGGGTACCTTCGGTTCATCCTGTTCCTGGATGACTTGTATGGATGAATGTCTGACAGAGTATTTCCAGAAAAGTCACATATATTGATTTCTCCAACTGTACCAAGAGTGGAAGCGGAGAAGGAAACTTCTTTTAGCTAACAAGTAATGTATTATTGTGGACGTCAATTAGTGATTCTGATGGATTAACTATGTGGCATTCGAAGTAAATATGATGTGCTGATAAAGCGTAGCCTTAAGCCTCATCAACCGGGAAATGAAAAAAATCGGGCAGGTAGCATGGCTATGTGGGTCGCTCCCATTAGGGTGTATAATCACCTATCTAGAGAAAATCAAATTCCTTCTTTAATCTATTTCGATGTTGTCCCTTATCGGGAAACGGTGGTTTGAGCCCAACCGGTGGTGATATACATTCGATACACTCAAGTGAAATGAGTGGTCGGTCATGTGAGAGCCGGGGTGCAAGACGTTCTTGTTGAACCCAGTGTATTCGCCTCTAGAGATACACTATCAACAGGTGGTCCCATACCTTGTCATAGTCAGGAATCCAATTTCCAATAAGCGCCCGTGGTTTTGATTTTATACTATATACGCAGAGCGTGAAATGCAAGCGTTCTGCTAGATTGTTATTTACTTGTATTTAGACACTATTATAATATCAGAAAAGATACTGATTTCAAAAGTGTTTTAGGTTATCGTAAGGTAAAAACCATCCGTGTTTAAGTGTGGATTTGGTCTTACGATTACCCTTTCCTTTTGAAAAGATTTTGAACTTTAAAATCATGGTTGGATGGTTTACCTTAATACTGTGCGAGTTTATCTCACTCTGGTTCACCAGACTGACCCCGTGTTTTGTAAATGCTCGGGTTAGCCCGGATGTGTACAGGTTCAGGTTATCGAATGATGTGAAGAAACGAGCTGGAAGAGTCCAGACGTGTGATATTATATAGCTACTATTCCGCTATGTGTTGTATCTGAGGATAGGTTATTATAACTGTCCCGTTATGTGATGTGCTCTGATATTGTAAGTATTTTTAAAGCTCTCAATAAAGATTTATTTCTGTATTATATTTTGTTCCACTGCGATGTGAGACTCTGATTATGTTCTTCTTCTTCTTCTATTCTAATATTTCTTTCTTTCTTATCTCACCCTCTAAATTCTTTCTACAAAACGTTCCAGTATTTTTCGGTGATGGAAGGTCGGCATGAGTTACGGTAAAGGTATTTATGTCGATTTTCGGGGCCGAAAATCCGCTGGTCGTTACAGTTAGAGTAGTCCGTGAATACTCGGATGTCTTTGAAGAGGTTAAAGGGTTACCTCCGAAATAGTAGATAGACTTCCGCATATACCTCGTTGATAATGCAAAACTCGTCGCTCTATCCGTTAGACACATGGCTCCAAGGGAGAGGAAAAAACTCAGCAAGCAAGTTAAAGAGCTGCTTGAGAAGGGGTTTATAAGGTGGAGTATTTCTGAATGGTGTGCTCCAGTAGTGTTCGCAACTAAAGCGGACGGTTCGCTTCGCCTATGCGTTGATTATAGGGAGCTAAACAAGCTGACCAAGAAGAATAGGCACCCACTCCCAAGAATAGACGACTTGTTCGATCAACTTGTAGGTGCATCGGTTTTCTCCAAACTAGATTTAGCTATCGGGTTTCATCAGTTGAGAGTGGCTGAAGATAGCATTGACAAGACTGCATTCAGAACTCCGGATGGTTTCTTCGAGTGGCTTGTCATGCCTTTTGGCCTGAAAAACGCACCCGCTTACTTCATCGATTTGATGAGTAGGGTGTTCAGGGAGTTCCTCAATAAGTTTGTGGTGGTCTTCGTAGACGACATTTTGATTTTCTCGAAGAGTGAGGAAGAGCATGCTCAGCATCTAAAGGAAGTCATGGACACTCTTCGTGCACACCAGTTAAAAGCCAAATTCTCCAAATGCCACTTATGGAGGAAAGAAGTAAGGTTTCTTGGACACGTGGTGTCCAAAGAGGGATTAGCTGTGGACCCCATAAAAGTAATTGCGGTGCAAGATTGGAAGGTCCCACGAAATGCAACCAAAGTCCGAAGCTTCCTCGGGCTAGCGGGCTTTTACTGAAAGTTCATCAAAGATTTTATGAAAATCTCTGCCTCACTTACAAAGTTGACAAAGAAGAGCTTAACTTTCACTTGGGACTTGGATTGCGATATTGCTTTCCAACACTTAAAAAGAGCTCTAACAACAGCCCCAGTGCTGACATTGCCGGATGGGAGCAAGATGTTTACCGTATACACGAATGCTTGTGGTACGGGATTAGGAGCTGTCTTGATGCAAGAAGGGAAGGTAGTAGCTTATGGAGGCCGACAGCTGAAAACACATGAGAAAAACTACCCAACCCACGACCTAGAGTTGCTGCCATTGTCTTTGCGCTTAGGTCTTGGCGCCATTATCTCCTAGGTGAGAAGTTTGAATTATATACTGACCATAAATCGTTGAAGTACCTTTTCTCATAGAAAGATCTTAACTTGAGGCCACAAAGGTGGATGGAATTCTTGGCATCCTACGATTTCGAGATTTCCTATACCCTTGGCAAGGGCAATGTAGTAGCAGATGCCTTGAGTAGAAAGAAGCTGACCTTAAGCCCTCTCTTTTTTTAAAGGAAGAGCTTGGAGTATATAGCCAACTTTGATTTTAGACCCTCTGTCGATCATGTGACTGGTTTGTTAGCATCGCTAGAGGTGCGACCTACTCTTTTGGACTCAATAGGTACCGCACAATGTGAAGAGCCTCAGCTAGTTGATTTGATAGATAAGTTAAGTAGGGGTGAGACTTCTAGTCACCTCAAAAGATACTCCATCGATGATAAGGGTTGGATGAGACGGGATGGAAGGCTGTATGTCCCACAAGCAAGGGATTTGGTGAAGAAAGTTCTTGAAGAAGCACACTATTCCAAGTTGACCATACACCCCGGTGGAGACAAGATGTATAAAGACGTAAAAAGGGTTTTGTTTTGGGATGGCATGAAGAGGGATGTAGCTGAATTCGTCTCGAAGTGCTTAGTATGCCAACAAGCCAAGGCGGAACAAAAGAAGCCTGGTGGTTTGCTTCATCCTCTAGAGGTCCCACAGTGGAAATGTGACAGCATCTCGATGGACTTTATTGATGGACTGCCTAGGTCAAGAAGAGGCAATACCAGTATTTGGGTAATAGTGGACAGGCTCATAAAAAGCGCTCACTTCATACCCGTTAAGAGTAGAAGGACTGTCTCTTCTCTAGCATCTATATATCTTAAAGAGATAGTCCAACTCCATGGGATACCCTCCAACATTGTTAGCGACCGAGATCCTATCTTTACGAGCGAGTTTTGGAAGAGCTTGCGAGAGGCTGTAGGCACACAGTTATGCTTAAGCACGGCCTATCACCCCCAAACCGATGGTCAGACAGAAAGAGTGAACAGAGTGTTAGAAGACCTCTTGAGATTATGCATTCTTGACTTCGGAGGAACATGGGAGGATCATCTTCCTTTGGTGGAGTTTGCCTACAACAATAGCTACCAAGCCACCATAGGTATGGCACCCTTCGAAGCTTTATATGGAAGACCGTGCCAATCACCAACTTGTTGGTGGGAGTCTACAGATAAGCTCATACTTGGACCAAATATGATTAGAGAAACTTTAGAGAAAGTGGACTTGATATGAAAAAGAATAAAGACTGCCCAAGATAGACAAAAGTCCTACACAGATAAGAAAAGGACTGACCTTGAGTTTGAGGTTGGGGATAGGGTTTTCCTTAAAGTATCTCCTTTGAGGAACGTCGTTCGCTTCGGATCCGCAGGAAAGTTGGCACCAAGATTTGTAGGGCCATTTCCTATCATTGAAAGGATTGGGAAGATGGCTTACAGAGTAGAGCTTCCCGAAAGATTAGCTGGAGTTCATAATGTCTTTCACGTTTCTCACTTACAAAAGTGCTTACATGAGTCTGCGGAAGTGGTGGAACCAAGCATATTAAAGGACGTAGAAGTAGAACGAGAGGCGACTGTGAGAAGAGTTCCAACTCGTATCTTGGGTACAGAAGTCAAAAAGCTATGCAACCGCGAAGTCAAACTTGTAAAAGTTCAAAGGATTGATGCTGAGGAAGACGCGACTTGGGAGACTGAGACCAAAATACGCGCAGCCTACCCTTTTTTTAGGGTACATCTTTGATCTCTTTTTCCTTAAGTTTGTTCATGCTCGTATCTATCTTTTTAGTATTTTCCTCATTGTTGTTCTCAATCCTTAGGTAGAAACCAATGGATGTAAACATGTATTTGAAACATGTTATAATTGATGGTTGCAAGTGGTTGTAAGTGATTGGTAGTGGTTGCTCGTGGATGCATATACACACACTTTAGGTATTAGATCGGCTCAGTCACTTTCATATTGCATATGCATATATGTACTTATATATGATTGAAACTTGATGTGTTATCATGTGGATGTTGCATTTGTATGAATGATTGTGCACTCATGTAGAAAGTATGATTAGGGAAGATTGCATACATTATGGACGCATGACACCGACACGACTAGCATTAAGGAGGTCAACTGAATCAGTAGACCGCCTGATTTTGTATTAGATAAGGACATGTACACACACTATGCATATGATCATGAAGCATTAGAAGTCTTTTAAGGACAATGGACGCATGTGTTTGATGGTTGAGTAGATGGACGATTGGATGGTAGGATATACGTTCTTCTTGACTTGAAGATTTCGTGGGCAAAATCCTTTAAGGAGGGAAGAATGTAACACCCCGTGTTTTCGATAAACCTTAAAGTAACGAATTAAAGAATAATTAATTTTAAATGTGAGAATTAAGGGAAATGGGTTTCGCCATTACGTTCGTCTCAGAATGCTGGTTCAGATAGAGTCCAAGTTTGCGTGAATTGGACTTTGTATGAAGAACTTATGGACTTCGGAAGTTTCAAAAATTTCAAAATTAAAATTTAAACCCAGAAGATGGCAGGGCTGGAAAAATTCCCGCCCAGGCCAGGTCGACCAGGAGGTCGACCTACCCTACAGGTCGACCTAGGGGTTGACCTACCCCCCTGCGGGTAGATCTGAAAGGATGACGATTTCTGACTCCCTGCTGAGTCATTAGGGCTGAGGTGTTATCCTACCTTGACTGGATGGTCTTGATTATTTCCAAGATTAATCTGACGGCTCTAAATTGATTAAACCTCTATAAAAGTAACCTAACTCTCAAACCTAAATCACAAATATTCATACCAAGAGCCGCCATGCCGTCGATGGTGAACCTAGAATAGCAGTCATCTCTTTCAACTCAAAGGAAAGATTGAAGCTACGTCAAAATTAAATCTAATCAAATTCAACTAAGAAAATTCAACGATCTACATCAAAGGCGAGCAATTCAATTTCAGAATACAAACCCCAGAACTCAAGAATTCCTTTTTGTTTGTAAGTGTAGTTATCTTTCAGATGTGAATGAGTTAAAGACATGGTTTGTAATGAATTGTAAGATAGAATTGTATCAAGTTGTATGTGATGCTGATTTATGTTTATTCATGTCTATTCTATCGTATATGCCCATAAATTATTGTGGTCTATCGAACCTATTAGGTTATGTGGAAATTGGTGAATAAACTTATGATGTTATGAAATTATCATATATACGTTTGGTGATATTATGATACATACAAGTTTTTGGCTAAGTCACGTCGTTTATGCCTAATTGATTAGATCCATTATGCATACATGTTTAGATCTACGACCTTGTATAATTTGGTGATTATATCTATTTGTTGTATGTCAATTTAGGAATTATGCCATATTTATGCAAGCTAAGTGATGCTATCATGTTATGAATACATGCAAGTTTATAGGTTAAAAACATGATTATGTAAACCTATATGTTTAGATCTACAACTTTATATGTTAGAACCATATGCCTTTATGTTAGATCAATATTAGCATGATTCAATCCTTATGCAAGTTCACCACTACACGTTTAATTAGATTTTGGTAGTTCTTTGTAAAACTATTATTTTATGACTCATGTTGCATAGATCTAGTTTGCAAGTTCATAATTTAAAAGTATATTATGCCAAGTTCATGTGACACATCTGTAGTTAGATCCATATTTATGTATGATGTTGGAATGTTGCAAGTTCCTCTTTTCCCCCTTTTTAGTTTATTAGTTAGGCTAAAATGTCGAGCCTAACATCATACGAAATTTTGCAAACGTACAACGGGGGTAATGTTGGGGAAAACATGAAACTTTACGTACTTAACATATTTGGCTCATAACCATGTAAATGGTATGGCTTTGAAATGGTATAATTTACTTACCAAAATTATGAATTTGATTTAGAAGGAAAGTGGGCCATAACAATAAATTGTTGACAAATTTACATATAAGCATAAAAGAATAAAAATGTAAATTTAGAAAAGACGAATATGCCTAACCCGAGGTTAGACTGAGTTGTGTTGTAAAACTGCTCGGAACCGACCAGCACATCCAGTAACCACAACAAATACCTGTCTAATGTGGGTGGTTAGTGCATTGAGCCCAAAAAGGACCCGAGGTTAAACCGAGTTGTGGTGTAAAACTGCCCAGAACCGACCGGCACATCCAGTGACCACAACAATACCTGTCTAATGTGAGTGGTTGGTGCTCTAATAAAGCTAAGTCAAGAGTGGTAGGGTTAAGTCAATTAAGGAAACACTTAATCAATTCAACATGTTAGCTAGACTGATGGGTGGGGTTTGGTAAATTTGGTAACTTAACCAATTTAACATGTTGGCTAGAAAACCCTAGTAATGGGGACCCATTTCAGCAGTAACCCACGTAGATGTATCATGGGACCCTGAACTATGCAGGGTGGGGCACGTTTACTGGGATGATTATAAGTGGTCAAAAACATCGGTGGTGGTGCATCAGTGTAGGTTCCGACAGAGTACGGGCGTGCACGTACTCCAGAGTGGAAAAAGCAGGCACTGGGCATCAATAGTCATACACTGTGCATCTTGAATCGTGTCGGGTTGCCACCATAGGATTTGATACACCCCGTGGTGGGACCAACACAGGTATGTACAGTTAAGTGGGGGCCGAATGACACACGTGATAAAGGCATGCGAGTAGGAGCCGATCGATATAAGGGGATCACCAAGAACACGTAGTGCTAGTTGGACAAATATAAGTAGGTGCAGAGAATTTAAACATGGATGCGATGTATATTCGGTTTATCCTGCCTTATATAGTTTTATGTTAGTTTGTTGTTCTGGTACTGTCCTATTTTCAGTTTATTCCTATCATGACCTTTTCCTTATTCACACACTGAAATGTCACTAGACTTACTCAGACTATGTCTGACCCATTTTTCTTTCGTCTTCTTTTCTTCCGTTCCCCCCCCAGGTATCCAGGGAGGGAATAACTCATCTTAATTTGGACCGTTCATCTTTCCAAACTTGAAGACTCTGTGATATATGGCTTGGAATCTCTTATCTTTGGCTGTGGCTTTAGACACACTAGACTTGGGGATTTATGCAGTTTTATTTATGTTATATGCTTCTTTATGTTTTAATCAAGACAGAGATTATGATGAAATATTTTGGAAGTTATGTTGAGACAATTTACTGTAATGGTTTTTTTTGTATTGAACCACGTATGAAATAAATGTTTGTTTTCCGCTGCTTATATTTCTATCTTATAATTTTTCCGTGTCTTTTACCTATAATGCTCCATCGAAGTTAAGGCATTCCCTTTGTGAGTGACCTTAACGGAGGTGGGGTGTTTCAGAATAAGTTTAGTATTTAGTAAAAGGAATTAAGTACCTTATTAGCACATAGAACCAAGGCCAAGTTCTCAAAGAATTACCTTTGAAGGTAAGGAATCTTCTTAGATTAGTGGATTATTACATAAAAATTTTGCTCTTACGGAAAAAAAGTGTGAAGCTATTTTTAAATCATTAAAAAGAGTTTTGATTTATATTTCAGTATCAGTTTTGCTTAGTAGCATTAATGGGTGGACCCATCAGGAAAGTTACCTTAGAATAACAACCAATAGCTTTTCAATTAGGTCACAAAGGTGTTACCTATTTTGAGAAAAGTTTGAAATTTCTGTGAACATAAAATGCTGGTTTAATTATCCTTTATAAAACATTGGAACTTAATAAGATTAAAAAGTTTAGAGTGTCTGATGATTTTTTATTTTACTTGTACTTTGTGCAAAAGTGACGATGTAGTGACATACAATTCTTGGCTTTTGTTATAGGAATTCTTGGAATATGAGCATTAGAATGTATGTAGCTTCTATGGAAATATTTGGAGTTGTGCTTTAGGAAGATCTCTAATTGAGGCTAAGTCTAAGTATAGAAATTGGAACCTTAAAGGATTCAACATAGAGCGTATCTTGGACTTTGTTAGGATATGAGGATGTATTTCACCATCAATTATAATTCAATGGTTAAGAATTTGGTGTTCATCAAGATTATGTCAATTTAGCATGAGGCAAAAATCCTAGAAATTTCGTAAAAAGGAAAAATAACTTATAGAGATAAATTGATACCTAATTATAAAAAATTGGATTGATAGAATAAACCCTTATATGACCCATGAGTTGAGGTAAGTAATAAAGTTTGGATAGTAAATAAAAAGTTAAATGTTTATATGGTTTAAACAGAAGGGATACACATATTTCAAAAGGATTAATGATAGGGTGAATAATTGTGTTCCCAGAAAAGAAATTTAAAGAATAATTTGTTAAGGAAGAAGAATTGTAGGACCACTTCGAGTCTAAACCCCATATGTATGTATGTGTGTTTGTGTATATATATGTATGTATATATGTATTCGGTTCTGAATCCCTGTGTGAAAAAACAAATTACTTCTTTTTGGATGTTCTTCGAATTTCAAGATTGTCGAGTTTAAGATGATAGAGTTATTAAGGCTTCACCAACCTGTATTATTATTCGATTGTGTCCACGATTACAGGATGACCCAAGTTTGCTTTCATGCCTATTTCTACAACTAGTTTTTAAATCACGTGTTCTAATTTAATGATTAGGAAAGAAAGTTAGAGAAATTTGATCATTTATGATAGTTGGGTTCTTTCGAAAATTAGAATGATGCAAGTAATCGTTTACAAAGGAGCAACCCCTATTTTGATGTCATGGAAAATATGGAACAAAATAAAAAATGACTGCAAAAATTGAATTGGCTATAATAAGAAGAACATGATTTAAAATGCTAGAATGGTGGAGAAAGAGGACACCGTGGACAGTGCAAAATGTAAGGAAGTGGTTACTGGCCGTTAGATGTATGTAGTGGGATGGATCAAAGCACACCTCATCATGGATCTTGCTCTATATCTTATTTGTTTTATTTTTGTGGTGCTTTGGTTTATGTATTGCGTGTTATATTTCTAGTTTATGTTTGTTTGTCTTTTGTTAAAACGAGTTAGTATGCTAACATGCCTATGTATTGTTATTTCACAATTTAATAAAGCGTACAAATTTAAAAAAGTATATATATGGTTTTAAAATGTAGAAATTTTAAAGGCTAGTATGCTTTGATATGAAATTCATATTTTGGGGATTTCATGAAAATAAGTACATATATGAAAAAAAAATGTAACCATGTGAATGATAAGTTGTCTCACTAAGACTTTCTAAATAAAGTTTTGAAGGATAAAATAAGTTTTGAAGAAAAATATGTATATGTATATATAGAGATTCAAAACAAAGTATCTTCTTGTAGGGTTGACAATATGTAATGACCCGTATTTTAACATTTAGATATTTAAATATTGATCATTAATTAATCGAGTGATGGTTCCAAAAGGTGATTTTCCATAAACGATTGAATCAGGACTCGAGACTAGTTCCAATGAGTCTGGATTGTTTGTTACGTGGCAAAAAAAATGTATGGATCATTATATTTCGAGATCAAACGATTTAAGGGTCAAAACTGTCTTGAAATACACATAAAATTGCCAATCTAAGCCACAATATTGGATTTTGATGAAACTTGAACCATTGGAACTGTATCGTTGTAGTGAGACAAGCCGTCAAGTTTCATAGCGAACAGACTTGTCATTTGGTTGTGCGTAAATAAAATATGTTATTGTTTTAATTGAAAAATTAAGGAATAAATCATACTGAAAAGAAAATGAATAGAACCCAACCTTATTCTCCTTACCTGATATATTTGCTACAAACACTACTTTCCTTTTCTTTTTCTACTGTTTCATCAACATTTCACGGCCTATTTCCTCTAGTTTCAAAAATCAAGATCTCGGCCTTGACACATTAGAAAAATGTGAAACCACCTTAGAAGAACCCGTCTCGCGAATCTCTTTACACCCTTCTTCTTATTCTCGAGTTCGATCTTAATGAGGGTGATCGACATTTCACCAGGTTGTGACTAGGTTTGGCTTCTTTGGAGATTAATGCAACAGTAAGCAAATCCAAGCATAGACTCAGACTCGTGTTGGAAAATGGCTGTTAGAGCTAAGTCTCGGCAAATTCGGTCGGGCATTAGTTAATGCTACTGTAACGACCCAGATTTTTCGAACAGTTTAGTTTAAGTATATAATATGGTTTTAAATATTAATTTGATAATATAAATGGATTTTTATATTAAGTTATCGATTTAATAATCGATTTTGATTTAATATCGAATATATTAAATTATCGTAATACAAAAAATAATTCAAATCGAAGTCAAAAACTGAATTAAAACAATTTAGATGATTAATACTAAATGTGTTTGAATATAAACGATAATGAAAATAATTTATTACCAGCAAATTGATTAGCTCTGAATATAAATTTATTATATTAATTTAATATGGTATATACATTGAAACTAAATTTCATAATATACACTGTTCAGTTCAGAATAGCGTTATAACATTTAAACGCCAGTGGTTACGTTAAAATAGCGGTTCATTGGTGAACCCTGATATATTTTTATGGATAAGAACAAAATCGAATCAGATATCAAATCATATTAACTCAAAATCAAATCGGTATTAAATTGATGTGTACCTTCACCTACCACCTATTACTTAACACCAAAGTATTCCTCTTCCTATATAATCGTGAATTCCCCACTCTCATTTCTCTTCTGTATTTCAGTTCCTTGGAGAAGTTCAAAATCTCTGAATTAAAAATTGCCCCACCACTAAATAATTCCAAAACAAAGCCGACCTCTTTCATTCTTCTATGAACAATATTTAAATCAAAGTCAATCCTTATTAAATTGTTCGAAAACAAAATCAGCAAGTTTCCTGGATATCGTGCAAATCGAGTCGACAGTTGGACACTTGCAATTTGGTGTTTGGCAACGGGAATCAAAATCGAAGACAACCAGTTCCTGTTGCTCGACATCGCTTGCGTTAGGAGGGGAGTTCGACAGGTTAGTGAACTAGAGTTCGACAGTTTAGTGGCGATCGATTTGAGTTCACGCTCTTATTCTACAGTACGCGATAGGCTAAAGGGGTTTTGGGGGAGTTGATGTTGTGAAGATCGACAGTAGGTTTGTGAGGGAAGTCGCAATCTAATTGGGACCGCGTTCAAGATTTGAAAGTGACAGAGATTTCCTGATGGCCTCAAGGACCTGCTGTGAGAGTTTTGGAGTATAAAGGTTGCGATGGCGTTATACTGTAATGTTCGAACTTTACCGGTCAACTCAGGGTCCGATTTCGGCGTGGTTTTGGGAGGGAGGATGAAGCAATATCGATGGTGTAACGCGTTCATGGGTAGGTCTGGGTGGTAGCAGCAACAAGTTTCAGTTGTTGGTGATGTGAAGAAGGGATGCAATTTGAGTAAGGGCTCATCAAGAAGAAGATGGTTTCAAACAAAATATTAAGGTGAATTCTTATTTTTGATTTTAGTTTTAAAATTTAGCGATTTAGTTAAAACTAAAATTCTCATGTGTTAAAATGGGAATTTTTATATTGTTAGAATCAACTGCTAATTTGAAAGTTAGAAACTGTAAATAAATTTATGTAGTGAATCATTTTGTAAATAGTTAATTTAAATTATAAATCGTTTAATAGTTAAATAAAATAATTATGATGTAGGGAAATTGGTTTAAATAAAAGGGAATTTGTTAGTAAGTAAAATAAATGTGTAGACTTATCATTTATCAAATTAAGGTTTAATTTGGAATTGGTTTACACGTAGATAATTTATTAAATCCGATAATGGAAATTTTATTAATTATTGTTTTACGTTGGGAAACAGACGTGTGGAGGAATTGATGTGAAATCTATATAATATGCTTCAATGGCAATTCAACGCGAATAAAAATCATGATGAGTAAAGCTCACTCAATTTATTTCTAGAATTTATTTTTAATCGCTAAAAATAATGCATGGTTGTTTGGTTGAATTAAAATATTACTGTGTCTATTATTAAATATATATTAGTTATTTAGGATTGGTGTTTGTGGTTATTATATATATATATATATATATATATATATATATATATATATTGGTGGTTGGATTCCCGCAGTACCATTAGCGGATGCCCGTAGTATCATTAGCGGATGACCCTATACGCCCCACGCTATGATAGTGGATGACCTTCTATACCGCGATGTCTTGCCTCGAAGCAGGATGGGTATTATTTATGTTGGCTAATGTCTATGGATGCAGGAAAATAGGTTGGAGGGATCCAACTGGATTCCTCAAAAATATTATTTGTTGTTTTCATATATATTATCATATATGATGTGTTAAAATATCAGTGGTTGATAATTGTGTGTTTTGATTGATTGAATATCAGTGGCCCAAACTGTTGATTTATAAATATACCGTAAAAAGGATATTTCGAGGTGTGAAATGGAAAATTCTATTTTTCTTAAATAGAATTTGAATTTCGAATGGGCTGTAAAGATATTTGTTTTGAATAAATAAAACAAGTATTGAATTATAAACGATGATTATAAATTAAATAAAATAGAAAATTGAAGTACATTTGTAAATAGTATTTATAAATAAAATAGAATAATTTTCATTGGATAATACAGGGAAATGGGATAAATTTATAAACGGTGTTTATAAATGAAAATGAAAAATTATCATTTGGATAATTGGAGAGTTAAATTCAAATGTGAATTAAAAATGAAATTTGAAATGGAAACTTGTTTTAAATTATAAAACAAGGAAGTTATATTTATAAATAATGTTTATAAATTAAGGAAAATAAATTATCATTTGATTATTTAGAAATTTAAATTCAAATATGAATTTAACCGTGAGTTGGAAATCGTTTCAGAAAGGGAACGACGGGTTTTATTTCGATATTCGGAATGTAAAAACGAATTGAGATAAGTCTAAGAAATCATTGGGAATTTGATTTCATCGAATTTTATAAAGTAATTTATTCCTTATGCAATTGGAAATTAATGTTAAAAACGGAGTTGTCATTGAATTTATAATTAAGTGCTGAAATAATCGACGACTTGGGAAAATCGAAAATATTAAGTTAAATTGGGAAAATTGGATTTAATATATATTAAAATATATTAGAATAAAGTTATAATTTATAAAAAAAACAAAATTTAAAATGTTTATATATTAAATATAATTAAAAGGAACTCACCGCAGCGCGGTAGTTCGTAAAATTGCGTTTCGAACTTCAATTGAGTATACAGAACTCAATTTAAGTCGGAATTCTTTGAAACAAGAATCGTCAGGACCGATTTGATAATAGTTTTCTAATTGAATAGAAAAATCTGGATTTTATCTTATAGATTTTTAGTTATGTCAAAATCAAATTTCCAGAAAAACAACGCCAAAATCATTATTAAACCATAACGGTTTATTTAAATTATTAAAAGGATTCTAAGCAAATAAAATGTGGATTTTTCATTACAAAAATCAAGACTTGAGTTATAAAATAAATACGAACTCAAGTGAAGTAAATGGAATGATTTTTGAAACAAAAATCAGATATTTATTGTTCGGAGAGGATTAACTAAGTAGACGGATGATTAATTAACCGAGTTTTTAATCGAAATTGAACTTCGGAAAAGTGAATAGAAGTTGTGAACTTATATTCGAAATCAAATAGCAAACTTGAATTGGAAATGGAATTCTGAGACGACCCAAACTTCCCAGTCAAGGAAAGCATGGATTGCTTTGATTTATAAAGTGAAATTTCAGTTTTTCAGATTCGTTAGAAAGATATGATTAAACAGGTTTAAATATTTCTTGTTTCGCTCAATTCTGACTTGTTTTAAATCCGGTACAGTCAGTCAAAGTTCAAATTCAAAATTTCAAACTACATCGCCATTTTAAACTCCTTTTATAATTAAATGAAATTTATTTGTTTTTAAATAAATTTATAGTCGTTGTTATTTAAAATAAATTATTTTAAATATTAAAATCCATTAAAATTCCTAAAATTAAAAATTTAAATTGGCCCCAAAATTCCGGGTCGTTACAAATTCAATCAGTTTATAAGCAAGTTAATATTATATTTGAACATGTTATGTTCAAATAAAAAGTGAAATAAGCAAAAGAGCTATTTAAAGAATATATTAGCGAATTGAGTTAGGAATGACTGATTTAGTTGGGATAAATTAGAAACAGGTGAACATGTGTTAAATAGGTATGGAATGAAGTGTATGAAGATTATAATTCGAGTGCCCGACATAAAGATACGTGTTTAAATTACATATGAGGTTTTATGTGCTAAATCGGCAAGCCACTTGGCTTTTTGATTTTTTTCTTTTTGAATGGAAAGGGCCTAGAGAGGTGAGTTGAGGTTTAAACTATTGACCGGTACAAAGGAGGTTATGGCAAAATTTTCTGGAAATTTAAGGAGTTAGAATATTTTAAGAAGATTTCATAATTAGAAATCGATATATCGATATAGATAGAATGCGATATTGAAACGAAATTAAAATAGAATGCTATAAACAAAAAGGAAATCAGTAAATTTAATCCGATAAAAATAGAAAGAGAAATGTATACGTGTTTAAAAGATATGGATAATTGGTTTAGTATGATGTTGATTATTCGAGATAAGTAGTCTTGTCCGTTTTGAAGTTAGTGATGATTTCAGTCAAGGCCTGAGAGGTAATTATACCCCAACTTGATTGATTTCATTTTAAACTGATAAATAACAAGATTTCAGTATCGAATGTAAATGTTTGAATACGATTTAGTTGAATGCAGTATTTTGGGTTGTTGTGACGATGTTTTACACAACATTAGTTTTAACCCAAGTAAGTGGGATTTTGGAAACATATCATAAATATTTCCTAAGTATAAAAATAACCGAGTTCGGGAAAGAGATAAGTAATTGGAATGTTTTTCCAATTTTAAATAGAATATTTTTTCTAAGTATAGAAAATGAAAGAAGGCGATATATGGAATTGTTTTCCAAATAGCATAAGAGGCCAAGATGATTATCGAAAATATTGTGTTAACGAACATGGATAAGGAAATAGAGAAGTGTTTTAATTAATGAAATATTAATTAAAAGGCCCAGTGATTTTTTGATGCTTTAAATGAATGTTGTTTGTCTTTGATAGTTAAATAACCGACTATCGAAGTGTTTGCCAATATCGTTGTCAATGTGGAGAGACCGGTTGGATTATTATCTGAGAACCAATCCGTATTGACAATAGCGTTGCGAATTAGATTATATGAAGATAATCAGAGAACGAGTACAGATCAAGGGATTTTTCTATTAATGGAAATTGTGCCTTCGGTTTCGTTCAGTCCCAGAACGAACGTACATTGACAATTTTCTGACAGGGTATTTCCAATGATCGCATATGTTGGACTGTACAAATATATATGGTGGCAGAGAATTTGTTCTCTTAGCATAATATCCAGAATATATTTGTGCAAACCAATTAATGATAAATGGATCTGACAATGTGGCTTTCAAAGTGATTGTACTATCAATGAATAGTAAGTGATCGTAGCCTCAGGCCTGAACAACCGGGAAATGACAAAAATATGGCAGGCAACATGGCTCTGTGGGTAGCTCCCATTAGGGTTTATTATCATCTATCTAGAGATTCATTTAATTCCTTATTCTATTCAATGTTGTCCCATTCGGGAAAATGGTTGTTGATCCCAACCGTTGGTGATATACATTCGATACACTCAAGCGAAATGAGTGGTCATTCATGTGTGGCTGGGTTGCAAGATGTTCTTGTTGAACCCAGTGTTTTCTCTCTAGAGATACACTATCGGAAGGTGGTTCCATACCTTGTCACAGTTGGACATTCATTACCCAATAAGTGCCTGCGGTTTCGATTGTATATTATGTAAATGGAGCATGAGATGAAAGCGTTCCACTAGATTGCTATTTATTTGATTTAGACACTATTATAATATCAAAAGAGTTTTTATATAAAGATTTTCGTTTTCTTTCAAAAGGATTTTGAAAGTTAAATCAAGTGTTTTGGATTCTCATAAGGGAAAAACCCGTTCCGTGTTATACGGCGTGGTCTTATGAGATATCGTTTATTTTATCAAACTATTTTAAATTGTTTACTCATACCAGTCCCATGTTTGACCCAGAGTATATTTTGTTTTGTTTTACCTTAACTCTTGGGTGCCCAAATTTGTACGGGCAGTCAAGTAGTTCAGGATTTCACAGATTTATCTAAAGGAGCTTGGAGCAGGAGGCTTCAGCGTTATCTAGTTATTGTTATTTTTGCTGTGTTGTAAGTTGTACTTTGATAGTGATACTCTGATAATGATATGTTATACAGCTAAAATTTTGTATTTCAAAAGTTATGATGTAACACCCCACCTCAGACCAAAGACAAACGGGCAGAACCCCCAATTGGATTTGAAACATGTACGGGATCATCAACTAGGCTAGTACTTAGGTGCAAACTATCAACAAGATCAGGTGAAATAAAACTATGCGATGTGCCAGAATCAAACAAAGTACGAACAGGGAAAGTCAGAAAATGTAAACAAGATTTTCACAGAAACACTACCTCTATCATGAGCTGGAAGAACGGTGTTGAGGGGATGAACTCGCCCTCCAGGTAGTCCTGCACACTGAGTCTGACCTTGCCCTTGTTTCCTCGGGCATTCCTTGCTGAGATGTCCAAACTCACCACAATGAAAGCATTCGCCCCGCTTTCTCTTTTCCTTCTTCCTACATTCCCTGGCTATATGTCCAACTTTACCACAGAAGTTACATTTCCTATTTTCTCTTGGCTTGTTCTTGCGGTTGTGGTTATTCTTGCCCCGTTTCCCGAAATTTACCCCCTTGCCTTGAGACTCACTCGCCTTGCCCTCTTTCTTGTCATTGTTATCTTCTTCTTGAAGTAGGGCCAAATTCACCAGATTCTCGAAAGTCGCCCCCAAGGGTATATGAGACATGGCCAAACCATGTAATGGCTCGTTTAATCCTAGAGCAAAGTGTAGGGCCTTCTTCTGAGCTGTATTAACCAAGTCTATATCGACACGAGCCCGTTGATTAAACTTATCTATGTATTCCCTAATAGTCATGTCCCCTTGCTTTAGTGATAAGAACCTCAGTCCAAACCTTCCCCTAAAATCATCCCAAGTCTTAATTGGCCTAGTAGCGGTGGTGACTACCCACCAACGTGCAGCTTCTTCCTTTAGCAACCATACTGCTAATAAAACCTTCCTGCGGTCACCTATATCAAAGGTGGCTAAAAGATCTTCGGTCTCTTTCAACCAATTTCTTGCCTCTACAATAGTCTTTGTTCCACTAAATTTTTTGCCACCCATCATCTTAAAGTTCTTACAAGTTTCCGCAAAATCTGTTTGTGGAGGCTGAGGGGGAAGAGGAACATCAGCTACGGGAGGAGGAGGAGGAACAGCGGCCTCGACTGGAAAGACAACATTAGAGACACCCGGGACTGATGCCGTGACTTCCAAGTACCGACGGAACCAATCGGGTATTGTTACTCCTTCGGGTAAGACGAGATTATCAGACATGCTGGAAACGAAAAGAAAAGAGTTCAAACGAGGGGTCAAAGGATAGTGCTAATGGCTTTTGGGGAATAGCCTTTTAAAATAACTAGACTTTTCTTTGGAAAATACTTTATACTTGGTTTTGAAAATAGTTTTTCAAAAGTTTTTTTTTAAAAAAAAAAAAACCTTTTTATCCCGTCTCGTAAACCATATGCTCTGATACCAAATGTAACACCCCACCTCCGCCAGGGTGGCTCTTTCAAGCGACTCTGACTTTGGTGGGGCGTTTTTAAAGCAAGGTAAACATGCATAATGATATAGCAAGGCAGGACATGACATATATATATATATGTAAATAAACAGGGTAAGTAGATAAAACAGCGGAAGATTTTTAAACCATTTCAAAACACAAGTCTGGTACACAAAATGTCGATTTCCCAAATAAACAAGTCTAGTACATGAAATAACATCATCTGAAACTGAAAAAGAAAACATAAAAGTAGCTATCCCCAAAGTGGAAAAACCATAGCGAGCTCAAGTCCAAAGCATACATGAGCTATCCAAGAAAGCAGCTAAGATCCAAGCTAGGCTCCTGTATTCCCTCCCTGAGAACCTGGGGGGGGGGGGGGGGAAACGGAAGAAAAGAGGCGGAAGAAAACGGGTCAGTCAAAAAGACTGAGTAAGCCCTGCTACGATCAGTCTATAAACTAATAAAGTTAACAACATGATGGAAACTGAGATGATCATAGATAACATCATACTGGCATGATAAATTAACCACAAGATAGATAGAGGTGTCATCGCATAAACATGGTTAAGTTTTGCACCACGGTGTACTAGCAACCCAACATAACAGGTATTGATCCCTTGGCCCAAGCTTTGGCCCAATAACATGAGGTGACCTTAATACAAGGTCCAGCCCAACGGTCTAGTCGATCGGCTCCCTATAAACCTAACACGTCAAGTGTTGGTGTCCATATGGCCCACATATGGTTGTAGTTAGACTGTGCTGGGTCCACCTTTGGGTGTATCAAGCCCTCGGGTGTCAACCCCAGACACTTAAGCAATAATGCACAGCCCTAACCTACTGGTACCCGTGCCTCGAGTTTGTCCAACACCGGACTACGTGCACGTCCGTAGCCCGCCTGGACCCGCACCGCTGTACCACTCGGCCATCGCCCTTTGGTCGCTTACATCCGTCCAGTAATCGTGCCCCGCCCTAGCCTAGCTTCTAGGGTTGTGAATGATACCAAACTGGGATTACTGTTAGAACAGACCACGTTGCTAGGGTTTCCCAAGAGGGTTAAGTGTGATTTAACCCTTCACTAATCATGGATTAAACTAGTTAAGTGCAACCAACGGTTCACCACTTAACCCCATTTCAATCCCTCGAATCCCCAAATTGGTTAAGTATTAGTGGACCCTGACTTAACCCTAATCATGAGGCATTAATTTATTTAATGCACCTTAACCTCTCACATTAGACCTTGTTGTGGTTACTAGTTAGGCCGGGCGGGTCCGGGTAGCTTTACACCACAACTTGGTCTAACCTCGGGTCTTGGCACCCCATGACCAACTTCTCACATTGGGTCCTATTGTTTGTAGCCACTAGTTAAGCCGGTCGGTTCCGGGTAGAATTACGCTACAAACTCAACCCAATCTCGAGTTGGCCACACTTATGTTTTCTAAGTGTCATGTCCACTTTATTTCAAAACATAATTACAAGTTAACAATTACTTGGGTAGACCTAACTTAATAGGTAAATTCCCAAGGGGTAGACCTAACTTAATAGGTAAATTCCCAACCTTATATTTTCATGTATTTTAAGTTTACCCAAACCCCCCAACGTCATTCTGTCGCTTACATATTCGTAATAACGCATAAAGGATAGGAAGAGGGAACTTGGCATAACATACACGATGAACTTGCATATTGCAACAAACATGCATAACGTGTTAGACTTGCACAACTTAGCATAATGAACTTGCACATTACCATAAACGTGCATAACATGTTAAACTTGCCTAACATGGCATATGGAACTTGCATAAACATGCATAACTTGTCAAACATGCATAACATGGCATAGTGAACTTGCATAAACATGCATAACCCAATAAACTTGCAAATCATGGCATAGTGAACTTGCATAAACATGCATAACTTGTTAAACTTGCAAATCATGGCATGGTGAACTTGCATAAGCATGCATAACTTGTCATACTTGCAAATCAAGGCATAGTGAACTTGCATAAACATGCATAACTTGTTAAACTTGCAAATCATGACTTAGTGCACTTGCATAAACATGCATAACTTGTTAAACTTGCAAATCAAAACATGCATACTTCATCAAACATGTGTAACATAGCATAGTGAACTCACATAAGCATGCATAACTCATTAAACATGCATAACATTGCATTGTGAACTCGCATAAGCATGCATAACTCATTAAACATGCATAAATCCCAACTTTCATCACATATTAACTTTAGAGTTTCTAAAATGAAGGTAAGAGGGCTTACAACTATTATGAAGACACAAATCTCCTAATAAAGATTGAGAAGCCCCTTTTATGCAAGCATAAAACCCCAAAACAAAGCTCCAATAAGAAAACACCCAAAAACACTAGCTTAGCAAACAAAACTTGCAACTTGATGATGTATGCAAGCTAATGATCATTCATACAACTTAGAAAAGCTTGTATGAACATCCAAATCTTCTTAGAATTGATTTTTGAAGAGGGTGGAGGCTAGGGTTCTTAGGTGGAGGCCATTTGAGATTTCAATTTGACATAGTTTGGTTGCTAGAGTGAATAATGAGGGTTTAGGGTAGGACTAGGAGCTTATTTATAGAAGATTAGAGTGTTTTTAGCCCTAGGATTAACCCTAGGTTAGTTTTGGCACGTCAGATCTCGGAATTCTCTAGAACCAAGCCACAAGACCCAGCCCAAATCAAAATGGTGCGCCAGGCAATACTGCCTGGGCACCCCCTGTCGACAGGGCTGTCGACACCCTGGGGACCCTATCGACAGGCCTGTCGACATGCGGGTCCTGGGCGGGAATTTGCCCGCCTGCGCCAGTTTGCCCTAACCCCTGTTTTTAATTTTAAAATTTAAATCTGTTTTTACTTAGGAATTTTCTGCAAACTTCAATGGGCCTTAACTGGGTCATACGGACTCCGATTTTCGAAAACTCGGACTCTATTTCGCGTATTTTTCCGAGACGAACGCAATGGCATAGCCCGTTTCCCTTGATTCCCATTTTATAATTTAATTCTGCCTCGATTTATGTTATAACAGGTTTATTAAAAATACGGGTTGTTACATATGATATATTATATTTTGTTTCGCTGCGATATGAGATTCCATGTTGTTATTTCTGTTCTTCTTCTACCTTTTTCTTCTGAAAAAATGATTTGTATTTCTGTGATATTTGGGTTGGATGTGTGATGTATGTAGTCAACTCAGATAGTACGGATTTGCGGGCCACTACACTTGGTATTAGAGCTTAGGTTGAGCGAATACCTAGGCTTTGGTGGGGTTGTGCTCATTAGAGATAGAGTCAGTAGTACCATAGAATGAGTTGAGTGTATATATACGAGAGAGCGTATTTGTAAATTAATATAAAAATTGTTTTATGTTGTGTTGGTTAGTCTGTTGAGTGGTCTATCAATTCTGATCGAATCGTGGGACGCCACGAAGTTGATAGGAATTTCTAAACACTTGAACAGAGAAATTTGACATAATATTATTTTAAAGTGGGTAAATGAAATAATTTTACTCAAAATTCTATTTTGATAGAAATTGAATAATTTTTTGAAATTATTATAATATATGTATGAGTTAGTTGTTAATATTATAATCAAATAATATTATAAAATGGAAATAGTTATATATAACCAAGAAGAATTTGTATAGAAATAAAATATACAAATGAGATGAACTATAATTGTATTCAAACATGAATTTAGAATTTAAAATCCTGGGTGTTTGAAAAAATATTTTTTGAAGTATATTAAAAAAATATAGCTTTTTTTTGGAAGGATTTTTGATTAAAAATCGTTCTGAATGGATTTTGAAAATGATAAAGCACTGAACTCACTATAGTGGCTGGGAAATAATTCTGATGATGATCACGACACCATCAGTTTATTTTCGAATTTCTAAGTGATGGATTGGTACCTTAGAAAAGTTTTATTGGAAGTTTGTTTGAAAGAAAACAAGTTAGTTTGAAAATTCAAATGTTTTGAATTTGAAATGAAAATAAATATAGATATATATGAATATATTTAGGTGATTTCAGAAGGATTTGAAACGAAAACCCTGGGATTTGGATTCTGGAATTGAAATTAAACTTAAGCTAGTTAAATGAATCGAAGTAAATAAATTATCTAGAATCAATTTGAATGAGATTGAATGCATATGAATGGAATATGAATTGGATGTGAATGTATGGTTTGTAAATCATTCAGGTTAAATGATTGTAAGCATTTTGTATAATATGAAATTTAAGAAAAAGTTAATAGGTTTTTGACATTTTTCCTACCTTAGTAATTTCGGGGATGAAATTCTTTTAAGGGGGGAAGAATGTAACGACCCGGATTTTTCGAACAATTTATTTTTAAAATTTTAGTATGGTTATATATATTAATTTGATAATATAAATGGATTTTTATATTAAGTAATCGATTTTGATTTAATATCGAATATATAAAGTTATCGTAATATGAAAAATAATTCAAATCGAAGTCAAAACCTGAATTAAAACAATTCAGATGATTAATACTAATTGTGTTTGAATATAGACGATAATGAAAATAATTTATTACCAGCGAATTGATTAGTTCTGAATTTAAATTATATTATATTAATTTAATATGGTATATACATTGAAATAAAATTTTAGAATATACACTGTTCAGTTCATAATAGCGTTATAACATTTAAACGACAGTGGTTACCTTAAAATAGCGGTTCGTGGGTGAACCCTGATATATTTTTATGGATAAGATCAAAATCGAATCAGATATCAAATCATATTAATTCAAAATCAAATCGGTATTAAATTGATGTGTACCTTCACCTACCACCTATTACTTAACACCAAAGTATTCCTCTTCCTATATAACCGCGAATTCCCCACTCTCATTTCTCTTCTGTATTTCAATTCCTTGGAGAAGTTCGAAATCTCTGAATTAGAAATGGCCCCTCCACTAAATAATTCCATAACAAAGCCGACCTCTTTCATTCTTCTGTGAAAAATATTTAAATCGAAGTCAATCCTTATTAAATCGTTCGAAAACGAAATCAGCAAGTTTCCTGGATATCGTGCAAATCGAGTCGACAGTTGGACACTTGCGATTTGGTGTTTGGCAACGGGAATCAAAATCGAAGACAACCAGTTCCTGTTGCTCGACATCGCTTACGTTAGGAGGGGAGTTTGACAGGTTAGTGAACCAAAGTTTGACAGTTTAGTGGCGATCGATTTGAGTTTACGCTCTTATTCTATAGTACGCGACAGGCTAAAGGGGTTTTGGGGGAGTTGATTTTGTGAATATCGAGAGTAGGTTTGTGAGGGAAGTCGCAATCTAACAGGGACCGCGTTCAAGATTTGAAAGTGACAGAGATATCCTGATGGCCTCAAGTACCTTCTGCGAGAGTTTTGGAGTATAAAGGTTGCGATGGCGTTATACTGTAGTGTTCGAACTTTACCGTCAACTCAGGGTCTGATTTCGGTGTGGTTTTGGGAGGGAGGATGAAGCAATATCGATGGTGTAACGCATTCATGGGTAGGTCTGGGTGGTAGCAGCAACAAGTTTCAGTTGTTGGTGATGTGAAGAAGGGATGCAATTTGAGCAAGGGCTCGTCAAGAAGAAGATGGTTTCAAACAAAATATTAAGGTGAATTCTTATTTTTGATTTTAGTTTTAAAATTTAGCGATTTAGTTAAAACTAAAATTCTCATGTGTTAAAACAAGAATTTTTATACTATTAGAATCAACTACTAATTCGAAAGTTAGAAACTAAAATAAATTTATGTAGTGAATCATTTTGTTAATAGTTAACTTAAATTGTAAATCGTTTAATAGTTAAATAAAATAATTATGATGTAGGGAAATTAGTTTAAATAAAAGGGAATTTATTAGTAAGTAAATTAAAGGGTGCGTTTTTTAGAGGTCCCTATTAAAGTTTTAAATAAACACCACGTCCCTGTCAAGTTTCATATCTAAACCCGGTCCCTATTTTCTACAGCTGCCTTCCACTTTAAATGTTCCGCCTCCTCCTTTCAAACCTTCCGCCTCCTTCAATTCTGGCAAGAAAAACATGCGGCTACAACTATTTTTTTTTCTTCCTAAAATCATAAAATAATCCCAGAAGTCCACGCCAATCAAAGAAAAATAGTTGCATAAATGTATGCAACTATTGAATAATGGAAATTCAACTAACATTTTGCCTGTAGATATGTTGCACACATGTGTGCATGTTTTCTGTTTTATTTGCACATTGGAATGCAAATAAAAATGAACTTAGTTGCACTGTTACGAATTATTGCATATTTCTATGCAAGAAATATGCAATATTTGCACACAAATCAAGGCGATGGAAGAACTGGAATACATGCACATATGCATGCTATAAAACCAAATATGTGCATAATATGATGCGTTTTACTGCACTTTTTCGCTGTTTTCTTGTTTCTTTCGTGTTTTTTGTTTTTTTTGACTGGATTTTATGTATAATGCTAATTTATTTTAATATTAATTTACGAATTTTTTTTAACTATTATTTTAAAAAGTTTTGAAAAATAGGAACTTAATTTATAATAAATTTATGACCGGATGTAAGCCTAATTAAGTTTGCTTTTAGGGATGTGCGCCTAATATTCACTAAATTAAATGTGTAGACTTATCATTTATCAAATTAAGGTTTAATTTGGAATTGGATTACACGTAGATAATTTATTGAGTCCTATAATGGAAATTTTATTAATTATTGTTTTACGTTGGGAAACAGACGTATGGAGGAATTGCTGTGAAATCTATATAATATGCTTCAATGGCTATTCAACGCGAATAAAAATCATGGTGAGTAAAGCTCACTCAATTTATTTTTAGAATTTATTTTTAATCAATAAAAATAATGGATGGTTGTTTGGTTGAATTAAAATATTACTTTGGCTATTATTAAATATATATTAGTTATTTAGGATTGGTGTTTTTGGTTATTATATATATATATTGGTGTTTGGATTCCCGTAGTACCATTAGCGGATGCCCGCAATATCATTAGCGGATGACCCTATACGCCCCACGCTATGATAATGGATGACCTTCTATACCGCGATGTCCTGCCTCAAAGCAGGATGGGTATTATTTATGTTGGCTAATGTCTGTGGGTGCAGGAAAACAGGTTGGAGGGATCCAACTGGATTCCTCAAAAATATTGTTTGTTGTTTTCATATATATTATCATATATGATGTGTTAAAATATCCATGGTTGATAATTGTGTGTTTTGATTGATTGAATATCACTGGCCCAAAATGTTGATTTATAAAAATACTGTAAAAAGGATATTTCGAGATGTGAAATGGAAAATTCTATTTTTCTTAAATAGAATTTGAATTTCGAATGGGCTATAAAGATATTTACTTGTTTTGAATAAATAAAATAAGTATTGAATTTATAAACGATGATTATAAATTAAATAAAATAGAAAATTGAAGTAAATTTATAAACAGTGTTTATAAATAAAATAAAATAATTTTCATTGGATAATACAGGGAAATGGGATAAATTTATAAATGGTGTTTATAAATGAAAAAGAAAAATTATCATTTGGATAATTGGAGAGTTAAATTCAAATGCGAATTAATAATGAAATTTGAAATGGAATCGAAATGGAAACTTGTTTTAAATTATAAAACAAGGAAGTTATATTTATAAACAATGTTTATAAATTTAGGAAAATAAATTGTCATTTGATAATTTAGAAATTTAAATTCAAATATGAATTTAACTGTGAATTGGAAATCGTTTCAGAAAGGGAAGATGGGTTTTATTTCGGTATTCGGAATGTAAAAACGAATTGAGATAAGTCTAAGAAATTATTGGGAATTCGATTTCATCGAATTTTATAAAGTAATTTATTCCTAACGCAATTGGAAATTAATGTTAAAAATGGAGTTGTAATTGAATTTATAATTAAGTGCTGAAATAATCGATGACTAGGGAAAATCGGAAATATTAAGTTAAATTGGGAAAATTGGATTTAATGTATATTAAAATGTATTAGAATAAAGTTAAAATTTATATATAAATGAAATCTAAAACGTTTATATATTAAATATAATTAAAACGAACTCGTTGCAGCACAGCAGTTCATAAAATGACGTTTCGAACTTCAATTGAGTATACAGAACTCAATTTAAGTCGGAATTCTTTGAAATAAGAACTGTCAAGACCGATTTGATAATAGTTTTCTAATGGAAGAGAAAAATCTGGATTTTGTCTTATAGATTTTTAGTTATGTCAAAATCAAATTTCCAGAAAAACAGCGCCAAAATCGTTATCAGACCATAACGGTTTATTTAAATTATTAAAAGGATTCTAAGCAAATAAAATGTGGATTTTTCATTATAAAAATCAAGACTTGTGTTATAAAATAAATACGAACTCTAGTGAAGTAAATGGAATGATTTTTGAAACAAAAATCAAATATTTATTATTTAATTAGGATTAACTAAGTAGATAGATGATTAGTTAACCGAGTTTTTAATCGAAATTGAACTTCGGTAAAGTGAATAGAAGTTGTGAACTTATATTCGAAATCAAATAGCAAACTTGAATTGGAAAATGAATTCAATCAGTTTATAAGCAAGTTAAAGTTATATTTGAATATGTTATGTTCAAATAAAAAGTGAATAAGCCAAAGAGCTATTTAAAGAATATATTAGCGAATTGAGTTAGGAATGACTGGATTTAGTTGGGATAAATTAGAAACAGGTGAACATGAGTTAAATAGGTATGGAATGAAGTGTATGAAGATTATAATTCGAGTGCCCGACATAAAGGTACGTGTTTAAATTACATATGAGGTTTTATGCGCCGAATCGGCAAGCCACTTGGCTTTTTGATTTTTTTTTTTGAATGGAAAGGGCTTAGAGAGGCGAGTTAAGGTTTGAACTATTGACCGATACAAAGGAGGTTATGGCGAAATTTTTCCGGAAATTTAAGGAGTTAGAATATTTTAAGAAGATTTCATAATTAGAAATCGATATATCAATATAGATAGAATGCGATAATGAAATGAAATTAAAATAGAATGTTACAAACAAAAAGGAAATCAGTAAATTTAGTCTGATAAAAATAGAAAGAGAAATGTATATGTGTTTAAAAGATATGGATAATTGGTTTAATATGATGTTGATTATTCGAGATAAGTAGTCTTGTCCGTTTTGAAGTTAATGATGATTTCAGTCAAGGCCTGAGAGGTAATTATACCCCAACTTAATTGATTTCATTTTAAACTGATAAATAACAAGATTTCAGTATCGAAGATAAATATTTGAATAAGATTTAGTTGAATGCAGTATTTTGTGTTGTTGTAACGATGTTTTACACAACATTCGTTTTAACCTAAGTAAGTGGGATTTTGGAAATATATCATAAATATTTCTTAAGTATAAAAATAACCGAGTTCGGGAAAGAGATAAGTAATTGGAATGTTTTTCCAATTTTAAATAGAATATATTTTCTAAGTATAGAAAATGAAAGAAGGCGATATATGGAAATGTTTTCCAAATAGCATAAGTGGCCAAGATGATTATCGAAAATATTGTGTTAACGAATATGGATAAGGAAATGGAGAAGTGTTTTAATTAATGAAATATTAATTAAAAGGCCCAGTGATTTGTTTGATGCTTTGAATGAATGTTGTTTTTCTTCGATAGTTAAATAACCGACTATCGAAGTGTTTGCCAATATCGTTGTCAATATGGAGAGACAGGTTGGATTATTATCCGAGAACTACTCCATATTGACAGTAGTGTTGCGAATCAGATTATATAAAGATAATCGGAGAACGAGTAGAGCGCAATGGCTTTTTTTATTAATGGAAATTGTGCCTTCTGTTTCGTTCAGTCCCAGAACGAACGTATATAAATAATTGTTTGACAGGGTATTTCCAATGATCACATATGTTGGACTATACAAATATGTATGGTGGCGGAGAATCTATGCTATTAGCATAATATCCAGAATATATTTGTGCAAACCAATTAATGATAAATGGATCTGACAATGTGGCTTTCAAAGTGATTGTACTATCAATGAATAGTAAGTGATCGTAGCCTCAGGCCTGAACAACCGGGAAATGACAAAAATCGGGCAGGCAACATGGCTATGTGGGTATCTCTCATTAGGGTGTATTATCACCTATCTAGAGATTCATTTAATTCCTTATTCTATTTGATGCTGTCCCATTCGGGAAAACGGTTGTTGATCCCAACCGTTGGTGATATACATTCGATACACTCAAGCGAAATGAGTGGTGGGTCATGTGTGGCCGGGTTGCAAGATGTTCTTGTTCAACCCAGTGTATTCTCTCTAGAGATATACTATCGGAAGGTGGTTCCAAACCTTTTCCGTAATAACCCGGAAATCCGAGCCTATTTAAAAATTTTATTTTGGCAATTTTAGCGAATTTTGAATATTTAAAATGAATTATTTTAAATAATAACGACGAGAAATTTATTTTGAATGGAATTCGAACGTATATTTATATTCATCGTCGTTAGAATATAAATATTTATTTATATATAAAAAAGGAATTGAAAATGGCGCGGTAGTTCGATAATTCGATTTCCAATTTCAAATTAATGTACAGGATTCAAAATAAACCGGATTTTAGTGAAACCAAAAATAATTGAATCTAATTGAGAATATCTTTCCAACGAATCCGGGAAATCAAAATTTCATAGCAGGAATCAAAAGATATGCCCAGTTGAAAATTCAGAATAGTCGCTATGGAATTCTGGCCCTTAAAAATGAAAATTTTGCAAACGACCTCGGATTTCGACGAAACCACTTTGGTTGGATCCGTGACATCATGTTATTGCTAGATTCCAATTTTCATAATTTTTCGAATCAATATGCGAGCGTTGCGATGGAAAACGTGTTTGACCAGTTTCAGTTGATTTTAATCGACTAGAAAATGGCCATTTTTCAAACGGTCTCAGAATTTGACGAAACTAGTTTTGTGAGGACCATATCGTCAATACGAAGCTAGAAAATATTTTTCTGGAATTTTTTGAGTTTGTATGTGGCCCCGGTAATTTGAAATGTGCGTTCAAATTCAATATATGGAGTTATATTTTGATTTTGACGAAAACTGATCGAAACGATCGAATCAGCTTACGTGACATGTCCCATTGTGTTCGGAATGGGGGTGATTAGCTAGGGACGACAGTCGGTGGGTTCGATTTCGTGTTTGAAATAAAAAGTTATTTTTTTTGAAATAAATAAAAATAAATAAATAAATAAATACCCTCATCTCTGTAACACCCCACACCCGCTAAGGTCACTCACTAAGGGAATGCCTTAACTTCGGTGGAGCATTTTAAGTGAATATAGAATAGAAAAATTACAACAAGACAGATATAAATAATTCTTGAAAAATCTAAAACATCATTTAATTGCAGCAGAAGGTAAACATGTTTAGTTACAACACCATAAAAAGAGTCAAGTACCAAATATCCATCCTGATAAAAACATAAGTACATAATCCCACTACACAACTAATAGCCATAATAGAAAAGATAAGCTGGGCTTTACATCACGGTCCAAGCTCCAAAAGATAGATAAAGAAATCTGATCAAAGCCCACTAGTGCTAGGCCCAACCTGAGGACCTGAGGGGGAAAAAGATAAAAACAACGGGGTCAGACATAAGTCTGAGTGAGCCCTATAACTTTAACAACACAATCATTAAAGTAATTAGGGTATGATATAAACTTGGTACGGTGATGACTGGGGATAAATGACTACACTAAGTAGCCAACTAGACATAGGATGAACTAAGCTAACGGTAAAGACGCATCTACCCACCCAAGGGTAATTACTAACTGCACCACCCCAGTCATTCCTACTTAAAGGTTGATCCCACCCAAGGACTTAGAAAATTTACCCAGTAGTTTCGTGTACCTCTAGCTGACTACATAGGTGCCGTCTGCCCCTATCTCCACTAGGTGTACCCACTACTCCCCAAGCGATCGGCTCCCTACCGTAGATACCCGTGCTGGCCCCACAGTGGGGTGTATCACTCCCCAAAGTGGCAACCCGATACAACCAATGGTGCACGACTTATACCTACACGATGCAACAACGTCTTACCTACCAGCCCGGGTCCACACACGCATATGAAACCCGTTGGACTTGCGTTGCCACCGCTAACCCGTTTTGGCCTCTTATAATCAAGCCCAGTACGCGTGGCCCGTCCTCGACATGGGTCGAGCCCAATAAGATACATATGGGTTACTGGTTGAAATGGGCCCCCACAAGCTACCCACCTAAGCTTGTCCCTTTATCCAGTGCATCCCACTTAACCCTTTAATCATGTTTAATTACATGTTTCCACTTGGTTAAGTATTCTAATCGTATTTTCTATTGCCACCCAAGGCAACCCACTAGATTTCCACATGCCACCCAAGGCACTTACTTGATTTCCACATGCCACCCAAGACACCCACTTAACCCGTCATGCCCCACTACATGCTTATCTGGTTAAGTGTTTCTTAATTGATTAAGAACGTAACCGTTGTAAAGACCTCTCACATTAGACTATCTTTTATGGCAGCTGGATTTGCCGGTTGGGTCCGGGCAGCCTTACGCCATAACCGAGTCTAACCTCGTGTCTTTACACTTGTCACGTATTTAGTTTGTGCCTAAGACCTCTCACATTGGGCCAATCATTTGTAGCCGCTGGATTTGCCGGTCGGTTCCGGGCAGTCTTATGCTACAAAAGGGTCCAACCTCGTGTCTTAGTCGATTAATTACACCTAATTAATCACCCCCATATTTCGAATTAATTTTCCCTAATTAATTCCAATTTTAACGATGTACATAATTGACTCAATTATGTCCATCCACTTTATGGTATGCATAATCATACCAACTTCACACCATTTCATTAACATGTATATTAACCCCATCGTTCCCCACGTAATTCGCTAACATGACATAAAAGGGAAGATTCATCACAAATACAATGGGTTCAACTTGCATTACATTAGCATCAACATGGGTTTTAAAGGTGTCAACATGCATATAGCATCAACCCAACTAGCATAAATAATCAACCCAAACTTGCATGAATCACATATGTCATAAAGAGGTTAACTTGCATAAGTTACTTATGTCATACAAAGGGGTAAACTTGCATATGTATGTACGACATACAAAGGGGTTAACTTGCATATGTATGCATATCATACTAAGGTGTAAACTTGCACATGTAACTTTCATACAATCAAACACCAAACTTGCATAACATGTCATATATGAACTTGCATATAATCATACACCAAGCTTGCATAACATATCATATATGAACTTGCATATAATCATACACCAAACTTGCATAACATATCATATATGAACTTGCATATAATCAAACACCAAACTTGCATAACATGGTGTCATAATGGATCAATGTTTATCATAGCGATTTGCATAACTAGCATCATGAACACATAGCCTAAAACTTGCATAACTTGCATAACATCATGATCACATAGCATATGACTTGCATAACTTGCATAACATCATGATCACATAGCATATGACTTGCATAACTTGCATAACATCATGATCACATAGCATATGACTTGCATAACTTGCATAACATCATGAACACATAGCATATAACTTGCATAACTTGCATAACACATAGCACATAACTTGCATTGATCCACATTCATAGCCATAACCTCATTATATCCTATCATAATCATTTCAACAATTGGTCATTAAGGCTATAGAAACTCACAACTTGTTGATTAGCACTCCTATGAAGAAGATTAAGTTGCTAGAGTTGATTAGAGGTTGATTTGAGAGGCTATCTTCTTCTACAATTTGATGGAGGCTCCTTCAAGTTGCATTTTGAAGGCATGACGGCGTTGTATCTATTTTTAGTATGAATTAGGGTAGTCTTAGGGTGTATTTGTAGAGTAGTTAAGTGTTTTAGGCCATTAGATTAACCCTAAATCAGATTAGAGCTGTCAGATCTCGCCACTAGCCACCAAGCACAGCCCAAAAGCCATCAGGTTGCACCCAGGTCACACAGACCGACAGGGGGGGTCGACCCCTATGTCGACCCCTGGGTCGACCCCTAGGGAGGGGGTCGACACCCATGTCAACCCTAGGGTCAACTCCCTCTGCCTGGCGGGAATTTTCCCGCCTCTTCTGAAATGTGAAATTTTTGTATTTAAATCTGTTTTGAATTTCTGAAAACTTCTTCGGGCCTTAACTGGGTCATACGGACTCCGATTTTCGAAAACTCGGACTCTATTTCGCGTATTTTTCCGAGACGAACGCAATGGCATATCCCGTTTCCCCTGATTTAGATTTTAAAATTTAATTCTGCCCTATTTTATATTATAGCAAGTTATTCAACATACGGGGTGTTACATTCTCCCCTACTTAAAGGATTTCGTCTCCGAAATCTCTAAGTCAAGAAGAACGTATCCTACCAACCAAACAACCATCTACTAAACCATCAAACACTGGCATCCATTGTCCTTAGAGTTTCTAATGCTGTATGAACATATGCAAAAAGTGTGTGTATATGTTCCCTGTCTAATGCAAAATCAGGCGGTCTACTGATTCAGTTGACCTCCTTAATGCAAACCATGATAGTGCCATGCATCCAATATGTATGCGAAAGAACCCTATCAACACATACTATTTCTACATGAGTGCACAATCATTCACCAAAATGCATCATCCATATGATAGCACAACCATTATACATTCATTAATATAGCTACCTACACATAATTATATGCAATATGCAATATGAAGTGATTGAGCCGATCTAGTGTCTAAAGTGTGTGTATATGCATCCACGAGCAACCACTAGCAAACACTTGCATCCACACGCATCCATCAATCATAACATGTCTTAAACACATGTTTCAACCATAGGTTTACCCTATCTAAAGGTCAAAGGTACTAATGAGAGGACATACTAAAGATAAGATAAGTACTAGACAAACGATAAAGGAGAAGTTAAAAGACATACCCTCAAAAAGGAATGGGTACAGTGAACGCATCTTTGCTTCTGTCTCCCAAGTAACATTACTCTCATGCTCTCCCCATTGCACTTTGACTAGTCGAACCTCTCTGTTTCTCAACTTCCTAATCTCTGACCCAAGGATGCGGGTAGGAGCTCGTCGAATAGTCGCATCACGCTCTACCTCCACTTCTCTAAGCAAGCTCGGCTCTACCACCTCTGCGGTCTCATGTAGGCACTTCCTCAAATGTGACACATGGATTACGTCATGTACACCACTAAGTCTCTCGGGTAAATCCACTCTATATGCCATCCGTCCAATCCTTTCCTTAATAAGAAACGGTCCTACAAATCTTGGAGCTAACTTCCCAACGGACCCAAAGCGAACAACATTCCGTAATGGAGATACTTTGATAAAGACCATATCCCCAACATCAAACTCCAGATCCGTCCTCCTCTTATCCGCGTAAGATTTCTGTCTGTCTTGCGCCGCTTTCATCCTTCTTCGAATCAAATCAATCTTCTCCGAAGTCTCTCTAACCATATCGGGCCCAAGCAAGATCTTATCCGTAGATTCCCACCAACATGTAGGTGATCGACAAGGCCTTCCATAAAGAGCTTCGAAAGGAGCCATACCAATACTGGACTGAAAGCTGTTATTATACGCGAACTCCACCAATGGAAGATGCTCTTCCCAAGTACCTCCAAAATCTAAGATACAAAGCCTCAAAAGGTCTTCCAGAACACGATTCACCCTCTTGGTCTGGCCGTCCGTTTGAGGATGATATGCAGTGCTCAAACACAATTGAGTCCCCACTGCTTCTTGCAAACTCTTCCAAAACTCGCTAGTGAAGATGGGATCTCGGTCGCTCACTATGCTAGAGGGTACACCATGCAACCGAAATATCTCTCGAAGGTAAACTGAAGCTAGCCATGGAGCAGTCCTCTTGCTCTTCACGGGTATAAAATGGGCGCTCTTAGTAAGTCTGTCTACCACAACCCAAATTCCCGTATTACCCTTCCTTGATCTCGGTAACCCATCAATAAAATCCATCGAGACGCTATCCCACTTCCATTGCGGAACTTCCAATGGGTGAAGCAACCCACCGGGTTTCTTTTGCTCCGCTTTCACTTGTTGGCACACCAAGCATCTAGCGACATACTCGGCCACATCTTTCTTCATACCGGCCCAAAAGAAAACTCGCTTCATGTCTTGGTACATCTTGTCCACACCGGGATGAATGGTCATCCTAGAACGGTGTGCATCATCAAGAATAGCCTTCCTCAAACCCTCGTCTTGCGGTACACAAAGTCTATCGTCTCTACGCAAGCACCCCCTATCGTCTAGGGTGTACCTACTCAAATGGCTGGACGACTCCCCCTTATGAGCTTCTCTACTAACTCAACCAACTGTGGGTCGTCCCGCTGTGCCTCGCCAATCCGTCCCAAAAGAGTAGGTCTGACCTCCAAGGATGCTAGCAAACCGGGTATAAAGTCAACGGAAGGTCTGAAATCAAACACCGAGATAAATTCCAAGCTTCGTCGTTCCACGAACAATGGACTCAAGGACAACCTTTTTCTACTCAAGGCGTCCGCCACCACGTTACCCTTGCCAGGGGTATACGCTATCTCGAAATCATAAGATGCTAAGAACTCCATCCACCTTTGCTGTCTCAAGTTCAAACCCTTCTGAGAAAACAAGTACTTCAATGATTTGTGGTCAGTGAACAATTCGAACCTATTTCCAAGAAGATAATGGCGCCAAATCTTAAGCGCAAAAACAATAGCGGCCAACTCTAAATCATGGGTAGGGTAATTTTTCTCATGCTTTCTCTACTGCCTTCCACCGTAGGCTATTACCCTTCCCTCTTGCATTAAGACTGCGCCCAGTCCTGTCCCACAAGCATCGGTATAAACAACAAATGGCTTACTCCCATCTGGCAACACTAAGACTGGAGCTGTGGTTAAAGCTCTCTTTAACCGTTGGAACGCATCATCACAATCTACGTCCCATGCGAGGACTAGATTCTTCTTCGTCAAGCGAGTTAATGGGGCTGATATCTTCGCGAAGTCCTTGATAAACTTCCTATAGTAGCCCACCAACCCCAAGAAACTCCTCACCTCGGTAGCATTCTTCGGAACCTTCCAATCTTGGATGGATACTACCTTCGCGGGATCCACAACTATCCCTTCCTTGGAGACCACGTGCCCCAAGAACCGCACTTCCTTCCTCCAGAAGTGACATTTAGAGAATTTAGCCTTAAGGCTATGCGTTCGAAGAGTCTCCAACACTTCCCTAAGATGTAGGGCATGCTCTTCTTCACTCTTAGAAAAGACTAAGATGTCATCCACAAAGACCACCACGAACTTATTAAGGAACTCCCTGAACACCCTACTCATCAAATCAACAAAGTATGCAGGGGCGTTCGTCAAACCAAATGGCATCACCAGCCACTCATAGAAACCATCCGGAGTCCTAAAGGCAGTCTTATCTATGCTATCCTCAGCCACCCTCAACTGATGAAACCCCGTGGCTAAGTCCAACTGCGAAAATATTGAAGCGCCAACCAACTGATCTAAAAGATCATCAATCCTCGGCAATGGGTGTCTTTTCTTCTTTGTGAGCTTGTTGAGTTCTCTATAGTCTACACAAAGTCTGAGGGACCCATCCGCCTTCGTGGCAAAAACTACTGGAGCACCCCACTCCGATATACTTCATCTTATGAACCCCTTCTCAAGCAACTCCCCTACTTGCTTATGGAGTTCCCTCCTCTCACGAGGAGCCATGTGGCGCACTGGTAAAGATACTGGTTTAGCATTATCCACCAGATATATTCGGAAGTCTATCTCCCGCTTCGGAGGTAAGCCCTTCACCTCCTCAAACACATCCGAGTATTCCTGGACCACTCTAACAGATCGCAAACTCTCGACCGAAGCGTCAAGCGATTCAAGATAACTTAGCATAACAGAATCCATGGGATTACAAGAGATCTCGAGAGTGTTCCCCAAGCGGGTCATGAGCCTAACAACTCTCCTTTCACAATCAAGAACGGCACCATTACTGGATAACCAGTCCATGCCCAAAATCAACCCATAGCCCGTGAAGCCCAAAACAAAAGCATCACATCTAAACTCAACGTTAAGTATAGAAATCTTCAAATCCAAACATATCATGGACAAATAAGTGGAGCCCCCAATTGGGTTTGAAACAACCAAGGGATCACCTACTAGACTGGTGTCTAAGTGCAGTGACTCAACTAATGATGATGAGATAAACGAATGCGATGCGCCAGAGTCAAACAATGTACGGACAGGATGATCAAACAGAAAAACCAGACTTTCAACGGAAATAGTTCTACCTCTTTCCTGAATCGGTGGAACCACGAGAGCCTGAACTTGCCCCCTTGCCTGACCCGGTGCCATAAGAGCTTGCACCTGTCCTCCTGAGGTAGATCCCGTCCTTTGCCCCTTCTTAGGGCAGTCCTTCACTAGATTCCCTGCTTCGCCAAAGTGGAAGCAGCCAATCTTCTTCTTCTTCCGACAATCTTTGCTTAGGTGGCCTGGTGTCCCGCAATTGGAGCACTTCTTCTTTCCCTTGCCACCGTTGCCTTTCCCACCCTTGTTTTGCTGTTGCTGTTGAGGTCTCTTTTGATCTCCTTTCTTCACGGGTGCCTTATTAGCATTGGGACCCTTCTCTTCCTCATGCATGAGTGCCATGTCTACTAGCTTCTCAAAGGTGGCCCCCATGGGGATGTGAGTCATAGCCAATCCATGCATTGGTTCATTCAAGCCCTTAACGAACCTTAAAGCTTTCTTCTCCGGTGTATTCACCATGTCTATGCCAAACCTTGCCAATTGATTAAACTTGTTGACATATTCCTTCATTGATAGGTTTCCTTGCTTTAGAGTCAAGAACCTTTCCATATACAAGTTTTCCTCTGCCCTTGAGAGAAACTATGCCACAAACCTTTGCCTGAAATCCGCCCAAGAGTCAACAGGGCGCTCTCCATTAGTGACCTCCCACCAGAATGAGGCCTCTCCCTTCATTAACCAAGCCGCTAACTTGACTTTCTTTCCTTATTCCATCTCAAAAATATCTATCAACTCTTCCACCTCCTTAAGCCAATCCCTAGCTTCCACAAAAGTTTCTGATCCTTGAAAAGGTTTCCCTCCCATAGCCTTAAATTCCTTGCAGGTCTTAGCAAAAGTATCCGTGCGAGGAGGAGGGGGAGGAGGAAGATCGGGTGCTACTGTTGGTGGAGGAACATTTGCTGGACCCGCAGTGGCGGCCCTAGCCTCCATCAATCTCCTATACCATATTGGTATCATCACACCCTCCAGAAAGTTAAGATCCTCAGCCATGCTGAAACGAAAAAGGAAAGATTCAAAACGGAGAATTCGAAAGATAAAGATATGGCTATTTGGGGATTATGCTTTTCTTTCAAAAACTTTTCTCTTAAAAGACATGTTTTTGAAAATACTTCTTCTAAAAATGTTTTTAGAAAAATAATTTTCTAAAAATTTTATCTGTTCTGGTAACCTTCGCTCTGATACCACGTGTAACACCCCACACCCGCTAAGGTCACTCACTAAGGGAATGCCTTAACTTCGGTGGAGCATTTTAAGTGAATATAGAACATAAAAATTACAACAAGACAGATATAAATAATACTTGAAAAATTTAAAACATCATTTCATTGCAGCAGAAGGTAAACGTGTTTAGTTACAACACCATAAAAAGAGTCAAGTACCAAATATCCATCCTGATAAAAACATAAGTACATAATCCCACTACACAACTAATAGCCATAATAGAAAAGATAAGCTGGGCTTTACATCACGGTCCAAGCTCCAAAAGATAGACAAAAAATCTGATCAAAGCCCACTAGTGCTAGGCCCAACCTGAGGACCTGAGGGGGAAAAAGATAAAAACAACGGGGTCAGACATAAGTCTGAGTGAGCCCTATAACTTTAACAACACAATCATTAAAGTAATTAGGGTATGATATAAACTTGGTATGGTGATGACTGGGGATAAATGACTATACTAAGTAGCCAATTAGACATAGGATGAACTAAGCTAACGGTAAAGACGCATCTACCCACCCAAGGGTAATTACTAACTGCACCACACCAGTCATTCCTACTTAAAGGTTGATCCCACCCAAGGACTTAGAAAATTTACCCAGTAGTTTCGTGTACCCCTAGCTGACTACATAAGTGCCGTCTGCCCCTATCTCCACTAGGTGTACCCACTACTCCCCAAGCGATCGACTCCCTACCGTAGATACCCGTGCTGGCCCCACAGTGGGGTGTATCACTCCCCAAAGTGGCAACCCGATACAACCAATGGTGCACGACTTATACCTACACGATGCAACAACGTCTTACCTACCAGCCCGGGTCCACACACGCATATGAAACCCGTTGGACTTGCATTGCCACCGCTACCCGTTTTGGCCTCTTATAATCAAGCCCAGTACGCGTGTCCCGTCCTCGACATGGGTCGAGCCCAATAAGATACATATGGGTTACTGGTTGAAATGGGCCCCCACAAGCTACCCACCTAAGCTTGTCCCTTTATCTAGTGCATCCCACTTAACCCTTTAATCATGTTTAATTACATGTTTCCACTTGGTTAAGTATTCTAATCGTATTTTCTATTGCCACCCAAGGCAACCCACTAGATTTCCACATGCCACCCAAGGCACTTACTTGATTTCCACATGCCACCCAAGGCACCCACTTAACCCCTCATGCCCCACTACATGCTTATCTGGTTAAGTGTTTCTTAATTGATTAAGAACGTAACCGTTGTAAAGACCTCTCACATTAGACTATCTTTTATGGCAGCTGGATTTGCCGGTTGGGTCCGGGCAGCCTTACGCCATAACCGAGTCTAACCTCGTGTCTTTACACTTGTCACGTATTTAGTTTGTGCCTAAGACCTCTCACATTGGGCCAATCATTTGTAGCCGCTGGATTTGCCGGTCGGTTCCGGGCAGTCTTATGCTACAAAAGGGTCCAACCTCGTGCCTTAGTCGATTAATTACACCTAATTAATCACCCCCATATTTCGAATTAATTTTCCCTAATTAATTCCAATTTTAACTATGTACATAATTGACTCAATTATGTCCATCCACTTTATGGTATGCATAATCATACCAACTTCACACCATTTCATTAACATGTATATTAACCCCATCGTTCCCCACGTAATTCGCTAACATGACATAAAAGGGAAGATTCATCACAAATACAATGGGTTCAACTTGCATAACATTAGTATCAACATGGGTTTTAAAGGTGTCAACATGCATATAGCATCAACCCAACTAGCATAAATAATCAACCCAAACTTGCATGAATCACATATGTCATAAAGAGGTTAACTTGCATAAGTTACTTATGTCATACAAAGGGGTAAACTTGCATATGTATGTATGACATACAAAGGGGTTAACTTGCATATGTATGCATATCATACTAAGGTGCAAACTTGCACATGTTACTTACATACAATCAAACACCAAACTTGCATAACATGTCATATATGAACTTGCATATAATCATACACCAAACTTGCATAACATATCATATATGAACTTGTATATAATCATACACCAAACTTGCATAACATATCATATATGAACTTGCATATAATCAAACACCAAACTTGCATAACATGGTGTCATAATGGATCAATGTTTATCATAGCGATTTGCATAACTAGCATCATGAACACATAGCCTAAAACTTGCATAACTTGCATAACATCATGATCACATAGCATATGACTTGCATAACTTGCATAACATCATGATCACATAGCATATGACTAGCATAACTTGCATAACATCATGATCACATAGCATATGACTTGCATAACTTGCATAACATCATGAACACATAGCATATAACTTGCATAACTTGCATAACACATAGCACATAACTTGCATTGATCCACATTCATAGACATAACCTCATTATATTCTATCGTAATCATTTCAACAATTGGTCATTAAGGCTATAGAAACTCACAACTTGTTGATTAGCACTCCTATGAAGAAGATTAAGTTGCTAGAGTTGATTAGAGGTTGATTTGAGAGGCTATCTTCTTCTATAATTTGATGGAGGCTCCTTCAAGTTGCATTTTGACGGCATGACGACGTTGTATCTATTTTTAGTATGAATTAGGGTAGTCTTAGGGTGTATTTATAAAGTAGTTAAGTGATTTAGGCCATTAGATTAGCCCTAAATCAGATTAGAGCCGTCAGATCTCGCCACTAGCCACCAAGCACAGCCCAAAAGCCATCAGGTTCACCCAGGTCACACAGACCGACAGGGGGGGTCGACCCCTGTGTCGACCATTGGGTCGACCCATAGGGAGGGGGTCGACACCCATGTCGACCCTAGGGTCGACTCCCTCTGCCTGGCGGGAATTTTCCCGCCTCTTCTGAAATGTGAAATTTTTGTATTTAAATCTGTTTTGAATTTCTGAAAACTTCTTCGGGCCTTAACTGGGTCATACGGACTCCGATTTTCGAAAACTCGGACTCTATTTCGCGTATTTTTCCGAGACGAACGCAATGGCATAGCCTGTTTCCCCTGATTCAGATTTTAAAATTTAATCCTGCCCTGTTTTATATTATAGCAAGTTATTCAACATACGGGGTGTTACAATCTCTCTCTCTCTCTCTTCATCAGTTCGATCAAAAAAAGGGGGGGCCCTGCTCATCGATGATCGACGCTCCCCCCGGCCACCGTTGCCCCACCGCGCGCCACCCTAGTGGTTGCGTCGCCTCCCTCCGCCAAGCCCTATCCCCACCGGCCCTCGCTTCCTCCTCCCTCCTCTACTCAAAACCCCACCGTCCCTAAACCCTAAACCAGCGCCGCCACCACCAATTAGACCCCACCGCCGCCACCAGAACCGACCGCCGCCGCTCCTGCACCGCGACGCCCCTCCCCCGCCACGTCAGTACCCCTGTGGATGCCCTCCTTCAAAGAAAAAAAATCCGATTTTTAATTATTTTAAAATCTGAAAACCCTCTTTCTTCATCGGGAAGCACCATTCGAGGCCGCCACCATTTCGCCGTCACCACCCCACTCCATCAACGCCGAAGGTGAGTGTTTGTTCACATTTCTAGTGATCTAGATAATTAAAAATGAGATTTTTAATTTTAAATATCATATAGAAAGATTAAAAATATGATTTTTATATTGTAGAAACAATAAAGACATGATTTTTATATTATAGAAATATTAAAAATATGATTTTTATATTGTAGAAACAATAGAGACATGATTTTTATATTATAGAAATATTAAAAATATGTTTTTTATATTGTAGAAACAATAAAGACATGATTTTTATATTATAGAAAGATTAAAAATATAATTTTTATATAGTAGAGATTATAAAAATATAATTTTTATAAGGTAGAGAATATAAAAATACGATTTTTATATATGTAGAGAAATAAAAATCTGATCTTTATTATATATATGTTGAAATAAAAATGTGATTTTTATAGCGATGACATAAAAATTCGATCTTTATATATAATTTTTATTTGAGCAGCGTGAAAAGAACTGCATTAGAACTTCAAGCAGATCCAAACGGTTCAACAGTTCAAAAGGAAAGCACGGCGGAGTGGAACCCTCTGTGAGAACTCCTCACCTTTAATTTATTTCTAGTTAAAATATATACTAGGATGCAGACGGTGTTTAGTAGCACCCGACACCCGTCGTCCACAGACCATGGACAGCTTGTATGCTTGTTTGTTTGATTTTGATGTGTAGTTGATTGCGTGATGTGATGTGAAATGAAATGAAATATTTATATAGTTAAAAATATTTTATAGTTAAAAATAGAATTTTTAACGTGTATATAAAATAAATATTTATAAACAAATCAGAGATTTGTTTATATACACTGATTTGATTGATATTGATTGGGACGATAAATTTTACACATCGCCCAACTACACAAATAAAATCTGTGTTTGATTGTTTGAAGTGAATATTAGGCTAGGGTCCCTAAAAATGTTTAAAATAGGCTCCACGTCCAGCCATAGTTTGAAATGCATTTCCGGTCCCTAGAATGCACGTGCCGCCCAAAACTTTTGGTCCCTTCCGCCTTCCATGTTTTCCCCTTCGTCTTTTCCAGTTTTGGGGAAAAAAAATGCGTTCGTACATAATTTTTTTTCCTTCTAAAATCACTAAATAATCCCAGGATCCACGCAAATCGAAAAAAAAAATTTGCATACATCTGTGCAACTTTTATCAATAGTTGCATACATGTATGCAACTATCCGTATACACATGCACATATTTTTGCGCGTCTTCTGAAAAACTGCGTACATGTATGATGTTTTCCTATATATATGCATACATATATGCAAATATGTAAAAACCAATTCAAATGTGAAAAATATGGATGTCTGCATGAAGTTTTTAAGTAAATGCATCAAAAGATGCATGTATTCACAGTATATGTGTGACGACCGCCCATAACCCCCGTACTAAACACGAGGAATAATGCGCTGAAAGGCGTGCCAGGCTGCTATGGACGATCATCATGGTAAGTGAACACATCGAAACCTGTCGTAGAACTCACAGCGCAAGGATAAAATATAATAGAACATATACAACAGGTGATAGTAATGAGGTATCATATAGCAAACTTTTGAAACTCTTTCAACATCCAGAAAGATTATCCAACTGACGTCCAAGTTTGTACATAAGGCCTCACTACAACTCTCAAGCAACTCAAACAGCGGAAACAGAAATACTAGATAGAATAAAACTGGTATGCTAGCCTCCTGCTCGTCATCGCTCAGCTTCCTCGTATCACTAAGCTCCATTACCTGTAACCTGCTACTTAGTCTGCCCATCCATAACCGGATGAACAGCCCAAGGTAATAAGAGGAGACATAAAACCTTGAGTCAGACAATAGTCTTAGTGAGCGATAATACAGCTAACAAACTTCAACAAGAAAGCATATGAGAATGGGTAAATGAACAACTTATCTACCCACATCACCAGAGAAGAACTCAACCTTATCTTCCCCACATCGGACAGTGATAGCCTTTACGACATGCATTTCAACCATTCATCCATAGAAATCAGAACACCCATTCAATCATAGAAAACACACATGACATCCAGATAAGTCTCACGCAGACAACCCTAATCGAGTTTAATATTCCTCAAGTACTCTCGCCAGAGGCCTAGACCAGTATCACTTAAGCACTCAAAGAACGTCTCCCTCGACTTTGGATAATCGATGTGAGATAGTACAAACAGAACAACTAATCATCCATGACTGACTCTGGCTATCACTGCCAATCCTGCTTCGAAACCATCATTATCGTATGACGGCCAACCTTGCCATATGTCAAGGGCTAATGATAACCCCAGTTCTAGCATGAACTCCATATGCCCAACCTTGGCAATGTCCAACCTTGACACTAGGCCTTTCCCCAACCAGAAAGACCCAGGGTACTCGACCAACAACCGGTCTTTTGGGCCTTTCAACGATACCCATCGTACCCCTGCTAGAACTTACGACAACGATGACTTCTCGGCCTTCGCATCTCTAATCGTCCAACCTTGACGATGTTTCATAGCTCAAGCAACCTTCTCGAGCAGCCATTATCCACCAACTCACGACCTTTGAGTTGTCTCCGCATTCGTTGTTCCACCTTGATCAACGAACACATTCATCACTTCGAGTCTTCCCTCTTGAATCACCTCGAAGTCACGCCATCACCGAACCAAAACACATCACTGCGCTGCGGCTAGGGTTCGGGGGGTTGCCAAAATCGAAAAGTACATACCCGAGTCGTACCCGAAAACGTACTTTTTCAGAAAACGACCCTGCCAAAACCGACCAGAACCTTGCTCCAGAATGACCAGCCAAAAACCGACCAGCCTTGCTCCAGAGCGACCCACCTCCATGCAGCTTTGGATCGACTCGACCTCCTTGCAGCTTTGGATCGACTCGACCTCCTTGGGACCGACCAGCTTTGGATCGACCCCGTCAAGACCGACCAGATTTTGCTCCACCTGACCGACCAGCTCCTTCAGAGCGACCAGGATTTGCTTCCAGTAAAAACCAACCAGAATGCCACCATCTGAAACCGACCAGAATGCCACCATCTGAAACCGACCAGAATGCCACCATCTGAAACCGACCAGAAACACTTCTGCTCCTTCTGGACCGACCAGCTTAAACCGACCAGCTCCCTGACTTGCTTCCCAAGCCATACTATGACCGACCACCTCATTCCAGACCGACCCGACCAACTCCAGGACGACCAGAAACCTGCACATCTCCAAATCGACTCCGATTTCGACCAAAACTTCGCTAAACGACGAATCCGACGAAACCAGCTTATCCGATTCATCCAAACGCAATCACAAACATGTTATGCAACCAACAATATCATCAATCTAACAATTTCCATCAAAACACATAAATTTCCCAAAACATGATAAGTGAATCATATGAACATAAAAACGGATCTAACTTGCATAATCTTGAGAAAAATCATAAAATTAACCATTTAAATTATCTAGATCAGTTCCTAAGGTGATTCATATATAAAATGGACTTAGCATGGTGTGGATCTAAGGAAAATAACATGGAAATAATGAAATTAACATCCTAAAACCCATATACTTGCATGAATCCGAATGAGAGATGTAAATCACTCACCAATTATCCAAATCTAAGCAAAAACAATGAAAACGCAATCCGGACAGCGAACACTTCGAATCAAACTCTTCAATCCGATGAATTCGCCCTTGAGACGATGTAGATCTAGCCTCTTATGGTGTAGATCTTCAATTTCCCTCCTTGGATTTTGGAATTTTAATGGTGGAAAGATGTTAGAGGAAGAAGGAGATCAAAGCCTCCCCATAAGAGAATGGAAAATGCCAACCTTTCTCCATACCCCTTACCCCCTATTTATAGTCTCCACCCACCCTCTAATGGGCCTTCTCCAAATCAGCCCATTAGCCTTCCAAAACCTGAACAGCCAACTGAAAAACCTTAAAACAGCGATTTCTCCCAAACCGCTGAACCAAATCCTTAATGTAACCACTCTACGGAAAGGGAATCATCAATTCCTTTCCAATAGCACAGGTCTCACTCTCTGATTCGACCTGAGTCAAAAGTTATGCCCAGTACAAGACTGACAGGGGCAAAATGGTCACAAACAAAATCGGTAAAAATTATGGACATGTCACACATCCCCATAAGCAACATATCAAAAGATGAGAATGATCCAACCCTCAGGGAATAAAATAAAAATATTTTACGATCTTCCGATACGTAAAATGCGGGCTGTTACATTCTCCACCCCTTAAGAATTTCGCCCCCGAAATTCCAAGCAAACACAAGCAACCATAACAATTCCGCATGCCTATCATTCATGAGAAGCCAATCCTATCATCCAAACTAGCAACCATCAAGCCATACATCCATAGCCTTATCCTAGCACGCGGAATTCTATCAAACAACAACAAGATACAACGATATAACGATGATACAATCAAAGGGTCCTACCGATGAAAAGTTCTGGATGAGTCGCCTTCATGCTCTCTTCCGTCTCCCATGTACAATCATCGCCATCTTCACTCCATTGTACCTTGACTAGCTTAACCGTCTTCCTCCTAAGCTGTTTCATGTCATTCCCCACAACACGAAGTGGCTTGCGAGTTTTCGCAACTGCGGTCTCAACTTCTAAATCTTCATACTGTTCTGGAGATACCACCACATTCGAGTCGTGCACAAACTTTCGTAGAAACGACACATGGAAAACATTATGCACACTCGACATCTTCTCGGGTAACTCCAACCTATATGCGAGCTTTCCTATTCGCTCGACTATCGGAAATGGTCCAACAAACCTAGGAGCCAACTTTCCTTTACTTCCAAATCGAACCACTTGCTTCATCGGTGAAATCTTTATGAAAACCATATCACCTACGTCGAACTCCAAATCCTTACGACGCTTATCGGCGTAACTTTTCTGACGATCTTGGGCCGCCTTCATTCGTTGCCGAATTATCTCGATACAATCTGAGGTTTCTCTTATCATCTCAGGCCCAAGTATCAACTTATCTCCAGTTTCTAACCAACAAGCTGGAGAATTGCACGGCCTTCCATACAACGCCTCATATGGTGCCATCCCAATAGTAGATTCTCTTCATGTCCTGATACATCTTATTACCACCGGGATGAATTGTCAACTTTGAGTGATGACATTCTCTCAGAACCTCATCTCTCAATCCATCGATATCAGGAACAACTAATCGCCCCTGCTTTCGAAGCTAACCTTCTCGATCGACCTCGAATTCTTTATTCTCTGGTTCCAACTTCTGAATGAACTCGACAAGCTTCACATCTTTCTTTTGGCTCTCTCCAATCCTTTCGATAAGAGTAGGCCTTATCGACAAGCTTGCCAACATTTCAGGTTCCAACTCGCACCTTGGCCTGAAATCGAACCTTGCCAAATACTCGAGGCCCTTCCATTCCGAAAACATCGCTCCCAAACTTGCGTGTCTTCGACTCAATGCATATGCAACTGCATTGCCTTTGCCAGGAGTATAGGCTATCCCAAAGTCATACGATGCCAGAAACTCTAACCATCATTGCTGCCGAAGATTCAAATCCTTTTGGGAGAAAAGATACTTCAACGACTTGTGATCCGTAAACAACTCGAATCGTACCCCAAACAGGTAATGTCTCCATATCTTCAGAGCAAACACGATCGCTGCCAACTCCAAATCATGAGTTGGATATTTTCTCTCATGCGGCTTTAGCTGTCGACTTGCGTAAGCCACTACCTTATCCTTCTGCATTAGTACCGCTCCAAGTCCAATACCACATGCATACGTGTACACCACCATCTCTTCATTCCCACTTGGGATGGTCAACACAGGTGCACTTGTCAATCTCTCCTTCAAGATTCCGAACGCTTGTTCACACTTCACATCCCATGCGAACACTTGGTTCTTCTTCGTCAATCCTGTTAATGGTGCAGCCATCTTAGAGAAATCCTTGATAAACCTTCGGTAATAACCATCCAATCCAAGGAAACTCCGAACATCCGTTGCATTCTTAGGTCTATCCCAGTCCTGGATTGCTGCAACTTTAGCGGGGTCAACCGCTATACCTTTTCCAGAAACAACATGACCTAAGAACCTCACTTCATCCTTCCAGAAGTGACACTTTGAGAACTTAGCTTTAAGCTGATGCTTTCGCAAGATCTCTAACACAACTCTCAAGTGCGTCTTATGTTCTTCCACATTTCTGGAGTAAACCAGTATATCATCCACGAACACAAGCATGAACTTATTCAACTGATCTCTGAACACTCTATTCATAAGATCCACAAAATACGCTGGTGCGTTAGTCAACCCGAATGGCATCACCAACCACTCAAAAAACCCGGACGGTGTCCTAAAAGCAGTCTTTGGCACACTATCCTTAGCCACTCTCAACTGGTGAAACCCCGTTGCCAAATCCATCTGAGAAAACACTTTGGCTTCGTGAAGCTGATTGAACAAGTCATCAATCCTTGGCAACGAATACTTGTTCTTCTTAGTCACCTTGTTCAGCTCACGATAGTCCGCACACAACCTTAACGAGCCATCTGCTTTAGTTGCAAACACGACTGGTGCACCCCACTCGGAAACACTCCTCCGAGTGAAACCTTTTCCCAAAAGGTCACGAACTTGCACCTCTAACTCTCGCTGTTCTCTAGGCGCCATCCGCCTAAGGGGCATAACAATTGGTCTAGCACCTTCGACCAAATCGATCCTAAACTCGATCTCACGATGCGACGGCAACCCTTTGACCTCGTCAAAGACATCAACATACTCATTAGCGATCAGCACTGATGACAGGTCTTCCTGTGGAATCCCAAGCGAATATAGATAACTCACGAAGACCCCGTCTTCGCGGTTACATCTAATCAACACCTTTCGCCCTTCCACATCCCCGACCCTCACCTCTAGCTTCTCGCAATTCACCCTTGCCGCATACTTCTTGAGCCAATCCATGCCCAAGATGATCCCATACCCAGCGAAGTTAAGAACAAAGCAATCACACATAAAAGAGCAACCATGACTTGATAATACTAGACCACGACAAATCATGCACAAACTGAACGAACCCCCAACTGGATTAGTCACGATCAATGGTCTATCACAAATCTCGGGTTCCAAACCCAAGCGACACACAAGCTCATTGCAGATGAATGAATGTGATGCTCCAGTATCAAACAAAACTCGAACTGAAACACCGTTAACGGAAAAAGTACCTTGCACCACAACACCCTTCTCCTCTGCAGTAGGAGCTCTTGATGAAGATGGCACGGCTTCCAAAGCATATGCCTTCACAATCTGCTTGCCCTTAGCTGATTCTGGACAATCTTTCTTCTCATGCCCAGGCTTTCCACACTTGAAGCACTTCTTCTTAGCTTTGGGATTCTTGCACTCATTTGAATAATGACCCTTCTGTTGGCAGTTAAAGCAAAGCACCTCACTCTTGGGTTTCTTTTGGCCATCCTTTCCTTTCTGTTGTTGCTGCTTCCTCTTTTTATTATTACCACCCTGCTGTGGTTTCTGAATCTCCTTGGTTGCAGCAACAACATTTGCTTCCTTGGGAAACCATCTCTCATGACGAATAGCCTTTTCCACAATCTTTTCAAATGAATCATCAAGGTGGTCCACAAGTGGCTTTCCAATATGAGCATCCAAACCCAAGACAAACTTTTCGTTCTTCTAATAGGGTGTATCAATGTATGAACGAGCATATCTAGACAAAGCCTCAAAATCAGAAATGTAGTCAAGAACTGATCTGCCATTCTGCTTCAACTCTACGAACTTCTTGAAGAGAACGGACTTTTGAGCAGTGGAGATAAACTTTGCTTCAAACTTAGCTTGGACTTGCTCCCATGAAATCTCCTCTTCCGGAGTCTCGAGTATGACAGAATTCCACCATTCCATGGCCCTGCTTTGCAGCTGCCTTGATGCAAGCTTTCTCTTCATTGCATCTTCAATACCCAAGTCTCCAAAGATTCGAACACATGAATCCATCCACCTCTGAACCTCTTCAGCTGGTTCAGTTCCCTTGAATGGTTTCCCTCCTAGAGATGTAAAGTCCTTGCACATCTTTGCAAAATCTACCCTAGGAACTCGCACACCTACATCTACCGTAGCTGCCACTGGAGCGGGTACGCTTCGCATAATTGCTTCTGCCATGGCTTCAAACATGGCCGGGTAATCTGGTTCACCACCATTTCCCCCTCCAGTATTAGCTCTCCTAGCAGCGTGCCTTGATGGTCGTCTACTCATTCTAAATCTGAAATTTAGAATAGTTAGCCACTTCCAAGAAAACTGCTAAAAGAATACAACCGCTACTACTATATATGCTAATATATATAGTAACATCCAACTGAAATCTACAAATACGTCCCTCATACGCAATTACGTCTTTGAACTTTGGCCAAAATCGTTGACCAGAGCTCTGATACCAAATGTGACGACCGCCCATAACCCCCGTACTAAACAAGAGGAATAATGCGCTGAAAGGCGTGCCAGGCTGCTATGGACGATCATCATGGTAAGTGAACACATCGAAACCTATCGTAGAACTCACAGGCAAGGATAAAATATAATAGAACATATACAACAGGTGATAGTAATGAGGTATCATATAGCAAACTTTTGAAACTCTTTCAACATCCAGAAAGATTATCCAACTGACATCCAAGTTTGTACATAAGGCCTCACTACAACTCTCAAGCAACTCAAACAGCGGAAACAGAAATACTAGATAGAATAAAACTGGTATGCTAGCCTCCTGCTCGTCATCGCTCAGCTTCCTCGTATCACTAAGCTCCATTACCTGTAACCTGCTACTTAGTCTGCCCATCCACAACCGGATGAACAGCCCAAGGTAATAAGAGGAGACATAAAACCTTGAGTCAGACAATAGTCTTAGTGAGCGATAATACAGCTAACAAACTTCAACAAGAAAGCATATGAGAATGGGTAAATGAACAACTTATCTACCCACATCACCAGAGAAGAACTCAACCTTATCTTCCCCACATCGGACAGTGATAGCCTTTACGACATGCATTTCAACCATTCATCCATAGAAATCAGAACACCCATTCAATCATAGAAAACACACATGACATCCAGATAAGTCTCACGCAGACAACCCTAATCGAGTTTAACATTCCTCAAGTACTCTCGCCAGAGGCCTAGACCAATATCACTTAAGCACTCAAAGAACGTCTCCCTCGACTTTGGATAATCTATGTGAGATAGTACAAACAGAACAACTAATCATCCATGACTGACTCTGGCTATCACTGCCAATCCTGCTTCGAAACCATCATTATCGTATGACGGCCAACCTTACCATATGTCAAGGGCTAATGATAACCCCAGTTCTAGCATGAACTCCATATGCCCAACCTTGGCAATGTCCAACCTTGACACTAGGCCTTTCCCCAACCAGAAAGACCCAGGGTACTCGACCAACAACCGGTCTTTTGGGCCTTTCAACGATACCCATCGTACCCCTGCTAGAACTTACGACAACGATGACTTCTCGGCCTTCGCATCTCTAATCGTCCAACCTTGACGATGTTTCATAGCTCAAGCAACCTTCTCGAGCAGCCATTATCCACCAACTCACGACCTTTGAGTTGTCTCCGCATTCGTTGTTCTACCTTGATCAACGAACACATTCATCACTTCGAGTCTTCCCTCTTGAATCACCTCGAAGTCACGCCATCACCGAACCAAAACACATCACTGCGCTGCGGCTAGGGTTCGGGGGGTTGCCAAAACCGAAAAGTACATACCCGAGTCGTACCCGAAAACGTACCTTTTCAGAAAACGACCCTGCCAAAACCGACCAGAACCTTGCTCCAGAATGACCAGCCAAAAACCGACCAGCCTTGCTCCAGAACGACCCACCTCCATGCAGCTTTGGATCGACTCGACCTCCTTGCAGCTTTGGATCGACTCGACCTCCTTGGGACCGACCAGCTTTGGATCGACCCCGTCAAGACCGACCAGATTTTTCTCCACCTGACCGACCAGCTCCTTCAGAGCGACCAGGATTTGCTTGCAGTAAAAACCAACCAGAATGCCACCATCTGAAACCGACCATAATGCCACCATCTGAAACCGACCAGAATGCCACCATCTGAAACCGACCAGAAACACTTCTGCTCCTTCTGGACCGACCAGCTCCCTGACTTGCTTCCCAAGCCATACTATGACCGACCACCTCATTCCAGACCGACCCGACCAACTCCAGGACGACCAGAAACCTGCACATCTCCAAATCGACTCCGATTTCGACCAAAACTCCGCCAAACGACGAATCCGACAAAACCAGCTTATCCGATTCATCTAAACGCAATCACAAACATGTTATGCAACCAACAATATCATCAATCTAACAATTTCCATCAAAACACATAAATTTCCCAAAACATGATAAGTGAATCATATGAACATAAAAATGGATCTAACTTGCATAATCTTGAGAAAAATCATAAAATTAACCATTTAAATTATCTAGATCAGTTCCTAAGGTGATTCATATATAAAATGGACTTAGCATGGTGTGGATCTAAGGAAAATAACATGGAAATAATGAAATTAACATCCTAAAACCCATATACTTGCATGAATCCGAATGAGAGATGTAAATCACTCACCAATTATCCAAATCTAAGCAAAAGCAATGAAAACGCAATCCGGACAGCGAACACTTCGAATCAAACTCTTCAATCCGATGAATTCTCCCTTGAGACGATGTAGATCTAGCCTCTTATGGTGTAGATCTTCAATTTCCCTCCTTGGATTTTGGAATTTTAATGGTGGAAAGATGTTAGAGGAAGAAGGAGATCAAAGCCTCCCCATAAGAGAATGGAAAATGCCAACCTTTCTCCATACCCCTTACCCCCTATTTATAGTCTCCACCCACCCTCAAATGGGCCTTCTCCAAATCAGCCCATTAGCCTTCCAAAACCTGAACAGCCAACTGAAAAACCTTAAAACAGCGATTTCTCCCAAACCGCTGAACCAAATCCTTAATGTAACCACTCTACGGAAAGGGAATCATCAATTCCTTTCCAATGGCACAGGTCTCACTCTCTGATTCGCCCTGAGTCAAAAGTTATGCCCAGTACAAGACTGACAGGGGCAAAATGGTCACAAACAAAATCGGTAAAAATTATGGACATGTCACACATCCATAAAAGATGAGAATGATCCAACCCTCAGGGAATAAAATAAAAATATTTTACGATCTTCCGATACGTAAAATGCGGGCTGTTACAATATGCATACAAGTATGCATTTATGCTGCAGTTTTGTCGTGAAGATGAAATAAATGCATATATGTATGCAACTATATGAAATATATGCATTTGTTTATGCATTTTACTGCATTTCGTTATTTTTTTTTGGTAATTCTTGATTTTGACGTGATTTTTGATGTTTTTTCCACCTGAATTTTTTTCTGATTAATTGTTTTATTTTAATACGAATTTATGTGATTTTTAAATTTATTTTTTTGTATTTTTTTCTGAATTTTCTAAAAATAGGGACTAAATTTACAATAAGTTTACGACCAGATGTGAGCCTAATTTAAAACCTTAACAGGGACCTGTAAAAAACGCACCCTTGTTTGAAACCCCACACGGGTATTAGAATGATATTTGGCGTACACTAATTCCAATTATTTAGCGGTATGTCGATCGATTGGTCGACAGACTGTGTAAACGTTAATTATTTATATTTAATGCTTATGCAGTTGTGTGGTGCACTCTGGATGATGGTTGATTATTTATCGTTGTTATTTTATACATGTGTTGTAGAAAATCCATATAATTAACATTATATGGTAATTGATTGGGCTTCATTCTAATTTTGAAATAGGAATATTTGAAATAGAAATATCTGAAAGAGGAATATTTGAAAGAGGAATATTTGAAATAGAAATATTTGAAAGAGGAATATTTGAAATAGAAATATTTGAAAATAGAAATATATAAAGCCGTGTTGATTAGATTTGCGCCATTTTGACGTGAACGAAATTTATATCGATTTTATTCAAATTGAAATGAATATTGAAGTGAATTGAAATTTGAATTGATATGAAATTCGAATTAAATTGAAATAGAAATGAAGTTGTTTTGAATTGAATTTAAACGAATTGAAATTGAATTGAAATCGATTCAAATTGAAGTCGATTTGAAATGAATTTAAAACAGATTTGTAAGGGAAAATTCAATTTTGATTTGAATTTGAAAGGAAGTTGAAATCGTTTTGAAAAAGAATTTAAAACGATTTATAAAATACGTTATAAAAGGAAATCGATGAAGTATATATTATATATATAATAAAATGGCCTGAATAGAACGCGCCGCGCCGCGGCAGTTCGCGAATTTCGACCATTGACTTCGAACGGATATTACAGGAGATCCGACCGTCGGATTCTCCTAAAACCGGAACCGTTGGGTTCGTATCGAAAAGAGCTTTCTAACGAATGTTAGAAATTTGAAATCTAACGGTTGGATTTGGAATTATGTCCAAATCAAATTTGAAAAAGGTCGTTGTAAGTGCAGTTCGATGGCCGTTGATGGAAATCGACTGTACGGGCCTTGTTAAAATTATTAAAAATAGGAATAATTAGTGTAAAATCATAAGAAGTGATTTGGGAAGAGTTGGGATGAAAAACTCCATATTTGAAAAGATAAAAATAGATTTTTATCGAAATGAACTAGTTTTGAACTAGAATAATAATTTATTTATTTTTAAAATAAATAAATTGGATTTGTAATGGTTTTGAAAATAACCAGAATTTCCAATAATTGCATTGGAATGGTTTTGAATCGAAATTGTCTTCGGAATATTTCGATCTTGGATTTCGTGATTATAAAGATATGGTTATGGAATTTTGAAAGATATATATATCGTTATTTTCAATACGATATTTGTTGGTCGTAGAATTTGATATTGAATATAAGCCGATATATTTTCTATTCAGAGCCTTGTATTTAATATCAAATGTGATTTGGGTTTGTCGTGAATGGTGTCTTCATTAACACTGTTCTTAAACCCAGTGGAGAAAAAGATTAAATCCTTTTATGTAGATTTAATGAAGTGTACCAATTAAATGGTATTTAATTGGAATTGAATTTGAATTGATTTCTTTGGGTTTATCGTGAACAGTGTTTTAAATAACACTTGTTCTTTAACCCGATAATTAATGAAGGTGATTTTGGGTTTATCGTGGGCCGTGTTTTTAAATAACATTGGTTCTTTAACCCAGTTAAAGATTAAAACTAAGTGGAGTTGATTGAAAAGATCGAGAATGGAGTATCACCAGTTTTACTCCAAGCGATAGTTAAATCTTTAATTAGATTTGAACGTGAAATGGTAATTGAATTTACCGATAACACCGTGGTGTTAGATATGAAGTATTACCAGTTTTACTTCATGGGATGAATAGGTTGGGATTGGGAAATTTAAAATAAATGATTACTTCGGTGTGGTTCGCTAATCCCGACTAGTTTGAATTGATATTCAAAGGAGATTAGAGAATAAATTTAAAGAATTTATCTTTGATAAAATTAATGGGAGCCTTTCCCAAAGTATAAGAATATTTGAACAAAAGAATATTCTAAATTGGAATGAGGCGTATGTTGTGTTTGTGTAACACTTGTTTATTATATACGCGAGTTATTCAGAAAGACCGGGTTTATCCCATTCTGAATAACTGATTCGACGTGGTGTCGAAGATGAAGACGGTGGTCGAAGACCGGAGGTCTTCACGTCGTTTGGGTGATTTCTGATGATCTTGATTGGGCCGTACACCCAAGAGGAAGGAATCAGTTAGTGATCGTCCAGACGTACTTGGAGATCGATGGATATGCGGGGTACTAGGCGCCTCCGGTTTCGTTCAGACCCAGAACGAACTTATAAATGGACTGTGTGTCTGACATTGGATTTTATTCTGTGTGGTTGTTTTCTATTAAATATATATCTGTTTGGCGACGGAGAATTTATTCTCTTTCTTAACGCCCTTCTCTGATACGTACGAGCTCATAGGTTATATATTGATGGATATCAAACGCATGGAGTGAATTGCCTGTGTGGCATGCCTAAGTAGCAATATGATCAAGGCTTCTGTTGTAAAGCAAAGTCTTTTGGGTGATGATCAAAGCACAGCCTGTTTGGCACAACTTTGTGTAACGTGAATTCGCGAGCCTCACACCCCGGTTTTGAACCATAAACGGGAGAGGACATCAGGGAGGGCATGCGTTTCCTTCTAGGTATAAGTGGTGTCAGTGGTTTTACACGCCCTGACGAGTTTGACTTATGTGGTTGTTGCTGTTGCGAGGCGCCTTGGTTAGATCGGACGATCCGGGTCCGATGGAGTCATTCGCTGGCTCATTTACTCCCCATAGGGCAGGGAGACGTATTGTTCAGGCACTATAATCCACATCGATGGACCGGCCCTGACGATCCAAGGTGCAGTTGCGGCTATTCCGGAGACATGGCTAGATTGTCTCGAATTCGGTAGAGGACGATCCCTAGCCTCGGTTCACAGATGGGAATCCAACTTCCAATACGTGACTTTGCGGTTTTAATTGTAAAGCCTAGTATTGGCGACATAGTAGCATGGGATGCTATGCCGCCTATGATTGATATTTATGATTGAAATTGTTTTGACACTATACACATAATATAGTATCAAATGATTTGTTTTTAAACGTACTAAGCATGTTTGGCTATTATAAGGGAAAACCCTATCCCCCGGCTTGCGTTGCATTGTGTGATAGGACCTGGGTCTTATAATAGCTTCATTTTTCCAAAAAGCATTGCGCTATTTTGTTATATGCACTGGTATTCTTGGGAGGAAACCCGTTCCGTGTTATACGGCGTGGTCCCTTGATTTACCTAACTGTAAAATAAAGATTAATAACTGTTTTAGTTCTCTAACCAGTCCCATGACTGACCTGGAGTTTATTGTTTTAACCTGAACTCTGGGTGCCCTTATTTTGACACGGGCAGCTAGTAGTTTTGGTTTTGCAGATTTATGTTTGCAGGAACCTGGTTTACAGCTGGAACGATATCCGGGAAGCTTTGTATCCGTATATCTCTTTCAGTTGCGTATTGTTTTATTTTCCGCTGCAGTAATGTATTGTAATCTCTGATATTTTCCATATGTGTAATATTTATTTATACTCTGTATATTCTTGTATTCTGATGAAATTGTTGTAATTAACAATGAAATGTTCTTCCGTCTGCGTTCTATTTTGTCGTGTTCTCAAAACAATCAGGCGTTTCGAACGGTCTTGGTCGGTTTAGCGACTGATTCAGATCGAGCGAAATTCCTTTTCGTCTCATTTGGTATCAGAGCTTTGGTTTACAAAGCTTAGAGAACAAGACACATTAGAACCATACGAAAGAATTCATCAGAAATTGGATTAGTAATATCCAATGGGAATGACTCGTTAGAGATGGGATCAGTAGTATCCTAGAACGAGTGTGAAGAGTATATTTTAAAAATGAAAACTAATTTTGTTTTGAAAATTTAAATCAATTATTCGTAATTGATTATTTGTTTATATTGAATTTGGACAATCCAGTATATAAAGATTTTGCGTATATGTCTGATCCGCGTGTAATTGAAGTTTTAATATAGTGGATAGATATAGAGTCACACTCTAGTCGCCCGGGCATGATTCCACTGATGACGTACGGCATCAGTAGCCTGTTTTCGAGTGTCGAAAGTGTGATGTCTATATATTTCCAATTGACTGGTGTGAGAACCAAAATTAGATAGGGCTCACTGTTGTGATTTGGCATCAAAAATGTGATTTTTGACTATATATCAAAGTTATGAATTTGAAAAGCTAATCAACTAATTGATTGCTGATTGTGTTGTTTGATTATTGGTTGAGTAATTAAATTTTTAACCATATAGCCAATTTGATCAAATAGTGGGTTGTATTGGAAATTTGTCGCATTTGCATGCATATACATGTACTTATATTGAACATGTCATTGCAAGGAGGCTAGAGCAGAAGAATAAAATTTGTTTGCCCGACAAATAGGTACATGTTTATCATAATTTACTGTTTTGTTTGGGTGATGATGATTTTATGAGCCGATTGGCTAGCCGCTTGGCTTTTTCTTTTTCTTTTGAGTTAAAGAAGGCCATGGGAGGCTATATGAAATATCCCGAAGTCCCCGGTGCAGGGGAGGTTATGGCGAATTTTTTTGAAAATTTAGGGTGTTAGCCAAATTTTTGAAAAGTTTGAAAAGTTCTTAGAAACTGAAAAGTTGAAGAACTTAAGCCGTAATGAAAATAACGGAAGTTGAGTTGATTTGTGAAACAACTTTCGGCTTCGTTCCTTTTCGGGGACGAAAAGTTTTAAGTGGGGGAGATTGTAATAACCCGGAAATCCGAGCCAACTTAAAAATTTTATTTTGGCAATTTTAGCGAATTTTGAATATTTAAAATGAATTATTTTAAATAATAATGACGAGAAATTTATTTTGAATGGAATTCGAACGTATATTTTATATAGATCGTCGTTAGAATATAAATATTTATTTATATATAAAAATGGAATTGAAAATGGCGCGGTAGTTCGATGATTCGATTTCAAATTTCAAATGAATGTACAGGATTCAAAATAAACCGGATTTTAGTGAAACCAAAAATAATTGAATCTAATTGAGAATATCTTTCCAACGAATCCGGGAAATCGAAATTTCATAGCGGGAATCAAAAGATATGCCCAGTTGAAAATTCATAATAATCGCTATGGAATTCTGGCCCTTAAAAATGGAAATTTTGCAAACGACCTCGGATTTCGACGAAACCACTTTTGTTAGATCCATGACGTCAAGTTATTGCTAGATTCCAATTTTCATAATTTTTCGATTCAATATGTGAGCGTGGCGAAGGAAAATGTGTTTGACCAGTTTCAGTTAATTTTAATCGAGTGGAAAATGGCCATTTTTCAAACGGTCTCAGAATTTGACGAAACTAGTTTTGTTTGGACCGTATCGTCAATACAAAGCTAGAAAATATTTTTCTGAAATTTTTCGAGTTTGTATGTGACCCGGTAATTTGAAATGTGCGTTCAAATTCAATATATAGAGTTATATTTTGATTTTGACGAAAACTGATCGAATCAGATTATGTGACATATCCCATTGTGTTCGGAATGGGGGTGATTAGCTAGGGACGACAGTCGGTGGGTTCGATTTGGTGTTTGAAATAGAAAGTTATTTTTTTTGAAATAAATATAAATAAATAAATAAATACCCTCATCTCTCTCTCTCTCTTCATCAGTTCGATCAAAACAAAAAAAACGGGGGACCCTGCTCATCGACGATCGACGCTCCCCCTGGCCACCGTTGCCCCACCGCGAGCCACCCCCAGTTGTTGCGCCGCCTCCCTCCGCCAAGCCCCATCCCCACCGGCCCTCGCTTGCTCCTCCTTCCTCTACTCAAAACCCCACCGCCCCTAAACCCTAAACCAGCGCCGCCACCACCAATTAGACCCCACCGCTGCCGCTCCTGCACCCCGACGCCCCTCCCCCGCCACGTCAGTACCCCTGTGGATGCCCTCCTTCAAAGAAAAAAATCCGATTTTTAATTATTTTAAAATCTGAAAACCCTCTTTCTTCGTCGGGAAGCACCATTCGATGGCCACCATTTAGCCGTCACCACCCCGCTCCATCAGCGTCGAAGGTGAGTGTTTGTTCACATTTCTAGTGATCTAGATAATTAAAAATGAGATTTTTAATTTTAAATATCATATAGAAAGATTAAAAATATGATTTTTATATCGTGGAAACAATAAAGACATGATTTTTATATTATAGAAAGATTAAAAATATGATTTTTATATTGTAGAAACAATAAAGACATGATTTTTATATTATAGAAATATTAAAAATATGATTTTTATATTGTAGAAACAATAAAGACATGATATTTATATTATAGAAAGATTAAAAATATAATTTTTATATAGTAGAGATTATAAAAATATAATTTTTATAAGGTAGAGAATATAAAAATACGATTTTTATATATGTAGCGAAATAAAAATCTGATCTTTATTATATATATATTGAAATAAAAATGTGATTTTTATAGCGATGATATAAAAATTCGATCTTTATATATAATTTTTATTTGAGCAGCGTGAAAAGAACTGCATTGGAATTTCAAGCAGATCCAGACGGTTCAGCAGTTCAAAAGGAAAGCACGACGGAGTGGAACCCTCTATGAGAACTCCTCACCTTTAATTTATTTCTAGTTAAAATATATACTAGGATGCAGACGGTGTTTAGTAGCACCCGACACCCGTCGTCCACAGACCATGGACGGCTTGTATGCTTGTTTGTTTGATTTTGATGTGTAGTTGATTGCGTGATGTGATGTGAAATGAAATAAAATATTTATATAGTTAAAAATATTTTATAGTTAAAAATAGAATTTTTAACGTGTATATAAAATAAATATTTATAAACAAATCGGAGATTTGTTTATATACACTGATTTGATTGATATTGATTGAGACGATAAATATTATATATCACCCTACTGCACAAATAAAATTTGTGTTTGATTTTTTGAAACCCCACACGGGTATTGGGATGATATCTGGCGTACACTAATCCCAATTATTTAGCTGTATGTCGATCGATTGGTCGACAGACCGTGTAAGCGTTAATTATTTATATTTAATGCTTACATAGTTGTATGGTGCACTCTGGATGATGGTTGATTATTTATCGTTGTTATTTTATACTTGTGTTGTAGAAAATCCATATAATTAACATTATATGGTAATTGATTGGGCCTCATTCCAGTATTGAAATAGGAATATTTGAAATAGAAATATTTGAAAGAGGAATATTTGAAAGAGGAATATTTGAAAGAGGAATATTTGAAATAGAAACATTTGAAATAGGAATATTTGAAATAGAAATATTTGAAAATAGAAATATATAAAGCTGTGTTGATTAGATTTTCTCCATTTTGACGTGAACGATATTTATATCGATTTTATTCAAATTGAAATGAATATTGAAGTGAATTGAAATTTGAATTGATTTGAAATTCGAAATAAATTGAAATGATTTGAAATTCGAATATAATTGAAATTCGAATTAAACTGAAATAGAAATGAAATCGTTTTGAATTGAATTTAAACGAATTGAAATTGAATTGAAATCGATTCAAATTGAAGTAGATTTCAAATGAATTCAAAACAGATTTGTAAGGGAAAATTCAATTTTGATTTGAATTTGAAAGGAAGTTGAAATCGTTTTGAAAACGAACTTAAAACGATTTATAAAATACGTTTTAAAAGGAAATCGATGAAATATATATTATATATATATTAAAATGGCCTGAATAGAACGCGCCGCGCCGCGGCAGTTCGCGAATTTCGACCATTGACTTCGAACGGATATTACGGGAGATCCGACCGTCGGATTCTCCTAAAACCGGAACCGTTGGGTTCGTATCGAAAAGAGCTTTCTAATGAATGTTAGAAATTTGAAATTTAACAGTTGGATTTGGAATTATTTCCAATTCAAATTTGAAAAAGGTCGCTGTAAGTGCAGTTCGATGGCCGTTGATGGAAATCGACTGTACGGGCCTTGTTAAAATTATTAAAAATAGGAATAATTTGTGTAAAATCATAAGAAGTGATTTGGGAAGAGTTGGGATGAAAAACTCCATATTTGAAAAGATAAAAATAGATTTTTATCGAAATGAACTAGTTTTGAACTAGAATAATAATTTATTTATTTTTAAAATAAATAAATTGAATTTGTAATGGTTTTGAAAATAACCAGAATTTCCAATAATTGCATTGGAATGGGTTTGAATCGAAATTGTCTTCGGAATATTTCGATGTTGGATTTCGTGATTATACAGATATGATTATGGAAATTTGAAAGATATATATATATATATATCGTTATTTCCAATACGATATTTGTTGGTCGTAGAATTTGATATTGAATATAAGCCGATATATTTTCTATTCAGAGCCTTGTATTTAATATCAAATGTGATTTGGGTTTGTCGTGAATGGTGTCTTCATTAACACTGTTCTTAAACCCAGTGGAGAAAAAGATTAAATCCTTTTATGTAGATTTAATGAAGTGTACCAATTAAATGGTATTTAATTGGAATTGAATTTGAATTGATTTCTTTGGGTTGATCATGAACGGTGTTTTAAATAACACTTGTTCTTTAACCCGATAATTAATGAAGGTGATTTTGGGTTTATCATGGGCCGTGTTTTTAAATAACATTGGTTCTTTAACCCAGTTAAAGATTAAAACTAAGTGGAGTTGATTGAAAAGATCGAGAATGGAGTATCACCAGTTTTACTCCAAGCGGTAGTTAAATCTTTAATTAGATTTGAACGTGAAATGGTTATTGAATTTACCGATAACACCGTGGTGTTAGATATGAAGTATTACCAGTTTTACTTCATGGGATGAATAGGTTGGGATTGGGAAATTTAAAATAAATGATTACTTCGGTGTGGTTCGCTAATCCCACTAGTTTGAATTGATATTCAAAGGAGATTAAAGAATTTATCTTTGATAAAATTAACGGGAGCCTTTCCCAAAGTATAAGAATATTTGAACAAAAGAATATTCAGAATTGGAATGAGGCGTATGTTGTGTTTGTGTAACACTTGTTTATTATATACGCGAGTTATTCAGAAAGACCGGGTTTATCCCATTCTGAATAACTGATTCGACGTGGTGTCGAAGATGAAGACGGTGGTCAAAGACTGGAGGTCTTCACGTCGTTTGGGTGATTGCTGATGATCTTCATTGGGCCATACACCCAAGAGGAGGGAATCAGTTAGTGATCGTCCAGACGTACTTGGAGATCGATGGATATGCGGGGTACTAGGTGCCTCCGGTTTCGTTCAGACCCAGAACGAACTTGTAAATGGACTGTGTGTCTGACATTGGATTTTATTCTGTGTGGTTTATTTCTATTAAATATATATCTGTTTGGCGGCGGAGAATTTATTCTCTTGCTTAACGCCCTTCTCTGAGACGTACGAGCTCAGAGGTTATATATTGATGGATATCAAACGCATGGAGTGAATTTCCTATGTGGCATGCCTAAGTGGCAATATGATCAAGGCTTCTGTTGAAAAGTAATGTCTTGTGGGTGATGATCAAAGCACAGCCTGTGTGGCACAACTTTGTATAACGTGAATTCGCGAGCCTCACACCCCGGTTGTGAACCAGAAATGGGAGAAGACATCAGGGAGGGCATGCGTTTCCTTCTAGCTAGAAGTGGCGTCAGTGGTTTTACACGCCCTGACGAGTTTGACTTATGTGATTGTTGCTGTTGCAAGGCGCCTCGGTTAGATCGGACGATCCGAGTCCGATGGAGTCATTCGTTGGCTCATTTACGCCCCATAGGACGGGGAGACGTATTGTTCAGGCACTATAATCCACATCGGTGGACCGGCCCTGACGATCCAAGGGGCAGTTGCGGCTGTTCCGGAGACATGGGCAAGATTGTCTCGAATTCGGTAGAGGACGATCCCTAGCCTTGGTTCACAGATGGGAATCCAACTTCCAATATGTGACGTTGCGGTTTTAATTGTAAAGACTAGTATTGGCGACATAGTAGCATGGGATGCTATGGCGCCTATGATTGATTTTTATGATTGAAATTGTTTTGACACTATACACATAATATAGTATCAAATGATTTGTTTTTAAACGTACTAATCATGTTTGGCTATTATAAGGGAAAACCCTATCCCCCGGCTTGCGTTGCATTGTGTGATAGGACCTGGGTCTTATAATAGCTTCATTTTTCCAAAAAGCATTGCACTATTTTGTTATATGCACTGGTATTCTTGGGAGGAAACCCGTTCCGTGTTATACGGCGTGGTCCCTTGATTTACCTAACTGTAAAATAAAGATTAATAACTGTTTTAGTTCTCACACCTGTCCCATGACTGACCTGGAGTTTATTGTTTTAACCTGAACTCTGGGTGCCCTTATTTTCACACGGGCAGCTAGTAGTTTTGGTTTTGCAGATTTATGTTCGCAGGAACCTGGTTTACAGCTGGAACGATATCCGGGAAGCTTTGTATCCGTATATCTCTTTCAGTTGCGTATTGTATTATTTTCCGCTGCAGTAATGTATTGTAATCTCTAATATTTTCCATATGTGTAATATTCATTTATACTCTGTATATTCTTGTATTCTGATGAAATTGTCGTAATTAACAATGAAATGTTCTTCCGTCTGTGTTCTATTTTGTCGTGTTCTCAAAACAATCAGGCGTTTCGAACGGTCTTGGTCGGTTCAGCGACTGATTCAGATCGAGCGAAATTCCTTTTCGTCTCATTGTCATAGCTGGAGATTCATTACCCAATAAGTGCCTGCGGTTTTGATTGTATATTATATATGTGGAGCGTGAGATAAAAGCGTTCCACTAGATTGCTATTTATTTGATTTAGACACTATTATAATATCAAAAGTGTTTTGATATAATGATTATCGTTTTCTTCAAAGGATTTTGAAAGTTAAATCAAGTGTTTTTTATTCTCATAAGGGAAAAACCCTTCCGTGTTATACGGCGTGGTCTTATGAGATATCGTTTATTTTATCAAGCTATTTTAAATTGTTTACTCATACCAGTCCCATGATTGACCCAGAGTTTATTTTGTTTTGTTTTACCTTAACTCTCTTGGGTGCCCAAATTTGTATGGGCAGTCAAGTAGTTCAGGATTTTACAGATTTATCTAAAGGAGCTTGGAGCAGGATGCTTCAGCGTTATCTAGTTATTGTTATTTTCGTTGTGTTGTAAGTTGTACTTTGATAGTGATACTCTGATAATGATATGTTATACAGCTAAAATTTTGTATTTCAAAAGTTATGATATATTATATTTTGTTCCGCTGCGATGTGAGATTCTATGTTGTTATTTCTGTTCTTCTTCTACCTTTTTCTTCAAAAACAAATGATTCGTATTTCTGTGATATTTGGGTTGGATGTGTGATGCATGTATTCAACTAAGATAGTACGGATTTGCAGGCCATTACACTTGGTATCAGAGCTTAGGTTGATCGAGTACCTAGGCTTTGGTGGGGTTGTGCTCATTAGAGATAGAGTCAGTAGTACCCTAGAATGAGTTGAGTGTATATATACGAGAGAGCATATTTGTAAATTAATATAAAATTGTTTTATGTTGTGTTGGTTAGTTTGTTGAGTGGTTTATGAATTCTGATCGAATCGTGGGACGGCACGAAGTCGATAGGAGTTTCTAAACACTTGAACAGAGAAATTTGACACAATATTGTTTTAAAGTGGGTAAATGAAATAATTTTACTCAAAATTCTATTTTGATTGAAATTGAGTAATTTTCTGAAATTATTATAATATATGTATGAGTTGGTTGTTAATATTATAATCAGATAATATTATAAAATGGAAATGGTTATATATAACCAAGTAGAATTTGTATAAAAATAAAATATACAAATGAGATGAACTAGAATTATATTTAAACATGAATTTAGAATTAAAATCCTAAGTGTTTGAAAAAATATTTTTCGAAGTATATTAAAATAATATAGCTTTGTTTTGGAAGGATTTTTGATTAAAAATCGTTCTGAATGGATTTTAAAAATAATAAAGCACTGAACTCACTATAGTGGCTGGGAAATAATTCTGATGATGATCGCGACACCATCAATTTTCATTTTCGAGTTTCTAAGTGATGGATTTCTACCTTAGAAAAGTTTTATTGGAAATTTGTTTGAACGAAAACAAGTTAGTTTGAAAATTCAAATGTTCTGAATTTGAAATGATAATATATATATATATATGTATATATTTAGGTGATTTCAGAAGGATTTGAAATGAAAACCCTAGGATTTGGATTCTGGAATTGAAATTAAACTTAAGCTAGTTAAATGAATCGAAGTAAATAAATTGACTAGAATCAATTTGAATGAGATTGAATGCATATGAATTGGATGTGAATGTATGGTTTGTAAATCATTCAGGTTAAATGATTGTAAGCATTTTGTATAATATGAGATTTAAGAAAAAGTTAATGGGTTTTTGACATTTTTCCTACCTTAGTAATTTCGAGGACGAAATTCTTTTAAGGGGGGAAGAATGCAACGACCTGGATTTTTCGAACAGTTTATTTTAAATATTTATTATGGTTTTAAATATTAATTTGATAATATATATGGATTTTTATATTAAGTTATCAATTTAATAATCGATTTCGATTTAATATCGAATATATTAAATTATCGTAATATGAAAAATAATTCAAATCGAAGTCAAAAACTGAATTAAAACAATTCAGATGATTAATACTAATTGTGTTTGAATATAGACGATAATGAAAATAATTTATTACCCGCGAATTGATTAGTTCTGAATTTAAATTATATTATATTATATTAATTTAATATGGTATATACATTGAAATTAAATTTCAGTATACACTGTTCAGTTCGGAATAGCGTTATAACATTTAAACGACAGTGGTTACGTTAAAATAGCGGTTCGTGGGTGAACCCTGGTATATTTTTATGGATAAGATCAAAATCGAATCAGATATCAAATCATATTAATTCAAAATCAAATCGGTATTAAATTGATGTGTACCTTCACCTACCACCTATTACTTAACACCAAAGTATTCCTTTTCCTATATAATCGCGAATTCCCCACTCTCATTTCTCTTCTGTATTTCAGTTCCTTGGAGAAGTTCGAAATCTCTGAATTAAAAATGGCCCCCAACTAAATAATTCCAAAACCGACCTCTTTCATTCTTCTGTGAACAACATTTAAATCGAAGTCAATCCTTATTAAATCGTTCGAAAACAAAATCAGCAATTTTCCTGGAAATCGTGCAAATCGAGTCGACAGTTGGACACTTGCGATTTGGTGTTTGGCAACGGGAATCAAAATCAAAGACAACCAGTTCCTGTTGCTCGACATCACTTGCGTTAGGAGGGGAGTTCGACAGTTTAGTGGCGATCGATTTGAGTTCACGCTCTTATTCTATAGTACGCGACAGGCTAAAGGGGTTTTGGGGGAGTTGATGTTGTGAACATCGACAACAGGTTTGTGAGGGAAGTCGCAATCTAATAGGGACCGCGTTCGAGATTTGAAAGTGACAGAGATTTCCTGATGGCCTCAAGGACCTGCTGCGAGAGTTTTGGAGTATAAAGGTTGCGATGGCGTTATACTGTCGTGTTCGAACTTTACCGGTCAACTCAGGGTCCGATTTCGGCGTGGTTTTGGGAGGGAGGATGAAGCAATATCGATGGTGTAACGCGTTCATGGGTAAGTCTGGGTGGTAGCCACAACAAGTTTCAGTTGTTGGTGATGTGAAGAAGGGATGCATTTTGAGTAAGGGCTCGTCAAGAAGAAGATGGTTTCAAACAAAATATTAAGGTGAATTCTTATTTTTGATTTTGGTTTTAAAATTTAGCGATTTAGTTAAAACTAAAATTCTCATGTGTTAAAATGGGAATTTTTATATTGTTTGAATCATCTACTAATTTGAAAGTTAGAAACTGTAAATATATTTATGTAGTGAATCATTTTGTAAATAGTTAATTTAAATTGTAAATCGTTTAATAATTAAATAAAATAATTATGTTGTAGGGAAATTGGTTTAAATAAATGGGAATTTGTTAGTAAGTAAATTAAATGTGTAGACTTATCATTTATCAAATTAAGGTTTAATTTGGAATTGGTTTACACGTAGATAATTTATTAAATTCGATAATGGAAATTTTATTAATTAATGTTTTACGTTGGGAAACAAACTATAGTGGAATTGCTGTGAAATCTATATAATATGCTTCAATGGCTATTCAACACGAATAAAAAACACGGTGAGTAAAAGCTCACTCAATTTATTTTTAGAATTTATTTTTAATCATTAAAAATAATGGATGGTTGTTTGGTTGAATTAAACTATTACCGTGGCTATTATTAAATATATATTAGTTATTTAGGATTGGTGTTTGTGGTTATTATATATATTTATATTGGTGGTTGAATTTCCGCAGTACCATTAGCGGATGCCCGTAGTATCATTAGCGGATGACCCTATACGCTCCACGCTATTATAGTGGATGACCTATGTCTTGCCTCGAAGCAGGATGGGTATTATTTATGTTGGCTAATGTCTGTGGATGCAGGAAAAAAGGTTGGAGGGATCCAACTGGATTCCTTAAAAATATTATTTGTTGTTTTCATATATATTATCATATATGATGTGTTAAAATATCCGTGGTTGATAATTGTGTGTTTTGATTGATTGAATATCAGTGGCCCAAATTGTTGATTTATAAATACACCGTAAAAAGGATATTTCGAGATGTGAAATGGAAAATTCTATTTTTCTTAAATAGAATTTGAATTTCGAATGGGCTGTAAAGATATTTACTTGTTTTGAATAAATAAAACAAGTATTGGATTATAAACGATGATTATAAATTAAATAAAATAGAAAATTGAAGTAAATTTATAAATAGTGTTTATAAATAAAATAGAATAATTTTCATTGGATAATACAGGGAAATGGGATAAATATATAAACGGTGTTTATAAATGAAAATGAAAAATTATCATTTGGATAATTGGAGAGATAAATTCAAATGTGAATTAAAAATGAAATTTGAAATGGAATCGAAATGGAAACTTGTTTTAAATTATAAAACAAGGAAGTTATATTTATAAACAATGTTTATAAATTAAGAAAAATAAATTATCATTTGATAATTTAGAAATTTAAATTCAAATATGAATTTAACCGTGAATTGGAAATCGTTTCAGAAAGGGAACGACGGGTTTTATTTCAATATTTTGAATGTAAAAACGAATTGAGATAAGTCTAAGAAATTATTGGGAGTTCGATTTCATCGAATTTTATAAAGTAATTTATTCCTAACGCAATTGGAAATTAATGTTAAAAATGGGGTTGTGATTGAATTTATAATTAAGTGCTGGAATAATCGACTACTAGGGAAAATCGGAAATATTAATTTAAATTGGGAAAATTGGATTTAATATATATTAAAATATATTAGAATAAAGTTAAAATTTATATATAAACGAAATTTAAAATGTTTATATATTAAATATAATTAAAACGAACTCGCCGCAGCGCGGTAGTTCATAAAATGGCATTTCGAACTTCAATTGAGTATACAGAACTCAATTTAAGTCGGAATTCTTTGAAACAAGAACCGACCGATTTGATAATAGTTCTTATGGAAGAGAAAAATCTGGATTTCGTCTTATAGATTTTTAGTTATGTCAAAATCAAATTTCCAGAAAAACAACGCCAAAATCGTTATTAAACTATAACGGTTTATTTAAATTATTAAATGGATTCTAAGCAAATAAAATGTGGATTTTTCATTACAAAAATCAAGACTTGAGTTATAAAATAAATACGAACTCAAGTGAAGTAAATGGAATGATTTTTGAAACAAAATTCAGATATTTATTATTTGGATAGGATTAACTAAGTAGATGGGTGATTAGTCAACCGAGTTTTTAATCGAAATTGAACTTCCGAAAAGTGAATAGAAGTTGTGAACTTATATTCGAAATCAAATAGCAAAATTGAATTGGAAATGGAATTCAATCAGTTTATAAGCAAGTTAAAATTATATTTGAACATGTTATGTTCAAATAAAAAATGAAATAAGTAAAAGAGCTATTTAAAGAATATATTAGCGAATTGAGTTAGGAATGACTGGATTTAGTTGGGATAAATTAGAAACAAGTGAACATATGTGTAATACCCCATGGCCATTAATGTCACTCACAAAGGGAATGCATTAATGTCATGAAGTGTTATAGTAGTATAGAACAGATAAATTACAAGAATAAATAAATAAAACACAGCGGAAGATAAAACTTATATCATAGCATCATAACTTCAAAACAATCTTACATAAGTAGTCTCCAAAAACCATTACAACAGGATCAATTGTCTTTTCCAAAAACTTCAAAGTACATAAAGAAGCAAATACTTAAATAACATAAACGCATAAATCCCCACTGAGCATATGCAAAGCCATAAAAATGAGAGAGTCCAAAGCGATACATCTACTCTTTTCAAGCAACTGAAAGAAATCGGCACTAAGCTATAGTATTCTCTCCATGCAAACCCGAGGGTGGGGGGGGGGGGGGGGGGGGAAGGAAAGAAAAGGGGTGGAAACAAAACGGGTCAGACATAAAGTCTGGCGAGTCCAGTAATTTTAACAAATAATAGGTAAGGTAAATGATCAAGACATAAATAGGCATCATGATATGGCTGTAACATAGATAAGGTAGATAAAAAGGATGGACAAGATGATTCCGTTCCTAAGTACTAAGACAATCCTACACCTTGGCTAAGCGAACAACCCTCCAAGTACTAACCCCGAAGACCAAAGTCAACATCAGACTAGCACCCAAAGGACTATCCAACTCAACCAACATGTATTTCGTTACACCGCACTTTTGCTAAGTTACACCACATTACTTAATTACACCGCACATCTACTAGTCTCTATTTATTGAAGGTTGATCCCTTCCCACTAACTGTACCCACATGACAAATTTGGTAGTTACTTGTACCTAGCTGCTATCGTAGGTGCCGGCTTGCTCCTACCACCGCTAAGGCACCCTTACCCTACCCATTTGATCGGCTCCCTAAACCCCGTAGGCACCCGTGCTGGCCCCACAGTGGGGTGTATCACTCCCCAAAGTGGCAACCCTGATACCAACATAAAATGCACGGCCATACCTACATGATGCAACAACGCCTTACCTACCAGCCCGGACCCATGCATGCACATGAACCCGTTGGACTCGCGTTGCCACCGCTATTCACGTTTTGACCTCTTACATTCAAGTCCAGTAAGCGTGTCCCAACCCCGACCTAGTACCGGGCCCAATTAGATACTCAAACGGGTTACTGGTTGAAACAGGTCCTCCATCCGACATAAGCCTCCCACCTATTCTTGGTCCCCACTAGGTTTTTCTCCCACTTAATCATTTTAATTTAAATGCCCATGTCTTACACATGCTATGGTTAAGTCCATACTTACATGTCATAATTTACATGTCTTATCTTATACCGGTTAAATCCATATTTACATGTCATAATTTACATGTCACCCCACTTAACCCTCTAACAATACCCATGTCTTATTATGGTTAGTATTCCTTAATTCATTCCTTATGACGAACGGTGCATGACCTCCCACATTAGACCGAACGCTTTGTGGCCGCTGGATTTGCCGGGTGGTTCCGGGCAGTCTTACGCCACAAATCGGGTCTAACCTCGTGTCATTAACCATTGCGCCCACAATTCATTCCTTTGACCTCTCACATTAGACGTCCAATTGTGGCAGCTGGATTTGCTGGGCGGTTCCGGGCAGTCTTACGCTACAATTGCGCCTAACCTCGTGTTAAAGGTTTATTAATAATCGTATTTCACCCATACCCAATTTTCATGTCATGTATATCCAATTAAACATATAATCATGTTTATAATATTGCCTATTTCAAATTGTCACTGATTACATATTAATTAGCCTCAATTACAAATTTACAATTATAGGCAATTTCATCAATTCCATGTAATTCATATCCAAATATGCCAATTTCACATATTATCCAATTATCCAAAATATCCAATAATATCCAATTTTCCATATTTCACATATTCCCATCGTTCCTACGTATTTGCATTCGCGTGTATTTTTAACATAGGCTCGAAGGTAGCCTAGATCCAAAAATAAAAGGAATAAGGATAAGAAGAGAGAATCAAATCACATAAAATTGGAATTAACACAACATCATGAAATAAAGGGTCATGTAAACTGGCATAGAGGCATAATGACAAATTCAACATGAATAAACTGATAAAGGTATGAACTTTACATAGAAACATAGGCATATGATGACATGAATCAAAAAGGTGAAGACTTGGATGAGATTTAAATTACATACATACATACGAATCCTCTTTACAACTTCATCATGTTACTTTTAATCCCATTATATTATGAAAATCATTGTACTCACCTTTCGTGGTTAAAGAATAGAATTATGCACTGAAATTGGTGTAGAAACGTTGCGGTGTTGCTGATTTATCTTCTTGAATTGTTGTAGAAGCTCTAATCTTTAATTTGAGTTGAAGTTGAACACTTGAGATTTGATTTAGAGTCGACGGCTAGGGTTTAAGAGAGAATTTGATAGCATAATGGTGTCATAGATAATATTTATGAATTAGGGTTTGGTCTTAGGGTGTATATGCAATGTCCCGACTTTTTCCGGCTATTAACAATTGATTTTTATAAGAGAATTAAAATCAAATATGATATTTAAAAAAAACTAAAGAGATTTTAAACATATATGTAAGAACATATATATGGATAAATAAAAAGAATAATGTACATATTTGTTATTTGAAAGTATGACATAAAAATACACCATTCAAGTAAATTATAAAAGGGTATATATTAAAATAATTACTAATAAATCCTTAACATACAATAGTATGTGTAATTAGCATGAGTTCAAAGCAAAGAACCTTGCAAAACAAATCATTTAGTTTCCACTTAAGAATGGCTACTTACAAAAAGGATCATGGTTCAACCTTAAAAATAGAAGAGGACTTTAAAGCAAACAAACAATGTAAAATATACATGTGCAGGCAAGAAGCATTTCGACCATAACACAAGTATATAAACATAAAATGTAATGCACATAAAGTGTTTGACCAAATTAACCAAGTAGAAAATATCCATGTATATATGAGAAAAAAATCTATTAGATATGGAGACAAATGCAAAGATATTATTTGAATTAAATAATGTTGCTATTACAGGAAGAACATCACCTAAGAATCTACATACATATTTATAAAATGATTTTGCTAAAATATCTAAATCACTTAAGGATGAAGCAAAGCATTTTCTGTTAGCTAAAAGAGGGGGATATGGTAGGTCATTTAATGAAGAAGTGATAAGCTTCTAGAAGGGAATACATAAGACAAGGCTATTGGCTAGAATCGTAGGATAAACAAACATTTTCATGTATTGTCTCCTTGAAATAAGGATGTAGGAGCTAAGAAGAGGAGTAAGGCTAAGGTTGAAATTTCTGTTCAAGCATGTGCAGGAAAATGATTTTTAAAACTTGAACTTGCCTATAAATACCTCACAAACTCTCACATCTTCTCCTCACAAAAACACACTAAGTTAAAGAGCAAAACACTGAAGTTCAAGTAGCAGGGAGAGGAAAGCAATTTATGTGAGTAAACTTTTCTTTTTCGTTTTAAGCTATCACCGATCATATATAGTATTAAGTAGAATTACATATTTGCATATTGACTTTGAATGGATTGTGTTTAATTAACTTGATCTTCATATAAGAACTAGGGAACAAGTCATGTAAACAGAGAACATCTTCCTGGGAATGAACTCTGAATTTTCCCTTTTGAAATCACCACTGGAATGTAAACATATGAATACATATCTGACGGTGGTATCAATAAAAACCAAACCATTTAGGTAGCATGATATAGGCATGGCTCTGTTAACCATTTAAACCCACCTGTATGCAAAAACTGGTAAATTATATTCGCCTCTCTCCAACAAAATGCCCAAAACTGTACTCTATTAAATAGTGGGAAAAATAATAATATATGAACAGAATGTAAAATGTATTAGAGGGATCAAAAGATGGAAGAAAACCAGAACAAGGAATGGGACATGGGTGCGACTGTCTTAGGGGATGCGTGAGATTCATCTAGTGTATTACTTCTATACTGATACATTAATTACAAATTAGTGATAGTCAAATCTACATTCTAGTATACTAGCAGATGTAAAATACAATGTGCCTTTATATTTAGCAAAATTTTAAGGATGACGTTACTGTATGGCCTTGTGTATACTCGTGACTAGCATATATACATGTAAGTGAAACCCAGAAAGAAAACAGGGGTCACATAGGTGGAGTTGAAAGGTGTAATCGTGTTAGAGGAGGTCGATGGCAAATTCGGGCTTGGCGATGGAATCAATGCATGATTTGTGGTGTGTACAAGTGATAGGACCGGCAGGGTGTTTGGTGTAGTACTCGTGCATGTACACATGTGCACTATATGTGCACGGTGGGTGTTCCAATGAGTAACCGGAAAGAGGGAAAAGCAGAGACGATGGCAATAATCTGGAAATGGTGTGTGTTTTAAGGTTCAGTTGTTTTGGCTAGTATAGCCTTGAAATTGTTTAAAACAAGAAAGAGAAAGGGATTAGGAGGGAAAGTAGAAGGCGCAGCATGCAAGAAGAAGAAGTAGAAGACACATCATGTTTCGAAAACAAAGAAAAGTAAGTGGTATAAAGGAGAGAGGCATCAGCAGAAATGATAGGAAGAAAAAAGACAGTACGTTGAACAAACGAGAGAAACTGGAACGAAGGAGAACCCCTGTGTGTTTGATGTTTTCTAGTGCATGAGTAAGAGGCGAGTAGGTTTAAGGATTGGGTCAGTTTGGCCAAGGTATAATCAATTAATAAAAGATGAAGAAATAAAGGGGTAAATGGACCGAAGTACAATTGGGCCAGCGTGATAAATAAAAATGTGTAGGCTATTTGGGCTGGGTAAAGGAATTTAATGAAAGAAGAAATAAAAGGAAAATGGGGTTATAGTAATGGGTTTGAATGGGCCAAAGGATTAAATAAAATAAACAAAAGAAGAATAGGATAGTAAATTTAAATAAAAGAAAAACAAATAAAATAAGATAAAAATAAAGGTGCGTTGGTCATCATCAGACTAGAGTAGTTTTGTCACCAAGAAGGGGGGGAGCGATAAGCAGTATAATGTGTAAATGGGGGTTAATAATCTAGTTAGGTATTTAATTTGACTAATGTTCAGTATGAACTTTGGGTGCAGCTGGTAATAGAGGTTTGGCAGTAGCACGGTTTAAGTGGCTCAACAGGTTTTAAAAACAAAAATAGAAAGGGAAATAATAAAAATAGAAAATTTAAAGAATAAATAAATAATTAAATAAAAATAGAATTTTTATTTAATTTGGTATAGACAAGTGGAAAGAGGAAAATGGCAAGAAAATCGAGTACAGAAATTGATCGAAGAAGTTCAACGAGCTTGAAACTTTTGAATTTAAAGAAAATAATTTCAATAAATTATTAAGTTAATTTATTTAAGATTAATTAGAAGTAACAGAATATTTTACCAGAAGAAATGGAGTATTGAAAATCGTCTAAACATCGACGATGAACGAAGCAAAATACTGTATGCGAAGCACGTGCTTCATTTATTCATTTCTAAATAATGAGCAAAAACTGAATAGAATACCATGTGCAACGCACACACTTTAACTGTTCATTTTAAAGGACAATACCATTATCCAGATATGAACAAGATAAACATATACTGTTCGTGTGATGATAATTAATGTGTAAACTGAATAATAATTATGATTAAGCTGATAACTGTTCATCGACTATAAAAGACATACATCGTTTCGAAGAGTCCGGGATAAACATCCCACTTCGACTCGATTTATATGACGTATGTCAGAATACTGAAGACGACGATATGCAGAGGCTATAGTATTTTCAGTCTGTTCAGTCCCAGGACAAACCCGAATGGACGAGTGTCTGACAACGTATATCAGTTAAATTCTACACATCGAATTTACGTAAGTATATTACATTGGTGGCGAAGAAATTCGTTTCCCTTAGCTTTATTGCCCGTAATATAGTTGGGTAATCGAATGAGTGTTTCTGACGGATATGACGATGTGGCATTCAAAGTAATTGAAGAAATGATCTGTCAGAAGAAGAACGTGACCTCAAACCTCACAACCAGGAAGTAACAAAAAGTTGGGCTGGGCAGCATGGCTAGTTGGGTCATATCCAAGCAGGGTGTATTGTCACCGATCTAGAGAAAATTCATATTTATTCTTCTTTTCGATTCTGTATCTTCAAATTACGGTTGGATGGCCAACAACCGTGGTGGCAATATATTCGACACACTCAAGCTAAATGAGTGGTCGGTCATGTGTGGCCGGGTTGCAAGACGTTCTTGTTGAACCTGCAGTGTATCCTCTCTAGAGTACACTGATCGGTAGGTGCTCCCATACCTTGTCTGTTGGAATCCAATCTCCAATAAGCGCTCTGCGGTTTTAGATTTTATTCTATATACATGAACGTGAGATGCAAGCTTTCACTAGATGGTTATTTATTTGATAAAAACTATGGTAATATCAAACGTTTTTGATATAAAATACTTGGGTCATTATCCGTATATTAGTTATGGATTGGTCTAAAGATTTCTAAAGTAAATGAATCTATCAATGTGGAACACCTTATTTTTATTCCGTGTTTACCATCTTTTAACTATGTTTACTCACACCAGTCCCCTGACTGACCCAGAGTTTATTTTTGTGTTTCCTAAACTCTTGGGTACTCATAATATTTATTATGAGTAGACAAGTGAATTCAGGTAAGGCAAGTGGAACCCGATGATGGACAAGTTCAAGACCCTAGTAGCATATCTGTTTAGTTTCCCATTTTAAGTATCTATGTTATTGTAATATGGTAATGTATGATTATGTTGTTGAACCATGATGATGATGTATTATGTTGTGTACTCTGTTGTATCAGACCTTATGATGTAATATATATGTATTTATGAAATTCCGCTGTGAGATTCTGATAACTTCTTATTCTTCTATTCTATAAGTTCTATCTTTTCTATCTCATCTTCTAAATTCTTTCAATAATGACACGGTTTTCAAGGTATAGAAAGTCACGCCGTTACAGTATATATAAGTGTAGGAAGTTATTTAGGCCTTAGGATTAACCCTAGAACTGATCTGGACCATTCAGATGCCATATCAGCCCTTAGGGCGAATCAGGCCACGGGTTGGTAGCCAAACAACCGGGATTGACCTCGGGTCGACTCCAAAAATGGTGCGGTTCGGCTATTCCCCCTCCCGATTCGCTGTTTTTAACTTTTTTTTGAATATTTATTTATTTAATTTATATATATATATATATATATATATATATATCTATATATATACATTTCTCTCATATGCATACAAACTTCATGGCTTAATAATTTCTTCATAATTTACCATTTTCACACTAAACCACTTTTTGAACTGCGCTCACACTAAGCCACTTTTTAGCCATTTGCCTAAAACAAAAATATGGCACTGGCGGGGATCGAACTCTGTACCTCTTGTATGCAAGTCACATGTTCTAACCAAATGAGCTACTAAGTCTTTTGCTTACAAACCTTAGAACAATGCTAAACATCATTCTTTTCTCATTCCTCTTTTTCAAATAAATTATTCTTTAATTTGTTATTTTAATATTCTCAGAAAATACGGGGTGTTACAATATGTAAAATAGGTATGGAATGAAGTGTATGAAGATTATAATTCGAGTGCCCAACATAAATGTACGTGTTTAAATTACATATGAGGTTTTATGCACCGAATCGGCAAGCCACTTGGCTTTTTGATTTTTTCTTTTTGAATGGAAAGGGCCTAGAGAGGCGAGTTGAGGTTTGAACTATTGACCGGTACAAAGGAGTTTATGGCGAAATTTTCCGGAAACTTAATGAGTTAGAATATTTTAAGAAGATTTCATAATTAGAAATCGATATATCGATATTGATAGAATGCGATAATGAAACGAAATCAAAATAGAATGTTATAAACAAAAAGGAAATCAGTAAATTTAATCTGATAAAAATAGAAAGAGAAATGTATACGTGTTTAAAAGATATGAATAATTGGTTTAATATGATGTTGATTATTCGAGATAAGCAGTCTTGTCCGTTTTGAAGTTAATGATGATTTCAGTCAAGGCTTGAGAGGTAATTATACCCCAACTTGATTGATTTCATTATAAACTGATAAATAACAAGATTTCAGTATCGAAGATAAATGTTTTAATAAGATTTAGTTGAATGCAGTATTTTGGGTTGTTGTAACGATGTTTTACATAACATTCGTTTTAACCCAAGTAAGTGGGATTTTGGAAATATATCATAAATATTTCCTAAGTATAAAAATAACCGAGTTCGGGAAAGAGATAAGTAATTGGAATGTTTTTCCAATTTTAAATATAATATATTTTCTAAGTATAGAAAATGAAAGAAGGCGATATATGAAAATGTTTTCAAAATAGCATAAGAGGCCAAGATGATTATCAAAAATATTTTGTTAACGAATATGGATAAGGAAATGGAGAAGTGTTTTAATTAATGAAATATTAATTAAAAGTTCCAGTGATTTGTTTGATGCTTTGAATGAATGTTGTTTTTCTTCGATAGTTAAATAACCGACTATCGAAGTGTTTGCCAATATCGTTGTAAATATGGAGAGACCGTTTGGATTATTATCCAAGAACCACTCCGTATTGACAGTAGCGTTGCGAATCAAATTATATGAAGATAATCGGAGAACGAGTAGAGCGCATGGGCCTTTTCTATTAATGGAAATTGTGCCTTCGGTTTCGTTCAGTCCCAGAACGAACGTATATGGACAATTGTCTGACAGGGTATTTCCAATAATCACATATGTTGGACTATACAAATATATATGGTGGCGGAGAATTTATTCTCTTAGCATAATATCTAGAATATATTTGTGCAAACCAATTAATGATTAACGGATCTGACAATGTGGCTTTCAAAGTGATTGCACTATCAATTAATAGTAATTGATCGTAGCCTCAGGCCTCAACAACCGGGAAATGAAAAAAATCGGGTAGGCAACATGACTATGTGGGTAGCTCCCATTAAGGTGTATTATCACCTATCTAGAGATTCATTTAATTCCTTATTCTATTCGATGTTGTCCCATTTGGGAAAACGATTGTTGATCCCAACCGTTAATGATATACATTCGATACACTCAAGCGAAATGAGTGGTCGGTCATGTGTGGCCGGGTTGTAAGATGTTCTTGTTGAACCCAGTGTATTCTCTCTAGAGATACACTATCGGAAGGTGGTTCCATACCTTGTCATAGTTGGAGATTCATTACCTAATAAGTGCCTACGGTTTTGATTGTATATTATGTATGTGGAGCGTGAGATTAAAGCGTTCCACTAGATTGCTGTTTATTTGATTTAGACACTATTATAATATCAAAAGAGTTTTGATATAAAGATTACCGTTTTCTTTCAAAAGAATTTTGAAAGTTAAATCAAGTGTTTTGGATTCTCATAAGGGAAAAACCCGTTTCGTGTTATGCGGCATGGTCTTATTAGATATCGTTTATTTTATCAAACTGTTTTAAATTGTTTACTCATACCAGTCCCATGACCGACCCAGAGTTTATTTTGTTTTGTTTTACCTTAACTCTTGGGTGCCCAAATTTGTACGGGCAGTCAAGTAGTTCAGGATTTTATAGATTTATCTAAAGGAGCTTGGAGCAGGAGGTTTCAGTGTTATCTAGTTATTGTTATTTCCGCTGTGTTGTAAGTTGTACTTTGATAGTGATACTCTGATAATGATATGTTATACAGCTAAAATTTTGTATTTCAAAAGTTATAATATATTATATTTTGTTCCGCTGCGATGTGAGATTCTGTGTTGTTATTTCTATTCTTCTTCTAAAAAAAATTATTCGTATTTCTGTGATATTTGGGTTGGATGTGTGGTGAATGTAGTCAACTCAGATAGTAAGGATTTGCGGGCCATTATAGCTACATTGAAAGGGTTCGCATTTTTCCTATAGAAATACGTGAGGAGCGCAATTTGACTCCAAGTCCTGAGATTTAGTTTTTAGGTTTAGATAGGTCGAGTTTCCGAAGAGGAATTCAAAGACATGATTGGTTCTATGTATCTGGATTTGTTCTCCGTATCATAGGTTGGCAGTGCACATAGATTTTCATTTTGGACATGTATGAGCTACAAAAGGCATTTGGGAAGAAATAGCATTAGGTAGAGCTGTTATGGCAATGGTTACCATTACCATTTGACAAATACCGTTACCGTACCATTTTTACAGGTAAGTCAGTTTTGATTACCATTACCGATCGATTGGTATACCGATAATTTGGTAACCATTATACTTGTAATGATAAATTATTGTTTGTCCATTAAAGTTTGTATCTTAACATGCTTTTGTACACAGTGCATATTTATTACTAGTGTTAATTAATAAAAAAGCATAAATGAGAAAGAAAATAAGTGTAGTTGGAAAAAAATCACCTGATTATTGAACTAAATTTAATAATTTATTTGGTTTTAAATGAATGTAATAAATAATATCAAATAGATACATATTTTTTAAATTGACTGGTAAAATTACCGTTACCGCTGGTACTAAAGAGACCTTACTGATAATTTATCATTAAAAATAGTAAATTTACTGTTACCATGTTATTTCAACTAGTATACCGATTTCAACCAAAAATGGTTGCCGACTGGTATTGGTATGGTAATGATAACTTTTCTGTTATCGTAACAGACCTAGTATTAGGTAATAAGGTAATTTATTTAATTAAACATTAGTTAAACTATTTTAAAATTTTCTAAATAATTTTGAAAATTTTATCTTGTATTCCTTTTGCGTACGAGGTCGGATTTGGGCGATGTTTCTTGCATTGGGCTCGTATTGACGAGCTGTATGCTTTAGAGCATGTTTGGGCTGATTTGGTTGAGGTGAGTGATATTGTCTCACTTTACTATAGTTGTTCATATAGTATAAAACCGTGCTTTTGGACTTAAATGAATTTTAAACGGGAGTTCTAAAATAATAAAATCTATATAATAGTTTTATTAATGGGTTAAAAAGTGTTTCAATTTTTTTTATGATTATATATCATATTTTATCTCATTTGTACACTATTTATTGATATTGCTATATCTAGGACATTTTTTCATATATCCCACTTTGATTGTTATAGAAAGGTTTTATGAATCCCATTAATGATGCTATGGATTTCTATGGGCTATTTTAGACATTAATAGGACTATTGATTGCATGTTTGCGTAGTTTTTTTGCAGACGCCATTTATTGGTGACATAGGATTAGGATGGGCTCGCAAAGAAGCTCCGGGATGTATGTATCGACATGAAGGCAGTAAATGGGCTCGACAGCGAGCATGATTTAGACATGAACGCTAGATGCTTTCACTGGATGAGTATTTAACAAATTTCGGTCAAATACTCGGTTTGCGTGGTTATCAGCGATTACGGTTGAGTGATGGATATCGAATACTATTGGAGTTGATTGTTTTGACCAACTTTGACATGGATGATGACGAGTGTTTAACCGTTTCTGGTTACTAGTGAGTGACCGATATTGACTACTATTGTTATTGGTCGTTTTGACCGACTTTAACATCGATGATGACGAGTTTTCGAGGAGCTGGATAGGATAGACCGTTTGATGGTAGATTCGACATGTTGGAACTTCGATCGGATGTTGGTACCAAGCAGGATGGACGCTTCGCCAATGAGTACAGATGGATGGCGTAATCCATGGGTTTAGGCAATGAGATTTTCAGAGTGAGTTGAGGACTGCGACTTTTTGATTTTGAGGCTTGGATGCGCTTGAGATGGATCAATGGGAATGGGATGGGTCAATGGTATGCGATTCGTGGATTGCCGAGATTGCAGGGTAGATTCATTATTGTGCAGTTCGTAGTGAGATGAGGTTGTAGGATGGATCAGTGCGATGCAGTTCGTAGTGAGGCGAGACTGCAGGATGATCAATGTTATGCAGTTTGTAGTGGGACGAGGCTATAGGATGAGGGATCGATATGATATGTACTCCATGGTGGGAACGTTGTTATTGGATAGCGGACTCAAAGCAAGGTTATCGTGGGGGAAACCCATTAAAATCAGTAGGATTGTGTACCGTGGGCGGCAAGCCTACGCCAGGAGGGCACATGTCGACGAGACATGGAGTTTGGCTATTATTGGACTGGGTTGAAGGCGTACTTAAATAGAGATGAAGTAGGGAGCTCAGATGATTTAGGAGTGCCGACGACTATTGATATATGCAGTGTTCTAGTGGACTCAAAGCAGAGGTATCGTGGGGGAACCCATTAGGATTAGTAGGATCGTGTACTCTAGGCGGCGATCTTAGGCCAGAGAGGCACCTATTGACGAAGTAGGAAGTTCTGCTAAAATCGGGGTCTTATCATCCCTTGATAGATGGTATAGCCAGTCATAACGAGTTATCAACGTAGGCACATATTTAGAAGGTGATAGATATTACTTGTTTGATGGATGCTATGATTGTTATGGTTGCTTCTATCTTTTTTCTCTTAGTGGACTATTGCCTCTAGGATTCTGGAGAGAGGATGGGAAGTAGGGCCGAAGTGGGCTATGGAGATTCTTCTGTCCTAATACAGTTTCCTCTTTTGTTATTTCGAGTAGCATATACTATTTTGATTATATGTGCTGATTTTGTGTATGCAGTGATATGACAGGTATGCTTTCCATGTCTATGTTTCTTATACTATTATGTCTTGTGTAGTATTTTGATAGTTGTTTATCACTCACACCAAACTGTTGTCTGACCTAAGGTTTTGTGTTTTTTCTTATTACCTTGGGTGCTCATCGATGATGTTGTGCAAGGAAGCAAATACTACATTGTTTGGAGTTACGAAGGTGGATTTGCAAGGGGAGACACCTTTTCATATTACACCTGTATTGCTACTGTTTATTCCAATGTATTACTCTATGGAACCTTGATAGTGTTATTTGATTTGAGAAAGTCTATCAGTGATTTTATCTATTTCTTGAATAAACTCTATTATTATGTATAACTATACGTGTTTGTACTCTGATTATGTGGTTTATATAGTTATTACCGTATCCCCTGTTATATCTATTATTATTATATACTATCTGATGCTATAAGAGATATTCGACAGGTGTTGTGCTTGTGTTTTGTGTTTTGTTTCTTTCTCTTATCTTCTTTCCTCTCCTTTTATATTCTATTTCTTTCCTTTTCTCTTAATTCTTTCTCTTAGCTATTGTTCTGCACTAATGGTTTAGGGCGGTCGTTACATTTGGTATCAGAGCTTAAGTTGCATAGTTTAACTTAAGTTGTATCGAAATCGTGAGTTATTATATATGAAAGAGTACATATTTGTGATATATTTTGGTTTTTGAATTATATATTAGTAGTATATATAGAGTGGGTTGTTCTGTGCAAGAGTATCATGGTGTTATTTCCTTTATTAGTGATTTATCATCCTTTTATTCGTGACGATCTATCAAATGAGGAATATTACCACTTACTCTGTTTTTGGAGATAGGCGTTGAATAGGATCGAGACTATTAGCTTCGTTGTATGAAATGTGTTCTCAATGGTGATGAGAGCCTTTGTTGGGGTGTCCCAATTTCTATGATTGATTTTGGTACTTAAGTGCGGAGGTCGACCAAATTGTGCAGTACAGGTATTTACGTATCCATGAGGCAAACCGTTCTTTGGAACATAGTCGGTTGTGGTGGTGCAAGAGCTATATGGTATAGTCTCTTGATTGGTGTTCTTCGATGACTTGGGGTGAGGTGGTGTTGCAAGGTTGAGGGTTACCTTTCAGAAACTCTAAGGATGAGTTTGAATTGGTTAAGAGTTCTTGTTTTGATTTCCTATAATTTATTCGCTCAGAACAAGTTCGTGACTCACTTCGAAGAGTTTTGCTTTGACTTCTTGAAAGTTTGTGTCTTGTGGAGGTTCATTGGTTGAGGCGACATGTCTATGTTGGAGTATATGACCGAATTTGATTCTATCGAAGCATAGATCATCCTTTTGCAAATACTTCATACCGAAATTTAGGGATTTCACTAGGGCAAGCGATCTACTGGAAGAAATATTTCATCAGGAGAGGATGATGGCTTATAGAGATTGAATAGCGGGCTTTTGATGCTTGAGCCCATACCCATTGTTGGTGGTTACCTTGTGTGCTAGGAAGAGTCTTGGAGGCGTATGCGTTGATTGTTGATTCCATTTCGTCGAGTGTTCCCATAAGAGGAGAAATGGGGAACGATGTCACCATTTGAGACATGCTCTCCATCAATGGGGTTTCCATGCATGTTTTATTTTGACATTTATCATTCCATCTTATCTAGTAGATGATTGGTGGAAAGAGTTTGGACTTGAGAATATTGATCCATCTTCTTTGATTGTGACTTAGCATGTTAGAGGTTTAGTTAGATCGTATGTCTATAACATCCCGTGTTTGGTCGCCAGAAGGTAAGACTATGGATGACTGCAGCATTTATAGGATTAGTTTCAGGACTTGAGGTGGGGGATTGTTACATCATACTGTTTATTCTTAGCAGTACACATGGTTTGTAAAACTTATCTCATCGGCTCATGTTTGTTTGGCTGTTAGCTCGGTTGTTATTGATTGCTTAGATTATATTAGGTCCAGTACTCGAGTCTAGGATTTTATTGTTGGGTCGATATAGAAGGTTAATGGTATTGAGAGGTTGTTGATGACAATAATGGGCAGGGCATTTTGCAATGTAGTAGTGAATCGTCCTTGATCGAGCGATAACGGAGAGTTAGTCGCTTGTGGTTGGACGATAACGGGATGAAATATTGAGTCTCTAATAGTGAGTCGTCATCTGGGATTGTAGCTCGAGAGTATTTGGACACATTCGAAGAGGTGACCAGATTGCCACTATGTTGAGTTGAGTTCCATATCGATCTGGCTATCGATAGTGGATCGGTGGCTATGCCTCTAAGGCATGTGTACCTTGAGAGCAGAAGATGAGCTGGTATTCATTCCTGATTTGTGACGGCTGGTCGGGTTAGCTCTAAGTATGAAAAGCGATTTTCTTAGTTGGATTTCCTGAGGAATTGACCCAATAGAGGGTTGATTGGAGTATGTCTATTTTAGCATTTCATGCTGCTTTTAGTAGGATTGGTTGGTTATGCCATTAGGGGAGACCAGTGAGTCGACATATTTTGTGATTTTTCGGATCGTGTTCCAAGATTGTATAGTTGTGATTGTGCTATTTGATTGCATTTTCATCTTTGCATGGACGAAACAAAAGCACAAGGCATGTTTGTGTTGTCATTGTGTAGAGTGCACCGATTGTTGGTTGGTGTATCGGAGTTTTGCTTTAGGTTGGTTGAAGCGAGGTACTTAGGTCACATTGCCTAGAGTAGGGAGTCATAATCGATCCTATAAACACTATGGTGGTAGTAACAAGAGAGTACGTCATCGCATGCTAGTCGACGACCAAAGTTTGTCGTGATAGATTATTCAACTCTTGGTTCAGAGTCTATGGCGATGGTGTTCGCGATGGAGATAGAGTTTGCTTTGATGTTTTGGAGGCACTGTTTATTAGGACTGAGTCGTAGTTGTTAATGGTGTTACCTCACCGGAGATTCTCCTCTCCGAGTAGGATCTCGACCTTTATTAGTATTGCCAGTTCATATTTTTGTCCTCCTAGTGTTATTATTGGTGTGCTGGAGATGTACCAACTTAGGAGCGGTTTACCACTGGTGGGTGTTGCTCACTTTTATTACTGGTCATGGCTTTAGGTTTTGAAGTGTTGTTTTGCAGATTTTAACATGGTGGTTGATTCCATAATGAAGTGGTGGTGTTGTTCTTGGCATCATTGGAGGGTGTTTGGCACTCATTTTATAGTAAGTGGATGGTCAACTAATTAATATTGAATGTTAAGAGTCATGTAACTCTCTGTAGTTACTTGAGTTTTCCATGTAGATGCGGGAGCAATTTTAGATGGTTTTCATTGATCAATTGCCGAGGATTTGAAGGTAGTATGATAGCACTTGAGTTTTGCTTGATTCAATTACGAGAGATGCTAAACTTACTTCCCTCACTTTAGCGGGATGGCAACCATTGTTGTCGAGCCATATACGGATTTGATGTTTTTGTTGACTAGACTAGTTTCCTGCATACTAGGTAGACATGGATGTTATTTATCATGATTGCTATTATTTTGTTGTGCATGTTTGATTATTGATACTTGACATAGCCACTTATGCTTACATGATTGATAGGCAAGTAGGATAGTTGTTTTATTCTACTGTGGCCTATTTGTTAGGGATTGAGATTATTGTTTTGATGACAAAAACCCTTTTTAACTATTATATAAAATATATACTAACACTTTTATCTCTCTTTCTCTCTCTCTCTCTCTATATATATGTATATATATATATATATATATATATATATATACGGGAAAGTCTAAATGGATATAAATGTTGACATAAAATTTGAACCATTAGATCTCCCCTTGAATTCCACCTCATACATAAAGACAAACATATCTTGTAGTCCAGATTTTGTGTACATAATTTTGTGTCCCTATAGCCGCTCCCTATATATATATATATATATATATATATATATATATATATATATATATGCAGGAGTTGAAAATGAAGAATGTACCGTTTCAAGATTCAAAATTGTAGATACAAAGAAGAAGAAGTCAAGATTGAAGACTCATGAGTAATAAGAGTTCAAGAAGTTAAATATATCAGGATAAGTAATAGAGTCTATAATTTTTGTTAAAACTCCATAACAGTGCTAAAATCTTTATTCTAATTTTCAGATAAGATGAAACATTTTTGTCTTTTAAAATTCCTCTTTAACTCCATACTCTTCTTATTTTTTAAAATATTTGAAAGTTACTTATTATTTTAAGAAAATCCCTTATCTATTACATTTCTTGTTTTTAATCTAAATTTTGATTAAATATTTGAGATTTTCTTATTTATATTATTATTATATATAGACATATATAACATTTACTTAAGTTTTAATATTCTTATTTCCTTCTATTTATATTTATAGTTTTATATCTTAAGTTTTAAATTTCTTATAGTTATATTTATAATTTTATATTAAGTTTTGATATCACATTTATAGATTATAAATATATGTTTTAAATTTATATTCCTACTCTATTATACTATTTTAATATATAGGAAAATCACTTGTTTAAATTTCGGAATTACCTTAATTTATTTAAACATCATTTCCATTCTTTTCAAAAAAATTAAAATTTGAAATTTCATAGGCGATGTCAACATAAGGGGTCACCCATGTCGAAATGGTAGCTATTTTTCCAAAAATTCCAATTTCAAAAGAAGTGTCTGTTCGTTTGAATCCTTTTTTGAGTAGACATGGTTGCTGATTCCTTATAAATGCCTATCTAAAATCGAATTTTAACCACTTTTCATTATCTTCTCACTCCTTCTTCTTCTCTTCGTTTATCTTTTTAATTTTCATGTTTTCATAACCAAACTTTGCCAAAATTCAACGAGAATCAAACCAAATCATCTCTAGTTTAATTCTCTATCAATCTCTCTCAAATATCTAAGTGCTATTATGAGTTATAGAAGCATTTTTAATCAAAGATCGAAAGATCAAAGTCCTATTGAGTCTTTTTACCAAACTAGTACAGAAAAAGTGTGGTTGTAGTCCATATAAATCAACTGGGTGTGATTGTAGATCGTAAATCAATTAGGTGATCTTGTAGCCTAGTTAAATCAAGAGAGCTCCCTGTAGTTGGAAGCAGTCGGGGTGGGCTTCGTGGCCCTGAAATCGAGGATTGCAATTTGAAGTTTATTTGAAAAGAAATCTGCACCATCCAAACTTGTGTGAGACTGGATGTAGGGTAATTCCGAACCAGTATAGAATCCCGGTGTGTTCTTTTCTTTACTATTTTTATTTATTATTTGCATATATGTTTGAATTTGTGACCATTTCATATTTGTGATTTGTATTTGATTTTGATATATTCAATAAGATTTCAAAAAGTTCATAATTTCCCTTAAACATTATTCACCTCTCTCTAGTGTTAAATTAGCCTTAAGACCCATGATACGCATTCCCAACAATTGGTATCGAAGGATTGGTTTTCAAATTTCATAATCTGAATCTATGAAAAGTTTAAAATGGAAATTTTTGGACTTTCTAATAATACTAGTTCAAAAATATTCAATTCATCATTTTTTTATGAGTCTACATTAATTATTTAAAAAAAAATCAAGTTATCTATCGAATTGGTGTGTTATGCAGGAACATATGTGTTATATGGCTCTTGAAGATTCAACACTCAATGGGAAAATGGTAAACTAAGAAAACCAAATGGATACTTAATAGATGTTTTTCAAGACATATGACTGGAAATCTAGATATACTGAGTGATGTAGTCTATGAGGATGGAGGAATGGTTAAGTTGGGAGACAACTCAAAAGATATGTTATTGGCATCGACAATGTCGATAATTCTAAAATTGATACTATTTCTGTTGTTTTGCAAGTTAGGAATTTAAAACACAACTTACTTAGCATAAGTCGGTTATGTGATAAAGGTAAAAAAATTAAATTTGAAAAAGATAAGTGTTACATCAAAGATAATAATTCAAATATTAAATTTGAAGGAATTAGGAAGAAAAATAGTTACATTCTAAGTATGAAAAATTCAAATGACAACATATGTCTTTTGGCTAATAAAAGTGACCTTCGGATTTGGCATAAAAGATTTGGGCTTTTGAATTTCCAACTCTTTTCTTTAAAAAAAAAAAATAGTAAGAGGACTCCCTAAATTAGAATTTAATATAGATGGTATATGTGATGCTTGTCAACTAGGAAACTTAGAAAAAGTTCATTTAAATTAAAAGACAAGACTTCCACTTCAAACCCTCTAGATCTACTTCATTTTATTTGATTCATCTCAAATTCAGTCAAAAAATCATAGTAGATTCATTTTTTTTTATTATATATGATTATTCTAGATATACCTGGACTTTTTTGCTTAAACATAAAAGTGATGCTTTTGATTTATTCAAAACTTTTTGCAAAAATAATTTAAAATACATTTTCTTTAAAAATCAAAACTATACGTAGTGACCATGGTGGAGAATTTGGAAGTGAAAATATTGAAAATTTATGTAATAATAAAGGTAATTACTCATTGTTTCTCATTTTCAAGAAATCCACAGCAAAACGGAGTAGTTGAGCATAAGAATAGAACGATTCAATAATGTGCTAGAACTATGCTTTCAGATAGTAAATTACCAAGAAATTTTTTTGTGTTGAAGCAGTCGCTGTAACGACCCTATATTACATATCGACCGATCATTAAATAATTATTTTTTATTTTATTCCCTAGTGGTCGGATCATTCTCAGATTTTAGTATGTTGTTCATGGGAATGTGAGACATTCCATGATTTTTACCGAATTCAATTATGACCATTTTACCCTTGAGTTTACTGTTTGGGCCATAACTTTTGATAGCAATTGAATTAGGTTCTAAGATCGGTTCCATTGGATTGGAATGGTGGTTTATGATTTCGTAAAGTGGTCACATGGAGGATTTTGTTTAGCGGCTTGAGAGGAATCATTGCTTTAAGTTTCATCTTGTGTTAGGTAGACTGGTCAGCAGCTAGTGGGCTGATCAGCTAAGCCAATTAGACCTATGATCTGCAGATATAAATAGGGGGACTTGGGGAGAGAACTAGGGTTACTCTCTTTATTCTAAATTTTCAGTTGGGCGTCTATGATTCTCCGGTTCAACCCGAAGTCCAATTTCTCAATTCTTCTCATACCAATTCATAGTAGATTGCATCTAGAAAATATATCATCATCAAGGGAAGTTAGATCACGTCATATAACATCAAATTCGAAGATTATCAGCGTTGTACAGATCTGATCACATCGGATTTACATCAAATTGGGGATTAGGCGAGTCTCTCTTATAGAAGAGAGAGTTGTATGGGTTAGATATATGTTAATTTCATTCATTGATGTTATAATCACTTTAGAGCTGATCATATATGTTCAATTTTGATTAAAAACCCCTAGAAAAACCTAATTTGGTCATATTAATTGGATAATCAATAAATTAATTATGCTTACACGTATGTTTAGATCAAAATCATGCTAGATCTTATGTTTATGATATGTTTATGCTATGTTTGTGGATTGTTCATGTTTGTATTCTCAAATGTTGTTTGAATTGATGTTTGTTTTGATTTAATTTACCGAGTTGTTTGTTAGAACTGGTTGACGTAGATCTTAGGATTGAAGAGCATAGTAAATCGGAGGTTAAGATGATCAGATTCAGATGAAACTTGGTGGAGACGCTCTAGAAGGCAAGAGGTCGGGGAACGAAAATTTTCATGCTCATGTAAGTTAAGTGCATGGGTTGGCACTGACCCATGGGGGATCGTTGAATGGCTTTTGTTTTGGAGGCATGGCTTCGTGTTGGTAAATTGAGGCTATTGAGAAATTTCCATGACATTCAGAGTTGGTTTGGGTGGATCAAATCAAGTTATGAACTGACCGACAGAAGATTCAAAAAGCAACGTCGAATTGATTGGAGAATGGACTGGAGGGATATGCTCGAGGCACGGATGGACTGTGGTCAACTACTTAGCCAAATTTAGCTAAGTACATGGGTCGGCATCAACCCATAAAGGAAGGCCCGGTGCGTATGATTTTTGGGGAGGTTGATCGTGGTGGCTTTGGAGGTTACTGGTAAAGTTCAGACGGAAATGGACTTTAGATGATTGATGTGCAATTAAAGATAGATGGTGCTTCGATTGTGAACTCACATTAGAGTAGTCGGAGCTGGATTGATGTGACACTGGTCGTGATTCGATATATGATCCAGTATAATGATGGATTGATATAATGGGAGTCATTCATGAATGATAATGGAATGGTTCGAGAAATGGATTGAGTCGCCGAGATGAAAGGATTGACATATTTGATGCACCAAGGAATTGTCGGTAATCAAAGTGTTCTAGCGGACTCAAAGCAGTGGTATTGTGGGGACGTCCATTAGGATTAGATTCGATAGATTGTGTAACTTATGCGTTTATGATGGGCCTAGTTGTCTAGAATGGGAAAAGACATATATACGAGTCATGATGGCGTATGGCAGTTTGGTTAGAACAGGGGTTTTCCATTAGCATTTTTGGTCGTTGAAAGCAAGTTCGATTATCGATGGATTCAAGGCTTTAGTCAGTGATATCTAGGATATTTGATGTTATGGATGCTACGGTTTATTGTGTGCTTTCTTCTATGTTTTTCCTATGTAGGCTATTGTTAGGGAATGCAGAATGGATCGCTAAGGCAAAACTAACACTAGAGGGAGATGAATAGTGTTTTTAAGAAAATTAAGAAAATCTAAAACAAATATGATCTACTATTTGAGTAGCACACCACAGAGATGATCGCAAACACAGAATCAAACACAAACACAGAATTAAACAGAAATAAAATGCAGAAAAGGAAAGAACACATCGGGTTTTGTACTGGTTCCGATTACTCCTAATCCAATGCCACGCAACGCTGGATTGCACAGAGTTTTATTACTATATCAATATCCAAGTACAATCTCCTTGATTTCATGGCTATAAGATTACCACCGTTTCCCCACCAAACCCTTGATTTCCCCAGCTACAAGGTTACCACCATTTCCTTCCTTGATTTCACGACTACAAGGAACACATTGTTTCCAATACTAACCCCAAAACTATCCCAAGTGATTACAACAACCCTACAACTTTTCAATAGCACTTTGATTCAAAGAGTAATGAGTAAAAAGTGAGAAGAGAAGAAGTTTTATATATTTAGAATTGAAATCGGTAGAGTATAAGTGTAGAAATCATAAACATATGATATAATAACGGGGAGATGAAAAGGGATGAAGATGAGAAGAAGAATGATGAAAAAAAATTCGAAATCATCCCCTATTTATAAGATTTGAAAGGTTACAACGCTTCTGGAACGTTACAAAACGTTACAAATGGTGAAAAGACACTTCCTTTCAAAACTGAGAATATGACAGTTGTATGTCGACATACCCATGTATGTATGTCGACATGTCCACCATATTTTTGATTCTTAAAGCAATTTTAAAGTATTTAAATCAATATATATATATATATATATATATATATATATATATTCTGGAAATTCTTGAAACAAAACTAGTTGTTAAAACATTATTTTTCAAGTTTAAAAACATAAGAAAATATTATTTAAACATATGATTAAAAACTTTTTATATATATGTGATATAAAACTATATATAATATAATTATAAACATATATATAGAAATTTATAAAGAGATATTTATGAACTATATATACATATATATAAACAAAAAGGTTCTATGAAAACTTAGAGTTTAAATAAGAATATTTTAATATATATATATATATAAATGATTTGATAAAACTAAAAATAAGAGTACATATGTTTGAAATTCTTGGAAGATTAAATTATTTTGATAGAAGTTTGAAATCAATTTAAAAATAGTTTTGAAATCAATTTTGAAAAGAGATCATTTAAAAAACAGAGTTTGAACATGGAGTGCTATTTAGAGTCTTACATATAAACTAGACTCTATAGTTATATTTTTCTTGAACTCTTGAAATCTCGATAGCTTGATAACTCATGAGTCTTGAATCTCTTCTGAATCCTGAATCTCTTGAAACTCTAAAACTGTACAGTCTTCGGTACTTAAGTCCTGTATACGAATCCTGCATATATATGTCTATATATTCTAGATAGAGATGTTAGTATATATTTAATAATCAATAATAATTGAAATAAGGTTGTTGTCATCAAAACTCCATTCTCCAACAGCTATCATCATAGGATTTCGAAGAGAAGCGGAATTGGGGTTGTCCTTTTCTATTTCTGATGTGGCATGTGATGGATGGTTTTCACGTGTTATCTTGTTGGTTGCTGGGCAGATCCGTTGGTTGATCCAACTATACTCGTATTATCCTGTATAAATGTTGTTAGTTATTTTATCGCTCACTAAGACTGTTGTCTGACTCAAGGTCTTACGTTTCCCTTTTATTATCTTTGGATGTTCATTAATGTTGTTGATGAGGAAACTGAGTAGCAGGTAGCAGGTTTGGTGTTGTTGATGTTGTGCGGTAATAAGCAGGAGGTTGGCGTACCATTACTACCTACTATTTAGATATTTCTTTTCTATTTCCGTTGTATGTTGATGGTTATTGAGACTGTGAGGGATGAAGTGAGGCATATTGTATTGAGAGATTCATGTACTCAGACCTATTGTACTTGAGATTCCATCGTTTAATGAAGATTTGATTTCCTATTCAGTTGTGCTTCACTACTATATCCTGTTGTATATTTTATTATTATATATTATCCATGCGCCATGAGTTATATGACAGATTTCAATTCGAGTTATTCTACCCTGATGATCGTCCCATATCGTCCTAGCACGTCACACATCGCACTTTTCCTTAGTTCGATGCGGGAGATATGGGGCAGTCTTCACATTTGATATCAGAGCTTTGATTAATGGATTTTACTCAAAGTTCGCGAACGTAAACGCGTATGAGAGACGTATTTTTAATTTTATTTGGGTGACTACTATATTATATGCATACATAGTATAGTATAGTAGGTTAGTAAGCACATGAACACTAATGAGGCTTTTTCAGTTGTGAATTGACTTTCGTTTCAGAGTAAAATGAGTCAATGAACTTTGAGACACGCTACTAGGAATGAGCCTGTGGCTGGAGTGGGGAGGCGACGATAGCCAGTCGGGAGCTACAACTGCTATGCCCTATTATTCTGCTATGTTCAAGGCCACGACGGTAGTGATCATGAGGGGGATGCCTACTCCAGGAGCAGCAGTAGATGGTGGTGTTCCTATGTAGGCACCTAGGGTTGTGGATTTCGCTAAGTTGTGCAAGGATTATACTTCTCTGGATGGCAAGTTGTTTGTTGGGAAAGAACCAGCGGTTGAAGTTTAGAATTAGTTGGATACCTGTGTTCGGATGTTTGGAGACTAAGGAATTGATGATGCAACTAAGAAGAAACTTGCATTGAGGCAGCTATAAGGTCGAGTGATGGATTGGTGGAATTCTATTACATTGGAGACACCAGAGGACCAAATCACTTGGGATCAGTTTCGAACTAAGTTGGAGGAGAATTTCATTTCGTCCAGAAATCAATGTTGCTTAAGAAGTTTGTTGAGCTTAAGCAAGGAGGTCGACCAGTGTTTGAGCATGTGGCCGAGTTTGGTGCTTTATCCAAGTATGCTCGTTCATATATTAAGACTCCTTATCAAAAGAACGAAAAAATTATTTTGGTATTAGATGAGATTACTGGAAAACAAATATTGACCATATTGATGACTCTTTCTATTGAGAAGTTAGTTGAAAAGGCTTTGAGGAAGAAAGCTTATTTCCGCAAAAGGTTGAGGCTATTGTTGAGAATAAGAAGGAGGATTTGAAACCATAACAAGGAGGTGATAATGAGAAAAGTGGAACGGAAAAAGAAAACAACAATAGCAAGAGAAGAATGGCAAGGGTGAGGTTACTTGTTATAACTGCCAACGGAAGGGCCATCTTTCCAAGGATTGTAAGAATGCGAAGGTGGAAAAGATGTACTTTAATTGTGATAATCCCGGGATGAATTTCCCAAAACCACCAAAGGATAAGCAGGTTGTGAGAGCGTATGCTTTAGATGCTGTGTCATCTTCCGCGATGGGTCCAACCATGGAGGAGAAGGGGAATAGTGTTGTTGTGCAAGGTACGCTTTCTACCAGAGGTGTTTCCGTTCGAGTTTTGTTTGACACCAGAGCATCACATTCTTTTATTTGTAATGAGCTTGTTTGCAAGTTAGGTTTAGAACCTGAAATTGCTGATAGACCATTAGTCGTGACTAACCCAGTAAGAGGTTCGTCCAGTCTTTGTATGCTTTGTCGTGGTCTTTTTTTATTGAGTCATGGTTGCACTTTTATGTGTGATTGTTTTGTTTTGAATTTCGCAGGATTTGGGGTTATTTGGGTATGGATTGGCTTATGAAGTACGCGGGTATAGTGGATTGCGAAAGTCTTGAGGTGACAATTGGGAATGTGGAAGGGCGAACGATTGTGATACGTTGTTTAGCAAAAGTTGTAGTTCTGGTTAGCCTTTTATATTTGCTTTTGATTCCACGGGATGGGTTGTCATTTGTGCCAATCGTATAAAAGTTTTCTGTTGTGATTGACGAAGTCAGAGGGTTGCCGCTGCGGCGAGAGATTGAGTTTCATATTGATTTAGTAGATGGAGCCAGACCTATTGTTATGCCTCTTAGGCAGATGGAGCCCAAGGAACAATGAGAATTAGAAGTGCAAGTGAATGATCTTATGAGTAAGGGATTCATTCAGAGAAGCATATCCGAATGGAGTGCACTAGTCGTGTTTGCAACCAAGGTCGGGGGATCGTTGCGATTATGTGTGGATTATCATGAGTTGAAAAAAGTGACCAAGAAAAACAACTGTTCATTACGAAGATTCAATGACTAGTTTAATTAACTTCATGAAGCCAAGGTGTTTTCCCAAATGGATTTGTCAACCGGATTTCACCAATTGATAGTGGCTAGGGATAATGTATAAAAGACTGCTTTCAGGACACCATCCGGATTTTATGAGTTGATGGTGTTGCCGTTTGGATTGACTGACGCGCCAACATATTTTATGGATCTTATGAATCGAGTTTTCAGAGATTAGTTGTACAAGTTCGTACTTGCGTTCGTGGACGATATATTGGTTTATTCCAGGACTGAGGGAGAACACAAGATGCACTTGAGAATTATTTTAGAAGTATTGCGAAAACATCAGTTGAGAGCTAAGTTTTCGAAGTGCCACTTTCGGAAGGAAGAAGTGAGATTTTTGGGTCATGCCATGTCAGGACAAAGAATAGCGGTGGATCCCGCTAAGGTAGCAGCAATACAGGATTAAGATTGACCCAAGAATGCGACGGATGTTAGGAGTTTCCTTGGTTTAGCTGGATATTATCAACGATTTATCAAGGATTTCTCTAGGATAGCTGCACCATTAATCATATTGACGAAAAAGAATCAAGTCTTCGCATGGGATGCGAAGTGTGAGCAAGACTTTGGAATTTTTAAAGAAAGATTGAGAAGTGAGCCCGAAATGTTAGCAAGCTTGTCGATTAAGACGACTCTCATCAAAAGGGTTGGTGACAGCCAAACATGAGACGATAAGATTATGGAAATCATTTGAGAGTTAAAGATGAGAGTTGAACCCGAAGGATCTAAGTTTTTGAAGTTGATCGAGATGGTTGGCTTCATAAGAATGGACGACTAGTTGTTCCCGATTTAGATAGATTAAGGGATGAAGTTTTAAGGGAGTGTCATCACTCTAGGTTAACAATCCATCCTAGTGGTAATAAGATGTATTGAGATATGAAACGAGTTTACTACTGGGAAGGTATGAAGAGGGAAGTCAACAAATTTATCTCAAAGTACATGAACTGTCAACTAGTTAAAGCCGAGTGGATTATTACAGCCATTAGAAGATCCTACATGGAAATGAGAGCAAGTATCGACAGATTTTATTGATGGATTACCTAGGATGAGGACAAGAAATGATAGCATTTGGTTTGTTGTGGATCGCTTGACGAAAAGCGCAAGGGTTATTCCTGTTAAATCAACTAGGATGACATGGAAGTTGGTTGAAATATATCTTAAGTGGATAGTTCGATTCCATGGAATTCCGAAGAGTATTTTAGCAACTGAGATCCATTATTCACCAGTGGATTCTGAAAGAGTTTGCAAGAAACATTGGGAACCGAGCTATGTATGAGTACGACTTATCATCCCCAGACAGATGGTCAAACTAAAAGGGTTAATCGAGCACTGGAAGACCTTCTTAGAGCTTGTGTATTGGATTTTGGAGGATCGTGGGAAGATCATCTACATTTATTCGAGTTTGCTTATAGTAATAGTTACCAGTCGAGTATTGGGATGGCACCATATGAGGCATTGTACGGTAGGCCGTGTTATTATTCATCTTGTTAGTTAGAAATTGGCGAGAAGTTGGTACTTGGGCCAGAGATGATAAGAGAAACTATGGATAATACTGAAGTCATTCGGCAACGAATGAAGGCAGCCAAGATCGTCAGAAAAGTTATGCCGACAAGCGATGGAAGGACTTGGAATTTTCAGTTAGAGATTTGGTATTCGTTAAGATTTCGCCTCTACGAAATGTTGTTCGTTTTTGGAAGTAAGGAAAGTTAGCATCAAGGTTTTCAGGCCGTTTTTGATTATCAATCTCATTGGAAAGCACGCTTATAAATTAGATTTACCTGAGAAGATGGCAAGTGTGAATAATGTGTTCCACGTATCATTTTTACGAAAGTTCATGCACAACTTGAATGTTACGATATCTCCTGCTCGGTTTGAAGATTTTGAAGTCGAGCCGGAAGTTTCTAGGCCTCGTAAGTCACTTCACATCGTAGGGAATGACATGAAACATCTCAGAAGGAAGGATGTTAAGCTAGTCAAGGTACGATGGAGAGAGAACGATGACGATTGCACATGAGAAACAAAAAAGAGTATGAAGTTGACCCATCTAGAACTCTTTGAGTGGTATGTCCCGGGTATCGTATCTTATTTGTGCCATTGTGTCTTGTGCTATTAGAAATTCTACATGCTAAGATAGCATTTTTGGATGCATGGATTGTTGGATGCTAAATAGCATGGTAGATTGGTCGCTCATGGATGGTAGGCATGCGAAATACCTTGTTTGCTTGTGTTTGTTTAGAATTTTGGGGGGCGAAATTCCTAAATGGAGGGAGAATGTAACGACCCGTATTCTACGTATCGACCGATCATAAAATAATTATATTTTATTCTCTAGTGGTCGGATCATTCTCAGATTTTAGTATGTTGTTCATGGGAATATGAGACATGTCCATGATTTTTACTGAATTCAAGTATTACCATTTTGCCCTTGAGTTTACTGTTTAGGATATAATTTTTGATATGAATCAAATCAAGTGCCGAGATCGGTTCTGTTGGATCGAAATGATGGTTTACAGTTCTTTGGAATGGCCACATAAAGGATTTGGTTGAGCGGTTTGGAAGGAATTGCTGTTTTAAGTTTCAGCTTTTGTTAGGCATACTGGTCAACAGCTAATGGGATGATCAACCAAGCCTATTAGACCTATGACCTGCATATATAAATAGGGGGACTTGGGGGGATAATTTGGGTTACTCTCTTCATTCTAAACTTTAGGTTTGGTGTCTGTAATTCTCCGGTTCAACCTATGGCCCTATTTCTCCTTTCTTTTTCATACCAATTCATCGTATATTGCATCTAGAAGATAGATCATCATCAAGGGAAGTTAGATCACGTCATATAGCATAAAATTCAAAGATTATTAGCGCCGTCTAGATCTGATCTCATCGGATTTACATCAGACTGGGTACTATGTGAGTGATAGATATCTCTCACATAAAAGTAGAGGGTTGTATAGGTAAGATCTATGTTAATTTCATTCATATATGTTATAATCACTTTACCTCTGATCATATATATTTAATTCTGTTTTTGGAACCCAAGGAAAACCTAATTTGATCATATTAACCAGACAATTGATAGATAATCATGCTTACACATATGTTTATATCCAAATCATGCTAGATCTTCTGTTTATGTTCTGTTTATGCTAGGTTTATGGATTGTTCATGATTGTATGCTCAGTATTGTTTGGGTTGATGTTTGTTTTGATTGAATTGACCAAGTTGTTTGAGTTGTTTGTTAGAATTTGTTGCCGTAGATCTTAGGATTGAAGAACAGAGCAAATCGGAGGTTCAGATGATCGGATTTAGATGAAATTTGGCGGAGACGCTCTGGAAGCAAAAGGTTCGGCACCGACCCATGATAGGTCGGCATAGACCCATGGGGGATGGTTGAATAGCTTTGGTTTTGGAGGCATGGGTTCGTGTTTGTAAATCGATGGGAAATTTCCATGACATTCAGAGTTGATTTGGGATGGGTCGAAGGCTGATTACTGGAGATATGAACGGACCGACAGAAGATTCAAAATGCAACATCGAAATAATTGGAGAATTGACTGGAGGGATATGCTTGAGGCCCGGATGGACCAAGGCCATAAGGGAAGGCTTGATGCACGTGATTTTTGGGAAGGTTGATCGTAGTGGTTTCTTGAGGTTGCTGGTGAAGTTCAGATTGATGTGCCACTGGTCATGATTCGATATACGATCCTATATAACGATGGATTGATAGGATGGGATTCATTCATGAATGATAATGGAAGGGTTCTAGAAATGGATTGAGTCGCCGAGATGAAAGGCTTGACAGATTTGATGCACCAAGGAATCGTCGGTAATCGAAGTGTTCTAGCAGACTCAACGCATGGGTATTGTAGTGACGCTCGCTAGGATCAGATTCGATAGATCATGTACCCTTGGTAATCATGATGGGCCTAGTTGTCGAGAACGGGAAAATACAAACATACAAGTCATGATGGCGTATTACAGTTTGGATAGAACTGGGGTTTTCCATTAGCCCTTCTGATCATTGAAAGCAAGTTCGATTATCGATGGATTCAAGGATGTAGTTGTGAATGGCTAGGATATTTGATGTTATGGATGCTACGGTTGATTGTGTGTTTTCTTCTCTGTTTTTTCTAGGTAGGATATCACCATAGGATGCCGAAGAGAAGAGGCATCGGGGTTGTCCTTTACTATTTCTGATGTGGCATGTGATGGATGGTATACACGTGTTAACTTGTTGGTTGCTGGACAGATCGATTGGTTAATCCACCTATGCTCATATTATCCTGTGTAACTATTGCTAGTTATTGTAACGTCCCGCATTTTTATCAGTTTGTATTTGAATATTTAAATCAGTTTAAATATTGATATCGTAATATAAGTGAATTTATAATTAAAACGAAGTAGAACGTATAAAAATATATATTAAATATAATCGAGCCCGTAATATCGCGGCTGTTCGTAATTTAATGTTCTGAACTTCAACTGAGTGTACATGCCCCGTTATTAGTCGGATTTCTTCGAAACAAGAAATGTTGGAAGCTGTTGAAGTGTATTTTTTAATGAAAGTGAAAAATGGAACTTTCGCATTATAGATTGTGTGATATGCCCAAATCAAATATTCGGTAAGTCGCTATGAAAACGTATATGGACCATAATGGTTTATTTAATATAATTAAATATTGGTTCTGAATCTGGACAAGCCTTTTGAGACATAGTGATAATTTAGTTTTTATAATTTTACTGTAATTTTTAATTAATTTAATACACAACTTTTTATTTGGAGTATTTTGCACCTTATATTAATATTTTGGGGTTTCACAATATGTGTTAACCTACCGATATTATTATATTTTTGGGACCATGACACCTCGCTGGACACGATTGTGTTCTTATTTCTGTCTGTAACAACCCTTACGTAAATGGAATTGGATACATCAGGGTGCTTAACTTTCAAAACAAACTAAAACAATGTATGAAACCATAACTTGCAGAAATCTCAATATGGTATCAAAAAGAACACATATAAACAAAACGTTGTCTTACCTACCCTGGAAATTCGTACATCACCCATTCTTTTCCCCATACCTGCAATGTTATCGCATTAAGGCGCATTGATTTCTCAAGTTTAAATCAACTACAGAAGAAAAGAAAATGCAACCTACCCCATATAACAACGCCCTGAATTTCGGATTTGTGGAAACCAAGCATACGAATATTAAATCGTTTCCTTCATGTAGAAGTAAACCCACCCTATAATTCTACGCTAAGGACATGTCTGTGAATATAAAACTGCAAGCCTAATTGAGATGTATATCCTAGCTTGTCCTTCCTATTCCTCCATTGCTAAGTTTTAAAGATTTATAAATACCTGCAGCCATTTGTCCTTCAGCAAAAACAAAAACTGTCGAACCAAATATTGTACAAAATAAAACAAGAAGAAGATGGAGAGGAAATCTAACGTTTGAAGTGGGGAGGAGCTTGGGGTATGTTGTAGGGAAGCTAGCACTGGGTATTTCAAGGATGAAGCAGGCGGTGAGATGTAAAAGGTGATGTTGAACTTGGAGTTAATAGGAGGAAGGTGATGCCGAAAAAGACTGTTTTCAAGGTATTGCAATAGAAGTTAAAAATAAAACACATAAAATGGAACGTGAACTGCTTGTATAAATGGCATACAAGATGAGATAGGTCTCGCAAGTTACGGAAATAACCAAATGAAGGAGCTGCTGGGTATGGGTTCGGAAGCATACATGCATGCCTTGAAGGAGAAGCTGGTGGTGAGTTTTATTTGGATTTTATAAGAGAAACGCATTGGGTTCTCTTCCACTTCGTGCACCTGTCAGTGAGTGTGATGCGTTGCTTTCAGCTTCGAATACCTGCTGCATGATCTTCGGCCAAGAAGGGCATTTCTGCGTAGTTGTGTAAGGCTAGGGAAAGTATCAAGGAGGGTAAGGGCGAGTTGTGTTTCAGTGGGGGGGGGGGGGGGGGTAATGCTTTGTAGGAGTTGTGAAGGTGGCGTTAGGGGTACTGAAGTATATCAGTGCGTGTATGGGAAGAGAAAACTTGTGCGTGAGGATTAGAAGTTTCAGTATAGGCGTTGATGAGCAGTATGGAAACATGCAGATCACGTATTTATGGAGTAGAACTGGTTGTTTGGATGGATGAACTGGAAGTTAGGATGGAAGGGCGCTGTGTGTATTGGGAAGTAAGGGAAGGAACTGTTCAAAAGAGGATGGGTATGAAGGTTATATGGTATAGGGGTTTTTTGGTGGGTATACAGATGTGAGACGTTGAGGTTAGTATTTAAAGCATTTGGAAATATGGGTTTCCAAAAATATAATGAAGGGGTTGAAATCTAGAGCACCTATTGGTTATGTGGGAAGAAGGACTGACAAAATAGAGTGTTGAAACTTAGATGAGGCAATGACGGTTATAGGGAACCATGGTCTTCAGATACAAGAAGAAGAAGTGCATACGGATCGGGTACGTGGACCATGGCTTAGGCTTAGTCCGCCGAACGCTTATATATATATATATATATATATATATATATGTATATATAAAGAAAAAAGAAAAGTTGGACATGAATTAGTATGAAGAGCTCGTGGATATGTTTAGCTAGAGAGGAGACCATGTCATATTACATGCAGTTGTGGCGGAAAGAGTGAGCGAACTAAAGATGAATGGCGTCGACATCGTGGAAAGCAGTGGAAAGAAGGGTGACGTAAATTTAGAATTTAGGAATCAAACAGAACTAGTCACTTTGGAATCGCACAGAAGCTAGTGACGCTACGAACTCGGTTTGGAGCGATTTGAAGCACGTTGAATTTATGGCAGAATTAAACGCCTGGTTTAATCGACTGACGCAAATCGTTATTTAACGGTTAACGCGCAAGGTGAGTAAATTCACTAACTCTGATCTGTTTTAAAATATTATAATTATATTTTAACGTTGGTTGAATGCTGTATGATGGTCGGTTAGGTAGATTACAATTAAATCGGTTGATATATATATATATATATCATTGCATGTGTACACATCATTGGTTGGATATTTATTCCATCGATTATAATATTCCCTAGTATGGAATTAGTGTAAATTGTGTTGACTAATATTTGTAGATGCAGGAAACCGGTTGGAGGAACCCAACCGGATTCCTCAATATTTATATGTACTATTTTTTTATATGCACTGTTTGAACCCAAATGACATTGAAACCCTATGTGAATATTGATGTTGAATGGAAATTCAACATTATTTTGATAAACGATATTGATTGAGAAGTGGCAACAGTCGACCATAAGCCCATCTTTTTGTTGAGAAGTTGATTGGCCATCAGGAAAATCAACGAAGTTAAGTTATAAAAATTATATTTTTATAATTAAAGCGAAATTTAAATTATAATGGAAGTTCTATTATAAACTGTATTTTATAGTTCATTTTATAGAGTAAATATAAACGATTATTTGACATTTAAATAAGTTATTAAGCTGTAATTATCCTACGAGTGAATCATTTGGATAATTATTTTAAAACAAACGGTCAAGAAATATTATTAGATTAATTATTTTTATCCAGTGGTAAGATGTAATTTAAAATCAGTTAACGAATTTACTGATGGAATAAAGTTGATTTAATCAACTGTTTATTTGGAAAATGATTATTAGATTAATTGGTCTTCAATTAAATCTAATGAAAATAACTTAGCGGTAAACTGATCAAAAATTAATAAGATTCCTTAATAATTACCCTTTTTAATTAATGAGGTAATAAATAATTATTGAATCAATATAATTAGTTATTGTTTATATAAGGTAAGCAACCAATCTATTTTAGATTAATGATGAAATAAACTGTTTACTTCAGCAATGATGAAGTAAAATATTATTTAATTATTTTTAATTAAATAATTGTGTCTTAAATGGATTTCATTTTAGAGGATATTGAGTTTATAATAAGATGTTACTTGAATTAAGTATACTGATTCAAATAAAAGTAAAACGTCAGAAGACAAAGAATGTCAATGGATCTTGGTAAAGAAGTAATAAATAGAACTGTGGAATGAAGTTAAACCGAAGAGTTAATGTTTAATATAATAGTCATAAACAATAGAGATTTCGAAGTATGAATATGGTGTTATAAAACCATATTCCAAATAAAACAAGAAACACGGTTTGAGGGATACTGTAAGTAATAAGGAGTTTAGAGTTACGGACTTATATCTATTCTAAGATGAGAACGTTGTCGATCAAGGTCTGAGAGGTAAATAAAATACCCCAACTTGAACGACTTCACTATTATCGAGGGATGATATTAGTTTGTAACGGAAAGAGATGTCGAGATTAGTTGTAAAGTGGAATATAGCAGCGTATTACAAGTTTTTGAACTATAACGATAAAATAACGTTGTTGACCAGGTTTAAGCGTGACTGTGATGTCGAGATTACTTATAAATGAAATATTACAGCGTATTGCAAGTTTTTGAATTATAACAATAAATTAACGTTGTTAACCAAGCTTAAGCATGATTATTATACATAAAACTATTCCCTAGAAAGGTCGGGAATTCACTTATCCCAAGTAATAAGAAAAAAATTATGTTTTTCCAAAGAAGTGTAAATGATTTATGCAAAGTTGGAAGTAGAAGTAAATAATTGAGATCTGATATATATTACCTGTACTGAAGGGAACTCTTTAAAATATGGGGATGTGATAAAAACATTTGAGTTATATAGCATGTCATTCGACATTGTTCTGGATCATATAAGAAATGGTAATTGAATATTGAACAAATAATATATATTTTTATTTCCGAAATAAAGGAAGGCTAAGCGAGTGTTAATCAAATAGGAGGACGACACTAAGTTATAATGGTATTGATTATCTAAATAAAGATTTATTTGATAAAAGAAATCAGATTTCTATAAGAAAAAAATGTTCAAATTTCAAAGTGAATAAGGTTTTTTAAAAAAGCAAATGTAGCCTCAAGCCTCACAACCAGGAAATGACAAAAATTGGGCAGGCAGCATGGCTACGTAGGTCATTCCGAAGCAGGGTATATTTGTCACCAATCTAGAGAAAATTCATTATTTAATCTTCTTTTGATTCTGTATCTTACGGATTACGGTTGGAGGGCCAACAACCACGGGTGACAATATATTCGATACATTCAAGCTAAATGAGTGGTCGGTCATGTGTGGGCCGGGTTGCAAGATGTTCTTATTGAACCCCAGTGTGTTCCCTCTAGAGTACACTGATCGGGAGGTGGACCCATACCTTGTCATAGTTGGAATCCAATCTCCAATAAGCGCCCTGCGGTTTTTGATTTTATAATGTATGTGGAGCATGAGATGCTAGCGTTCTTCTATTTGGTTATTTATTTGATTAGACATTATTATAATATCACTGGATTTTGATATCAAAATATTTTGGGTTATATTAAGGTAAAAACCATCCATGTTTATATGTGGGCTGGTCTTACTATTATCCTTCTCTTTTAAAAGGATTTTCAAAGTTAAACGATATGGTTGGAATTTACTCACACCAGTCCCATGACTGATCCGGAGTTTATTTTGTTTGTGTTTTCCCTAAACTCTTGGGTGCCCAAATTTGTACGGGCAGTCAAGTGTTTCAGTGTTTTACAGATATACTTGGAGGAGCTCAAAGCAGAAGGCTTCATCGTTAGTATTTAGAGATTATTTCAGCTATGATATATCATGTGTTATACTCTGATATGGTATGTACATACAATACTGTTTTGTAATTCAAAGTTATGTATATAATATATTTTATTTCGTTCCGCTGTGAGATTCGTGTTTACTCTGATTTAGTTCAGTTGTGATCTTATTCTTCTTCTATTCTATTAGTTCTATCTTATCTTTCTCATCCTCTAATTTCTTCCTATTAAAGACCTGTATTTTCGTGCATTTTGAGTTGAATGTGTAGGATATTAGTCACCTCAAATTGGTACAAATTTACGGGCCTCTACAGTTGGTATCAGAGCTGAAGGTTAAGTGATTACCTTGGCTTTGTGGCGTAACTCAATAGAGATGGAGTTAGTAATACTCTAGATTGAGTTCGAGTGTATATATATGAGCACGTATTTGTAAATTAGTATAAAAACTGTTTTATATTGTGTTGATTGATCTGTTGAGTGGTATATAAATTCGAGATTGATGCGTTTAGCTGACGTGGTCGATAGGGATTTATAAACGCTTGGATAGAGAAATTCGAACTAATATTGTTTTAAAAAGCTGGGTAAATGAAATAATTTTACACAAAATATATTCTAATATAAAAAGAAGTAAAATATATTGGAATCATTTTTATAGTATATTAGATGTGCTGATCGTTATTATGATCGAATAAGATTTATAATTAAGTTGGTTATATAAATAACCAATCAAAATATTATATAAGTATATTATGCAAAATCAGATGAACTAAATCTAAATTTAAAACCAGAATTGGAATTAAAACTCCGTAACTTGGAAAAGTGTTTGAAATTGAATGCTGGATTAAATATACAGAGATTTTAAAATCTGGGAAATTTTGGTAATGTTTTCCAACTATTTTGAAGATGTTTTGGAGTAAATTTCAAAATAGAAATGTTCGAAAATAAGTTTGAAATAATACAGTTTCGAACTCACTTCGATCAGTGGAAAATAATTCTGATGATAATGGCCACATCATCAGTGTAATTTTCGAGTTTCCAAGTGACGAATTACTACCAAAGGTTTTGTTTTGAGTTGTTTGAGGAAATAAATGTTTAGAAATTCAAATGTTTTGAATTGTTATTATTATGCATATATGATTGCATACTGATTTGAAATAAAACTCAGGAATTAGAATTCTGAAATTAAAAAATTAACTTATGGAGTTAAATTTGTTAAAATGATAAAAATGAATGAATAGATTAGAATTTGACTTAAAATTGAGTTAAATAAATTTGAAATTTAATGGAAGCCAATTAAGTGGGAATCGTATTGGAATAGAACTTAACTTGATAAAGTAATTGAATTTGTGAAATAAGATTTTTGAAATGGAACCGAACTTGGTTATGGAATGGGATTATTGAATAAGAATTTGAATGAAGCCGGAGTTTGAAATGGAATTCGAGTTGGTATATGAGAATAATTTGGTTTGAGGATAAGCTGATTGGAGATAAATATTTGGAATGCATGGGTATATGCTAATGGAATATCAAACAGAAGAGTTAAAATTGGATGCCCAACCAAAAAGGTACATGTTTATATTTTATACGAGTATGAGATTTTTATGAGTCTGTTTGGCAAGCTGTTTGACTGTTTGATTTTCTTCTGGATTGGAAAATGCACAAAGAGGCAAGGTGTAGTAGTACCGAATGAGCCGTGCAGAGGAGATCTTGGCAAAATTCTCCGAAAATTTAAGTTGTTAGGAAATTTTCAGAATTTCTGAAAGTATTTGTTAATAAGAAGGAATTAATTTTTTTTAATTAAAATTAATCGGTTCAATTGAAAACTGAATTTAAAGAATAAAAAAAAAAGATTTTTAACCTGATTATAATATGGATTGTAGCATTTTTCCTACCTTAATAATTTCGAGCACGAAATTCTTTTAAGGGGGAAGGAATGTAGCGTCCCGCATTTTTATCGGTTTGTATTTGAATATTTAAATCAGTTTAGATATTGAATTCATAATATAAGTGGATTTATATATTAATTAAAACAAAATAGAATGTATAAAAATATATATTAAATATAATCGAGCCCGTAATATCGCGGTAGTTCGTAATTTAACGTTCTGGACTTCAATTGAGTGTACAAGACCCGTTATTAGTCGGATTTCTTCGAAACAAGAAACATTGGAATCTGTTGAAGCGTATTTTTCTAACCAAAGTGAAAAATGGAACTTTCGCAATATAGATTGTGTGATATGTCCAAATCAAATATTCAGAAAGTCGCTATGAAAACGTATATGGACCATAACGGTTTATTTAATATAATTAAATATTGGTTCTGAATCTGGACAAGCCCTTTGAGACGTAGTGATAATTTAATTTTTAGAATTTTGCTATAATTTTTAATTAATTAAATACGCAACTTTTTATTTAGAGTATTTTACACCTTATATCAATATTTTGGGGTTTCACAATATGTGTTAACCTACCGATATTATTATATTTTTGGGACCGTGACACCTTGCCACGACTGTGTTCTTATTTCTGTCCGTAACAACCCTTACGTAAATGGAATTGGATACATCAGGGTGCTTAACTTTCAAAACAAACTAAAACAATGTATGAAACCATAACTTGCAGAAATCCCAATATGGTATCAAAAAGAACACATATAAAACAAAACGCTGTCTTACCTACCCTGGAAATTCGTACATCACCCATTCTTTTCCTCATACCGACAACACTATCGCATTAAGGCATAGTGATGTCTCAAGTTTAAATCAACTACAGAAGAAAAGAAAAGGCAACCTACCCCATATAGCAACGCCCTAAATTTCGGATTTGTGGAAACCAAGCGTACAAATATTAAATCGTTTCCTTCATGTAGAAGTAAACCTACCCTATAATTCTATGCTAAGGACATGTCTGCGAATATAAAACTGCAAGCCTAATTGAGATGTATATCCTAGCTAGTCCTTCCTATTCCTTCATTGCTAAGTTTTATAGATTTATAAATACCCGCGACCATTTATTCTTCAGCAAAAACAAAAACTGTCGAACCAAATATTATACAGAATAAAACAAGAAGAAGATGGAGAGGAGAGCTAACGTAAGAAGTGGGAAGGAGCTTGGGGTATGTTGAAGGGATGCTAGCGCTAGGTATTTCAAGGATGAAGCAGGCGGTGAGATGTAAAAGGTGATGTTGAACTTGGAGTTAATAGGAGGAAGGCGATGCCGGAAAAGACTGTTTTCAAGGTATATCAGTAGAAATTAAAAATAAAACACACAAAATGGAACGTGAGCTGCTTGTATAAATGGCGTACAAGATGAGATGGGGCTCGCAAGTTCTGAAAATAACCAAATGAAGGAGCTGCTGGGTATGGGTTCGGAAGCATACATGCATGCGTTGAAGGAGAAGTTGGTGGTGAGTTTTATTTGGATTTTTATTGGAGAAACACATTGGATTCTCTTCCACTTCGTGCGCCTGTCGGTGAGTGCGATGAGTTGCTTTCAGCTTCGAATACCTACTACGTGATCTTTGGCGAAGGAGGGCACTGCTGCGTAGTTGTGTAAGGCTGGAGAAAGTATCAAGGAGGGTGAGTTGTGTTTCAGTGGAGGGGAGTGTTTTCGCTGCAGGAGTTGTGAAGGTGGTGTTAGGGGTACTGAAGTATTATCAGTGCGTGTATGGGAAGAGAAAACTTATGAGTGAGGATTAGAAGTTTTGGTATAGGCATTGATGAGCGGTATGGAAACATGCAGACCATGTTTTTATGGAGTAGAACTGGACGTTTGGATGGATGAACTGGCAGTTAGGATGGAAGGGCGCTATGTGTATCGGGAAGTCCGGGAAGGAACTGTTAGAAAGAGGATGGATATGAAGGTTATATGGTGCAGGTTTTTTTTTGGTGGGTATACAGATGTGAGACGTTGAGGTCAGTATTTAAAGCATTTGGAAATATGGGTTTCCGAAAATATAAAGAAGGGGTTGAAATCTGGAGCGCCTATTGGTTTTGTTGGAAGAAGTATTGACAAAATGAAGTGTTAAAACTTATATGAGGCAATGACGGTTACAGGGAACCGTGATCTTCAGATACAAGAAGAAGAAGTGCATACGGATCGGGTACGTGGACTATTGCTTGGGCTTGGGCCGCTGGACGATTGTGTGTGTATATATATATATATAAAAGAAAAAAAGAAAAAGTAGGACGTGAATTAGTATGAAGAGCTCGCAGATATGTTTAGTTGGAGAGGTGACCGTGTCATATTACATGCAGTTGTGGCGGAAAGAGTGAGCGAACCAAAGATGAATGGCGTCGACATGGTGGCAAGCAGTGGAAAGAAGGGTAATGTAAATTTAGAATTTAAGAATAAAACAGAACTGGTCACTTTGGAATCGCACGGAAGCTGGTGACGCAATGAAGTCAGTTTGGAGCAATTTGAAGCACGTTGAATTTATGGCAGAATTGAACGCCTGGTTTAATCGACTGACGCAAATTGTTATTTAACGGTTAACCTGCAAGGTGAGTAAATTCACTAACACTGATCTATATTAAAATATTATAATTATATTTTAACATTAGTTGAATGATGTGTGATGGTCGTTTAGGTAGATTACAATTAAATTGGTTGACATATATATATATATATATATATATATATATATATATATATATATATATATATATATATATATATGTCGTTGCATATGTACACATCATTGGTTGATACTGATTCCATCGATTATAATATTCCCTTGTATGGAACTAGTGTAAATTGTGCTGACTAACATCTGTGGATGCAGGAAACCAGTTGGAGGAACCCAACCGGATTCCTCATTATTTATATGTACTGTTTGTTTTATATGCACTGTTTGAACCCAAATGACATTAAAACCCTGTGTGAATATTGATGTTGAATGGAAATTCAATGTTATTTTGATAAACGATATCGATTAAGAAAGTGGCAACAGTCGACCATAAACCTATCTTTTTTGTTAAGAAGTTGATTGGCCATCAAGTAAATCAATGAAGTTAAGTTATAAAAATTATGCTTTTATAATTAAAGCGAAGTTTAAATTATAATAGAAGTTCTATTATAAACTGTATTTTATAGTTCATTTTATAGAGTAAATATAAACGATTATTTGACATTTAAATAAGTTATTAAGCTGAAATTATCCCAAGAGTGAATAATTTGGATAATTATTTTAAAACAAACGGTTAATAAATATTATTATATTAATTATATTAATCTAATGTTAAGAAGTAATTTAAAATCAGTTAACGAATTTACTGATGGAATAAAGTTGATTTAATCAACTGTTTATTTGGAAAATGATTAATAGATTAATTGGTCTTCAATTAAATCTAATGAAAATAACTTACCGGTAAATTGATCAAAAATTAATAAGATTCCTTATTAATTACCCTTTTTAATTAATAAGGTATTAAATAATTATTGAACCAGTATAATTAGTTATTGTTTATATAAGGTAAAAAACCAATCTATTTTAGATTCACGATGAAATAAACTGTTTACTTCAGCAACGATGAAGTAAAATATTATTTAATTATTTTTAATTAAATAATTGTGTCTTAAATGGATTTCATTTAAGAGGATATTGAGTTTATAATAAGATGTTACTTGAATTAAGTATAATGATTCATATAAAAGTAAAACATCAGAAGACAAAGAACGTCAATGGATCTTGGTAAAGAAGTAATAAATAGAACTGTGGAATGAAGTTAAAGCGAGGAGTTAATGTTTAATATAAATAGTCATAAATGACGGAGATTTCGAAGTATGAATATGGTGTTATAAAACCATATTCCAAATAAAAAAAGAAACACTGTTTGAGGGATACTGTAAGTAATAAGGAGTTTAGAGTTACGGACTTATATCTATTCTAAGATGAGAACGTTGTCGATCAAGGTCTGAGAGGTAAATAAAATACCCCAACTTGAACGACTTCACTATTGTCGAGGGATGATATTAGTTTGTAACAGAAAGAGATGTCGAGATTAGTTATAAAGTGGAATATAGCAGCGTATTGCAAGTTTTTGAACTATAACGATAAAATAACGTTGTTGACCAGGTTTAAGCGTGACTGTGATGTCGAGATTACTTATAAAGGGAATATTACAGCGTATTGCAAGTTTTTGAATTATAACAATAAATTAACATCGTTAACCAAGCTTAACCATGATTATTATATATAACACTATTCTCTAGAAAGGTTGGAAATTCACTTATCCCAAGTAATAAGAAAAAATTATGTTTTTTCCAAAGAAGTGTAAATGAATTATACGAAGTTGGAAGTAGAAATTGAGATCTGATATATATTACCTGTACTGAAGGGAACTCTTTAAAATATGGGGATGTGATAAAAACATTTGAGTTATATAACATGTCATTCGCCATTATTCTGGATCATATAAGAAATGGTAATTGAATATTGAACAAATAATATATATTGTTATTTCCGAAATAAAGGAAGGCCAAGCGAGTGTTAATCAAATAGGAGGACGACACTAAGTTATAATGGTATTGATTATCTAAATAAAGATTTATTTGATAAACGAAATCAGATTTCTATAAGAACAAAATGTTAACATTTCAAAGTGAATAAGGTTTTAAAAAAAGGCAAATGTTGCAGATAAAGTAGTTAAAATGGAAATTGGAAATGTTTTCCAATGTAAATAATGTATATTTTCTAATATACCTGAAATAAGAAATGTGAAAGGATGAGAATGTTTTTCAAACATTAACAATATATATATATATTTGGAATATGGGAGAATAAGAGTTTATAATAACTGGGAATGTTTTCCAAGAAATATGAAAAGGCTAAAACGGGGTTTGAGAAATATCTGGTAAGCTATATGAATTTGAAATGAATGTTAAATAAAAAGTGCCCGTGTTTGTGTGATGTTTAGTTTTTTACTTCGATAGTTAAATAACCGACTATCGAAGTATTTTGACCATCGTTGTCAATATGGAGAGACCGGTTGGATATATTATCCGAAAACCACTCCTTATAGGCACATGCATTGCAAATTAGATTATGCTGAAGACGATTGAAGGCGGAGTAAAATGCAAGGGTCGTTCTGTTCTAGAATGGTGTTTTCTTTTTGTCTAGTCCCAGGACAACTTGTATGGACGAGTGTCTGACAGAGCATACCTAATAAATCACGTACGGTTGATCTCTTAAAGGTATTACATCTGGGGCGGAGGAATTCGTTCCTCTTAGCTTTTTATACCCGTGATATTTTTGGAAATCGATTAGTGAATTGACGAGTTTGACGATGTGGCATTCAAAGTGAATGGTGACCAGATATTCTAAAAAGATTAATGTAGCCTCAAGCCTCACAACCAGGAAATGACAAAAATCGGGCAAGCAACATGGCTAGGTGGGTCATTCCCAAGCAGGGTATATTTGTCACCAATCTAGAGAAAATTCATTATTTATTCTTCTTTCGATTCTGTATCTTACGGATTACGGTTGGAGGGCCAACAACCGTGGGTGACAATATATTCGATACACTCAAGCTAAATGAGTGGTCGGTCATTGTATGGGCCGGGTTGCAAGATGTTCTTGTTAAACCCCAGTGTATCCCCTCTAGAGTACACTGATCGGGAGGTGGACCCATACCTTATTATAGTTGGAATCCAATCTCCAATAAGCGCCCTGCGGTTTTTGATCTTATACTATGTACGTGGAGCGTGAGATGCGAGCGTTCTACTATTTGGTTATTTATTTGATTAGATATTATTATAATATCACTGGATTTTGATATCAAAATATTTTGGGTTATATTAAGGTAAAAACCGTCTATGTTTATGTGTGGGCTGGTCTTACTATTATCCTTTTCTTTTAAAAGGATTTTCAAAGTTAAACGATATGGTTTGAATTTACTCACACTAGTCCCATGATTGACCTAGTGTTTATTCTGTTTGTGTTTTCCCTAAACTCTTGGGTGCCCAAATTTGTACGGGCAGTCAAGTGTTTCAGGCTTTTACAGGTATACTTGGAGGAGCTCAAAGCAGAAGGCTCCACCGTTAGTATTTAGAGATTATTTCTACTGTGATATGTCATGTGTTATACTCTGATATAGTATGTATATACAATACAGTTTTGTAATTCAAAGTTATGTATATAATATATTTTATTTCATTCTGTTGTTTGTGTTTACTCTGATTTAATTCGTTGTGATCTTATTCTTCTTCTATTCTATTAGTTCTATCTTATCTTTCTCATCCTCTAATTTCTTCTTATTAAAGATCTGTATTTTCGTGCACTTTGAGTTGAATGCGTAGGATATTAGTCAGCTCAAATTGGTACAGATTTACAGGCCTCTACAGTTATTTTATCGCTCACTAAGACTGTTGTATGACTTAAGGTTTTATGTTTCCCTCTTATTTCCTTAGGTTGTTCATCAATGTTGTTGATGTGCAGATTGAGTATCAGGTAGCAGGTTTGGTGCCATTGATGTTGTGCGATGATGAGCAGGAGGCTGGCGTACTATTACTACCTACTTTTATATATTTCTTTTCTATTTCTGTTGTATGTTGATGGTTATTGAGACTCTAAGGGATTTAGTTAGGCGTATTGTATTGAGAGATTCATGTACTCAGACGTATTTTACTTGAGATTACATGGTTTAATAAAGATTTGATTTCATGTTCAGTTGTGCTTCACTACTATATCATATTGTATATTTTATTATTATATATTATCCATGCGCTATGAGTTATACGATAGGTTTCAATTCGAGTTATTCTACCTTGATGATCGTCCCATATCGGCCTGGCACGCCACACAACACATTTTTCCTTGGTTCAGTGGGGGAGATAGTCACAGTCGTTGCAGGTTGTTATATCTTGAATAGAATTTTAATTGGACCAGTAACTAACAAAATACCATATGAACTTCTTTGCAATAAGAAACCAAAAGTATCTTATTTTAGAGTTCTCGAAAGAAAATATTTATTTTAAATACTGAAGAAAATTTGATACCAATCCGATAAAAAAGTTTTTATTGGATATTCAAATAGAAGTAAAGGTTGCATAGTTTTTAATTTAAAAACTAACACCATTTGAGGAACAATGTATGTATCTTTTGATGAAAATTAAGAAGATATTGGTCATAAAAATTATGAAGGAGAGTTTAATAATGAAAATAATAATTCAAATGAAATAAATTGTGAAAACAACCAATCTAATAAAAGAACCAGACTTTCAAAAGATCATCCTGTAGAAAATGTATTAGGAGATATTTAGTCTGTAGTTAGAACTAGAAATCAATTAAATAAAATGAGTAATGTAGCTTTTATATCAAATATTGAAATCCAAAGGAAGCATAACCTAATGATTCATGGTACTTTCTATGCAAGAAGAACCGAATCGATTCACCGAAAATGATGTATGGGAACTTATTCCTACATCCGAGGATAAAACTATAATAGGAACTAAATGGGTTTATAAAAATAAAATGGATGAACTTGGTGAGGTCATTAGAAATAAAGCCCGATTAGTCGCACAAGGTTATTGTCAAGAAGAAGAGATAGATTTCGATGAAACCTTTACGTCTGCAGCAAAATTATAAGCTATTGGAGTTCTTCTTGCTTTAGCTAATTGCAATAATTTTAAATCATTTCAAATGGATGTAAAAAGTGCATTTTTAAATGGAATTGTTAAAGAAGACGTTTACATTGAATAACCTCCATTATTTGAAGATGAAAATTTCCAAACCATGTTTATAGATTAAAGTAAGTTGTATATGCTTTAAAACAAGCTCCTAGAGTCTGATGTGATAAACTAAAATCAAATTTATTAAAATCAAAATTTGAAATTGGTAAAGTATATAATACTCTTTTTATTAAAAGAAACAAAAATGTTATTCACTTAGTACAAATATATGTAGATGATATTATATTTGGATTAACAAATAATGAAATGAACAAAGAATTTCTAAAATTATGACAAAAAAATTGGTAATGAGTCATATGAAGAATTCACTTTCTTTTTAGGTTTACAAATAAAACTGTTAGACAATGGTATTTCTATTAGCAGTGGTAATTCCTCTTTTAAATTTTTTAATTTCTGGACTAAACATGTGGAGTTTTCTTCTGTTCTTCTGCAGGCATGGTCTCAACATTTTTCTGGAACCCCTTTGCAAAAAATCTTATGCAAGTTCAAGTTACTCAAGCTATCTCTTAAAGCTTGGTCCGCCTTCACTTTTGGATCTGGTTCCAAATAGTCAACTAATATTAGACTTGAATTGGCGAATGTGCAAGAGTAATTATATTACAGTCCCCTTAATTCTGGATTACTACATGAAGAGTATACATTGCAGAAAAGATTAAAGGATGCTCTTAACTATGAACTGCAAGCATCACAACAATGTTCTTTTTTAAAAAGAGAGAAAGATTATGACAGAAACATCAAATTTTTCCATAATTCGATTAAGATCAGGAAATTCAGTAATACTATCCATATGGTCAAGGACCAGTTTGGTGTCATTCATTCTTCAGAGGATGGTATTAATAAAGCGTTTGTGGAATACTTCTCATATATTCTTGTTTCTCCAAATCCTCCTGACATCAATGCGCAGCCATTGTGTAATGTAACCTTGCCTTTCCTCACTTGGGACCAGTCAAATTACATTATTAGTGAAATAACAAGTGAAGAAATCAAGGATGCAGTCTTTAGTCTTGATGTTGACAGCTGTGGCGGGCCTGATGGTTTCAACTCTTTTTTCATTCAATAGTGTTGGTCTATAATTGGTGATGATATCATCAATACAATCAAGTTATTCTTTTTTCATAATCAGTTGCCAAAAAGTTTATCCTCTACTGCAATTGCTTTAATCCCAAAGACTGAAAACCTAGTTTCAGTTTCAGACTACAGGCCTATTTCATGTTGTAACATCTTATACAAGATTGTTACTAGGATTTTGGCAAATTGTCTGCAATCTGTGATTCCATACATTATTTCTGGAAATCAATCGGCTTATGTCAAGGGTAGGAGTACTAGTGAGAACATTTTGATTACTCAGGAGCTTTTATATGGTTACAATAGGAATAATATCTCTCCAAGATGCATGCTCAAATTGGATATTAGACAAGCTTTTGATTCAATTTCATGGCATTCCATTTTAGCTATATTGTCTCGTATGAATTTCCCTCTTTCTTTCATTGCGTGGATTTACACATGTATATCGTCGCCATATTATTCTATCTCAAGAAACGGGAAATTACATGGTTTTTTCAAAGGCACTAGAGGAGTGAGACAGGGAGATCCTATTTCACCATATCTTTTTATTATCACTATGGAGTTGTTGAATTTTATGTTATTGGAGCAAGTTAATAGTGGTAAGCTGCAAATTCACCCTAAATGTAAAAGTCTTCTTATCACTCATCTCCTATTTGCTGATGATTTAATCATTTTCATAAAGCCTACCATCCAGAATATTAATTGCATCTTTGATACTCTTGATAGTTTTTTCAGAATCATTGGGCTGCAAATCAATATTGGTAAATTGCATATTTTTATTGCTGGTTTACCTACAGATGAATTTTTTTTCATTATTAATAGTTTTGGGCTTGCTGAATTGCCTCATAATGCATCAAAACTTGGAATGCCTCTCATCTGCTCCAGAATAACCAAAAAACAATGCCTCCCTCTCTATGAAAAGATCATATCTAAACTTCAACAATGGCCGAACTGTAGTTTATCGCAAGCAAAGAGATTAACCATTATCCAATCTGTTGTGACAGCTATGACCAATTACTGGATGAGGCACTACATTCTTCCAACCAAATTAATTGATATGATCACAAGTGCGATGAATAATTTTCTGTGGCATGGAGATCCTTTCTCTAAAAAAATGCTACCATTTGCTTTTCATAAGTTATTTGATGATAGAAAAATGGTGGACCTGGTATCATTAATATTTATCATTGGAACCGTGCGGCCATGTCCTCATATTATGAAAAACTTTTTGCACTGAACAAAGGTCTATGGGCTAAGTGGGTTCATGCCAATCTTATTGGAAGAAAGAATTTTTGGTCATTGACAATACCTCAATCTTGCAGTTGGAGCTGGAGATCCATTCTGAAGCTTAGAGATACCTTTCAGCATCTTGTGCAATGTAATTATAGGAACACTGCTAATTTATCTTTCTGGCACAGTCCTTGGGCATGTTCAGGTTTGTTTTTGAGTGATGTAGTGGAGGAAAATGTCATTTTGACCTCTGGTATTCCCTACTCGGCAATTGTTGGTGACTACTTTCATGATGGCAATATTAATCTTCCTTACAGTAGCTCTTTGTCTTTGAGAGGACTCTGGAATCATATCTCTGATCAATATAGATTTCCTTTAAATAACTCAGTGCTTTGGATGGGTGAAGAGCACTATATTAGAACTATTTACAAACTTCTTTCTCCATCCAAACCTTATTTTCCATGGCACTCGCGAATCTGGAACTGTGGAAGCTCGGCGAGGACAATTTGCTCGTTTGGAAGGTAATGGCAAATGCAATCAATACCAAAAGTAAACTGTTTTCCTATGGTATTCTTGATAATGACACCTGCGTTCTATGTAACAATGCACTTGAACCCAATACACAATTGTTCTTCGAATGTACTTATGTGCATCTAATTTGGTGGAGATTGTTGGCTACGAGTGGCTTCCATAGACCCTCGTCATCAAGTGATATAGAATGGTACAATATCTTCAAGGCAACACGATGGAAAAGTAAGAAGACTTGTGTTCTGCTCAAGCTTCCCAAGAAGATCGTTTCTGCAGTTTGGAGAGAGCGTATTAATTGCATCTTTGGAAATGGTAGCTTGAACACTGATCAGCTGTATACTCAGATTCATAGATCAATGCTGAAAATTTGAATTTGTAAATGCAATTTTGTTATATTTGTTATCTTAAACTCATGTAATTTGTGTTTATGTAAATAAAAGTTACACTTTGCCTTTCAAAAAAAAATAATATGACCATTATGTGTGGGAAACCCATTTCCATGGCAACAAATGAATCTTCAAGCAAAGATGATACATCAAAAGACTTTAATAAAAAAATATAGGAGTACTATTGGTTCACTACTATATATCACTGCGAGTAGGCTAGATATAGTGCATAGTGTTCGTCTTTGCGCAAGATATCAATATTAACATAAGGAAACACACTTAAAAGTCGTAAAACATATTACAAGATATGTTAAACACACATCAGACTTTAGTTTTTTTACCCTAAAAGTGGCTCATTTGATTTAATTTCATATTGTGATGCTGACTATGTCGGTTGTGAATCAGACCAAAAATGTATAAGTGGAACTTGTCACTTTTTAGGACATTCTCTAGTTTCCTGGTTTAGTAAAAAGCAAAATATTATATCCTTATCAATAACTAAAGCAGAATACATCTCTAGTTTTTTTTCTTGTTCACAAATATTTATATGCAACAAACTCTAAAATATTTTGAGTTAAATATAACCAAATCACAAATTTATTATGATAATACTAGTGTAATGATTTTAGATAAACCCTACTCATAATTTTAGAACTAGACATATTGATGTTAGACTCATTTTCTTAGAGATAATGTAAGTAAATAAAATATTTCACTAGAATTCATTAAACCGAGAATCAACTTGCACATATTTTAACCAAACCCTTGAATAAAGCAACGTTTACTAAATTAAGAAGAGAACTAGTTATTTGCTCATTTAATCGAAATAAAATAACTAGATATATTAGTGTATACATATTAATATATAAAAAGAAGAATCGACTTATTTTCAAAATATACATACCTATGTCTACGTGATCTACCCCCATGTCAACATCCAATAGTAAAATTTTCAAATTTGATTTTCCCTCCAAAATCAGTTTATATGCTTATTTAAATATCTAATGTAACGACCCAGATTTTTCTGGTCGATTTATTTTGAATATTTAATAATATTTTAAATATTGAGCTGATAATATAATCAATTTTTATATTGAATTATCAGTATAACTATCGTAATACGAGGATCTTAAGTAATTAAATTTGAAATGTAATCAAATTGATTTACTCGAAGTTTTATTTGAATTTAAACGATAACAAATAATAATTTATTATCGAAGAATTCATTTGTTTGAATTTAAATTATATTATATTGATTTAAAATAGTTATTTTATATATATGTTCGAATAAATTTTAGAATCTGTTTGATTGAGTTCAGGAATATCGTTATAATCTGAGAACAACGGTTGTTACGTTGAATAGCGGTTTGGGGTTTCAAAGTTAGGGGCAACGAAATAAATTAAACCAAACAAAATCAAATCAACATAAAGAAAGCCTCTTATCAGCCGACCTACCTATTTTATTTCTTTTCGCAGAACTAAGAAAACATAATCGTACAGATGTTTTCTCGAGCAAAATGTTTTGCCTCTCATTTCTTCAACATCAGGGAAACATCAATTTAATGGCCGACCTTTTGCTCCCTACCTCGAGCAGCAATACTTGTTCCCTCTTTGTGTATTTAAAGCCGCTACCCCTCTCTTCTGTTACTCATTGTCCTCAGCCATTTCACGAAACAAAATTCCTTAAATCAAAACCACGAATCCCTCCTTTCTCCTTTTCTTGTTTTCATCTCCAGTATTTCTCGAATCAAAAGGAATCCGCCTCCTTTAAATAAAAGGATAAAGTAAACCGACTTCAGTTTTAATATCGAAATCAAATATGAGAACGCGAATGAGGAATTCGAGTGCCCTGGTTTTTGTGCGAATCAGTAAAAGGATAGTTCAACAAGGGGATAGTGGGTGCTCAGGTGTTCAGAAGTGGGAAGCGACAGAAGCGATGTCGCTATACAGGCATGGAATCGCGACTAGGATACTTGGTTCAGAAATGGCGTTTTAGGATGTGCGATCTGTAAGGACGACCTGGAGGGGAATTAGGGTTGAACGAGGAGGGTTTTTGTGGTGCGATTCAACAGTCGAACGCGATGATGAGGAAAATGGGTGGCGCAGGTTATTCAGGTGAGTGCGACACACTTGTAAATGTTGCGATGTTGAAAATTTGGGGAAGCTGTTGATTTACAGCAACATGTTGAAAAAAAAAAAAAAATCGTATTGGTTCAGGAAGACACAGGTCAATTGTACAGTGCAAAGCTTGGATGGTTTGAGGCTTGCCAATAGCTTAGTAAGTGTGTTCAAATTTACGGGATGAGGGCCGATGGTGTTAGTGGTTAGGTAGAAGGTGTAGTCAGGCATGGAAGTTGGGTTTGAATTCGATGGTACAACAATGGGGCTACTAGCAGTAGTGATTGGGTAGTGTTGCAGCATGGATTGCTGTGAAGTGATCAAGGAAATGTCACAATGGAGTATTGCTATTTTGGAGTTGATTCTTGATATGGCTTCGTAGTTGATCGCATAAAACGCGAGATAATAAGGTATATATCGTTTTAAAATTCAAATCACATTGAAGTATTTATTTTATTTGTTCAAGTAATTCATTTAAATAAATATAGCTTAATCGAGTTATAAATAAAAATAAATTATTGTAGGTATAAAATAAAATGTATTCAAGGCGATTTGAGAAGGTTCGCAGCTGCGATGATATGCGGATTGACGGAATATTCAACAAACGAAAATCGAGGTGAGTAAATCTCACTCACCTTTAGAATTATTTTTATTTCATTAAAAATAATTGTCTGTTTTATGGTTGTTTCATATATATTAGTTATTTAGGCTATATATATATGTATATTGGGTTGATTGATTGGTTGGATTCCCGCAGTCTCATTAGCGGATGCCCGCAGTTTCATAGCGGATGATTACCCTATACGCCCCACGCTATGATTAGTGGATGACCTTCTATACCGCGATATTCTGCCACGAAGCAGAATGGGTATTATTTATGTGCTAACATCTGTGGATGCAGGAAAACAGGTTGGAGGAATCCAACTGGATTCCTCAAAAATATATTATCTGTTTGTTATTTGTTTGCATATATATTGTTATATATGATGTGTTAGAAAAATAAATATTTGGTTGCTTTGTGTGTTTTATCACTGGCTTAAGTAATGATATTTAAAAATATCGTGGAAGGATATTTGAGATTTAAAAAGGAAAAATTCTATTTTTAAATAGAATTTGAATTTTTAAATGGAATAAAAATATAAAACTTGTTTTGAAAAATAAAACAAGTAGTTTCTTTATAAACAAAGTTTATAAATAGTTCTTTTATAACGAAGTTATAAATGAAGTGAAAAGAATTATCATTTGATAATTCAGAAATAGGAATACAAGTGTTTTGAAAATATGATTCAAAAGGAAATTTAAATATAGAATTTGAATAATAGGAAAGGAAATGGAAATTTGAATTCAAAAAGAAAAGGAAATAGAAAATTTGAATTGAGAATTCAAATAGAAAATCCAAGGTGGATTTGAATATAGAACTTTCAAATGGTGTTTGAATATAGAGAATTCGAAATAGAATTTCCAAATAGAATTTGAAATAGAATTTCAAAATAGAATTTTCAAAAGAGAATTTGAAATAGACTTTGAAAATAGATTTTCAAAGAAGAATTGAATAGAATTTGAAATATAGTATTTCAAGGAAGAATTCAAATGTGAAATTTGAATAGAGATTTGAATTGGAATTCAAATATGAAGTTGAATAGAGATTTGAAATAGAAATTCAAGTATTGAATTTGAACATGAAATTGAATATAGAAATTCAAGTAGAAATTTGAATATGGAATTTCAAATTAGAATTTGAAATAAACTTTGAAAATAGGACTTCAAAGTAAGAAGTGGAATAGGATTTCAAAATAGGAAATCCAAATAAATTTTGAAATGGAATTTGAATTTTAAAGGAGTTCAAATGGATTTGAAATAAGGGAAATTCAAATGGGATTTAAATAATGGGTCTTAATAAAAAGGATTTAAATATAAGAATTCAAATAGAATTCAAATGGTGTTAAATATAAGGATTCAAACAAAACTCAAATGGAGTTTAATTTGAACAAGAGAGATTCAAAGAGATTCGAAACATGATATTTGGATTCAAAGGAATATAAATGTGGTATTTGAAGTTCAAGTAAAAATGGAGTTTAAATATTTGAAGTTCAAATAGATTAAAAATGGAATTTGAATTCAAATAGTTAAAATAGAATTTGAATATAGAATTTGAATTAGAATCGAATGGTAATTTGAATATAGACTTCAAATATAAATGAAATAGAAGATCAGAAATATTTGTTGAGTTGAAAAAAAAAATGGTTTGATATATATTTAAAATATATCAGGATGGAGTTGAATTTATATAACGAAGTTTAAAAAGTTTATATATATAAATATAATTAAAACGAACTCGCCGCAGCGCTGCAGTTCGTAAATTGGCGATTCGAACTTCAATTGAATATATAGAACTCAATTGAAGTCGGAATTCTTTGAAACAAGAAACGTCAGGACCGGTTTGATAATAGTTTTCTAATAAAAGAGAAAAATCTGAATTTCGTCGTATAGATTTTGAGTTATGTCAAAATCAAATTTTCAGAAAAGCAGCGCCAGAATCGTTTTAAAACCATAATGGTTTATTTAATATTATAAAAGGATTTTTAAGCAAATAAAATCCGAAGTTCGATTTAGAAAATTTCAGAGTTGAATTGCAAAATATATGCGAATTCAAGTTGTGTAAATGAATATGATTTTTGAAACAGAAACCAGATTTTGATTTATTGAATGGAATTAACTAAATTGAATAGAAATTAGTTAAGGAGCTTTTGAATGGATATTGGGCCTTAAATAAGCGAATTCGATTTGAAAACTTATATTCGAAATAGAAAAGGAGACTAAAATTGAAATCGAAATTCGATTTGGTTATGAACGAGTTAAACATTTTATTTGAACGTGTTATGTTCAAACAAAGAAGTGAAATAGGCAAAAGGGCTAATTAAAGAATAATTGAGCGAAACTGAATTCAAACGATTCAAAATTTAATTCAAACGAATGGATTGAGTTGAATTGAATTGAAAACAGGTGAACAGGTGTTAAACAGATATGGGATGGAGTATATGAAGATTTTTATTTATGTGCCCGACAAAGAGGTACATGTTTAATTCATATATGAGATTTATGCGCCGTATCGGCAAGCCGCTTGGCTTTTCCTTTTTCTTTTTGATTGAGGAAGATACCGGGAAGCTATTTGAAATTTCCCGATGCTCCCGATACAGGGGAGGTTATGGCGAAATTTTCCGGAAATTTAAGGAGTTAGAATATTTTTAAGATATTTTGATAATTAGAGATCATTATATCGACGTATTGAATTCGATAGTAAAGTGAATATAAAATCGAATGTTGTAAACAAAAAGGGGGTAGAGATAAGCGATTGGAATTGTTTCAATTGCAAATAGAGATATTTTCTAATATATAGAAAATAAAAGAAGTTGATATTTGGAAACGTTTTCCAAATGGCATAAGAGGCCGAGATGATTATTGAAAATATTTGGCTAACAAATATTGATTGAGGAAATAGAGAAGTGGTTTAATTAATGAATATTAATTAAAGGGCCCAGTGATTTGTTTGATATGTTGGATGAACACTTGTTTTATTCGATAGTTAAATCACAGACTATCGAAGTTTTTGACCATCGTTGTCGATATGGAGAGACCGGTTGGATTATTATCCGAAGAACCACTCCGTATCGGCATAAGCGTTGCGAACCAAGTATGCTGAATATATTGAAGACGGAGTAAAGTGCAAGGGCTTTTTCTAGTAATAGAAATAGTGCTTTCGGTTTCGTTCAATCCCAGAACGAACGTAAATGGACGAATGTCTGACAGAGTATTTCCAATGATCAAATGGGTTGGTCTGTATGAGTATATATGGTTGCAACGGATTTATCCCTTAGCATAATATCCAGAATATTTGTGCAAACTCAACTAGTGATTAACGGATCTGACAATGTGGCATTCAAAATGATTGTGCTATCAATGAATGGTAAGTATGCGTAGCCTCAGGTCTCAACAACCCGGAAAGGACAAAAATCGGGCAGGCAACATGGCTATGTGGGTCGCACCCATTAGGGTGTATAATCACCTATCTAGAGAAATTCCTTTTGTTTCTAAATCTATCGATTCTGCCCATTCGGGAAACGGTGGTTTGAGTCCAACCGTTGGTGATATACATTCGATACACTCAAGCGAAATGAGTGGTCGGTCATGTGTGGGCCGGGTTGCAAGATGTTCTTGTCGAACCCAGGTGTATTCGCCTCTAGAGATGCACTGTCGGAAGGTAGTCCCATACCTTGTCATGTTGGAAATCCAATCTCCAATAAGCGACATGCGGTTTTTGATTTTATCATATATATGTGGAGCGTGAGATGCAAGCGTTCCACTAGATTGGCATTTACTTGATGTAGACATTATTATAATATCATTGGATTTGATATCAAAGTGTTTTGGGTTATAGTAAGGTAAAAGCCGTCCATGTTTATGTGTGGGCTGGTCTTACTATTATCTTTTCTTTCGAAAAGGATTTTGAAAGTTAAACAAGTGGTTGGAGTTTACTCACACCAGTCCCATGACTGACCCAGAGTTTATTTTGTTTTTCCTAAACTCTTGGGTGCCCAAATTTGTACGGGCAGTCAAGTGTTTCAGGCTTTTACAGATACACTTGGAGGAGCTTGAAGCAGGAGGCTTCAACGTTAGTTAATTAGAGTTACTTCCGCTGAATCAAATGTTATGTGTACTCTGATGATGGTATGTATATATGTACAAAACAGATTTGTATTTCGAAGCTTATGTTATATAATATATTTTATTCGTTCCGCTGTGAGTTGTGATCTTTGTTTTCTTCTATTCTAATATTTCTTTCTTTCTATTTCTCATCCTCTAACTTCTTTCTAAAAATGAGTCGTATTTCTGTGTTATTTGGGTTGGACGTGTGGTGTATTTAGTCAACTCAGATAGCTCAGATTTGCGGGCCTTTACAGTTGGTATCAGAGCTTAGGTTGAGCGAACACCTAGGCTTGTGTGGCATGTGCTCATTAGAGATAGGGTCAGTGGTACCCTAGAATGAGTTGAGTATATAGATACGAGAGAGCGTATTTGTTAGTTGATATAAAAGTTGTTTTATATTATGTTGGCTTGTCTGTTGAGTAGTTTATGAATTCTGGTCGAATCGTGGGACGCCACGACGTCGATAGGAGTTTGTAAACACTTGGACAGAAGAATCGACATAATATTGTTTTAAAGTGGGTAAATGAAACAATTTTACCCGAAATTTCTATTTTGATATAGAAAGAATAATTTTCTAGAATTATTATTATATGGATGTGTTGGATGTTGACTTGATAATCAAACGAGATTATAAAATTGAAATGGTTATATATAACCAAATAGAACTTGTATATGAATTAAATATACAAATGGGATGAATTAGAATTGGATTCAGAATTAGAATTAAGAATTCAAAATCCTGGGGAGTTGAAAAATATTTTTCAAAGTATATTAAAATAATATAGATTTGTTTTGGGAGGATTTGAAAGAAAATCATTTTAGAAGGATTTTGAAATAATAAAGCACTGAACTCACTTCAGTGGCTGGAAAATAATTCTGATGATGACTGCAGCTTCATCAGTGTTCATTTTCGAGTTTCTAAGTGATAGATTGCTACCTTAGAAAGTTTTTGATGGAAATTTGTTTTGAGAGAAAACAAGTAGATTGAAAATTCAAATGTTTTGAATTTGAAATGAAAATAAATATATGTATATATTTATGGGATTTCAAAAGGATTTGAAAAGAAAAACCCAGGGATTTGAATTCTGGAATTTAAATTTAACTTAAGCAAGTTAAATGGATTGAAGTGAATAAATTGAATTAGAATCAATTTGAATAGGTTTATTGGAATATAGATTGGATATAAATGGATTGATCGTAGATCATTCGAATCAAATGTGTGAAGACCAAAAGTTTTGGTTGAAATTAATTGAAATATGAGGAGTTGAGTTTCAACATAAGTGATTTTTGAAAAGTAATGGATTTGTATCATTTTTCTACCTTAGCAATTTCGAGGACGAAATTATTTTAAGGGGGAAAGAATGTAACGACCCAGATTTTTCTGGTCGATTTATTTTGAATATTTAATAATATTTTAAATATTGAGCTGATAATATAATCAATTTTTATATTGAATTATCAGTATAACTATCGTAATACGAGGATCTTAAGTAATTAAATTTGAAATGTAATCAAATTGATTTACTCGAAGTTTTATTTGAATTTAAACGATAACAAATAATAATTTATTATCGAAGAATTCATTTGTTTGAATTTAAATTATATTATATTGATTTAAAATAGTTATTTTATATATATGTTCGAATAAATTTTAGAATCTGTTTGATTGAGTTCAGGAATATCGTTATAATCTGAGAACAACGGTTGTTACGTTGAATAGCGGTTTGGGGTTTCAAAGTTAGGGGCAACGAAATAAATTAAACCAAACAAAATCAAATCAACATAAAGAAAGCCTCTTATCAGCCGACCTACCTATTTTATTTCTTTTCGCAGAACTAAGAAAACATAATCGTACAGATGTTTTCTCGAGCAAAATGTTTTGCCTCTCATTTCTTCAACATCAGGGAAACATCAATTTAATGGCCGACCTTTTGCTCCCTACCTCGAGCAGCAATACTTGTTCCCTCTTTGTGTATTTAAAGCCGCTACCCCTCTCTTCTGTTACTCATTGTCCTCAGCCATTTCACGAAACAAAATTCCTTAAATCAAAACCACGAATCCCTCCTTTCTCCTTTTCTTGTTTTCATCTCCAGTATTTCTCGAATCAAAAGGAATCCGCCTCCTTTAAATAAAAGGATAAAGTAAACCGACTTCAGTTTTAATATCGAAATCAAATATGAGAACGCGAATGAGGAATTCGAGTGCCCTGGTTTTTGTGCGAATCAGTAAAAGGATAGTTCAACAAGGGGATAGTGGGTGCTCAGGTGTTCAGAAGTGGGAAGCGACAGAAGCGATGTCGCTATACAGGCATGGAATCGCGACTAGGATACTTGGTTCGGAAATGGCGTTTTAGGATGTGCGATCTGTAAGGACGACCTGGAGGGGAATTAGGGTTGAACGAGGAGGGTTTTTGTGGTGCGATTCAACAGTCGAACGCGATGATGAGGAAAATGGGTGGCGCAGGTTATTCAGGTGAGTGCGACACACTTGTAAATGTTGCGATGTTGAAAATTTGGGGAAGCTGTTGATTTACAGCAACATGTTGAAAAAAAAAAAATCGTATTGGTTCAGGAAGACACAGGTCAATTGTACAGTGCAAAGCTTGGATGGTTTGAGGCTTGCCAATAGCTTAGTAAGTGTGTTCAAATTTACGGGATGAGGGCCGATGGTGTTAGTGGTTAGGTAGAAGGTGTAGTCAGGCATGGAAGTTGGGTTTGAATTCGATGGTACAACAATGGGGCTACTAGCAGTAGTGATTGGGTAGTGTTGCAGCATGGATTGCTGTGAAGTGATCAAGGAAATGTCACAATGGAGTATTGCTATTTTGGAGTTGATTCTTGATATGGCTTCGTAGTTGATCTCATAAAACGCGAGATAATAAGGTATATATCGTTTTAAAATTCAAATCACATTGAAGTATTTATTTTATTTGTTCAAGTAATTCATTTAAATAAATATAGCTTAATCGAGTTATAAATAAAAATAAATTATTGTAGGTATAAAATAAAATGTATTCAAGGCGATTTGAGAAGGTTCGCAGCTGCGATGATATGCGGATTGACGGAATATTCAACAAACGAAAATCGAGGTGAGTAAATCTCACTCACCTTTAGAATTATTTTTATTTCATTAAAAATAATTGTCTGTTTTATGGTTGTTTCATATATATTAGTTATTTAGGCTATATATATATGTATATTGGGTTGATTGATTGGTTGGATTCCCGCAGTCTCATTAGCGGATGCCCGCAGTTTCATAGCGGATGATTACCCTATACGCCCCACGCTATGATTAGTGGATGACCTTCTATACCGCGATATTCTGCCACGAAGCAGAATGGGTATTATTTATGTGCTAACATCTGTGGATGCAGGAAAACAGGTTGGAGGAATCCAACTGGATTCCTCAAAAATATATTATCTGTTTGTTATTTGTTTGCATATATATTGTTATATATGATGTGTTAGAAAAATAAATATTTGGTTGCTTTGTGTGTTTTATCACTGGCTTAAGTAATGATATTTAAAAATATCGTGGAAGGATATTTGAGATTTAAAAAGGAAAAATTCTATTTTTAAATAGAATTTGAATTTTTAAATGGAATAAAAATATAAAACTTGTTTTGAAAAATAAAACAAGTAGTTTCTTTATAAACAAAGTTTATAAATAGTTCTTTTATAACGAAGTTATAAATGAAGTGAAAAGAATTATCATTTGATAATTCAGAAATAGGAATACAAGTGTTTTGAAAATATGATTCAAAAGGAAATTTAAATATAGAATTTGAATAATAGGAAAGGAAATGGAAATTTGAATTCAAAAAGAAAAGGAAATAGAAAATTTGAATTGAGAATTCAAATAGAAAATCCAAGGTGGATTTGAATATAGAACTTTCAAATGGTGTTTGAATATAGAGAATTCGAAATAGAATTTCCAAATAGAATTTGAAATAGAATTTCAAAATAGAATTTTCAAAAGAGAATTTGAAATAGACTTTGAAAATAGATTTTCAAAGAAGAATTGAATAGAATTTGAAATATAGTATTTCAAGGAAGAATTCAAATGTGAAATTTGAATAGAGATTTGAATTGGAATTCAAATATGAAGTTGAATAGAGATTTGAAATAGAAATTCAAGTATTGAATTTGAACATGAAATTGAATATAGAAATTCAAGTAGAAATTTGAATATGGAATTTCAAATTAGAATTTGAAATAAACTTTGAAAATAGGACTTCAAAGTAAGAAGTGGAATAGGATTTCAAAATAGGAAATCCAAATAAATTTTGAAATGGAATTTGAATTTTAAAGGAGTTCAAATGGATTTGAAATAAGGGAAATTCAAATGGGATTTAAATAATGGGTCTTAATAAAAAGGATTTAAATATAAGAATTCAAATAGAATTCAAATGGTGTTAAATATAAGGATTCAAACAAAACTCAAATGGAGTTTAATTCGAACAAGAGAGATTCAAAGAGATTCGAAACATGATATTTGGATTCAAAGGAATATAAATGTGGTATTTGAAGTTCAAGTAAAAATGGAGTTTAAATATTTGAAGTTCAAATAGATTAAAAATGGAATTTGAATTCAAATAGTTAAAATAGAATTTGAATATAGAATTTGAATTAGAATCGAATGGTAATTTGAATATAGACTTCAAATATAAATGAAATAGAAGATCAGAAATATTTGTTGAGTTGAAAAAAAAATGGTTTGATATATATTTAAAATATATCAGGATGGAGTTGAATTTATATAACGAAGTTTAAAAAGTTTATATATATAAATATAATTAAAACGAACTCGCCGCAGCGCTGCAGTTCGTAAATTGGCGATTCGAACTTCAATTGAATATATAGAACTCAATTGAAGTCGGAATTCTTTGAAACAAGAAACGTCAGGACCGGTTTGATAATAGTTTTCTAATAAAAGAGAAAAATCTGAATTTCGTCGTATAGATTTTGAGTTATGTCAAAATCAAATTTTCAGAAAAGCAGCGCCAGAATCGTTTTAAAACCATAATGGTTTATTTAATATTATAAAAGGATTTTTAAGCAAATAAAATCCGAAGTTCGATTTAGAAAATTTCAGAGTTGAGTTGCAAAATATATGCGAATTCAAGTTGTGTAAATGAATATGATTTTTAAAACAGAAACCAGATTTTGATTTATTGAATGGAATTAACTAAATTGAATAGAAATTAGTTAAGGAGCTTTTGAATGGATATTGGGCCTTAAATAAGCGAATTCGATTTGAAAACTTATATTCGAAATAGAAAAGGAGACTAAAATTGAAATCGAAATTCGATTTGGTTATGAACGAGTTAAACATTTTATTTGAACGTGTTATGTTCAAACAAAGAAGTGAAATAGGCAAAAGGGCTAATTAAAGAATAATTGAGCGAAACTGAATTCAAACGATTCAAAATTTAATTCAAACGAATGGATTGAGTTGAATTGAATTGAAAACAGGTGAACAGGTGTTAAACAGATATGGGATGGAGTATATGAAGATTTTTATTTATGTGCCCGACAAAGAGGTACATGTTTAATTCATATATGAGATTTATGCGCCGTATCGGCAAGCCGCTTGGCTTTTCCTTTTTCTTTTTGATTGAGGAAGATACCGGGAAGCTATTTGAAATTTCCCGATGCTCCCGATACAGGGGAGGTTATGGCGAAATTTTCCGGAAATTTAAGGAGTTAGAATATTTTTAAGATATTTTGATAATTAGAGATCATTATATCGACGTATTGAATTCGATAGTAAAGTGAATATAAAATCGAATGTTGTAAACAAAAAGGGGGTAGAGATAAGCGATTGGAATTGTTTCAATTGCAAATAGAGATATTTTCTAATATATAGAAAATAAAAGAAGTTGATATTTGGAAACGTTTTCCAAATGGCATAAGAGGCCGAGATGATTATTGAAAATATTTGGCTAACAAATATTGATTGAGGAAATAGAGAAGTGGTTTAATTAATGAATATTAATTAAAGGGCCCAGTGATTTGTTTGATATGTTGGATGAACACTTGTTTTATTCGATAGTTAAATCACAGACTATCGAAGTTTTTGACCATCGTTGTCGATATGGAGAGACCGGTTGGATTATTATCCGAAGAACCACTCCGTATCGGCATAAGCGTTGCGAACCAAGTATGCTGAATATATTGAAGACGGAGTAAAGTGCAAGGGCTTTTTCTAGTAATAGAAATAGTGCCTTCGGTTTCGTTCAATCCCAGAACGAACGTAAATGGACGAATGTCTGACAGAGTATTTCCAATGATCAAATGGGTTGGTCTGTATGAGTATATATGGTTGCAACGGATTTATCCCTTAGCATAATATCCAGAATATTTGTGCAAACTCAACTAGTGATTAATGGATCTGACAATGTGGCATTCAAAATGATTGTGCTATCAATGAATGGTAAGTATGCGTAGCCTCAGGTCTCAACAACCCGGAAAGGACAAAAATCGGGCAGGCAGCATGGCTATGTGGGTCGCACCCATTAGGGTGTATAATCACCTATCTAGAGAAATTCCTTTTGTTTCTAAATCTATCGATTCTGCCCATTCGGGAAACGGTGGTTTGAGTCCAACCGTTGGTGATATACATTCGATACACTCAAGCGAAATGAGTGGTCGGTCATGTGTGGGCCGGGTTGCAAGATGTTCTTGTCGAACCCAGGTGTATTCGCCTCTAGAGATGCACTGTCGGAAGGTAGTCCCATACCTTGTCATGTTGGAAATCCAATCTCCAATAAGCGACATGCGGTTTTTGATTTTATCATATATATGTGGAGCGTGAGATGCAAGCGTTCCACTAGATTGGCATTTACTTGATGTAGACATTATTATAATATCATTGGATTTGATATCAAAGTGTTTTGGGTTATAGTAATGAAACGACCCGCAAATCCGTACCCTTTGAGTCGACTAATCATACCACACGTCCAACCCAAATGACACAGAAATATGAACCATTTTTAGAAAGAAGTTAGAGGATGAGAATATAGAAAGAAAGAAATATTAGAATAGGAGAAAACGAAGATCACAAACTCACAGCGGAACGAATAAAATATATTAGATAATATAACTTTGAAGCACAAATCAGTATTTGTATATACATACCATTATCAGAGCACAACGATTTATCCCTGGAACAGTTATAAACCCTGTTTCCAGATACAACATAGTACACAGCGGAAAATATGATAGTCTATAGCTAACTGGTGAACCCTCCTGCTTCAAGCTCCTCCAGGTGAATCTAAAAAATCCCGACTACTTGACTGCCCGTACAAATTTGGGCACCCAAGAGTTTAGGGAAAACAAACAAAATAAACTCTGGGTCAGTCATGGGACTGGTGTGAGTAAACTCCAACCATTTTTTTTAACTTTCAAAATCTTTTCGAAAGAAATGATAATCGTAAGACCGATCCACACATAAACACGGACGGTTTTTACCTTACGATAACCCAAAACACTTTGGAAATCATATATTATCTGATATTATAATAATGTCTAATCACAAGTAATTAAAATCTAGTAGAACGCTTGCATCTCACGCTCTACATATATAATATACAATCGAACTCGCAGGCGCTTATTGGATATTGGATTCCAGCTTGACAAGGTATGGGACCACCTTCCGAACGTGTATCTCTAGAGACGAATACACTGGGTTCAACAAGAACATCTTGCAACCCGGCCCTCACATGACCGACCACTCATTTCGCTTGAGTGTATCGAATGTATATCACCGACGGTTGGGATCAGCAACCGTCTCCCGATAAGGGACAGCATCGATAGACTTAAGAACAAAAGGAATTTCTCTAGATAGGTGATCATACATCCTAATGGTTGCGACCCACATAGCCATGCTGCCTGCCCGATTTTTGTCCAATTCCGGGTTGATGAGGCTTGAGGTTTGAATTATCTTCCAGAACATCTGGCCATCATTCACTTTGAATGCCACATCGTCAGATCCATCGGAAATCACTAATTGATTCCCACAAAAATACTCAGATTGTTAGGCTAAAGAAGTTTCCCTTCTATGCCACCAACTTCGTACGTTTGAAGAAATCAACGTATGTAACCCCCTTTGGAAATACTCTGTCAGACACTCGTCCATACAAGTTGTCCTGGGTCTGGACAAACCGAAGGCACTAACCCGTAAACAGGATAGCCCTTGCACTTCACTCCGTCTTCAAGATATTCAGCATACTTGATTCGCAACGCTTATGCCAATACGGAGTGGTTCTCTGGATAATAATCCAACCGGTCTCTCCATATTAACAACGTTAAAATGGTCAAAACTTTGATAGTCGGTGATTTAACTATCAAATGAAAACATGTCGGTGTGTAAACAATGATATTATTTCCAAAAGGAAATTCTGTCGACCAAACATCATTCAACGTTTATCCCTTTTTAGTTCATTTATTTATTCATTTCCCTTTTCACTTTCATTTACATTCCTTATTTAATATATTTAGAAAATATACGCTATTAACATTGGAAAACATTTCCATTATCTGTCCTCTATATTCAGAAACCATTTCTGACTCTCATTTGGAAAACGTTTCCAAATCTCCTTCATTTTTGTTTTAAACAGATGTTTGAATAAACATTGCTATGCCAACTCACCATTTCACTCATTTACTAAATCCACTTAATCACTTTTACTCTCGAACCTTATCCACTTCTTAGTTAAAACTAAAGTCAATCAAGTTGGGGTATAATTACCTCTCAGACCTTAACTGAGCAACATTTCTAACTTCGAAATAGACAAGGTTCATCTTTCCAATCTTTTAACACGCTTCCTTACGTTGCTCTCGGATTCGATTATGAATCCACTTTCTTTTCAGGAATCACTTGATTATAACAATGATGTTATAACTCCCTGCATCCGAAATATAATAACTTTAATATGACTTTTATTTTCTAACTTGAATATTGGAAACCATTTCCAATATATATAATTCCTTTATTGAGAAAATATCTTTTACTCCAGTTAGAAAACATTTCTAAATCCTTTGAATTTGCTGATGTTATAAACATCGTTATTATGACTTAAATCATAAATCATTCGTTAATTAACGATATCACTAACCAACCCTTGCTATCATTTACTTTGAAATGTTCAGAGCTCACAACTTTAAACCAAACATTGCTTTCAACAACAGCGTTAAAACCGCTATCTAGCCTTATAAAACACTTATCATAACCATAGCATTAAGATTGCTATTAAAACAGTTATTATAACGGCAGCGTTAAAATTGCTATTTAGATTTACCAAGATATTTATTATAACCGCAGCGTCTAAAATTGCTGTATATATATTAACAACATCTATTATAACAACAGCGCTAAAATCGCTGTTTATTTTTATAAAAGCATTTCTTATAACAACAGCGTTATGATTTCTGTTTTGAATAAAATACCGTGTGCGACGCACACGCTCCCGTTGTTCATTTATAAACTTGTTTATTTTAAACAATTCGAGTTCTCCTTTAAACCTATTTGTAAACTATACATTCTTCTAACCACTTAATTCGATTTCTATAAATCCCCTTTTTATATATATATTTTATTTGAAAAATATTTCCTTGTTTAAACTATTATTCTTTTACTTTAAGCATTTGAAAATCTTTCTTTAAACTTTCCTTTGTACTTTGCTAAATTCAAATCCATTTCCAATATTGGTTTCAAAACCGATACTCACTTTCAAATATACATTCATATTTGAACTCGCCCTTTTAATTTATCCAATGGTTAATGATCTACTTAATTTATATCTTTATTTATAACATTTTTCTTGGTTTACCCAATGGATAGGTTTCCACTTGCAACTCAATGAAAAGGAAATTAATTCTAATTTGGAAATAAACTCTGCTTTTAAATTCTAATTTCCCTTTTTACATTCGATGATATTTTACGGTATCTAAAATACCAGGTTCCTAAGGCCAGGGTAAACCAAACACCAAATTTCAACCATGGATAATGTAGCATAACATATATAATCATCAAATAAAACAGTAAATAAAATGTCGAGGGATCCAGTTGGATCCCTCCCACCTGTTTCCCTGCATCCACAGATGTTAGTAACATCAAAAATATCGCATTAATGAAATAAATCAATCAACGATGATTATATCAACCAATTTATCAACTATTCAACCAAGCAACCATTTCACATTATAAAATAACTTTAAACGAGTGAGTTTACTCACCTTCGTTTTGCAGTGACGATTCTGCTTTTGTCTCAGTTCAAAATCAAATAGGCGTTTTGCTTTTTCTACAAAATTCCATTAATCCCATTCTCCGTCACGTTAGTGCCATAATGTAGATCTTGTTATTATGGTTCCATCGTGACCAATTCCGCCTGATTCCACTAGGCCCAACGCGTGCTGGAACTCCAAGCTCGATATGGCAAAACAATCCATTTTCGCATGCCCTTTTCTTCTTTATATTTTCCTTTATAAATATTTCTTACTCCACATTTAGACCAGTCTTAATCCACGTATAATCCCGTCTTCCTCAAATCTCTTTTACTAGCTTCTCTAACCCAATGTTTATTCACAGTTCCCTCTTCCTTAAATCAGCAATTATACTTCAACTACGAAAATAACCCAATCCGATCCTTTCTCTTACAGTTCAAAGTCAACAGTACTTCACCCTTTTTTAGTTCACCACTACTCCTCACATAGTCCACCGGATCCCAGACGAACTCCCCCTTGCCGACCGTCGGAGACCCAGCCTCCTTCTTAACATCATACCCGATTTTTCTCCCTCCTCTTGCAACCATGCACGCTCCAGGTTAAGCAAAGAACTCAAACATTAATTTTTCTTCCTACGTCCATTACTTTAGTTCACACGCACACCCCCCTTGCGGTTCCAGGTCCCTTTCACGGTGCAGAAGAAAACCGCAACTCCTATTTCATGAAACACGAGACCACCCAGTTCAGACTCGTGCTGCCGCCTCCACCTATCGTTGGAGCCACCCGCACCCTCCCTGTAACTTCGCTTACCCCACCACGTTAATCAACAACCACCTCCGGTATCGTCTATCCCCATCGCGATGTCGCCCCCATCACGCTGCTCCGAAGTTCGCGCCTCATGTTTTCCGTATTATCATGAAGCTCGTGTTGCCAAGGGGTGGATGAACAGAGAAGGATTTAATTCCATTTTGGTTTGGATTTGATTTAAATGGAAACAATAAGCTGTGGAAGAAAGAACGAGAAGGGATGTTTGGGAAATAAGGATTTGATAATGGGTTTGAGAACAATATTAAAGAGGAGTTTATTGTTTTTATATTGATTTCACCTTATCGTTTTTTTTCGTTGTTGTGAAGGAAAAGAGTGCGGACATCAGTATTTAAAGCAAAGAAAGTTTGGCAGTCACGGTATCCCTTACCTTGATACACACGGAATTGAAATAGCGTGGAAGGCACGGTTCGTAATAGCTTGAGGAACACGGTGTTTTTGTTTGATATTGGTCTTGTAAAAGAAGGAAAGGAGTGAACAACAGCTTGATTAAATAACGTAAATTACTTGAGCCACACGTAGTAGAAGTATAGGGTAGGCGATTTTATTCAAACTAGGCTCAGTTTCACATGCTTGCGTTAATTCACATGTACCGGCTCTGCTGTTGATATAAGAAAAGAATATATTATAACGAAACTTCGCGGTGAAGTATCAAGTAAAACTAGCCACAGTTGACTTCTGTTTACTGATGAAAAAGCTATTCTTGGTGTAAAAAGGTATTCTGAACCCAATGGGACAAGTTTCGTCGAATTCCGACATCGTATGAAAAAATTTCCTTTATAAAACCAGAAATCAATACGCGTTTAAAATTTTCACGGTCACCAGATAAATCAAAACAACTTGAAACTGCGAACATTGATAATAACTTTTCGATACGAACCCAACGGCACTAGTTTCGTCGCATTCTGAGACTGTTGCCCCGGTAGGCTATTTTTGGCGCGTACCGCACTGCCCTTCTGAACACCAAATTTGCCGATCTCTAAAAATAACAAACTATATACCTACCCTGACTCTAATCGACGATACGAACTCAACGGAACTGGTTTCGTGGCCTGATTCGATCGTCTGTTCAAGTTACACTCTAATATCCCTTTATTCAGTTGAATTAATTTAATTGCACTGAACGAGCGTTTACGGCTACCGTGGTTACATACAACATCGGCTTGCCACGCAATTCACCACCGTACAATAATTTAACGATACGGTCCCAATGAAACTGATTTCGTCAAAATCTGAGTCCGTTTGCAAAACGGCTATTTTAAAGGCCTATATTTATATAACGATTTTCCATAGCGACTATTTCAAAATTTAATTTGGCCATAACTTTCTATTTATAACATGAAATCTGGATTTTTCTCTTTCATATGAAAATTCTAATAAATATGACTCCAAAGTATCTTGTTTCACAGAAATCCGATTTATAACGAGTTCTGTATACTCAGTTGAATTTCAAAACTCCATACTACGAACTGCCGCGCGATTTCGAGCTCGTTTTATAATTATATTATAAATTAACGTTCAAACTTCATTTTTAATTAATAAATTCCTATATGTAATTCAATTAAAATTCTTAAAACAAATTTAAATATTCAGAATTCAACGGCCAAAAATCCGGGTCGTTACATTCCTTCCCCCTTAAAATAATTTCGTCCTCGAAATTGCTAAGTTAAGGAAAGATACTACATACCCTATTAACTAGGTCTAAAATCCCTTTTTGTTTACTTCTTAACTTTAGTTTAACTGGGCCAATTTATTTCAATTAAAAATATTTATTTATTCTTACTAACGAAAAATTTTCAAAAATTCTGGAAATTTTCTAACACTTTAAATTCTGAAAAATTTCGGCAGTATCTCATCTACACGGTTCAATCGGTACAACCACAACTCGCCTTTCTGGGCCTTTTCCAATCCAAAAGAAAATCAAAAAGCCAAGTGGCTTGCCTCATAGGCTCATAAAATCATCAACCCAAACAATATTGTAAACATGTACCTTTTTGTCGGGCATAATTCTATCTCTTGCATTTGCTTCCATTCAATATCTGCTCAGCATACATATATTCATCTCCACTTGGTTTAAAATCAATCCAACTTCCAGTTTGAAATCTCTAATCAACTTCTGATTAGTTCACTTCCATTATATCCATTCAAATATGATTTCTATTTACGTCAACCCACTTATTCAGTTTGAATCCAATTCAATTCCAATCAACAACATTCAATATATTCACTTGCTTCTTCATAAGTCGATTCATATTAATAATTCGAATCTCCACATCTTCTTTATTTAATTCCATTCTAAATTATTTCTAATTCAATCCAAATTTTTATTTAACTTAAATTAAATCCCAATTCATTTGATACATTTTGACCATTTTCAATCTATTCAACTTATACAAGTTTAAATTTTAAATCTTTAGAATTCAAATTCCCGGGTTTTATTTCAAATTAGTTTGAAATCATATATATATTTATACACATATTTATAATCAACTCAATTCAAAACATTTGAATTTCTAAATCATCATTTACTTTTCAAACAGATTTTCATTTTCAAATTACTATGGTAGCAATCCATCACTCAGAAACCTGAAAATGAGTACCGATAATGTCGCGACCCATTATCAGTACTATTTTCTCGCTACTGAAGTGATTTCAGTGCTTAATTATTTCCAAATCCATTTAAACCTTTTTAATTCAAAAAAAATCTCTTCAAACCAATGCTATATCACCTTTAAAATACTTCAAGGAATATTTTCAAATATCCGGGATTTAAATTCCAATTTATGGTTTGAATCCAATTCCAATCTAGCTTATTTGTATATCTCATTCATATACAAATTCAATTTGGTTTTATATAACCATTTAGGTATTATAATTTCATTTGATTATAATGACAACCAACCAACTCAATAATTTCAGAAAATTATCCCTTTTATATCAAAATATCCTTTGGGCAAAATTATATCATTTACCCATCTTAAAACAATACTGCGTCGAATTGTTCTGTTCGAGAATTTAGAAACACCTATCGATACAGTGGTCCACCCTGTATCGACCAGAATTCATAAATCACTCAACAAACCAGCCAACACAACATAAAACAATTTTATCTCAAATCTACAAATACGCGCTCATATATATACACTCACACTCAATCTAGGGTATTACTAACCCCATCTCTATTGAGTCACGCCACAGAGCCAAGGTAATCATTTAACCTCGCTCTGATACCAAATGAAACGACCCGCAAATCCGTACCCTTTGAGTCGACTAATCATACCACACGTCCAACCCAAATGACACAGAAATACGAACCATTTTTAGAAAGAAGTTAGAGGATGAGAATATAGAAAGAAAGAAATATTAGAATAGGAGAAAACGAAGATCACAAACTCACAGCGGAACGAATAAAATATATTAGATAATATAACTTTGAAGCACAAATCAGTATTTGTATATACATACCATTATCAGAGCACAACGATTTATCCCTGGAATAGTTATAAACACCTGTTTCCAGATACAACATAGTACACAGCGGAAAATATGATAGTCTATAGCTAACTGGTGAACCCTCCTGCTTCAAGCTCCTCCAGGTGAATCTGAAAAATCCCGACTACTTGACTGCCCGTACAAATTTGGGCACCCAAGAGTTTAGGGAAAACAAACAAAATAAACTCTGGGTCAGTCATGGGACTGGTGTGAGTAAACTCCAACCATTTTTTTTAACTTTCAAAATCTTTTCGAAAGAAATGATAATCGTAAGACCGATCCACACATAAACACGGACGGTTTTTACCTTACGATAACCCAAAACACTTTGGAAATCATATATTATCTGATATTATAATAATGTCTAATCACAAGTAATTAAAATCTAGTAGAACGCTTGCATCTCACGCTCTACATATATAATATACAATCGAACTCGCAGGCGCTTATTGGATATTGGATTCCAGCTTGACAAGGTATGGGACCACCTTCCGAACGTGTATCTCTAGAGACGAATACACTGGGTTCAACAAGAACATCTTGCAACCCGGCCCTCACATGACCGACCACTCATTTCGCTTGAGTGTATCGAATGTATATCACCGACGGTTGGGATCAGCAACCGTCTCCCGATAAGGGACAGCATCGATAGACTTAAGAACAAAAGGAATTTCTCTAGATAGGTGATCATACATCCTAATGGTTGCGACCCACATAGCCATGCTGCCTGCCCGATTTTTGTCCAATTCCGGGTTGATGAGGCTTGAGGTTTGAATTATCTTCCAGAACATCTGGCCATCATTCACTTTGAATGCCACATCGTCAGATCCATCGGAAATCACTAATTGATTCCCACAAAAATACTCAGATTGTTAGGCTAAAGAAGTTTCCCTTCTATGCCACCAACTTCGTACGTTTGAAGAAATCAACGTACGTAACCCCCTTTGGAAATACTCTGTCAGACACTCGTCCATACAAGTTGTCCTGGGTCTGGACAAACCGAAGGCACTAACCCGTAAACAGGATAGCCCTTGCACTTCACTCCGTCTTCAAGATATTCAGCATACTTGATTCGCAACGCTTATGCCAATACGGAGTGGTTCTCTGGATAATAATCCAACCGGTCTCTCCATATTAACAACGTTAAAATGGTCAAAACTTTGATAGTCGGTGATTTAACTATCAAATGAAAACATGTCGGTGTGTAAACAATGATATTATTTCCAAAAGGAAATTCTGTCGACCAAACATCATTCAACGTTTATCCCTTTTTAGTTCATTCATTTATTCATTTCCCTTTTCACTTTCATTTACATTCCTTATTTAATATATTTAGAAAATATACGCTATTAACATTGGAAAACATTTCCATTATCTGTCCTCTATATTCAGAAACCATTTCTGACTCTCATTTGGAAAACGTTTCCAAATCTCCTTCATTTTTGTTTTAAACAGATGTTTGAATAAACATTGCTATGCCAACTCACCATTTCACTCATTTACTAAATCCACTTAATCACTTTTACTCTCGAACCTTATCCACTTCTTAGTTAAAACTAAAGTCAATCAAGTTGGGGTATAATTACCTCTCAGACCTTAACTGAGCAACATTTCTAACTTCGAAATAGACACGGTTCATCTTTCCAATCTTTTAACACGCTTCCTTACGTTGCTCTCGGATTCAATTATGAATCCACTTTCTTTTCAGGAATCACTTGATTATAACAATGATGTTATAACTCCCTGCATCCGAAATATAATAACTTTAATATGACTTTTATTTTCTAACTTGAATATTGGAAACCATTTCCAATATATATAATTCCTTTATTGAGAAAATATCTTTTACTCCAGTTAGAAAACATTTCTAAATCCTTTGAATTTGCTGATGTTATAAACATCGTTATTATGACTTAAATCATAAATCATTCGTTAATTAACGATATCACTAACCAACCCTTGCTATCATTTACTTTGAAATGTTCAGAGCTCACAACTTTAAACCAAACATTGCTTTCAACAACAGCGTTAAAACCGCTATCTAGCCTTATAAAACACTTATCATAACCATAGCATTAAGATTGCTATTAAAACAGTTATTATAACGGCAGCGTTAAAATTGCTATTTAGATTTACCAAGATATTTATTATAACCGCAGCGTCTAAAATTGCTGTATATATATTAACAACATCTATTATAACAACAGCGCTAAAATCGCTGTTTAGTTTTATAAAAGCATTTCTTATAACAACAGCGTTATGATTTCTGTTTTGAATAAAATACCGTGTGCGACGCACACGCTCCCGTTGTTCATTTATAAACTTGTTTATTTTAAACAATTCGAGTTCTCCTTTAAACCTATTTGTAAACTATACATTCTTCTAACCACTTAATTCGATTTCTATAAATCCCCTTTTTATATATATATTTTATTTGAAAAATATTTCCTTGTTTAAACTATTATTCTTTTACTTTAAGCATTTGAAAATCTTTCTTTAAACTTTCCTTTGTACTTTGCTAAATTCAAATCCATTTCCAATATTGGTTTCAAAACCGATACTCACTTTCAAATATACATTCATATTTGAACTCGCCCTTTTAATTTATCCAATGGTTAATGATCTACTTAATTTATATCTTTATTTATAACATTTTTCTTGGTTTACCCAATGGATAGGTTTCCACTTGCAACTCAATGAAAAGGAAATTAATTCTAATTTGGAAATAAACTCTGCTTTTAAATTCTAATTTCCCTTTTTACATTCGATGATATTTTACGGTATCTAAAATACCAGGTTCCTAAGGCCAGGGTAAACCAAACACCAAATTTCAACCATGGATAATGTAGCATAACATATATAATCATCAAATAAAACAGTAAATAAAATGTCGAGGGATCCAGTTGGATCCCTCCCACCTGTTTCCCTGCATCCACAGATGTTAGTAACATCAAAAATATCGCATTAATGAAATAAATCAATCAACGATGATTATATCAACCAATTTATCAACTATTCAACCAAGCAACCATTTCACATTATAAAATAACTTTAAACGAGTGAGTTTACTCACCTTCGTTTTGCAGTGACGATTCTGCTTTTGTCTCAGTTCAAAATCAAATAGGCGTTTTGCTTTTTCTACAAAATTCCATTAATCCCATTCTCCGTCACGTTAGTGCCATAATGTAGATCTTGTTATTATGGTTCCATCGTGACCAATTCCGCCTGATTCCACTAGGCCCAACGCGTGCTGGAACTCCAAGCTCGATATGGCAAAACAATCCATTTTCGCATGCCCTTTTCTTCTTTATATTTTCCTTTATAAATATTTCTTACTCCACATTTAGACCAGTCTTAATCCACGTATAATCCCGTCTTCCTCAAATCTCTTTTACTAGCTTCTCTAACCCAATGTTTATTCACAGTTCCCTCTTCCTTAAATCAGCAATTATACTTCAACTACGAAAATAACCCAATCCGATCCTTTCTCTTACAGTTCAAAGTCAACAGTACTTCACCCTTTTTTAGTTCACCACTACTCCTCACATAGTCCACCGGATCCCAGACGAACTCCCCCTTGCCGACCGTCGGAGACCCAGCCTCCTTCTTAACATCATACCCGATTTTTCTCCCTCCTCTTGCAACCATGCACGCTCCAGGTTAAGCAAAGAACTCAAACATTAATTTTTCTTCCTACGCCCATTACTTTAGTTCACACGCACACCCCCCTTGCGGTTCCAGGTCCCTTTCACGGTGCAGAAGAAAACCGCAACTCCTATTTCATGAAACACGAGACCACCCAGTTCAGACTCGTGCTGCCGCCTCCACCTATCGTTGGAGCCACCCGCACCCTCCCTGTAACTTCGCTTACCCCACCACGTTAATCAACAACCACCTCCGGTATCGTCTATCCCCATCGCGATGTCGCCCCCATCACGCTGCTCCGAAGTTCGAGCCTCATGTTTTCCGTATTATCATGAAGCTCGTGTTGCCAAGGGGTGGATGAACAGAGAAGGATTTAATTCCATTTTGGTTTGGATTTGATTTAAATGGAAACAATAAGCTGTGGAAGAAAGAACGAGAAGGGATGTTTGGGAAATAAGGATTTGATAATGGGTTTGAGAACAATATTAAAGAGGAGTTTATTGTTTTTATATTGATTTCACCTTATCGTTTTTTTTCGTTGTTGTGAAGGAAAAGAGTGCGGACATCAGTATTTAAAGCAAAGAAAGTTTGGCAGTCACGGTATCCCTTACCTTGATACACACGGAATTGAAATAGCGTGGAAGGCACGGTTCGTAATAGCTTGAGGAACACGGTGTTTTAGTTTGATATTGGTCTTGGAAAAGAAGGAAAGGAGTGAACAACATCTTGATTAAATAACGTAAATTACTTGAGCCACACGTAGTAGAAGTATAGGGTAGGCGATTTTATTCAAACTAGGCTCAGTTTCACATGCTTGCGTTAATTCACATGTACCGGCTCTGCTGTTGATATAAGAAAAGAATATATTATAACGAAACTTCGCGGTGAAGTATCAAGTAAAACTAGCCACAGTTGACTTCTGTTTACTGATGAAAAAGCTATTCTTGGTGTAAAAAGGTATTCTGAACCCAATGGGACAAGTTTCGTCGAATTCCGACATCGTATGAAAAAATTTCCTTTATAAAACCAGAAATCAATACGCGTTTAAAATTTTCACGGTCACCAGATAAATCAAAACAACTTGAAACTGCGAACATTGATAATAACTTTTCGATACGAACCCAACGGCACTAGTTTCGTCGCATTCTGAGACTGTTGCCCCGGTAGGCTATTTTTGGCGCGTACCGCACTGCCCTTCTGAACACCAAATTTGCCGATCTCTAAAAATAACAAACTATATACCTACCCTGACTCTAATCGACGATACGAACTCAACGGAACTGGTTTCGTGGCCTGATTCGATCGTCTGTTCAAGTTACACTCTAATATCCCTTTATTCAGTTGAATTAATTTAATTGCACTGAACGAGCGTTTACGGCTACCGTGGTTACATACAACATCGGCTTGCCACGCAATTCACCACCGTACAATAATTTAACGATACGGTCCCAATGAAACTGATTTCGTCAAAATCTGAGTCCGTTTGCAAAACGGCTATTTTAAAGGCCTATATTTATATAACGATTTTCCATAGCGACTATTTCAAAATTTAATTTGGCCATAACTTTCTATTTATAACATGAAATCTGGATTTTTCTCTTTCATATGAAAATTCTAATAAATATGACTCCAAAGTATCTTGTTTCACAGAAATCCGATTTATAACGAGTTCTGTATACTCAGTTGAATTTCAAAACTCCATACTACGAACTGCCGCGCGATTTCGAGCTCGTTTTATAATTATATTATAAATTAACGTTCAAACTTCATTTTTAATTAATAAATTCCTATATGTAATTCAATTAAAATTCTTAAAACAAATTTAAATATTCAGAATTCAACGGCCAAAAATCCGGGTCGTTACAAGTAAGGTAAAAGCCGTCCATGTTTATGTGTGGGCTGGTCTTACTATTATCTTTTCTTTCGAAAAGGATTTTGAAAGTTAAACAAGTGGTTGGAGTTTACTCACACCAGTCCCATGACTGACCCAGAGTTTATTTTGTTTTGTTTTTCCTAAACTCTTGGGTGCCCAAATTTGTACGGGCAGTCAAGTGTTTCAGGCTTTTACAGATACACTTGGAGGAGCTTGAAGCAGGAGGCTTCAACGTTAGTTAATTAGAGTTACTTCCGCTGAATCAAATGTTATGTGTACTCTGATGATGGTATGTATATATGTACAAAACAGATTTGTATTTCGAAGCTTATGTTATATAATATATTTTATTCGTTCCGCTGTGAGTTGTGATCTTTGTTTTCTTCTATTCTAATATTTCTTTCTTTCTATTTCTCATCCTCTAACTTCTTTCTAAAAATGAGTCGTATTTCTGTGTTATTTGGGTTGGACGTGTGGTGTATTTAGTCAACTCAGATAGCTCAGATTTGCGGGCCTTTACATCTAATTTCAATTTTTTTGTCTCTTCACTCATTTTTCTCTGTAATAAACTTCTGAAAACAAGAAATTAATGGCCTTCTGATCCAATACAAATAAAAACAACACATCTTCCTTCCCTTCGCCTCCTTTAGACCATTTCAACGTCCTACGCTTGTTCGTGTGATAAAAGTAGAAGGATCTTTAAAAGATGCTCAACGTATGCTCGCTGGAATTCAAGTAATGCAACTCCGCTTGACGAAAGAACAAGAAAAGTAAGGAAAAATCCTTTGGCACCTATAGAAATTACTAATGGATAATCTTGCTGATCCCATCATTATCGAGGATGATCCTTCCAATATCAGATCCATAACCCTTGGAAGATAAAGAAGAGGAAGAAAAGGAAGAAGAAGAAGACAAACATATGGAAGAAGACAATCGAGTTATATGCGTCAAAGAGGTGTGTTTTAACAGAAATGGGAATGTAATTGAACAAAATGTATATTTTTGTCTTCATTATAAAAATTGTCCAATTCACAAATCACCCATTATAAAAAACACTCATTAGATAGGTCATGTATATTTTTAAATATTCGTTGTATATTTAGAAACTATTGTATTGTTAGATAATCTTATATAATATTGTATGCGTAAGAAGTATATTATTTGTAAATTTAATTTATTATATCATCTTGTTAAATTTTATATTAGTTTAAGGGGAGTGTTATGCATTAAACAAAATTATATAGTTTTTGTTGATGACAAAGGGGGAAATTATAAAATATATTAGAGTATTCTTAGAATAAGGGGGAGTAATTGAAGAATCAGAGGAATGGAAAGTATATTTTATTAACAAGGGTTGTCATCATCGAAAAAGGGGGATATTTAGGGATTGAGATGATGGTTTTGATGGCAACAACCTTTTTTAACTATTATATAAAATATACTCTAACACTTTTATCTTGATATATATATATATATATATATACATATACATATACGCATGTGTATATGATGGATATATATATATATATAGGAATTGAAAATGAAGAGTGTATAGTTTCAAGATTCAAGATTGTAGATTACAAGAAGACTAATTAAAGATTGAAGACTCATGAGTAACAAGAGTTCAAAAGTTCTAGAAATTAAACATATCAGGATAAGTAATATAGTCTAGAATTTTTGTTAAAACTTCATAAGCACTAAAATCTTTATTCCAATTTTCTCATAAGATGAAACCCATTTTTGTCTTTTAAAATTCCTTTTAACTCCAAACTCTTCTTGATTTTTAAAAATATTTCGAAATTACTTCCTGTTTGAAAATATCCCGTGTATTTTACATTTCTTATTTTTAATCTAAATTTTAATTAAATATTTTAGATTTTCTCATTTAAATTTTATTTTAATATACATACACATATGTTTAACATTTACTTGAGTTTTAATATTCTTATTTCCTTATATTTATATTTATAGCTTTATATCTTAAGTTTTGAATTTCTTATATTTATATTTATAATTTTATATTTAGTATTTATACCACTTTTATAGATTATAATTATATGTTTTATATTTATATTCTTACTCTATTATACTATTTTAATATATAGGAAAATAGTTTGTTTAAATTTCAAAATTACCTTGATTTATTTAAACATCATTTCCATTGTTTTTAGAAATTTTGAAATTTCATAGGAGATGTCGACATATGGGGTCACCCATATCTATGTGACAATCGTGTTTTCAAAAATTCAAATTTCAAAAAAAGTGTCTATTCATTTAAATCCTTTACTGAATGGACATGATTGTTAATTCCATATAAATACACATTTAAAATCAAATTTTTTAAGCTCTTTTCATTATCTTCTCACTCCTCTCCATTTATCTTTTTAATTTTCAGATTTCCATAGTGAAACTCTACCAAAATTCAAAGGCAATCAGACCAGATCGCCTCTAGTTTTATTCTTTATCACTCTCTCTCAAAGATCTAAGTGTTATTCAGAACTATAGGAACATTTAAAATCAAAGATCGAAAGTTCAAAGTACTATCGAATCCCTCTACCAAACTATTACTGAAAAGGTGTAGTTGTAGCCCATTCAAATCAACTAGGTATGAGTGTATCCCGTAAATCAGTTAGGTGATCTTGTAGTTTGGTTAAATCACGTAAGATTCCTATGCTCGGAAGCAGTTGGTGGTGGACCTCATGGCTAAAAAAATTGAGGATTATAATATTGAAGTTTATTTGAACAGAAATCTACACAACCCAGAGTTGTATATGACTGGATGTAGGGTAATTCCAAACCAGCATAAAATCCCAATGTGTTTTTTTACTGCTTTTATTTTTTATTTGCATATGTGTTTGAATTATGTGACTATTTCATATCTGTAATTTGTATTTGATTTTGATATTTTCAAAATGATTACAAAGTTGATAAATTCCATTAAACACGATTCACCCCCTTCTACTGTTATATTATCCTTTGGATCCATGATCCGCATCATGAACAACATTTGTTTCCATATACGACTTGACATGTTGTTGTTTTACTATATTGTTTAAACCTCTTTGTTGTACACGAAGCATGAGCTGATTTTTTGGATGCATGCTCACTTGTTCGCCTCTAAGTGCTAAGCTTGCTTTAAAAAGAAGTATATAGTAGATGTAGTGTCGTAGTTTTGACATTTTAGGTATTTTGGTGATTTAAAGCTCTGTATGGGTAGCCACATTGGGCTTTGTTTTCTTTTGATGGTTTGGGCTTTGTATGTTAAGTTTGGATTTTTTGGATCAAGCCTTACATAGGAGGTGCAGCCGAAATTTTTCGTGGACTTAGCCAAATTTGGAAGAAAAACCAAGACTTGATTTTTCTATTGAGATTGACTTCCAACTGTAGGTTATCACTTTTATCCCCAATACCTGTTGGGTTAGGGTTAAGTGTACAATTTAGGTGCTTGGCTTGGTCATGATGATTTCAGATTTTGGTTGTGGTTATACTTAGGGATAGGAGTTTTGTCTCCATGCTAAATTCTAAGTCTATTCCTTTTGTTGTTGTCACTTTCTAGCATGGTTATTGGGAGCGATAAAGGACAATTTAGTTTGTTTTGTCGCTTAATCAAAAGTGTTGGGTTGTATTGTTTAGTCCTTGAGGATTTCGGGGATGAAATCCTATAAGGAGGGGAGAATATAATGACCTGTATTTTAACGTTGAGGTATTTAAATATTTTATTTAAATATTGATTATTAATTAATTAAGTGATGGTTCCAAAATGTATTTTTCGATAAATGATTGAATTAGGACTTGAGACTAGTTCCATTGAGTCTGGATTGTTCGTTACATAGAGAAAAAGTGTATGGATCTCTATATTTAAAGATAGGATAATTTGAGGGTCAAAAAGATTTCGAAATATGCGTAAAATTATAGATCCGGGCCATCATCTTGGATTTTCGAATAAACTTGTACCATCGAAACTATATCGTTGAAGCAATGCACGTTGCCAAGTTCATAGCGAACTGACTTTTCGATTGACTTTGCATAAATAAAACATGCAAAAATTTTAATTGTATTAAAAAAATGAATAGAGCCCAACCTTATTCTCCCTAACTGACCCATTTTCTACAGCCACTTCTTTCCTTTTTCTTTTTCTACTGTTACATCAGTAATTCATGGTCGATTTCCTCTTGTTTCAAAAATAAGATCTCGGCAACTACTCATAAAAAAAAAGTGAAACCACCTTAGGTGAACTCGTCTCGCGAATCTCTTCACATCCATCTCCTTATTCTTAAGTTCGATCTTGATGAGGGTGACTGACATTTCACAAGGCCACGATAAGGGTTTGGCTTATTTTGATATTAAGGCAGCAGTAAGCAAATATAAGCATGGATTCAGACTCGGGTTGGAAAATAGCATGTTCGAGCTAAGTTTCAGCAAATTCAGTCGAGTGTTGGTTAATGTGACATTGAGAAAGTTCACATTTTTCCTGTAAAAATTTGGAAGGAATGCATTCTAATTTCTAAACTCTGGATTTAGTTTTTGGGTTTAGATGGGTTGACTTTTCGAAAAGGGATTCAACGGCGCGATCAGTTGTGAGTTTCATGGATTTATTCTCCGTATCATAGGTCGGCACATAGGGATCAGCTTTTTGGACATGTATGAGCTACAAGAGTTGTTTGGGAAGAAATAGGATTAGGTAATGAGATAATTTGTTTAATTAAAAAATAGTTAAGCTAGTTTAAAATTTTCTAAATAATTCTGAAACATATATCTTACATATCTTTTGCGTACGAAGTAGGATTTGGACGCCGTTTCTTGCAACGGACTCGTATTGACGAGCTCTACATTTTATAATACGTTTATGTTGATTTGGATGAGATAAGTGATAACATCTCCTACTTTACTATAGTTGTTCATATAGTATAAAAACTGTGTTTCTGAATTTGAATGAATTTTAAACTGGATTCTAAGATAATAAAATCTAGCTAATGATTTATAAATAGATTAAAATGTGTTTTAAAAACATTTTAAGATAAAATATCACATTTTATCCCATTTGTACACAATTATTGTAGATTTAGGAATTTTATCATATATCCCACTTTGATTGTTATATATAGATTTTATTTATCCCATTTATGATACTATGGATTTCTGTGTGCTATTTTAGACATTTATAAGACTATTGATTGCGTGGTCGCTTGCTGGCGAAGTTTGGTTGTATATGCCATTTATCAGTGATATAGGATTAGGATAGGTTCGCGAAGAAGCTTCAGGACGTACGTATTGACACAAAGGCAATAAATGGGATTAATGACGAGCTGGGCTCAATGATGAGCATGATTTCGAGACGAACGCCGAACGCTTTCACTTGATGAGTATTTAACCAATTTTGGTTAAATAATTGGTCTAAGTGGTCGTTAGTAATTATGGTTAAGTGATCGATATCAGTTATTATTGATGTTGATCGTTTTGACCGACTTTGACGTGGATGATGATGAGTGTTTAACTAGTTCTTGTTAGATACATAGTCCAAGTGGTCTGTAGCAGTTACTAGTGAGTGATCGATATTGACTACTACTGTTGTTGTCGTTTTGACCAACTTAGACATCGATGAGTTTTCGACGAGTTGGGTAGGATGGCATGTTCAATGGCAGATCTAAGGTGGATCTTCGATCAGATGTTGGCACGGGTAGGATGGACGCTTCACCTATGAGTACAAATACATGGAATAATCCATGGGTTGAGGCAACAAGATCTTCAAAATGAGCTAGGGACTATGACTTTACAATTTTTATACTTGGATGTGCTCGAGATGGATTGACGAGATTGGTCGATGGTATGCGATTAGTGGATTGATGACATTGCAGGATAGGTTCGGTATTGTGCAGCTCGTAGTGGGACGAGGTTGCTTGATGGATCAGTGCGAAGCATTTCATAGTGAGGCGAGGCTGTAGGATGGACCAATGTTATGCACTTCATAGTGGACAAGGCTGTAGGATGTGGGATCGATATGATATGTACTTCATGGTGGAACGAAGTTATTAGATAGCAGACTCAAAGCAGGGGTATCGTGGGGGAGACCTATTAGGATTGATAGAATCGTGTACCCTGGTAGCGTGCCTAGGCCAGGAGGGCATGTGTCAGAGAGACACTGAGTTCGATTATTATTAGACTGGGTTAAGGGCATACTCAACCAAAGACGGAGCGGGGAGCTCATATGATTTAGGAGTGTTGAAGACTATTGATAGCTTGGAGTGTTCTAGTGGACTCAAAGCAGGGGTATTACGGGTGCACCCATTAGGATTAGTAGAATCATGTACCCTGGGCGGCAAGCTTAGGCCGGGGACACACGTGTTGGAGAAACACAGAGTTCTACAAGAATCGGGGTCTTATCAATCCATGATAGATGGTATAGCCAGTCATAAGATTTATCAACGTAGGCCTATATTTGGGAGGTGATAGATATTACTTGTTTATGGATATTACGATTGCTTCTATCTTATTTCTCTTAGTAGACTATCGCTTCTAGAATTCTTGAGAGAATATGGGAAGTAGGGCCAGAGTGGGCTATGGAGATTCTTTCATCCTAGTACGTTTCCTCTTTATTTATTTAGAGTAGCATATACTATCTGATTATATGTGCTGTCTCTGTGTATGCATAGACAAGACAGGTATGACTTTCCATACCTATGTTTCTTATACTATTACGACTTGTGTAGTGTTTTGAGAGTTGTTTATCCCTCACACTAGGTTGTTATTTGACCTAAGGTTTTATGTTTTTCTCTTATTACCTTGTGTGCTCATCGATGATGTTGATGAGTAGGCAAGGTGATAGTTATTAGCATTGCTTAGAGTTACGGAGCTGGATTTGCAGGAGGCGTCACCTTTTCGTATTATACTTGTATTACTATTGTTTATACCACTGTATTACACTATAGAGCCTTAATAGTGTTAGTCATTATTTAAGATAGTTTATCAGTGAGTTTATTTATTTCTTATATAAACTCTAGTTCTATATAGTAGATTGTCTATTAGTTGTTGGTCCACTTTAAAAATCGTTATGGCAGACGGTCCACCTCAAAAATCATTTGTAGTAGATTGGCTATTTGCTAATCTCCCGAACTTACTGTACTTAATATTTTTTATAATAATATTTGTTATGGAGAACTATAAAAACCGGTCGACTTTACCAAAAAAAATCTATTGCTCTTTATAACTATATGAGCTTGTACTATGATTATGTGGTTTATATAGTCATTATTATCTCGCCTGTTATATCTGTTATTATTATATATTACCAAATGCAAGGTGAGTTATTCGATAAGTTCTGTTATTGTGTTCTTTGTTTTGTTCCCTTATCTTCTCTTCTTTTCTCTCCTTTTCTATTCTATTTCTTTCTTTTTCTCTTTTTTCTTTCTCTTAGCAACTATTCTACATTGATGGTGAAGGGCGGTGGTTACATAATATAAGTCGAACAGATAGAGGAATGCAAGATGGTGAGGGTAAAGACAGAAGATTTTTGAAGGAAAAATTGGTTAACTTTCTTGAAAGGTTTCTTTCTAAAAAGTATTAAAATGGGTTAGACGATAAAGTACTCTAATGGATTTGTTTAAAATAGCTCTGCAGTTATAAGTGAACCCATTCAGGTTGGTAATTTGGAGAAGTAGTATGATTCACAAATCATTCATCGTGCGTTAGAACTTTTTGCTAACTCCGAAATAATTTCATTCATCTTTTAGGGAGAACTTTCAGATATAGCAACTTGAGTATCCTAGGAGCATCCAAGTTTCTTACCTACATTCTTCGGACATTATATCATTAGTTTATTCCCTTGATTATCATCTTTCTTCTAAGTATCATTGGGAAGCGTAGATCTTACATTTGAGCCTATGGATGGTAGCATTCATTGTAAATATGTTTCTAGAACATGGTATGGATGATGTACGCACGTGCTTGAAGGTATTTAATAGTGAATGCAATGGACGCATAACACACACTAGACATTATTATAAATCAGCTAACTAGGACAAAGACATATTGCATATGGATGTGTGCGCAAATTTTATTTTAATTCCATGGTTGTGCAATCAGATGACTAGCAAATGATTTTTGCATATGGATGATGATTCCAACACGCATGTAACCACCTGTTATCATTAGAAAACTTGCATTCAATTGGGTACATAGCTCGGGAATATTTGCATAAAAAGGAGATCGGCTGAATTAATCGATCGCCTAATGTTTTGCATTAGTTAGGAACATATACACTACACTAATTACATAAACTGAATTAGAAATCTTAAGGAGAATGGATGCTAATGGATAATGATTGAGTAGACAGTTATAAGTATTTTGTTGAAAACGCTTATCTCATTCTTTTATCCTTAGAGATTTCAGAGATGAAATCCTTTAAAGAAGGGAGAATGTAACAACCCAAATTTTAAGTCACAGTAATTAATTAAAGAATTATTTAAATAATAATATAAGTTTATTAAAATATTATAAGTTAGCTACGAGAGTTGCACCATTCTGTCCATGGTTATTTTCTGGTCAATCTGCATATATACTTTGTAAGAATCGAAGTTAAAACGGAAAAGATATCGCAAAAACAAACAAGAAAAGAGGTATGGTGGTTGACCCACGGGTCAACCTATACATGGGTTGGGTTGACCCATACATTCGTCTGGGCGAGGTTTGCATCCAATATACAGCGAACACATAATTCTTTTAATTTCGGTTGCCATGGGTGATTTCTATTAGCTGTTTTTGAAATTAGAGAGCTATGATTGGTTTCGTGACGTGGCAAGCCTGGATTCATTTAGAAATCTAATGGTCTGATATCCGTAGGATGCACTATAAATAAACCTCTAGACCTTGTTATTCCCTAGCAACACAATCTTTTCCCATCTGGGTTCTCTCCTTTTGAGATGAACCTGACCTAAATTTATTTGGAAAAAATGTATAAAATAAAATTTTATATAATTCTGTTAGCGTGGGATTTGTTAACGCCACAGAAAAAGAGCTTAGGACTATGAGTGAGTACAATAATTATTTAGATTATAAGTAATTTAAAATTTTAGCGTTTTCGATAGTTTTATTTGCAGTTTTACTTATAGTTTTATGTGACAACCCCATTCCCGATAAGACGGTGGCAAGGGTAATCTTTGGAATATAACACATAAATAGATAATAACAGAACAGAAATAGATAAATACTCTACAGAATGAACAATAGAATATACTGGGTAAAAGTAATCATCAGAGTTACACAGTATACAGGATCATACTTAGTACAAAATACAGTTCAACTATACATAAATGTCTACTGCGGAAAAGAAAACATAATATGTACAACAGGAGCTGAACAACATAAAAAGAATAAATAATAGAATCCATCTTCAGCTCCAGCTATCCAAAAAGAGCCTGCTGAGACCTGGATACAAGGCTGCCTGTGTAGAAATAGGGGCACCCGAGTTTGCAAGTGAAACAAACTACGAGTCAGTCATGGGACTGGTATGAGAAATCTACTTAACACATTTTCAAATACGGCTAATCACAGGACCACGCCACTTTCATGGAACGGGTTCACTCCATTGAATTGCCAGTGCTTTAAAACAAATAGATCTTTTAAACATCGCAATGCTTTTTATAAAAATGAAGCCATTATAAGAGTCAGTTCCCATCACACAATGTGACACACACCAGAGGATAGAGTTTTACCTTATAATGGCCAAAATATGCTTGATACGAGCAAAACAAATCATTTGATATTATTGCTAGTGTATATATGTTTCAAAAAAAAAAAAACCAATTTCAATCATAACTATCAATCATAGACGGCATGGGTACCATATATCATGTCGCCGTATGTATATATATACAATCAAAACCGCACGATGTCGTATTTGGAAATTGGATTTCCGTCATGAACCGAGGCAAAAGATAGTCCTCACCGAATTCGAGACTCTCTAGCCCGAGCCTCAGGCTACAGCCACAACTGCACCTAGGAGCCACAGGGCCAGTCCACCGATGTGGATTAAAATGTCTGAACACTGCGTTTCCCCGCCCTTTGGAGCGTAAATGAGCCCAATGACTCCATCGTTCCCGGATCGACCGATATATCCGAGGCGCCTCACAACAGCAACAACCACACATGTGAAAAGTATATAAATGTCAGGGCTGGTAGGTCACTGACACCACCCTAGCTAGAAAGAAACGCTTGTCCTCCCTGGATCCTTCTCCCGTTTCTGGTCCATCCCGGGGTGTGAGGCTCGCGAATTCACGTTATACACAAAGCTATGCCATACAGGCTGTGCTTTGATCATCAACCACAAGACTTTGCTTTTCAACAGAAGCCTTGATCATCTATCACTTAGGCGTGCCACACAGGCAATTCACTCCGTGCGACTAATTTCTATCGATATATAACCTCTGGGCTCGTACGTCTCAGAGAAGGGCGTTAAGCAAGAGAATAAATTCTCCGCCGCCAAATAGATATATATTTAATAGAGATCAATCAGCACAGAACAAAATCCAATGTCAGACACACAGTCCATTTACACGTCCGTTCTGGGTCTGAACGAAACCGGAGGCACTCAATACCTCGCATATCCGTACAATCAACAAGTACGTCAGGGTGACAACTACTTTAACCCCGTCAAGGTAGCTACTCCCATCATGAGCATCAGTAGCACCCCTCCATTCGACGTGAAGATCATCGGTCTTGCACCGTCTTCATATCTTCGACTTTCACTCGTCGATCAATTATTTGAAATGAGAATTAACTCGGCCTTTTCAAATAATTCACGTATATCTCGAATTTCAAATTAATTCATTTCAATGGTTAAATTATTCGACAACACCGATTTGGTTCTTTAATGTGATTTTCACACCAAACACATTCAACCATCAAATATCAAATAAATTGAGCAAATTCGTTTTATTCCCATTCCATATCGTTTATAATATTTCATCATGATTTATCGCTATTTTTATTTATTTAAAAATAGCTATTTCATTAAAACGACGCTTCAGGCCGTAACGCGGCCGTGGCGCTGTTTTTCTCCAGATTTGATTTACACATATCTGAAAATCTAACCGTTGGATCCTCACAAAATTTATATCATTAAAAAGATCTTTTCAAAACGAATCCAATGGTTTCAGTTTTGGGAAAATCCGACGGTCGGATCTCCCACACTAATCATTTGAAGTTATGATTTCAAATTACGAACTGCAGCGTCGTTATTCGATTTAATTTAATTATATATATATATAATCGATTCTGGCGCTGTTTTTCTTCAGATTTGAATTAAACATTCCAAACAATCCAACCGTTGGATCTTCACAAAGTTGGTGCCGTTGGAAAGATATTTCCAAGGCGAACCCAACGGTTGCGGTTTCGGGAAAATCCAATGGTCGGATTTCCCGCACTAGTCGTTTGAAATCACGGTTTCAAAACAGGAACTGCACGGCCACATTTCGTTTTAATTTTATTTATATTTATATATTTATATAAATATAGTTCATTCAAAAATTCCTATATCGTTTTCACTTCAATTATTTCACTAGTGCCTTTAAATTTTGGAAAATTTCGCCATAACCTCCTTTGTACGGGAGGGGCTGGGAAAATTCCCAAATAGCCACACGGGCGTCTCATGTCAAAAAGAAAAAGAAAAAGCCAAGCGGCTAGCCAACAGGCTCATAAAATCGTCACCCAAACAAAACAGTAAATGTGTACCTATTTGTCGGGCACAAAATTTTATTCCTCTTCTCTAGTCCCTTTGCTATAACCTATTCAAATGAATATGCATGTATATGTGTGCAATTCTAATCACTTACCAAATTTTCAATTCAGTTTCATACTTGATTCGATTTAATTTCACCATTCCATCACATGTTGCATACATAAGTTAAAAACCATAACATTATCTAATTAATGAATATTTTCACCATTGCATATTTGTTCGAACAAGTGGTCATTTTTAACACTTCACATTTCAAAGATGATAATTTTGGCGAACTAAAATAGATTTCAACACATGACTATTTTCTTTAGTTCCTATGCCTATTAAAAATAATATTTCGTTCACAAATATTTATTTCAACGTCCGCATATCTTTAGCATATCACATATATGATAAAAATGATATTCTTATCATTTAAAATATTTATTCGACAAATGGATATTTTCAACACTTCATAGTTTCAATAAAAATGTAATTTTTATTGTTCAATCTTTTTATTCAACACATGAACTTTTCCACTACACACACTTCTCAACACATGAGCATTTCCACACATGGATATTTTATTTATGTTGTTCATATAAGAAAGATGGAATTTTTATTGTTGAAACTATTTATATATAAGGAGAATATTTTACATACTTCATATATATTATAAAAATGTGATTTTTATTGTTTAAACACTTCATTCATTCACAAATGAATTTAATTTTCACACATCACTTTCCAACACATGAACATTTCCCCACATGGATATAGTTTCAGCATATGGCTTTAACTTCAACGCATGAAGATAGTTTCAACATATGAAAATAATTCTAACACATAAAGATTATTCAAAATTTCGGCAGCATAACGGCAGGGTAGTTAAAACCGGCACCGTCCCTAGTACGGCTCCTTGCTCTACCTTAAAACCTCGCGGTTTTTTACAATGGGGATTCATGCATCTAATTTGCACGCAGGTGGCATGTTTTATTTTTATTTCCACAAATATTTCCAATTCATTTCAATCACCAATGGGTATTTTTCAACCACAACCAAACAATATCAACCACAAACAATTATTCAACCATTCGTATTTTTCATCCAATATTTCACACCAATTCACAACAATAAATATCGTCCATGGTTTGTGGACGAGGGGAGTATGTGTATATATATATATATATATATATATATATATATATGTAGTATTGCTACATTTCACTTGCATTTCAACACATATATCGATTATTCTATGCATGTATAATTCATACTTCGCTTATATAGCTTACACTACGCATGTACATGAGGTATACAACACGTGTGTAATTTATATTCCGCTTATATAATTTATACACGACATTTTCCATTCAAATTCAATTAATTTAGATTTCTCACATTGGTTTGTAGAGTGCTAAAAATCGTAGATGGCTCAGAAAAATCTGCGGCTTCTTCTATGTGGTAGAGAGCTTCCTTGCGGTCCCGATGTTTCCTGTTTCATCGAATTTCGTCAACACACCAAAAAGATATGATTTTTCAAAGTGCAGACATCAAAAAGGACTCACCTTTCACGATGGTTCGAAACTAGGTTTGAGGTTTTCGTGAAATCCGTGGCACGTGGGGACGATCGGGGAGTTGGACGTGGAAGAGGGGAGTGAGGCGCGTCTAGTGGTGGTGGTCGCGGCCAGTCCGGTCGTCGGAGCAAGGCGGGGCGGCGGTTTGAAGCGTTGAACTTTGGAGAGGTGGTTCTCGGTGGTAGCGCGATGGTTGGTGGCGAAACGGGTATGGATTTATAGAGGAGGGAGAGATGAACGAAAAGTTCAACTGGAGGGGGCGCTGATAATGGCTGAGGCGGTCGGAAATCGCCAGGGAATGGGGGAGCGTATTCGTCGTCGATGTCAAAGGGGGGGGTGGGGTTTTTCTATAATTTTTTTATTTTTATTTTGATGAATGGAGAATTTTGATTGGCCCTCGGGTTTTTTTAAATTTTAAATAGTGTTTTCTCCAACGAACTCCTTTTCAAACCCAACGACTGTCGTCCCTAGCTAAATACCCCCATTCCGGACACAATGGGATATGTTTCGTTGGCCAATTCGACTGTTACAGTCAGTTATTTTTTAAATTAAAGTATAAAACATTTAATTTTAACTTTGAATGTACATTTCAATTTGCCAGGGTCATAAACTGATTCGAAAAATTCCAGAAAAATAAATCTTGCTATGTTTTGACGATACGGTCCCAACAAAACTAGTTTCGTCGAATTCTGAGATCGCTTGAAAAATGGCCTTTTCTGGTCGATCCAATTTAACAGAAATTGACCAAACACATTTTTTTTGCTACGCTCACATACTAGCTTCAAAAATTATGAAATGTGAAACCTAGCAATAGTTTGACATCCCGGACCCAACAAAAGTGGTTTCGTCGAATTCCGAGGTCGTTTGCAAAATATCAATTTTCCAGGGCTATATATTCTATATAGCGACCATTTTGAAAATTCATTCTGCCATAACTTTTGATTCCCGTTATGAAACTTCGATTTTTCATATTCGTTAGAAAGGTATTGACTAATAGATTTAAATATTTTTAGTTTCGCTAAAATCCGTTATATTCTCCACCCTGCACAGTCAGTCAAAGTTTGAATTCAAATTTTCAAGCTGACTCACTATTTCTAATTCACTATTTTATTGAAATATTCTATTTCAATTTTTCAAATTCCTTTGAAATCACCAATTTAAAAATTTTAAATTGGCTCGTATTTTCCGGGTTATTACAATCTCCCCCACTTAAAACTTTTCTCCTCAAAAAGGAAACAACAGTAAAGTAGGAAACAAAATGTAAATGCAAAGTATTGTAAAGGTACCTTGCACCGGAGTTAGACAGAGATGTCCACTCTGCATTTGGGGTAAGCTTGCTGAATGCTCTCCTCTGTTTCCCAAGTACAATCTCGTGGATCCCCACTCCATTGCACTTTGACTAAGTGAACACTTTTGTTCCTTAGCTCCTTGGTTTCTTTGCCAATTATCTTTAGCGGCTCTCTTCTAACTGCCAATTCGGGAGTGATTTCTATATCCTGTTGTACTGCTTCTTCCACGATCAAGTCTGGATCATGAACGTGCTTTCGAAGTTGAGATACGTGAAATACATCATGCACTCCAGGCAACCAATTAGGCAATTGAACCCTATATGCGAGACTTCCAATCCGTTCAAGAATAGGAAACGGACCAATGAATTTAGGCGCCAATTTCCCAGTTTTACCAAACCGGATAACTCCTCTCATCGGAGATACTTTCAAATATACATAGTCGCCAACAGCAAATGATATATCCCTTCTTCTCTTATCTTCATAACTCTTTTGTCGGCTTTGGGCGGCTAGTAATCGTTTCTTAACGAAATCGACTTTATCTGCAGCATCGCGAATCATATCTGGCCCCAATACAAGTCTATTACCGGGTTCGACCCAACAAGCAGGGGATCGACACGGTCTACCATACAATGCTTCGAATGGTGACATTGTCAGGCTCGCTTGGTAACTGTTGTTATATGAGAATTCAGCCAAATGTAAATGGTCTTCCCACGATCCGCCAAAATCAAGAATACAAGCCTGCAATAAATCTTCAAGAATACGATTCACCCTCTCAGTCTGACCATCTGTATGAGGATGATATGCAGTGCTCAAGTTCAGTTTTGTTCCCAATTCTGCTTGGAATGCTTCCCAGAATTTACTGCAAAAATCGGGTCACGATCACTAATGATGCTCATGGGAACTCCGTGCAGTCTAACAATTTCCTTGAAATATACCTGCGCCAGACTCTGAGCAGTCCTAATGGGCGGTCTTCGTGAAACGATCTACGATCACCCAAATACTGTCATTTCCTTTTCTAGTTCTGGGCAAACCATCAATGAAATCCATAAAAATCTGTTCCCACTTCCCTCTGGGAATTTCCAAAGGTTGCAACAATCCAGCGAGCTTTTGCTGATCGCTTTTGATTTGCTGACAAGTAGTACACCGACTAACATATAAGGAGATGTCTCGTTTCATAGATCTCCACTAGAAAGTGCGTTTGATATCATTATACATCTTGCTCACCCCCGGATGGATACTAAGCTTAGCTTTGTGACATTCATCCAATACTTCTCTTTGAAGTTCTGCAATGTTTAGCACACAGATTCGGCCTTTCAACCTTAGGATTCCCTCGTCATCTATTTGAAAACTCAAGGTCTCGCCTTTCTGTATTCTTTCTTTGATTCTTTGAATGAAGTGATCTTCCTTCTGAAGAGCAGATATTTTATCAATCAACGACGTCGTAATGATAAAACTGGCGATTATTACATTCTTTCTACTCAGCGCATCAGCCACAACATTGGCTTTACCTGGAGTGTACAATATCTCAAAGTCGTACGCTGCAAGAAATTCTAGCCAACGCTGCTGTCTTAGATTCAAGTTCTTCTGGGTGAACAGATACTTCAATGACTGATGGTCAGTATACAGTTCGAATTTCTCACCCAAAAGATAGTGCCTCCAGATTTTCAAAGCAAAGATGATGGCTAACAACTCAAGATCATGAGTCACATAATTCTTCTCATGCGGTTTCAGCTGACGGCTAGCATAAGCAATCACTTGACCTCTTTGCATTAACACCGCGCCAAGGCCTTCTCTAGATGCGTCAGTCCAGACTTTCAGGTCCTCATTGCCATCTATTATTGTTAACACTGGAGCGGTCGTCAATTTTAATTTCAGCTCCTGGAAAGCTTCCTCACATACCGGAGTCCAATTGAATCTCGAATGTTTCTTAGTTAATTTCGTTAAGGAACTGGATGTCTTCGCAAAATCCTTAATGAATTTCCGATAGTAACTGGCCAACCCGAGAAAACTTCTAACTTCTGTGGGTGTACGAGGCTGTTTCCAATTCTGAATAGCAGTGATTTTGCTGGGATCCACTAAAATTCCTTGCTTTGACACGACGTGACCAAGAAATTTTACTTCTTCCTGCCAGAATATACATTTGGAAAACTTTGCTTTTAAAACATTCCTTCTCAGAATTTCTAACACTTGTTCTAAATGTTTTTCGTGCTCGATTTCTGACTTAGAGAAGATAAGGATATCATCAATGAAAACCAGAACAAATTTATTCAATACTCCTCTGAATACTCTATTCATTAGATCGATGAAATAGGCTGGAGCATTACATAAGCCGAACGGCATTACTAACCACTCATAGAATAAGTCCGGATCTCTGAATGCTGTCAAAGGAACACACTCATCAGCAATACGAAGTTGATGGAAACCTGTAGCTAGGTCCATTCGTGAAAATACCTGTGCTCCATTCAATCGGTCCAATAAATCATCAATCCGCCGCAATGGATATTTGTTTTTCAATGTCTGCTTATTCAAGTCGCGATAATCCACACATAGTCTGAGAGTACCGTCGGACTTCGGAACAAATACCACTGCTGCTCCCCAATCAGAAAAACTAGGCCTGATTAGACCTTTCCATACTAGCTGTCTAGTTTGATTGTCCAACTCTTCTTTCTCCTTCAAGGTCATCCTTCGAATTACGTGAACCACTGGCCTTGCATTTGGAACTAGAGAGATTTTAAAATCAATTTCTCTTTGCGGCGGTAAGCTAACAACTTCTTCGAACACATCCACATAGTTCTTGACAACTGGGATATTTTCTATGTCGACGGGGATATTCTCTGTAATGACAGGAACAGGTTCTATTAGAGCAGGCGAAATATCTAATGCTGCCTAGAAGTCCTTTCTATCAGAATTCGGGCCTGCACAGGGAATTACCATATTGTCGAGCTTCGTTTTAACCTTGACAACTCTTTCTGCACATTTAACCTCAGCTTCGTATTTGGTCAACCAATCCAATCCTAAGATAAGATCGAATTCGGTAAAATCCATGATGATCGAGATACAAGGAAACTGATAATGAGAAAAGGAAACAGGTACCCCACAAATCCAACTAAGATTGAGGGAACCCCCAACCGGATTCTGGACAGTGATGGGTTCTTTGAGATTTTTCAATTTCAAAGCTAATTTCTTAACCACATCCTTTGCAATAAAGCTTCTCGACGCGCCTGTGTCAAACAGTACTTTAACCGGAACGTTCTTAACAGTAAGCGTGCCTTCTAAAACGTCTGACCTTTCTTGACTAGACGAGGATGCAGGAACTTCTGCTACTTCATTTACTTGAACCACTTCATATTTCCTTAGGAACCGGCAATCCTGCTTTACGTGACCAACCTGATGGCACAGATTGCACTCTCTCTTCTCCCCCATTTGGTTCATGGATTTAAATTTACCCTTTATATGGCTCTGAAGAGATCTGCAACTTATCGACAGATGTCCTTGCTTATTGCAATTAGAGCATATGGCTTTGGTTGCTAGTCTTTCTTCCGATTTAACCTTCTTTCGATTCAACCTAGGTTTCTTTCTGGCCCTCGACGTCGTACTGAGCTCAGGTTGTGTACTTGTCTCTGGGCTATCAGTTTCAGATCTCCTTTTTTTGCTAGTACTAACTTCCTCTTCGTCGACAAAAAGGCCTCGCCTATCAAGATCTTCATATTGATAAGCCATGTATATCATTTCAGAAAAAGGAAGCTTCACATGGCCCATCACACTATTCTGGTATTTCCTCTGAAGACCATTAATAAATCTTAGATTCTTCCTCTTTGGATCTCGTATTAGACGAGGGGCGAAGTGAGAAAGTTCATTGAATTTCTTATGATATTCTGGGATATTCATATCTCCTTGTATCAAATAGTAGAATTCATCACATAACCGCTCAGTTACTTCTGGAGGAATATTTTTTTTGTTGAAAAGTTGTTTGAACATACCCCAGGTGATATCACCTTCTGGATTATCTTTAATGATTGCTTCCCACCAGATTAAAGCTTCTTCTTTGAGTGCCCAAGATGCCACTAATCTTTTTTGGTCATCTCTCAGTTGGAAACTTTCAAAAATTCTTTCAGCAGAACTCATCCAAGCCTGAGTTTGAATAATAGATTCATTGCCTGTGAAAGGTACTCCTCCCAGATTTCGATATCTTTTAAATAGAGCTTCTATATCCGATCCTGGCTGAGGGAGTAGAACTGGCTCATTAATTCGTTGAACCATAGGAATATTTCTTCTGCTTCTGCCACTCATTTTCTATGTCTACAAATAGCAGACAAAGTGTTAGACCAACAGAAAAAGTGATTTTGAAACATAGAGACATATACTTGTATGTAAATGTGTCTATCGAAGTGTATTTCATTCTGTTATACTCATACTAGGATATTACTGATCTTATCTGTAATGATTTACTCGATCTAGAACTCTACTGGTTCTATTTCTGACGAGTTCGTTCATATGTTATATTCCAGGCCTAACCAAAGCTCTGATACCACGTTTGTGACAACCCCATTCCCGATAAGATGGTAGCAAGGGTAATCTTTGGAATATAACACATAAACAGATAATAACAGAACAGAAATAGATAAATACTCCAGAGAATGAACAATAGAATATGCTGGGTAAAAGTAATCATCAGAGTTACACAGTATACAAGATCATACTTAGTACAAAATACAGTTCAACTATACATAAATGTCTACTGCGGAAAAGAAAACATAATATGTACAACAGGAGCTGAACAACATAAAAAGAGATAAATAATTGAATCCATCTTCAGCTCCAGCTATCCAGAAAGAGCCTGCTGAGACCTGGATACAAGGCTGCCCGTGTAGAAATAGGGGCACCCGAGTTTGCAAGTGAAACAAACTACGAGTCAGTCATGGGACTGGTATGAGAAATCTACTTAACACATTTTCAAATACGGCTAATCATAGGACCACGCCACTTTCGTGGAACGGTTTCACTCCATTGGATTGCCAATGCTTTAAAACAAATAGATCTTTTAAACATCGCAATGCTTTTTATAAAAATGAAGCCATTATAAGACTCAGTTCCCATCACACAATGCGACACACACCAAAGGATAGATTTTACCTTATAATGGCCAAAATATGCTTGATACGAGCAAAACAAATCATTTGATATTATTGCTAGTGTATATATGTTTCAAAAAAAAAACAATTTCAATCATAACTATCAATCATAGACGGCATGGGTACCATATATCATGTCGCCGTATGTATATATATACAATCAAAACCGCACGATGTCGTATTTGGAAATTGGATTTCCGTCATGAACCGAGGCAAAAGATAGTCCTCACCGAATTCAAGACTCTCTAGCCCGAGCCTCAGGCTACAGCCGCAACTGCACCTAGGAGCCACATGGTCGGTCCACCGATGTAGATTAAAATGCCTGAACATTGCGTTTCCTCGCCCTTTGGGGCGTAAATGAGCCCAATGACTCCATCGGTCTCGGATCGACCGATATATCCGAGGCGCCTCGTAACAGCAACAACCACACAGGTGAAAAGTATATAAATGTCAGGGCTGGTAGGTCACTGACATTTTATCTGTAAGTGGTTTACTATTTTTCTTACAGTTTCTTTTATTTATTTAAGTTCTTCAAGTACTTCTTTTTCTATTTTTTTACATTTGCTTTCTACAAGTCTCTTTCTTTTTTGCCTTTTCCTTTAGTAGTTATTTCTATTGATTATTTCAGTCTTTCTGCGATCTTTTATTTATTTTTAGAGAATTGTAAATTTTAATTTACAGACATTGTCTCTAGTCCTCTTTTTGTGCTTGAATTAGAATAATCACATAGGAATCATGAATATGGATTAAGTAAAAAAGTAATTAAATATACTGTATTACATGTAAAAAAATGCAGATTTACGATAAAATGTAATAGGAAAAATTTGCAGATTTACAGAAACATGCAATGAATTATGACTAGTATTATAATTCATAAAACACAGAAAATGTAAGTAGATTATTACGATAACAAAAGAGCATAAAAATCATAATAAGGAGAAAGGGGACAAAACCTATAATATTAATACTTAATTAGGAACCATGTCTATAGGTCGGGCCCAGATCTAGGGTTGAGCTAGGATAAATGAGAATATAGATTAACAAGCTAGGACGCAATCTGACCACCTTCCATTTGATCTGATGGTCTTAGGAAGACCGGGCAATGCTTAGCTAGAAAAACGGTTGTAAGAGGTCAACATAATAAGATTGGCTTGGGGTGCAAATTTGTTTGTTTAGGACCAGACCGACATCATTCCCTTTCAGATAGGATTTGATGGTTTCAGGAAGACTGGTTACGCTTATGCTAAAGTTGGTTAGTCAAAGAGTTAGGATGATAGGCAGTAAAAACTGGCGATTATCGAATGTGCAAAATCGAAGTAGGGATCACTACTGCGTCCATACATTAGTTTATGTATTTGTTTGCTAGTAGGCAGGACTTACCAGTGGCACGTTATAGGCTACAAGGTTGGCAATAGAGGAGGGTAAGAGCCGGTCAAAGTATAAAATTAGGAAAGTTAATTCAAACCAAAAGTATTCAATATAGTAAAAGTGGAAACAATCAAAGAAGAAAACTCAGTTGTATGACTTATTTTTAGTAATCATATCTTTTGTGCACGGACACAGAACTGTAATCAAGTTTAACATTTTATTTACTTATCATGCTAGTAATTATTTGTTCATTAGGCTTTATGTTTTATCTACTCTTCTTTCTTTCTTCCCTCATTTCAGGCTTATAGGTTTGATTTTGATTATTTCGGATTTCTTGGAGGAGCAGCTTGTTGGATTTAATTTTTGATATTTCTCCTTTTCTTTTATCATTTTCAGTTGCTTGGTTTGTATTGTTACTTGAGAGGAGATTTTGATTTCATGTACTTTGATTTATTAATGAGGCTGAGTGAGACATGCGGTTTTTGAGATATTATTATTATTATCTAATGTTGTTTTTCTGAAATGATGTTTATTATATAAAATAAATAAAAAACTATTATATCTTCTTGTTTCTGCTATATTTATTTTACGTGTCTAGTACTCTTTAGTCTCTATGATGTTACTCGGTTATACCTACAGATGCTGTACATTCTTTAATGTACCTATTTTAGGGATACTAAGGGGTCAGGGTATTTCGTTTGGAACTTAAAGAGTTGGCGCAGGAAAAAATTTGCACTAACTTTTTTGGCACTATAGTGAGGACACTCTATAAAACCCCACATCGTGTTCCATTCCGAAATCCGATAGATTATTTTAGTCAATTATATCTAGTTCTAAAAACGTAGAAGTCATCTCTTAACTACCCATCAACCTTTGTGTTTCTAGAAAGACAATGATAAAAGATTGATCACCCACATTTTAGAGAAGGAGAATGACGAAGAATATAATATTGTTTATAAACTTTAAGTTTCTGAAATCAGGAAGCTTTCGAAATATCTACATGAATTCCCTCATAATTTGCCCAAATTCAAAAGATTGCTAAGGCATTGAGTAGTGAAGTAAGAGTAATTTCTAGTGAATTATTGAAATATAAAGGTTTGGTTGCTTTCGATAATCGAGCTTTATCCGTTGTTATTGATGATAAGTCTTGAAAGAAGTTGAAGCGTAGTCGAATTCCTACTCCACTCAACTAAAAAATATTCCTAAAAGATTGTACAGACCTCTCTTACCCAGAATACCCCCATCAAAAAAGGCAGACCGAAGAGCAATAAGTATTTATCTATCATTTGATGAATGAGCATGAGAGGGACAAATGCCGAAAGTTGTCTTATGTGGTCGAGAAATTCATTCAAAAAGAGAAGGTAACTGATTTATTAAAAATTAGATAGAATATCTTATTTAGGGATTATTTATGTAACGTCCCGTATTTTATCAGGTTAATAACTAATTTATTTAATTATTAAATACCGATTTAGCGATATCGATAACTTGAATTAAATAATAGTGGATATTTAATTAATATAAATAATAGAATAATATATTTATTTCTGAAATAGTCGGAAATAGTGAATTGACGATATGGTGTGAACTGGATAATTTAAAATATATATAATTCAGTTTGGAATTGAATTCGAATAACAAATATATTATTTAAATGAAGTTTGAACGTATAATTATAATATAATTATAATCGAGCTTGAAATGGCGCGGCAGTTCGCTATTTGGCGATTTGAACTTCAACTGAATATATAGGGTTCGTTTTAAATCGGATTTCTGTGAAACAAGAAACATTCAGAGCTGGTGAAGTGTATTTTTCTAATGGAAGAGAAAAATCAGGATTTCGTCGTGTAGATTTTGATTTATGTCCAAAACAAATTTTAAAAAAATCGCTATGGAATTCCTTTGAAATTTATAAATATATATTTATATTATAAAAGGATTTTATACATAAATCGAATATCAATATAACTGGAAAATTGGAAATATCAAGTTATAAATCCAATTGGAGCTGTATAATATTCTATTGTGAATATATACGATAATATTTATTTTTAAATATTTAATTTAATTATTTTTAAATATATTTATATATTCAAATGGGTTATTCAGAGCTTTAAAAATAGCCAGTTTTGCAAACGACCTCCAAATTCAATGAAACCAATTTTGTTGGATTCTTAATGTTAAATTATTGTTAGATGTCAAGTTTCATGATTTTTGAGGTCAGTATGTGGCCGTACGGGATTGTAATGTGAAAAACAGTCGATATTTCGATGGTTAAAAATAAGCTGTGTGAGCAAACGGAGTCGGAATCCGACGAAACCAATTTCGTTGGGTCCGTAATGTCGAACTATAGCTGCATGTCCAATTTCGTGATTTTTGGATATTGTATGTGATCACAGGGATTTTTATAGTACGAATGGAAATAGCAATAACATAAAATAAATATAAAACTCGAATAAAAAAATATTATTTTTATCCTATAAATACCACAACTTAACAGTCTAACCCTAATCCTCACCCGAAGTCAACAGACAAAAGAATGCGCCACTGGTTTCCTTCAGGAAAAATATGTCGATCCTCTTAAAACCAAGATAAAATCAAGCTAAAATCCATAAATCCCAAATTTTATTTGATTGAATTCCCTTGAGTTTCTCTTCATCTCTATGTGATTTTTGTGGGGTTCGATTGCTTTTCTGTTTGATGGAAAATACCCAGCGTGGGCTAGGGTAAAGGATACCGCGAGATAGAAGTAGAAATTCGAAATTTTGATGTTGGATTTGGGTTTAGCGGGCGTTATTACCCTTGCGTTAAACTTCTGGGGGAGATCAACGATATAAAGTGACGCACAGTCACTGTTGGGGCTGGAAGTCGCCTTCGCAATGGCGAGTTCGAACGAGGAAACGAGGTGATAGGGGTGGAGCGCTCGCAGAGGGGAGTTCAACGGTGGCGGCCTCATTGAATTCGGTGATCAGTCCAAGGAGGAACAGATTTCTGAATGTTCGGTGATGGAGTTCGAAGAGGAGCAGCGCCTTCCTCTTTAATTTGGAAAGAAGAATACCAGTTGAAGCAGGTGTATGTGTATGGGCCAGATTAAAATGGGTAAAGCCCATTTTCTAATTTAAATTAAAATAAAAGGATGTATTAACTTTAAAATATCATAACTATTGCATACGATATCAGAATCTGACAAACCAAGATCCGTTGGGATCGTATTTATGAGGGCTACACAATGGAATTGACTGGAAATGGATTGGAGCTCATTACAATCTACAGTGAAATAAATTGTTAGAATCAAATCAAGAGGAGACGGTTTCAAAGTAAATTTTAAATAGAAATCCGTTTTAACAGATAAATTGAGAAAATAAATTTATAAACGATGTTTATAAATTAAAAAGAATATTTATCTTCTGATAAATGAATATATAAGTCTAAATTTATATAGAGAAGTAGAAATCGGTTTTAATACCAATATTATTAATAGAATGTGAACTTAGCGTTTATAAAGGAAATTAAATAAGATTTAAGGGTTAGAAATAAAAAGGAGATTTCGTAGGTATTATTATAAATAGAAATATAAATAGAAGTTGGAATTTGGATATTGTTTGGAAATACGAAATCAAACTAAATGGATTATATAAAAGGAATATTTTTCACATATGGTGTGATTAATGGATTCAAGTAAAGATTTTGCAAATAAACACATTTATAAAGGAAAGTGGATTTTTGAAATAGAAATTTACCAGAAATGGAATTTCAAATGGTTAGAAATAAACAACTTGTTTAATAATGGAAACAAGTGTTGTGATTTGTAAACAATGTTTATAAATGAATAGGAATATAAATATCAGTGGATAATTGAGATTTCAAATTCAACGGTAAATAAATTGGGAAATTTAGAGTTGTTTTAAAACGGGAATGATGAAATCCATTTCGATACTCGGAATGTAAAAAGGGATTAAATAAAATCCGTAAAGATTTGTAGTTAGAATTCAACTAAGCCATTGTTTTAAAAATGATTTATTCGAAGAAATTATATATTGAATAAATCAGGATTTTACAAGGAAATTAGTATTCGGTTGGAAATCGACATTTGATTATCAAATATAAGTTATTCGAAGATGAGAACTAATCGAATATAAGCTATCCGAAAGAAAGAGTTATCGAATATAGTTTATTCGAAAGAGAGATTATCGAATATAGTTATTCGAAGAGAGATAATCGAATATAGTTATTCGAAAGGGGAGTTATCGAATAGAGATTATTTGAGAGAGAATTGTAAGTTGAAATTCGATTATATCGAATTAGGAAAAGTACCAATTTGTTTCCGTTTTAAAACCAAGATTTATTTACTAATAAATTAGTTATTTGTTTATTTATCCAAATTAATAAGGAAGAGTTATATTTAAGTTATTTTATTTCGGAAATATGGGATTATAACACCATCGTTATAATCAAATGATTTTGGTAAAAGAAGTGGATTCGTAAATAGAATCCGAGTTACGTAAGGAAGTTGGTTAAAAGATTTAAAAGGGTAAACTTTGTCTATTTCAAAGTTAGAAATGTTGTTCAGTTAAGGTCTGAGAGGTAATTATACCCCAACTTGATTGACTTTGTATTAAACTAAGGGATGGGTAAGGTTCGATAGTGAAGGTTGGTTAAGTAAATTTAGTTAATGAGTGTAATGGTTTGAATTGGCTTAGTGATGTTTTATTTAAATATCTGTTTAAATCAAAAAAAGGAGTTTTGGAAATGTTTTCCAAATAAAAGAATTGGAAATGTTTTCTAATATAGAAAACAAGAAATGGGAGTAAATATGGAGATGTTTTCAAATGATTAATAAAGTAAATTTTCTAAATTTAGAAAATAAGAATTTACAAATATATAGAAATGGGAAACAAATAAATTAATGATAAATTAAATTAAAGGAGATTAGTGTTAATTGATGATTGATCGATCGAATTTCTATTTGGAAATAAGATCGTTGGTTGTACACCTATTTTTCTTTGATAATTAAATCACCGACTATCGAAGTTTTTGACCATTTTTCCATCGTCAATACGGAGAGACCGAGATCAGATTCATCATCTGAAAACCACTATGTATGGACGTTAGCGTTGCGATCAAATATGATGAAAATAATTGAAGATGGAGTTATGCAAGGGCTATCCTGTTTATAGAATAGTGCATTCGGTTTGTCCAGTCCCATGACAACGTGAATGGACGAATATCTGACAAAGTATATCTAACGGATCTCGTAAGTTGATCTCTTCAAACGTACTTACGTTTGGTGGCGGAGGAATTCGTTTCTCTTAGCTTTATACTCATGGTATTTTTTGGGAAATCAATTTGTGATTTGGCGAGTATGACGAGATTCAAAGTGAATGGTGGTCAGGTGTTCCAAAAGATACATTATAACCTCAAGCCTCATCAACCGGGAAATGACAGAAATTGGGCAGGCAGCATGGCTAGGTGGGTCGCTCCCATTAGGGTGTATATCACCTATCTAGAGAAAATCCATTTCATTCTTTTATCTCTTTTCAATGCTGTCCCTTTTTGAGAAACGGTGGGTAGCTCCCAACCATTAGTGGTATACATTTGATACACTCAAGCGATATGAGCGGTCGGTCATGTGTGGGCCGGGTTGCAAGACGTTCTTGTTGAACCCAGTGTATTCGTCTCTAGAGATACACTAATGGCAGGTGGTCCCATACCTTGTCATAGTCAGAATCCAATCTCCAATAAGCACCCGCGGTTTTGTTTGTATACTATGTATGTGGAATGTGAGAAGCAAGCGTTCTGCTAGATTGTTATGTACTTGTGATTAGACATTGTTATAATATCAGAGAAGTATTGATTTCCAAAACTGTTTTGGGTTATCGTAAAGTAAAAACCGTCTGTGTTAATGTATGGATCGGTCTTATGATTATCATTTCTTTTGAAAAGTATTTTGAAAAGTTAAACCAAATTATTTGAGTTTACTCACACCAGTCCCATGACTGACATAGAGTTTATTTTGTTTTGTTTTCCCTAAACTCTTGGGTGCCCAAATTTGTATGGGCAGTCAAGTAGTTCAGGTCTTTACATATATATTTGGAGGAGCTTGAAGCAAGAGGCTTCAGGATTATATAGCTATTGTTATTTCCGTTGTGATGTAAGTGTTGTACTCTAATATACAAATACAGCTTTATGTTTTCAAAGTTATGTTGTATATTATATTTATTCGTTCCGCTGTGAGATTCGTATTACTCTGATTCTGTTCTGTGGTGATCTTCTTCTTCTATTCTAATTTTTCTATCTTATCTATTCTCACCCTCTAACTTCTTTCTATTAATGATCAGGTATTTCCGATGTTCGAATAGTCAACATGGCAGTTGTGTGTTGATTTTCGGAGTCGAAATTCCCAGTTCGTTACAGTGGTATCAGAGCTGAAGGTTAAGTGATTACCTTGGCTCTGTGGCGTGACTCAGTAGAGATGGGTTTAGTAATACCCTAGATTGAGTTTGAATATATATACACGAGAGAACGTATTTGTAAATTTTATTATAAAGATGATTTTATATTGTGAAGATTCATTGGTTGAGTTGTTTATAAGTTCTGGTCGATCAGTTTGATCCACTGTATCGGTAGGAGTTTCTAAACACTCAAATACGATGGGTCGACACGATATGTTTTGAAAAGAGGGTAAATGAAAATAATTTTACCCAAAGTATATTTTGATATAGAGAATATATATATATATATATATATATATTGGAATTATAATATATTGGATATACTGGTTGTTATTATAATCGAGTAAGATTATAAATTAAAAGGGTTATGTAAATAACCAATTTGTATTCATATAAGTGTAGTATATGGAATTAGATGGATTAAACCTAAATTTAAAATCAGAATTGGAATTAAAATTCCTAAAAACTGGAAAAGTGTTTATAAATGAATTTATATTAATTATACGAGAATTTTAAAATCCTGGGAGATTTTAAATTGTTTTACAAGCATTGTGAATGATATTTTGAAATTTATTTCAAAATGGAAATGTTTAAATATGGGTTTTGAAAAGTTATATAGTATTGAACTCACTTCGATCGCTGGGAAATAACTCTGATGATGCTGGCCACATCATTAGTGTTCATTTTCGAGTTCTAAGTGATGGATTACTACCAAAGATTTGTATGGGATTGTTTGAGGAAAACAAGTTGTTTGAAATCTGAAAAGGAATGTTTGGTTTTAGAAAAGCTAAGCTATTTAAAAACTCCCAGAAAGAGACTATTTGAATTAAAACAAATTTAAAGAAAATTGGCGAAAGAAAACTGAAAATGAATTAAAACCAGAAGTGAAAATCAAATAGAAATTTGTGAATGCAAACTGTAATTGAATTAAAACCAGTAAGGGGAAATTGAATTGAAATAGAACGATATCGAATAAAGTTGGATTTGTGAGTTATGAATTTGTTTAATTATATTGGACGGGTAAGTAAGAGTTGAAATTGGTAATGGAATTTGATATTGAGAATGAGATTTGGTTTGAAAATAGGATGATTGGATTTGAGAACAAATGATTGGAGATTGATTGGGATGATTTTGGTATCTGCTGAATTGGCAGCAGAATGAAAGGATTTAATGATATACCTGACAAAAAGGTACACGTTTATTTTTATGGATTTGGTGATTTATGGGCCGATTTGGCAAGCCGCTTGGCTGTTTGATTTTCTTTTGGATTGGAGAGGGCCTAGAGAGGCGAGTTGGGGTTTGAACTATTGACTGGTACAAAGGAGGTGCTGGCAAAAAATTTCAAATTTTTTTAGAATTTTTGAAAATTTTCGTTAATCGAAATGAATTAATATTTTAATTGAAATAAATTGGTTCAGTTGAAACTAAAATTAAAAGTAAACAAATAAATAATTTTTAACCCAGTTAATAGAGTTTGTTTTCTACCTTAGCAATTTCGAGGACGAAATTATTTTAAGGGGGAAGAATGTAACATCCCATATTTTATTGGGTTAATAACTGATTTATTTAATTATTAAATATCGATTTGGCAATATCGATAACTTGAATTAAATAATAGTGGATATTTAATTAATATAAATAATAGAATAATATATTTATTTCTGAAATAGTCAAAAATAGTGAATTGACGATATGGTGTGAACTGGATAATTTAAAATATATATAATTCAGTTTAGAATTGAATTCGAATATATTATTTAAATGAAGTTTGAACGTATAATTATAATATAATTATTATCGAGCTTGAAATGGCGCGGCAGTTCGCTATTTGGCGAATTGAACTTCAACTGAATATATAGGGTCTGTTTTAAATCGGATTTCTGTGAAACAAGAAACGTTCAGAGCTGGTGAAGTGTATTTTTCTAATGGAAGAGAAAAATCGGTATTTCGTCGGGTAGATTTCAATTTATGTCCAAATCAAATTTTAGAAAAGTCCTTATGGAATTCCTTTGAAATTTATAAATATATATTTATATTATAAAAGGATTTTATATATAAATTGAATATCGATATAACTGGAAAATTGGAAATATCAAGTTATAAATCCAATTGGAGCTATATGATATTCTATTGTGAATAGATACGATAATATTTATTTTTAAATATTTAATTTAATTATTTTTAAATATATTTATATATTTAAATGGGTTAATTAGAGCTTTAAAAATAGCCAGTTTTGCAACCGACCTCCGAATTCGATGAAACCAATTTTGTTGGATTCGTAATATTAAATTATTGTTAGATGTCAAGTTTCTTGATTTTTGAGGTCAGTATGTGGCCGTACGGGATTTTAATGTGAAAAACAGTCGATATTTCGTTGGTTAAAAATACGCTTTGTGAGCAAATGGAGTCAGAATTCGACGAAACTAGTTTCTTTGGGTCCACAATGTCGAACTCTAGCTGCATGTCCAGTTTCGTGATTTTTGGGTATTGTATGTAATTACAGGGATTTTTATAGTACGAATGGAAATAACGATAGCATAAAATAAATATAAAACTCGAATAAAAAATATTATTTTTATCCGAATGCGCCACTGGTTTCCTTCAGGAAAAATATGTCGATCCTCTTAAAATCAAGATAAAATCAAGATAAAATCAAACTAAAATCCATAAATTCCAAATTTCATATGATTGAATTCCCCTTGAGTTTCTCTTCATCTCTATGTGATTTTTGTGAGGTTCGATTGCTTTTCTGTTCGATGGAAAATAACCAGCGTGGGCTAGGGTAAAGGAAACCGCGAGATGGAAGTAGAAATTCGAAATTTTGATGTTGGATTTGGGTTTAGCGGGTGTTATTACCCTTGCGTTAAACTTCTGGGGGGGGATCGACGATGTAAAGTGACGCATAGTCACTGTTGGGGCTGGAAGTCGCCTCCGTAACGGCGAGTTCGAACGAGGAAACGAGGTGATAGGGGTGGAGCGCTCGCGGAGGGGAGTTCAAAGGTGGCGGCCTCATTGAATTCGGTGATCAGTCCAAGGAGGAACGGATTTCTGAATGTTCGGTGATGGACTTCGAAGAGGAGCAGCGCCTTCCTCTTTAATTTGGGAAGAAGAATACTAGTTGAAGCGGGTGTATGTGTATGGGCCAGATTAAAATGGGTAAAGCCCATTTTCTAATTTAAATTAATTTAAATTAAAATAAAAGGATGCATTAATTTTAAAATATCATAACTATTGAATACGATATCAGAATCTGAGAAACCAAGATCCGTTGGGATCGTTTTGATGAGGGCTACACAATGGAACTGACTGGAAATAGATTGGAGCTTGTTACAATTTATAGTGAAATAAATTGTCAGAATCAAATCAACGACAACTATCGTTATTTAACGATGATCGTCCAATGTGAGTAAAACTCACTAACTCTTCTCAGTTATATTTTTATAAATGATAAATGATGATTGATTGTTGTGTGTTGACTATTTGGTTGAATGCTAAGTAATTGGTTGAAATTGTAGATCTGGTTATATATATATATATATATATATATATATATATATATATAAATTGATTATGTTTAGCAGAACATTTCATAGTGAAATGAAATTGATGTTAATTTTATTGTTTAACATATGTGGACATAGGGAAATAGGTCAGAGGGACCCAATTGGGTTCCTCAACATTTATTTTACTGTTTTTCATATATTGTGATATATGATGTGATTTATAATCTGTTGTTGATTATGTGTGGTTGATCATTGTTATTTGGTACTTTTAAATACCAATGGAAATACTGGAGTGTGAAAAGGTAAATTTCAAAACTATAATTCAAAATAAAATATTTATATAAAATCAAAGGATTTTATATAAGAAGGAAATTTTCAAAATGTATAATGAAATAAAAATATTCGTACAAAATCAAAGTATTTTATAAAAAGAAATGTATGAAGTGAATATGGGATTTTGGAATTTTATAAAAAAATCAAATTGACTTATTAAAAGGAGATATTTGAAAATTAAATAAAAGACTTCTATATGAAGTTAATAACAGTTATATGGAAGTTTGAAAGACCGATTTGGTTAAAATACTAAATGAAAGTAATAAGAAGTAAATAAAGAACTTTATGGAGTAAATATAGTATTTAGGAAAACAAATAGAACTAAAAGGAAATATTTCGGAAATCAACTTGAATTATAAAAGAAATTATTTGGGGAAAATAAATAGAATTATAAAAGAGAATTGAGAAGATATAAAAGAACAACGAGGAGATGGTTTCAAAGTAGATTTTAAATAGAAATCCGTTTTAACAGATAAATTTATAAACGATGTTTATAAATTAAAAAGAATATTCATCTTTTGATAAATGAATATATAAGTCTAAATTTATATAGAGAAGTAAAAATCGGTTTTAACACCGATATTACTAATAGAATGTGAACTTAGCGTTTATAAAGGAAATTAAATAAGATTTAAGGGTTAGAAATAAAAAGGAGATTTCGTAGGTATCATTCTAAATAGAAGTATAAATAGAAGTTGGAATTTGGATATTGTTTGGAAATACGAAATCAAACTAAATGGATTATATAAAAGGAATATTTTTCACATTTGGTGTGATTAATGGATTCAAGTAAAGATTTTGCAAATAAACACGTTTATAAAGGAAAGTGGATTTTTGAAATAGAAATTTACCAGAAATGGAATTTCAAATGGTTAGAAATAAACAACTTGTTTAATAATGGAAACAAGTGTTGTGATTTATAAACAAAGTTTATAAATGAATAGGAATATAATTATTAATGGATAATTGAGATTTCAAATTCAACAGTAAATAAAATGGGAAATTTGGAGTTGTTTTAAAAAGGGAATGTTGAAATCCATTTCGATACTCGGAATGTTAAAAGGGATTAAATAAAATCCGTAAAGATTTGTAGTTAGAATTCAACTAAGCTAATGTTTTAAAAATGATTTATTCGAAGAAATTATATATTGAATAAATCAGGATTTTACAAGGAAATTAGTATTCGGTTGGAAACCGACATTTGATTATCAAATATTAGTCATTCGAAGAAGATAATTAATCGAATATAAGCTATCCGAAAGGAAGATTTATCGAATATAGTTTATTCGAAAGTGAGATTATCGAATACAGTTATTAGAAGAGAGATAATCGAATATAGTTATTCGAAAGGGGAGTTATCGAAGAGAGATTATTCGAGAGAGAATTGTAAGTTGAAATTCGATTATATCAAATTAAGGAATGTACCAATTACTTTCCGTTTTAAAACCAAGATTTATTTATTCATTAATAAATTAGTTATTTGTTTATTTATCCAAATTAATAAGGAAGAGTTATATTTAAGTTATTTTTTTCGGAAATATGGGATTATAACACCATCGTTATAATCAAATGATTTTGATAAAAGAAGTGGATTCGTAAATAGAATTCGAGTTACGTAATGAAGTTGGTTAAAAGATTTAAAAGGGTGAACTTTGTCTATTTCAAAGTTAGAAATGTTGTTCAGTTAAGGTCTGAGAGGTAATTATACCCTAACTTGATTGACTTCGTTTTTAACTAAGGGATGGGTAAGGTTCGATAGTGAAGGTTAGTTAAGTAAATTTAGTTAATGAGTGTAATGGTTTGAATTTGCTTGGTGATGTTTTATTTGAATATCTGTTTAAATCAAATAAAGGAATTTTGGAAATGTTTTCCAAATAAAAGAATCGGAAATGTTTTCTAATATAGAAAACAAGAAACGGGAGTAAATATGGAGATGTTTTCAAATGATTAATAAAGTACATTTTCTAAATTTAGAAAATAAGAATTTACAAATATATAGAAATGGGAAATGAATAAATTAATAATAAATTAAATTAAAGGTGATTAGTGTTTATTGATGATTGATCGATCGAATTTCTATCTGGAAATAAGATCGTTGGTTGTAAACCTATTTTATTTGATAGTTAAATCACCGACTATTGAAGTTTTTGACCATTTTTCCATCGTCAATACGGAGAGACCGGGATCAGATTCATCATCTGAAAACCACTCTGTATGGATGTTAGCGTTGCGATCAAATATGATGAAAATAATTAAAGACGAAGTTATGCAAGGGCTATCCTGTTTACATAATAGTTCCTTCGGTTTGTCCAGTCCCAGGACAACGTGAATGGACGAATGTCTGACAAAGTATATCTAACGGATCACGTAAGTTGATCTCTTCAAACGTACTTACGTTTGGTGGCGGAGGAATTCGTTTCTCTTAGCTTTATGCCCGTGGTATTTTTGTGGAAATAAATTTGTGATTAGGCAGGTATGACGATGTGGCATTCAAAGTAAATGGTGGTCAAGTGTTCCAAAAGATACGTTATGACCTCAAGCCTCATCAACCGGGAAATGACAGAAATTGGGCAGGCAGCATGGCTAGGTAGGTCGCTCCCATTAGGGTGTATATCACCTATCTAGAGAAAATCCATTTCATTCTTTTATCCATTTTCGATGCTGTCCCGTTTCGGGAAACGGTGGGTAGGTCCCAACTATTGGTGGTGTACATTCGATACACTCAAGCGAAATAAGTGGTCGGTCATGTGTGGGCCGGGTTGCAAGACATTGTTATTGAACCCAGTGTATTCGCCTCTAGAGATACACTATCGGCAGGTGGTCCCATACCTTGTCATAGTCAGAATCCAATCTCCAATAAACGTCCGCGGTTTTGTTTGTATACTATATATGTGGAGCGTGAGATGCAAGCGTTCTGCTAGATTGTTATTTACTTGTGATTAGACATTATTATAACATAAGAGAAGTATTGATTTCCAAAACTGTATTGGGTTACCGTAAGGTAAAAACCATCCGTGTTTATGTGTGGATCGGTCTTACGATTATCATTTCTTTTGAAAAGGATTTTGAAAAGTTAAACCAAATGATTTGAGTTTACTCACACCAGTCCCATGACTGACCCAGAGTTTATTTTGTTTTGTTTTCCCTATACTCTTAGGTGCTCAAATTTGTACGGGCAGTCAAGTAGTTCAGGTCTTTATAGATATACTTGGAGGAGCTTGAAGCAGGAGGCTTCGGGGTTATATAGATATTTTTATTTCCGTTGTGATGTAAGTGTTGTACTCTAATATACAAATACAGCTTTATGTTTTCAAAGTTATGTTGTATATTATTTTTATTCGTTCAGCTGTGAGATTCGTATTACTCTGATTCTGTTCTGTGGTGATCTTCTTCTTCTTCTTCTATTCTAATTTTTCTATCTTATCTATTCTCACCCTCCAACTTCTTTCTATTAATGATCAGGTATTTCCGATGTTCGAATAGTCAACATGGTAGTTGTGTGTTGATTTTCGGAGTCGAAAATCTCAGTTCATTACAATTTACTTACTTTGTTTTGTTTATGTGACTGCAAGGCAACTCTTTGTGTAATGTCCTCCACCATTATATCCACGTTATTAAAGAACATAATAAATAATGTTGTGTAATAATACGGAGAGTATGGTTTGTTAGGGGCAATGAATGTAAATATATCTTTAAACCAGTACTGTCACATTGCACTTACCATTTTACTTTGTCTTAGAATAAATTTCTGACATGAACCACCTCAGTTTAAAGTAAAAAACACAACAATTTCTCAAATAAGAACATTATAACATATAAAATAGAAATCACACATTACATTGGATTGATAAATATCTAAACAAGTTTAGAGTTTACAAACGTACGCTAAACTCCCGTAACATATGTCTACTACAAGTCATTAACTCTAAATGCACATTGCATATACACATGATCCTATGAGAACACCATTAGAATTTTTAATAGATTGACTCCTTGTTATCATGCTTACTTAAATCTATGTGTCCTGTAACCTGAAAAATTTCAGTCGAATCAGAGTACACAAAATACATAGGTTAGACTATCTCTAAATATCCAAAGGGTTAGATAGAAATATAATTCAAGGATATATGGTGCAACATTCCAGTTTTCGTATATAATAAATTAATTTAGAACACTTCGTATTGTGTAGGAATATTTTAACAATAGAATAGTCAACTAACTTAAACAAGATAGTTAGAGCATGATAAGTGAAGGATAATATCATATAAAGGAAACACTGCTCAATGGAGAAGTGAAAACATAAGCTTATACAACATAGTATACATGAGATTAGATGAGTTTGTCTAAATCAACAAATAAAGGTCTTGTATAAAAGGTTATTGTACAAAGCATATATTATAAGCACACATAAATTTAGATGAAAATCATCAAAATTCTAATGTATCGAAGTCGTCTAGGAGTTCGCCACCAAGAAATGTAATTACCACACAAAAATGTAATCACCACATAGAAACGTAATTACCACACTGAAATGTGATCATCACACAGAAATGCAATCACCATATTTTTAATCATCATATGGCTATGCATAAAATGGTAAAAGCATTTAAAAAATAAAAATTATAGAAATCAAAAAATAATTAAACCTATAAACTACCATAGAGAAATAACTACCACACAAAAATGTATCCATAAATTGCGTGTCTAAGCTATGCCTGCACGTGCATCACAAGGATGATTACAACCTGCCAAGTATTATCATTTACACAGATTTGGCTTCTCAATAGATTTGGCACTACACACAGACACTATATAGGTAGTTTAGTACTGGAAACTCAAATAGATGATCCAAATGTCCATAAAAAATGTGTCATTAACTCCATAGTAGTAACCTTAATAGTGATAACAGTGCATGCCATACCACACGTTCTTAGCAGTTTACTACAAATCAATTAATTCCATATAAGTGTAGCTTCAATAAAACAAACTAGGAATTAATCAATATAATAAATGATGTGTCCCATACCACATATTTTATCATATCATTTAGATTTCTTCCTTGTTCTCTCAAAGAGTGCAAAAAGGGTGTGATTTTATAGGAAAATACTTAATTCAAGAAAACGTATTTATAAGAATTTACCAAAGGTATTTTGAAAACTATTTCTTTTGAAAATCTTTTCATAAGAGATTATTAGATATTTAGGAGAACTTTAGAAACGATTTTATCCTTGTAAACCGATTTATAAAATATTTATTTCAAAATCTTTTTGAATCAAAATTCATTTTGAAATCGATTTATAAAATACGTGCACGAAATTAGAAAATTCAAAAAATAACATACAGTAAAACTCATCTTTACGAATTGATACCGAATGTCAGATCTCCGATTTTTAGGAATAACCTTTTAGAAACAGCTCAAAACAGGGAACCAAAATCACAAAATAATGTAGTAGAAAAGTCAGAAACAATGTCCTTAGACATACAGGTGAAAGGCTCAACCAGACACTCAAATTTGCGAGTGCCTGGATTGACCAATTAAATAGCTAAAGTATAATTAATCATTGGTTCAATTCGAATGTTTCAAACACAAAATCAACCAATTCATCCATCGAACAAACTGAATACATAACATGCAATTTATTCTTATTTAACCGCCGTTAAAAATTATATGCAAAATATAAGTGACTCATAAGGCAAGCGTGCAATAAGAATATTCATAATTAAAGATAGTAGTGTGAGTTGCGAATAGTCACCATAACCAATTGTCAAACGAAGCTTCCATATCCATCTACAAGCATAAATTTTTTGAAGTAGATCTGCAGCTCCAAACATTATTTTCCTTGGTCTTTTGATGTCATACACTGCCTTGCTCATAGTCAAGAGGAGTCCTCCCATCACTTTCACTTCGATGCTGCAACCTCCAACATCACGATTACATCCACTTACGTGTGCATAGCAGCTCACATCCACCACAAGTCTTGTAACAACCCGGAAAATCTGGGCCAGTTTAAAATTTTTATTTTGGCAATTTTAGCGAGTTTTGATTATTTAAAATGGATTATTTTAAATAAAAACGACGAGAAATTTAGTTTGAATATAATTCGACGTATATATTATACGCGTCGTCGTTAGAATATAAATATTTATATATAATTATAAATAGAATTGAAAATGGCGCGGTAGTTCGATAATTCGATTTCAAACTTCAATTGAATGTACCGGGTGCAAAACAATCCGGATTTTAGTGAAACCAAAAACATTAGGATCTAATTGATGATATCTTTCCAACGAAGTTGAGAAACTGAGATGTCACTTTATAAATGATGAGATATGTCCAGTTGAAAATTAGAAATAGTCGCTGTGGAATTTATATATATTTTAATATAATATAAGACCCTTAAAAATAGCAATTTTGCAAACGACCTCGGATTTCGACGAAACCAGTTTTGTTGAGTCCGTGATGTCGAATTATTGCTAGATTCCAAATTTCATAATTTTTCGAATCCACATGTGAGCGTGGCAAAGGAAAACGCGTTTGACCATTTCAGTTGATTTTAATCGACTGGAAATTGGCTATTTTTCTAACGGTCTCAGAATTCGACGAAACTAGTTTTGTTAGGACCGTATCGTCAATACGAAGCTAGAAAATATTTTTCGGAAATTTTTCTAGTTAGTATGTGGCCCCGGTAATTTGAAATGTACGTTTAAAATTCAATATAGCGATTTAAATGTAAATTCAATGGAAACTGATCGAAACAATCAAACCAGCTTACGATACATATCCCATTGTGTTCAGAATGGGGGTGAAACGCTATGGACGACAGGCGGGGGCCCTCGTTTCGAGGTCGTTTGTGAAAGTCAACTTTTTCCGATAAAAATAATTAAAAAAAAAAAAAAAAAAAAACTCCCTTTTCTCTTAACTTCTGCCCCCCCCCCCTTTCGAATTTCATTATACAGGAAAATAAAAAAAAAAAAAAAAAAAAACCCTAAGAGCCTCGTCGAGCGCGACGCCGCCCTCCAGGCGGACTGCCGCCGCTGCTTCCCCGACGGAGGCCCCCTCCGACGCTCCCCTTCGACAGCCCCTCCAGCCTCCCCCTGAAGCGCCGCAGCCATCACCGAAGCCCCCGTTCGCGATACGGAAGCCGCCTTCTCTTCCTCCATCGCCTCCACCTCCCTATCCGAACCCACCCCCTTCTCCTTCGAAGAACGACCCAAACCCTCCCCCTGACGTCAGCAGCGACCCGACATCAGCCCCCCCCCTCTCGGTAAGTCCACTGTTGTTTTTTTTTTATTTACTTTAAAACTGTTTTTTTTATTATTATTTAGTTTAAAACTGTTTATTTTAATTAGGTTAAAACTGTTTATTTTAATTAGGTTAAAACTGAAGTTTTAATTAGGTTAAAACTGAAATTTTAATTAAGTTAAAACTGATTTTGTTTTAAAAGTAAAAACTAATTTTATAAGATTTTAAAACTGATTTTGTTTTAAAAGTAAAAACTAATTTTATAAGATTTTAAAACTGATTTTGTTTTAAAAGTAAAAACTAATTTTATAAGATTTTAAAACTGATTTTAAAATAAAAGTAAAAACTGATTTTTAGAAAAAGGTTTGAACTTTAAAATTGAAAAGATCGGGTTTTTAGAATAGGAAAGATCATATTTTTAAAATAGAAAAGGCGAAATTTTTATTGGGTAGAAGAAATAAAAATTCGATTTTTATATATTGAACTTTGAAATAAAAATTCGATTTTTATATATTGAACTTTGAAATAAAAATTCGATTTTTATATATTGAACTTTGAAATAAAAATTCGATTTTTATATATTGAACTTTGAAATAAAAATTCGATTTTTATATATTGAACTTTGAAATAAAAATTCGATTTTTATATATGTAGTGGCTACGGGCAACAAAGGCGATAAAAAGGCGAGTTGACGAAGATTTCCTGCGTTAGAAGAGCCGTGGAGCTTGGATAGCTATCGGTGAGAATTTCTCACCTTTCAATTTATTTTTCTAGTTATATATATATATACTAGGATGCAGACGGTGCTTATTAGAAGCACCCGACACCCGTCCACATACCATGGACTTGTTTGTTTGGATTGTTTGGTGATTGATTGAGATATTGGTTTGAATGTGGTTTGTGGTGTGAAAAATCGAATCGATAAATTGGTTAGGATTAGACGTGCGCCGTTATAAGGCGAAGGAGTAAGACTAGGTTAGACTCTTACTCCAAATTTTGTGGTTTGCAAAATGAAATTGATTTGATTGATGAGTGAATGGCGTGGGCCTTCACTAGACCGGGGATTAGGCTAGGCCTCGTCCCGTTTCTGGTATCGTGCCGTTATGCCGCCGAAATTTTCTAAAACATGTTAGAAAAATAAAAATATCATTTTATTGAATAAATGAATTGAATAGAAATTCATAGGTTGAAATAAAATGTTTTATCGTTAAAAATATAATTTTTAACGTGAATATGAAAATAGTGAAGTGAATAAATAAATATTCATTTACAAACCAGATGGTCTGTTTATGTACACTTATTTGAATGACATTGATTGGGACGATAAATTTTACACATCGCCCAACTGCACGAATAAAATAGTTGTTTGATTGTTTGAAACCCCACACGGGTGTTAGGATGAAATTTGAAGTTCACTCATCCTGATTGATTAAATATGTCGATCGATTGATTTACATGCTGTTATAAGCGTTAGATATCTTTATTGGATGCTTATACAGTGTAGTGCACTTTGGTTGATGGTTGATTATTTTTCAATGCTATTATATACATGTGTTGTATGAAAATCCATATAATTAATTTTATATGGTAATCGATTGGGCCTCATTCCAGTTTAGAAATAGAAATATTTGAAATAGAAATATTTGAAATAGAATATTGGAAAATAGAAATTTATGAAGCCGTATTGATTAGATTGACGCCATTTTGACGTGAACGATATTTATATCGATTTTAAAACAATTTCGAAATGAATTGAATTGAAAACGATTTCGAAATGAATTGAATTGAAAACGAATTCAAAATGAATTGAAAACGATTTCGAAATAAATTGAATTGAAAACGAATTCAAAATGAATTGAAAACGAATTCAAAATGAATTGAAAACGATTTCGAAATAAATTGAATTGAAAACGAATTCAAAATGAATTGAAAACGAATTCAAAATGAATTGAAAACGATTTCGAAATGAATTGAATTGAAAACGATTTCGAAATGAAATGAATTGAAAACGATTTCGAAATGAATTGAATTGAAAACGAATTCGAATGGAATAGAAAGCGAATTGAAATGAATTCAAATTGAATTGAAATTCGAATTGAATAGAAATGAATTTTTAAACGAATTTATAAAGAAGAATTCAATTTTGCTTTGAATTGAAATTGAAGTTGAAATAGAATTTGAAACGAATTTAAAACTATTTATATAATTCGTTTTAAATAGAAATCGACGAAATATATATTATATATATATTATATATAATATAATGGCCTGAATAGAACGCGCCGCGCCGCGGCAGTTCGCGAATTTCGACCATTTATTTCAAACGGACATTACGGGAGATCCGACCGTCGGATTCTCCTAAAACCGGAACCGTTGGGTTCGTATCGAAAAGAGCTTTCTAAAGAGGGTTAGAAATTTGAAATCTAACGGTTGGATTTGGAGATACGTCCAAATCAAATTCGAAAAAGGTCGCTGTAAGTGCAGTTCGATGGCCGTTGATGGAAATCGACTGTACGGGCCTTGATAAAATTATTAAAAATAGTAATAATTTATGTAAAATCATAAGAAATGATTTGTGAAGATTTGGGATGAAAAACTCCATATTTGAAAAGATAAAAATAGATTTTTATCGAAATGAACTAGTTTTGAACTAGAATTATAATTCTATTTATTTTTAAATAAATAAATTGAATTCGAAAAGGGTTTTGAAAATAACCAAAATTTCCAATGATTGCATTGGAGTGGATTTGAATCGAAATTGTCTTCGGAATATTTCGATGTTGGAATTCGTGATTATACAGGTGTTGTTATGGAAATTTGAAAGATATATTTTTATATCGTTATTTCCAATACGACATTTGTTAATCGTAGAATTTGGTATTGAATATAGGCCGATATATTTTCTATTCAGAGCCTTGTATTTAATATCAAATGTGATTTGGGTTTGTCGTGAATGGTGTCTTCACTAACACCGTTCTTGAACCCAGTTGAGAAAAGATTAAATCTTTTTATTTAGATTTAATGAAGTGTACCAATTAAATAATATTTAATTGGAATTGAATTGATATTGATTTTTGGGTTTATCGTGAACAGTGTTTTAAATAACACTTGTTCTTTAACCCGATAATTAATGAATGTGATTTGGGTTTGTCGTGAATGGTGTCTTCACTAACACTGTTCTTGAACCCAGTTGAGAAAAGATTAAATCTTTTTATTTAGATTTAATGAAGTGTACCAATTAAATAATATTTAATTGGAATTGAATCGATATTGATTTTTGGGTTTATCGTGAACCGTGTTTTAAATAACACTTGTTCTTTAACCCGATAATTAATGGAATGTGATTTGGGTTTGTCGTGAATGGTGTCTTCACTAACACTGTTCTTGAACCCAGTTGAGGAAAGATTAAATCTTTTTATTTAGATTTAATGAAGTGTACCAATTAAATAATATTTAATTGGAATTGAATTGATATTGATTTTTGGGTTTATCGTGAACAGTGTTTTAAATAACACTCGTTCTTTAACCCGATAATTAATGAATGTGACTTTGGGTTTATCGTGAACCGTGTTTTAAATGACACTGATTCTTTAACCCAGTTAGCGATTAAAACTAAGTGGAGTTTTAATGAATCTTTAATTAGATTGAAAAGATCGAGAATGGAGTATCACCAGTTTTGCTCCAGGCGATAGTTAAATCTTTAATTAGATTTGAACGTGAAATTTAGAAACTAACTGTCGGTTAGCCAAGCAGAATGGTTTTCTGGATATTGATCTGATGTTGGTTTCGGCCTTCGGGGTTAATATTTGGGGAATTATTCTCTTGATTAATTTACGGTTAGTGACTAATGAATTGGAATGAGGCGTATGTTGTGTTTGTGTAACACTTTTATAAAATATACGCGAGTTATTCGGGAAGACCGGGTTTATCCCATTCTGAATAACTGATACGACGATAAGTCGAAGATGAGGACGATGGTCGAAGACCGGAGGTCTTCACGTCGTTTGGGTGATAACTGATGATCTTGATTGGGCTGTACACCCAAGAAGATGGAAACAGTTAGTGATCGTCCAGACGTACTTGGAGATCGATGGATATGCGGGGTACTAGGTGCCTCCGGTTTCGTTCAGACCCAGAACGGACTTGTAAATGGACTGTGTGTCTGACATCGGATTTCATTCTGTGTGACTGATATCGGTTGCATAGGATGGTTTGCCTGTGTGGCATGCTAAGATGCAAATGATCAAGGCTTCTGTTGAAAAGCAAAGTCTTGTGGTGATGATCAAAGCACGGCCTTTGTGGCGTAACTTTGTGTAACGTTTACCTCGCGTGTTTCACACCAGGTATGAACCAAAAACGGGAGACGGACATCAGGGAGGGCCTGCGTTTCCTCCTAGCTAGAAGTGGCGTCAGTGGTTTTACACGCCCTGACGAGTTTGACTTATGTTGTTGTTGCTGTTGCGAGGCGCCTCGGATTGATCGGTCGTTCTCGAACCGATGGAGTCATTTAGTTGGCTCGCTTACGCCCCAAAGGGCGGCGAAACGTAGTGCTCAGGCATTTTAATCCACTCCGTGTGGACCGGCCCTGACGATCCAAGGCTTGCCTGCGCGCTTGCCTGAGACTCGGGTTAGGCAGTCTCGAATCGGTTGAGGATCTTGACCCTAGCCTCGGTTCATAGACGGAAATCCAATTTCCAAATACGTGACATGTGCGGTTTTAATTGTAATCCTATTTATGGCGACATAGTGGGATGGGGCGCTTATGCCGCCTATGATTGATACTTATGATTTGAAGTTGTTTTATGCACTATGCACTTATAATAGTATCAAATGATTTGGTTTTAAACGTATCAAGCATTCTTTGGCTGTTATAAGGGAAAACCCTATCCTCGACTGCGTTGCATTGTGTGATGGGACCTGGGTCTTATAACAGCTTCATTTTTCTTTATTTAGCATTGCGCTGTTTGTTTTATGCACTGGTGTTCTTGGGAGGAAACCCGTTCCGTGTTATACGGCGTGGTCCCTTGATTTACCTAATGATTTAAAATAAAGATTAATAACTGTTTTAGTTCTCACACCAGTCACATGACTGACCTGGAGTTTATTGTTTTAACCTAAACTCTGGGTGCCCCTATTTTCGACACGGGCAGCTAGTAGTTTTGGTTTTGCAGATTTATATTCACAGGATCCTGGTTTACAGCTGGAACGATATCCGGAAAGCTTTGTATCCGTATATCTGCTTCTAGTTGTGTATTGTAATATTTTCCGCTGCTATGTATTTAAATGTAATTTAAATCTCTGATATTTCTGTGTAATATTTATTCGTTTATACTCTGTATATTCTTGTAACCTGATGCATTGTTGTAATATACCATGAAATGTTCTTCTGTATGAGTTCTGTTGTGGTTTGTTCTCGAACTATCCGACGCTTTCCTTTACGGGGAGGTTGCGGGTCTTCACACGTGGTATCAGAGCTTTGGTTTACAAAGCTAGAGAACAAGACACATTAGAAACATACGAAAGAATTCATCAGATATTGGATTAGCAATATCCAATTAGAATGACTCGTTAGAGATAGGATCAGTAGTATCCTAGAACGAGTGTGAAAAGTATATTTTTCAAATGAAAACACTTTTGTTTTGAAAATTTAAATCAACTATTCGTATTTGATTATTTATTCTATATTGATCGGGACAATCCGATATATAAAGATTTTGCATATACGTCTTGCAAACGTGTATTCGAAGTTTTAATATACTGGATGGTTATAGAATCATACTCTAGTGCCCGGGAGTAATTCTGGTGATCGGGCACTGTCGCCAGTATTTATTTTCGAGTGACGAAAGTGAGATTTCTATATATTTCCTATTGACTGGTGTGAGAACCAAAATTAGATAGGGCCTATTGTTGTGATTTGGCATCAAAAATCTGATTTTCGTATATATATCAAATTACGAATTTGAGACTCTAATTCACTAATTGATTGATGTTTGTGTTGTTTGGTTAATTGTTTGCTAATTTTGAACCATTATGCCTAATTTAATCGAATATTGAATTGTATTGAAATTTGGTCGCATTTGTTTGCATATACATATACTTACATTGAACAGGTCATAGCAAGGAGGCTAGAGCCAGAGAATAAAATTTGTTTGCCCGACAAATAGGTACATGTTTACTACATAATCTCCTGTTTTGTTTGGGTGATGATGATTTTGTGAGCCTATTGGCTAGCCGCTTGGCTTTTTCTTTTTCTTTTTGAGATCTGAAGGACCGGGGAAGCTATTTGAAATTCCCCGATGCTCCCGGTGCAGGGGAGGTTATGGCGAAATTTTTCGAAAATTTAGGGAGTTAGCCAAATTTTTGAAAATTTGAAAATTCTCAGAAACTAAAGAGTTGGAGAATGAAAGCCAGATCGAGCGTAGAGTTGATTAATCAAACCACTTTCGACTTTGTTCCTTTTCGGGGACGAAAAGTTTTAAGTGGGGGAGATTGTAACAACCCGGAAAATCTGGGCCAGTTTAAAATTTTTATTTTGGCAATTTTAGCGAGTTTTGATTATTTAAAATGGATTATTTTAAATAAAAACGACGAGAAATTTAGTTTGAATATAATTCGACGTATATATTATACGCGTCGTCGTTAGAATATAAATATTTATATATAATCATAAATAGAATTGAAAATGGCGCGGTAGTTCGATAATTCGATTTCAAACTTCAATTGAATGTACCGGGTGCAAAACAATCCGGATTTTAGTGAAACCAAAAACATTAGGATCTAATTGATGATATCTTTCCAACGAAGTTGAGAAACTGAGATGTCACTTTATAAATGATGAGATATGTCCAGTTGAAAATTAGAAATAGTCGCTGTGGAATTTATATATATTTTAATATAATATAAGGCCCTTAAAAATAGCAATTTTGCAAACGACCTCGGATTTCGACGAAACCAGTTTTGTTGAGTCCGTGATGTCGAATTATTGCTAGATTCCAAATTTCATAATTTTTCGAATCCACATGTGAGCGTGGCAAAGGAAAACGCGTTTGACCATTTCAGTTGATTTTAATCGACTGGAAATTGGCTATTTTTCTAACGGTCTCAGAATTCGACGAAACTAGTTTTGTTAGGACCGTATCGTCAATACGAAGCTAGAAAATATTTTTCGGAAATTTTTCTAGTTAGTATGTGGCCCCGGTAATTTGAAATGTACGTTTAAAATTCAATATAGCGATTTAAATGTAAATTCAATGGAAACTGATCGAAACAATCAAACCAGCTTACGATACATATCCCATTGTGTTCAGAATGGGGGTGAAACGCTATGGACGACAGGCGGGGGCCCTCGTTTCGAGGTCGTTTGTGAAAGTCAACTTTTTCCGATAAAAATAATTAAAAAAAAAAAAAAAAAAACTCCCTTTTCTCTTAACTTCTGCCCCCCCCCCCCCTTTTCGAATTTCATTATACAGGAAAAAAAAAAAATAAAAAAAAAAAAAACCCTAAGAGCCTCGTCGAGCGCGACGCCGCCCTCCAGGCGGACTGCCGCCGCTGCTTCCCCGACGGAGGCCCCCTCCGACGCTCCCCTTCGACAGCCCCTCCAGCCTCCCCCTGAAGCGCCGCAGCCATCACCGAAGCCCCCGTTCGCGATACGGAAGCCGCCTTCTCTTCCTCCATCGCCTCCACCTCCCTATCCGAACCCACCCCCTTCTCCTTCGAAGAACGACCCAAACCCTCCCCCTGACGTCAGCAGCGACCCGACATCAGCCCCCCCCCTCTCGGTAAGTCCACTGTTGTTTTTTTTTTATTTACTTTAAAACTGTTTTTTTTATTATTATTTAGTTTAAAACTGTTTATTTTAATTAGGTTAAAACTGTTTATTTTAATTAGGTTAAAACTGAAGTTTTAATTAGGTTAAAACTGAAATTTTAATTAAGTTAAAACTGATTTTGTTTTAAAAGTAAAAACTAATTTTATAAGATTTTAAAACTGATTTTGTTTTAAAAGTAAAAACTAATTTTATAAGATTTTAAAACTGATTTTGTTTTAAAAGTAAAAACTAATTTTATAAGATTTTAAAACTGATTTTAAAATAAAAGTAAAAACTGATTTTTAGAAAAAGGTTTGAACTTTAAAATTGAAAAGATCGGGTTTTTAGAATAGGAAAGATCATATTTTTAAAATAGAAAAGGCGAAATTTTTATTGGGTAGAAGAAATAAAAATTCGATTTTTATATATTGAACTTTGAAATAAAAATTCGATTTTTATATATTGAACTTTGAAATAAAAATTCGATTTTTATATATTGAACTTTGAAATAAAAATTCGATTTTTATATATTGAACTTTGAAATAAAAATTCGATTTTTATATATTGAACTTTGAAATAAAAATTCGATTTTTATATATGTAGTGGCTACGGGCAACAAAGGCGATAAAAAGGCGAGTTGGCGAAGATTTCCTGCGTTAGAAGAGCCGTGGAGCTTGGATAGCTATCGGTGAGAATTTCTCACCTTTCAATTTATTTTTCTAGTTATATATATATATACTAGGATGCAGACGGTGCTTATTAGAAGCACCCGACACCCGTCCACATACCATGGACTTGTTTGTTTGGATTGTTTGGTGATTGATTGAGATATTGGTTTGAATGTGGTTTGTGGTGTGAAAAATCGAATCGATAAATTGGTTAGGATTAGACGTGCGCCGTTATAAGGCGAAGGAGTAAGACTAGGTTAGACTCTTACTCCAAATTTTGTGGTTTGCAAAATGAAATTGATTTGATTGATGAGTGAATGGCGTGGGCCTTCACTAGACCGGGGATTAGGCTAGGCCTCGTCCCGTTTCTGGTATCGTGCCGTTATGCCGCCGAAATTTTCTAAAACATGTTAGAAAAATAAAAATATCATTTTATTGAATAAATGAATTGAATAGAAATTCATAGGTTGAAATAAAATGTTTTATCGTTAAAAATATAATTTTTAACGTGAATATGAAAATAGTGAAGTGAATAAATAAATATTCATTTACAAACCAGATGGTCTGTTTATGTACACTTATTTGAATGACATTGATTGGGACGATAAATTTTACACATCGCCCAACTGCACGAATAAAATAGTTGTTTGATTGTTTGAAACCCCACACGGGTGTTAGGATGAAATTTGAAGTTCACTCATCCTGATTGATTAAATATGTCGATCGATTGATTTACATGCTGTTATAAGCGTTAGATATCTTTATTGGATGCTTATACAGTGTAGTGCACTTTGGTTGATGGTTGATTATTTTTCAATGCTATTATATACATGTGTTGTATGAAAATCCATATAATTAATTTTATATGGTAATCGATTGGGCCTCATTCCAGTTTAGAAATAGAAATATTTGAAATAGAAATATTTGAAATAGAATATTGGAAAATAGAAATTTATGAAGCCGTATTGATTAGATTGACGCCATTTTGACGTGAACGATATTTATATCGATTTTAAAACAATTTCGAAATGAATTGAATTGAAAACGATTTCGAAATGAATTGAATTGAAAACGAATTCAAAATGAATTGAAAACGATTTCGAAATAAATTGAATTGAAAACGAATTCAAAATGAATTGAAAACGAATTCAAAATGAATTGAAAACGATTTCGAAATAAATTGAATTGAAAACGAATTCAAAATGAATTGAAAACGAATTCAAAATGAATTGAAAACGATTTCGAAATGAATTGAATTGAAAACGATTTCGAAATGAAATGAATTGAAAACGATTTCGAAATGAATTGAATTGAAAACGAATTCGAATGGAATAGAAAGCGAATTGAAATGAATTCAAATTGAATTGAAATTCGAATTGAATAGAAATGAATTTTTAAACGAATTTATAAAGAAGAATTCAATTTTGCTTTGAATTGAAATTGAAGTTGAAATAGAATTTGAAACGAATTTAAAACTATTTATATAATTCGTTTTAAATAGAAATCGACGAAATATATATTATATATATATTATATATAATATAATGGCCTGAATAGAACGCGCCGCGCCGCGGCAGTTCGCGAATTTCGACCATTTATTTCAAACGGACATTACGGGAGATCCGACCGTCGGATTCTCCTAAAACCGGAACCGTTGGGTTCGTATCGAAAAGAGCTTTCTAAAGAGGGTTAGAAATTTGAAATCTAACGGTTGGATTTGGAGATACGTCCAAATCAAATTCGAAAAAGGTCGCTGTAAGTGCAGTTCGATGGCCGTTGATGGAAATCGACTGTACGGGCCTTGATAAAATTATTAAAAATAGTAATAATTTATGTAAAATCATAAGAAATGATTTGTGAAGATTTGGGATGAAAAACTCCATATTTGAAAAGATAAAAATAGATTTTTATCGAAATGAACTAGTTTTGAACTAGAATTATAATTCTATTTATTTTTAAATAAATAAATTGAATTCGAAAAGGGTTTTGAAAATAACCAAAATTTCCAATGATTGCATTGGAGTGGATTTGAATCGAAATTGTCTTCGGAATATTTCGATGTTGGAATTCGTGATTATACAGGTGTTGTTATGGAAATTTGAAAGATATATTTTTATATCGTTATTTCCAATACGACATTTGTTAATCGTAGAATTTGGTATTGAATATAGGCCGATATATTTTCTATTCAGAGCCTTGTATTTAATATCAAATGTGATTTGGGTTTGTCGTGAATGGTGTCTTCACTAACACCGTTCTTGAACCCAGTTGAGAAAAGATTAAATCTTTTTATTTAGATTTAATGAAGTGTACCAATTAAATAATATTTAATTGGAATTGAATTGATATTGATTTTTGGGTTTATCGTGAACAGTGTTTTAAATAACACTTGTTCTTTAACCCGATAATTAATGAATGTGATTTGGGTTTGTCGTGAATGGTGTCTTCACTAACACTGTTCTTGAACCCAGTTGAGAAAAGATTAAATCTTTTTATTTAGATTTAATGAAGTGTACCAATTAAATAATATTTAATTGGAATTGAATCGATATTGATTTTTGGGTTTATCGTGAACCGTGTTTTAAATAACACTTGTTCTTTAACCCGATAATTAATGGAATGTGATTTGGGTTTGTCGTGAATGGTGTCTTCACTAACACTGTTCTTGAACCCAGTTGAGGAAAGATTAAATCTTTTTATTTAGATTTAATGAAGTGTACCAATTAAATAATATTTAATTGGAATTGAATTGATATTGATTTTTGGGTTTATCGTGAACAGTGTTTTAAATAACACTCGTTCTTTAACCCGATAATTAATGAATGTGACTTTGGGTTTATCGTGAACCGTGTTTTAAATGACACTGATTCTTTAACCCAGTTAGCGATTAAAACTAAGTGGAGTTTTAATGAATCTTTAATTAGATTGAAAAGATCGAGAATGGAGTATCACCAGTTTTGCTCCAGGCGATAGTTAAATCTTTAATTAGATTTGAACGTGAAATTTAGAAACTAACTGTCGGTTAGCCAAGCAGAATGGTTTTCTGGATATTGATCTGATGTTGGTTTCGGCCTTCGGGGTTAATATTTGGGGAATTATTCTCTTGATTAATTTACGGTTAGTGACTAATGAATTGGAATGAGGCATATGTTGTGTTTGTGTAACACTTTTATAAAATATACGCGAGTTATTCGGGAAGACCGGGTTTATCCCATTCTGAATAACTGATACGACGATAAGTCGAAGATGAGGACGATGGTCGAAGACCGGAGGTCTTCACGTCGTTTGGGTGATAACTGATGATCTTGATTGGGCTGTACACCCAAGAAGATGGAAACAGTTAGTGATCGTCCAGACGTACTTGGAGATCGATGGATATGCGGGGTACTAGGTGCCTCCGGTTTCGTTCAGACCCAGAACGGACTTGTAAATGGACTGTGTGTCTGACATCGGATTTCATTCTGTGTGACTGATATCGGTTGCATAGGATGGTTTGCCTGTGTGGCATGCTAAGATGCAAATGATCAAGGCTTCTGTTGAAAAGCAAAGTCTTGTGGTGATGATCAAAGCACGGCCTTTGTGGCGTAGCTTTGTGTAACGTTTACCTCGCGTGTTTCACACCAGGTATGAACCAAAAACGGGAGACGGACATCAGGGAGGGCCTGCGTTTCCTCCTAGCTAGAAGTGGCGTCAGTGGTTTTACACGCCCTGACGAGTTTGACTTATGTTGTTGTTGCTGTTGCGAGGCGCCTCGGATTGATCGGTCGTTCTCGAACCGATGGAGTCATTTAGTTGGCTCGCTTACGCCCCAAAGGGCGGCGAAACGTAGTGCTCAGGCATTTTAATCCACTCCGTGTGGACCGGCCCTGACGATCCAAGGCTTGCCTGCGCGCTTGCCTGAGACTCGGGTTAGGCAGTCTCGAATCGGTTGAGGATCTTGACCCTAGCCTCGGTTCATAGACGGAAATCCAATTTCCAAATACGTGACATGTGCGGTTTTAATTGTAATCCTATTTATGGCGACATAGTGGGATGGGGCGCTTATGCCGCCTATGATTGATACTTATGATTTGAAGTTGTTTTATGCACTATGCACTTATAATAGTATCAAATGATTTGGTTTTAAACGTATCAAGCATTCTTTGGCTGTTATAAGGGAAAACCCTATCCTCGACTGCGTTGCATTGTGTGATGGGACCTGGGTCTTATAACAGCTTCATTTTTCTTTATTTAGCATTGCGCTGTTTGTTTTATGCACTGGTGTTCTTGGGAGGAAACCCGTTCCGTGTTATACGGCGTGGTCCCTTGATTTACCTAATGATTTAAAATAAAGATTAATAACTGTTTTAGTTCTCACACCAGTCACATGACTGACCTGGAGTTTATTGTTTTAACCTAAACTCTGGGTGCCCCTATTTTCGACACGGGCAGCTAGTAGTTTTGGTTTTGCAGATTTATATTCACAGGATCCTGGTTTACAGCTGGAACGATATCCGGAAAGCTTTGTATCCGTATATCTGCTTCTAGTTGTGTATTGTAATATTTTCCGCTGCTATGTATTTAAATGTAATTTAAATCTCTGATATTTCTGTGTAATATTTATTCGTTTATACTCTGTATATTCTTGTAACCTGATGCATTGTTGTAATATACAATGAAATGTTCTTCTGTATGAGTTCTGTTGTGGTTTGTTCTCGAACTATCCGACGCTTTCCTTTACGGGGAGGTTGCGGGTCTTCACAAGTCTACCTCGACCATCGAACGCTGCTAACAACGTAGGTCAAGCCTCTCCCTCGTCATTGCGCTAGCCATGATATAACGCCCCACCCCAAGACCTACATTAACAAAGAGAACTTCACAGTAATTCTGTCGGCTAATGCAGAGAACAGGGTTGGTTAGGGGCGACCAACTATATCCATGTCTTAACTGTTAATTGAATATGTTTATAAATGCTATGTAATTTTTTTTCCAACTCAAATGGCTTAACATATCCAATAACAGTTAATACAAAGCTATATGTGGTCATGGATCTATTATAACAAAACACTATAATTAAATGAATAACTTATCGCATAACATTGCAGATATACATATATTTACATATATAATGATACATCTCAATACAATACAAATATATCAATAGAGTGGTATGGCGATCACTCAATATACATGAAGCAAAGAATATACAACTTGACAGTATCCTACAAAAAAGCTAACAATCCCAAATAAACGACTTGATCCCATAATGAAGCATCACGTAAACGCTACATCCAAAAGGGAAACTAACCTGAAACAAACTCGTTCGGACCCGAGTGAAAACACATGGGTCAGGCTAGCTAAATTCATCAGTTAAATAGAACAATTGGTTATGTAATGTAAGGGATAGATATGGTGTCCTTTTACTCAAAGGATACCATGCTATGACAAGAATTCTACATCATAAGAAGGAACGATATCCTTTCTAGAGAAACAAATGAGGATTATAGGATATGGTTATACTCAAGTGACATAATCACACTTAAGTAAAAGAGACTTCAACTATAAGAATCTTATGGGTAAAACTCGATTAACATCACTTTCGCCTTATGACATCGGCTGTGTAAGGGAACACATATAAATATTTCAAAAGAACCGAACATCTTCATCGAAGAAAACTTCAAGACACCTATAGGTGAAGGGTACATATCCTCCACACACAGAAATAAATGCAAATGAATATGCCTCATCTCATCAATATATTCTAAAGTATCATTAAATGAAATATAGAACTGAATCATAAAAGAAGCATCATACTTATTCATACCTCATGTCATCGATATGAATATAAAAATATCTGAAATCCATCATTAAACTAATCATAAAAAGAATCTGCACCATTATTTATATCTCATCTCATAAGTATAAGCATAATATAATCTCAAATCAATCTTAAACATCCTCAAATCATCAATTCATAATATTAAGAAGTCAATCAAAGAATTTATAAATGATTTCACCATTTATGTATACATTTTATCCAACTTTAGGTTACCGATGTAATAATGATCTAAAAATAGTGAAATCTTTGCATCAAAATGAAAGTGAGATCTTGGGTTGGCCAGATTCCCGATTGCGTGCCGAAGCAATGCTGCACATGCTACATTGTGACTAGTACTTTACTTTGGTACCATAAACATCGTGATGATCGAAGTTGAGTAAAATTTTGGTCATCGTGATGACTATAGTCTATATTATGAAGACCCCAGTCTCATAAAGACAAGAGTTAAATAACATTGTGACGATAATAATCAATTATCTATCTACAACTCCAATCAAGGACACGAGGTCTATAGTACTAGTAAACATCATGACTGTGTCTCAACTTCTCGGATAGGAACCCATAACGGGTCAACGTATGTCCCATACCATACGTTCACACCTAACGGTTTACTAGCCGTTAGTCAATGCCACTTCAGGAAAACAACATAAACATCACAAAATATGGTTCGCCTCATCTCATTGGCGAGTATTACATGATATCTTACTCATCTCATAACTTGACGAGTATTAGTAGCATTGTGACTTGTCTCATCTCATTGACAAGTAAAAACCATCATAATACATCTCAACAATCATGAAATCATCATAAAGAAGCTTTCCTTATCGGCAAGTATAAGTATCATCGTGATGATTATTTATAACCATATGTTCCAAATAGGAATTTCTAACATTTAATTTGCCTTATCTCATCGAAAATTGTAAAACACACCAAAGCTGGTTCTTTGTCGATTATTCTCCCATAATAAGAAGATCTTGAACCATTGAATTAATCAAAATTAGGCTAACTTGGAAACTTCAACTAAGGTTTTAAAATCACGCCATAAAATGGCAAAAATTAATAATCAACTCAAAGTCATTCATCAAAAGGAGTTTCGATCGTACAAGTCCGGAATTAACCGATAAAGCAAACTCACATATCCCATACCACGTGTTTTACTAAACCATTTAATTCTCTTCCTTATACGCTAGAATAATGCTAAAATGTGTGTGTTTTATTTATAAAAGTATTTATTTGAGAAAAATAGCCTTTTAAAGTAATTTTCCGAAAACAAACATTTAGATACCTGTAACAACCCAGAATTTTGACAATAGAAATTAATTATTAGAATCTCAAAAATAGGAATTTATGCAAACGACGGAATTTGACCTCGAAACTTTAACACATGCGTTCGTCTCGGAATTATGATCAACTTTCATGCTTGGAGTTTCGCGAATGGAGTCTATGTGAAAAAGTTACGGATGAAATACGAAAAACGGACGAAAATACATAAACATAATAAATATAATATATATTCCCATATATAACCAGGCATTACTGTGAAAATCGGCTAGAGGGCGGTCGACTGCTTCGGGCCTGTAGTGCCCAGTGACGGCTAGGTTTTGAGGGGTATTTTCATTATATTATATAATATAAACGGACAGATGTTTATTTAAATAAATATAACGGTTCATGGCCAATTCCACTCCTACAAATAAAGGGGTGAGGTCTAATTCTTTTTCACATAAATCTATAGGCAGCAACGAAGCTCTACCTTTTCCCTTTCTCTTCAAATAAATTTTTTAATTAAAAATATATTCATATACAATCCATCACATTTAAATCACATAGATTTGAAAGGGATTATCAGATTTCAATGGAAAAGGGTATGAATTGGTATCTAAGCCAACCTTCATCAGATTCTCCCCTCTTTTCCTATTTTCTTGCAAATTTACAGATCTGAAAGTATCCCCTTTTTAGATTAATTGTAGATTTGTAAGAATTTGGGAATTGTATACCTAAAAGATTATTCTGAGTTCAGATTTAGATTCTTTCAAGTGAGTGGGAAATTTATATACAAAGTAATAATAACCTATTTATCTCGTTTGAATTGGATCTTGAAATATATATCATTAGATCTATTTATAATATTGATGAATTTGAAAAGACATCTATTAGATCTGCTTATAAATATTGTCAAAACTTAAAGTATAGGTTTGTGGTTATAAATAACATTATGTGTATGCTTACTAGATTGCTTATACATATTGCCTACAATCTTGTTGAAATATATTGTGGTTGTAGCAAAACACTATAGGTTTGGAAATCAGTCCCATTAAACACTTTTAAATGTAGTTATATTCCAGTCTCTAGTTTCAGTATCAATTTGTGAATTACTGATTTTAATTTTAAAAGAAATATGCCTAATTGTGTTCAATGTTGTTTAAATTTTGGCTTAGTTGTTGTAAACATGTCGTTTTCTTCTTTTTGAATAAAAAGACATTATTTTGGACTCACAAGAGATATGACAAAAAGATTTAAAAGCGAAAAGTTATGTAAATTAACATATAAATATTTGTACATAGTTTGCATCAACTATTCCAAAATATATAAAAAAATATATATTTCTTGTGGTTTGAAATATGTCTACTCCAATAATCAGGCATAATTTACAATAACTATGGCTAACGGTGTTTTGTAAGATTTGGAACCTTATGGCAAAATTGAATGCAAAAAGGAATAATTTGATATTAGTCAAACCAAATTATTAAATTAACGATAACAATAATGAAAGAAGATAACTACGTTAACCACGCACACATATGTATATTATTTTGAAATTTGGTTCACTTTATTAACTACCAAAAAAACCATACAAGAGAAAGGTTAGCATACTAACCATTACAAAAGCAAAAAAGAAGAAAAACCCTAAAAATACAAGTAAACGTAAACCTAAGCTAACATATATAGGCCCATGATGAGGCCACCTTCTTGCTGTCGTGCAACACTCTACACTTCGCTCCAACCAATCATCTCCCATAAAAGATACAATTCAAACAAGCATTTTCCTTCAGTATAGAAAACAGAAACACCTATTCAATTCCATTAACGAAACTCTCAACAGTTCACCCCATATCATCCAGACCCGACTACCAAGAAACAAATTTAGCTGATCAACTTCATACTTCTTTTAAAAACTATAAACGGGTACACATGGCTTCAAAATAGCCATAAAGGTGAACAGTGATTAAACAGCCCTTCAACATATGTAAGTGCAACTGAATCTAAAAAAAATCAATTCCAAGCACTAACTCTGGTTGATGATTCACAACTTTGTGACTCAATCTTAGCATTAGAATTGACAAAATGAACACAAATAATTCAGGTGCCAATTTCTTAGAAGAGCTCAAACAAGTTGTGGGAGTTTGGAAGAAACATAATTAACATTGAACTCCATAAAAATCAGAATACCAAATCAATGTAGTTTGTTTCTACCAACGCAAGACAATTTGCAACTTAACAGGTGAAATGAAAAACAACCCCAGCCATTTGTATATGCCCCCTGAACTCCTCATTGCATATATGATGCCAAAAAATACCTTAAATAGATGTAAATGGGACTTAAATCTTTAAGAATTCAACATGCAGAAAGATTGACCATCACTATCAACTATCAATAATCAGCCCAGTTATCATATTGCCTGGGCGAGCAATATATTTCATAAAATATAATTCCTCATCCAGAAAATCTATACTGGATCAAGTCATTGAAATAACAGACAGAGATCCAAGAAATGGGAAACACAAAGAAACCAAACATCACTCCATACTACATCAATATACAGCTGTTGCACATAGAACAAATCCAGATAGCACACATCTTCAGAATACCCAGTAACAAACTAATCACTTCAAAATTGATATTCATAATGAAACTCGCTTATCGACATTCCATGATCAGAGTTATGAATCCAAATTGCCAGTACCATATTTCTGGATGAACTTAATGTTGACAAACTTTTTGGCAAAAGGTGTCGTGGTTCAACGGGTCAAAGCCTAATGTCAAGAAGCTCACTTTTCAGCAACGGACGCTCGATCGATAGAATGACTTGTACTTTAGGAAACCCAGAAAAGATTCGACTCAAGCCAGTCTCCTACAAGCAGCTACGTCTCGTGCCGAGACATAATTGCTCTCCCGAACCGACTGAGTTAGGCACTTCTGTAATGGTCAGCCCCGTACCATCCGACATTTCCCCGAAATGCGCTATGCCAATGCCTGACTAGCATAAGACGGTCGTAAAAGAAAAGGGTTTAGAACTAAGAATCACTAAAGAACTTGTAGCATATCTCACATCACAAGGAATAAAATATAATAGCAACATAACTTGACATAAAACAGGCGAGACAGTACATAAGCTGATAAATAAACCATCATAGCAGCGGAATCCAAAATACAGCTTATGATCCAAACCATCGTTATTACTACTTCAAAATACTATCTCAAAAGCAAAAATAGAAAAAGTACACTACTAATGCCCAAAGTAGTGACCAGCAACAACACAGGGAGAACATATGTAAATAGTACGTGGAAGCCTCCTACTCGTCTCCGGACATATACTCGTGCATAATCACCTGACCTGTCTCTAGTCTGCTCGTTTAGGAGCACCCAGAGTAATAAGAAGAGACATAAAACTTTGGGTCATACAAAAGTCTGGTATGAGCAATAGCAGCAAAATAAAACAATAACAGGCATAAATGGTCATACCTGAACCTAGACTTGCAACCAAAGTGTTAGCACAACTAGATGTATAGTACTCTAAGGTAACACTAACATAAAGTGTAAAATGGGAGTGTGCATGTCATGGTGATAACAAACATCAAACATAGCAATCAACCTCACATCTCTCACTCAGTGCATAAAGTATACGATATCCACTACTTAGATCACCAAATCCATTACTATGATCACTTTGCCCTTGGGGTCATAATGACCTCATTGCGCTGATCCATAGCCACTAATCCTTTGCCATGTCCAATTTGCCCCATGGAGTCTTGATGACTTCACTGCACTGGCTCATAGCCATGCTACGATCACTTGCACTTGGGAGTCTTACGGTACTATTGCGTTGATCCGTAGCCGCTAATCCGTCTTTCAGTGGTGAACTAAAGCTATAGATATCGATAACCACTTTGCACGCGTCCCACAGTAAAGCCCAACTTTTAGAAGTTAACTCGTTGGTTCCCATCTGGATCCTGAGTAACAACTTCCCATTTGGACTTCCTTTGCATCTCGGGTTTTTGGTCGAATTGGAGTTGGTCTTCAGAAGAGTCGTCACATGGTAGTAATGGAGGCTTGAACTCAGCTCGGTTCGGTCCGTGGTCATTGCCTCAGTTCGGACGTGAAGCTACATGGTGCTGTTCGGTTCGGTGCTCCCCTTCTGGCTCGGTTCGGTGCTCTTGAGGCGGTTCGGTGCTCTTGGGGCGGTTCGGTGCTACTCCAGTTCAGTGCTCCATTCAAACTCCAACCCTACTCCAATCCGATCCGAATCGGCCTTCCTTGTCGCCTCTTTCATTTTCATGGTCCAGAAGATGCCAAGTTCCGGTTCAGTAGCCGATCCAATCCACCTATTCGATCCAATCCGGATCTTTGAAGCATTTCCAACAAGCTAATTTTCATCCATTCTCGCATACGATGGTGTTTTCAACCATTCTAACTTTACTAGTAAATCATAAATCATTCCAAATAGTAGTAGTAACATATAGGATCCATCAACAAGGTCAAAACATCAAGCATATAGGTTATTTTAGATAAAACATACCCAAAAAGCATGATTTCCCCCTTAATCCTCTAAAGCATATTTAATCATACGATTGGCAAACTTAATCCAAATTAACCCAAATTTTTATCAGAGGTATACAATAATATTTTAGAATTTCTACATATTTTTCCATATTTTTCTGAGGCATAATTTCACTAATTATCACTAATCATCCCTAATTAGCCGTAATTAGTGTAAAAATATGATAATCACTCACCTTAGCCACAAATAAATTCTTAGATCTGAATCTCCACTAATTTGGGTCGAATTCCTATACAACACAGCAGCCCTAACTCTGATTTGATGCCAATCCGCCTTGATTTAATGTAGATTTGCTTAATATTGGTTTAGAAAGTGATTAAGAGGTAGTTTAGAAGGTGGAAGCCATTGCTAGGGTTAGAGAAATGAAAGTGTCGGGCAAGAAAATGAAATGAGATAGTTTTCTAACTGATTTCAGCCTCCCCATAACCCTAATCCCGAAATGGGTTATGGGCCCTTCCACTAATTATCTTATTAAGCCTGGTTAAGCTTTTTTCACCTTCTAAACCTTATTTTAGCCATATCTCCCAAACGGTAAGTCTGTTTAACAATTGTGACTAGTTTACGGAAATGTAAACCATCATTTGAATCCAATGGAAGTGGTTTCCGATCAAAATTCCTTACCAATCAAAAGTTATAGGTAAAACAAGATTATCCAGGGGCAAAATGGTCATTTAAAAATTCGGCAAAAATCGTGAACATGGGAAATGACCCCAATAGTCGCCTCCCAAAGTTACATGACCATACGACTTCATATGTGGAAGAAATAAATATTCTATGACCCTCTGATGCGTAGAATGCGGGTCGTTATACTCTCCTCCCCTAAGAAATTTTGCCCCCGAAGTTCCTTAACAAAAACATACAAAGGATCCCGCATGCCTATCAATCATTTACAAAAAATCAAACATACATAATAAAAACAACAAGCCTGTACTAGCATGCGGTTTACTAACAAGGGAATAACTATCACTATTAAAATCTTACCAGGCAAAGGGTTCAGGATGCGTTTTCCTTATGTCCTCCTCTGTTTCCCAAGTACAATCGTTTTCATTATCACCCCACTGGACCTTGACTAGTTTCACCGTCTTCCTTCGAAGTTGTTTCGTATCCTGCTCGACAATACAAATCGGTCTGCAACTCCCAACCACCTTGGGCTCTACCTCGATATCATCCAACTGATATGGTGAAATAGTCATATTAGGGTCGTACACGAACTTCCTTAACTGGAAACATGAAATACATCGTGAACTCCCACCATCTTGTCAGGCAATCCTACTTTATACGCTGAATTCCCAACTTTCTTGAGAACTGGGAATGGACCAAAAAACATTGGTGCCAAATTACCTCTCCTGCCAAAACGGATTACATGCTTTAACGGAGAAATCTTGACTAATACCAAGTCGCCAATGGAGAATTTCAATTCTCTTCGTCTTTTATCAGCATAAATCTTCTGCCTATTTTAGGCACCTTTCATTCGTTGTTGAATAACCTTGATCTTATCTGATGTTTCTCTTATTACATCTGGTCCAAGCATAAATTTCTCACCAGTTTCCAACCAACATAATGGTGAGTTGCACGATCTTCCATACAAAGCTTCAAATGGAGCCATACCAGTACTAGATTGATAACTATTATTATATGCGAACTCAACTAGATGCAAATGGTCATCCCATGACCCTCCGAAATCCAATATACAAGCTCTCAAGAGATCCTCCAATACATGATTTACCCTCTCTGTCTGATCGTCGATTTGAGGATGGTATGCGGTACTGAGATCTAATTCTGACCCTAAAGCCTCTTGTAAGCTCTTCCGAAATTCACTAGTGAACAATGGATCTCGGTCACTCACAATGCCTTTAGGTACTCCATGAAATCTCACTACCCACTTCATATATAGTTCCGCTAACTTAGCTGTGGTTCTATTTGACTTGACCAATGCAAATCTTGCACTTTTGGTCAATCAATCCACAATCACTCAAATACTATCACGGCCCGATCTATTCCTTGGTAAACCATCAATGAAATCCATTGAGACTTGTTCCCATTTCCATTCAGGAATTTCCAGCGGTTGTAACAAACCACTAGGCATCTTTTGCTTGGCTTTAACTAGTTGGCAATTCATGCATTTGGATATAAAGTTCCTAACGTCTCTCTTTATCCCTTCCCAGTAGTAGGTCTGCTTCATGTCTCGATACATTTTGTTACCACTGGGATGTATAGTCAGTTTCGAGTGATGACATTCTCTAAGCGCTTCATCTCTTAATCCATTAAACATTGGGTACAACTAGTCTACCATTCTTACGAAGCCATCCTTCTCTATCAAGTTCATGCTTGTTCATCTCCTCACGATCGATACCCATCTCTATCTTGGAGATGATTTCCAGTAGGTTCGGATCGTCCCTTTGACTGGAACCAATTCACTCAATCAAAGTCGGTCTGATCATCAAACTTGCTAGCATCTCTGGATCCAATTCACACTTAGGTCTGAAATTATACCTCGCGATATACTCTAGTTGCTTCCATTCCATAAACATAGCCCCCAAACTGGCATGTCTCCTACTCAAAGCATCAACTACCGCATTGCCCTTCCTGGGTGTGTATGCGATATTGAAATCATATAAAGCCAAGAACTCTAACCATCTTTGCTGACGAAGATTTAAATCCTTCTAAGAGAAAAGATATTTTAACGAACTATGATCAGTATACAACTGGAATCTTTCTCCCAAGAGATAGTGTCTCCACATCTTCAATGCAAACACGATCGCTGCCAATTCCAAATCGTTGGTAGGATATCTTTTCTCATGCGGTTTCAGTTGCCAACTAGCATAAGCTACAACCCTACCTCCTTGCATCAATACAGCACCTAGTCCGGTACCACAGGCATCCATGTATACCGTCATCTCTTCATTCCCTTTAGGAATAACTAACACCGATGTGCACGTTAACTTTTCCTTTAGGCTCTTAAATGCATTCTCACCCCTTTCATCCCAAACAAAAGCTTGATTCTTCTTAGTCAACTGAGTTAATGGTGCCGCTATCTTGGAGAAGTCTTGGATAAACTTATGATAATATCCAGCCAACCCCAAGAAACTTCTTACATCAGTTGCATTCTTGGGTGTAGACCAATCTTGTATTGTAGCCACCTTCGCATGGTCCACGGCAATAACATTCTCTGAAACAACATGGCCCAAGAATCACACTTCCCTCCTCCAGAAGTGACACTAGAAAATTTCGCTTTCAATTAGTGTTTCCTCAACACCTCCATCACTGTCCTCAAATATTCCTTATATTCTTCTTCTGTCCTCGAGTAAACCAAGATATCATCCACGAACACAAGAACAAACTTATTCAATTGATCCCTGAATACCCTATTCATAAGATCCACAAAATATGCTGGTGCATTGGTCAACCCGAATGGCATGACCAACCACTCATATAATCCAGACGGCATCCAAAATGCCGTTTTAGGGATACTTTCAGCTGCTACTCAGAGCTGATGAAAACCTGTCATGAGATTTAACTGGGAGAACACTCATGCTTCATTCAACTGATCAAACAAATCATCTATCCATGGAATAGGGTACTTATTCTTCCTCATCACCTTGTCCAACTCGCGGTAGTCTACACGTAAGCTAAGGGAACCAACTTCCTTAGTGGTGAAAGCAACCGGTGCTCCCCACTTGGAAACACTTCTTCAGATAAAACCCTTCTTCAAAAGGTCACTTACTTGCACTTCGAGCTTTCGCTGCTCCCTTGGCGCCATACGACGAAGAGGCATCACTATAGTTCTGGTATCTTCCACTAAATCAGTCCGAAACTTGATCTCTCGGTGTGGTGAAAGTCCGATCACTTCCCCGAAGATGTCCGAATACTCACCAGCAATAGGCATATCTGAAAACTCATCATGCAGGATGTCGAGGGAATTTAGAAAACTAGCCATCACCCCATCACTAGGTAAGCTACCAAACAGTACCCTCCGCCCATCGTCCGCTCTAATGGTCACCGAAGACCCCTCACAGTCTACCACCACCCCATACCTTTGGAGCCAATCGACTCCCAAAATAATGCCAACCCCAGTAAAGCCCAAAACAAAGCAATCATAATTAAACATGCATCCAGATAAAACCAAATTATGACAAATCATACTAAGGCTAGTCGAACCACTGACCGGGTTCCAATCCCAACCTATCTACTAGGTCACTAGATATGAAGGAATGATAAGCTCCAGTATCAAACAATACTCGAACAGGAACATCATAAATGGAAAGCATACCTTGAATAATGACACCCTTTCCTTTCTCCACCGCAGTTGGGGCATTCGACGAAGATGGAACAACGTTGATAGCATATTCTTTCACAATCCGCTTCTCTTTAGGAGTTTGGGGACATTTATCCTTTTGATGTCCCACTCTGCTGGCTTTGCTCGGCAATCTTTGGCATAGTTGCCCTTCTTGCCACAGCTATAACACTCAACTTCGTTCTTACTTTTCTTCTGAACATCCTTAGCTTGGTTCTGTTTCCTCTTATTCTGGGAATTATTGTAACACCCCGGATTTTTGAATAATCGAATTAACTAAATTAAAGAATAATTAATCTTAGATGTGAGAATTAAGGGAAATGGGTTGCGCCATTGTGTTCGTCTCGGAATTCTGGTCGAGATAGAGTCCGAGTTTGCGTATAACGGATATCGGATGAAGGAGATATGGACGAACAAAGTCAGGCGGGAAAAATAGAAGAAAAAATATTGCACTGGCGCACTTGGGAAGTGCGCCAGTATAAATTTGCACTGGCACACCTGCCAAGTCCGCCCAGGCCGAGCAGCAGGCCTGCACAGCTTTCTAGTTCAGTCTAATCCATGTTGTGACTCATTGCTGAGTCCTTTCTGACTCCTTGCTGTCATTAGGGCTGAGGTGTCACCCTATCCCGAGTGAATGGTTTTGATTGACCCTAAGATCATCCGAAGGCTATAATTAAATTAAAATTCTATATAAACATGGGTAGACTCAAACCCTAAATCAAAATAAAAACTGAAACTATGGCCGTCATGCTGTCATCTTGTAACCTAGAGTAGCCGCCACCAACTAGAGGGAAATCAAAGCTAATCAATTTAGTTCTATTCAACATTAATCTAAACAACAACGAATCTACTACAAAGGCGAGCTTAATCAATTTCAGAACTCAAATTTCAGAACACAAGACCTTCTTCTTGTGAGTTCGATTTCTTTAATAAAATAATTAACAATTTAATTGGATTGAGATATGATGCGGATTATATGGTTATGTTGTGAATTATTGACCGCATGTTATTATCTATGTTGTAAATTCTATGATTGGCTTATGTATAATCAATTCATAATGTTGTTTCATAATCTAGTTTGGCTATGTTGTTGGAACTAATTCATATGATAAATCATATGTATATATGCAAGTTTAGAGGTTAATTTAGATATGAATCATATGCAAGTTAATGAAATTATGTACAACCTTACATGTTTCATAACATTTATTTTATGTGTAAATTGGATCTAAAGTTAGGCTATGACATGTGTGAGTTGTATGTTAAATTCTATATGCTAGTTTACATGTTTAGATGCAAGTTCACACCATTGTTATGTTGCATAAATCACATATGCAAGTATATGTATATATATGTTTGGGGTATGAATCATGTAATGTAAGTTTGTGGTTATTGCCTATGCAAGTTTACACCTGATGATTAGATCTATAACATACATGGTTTATGCAAGTTCGTGACTATTACCTAAACAAGTTCACACCTTTAAATTTAGATCTATGACATATGTAGTTTTATGCAAGTTTGTGACTTGGGCCTATGCAAGTTTTAGATGAAGAACCTTATTCACACATGCAAGTTCACCCCTTATGTTTAGATCTAGTTTTATCTATATGTATGTTGTGATGTTTTCTCTTTATTCCATAAGTTAGACTATTCGAGTCTAACGTATATTTTACGGTAAACGAACGAACGTACAATGTGGGGCCATGGGATAATATCAAAAGATTTAATATTGAGAATTGGCGTAAATGCCTTAAATGGCATAAAATAAATTTGTGATGTTAATTGGTATGATTTTACATACCAAAAATAGATGGACATAATTGAGTCAATTATGGCCATAGTTAAATTTGGAATTGATTGATAATTTGAATAGGGAAATTAATTCAAATTGAAGGAATAATTAATTTTGTGTAATTAATCGCCTAAGACACGAGGTTAGGCTCTTTTGTGGTGTAAGACTGCCCGGACCCGCCCGGCAAATCCAGCTGCCACAAATGCCAGTCTAATGTAGGAGGTCTTAGGCATAAATTAAATGCGTGGCAGTTGTAAAGACACAAGGTTAGGCTCTTTTGTGGTGTAAGACTGCCCGGACTCGCCCGACAAATCCAGCTACCACAAATGCCAGTCTAATGTGGGAGGTCTTTACAAGGTTACGGTGTTAATGAATTAAGAAACACTTAACCAGATAAACATGTAGTGGGACATGAGGGGGTTAAGTGAGTGCCTTGGGTGGCATGTGGAATTTAGTGGGTGCCTTGGGTGGCATTTGAAATACGATTAGAAACACTTAACCAAAATTGAAACATGTAAGTGAACATAAATAAGAAGAGGGTTAAGTGGGATGTACTAGAGTGGACTAAGCTTAGGTGGATAGCTTGTGTCAAGTAATGGGGGCCCGTTTCAACCAGTAACCCATAAGTATCTTTGTGGGCTCGACCCAAGTCGAGGACGGGACACACATACTGGGCTTGACTGTAAGAGGCCAAAACGGGTTAGCGGTGGCAACGCAAGTCCAACGGGTTCATGTGCGTGTGTGGGCCCGGGCTGGTAGGTAAGATGTTGTTGCATCGTGTAGGTATAAGCCGTGCATTGTTGGTGGTGTTGGGTTGTCACTTTGGGGAGTGATACACCCCACTGTGGGGCCAGCACGGGTATCTACGAGTTAGGGAGCCGATCGCATGGGGGTAGTGGGTACACCTAGTGAAGATAGGGGCAGGCGGCACCTATGAAGGCAACTAGGGGTGCACGAAACTACCATTATCATTATTAAGTTCTGCAGACGGGATCAACTTTAGGGTGACTAGTGGTGGTGCAGTATAGTAATTATCTTATAGTGGTTTAGGTGTGCCTTTAACATTATCTTTGTTCATCTTATTTCCTTGTTTACTCTTCTTTACCCAATTGTTCACAGTCATTTCCTTATTTTCCAACTTATGCCTTAGCCTAGTTATTTTGGTAATTATATTGTTAAAGTTATCGCACTCGCCAGACTTTATGTTTGACCCCCTTTGTTTCCACCTCTTTTCTTCCTTTCCCCCCCAGGCGCTCAGGGTGGAACTAGCACCAATGGAGCTTGATTTTGGACTACTGTATCTCTTGCTTTTAGAAGTTGCTTGGATCGCTGAAGTAAAAGTTCAGCCTATCTTATTTATGGCTATTTTGTGTTGGGGTTATGTCTTTCAATTTATGTACTTTGATTTAGTCAAGATGGATATTATGTACTTTGACTCTGGTTTTTGATGATGTAATCATACCTATGTGTTTACCGCTGCAATGAATAAAATTTTAAAGTTTTAAGTACTGCTTATATCTGTCTTGTTGTTAAGTTTCTGTTCTATACACACTTAAAATGCTCCATAGAAGTTAATGCATTCCCTTTGTGAGTGACATTAATGGACGTGGGGTGTTACAATAATTCTTTCCTCCACCGCTTGCCTGCGGCTTTGGCTCCACTGCAGACGTAATAACAACCTCTGCCTTTGACTTAGGGTAAAGGCTCTTGGATCTCAATGCCTTTCCCACAATAGATTCAAAAGTCTCATCTATATGATTTATCAGCCTTTCCCCCAAGTACTCATCCAAGCCAATTATGAACTTTTCATTCTTCTTCTCGGCAGTATCGATAAGGGATGGTCCATACTTCGATAAAGTATCGAATTCAGCAATATATTCCGAGACTGCCCTACCATTCTGCTTAAATTCCAAAAATTTCCTAAATAATTCTAATTTCTGAGCAGTTGGAATAAACTTGTCAATGAATCGGGTCTTAAGCTGATTCAAAGTAACTTGATCCTCGAGAGTAGCTGCTTTAATAGCATTCCACCAATTCATAGCTTGTCCTTAAAGTTGACGCGATGCTTGCTTTCTCTTCATTGCATCATCGATTCCTAAATCCTCGAAGATGTGCTCACAACTATCCAGCCAATCTTGAACATCCGTAGCCGACTTCGTTCCATGGAATGACTTCCCACCAAGACTAGTATAATCCTTGTTGAGCTTGGCGAAACTGGCCCTAGGCGCCTGCACGGCTGCACCACCACCGTTAGCAACATTAGGAACTGGCCCCTGAAAATCCATAAGCATCTCCCTCATGAAGGTAGTGAACATCGTCCTCATATCAGGGACATTCCTATTATTGGCCCCTGAACCCATACTCCTCGTATATCGGCTCATCGTTCAATATGTAAAGAGAAACGATTAACCATCTCCATAGTTGTACTAGTGCAGTGCGACTTCATCCTTAGATATACTAATAGTATATATATAGCTTTTAAAAACCAAAATATCACAAATACACGCTCTCATATACGTATACTATCTCTCCTTGGTGTCTTTCCCTAAGTTAACTACGCAACGTAGCCTCTGATACCATGTGTAACGGCCCGCCCCGCACCAGCCGACATTTCTCCCAAAATGCGCTGTGCCGATGTCCAACCAACATGGGACGGTCGTCAAAGAAAGGAAATTAGAACTAAGAATCACCAAAGAACCTGTAGTATTTATCACAACGCATGGAATAAAATATAATAGCAACATAACTTGATATAAAACAGGCGAGACAGTGCATAAGCTGAGAACTAAACCATCATAGCAGCGGAATCCAAAATACAGCTTATGATCCAAACCATCATTATTACAACTTCAAAATAATGTCTCAAAAGCAAAAATATACTACTAATGCCCAAAGTAGTAACTAGCAACAACACAAGGAAAATATATGTAAATACTACATAGAAGCCTCCTGTTCGTCTCCGGACATCTACTCGTGCATAATCACATGACCTGTCTCTAGTCTGCTCATTTAGGAGCACCCAGAGTAATAAGAAAAGACATAAAACTCTGGGTCAGACAAAAGTCTGGTATGAGCGATAGCAACAAAATAAAACAATAACAGGTATAAATGGTCATACCTGAACCTGGACCTGCAACCAAAGAGTTAGCACAATAAGATGTACTGTAACGACCCAGTGGATTCGATGCCCGAATTCCAACAACAATACATAAACTTGTATTACTTGTCGAAACCCAAGTATCGAAAACACCAGATTGTTATTGAAAGAAAATAGAGGGTGAGATAAGAAAGAAAGAATTATTAGAATAGAAGAAAAAGAAGAAGAATCACACAACAACATCAGAGTCTCACATCGCAGCAGAACAAAATATAATATAGAAATAACTTTATTGAGAGCTTTGAATTAAAACTTACAATCATCAGAATACATCAACACATTTGGACAGTTATAAATATTTGTCCTCATTTACAACATACAGCGGAATAAAATACGTCTGAACTCCTCTAGCTCGTCCCTGGACTTTGTAGCATCCGATAATCTGAACCTATACACCCCGGTTTAATCCGAGCATTACAAACACCGAGTTAGTCTGGTGAACCAAAGTTAGAAAACTCGATAAGTTTATATAACATCCATATTGATTTTAAAGTCAAAAATCCTTTTTTGAAAGAAAAGGATAATAGTAAGACCAACCTACACAATAACACAGATGATTTTTATCTTATTATAACCCAAAACATTTTTGAAATCATATATTTCTCTGATATTATAATAGTGTCTAAATACAAGTAAATATCAATCTAGTGGAACGCTTGCATCTCACGCTCCACATATATAGTATAAAACTGCGGGCTCCTATTGGAGATTGGATTTCCAACTATGACAAGGTATGTTCCGATAGTGTATCTCTAAAGGGGAATACACTGGGTTCAACAAGAACGCCTTGCAACTTGGCCCACACATGACCAACCACTCATTTCGCTTGAGTGTATCGAATGTATATCACCAACGGTTGGGAGCTACCCACCGTTTTGCCGAAAAGGGACAACATCGATAGATTAAAGAAGCAAAGGGAATTTCTCTAGATTAGTAATTATACACCCTAATGGGTGCGACCTACATAGCCATGCTGCTTGCCCGATTTTTGTCATTTCCCGGTTGTAGAGGCTTGAGGTTTAACATTTCCTTTAGAACAACACCATATCTTTAAATGCCACATCGCCAGATCCACCAAATCACTAATTGACGTTCACAAAAATATTCTGGGTTTTTATGCTAAGAGAAGGTGTCTTCTCTGGCACATACAGAGATACGATTGTAAAAATCAACATACGTGATTCTTAAGAAATACTCTGTCAGACATTCGTCCATACAAGTCACCCAAAAACAGGATGAACCGAAGGTACCCTCCTACCACATCCTAGGAATGACCCTACAGATCGGTCGCGAGTAGTCCTTACAAATCCATAAATTTCAACCACGACCGAACCACAGTATATCTCTGGTTATAAAATATAAGTTAAGTTTATATATAGTAAACTTTGAAAACTATAGGAGTTGATCAGAGATATAAGTAACCCTTCCGTTTTACGAAGATCTATAGTCTTCAATTGCTCCGCCTTGATCAGTATCTGATATCTTCTCAATTTCGTATTTTTTAGTCGAAATGGTTTTCGAATATAATTCGATCTCGGTCTTTCCGTACCAATAGTCGTATTGGTCAGATTTTGATATTCGGTTATTTAACTATCAAATAAGCGACCATTCAACCATAACAATAAAATGAACTCACTAGTTCAGTATTCAGCATCATTCGACCTTTTTAATTTAAAACTTCTTAATATTTAAATATTTCAAAACGCGGTATTTATTTCTTATTTTAGAATAAGAATATTTGCAAAACCATTTTTAAATACTTTAACATTAATATATATATATATATATATCAAATATTTGAGTTCAATTAATTTCCATATAAAAACATCGTTACGAATCACTTTAATCTCCATTACTAGGAAACAAGACTAACACTTATTTCCTTTTTAAATATACTCATTCAAACTTATCCCATTAATTTCTTTACTTCATAATACCGTTATATTTTGACCAAATCTCCTTTTATTTCCTTTACATTGGAAATATCTTATATATATATATTCTTAAATTCCTTTATTTGGAATTATTATTATAATTCCTCGAACCCTTTCGTAGTCGAAAACATTTCCAATTCTTAATTCTCTTATCTTACCACTTATCAACCTATATGATTCCCCTTCTAATCCGTTTAACCAATTCTACTTTGGAAATCTCGTTTCAATTTCAATCGTTTCACTTAATTTCATTAAGTAATGTCAACTAAAAACTAATGTTTTAACGTCACTCCCCTTTTTATAATCCTTATTAATACAACTCAGCTTTAATATAAACTCCTTTCTATCACGATTTCTTTTTACTTACTTCAACCTTAAATAAACATTTATTTAAGCTATTACTTCAGTTCAAAATCTCTTTTATAACTTCGTTATAAAAATTCGGGCTTTACCCAAAAATGCGATCATAAACTCTTTTCAATTTCAACTCGATTCTATTTCAAACTCTGATTTCTTATTAAAATGAATTTTACTTTGAAAGAAATCTCTTAAATTATTAATAATTAATTAATAATTTATTTCATCACTAACTACTATAAAAGTAGTTAAGTCCTTTATTACTAAAATAAATAATAATTTTCTCTAATTAAATCTTAACAAATATTTGTTAAGCAATTTCATTAGATTTATATAAAAATAAACTAATCTAATAATTAATCTCAGTTAAAGTGGTCGAATTAGTCAATTCAAAATATGGTTGTCTCACTAACTAATTCAAATTTATTTCTTCCTTTAAATTAATTACTAATATAATTAATTTAAATAAATCCATTTAATCTAAATCTTTACCCTGTTAGGTTAATCTCTACTTATCTGCTAATAATCCTTATTAACATAAGAATTTATTTTATAAAACAATTTAATGATTTACTTATAAACTTTATATGTGATAAATAATATCCATTTATTTCCTTTAAAATAACTTTTATTCGAATAATAGATTTAAAAATCCATATTCAGTTATAAACTAAATTCATAACTTCGTATCAATTGATTCACCTTATGGTAAATAAATATTCATAAAACAATTGATTTACAGGCCATATGCTGCAAATTACCCAACCAATAGTGTCCATTGGTTAATAATAAAGCAAACGTTGAATTTAGATTCAATGATCAATAATCAAATCAATCAGCCTATCATATTGGTTAAACAGTTCATATAATGTGATATGAAAATGATCAATAAATTTGAGGAATCCAGTTGGATCCCTCCAATCTGTTTTCTTTGCATCCAAATACGTTACCCCAATTTCAATTCAATAAACGGAAATAATATTCAATAATAAATAAATAACAGTAAAACAAACATCTATATTTTTATTTATCACGTTTATATTATTATAAACGTAACCAAAAAGGCAAGTTACCTTGTTTGGAACTAACTGCTAAAATAACGGTTAGATTTTATTTAAATTAAACTAACGTTTAATCAACCAATTCAACCAATATATATTAACAGAAAACAACAAATAATTATCAACCATAGCAAACAAAATAAACCCGACTTATATATATAAAATATTAATGGGTAAAACCCAAGTGAGTTATACTCACCGGATTTCAATTCGTTTGCTGTAGTGGTTGGATTACAGTTAAATTAAACATCGTTTAATTTAACTGAAGTTCTCAACTGTCTCCATTTCCATCCAAAATAGTTCTAAAATGTCGTCCTTGTCGATGTGATCCAAACGCTTCCGGCCTTGCCGATTTCTGGCAATATATGAACACATTACAGCATTTATACGGTCATAGGTTTTAAGTTAAACAATAACTTTTAATTAAATTTTAATTAACGTTAATTATGTCAATATATAAATCACGCACGTTATAAAAGGATTTTGTATTTTTTCACATCATAAGTTCTTTCCAGTCAGGTATCGATTATAGTGTGTTCGTTCCATTAGTCAATAATATATAAGACAATTGCCAACATAAAAATTCTTAACTAATTACTTACCTAAATCAAACCGTGCTTAAGACTGCATAACCCTGATTAGGCACGGTGGCCACGTTCTAATATTCCCATGTTTTTCCTCTTCAAAGAAAATGAACCCAACTTCCTTGTTTTCCTCTTGAACCCGCACATCCTAAGACTTCATGCATGATTTCCTTTTTTTTCTATAAAAACCAGTGCCCACTTTATTATTGTAGCTCGCTACATCTCCTATTTCACTACATCCATTTTTTAACCCAACTTCTACGGTAAACTCACGTCACCACGTGTACGTTCTTCCTCACATGCGATTGAACTAACATGCCCCTCCTCCTGCATATAACATTTATCCTCCTTTTACCAATTCTTCTCCATGCATTTCACCCTATTCTTTACTACTACTTTCTAATATTTCTCTCTCTGCCACCACGTTACATGACCAACTCATTTACTTCCCTACTACACTCCTTCCAGTTTCACTTCTGCTTTATTTTGAAACCCAAGCTCCATCACCCCACCTGCTAACGTTCAAAATGTGCCAAACCTCCATACTTCTTTCCTGTCAGCCCAACAATGCTTCACCCATTACTTCTTGACGCAAAACATTATGTCCCCATGTTGTTACATACGTGTCTCCTCCTTTGTGACTTATTCTTCTCCATTGTACAAACGTGTTCACCCCTTTCTTCCCTCTCAGGCTCTCACTTTTTGTTTATACGCCCACTGTCCCTTCTTCCCTTTGTTTTGTTTTATATACTCATGGTTCAAAAAGGATATGGGTCTAAACAAATATGGTTGTTGTAGCTCTTCGTTTACACCTCATGCGCCCTCACCACTGGACACTTCTTCTTCCACCCCCACTACTTCATGTTGAACCCAACATGCCTCACACCTCATCACATTAAAGCCACACAGTCTGATATATAATTACATTGCTATGAAAACTAACCCAACTTTCTACCTTTCGTTTAACTGCTCATGCCACGTTGGACAGCATACGGATCACAGCACGCCTCTGATAATTCCTCCACTGCAACAGTTCTGATCCTCTCTCCACCTTGCACCTAAACGCTGTCTCCTTCTAAAATGCTTGCACCTTCCTCTAGTACCGTCAGATCGACCATGAAAAAGCTCCTCCCTGACCTCCTGAGTACACCAAACAAACCGCCACCATTCAGAAAGGAGCATTCACTTAGTTGATCATTTCTCTAGTGGAATGTTACTCGTGAAAATGAGTGAAAAGGGAGGAAGAAGGGGGAAGAGTTGGGAGGAGGGCTGCCATTTGTTTGGAAGAGGCAGCTGTTAATTTGGTTGCTGAAAAATAATAATTAGGTAAGGAAGAGGTATTTATACAAGAGGAGGAGGTGTGGCATGCAAGAAACTACTTTGTGTGGTAGGCAAGAAATGTATTTGTGTGGGGCGCAAGAAATGCGTTTGTTTGGGATGCAAGGAAAAGGAATTGGCATGCTAGAAAGAATAGATAGTGCGGAAGTTTATCTGGTTATATTGAAAATATATAAATTGTTTATATATTATAACATATTCGATTTTACGGTTAATCGTTGTTTACCGTGAATAGTTTAAATATACGTACCGCAACACTCTAACTTCGGACGTAATGAAATTGTATACACCGCTACGTTCTATTGTTCTGGTCTCAATGGAATTTATTTCATTGAAAACGGACACTGTTTACACAGCGTCGTTATTTAAATTAATCGGTTCACCTTTAAATTGTGTGCACCGATAAAACAATCCCGACTGGCTCCAAACTGAAAATATAACAATAATTAGTTATACGCATTCCAGTAAAACTCGTTTCATCGAAAACGGAGGTCGTTAGAAAAATAAACATTTCCTAAGCCCTTTATAATAACGATAAAATATATTTGAATCCACAATAATTCTATAAAAATAATAATAGATTATTTTTATCGTATCTCTCCAAATAAAATATACACAGCTTCAGAGAAAACCAATACACTTTTACTCAATATATACAGTTTTGGGTTAAATGATATTCAAATTATGCATAAAAATCCTTAATATTTAATAAATAAACATTATTGTTTTATTAACAAATTCCATAGCAACTATTTGAAAATTCGAATTAGACATAACTAACAATCTATAATATGAAACCTCCATTTTCTCTCTTCCATTAGAAAATTATAATCAAATCGATTTCATCATTTCTTATTTCATAGAATTCTGACTAAAAATGGAGTCTATACATTCAATTGAAATTCAAATCGTAAATTACGAACTACCGCGATCGTTACATCTCGAATTATAATTATATATAAATTATACGTTTAAACTTCGTTATATAAACGAATTATGTATTATAAATCCAAATCAATATTTTATGTAATAAAATAAATTAAATATTTAATCACAAAAAATACGGGACGTTACATTCCTCCCCCTTAAAATAATTTCGTCCCTGAAATTACTAAGGTAGAACGAATGCTACAAATCCCATTATCTTTCCAAAAATCCAATTTAATTTGAAACAAAAAATCACTTCATTATTGTAAAATAATTTCAAAAACATCGAAAATTTTCTGACACGTTAAATTTTCGGAAAAATCCGGCAGAGTCTCCCCTGTATGGAGTGACTTCTATGATATCACAGGATCAAAATATATATATATATATATATATATATATATATATATATATATATATATATATATATACATCGACCCATACGGTCAAAAGACAAAATTTAAAAACCAAAATTTATATTTTCGCGTAGGCGTACCTTATGCGAGCGCTATCGAGCATACTAGCTCAATTTATTGCGATATACTGAACCAAAATTAACCTCAAAGTCTTCTAACACCTGTATTCAACTCAGTTCACCATGTAAGTAATATTCTTATGAAATTTTATATAACATTTCATTGATCAACAAGGGTAACCAAACAAATTTCCAAGATCAAACACATAACATCATTTACTTACAAATCTAGGGTTAAATTCTTGATTTCAAATCATATTTGATTCATTCACATATTATATTGGAATTTAGTTTTTGATTCATTCAAATTTCACCCAATTGAACAAACAATCAACCAACCATGCACAATTTACTTAACCAAATCATTCAGTTTATTTCAACTCCAATTAATATTCAATATTAATGTTTACTTATATTTCACTTGGTTTTATCAATCGATTAATATCCAATAAATATTTAATTATTAATTTGACTTCCAAATTCTAAATTTGTCTTTACTTAACCAAATGAAGTTTAATTTCCTTAATTAATTAACTAATTAATTTTCCAATTAGTTAACTTCCATTACAAAATCTAAATTTCGATTCATTTTAATTCCAACTTGAAATTCTCATTTATGAATTTCATTATGAAATCTCCTGGTTATCAAACCATTCAAATTTCATAATCAAATTTGAATTCCATTCATTTTGATCAAACACACAAATACTCAATAATTTGATGAAATTATTTTCTTTTTATACAAAAATACAATTTGGGGAAGAATTATTTCATTTACCCTCTTTACAAAACAATATTGCATCAGCTGCTAGTTCAAATGCTTCTCAACCCTTGAACTGATCAAATAACACAATACAAAAAATTTATATATAAAATATACAAATACGCGCTCTCATACATATACACTCAAACTCAATTTAGGGTATTTCTAACCCCATCTCTATCAAGTCACGCCACAAAGCCAAGGTTATTACTAAACCATATGCTCTGATACCACTGTAACGACCCAGGGGATTCGGCGCCTGAATTCCAACAATAATACATAAACTCGTATTACTTGTCGAAACCCAAGTATCAAAAACACTAGATTATTATTGAAATAAAATAGAGGGTGAGATAAGAAAGAAAGAATTATTAGAATAGAAGAAAAAGAAGAATAACGCAACAACATCAGAGTCTCACATTGCAGTAGAAAAAAATAATATAATATAGAAATAACTTTATTGAGAGCTTTGAATTAAAAACTTACAATCATCAGAGTACATCAACACATCTGGACAGTTATAATTATCTGTCCCCATTTACAACACACAGCGGAATAAAATACGTCTGAACTCCTCCAGCTCGTCTCTGGACTTTGCAGCATTCGATAATCTGAACCTGTACACTCCGGTCTAACCCGAGCATTACAAAAACCGGGCCAGTCTGGTGAAGTAGAGTGAGAAAACTCGATATGTTTATATAACATCCATATTGATTTTAAAGTCAAAAATTCTTTTTTGAAAGAAAACGATAATAGCAAGACCAGCCCACACATAAACACGGACAGTTTTTACCTTACTATAACCCAGAACATTTTTGAAATTGTATATTTCTCTGATATTATAATAGTGTCTAAATACAAGTAAACATTAATCTAGTGGAACGCTTACATCTCACACTCCACATATATAGTATAAAACCACGGGCTCCTATTGGAGATTGGATTTCCAACAATGACAAGGTATGGAACCACCTTCCAATAGTGTATCTCTAGGGGGAATATACTGGGTTCAACAAGAACGTCTTGCAACCCGGCCCACACATGACCGACCACTCATTTCGCTTGAGTGTATCGAATGTATATCACCAACGGTTGGGTGCTACCCACCGTTTTACAGAAAAGGGACAACATGGATAGATTAAAGAAGCAAAAGGAGTTTCTCTAGATAGGTGATTATACACCCTAATGGGTGCGACCCACATAGCCATGTTGCCTGCCCGATTTTTGTCATTTCCAGGTTGTAGAGGCTTGAGGTTTAACATTTCCTTTAGAACAACACCATATCTTTGAATGCCACATCGCCAGATCCGCCAAATCACTAATTGACGTTCACAAAATTATTCTGGGCGTTTATGCTAAGAGAAGGTGTCTTCTCTACCACATACAGAGATACGATTGTAAAAATCAACGTACGTGATTCTTAAGAAATACTCTGTCAGACATTCGTCCATACAAGTCACCCAGAAACAGGATGAATCGAAGGTACCCTCATACCACATCCTAGGAATGACCCTACAGATTGGTCGTGAGTAGTCCTTGCAAATCCATAAATTTCAACCATGATCGAACCACGGTATATCTCTGGTTATAAAATATAAGTTAAGTTTATATATAGTAGACTTTGAAAATTATAGGAGTTGACAAAAGATTTAAGTAATCCTTTCGTTTTACGAAGATCTATATCTTCAATTGCTCTGTCTTGATCAGTATCTAATATCTTCTTAATTTCGTATTTGTTAGTCGGAATGGTTTTCAAATATAATTCGATCCCGGTTTTTCCGTACCAACAATCGTATGGGTCAGATTTTGATAGTCAGTTATTTAACTATCAAATAAGCAACCATTCATTCATAACAATAAAATGAACTCACTAGTTCAATATTCAGCATCATTTGGCCTTTTTAATTTAAAACTTCTCAATCTTTAAATGTTTCAAAACACAGTATTTATTTCTTATTTTAATATAAGAATATCTGCAAAACCATTTTTAAATACTTTAACATTAATTCATGTGACGGCCCGCCCCGCACCAGCCGGCATTTCTTCCGAAAGTGCACAGTACACATGCCTAACTAGCATAGAACGGTCGCCAAGGAAAGGAAATGTAATAACCCGGAAAATGCGAACCAATTTAAAAATTTTAAATTTGGTTATTACAAAAGAATTTGAATAATTGAAATAGCATATTTCAATAAAGTAAAGAATTGGGGCCAGTATTGCAGTTTGAAATTTTGAATACAAACCTTGTCTGACTTTACCGGGTGGAAAGTATAAAAGATTTTAGTGAAACTGAAAATATTTAAATCTGTCTATGAATACCTTTCTAACGAATCTGAAAAATCGAAGTTTCATAACGGGAATCAAAAGTTATGGCCGATTGAATTTTCAGAAAGGTCGCTATATAGCATGTATAGCCCCTGAAAATTGATATTTTGCATACGACCTCGGAATTCGACGAAACCACTTTTGTTGGGTGCGGGATGTCAAATTATTGCTAAGTTTCAAATTTCATAATTTTTGAAGCTAGTATGTGAGCGGGGCAAAAGAAAATGTGATTGGTCAATTTCTGTTAAAATGGGTCGACCTAAAAATGGCCGTTTTTCAAACGAGCTCAGAATTCAACGAAACTGGTTTTGTTAGGACCGTATCGTCAAAACAAAGCTAGATTTATTTTTCTGGAATTTTTCGATTCAGTTTGTGGCCCTGGAAAATTGAAATGTACGTTCAAATTAAATATTGAATGTTTTATATTTTAATTTGAAAAATAACTGACTGTAATAGTCGAATTGGCCAACGAAACATATCCCATTGTGATCGGAATGGGGGTGTTTAGCTAGGGGCGACAGTCGTTGGGTTTGATTTCGAGTTCGTTTGTAAAAACACTATTTAAAATTTCCTATAAAGCCTCGACCAATAGGATTTTTCCTTTAAAAAAAAATATCTCGAAAAACCCTAGCCGCCAGGCGATATCGACGACCCACGTTGCTCGAAACTTCCCCTCGATTTTTCCGCCACCACAGGCGAAGCTACGCCGCGCCACCACCCCAGTTCGACGGCCCTTCTTCCCCTCTCCAAATCCGACCAAACCCTACCCTCCACCATCGCCTGTATCGCCTGAACCACCCCCACGAAGTCGACGTCTTTCCGACGCCGCCCAGCCTTCCTCCAACCACCGAACTGACCTCACTCCTAGACGCAGGCGCGCCTCTCCAAGCCCGAGGGCGTGGCACTACCTGATCGAAGCAACGATCTACGGATTTCACGAATTTTGCAACCCTAGTTCTGAACAAAAATAAAGGTACGACCTTTATTATTCTGAAATGAAAATAACATTATAAAGCGTTGCAAAACTTTGAAAAATAATATCTTTTTCGTTCGTTAACGAAATTCGATGAAACAGGAGACACCGTGACTGCAAGGAGGCTCTCTACCATCTAGAAGAAGCCGCGGATTTTTCTGATCTTCCTAGGATTTTTAGCACTACAAAAACCAATGTGAGGAATCTAAACTAAATTGTGTGAATGGAATCGCGTTGTATAAATTATATAAGCAAAGTGTAAATTATATACGCATTGTATACCTCATGTACATGTGTTGTATAAGTTATATTAGCGATGTATAAATTATACAAGCGTTGAATATAACATATATGCTTTGAATTGTGATGAAATGCAAGTGAATTATAGAAATAATATATATATATATATACTCCCCTCGTCCACAGACCATGGACGATATTTATTGCTTGTGATTGACGTGATATGATATGGTATGACGAATGGTTGGAAATAATTGTTTGTGGTTGATATTGTGGTCGAAAAATACCCTCTTGTGGTTGAAACAATTTAGAATAGGATTGTGGAAATGAAAATAAAACATTCCGACTGCGTGCGAACTAAATGAATGATCCCCATTGTCAAAAACCGCGAGGTTTTAAGGTAGAGCGAGGAGCCGTACTAGGGACGGTCCCGGTTTTAACTACTCTGTCGTTATGCTGCCGAAATTTTCTAAAATATACATGTGTTAGAATAATTTTCATTCGTTGAAATAAATTACATATGTTGAAACAAATATTCATGTGTTGAGTTGCAATTCATTCGTTGAGTTGAAATTCATGTGTTGAATATTATTTGAATTTAAACAAATAGCTTTAGCGATAAAAATCACATTTTTATATATATACGAACTATAGAAAATATTCATGTGTTGAGTTACAATTCATTCGTTGAGTTGAAATTCATGTATTGAATATTATTTGAATTTAAACAAATAGCTTTAGCGATAAAAATCACATTTTTATATATATACAAACTATAGAAAATATTCATGTGTTGAGTTGCAATTCATTCGTTGAGTTGAAATTCATGTGTTGAATATTATTTGAATTTAAACAAATAGTTTTAGCGATAAAAATCACATTTTTATATATATACAAAGTATAGAGAATATTCATGTGTTGAATTGAAATTTGTTCGTCGAGTTGAAATTCATGTGTTGAATGTTATCGTATTTTAAAATAAAATGAATAGACAATAAAAACTACATTTTTATTGTGAATATGAAGTATTAAAAACATTCACGTGTTGAATAAATATTTTTGATGATAAAATTATTTCTTTTATCATGTATACGCTTTGATAAAAATAGACACGTGTTGAAATAAATAATAGTTTGCTAGAAATATTATTATTGGCTTTGTTCTGCATATATATATATACATGTGTTGAACAGGAAAAATGGATTAGCTGTAGAGTAAAGAAATTATTTGCGTGCCCGACAAATAGGTAAACCTTGATGAGTTGGCTGCGCAATTTTATTTTTATATCAACTCCTGTGAATGCCATTGGATGCGGAGTGCTGGTTATTCTGTGTGAAATAATAAATATCGCCATAGGATAGTAACAATTAATTTTGAACTACACTACATGGCATACTTCTTGACGATAGGCATACTTCATCATATTCCGCATAAGCAATTAGAGCTTGTGTGACGAGGTGGAAGATTTACCATACGAGCGAGAGGCTTGTATGGCGATGATTATATACTACAGGTTGAACTGATGACTGATATGGACTCTATAAAATATAACGATAAATTGCCAGATTAATAAAAACCCCACACGGGTCTGGAGTTGACAATAATCACGTCTCTCTAGTTATTAGATACGGCACATGGACTATTTATTTCCACACGGAAACGGGGTGACAAGAATTTATTATCTGGAGTGATTATCTATACATGCTCCCCCGTAAACACCAGAATATATCACTATAGATATATGGGTGCTTTTTAGGATTTATTGGGTACCTAAGACGGCCCAATAAATTTCCAAACCCCTCCCCGTACAAAGGAGGTTATGGCGAAATTTTTCGAAATATTAAGGCATTAATGAAATATTTGAAGTGAAAACGAAGTTGAAAATATAGAATGAACTATGGTTGGAATTATAGAATGAACTATGGTTGGAATTATAGAATGAACTATATTTATATATATAAATATAAATATAATTAAAAGGAATTGAAGCTGTGCAGTTCGTGTTTCGGAATCGTAATTTGAAACGATTAGTACGAGAAATCCGACCATCGGATTTTCCTGAAACCGCAACCGCTGGGTTCGCCTTGGAAATATCTTCCCAACGGCACCAACCTTGTAAAAATCCAACGGTTGGATTGTCCAGAATGTTTAATTCAAATCTGAAGAAAAACAGCGACAGAATCGTTTATATTTATATATAAATATAAATATAATTAAATTAAATCGAATAACGATGCTGCAGTTCGAATTTTGAAACCGTAACTTCAAACGACTAGTGTGGAAGATCCGACCGTCGGATTTTCGCGAAACTGGAACCGTTGGGTTCGCTTTGGGAATATCTTCCCACTGATATAGACTTTGTAGAAATCCAACGGTTAGATTTTCCGATATGTGTAAAACATATTAAGGGAAAAACAGCGCCAGTGCCACGACACGACCTAAAACATCGTTTAATTAATTATGGCCATTTTTAAATAAAGAAAAATGGCGAAAAATCGTTATAAAATATTATAAGCAACATAGATTGCAAATAAACCAATTGGGCTTGAATTGTTTGATATTTGATGGTTGTATGTGTTTGACACGAAAATAACACTAAAGAACTGAAAGATGGATGTCGAATAATATAACCATGGAAAGAATCGATTTAAATTCTAATTACGTGAATTATTTGAAAAGGCCGAGCTAACCCTCATTTCAAATAATTTATCGAGCGATTCGAATTGGAAAATACAAAGACAATTCAAGACCGACGATCTTCGTATCGGTTGGATGGGCGCTGCTGAGGTTCCTGACTGGAGTAGCTACCATGAAGGAACGGAAGTAGTAGCCGTCTGAACGTATGTGTTGATTGTACGGATATACGAGGAATTTGACGCCTCCGGTTTCGTTCAGACCCAGAACGGACTTGGAAATGGACTGTGTGTCTGACATTGGATTTTATTCTATAATGATTGATCTCTGTTAAATATATATCTGTTTGGCGGCGGAGAATTTATTCTTTTGCTTAACGCCCTTCTCTGAGACGTACGAGCTCAAAGGTTATATATCGATAGAAATCAATCGTATGGAGTGGATTGCCTATGTGGCATGCCAAGATGCTGTGATCAAGGCTTCTGTTGCAAAGCAAAGTCTTGTGGATGATGATCAAAGCACGGTCTACGTGGACGGGCTTTGTGTATAGCGTGGATTCGCGAGCCTCACACCCCGGTATGAGTTGAAAATGGGATACAGACTACAGGGAGAGCACGACGTTTCTTTCTAGCTATGGTGGTGTCAGTGACTTACCAGCCCTGACATTTATATCTATTTTTCACCTATGTGGTTGTTGGAATGCAAGGCGCCTCGATTATAGGTCTGTAAGGACTGGGAAACGTGTGTTCAGAAATTGCCAATCCTCAAACGTAAGAGAGGACCGGCCCTGAAGCATCCAGGGTTACCCAGTGTATGTAGTCCTGAGGCATTTGCTAGAATGTCTCGAAGCGGAGAGGAGCTGGCCCCTTGCCTCGACTCATGACGGAAATCCAATTTCCAATACGAAATAATGGACTCGATTGTAGAACTAGTATGGCGACATAGTAGATGGTAGCTATGCCGCCTATGATTGATATTTATGATGCTATTCGTTTTTGAAACATATATGCACTAGTAATAATATCAAATGATTTTGCTTTATACGTATTAAGCATATTTGGCCATTATAAGGTAAAACTCTATCCTCCGGATTGCGTTGCATTGTATGATGGGACTTGAGTCTTATAATGGCTTCATTCTTTTTAAAAAGCATTACGTTGTTTTAAAGAATTTACTTTGTTTTAAATGCACTAGCAATCACTGGAGTAAACCCGTTGCGCGAAAGTGGCGTGGTCCTATGATTTGCTTATTACTGTTGTTTAAACTGTTAATTAGATTCCTCATACCAGTCCCCATGGCTGACTCGTTGTTTGTTTCACTTTGCAAACGCGGGTGCCCTTATTTTCACACGGGCAGCCTAGTTCACAGGTGACAGGTTGTTTTTGGCTCTGCACTGTTGCATAGAGTGCATTTTGGCTCATGGCGAGGCTGACTTCACAGAGATGACTTTGACATTTTCCGCCATTATTGTACTTGTATTATGATTCTGCCACTGGCGATGCAGACTGATTTACTTTCTGTACTTATTATCGTATGTATATGTACCGCCTTCGGCGATGTAGACTGATACCCTTATTATGTCTCACTGCATGTATGTATTCTGCCTCTGGCGATGATGACTGATCACTTCCCTTTTATTTACTAAGTTATATCCTACGATGTGCTATTCTGATGTTGTTACATGTTGTGATTCCGCTGTCATATCCATGTAAAATTATTCTATTTATTGTTTTTGCTATTATTTGTACTCTGCTATGATGATTGATGTGTTATATCCCAACGATTATCCTTAATACCGCCCCTCGGATTTTGGGATTGTCACAGTTGGTATCAGAACTTTGGTTAACCTTAGTTCCGGGATCTAACACATTAAACACCTCGTTAGAATAGAATCAGTAGTGTTCTAAGGCGAGTAGCTCATTAGAGATAGGATTAACAATGTCCTAGAATGAGCTAAGCAGATTAGCAAAACAATTTGATCAGTACATCATTACCTTTCCTTATGTTCCCCTGCTTTATCATATATGAAAATTATCAAATCTGTGAGCTTGACTCTTTTCTTGCTTATACAGTACTCTTTCTGATGGCTACACGAGCAGCAGCAGCTAGAGGAGGCCGTGGAGGCCAAGCAGGAGTAGCAGGAGGACGGGGGAATATCCCTGTAGTTGTGGAAGGCCCTATTGTTCAGCCACCAACAACCCAGGACTTCGAGCTAGACAGAGTAGCGAAAAGGTATAGGAACCTTGGGGGAAAACCCTTTTCTGGCACTGGTACAGTGACAGAGGCTATAGCTTGGTTGAAGACCTGTGAAAAGATCTTTGAAGGAATGGGATTGGGGACCAACAACAAAGCACGACTAGGTATTTGGCTCCTACAGGAGGAAGCAGAGTTGTGGTGGGATGCCATCACCTCAGAAGATGCAGCAGGTACTGTGAGGACCTGGGAGCAATTCAAAACCATGTTCAACGAGAAGTTTGTACCTGAACAGGCTTTAAAGAGGATGCGAGAGCAGTTTGCTAATCTCCAGCAAGTAGATCTCTCTATCTAGGATTACCTCAATAAATTCACTCAGTTGTCGCGCTATGCTCCAGAGCTTATTATGACTAACAAAGCTAAGAACAAGAGGTTTATATTTGGGCTAAAGCGCAAGTACCTTGACAGAGCCATGAGCAACATCAAACTCTCCTTCTCAGAATTGGTAGAAATGGCTTGCAATTATGAAGATATGGATGAAAGGCACGCCAACCAAGACCGCGCCAAAAGCCAAGCTGGAAATAAGCGCAAGGCTTCAGCAGATCAGCCAGAGTCTAGCATTACAGCGGCCGCTACTCAGAAACCTGGAAAGATACCGAAAGGGAATTGCTACAACTGCGCGAAGCCAGGACATTTTTCTAATGTGTGCAAAGCCCCGAGGAAGCCAAAGGCAAATCCAGACTCAGCCGAATGCTACAACTGCCATAAGAAAGGGCACTATAGCAGGAACTGTCCTCTGAAGCAGAATGCACAAGTAGCTCATGTGTATGACGGGGAGACCCCGCTAGCTACTACCGATGGATCAGGTAAACCCGACGTCTTGGGAGGTACCCTTACCATTAAAAATATTCCTGTTTCTGTACTTTTTGATACTGGTGCATCACGTAGCTTCATTTCTGGTAACACTGTTCACAAGTTAAAATTGAAACAAAGAAAGCTTAAAGAATCAATTAAAGTTCAAAACCCGATAGGAGGTTCTGTTAGTCTCAGTTCATATTGTAGAGCGCCTGTCTCATATTTTTGCTACAAGTTCTCTTTTGATTTGATCATCATGGACCTTTCCGAATTTGACATTATTCTGGGACTTGATTGGTTGACAAAATATAAGGCCGAAGTTAGATGTGTCGAACGAATCGTTAAAGTTAAAACGAAGCTTGGACCTATATATATACCATGCCATGGCTCAGAAATTAATAGGACAGAATTTTGGTCTTTTTTAGAAGTTACTACCCCTTCATTAGAAAAGATATCGGTCGTTAAAAACTACGCGGATGTGTTTGAAGAAGTAGAAAACTTACCGCCGCAAAGAGAAATTGAATTTAGGATAGATTTAATTCCTAATGCCCGACTAGTAGTACATCCAATTACAAGAATGGCCCTGAAAAAAAAGAAGAGTTAGGTAGTCAAACCCGAGAATTACTTTGGAAAGGTTTGATCAGACCGAGCTTTTCAGCTTGGGAAGCAACTGTAGTATTTGTCCCGAAATCATACGGTACTCTAAGACTTTGTGTTCATTACCGAGATCTCAATAAACAGACACTGAAGAACAAATATCCCTTGCCACGTATAGATGATTTGTTAGATCAATTAAACGGGGCAACAGTATTTTCTAGAATGGACCTAGCCACTGGTTTCCACCAATTACGTATAGCAGAAGACTGTGTTCCTTTGACAGCCTTCAGGGGTCCCGATTTATTCTACGAATGGTTAGTAATGTTGTTCGGCTTGTGTAACGCTCCGGCATACTTCGTCGATCTTATGAACAGAGTGTTCCGTGGTGTATTGAATAAATTTGTTCTAGTCTTCCTCGATGACATTTTAATCTACTCCAAGTCGGAAGGCGAGCATGCAAAACATTTATAACAAGTGTTGAAAATTCTAAGGAGAAATGTCTTAAAAGCTAAATTTTCTAAATGTGTCTTCTGGCAGGATGAAGTTAAGTTCCTTGGCCATGTCGTATCAAAAGAAGGGATTGCTGTAGATCCAAGCAAAATTACAGCGATTCAGAACTGGAAACAACCTACTACCCCTACAGAAGTTCGAAGTTTCCTTGGATTGGCTAGTTACTATTGGAAATTCGTTTAGGATTTTTCAAAGATATCTGGTGTATTGACAAAGCTTACAAAGAAGCATGAGAAATTCAAATGGACTCCCGAATGTGAAGAAGCTTTCCAGGAGCTGAAACTGAAGTTGACAACCGCTCCAGTATTGACAATTATAGAAGGCAACCAAGACTTGACTGTATGGACAGACGCTTCTATTAGAGGACTAGGCGCAATACTAATGCAAAAAGGCCAAGTGGTCACTTATGCCAGCCGTCAGCTGAAGCCGCATGAAAGAAACTATGCAACTCATGATCTTGAGTTATTAGCTATCGTGTTTGCTTTAAGAATCTGGAGGCATTATTTATTAGGTGAGAAGTTCGCACTATTTACCGATCATCAATCCTTGAAATATCTATTCACTTAGAAAGATCTAAACTTGAGACAACAGCATTGGTTAGAATACCTAGCAGCATATGATTTTGAAATTCTATACACTCCAGGGAAAGCCAATGTTGTAGCCGATGCGCTCAGCAGAAAGAATGAAATCATCACCAGTTTTGTCATCACGTCTTCATTAATTGACAGGATCTCGACTCTACAAAAAGACGATGAATTTATTCAGAGAATCAGTCAAAGAGTCAAGGGACGTGAATCCACAAGTTTCCGACTCGATGACAAAGGAGTTCTAAGATTGATGGGCAGAATTTGCATCCCAAACCTTCCAGAGCTTCGAACAGAAATACTTGATGAGTGCCACAAGTCCAAATTAAGTATCCATCCCGGTGTGAGCAAAATGTATAATGATATCAAACGCACATTCTGGTGGAGAGCTTTGAAAAGAGATATTTCATTATATGTTAGTAGATGCCCCACTTGTCAGCTAGTTAAGAGCGATCAGCAGAAATGGGCTGGACTATTACAACCTTTAGAAGTTCCAGGATGGAAGTGGGAGAAAATTTCGATGGACTTCATTGATGGCTTGCCTTGAACTAAGAAAGGAAATGACAGTATTTGGGTGATCATAGATCGCTTCACGAAGACTGCCCATTTCATACCTGTCCGATCCAACAGAACGGCTCAAAGTTTAGCACAAATTTACTTCAAAGAAATAGTTAAACTACATGGGGTGCCGCTCAATATAGTCAGTGATAGAGATCCCCTGTTTACTAGCAAATTCTGGGAAGCATTCCAGACAGAATTGGGATCCAAATTGAATCTAAGCACCGCTTATCACCCTCAGACAGACGGCCAAACTAAGTGGGTGAATAGAATTCTAAAAGATTTACTGCGGGCTTGCGTTATTGATTTTGGAGGCTCATGGGAAGATCACTTACATTTAGCCGAATTCTCTTATAACAATAGCTATCAAGCAAGTTTGGGAATGTCTCCATTTGAAGCATTATACGGTAGACCGTGCAGATCTCCCGCATGTTGGGTAGAACCTGGCAACAGACTTGTGTTAGGGCCCGATATGATTCAAGAAGCATCGGATAAAGTCGATTTCATTAAGAAGCGATTGAAAACCGCACAGAGCCGACAGAAAAGTTATGCTGATGCAAGAAGAAGAGACTTATCATTTGCCGTTGGCGATTATGTTTATTTAAGAGTTTCTCCAATGCGGGGAGTAATCAGATTTGGCAAGACTGGGAAGTTGGCACCGAGATTTATTGGTCCCTTTCCTATACTTGAACGGATTGGAACTCTGGCATATAGGGTTTCATTACCTGATTGGTTGCCTGGTGTACATGATGTGTTCCACGTGTCTCAACTCAGAAAACATTTCATGATCCAGATCTTGTTGTGGAAGAAGCAGCGCAATAGGATATAGACATAACTCCAGAATTAGCGCTCAGAAGAGAGCCATTAAAAATTGTTGGCAAAGAAACTAGAGAGCTAAGGAGCAAAAAGATTCATTTAGTCAAAGTGCAATGGAGTAGTGATCCTAGAGACTGTACTTGGGAGACTGAGGAAAGCATTAAACAAGCCTACCCCAAATGCAGAGTGGACATCTCTGACTAACTCCGGTGCAAGGTACCTTTACAATACTTTGCATATACATTTTGTTTCCTACTTTGCTGTTATTTCCTTTTCGAGGACGAAAAGTTTTAAGTGGGGGAGATTGTAATAACCCGGAAAATGAGAACCAATTTAAAAATTTTAAATTTGGTTATTACCAAATAATTTGAATAATTGAAATAGCATATTTCAATAAAATAAAGAATTGGGGCTAGTATTGTAGTTTGAAATTTTGAATACAAACCTTGTCTGACTGTACCGGGTGGAAAGTATAACGGATTTTAGCGAAACTGAAAATATTTAAATCTGTCTATGAATACCTTTCTAACGAATCTGGAAAATCGAAGTTTCATAACGGGAATCAAAAGTTATGGCCGATTGAATTTTCAGAAAGGTCGCTATATAGCATGTATAGCCCCTGAAAATTGATATTTTGCATACGACCTCAGAATCCGACGAAACCACTTTTGTTGGGTCCGGGAAGTCAAATTATTGCTAAGATTCAAATTTCATAATTTTTGAAGCTAGTATGTGAGCGGGGCAAAAGAAAAAGTGATTGGTCAATTTCTGTTAAAATGGGTCGACCTAAAAATGGCCGTTTTTCAAACGAGCTCAGAATTCGACGAAACTGGTTTTGTTAGGACCGTATCGTCAAAACAAAGCTAGATTTATTTTTCTGGAATTTTTCGATTCAGTTTGTGGCCCTGGCAAATTGAAATGTACGTTCAAATTAAATATTGAATGTTTTATATTTTAATTTGAAAAATAACTGACTATAACAGTTGAATTGGCCAATGAAACATATCCCATTGTATCCGGAATGGGGGTATTTAGCTAGGGGCGACAGTCGTTGGGTTTGATTTCGAGTTCGTTTGTAAAAACACTATTTAAAATTTCCTATAAAGCCTCGACCAATAGGATTTTTCCTTTTTTTAAAAAAAATATCTCGAAAAACCCTAGCCGCCAGGCGATATCGACGACCCACGTTGCTTGAAACTTCCCCTTGATTTTCCCGTCGCCACAGGCGAAGCTAGGCCGCGCCACCACCCCAGTTCGACGGCCCTTCCTCCCCTCTCCAAATCCGACCAAACCCTACCCTCCACCATCGCCTGTATCGCCTGAACCACCCCCACGAAGTCGACGTCTTTCCGACGCCGCCCAGCCTTCCTCCGACCACCGAACTGACCCCACTCCTAGGCGTAGGCGCGCCTCTCCAAACCCGAGGGCGTGGCACTACCTGATCGAAGCAACGATCTACGGATTTCACGAATTTTGCAACCCTAGTTCTGAACAAAAATAAAGGTACGACCTTTATTATTCTGAAATGAAAATAACACTATAAAGTGTTGCAAAACTTTGAAAAATAATATCTTTTTCGTTCGTTAACGAAATTCGATGAAACAGGAGACACCGTGACCGCAAGGAGGCTCTCTACCATCTAGAAGAAGCCGCGGATTTTTCTGATCTTCCTAGGATTTTTAGCACTGCAAAAACCAATGTGAGGAATCTAAACTAAATTGTGTGAATGGAATCGCGTTGTATAAATTATATAAGCGAAGTGTAAATTATATACGCATTGTATACCTCATGTACATGTGTTGTATAAGTTATATTAGCGATATATAAATTATACAAGTGTTGAATGAAACATATATGCTTTGAATTGTGATGAATGCAAGTGAATTATATATATATATATATATATATATATATATATATATATATATATATATATACTCCCCTCGTCCACAGACCATGGACGATATTTATTGCTTGTGATTGACGTGACATGATATGGTATGACGAATGGTTGGAAATAATTGTTTGTGGTTGATATTGTGGTTGAAAAATACCTTTGTGGTTGAAAAATACCCTCTTGTGGTTGAAACAAATTAGAATAGGATTGTGGAAATGAAAATAAAACATGCCGCCTGTGTGCGAACTAGATGCATGATCCCCATTGTCAAAAACCGCGAGGTTTTAAGGTAGAGCGAGGAGCCGTACTAGGGACGGTCCTGGTTTTAACTACCCTATCGTTATGCTGCTGAAATTTTCTGAAATATACATGTGTTAGAATAATTTTCATTCGTTGAAATAAATTACATATGTTGAAACAAATATTCATGTGTTGAGTTGCAATTCATTCGTTGAGTTGAAATTCATGTGTTGAATATTATTTGAATTTAAATAAATAGCTTTAGTGATAAAAATCACATTTTTATATATATACGAACTATAGAAAATATTCATGTGTTGAGTTGCAATTCATTCGTTGAGTTGAAATTCATGTGTTGAATATTATTTGAATTTAAACAAATAGCTTTAGCGATAAAAATCACATTTTTATATATATACAAACTATAGAAAATATTCATGTGTTGAGTTGCAATTCATTCGTTGAGTTGAAATTCATGTGTTGAATATTATTTGAATTTAAACAAATAGTTTTAGCGATAAAAATCACATTTTTATATATATATACAAACTATATAGAATATTCATGTGTTGAATTGAAATTCGTTCGTCGAGTTGAAATTCATGTGTTGAATGTTATCGTATTTTAAAATAAAATGAATAGACAATAAAAACTACATTTTTATTGTGAATATGAAGTGTTAAAAACATTCACGTGTTGAATAAATATTTTTGATGATAAAAATATTTCTTTTATCATGTATACGCTTTGATAAAAATACACGCGTGTTGAAATAAATAATAGTTTGCTAGAAATATTATTATTGGCTTTGTTCTGCATATATATACATGTGTTGAACAGGAAAAATGGATTAGCTGTAGAGTAAAGAAATTATTTGCATGCCCGACAAATAGGTAAGCCTTGATGAGTTGGCTGCGCAATTTTATTTTTATATCAACTCCTGTGAATGCCATTGGATGCGGAGTGCTGGTTATTCTGTGTGAAATAATAAATATCGCCATAGGATAGTAACAATTAATTTTGAACTACACTACATGGCATACTTCTTGACGATAGGCATACTTCATCATATTCCACATAAGCAATTGGAGCTTGTGTGACGAGGTGGAAGATTTACCATACGAGCGAGAGGCTTGTATGGCGATGATTATATACTACAGGTTGAACTGATGACTGATATGGACTCTATAAAATATAACGATAAATTGCCAGATTAATAAAAACCCCACACGGGTCTGGAGTTGACAATAATCACGTCTCTCTAGTTATTAGATACAGCACATGGACTATTTATTTCCACACGGAAACGGGGTGACGAGAATTTATTCTCTGGAGTGATTATCTATACATGCTCCCCCGTAAACACCAGAATATATCACTATAAATATGTGGATGCTTTTTAGGATTTATTGGGTACCTAACACGGCCCAATAAATTTCCAAACCCCTCCCCGTACAAAGGAGGTTATGGCGAAATTTTTCGAAATATTAAGGCGTTAGTGAAATATATGATGTGAAAACGAAGTTGACAATATAGAATGAACTATGGTTGGAATTACAGAATGAACTATATTTATATATATGTATATAAATATAATTAAAAGGAATTGAAGCCGTGCAGTTCGTGTTTCGGAATCGTAATTTGAAACGATTAGTACGAGAAATCCGACCATCGGATTTTCCCGAAACCGCAACCGCTGGGTTCGCCTTGGAAATATCTTCCCAACGGCACCAACCTTGTAAAAATCCAACGGTTGGATTGTCCGGAATGTTTAATTCAAATCTGAAGAAAAACAGCGCCAGAATCGTTTATATTTATATATAAATATAAATATAATTAAATTAAATCGAATAACGACGCTGCAGTTTGAATTTTGAAACCGTAACTTCAAACGACTAGTGTGGAAGATCCGACCGTCGGATTTTCACGAAACTGGAACCGTTGGGTTCGCTTTGGGAATATCTTCCCATTGATATAGACTTTGTAGAAATCCAACGGTTAGATTTTCCGATATGTGTAAAACAAATTAGGGGAAAAACAGCGCCAGTGCCACGACACGACCTGAAACGTCGTTTAATTAATTATGGCCATTTTTAAATAAATAAAAATGGCGAAAAATCGTTATAAAATATTATAAGCAACATAGATTGCAAATAAACCAATTGGGCTTGAATTGTTTGATATTTGATGGTTGTATGTGTTTGACACGAAAATAACACTAAAGAACTGAAAGATGGATGTCGAATAATATAATCATGGAAAGAATCGATTTAAATTCTAATTACGTGAATTATTTGAAAAGGCCGAGCTAACCCTCATTTCAAATAATTTATCGAGCGATTCGAATTGGAAAACACAAAGACGATTCAAGACCGACGATCTTCGTATCGGTTGGATGGGCGCTGCTGAGGTTCTGACTGGAGTAGCTACCATGAAGGAACGGAAGTAGTAGCCGTCTGAACGTATGTGTTGATTGTACGGATATACGAGGAATTTGACGCCTCCGGTTTCGTTCAGACCCAGAATAGACTTGCGCTGCATTGTATGATGGGACTTGAGTCTTATAATGGCTTCATTCTTTTTAAAAAGCATTGTGTTGTTTTAAAGAATTTACTTTGTTTTAAATGCACTAGCAATCACTGGAGTAAACCCGTTCCGCGAAAGTGGCGTGGTCCTATGATTTGCTTATTACTGTTGTTTAAACTGTTAAATAGATTCCTCATACCAGTCCCCATGACTGACTCGTTGTTTGTTTCACTTTGCAAACACGGGTGCCCTTATTTTCACACGGGCAGCCTAGTTCACAGGTGACAGGTTGTTTTTGGCTCTGCACTGTTGCATAGAGTGCATTTTGGCTCATGGCGAGGTTGACTTCACAGAGATGACTTTGACATTTTCCGCCATTATTGTACTTGTATTATGATTCCGCCACTGGCGATGCAGACTGATTTACTTTCCGTACTTATTATCGTATGTATATGCACCGCCTTCGGCGATGTAGACTGATACCCTTATTATGTCTCACTGCATGTATGTATTCCGCCTCTGGCGATGATGACTGATCACTTCCCTTTTATTTACTAAGTTATATCCTATGTTGTGCTATTCTGATGTTGTTACATGTTGTGATTTCGCTGTTATATCCATGTAAAATTATTATATTTATTGTTTTTGCTATTATCTATACTCTGCTATGATGATTGATGTGTTATATCCCAATGATTATCCTTTATACCGCCACTCGGATTTTGGGATTGTCACAGGAAAGAAGGGAATGAGCTAATCGAAAACCTGTAGAATGTCTCACAGCGCATGGAACAAAATATAATAATAATGTACTTGACATAAAACAGGCGAGACAATGCATAAGCTGATAACTAAAACCAACATCAACATCAGAGTAGCGGAAGTCTAAATACAACTTATTACAACTTTTCAAATTACTGTTTCTAAACAAAAGAAAGGAAGGGTACACTAATAATGCCCAAAGTAGTGACCAGCAGCGACACAGGAAGAATATCTATATATGTATCATAAGTGGAAGCCTCCTGCTCGTCTCCGGTACGCCTACTCGTGCATCACCAGCTAAACTGTCTCTAGTCTGATCGTGAGAGCACTCAGAGTAATAAGAAGAGACATAAAACTCTGGGTCAGACAAAAAGTCTGGTATGAGTGATAAGCAGCTAAACAGAACAATAACATGTATACTAAACCATACCTGAACCTGGACCTGCAACCAAAGAGTTAGCACTACATACCGTACAATACTCTAAGGTGCCACTGAAGATGGTGTAAAGATAACGGGGGTGGGGGTGTGCATGTCATAATGATGGAAACGAATCAACCATAGCAATCATCCTCACATCTCTCACTCAGTGCGTAAAGCATACGATGTCCACCACTGTCAATCACTAGACCAATCGAAGTAGTGACGGAGTTCGACTTGTACAACTACTGCCACTACCAAGCTTACTACATGGAGTCATGACCAATCCTTTACAAATGACCCCACTTCATTGGTCTATAGCTCTTTAGTCGTACCTAGGCCACTGTGGCCCTGAATCCGTTCACGTACTCCCTACACATAGTGATCCAAAGTTACGGACATCGACAACCCCTTAGCACATGTCCCGCAGTGAAGCCCAAATCATGAAGTCAACTCATTGGTTCCCAACTGGATCCTGAGTACAAACTTCCCATTGGACTACCTTTGCATCTCGGGTATCTAGTCATCACCGGATCAGTTCGGTTCCTCCCTTTAGTTTGCTTCGGATCGTACTCCCATCAGGTTCGGATCGTGCTCCCATCAGGTTCGGATCGTGCTCCCCCGGTTCAGTTCGTGGTCCACGCCTCATGTCCAAGCTCCACAGTTCGGAACGGAATGCTTCATCACCTCGGATCGGGTCAAGTTCCTCTAGTTCTTCCATGGCGCATCGGTTCGGGTCGGGTAATATGGTTCAGATCGTGGACTCTCCAGGTAAGCGGATCGGTCCGGAGATTAATGCTCCCATCGGTTCGGTTCGGAGAAGACTACACGGGTCGGGTCGGAGAAGATGCTCCACTAGCGGTTCGTGGGGAAGGGCTTCACAACGGTTCGGTTCGGCCTCCCATCCGATCCGATCCGGTTTGGGTCCTTTTCTGCACTTTTCCTGCAACTTCCAGCGACTGTTTATACGCCACTCGACGGCGTTTTCGACCAATCTAACACTTCTAGACAATCACAAATCATACCATATAGTCATAGCAACATGTACAATCAATCATAAACAGCAAAACAACAATCATAGCATGTAAAATAGATCAAACATACCCAAAATCCATATTTTCCCCTTAAACATGTTCAACAACAACTAATGGTAGGATTAGTAAAACTTAACCAAATTAGTCAAATTTTCTAACAGAGGTCTAAAACAATATTTTGGAATTTTTGAATATTTTTCCAGATTTTTATGATGCATAATTTCGCTAATTATCACTAATTACCCTAATTAGCCGTAATTAGTGAAAAACAATGCAAATCACTCACCTTTTAGATCTGAAATATCCTCTGTTATGGATTGAATATCTATGTGTTCCAGCAGCTATGTTCCAAATTTGATGTTGATTTGCCTTGATTTGGTGTAGATTGGCTTAATCTTCAATTAGAAAGCGATTAGGAGTGATTTGGGATGAAATTAGAAGGTGGAGGCCATGGCTAGGGTTAGAGGAATGTTTTTGGTGGCTGAAAAATGAGATAAAATTCGTTTTCCTACTGTTCTCAGCCTCCCCATAACCCTATCTCGAAATAGGTTATGGGCCCTCTTGCAAATCACCCTAATTATGCCCGGTTAAGTTGTTTTTCACCTTCTAAACATTGTTTCAGCCATATCTTCCAAACGGTGAGTTCGTTTTTCACATGCGACCACTCTACGGAAAGGTAAACCATCATCCAAAGCCAATGGAAGTGGTTTTAGGTCAAAACTCCTTTCCAATCAAAAGTTATGGCCAAAACAGTATCGGTTAGGGGCAAAACGGTCATTTAAAAATCGGCAAAAATCATTAACATGGGAAATGACCTCAATAGTCGTCTCCCAAAGTTACATGACCATACGACTTCGTATGTGAAAGAAATAAATATTCTACGATCCTATGATGCGTAGAATGCGGGTCGTTACACTCTTCCCCCCTTAAGAAATTTCATCCCCGAAATTCCTTAACCCAAAACATACAAAGGATCCCGCATGCCTACCAGCCACATACAAAAATCAAACATGCAAAACAAACTAACAAGCCTATCCTAGCATGCGAAAAGACTAAACCGAAGTTAAAATCTTACCAGACGAAGAGTTCTGGATACGTTTTCCTAATGCTCTCCTCTGTCTCCCAAGTACAGTCATTCTCATTCTCGCCCCACTGAACTTTGACTAATTTCAGCGCCATTCTTCGAAGTTGCTTCATATCGTTCCCAACAATACGCATAGGCTTGCGGTTCCCAACCGCCTCGGGTTCAACTTCGATATCATCCAACTGATCAGGTGAAATAGTCACATCTGGGTCGTGCACGAACTTTCTTAACTGGGAAACATGAAATACCTTGTAAACTCCTGCCATCTTCTCTGGTAATTCAACTTTATATGCCAAATTCCCAATTTTCTCAAGAACTGGGAATGGACCCACAAATCTTGGTGCTAACTTGCCTCTCCTGCCAAATCGTATCACGCTCTTCAACGGAGAAATCTTGATAAACACCAAGTCTCCAATGGAGAACTTTAATTCTCTTCTCCTTTTATCAGTATAACTCTTCTGCCTATCTTGGGCAACCTTCATTCGTTGTTGGATAACCTTAATCTTGTCTGAAGTTTTTCTTATCACATCGGGTCCAAGCATAAACTTCTCACCAGTTTCTACCCAACATGACGATGAGTTGCACAGTCTTCCGTACAAAGCTTCAAACGGAGCCATACCAATACTGGATTGATAATTATTATTATATGCAAACTCTACTAGATGCAAATGGTCATCCCATGATCCACCAAAATCCAATAAGCAAGCTCTCAAGAGATCTTCTAACACTCGATTCACCCTCTCTGTCTGTCCGTCGGTTTGAGGATGATACGCGGTACTGAGACGTAGTTCTGATCCTAACGCCTCTTGTAAGCTCTTCCAAAATCCACTAGTGAACAATGGATCTCGGTCACTCACAATGCCTTTGGGTATTCCGTGAAATCTCACTATCCACTTTATATACAGTTCCGCTAACTTAGCTGCCGTCCTATTCGACTTGACGGGCATAAACCTTGCACTCTTAGTCAACCGGTCCACAATCACCCAAATGCTATCATGGCCCGATCTAGTATTTGGTAACCCATCAATGAAATCCATTGACGCTTGTTCCCATTTCCATTCTGGAATTTCTAGTGGTTGTAGCAAACTACTAGGCTTCTTTTTCTCAGCTTTAACTAGCTGGCAACTCATGCATTTGGATATAAACTTTCCAATGTCTCTTTTCATCCCTTCCCAGTAGTAGGTCTGCTTCATGTCTCGGTACATCTTGTTACCACCGGGGTGTATAGTCAGTTTTGAGTGATGACATTCCCTAAGCACTTTATCCCTCAGTCCATTGACATTGGGTACAACTAGACTTCCATTCTTTCTAAGCCATCCGTCTCGATCAAGCCCATACTTGTTCATCTCTCCGTTGATTTCCATCTCTAACTTCAAGATGGTTTTCAATAGGTCAGGATCGTCCCTCTGACTGGAACCAATCCGTGCAATCAAAGTGGGTCTGATCGTCAAACTTGCTAACATTTCTGGATCCAATTCGCACTTTGGTCTGAAATCATACCCAGCGATGTACTCCAGTTGCTTCCATTCAAGGAACATAGCCCCTAAACTGGCACGTCTTCTACTCAATGCATCAGCCACCGCATTGCCCTTTCCTGGTGCATATGCGATGTCGAAATCATAGGAAGCTAAGAATTCTAACCATCTCTGCTGCCAGAGATTTAGATCTTTCTGAGAGAAGAGACACTTTAACGATTTATGATCGGTAAACAATTCGAATCTTTCTCCCAAGAGATAATGTCTCCACATCTTCAGTGTGAACATGATCGCTGCCAATTCCAAATCATGGGAAGGGTATCTATTCTCATGCGGTTTTAGTTACCGGCTTGCATAAGCTACAACCTTACCTCCTTACATCAATACAACACCTAGTCTGGTACCACATGCATCCGTATATACCGTCATCTCTTCATTCCCTTTAGGAATGACTAACACTGGTGCACATGTCAACTTTTCCTTTAGACTCTTGAATGCATCCTCGCACTTTTCGTCCCAGACGAAAGCTTGATTCTTCTTGGTCAACTAAGTCAACAGTGCTGCTATCTTGGAGAAGTCTTGGATAAACGTACGATAATATCTAGCTAATCCCAAGAAACTTCTTACGTCCGTTGCATTCTTGGGCGTAGACCAATCTTGTACCGTAGCCACCTTCGCAGGATCCACGGCAATACCATTCTCTGAAACAACATGGCCCAAGAATCTCACTTCCCTCCTCCAGAAGTGACACTTAGAAAACTTTGCTTTCAATTGGTGTTTTCTCAACACCTCCATCACTATTCTTAAATGTTCCTTGTGTTCTTCCTCTGTCCTCGAATAGACCAAAATATCATCCATGAACACAAGGACAAACTTATTCAACTGATCTCTGAATACCCTATTCATAAGATCCACAAAGTATGCTGGGGCATTGGTCAGCCCGAATGGCATGACCAACCACTCATAAAATCCAGGCGGCGTCCGAAATGCCATTTTAGCTATACTCTCAGCTTCCACTCTAAGCTGATGAAAACCTGTCGCGAAATCCAACTGAGAGAATAAACTCGCTCCACTTAACTGATCAAACAAATCATCTATCCGCGGTAGAGGATACTTATTCTTTCTCGTCGCTTTATTCAACTCGCGGTAGTCTACACACAAATGAAGGGAACCATCTGCCTTGGCAGCAAACATAACTGGTGCTCCCCATTCAGAAACACTCCTTCTAATAAATCACTTCTTCAAAAGATCGCTGACTTGCACCCCGATCTCTCGCTGCTCCCTTGGTGTCATACGACGAAGTGGCATCACTATAGGTCTGGCATCTTTCAGTAAATCAATACGGAACTCAATCTCTCGGTGTAGTGGAAGCCTGATCACTTCCTCGAAGACGTTCGGATACTGGCCAACCACGGGAAACCCTGACAACTCACTATGCGGGATGTTGAGGGAATTTTGAAAACTAGCCATTACCCCATCACCGAGTGGACCACCAAACACTACCCTCTGCCCATCATCCGCTCTAGCTATCACCAAAAAGCCCTTACAGTCTACCACCACCCCGTATCTTTGGAGCCAATCGACTCCCAAAATAATGCCAAACCCAGTAAAGACCAAAACAAAGCAATCACAAACAAACATGCATCCATGACTCGAGTAGACCACCAAACACTACCCTCCACCCATCATCCGCTCTAGTTGTCACCAAAAAGCCCTCACAGTCTACCACCACCCCGTATCTCTGGAGCCAATCGACTCCCAAAATAATGCCAAACCCAGTAAAGACCAAAACAAAGCAATCACAAACAAACATGCATCCATGACTCGATAAGACCACATTACGACAAATCATGCTAATGTTAGTCAAACCACCAATCGGGTTCGTCACTACTAAAGGTCTATCGAAAATCTTGGGCTCCAATCCCAACCTATCTACCATGTCACTAGATATAAAAGAACTGGAAGCTCCGGTATCAAACAAAACTCTAACAGGAACATCATAAACAGAAAGCATACCTTGGATAACGACATTCTTTCCCTGCTCCGTCGCAGTTGGGGCATTCGACAAAGAAGGAATAACATTAAGGGCATATGCTTTCACCATCTGCTTTTCTTTAGGGGGTTGCGGACACTTGTCCTTATGATGTCCTACTTGTCCACAGTTGAAGCACTTCCTGTCCTCTGGCTTGGCTCGACAATTACTAGCATAATGGCCCTTCTTACCACAGCTGAAGTACTCAACATCTTGCTTATTCGTTTTCATCTGGCCATCCTTGGTCTGATTCTGCTTTCTCTTATTCTGAGAACCATTCTTGCCTCCACCACTCGCTTACGGCTTTGGCTCCTCCGCAGATGCAACCTCAGTCTTTGACTTAGGGTAAAGACTCTCAGACCTCAATGCTTTCCCCACAATCGACTCAGACGTCTCATCGATGTGGTTAATAAGCCTTTCCCCCAAGTACTGATCCGAGCCAGTTATGAACTTCTCGTTCTTCTTCTCGGCAGTATCAATAAGAGATAACCCGTACTTCGACAAAGTGTCGAATTCGGCAATATACTCCGAGACAGCTCTGCCATTCTGCCTGAGCTCCAAAAATTTCTTAAACAGCACTGACTTCTGAGCAGCCGAAATGAACTTATCGCTAAAGCGAACCTTAAACTGATCCCAAGTGATCTGATCTTCGGGAGTAGCTGCCTTTATAGCATTCCACCAATTCATTGCCCGTCCTTGCAGCTGACGGGATGCTAGCCTTCTCTTCATCGCATCCTCGATACCCAAGTCTTTGAAGATACACTCGCAGCTATCCAACCAATCCTGAACATCTGTAGCCAACTCCGTTCCGTGGAACGGCTTCCCACCAAGACTAGTATAATCCTTATTCATCTTGGCGAAATCGGCCCTAGGCGCCTGCACTATTGGACCACCACCATTACCACCATTGGGAGCTGCCATCTGCACATCCCTAAGCATCTCCCTCATGAGGTCAGTAAACATCGTCCTCATGTCAGCAGCATTCTCATTATTGGCTCCCCTACCGGCACCTCTTGCGTATCGGCTCATCGTTCAATCTTTAAAGAGAAAACAATTAACCATCTCCATAGTGGTGCTAGTGCAGTGCGACTTCATCCTTAGCTATACTAATAATATATATAGCTTTTGAAAACCAAAATAATCAAAAATACGCGCCCTCATATACGTATACTATCTCTCCCTGATGACTTCCCTAGGTTAACTACGCAACCTAGAGCTCTGATACTAAGTGTGACGGCCCGCCCCGCACCAGCCGGCATTTCCTCCGAAAGTGCGCAATACACATGCCCAACTAGCACAGAACAATCGCCAAGGAAAGGAAAGAAGGGAATGAACTAATCGAAAACCTGTAGATTGTCTCACAGCGCATGGAACAAAATATAATAATAATGTACTTGACATAAAACAGGCGAGACAGTGCATAAGCTGATAACTAAAACCAACATCAACATCAGATTAGCGGAAGTCTAAATACAGCATATTACAACTTTTCAAATTACTGTTTCTAAACAAAAGAAAGGAAGGGTACACTACTAATGCCCAAAGTAGCGACCAGCAGTGACACAGGGAGAATATCTATATAAGTATCATAAGTGGAAGCCTACTGCTCGTCTCCGGTACGCCTAGTCGTGCATCACCAGCTAACCTGTACCTAGTCTGCTCATGAGAGCACCTAGAGTAATAAGAAGAGACATAAAACTCAGGGTTAGACAAAAAGTCTGGTATGAGCGATAAGCACCTAAACAAAACAATAACAGGTATACTAAACCATACCTGAACCTGGGCCTGCAACCAAAGAGTTAGCACTACATACCGTACAATACTCCAAGGTGCCACTGAACAGATAGTGTAAAGATAACGGGGGTGGGGGTGTGCATGTCATAATGATGGCAAACGAATCAACCATAGCAATCATCCTCACATCTCTCACTCAGTGCGTAAAGCATACGATGTCCACCACTGTCAATCATTAGACCAATCGAAGTAGTGACAGAGTTCGACTTGTACAACTACTGCTACTACCAAGCTTACAACATGGAGTCATGACCAATCCTTTACAAAGGACCCCACTTCATTGGTCTATAGCTCTTTAGTCTTACCTAGGCCACTGTGGCCCTGAATCCGTTCACGTACTCCCTACACATAGTGATCCAAAGTTACGGACATCGACAACCCCTTAGCACACGTCCCGCAGTGAAGCCCAACTCATGAAGCCAACTCGTTGGTTCCCAACTGGATCCTGAGTACAAAATTCCCATTGGACTACCTTCGCATCTCGGGTTTCTAGTCGTCACCAGATCGGTTCGGTTCCTCCCTTTACTTTACTTTGCTTCGGATCGTGCTCCCATCAGGTTCGGATCGTGCTCCCATCAGGTTCGGATCGTGCTCCTCCAGTTCAGTTCGTGGTCCATGCCTCATGCCCAAGCTCCACAGTTTGGATCAGAATGCTTCATCACCTCGGATCGGGTCGAGTTCCTCTAGTTCTTTCATGGCGCATCGGTTCGGGTCGGGTAACATGGTTCGGATCGTGGACTCTCCAGGTAAGCGGATCGGTCCGAAGATTAATTCTCCCATCGGTTCGGTTCGGAGAAGACTACACGGGTCGGGTCGGAGAAGATGCCCTACTAGCGGTTCGTGGGGAAGGGCTTCACAACGGTTCGGTTCGGCCTCCCATCCGATCCGATCCGGTTTGGGTCCTTTTTCTGCACTTTTCCTGCAACTTCCAGCGACTGTTTGTACGCCACTCGACGGCGTTTTCGACCAATCTAACACTTCTAAACAATCACAAATCATACCATACAGTCATAGCAACATGTACAATCAATCATAAACAGCAAAACAACAATCATAGCATGTAAAATGGATCAAACATACCCAAAACCCATATTTTCCCCTTAAACATGTTCAACAACAACTAATGATAGGATTAGTAAAACTTAACCAAATTAGCCAAATTTTCTAACAGAGGTCTAAAACAATATTTTGGAATTTTTGAATATTTTTCCAGATTTTTATGACGCATAATTTCGCTAATTATCACTAATTACCCTAATTAGCCGTAATTAGTGAAAAACAATGCAAATCACTCACCTTAGGCTCAAATAAACTTTAGATCTGAAATATCCTCTATTATGGATTGAATCTCTGTATGTTCCAGCAGCTATGTTCCAAATTTGATGTTGATGTGCCTTGATTTGGTGTAGATTGGCTTAATCTTCAATTAGAAAGCGATTAGAAGTGATTTGGGATGAAATTAGAAGGTGGAGGTCATGCCTAGGGTTAGAGGAATGTTTTTGGCGGCTGAAAAATGAGACAAAATTCGTTTTCCTACTATTCTCAGCCTCCCCATAACCCTAATCTCGAAATGGGTTATGTGTGATGGCCCGTCCCGCACCAACCGACATTTACTCCAAAGGTGCGCTGTACACATGTCCAGTTAGCACGGAACGGGTCGTCAGAAGGAAAGGGAAGAAGGAAATGAACATACAAAGAACCTGTAGAATGTCTCACAGCGCATAGTATAAAGTATAATAACAACATACTTGACATAAAATAGGAGAGACAGTGCATAAGCTGAAAATCAGAACTAAACATCATAGCAGCGGAAATCCAAAGTACAGCTTATTACAACTTTTCAACTGTCTCAAAGCAAAGTAAGATAAATGAGGTACACTACTAATGCCCAAGTAGCGACCACCAACGACACAGGGAGAATGTGTATACATATATAATACGTGGAAGCCTCCTGCCCGCCTCCGAATCATCTACTCGCGCATCACCAGCTAACCTGTCTCTAGTCTGCTCGTGTGAGCACCCAGAGTAATAAGAGGAGACATAAAACTCTGGGTCAGACACAAAGCCTGGTATGAGCGATAAGCATCTAAAGTGAACAATAACAGGTAGACTAAAACATACCTGAACCTGAACCTGCAACCAAAGAGTTAGCACTACATACTGTACAACACTCTAAGGTAACATATCAAACAGTGTAAAGATACGGAGGTGGGTGAGGTGTGCATGTCATAATGATGGCAAACAATCAAGCATAGCATCCATCCTCACATCTCTCACTCAGTGCATAAAGCATACGATATTCACCACTTCGATCACCCAACATTCCTTGCTACGATCACTTTGCCCCATGACGTCATAAGTGGCTTCACTGCACTGATAACGTAGCCACAAATCCTTTGCTATGTCCACTTTGCCCCATGGAGTCGCAAGAACCCCACTGCACTGGCTCATAGCCTTACCAATCTTTACTATGTCCACTCTGCCCCATGGAGTCACAAGAACCCCACTGCACTGGCTCATAGTCTTACTACGCATCACCTTGCCCCTCGGGTCATAATGGCCCTACTGCACTGATAACGTAGTCTTGCTACCATCACTTTGCCCCTCAAGTCATAATGACCCTACTGCACTGATAAGTAGCCCATCATTCCTTTTTAGTGGTGAATCGAAGTTATGAACGTCGACAACTCCTTAGCACACGTCCCGCAGCAAAGCCCAACCATGAAGTGAACTCATTGGTTCCCAACTGGTTCTGGGATCCTGAGCTCTAACTTCCATTTGGACTACCTTTGCATCTCGGGTTATTGGTCATCACAATCGAATCGGATCGGACCAGCATTCACATTCTTTATCGGATCGGATCGGCCTTAGTCACTCGGATCGGGTCGCGCCTCCTGCGTCGGATCGGGTCGTGGTCCTCCAGCTCGTGGCTCCTCTTCCTGATTCGGATCGGCGTCACCACTTCGGGTCGGATCGGTTTGCTTCATCCGGGTCGGGTCGTGTCTTCTGATCAGGTCGGGTCGTCTCGCCCTAGTACCCATCGACTCGTGAGCTCCCCACCCTCTTCTGGTTCGGATCGGGAGTACTTGTTGGTTCGGATCGTGCTTCTACCACCGGATCGTGCCACCTAGCTAAGTCATGACAAACTCCTTCAAACGGATCGTGACGCCCATGCTGGAACGGGTCGAGTCGCGCTCCCCTCCACCGATCCGATCCGGATTCTGGGTCATTCCCTGCATGTTTCCTGCGACTGTTTTTATGCCCTTCGACGGCATTTTCGACCAATCTAACACTTCTAAACAATCACAAAGCATACCATACAGTCATAGCAACATGTAATATCGATCCCAAACATCAAAACATAAATCATAACATATAAAATGGATCAAACCCAAAATCCCATATTTTCCCCCTAAGCATATTTAGGTGAAACTAATGATAGGATTAACAAAACTTAACCAAATTAACCCAAATTCATATCAGAGGTCTAAAACATCATTCCGAATTTTATAAACATTTTTCCAGAATTTTATCATGTTTAAATTCGCTAATTAACACTAATTACCCCGAATTAGCCATAATTAGTGTAAAACTATGCAAATCACTCACCTTAGCCACAAAATAAACTAAGATCTGAAATGAATCTCAGATTTGATGTGAATCTCTATGCCAACAGCAGCTCCTATGTTGATTTGGTGTAGATCTTCCTTGATTAGGGGTTGCTAAGCTAAATCCTTGCCAAAAAGGTGATTTGGAGGTGATTTAGAGGTTGGAGGCCATTTTTAGGGATCCTTGGTGATAAGTGGAGGCTAGAAAACTGAAATGGAATGATTCTCCATCTCATTTCAGCCCTCCCATAACCCTAATCCCGAAATGGGTTATGGGCCTACTCACTAATCACCCGATTTGGCCCGGTTAAGCAGTTTTTCACCCTCCAAACCTTGTTTCAGCCATACCTCCCAAACGGTGAGTCCGTTTGGCTAATGTAACCACTCTACGGAAAGGTAAACCATCAAGCGAATCAAATGGAAGTGGTTTTAGGTCAAAATTCCTTTCCATTCAAAAGTTATGGCCAAAACAGTACCAACTAGGGGCAAATGGTCATTCAAAAATCGACAAAAATCATGAACATGGGAAATGACTCTAATAGATGTTTCCCAAAGTTACATGACCATACGACTTCATACGGGAAAGAAATAAATATTCTACAATCCTATGATGTGTAGAATACGGGTCATTACATTATGGGTCATCTTGCTAATCACCCTAATTAGGTCCGGTTAAGCTGTTTTTCACCTTCTAAACCTTGTTTCAGCCATTTCTCCAAAACGGTAAGTCCGTTTTTCACATGCGACCACTCTACGGAAAGGTAAACCATCATCCAAAGCCAATGGAAGTGGTTTCAGGTTAGAACTCCTTTACAATCAAAAGTTATGGCCAAAAAAGTATCGGCTAAGGGCAAAACGGTCATTTAAAAATTGGCAAAAATCATGAACATGGGAAATGACCTCAATAGTCGTCTCCCAAAGTTACATTACCATACGACTTCGTATGTGAAAGAAATAAATATTCTACGATCCTATGATGCGTAGAATGCGGGTCGTTACAATTCATACATACATACATACATACATACATATATATATATATATATATCAAATATTTGAGTTCAATCAATTTCAATATAAAAACATCGTTACGAATCACTTTGATTTCCATTGCTGGGAAACAAGACTAACACTTATTTCCTTTTTAAATAAACTCATTCAAACTTATCCCATCAATTTCTTTACTTCATAATATCGTTATATTTTGACCAAATCTCCTTTTATTTCCTTTACATTGGAAATATCATTTATATATATTCTTAATTTCCTTTATTTGGAATTATTATTATAATTCCCCGAACCCTTTCATAGTTGGAAAATTTTCCATTTCTTAATTCTCTTATCTTACCACGTATCAACCCATATGATTCCCCTTCTAATCCATTCAACCAATTCTGCTTTGGAAATCTTGTTTCAATTTCATTCGTTTCACTTAATTTCATTATTAAGTAATGTCAACTTAAAACTAATGTTTTAACGTCACTCCCCCTTTTATAATCCTTGTTAATACAACTCGGGTTTAATATAAACTCCTTTCTATCACGATTTCTTTTTACTTACTTCAACCTTAAATAAACATTTATTTAAGCTATTACTTCAGTTCAAAATCTCTTTTATAACTTCGTTATAAAAATCCGGGCTTTACCCTAAAATGCGATCATAAACTCTTTACAACTTCAAACTCCGATTTCTTATTAAAATGAATTTTACTTAGAAAGAAATATCTCAAATTATTAATAATTAATTAATAATTTATTTCATCACTAACTACTGTAAAAGTAGTTAAGTCCTTTATTACTAAAATAAATAATAATTTTCACTAATTTAATCTTAACAAATATTCATTAAACAGTTTCATTTGATTTATATAAAAATTAATTAATTTAATAATTAATCTCAGTTAAAGCGGTAGGCTCTGTCAATTCAAAATATGATTATCTCGCTAACCAATTCCAATTTATTTCTTCCTTTAAATTGATTACTAATATAATTAATTTAAATAAATCCATTTAGTCTAACTCTTAAGCCTGTTAGGTTAATCTCTACTTATCTGCTAATAATCCTTATTAACATAAAATTTATTTTATAAAATACTTTAATGATTTACTTATAAACTTTATTTATAATAAATAATATCCATTTATTTCCTTTAAAATAACTTTTATTCGAATAATAGATTTAAAAATCCATATTCAGTTATAAACTAAATTCATAACTTCATATCTGTTGATTCACCTCACGGTAAATCAATATTCATAAAACAATTGATTTATAGGCCATATGCTGCAAATTACCCAACCAATAGTGTCCATTGGTTAATAAAAAAGCAAACGTTGAATTTAGATTCAACAATCAATAATCAAATCAATCAGCCAATCATATTGGTTAAACAGTTCACATAATGTGATATGAGAATGAACAATAAATTTGAGGAATCCAGTTGGATCCCTCCAACCTGTTTTCCCTGCATCCAAATACGTTACCTCAATTTCAATTCAATAAACGAAAATAATATTTAATAATAAATAAATAACAGTAAAACAAACATCCATATTTTTATTTATCACGTTTATATTATTATAAACGTAACCAAAAAGGCAAGTTACCTTGTTTGGAACTAACCGTTAAAATAACGGCTAGATTTTATTTAAATTAAACTAACGTTTAATCAACCAATTCAACTAATATATATAAACAGCAAACAACAAATAATTATCAATCATGCACACAAAATAAAACCCGACTTATATGTATAAAATATAAATAGGTAAAAACTGAGTGAGTTATACTCACCGGATTTCAATTCGTTCGCTGTAGTGGTTTGATTAAGGTTAAATTAAACAACATTTTATTTAACTGAAGTATTCAACTGCCTCCGTTTCCATCCAAAATAGTTCTAAAATGTCGTCCTTGTCTATGTGATCCAAACACTTTCAGCCTTGCCGAATTCTGGCAATATATGAACACATTACAATATTTATACGGTCATGGGTTTTTAAGTCAAACAGTAACTTTTAATTAAATTTTAATTAACGTTAATGTGTCACTATATAAATCGCGCACGTTATAAAATTATTTGGCATTTTTCACATATTTCCAGTCAGGTATCGATTATAGTGTGTTCGTTCCATTAGTCAATAATATATTAGACAATTGCCAACATAAAAATTCTTAACTAATTACTTACCTAGATCAAACCATGTTGAAGACTGCATAACCCTGATTAGGCATGGTGTTCACGTTCTAATATTCCCATGTTTTCCTCTTCAAAGAAACTGAACCCAACTTCCTTGTTTTCCTCTTGAACCCGCACATCCTCAGACTTCACGCATGATTTCCTTTTTTTTCTCCAAAAACCGGTGCCTACTTTATTACTGTAGCTCGGTACATCTCCTATTTCACTACAACCATTTTTGAACCCAACTTCTACAGTAAACTCACGTCACCGCGTGTATGTTCTTCCTCCCATGCGACTGAACTGACATGCCCCTCCTTTTGCATATAATATTTATCCTCCTTTAACCAATTCTTCTCCACACATTTCATCCTATTCTTTACTGCTACTTTCCAGTATTTCTCTCTCCGCCATCACGTTACATGACCAACCCATTTACTTCCCCACTACACTCCTTCCAGTTTCACTTCTTCTTTATTTTGAGACCCAAGCTCCATCACCCCACCTGCTAACGTTCAAAATGTGCCAACCTCCATACTTCTTTCTTGTCAGCCCAACAATGCTTCACCCATTACTTCTTGACGCAAAACATTATGTCCCCATGCTGTTACATACGTGTCCCCTCCTTTGTGACTTATTCTTCTCCACTGTACAAACGTGTTCATCCCTTTCTTCTCTCTCAGTCTCTCATGTTTTGTTTATATGCCCACTGTCCCTTCTTCCCTTTGTTTTGTTTTATATACTCATGGTTCAAAAAGGATATGGGTCTAAACAAATATGGTTGCTGTAGCTCTTTGTTTACACCTCATGCGCTCTCACCACCGAACACTTCTTCTTCCACCCCCACTACTTCACGTTGAACCCAACATGCCCCACACATCTTCACATTAAAGCCACACAGTCCGATATATAATTACATATCTATAAAAACTAACCCAACTTTCTACCTTTTGTTCAACTGCTTATGCCACGTTGGATAGCATACGGATCATAGCACGCCTTTGATAATTCCTCCACTGCAACAGTTCCGATCCTCTCTCCACCTTGCACCTAAATGTTGTCTCCTTCTAAAATGCTCGCACCTTCCTCTAGTACCATCAGATCGACCATGAAAAAGCTCCGCCCCAACCACCGAGTACACCAAACAAACCGCCACCATTCAGAAAGGAGCATTCACTTAGTTGATCATTTCTCTAGTGGAATGTTACTCATGAAAGTGAGTGAATCGAAAGGAAGAAGGGGGAAGAGTTGGGAGGAGGGCTGCCGTTTGTTTGGAAGGGGCGACTGTTAATTTGGTTGCTTAAAAAAAATAATTAGGTAAGGAAGATGTATTTATACAAGATGAGGTGTGGCACGTAAGAAACTACTTTGTGTGGCAGGTAAGAAAATACTTTGTGTGGCAGGCAAGAAATGTATTTGTGTGGGGTGCAAGAAATGCGTTTGTTTGGGATGCAAGGAAAAGGACTTGGCATGCAAGAAAGAATAGATAGTGCGGAATTTTATCTGGTTATGTTAAAAAAAATTGTTTTCATATTATACCATATTCAATTTTATGGTTAATCGTTGTTTACCGTGAATAGTTTAAATATACGTACTGCAACACTCTAACTTCAGACGTAATGAAATTGTATACACCGCTACGTTTTATTGTTCTGGTCTCAATGAATTTATTTCATTGAAAACGGACTATGTTTACACAACGTCGTTATTTAAATTAATCGGTTCACCTTTAAATTGTGCTCACCGATAAAACAACCCCGATTGGCTCTAAACTGAAAATATAACAATAATTAGTTATACGCATTCCAATAAAACTCGTTTCGTCGAAAACGGAGGTTGTTAGAAAAATGAACATTTCCTAAACCCTTTACAATAACGATAAAATATATTTAAATCCACAATAATTCTATAAAAATAATAATAGATTGTTTTTATCGTATCTCTCCAAATAAAATATACACAGCTTTAGAATAAACCAATACACTTTTACTCAATATATACAGTTCTGGGTTAAAAGATATTCAAATTATACATAAAAATCCTTTATGTTAATAAATAAATGTTATCGTTTTATTAACGAATTCCATAGCCAGTATTTGAAAATTCGAATTAGACATAACTAACAATCTATAATATGAAACCTCCATTTTCCCTCTTCCATTAGATAATTATAATCAAATCGATTTCATCATTTCTTGTTTCATAGAATTCCAACTAAAAATGGAATCTATACATTCAAGTGAGATTCAAATCATAAATTACGAACTACCGCGACCGTTACGACTCGAATCATAATTATATATAAATTATACGTTTAAACTTCGTTATATAAACGAATTATATATTATAAATCCAAATCAATATTTAATATTATAAAATAAATTAATTATCTGATCACCAATAATATGGGACGTTACATGTACAGTACTCTAAGGTAACACTAACATAAGGTGTAAAATGGGAGTTTGCATGTCATGGTGATAGTAAACATCAAACATAGCAATCAACCTCACATCTCTCACTCAGTGCGTGAAGTATACGATTTCCACTAATTTGATCACCAAATCCTTTGTCAGGATCACTTTGCCCTTAGGGTCATAATGACCTCATTGCGCTGATCCATAGCCACTAATCCTTTGCTATGTCCACTTTGCCCCATGGAGTCATGATGACTCCACTGCACTGGCTCATAGCCATGCTATGATCACTTGCCCTTGGGAGTCTTAACGGTCCCATTACGCTGATCCATAGCCGCTAATCCGTCTCTCAATGGTGAACTAAAGCTATAGATATCAATAACCCCTTTGCACATGTCCTGCAGCAAAGCTGTAACACCCCGTATTTTCTATAAACATTATAGTAACGAATTAAAGAAAAATTAATTACAAATGTGAGAATTAAGGGAAACGGGTACGCCATTGCATTCGTCTCAGAATTCTTCTTGAGATAGAGTCCAAATTTGCGTAAATCGAACTCCGTATGAAAGAGTTATGACCTTCAGAATATTCAAGAATTTAAATAATAAAACCAACCCGAAATTCAAATTCAAGTTTCGAAATTCAAAAACCCCGGAGCAGGCTGGGCGGGGAATTTCCCACCCAGAAATCAGGTCGACTAGGGGGTCGACCTGGGTCACATAGGTCGACCAAGGGGTCGACCTGGGGGTCGACCTCCCCCTCGGGCCAGATCTGAAACCTGACGTGTTTATATGTGTGATGATTTCTGAGTCATAAGGGCTTGTGTGGCAAATTCTGGTTGGTTCTCTTAGGTTTGAATGGCTTTGATTGGCCCTTGGTTGATCTGCCGGTTCCTATTAAATCAAAATTCTATATAAGCAACATAAATCTAAACCCTAAGCCACACAAAAATATTCCTAAGACCGTCATGCTATCAATACTCAACCTAGAGTAGCCGCCATTCTCCATCAACTAGAAAGCAAGTTAGGAATTACAAATCAAATCTAATTCAACTAAGAGAATTCAACGTCTACAACAAAGGAGAGCTATTCAGTTTCAGAATACAGATCCCAGAACACAAGACTAGTCTCCTTTTTGTAAGTCCGGTTATCATTTACACCTAAATGATATTAGAATTGTGACTAAAATAAATGGATGTAGAACAATGCCTAAATGTAAATTTATGCCTATCCTTTTTGTTAAAACTGAATTGATTAAGTTTATGACTCTTATCATGTTAAGTTTGTGATCATGTTGTATGTAATTTGACGATAAATGTTAAATGCTTGGCAATGAACCTATATGTTGTATAATTTGGCGATATTATGTTGTATAATTTAGCGACGACATATCATGTTGTATAATTTGGCGATGACAAATCATGTTGAATAAAATGGCGATGACATATTATGTTGTATAATTTGGCGATCATATATCATGTTGTATAATTGGGAGATGACACCTATAAGTTGTATGTAAATTTGTGAATTTTGCTATGTTTATGCAAGTTCAACCATGTTCACATATATGACTAGAACTACATGCTAATTTGCAAGTTCACAACTACATGCTTAATTTGAGTTTATGTAGTTCTATGTAAAACCCATGTTTTACAATTCATGTTGTGTAGATCTAAATTTGCAAGTTCATGTATATTGTCCTATGCCAAATTCATATGACGCATGTGTAGTTAGATCCATATTTTTATGATGTTGGAATATTACATGTTCCTCTTTTTCCCCTTTTGTGTATGAGTTAGGCTATGAAGCGAGCCTAACATTTTATGTGATTTATGCGAACGTTTAACAGGGGTAACGTTGGGAAAAAACATGAAATTTCATATATTTGGCTCATAAACATGTAAATGTTTTATGGCAAAAAGTGGTATAAATTTTTATACCTAAAATTATGAACTTGATCTAAAGGGAAAGTGGGGCTTGACTTGAATGACAATAATTTACAAATAAATATAAAGAAGTAAATATGTAAATTTAGAAAAAACGAAAATGCCTAACCCGAGGTTAGATTGAGTTACGGTGTAAGACTGCCCGGAACCGCACGGCACATCCAGCAACCGTAACAATATATATCTAATGTGAGAGGTTAGTGCATTGAGCCCAAAAGAACCCGACTTTAGACTGAGTTGTGGTGTAAAACTGCCTAAACCCGAACGACACATACAATGACCGCAACAATAGTTGTCTAATGTGAGTGGTTGATGCTTTAATGAATGAATTAAAGCTAAGTCAGGAATGGTAGGGTTAAGTTAATTAAGGCAACACTTAACCAATACAACATGTTAACTAAACTGATGGGTGGGGTTAGGTTAACTTGGACACTTAACCAATTTAACATGTTGATTAGGAAAACCCTAGTAACGGGGACCCATTTCAGCAGTAACCCATATAGATGTATCATGGTACCCTTAACTAGGCAGGGTGGGGCACAATTACTGGACTGAAGATAAGCGGTCAAAACAACGGCGGTTGTTGCGTCAGTGTAGGTTCCGACGGAGTACGGGCGTGCACGTACTCCTGAGTGGAAAAAGCAGGCACTGGGCATCAATAGTTATACACTATGCATCTTGAATCTTGTTGGGTTGCCGCCATAGGATTTGATACACCCCATGGTGGGACCAGCACAGGTATCTACAATCGAGCGGGGCCGGATGACACAAGTAGTAAATGCGTGCGAGTAGGAGCCGATCAATAAAAAGGGAACATTGGGTTTGAACTCATGATGATGGTTGAAATATCTAGTAGGTGCAGAGAATATGGATATGAGTGCGATAGTATGATTAGTTTATATTGCCTTGTTTATCTTGCCTTATCCTATGTTACCTTATTTCTTTGTTATTGTCCTACATCCAATTTATTCATGTCTTGGTTCTCTTACCAGTTTTCATGCTGAATAATCATTGGACTTACCAGACTCATGTCTGACCCATTTTTCTTTCGCTCTCTTTTCTTCTGTTCCTCCCCCCCCCCTCAGGTAGCCAGGGAGGGAATAACTCAGCTTAATTCAGACCGTTCATCTTTCCAAGCTTGAAGACTATGTGATCTATGGCTTGGAACCTCTTATCTTTGGCTCATGGCTTTGGACACACTACTACTTGGGGATTTATGTAGTTTTATTGTGTTTTATGCTTCTTTATGTTATAATCAATATAGAGATTTTGATGTAATGATTTGGAAGTTGTTTTGAGACAGTTTGCTGTAATGTTTTTGTTATGAACCACGTATTAAATAAATTTAGTTTTTCCGCTGCTTATATATGTCTGTCTTGTAAATTATCTGTGTCTTTTACCTATAATGCTCCACCAAAGTTAAGGCATTCCCTTTGTGAGTGATCTTAACAGAGGTGGGGTGTTTCACTTGGTATCAGAGCAAAGGTTTACCAGATCAGATAAAAATTTTGAAAACTGTTTTTCAAAAAGAAGTTTGAAGAAGCATTTTTCAAGAAAAAGTATTTTATTTTAAAAAGGCATAATCCCCCAAAGCCATATGCACTATCTTTCTATCCTTTATTTTGAATCTTTCCTTTTTCGTTTCAGCATGTCTGGGGATCTTAACCTTCCAGAGGGCATGCCGGTACCTGGCTGGTTCAGAAGTTACCTACAGGCTAGGGCTAATGTTGCAGGCCTAGCAGATGTTCCTCCTCCCCCAGCTGCAGCAGTTCATCCTCCTCCTCCTCCTCCTCGTGCAAATGCTTTCTAAAAAATATGTAGCGACTTTCGAGCCATGGGTGGAAAGAACTTCAATGGAAATGAATCCTTTGTGGAAGCAAGAAACTGGCTCAAAGAAACTGAGGATTTGTTTGTTATCTTCGAAGTGGATGATAGGCAGAAGATACAGTTGGTCGTATGGTTGCTTAAAGGCGAAGCCTCCTATTGGTGGGAAGTTACTAATGCTAAAAGACTAGTTGAAACTTGGATGGATTTCAGAATGAGGTTTGAAATGAAATTCCTCTCACAAGCTAAACGAAGCCTATAGATGGAGAAGTTCTTAGCTCTCAAACAGGGAAGTATGTCGGTCAAGGAATACGTCAACCAATTCAACCAGCTGGCTAGGTTCGGATTGGAGTTAGTGAACAATCCACATAAGATGGCTCTCCGTTTTGTTAAAGGATTGAATGAGCCACTGCACAGCGTAGCTATGTCCCATATACCTATGGGTGAAACTTATGAGAGACTAGTGGACATGGCACTGTTACAAGAGGAAGATAAGGTTGGCAAGAAAGAGACAAAGGTGGAAGTAACTCAAGATAAGAAAGTGGAAGGATCACAAAGCAAGAGGACAGATTCTAAGAAGGGCGGGAAGAACAACAAACCCCGTGACAAGAGGAAGTGTAATTTTTGTGGCATTCCTTGACATCTGGTTAAGGACTGTAGAAAGAAGAAGAGAAAGATGGGTGGTTGTTTCATTGCGGCGAGACAGGACACATGGCTAAGGATTGCCCAAGAAAGCAAGGGCAAGGGCAGAGAGCTGGATCTATTTCTGGAGGGCAGGTTCATGCTCTCATGGCACCTCCGCAAGAACGAGGTAGAAATATTTCTGTTGAGAGTTTAGTTTATCTTTTTGATCATCTTGTTCATACACTCTTTGATTATGGTGCACCGCACTCTTTTATATCTACTGCTTTACTTGAATCTCTACACCTAGACACCAGTTTAGTAGAGGATCCCTTGGTTGTTTCAAATCCAATTGGGGGCTCAACTTATTTGTCAATGATTTGTTTGGATTTGGAAATTTCTATATTAAGTGTGGGGTTTGGATGCAATGCCTATGTTTTGGGCTTCACTGGCTATGGGTTGATTCTAGGCATGGATTGGCTATCCAGTAATGGTGCCATCCTCGATTGTGAAAAGAGAGTGGTTAAACTCATGACTCGCCTTGGTAACACTCTTGAAATTTCTTGTAATCCCACGAACTCTGTTATGCTTAGTTATCTAGAATCTCTGGATGCGTCTATTGAGAATTTGCAGTCTGTTAGAGTAGTCCATGAATACTCGGATGTCTTTAAAGAGGTTAAAGGGTTACCTCCGAAGCGGGAGATAGACTTCCGCATATACCTCGTTGATAATGCAAAACCTGTAGCTCTACTCATTAGACACATGGCTCCAAGAGAGAGGAAAGAACTCAGCAAGCAAGTTAAAGAGTTGCTTGAGAAGGGGTTTATAAGGCGGAGTATTTCTGAATGGGGTGCTCCAGTAGTATTCGCAACCAAAGCAAAATGGTTCGCTTCGCCTATGCGTTGATTATAGGGAGCTAAACAAGCTGACCAAGAAGAATAGGCACCCACTTCCAAGAATAGATGACTTGTTCGATCAGCTTGTAGGTGCATCGGTTTTCTCCCAACTAGATCTAGCTACCGGGTTTCATCAGCTAAGAGTGGCTGAAGACAGTATTGATAAGACCACGTTCAGAACCCCAGATCGTTTCTTTGAGTGGCTTGTCATGCCTTTCGGCTTGACAAACGCACCCGCTTATTTCGTTGACTTAATAAGCAGGGTGTTCAGGGAGTTCCTTAATAAGTTTGTGGTGGTCTTCGTAGATGACATTTTGATTTTTCTCAAAGAGTGAGGAAGAGCATGCTCAACATTTAAAAGAAGTCAAGGATACTCTTCGAGCACATCAGTTGAAAGCCAAATTCTCCAAACTCCCCTTCTGCAGAGAGGAAGTAAGGTTTCTTGGGCATGTGGTGTCCATGGAAGGGTTAGCTGTGGACCCCACAAAAGTAGTTGTGGTACAAGATTGGAAGGTTCCATGGAATGCGACCGAAGTCCGAAGCTTCCTCGGGCTAGCGGGCTTTTACCGAAAGTTCATCAAAGACTTTGAGAAAATCTCAGCTCCGCTTACAAGGTTGACAAAGAAGAACCTAACTTTCAATTTTGATTTGGATTGCGATGTTGCTTTCCAACGATTGAAGAGGGCTCTAATAACAGCCCCAGTTTTGACATTGTCGGATGGGAGCAAGATGTTTACCATATACACGGATGCATGTGGTATGGGACTAGGTGTTGTCTTGATGCAAGAAGGGAAGGTAGTGGCTTATGGAGGCAGACAATTGAAAGTACATGAGAAAAACTACCCAACCCACGATCTAGAGTTGCCTGCCATCGTCTTTGCGCTTAAGTCTTGGCGCCATTATCTCCTAGGTGAGAAGTTTGAATTGTATACTGACCATAAATCGTTGAACTACCTTTTCTTGCAGAAAGATCTTAACTTGAGGCAACAAAGGTGGATGGAGTTCTTAGCATCCTACGATTTCGAGATATCCTATACCCCTGGCAAGGGCAATGTAGTAGCAGACGCCATAAGTAGTAGAAGCTGACCTTAAGCCCTCTCTTTGTAGAAAGGCAGAGCTTGGAATACATAGCCAACTTTGATTTTAGACCCTCCATCGATCATGTAACTGGTTTGTTAGTATCGCTAGAAGTGCGGCCTACTCTTTTGGACTCAATAAGAACCGCGCAACGTGAAGACCCTCAGCTAGTTGATGTGATGGATAAGCTAATTAGGGGTGAGACTTCTAGCCACCTTAATAGATACTCCATCGATGATAAAGGTTGGTTGAGGCGGAATGGAAGGCTATGCGTCCCACAAGCAAGGGATTTGGTGAAGAAGGTTCTCGAAGAGGCACACCATTCCAAGTTGACCATAGACCCAGGTGGAGACAAGATTTATAAAGACGTAAAAAGGGTTTTCTTTTGGAATGGCATGAAGAGGGATGTAGCTGAATTCGTCTCTGAATGCTTAATATGCCAGCGGAGCAAAAGAAGCCTGGTGGTTTGCTTCATCCTCTAGAGGTCCCACAGTGGAAATGGGATAGCATTTCATTGGACTTTATTGATGGGCTGCCTAGGTCAAGAAGGGGCAGTACCAATATTTGGGTAATGGTGGACAGGCTCACAAAAAGCGCTCACTTTATACCCGTTAAAAGTAGAAGGACTGCCTCGTCTTTAGCATCCATTTATCTTAAAGAGATAGTTCGACACCATGGGATACCCTCCAGCAATGTGAATGACCGAGATCCTATCTTTACGAGCGAGTTTTGGAAGAGTTTGCAAGAGGCTGTAGGAACACAGCTATGCTAAAGCACGACCTATCACCCCAGACCGATGGTTAGACGGAGAGGGTGAACAGAGTATTAGAAGACCTCTTGAGATTATACGTTCTTCACTTTGGAGGAACATGGGAGGATCATCTTCCTTTGGTGGAGTGTTCCTACAACAATAGCTACCAAGCCACCATAGGCATGGCACCCTTCGAAGCTTTATATGGAAGACCATGCCAATCACCAACTTGTTGGTGGGAGTCTACAGACAAGCTCATACTTGGACCAGCTATGATTAGAGAAACTTCAGTGAAAGTGGACTTAATACAAAGAAAAATGAAGACTACCCAAGATAGACAGAAGTCCTACGCAGATAAAAGAAGGATCGACCTTGAGTTTGAGGTTGGAGACAGGGTCTTCCTTAAAGTATCTCCTTTGAGGAACGTCGTTCGCTTTGGATCCACAGGAAAGTTGGCACCAAGATTTGTTGGTCCGTTTCCTATCATTGAAAGGATTGGAAAGATGGCTTACAGAGTAGAGCTTCCCGAAAAATTGGCTGAAGTTCATAATGTCTTTCATGTTTCTCACCAACGAAAGTGCTTACATGAGTCTGCGGAAGTGGTGGAACCAAGCAAATTAGAGGAAGTAGAAGTAGAACGAGGGGCGACTGTGAGAAGAGTTCCAACTCATATCTTGGGTACATAAGTCAAAAAGCTATGCAACCGCGAAGTCAAACTTGTTAAAGTTCAATGGAGTGACGCTGAGGAAGACGCGACTTGGGAGACTGAGGCCAATATACGCGCAGCCTACCCTTTTCTTTTTGAGGGTACATCCTTTTCCTTAAGTTTATTCATGCTCGTATCTATCTTTTTAAGTATTTCCTCAGTGCTATTCTCGATCCTTAGGTAGAAACCAATTGATGTAAACATGTATTTGAAACATTTTATGAATGATGGTTGCAAGTGGTTGCAAGTGATTGCTCTTGGATGCATATACACACACATTAGGTGTTAGATCGGCTCAGTCACTTTCATATTGCATATGCATATATGTACTTGTATATGATTGAAACTTGATGTGTTATCATGTGGATGTTGCATTTTTATGAATGATTGTGCACTCATGTAGAAAGTATGATTAGGGATGATTGCATACATAATGGACTCATGGCACTGACATGACTTGCATTAAGGAGGTCAACGGAATCAGTAGACCACCTGATTTTGCATTAGATAAGGACATGTACAAACACTATGCATATGATCATGAAGCATTAGAAGTCTTTTTAAGGACAATGAATGCTAGTGTTTGATGGTTGAGTAGATGAACGATTGGATGGTAGGATATACGTTCTTCTTGACTCGAAGATTTCGAGGACGAAATCCTTTGAGGGGAGAATGCAACACTCCATATTTTTTGTAAACATTATAGTAACGAATTAAAGAAAAATTAATTACAAATATGAGAATTAAGGGAAACGTGTTATGCCATTGCGTTTGTCTTGGAATTCTGCTTGAGATAGAGTCCGAGTTTGCGTAAATAGGACTCCGTATGAAGGACTTATGACCTTCAGAAGATTCAAGAATTTAAATAATAAAACCAGCCCGAAATTCAAATTCGAGTTTCGAAATTCAAAAAACCCCAAGCCGGCTGGGCGGGAAATTTCCCGCCCAGAAATCAAGTCGATCAGGGGGTCGACCTAGGTCACATAGGTCGACCAGGGGGTCGACCTCACCCTCGGGCCAGATCTGAAACCTAACGTGTTTCTTTGTGTGAAGATTTCCAAGTCATAAGGGCTTGTGTGGCAAATTATGGTTGGTTCTCTTAGGTTTGAATGGCTTTGATTGGACCTAGGTTGATCTGACGGTTCCTATTAAATCGAACTTCTATATAAGCAACCTAAATCTAAACCCTAAGCCGCACAAAAATATTCCTAAGACCGTCATGCTGTCAATACTCAATCTAGAGTAGCCGCCATTCTCCTTCAACTAGAAAGCAAGTTAGGAATTACAATCCAAATCTAATTCAACTAAGAGAATTCAACGCCTACAACAAAGGAGAGCTATTCAATTTCAGAATACAGATCCTAGAACACAAGACTAGTCTCCTTTTTGTAAGTCCAGTTATCATTTAGACCTAAATGATATTAGAATCGTGACTAAAATAAATGGATGTAGAACAATGCCTAAATGTAAATTTATGCCTATCCTTTTTGTTAAAGCTGAATTGATTAAGACTATGACTCTTATCATGTTAAGTTTGTGATCATGTTGTATGTAATTTGATGATAAATGTTAAATGCTTGGCAATGAACCTATATGTTGTATAATTTGGCGATATTATGTTGTATAATTTAGCGACGACATATCATGTTGTATAATTTGGCGATGACATATCATGTTGAATAAAATGGCGATGACATATTATGTTGTATAATTTGGCGATGGCATATCATGCTGTATAATTGGGAGATGACACCTATATGTTGTATGTAAATTTGGGAATTTTGCTATGTTTATGTAAGTTCAACCATGTTCACATATACGACTAGAACTACATGCTAATTTGCAAGTTCACAACCGCATGCCTAATTTGAGTTTATGTAGTTCTATGTAAAACCCCTATTTTACAATTCATGTTGAGTAGATCTAAATTTGCAAGTTCATGTATATTGTCCTATGCCGAATTCATATGACACATGAGTAGTTAGATCCATATTTTTATGATGTTGGAATATTACATGTTCCTCTTTTTCCCCTTTTGTGTATGAGTTAGGCTATGTAGCGAGCCTAACATTTTATGTGATTTATGCGAACATTTAACGGGGGTAATGTTGGGGAAAAACATGAAATTTCATATAATTGGCATATTTGGCTCATAAACATGTAAATGTTTATGGCATAAAGTGGTATAAATTTTTATACCTAAAAATATGAACTTGATCTAAAGGGAAAGCGGGGCTTGACTTGAATGAAAATAATTTACATATAAATATAAAGAAGTAAATATGTAAATTTAGAAAAGATGAATATGCCTAACCCGAGGTAAGATTGAGTTACGTGTAAGACTGTCCGGAACCGCCCGACACATCCAGCAACCGTAACAATATATATCTAATGTGAGAGGTTAGTGCATTGAGCTCAAAAGAACCCGAGGTTAGACTAAGTTGCGGTGTAAAACTGCCTAGACCCGACCGACAGATCCAGTGACCGCAACAATACCTGTCTAATATGAGTGGTTGGTGCTTTAATGAATGAATTAAAGCTAAGTCAGGAATGGTAGGGTTAAGTTAATTAAGGCAACACTTAACCAATACAACATGTTAACTAAACTGATGGGTGGGGTTAGGTTAACTTGGATACTTAACCAATTTAACATGTTGATTAGGAAAACCCTAGTAACAGTGACCCATTTCAGCAGTAATCCACATAGATGTATCATGGTACCTTGAACTAGGCAGGGTAGGGGACGATTACTGGGCGGGTTATAAGCGGTCAAAACAATGGTGGTTGGTGCGTCAGTGTAGGTTCCAACGGAGTACGGGCATGCACGTACTCCGGAGTGGAAAAAGCAGGCACTGGGCATCAATAGTTATACACTGTGCATCTTGAATTGTGTCAGGATACCACCATAGGATTTGATACACCCCGTAGTGGGACCAGCACATGTATCTACAATCGAGCGGGACCATATGACACAAGTAGTAAATGCGTGCGAGTAGGAGCCGATCGATAAAAAGGGATCACTGGGTTTGAACTAATGATGATGGTTGAAATATCTAGTAAGTGCAGAGAATATGGATATGAGTGCGATAGTATGATTGGTTTATCTTGCCTTATCCTATGTTACCTTATTTCTTTGTTATTGTCCTACATCCAGTTTATTCATGTCATGGTTCTCTTACCTGTTTACATGCTGAATAATCACTGGACTTACCAGACTCATGTCTGACCCATTTTTCTTTCGCTCTCTTTTCTTCCGTTCCCCCCTTCAGGTAGCCAGGGAGGTAATAGATCAGCTTAATTCAGACCGTTCATCTTTCCAAGCTTGAAGACTCTGTGATGTATGGCTTGGAACCTCTTATCTTTGGCTCATGGCTTTGGACACACTACTACTTGGGGATTTATGCAGTTTTATTGTGTTTTATGCTTCTTTATGTTATAATCAAGACAGATATTTTGATGTAATGATTTGGAAGTTGTTTTGAGACAGTTTGCTGTAATGTTTTTGTTATGAACCACGTATGAAATAATTTTAGTTTTTCCGCTGCTTATATATGTTTGTCTTGTAAATTATCTGTGTCTTTTACCTATAATGCTCCACCAAAGTTAAGGCATTCCCTTTGTGAGTGATCTTAACGGAGGTGGGGTGTTTCAAAAGCCCAACTTTTAGAAGTTAACTTGTTGGTTCCCATCTGGATCCTGAGTAACAATTCACACTTGAACTTCCTTTGCATCTCGGGATTTTGGTCGAATTGGAGTTGGTCTTTAGAAGAGTCGTCACATGGTAGTAGTGGAGGCTCGAACTCAACTCGATTCGGTCCGTGGTCATGGCCCCGGTTCGGTTGTGAAGCTACATGGTACGGTTCGGTTCGGTGCTCCCCTTCTGGCTTGGTTCGGTGCTCCTGAAGCGGTTCGGTTCGGTACTACTCCAGTTCAGTACTCCATTCAAACTCCAACCCTACTCCAATCTGATCCGGCCTTTCTTTTTGCCTCTTTCATTTGCACGCTCCAGAAAATGCCAAGTTCCGGTTCGGTTCGGTAGCCGATCCGATCCGATCCCCCATCCGATCTGGATCTCTACAACATTTCCAACCAACTAATTTTCGTCCATTCTCGCCATACGACGGCGTTTTCGACTATTCTAACTTTACTAGTAAATCATAAAACATTCCAAATAGTAGTAGTATCATATAGTATCCATCAACAATGTCAAAACATCAAGCATATAGGTTATTTTAGATCAAACATACCCAAAAAACATGATTTTCCCCTTAATCCCCCTAAGCATGTTTAACCATACGATCAACAAACTTAATCCAAAACAACCCAAATTTTTCTCAAAGGTATAAAATAATATTTTAGAATTTCTACATATTTTTCCATATTTTTCTGAGCTATAGTTTCGCTAATTATCACTAATCACCCCTAATTAGCCGAAATTAGTGTAAAAATATGTTGATCACTCACCTTAGCTACAAATAAATTCTTAGATCTGAAACTCCACTGCTTTGGGTAGAATTCCTATGCAACAAAGCAGCCCTAACTCTGATTTGATGTCAATCTGCCTTGATTTGATGTAGATTTGCTTAATATTTGATTAGAAAGTGGTTAGGAGGTAGTTTAGAAGGTGGAGGTCATTGCTAGGGTTAGAGTAATGAAAGTGGCGGCCAAGAAAATGAAATGAAGTGGTTTACTAAATGATTTCAGCCTCCTCATAACTAGGGTTGTTACAGTAACGGTAAATTTACCATTACCATATCATTACCAGTAGATTGGTAACCATTTTTGATTGAAATCGGTATACCAGTTAAAACGGTATGGTAACGGTAAACTTACCATTTTTAACGGTAAATTATCGGTAATGTTTCTTCAATACCAGCGGTAATGCTAATTTTACCAGTTAATTCAAAACATAAATATACTCATCTGATATGCTTTATTACAAGTGCGTAGAACCAAGTAAATGTATATATTCAGTTCAATAATCATATGAAATAATCCCCGATACACTTATTTTCTTTTTCATTTATGTTTTTATAAACTAACACTACATATAGTATAAAATAAATGCACTGTGTACAAAATATATATTAAGAAATAAAAATTTACGGACAAACGGTAATTTACCATTACCAGTGTAACGGTTACCAGATTATCGGTATACCAGTCAACGGTATACCAGTCGATCGGTAACGGTAAGAAATTCTGGCTTACCAGTTAAAACGGTGCGGTAACGGTAGTTGCCAAACGGTAATGGTAAACATTACCATAACAACCCTACTCATAACCCTAATCCCGAAATGGGTTATGGGCCCTTCCACTAATTACCCTATTAAGCCCGGTTAAGCTGTTTTTCACCTTCCAAACCTTATTTCAGTCATATCTCCCAAACGATATGTCCGTTTGATAAGTGTGACCACTCTACGGAAAGGTAAACCATCATCTAAATCCAAAGGAAGTAGTTTTAGGTCAAAACTCCTTACCAATCAAAATTTATAGGCAAAACAAAATTCTCTAGGGGCAAAACGATCATTTAAAAATTCGGCAAAAATCGTGAACATGGGAAAGGACCCCAATAGTCCCCTCCCAAAGTTACACGACCATAAGACTTCGTATGTGGAAGAAATAAATATTCTACGACCCTCCGATGCGTAGAATGCGGATCATTACGACTTCCTTAAAGTCCGCGTCGACCTGATATCTCCGGATCTATGTGGAAATATTCAGCTGAGTCATTCAATAATCGACCCCATTCTCAAGGCATTAATGGCGGTCAACCACTTTCGGACAAAGATCTACTTTTGATACACTTCATCTCGAGTGCCACATAAGCCACAATTCTCGAGGATACTATTAATCAACAGTAGACCGAGTCCTACCACCGCAACTACTTCAAATGATTAGGCTCCACGTGTCCGAGCTCCGCAAAAGAGGCAAGCCACGTCACAACCCACTCAACCTACGTCTTCGCCTATAAATACCTCCAAGCTTAAAATGGAGGGATACCTTCTTTTAGATACTCTTTTCTCCACAAAAGGCTTCCAATTCCACTTGAAAGCTTTCCTCATGGATAACTCCAAAAATAGCCAATTCTCCTTCTTTCTTCAAATAGAAAAAGTGTTGTACTTGTAATAAAAAGTAAATCAATACGTATAAACTGGACTAGGCAGCATCATGGCCGAACCATTATAAAAGTCTTGCATGTCCCCTGTTTTCTTTATTTTACTGCATTCTGTGATTGTTATTCGTGTGATCTCCACGCGATTGGGGGTTCACTGTCACTTGTGACCAATTTTTGACGTCAACACTTTGGTGCGCCAGTTAGGGCACGATCTACCTATCTCATGACCTTCAGCAAGTTCCAACCCATGACGAACAAGCGGAAGAAAGATGCAACATCTTCCCGTCCCACGAACGCTGATGCAGCGAGACAAATGCTGCAGAGGCAAGTCAGGAAGCCTCCTCTCATAAAGATGTGTCCCGATATCTTACACTGGATGACATGGATAAGATTGTGGCCGAGTTCAGAGGCCAGATAACATCTCAGGGTTAACTCCTCGAACGACAACAACAGTTGATGGATCACCTTCACGCTCGGTTGGAAAAGGGATTTAACGCTTCAACATCAATTCCTCCACCGGGCGAAGCCTGGGCAGTAACTGATCTTTGATCTGTGCATATGCAAGCCACATATCAGATTACACCTTTGTTTCCTCCTGGTTTGGCTCCACCTCCCGATCAATCACAGCCAGGAGTATCGCTTCCAATGACCAGCGCAGATGCAGCTGCAGATTCACAAGAGGCCCGCGATCAAGATCTAGGTTATTCGACCATATTAGCTCCACTCAGGAATTAATTCAAACCCCCGGACCAATTGAGCAACTGCTGGGTCAATCAGGATCAATGCCATTCCCATTACAACCCAGCATCTTACAGCAAACTAGTATTATGCCGCCTCTTCTTCAACCAAGAGCTGGTGGAGCCTTCCCTTCGAACTAGGGAGACCACTCTACCATACCGGTTCTCACCATTACGAAGGAAAATGATACCATGAACTCTTCTAACATCGCTTCGGGTGGGGGTACTAGGGAGCCCCGAATATCACATGCTTTCCTAGATCATCCCGGACCTTCCATTCTGAGCATGCTACCATGAACTCTTCTAACATCGCTTCGGGTGGGGGTGCTAGGGAGCCCCGAATATCACATGCTTTCCTAGATCATCCCGGACCTTCCATTGCGGGCATGGCTCAGACCAATTCTCATCAGGTTCAAGAGGCGCCAGTCTTCCCAGATCCAAGAACTGCGATGGACCCTCGCCCTCACCTTCACTCAACTCTCGGAGGTCGAGCCCAACCAATGAACACCCTTCCAAGCATGCTTTCGGCGGATCCTAGTACTGGAGTTCTTCCAAATGCAGAGCTGGATTCATGGCATCGATTCCTCGGAGATGGAAGCCATCTTGCAAGCATCATCTGACGCTTCACCCGAGGCACTTCTTTTCAGCAGAATATCGATAATATCCACCGCAGCCTTTTCATAAGGGAGATTAGAAACTCTCGCAATCCTCCGGACTTCAAGTTTCAAGCTATTGAACCCTATAATGGTCGGACCGACCCGATCATCCATCCCATGAGATACATGAGTCATATGGAAGTGCTCTCTGCATCGACCAATGTTATGGCCAAATGCTTCCCACTCTTTCTCACAGATATAGCCGTAATGTGGTTTCGATAGCTAATAACGGAGTCGATTGGCAGTTGGAACACGCTGGTCACTTGCTTTATCGAACAATTCAGAGTTCACATCTCCTGACCAAAGAGTGTCATGCTCTTGACCTCCATTAAGCAGCGCCCAGGAGAGACACTTTGAACTTTCCTCGAAAGATTCAATGCGGCTGTAGTTTCAGTAGATCGACCCGAGCCATCGACGGTGCTTATGGCCGTCATTGCAGGTGTTCAAAATCGATCAAAATTCTCAATCTCTTTGACCAGAGATCCTCTCAAGGACATTGAATATTTTTATGTAGAGGTCGAGCGGTTTCTCTGACAAGAAGACACCAGCATTGAGATGGAGAGCCTCGAGGTAATTACCACCAAAGAAGAAGGTCCATCCAACACCAAAGGCCAGAATAAAGGAAGAGGAAAGGCCTCGGAAAAGAATGAACTCAACATACGACCTCGGAGAGAGAACAGGTACGTTCAATATTCCGAGATCAACTCTTCCCTGCTCGACATTGACGTACGAGGATCCCTACCTTTCCCAAAACCTCCTCGAAGAGAGCCGACCCAGAAAGAGCTCGATTTTGGAAGTACCGCATGTTTCACAACATAGCCGGTCGCCGAAACAATGAATGCAAACACTTGCGTGATCTCATCGAGGATATGGTCAGACGGGGGGAACTTCCCGAGCATGTCAAGAAAATTGCACAGGCCATGCCGCCACAATCTTCTGCCCAAGCTCCTCAGGCCGGTCCTCGAGCTCCTAGAAATGAAAAGAACCCTGAGCTCAGCAATCGCGGGATCATCATCAATTAATAAAATTTAGATTTCTTATTTTCAATGTATTTTTATAAAATGGATATGTTGATGTACATATGTACGGGGTTAGGATTTAGCTCCCAGTCATGCTCTGGAATCAATGGTCGTCCTTATAGAATTTATTTCCATTTTCTTGTAATATCTCTTTAGCAACGATGATCTTTCTTTTGTAAACATGGATTAAGTTTGAATAATTTAAGCCGAGCGTGACTGATGCTCGCTAACTCGAATATGGTCAGTGCAAAGCCACCGTCCGTAACACACAGTCAAAGCCTGCCACCATCTCTAAACCTACTCCTCGAGCCGAGTATGGTCAGATTTCTTTAAGTCGAGTATGGATTACAATCGCCCCCTTCTCTAAGGCAAGTGCACTCTCCACTCGCCAAGACTTCATAAAATCACTTATACATCACCTCGTACGTCTGGTTCCATCAGCCAAGTACGAACAAAATTATATATGCCAAGCACGATTAACACTTACCATAAGCCGAGTATGGATAATACTCGCCATCTCTATAAGCCGAATATGGATAATACTCGCCATTCAGTAAGCCGAGTATGGAAAATACTCGCCATCTTCATAAGCCGAGTGCGGATAATACTCACCGTCTCTCTAAGCTAATTGTGATTACTGCTCGCCCTTATCTTCAAGTCAAGTATAGTTTATACTCGTCCAATTAAGTTCACAGCCATCTCTATACCGAGAATGGTATACATTGTCTTTACAGGTAACGGAAGCTGCTACTATTTTTATAACCTTCTCGACCTTAATATGGTCTTCGGTGGTTGTTGGTTTTCTTGTCTCAATACGATTTATACTAATTATCGTTTTTTGGCCATAATACAACCATCAGGACCGCCGGATTTCTGGCCTTAATATGGTTCGGCGCACCCGCACATTAAGCTTCGATGTTACATTTAGAATACGCCTCCTTTACCAAGAAATATGTATTCTGAGGGGTAAAGTGTTGACCAATGTTTTGGCAAAAGCTGTTGCAGCTCAACGGATCGAAGCCTAATGTCAAGAAGCTCACTTTTCAGCATCGGTCGATCGATCAATCGAATGACCTGTACTTCAGAAAACCCAAAAAAAATTCGACCTGAGCCAGTCTCCTTTGAGCAGCGGCATCTTGTGTTCCGACATAATTGCTCTCCCGGATCGACCGAGTCAAGCACTTCCTTAAAGTCCGGATCGACCAGATATCTCCAGATCTATATGAAAATATTAAGCTGCGTCATTCAATACTTGGCCCGATTGTCAAGGCATTAAAGGTGGTAAACCACTTCCGAACAAAGCTCTACCTTTGCTACACTTCATCTTGAGTGCCGCTAAGCTAAATTTTTTGAGGATACTATTAATCAATAGTAGACCGGGTCCTACCACCGCAACTACTTTAAATGATCAGGCTCCACGTGTCTGAGCTCCACAAAAGAGGCAAGCCACGTCACAATCCACTCAGCCCACTTATTCGCCTATGAATACCTCCAAGTTCAAAATAGAAGGAGACCTTCTTCCGGACACTCATTTCTCCACAAAAGGCTTTCGATTTCAATTTCCCTTGAAATCTTTCCTCATGGCTAACTCCAAAAAGAGCCAATTCTCCTTCTTTCTTCAAATAAAAAAAGTGTTGTACTTGTAATAAAAAGTAAATCAATACATATAAAGTGGACGTAGGCACCATCTTGGCGAACCACTATAAAAAGTCTTTTGTGTCCCCTATTTTCTTTATTTTACTACATTCGGTGATTGTTATTCGTATGCTCTCCACGCGATTGGGGGTTGACTGTCACTCGTGACCTACTTTTGACGTCAACACTTGATAATAACCCATCAAAATAAAACCAACACGTTATATAACCATCCCCAAAAACTCTATGATAACTTATAAAATCCTTTCGAGTAGTAACAGGTTATTGGGGAACTACATACTGGTGTAGGGAAACATGAATACTTTGGGGTAGGTTAAATGCTTCACTTAATTTATTTCATATTGCATATTGACCCATACATATAAATCCAGATATGGCATACTAAACTTAGCACTGTCATTACTGTGTAGAAGAACATATATCAATTTGGGGTGAAAAAACATGAAGAGGCCATCTGGTACAACTGATAGAATCAAGTTGAATCTAAACTTGAAGAAAACTTATGTAATGGAATAATCATAATGCCTGCTGACCAATACATTTTAATCCAATAATGGCATACTCAAAATGTTCAGTTCTTAATAAAACACTGAGTGTGAAATATGTACTCACTTTCTCGCCTTCAAATTAAAATAATCCTATCATCAACAGACAAACTTCAGACCAAAATCTTCCCTAACGCCCCCAAATCATAGGCTAGATTTCTAGAAACAAAAACCCAGACATACCAGATGCATGAATACGGTAAAAAACCAGTAGATCAGTTATGAGGACTCCGAAGTGATTCAACACTTTCGCTAGCAATGCCATATCTCAACTCCCCCAATGACTTGATCTCCCGCTTTCAAGCAGATTCATATCGGATCTGACTGTCGTTAAGCGCGATGCGTAGATCTGGTGATAAGATCTGGTATTTGGCCATCTGCTTTTGTTGAGGAGGAAGCAAATCCAACTTTAAATTGAAGAATTAAATTGAAAGAAAACGAATGATCTATTAACGATAGGAAATCATTAAAGGTTGCAGATAGAAAACGATTGTAAAAAAATGAAAAAAGATCGGGTTGAGAAACGCTCACACATGACAAAAACAAGCGAAGAAATCACATGCTACCATTAACAATAGTTCCTTTATTGCGTAATATATATATATATATATATATATATATATATATATATATATATACATACATATCTTCTGCCGGAATCTACGTTAATGACGAAATATACATTTTATTGAATGTTTGAATGTTCGAATGGTATTAAAGTATGGAATTATACATGTAAATGTAATCCATATTAAATTAGTGTATTTGTGGTGACCATTGTAGCAATTAATATGATTTATTGCTATAAATAGGGCCACAAATAAATAAATAGCCATTGTAAGCAATGTAGATATGGGGAAAGTAAACTTAATAAGGGAATTAAGTCAAATGGTTACAATTCCTAAGATTTGTTAGGATTAATGTTGTAAACCCCAATTAGGGAATTTAATTTAAAATCGCATCTAGACACGAGGTTAGGCTCAAATTGTGGTAGAAGCCTACTTGGAACCGACCTGCATATCCAGCATCTACAAGTGGTCAGCTTAATGTGGGAGGGATGGTGCACAAATATATATATATATACACACACACATACACATCTATGTATGTACATATGTATGTATATAACATAAAATAAATAAATAAAAATTAGTAATACCTGTTGGGATACAACAAATAGATAGTTCGGGACTGATAAGATAAGGATATCCATTGTTGCCCTAGGAAAATTATGGTTGTTAGGCTCATAAATGGCATTAATCATAATCAATGGTAGTAAAAAGGAAATTAGGAATTTAATGGTTACCTTAGGAAAATATGACCGCTATGGTTATAAATAACAATAAAAATATGAAAAGAAATAAATGAAATAAAAAGGGGGTTGTTTAAATTACTAAGTCCAATAAGGAAAAATAATTAATCAATTATCATAGGATAAGAAGGATATAACTTTCCTTATTTATACAAAAGGGTATAAAACTTAAAATTAAAAGTAAGAATTGGACTTGGTAGGTTTATGGTGTGAAACATTATTAACCATAGGAACTCATGACGATAATAAACTGTGTGTATAGTATTTTCATGAAGAGAAACTAAACGGGAATAACTTAATAATGTAGCCTGCTTTGTCCCAATAGAGAAGAGCATTAAAGGCTAATGGGGGTATGAACTTAATAATCTTCGCGTATAGTCTGCTTTCTTGGGTCTTAAGTGGCTTTGGTCGAGGAGTCCACTTGGAAGTAGGCCTTTTAGTTTAGGGGTCTTAAATGGTGTGTGTGAGGCCTACCCAAACCTGGAAATTAAAAAATATCAGATATGGCTACCTATCCCACGGGAAGTAGTAAGTGACTAAGGAGATTATCCAATAAGGTCAGCTAAATTGTAGAGCAAAACACCCTCTCTCACCTTACACAGGGTATGGGCTATATGCGTGAATGACGGAAGCCTTAACTAGTAGAGCCTTGTAGCTAGTGCCCTCTAGTTTATGTTAATATTGAATAAATCATCGAGGAGTATTAAGTGACAAATAGGTCTGCCTAGGGTCTTAAGTGATCGGGAGAATCCTCCTTATCTATCATTAATAGTGAGGCGTTAAATAATAAAGGATGAGCGAGTGAAGATATATATAAAGAAACTCCAATTAGGGGTCCACCCTCGATTAAATAACCACCCATTATCTGGTATAGTGGCCTCATAAATATATGCGTAAACGTTCTATCTCGGTATCATATTTTGGGTATACCAGCTTGGGAAGGGTAGTTAGAGTCTTGCATAAATATTTACAATGTTATGCTAGAATCACTAACCTTGGTAGGCAACATATTAGGTTGAACCAAATGAGATACATCTTTGTATTATAATCTGTGTTGTACATTTCCTATTCACCAGAATCTTGTTGTTCTGACCCCCTCCTCGTTACAACCTCCCAGGTTTTAGAGAAGGTCGGGTTCTCGCAAGTGTTTTGGTTTGGCTTTTGGTTATAGTTCTCTCTTATGCCCGGTATTGGCAAAGTGACCTACTTTGAAATAGGTAGTTACTTGAGTTAATACTAGTCTATCCTATTCTGTTTCCGCTATGACTTTCTTTTATAGTACTCTGATTATGCTCATGCTCATTCGTTTGCATGTACCAGATTTACACGCTCCATGCTTGGATGTGTTCAAGTTTTGGCTTATATTGAAATTTAGGCTCAGAAAAGTGTGGGGTATTACATTTGGTATAAGAGCATAAGTGAGGCAATCAGAAGAATTATTCAAATTAGGACTCATGAGAGAACGTAATTCAATTTTCTTTTCCCTTTTCTTCGCCTTTCTTAGTCGACTTTAATTATTTCGATGATGAATTAGTCGTGGGCCTAACTATATAAAATGGGATTTAAGCGACTAGGAGTTGAAATATGTTGAGTTCGGGTTTCTAGTAAATTCTGTCTCACCCCACAATACATTGGTGATCCGGACGTGAAAAGCACGAGAACGACATATGGTGGATTATGTTGATTCAAGTTTGGAGACTGGACAAAAATCTTGCTACAACTGAGATAGTCATGATTTTTGGTTTTGGTTTTATTGGTAGTTCCGGTTAAAGACCATTGCTCGATCCAAAATGGGAAAAGTTCACGTTAGTACGTCTTATCCATTTCAGAAGTATAATTACGAGGTATATCCATTTGTCATTTCGTTGAATTTCCGAATCTTCCTTTTTGAAAATATTCGTTTGAATCCTTGTCCTTGTATTCGAGGGAATTTTATTTTTAAAACTATTTAGAAAAAAATGCGTTTTGAAAGTTTTGAAATACTGTTTCAGAAATTAGTTTTATAACAACCTAGTTTTATAAAGATATGGTTTTTTTTAAATTAATATATTTGTGTTTCAAAATTACTCGGGCTTTGTGTAATTTTAATAAATATAATCTGATTGGTAGGAATAAAGGAATTAGAAATGACATGAAATATGCCACTTAAGAATAATAAATATCCATTCCTTGTGATTTTTAGTATCCCTCCCCCATATATATTGGATAATTTATTGAAATTATCGCAATTAATCCTCAAGATTTTAAACGATACAACATTTTTGAACACGAAAAGGGTTTTCAGTTCATAATACGAACTGAAATAATAATAATAATAATAATAATAATAATAATAATAATAGTAATAAATTGGATTATTAAATACAAAACCGTTAGTTTATATTAAATTCCATTTTTGGGAAAGTTTTAAATTTTTCTTCGAAAAAGCTAAGGAAAGTCATTTGCCCATTTTTTTTGGGTATTTGATTTCGAATCATCTAGTTTTAGGTCATCTAGTTAAGGGGGGATCCATTTTAATTTTATTTTGGATTTCTAGTTGATTTCCTGTTTTAAGTTCGTTCGTTCGTTTGGTGGCCACAACCATTTGGAGGTAGGGAAAAGGCGTTGAAAAGAAAAATCTCAACTCGACGAGTGGTGGAAGTCGATACGAGAATTTGGTTGGGGTTGGAAGTTGTTTCGACATAATAGGAATTTTATTTTAATTTTTATATAATTTATTTGGGCTGTTGGGCCGAGGTTCGTACCGCCCCCTTTAAAAGGGCAAGCGGTCGACCTCCCTTCGTAGGCAAGGTCGACCACTCACCCTAAGGGGACGCGGCCTTTACCCAACCTGATTCGACTGTAATAATATATATATATATATGTATCTATATCGTTCCAACCGATGTCTCCTTCCCCAAACCCCAATTTTCACCAAACCCAAACCCTCCTCCATTCCCAAGCTCCAATCCGAGCAACCTCCTTTCCGTTTCATCCCTAATTACCACCAAAATCCTTCTTGTGCAAATGTCTACCCGATTATACACCGGATTTGCAATTTCGTTCGCCCGATTCGTTGATTCCTCCATTGCACCTCCTCATAATGTCGCCTCTCAGCATCCCGGCCTCACACCTCAGGAAGCCGCATGGTTAGACTGTGATGAGGAGAAGATTGAGCGCTGCTTGGCCACGACCAATTACAATTTTCATGTCGATCGGCTGGTGAAGTTCGCCGATTTCGACGCTTTTGGGTTTTAGGAGCTTTTTGTCATCGCAGGCCTAAAAACCGATTCTGCACTTTGATACTTTTGAGCGCGACCTACATCCGCATTGCGTTCATCTATTTGATGCCTTGATGGATGCTGACATCGATGACGAGTCTTGCGTCATCCAATCTGACATCATGGGAACCCGTATCGAGGTCACCGATGACTACTTAGCTCATATTTTTGGCATCTCGGCAGTCGGAGACGAGCTTGATGCTATCGAGTGGAGGACCCTCAGATTCTTTAGTGTATCTTCCTTGAAGCCCCTAGAGCCTGGACCACCAGTAATATGCGAACCATCGCCCGTGTAGTTGTGCACGCATCATACAACACAACGTCTTCCCGAAGATAGGAAGCTTGGAGCAGATTTATCATTCTTTTCATCGTGCCACCTATGCTATTCTTGGCGGTATAGCCGTAAATTGGGAGCACATGCTTATGATTCATCTTCATGACCCCTTCATGGTACCCCGAGGAGCCATTTCCTTATAACCATCTCCTCACCCGTTACTTTCGATACTTCTAGGTGAGACTTTATGGAGAGATAGTAGTAAAGAAGGCATCGACTGCAATTAGCCATGCCACTCTCTGGAATATGGTCATTCAACTACCCTATGCTCTTGTCCTCGCACCACCCACTCCAACTTAGCATCCCCAATAGCCTAGCCAAGAGAGCCCAGAGTTCATCGCCCACCGCAACATCTAGGCCGAGTTCCGAGAGGTCCGTGAGGAGCAGCCCCATCAGGAGCTTGAGATTGGTTGCATCTCGACCATACTACGCTACTGGCGCGAACGTGGTAATGGATCAGGTTCCAGCCATGGAGCTCGACCGGCCTACAGCGGATAGTCGTTGTTAGTTTATGCCTTGTGCATGTTGTCTCTTGTATCGTGTGTTCCCCTTTCCAGCATTTTTTATCTTTGTTGTTGTAGTGTTTGTAACTGCTAGTGTTGTATAAATCGCACTACTTGGTTAATTATATTTCTATGTTTGGAAATGTTTGTGTCGTTCACCCACATACATTTGAATGAAATCTCATTATCTTATATAAACTAACATTTGTCTTAGAGCTTGAAGGAATGGAATTCTATATTGGATAAATTTTAGCAAAGGACCGGTTTTGCGTTGTTTCATCACGGGCATAAAATAAAGGATAAATTTACAAAAGAGGTTAGTTTTTCAAGTAGTGGCAGAAATAGACTAGTTTCAAAACTGTTTGCAAATACAGGCTAAGTTTTAACTAGCTCAGCCATGAGCTGACCAATTTTTTTTGAAAAAAATACGAGGTGTGTAACAACCCGAATTTTAGTAACATGTTAAAACCATAAATCAAGGCAGAATTAATTTGTAAAATAAGAATCAAGGGAAACGGGTTACGCCATTGCATTCATCTCGGAATTCTGCTTAAAATAGAGTCCGAGCTTGCGTAAAACGGATACCGTACGAAGAAGATATGGACGAACGAAGTTAGGAAGAAAAACCAGAAATGGGCCAGAATGCACTGGCGCACTTGAGAAGTGCGCTAGAACAAAATTGCACTGGCGCACTTGGGAAGTGCGCCCATGCAAAGATGCACTGGCGAACTTGGCAAGTGCGCCCAAGCTGAGCAGAAAACCTGCTTGGGCAGGCCCTGGCTGGCCTGGTCGGGTTCTGATTGAATTTCTGAGCTCTGGTGTGTCACTAGGGTTGACTTGTCACTTTCTGATTGGCTTCTCTTGAGATGGATGGCCTTGATTAACTCTAGCTTCATCGACGGCTCTAATTAGTTTGAAACCCTATATAAACAGCCCCCTAGCCTCATTTTCTTTACACCATTCTTCTTTAACCTTATGCTGCTCAAACTCTTGATGACCATGGCTTCTTCTTCTTTCTCTAAATTAAATTAAATTAAATTAAAACGCGAAGATTGTTCCTTGAAGACTATGGCTAGGAATTTCAAATTTGGGGATTTGCTTCTACGATCAAATCAAGATTCAACAATTCAATGACCAATTTCTAGACTTGACTTCTACATCTAAATTTCTTAAACCACGATCTGTAAGTTCTAGTTACTTTTAGATAAAAACTATAAATCTAATATGGGCATGTTATAAATTGGAATTGATTTATGTATAGTTCATATCTATTCTTGTTTTCTTCTTGGCTCTTGACTATTGGGAATATTTCCTATGACGTTGAAACTATTGTTAATGGCCTATGCCTATGCCTATGACGATGAACATAAGACTATGCCTATGCCTATGAACATAAGACTATGCCTGTGTCTATGACTATGAACATAAGACTATGCCTATGCCTATGACTGTGAACATAAGACTGTTGCCTATGACTATGACAAGGACAATTATGGCTAATCACCTATGATTCATGACCATGAGGTTATTGCCTAGGATTATGGCTATGAATTTGGAGCTAAGCTTGATTTTCTATTCAGACCTATTTTCTTTATTTATCCTTGGATCTTAATTTTGGGGATTTTTCTATTTAAGTTAGATCTATCCGTGTTCTTGAATCTAGATTATTATTCAAATCTTTTCATGTTCATAATGTTATGCCTGCGATGTTTTAGTCAATTTTTTCAGTTATGTCATGCCTTGGAAATAAATTGATAATAGAACAATGTTTATTATGTTATATGCGGAATTGAATGATAGTGATCTATGCATGTGGTTCTATTTTATCATCATGTTGAATTGGGAATTAATGAATAAGTCTATTCATATGTATATGAACTTGGAATATAACCTGTTATGACAAGTTGTATGGTTTATCATGTTATTCTAGTTTTAGGTTGTAAATCATATCACATATGTGACCAAATGTTAGATCTATATGTTTATGTGTGTATGTTAACCTATGTCATATTTCAAGTTCACACTTATTCATATGTTCGTGATTGATTTGCAAGTTCACATATATGTATGTTGATTTAGTCTATGTTGAAAGTTCAGACCTATGATCTTCATGTTGACTACTTTGCAAGTTCACACCTATGATATTCATGTTGACTACTTTGCAAGTTCACACCTATGATGTTCATATTGACTATGCCAAAAATGTCAAGTTTACCCCTATGTTGTGTTTATGTTAATGAATTTCTTTATGCCAATTTTGCATACGTTAAATTAGGCTAAGTTTTAGCCTAATATTATATGCCGAAAATCATGCGAACGAAAAATTAGGCTAAGATTGCTAGTCTAATATTTAGATGGGGTAACGTTGGGAAAAATTGGAAATTATAGGAGACTTAGCATGAAGCTTTCCTTGAAAACTTGACACGAACTTGACATGAAAACTTGAACATGGACATGACACTAGAATGAACTTGAAAATGGCTAACTCGAGGTTGGGTTGAGTTTGCAGTGTAATTCTGCCCGGAACCGCCCGGCAAATCTAGTTACTGCAAACAATAGGATCCAATGTGGGTAGTTGGTCATATCGCACTTGAAAACCCGAGGTCAGACTGAGTTGTGGTGTAATTCTGCCCGGAATCGCCCGGCATATCCAGTGACCACAACAACAGGTCTGATGTGAGAGGTTGGGGTGCATTAATTAATTATTTCCACATGATAGGGTTAAGTCATGAACATGAAAGACAACACTTAACCAACTTGATTCGTAGGCAGGTTTAGTCAAGAATTTAAATGACAACACTTAATCTATGCGACGAAAACCCTAGTTACGCGATCCATTTCAGCAGTAACCCATTAGATGTATCATGGTACTCTGGAACTAGGTAGGGTAGGGCACAATTACTAGGCTGATTGTAAGCGACCAGAACGACGGCTGTGTTGGTGCGCCGGTGTAGCTTCAGGCGGGCTATGGTCGTGCACGTGGTCCGGAGTTGAAAAAGCAGGCATTGGGCATCAATAGGTTTATCTGTGCATGTTTGATTCGTATCGGTGGTTGGCACCCTAGGGCTTGATACACCCTGTGGTGGACCTAGCACAGGTGACTACATTCGTGATAGGGCCGTATGACACATACACATGACGAGCTAGAACTTGTAGGGAGCCGATCGATTAGTAGATCGTTCCGTTGGACCTAGTAATGGGTCATTTCATGATATTGGGCCAAGGGATCATTTCATAATTAATATAAGACATGGGTTTGGGATTCTAGTACAGTTGATGCAGCGAACCTTGAATATGTGATGCTATACTTGATGTATACATGATTTATCATGTTATCTTAGTCTATCTTACCCATCTTGTCGTCATCCTTATGTTTACTTTCAGTTTGTACATGTCATGTTACCTTTACCTGTTTTTATGCTGAAAGTCACTTAGACTTACCAGTCTTTATGACTGACCCATTTTCTTTTGCCTCTTTTTCTTTCGTTCCCCCCCCGGTTCTCAGGGAGGAAACTCTAGCACTTAGCTTGGATTTCACTTGCTTTTGATTCAGCTCATGTACGGTTTGATCTTGGGCTATGCTATGGATGCATTTTCTGCTACCTTTGGGGAATTAAGCTACTTTTGATGTTTTAAGTTTATGCTTCTCTATTTATGCAAGACAGAATTTGTTGTAATGGAAAATAATGACCTTGGCTATTTGATGTAAAAGGTTTTGACTCTTCTTGAAAGTAATGAAAATTTTCTTTTGATTCTTCCGCTGTTTTATCTATGTTCTGTCTTGTAATATTTCTGTGTTTGTTTACCTCGATAACAATCCTACAAAACTAGTGCATTCCCTTTGTGAGTGACCCTAGCGGAGGTGGGGTGTTACATTTGGTATCAGAGCAGAAGGTTACCGGACTGGGAAAAAGTTTTTAAAACCTTTTAAAATTATTTTCAAAAACCGTTTACATAGAAGTATTTTTCAAGAAAAGTCTTGTTTTATTTAAAAGGCCATTCCCCAAAAGCCATTAGCACTATCCTTTGTTTCCTCGTTTGAATATCTTCTTTTTCATTTCAGCATGTCTGGGAATCTTAACTTTCCAGAGGGCGTGCCAACAACTGGCTGGTTCAGGAGGTATTTAGAGGCTAGGGCCAACGATGCAGGCCCAGCAGATATTCCTCCTCCAGCTGCAGCGATTCCTCCTCCTCCGCCCCCTCCTCATGCAATTGCTTTCTCAAAGATCTATAAAGATTTTAGGGCCATGGGTGGAAAGGATTTCAAGGGAACTGAATCATTCGTAGAAGCGAGGAATTAGCTCAAAGAAACTGAGGATCTATTCGTTATTTTCGAGGTGGACGATAGGCAGAAGGTTCAGTTGGTGGTATCGTTGCTCAAACACGAAGCTTCCTATTGGTGGGAAGTCACTAACGCCGAGAGGCCGGTTGATACATGGATGGATTTTAGAACAAGGTTTGAGACGAAATTCCTCTTGCAAGCTGAACGAAGTCTACAACTGGAAAAATTCTTATCTCTTAAGCAAGGAAGTATGACGGTCAAGGAATACGTCAGTCAATTCAATCAGCTGGCTCAGTTTGGACTGGACTTAGTAAATAATCCTCATAAGAAGGCTCTCTGTTTTGTTAAAGGATTGAATGAGCCACTTCACAGCTTGGCCATGACCCACGTACCTGTAGGGGCTACTTATGAAAAGCTAGTGGACATGGCGCTCTTAAGTGAAGAAGACAAGAATGGAAAGAAGGAGGTCAAGGTGAATGAATCTCAAAACAAGAAGGTAGACTCCGAGAAAGGAGGCAAGAACAACAACAACAACAATAATAATAACAAGACACGTGAGAAAAGAAAATGCCACTTCTGTGGTATTTAGGGGCATATAGTCCAGGATTGTAGAAAGAAGAAGATGAAGATGGGAGCATGCTTTCAATGTGGTGATACTGGACATATCAGCAAGAACTGCCCTAAGAAGCAAGGGCAAGGCCCGCAAGCAGGACCTTCTGGGGGTACATCTTTAACTTCTTCTCCTAGATGCTTTGTTTTATCTTGCTTATCTTCTCAATCCTATCTTGAGAACCTTAGGTAGAACCCTTTTGGATGTAAACATGTGATTGAAACATGTTATGGTTGATGTTTGCAAGTGGTCGCAAGTGGTTGCTCGTGGTTGCATAACACACATTAGGCACTAGATTGGCTCAGGCACATTTTCATATTGCATATGCATGTGTGTTTATACTTGTTTATGGATGAAATTGAATGTGTTATCATGTGGATGTTGCATATGGATGGATGTTTGTGCACACATATAGTGTTTATGTGACTAGGACTATTTGCATACATATTGGATTCATGGCACTAAACATATTTTGCATTAAGAAGATCAATCAGGCCTGATCATTTGCATTAGATAAGGAACATATACACACACTTTCTACATATATTCATATAGCAATAGAAATCATTTAAGGACAATGGTTGCTTGTGGATGATGTTTTGAGTAGATGGATGATTGGATGATAGGATGCATTCTTCTTAACTTGAAGATTTCGGGGACGAAATCCTTTAAGGAAGGAAGAATGTAACAACCCGAATTTCAGTAACATGTTAAAACCATAAGTCAAGGCAGAATTAATTTTTAAAATAAGAATCAACGGAAACGGCTTACACCATTGTGTTCGTCTCGGAATTCTTCTTGAAATAGAGTCCGAGTTTGCGTAAAACGGATACGGTACGAAGAAGATATGGACGAACGAAGTTAGGAAGAAAAACCAGAAACGGGCCAGAAGTCACTGGCGCACTTGGGAAGTGCGCCAGAACAAAATTGCACTGGCGCACTTGGGAAGTGCGCCCATGCAAAGTTGCACTGGCGCACTTGGCAAGTGCGCCCACGCCGAGCAGAAAACCTGCTTGGTCAGGGCCTGGCTGGCCTGGTCGGGTTCTGGTCGAATTTCTGAGCTCTGCTGTGTCACTAGGGCTGACTTGTCACTTTCTGATTGACTTCTCTTGAGATGGATGGCCTTGATTAACTCTAGCTTCATCGACGGCTCTAATTAGTTTGAAACCCTATATAACAGCCCCTAGCCTCATTTTCTTTACACCATTCTTCTCTAACCTTAAGCTGCTCAAACTCTTGATGACCTTGGCTTCTTCTTCTTTCTCTAAATTAAATTAAATTAAATTAAAACACGAAGAATATTCCTTGAAGACTACGGCTAGGAATTGCATATTTGGGGTTTGCTTCTACAATCAAATCAAGATTCAACGATTCAGCAATTCAACGACCAATTTCTAGACTTGACTTCTGCATCTAAATTTCTTAGACCACGATCTATAAGTTCCAATTACTTTTAGATAAAAACTATAAATCTAATATGGGCATGTTATAAATTGGAATTGATTTATGTATAGTTCATATCTATTCTTGTTTTCTTCTTGGATCTTGACTATTGGGAATATTTCCTATGACATTGAAACTATTGTTAATGGCCTATGCCTATGCCTATGACTATGACGATGAACATAAGACTATGCCTATGCCTATGAACATAAGACTATGCCTATGTCTATGACTATGAACATAAGACTATGCCTATGCCTATGACTGTGAACATAAGACTGTTGCCTATGACTATGACAAGGACAATTATGGCTAATCACTTATGATTCATGACCATGAGGTTATTGCCTAGGATTATGGCTATGAATTTGGAGCTAAGCTTGATTTTCTATTCATACCTATTTTCTTTATTTATCCTTGGATCTTAATTTTGGGGATTTTTCTGTTTAAGTTAGATCTATCCGTGTTCTTGAATCTAGATTATTAGTTAAACCTTTTCATGTTCATAATGTTATGCCTGCGATGTTTTAATCAATTTATTCAGTTATGTCATGGCTTGGAAATAAAATGATAATAGAACAATGTTTATTATGTTATATATGGAATTGAATGATAGTGATCTATGCCTGTGTTTCTATTTTATCATCATGTTGAATTGGGAAGTAATGAATAAGTCTATTCATATGTATATGAACTTGGAATATAACCTGTTATGACAAGTTGTGTAGTTTATCATGTTACGCAAGTTTTAGGTCGTAAAATCATATCACATATGTGACCAAATGTTAGATCTATATTTTTATGTGTGTATGTTAACCTATGTCATATTTCAAGTTCACACTTATTCATATGTTCGTGATTGATTTGCAAGTTCACATATATGTATGTTGATTTAGTCTATGTTGCAAGTTCACACCTAGGATCTTCATGTTGACTACTTTGCAAGTTCACACCTATGATATTCATGTTGACTACTTTGCAAGTTCACACCTATGATGTTCATATTGACTATGCCAAAAATGCCAAGTTTACCCCTATGTCGTGTTTATGTTAATGAATTTCTTTATGCCAATTTTGCATACGTTAAATTAGGCTAAGTTTAAGCCTAATATTATATGCCAAAAATCATGCGAACGAAAAATTAGGCTAAGATTGTTAGCCTAATATTTAGACGGGGTAACGTTGGGAAAAATTGGAAATTATAGGAGACTTGGCATGAAAGTTGCCTTGAAAACTTGACACGAACTTGACATGAAAACTTGAACATGGACATGACACTAGAATGAACTTGAAAATGGACAACTCGAGATTGGGTTGAGTTTGCAGTGTAATTCTGCCCGGAACCGCCCGGCAAATCCTGTTACTGCAAACAATAGGATCCAATGTGGGTAGTTGGTCATATCGCACTTGAAAACCCGAGATCAGACTGAGTTGTGGTGTAATTCTACCCGGAACCGCCCGGCATATCCAGTGACCACAACAACAGGTCTGATGTGAGAGGTTGGGATGCATTAATGAATTAATGCCACATGATAGGGTTAAGTCATGAACATGAAATACAACACTTAACCAACTTGATTCGTAGGCGGGTTAAGTCACGAATTTAAATGACAACACTTAACCTATGGGACGGAAACCCTAGTTACGCGGTCCGTTTCAGCAGTATCCCACTAGACGTATCATGGTACCCTGGAACTAGGCAGGGTGGGGCACGATTACTGGGCTGATTTTAAGCGACCAGAACGACGGCTGTGTTGGTGCGTCGGTGTAGGTTCAGGCGGGCTATGGTCGTGCACGTGGTCCGGAGTTGAAAAAGCAGGCATTGGGCATCAGTAGGTTTGTCTGTGCATGCTTGATTTGTGTCGGTGGTTGGCACCCTAGGGCTTGATACACCCTATAGTGGACCTAGCACCGGTGACTACATTCGTGATAGGGTCGTATGACACGGACACATGACGAGCTAGAACTTGTAGGGAGCCGATCGATTAGTGGATCGTTCCGTTGGACCTAGTAATGGGTCATTTCATGATATTGGGCCAAGGGGTCATTTCATGATTAATATAAGACATGGGTTTGGGATTCTAGTACAGTTGATGCAGAGAACCTTGAATATGTGATGCTATACTTGATTTATTATGTTATCTTAGTCTAACTTGCCCATCTTGTCATCATCCTTATGTTTACTTTCAGTTTGTACATTTCATGTTACCTTTACATGTTTTTATGCTGAAAGTCACTTAGACTTACCATTCTTCATGACTGACCCGTTTTCTTTTGCCTCTTTTTCTTTCGTTTCCCCCCCAGGTTCTCAGGGAAGAAACTCTAGCACTTAGCTTGGATTTCGGTTGCTTTTGATTCAGCTCATGTACGGTTTGATCTTGGGCTATGCTATGGCTGCATTTTCTGCTACCTTTGGGGAATTTAGCTACTTTTGATGTTTTAAGTTTATGCTTCTTTATTTATGCAAGACAGAATTTGTTGTATTGGAAAATAATGACCTTGGCTATTTGATGTAAAAGGTTTTGACTCTTCTTGAAAGTAATGAAAATTTTCTTTTGATTCTTCCGCTGTTTTATCTATGTTCTGTCTTGTAATATTTCTGTGTTTGTTTACCTTGATAACGCTCCTCCAAAACTAGTGCATTCCCTTTGTGAGTGACCCTAGCGGAGGAGGTGTGTTACAAGGTGCACTTCTGAAGTACGCCCCCATAATATTGTATTGGCGCACTTGGCAAGCGCCCCCGTATATATTTATACTGGCGCAATTGGCAAGTGCAACAGTATATATTTTCACCGTTATCCTGGGTATCAAAGCATAAAATTAAAGCAATAAGACATCTAATACACAATAGTTGGCTTCTTTTTCTCCCCACATCGTTTTAAATCTGTACTCTGTCCTTCTCGGTTTTCAAAAGCCAGCGAAAAGAAAAATAAATAATGAGCCTTCTCTTCTAACTTATGCCAATATAAAATCGATCAATCCTACGATTGAAAAACCAACAGATATCCATTTTCAGGAAGTCGAGACGAGCATTTTAATGCCCAGGTTATCAAGTTTCAGGGGTTTTCTTACTACAGTATATATTAAGGTTAGATATAGTGTGAGTTTGAGGCATAGATTCGAGAATTCAAGTTTTGATTTGAGCTTAGCACCTCTATTGGCATCCTACGTTGATTTTTCGGTAGGTTTCATGCTGTAAGACGTCACGCGACCTGGGATGGTTGGTCAAAGAAGACTCGACTCGACTGTCTCTTTTCCTTGGCATACTTTGGCCATAGTGGTGATGGTCGGAGAGCTAGTGAGATAAGAAGATTGTCGGTGTAAATATATAATGGCACACTTGCCAAGCATGCCAGTGTAAATATATACTGGCGCACTTGTTAAGTGCGCCGCACAATGTTATGACGACACACTTCAAAAGTACACCTTGTATTTTATTTTTAAAAGTTGGTTAGCTCATCGCTGAGCTGGCCAAAACTAGTCTATATTTGCAAATACTATTGAAACAAGCCTATTTGTGCCATTAGTTTGAAAAAATAGCCTCTTTTGAAAATTTGTCCTAAAATAAATAAATAAATCACCGTTCCTTGTTAAGCTAAAATTTATTTTTGGTCTTTTTGTGTGTGGTTTCAATTTTTCACATTTTTGCGTGATTGACTTCCTTCTTCGCCAATATGTGACTTGAATCGTTTAAGTTTCTACAAAATATATCTTTGAAAACTTTGGAAATTGTTGTTTAAAAAAAACATTTTATCATTTTTAAAATTTTACTGAATTACTTTCTTTTATTTCAGTTTGCGCAAAAACGCAAAATTTAGGTACAACAAGTTGTGCATATTTAAACGTCTGTTTTATATTAAAATGGACGATTTGAATGGTGCAAAGCGCACGTTACCATTTTTTTTTTTTTTTTACGAATCTCATATGGAAAGTGAAATGGTATTGAAAAAGCATTTTCAAACTAAGCATAAGAAGTTTTCAAGCAGAAATTTATTTTTATGAAAAATTTCGATTTTTGGTCTTATGAATAGCGTAAGGAAGATGTTTGGTTGGTTTATGTGTGCGTTTTAGCGGTACAGTAGGACCGACGATACAATAAAAGCAATAATGACAACAAGGAGAAGGCCGTTTTAGTCTTGGAAACGTTGTTTCCATACGTTGTCAATGATGCACGCGAACTATGAATTAACTCACTTTGTGTTTTACAGCTTATTTTAAGCCTCCTTTACAGTCTACAGATGTGACTTTTTGGATTTTTTGGGTAACTGAGGTGAAAATTCCACTGTAGGGCGAGAACTGAAATATTCATAAGGGCAAGGAAACATTAATATTCTTTTCTTCGATTTCCATTTTCCATTTTAGGAGAAATTAAATTGGAAACGATTAGATTGCGTGATGTTTTGGATGGTAGGATTGGAATGCAATAATTGGTTTCTTCACTCTTTTATTCGTTATCGTTATAGGGTTATGGTTGAAAAAGGATTTTTGAAATGTGCATTCATATATAATTACAAGTATATTTAGGATGTTTTGCATCATGTTTTCAAAAGTGTTTTGATTTTTTTTCAATGCATACATATAGAGGGCTCGATTTAGAATCATCTCGAATACATATTTAATAGTGGAAATGCATTATGTACACCGTGCGTTGTAATAACCCGGTAAGTCAGAACCAAATTAAAAATTTTATTTTGGCAATTTTAATGAATTTTGAAACTTAAAATGAATTATTTAAAATAATAAAGACAAGAAATTTATTTTGAATAGAATTAAAATGGAAATATATATTTGAAGCGAAGTTAGAATATAAATATTTATTTTTAATTATAAAAGGAATTGAAAATGGCGCGGTAGTTTGAAAATTCAATTTCAAATTTCATATGAATGTACAGGATTCAAAATAAACCGAATTTTAGCGTAATAAGAAATATTTGAATCTATTGGAAAATATATTTCCAACGAATCTGAAAAATCAAAATTTCATAGCGGGAATAAAAAGTTATGCCCAGTTGAAAATTCAGAATAGTCGCTATGGAAATATAGCCCTTAAAAATGGAAATTTTGCAAACGACCTCCGTTTTCGACGAAACCACTTTTGTTGGATCCGGGATGTAAAATTATTGCTGGATTCCAATTTTCATAATTTTTTGAATCAATATGTGAGCATGGCGAAGTTAAACGTGTTTTGACAGTTTTATTCAATTTGGATCGACCAGAAAATGGCCATTTTTCAAACGGTCTTCAAATTGGATGAAATTAGTTTTGTTAGGACCATATTGTCAATACAAAGCTAGAAATAATTTTTCTGGAATTTTCAGAGTTAGTATGTGGCCACGGTTAATTAAAATGTACGTATAATTGAATATATATTGATTTATATTTTAACTTAAAGAAAAACTAATCGAAACAGACGAATTGGCTTGCGTGACATGTCCCATTGTGTTCGGAATGGGGGTAATTAGCTAGTGGCGACAGTCGTTGGGTCTCGCTTGGAGTTCGAATTAAAAAGTTGCTTTTTTGAAATTAAATAAATTATATATTAGTATGGCTTGGTCAAACCCCCTCCACGTGTTTTCTCTCTCTCACCATCTCGTTCAGAATGAAAAAGATAAAAGAAAAGGGCAGCAATCAATCTCGTCGCCCCTAATGGCCGTCGCTTGCCTCCCCCTAGCCTCCGACGATCGGCGCCCCCTTCTCCCCCCCCTCCCCCTCCGGCCAACCTCGATCTCGCCACCTCCCCCCTCTTTTCCTTTTGCAGCCGACGCCCCCCTACAACCCCAAATCCAGAAACCCTAAGGTCGCCGCCCCTTGCTCCACCACCTGCGATGGCACCAGCGAACCCCTTCCTCCAGCGAGCGCAGACAACCATCCCTCCTCCATTTAACCGTAAGTTTCTGATTTTCCTTCCTAGATAAATACGCGGTTTTTGGTGATTTAAATATGCGGTTTTTAATGTATGAAAGTTGAAATTTTTAATGTATGAAGGTAGGATTTTCATATGTATATTAACATGAGAAAGTTAGGATTTTTACTGTGAAAAGTTTAGATTTTTATGGTAATAAAGATTATATTTTTATATATATTCATGTGTAGAAAAATTAGATTTTTCATTTTAGAAAAATTAGATTTTTCATTGTAGAAAAATTAGATTTTCATTTTGAAAGTAGCGGTAAAAATTCGATTTTTACATACATGAAGTAGCAATAAAAATTCGATTATATATGAAGTAGAAATAAAAATCCGATCTTTATATAAGAAGTAGAGATATGAAAATATAATTTTTATATAGAAAGAAGCGTTGTAAAACTATATGATTTCCAAAATAACATCATATCAAAAATGCGATTATTACTATGAACAGCAGGAAAAGATCGCATAGGAATTTAGGCAAATTTGAACCATTTAAAAATAAAGAATAGCGGAGTGGATCCCAAAGGTGAGAACTCCTCACTTTTATTTTATTTTCTAGTTAAAATATATACTAGGATGCAGACGGTGCTTAGCAGTACCCACACCTGTCATCCACAGACCATGGACGACTTGTTTGTTTGTTTGATTGTATTGTGAAAATTGATTGTGTGATGTGGAATGGAATAAAATATTTTATAGTTAAAAATATGATTTTTAACGTGTATATAAATAAAATAAATATTCATAAACAAATCGGACGATTTGTTTATGTACACACATTTGATTGATATTGATTGGGATGATAAATTTTACATATCGCCCAACTACACAAATAATATTCAGTGATTGTGGATTGAAACCCCATACGGGTGTTGGGATGATATTTGACATACACTAATCCTAACTGTTTAGTGGTATGTCAATCGATGGGTTGATAGGCTGTTGTAAGCGTTAAATATTCATATTTAATGCTTATGAAGTGTAGAATGCACTCTGGATGATGGTTGACTTATTTGATTATAGTTGTATACATGTGTGAATGAAATCCATATAAATCACATTATATGGTAATTGACTGTGTCTGATTCCAGTTCGAAAAGAATGAATATTTTAAAATAATGTTCAGTAATGGATCAAAATGTGATTTTGATGTACGATTTGGGATGGACACAAATATATTTAAATATATATAGCCGTGTTGATTAGATAACGCCATTTTGACGTGAACGATATTTATATCGATTTTATTCATTTCTATAATGGATATCGAAAAGGAATTGATTTCAATATATAATGTTTTGAAAATACTATCATTTATTTATTAATGATATGGAATATTCAATTTTGATTTGAATTTGATTATGAAGTTGAAATCATTTTGAAAACGAATATAAAACAATTTATAAAATACGTTTTAAATGGAAATCGATGAAATATATATTATATATGTAATATAATGGCCTGAATAGAATGCGCCACGCTGCGGTAGTTCACGAATTTCGACCATTGACTTCGAATGGACGTTACGGGAGATCCGACTATCGGATTCTCCTAAAAATGGAACCGTTGGGTTCGTGTCGAAAAGAGCTTTCTAACTAATATTAGAGATTTGAAATCCAACGGATGGATTTGGAATTATGTCCAAATAAAATTTGGAAAAGGTCGTTGTAAGTACAGTACAATAGCCGTTTATGGAAATCAATTGTACGGTCCTTGATAAAATTATTAAAAATATCAATAATTAGTGTAAAATCATAAGAAATGATTTGGAAAGAATTGGGATGAAAAATTCCATATTTGAAAAGATAAAAATATATTTTTATCGAAATGAACTAGTTATGAACTAGAATTATAAATCCAATATTTTTAAATAAAATGAATTGGATTTGAAATGGTTTTAAAAATAACCAGGATTTCCAATATATGAATTGGAATGGATTTGAATTTAAATTATCTTCAGAATATTTCGATATTGGATTTCCGTGATTATACGGGCATTGTGGAGGAATTTGGAAGATATATATATCGTTATTCCAATACGATGTTTGTTGAATTCCGAATTTGATATTGAATATAAGCCTATCTATTTTCTATTCAGAGCCTTGTATTTAATATCAAATGGAATTTTGGGTTTGTCGAGAATGGTGTCTTCACCAACACTGTTCTTAAACCCCATGGAGTTAAGGGAATTAGAAACTAACTAGAGGTTAGCTAAGTTGAATGGTTTCCTGGGTATTGACCTGATGTTGGTTTCGGCTTTCGAGATTAATACTTAGGGAATTGTTCTCTTACTAATTTACGGTTAGAAGCTGATGGAATGTGAATTAGGTTTATTGTGAACTGTGTTTTTTTAGCGACATTCGTTCTTTAGCCCGATTTACAGTGAAATGTGATTTGGAATTTATAAATCTTTATTTTAAGATTTAATGGAATTTCCAAAGTAAAGTTTTCCAGATTAATAAAGTAAATTGGAATGGAATGGAATTCGATTTGACAATAATCGAAATGAACTTCTGTGGAGGAAGACTGAGAATATATATGGAATTTAAAAGGCTTTGCCGTTATTCCATTTATAATTTTAGTCAGATACGGAAATTGATATCGATTAGACAGTGGTTTGTTTTTTCTGTGAAGATTCCATTGTTAATGGAATGTGATTTTGGGTTTATCGTAAGCTGCGTTTTAAATGACATTAGTTCTTTAACCCAGTTAAAGATATTAATTTCTTGACTTGGAATAATCATTAAGTAATGATTTTCGAGATCAAAACTAAATTAGAGTTTTAATGAATTTTTAAGTAAATTGAAAGGTGAATTTGATAACTAAAATTATCAAATTCAAGAAATGATCGAGAATGGAGTACCACTAGTTTTACTCCAGGCGATAGTTAAATCTTTAATTAGATTTGAACGTGAAATGGTAATTAATTTACCAATAACACCGTGGTGTTAGATATGAAATATTACCAGTTTTGCTTCATGGGATGAATAGGTTGGGATTGGGAAATTAAACAAATGATTAATTCGGTAAGGTTCGCTAATCCCGACTAGTTTGGATAAACCATAATTTGGTTTGAATTGAAATCCAAAAGAAGATTAAAGAATAAATTTAAAGAATTTATCTTTGATAAAATTAATGAGAACCTTTCCCAAAGTAAAAGAATATTTGAATAAAGGAATATTCTGGATTGGAATGAGGCGTATGTTGTGTTTTTATAGCACTTGTTTATTATATACGCGAGTTATTAAGAAAGACTGGGTTTATCCCATTCTGACGACGATGTGTCGAGGATGAAGATGGTGGTTGAAGACCGGAGGTCTTCACATCGTTTGGATGATAACTGATGTCTTGATTGGGCTGTACACCCAAGACGAGGTAATAAGTGGTGATCGTCCAGACGTACTTGGAGATCAACGGATTTGCGAGGACCTCTCTCCTATATTGGACATACAGGACGAGGAATAAGGTGCCTCCGGTTTCGTTCAAACCCAGAACGAACTCGTAAATGGATGTGTTTCTGACATTAGATTTCATTCTGTCTGATTGATATACATCGGTTGCATAGCGTGAATTGCCTGTGTGGCATGTTGAGATGCAAATGATCAAGGCTTCTGTTGAAAAGCAGAGTCTTGTGGTTGATGATCAAAGCACGGCTTTAATATAGCATAGCTTTGTGTAGCATTAATTTGTGAGCCTCGCACCCCGGTGTGAACCAGAAACGGGAAAGGACTTCAGGGAGGGCATGCATTTCCATCTAGCTAGGAGTGGTGTTAGTGTTTTACAAGCCCTGACGTTTTACTTATATGGATGATGGATAGCGTGGCGCCTCGGTTATTTCGGCCTCTGCGGAGCCGATGGTTGGTCTTTATACAGACCAGATTGATGCCCCATAGGGCGGGAAAACGTAGTGTTCAGGCATTTTAATCCACATCGAGTGGACCGGCCCTGATGATCCAAGGCTTGGCTGCGCGCTTGCCTGAGGGGTGGGTTAGAGCGTCTCGAGGCGGTAAGGATGATCCCTTTCCTTGGTTCACAGACGGAAATCCAACTTCTAATACGACATTTTGCGGTTTTGATTATAGAGTCTAGTATGGCGACATAATAGGATGGGGCACTCATGCCGTCTATGATTGAAACATTTATATTTGAAATCGTTTTGACACTGTACACTTATAGTAATAGTAAAATATGAAATTTCACATACTAAGCATTTTTGGCTATTATAAGCTAAAAAAATTATCCTCCGGCTTGCGTTGCCTTGTGTGATGGGACCTAAGTCTTGTAATAGTTTCATTGTTCTTTATTTAGCATTGCGTTGTTTGTTTTATGCATTGGTATTCTTAGGGGTAAACCCGTTCCGTGTTATACGGTGTGGTCCCTTGATTTACCTAACTTTAAAATCAGATTAATAAATGTTTTAGTTCTCACACCAGTCACATGACTGATCTGGAGTTTATTGTTTTAACCTAAACTCTGGGTGCCCCTATTTTTCGCACAGGCAGCTAGTAGTTTTGATTTTGCATATTTATATTCACAAGATCCTGATTTACAAAGAAGCGATATTCGGAAAGCTCTGTATCCGTGTATTACTTTCAGTTGTGTTTTGTATTGTTTTCCGCTGCTATGTATTTAAATGTAATTTAAATCTCTAATATTGATCAAATGTATATGATTTATTCATACTCTGTTATATTCTTGTATTCTGATGAAATTGTTGTAATAAGCAATGAAATGTTCTTATGTTTATGTTTTGATTTGTCGTGTTCCCAGCAATTCGTTCTTCCTCTTCTCTTCGGAGACCGGGGAAGTTTCGGGTCCTTACAAACATGGTTGCAAAGTGGATGTACACAAAATGGTTGGGACAGTAGGTGTCAGAATTTCGGGACTAAATTTCTTTTAAGGAGGGAAGAACATAACAACCCAGACTTTTGACAATAAAAATTAATTATTAAAATCTCAAAAATTGGAATTTCTGCAAACAATGGAATTTGGCCACGAATCTTTATCTGATGCGTTTGTCTCGGAATTCTGGTCAACTTTCATGTTTGGGTTTCGTGAACGGAGTCCGTATGAAAAAGTTACGAACAAAATACGAAAAGCGAATAAATAAACGTAATAAGTATAATATATATTCCCCTATATAACCAGCCCTCATTAGGCAAATTAGCCAGAGGGCGGTCGATCGGCCCTAGGGGGTGTCTACCACTTTGGGCCTTTAGGGCCCCGTGACGACTAGGTTTTGTGGGTTATTTTTGTTAGATCATATAATATAAACGATGGATGTTTATTTAAATAAATATAATGGTTCATGGCCAATTTCACTCATATAAATAAGGGGGTGAGGCCTCATTATTTTCCATACAAATATGTAGGCAACAGCGGAGCTCTGCCACTTCCCTTTCTCTTCAAATCAGTTTCTTAATTAAAAATATATTCATATACAATCCATTACATATTAATCACATAGATTTGAAAGGGATTATCAAATTTAAATGGAAAAGGGTATGAATAGATGTCTAAGCCGATCTTCATTAGATTCTCCCCTCTATTCATATCGAACGCTTCCTAGGTCCAACTAGGGTTTACCATCGAGTGTTACCTAGGTCCAACTAGGGTTTACTTTATCGAACGCTTCCTAGGTTCAACCAGGGTTTACGCTACCTAGGTCCAACTAGGGTTTATGTTACCTATCGAACAATGCCCTCTAGTCTAGGACACACTACCCCGAGCGATATGCGTTCCTAGAGTTTACATCCCAACCGTATCGTTAAACGTGCTAGATATCTAGTTGCACATGTCCTCTATATGTGTGACTCGAGTCCCTTGGCAGGGAAAATCAAGAAACACGGAACTCGGTTGGGAGCTTTAAGTTATCTGCCGATGCAGATGCTAAGGTATGTTTTTACTGTGGCTATGGTCCTACTTGACCCCTCCCTCAACTAATGAAAAGCACCCAAGAATATCAAGAATGAGAATTGTACGCAGGCCCTCTATGCCCCCACAAACCTATTGCCAACCTCACCCATAACTAGATAGCAAGTATATGGTATTTTGGAGTTCTCCACCTTTCCGCTTTTCGTGCTCGACTCACTCAAGATGGTAGGTAGCCGACGACGTGCCATCACAGGGCCAATTGGTTATCGCCGACTCACGCTGGTCCGTCCTAGTGATTAGGTTGCCTTATTATTGCAACCAAGGCATACTCTTGGTTCTTCTTACGCAGACCTTAACCTCTGTGAACCCAGACGGATCATCTGCATTCTCACAGAGGGATACCAAGAGTATCCTCATGTCCCCTCGAAGTCGCGTGCTTCGTAACCCAGTCCTTTGGAGCCTTCTATATGATCAATTGGACGTACGCTCCCCCTCGCTCCCTACGGCACCGTGATGATCTACCGAGTTTGGTTATTCATCCCCTATCGTATGGACTGGTCCAAGCGCCTTATCCTTTCGTACTATTAGACCTTATGTCTAAACTTCTGATTACGCGCTTGCTTTGTCTTATTAACTTGGTTATCCTCGTTTATGTTGTCCTTCAATTCTAATTACCGAGTTTCTCTTTAACTAAGGTTTATTACTTAGTCCTCTTCAAATAAGGTTTACTTACTTAGTTATCTTTACGGTTGCTTACTTAGTTCTCTAACTAAGGTTCATTACTTCGGTTGCCATTTTACTTAGTTTTCTAACTAAGGTTCATTACCCAGTTGCCATCATAATTATTTACTTAGTTCTCTAACTAAGGTTCATCACTTGGTTGCCTTCATCGTTATTTACTTAGCTCACTAACTAAAGTTTAACAATGAACTCAAACATGACTTAAGTTTTCTTTATCAAACGATAGCGTCCGGGTGCTGTCCCACATTTTCAGCTTAGATTAACTTATTTCATAGTATAAGTCGTCCCACCCTTCAAGTCTTGTATTACATCTTAAGTCATAATCTTCCCTTGTCCCTAGGACAAGTTCACCTATTATTTAATTTTACATTACCGCAACTTTTGTTTACAATAGGTAGTTATCATTCCCCATTACTGTGTTGGTTAAGTTGGTCCATATGTCAAGTTTTACTTAACCCTACCTTCCCGCTCATGCATTACTCGTATATTCCACAAATTTGGTTAAGTGTTGTCTTTCAGTTCATATTGACTTAACCCACCCACGCATCATGTCAAACTGGTTAATTGTTGTTAACATAACCTTACCATACTAGCATGTGTCGTTAGCATTAATTGATTATTAATGCACCAACCTCTCACATTAGACCTATTGTTGCGGTTGCTGGATGTGCCGGGCGGTTCCGGGCGGTCTTACACCACAACTCAATCTAACCTCGGGTTTAAGCGCGTTATGATTAACTTCTCACATTAGACCCTATTGTTTGCGGCCACTGGATATGCCGGGAGGTTCCGGAAAGAATTACGCTGCAACCTCATTCTAACCTCGAGTTAGTCATGTTTCATCTTTAGCCAATTAACAATTTTTATGAGAACATTACGCATCAATTTCAGGTTATGAGTTAGGTTTCATAATCACATAAGATGTCTCATATTCGTATAAGCTAAGTTTTATCCGTTTCTTTATCAACTTAGGATTCTTACCTTTAGATTCGTTTTTCCCAAAACCAAAAATTTAAAATTATAGTTTAAAACCTCAATCCTGCAATATTAGATTTGAAATAAATCACTTCTTCCCAATCCCGTTCCATATTCAGTAATTCCAATTAAATTTACACAATTTCAGGTTAACATTATAAATCAGAATTCATAGTTGCGCACTATTCAGCATCAATTGATGTTTCCAAAACATGCCCAAAGATTCATTATTGAAATACGCTTTAAAATTCACAATTCAAACTTTATTTTATTGAATAATTCTAATATACAATTTGCCAATTGTCCCAATATTCGCAATAATAATTGTTATGCCACAATCCCCAAATTACAGATTATATTTCTCGATTGCATAAAATAAATTATGCCCCAATATTCCCATATTTCAATCGTACGTATGTATAATAAGATTTCTTCTAGGTTCGTGATAACCTAGATCCAAAAATAAAAGGGGAAGGAGAATAAAAGGACAATTATTATAACATGAATCTTGAATTGAATTTATAACTGGGAAATGACGAATGTAAATAATACTATTATGCAACAAGTTTATTGTAATTCCACTCATCTGCTTTTCATCTTCAATTCATGGATTTGATTTAACTTTGATTGATTTTATGCCCCAATCCATAGATCTGATCAATCTTTGATTTTTTTTGCGCAGCGTAAGTTGTGAATCTGAATTTCTCCTCCTTGCGTAGTGTAAATTGCGGATCTGAATCCCTTTTTCTCTTTAATTTGGAGGTTGTCTTGATTATAAACTTTTTAATTTTAAGAACAGATGTTTTGAAGAGAAAAAGGGAAGAAAGCGGATCTAGAAATCTCTTGGAGAGGAAGAATTTGAGGTAGAATTGAGCCATGGCGTCGCCATAGGCTTGGGTGAAGAAAAAGAATGGGTTAAGGGTCATTTTATAGCTGTTTAGTCAACGTATCAGGTCAGAAATCGCGTCCAGGTGCAGAAAATGAATTCTGCCCAGATTTGCGGGGGAGGTCGACCCCCAGGTTGACCTGTTTTTGGGGAGGTTGACTTCAAGGTCGACCTGCCTGGGGTCGATCGACCTGCTTTGGTATAGGTCGACCTCTAGGTCGACCTATTTAGGTTATTTTACTATTTAATTTCTGCATTTCTCTTGAATCTTCCGAAGGCCATAATTCTTTCACACGGAGTCCGATTTTCGAAAACTTGGACTCTATTCCATGCAAAATTCCGAAACGAACGCAATAGTGATGCCCATTTTACTTAATTCCTGATATTTAAATTAGTGAAATTTAGGCACATATCCCTAAAACGAAACTTAATTAGGCTCACATCCGGTCTAACTTTTCTTGTAAATTAGGTCCCTATTTTTCAAAAATAAATAAAAAATATAAAAAAATCACGAAAATTTATTATTAAATAAAACATGTTCACGCCAAAAAAAATCAGGTGGAAAAATAATCGATAAACAAGTCAAAATCAAAAAATACACAAAACAACGGAATATGCAGTAAAATGCATGAAAACATGCACATATTTCAAATATTTGCATACATGTATGCACATATTGCCATGCCCTCTGCCTTTCAATGCATTAATGCATACAAGTATGTAGCTATTCTGAATAGCAGCATATTTGTACGCAAATATTCAGTAGATTTGCGTTTTTTTTTTTTTTTGCATGTGTATTTAAATAGTTGCATACATGTATGCAACTTTTTTTTTTATTTGCGTGGACTAAGGGGAATATTTACAGATTTTAGATTTTTTTTTAATGCAAGAGCACATTATTTTTGTGAAAAAATGGAAGAGGCGAAGTGGAAGGCGGAAGGGACAAAAATTATTAGGCAACAGCTCAAAAAGAGGGGGCGGAAACTAATAGGAAACTTTGTCCCCTTTTTTTTTATTCTGCCTTTTCTTTATATTTAAAAAAAAGCGCTACAATGTAAAAAAAAAATTCTAAAATATGGAAATATTAACAGAAGTTCACGAAAATAAAAAAAAACTTGCATATATGTATGCAACTATTTGAAATACTTGCACACATGTATGTAGGTATTGCATGTAAAAATATGAAGCGAAAATTTTGCCTGAAGATTGTTGCACACTTGTATGCAAGAATCTGTTTACCTTACATACATGTATGCAATAGAACAAACGCAAATTCAACATTTGAAATACTTGCCCAGATGAATGCAAGTATTACAAATATGTGCATGATCTGATGCAAATTACTGCATTTTTCGCTGTTTTATTGTATTTTTTGATTTTGATGCATTTTTTATTTTTTTACAAGATGTTTTTTTGGGTGAGTACATGTTTGATTTAAATTCAAATTTTCATGATTTTTTTTATTTTATTTTTTTGTTTTTAGTGTATTTTTGAAAAATAGGGACTAAATTTACATGAAAAATTGGACCGGATGTGAGCCTAATTTTGAAACTTAATAGGGACCTGTGCCAAACGGACCCTTTAAATTAAGTATCCTTATTTTATTATCTTTTCCGTTACGCACCCTATTATTGAATTAATTTTTCCTTCTCTTCCATATATTAATTAATTTTCATTATACATCACCATTATTTATCTATCTATGCATATATACATATTTGTACATTTTTAATTTAAACATGCGGGGTGTTACATTCTCCCACCCTTAAAGAATTTCGTCCCCGAAATTCGATAAGAGTAAAATAGATAATCCCTCGCAATATCCATCCATCAAGTGTGCATCCAATTGTTGCCAACATTGTGCACATGTGCAAAGTGAGATACATCATAGTAAAGTATGTATGCCTAGTTTGGATCCACCTATATGTATGCAAATTTTAAAAACTCTTTCAACACATGATGCTCACATCCTAAATATACTTGCAGTTCTATATGAATGCAATATTCTTGAAAAATCAAAATATTTTTCATCTAAGTTTTCCCATACTCTTATAGAATAAGAGCATAGTTCACCCAGTTGTCGCATCCAAAACCCTACCACCCATCATTAAACGAAATTTAGAAAAATCTAATTTTCCAAATTCGATTTCCTTATGTTATGAAAAGGTATAAAATGGAAAAATTCACATCCTCCATTTTTCTTTTTTATTCGTACTTGGATTTTTATATGACTATTCTATGAAGATTTCCTATTTTCCTATCCAAGCACAACCACATAAGAAAATTTCTTCTCTTTTTCAACTTATCTTGAAAAAATTTCATATTTATTCATCTTTTTCTTAAGATTTTCATTTTATTTTCCTGTCACATTTGCTGTCTTACTGGATTTGTTGTTTTCTTTTTAGTTAGGCTAGTTTCTTTCTTAGCTTATTTGACTTAATCGAATTACTTAAGTTTATTATTTTCAAATAAGCCTTTTCGTTTTCAACTCAAACAACATCCTACACAGCTACTACTATGGGCCAAGAATCTTAGGACTTTGTCATCTCAGACAATTACGAGTCCACACAATAGGATCTACCCACTTACTTGCCCTTTACTACTTAGCAGTCACTACTAGTCCTTGCTGTGTATTACTAACCTATCCTTTTTCTTTTTCTCAAGCAACAAACCTAGGTTTCTCAATGCTTATGCATTCTACGGGAAATTTTCCATTAGTTTAATATTAGCTAATCCCTGACTGTAAATTAGCAAGAGAGTAACTCCCTATACATCAACCCCGAAGACCGAAATCAACATCAGATTGACACTCGGAGAATCACTCAACTCAACCATTCTCTAGTTGGTTCTAATTGTTTAATTCATAGCTTTAACTTTCTCTCATTCTTTTCTAGGCACTAATCCTTACCTACTCCATTCTTTTTAAAACATGGTTTGGCCTCCTTTCTTTTTATTACAATTTTCTTTCAAAAATTAAAAGTGTTAAAACTTTATTTTCTTCTCCAAAACTTGTTTTCGCCAAACCATAAAAACATGTTACAAAATAAAATGCAAAATATTTTTTTTTTCAGATCACAAAACTGGAGTAGACAAGGACGACTATCAGGCTTACACTGTTTCTAATTACAATGTTAATTTAACTACTCGATATAAGGTGCAGACATCTATTCTATTCCTACACTTATTTTGTCCACACAACAAAATTTCTTTGTAAATCAATAATCAAAATTTATTATTAACAGAATAGAGATTTTAAAACTTCTTTTACAAAACGCAACACTTTCTTTTCAATCCTTTCATATATTATAATACGAAAACTAGCGAGCTATATATGCTCTATATTATGCACCTTTTAATGAGAGAATTCTCTTTTTTTTTTAAAAAAAAAACAAATAATCATTGTTTTACAAAATATACCCCACTTTACTTTTAAAACCCATCATGCACTAAATAATTTCTCAAACATCCAAAATTAACTTTTAAGATCAAAACTTGAAAATACTACAATATCTTTCTACCAAAACTTTTACAAATTCAAGTTCTTAAAAGTTAATCATTGGGCTAGACTCAAAGTGGGTCTTTCAACTCAACTAGGCTTTCCTATGTACTTTCCAAACCGATTCTCTCAACTATATATATTCCTAATCCATTTTCCACATTTTAACCTTTTTCTAATTTATAAGATTTCACTTCTAAATCCACTACTCTAAAATAATAAAATTTCAGTTTTAATTCTTATGGGATACTTCCTTTCTCCAATACCAAATCATATTGTACACTTTCTAACCAAACCACCTAAGGGTCTTAAATTTCTAGGTTCATTCCTTTAGTGTACAAAATAGCTATCCCAACTCTTCCCATACCTAGTGGGCAACTTTATGGATTTAGATTTATATATATAATATATTTATATTTTAGAAAATAGAAATACGTTCACTCATTATCTCCCTAGGAACACTAAACCGAAGCTCTGATACCAGATGTAACAACCCGGATTTCGACAGACCGATTTTTTTTCAAAAATCCAATCTATCGAAACCCAAGTTGGGTGCTCTGGTATCTTGCAGAAAAAGACAGAGATAAAAAACATGTCAGAACTCGCAAAGCATCTCACAGCGGAAGGAAATAGAGTATAATATATTCAAATATAGCCTTACCTTATTAACAATACTGCTAAACCAGTATCCAAAGCTATACCATATGTGCCATTAACCAAACCTGGAAGTTTGTAGGGGGTCTGAACATAAGTTCTGTGTGACTGGACTTAGAATAAACTTCTGTATAATCCTACATATACCGTTCAGTTACATTTTCTTGGTTATTAGGTTGTTAACAATGTTATCTCTTTAAGCTATACTTATCCATCCACTAGTAGATTAACCTAATACAATGTATATGTAGTTACCCTCTACATGTGTCCTCTTTTCATGTGTATGCAGTCCCTTATCCAACTCGTGTCATCTTGTCATATGTACGCAGTTCCTTATCCAATGTCGTACGGGCTTTCATGTATATATATATATATATATATATATATATATATATATATTCTCACTACGTCTGCGTAAAACCACCATTCCTTTGTTGCGTAAGCATTTGGATTGCCAACCTAGGTCTTACTAGGTTCTGTTATCGAATACTACCTAGATCCAACTAGGGTTTACCATCTAGTGTTACCTAGGTCCAACTAGGGTTTACTTTATTGAACGATTCCTAGGTACAACCAGAGTTTACGCTACCTGGGTCCAACTAGGGTTTATGCTACCTATCGAACAATGCCCTCTAGTCTAGGACACACTACCCCGAGTGATATGTGTTCCTAGACTTTACGTCCCAACCGTATCGTTAAACGTGCTAGATATCTAGTTGCACATGTCCTCTATATGTGTGACCCGAGTCCCGTGGCAGGGCAAATCAAGAAAAACGGAACTCGGTCGGGAGATTTAAGTTATCTGCCGATGCAGATGCTAAGGTATGTTTTTACTGTGGCTATGGTCCCACTTGACCCCTCCCTCAACTAGTGAAAGGCACCCAAGAATATCAAGAATGAGAACTGTATGCAGGCCCTTTATGCCTACACAAACCTATTGGCCAACCTCACCCATAACTAGATAGCAAGAATATGGTCTTTTGGAGTTCTCCGCCTTTCCACTTTTCGTGCTCGACTGACTCAAGATGGTAGGTAGCCAACGACGTGCTATCACAGGGCCAACTGGTTATCGCCGACTCACGTTGGTCCATCCTAGTCTTTGGGTTGCCTTATTATTGCAACCAAGTCATACTCTTGGTTCTTCTTACGCAGACCTTAAACTCTGTGAGCCCAGGCGGATCATCTGCATTCTCACAAAGGGATACCAAGAGTATCCTCACGCCCCCTCGAAGCCGCGTGCTTCGTAACCCAGTCCGTTGGATCCTTCTATATGATCAGATGGATGTACGCTCCCCCTCGCGCCCTACGGCACCATGATGATCTACCGAGTTTGGTTATTCATCCCCTGTCGTATGGAATGGTCCAAGCGCCTTATCCTTTCATACTATTAGACCTTATGTCTAAACTTCTGATTATGTGCTTGCTTTGTCTTATTAACTTGGTTATACTCGTTTATGTTGTCCTTCAATTCTAATTACCAAGTTTCTCTTTAACTAAAGTTTATTACTTAGTCCTCTTCAACTAAGGTTTACTTACTTAGTTATCTTTACCGTTGCTTACTTAGTTCTCTAACTAAGGTTCGTTACTTCGGTTTCCATTTTACTTAGTTTTCTAACTAAGGTTCATTACCCAGTTGCCATCATAATTATTTACTTAGTTCTCTAACTAATGTTCAACACTTGGTTGCCTTTATTGTTATTTACTTAGTTCACTAACTAAGGTTTACCAATGAACTCAAACATGACTTAAGTTTTCTTTATCAAACGATAGCGTCCGAGTGCTTTCCAACATTTTCAGCTTAGATTAACTTATTTCATAGTATAAGTCATCCCATCCTTCAAGTCTTGTATTACATCTTAAGTCATAATCTTCGCTTGTCTCTAGGACAAGTTTACCTATTATTTAATCTTACATTACCGCAAATCTGGTTTACAATAGGTAATTATCATTCCCCATTACTTTGTTGGTTAAGTTTGTCCATATGTCAAGTTTTACTTAACCCTACCTTCCCGCTCATGCGTTACTCGTATATTCCACAAATTTGGTTAAGTGTTGTCTTTCAGTTCATATTGACTTAACCCACCCACGCATCATGTCAAATTGGTTAAGTGTTGTTAACCTAACCTTTCTATACTAGCATGTGTCATTAGCATTAATTGATTATTAATGAACATACCTCTCACATTAGACCTATTGTTGCGGTTGCTGGATGTGCCGGGCGGTTCCGGGCAGTCTTACACCACAACTCAATCTAACCTCGGGTTTGAGCGCGCTATGACTAACTTCTCACATTAGACCCTATTGTTTGTGGCCACTAGATATGTCGGGTGGTTCCGGGCAGAATCAACCTCATTCTAACCTCGAGTTAGTCATGTTTCATCTTTAGCCAATTAACAATTTTTATGAGAACGTTAAGCGTCAATTTCAGGTTATGAGTTAGGTTTCATAATCACATAAGATGTCTCATATTCACATAAGCTAAGTTTTATCCGTTCCTTTATCAATTTAGGATTCTTACCTTTAGATTCGTTTTTCCCATAAATTCATGTTTCCAAAACATACCCTAAGATTCATTATTGAAATATGCTCTAAACTCCCAATTCAAACTTTATTTCATTGAATAATCCCAATATACAATTTGCCAATTGTCCCAATATTTGCAATAATAATTGTTATGCCACAATCCCCAAATTACAGATTATATTTCTCGATTGCATAAAATAAATTATGCCCCAATATTCCCATATTTCAATCGTACGTATGTATAACAAGATTTCGTCTAGGTTCGAGATAACCTAGATGCAAAATTAAAAAGGGGAAGGAGAATAAAAGGACAATTATTATAACATGAATCTTGAGTTGAATTTATAACTGGGGAATGACGAACGAAAATAATACTATTGTGCAACAATTTTATTGTAATTCCACTCACCTTGCTTTTCATCTTCAATTCATGGATTTGATTTAACTTTGATTGATTTTATGCCCCAATCCATAGATCTGATCTATTTTTGATTTTTTTGCGCAGCATAAGTTGTGAATCTGAATTTCTCCTCCTTGCGTAGTGTAAATTGCGGATCCGAATCCCTTTTTCTCTTTAATTTGGAGGTTGTCTTGATTCTAAACTTTTTAATTTTAAGAATAGATGTTTTGAAGAGAAAAGGGGAAGAAAGTGGATCTAGAAATCTTTTAGAGAAGAAGAATTTGAGTTAGAACAGAGCCATGGCGTCGCCATAGGCTTGGGTGAAGAAAAAGAATGGGTTGAAGGTTATTATATAGCTGTTTAGTCAACGTATCAGGTCAGAAATCACGTCCAGGTGTAGAAAATGAATTCTTCCTAGATTTGGATGGGAGGTCGACCCTTAGGTCGACCAGTTTTAAGGGAGGTCGACCTCCAGGTCGACCTGCCTGGGGTAGGTTGACCTCCAGGTCGACCTGCCTTGGTATAGGTCGACCTCTAGGTCGACCTGTCTGGGTTATTTTACTATTTAATTTCTGGATATCTCTTGAATCTTCCAAAGGCCACAATTCTTTCTTACGGAGTCCGATTTTCGAAAATTTGGACTCTATTCCAAGCAGAATTCCAAGACGAACACAATGGTGATATCGATTTTGCTTAATTCCTGATATTTAAATTGAGTATCCTTATTTTATTATCTTTTCCGTTACGCACACTGTTATCGAATTAATTTTTCCTTCTCTTCCATATATTAATTAATTTTCATTATACATCACCATTATTTATCTATCTATGCATATATACATATTTGTACATTTTTAATTTAAAAATGCATGGTGTTATAATGCCTATACATAGTGTTTTTCGGATATTAAATCAAACCGGTCTCTCCGTACTGGCAACAATGGTTAAAAATCTTTGATAGTCGGTGATATAACTATCAAAGGAAAACAAAACATCCATTAAACAAATCAAACAACCACTGGACCTTTTAATTAATATTCATTATTGACTATTTTCCCAATTTTCTTATCGAATTCTATATATATCGATATATTGATTTCTATTATCAAAATTTCTTAACAATATTCTAACTCCTTAAATTTCTGGAAAATTTCGCCAGCAGCTCCCCTCTACCGGTCAATCGTTCAAACCCCAACTCGCCTCTCTAGGCCCTTTCCATTCAAAAGAAAATAAAAAAGCCAAGCGGCTTCCCGATTCGGTACATAAAACCTCATATGAAATTGAAACATGTACCTTTTTGTTGGGCACTAATAATATTCTTCATTCTCTTCATTTTCTCCATCTTATACCTGTTCAACATATATACGCCCATTTCCAAGTCATTTCAATCAATCCAGTCCTTTTTATTTAATCACATTCCATTTTGCGAATTAGTTTCCTAATTAGTTCATTTGTTTGATTCACTTTATTTTGAATCCATCGTCTTAACCCACGCCTCACTCGCTTATAAACAGTCCAAATCCAAATCTTAATTTGAGTTCCGTATTCGAGTTCGGATTTTAACTCACAAGTTCCATTTACTTATCAAAGGCTAAATTTGATCCAAAAACTTTATCTACTAATTTCCTTTGAAATCAATTAACGTCATTCGATAAATAGAAATCTAATTTTTGATCCAAAAATTAACTCATTTACTCGACCCAAGTTCATATTTAATTTATAGCTCAAATCCGGATTCTACTAATGGAAATTCGGATTTTTATTCACTAAAAATCCTTTTATTTAATTAAACAAACCATTACGGTTTTAATACGATTATGGCGCTGTTTTTCTGAAAATTTGATTTTGATATAACCCAAAATTTATAAGATGAAATTCAAAATTTTCTCTTCCATTAAAAACTGTTAATCAATAGGTCTGGACGTTTCTGGTTTCATCAAAGTCCGACTTATATTGAGTTATGTATACATAATTGAAGTTTGAATCGCCAAATCACGAACTACCGTGCTGCGAAGAGTTTTTTTAATTATAATTTAAATATAAACGTTAACATCGTTTTCCAATCTCATTTCTCGATGTATAAATATAAATTTAAAACCGTTTTCCAAATCTAACTTAAATATGTTGATTTTCCAAAAAAATTGAAATTTCATAACTCAAACATAAATTATTTACAACTCAATTTCTATATCAAATTCAACTTCCTTGAACATAAATTGTTTTACAAAAATTCAATATAATCGAATTCCAATTATAAATTCCAGTTGTAGGAAAACCCATTTATTCAACCTCCTTTTCCATTACAAACTAATATCATCCCTCGTAATAGTGAAGTCTTTCAAATTAGGGTATTTTAATTACCTCTCAGACCTTGATCGACAACGTTCTTATCTCGAGACAGATAAAAGCTTGTAATACACAACTCAATTTAAAATCTCGCCTCCTACTCCATTTCTTACATTTTGAAATTTATTTCCAAATTACACGATGAAAATCACTTCATCACATTTATAAACATTGATTATAAATTAACTTTTTTTATTAAATAAACTTCTATTTTTATAGTCTATTAGAAACTCGAATACCATTTTGGAATATTTTATTTTATAACTTATATATATTTATATTAACATAGAATCTATTTTCATATTTAAAAACTAAATTTCAATTTAATATAATGCCAATATATTTTGGAAATAAATCTTATTTCTATAAATTCGATGTCGTCTAATTCAAATCATAAATCCAGTTTACATTCCGAACATCTAAATATATTTCACCGTTTCCTTTCCCTGAGGCGATTCAAATTATAAAACCCTTTTAGGTTCATACTTGAACTTAAATAAATTGTCCGATAAAAATTCCCTACCTTTATTATAAAATTGTTTATAAATAACACTTCTTGTTTTAAATATTGTAACAAGTTTCTGATTTAAAATCACATTTCTGTTTTCGGAAAATAAATCCACTTTTCCAAATTAACACTTGAGTTTCCATTTCTATATTATCCAATGATAATTTTTCTATCTAATCATACACATAGTTTAAAAATTCGACTTCTTGTTTATATTTTTTTAATCCATTCAAAATTCAATTTCTATTCAGAAAGTAAAATTCCCTTTAAATCTAAAATTCCCTTTTTGATATTTTTAAATATAAATAACTAGGGCCAGTAATATTCAAACATCCAAACACACCAACATCAATTCAATCCAACACATCACACATATATGAATATGTATACAATAATAAAAAAATTTGAGGAATCCAGTTGGATCCCTCCAACTTATTACCCTGCATCCACAGATATTAGTCCATAACAATAATAATACCAATCCTGCTTCAACGCCGGATATCGCGGTATAAAGGTCATCCACTATATATACTGTGGAACGCATAGGGGAAATCATCCGCTAATGATACTACGGGCATCCGCTAATGGTACTGCGGGAACATCCTATATATATTATATATAATAGCGACAACCGCCAAGCCTACATTACTAATATATAATATATATAATGACCAAATGATTTCAAAATCCATGCATGCATTAAAACAACCAGCAATTTATTTTAACCGATAAATATACTTTTGAGTGAGATTTACTCACCTCGATTTTCCTTTGTTGACTATCCAATTAAATTCCAAACTGTTGCATCTTCGAATCGACTCGAATTAATTTATTTACACCTATAATTATTTATTTTCATTTAACAATTAAACGGATTATAATTTAATCTGACTTAACAATTCGATAAATTAATTCTATGTAATTTAAAATTAAATAAAACATATACCTTAAAGCTACTCCAACCATTTGACCCATCCACGAAGCAAACCCCCTAATATCTTCAGAACTGAATCAGCCCCAAAGTTGCGTTTTTTTTTTCATTTGGACATTTCATCGAACAACTAACCTATAATCTACATTTCCTTTTCTATCAGCCCAAACTGATTTCTACATCACCTGCCAATCAACATCCAAACCCTTCCAAACATCTCTGCAATATCTAGATACTCCACGCACCATTGAACTCCATCATCCACTTCATATATCATGAACTCCCATATTTTCAAACCAATATCACTTTTTATCCCAAAAATATATACCCAGACTACACTCCTATCTTTCATTGCTGAACAAACCACCTCAGTTCGGGCTTCACTCCAATTTACCCTCATAAAAATCAAAGATCCAAACGGCGTCTTCCTAATGCCTTGCCGACCACCAACTAGACTTCACAACTTCCAAAAATTCAATTGTCAACCCTCAAATATCATAATAGTTTGACCTAAACAATTTCGAACTCAGCCGAACTTTCCCTATCATCCATCAGTAATCGTGTTCCCCAAGTACCATTGTTGCCACAATATAACAAAGATTGAACTCCAGTTCGAACCTCCTAGTTTTATACTGTAGGACCAAAAAAGAATGGAACCAACTCCTCAACATGCACCCAGTCCTCATTGTTCACCCTCAATATCGAACTCCCCTCCAAAACCTTACCAGAAACCCGATCGCAACTGTCTATTTGTCGAGCTTCAGAGGGCCCCGCAACTCTCGAACCACCATCCCTATTCGACTACTTGTCGCACTCCCTTCCTTAATTCACGAGCTCACAGGACGATGTCGGTCTTCAAGGCAACTCGCAACATTCGAATTTGCGATTCCTAATTTCGTTCTTTTTTCTTCTAATGGTGGAAATCGATTTGCAATTGACTGGAAGAAATGATGGAAGGTAGAGGAATTAGAAGGGGATTTCATGGTTTTGAAGTTAATTGCTGAAAAAGAAATGGAAATATAAGGGTAGGAGTCGAGTTATTTATAAAGGAGAAGGGGACATTTCGAACGCAACCATTAAATCTTTGTTTCTTTGATATCCAACATGGAAGACAAAAGTATGTGCTCGAGGAAGACCATAGGACTGCATGATTAGGGTGGCGCTCGTGAATATAGGGGTTGACTGATGGAAAACATATTACCTTTATTTTTTATTTGATTTAAACTATATTATTTCAACATTCAGTTATACACTATCGAAATATAATCATATAAGGTAACATACACTAGCGTTTAAATCTGGTTGCGTCTATATGAACAGATTTATATTAAACGGTTACGAATTTATTGGACTATTTAAACTTGGTTTAAAATATCTCTTTTTCTTTAATTCGAATTAAACTAATTAAGCTTGGATTTTAATTTATTCCTTTTATTATTAAACTAATTCAATTGATGTAAATTAACTTTAAAATAATTAAATTTATTAAAAATAAATAATTATTATCAATCTAATTCAATATAGAATTTATATTGATCGACTGAACTGTTTAAATTCATCTTTAACTCCTAATTCTATTATGTGTTGATAATTCCATATATTCAAAATTAATCATATATCGATTATTAACTTGATAAATTCAATATAAATTTCATTTATAATTCCAATTAAATATTTAAAACTAATTTAAATATTCATAGTTAAGTGGCTAAAAATCTGGGACATTACACAATAGGTCTGCCCAGGGTCTTAAGTGATTGGCAGAATCCACACTGTCTCTCATTAATAGTGAGGCGTTAAATAATTAAGGATGAGCGAGTGAAGATGTATGTAGATATATATAAAGAAACTCTGTAATTAGGGGTCCACCCTCAATTAAATAACCATCCACGTTCTGGTATAGAGGCTTTATATATATATACATATATATATATATATATATGCGTAAATGTTCTATCTTGTTATCATATTTTGGGTATACCACCTTGGGAATGGTAGTTAGAGTCGTGCATAAATATTTATCATGTTAGGCTAGAATCGCTAACCTTGGTAGGCATACATCTTGGGTTGAACCAAACATGATACATTTGTGTATTATAATCTATGTTGTACATTTCTTATTCACCAGAATCTTGTTGTTCTGACCCACTCCTCATTACAACCTCCCAGGTTTTAGAGATGGTCGGGTTCTCAAAGGTGTTTAGGTTTGGTTTTCGGTTCTCGTTCTCTCTCATGCTCGGTATTACCAAAGTGACTTACTTTGAAAAAGGTAGTTACTTGAGTAAATACTAGTCAATCATATTAAGTTTCCATTGTGAGTTTCTTTTATCGTACTCTGATTATGCCCATGCTCATTTGTTTGCAAGTACTAGATTTACACGCTTTGGATGTGTTCGACTTTCGATTTTTGTCGAAATTTGGGCTCAGAAAAGTGTGGGGTTGTAACACCCTATAATTTCAAAGAAAATTATAATTATAAACTAAAGAATACTTAATTAAATATTGGGAATTAAGCAAAGCAAGTTGTACCATTGCGTTCGTCTCAGAATTCTGCTTAAGATAGACTCTGAGTTTGCATAAAATGGACATCGTATGAAGAAGTTATTAAGCTTTGAAGTTTGTGTACATATAAGAGAAATATATATGAACAAATCAGACCAGAATATTCGAAACATTTCAAAATCAAAGAGCGGGAAATCACGAGGGAGATCGACCCGTTGGGGTTCGACCCACACAAAGGGGTGTCGACCCCACCAGATCCGGGGCAAATCCATTCTCTGAACTTGGACTTGTTTCTTGACCTCATTCGCTGGCTTAAGGCTATATATAGGACCTCATCTATATTGTTTTATTCACCCAAAACAACAGAGACAACGAGATGCTGCCACAACTCAGATTGAATTAGCCTATTCTTCTACAACAACGACTTATATGTATTCAAGAATCTCTGCTACAACATCAACACACTTTTCTCAGTTCTTTAGATCCAGTTTCCGTGATTTTATGTTGCTTTTAGATATAAACATTTAATAAGTAACCCTGACATGTTTATAAGTTTTGATCTAAACCTATGCCTATTAAGAATCTGATTCATACGTAAACCGATCTGCCGTTACGTATACTCTTGATCTACTATTCAGTTCTCATATGCCTATTCCTGATATGATTATTTCTGTCATAATATGCCTTTTCTGTTATTATGCCTATTTTGTTATTGTTCCTATTTTTGTCATCATATGCCTATTATGTTATTATGCTTATTTCTGTCATCATATGCATGTTTTGTTACTATGCCTATTTCCGTTATGTTCTCTCCCTCCTTCCCTTTTTATTTTCATAACCGGACTACCTTCAAGCCTAGGCCTATTGCAGAAATATGCAAATTGGGAATGGTTGGGAATGATAAATTGGGGCATAACTTGTATTGTAAAACATGATTGGGATTTGGGCGCATAAATTCGAGGCATATCGTATATGATGATTCTTGACTTGAGGTTAGAGGCATGAAAAGCCTATGATGAACATGGATAATTGTTTAAGAATGAATGTGCCTAAATTTAGAGTAAATAGAAACTGTAACTACACTTAGGCACGAAGTTAGACTACACTTGTAGTAGAAGTCTGCCTGGAACAGCTCGGCAAATCCAGCATCCACGAGTGGTTAATTTAGTGTGAGGGGCCTAGTGCGTAAATGTACGCAAAACGGTGCTAAGACACGAGGTCAAGACCAACTTGTGGTAGAAGTCTGCCCGGAACCGCCTGGCATACCCAACATCCACAAGTGGTCAACTAATGTGAAAGGTCTGGTGCATTAACATACATGAACGGATAATTTGTTAACCTGTAATACTTAACCTATTTAAATCTGTGGGGATTATACGAACCTGTCAAATTATGTAGGGGTTAAGTGAACATGCTTGAATAAATGGGGGGGTTAAATAAATCTGTTAAATTTTTAGGGGTTATACGAACCCGACAAATTAACCTGTTTTGTATGTTAGGGTTATGCAGACTTATTAATCTGTTAGACATAACCTATCAAAATCCTAGCAGTGGGGGTGCAAGCCTAGGTGTGGCTTGTATCATATGTTGTGTGGGACTCGTGTTAGTCAGTAACCCATAGTGGTATCCAAGGGGTACCACGAACTAGGTAGGGGTTAAGAAACGCTTACTGAGATGATTATAAGAGATTAATATAGGTGGAGGTGTCTGATCGCGTGTTCAGACAGAGTCATGTGCATGCATGGATCCGCTTGCTTGGGAAAATAAGATGCTATAGCACCAGTAGGTATGGCTACGCCTATCGGGGGAAGGAGTCGCACTTTAGAAAGTGATACATCCTATTGAGGGGCCAACATAGGGTATCTACAGGATAGGGAGCCGATCGATTAGGGTAGTAATTAGGGTACATCTAGTCCTTCCTGTTTAGGAGCCCGTTATTATCAATTAGGGTAATACCCTTTATTTCTGTTGGGCTACCTGTTATTATCATTGGGGGTAAAACCCGTCACTAGAAGTATCCCTAAGTCTACCATTCTGTTTCTGTTGGGATCATTCTTTTTCTGTTATACTAACCAGAATTGGTGTAGAGAAAAGTATTTGGGAAGCGTAATCTATTTTGTTCTATTTATTCTTCTTATCCTGCTTAGTCTATTATACCTGTCTTATGATATTATTATCTCTCTCATCCAGTTTATATGCCTGTCGTAATGCTTTTACTTAGTTATACTGTAACACCCCGGATTTTTGAATAAACGAATTAACTAAAATAAAGAATAATTAATCTTAGGCTTGAGAATTAAGGGAACGGGGTTGCGCCATTGTGTTCGTCTCGGAATTCTGGTTGAAATAAAGTCTGAGTTTGCGGGAAACGGGTACCGGATGAAAGAGTTATGGACGAACGAAGTTTGGTGGCAAAATAAGAAGAAAAAATTGCACTGGCGCACTTGGGAAGTGCGCCAGTACAAATTTGCACTGGCACACCTGCCATGTGCTCCTAGACCGAGGCAAAAGCCTGCACAGCTTTCTGGTTCAGGCTGACCCATGTTGTTGAGTCCTTTCTGACTCCTTGCTGAGTCATTAGGGCTGACTCATCACCCTATCATGATTGAATGGTTTTGATTAACCCTAAGTCATCCGACGGCTTAAATTAATTCAAAACTCTATAAAAATACCCATAGACTCAAACCCTAAATCAGAATTAAAACTGAAACTATGGCCGTCATGCTGTTGTCTTGAACCCTAGAGCAGCCGCCACCAAAATTAAGAGGAAGAACAGCAACCAAATCAGAACTATTTAACCCTAACAGCGAATCTTCTTCAAGGGAGAGCTAATTCCACTCCACAAATCAGAATTCAGAACTCAAGACTGCTTTTGAGTTGTGAGTTCGATAGTTTTAACAAAATAATTAATAAATGAATTAGATTGAGTTATAATGCGGATAATTTGGATATGATATGAATTGTTGATTGCATGTTGTAATTATGTTGTAGAATTGTGTTGTACTTTCTATGATATTATGTTATGATGCTATCATTTATGATGTAAAGTTATGTTGTTATCATCCAAGTTGTAATTTTATATACAATCAAATCATCATGTTTCTTATGCTAGTTTCTTATATTGATTCATATGATAAATCATATGTAGGCAAGTTTAGATTTTGATTCAAACATGAATTATATACATGTTGGGTAGAATTATATGTGAACTTACATGGTCATGACACCTAGTTTATGTGAAAATTTAATTGAAAGTTAGGCTATAACATGTGTAAGTTATAGGCTAAATTCTACATGATACTTTACATGTTAGATATTAGTTTACACCATTGTTGCGATGTACAAATCACATATGTAAGTTTATGAGTTAGACATGAATCATGTTATGTAAGTTTAGGATTGTTACCTATGCAAATATAGATCTATGACATATGTTATTTATGCAAGTTTGTGACCATTTTCTCATCAAGTTCACACCTTTAGATTTGGATCCATGACATATGTTGTTTATGCAAGTTGTAATTTTGGCCTATGCAAGTTTTAGATGTAGAACATCATTCACATATGCAAGTTCACCCCTATGTTTAGATTTATGTTTTAATTATGTGTATATTGTGATGTTTTCTCTTTATTCCATAAGTTAGACTATTCGAGTCTAACATATATTTTTACGTTAAACGAACAAACGTACTACGTGGGGTAAAAGGGGATAATATTACAAAGATTTAATTGGAATAAATGCCTTAAAAGGCATAAAATATAATTGTGGTGAAAATTGGTATGATTTTACATACCATAAATGGATGGACATAATTGAGTCAATTATGGACATCGTTAAATTTGGAATTGATTGATAATTTGAATAGGGAAAGTAATTCAAATTGGGGGATGATTAATTAGGAGTTATTAATCGTCTAAGGCACGAGGTTAGGCTCTTTTATGGTGTAAGACTGCCCAGACCCGCCCGACAAATCCAGCTGCCACAAATGTCAGTCTAATGTGAGAGGTTTTAGGCACAAATTAAATAGTAACAATTGTAAAGACACGAGGTTAGACTCTTTTGTGGTGTAAGACTACCCGGACCCGCCGGGCAAATCCAGCTGCCACAAATGCCAGTCTAATGTGAGAGGTCTTTATGAGGTTACGGTCTTAATGAATTAAGAAATACTTAACCAGATAAACATGTAGTGGGACATGAGGGGGTTAAGTGGTCGCCTTAGGTGGCATATGGAATCTAGTGGGTGCCTTGGGTGGCATTTGAAATACGATTAGAAACACTTAACCAAAATTTGAAACATGTAAGTGAACATGAATAAGGAAAGGGTTAAGTGGGATGTACTAGAGGGGACCAAGATTAGGCGGATAGCTTGTGTCAAGTAATAGGGGCCCGTTTCAACCAGTAACCGATACGTATATTTGTGGGCTCGACCCAAGTCGAGGACGTGACACGCATACTGGGCTTGACTGTAAGAGGCCAAACCGGGTTAGCGGTGGCAACGCAAGTCCAACGAGTTCATATGCGTGTGTGGACCAGGGCTGGTAGGTAAGACGTTGTTGCATCGTGTAGGTATAAGCCGTGCATTCTTGGTGGTATCGGGTTGCCACTTTGGGGAGTGATACACCCCACTGTGGGGCCAGCGCGGGTATCTACGAGTTAGGGAGCCGATCGCTTGGGGCTAGTGGGTACACCTAGTGGAGATAGGGGCAGACGACACCTATGAAGGCAGCTAGGGGTGCACGAAACCACCAATATCATTATTAAGTCTGTAGGCGGGATCAACCTTAGGGTGACTAGTGGTGGTGCAGTATACTAGTGGCGGTGCACTATAGCAATTATCCTATAGTGTTGGTGTAGTTTAGTAATTATCTTAGTGGGTTAGGTACGCTTTAGCGATATCGTTATTCATCTTGTTTCCTTATTTACTCTTCCATACTCAATGGTTCATGATCATTTCCTTATTTTCCAACTTATGCCTTAGCCTAGTTACTTCGTTAATTGTATTGTTAGAGTTATCGCACTCACCAGACTTTATGTCTGACCCCCCCTTTTCCATCTCTTTCCTTCCTCCCCCCCCTCCCAGATGCTCAGTTTGGAACTAGCACCAGTGGAGCTTGATTTCGGACTGCTTTTAGAAGATTGCTTGGATCGCTGAAGTAAAGTTCAACTTCTCTTTTATTTATGGCTATTTTGATGTTGGGGATTATGTCTTTCAGTTTATGTACTTTGTTTTATCAAGATGGATATGATGTACTTGACTTTGGTTTATGGTTTTGATGATGTAATCAAACATATGGTTTATCCGCTGCAATGAAATAAAGTTTTAATTTTCAAAGTACTGTTTATATTTGTCTTGTTGTTAAGTTTATATTCTATACTTACTTAAAAAGCTCCATGGAAGTTAATGCATTCCCTTTGTGAGTGACATTAATGGAAGTGGGGTGTTACACGTGGTATCAGAGCTGAAGGTTACCAGAACAGATATGAATTTTTGAAAAACTATTTTTCAGAACAATTTTTATAAAGAAGTACTTTCAAAATTATGTTTTAAGTAAAATATTTTCAAGAGAAAAGTATATTTTAGAAAGCATAACCCCAAGAGCCATATCTCTTTCCTTCAGTCCTTTTTGTATTGAATCTTTCCTTTTTCGTTTCAGCATGTCTGAAGCGTCTGAGAAACCAGAGGGTGTTCATGTACCCGATTGGTTTCATCAATATCTCGAGGCTAGGGCCGCCACCGCAGGTCCAGCAAATGCTCATCCTCCTCCTCCTTGTGTCGATAATTTCGCAAAGATATGTAAGGACTTTAGAGCAATGGGTGGAAAACCTTTTCACGGGACGCAGACATTTGTTGAAGCTCGTAACTGGCTAAAGGAGGTGGAAGAATTGTTTGGAATCTTTGAAGTGGATGATGGAAGAAAAGTCCAGCTAGCTTCCTGGCTAATGAAGGATGAGGCCTCGTTTTGGTGGGAGGTCACTAATGGGGGACGTCCAGTCGATACGTGGCTAGATTTTAGGCAGAGGTTTGAGGCGAAGTTTCTCTCGCGGGCTGAAGAGAATTTATACATGGAAAGGTTTTTGTCACTGGAGCAAGGGAATCTATCGGTGAAAGAGTACGTCAACAAATTCAACCAATTGGCAAGGTTTGGCTTAGATTTCGTGAACACTCCAGAAAAGAAGGCTCTAAGATTTGTTAAGGGTTTAAACGAGCCGCTTCATGGGTTAGCTATGACCCACATTCCCATGGGGGCTACCTTTGAGAGGTTAGTTGACATGGCGCCCATGCATGAAGAGGAGAAGGGCGCCAATGCTAATAAGGCACCCGAGAAGAAAGGGGATCAAGTCACAATAGCAACAACAGAACAAGAAAGGTGGCAAAGGCAGCAATACTAAGGGGAAGAAGAAATTCTTTAACTGTGGGACACCCGGCCATCTAAGCAAAGATTGTACGAAGAAAAAGAAGACTGGTTGTTTCCACTGTGGCGAGGAGGGACATCTTATTAAGGACTGCCCAAAGAAAGGGCAGAGGAAAGGTGCAAGCTCTTATGGCACCGGAGCAGGCAAGGAGACAAGTTCAGGCTCTCGTGGTCCCACCGCTGCAAGTACGAGGTAGAGCAATTTCCGTTGAAAGTTCAGTTTTTCTGTTTGATCATCCTGTCTGTACTTTATTCGATTCTGGCGCATCGCATTTGTTTATCTCTACATCATTACTTGAAATATTGCACTTAGATACTAGTCTAGTTACTGATCCCTTAGTTATCTCAAATCCTATTGGTGGTTCGGCTCATCTTTCTATGATTTGTCGGGATTTGAGAGTGTCTATCTTGGGCGTTGGATTTGAATGCAACGCCTTCGTCCTTGGTTTCACGGGCTATAGTTTGATTCTAGCGATGGATTGGCTAGCCAGGCGGGGTGCCATCCTAGATTGTGAAAGGAGGGAGTTAGACTATTGATTCGTTATGGGAAGACCCTCATATTTCTTGTGACCCTAGGGGTTCAGTGATGCTTAGCTGCCTAGAATCTTTTGACGCATCCAACAATGATTGGGAGTCTGTTTGTGTGGTCCGTGAGTATGGAGACGTCTTTGATAAAGTGTGGGGTTTACCCAGAAGCGCGAAATAAGTTTTCGTATGTGCTTAATAGATTAAGCAAAGCCAGTTATGTGATCGGCGATGGTTTTGGAGAAAGACTGGCAAGGACAGCCAGAGTCGGTCAAGTGCTCAATTGGTTGACCATCTTACTAGTATCATCTCACATAGGTCGTCTGAATTCGAAGGAGGTATCCCTTGGGTGTTTGTCTGATATTGGTTTAGGCCTTTGGGGCTTGCACTTGGGGGATGTCGAGTTCGACTAGGATGGTCTGCGTGAGATATGGATAGTTGTGACGATTTTGCATGGGATAATATCCTGGTTTTCTCTAGAAGCAGAGAAGAGCATGCCCTACATCTTAGGGAAAGTTTAGGGACCCTACAAGTGCACCAGCTTAAAGCTAAGTTCTCCAAAATACCATTTTTGGAGGAAAAAAGTGAGGATTTTTGGGCATGTGGTCTCTAGGGAAGGGTGATATGTTATGGTGGGTAGAGTTATTAGCATCCTACGACTTCGAGATAGCATATACCCCTGGCAAGGGTAACATGGTGGCAGATGCCTTAAGTAGAAAAAGGTTATCCTTGAGTCCGTTGTTTGTTGAGCGGCGAAGTTTAGAGTTCATCTCTATGTTTGACTTTACACCTTCCATTGACTTCGTACCCGGTTTGCTAGCATCCTTAGAGGTCAGACCTACGCTTTTGGGACAGATTGGTGAGGCACAGCAAGATGACCCACAGTTGGTTGAGTTAGTAGAAAAGTTCAAAAGAGGGGAGTCATCGAGCCATCTCCGTAGGTATATCCTAGATGATAAGGGTTGGTTGCGTAGGGACGGTAGACTTTGTGTACCACGGGACGAGAATCTGAGGAAGACCATTCTTGATGATGCACATCGTTCGAAGATGACCATTAATCCCGGCGGGGACAAGATGTACATGGACATGAGACGAGTTTACTTTTGGGCCGGCATGAAGAAAGATGTGGCTGAGTATGTCGCTAGATGCTTGGTGTGCCAACAAGTAAAAGTAGAGCAAAAGAAGCCCGGTGGATTGCTTCACCCATTGGAGGTCCCACAATGGAAGTGGGAAAGCGTCTCGATGGATTTTATTGACGGATTACCGAGATCGAGGAAGGGTAATACGGGGATTTGGGTCGTGGTAGACAGACTTACTAAGAGCGCCCATTTCATTCCCGTGAAGAGTAAGAGGACTGCTCCATTGTTAGCCTCCATATACATTCGAGAAATAGTTCGTTTGCACGGTGTTCCTTCTAGCGTAGTGAGCGACTGCGATCCCATCTTCACTAGCGAATTTTGGAAAAGCTTGCAAGAGGCCGTAGGGACTCAGTTACGTTTGAGCACTGCATATCATCCTCAGACGGACGGCCAGACCGAGAGGGTGAATCGTATTCTAGAGTACTTATTGAGGTTGTGTGTCTTAGATTTCGGAGGTACATGGGAGGAACATCTTCCATTGGTAGAGTTCGCATATAATAATAGATTTCAGTCTAGCATTGGCATGGCACCGTTCGAGGCTCTTTATGGACGGCCGTATCGTACACCTACATGTTGGTAGGAGTCTACAGATAAGATCTTGCTTGGACCCGATATGATTAGAGTGACTTCGGAGAAGATCGATTTGATTCGAAGGAGGATGAAGACGGCACAAGATAGACAGAAATCTTATGCGGACAAGAGAAGGTCAGATCTTGAGTTTGATGTTGGGGACATGGTCTTTGTTAAGGTGTCTCCATTACAGAACGTCGTTCGCTTTGGGTCCGTTGGTAAATTAGCACCAAGTATCGTAGGGCCGTTTCCTATTAAGGAAAGGATTGGGCAGATGGCGTATAGAGTGGAGTTTCCCGAGAGACTTAGTGGTGTACACGACGTATTCCATGTATCACAATTGAGGAAGTGCTTACACGAGACCGCGGAAGTGGTAGAGCCGAGCTTGCTTAGAGAGGTGGAGATAGAGCGCGATGCGACGATTCGACGAGCCCCTACGCGCATTCTTGGGTCGGAGATTAAGAAGTTGAGGAATCGAGAGGTCAAACTAGTAAAAGTACAATGGGGAGATGATGAGAGCGACGCTACCTGGGAGACAGAAGAGAAGATGCGTTCATTATACCCTTTTCTTTTCGAGGGTATGTCTTTTAATTTCTCCTTTATCGCTTACCTTATACTTATCTTATCTTTAGTATGTCCTCTCGCTAGTATCTTTGGCCTTTAGATAGGGTAGTCCTATGGTTGAAACATGTGTTTGAGACATGTTATGTATGATGGATGCAAGTGGATGCAAGTGTTTGCTAGTGGTTGCTCGTGGATGCATATACACACACTTTAGGCACTAGATCGGCTCAGTCACTTCATATTGCATATTGCATATAAATGTGTGTACATATTTAAGTAATGGATGTATAATGGTTGTACCATCATATGGATGTTGCATTTTGGTGAATGGTTGTGCACACATGTAGAAATGATATGTATCGATAAGGTTCTTTCGCATACATAATGGACGCATGGCACTATCATGGTTTGCATTAAGGAGGTCAACTGAATCAGTAGACCGCCTGATTTTGCATTAGATAGGTAACATATACACACACTTCTTGCATATGTTCATATAGCATTAGAAATTTTATAAGGACAGTGGATGCCCGTGTTTGATGGTTGAGTAGATGGTTGTTTGGATGGTAGGATATGGATTCTCCTTAACTTGGAGATTTCAGGGGCGAAATCCTTTAAGGAGGGGAGAATGTAACACCCCGGATTTTTGAATAAACGAATTAACTAAAATAAAGAATAATTAATCTCAGATGTGAGAATTAAGGAAACAGGGTTACGCCATTGTGTTCGTCTCGGAATTCTGGTTGAAATAGAGTCCGAGTTTGCAGGAAACGGGTACCGGATGAAGGAGTTACGGACGAACGAAGTTTGGTGGCAAAAGAAGAAAAAAAATTGCACTGGCGCACTTGGGAAGTGCGCCAATACAAATTTGCACTGGCGCACCTGCCAAGTGCGCCCAGGCCGAGGCAAAAACCTGCACAGCTTTCTGGTTCAGGCTGACCCATTTTGTTGAGTCCTTTCTGACTCCTTGCTGAGTCATTAGGGCTGACTCATCACCCTATCATGATTGAATGGTTTTGATTAACCCTAAGATCATCTGACGGTTTAAATTAATTCAAAACTCTATAAAAAAACCATAGACTCAAACCCTAAATCAGAATTAAAACTGAAACTATGGCCGTCATGCTGTTGTCTTGAACCCTATAGCAGCCGCCACCAAAATTAAGAGAAAGAACAACAACCAAATCAGAACTATTCAACCCTAACAGCGAATCTTCTTCAAGGAAGAGCTAATTCAACTCCAGAAATCAGAATTCAGAACTCAAGACTGCTTTTGAGTTGTGAGTTCGATAGTTTTAACAAAATAATTAATAAATGAATTGGATTGAGTTATAATGCGGATAATTTGGATATGATATGAATTGTTGATTGCATGTTGTAATTATGTTGTAGAATTGTGTTGTAATTTCTATGATATTATGTTATGATGCTATCATTTATGATGTAAAGTTATTTTGTTATCATCCATGTTGTAATTTTATATACAATCAAATCATCATGTTTCTTATGCTAGTTTCTTATATTGATTCATATGATAAATCATATGTAGGCAAGTTTAGATTTTGATTCAAACATGAATCATATACATGTTGGGTAGAATTATATGTGAACTTACATGGTTATGACACCTAGTTTATGTGAAAATTTAATTGAAAGTTAGGCTATAACATGTGTAAGTTATAGGCTAAATTCTGCATGATACTTTACATGCTAGATATTAGTTTAAACCATTGTTGCGATGTATAAATCACATATGTAAGTTTATGAGTTGGACATGAATCATGTTATGCAAGTTTAGGATTATTACCTATGCAAATATAGATCTATGACATATGTTATTTATGCAAGTTTGTGGCCATTTTCTCATCAAGTTCACACCTTTAGATTTGGATCCATGACATATGTTGTTTATGCAAGTTGTAATTTTGGCCTATGCAAGTTTTAGATGTAGAACATCATTCACATATGCAAGTTCACCCCTATGTTTAGATTTATGTTTTAATTATGTGTATATTGTGATGTTTTCTCTTTATTCCATAAGTTAGACTATTCGAGTCTAACATATATTTTTACGTTAAACGAACAAACGTACTATATGGGGTAACAGGGGATAATATTAAAAAGATTTAATTGGCATAAATGCCTTAAAAGGCATAAAATATAATTGTGGTGAAAATTGGTATGATTTTACATACCATAAATGGATGGACATAATTGAGTCAATTATGGACATCGTTAAATTTGGAATTGATTGATAATTTGAATAGGGAAAGTAATTCAAATTGGGGGATGATTAATTAGGAGTAATTAATCGTCTAAGGCACTAGGTTAGGCTCTTTTGTGGTGTAAGACTGCCCGGACCCGCCCGGCAAATCCAGCTGCCACAAATGTCATTCTAATGTGAGAGGTCTTAGGCACAAATTAAATACGTAACAATTGTAAAGACACGAGGTTAGACTCTTTTGTGTTTTAAGACTGCCCGGACCCGCCCGACAAATCCAGCTGCCACAAATGCCAGTCTAATGTGAGAGGTCTTTATGAGGTTACGGTCTTAATGAATTAAGAAACACTTAACCAGATAAACATGTAGTGGGACATGATGGGGTTAAGTGGGTGCCTTGGGTGGCATGTGGAATCTAGTGGGTGCCTTGGGTGCCATTTGAAATACGATTAGAAACACTTAACCAAAATTTGAAACATGTAAGTGAACATGAATAAGGAAAGTGTTAAGTGGGATGTACTAGAGGGGACCAAGCGTAGGCGGATAGCTTGTGTCAAGTAATTGGGGCCCGTTTCAACCAGTAACCCATACGTATCTTTGTGGGCTCGACCCAAGTCGAGGACGGGACACGCATACTGGGCTTGACTGTAAGAGGCCAAACCGGGTTAGCGGTGGCAACGCAAGTCCAACGAGTTCATATGCGTGTGTGGACCCGGGCTGGTAGGTAAGACATTGTTGCATCGTGTAGGTATAAGCCGTGCATTCTTGGTGGTATCGGGTTGCCACTTTGGGAAGTGATACACCCCACCGTGGGGCCAGCGCGGGTATCTACGAGTTAGGGAGCCGATCGCTTGGGGCTAGTGGGTACACCTAGTGGAGATAGGGGCAGACGACACCTATGAAGGCAGCTAGGGGTGCACGAAACCACCAATATCATTATTAAGTCTGTAGGCGGGATCAACCTTAGGGTGACTAGTGGTGGTGCAGTATACTAGTGGCGGTGCAGTATAGCAATTATCCTATAGTGTTGGTGTAGTTTAGTTAGGGTTAGGTACGTTTTAACGATATCGTTATTCATCTTGTTTCCTTATTTACTCTGCCATACTCAATGGTTCATGATCATTTCGTTATTTTCCAACTTATGCCTTAGCCTAGTTACTTTGTTAATTATATTGTTAGAGTTATCGCACTCGCCATACTTTATGTCTCACCCCCCCCCCCCTTTTTCCATCTCTTTCCTTTCCCCCCCAGGTGCTCAGGTTGGAACTAGCACCAATGGAGCTTGATTTTGGACTGCTTTTAGAAGATTGCTTGGATCGCTGAAGTAAAGTTCAGCTCCTCTTTTATTTATGGCTATTTTGATGTTGGGGGTTATGTCTTTCAGTTTATGTACTTTGTTTTATCAGATGGATATGATGTACTTGACTTTAGTTTATGGTTTTTGATGATGTAATCTAACATATGGGTTTATCAGCTGCAATGAAATAAAGTTTTAATTTTCAAAGTACTGTTTATATCTGTCTTGTTGTTAAGTTTCTGTTCTATACTTACTTAAAACGCTCCATGGAAGTTAATGCATTCCCTTTGTAAGTGACATTAATGGACGTGGGTGTTACATATATGCTAAAAGTAACTGGACTCTCCAGACTTTATGTTTGATCCATTTTGTTTCCTTTTCTCTCTCTTCCTTTCCACCCTAGGTTCTTAGGGTGGGAATACTACGGCTTGATTAGGATTCTCTCTTCTGTTTCCGCTTGGAGCTGCTTAGGTGTACCACTTTGATTACCTGTTTACCTTGCTAAGGCTATTTTTAGAGACTATGATTTTATATTACTTAACTCAGATGATTTTAGTAGAAAGTAGAAATTTTAATTTGATGTAATGTGTAACACCCCGAATTTTCTGAGAATATTGAAATTAATAAATTCAAGAACACTTAATTTTTTAAAGAAGAATTAAGTGAAATGGGTTGCGCTATTACGTTCGTCTCAAAATTTTGGTCAAGATAGACATTTGGTTTGCATAAAACGGATACCTTATGAAGAAGTTATTAAGCCTTGAAGTTTGTATGCATATGAGAAAATATATATATATATATATATATATATATAAATTAAATAAATAAATATGCAAAAAAGTTCAAAACAACGAATCGGGAGGGGCAATAACCGAACTGGCCCATTTTTGAGGTTGACCCGAGCCTCGCTGGGTCGACTAGGGGTTGATTCAGGGTGTTTGGCTGTCAACCCGTGGGCTAATTCGCTCTAAGGCAGATGTGGCATCTGATTGGTTCTGATAGACTCCTTGCGGAGTCATTAGGGCTGATGTGGCTATTCTATCTTGTCTGAATGGCTTTGATTTGCTCTAAGTTAATCTGATGGTTCCTATTAAATCAAACTTCTATATAAGCAACCTAATACCTCAACCCTAAATCATATTAAAAATCAAACCAAGAGTCGTCATGCTGCCATTGGACAACCTCGAGTAGCCGCCGTTCAACTTGAAGCAAATTAAAAGAGACAAACCAAATTAAATCAAAATTAAACTAAAATAACTATTGTCTACATCAAAGGTGAGCATTTCAACTTCAGAATACAGATTCCAGAAATCAAGATTGTCTTTTGTAAGTGTAGTTATCTTTAGATGTAAATAAATTTAAGACGTGATTTGATATAAAGTGAAAAATAGAATTATACCATGTTGTATAATATTGACGATGCTAATTCATGTTTGTTTCTTGTGATGATTTTATCATGAATTGTCTTGGAATGTTTGTGGCTTGTTGGACTTGGTGTTGGATCTATCAAAGATTGAGAATGAAGCTATCAATATCATATGCAAGTTATATGTTTCATGTTAAGATCTACATATATATGTTTATATGATTAATGCAAGTTGTATGTATTATGGTAGATCCAAGTCAAGATCTACATATATATATATATATATATATATATATATATATATATATATATATTCATATGCTTTATGTTAGATCCATATGCCTATAAATATGTTCATATGTTTATATGTTCATATGCAAGTTACAAGTTTTATGTTGGATCCATGTCAAGATCTATCTAGGTTCATATGATTAATGCAAGTTATATGTTATATGTTTTATGATGGATCCAAGTCACGATCTAATTATACATATGTTCATATGAAAGTTACATGTTAGATCCAAAGCTAGATCTATATTTATATGCATGTTTGTAAAGTGGACTTATGCAAGTTCACCTTGTTAGATCTAGTTCACACCTGTATGTTAATGTTAAAATTATACATGCCTTGGGATTGGACATGTCATGATTATGTCATATGCTAGTTTATAATTGAGGTTATGTTCACACATGCCTAGATCTACATATTAACATGTTTTAGGCTTATGATTATCTAAGTCTAAATTATATGCAAGCTCATGTGACTTGTTAAATTATATGAATAAAGTTTTATGCAAAATTTACATGTTTGGTTGAATCTATATTATGCATGTTCCTTTCTTTACCTCTTGTTTATAAATTGGACTAATATGCGGGCCCAATGACTTTATGTGATTAATTCGAATGAACAAACGGTGGTAACGTTGGGAGGAAACACTTCTGCTTAGTCCAGGTTAGCCAAAGCTTGAAGGCCGTAGATGTATGGCTTGGACATTCCTTTTTGAGCTATGGCTATGGTCAAGCACTTATTGGGGATTTATGTCATTTTATTTTCAGTATTGCTTCTTTATGTTTTCAAGACAGATGAAAAGTTGTAATAATTTGGAAGGTTGAAACTGTTGTTGAATTGTTGTGTTGAACAAGTATTTATGAAATAAAATTGATCTTTTTCCGCTGCATAAATTTCCTGTCTTGTAATTTATTAGTATCTTGTACCTTAAAATGCTCCACCGAAGTTAAGGCATTACCTTTGAGAGTGAGCTTAACGGAGGTGTGGGGTTACACTTGGTATCAGAGCTAAAGGTTACCAGATCGGATAAAATTTTTGAAACTATTTTTCAAAAAGAAGTCATAAAGAAGCATTTTCAAGAAAAAGTGTTAATTTAAAAAGTCATAATCCCCAAAACCTTATGCACTATCTTTTTATCCTTCGTTTTGAATCTTTCCTTTTTGTTTTAGCATGTCTGGGGATCTTAACCTTCCAGAGGGTGTACCGATACCTGGCTGGTTCAGGAGATACCTAGAAGTTAGGGCCAATGACGCAGGCCCAACAGACATTCCTCCTCCCCCAACTGCTGCTCCTCCTCCTCCTTCGAGAGGAAATGGTTTCTTAAAAATCTATAGAGACTTTATATCCATGGGTGGAAAAGACTTTAAGGGGAGCGAATCATTCGTGGAAGCCAGAAACTGGCTCAAGGAGACTGAGGACTTATTCGTTATCTTTGAAGTAGATGAGAGGCAAAATCTACAGTTGGTGGTGTGGTTGCTCAAAGACGAGTCCTCCTTCTGGTGGGAAGTCACTAATGCTGAAAGACCGATAGAGACTTGGGAGGACTTCAGGGCGAGATTTGAAATGAAGTTCCTCTCACAAGCTGAGCAGAGTCTGCAAATGGAGAAGTTCCTATCACTTAAACATGGAAGCTTGTTAGTCAAAGAATACATCAATAAATTCAACCAGCTTGCTTGATTTGGACTGGAGTTAGTAAACACTCCACACAAGAAGGATCTCCGCTTTGCCAAAGGACTGAATGAGCCACTGCAAGGTTTGGCAATGTCCCATATACCTATGGGAGCGACTTATGAGAGACTGGTGGACACAGCTCTGTTGCAAGAGGAGAACAAAGATGGCAAGAAGGAGGTGAAGAAGGAAGAGCCTCAAAACAAAAAAGGAGATGGATCTCAGAACAAGAAGACGGACCTCAAGAAAGGCGGGAAGGAAAATAAATCCCGTAAGAAGATGAAGTGCAATTTCTGTGGGATACCTGGACACTTGGCTAGGGACTGTAGAAAGAAAAAGAGGAAATTGGGCGCTTGTTTCCAGTGCGGGGATACTGGACACCTGTCTAAGGACTGCCCAAAAAGGCAAGGGCAGGGACAGAGGACTGGATCATCTTCTGGAGGGCAGGTTCTTGCTCTCGTTGCACCTCTGCAGGAACGAGGTAGACATATTTCTGTTGAGAGTTTAGTTTATCTTTTTGATAATCATGTTCGTACTCTCTTTGATTCTGGCGCATCGCACTCTTTTATATCTACTACTTTAGTTTAATTTCTGCACCTAGACACCCATATAGTAGAGGATCCCTTGGTTGTTTCAAATCCAATTGGGGACTCAGTTTATTTGTCAATGATTTGTTTGGATTTGGAAATCTCTATTTTAAGCGTTGGGTTTAAATGTAATGCTTATGTTTTGGGCTTCACGGCCTATGGGCTGATTCTAGGCATGGACTGGCTATCCAGTAATGGTGCCATCCCCGATTGTGAAAAGAGAGTGGTTAGACTCATGACTCGCCTCGGTAACACTCTCGAAATCTCTTGTAATCCCATGAATTCTGTTATGCTAAGTTATCTAGAATCTCTTGATGCGTCTGTTGGTAATTTGCAGTCTGTTAGAGTGGTCCGTGAATACTCGAATGTGTTTGAAGAGGTAAAGGGCTTACCTCCGAAGCGGGAGATAGACTTCCGCATATACCTTGTTGACAATGCAAAACCCGTTGCTTTACCCGTTAGACACATGGCTCCAAGGGAGAGAAAAGAACTCAGCAAGCAAGTTAAAGAGCTGCTTGAAAAGGGGTTCATAAGATGAAGTATTTCTGAATGGGGTGCTCCAGTAGTGTTCGCGACCAAAACCGATGGTTCACTCCGCCTATGTGTGGATTATAGGGAGCTGAACAAGCTGACCAAGAAGAATAGGCACCCACTCCCAAGAATTGACGATCTGTTTGATCAGCTCGTAGGTGCATCAGTTTTCTCCCAACTAGATTTGGCTACCGGGTTTCATCAGCTAAGAGTGGCTAAGGATAACATTGACAAGACTGCATTTAGGACCCCGGATGGTTTCTTCGAGTGGCTTGTCATGCCTTTCGACTTGACAAATGCACCTGCCTATTTCGTGGACTTGATGAGCAGGATGTTCCGGCAATTCCTTAATAAGTTTGTGGTGGTCTTCGTGGACGATATTTTGATCTTCTCGAAGAGTGAGGAAGAGCATGCTCAGCACTTAAGTGAAGTCATGGATACTCTCCGTGCACATCATTTGAAAGCCAAATTCTCCAAATGCCATTTTTGGAGAGAAGAAGTTAGATTCCTTGGAAATGTGGTGTCCAAAGAGGGGTTAGCCGTGGACCCTGCAAAAGTGGTTGCTGTGCAAGATTGGAAGATTCCACGAAATGCAACTGAAGTCCAAAGCTTTCTCGGGCTAGTAGGCTTTTACCGGAAGTTCATCAAAGACTTTGCGAAAATCTCAGCTCCACTTACAAGGTTGATGAGGAAGAACTTAGTTTTTGCTTGGGATTTGGATTGTGATATTGCTTTCCAACGCTTGAAAAGGGCTCTAACAACAGCCCCAGTTCTGACATTGCCTGATGGGAGCAAGATGTTTACCATATACATGGATGCATGCGGTACAAGATTAGGCGCTATCTTGATGCAAGAAGGGAAGGTAGTAGCTTATGGTGGAAGGCAGTTGAAAGTACATGAGAAAAACTACCCAACTCACCACCTAGAATTGGCGGCCATCGTTTTCGCTCTTAAGTCTAGGCACCATTATCTTCTAGGTGAGAAGTTTGAATTGTTTACTGACCATAAATTGTTGAAGTACATTTTCTCGCAGAAATATCTCAACTTGAGGCAGCAAAGATGGATGGAGTTTCTTGCCTTATATGATTTTTAGATTTCCTATACTCCTAGCAAGGGCAATGTGGTAGCAGACGGTCTGAGTAGAAAGAAGCTGACCTTAAGCCCTCTCTTTGTAGAAAGGCAAAGCTTGGAGTACATAGCCAATTTTGACTTTAGACCCTCCTCTGAATTTGTACCTGGCTTGTTAGCAACACTGGAAGTGCGGCCTACACTTTTTGACTTAATAGGAACCGCACAACGTGAAGACCCTCAACTAGTAGATGTGATAGATAAGCTGAATAGGGGTGAGACTTCGAGTCACCTCAATAGATACTCCATCGATGATAAGGGATGGTTGAGACGGGATGGAAGGCTAAGCGTCCCACAAGTAAGAGATTTAGTGAAAACGATTCTAGAAGAAGCACACCATTCAAAGTTGACCATACACCCAGGCGGAGACAAAATATATAAATACATCAAAAGAGTTTTCTTTTGGAATGGCATGAAGAGGGACGTAGCTGAATTTGTTTCTGAGTGCATGATTGCCAGTAGGTCAAGGCGGAGCAGAAGAAGCCTGATGGTTTGCTTCATCCTCTAGAGGTCCCACAGTGGAAATGGGATAGCATTTCGATGGACTTTATTGATGGGTTACCTAGGCCAAGAAGAGGCAATACCAGTATATGGGTAATGGTGGACCGGATCACAAAAAGCGCTCACTTTATACCTGTCAAAAGTAGAAGGACTTGCTCATCTCTAGCATCTCTATATCTTAAAGAGATAGTTCGACTACATGGGATACCTTCCAGCATAGTAAGCGATCGAGACCCTATCTTTACAAGCGAGTTCTGGAAGAGTTTGTAAGAGGTTGTAGACACACAACTATGTTTAAGCACGACCTACCACCCCCAAACCGATGGACAGACGGAAAGGGTGAACAGAGTCTTAGAAGACCTCTTAAGATTATGTGTTCTTGAATTTGGAGGGACATGGGAAGATCATATTCCTCTGGTGGAGTTAGCCTACAACAATAGCTACCAAGCTACAATAGGCATGGAACCCTTCGAAGCCTTATACGGGAGACCGTGTCGATCACCAACCTGCTGGTGGGAATCCACATATAAGCTTATACTTGGGCCAGACATGATTAGGGAAACCTCAGAAAAGGTGGACATAATAAGAAGACGAATGAAGACTGCTCAAGATAGACTGAAGTCCTATGCAGATAAAAGAAGGACCGACCTTGAGTTTGAGGTTGGAGACAGAGTGTTCCTTAAAGTATCTCCTTTGAGGAATGTTGTTCGCTTTGGATCCAAAGGGAAATTAATATCTAGATTCATAGGACCATTTACTATCATTGAAAGAATTGGGACGATGGCCTACAGATTAGAGCTACCTGAAAAGTTGGCTGGAGTTCACAATAGGGAAAGACGCTAGGGAGAGATAGTACATATATGAGAGCGCGTATTTGTGATTAATTTGGTTTTCAAAAGCTATGTATATATATATATATATACTACTAGCAGTATAAGAATGAAGTCGTACTACACTAGCACCACCATGGGGTCGTTAATCGTTTTCTCTTTACAGATTGAACGATGAGTAGAGACACCAGGGGTGCTGGTAGAGGGACCAACCATGGGAATGCTCCTGACATGAGGGCAATGTTCACTAACTTCATGAGGGAGATACTTAGGGTTGTTCAAGGGGCAGTTCCCAATCCCGGAAATGGTGGTGGTCCAGTAGTGCAGGCTCCTAGGGTCGATTTTGCCAGGTTGTGCAAGGATTACACTAATCTTGGTGGGAAGCCGTTCCACGGAACGGAGTCGGCCACAGATGTTCAAGATTAGTTAGATAGCTGTGATCGTATCTTCGATGACTTGGGTATTGAGGATGCGATGAAGAGAAGGCTAGCGTCTCGTCAGCTGCAAGGGTGAGCGATGAATTGGTGGAATGCCATTAGAACAGCTACTCCAGAAGATCAAGTTACTTGGGATCAGTTCAAGGCTCGCTTTAGCGAGAAGTTCATTCCAGCTGCCCAGAAGTCAGTGTTTTTTAAGAGATTCTTGGAACTCAAGCAGAATGGTAGGGCAGTTTCTGACTATATTACTGAGTTCGACACTTTGTCAAAGTATGGACTATCTCTTATCGATACTCCTGAGAAGAAGAATGAGAAGTTCATTACTGGTTTGGATGGATACTTGGGGGAAAGGCTTATCAACCACATTGATGAGACATTTGAATCAATTGTGGGGAAAGCTTTGAGATCAGTGAGTCTTTACCCGAAGCCAAAGACTGAGGCTGCATCTGCAGAAGGGCCGAAACAGCAAGCGGGTGGTGGAGGCAAGAATAACTCTCAGAATAAGAGGAAACATAACCAATCTAAGGATGGCCAGAAAAAGAGTAAGAAAGATGTTGAGTGCTTCAGCTGTGGAAAGAAGGGCCATTATGCTAAAGAATGTCGGGCCAAGCCAGCGGAAAGGAAGTGCTACAACTGTGGCCAAGTTGGACATCATAAGGATAAGTGTCTGCAACCTCTTAAGGAGAAGCAGATTGTGAAAGCATATGCTATTGATGCTGTTCCTTCTTCGTCGAATGCCCCAACTATGGCGGAGAAAGGAAAGAATGTCGTCATTCAAGGTATGCTTTCTATTTATGATGTACCAGTTCGAGTTTTGTTTGATACCTGGGCTTCCCGTTCCTTCATATCTAGTGACCTGGTAGATAGGTTGGGACTAGAACCCGAGATAATCGATAGACCATTGGTTGTGACGAAACCGATTGGTGGTTCGACTAACCTTAGTATGATTTGCCGAAATTTGGTCTTATCGAGTCATGGATGTATGTTTGTTTGTGATTGCTTTGTTTTGGGCTTTACTGGGTATGTCATTATATTGGGAGTCGATTGGCTCCAAAAATACGGGGTGGTGGTAGACCGTGAGGGCTTTTTAGTGACAGTTAGAGCGGATGATGGGCGGAGGGTGGTGTTTGGTAGTCTACCTAGTGATGGGCTAATGGCTAGTTTTATAAATTCCCTCGACATCCCGCATGATGAGTTGTCATATGTGCCCGTGATTGGCCAGTATCCGGACGTCTTCGAGGAGGTGACCGGGCTTCCACCACACAGAGAGATTGAGTTCCGTATTGATTTAGTGAAAGATGCCAGACCTATAGTGATGCCACTTCGTCGTATGGCACCAAGGGAGCAGCGAGAGCTCGGGGTGCAAGTCAGCAATCTTTTGAAGAAGGGGTTTATTAGAAGGAGTGTCTCCGAGTGGGGAGCACCAGTTGTGTTTGCCACTAAGGCAGATGGTTCCCTTCGTTTGTGTGTGGATTATCGCGAGTTGAATAAGGTGACGAGGAAGAATAAGTATCCTCTACCGCGGATAGACGATTTGTTTGATCAACTGGAAGGAGCAAGAGTGTTCTCCCAGTTGGACCTCGCGACAGGATTTCATCAGCTCCGAGTAGCGGATGAGAGCGTTCCAAAAACGACATTTAGGATGTCGTCTGGATTCTATGAGTGGTTGGTCATGCCAATTGGATTGACCAATGCACCAGCCTACTTTATGGATCTTATGAATCTAGTATTCAAAGATCAGTTGAATAAGTTTGTTCTTGTGTTCGTAGACGATATCCTTGTTTACTCGAGGACAGAGGAGGAACACAAGGGACATTTGAGGATAGTGATGGAGGTGTTGAGGAAACACCAATTGAAAGCGAAGTTCTCTAAGTGTCACTTCTGGAGGAGGGAAGTGAGATTCTTGGGCCATGTTGTTTCAAAAAATGGTATTGCCGTGGACCCTACGAAGGTGGCTACGGTACAGGATTGGCCTACGCCCAAGAATGTAACAGATGTAAGAAGTTTCTTGGGGTTAGCTGGATATTATCGTAAGTTTATCCAGGACTTCTCCAAGATAGCAGCACCGTTGACTCAGTTGACTAAGAAGAATCAGGACTTCGTTTGGGATGGAGTGTGTGAGAATGCATTCAAGAGTCTAAAAGAAAAGTTGACGCGTGCGCCAGTGTTAGTCATTCCTAAAGGGAACGAAGAGATGATGGTATACACAGATGCTTGTGGTACCGGACTAGGTGCTGTATTGATGCAAGGTGATAGGGTTGTAGCTTATGCTAGTCGGCAACTAATGCCGCATGAGAAAAGGTGTCCTACCCATGATTTGGAATTAGCAGCGATCGTGTTTGCGCTGAAGATGTGGAGACATTATCTCTTGGGAGACAGATTTGAGTTTTTTACCGATCATAAATCATTAAAGTATCTCTTCTCTCAGAAGGATCTGAATCTCCGTCAGCAGAGATGGTTAGAGTTCTTGGCTTCGTATGATTTTGATATTGCATACACACCTGGGAAAGGCAATGCGGTAGTCGATGCCTTGAGTAGGAGATATGCCAGCTTAGGGGCTATGTTTCTTGAATGGAAGCAACTAGAGTATATCGCAGGGTTTGATTTCAGACCAAAGTGCGAATTGGATCCAGAAATGCTAGCTAGTTTGACGATCAGACCCACTTTGATAGAGCGGATTGGTTCCAGTCAGAGGGACGATCCTAATCTATTGGAAATCATCTCCAAGTTAGAGACGAATATCGACGGTGAGGAGATGAATTTGTATGGGCTTGATCGAGATGGATGGCTTAGAAAGAATGGAAGACTAGTTGTACCCAACGTGAATGGTTTGAGAGATGAAGTGCTTAGAGAATGTCATCACTCAAAACTGACTATACACCCCGGTGGTAACAAGATGTATCGAGACATGAGACAGACTTACTATTGGGAAGGGATGAAAAGAGACATTGGGAAGTTTATATCCAAATGCATGAATTGCTAGCTAGTTAAAGCTGAGCAAAAGAAGCCTAGTGGGTTGTTGCAACCATTAGAAATTCCCGAATGGAAATGGGAGCAAGTCTCGATGGATTTCATCGATGGTTTACCAAGGACTAGATCTGGACATGATAGCATTTGGGTAATTGTGGATCGATTGACTAAGAGTGCAAGATTTATACCAGTCAAATCGACCAGAACGACAGCTAAGTTAGCAGAACTATATATGAAGTGGGTAGTGAGATTTCATGGAGTACCTAAAAGCATTGTGAGTGACCGAGACCCATTGTTCACTAGTGGGTTTTGGAAGAGCTTACAAGAGGCTCTAGGGTCAGAATCACATTTCAGTACCGCATATCATCCTCAAACCGACGGTCAGACGGAGAGGGTGAATCGCATATTGGAAGATCTCTTGAGGGCTTGTATATTGGATTTTGGTGGATCATGGGATGACCATTTGCATCTAGTAGAATTTGCATATAATAATAGCTACCAATCCAGTATCGGTATGTCTCCATATGAAGCTTTGTACGAAAGACCGTGCAACTCACCATCATGTTGGATAGAGACTGGCGAGAAGTTTATGCTTGGACCAGATGTGGTGAGGGAAACTTCAGATAAGATTAAGATCATTCAACAACGAATGAAAGCTGCCCAAGATAGGCAGAAGAGTTATGCTGATAAGCGGAGAAGAGACTTAAAATTCTTCGTTGGTGACTTGGTGTTTGTCAAGGTTTCTCCGTTGAAGAGCGTGATACGATTTGGCAGGAGAGGCAAGTTGGCACCAAGATTTGTTGGCCCATTCCCTATTCTTGAACTAGTCGGGAATTTGGCGTATAGAGTTGACTTACCGGAAAAGATGGTGGGAGTTCACAACGTATTTCATGTTTCCCAACTAAGGAAGTTCGTACACGACCCAGATATGACTATTTCACCTGATCAGTTAGAGAACTTCGAAGTAGAACCCGAGGCGGTTGGGAACCGCAAGTCGATTCGTATTGTCGAACACGATACGAAGCAACTTCGAAGGAAGGCGGTGAAGCTAGTTAAGGTTCAGTGGGGCGAGAACGAGAATGACTGTACTTGGGAGATAGAGGAGAGCATTAGGAAGATGTATCCAGAACTCTTTGCCTGGTAAGATTTACCTTACGATTTAGTTATTCCGCATGCTAGGATAGATTTGTTTTGCATGTTTGATTGTTGTTTTATGGCTGATAGGCATGCGGGACTCTTTGTGTGTTTTGATTAGGGAATTTCGAGGGCGAAATTTTTTAAGGGGGAAGGAATGTAACAACCCGCATTCTACGCATCGGGGGATCGTAGAATATTTATTTCTTTCCCATATGAATTCGTATGGTCATGAAACTTTGGGAAACAACTAATAGAGTCATTTCCCATGTTTACGATTTTTGTCGGTTTTTAAATGACCATTTTGCCCCTAGATGATCTTGTTTCGGCCATAACTTTTGATTGGAAAGGAATTTTGACCTGAAACCACTTCCATTAGATTCGTTTGATGGTTTACCTTTCCATAGAGTGGTCACATGTGAAAAACGGACTTACCGTTTGGGAGATATGACTGAAATAAGGTTTGGAAGGTGAAAAACTGCTTAACCGGGCCAAATAGGGTGATTAGTGAATAGGCCCATAACCCATTTCGGGATTAGGGTTATGGGGAGGCTGAAATGAGTTAGAGAATCATTCCATTTCAGTTTTCTAGCCTCCATTTACCTCTTAGAAACCCTAAAAATGGCCTCCAATCTCTAAATCACCTCCAAATTATCTTCTAATCAAGGATTAAGCTTAGCAACATCAAATCAAGGGAGATCTACACCAAATCAACATTAGAGCTGCTGTTTAGCATTGGGATTCGTACCAAATCAGAGAATCATTTCAGTTTGAGGTTTTATTTGTGGCTAAGGTGAGTGATTTGCATAGTTCCTCACTAATTATGGCTAATTAAGGGTAATTAGTATTAATTAGCGAATTTAAACATGATAAAATTCTGGAAAAATATTTATAAAATTCGAAATGATATTTTTGACCACTGATGTGAATTTGGGTTAATTCGGTTAAGTTTTGCTAACCACATCATTAGTTTCACCTAAACATGCTTAAGGGGAAATATGGGGTTTTGGCTAGGTTTGATCCATTTTAACCTATCATATTGATGCTTCGGTGTTTGAGGTCACTTCTACTTGTTGCTATGACTGTATGGTATGCTTTGTGATTGATTAGAATAGGTAGAATGGTCGAAAACGCCGTCGAGTGGCGTAAATTGCTTGCTGGAAGAAGTGCAGAAAACGGACCGATCCGGATCGGAACGGAGGGATGACCGGATCCTCTTTCCATACTTCATTCTTCGATCCATTCGCTCTTCTCGTGGCATGAATCGTCCGATCCGACCCGCCTGATGTTCTCCGACCCGATCCGCCATGGCACCCGACCCGAACCGATGACAGCGATTGGACATGGAGACCCGACTCGATCCGCTGAGGTGAAGATGACCCGATCCGATCCAGCGAAGGAGGAGCACTCCGATCCGAACCGAACTGATGGCTAAGAGGAGATCCGAACCGATCCGGTGAAGACCAATAACCCGAGATGCAAAGGTAGTCCAAATGGAAGTTAGAGCTCAGGATCCAGTTGGGAACCAATGAGTTCACTTCATGGTTGGGCTTTGTTGCGGGACGTGTGCTAAGGAGTTGTCGACGTTCATAACTTCGATTCACCACTGAAAATGGATGATGGGCTACTTATCAGTGTAGTAGAGTCATTATGACTCGAGGGGAAAGGTGATGCTAGCAAGACTACGTTATCAGTGCAGTAGAGTCGTTATGACTCGAGGGGCAAAGTGATGCGTAGTGAGACTATGAGCCAGTGCAGTGGGGTCATTGTGACTCCATGGGGGCAGAGTGGACATAGTAAAGGATTAGTAAGGCTATGAGCCAGTGCAGTGGGATCATTGCGACTCCATGGGGCAAAGTGGACATAGCAAAGGATTAGTGGCTATGTACCAGTGCAGTGAAGCCATTTATGACTTCATGGGGCAAAGTGATCATAGCAAGGTATGTTGGGCGGTCGAAGTGGTGAATATCGTATGCTTTATGCACTGAGTGAGAGATGTGAGGATGGTTGCTATGTTTGATTGTTTGCCATCACTATGACATGCACACCCCCACCCCCGTTATCTTTACACCATTTGAAATGTCACCTTAGAGTGTTGTACAGTATGCAGTGCTGACTCTTTGGTTGCAGGTCCAGGTTCAGGTATGGTTTAGTCTACCTGTTATTGTTCTGTTTAGATGCTTATCACTCATACCAGGCTTTATGTCTGACCCAGAGTTTTATGTCTCCTCTTATTACTCTGGGTGCTCACACGAGCAGACTGGAGACAAGTTAGCTGGTGATGCACGAGTAGCTGATTCGGAGACTAGCAGGAGGCTCCTACGTATGATATCTACATATATTCTCCCTGTGTCGTTGGTGGTCACTACTTGGGCATTAGTAGTGTACCTTCTTTATCTGGCTTTTGTTTTAGAGACAGTATTGTAAAAGTTGTAATAAGCTGTATTTTGGATTTCAGCTGCTATGATACTTAGTTCTGGTTTTCAGCTTATGCACTGTCTCACCTGTTTTATGTCAAGTATGTTGTTATTATATTTTGTTCTATGCGCTGTGAGACATTCTACAGGTTCCTTGTTAATTCATTCTCTTCTTTCCTTTCTTTGGTGACCGTCCCGTGCTAGCTGGACATGTGTACAGCGCACCTTCAGAGGAAATGTCGGTTGGTGCGGGGCGGGCCGTCACAATTTCTGTCAACATATGCATGTTTTGTTACTATGCCTGTTTCTGTTCTCATCTCTCCCTCTTTCCCTTTTTATTTCATAGCCATCCTACCTTCAAGTCAAGGCCTATCGCTGAAATATGCAAACGAATGAAATCGGGAATGGCTGGGAATGATAAATTGGGGCATAACCTGTATTGTAAAACATGATTGGGATCTGGAGGCATAACCTATACTGTGAACTAAAACTCTAATTTAGGGTGTATCGTATATTATGATTTATGACTTGAGGGTAGGGGCATGAAAAGCCTATGATGAACATGAATAATTGTTTAAGAATGAATTTTCCTAAATTTGCAGTAAATAGACACTATAACCGCACTTAGACACGATGTTAGATTACACTTGTGGTAGAAGTCTACCCGGAACCGCCCGACAAATCTAGCATCCACGAGCGGTTAATTTAATATGAGGGGTATAGTGTGTTAATGTTCACGTGACTATGATAAGACACGAGGCTAAGTCCAACTTGTGGTAGAAGTTTGCCCGGAACTGTCCGGCATATCCAACATCCACAAGAGGTCAACTTAATGTGAGAGGCTTTGTGCATTAACATACATGAACGGATAATCTGTTAATCTATAATACTTAACCTGTTTAAATATGTGGGGGTTATATGAACCTATCAAATTATGTAGGGGTTAAGTAAACTTGCTTGAATCAATAGGGGTTAAGTAAATCTGCTAAATTCGCGAGGGTTATACGAACCCGACAAACTTAACCTATTTTATATGTTGGGGTTATGCAGGCTTATTAATTTGTTAGGCATAACTTGTCAAAATCCTATTGGTGGGGATGTAAGCCTGTGGGGTGGCTTGTATCATTTGTTGTATGGGACCTGTATCAGTCAGTAACCCATACTGGTATCCAAAGGGGGACCTTGAACTAGGAAAGTGTCGGGGTATGCTTACTGAGCTGATTATAAGTGGTTCATATGGGTGGAGGTGTCTGATGGCGCATTCCAATGGAGTCATGTGCATGCATGGATCTGCTTACTTGGTAAAATAAGACGCCATAACACCAGTAGGTATGGTTGTGCCTATCGGGGGAAGGGGTTGCCACTTTAGGAAGTGATACATCCTACTATGGAGCCAACACAGGGTATCTACGGGATAGGGAGCCGATTGACTACGGTAGCAATTAGGCCCTTCCTATTTAGGAGCTCGTTATTATCGTTTGGGGGTAACGCCCATTATTTCTGTTGGGCTGCCTGTTATTATCGTTGGGATAAAACCCGTCACTAGAAGTATCCCTAAGTCTACCATTCTGTTTCCATTGGGATCATTTTGTTTCTGTTTCTGTTATACTAGCTAGTATTGGTGCATAGAAAAGTATTTGGGGAGCATAATCTATTTTGTTCTGTTTATTCTGCTTATCTTGCTTAGTCTGTTATACCTGTCTTATGATACTGTTATCTCTCTCATCCAGCTTATATGTCTGTCATGACGCTTTTACTTATTTATATGCTAAAAGTAACTGGACTCGCCAGACTTTATATCTGACCCATTTGGTTTCCTTTTCTCTCTTCCTTTTCCCCCCAGTCTTAAGGTGGGAATACTCCGGCTTGATTAGGATTCTCTCTTCTGTTTCCACTTGGAGCTGCTTAGATGTACCGCTTTGATTACCTATCTACCTTGCTATGGCTATTTTTGGGGAATATGATTTTATATTACTACATTCGATGATTTTAGTACAAGGCAGATATTTTAATTTGATGTAATGGGTTTTCTGTATTTCAGACTCATGTTGTAACTGGATTTTGGACCACGATGTTTTCTGTTTAAAGAATAAAGTTTTAAATTCCGTTGTTATTTTATACCTGTCTTGTGTTGTTTCTGTTCTATTTACCTATAACGCTTCACGAAGCTTAATGCATTTTGATAAAGAGTGACATTCATGGACGTGGGTGGTCAAAGGGGTGTTACAAGACCGATATTTAAAATTTCTTTATTGTAGGAAATAAATAAATTTTATTTTAGAAAAATAATTTTAAAATACTATATAGTAATAATTTGAAACGTCCATTTGTTTCAAAAATTATTTCAAAATAGTTTAAATGTCTTTCTTGAAAATAATGAAAACCAAGTAAGATGTCTCAAAACTGAAAAGTCGGTGCGTACGACTTAAGCAGAACTATATGGGTATAGTGGAAATATAGATGATATACTAACTAGCTAATATAAGAACTAATATGATATAACGCAAGTAAATAAAATTAATAAGTAAAGTAAAGTGACACTAGGAATTTTATGCTGGTTCGGACTTCCCGCCCTACGTCCAGTCCCGAAGCTCCTCTTCGGAATTCACTATCATGCCCTCTCTTAACCCGGAGGAATAGGTCAGTACACCCAAGCCCTAACAAGGATACCTCTCGCCTGAGCAACTACACATGACTTCAATAATTACAAGTGCTTTGACTTCTGCTTTGTGTTCTTGAATCAACACGGATAGCCAACGGTTTAAGTACAACCTTCCTATAATCTGATCCTTGAGTATATGATTTGAATGTGAAGATTTAAGGAAGAAAATTGCTTGTTGAATCAAGTGCAATTAAAAATCAAATCAAGGATTCAACAAATATTTGAATTAAGAGAGATTTTGTTTGCAGAGAATGTAATTTCAGAGAATGGAGAGAATAGAATTATAATCAGTAAAATTGATGATTGTAAATCATGTTTGAAATTGTTTATATAATAGTAGAAAGGTAGAAATTCTTCATGAAGTGTCTTAGTCAAAAGAAACGTCCATTTTCTTTCAGAAATGAAGAGATTCCTCTTCATAAATAGAAGCAACCCTTCAATAAAATATTTGTTGTTTCGAATCAGTCGACTGGTTAAAAATCGTCAGTAGACTGACTGAATTAAATCGTATATATAATAATTTCAAAACTAGTCGTTATATACAAAAACAGACTGACCAGTCGACTAGTAGAACAGTTTTTTATATTTCTGGATTTTCAAAGGTTTATATATATATATATATATATATATATATACTTGAGGATAGATTTTAACATGATTCTAATACGACTCAACTTATATATATATATATATAACCTTATCTCTATAAAATGATTTCCATTTCTATATTCTCTTGTTGGCATTAATCAAAATCTTGATATCAACATTCTCCCACTTTTTGATTGATGACAACATATCTGATTTTCTCCCTCTGAGTATTTGCTGCCCCTGAATTTCTGCAACATTTTGTTAGTTCGATAAATTGTAAACTTACCATTTTGATTCCTGCAACAAAATGTTAGCACATGTATTCTTAAAAGATTCGATATTAAGAGCGTAGCACATAGCATATATATATATTCTCAATAAATTCATCATTAAAACATAAAAATATATGCATATGTGAACTTAATGATTTTTCTCCCCCTTTGTCATCGATTAAAAAGTAAATATCCATGATGAACACAAAGTAATCGAATAATTTTTTAGAGATCCTTGATAGATACAATTCCTAGCTCTTGTCGGAGTCTTATAAATGAGTTCTCTAAAAGGGGTTTAGTAAAGATATCAGCAATTTGATTTTCTGAAGTTACAAATTCTAAATTAATTGTTTGTTTTTCAATATTGTCTCTTAAGAAATGATGTATGTTATCAATGTATTTAGTTCTGGAATGGTTTACCGGATTCTTAGATAAATTTATTGTGATTGTATTGTCACAATAAATTGTGGAATTAGATAAATTTATGTTGAAATCTTTTAATGTTTGTTGCATATATATTACTTGAGCACATGTTAGTGCAGCAGATATGTATTCAGCCCCGCATGTTGATAATGAAACACAGTTTTGTTTCTTACTAAACCAAGATATGAGTAATTTACCAATAAAATGACATGTTCCACTTTACTCTTATGATCCGTCCGTGATCCTCCGAAATCAGCATCACTATATGAAACTAATACAAAGGATCAATCCTTTAGATAGTAGAGTCCAAAGTCTTTAGTACTGCTAAGATAACGTAAAATCCATTTAACTGATCTCAAATGTTATTCTTTTGGATTAGCTTGAAAATGAGCATATAAACAAACACTCATCATAATGTCTGGTCTACTTGCAGTTAAACACAGAAGTAAACCTATCATGATTTATATAGCTTTTGATCGACACCTTTACCATTTTCATCTTTATCTAATGTGTCGTCGTACTCATTGGTGTAGGTTTACTTGACGTATTATCCATTGCAAAACATTTTATTAAATTAGTATAATATTTTTCTTGATTAATGAAAATTCCATCTGGCAATTGCTTAATTTGCAATCCCAGAAAGTAAGATAGTTCTCCCATATGTAACATTTCAAATTCATTGGTCATTATTTTTGAAAATTCTTGGCATAATTTATCATTTGTTGAACCAAAGATAATATCGTCTACATATATTTGTACTATTAGAATGTATTTATTATCTTTCTTGATAAAGAGTGTTTGATCAATCTTTCTAATTTGAAATCCTGAATCTAATAAATAAGTTTTGAGGCGTTCATACCAAGCACGAGGTGCTTGTTTCTAACCATATAAGGCCTTTTTCAGTTTAAAAACATGATCATGATATTTTACATGAGAAAATAGTGGATGTTGTTCAACATATACATGTTCTTTAATATAACCATTTAAGAAAGCGCTTTTAACATCCATATGATATAATTTAAAGTTGTGATGACATGCATATGCTAATAGCATTCGAATTGCTTCTTGTCGTGCGACTGGAGCAAAAGTTTCTTCATAATCTATGTTTTCTTCTTGATTGTAACCTTATGCAACAAGTCTAGCTTTATTTCTATTGATATTACCCATTTCATCTGCTTCATTTATGTAAACCCATTTTGTTCCAATAACAGTTTGATCAGTTGGTCTTGGAACTAATTCCCATACTTCGTTATGCTCAAATTGATTTAGTTCTTCTTGCATTGCAATTATCCAATTTTCATCTGTTGATGTTCTCTAGGATTTTTGTAACGACCCAAACTTCCCAGTAAAGGAAAGTCCGGATTGTTTTGAGAACACGACAAATCGGAACACAAACAGAAGAAAATTTCATTGCTTATTACAACAATTTATATCAGAGTACAAGAATATTCCAGAGTATGAATAATTATACCACAGAAAATAATATCAGAGTTTTAAATTACATAGCAGCGGAAAATAAGACATAAGTATAATGCGTAGCGAGAAAGCTTTCCGAATATAGCTCCAGCAGAAATCCAGGATCCCGTTAAATAGAAATCTGCAAAACCAAAACTACTGACTTCCCATGTGGAAAATATGGGCACCCAGAGTTTAGGAAGGAACAATAAACTCCAGGTCAGTCATGGGACTGGTATGAGAACTCAAAACAGTTATTAAATTAAATTTAAAGTTAGGTAAATCAAGGGACCACGCCGTATTACACGGAACGGGTTTACCCCCAAGAATATCACTTCATAAAATAAACAGCGCAATGCTTTTTGAAAAAATGAAGCTACTATATGACTCAGGCCCCATCACACAATGCAACGCAAGCCGGAGAATAGAGTTTTACCGTATAATAGCCACATATGCTTGATACGTGAAATTTCTCTTTTATTATTACTAGTGCGTAGTGTAGAAATCAACTTCGAAAATAAATGTATCAATCATAGACGGCATGAGTGCCCCATCCCACTATGTCGCCATATATAGGTTTATAATCAAAACCGCAAAGCTCGCATTGGAAAGTTGGATTTCCATCATGATGGCTCCTGATTCGAAAGATCTACCGCGTAGTGCAATACTCCACGGCTTACGTCCCAACTAGAGAAAACACCGTAATGCACATCCGCACTTTTTGGAAATTAAGTACAACCACGGCTTACGTCCTAGCGAGAGAAAACACCGCTTACTCTATCCCTATATATGGGAATCGGGGGAATGGACCTATCCCTAATCTCAAGGTGTGGAGCGACTACACCCAGCACAAATCGGACGACCAAATCCATATATATATATATATATATATATATATATATATATAAAAAGTATATTGGTCAAACCTACTAATCAAACAAATCGTTCACCATCATACTGGGGTGTGAGGCTCGCGAAGTAAAGCTACACAAAGCTATGCTTTGATCATCATCCACAAGGCTCTGCTTTTCAACAAAAGCCTTGATCCATGCATCTTAGCATGCCACATTGTCAATCCATACCATACCATTGATTTCTGCCAATATATATAACCTCTGAGCACATACGTCTCAGAGAAGGGTGTTAAGTAAGAGAATAAATTCTCCGCCACCAACAGATATATATGTATTTAGCAGAGATCAATGAATACAACATAAAGGAATACAACGTCAGACATACCATTCATTTACAAGTCCGTACTGGGTCTGAACGAAACTGGAGGTACCTTATTCCTCGTCCCGTATGTCCAATACCGAAGAGAGGCCCCCGCATATTCGAACAATCAACAAGTACGTCCGGATGGCTACCACTGTAGCCCCTTCAAGGTAGCTAATCCAATCATGGGCATCAGTAATAACTCATCCATTCGATGTGAAGATCGTTGGTCTTGCGCCATCTTCAATCCCTTCGACTGTTAGTCGTCGTATCAATTATTCAGAATGGGTTAAACCCGGTCTTTCCGAATAACTAGCGTACTTTATAAACAAGTGCTATAAAAACACATCCTACGCCTCATTCCAATTCAGAATATTCTTTTAATAAAATATTCACATTCTTAGGGAAAGGTTCCCATTAATTTTATCAAAGATAAATTCTTTTAAATTTTCTTTTTAATCTCAAAAATCATTACTTAATGATTATTCAAGTTTAAGAATTTAAACTCATCTTTAACTGGGTTAAAGAACTAATGTCTTTTAAAAACATTGTTCACGATAAACCCAAATCTTCTTCCATTAACTATGGAATCTTCACGGAAATCATATCGGTGTATAATCGATATAAATTCCCATATCAAACTAATAACCTAAATGGAATAGCAACAATGCCTTTTAAATTCAATATATAGTATCGATCTTCATTCACAGGAGCTCATCTTGGTTATTACCAAATCGAATTCCATTCAATTCCAATTTAATATATTAAATTGGAAAACTTTATTTTGGAAAATTTCCATTAAATCTTAATAAAAGATTTATAAATTCCAAATTATTTATTCACTGTTAATTGGGTTAAAGAACAAGTGTTATTTTAAACACCGTTCACGATAAACCCAAAAATCCAATTCTTTTATCCAATTCCAATTAAATATTAATTAATTGGTAAAAATTTCCTAATTCTTAAATAAAAGATTTATTCTTTTCTAAATTGGGTTTTAGAACAATGTTATTAAAGATATCGTCCACGACAAACCCGAAATCTCATTTGATATTAAATATAAGGTTCTAAATAGAAATTATATCATCTTATATTTAATATCAAATTCTGAAACTAACAAATATCATATTGGGAATAACGATATATATATATATATATATATATATATATATATATATATATATATATATATATATATCTTCCAAATTCACTTAACAATATCCATATAATCACGGAATCCAATATCGAAATATCCTGATGATAATTTCCATTCAAATCCATTCCAAATTATTCTTTATAAAATTCTAGTTATTTTAAAACCATTTTCAAATCCAATTTATTTATTTCTAAAAATAATTAAATTATTATTCTAGTTAATAACTAGTTCATTAAATAGTTAATTTCGATAAAAATATATTTTTACCTTTATAAAATTGGAATTTTTCATCAAAAATCTGTCTAAATCATCTATTATGATTTTACATAATTTTTCCATATTTTTAATAATTTTATTGTCGCATGTACAGTCGGTTTCCAACAACGGCCACCGAACTGCATCCATAGCACCTTTTCTGAAATTGATTTGGTCATATCGCTAAATCTAACTATTAGATTTCAAATCTCTTATATTCAATGGGAAGCTCTTTTCGTTACGAACCCAACGGTTCCGGTTTTAGGAGAATCCGACGGTCGGATCTCCCGTTACGCTAATTTGAAGTTAATGGTCGAAATTCGTGAACAGTCGCTACGCGGCGCGTTCTATTCAGGCCATTAAATATATATATATATATATATATATATATATATATATAGATTATATATATATTTCATCGATTTCCATTTAAAACGTATTTTAAATTATTTATAAATTCATATAAAAACGATTTCAACTTCTTTTTCAATCTTAAATAAAAATTCAATATTCTATATTTTCATCATATTAAAATGATAATATTTTCAAAATATTATATTTTGAAATCACTTCCTTTTGATATTCATTTTAAAATGAATAAAATAGATCGATAAACCTGTTCGGGTTAAAATGGCATTTGCTACTTACTCGACTTCATATTTTTATATTTTGTGTCTATCTAAAATCGGACATCAAAATCTTAGTCTTATTCTTCACTGAATATTATTTCAAAATATTTTTATTTTAAAATATTCTTTAATTCTGAATTGGAATGTGAATCAATCAATTACCATATTTCAGTTATATGGATTTCATACATCGTATGTATACAACGACAATGATAAACAATCATCATAAATTCATACGACATCCAAAGTGCACTTTATAACTGTATAAGCATTAAATATAAATAATTAATGCTTACAACAGTCTGTCAACCAATAGATTGACATATAACTAAAGAATTGGGATTAGTGTATGTCAAATATCATCCCAACGCCCGTGTGGGGTTTCAATCAACGAATACTGAATATAATTTGTGCAGTTGGGTGACGTGTAAAATTTATCGTCCAAATAAATGTCAGTTAAATGGGTGTACATAAACAAACCATCCGGTTTGTAAATGAATATTTATTTTCTTTTCATGATAATTTTTATATACAGCTTATATATAAATAATTTTATGACAATTTTATATATCACCTATATAAGCTAAAAATAATATTTTTAGCGAATAAATATTTATTTCATCTCTTTCTATACATGTTAAAAATAATGTTTTTAACGAACAAATATATTTTCCAACACATGTGACATTTTTACCTCTTTCATATACACGTTAAAAATAATGTTTTCATCAAACAAAATTATATTTTAACATGTGATTCTTTTATTCTAAACTAACACGATAAATGTGACATATTTGTTAGATGGACATATAATTAACAAATAATGATTTTATTTCTAAACTAATATGATAAAAGGACATTTTTGTATGAACAAACATGTGATTAACATATAATGTTTTTATTCTAAACTAATATAATAGGGGGACATTTCATACAAAATGGTAATTCTATAATGTTTACATTTCATACAAAATGATAATTCTATAATGTTTACTTTTCATACAATGAAAATGGACTTTTTATTTCGATAACTTTTATATAACAAAAATGGTCTTTTTATTTTGATAAATTTTTATATAACAAAAGTGGTCTTTTTATTTTGACAACTTTTTATATAACAAAAGTGGTCTTTTTATTTTGATAACTTCTTATATAACAAAAGTAGTCTTTTTACTTTGATAACTTCTTAGATAGCAAAAATGATAATTTTATTATACTAACATTTTGTACAACAAAAATGATAATTTGGCTATGCTAACATTTATATGACAAAAATGATAATTTTTGCTACGCTAACTTTTATATAGCAAAAATGATAATTTTTGTTATGCTAACATTTTATATAACAAAAATAAAGTTTTGTTTTGCCAATCATTTTATATGACAAAAATGAATTTTTGTTTTGCTAATCATTTTATACGACAAAAATGATGTTTTGTTAACATTTTATACCATAAAAATGAATCCTTTTCTATGTTGCTAACATGAAAATATACAAAACCATATTTTCTACACTGCTAACATGATAATGTTTAAATTAACAAAATCGTATTTTCTACATCTCTAACATGACAATGTTTTAATTAACAAAATCATATTTTCTACATCACTAACATGAAAATGCTTATACATGTTATTTTCATTTCATGATAATTTATATATAATATTTTACATAAATAATTTTTTTATGTACAATAATATCAAACAATAACAATCCAAATCACAATCCAAAACAGACAATCATGGTTTTACAATCAGTTGTGTCGGGTGCTGCTAAGCACCGTCTACATCCTAGTATAAATTTAACTGTAAGAAATTTAGAGTGAAAGGAGTTCTCACAGTGATCGGTTGGTTTCGAAATCGTTGAAATGATTATTTTAATAAAATTAAACCAGTGCAAATGGTCTCTATTTCAGATCTAGTTTGCTTCATGTTGTGGTGTTCTCCAAGACGGTTCCAACGCATTTCGTTTCGTTCGATTTCGATACTGTTTGACAAAGTTATATCAGTTTGTATGTTAATCACATTTGAAATAATTTAAATATAATTAATTAAACTATTACACTTTTCAATTACATTTGACCAAAGCGCTGCTGTATATTATTGCCTTCATCTCCGCAATCCCATCATTCTGGGAACCCACTTCGTTTAAAAACAAAAACCACTTGCGCTGCCACTTCATCAGATCAGACCTCCATCCAAGGGTGCCATGCCAACCACCTTGCCAAGCTCCATCGTCGCCCTCAACCACCAGTAGTTCGATTGCCCCTAGCCTTCGAAATATGAACCCAAACGCGCTCGCTTCCCCAAGCGATTCCGGCCAAACTACGATGCCATCCATCATCACGACCGTTGATGTTCTAGATCTCACGAAGCCCTTTGGTTTTGTCTTTGGAGGTTCATGAAAATATTGAGGGGATTAGAAGAATTTGAGGGAGAAGGTTCGGGTGTTCCTGACCATTTAAGAAGGATATGGTGGCGCTGTGAATTTGGGAGAGAGGGTTAGGCTTTTGCACGAATTCCTTAGGATATTTATAATAGACTTTATTATATATATTTTCCCCATAATTCTTGTTTATTGATACGAACTCCAATTCGAACCCAATGACTATCGTCCTTAGCTAAATACCCCCATTCCGAACACAATGGGATATGTTCCGTAACCCAATTCAGATGTTACGATCAGTTTTTCTTTAAATTAAATATAAATCAATTTATATTAAATTTAAATGAACATTTTAAATTACCGGGGCCATACTGACTCTAAAAATTATAGAAAAATTATATCTAGCTTTGTTTGGACGATACGGTCCAAACAAAACTAATTTCGTCGAAATTGGAGACCGTTTGAAAAATGACTAATTTATGGTCGATCCAATTTGACTAAAATGGTCAAAACACATTTTCTTTTGCCACACTCACATATTGATTTCAAAAATTATGAAAATTGAAACCTAGCAATAATTTGACATTCTAAGTCCAACAAAAGTGGTTTTGTCGAAAACGAAGATCGTTTGCAAAACGGCTATTTTCAAGGGCTATATATTATATTAAAATATATATAAATTCTACAGCGACTTTTCTAAATTTTAAACTGGACTTAACTTTCAATTTATATTATGAAATCTTGATTTTTGACATTCGTTAGAAAGATATAATTATAAGGATTTAAATATTTCTGGTTTTACTGAAATCTGATTTATTTTGAATCATGTACATTCATTTAAAGTTTGAAATCGAATTTTTGAACTGCCGCGCCATTTCTAACTCCTTTTATAATTAAATTAGAAATTTTCATTCTAACTTCGATTTAAATAAATTTTTGGTTGTTATTATTTAAAATAAATTATTTTAAATATTCAAAATCCATTAAAATTTCTAAAATAAAATTTTTAAATTTGTTATGAAAATCCGGGTTGTTACAATCTCCCCCACTTAAAATCTTTTCGTCCTCGAAAAGGAACAAAGCAGAAAGTTGTTTAACTAACCAACTCAACTTTCAATTCTAATCAATTTTCTATTCGATTCGATATTAAATTTGATTTAGCTAAATTTATCATTCTTTCTCATGTTGGTTAAATTAACTATCATTCTAATATTTTAATTAGTTAAGCTAATTATCAAACATCACAATCAGAAATCAATTTGGTAATTAACTTTTCAAATATATATAATTTTTATATACAGTCCAAAATCATATTTTTAGTGCAAATCACAGCAATAGACCCTATCTAGTTTTTGGTTCTCACACCAGTCAATTAGAAATATATAGATATTCCACTTTCGAATACTCGAATATAAATGTTGATGATGTCATGCTCATCATCAGAATCATGTTCGGGAAACTACAACGTGATTCTATATCTGTCTAGTATATTTTAGACTACGTACACATGCTAGCCAGGCGTATATGCAAAATCTTCGTATACTCGATTGTCCAAATTGAAATGTAATAATATTTAAAATATGTATCTTAAGATAAAATTTTCAAAACTAAATTAGTTATCGTTTTTATTTTAAAAATAACACTTTTCCGACTCATTCTAGGATACTACTGATCCCATCTCTAACGAGTCATTCTCATGGGATATTACTAATCCAATCTTTGATACTTCTTTCGTTCAGTTCTAACGTGTCTTGTTCTCGAGCTCTGTAAACCAAAGCTCTAATACCAAATGTAACGACCCAAACTTCCCAGTAAAAGAAAGTCCGGATTGTTTTGAGAACACGACAAATCAGAACACAAACAGAAGAACATTTCATTGCTTATTACAACAATTTATATCAGAGTACAAGAATATTCCAGAGTATGAATAATTATAACATAGAAAATAATATAAGAGTTTTAAATTAAATAGCAGCGGAAAATAAGACATAAGTATAATGCGTAGCGAGAAAGCTTTCCGAATATAGCTCCAGCTGAAATTCAGGATCCTGTTAAATAGAAATCTGCAAAACCAAAACTACTGACTGCCTATATGGAAAATATGGGCACCCAGAGTTTAGGAAGGAACAATAAACTCCAGGTCAGTCATGGGACTGGTATGAGAACTCAAAACAGTTATTAAATTGATTTTAAAGTTAGGTAAATCAAGGGACCACGCCGTATTACATGGAACAGGTTTACCCCCAAGAATACTAGTGCATAAAATAAATAGCGCAATGCTTTTTGGAAAAATGAAGCTATTATAAGGCTCAGGTCCCATCACATAATGCAATGCAGGCCGGAGGATAGAGTTTTACCTTATAAAAGCCAAATATGCTTGATACGTGAAATTTCTCTTTTATTATTACTAGTTCTCCCATTTTGTCGCCATATATAGGTTTACAATCAAAACGCAAAACTCGTATTGGAAAGTTGGATTTCCATCATGATGGCTCATGATTTGAAAGATCCATCGTGTAGTGCAATACTCCACGGCTTACATCCCATCTAGAGAAAACACCGTAATGCACATCACACTTTTGGGAAATCAAGTACCACCGCGGCTTACATCCCAGCGAGAGAAAACACCGCTTACTCTATCCCTATATATGGGAATCAGGGGAATGGCCCTATCCCTAATCTCAAGGTGTGGAGCGACCACACCCAGCACAACTCGGCCGACCAAATCCATATATATATATATATATATATATATATATATATATATATATAAAGTATATTGGTCAAACGTTGGTCAAACATACTAATCGAACAAATTGTTCACCATCATACCGGGGTGTGAGGCCCGCGAAGTAACGCTACACAAAGCTATGCAAATTAAAGCTATGCTTTGATCATCATCCACAAGCCTCTGCTTATCAACAAAAGCCTTGATACATGCATCTTAGCATGCCACATTGTCAATCCATACCATACCATTGATTTCTGCCAATATATAACCTCTGAGCACATACTTCTCAGAGAAGGGTCTTAAGAAAGAGAATAAATTATTCGCCACCAACAGATATATATATTTAGCGGAGATCAGCGAATACAGCATAAAGAAATACAACGTCAGATATACCATCCATTTACAAGTCCATTCTGGGTCTGAACAAAACCGGAGGTACCTTATTCCTCGTCCCGTATGTCCAATACAGAAGAGAGGCCCACGCATATCCGAACAATCAACAAGTACGTCCGGACGGCTACCACTATAGCCCCTTCAAGGTAGCTATTCTAATCATGGGCATCATTAGTAACTCATCCATTCGATGTGAAGATTGTCGGTGTTGCACCGTCTTCAATCTCTTCGACTGTTAGTCGTTGTATCAATTATTCAGAATGGGTTAAACCCGGTCTTTCCGAATAACTAGCATACTTTATAAACAAGTGCTATAAAAACACATCCGATGCCTCATTCCAATTCAGAATGTTCTTTAATAAAATATTCACATTCTTAGGGAAAGGTTCCCATTAATTTTATCAAAGATAAATTCCTTTAAATTTTCTTTTTAATCTCAAAAATCATTACTTAATGATTATTCAAGTTTAAGAATTTAACCTTATCTTTAACTGGGTTAAAGAACAAATGTCTTTTAAAAACATTGTTCACGATAAACCCAAATCTTCTTCCACTAACTATGGAATCTTCACCGAAATCATAACGGTGTATAATCGATATAAATTCCCATATCAAACTAATAATATAAATGGAATAGCGGCATTGCCTATTAAATTCCATATATAGTATTGGTCTTCATTCAAAGGAGCTCATCTCGGTTATTACCAAATCGAATTCCATTCAATTCCAATTTAATATATTAAATTGGAAAACTTTATTTTGGAAAATTTCCATTAAATCTTAATAAAAGATTTATAAATTCCAAATTATTTCTTCACTATTAATTGGGTTAAAGGACAAATGTTATTTTAAACACCGTTCACGATAAACCCAAAAATCCAATTCTTTTATCCAATTCCAATTAAATATTAATTGGTAAAATTTCCTAAATCTTAAATAAAAGATTTATTCTTTTCTAAATTGGGTTTAAGAACGGTGTTATTAAAGACACCGTCCACGACAAACCCAAAATTCCATTTGATATTAAATATAAGGTTTTGAATAGAAATTATATCGGCGTATATTCAATATCAAATTCTGAAACCAACAAATATCATATTTGGAATAAGGATACGTATATATATCTTCCAAATTCCCATAACAATATCTGTATAATCACGGAATCCAATATCGAAATATTCCAAAGATTATTTCCATTCAAATCCATTCCAATTTATTCCTTAGAAAATTCTGGTTATTTTAAAACCATTTTCAAATCCAATTTATTTATTTCTAAAAATAATTAAATTATTATTCTAGTTAATAACTAGTTCATCAAACAGTTCATTTCGATAAAAATATATTTTTATCTATAAAATTGTATTTTTTTCAACAAAAATCTTTCCAAACCATTTATTATGATTTTACATAATTTTTCCATATTTTTAATAATTTTATTATCGCCTGTACAGTCGGTTTCCTACAACGGCCGCCGAACTGCATCCGTAGCGACCTTTTCTGAAATTGATTTGGACATATCTCCAAATCTATCCATTAGATTTCAAATATCTTATATTTATTGGGAATCTCTTTCTGATACGAACCCAACGGTTCCGGTTTTAGGAGAATCCGACGGTCGGATATCCTGTTACGCTAATTTATAGTTAATGGTCGAAATTCGCGAACAGTCGCTGCGCGGCGCGTTCTATTCAGGCCATTAAATATATATAATATATATATATATATATATATATTATATATATTTCGTCGATTTCCATTTAAAACGTATTTATAAATTATTTTTAAATTCATTTAAAAACGATTTCAACTTCTTTTTCAATCTTAAATAAATATTGAATATTCTATATTTTCATCATATTAAAATGATAATATTTTCAAAATATGATATTTTGAAATCACTTCCTTTCGATATTCATTTTAAAATGAATAAAATCGATCGATAAACCCGTTCGGGTTAAAATGGTGTTTGCTACTTACTCGACTTCATATTTTTATATTTTTGTGTCCGTCTAAAATCGGACATCAAAATCAGTCTTATTCTTCACTGAATATTATTTCAAAATATTTTTATTTTAAAATATTCTTTAATTCTGCATTGGAATGCGACTCAATCAATTACCATATAATTTTAGTTATATGGATTTCATACATCGTATGTATACAACGATAATGAAAAACAATCATCATAAATTCATACAACATCCAAAGTGCACTTTATAACTGTATAAGATTTTTTTTTTTTGGCAAAGCCAGCCAGTTTTTATAGTGGACCGTACCACTTTTTCATTATAGCAAATAATGAGTACAAAATATAACAGGAGATAAGCAAAAAACTTATCTGCTACAGACATACTGACTAAACAATAGGAATACTGTAATCAAAGCACCACGCAGGGTATGATCAGTAACTATATAGTACAGACAGATACATTAACCCCAGAAGATCATATAAATATTATCTTACAGAGCAGATTCTTTAAGACCTCAATTACTTGCCAACAAAGGAACAAGTATAAACAGTTCAGTAGAGTACTCCAAACCAGTAGCAGAAAAGCGAGACACACACCAGCAAAAAATAGAGGCTGATTACCAAGAAGATCCAAGGAAGCCGCTAACACTAGCACAAGAACAAATGCAGAAGATTGATCAAGAGGAAGAAGTTGAAATTAGGAGCTAGGAAGGTAGCTTGAAGTAGAGTGTAATTACACAGAATCAGCAACTGGTATGTCTCTCAACAGCACAAATAGATAGCTACATGGCATTCATCAATTATAACCTTCCTTTCAAATCCAGAATGTAACACCCCATGTATTCTATAACAGTGAAATTCACAAATTAAAGTATAACTAATTTCAAATCAAAGAATTAAGGGAAACGGGATACGCCATTGCGTTCATCTCGGAATTCTTCTTGAGATAGAGTCCGAGTTTGCGTAAAACGGACTCCGTATGAAGAAGATATGGCCTCCGGAAGTTTCAGAATTCAGTTTAAAATTCGAACAGACGAAAACAGCTCAGAAAAACAAATTTAAAATTCAAAAATCGGGCCCAATTGGCCAGGGCGGGAAAATTCCCGCCCAAGTCACCCAGGTCGACTGGGCAGTCGACCTGGGTAACCCGTGTCGACTGCCAAGTCGACACGGTGTCGACTGGGGTGTCGACCAGGCCCCTGAGCCAGGTCGAGCCCAGCCCACCCTGGCTGGCCTGGTATGTGTTTGGTCGATTTACTGAGCCTTGCCTTGTCACTAAGGCTAGGTGTCATCTCCTGGTTGGTCCCTCCTTTGAACGAACGGATATTATTAAACCAAGCTTCATTGACGGTCTAAATCAACTCACAAACTCTATAAAAAGGACCTAAGACTAACCCTAATTCACACAAACTAAAATGGAGATGAGACCGTCATGCTGCTGAGGAGAGACTAAGGATAACCGTCAGAAATTGGGAGACAATTAGGAGATAAATCAAAAGCTTAAAACAACGTTAATTGAATCAAAGCAACGCCTACAACAAAGGATAGCATCTCCAAATTCAGAATTCAGATTCCTGAATTGAAGATTCATCATACGTTGTAAGTAGAGTGCTATTCCGATGTGAATAATTAATTGCGTTTGATTTGTGTAAAATGGGAAATGGAATTGTGGCGATAATAATCTATATTTGTATGTTATTTTGATTCTAAACGATTTGGGAATGTTATGGTATACGATTGGACATATGCAAGTATGTGATTTGCGTTGGAAGTTAACAACGAAATGGAATTGTGGCGATAATAATCTATACTTGTATGTTATTTTGATTCTAAATGACTTGGAAATGTTATGGTATACGATTGGATTCATACAAGTATATGATTTATGTTGAAAACCATATGTTGTGAAATTTTAATTGGGATTCATGCAAGTATATGATTCATTATTATGCTAATATGATGTACATACTTTTATGATCACTTTTAGTATGTAATTGGATACGGCTAAGTACTATAGTTTATATGAATCTATGTTGGAATTAGCAAATCATACTTTTGTATTAGAAACAAAAGTAAGCACCTTTATGAACATGACTAAACTATGTTTGGTTTTATGCCTAGTTGAAACATGTTTTAGGCCTAAGTTGTTATCAAAACCATATGGTAATATATGTGACACAATTACGTTAGATTTACATTCCAATTGCAAGTTTACATGAATAGAATGATTCATGTTTAAGTATTATTTATGCCATGATTATATGAATAGAATGATTCATGTTTAGGTATCGTTTATGCCATAATCATATGAATAGAATGATTCATGTTTAAGTATTGTTTATGCCATGATTATATGAATAGAATGATTCATGTTTAAGTATTGTTTATGCCATAATTATATGCTGTTACAATTGCAAGTTCACATGTGCCTACTTTATGTTAATTGAATCGTTCGTTGCAAGTTCATGCGTTCACACTCCCCTTTTTCATGTTACCTTATAAACACCATGTTATAAGCCTCCCCTTTTCATATGGCTAAATTGGGTTTAAATATTAAACCCAACACACCTTACATTGTAGCGAACGTGTAAAACGGGGGTAATGACGTTTGGGTAAAAATATAGAACATATGTGTTGGCATGTTTGACGCATGCCAACAACCTTGAAAAACAATTAAGTAGCATAAATAAATTTTAATCAATAAAGATGAATTTGAATAATGGGCCGCAAATATTTACATATAAAAAGAAAAGAGACAAAATATGTAAATGTAGAAAATACGATGTGTTTAACCTGAGGTTGGATTGAGTTGTGATGTAAACCTGCCCGGAACCGCCCGGCTGTCCAATAGTCACAACAATACCTATCCAATGTGGGTGGTTAAACACAGAGCCCAATAAGGACCCGAGGTTAGACTGATTTGTGGCGTAAGACTTCCCGGACCCAACCGGCAACAGGCAGCCACAACAATACCTGTCTAATGTGAGAGGTCGAGGCTTTAATAAGACAATTAAGGCTGAGTCAGGATTGATAGGATTAAGTAAATTATATTAATACTTAATCAAAATGGAACATGCTAAACTATACAGACTGATTGGGGGTTAGGTTTATAAAAACACTTAACCAACTTAGCATGTTGGCTAGAAATAGAAAACCTAGTAGCGGGGGACCTGATTGACATAGAAATGTGTTTATTTTATGCTCTTATATCTTGTCTTTTGTATATAAATAAATATTACTTGGGTATTGTTTTGTTACTTTTACAGATATTCCAACCCAGCCCGCATGCAACCAGAAATGTAGAGAAATAGAGTTCAATTTGCTGTGTATTTGCATTTTGAAGAATTGTAGATGAAGATATCACATCTAGTTGCTGTTGGACAAGAAAAGGATTGATAACAAGGCTTTGCACATCACAAATCAATGAAGAAGTGTCAAGGAAGCAAGAGGAAAAGAGAAAAGGCCCAAATTTGCTTTATTTATCTAAGGCCCATTTATGTTTCTCATTGTAAAGTGATGTAATGACCAGGCCCAGTTATCATTAGGGTTAGGGTTTGGCTATCTACCCTATATATACCCTTGTAGTATCATTGTAGCCACCATCCTATCCTATATCTCATTCTATTCTCTTCTTCATTAATAAAACTCATTTTTTATGCAATTCTCTAATTTTCTTAGCAATTAGTGTTGTCTACACGATTAGATTCGGTAGAACACTATTTGTATTTTGCATTTCTTCTCATTAGTGATTGACCATCTGATTAGATTCAGCGGTAATCCTAATTTTTATTTTCTGTTCGTTTAATTCTGTTCTGCAATTTTATTTCCATTGTTCTATTTTATTTCTAATTGTTGAATTTATTACAGATCTGATTAGATTCGAATCTGCAGTAAATTTAATTGCATCTTTTAATTGTAGTTTCACTTTTTATTTTGTTTTGTAAAATCAACCTCCAGCTTCGTCTAACACGCCCAAGAAAAAAATAAATAATAATTTTTAATTAAACCTCCCTGTGTTCGACCTGTATGCTACACGCCTGTATGCTTGCAGAATTTATTACAAATGTCGCGCTTTTCTAACTCATAGACTAGCGTCGATCAAGTTTTTGGCGCCGTTGCCGGGGAGGTAACGATTAAATTTTATTATTTATTTAATTTCTGATTCGTGTTAGTTTTTATTTTATTTTTATTTTGTTTTCTTGTGTATAGATATAAAAAAAAATATCTCTTTTAGCTGATTTTGTATTGATAACTAATGCCATAATCTTCTAAACAAAAAAATAATAACTTTCCACTTTTTCTTTTGATTTCTTTCCTTTTCACAATTCTTTCGCTCTTTTCACCAATTTTTCAAAAAAAAAACAAACATTTTTTTTTACAATAGTTTCCCTTCTTCATTTGCAATTCTCGAAAGAAAAAAAAAGAAAATACAAAATTTCCTCCTTTGATTTCCTTCTTAGCACCACTCGTAATCTTTGCCACTTCCTCGATCCACACTGTTCACCACCTTTTCTTTCAAACCCAACACTTCTACCCCATCAAATTCCCTAAAGCTTCGTTCGTCTCCCCTACCATATAACCAAAATCATTACTTTCAAATCGACCCAACCCTCCCAGACAAACAAGTTTCTAACGCATCACATAATCCCTTATCCACTGTAAGTTCAGGATCATCAACTTCCACCATTATCACAGCCTCGCTTCAACAATCCCCTACACCATCAACCTTACGTCATCAATTACTGGACCACAATCCATCCTCAACATTCACCATACACAGTCTCCTACATCCAACACCCTACAATCTTCACCACGTCCAGTCTGCCAAACTCCTCTTTTTGACACTACCATCCCATATCGGCCACAAACAAAACCTCTGACCACCGTTTGACTCGACAACACCACACCACCAAACTCGCAACGATCACCACCCATCCACTTAACACCTTCAATTCAACACTGCCGTGAACCACATCGAATCACACAACCGACACTGCCACAGAAAAACATCACGTCACTTCAACCACCGTGACTCCTTCATCGCAGCACAACAAATCGCCGACCACAGTCCCTCCTTCCCTGCTCCTCTCGCAAACAGTAACCCCCGAGATTCGAACCCTCAAACACCACCATGAACAGAAATCGCATACAGCATAACCCCCGAGATTCGAAACCTAGCCTCAATTCCAATCGCGACTCGCAGCCAGACCCGAATACCCAAGGAAGACCAATTCTCAGTTTCGAATCAATTCGATTCTAGAAATTTCAATATTTTTTGAGCGATCCTGGGAAATAAAATAAAGGGGGGCATGATTTCATATTTTTTTATGGGATGCAATTCTAGTCTAGGCATTTATAAGCTGTGGCTTGACCTAGGGCATAAGGGTTAGTGCAAGTGGCTTGAGTTGAGTCAGTTTAGTTGGGCCTAGTTGTTTTTGTTTTTGTTTTCGAGTTTAGTTATAATTTTCAATTAGTTTTGATTTTGTTGAGTGCGTGGTTATTTTCATAGCTTAGTGCTGGGTTGTCCTTTTTGTTTAATTGTTAACTTAGTTTTTTTTATATTTATATTTTGTTTGAGTTTGTCTAGCCTAGATTTTGGGAATTTAGCTTTGTGTGTATTTAGTTTAGTTTAGTTTACTTTAAAAAAAAACAAAAAAAAAACACCAAAGCAAAGATCGAGAACAAATCCAAGAAACGAACAAGGAATTCAGGAGAACGAATCAGTCAACTTGCAAACAGAAATTGAATTGTTGGAGCGGTTGCACACCAAGTGGGGTGTGAACGCGATAGCGCTTCCCAATTTCACTGGAGGACTGCCGATCAAGGTGAGAAATTCTTGAAACTCTACAGGTGCTCTGCTGAAAAAGAAAAAAAATAGACAATTGTTGTAAAAAATTTCTACAGGGGCAGCGGCTTTGAATGTACAATTTTTAATTTCTGCAATTATTTTGTGTGATTGCTGTTATTTCTGCAACTTTTATTCATTCTATTAAGGGCAGTACCCCAATTCACATAAGGTGAGGGATTTCATCACCCTTTCCTTAGCCCACAAATTGCATTTCATCGTAGAATCTGACTAATAATAAAGGTTAGACGTTGGACTTAAGGGAGTCACGGGCTCGTCTAGGGTTTAATTATATTGTGATAGTTGATTCATTTGGAACAAATTATTTCTTGGTGTCTAGACTACGGCAGAGAAATAACCGTTTATAAATATTACGGTGATTCGTAAATATTATATCGGTTGTTACTCTGAAGGTACTTAAACCTTCGGCTGCATTGCTAGGGTGATTCCTGGTGCACCGATAACTCCTGTCCGTTAACTGGCTGAGAAATCTTTTGATCTAAGTAATCAAACGTGTCACTTTATAATTTTGGGTTAGGAGCCAATAAGGACAGAAAATTTCATTGTAGCTAATTTCTGTGCTTGCATTTAACAACAATGAGTGAAAAAAGTGTTAGCCAACAAAATTCTCCTAGGGGTTCTCGAATCAACCAAAATTTTCCAACCGAATTGGATCAAAATCGAGTGAATCAAAACTTTCCAAACTTTGGGGATCAAAACCAAATAAATCAAAATTTTCAAAACCTCAATATCCAAATGGATAGACCCTTGTCTCTTCGTGATCGATGTTATCCTACTAGGACCGTTCAACCATCTGTCATTGTGTTCCCACCAGCTGAAGGAAAAAATTTGAGCTAAAACATTCTTTTATCCAAGGGGTACCAAAATTTACTGGATCTGAAAATGCTTATGAATTTCTGAGTGAATTTGAATTGTACGCCTCCACAACAAAAATGCAACAACTATCTAACGAATCGATCAAGCTAAGGATAATTCCATTTGCACTACTTGAAAGCGCTAAAAGATGACTAAATTCTCTTCCACGACATTCCATAAGAAGTTGGGATGAATTTGTCACTGCATTCTTGAAAAAGTTTTTCCCTTTCCATAAAACTCTAAAAATCCGAACCGAGATAAATCAATTTTGTCAAAATGAGGGGGAAACTTTTTCAAAATACTTTGAGAGATTCAACCAGCTATTATATAGTTGTCCTCATCATGGAATTCTAAAAGATCACTTATGTCAAATTGCATATGAAGGGCTAAACTATCAGACTAGAACTCAACTAGAGTCAATGTGTGGAGGAGACTTTATGTCTAAAACAGCCGATGAAGCTTGGCGGTTTTTAGAAGATTATTCTGAAAAGGACATGCAATGGGAATCAATTCGTGTTCCCATTCGTACTTCTACTAGAGGAGTGCATGTCGTGGACCCAAATCAAATTCCTTTAGAAAGTCAAACTCCTCAAGTCGGAGAAGGGTTACCCCACTATTACTCTCAGGACCAAGCCAATGCTATAGCTCAAAATAACCCTTACTCAGCCACGTACAATCCAGGTTGGAGGAACCACCCAAATTTTTCTTGGTCGAACCCCAATAATTTGGCTAACCCATCTCACGTGCAACCCTTTATTCCCAATCCGAATTACCAAGCTCCTTCTTCCAATTCTCAAACATCTCAAGCTTCACCTCAATCCAAACAACCTTATAGGCACCCCAATTTTCAATCATCAAACCAATCCTCTCAATTTTCTCAACCGTCACAAGAAATTGTGCATCTAGAAAAACAGTTGAGCTCTTACGAAGCTAAAATAAACTCGCAAGGCGCTAAAATGGACCAAATGATGAATATGATAAAGGAAATGGCGAAAAATAATGAGAGGGGAAAGTTGTCGAGTCAACCTGAGGTGAATCCAAAATATAACTCTCGTGCTGTAAATTCTTGTGAGGACGAAGATCATAATCCAGTCAACGCAATTACAACCCTTCGATCTGGTAAGAGGATTGATAATAACGTGGGCAACCTTGGCGAACCATCTAACTCGACCCCAATCCCTAATCTTGATGATCACCCATTGGCTTCGAATCCCAATTTTTCTAAACCTCAAGTTCCCTTAAATGTTGGCAATCCCAACAGTTCTTCTCCCAGTGTCGGCACACCCGACCCACCTTCGAAAATTAATGTTGGCAATACCAACATACCATCATCTACGACCTCACCACCTTCTATTTCCTTGGATAAACCTTCTTCTTCGAATGATGAAACTCATCCCAGAATCGAAAAACCAGTAGCTCCTTTTCCTCATAGACTCAATAATAAGAAGAAAGCGGCAAATTTCGATAAAATTCTGGAAATTTTCAAACAAGTCCGTGTGAACATTCCTCTTTTAGACACCATTGAACAAATTCCTCAATATGCTAAATGTCTTAAGGAATTGTGCACACAAAAACGTGCGACCAATGTCCCAAAAACCGCTTTTCTAACTGCAAATACAAGCTCTGTTCTTTCGAATCTTGCCCCAGTCAAGTATAAAGACCCTGGCTGCCCTACGATTGATTGTAAAATAAGAAACACTCACATCTCTCGTGCCCTACTCGACCTTGGTGCCAGTGTCAACCTTCTCCCTTATACTGTCTATCGTCAACTTGGACTAGGGGAGATTAGACCAACAAACATCACACTTCAACTAGCCGATCGATCTGTCAAAAAGCCATTGGGAATTATCGAAGACGTCTTGATACAGATCGAACAGTTTTACTTCCCTGTCGATTTTATAGTTCAAGAAACAGAGCCTGTCTCAAATCCCAACGTTCAAATACCATTGATCTTAGGGCGCCCTTTCTTAGCAACCTCTAATGCTGTCATTAATTGTAGGAACGGTCAGCTTCGACTTTCTTTAGGGCACCTAACCATTGAGCTAAACATCTTTAATCTCAACAAACAACCTAGGGATTTTGAGATCGATGAAATTGACATGATTCAAACCACAGTTGATGAAACCTCTAGTGATACTTCTAAAGCCTTGAAAATGTGTCTTGACCATTTCGACTCTGATTTCGATGAACTCGAATACATTTCTAAACTAAACAAAATTCTTGACTCCGACATTTCGTCACCTGAATCTAACCAAGGAATGTTGACCAATGTTGATACACAAGAACTTCCTAAGTTAGACCTCAAACCCTTGCCACCAGACCTTAAGTATGCCTACCTAGACTCTTCAAAAACTTTTCCCGTAATCTTGGCTTCCGATCTTATCGAGGACCAAGAAGAAAAACTTTTGGATATCTTGCGAGAAAATAAGGACGCCTTGGGGTGGGAAATTAGCGATATAAAAGGAATTAGTCCATCAATTGTGGAACATCGCATACGTTTAGTTGATGAGGCTAAACCCACCCGTGAGGTTCAAAGGCGATTGAACCCAAACATGAGAGAAGTGGTAAAGGAGGAGATAATAAAATGTCTAGACAATAACATCATCTATCCCATCTCTAATAGTACTTGGGTGAGTCCGGTACAAGTTGTACCAAAGAAGTCGGGAGTTACAGTGATCAAAAACAACAGTAATGAACTCGTTCCAACAAAAATCAAAACCAAATGGCGTGTGTGTATCGACTATCGAAAGCTTAACTCAGCCACACGAAAAGACCATTTTCCCTTGCCTTTTATTGACCAAATGCTCGAACGTTTAGCGGGACATGAGTACTACTGTTTTCTCGATGGATACTCTGGCTATAACCAAATTCCTGTTGCTTTAGAAGATCAACATAAGACCACCTTTACTTGTCCCTTTGGAACCTTTGCTTATCGTCGCATGCCTTTTGGTCTTTGTAATGCCCCCGCGACTTTCCAAAGGTGTATGATGAATATTTTCTCTGATATGGTGGAAGAATTCTTGGAAATATTCATGGACGATTTTTCAATATATGGATCATCTTTTTCCCAATGTCTCACTCATTTAGAACTCGTCCTTAAGCATTGTAAGGAGAAATCACTCGTGCTTAATTGGAAAAAATGTCACTTTATGGTAAAAAGGGGGATAGTTCTAGGTCATGTCGTCTCCAAAGATGGTCTAGAAGTCGATAAATCCAAAATCGATTTGATTGCTAATTTACCTCCTCCTTAGTCCGTCAAAGATGTTCGTTCATTTCTTGGCCATGCGGGATTCTATAGAAGATTCATTAAGGATTTCTCGAAAATTTCAAAACCTCTCTCGAATTTACTTGCCAAAGACGTAAAGTTTGAATTTTCCAATGATTGCAAAACATCTTTTGAAACTCTTAAGTCAATCTTGACCACAACTCCCATCATTCAACCTCCTGATTGGACTCAACCCTTTGAACTTATGTGCGACGCTTTTGACTTTGCAATTGGAGCCATCTTGGGTCAGCGAATTGATAAACTCCCTCGAGTCATTTACTACGCTAGCAAAACCTTAAACGAGGCCCAATTGAATTACTCAACTACGGAAAAGGAATTTTTGACAGTTGTCTTCGCTCTTGAGAAATTCAGACTATATCTCATAGGATCCAAAGTCATAGTTTACACTGACCATGCTGCCCTACGATATTTGCTTTCTAAAAAGGATGCCAAGGCCCACTTGATTAGTTGGATCCTTCTTCTTCAAGAATTCGATATTGAAATACGAGATAAAAAGGGTTCTGAAAATGTCGTAGCGGATCATCTCTCTCGAATTGTGCACGAAAATGTTAACGACACCCAAATCGATGACTATTTTCCTGACGAACAAATTCTTTCCATCTCTAACACCCCTTGGTACGCTGACATTGTGAATTATCTTGTTACACAACAAACACCCGCCGAATGGTCGCAACAAGATAAACAAAAATTTCTCTCGAAAGTTCGAAACTTCTATTGGGACGACCCATATCTTTTCAAATACTGCCCAGATCAAATCATTCGAAGGTGTGTGCCCGATCATGAACACCAAAGTATTCTCTCTTTCTCACATGACCATGCTTGTGGCGGTCATTTTGGAGCAAGAAAAACTGCTTCAAAAGTTTTGCAAAGCGGTTTTTATTGGCCCACACTCTTCCGTGACGCTTTCGAATTTTGCTCTAAATGTGAGCGATGTCAAAGAACGGGTCGAATCTCTAAGCGGAACATGATGCCTCTCAACCCCATTTTAGTGATTGAGTTATTCGATGTTTGGGGCATCGATTTCATGGGACCATTCCCTAATTCATTTGGGAATCTTTACATCTTACTTGCGGTAGATTATGTCTCAAAATGGGTTGAAGCCATTCCGACCAGAACCAACGACAACAAGGTTGTTGTCAAATTCCTCAAAGAAAACATCTTTTCACGCTTTGGCACACCTAGAGCTATCATTAGCGATAATGGCACTCATTTCTGTAATCGTGCTTTTGAGTCCTTGCTCAAGAAATACTCAATCACACACAAGCTGTCGACCCCCTACCATCCACAAACTAGTGGGCAAGTAGAAATCTCCAATAGACAAATCAAACAAATTCTTGAGAAAACCGTAAATTCCAATAGAAAAGATTGGTCCGTAAAACTGATTGATGCACTTTGGGCTTTTCGCACTGCTTATAAAACCAATCTAGGGATGTCACCATATCGATTAGTCTTTGGAAAGGCCTGTCACTTACCTCTTGAATTAGAGCATCGTGCTCTTTGGGCCATAAAATTTTTGAATTTTGACTTAGAAAAAGCCGGCTCACATAGGAAGTTACAAATTTCGGAATTAGAGGAACTAAGAAATGAGGCATATGAAAATGCGAAAATCTACAAAGAAAGAACCAAAGCCCAACACGACAAAAACATACTTCGTAAGGAATTCAACGCAGGTCAAAAGGTTCTTTTATACGACTCTAGACTTCACTTGTTTCCAGGAAAACTCAGATCTCGATGGACTGGACCTTATGTCGTGAAAACAGTATACCCTCATGGAGCGGTTGAAATTGAAAATCCTAGGGATGGAAAAGTCTTCAAAGTAAACGGTCAACGACTGAAACCATTTTTGGAATTCGAGCAATATGACGAAGATGACTCTATCGATCTGCAGGATCATCCACCATGAAATCAGGTGGTACATGTTCTTTTTCTTTTACTTTTCTTTTTCATTTTTTTTATTTTTTGTTTTTCTGCCTTAGACAGTGTGGTCACTATTTAGTCCGAGTGTGGGGGGAGTCTGCATTGCATTCTTTTGATTTTTCTTTAAATTTTCTTTCTTTTCATGTAGGACCATCATACATTTTATATCGTCGTAACATACCATATATTTTTTTTTTTTTTTGAAATACGACTCATTTTCAATTGATACAGCAAAATAAGTTTACAATTTTTAGCCAGTTGATAGTATTTTTCTCTCTCAACTTAGATCGAATAGGAAATGTAATGAAAAGTTTAATTTTGAGGGATAATAGTGTAACCGGTACATAGGGAGATTCTTAGGTGATGGCCATGAGATCTATTCTATATTGTAGACTTTGTTTAAATAAGTGGAGGACTTAAAATACTTATATTGGCTTTTCAAATCTTTAAAACTAAGTTGTGTTAAGTTGAATTCGCGTAACTCTCTTTTGTGCTTATATTTTCGATAATAATAATAATAGTATTCCAAGGGTATCCAACATTGCTTGTATATCGAGCGTTGGTGTGCAAACCCGCCAAGCTCTATCCGACACGTTGTTGACAAAGTCAGCGTTGGAATATCTTGGTCTCATTTTATGAGATTGGACACCTAAGGATTACCGACACGTTGTTGACAAAGTCAAAGTCGGCCAGCACAATCCGCCAAGCTCTTTACCTACTCTCCGTTAGTCCGCGAGGCAGTGCATGGGTGGTAAACCTTGGTCTTTTTAGTTAGGTGTATGTACATAATCATAAACCTTAAAATTTTATAGAATAAAGAATAAGCGATGATACCCAAACACTTCTTGACCTTATTGATTTGACTAGCCATACATGAGAAAATTAGAATACCACTTTGCAAACTGTGCCAAGCAAACTAAGAATTTATTTCATGGCTGCACTATGTTATCGACCGAACTAACTGGCCAAACTGGAATTTAACATTCGAAAACTTGATTTATATTGAAAATTTGTGACAAGTCAAGGTATCTAAAATAAAATCAACTGACTAGAAGTTGTTAACTTAATTTGTTGTACCACTTTCCTGAAACAAGTCATGTTGTCATTTTTCGTTTTTATTTTTGCATATGTCCATTGCATTCATGTAGTTTCATTAGAATCATAGCATACTGCATTAGGATTTTGTGGGTAGTATCCGCTGAAAACCCTCACGAGACACCACTTGTCCTACTAGGGACACCTAGAGGTTTAACGGCTTGTTGCATGCGCTCAATGCAATCGTGTTTCCTACGAAAGTGTGACCTATCTAGTTAGTTTTCCATTTTATTTTTACTCGAGGACGAGTAAAAGATAAGTGTGGGGGTATTTGATTGACAAAGAAATGTGTTTATTTTATGCTCTTATATCTTGTCTTTTGTATATAAATAAATATTACTTGGGTATTGTTTTGTTACTTTTACAGATATTCCAACCCAGCCCGCATGCAACCAGAAATGTAGAGAAATAGAGTTCAATTTGCTGTGTATTTGCATTTTGAAGAATTGTAGATGAAGATATCACATCTAGTTGTTGTTGGACAAGAAAAGGATTGATAACAAGGCTTTGCACATCACAAATCAATGAAGAAGTGTCAAGGAAGCAAGAGGAAAAGAGAAAAGGCCCAAATTTGCTTTATTTATCTAAGGCCCATTTATGTTTCTCATTGTAAAGTGATGTAATGACCAGGCCCAGTTATCATTAGGGTTAGGGTTTGGCTATCTACCCTATATATACCCTTGTAGTATCATTGTAGCCACCATCCTATCCTATATCTCAATCTATTCTCTTCTTCATTAATAAAACTCATTTTTTTATGCAATTCTCTAATTTTCTTAGCAATTAGTGTTGTCTACACGATTAGATTCGATAGAACACTATTTGTATTTTGCATTTCTTCTCATTAGTGATTGACCGTCTGATTAGATTCAGCGGTAATCCTAATTTTTATTTTCTGTTCGTTTAATTATGTTCTGCAATTTTATTTCCATTGTTCTATTTTATCTTTAATCGTTGAATTTATTACAGATCTGATTAGATTCGAATCTGCAGTAAATTTAATTGCATCTTTTAATTGTAGTTTCACTTTTTATTTTGTTTTGCAAAATCAACTTCCAGCTTCGTCTAACACGCCCAAGAAAAAAATAAATAATAATTTTTAACTAAACCTCCCTGTGTTCGACCTGTATGCTACATGCCTATATGCTTGCAGAATTTATTACAAATGTCGCGCTTTTCTAATTCATAGACTAGCGTCGATCAGGACCCTTTTCAGCAGTAACCCTATAAGGTGTATCAGGATACCCTAAACTAGGCCGGGTGGGGCACGATTACTGGGCTGACTGTAAGAGGTCAAATCGATGGCGGTGGTGCAGCAGTGTATGTTCTAACGGGGTGCGGGCGTGCACACACTCCGGCGCAGAAAAATAAGGCACTGGGCACCAGTAGCATACCTGTGCATTCTAGAATTGTGTCGGGCCGCCACCATGGGACTTGATACACCCCATAGTGGGACCAGCATAGGTAACTACAACAACAGGGGCCGTAAGACACATGTAACTATGCGAGTAGGAGCCGATCATCAGAAATGGATCACTTCACCCTGATTATGGGGTGCCTGTTGGGAACTAGTTTATATGGGTACAGAGATTAATATGGGGTATGATAGTATATTCGACCCTAGACGACTTAACTTAGTTTATGGTGCTTTCCCATTTCCATTTTATACTTATCATACCCAGTTCTTTATTCATAGACTGAATAGTCCTATACTTACTCAGGCTTTATGTCTGACTCTACTTTTCTTTCGCCTTCTTTTCTTTCGTTCCCCCCCCCCTTCCCAGGTCCATAGGGAGGGAATACCGCAGCATGACCAGATTTCACATCCAGCTTGAAGAGAAAGAATGTATTGCTTGGATCTTTTCCGTTTTGGACTATGGCTTTGGACAGCAATTATGGGACTTTTGCAGTTTATTTATGTTTTCTTTATGCTTCTTTAATAATGTAATCAAGACGGTTGTGAAGATGTTATGTTTTTGGAAGAATTGTAAGACAAGTATGACATGTTTCTGTGAACACGTATTTTAATGAAATAAAAGATGTTGTTGTTTTTCGCTGTTCAAAAATATGTGTTCTTATATCTGTCTTGTATATCTGTGACTTATACTTATAAACCTCCACCAAAATTAGGGCATTCCCTTTGAGAGTGACCCTAACGGAGGTGGGGTGTTTCACTTGGTATCAGAGCATAGGTTTATCAGATAAGATAAAAAGTTTTGAAAATTTATTTTCAAAAGAAAATTTAAAGAAGCATTTTTAAAAGATAAAATATTATATTTTAAAAAGGCAAAGTCCCCCAAAGCCATAGGTACTATCTCTTATCCTACGTTTTGAATCTATCATTTTGTTTCAGCATGTCCGAAGAACTTAACTTTCCAGAGGGTGTACCAATACCTGGTTGGTTTAGACGGTTCTTAGAAGCAAGGGCCACTCAGCCAGGTCCTACCGTTCCTCCTCCCCCAGCTGCAGGAAATCATCCAGCCGCAGCAACACCTCTTCCTCCACCTCCTCCGCGGGGAAACACTTTTGCTAAGATATGTAAAGATTTTAAAGCTATGGGAGGAAAGGATTTTCATGGAACTGAGTCCTTCGTGGCAGCTAGAAATTGGCTGAAAGAAACCGAGGACTTATTCGTCATCTTTGAGGTAGAAGATCGGCAGAAAGTACAACTGGCAGTATGGCTAATAAAAGGTGAGGCTTCCTACTGGTGGGAAGTCACCAATGTAGAAAGACCAGTGGAAACATGGGAGGAATTTAGGGCAAGGTTTGAGGCTAAATTTCTCTCAGACGCGGAAAAGAGTTTGCAGTTGGAAAAATTCTTATTTCTTAAGCAAGGGAACAAGACAGTCAAAGAGTATGTTAATCAGTTCGATGAGCTAGCTAGGTTCGGACTGGACCTAGTCAACACCCCGCACAAGAAGGCTCTCTGTTTTGTCAAAGGGTTGAATGAGCCATTACACAGTTTGGCCGTGACCCATATACCCATGGGAGCTACATATGAAAGGTTAGTACAGATGGCATTGCTAAACGAAGAGGATAAGGGCAAGAAGGAGACAAAGGCAGAAAGCTCTCAAGGGAAGAAAGAGGGTTTACAGCCTAAGAAGACAGACTTTAAGAAGGGTGGGAAAGACAGCAAAGAGAAGAGGAAGTATAATTTCTGTGGCAAAGTGGGGCACTTAGTGAAAGATTGCCGGAAAAAGAAGGCCAAGATGAATGGTGGGTGCTTTTCTTGCGGTGAGACAGGCCACATGGCTAAGGACTGCCCAAAGAAACGAGGACAGGGGCAGAGGGCCGGATCCACCTCAGGGGCACAGGTTCATGTGCTAGAGGCGCCACCTCTGCAACAGCGAGGTATAAATACTTCTGTAGAAAGTGTAGTTTATCTTTATGATCACCCCGTTCGCACTTTATTTGATTCTGGCGCATCACACTCCTTTATCTCGTCTGCTTTAGTAGAATCTCTGCACCTAGAAACTAGTATGGTAGAGGACCCCTTAATTGTTTCAAACCCAATTGGGGGCCTGACTCATTTGTCTACGATCCGTGTGGGATTGAAAATTTCTATTCTAAGTGTAGAATTTAAATGTAGTGCCTTTGTTTTGGGCTTTTCAGGATATGGTTTGATTTTGGGCATGGACTGGCTATCCAGTAATGGGGCCATCCTTGATTGTGAGAAAAGGGTTGTTAGGCTCCTGACCCAGCTCGGTAACACTTTGGAAATTTCTTGTAATCCCTCGTATGCGGTTATGCTTAGTTATCTTGAATCGCTAGATGCCTCTGTTGAAAATTTGCAATCAGTTAGAGTGGTCCGGGAATATCCGGATGTCTTCGAAGAGGTGAAGGGCTTACCTCCGAAGCGGGAGATAGACTTCCGCATATATCTTGTAGATAATTCAAAGCCCGTTGCATTGCCTGTTAGACACATGGCTCCACGGGAAAGGAGAGAGCTCAGTAAACAGATTAAAGAGCTTCTAGAGAAGGGGTTCATTAGAAGGAGCTTCTCAGAATGGGGCGCTCCAGTGGTGTTCGCTACAAAGGCGGATGGTTCACTCCGTCTATGTGTTGACTATAGGGAGCTCAACAAGCTAACGAAAAAGAATAGGCACCCTCTTCCCAGAATTGATGATCTGTTTGATCAACTTGTAGGAGCGTCTGTTTTCTCCCAACTCGATTTAGCGACCGGTTTTCATCAGCTAAGGGTTGCCGAAGATAGTATCGATAAAACGGCATTCAGAACCCCAGACGGCTTCTTTGAATGGCTTGTCATGCCTTTCGGCTTGACAAACGCACCTGCTTACTTCGTGGACTTGATGAGTAGGGTGTTCAGAGATTTCCTCAATAAGTTCGTAGTGGTTTTCGTAGACGATATCTTGATCTTCTCAAAAAGTGAAGAGGAACATGCCCAGCACTTAAGGGCAATCATGGAAACTCTGCGAGTCCATCAGCTAAAAGCCAAATTCTCCAAATGCCACTTTTGGAGAGAGGAAGTAAGATTTCTTGGGCACATAGTATCCAAGGAAGGGTTAGCTGTAGACCCGGCTAAGGTAGTAGCGGTGCAGGATTGGAAGACACCAAAGAACGCAACAGAGGTCCGAAGCTTTCTCGGGCTAGCAGGCTTCTATCGAAAATTCATCAGAGACTTTGCAAAGATATCAGCTCCGCTCACAAAGTTGACCAAGAAGAATCTATTGTTCAATTGGGACTTGGATTGCGAGTTTGCTTTCCAACGACTGAAAAGGGCTCTTACAGCAGCCCCAGTTTTAACGTTGCCAGATGGAAGCAAGATGTTCACAGTTATACAGATGCATGTGGGACAGGGCTAGGCGCTGTCTTAATGCAAGAAGGAAGGGTAGTAGCTTATGGCAGGAGACAGTTGAAAGTGCACGAAAAGAACTACCCGACCCACGATCTTGAGTTAGCCTCCATCGTCTTTGCACTCAAGTCTTGGCGACACTATCTCCTAGGTGAGAAGTTCGAACTTTACACTGATCATAAATCGTTGAAATACCTTTTCTCGCAGAAGGACCTTAACTTGAGGCAACAGAGATGGATGGAGTTTCTTGCCTCGTATGATTTCGAGATCTCCTACACTCCGGGCAAAGGCAACGTTGTGGCAGACGCGTTAAGCCGAAAGAAACTGACCATAAGCCCGCTGTTTGTTGAAAGACAAAGCCTAGAGTTTATAGCCAGCTTTGACTTTAGGCCCTCCTCCAATTTTGTACCAGGCTTGCTAGCATCTCTCGAAGTACGCCCGACTTTAGTGGACTCAATAGTGACAGCACAACGCGAAGACCCTCAGCTTGTGGAAACGATTGATAGGCTAATTAGGGGTGAGACTTCAAGTCACCTCAACAGATACTCCATCGACGATAAGGGTTGGCTAAGGCGAGATGGAAGACTGTGCGTCCCACAAACAAGGGATTTAGTAAAGAAGGTTCTCGAGGAATCACATCACTCCAAGATGACGATACACCCAGGCGGGGATAAAATGTACAAGGACATAAAGAGAACTTTCTTTTGGAACGGCATGAAGAAGGACGTGGCAGATTTTGTTTCTAAGTGTATGGTATGCCAACAGGTTAATGCGGAACAGAAAAAGCCTGGCGGTCTGCTCCATCCTCTAGAGGTCCCGCAGTGGAAGTGGGATAGCATCTCAATGGACTTCATCGATGGGCTGCCTAGGTCTAGGAGAGGCAACACTAGCATTTGGGTAATAGTGGATAGGCTTACTAAAAGCGCCCACTTTTTTACCTGTCAAAAGTAAAAGAACTGCCTCATCTCTAGCATCTCTTTACCTCAAGGAAATTGTTCGACTCCATGGAATACCATCCAGCATTGTTAGTGACCGAGACCCTATCTTCACAAGTGAGTTTTGGCGGAGTCTACAAGAAGCGGTAGGCACACAGTTATGCTTAAGCACAGCCTATCATCCCCAAACTGACGGCCAAACAGAAAGAGTGAACAGAGTTTTGGAGGACCTTTTAAGACTGTGTGTCCTTGACTTCGGAGGGACATGGGAAGACCATCTTCCTTTGGTGGAATTTGCCTACAACAACAGCTACCAAGCAACCATTGGAATGGCGCCCTTCGAAGCTTTATATGGAAGGCCGTGCCGATCACCCACTTGTTGGTGGGAGTCTACTGATAAGCTCATACTTGGACCAGATATGATCCGAGAGACTTCAGAGAAAGTAGACTTAATACGAAGAAGGATGAAGACGGTCCAAGGCAGACAAAAGTCCTACGCCGACAAGAGGAGGACCGACCTTGAATTCGAGGTTGGGGACAGAGTTTTTCTTAAGGTATCTCCGCTAAGGAACGTTGTTCGTTTTGGAACCACAGGAAAGCTAGCACCAAGGTTCGTAGGGCCATTCCCTATCATCGAGAAGATTGGGAAAATGGCCTATAGATTAGAGCTACCCGAAAAATTGGCCGGAGTTCACAACGTCTTTCACGTTTCACATCTCCGAAAATGCCTACATGAGTCTGCTGAAGTGGTAGAGCCAAATATCCTAGAAGAAGCTGAAGTGGAACGCGAAGCAACCGTAAGGAAAGTTTCAATCCGCATATTAGGAACATAAGTGAAGAAGCTACGCAACCGCGAAGTCAAACTCGTCAAAGTTCAGTGGAGCGACGCCGAAGAAGATGCAACTTAGGAAACTGAAGCTAGAATACGTGCAGCCTACCCTTTTCTTTTCGAGGGTACATCTTTGATCTTTCCTTTTTCCTTAACTTGCGCTTTTATCTATCTTTTTAGGTATATTTCCTCGACCTTATCTTTTAGGTAGAAACCCTTTGGATGAAAACATGTAATTGAAACATGTTATGGATGATGGTTGCAAGTGGTTGCAAGTGATTGCTAGTGGTTGCTCGTGGTTTCATATACACACACAATCTAGGTTTTAGATCGACTCAGTCACTTCATATTGCATATGCATATATGTTTGCATTCGTATATGGTTGAACTTTAATGTGTTGTCATATGGATGTTGCATTTGTATGAATGATTGTGCACTCATGTAGAATCATGAATAGGAAAATTTGCATACATAATGGATTCATGGCACTTACATAATTCGCATTAAGGAGGTCAACTGAATCAGTAGACCGCCTGATTTGGCATTAGATAAGTACATCTACACACACACACTTCGCATATGATCATGAAGCATTAGAAGTCTTTTAAGGACAATGGATGCTCGTGTTTGATGGATGAATAGATGGATGTTTGGATGTTAGGATATACATTCTTCCTAACTTGAAGATTTCGGGGACGAAATCCTTTTAAGTGGGGGAGAATGTAACAACCCGTGTATTATATAACAGTGAAATTCACAAATTAAAGTATAACTAATTTCAAGTCAAAGAATTAAGGGAAATGGGATACGCCATTGCGTTCGTCTCGGAATTCTACTTGAGATAGAGTCCGGGTTTGCGTAAAACGGACTCCGTATGAAGAAGATATGGCCTCCGGAAGTTTCAGAACTCAGTTTAAAATTCGAACAGACGAAAACAGCTCCGAAAAACAAATTTAAAATTCAAAAATCGGGCCCAATTGGCCAGGGCGGGAAAATTCCCGCCCAAGTCACCCAGGTCAACTTGGCAGTCGACCTGGGGCTAGCCAGGTCGACTGGGCAGTCGACCTGGGTAACCCGTGTCGACTGCCAAGTCGACACGGTGTCGACTGGGGTGTCGACCTGGCCCCTGAGCCAGGTCGAACCCAGCCCACCCTGGCTGGCCTGGTATGTGTTTGGTCGATTTTCTGAGCCTTGCCTTGTCACTAGGGCTAGGTGTCAGCTCCTGGTTGGTCCCTCCTTTGAACGAACGGCTATTATTAAACCAAGCATCATCGACGGTCTAAATCAACTCACAAACTCTATAAAAAGGACCTAAGACTAACCCTAATTCACACAAACTAAAATGGAGATGAGACCGTCATGCTGCTGAGGAGAGACTAAGGATAGCCGTCAGAAATTGGGAGACAATTAGGAGATAAATCAAAAGCTTAAAGCAACGTTAATTGAATCAAAGGAACGCCTACAACAAAGGATAGCATCTCCAAATTCAAAATTCAGATTCCTGAATTGAAGATTCGTCATACGTTGTAAGTAGAGTGCTATTCCGATGTGAATAATTAATTGCGTTTGATTTGTGTAAAATGGGAAATGGAATTGTGGCGATAATAATCTATATTTGTATGTTATTTTGATTCTAAACGATTTGGGAATGTTATGGTATACGATTGAACATATGCAAGTATGTGATTTGCGTTGGAAGTTAACAACGAAATGGAATTGTGGCGATAATAATCTATACTTGTATGTTATTTTGATTCTAAACGATTTGGAAATGTTATGGTATACGATTGGATTCATACAAGTATATGATTTATGTTGACAACCATATGTTGTGAAATTTTAATTGGGATTCATGCAAGTATATGATTCATTATTATGCTAATATGATGTACATACTTTTATGATCACTTTTAGTATGTAATTGGATACGACTAAGTACTATAGTTTATATGAATCTATGTTGGAATTAGCAAATCATACTTTTGTATTAGAAACAAAAGTAAGCACCTTTATGAACATGACTAAACTATGTTTGGTTTTATGCCTAGTTGAAACATGTTTTAGGCCTAAGTTGTTATCAAAACCATATGGTGATATATGTGACACAATTAAGTTAGATTTACATTCCAATTTCAAGTTTACATGAATAGAATGATTCATGTTTAAGTATTATTTATGCCATGATTATATGAATAGAACGATTCATGTTTAGGTATCGTTTATGCCATAATCATATGAATAGAATGATTCATGTTTAAGTATTGTTTATGCCATGATTATATGAATAGAATGATTCATGTTTAAGTATCGTTTATGCCACAATTATATGCTGTTACAATTGCAAGTTCACATGTGCCTACTTTATGTTAATTGAATCGTTCGTTGCAAGTTCATGCGTTCACACTCCCCTTTTTCATGTTACCTTATAAACACCATGTTATAAGCCTTCCCTTTTCATATGGCTAAATTGGGTTTAAATATTAAACCCAACACACCTTACATTGTAGCGAACGTGTAAAACGGGGGTAATGACGTTTGGGTTAAAATATAGAACATATGTGTTGGCATGTTTGACGCATGTCAACAACCTTGAAAAACAATTAAGTGGCATAAATAAATTTTAATCAATAAAGATGAATTTGAATAATGGGCCGCAAATATTTACATATAAAAAGAAAAGAGACAAAATATGTAAATGTAGAAAATACGATGTGTTTAACCCGAGGTTGGATTGAGTTGTGATGTAAACCTGCCCGGAACCGCCCGGCTGTCCAGTAGTCACAACAATACCTATCCAATGTGGGTGGTTAAACACGGAGCCCAATAAGGACCCGAGGTTAGACTGAGTTGTGGCGTAAGACTGCCCGGACCCAACCGGCAACAGGCAGCCACAACAATACCTGTCTAATGTGAGAGGTCGAGGCTTTAATAAGACAATTAAGGCTGAGTCAGGATTGATAGGATTAAGTAAATTATATTAATACTTAATCAAAATGGAACACGTTAACTATACAGACTGATTGGGGGTTAGGTTTATAAAAACACTTAACCAACTTAGCATGTTGGCTAGAAATAGAAAACCTAGTAGCGGGGGACCCTTTTCAGCAGTAACCCTACAAGGTGTATCAGGATACCCTGAACTAGGCAGGGTGGGGCACGATTACTGGGCTGACTGTAAGAGGTCAAATCGACGGCGGTGGTGTAGCAGTGTAGGTTCTAAAAGGGTGCGGGCGTGCACACACTCCGACGCAGAAAAATAAGGCACTGGACACCAGTAGCATACCTGTGCATTCTAGAATTGTGTCGGACCGCCACCATGGGACTTGATACACCCCATAGTGGGACCAGCATAGGTAACTACAACAATGGGGGCCGTAAGACACATGTAACTATGCGAGTAGGAGCCGATCATCAGAAATGGATCACTTTACCCTGATTATGGGGTGCCTGTTGGGAATTAGTTTATATGGGTACAGAGATTAATATGGGGTACGATAGTATATTCGACCCTAGACGACTTAACTTAGTTTATGGTGCTTTCCCATTTCCAGTTTATACTTATCATACCCAGTTCTTTATTCATAGACTGAATAGTCCTAGACTTACTCAGGCTTTATGTCTGACTCTACTTTTCTTTCGCCTTCTTTTCTTTCGTCCCCCCCCCCCAAAGGTCCACAGGGAGGGAATACCGCAGCTTGACCAGATTTCACATCCAGCTTGAAGAGAAAGAATGTATTGCTTGGATCTTTTCCGTTTTGGACTATGGCTTTGGACAGCAATTATGGGACTTTTGCAAACCAAGCAAAACAAACCAACCAAAACACAAACCTACCACGACCAGCAAAAACTGGAGATCCCTACGCCTCTACACAGATAACCACTCAGAAAACAACTGCCAACACAGATTCAAACACAAGGACCTAAAACCGAACTATCAGACATCAACTCCTAAAAACAAACCCAAGAAACCAATATAACCATACCAGATTCAACAACTTTCATCACCCCAAGAAGAAGCTAACTGTAAATAAGGAAGGCCAACGGTAAGGAAGCAGGCTAGCCAGAAGGAAGCGGAAACAATAGGATCGAAATAGGAAGCAGGCGAGAGAACACGAACAGGCAGATAGAAGATCTGAGGGAATAAAGGCGGAAGCAAGGGATGGAGGCTATGGATCGAGTGCGGATATGGAAAGGAGAACACAAGGATTAGAACAAGGAAACAGGGATAGGTAGAGGGGCGAGCGGGACTCTACTGTCAGAAAGGAGAGAGCGGAAGGAGGAGGCTGAGCAACGCAGGAATGAGGAAGGAAACGCAAGGGACTGGATCTGACGGGAATAAATTAAATCCACAAGGAGAAAGCTAGGGGAAAAGGGGACGAGAAAGAGGGGAAAATCGAAATGAAAAGGATGGCAGAGAGGAGAGGAAGGAAGGGGGAAGTTACGGATTAGAAGAGCAGCCGGCCCTAGTCGCCATAGAAGAAGAAAATGCTTTAAATATCATCCCAACACCCGTGTGGGGTTTCAGTCAACGAATACTGAATATTAGTTGTGCAGTTGGGCGACGTGTAAAATTTATCGTCCCAACAAATGTCAGTTAAATGGGTGTACCTAAACAAACCATTTGATTTGTAAATAAATATTTATTTTCATTTCATGATGATTTTTATATACAGCTAATATATAAATAATTTTATGACAATTTTATATATCACCTATATAAGCTAAAAATAATATTTTTAGCGAATAAATATTTATTTCATCTCTTTCTATACATGTTAAAAATAATGTTTTTAACGAACAAATATATTTTCCAACACATGTGACATTTTTACCTCTTTCATATACATGTTAAAAATAATGTTTTTATCAAACAAAATCATATTTTAACATGTGATTCTTTTACTCTAAACTAACATGATAAATGTGACATTTTTGTCAGATGAACACATAATTAAGAAATAATGATTTTATTTCTAAACTAATACGATAAAGGGACATTTTTGTATGAACAAACGTGTGATTAACATATAATGTTTTTATTCTAAACTAATATAATAGGGGGACATTTCATACAAAATGATAATTCTATAATGTTTACATTTCATACAAAATGATAATTCTATAATGTTTACTTTTCTTACAATGAAAATGGTCTTTTTATTTCGATAACTTTTTATATAACAAAAATGGTCTTTTTATTTTGATAACTTTTTATATAACAAAAGCGGTCTTTTTATTTTGATAACTTTTTATATAACAAAAGTGGTCTTTTTATTTTGATAACTTCTTATATAACAAAAGTAGTCTTTTTTATTTTAATAACTTCTTAGATAGCAAAAATTATAATTTTATTATACTAACATTTTATACAACAAAAATGATAATTTTGTTATGCTAACATTTATATGACAAAAATGATATTTTTTGTTATGCTAACATTTATATGACAAAAATGATAATTTTTGTTATGCTAACATTTTATATAACAAAAATGAAGTTTTGTTTTGCTTATCATTTTGTATGACAAAAATGAAGTTTTGTTTTGCTAATCATTTTATATGACAAAAATGAAATTTTGTTTCACTAATCATTTTATATGACAAAAATGAAGTTTTGTTTTGCTAATCATTTTCTATGTCAACATTTTATACCATAAAAATGTATTTTTTCTATGTTGCTAACATGAAAAATATACAAAACCATATTTTCTACACAGTTAACATGATAATGTTTAAATTAACCAAATCGTATTTTCTACATCTCTAACATGACAATGTTTTAGTTAACAAAATCATATTTTCTACATCGCTAACATGAAAATGCTTATACATGTTATTTTCATTTCATGATAATTTATATATAATATTTTATATAGATAATTTTTTTATGTACAATAATATCAAACAATAATAATCCAAAACAGACAATCATGGTTTGTATAATCAGTGGTGTCGAGTGCTGCTAATCACCGTCTACATCCTAGTATAAATTTAACTGAAAGAAATTTAGAGTGAAAGGAGTTCTCATAGTGATCGGTTGGTTTCGAAATCGTTGAAATGATTATTTTAATAAATTTAAACTAGTGTTTAATTTTATCAAAATCGAAATGGTCTATGTTTCAGATCTGGTCTGCTTCATGTTGTAGTGTTCTCCAGGACGGTTCCAACGCATTTCGTTTCGTTCGATTTCGATAGTGTATAACAAAGTTATATCAGTTTGTATGTTAATCACTTTTTTTTTTTTTGAAAGGAAAGCTACAAATTTTATTCACAAAGAAAAAGTACAAAGATACAACTAATACAAAGAAAGCCAAATACAATGACTACAACAATGATGAGAAAAAAAACTATAACATACAAACATAAAGCTCAGAAAAAACTCAAAACTGTACATAGCCGAGACCAACAAAGCACAAAAGGATGAACATATACTCAAAATAAAAAAAGGCTCCAACTTCTCCAATGCATAAGCAGAATGGACTAGAACTTGTTGACATTTTTCAGAATTTTCCCATGAACACAGCTAAAAATCTGATTAGCATTCAAACTACCTTGGCCAAAGGCCCTGCGATTTCTTTCAGACCATATTTCAAAAACAAACTTCTTTAAAATGTATAAAAGCATCATGGTTCTTTTATTCTTCCATCTGGTGCCCTTGTAAAGGTTGAACCATTCAATCTTGTCGATAGATGATGGCCTATGATAGCAGCCAGTAGCCATAAATCTCGCCCAAATTTGATAAGTAAAACTACATTCAAAAAATAAATGTACGTTTGTCTCCACATCAGATTTGCACAAATAACAAATATCATCTGGAACTACACCAATCTTGACCAATTTATCTTTGGTATTTATAGAATTCGCCATGACTTTCCATATGAGAAGATTTTCTTTTGCAGAATTACTTGTTGACCATATTCTTTTAGCCCAAGGAAACAGCTGCTTATCACCTTACAATGAAGAATATACATGCTGGATAGAGAAGGTTTTATTATTCCATAATAATGGACTTTCACTATGAAAAGCTAAACTTTTAGACAACTCTTTCCACAGAGCACGTAAAACAGATGAACTTGTATGAGGTAGAACCAATTGCCCATCATGTATATAATCATCTACTTTAGCATTTTCTGGAATGCCAGATTTCCTTCTCAAGTTGTAATCAACTGCCACACTTAAAATCATTCCAGAACTGGCCCAAGGATCAAACCAAAAAGACAAGCCCTTAATATTCTTGAAAATACATTGCGCCAAAGGTAGAAAATTACTCCTTAATTTGAGCACATTCCTCCACTTCCAACTACAGTTCACTGGAATATCCATTGTCCAAAAGTGCTTTTTGTCAATCAAATTAGTTTTAACCCATTCTGCCCATAGACAGTTGTCTTTAGCATATAACTTGTCAATATAAACAGCAATAGCCACTTTATTCCAAAGTGACAAATTGGTAATTCCCAGCCCACCATTCAATTTGTCATCAAACAATTTATAGAAAGATATAGGGATCATCTTTTTAGAAAAAGGATCTCCATGCCAACGAAACTTATTTAAAGCACTTATGATTATATTAATCAGCTTGGAAAGTAATACATAGTGTCTTGACCAATAAGTAGTGAAAGCTATTGCCACATACTGCACTACTGTTAATCTACCTGCTTGAGATAAGCTACAAGATGGCCATTGCTGGAGTTTTGTGACAATCTTCTCATAGAGAGGTAGGCAGTTATCTTTAGTAATGCATGAGCTAATTAAAGGGAGACCTAAATATATAGAATTCAAAGGCATCTCCTTAAGACCAGATTTTGAGATTAAATCATTCTTCATTGAATTAGATAGACCAACAATAAGAATGTGAGATTTATTAAGATTAATTTAAAGACCCGTAATCATGTAGAAAGTATGTAGAGTATCCATAATACATTGAATATTACTTTCAGATGGTTTAGTAAATAAAACTAAATCATCTGCAAAAAGTAAATGAATAATCATGGGATTAGAAGAATTTAAAATATTACACTTTTTTAGTTATAGACCAAAGCGCTGTCGTATATTATTGCCTTCTTCTATGTAATCCCATCGTTCTGGGAACCCACTTCGTTCAAAAACAAAAACCACTTGCGGCACCACTTCATCAGATCGGACCTCCATCAAGGGTGCCACGTCAACCACCTTGCCAAGTTCCATCGTCGCCCTCAACTACCAGCTGTTTGATCACACCTAGCCTTCGAAATATGAACCCAAACGCGCCCGCTTCCCCAAGCGATTCCGGCCAAACCACGACGCCATCCATCGTCACGACCGTTGATATTCTAGATCTCACGAAGCCCTTTGGTTTTGTCTTTGGAGGTTCATGAAAATATTGAGGGGATTAGAAGAATTTGAGGGAGAAGGTTCGGGTGTTCCTGGACATTAAAGAAGGATATGGCGGCGCTATGAATTTGGGAGAGAGGCTTAGGGTTTTTGCACGAATTCCTAGGGATATTTATAATAGATTTTATTATATTTTTCCCTATAATTCTTGTTTATTGATAAGAACTCCAATCCGAACCCAACGACTGTCATCTCTAGCTAAATACCCCCATTCCTAACACAATGGGTTAGGTTTTATAACCCAATTCAGCTGTTACGATCAGTTTTTCTTTAAATTAAATATAAATCAATTTATATTAAATTTAAACGTACATTTTAAATTATCGGGGCCACATACTAACTCCAAAAATTACAGAAAAATTATATCTAGCTTTATTTTGATGATACGGTCCTAACAAAACTAATTTCGTCGAATTTGGAGACCGTTTGAAAAATGGTCATTTTCTGGTCGATCCAATTTGACTGAAATGGTCAAAACACATTTTCTTTTGCCACGCTCACATATTGATTTCAAAAATTATGAAAATTGAAACCCAGCAATAATTTGACATTCTGAATCCAACAAAAGTGGTTTCATCGAAAACGGAGGTCATTTGCAAAACGGCTATTTTTAAGGGCTATATATTATATTAAAATATATATAAATTCTACAGCGACTTTTCTAAATTTTAAAATGGAGATAACTTTCAATTTATATTATGAAATCTAGATTTTTCACATTCCTTAGAAAGATATAATTAAATAGATTTAAATATTTCTGGTTTTACTGAAATCCGATTTATTTTGAATCTTGTACATTCATTTAAAGTTTGTAATCGAATTTTCGAACTGCTGCGCCATTTCTAACTTCTTTTATAATTAAATTAGAAACTTTCATTCTAACTTCGATTTAAATAAATTTTTGGTCGTTAGTATTTAAAATAAATTATTTTAAATATTCAAAATCCATTAAAATTTCTAAAATAAAAATTTTAAATTTGTTCTGAAAATCCGGGTTGTTACAATTTTTGGGTTCTATATTTGATAAGAAGGCTACATTACTTACTAAATTAAGTTAACTTCTAGTTCTTACGTTTGAAGTTATTTCTCCAAAAATATTTTGAGTTGGATGATCTCGTAATATTCTTGGTGGAGATAGAACTTCATTAATAGAAACATTTTGATTATTGATGCTATCTAGAGTTTCTGTAGTATTATTCTCTATTTTATTATGAACAATGTTTTCATCTTCTTTAAATGTATCAATATCATCATCATGTGAAGAATCATTTTTCATAATATCTGAATTAAAGAAATTTTGAATAACATTTTTTTAAATGACACATTAAGTGATTATTCTATTTTACTGGTTCTTTTATTGAAAATACAATAAGCCTTACTACGTTTAGAATATCCTAAGAATATTCCTTTGTTAGATTTTGATTCAAATTTCCCAAGTTGATCTTTTTTTATTTAAAATGAAACATTTTAAGCCAAAAACTTTGAAATAATATATATTTGGTTTTCTACTAGTAAAAAGTTCGTATGGAGTATTTTTAGTAAGAGGTTGAATGGAAACACGATCAAAACATAACAAGCTGTTGCAACAGCTTCAGCCCAAAAATGTTTTGGCAGTGTACTTCCATTTAATAAAGTTCTAGCACATTCTTGTAGAGTTCTGTTTTTACGTTCTACAACTCCATTTTGTTGAGGAGTTACTAGAAAGGAAAAATTATGAAAAATTCCTTTCTTTCGACAAAATAAATCAAATTTCTCATTTTCAAATTCTACTCCATGATCAATTCTTATGTTCTTCATTTTTAGATTAGTTAAATTTGAATTTGTTTGACAAAAATTTTAAAGATGTCAAAAGTACCACTTTTATTCTTTAAAAACATAGTCCAAGTGCATCTTGAAAAATCATCAACAATTACAAACACATATCTACTATGATTTGTGGACTGAACTTGAGTTGATCCAAATAAATCCATATGTAGTAATTCAAGTGATTGTAAGGTTGATATAACCTTTTTTGATTTAAAAGAAGATTTGGTTAACTTTCCGAGTTGACAAGCATCGCAAAAAATTTCAGTTTTGGATTTTATTTTGGGTAATCCTCTTACAAGATCATTTTTAGATATTTTTTTATTGTTTTAAAATTAATATGGAAAAATTCGTTTGTGCCATAACCAAGGATCATTGTCTTTGGCTAACAAACACATACTTCGATTGTTATTAATTGCCATATTTTAAATATAAATATTTTTGTATCGATTTCTTCAAAAATAAGATTTTAATTTGAGTCAAAAATACTACATTTATTTTCATAAAATGATATTTTAAATCCTTTATCGCATAATTGACTAATACTTAATAAATTGTGTCTTAAATTCTTAACCAATAAAACATCTGAAATAAGAGGAGAATTAGATATACCACAATTGCTCACATCGCCTTTGCCGATGATGTATCCTTTGGAATTGTCTCCAAACATGATAGTTCCTCCTTTTGAGTAAATGATATTTGTTAGCATCTCCTTGTCTCCTGTCATATGTTTTGAGCAACCACTGTCTAGTATCCATTTTCCTCTGTTTTTGTTGAGTGGGACCTGCAAAAAATAATTTAAAAAATTTCATTGGTATCCACTTCCTCCGTTAGGGTCCTAAGGGTTAAAACTTAGGAAGCCAAACCCAAGAGGGCTTAGGTTCCTTTTTGAAAGAATAATTACTATTATGATGAATAGAATCTAAAAAGTTTTTAATATATTTATTCCTAGTAGGTACATTATTTGTCTTTGGAATCCATATACAAATATTTCCAGAGTACTTTTTCTTCGTTGAAATATTTAATTTACTACTAGAAATTTTCTGTTTAATATTAGAATTTTTAGACATGGATTTTCTCTTAGATTTATTTTTATCATACCCTAGTCCTTTTTACTAAAAACCGACTGAGAATTTTCTAATATTTTAGATAAATTCTCTCTACCTTTGTTAAAATTATTAAAATTTTTAGAACTGCTTTCTATTTTAATTTTTAAACTAGAATTTTCTAACTCTCTGATTTTAAATTAAGTATTTAAATCATGATTTTCAGAAACCAATAAATCATTTTTATTCTTTTAAGTCTTGATTTCTTGACTCAACATAGAAATTTGAGAATTTGCCATCGAAAGAGATTCTTGTAATTTTCTAATTTCTTCTTCTAAATTATTTTTTTCATATTTTAAAGGATCTTTTTCAAATTCTGCTTTCTTTTTTACTTTGTTAGCTTGTTTAAATTTTCGCTTAAACATTTTCCTGGATTCTAAGATTTCAGTATTAATTTCTACTAATTTATCAAAAGTAAAATCACTTACATCATTATCCTTAGCCATGAAGCACACGTTTGCTTACTCACTATCACTGTCGCTATCACTTTCAGAAGATGAATCCGAGTTGTCCCAAGTGATTGAAAATGCTCGTCTCTTTGATTTCTCATTTTTGCGATTTTTCTTTAACTCTAGACAATTCATTTGATAGTGTCTAGTCTTGTGACAGTTGAAGCATTCTACTAGAGCAGGATCAGGTTCTTTTGATGAGTTCTTCTTTACATTTTTACTTTGGCCTTTTCTGTATTTTAGAAATTTTCTAAAATTCTTAGAAACAAATGCAATTTCTTCTTCATCTAAATCGGAACCTTCTTTCTCAGCATGGAAAGCTAAATTTTTCTTATCTTGTACATGTGCTTTCTTTGCATGCAAATTTACTTCATAAGATATTAGATTATCAATCAATTATTCGGGTTTCATGGCAGAGAGATCATTAGCTTCTTCGATTGCTAATACTTTTCTCTCCCATTTGTCCGTTAAAGAATTCAAATTTTTTGACACTATATCAAAATTGGAATACTTTTCTCCTAATCATAATAAAGAGTGAAAAATATTTTGAAAACGTGAATACATATCATTTATGGATTCATTTTCATTCATCTTAAAATTTTAAAATTGATTCTTAAGCATAGATATTTTTCTTTGTTTAACTTGGTACTTACCTTCATGAGTAATTTTAAGTGTTCTCCAAATTTCATATGCAGTGTTGCACATACAAATCCGATTAAACTCGTTTTTATTTAAAGCACAATGCAACATGTTTATAGCCTTATCATTGGCACTAGACTCTGCTTTTTCATATGCAGACCATTCTGTAAATTCTATAGTAGGTTATGTGTATTCTTTTTGTGTGATATTCCATGCATCAAAACTATTTGCTTGCATGTATATCCTCATTCATGTAGCCCAATAACTATAATTCATGCCATTAAAGAAAGGTGATCTAGCAGTGGATTGGCCTTCAGAATATCCGGTGTTACTGCTAGTACTAGTGTTAGTATCCATAATTTCTATGTATCAGATAACGGTGTTACGGTTGAATGATTGTCTGGCTCTGATACCAATTGAAAATTCGATGTGTACGACTTAAGCAGGATCTATATGGATATAGCGGAAATATAGATGATATACTAACTAGCTAATATAAGAACTAATATGATATAACACAAGTAAATAAAAGTAATAAGTAAAGTAAAGTGACACCAGGAATTTTATACTGGTTCAGACTTCCCGCCCTACGTCCAGTCCCGAAGCTCCTCTTCGGAATTCACTATCACGCCCTCTCTTAACCCGAGGAATAGGTTAGTACACCCGAGCCCCAACACGGATGCCTCTCACCTGAGAAACTGCACAGGACTTCAACAATTACAAGTGTTTTAACGTCTGCTTTGTGTTCTTGAATCAGTACGGATATCCAACGGTTTAAGTACAACCTTCGTATAATCTGATCCTCGAGTATATGAGTTGAATATGAAGATTTAAGGAAGAAAACTGCTTGTTGGATCAAGTGATATTAAAAATCAAATCAAGGATTCAACAAGTATTTGAATTAGAAGAGATTTTGTTTGCAAAGAATGTAATTTCAGAGAATGGAGAGAATAGAGTTATAATCAGTAAAATCAGTGATTGTAAATCATGCTTGAAGTTGTTTATATAATAGTAGAAAGGTAGAAATTCTTCATGAAGAGTCTTAATCAAAAGAAATGTCCATTTTCTTTCAGAAATGAAGAGATTCCTCTTCATTAATAGAAGCAACCCTTCAGAAAAATATTTGTTGTGTAAAAATCATCAATTGACTTGTTGAATTAAATCATATATATAATAATTTCAAAAGTAGCCGTTATATACAAAAACAGACTGTCCAGTCGACTGGTCCTTTTTCTACCAGTCGACTGGTAGAATAGTTTTTGTATATTTCTGGCTTCTCAAACATTTATAAATAAATATATATTTATACTTGAGGATAGATTTTAACATGATTCTAATACGACATAACTTACATATATACACACATACACACATATACCACCTTATCTCTATAACATGATTTCCATTTCTATCTTCTCTTGTTGGCACTAATCAAAATCTTGATATCAACAAAAACCGATAATCTGAATTCAATGCAAATTCAATTCGAATTTATTCTAAATCAATTCAAATTCCATTTAAATTTGTAATTGAAATTCTCCAAATATAGCTAGCCTATTATTAGGCATCATAGCTCTCAAAATGTCTCAAAGTAACATCAAAAGCAAACAAGATTTTTTAGCAAAAACGAGCTAATACAATTTCAAAGTCAACAATTGTTATTGCTGTCATTTGCTCTCAGGACAACAACAAATAACACAATTTAGACTATGCAAACTTTAGAATTACAGAAAACTCTAAACAAGTAACTTGTAGCACTAAGTCCACGCTTTCCAGAATATATAAATTTTTAATTTTGGTTAAGTAATGAGATAGATATGACTAATATAATTCTCGGATTTTAAATTCACTATCCTATCATTTATCCTCAGGGGAGCGATAATAGATAAGGTTTCGACTATCTTAACCTCGGAATTTTGCAAACCTTATAAAAAGAAAGTTGTAGTACATAATCTAAGCATCCCAAAACTTCCAAAAATTATTAAATTTGGTTAAGAAAAGAAGGAGTTATGGCCAAATTCGTTCCAGTTTCAAGCATAGAGAAAATATTAGTTTTGCTCTCAGGATAGTTGTAGAAAAATAGAATTTTTAGCAAGATAACCTCAAAATTCCAGAAAACACAAAACATGAAACTTGTTACACGTGATAAAAGCTTTCCGGGACATTAAAAATCATGGAATTTGGCTAAGAAACGAAGTAGTTATGATCAAAATTGTTTCAGATTCAAACTCGAAAAATTCTGTCCAAAACAGAGTTATACTTCTATTTTGAAACCTATTTCTGGTCAATCAAACGGAAGAATATATATCAAAAAGTAACATGAAGTGAAATTGTTTCTTATTGAATCGATTTTCCAACAAAAAAATTGACCTGATTTGGGTAAGAAACACGAAAGATAATGATGTTTTACTGCGTGTATTTCAGCAAATTCAATATACACGAATTTTGCAACATTTTACACAAAAGCTTCATTTCTTGTTAGCAATTTTGTGAGATTAAAATCAGCTAAGCAATTTGGCAGCGAGGATTGAGGCGAGCTTGGAAGGAGATGCTTTGCTACTAGAAATATCGACTACAACAACATGCAAGCATATAAGAAAGATAAATTCCTTAACTTAAAACTGAAACGAATGAAAATGAGATGAAATACAACCCCATAGATGGATTACCTGCTATAAATCTGATTTTATGCGATAATTCTCTATAGATTTGTGGTCGGGAATTGAAAAATCCAACTTTTAAAGGTTATGTCTATGAGAGCTTTGTTGTTTTTAAGGAAGAAGAAGTTGTAGTTCTCCGAAAAAGAAAAGTACGAACATTTCTAGAGAATTCCTCACTTTTCTCCATTAATCAAGCCCGTTAAGATCTTATTTAAGCTATTATTCAATGTATTAACTTAAGGAAGGTAATTAAGGCTGTTAAAAGCCTTATTTACACTAATTTCTCAATGTTTACATCTCCAATCACCTATGTAACATTAAAAATTATAAAAAAATGTATCTTTGGCCACAATTAAAAATACAAATATACATTTTAACATGGTTTTGTCTAATTTCAGCAATATTTTCACTTAATTACACATTATTTACATTTTACCCAAAAATAAGCAATTAGGACTTAATTTACACGAAAAATGAACATGGTTAATATTTTATTTGTTTATAACATACAATCTTAACCCAAATAAGTTTCTAAAGTCAAAAATATTATTATCAACACTTTAATAACTATTTTATAGCAAGTTTAACAAGCCTTTAATATTTATTTCACGTAGACTTATTTCTAACATTCACATACACAAAATTTCCTTATAAAAGATCAATTACAATTTGCAAACAAAAGCTTTTAGGAATTTCTCAAATTCCTATTTATTAATATCTTTAAAATTTTATTGTTCAAAAAACAATATTTCACCATTCTTATTATTTCTTAAACATTAAATATACAAGATTCATTATTTACCCAACTTAATATTAATTTTTCATTTTAACTCAAATTTCCACATATGCGTACCAAATTTAATTCACGCATACGATTAAGCTTATTTTCATAAGCTTAAATTTCCATTCAATAACAATTTCCCTTAATCACATTTTATTCATTCTCAATGAAAAATATTCATTTTATTAAATTATCAAATTATTTATTGATTAAAACTAAATTTATAATTTAAAATCTCATTGTAACTTCATTGTTAGTTTAACAGGTAATCACACAAAAACGTATTGTTACAAACTCCTCCCCTTGCAAAATTTGCATCCTCGCAATTTCTAGAGAAGAGTATGTACTCAACATCTTAATCTCATCATTCAAAGGAAAGCTAGAAAAGCAGGAAATCAGAGTTTCCTCATCTCTCGTTCAAGATAAAGGAAAAGAAGAAGATAATTGCTTGGTAATTCAATAAATTTTTCCGAACATTTATGTAGGATAAGCAGTTTATAGAAACTTCCCATGCGACGTCTCAAAATTTTGAAGGCACCTCACCTTCGAAAAAGAATAAAACGACTAAACTACCTCCCAAAATCAATGTAAATGTAAAATTTCTTCAAAATTCCTTGAATTAGGTTGATATTTCACTCAACTTCATCTAAATCTCAATACAACAAAGAGATTAGCAACACAGATTTTTTTTATTCCACAATGAGGAAACTACCATAATGAAAGAAAGAACACAAAGAAGAATAGTGAAACTCAGAAGAAGGTGGTTTCTTCATAAGCGCCAACCTCAATGATAGCTAAAATGAAAGTCATTAATTTGTTGCACAAGGATAATAAAAGCTTAAGGAATCAGGATACCCTAGAAAGATGGGTATGTGTGACGACTGCCCACAACTCTTGCATTCAACAAGGGAAATAATGCGCTAAAAGACGTGTCCGGCACCTATGGACGTTCATCAGGGTAGAATAACACAAGGGAAACCTATCGTATAACATACAACGCAAGGATAAAATATAATAGAACATATACAACAGGAAATAATAGTGAATCAGAATTGAGAAGAATCTTAAACTTTTTCATATCACCATGAAATATCCATACAATACTGGATAACACTATAAGAGTCTGTACAAAGTGCCTCACTACTAGTCTCTCAGAGAATACATCAACCTAACAAAAAAAAAACAACCAATAGAAGGTAATAGGAAACTAATATGTTAGCCTCCAGCTCGCCATGGCTTAACAGCATCGTCCTCATCAAGATCTACTACCTATCACCTACTACTCAGTTTGCCCATCCACAACCAGATGAATAGCCCAAGGCAGTAAGAGGGAAACATAAAATCTTGAGTCAGGCAATAGTCTTAACGAGTGATAAAACAACTATCTAACATTATCAATAAAGTATATGAGAGTAGGCAGATTAATCAACTAATCTACCAACATCAACAGAGAAGAACCCAATCCCGTCTTCCCCATATCCAACAATGATAGCCTTTACAACAATCAAGTATAAACAAACATTACATTCATGGCAATCAGTTATCAAGCATAGACCATCCTAATCGATATCGACACCTCCCAAGTACAAGCCCGAAGGACTAAACCAACATAAACAAGCACTCGAAAAATATCTCCTTCGACGTTGAATGATCTACACAAGACAATACAAGAAAAACAATCATCATCCGTGACTCTGGTATCATCGCCAATCTTGCTTCGAAACCATCGTTCATCATATGACCGGCTCAACTTCCTATCATCTGTCAAGGGCTAATGGTAAACCCCTGTTCTAGCAAAATTCCTTACGCCATCATGACTCGTATCCCGAGGACCATCATGACTGCCCAGGGTACTTGACCATTCAAACGGCCTTTTAGGTGTCCCTATTATACCGCTGCTTTGAGTCCGCTAGAACCTACGATAACAATAATTCCTCGACCTTCGTAACTCTAGTTGTCGTTACCGATGAATATCCATAGCTCAAGCGTCTGCTCGAGCAATCTTTATCCACAAACTCAACATCCTTGAGTCATCTTCACATTCGTTGCATTTCATCGATCAACGAACAACACACAACACTTTGAACATTCCACCATGAACTCTCCTCGAAGCTACATTCATTTTCGAGCCAAAATAACAACTGAATTTGGTCGATATAATCGGGTCATTTCCTACTCATCAGTCAGTTCGTTAACTGGCCCATCTCCGCCCGACCCATCAGGCCATCACACGAATGACCCGACTTTCTCGTTATCCAACGACCTGACCTATCGGGTTCCCAACGCCCTGACTTAGCTATGATCCAACCCTATCATAGCATTCTGGAGATGTGACCTAACTTTCCCCGGACCTGGAGCCAACGACCCGATTCCTTCATTACACAGGACGACCCACCTTGCACCAGTGCAGACTGACCCGGCTCCTTTCATGCTCCACAAGCCACGACCCAATGCCACAACGACCTGATTTCCGCGACCTGGCTTCCACGACCTCACTTCCATTACCCAATCTCGCCACAAACCATCCATGTCTTGGAGCATAAGCCAACGACCCGCCTTGATTCTCCACCAATCCATCTCTTTTCCAACCGATCCATCGTCGAACTCGACCAATCCATCGACAAACTTGACACCAATGTACACACATCATCCAAATCAATCAATTCAATCATCAACACTTCACGAAATCATCCAACAACACTTGCATACCAATTAATCATCAAAAACCATATAGAATTAATCAAATCATGGTAAATCAATGAATAAACAAAATAGTGGATCTAAAATTGCATAAACATGTAAATTAACATAATAATTACCGATTTAAGTTGCTAGATTAGATCTTATGGCGATTCGGATGAAAAATACTTACCATGATGCAGATCTAGGTGAAAATAACTTGAAACGATGAAAATAAGACCAAACAACCCATGTACTCGATTGAATCAGTAGGAGAGATGCTTAGCACTCACCAGTTCTTCAAAATAACTTGAGATCACTCAATTCCCAATCCAGACAGTGAAGAATGATCTTCAAACCTCTCAATCACGAGCTCAACCAAACGAGAGAATGAAGAAAGTAAATTATTCTCTATGCCTCTATCCTGCTATTTATAGCCTCTAACAAGCAGACTAGTGCGCCACACCAATTCAGCTCATTAATGATTAGTCAAACCTATACAGAAATTGTGCAGCACTAAAATATCAATTTCTCCCAAACCGCTGAATCAAAATTTTAATATGACCACACTACGGAATTGGCAACACCATTTCCTCTATAATAAAATCGATCTCAGCACTTGATTCGATCCTAGTAAAAAGTATTGCCCTGTACAAAACTGATAGGGGAACAATGGTCACAAATAAAATTGGTAAAAATTATGGACATGTCTCACATCCCCTAACCAACATATCAAAATACGAGAATAATCCGACCTTCAGGGAATCAAAAAAGAATATTTTAAGATCCTTCGATACGTAAAATGTGGGTCGTTACATTCCCCCTCCCTGCCCCCCCCCCCCCCCCCGAAATTCCAAGTAAACATAAGCAACCAAAACAATTCTGCGTGCCTACCATCCAGAATCATTCAATTTATCTTCCAAACTAGCATCCATCAAGCCATGCATCCTAGGATTGTTATGGTAATGGTTATCCTTACCATTTGACAAATACCGTTACCATAATGTTTTTACTGGTAAGCCTGAATTGCTTACCATTGTCGGTAGATTGGTATACTGATAATCTGGTAACTGTTACACTAGTAATGGTAAATTACCTTTTATACATCAAACTCTATATCTTGAGTCCTTGACATGTTTTTTGTACACATTGCACTTTATTATACCATATGTAATGTTAGTTTATAAAAAAAACATAAACAAGAAAGAAAGTAAGTGTGCGTGGAATTATTTCACCTGAATATTGAACTAAATATAATCATTTATTTTGTTCTAAATGCACATAATAGAGCATATCACATGAGTACACATATGTTTTAAATTAACTGGTAAAATTACCATTACCGCTGGTATTGAAGAAATGTTACATATAATTTACCTTTAAAAATGGTAAATTTACCATTACCATACCGTTTTAATTGGTAGACCGATTTCAATCAAAAATGGTTACCGATCGACTGGTAATGGTATGGTAGTGGTAAATTTACCGTTACCATGATAGCCTTAATGCATCCATAGCCTTATCCTAACACGTAGAATTCTAACAACGATAATACAAGTTACAATGGTGTAAGGTGACACAATATTAATGGGTCATACCGACGAAGAGTTCTAGATGGACCGTCTTCATACTCTCTTCCATATCCCACATACAATTATTATCATCCTTACTCTACAACACCTGGACTAGCTTAACCGTCTTCTTCCTATGTTGTTTCGTGTCATTCCCCTCAACGTGAAGCGGCTTACGAGGTATCGTAACTACGATCTCGACTTCTAAGTCTTCGTACTGTTCCAAAGATACCACTACATTCGAATCGTGCACACACTTCCGTAGAAACGACACATGGAAAACATTATGCACGCTCGACATCTTCTCGGGTAACTCTAATCTATAGGTGAGCTTTCCTATCCACTCGACTATCGAAAACGGTCCAACAAACGTTGGATCTAACTTTCCTTTCCTTCTGAATCGAACAACATGCTTTAACGGCAAAATCTACACGAAAACCATATCACTTACGACGAATTGCAAACCCTTTTGATGTTTATCAACATAACTCTTTTGACGGTCTTGTGCTTCCTTCATTCATTGCCAAACGATCTCACTACAATCCGAGGTCTCTCTAATCATCTCAGGCCAAGTATTAACTTATCTCCAATTTCTAACCAATAAGTCGAAGAATTACACGGTCTTCCATACAATGACTCAATGGTGCCATCCCGATGCTCGACTGGTAGATGTTGTTGTATATGAATTCAACTAGATGTAGATGGTCTTCCCACAATCCCTCGAAGTCCAATACACAAGCTCTTAGGAGATCTTCTAAAACTCGGTTAACCCTCTCGGTCTGACCATCAGTTTGGGGATGATAAGCCATTCTCAAACACAACTCGGTTCCCAAAGTATCTTGCAAATTCTTCCAAAATCCACTAATGAACAATGGATCTCGATCACTTACTATGCTCTTCGGGATACCATGGAATCGAACTATTTATTTTATATAAAGCTTAGCCAACTTCGATGTTGTCCTAGTCGATCTAACATGAATAAACCTCGCACTCCTGATCAAGCGATCCACTATGACTCAAATTCCTTTGTTTCCTGCCCTGGTCCTAGGTAGTCCATTGATATATGATCCTACTTCCACGTAGGAATTTCCAATGGCTGAAGTAATCCACTCGACTTCTTCTACTCAGCTTTCACTAACTGTGTAACAGCCCACATTTTACGTATCGGAAGATCGTAAAATATTTTTATTTTATTCTCTGAGGGTTGGATCATTCTCATCTTTTAATATGTTTCTTATGGGGATGTGAGACATGTCCATAATTTTTACCGATTTTGTTTGTGACCATTTTACCCCTGTTAGTCTTGTACATGGAATAACTTTTGACTCAGCTCGAATCAGAGGGTGAGACCTGTGCCATTGGAAATGAATTGATGATTGCCTTTCCATAGAGTGGTTACATTAATGATTTGGCTCAACGGTTTGGGAGAAATCGTTGTTTTAAGGTTTTTCAGTTGGTTGTTTTGGTTTTGGAGCCATGGTGGGCTGGTGGAATCCTATAAATAGGGGGTGAGAGTGGAGGGAAAAAGTTTACTTTTCCATTCTCTCATTTGAAGGCATTGATCTCCTTCTTCCTCCTACACCTTTCCACCATTAAAAATCCAAATCTAAGGAGGGAAAACGAAGATCTTAACCATTCGAGGCTAGATCTACAGCGTTTCAAGGGTAAATTAATCGGATCAAGGAGTTTGGTTCGAAGTATTCGCTGTTTGGATTCTTATTTCTACCATTTTAGCTTGTTTTGGAAAATTGGTGAGTGATTTACATCTCTCACAAGAATGCAATGAAGTATATGAGTGTTTGTGCATGTTTCTCATCAAATTGGGATGTTTTACCATAGATTTACACCATTACATGTTCATTTTCATATGCATCACCCTATGATCTAATTTAACAAGTTTTACCCGTTAATTTCATGTAATTTTACATGTTTATGTTAGTTAGATCTCTCATTTTGATCATATGTTCATTTTAATGGTTTTTGGTGAGATTTCCCTCATTTTTGTGGTAATCGTCATATTCATGTGGTTAGTAATGTTAGATATGTTTATGATCCTGTTTGATGATTTTGGTCAAGTCGGTTTCGTCGGATTCGTCATTTGGTGAAGATTTGGTCAAAATCGGAGTTGAATTGGGATATGCAAGAAGTGGACCGGCCAGAAGTGGATCGGCCAAAACCGGATCGGCCTGAAGTGGATCGGCCAGAAGTGGATCGTCCTAAAGTGGATCGGCCAGAACTGGATCGGCCTGAAGTGGATCGACCAGAAGTGGATCGGCCAGAATGGATCGGCCAGATCTGAATTGGCCTGAAGTGGATCCGCCAGAAGTGGATCGGCCTAAAGTGGATCAGCCAGAAGTGGATCAGTCAGAAGTGGATCGGCTAGAACTGGATCGGCCATAAGTGGATCGGACCAAAGTGGATCGAACCAAAGTTGGATCGGACCAAAGTTAGATTAGACTATTATGGAAAGCCATTTCTGGTCAGCCATTTCTGGGAAAATTTTTCTGGTTGGACTCCAGAAGGGGATGTTCGAAGTGTTGGAGTGTTCGTTGGTCGGGGAGATGCAACGAATATAGTTTCAACTCAAAGGTCGTGGGTTGGTGGATAATGGTTACTCGAGAAGGTTGCTCGAGCTATGAAAAGTTGTCAAGATGGATGACTAGAGATGAGAAGGCTGAGGGATTATTGTTGTCGTAAGTTCTAGTACCCTGGGTCTTTGGGAAAGGCCTAGTTGTCAAGGTTGGACATTGTCAAGGTTGGACATATGGAGTTTATGCTAGGACATATGGCAAGGTTGGCCGTCATACGATTAACGATGGTTTCAAAGCAGGATTGGCGGTGATAGCCAGAGTCAGTCATGTATGATTGGTTATTCTATTTGTACTATCTCACATAGATTATCCAAAGTCAAGGGAAATGTTCTTTGAGTGCTTAGCTGATATTGGTTTAGGCCTCTAGGAAGAGTGCTTGAGGGATGTTAAACTCAATTAGGGTTTTCTACGTGAGACCTATGTAATCTGGATGCTATGAATGTTATCATGGTTGTTCTGGTTCCTATGTATGAATTGTTATTCCTTTGGTTGAATGGATTGTAAAGGCTATCACTGTACGATGTGGGGAAGATAAGGTTGAGTTCTTCTCTGCTGTTGTGGGTAGATTAATATATTTATCTATCCCTTCTCATACACTTTATTGTTGAAGTTTGTTAGTTGTTTTATCACTCACTAAGACTGTTGTCTGACTCAAGATTTTATGTTTCCTCTTATTACCTTGGGTTGTTCATCCGGTGTGGATGGGCAGACTAAGTAACAGGTGACAGGTAATGCTTTAGTGAGGACGACGATGTTGATCGATGGCGAGCAGGAGGCTCACGTACCAGTTTTACTACTATCCAATAATTGGATTTCCGCTGTTTGCTTTTCATAGTGATGTAATGAGGCAACTTTGTATAAACACTATTTCCAAGTTTGTGGATATTACTTTCTGTTTGTATGAAAGTCCAGAGTTTCTTCTTAACTATTACTACCTATTGTATATGTTATATAATATTTTATCCTTGCGCTGTGAGTTTACGATAGGTTCTGCTTGTGCTTACCTATTCTGATGATCTCCAAATCTGCCTTACACACCTTTTAACGCATTATTTCTCTTATATAGTGCGAGGGTTATGGGCGATCGTCACATTTGGTATCAGAGCTCTGGTCTACGATTTTTGGCCAAAGTTTGAAGACGTAACTACGTATGAGAGACGTATTTGTAGATTTCAGTTGGATGCTTACTATATATATTAGCATATATAGTGGCAGCAGTTGTGTCTCTTTAGCAGTTTTTCTTGGAAGTGACTAATTATTCTAAATTGCAGATTTAGAATGAATAGACGACCATCAAGACACGCTGCTAGGGGAGCCAATACTAGAGGGGGAAATGGCGGTGAACCTAATTACCCGTCCATGTTTAAAGCAATGGCAGAAACAATTATGTGAAGGGTACCCGCTCCAGTGGCAGCAACGTTAGATGAAGGTGTGCGAGTTCCTACAGTAACTGATTTTGCAAAGCTGTGCAAGGACTTTACATCTCTAGGGGAAAACCATTCAAGGGAACAGAACTAGCTGAAGAGGTTCAGAGGTGGATGGATTCATGTGTCCGAATCTTTGGAGACTTGGGTATTGAGGATGCAATAAATAGAAAGCTTGCATCAAGGCAACTGAGGGGAAGGGCCATGGAATGGTGGAATTCTGTTACACTTGAGACTCCATAGGAAGAAATTTCATGGGAGCAATTCTAAGCTAAGTTTGAAGCAAAGTTTATCTCCACAGCTCAGAAATCTACTCTATTCAAGAAGTTCGTAGAGCTAAAACAGAATGGTTGTTCTGTGCTTGACTATATTTCCAATTTCAAAGCCTTGTCTAGATATGCTCGTTCATACATTGATACACCCTATCAGAAGAACGAGAAAATCATCTTGGGTTTGGAAGTTTATATCGGAAAGCCATTAGTGGACCTTCTTGATGATTCATTTGAGAAGATTGTGGGAAAAGCTATTTGTCGTGAGAACTTGTTTCCTAAAGAAGTGAATGTTGTCGCTGCAACCAAAGAGGTTTAGAAACCACATCAAGGTGGTAATAATAAGAAGAGGAAGCAGCCACAGCAGAAGGAAAAAGATGGTCAAAAGAAGCCCAAGACTGAGGTGGTCTGCTTTAACTGCCAACAGAAAGTCCATTTTGCTAGTGAGTGCAAGAATCCCAAAGCTGAGAAGAAGTGCTTCAGGTATGGGAAGCCTAGGATGAGAAGAAAGACCTGGGCATGAGAAGAAAGATTGTCCAAAATCAGCTAAGGGCAAGCAGGTTGTGAGGGAATACGCTTTGGAAGCCATGCCAACTTCTTCGAGAGCTCCTACTGCAAAGGGGAAAGGAAAGGGTGTCGTGGTGCAAGGTACTCTTTCTGTTAATGGTGTTTCAGTTCGAGTTTTGTTTGATACTGGAGCATTGCATTTGTTCATTTGCAATGAGCTTGTTTGTCGTTTGTGTTTGGAACGCGAGATTTGTGATAGACCATTCAATTGGGGGTTCGTCCACTTTGTGCATGATTTTCCATGGTCTAGTGTTGTCAATTCATGGTTGCTCTTTTGTGTGTGATTGCTTTGTTCTTAACTTCGCTGGGTATGGGATCATCTTGGGTATGGATTGGCTCAAGAGGTATGCGACAAGGGTGAATTGCGAGAAGCTAGAGGTGAGGGTCAAGGATGTGGAAAGGCGACAAGTGTTGATTAGATGTAAGCGCAAAGATGGGGTCTTCGTGAGTTATCTATATTCTCTTGGGATTCCATAAGAAGACCTGTCATCAGTGCTGATCGCTAATGAGTATGTAGATGTCTTTGACAAGGTCAAAGGTTTACCGCCGCATCATGAGATCGAGTTTAGGATCGATTTGGTTGGGGGTGCTAGACCAATCGTTATGCCACTTAGGCGGATGGCACCTAAGGAACAACAAGAGTTGGAGGTGCAAGTTAGAGACCTTTTGGGAAAAGGATTCATTCGGAGGAGTGTATCCGAATTGGGTGCACCGGTCGTATTTGCAACCAAAGCGGATGGCTCGTTAAGATTGTGTGTGGACTCTCGTGAGCTGAACAAGGTGACAAAAAAGAATAAGTATCTGTTGCCAAGGACAGATGACTTGTTCGATCAGCTTCACGAAGCCAAAGTGTTTTCTCATATGGATTTGGCAACGGGATTTCACCAGTTGAGGGTGGCTAAGGATAGTGTACCAAAGACTGCTTTTAGGACACCATCTGGTTTCTTCGAATGGTTGGTTATGCCATTCGGGTTGACTGACACGCCAGCGTATTTTGTGAATCTTATGAATAGGGTGTTCAGAGATAAGTTGAACAAGTTCATGTTTGTGTTTGTGGATGATATTCTGGTTTACTCCAGGAATGAGAAAGAGCACAAGGTGCACTTGAGAGTTGTGTTAGAGATCTTGCGAAAGCATCAGCCGAGAGCTAAGTTTTACAAGTGTCACTTCTGGAAGAGTGAAGTGAGATTCTAAGGTCATGTTGTTTCTGGAAATGGGATAGCGGTTGACCCCGCTAAAGTGGCAGCAATCCAGGACTGGGACCGACCTAAGAATGCGACGGATGTTCGGAGTTTCATTGGGTTAGAGGGATATTACCGACGGTTTATCAAGGATTTCTCCAAGATAGCTGCACCGTTGATAGGATTGACGAAGAAGAACCAAGTGTTCACATGGGACGCAAAGTGTGAACAAGCGTTCGAAATCCTGAAGGAGAGATTGAAGAGTGCTACTGTGTTGACCATTCCAAGCGGGAATGAAGAGATGGTGGAGTATACTAATGCATGTGGTACTGGACTTGGATCCATACTAATGCAGAAGGATAAGGTTGTGGTCTACGCGAGTCGACAACTAAAGCCGCACGAGAAGAATTACCCAACTCATGATTTGGAGTTGGCGGAGATAGTATTTGTTTTGAAGATGTGGAGATATTATCTATTGGGAGTTCGATTCAAGTTGTTTACGGATCACAAGTCGTTGATGTATCTTTTCATTCAAAAGGATTTGAATCTTCGGCAGCAAAGATGGTTATAGTTTCTGGCGTCATATGATTTTGGCATAGCCTATACTCCACGCATGGGTAACGCAGTTGCAGATGCGTTGAGTCAAAGACACGCAAGTTTGGGAGCGATGTTTTCGGAATGGAAGAGCCTCGAGTACTTGGCAAGGTTCGATTTCAGGTCAAGGTGTGAGTTGGAACCTGAAATGTTGGCAAGCTTGTCGATAAGACATACTCCTATTGAAAGGATTTGCGAGAGCCAAAAGAAAGATGCGAAGCTTGTCGAGTTCATTCAGAAACTGGAACCAGAAGATAAAGAGTTCGAGGTCGATCGAAAAGGATGGTTTCGAAAGCAAGGGCGATTAGGTGTTCCTGATATCGACGGATTAAGGGATGAGGTTATGAGAGAATGTCATCACTTGAAGCTGACGATTCATCCCAGTGGAAATTAGATGTATCAGGACATGAAGAGAGTCTACTACTGGGAAGGGATGAAGAGAGATATTGGAAAGTTCATTTCCAAGTGTATGAACCATCAGTTGGTGAAAGCTGAACAGAAGAAGCCGAGTGGTTTGCTTTAGCCATTGAAAGTTCCTACGTGGAAGTGGGAGCAAGTATCGATGGATTTTATCGATGGACTACCTAGAACCAGGGTAGGAAATGAAGGGATTTGGGTAATCGTGGATCGTTTGGCCAAAAGTGCAAGATTCATTCTTGTCAAGTCAACTAGGACGACATCGAAATTGGCTGAACTTTATGTGAAATGGATAGTTCGATTCCACGGTGTCCCAAAGAGTATAATGAGTGACCGAGATCCATTATTCACGAGTGGATTTTGGAAAAGTTAGCAAGAAGCTTTGGGAACCGAGTTGTGCTTAAGTACAACATATTATCCCCAAACTGATGGTCAGACTAAGAGAGTCAATCGAGTTTTGGAGGATCTCCTGAGGGCTTGTGTGCTAGGCATCGGAGGATCATGGGAAGACTATCTACATCTAGTTGAGTTTGCATATAATAACAGCTACCAGTCGAGGATTGGGATGGCACCACACGAGGCGTTGTATGGAAGAACGTGCAATTATCTAGCATGTTGGTTAGAAATTGGAGATAAGTTGGTACTTGGGCCAGAGATGATTAGAGAGACCTCAGATTGTATCGAATCATTCGGCAACGAATGAAAGCGGCCCAAGATCATCAGAAGAGTTATGCGGATAAACGTTGGAAAGATTTAGAATTTGACGTAGGCTATATGGTTTTTGTGAAGGTTTCACCGTTGAAGCATATGGTGAGATTCGAAAGTAAAGGAAAGTTGGCTCCTAGGTTCGTTGGACCGTTTCCGATAGTCGAGCGAATTGGAAAGCTCGCATATAGATTGGAGTTACCTGAGAAGATGTCGAGTGTGCATAATGTGTTCCATGTGTCATTTCTATGGAAGTTCATGCATGATTCGAATGTGTTGGTATCTCCAGAGCAGTAAGAAGACCTAGAAGTAGAGACTGCAGTTGCGAAATCTCGTAAGCCACTTCGTGTTGTGGGAAATGACACGAAACAGCTTAGGAGGAAGACGGTTAAGCTAGTCAAGGTACAATAGCGACGATTTTACATGGGAGATGGAAGAGAACATGAGAGCGACTCTTCCAGAACTCTTCGTCGGTAGGACCATTTGATATCGTATCATCGTTATATCGTTGTATCTTACTATTGTGTGGAAGAATTTTGCGTGCTAGGATAAGGCTATGGATGCATGGCTTGATGGTTGCTAGTTTGGATGATAGAATTGGCTTCTCATGGATGATAGGCATGCAGAATTGTTTTGATTACTTGTGTTTGTTTGGAATTTCGGGGGCGAAATTCTTAAAGGGTGGAGGAGGGGGAGAATGTAACAGCCTGCATTTTACGTATCGGAAGATCGTAAAATATTTTTATTTTATTCTCTGAGGGTTGGATCATTCTCATCTTTTAATATGTCGCTTATAGGGATGTGATACATGAGCATAATTTTTACCGATTTTGTTTGTGACCAATTTGCCCTTGTCAGTCTTGTACAGGGCATAACTTTTGACTCAGGTTGAATTAGAGGGTGAGACCTATGCCATTGGAAATGAATTGATAATTGCCTTTCCATAGAGTGGTTACATTAATGATTTGGCTCAGCAGTTTGGGAGAAATCGCAATTTTAAGGTTTTTCAGTCGGTTGTTCAGGTTTTGGAGCCTTAGTGGGATGGTGGAATCCTATAAATAGGGGGTGAGAGTGGAGGGAAAAGTTTACTTTCCCATTCTCTCATTTGAAGGCATTGATCTCCTTCTTCCTCCTACACCTTTCCACCATTAAAATCCAAATCTAAGGAGGGAAAACGAAGATCTTAACCATTCGAGGCTAGATCTACTCATTTCAAGGGCAAATTCATCAGATCAAGGAGTTTGGCTCGAAGTATTCGCTGTTCGGATCATATTTCTACCATTTTAGCTTGTTTTGGCAAACCGGTAAGTGATTTACATCTGTCACATGAATGCAATGAAGTATATGAGTGTTTGTGCACGTTTCTCATCAAATTGGGATGTTTTACCATAGATTTACACCATTAAATGTTCATTTTCATATGCATCACCCTATGATCTAATCTAACAAGTTTTACCCGTTAATTTCATGTCATTTTACATGTTTATGTTAGTTAGGTCTCTCATTTTGATCATATGTTCATTTTAATGGTTTTTGGGGGAGATTTCCCTCATTTTTGTGGTAATCGTCATATTCATGTGGTTAGTAATATTATGATATGTTTATGATCATGTATGATGATTTTGGTCGTGTCGGTTTCGTCGGATTCGTCATTTGGCAAAGATTTGGTCAAAATCCGAGTTGAACTGGGATATGCAGGATGTAACACCCCGTAATTTTAAAATGTTAAAGTTAACAGATTAAAGAATACTTAATTTTTAAAAGAAGAAGTAAGGGAAACGGGCTGTGCCATTGTGTTCGTCTTGGATTTCTGCTTAGGATAGAGTCCGGTTTTGCATAAATCGGATATCGTATGGAGAAGTTATAAGCCTTAAAGTTTGTATACGCATAAGGAAGAACATACATATATATATATAATAACTCCAGAACCTTCAAAACAGTTCAAAAATCAAAATCCAACCAAAGCGGGCTGAGCGGAAAAATTATCGCTCATGGGTGTCGACCCCCCTCCCCCCCGAGAGGGTGTCGACATAGGTGCCGACCCCCCACCCCCCGGGCAGAATTCGTTTTATGTACCTGGACTTGATTTTGGATCTGAATCAGTGGTTCTATGCTATAAATATGGTCCCATATTCTCCTATTTTCTTCATTGGAGATCATGGAAGCCATATGCTATCGGGTTGCAAACTAAAACAGAATCAAATTCTACAATAACGGTTTAGCTAATCAAATTCAGAATTTAGATCTATTCTCTCTCAATTCTCTAAACCTAACGCTGTGAGTTTCTAGTCACTTTTAGGTTTAAATAAATAACAGTGTATTATGAAAGACAATGAATTGGATATGTTGTAAAGTATGAATCTATGCCAGTATTAAATCTTATACTATGTAGATCTTGATAGATCTATTTCTCTAGATCTGATATAATTGTGGTTATTCTATGATGTTGCCTATGTAGCTCTTGATAGATCTATATTTCTCTAGATCTGATATAATTGTGGTGATTCTATGATGTTGCCTATGTAGATCTTGACTTGTAATTGTATTATGGAAAAGGTGAATACGTTAATTTGGGACAAGTTATGATATTGATTAGATCTGGTTTTTTATGTAAATCACCTTTCGCCTGTCATATTGTGATAAATTTGGATATGTTATAAATTGGACATGTGAATTTATCCTTAGATCTAAACGTGCTAGTATGTCACCCTTACTATGCTAGATCTGAATTGTTGGATATTTAAATGATTAGTTTAGATCTCATTTTTTTGTTCACTTTGACATCATAGAAATTGTCATAAGTTCATATGACAACCTTATGACTATGTTAATCTATGTTATGCAAAATCATATTCAATGATCACTTGTGTTACATTCCTATTAGCTTTCCTTTTCATCGCTTGTGGCTAGGTTTATTATTTAGCCTAGGCATGCCGTCAATTTTGTAAGGACGTTAGTTAGAAATGGGGAAAAAAAATATTGGCATAATTGGGAAATAAACATTTTTGGACTAGTAATTCAAATTATTGATAGAATGAGCAATAACACCCAAGATGGTAACATTAACTAATTGGTAAATTAATTAATAAATGGAATGTTTAGTAATTACAATTAGGAATTGTAATTGTACTTATGACACGAGGTTAGGTTACATTAGTGATGGAAGCCTGCCCGGACCCGACCGGCATATCCAGCAACCACTAATGTTGAACCTAATGTGGGAGGTCTAAGTACGTACATATGAATCGGGCTAAGACACGAGGTTAAGCCTAACCGTGGAATAAGACTGCCAGGACCAGATCGGCATATCCAACATCCACATGTTGTAGGCCTAATGTGGGAGGTCTAGTCCATTATAACCATAATGGACATGGTAATGAATTGGATTACTTAACCGAAGTTAATCCATAGGGATTGTATGAACTTAAATTTTAGTTGGGAGTTAAGTAAACTTGGCTGAATAAAAGGGAAGGGTTAAGTAAATCTTGGGTAGGTGGGTAATATTAGTATATATAGGCCCACAAACTTAACCGTTAAATAAACATGCTTTAATCTGTGGAAGGGTTAAGTAACTCTTGGGTAGGTGGGTAATATTAGTATATATAGGCCCACAAACTTAACCGTTAAATAAACGTTCTTGAATCAGTGGGAGGGTTAAGTAAATCTTGGGTAGGTGGGTAATATTAGTATATATAGACCCACAAACTTAACCTGATAAGGTTATGTAATTAAAGACACCTTTTAGGTAAACATAACCAGTTGAAAACCTAGTAGTGGGGATGCAAGACAAAGGGGAGACTTGCATCATCTTATATGGGACCCATTTCAGTCAGTAACCCTTAAATAGGCATCAAACGGGTACTCCGAACTAGGTCGGAGTGGGGCACGCTTACTGAGCTGATTGTAAGAGATCCATACGTGGACGCGGTGTTGATGGCGCATTCCAACGGGGTCATGTGCGTGCATAACTCCGCCTGCTGGGGAAGATAATACGCTGTGACATCAGTAGATATGGTTGTGCACATCCGAAAAATAAAGGGTTGCCACTTTAGGGAGTGATACACCCTACTGTGGGGCCAGCACAGGGTATCTACGGAATAGGGAGTCGATCGATTGGGGGTAGCAAATAGGGTACATCTAGTCCTGTCTGTTTCGATGGGGTACCTGTGTTTTGTCTGGGTGGCACCCATTATTTCTGTTTAGGTACCAGTTCCGTTTGGGTTAACTAGAGTACACCTAAAACTACCACTATGTTTATGTTGGGATCATCCTGTTTTTGTTAAGCAATTGGGAGTATGTAATCCTGTTACATATCTGTTATACTAGTATTGGTGCAGAGCAAGGAAAGTGTTAAGAAGCGCTATCTATTCTATTCAGTTGTCCTATTTACCTTGTCATACCTGCCATTTGTATAGTGATCTCTCTTATCCACGTTATGCCTGTCATGATTACCTTTATTTATTTACTGGCTAAAAGTTACTAGACTCGCCAGACTTTATGTCTGACCCCTTTTGTTTTTCCTTCTCTCTTTCGTTTCCCCTCTAGGTTCTCAGGGAGGAAACACTCAGGCTTGACCGTGATTTTTCTTGATTGCTGGAGCTGCTGATATGTATGGATCAAGCTCCTATTCTCGTTGCAATGGCTATATTTAGTTATTAGTGAATTTTCTTTCTTTTATGTTCTCAGATATTTCTGAAGTACAAAACAGTGGTTTTTATGTTGTAATGGGTTTTTATATTTCAGACAAATGATGCACTGGACCACGTTATTTTGATGATTAATAAAGTGGTTTATTTCCGCTGGAATTTTTTTTATATTTGTCTTGTAATATTCTGTGTCTGTTTACCTAAACGCTTCACGAAACTTAATGCATTCCCTTTGTGAGTGACATTAATGGACGTGGGGTGTCACACTTGGAATCAGAGCTGAAGGTTACCAGATTAGATAAGAGTTTTTGAAAAATATTTCCAAAATGAGTTTTAAAAGAAAGTATTTTCAAAAAGAAAAGCCTGTTTTGAAAATATTCCCCAAAAAAGCCATATGTAATATCCTTCGGTCCTTTATCTAAATTTCTTCCTTTTTCAGCATGTTTGGGGAACAAAACATTCCTAATATCCCAGAGGGCATCACAATACCCGGATGGTTCCGTAGGTATTTGGAGGCCACGGCGCCTACGGAAGGCCAAAGAGACGTTCCTCCCCCAGCTGCGCCAATCATTCCTCCTCCTCCCCCTCCAAGAGCGGATAACTTTGCCAAGATCTGCAAAGACTTCCATGCTATGGGAAGGAAGCCATGTCATGGGAATGAGACATTCGTTGAAGCTCTAAATTGGCTCAAGGAGACCGAGGACTTGTTCGTAATCATTGAAGTAGAGTATAGGAGGAAGAATCAATTAGCTGCTTGGCTATTAAAGGACGAAGCCTCATTTTGGGGGGAAGTTACCCAAGCTGGACGTCCGGTGGAAACTTGGGAAGATTTTAGGCAAGGATTTGAAATGAAATTTCTTTCCCAAGCCGAGAAAAGCATGCAAATGGAGAGGTTCTTAGCACTCAAACAAGGAAACTTGACAGTGAAAGAATATGTGAACAAATTCAACCAGCTAGCAAGGTTCGGGTAGAATTGGTGGATAAGCTGCACAAAAAGGCTTTGCGGTTTGCTAAAGGGTTGGGTGAACCCCTTCATGGGTTAGCCATGTCCCATATCCCAATGGGAGCCACTTTTGAAAAACTTGTTGATATGGCCCTAGTGCATGAGGAAGACAAGGGAGAAAAAAAGGAAGTAAAGGCTGAGGAAGCAACGCAAAATGAGAAGGTGTGGCCCAAGAAGGGACAATAGCAGAAGAAAGGAGAAAAGAATGACAAGGTTAAAGATAAGAGGAAGTTCCATAGTTGTGGCGAGAGGGTCACTTAGCCAAGGACTGCAGGAAAAAGGAAGAATGCTTGCTTCGCTTGTGGAGAGGTCGGGCATCTTATTAAGGATTGCCCGAAGAAATGGGGACAAGGTCAAAGGGCAGGAACTTCTAGAGGGAAGGTGCATGCTCTCGTGATCAGTGCTCCTGAAAGAGGTAGAAAAATTTCTGTAGAAAGTTTTCTCTTTCAAATCATCCAGTTAGAACACATTTTAATTCTGGCGCTTCATACTCATTTATACCCTGTTATGTTGTTGAATCTCTGCACTTAGTTACTAGTATGGTAGTGGATCCCGTAATTGTCTCAAACCCCATTGGTGGTTTGACTCATTTATCTATGATTTATAGGGGTTTTAGAATATTTGTGTTAGGCATCAAATTTGAGTGCGATGTATATATGCTCGGGTTTATAGCCTATCAGTTGATTCTAGGGATGGGTTGGCTTACCACATATGGTGCCATTCTGGGTGGTGAGAGGAGGGTCGTTAAGCTTCTAACTTGTCATGGGAGGACCCTCGAAATTTCTTGTGACCCACAAGGGTCTGTCATGCTTAGTTTCCTAGAGTCTCTTGAAGCGTCTATTGATGATCTGCGATCGGCATCAGTAGTTCGTAAGTATCCTGGTGTCTTAAGATGAGGTTCAAGGTTTACCCCCGAGGCGGGAGATTGATTTCCGTATATACTTGGTGGACAATGCAAAGCCAGTTGCATTACCTGTGCACCATATGGCTCCTAAAAGAAAAGAGGGAACTTGATAAGCAAGTGGCGGGGCTACTTAAGAAGAGGGTTGATAGCTAAATCGTATCAGGATGGGAAGCCTATTGAAGACAATCCTTGAGGAAGCCCATCATTCCAAGGTGACTATTCATCCAAGTGGCGATAAAATGTATAGAGTTCGAGGTAGTGGGGCCAAACTTGCGAAAGGAAGTGAAAATAAAGAAGGAAGCAATGATTGGATGAGTTCTGACTTGCATACTTGGATCGGAGGTTAAGAAGCTACGCAAACAAGAAGTCAAGTTGGTGAAGGTCCAGTGGGGGGACAACCAAGAAGATGCAACTTGGGAGACCGAAGACAAGATTTTTACACATCGTACTCTTTCCTTTCAAGGGAATGTTCTTAGCTTCTCTTCCAAAAGCTTTTATTCGCATTTGCTTCTATCATCTGAGTATATCCTATCGATCTAATCTTCGACCTTTAGGTAGGAAATCCCATGATTGTAAACATGTGTTTGTGACATGTTATGTTTGATGGATGCAAGTGGATGCAAGTGGATTCAAGTGTTTGCTAGTGGTTCCCTGTGGACGCATATACACACATATTAGGCACTAGATCGGCTCAATCACTCTCTCATATTGCATATGGATGCGTATGCATTTTCTTTTCTTTTATGGATAAAAATGGACGAGTTAGCATATTGATGTTGCACTTGGACGAATGGATATGCACACATATAGAACTTACATGTTATAGTAGGATTATTTGCATACATATTAGATTCATGGCACTAATCATACATCGCATTAAGGAGGTCAGCTGGATCAGTAGACCGCCTGATTTTCGCATTAGTATTGGGACATATACACACACCTCTGCATATACTCATATAAGCATTAGAAATATTTTAAGGACAATGGATGCTTGTGGATGATGGATGAGTAGATGGATGATGGATGGTAGGATATGTTCTTCTTAACTTGAAGATTTCGGGGACGAAATCCTTTAAGGAGGGGAGAATGTAACACCCCGTAATTTTAAAATATTAAAATTAACAGATTAAAGAATACTTAATTTTTAGAAGAAGAATTAAGGGAAACGGGCTACGCCATTGCGTTCATCTCGGAATTCTGCTTGGAATAGAGTTCGGTTTTGCGTAAATCGAATATCGTATGGAGTAGTTATAAGCCTTAGAAGTTTGTTTACACATAAGGAAGAACATATATATATATATAATAATTCCAGAACCTTCAAAATAGTTCAAAAATCAAAATCAAACTAAAGCGGGCTGAGCGGAAAAATTCTCGCTTGTGGGTGTCGACCCCCCCGAGGGGGTGTCGACATGGGTGTCGACCCCCCTTAAGGGGTGTCGACCCCCCCGGGTAGATCTAGGCAGATTTCGTTTTATGTACCTGGACTTGATTCTAGGTATGATTCAATGGTTCTATGCTATAAATATGGTCCCCTATTCTCCTACTTTCTTCATTGGAGATCATGGAAGCCATATGCTATTAGGTTGCAAACTGAAACAAAATCAAATTCTACAACAACGGTTTAGCTAATCAAATTTAGAATTCAGAATTCAGATCTATTCTCTCTCAATTCTCTAAACCTAGCATTGTGAGTTTCTAGTCACTTTTAGGTTTAAATAAATAACAGTGTATTGTGAAAGACAATGAATTGGATATATTGTAAAGTATGAATCTATGCCAATATTAAATCTTATACTATGTAGATCTTGATAGATCTATTTCCCTAGATCTGATATAATTGTGGTTATTCTATAATGTTGTCTATGTAGATCTTGACTTGTAATTGTATTATGGAAAAGGTGAATATGTTAATTTGGGACAAGTTATGACATTGATTAGATCTGGTTCTTTATGTAAACCACCTTTCACCTGTCATATTGTGATAAATTTGGATATGTTATAAATTGGACATGTGAATTTATCCTTAGATCTAAACATGCTACTATGTCACCCTTACTATGCTAGATCTGAATTGTTGGATATTTAAACAATTAGTTTAAATCTCATTTTTTTGTTCACTTTGACATCATAGAAATTGTCACAAATTCATATGACAACCTTATGACTATGTTAATCTATGTTATGCTAAATCATATTCAATAATAACTTGTGTTACATTCCTATTAGCTTTCCTTTTCATCGCTTGTGGCTAGTTTAATCATTTAGCCTAGACATGCCATCAATTTTGTAAGGACGTTAGTTAGAAATGGGAAAAAAATATTGGCATGATTGGGAAATAAACATTTTTGGATTAGTAATTCAAATTGTTGATAGAATGGGCAATTACACGCAAGAAGGTAAGATTAATTAATTGTTAAATAAATTAAAAAACGGAATGTTTAGTAATTACAATTAGGAATTGTAATTGTACTTATGACACGAGGTTAGGTTACATTAGTGGTGGAAGTCTGCCCGGAACCGACCGGCATATCCAGCAACCACTAATGTTGAACCTAATGTGGGAGGTCTAAGTACGTAAATATGAATCGGGCTAAGACACGAGGTTAGGCCCAACTATGGAATAAGACTGCTCAGACCTGACCGGCATATCCAGCATCCACATGTTGAAGGCCTAATATGCGAGGTCTAGCCCATTATAACCATAATGGACATGGTAATGAATTGGACTACTTAACCTAAGTTAATCCATAGGGATTGTATGAACTTAAATTTTAGCTGGGGGTTAAGTAAACTTGGCTGAATAAAAGGGAAGGGTTAAGTAAATCTTGGGTAGGTGGGTAATATTAGTGTATATAGGCCCACAAACTTAACCGTTAAATAAACATGCTTGAATCAGTGGGAGGCTTAAGTAAATCTTGGGTAGGTGGGTAATATTAGTATATATAGGCCATTAAATAAATATGCTTGAATCAGTGAGAGCATTAAGTAAATCTTGGGTAGATGGGTAATATTAGTATATATAGGCCCACAAACTTAACCTGATAAGGTTATGTAATTAAAGACACCTTTTAGGTAAACATAACCAGTTGAAAACCTAGTAGTGAGGATGCAAGACAAAGGGGAGAGCTTGCATCATCTTGTGTGGGACCCATTTCAGTCAGTAACCCTTAAATAGGTATCAAACGGGTACTCCGAACTAGGTCGGAGTTGGGCACGCTTACTGAGCTGATTGTAAGAGATCCAAACATGGAGGCAGTGTTGATGGCACGTTCCAACGGGGTCATGTGCATGCATGACTCCGCCTGCTGGGGAAGATAAGACGATGTGACATGAGTAGATATGTTGTGCACATCCGGAAAATACAGGGTTGCCACTTTAGGGAGTGATACACCCTATTGTGGGGCTAGCACAGGGTATCTACAGAATAGAAAGCTGATCGATTGGGGGTAGTAAATAGGGTACATCTAGACCTGTCTGTTTTTGTGGGGTACCTGTGTTTCTGTCTGGGATAACACCCATTATTTATGTTTAGGTACTAGTTCTGTTCGGGTTAAAACCCGTTACTAGAGTACACCTAAAACTACCATTATGTTTCTGTTGGGATCATCCTATTTTTGTTAAGCAATTGGGGAGTATGTAATCCTATTACATATCTGTTATACTAGTATTGGTGCAGTGCAAGGAAAGTATTAAGAAGCGCTATCTATTCTATTCGGTTGTCCTGTTTACCTTGTCATACCTGCCATTTGTATAGTGATCTCTCTTAACCACTTTATGCTTGTCATGATTACCTTTATTTATTTACTAGCTAAAAGTTACTAGACTCGCCAGACTTTATGTCTAACCCCTTTTTTTCCTTCTCCCTTCCATTTCCCCCCAGGTTCTTAGGGAGGAAACACTCAAGCTTAACCATGATTTTGCTTGATTGCTGGAGCTACTGATATGTATGGATCAAGCTGTTATTCTCGGTGCAATGGCTATATTTAGTTATTGGCGAATTTTCTTTCTTTTATGTACACTGATATTTCTGAAGTACAGGACATTCATTTTTATGTTGAAATGGGTTTTTATATTTCAGACAAATGATGCTTTGGATCACGATATTTTGATGATTAATAAAGTTGTTTATTTCCGCTGCAAAATTTTTTATATCTGTCTTGTAATATTTTGTGTCTGTTTACCTAAACGCTTCACAAAACTTAATGCATTCCCTTTATGAGTGACATTAACGGACGTGGGGTGTCACACAGGAAGTGGATCGGCCAGAACTGGATCGGCCTGAAGTGGATCGGCCAGAAGTGAATCGACCAGAAGTGGATCGGCCAGAAGTGGATCGGCCAGATCTGGATCGGGCAGAAGTGGATCGGCCAGAACTGGATGGGCCTGAAGTGGATCGGCCAGAAGTGGATCGGCCAGAACTAGATCGGCCAGAACTGGATCGAGCTGAGGTGGATCAGCTAGAAATGGATCAGTTAGAAATGGATCGGCTAGAATTGGATCGGCCATAAGTGGATCGTACCAAAGTTAAATCGCATCAAAGTTGGATCGGACCAAAGTTGGATCGGACTATTTTGGATAGCCATTTCTGGTCAACCATTTCTGGGCAAGTTTTTCTGGTTGGACATTTCTGGTGATGATGTGACTTCAAAGTAAATTCAATTGGGAAGTTAGGAAGTGCTGAAATAATGCTATGGATTGCTTTCAACATTATAAAGATGTTGGTTGGTTCAATGATGATGGTGGCTTCGACGAGAGTCCAGAAGGGGATGTTCAAAGTGTTGGAGTGTTTGTTGGTCGGGGAGATGCAATGAATGTAGTTTCAACTCAAAGGTCATGAGTTGGTGGATAATGGTTACTCGAGAAGGTTGCTCGAGCTATGAAAAGTCATCAAGATGGATGACTAGAGATGAGAAGGCTGAGGTATTATCGTTGTCATAAGTTCTAGTACCCTGGGTCTTAAGTAAAGGCCTAGTTGTCAAGGTTAGACATTGTCAAGGTTGGACATATGGAGTTTATGTTAGAACTGGGGTTACCATCAGCCCTTGACATATGGCAAGGTTGGCCGTCATACGATTAACGATGGTTTCAAAGAAGCATTAGCGGTGATAGCCAGAGTCAGTCATTGATGGTTGGTTGTTCTGTTTGTACTATCTCACGTAGATTATCCAAAGTCAAGGGAGATGTTCTTTGAGTGCTTAACTAATATTGGTTTAGGCTTCTAGGAAGAGTGCTTGAGGGATGTTAAATTCGAATAGGGTTGTCTATGTGAGACCTATGTAATCTGAATGTTATGAATGTTATCAATGGTTGTTCTGGCTCCCATGTATGACTTGTTATTCCTTTGGTTGAATGGATTGTAAAGGCTATCCCTATCCGATGTGGGGAAGATAAGGTTGAGTTCGTCTCTGGTGTTGTGGGTAGATTAGTATATTTATCTATCCCTTCACATACACTTTATTGTTGAAGTTTGTTAGCAGTTTTATCACTCACTAAGACTGCTGTCTGACTCAAGGTTTTATGTTTCCTCTTACTACCTTGGGTTGTTCATCCGGTTGTGGATGGGCAGACTAAGTAACAAGTGACAGGTAATGCTTCAGTAAGGACGACGATGCTGATCAATGGCAAACAGGAGGCTCTCGTACCAGTTTTACTACTATCTAATAATTGGATTTCCGCTGTTTGCTTTTCAGAGTGATGTAGTGAGGCAACTTTGTATAAATACTATTTCCAAGTTTTTGGATATTACTTTTTGGTTGTATGAAAGTCCAGTGTTTCTTCTTCACTATTACTACCTGTTGTATATGTCCTATTATATTTTATCCTTGTGCTGTGAGTTTACGATAGGTTCCGCTTGTGTTTACCTACTCTGATGATCGCCCATAATTGTCTTGCACACCTTTCAGCGCATTATTTCTCTTGTATAGTGAGGGGGTTATGGGCGGTAATCACAAACTGACAGTTTATACACTTGGAAATGAATTTTCCAACATCCCTTTTAATTCCTTCCCAGTAATAGGCTCACTTCATGTCCTAGTACGTCATATTACCACCAAGATGAATCGTGAAGTTCGAGCGATGACATTCCCTCAGAACCTCATCTCTCAGTCCGTCAATATCAGGAACAACCAGTCGTCCTTTCTTTCAATTCCAACCCTCTCGATCGACCTCGAATTTCTTATTCTCTAGTTCCAACTTTTGGATAATCTCAAAAAGCTTTGCATCACGCTTTTGGCTCTCGCCAATCCTTTCGATGAGAGTAGGTCTTATCAATAAGCTTGCCAACATTTCAGGTTCTAACTCACATCGAGGCTTGAAATCAAACCCTGCCAAGTACTCGAAGTGTTTCCATTCCGAAAACATCGCTCCCAAACTTGCGTGTCTCCGACTCAATGCATCCACCACTGCGTTACCTGTACTAGGAGTATAGTCTATACCAAAATCATAGGATGCCAGAAACTCGAACCACCGTTGCTGCCAAAGATTCAAATCCATTTGGGAGAAATGATATTTCAACGACTTGTGATCCCTAAACAACTCGAATCAAACTCCCAACAGATAATGTCTCCATATCTTCAGAGCAAACACTATTTCTACAAACTCCAAATCATGAATCAGATAATTCCTTTCAAGCGGCTTCAGCTATCGACTTATGTAGGCAATAACCTTATCCTTTTGCATCAGCAATTCTCCGAGTCCAGCACTCCTCCGAGTCCAGCACTACATGCATCAGTATATACCACCATATCTTCATTCCCGCATGGAATCATCAAAACAGGAGAACTTGTCAGTCTCTCTTTCAGGATTCCAAAAGCTTGCTCACACTTCGCATCCCATGTGAACAATTGATCTTTTTCGTCAATCTTGTTAATGGTGCGGCTATCTTGGAGAATTCCTTGATAAACCGACAATAATATCCGGCTAACCCAAGGAAACTCCTCACATCCGTCGTATTCTTAGGTCTATCCCAATCCTGGATTGCTGCCACCATAGAGGGGTCAACCGCTATTCCATTTCCAGAAACAACTTGGCCTAAGAACCTTACTTCTCTCTTCCGTAAGTGACACTTTGAAAACTTATCTCCCAGCTGATGCTTTCGCAAAATTTCCAAAACAACTCGCAAGTGCGTCTTATGCTCTTCCTCCTTCCGACAGTAAACCTAAATATCAACTAAGAACACAAGCATGAACTTTTTCAACTAATCTCCAAACACCCTATTCATAAGATCCACGAAATATTTTGGTGCATTAGTCAATCTAAATGGCATCACCAACCATTCGAAGAAACCGGATGGTATCCTAAAAGCAGTCTTCGAGACACTATCCTTTGTCACCCTCAACTGGTGAAATCCCATTGCCAAATCCATCTGAGAAAACACCTTATTCTCGTGAAGCTAAACGAACAAGTCGTCTACCCTGGGCAATAGATACTTGTTCTTCTTGGTCACCTTATTCAGCTCACAATAGTCCATGCACAATCTCAAAGATCCATCTTCCTTGGTTGCAAACACAACTGGTGCACTCCACTCAGATACACTTGTCCGAATGAATCCTTTTCCCAAAAGGTCATGTACGTGTACCTCTAACTCTCGCTTTTCGCTATGCGCCATCCGCCTAAGAGGCATGAGGATAGGTATAGCACCCTCGACCAAATCGATTCTTTACTCAATCTCACGATGCGGTGACAACCCTTTGACCTCGTCAATGACATCATTAAACTCGCGATCAGCACTGATGACAAATCTTCCTGTGGAATCACAAGAGAATATGAATAGCTTACGAAGACATCATCTTCGGGCTTACATAGAATCACAACCATTCCCCCTTCCACGTTCCCGACCGTCACCTCCAGCTTCTCACAATCCACTTTTTCTGCATACCTCTTGAGCCAGTCCATACCCAAAATAATCTCAAACCCAACGAAGTTCAAAAAAAAAACAATCACACACAAAGGAGCAACCATGACAATACTATACCACGACGAATCATACAAAAACTGGACGAACCCCCAACCGGATGAGTCATGATCAATGGTCTATCACTAATCTTGGGTTCCAAACCCATGCGGCACACAAACTCATTACAAATGAAAGAATGTAATGCTTTAGTATCAAACAACACACGAACAGAAACATCTCTAACGGAAAGAATACTGTTACTACCTAAAATTGACAGTGAAATAGGATGATAGCGAAGGGGTATCAAGCAACCATAAGCACGTAGAGATCCTTCAGAGATCAAGGTCAAGCGCTAAGAGATATCAAGGTAGGCAAAATATTCTGGAGGGGGCATCAACCGAGACTTACCCCCGCTACCAGCTAACAAAAAAGAGGCAAGAGACCCGCTAACAAAAGCCTAGAAGGGCGAGAGGGAGTATCGGCATAAACCTGTTTGACGCAAATACGACTGGACGAGAAAACGTCAAGAAAATCAGGCCAAAAATACATAAAGTGTCTATTTCTGCAATACTAAAGCATACATTATCGAGAGCTATCTTCCAAAAAAAAGACCAAACCATCCTAAAAAGCTTTACCAACTGGACAATCGGAACCTTAACGGAGATACAAGCTACTTGCACACAGTAGGAGGATAGGCATCTCTATCCACAAAAAAGCCGGAAGCAGGTATCCGAAAACCCACACCCGAGAGCCACTACTAAAAGTCCAAATGCCATCTGAAAGGCGTCGCATCATCAAATTCATCTCGCTCTCGAAGGAGCCCCAATTGACCGAAACCTTCACTTCGAAGGCCATAACAAGCATCACAAAAATAGTTGGAAGCCAGACATCCGAAACCAAAGGAAAGAAGGACAACAGAAGCTCTTGTAAGCCCAACAGCTCAACAATAGTAGAGGCCCCGAATCTGCTATAAATAGGACCCCATGGGCCATATAGAAGGGGATCTTTTCTTTTTTCCCAATTTTTCTTTTCTTCCGCTAAGACTGGGAAGACGTCTTCAATCTCCTTCCTCAGAGATCCTAAGGAAAAACCCTAATCTGTAAGTTGATTTGGGGAAATGATTTATGTAATCTCCTCTACTGAATAACATGATAAAAACCCTTCAAGTGGATGTAGGCTCCCGCTGAACCGAACCACTATAAAATTGTGTGTTCTTGTTCTTTCTGTGTACTGAACTGCTCCTTCGAATTATTCCTACAAGTATTCTGTTGTGCTGTCAGGTTCTAAAAGAAACCTGGCAGTTCATAATAACCCGACACTTTTCTGATGAAGAAATTCCTCTACCAAAGTAAGAGCGATTTTACTCAAGATGAAGGGAATCAATTAATCCAATTTTCTCCCCTCTTTGGATCGCCCCCATAGATTCATTACGGGTGTTAATGAAAAATATCGTTAACATTTTGGCGCTAGAGGGAGGGGCCTGAATCGCGGACCTTATGGTTAGCAACCACAAATCTACCTGAACTGTTCCATCCTGGGTTGGACTAAATATTGAAGAAGCGAGGTTGTAGAAGGAGAATCCCGAAAAATAACTTCTGAGCACCGGGTTATTACTTCAAACAAAATTCATCTTTTCTTTTTGGGAAAATAGTGAAAGCTTCCAGTATCCATCGAAAATGGTTATAACAAAAGGAATTTGGAGACAAGATTCCAACACATCAACTGTTTTGGAGAACATCACACTTTTGGATATTAGCACCACAAATTCGGAAATCAGAGAATCATCAGACTTAAAAGGAAGGAAGGATAAGGAGCTGGAAGCACTATGTTTGGCTCTGCACATTGACGCTACTATAAGGTCTATTGAAGAGAGCTCGGCTCAAAGAACCTCAACCCCTAACATATACGAAGTGAAATCAGGAACGAAGACATATTATGGGTTTGAGAGCTGAACCAGATCCTCTCCATACCCACTTGTTAGTTTGAGGTCATAGGGAAACATCCGCACGTCAATAGAGGATAAAACCCAGTTGTTTGGCCAACATGCTATGGGAGCAGGCAGACCTTCAATTCCGGCATAATCTGTAAACCTGAAATTTGTAAAAGGGAGTCAAGACAAATGAGACCCTGAGACGACGACTACTCAAAGTGAAGGATCTGGAGGGTGGAACTCGATCACCAATTTCTTCGTAAAACATCGGAATAGAACATGGAAATGAGCTCAAATCTACAAGGGAGGACATAGCCAAGCAGATATCAGAAATGGAAGGGAAATTCTATTCTATCCCTTCCAAGAGAAGAAAGACTAATCCTATAGACAAAAGGTGCGGTGGGAGCCAATGCTACGAGAGTAAAGAGCAATCAGGAAGTTCAACTACATGGGAATCTAGTCTCGAAAAGCTGGACCGTGGAGATTTGGAAACTTATCTTAGGAACATGGCAGAGAAAACCATAAGAAACTTGTTCAAAACTGAGGAGGTAAGAGTCTTGGGCAAGCATATCAATGGCCACGAAAGAATAGCACTCTTTATCGATAAGATCAAAAATACGATGATATAACCACGTGTGAAAGCCCCAACCATGAAATATTAGGGAACCTCTAACCCAGACGATCATCTCGTGGCCTTCAATATCTATATGGACGTTTATGACGCCTCTAGTGCTATACAATGTTGAATATTTCCAATAACACTCGAGGGGCTGTTGCTAAATGGTACCGACAATATAAGGAGGGTACCATCCGGTTATGGAAGCAATTCTCTCATGAATTATCAACATACTTCTGCGCCTGCAAGGATTCAGCCGTATACTACACGATACTTGCGAATATAAAGCAAAAACCAGAAGAATCACTAGGTAGTAACTTAGGAAGGTTTAAGGCAGAGGCTCTAAAAGCCGATGACATGAACAACCGAGAAAAACTTATCACTGTTTATTCCAGTCTAAATAAGAATACACCCTTTTGGAAGGATTTTTATATATGCAGAGGCGGAAACTTGCAGGTCTTCTACCTCCAGGTAGACAAATTCATTTGTATGGACGAGTTCAATTATTCGAGAGGAAGCTCAAACAAGAAGGGTGATCCCCGCAAAGATTCTAAACCTCATTCAAGCGCGAAAAGAGGACGCAAAACCTTCAAAACCAAAATTTCAAACTCTGCTCATGGAAGATGTTACAATTGTGGATCAAAGGATCACTGTGCTAATCAATGCCGAGAGCCGCGCATGTGCCGCGCTTGTCGAATTCCTGGTCATATAACGTCAATGTGCCCCGTGCTTCAGCTAAACAACCGGACATCATGAAGATCTAGTAATACCCCTCTTAACTCAAGCATCGCATTAATGCATTTAGAGAATACTCGAGCATACTTGCAATTTTCTATATGTCGACAACCCCTACTTTGAGCTACATACTCATGCGAGCTGTTCGGCTCGTACTTAAAGTGCTATGTGATCACGCAAGTTGTGTTCTCACCGCAAACTGTGTGTTTTTCCCTACGAGATGTGTTCACGCCACAAACTGTGTGTTCGCACCCGCGAGTTGTGTACTCACCCGCGAACTGTGTGCTCGCATCCTAGGCACGTACATCCTCTGCCTGCAAATCTCATCCCGCAGAAAGGAGCCAAAGCTCGAAGGGAGCACCCGGAGCATGTATAGCCTCTGCTCAAATCTAATCCTGCGGAAGGGAGACAAAGCTCGAAGGTAGCGCCTGGAGCACGTACAGCCTCTGCTTAAATATCATCCCACAGAAGGGAGCTAAAGCTCGAAGGAAGCGCCCAGAGCACGTACATTCTCTACTCAAATTTCGTCCCGTAGAAGGGAGCCAAAGCTCGAAGGGAGAACCCGGAGCACGTACAGCCTCTGCTCAAATATCATCCCGTAGAAGGGAGCCAAGGCTTGAAAGGAACACTGAAGGCACATACAACCTCTGCCTCACATGTCAAATCTGAAGGAGACTTCTGTTACATTAATAATGGAAGGGGTTCCCGGTTCTCCATAATTTAAATACCCTAATCTGGGTTTGGTTCAGGACATCTATTACATTAATTCCGGAAGGGCTTCCCGGTTCTCCATAATTTAAATAACTGAATCTGGGTTCGGTTCGGGACTTCTATTACGTTAATACTGGAAGTTGTTACCAGTTCTCTATAATTTAAATACCTGAATCAGGGTTTTGTTCGGGACTTCTATTACATTAATACCGGAAGGGTTTCCCGGTTCTCCATAATTTAAATACCCGAATCTAGGTTCGTTTCAGGACTTCTATTACATTAATACCAGAAAGGGTTCCCAGTTCTCCATAATTTAAATACTCGAATCTGGGTTTGGTTCGGGACTTCTGTTACATTAATATTGGAACGGGTTCCCGGTTCTCCATAATTTAAATACCCGAATATGGGTTTGGTTCGGGACTTCTATTACATTAATACCAGAAGGGGTTCCCGATTCTCCATTATTTAAATACCCGAATCTAGGTTTGGTTTAGGACTTCTATTACATCAATACCAGAAGTGGTTCCCGATCTTCAACCTCCAATTGACCAATTAAGGGGTAGTCCCGACCCTATCGCTCGCTCAGGAAGTGCTATTAATTTATACATACGTCAGTCGAGTATACTGAATCCCTGCACTAACACAAACAAAACACCGTGGGCATTTCATATCTAATGCACCTTAATATTATTAACATTGCTGAAAGCACAAGATTCTTCGTAGGAAAAATGTTAACCGAAAAGGGTGTCTGCCTCATCTTCGTCTTATGTGTTCTTGAAAGACGTTAGAGGATTTATCTGATCTGGAACTCCCCCGTGCAAATAAAACCACAGATAGCCCACGCACACCCCCATTAAAAGAAATATTATTGAAGAGTCTTGTACCTAATATCAAGGTAAAGAAATCATCATTGCATGTTCTTAAGGCCTCTTCGTATTTTGAAGCTCTAAACAAGATCAAATCACGCGAAACGACACTTCGGACATGGGAATTCTAAACATTGGATCAAGGACTGTAGGAACCTGATCGTTTGTTTCAAGTTTAAAAAAGATAGGGCGTGAAAAATTACAATGCTCCAACTCTTCCTCTTCAAATCATAGAAACATGGCAACTGGAAATGAGGTCAGTATATCACCATTCATATCTCACGAAGATTTACAGCTCTTCAACTCTTGGGTGATCATCTCCATATTCTCGGGTCATTTCTCAATTAATGGCGATGGGCAATCTTTGAAGAAGGAATTCATTCATCTATATTCTTAGGAATGGAATGTCAATGAGTTCGAAAATGTCTTCATTGTCAAATTTCCAAAAAACTTCTTTACCGGAGATTTTTACTCTATCTCAAACGATAGAGGCACCCAGCATATCCAGCCATGGAATCTCAACCTTGGTTTTCGAGAACAAAGGAGGTAGATTCTCTTTGGATCACCTTAAAAAATCTCCACATCATTTTTCATAATTTCAAAATGGTGAAAATTATATTTTTGAAAGTGGGAAGGGTTCTAAGGATGCAAGAAGACACATGGGATATAGGAGATTTTTCATACCTTAATGTAGAAATAGAAGTTCCATCTCCAGTACACATTCCATCGCTAATAAGACTTTTCACTAGGACTTCTTATCATAAAATTGAAATCAACAAGTTTTCAGGAAATCCAATTGACCCCTCTGAACCAGCAGATTTCAGGAATTGGGTGTTTAGGAAAGATAGGAACGGTTTTCCGAAGGTCTGGAAGCCAAAGAGAAAGGTGAAGGGTACCGATAATTCTAGTGTTAGAAGGGAATTTTCTTCAAACCCTTTGCAGCTCTTTCAGATCTCAATGAGGAAGAACTATTAGACGAAGACAAAGAGGAAATGTACAGTTCAGAAGATGGAGAGGAGAAGATTGACGCTCTTGATGTGATTCTTGAAAATGTAGATGGTAGGGATGGTGTGGGGAAAGATGCACTGAGTACTTGGAGTACTCGAGAGGAAACGAGAAGGCATGCTTCGGCGATTGGACATCGAGGAATGATTGGCATCGCTGGGACATCTTGGAAGTCTAGCAAAGGCAAGGAAATAGCTGGTTTTCTGCTATGACACCTTCAAGACGCAACACAATGAGGATCTTTGATCTTGTTCACAATTTGGAAAGAGTTGATTGTTGGGTGTTTACCAGCTTATTGAATGATAACTTTGGCGGCAGAACGAAGAGTAAATGAATGACGTGTTTGGCTCATGTGTGAGCAGTGTTTATGTGTGGTGATGTTTTATTTTGAATTATGTCGAATATAATGTTCTGCTTTGACAGTTGCATATATTTAAAGTATGGCATGAAGTTTTGTACTATCCTTCTACAAAAAGTAAGGAAAGAGAAAACAATATACATATATGGATGTATCAAATTTTACATCCAGAGATCAAGATTAATCTGAACCATACGGCGAGGCCAATCAATGCCTTGATTAGAGGAAATCAAAAGACATAGAGATAACATTTCAAAAAAGAACAAGGAGTTTGACTTGAAAAGTTGAAAATATCTCTTCATTAGGGGGCAAATATTACTACCTAAAATTGACAGTAAAATAGGATGACAGTAAAGGGGTATCGAGCAATCGTAAGCACGTAGAGATCCTCCAAAGAGCAAGGTCAAGCGCTAAGAGATATCAAAGGTAAGGAAAATATTCCGGAGAGGGCATCAACCGAGACTTACCCCAGCTACCAGCTAACAATAAAGGGGCAAGTGTCCCGCTAACAAAAGCCTAGAAGGGCAAGAGGGATTATCGGCATAAACCTGTTTGACGCAAATATGACAGGACGAGAAAACATCAAGAACATCAGGCCAAAAATACATAAAGAGTCTATTTCCACAATACCAAAGCATACATTATCGAGTGCTATCTGCCGGAAAAAAAACCAAACCATCCTAAAATGCTTTACCAACCGGACTGCCGGAACCCTAAAGGAGATACAAGCTACTTGTATACAGTAGGAGGACAGGCTTCTCTATCCACAGAAAAACCGGAAGTAGGTATCCGAAAACCTGCACCTAAGAGCCACTACTAAAAGTCCAAATGCCATCCGAAAGGCATTACATCATCAAATTCATCTCGCTCTCGAAGGAGCCCCAATTGACCGGAACCTTCACGTTGAAGGCCATAACCAGCATCACAAAAATAGTCAGAAGCCAGACATCCAAAACCAAAGGGAAGACGGACGACAGAGGCTCTTGTATGCCCAATAGCACAACAACAGCAGAGGCCCCGAATCCACTATGAATAGGATTCCAGGGGCCGCAAAGAGGGGGATCTTTTCTTTTTTCCCAATTTTCTTTTCTTCCGCTAAGACAGGGAAAAGGCCTTCATTCTCCTTCCTCGGAGATCCTAAGGAAAAACCCTAATCTGTAAATCGATTTGGGGAAATGATTTATGTAATCTTCTCTACTGAATAAAATGATAAAAAACCTTCAAGTGGATGTAGGTTCCCGCCAAACCAAATCACTATAAAATCGTGTGTTCTTGTTCTTTCTGTGTACTGATCTGCTCCTTCCAATTATCCTTACAAGTATTATGTTGTGTCGTAAGGTTCTAAAAGGAACTTGGCACAAATCGTTAGGTTCTTGCTAAACCTACACTTTTCTGACAAAGAAATCCCTCTATCAAAGTAACGGCGATTTAACTCAAGATGAGGGGAATCAATTAGTCCAATTTTCTCCCCTCCTTGGATCGCCCCCACAAATCCATTTCAGGTGTTAACGAAAAATATCATTAATAAATACCTTAAACGATGATACTCTTCCCTTTTTCCACTGTAGTAGGATCCCTTGAATATGATGGCACAGCCTCCAAAGCATACGCCTTCACAATCCACTTTCCCTTAGCTGGTTCTGGACAGTCCTTCTTGAGATGCCCAGACTTACCATAGTTGTGACACTTTTTCTCAACTTTCGGATTCTTCCAATCCTTGGAATAATGGTCCTCCTGCTGGCAGTTATAGCAATTCACTTTGCCTTTCTACTTTTTCTGACCATCCTTTCCTTTCCGTTATTTCTTCTTACTCTTTTTGTTATTACCACCCTACTGTGGTTTCGGTTCTTCCTTAGCTGCAACAACAGTCTCTTCCTTAGGAAATAAACTCTCGTGCCTCAGAGCTTTTACAATGATATTCTCATAAGTATCATCTAGATGATCCACCAGCTGATTCCGAAGGTATTTATCCAAACCCTTGGATTTCTAGTTAATTTCCCGTTTTAAGTTCGCTCGTTTAGTGGCCACAACCATTTGGAGGTAGGGAAAAGGCGTTCAAAAAAAAATCTCGACTCGACGAATGGTGGAAGTCGATATGAGAATTCGGTTGGGGTTGGAAGTTGTTTCGACGTAATAGGAATTTTATTTTAATTTTTATATAATTTATTCAGGCCGTTGGGCCGAGGTTCGTACCACGCTCTTTAAGGGGCAAGCGGTCAACCTCCCTTCGTTGGAAAGGTCGACCACTCACCCTATAGGGACGTAGCCTGTACCCAACCCGATTCGGCTGTAATGATATATATATATATGTATATGTATATATATATATATCGTCCAACTGATGTCTCCTTCCCCAAACCCCATTTTTCACAAAACCCAAACCCTCCACCATTCCCAAGCTCCAATCCGAGCAACCTCCTTTCCGTTTCGTCCCTAATTACCCCCAAAATCATTCTTGTGCAAATGTCTACCCGAATATACACCGGATTTGTAATTTCGTTCGCCCGATTCGTTGATTCCTCCATTGTACCTCCTCATAATGTCGCCTCTCAACATCCAGACCTCACACCTCAGGAAGCCGCATGGTTAGACCGTGATGAGGAGAAGATTGAGCGCCACTTGGCCATGGCCAATTACAATTTTCATGTTGGTCAGCTGGTGAAGTTCGCTGATTTTGACGCTTTTGGGTTTTAGGTGCTTTTTGTCACCATAGGCCTAGCACCAATTCTGCACTTTGATACTTTTGAGCGCGACCTACAACCACGCTGCGTTCATCTATTTGATGCCCTGATGGATGCTGAAATCGATGACGAATCTTGCATCATCCAATTTGACATCATGGGAACCCGTATCGAGGTCACCGATGACGACTTAGCTCAGATTTTGGGGATCTCGGCAGTCAGAGACGAGATTGATGCTATTGAGATGAAGGGCCCTCAGATTCTTCAGTGTATCTTCCTTGAAGCCCCTGGAGCCTGGACCACCACCAACATGCTAACCATCGCCCGTGTAGTTGTGCGCGCATCATACAACATAACGTCGTCCCGAAGATAGGAAACTTGGAGCAGATTTATCCTTCTGTTCATCGCGCCACCTATGCTATTCTTGGCGGTATAGCCGTAAATTGGGAGCACATGCTTATGATTCATCTTTATGACCCCTTCATCAGTACCTCGAGAAGCCATTCTCCTTATAGCCATCTCCTTACCCGTAACTTTCGATAGTTCTAGGTGAGACTTTCTGGAGAGATAACAGTGAAGAAGGCACAAACCGCCTTTAGCCATGCCACTCTCTGGAATATGGTCATTCAACTGCCCGATGCTCCTGTCCTCGCACCGCCCACTCCAACTCAGCAGCCCCAACAATCTAGCCAAGAGAGCCCAGAGTTTGCCGCCTTTCACAACATCCAGACCAAGCTCTGAGTGTTCCATGAGGAGCAGCGCCATCAGGCGCTTGAGATTGGTTTCATCTCGACCATACTACGCTACTGGTGCGGACCTGGTAATGGATTAGGTTCCAGCCATGGAGCTCGACCGGACTACATCGGATAGTCGTTGTTAGTTTATGCCTTGTGCATGTTGTCCCTTGTATCGTGTGTTTCCCTTTCTAGCATTTTTATCTTTGTTGTTGTAGTGTTTGCAACTGTTATTGTTGTATAAATCACACTACTTAGTTAATGAGATTTCTGTGTTTGGAAATGTTTGTGTCGTTCTCCCATATAATTTGAATGAAATCTCATTATCTTATATAAACTAGCATTTGTCTTAGAGCTCAAAGGAATGGAATTCTATGTTGGATAAATTTTAGCAAAGGACTGGTTTTGCGTTGTTTCGTCATGGCCATAAAATAAAGGATAAATTTCCAAAAGATGTTAGTTTTTCAAAGTAATGGCAGAAATAGACTAGTTTTAAAACTATTTGCAAATATAGGCTAAGTTTTAACTAGCTCAGCAATGAGCTGACCAAATTTTTTTTTTTGAAAAAAATACGATGTGCACTTCTGAAGTACGCCCCCATAATATTGTATTGGCGCACTTGGCAAGCACCCCCATATATATTTATACTGGCGCAATTGGCAAGTGCGTTAATATATATCTACACCGTCATCTTGGGTATCTAAGCATAAATTTAAAACAATAAGACATCTAATACACAATAGTTGGCTTCTTTTTCTCCCCACATCGTTTCAAATCTGTACATTGTCCTTCTCAGTTTTCAAAAGCCAGCGAACAGAAAAAGAAACAATGAGCCTCCTCTTCTAACTTATGTCAATATAAAATCAATCAATCCTATGATTGAAAAACTAACAAATACCCATTTTCAGGAAGTCGAGACGAGCATTTTGATTCCCATGACATCAGGTTTCAGAGGTTTTCTTACTGCAGTATATATTAAGGTTAGATATAATGTGAGTTTGAGGCATTGATTCGAGAATTCAAGCTTTGATTTGAGCTTAGCGCCTAGATTGCCATCCTACGTTGATTTTTTGGTAGGTTTCATGTTGTAAGATGTCACGCGACCTGGGACAGTTGGTCAGAGAAGTCTCGACTGTCTCTTTTCCTTAGCATACTTTGGTCATGAGATAGTGGTGATAGTCGGAGAGCTGGTGAGATAAGAAGATTGTCAGTGTAAATATATAATGGCGCACTTGCCAAGTGTGACAGTGTAAATATATATTGGTGCACTTGTCAGGTGCGCCAGTACAATATTATGACAACGCACTTCAGAAGTATACCACGTATTTTTTTTTAAAAGTTGGTCAGCTCATCGCTGAGCTGGCCAAAACCAGTCTATATTTGCAAATAGTTTCGAAACAAGCCTATTTGTGCCATTAGTTTGAAAAATAGTCTCTTTTGACAATTTGTTCTAAAATAAATAAATAAATCACCGTTCCTTGTTAAGCTAAAATTTATTTTTAGTCTTATTGTGTGTGATTTCAGTTTTTCGCATTTTTGCGTGACTGGTTTCCTTTTTCGCCAACATGTGACTTGAATCGTTTAAGTTTCCGCAAAATACATTTTTGAAACCTTTGGAAATTGTTGTTTAAAAAAAACATTTTATCATTTATAAAATTTTACTAAATTGCTTTCATTTATTTCAGTTTACGCAAAACCCAAAATTTAGATACAACAATTTGTGCGTATTTAAATTTTATATTAAAATGGATGATTTGAATGGCGCAAAGCGCACGTTATAAAAATTTTGTTTTTTCGTACGAATCTCATATGGAAAGTAAAACGGTATTGAAAAAGCATTTCCAAATTAAGCAAAAGAAGTTTTCGAGCGAAAATTTATTTTTATGAAAAATTTCGATTTTTAGTCTTATGAATAGCGTAAGGAAGATTTCGGTTGGTTTATAAGCGAGTTTTAGCGGTGCAGTAGGACTGCCGGTATGATAAAAGCAATAATGGCAACAAGGAGAAGGACGTTTTAGTCTTGGAAATGTTGTCAACGATGCATGTGAGCAATTAATTAACTCGCTTTGTGTTTTAGAGCTTGTTTTAAGCCTCCTTTACAGTCTACAGATGTGAATTTTTGGATTATTTCGGGTAACTGAGGTGGAAATTCCACTGTAGGGCGGGAAATGAAATATTCATAAGGGCAAGGAAACGTTGATATTCTTTGCTTCGATTTCCTTTTTCCGATTTAGGAGAAATTAAATTGAAAACGATTAGATTGCGTGACGTTTTGAATGGTAGGATTTGAATGCAATAATTGGTTTCTTCACTTTTTATTCGTAATCGTGATAGGGTTATGGATGAAAAAGGATTTTTTAAATGTTTATTCATATATAACTACCAGTATATTTAGGATGTTTTGCATCATGTTTTCCGAAGTGTTTTGATTTTTTTTTCAATACATACATATAGAGGGCTTGATTTAGAATCATCTCGCATACATATTTTATGGTGGAAATGCATTATGTACACCGTGCATATGTACACATGGTTGTAAAGTGGATGTACACAAAATGGTTGCGTAGGATAAGACAGTAGGTGTCAGAATTTCAGGACGAAATTCCTTTTAAGGAGGGAAGAACATAACAACCCAGAATTCAAACAATAAAATTTAATTATTAGAATCTCAAAAATTGAAATTTCTGCAAACGATGGAATTTGACCACGAAACTTTATCCGATGTGTTTGTCTTGGCATTCTGGTCAACTTTCATGTTTGGAGTTTCGCAAACGGAGTCCGTATGAAAAAGTTACGAACAAAATACAAAAAAGGGATAAATAAACGTAATAATGATAATATATATTCCCATATATATCCAGCCCTCACTGGAAAATGGGCCAGAGGGCGGTCGACCGCCCCTAGAGGGTGTCGACCGCTTTGGGCCTATAGGACTCAGTGACGGCTAGGTTTTGCGGGTTATTTTCATTATATTATATAATATAAACGGATGGATGATTAATTTAAATAAATATAACGGTTCATGGACAATTCCACTTCTATAAATAAAGGGGTGAGGCCTCATTCTTTTCCATACAAATCTATAGGCAGTAGCGAAGCTCTACCATTTCCCTTTTTTTAAAATCAATTTCTTAATTAAAAGTATATTCATATACAATCCATTATATATCAATCACATAGATTTGAAAGGGATTATCAGATGTAAATGGAAAAGGGTACGAGTAGACGTCTAAGCCAATCTTCGTCAGATTCTCCCCTCTATTCATATTTTCTTGCAAATCTAGGATCTGAAAGTATCCCTTTTTCAGATTAATTGTAGATCTACAAGAATTTGGGAATTGTAGGCCTAAAAGATTATTCAGATTTCAGATTTGGATGCTTTCAAGTGAGTGGGAAAATACAAAGTTATAGTAGCCTATTTATCTCGTTTGAATTAGATCTCAAAATATATGCCTAATATCATCAGATCTGTTTATAATATTGTTGAATTTGAAATGGCACCTATTAAGTCTCCTTATAAACATTGTCAAAACTTGAAGTATATGTTTGTGGTTATAAATAATATTATTTGTAAAAAAGTGAAGTGGTTCCTTCCTCTCTCCAATGGGGAGAGGAATGGCGATTATCACCGTAAAACATAACTACTCCACAAATTCCAAGTCCACAAATTAACGTAGACACAAATGGCTGAGTATAATCGGATCTCGTGTCCTTCGTTTTTCGATTCCTTCCTTAAAACTTCCAATCCGACCTATAGCGGTTCTGCATCCCCAATTCCCACCACGCTCAGTAGATCGACTATTGAATTATGAAATTGTTCGAAATTTGAGAATCAAGCCATCAGTTGGCCAGGGTTCCGACATGATCCAATGTAAGCCCGAAGCTTCCTGGTCCTCAAACCGACTCTTCATGTATTTCGACATCATGGTTTGATTCTATGCTGTGTTTGGAGTTCGGTAGGGTTTCTCCGGGTAAGAACTGGTACAAAATTTCTGTTTTGGGAAGATCATTTTGGGGCAAATTCATCGACGGGATTGATTTATCTTCTGTTCGAAGGTTCAAATATGTTTACAGTGCTGGACGATAATTAAGTTTGGTTTTGGAGAAGAAACACGGTTAGGCTCTAATGATGACTTCTATATTTGCTTCTCAAATTCATGTGTACCACTATTATGGGTTGGGAGGCATTTTTAGTTGTTCTCATGGTGATTAATTGGTTTAAGTTCATTAGAATGACGTTGGGTCTGATACAGTTCCTTTAGATATGTCATCCCCATTACTGCAGCATGATGATCAGTTTTGATTCTCTTTTTAAATGTGGGGAGTTTCCAATTTTGACGTGATAATGGTTTAGATGGTTAAGGTTCTTATGAAGGTAGTGGGTGAGTGGTCGAAAGGCTTTTAACTTGCTACATATTGGAGGACACCAGAACATGAAGCAGTTTACATACTTGGGCTTTGAAATTTGGGTTTACCAACTGGATGTTATTTCTACTGGGTTATTAGTAAGCAGTTTCGTAAATTTTTCATGATTGATTGTTGTACACAGTAAGGTGAAACAACCTTACTATTTGAAATTTCCTCTCAGAATTTCGGTTGTGTTTTACTTTGGTATTTCACATGCTTTACATCAGAAAGTGACATCTAATACATCAACATGATAGAAGTGCTGATCACGTGAACCAACATGAAGGACTACTGTTTCATGGATCATTTCCTACAAAATAGAGTACATGTGAAGTGAAGTGCACAAGACGTGCAACAAGCGGGACAATCTCCAGCTGCGAGATGACCTCATCATGGGTCTGAGTTATAATAATTTTTATGCTTTCCTTGTATTTTATTGTAGTTCGCATATATGTTTTGTCTACTCTGCCTTTTACTTTTATTTCGTAAGTTAATAAAAGCATACCAATTTTCAAAAAATTAATAATATTATTATTATTTGTATGCATACTAGATTGTTTATACATATTGCCTACAATCATGTTGAAATATTTTGTTGTTGTTGCAAATGTAATGGCCTGCCTTTTTAACCGCTTCAAATCGGTAATTCAACCAACTTAAACCGCTCGAAATAACAGATTGTTATTTAGCTTACGAGATTCAATCAGAATCAAACAGACAATATCAAATAAAAACTACAATAACTCACAGCGGAAGCATTTTAAACAAAATATCAGAGTTGTAGAACAAATTTTACATAACAGAATTACATAGATTTTGATTGAATAAAACTTCACAAAATTTTCGATCCAGAGCACGCGTCTTCACGTATTTTTAACTTCGATAGCTGAAATCTCTAATTCTGCAACGCTTGGTCTGACCCAAGCATTTCATGCAAAACACAAAATACTCAAGTCGGGATTAAATTTATTCAAGTAAATCAACTTCAATAAAACACTTAAATATAATAGTTAATCCTAACATTAATTTAAAAGTTATAAGCCACATATTCACAGTCAATATGTAAAGGAGCAGCGTGCGTTCAATGCAGGCACAGTCAGGTAAATACACAACTTGGTCTATGTGTCTCAGGTCCATGAACAGAGCAAGAATAAAAAATTAATGCACTTCAAGTTTACTAACACAAAGCCGAAGCATGTTCGTATTTTATAAATAGGGTAAATATGAGGCTTTCAAATTTTACAAATTAAGACAGAGTGTACATACAACATGTACACTTCAATTTTTTTCATATATGGCATGTAAAAATAGCAAAGAAGCATGTGATTTCTAGGCATCTTTTTTCTTCAAGTTATTAAAGCTGCAACATCATAATGCATGGCAAGCATATGTGTAAGGAAGGGCACACTAACAAATTTTTACAGCACCAAATATAGTTTCAAGGAAGGAGCATGACAATATGTTATCATGCAATAACACTTTAGATTCCGTTTATAAAATAAAGTAGCACATACCATCAAATAATGAGACATTCATTTATGAACAGTGCAACATACATTTAGAGATACGAACAAATCATGGGAGCATGAACCTACTTATGCATTTCATGGGACGAGAATAATGAACAACAACAATACCGATGTTGTGACCAAGGGATTATTACAATTGTGCCAATGCACAAGATTATAACCGATATGTTTAAACTCATGGTCAGTATAATTAATTTTCACACTCAAAGCAACATTCAGGTTCATGTTATAAATAAGGCAATATAGGTTTAAGATTTATGCAAAGCAAATACATAGCTTCAGACTTCAATAAGATAATAAGGCAACATAGTTTCAAGATTTGAACAAAGCAAATACATAGCTTCAGACTTCAACGAGGCAAGCAAATATAAATCAAATATATGTTTTTAGTCTGCAAACAAGATGACAAGTGCAACTTATTGCATAATTTGACAAACAGACAATAAGCAAACAAACTCAGTAAGGCAAAATGACAACAGATAGACATAACACAAGGCAGCCCGCAAAAAGCATCAACCATTATATTTTAGTTTGTGTTGATGTTGAAAACTCATATAAAGATAATAGTGAAATAACTCACCTTATGGATGTTCTTCGATTTAACGGTGAAATCTATAAATTGCCCTTTCATTTGTGTTTTACTCCCTTTTTTGGTGGAGAGGAGGAAGATCTAAAATTTGCAGAAGACAATAATAGAGAAAAAAAGAATGAGGAAAAAAATTGGTTAGGGTGGATATTAGGTTTATGTTTAGATTTCGAGAGGAAGAGAAATAGGAATTTACAAAAAAAAAATAGATAAAGAAAGAAGAAGATGAGAAATGAAGGGGATGGAACTAACAAGAGGGAGAAGTTTGTGAATTGGGGGAAAATATAAAATCAAAGGAAAACGTGAATAAGAAAAATCAGGTTCCGTGAAAAAAATGAAAAATTTGGGTATAGAAAGGAATGCGTCCCTAAGATATCTCTTAATTAAATAACGTTATAGAGAAAATTAAATGTGGCTGACTCAACGTGAAATGAGATAATTAGAATACAAACTAAAGATAGTTGTAGATTATAAATGAGAAGGGGAAACAATAAAATGAGATGGAAGGTTGTAAATGAGAAATTAATGGTAGGTGGAAGTTTAAATAGGAATGATACATGTAATGGAAAACAAAAGATAACTATAATATATATAAAATAAATGGGGGATCAATAATTAATATCCTTAGCCACTATATACAAATTTATACTCATTTGTTTTTTTATATTCATTTCATATAAACATAAACATATGTTTCTCCTTTTGAAACCACTGATTACATTTATTTTCAATTTTTCTACTAAAAAATTCCAATTAATTCTGACATTAAATTCTAAAATAGATTACAATTACTAGGATGATAATAAAAGGTTGTATTTTAATAATACTGATTCAAAAATATTTCAAACTTACAATATACAAACAATATGTACGAATTTCTAATTTAATAAACGTTTCATTATTACTACATCCAACATATCTAAAATACATATTTGTATTGTTAAATTTACCGTGATAAATGTTACACTTATTATCTAATTCAACCAATGTCATTAATAGAATTCCAGGTATGTATTTATTTTGGAAAAGTTTCACTTTAGTTGATTACTTAGAAATAAAGTAATAATTAGAAAATTTGTGCATTGATTAAATAAACACTTTTTCAGAATTGAAGGAAACAATTCACTATTTAAGAGGAAAACAGATAAGGAAGAACACATGCAAATAAATTAAGAGTCCACTAAGTAATTAAAAAGGTAATTTAGTATTTATTTCTAATTCAAAAATCAAAAAGGAATAATTAACTCGTTCCAAAAAAATTTCTTTTGTTATACCTAGCTGAACGTTTGGATTGTACATTTACTTATTTGAAAATTGTTTAATACCATATGTACTTTGTGTTTTATTCAATTCTAGCATTACGGAAATTTTATTATGGAATCTTTAGTTTAACAATAGACCCAATTTATTTAAGTTAGACTAAACACATGCAATCCAAGTTCAAATTAAAAATTTAAGTTTTAAAGTTTAACATAAAAACCGTGTCTATATCATTTACAACTATTATTCAATGACCATAAAATATTGTTTTCATGATTCAAATTTATCCTCTTTATAAAATTATCCTCAACTTTAAAAGCGAACATATCTAATTTATATTTCTCAGAATATTATTTTAATTTTATTAAAGCGCTAAATTGATTTAATACGGAACACAAGCTACTATTAACTTGCTTTCTTTTAATTGTTTGTTACAATTAGTTTAATTTCAACTCATTAAAATTAGTGTTTATCAATTACATTTAAAAATCAATTTTTTTAGAATTTAATATAAGTTAATATTTAAATCATTGAAATTTACGGTTTGTTACTGGAAAACACTATAGGTATGGAAATCAGTCCCATTAAACACTGTTTAGATGTAGTTATATTCCAGATCTCTAGTTTCAGTGTCAATTTTTGAATTAGATGATCTTAATTTTAAAAGAAATATGCCTATATGTGTTTAATGTTGTTGAGATTTTGGCTTAGTTGTTGTAAACATGATGAGACGACCCGATTTCCCGTTCTCACGGAAACAAGGTTATCTTTGGAATATAACACAGAAACATATAATAGCAGAACAGAATTAAATAAATACACCAGAATGAACAACAAAATATACTGGATAAAAGTAATCATCAGAGTTACACAGTATACAGGATCTTACTTAGTACAAATACAGTTCAGCTATACATAAATGTCTACAGCGGAAATAAACAAAATATGTACAATAGGAGCTGAACAGCATAAAAAGAAATAAATGATAGAATCCATCTTCAGCTCCAGCTATCCAGAAAAAACCAGCTAAACCTGAATACATGGCTGCCCGTGTAGAAAAAGGGGCACCCGAGTTTGAGAGTGAAACAAACTACGAGTCAGTCATGGGACTGGTATGAGAAATCCACTCAACACATATATAATTGGCTAATCACAGGACCACGCCACTTTCGTGGAACGGGTTTACTCCATTGGATTGCCAGTGCTTTAAAACAAATCTTTCTTTTTAAACATCGCTATGCTTTTTATAAAAATGAAGCCGTTATAAGACTCAGTTCCCATCACACAATGCAACGCAAACCGGAGGATAGAGTTTTTACCTTATAACGGCCAAGATATGCTTGATACGAATAAAACAAAGGCATTTGATATTATTGCTAGTGTCTATATGTTTTGAAAACAATTTCAAATCATAACTATCAATCATAGACGACATGAGCGTCCCATGCCACTATGTCGCCAAATGTATATATACAATCGAAACCGCATCGTCACGTATTTGGAAATTGGATTTCCGTCATGAACCAAGGCAAAAGATAGTCCTTACCGAATTCGAGACAATCTAGCCTACCATGTCTCAGGAACAGCCGCAACTGCCCCCTGGATCGTCAGGGCCGGTCCACCGATGTGGATTATTATACCTGAACAATACGTCTCCCCGCCCTTTGGGGCGCAAACGAGCCAACGAATGACTCCATCGGACCCGGATCGTCCGATCAAACCGAGGCGCCTCGCAACAGCAACAACCACATAGGTGAAAAGTATATAAATGTCAGGGCTGGTAGGTCACTGACACCACCCTAGCTAGAAAGAAACGCATGCCCTCCCTGATGTCCTTCTCCCGTTTTAGGTTCATACCGGGGTGTGAGGCTCGCGAATTTACGTTATACACAAAGCTACGCCACACAGGCGGTGCTTTGATCATCACCACAAGACTTTGCTTTTCAACAGAAGTCCTGATCACTGCATCTTAGCATGCCACACAGGCAATTCACACCGTGCAACTGATGGCTATCAATCACACAGAACAAATTCCAATGTCGGACACACAGTCCATTTACAAGTCCGTTCTGGGTCTGAACGAAACCGGAGGCACTAAATACCTCGCAAACCCTTCGATCAACACGTACCTCTGAACGATCACCACTCATTATCCATATTTCGGGATGCCTCCCAATCAGGACCTCGGTTACCATCCAAACGAGATGAAGATCTCCGGTCTTCGACCATCGTCTTCATCTTCGAATTTCAATCGTCGGTCGATTATTCGAAATGAGAATTAACTCGGCCTTTTCAAATAATTCACGTATATTTAGAATTTCAAATCGATTTATTTCAATGGTTAAATTATTCGACAACACCAATTGTGTTCTTTATATAGTTTTCACACCAAACACATTCAACCATCAAACATCACATAAATCAAGCAAATTCAGTTTATTTCCATTCCATATCGCTTACGATATTTTATAACTATTTATCGCTATTTTTATTTATTTTAAAATAGCCATTTTATTCAAAACGACGCTTCGGGCCATAAGGCGGCCGTGGCGCTGTTTTTCTTCAGATTTGATTTACACATATCTGAAAATCTAACCGTTGGATCTTCACAAAATTTACATCATTAGAAAGGTCTTTTCAAAACGAATCCAACGGTTCCAGTTTCGGGAAAATCCGACGGTCGGATCTCCCGGTACAATCGTTTGAATTTTCGATTTCAAAATACGAACTGCAGCGTCGTTATTCGATTAAATATAATTATATTTATATATATAAATAAATATAATCGTTTCTGGCGCTGTTTTTCTTCAGATTTGAATTAAACATTCCAGACAATCCAACCGTTGGATTTTTACAAGGTTGGTGCCGTTGGAAAGATTATTCCAAGGCGAACCCGACGGTTGAGGTTTCGGGAAAATCCAATGGTCGGATTTCCCGCACTAGTCGTTTGAAATCACGATTTCAAAATACGAACTGCACGGCTTCGTTTCGTTTTAATTTTATTTATATTTATATATTTATATAAATATAGTTCATTCAACAATTTCAATATCGTTTTCACTTCAAAAAATTTTCTAACACCTTAAATTTTGGAAAAATTTCGCCATAACCTCCCCTGCACCGGGAGCGCCGGGAAATCGCAAATAGCGTCCCGGTCCTTCTAATCTCAAAAAGAAAAAGAAAAAGCCAAGCGGCTAGCCAACAGGCTCAAAATCATCACCCAAACAAATCAGTAAATGTGTACCTATTTGTCGGGCACAAAAATTTTATTCCTCTTCTCTAGCCCCTTTGCCATAACCTGTTCAATGAATATGCATGTACATATATATACAGTTCTTATCATTTATCATTTTCTATTCGACTTCATATTTGATTTCAATTTGGTTTAAAAACACCATTCATTCTAATGTTACATAAATAGGTGCAAATCATTTCATTAGCTAATTAATGAATATTTCATCTCATATATGTTTATTTCGAACAAGTGGCTATTTTTAACACTTCACATTTCAACGATTTATGCATACAATAAAAATGCGATTTTTATTGTAAAACGATTCATTTCAAAACACTATTTTTCTATATAGTTCATATAGTCGATAAAAGGTGATTTTTATTATCAATCAATTTACTTCAAAATATGAATACCATTCAACACATGAATTTCTAAACAACGAATGAATATCAATTCAACACATGAATGTTTTCTATAGTTTCTATATATAGATAAAAATGTGATTTTTATTATCGAACAATTTATTTCAAAATATGAATACCATTCAACACATGAATTTCTAAACAACGAATGAATATCAATTCAACACATGAATGTTTTCTATACAATGAATAAATATAGTTTAAGCATATGAAAATAATTCAAACACACAAATATTATTCAAAATTTCGGCAGCATAACGGCAGGGTAGTTACACCGGCACCGTCCCTAGTACGGCTCCTCGCTCTACCTTAAAACCTCGCGGTTTTTGACAATGGGGATCATGCATCTAGTTCGCACGCAGGCGGCATGTATATATTTATTTCAATTCCACAACCTAATCCTATGTGGTTTCAACCAAATTTTTCACAACCACAAACGGGTATTTTTCAACCTCAAACAACCAATATCAATCACAAACAATCCCAAACAACCATTCAATTTTCACAACAATTTCAACCAATAAATATCGTCCATGGTTTGTGGACGAGGGGCGTATATATATATATATATATATATATATATATAGATATAGATATTTATATATAGCTATTCACTTTTATTTCAACATATATAATATTTTTAAATCAGAAATCTCACCAATAGCTATCCAACTGCACGATACTTCCTTTATAGAAATCTTCGCCTTTTGTCGCTTTCGCCCGTATTCTCTACATATGTAAAAATAGAATTTTTACTATGCTATTCAATATATAAAAATCGAATTTTTACTTCGACTTTCACATATAAAAATATGATTTTTATTTTTGCTTTCAACCTATAAAAATATGTTTTTTTTTCTTTTTTGTTTTAAAAATTTTCAGTTTTAACTTTTAAAAAATTCAGTTTTCACTTGTTAAAAAAAATTCAGTTTTTATAACTTTAAAAATCAGTTTTTAAAATTTAAACAAATCAGTTTTTAACTTTAATAAAATCAGTTTTTAAAACTCAACCAAATCAGTTTTTAAAACTAAAACAAATCACAGTTTTTACTTTATAAATAAATCAGTTTTATTCTTAAAAAAAATCTCAGTTTTTACTTTATAAATAAATCAGTTTTATTCTTTTTATAAAAACAGTTTATATATAAAATAAAAATAAAATAAATAAAAATAAAATACAATTTAAAACTTACAGAGGCGCGGGGGAGAAAAGGCGTCGGCGGCTTCTTCTGGGGGGGGGGGTCTTCGCAGCCGTCGAGACGGGGGGGGGGACTTCTTCGCAGTTCGTCTGCGACTCCTCGAAGGCGGCGGCTTCGCTTCAGGGGGGGCTTCTTCGCAGTTCGTCTGCGACTCCTCGAAGGCGGCGGCTTCGCTTCAGGGGGGGCTTCGGAGGGCGGTGGGGGGTTCGTCGGTCGTGGGCTGTCAGGGGGTTCGATCGCCTGTTTAGGGTTTTTTTTTTTTTTCTTTTTTTTTTTGGATTGTGAATCGGGGGGGGGGCCTTCGCAGGAGATAAGGAGGGAAGGGGGGGATTAAAATATATTTTTTTTTATTTATTTAATTATTTAATTTCGCAAATAGGTTGACTTTTACATATGACCTCGAAACGAGGCCCACCGTCTGTCGTCCATAGCGTTTTACCCCCATTCCGAACACAATGGGATATGTATCGCAAGCTGGTTTGATCGTTACAGCCAGTTTCCTTTTGAATTTTCTTTTAAATCATTATATTGAATTTTAAACGTACATTTCAAATTACCGGGGCCACATACTAACTAGAAAAATTCCAGAAAGATATTTTCTAGCTTCGTATTGACGATACGGCCCTAACAAAACTAGTTTCGTCGAATTCTGAGACTGTTTGAAAAATGGCCAATTTCCAGTCGATTAAAATCAACTGAAACCGGTCAAACGCGTTTCCTTTTGCCACGCTCACATATTGATTCGAAAAATTATGAAATTTGAAACCTAGCAATAACTTGACACTGCGGATCTAACAAAAGTGGTTTCGTCGAAATCCGAGGTCATTTGCAAAATGTCCATTTTTAAGGGCCTGAATTCCATAGCGACTATTCAGAATTTTCAACTGGACATATCTTTTTATTCCCGCTATCAAATTTCGATTGGTCGGATTCGTTAGAAAGATATTACCAATTAGATTCAAATGTTTTTGGTTTCACTAAAATCTGGATTGTTTTGCACCCGGTATATTCAATTGAAGTTTGAAATCGAATTATCGAACTACCGCGCCATTTTCAATTCTATATATAATTATATTTAATTATATTCATTTTCAAATGTCGATTCAACTCAGTTTTCATCGCCATTGTTTAAAATATTTATTTTAAATATTTAAAATCCATTATTTTAGCCAATTTAAAATTTTTAAATTGGTTCAGATTTTCTGGGTCGTTACAATCTCCCCCACTTAAAACTTTTCGTCCCCGAAAAGGAATAAAGTCGAAAGTGGTTTGATAAATCCATAATCACACAACACATCAATCAATTTGTTTTTAATATTCTGAGTATAGAATAAACAATGCACATCCATGGGAAGAAAATAGCAACAGAATAGAGAATTAAAAGGTAATGCAAGGTAGGGTAAATGTACCTTGCACCAGAGTCAATCAGAGATATCTACTCGGCATCTAGGATAAGCTTTCTGAATGCTCTCCTCAGTTTCCCAAGTACAATCTCGCGGATCTCCACTCCATTGCACTTTGACTAAGTGAACCTTCTTGTTTCTCAGCTCTTTGGTTTCTTTGCCGATAATCTTTAGCGGCTCACGCCTCACAGCTAGTTCGGGAGTAATTTCAATATCCTGCTGAGCTGCTTCTTCCACGACCAAGTCTGGATCATGAACGTGCTTTCGAAGTTGAGATATATGAAATACATCATGCACTCCAGGCAACCAGTCAGGCAGTTCAACCCTATAAGCGAGAGTTCCAATCCGTTCCAGAATAGGAAACGGACCAATGAATTTAGGTGCCAACTTTCCAGTTTTACCGAACCTGATAACTCCTCTCATCGGCGATACTTTCAAATATACATAGTCGCCAACTTCAAAGGATATATCTCTCCTTCTTCTATCGGCATAGCTCTTTTGTCGGCTTTGAGCGGCGAGTAATCTCTTCTTAATAAAATCGACTTTGTCGGCAGCTTCTCGAATCATATCAGGACCCAACACAAGTCTATTTCCAGGCTCGACCCAACAAGCAGGAGATCGACACGGTCTACCATATAATGCTTCGAATGGCGACATTGTCAGACTTGCCTGATAGCTGTTGTTATAAGAGAATTCAGCCAAATGCAGATTGTCTTCCCATGATCCACCGAAATCTATAACACAAGCCCGCAATAGATCTTCTAAAATGCGATTCACCCTCTCAGTCTGACCGTCTGTCTGAGGATGATAAGCGGTGCTCAAGTTTAACTTCGTTCCGAGCTCGACTTGAAATGCTTCCCAGAATTTGCTAGTGAATATTGTATCTCTATCACTTACTATACTGAGCGGCACTCCATGTAGTCTAACTATTTCCCTGAAGTATAACTGCGCCAGACTCTGAGCGGTTCTATTTGATTTGACAGGTATAAAATGGGCGGTCTTCGTGAAGCGATCTACGATCACCCAAATACTGTCATTTCCCTTTTTGGTTCTAGGCAGACCATCAATGAAATCCATAGAAATATGCTCCCACTTCCAACCAGGAACTTCCAGTGGTTGTAATAATCCAGCCAATTTCTGTTGATCACTTTTGACTAGCTGGCAGGTGGGGCATCGGCTTACATATATTGAGATGTCTCTTTTTAACGACTTCCACCAGAATGTGCGTTTGATGTCGTTATACATTTTATTCACACCTGGATGGATACTGAGCTTAGATTTGTGGCATTCATCAAGCACTTCTCTTCTGAGTTCAGGAATTTCCGGAACACAAATTCGTCCTTCTAATCTCAAAATCCCTTCGCTGTCTAACTGGAAATCCGAAGCATTGCCTTCGCGAATTCGCTGACTTATTCCTTTGATAAATTGGTCATCTTCTTGGAGAGCCGATATCTTATCAATCAACGAAGTCGCAATGATGAAACTGGCGATCATTTCATTCTTTCGGCTTAACGCATCAGCCACGACATTGGCTTTCCCTGGAGTATATATAATTTCAAAGTCATATGCTGCAAGAAACTCCAGCCAACGTTGCTGCCTCAAATTTAAGTCCTTCTGAGTGAACAGATATTTCAACGACTGGTGATCTGTAAACAGTTCAAACCTCTCGCCCAGAAGATAGTGTCTCCAGATTTTCAAAGAGAATATGATAGCCAATAACTCAAGATCATGAGTTACGTAGTTCTTCTCGTGTGGCTTCAGTTGACGGCTAGCATAAGCAATTACTTGGCCTCTTTGCATTAACACTGCGCCAAGGCCTTCTCTAGAAGCATCAGTCCAGACTTTCAAATCTTGGTTGCCATCGATAATGGTTAACACTGGAGCAGTAGTTAATCTCAACTTTAGCTCTTCGAAAGCCTCCTCACTCTCTTCAGTCCATTTGAACTTAGAATGCTTCTTTGTAAGCTTCGTTAAGTGGCCAGATATCTTAGAAAAGTCTTTAACGAACTTCCGATAATAACTAGCCAATCCGAGAAAACTGCGGACTTCAGTGGGAGTACTAGGCTGTTTCCAGTTCTGAATAGCTGTGATTTTGCTTGGATCCACAGCGATTCCATCTTTCGATACGACGTGGCCCAGAAATTTCACTTCATCTTGCCAGAATATACATTTGGAAAACTTGGCTTTCAATACATTCCGTCTGAGAATTTCTAACACTTGTTTCAGATGCTTTTCATGTTCGGCCTTTGATTTAGAGAAGATTAGAATATCATCAATAAAAACCAGAACGAATTTATTCAAAACTCCTCTGAACACTCTATTCATCAGATCGACGAAATAAGCTGGAGCGTTACATAAGCCGAACGGCATTACTAACCACTCGTAGAATAAGTCGGGACCTCTGAACGCTGTCATTGGAACACACTCTTCGGCAATTCGAAGTTGATGGAAGCCCGTAGCTAGGTCCATTCTTGAAAATACTTGTGCTCCATTTAATCGATCCAACAGATCATCAATCCGCGGCAATGGATATTTGTTCTTTATTGTCTGTTTGTTCAAATCCCGATAATCCACACATAGACGTAAAGTACCATCAGATTTTGGGACAAAAACCACTGCTGCACCCCAATCAGAGAAACTAGGCCTGATCAGACCTTTCCATACTAGCTGTCGTGTTTGATTGTCTAATTCCTCCTTCTCTTTCAAGGACATTCTTCGAATAGCGTGAACTATTGGCCTTGCATTGGGAACTAAAGCAATCTTGAAATCTATTTCTCTCTGCGGAGGTAAGCGAACAACTTCCTCGAATACATCCGCATAATTCTTGACGACAGGAATATCTTTAATGAGGTCAGGAATATTCTCGGTGACCTCAGGGATATTTTCTATTTGAGCTGGAGAAACATCGAGAGCTGACCAGAAATCTTTTCTATTTGAAGTCGGGCCTTCACATGGTATGGTTATATAACTCCCTGATTTAATCTTAGCTCTAACAACTCTCTCGGCGCATCTAACCTCCGCTTCATATTTGGTTAACCAATCCAATCCCAAAATAAGATCGAATTCATCAAAATTCATGACTACAGAGATAATAGGGAATTTATAGCAAGAAAAAGAGACGGGTACTGCACAAACCCAACTGAGATTGATGGATCCTCCAACTGGATTTCGGACAGTCATTGGCTCTTTAAGCTTCCTCAAGTTTAAATCAAGTTTCTTAGCGGCACTCTTTGAAATAAAGCTTCGCGACGCACCTGTGTCAAACAGTACTTTAACTGGAATGTTTTTGACAGTAAGCGTTCCTTCTAAAACATCAGCCCTTTCTTGGCTTGCTGAGGGATCAGAAGTTTCTGCCAATTCATTCACCTGAACTATTTCAGTCTTTTTCAACTGCCAGCAATCTTGCTTTACGTGACCAGCCTGATGGCAGAGATTGCATTTACTATTTTCTTGAAAATTCATCCCGGATTTAGACCCATCACCCTTTCGTTTGTTCGAAGATCTACAATTTCTCATCGAATGCCCTTGCTGATTGCACTTTAGACATACAACTGCCTTTACCCTTTTCTGATTGATCTTCGGCCTTTTTTTGTCTTCAGCCTTCGTACTAGCCTCAGGCTGCTCACTTGTCTCTGGGCTATCAGCCTCAAATTTTCTTTTGCTGCTAGAGCTGATTTCTTCTTCGTCTCGCAACATGCCTTTCTTATGGAGGTCTTCATACTGATAAGCCATATATATCATTTCAGAAAAAGGAAGCTTCACATGCCCCAATACCTTATTCTGGTATTTCCTTTGAAGCCCGTGAATAAATCTCATATTTTTCCTCTTCGGATTTTGAATTAAATAAGGAGCAAAGTGAGAAAGTTCATTGAATTTCTTATGATATTCGGGAATTGTCATGTCTCCTTGTATTAGATAAGAAAATTCATCACATAGCCGTTCGGTTGCTTCGGGAGGAGTAAATCTTCCTAGGAAAATCACTTTAAATCTGTCCCAGGTGATATCACCTTCTGGATTATCTTTGATGATTGTTTCCCACCAGATTAAAGCTTCTTCTTTGAGCGCCCAAGATGCTACTAACCTTTTCTGGTCATCTCTCAGCTGGATATGCTCAAAGATTTTTTCGACAGAACTCAACCAAGCTTGAGTTTGAATAATAGATTCATTGCCCGAGAATTTTTCTCCACCCAGATTTCGATATCTCTTGAATAGAGCCTCTAGATCGGGTTCTGAATTCCTTCTGTTTCTGGCACTCATTTTTCTAGTACTTCTGCAATTAGCAGATCAAGTGTCAGGTCACAGAAAAGAAAATTTAAAATATAGAAACACATACTTCAAGTGTAAACGTGTCTATCGAGGTGTAATCATTCTGCTTTACTCATACTAGGATATTACTAATCCTATCTGTAGAGTTACCCGTCCTAGAACACTACTGGTTCTATTTCTGACGAGTTCGTTCAAATGTTATATTCCAGAACTAAGCTTAACCAAAGCTCTGATACCACGTTGAGACGACCCGATTTCCCGTTCTCACGGAAACAAGGTTATCTTTGGAATATAACACAGAAACATATAATAGCAGAACAGAATTAAATAAATACACCAGAATGAACAACAAAATATACTGGATAAAAGTAATCATCAGAGTTACACAGTATACAGGATCTTACTTAGTACAAATACAGTTCAGCTATACATAAATGTCTACAGCGGAAATAAACAAAATATGTACAATAGGAGCTGAACAGCATAAAAAGAAATAAATGATAGAATCCATCTTCAGCTCCAGCTATCCAGAAAAAACCAGCTAAACCTGAATACATGGCTGCCCGTGTAGAAAAAGGGGCACCCGAGTTTGAGAGTGAAACAAACTACGAGTCAGTCATGGGACTGGTATGAGAAATCCACTCAACACATATATAATTGGCTAATCACAGGACCACGCCACTTTCGTGGAACGGGTTTACTCCATTGGATTGCCAGTGCTTTAAAACAAATCTTTCTTTTTAAACATCGCTATGCTTTTTATAAAAATGAAGCCGTTATAAGACTCAGTTCCCATCACACAATGCAACGCAAACCGGAGGATAGAGTTTTTACCTTATAACGGCCAAGATATGCTTGATACGAATAAAACAAAGGCATTTGATATTATTGCTAGTGTCTATATGTTTTGAAAACAATTTCAAATCATAACTATCAATCATAGACGACATGAGCGTCCCATGCCACTATGTCGCCAAATGTATATATACAATCGAAACCGCATCGTCACGTATTTGGAAATTGGATTTCCGTCATGAACCAAGGCAAAAGATAGTCCTTACCGAATTCGAGACAATCTAGCCTACCATGTCTCAGGAACAGCCGCAACTGCCCCCTGGATCGTCAGGGCCGGTCCACCGATGTGGATTATTATACCTGAACAATACGTCTCCCCGCCCTTTGGGGCGCAAACGAGCCAACGAATGACTCCATCGGACCCGGATCGTCCGATCAAACCGAGGCGCCTCGCAACAGCAACAACCACATAGGTGAAAAGTATATAAATGTCAGGGCTGGTAGGTCACTGACACCACCCTAGCTAGAAAGAAACGCATGCCCTCCCTGATGTCCTTCTCCCGTTTTAGGTTCATACCGGGGTGTGAGGCTCGCGAATTTACGTTATACACAAAGCTACGCCACACAGGCGGTGCTTTGATCATCACCACAAGACTTTGCTTTTCAACAGAAGTCCTGATCACTGCATCTTAGCATGCCACACAGGCAATTCACACCGTGCAACTGATGGCTATCAATCACACAGAACAAATTCCAATGTCGGACACACAGTCCATTTACAAGTCCGTTCTGGGTCTGAACGAAACCGGAGGCACTAAATACCTCGCAAACCCTTCGATCAACACGTACCTCTGAACGATCACCACTCATTATCCATATTTCGGGATGCCTCCCAATCAGGACCTCGGTTACCATCCAAACGAGGTGAAGATCTCCGGTCTTCGACCATCGTCTTCATCTTCGAATTTCAATCGTCGGTCGATTATTCGAAATGAGAATTAACTCGGCCTTTTCAAATAATTCACGTATATTTAGAATTTCAAATCGATTTATTTCAATGGTTAAATTATTCGACAACACCAATTGTGTTCTTTATATAGTTTTCACACCAAACACATTCAACCATCAAACATCACATAAATCAAGCAAATTCAGTTTATTTCCATTCCATATCGCTTACGATATTTTATAACTATTTATCGCTATTTTTATTTATTTTAAAATAGCCATTTTATTCAAAACGACGCTTCGGGCCATAAGGCGGCCTTGGCGCTGTTTTTCTTCAGATTTGATTTACACATATCTGAAAATCTAACCGTTGGATCTTCACAAAATTTACATCATTAGAAAGGTCTTTTCAAAACGAATCCAACGGTTCCAGTTTCGGGAAAATCCGACGGTCGGATCTCCCGGTACAATCGTTTGAATTTTCGATTTCAAAATACGAACTGCAGCGTCGTTATTCGATTAAATATAATTATATTTATATATATATATAAATATAATCGTTTCTGGCGCTGTTTTTCTTCAGATTTGAATTAAACATTCCAGACAATCCAACCGTTGGATTTTTACAAGGTTGGTGCCGTTGGAAAGATTATTCCAAGGCGAACCCGACGGTTGAGGTTTCGGGAAAATCCAATGGTCGGATTTCCCGCACTAGTCGTTTGAAATCACGATTTCAAAATACGAACTGCACGGCTTCGTTTCGTTTTAATTTTATTTATATTTATATATTTATATAAATATAGTTCATTCAACAATTTCAATATCGTTTTCACTTCAAAAAAATTTCTAACACCTTAAATTTTGGAAAAATTTCGCCATAACCTCCCCTGCACCGGGAGCGTCGGGAAATCGCAAATAGCGTCCCGGTCCTTCTAATCTCAAAAAGAAAAAGAAAAAGCCAAGCGGCTAGCCAACAGGCTCAAAATCATCACCCAAACAAATCAGTAAATGTGTACCTATTTGTCGGGCACAAAATTTTTATTCCTCTTCTCTAGCCCCTTTGCCATAACCTGTTCAATGAATATGCATGTACATATATATACAGTTCTTATCATTTATCATTTTCTATTCGACTTCATATTTGATTTCAATTTGGTTTAAAAACACCATTCATTCTAATGTTACATAAATAGGTGCAAATCATTTCATTAGCTAATTAATGAATATTTCATCTCATATATGTTTATTTCGAACAAGTGGCTATTTTTAACACTTCACATTTCAACGATTTATGCATACAATAAAAATGCGATTTTTATTGTAAAACGATTCATTTCAAAACACTATTTTTCTATATAGTTCATATAGTCGATAAAAGGTGATTTTTATTATCAAACAATTTACTTCAAAATATGAATACCATTCAACACATGAATTTCTAAACAACGAATGAATATCAATTCAACACATGAATGTTTTCTATAGTTTCTATATATAGATAAAAATGTGATTTTTATTATCGAACAATTTATTTCAAAATATGAATACCATTCAACACATGAATTTCTAAACAACGAATGAATATCAATTCAACACATGAATGTTTTCTATACAATGAATAAATATAGTTTAAGCATATGAAAATAATTCAAACACACAAATATTATTCAAAATTTCGGCAGCATAACGGCAGGGTAGTTACACCGGCACCGTCCCTAGTACGGCTCCTCGCTCTACCTTAAAACCTCGCGGTTTTTGACAATGGGGATCATGCATCTAGTTCGCACGCAGGCGGCATGTATATATTTATTTCAATTCCACAACCTAATCCTATGTGGTTTCAACCAAATTTTTCACAACCACAAACGGGTATTTTTCAACCTCAAACAACCAATATCAATCACAAACAATCCCAAACAACCATTCAATTTTCACAACAATTTCAACCAATAAATATCGTCCATGGTTTGTGGACGAGGGGCGTATATATATATATATATATATATATATATATATATATAGATATAGATATTTATATATAGCTATTCACTTTTATTTCAACATATATAATATTTTTAAATCAGAAATCTCACCAATAGCTATCCAACTGCACGATACTTCCTTTATAGAAATCTTCGCCTTTTGTCGCTTTCGCCCGTATTCTCTACATATGTAAAAATAGAATTTTTACTATGCAATTCAATATATAAAAATCGAATTTTTACTTCGACTTTCACATATAAAAATATGATTTTTATTTTTGCTTTCAACCTATAAAAATATGTTTTTTTTTCTTTTTTGTTTTAAAAATTTTCAGTTTTAACTTTTAAAAAATTCAGTTTTCACTTGTTAAAAAAAATTCAGTTTTTATAACTTTAAAAATCAGTTTTTAAAATTTAAACAAATCAGTTTTTAACTTTAATAAAATCAGTTTTTAAAACTCAACCAAATCAGTTTTTAAAACTAAAACAAATCACAGTTTTTACTTTATAAATAAATCAGTTTTATTCTTAAAAAAAAAATCTCAGTTTTTACTTTATAAATAAATCAGTTTTATTCTTTTTATAAAAACATTTTATATATAAAATAAAAATAAAATAAATAAAAATAAAATACAATTTAAAACTTACAGAGGCGCGGGGGAGAAAAGGCGTCGGCGGCTTCTTCTGGGGGGGGGGGTCTTCGCAGCCGTCGAGACGGGGGGGGGGACTTCTTCGCAGTTCGTCTGCGACTCCTCGAAGGCGGCGGCTTCGCTTCAGGGGGGGGCTTCTTCGCAGTTCGTCTGCGACTCCTCGAAGGCGGCGGCTTCGCTTCAGGGGGGGGGGGCTTCTTCGCAGTTCGTCTGCGACTCCTCGAAGGCGGCGGCTTCGCTTCAGGGGGGGCTTCTTCGCAGTTCGTCTGCGACTCCTCGAAGGCGGCGGCTTCGCTTCAGGGGGGGCTTCGGAGGGCGGTGGGGGGGTTCGTCGGTCGTGGGCTGTCAGGGGGTTCGATCGCCTGTTTAGGGTTTTTTTTTTTTTTTTTTTCTGGATTGTGAATCGGGGGGGGGGCCTTCGCAGGAGATAAGGAGGGAAGGGGGGGATTAAAATATATATATTTTTTTTTATTTAATTATTTAATTTCGCAAATAGGTTGACTTTTACATATGACCTCGAAACGAGGCCCACCGTCTGTCGTCCATAGCGTTTTACCCCCATTCCGAACACAATGGGATATGTATCGCAAGCTGGTTTGATCGTTACAGCCAGTTTCCTTTTGAATTTTCTTTTAAATCATTATATTGAATTTTAAACGTACATTTCAAATTACCGGGGCCACATACTAACTAGAAAAATTCCAGAAAGATATTTTCTAGCTTCGTATTGACGATACGGCCCTAACAAAACTAGTTTCGTCGAATTCTGAGACTGTTTGAAAAATGGCCAATTTCCAGTCGATTAAAATCAACTGAAACCGGTCAAACGCGTTTCCTTTTGCCACGCTCACATATTGATTCGAAAAATTATGAAATTTGAAACCTAGCAATAACTTGACACTGCGGATCTAACAAAAGTGGTTTCGTCGAAATCCGAGGTCATTTGCAAAATGTCCATTTTTAAGGGCCTGAATTCCATAGCGACTATTCAGAATTTTCAACTGGACATATCTTTTTATTCCCGCTATCAAATTTCGATTGGTCGGATTCGTTAGAAAGATATTACCAATTAGATTCAAATGTTTTTGGTTTCACTAAAATCTGGATTGTTTTGCACCCGGTATATTCAATTGAAGTTTGAAATCGAATTATCGAACTACCGCGCCATTTTCAATTCTATATATAATTATATTTAATTATATTCATTTTCAAATGTCGATTCAACTCAGTTTTCATCGCCATTGTTTAAAATATTTATTTTAAATATTTAAAATCCATTATTTTAGCCAATTTAAAATTTTTAAATTGGTTCAGATTTTCTGGGTCGTTACACATGATGTTTTCTTCTTTTTGAATAAAAAGACATTGTTTTGGACTCACAACAGAAATGACAAAAAGAATTTAAAAGGGAAAAGTTGTGTAAATTAACATATAAATATAAATATAAATATTTGTACATAGTTTGCATCAACTACTCCAATATATATATATATATATATATATATATATATATATATATATCTTGTGGTCTGAAATATGTCTATTCTAACAATCAGGCATAATTTACAATAACTATGGCTAATGGTCTTTTGTAAGATTTGGAACCTTATGGCAAGATTGAACGCAAAAGGAATAACTGGGTATTAGTTAAACCGAATTATTAAATTAATGATAACAATAATGAAATAACATAACTACGTTAACAGCGCAAAAATAAATAAATAAATACATATATTATTATCTGTCTGAATCTACGTAAACGACGAAATATACATTGTATTGAATGTTTGAATCTTCGAACGATATTCAATTACGGAATTATACATGTAAATGTAATCCATATTAAATTAATGTATTTGTGGTGATAATTATAGCAATTAATATGATTGGTTGCTATAAATAGGACCACAAATAAATAAATAACCATTGCAAGCGATGTTGATTTGGGAAAAGTAAACTTAATAAGGAAATTAAATCAAATGTTTACAACTCCTAAGATTTATTAGGATTAATGTTGTAAACCCTAATTAGGAAATTTAATTTTAAATCGCATCTAGACACGAGGTTAAGCTCAACTTGTGGTAGAAGCCCACCCGTAACCGACCGGCATATCCAACATCTATAAGTTGTCAACTTATTGTGAGAGGTCTGGTGCACAAATACATACATGTCTGAACCCAAGACATACTTCTCATTCTTCTGATAGGGCGTATCAATGTATGAACGAGCATGTCTGGACAAGGCTTCAAAGTCAGAGATGTAGTCAAGAACAGAACGACCATTCTGTTTCAGCTCCACAAACTTTTTGAAAAGAACGGACTTCGGAGCAGTGGAGATAAACTTTGCTTCAAACTTAACCTTGAATTGCTCCCATGAAATCTCCTCTTCCGGAGTCTCAAGTATGACATAATTCCACCATTCTATGGCCCTATCCTGCAGCTTCCTTGATGCAAGCTTTCTCTTTATTGCATCCTTAATACCCAAGTCTCCAAAGATTCGGGCACATGTATCCATCCACCTCTGAACCTCTTCAACTAGTTTAGTTCCCTTGAATGGTTTTCCCCATAGAGACATAAAGTCCTTGCACAGCTTTGCAAAATCTACTCCTCTAGGAACTTGCACACCTACATCTACCGTAGCCGCCACTGGAGCGGGGACCCTATTCATGATTGCTGCCGCCATGGCCTCAAACATGGCTGGGTAATCTGGTTCGCCACCATTTTCCCCTCCATTGTTAGCCCTCCCAGCAGCGTGTCTTGATGGTCGTCTAATCATTCTAAATCTGCAATTTAGAATAATTAGCCACTTCCAAGAAAAACTGCTAAAGAGATACAACCGCTACTACTATATATGCTAATATATATATAGTAAGCATCCAACTGAAATCTACAAGTACGTCTCTCATACGTAGTTATGTCTTTGAAATTTGGCCAAAAATCGTTGACCAGAGCTCTGATACCAAATGTGACGACCTCCCATAACCCCCGCACTATACAAGAGGAATAATGCGCTGAAGGGTGTGCCAGGCAGTCATGGACGATCATCAGAGTAGGTAAACACAAGCGGAACCTGTCGTAAACTCACAACGCAAGGATAAAATATAATAGAACATATACAACTGGTAGTAATAGTGAAGCAAAAACACAAGCCTTTCATACAACTAGAAAGTAATATCCACAACTTGGAAATAGTGTTTGTACAAAGTTGCCTCACTACATCACTCAAAAAATCAAACAGCGGAAATCCAATTATTAGATAGTAGTAAAACTGGTACGTGAGCCTCCTACACGCCATCGATCGGCATCGTCGTCCTCACTAAAGCATTACCTGTCACCTGTTACTTAGTCTGCCCATCCACAACCGAATGAACAACCCAAGGTAATAAGAGGAAACATAAAACCTTGAGTCAGAAAACAGTCTTAGCGAGCATAAAACAGCTAACAAACTTCAATAATAAAGTTTATGAAAGGGATAGATAAACATACTAATCTACCCACGGCATCAGAGAAGAACTCAACCTTGTCTTCCCCACATCGGACAGTGATAGCCTTTACTATAAACAATTCAACCATTCATCTATGGAAACCAAAACACCCATTCAATAATGGAAAACATTCACAACATCCAGATTATATAAGTCTCACACAAACAACCCTAATCGAGTTTAACATTCCCCAAGTACTCTCCCAAGAGGCCTAAACCAATATCAGTTAAGCACTCAAAGAGCATCTCCCTCGACTTTGGATAATCTATGTGAGATAATACAAACAGAACAACTAATCATCCATGACTGACTCCGGCTATCACCACCAATCCTGCTTTGAAACCATCGTTAATCATATGATGGCCAACCTTGCCATATGTCAACAGCTAATGATAACCCTAGTTCTAGCATAAACCCCATATGTCTAACCTTGACAATGTCCAACCTTGACAACTAGGCCTTTGTAACAACCCGGAAAATCCGAACCAATTTAAATTTTTTACTCTGGCTATTTTAGTAAATTTGGAATAGTTATAATAATTTATTTTAAATAATAACGATTAAAATTTATTTTAATCAAAGTTAGAGCAAAAGTATTCATTTTGATTTCTAAAGAAATTAGAAATAGTACGGTAATTTGAAAAGTCAAACCTTTACTTTGACCGAATGTACCGGATTCAAAATTTAACGGATTTTAGTGATACCAAAAATATCTAAATCTGTTTGAAAATATCTTTTCAACGAATCCGAAAAATCAAAATTTCATAGCGGGAATCAAAAGTTATGGTCAGTTGAATATTCGGAATGGTCGCTATAGTATAATTTATAACCCGTATAAAAGGCCATTTTTCAAATGACCTCCGTTTTCGACGAAACCACTTTTGTTGGATTCGGAATGTCAAATTATCGCTAGATTTCAATTTTCATACTTTTTCGAATTAAGATGTGAGCATGGCAAATGAAAATGTGTTTTGTCAATTTCAGTCAATTCTGATCGACTTGAAAATAGCCATTTTTCAAACAGTCTCAGAATTCAACGAAATTAATTTTGTAAGGACAGTATTGTCAAGACGAAGCCAGAAATAATTTTTCTGGATTTTTCTGAGTTCGTATGTAGCCATGGTGGATTTAAATATTCGATCAAATAAATTTTAAATAATTTAAATATAAAATTAAAGATTTCAGGCCACAGACAGTCGTTTGGGCTAACGAGACCTAGCCCATTGGATCCGGAACAGGGGCTATTGGGTAGGGTCAACTCCGGTTGGACTGAAATCGGATTAGTTTATGATGTAGGGATTTATTTGTAAAAATTACATTTAAATATTATAAATAATACGAATTAAACCCTAATCACTATTCATCTTCTTTGTGCCGCTGCCACCATGTTTCCAATGGCTAAAAACTTCCTGACTTCAACCACTAATATCCACCAATCCTCTCAATAAAAACTCCTCACTCCAATTCAAACTTTCGAAGAGATTTTCCTCCTCTTTGATTCTGTACGGTTAGATCGTAAATCCATCAAGTCTTCGATGAGTTTCAGCACCCCAAACGCCGGGTATTCGCGTCGCCGCCGTGGACCAAGGCCACCATCAAGTGGGCCCCCCTTGCCGCCGTTTGTTTGCCTCCCCTAGCCGGTCGAGGTGCCATCTCCTGATCGTTGTCCGATTGCTTGAGGTGTTCGGAAAAATCAAACCTAGGATCGAACTAATTAGTTGAAATAGCAGTCTAGTTCTGAAACAAGGAAGAAGGTGAAATTTCTTTATTTTTTTATTTTATTAATTTAAAAATGTTACAATCTAAAATAAATCATAACTAATGCATACGATATCGAAATTGAATGATTTCAGATCCTATACAATCGTGAAACTGAGATCTTCGCTGCTGTTCAGACTAGATCCAATTCCAAGCAGTTCAAATTTTGGACCAATTTGCGTTACGACTGTGAGATTTCTTCTTTTTATATAATTCATTAATTATTTAATTTATTTGTTATGTGACGATTGAATGTGTATGATTCAGATCCGTTATGTGATGATATTGTGGATGATTTATCTGTTTGTTGGTAATGTGTAAACACAAATTTGTATGTGTTCCTTGAAAATAATCATTTTTTATTGATTTGGATTAGAATTTTCATTTCAATAAAAATAATCATTTTTATTAGATTATTTATTTGGATTAGAATTTCCATTTCAATCAAAATAAATCATATTGTTGTGTTATTGATTTGGATTAAAATTTCCAATTCAATATTAAAAACATTATTTTGATTATTATTGTTGAATTGTCAATTCAACATTAAAGCATGATTTTGGTTATTTTGTTGAATTGCATTAGATTGGCAATTCAATAATAAAAACATTATTTTGACCATTTGGTTGAATTGAATTAGATTGTCAATTCAAAATAAAAACATTATTTGGATTATTTTGTTGGATTGAAATAGAATTGTCAATTCCATTTAAAACAATATTTCACCATTTTTATTTAATTGAAATAGAATTTGTAAATTCAATGTAAAATATTATTTTGTCATTTTATTGGATTTAATAGAATGGTCAATACAATTGAAATATGTCATTGAACTGAGATAGAAATGCAAATATACATTGCAAAATAAAGATGTTCTTTTATTTGCATTCGCTAATGTAAATATATATTGCAAAATGAAGACGTCTTTTTATTTGCATTCGCAAATGCAAATATACATTGCAAAATAAAGATGTTCTTTTATTTGCATTCGCTAATGCAAATATACATTGCAAAATAAAGATGTTCTTTTATTTTCATTCGCTAATGCAAATATATATAGAAATATAAAAATGTTCTTTTATTTGCATTCTCGAATGCAAATATATTTAGAAATATAAAGATGTTCTTTTATTTGCATTCGCTAATGCAAATATATATTGCAAAATAAAAATGTTCTTTTATTTGCACTCGCTAATGCAAATATACATTGCAAATAAAGATGTTCTTTTATTTGCATTCGCTAATGCAAATATATATAGAAATACAAAAATGTTCTTTTATTTGCATTCTCTAATGCAAATATATTTAGAAATATAAAAATGTTCTTTTATTTGCATTCGCTAATGCAAATATATATTGCAAAATAAAGATATTATTTTATTTGCATTCGCTAATGCAAATATACATTGCAAAATAAAGATGTTCTTTTATTTGCATTTGCTAATGCAAACATATATTGAAAATTAAAGATGTTCTTTTATTTGCATTTGCTAATGCAAAATATATAGAAATATAAAAATGTTCTTTTATTTGCATTCTCTAATGCAAATATATTTAGAAATATAAAAATGTTCTTTTATTTGCATTCTCTAATGCAAATATATTTAGGAATATAAAATGTTCTTTTATATGCATTTTCCAATGCAAATATGCATCAAAATAAAAATGTTCTTTTATTTGCCTTCTCCGTTACAACTAAACATTAAAATGAAAAGTTGCATTTTTGCTTGCATTTTAGATGCAAACTAAAACATTAGAATGAATATTACATTTTTATTTTGTATTTTAGACAGAATTAAAATCATATTTTTGTTTGCAATTTTAGATGCAAACAAAACAATAGAATTAAAATCATATTTTTGTTTGCAATTTTAGATGCAAACAAAACATTAGAATTAAAATCATATTTTTTGTTTGCAATTTTAGATGCAAACAAAACAATAGAATTAAAATCATATTTTTGTTTGCAATTTTAGATGCAAACAAAACATTAGAATTAAAATCATATTTTTGTTTGCAATTTTAGATGCAAACAAAACAATAGAATTAAAATCATATTTTTGTTTGCAATTTTAGATGCAAACAAAACATTAAAGTTAAGATTACATTTTTGTTTACATATTTAGATGCAAATAAACCTCGTAGTTAAAGGATTACTTTTTTATTCGCATATTTAGATGCGAATAAACGTCGTAGGTAAAGGTTACATTTTTGTTCGAAAATTTAGTGTAAACAAAACATTATAATAAAGATTACACGTTGTTTACGTTTTAGATGTAAATAAGAACATGAATTAAAAGGTTACATTTTTATTTGTAATTTAGATGTAAATAAAAACATAGGAATTAAAAGTCATACTTTTATTTACATTCTAGATGTAAATAAAAGAATAGATTATAGTGTAGCATTTTTATTTGCATTTTAGATGTAAATAAAGGCTAGTATTTTAAGGGTCACATTTTTATCGACATTTCATATGAAATAAAAGAATTGATTTAGATGTTAAATTGTTTATTGTTACTCTATATACATTAAAAATAATAGGAATCGCCAAATAATTTATATTTATATATAAATTAAAATTAAAATTTTAAACAAATCGCGCACGGTAGTTCGCGTTTCGGTAATCGTAACTTCAAACGATTATACTGTAAGATCCAACAGTCGGATTTTCTCAAAATTGGAACCGTTAGGACTGTTTTGGGAAGATCTTTCTGATGATATAAACTTTATCAAAATCCAACGGTTACATTTTAAGATATGTGTAAAACAAATTTTGGTAAAAACAGCGCCAGTGCTGCTCAATGACCCGAGCATCGTTTAATTATATTGAGCTATTTTTAAATAAATAAAAATAGCTATAAATCATTATAAATTAATATTAACGATATTAATGGCTTAAATGATAATAATTCGAAAAATTATTTGAAAAGACCGAGTTCAACTCATTTCAAATAATTTTACGGTGATTTAAAATTGAAGATATCAAAGACAGCGATTGAAGACCGACGATCTTCATGTCGAAAGGATAACTACTGATGCCTGGCTTTGGCTAGCTACCAATAAAGGGTTAAAGTGGTAGTTGTCCTGACGCACTTGTTGATCGTCCTGATACGCGATGTAACACCCCACCTCCGCCAGGGTGACTCTTGCAAGCACTCTGACTTTGGAGGGGCGTTTGAATCAGGTAAACATGCATAATGATATATCAAGGCAGAACAAGAACATATGTATAAATATAAACAGAGTAAATAACATAGATAAAACAGCGGAAGATTCCAAACCATTTCAAAACAAGTCTGGTACAACATAATGTCAATTTTCCAAATACACAAGTCTAGATAAAACAACATCAACTGAAATAAAACTGAAATACATAAGTACTAATCCCCAAAAGAAGTGATAGCCATAGCTAGCTTCATGTCAAACCGTACACGAGCTAAATCCCACAAGCAAGCGGTCAGAAATCCAAGCTAAGCTCCAATATTCCCTCCCTGAGAACCTGGGGGGGGGGGGAACGGATGAAAAGAGGCGAAAGAAAACAGGTCAGTCAAAAAGACTGAGTAAGCCCTACTACAATCAATGTAAACTGATAAAGTTAACTGGCATGAGCAGCAGGTATGATCATAAGGATACTAGCATGATGATATACTAACAAGGTAGATAAAGGTGTCATCGCATAATCAGGATTAAGGTTTTGCACCACAGGTGTACTAGCAAACTAACATGACTTGAATAAACAAGTATTGATCCCTTGGCCCAAGCTTTGGCCCAATAACATGAAGTGACCCTCATATGAGGTCCAACCAAACGGTCTAGTCGATCGGCTCCCTATAAGCCTAACTCGTCACGTGTTGGTGTCAATACGGCCCAAACATAATTGTAGTCAGACTGTGCAGGGTCTCCCGTCGGGTGTATCAAGCCCTAGGGTGGCAACCCCTGGACACCATAAACATGAGTGCACAGTCTCGATCTACTGGTACCCGTGCATGATTTCCCCGGCTTCGGACTATGTGCACGACCAAAAGTCCGCCCGGAACTACACCGGCGTACCCTCTGCCGTCGCTTTTGGTCGCTTACCTCCAGTTCAGTAATCGTGCCCCCTCCTTAGCCTAGTCCCTAGGGTCATGATGATACAAACTTGGGATTACTGCTGGAGTGGACCCCCATTGCTAGGATTTTCTAGTGGGTTAAGTACGGTTTAACCCTCTCGCTAATCATGGATTAACTTGCTTAAGTGTAACGATGAGTTCATGACTTAACCCCGATTAATCTACCAAGCCCAAATTGGTTAAGTATTAAGTGGACCATGACTTAACCCTAATCACGAGGCATTAATTAATTTAATGCGTCTTAACCTCTCACATTAGACCTTGTTGTGGTTACTAGTTAAGTCGGGCGGGTCCGGGTAGCTTTACACCACAACTTGGTCTAACCTCGGGTTCAAGGTACAACATGACCAACTTCTCACATTGGTTCCTATTGTTTGTAGCAACTAGTTACGCCGGTCGGTTCCGGGTAGGTTTACGCTACAAACTCAACCCAACCTCGAGTTGGCCACACTTATCTTTTCTAAGTGTCATGTCCATCATGTTTCCAAAACATGTTACAAATTTTCAAGCAATTGGGTAGACCTAACTTAATAGGTAAATTCCCAATGGGTAGACCTAACTTAATAGGTAAATTCCCAAGCTTATGTTTTATGTCTTTTAAGTTTATCCAACCCCAAACGCAATCCCATCGCTTACATATCGCAATAGCGCATAAAGGATAGAAAGAGGGAACTTGGCATAATCATGACATAAAGGTATTGAAGCCACAAGTTTAACATGGTGGCATATGAAATGTTCGTATGTTCATACACTTGCATATTACATTTTTAGGCCTCAAAAGCAGGCATAAAACCAAAATTATCATATTGGTGATACATGGTGATAAATGACATGTAGAAATGGCCATAAGTTCGCATTTAGCCTCACATGCAAGTTATTATAAGAGATATGATAACTTACATGTTGCCAAAATGCAACCTTTAGCATAAAGCTTGAAGCTTTATGTTCACATACTCAAGATAAGCTTGCATAACATGATAACATGAACCAAATGATCATCCCAAACTTGCATAACATAACTTGCATATCATATGACAAACTTGCATATCAAACTTGCATAACATAACTTGCATATCATATGGCAAACTTGCATATCAAACTTGCATAACATAACTTGATAAACTTGCATTTCATAGCATAGTAAACTTGCATATAAACTTGCATATCATACATTTAACTTTAGAGTTTAAGTATGAAAGTAGAATAGGGCTTACAATGCTTAAGAAGACACACAAAACTATGACAAAGCCCTTATGCAACCAATTAGACCCAAAATGCAAGCTTCAAATCAATAAAAATCCTTGCTTTATGATGCAAATATAGAAACTTGACTTGAATGCAAGCTAATAACACTTATACAAGCTTGAAAACACTTGTATGCATGTAAAATCTCTCATAGAAATAGTTTAGGAATTTTGTGAAGAGAGTGGAGGCCATGAGAGGATTGATTTTGCCATAGTTTAGTTCTAGGGTTGATTAATGATGATTTAGGGTTAGGTTAGGGTCTTATTTATAGATTAGGCAAGTGTTTTAGGCCATAGGATTAAACCCTAGTTGCAATCTCAGCCCTTAAAATCGAATCTGGCCCCCAAGCTCAACACAATCTCAAAATGGTGCACCAGGCTAAACAGCCCGGCTGGACCAAGTCGACAGCCAAGTCGACAGGGCTGTCGACTTGGGTCCAACCAAGTCGACTCCCAAGTCGACAGGGCTGTCGACTTGGGTACTCTGGCGGGAATTTTCCCGCCTGGCCCAATTTTCCAAATTCAAGTTTGAATTTGAAATCTGTTTTTACTTAGAAATTTTCTGAAAACTTCGTTGGGCCTTAATCGGGTCATACGGACTCCGATTTTCGAAAACTCGGACTCTATTTCGCGTATTTTTCCGAGACGAACGCAATGGCATAGCCCGTTTCCCTTGATTCAGAATTTAGAATTAAATTCTGTCTCGATTTATGTTACAACAGGTTATTGAAAATACGGGTTGTTACATTCTCCCCTCCTTAAAGGATTTCGTCCCCGAAATCTTCAAGTTAGGAAGAACGTATCCTACCATCCAATCATCCATCTACTCAAAACATCATCCACGAGCAATCATTGTCCTTACAAGATTCTAAATGTTGTATGAACATATGCAAAGGTGTGTGTATATGTCCTTATCTAATGCAAATATCCTCAATGCAAATTATGTTAGTGAAATGAATCCATATGTATGCAATTCCTAACATAATGTATAACATCTATATGTGTGCACATAACATACATCCATATGCAACATCCATGTGATAACAAAAAAATTTTCATCCATGAATAAGCATAAACACTCATGCATATGCAATATGAGGAGTGTGTGAGCCGATCTAGTGCCTAACGTGTATAATGCATCCACGAGTAACCACTTGCAAACACTTGCAACCACTTGCAACCATCAAGCATAACATGTTTCAAACACATGTTTCATCCAAAGGGTTTCTACCTAAGGTTCTCATGACAAGATTAACACGATAAACTAGATAAACATGGATAGCAAAGAGAAAGATATGCTAACAAAGAAAAGAGATTGAGAGTGTACCCTAAAAAAGGAATGGATAAAGCCCACGCATCTTCTCCTCGGTTTCCCAAGTTGCGTCTTCTTCGGCTTCACCCCATTGAACCTTCACCAACTTGACCTCTTGATTCCTTAGCTTCTTGGTCTCCGTCCCCAAGATACGAATCGGAGCTCTCCTCAAGGTAGCCTCTTTCTCCACTTCCACATCTTTCAGAACACTTGGCTCAACAACCTCTGCTGATTCATGTAAACACTTCCGGAGATGCGAGACATGAAAAACATCGTGTACTCCGGCAAGCTTCTCGAGCAACTTCACTCTATAAGCCATCTGCCCGATCCTCTCTATAATAGGGAATGGTCCAACAAACCTCGGTGCTAACTTCCCAACGGCTCCAAATCGGACCACATTCCGCAAAGGAGAAACCTTCACGAAAACCATATCCCCAACATCAAACTCCAAATCAGTTCTTCGCTTATCATCATAGAATTTCTGTCGGTCTTGGGCCGCTTTCATCCGTCTCCGAATCAACTCGACCTTCTCGGATGTATCTCTGATCATATCAGGCCCAAGTATAAGCTCATTTGTAGTCTCCCACCAACATGTAGGCGACTTGCACGGCCTCCCATATAAAGCTTCGAATGGTGCCATCCCTATGTTTGCCTGATAACTGTTATTATATGCAGACTCAACAAGAGGAAGATGGTCTTCCCAAGTACCACCAAAATCCAGAATACAAAGCCTCAACAGATCCTCGAGTACCCTATTCACCCTTTTGGTCTGACCGTCCGTCTGTGGGTGATAAGCCGTACTCAGATTCAATCTCGTGCCCATAGCTTCTTGCAAGCTATTCCAGAATTGACTTGTAAAGATTGGGTCACGGTCACTGACTATACTAGAAGGGACTCCATGAAGTCTCACAATCTCACGAAGATATACAGACGCTAGCCAAGATGCGGTCCTCTTGCTCTTCACCGGAATGAAATGAGCACTCTTCGTAAGTCTATCCACAATAACTCAAATGCTCGTATTCCCTTTTCTTGACCTTGGTAGCCCATCGATAAAATCCATGGAAATACTCTCCCACTTCCAAAGTGGAACGTCTAGAGGATGCAATAGCCCACCGGGCTTCTTCAACTCGGCCTTAACTTGCTGGCAAATGATACATCTAGAGACAAACTCTGCCACATCCTTCTTCATCCCAGGCCAAAAGAAAATGCGCTTCATATCTTTATACATCTTATCTCCGCCCGGATGTATAGTCAACTTAGAGCGATGCGCTACCTCAAGAACTCTTCTTACTAGATCTTCTACCATTGAAACACATAACCTTCCATCTCTCCTCAGCCAACCCTTGCCATCAATAGAATATCGAGCGAGATGACTAGACGTCTCTCCTCGAATCAGCTTATCCATAATCTCAACTATCTGAGGGTCTTCTCTCTGCGAAGCCCCAATTGATCAAGAAGGGTCGGTCTGAGTTCCAGAGATGCTAAAGAACCGGTCATCGACTCAATCGCCAAAGAGAAATCAAAGGTTGCCACATACTCTAAATTCTTCATCTCAACGAATAGAGGACTTAGGGTCAACCTTCTTCTACTCAATGCGTCTGCTACCACATTCCCCTTGCCAGGGGTATAAGCTATCTCAAAATCGTAGGACGCCAAGAATTCCATCCATCTTTGTTGCCTCAGATTCAGATCCTTCTGAGAAAAGAGATACTTCAATGACTTGTGATCGGTATAAAGCTCAAATCTTTCTCCCAGAAGATAATGGCGCCAAGCCTTGAGTGCATATACTATTGCCGCCAACTCTAAGTCATAAGTGGGATAATTCTTCTCATGCACTTTGAGTTGTCTACCGCCAAAGCATATCACCCTTCCTTCTTGCATAAGAACAGCTCCTAACCCCGTGCCACATGCATCGGTGTATACTGTAAATAACTTTCCTCCATCGGGCAAAGCTAGAACAGGTGCTGATGTGAGGGCTCTCTTGAGCTTCTGAAAAGCAAGCTCGCATTCTATGCTCCAAGCAAAAACTAAATTCTTCTTCGTCAATTTAGTGAGAGGAGCGGATATCTTCGCGAAGTCCTTGATGAACTTCCGGTAAAACCCGCAAGACCTAGAAAACTTCTTACTTCGGTTGCATTCCTTGGAGTCTTCCAATCCTGAACTGCAACTACCTTAGCGGGATCCACCGCTAAGCCTTGCTTAGATACTATATGCCCAAGGAATCTAACTTCCCTTCTCCAAAAGTGACACTTGGAGAACTTGGCCTTCAACTGATGCGCTCTAAGCGTATCCATCACCTCCACGAGATGCCTTGCGTGCTCTTCCTCATCCTTAGAGAAGATCAGAATATCATCTACAAAGACCACGACAAACTTGTTCAAGAACTCCCTAAACACCTTACTCATCAAGTCCACGAAATATGCGGGTGCATTAGTCAAGCCGAACGGCATGACAAGCCATTCGAAGAATCCATCTGGAGTCCTGAACGCAGTCTTGTCTATACTATGTTCAGCTACCCTGAGCTGATGGAATCCCGTAGCAAGATCAAGCTGAGAGAAAACAGAAGCACCGACAAGCTGGTCAAAGAGATCATCAATCCTCGGTAATGGGTGTCTGTTCTTCTTAGTCAGCTTATTCAACTCTCGATAGTCAACACAGAGTCGGAGAGAACCATCTGCCTTGGTAGCAAATACCACAGGCGCTCCCCATTCAGATATACTTCGTCTAATGAAGTTCTTTTCAAGCAACTCCTTTACTTGCTTACTTAGCTCCCGCCTTTCACGCGGAGCCATATGCCGAACAGGCAAAGAAACCGGCTTTGCATTATCCACCAGATAAATGCGGAAATCAATTTCTCGCTTAGGGGGCAACCCCCTAACTTCATCAAAAACATCCGGATACTCTCGAACCACTCTCACAGACTGAAGAGTTTCCACTGACGAGTCGAGTGATTCCAGATAGCACAACATGACGGGACCTCTCGGATCACAAGAAACCTCTAGGGTGTTTCCGAGGCGAGTCACGAGCCTCACAACCCGATGCTCACAATCAAGGATGGCTCCATATCTGGACAACCAATCCATGCCCAATATCAATCCGTATCCCCTAAAACCAAGAACATAAGCACTGCACCAGAACTCTACACTCAGTATAGAGATCCTCAAATCCCCACATATCATAGACAAATGGGCGGAACCCCCAATAGGATTTGAGACACATACGGGATCATCTACCAAGCTAGTACTAAGGTGCAAACTATCAACAAGATCAGATGAGATAAAGCTATGCGATGCACCAGAATCAAACAAGGTACGAACTGGAAAATTAGAAATATATGCAAGGCTCTCAACAGAAATACTACCTCGATCGGGAACTGGAGCGACATTAAGAGCATGAACTTGCCCTCCTGAAGGTCCAGCACGCTGAGTCTGACCCTGGCCTTGCCCTTTCTTCCTCGGGCAATCCTTACTGAAATGTCCAGTCTCACCGCAGAAAAAGCATTCACCATTCTTCCTTTTTCTCTTCTTACAATCCTTAATAAGATGCCCAGCTGAACCGCAATAATGGCACTTCCCCTTATTGTTCTTGCCCTTGTTGTTGTTCCCCTTGTTGCCTTGACTCTTGTTCTTGTTCTTGTTCTGATTGCCTTGACTGCTCTGACCACTCGGATTTCCCTGATTTCCTTTCCCCTGGGAATCAGTCTTCTTGGCTTGAGTATCATTCATCTTGGTCTCTTTCTTGACATCTCCCTGAAGTAACGCCATATCAACCAAACTTTCAAATGTGGCCCCATGGGGAATATGTGACATAGCCAATCCCTGCAACGGCTCATTCAATCCTCTAGCAAAACGAAGAGCCTTCTTCTGAGGAGTATTCACTATATCCAAGCCAAAACGAGCTAACTGATTGAACTTGTTCACATATTCTTTGACAGACATATCTCCTTGTTTCAAAGTTATGAACCTCTCCATTTGCAGATTCTCCTCAGCAGAAGATAGAAACTTAAGCATGAACCTTGCCCTGAAATCGGCCCACGTCTCAACAGGCCTAGTACCATTGGTGACTTCCCACCAATAAGCGGCTTCATCCTTCATAAGCCACACCGCCAACAAGATCTTCCTCTGATCGTCTAACCCAAAGATAGCAAATAAATCCTCGGTCTCTTTCAACCAATTTCTGGCCTCTACAAAAGTCTCAGTGCCTTGAAAGTTCTTGCCATCCATTGCTTTGAAATCTTTGCAAGTCTTTGCGAAGTCAGCTTGAGGATGCTGAGGGGGAGGAGGAACATGAACCTCAGCGACAGGAGGAGGAGGAACATTAACTACCGGAGGAGGAGGAGGAAGAACATTAACTACTGGAGGAGGAGGAGGGACATCTGCGGGGCCGGCTTCGGTCGCCCTAGCCTCCAAAAGTCTCCTATACCAAACAGGTACGTGCACTCCCTCCGGAATAGCAAAGTTATCGACCATACTGAAAACGAAGAAAAAGACAGATTCAGAATGGAGAAAAACGAAGGAATTTTGCTAATGGCTTTTTGGGGAATAGCCTTTAAAATAAACTAGATTTTTCTTTGGAAAATACTTTATACTTGGTTTTGAAAATAGTTTTCCAAAAGTTTTAAAAACCTTTTTGTTCCTTCTCGTAAACCATATGCTCTGATACCAAATGTAACACCCCACCTCCGCCAGGGTGACTCTTGCAAGCACTCTGACTTTGGAGGGGCGTTTGAATCAGGTAAATATGCATAATGATATATCAAGGCAGAACAAGAACATATGTATATATATATAAACAGAGTAAATAACATAGATAAAACAGCGGAAGATTTCAAACCATTTCAAAACAAGTCTGGTACAACATAATGTCAATTTTCCAAATACACAAGTCTAGATAAAACAACATCAACTGAAATAAAACTGAAATACATAAGTACTAATCCCCAAAAGAAGTGATAGCCATAGCTAGCTTCATGTCAAACCGTACACGAGCTAAATCCCACAAGCAAGCGGTCAGAAATCCAAGCTAAGCTCCAATATTCCCTCCCTGAGAACCTGGGGGGGGGGGGAACGGAAGAAAAGAGGCGAAAGAAAACAGGTCAGTCAAAAAGACTGAGTAAGCCCTACTACAATCAATGTAAACTGATAAAGTTAACTGGCATGAGCAGCAGGTATGATCATAAGGATACTAGCATGATGATATACTAACAAGGTAGATAAAGGTGTCATCGCATAATCAGGATTAAGGTTTTGCACCACAGGTGTACTAGCAAACTAACATGACTTGAATAAACAAGTATTGATCCCTTGGCCCAAGCTTTGGCCCAATAACATGAAGTGACACTCATATGAGGTCCAACCAAACGGTCTAGTCGATCGGCTCCCTATAAGCCTAACTCGTCACGTGTTGGTGTCAATACGGCCCAAACATAATTGTAGTCAGACTGTGCAGGGTCTCCCGTCGGGTGTATCAAGCCCTAGGGTGGCAACCCCTGGACACCATAAACATGAGTGCACAGTCTCGATCTACTGGTACCCATGCATGATTTCCCCGGCTTCGGACTATGTGCACGACCAAAAGTCCGCCCGGAACTACACCGGCGTACCCTCTGCCGTCGCTTTTGGTCGCTTACCTCCAGTTCAGTAATCGTGCCCCCTCCCTAGCCTAGCCCCTAGGGTCATGATGATACAAACATGGGATTACTGCTGGAGTGGACCCCCATTGCTAGAATTTTCTAGTGGGTTAAGTACGGTTTAACCCTCTCGCTAATCATGGATTAACTTGGTTAAGTGTAACGATGAGTTCACGACTTAACCCCGATTAATCTACCAAGCCCAAATTGGTTAAGTATTAAGTGGACCATGACTTAACCCTAATCACGAGGCATTAATTAATTTAATGCGCCTTAACCTCTCACATTAGACCTTGTTGTGGTTACTAGTTAAGCCGGGCGGGTCCGGGTAGCTTTACACCACAACTTGGTCTAACCTCGGGTTCAAGGTACAACATGACCAACTTCTCACATTGGGTCCTATTGTTTGTAGCAACTAGTTACGCCGGTCGGTTCCGGGTAGGTTTACGCTACAAACTCAACCCAACCTCGAGTTGGCCACACTTATCTTTTCTAAGTGTCATGTCCATCATGTTTCCAAAACATGTTACAAATTTTCAAGCAATTAGGTAGACCTAACTTAATAGGTAAATTCCCAATGGGTAGACCTAACTTAATAGGTAAATTCCCAAGCTTATGTTTTATGTCTTTTAAGTTTATCCAACCCCAAACGCAATCCCATCGCTTACATATCGCAATAGCGCATAAAGGATAGAAAGAGGGAACTTGGCATAATCATGACATAAAGGTATTGAAGCCACAAGTTTAACATGGTGGCATATGAAATGTTCGTATGTTCATACACTTGCATATTACATTTTTAGGCCTCAAAAGCATGCATAAAACCAAACTTAGCATATTGGTGATACATGGTGATAAATGACATGTAGAAATGGCCATAAGTTCGCATTTAGCCTCACATGCAAGTTATCATAAGAGATATGATAACTTACATGTTGCCAAAATGCAACCTTTAGCATAAAGCTTGAAGCTTTATGTTCACATACTCAAGATAAGCTTGCATAACATGATAACATGAACCAAATGATCATCCCAAACTTGCATAACATAACTTGCATATCATATGACAAACTTGCATATCAAACTTGCATAACATAACTTGCATATCATATGGCAAACTTGCATATCAAACTTGCATAACATAACTTGATAAACTTGCATTTCATAGCATAGTAAACTTGCATATCATATGGCAAACTTGCATATCAAACTTGCATAACATAACTTGATAAACTTGCATTTCATAGCATAGTAAATTTGCATATAAACTTGCATATCATACATTTAACTTTAGAGTTTAAGTATGAAAGTAGAATAGGGCTTACAATGCTTATGAAGACACACAAAACTATGACAAAGCCCTTATGCAACCAATTAGACCCAAAATGCAAGCTTCAAATCAATAAAAATCCTTGCTTTATGATGCAAATATAGAAACTTGACTTGAATGCAAGCTAATAACACTTATACAAGCTTGAAAACACTTGTATGCATGTAAAATCTCTCATAGAAATAGTTTAGGAATTTTGTGAAGAGAGTGGAGGCCATGAGAGGATTGATTTTGCCATAGTTTAGTTGTAGGGTTGATTAATGATGATTTAGGGTTAGGTTAGGGTCTTATTTATAGATTAGGCAAGTGTTTTAGGCCATAGGATTAAACCCTAGTTGCAATCTCAGCCCTTAAAATCGAATCTGGCCCCCAAGCTCAACACAATCTCAAAATGGTGCACCAGGCTAAACAGCCCGGCTGGACCAAGTCGACAGCCAAGTCGACAGGGCTGTCGACTTGGGTCCAACCAAGTCGACTCCCAAGTCGACAGGGCTGTCGACTTGGGTACTCTGGCGGGAATTTTCCCGCCTGGCCCAAACTGGCCCAATTTTCAAAATTCAAGTTTGAATTTGAAATCTGTTTTTACTTAGAAATTTTCTGAAAACTTCGTTGGGCCCTAATCGGGTCATACGGACTCCATTTTCGAAAACTCGGACTCTATTTCGCGTATTTTTCCGAGACGAACGCAATGGCATAGCCCGTTTCCCTTGATTCAGATTTCAGAATTAAATTCTGCCTCGATTTATGTTACAACAGGTTATTGAAAATACGGGTTGTTACACGCGAGCACCTAGGTGACTCCGGTTTCGTTCAGACCCATAACGGACTTGTAAATGGATGCGTGTCCGACATTGAATTTCGTGCCATGTAAATTAATTGATATCTATTGATATATTTCTGAGGTGGCGGAGGGTTTATCCTCTTGCTAAACACCCTTCTTTGAGACGCACGAGCTCGAAGGTTATATATTGGTAGTTATCGATCGCATGATATGGACTGTCAATGTGACATGCCAAGATGCAATCGATCGGGGCTTTTGTTGAAAAGTAGGGCCCTATGGATGATGATTTAAGAATAGCCTGTTTATGCATAGCTTTGTGTATTTCATTACCTCGCGAGCCTCACACCCCGGTAGAGTCAAAAACGAGACAAGGGAACGCAGGGAGTGCATACGTTTTTTCTAGCTAGAAGTGGTGTTTGGGTTTTCACATGGCCCGGCATTTTTACTTATGTGGTTGATGGAATGAGGCACCTCTGATTTTTATTAGTCGTCAATGGCCAACTTATAGGTCCAATAGGATCAGGAAGCGTGTGTTCAGGCATAACTAATCCACTAAAGTATTTGTGGACCGGCCCTGCTGTATCCAAGGGTTCGCCAGCGTCCGAATCGTAAGACATTGCTAGAGTGTCTCGAATCGATTAGGATATCGTCCCTAGCATTGACTCATAATGGAAACCAACCTCCAATACGACATTACGGTCTTGATTGTAAACCTATATATGGCGACATAGTATATGGTAGCTATGCCGTCTAGGATTGATACATTTACTTTGAAGTATTTTTGAAACATATTAGACACTAATAATAATATTGAAAATATTATTTTTCTACATATTAAGCATTTTTTTATCATTATAAGGTAAAACTCTATCCTCCGTTTGCGTTGCATTGTGTGATGGGACCTGAGTCTTATAATGATTTCATTTTCTAAAAAGCATTGCGTTGTTTTTTACTTTAAAATTTATAAAACTTATGCACGGGAAATCCAATGGAATTAAACCCGTTCCGCGTTAGCGGCGTGGTCCAGTGATTAGCCATATTATTAGTTTAGTAAGATTTCTCATACCAGTCCCATGAATGACTCGTAGTTTGTTTCACTTTGCAAACTCGGGTGCCCTCTTTCCACACGGGCAACCAATTGATAGGTTCCAGGTAAGGATGTTTCCTGGACTCAAACTTGCTATTGAAGATGTTGGAAGATCTTTTCTTTTTATCTTTTATTTTCTTCTTGATTTTATGAGACAGTAATGGATATTGATGTATTTTGGGAGATTGAGACTTTATTTCTTTCCCTGTTTGAGAAATCTGTATTGCTAAATGTATCATGTACTGCGTACTCTGATGTTCTGTGATGATGTTTGTGATGACATTTCATTTCCGCTGCAATGATTTATATGTTCTGCTATGTAAATGTGATTTGTTATTGTTTTAATTATATTATACTCCTATGGTTATCCTTACTTTCGTTTTACGGAAATTTGGTTCGTCGCATTTGGTATTAGAGCTAAAGGTTAACCTTAGCTAAGGAGTATGACATTTTTAGAACAATAGGTCTATTTAGATTCAGTAGTATTCTAAGACGTGTAGCTCATTAGAGATAGGATTAGTAATGTCCTAGAATAAGCACAGCGGAGTAGCACATATTAATCGGCCATTACATCATTATCATGTCATCACATGTCTCTATTTCAAAAATCTTTTCTTTGAAAATTATCATTTCTCTTAGTCTGACACTTTCCTTGATGATACAGACTGATCAAGAGCCCGTGGTAGAGGTGGGGCTAGAGGGCCTGCTGGAGAAGAGACTCCGGTTGCACAAAGAGATACTACTCTGGAGGTTGAGACACCACCACCACCTCCCCCTCGTGCTTTCGATCTTGACAAAGTGGCAAAGAAAATAAAGAATATAGGGGGGTGCATTATACAGGCAAGAGACGGTGACGTAGTCGCAAGCATGGATTAAGATGATGGAAAAGATTTTGGCAGGGTAAGAGCTCGACAGAAAGCGATTTATGGCAACTTGGTTTCTAAAGGACCAGGCCCAAATTTGGTGGGAAACAGCTATGGTTGGGGGTAATGAGGCCGATGCGACTTGGGGAAAATTCAAGGAGCAATTCAATGAGAAATTCATTCCACCCTACGAAGTTGAGTGCCTTCACGACGAGTTCGCGCACCTCCAACAAGGGAGCATGACTATTTCGGAGTATGTTAAGAAATTTGATGAGCTTTCCAGATACGCCCCAGAATTAGTCCAAGACCCGCTACAGAAAAATAAAAGGTTTATCAATGGTCTGACAAGGAGGTACCATAACAGGGTGACTGCAAACATCGAGCGCCCATTTGCTAAAGTAATCGAGATGGCCTGCAGATTTGAAGAGATTGATCAGAAGGGTTCCCAATAAGAGAGAGAAAAGAATCAAGCCAACAACAAGAAGAAAGAGAGGATAAGAAAACTGAGGCGGGCAGCTCTTCCACTGCCAAGCCCCAAGAGAAGAAGAAGAGGGATAGATATAAAGTCAAGTGCTTTAATTGCCAGAGGATGGGGCATTTTAACTACGAGTGCCGAGCTCCGAAGAGGCCCAAAAGGAACGAGTTTAGACCGAGTCAGAGCCGTGGAAAGAATCCCCGTGGCCCAAGAGAATGTTTTAACTGCCACAAGCCTGGATACCTCATCAAGGATTTCCCTTTGCTCAAGAAATCCCAGGTGGCACATGTCTATGACGGAACGGCTGCACCGGCTTCTTTCGAAGCAGGTACGCCTGATGTTTTAGGAGGTACACTTAACATTAAAAATATCCCTATCACCGTTTTGTTTGACACGGGTGCATCTAGAAGTTTCATATCTATTGACACGATTAAAAAGCTAAAATTGAAACCCAGAAAAATCAAAGAACCTATTAGAGCCCATAGCCCAATAGGAGGCTCACTTATTCTCGAACAGTATTGTAGAGTGCTTGTTTCTTACTCTCACTTCCAATTTCCTTTTAATCTGATCATCATGAATTTCTCCGGGTATGATATCATACTTGGAATGGATTGGCTAGCGGAATATGAGGCTAAGTTACTTTGTGCTGAAAGAGTAGTCAGAATTAAAACTAAATTCGGAAATACGATGACTATACCATGCCACGGCTCAGCCACAGACAGAAAAGAATTCTGGTCTTCTCTAGAAGTCACTCCTGCTTCTATTGAGGATATTCCTATCGTCAGAGACTATGCGGATGTGTTCGAAGAAGTAGACAGCTTACCTCCGCGCAGAGAAATCGACTTCAGAATTGATTTAGCTCCTAATGCTAGGCCAGTTGTACACCCTATCTGAAGGATGTCACTGAAAGAAAACGAGGAGCTGAGCAATTAAACAAAGCAGCTTTTGTGGAAGGGTCTGATCAGACCTAGTTTCTCAAGCTGGGGTGCAGCAGTGGTTTTCGTCCTAAAGTCAGACGATACCCTCAGGCTATGTGTGGACTACCATGACTAAATAAGCAGACTCTGAAAAATAAATACCCACTGCCCCGCATTGATGATCTGCTAGACCGTTTGAACGGAGCACGAGTATTTTCTAGGATGGACCTAGCTACAGGTTTCCACCAACTATGCATTGCCGAAGAATGCGTGCCTTTGACAGCTTTCAAAGGACCAGATATATTTTATGAATGGCTAGTAATGCCCTTCGGCCTATGCAATGCTCCAGCATAATTCGTAGATCTGAGGAATAGAGTCTTCCGAGATGTTCTAAATAAATTTGTGTTGGTGTTCATCGATGATATCCTTATCTTCTCTAAGTCCACTGCTGAACACGAAAGACATCTGAAAGAAATCTTGGAGATTTTGCGCAGAAATGTGCTTAAAGCCAAATTTTCCAAGTGCATATTCTGGAAAGAAGAGGTGAAATTCCTCGGCCATGTTGTATCTAAGGAAGGCATCTCAGTAGATCCGGGAAAGATCTCGTCCATCAAAGATTGGAAGCAGCCTACTACGCCCACTGAAGTCAGAAGTTTCTTAGGTATAGCTTGTTACTATTAGAAATTTGTTAAGGATTTCTCGAGATTATCTTGTCCATTGACGAAGCTGACTAAGAAGCATACCAAGTTTAATTGGACACCTGAGTGTGAGGTAGCTTTCCAAGAGCTGAAACAGAAATTGATCACTACTCCTGTGTTGACCATTATTGATGGTAATCAGGATCTGAAAGTCTGGACAGACGCTTCTAGAGAAGGTTATCCTTTTCATCTAAATAAACATGTCAGAAATGGCATTTTTCAAATGACAGATCTTATTTTAACGTGTTATTCTTTTTCTCTATTTAAGGTATTGGTGCAGTGCTAATGCAAAGAGACAAAGTTGTCGCATATGCTAGCCGCCAATTAAAACCACATAAGAAGAATTATGCCACTCATGATCTTGAGCTAATGGCCATAGTATTTGCTTTGAAGATATGGAGACACTATCTCTTGAGCGAGAAATTTGAGTTGTATACTGACCACAAATACTTAAAATATCTATTCACCCAAAAAGAGCTGAACTTGAGGCAACAACGTTGGGTTGAATTCCTTGCACCCTATGACCTGGACATCTTATATACTCCAGGGAAAGCCAATGTAGTGGCAGATGCTCTAAGCAGAAAGAATTCAGCCAGCACCAACCTTATCCTTGCTAATCTCATCATTACCTCTACCTTGATCGATAAGATCTCGGCTCTTCAGAAGAATGATGAATTTATTTAGAGAATCATCAAAAGGGTCAGGGAAGGCGAATCCATAAGTTTCCAGATTGATGAGAAAGGAGTTCTGAGGCTATCGGGTCGAATTTGTGTTCCGAATCTTCTTGAGCCCAGAAAGGAAGTAATGGACGAATGCCACAAGTCTAAGCTCAACATTCCCCGGGTGTGAGTAAGATGTACCATGACCTAAAGCGTAGTTTCTGGTGGAGATCTATGAAGAGAGACATCTCTATATATGTTTATAGATGTCCCACCTGCCAACAAGTCAAAAGCGATCAGCAAAAGCTAGCAGGTCTATTGCAATCGCTAGGGGTTCCAGGTTGGAAATGGGATGAAATTTCTATGGACTTTATTGATGGCTTGCCCAGACTAGGAAAGGCAATGACAGTACATGGGTGATCGTAGATCACCTCACAAAGACTGCCCATTTCATTCCTGTCAAATCCAATAGAACAGCTCGGAGTCTGGCACAGCTTTATTTTATAGAGATTGTCAGACTGCATGGAGTTCCCAGCAGCATTGTCAGTGACCGCGATCCGATATTTGCTAGCAAGTTTTAGGAAGCTTTCCAAGAAGAGCTAGGGACTAAGCTGAATATGAGCACTGCTTACCACCCTCAAACAGATAACCAGATTGAGAGGGTGAACCACGTATTGGAAGATTTGTTGCGAGCGTGCATCTTAGAATTTGGTGGGTCATGGGAAGATCATTTACACTTGGTGGAATTTTCTTATAATAACAGCTACCAAGCAAGCCTGTAGATGTCCCCATTTGAAGCATTATATGGCAGGCCATGCAGATCTCCAGCATGTTGGGTAGAACCCGAAAATCGATTGGTATTGGGTCCCGACATGATTCATGAAGCCATGGAAAGAGTTGACTTTATTAAGAAGCGTTTGCTTGCTTCCCAAAGCCGACAAAAGAGCTATGCAGACACTCGAAGAAGGTATTTAGAATTCTCTATCGGCGATCTTGTATACTTGACAGTTTCCCCACTGAGAGGTATAGTTCGATTTGGGAAGACTGGGAAATTGGCGCCGAGATTCATTGGTCTATTTCCTGTTCTCGAAAGGATTGGAACTCTCGCCTATAGAGTGCAGCTGCCTGACTGGTTGCCAGGGGTCCACAATGTATTTCATGTGTCCTAACTCCAGAAGCATGTTCATGATCCACATTTAGTTGTGGAGGAAGCAGCACAATGAGATTTGGAGATTACCCCGGCCCTAGCAGTGAGAAGGGAGCTAGTGAAGATTGTGGGCAAAGAAACACGAGTGCTGAGGAACAAGAGGATCCACTTAGTCAAGGTGCAGTGGAGCGGGGATCCTAGAGACTGTACGTGGGAGACCGAGGATAGCATCAAACAGGCCTATCCCAAGTGCAGAGTGGATATCTCTGAGTGACTATTATGTTGAGGTACATTTACAATACCTTGCATTTTCTGTTTTGTTTCCTACTCTACTATTATTTCCTTTTCGAGGACGAAAAGCTTTTAAGTGGGGGAGATTGTAACAACCCGGAAAATCCGAACGAATTAATTTTTTTTATTTTGGCTATTTCAGTATATTTGGAATAGTTAAAATAATTTATTTTAAATAATAACGATTAAAATTTATTTTAATCAAAGTTAGAGCAAAAGTATTCATTTTGATTTCTAAAGAAATTAGAAATAGTACGGTAGTTTGAAAAGTCAAACCTGTACTTTGACCGAACGTACCGGATTCAAAATTTAACGGATTTTGGTGATACCAAAAATATCTAAATCTGTTTGAAAATATCTTTTCAACGAATCCGAAAAATCGAAATTTCATAGCGGGAATCAAAAGTTATGGTCAGTTGAATATTCGGAATAGTCGCTATAGTATAATTTATAGCCCGTATAAAAGGCCATTTTTCAAACGACCTCCGTTTTCGACGAAACCACTTTTGTTGGATTTATAATGTCAAATTATTGATAGGTTTCAATTTTCATAATTTTTCGAATTAAGATGTGAGCGTAGTAAACGAAAATGTGTTTTGTCAATTTCAGTCAAATACGATCGACTTGAAAATAGCCATTTTTCAAAAATTCTTAGAATTCGACGAAATTAATTTTTTTAGGACCGTATCGTCAAGACAAAGCCAGAAATAATTTTTCTGGATTTTTCTGAGTTCGTATGTGGCCCCGGTGGATTTAAATATTCGATCAAATAAATTATTTAAGTAATTTAAATATAAAATTAAAGATTTCAGGCCACAGACAGTCGTTTTGGCCGATGAGACCAAGCCTATTGGATCCGGAACATGGGCTATTGGGTAGGGTCAACTCCGGTTGGACTGAAATCGGATTAGTTTATGATGCAGGGATTTGTTTGTAAAAATTACATTTAAATATTATAAATAATACAAATTAAACCCTAATCACTATTTATCTTCTTTGTGCCGCCGCCACCATGTTTCCAATGGCTAAAAACTTCCTGACTTCAACCACTAATATCCACCAATCCTCTCAATAAAACTCCTCACTCTAGTTCAAACTTTCGAAGAGATTTTCCTCCTCTTTGATTCTGTACGATTGGATCGTAAAACCATCAAGTCTTTGAAAATAATCATTTTTTATTGATTTGGATTAGAATTTCCATTTCAATAAAAATAATCATTTTTATTAGATTATTGATTTGGATTAGAATTTCCATTTCAATCAAAATAAATCATATTGTTGTGTTATTGATTTGGATTAAAATTTCCAGTTCAATATTAGAAACATTATTTTGATTATTTTTGTTGAACTAAATTAGATTGTCAATTCAACATTAAAGCATGGTTTTGGTTATTTTGTTGAATTGCATTAGATTGGCAATTCAATATTAAAAACATTATTTTGACCATTTGGTTGAATTGAATTAGATTGTCAATTCAAAATAAAAACATTATTTGGATTATTTTGTTGGATTGAAATAGAATTGTCAATTCCATATAAAACATTATTTCCCCATTTTTATTTAGTTGAAATAGAATTTGTAAATTCAATGTAAAATATTATTTTGTTATTTTATTGGATTTAAGAGAATGGTCAAAACAATTGAAATATGTCGTTGAATTGAGATAGAAATGCAAATATACATTGCAAAATAAAGATGTTCTTTTATTTGCATTCGCTAATGCAAATATACATTGCAAAATAAAGATGTTCTTTTATTTGCGTTCGCAAATGAAAATATACATTGCAAAATAAAGATGTTCTTTTATTTGCATTCGCAAATGCAAATATACTTTGCAAAATAAAGATGTTCATTTATTTGCATTCGCTAATGCAAATATATATATAGAAATATAAAATTATTCTTTTATTTGCATTCTCTAATCCAAATATATTTAGAAATATAAAGATGTTCTTTTATTTGCATTCGCCAATGCAAATATACATTGCAAAATAAAAATGTTCTTTTATTAGCATTCACTTATGCAAATATACATTGCAAAATAAAGATGTTCGTTTATTTGCATTCGCTAATGCAAATAAATATAGAAATATAAAAATGTTCTTTTATTTGCATTCTCTAATGCAAATATATTTAGAAATATAAAAATGTTCTTTTATTTGCATTCGCTAATGCAAATAAACATTGCAAAATAAAGATGTTCTTTTATTTGCATTCGCTAATGCAAACATATATTGAAAAATAAAGATGTTCTTTTTTTGCATTCGCTAATGTAAAAATATATAGAAATATAAAAATGTTCTTTTATTTGCATTCTCTAATGCAAATATATTTAGAAATATAAAAATGTTCTTTTATTTGCATTCTCTAATGCAAATATATTTAGGAATATAAAATGATCTTTTATTTGCATTTTCCAATGCAAATATGCATCGAAATAAAAATGTTCTTTTATTTGCCTTCCCCGTTACAACTAAACATTAAAATGAAAAGTTGCGTTTCTGCTTGCATTTTAGATGCAAACAAAAACATTAGAATGAATATTACATTTTTATTTTGTATTTTAGATAGAATTAAAATCATATTTTTGTTTGCAATTTTAGATGCAAACAAAACAATAGAATTAAAATCATAATTTTTGTTTGCAATTTTAGATGCAAACAAAACAATAGAATTAAAATCATATTTTTGTTTGCAATTTTAGATGCAAACAAAACACTAGAATTAAAATTATATTTTTGTTTGCAATTTTAGATGCAAACAAAACAATAGAATTAAAATCATATTTTTGTTTGCAAGTTTAAATGCAATCAAAACATTAAAGTTAAGATTACATTTTAATTTGCATATTTAGATGCAAATAAACCTCGTAGTTAAAGGATTACAGTTTTATTCGCATATTTAGATGTGAATAAACGTCGTAGGTAAAGGTTACATTTTTGTTCGAAAATTCAGTGCAAACAAAACATTATAATAAAGATTACACGTTGTTTACGTTTTAGATGTAAATAAGAACGTGAATTAAAAGGTTACATTTTTATTTGTAATTTAGATGTGAATAAAAACATAGGAATTAAAAGTCATACTTTTATTTACATTCTAGATGTAAATAAAAGAATAGATTATAGTGTCGCATTTTTATTTGCATTTTAGATATAAATAAAGGCTAGTATTTTAAGAGTCACATTTTAATCGACATTTCATATGAAATATAAGAATTAATTTAGATGTTAAATTGTTTATTGTTACTCTATATACATTAAAAATAGTAGGAATCGCCAAATAATATATATATATATATAAATTAAAATTTTAAATGAATCGCGTGCGGCAGTTTGCATTTCGGCAATCGTAACTTCAAACGATTATACCGTGAGATCCAACCGTCGGATTTTCTCAAAATTGGAACCGTTAGGACCGTTTTAGGAAGATCTTTCCGATGATATAAACTTTATCAAAATCCAACAGTTAGATTTAAAGATATGTGTAAAACAAATTTTGGTAAAAACAGCGCCAGGGCCGCCCATTGACCCGAAGCGTCGTTTAATTATATTGAGCTATTTTTAAATAAATAAAAATAACGATAAATCGTTATAAATTAATATTAACGATATTAATGGTTTAAATGATAATAATTCGAAAAATTATTTGAAAAGACCGAGTTCAACTCATTTTAAATAATTTTATGGCGATTTAAAATTGAAGATATCAAAGATGGCGATTGAAGACCGGCGATCTTCACTTCGAAAGGATAACTACTGATGCCTAGCATCGGCTAGCTACCAATAAAGAGTTAAAGTGGTAGTTGTCCGGACGCACTTGTTGATCGTCCAGATACGCGAGCAGCTAGGTGACTCCGGTTTTGTTCAGACCTAGAACGGACATGTAAATGGATACGTGTCCAATATTGAATTTCATGCCATGTTAATTAATTTATATCTATTAATATATTTCTGAGGTGGTGGAGGATTTATCCTCTTGCTAAACACCCTTCTTTGAGACGCACGAGATCGAAGGTTATATATTGGTAGTTATCGATCGCATGGTATGGACTGTCAATGTGACATGCCAAGATGCAATTGATCGGGGATTTTGTTGAAAAGTGGAGCCCTATGGATGATGATCAAAGCATAGCCTATTTAGGCATAGCTTTGTGTATTTCGTTACCTCGCAAGCCTCACACCCCGGTAGAGTCAAAAACGGGACAAGGGAACGCAGGGAGTGCACACGTTTCTTTCTAACTAGAAGTGGTGTTTGAGTTTTCACATGGTCCAGCATTTTTACTTATGTGGTTGATGGAATAAGGCGCCTATGATTTTTATTGGTCGCCAATGGCCAATTTATAGGTCCAATAGGATCGGGAAGCATGTGTTCACGCATAACTAATCGACTAAAGTATTTGTGGACCGGCTCTGCTGTATCCAAGGGTTCGCCAGCGTCCGAATCTTGAGACATTGCTAGAGTGTATCGAATAGGTTAGGAGATCATCCCTAGCCTCGACTCATGGTGGAAACCAACCTCCAATACGACATTACGGTCTTGATTGTAAACCTATATATGGCGACATAGCATATGGTAGCTATGCCGTCTAGGATTGATACATTTACTTTGAAGTATTTTTTGAAACATATTAGACACTAATAATAATATTGAAAATATTATTTTTCTACGTATTAAGCATTTTTTATCATTATAAGGTAAAACTCTATCCTCTGTTTGCGTTGCATTGTGTGATGGGACCTGAGTCTTGTAATGATTTCATTTTCTAAAAAGCAGCGTTGTTTTTGACTTTAAAATTTATAAAAAACTTATGCACGGGAAATCCAATGGAATTAAATCCGTTCCGCATTAGCGGTGTGGTCCAGTGATTAGCCATATTATTAGTTCAGTAAGATTTCTCATACTAGTCCCATGACTGACTCGTAGTTTGTTTCAATTTGCAAACTCCGGTGCCCTCTTTCCACACGGGAAGCCAATTGACAGGTTTTAGGTGGGGATGTTTCCTGGACTCAAGCTTGCTGCTAAAGATGTTGGAAGATCTTTTCTTTTTATCTTTTATTTTCTTCTTGAGTTTATGAGACAGTATTGCATATTGATGTATTTTGGGAGATTGAGACTTTATTTCTTTTCTTTTTTGAGACATATGTATTGCTAAGTGTATCATGTACTGCATACTCTGATGTTTTGTGATGATGTTTGTGATGACATTTCATTTCCGCTACAATGATTTATATATTCTGCTATGTAACTATGATCTGTTATTGTTTTAATTATGTTATACTCCTATGATTATCCTTACTTTCGTTCAATGGAAGTTTGGGTCGTCACAGCCTTTCCCCAAGGCCCGGGGTACTCGACCTACAACCGGTCTTTTAGACGTCTCTAGTGTACCCCTGCTTCGAGCCTGCTAGAACTTACGGCAACGATAATTTCTCGGCCTTCACATCTCGAGTCACCCAACCTGATGACTTTTCATGGCTCAAGCAACCTTCTCGAGCAACCATTATCCACCAACTCATGACCTTTGAGTTGTCACCTCATTCGTTGTTCTACACCGATCAACGAGCACCTTCCAACACTTCGAACCTTCCTACTTGAACGACTTTGAAGTTACACCATTAACGAGCCATATTACACCACTGCGCTACGGCATAGGTTCGGACAGCGCTCTCCGAAAAAAATTTAAAACATTTTTTTGTTAAAATCCGAGTCATACCCGAAAAATAAAATTTTCTGAAAATCAACACCAGTCAGTTGGTCCTCCCAAAACATCACTGGTCGCTCCTCCCAAAACATACCGGTTGGTCCTCCCAAACACACCCCTGGTCGGTCCTTCCAAACACCACTGGTCGGTCCTCCCTAGTCACCACCGGTCGGTCCTCCCTAGTCACCACCGGTTGGTCTCATAGCCTCTTCTGGAATCACCAAAACCTGTTACCTTGACCGGTTGGTCCTTCTTTGAACTCCACTGGTAGGTTATCTAGTCACTACACCGATCGGTCTAGAAAGCAACTGCGTCGGTCGATCAATCTTCTGCTTTTGCCACCGGTCGGTCGGTCTTCCTTCTGACTTGTTCTCCAAGTCATGAGTCTTTCGACCGATCGGTCCCCTGTACAGGCCTATACCAAATCCAATTTCGATCAAAACTTCGCCAATCGATCGAATCGACGAAATATACTCGTCTAACTCATTCAATACAATCATAAGCATGTCATGAACACACTAACAACATGAATATGACGATTTCACCAAAAATTATACCAATTCACTCAAAACTAGTGATAAATGAACATATGAACAGAAATGATGGACCTATATGCAAAATCATATGAAACCATATGGAAATTATCAATTTAATCTTGATAAATTAGGTCCTATGGTGTTCATATGAAAATAGACACATAATGGTGTAAATCTACGGTAAAACATTCCAATTTGATGGAAAACATGCACAAATACTCATATACTTCATTGCATTCATGTGAAAGATGTAAATCACTCACCAATCAGCCAAAACAAAGCAAAATCGAAGAAATAGAATTTCGAACAGCGAAGTGATAGCTCCTAGCCCTTCGATTTGATGAATCCTCACTTGAAATGATGTAGATCTAGCCTCCAATGGTGTAGATCTACGATTTCCATTCTTAGATTTGGATTTTTAATGGTTGAAAGGTGTAGGAGGAAGAAGGAGATCAGTGCCTCCAAATGAGAGAATGAGAAAGTAAACCTTTTCCCTCCACTCTCACCCCCTATTTATAGGATTCCACCAGCCCACTAATGGGCCTCTCCAATTCAGTCCATTAGGCTCCCAAACCTGAACAACCAACTGAAAAATCTTAAAACAACGATTTCTCCCAAACCGTTGAGCCAAATCGTTAATGTAACCACTCTACGGAAAGGCAATCATCAATTCCTTTCCAATGGCACAGGTCTCACCCTCTAATTCGACCTGAGTCAAAAGTTATGCTCTATACAAGACTAACAGGGGAAAAATTGTCACAAACAAAATTGGTAAAAATTATGGACATGTCTCACATCCCCATAAGCAACATATTAAAAGATGAGAATGATCCAGCCCTCAGGGAATAAAATAAAAATATTTTACGATCTTCCGATATGTAAAATACGGACTGTTACAAAGTACTTGAATAACTGGTTTGATAATGTTCTTCCAAAGAGCTTAATAGAGTTGAGAGGAAATAAGAGTAATAAAATTCTAGCTTGGACGGTAGTAAAACTTTCGGTCATGGATGAGATATATGCGGATGAGTTTGCTCATGGTTTTTCCTACCTTCAAGGATTATTTTGGATTGAGTTATAATTTAGGGACTGTTTGGCTCAGGTCCAGTTTAAGCTTCAACATACAGAAAAACCCCTTATTATAAGCCTTTATAAATTAGGTCTCTATTTTTCGTAAATCATCAGAAAAACAACATAAAAATTTACGAAAGTTCAAAATTTAATTCAACACATAATCATCATTATATTCACGCAAGAAAACTACAAAATATATGATTTAAAAACAAAAAAAATCTGCATGTACCGGTGAATTCCTGCATTTTTTTGAAAAACTGCAGACGTCGCAGCAATTATGTCAAAAAACTGCATATTTCCATGCAATTTTTACTGATTTGCATGAAAATTCAAACTCAAAGACAACACTTATTCAAACATTCAAGTATTGTAGAAAAATCATCAGAAAATGATAAAAATTGCATACAAACGAAAAATGAAATATTTTCAGTAAATTGCTACAAAATATACAACTATTTGCAAAGTTTGCAGATATGTATGCAATTTTTCCATGTCGTAACATAATTTTACACTACACTGTAAAATAGTTGCATATATGTCTACAATTATTTATAATAATTGCAGACATTGCTGCAACTATTCTTCCGTCTTTCAATATATGCAGTGCACTGTGTAAATAATTGTAGAAGTATTTACATTTGTTTACAAAAGGGCTGATATTTCAGCATTTTCTGCATAATCATTCCGAAAATATTTAAAAAAAAATTATACAGCATCACAAAAAACACGAAAGTATGTTGCTACAGTAAAACAAGGACCCGATTTACAAGTAAACTTACACAGGGTGTCTCAATACATTAAGTTTCAAAATAGGGATGCCTCCCTAATTTCCACTATAATTTATGTGTATAGTTTGATAGGATTACACGTATGTAGTAGTTTAATATAAGGTAGTAAATAATTTATAGTAATATTATATAGTTAGGTCAATCCTTATTGCAAGATGGTGAGTGCACCGATCTCATATATATTATGTTTATTTATGGTTTTGACTGTATTTATTATGTTTGGTGTAATCTTTTATGCTATATGCATTATACAATGTTTGTTCAGTGAAATCTTATACGATTTAGAAATGGTTATATTAAGTATGCACAAAAATTAACACAGTTATATGCACATTTTTTATAGTGTGAGTTATTTGACATATTACCTTAATTTGTTTAACTGAAATTAGTGATTTTTTTGGAAAACAAAAATCAATCAATTTCGAAAACACTATATTTTTTTTGTTAAAATCTGGCTTAAAATAAATTTTTACAGATAATTTTATATTTCATATTAATCACCTTAATGGACGGTTTTCCAACGTTGTGCGGTTATACTAGTAATATTGTGAAACAAACATAAGACTATTCATTAAACTCTATCGCGGTTAAACATCAACCTATTTATTTGGCGTTGAAAGTTATCTTGTTGATACCACTAAAAAGGCTAGTGAGTTTTGAGTTAATATGGTATTAACAAGATATAAATGGTAGACGCCTAGGTTGCTTCCACATCCCCTGAAATGCCCGTTTATCAAAGCGTCAGGGTAAGTAGGAATGCAGTTGATTAGGACAAATAACTAAAGCAAACTACCGTGTCGTTATTTTTATTTACTTCTACTTATCCCATTTCAATCTAACAACAAGCATAATTTCATTTATTTTATTTTTCCTTAAATAAAATAGCATCGAATCATTTTCTTTTCAAATTAGTGTCGTAATGTCTCGTCTATCGTTTAAGAACCTTTTATTGAATATGTGTGCACCGTATCAATCGATTTTCTTAACAAACTTAATGAATAATACAACATCAAAACTCAATGCAAAGATTCCTCAACATATACGATCAAGAAATAATACTCATATTACCCATGAGAAAAAAAGGTTGCACACTCATATGTTTCCATTGGTATAGATCACCCAACTTCTACAATTAGAGTAACTAACACTTTGTATAACATGAACACAAGGTGGAAGTTCAAAACCACAGCAACCTAAGAAATCCCGAAAATTACAAGGATCATAGAAATCAAAAGAGTCACAGATATCACAAAAATCACAGAACTCACAAGAATCACAAAACCATAAGATTCACGGAACTCACAAGAGCCACATAAGTGAAATCACCGTATACACATAAATCCATAGATAGCTCGATGCTATGTCTATAAATAATAATAATCATCTCAAAAATGGTGAAATCATCATAACATAAAATTCAAAAACAACATGATTTTAGAAACAACCACAAGATTGGAAAGCTGAAGTTATGCCTGCACGTGCAACAACAAAATGGCTCGAAGCCATGCCGGTACTAGTATCAATGTAACAACCCAAATTCCAATGGGTTCGAAAATTCAAAGATATTCTAAATCCAAATCCGTTGAAACTTGAGTTGTATCCTGTAGAAAAGACAGAGGTAATAAAATATATCATAGCTCGATAGAACATCCCATGGCAGAATAGATAAAATATAATAATCAAATATAGTCTTACCAAAATAGCAGCACTACCTAACAAGTGCCCAAAGGCTACCAAATCTCTTCCATAAATCTAATTTGCGAGTATGTTATGAGGGGAGGGTCAGAACACAAGTTCTGGTGAGAGGACAAACTATACATTCTAGAATAACACTACATATATTGTTTAGTTACATTTTCTTAATTATAAGGTTATTCGGGTGAATAACACTCTAGTCTCTGCACATACGTCGCATCCATCTATCCCCAATAGATCAAACCTAATATAATATATATGTACCTATGCCCAACATCTCAAGGTACTCTCCATAGTACCCTCCTCATATGATCTCCACCGTCACACCACTGAAGAATGCACAACCTCCATCCTACGCTGAACTGTGCATGGAAATCTACATCGTTACGCCATGTAATCGCACAGAACCACCATTGCTATGCCACGTACGCGTACGGATCCTCGTATCTGACATCCTTGGTCGAACAACGTCTCGACATGTAGTAATGCCCTAACGAATACAATACACCACCTAATGCGTGTATCTAAACCCTCGCACGAACGTACTACCTACTATGACCCGAGTTCCATAATAGGGATGCATCCATTGCACGAAACTCAGTTAGAGCTTTCGATACCTGTAAAGGAAAGCTTCGTTAGGTCGACATTACAGATATTCATATATAGTCTGTCTCTTTTCACTATGGCTATGGGCCTACCGTGGCCCCTCACTCAACTAATAAAATACTACATTAAGAGCTAATGACATGCCCCTATCAACCGATCTAACATCCAATTTGGCGTGTCCCTTAACAAACGACCCGATAGTGAAAGATCGTTCGTCTGTTGGTTTAGATTTAGTCATTCCGCATCCGACTGAATGTCGATGGCAGGTATCCGACGATTACTATCCCTAATTTGGTCCTGACCACCTTCTCACAGAGCAAGACAAACCGACGAATCACCCAACGTCATCTGCCATAACCTTCTGACTGCCACACCATAGTTGCAGTCAAGGTATACTCTAGATGGTGCAGTAGACCTGCCTCCAAGCGACGACTTCATACGGTTGTTCATCGGAGGGTCATCTCAGAGTACCGTACCACGTATCGTGGAAGCCTCGTGCTTCCCTCCAGTATCGTAGAATAATTATTTGGACGCGCTCCTCTCGTGTCTCCAAACACCAAGATGATCTACCTCCTTGGGTTCTTTATCTCCATATGTATGGAATAGTCCAAGCGCATCATGCCATCGTGTTATTAGATCCTATGTCTTATCTTTTAATCACTTGCTTGCTTTAACTTATCACATTGCTAATTACTTTGATTATTTACACACTCATTTTCTATTCAATTTACTAGTTTGTTAGCTTATATTTGGTCGCTTACTTTCCATAATTAGCCGCATGCTACTGGAATGAATCATATCTATGAGCCACTTATTTTTCCAAATCAGCCCCACATTGCTAGAATGGACTTCTGCTTATTATTATTACATACATCACACTTAATATTTCTCTATTTATAAGTTTACTAATAATAAGCCTCTTCTTCTTTTTTTGTGTAATTTTAACCTCATGTTATACCGTTACCATACTCGTTGTTGTGGTTTTACTTATTAACTTAGTTCCCTTAACTAAGGTTTATTAATAAGTTCTCATATTTTATTATAACCCACATTATAATTCCACTTGTCCCTGGGACAAGTATATCTATTATATTTCATCCATATTCATATAATTAACTACAGTAGGTTATATTCTCCTTTCATCACATTTTCCTTTGTTTCCTTATTATTTAAGCAAACTCTTGTTGTTTTTACTTTCTTTTATTTATCATTTTTGGAATTTTTGTTATTGCAGGAAATATTTCACACACTTTGTCAACTTGGTTGATGGAAATGTACAAAAATCTGCCACAATATACATCAATAAAGATCCATTGCGACAAGCTATTTCTCTTTATTACATCACGTATATATATTGGATTAGTGTGCAATTCTGCAAAAACTCCTATTTTAAACTAATCCCTATTACCTTTCCTTTTCATGCAACAATGTTCTTTGTAATTTACCGTAATGGTAATTATGGAAATGTATCCCTTTTACACCCACAACTAACTCAATCCACTACTAATTCTCTTTTTTTAGTTATGTGTTATTTCCTATTTTCTTACCCAATTTCCCATTCCAATTTAATTACGGTAAATTTCTGTACACAATTAGGCTTACTATTTCTTATTCCATTTTTTTCCACATTTTACTGCAATTTTTCCTAACCCAGTCTTTTGATTACATTCTGAAGAATACACTTCGGGAATATACACATAATCAATGTCAAATTTACAATTTTATTATTACAGTAATTTCTCAAGCGCAAACAGAAAGATATAGGAATGATTTACATAATAGTAATATTCTTAATGCTTTTAGGAAATGAATTACATCACAATTACCACAATTTTAATTATTCATCACATCAAAAATTATAGGGAATTAAACGATAAATATATCATTACAAAATGCATAATTTAAATTCATTCACCTATTAGCTTTCCAATTCAAGAATTTGATTAAGAATATTAACTGTGGTTTCTCCCTAATTTGATTCAATACTATAATAACCAAATATTTACAATTCAGAACACAAAAGAAAACAAAACAATTGAATTGGAATCAGATCCACGGAACTTACCTCATACGGAAGGGAATTCTGAGCGCTTATAATCCTAAGTTATGAATTTTAGTCTCCAAATCTTGTTTTTTAAGGCCTACACTAATTTAATTTGATTCACAAAGGTTTGGAGAAGAAATGAAACGGCAGGGCTTCCGTGTCTACTCAGAAAATAATGAGTTTGATGGCTATCCCTATAAGTTTATTTATAGTCGCTCAAAAGAACCTGGCACTTTAGATTCGCGAAAAGCAAATCAGAACCATCGGTGAAAATAAAACACGTCACCTGATTTTAAATAGATCATGCCGCCTGCATAATATGGGTCGATCCAACTCCTTAGGTCGACACTGGGTCGACCCAAGCACAAGTATGGGTCGACCCATACATATTTTAAAGAAACCATGTATAGGCCTTTTAATACATGATTATATCTTACTTAAATTTTTTCTTAATGTTATAATTTAATTTATTTCCCCATTCTTTAGCCTTATCTATTTCAAATTTCAAACACGAAATTAATACACACATATAGTTTCTTCCATTTTAACTTTCTACGTGTTTAATCCTTGTTTAATTCAGTGAATGTTATTTTAATGCGCATCAGTTCCATTTCTAATGAGCACCATTAATATATTAATATGCACATATCTATTCTAAATTAAAACACTACTCAATTACTTTCCTCTTTCTGACTGTATTTATTTCAATTTCAAACGACTGTTTTATAGGAATTTGTGTACATTCAGAATTTAAAAATAGATGGTCCGCCTTAAAAAATAAAATTAGTTGACTGCTAAATACAGTCACCTGTACAATATTATAATTTTGTTATAAGTCATAATAAAAGAGTGTTACATAACACTATAAAAATCGGTCGGCTATGCCAAAAAAAGCATTTAAAAATAGAAATTATATTTGCACACATTTACATACAAATATTTTTTGACGTTAAACTTCTTACGTTCATAAATTTGTCATATGAACCCCATTCAGAAAGTATTATATATGTAAATTTATCAGATAGTTGCAACGAACGCAATAGTAAACGTTCTTAAGCCCAATTCTGACAATTCCAAAAATACCCATTTTCCATTCACGTTTTCTGTAATTATTTAATTGAATAATATTCTAAAAATGCGGGGTGTTACATTCTCCCACCCTATATGAAATTTCTTCCATGAAATTATATAAAGGTAAGCATATGTAATTTCTAGCATAATTTACAACCATCATGCGTGCATCCAGCTTTACAGCCATCTGTGCATTAGTGCAAAGTGCTATTATTATAAAAATTATGTATGCAATGAATTTCTAAGTGGTACCTCCTATATAAATGTTGTCTTTTTCAAAAGTATTTTGAAAACATTATGCACATAACCTAAATATAGTTGCAATTTATATATGAGTGCAATATTTTAAAAATCAAAAATATCCTTTCATCCAATTTTTCCAACACTGTTATTGAATAAGAGCGTAATTCATCGAATTTTTGCATCCAAACCCTACCAACCAATTTTAAATTTGCGAATTAAAAAAAAAACTAATTTTCCAGATTCAGTTTCTTATGTTAAAAAAGGTAAGAAGTGGGAAAGTCTGTATTTTCAATTTTGTTCTTACTCACCATTTTCCCTGTACTTGGAACCCTTGGCAATTATTCTACAAAAATTCCTAGTTCCTTTTCCAAGCACAGTTTACACAAGAAGGAATTCTATTTCAACTTTCCCAAACTTTGGGAGTATTTATTTTCTCTTGTTGTTCTCGTTTATTGTAGTTATTGCCTTTATTACTTTTCATTTTATTTTCTTTTTGTCATTCATTTCTTGCTTACATTGTTAATTTATCTGTGACATCATATGTTTTTATTCTTTTCTAGTAATCATCCCACAAACCTAGAAAAAGAATGTCATACTAAACCATTCTATTTTCAACAATAAAATAAAATACTACATAGGATTGCAACACCATACTAAAAGAAAAGAGCTATACTACAATCACTGCTAGGCAAAAGGTACGATGGTTAATGTGGTTATCTACTCACGCTAGGAGAACTATGATCATGTCCCCATGACATAAAAAATCCTCATCACTGAATCCATCTGACCATAACATTCCTCCTTTCCATCTACCACCCTATACAAACCCATCCCACGTACCTGCTAGTTCCATGAGGCATTCTCAATTATCCACTAATGGTGTATTGATATCCATAGGCAACCATACTCGATACCTAAACGGATAAAAACCCGACAACTCTTACTTCACCATAAAGTAACCTCATATCCTTGCGCCTAGTTCTTATCATTTCTTAAAGTAAGACAACACGTCATGCCTTCTAATTTCCGAAGGAGAGCTAAAAATTGGATTTTCATTAATCACACATCATACCATAGTTTCATATAAGAACTCCAAACTTGCTCTTGCTTTTCATTTACCTTTTATTCCCATTAGCTATGTTCTAGGCCTTCCCTTGAAAATTTAAGCTTCTCTATTTTATTACTGATTTTCATGGGAACTTAATTCTCATTTGAATTAACCGACCTTTTCTACTTAACTTGTATCATCTCTTAAATCAATATTTATGCGGAACCTCTCTACTTCCTTTCCACATAAACTATACAAGTTTTAAGTTTTCCCCTTAATCCTTTTTCGTAGTAACCACTAAAAAGACAATTTTCTAACATTATTTTATTCAGTTCACATACATTAACCTACAACCTTTTTAATATTGACCATTTTCCATTTTTACTTCCCTATTTCTTACTTGAAGCTTTCTACAATTACCGCTCAAGTTTATGGTTTACTTACATACCGAGATAATTTCCCAAAGCTCTACCTAGTGTTCAAGCACACTATAGGAATTATCCTACTAAACCATTTTAATTTTTCAAAAATGATATTTTGTCAAAAACTATTCTCAAAAGTCAAAAATTTAGGGAAACAAGAATTGATTACTTCTATTCAATATTGTATAATCTATCTCAAATCTATCCAACATACATGTCTAATTCATTTATTCGTGCCTACCCTTTTCTACCTCCGTGACTTAACCCCACAACTTTCTTACACACCTTATTCTTTTGGAAAACAAATCTTTATGATTTCTTCAAATGGAAATTAATGCCAAAATCAATAACTTTCCAAAAACTTTTAAATTTAAAATTTGAAAACTCTTTCAGAAATATTTTCTTATACTTATTTCTATTTCAAGTTCTTCTAAAAGTTTAATTGAGAGACTAGGTATAAGATGCTCTCCAGACTCACACTTTTTTAAATTTCTTGCACGAAATAAACTTACTTCCTTACTAGTCCTCAAGAAAACTTCCTAAACTACAGTGGCGTCCAACTTTTGTGTTGCCCATGCACACTATATATATATATATATATATATATATATATATATATATATATCCCTAATTCATCCATTTTCCAAATACAAGGGCTTACTACCCACCCACAACTTGGACCTACCGTCCATTTCCAAGTATCGACAAATGAACTTTCCCGTTGATCGTTAAATCCACCATACACGCCATACCATGGTTTAGCCAGAACTTATTCTTTTATGACCCTTCAAAATCCTAACATTGGTGTACTAACTCTTTACTCAATACTTTACGCGTGCGGTTTTCTCAAAAGTGGGTCTCTCACATGGATCTTGGTATATATGTATATAATATTTATATTTTTATAATAAAAATATGCCACTCACTAACTATATGTGAGAATCCTAAACTTGAGCTCTGATACTAGATGTAACAACCCAAATTCCAACGGGTCCGGTTTTTCATAGATATTCTACATCCATATCCACTGAAACTATGGTTGGCTTTACTGGTATCCTACAGAAAAGACAGAGATAATAAAATATATAAGAGCTCGATAGAACATCTCACAGCAGAATGGATAAAATATAATAATCAAATATAGTTGTTACTACCAAATCCAACACTAGAGCAAGAGATTGGCGAAGGGGAATTGGAGCACCATCGGCACCAAGAGTGTGTTCCAGAAGCAGATAACCAACACCAGATTATTAGAGTAACCGATACCGAAAGCAATCAAAGAGGAATAAACTCCGAAAGCAGTCCATATGACACCAGAAGCATGAAACCAGCATCAAGATACTAGGACAACCAAGGCCAAAAGTAGAAAAGAGAAGATTTGATCACGGTCTATCGAGTTTATAATAAGAGGAGAGGGTTCAAATAGGAAAGAAAGGACGAAAAATTATAACTCGAAAACGAAGTCATGGTAGGAAGCACCAAGCCTAACAAAGGGAGATGAAAGGGCATTCGACACTAATTTACTTAGTGTCGATACAGAAGGATGTAAAGACATTAAAGGCATGAGAATCCGAAACACTGGTAAGATATCCCCAAAGTTAGCTATTGGATCCAAAGCACGTCAGACACCGAGAGTCAACTCCCGAGGTCATCAAGAGACGTACCGAAGGCTCACTATCGGAAGACCGAGATTAACCCAAAGGATTCATCGGAAGCAAACTTGAGCTTATGGGAAGAAGAGCTATCCACAATAACTCGCTTAACATCGATACTAAAAGGGGTGACGGTTCTTTGAACATGGATAACTAAAGCACGAAAGCAAATACTATGAAAACCTAAAGGCAAAACCGGAAGCTTATTGCCTAAAGCCGAAAGTCATTCCCAAAGCTATCCATACCAACGGGCTTGTTATCGATACGAAAGGTAGTAGCAGCACCAAAAGGAAGCTTCTAAGACCGAGACTAGCATTCTGAAAGCCAAAATCAACACATCGAAGGCTACGTTATATCCGATAACAATGTCAAAAAGGCGGCCGAAACCAATGGCAATCGAAAATGAAAGATGAAGAGCGGTCGGCACCTAGCTATTGCACTCGAAAGAAGTCTCTGTTGAACCAATGACAAAAGCGGTCCTGATTTGTCTACTAATAAGACCCCAGAGGTAACATTTTCGGAGACTTTGCTAATTCCCCAGTCTTGTACTCATTTCTTATAAAGTAAACCCTAATTTCTAAATCGATTTGGGGATTTCCTTTGTAAATATATATGTACTTAATTCAATAAGCAATAAAGAGTGGATCAACACTTAGTATAATTTCTATGATTTATTTAGCTACTTCCTTCACATATCATCTTATGCTTCCTTCATGGCAAGGATGACCTACACAAACCTTAACCTTTTCTCTAGATTACTGAAATACCCTTCTACAAACCATTTATCTTTTTATCTTGTGTTGTGCTTAGGGAACCCTTATCCCAAGGTAACTGTTGGTTGTTACGTCTCGTAAGCATGATACTCACCCCTTGAGGGAAGAGTAACTAATCTTCGAGTTTAAGACCTTGATCTAGGAAATGATAAACTAACTCAAGCTTGTAGGAACTAAATAATCTCATTTCTCCCTTAGGTCCACTTCCCTAGACCTATCTCCGATGTTGACAAAAAAAATCATTAACATTTTGGCACTAGGAGGGTTTGAACCTCCGACCTTGTGGTTAACAACCACATATCTAACTGTGTTGTTCTGCCCCGGATTGGACTAAGCTTTAAAGAAGCAAGACTTTGGTTGAAGATGGATGGGGAAAGAAAGAAGAAGGAATGAAGTTGCAATACATTTCTCGCCCTAGAAAATAGAACACTATCAAGGTTCAACACACAAATCTTCTTCGTATCTCGCCATCTCACCCTCACAAAATTACAAACCCAGTTTTCGATTAGGCCAAATCTAGCTACAAATTGGTTTTATTGATGTTAATTAGTTAAAACCCAGTTTCAAATTGGTTCGGTTTGGTGTTTCTTAGGCAAACCCGACTTGAATTAGTAAGTATATTTAAAATTTGTTTTTATTTTTATTTTATTTTTTATCTTTTACTTTCTTCAACAAATATGGAGGTTATTAGAGCTGGTGAGTTAGTGAGAAACCCTCTCCGTTCAATACCCTAAGTTTATTTGCTTGTAATTGGTCTGCATGTTATCAGAAGGTAATTGGTTTGCATGTTATCAGAAGGTAATTGGAGTAGTTGACTAAGAGCTTGATTCTGGGATTTCCTGTGAAGTAGTCCAGGGTTATTACTTTACGTACAAGCTTAACCTGTATGTGAGTGCTTGACTGTGTATATGAGTGTTTGAATATATTTGTGTATTATATCTTCCCAATTACTTTATTTGTTTTATTCACTATTTTATGTTAAAGGCTTGTCCATAATATTGTATGTGTAATGTGTATGTACTTAATCTTTCTACTATGTTTTTAAGTCACTATGTAGCGTGTGTTTTCTTTATTGAGTTTTGCTTTCTTTGTTTGTTTTTGTTATCTCAAGGTAATTGGAGTATCCATCAAATCTTTTCTTAAATTTTGGTTTATGTATGATCCGATTCGTGATAGTACTTTGACTTAATTGGGTTTAGCTCCCTAGATTGTAGAAGAGGCTGGCTGTGCATGTGTATTTTTTATTACTGATGCTTTGCTTTTTTGTTCTTAAATTCAATAACGATAGGCTTGTAATCATCTGAGTTTGAGTAGAAAAATTGGATAAGCAAAATGTCTCATCGAAGACTTTTTGAGTGCAAATCTTGTTTCTTTTGGAATCAAGCTCAGCTGCAAGCGCAGAAAATCTGATAGGCTTATATGTCTTGTATGTGATTTGTTTGCATGTATATTATGCTTGTTTTTGGTTTATTATGTGTATTTTGTAATTGATTTATGTATGCTTTGTAATTGATTTGCTAGAGCTAATTTGTTAATTTTTTTTCAACTATATTCTTTCTAGTTATGCTTCTTTTTTTGGTTCTTAGTGTTAAACAAATGAAACTTGATGGTGGATTGCACTTCTTTTTTTGATTTTCTTGATTGTTTTTTTGTGCTCGATAATACTTATTTGTCAATGTTTAAGATGTTTTTTGTGGTTTATTTTGAATCAAATTGTAATAAAATTCTGCCGTTTAGATTAAAAATACGATAACAATAAACTGACTTAAAAAATAAACACATATGTCCACTTATAGTAGCAAAAGAAAACCTAAGTTAAAAATTAAGTGTGCCATGGCTGAACAGTAATTGTTAAATTAAACACAAAATTATTGTTACAGTTTGGTTGTAGGTAGCTTAAGCAATATAGTTTCTGGTATTTATCTAATTCTAATTTGTTGTTTCAACTTAAGATATCATGTGAACAATATTCTAGAGTAATCTTTTGGTACTCACATGAAATTCAATCCCCTATACTCATATTTTTCTTCTGTGATTTGATTTTGTAGGAGCAGCTTGGTTCGAATTTTGGATTTGGTTAATTTTGTTTTAAATTTTTGACTTTGGACGTTAGGCTGCTTCACAACAATTTTTAATGTTTAAATTGAATTTATACTTGTTTTTGTACAATCTGCTTGTTTTATGTCATTTTATGTTTAAAATGACAATCAGGTAGGTTGCTCTACGTCATTTGAACATATGGATAAGTCATGGATTTCGAAAGATGGATATTCTTTAGAATACGAAATTAGGGTTGAAAAGTTCTTGATTTATGTGGAAGAAAAATCTAGTAACCCAAAGAAAATTCCTTGCCAATGTGCACGTTGTGTTAACTTTAGAAAATTCTCTATCAAAATAATCAGGGGTCATTAATATCAAAATGGGTTTAATTTGGGTATATTGATTGGATTTGGCATGGAGAAGATTGTTCTAAGAATATTAGGCCATTTGTTGGTAGTACATGTCCACCATCCGAAACCATTGACGTTTGTGGAGCAACATTTAATTCGGTGGGGTGGGGGGTACGATGATGATGATTCGTATGACTTCAAGTGGTTTGTCGCTGATGCTGAACAACCTTTGTATAAGGGTAATGGATGCATTAAGTTAGAGTCAATGTTAAAGTTGTATGTTTTTTGTAAATGCGAATATGCAATTGCCTGTAACATTTATATGCCAATGACTAATGAGTTTATGTTGTTTTTAACAGATTGAAGGATAGAAATGGCACCTACAAAACAGGAAATCACTAAAGTACAATTCAAAGAAAGTAATAACAACATTGAAGATGTCAAGTAGTTGTTATCGGAGGTCAAAGCATCGGATGCTGCTGATCAGTCTATCGATCCACAAGCAACAGAACCTCAACCTTCGGAATATGTAGCAGCAGTTCCCAATACTGAATCTACAAAAAAGAGGTATGGTGTTGCAAGATGCGATTTAGGATTATATAGAGTTGTGGTGAAGAAGGCTTAGGGAAAGAAAATTAAAGTAATATGTAATGAAATTGGAATTCCCATTGGAGATACTAGGTACACCTTACAGTGCTACGTAGGGTGCTGGCTAGGACTATTATTCCAATCGACATATCAAGTTGGCCAAATGTAAAGCTATGGAAGGATATTCTGGTAAAATATAATAAAATAATCAATTATACATTTGACACACACAATAATAACATAATTTGTTGTTAAAAAGTATTATATAAATTCTGTTGTTGTTATCCAACTGTATGCTTTCATATTGCTCTTTAGGTTACATTCAAACTCTCTCTTGAAAGTGAACCAGTGGTGCTAAAGTCCGCAGGGACGAAGGGAAGACCATTTAAAACTAAGTTAACTAGTGATTATGGGCTGCCATACCTTGGACAAAGGAAGAAATTAAGGAAACTCAAAAAAAAAAAAAAAAAAAAAAAAAAAAAAAAGTCTTTTGTGAGTAAGAAGGCTTGGAAGAATTTTGTTGCAGAGAGGACCTCCGAGAAATGGCTTGTATGCAAGATAACTTGGCTAATGTTTATTAATTTACTGCTAATCCTTATTTTATATAAAAAATCTTGCAATATTATTTACAAATACTTTTAAACTTGTAAATTTAATTATTTCAATTTTTTATTGTAGTTATTACTTAAGGAACAGAGTGAGTAAGCGGAAATATCCTCACCGCTTGTCAAGAAAGGGGTATATTGGTTTGCAAAGAAGTAAGAACCTATCAATTTTATTGTGAATTTTATTGATGGATTTTAAATGTTTATACATTTTAAACAGGTAAAGGCAGAGAAATTGGAGCCCAGAGAATTACCTGATCGGGCAATTTTGTGGAAAAAAGCTTATATCCCAAAGGATGAAAAGATTGATAAAGAGCTAGCGAAGATAAATGTCAAAATTGTAAGCATATGTTAACTTTAATTCACGAAATTAGTTTATTGTTATACATTGTTTGCATCGTTCATAAAAATGAAAAATAAAATAAAAATGCGATATAAATATACTTATTAATTTTTTCTATTTTGTCAAACATATACCAATTTATTTCTACTTTATATATGTTGAAGTATGCATCATTAATAAAAAGGATTGTGAAACATGTTTGTAACTAGTTGACACACACGATGAAATATATTAAATTTTATACTCGTAATTTAGCCCTATCCTTTTTTTTTTTTGCAAGGCTATAATTTAGCCCTATCTTGACATAAATTTGTAATTGTTTGTAATTTGAATGATGTTGTTGACGTAATGCGTTAATACAAAAAAAAGGCGAATTCCGACGATTCGAAAGTGAACATGTCTTAAGTACGGCACTGGAAACTCCTGAGCATTCAGGTAGGGTACGAGGAGTTGGAGGCTTTGTCACCCCTAGATTGTTCTTCAATTTGCCGAAGGGGAGAGGAATCGAATCACAAAGACCGAGTTGTTGGCCTGTGATCGACAACATGACGAGGAGTTGGAGAGAACCAAGCAAAATTTTATGGCGTATTGATGCTCTAAAGGCACTGATTAATCAATCGAATCTTCCTTCTCTAATGTTGTCTAATACAACAAGCTGCCAACAAGTGCTGAACAAAGGTAAAACCTATAATTGCGAAAGAATTACTGATGGTAGATGACTGTGTTTCTGTTGACCCCCATCCATTTGATAAAAAGGTAAAATAAGTAGTATATTTATATGTTCTAGTGCACATAATACCATACAAACTGTAATTTTAATTTCAATTATTCACTTTTAGCTGTAGGATCCACGATCATGTGAGCTTACAGTGGAAAGCATACAAAATAAGGTTGCACTTGGAAGGATCTTTTATGAACCAGAACTGTATAAGTCAGTACATGGAGTGCCTCTGTAGCCTAGTTGTGTCCTTGTTGTGGCAGATGGTTTCATCAAACGGGATACTTTGGTTTTCGTGCCGACAGCCGGTGAAATAGAGAAGGTCCACGAAGCACTTGGCGCTCACTTAGCATGGCCTCGGGACTAGATAATCTTTCCGATTATGGAGAAGGCTATAGCTATACAAACAAAAAGAAAGGACCTGCCTCAGTCAAAAGGAAGAAACGATTTGCTAAGACTGCAGATCATGTTCACCAAAACAGAGCCAAATAAGAACGTGCCTAGCTATTTCAGTATGTTGTATAAACATGCGAAATCATTTATGCTAGTTCCTGAGACCTCAATATAGATTCCTTGTGAAGCCGAAGTCCTTGGAGTTGAGAAGACGATATACATTTTTCGTGAAAATCTAATCGTCTTGTTAGAGTTTGACATGATTGAACAAGCTGCAATATATGCGTATATGGTATAATTATATTTTTAATCTTAATTTCTTGTCATTCTAGACACATGGATATGTTGATTAGCTATTTCATATTTATACATAGGTACCTGCATACTTTGGTTCATAAGAATAACGATTTAAAGTTGTTTGCCTTTGTCGATCCTGGAGCGACATTTAACTTTAACAATGAATTTGAAACTTATGTTAATTGGTTGAGAGAGGGTAATCCCGGTCGTCTATTCTTAATGCCACATAATCAAAAGTAAATGTTGATACAATATATATTATGATTTTTAAGCAAAAAAATTTACAAACTCTGACTTTTGTATATTTTCTAATAAAAACAGCCTACACTGGATTTTAGTCATAATATAAGATGGTGACATTTACATTCCCAATCATTTGTCTCATCAAGCGCATTTTTCTGCATTAGAAAAAGCATTATCAAGGTAATATATTTATACTATAAGAATGTGATTCATTTCAGATATTGTTTTTTATTACGGAACATATGAGCTGTGTGTTACTGACATTGTTAGATTCTCTTATGTAGCGCAATCAAATTTCAACACTCAAACCGAAAGAAAAAATGGAGTTCATAAAATTAAGAACCTTGTAATAAGTATTTTACACTTTAGTTAATTTGTTCTACTTACTAGTCCAGCTTCTTTTTGTAGTTGATTGAAACAATTCACCTTATTATTATTTGCCCTGATTATTATTTGAATAGGGATCTCTTAAACAATTAGGTGGTAGTGAATGCAACTACATTGTGATGCGCTATATGAAAGAATCATTTTGGACAAGGAAATGTCTTTTAACTACCAAGGTAACCTATTTTATATTTCGATTGAAAAATAGTTAGATATTTCGATAAATATATATAGTATTTTGTTAATTTGGGTGTTACACTTTTTAGTGGGTAACCAAGACAAGGAAATCCTACACGATGCATGAGCATGATGATGTGTGCCACGAGACTCTCGAATTCATACAAGACAGAATGTAAAGTTTTTTTTTACCATCTTATGAATTAATCTAAGAAAAAATGTAATGTGACAATTAATGTTGATTTTGACTTGAGAGGCAAGGAAGTAATGTACTTTGTTTATGTGGATTCATCTCTAGGTTGTTTAGAATGTTCTACATGTCGGAGTTAGGTGGATTATGGTTGGATTGTTTTGGATTGATATGGTTGAAAAAATAGATTAGTGTTGGATGTTTACAAATTGGAATGGTTGAAAAAAGAGTAATATAGCTAAAGTTATTTTGGTGTTTCTTGGAATGTTGTGGTTGGATGATCTGATTGGATTTTCTTTTGATTTTTACGTTTACATACAAATGAAAGGTATATGGTTTTTGCTATTTGACATCATTTTCATTTTGTATGGGATGTTAGTTTCAGTTGTTTCATCATATAGTTATTGTACACTGATGTCTATATTCAATATTTAACATGGCTATGAATAAGGTAACTGTTATCTATCATACGAATAAACTAATTGTTATCTATCATACCTCATTAACATCACTTACTCTAAGGAACTGATGTCTACATTGCTTGCTTTAGAAAACCGATGTATATAATAACAAATAACGTTGGTTCCTTCAAAGCGACTGATGTAATCAATATTTTTAACAATGGTTCTTTATAAAGAACCGAATTAAATTTGATTTTTTAACATCAGGTTTATTTTGCATTGATGTTAACTAGCTTAAAAAACATCACATTTACAAAAAAATAAAGATGTAATTGTTTATTTCTGCCATATGTGTTATATCTTTAAGTGGTTCTAAACCTCTTAATATAGCAATGTTCAAATCGTAGTAATACAATATTATTTTAAATTATAGTGAAAGACATCAAATATCCTAATAAAAACATTGTATAAAGTCATCTTAGACATCAGCCAAAAACCGATATGAAAGATCCTAATTTTTCTCTACACTCGCAAAGACATCGATCATAAAACACTCAACGTCGGCCAAAAACCGATGTTGTAGCTTATTTTTCTAGTAGTGCCACCAACCCGACGTTGCGAGGCCACTAAAGCACAACCCCCAACTACAGCCTGACATACAGGAAAAGTGCACCAGTCAGGAGCTAAGAAACGCGGAACAACCACATTCAGAAACCCATCAACAACCTAAAACGCTGCTACGGAAGCCACGCCCAATGCACTAGGCAATGGCTGCATCTGATACGAACCACTAACCCGACACTGCGAAACCACCGAAGCATAACCCCCAACCATAGCCCGACAGCGTACCTCGGATGCCATGCCAGGGACTAGTACAACTGGTTGCATCCGCTGCAACGCCGCATCCCACCGAATCTCTTATCCCCGTGGAGTAGAAGCTAAATGACGTAAGAAGCGACTCCCCCTTAGCCAAGCAAGACTGAACTGAGGTTGAGAAGTCGAGGCAGGATAATCACAAGAGCTCGAGAACTCATTATTGACCAAGTCAAGCGGGGTAAAGCAGTTTGCCTTTGACAAGCCGTGGCAGAGCACGGACTCAACAACCACCACAGCCAGAAGACGGGGAACCACATGACCCGAAGGAGAAGACAAGGCACAGGGACAAACAGGCGATGCAAGAGCCAAGTGACGGGTGTCTATCGACTGGCGACCACGTCTGCTATGAGAAGACGAAGCACCAAGCACCGACCATCCCGAGAGGGGAGGCGAATAACAAGAAATGAACTTCGGTAGAAACCGAATTGGAGGAGCCACCACATCAGAACCGCTTTCTCGGAAGGAGAAGGAACCACAAGCAGACATAGCCTGAGCATTCGCACAAGCCAACCGACAACAATCAGCGTTGCCCTTCGGCGCAGCTCCACCAACGAACAAAGATGGAAACCCCATAAAAGAAAACAACATTAAAAGTGGCAGAGCAGTGCCTCAAAAGCAACCAAAGAACCACCAACCTGAGCAACCGGGACGGCAACACGAGGTACCAAGCAAACAACCTCCAAAACCAGAGAAACATTGGGACAAGAACCCACAAAGTTCCCAATCGGCAAAAAAACCAAATGCGGACATCAACATCCAACCGAAACCCTAGAAAAACAAATTAGGGCAAAGCGAAGGGGAAGAGCACACCAAAGCCGATTGAAGAGAACAGAAGAGCAAGTCGACTAAATAAGCAAAGGGAGAAGAGAGCAGGGAAAAATCGCCTAATACAATAAGGAGGAAGCAGCCATAAAAGGACAGAAAGTAGTCTTTTTTTATATTATTATTAACAAAAAATGAGATATATATATATATATATATACACACACACACACACACACATATATATATATATATATATATATATATATATATATGGAAACTCTACAAAGACACAAAAATTTGACACAAATGGTGACACAATTGATTTGCACCATTGGATCTACCCATGAATTACACCTCTTCATATAAAGACAAAAAGATCTAACGGTTAAGGTTCTGTGTCTCTCTCTTTGTGTCAAATTTTGTATTCAAATAGCCGCCCCTATATATATATATACATATATATATATATATATATATATATATATATATATATATATATATATATATATGACAAAATGGAGGGGAAAACGCCAATCTTCGGTGGCTCACAAGAACACATCACAGGTGGAACAGACTTCACCGATGGTATGTATCATACAAATAAACATGAACAGAACAACTGTGTAGGAAGAAAAATAAAAAAAACTAGCACCAACAAAATCAACTAAGCCAAGGGCAATCCTGTCTTAGAGCACAACTGTCTTAGAGCACAAGAGTCCCAAGGCCCTGCCAGCCCCACATGACACCTAGAAAAGGACAACCCACTTGAAAGCTCCATTTGAACACTGAACTGAGACCAGCCTTCCACCAACCAGTTGAGTAAACCAACTAGTTCAGATAAGCCTCCTCCAAAGCATGCTCCAATCCAGAATGCTCTCCAATCAACTCCAGTGCTTTGACTAATTCCTTGAGTAAGCTTGCTAAAGATAACCTAATAATCTGGAAAAAAAGGCTCATCCCACACCTACACGACGAGGCCTAGGAGAAATAGAGATCCCGAAGGCATGATAAGAGGAGAAGATCCTAGCACTAGACCAAAAAAAGGTCTACATTTAAAGACTAGGGCAATATCGTCCACCATAGATATGATGACCAAATCAGATCTTATGGATGAGTCATTGAAGATCGCCTTATTTCTAGCATACTAAATATTCCAACAAATGTAGCACGGGATGATACTATGCAAGATCGAGCGAAGCTGTTTGTCTGTGCCTGTGGCCCACCACTGGTTAAAAGTGGTGGGGGAGGATTTGAAAGAGGGGGACAAGCCAATCAAAGTCCCGAAGTGCGACCAAACCCTCGTGACTGAATCACTGACGAAGAAAAGATGAGGAAGAGTTTCTAATGATGCATGATCTTAGAGACAACAGCAACATTGAGAGGCCAAAGGAAAGGAATGCCCAACCGCATGATATTATTGGCGTCTAAAGGTAAAGCGTCGCATAGAATTTTCCACATGAGGATAGAAATCTTGAACGCATTACGACAGTTCTGAAGAAATCTGAAATATGGGTTTCTATGTGCGGAAGATCTGGCAAGGTTCCAGGCTGCCCTAAAGGAGAAGGGAAGGTCTTTTCACGAGAGACCTTAGCTGTCAACGAACGATTTACCCCAAAAAAATGTTTTCGTATTACTTCTTTGTGTGTTAAGACTTCTACTTAATTTATCTTTTGAATTAGAAAGCACGATTTTTTTTTTTTTTTTTTTTTTTTTTGATATATTTGAATTCACGTGTTCTTCTATTTTGTGAAATATTTTAACCTTTACTTTAATTTTATCCTGATTTGAATTTGTAATTTTTTTTTTTAAGAAAAAAGAAAAAGAAATTGATTAAGAGAGGATCAGAGAAAAATAAAGGAACACAAAAGCGAGAAAGAAAATGATATGCCAATGGAAAAAAACTTTGACAACTTATAAGTTAACTTTTCTGCTCAAATTCTTTTCTTTCTTCAAAAATCATTGTTCACAGCAAAAATTCGTCAACTCTAAAAATAAGCATGTTTATACACATTCTACTCGAATGGGAAAAACAAACTCAACCACGGATGTTTTTGACCTCAATTCAATTCTCTAAAAGTCAAAACACAAACATTTCGCTTACCAACAACTTAATATCTAAATTAACAAAATACCAAGTTGTTTATACGATCAAGAATACAGACCAAAACTTGAATAGCCTCGTGAAACTAGACTGTTATAAATCACAACAGTCTAATAGTTCTACCATAATGAACTTCAGTCAGACTACATATGTATGGAATAGGTACAACACAATCACAGCAAACGTACAAGGCTAAAAATCTTTTCAACGTAACCATCAAAAAATGAAATAACTGGGATACAGAAAACCATAAAGCAGCAAAATTACCAGAGAAGACGTATTCAGTCGCAACATTCTACACTAAGGCCTCAAGTGCCTCTCCCCAGAAAAACATTCTTCGGATTCAAATTTCACTTCCACTATTAAATCCCAAGTTTTATGACCGTTTACAGTAAAATCTATATAATATTTTTTGATGATTTTTTTTGCTAGTGCAAACAATTAGTGTGTGACTTAACTTAGTTGCAGTGCAAATATTTGCAGACCAGACTATATTTATTTACATTATCAGCAGCTTTTGCTGAGCACTAACGCATAACAAGTGGTAATATTTTGTATAACTTCCACGCTAAACTACAATATAAACTTCTGTTACAGGAAGTATAGTCAAAGTTGGTGTAGACCTGTTTGGTTTCGTTTCTAAGTTATCTGCAGTGTAAATGTTTGCATAAGGAGCCTACACCAGACTTTCAATATAGTATGATGCGAAGTACACACCCTTTTTCTCTTTTTAATACTACGAATAAAAATAGTAAACACAATAAATTTTATGTACTTTCTAATATCATGCGCGATTCACACGGCAATCAACCACCGTACAAAATCGTTTTGCACAACAAATAACCGCCTACCAACACCGTTTTACACAGTCATCAATCGCCCAAACTACTGTTGATCGGTGGTTGATCACCACGGAAAACAATGTTGATTGGCGGTTGTTCGAAATAGAAAAATAATGCATTTGATAGCCCCTTAAAAAATTCGGCATTAGGAAGAGTATAGTATAAAATTTTATGGTATTTTTTAGTAAAGGTATTAGTAAGAAGAAAACATGGTGCCCTTACATTTCACCACTACAACCATAACAACAGTCATTGGCTATCACCCACATCAAAATCTGTATCCAATATTACCAGTATTGACTTCTTTGAACACCTACTTATCTGCAATCAACATGATTGCACCAATTTTGATAGAATTTCATTGAGTGCTACAGCCAAAACCACTGCTTAGACCACCATCGGTCGACCCTACACCGAAATCTGCATCCAGAAGCACCATCCTTACCTCTATCGATCACCACTACAGAAAATTTAATTTCACTGCCGTCGATTAAAACCCAAATTTTGATTAGCACAGCCAAGATTCCTACACAGCTAAGGCATCATAATTGTTCATATGACCCATCCATCGATACCAATCCTCGTTTGTTGACTTTTCAAAATATGAAATTATGGACTTTTAATGGATAAGAGGGTGGATTGTAAAAATAGTTCTGAAAACAAAAATAGACTACCAATTTCCATCTATAAATAATCAGACCAAAACAATTTTACTCATCTTTTTTTTAACAATTCTATTATAAAAACATTACTCAAACGCAAAAAAGAAAACGAAAACGAAAAAAAAAATACGGATTTCACTCAAGTTTACAAAAATAAATTTCAGATATGTCCATATGTATCAAATCCTTGGTATTCAAATTTACAAAATTGAGTTCGGAAAAAAAAAAAAAAAAAAAAAACACTCCACAATATAATATTCAATGAAAAGTCAATTACAAATTCAAGCCAAAATTAAAATTGTGAGAACTTGGGACTTTGGAGATTAAATTTTGATAAAATAATTTATTCAAAACAATTAAAAAAGAAACTTTTTGTCCAAAATCTTTCTTAAAAATACAGTTCAAAGTTCAAATTTTAAGTAACTAAATTTAATATAAAAAAGAATCCAAATTTCGACTTCCCTCCCCCTCCCCCCTTCCTTTTTTTTTGGAAGTTTCGAACATCATTGAAACTTCTCAAAAAAGACTTATTTCATGTTTGGCACCAACTTGTTTCAAAACTTTTTAAAATGAGCTCTAAAAAATAAATTCTAAATATTTTGAAATGGTGATTTATAAATAGATCTATGAAATTGTTTCGTAAATCATATATAACAAATATTCGCTCTTAAAATTTATGTTTGTTAGCTTCTACTTTTGCCAAGCTTTCTACAAGAAACTACCAAACATCACAAATGAAATAAGTTACCAGTAAGTAGTTTTGATTACTTTTAAAAAGTTAAAAAACATGATCTTACGCTGGTTAGTTTGAAAAGAAAAAATGTATTCTGTTTCTATATTCATTTAATTGTCCTCTTACTCTTTCGCCCAGGTGTTTCTTCTTTCCTTTAGTTAAAGATCCTTTTCACAGGAATTGCAATGCAAAATGATCAAAACGCACAAATAACAGGATTATATATATTAGTCGTTGCATTTCCAGAGCAATTATCATCCAAAAATTCATGATCAATCTCGTATCAATCCGCATTAAACCCAAAACAAGTGGTACACCAAAACTTCAAAATTTTGTCATCTGGCAAAATTTCTCCATTGCCACACACAACACAAAACAAGGACATTATCATAAAGAAAAATTTATCTAGTAATTAGCACCAGTCTTTATGCTTTAACAGGAAAAAACAGGAAAACTCGGAAAATTCACCTCTGTTTAACTCGGAAAATTCACCTCTGTTTCTGGCGCATGCACAACATTGTAGCTGCAATAGCAATGGTCCCTGCTGATGCTGCAGCAGCTGCCACAACTCCCCAGTTGATCGCTGCATCACAACTGGCATTTACAGAATCCACATTCATATCCCTACTCTTCTGATTCAAATCATCTTCCTCTTTCAACATTCCCTCAAGCTCCAAATTCTTCTCTTTCAACTCGATGATCATGCTCTCTAACTCCTGTTCTCTTTTACCCACTGAACTGACCAATCCTCCCTCAAGCTCTGAGTGCTTCTCCTTCAACTCTTTCACCGTCTGCTCAAGAACCACCTCTCTTGATGCCCTGCCCTTCTCATTCTCCTTTATCCTTTCAATTTCTGCCTCTAAAGTAATTTTTCTCTCTTCCAAATTACGAATCTTCTCACTCAAAATTCTGATCTCTCCGTCTTTCCTTCCCCTCTCAACTTCAAGATCCGTAATTTTATCTTTCAACACAGTAACTTCCAATCGAAGTTCTTTGCTTTCGTTTTCAAAAATCTTCTTCTCGTGTTCTGCGTCTTCTGCCAGAGAAGACGCGGAAAAGAGATCGTCTTGCGTCCTCACCAGCTCGCCTTCCAAATACGTCGCGTGTGCAGCGACAGCTTTGGTTTGGACTTCGGACTGCTCCATTTCGGAAAGGAGTGCTGCGATTTTGCCCTGGAGTTCAGATCGGTCTTTGCGCAGTGAAGCAATCTCTTGATGGAGGTGGTTGATTGCGTCGTTAGACGAGTCTGCTTCGCTGCCACTGAGAGATTTTAGTTCGTCGTCCGACAATGCTCCGTTTGTAGGGTTTTGATCGTTGGAATCCATGATTTTAGGGCTAGGGTTCACAAACGTTTTAAAAACAGCGAAAAGATGGCGGCTCAAATGGGAAAAATATTTTGTTCACCATCACTAATCAACGGTTCAAAGGCTACGAACTCGATTGGACGTTCATGATTACGTGGCTGGATGAAAAGATTAGAAGACCATACAATCATATTCCCACTATCTTTCCAAGGGCCTGCAAAGCACACTCGTACGCAACCTAAAGTAGGATTGAAAAAATGGGAAAGTGTTATTTCAAATATCTGTTCTTTCTAAATCGTATTATTTCAAATCAAAATCTATCTTCATAATGTTATTCGTCATTCTGAAAATTTACGCATCTTTCACGCTATTAAAACTGTATTTTCGTAGAAGACAACGAGTAACAACACACTACTCCTTCAAACCAACATTTATCAAACTCGGCGAAGCGACGATGATTTCGATCTATGTAATATCTAAAGTGGTCATACAAAAGACTCGATAAGGGGTGCAGATCAAAGTGGCGATAGTTTGGAGTACATAATGAATACATTTTACGTTAAGCATCCTAAAAACACACGTTCTTCATCAATGATTCAAAGTCGATTCGAAAAAATCAATCGTTATTTTAAATTTTATAAATCGTAAATTTATAAAATAAATAAAGCGAATACTAATGGAATGAGAGGTAAAAAAACATTTGGTGTGTTTCATGATTTTATCAGTCTGTTAGTATATACTAATATTATTGATTTATTTCTTTTTGTTATTAGAAAAGAATGACAAAGAAAAATAAAGCTTTCTGCAAGGGAATTGCATGTTAAAACCAACATTATTATTGATTCTTGAATTATTGTAAGTTATTGGTGAGTCAGCAAAGTGGAACTCAGATAATGCAAAAAGCCTTAGCGATGTTCAGACTAAGCATAGAAAAATAATAAAGTATCAAAGTCAGCATATTCATCTAGTTTGGAAGATTCATTTGATAGGGAATTCTCATTTTAGGGGAAAACGAGATGGATGTGCTCATCCAAAGACTTGATGAAGGTTATAGACCATTGGACGACAAAACATTAAAGAGAAATATTAAAGATGAAGCAACTTCGAATGCTAAAGTGAATGCCGCTCATGAAATTCAAGGAAGAAGACATCGAGAAAAAAGTAAGCAAGCATAGAAGAAGATCGATATAATGCACAAGTTTGGGGATTTTAAAAAGACAAAATTGGATATTGAATTGCAAAAACAAGAACAATCGGTTATGGATAAAGATTTGATGGGAATGGATGAAACTAAAATGCAATGTTGGATGAAGTGCGAAAGGAAAATAATTATACATAAGTTCCCTCAAAATCTTATAAAATTTTTGTTTGTATTATTTTCACTGTAATTTTTTTTTTTATGAATTTGTTGGATTTTGTTGTAAATTAATGTTATATTATTTTTCTTCCATTTATACAGATTTGTACCTAAGTTAAATAACAATTTAAAAGAAAAGCTAGATAATTGATGTGTTAACCAAAGTATGAATACATCATAAATGCGTACAAGTAGTAATTTCAAATATGATCCATAAGAAATTTTAGTATCCTATTTCGAGGTGGTGCATAACAGAATGAAAGTTGAAGGCTTGTTTGGTCGTAAGAATGTCGTCTTGAAATATTTGACATTTGTGATGCACCATCATATTCGTAGTAATTATGTTCTTCATTCATATATTTTTCATCTTCATCGTATATATCATGCATAATAGTATTTGTATTAATGAGTAAGGATGTCTTTCCTCGAGCAACAATCAACAAGGATTGTCATCAGAGAACATCAAAAGCATTTTTGATATCTTTTCTTTCTCCCTCTTGTATCACAACGAACTTTGCTTGCTTTACTATTATTGGGATTGGATATGTTTTCACAACGATGATCCACCTAGTATAAAACTCATTGCATGTATAATATCCCATGTTATAAGAGTTTTTCTCAGGAGTAAATGTCATTGAAGTTGCTTGTGCCACATTACATAAGTGTACCTCTCGATAATATTTAAGTCGTTGTTAAATCCAGACATTTTAAAGAGAGCATGCCAAATCCACAAAACTACGAAGAAATCGCTTTCAAAATGATAATGGTTTTGTTTTTCACCATAGTAAGCTTCATGGTATCCCTTGGATAGTTATTTCATTTTCAATGCATGCACTCGAGGCTTCCTAGTATTTCAAGCCATCCTCTCTGATGCAACACAGGTTATAATGATATTGATATCGACTCAATAGCAGTGTCGGTATCGTATTTGTGCTCGGGTTGAAGTAGTCTCGGCATCAAATAAGTTCTGTGTTAATTTGTTGTTCGGCTCATCGGTTTCGGTATCGCTATCTCAAATTTGGTATCGGTATCGAAGTTACCTGCTTTATGGGATTCTACTATTTCTGTTCTCGGGTTCAGTAATAAAACTTCTGGTTCCGACTCCAGCTCAAAGAGGACTTGCTTCTGTCTTCGATTTCGTGGTTCTGGGTTTAGTTTTATAGTTGCTTTCAGTATCGAATAGCTTGTCTGTTGTATTTTAGTTTCAATGTCGTTTCATTTGTGTTGTCGATGTCAGCCCGACCTCTGAACACCATAAATAGGCAGGTTGAGGACTTTGTAATAAGTAGTTAATTTTATAATTGAAAACTTGGCAACACCATTATTGAGAGCTTTGTTTCTCCATCCCCACTTTCGTATCCATTTGTGGATCAACGAGTTGGAAGATCATCTTTCCAGCATCAGCAGATTAACGGAGAGTTGATGATCATGTTTCTGGCAACTTTAGATCAACGGAAATTATGGTTTTTGTTCATCTTCAGTTCATCGAGATCTACGGATTTAAGTCCCTTTCTAGTATATCGACTTCGATCAATGGAATTCAGAATTATCGGTTTCATTTGTGACTAGAATTTAGAATAATTTTGAACGTGTTATTGCTTCCTCTATGTCAGTTTTATCAGAGCTGAAATCGATCCAGAATTCATCGTTGTTCTGAAAAGGTACATGATCATCAGTAATTCCGAGGTTGTTCATTGTGACGAAGTGATTCGAAGTTTGACAGCAAATCCAGATTGACTCGGCATTGCTCCAGGTTTGTTATCATAGTTCATAGGTATCAGATTTGTTGCTCGCCGATTCGAGATCAGAGTATTGTTCGGTATTGTTTAAAGTTCATTGATTTGGGTTCCTAGTTTGGTTTCGAAGTGTATCATCGAATTATTGTTTTTCATAGCTTCAGACTGGTGAATTGTTTCAAGTTTTCGAAATTTTGAGTTCATTGTTGCATTATAGTGAAGTCTCATTCATAATCAAGTCCTAGAATTTGTTATCATTTCAAATTGAAGAATGCCGCCAAGACGAGCAAATCGAAATGTTGAAGATTTTTTTGGTCAAGAAGATGCAACTCAAATGAAGGAACGTCTTATTGCTAGAATTGATGATGGTATTGGATGTTTGGAAAGAATGATTTTGGACATGAATCAATATCAAAGGTATAGAACTCCACCTACATCGGAGAATATGTTTGGTGAGGAAGAAGACCGTGGAAGTTATCAATCTCAACATCGAGAAGATATGGGATCGCAAATCCAAACTCAAGTAATGGATAGGCGATGGGAATCAGGTATGAGAACAGAAATTCCAGAATTCAAAGATGGTATGCAAGCGAAAGCATTTTTAGATCGGATTTCCACCACTGAAGAAATTTTATAATATAAAGGAGTTCCGTATGAGCATCGAGTTAGATTGGTTTCTACAAGATTGAGGGGGTAGAGCTACAACATTATCACAACAAACTAAGTTGACTAGAGCAAGAATGGGAAAACATAAAGTGGTTACATGAGAGAAGATGAAGATGCTGATGAGGGCTACATTCTTGCCTTACAACTATCAGTCGTTAATGTATCAACGATTGCAGAATATATGGCAAGACACTCGTTCAGTTGATGATTACACAAAAGATTTTTTTTTCCCAACCAATTTCCCGTAATGATATATCGAAGACTAAAAAGCAGTTGGTTGCAAGGTATATTAGAGGACTTCGGGTTCAAATTCTGGATATGGTTAATATGTTTGATCAGAAATCAGTTGCTGAAGCACATCAAATAGCGTTTGCATGGGAGAAGTAGGGTAGATGTAACATCCAAAAATTTTAGTCAATTTATAACATTTAAATTATTTTAAACGTTGAATTAGAAATATAAAATGGATTTTTAATATGAAGTTATCGATTTAATAATCAATATACGATTTAATATCGAATATATTGCATTACCGTAATACGAAAACTAACAACAATTGAACTTAGAGTTAAAAACTAAATCTAAATGATTCAGTTGATCAATATAAATTCTATTTTAATATAAATGATAATAATAAATTATTGTCAATGGATTTAATTGTTTTGGAATCATTATATTTTAATCGATTAATTTAATCACCAGTTTAAATCGATATCTCCTCCATACGATCAAAATATGGGTTCAGAACCCAAAAATATATTATTATAAAATTTAAATAGATAAGAACAAAATCAAATCAAAGTAAATGTGCCATGTACTTCAGCATACATTCATTTAATTCACCACGTATCATTGTCCCCGTCCTCCATCCAATTATATGCGATATTTCCCTATTCCTAATTCTATTTTATTTTTCCTTCTGAACGAAATGAAATCAAATTCCGCTCTCTTCTTCTTTCAAATTCTTCAACCGATTTAAATAAAATCAATTCATGCAAAATACCATAATTTAAAAGCTTGAAACTTCAGTGTTTGGGTAAGATGTTCTTCGATTTACGTAAGGATGGAAGGCCTCGATTTCTTACTTAGTTTGGCATCAGAAGTCGCGAGCAACTATTTACCTAAGGTTCAATTTCATGAGATTATGGTGTGAAGATTGTCAATCGAATAATGGATTTGAGTTTGTGATTGATTTTTGCATTGTGCGTGGGAGTTTTGAGGGGAGTCTAGCAAGATGATGTCGTGACCTGTACCGTGTATTGTGAGAAAGGCCCAAGGATGTGATGGGATCTAATGCGCTGTTCGAAGTAGATTTGATGGGTGGAAGGATGCTGCGGTTTCGGAAGGGCCAAGCTGGGAAGTCGATGATGGCTTGGAGTGGACCAATGTTGGCGGTCTGAAGGGCCGCGATGCCTAGGGACAATTTGGTGATGTTGGAGTTGATTGCAGTGAGATAAAGGAGAGTTCATATTTGTGTTTTTGGGGAACGGTTGATGCACTAACATTGGTGGAGTTGGGGCTAGTGAGTGACGGTGGAGACAGAGCCTATACTGATTGGTGCGAGGTCGGTTAGGTGATGGGAAGCTACATGGATTCAAGTTTGAGGAGCTTGAAGGGGGATTAGCTGTTGTATGGCGATGGAAAGGGACTGTAAGCGGTTGCGATGGGTTTGTGGTCGACACAACAGGTGTTATTCACTGTGAAAGAGGGATGAGGGCTGGAGTTATGGGATGTGTCAAGCATGGATGATTGAAAAGGCAGCGTGATGCAGAGAGGCAACATTCATGTATAGTGGAAACTTTGTTTGGGAAAGTAAGTTTTCATAATAGTGATTAAGGTAGTTAAGTTAAATAAAATTTTGCGCTTAAATTCATTAGTTACGTATATACACACACATTTATATAGTCTCGTTAAATTAATGAATGAAATATTAAATATACACAAAATTTCGTCGAATGGACTCAGTCGAGTAATTCGAAGCTGCAATGATACGACATTAAATGGGATTGTAGAATAAAAATCAAGATGAGTAAATCTCACACAAAATATTTTATTTAAAATTATTTTTAATTGTTAAAAATAAATTGTTGATTGGTTCGATGCATGCATGAATTATTGAATTATTGTGATTATATATATATATATATATATATATATATATATATATTAGTTATATAGGCTTGGTGATTGTGGCTATTATATATATATTGGATATTCTCGCAGTACGATTAGCGGATGCCCGCAGTATCATTAGCAGATGACCATATCGCCCCATGATATATTGAGTGGATGACCTTCTATACCGCGATATCCAGCCTTGAAGCGGGATAGGTATTATTTATGTTGTCTAACACCTGTGGAAATAGGGAAACAAATTGGAGGAATCCGACTCGATTCCTCAAAACTTATTGTTGTTGTTTACTTACTTATATGTTTGATGTGTTGAATTGAATTGGTGGTTTGTGAGTATGGATGTTTCGATATCACTGGCCCTAGATATTGATATTTAAAAATATCATAAAAATGGATTTTTAGATTTAAAAAGGAAAATTTAATTTTCGAACTAGAAATGGAATTTCGAACGGGTTAGGAAATATTAAATTGTTTTAATAATAAAAACAAGCAGTGAATTTATAAATTATGTTTATGAATGAAGCGGAATAAATTATCGTTGGATAATTTGGGAAATGTGAATTCAAGTTTGATTTTAAAAAGGAAAAATTATATTTCAAAGTAGATTTCAAATGAAATTTGGAATAGAGACTTGTTTTAATATTTTAAACAAGAAGTGTAATTTATATACGACATTTGTAAATAAATGTGGAAAATTATTGTTTGATAATTTATAAAATTAAATTGAAATATGAACTTAAAAAGGGGATTGGAAATCATTTTTAGAGGAAATGATGTGACTCCGATGTCTGGATTATAAATTGAACTGAAACAAATCTGTACGGATTTATAAACAGAATTTGACTATGTCAAATTTATAAATATTTTACTCCAGAAAGAATATTGAATTATATTAAATAGAAACTATAATTGAAATTTAATATGAAAATAGATTTTGTGCTTATTTATATATATAAGTTTGTAAAAATAAAATACTCTAAAAACAGGGGATCGAGTTTCAAGTAGATTATTAAAATGGAAGTTCATTTTAATATATGAAATAAGGAAATTAATTTATAAACAACATTTATAAAAGAAATAAAGTAAATTTTCCTTAGATGATTTGGAAAATCATTTTCCAAATATAGGAAATGGTACTTAAAAACCATATTTCAAATGAGACTAGAGATGAGATTTATATGATATCGAGTTTTGAATTACGAGCTTTTATCGATCTCAAGATAAGAACGTTGTCGATTAAGGTATGAGAGGTAAATAAAATACCCCAACTTGAACGACTTCACTATTATCAAGGGATGATATTAGTTTATAATGGTAAAGGATGTTGAATTAATTGATTTTCCTCATGAAAGAAATTTATAAATGGAATTCGATTATATCAAATTTTTACGAAACAATTTATACCCGAGGAAATTGAAGTTTAATATAGAAGTAGAGTTATGAATAATTTATAATCGAGTTATGAATTTGAATAAAGAAATCAACGATTTTGGAAAATCGGGATGTTTAAGTTAAATTTGGAAGAACGGTTTAATTTATATTAATTTGTTGAAGAATGGAATTTATTTAGTAAACGGGGTTTTTAAAACGTTTAAATTTAGTTTAATTAACACGAACTCCCCACACCGCGGTAGTTCGAAATTTGGTGTTTCGAACTTCAATTAAGTATATAGAACTCAATATAAGTCGAATTTCGATGAAACAAGAGGCGCCTAGACCTATTGAATGATAATTTTCTAATGGAAGAGAAAAAATCTAGATTTTGTTTTATAGAATTTGAGTTATGTCAAAATCAAATTTCAGAAAAGTCGCTGTAAAATCGTTTAAAAACCATAACGATTATTTAATTAATTAAAGGGATTTTTAATGAATAAAAATCCGAATTTCCATTAGAAAACCCAGATTTGAGTCATAAATGAAATATGAATTCAAATGGAATAAACGAAGTGATTTTTGGGACAAATCAGATTTTGGTTATTCAATGAAGTTAACTAGTTAGAACAAATTAGTTAAAGGAGTTTGGGAATTGAACTTAAATGAGTTGAAATTGTGGGTTTAAAATTGAAATCGAATATGAAACTTGTAACGACCCGCATTCTACGTATCGAAGGATCGTAGAATATCTATTTCTTTCACATATGAAGTCGTATAGTCATGTAACTTTGGGAGATGACTATTAGGGTCATTTCCCATGTTCATGTTTTTGCCGATTTTTAAATGACCGTTTTGCCCCTAACTAATCTTGTTTCGGCTATAACTTTTGATTGGAAAGGAGTTTTGACGTAAAACCACTTCCATTAGATCCAGATAATGGTTTACCTTTCCGTAGAGTGGTCAAATGTGAAAATCGGACTTACTGTTTGGGAGATATGGCTGAAACAAGGTTTAGGAGGTGAAAAATAGCTTAATCGGGCTAAATTGGGTAGTTAACAGCTAGGCCCATTGGGGGATTTCGGGATTAGGGGTATATAGGGGCTGATTAGGGTTAGAAAACATTTCTTTACACACTTTTTCAGCCGCCACTTTCCTCCTTGGAACCCTAACAATGGCCTCCAACATCTTGAATCATCTCTAATCACTTTCTAATCATGTATTAGCCTAATCTACGTTAAATCAAAGGGAAATAGCACCAAAGCCAGGTTGGAGCTGCTGTTAGACGTCGGTATTCGCCCAAATCAGCGGAGTTTCAGTTTTGAAAGTTTTAATTTTTGGCTTAGGTGAGTGATTTGCATAGTCCCTCACTAATTATGGTTAATTAAGGGTAATTAGTATTAATTAGCGAATTTGGACATGATTAAATTCTGGAAAAATATTTATAAATTTTGAAATATTGATTTAGTCCTCTGTTAGAAAATTTGGTTAGTTTGGTTAAGTTTTACTAATCCTACCTTTAGTTTTGCTTAAACGCGCTTAAGGGAAAATATGAGATTTTGGCTATGTTTGATCCATTTTAACTTATCAAGTTGTTGTTTTGGTGTTTATTTTTGTTTCTTTAAGTTGTTATGACTGTATGGTATGTTGCGTGATTGATTAGAAAAGTTAGATTGATTAGAAAAGTTAGATTGGTCGAAAATGCCATCGAATGGCGTAAAACAGTCGCTGGAAAGAAGTGCAGGAAATTATCCGAACCGGATCGGATCGGAGGGGGAAGCATGATCCGAACCGTTCGCACTTGCAGCTCCACGATCTGACCCGAGCATGGTGGCACGACCTGAAGAGAGCACCAGATCCGAACCGCGTCACTCGACCCGAACCGATGCACCAGGGATGGACTTGAGAGGCTCGACCCGATCCGGAGTGCTTGGGAAGGAGAACCGAACCGCTTGCCTGAAGTCACGATATGATGCTTTGGAGATGATCTGAACCGATCCGAAGCAGGGGCCACGATCCGACCCATAAGGGGTATTCCGATCCGAACCGAGATGCTTGGGTTTGAGGCGTGAACCATGATCCGAACTAGAAGTATGAGTTGAAGTGAAGAACAAGAACCGAACCGATCCGGAGAAGACCAAAACCCGAGATGCAAAGGTAGTCCAAATGGGAAGTTTGTACCCAGGATCCAGTTGGGAACCAACGGGTCAACTTCATGAGTTGGGCTTTGCTGCGGGACGTGTGCAAAGGGGTTATCGACGTCCATGGCTTTGATTCACCACCGAGACGGATGTTAGGCTACGTATCAGTGCAGTGGGGTAGTTATTACTCAATGGGGCAGAGCGATCGTAGCATGGCTATGAGCCAGTGCAGTGGAGTTGTTATCACTTCATGGGGCAGAGTGGACATAGCAAAGACTAGGGGCTATGGATCAGTGCAGTGGTGTCATTATGACTCCATGGGGGCAGAGTGATCATAACATGGAATGAGTGGTCAGAGCGGTGGATATCGTATGCTTTACGCACTGAGTGAGAGATGTGAGGATGGTTGCTATGCTTGATTGTTTGTTATCACTATGTCATGCACACCCCCACCCGTATTCTTTACACCTTATATTTAGTGGCACCTTAGAGTATTGAGCGGTATGTTGTGCTAACTCTTTGGTTGCTGGTCCAGGTTCAAGTATGGTTTAGAATACCTGTTATTATTCTGTTTTGATGCTTATCGCTCATACCAGACTTTTATCTGATCCAGAGTTTTATGTCTCTTCTTATTACTCTGGGTGCTCTTAAACGGACAGACTAGAGACAGGTTAGCTGGTTATGCACGTGTAGCTGATCTGGAGACGAGCAGGAGGCTCTTACGTATTTCCTACATATATTCTCTATGTGTCGCTGTTGGTCACTACTTTGGGCATTAGTAGTGAACCTTACTTATTTGCTTTAGAGACAGTTTTAAAGTTGTAATAATGATGATGTGGAACATAAGCTGTAATTGGATTTTCTGCTGCTATGATGTTTAATTTTCAGCTTATGCACTGTCTCACCTGTTTTATGTCAAAGTATGTTATTATTATATTTTATTCCATGCGTTGTGAGATATTCTACAGGTTCCTGGTTAGTTCAAATTCCTTACCTTTCCTTTCTTTGACGACCGTCCCGTGCTGGTAGGACATCGGCACAGCGGACTTTCCATGGGGAATGTCAGCTAGTGCGGGGCAGGCCATCACAAAACTCGAGTTAGAAATGAAATTCAATTTGTGTATAAGCAAAATTAAAATATGTTCGAATATGATATGTTCAAATCGGAAATACATTTGGAAAAAAAGCTAATTAAAGAGGTGGTTAGCAGATTTTGCCAAAAATGAATGGGTTGATTGAAATGAGTTGGAAATGGACGCATATATGTAAACAGGTAAGGAATGAAGAGAATGAAGGATATAATTTGAGTGTCCGATAAAAAAATACATGTTTAAATTTCCATATGAGATTTTATGAGCCTATTGGGCAAGCCGCTTGGCTTTTTGATTTTCTTTTTGAATGGAAAGGGTTTACAGAGGCATTTTGTAGTTGTACCGATTGAGCCATACGAAGGAGGTGCGGGTGAAATTTTTCGAAAATTTAAGGAGTTAAAATATTTTTAAGAAATTTTGATAACTAGAAATCGATATATCGATATATATAAAATTCGATAAGAAATTTGGAAAGTAGTTCAATTAATATAAATTAAAAAGGGACAGTGATCGTTTGATGGATGCTTGTTTTCCTTTGATAGTTAAATCACTGGCTATCAAAGATTTTTTTTACCATCGTTGTCAATACGGAGAGACCGGTTGGATTTATTATCCGAAAACCACTCCGTGTAGGCGTAGACGCTACGAACTAGATATGCTAAAAATAATTGAAGACGGAGTGAAGTGCAAGGGTTTTTCTATTAATCCTAGGTAGAAATTGCCTAAGATGGATTAATGGAAATTGTGACTTCGGTTTCGTTCAGCCCAGAACAAACATATATGGACGAATGTCTGGCATAGTATTCCTAACAGATCACATAAGATGATCTTTTCAAGGTATTACGTCTGGTGGCAGAGAAATTCATTTCTCTTAGCTTTTTATATATGTAATATTTTAGGAAGATCAGTTAGTGATTTGATGGGTTTGACGATGTGGCATTCAAAGTGAGTGGTGACCAGATGTTCTAAAAAGATAAACGTAGCCTCAAGCCTCACAATCAGGAAATGAAAAAAAATTGAGCAAGCAGCATGGCTAGTTGGGTCATACCCAAGCAGGATATATTATCACCGATCTAGAGAAAATTCATTTATTCTACTTTTGATTCTGTATCTTACTGATTCCGGTTGGATGACCAACAACTGTGAGTGGTAATACATTCGGTACACTCAAGCTGAATGGGTGGTCGGTCATGTGTGGTCGAGTTGCAAGATGTTCTTGTTGAACCCCATTGTATCCACTATAAAGTACACTTATCGGGAGGTGGTCCCATACCTTGTCATCGTTGGAATCCAATCTCCCATAAGCGCCTTGTAGTTTTTTTATTTTATACTATGTATGTAGAGCGTGAGATGCAAGCCTTCTACTTGATGGTTATTTATTTGATTAGACATTATTATAATATCACTGGATTTTGATATCAAAAATGTTTTGTGTTATGGTAAGGTAAAAAACGTCCATGTTTATGTGTGTGTTGGTCTTGCTATTATCCTTTTCTTTCAAAAGGTTTTTTCAAAGTTAAACAATATGGTTGGAGTTTACTCACACCAATCCCATGACTGAACCAGAGTTTATTTTGTTTGTTTTACCTTAAACTCTTGGGTGCCCAAATTTGTATGGGCAGTCAAGTGTTTCAAGCTTTTACAGATACATTTGGAGGAGCTTGAAGCAGAAGGCTTCACTTTAGTTATTTATAGTTATTTCTGTTGTGACGTATATGTGTCGTTCTCTTATATGGTATGTATATACAATACAAATTTGTATTTCAAAGTTATGATATATGACATTATATTGTGTACAGTTCCACTGTGAGATTCTGATGTTCTCTTTGTTATATCTTCTATCTTTTTTCTTTACCCTTAATGACTCGTATTTCTATGCAGTTTTGGTTGGACATGTGTTGTATTAGTCAACTTAAATAGTATGGATTTGTGGGCCACTGCATTAGGTATCATAGCTTATGTTGAGCGAACACCTATGCTTTGGTGAGGGTTTACTCGTTAGAGATAGAGTCAGTAGTACCCTAGAATGAGTTGAGTGTATATATGAGTGAATATTTGTAGATTGTATAGAAACTAATTTGTATTTTGTTGATTGGTTTGTCAAATGGTTTATGAATTCTGTTTGATACAGTAGTCGATACTGTATCAAAAGGTATTTATAAACACTTGAACAGAGTAATTCAACATAGTATGGTTTTAAAAGCTAGGAAATGAAATGATTTTATCCAAAATTATATTTTTATATGAAAGAAATAATATTTCGAAATTATTACAATATATAGATGAGTTGGTTGCTATTATGAGATTATAATATTAGAATGGTTATATTTAATCAAATAAGAATTCGTATATATACAAATGAGGTGAAATTGAATTGGATTCAAACCAGGATTGGAATTTAAATCCCTGAATGTAGGAAAATATTTTTCCAAGGTATACTAAAATAATACAGCTTTGTTTTGAAAGGATTTTTGAATAAAAAAATCATTTTGAATGGATTTTGAAAGTGATAAAGCAATGAAGTCACTTCAGTGGTAGGAAAATAATTCTGAAGATGACTGCAGCATCATTAGTGTTCATTTTCGAGTTTCTAAGTGATGGATTGCTACCATAGTGAGATTTCTAATGATGTTTTTTTGAGAAAATAAGTTGGTTTGAGAAATTCAAATGTTTTGAATTTGAGATGGTTATAAATATACATATATATATATATATATATATATATATATATATATATATTATTTCAAGAGAATTTGAAATAAAAACCGGGTATTTGAGTTCTGGAATTTAAAATTTAACTTATGTAAGTTAAATAAATTGAATTGGTAAAAATAAAGCTGAAGAATTGATTTGAAATCAATTTAATATTAGCCAGAAAAATAAATGGTTATTTTGTTAACCAAATAATACTAATGATGAGTAGAATTCTTTTTTCGTTTATTATAAACGAAGTAAATAATTTGATTGAAATCAACTTGAATAAATTTAAGTCCATATAAATGGAATACGATTTGAATGTGAATATATTGATCACAAATCATTCAAATGGAACAAATGTGAGTATTTGGTGAATAATACGAATAACATGTGGTATAAACTAAATATGGGAACTTGTTTTAGCGTATATTTAAATATGCATAGTATGATATGTTTGTGCCGAATCCGTGCTTTTAACCATTTAAAATTAGTGAAAGTTATTGAAATTTTATAGTTATGAAACTTATGAGTTTAAATTGAGTAAGTACAGATACATGGAGCTACCTGGCATGATTTTTGGGTATGTAGATTACATATATGCTAAGCATGCATGTCTAATTAATGCTTATATAAGGTACGCCTATACAAAAATATCCAATTAGGATATATGAACTATTTTCCGACCGTGTGGGTCGATGTATACTTTTTAATCTCTTTTGGTATATTGCGAAAGCTCCTCCGTAAAAGGGAGAGTCTGCTAAAAAAATTCCAAAATTTAGGGAGTTAGATTTTTTTAACAAAAGTTTTGAAAATTTTTGTAAGATAAAAGAGATTATTTTCAAATTGAATTCAATTTGAAGGTTTTTGAATGGGAAATAGAAATTTAAATATTTCCATGAAAACTTAAAATTCTATGAGACTTGAGTTATAAAATATGAAATCCTGAGTTACCACAAAGTGGGATTTTGCAAAGTTAACGGGTCTGTAGCATTTCTTCTGCCTTAATAATTTTGAGGATGAAATTCTTTTAAGGGGGAAGGAATGTAACATCCCAGATTTTTAATCAATTTACTTTGAACATTTAAATTATTTTAAATGTTGAATTAGAAATATAAAATGGATTTTTTATATGAAATTATCGATTTAATAACTAATATACGATTTAATATCGAATATATTGCATTACCATAATATGAAAATTGACAACAATTGAATTCAGAGTTAAAAACTGAATCTAAACGATTCAGTCGATCAATATAAATTCTATTTTAATATAAATGATAATAATAAATTATTATCAATGGATTTAATTGTTTTGGAATCATTATATTTTAATCGATTAATTTAATCACCAGTTTAAATCGATATCTCCTCCATACGATCAAATTATAGGGTTCAGAACCCAAAAATATATTATTATAAAATTTAAATAGATAAGAACAAAATCAAATCAAAGTAAATGTGCCATGTACTTCAGCAGACATTCATTTAATTCACAACGTATCATTGTCCCCGTCCTCCATCCAATTATATGCGATATTTCCCTATTCCTAATTCTATTTTATTTTTCCTTCTGAACGAAATGAAATCAAATTCCGCTCTCTTCTTCTTTCAAATTCTTCAACCGATTTAAATAAAATCAATTCATGCAAAATACCATAATTTAAAAGCTTGAAACTTTGGTGTTTGGGCAATATGTTATTCGATTTACATAAGGATGGAAGGCCTCGATTTTTTACTTAGTTTAGCGTCAAAAGTCATGAGCAACTATTTACCTAATGTTCAATTTCATGAGGTTATAGTGTGAAGATTGTCAATTGAATAATGGATTTGAGTTTTTGATTGATTTTTGCATCCTGCGTGGGAGTTTTGAGGGGAGTCGAGCAAGATGATGTCGCGACATGTACCGTGTATCGTGAGAAATGCCCAAGGATGTGATGGAATCTAATGTGTCATTCGAAATAGATTTGATCGGTGGAAGGATGTTGTGGTTTCAAAAGGGAGTAGCTAGGAAGTCGATGATGAGTTGGAGTGGACCGATGTTGGCAGTCTGAAGGGCCGCGATGCCTACGGACAATTTGGTGAAGTTGGGGATGATTGCCGTGAGATGAAGGAGAGCTCAGATTTGTGTTTTTGGGGAGTGGTTGATGCAGTGACACAGGTGGAGTTGGTCATAGTGAGTGACAGTTGAGATGGAGCCTGTACTGATTGGTGCGAGGTCGGTTAGGTGATGGGTAGCTATAGGGATTCGAGTTTGAGGAGTTTGAAGGGGGATAAGTTGTGTTGTATGGTGATGAAAAGGGACTGTAAGCGGTTGCGATGGGCATGTGTTCGACACAGCATGTGTTGTTCGCTGTAAAAGAGGGATGTGGCTGGATTTATGGGCTGTGGCAAGCATGGATAGTTGAAAAGGCAGCGTGATGCAAAGAGGCATCATTCATGTACAGTGGCAATTTTTTGGGAAAGTAAGTTTTTATAATAGTGATTGAGGTAGTTAAATTAAATAAAATTTTGTGCTTAAATTCATTAGTTAGGTATATACACATATATATATAGTCTCGTTAAACTAATGAATGTCATATTAAATATATACAAGATTTCGTTGAATGGAATCAGCCGAGTAATTCGAAGCTGCAACGTTACGAAATTAAATGGGATGGCAGAATAAAACCAAGGTGAGTAAATCTCACTCAGAAGATTTTATTTAAGTTTATTTTTAATTGTTAAAAGTAAATTGTTGATCGCTTGGATGCATGCATGAAAATTCTTGTGATTATATACATATATTAGTTATATAAGCTTGGTGGTTGTGGCTACTACACACACACACACACACACATATATATATATATTATATTCCCACAGTACCATTAGTTGATGCCCGCAGTGTAACACCCCGCATTTTTAATTAAGTAAAATAAAATAAAATTTTGAAGAGCTTCCAGAATTTGGTCACGGGATTAGCGTCATTGCGTCCATGGTGATTTTCTGGTCAATTTAGACCTATGGGTTGCAGAAAACAGATTTAAGATGAGAGAGATACCTTTAAGCAAAATATTACAACAAACATAAAATGGAGGTATAAGGAAAAGAATGATGACCACCATCGTTTTTAGTCTTGTTAACAAAAGCCTATGCAGTCCGGTTGGTAAGAGCATGTGACTTTCATGAGAGTGGCGCAAGTTCAATTCCCGCAGGCGCCATATGTTTATTTTAGAGGAACGGCTAAAATATTACATGTTCTAAAGGGAAAATATGTATAAAAGAACATATAAGGAAAATTATACATATAAGGAAGTACAAAAATATATGTATACATGAAAATGTAAATATATGCATATATATATGTAAAAACAAAATATAGAAGAGAAAATAAAAATAAACCCGCAATTAATGAAAATTGGTAAGAATTAAATGACAGCATAACGCCGTTTGAATTTTGAAAATGAAATAAAAGTTTTGTGTATATATATACGCGTAAAATTTGCATCGGAAATTTTGTATACATATAAGGGGCTTATATGTAAAAATAATATTCAAAATATTCCATAAATTCAATCTAAAGACAATGCGCCTGTGCCTGGGTCGACCTATGGGTCGACTCAATGGGGCTGGGTCGACCCACCCCTGATTTGGGCAGTTCATTCAGCGAATTTGGACTGTTTTTCAAACTACAATGGTTGCTGACTCAACGCTGTGTGTATGAGATCATATCCACTTTCTTGAACACCTATAAATAGGCTAGTAGAGCCTAGCCTAAATCTCATATTTTCTGAGATGCTGCTTAGACTCTGCCAGTCTTCTTCCTCCTCAAATTTCTTTAGAAAATAGAATAATTAGTCTTAGGAAATTTTGATTCAAGATCTGGGAGAAAACAATGTATATCTGCTAATGGGTGTTTAGAATTCTTATCGAAGTGAGGTAAATTCTTGGATCTGGTTAATTTAGATTTCTTTTCTACTTCCCTTTTTCTTTTAGTTTCAGAATTATGAATCCATGGTTATTTAGGTACTAGATTCATTAAGGAGAGCCATGAAATGCTAGGTCTGGGCTAGATTCATGAATTTGAAAGCTATTAGGTGAGCGGATTTAAGTTATACCTTTTTGATAATGGTATATCTATCGCTTGGCATTCCCTGTTAATATGTATAATAAATTTGCTGAAATGATTAATCTGTTGAAATGTTTAACCTGCAGAATCTGTTGAAGTTGGTACTATTATAATTAAAAATGAATTGTATCCTTCGTATAAAAAATGGAACTTCTGTAGTATTGTAATCCTGAAACCTGAACTGAGAACATTTCTGTTGTATAAAGCCTATTTCTATAATCACCTGTCTGAATTGGGAATTTCTGTGAATGCTGTAATTATGAAATTTACAATGAACATGAATATTTGTTTAAGAATATTATTTTTCCAAAAGATTGTAAATAAAATTACAGTAAAAATTAGGAAGAATGAATATGCCCAAATTTACAATAAATATAAAAATGTAACCGCACTTGGACATGAGGTTAAATTCAACTTGTGGTAGAAGTCTGCCTGGAACCGCCCGGAAAATCCAGCATCCACAAATGGTAAATTTAATGTGAGGGGTCTAGTGCATTAACATGAATATAATGGTTCTAAGACACGAGGTTAAGTTCAACTTGAGGTAGAAGCCTGCCCAGAACCGCCAAGCAAATCCAGCATCCACGAGTGGTCAACTTAATGTAAGGGGTATGGTGCATTAGCATACATGAATATATGTATATAACTGGAAAGAATTAAATGTCATTAATTGTAATTAATGGAAATGAATGAATCCTACAACAGTAAAAGAATTGGAATGAACGGGGAATGCTAATAACCTATTATGAATAAACCTGAAGGGAAAAAGGAAAGATAATAGGTAAGCTTGTCCTAGGGACAAGTGGAGATTATAACTTAGTTTATAATAAACGATAGAGAAAATGAGAAAACTTATGTAAAGAGATAAGTTGTACTTAATTATAAATTAAGTAGTCTGAAGATCTGGAAACCTGGAACTATTATTTGTAATAAGTAGAGAAAAGAAGGGAAAGTTTATGAAATGCAATAAATTGTACTTAATTATAAATTAAGTTACCTGTAAACCTAAAAATCTGAATCATGCCGATAAGAAGAATATGTTATCTGAAAACCTATGAATCTGAAATCTGTTGATAAGAGTAACACATTAAAGGCTTATTAATGAACTTAAATAGGGTAAGTTATATAACTGAAATTAATAAGCAAGAAGAACTTGGTAACTTAAATAAGAAGATGATATGATTTGAAGTAACCAAGTTAACTGGAAATCTAATGAGGTAGAGCAAGCGCGTAATTAAACATTCGGAGATTGGGCCTAATAAAACTTTAACATGAGGCGCTTGGACTGGTCCATACGTCTAAAGGTGAAGAATCCAATGGGGTAGATCATCGTGGTGTCATGAGACACGAGGGGATCGCACGTCCATCTGATTATTCTGCCTATTCTTTTTGTTGTTCTGCTGATATTATGAGGGCTCCGAAGGACTGGAAGGGGAAGAACGTGGATTCCTGGGACGTGGAGGGTACTCCTGGTAGTCCTCTGTGCGGTGGTAGTGTTTAGGATGTGCTCACAGAGGTTGGGTCTGCGCGTTACTACCCGGTGAGTATACCTTGATTGCCACGATAGTGGGCAGTCAGAGGGCTGCAGGGTGGCTTGGGTGATTCAACGAATCTGGTGCCTTGTGACTAGGTGAGTTACGACTATCTTTCTATTTGCCTTAGGCTGGTCTAACCATCTGATTGATAGTAATCGTCGGGTACCTGTCGTCTATAGCTAGCGTAATGTAGAAAGGCGGAGAGCTAAAGCAAAAGACCATTGACCTTTTACTATCAAGGCTTTGGTTGTGGGACACGCCAATTTGCGTGTAGATTGTTTGTTAGGGGCACGTCATTAGCTCTCATATATGTTGGTCTTTCACTAGTTGAGGGAGTGGTCGGTTTGGACCATAGCTACCGTGAAAATGTAGACTATAGAATATGTGTATACAGATATCTGAAAAGGCTCCCGACCGAGTTTCGTGTATCTGATATAGCCCTGTTATGGAACTCGTTGCACAGTAGATAATACGTGCGATACATGCATACCATTTCCGGATGGTGTATCATCGAGGTTGTGGCATGGAGTACGATTAACGATACGTACGGGATAAAGTCTAGATACATGCATGTTTGCTCTGGGTGGTGTATCATAGACTCTAGAGCATTACTTTGTGATGGAATCTGATTTGATCGAATGGTTCGAAGGTGGTCGTCTGTACGCTTACGTAGCATGGCAACGGAGATTCTATGCAGAATGTAGCATTAATATACAGAGATCAATACGTCGTTCCAGTGTAGGATGAGGGACTGCGTATATTTCTAGTGCGTTACGGCGGAGACCGTGCGAGTGGGGTACCATGGGATGTACCTTAATATTGGGGGTAGCTATATTTATATTAGGTTACTCTACTGGGGAGTAGATGGGTGCAATGTTTGTGTAAGCCTTGAGTGTTATTAACACAAGTAACCTAATAAATAAGAAAATGTAACTGAACGGTATATGTAGGGTTATCCAGAATGTGTAGTTTAAATCCAGTCACCAGAACTTATGTTCTGACCCCTTCCTCATAACATACTCGCATGTTAGATTTGTGGCAGAGATATGATAGCTTTGGATACTGGTTAGGTAGTATTATTATTTGGGTAAGGCTATATTTGATTATATTATATTTTATTCCATTTCGCTGTGAGAAGTTTTCTGAGCTTTGATATGTTTACTATCTCTGTATTTTCTGTAGGATACCAGACAAACCAACACGGGTTTCGATAGATTAGAATTTTGAAGAAAAAAATCGGTCGGTCGGCATTCGGGTTTTTACATTTGGTATCAGAGCCTAGGTTTAGGATTCCTGTATATATAGTGAGTGAACATATTTGTATTTATTTTTTTAAAATATAAATATTATATATATACCTAGGTCCATAGAGGAACCCACTATATAGAGAAATCATAATATGGTTAAAGTTGGGATATCTATTTTGTACAATAAAGGAATGAACATGGAAATTTGAGACCCTTAGGTAATTTTGGTGGGAAGTGTATAATATACTTTGTATGGGAGAAAGGTGAATCCCATATGTTAGTATTTCAGGTTAGTGGGTTTGACAATAAAACCTTATAAATTGGAAAAAGTTAAAAAGAGAAAAATTTATTAGGAATATATATAGTTGAGACAACTGACTTTGTGGCAGTGTCTAGGAAAGCTTAGGTAAGTTGGAAACCCACTTTGAGTCTAACCCATTGTTAACTTTTAAGAACTAGAAATTGTAAAAACTTTTGGAAGATGGTTTGTGGTATTTTCAAGTTTTGATCTTAAAAGTTACAGTTTTAAAATATGTAAGTAACATATTGAGTTTTGAAGTAAAATGGGGTATATTTTGGAAATAGTGATTTCTTGTGAAAATTTTGTCTAAAATAAATTTTCTCAGTAAAAGGTGTATATTATAGAGCATGTATAGCTCGCTAGTTTTCAAGTTATATAGTATGCAAGGATTAAAAGCTAAACATAGAAAAGGTTGCATTTTGTTGAAGACTAGAATTTTTAGTAAAGAAAGTTTTGAAATCTCTATTCTTTTGACAATTTTTTTAATAATTGTTTTAACATAAAATTTTGTTGGGTGGATGAATTAAATTATAGAAATTAAGAATAGAGTAGATGTTTGCACCTAGTTGTGAGTAGCTGAACTGACATTGTCAGTAAGAACAATTGTTAACCTGATTGAGAAATAGTTTTGTCCTTGTCTACTCCAATTTTTGTAATTTGAAAAAAAAAAATTGATTTTCATTTTTTTGAGATGAATTGTTTTGTACTTTGGCAAAAGTATGTTTTGGTGAGGAAAAATAAAGTTTAACACTTTTAACTTTTGGAAGGAAAATAAAATGAGGAAGCCAACCCACGTTTTAAAAAAATCATGGAGTAGGCAAGGATTAATGCCTAAGGAAGATTGGGGAAGTTTTTGAGGCCATGGAGTGGATAGCGAGAATTATCTTGGAATAATGGTAAGTTCCCGTTAAATGCGTAAGCATTAAAAAGCCTATGGTGTAGCTTGGAAATGACTGTTAGTACACAGCCAGGACTAGTGGTGACTACTAGATAGTGAAGGGCAAGTAAGTGTTTAGATCTTGTTGCTAATTTTTCTGTTAGGGGCAAAACCCCTTATTACATCTCTGTTGGTATCGTTCTGTTATTTTTTTCATGTTGGGTAGCTAGGGTAACAACTAAACCTATCATTGATCCCATGGTTCGAACTTTTTTGTCTAAGGGGGACATAGTCCTGAGATTCTTGACCCTTAGTAGTAGTTGTGTAAACTGTCTGTTTTCCTGTTTTAGTCAAAGGACTAGAAGGCTTATTTGAAACTAAACTTAGATCAGAGGATTAAGTTAAATAAGCTAAGAAAAGAGTGATGGCATAATTAAAAAGGAAATAATAAATTCAGTAAAGCAACAAACATGACTGTTAAAGAAAATGGAAGAATTCTGAGAAAAGGTGAATAAGAATAAAATTTTCAAGATAGGTTGAAAATGAAAATCTGCAACAAAGAAAGTTTTCTTATGTGGGTTGTGCTTGGATAGGAAAATAGGGAATCTTCATATAATAGTTACATAAAATCTAAGTACGGATAGAAAATGTGACTAAAAGCGAAACGGAGGATGTGAAATTTTCCGTTTTCTACCTTTTTGTGACATAAGAAATTGAATTTAGATAAATAGATTTTTCTAAAATTCGAAAAATAAAGTTGCTTCGAAAAATAAATCTGAAATTGGATGAACTACGCTCTTGCTCAGTAAGAGTGTGGGAAAATTTTGATGAAAAAGCATTTTTGATTTTCAAATATTGCATTCATATAGAAATTGCCAGAATATTTAGGATGTATGCATCATGTTTTCAAAGATATTTTCAAGAAAAAAATGCATTTATATAGGAGGTACCGCTTAGGCTTTCATTTCATTTATGTAATATTATGTTGAATTACACTTTGCATTAGTACACAAATGGTTGCAAAATTGGTTGCACACATGATCGTTGTGATTTATGCGAGGAATTACTTGATTTTACCCTTACCAAATTTTGGGGACGAAATTTCCTAAGGGTGGGAGAATGTAACACCCCGCATTTTTATTTAAGTAAAATAAAATAAAAATTTGAAGAGCTTCCATAATTTGGTCCTGTGATTAGTGTCATTGCCACCGTGGCGATTTTCTGGTCAATTTAGACCTATGGATTGCAGAAAACATATTTAAGATGAAAGAGATACCTTTAAACGAAATATTACAACAAACATAAAATGGAGGTATAAGGAAAAGATCAATGACCACCATCGTTTTTAGTCTTGTTAACAAAATCCTATGCAGTCCAGTTGGTAAGAGCATGTGACTTTCATGAGAGTGGCGCAAGTTCGATTCCTGCGGGCGCCATATTTTTATTTTAGAGGAACGGCTAAAATATTACATGTTCTAAAGGGAAAATATGTATAAAAGCACATATAAAGAAAATTATACATATAAGGAAGTACAAAAATATATGTATACATGCAAATGTAAATATATGCATATATATATTTGCGAATATATATATATATATATATATATATATATTTATATATATACAGAAGAGAAATTCAAAACAAAACCTACTATGAATGAAAATAGGTAAGAATTAAATGACAGCATAACGCCTTTGAATTTTTAAAATGAAATAAAAGTTGCGCGTATATATATACGTGTTAAATGGGCATTGAAAATTTTGTATACATATAAGGGGTTTATATGTAAATATAATATTCAAAATATTCCAAAAATTCAATCTGACGGCAATGCGCACCTGGACCCCATATGGGTCGACCCAAGCTATGTCCGGGTTGACCCACCCCTGATCTGGTTAGGTTCATTCGACGAATCTGGACTGTTTTTCAAACCACATTCATTGCTGACTTAGCACTGCTTGTACGAGATCGTATCCACTTTCTTGAACACTTAAGGCTAGCAGAACCTAGCCTAAATCTCATATTTTCTGAGAGGCTGTCTAGACTTTGCCATTCTTATTCCTCCTCAAATCTCTTCAAAAAATAGAATAATTAGTCTTAGGAAATTCTGATTCATGATCTGGAGGAAAAGAATGTATATCTACAAATGAGTGTTCAAAATTCTAGTCGAAGTGAGGTAAATTCTTGGATTTGGTTAATTTAGATTTCTTTACTTTCTCCCCTTTTCTTTTAGTTTCATAATTGTGAATCCATGGTTATTTATGTTCTAGATTCTGTTAGGAGAGTCATGGAATGCTAGGTCTGGACCAGATTCATGAATTGGAAAACTATTAGGTGAGTGGATTTAAGTTATACCTTTTTAATAATGGTATATCTACCATTTGGCATTCCGCGTTAATATGTATAATAAATCTGCTGAAATGATAAATATGCTGAAATGTTTAACCTGCTGAAATCTGTTGAAGTTAGTACTGTTGTAATTAAAAATGAATTGTATCCTTCATATAAATGATGGAAGTTCGGTAGTATTGTAATCTTGAAACCTGAACTAAGAACAAATGTGCCGTATAAAGCCTATTTCTATGAATCACCTGTTTGAATTGGGATTTTCTGTAAATGTTGTAAGTATGAAATTTACAATGAACATGAATATTTGTTTAAGAATATTATTTTGCCAAAAGATTGTAAATAAAATTACAGTAAAAATTAGGAAGAATGAATATGCCCAAATTTACAGTAAATAGAAAAGTGTAACCGCACTTAGACACGAGGTTGAATTCAACTTGTAGTAGAAGTCTGCCCGGAACCGCCCGGTAAATCCAGCATCCGTAAATGGTTAATTTAATGTGAGGGGTCTAGTTTGTAAACATGCATATAATGGTTCTAAGACACGAGGTTAAGTTCAACTTGTGGTAGAAGCCTACCCGGAACCGCCCGACAAATCCAGCATCCACGAGTGGTCAACTAAATGTGAGGGGTATGGTGCATTAGCATACATGAATATATGTATATAACCGGTCATAATTAAATGGCATTAGTTGTAATTAATGGAAATGAATGAATCCTATTACAGTAAAAGAATTGGAATGAACGGGGAATGATAATAACTTATTATGAATAAACCTGAAGGGAAAAGGAATGATAATAGGTAGGCTTGTCCTAGGGACAAGTGGAAATTATAACTTAGGTTATAATAAACGATAGAGAAAATGAGATAACTTATGTAAAGAGATAAGTTGTACTTAATTATAAATTAAGTAACCTGTAGATCTGGAAACCTGAAACATGTTGTTTGTAATAAGTAGAGAAATGAAGGGAAAACTTATAAAATGCAATAAGTTGTACTTAATTATAAATTAAGTAATCTGTAAACCTGGGAATCTGAATCAAGTTGATAAGAACATGTTATCTGAAAACCTGAGAATATGAAATCTGATAAAAAGAATAACATGTTAAAGGCTTATTAATGAACTTAAATGGGGTAAGTTATATAACTGAAATTCATAAGCAAGAAGAACTTGGTAACTTGAATAAAAAGATAATATGATTTGGAATAACCAAGTTAACTGGAAATCTAGTGAGGTAGAGCAAGCGCATAATTAAACGTTTCGATGTACGGCTTAATAACACGTTAACCTAAGGCATTTGGACTAGTCCATACGTCTGAAAGTGAAGAACCCAACTGGTAGATCATCATGGTGTCATGAGACACGAGGGGAGCGCACGTCCATCTGATTATTCTACCTGTTCTTCCTGTTGTTCTTCAGATATTCCGCTGGCTCAGAAGCACTGGAAGGGGAAGCACGCGGCTTCCTAGGACGTGGAGGGTACTCCTAGTAGTCCTCTGTTTGGTGGCAGCGTTTAGGCTGTGCTTGCAAAGGTTGGGTATACACGTTACTACCCAGTGAGTACACCTTGATTGCCATGATAGTGGGCAGTCAATAGGCTGCAGGGTAGCTTAGGTGATTCGACGAATCTGGTGCCTTGTGACGAGGCGAGTTACGACCATCTTATCTGTTTGTCTTAGGCGGGTCTAACCATTTGATTGATAGTAATCGTCTGGTACGGGTCGTCTACACTCAGCGTGATGCTGAAAGATGAAGAGCCAAACCAAAAGACCATTGACCTCTTACTATCGAGGCGTTCATTGTGGGACACGCCAATTTGGATGTAGATTGTTTGTTAGGGGTACGTCACTAGCTCTCGTATCTGTTGGTCTTTCACTAGTTGAGGGAGGGGTCGGGTAGGACTACCGTGAAAATGTAGACCATAGAACTTGTGTATACAGATATCTGAAAAGGATCCCGACCGAGTTCCATGTATCTGATATAGCCCTATTACGGAACTCGGTGCACAATAGATAATACATGCGGATACGTGCATACTATTTTCGCATGGTGTATCATCGAGGTTGAGGCATCGAGTATGATTAACGATTCATATGAGAGAAAGTCTAGATACATGCTTGTCTGCTCCAGGTGGTGTATCGTAGACTCTAGGGAATTACTCTATGATGGAATCTGATTCGATCGAATGGTTCGAAGGTGGAAGTCCGTACGCTTACATAGCATGGCGATGGCGATTCTATGTGGAACGTAGCGTTGTTATACAGAGATCCGTATGCCATTCCGGCGTAGGATGAGGGACTGCGTATATTTCTAGGGCGTTACGGCGGGGACCGTGCGAGTGTGGTACCATGGGGTGTACCTTAATTTTGGGAGTAGCTATATGTATATTGTATTTGGTCAATCTACTAGAGAGCAGATGGGAACGACGTGTGTGTAAGCCTTGAGTGCTATTAACACAAGTAACCTAATAAATAAGAAATGTAACTGAACGGTATATGTAGGGTTATCCAGAACGTGTAGTTTAAATCTAGTCACCAGAACTTGCGTTCTGACCCCCTCCTCATAACATACTCGCAAGTTAGATTTGTGGTAGAGATATGATAGCCTTGGATACTGGTTAGGCAATATTATTATCTGGGTAAGGCTATATTTGATTATATTATATTTTATTCTATTCCGCTGTTAGATGTTTTCTGAGCTCTGATATGTTTATTATCTCTATCTTTTTTTCCGAATACCAGACAAACCAACACGAGTTTCGATTGATTAGAATTTTGAAAAAAATCAGTCTGTCGGAATTCGGGTTGTTACACGCGGTATAAATAGCAAATAACCCTATTGCCCCACGATATATTGAGTGGATGACCTTCTATACTGCGATATCCTGCCTTGAAGTAGGATAGGTATTATTCATGTTGTCTAACACCTGTATATGCAGAGAAACAGATTAGAGGGATCAAACTGGATTCCTCAAAAATTATTATTATGGTTTACATACTTATATGTGTGTGATGTGGTGAATTGAATTGGTGGTTTGTGTGTATGGATGTTTGAATATTACTGGCCCTAGATATTGATATTTAAAAATATCATAAAAATGGATTTTAAGATTTAAAAAGGAAAAATTAATTTTTGAACTAGAAATGGAATTTCAAGTGGGTTAGGAAATACTAACTTGTTTTAATAATAAAAACAAGTAGTGAATTTATAAGTGATGTTTATAAATGAAGCAAAATAAATTATCGTTGGATAATTTGGGAAATGTGAATTCAAGTATGATTTCAAAAAGGAAAACTTATTTTTCAAAGTAGATTTCATATGAAATTTGGAATAGAGACTTGTTTTAATATTTAAAACAAGGTGTGTAATTTATATATGACATTTGTATATGAAAGTGGAAAATTATCATTTGATAATTTATAAATTTAAATTCAAGTATGAACTTAAAAAGGGGATTGGAAATCATTTTAGAGGAAATGATGTGATTCTGATGTTCGGATTATAAATTGAATTGAAAAAAATCCGTATGGATTTATAAGTAGAATTTGACTATGTCTAATTTATAAATATTTTATTCCACAAAGGATATTGGAATTATATTAAATGGAAGCTATAATTGAAATTTAATATGAAAATAGATTTTGTGCTTATTTATATATAAGTTTGTAAAAATAAAATACTCCAAAAACAGGGGATTGAGTTACAAGTAGATTATTAAAATGGAAGTTCATTTTAATATATGAACTAAGGAAATTAATTTATAAACAACATTTATAAATGAAACAATGTAAATTTTCATCGGATGATTTAGAAATTGATTTTCTGAATATAAGAAATGGTATTTAAAAACCATATTTCAAATGATATAGGAGATGAGATTTATACGATATCGAGTTTTGAATTACGAGCTTTTACCGATCTCAAGATAAGAACGTTGTCGATCATGGTCTGAGAGGTAAATAAAATACCCCAACTTGAACGACTTCACTATTCTCAAGGGATGATATTAGTTTGTAATGGTAAAGGATGTTGAATTAATTGATTTTCCTCATGAAAGAAATTTATAATTGGAATTCGATTATGTTGAATTTTTATGAAACAATTTATACCCGAGGAAATTAAAGTTCAATATAGAAGTAGAGTTATGAATAATTTATAACCGAGTTATGTATTTTGAATAAAGAAATCAACGATTTCGGAAAATCAGGATGTTTAAATTAGATTTGGAAGAATGGTTTAATTTATATTAATTTGATGAATAATGGAATTTATTTTGTAAACGGGGTTTTTAAAAACGTTAATATTTGATTTAATTAAAACGAACTCACCGTAGCGTGGTAGTTCATAATTTGGTGTTTCAAACTTCAATTGAGCATAGATAACTTAATATAAGTTGGAATTCGATGAAACAAGAAACACTCGGACCTATTGAATGATAATTTTCTAATGGAGGAGAAAAATCTCGATTTCGTTTTATAGTTTTTGAGTTATGTCGAAATCAAATTTCAAAAAAGTCATCGTAAAATCGTTTAAAAACCATAATGGTTTAACTAATTAATTAATTAAAGGGATTTTTAATGAATAAAAATCTGAATTTCCATTAGAAAACCCAGATTTGAGTCATAAATGAAATATGAATTCAAATGGAATAAACGAATTGATTTTTGGGACAAAATCTGATTTTGGTTTTTCAATGAAGTTAACTAGTTAGAACAAATTAGTTAAAGGAGTTTGGGAATTGAACTAAAGTGAGTTGAAATTGTGGGTTTAAAATTGAAATCGAATATGAAACTTGAGTTAAAAATGGAATTCAATTTAAGTATAAGCAAATTAAAATATATTCGAATATGATATGTTCAAATCGAAAGTGCATTAGGCAAAAGAGCTAATTCAAGAGGTAGTTAGCGGATTTTGTTAAAAATGAATGGGTTGATTGAGATGAGTTGGAAATGGATGCATATATGTAAACATGTAAGGAATGGAGAGAATGAAGGTTATAATTTGATTGCCCGACAAAAAGGTACATGTTTAAATTTCTATATGAGATTTTATGAGCCTATTGGATAAGCTGCTTGGCTTTTTGATTTTCCTTTTGAATGGAAAGGGCCTAGAGAGGCGTTTGGTAGTTGTACTGATTAAGCCATACAAAGAACGTGCTAGCGAAATTTTCCAGAAATTTAAGGAGTTAGAATATTTTTAATAAATTTTGATAACTAGAAATTGATATATCGATATTTATATAATTCGATAAGGAATTTGAAAAGTAGTTTAATTAATATTAATAAAAAAAGGGCCAGTGATTGTTTGATGGATGTTTGTTTTCCTTTGATAGTTAAATAACTGGCTGTCAAATATTTATTGACTATGGTTGTCAATACGGAGAGACCAATTGGATTTATTATCTGAAAACCATTCCGTATAGGCATTGGCGCTACGAATTAGATATGCTAAAAATAATTGAAGACAGAGCGAAGTGCAAGGGATTTTTTCTATTAATCCTAGGTAGAAATTGCCTAAGATGGATTAATGGAAATTGTGCCTTCAGTTCGTTTCGTCCTAGAATGAACATATATGGACGAATGTTTGACAGAGTATACCCAACGGATCACATAAGATGATCGTTTCAAGATATTACGTATGGTGGCGGAGAAATTTGTTTCTGTTAGCTTTTAATACCCGTAATACTTTTGGGAAGATCAATTAGTGATTTGACGGGTTTGACGATGTGACATTCAAAGTGAGCGGTGACCAGATATTTTAAAAGAATAAGCGTAGCCTCAAGCCTCACAACCAGGAAATGACAAAAATCGGGCAGGTAGCATGGCTAGTTTGGTCATTCCCAAGCAGGTTGTATTATCACCAATCTAGAGAAAATTCATTTATTCTTCTTTCGATTCGGTATCTTACAGATTACGGTTGCATGGCCAACAACCATGGGTGATAATACATTCGGTATACTCAAGTTGAATGAGTGGTCGGTCATGTATGGCCAGGTTGCAAGATGTTCTTGTTGAACCCCAGTGTATCCCCTCTAGAGTACACTGATCGGGAGGTGGACCAATACCTTGTCATCGTTGGAATCCAGTCTCCAATAAGCGCCCTGCGGTTTTTTATTTTATACTATGTGTGTACAGCGTGAGATGCAAACGTTCTACTAGATGGTTCTTTATTTGATTAGACATTATTATAATATCACTGGATTTTGATATCAAAATGTTTTGGGTTATAGTAAGGTAAAAACCGTCCATGTTTATATGTGGGCTGGTCTTACTATTATCCTTTTCTTTCAAAAGGTTTATAAAAGTTAAACAATATGGTTGGAGTTTACTCACACCAGTCCCATAACTGACCCAGAGTTTATTTTGTTTCTTTTACCCTAAACTCTTGGGTGCTCAAATTTGTACGGGCAGTCAAGTGTTTCAGGCTTTTACAGATACACTTGGAGGAGCTTGAAGCAGAAGGCTTCACCATTATTATTTAGAGTTATTTTCGCTGTGATGTATATGTGTTCTTCTCTTATATGGTATGTATATATAATACAGATTTGTATTTCAAATTTATGATATATGATATTATATTTGTTCAATTCCGTTGTCAGATTCTGATGTTCTCTTTGCTATATCTTCTATCTTTTTTCTTTACCCCTAATGACTCGTATTTGTATGCAATTTGGGTTGGACATGTGTTGTATTAGTCAACTCAGATAGTATGGATTTGCGGGCCACTACTGTAGACAAGGATGTAGTTTCTCGACTTCGAGCAGTCAGAACAAGAATGCTAGTTATGCTGCCCCAATTGGTAAAACGAATATTCCAAATCCTGTTAAGGCAAATTGAAGTAGTAGTTTGAAGTGCTTCAATTGCCAGGAATTTGGCCATAAAAGTTCTGATTGTACAAAGCCTAAGATAGGGATGGTAATTAGAACTGAGAACCCAAACAAAACGACTCGAAAAGACCCGAACCGAACCCGAAGGGTCTCGGTTCGGGTCGGGTCTAGGTGATGAAAAATACAGTAAAGACCAGATAAAACCTGACCCGAACAGACCAAACCCGAAGAACCCGACCGAAAAACATTGAAATATATGTAATTTTAGTGTTATTGGCCACCTGAACCCGAACCAAAGCTCGGGTCGGGTCGGGTCCAGATTTTGGAAATGTATAGTTTAGACCCGGCAAAACCCGACCCGCCTAGATCCGAGACCCATCGGGTCGGGTCCAGGTCTATCGCGTTAGGTCTAATTGCCACCCCTTGCCTAAGAAGAGAACTATGGTGGAAGATGATAATGGAGTTTGCGAAGGAGAGGCAGAGTTTGATCCTTCGACTCCACCACGTTTTGATGAACAGCCAAAAGAAATTTTAACTGGTGATGAATGGTTCAACTTGATGATGAGGAGAGCTTGTATAACTCCAAAGTCAAATGACGAATCTGAATGGTTACGAAGCAACATCTTCCAATCTACTTGCAGTATTTTGGGAAATGTTTGTCGATTCGTGATTGACGCAGGAAGCTGTGACAACATCATTTCAGAGGAAGTTATTCAAAAGCTTAGAATTAAGATAGAAAAGCATCCTAGACCCTACAAGCTAGCATTGGTGAAGAAAGGAGGAGAGGTAAAAGTTTCTAACGATCTTTTATTCCTTTTTCTATTGGCCTAAAATATAAAGATGAAATTTGGTGTGACATTATGAATATGAATGTATGTCATCTTTTGTTAAGGAGGCCATGGCAATATGATTAGGTTATACAACATGATGGATGCACAAACTACTATAGCTTCATATTTGAAGGAACTAAAATCACTCAAGCTCCAAAGATACGTGATCAAAGTGAATCTAAACTTGACAAGAAGCCAGAGACTGTCAGTTTGCTTTCGATGAAAGACTTTGTAGATGAGGTGAAAGAAGTGGCGAGATGTATTTCCTAGTGGAATTTGATTCGACATAAAGTAACGAAATTCTAGAACCAGTAAAACCAATGCTATGTGAATTTGAAGACGTGTTTCCGAAAGAGCTACCAATTGGTTTACCACTACTAAGGGACATCCAACATCAAATTGATTTGGAACCAAGTGTTGTTTTACCACATATGCCACATGCCAAACGATCTCGATATAATCCGAGGTTTCTCTAATCATCTCAAACCCAAGTATCAACTTATCTCCAGTTCCTAACCAACATGCCGGAGAATTACACGATCTTCCATGCAACGCCTTGTATAGTGCCATCCCAATGCTTAGCTATGATTTTACGCAAACTCAACTAGATGTAAATGGTCTTTCCATGATCCCCCGAAGTCCAATATACAAGCTTTTAGGAGATCTTTCAAAAATCGGTTAACCTTCTCGGTTTGACCATTAGTTTGGGGATGATAAGCCATATTTAGATATAACTTGATTCCCAAAGTCTCTTGCAAACTCTTCCAAAATCCACTCGTGAACAATGGATCTCGTTCACTCACTATGCTATTCGGGATACCATGGAATCGAACTATCCATTTTAGATAAAGCTTAGCCAACTTCGATGTTGTCCTAGTCGATCTGACAGGAATAAACCTTGCGCTTTTGGTCAAGCGATCCACGATGACCCAAATTCCTTCATTTCCTGCCCTGGTCCTAGGTAGTCCATCGATATCAGGAACAACTAGTCGTCCTTGTTTTGGAAGCCAACCCGCTTGTCCTTGAACTTTTTATCCTCTGGTTCCAACTTCTTGATAATCTTGACAAGCTTTGCATCACGCTTCTGGATCTCGCCAATCCTTTCAGTAGGATTCGGTCTTATCTACAAGATTGCCAACATTTCAGGTTCTAACTCACACTGAGGCATGAAATCAAATCCTACCAAATACTCGAGGAACTTCCATTTCGAAAACATCGTTTCCAAATTTGCATGTCTTCGACTCAACGTATCCGCCATGCGTTACCTTTACCAGGAGTATAGGCTATACCAAAATCATACGATGCCAGAAACTCTAACCACCGTTGCAACCGAAGATTCAAATCCTTTCCGGAGAAATGATATTTCAACGACTTGTGATCCGTCAACAACTCGAATCAAACTCCCAACGAGTAATGTCTCCACATCTTCAGAGTAAACACGATCACTGCCAACTCCAAATCATGAGTTGGGTAATTCCTTTCATGCGGCTTCAGTTGTCGACTCACGTAAGCTATAAACTTATCCTTTTGCATCAGCACTGCTCCAAGTCCAGTACCGCATGCATCGGTGTATACCACCATCTCTTCATTCCTATTTTGAATTGTCAAAACTGGATCAGTTTGCATCCCATGTGAACACCTGATTCTTCTTCGTCAATCCTATTAATGGCGCAACTATCTTGGAGAAATCCTTTGTAAAACGGCAATAACATCCCTCCAACCCAAGGAAACTTCTCATATCTGCCGCATTCTTAGGTCTATCCCAGTTTTTGATTACTGCCACTTTAGTGAGGTCAACCGCTACCCTATTTCGAGAAACAATATGGCTAAGAACCTTACTTCGCTCTTCCAGAAGTGAAATTTTGAAAACTTAGCTCTCAACTGATGCTTTCGAAAGATTTCCAAAACCACTCGTAAATCCTCGGCTTTGTGAAGCTAATCAAACAATTCATCAATCCTCGGCAACAGATACTTGTTCTTCTTGGTTACCTTGTTCAGCTCACGATAATCCACACACAACCTCAAAGATCCATCAACCTTGGTTGCAAACACAACCGGTGCACCCCATTCGGAAACACTTCTCCGAATGAATCCTTTTCTGAAAAGGTCACGAACTTGCACCTCTAACTCTCGCTGTTCCTTAGGCGCCATCCGTCTAAGAGGCATAACGATAGGTCTAGCACCCTCAACCAAATCGATTCTAAACTAAATCTCGTGATGCGGCGGAAAATCTTTGACCTCCTCAAACTCATTAGCGATCAACACAGATGACAAGTCTTCCTATGGAATTACAAGCAAATTCAAATAGCTCACGAAGACATCATCTTCGGACTTACGTCAAATCAAAACCCTTCGCTCTTCCACATCCCCGACTCTCACCTCAAACTTCTCACAATTCACCTTGTTGCGTATCTCTTGAGCCAATTCATACCCAAGATAATCCCAAACCCAGCGAAAGTCACAACAAAACAGTCATTCATAAAAGTGCAACAATGACTAAATAAACTAGGCCACGACAAGTCATACAAAGAGTAGATGAATCCCACACTGGATTAGTTACAATCAAAGGTTTATTACAACTTCAAGTTCTGAACATATTCAACATACAATCTTATTACAGGTAAAAGAAGGTGATGCTCTAGTACCAAACAAGTCTCAAACAAACTCCACCAGCAGAAAGCATACCTAAAATAACAACAACTTCTCCTAATTCTCATCAGGAACGCAATAGGAAATCGAAATAACTTCCAGTACACATGCTTCCTTTGGTTGCTTATTCTTCATAAAATCTGGACAATCTTTCTTCTCTTCTCAGGCTTTCCCCCATTATAGTACCTCCTCTCGAATTTTGGCTTCTTACAATCACATTCAAGGTCTCCCTCCTCACAACAAAGTAAACATGTGGGAGCCCCAAGGCCCCGAACATAACCAGATATTCCGTTGTAACAGCAGAAGCTCCCAACTGGCTATCATCTCCTACCATTCCAGTCGCAGGCTCATCCCTAGTAGTAATTCCCATAGTTTGACGACTCATTCTAAATCTAAAAATAGAATGATTAGTCCACGTATGAGATAAACTACAATGAAGCCCAAACACTAATATACTATAAACTCATATATAGTATACATCCATCGGAAATCTACAAATACGTCTCTCATATGTTATTACATTCTTGAACTTTGGCTAAAATGATAACCAGAGCTCTGATACCAAATGTGACGACCGCCCACAACTTCTGCACTTAAACAAGGGAAATAGTGCGCTGAAAGACGTGTCAAGAAGTCATGGACGATCATCGGGGTATGATATCACAGCAGAACCTGTCCTATAACTCATAGCGCAAGGATGAAATATAATAGAACATATACAACATGTAAGAATAGTGAAGAATTAATAAGTAGAATTTAAAATTTCCATATTATCAAGAGAATATCCATAACATCACTGGATACATCACCAATTCTATATATAAAGCCTCACTACAAGACACTCAGACAATACATCCAAAAGCGGAAAAACAGAAATAGTAGATAGTAGAAAATAATACGCTAGCCTCTTGCTCGTCATTGTACAGCAACATCGTTTCATTAAGATCAATCACCTATCACCTGCTACTCAGTCTGCCTATTTACAATCGTATGAACATCCCAAGGTAATAAGAGGAAACATAAAACCTTGAGTCAGACAGCAGTCTTAATGAGCGATAAAACAACTATCTAACATCATCGATAAAGTACATGAGAATAGGTAGATTAACTAACCAATCTACCAAAACACCAGAGAAGAACCCAACCTTGTTTCCCCGACATCCAACAGTGATAGCTTTTACAAACAAGCATTTCAAAGAAACTATACATTCATGGAAATCAGAGGTAACCATACAATGGCAATCATAGCAACTACTTATATCTCGGGTAAACCATCCTAATCGAGATCACCATCCCCCAAGCACAAGCCCCGAAGGCCTAAACCAACATCAGACAAACACCCAAGAAACGTCTCCTTCAATGTCAGATATTCTACGTGAGACGGTACAAGCAAAACAACTAACATCTATGACTTTGGCTATCACTGCCAATCCAGTTTTGATACTATTGTTAATCATACGAAGGGGGACCCTTCCATATGCCAAGGGCTAAGGGTAAACCGGTTCTAACAAAAACTCCATATGCTACCATGACTCGTATGTTTGTCCTTTCCATTCTCGACAACTAGGCCCATCATGACTGCCTAGGGTATATGATCTTTATTGAATCTGATCCTTATGGGCGTCCCCATGATACCCCTGCTTTGAGTCCGCTAGAACCTATGACAACGATAATACCTCGGCCTTTATAACTCTAGTCATCGTCACCAACGTCTTTCCATAAGCTCAAAACATAATTAAGCAACCATTATCCATGAGCTCAAAACATACTTGAGTCGTCTTCACATTCGTTGCATTTTGATGATCAACGAACACTTCACAATATTTCAAATATTCTTCCTTGAATCCATTTCGAAGTCACAACTATCGTCGACCTAAAACATGCACTATTTGGTCAACATTTCAATCCACAACATTTCTAGGCTTCCTGCTATGAAAAACAGACCACTACGTTTCAACACCCCACAATGTTTCATAATGTTGTCAATTCCCTAGACCGTTAACGACCTGACCTTATAGGTTGACCCTATGACCTAATTTCCCCCACGAGCCAACGACATGCCTCTCCTCAAAGCCGAACGACCCGACCTTGGACGACCCGACCTCCACCAACATGAAACCAACGACTTAACTCCAGAACCTAGTCTCCACGACCCAAGCTTCACCAACGACTTGGGTTTGCTTTATTTACAAGGGGCCTCGGTCGACCTGCATCTTCTTTGCTTCAACCTTGCCCTACACGATCCAACTCTTTAGGTCGTAGGACGACCTAAGCTGTCACGACCCAAAATCAACCAAACACCCTGCTTCGAACAATCTGAAGCTTGAGCGACTTGCGATTTGCAACTTGCGACCTGACTCCATTTCTTGGACAACAAGCCACGACCCACTTATGAAAAACGACCTGACTCCATATCTAACCAAAATAGCTCCAATCTTGACCAAATCATCACCCAATGACAACATCGATGAAAACAACTCATCCAAATCACCCAATTCAACCATAAACACTTTACGAAATCATCAACAACACTTAAACGATAATCAATCATCAGCATTCATATAAAATTCACTAAATCATGATAAACCAATGAATAAACTAAAATGATGGATCTAACTTGCATAAATATATGAACTAACATAAAAATTACTAATTTTAAGTTGCTAGATTAGATCCAATGGTGATTCAAATGAAAATATTCTTACTACGATGTAGAGCTAGATGAAAACAACATGTAAATGAAGAAAACAAGTTCAAACAACCCATATACTTGGTTGAATCCATGTGAGAGATGCTTATCACTCACAAAATCTTCGATCTAGCTTAAAAACAATGATTCATGAATCTGAACAGCGAAGAACAACCTTCAACACTCTCGATTTGATGAAATTCCTCTTCAATTGATGTAGATCTAGCTTCGATTAATGTAGATCTTCAATCTTCTTCCTTAGATCTAGATTTTAATGGTCGAAAGGTGTATTTGATTGAGCAAGGAGAATCACGAGCTCAACCAAATGGGAGAATGAAGAAAGTAAACTATTCTCCATGCCTCTAACCCCCTATTTATAGCCTCCCACCAGCCCACTAATGGGCCACTCCAAATTAGCCCATCAATGGTTCATAGAACCTAAACAGAAATTGTGAAAATCTAAAACAGCGATTCCTCCCAAACCATTGAACCAAATCTTTAGTGTGACCACTCTACGGAATTGGCAACACCATTTCCTTTCCAATGAAATCGATCTTAGCACCTGATTCGATTTCAATCAAAAGTTATGCCCTGTACAAAACTGATAGAGGCAAAATGGTCACAACTAAAATTGGTAAAATTTATGGACATATCTCACATCCCTATAAACAACATATCAAATTATGAGAATGATTCAACCCTCAGGGAATTAAATAAAAATATTTTACAATCCTCTGATACGTAAAATGTGGGCTATTACATATCCATCTTTGAAAATTAACTTAATTTAAAGTGATATCCGAATTTAAACTCGAAGTTATTAAAAACTGGTATAATTCCAAATGAGAATATTGATTTAAAATTTCAGATATTGGAATCAAATTACTGAATTGAATTGAATTTAAAAAGGAAGTTGAATCGAATTGAAATATCGATGTTAGTTGTTTTGATTTGAAACTAAACATTACTTCAAGTTATTTGAAATTGGGAAGAAAATTATTTTAATTGAAAATGTACTATTTTGGACCATTTTAAAGCTATTTTATTTATAAACTTTTTTCCTAACAAACTATTTTATTTTACTTATATATATAACTATTATTTGAATAAACTATTTTAGCAATCGACTACCAATTTTATAAACTTCTTTAATATTTAATGATATATATATTTTACTCTAAAATCCTATTTTAAACCCAAATTATTTATGTAAACTTTTATTACCTTGCTATTTATTTTCAAAAGATTTTAAATATCATATCTCTACTGTTTTATTACACTTTCCAACTATTTTAATATATAACTTATTTTAGGAATGACAAGATTCTTGTGTGGTTTAAATAGAGATTTCAATACAAAAATGTATTCTATTTGAATATGAAATGTTTTGATAGAAAATATGATAATTTGACATGAAATACGAATCACTTTGAAATGTAGATTAAGCAACCGGTGTGAAATAAGTGTTTGGTTGTTAAAGAGATCGGGTTTGGATATTGTCATTCACTTTGCCAATACCGAAAACCACTTTAGCAACTGTGCACGTGGTGGAGAACCATAATGAAGTAGGTTGATTTGGAAGCGATTACTAGATTTGAAGAAAGAGAACGACGATGGATGTCCTTGATCTTTGGGTCATAATTAAAATGACTTAAACAAGTGTTATACCGTGACCAAGTGGGGTTAGCTAACCCCATCGACAACCCTTCTTCCTTTATTAATATAGTCCCTCGGTGATTGATTTGATTTGATGCGCATCCTCGATTTGGGGGTATTGTTCCGAGGTGGGCGGTAGCAGCAGCTATGTGTTACCACCAGTCCAGGCATGCAACCGTTAGACTCCTACCTTTCGTATTCCTCGTGTGCCTAGTCATATTTATACTGATCGCGCCCACTATAATTTTGTTTTGCGTTTACCTATGGAGTGCTCCCCGATAGTCCACCGGTTTGGTGGACTTTACAGAACTATATAGACTACCCTGTTTATAAACGGTGTAAGGGTAATAATGGTAATCCTGCTTACGCTATTATGATATCTTACTTTATTGATAGACACTATTATAATAGTGAATTGTATTATATAATATCTAGTTTATCGAATCCTTAGGAGACGGAAATCACTGTAACATTTCTTAAGCTAGTGCACTCACGAACACATTTCATATGAGATGTGAATTACCGTAAGCATCTCTGACGCCATGACACTCATATTATTACCTGATTTTGACTTAACTAATATGAGAATATTTTAGTTCTGATCCGAGTGTTTTTGTGTTTTCATTGGTGCTCGGGTCAGCCTGAGTTTTTCAGTTAGCGAAGACCATATTGTATTGAAGATGAAGATGGAGCTTGACATACGTAGTTGCTAGTATTATTCCACTGCATATATTAGTATATTTTATGATAGTTAACTCTGATGTATTGTTGTAATGAAAAATCAAATGTATAATTTAACAACTTCATGAACTGTTATTTGATTATTATATTTTGTTCTTCCGCTATGAGATTCTGTGATTGTTTCTTTTCTTCTTTCTTCTTCTTCTTATATTAATTCCAATAACTATCTTTATTTTAGATTTGTTTGAGTCGACATATGAGGATTATTGTCGATTTGAACTGTCAAAAATTGCGGGTTGTTACATATAACTTGGTAATTATCACATGTCTGATACTTCTAAGATCCATTTGTTAGTTGTTTAGCTACCATTCGCTTGTCCAAAATAGCCCAATTGGAGAAGATATAGTTTACTGTTAGTTGACGTTCGATGCATAGGACGCCAACAAATTGTTATTCTTATTTTAATATAAATCCTTCCCCATTTCTATATCACAAATCCTAAAATCCAACTCAAGTTCACCTCTTTCTAATTTCTTCGGAAATAAAAGAACTATTTTTTTGGAATTTAGTTTAGTATTATGCCCTTTTTTGTTTTCTATCACATATAATTTTACGAATTTTGTAACACCCCGTGTATTCTATAACTGTGGAATTAAAAAATTAAAGTATAATTAATTTGAAATCAAAGAACTAAGGGAAACGGGATACGCCATTGCGTTCGTCTCGGAAAAATACGCGAAATAGAGTCCGAGTTTTCGAAAAATGGAGTCCGTATGAAGAAGATATGGCCTTCGGAAGTTTCTGAATTAAATTTAAAATTCAAACAGAATAAAACAGTTTAAAATTAAAAATCGGGCCCAATTGGCCAGAGCGGGAAAAGTCCCGCCTAATGGGCCCAAGTCGACTGGGCTGTCGACCTGGTCTAACCAGGTCGACAGGGCTGTCGACAGGGCTGTCGACAGGCATGTCGACCTGGTCCAGAGCCAGGTCGAACCTAGCCCAACCTGGCTGGCCTATTCTCTGTTAGTCGATTTTCTGTGGTCTGCTTTGTCATTAGGGCTAGGTGGCAGGCTCTAATTGGTCTCTCTTGCGAATGAATGGCTACGATCAATCCAAGCAACATCAATGGTCCTAATCAGTTTATAACCTCTATAAAATGACCCTAGACTCTACCTAGGTTTCTTACACAATTCTCTAGCCTCCATTGCTCTCTTCTTCTAATTAAAAATAAAAATGGCGTCTCTGCTCTGCTGGAATTAAAACTAGAAGATAATCAACATCAGCCTAAGCAACTCAATTCAAACTAGAGATTTAAGTTTCTGCAAAGATTCTACAACAAGTTAAAGTTCTTTCTTTAATCCAATCAAGGCAAGTACAGTTATTCTCCGCTATAAACGTTAATTATAATTTTGATATGCATTTAAATCTGAATTTGAGGTTGTATTCTCTTCTGTTAGATCTGTTTTCTGTGACTGTTCTATATTCCTTTCTTCTTTTCTGTTTCTATAGCCAGGCTACCACGAGCCTGTGCCTAATCTCATAAGAGATGAACGTATGAACGCAATTTTTGGGATGGATGATGCGAAATTTGACAAGACTAAATTGAATGTATGACTTTAGGTCTGAGGCATAAAATATATTGGACATATGCATAAATTTGACTATGAACATATAATTTATGCATGTTGTATGCATAGTCATGTTGTAATTTAGATCTGTAATTAATTAGAAAGATGAGCATATGTTATAAACTAGTTTTAGACCTATGCATATTCTGTGATAAAAGAAGAAGAGGAACCACTGTAAGATTACATATGATTTGAGATTTTGAACAAAATGCATATAAAAGTCAAGATTTGATTTTTAGAAGATATGATTTAAAGATTTAGATTTGTTGGGTATAGTTTGCATAATGATTCATGACTTAAAAAGAAGAAGATATGGAAACTTAGGTGTAAAGATTTACATTAATTAGGATATTTATTATTGTGATTACACCTAAATAGGGATTTTTGGATATATGGCATGCATTGAAATTAATGGTTATATTTGGTATAATTTATATGTGAATCTGCTGTAAAATGCTAGTTTAACAAAAAATTGGAACATATGTTATATGGCAAATTATGTCCATATTCTGCGCTTATGCAAACATGGAGTATATGTTGTGAATCATGACAATTATGTAAGCATATGAATTTAGGCCAATTTATGATTGGGCAAGGCATATAAATAGAACTTTTAGAAATATTAAATTTGCTAAATCTGCTAATTTGTCTAGTTGCCTAAACCACTAGTTTTGTTATATTGCCTAGACTGCTAATTAGATTGAAATGCCTAATCTGTTAAATTTGTCGGTTGAAATGCCTAACCTGTTATATGCCAAAATCTGCTAGGTTGCTAAATCTGTTAAATCCGTTAAGTCATATAAAATCTGTTATCTGCTATGTTGATATAATCATCCTGTGATTGATATAATCTGAATTGGCATATATATTGGGCGTGCGCATAAACGGTAAATTATTAATTAATTGGCCGCAAAGATAAACATGGCTAACTCGAGGTTAGAATGAGTTTGCGGCGTAAATCTGCCCGGAACCGCCCGACACATCCAGTGGCCGCAAACAATAGGTTCTAATGTGAGAAGTTAGTCATAACATGCGTAAGACACGAGGTTAGGTCTGGCTTGTGGCAGAAGTCTGCCCGAAACCGCCCGGCATATCCAGCGGCCACAAGCTACCGACCTAATGTGAGAGGTCTGTGCATTAATAATTAATTAATGCAAATCTAAGATAAGAATGACGTCTAAAACGTATTGGGGAAAATAGGGTTAAACCAAAGGGATTAATAGATGTAGTAAAACCCGTCCATGAATCTGTAGGCCCAATACAAAGTTAGACAAATCTGAAAAATCTGTACATCTGACCTGTTAGTCTGAAAACTTGTTAACTTAATTTGTGAATTAGTAAACCTGAATTCTGTATGTCTGAACTTGTAAACAAGTTAATCTGAAATCTGTTAGTCAGGGGACACAAGGTTAGGAGGGGAATTACTTGTGTCATCTGTTGTTTGGGACCCATATTAGTCAGTAACCCTTTCTGGTATCAAAACTTTGACCCAACAGTAGGTAGGGTCCGGGCACGCTTACTGAACTAATTATAAGTGGTTCATTCTGATAATGGCGAGGGGTGTTGATGGTGCGTTCCAACCGGGTCATGTGCGTGCATGGATCCCGGTCTGCCTCTGAGGATGTAAGACGCCGTGACATCTGTAAATAGGTCTGTGCCAATTGGTTGTCACTTTAGGGAGTGATACACCCTACTGTGGGGCCGACACAGGATATTTATGTATTAGGGAGCCGATCGCTTGGGGTAGGGTTTTAGGGTACACTTAGTTTTGTCTGTTTCTGTTGGTACCGTCTGTTTCTGTTGGGTGGTAACACCTGTCTGTTTCTGTGTGGTACCGTCTGTTCGGGTGGTAAAGGCCCATTACTAGTGTACACCTAATTCTACATTCTGTTTCCGTAGGGATAAATCTGTTTCTGCTTCTGTCTGCTTCTGATCGGGTAGTAAAGGCCCATTATCAGCATTCTGTTTCTGTTAAAGTATTCTGTACCCGTTCCTGCTTCAATTTAGACATTAGGGTGGCACCTAATTCTGCTATACTAGTATTAGTACAGAGAAGTGTAAAACAATAGTTTATATCATTCTGTTTTTCTGTTATATCTGCTACATCTGTTATAGTTATCTCACATCCAGTTTTATATTCATATCATATTATTATTATCTGTTCATATGCTGAAAGTCACTGGACTTGCCAGACTTTTTGTCTGACCCTTGTTGTTTTCGCCTCCTTTCTTCCGTTTCCCCCTCCAGGTTATCCAAGGAGGGAAATACTTTAGCTTGATCCGGATTTCTCTTTGCTTGAAGTGCTTAAAGTATGGCTTGGCTCTGTATAACTTCCGTTCCATGGGGATTATGATTTTAAACTATGCATTTTGAAGGCTTTTGTACAAGACTGATATTTTGTACTTGAATTCTGAAATTGAAAGGATGTAACCATATTAATTTCTGTTTCCGCTGTAATAAAGTTAAAATTTTTCAAGTACTGTTTTATCTGTCTTGTAAGTTTCTGTTCTGTTTACTAAAATGCTCCACCAAAGTTAAGGCATTCCCTTTGTGAGTGACCTTAACGGAGGTGGGGTGTTACAAATTTTTTTCCCGTTATCGAATTTTTGCCTTTTCAAAATGGAAAACCATTGAAAGCGCCATTGGAGGAAATGAACATGCAAACACAAAATGATTTTCTAGAATTAGTAGATGATACCGAAGTTCAATATAAATATGAATGTCTTGGAAAAAAGTGGGTCAGGTGAACAAATTTGAATACAAAGACTGGTATTGATTAGGATCCTAATAGGCAAACCTTCTCAGGTAGCGACGACTAGTGGAGTGAGCATGCACAAATATTTTTCAAAAATACAAATTTCATTTGTTTGAAATCATTTAGTACTTTTTTTTTCTTATGGGAATTTGGCTAAAATGTTCTGAAATATAGAAGAGCACATTTGATAATTTGGATCTACAACAGCAATTGTTCAAAGTGACTCATGCAACAGAGTAAACGTCCTATACGCCTACTCAAACTCAAGAAGAATTCACTCTAATTGTTGCACCTGCCCCTTTAACATTCCATGGGAGTAGAGGGATTTTAAAATCTGTTTGAAGATACTGAAGATCAAGGATGCTATATTCCAAATCTGAATTCATCAACTAATCCTCCATGTTACCAAGTTCACTACAAAAAAGTTCACTGCACCAAGATCCAATTCCGCAAACTTGGCATGTCATTTCTTCTACTGGTGCATGTAGTACCTCTAGAAGACGTTGCAATGAAACAAACAAAAAGACAACTGGAAGAGTTGATGCAATACATAAGGGACAAACGAAGAAATTTTGTATGAACTTAGATAGTCCGAACATAAGCAATGTATGTATAATAGGAAATTCATTAAGCTACATTGATATTATTGCTCGTGTTAAACGTCTAGCACAAGGATAATTTTTTTTCTTTTAGTAAAGCATTAAGCCTTACACATTGTTAGGGATATTACAAAGTTATTCAACTCAGTTAATAATGATAATTCTAAGGACTGGTTATTGTATAAGATAGGCCTCGAGCGTGTGTTTATAAGCTACAAATATTTTCTAATCCAGGGTGGTGTAAACAAATAGGACTATCACAAAACTGTATTTCTATATTACTTATTTCTGCATTTTATTGAATGTATTTGTTAGTTTAATTAATATGCATGTATTTTAATTTTTGTACTATTGCTTCATTTTAATTAAAAAACACATTACAAAACAAAAAACAATTAATTAACTATAAAAACAATTAAATTGAAAATAATAAATTAAAATACAATGCTGAAATGTTGCGCTTGAAGATGCAAAAATACCCTATTTAACTTCCAGTTTAGTTTAAACACCCCGCTTAAATAACCCATTATAATGCTCTATTATCGTTATATGCAATCTCACCCTTAGTTGCAACTGGAAAATTTGTTTTGAGTAGGGAAGAATCCTCTTGGTATAGTTTTCTTCCATTGCAACAAGTAAGTTTTGCGGTTTAATGGTTTTATAATAGGAATATGTTGTTTAATATGATTTGAAGTTTAAATTCAATTATCTTGTTTTAATTGATATTATTATCCCATAACCGAACAGTGGTTATGTATATTTCTAACTCTTGTTAGCAACACTGATAGATAAGGGGATAAAACATAGAACTATTAACAACCTATAAATACCTACAATTTGAGACATTTAGTTTAATAAAATAAATGAACAAACGGAATTTAGCTAGTTCACAAAGAAAATGTCTACAATGTGCAGAGGTAAACTCCAGCAAAGAAGTTGTTTGATAGAATTTATCATCATGGTCACTAGTCACAAATCAAGGTAATCAATAATCATGTTATTTAAAAGAAGGAGTATGTTGTCCATTAGATGTTCTATGAAATTCATGCGAGTATATCCAACTATAGCATATTGTTTTCTGAAGGGTAAGCGCATTTTAGCATAAATCATAAATCTCATAATGCTTTAACTTTCGTACTTGCATTGCATAACACTTAGTTTCCAGTAATGCCTCTCAATTTAAATTTTTAACCAGATCATAAATTATGTAGTACCTTGTTGTGCACGTAAATTTGCACATTTTTTTATTAAATAAATGAGCATATAGGTATTTTAACATGTTTAAACCATAATTTCAATTATTTCAAATCATTATATATTCATCTTTATTTAAGGGAAAAATGATCATTAATCATGGGGTAATTTTTAATAAAATTTACTCGCACCTTTTATTGTCATTTGTAGGAAATAAGGAGCAAAAACATGAAGAGGTCTCATGAATATACAAACATGCACAAGTGAAGAAATGCAAAAAGAGAATAGAAATAATTCATCCCATGGTTTAGGGAGACACCTGACGCACTTTCCTTAAGACTACAATTAGAACCTAATGCAATAGCTAAAGGAGACCAAGAAGCTTCATACACTTTTAATAAATAATGAGTGGCTAAAACAAATTAGAAGCTTCATGAAAAGGGTATTTTCGGTAATTTACAAAAAAAAGATAGAGTTTTAGGCTTGTTTAAATGCTCATATGTTCATGTAAAAAAGGATCATCTTTTTAGTTAGTTAAGTTATAGGATCAAGGCACTCTTTCTTTTTCAATATGTACTTAGTCATTTCCCTCTTATGTAATTTTTCTTTTTAGCAACTTAATTTCATGTTTCTTTAAGTCTTATTCTTTACTTTATGCAATGAGTGTAGTTTAATTTAAATCAAGTCTATTAGTTTTAGTTTATGTTTGCTAATTAGCTCACTTATTATTTCATTTAGCTTACATTTTCCTTTTGTTTCTGTGTCATGTTGAATGCTACATTTGTTGATTTGATAACAAATATAAGAGGCTAAAACCCTATAATTTGGGGGGAAACGAAGCTTTCTTAATCATGTAGTTTCAACATTTTGATAAATTTTTTATCTCTTTTTGTGCTTCATGTAAATACTTGAAGTGGTAAAATGTTGTTGTTTTAGCTTTGAATTTGACAGCCTATATTGTTAGCACTAAATAAGCTATATTTAGACAAAAAAGCATAAGTCACATCTTCGTCTACATATGATGTTGGTAATGATGTGAATGTTATAATCAAAATTTGATTATCTATATTTCTAACCAATAATTAATAGATCATGCTTATAACAAATTGAATTTTCATATCATTTGTTGTTGGAGAATGAAGTTTTGATGACAACAACCTTATTTTAATATTAATTGATTATAAAATATATACTAACACTTTTGTATAGAATATATATACACACATGTATTTGTTAAAGAAGATGTTTATGTAGAGCAACCACCTCTATTTGAAGATGAAAATTTATCAAATCATGTATATAAGTTAAAGAAAGCATTATACGGATTAAAACAGGCTCGTAGGGCTTGGTATGATAGATAGAGAAATTATCTGTTACAATCAAATTTTGAAATAGGAAAATTAGATAATACTTTGTTTATTAAGAAAAATAATAAAAATATTGAATTAGCACAAATATATGTTGATGATATAATTTTTGGGTTGACGAACGATAAGATGAATAAAGAATTTTCAGATATTATGACTAAAGAATTTGAAATGAGTCATATGGGCGAACTATCATTCATTCTAGGATTGCAAATTCATAAATTAAAAATGGAATATTTATTAATCAAGAAAAATACGCAAGAGATCTAATTAATAAATATAATCCGATGACAACAAATGGGAGACCAACACCTATGGTAACTAATATAGCTTTAAGTAAAGATGATACATCAAAAGACGTTGACCAGAAACTATATAGAGGAATGATAGGATCATTATGGTATATAACTGCTAGTAGACCAGATACAATGCATAGTGTATGTCTCTGTGCTAGATATCAATCACAACCTAAGGAAACACATTTAAAAGCTGTAAAACGTATCCTAAGGTATGTAAAGCATACATTAGATTTTGGATTATTTTACCCTAAGGATGATCCATTCGAATTAGTTTCGTACTATGACGCTGACTACGGGATGTAAATCCGATCGTAAAAGTACTAGTGGAACATGTCACTTCTTAGGACATTCACTAGCCTCGTGGTTCAGTAAAAAGAAAAATACTGTATCTTTGTCAACAACTGAAGTAGAATATATCTATGCTACTTTGGCTTGTTCACAAGTAATATATATGCAACAAACTTTAAATGATTTTGGTTTAAATATAAATAAATTGCCTATATACTGTGATAATACAACTGCTATAAATATTTCTAAAAATCCAACTCATCATTCAAGAACTAAACATATTGATGTGATACATCATTTTCTAAGAGATAACGTAAGTAAGGAAAAGATTTCACTCGAATTTATAGAAACTGATTAAAAAAATAGCAGATATATTAATAAACCATTAAATGAAGCAACTTTCACTAAATTTAGGATAGAATTAGGCATATGTTCATTAAGTGAGTTAGAATAATTAAATATTTTATAATATATAAAAATAACATAAGAAATTAGAAAAATAAAATTTAAAACTAAAGTATGTCGACATAAAGTTTTTTATATGTCAACATATAACTGCTAGGATTTCAAATTTAATTCCCACCAAAAATTTGTTATTTTAATTATTTAAAACTTCTACTTCGACTTTTCTTCTTCATTTTCATTTCTCTTCTATGAAGAACTCTAAATTAAAAAATACAATGGCCTCCACTAATCTAAACACCCAAATTAACTCTGATTCACACGTTGGACCATCTAAGAGTCCTTTTCAACGACCTATGCTATCTCGGGTTATCAAAATCGAAGAAAAGATGGAATATGTTATGAAATGATGGTTGAAATATAAGTACTCCAGATTAGGATGAATCAAGAGCAAAACAGGCAAGGGAAAGTAGCAAGGAGTCTACTTAAATACATAATGGATAATCAGGCTAATCCGATTATCATTGATGATTATAATCAAGCCACGGAAAAAGAGGAAGAACTGAAGGAAGAACCCGAGGAAGAACCAGAATACGAAGAAGAAATGATGGGAGTGGAAGCACAACAAGAGACTCAACCAACAATTATGGAAGAAGACGATAAGGTTGTATGTGTAGGAGAGGTCTTATTCGACCAAAATGGGGATGTGACTGAAAAAAATGGAGAATTTTGTCTCCATTATCCAGATTGTCCAATTCAAAAATCTCCCATTGTCAAAAATAATTAGTGTTTAAGGTTTTCTTTGTTTTTCGTTTTGTTGCACTCTTACGATGTATCGTACTTGCATAAATTCGTGCATTTGTACAAACTCAAGTTTAATGAAATTATCATTTATGTTATAATTATTTATAACTATATAATATGGATATAAGAATATGTTACTTGGGGGGAGTATTTTTACTTTAAATTATAGATTAAGGGGGAGTATTCTTACTTTGAATTAATTATAGATTAAGGAAATATCATATTGGTTAGTGACTTAAGTTCTATTTTATATAGTTATATAATTTAGGGGTAGTTCTTTTAGAATTTCTTTTTGATAATGCCAAAGGGGGAGAAATTATAAAATATAGAATTCATATAGACATGGGGAGTATTAAAAGGATCATCATCAACAGGTATGTACAGGTACGATATTTTATAAACTAAGGTTGTCATCATCAAAATGGTGGAGATTGTTGGAGAATGGAGTTTTGATGGCAACGACCTTATTTCAATATTAATTGATTATAAAATATATACTAACACTTTTGTATAGAATATATACACACACACACACAAACACACACACATGCAAGATTTATATACAGGAAATATTACTGAAGACTGTACAGTTTAAAGATATTAAAGAATCAGAGTTCAAAGAAATTTCTAGACTCATGAGTATTCAAGATTTCAAGAGTTCAAGACTAATTTAGTTATTGAGTCTAGATTATGTAAGACTCTAAATAGCACTCCAGGTGTAACGTCCCGTATTTTTAGTGGTTAGATATTTAATATATTTTATTATATTAAATGTTAAATATGAATTATAAATGGATTTATAATACTTATTTCGTTTATTAAAACGAAATTTGGATATTGTTAAATTTGAAAATATTAGTGTTGAGCTATAAATTTCATATTCGTTTATATTTGTAAGTGATATACCATTTTATTTAGATATATAAGATGATAATAATTTGTTAATTATTAAATCGAATTGTTTTGGAATTTAATAAATATTATATCAATATTATATAAGCGTTATAAATAACCGTTTTTCAAACAACCTCCGTTTTTGGCGAAACGAACTTTATTGCAGTGCATATATTTATTTATTTTCTAATTTTCCAGTTTGCAGCCTAACGGATTTGTTTTGTTGGTAGACGAAATTTAAAAGTGAACCGATGAATATTTTGGAAATAAAAATACGATGTTTGTGCAAACGGAGTCGGTTTTCAATGGAATTAATTTCATTGGGATCGGAATGTGAAGACATAGCAGTGTGTCTGTTTTCGTTGTATTTAGTGTTAGTGTGTTACGGTATATATATTCTATGCGCGACATTAAATAATGGTAAAAATTAAATTTATTAACCATAATAAATAATAATAAAACTTCACCCCTAAGTCAAGATTTTATATACGCACCTGCCTTAAAAATATTGACTAACCCACACATGAGAGTATGGCCTAATCTAGCACCCTACGGACTCCAATGTAAGCCCTAAAACAACGCAGATCTGGACAGAGAAGTGATGGCCAAAATATACCATTTGTACCCAATAACGTGCCTCCAAAACTAAATTCCATGCAAGACCAAACTTAATTACTTGCATCCAAATTTTCCACACTGCTTGTTACTTGCATGCCACACCATTTCTCTTACGTGCTTCCCAATCAACCTAAAAACCTTGTCTGTCATGTTCTTTTTGAAATTCCAGCCTAGCCTATGTATTTCAGCTACTCTACCCTGATTTACTGGAAAACTATACCCGAATTTCTTGCTGGCCACACTTCTTCTTCTATAAATAGACTACATATTGTTTTCTTTCCTTCAGAACCCAAACTTCCTCTTCAGTCTTCACCAAAACCGCATGTTCACATCCTATTTAAAACCCAACTTCTCATTGTTTCTTTCCCAAATAAATATAATAATGACACTGCCATTAAATAAAGTGCACTGTAGCAGTGTATGCATCCTGGGTGGTCGAGCTACTGTAAGAATAGAAGAAGGTGAGGAGGACTAACGTTCGGTAGTGGTGATACGCTGTAGATGGCCTGCGCATGGATTGAACGTTAGATTACTACTGTCACGATTCCATGGGAAACGTGGCGGATATGTGTGCTACAGGAGATCGGTGGAGGGTGGCGCCTCTACTAGAGGTATCAGAAGAGGTGGTGAAAGGAAACGCTTCAGACATTTTGGACGAAAAGAAAATAGCGGCGGAAGGATAAAATAAGGGGAGTAGTGTAGAAAGTGGGTTCACAAATAAATATATTGAGTATAACAGATGAAGAATGAAGGAAAGGGTGGCACGGTGGAATAGTAAGGGGTCGGGCCTGTATTTTTGTGGTGCGAGCTGAATTTGTAGGCGCTGTTCTAACATGGCAGTGGTGATGGGTTCAAGGGTAGATCGATGGGAAGAAACTTTGTAAATGAGGAAGGTTAGAATTATTTGAAGTAGGTGGAGTATTTTATATTTTGGGTAGAAGAACAGTAACGTATGGGTGGACGTACCGGGATGACGTGTTTATGCAAGTGGGCTGAAGTTTGGTTGGAAGAGTTTGCCCTCAGGTGGCGAGCGAGAAAAATAGATGGCGATTGGGATGAAACTGTTGGGCTATGTAAATATTATGTGGACTTTGGGCTTACGATATAAAGAAGATGTAAGGGGGATGGGTTGAGGCTGACGGAAATCAAGAAGCTGTTGTGTCTTTTCGATGGGGAGGGGGTACGTGCGAGAATTACAGTTATGGGGGAAGATGAGCACGACGTCCTGACGGCATGGATCAATATAATGGACTCGGTAAAATCATATATTTACCGAACATTTGTTTAGTACTTAATGATGTTTAAAGCCCCTTACCCAAGGCTACACCAAATGTAATTACAGTACGGGTTTAGGGTTTACCGAACATATGTCTATTTATCAGGCACAATTTACAATAATTAAAACTAACGGTCTTTTTGTAAGATTGGAACCATTAGGCAAGACTGAATGCAAAAGGGAAGGTTTGGTTATTAATGAAACTAAATTTTTAAATCTGACAATAAATAATAATAAAAAAGAAATACCTTGACCGCGTAAAAATATAAATTTAAACATATATATATATATATCATTTGTCCGAATCTACGTAAAATGACAAAATATACATTATATTGAATGTTTGAACGGTATTCATTTATGAAATCATACGCGTAAATGAAATCCATATTAAATTAATATATTTGTGGTGACCATTGTAGCAACTAATGTGATTAGTTGCTATAAATAGGACAACAAATAAATAAATAACAATTGTAATCGACGTTGATTGGAGAAAGATGAATTTACTAAGGTAATGGTTACAATTCCTAATATATATTTGGATTAATGTCGTAAACCCCAATTAGGGAATTTAATTTAAAATGCATCTAGACACGAGGTTAGCCTCAACTTATGATAGAAGTTTGCTCGAAACTGACTAGCAAATTCAGCATCCACAGGTGGTCAGCTTAATGTGAGGGGTCCAAAGCTTAAATATAACTAGACACGAGGTTAAGTTCAACTTGTGGTAGAAGTCTACCGGGAACCGATCGAAAAATCCAACATACACAAATGATCAACTTAATGTGGGAGGTCTAGTGCACAAATATATGTATATATACAACATGAAATAAATAAATAAGATTAGTAATGTCCAATGGGATACAATTGATACAAATATTCGGGACTGATGAGATAAGGATGTCCACCGTGACTTAATGCCCATAGGAAAATTATGATCGTTAGGCTTATAAATGGCATTAATTAGAATCAATTGTAGTAAATAGGAAATTAGGAATTTTATGCTTGCCTTAGGAAAATATAACCATTATGGTTATAAATGGAAATTAATCTATGAACAGAAGTAAACGAAGTAAAAAAGGGTTAAATGGGTTGTAACAACCCGGAATTTTGGGGCCAATTTAAAATTTTTATTTTAACAAATTTTAATGGATTTTTAATATTTAAAATAACTTATATTAAATAATAACAATGAAAAATTATTTTACTCGAAGTTAGAATTTATGAATTTATATTACGAGCCTGAAATGGAATGGTAATTTCAAATTTTGATTTTAAACTTTGAATAATAATATAAAATTTAATGTTATTTTGAACAATGTTGGTATAAATATTAAAATTAATGTTTTATGTCATCGATTGTTAAAATATGAACATAACTTGATTTATTGAGAATTGATTCTAAATGGCTATATATATGATAATGATAATGTTTAATAATCTATTTATAATGGAATTTGAAATTTATGTTGAATTAACAATTTAAAATAATTTTGGGGTTTATTTTATACTGGTAATCTTGATATATGGAAATAATATAGATCCATTCGATTGTGCAATGAAATTTCAACTAGTTATAAGCATAATTATATGCATTTATTGTATAGATAGTCATGATTGGTTGGTTATTTGTAATAATAGGAATTCAATCAAATATTGTAAATAAATGGTAAGATTTTACGTGCTCAATTGAATATTATTAAGTTAGAATAATTAACTTGTATGTGTATCCATTTATTTATTTGTTTGCAACAATAAGCATATAATATTTAATTAGGAGTTGTAACTAGTCATAAATTGCAAAAGCCAAGGTTAACGTATTGAAATAAAGTAGAAACAAATTGCAATAAAGATAATTGAATGGTGTAGTTAATGAAAATTAAGAATAGTAAGTAAAGGAATAAATCAAATGTTTGACTAATTTTAATAATAATGATAAACGAAAATTACTAATGTAGTAGGATATGAACAAAAATGTTAACTATACCTTTAAATTCAAGATTGGTTGAATAAAAAGAAAACAAATTAAATCAAACCGATTTAGTGGAATTAAATATATACTTAATGAAGATTTAATTATGGTTGAAACCAAACATGGAAAATTAGTGTAATAATTAACTTTAAATTTGTTATGTGAATTTGTTATAAATTGTGGTAAACATTTGAATAATCAAAACGGGAAAATTTGTTGCTCATGTAGGAAAGTTAATTTATTCATTTGATTTATATATAAATCGGTTTAATGAACTTTAATCAAATATAATTTAATCCTTAAAATTGGATTAAAGATGTACAAATGAAAATTCGAATACTTTCTTTATTTGACCATTGAAATTCTTTGACTAGAAATAAATCTTATACAAATCTATTTTAACCAAATTTCCAACGTACAAATAATCTCTCATTCTAACCTTACCCTCATTTGCTATTCTCTGACCAAGCCGTCACTCTCAAATAAGGGAAAATAAATAAACAACAATGGCCTCTGCCTCATTCAAAATAAAAAAAAAGATCAATATCTTGTGAACCTCTCATCGAAAAAATTCTAAAACTAGTCTCATTCAACTCAGATGAAGATTCTCTTTGATTCTATGCTTTGTGGTGGAAGCTTTGCAAATCGGTGATGGGTTCGACTTAGTTCCAGTAAACAATGATGAAGAGGAAGAAGGACCCGTTCCTTTTAATCAACGTGATTAATCAGTTAAAGATGGTGATTAGTCTATTTAATTAATTAATTTCTTAAATATGTTATTAAATTTTAAAGATCTATAACTTGTTCGAATTACATCAGGAATCAATGAAACTACTTGCGTTGGAATCCTTGTGATGAGGTCTAGACGATGGAACCTACCAGATTTGAGATGGAGCGTTCTTCATTTTTTTTTTTGAAAATTTAAAACCAATCAAGGTGAGATTCTATTTTTTATATATATAATTAATTTAATTTAATTATATTATCATTATGTAAAATGAATGTTGTATGGATTGAATTGTTGTATGGTGGAAATTGATGTTTGTGGCCTGTATTGTTATTGACGTGTTGTATGATTGGTGTTGGAATTGATTATGGGAATTGTTATTCGATGTCAAGTAGAAAGATTATAATAAAAAGTTTAATCTTTATTTTTGATTTATAAATAAAGTTTAATCTTTTATCATGATTTACAAATCAAAGTTTTGATTTTTATTTTGAAATGAATAACATTAATAAAGATTCGATCTTTATTTTTGATTTATTAAAATGAATCTTTGTTTTTGTTTGTATAAAATGAATCTTTGTTTTTGTTTATAAAAGATTAAATTTGCTTTTGTTTATAAAGCTTGAAACTTTATTTTTATTTATAAAGATTAAAACTTTATTTTTTTTATACAAAAATTGAACCTTTGGTTTTGTTAACAAAGATTACACCTTTGGTTTTGTTAACAAAGATTACACCTTTGGTTTTGTTAACAAAGATTACAACTTTGATTTTGTTTGCAAAGATTACAACTTTGATTTCGGTTACAAAAATTACAACTTTGTTTTTGATTATAAAAGGCTAAATCTTTGTTTTTGTCTATAAAGATTAAAACTTTGTTTTTGTCTATAAGAGGCTAAATCTTTGTTTTGATAATAAAGTTTTGTTCTTTATTTTGAAACGATTAAAACTAATAAAGTTTTGTTCTTTATTTTGAAACGATTAAAACTAATAAAGTTTTGTTCTTTATTTTGAAACGATTAAAACTAATAAAGTTTTGTTCTTTATTTTGAAATGATTAAAACTAATAAAGTTTTGTTCTTTATTTTGAAACGATTAAAACTAGTAAAGTTTCGTTCTTTATTTTGAAACAATTAAAACTAATAAAGTTTTGTTCTTTATTCTAAAAGGATTAAAACTAATAAAGTTTTGTTCTTTATTTTGAAACAATTAAAACTAATAAAGTTTTGTTCTTTATTTTGAAACGATTAAAACTAATAAAGTTTTGTTCTTTATTTTGAAACGATTAAAACTAATAAAGTTTTGTTCTTTATTTTGAAATGATTAAAACTAATAAAGTTTTGTTCTTTATTTTGAAACGATTAAAACTAGTAAAGTTTTGTTCTTTATTTTGAAACAATTAAAACTAATAAAGTTTTGTTCTTTATTCTGAAAGGATTAAAACTAATAAAGTTTTGTTCTTTATTTTGAAACGATTAAAACTAATAAAGTTTTGTTCTTTATTTTGAAACGATTAAAATAAATAAAGTTTTGTTCTTTATTTTGAAATGATTAAAATAAGTTTTGATCTTTATTTTTGAATAATTAAAGTTTTGATTTTGTTTTTGAAATAAAAGATTTTATTTTTATTTTAAAGAAATGTGTTGCAACATAAGTGTCATTTTATTATCATCTTGTTCAACATGAAAACTTGACATCGAATAGTTGAAACTTGAAATATGTGAACATGCCAAATTGTGTATGTTATGTATGTTTCTATTTAAGCACATGTACACACTGCCATTTACAAGTGACCTGACTTGTTTTTGTGATTGGACGATCAATTTTCACACATCGTCCAGAAGCACAGTTTATTTTATTCGAACTTGTGTTGGTTGAAACCCCACACGGGTCAGGGGTTGACATTTGAATACACGTCACCCTTGTGGTTAATTAGAAATACACTTTGGCTGTTAATGGATGTTTGATAATTGTTATGAGATAAATGAATGAAATCCGTATAATTGAATTATATGGAAATGGTGTGGGTCTCATTCCAATTTTGAATGAAAGAAATAATTTTCATTTATTATTCAATTAATGGAATTAATTGACGCTTGAATTAAGGAAGCTAAATTTCTATTATTTAGAAAGTTTTAATGAAATATTAAATTAGTAAAATTACATTCCAAATATAACAAGAAGATTTGAATTGAAAAGCTTTCGTTTTTATGTTAACACTAAATTTAAAAGATGTGATTTTAAAATTTAACATAAATGGATTGATTGGAAATGATTACATTTAAGGTTGGAATGGTAGGTTTTGATATCGTAATTAAAAACCATTTTTGAAGTAATTATTATTATAATATTATAATAATAGGGAAAGGTCGATATTTATTGAAAAATTGGAAAGGCAATATAAAGAATATTTCAATGTAAAGTTATACTTTGGAACATATGATATTTTAGAAGTTAGTTATTTTTTTAAAATAATATTTTTAGAAAATAATTATAATTATAATTATAATTGTTCTTGGACACGAGGTTAGGTCACGTTTATGGCGGAAGTCTACCCGGAACCAACCGGCATATCCAGCAGCCATAAATGTTGGGCCTAATGTGAGAGGTCCAAGTACACGAATACAAATTGGGTTTTGACTCGAGGTTAAGCCCAACTGTGGAATAAGTCTGCCCGGACCCAACCGGCATATCCAACATCCACAAGTTGTAGGCCTAATGTGAGAAGTCTGGCCCATTATAAAACATAAATGGATAATATAACGAATTGGATTATTTAATCCATTTTAAATAGAAACATCATTTTAACCAGAATTAGTTTATTAACTTATATTATCCATTTTATAATGAATATTAAAAGAGTTAATTTCAAAATTAATATTTTGAAAATAATATTTTAATATGAGAAATGATATTTTGATCAGAATAAATGGTTTATTTATTTTAAAATAAATAAAAGGGAATTAAAAATGTTTTATTATAACCATGGATTTACAATGAAAACTTGAATTTGGGTTTATCGTGAATTATGTTTTAAATAACATTTATTCTTTAACCCGGATTAATGAGGGGATTAATTTCCTAATTTTTGATTAATTATTTAATAATGACTTTGGAAGTTTAAAACGAAATAAGGTTTTAATTAAAACATTAATTAGATTGGAGAGGAATTAAGTTAATAAAATTACTGAACTAAGGATCGAAAATGGAGTTCCACCAATTTAACTCCATGCGTTAATTAATGGGAACCTTTCCCTAAGAATTTGAATACTTTATTTAAATAATATTCGGAATTGGAATGAGACGTTGGTTGAATTTTATTAACACATGTTTTTAAATCACGTGAGTTATTCAGAAAGACCGGGTTTAACCCATTCTGAATAATCATCACGACGATCAAGAGTCGAAGACGAAGACGGTGATTGAAGACCGAAGGTTTTCACATCGTTGGGATGATGATGACTGGTATCTTGAATTGGGATTGGCCTTCCAAGGCAAGGTATTTGGTAATGATCGTCCAAACACATTTGGAGATCGACGGACACGTTGTTTCGCTCAGACCCAGAGCGGACTTGTAAATGGATTGCGTGTCTGACATTGTATTCCTTTCTACTGTATTTGTTGAACGCTACTGATTATATATTTCTGTTTTGGTGGTGAAGAATTTATTCTTTACTTATCACCCTTCTCTAAGACGTATGAGCTTAGAGGTTATATATATAGTGGTAGATGATCAATAATATGGTAGGGTCTGACAATGTGGCATGTTAAGATGCAAACGATCAAGGCTTTGTTGAAAAGCAGGCCTTGTGGCTGATGATCAAAGCATAGCCTGTTTAGGCATAGCTTTGTGTATAACGTGACTTCGCGAGCCTCACACCCCGGTATGAGTCAAAAACGGGATATGGACCGTAGGGAGTGCACACGTTTCTTTCTAGCTAGAGTGGTGTCAGTGACCTCCCAGCCCTGACATTTTATTTATGTGGATGATGGATTTTTAGGCGCCTCGGATTTTTATAGGCCGATAGTGGTCATATTATAGGTTCAAAGGAACCGGGAAGCGTGTGTTCAGGCATAACCAATCCACTGTTGATAGGCGGGGAACGGCCCTACCGCATCCAAGGGTTCACTGCGGGGGATCCTGAGGCATTTGCTAGAGTGTCTCGAATCGGAGAGGAGCTTGCCCCTAGCCTCGACTCATGATGGAAACCCAATTCCCAATACGCCCTTGCGGTTTTGATTGTAAACTTATATACGGCGACATGGTATATGGTACTTATGCCGTCTAGGATTGATATTATATTTGAATGTTATAAATATATATATACACACACTAATAATAATATCGCTTTTACGTATCAAGCATCTTTTGACCATTATAAGGTAAAACCCTATCCTCTGGTGTGCGTTGCATTGTGTGTTGGGACTTGGGTCTTATAATGGTTTCATTTTTCTAAAAAGAATTACGTTATTTGACGATTTACTTTAATTATGCACTGGCAATCCAATGGAGTAAACCCGTTCCGTGTTAGCGGCGTGGTCCTGTGATTAGCCTACTTATTAGATAAGTTAAGTTAAGAATTCTCACACCAGTCCCACGACTGACCTGTAGTTTGTTTCACTTTGCAAACTCGGGTGCCCTCTTTCCACACGGGCAGTCGAGTAGCTTTTTGCAGATATAGTTAAGCAAGATCCTGGATTGAAGTCTGAAGCCAGGTCCAGAATATTGATGGCCTTCCGCTGAGATTAGTTCCGCTGCAATGTATTTAATTTAATTTAAATGTATCTTCCGCTGTATTATTTATCGATGTACTCTGACATATTCTGTACTCTGATGTAACATTTATTATTGATGTTATAAAAGTATGTGTTGTTATTATGATGTGTTGTATGCCCAAAGTTAACGTACGCGGGTTTTGAACGGTCTTGATCGATCTTGCGATCGATTGGGGTCGAGCGAAATCTGGGTCGTTACATGGGTATTGATTGTTGTTTAAATACTAAGTCCAATTAGGGAAATAATCAAATAAATATCCTAGGGTAAAGAGGATATAACTTTCCTTATTTGTATTAATTAATATAGAACTTATAATTAAAAATTAGGGCTGGACTTAGTAGGTTAACGATGAGAAACATTGTTGACCATAGGAACTCTTGACGATAAATCGTGTGCGTATAGTATTTTCGTGAAGGGAAACTAAACGGGAGGACGTAATAATATAGCCCAATTTATCCCAATTGGAAAATGTATTAAAGGCTAATGGGGTACGATCTTAATAATCTTCGTGTATACCGCTTCCTCGGGTCTTAAGTGGCTTCGGTTGAGAAGTCCACCTGGGAGTAGGTCTTTTAGTTTAAGGGTCTTAAATGGCATGTGTGTGGGAGGCCTACCCAAACCTGGAAATTAAAAATGTCGGATATGGCTACCGTTCCTACAGGTAGTAGTGTAACACCCCGCCTCCGCTAGGGTCACTCGCAAAGGAATGCACTAGCTTTAGAGGGGCATTATTGGTAAACATGCACAGAAATATCACAAGACAGAACATATAAAATAGCGGAAGTAAAATCGAACTTTCATAAACATGAATACATAAGGTCTAAAGCCTTTTACATCAGAGTACATCAAAACCTGTCTTGCAATAGTAAAGAAGCATAAAGACTTTTTCATAAATTATTCCCCAAATAAAAACAGTAAAGTAGCCATAGCCAAGAAAAGTCCAAGCCATCCATGATGACCTTCAAGCAGAAGAAGTCCGAACTAAACAGCAGTGTTTCCTCCCTGTAACCTGGGGGGGAAACGGAAGAAAAGAGGCGAAACAAAACGGGTCAGTCAAAAAGACTGAGTAAGCCCTATCTACTATTAGTATAAAAACTAATAAAGTTAACTGACATGAGAAACTGAGATGAACATAAGCATGATAACAAGATAGGTAAGCTAAATCAAAATAACAGGATGAACTACTGAACTCAGACAAACTAAGATGTCATGATAAATTACGATGTCAAGACAAAACAAGGTATCACATCGTCAGGTTCCTATCAAGTATAATATTCCAAGATATCAATCACGTATAACGTCCCATGGTATCTATCCTGTATATCTGCTCTGCACCTACCGTACTAGTATCCCAACTGTATTACGTGTTATCCGTGAATGACCCTTACTCAGAAGTCGTGTAATGGTCCCTGTCAACCTAATATGCCGCATATATAGGTTACTCAACTCATATGTTTCTTTCCATGTATAAGTTCAGTTCTTTGCCGTAGGCTGTACGGGCTTTCCCATGTAAACGGTTTATCCTTGAAGTTGTTTTGGACTGCAACCCTTGATCTAGTTGTGTTTCCTTACCATGAACTATCGCGCGTCCACTTAGGATTTATGCCACCTAGGACCGCTAGGGATTATGCTACCTAATGAACGTTTCCGTGTCTCGGTTTGGGTTTTGGCCACCTAGGACCACTAGGGATTACGCCACCCGTCAACCGCGCCCTTGATCCCACGTATGTATCGTGAATCGTTTTCCATGTCTAGATGCACATGTTCCCTAATGTGCCATCCGAGTTCCGTGCCAGGGCAAATCAAGAAATACGGAACTCGGTCGGGAGCTTTAAATCGTCTGCCGATGCAGATATCAAGGTCTGTTTTTGTACCCGTGGCTACGGTCCCACGTGACCCCTCCCTCAACTACTGAAAGGCAATCCAAGAAAAATCATGTATAAGAACCACTCCACGGCCCCACTATAGCCCACTTTCCTACGGGCCAACCTCACCCATGACTCGATAGCAAGCACATGGTCTGTTGGGGGTTCCCTGCCTTTCCGCACGTACACGATTGACTAAAGATGGTAGGTAGTCGGCGATGCGCTATCCAGGGCAAAAACAAGAATCGTCGACTCCACGCTAATCCATCCCAGTCTTTAGGTTGCTCGCACAGCAACCAAGGCATACTCTTGGTCCTTCTAACGCAGACCTTAACCTCTCATGGGCCTAGTATAATTACCTGGCAGCCCACAGAGGGATCCCAAGAATATCCTCACGTCCCCCGAAGCTTCCACTTCGGCACCCAGTGCGCTGGAGCTTTTATCCAAGTCAGATAACTTGCTCCCCCTCGTATACTAAGCGATGACCTACCGTATCAGGTTACTCATCGTTTTGAGAATTAGTCCTATGTCCTTAGCTAAGAATTATTACTTAGTTACCCTTAACTAAGGTTTACCACTTAGCTTCCTTTCCCGTTATCCTTGATTAACCACGGTTTTCTACCTAGTTCTTCTAGCTAGGGTTTGTCTATTGGGTTAAGTGTTATCATTCAAGTCCATGACTTAACCCGCCCACGAATCACGTCAAAGATTGGCTAAGTATTTAAGTTCAAGACTTAGTCCCACAAGTTGGTTAAGTGTACCCAGAGGCTCATGACTTAACCCTATCAAGTCAAATTGGTCAAGTACTAGCTTACCTTAATCCTATCGGATTATCTTGCTAGATCGATTAAGCATAGATTATCTTAATCCCATCAAATTATCGAGTCGGATTGGTTAAGTATAGGTTGGCTTAACCCCATCCTCTAATCGTACTACAATGGTTAAGTATATTCTAAAAAGGTCTTGTTACTTAACCTTATCAGGTCCGCGTATTAGATTGGTTAAGTGTAAGTTACTTAACCCCATCAAATCATCATGTATAATTGGTTAAGTATAAGTTGCTTAACCCCATTAAATTATCACGTTAAGTTGGTTAAGTATTGGTTACTTAACCTCATTGAATTACCGAGTTTAAATTGGTTAAGTGTTTAACTTAACCCCATCGAATTACCGTGTTTAGATTAGTTAAGTGTGGATTACTTAACCCCATCTAATTACCGTGTCGGATTAGTTAGGTGCAAATTACTTAACCCCATCCCCTAATCATCTTGTATGGTTAAGTGTCATTAAGAAAACTTACTTAACCTTGCCAAATTATCATGTTGGATTGATTAAGTGTTGGTTAACTTAATCCCCGTCCACTAGTCGTATAAAAATGGTTAAGCGTCATTAGGCAAATCAAATCACTTAACCTACCCAACCTTGTCATGTTTTGTTAAGTATCATTAGCCTAACCAATTTACTTAACCCATTTACCCATGTCATATTTGGTTAAGAGTCATTAATCAAATTAACTTAACCCTATCATGTGGCATTAATTACTTAATGCACCCCAACCTCTCACATTAGACTTTGTTGTGGTTACTAGTTAAGCCGGTCGGTTCCGGGTAGCTTTACACCACAACTTGGTCTAACCTCGGGTTCAAGCATAACATGACCAACTTCTCACATTGGGTCCTATTGTTTGCAACTACTAGTTAGGCCGGTCGGTTCCGGGTAGTTTTACGTTGCAAACTCAACCCAACCTCGAGTTGGCCACCTTCATGTTTAGTCTAGTGTCATGTTCATAGTCAAGTTTTCAAGCAATTGGGTAGACCTAACTTAATAGGTAAATTCCCAATGGGTAGACCTAACTTAATAGGTAAATTCCCAAGCTTATGTTTTTATGCATACTTACATGTCAACTTCCATGTTATACTTCAAGTCATGTTTTCAAGTATAAACACATGTCATATTTAACGTTACATGTTGTCATGTTTATACCCATTTACCCAAGTCATATTCATGTCATTATGTTTCCCCATAATGTGACCCCAACGCTTTTTAAACTAGCATATATGTTCGCAACAACGTGATGGATTAAAAGAAAAGACTTGGCAAAGGAATGACAAAAATGGGTATTAAGCCACAAGTTAATCATGGTGGAAAATGAGGCACAAATGTGTTCATTAGCTTGCATGTTACATTCTTAAGCCTCAAAAACATGCATCAACCCAAACTTGGTACATAAGCGAATCATGGTGACAAAAGACATGGAATGATGGCTAGAAACTCGCATATATCATCATATAAGGATTATGACTTCATATGCAAGTTGACATAATGATTATGAAGATTCTCATGTTGCATAATGCAACATTTCAACATAAAGGCTGTGGCTTTTAGCTCATAAGATCAAGATAATGACTTCATAAACTTGCATAACATGTTAGCATGCATCATTCTAATTGATCAAACCCAAACTTTCAACATGAACATTTAACTTCATAGTTAATATCTAAGAGTAGGGAAGGGCTTACATTGCTATGAAGGCCTAAATCGATTAAACTAAAGATTGTGATGAAGCTTATGCATGCCTTCATCCAAAAGCCCAAAGATAAAAGCTCCAAATCAATAAAAACCCCATCATTACGAACAAAGATCAAAGCTTTTGTCTTGAAATCAACTTGGGGGGCTCTCATACTAACATAGGGACTCTCTAATACTCTCATGTTCATGAAACCTCTCATAGAAATGAAGTGGAGGCTAGGATAGTTGAGTGGAGGCCATAAGAGTAGAAATTTTGCCATAGTTTAGTTGTAGGATCAATTAATGAGGGTTTAGGCTAGGTTAGGGGTCTTTTTATAGAGATTAGGGGTAGTTTAGGCCGTTAGATTAACCCTAGGATAGATCCCAGCCCTCAAAAATCGTCACAAGCCTCCAAAACAAGACCAAGGGCCAAAACAGGTGCACCAGGCCAGCCAGGGTCAAGCCAGAAGGCTGTGCAGGTTTCTGGCTCGACACGGGCGCACTTCCCAAGTGTGCCAGTGTATTTTTGTGCTGGCGCACTTCACAAGTGCGCCAGTGCATTCTGGCTTGTTTTCGGTTTTTCTGCCTAACTTCGTTCGTCCATATCTTCTTCATACAGACTCCGATTTACGAAATTTCGGACTCTATTTCGCGTATTTTTCCGAGACGAACGCAATGGCGCAAGCCGTTTATCCTGATTCAGATTTTATAATTTAATTCTGCCTTGATTCTTGTCTTAACATGTTGCTAAAAATTCGGGTTGTTACATCCTCCCCAACTTAAAGGATTTCGTCCCTGAAATCTCCAAGTTAGGAGGAACATATCCTACCATCCATCATCCATCTACTCAAAACATCATCCACAAGCCACCATTGTCCTTAGATGATTTCTAATGCTGTATGAATATATGCAAAACGTGTGTGTATATGCACTTATCTAATGTAAATGATCAGGCCTGAGTGATCTAATGCAAAATATGTATAGTGCCATGAATCCAACATGTATGCAAATAGTCCTAGTCATATAGATACTATATGCGTGCACAATCATTCATTCATATGCAACAACCGCATGATAATACATTCGATTTCATCCATAAACAAGTATAAATACTCGTGCATATGCAATATGAAATGTGACCGAGTCGAGCTAGAATCTAATGTGTATTCGCGCATCCACGAGCAACCACTTGCAACCATATCAATCATAACATGTTTCAAATACATGTTTACATCCATAGTGTTCTACCTAGGATTCCCTGAAACAGGGTCGAGAAGATAAACAAGACAAACTCCTTACGGGGTTTGTAACAGAAAATAGGACCGAGAGGATGTCCACAAAAGATAGCCTACAAGTAAGCTCTACCGAAACAGGGATCAAGAATATACTCCCAAAAAGAGATATCATGCGTGTATCTAGTCTTTGACCATCAAAGTCGTATTTCCTTGGGCTTAATCCCATTGTGCCTTGACCGTCTTTTAACTTCGTGATTTCGTAGCTTCTTATTTCTTGTTTGCATAACATGAGCTAGAAATCATTTCTTCGTCGCCTCTCGTTCCACTTGCACTTATCCTTTTTCTAGAATACTTGGCGCAAACATGACTGCGTACTCATGATCTTATGCAAGCTTTCCAAAATTCACTAATGAATCTTGGATCTTGTTTATATACTATAAGGTATTCCATGTAGAAGAACTTCTTGAAAGTAAACAGATGTCAACCAGGTTACCAAGCGCACTTACTAGGGTGATTTCCATAACCCATGCATAAGTGAAATAAACCATCCATCTTATCAGCGAACACCACTCGATCGGGCTTCGAATTTCCAATAAAGGCATCACGGGATTCTAAGTAACTAATCATGACCGAACCCAAAAGGTTACACGAGACTCCGAGGGTATTACCAAGGCTAGTCAGGAGTCTAACTACCCTCCTATCAAAACCGAGAGTGGCACCCCTTACTGGATAACCACTTCATCCTTAGAATCCATCCATAGCTTATAATCATAAGCATTATTTCCAAGCCCAACACTTGACATAGACATTCTCAAATCCAAACAAGCCATGAATAAATGGACTGATTCTCCAATAGGACTTTGAGACAAAAATGGGATTCTCTATTACGTTAGTACTTAAGGTGCAGAGACTCAACTATCGAAGCAGACTTAAATGATACGATGATCAAAACAAAGTCCTAACGGGATGATAGAGAAGAAAAGCTAAACCTTTAACAAGATCGTTACCCTCCTTCCGAGGTACCCTAGAAATAAGAGCATACTATTACCCTCCCGATGATCTTGTCCTTGTCCCATAATACTTAACTATCCACCCCGTTTTACCATGCCAAAGGTACTCTCTCGTCATGGGTTTCATTGTTCATCTTTCTCCCTCCTTTGAGGACTAAGCCATACCAACCAGTTGCTCATCCTTAAGCTCGTATCCTTTATCCTCTTTCTCACTATCCTTTCTTATAACGCGGCCACTGGTCTCTCGAGAACCACCTCCATCGCATGGAAAGCACTTTCGTAGATAGAAAAGACTAGTCGCAGTTAAAACCACTGTGACTACAGATGGAGGAAAGAAAGGAAAAGAGATTCAATTAAGGAAACAAGGATAGTGCTAATGGCCTTTGGGGAATAGCCTTTTTCTTTTAAAAGAAAATTTTCTTGAAAAATGCTTCTTTATAAACGATTTTCAATAGTTTTCAGAAGGTCTTTAAAAACTTTTGCCCAGTCTGGTAACCTTCTGCTCTGATACCAAATGTAACACCCCGCCTCCGCTAGGGTCACTCGCAAAGGAATGCACTAGATTTAGAGGGGCATTATTGGTAAACATGCACAGAAATATCACAAGACAGAACATATAAAATAGCGGAAGTAAAATCGAACTTTCATAAACATGAATACATAAGGTCTAAAGCCTTTTACATCAGAGTACATCAAAACCTGTCTTGCAATAGTAAAGAAGCATAAAGACTTTTTCATAAATTATTCCCCAAATAAAAACAGTAAAGTAGCCATAGCCAAGAAAAGTCCAAGCCATCCATGATGACCTTCAAGAAGAAGAAGTCCAAACTAAACAACAGTGTTTCCTCCCTGTAACCTGGGGGGGGGGGACGGAAGAAAAGAGGCGAAACAAAACGGGTCAGTCAAAAAGACTGAGTAAGCCCTATCTACTATTAGTATAAAAACTAGTAAAGTTAACTGACATGAGAAACTGAGATGAACATAAGCATGATAACAAGATAGGTAAGCTAAATCAAAATAACAGGATGAACTACTGAACTCAGATAAACTAAGATGTCATGATAAATTACGATGTCAAGACAAAACAAGGTATCACATCGTCAGGTTCCTATCAAGTATAATATTCCAAGATATCTATCACGTATAACGTCCCATGGTATCTATCCTGTATATCTGCTCTGCACCTACCGTACTAGTATCCCAACTGTATTACGTGTTATCCGTGAATGACCCTTACTCAGAAGTCGTGTAATGGTCCCTGTCAACCTAATATGCCGCATATATAGGATACTCAACTCATATGTTTCTTTCTATGTATAAGTTCAGTTCTTTGTCGTAGGCTGTATGGGCTTTCCCATGTAAACGGTTTATCCTTGAAGTTGTTTTGGACTGCAACCCTTGATCTAGTTGTGTTTCCTTACCATGAACTATCGCGCGTCCACTTAGGATTTATGCCACCTAGGACCGCTAGGGATTATGCTACCTAATGAACGTTTCCATGTCTCGGTTTGGGTTTTGGCCACCTAGGACCACTAGGGTTTACGCCGCCCGTCAACCGCGCCCTTGATCCCACGTATGTATCGTGAATCGTTTTCCATGTCTAGATGCACATGTTCCCCAATGTGCCATCCGAGTTCCGTGCCAGGGCAAATCAAGAAATACGGAACTCGGTCGGGAGCTTTAAATCGTCTGCCGATGCAGATATCAAGGTCTGTTTTTGTACCCGTGGCTATGGTCCCACGTGACCCCTCCCTCAACTACTGAAAGGCAATCCAAGAAAAATCATGTATAAGAACCACTCCACGGCCCCACTATAGCCCACTTTCCTATGGGCCAACCTCACCCATGACTCGATAGCAAGCACATGGTCTGTTGGGGGTTCCCTGCCTTTCCGCACGTACACGATTGACTAAAGATGGTAGGTAGTCGGCGATGCGCTATCCAGGGCAAAAACAAGAATCGTCGACTCCACGCTAATCCATCCCAGTCTTTAGGTTGCTCGCACAGCAACCAAGGCATACTCTTGGTCCTTCTAACGCAGACCTTAACCTCTCATGGGCCTAGTATAATTACCTGGCAGCCCACAGAGGGATCCCAAGAATATCCTCACGTCCCCTGAAGCTTCCACTTCGGCACCCAGTGCGCTGGAGCTTTTATCCAAGTCAGATAACTTGCTCCCCCTCGTATACTAAGCGATGACCTACCGTATCAGGTTACTCATCGTTTTGAGAATTAGTCCTATGTCCTTAGCTAAGAATTATTACTTAGTTACCCTTAACTAAGGTTTACCACTTAGCTTCCTTTCCCGTTATCCTTGATTAACCACGGTTTTCTACCTAGTTCTTCTAGCTAGGGTTTGTCTATTGGGTTAAGTGTTATCATTCAAGTCCATGACTTAACCCGCCCACGAATCACGTCAAAGATTGGCTAAGTATTTAAGTTCAAGACTTAGTCCCACAAGTTGGTTAAGTGTACCCAGAGGCTCATGACTTAACCCTATCAAGTCAAATTGGTCAAGTACTAGCTTACCTTAATCCTATCGGATTATCTTGCTAGATCGATTAAGCATAGATTATCTTAATCCCATCAAATTATCGAGTCGGATTGGTTAAGTATAGGTTGGCTTAACCCCATCCTCTAATCGTACTACAATGGTTAAGTATATTCTAAAAAGGTCTTGTTACTTAACCTTATCAGGTCCGCGTATTAGATTGGTTAAGTGTAAGTTACTTAACCCCATCAAATCATCATGTATAATTGGTTAAGTATAAGTTGCTTAACCCCATTAAATTATCACGTTAAGTTGGTTAAGTATTGGTTACTTAACCTCATTGAATTACCGAGTTTAAATTGGTTAAGTGTTTAACTTAACCCCATCGAATTACCGTGTTTAGATTAGTTAAGTGTGGATTACTTAACCCCATCTAATTACCGTGTCGGATTAGTTAGGTGCAAATTACTTAACCCCATCCCCTAATCATCTTGTATGGTTAAGTGTCATTAAGAAAACTTACTTAACCTTGCCAAATTATCATGTTGGATTGATTAAGTGTTGGTTAACTTAATCCCCGTCCACTAGTCGTATAAAAATGGTTAAGCGTCATTAGGCAAATCAAATCACTTAACCTACCCAACCTTGTCATGTTTTGTTAAGTATCATTAGCCTAACCAATTTACTTAACCCATTTACCCATGTCATATTTGGTTAAGAGTCATTAATCAAATTAACTTAACCCTATCATGTGGCATTAATTACTTAATGCACCCCAACCTCTCACATTAGACTTTGTTGTGGTTACTAGTTAAGCCGGTCGGTTCCGGGTAGCTTTACACCACAACTTGGTCTAACCTCGGGTTCAAGCATAACATGACCAACTTCTCACATTGGGTCCTATTGTTTGCAACTACTAGTTAGGCCGGTCGGTTCCGGGTAGTTTTACGTTGCAAACTCAACCCAACCTCGAGTTGGCCACCTTCATGTTTAGTCTAGTGTCATGTTCATAGTCAAGTTTTCAAGCAATTGGGTAGACCTAACTTAATAGGTAAATTCCCAATGGGTAGACCTAACTTAATAGGTAAATTCCCAAGCTTATGTTTTTATGCATACTTACATGTCAACTTCCATGTTATACTTCAAGTCATGTTTTCAAGTATAAACACATGTCATATTTAACGTTACATGTTGTCATGTTTATACCCATTTACCCAAGTCATATTCATGTCATTATGTTTCCCCATAATGTGACCCCAACGCTTTTTAAACTAGCATATATGTTCGCAACAACGTGATGGATTAAAAGAAAAGACTTGGCAAAGGAATGACAAAAATGGGTATTAAGCCACAAGTTAATCATGGTGGCAAATGAGGCACAAATGTGTTCATTAGCTTGCATGTTACATTCTTAAGCCTCAAAAACATGCATCAACCCAAACTTGGTACATAAGCGAATCATGGTGACAAAAGACATGGAATGATGGCTAGAAACTCGCATATATCATCATATAAGGATTATGACTTCATATGCAAGTTGACATAATGATTATTAAGATTCTCATGTTGCATAATGCAACATTTCAACATAAAGGTTGTGGCTTTTAGCTCATAAGATCAAGATAATGACTTCATAAACTTGCATAACATGTTAGCATGCATCATTCTAATTGATCAAACCCAAACTTTCAACATGAACATTTAACTTCATAGTTAATATCTAAGAGTAGGGAAGGGCTTACATTGCTATGAAGGCCTAAATCGATTAAACTAAAGCTTGTGATGAAGCTTATGCATGCCTTCATCCAAAAACCCAAAGATAAAAGCTCCAAATCAATAAAAACCCCATCTTTACGAACAATGATCAAAGCTTTTGTCTTGAAATCAACTTGGGGGGCTCTCATTCTAACATAGGGACTCTCTAATACTCTCATGTTCATGAAACCTCTCATAGAAATGAAGTGGAGGCTAGGATAGTTGAGTGGAGGCCATGAGAGTAGAAATTTTGCCATAGTTTAGTTGTAGGATCAATTAATGAGGGTTTAGGCTAGGTTAGGGGTCTTTTTATAGAGATTAGGGGTAGTTTAGGCCGTTAGATTAACCCTAGGATAGATCCCAGCCCTCAAAAATCGTCACAAGCCTCCAAAACAAGACCAAGGGCCAAAACAGGTGCACCAGGCCAGCCAGGGTCAAGCCAGAAGGCTGTGCAGGTTTCTGGCTCGACACGGGCGCACTTCCCAAGTGCGCCAGTGTATTTTTGTGCTGGCGCACTTCACAAGTGCGCCAGTGCATTCTGGCTTGTTTTCGGTTTTTCTGCCTAACTTCGTTCGTCCATATCTTCTTCATACGGACTCCGATTTACGAAATTTCGGACTCTATTTCGCGTATTTTTCCGAGATGAACGCAATGGCGCAAGCCATTTATCATGATTCAGATTTTATAATTTAATTCTGCCTTGATTCTTGTCTTAACACGTTGCTAAAAAATTTGGTTGTTACAAGTAGTAAGTGACTAAGGATATTATCCAGTAAGGTCAGCTAGATGGTATAGCGAGCGATAAAGTACCATCTCTCACCTTACACGGGGTATGGGTTAATGTGTGAATGACAGAAGCCTTAACTACTAGGCCCGTAGCTAGTGCCCTCTAGTTTATGTTAACGTTGAATAAATCATCGAGGAACAGTAAGTGACTAATTGGTCCGCATAAGGTCTTAAGTGACCAGGGATAATCCACCCAATCTATTATTAATAGTGAGGCGTTAAGTAATAACGGATGAGTGAATGAATATATATATATATATATATATATATATATATATATATATATATATATATATATATATATATAGAGAGAGAGAGAGAGAGAGAGAGAGAGACTCCGTAATTATGGGTATACCCTCGATTAAATAACAAGCCATATTCTGGTATAAAGGCTTCACAAATATTGCATAAACGTTCTATCTTAGTATCATACTGGAAAACTGCTTTTGGAAGAGTAGTAGAGTTGTGAGTAAATATTTACAAGGTTAGGCTAGAATCAAACCTTGGTAGGCATACATCTTGGGTTGAACCAAACGGGATACATCTGTGTATTATAATATGTGTAGTGCATTTCCTGTTCACCAGAATCTTGTTGTTATGACCCCCCTCCTCATTACATCCACCCAGGTTATCTAGAGAAGGTCGGGTTCTCACAGGTGTTTAAGTTTGGCTTTCGGTTCTCGTTCTCTCTCATGCTCGGTATTGGCAAAGTGACTTACTTTAAAAAAGGTAGTTGCTTGAGTTAATACAAGCTTATCCTATTTTGTTTATGCTATGGGTTATCTTATCGTACTTTAGTTATGCTCATGCTCATTTATTTGTAGGTACCAGATTTACATGCTCCATGCTTGGATGTGTTCGAGTTTTGTCGAAATTTAGGCACATATAGGTGTGGTGTTTTACATTTGGTATCAGAGCATAGGTTAAACGATCATAGGAATTAGTTAAATTAAGGCTCGTGAGAGAACATAATTTGATTTTCTTTTTCTTTTTCTTTTTCTTTCTTACTTAACTTTAATTTATTTCAACGTTGAATTAGTCGTGGGCCTAATTTTATAAAATGCGCTTTAAGCGACTAAGAGTTGAAATATGATGAGTTCAAGTTTCCAGAAAATTTTGTCTTACCCCACCGTATGTTGGCAATTTCATCTTAAAGAGCACCAAGACCACATATAGTGGATTCCGATGATTCGAGTTTGGAGACTGGAAATATATATACTTAAAAAAATTCTAGCTACAACTGAGATAGTCACGATTTCTGGTTTTGGTTTTTTTGGTAGTTCCAGTTAAAGAACTTTGGTCGATCTACAACGGGAGAAGTTTACGTTAGTATGTCATATCCATTTCAGAAATATAATTACGAGGTATATCCATTCGATACTTCTTTGAATTTCTTAATCTACCTTTATTGAAAATATTCATTTGAGTTCTCGGCCTTATATTCAAGGAAATTCTATTTTTAAAACTATTTGGAATAAAAATGGGTTTTGAAAGTTTTGGAATACAGTTCGAAAAATGGTTTTACAAAGGCCTAGTTTTATCAAGATATGTTTTTTAAATTTTAATTTATTCGTGTTTCAAATTTATTATGGCTATTGTGTAATTTTAATAAATATAATCCAATTGATAGGAAGGAATTAGAAATGACAAGGAATACTCTATTAAACCTAAGAATAATAGATATCCATTCCCTTTGATTTTTAGTATCCCTCTCCCTATATATATTGGATAATTTATTGAATTATCACAATTAATCCTTAAGATTTTAAAACTCCAACATTTTTGAATACGTAAAGTTTTTTCGGTTTGCAATATAAATGATAATAGTAATAATAATAAATTGTATATATAAGCACGAAACCGTTAGTTTATAATAAATTCCATTCCTGAAAAGTTTTAAATTTTCTTCCGAAAAGGATAAGGAAAATCCTTCATCCAGATTTTTGTGGTATTTGATATCGTGAATTGTCTATTTGTTGTCTGCTTGGTAAGGGGATAATCTGTTTTAGTTTATATTACGGATTTTTAGCTGAATTATTTTCGGAATTCATTCCTTCGTCATGTGGTCGTAGCCTTTTATTGAGACTACTTGGAATCCATGAAGTTGGTTCGGAGTTTGACTACGGTCTTTAATATCATTATGATGAGGATAAGTACTTTTCGGATCACGTTAAATCTTTAAAGATGACGCGGGACGATTAGTATTTTTAATCCATAATAAGGTCAAGGTTCAACCTTCGTCCTAAACCCATTTGACATTTGACCATCTAGCGTTATGCAAGAATAGTCAACTATTTGATGAGTTTTGTTGCAACTTGAACCTAGGACTCAACCGTAAAAGTTGCGCCCACATTACCCCCTTAACTTTCTTCTTTCACCCATCCTTCCTCATTTAGCTGAACCATATTCTTATCCTTCTTCTCTTTCTTTGTCATTGACTCACCTCCTCCTTTTTTGCGCTTGTTTGCGTATTAGATCTTGCCTCTTTAATACTCCAAGGTCTAATTTTTTCTCCCGGACCGTTTCTTAGTCCATAATACCTAATTGCACTATCTGATCTTACTCGATGATTTAGGTCACATCCTTAGGGAGAAAGATCATTTGGTTGGATTGAAATGAGAAAAATGGTCTCCCCACTTTAGGGCTAAGAAAAAATTTGTCGTGGTAATTGGACTTGCACTGATCCAATTCTTCAAGATCTTAGAATATGATTTGTTGTTTGTGCTACATCCGCCTTTGTTATACCTTATTGGAACAGGTGCTTTCGAAGGCGATCGTCGTTTCGGAGATGAAGATTAAGCTATCTCTTGATGGTCTTTATGAGGAGAATCTCGATGAGATTTTAGAGGAATTTGTGTCTTACGTGGACTTGTATGTTCTTTCATTGCCTTGCTTTGGAGATTTTGCAGCAAATCTTCTTTTCTTAATGTCAGTTTTTGGAATCTATGTCGCAACTACCCATGATGACATGTGGCCCATTTAGCACATCGTTTTATAAAATGGGGAGTTAAGACTAGATTTATATCATGATGCAGAAAATAATCTTTTCTTTGATCGATGGAGTACCCATCATTTTATTCGCATCATATTTGATTCAGCTTGTTGTTCTTGGGTGTTGTTGTTCGTTTGTCGTCTTTCTTGTTTCCCTTTCCAACATCGGGTTCTTGGCTTGGTGGTGGTTCGTGCTTGTAATTGTTAGTGCTGTTTAAATCACATGACTTAGGTTAATGAGATTTCTATGTTTTAAATGTTTATGTCATTCACGCATGTCTGTTCGAATGAAATCTCACTTTCTATATCTAAATTGACAGTTGTCCTAGAGCTGGAAAAAATAGAACTCTTTGTTGGATAAATTTTAGTAAATGACCGCTTCTACGTCAAGGGTATACAAATAATTAAATAGTCATTCCTTGTCAAAGCTAAAATTTATTTTGGTTTTTTGTGTGTAATTTCAGTTTTTGCATGACTGACTTCCTTTTTCGCCAACATATGACTTGAACCATTTAAGTTTCTACAAAATACATTTTTTAAACTTTTAGAAAACGTTGTTCGAAAAAAAACCTTTTATCATTTTAAATTTTTACTGAATTACTTTATTTTATTTTGGGTCGCGCGAAAACGCAAAATTTGGATACATTAATTTGTGCATATTTAAACATCTATTTTACATTGAAATAGATCTTTAAATGGCGCAAAGTGCACATTACCGAAATTTTGTTTTTTCATACGAATCACTTATGAAAAGTGAAATGGTAATTGAATGGAAATTTTCAAATTTATCATAAGAAGTTTTAAAGCGAAAATTTATTTTATGAAAATTACAATTTTTGATCATACGAACAGCGTAAGGAAGATTTTTGGATGCTTTGTATGTGTGTTTAAGCGGTGCAATAGGACCGACGATGCGATAAAAACGTTAACAAAAATAAGGAAAAGGTCGTTCTAGCCTTGGAAACATTATTTCCTTACCTTGTCAACGATGCACGCAAGCTATTGATTAAGGCGTTTTATGTTTTAGAGCTTGTTTTAAGTCTCTTTTACAGTCTACAGATGGAAATTTTTGGAGTATTTTGGGTAACTTAGGTGAAAAATCCACTGTAGGACGAGAAATGGAATATTTGTAGGCGGGGTTAAAATTCTTCACTTTGATTTCTTTTCTCCGGTTTAGGAAAAAATAAATAGGAAACGATTAGATTACATGCCGTTTCGGATGGTAGGGATTGAATGCAAAATTGGTTGCTTAACACTTCTATTCATAGTTGTATGAGGGCTTTGGATGAAAAATAATTTTCAAAATTTACATTCATATAGAACTACCAGTATATTTAGGATGTTTTGCATCGTGTTTTCAAAAGTGTTTTAAAAATCTCAATGCATAAATATAGAGGGCTCGATTTAGAATCATCTTGCATTCATAATTTATGGTTGAATGGCATTATGTACACCATGCACATATACACATGGGTGCAAAGTGGATGTACACAAATTAATTTTGTAGGATCGGATGAATATATGTTAGAATTTCGAGATGAAATTCCTTTTAAGTAGGGAAGAATGTAACAACCCGGAATTTTGACAATATTAGTAATTTAATTAGATTCTCAAAAATAAGAATTTCTGCAAACGATGGAATTTGACCATGAAACTTTAACCGAATTTCGAGATGAAATTCCTTTTAAGTGGGGAAGAATGTAACAACCCAGAATTTTGACAATATTAGTAATTTAATTAGATTCTAAAAAATAAGAATTTCTGCAAACGATGGAATTTGACCATGAAACTTTAACCGATGTATTCATATCAAAATTCTGATAAATTTCATGTTTGGAGTTTCATGAACGGAGTCAGTACGAAAAAGTTACGGACGAAATACGAAAAGCGAACAAAAACAAATAAATAGAATAATTAATATATATCTTTCCTTTTGTTACCTGCCTTCACTAGGCAAAATCGTACAAGGGCGGTCAACACCCTTGCCCGGAGCAGTCGACCGCTTCGAGCCAGATCTGCCCAGCGACGGCTAGGTTTAAAGGGTATTTTCGTTATTATATATAATATAAATGGGCGAATATTAATTAGATTAAATTTAAAGGTTCATGGCTAATTCCACTCCTATAAATAAAGGGGTAAGGCCTCACTCTTTTCCATACAAATCAGTAGGCAGCAGCGAAGCTCTACCATCTCCCTTTCTCTTTAAATCAAATTTCTTAATTAAAATATATTCGTATGCAACCAATCAAATACAAATCATATAAAATTGAAAAGGAATATCGGGTCCAATGGAAAAGAGTATGAATTGACGTCTAAAGCGGTTCCACGTCAGATTCTCCCATCTCTTCCTATTTTCTTGCAGATCTTGTAACGAACTGGGATTTTCGACCAAGAAAATCAACATAAAACCCATGTTAATTATTCAGGCATCGAACGTTCCAGATCATTAATAGAATGAAGTTAGAGGGTGAGAATAGATAAGATAGAAAATTAGAATAGAAGAAGAAGAAGAACACAATCAGAGTAAACACGAATCTCACAGCGGAACGAATAAAATATATTATAACATAACTTTGAAATAAAACAATATAATAACATTATCAGAGTACACACTTATACACGACGGAAACAACAATAGCTATATAATCCTGAAGCCTCCTGCTTCAAGCTCTTCCAAGCATATCTGTAAAGACCTGAACTACTTGACTGCCCATAAAAATTTGGGCACCCAAGAGTTTAGGGAAAAACAAAACAAAATAAACTCTAGGTCAGTCATGGGACTGGTGTGAGTAAACTCAAATCATCGGTTTAACTTTTCAAAATCCTTTCAAAAGAAAAGATAATCGTAAGACCGATCCACACATAAACACGGACGGTTTTTACCTTACGATAACCCAAACAAATTTTGAAAACAATACTTCTCTGATATTATAATAATGTCTAATCACAAGTAATTATCAATCTAGCAGAACGCTCGCATCTCACGTTCCACATATATAGTATACAAACAAAACCCCGGGCGCTTATTGGAGATTGGATTCCGACCATGACAAGGTATGGGACCATCTGCCGATAGTGTATATCTTGAGGCAAATACACTAGGTTCAACAAGAACATCTTGCAACCCGGCCCTCACATGACCGAATTGGATTTTTTCTAGATAGGTGATATACACCTTAATGGGAGCGACCCACTTAGCCATGCTGCCTGCCCGATTTATGTCATTTCTCGGTTGATGAGGCTTGAGGTCATTACGTATCTTAGATATACCTGACCACCAATCACTTTGAATGCCACATCGTCATACCCATCAAATCACAAATTGATTTCCTCAAAAATACCACAGGTATAAAGCAAAGAGAAACGAATTCGTCCGCCACCAAACGTAAGTACATTTGAAGAGATCAACTTACGCGATCCGTTAGATATACTCTATCAGACATTCGTCCATTCACATTTGTCCTGGGACTGGACAAGCCGAAGGCACTATTTTGCAAGCAGGATAGTCCCTGCATAACTCCGTCTTCAATATTTGATCGCAACACTAACGTCCATACAGAGTGGTTTTCAGATAATGCATCTGATCCCGGTCTCTCCATGTTGACGACGATAAAATGGTCAAAACTTCGATAGTCGGTGATTTAATTATCAAAGAAAAACAGGTGTGCAACTAACGATATTATTTCCAGATGGAAATTCTATCGATCAATCATCAATCCATATTTATCTCTTTCTATAAAATTATCTTTAATTTATCCATTTCCCCATTTCTATATATTTGTAAATTCTTATAGTCTAAATTTAGAAAATATACATCATCAATCATTGGAAAACATTTCCATCTATGTTTCACATATCACTGTCATTCCAGCATTCTTTCTCATGAACATTTTCATTTTCTATGATTAGAAAATATCTCCGATTAAATTTGGAAAATGTTTCCAAAATGTATTCACTTGATTTAAACAGATGTTTAAATAAAATACCACTAAGCCAATTCAAAACATTACACTCATTAACTAAATTCACTTAATCATTCCTCACTATCGATCCTTAACCATTTCTTAGTTAAAAACGAAGTCAATCAAATTGGGGTATAATTACCTCCCAGACCTTAACTGAACGACATTCCTAACCTCGAAATAGACAAAGTTCACCTTTCAAATCTTTAATATTTCCTTATGTAAATCGAATTCTATTTATGAACCCCCTTCTTTACTTTAAAACATTGATTTAACTATAGCGTTATAATTCCTTTCTTCTTGAATATCTAACTTCAAAATGTATCTTTTATTCCCTAATTTAACTAAACAACTAACCCACTAATCTATTAATAAATAAGTAAATCTTGATTAAACCGGAAAGCAAATATTACTTTCCCGAATTCGATATAATTGAATTCAATGTAAAATTCTCTTTTTCGAATAATCTCTATTCGATAATCTCTCTCCGAATGATTTACACTCGATTAACTTCCTACGAATGATTTACATTCGATTAATCTCCTTTTGAATAAACTATATTTGGTTTACTCCTTTGAGTTATCTCATTTTCGACTAACTCAACTCAATTTACTCAACTTGATTAACCTACTTGATTTACTCCTATCTGGTAACTAATATTTGATAAATTTCTATTCGAATACTATGTCTGTTTTAACTTTATTTCGAATAGCTAATATTCGATTTAACTCCATTCGCTTGACTCTAGATCGCAGCGATCACAATGGTTACGCCTGATTCCAACAGGAAACATTCGACCGCCGTAGGCTATCTGCAGCCCTGCGAATTCCGCTAGCAGTCGTACGCAATGGCAACTCCTCCTAAATAACTATGTTTGATAAACTCTATCTCAAATAACTATATTCGATCAACTCTAATTACATAACTAATATTCAATAAAATCCTAATTCGATTTACTATGTTCAATTACTCTAATTCGATTAATTCTAACTCTAATCGATTTACTCTAACTGATTAACTCTACGGATTATTCGGTTTCAAATATCGATGTTGAAATCGATTCTTACTTCTCTATATAACTCCTGAATTATATATTCTATTTATCCACTGATAAACATTTCCTCTGATTTATAAATATTATTTATAAATTATCCTTCTCAATCTATTTATTAGAATAGATTCTATTTAAAATCTTTACTATAAATCCATAGCATGTTATACCCGTGTGCGAAGCACGGGTTTTAAATCTTTCAAATGTAAATTCTCCTTTTCTACAATTCTAGTCACCTTTTCAAGTATTTCCTTTTATAATCTATTTATTTACATAATAAATTCCCTTTTGATAATTCTATTTATTTATAAATTATTTTCTTCTTATATAAAATCCATTGATTTTAAGTAATTCCTTTGATAATCTGACTATTTTTTTTCTATTTGTTTTACTTTACATGCATTTCCCCTTTCAATTATATTTATTTTTCAAATAAATATCCCCTTTCAATTCTATTTGTAAATAGTTACAAACATTTCTTTTTTCAATTCTATCTATTTAATTTACAAATAAATATCCCCTTTTTAATCTATTTATTTTCTAAATAAATAGTTTTCTTTTTACAAAATCTTTTGATTTTGTAAATATTTCTTTTTCAATATAACGTTGAAAATTTCCTTTTTAACATTCCAGTATTCCTTATGGTATTTAACATACCATATAACAATGATCAGTATCATTCAACCATACCAAATTAACAACAGATTTCACATCACATCATATAACACAATATATGAAAAATAGTGAAATAAATGTTGAGGAACCCAGTTGGGTCCCTCCAACCTGTTTCCCTGCATCCACAGATGTTAAACAATAATATTAACACCAATTTCATTTCACTATGAAATATTCTGCTAAACAGAATCAATATTTGATTAACGATTTATATTTATATCGTTGTCTATATTTTCAATCAACTGACTAACAGTTCAAACAAACAACCAACACATAGAAAATAACCATCATTTATAACTTCTAAAAATATTTTATAAAAATATTAAGTGAGCAGAGTCACTGAGATTACTCACATTGGACAGTTATCGTTAAATAACGATAATTGGTCATTGATTTGGTTCAAGCGTTCAATTCCACCGTAAATCCAAACGAGCTCAAATCCACTCCTGGTCAGTTCCAGTGTGTAGTGCCCGTCCATACGATCCTAATGTGACTGACGGTTCGTGATTCTGACAACGTATGACAATGTTATGGTTTATACAAGTTATACATATTATTTTAAATAAAAATAATAAAAAAAATCTAAATTCCTACTTCTAATTGGGCTCACCCTTCCTATAAGGCCCAAACCCATTTCAATTGAACCATACCCGCACTTTCCCTTTCTTCGCCGCGACGAGCACTCCAGGAACCCACCCCTCCATATCCACTTCTTTATCCTCTCACCGCTCCTCTCCTACTTCCTTTAAAATCCAATAAAAATCATGACAATTCACCTCTTCGAATTCCCTTCCACCTCGTATCTACATCATCCAACTCGGCCCAGTACCTCCCATCGCGTCATCAGGGTTTTCCGACCCTATACAGTGATCAGGGATCACTTTTTAACGCCGCTCCTCCCAATAAATCGAACGCAGGTGCTAATTCCCTCCCTCAATCCAAATCCACTACTCGTTTCTGCAATCGATGCTTCTATTTTCAAGTGGATCAAACCCTAAATCCACTGCTCAAAAACTCGAGCAACAGACAATGCGTCGCACCATATAATAAGTATACCAGAATAAAGAGGAAGCTTTCAGCATCACCAAAATACAAGCTTTGAAATTTATAAATTTTTGTTTGAATTTATATGAATTTCTAAAGATGAAAATCTTATGCTGGAAAAAGAAATGTGGCGGCGCACTTGAGTTTGACCAGAGGAAAATGTAATTTAGGGTTAGGAGGAATTTTAGGATTATTTATAGTGTGGTTTTAATAATTTTTTATTCGATATTTTATTTTATTTTAATCAATCGCTACTTGTATACGCTGTTTAAAAATCCCTGTGACCACCCGCGATTCCCAAAAATCACGAATCTAGACATGCAGCTTCAGTTTGACATTACGGTCCCAACGAAACTGGTTTCGTCGAATTCCGACTTCGTATGCTCACACAGGGTATTTTTAACCGTCGAAATACTGACTGTTTTTCACTTTAAAAATCTGTACGGCCACACAGTGACTCTAAAAATCACGGAAATTGAAATCTAGAAATATTTGATGCTGCGTGTCCAACAAAATTAGTTTCGTCATATTCTGAGGTCGTTTGCAAAACTGGCTATTTTTAAAGCTCAAAATAGACCATTTAAATATATAAATATATTTTAAAACATTTAAATTAAATAAAAATAATTTAGTATTATCGTATATATTCACACTAGAATATCATACGGGTCCAATGGGATTTATAACTCGATATTTCAAATCCAGTGTTACATCGATATTCGATTTATACTTAAAAATCCATTTTAAAATATAAATAAATCGATATAAATTATAAAGGAATTCCATAGCGGCTTTTCTAAAATTTGATTTGGACATAAATCAAAATCTACATAACGAAATCCTAATTTTTCTCTTCCACTAGAAAAATATACTTCACCAGCTCCTAACGTTTCTAGTTTTACAGAAATCCGGCTTAAAACGAATCCTGTACATTCAGTTAAAGTTCAAATCGCCAAATAGCGAACTGCCGCGCCATTTCGAGCTTGATTTTAATTATAATATAATTATACGTTCAAACTGCCGTTCAAATAATATATTCGTTATTCTAATTCAATTCTAAACTGAATTAAATATCACCGATGATCCAATTCACACCATTTTGTGAATTCCACTATTTCTAACTATTTCAGAAATTAAATATATTATTATATTATTTATTTTGATTAAATATTCAATATTATTTAATTCTGGTCATTTTAAATAACCAAACCATTATTCAAATAATTAAATAGATAAATTATATCGCTGAAAAATGCGGGTCGTTACATTCTTCCTCCCTTAAAATAATTTCGTCCTCGAAGTTGCTAAGGTAGAGAACATACCCTATTGACTAGTACAAATTTATTTGTTTACTTATCAACTTCAATTTCAACTGAACCAATTTAATATTAATTTATTCTTACTAACGAAAATTTTCAAAAATCTTGAAAATTTTCTAACACCCGAAATTTTTGAAAATTTTTGCCAGCACCTCCTTTGTACCGGTCAATAGTTCAAACCCCAACTCGCCTCTCTAGGCCTTCTCCAATCCAAAAGAAAATCAAATAGCCAAGCGTCTTGCCGAATCGGCCCTTAAATCACCAAATCCATAAAAAAATAAATGTGTACCTTTTTGTTGGGCATATCATTATATCCTTTTACTCTGCTGCCAATTCAGCATATACCAAAGTCATCCCAATCAATCTCCAATCATCTGTTCTCAAATCCAATCATCCTATTTTCAAACCAAATCTCATACTCAATCTCAAATTACATTACCAATTTCAACTCTTACTTACCCGTCCAATATATTTACATAAAATTCATAACTCACAAATCCAACTTTATTCGATATCGTTCTATTTCAATTCAATTCATATTTGCTTTCACAAATTCCTTTAACTTTGTTTTTATTTAAACAATCTTTTCTGGGAGTTTTAAACAGTTCAACTTTGCTTTTCACAAAAAAATATATCAAATATGCCGTTTTGGATTTCAAACAACTTGCTTTCTCAAAACAATTCAAAAACAAAATCTTTGGTAGTAATCCATCACTTACAACTCGAAAATGAACACTGATGATGTGGCCACTATCATCAGAGTTACTTCCCAGCTATCGAAGTGAGTTCAATTCTATATCACTTATCAAACCATATTTAAACACTTTCATTTTGAAATCTTTTCAAAATATCATTCACGATACTTGTAAAAAAATTAAAATCTCCTAGAATCTTAAAATTTTCTTATACTTAACTCAAAACCATTTACGAACACTTTTCCAAATTTTCAGAATTTTAATTCAAATTCTGATTTAATTCAAATTTAATAAATCTGCTTTTATATTATACGAACTCAAATTGGTTATTTACATAACCATTTCAATTATAATCAACCAACACATCCAATATACGATAATAATTCCAAGATATACCTTTCTTTTATATCAAAATATATTTTGGGTAAAATTATTTCATTTACCCTCTTTCAAAACATACTGTGTTGGTTTATCGTACTTGAGCGTTTAGAAGCTCCTATCGATACAGTTGATCAAACTAATCGACCAAAATTCACAAACTACTCAACCAATAAATCTCCACAATACAAAACAATTTTATAAAAATCTACAAATACGTTCACTCGTATATATACACTCAACTCAATCTAGGGTATTACTAACCCCATCTCTACTGAGTCACGCCACAAAGCCAAGGTAATCACTTAACCTTCAGCTCTGATACCACTGTAACGAACAGGGATTTTCGACAAAGAAAATCAACATAAAACCCATGTTAATTATTCAGGCATCGAACATTCCAGATCATTAATAGAAAGAAGTTAGAGGGTGAGAATAGATAAGATAGAAAATTAGAATAGAAGAAGAACACAATCAGAGTAAACACGAATCTCACAGCGGAACGAATAAAATATATTATTACATAACATTGAAATAAAACAGTATAATAACATTATCAGAGTACACACTTACACACGGCGAAAACAACAATAGCTATATAATCCTGAAGCCTCCTGCTTCAAGCTCTTCCAAGCATATCTGTAAAGACCTGAACTACTTGACTGCCCGTACAAATTTGGGCACCCAAGAGTTTAGGGAAAAACAAAACAAAATAAACTCTGGGTCAGTCATGGGACTGGTGTGAGTAAACTCAAATCATCGGTTTAACTTTTCAAAATCCTTTCAAAAGAAAAGATAATCGTAAGACCGATCCACACATAAACACGACGGTTTTTACCTTATGATAACCCAAACAATTTTTGAAATCAATACTTCTCTGATATTATAATAATGTCTAATCACAAGTAATTATCAATCTAGCAGAACGCTTGCATCTCACGTTTCACATATATAGTATACAAACAAAACCCCGGGCGCTTATTGGAGATTGGATTCCAACTATGACAAGGTATGGGACCACCTGTCGATAGTGTATCTCTAGAGGCAAATACACTGGGTTCAACAAGAACATCTTGAAACCCAGCCCTCACATGACTGACCACTCATTTCGCTTGAGTGTATCGAATGTATATCACCAACGATTGGGTGCCACCCACCGTCTTCCCGAAAAGGGACAGCATCGATAATAGATAAAGAATGAATTGGATTTTCTCTAGATAGGTGATATACACCCTAATGGGAGCGACCCACTTAGCCATGCTGCCTGCCCGATTTATGTCATTTCCCGGTTGATGAGGCTTGAGGTCATTACGTATCTTTGATATACCTGACCACCAATCACTTTGAATGCCACATCGTCATACCCGTCAAATCACAAATTGATTTCCTAAAAAATACCATGGGTATAAAGCTAAGAGAAACGAATTCCTCTGCCACCAAAGGTAAGTACGTTTGAAGAGATCAACTTACGCGATCCGTTAGATATACTCTGTCAGACATTCATCCATTCACGTTTGTCCTGGGACTGGACAAACCGAAGGCACTATTCTGTAAATAGGATAGTCCTTGCATAACTCCGTCTTCAATATTTGATCGCAACGCTAACGTCCATACAGAGTGGTTTTCAGATAATGCATCTGATCTCGGTCTCTCCATATTGATGACGATAAAATGGTCAAAACTTTGATAGTCAGTGATTTAACTATTAAAGAAAAACAGGTGTGTAACCAACGATATTATTTCTAGATGAAAATTCTATCGATCAATCATCAATCCACATTTATCTCTTTCTATAAAATTATCTTTAATTTATCCATTTCCCCATTTCTATATATTTGTAAATTCTTATTTTCTAAATTTAGAAAATATACATCATCAATCATTGGAAAACATTTCCATCTCTGTTTCACGTATCACTGTCATTCCAGCATTCTTTCTCATCAACATTTTTATTTTCTATGATTAGAAAATATCTCCGATTAAATTTGGAAAATGTTTCCAAAATGTATTCACTTGATTTAAACAGATGTTTAAATAAAATACCACTAAGCCAATTCAAAACATTACACTCATTATCTAAATTCACTTAATCAATCCTCACTATCGAGCCTTAACCATTCCTTAGTTAAAAACGAAGTCAATCAAGTTGGGGTATAATAACCTCTCAGACCTTAACTGAACGACATTCCTAACCTCGAAATAGACAAAGTTCACCTTTCAAATCTTTAATACTTCCTTATGTAACTCGAATTCTATTTATGAACCCCCTTCTTTACTTTAAAACATTGATTTAACTATAGCGTTATAATTCCTTTCTTCTTGAATATCCAACTTCAAAATGTAACTTTTATTCCCTAATTTAACTAAACAACTAAACCACTAATCTATTAATAAATAAGTAAATCTTGATTAAACCGGAAAGCAAATATTACTTTCCCGAATTCGATATAATCGAATTCAATGTAAAATTCTCTTTTTCGAATAATCTCTATTCGATAACTCCTTTTCGAATAAACTATATTCAATAACCCTTTCTTCGAATATCTACATTCGATAATCTCCCCCCGAATGATTTACACTCGATTAACTTCCTACAAATGATTTACATTCGATTAATCTCCTTTCGAATAAACTATATTCGATTTACTCCTTTGAATTATCTCATTTTTGACTAACTCAACTCAATTTACTCAACTTGATTAACCTACTTGATTTACTCCTATCTGGTAACTTATATTCGATAAATTTCTATTCGAATACTATGTCTGTTTTAACTTTATTTCGAATAGCTAATATTCGATTTAACTCTATTCGCTTGACTCTAGATCGCAGCGATCACAATGGTTACGCCTGATTCCCTCAGGAAACATTCGACCGCTGTAGGCTATCTGCAGCCCTGCGAATTCCGCTAGCAGTCGTACGCAATGGCAACTCCTCCTAAATAACTATGTTTGACTAACTCTATCTCAAATAACTATATTCGATCAACTCTAATTGCATAACTAATATTCAATAAAATCCTAATTCGATTTACTATGTTTAATTACTCTAATTCTATTAATTCTAACTCTAATCGATTTACTCTAACTGATTAACTCCTATTCTACGGATTATTCGGTATCAAATATCGATGTTGAAATCGATTCTTACTTCTCTATATAACTTCTGAATTATATATTCTATTTATCCACTGATAAACAATTCCTCTGATTTATAAATATTATTTATAAATTATCCTTCTCAATCTATTTATTAGAATAGATTCTATTTAAAATCTTTACTTTAAATCCATAGCATGTTATACCCGTGTGCGAAGCACGGGTTTTAAAACTTTCAAATGTAAATTCTCCTTTTCTACAATTCTAGTCACCTTTTCAAATATTTCCTTTTATAATCTATTTATTTACAAAATAAATTCCCTTTTGATAATTCTATTTATTTATAAATTATTTTCTTCTTATATAAAATCCATTGATTTTAAGTAATTCCTTTGATAATCTAACTATTCTTTTTTTTTCTATTTGTTTTACATTACATGTATTTCCCCTTTCTATTTTATTTATTTTTCAAATAAATATCCCCTTTCAATTCTATTTGTAAATAGTTACAAATATTTCTTTTTTCAATTCTATCTATTTAATTTACAAATAAATATCCCCTTTTTAATCTATTTATTTTCTAAATAAATAGTTTTCTTTTTATAAAATCTTTTGATTTTATAAATATTTCTTTTTCAATTTAACATTGAAATTTTCCTTTTTAACATTCCAGTATTCCTTATGGTATTTAACATACCATATAACAATGATCAGTATCATTCAATCATACCAAATTAACAATAGATTTCACATCATATAACACAATATATGAAAAATAGTGAAACAAATGTTGAGGAACCCAGTTGGGTCCCTCCGACCTGCTTCCCTGCATCCACGGATGTTAAACAATAATATTAACACCAATTTCATTTCACTATGAAATATTCTGCTAAACAGAATCAATATTTGATTAATGATTTATATTTATATCGTTATCTATATTTTCAATCAACTGACTAGCAGTTCAACAAAACAGCCAACACATAGCAAACAACCATCATTTATAACTTCTAAAAATATTTTATAAAAATATTAAGTGAGCAGAGTTAGTGAGATTACCCACATTGGACGATTATCGTTAAATAACGATAATTGGTCATTGATTTGGTTCAGGCTTCAATTCCACCGTAAATCCAAACGAGCTCAAATCCACTCCGGGTCAGTTCTCGTGTGTATTGCCCATCCATACGATCCTAATGTGACTGACGGTTCGCGATTCTGACAACGTATGACAATGTTATGGTTTATACAAGTTATACATATTATTTTAAATAAAATAAAAAATAAAAAATCTAAATTCCTACTTCTAATTGGGCTCACCCTTCCTATAAGGCCCAAACCCATGTCAATTGAACTAGACCCGCACTTTCCCTTTCTTCCCCGCTACGAGTATTCCAGGAACCCACTCCTCCATAGCCACTTCTTTATCCTCTCACCACTCCTCTCCTACTTCCTTTAAAATCCAATAAAAATCATGATAATTCACCTCTTCAAATTCCCTTCCACCTCGTATTGACATCATCCAACTCGGCCCAGTACCTCCCATCGCGTCATCAGGGTTTTCCCGACCCTGTACAGTGATCAGGGATCACTTTTTAATGCCGCTCCTCCCAATAAATCAAACGCAGGTGCTAATTCCCTCCCTCAAGCCAAATCCACAACTCGTTTCTGCAATTGATGCTTCTATTTTCAAGTGGATCGAACCCTAAATCCACTGCTCAAAAACTCGAGCAACAGACAATGCGTCGCACCATATAATAAGTATACCAGAATAAAAAGGAAGCTTTCAGCATCATCAAAATACAAGCTTTGAATTTTATAAATTTTTGTTTGAATTTATATGAATTTCTAAAGATGAAAATCTTATGCTGGAAAAAGAAATGTGGCGGCACGCTTGAGTTTGACCAGAGGAAAATGTAATTTAGGGTTAGGAGGAATTTTAGGATTATTTATAGTGTGGTTTTAATAATTTTTTATTCGATATTTTATTTTATTTTAATCAATCGCTACTTGTATACGCTGTTTAAAAATCCCTGTGACCACCCACGATACCCAAAAATCACGAAACTGGACATACAACTTCAGTTTGACATTACGGTCCCAACGAAACTGGTTTCGTCGAATTACGACTTCGTATTCTCACACAGGGTATTTTTAACCGTCGAAATACTGACTGTTTTTCACTTTAAAAATACGTACGGCCACACAGTGACTCTAAAAATCACGGAAATTGAAATCTAGAAATAATTTGATGTTGCCGGTCCAACAAAATTAGTTTTGTCGAATTCTGAGGTCGTTTGCAAAACTGGCTATTTTTAAAGCTCAAAATAGACCATTTAAATATATAAATATATTTTAAAACATTTAAATTAAAAAATAATAATTTAGTATTATCGTATATATTCACACTAGAATATCATACGGCTTCAATGGGATTTATAACTCGATATTTCAAATCTAGTGTTACATCGATATTCGATTTATATTTAAAAATTCATTTTAAAATATAAATAAATCGATATAAATTATAAAGGATTTCCATAGCGACTTTTCTAAAATTTGATTTGGACATAAATCAAAATCTACATAACGAAATCCTAATTTATCTCTTCCACTAGAGAAATATACTTCACCAGCTCCTAACATTTCTTGTTTTATAGAAATCCGGCTTAAAATGAATCCTGTACATACAGTTGAAGTTCAAATCGCCAAATAGCGAACTGCCGCGCCATTTCGAGCTCGATTTTAATTATAATATAATTATACGTTCAAACTGCCGTTCAAATAATATATTCATTATTCTAATTCAATTCTAAACTGAATTAAATATCACCGATGATCCAATTCACACCATTTTGTGAATTCCACCATTTCTGACTATTTCAGAAATTAAATATATTATTATATTATTCATTTTAATTAAATATTCAATATTATTTAATTCTGGTCATTTTAAATAACCAAACCATTATTCAAATAATTAAATAGATTAATTATATCGCTGAAAAATGCGGGTCGTTACAGATCTACAGATCTGAAAGTGTCCCCTTTTCAGAATAATTATAGATCTGTAAGAATTTGGGGATTAAAGGCCTAAAAGATTATTCAGATTTCAAATTTGGATGCTTTCAGGTGAGTGGGAAATGTACATATAAAGTTATAATATTCTATTTATCTCGTTTGAATTAAATCTCAAAATATATGACTATCATCATCAGATATGTTCATAATATTATTGAATTTGAACTGGCAACTATTAGATCTATTAATAAATATTGTCAAAACTTGGAAATTATGAATTGTGGTAAGCAATAATATAAATTGTAGGTTTACTTAAATTGTTTATACATATTGCCAACCATTATGTTGGAAATTATATTGTGTAAAGATTTGGAAATCAGTCCCAATAGCACTGTTTAGGTATTGTTTTCTTCCAAATCTCTAGTTTCGTGTTAGAATGATAAATTATGTGAATTTGATTAAAAAGATACAATGGTGAATTATGTGATTTTAATTTTAAAAGAAACATGCCTATTTGTGTTCAATGTTGTTAAGGTTTTGGTTTAATTGTTGCAAATATGTCGTTTTCCTCTTTTTTTTAACAAAAAGGCATTATTTTGAATTCACAAGGAATATAACAAAAGATTGAAAAAGGGAAAAGTTTTGCAAATGTACATATAAATATAAATGTACATATTTGTGTGTAGTTTGCATCAACTATTCCAAAATATACATAACATATATATATTTCTTGTGATTTTGAAATATATCTATTTATCAGGCATAATTTACAATAATTATAACTAATGGTCTTTGTGTAAGATTTGGAACCTTTAGGCGAGATTGAATGCAAAAAGGAAGGTTTGGTTTTTAATGAAACCAAAATTTTAAATCTAACATTAAATAATAATAATAATAATAAAGAAAGGTAACTACCTTGATCGCGCAATATATATATATCATCCTTCTGAATCTACGTAAAACAAAAAAAAAATTATATTGAATGTTTGAACAATATTCAGAATCATATGTGTAAATGAAATCCATATTAAATTAATATATTTGTGGTTACCGTTGTAGCAATTAATGTCATTGATTGTTATAAATAGGACCACAAATAAATAAATAACAATTTTAACCGACATTGATTAGGGAAATATGAATTTAATAAAGTAATTATTACGATTCCTAAGATATATTAGGATTAATGTTGTAAACCCCAATTAGGGAATTTAATTTAAAATGCATCTAAAACGAGGTTAGGCTAAACTTGTGGTAGAAGTCTTCTTGGAACCGACCGAAAATCCAGTATCCATAGGTGGTTAGATTAACGTGAGTTGTCTAGAGCGTAAATATAACTATAATAAGACACAAGGTTAAGTTTAACTCATGGTAGAAGTCTGCCCGGAACCGACCAGCAAATCCAGCATCCATAAGTGGTCAACTTAATGTGGGAGGTCTGGTGCGTAAATATATATATATATACATACAATATGCAATAAATAAATAAATAAGATTAGTAATGTCTGTTGAGGTACAACAAATAGATATTTCGGGATTGATAAGATAAATATATTCATTGTGAGTTAACGCCCTAAGGAAAATTATGGCTGTTTGGCGTATAAATGGTGTTAATTATAATCGATGGTAATAAAAAGGAAATTAGCAATTTTATGATTGCCTTAGGAAAATATGACCGGCATGGTTATAAATGGAAATTAATCTATGGACAGAAGTAAACGAAATAAAAAGAGGATAAATGGGTATTGATTATTGTTTAAATACTAAGTCCAATTAGGGAAATAATGAAATAAATATCCTAGGGTAAGTAGGATATAACTTTTCATATTTATATTAATTAAAATAGAACTTATAATTAAAAGTTAGGATTGAACTTAGTAGGTTAATCGTGAGAAATATTATTAGCCATAAGAACCCGTGACGATAAATCGTGTGCATATAGTATTTCCGTGAAGAGAAGCTAAACGGGAAGGACTTAATAATGTATCCCACTGTATCCAGATAAGGAAAGGTATTAGAGACTAATGGGGTACGAACTTAATAATATTCGCGTATAGTCCGCTTCCTTGGGTCTTAAGTGGCATGGGTCGAGCAGTCCACCTGGGAGTAGGTCTTTCAGTTTAGGGGTTTTAAATGGCGTGTGTGGGGGGCCTATCCAAACTTGGAAATTAAAAATGTCTTCAGATATGGCTACCTATCCTAATGGAAGTAGTAAGCGACTAAGGAGATTATCCAATAAGTTCAGCTAGATGGTATAGCGAGCGATAAAGTACCATCTCTCACTTTACATGGGGTATGGGTTAATGCGTGAATGACGGAAGCCTTAACTAGTAGGGCCCATGGCTAGTGCCCTCCAGTTTATGTTAACGTTGAATAAATCATCGAGGAACAGTAAGTGACTAACAGGTCCGCCTAGGGTCTTAAGTGATCAGGGAGAATCCACCCAATCTATTATTAATAGTGAGGCATTAAATAATAAAGGTTGAGCAAATTAATATATATATATATATAAACTCTGTAATTAGGGGTCTACCCTCGATTAAATAACCATCTGTGTTCTGGTATAAAGGTTTCACAAATATGTGCGTAAACGTTCTATCTCAGTATTATACTTTGGGAAAACTACTTTGGGAAGAGTAGTATAGTTGTGCTTAAACAGTTACAAGGCTAGGCTAGAATCCAACCTTGGTAGGCATACATATTGGGTTGAACCAAACGGGACACATCTGTGTAGTGCATTTCGTGTTTACCAGAGTTTTGTTTTTCTGACTCCCCTTCTCATTACAACCACCCAGGTTTTCTATAGAAGGTCGAGTTCTCACAGGTGCTTAAGTTTGGATTTCGGTTCTCGTTCTCTCCCATGCTCAGTATTGGCAAAGTGAATTACTTTAAAAAAGGTAGATGCTTGAGTTAACGCTAGTCTGTCCTATTTTGTTTCCGCTATGAGTTATCTTATTGTACTCTGATTATGCTCATGCTCATTTATTTGAAGGTAGCAGACTTACATGCTCCATGCTTGGATGTGTTTGAGTTTCGATTTTTGTTGAAATTTGGGCATAGAAAGGTGTGGGGGTGTTACACTACGGCACCTACCAAAGTGCAAGGCAATGTCCCTTCCCCTGCGGTAATATATCCACTCAATCCTGTAGTCAACTTCTCTAAGCTTTGTATGGACTTTTGTGTGATGGGAGGCAAGCCGTTTCGTGGTATTGAGATTTTGTGGAGGCGCACAATTGGCTTAGGGAGACGAAGAATGTGTTTAACTTGTTGGAGCTAGATTATAGGAGAAAGATTCAGCTGGTCGCTTGACAACTGAAAGATGAAGCATCATACTGGTGGGAGGTGATTGCAGGGCATATGGTGGCCACTTGGAATGAGTTTAAGACTAGATTTGTGATGAGATTCTTATCGCAAGTGGAGGATGGAATGCAAATGGAGAAGTTCTTAAATTTAAAACAAGGTAGCATAACAGTAAAGGAATACGTCAATAACTTTAATCAACTAGAGAGATTTGGTTTGGATTTGGTAAACCCTCCTCATAAGAAGGCATTAAGATTCATGAAAGGATTGAACCAACCATTGCAAGGACTAGCATGGACCCATATCCCAATGGGAGCGAGTTTTGAGAGACTTGTAGGCATGGACTTGATGCATGAGGATGGAAAAGAGGAGAAGAAAGAAGCTAAGGCTTAAGAGGACAAACCCAAGTGGTGGCCCAAGAAGGGTATAGCTAAGAAAAGAGGAATTTTTGACAAGGAAAAAACCAAGACAGAGGTAAAGTGCCATGGCTGTGGAAATTTGGGGCACCATTTTAGGGATTATAGGAAGATAAAGAATGATTGTTTCAGTTGTGGTCAAGTTGGATATTTTACCAAGCAGTGCAACAAGCAAGGACAAAAGGATGGATCATCCGGAGGGAAAGTATTTGCACTTGAAGCTGGCGGATCGGATCGTGGTAGGAAAGTTACCGTCGAAGGTTTGATTTCTCTTTTTGACTCTCCTATTAGGGTATCTTTTTATTACGGTGCTTCTCATTCATTCATATCCAATTCTATAGTATATAGTGTGCACCTAGACACTTGTATAGTTTCTGATCCTGTTTTAGTCTCAAACCCCATAGGAGGTACATCTCATTTGTCCAAGATATGTACGGGTTTGAGAATTTCTGTTATGGGCGTCGAGTTTGAATGTGATGTATATGTTCTTAGCTTTATGGGCTACGGGCTTATTCTAGGAATGGATTGGAAGCTATGTATAGTGCCATCCTTGATTGTGAGAGGAGAGTTTATAGGTTTTTGATGTGCCACGGTAGAAGTCTCGAGATTTCTTGTGACCCATGGAGGTCAGTTATGGTCAGTTTCCTAGATTCCTTTGATGCTTCTGTTGAAGATCTTTGATCAGAACCCATAGTCAGAGATGTTCCGAACGTGTTCGATGAGGTTAAAGGGTTACCTCCTAGACGAGAGATAGATTTTCGAATTTACTTAGTGGAGAATGCGAAACCTATCGCTATACCAGTGCGCCACATGACTCCTAGAGAGAGGAAGGAGCTTAGCAAACAAGTAGGTGAGTTATTCGAGAAGGGATTAATTAAACGGAGCATTTCTAAGTGGGGAGCTCCAGTCGCCTTTTTGACCAAGGCAGACAGCTCTCTCTGTCCATGCGTGAACTATAGAGAGTTGAATAAGCTCACCAAAAAGAATAAGCACCCACTTCTGAGAATTGATGACTTGTTTGACCAACTAGTAGGCGCTTTGGTTTTCTCACAGTTGGATCTAGCCATGGGATTTCATCAGCTTAGGGTAGTAGATGAAAGTATTGACAAGACGACTTTTAGAACTTCATACAGTTTCTTTGAGTGGTTGGTCATGCCTTTTGGCCTGACCAATGCACCAGCATACTTTGTGGATTTAACGAGTTGGGTGTTTAGGGAGTATCTGAACAAGTTCATGGTGGTTTTCATGGATGACACTCTGGTTTTATCGAGGAGCGAGAAAGAACATGCCAGACACTTAGATGAGGTTCTCAACACTCTCAGATCACATCAGCTTAAGACTAAATTTTCTAAGTGTCATTTCTGGAGAAAGGAAGTAATGTTCCTAAGGAATGTAGTCTCCAAGGATGGGAGAGTGATGGACCCTGCTAAAGTTTTCTCGGTGCAAGATTGGAAATCGCCCAAGAATGCGACAGATATTAGGAGTTTCTTGGGGTTGGCAGGTTACTATAGAAAGTTCATTAAGGACTTTGAACGCATATCAGCTCCGCTCACCCATCTGATGAAGAAGGATTTTTTTTACTTGGAGTAGTGATTTCGAGGATACATTCCAGAGGTTAAAGAGGGCTCTGACATCATCCCTTATTTTGACTTTTCCCGGTGCTAGCATGGTGTTTACAGTCATCACAGATGCTTGTGGCATGGGATTAGATGTTGTGTTGATGCAATAAGGTAGGGTATTCATCTATGAACGTAGGCAATTGAGAGTTCACAAGAAGAACTACCCCACCCACGACTTGGAGTTGGCTGCAATAGTGTTTGCTCTTAAGTCTTGGCAATGGTATCTACTTAGAGAAAAAGTTGATCTATACACGGATCACAAGTGGCGCAAATATTTGTTCTCATGGAAGGATTCCAATTTAAGGCAACAACTTTGGATGGAGTTCCTAATGTCCTATGATTTTGAGATAGCTTATACCCTAGGCAAGGGTAATATGGTTGCGGACGTGTTGAGTTGGCAAAGGATGACCTTGAGTCCTCTATTCGTAGAGAGACAGAGCTTGGAGTTTATATCGACCTATGATTTTAGACCATCTATGGATTTTACACCCGGTTCGTTGGCACCGTTGGAGGTGCGACATACTCTATTGGAGCACACTGGATCCACATGACGAGTGGATCAGTAGTTAGTGGGTATCTTGGATAGACTCGGTAGAGGAGAGACCTCTAGTCACCTAGCTAAATATTCGGTGGACTAGAAAGGGTAGCTACGATGAGATGGGAGATTGTGTGCTCGCAGAGTTGGATATTTTTTGGGGTCAGTTATTGAGGAAGCTCATCACTCTCAGATTACTATCCATTCAGGCGGTGACAAGATGTACCGAGATATAAAGAGTGTCCTTTATTGGATTGACATAACGAAGGACGTTGTAGAGTTTGTGGCCCAATGTTTGACTTGCCAGCAAGTAAAGACTTAACAAAGGAAACCTGGCTGATTGCTTCAGCCCTTGGATATCCTACAATGGAAATGAGAGAGTGTCTCTATGGACATTGTTGATGGACTGCCCAGGTTAAGAAAGGGCAACATGAGTATATGGGTGATAGTAGATAGATTAACAAAGAGTGCTCATTTTATTCCAATCAAAAACAAGAGGATGATAGCTTGGCTAGCATCGATATACCTTAGAGAGATCGTCTGACTTCACGGGGTACCTTCCAGTATAGTAAGTGACCATGACCCCATCTTCACGAGTGAGTTTTGGAGGAGTTTGCAAGAGGCACTAGGTACACAGTTACAACTTAACATAACTTATCACTCTCAGACCGATGGACAGATTGAGAGGGTCAATAGGGTTCTCGAGGATTTATTAAGACTGTGTATTCTAGACTTTGGAGGGACTTGGGAGGAGTATCTCCCATTAATCGAGTTTTCCTACAATAACAGTTATCAGTTGAGCATTGGTATGGCGCCCTTCAAGGCACTTTATGGATGACCCTGTAGACCTCTGACATGTTTATGGGAGTCTACGGACATACTTCTACTTAGGTCTGAGATGATTAGAGAGACTTCTGAGAAGATAGACCTTATTCGCCGGAAAATGAAAGCAGCTTAGGATAGGCAGAAGTCATATGCCTATAGAAAGAGTACTGACATGGAATTTGAGGTAGGAGATATGGTCCTTATCAAGGTATCGCCTCCAAGAAAAAGTTTTCGCTTTGGTCCAATAGGTAAGTTGGCGGCAAGGTCTGTAGGGTCATTCCCCATAGTTGAGAGGACAGGCCAGATATCCTACAGAGTTAGACTACCAGAGATGCTGGCGGGAGTTTGCGGCGTATTCCATGTTTCCCACTTGAGGAAATGTCTACATGATTCGGTAGAAGGCAGTTGAGCCAAGCAAGCTTGAGGATGTTGAAGTCGAGAAGGAAGCGTCAGTTAGGAAAGTTTTACACATATTCTTGGATTGAAGGTTAAGAGACTACGCAACAAGGAGATCAAGTTAGTAAAGGTTAAATGGGGAGAAGATCATGATGATGCGACATGGGAACCCGAGGACAAGATTTGTGCATCTTACCCTTTTCTCTTTAAGAGTACGTTCTTGATTCCCTTCCGAGCTTTTGAAATTGAATTTGTTTATTCTAATTGATTGAATCATGATCCCTAGGTAGGAGCCTATGGTTGAAAACATGTATCTGAAGCATGTTATGTTTGTTGGTTGCTAGTGGATGCAAGTGTTTACTAGTGGTTGCCGGTGGATGCATATACACACATATTAGGCACTAGATTGGCTCAAGCACTTACATATTACATATGGACATGTGCGCATTTTTAATTTTCAAATGGACGAAAATGGTTGGATCATCACATGGATGTTGCATTTCGGTTAATAATTGTGCACACATGTAGAATTTATATGCACTATTTGGATTCCTTTGCATACATATTGGTTGCATGACACATACATATATTGTATTAAGGAGGTCAACAGAATCAGTCGACCGCCTGATTTTCGCATTAGTTTAGGGACATATATACAACACCTTTGCATATGTTCATACAAAGCATTAGAAAATTTAAGGACAATGGATGCCAGTGGTTGATGGATGAGTAGATGGGTATAGGTCTTAATTAATAACATTATTCTTAACTTGGGGATTTTGGGGACGAAATCCTTTAAGAGGGAGAGAATGTAACACCCCATATTTTAATACACGGTAAATATATATGGAGATAATAAAATGAATATTAGTTAATCAAATTTCAGAATTAGGTAAAAAAGACTTTACCGTTGCATTCATTATGAAATTTTGGTTTAGATAGACTCTTGGTTTTTGTAAATCGGATTAAATATGAAAAAGTCATGCATCAAAGAAGACTGAACTAAAATAGTGTATAATATATTATAAACTAAAATAACATAACACAAAAAAAACAACGATCACTGGGGGACCCAGCAGTACATGGGTCGACACAGGTGTCGACCTATGCTGAAGGTTGGTCGACCTACCTTTATGTAGGGTGGATTCTTGCGCTTGAACCTGGACTGTTTTATTTGTTATATTCATATGCTGACTCAGCTTGAGGTGTATGGTTTGATTTAATAACCTAATATCTAATGGTTTAGATTTATCCTAACTAGTCTATAAATAGGATAGCAGCCTGACCATTTTCTTATACACAAACATATCTTCATCTTCTTCCTCCTCCAAGCTATTTCTAAATAAAATTAAGAACATGTCGAGGTGCTGCCAAATCTTAGACTAAAGGGATAACTCCTTCTTTTCTTCTACAACAACTATTTTAAAATTATTTTATGGATCTAATTCAAATCACTGTAAGTTCTAGTTATTTTTAGATCTGATATTTAAAAAGTATTCTTGATAGTAAATAACTTGGATCTGAAAAGTAACCGTGTTTATATGTTATTGTCAATTATCTATTCAGTTTTCAGTTATTACTTGTTATATGTACATCCTTATTATCCCCTTTTTGTTTTAAATTTATTTACAGTATTATGCCTATTTATTCAGTTTATTTGTTTCTGAGTTGGATCTATCTTTCTCCTTTTCCTTTTTATTTCATACTGAGCCTAGGCTACCGAGAGCCTAGGCCATTCCCGTTAGAATTGCGTTAATTGGGTTAAATTGGAATAACTTGTCACAATAGTAAAAAGGAGAATTAGGCATATTGAAACACGAAATCCAATGACTATATAATCAGGATAATATGCAGAACATGTTAATATGAATAGGTTAAACTTAATTTAATATAAAGTAGAACATGTTATGAGGATCATATGTAATTAAGTAAAGCATTTTATTAATCTATATACATCTGAGCATGTGCTTGTCTATTTTGGGGAAGGGTTGTACACATAATAACATTTAATAGGAAAATGTCATTTACAACCATATTTATTAGTGAACTTAAACCTGTTAAGTAATAAGCTAAGAGGTTCCATATCTTTTTGTTTATATCTGGTTTGGTACTCTTAAAACCCTATTTTACTTGGGTGACCAAGCCTAGGGGATGACTTGTGTCAATTTTGCCATTGTTTGGAACCCGTGTCAGTCAGTATCCATGTTGGTATCATATCGGGGCTTCACACTAGGTTGGGGTCAGGGAACGCTTTACTAATCTAGATTGTAAGAGGTTCAAAATCTTGAAGGTGGGTATGGGCATGTTCCTACGGAGTCATGAGCGTGCATGGGTCCGATGGGGAAAATTAAGACGCTATAACATCGGCGTATAGGGCTATGTCTTTAAGTTGGCAGGTTAGGGACTGATATCCCCTACTGTCGTGGATGGTACAGGTTATTCGTGTTTGTATGCAGCTAATCGCATGGGTAGTAATTATGGTAAAATCTAATCATGTTATTCTGATAGTTGGTACAGAAAAATGTTCTAGGGATTTGAATGAGAAGCTTACTTGATCCTTACCATATCTCGTTTATTTCGTACTTATGTATTTTACTGCTTTTCTTATTCAGTACCATTTATCTGTCATCGTACTTTTTAACTTAGGCTTATGCTAAAATCACTGGAACTCGCTAGACTTTACGTCTGACCTACTATGTTTTTCCATCTCTCTTCCTTTCCCCCTCAGGTTCTCAGAGTGGTGGGGACAGGAGCAATGACCGTGATTTTATTCATCTTGGACCTAGATTACTTCTCTTTTCATGTATTACTTCAGTTTTTTTTCTATGTATATTGTTATGGCATATGTGGGGATAATATTTTATGGTTTTTGTAATGCACCAACTTTATACTTGTGTTAACCAAGTCAATACAAGCAATGATATCAACTAACCCGAAGAATAAGGCTGTTGAAGAGTGACCATCTATATAATAGTTTTGAACGAGTGTTAAACATGTCGGATAATATGGTCTTACTTTTTATTTCTCATGAGAAAATCCAACACATTTAACTTAAGTTCAAACCCACTACACAACGGCTATATATAATTCGGAAAGAAATATAAAATACATAACAATAAAATCAGAGTGAGACACAGATATTCACATCACTAATGGGGAAATAGATATATATATATATATACACACATGAGTATAAATACAAGTTAGTGGTCATAGTCAGCCCACTACACAACAAAATAATAGGTACAAGTTCTAGCCAAAAAAATATGTATACATGAAAATCTATGATACATGTATAGTCAAGGACTGCAACTCTAATGTAGATAGCAAAAAGCCAAGAATAGGTCCTTGCTAGAAATCCAATGTAAGAACCTGTATACTCGATCTGACCCGAGTGTTACTTATAAGAATAAATAATAAATAGATCAGTCTGGTTGTACTTATCATAATAAAATGAGATAGAAATAGAGATATAAACAAAAAATGACACGTAAGAAATAACAACATTATCCACACATAAAATGTGAAAGCTCGATATGCCAATAAAATACGCTAAAGAAATCTCTATGATATATAAGGATATCTCAATATCAAAGAAACTCAAATTGATAGCATAGTATCAATTGAAACCCAGATTCCATAAATCTAATGAAATTAGAAATCCAGAAATCTCAAAAAGGGGAATTCAAGATGGGAGCCCGAAGACTCAAGAACACGTGTTTTGAGGAATTGAGACGCGATCTCATGGTAGTTAAACTATATTGTTGAGTCGAAGCTCCTAAAATGGTCCAAAGATCGCAGGTCGCGAACCTGCAAGTGATCCGAAGACCATAGATAAGATCAAATGAACCGAAGTTCATCAAAGTGACTCGAAGGTCGGAATGATATAAAGATCCATGGGATGATCAGAAGATCATTAGAATGACCCTAAGGTCGGATTGATCCGAAGAACAACTGCGAAGGGTGAACCGAGGTTCCTCAAGATGATCCGGAGATCATCGATATAATTAAATGAACGAATGTTCCTCAATATGATCCAAAGATAAACTACGAAGGATGAACCAAAGTTCCTCAAGATGATCCGAAGATCATCGATGTGACCCAAAGGTCGGAATGATCCGAAGATCCTCGATGATAAAAAATGATCAAGTATTGTGTAACAACGCTAAGCTAGCAAATATAAGAGTCAAGCCACATGTCCCAAAACCACTTGCTCTACTCGAATATTTATAAACAAGTTGTATATTCCACCAGAGATACAAAATGATCATTGCCGTGGTGTTCAATCGAACACGTCCAAGAATTAACCATCAAAGCAAACGCAAGGGTTCATAGTCCTTGTTTATACTAAGGAGTTCAGTTAGATTTCTCATATGAACGAGAAAAGGTTTATAAAATATAAATTAATAGATTTATAAATGAATTTATAAAATAACTTCATATAATGAAGTCGGATTAGAAAACAACTTGGAAAATAACTTCATATAATGAAGTAGAGTTAGAAATCATGTAACGACCCGGAAAAAAGCGATCTGGGTTATCCGATATACAACACATATCAAACATCAAGAGTCGAAAATACCGGATGGTTAATGAAAGAAATTGGAGGGTGAGAATAGATAAGGTAGAAACTTAGAATAGAAGAAGAAGAAGAACACAACATCAGAGTAACACGAATCTCACAGCGGAACGAATAACATATAATATATATATATATCATAACTTTGAAATATAAATATGTACTTGAATACACATCATTATCAAGGTACAACACTTACAACACAGCGGAAATAAACTATAGCTATATGATCCTGAAGCCTCCTGCTCCAGCTCTTCAAGTATTTGTAAATCCTGACAACTTGACTGCCCGTACAAAATTGGGCACCCAAGAGTTTAGGGGAAACAAAACAAAATAAACTCTGGGTCAGTCATGGGACTGGTGTGAGTAAAACAGTTTAAATAGTTTGAACAAGTAAAAGATATCTCATAAGACCACGCCGTATAACGGAACGGGTTTTTCCTTTATGAGAATCCAAAATATCTTTATATAAAAAACCTTTTGATATTATGATAATGTCTATCAACCATAATATAATAATCATCTAGCAGAAACGCTTTCATCTCACGTTCTACATATATAGTATACAATCAAAACCGCAAGCATGTATTGGGTAATGGATTTCCAACTATGACAAGGTATGGAACCACCTTTCGCTAGTGTACCTCAAGAGAGGAATACACTGGGTTCAACAAGAACATCTTGCAACCCGGCCACACATGACCGACCACTCATTTCGATTAAGTGTATCGAATGTATATCACCAACGGTTGGGATCAGCAACCGTTTCCCAAATGAGACAACATCAACAATAGATTTTTAGAAGTAAATGAAACTCTAGATCATGTGATTATACACCCTACTAGGTGCGACCTACATAGCCATGTTGCCTGCCCGATTTCTGTCATTTACCGGATGTGAGGCTAGAAGCTACGCTTATCATTTACGTGCCACATCTTCATTTACTTGGAATACCACATCGTCATACCCGCCAAATCATTTTCGATTTCCCTAACGGTATCATGGGTATGAAGCTAAGAGAAACGAATTCCTCCGCCACCAAACGTGATACGTTTGAAGAGATCAACATATATGATTCGTTAGGAATACTCTGTCAGACATTCGTCCATACAAGTTGTCCTGGGACTGGACAAACCGAAGGCACTATTCAGTACATCCATCTTAGGCAGTTGTTATCTAAGATTTATAAAACAACCCATGCACTTTGCTCCGTCTTCAATTATCTATGGCATATATGACTCGCAACGCTTATGCCAATACGGAGTGGTTCTTCGGATAATAATCCAACCGGTCTCTCCATATTAACAACGTTAAAATGGTCAAAAACTTCAATAGTCGGTGAGTTAACTATCAAAGAAAACAGGTGTGCAAACAACGATATTATTTCCAGGTGGAAATTATATCGATCAATCATCATTTAACATTTTATCTCTTTAGTTCATTAATTTACTCATCTCCTGTTTCCATATATTCAACATTTCTCATTTCCTATTACCAGAAAACATTTCTGATTCTTATTTGGAAAATATTTCCAAAACTTCTTCACTGGATTTAAACTGATGTTTAAATAAAACATCGTGATGCCAATTCAAACCATTACCTTCAGTGACTAAATTCACTTAACCATCCTTTACTATCAAACCTTACCCATTCCTAAGTTAAGAAGGAAGTCAATCAAGTTAGGGTATAGTTACCTCTCAGACCTTAAATGAACAACATTTTAACTTCAGAATAGACAAAGTTTATCTTTTAAACCTTTAACAAACTTCCTTACGTAACTCTCTTTCGAATAAATCTCTGTTCGATAACTCCTCCCTTCGAATAACTATATTCGATAATCTCTCTTTCGAATAACTAGATTCGAAAACCTTTCTTCGAATAAACTGTATTCGATTTACTCTATTCAAATTACTCTTATCAATTAAATCTATTGGATTTAACCCTTATCGATTAACCCTATTTGATTAGCTCTTTTCACTTAACTCCTTCCGAATAAACTATATTCTATAACTCCTTTAACTCTATTCGAATAAACTATATCCGATTAACTCCTTTAATTCTATTCGAATAACTAATATTTGATAACTCCTCCCTCGAATACACTATGTTTGACTAACTCTATCTCAATAACTGTATTCGATCAACTTTAATTGAATAACTAACATTCAATTAAATTCTAATTCGATTAACTATGTTCAATTAACTCTATCTGGTTAACTCTTAATTTGAATAACAAATATTCGATAAATTCTAATTGAATAACTAATATTCAATTAACTCTATGGATTAACCCTAACTGGTTAACTCTAACTGGTTAATTCTAACTCTAATCGGTTTATTCTAACTCTAATCGATTATTTCTAACTCTAATCGACTTCTCCTTTTCGAATAACTCCTATTGGATAACGTTTATTCATTTATAAAGATTTACTTTTAGTAATGGTTCTTCACTTTATAAATGTTCTCTTTAATAACGTTACTTCACTTATACAAGTGTTGTGTACACATTCTATTCACAACTATCGGTGTTAAAACCAATATCTCTTCTCTATATAAGTTCAGACTTATATATCCGATTTATCGAATGATAAATATTTAATTTAATTTATAAACAGTTATTTATAAATTTATGTTTTCTATTTATCTTCTAAATATTCCTTTGATTAAATTCTATTTATTTATCAAATAAATATTCCTTTGATTAAATTCTATTTATTTAACAAATAAATATTTCCTTTGATTAAATTCTATTTATTTAACAAATAAATATTTCCTTTGATTAAATTCTATTTATTTAACAAATAAATATTTCCTTTTTTCTTTCTATTTATTTTCTAAATAAATATCTCATTTATAACATTCTATTTATTTCCTATAAATAAATATCTCCATTAAATCTATTTGTAAATGTTTTACAAATATCCCCCTTTAAATTATATTTGTAAATGTTTTACAAATATTTCTCTTTCTTTTTGTTTTTCAAATATCTTCCTTTGTATTTGTTTTACAAATATATTCCCTTTTTATTTGTTTTACAAATAATTTCCTTTATAACTCTTATTTATTTTCCCCAATAAATAGTCCCTTTATACTTCTATTTATTTTCCCAATAAGTATTTCTCTTTATAAAATCCTTTTGATTTTATAAATAATTCCCTTTTCATCTTTATCATATTTATTTTCAATAAATATTTCCTTTTCTAAACTCTTTCGATTTTATGAATGTTTTCTTTTATAAAATCCCTTTTTTCTTTTCTATATAAAATCCATTGATTTTATATAACTAATTTATTTTCAAAATATACTTTGAAAATCCCCTTTCTACATGCCAGTATTTCTTACGGTATTTAAAATACCAAATCACAATGATTGATATCATTTAAACACACATCATCATCAACATATTTTATATCACATCATATATCACCATATATGAAAACAGTAAAATAAATGTTGAGGAATCCAGTTGGATTCCTCCGACCTGTTTCCCTGAATCACAGATGTTAAACAATATCATTAACATTGATTTCATTTCAATATGAAATATTCTGTTAAACAGAATCAATATTTGATTAACGATTTATATATATATCGTTATCAATAATCTCAACCAATCAATCAGCATTTCAACCAAACAGTTAACACACATCAATCAACAGATAATTATCAGTTCTAAATATACGTTAGAAAAATATAACTGTTCAGAGTTGGTGGGTTTTACTCACATTGGCAGTTCATCGTTAAAGAACGATAAACTGTTGTTTGATTTGAATCAAACAATTTATTTCGCCATAAATTCAAATGAGCTCCAATCCACTTCTAGTCAGTTCGATTGGGTAGTGTCCGTCCATACGATCCTAACGGATCTTGTTTCGCTGAATTTCGATACCGTATGGATAAGTTATGATCTATACAAGTTATACATATTTAAATAAACAAACTTGAATTTTAATTAATGAATTTTGGCCTTACCACTAACCCGGCCCATTACCCCCTTTACAGTACCAAACCCGAAATGCTCTTCTTCCTCAATAACGAAATGCTCCAGTAACCTCGAAAGCCATTTCCTAAATAACAGACCACCCGAACCTACTTTGTACTCCACGATTTTTCCCACCGAAGACACCATCGTCTTCCCATTTGGACTCTCCATCACCCCTTACCAAAAAATCCACCCTCGAACTCACGGAACCATTTCCGTCGTTCCCCCATTTTCACTCAGCACATGTTAGACATTGACACTTTATATCGTTGAAACCCACTAAAACTCCCGACAAGGTGCTAACCGACCTCAACAAGCCAAAAGAAATGTCAAAAACCCATATCGCGGCCTTGAATTTCAATACTGTCGAACCCTAGATTTTCGTTGTTAAAACAACACCAAACTAAAATGGTTCGAACCCCTCAGAAATTACACGAACGTGGAGAGTAGTTGGACAAAAATGCATATACACAAGTTTTACCGTTTATTGGAATTCATACCATTTCTTTTTTTTTCAAAAGAGGATCGAGAGTTTTGCTTTGCTGAAGAACATATGGCGGAAATTATGTTTTTATCACCGAAGAGATGAAATTTGCGGTTGAGAGAAAGAAACGTGGCCTTTCCTAGGCTTTAGAATGACTTAGGATATTTTATTTTTGATTATTATATTAGTTTAAAAATCAATCATTATTCTGCTAATCATTTTAAAATTCCTATAATCGCATACGATACCCAAAAATCACAAAAATGGACATGCAGCTATAGCTCGACATTACGATCCTAACGAAACTGGTTTCGCCGAATTCCGACTTCATTTGTTCACACAGCGTATTTTTAACCGTCAGAATATCGACTGTTTTTCACATTAAAAATTCGTATGGCCACATACTGACTTCAAAAATCACGGAAATTGAAATCTAGCAATAATTTAATATTGCGGATCCAACAAAATTAGTTTCATCGAATTCTGAGGTGGTTTGCAAAACTGACTATTTTTAAAGCTCTAAACAACCTTTTTAAATATATAAATATATTTAAAAACAATTAAACTTAATATTTATAACTAAATATTATCGTATATATTCACAGTGGAATACCATACAGCTCCAATAGGATTTATAACTCGATATTTCAAAATTCCCAGTTATATCGATATTCGATTTATATTAAAAACCCTTTTATAATATAAATAAATCGATATAGATTATAAAGTAATTCCACAACGACTTTTCTAAAATTTGATTTGGACGTAAATCAAAATCTACACAATGAAATCTCAATTTTTCTCTTTCACTAGAAAAATATACTTCACCAGCTCCTAACGTTTCTTGTTTCACATAAATCCGGCTTAAAATGAATCCTGTGCACTCAGTTGAAGTTCAAATCGCCAAATCGCGAACTACCGCGCCATTTCGAGCTCGATTTTAATTATAATATAATTATACGTTCAAACTGTCGTTTATATAATATATTCGTTAATATAATTCAACTCTAAACTGAATTATATATTCTAAATAATCCAATTCACACAGTATCGCCATCTCAGACCAATCTGATTATTTCATAATTAAATACATTGTAACACCCCATATTTTCTGTGATCATATAAGTAACAAATCAGAGAATAATTAAATTATAAAATAATAATCAAGGGAAACGGGTTGTTCCATTGCGTTCATCTCAGAATTCTGCATGAAACCGAGTCCGAGTTTTCGAAAATCGGAGTTCGTATGACCAAGTATGACCCTCAGAAGTTTCAGGAATTTGAATAAAATAAAAGAGCTAAAAAATAAAGCCAGAAATTCGAAATTCAAACCCAGAGAAGGCTGGCGGGAAAATTCCCGCCCATATACCCAGGTCAACTGTGGAGTCGACCCCCCCCCCCCAACCAGGTTGACTGGGGAGTCGACTGGGGTGTCAGCCTCCCCATAACCAGGTCGACTGGGGAGTCGACCTGGGGGTCGACCTGCTCTTGAAACCCAGTTTTTGAACCTGGTTCATTCTGATGTATCCGGTCTCGTTTTCTATCTAGATACGTCCGCCTAATCCTATATAAACAGCCCCCTAGCCTCATTTTCTCTACACAATTTCATTCGGTCTATACTCTGTCTCTGTTCTAAATAAATAAAATAATGGCGCCGTTACTCTACTGGAATCAAAACTTGGACTGATGCACCTTCTTCCAACCTGAATAGAATTAAAAGCTAAATCAAATCTCAAATCAAAGTTTAGAGCTACAACAACAATTAAAGAGGAGTAATTCAGCATTCTGCATCAACAACAGTTTATTATCCTTTCTTAAAAACCACGAAAGGCAAGTACAGTTATTTTCCGATATAAACGTTAATTATGATTGTGACATGAATTGTAAATCTGAATCTGAGGTTATGTCTGTTCTGTTTAGATCTATCTTATTTTGTATCTCTTTCTTCTTTCTTTTCTATAGCCAGGCTACTACGAGCCTGCACCGAATCTCATAAGAGATTAACGCACGAACGCTAAATTTTGGGATAAATAATGAATAATGCATAATTGGACATGAAACTGTTGCCTATGAGAACTATTGCCTATGACTATGATTCATGCCTATGAGACTATTGCCTATGACTATGATTCATGCCTATGAGACTATTGCCTATGACTATGATTCATGCCTATGAGACTATTGCCTATGACTATGATTCACGCCTATGAGACTATTGCCTATGACATTGAATAAGAAACTATTGTGATTAGCCGCCCATGACTATTGTGGTTAATTGCCTATAACTATTGTAGTTAGTTTCTTATGCCTATTCCCTTAATGATGTTGGATCTCATATTTAGTATGTAACCTTGCTAGTTTATTCCCATTCACTGTTACGTACATCGAGCCTAGTAGGGCCATTATCATTGTATTTGGTTCATCATTGCATGCCTATTCTTTCTTGTGCTTATCCCCTATTCCTTTTGCTAGGGTAATTTCATGAGTACTTAGAGAACTTGTGGAAACATGTTATACGGGGATTGGGCATAGCTTAATTAAGTTAATTTGGCATAATAAATATGTTGGCATAATCTGAATTGGTTATAATAGTGAATGATTAACATGTATATTAGTCTTGGACATAAATGGTGAACTAGAATATTAAATCTAGTTTTGACATGAACTGTAAATGGGAATATTAAGACTAAAATTTGGGGCATATACTGTATTATGAATTATGACCGATTTGGGCATGTAAGTTTAGGCTAAATTTATGATTAGGCAAGATATGTAAATAGAGTTTTAGATATATGTAATCTGCTAAATCCGTTAAATTGCCTAATCCGTTATCTGCTAAATCTGTTGAATTGCCTAAACTGCTGAATCTGTTATCTGCTAAATCTATTGAATCGCTTAAACTGCTAGATCTGCTACCTGTTGAATTGTCTAATCTGTTGAAAACTAGATAATGGTAATCTGGGTATGGAAATCCGTAGGCTCAACCTAAGATTTAGTAAAACATGGAAATTTGATTAATCTGTTGTATCCTATGAAGAAGTTTAATCTGTTAAATAAACAGAATTAGTCTGATATCTGAAAAATCTGTGTTGGAATGAATTGGCTATGACACGAGGTTAGGCTCTGTTTGCGGTAGAAGCCTGCCCGGAACCAACCGGCTTAACCAGCGACCGCAAACTGTCAGTCTAATGTGAGAGGTCGTAGGCATAACTAAAATATGCTTAGACACGAGGTTAGGTCTGGCTTATGGCAGAAGTCTGCCTGGAACCGCCCGACATATCCAGCGGCCACAGGCTACCGACCTAATGTGAGAGGTCTGTGCATTAATATTTAATTAATGCAAATTTGGGATAAATATGATGTCTAAAACGTGTTGGGTGGATAAGGTTGAACCAATTGGACTAATGAATTTAACAAACCCGTTTCGTGAATCTGTAGGCCCAATTACAAAGTTAGACAAATATGTGAATCTGTTAAGCCCGTATATCTGATCTGTTAGTCTGAAAACTTGTTTGATCTGTGAACTAGTTGATCTGAACTCTGTATGTCTGAACTTGTAAACAAGTTAATCAGAAATATGTTAGTCTGGGGACACAAGGTTAGGAGGTAAATTACTTGTGTCATCTGTTGTTTGGGACCCATATTAGTCAGTAACCGTTTCTGGTATCAAAACTTTGACCCAACAATAGGTAGGGTCCGGGCACGCTTACTGAACTAATTATAAGTGGTTCATTCTGATAATGGCGAGGGGTGTTGATGGTGCGTTCCAACCGGGTCATGTGCGTGCATGGATCCTGGTCTGCCTCTGAGGATGTAAGACGTCGTGACATCTGTAAATAGGTCTGTGTCATGTGCGTGCATGTATTCGGGAGCCGATCGCTTGGGGTAGGGTTTTAGGGTACACTTAGTTCTGTCTGTTTCTGTTGGTATCGTCTGTTTCTGTTGGGTGGTAACACCTGTCTGTTTCTGCGTGGTACCGTCTTTTCGGGTGGTAAAGGCCCGCTTACTAGTGTACACCTAATTCTACATTCTGTTTCCGTAGGGATTAATCTGTTTCTGTTTCTGTACCTTCTGTTCGGGTGGTAAAGGCCCATTATTAGCATTCTGTTTCTGTCTGTTTCTGTTCGGGTGGTAAAGGCCCATTATTAGCATTCTATTTCTATTTGTTTCTGTTCGGGTGGTAAAGGCCCATTATTAGCATTCTGTTTCTGTCTGTTTCTGTCGGGGTGGTAAAGGCCCATTACTAGCATTCTCTTCTATGGAAATTATTCTGTTCCTGTTTCTGTTCAGTTTAGACATTGGGGTGACACCTAATCCTGTTATACTAGTATTAGTGCAGAGAGGTGAAAAGTAGTAGCTTTCATCATTCTGTTCTTTTTATGTTTAACCTAAGTATATCTGCTACTCATGTTACTGTTATCTCGCATCCAGTTTTATTTTCATGTCATAATTATTATTATCTGTTCATATGCTGAAAGTCACTGGACTTGCCAGACTTTATGTCTGACCTTGATTGTTTTCGCCCCTTTTTCTTCGTTCCCCCCCTCCCCCCCCCCCCAGGTTTGTAGGGTGGAAATCTAGGAGCTTGATTCAGATCTTCACTGCTTGAAGTATTGTCTGGCTTTGGCATGGCAGTTTATGTTGGGGATTATGTTTTTAAAAACTATGCATTCTGAAGGCTTTTGTACAAGACCGATATTTTGTACTTGAATTCTGATATTGTGATTTGAAAGGATGTAACCAAACTTACTTAGGTTTTTGTTGTAATAAAGCTATAAATTTTTCAAGTACTGTTTTATCTATCTTGTAAGTTTCTGTTCTGTCTACTAAAACGCTCCATCAAAGTTAAGGCATTCCCTTTGTGAGTGACCTTAACGGAGGTGGGGTGTTACACTTATCAGAGCTGGTGGTTACCAGATTGGGTAAAGTTTTTGAAAACTATTTTCAAAAAGGTTTTAAAAGGAAGTATTTTCGAAAGTAAAGCCTATTTTTGAAAAAAAAAACATAATCCCCGAAAGCCATATATCTATCTTTTGATCCTCTGTTTGAATCATTGTTTCCTTCTTTCTCCGGGGCTCCCGGCTTTCTGGGAGGTAACCTCATCGCGGCATGGTTTTGTAGGCTTAATAAGACTACGACACCGGTCAAAGGGCAAATAAACGCCCGACTTCCATCTGTAGCCGCAGTAGTCTCTCCTACGGCTAATTTTCTTTCGAGCTTTGTAGGATTTTCCGTGCGATGGAGGCAGCTTTCGAGGGACTTGTCAACGTGTTACACACAGATAGTAAAGATGAGAATGAGGGAGACTGGCTAAGGAGCATAACCCAAGGATGAGAAACTCATGGATATGGACTTGGTTCACAAAGGAGGCAAAAAGGAAACACAAAAGAAGGAAGAAAAGTCTGAAGATAAAGGAGGAGAAAAGTGCTTTACTTATGGAAGCTTGACTCATCTGAACAAGGATTGCCGAAAGAGGAAGGACATTCACTTCAACTGTGGTGAGATGGGACACTTCACTAGGGACTGCCCGAAGAAACAGGGGCAAGGACAAAGGACATGACCTACTTCGGGAAGGCAGGCGAATGCTCTCATAGTTGGAGGATAGGATAGAAGTAGGAAAATTACCGTAGAGAGTTTAGTTTCCTTATCTGATTTTTGAGTTAGAACTCTTTCCGATTATGGCATTCTGATTTCGTAGTCGAGTCTCTGCACTTTAATACAAGTCTTGTTTCTGATCTGGTTATAGTCTCAAAACCCATAGGGGTTATGACTCATCTCCTTGTGATAGATTGGGGTTTGAGAGATATCTGTGTTAGGCGTCAAGTAGGACGCATACATTCTGGGTTTTATCATGCTTAGTTTCCTAAGAATCATTTGGTAATCTGATATGTACTAGTAGTCTGTAAGCATATGGATATTTCTGAAAAGGTTAAGATTTCCAGTTTTGACACTGTCTAAAGAGGGTAATCCTCTGGGTATCAATCTGATGTTGATTTCGGTCTTCGGGGCCGATACTTAGGGGAATTATTTTCTCAACCAATGTCTAATGGGAACCAAGTTTTTGTTTTATCTGTACTCGCTTCCATCATTCGACTGTATCCTATCGATCAAATCTTCGAACTTTAGGTAGAAACCAATGGGTGTAAACATGTGTTTGAGACATGTTATATTTGATGGTTGCAAGTGGATGCAATGGTTGCTAGTGGTTGCTCGTGGATGCATATACACACACTAGGCACTAGATCGGCTCGAAAACACTCTCATACTGCATATGGATGTGTGAGCATTTTCAATTTTTGTGGATGCAAAATGATTGACTCATCACATGGATGTTGCATATGAATGAATGGTTCTCACTAATATAATAATGATATGTATCAAATAGGAAAATTGCATACATATTGGACTCATGACACTGACATAGTTCGCATTAAAGAGGTCAACTGAATCAGTGGACCGCCTGATCTTTGCATTAGATAAGGAACGTATACACACACTTTTGCATATGTTCATACAACATTAGAAGTTTTCTAAGGACAATGGATGCTTGTGGATGATGGTTGAGTAGATGACTGGATGGTAGAACACATTCTTCTTAACTTGAAGATTTCGGGGACGAAATCCTTTAAGGAGGGGAGAATGTAACACCCCGTATTTTCTGTGATCGTATAAGTAACAAATCAGAGAATAATTAAATTATAAAATAAGAATCAAGGGAAACGGGTTGCGCCATTGCGTTCGTCTTGGAATTCTGCATGAAATCAAGTCCGAGTTTTCGAAAATCGGAGTTCGTATGACCAAGTTATGACCCTCAGAAGTTTCAGGAATTTGAATAAAATAAAACAGATCGAAAATAAAGCCAGAAATTCGAAATTCAAACCCAGAGAAGGCTGGCGGGAAAATTCCCGCCCATATACCCAGGTCGACTGGGGAGTCGACCCCCCCCCCAACCAGGTCGACTGGGGGGTCGACTGGGGTGTCGACCTCCCCATGACCAGGTCAACTGGGTAGTCGACCTGCTCACGAAACCATGTTTTTGAACCTGGTTCATTCTGATGTATGCGGTCTCGTTTTCTGCCTAGATTCGTCCTCCTAATCCTATATAAACAGCCCCCTAGCCTCATTTTCTCTACACAATTTCATTCTATCTATACTCTGTCTCTGTTCTAAATAAATAAAATAATGGCGTCGTTACTCTGCTGGAATCAAAACTTGGACTGACGCACCTTCTTCCAACCTGAATAGAATTAAAAGATAAATCAAATCTCAAATCAAAGTTTAGAGCTACAACAACAATTAAAGAGGAGTAATTCATCATTTCTGCATCAACAACAGTTTATTATCCTTTCTTAAAAACCACGAAAGGAAAGTACAGTTATTTTCCGATATAAACATTAATTATGATTGTGACATGAATTGTAAATCTGAATCTTAGGTTATGTCTGTTCTGTTCTGTTTAGATCTATCTTATTCTGTATCTCTTTCTTCTTTCTGTTCTATAGCCAGGCTACTACGAGCCTGCGCCGAATCTCATAAGAGATTAACGCACGAACGCTAAATTTTGGGACAAATAATGAATAATGCATATTTGGACATGAAACTGTTGCCTATGAGAACTATTGCCTATGACTATGATTCATGCCTATGAGACTATTGCTTATGACTATGATTCATGCCTATGAGACTATTGCCTATGACTATGATTCATGCCTATGAGACTATTGCCTATGACTATGATTCACGCCTATGAGACTATTGCCTATGACATTGAATAAGAAACTATTGTGATTAGTCACCCATGACTATTGTGGTTAGTTGCCTATAACTATTGTAGTTAGTTTCTTATGCCTTTTTCCTTAATGATGTTGGATCTCATATTTAGTATGTAACCTTGCTAGTTTATTCCCATTCACTGTTATGTACATCGAGCCTAGTAGGGCCATTATCATTGTATTTGGTTCATCATTGCATGCCTATTCTTTCTTGTGCTTATCCCCTATTCCTTTTGCTAGGGTAATTTCATGAGTACTTAGAGAACTTGTGGAAACATGTTATACGGGGATTGGGCGTAGCTTAATTAAGTTAATTTGGCATAATAAATATGTTGGCATAATCTGAATTGGTTATAATAGTGAATGATTAACATGTATATTAGTCTTGGACATAAATGGTGAACTAGAATATTAAATCTAGTTTTGACATGAATTGTAAATGGGAATATTAAGACTAAAATTTGGGGCATATATTGTATTATGAATTATGACCTTGATTTGGGCATGTAAGTTTAGGCTAAATTTATGATTAGGCAAGATATGTAAATAGAGGTTTAGATATATATATAATCTGCCAAATCTGTTATCTGCTAAATCCATTAAATTTCCTAATCCGTTATCTGCTAAATATGTTGAATTGCCTAAACTGCTGAATCTGTTATCTGCTAAATCTATTGAATCGCTTAAACTGCTAGATCTGCTACCTATTGAATTGTCTGATCTGTTGAAAACTAGATAATGGTAATCTGGGTATGGAAATCCGTAGGCTCGACCTAAGATTTAGTAAAACATGGAAATTTGATTAATCTGTTGTATCCTATGAAGAATTTTAATCTGTTAAATAAACAGAATTAGTCTGATATTTGAAAAATCTGTATTGGAATGAATTGTCTATGACACGAGGTTAGGCTCTGTTTGCGGTAGAAGCCTGCCCGGAACCAACCGGCTTAACCAGCGACCGCAAACTGTCAGTCTAATGTCCGAGGTCGTAGGCATAACTAAAATATGCTTAGACAAGAGGTTAGGTCTGGCTTGTGGCAGAAGTCTGCCCGGAACCGCCCGGCATATCCAGCGGCCACAGGCTACCGACCTAATGTGAGAGGTCTGTGCATTAATATTTAATTAATGCAAATCTGGGATAAATATGATGTCTAAAACGTGTTGGGTGGATAATGTTGAACCAATTGGACTAATGAATTTAACAAACCCGTTTCGTGAATCTGTAGGCCCAATTACAAAGTTAGACAAATCTGTGAATCTGTTAAATCCGTATATCTGATCCGTTAGTCTGAAAACTTGTCTGATTTGTGAACTAGTTGATCATAACTCTGTATGTCTGAACTTGTAAACGAGTTAATCTGAAATCTGTTAGTCTGGGGACACAAGGTTAGGAGGGAAATTACTTGTGTCATCTGTTGTTTGGGACCCATATTAGTCAGTAACCGTTTCTGGTATCAAAACTTTGACCCAACAGTAGGTAGGGTCCGGGCACGCTTACTGAACTAATTATAAGTGGTTCGTTCTGATAATGGCGAGGGGTGTTGATGGTGCGTTCCAACCGGGTCATTCGCGTGCAGGGATCTCGGTCTGCCTCTGAGGATGTAAGACGCCGTGACATCTGTAAATAGGTCTGTGTCATTTAAAGGTTGCCACTTTGGGGAGTGATACACCCTTTTGTGGGGCTGGCACAGGGTATTTATGTATTAGGGAGCCGATCGCTTGGGGTAGGGTTTCAGGGTACACTTAGTTCTGTCTGTTTCTGTTGGTACCGTTTGTTTCTGTTGGGTAGTAACACCTGTCTGTTTCTGCGTGGTACCGTCTATTCGGGTGGTAAAGGCCCGTTTACTAGTGTAAACCTAATTCTTCATTCTGTTTTCGTAGGGATTAATTTGTTTCTGTTTATGTACCTTCTGTTCGGGTGGTATAGTGTAGTGACCCGTATTTTAGCAAGATAATAATTTATTAATTTAATTATATAATTGGTGATTTAGAGAAGTTAATGATCGTTTAATTAAATAATATTGAATATTTAATTAATAATTATAATATAATAATATATTATAATGTGGAAATAGTCGGAAATAGTGAAATTCACAATATCATGTGAATTGAATAGCATACGAGATTTGGTGGAGTTTCGATTCGAAATATAATAACGATTATATTGAATCGACGACATTTTGAGCGTAGAATTATAATATAATTAAAACAGAGCTTGAAATGGCGCGGCAGTTCGCTATTTGGCGATTTGAACTTCAACTGGATGTACAAGATTCGTTTTAAATTGGATTTCTGTGAAACATGAAACGTACAGAGCTGGTGGAGTATATCTTTCTAGTGGAAGAGAAAAATCAGGATTTTGTCGTGTAGATTTTGAGATATGTCCAAATCAAATTTTAAAATAGTCGCTATAGAATCGTTTATCGACCGTAACGGTTTATTCGATATAACTAGAGATGGGGATTGAATTTAGACAAGGTTCTTTTGGGACATAACGATAATGTAATTTTTAGAATTTTATTGAAATTTTTAATTAATTTAATACACAACTTTTTATTTGGGGTATTTTGCACCATGTAATCAACCTTTCGAGGTTTCAAAATATAAGTTAAACTACCGATATTATTATATTTTTGGGATCGTGGCACCTTACTGAATACAAAGGTATCTTTATTTCAGCCTGTACGTAAAAGGAATTTTATGAAACGAGGTACGTTAAATTTTATAATATCCAAAACCTACCGTAAAATATCTAAATTCTTTCTTGGACCAAAAGAGGCCACGCACCGTTGTTCTCAGCCACCCCCTTCCATAATAAATACTGCCTTTATTCTCCTTTAACCTAATTCTCTCGTTTTCTTTGTTTGGTCAAACAATTGAGACCGCCACCATTTTTCTTTCTTTCAGAAATATTCGATCGGAGAAAAAAATCAAAAAAAGAAATTCAATTTAATTCCTATAAATCCCCAAACGTTTGTACTCAGATTCAGATGATGTTTCTCATCATTTCAGTATCAAGTTTTAGGGGTGCGACCCATTTTCTCGAGATCGAAAGCATGCAAACTTGGTCGTGCACTCACGGTCGTCGCAGGGGGAGACAACGTACTGGAGCTCGAGTTGAGCAACCAGGTTCGGGGATTACAGGCGTGGGGTTTGTCACAACAGCTAGGAGGGTGTCATCGGGGTTTGCTGAAAGGAATGTCGGAGCTGTCATGGTGGATTGAAGGAGGTGCGGGTTTGTTTTGCAGTTAGGAGAAGGAGAAGTAAAAAAATGGCAGTGGGTGGTAGGAAGGACGTGAAGGAATAAACCTGAGAGGTCTGCATATGTTGAGTTGGGGAAGATTGTTGTTCGTATGAATGAAGTGGAGCAGCTGTTCGGAAGCAGGTGGAGATTGTTTTGAACGTACAGCAGGGGAATAAGGAACAAAGAGAAGCTAAGCATTTGGCCTTCGGTTTGTATCAGGCAGAGGGAAACAGAAGTGCGGTTTCGGTACATTCAAAGCAGACTGAGAATCCTTTGTGCATAACGTAATTAATATATTAGTCTAATTAAAGTAAGTAATTAAGTTTATAAGTGGTTTAAGGTGTTTGATTAATAAATTAATCAAATCGTGTACTAGAACGAAATTAGTCCGTTTAAACCATAATTTAAGAAGTTCATTAAATTTAGTTTAAATTGTGTAACGTAAAATTCATAACTTGTCCATATGTTACAGAATTGGATAAAACAACTTGTGTTACGATCGTGACGACGAGCTCGACACTTTGGAACTGACTGGAAAGGAATTGGAGACAGTTACAATTTATAGCGAAATAAATTGTCCAATCATAGTCAACGACCGTAAATCGTCTTTGACGATTACGGACAATGTGAGTAAAACTCACCAACTTTGAACAGTTATATTTTTATAATGTATTTTTAGAACTGTTAGATATTGGTTGATTGACTGTATGTTGACTGTTTGATTGAACTGCTAGTCAGTTAGTTGAATTTCTATATTGATTCTGTTTAACAGAATATATCATATGGAACTGAAAGTGATGATATCTATATTGCCTAACATATGTGATGCAGGGAAACAGGTTGGAGGAATCCAACTGGATTCCTCAACAGATATTTTTACTATGATTTTTATATTGTGATATATAATCTGTTGTTGATTATATGTGTATGGACGATATTGAACATCGTGATTTGATATGATTGAATACCATAACATACCGAAATGTAGATAAGGGAATTTTCAAAGTGATATCGAAAACAGAATATTTATAAATAAGAGATATTTATAAATTTAAATATTTATAAATAAGGAATATTTATAAATTAGAATATTTATAAATAGGAGATATTTGAAAAGGAAATAATTTCAAAACATTTCTTTTTGAATGGAAAGGCCTGTGTGGCGAGTTTGGGGATTTTCCCGATGCTCCCGATACAAAGGAGGTTATGGCGAATTTTCCCGGGAATTTAAGGAGTTAGAATATTTCAAGAATAAATTTGAAAAGGAAATATTTGTAAACCATTTACAAATAGAATTGGAAAGGGAACATTATAAAAAGGAAATCATTTTTAAAGTGTAGAACCGTTATTTAAAAGTAAATCTTTTCAAATGAATAAAACGTTGTTAAAAAGGAAATCTTTATAAAGTGAATAAAGTATATCGAATATGACATTCGAAGTTAGTTAAATCGAATATGGTATTCGAAGTTAGTTAATCAAATATGGTATTCGAAGTTAGTTAATCGAATATAGACATTCGAAAGGAGTTAATCGAATATGGTATTCGAAGTTAGTTAATCGAATATGGTATTCGAAAGGAGTTAATCGAATATTGTATTCGAAGTTAGTTAATCGAATATGGTATTCGAAAGTTAGTTAATTGAACATGATATTCGAAAGGGGTTAGTCAAGTCGAGTTAGTCAAATAGAGTTAACCAATTAGAGTTAATCAGTTAGAGTTAACCAGTTGGAGCAAATTAGTTAGAGTTAATCGATTAGAGTTAAAACGAACTAGAGTTAATCAAATATAGTTATTTGAGACAGAGTTAGTCAAACATAGTATTCATGGTAAGTTGTCATCTTGTACGACTGCTAGCGTAATTCGCAGGGCTGTAAATAGCCTACGGCGGTCGGATGTTTCCTGAGGGAATCAGGCGTAACCATTGTGATCGCTGCGATCTAGAGTCAAGCGAATGGAGTTTAATCGAATATTAGTGATTCGATAGGAGTTAATCGAGTTGAGAAATAAGTTAAGTTAAATAAGTTGAGTTGATTGGGTGGTTCGACCAAGTTAGTCGAGCCTAGTTAATCGAATCGAATTGGTCGAACCAAGTAAGTCGAGTTAGTCGAGTCAAGTTAATTTAGTCGAGTTAAGTTCGTCGAGTTAAATTTATCGATGTTAGCTTCATCGAAAGGAGTTATCGATGTTAGTTTCATCGAAGTGAGATTTTCAAATATGAGATATTTGAAAAGGAAGAGTCATCGAATATTTGTTATTCGAAGAGAGATTATCGAATATCATTTATTCGAGAAGGAGTTAATCGAATATAAGTTATTCGAAGAAGAGTTAATCAAATAGAGATTTCTCGAAGAGAGTAAATCGGCAAATTCGATTATATCAAATTCGGGAAAGTACTTATACTTTCCAGTGTCTAAATAGAGATTTATTTATTTATAAATAAATAAGGGTTAGGTTAATTATTCACCAATAAGAATAGAAGTTATAATTAAAGTTAGATAATTCGAAAGTAGGGATTATAACGTTATTGTTATAACCAATGTTTTAAATATAGAAGTGGACTAGTAAAATTGAATCCGAGAAAGGCGTAAAGAAGTGTTAAAGATTAAAAGATAAACGTTGACCATTTCGAAGTTATAACGTTGTTCAGTTAAGGTCTGAGAGGTAATTATACCTCAAATTGAGTGACTTCCTTCTTAACTAAGAAATGGTAAGGTTTGATCGTAAAGGAGTTTTGGAAATGTTTTCCAAACGAGAATCAGAAATGTTTTCTGATAAAAGAAAATAAGAATTTAGAATATAGGGAAACAGGAGATAAGTAAATAAATGAACTAAAGAGATTTATGTTAAATGATGTTTGTTCGATATAATTTCCATCTGGGAATAATATCGTTGTTTGCACACTTGTTTTTCTTTGATGGTTAAATCACAGACTGTCGAAGTTTTGACCATTTTAACGTTGTTAATATGGAGAGACCGGTTGGATTTTTTTTCCAAAGAACCACTCTGTATTGGCATAAGCGTCGCGAATCATATATGCCAAAGTTAATTGAAGACGGAGTAAAAATGCAAGGGCTATCCTGTTTACAGAATAGTGCCTTCGGTTTGTCCAGTCCCAGGACAACTTGTATGGACGAAGGTCTGACAGAGTATATCCAATGGATCGCGTAAGTTGATCTGTTCAAACGTATTCACGATTGGTGGCGGAGGAATTCGTTTCTCTTAGCTGTATACCCGTGTTATTTTTGGATAAGTCAATTTGTGATTTGGCGGGTATGACGATGTGACATTTCTAAGTGAATGAAGATGGATGTCTGACAGAGTATTTCCAGGCGATCACGTACATTGATTTCTTCAACCGTACCAAGAGTGGAAGCGGAGAAGGAAACTTCTTTTAGCTGACACGTAATGTACTGTTGTAAACGTCAATTAGTGATTTCGATGGATTTGACAATGTAGCATTCGAAATGAATCTGATGTGATGATAAAGCGTAGCTTCTCGCCTCATCAACCGGTAAATGACAGAAATCGGGCAGGCAGCATGACTAAGTCGGTCGCACCGAAGTAGGGTGTATAATCACCTATCTAGTGAATATTCATTTGTTTCTTAAATCTATCAATGCTGTCCCATATATATATATATACGGGAACGGTTGTTGATCCCAACCGTTGGTGATGTACATTCGATACACTCAAGCGAAATGAGTGGTCGGTCATGTGTGGCTGAGTTGCAAGATGTTCTTGATGAACTCCAGTGTATCGTTCCTAGAGTACACTGTTCGGAAGGTGGTTCCATACCTTGTCATAGTTGGGAATCCAATCATCCAATACGAGCTTGCGATTTTGATTGTATACTATATATGTAGTAACGTGAGATGCAAGCGTTTCTGCTAGATTGATATTTATTTGTACTTAGACATTATTACAATATCAGAATGATATTGCTTTGAAAAGTTATTTGGATTCTCATAAGGGAAAAACTCGTTCCGTATTCACGGCGTGGTCTTATGAGATATCATATACCTGTTTAAATGATTTGAGTTTATTCACACCAGTCCCATGACTGACCCGGAGTTTATTTTGTTGTTTTCCCTAAACTCTTGGGTGCCTAAATTTGTACGGGCAGTCAAGTAGTCAGGATTTTACAGATACACTGGGAGAGCTTGGAGCAGGAGGCTTCAGGATTCTATAGCTATTATTATTTCCGCTGTTGTTGTAAGTATTGTACTCTGATAAGTGTTATTGTATACATATACTGATGTTATTTCAAAGATATGTTATGTTATATTTTATTCGTTCCGCTGTGAGATTCGTGTTTACTCTGATGTTGTGTTCTTCTTCTTCTTCTATTCTATAAGTTCTATCTTATCTATTCTCACCTTCTAAATTTCTTTCATTTATTACCGGGATTTTTAGATGTTTTGGTTATCGACGTCGAGCTTACATCGATAACCAAAGTCGCTCAAAAATCCGGGTTACTACAGTTGGTATCAGAGCATTGGTTTGGTTATTACCTTGGCTCTGTGGCGTGATTCAGTAGAGATGGGATTAGTAATATCCTAGACTGAGTTTGAGTGTATATATACGAGTGAATGTATTTGTTAGTTAATATAAAATGATTTTATATTATGGAGTTTTATTGGTTGAGTTGTTTGTGAATTCTGGTCGATCGGTTTGATCCACTGTATCGATAGGGGTTACTAAACACTCGAATACGATGAACCGACATGGTTTGTTTTGAAATTAACATAGAATAATTGGTTGTGTTGGTTGTTATTATAATCGAGTAAGATTATAAAAAGGTAAAATGATTATAAATGACGAATCAGAATTCATATAAGTTAAATAAGAAAAAAATCTGAATTTAAATCAGATTGGAATAAAAATAAGGAAATTTTAAGTTCCTGGGAGATTTTGAAAACGTTTTTCAAACTGAAGGTGATATAGTATTGAACTCACTTCGATAGCTGGAAAATAGATTCTGATGATGAGTCGCGACATCATCAGTGTTCATTTTCGAGTTCTAAGTGACGGACTACTACCAAAGGTTTTGTTTTTGAATTGTTTTGAGAAAACAAGTTGTTTAGAAATTCAAAGGTTTTAAATTTGTATTATGATTTCAAATTGATTTGAAATAGACCCAGGAAATTAAGTTTCGAAATTAAAATTTAACTAATGAAGTTAAATAAAATGAGATGGTAAAAATAAATTGAATTTTAACTTGAACATAGTTAAATATAATTGAATTGGATTAGAGAATAATCTGTTATGGAATTGGGTTGATGAGTCAATAATTTGGAATTTGATATTGGGGTTCGAATGAAAATTCGATTTGGATTTGAGGATATGAACTGATTGGGATTTGATTGAGATAACACTGGTATATGCTGAGTTGATAGCATATGGAAGTGATAGAGTTGATGTGCCCGACAAAAAGGTATCAGTTTATATTATATATGAGTTTGGAATTTATGAGCCAATTTGGCAAGCCGCTTGGCTGTTTGATTTTCTTTTGGGATAAAGAAGGCCTAGAGAGGCGAGTTGGAGTTTGAGATATTGACCAGTACAAAGGAAGTGCTGGCGAAATTTTTAGAAAAGTTAAGGCGTTAGAAAATTTTCAGGATTTTTGAAATTTTTCGTTGATAAAAAAATTAATTTATAATTTAAATGAAATTAAATTGGTTCAGTTGAAACTGAAGTTAAGAAGTGAACAAATATGTTCTAACCAGTCGATAGGGTCGTCCCCTAGCTTAGCAATTTCGAGGACGAAATTTTATTAAGGGGGGAAGATTGTAGTGACCCGTATTTTAGCAAGATAATAATTTATTAATTTAATTATATAATTGGTGATTTAGAGAAGTTAATGATCGTTTAATTAAATAATATTGAATATTTAATTAATAATTATAATATAATAATATATTATAATGTCGAAATAGTCGGAAACAGTGAAATTCACAATATCATGTGAATTGAATAGCATACGAGATTTGGTGGAGTTTTGATTCGAAATATAATAATGATTATATTGAATCGACGACAGTTTGAGCGTAGAATTATAATATAATTAAAACAGAGCTTGAAATGGCGCGGCAGTTCGCTATTTGGCGATTTGAACTTCAACTGGATGTACAAGATTCGTTTTAAATTGGATTTATGTGAAACAAGAAACGTACGGAGCTGGTGGAGTATACCTTTCTAGTGGAAGAGAAAAATCAGGATTTTGTCGTGTAGATTTTGAGATATGTCCAAATCAAATTTTAAAATAGTCGCTATAGAATCGTTTATCGACTGTAATGGTTTATTCGATATAACTAGAGATGGGGATTGAATTTAGACAAGGTTCTTTTGGGACATAACGATAATGTAATTTTTAGAATTTTATTGAAATTTTTAATTAATTTAATACGCAACTTTTTATTTGGGGTATTTTGAACCCTGTAATCAACCTTTCGAGGTTTCAAAATATAAGTTAAACTACCGATATTATTATATTTTTGGGATCGTGGCACCTTACTGAATACAAAGGTATCTTTATTTCAGTCTGTACGTGAAAGGAATTTTATGAAACGAGGTACGTTAAATTTTATAATATCCAAAACCTACCCTAAAATATCTAAATTCTTTCTTGGACCAAAAGAGGCCACGCACCGTTGTTCTCAGCCACCCCCTTCCATAATAAATACTGCCTTTATTCTCCTTTAACCTAATTCTCTCGTTTTCTTTGTTTGGTCAAACAATTGAGGCCACCACCATTTTTCCTTCTTTCAGAAATATTCGATCGAAGAAAAAAATCATAAAAAGAAATTCAATTTAATTCCTATAAATCCCCAAACGTTTGTACTCAGATTCAGATGATGTTTCTCATCATTTCAGTATCAAGTTTTAGGGGTGCGACCCATTTTCTCGAGATCGAAAGCATGCAAACTTGGTCGTGCACTCGCGGTCGTCGCAGGGGGAGACCACGTACTGGAGCTCGAGTTGAGAAACCGGGTTCGGGGATTACAGGCGTGGGGTTTGTCACAACAGCTAGGAGGGTGTCATCGGGGTTTGCTGAAAGGAATGTCGGAGCTGTCATGGTGGATTGAAGGAGGTGCGGGTTTTTTTTGCAGTTAGGAGAAGGAGAAGTAAAAAAATGGCAGTGGGTGGTAGGAAGGACGTGAAGGAATAAACCTGAGAGGTCTGCATATGTTGAGTTGGGGAAGATTCTTGTTCGTATGAATGAAGTGGAGCAGCTGTTCGGAAGCAGGTGGAGATTCTTTGAACGAACAGCAGGGGAATAAGGAACAAAGAGAAGCTAAGCATTTGGCCTTCGGTTTGTTTCAGGCAGAGGGAAACAGAAGTGCGGTTTCGGTACGTTCAAAGCAGACTGAGAATCCTTTGTGCATAACGTAATTAACATATTAGTCTAATTAAAGTAAGTAATTAAGTTTATAAGTGGTTTAAGGTGTTTGATTAATAAATTAATCAAATCGTGTACTAGAACGGAATTAGTCCGTTTAAACCATAATTTAAGAAGTTCATTAAATTTAGTTTAAATCGTGTAACGTAAAATTCATAACTTGTCCATATGTTACAGAATTGGATAAAACAACTTGTGTTACGATCGTGACGACGAGCTCGACACTTTGGAACTGACTGGAAAGGAATTGGAGACAGTTACAATTTATAGTGAAATAAATTGTCCAATCATATAGTCAACGACCGTAAATCGTCTTTGACGATTACGGACAATGTGAGTAAAACTCACCAACTTTGAACAGTTATATTTTTATAATGTATTTTTAGAACTGTTAGATATTGGTTGATTGACTGTATGTTGACTGTTTGATTGAACTGCTAGTCAGTTAGTTGAATTTTTATATTGATTCTGTTTAACAGAATATATCATATGGAACTGAAAGTGATGATATCTATATTGCCTAACATATGTGATGCAGGGAAACAGGTTGGAGGAATCCAACTGGATTCCTCAACAGATATTTTTAATGTGATTTTTATATTGTGATATATAATCTGTTGTTGATTATATGTGTATGGACGATATTGAACATCGTGATTTGATATGATTGAATACCATAACATACCGAAATGTAGATAAGGGAATTTTCAAAGTGATATCGAAAACAGAATATTTATAAATAAGAGATATTTATAAATTTAAATATTTATAAATAAGGAATATTTATAAATTAGAATATTTATAAATAGGAGATATTTGAAAAGGAAATAATTTCAAAACATTTCTTTTTGAATGGAAAGGCCTGTGTGGCGAGTTTGGGGATTTTCCCGATGCTCCCGATACAAAGGAGGTTATGGCGAATTTTCCCGGGAATTTAAGGAGTTAGAATATTTCAAGAATAAATTTGAAAAGGAAATATTTGTAAAGCATTTACAAATAGAATTGGAAAGGGAACATTATAAAAAGGAAATCATTTTTAAAGTGTAGAACCGTTATTTAAAAGTAAATCTTTTCAAATGAATAAAACGTTGTTAAAAAGGAAATCTTTATAAAGTGAATAAAGTATATCGAATATGACATTCGAAGTTAGTTAAATCGAATATGGTATTCAAAGTTAGTTAATCGAATATGGTATTCGAAGTTAGTTAATCGAATATAGACATTCGAAAGGAGTTAATCAAATATGGTATTCGAAGTTAGTTAATCGAATATGGTATTCGAAAGGAGTTAATCGAATATGGTATTCGAAGTTAGTTAATCGAATATGGTATTCGAAAGTTAGTTAATCGAATATGTTATTCGAAAGGGGTTAGTCAAGTCGAGTTAGTCAAATAGAGTTAACCAATTAGAGTTAATCAGTTAGAGTTAACCAGTTGGAGCTAATTAGTTAGAGTTAATCGATTAGAGTTAAAACGAACTAGAGTTAATCAAATATAGTTATTTGAGACAGAGTTAGTCAAACATAGTATTCAGGGTAAGTTGTCATCTTGTACGACTGCTTGCGTAATTCGCAGGGCTGTAAATAGCCTACGGCGGTCGGATATTTCCTGAGGTAATCAGGCGTAACCATTGTGATCGTTGCGATCTAGAGTCAAGCGAATGGAGTTTAATCGAATATTAGTGATTCGATAGGAGTTAATCGAGTTGAGAAATAAGTTAAGTTAAATAAGTTGAGTTGATCGGGTGGTTCGACCAAGTTAGTCGAGCCTAGTTAATCGAATCGAATTGGTCGAACCAAGTAAGTCGAGTTAGTCGAGTCAAGTTAATTTAGTCGAGTTAAGTTCGTCGAGTTAAATTTATCGATGTTAGCTTCATCGAAAGGAGTTATCGATATTAGTTTCATCGAAGTGAGATTTTCAAATATGAGATATTTGAAAAGGAAGAGTCATCGAATATTTGTTATTCGAAGAGAGATTATCGAATATCGTTTATTCGAGAAGGAGTTAATCGAATATAGGTTATTCGAAGAAGAGTTAATCAAATAGAGATTTCTCGAAGAGAGTAAATCGGCAAATTCGATTATATCGAATTCGGGAAAGTACTTATACTTTCCAGTGTCTAAATAGAGATTTATTTATTTATAAATAAATAAGGGTTAGGTTAATTATTCACCAATAAGAATAGAAGTTATAATTAAAGTTAGATAATTCGAAAGTAGGGAATATAACATTATTGTTATAACCAATGTTTTAAATATAGAAGTGGACTAGTAAAATTGAATCCGAGAAAGGCGTAAAGAAGTGTTAAAGATTAAAAGATAAACGTTGACCATTTCGAAGTTATAACGTTGTTCAGTTAAGGTCTGAGAGGTAATTATACCCCAACTTGAGTGACTTCCTTCTTAACTAAGAAATGGTAAGGTTTGATCGTAAAGGAGTTTTGGAAATGTTTTCCAAACGAGAATCAGAAATGTTTTCTGATAAAAGAAAATAAGAATTTAGAATATAGGGAAACAGGAGATAAGTAAATAAATGAACTAAAGAGATTTATGTTAAATGATGTTTGTTCGATATAATTTCCATCTGGGAATAATATCGTTGTTTGCACACTTGTTTTTCTTTGATGGTTAAATCACAGACTATCGAAGTTTTGACCATTTTAACGTTGTTAATATGGAGAGACCGGTTGGATTTTTTTTTCCAAAGAACCACTCTGTATTGGCATAAGCGTCGCGAATCATATATGCCAAAGTTAATTGAAGACGGAGTAAAAATGCAAGGGCTATCCTGTTTACAGAATAGTGCCTTCGGTTTGTCCAGTCCCAGGACAACTTGTATGGACGAAGGTCTGACAGAGTATATCCAATGGATCGCGTAAGTTGATCTGTTCAAACGTATTCACGATTGGTGGTGGAGGAATTCGTTTCTCTTAGCTGTATACCCGTGTAATTTTGGATAAGTCAATTTGTGATTTGGCGGGTATGACGATGTGACATTTCTAAGTGAATGAAGATGGATGTCTGACAGAGTATTTCCAGGCGATCACGTACATTGATTTCTTCAACCGTACCAAGAGTGGAAGCGGAGAAGGAAACTTCTTTTAGCTGACACGTAATGTACTGTTGTAAACGTCAATTAGTGATTTCGATGGATTTGACAATGTAGCATTCGAAATGAATCTGATGTGATGATAAAGCGTAGCTTCTCGCCTCATCAACCGGTAAATGACAGAAATCGGGCAGGCAGCATGACTAAGTCGGTCGCACCGAAGTAGGGTGTATAATCACCTATCTAGTGAATATTCATTTGTTTCTTAAATCTATTAATGCTGTCCCATATATATATGGGAACGGTTGCTGATCCCAACCGTTAGTGATGTACATTCGATACACTCAAGCGAATTGAGTGGTCGGTCATGTGTGGCTGAGTTGCAAGATGTTCTTGCTGAACTCCAGTGTATCGTTCCTAGAGTACACTGTTCGGAAGGTGGTTCCATACCTTATCATAGTTGGGTATCCAATCATCCAATACGAGCTTGCGATTTTGATTGTATACTATATATGTAGTAACGTGAGATGCAAGCGTTTCTGCTAGATTGATATTTATTTGTACTTAGACATTATTATAATATCAGAATGATATTGCTTTGAAAAGTTATTTGGATTCTCATAAGGGAAAAACCCGTTCCGTATTCACGGCGTGGTCTTATGAGATATCATATACCTGTTTAAATGATTTGAGTTTATTCACACCAGTCCCATGACTGACCCGGAGTTTATTTTGTTGTTTTCCCTAAACTCTTGGGTGCCTAAATTTGTACGGGCAGTCAAGTAGTCGGGATTTTACAGATACACTGGGAGAGCTTGGAGCAGGAGGCTTCAGGATTCTATAGCTATTATTATTTCCGCTGTTGTTGTAAGTATTGTACTCTGATAAGTGTTATTGTATACATATACTGATGTTATTTCAAAGATATGTTATGTTATATTTTATTCGTTCCGCTGTGAGATTCGTGTTTACTCTGATGTTGTGTTCTTCTTCTTCTTCTTCTATTCTATAAGTTCTATCTTATCTATTCTCACCTTCTAAATTTCTTTCATTTATTACCGGGATTTTTAGATGTTTTGGTTATCGACGTCGAACTTACATCGATAACCAAAGTCGCTCAAAAATCCGGGTTACTACATAAAGGCCAATTATTAGCATTCTGTTTTTGTCTGTTTCCGTTCGGGTGGTAAAGGCCCATTATTAGCATTCTGTTTCTGCCTGTTTCTGTTCGGGTGGTAAAGGCCGATTATTAGCATTCTGTTTCTGTCTGTTTCTGTCGGGGTGGTAAAGGCCCATTACTAGCATTCTCTTATGTGGAAATTATTCTGTTCCTGTTTCTGTTCAGTTTAGACATTGGGGTGACACTTAATCCTATTATATTAGTATTAGTGCAGAGAGGTGAAAAGTAGTAGCTTACAACATTCTGTTCTTTTTCTGTTTAACCTAAGTATATCTGCTACTCCTGTTACTGTTATCTCGCATCCAGTTTTATTTTCATGTCATAATTATTATTATCTGTTCATATGCTGAAAGTCACTGGACTTGCCAGACTTTATGTCTGACCTTGATTGTTTTCGCCCCTTTTTCTTCCGTTCCCCCCCCCAGGTTTGTAGGGTGGAAATCTAGGAGCTTGATTCAGATCTTCACTGCTTGAAGTATCGTCTGGCTTTGGCATGGTAGTTTATGTTGGGGATTATGTTTTTAAAAACTCTGCATTCTGAAGGCTTTTGTACAAGACCGATATTTTGTACTTGAATTCTGATATTGTGATTTGAAAGGATGTAACCAAACTTACTTAGGTTCTGTTGTAATAAAGCTATAAATTTTTCAAGTACTGTTTTATCTATCTTGTAAGTTTCTGTTCTGTCTACTAAAACGCTCCATCAAAGTTAAGGCGTTCCCTTTGTGAGTGACCTTAATGGAGGTGGGGTGTTACATATATATTATTTAATTATTATTTTTATTAAATATTCACTATTATTTAATTCAACGACCATTAAATCCTCTAAATCTCTATCTTAAATAATTAAATAAATTAATTATTATACCGCTGAAAATGCGGGTCATTACAAATCGTTCAGTAAAAAATTGGTATCTACTAATAATTTAAAAACCCTTTATAGTTTTGAAGTGGCAGTTCTCATCAAATATCGATTATAATACCAATCGATCTCAAATTCACATTTTAATAACGTAAATCAAATATCAAGAGTATCGATTATTGAAAATCCGTATGAAATGAATAACTCCGAAGTCCAAAAAAGAGATCATTAATAGGAAAATAGTGATAGAAATCATCCTGGAGTAAATGGAATCCATAAAACTCGAAATATGTTAAGAAATAGGTCAGATATGCATTTATTCCCAATTCAGACGCTTGAAATAAAAATTCAGGCTTCTGAATTGGATTTCCAAAAATTCTGTTTCTGTTCTGAGATTCAGAAGTCTGAATTATCCATTTAGACTTCTGAATTGAGTTCTTTATGTTTTTTTTTATTATTCATAGTAGGTCAGATGCCAGACCTATAATATTCAGATGTCTGGATCTGGGCCTAGGAACTATTTTGCCTAGATAACATGATCAAAATGATATCGGCAAATGCCCGAAGGCTTATAATATTATATACATAAAAATGAGGCTTCCATGATTTACCAAAACAACATTAACACCCAATCTTACGTGAAAAAGAAGAATCACAATTGAAATCATCGAAATGAAATCGAAATTCATAAATTGGAAATGTTTACATACAATTCAGTCAACCCAATTAAATAACATACAACAAAACGTGCAAAGGGCACACTAGACATGCAAAAATGCTTGAGACATAGATGTGAGTTCAAATGAACTCACCATTGATTATTGCAAGCCAAGTGAGTATCTAAAATAAAGCTAAATCAACTTCTCTTCGAATGTAGCACACTAATCTTCAATCTACACACAAATATACACTATTTCCTAAGAATTAGGTTTAGGAAATATCAACAATTAGGTTTAGGAAATATCATTAAGTTTTTCGTATCAAGATGAGGTGGCTTCACACCTCAGTAAGCTTTTCGTCTCACAACGAGGTGACTTCATACCTCACTAAGTGTTTCGTTTAGCCAACGTGGTGGCTTCCCACCGCAAATAGAATTAACTAAGCATTTCGTCTTACGACGAGGTGGATTTACACCTCACTAAGCTTTTCATCTCACGACGAGGTGGCTTCACACCTCACTAAGATTTTCGTCTCACGATGGGGTGGCTTCACACCTTACTAAGCGTTTCGTCTAACAGACGTGGTGGCTTCACACCGTAAAGAGAATTAACTAAGCATTTCATCTTACGACGAGGTGGCTTTACACCTCACTAAGTTTTCGTCTCACAACGAGGTGGCTTCACACTTCACTAAGCTTTTTGTCGCACGATGAGCTGGCTCCATACCACAAAGAGAATTTAACGTATGTGATCTCAAATGAAGATGATCAACGAAGATGTATATACTATTATACAACACATGTGATCTTGAGATTTCTTCCATAAATAAAATCAAACCCCAACTGACTAAGTCCAAAAATTAACCGATAAAGTAAATGTAAGGGTGTCGACCCACTCGTTTTTGCCAAGCCGCTTGATTAATTTCCTTATTCAGTCGAAAAGTCAAAACTACTTTTTTGAAACAAATAATACTCCAAAGAAATAAGAATACTTAATCATTGCCAAAAGAAAACTAAAGACGCCTCAATAGAAAAATAAATGGTAATGAAAACTCAAGATAACTTGTAAGAATTTTCACAAAAAATAGGATTGGAAAATCTGCATACTTAGATATAAAACAAGCTCCCTCAAATTCCTAAGGACATGGTGTCCCCAAGTTCCTTAGATGCAAAGAAGGTAGATGATTATAATTCAAAAGAACTCAAATGAAATGATCACGGTAATTATCATCATAAATAATAAAGAGGATAGTACCCTTATAGGCATTAGTTTCCTTACCGAAATATCATATATCAAACATCACAGTTAAAAATTCAAACTATGAAAGGTGTAAAGGATATATATGATGGTCATACATATCCCATTCTCAAATAATTATTTTATTAAAATCACTACGGTTGCAAATTAACAATCAATATTAAAGATTTGCCTCGCCATTTATTTATATAAAGTTGCTAATGCTATGGTTCAATGGCGATTCACATAATATTTAATATATGTTTTGTGTTAGAATTATCACATCGGAGCATTTTGAAACTCCTATCGATATCATTGCTTTCCACTTATCGATTACAATTCCTAACATACTCAATGGGCAACTCAAAGCAGTAAAATAAATTACATCCAAATAAGGCGCAAATTCGTAAATAAATAATCAGAGGTACAACCATTTATTTACAAACTAAATTTGTAATCATAAATAAATAAATGTAAACATTTCATAGTGCTTAGCAGAAATAATTTATTCATTTTCGCCTCGCAAAATTAATCTCAAGCGGTTTGGTATTTTACTTGGCTAAAATTATTTTATTAAACCATTTTACAAAATAATTTATAAATCTCCACAACTAAGTCACGAAAGTTATTTCGACTCAAAAATTGGAAATAAATTGAATTCCTACATAAGGAAAGGGATGGGACTTTAGGTTTTTCTAGGATAAGATTTCACAAAGATGAACTCAAATAAATTTGATTGGTCAAGCAAAGGATCAGGATATAAGATAGAATATGATGGGTCATAAGACTCGATGTAAATCCAAAAAAACGATTTCATAAGAGAGACTTTGGACCATGATACTCGCCATAATATCTTATATTGTTCCGAACTTGGCTCTAATACCAAGTGTAACGCACCACCTCTATACTCGCGTTAGCCAAGTTCATTGCAAGAAATGATGTCAATTTATCCAAAGAATAAGGTTGTTTAAGAGCTACCATCTGTATAATAGCTTTGAAAGAGTGTTAAGCATGTCGAATAATGTGGTCTTACTTTTTATTTCATGAGGAAATCAAACAAATCTAACTCAATTTCAAACCCACTACATAGCGGATATATATAATTCTGAAAGCAATATAAAATACATAAAAATAAAATCAGAGTCAGACATGGTTATTCACATCACTAAGGCGAAAATAGATATGAATACAACACATGAGTATAAATACAAGTTAATGATCATAGTCGATCCACTATACAATAATAGAATAAGTACAAGTTCTAGCCAAAAGAATATGTATACATGAAAATCTAAGATACATGTATAGTCAAGAACAATTACTCTGATGTAGATAGCAAAAAGCTAAGAATTGGTCCCTGCTAGAAATCCAATGTTAGAACCTGTAACAGCCCACATTTTACGTATCGGAAGATCGTAAAATATGTTTATTTTAGGGTTGTATTATTCTCATATTTTAATATGTTGTTTATGGGGATGTGAGACATGTCCATAACTTTTACCAATTTTGTTTGTGACCATTTTACCCATGTCAGTCTTGTACAATGCATAACTATTGATTCAGGTCGAATCAGGTGTTGAGACCTGTGCCATTGGAAAGGAAATGATGATTCCTTTTCTGTATTATGATCACATTAAAGATTTGGCTCAGCGTTTTGGGAGGAATCACTGTTTTAAGGTTTCACAGTTGGTTTTCATGTTTGATAAGCCAAAATGGACTGATTTTGGGAGGCCCATTAGTGGGCTGGTGGAGGCTATAAATAGAGGGTAGGAGGCATGGAGAATAGTTTATTTTCTCCATTTTCTTATTTGGAAGAGCTAGAGGTCCTCCATTCCTCTATTGCCTACACCTTTCCACCATTAAAGCTCAGAGAATCGATGATCTACAACATTTGAAGCTAGATCTACATCATTTGAAGTAAGAGTTCATCGAGTTGAAGAGTTTGGATCAAATTCTTTGCTGAACGGAATCATAATTCATTGTTTTTGTGTTGTTTTGGAGAATTGGTGAGTGATATGCATCACTCACACGGATACAATCCAGTATATGCATATTTGACCATGTTTTTCATCAATTTCAAGTCGTTTTCCTTAGACCTACATCATGGTAAGTTTAATTTCATATGAATCGCCATAGGATCTAATTTAGAAACTTAAAACTGGTAATTTCTATGCTATTTCATATGTTTATGCAAGTTAAATCCATAATTATGTTCATATGTTCGTATGTTCATTTATCATGATTTTGGTGAAATTTGCATAATTTTGATGAAAATCGGCATATTCATGTTGTTAGTGATTTCATAACATGCTTATGGTCGTGTTGGATGAATTGGATGAGTAGGTTTCGTCAATCGTGTCGTTTGGCGAAGTTTTAGTGAAATTTGGGCTTGGATTGGGCCACGGATCGAGCGCGTAGTATAAAGTATAGTACAAGGGAGTACATGGTCGGGTCGATCGAGCACGAAGGGATCGGGTTGTTTAAGCAAAGGGGGGGGGAATGGGTCGGTCATGCACTCTAAAGTGGTTCGGGTTGAGTAGCGGGGTCGGTCGTGCAAGGAGGGATCTTGCATGGGATGGTCAGTCGGCATAGGCGGGTCAGTCGATCATGTTTTAGAGCAAGTGGGTCGAACTCAAGGCGATGGGTTCGTTCACACAGTCGAGCAGGGGGGTCGATCGTGGTGTGCTTGGTTGTGACATGCTCGGTCGATCAGGGACAGGTTGGCCACGGGTCTGGTGGGCATGAAGCTGGTCAGTCATGCATGATCTGAACAAGGTCATTTCCGAAGAAAAAAAATTGGGTATGACCCAGATTTGAACAAAAGAGCTTGAACCCTAGCCCCTAAACCCTAGCCGCAACGCAGCGATGTAATTTGGCTCAGTGGTGTTGTGACTTCTAAGTAAATTCAAGTAGGAATATTCTAAGTGTTGTATGTGTTCGTTGATCGGTGTAGAACAACGAATGAGGTGGAAACTCAAAGGTCATGAGTTGGTGGATAATGGTTGCTCGAGATGGTTGCTTGGCCGAGAAGTTATCATTGTCGTGAGTTCTAGCAGGCTCAAAGCAGGGATACAATGGGGGCACCCAAAAGATTGGAAGGTTGCTGGTGGAATTATGAAAGTTAGGCAAAGCTGTTTGTCATTCTTCTCTGAGTGCTGTAGTTAGGCAAAATTGTACAAACACTATTGTTGTGTCCAGGTGTATGGATATTACTTTCTAGTCATTATGAAAGTTTAGTGTTTTCTGTTTCACTAATATTACCTATTGTATATGTTCTATTATGTTTTATCCTTGCGTTGTGATTTTTACAACAGGTACCGTTGAGTTTCATACCTTGATGATCGTCCGTAGCTTCCTGAAATACCTTTTAGCGCATTATCTCTATCTTTAGTGAAGGGGTTGTGGGCGGTCGTCATAGACCTGTATACTTGGTCTGAACTAAGTATTATTTATAAGAATAAACAATAAACAGATCGGTCTAGTTATGCTCATCATAATAAACTGAGATAGAAATAGAGATATAAATAGAAAATGACATATAAGAAATAAAAACAATGTCCACTTATAAAATGTGAAAGCTCGATGTGTCCAAGAAAATATGCCAAAGAAATCTTAGTAGTATATATGGATATCTTAACATCAAAGAAACTTAGATTGATAACATTGTATTAATAAAAACCTAGATTCCATAAATCTGGTGAAATTAGAAATCCAGAAATCTCAAAAACGGGGATTTAATACGGGATCCCGAAGACTCATCAACATTTGTTTCGAGGATTTGAGATGCGATCTCAAGGTAGCTAACCTATAATGTTGAGACGAAGCTCTTAAAATGGTCTGAAGACCGCAGGTCATGAACCCACAAATGATCCAAAGATCATAGATAAGATCAAATGAATTTAAGTTCCTCAAAGTGACCTGAATTTCAGAATGATCCGAAAATCCATAGGATGATCAAAAGATCATCAGAATGACCCGAAGGTTGGATTGATCTGAAGATCAACTACGAAGGATGAACCGAAGTTCCTCAAGATGATCCAGAGATCATCGACATAATCAAATGAACTGAAGTTCCTCAAGATGATCTGGTGATCATCGATATAATTAAATGAAACTAAGTTTCTCAATATGATCTGTAGATCAACTATGAAGGATGAACCGAAGTTCCTCAAGATGATCCGGAGATCATCGATGTGACCCGAAGGTCGGAATGATCTGAAGATCCTCGATCAAAAATGATCAAGTATAGTGTAACTACGCCAAACTAGTAAATATAAGATTTGAGCTATATATCCCATAACCACTTTCTTTAATCGAATATTTACGCACAAGTTGTATATTCCACTAGATATCCAAAACGATCATTACCATGGTGTTCAATCGAACGAGTCCATGAATTAACTGTCGAAGCAAACGCAAGGGTTCATAGTCCTTGTTTATATTAAGGCGTTTAATTAGATTTCTCATACGAACGAAAAAAGGTTTATCAAATACATATTTATAGATTTGTAAATCAATTTATAAAATAACTTCATATAATGAAGTCGAATCAGAAACCAATTTGGAAAATAACTTCATCTAATGAAGTAGAGTTAGAAATCATCTAGTAAATGATTGGTATCTACTAATAATTTAAATAACCCTTTTAGTTTTGAAGTGGCAATTCTCATTAAATATCGATCATAATACCAATCGACCTCAAATTCACGTTTTAATAACGTAAATCAAATCTCAAGAGTATTGATTATTGAAAATCCATTAGAAATTAATAAGTCGGAAGTCTAGAAAAGAGATCATTAATAGGAAATTAGTGATAAAAATCATCTGAGAGTAAACAGAATCGATAAAACTCGAAATATGTCAAGAAATAGGCAAGATATACATTGTTCCCAATTCATACATTTAAAATAAAAATTCAGACTTCTGAACTGGATTCCTAGAAACTCATGTTTCTATTGAGATTCAGAAGTCTGAATTTTCCATTCAGACTTCTGAATAGAGTACCTTATGTTTTTTTTAATTATTCTTAGCAGGTCAGACACCTGACCTATGATATTCAGACGTTTGAATCTAGGCCTAGGCACTATTTTTCCTAGATAACATGGTAAAAATGATACCGGAAAACGCCGAAGGCTTATAATATTATATACATAAAAACGAGGTAAACATGGTTTACCAAAACAACACGAACACCCAATCTCACATGCAAAAGAAGAACCATAACTGAAATCAACTGAATGACATCAAAATTCATAAATTGGAAATGTTAACACACAATTCGATCAATCCTATTAATTAACACACAACAAAACGCGCCAAGGGCACACTAGACAAGCATAAATGCTAGAGGCATAGATTTGAGTTCATAGGAACTTACCTATGATTGTTGGAAGCCAAGAGAGACCCTAAAACTAAGCTAGATCAACTTCTCTTCAAATATAGTACACAAATCTTCAATATACACACAAAAACACAACATTTCCTAAGAATTAGGTTTACGAAATATAACAAATTGAAGAGGAATTGAGTTGGAGAAGATGGAGAAGCTTACCCAAGTTTTTATGCTTGATTTCCTCTTGAATTGAACTCCTAATAGCAGTACTTAGCTTAGGAATTTTAATTTTCCGTTCTTACCTCCATTTTCTAATTTCTTTGAAGTGTTAGAGTGAATGGAGGAGAAGGGGGGCTTGTTTGGTTACAAGGAAGTAGGCTAGGTTTACTAGCCCAAGCCTAAACCAAAGTCCAAATTCCAGAAACTCGGAATATATTGATGTTTATAGTTTTTCTTGTCGTAAACAAAATTTTGAACTCAATGAAAGTGGTTTCAGGTCCAGATTCATCAATATGCAAAATGTGATTTTTTGGACTTACACTCGATTAACGATTAATGACATTATATTTAAATAAAATAATTAAATATATTATCACTGAATATGTGGATTGTTACAGACTCGCCCCTTAAAGAAATTGCGTCCTGGCAATTACTTAAGGAAAAATTCAATACAAATAACAACCACACATCAATAGGATATATATATAAAAATAGATTAACTCAAAGTTTTACTTTTGAATAATCTTATAAAATTTTAACTTTTAGTTATAAATCACTATATTACTTAAGTTTATACAAGTATGATGTTAAAATAAAAGTCACGAACATATACAAGCAACTAATTTAATTTTATCATAAGTGTTTCAACAAATTTATAATTTTCTTTACTTAAATTCTAAATATTCTAAACCTCAATATAATTTATTATTTAAATTTTTAATCGCAAACTGCTGCACCGCGATTTCTGAAAACTTCGTTTAGAGATATCTCAAATTATACAAGATGAAATTCAAATATTTTTCTTTCATTAGAAAACCATAATCCAATGGATCTGGATAATTCTTGTTTCAAAGAATTATGACTTATATTGGATCCTACACATTAATTTGAAGTTTAATTCTCAAAATCACGAACTACTACTACACGATAAGCTTGTTTTAATTAAATTAAATTTATTTGGTTTAACATTCAATAAGTTTATAAGTCATAAACCTATTCATTTATGTTCTCAACATAACTAATTATACGTTTAAACTCAACCTGGAAGTATTGACTATCCAAAATCGTAGAATAATCCCTATCACATTTTAGTTCAAAAATTTTGTCACTTAAATTTTTTATCAAATATATTCTAGCTTACAAAATTTTCTTAAATTGAAAAGGATGTGTATGATGATCATATATATCCCATTCACAAGGATAAGCGATCTCGTTGGGGAAACAAGATCTACAAATAAAATTCGGGTTATATACCCTACGTTCGAAATATTAGCACATCCTCTAATTTTTCAAGAACAAGTAAATTGGAACTTTTAAGTTTCAATAAACCCTTAAAATCTCAAATTTGAAATATTAGCTCATTTTCCAATATTTCATGAATAACTTCTAAATCATGTAAACATGATAAATGATAGAAGTTGGAAGAATTTCATAAAACTCGAAAACTTCTGTTTTTAATTTCACAAGGACGTAACCAAGAAGAATAAGGTCAAACCAGTCATGTTATGATCTCGAAAACTTGGTTTAATAAGGTTAACAAAATAAACTGGAGTATTCGTTAACCCATATTCGCGAGAGCCCAAGGATCACAAATTCAAAATCAGGAAACAAGAGACTAAGATAGATAAACAAAATATAGCTTATCGTTTTTCGAAAGAAGATTCGAGATAATTTTTCAAAGGAAAACCCGAATTGCTCAAATTCTAGAAATTACTTAAAGAGATCTAGAATAATAGAAAAGAATCAGACCATAACAAATGAGAGCACACAAATCCATAAATCACAATGTGATTCTCAATGATTGATACAAAAAGCAAAATTTCACATTAATTTAGTAAGTAGGAGAGTTTAGCCAAATGTCCCATAACCACCGACTTAACTTAAGTATTTACAAACAGATTGTAAGAATCCACTATTAATCATGAATTAGCACATGAATCTACAAATAACACATAATAAATGTGCCATAGAAAAGGGATGTCGAAGATGAATGATTATTTTTGAAAATAAAATATGGATCTCAAAGCGATTAGGCCAATTGATTCCTGAAAATCACCACAAACTCCAAACGAACAGGGCGCGCAAACAGGCATGTATAGAATGGCCACTCTTCAAGAAAAAGAGTTCGAAAATCCATGAACACAGAATTAGCCAAAAGAAAGAAATGACCAATTCCAAATCGAAAGTCACTAAGTCAACTAGTTTTAAACTTAGTGGAAGGATAAGCAACTTTGTTCACCATGAGGTTGCAATTCATCACACGGATATTTTTGTCTTTCGACAAGGTGGTCCAACACCGCAAAGAAGTTTAACTAACCATTTCGTCTTACGACGATGTGTCTTCACACCTTGTTAAGCATTTCATCTAAGCGACATGGTAGCTTCACACCTCAAAGAGAATCAACTAAGCATTTCATCTTACGACAATGTGGCTTCACACCTCACTAAATTTTTCGTCTAACCGATGTGGTGGCTTCACACTGCAAAGGGAATTAACTAAGCATTTCTTCTTACGATGAGGTGGTTTCATACCTCACTAAGCTTTTCATCTCACGACGAGGTGGCTTCACACCTTAGTAAGCTTTTTGGCTCATAAAGAGGTGACTTCACACCTCACTAAGCGTTTCGTCTAACCGACGTGGTAGCTTCACATCGGAAAGATAATTAACTAAGCATTTTGTCTTATGACAAGGTGGTTTCACACCTTACTAAGTTTTTCGTCTCACCACGAGCTAGCGTCACACCTCACTAAGTTTTTCATCTCACTACGAGGTGGATTCACGCCTTACTAATCGTTTTGTCTAACCGACGTGGTGACTTCACACTGTAAAGAGAATTAACTAAGCATTTCATCTTACGCTGAGGTGGCTTCACACCTCACTAAGCTTTTCATCTCACGATGAGGTGGCTTCAAATCTCACTAAGCTTTTTGTCTCACGACGAGGTGGCTTGACACCACAAAGAGAATACAACATATGTGATCTCAAATGAAGATGATCAACGAAGATGTATATACTATTATACAACACATGTGATCTTGAGATTTCTTCCATAAATAAAATCTAATCTCAACTGACTAAGTCCAAAAGTTCACCGACAAAGTAAACGCAAGGGTGTCGATCCACTAGTTTTTACCAAGACGCTTAATTAAATTCCTTATTCAATCGAAAAGCAAAAATTACTTGTTTGAAACAAGTAATACTCCAAAAAAAAATGAAAATACTTAATCGTTAACCAAAGAAAGCAAAAGATGTGTCGATAGAAAAATAAATGGTAATAAAAACTCAAGATAGCATGTAAGAATTTTCACAAAATATAGGTTTAGAAAATCTACATACTTAGATATAAAACAATCTCCCTTGAATTCCTAAGGACATGGTGTCCCCAAGTTCCTTAGACGCAAAGAAGGTAGATGATTATAATTCAAAAGAACTCGAATGAAATGATCACGGTAATCATCATTATAAAGAATAAAGAGGATGGTACCCTTATAGATATTAGTTTCCTTACTGAAATAAGATATATCAAACTTCATAGTTAAAAATTCAAACTATGAAGGTGTAGAGGATATATACGATGGTCATACATATCCCATTCTCAAATCCTTATTCTATTAAAATCCCTACGGTTGCAAATTAATAATCAATACTAAAGATTTGCCTCGCTATTTATTTATATGAAGTTGCTAATGCAATGGTTCAATGGCGATGCACATCATTAATATTTAATATATGTGTTGTGTTAGAATTATCACATCGGAGCACTTAGAAACTCCTATAGATATCGTGGCAGCCCACTTCTCGATTAGAATTCCCAACATACTCAATAGGCAACTCAACGCAATAAAACAAATTACATATAAATAAGGGCATAAATTTGTAAATAAATAATCAGAGGTGCAGCCATTTATTTATGAACTAAATTTGTAATCATAAATAAATAAGTGAAAACATTTCATAGTGCTTAGCGGAAATAATTTATTTGTTTTTGCCTCACAAAATGAATCTCAAGCGGATTGGTATTTTACTTGGACAAAATTATTTTATTAACCTATTTTATAAAATAATTTATAAATCTCCACAACTAAGTCCCGAAGGTTATTTCAACTCAAAAATTGGAAATAATTTGAATTCCTACACAAGGAAAGGGACGGGACACTAGGTTTTTCTAGGCCAAGATTTCATAAAGATAAACTCAAATAAATTTGATTGATCAAGAAAAGGATCAGGATATAAGGTAGAATATGACGAGTCCTAAGACTCGACTTATATCCTAAACATGGTTTCCTAAGAGAGACTTAGGACCATGATCCTCGCCATAATATCTTAAATTGTTCCGAACTTGGCTCTGATACAAAGTGTAACACACCACCTCTATACTCGCGTTAGCCAAGTTCATTGCAAGCAATGATGTCAACTAACCCGAAGAATAAGGCTGTTGAAGAGCGGCCATCTGTATAATAGCTTTGAACAAGCGTTAAACATGTCGAATAATATGGTCTTACTTTTTATTTCTCATGAGGAAATCCAACGCATCTAACTCGAGTTCAAACTCACTACACAGCGGCTATATATATTTCTAAATGCAATATAAAATACATAACAATAAAATAAGATTCAGACATAGTTATTCACATCACCAAGACGGAAATAAATATGAATACAACACATGAGTATAAATACAAGTTAGTGGTCATAGTCGATCCACTATACAATAAAAGAATAGGTACAAGTTCTAGCCAAAAGAATATGTATACATGAAAATCTAAAATACATGTATAGTCAAGAACTATAACTCTAATGTAGATAGTAAAAAGCCAAGAATTGGTCCCTGCTAGAAATCCAACGTAAGAACCTGTATACACGGTCTGAATCGAGTATTATTTATAAGAATAAACAATAAATAGATCAATCTAGCGATACTCAACATAATAAACCGAGATAGAAGTAGAGATATAAACAGAAAATGACATAAGAAATAACAACAATGTTCACATATAAAATGTGAAGGCTCAATATGTCCAAAAAAATATGCCAAAAAGATCTCAGTAGTATATAAGGATATCTCAACATCAAAGAAACTCAGATTGATAACATAGTATCAATAAAAACCCAGATTCCATCTTCGATGAAATTAGAAATCCACAAATTTCAAAAAGAGGGGGGGGGGGTCAAGATGGGTGCCCGAAGACTCACCAACATGACATTCAAGGATTTGAGACGCGATCTCAAGGTAGCTAACCTATAATGTTGATCCGAAGCTCTAAAAATGGTCCAAAGACTGCAGGTCATGAACCCGCAAATGATCTAAAGATCATAGATAAGATCAAATGAATTGAAGTTCCTTAAAGTGGAAAAGAGTCGATATGTACGACTTAAAGGATCTATATGGATAATGCAGAAATATATGTGATATACTAGCTAAATAATGTGCAATAGTTTATGCAAATAAATCCTAAGTTACCGAAACATATAGCAAGTAAATAAAAGCGGTAAGTAAAGTAAAAGAGACACCGGGAGTTTTTATATTGGTTCGGACTTTCCGCCCTACGTCCAGTTCTGAAGCTCCTCTTAGGAATTCACTAACAATGCCCTCTCTTAACCTGGAGGAATAGGTCAATACACCTGAGCCCCAACAAGGATGCCTCTCGCCTGAGCAACTACACAGGTCTTCAAAACTTACAAAATGTTTGACCTCTGATATGTGTTCTTAAAACAACACGGATAGCCAATATTTTAAGTACAACCTTCCTATAATCTGATCCTCGAGTATAGACTTTGAATGCAAAAATTTAAGGAAGAATATAGCATGTTGAATCAAATGATATTTAATTGATTCATGGATTCAACAAGTATTTGAAATGGAGAGATTTTTAATTGCTAAGAATGTAAATGGATGGAGTAGAATGTTGATCAGAAAATCAGTAAAATTCGGAGAGATTAGGTGTTTGTAAAACATGATTAAACTTGTTTATATAGTAGTATAAGAGTAGCAATCTTTCACGAAGTGTTTCCATAAAAAGATATGTCCATTTCCTAATCATTAGTTGACTGGTAAAAATAATTTAATTATATAAAACTTTTAAAACTAGCCGTTATGTGCAGAGATTTCTTGACCAGTCGATGGGTGGATTTCCTACCAGTCGACTGGTAGGCAATTTCCTGCATAGTCTGGCTTTTTGAAGGTTTTAAATTATATATATATATATATAAAAACTTGATTAGCACATTCGCGTATACTTAAGGATAGATTTTAACATAATTCTAACATGACTCAATGTGTGTGTGTGTGTATATATAACCTTATCTTTATGATTCGATTCCCATAGTTATTCGTTGACATCGATCAAAATCTCATTATTCAAAAAAAATGACCCGAAGTTCAAAATGATCCGAAGATCCATAGGATGATCAAAAGATCATCAGAATGACTCGTAGGTCGGATTGATCCAAAGATCAACTAAGAAGGATGAACCGAAGTTCCTCAAGATGATGCGGAGATCATCGACATAATCAAATGAACTAAAGTTCCTCAAGATAATCTGGAGATCATAGATATAATTAAATGAACCTAGATTTCTCAATATGATCCGTAGACTAACTACGCAGGATGAACCAAAGTTCCTTAAGATGATTCGGAGATCATCGATGTGACCCGAAGGTCGGAATGATCTGAAGATCCTCGATAAAATATGATCGAGTATAATGTAACTACGCCAAGCTAGTAAATATAAGAGTCGAGCTACATATCTCATAACCACTTGCTTTACTCAAATATTTACGAACAAATTGTATATTCCACTAGAGATACAAAACGATCATTTCCATGGTGTTCAATCGAACGAGTCCAAGAACTAACCTTCGAAGAAAATGCAAGGGTTCATAGTCCTTGTTTTTACTAAGGCATTTAATTATATTTCTCATACGAACGAGAAAAAGGTTTATCAAATATATATTAATAGATTTGTAAATCAATTTATAAAATAACTTCATATAATGAAGTAGAGTTAGAAATTATTTTGAAAAAGATTGGTATCTATTAATAATTTAGAAACCCTTTTTAGTTTTGAAGTGGCAATTCTCATTAAATATCGATCGTAATACCAATCGATCTCAAATGCACATTTTAATAACGTAAATCAAATCTCAAGAGTATCGATTATGGAAAATATATATAAAATTAATAACTCAAAAGTCCAGAAAAGAGATCATTAATAGGAAAATAGTGATAGAAATTATCCGGGAGTAAATGGAATCTATAAAACTCGAAATATGTCAAGAAATAGGCAAGATATACATTTATTCTCAGTTCAGACTTCTGAATTGGATTCCTAGAAACTCATGTTTCTTCTCTAAGATTCAGAAGTCCGAATTTTCCATTTAGAAGTCTGATTTTTCCATTCAGACTTCTAAATTGAGTTCCTTATGTTTTTTTAATTATTCATAGCAGATCAGATGCATGACCTATAATATTCAGATGCCTAAATCTGGCCTGGGCACTATTTTGCCTAGATAACATGCTCAAAATGATATCGGTAGACGCCGAAGGCTTATAATGTTATATACATAAAATCGAGGCTTACATGGTTTACTAAAACAACACGAACACCCAATCTTACATGCAAAAGAAGAACCACAATTGAAATCATCGAAATGACATCAAAATCATAAATTGGAAATGTTAACACATAATTCGCTCAACCCAATTAATTAACACATAAGAAAACATGCCAATGGCACACTAGACAAGCATAAATGCTTGAAGCATAGATGTGAGTTCATAGGAACTCATCTTTGATTGTTGGAAGCCAAGAGAGACTCTAAAACCAAGCTAGATCAACTTCTCTTTGATTATAACACACAAATCTTCAATCTACACACAAATATACAATATTTCGTGAGAATTAGGTTTAGGAAATATAACAAATTGAAGAGGAATTGAGTTGGAGAAGATGGAGAAGCTTATCCAAGTTTTTATGTTTGATTTCCTCTTGAATTGAATTCCTAATAGCAATCCCTAGCTTAAGAATTTTAATTTCTCATTCTTCCCCCTATTTTCTAATTTATTTGAAGTGTTAGAGTGAATGGGAGAGAAGAGAGGTTGGTTTGGTTATAAGGAGGTAGGCCAACTTTCTAGCCCAAGCCCAAACCAAAGTCCAAATTTCCTAAACTTGGAATATATCAATGTTTATAGTTTTTCTTATCCTAAATGATATTTTGAACTCAATGAAAGTGGTTTCAAGTCCAAATTCATGCGTATGTAAAATGTGACTTTTTGGATACACACTATATTGACGATTAATGACGTTATACTTAAATAAAATATTTAAATATATTATCGTTAAATATGCGGGTTGTTACAGTTTTTTACTCTGGTGGTTTGTGAGATAGATGTTTGTGACTTTATGACATTGATGGTTCATTTGAATATGTAATGTTGAATTTGGTTTGAAATATAGTTTGAGAAGTTGTTTTCCAGTGCATTTTTATATTCCGACTTGTTAAAATTAGTCCCTGTATTGTTATTGAGCTTTACAAAACTTAATGCATCCTTATATAGGTGACATTAAGGGACATGGGTGTCACAACATCGCTACCTTCGAGTCCACAAGATAAACCATGAGCTATCAATTTGCACCTCACATTTCACCCATCTTTACCCCTCATCAGCCAATCAGTCAACGAGAACCTAAAAAAAATCGCCTTCGACTCAAACCAAATCTTCACCGATTTAGAAATCCTGCAACCCACATCCGCAAATTTTCGCTTCGACCTGCAATTCAAGTTCAAACCCACTCTCCCCTTTCAAATATCAAATCATAAATTCTCTTCTAATTTTTTTTGTTTCATTCTTGTCCCATTCCTTTCGTTTTTAATCTCCCTTTTGATTTTGATTTTTTTTTTTGAAGTTGTGATTAAAGGGATGATGGATAGATTATTTATTTTTTACGGGGTTTGAACTCTTATTTTAGCGTGGGTTATTAGGTCGGATTTTAACTTCTTATTTTAGCGAGGGTACAAGCTCTTATTTTCGTATGGATTTTAGTTTGGATTGTAAGGTTGTTTAGTTTTATTTAGTTTGTGAAGTTCTCTTTAAAAAAAGTTTAGTTTGATTTGAAATTTATTTTTGGAATTTGGAATTGTATAATCAATTGGTTTTAATTTTAATTTTTTTTCTTCAGATTCTATGTGAAGTTTTGTTTTCCTCTTTCAATAAATAAAAGACTAGTATACCCTTTTCAAGATTCCCAAGCAAGCAAAATGATTTGCTTTCTGAACACTCTGCTTGCTAAAAACATCGCCCTTAAAAATAAATTGTTAATAAATTATGTACGCTCTTGTATCGTGCTTTAATTTCTTGCTTTGTTGATTGCTTACATTTGCATTATATCAAAAAAGGAAAAAAATTCAAAATCATAAAACAAAAAAATCATTTGTAGTTGCATTGATAGTACACGTTTATTTTCTGTTTTACATTCATCTCATTTTATTATTATTTTTTATAGAAATTATTTTATTTTGACAAATTGATTTCTTACGAACGAATTATTTCTCGGTGTCTAGGCTACGTCAGTGCAATAATCATTTATAAATATTACGGTGATTCATAAATATCTTAGCAATAATTTCTTCGAAGGTACTCAAACCTTTGGCTGCATTGCTATGGTGATTCCTGGTGCACCGATAACTCATGTTCGTTACCTGGTTGAGAAATCTTTTATTGATATGAATTAGAGCATCACTATATAATTTTAGAAAATTTGTAAATAGGTCGTCTGCATTCATATAGTTGCATTAGGTTCATGCATATATAAAATTCTAAATCTAAAAAGAACATATTCTTTGTATAAATTTTGCACCTTTCCTTTTCTCTTTAAAAAAAATCCATTTTTTCCATTTTTAAGTAATCTCTTTCTTTTTTATAAGCATTTGTTCAAAAAAAAACATTCAAATATCCAAGAAAAAAAATCCAAAATTAGAAATCCAAAAAAAAAATCATAAGCATTTTCTTTTTTAAATATTTATTTCCTTTTCGATTTTAAAACGAAAAAACAAAAGTTCAAAAAAAAGGAACCATTTTCTTAGAAGTGTCACAAATTCCTTATTCGTTAGAATTTTACAATAGTTGGGAAAATCAATATAATCCGTATAATTTCACACAAAATTGATATGGATATTTTAATGATAACTATTGTACAAATAATAAAGATTTTACACCAAAGAATTTTCAAAATAATGATCAACCCTCAACCATTAAAACCAGAATGCAATTTTTGCTTGAACTACTACACAACAAAATCAAAGTATAAATGAATGGTGTGATTCACATTTGTGTAATAACACGAGTCAAAGTATTCAAAATTTGAATTCACTTCAAAAATAAAATAATTTTGATTATAGCCCATTCCAATTCAATTTTGAATTCCAAAATGAATTTCGAACTCAAAAAGGAAATATGGACAATTTTTCAAATGATTTGGCAATGCAAGTAATTTCAATTGGCCGCACAAATTTCAATTGTGGTGCGATCAACAATTTTTATTCTCAACAATTTCAGATTGAAAATTCTTAAGTACATAATTATAAATTTGATTTTGTTGAGAAAATGGATGAAATTTATGACAATCACGCGGATTTGTTCTTTAAAATCTAGTTGAATTTTCATGAGAAACAAAATCAAATCCCAACATTTAATGAGTCAAATAACAATCCTTCTTTTACCACAATTGATAATTTTCAAATAACAACTTCCGAAATTGAAATCGACGATTTTAATAAAGTTGCTAAAAAAGGTAATTGAGTTCGATTTTAATTTGTTTGAGTGTGTGGAACCAAATTTAAAATACAATCTTCCTTGTCCCGATTTCAAAAATTTGAAATCAACAACTTTGGATTTTGAAAAGGGTGCGTTTGGCACATGTCCCTATTAAATTTCAAAATTAGGCTCACATCCGATCCAAAACTTATTATAAATTACATTCCTATTTTTCAAAAATCATTAAAAAAATATAAAAAATGGCGTAAATTCGTATTTAGATAAAACACATACAAGTAAAAAAATTCAGATGGAAAAACCATCAAAAACCGCATCGAAAAAAAAATGCATAAAACAGTGAAACAACAGTTATTTATATAACAGTATGCTAATATTTGAATTTCTTGCATACATCTGTGAATTCAGTCAAGCATCTGCATTGGCTTTTTTGCTTACATGCATGCAAGTAATACATAATTCTTGCATACAAATATGCTATCATTCTTAAGCATGCAAATTAATTCATATTTATTTGCATATATGCATGCAAGTATTCAGAATAAATGCATACATGTATGCAACAATCCGTAGGCATAAATATCAGGTCATTTTTACTTGAATACATGTATGCAAGAAAACAGAATACTTGCATACATGCATGCAATTATTCATGCAGAATTTAAGTGTAAATTGCTTCAGGAATACTTGCATACATGTATGCAACTATTGTGTATACATGCATACATATATGCAGGGTTTTTTCTCCATGGTTTTCTGGGAATATTTGCAGATTTTAGAAAAAAAAATACATCAGCGCATATTTTTTTGTGAAAAACATGTAGGTTCAATTCTAAGGACCCGATTTATATTTAAAGCATGGGAGGGAGGCCGATTGTATTTGCAAAGGTATTAGGGATGTGACCCTTATTTTCGCTTTTGAAAATGTTACATGCATTGAAGTTGTTGACAACTCACTAAAGGAAGATGAATTAAATGAACATGAATTTTTTGGCTTTTTCAAATATGAGTTGTTGAATTGTGAAGTAGATTTAGATCACCATTTAGATTTTGAAATTAATATTTCTAAATAATTTTCAATAAAAAATTTGAATTAGTGAACTTTAACATGAACTTCAACCATTTATTTAATCTACCCTAAAAATCATTTAAAATGAAACAACTTATTTGATATTCAACAAACGTCATTCAAATTAACATTCAATTTCAAAATCTTTTATGGTTTGGTTTTCCAAACTTAAGTCGCGTCTTTCTTACTTGAAGAGACAAATGAATTGTTCTTTGAAAGACCGTTTTATTTACTTCTAGTCAGTATACTTTCTAATATAGTGTAAATAATATTGTTTCTTGTAAATATTGGTCATATTTTACAAAAAATCTTTTCCTTTTCTCCTTTCACTTGGGTTGACTGTGGGGACATAGTCAAACTCAAGTGTGTGGGAGGAGGAGGGTTTTATATTGATTTTGGTTTTGCATGAATCATTCTTTTCATTTTCATTCAGAAAAAAATTTACTTTCTAATGGGAATGATAGAGTAAATATACGATTTTTGGTCATTGAATTAAAATTTTAAAGTAATTACTTGTCTTAACGAAGAACAAATGAAAACATTTGAATTATAATCAACTTTATCAAAACTAGTACATATAAAGATTCATAAGTGATAGTTATGAAATTTATTCTAAATTAAAATCTTTGTTTAAATGAGAGGTTAATTTAAAGTACTTCTGATAACATTTTCGATTTTTTTAAGTTAAAGTGGTGCTAATATATTCTCATTTAACTCTCTCATCTTTCCAAAGATTATATATATATATACATTATTGAAAAAATAAATGTCTAGAGTCCTTATGGTTATGTATTCACTCTCATTTTAAGTCCTCGCGGTTATGCATGAGTGAATAACATTAACCTCTCTTACATGGGATTTTATTATCATTTAAAAGTTCTCATGGTTACGCATGGATGGAGCTCATATAAGAGAAGAGTAAAAGTAGTATTCTTCTAATCTCATTTACAAGTCCTCACGGTTATGCATGGTTAGAAAATGCTTGACAATTTCCTCCGTTTACCTAAGCCAGACATATGTGTGTGTGTGTGTGTATAATGTTGATATCAATATTTTTGTAAATAATAATAGGAGAGAGTAACCACTTGAAATCCAAGCACTATATTCAAAAAGAAATAAAAACACCACTTTGCAAACGTTGATAATGGAGGATGCATTTCATAATTTCACTAGGTTTTCAACCGAAACAACTAGCCAAGCTAGAGAAGAATATGACAATGTCTTAGCTTTTGTTTGAATTATTGATAAGTAAATGAATGAAATTTCACGGTTATGACCTAAACATGTATCTTACTAACACGTGTCAAATTTAAAAGTAAATTCTTCATTTTTAAATCTTTTCTCAAAAACTTGCATTCATTTTGTAAATAAATTTGCATTCAGGAACTTTTTATCATTGCATTTGGATTTTGTGGGTAGTATACCTTGAAAACCCTCACGATATAACACTCTTTCTACTAGGCACACCCAGAAGTTTAACAGTTTGTTTCATATGCTCAATGCAATTGTGCTTCTTACGAAAATGGATTTGTCTTTATCCTTCGAAGATGAATAAAAGATGAGTGCAGGGTATTTGATGTGCACGTAAATGTGCACATTTTTACTACAATATTTAATCTTGTTTTAGTTAAATAAATGAGCATATAGGGTATTTTAACATGTTTAAACCATAATTTTAGTTATTTTCAAGTCGTCATATATTCGTCTTCATTTAGGGACAAATGATCATTTGTTCATGTGTTAATTTTTGGTAAAGTTTACTTGCACCTTTTAATTGTCATTTGTAGGAAATAATGAGCAAAAACATGAAGAGGTCTAATGAATATAGATGCACAAGTGAATACATACCTAACCCACTTTCCTTAAGACTACAATTACGATCTAATGCATTAGCTAAAGGTGAAAAAAAGCTTCATACATTTTAATGATTAATTAGTGGCTAGAGACAACTTGGAAGCTTCATAAAGAGGGTATTTTGGGTAGTTTCCAAAAAAGAAGATTAGGGTTTTAGGCTTGTTCAAATACCTATATGTTCATGTTAAAAGGATCTTCTTTTTTATTAGTTTAGTTGTAGGATCAAAACTCTCTTTCATTTTTAACGGCCACTTAGTCATTTTTCCCTCTTGTAATTTTTCTTTTTATGTAATTTAATTTCATGTTCCTTTAATTCCTATTCTTTACTTTACGTAATTAGTGTATTTTAATGCAAGTAGATTAGTTTTCGTTTATGTTTGTTAATTAGCTCTCTTTTTATTTTACTTATCTTGCATTTTCCTTTTGTTTTTGTATCAAGTTGAATGCTGCATTTGTTGATTTGATAATAAATATGAGAGGCTAAACCCCTAATCATGTAGATTCAAAAAATTTATAATTTTTGATCCCTTTTTGTGCTTCGTGTAAATGCTTGGAGTGGTTAAATTTTATTGTTTTGGCTTTGAATTTGATAGTCTATATTGTTAGCACCAAATAGGCTATACTTAGACAAACAAAACATAAGTAACCTCTTCATCTACATATGATGTTGATAATAATGTAAATGTTATAATCAAAGTTTGATGATCTACATTTCTAATAAATAGTTAATAGATCATACTTATAATAGATTTTAATTTTCATGTCATTTGTCAATTTTCATGAGAGTTAATAAGTGGTTTAGTGGGTATGTTAAAGTTTTATGGTTTATTTTTGGCTAACTAATAGCATAAATAAATCATACTTATGACAAACATACCAATAAAATTCACTATTGATCAAAAAGAGATCATAATTTTATATATATTGATTTGTGTGATCTAGATAATGGATTTTCTTCTAAATTGTCATTTGAACTCATAGTTTTTATTCACTTTTGTAGTAGTTAGTTTTTACAATTTTTTGTTTATATAGCAATCTCTCTCGGTTTTGGTTTAATTTGATAGAGTGAAATTATAATTAGTTCTTTCCTTGCGGATTGACCCATACTATCCACGTACTAAAATTGTACGCCATGCGCTTGCGGTTATTATTTCAATATTCGCGTGATTGAATTATAATAAATAAAGACTTCCATAGCGATGAACATACCTTAATTATCAGTATCTGTCTGTTATATTTTTTTATAGGCAATATATTTTTTATTCACGCTGATCACATTACAAGTATACAGCTTTACAACAAACTATACAATCCAACTAAACACTCACAACATTGAGAAAAAACAATGTCATATACAAGAAGAACACAAAAAAACTCGATGCTGCAAACAAAAATTACAACTAAACAAGCAACACCATCTCAGCAACTAGTCAAAAGCAGAGAAAATTCACATCCTATTACTTTCCTAATATAATCACCCTGATATCAATCTCCTTAGTATGAAATTATTAATAACAGCATACAACTCATCCACTTTCAAAGCTGCAGAATTGAAAACTCTCCTATTTCTCTAAGCCCATACTTCAAACACAAGTATTTCCAATATTCTTAACAAAAGCATACCCCTACTCATCCTCTATCTAGTAGCCTTGAAGATAATAAACCATTCATCTCTACTTATATTGGAAGATCTTTGCGGATTTTTAGTAGCCAATACATGCCACCATAACTGATAAACAAAAGCACATTCAAAAAACAAATGGGTATTACACTCTGTATTCACCCTGCAGAAAACACAAGTGTCATCTGAAATGATCCCTAACCTAAACAGCTTATCTTTGGTATTGATACCATTGGACATGATTTTACATAACAAGAAATTATGCTTTGCATTACTCGTCAAAATCCAAATTCTCTTATACCAATGAACGAAAGGCTTTGCTTACTCCCTAAAATTGCATGCACGTTGATGAATCATTATATTGATAAAAGCTAGAAAGGCACCATAGTTCAATTCATAACCAATCGGTCGAAGTTATCCCCAAAATCCCCTGATTCAACTCGCATTCAACACCACTGGTCGGTTAGGATATAGGCATACCGATCGGTATTAGATGGTTTCACCAGGTGGGCACAACATGGCCTTACTCGAAGCAGAGGAAGACACCGACTAGTATAAGCACAAGGACACCGATCGGTAGAGGAGCCAATATGTTTTGTATATGCGAGATGGAGATATACCAACTGGCCATGATCCAGGCATACCAATTGGTTACATGGAGAAGACACTGATCGGTAGGGAGTAATGGATATTGACAAACTGGAAATAGCTGGCCAATGGCAGACTTGTAAATACCATCATATACCGATCGGTGCTCCTGGATGCTATATCAGTGCATTCTCTACACCTATAAATAGAGGACCAACCCCACATTAATGGGGATCGAATTTTATGACCCCAAAGGGTTGTCCAACCATTTCTTGAGCAATTCTAAGGGAATTCTACCTTTCCTAACTCCTCCAATTGAAGATCAAACATGGAATTCTCCATCAAATCATGGAAATCCACTCAAGGGTTTGAAGAATCATAGTTCTACTTCCCAAATTGCCATACGTAGAATATTTCTCTACTTCCTTTAGCTCTTAAAATCAAATCAAGTTAAGAGTGTGTTAGGATGAAAATCTATGTGATGAGAGAATGTTCAAACCTTGTAAATTTGCATATGATAATGAAAGCTGCTCTTAAAGTGGATGTAGATCTTTCCTAAGATCAAACCACTATGAAAATAGTTGTCTTTTACTTGATTTACATCTATGGCTCCTTTTAATTTCTTACCAAATTGGTGAAGTGTAATTTTTGCACCTTTGGTGTTGAGATCTAATTTGGATTTTAACATTTGGCGCCCACCATGGGGCCACATTTGCATTATCTTCTCTAACAATCTCCCATAAGGTTGAAGGCTTTGCACTAAGGTTATAAGCCTACTTCTATCATAGATTTTACAAGACTACATTCTAAGCAAATCGACGAACTTTCTTCCAAAGTCAAGTCCGTGTCCGAAGTCATGGGTAGACCATCGAAGAAGACTGCTAATAAAACTACCGAAGAGATTGACAACGCCGCCAACAATGAAAATACTCCGCTCACCAGCCAATTCGAAGTTGGAGAACTTCTAAGGCTAGAACGGCTGTAACGAGAAGTGATTTGAATGAAGTTGTTGCGGGTTTGACAAGCCAAATGGGTAATGCAAACGATGCCATAACAAAGAAGCTTGAGTCTATGTTTGCCACGCAAGCCGCTACGGCAAAAGTTACCATGAATGCCACTCGTGCTAAATCTGCTCAAACCGATCATACAAAAAATTCGGGCTCTTCTTCTTTGAGTCCAAATCGAGGAGATTTTGTCCAAGAGGTTGCAAATCCTAATGATCCTTGACATAAGGAAGCTAAACCGCCTATGCGTAACCACTCTAATAAAGCAACCTCTCGACAAGCGCTTAGAACCACCAAGGGGCCACCTTCCCATGTAGGAGGCCCAGAGCCCCGGAATCCAAACCATGACCGTTTACTTAGGCAAACATCCGGCAAGGATGATGGCGTTTGCCCCGTGGTCCAGGTCAACGAGTAGGAGCACATATCGGAAATGGTCTGCAAAATCAGGGAGAAAAGCTCGAGAAAGCAAGACGATGAGAAAGAGTGGGGGTTCGCTCCTACCAAAACCCCCTCATGGAGGGGATCAAAATGGCTCCATACCCAAATAAGTTCAAACCTCCGACGATGCAAGCTTATAATGGGACTAGTGATCCTAACGTTTTCTTATTCAAATATGATCAACATATGGATGGAGCATGCGCCACAGACGAAATGGAATGCCTGTACTTTCCAACTTACCTTGAAGGGGTGGCTTCACATTGGTTCACAAATCTACCACCCAAGTCTGTGGATGATTTTGCTACTTCGGCCAAGCTATTCAGAGAGCAGTTCAGACTCCAAGCTATAAAAGTGCGGGATGTCATGGAGTTGAATGAGCTCGAGCAAAGGCCAGGAGAGCCCATCAGATCTTTTTTCACTCGCTTCAACACTGCCACAGTTGAGGTTGGGAATTACGAACCTCGTTTGGCTTTGATGGCTTTGAAAGGAGCTATAAACAAAAAACCAAGCTTGGACAGTGGATTAAGAATAAGAAACCAAGTACGCTTGAGGAACTATTCGATAAAGCCGAGGAGTATATACGTGTGGATGAAGATCCGGCCTATGCCCTGGATGTTCCTAAAAACAACACACAACCCAAAAAGAAAAATAATGATGCAGAGGGCGGCCAGAAGAATACAAGTGGTCGGGCAATGATGGAAAAGATAACCGAGCCAACAAGAAATTTTGTTTCTTTAAAAATTCAGAACTGACTCCTTTGAACGACACCGTAGAGAACATCTTCATGGCAACTAAAGATAGTGAAGAGTATCCAACACCGAAACTAGCAAAGGTCAGTGATGCCGAGATAAAGTCAGGGAGGTTCTGTCGGTTTCATAACCAACTAGGCCACAATACAAATGAGTGTAGACATCTGAAAAACCTTATTAAGGAATTGATAAGGAAGAACAGATTTCAACAGTATACAAAGAACCCGCAGACCACTCAAGGTCAAGGGACATCTGTGGGGCAGCCTAGACAGAATGAAAATTCCCCGGTTAACGTTGTCCAAGGCTAATATCAATACCATTTCAAGAGGGCCTCATCCGGCTGGAAGAATCCGCAGGACCTTGTGAAATACACAGATAAGATGAAGAGCATTCCCAAAGGAGAAGAATTCATGATCACGAACGAAGCTTTTTCAGCAAAGATGCCAAATACCCCATGGGATGATATAGTGTTTAAAGAAAGAGACTCAGATGGATTGCTGACACCAACGATAGATCCAATGGTGATTACCATCTGTTTGTGTTTGACCATAGTCAGAAGATTCTTGGTTGACAAAGGGGCCTCCGTCAATGTCCTTTTCATTAATGCATTCAATAGGATGAACCTTTCCATGGATGATGTGAAGGCTTACCAAAATAAGATTCACGGATTCACAGGGCAACCCACTCAACCAATTGGCATCATCAACTTGCTCGTTGAACTCGGAGAAGGAGAAAAGAAGGTTGCCATGAAGCAAGATTTTTTCATAGTCGATGAACTTTCGGCATATAATGCCTTCCTTGGAAGACCAACCCTCGCATCCATTAGAATAACAATGGCTCCGTGGTGCCTAACGACGAAATTTCCTACCGAAAACGGAGTTGGCATAATTAAAGGCGACCAACAGGCAGCGAGAGAATGTTATATGGTGGAACTTGTTGAGGCTAGGAAAAAGGAAGTGAAGAAGGATGTGGAGCCTCCGCTCCGCATTCATACCCCCCCCCCCCCCATTATAGAAATTAGGGTGGGGCCCTCACACTGGCGAACACAGCTGAGCTCAGAAGGAAATTGATTCAAGAAAAGCTAGTGTGGGGGAAGATAGAGAAGCACCAGCTGAAGCCACAATCTCCATCTTAGTGCATAATAAAGATCCCGACTGAGTCGTGAAAATAAGCTCTCATCTGGGCCTGAAGCTGCAGAAAGATTTAATTTTGTTTTTAAAGGCAAATTTAGATGTTTTCTCTTGGACGCATTCTGATATATGCGGAATATCATCTGATGTAATTGTGCATAAGTTGAATATTAATCCAAGTTTAACCCCAATCAAACAAAAGAGACGAATTCAAGGACATGAAAGATCTGTGGCACTAAAAGAAGAAGTAGATAGGTTTTCAAGATTAACTTTATACAAGAATCTACATATCCTGATTAGGTTTCCAATCCAGTTCTTGTTAAAAAATCTAACGGCATGTGAAGAGTGTGCATAGATTATTTGGACCTTAGCAAGGCGTGTCCCAAAGACAACTTCCTACTACCTAGAATTGATTAACTTGTTGATGCGACGACAGGGCATGAATTGTTATCTTTTATGGATGCATACTCTAGGTATAATCAGATTATGATGCATAAGCCAGATGAAGAGAATACAAGTTTCATAACAGATAGAGGATTATACTGCTATCGAGTAATGCCGTTTAGACTAAAAAATGCAGGAGCGACATACCAGCACCTTGTGAATTCCATGTTCAAATCCCAAATCGGAAACACAATGGAAGTGTAAATGGATGATATAATGGTAAAGTCAAAGAAAGCTGAGGACCATCTTGAAAACTTGGCTGAAATGGTTTATATCCTCAGAAAGTATGGAATGAAGCTTACTATGCTTAAATGCTCTTTTGGAGTAGCATCGAGAAAGTTTCTCGGATTCATGGTCAACGCCAGGGCATTGAACCGAATCCTTCTCAAGTCACAGCCTTACGGGAAATGCCTGCACCAAGGACAAAGAGAGAGCTTCAAAGCCTAAATGGGAAAGTAGTTGCACTTAACTGATTTATCTCTAAAGCAATAGATCGGTGCATTCCACTCTTCAATGCTTTAAAGAAAGGAAAGAAAGATTTTCTATGGACTCCTGAATGTTAAACAACTTTCACAGAGTTGATTAAGCACATAGAGTCACCACAGATGCTTTCTAAACCCAAAGATAGAGATGAGCTGTTTCTATATTTGGCTATCTCACCACATGCCTTAAGCTCCGCACTTGTTCGGGAGGATGCCAAGATCCAATGGCCAGTATACTACATCAGTAAGAGGCTCGCTGGAGTAGAACTAAACTATCTGAAATTGGAAAAAGTTGTGTATTGTTTGCTCATCGCCTCAAAAAAGCTAAGGTCGTATTTCAAATACCATCCTATAAAGGTTCTCACCGATCAACCGCTAAGACAAGTTCTCTTCCACCCAAAAACTTCATGGAGGCTATTGAAGTGGAATATAGAACTCAGCTAATATAACATCACTTATCACCCTCAAAGAGCTATTAATGGGCAAGCTTTAGAGGATTTCATCGCCGAGTTCATGGATAGGGGAGATGAAGTAGAAGAGCCAGCAGGGACGGTGTCTGGCTAGAAGCTGTACATCGACGAATCCAGAAATGATTATTATTCAGGGGTCGGAATTGTCCTAGAATCTCCTGAAGGCCATTCCTTATGCTACGCTTTAAGACTAGAATTTCCAACAACTAACAATGAGGCCGAATATGAAGCATTAATCGCAGGTCTAAAACTGGCAAAAGAACTGAATCTAAAGACCTTGGAAATCCTTAGTGACTCGCAGCTGGTAGTATGTCAAGTCCTAAAAGAATTCCAGACCAAACTTGGAAACCTTGTTGTTCATCTTACCAAAACTTTGGAACTTCTCAACGATCTTGACTGCTACACTATATCTCATCCCAGAGAGGAAAATTCAAAGGCAGATTCTCTCGCTAAGTATGCCAGTTCCTCAGATGCAGAGTTGTTGGGATTGATTCTCGTTAAAGTCCTTTCAACTACCACCATTGAAGAAGCGGATATTGACTAGATTTTGGAGACTTCCGAAGAACCTGTGTCATGGATGACTTCGATTAAGGAGTATATCCTCAACGGAACACTTCCGTAACAGCCAAAAAACGAAGGAAGATATTGCACAAAGCTACATTATACCTTATCCAGGACGGAAGGTTTCATACGCGAGGATTCTCCATGCCACTGCTATGATGTGTGACTAAGGAGGAATCCAGAGCGATCCTGGCAGAATTACATGAGGGAGAATGTGCTGGTCACACAGGCGGTCAAACACTGGCCAAGAAAATTTTGCGATATGGCTACTTTTGGCCCGATGTAAACCTAGATGCAATGACCTATGCTAAGAAATGTGACAGATGCCAAAGATTTGCGAATATTCCAAGAGCACATCCCACAGACTTGACTCGGATGGTTAGTCCGTGGCCATTTGCCGTCTGGGGCATAAATTTGATTGGAGCGTTGCCTACAGCTAAATCAAGTATGAAATATGCAATCGTATCAGTGGATTACTTTACTAAATGGGCTAAAGACGAACCGTTAGCAACTATTACTTCAAAAAAGGTGATCAACTTTGTTTTAAAGAACATTATCTTCCGATTTCGGGTACCTCAGAAAATAATCACCGACAACAGAACTCAATTCGAGAGTAGTGAATTCTTAGATTTCTGTACTAAATACAAAATTAAGAAGAGTTTTGTAGCCGTCGCTCATCCGCAGGCCAATGGGAAAGTCGAAAAAATCAACAAAATTTTGAAGTCAACCATCAAGAAGCGTTTTGAAAAAGCTAAGGGTGGTTGGGTAGACGAGCTTCCTCTTGCACTATGGGAATATTTTACAACTCACAAAACAGCGACTGGGCACACTCCATTCTCACTAGCATTTGGATCCGAGGCTATGATTCTAGTGGAACTGGAAGTTCCCACTCACCGAATAATCCACTTCAACCAAGAGGAGAATGAGAAATTGCAGCTCAAAGCACTTGATTTGCTACAGCTCAAAGCACTTGATTTGCTTGAAGAAAAAAAGAAGAAGCAGAACTCATAGTCGTAGCACATCAGAGAAGGATAGCTCGTCATTTTAGTGCTAAGGTTAAACGAACAACCTTCTAAGTTGGGGACCTTGTTCTCAAAAGAATCATGACAGGAACTGGAGTGTTCAGTCCCAGCTGGAAAGGGCCATATATGATAAGCCAAAAGTTCTCAGATGGCACATTCGAATTAAAAACGACAGATGGCATCCGACTTCCGAGAGCATGGAACAACATACATCTTCGACATTACTTCGTTTAATAGTTCTTTCATTTTACAAGTTGTAAACATCATGCGTTGTAAATACTATGCAACGTTGTCTAAAGCTTTGTACATATTGATGAAAGAAATTGCTTTACTTGCCTAAATCGTACATTTGCAAATTCTTGTTTACAAGTTTATTAAAATCAATTTTGATTGCAGATCCCCTAAAACTACGCTAACGCATCTTTGACCCGACAAGGCCTGGTTACTATTACAGCACATCCCGAGTGGGACAGCTCAAATGCTCACTGCTTAATGCTTAACGCTTTACTTGTAACAAATATGAAGGTGTGAGGCACAACGTAGCAGATAAGGGACACCGGGAACTGAACGGTCAAATAAAGCGGCGTTCAAGCTACAAATGAAGCTGTTAGTTTCACCGAAGGGGCACCTTCTTAACTGCAAGGTCCAGGGCCCCAGTTCTAACAAATCGGGTTAAAACCCGATGAATGAACTAGCGTCCACCTCGTGAAACGTTGCAACTCTAAACCAAAGACCTCCCAGAGGGGCACCCAGTTGATTGTCAGTGCCATTATTGCATGGCTCGATTACAATGAATACTGGGCCTATGAACCAAAGACCTCCTAGAGGGGCACCTAGTTGATCTCCAATACCATTGATACATGGGATAACTGTGACAAACACTGGGATTTTAAACCAAAGAGGGGCACCAGATTGATCGTCAGTGCCATTAATACATGGCTCGATTACGACAAACCCCGGGATTTAAGCGACCCCCTCGGGGGCATCAGACCATAGGCCAAATCTACCAAAATTCGGTAAATAACGAACCCAGAGACCTTTTCAAAGGCGCCCTGCAAATTCTACAAGTGGCTAAATCATTCAGCCAGAACGAATAATGGGTTTACAAATCACCTCTTCAGAGGTACGAAAAGCAAGACCTCTCCGGGGGAATATGTTCAATTCTAATCTCCGAAGGACCTAGATTACCAGGTTAGTGAGAAATATGATTGAATATACTAAAAATATAAGACCTCTCAAGCAGGTGCACAAAGACAAAAATTTATCCTCACAAAAAAGGTATGCGTTGGATCGACTAAACCGAAAATCTTTGATCATGATCATGCCAAGAAATTCTATAGTGGCAAGAACACATGACCCGGAAATTCCAAATGAAGGCGATCACAAAATGTCATGCCCAACCTTTAAATTTTGTGACAAATTTTGGTATGGAGGCATTACCACCGCATTAAAGAGATTTAATAATGTTCACTTAAACATATCACAAACTTGTCACAATCTTACATTAAAGGTTTAACATTTACAAGGATTATTTTAACCGACAAAGTTAAATTTCTTGAAATGACCAGGCCAAACTTGAGAACTTCAATACAGTGACAATCACAAAGTGGTTGGCCACAGGCAAGAAGTCTCAAGTACCCAATAAGAATTAAGGAGATTTAACAAAATTGGTCAAAAACAGTCCAGCTAATAATAATCCCTAATTACAACTAAAAACTCAATTTGTAAAAACTAATTTGCAAATGAGGTCACTCTGATATCAAACATTGCAATAAAAAATGACTTGTGATGAAAATTTGTGTTGTGAACATGAAAAGAAAACAGGTGTTGAGTGCAAAGCAACAAAGTACGACAAAGCTAAAATAAAAGTTTAAAGTCCAACAAGAAGAACACGGTTTCATTTCACAGAAACAGATCACAGAATCACAAGTTCAGAGCAAAAGTATCAGACATAAATGTGCGTAAAGTAACAAGCGTAAAGCAGTAGGCGGGGACCGACACCCGCATATACAACCGTCCTGAACACGACATGTAAAAGAGAACAGTCAAAAAGCAAAATAAACTTGTCTTGAGCAATACTTCTTCTTTTCACCTGACCTTAGAGTCGGTTTGTTGAGAGGAGGAGTCTCTACCACATCGCTTGGATTCTCTTGAGAAGACAAAGTGATAGCTTTCGTATTTTGGATAGCATTCTTCTTCTTCTTCTTGTGATTTTTAGATGATGAGGACTTCACAACTTTCTTTCCTTTACCCTCAACAGCATATTTTGGGCTTTCATCTATCTTTGTGGTTTCAGGATCGTCACTAAGGGCATAATCGATGTCCTTCAAGTCAGAGAGTGCACCAATTTTGGCATCCTGAGATCCAGGAGCTATAATGGCAAGTAAGGATGTGTTTCTAGAAGGAGGGCGGTAATAACGGAGGCGAGGGGGAGTGTCATGAGAGGTGAATCAGCTACCTTTCCTATAGCAAGAGAAGATATGGGTGAAGTTAAACCTAGATTATGGAGGGCATAAGAGGCAAGAGACCCGGATGAATCAAAAATGGACTCTAAGTATGATACAGTGAAGTCGGTTTTGATTTTACCTACATCTAAAAGATTCCCCTGGGCATCTTTGGGATCAATTCTCCAATTATCTATGTTCTCGTCATCACCTTCATCGTCTCCATCATGTTCCTCAGCGATATTCTCTGTAACGACGCGCTCCTCAGTGCCTACGTCTTTTTCTATCAAAGTGGCAGGAGGATCCACATGAATCTGTGAAATAGAAGCTTCAATAGTTGCAGATCAACGAGAGGATCAATATTGGTCGGGCTTTGAACATTATCTCTGGAAACACTGGCCCTATCACTCGCCAACTTGTCTTTTCCCTCAACCAGAGCCTTCTTGGACCTATCATCTAAAAGTTCTTTAATAACATTATACTCGCTGTGATCACCACCGTTGATCTCAAGTACTTGTTCCCAAAAAATTGCTAAAGTGGTTGAAAAGGTGTCTCCCAAGTAGTGCAAACTCCCGCGAATCATGACATTGTAAACATAAAACCGAAATATATCGGCCTCAGCCTCGTCCATAGCCTTTAGGTGAGTTTCTTTAACAATTTTCTTATCTTCTTCAAGAGATTCAACCTTGGCTAATAAAGTGTGATTGGAAGCTCTCAAGTAATCAATAGTTTCTCTAAGTTGAGTAGCTTCGTTACGATATTGTGTGGAGAAATCCTTTTCCACAGATAATGTAGCCTCAGCATTGTGATTGGCAGTCAAAGCTTCCTTATCTTTTTGTTTAGCGGCTTCAAATTCTTCCCTGAGCTTCTTATTCTCGGTATCCAATCCTTCAAGTTCAGCAATTATTTTATTAAGAGAGGCAATGGTAGCATCACGAGAATCTAAGAATTCCTCCCACTTAGCTTTATCACTCTCTGAAGCTGTAATCTAACCAAGATTAATATCATTTCACTTTTGAAGATCGTCGGCGAATTTGTTGCATCTACGCAGCTTCTTCCTAGCATTGACCCTGACGGTACTTAGCTTCGTGTCAAGTTGGCTCTTAGCATTGTCAAGCTGACTATGCATTTTCCTTATTACGACATTTAATTCATCTACTATGTCGTCGGCGTCTGTTCTATTTACACCACGATCAAACATAAGCCCTTTCAAATTCCGATCTGGGAATCGTTTGGAGAGAGGAGCAATTGCTGGTTTAGGTTTATAAAGAGGCTTATGAATAATCGAATGGAATCCAGAAGACGGAACCGATCGGGGTTTAATAGGAAGCTTGTCTGGTCGAGAATGTTTATGTGGGTCGTCCTTCCTTGATCGTCCTTCCCACTCTCCTTCCCGCGGCCCTCTTCATCAGAAGAATCATCCCTAAGCCAAGTACGTCTTCACCTTTCCTCATATTCTTCCTCACGTATCTTCCGCCTTTGCTCCTCGGTCAAGTCCAACTTTGACACAAGTAAAGGCTTATGAGAAGATTTTGGAGGAGGAGGAGAGTAGGACTGTATGGAGTGATGCGATGATCGCGAAGGGTCAGATTGTAACAAATACGTCGGATTGAATGCTTTGCTTTTCCTCCTGAAATTTGATCTGAAATCTGACGAACGTTTCCCGACATATCTGGACCTGAAATAAGATAAGAACGAATTTTCAGTACTTAGACTATAAAGTATTGGGGCAAATTGTAAAAGCTGTGAAGGAATTTTAAACTATATGCGTATTAGACAAGTTTTCTAAAAACGCTGCTGTTTGACGAACCAGTTCTTTTAGTCGGTTCTAAGGGGGCTCCTAGAAATGTGATACTTTCCTGGCTGAGTAGTGGTAGCATCCTTTATTCCGGTATCTATGGTTTGAGGAATCAAGAGGCTGGGTAACAATATCGCTTTGGCTAAGGTATTTGGCCGAATTAAAATCACCTAATTTGTCAAATGTACCTGTGGAACATTCCTTTGTTTCATCTTGAACAAGAGGGTTCTCGGTCATCGTTTCAGTATTCGGGTCAATTTCCAGTGCGATTTCACCCTCCCTGGCATTTTCAGTTTCATGTGCAGATTTTGAATCATTTCCCTCTTTATCATCACTTTCAACTTGTCTGCTTTCATCCTTATGATGTTCAGACTCCCCTTCTTTAATGGAATCCGATTTGTGTTTAGGAGGCATTTTGCTACTACCCGCAGTGTCCGAGCATCTCTTTAAAGGAGCTTTCTTAGCAGGCGACTTTTGGTAACCTCTTTCTTAAAGGCCGGATCTAATATTAGAGTATGAGAAGGGTCAAGCAAACGATATTCGTGGAGGATTGGTTCTGTAATTAAGAAACTCCTAGTCCTTTCATTCTCATTAACAATTATTAAGGAACTAAGCAAGTTCTCATCAATCGTATCACACGAGTCAGTAGATGGAATTTCTAAAAGGATAAAGGAATTTAGAACATGAATTCTTAAAGTATAAGAAAGGAATGAAGAATTTTTGAATAAGCAGAATCCTCACCTCCTTCCATCCATTTGCCAAAGAAGCTATCTGGACATCGAACAAAGCAGCAATGGTCCACATATCCATTAATACTTTCTACCAAGTCTGTTATGATTTTGGAATGTTTTGCCTCCATAAATATGGTAGATGGTTTATCCCTCCTTTTAAAAGCATACAATGAACAAAATTCTTGGAATGAAGGTTCTCGTTGTTTTACTCTAATGAACAGTACATATAAGCCTGTTAAGATGGCATAGCCGTTGGGATGTAACTGCATGGGGGCAATAGCCAAATGTTTTAAAATCATTTCTAAAAAGGGGTTGAAAGGAGGGACAACTCCCATCATCAACATATACCAACTAACTGCCACATATCCTGGAGGAGGGGAATCAGCAAATTCATCTTGTCTAGGGAATCTGGCATCAGCCTTTCGGATTCTAAAATGAAGACACAAACCCTTGTATGACTGTAAACTGAGTTTGGTTGGAGTTCTTTCATAAGGTATCCCAGCAATAAGAGGTGGTATGAGGAACTCTAGATTAACGTCAGGTTCTAGGGCATTAGCCATCTTAGTTTTTAAAGGTTGACCAGAAGTTCAATCTTGGGTAGATTCAGATGTTTCTGCGGGTGGTCCGCATGATTGTTTGTGAGTCATCATTCCTATATGAACAGTTATGCTCGGAAAATAAATTATAGAACAAGTAATGGTAAGAAGAGATTCACACTTTGCAAGAAAGATAGTAAATCAAAAGAAGTTATTGGGATGGCATGTAACTTAAACCGATCGGTATGGTACATAACAAGAACCGGACGGTATGGTGCATAACACGAACTGATCGGTATGGTGTGTGATGCTAGCTGGTCATCATTTAGTACTAACTGGACAAAATGGCACATGACATTAACTTATCGGTAAGCAACATTGACCGATTGGTACGATACATAGTATTAACCAATCAGCATATAGGATTGACCGACTGATACAAGTCAATTTCTGGAAGATTAGTATCGACAGACTGACACATAGAGCTAACTAACGGTGCAGACACATCTTTAGGAGATTCATAATGATCAAGCTATATATAATGCTAACCAATCGATATAAACTGATTAGTTCAGAGTCAACATTGACCGATCGGAGCGAACGATCAATTGTGTTTCACAAATCCATAGTTTTTCCTAAGTCATAACCAAATGCAAGTGCAACCACCAGGACTTAGGATGGTTAACAAGATCAAACGACACTCAATGTGGTTGAGAGCACAATCGTGGTTCTTTAACAGGTAAGATTATGCATGACTCCGAAGACAAAAGTAAGTATAATCAACGCAAGACTCACAAGTTCAAAATGAAGGATCACATTCAAATTGGATGCATAAGGTCTAACAATAAAAGGAAAAAAACATACATAGCTAAAAACCTTTAAGTCAAGCAAATCGGCAAACACCTTATGTGCGTATAATGGAACGTGTTTTTTTTTAAAAAGAGAGAGAAGAAATTCAATATGCTACAATTCCTTCATATACAAACCCAAACGAATTACAAATAAACCCAATCCTAAATATCAATACCGAAATTGGCAGCTAAAATCATAAGTTTGCCAAATAATTCCTCTCGGCCCCAAATTGATAGCATTCAAACCATAAATTTAAATGATAAAGCATTTCCAAGGAAGATTAACACCTGCAAGTGATCGGTTTTGAACGACGAAAGGCAAGGTTGGATTCGAGAGCCATTTGAGGGTTTCAGATCTGATGAAGGCTGAATTAGATGATGGTGAGATGGAGCCGATACGCTAAGGCACAGGATTGAAAAGAAAATTTTGAGGCTTGAAATGAAAGTCTTTAGAAAGAAGAGGAGGCCATTAAAAGGAGTTTCTGATCGGTTTAGAGAGAGTAAAGAAAAATGGGAAGAGCAATGGACATGAGAGTAATTTAAAAGCAACTTCCAAATGGGCCAATCGGTTCGCAGAGGCTCATTACACTCAACCGATCGGTCATCCTTCGTGTTACCCCAACCAAACCGACCGGTCGCTCAGTTTGTTGATAGAAATGATTGTGTGTGCTGACTAAATACAAAGTCCATGTGAATGATTCATCAACTTGCAATAAAATGTTCGTATCGGAGTCCACAATTTTTTATAAAAATTGTGAACTCCGAGGGGCAAATGTTTACTCCCTAAAATCGCACGCATATTGATGAATCATTATATTGATAAAGCTAGAAAGGCACCATAGTTTAATTCGTAACCGATCGGTCGAAGTCATCCCCAAAAGCCCCTGATTCGACTCGCATTCAACACCACCGGTCGGTTAGGATACAGGCATGTCGATCGGTACTACATGGTTTCACCAGGTTGGCACAACATGGCCTTGCTCGAAGCAGAGGAAGACACCGATCGGTATAAGCACAAGGACACCGATCGGTAAAGGAGCCAGTACATTCTGTATATGCGAGATGGAGATATACCGACCGGCCATGATCCAGGCATACCGATCGGTTACATGGAGAAGATACCGATCGGTGGGGAGTAATGGATATTGACAGACTGGAAACAACTGGCCAGTGGCATACTTGTAAATACCATCATATACCGATTGGTGGTCCTGAATGCTATATCTCTACATTCTCCACACCTATAAATAGAGGATCAACCCCACATTAATGAGGATTGAATTTTATGACCCCGAAGGGTTGTCCAACCATTTCTTGAGCAACTCTAAGGGAATTCTATTTCTCCTAACTCCTCCAATTGAAGATCAAACATGGAATTCTCCATCAAGTCATGGAAATCTACTCAAGGGCTTGACGAATCATAGTTCTACTTCCCAAATTGCCATACATAGAAGATTTCTCTACTTCCTTTAGCTCTTAAGATCAAATCAAGAGAAGAGTGTGTGAGGGTGAAAATCTGTGTAATGAGAGAATGTTGAAACGTTGTAAATTTGAACATGATAATGAAAGTTGCTCTTAAAGTGGATGTAGTTCTTTCCTAAGATCGAATCACTATAAGAATAGTTGTCTTTTACTTGCATTTACGTTTGTGGCTCCTTTTAATTTATTACCAAATTGGTGAAGTGCAATTTTCGCACCTTTGGTGTTGAGATCTAATTTGGATTTCAACAGGGTTCTCACCTCCTATCAGATCATAAACTAAACTAATTGAATGCTTCTTACCCATCCATGAAATATTATCTTCGCCAAACTTAAAATTAGAAGAAATCTCAGACCAGAGAATCCTTAAAGTAGATGAACAATTATGAAGCAAATATAATTTCCCATCATGTATCAGATCATCCACTATTGCTACATCAGGTATTCCACTCTTCCTTCTCAAATTATATTCCACGATATCACTCAAAATTAGACCATTGCCTACCCATGGTGAGTGCCAAAAAGATAATCTTTGTACTCTACCAGCATTACACTGAACAAAAGGCAAAAAGATTCTTCTTAGTTTAAGAATTTGTCTCCAACTATAGTCCCCTAGAATGGACATAGTCCAGAAGTTCTTTTTTTCCTATAAGATTATTCATTACATACTTTGTCCATAAGCATCTATCATCACTGAATATTTTATCAATATACAACGAAACAACTGCTTTATTCCATTGAAAAAGATTAAAAATTCCTAATCCACCATTTCTTCCATCTTCACACAATTTAGAAAAAGCAATGGGAATAATCTTCTTAGCAAAAGGATCACTATGCCATAAAAACTTATTCATTATGCTAACTACCACATTAATAAGCTTCAAAGGGAGAATGTAATGCCTAGAATAGAAAGTATTCATTGATGTTGCAATGGATTGAATAACAACAAGCCTTCCAGCCTTAGACAGCTTACACGAAGGCCACTGCTTCATTCTTTCAATGATTTTTTCATATAAAGGCATTCATTTATCTTAGAAATTCTTCTAGTGGAAAGGTAAGCCTAAATATAAAGAATTTTCAGGAAGAGCCATCAATCCAGATAAAGCAATCAGTTCATCCCTATCATTCTGACTTAATCCTACAATTTTAATGTGAGATTTACACAAATTGATTTGAAGGCCGGTTGTCTCATAAAAGGATTGCAGGATGGATAAAATCCAATGAATGTTATCCAAGGTTGGCTTAGTAAATATAATAAGGTCATCAGCAAAACTCAAGTGGGTAATGAGTGGATCTTTACAAAGAGGATGTACATCAAGATTACCCGTCTTAACTTGATTAATGATCAACGAATTAAGAAGCTCCATAACAATAATGAAAAGATAAGAAGAAATTGGGTCACCCTGTCTAACCCCTCTCTTTCTTTTGAAATAACCAAGAAGCATCCCATGTCTAGAAATAGAAAAAATTGGAGTAGAGATACACGTGTAGATCCAAGCTAAAAATGGTCTAGGAAACTTCATTCTTGACATTATGTCAACAATAGAAGACCGTGATACATTGTCAATCGTTTTCTTGATATCCAGCTTTAACATATATCGATGTGATAAATTCTTCCTATCATAACCATGTAGCAACTCCTCAGTGATTAATATATTATCACTAATTGTCCTTCCTAGTACAAACGCTGACTGGTTACAAGAGATAACAGATGGTAGGACTAATTGAATTCTATTAGCCAAAACCTTCTAGATGATCTTGTAAAAGACACTACAGCATGAAAAGGGTCTAAATTCTGAAACATAGGTAGGATTGTCTACTTTTGGAACAAACGCAATGGAAGTAGTTGTTAAGGTGGAAGGTAAAACATTCTTCATAAAAAAGTATTGGACTGCTCCAGTAACATCACTACCAATAATATCCCAACTTCTTTTGCAAAAAGCAAGCATTATACCCATCAGGCCCTCCAACACTAGTAGCGTCCAGATTGAACACTGTTGATTTAATCTCATTACTAGTAACAACATTGATAAGCTCCATAGATTGTTGATTAGACAAGCAAGGAAGCTCAACGTGAAACAGAGGTTCAATATTATTTGGAGATAGGGAAAAAGGAGATAAGATAGAACTAAAGTAATCAACAAATGCTTTATCAATACTATCTTGAGAAGAGATAGTGTTACCATCGGCATCCTTGATCATGAAAATAGCCTCTTTAACTTTATTAATTTTTTGAATTATGAAAATACTTAGAGTTCCTATCAACCTCCAAATCCTTTTTTAAGCTAGAGCTCTACCTTGCTGATTGAACTTCTATATCCTACAGTTAAAGATGTATTGAAACTAGTCTGTTATATTTTGGTACACCATTAAATAAACAAGTTACGATGTATTAGGACTACTAATTTTGTCTAAACAATTTTCAATAAAGATATAGTGAAAATAAATGAAAGCATGTTTTTCCACTTTAAAAAGGATAGGTACATGTTAATTGGCTTATAAAATTTATAAACAAATATATCACATTGTTAATGCCAAAAATGACACTAATGCCTAATTTTAGCGAAAATACCGCCCCTATAAGAGGAAAAACAACACAAAACATATATAAATAAATGGAAAATGGAAGAATCCGAAAGTAAAGAGAGAAGATGCAAGTTTTATAGATGTTCAGTCGTTAATAAGTCCTGCATCCACTTTTAATATCTTTATTATCGTATTTGTCATGCTAGATGCAATGATTTTGATATGAATATTAGTACAATTATTTCCAAAGTAAGTAAATAAGTGTCAAAAGCACCACCAATTATTGGATTGGATCTCGATAATTAGCTGAATATTGCTGTTGTCCTTGGAGTCTAGAAGTGGTCGAGGATGGATTTTGGTAGAGTTTCAATAGGCATAGATTAGGTTTACTTTCTGTATGAGAGTTGGAGGTACTTATAGGAGTTTTGGAAGGTATTGGACCAAGCCCAGTTGCAAGTAGACTCAATGTAGTAAGAGAAGCCTACACAAGAAGCCATAAGCCAAAATACTCTAATACTATGGATTGATACCGTTCCATATACTTAGATAATTTGCCTTCCAATCTCTAAATGTTGCTTCCCTTGGCTTCCCATAGTGTTTGTGTTTATTTATTCTTCATCATCTATACTTGTAGGTCTATTATCCCGACATGTGCGATTTTATTTCAGTCCATCAAGTTATGATAATTACATGAATCCAATTGACTTGAAACTTCATAGGTAGGCTAGTTAGAGGATGTGAGTCAAGGTCGATCATGCCTTGATGTGCCAGAGGCCATTGCTATGGACCAATATCGGTCCATACACTCAGACGTTTTCAGCTTCTAATTTCTTGTATGGTCTTGTCTTGTTGTATTGAGTGGGTTTGTGAAGCTTAAGTTAAATAAAAAAATCATGTACTCTTCGTTTTTTTATGAATCTCGCCTGTGGGTTCCAAATTGGGTTAGCATTTCTGTAACACCCCGTATGTTGAATAACTTGTTATAATATAAAACATGGCAGAATTAAATCTTAAAATCTGAATCAGGGGAAACGGGCTATGCCATTGCGTTCGTCTCGGAAAAATACGTGAAATAGAGTCCAAGTTTTCGAAAATCGGAGTCCGTATGACCCAGTTAAGGCCCGAAGAAGTTTTCAGAAATTCAAAACAGATTTAAATATAAAAATTTAAACATTTCAGAAGAGGCGGGAAAATTCCCGCCAGGCTGAGGGAGTCGACATGGGTGTCGACCCCCTCCATAGGGGTCGACCCAGGGGTCGACCCAGGGGTAGACACAGGGGTCGACCCCCCCCCCTGTCGGTCTGTGTGACCTGGGTGCACCATCTTGGCTTTTGGGTTGTGCTGGTGGCTAGTGACGAAATCTGACGGCTCTAATTTGATTTAGGGTTAATCTAATGGCCTAAAACACCTAACTAATCTATAAATACACCCTAAGACTACCCTAATTCATACTAAAAATAGATACAATGTCGTTATGCCGTCAAAATGCAACTTGAAGGAGCCTCCATCAAATTGTAGAAGAAGATCACTTCTCAAATCAACCTCTAATCAACACTAGCAACTTAATCTTCTTCATAGGAGGGCTAATCAACAAGTTGTGAGTTTCTATAGCCTTAATGACCAATTGTTGAAATGATTATGATAGGATATAATGAGGTTATGGCTATGAATGTGGATCAATGCAAGATTATGTTATCATATGCTATGTGTTAATGATGTTATGCAAGTTATGTAAGTTATGTGCTATGTGTTTATGATGTTATGCAAGTTATATGCTATGTGTTCATGATGTTATGCAAGTTATGCAAGCCATATGCTATGTGATCATGATGTTATGCAAGTTATGCAAGTCATATGCTATATGTTCATGATGTTATGCAAGTTATGCAAGTCATATGCTACATGTTCATGATGTTATGCAAGATATGCAAGTTATATGATACATGATCATGATGTTATGCAAGATATGCAAGTGTTAGGCTGTGTGTTCATGATGCTAGTTATGCAAATTGCTATGATAAACATTGATCCATTATGACACCATGATTATGCAAGTTTGGTGTATGATTATATGCAAGTTCATATATGATATGTTATGCAAGTTTGGTGTATGATTATATGCAAGTTCATATATGATATGTTATGCAAGTTTGGTGTTTGATTATATGCAAGTTCATATATGACATGTTATGCAAGTTTGGTGTTTGATTATATGCAAGTAACATGTGCAAGTTTACACCTTTGGATGATATGCATACATATGCAAGTTAACCCCTTTGTATGTCATACATACATATGCAAGTTTACCCCTTTGTATGACATAAGTAACTTATGCAAGTTAACCTCTTTATGACATATGTGATTCATGCAAGTTTGGGTTGATTATTTATGCTAGTTGGGTTTGATGCTATATGCATGTTGACACCTTTAAAACCCATGTTGATGCTAATGTTATGCAAGTTGAACCCATTGTATTTGTGATGAATCTTCCCTTTTATGTCATGTTAGCGAATCACGTGGGGAACGATGGGGTTAATATACATGTTAATGAAATGGTGTGAAGTTGGTATGATTATGCATACCATAAAGTGGATGGACATAATTGAGTCAATTATGTACATCGTTAAATTTGTAATTAATTAGGGATAATTAATACAAATTATGGGGGTGATTAATTAGGTGTAATTAATCGACTAAGACACGAGGTTGGACCCTTTTGTAGCATAAGACTGCCCGGAACCGACCGGCAAATCCAGCGGCTACAAATGATTGGCCCAATGTGAGAGGTCTTAGGCACAAACTGAATACGTGACAAGTGTATAGACACGAGGTTAGACTCGGTTATGGCGTAAGGCTGCCCGGACCCAACCGGCAAATCCAGCTGCCATAAAAGATAGTCTAACGTGTGAGGTCTTTACAACGGTTACGTTCTTAATCAATTAAAGAACACTTAACCAGATAAGCATGTAGTGGGGCATGAAGGGTTAAGTGGGTACCTTGGGTGGCATGTGGAGATTAAGTAAGTGCCTTGGGTGGCATGTGGAAATCTAGTGGGCTGCCTTGGGTGGCAGTAGAAAATACGATTAGAATACTTAACCAAGTGGAAACATGTAATTAAACATGATTAAAGGGTTAAGTGGGATGCACTAGATAAATGACAAGCTTAGGTGGTAGCTTGTGGGGGCCCATTTCAACCAATAATCCATATGTATCTTATTGGGCTCGACCCATGTCGAGGACGGGACATGCGTACTGGGCTTGACTATAAGAGGCCAAAACGGGTTAGCGGTGGCAACGCGAGTCCAACGGGTTTCATATGCGAGTGTGGATCCGGGCTGGTAGGTAAGACGTTGCATCATGTAGATATAAGTCGTGCACCATTAGTTGTATCGGGTTGCCACTTTGGGGAGTGATACACCCCACTGTGGGGCCAGCACGGGTATCTACGGTAGGGAGCCGATCGCTTGGGTAGTAGTGGGTACACCTAGTGGAGATAGGGGCAGACGACACCTATGTAGTCAGCTAGGGGTACACGAAACTACTGGGTAAATTTTCTAAGTCCTTGGGTGGGATCAACCTTTAAGTAGGAATGACTGGTGTGGTGCAGTTAGTAATTACCCTTGGGTGGGTAGATGCGTCTTTACCGTTATCTTAGTTCATCCTATGTCTAGTTGGCTACTTACTGTAGTCATTTATCCCCAGTCATCACCATGCCAAGTTTATATCATACCCTAATTACTTTAATGATTGTGTTGTTAAAGTTATAGGGCTCACTCAGACTTATGTCTGACCCCGTTGTTTTATCTTTTTTCCCCTCAGGTCCTCAGGTTGGGCCTAGCACTAGTGGGCTTTGATCAGATTTCTTTATCTATCCTTTGGAGCTTGGACCGTGATGTAAAGCCCAACTTATCTTTTCTATTATGGCTATTAGTTATGTAGTGGGATTATGTACTTATGTTTTTATCAGGATGGATATTTAGTACTTGACCCTTTTATGGTGTTGTAACTAAACATGTTTATCTTCTGCTGTAATGAAATGATGTTTTAGATCTCAAGTATTATTTATATCTGTCTTGTTTTAATTTTTCTGTTCTATATTCACTTAAAATGCTCCACCGAAGTTAAGGCATTCCCTTAGTGAGTGACCTTAGCGGGCATGGGGTGTTACACGTGGTATCCGAGCTGAAGGTTACTGGAACAGATAAAATTTATAGAAAACTATTTTTCTATAAACATTTTTGGAAGAAGTATTTTCAAAAACATGTCTTTAAAGAGAAAAGTTTTTGAAAGAAAAGCATAATCCCCAATAGCCATATATTTATCCTTCGAATTCTCCGTTTTGAATCTTTCCTTTTTCGTTTCAGCATGGCTGAAGATCTTAACTTTCCGGAGGGTGTGACGATACCAGTATGGTATAGGAGATTGATGGAGGCTAGGGCCGCCACTGCAGGTCCAGCAAATGTTCCTCCACCAACAGTAGCACCCGATCTTCCTCCTCCCCCTCCTCCTCGCACGGATACTTTTGCTAAGACTTGCAAGGAATTTAAGGCTATGGGAGGGAAACCTTTTCAAGGATCCGAAACTTTTGTGGAAGCTAGAGATTGGCTTAAGGAGGTGGAAGAGCTGATAGATATCTTTGAGATGGAAGAAGGAAAGAAAGTCAAGTTAGCTGCTTGGTTAATGAAGGGAGAGGCCTCATTCTGGTGGGAGGTCACTAATGGAGAGCGCTCTGTTGACTCTTGGGCGGATTTCAGGCAAAGATTTGTGGCAAAGTTTCTCTCAAGGGCGGAGGAAAACTTGTATATGGAAAGGTTCTTGACTCTAAAGCAAGGAAACCTCTCGGTGAAGGAATATGTGAACAAATTTAATCAATTGGCAAGGTTTGGCATAGACATGGTGAATACACCAGAGAAGAAGGCTTTGAGGTTCGTTAAAGGCTTGAATGAACCGATGCATGGATTGGCTATGACTCACATCCCTATGGGGGCCACCTTTGAGAAGCTAGTAGACATGGCACTCATGCATGAGGAAGAGAAGGGTCCTAATGCTAATAAGGCACCCGAGAAGAAAGGAGATCAAAACAGACCTCAGCAACAACAAAACAAAGGTGGGAAAGGCAACGGTGGGAAAGGCAACGGTGGCAAGGGAAAGAAGAAGTGCTTCAATTGCGGGACACCAGGCCATCTAAGCAAAGATTGTCGGAGGAAGAGGAAGAAGACTGGCTGCTTCCACTGTGGCGAAGCAGGGCATCTAGTGAAGGACTGCCCTAAGAAGGGGCAAAGGACGGAATCTACCTCAGGAGGACAGGTGCAAGCTCTTATGGCACCAGGTCAGGCAAGGGGGCAAGTTCAGGCTCTTGCGGTTCCACCGATTCAGGAAATATGTAGAACTATTTCCGTTGAAAGTCTGGTTTTTCTGTTTGATCATCCTGTCCGTACTTTATTTGACTCTGGTGCATCGCATTCGTTTATCTCATCATCATTAGTTGAGTCACTGCACCTAGACACCAGTCTAGTAGATGATCCCTTGGTTGTTTCAAACCCAATTGGAGGCTCCACTTATTTGTCCATGATATGTTTGGGTTTGAAGATTTCTATACTTAGCGTTGAGTTTAGATGTGATGCTTTTGTTTTGGGCTTCACGGGCTATGGGTTGATTTTGGGCATGGGCTGGTTATCCAGTAATGGTGCCGTTCTTGATTGCGAAAGGAGAGTTGTTAGGCTCATGACCCGTTTGGGGAACACTCTCGAGATCTCCTGTAATCCCATAGATTCTGTTATGCTAAGTTATCTTGAATCACTTGACGCTTCGGTCGAGAGTTTGCAAGCTGTTAGAGTGGTCCGGGAATACCCGGATGTGTTTGAGGAGGTGAAGGGCTTACCTCCGAAGCGGGAGATAGACTTCCGAATATATCTGGTGGACAATGCTAAACCAGTATCTTTACCAGTGCGCCACATGGCTCCTCGTGAGAGGAGGGAACTCCAAAAGCAAGTAGGGGAGTTGCTTGAGAAGGGGTTCATAAGACGGAGTATATCGGAGTGGGGTGCTCCAGTAGTTTTTGCCACGAAGGCGGATGGGTCCCTCAGACTTTGTGTAGACTATAGAGAACTCAACAAGCTCACAAAGAAGAATAGACACCCATTGCCGAGGATTGATGATCTCTTTGATCAGTTGGTTGGCGCCTTAGTGTTTTTGCAGTTGGACTTGGCCACGGGGTTTCATCAGTTGAGGGTGGGTGTGGATAGCATAGACAAGACTGCCTTTAGTACTCCGGATGGTTTCTATGAGTGGCTTGTGATGCCATTTGGTTTGACGAACGCCCCAGCATACTTTGTTGATTTGATGAGTAGGGTGTTCAGGGAGTATCTTAATTAGTTCGCGGTGGTCTTTGTGGATGACATCTTAGTCTTTTCTAAGAGTGAAGAAGAGCATGCCCTACATCTTAGGGAAGTGTTGGAGACTCTTCGAGCGCATAGCCTTAAGGCTAAATTCTCTAAATGTCACTTCTGGAGGAAGGAAGTGCGGTTCTTGGGACACGTGGTCTCCAAGGAAGGGATAGCTGTGGATCCCGCGAAGGTAGTGTCCATCCAAGATTGGAAGGTTCCGAAGAATGCTACCGAGGTGAGGAGTTTCTTGGGGTTGGCTTGCTACTATAGGAAGTTTATCAAGGACTTCGCGAAGATATCAGCCCCATTAACTCGCTTGACGAAGAAGAATCTAGTCTTCGCATGGGACGTAGATTGTGATGATGCGTTCCAACGGTTAAAGAAAGCTTTAACCACAGCTCCAGTCTTAGTGTTGCCAGATGGGAGTAAGCCATTTGTTGTTTATACTGATGCTTGTGGGACAGGACTAGGCGCAGTCTTAATGCAAGAGGGAAGGGTAATAGCCTATGGGGGAAGGCAGTTGAGAGCGCATGAGAAAAATTACCCTACCCATGATTTAGAGTTGGCCGCTATTGTTTTTGCGCTTAAGATTTGGCGCCATTATCTTCTGGGAGAGAGGTTCGAATTGTTCACTGACCACAAATCATTGAAGTACTTGTTTTCTCAGAAGGATTTGAACTTGAGACAGCAAAGGTGGATGGAGTTCTTAGCATCCTATGATTTCGAGATAGCGTATACCCCTGGCAAGGGTAACGTGGTGGCGGACGCCTTGAGTAGAAAAAGGTTGTCCTTGAGTCCATTGTTCGTAGAACGACGAAGCTTGGAATTTATCTCGATGTTTGATTTCAGACCTTCCGTTGACTTTGTACCCGGTTTGCTAGCATCTTTAGAGGTCAGACCTATTCTTTTGGGACGGATTGGCGAGGTGCAGCGGGACGACCCACAGTTGGTTGAGAGGCTCATAAGGGGGGAGTCGTCCATCCATTTGAGTAGGTACACCCTAGACGATAGGGGGTGGTTGCGTAGAGACGGTAGACTTTGTGTACCGCAAGACGAGGGTTTGAGGAAGGCTATTCTTGATGATGCACACCGTTCTAGGATGACCATTCATCCCGGTGGGGACAAGATGTACCAAGACATGAAGCGAGTTTTCTTTTGGGCCGGTATGAAGAAAGATGTGGCTGAGCATGTCGCTAGATGCTTGGTGTGCCAACAAGTAAAAGAGGAGCAAAAGAAACCTGGTGGGTTGCTTCACTCATTGGAAGTTCCGCAATGGAAGTGGGATAGCGTCTCGATGGATTTTATTGATGGGTGACCAAGATCGAGGAAGGGTAATACGGGAATTTGGGTTGTGGTAGACATACTTACTAAAAGCGCTCATTTTATACCCGTGAAGAGCAAGAGGACTGCTCCATGGCTAGCTTCAGTTTACCTTCGAGAGATAGTTCGATTGCATAGGGTACCTTCTAGCATAGTGAGCGATCGAGATCCTATCTTCACTAGCGAGTTTTGGAAGAGTTTGCAATAAGCAGTGGGGACTCAGTTGTGTTTGAGCACCGCATATCATCCTCAGACGGACGGCCAGACCGAGTGGGTGAATCGTGTTCTGGAAGACCTTTTAAGGCTTTGTATCTTAGATTTTGGAGGTACATGGGAAGAGCATCTTCCATTGGTGGAGTTCGCGTATAATAACAGCTTTCAGTCCAGTATTGGTATGGCTCCTTTCGAAGCTCTTTATGGAAGGCCTTGTCGATCACCTACATGTTGGTGGGAATCTAAGGATAAGATCTTGCTTGGGCCTGATATGGTTAGGGAGACTTCGGAAAAGATTGATTTGATTCGAAGAAGGATGAAAGCGGCGCAAGACAGGCAGAAATCTTACGCGGATAAGAGGAGGACAGATCTAGAGTTTGATGTTGGGGACATGGTCTTTGTTAAAGTATCTCCATTACATAATGTTGTTCGCTTTGGGTCCGTTGGGAAGTTAGCTCCAAGATTTGTAGGACCGTTTCCTATTAAGGAAAGGATTGGACGGATGGCATATAGAGTGGATTTACCCGAGAGAATTAGTGGGGTACATGACGTATTCCATGTGTCACATTTGAGGAAGTGCCTACATGAGACTGCAGAGGTGGTAGAGCCGAGCTTGCTTAAAGAAGTGGAGGTAGAGCGTGATGCAACTATTCGACGAGCTCCTACCCGCATCCTTGGGTCAGAGATTAGGAGGTTGAGAAACAGAGAGGTTCGACTAGTCAAAGTGCAATTGGGAGAGGATGAGAGCAATGCTACTTGGGAGACAGAAGCGAAGATGCGTTCACTGTACCCATTCCTTTTTGAGGGTATGTCTTTTAACTTCTCCTTTATCGTTTGTCTTGTACTTATCTTATTTTAGTATGTCCTCTCATTAGTACCTTTGACCTTTAGGTAGGGTAAACCTATGGTTGAAACATGTGTTTGAGACATGTTATGATTGATGGATGCGTGTGGATGCAAGTGTTTGCTAGTGGTTGCTCGTGGATGCATATACACACACTTTAGGCACTAAATCGGCTCAATCACTTCATATTGCATATTGCATATAATTGTGTGTAGCTAGCTATATTAATGGATGTATAATGGTTGTGCTATCATACGGATGATGCATTTTGGTGAATGATTGTGCACACATGTAGAGATAGTATGTGTCGATAGGGTTCTTTCACATACATATTGGATGCATGGCACTATCATGGTTTGCATTAAGGAGGTCAACTGAACCAGTAGACCGCCTGATTTTGCATTAGATAGGGAACATATACACACACTTTTTGCATATGTTCATACAGCATTAGAAACTCTAAGGACAATGGATGCCAGTGTTTGATGGTTTGAGTAGATGGTTGTTTGGTTGGTAGGATACGTTCTTCTTGACTTAGAGATTTCGGGGACGAAATCCTTTAAGTAGGGGAGAATGTAACACCCCGTATGTTGAATAACTTGTTATAGTATAAAACAGGGCAGAATTAAATTTTAAAATCTGAATCAGGGGAAACCGGCTATGCCATTGCGTTCGTCTCGGAAAAATACGCGAAATAGAGTCCGAGTTTTCGAAAATCGGAGTCCGTATGACCCAGTTAAGGCCCGAAGAAGTTTTCAGAAATTCAAAACAGATTTAAATATAAAAATTTAAACATTTCAGAAGAGGCGGGAAAATTCCCGCCAGGCTGAGGGAGTCGACCCTAGGGTCGACATAGGTGTCGACCCCATCCATAGGGGTCGACCCAGGGGTCGACACAGGGGTCGACCCCCCCTGTCGGTCTGTGTGACCTGGGTGCACCATCTTGGCTTTTGGGCTGTGCTGGTGGCTAGTGACGAAATCTGACGGCTCTAATTTGATTTAGGGTTAATCTAATGGCCTAAAACACCTAACTAATCTATAAATACACCCTAAGACTACCCTAATTCATACTAAAAATAGATACAATGTCGTTATGCCGTCAAAATGCAACTTGAAGGAGCCTCCATCAAATTGTAGATGAAGATAGCTTCTCAAATCAACCTCTAATCAACACTAGCAACTTAATCTTCTTCATAGGAGGGCTAATCAACAAGTTGTGAGTTTCTATAGCCTTAATGACCAATTGTTGAAATGATTATGATAGGATATAATGAGGTTATGGCTATGAATGTGGATCAATGCAAGATTATGTTATCATATGCTATGTGTTTATGATGTTATGCAAGTTAAGCAAGTTATGTGCTATGTGTTTATGATGTTATGCAAGTTATATGCTATGTGTTCATGATGATATGCAAGTTATGCAAGACATATGCTATGTAATCATGATGTTATGCAAGTTATGCAAGTCATATGCTACATGTTCATGATGTTATGCAAGTTATGCAAGTCATATGCTACATGTTCATGATGTTATGCAAGATATGCAAGTTATATGATATATGATCATGATGTTATGCAAGATATGCAAGTGTTAGGCTATGTGTTCATGATGCTAGTTATGCAAATTGCTATGATAAACATTGATCCATTATGACTCCATGATTATGCAAGTTTGGTGTATGATTATATGCAAGTTCATATATGATATGTTATGCAAGTTTGGTGTATGATTATATGCAAGTTCATATATGATATGTTATGCAAGTTTGGTGTTTGATTATATGCAAGTTCATATATGACATGTTATGCAAGTTTGGTGTTTGATTATATGCAAGTAACATGTGCAAGTTTACACCTTTGGATGATATGCATACATATGCAAGTTAACCCCTTTGTATGTCATACATACATATGCAAGTTTACCCCTTTGTATGACATAAGTAACTTATGCAAGTTAACCTCTTTATGACATATGTGATTCATGCAAGTTTGGGTTGATTATTTATGCTAGTTGGGTTTGATGCTATATGCATGTTGACACCTTTAAAACTCATGTTGATGCTAATTTTATGCAAGTTGAACCCATTGTATTTGTGATGAATCTTCCTTTTTATGTCATGTTAGCGAATCACGTGGGGAACGATGGGGTTAATATACATGTTAATGAAATGGTGTGAAGTTGGTATGATTATGCATACCATAAAGTGGATGGACATAATTGAGTCAATTATGTACATCGTTAAATTTGTAATTAATTAGGGATAATTAATACAAATTATGGGGGTGATTAATTAGGTGTAATTAATCGACTAAGACACGAGGTTGGACCCTTTTGTAGCATAAGACTGCCCGGAACCGACCGGCAAATCCAGCGGCTACAAATGATTGGCCCAATGTGAGAGGTCTTAGGCACAAACTGAATACGTAACAAGTGTATAGACACGAGGTTAGACTCGGTTATGGCGTAAGGCTGCCCGGACCCAACCGGCAAATCCAGCTGCCATAAAAGATAGTCTAATGTGAGAGGTCTTTACAACGGTTACGTTCTTAATCAATTAAAGAACACTTAACCAGATAAGCATGTAGTGGGGCATGAAGGGTTAAGTGGGTGCCTTGGGTGGCATGTGGAGATTAAGTAAGTGCCTTGGGTGGCATGTGGAAATCTAGTGGGTTGCCTTGGGTGGCAATAGAAAATACGATTAGAATACTTAACCAAGTGGAAACATGTAATTAAACATGATTAAAGGGTTAAGTGGGATGCACTAGATAAAATGACAAGCTTAGGTGGTAGCTTGTGGGAGCCCATTTCAACCAGTAACCCATATGTGTCTTATTGGGCTCGACCCATGTCGAGGACGGGACACGCGTACTGGGCTTGACTATAAGAGGCCAAAACGGGTTAGCGGTGGCAACGCGAGTCCAACGGGTTTCATATGCGTGTGTGGACCCGGGCTGGTAGGTAAGACGTTGTTGCATCGTGTAGATATAAGCCATGCACCATTAGTTGTATCGGGTTGCCACTTTGGGGAGTGATACACCCCACTGTGGGGCCAGCACGGGTATCTACGGTAGGGAGCCGATCGCTTGGGGAGTAGTGGGTACACCTAGTGGAGATAGGGGCAGACGGCACCTATGTAGTCAGATAGGGGTACACGAAACTACTGGGTAAATTTTCTAAGTCCTTGGGTGGGATCAACCTTTAAGTAGGAATGACTGGTGTGGTGCAGCTAGTAATTACCCATGGGTGGGTAGATGCGTCTTTACCGTTATCTTAGTTCATCCTATGTCTAGTTGGCTACTTAGTGTAGTCATTTATCCCCAGTCATCACCATACCAAGTTTATATCATACCCTAATTACTTTAATGATTGTGTTGTTAAAGTTATAGGGCTCACTCCGACTTATGTCTGACCCCGTTGTTTTATCTTCTTCCCCCTCAGGTCCTCAGGTTGGGCCTAGCACTAGTGGGCTTTGATCAGATTTCTTTATCTATCCTTTGGAGCTTGGACCGTGATGTAAAGCCCAACTTATCTTTTCTATTATGGCTATTAGTTATGTAGTGGGATTATGTACTTATGTTTTTATCAGGATGAATATTTAGTACTTGACCCTTTTATGGTGTCGTAACTAAACATGTTTATCTTCTGCTGCAATGAAATGATGTTTTAGATCTCAAGTATTATTTATATCTGTCTTGTTGTAATTTTTCTGTTCTATATTCACTTAAAATGCTCCACCGAAGTTAAGGCATTCCCTTAGTGAGTGACCTTAGCGGGCGTGGGGTGTTACAATTTCACCCTAGAGTACATTTTTGTTAAAAACAAGATATGCTCTGGAATAAAGCATCATTAATTGGTAGTTGTAGATCTGATTGATCAGATGGACTTGATTATGAGGAGTTATCTTTGACTTTTTAGATATTTTCCTGAGTTTCTTGACTCCAAACATCTTTGCCAATGGCAACAGAGAAACTTCAAATTTGTACTTTATTAGATGCTTCAGATTATTTAGTGGATCATATATGTTAAGTTCATGTTAAGCTATATTAAGAGGAAAATTTGGTACTGAATCATAGGCAAAGCTCAGTGTCAAGTCTTGTGCTTTAAGGAACTTTTTAGACAAAGTACTTTCTTCTTCTTGAGTTTCTAAGACGATTCTTTTCATTTACGTCGCTTGGGTGGAACCTTGTTTCTAAGACGATTCTTTTCATTTACGTCGCTTGGGTACACAATGCTTTAAGATCTACTTTGAGTACCTTAATAGTTTCATCGTTTCCCATACTGCTTTTTCACATCCAATGATCCTGAAAGGAAAAGCTTTTCAAGATGCTTTTGTTAATGGATCCGTTATCGACTTTCCAATAAAAGATAAGTTTCGGTCGCTTTGATCATGAGCCTTACTACGTAAAGTGGGTCTCTGCGTACTTTGATTTAATCTTGATGGGATAGTTCCGCAATATCAAAGACATGGTCTTTGACTGTGACATCGTTGTCATTACTCTGTCTAGTCTTGTCATAAACTTATCCCTTATCATCTAGGTGTTATGACCCATCCCATGAAGAGTTATTCTTTGAGACGTGGCTTCGCTTCTAGACCACTTTTAGATCTCACAACTTGTCGTTAGCTTATGCGCGTTAATGGGATAATGCCTCATTTTCCATTTATTTTGTACATTCCTTTCATGTGGGCCTATACATTATTTTTTGTGTTTGAAGGGATTCAGCTGCCACTTAGGCAATGAACGGTGGCCTTTAGAGCCGGTACTTGGTTTGATTGAAGCATTATGAATTCTTGATCAAGCCTAACTAGATTTTCGCATCTTTTCCCTTATGATGTAACATACACTCCATGGACTTTGTCACGCCTTTTGACTAGCATAAGAGCTCTCTGCTTTTGACTTTTCAAATGGAATCCGTTTGAGAGAGGAGATAGTTGGCATCTAGGTTGTGCTTAGTTGGGCATGAAGACCGGCTTCGTCTTAACTGAATGCTCATAGCTTTGAAGCCAAGCTCTTATTTGGCTTTACTTGTCCCATTCTATGAATTTGACCAGGTCTCTTTCCCCATTTGAATTCTAGCACAGTGATTTGTTTGCAATTAGGCATAATTGTTGATTTTACCACACCGACTTTCTTATTTTCCTATTTTCGTAGGATCCTATAAAGGGAGGTTCGTCATGTCGCTCTATAAAAAGGCTCCATTGTAGTTTTATCATTGACAATGGATAAGTTCGAACAAATAATTAAGAAATAAAGTGTGAGCTTCTCTACTTTACTGCAAATGAGTTATTTGCTCATGATAGTCCATTTACAATGTTTGAGGCCATCAAACCTACTAATCACAAATAACACACTACAAATGCCTCAGCTGACACTCAGAATCGAAACCGTAAGTACCTGGCAGTTTCATTTGGATTCCAGGCATTGTTCTTACGCGGCTTATTAATCAAAATAGAATGCACCTAATGGTCTCAATTATGGAGTATTGTTATCTTAATTGACTTTTTGGCCATTCAGTTTCTAGTCTAACGAGTGGACATTTTCTCCACTTGAGTCGAGGCCCTCATAGCTCAAGAATCTTTGAGCAATATCTAAGACATACTTTTTCTCCTTGTACATCGTAAGCTAAACTGCGTTGATTGAGTCTATCCTTCGGATGCTTGAATTTTGGCATCATGTGGTGGGCCAAATGTTAGGAATCAGCTTACCAGTTGCCCATGCCTGAGTATGTCCTACAGCTGCATGTCTCAGATTGGGATTACCCGATTGTTTATGCTGTGGTTCACTGTTTTGCACAACCTAGATCAACCTAAGGTTTCACGCATGCAATACTTGCAGCTTTTCCCTGTATATGAAAGATTTTGGCACAAAAGCTTAGTTTTTCCAATGTAATCTTATATGTATGTTTTCCTTTTGTTTTACATGTTGTACATAACTGCATGCATGTATGACATGACTGATTATGTAGTAGTTTATCAAATTATATAACATTGTCTCTATTTGACATAGTCATTTATCACATCTTTGCATATATGAAGATATTAATGCATTTAAGTTAATATATTATATTGTTTAGTTGTCCTTTAGTCTCCAAAATGCTATATTTGGAAAATTAAAACTATTAAGTTAAATAGATTTGAAATTCTCATGAACTTTTCTATTATTTGACTGCATTAGGTCCATCTCAGTTGAGTTCTAGTGCACTTGCTCTAGTTGGGAGAGCTAACAACCATGAATGCGAGCTAGAGTTCTCATATCTGTTAGGAGAATAGACACTTTAGGCAATGCATTTGACTACCCTAGTTTGATTTGCACGAATGATCACATCTTCTTAAGTTATTATTCTGGTCGCTTGGTTATTTTACCATGGCCACATTTTTCCTATTCATCGTTGCATTGGCTATGCCATAATTACTGGTGCTAGTGGCTTACATAGGAACGCCTTGAGTTTGGGGCTTCTTCTTAGTGTTACTTTAAAAAATGGAATGATTATTAATATATCTTGGTTGTTTGCTTTGCCGGTTAGTTCCAATCTTTGGGAACTGGTTAATCGGTTGCTTGCTTTCAACCATTATTTGGATGGTGCCTCCAACGCTCTGATTCATCAATAGTGTAACACCCCGTATGTTGAATAACTTACTATAATATAAAACAGGGCAGAATTAAACTTTAAAATCTGAATCTGGGGAAACGGGCTATGCCATTGCGTTCGTCTCGGAAAAATACGCGAAATAGATCCGAGTTTTCGAAAATCGAAGTCCGTATGACCCAGATATGGCCCGAAGAAGTTTCAGAAAATTTAAATAAAAAAAAACAGATTTAAAAACAGAAATTTCAAATTTCAGAAGTGGCGGGAAAATTCCCGCCAGACCCAGGGGGTCGACCTGGGGGTCGACTGGGGAGTTGACCTCCCCCCCTACCCAGGTCGACTGGGGAGTCAACCCTAGGGTCGACCTGGGGGTCGACCTCCCTGGTCGAGCCCAGGTGACCTGGGTGCATCAGCTTGGCTTTTGGACTGTGTTTTGGTGGCTAGGACGTGATCTGACGGCTCTAACCTAATTTAGGGTTAATCTAAGGGCCTAAACTACATCCTAATTCTATAAATACACCCTAAGACTACCCTAATTCATACTAAAATTTGAGACAACGTCGTTATGCCGTCAAAATGCAACTTGAAGGAGCCTCCATCAATCTAAAGAGGAAGATAGCTTCTCAAATCAACCTCTAATCAATTTTAGCAACTTAATCTTCTTCTTAGGAGTGCTAATCAACAAGTTGTGAGTTTTCTATAGCTTTAATGACCAATTATTGAAATGATTATGGTAGGATATGATGAGGTTATGGCTATGAATGTGGATCAATGCATGTTATGCAAGTTATATACTATGTGTTAATGATGGTATGCATGTTATGCAAGTTATATGCTATGTGTTTATGATGTTATGCAAGTTATGTGCTATAAGTTCATGATGTTATGCAAGTTATGCAAGTCATATGCTATGTGATTATGATGTTATGCAAGTTATGCAAGTCATATGCTATGTGATTACGATGTTATGCAAGTTATGCAAGTCATATGCTATGTGTTTATGATGTTATGCAAGTTATGCAAGTCATATGAGAAACATTGATCCATTATGACACCATGATATGCAAATTTGGTGTATGCAAGTTCATCTATGATATGTATGCAAGTTTGGTGTATGATTATATGCAAGTTCATACATGACATGATATGCAAGTTTGTTGTATGATTATATGCAAGTTCATCTATGACATGATATGCAAGTTTGGTGTATGATTATATGCAAGTTCATACATGACATGATATGCAAGTTTGGTGTTTGATTTTATGCAAGTAACATGTGCAAGTTTACACCTTTGTATGATATGCATACATATGCAAGTTAACCCCTTGGTATGTCATACATACATATGCAAGTTTACCCCTTTTTTGTACGACATAAATAACCTATGCAAGTTAACCTCCTTATGACATATGTGATTCATGCAAGTTTGGGTTGATTATTTATGCTAGTCGGGTTGATGTTATATGCATGTTGACACCTTTAAACCCATATTGATGTTATGCAAGTTGAACCTATTGTATTTGTGATGAATCTTCCCTTTTATGTCATGTTCGCGAATTACGTGGGGGACGATGGGGTTAATATACATGTTAATGAAATGGTGTGAAGTTGGTATGATTATGCATACCATAAAGTGGATGGACATAATTGAGTCAATTATGTACATCGTTAAATTTGTAATTAATTAGGGATAATTAATACAAATTATGGGGGTGATTAATTAGGTGTAATTAATCGACTAAGACACGAGGTTGGACCCTTTTGTAGCATAAGACAGCCCGGAACCGACCGACATATCCAGCGGCTACAAATGATTGGCCCAATGTGAGAGGTCTTAGGCTCAAACTAAATACGTGACAAGTGTATAGACACGAGGTTAGACTCGGTTATGGCGTAAGGCTGCCCGGACCCGACCGGCAAATCCAGCTGCCATAAAAGATAGTCTAATGTGAGAGGTCTTTACAACGGTTACGTTCTTAATCAATTAAGAAACACTTAACCATATTAGCATGTAAAGGGACATGAGGGGTTAAGTGGGTGCCTTGGGTGGCATGTGGAAAAATCTAGAGATTGCCTTGGGTGGCAATAGAAAATACGATTAGAATACTTAACCAAAGTGGAACATGTAATTAAACATGATTAAAGGGTTAAGTGGGTGCCTTGGGTGGCATGAGGAAATCTAGTGGTTGCCTTGGGTGGCAATAGAATATAAGATTAGAATACTTAACCAAAGTGGGACATGTAATTAAACATGATTAAAGGGTTAAGTGGGTGCCTTGGGTGGCATGAGGAAATCTAGTGGTTGCCTTGGGTGACAATAGAAGATAAGATTAGAATACTTAAACAAAGTGGGACATGTAATTAAACATGATTAAAGGGTTAAGTGGGTGCCTTGGGTGGCATGTGGAAAAATCTAGTGGGTTGCCTTAGGTGGCAATAGAGAATACGACTAGAATACTTAACCAAAGTGGAACATGTAACTAAACATGATTAAAGGGTTAAGTGGGTGCCTTGGGTGGCATGTGGAAATCAAGTGGGTGCCTTGGGTGGCATGTAGAAATCTAATGGGTGCCTTGAGTGGCAATTGAAATATGATTAGATGACTTAACCAAACCTTAACATGTAAGTGGGCATGATTATGAAAAAGGGGTTAAGTGGGATGCACTAGATAAAATGACAAGCTTAAGTAGTAGCTTGTGGGGGCCCATTTCAACCAGTAACCCATATGTATCTTATTGGGCTCGACCCATGTCGAGGATGGGACACGCGTACTGGGCTTGACTATAAGAGGCCAAAACGGGGTAGCGGTGGCAACGCGAGTCCAACGGGTTTCATATGCGTGTGTGGACCCGGGCTAGTAGGTAAGACGTTGTTGCATCGTGTAGATATAAGCCGTGCACCATTGATATTATCGGGTTGCCGCTTTGGGGAGTGATACACCCCACTGTGGGGCCAACACGGGTATCTACGGTAGGGAGCCGATCGCTTGGGGAGTAGCAGGTACGCCTAGTGGAGATAGGGGCAGACGGCACCTATGTAGTCAGCTAAGGGTACAAGAGACTACTATTAAAATTACTAAGTTGTGGGTACACCTAGTGGAGATAGGGGCAGACGGCACCTATGTAGTCAGCTAGGGGTACACGAAACTACTATTAAAAATTACTAAGTACACTTAGTGGGATCAACCTTTAAGTAGGAATTACCCTTGGGTGGGTGGATCTGGTGTGGTGCAGTGTAGGAATTACCCTTGGGTGGGTAGATCTAGTGTGGTGCAGTGTAGTATTTATCCTTGGGTGGATAGGCGCGTCTTTACCATTATCTTAGTTTATCCTAAGTCTAGTTGGCTACTTAGTGTAGTCATTTATCCCCAGTCGTACCGTACCAGGTTTATATCATACCATAATTACTTTAATGATTGTATTGTTAAGGTTATAGGGCTCACTCAGACTTATGTCTGACCCCGTTGTTTTTATCTTTTCCCCAACCCTCAGGTTCTCAGATTCTCAGAGTGGGCCTAGCACTAGTGGGTTTTGATCAGATTGCTTTATCTATCTTTTGGAGCTTGGACTCTTGAAGAAAAGCTTGGTTATCTTTTCTCTTATGGCTATTAGTATGTAGTGGGATTATGTACTTATGTTTTAACGAGATGGATATTTTGTACTTGACTCTTGTTGGTTTTTGAGATGTAACCTAACATGTTTACCTTCTGCTGCAATGAAATGATGTTTTAAATTTCATGTATTACTTATATCTGTCTTGTTGTAATTTTTCAGTTCTATATTCACTTAAATACTCCACCGAAGCTAAGGCATTCCCTTTGTGAGTGACCTTAGCGGGTGTGGGGTGTTACACGTGGTATCAGAGCTTAAGGTTACCAGAACAGATAAAACTTTTAGAAAACTATTTTTCTAAAAACATTTTTGGAAGAAGTATTTTCAAAAACATGTCTTTTAAGAGAAAAGTTTTTGAAAGAAAAGCATAATCCCCAAATAGCCATATCTTTATCCTTCGGATTCTCCGTTTTGAATCTCTTCCTCTTTCTCTTTTTGAATTTCCCCTCCGCGTATAGAAGTCTTTTTATGATAAATAAGGACTTCCGCATGAAGGACGGAAGAACCACTTCAAGGGACTAAGACGTTTGCCAGGCTAAGAAGTTAGTCCAAGGAGGAGGAGGGCTTATAGGTACCTTTAAGATGGACGAGAGAGGAAGGTTCAAATAGCTATTAGGTAAATAAAGGACGAAACCTCATCGTGGTAAGAAGGCCACGAAAGGAGAATGTGAAGGGGAAGGCTAGTTGTTTTGGAGGAATAGGACACCTTGGGGTTGTCCAAAGAGGTAAGGACGAAGTACAGGATCTTCTGGAGGGTAGATGTATTCCCTCACGACGGGTATACCTGATGGGGGTAGGACCGTCTAAGTTGAAATTTGGTTCTCTCGATCATCCTGTTCGAACTTTATTCGACTCTAGTGCACCACATTCATTTATCTCATCATCATTAGTTGAGTCACTGCACCTAGACACCAGTTTAGTAGATGATCCCGTGGTTGGTTCAAACCCAATTGGGGGCTCCACTTATTTGTCCATGATATGTTTGGGTTTGAAGATTTCCATACATAGCGTTGAGTTTATAGGTGATGCTTTTGTTTGGGCTTCACAGGCTATGGGTTGATTTTGGGCATGGACTGGTTATCCAGTAATGGTGCCGTTTTTGATTGCGAAAAGAGAGTTGTTGGGCTCATAACCCGCTTGGGTAACACTCTCGAGATCTCTTGTAATCCCATAGGTTTTGTTATGCTAAGTTATCTTGAATCGCTTGACGCTTCGGTCAAGAGTTTGCGATCTGTTAGAGTGGTCCGGGAATACTCGGATGAGTTTGGGGGAGGTGAAGGGCTTACCTCCGAAGCGGGAGATAGACTTCCGAATATATCTGGTGGAAAATGCTAAGCAAGTATCATTGCCAGTGCGCCACATGGCTCCTCATGAGACGAGGGAACTCCATAAGCAAGTAGGGGAGTTGCTTGAGAAGGGGTTCATAAGACGAAGTATATCGGGGTGGGGTGCTCCAGTAGTTTTTGCTACGAAGGCGGATGGGTCCCTCAGACTTTGTGTAGACTATAGAGAACTCAACAAACTCACAAAGAAGAAAAGACACTCATTGCCAAGGATGGATGATCTCTTTGATCAGTTGGTTGGCGCCTCAGTGTTTTCGCAGTGGGATTTGGCCACGGAGTTTCATCAGTTGGGAGTGACTGAGGATAGTATAGAGAAGACCGCCTTTAGGACTCCGGATGGTTTCTATGAGTGGCTTGTGATGCCATTTGGTTTGACGAACTCCCCCGCATACTTTGTTGATTTGATGAGTAGAGTGTTCAGGGAGTACCTAAATAACTTCGTTGTGGTCTTTGTGGATGACATCTTGGTCTTTTCTAAAAAGCGAAATAAGTTTTCATGTGTGTTGAATAGGTTAAGCAAAGCCAGTTATTTGATCAACGGTGGTTTTGGAGCAAGACTGGCAAGGACATCTAGAGTTGGACAAGGGCTTAATTATTTAGCCGTTTTTAACTAGTATCATCTCACGTAAGTCGTCTGAATTCGAAGGAGGTGTCCCTTGGGTGTTTGTCTGATATTGGTTTAGGCCTTTGGGGCTTGCACTTGGGGGATGCCGAGTTCGACTAGGATGGTCTGCATGAGAGATGGATAGTTTTGATGATTTTTTATGGGAGAATATCCTGGTATTTCTCCAGAAGTGGAGAAAAGCATGCCCTACATCTTAGGGAAGTGTTGGAGACTCTTCGAGCGCATAGTCTTGAGACAGCAAAGGTGGATGGAGTTTTTAGCATCCTAAGATTTCGAGATAGCGTATACACCTGGCAAGGGTAACGTGGTGGCGGACGCCTTGAGTAGAAAAAGGTTGTCCTTGAGTTCATTATTCGTGGAACGACGAAGCTTGGAATTTATCTCGATGTTTGATTTCAGACCTTCCGTTGACTTTATACCCGGTTTGCTAGCATCCTTGGAGGTCAGACCTACTCTTTTGAGACGGATTGGCGAGGCATAGAGGGACGACCCACAGTTGGTTGAGTTGGCATGGAGGCTCATAAGGGAGAGTCCAGCCATTTGAGTAGGTACACCCTAGACGATAGGGGGTGCTTGCGTAGAGACGGTAGACTTTGTGTACCGCAAGACGAGGGTTTAGGGAAGGCTATTCTTGATGATGCACACCGTTCTAGGATGACCATTTATCCCGGTGGGGACAAGATGTACCAGGACATGAAGCAAGTTTTCTTTTGGGCCGGTATGAAGAAAGATGTGACCGAGTATGTCGCTAGATGCTTGGTGTACCAACAGGTGAAAGCGGAGCAAAAGAAACCGGGTGGGTTGCTTCACCCATTGGAAGTTCCGCAATGGAAGTGGGATAGCGTCTCGATGGATTTTATTGATGAGTTACCAAGATCGAGGAAGGGTAATACGGGAATTTGGGTTTACTAAGAGTGCTCATTTCATACCCGTAAAGAGCAAGAGGACTGCTCCATGGCTAGCTTCAGTTTATCTTCGAGAGATAGTTCGGTTGCATAGGGAACATGACGTATTCCATGTGTCACATTTGAGGAAGTGCCTACATGAGACCGCAGAGGTGGTAGAGCCGAGCTTGCTTAGAGTAGTAGAGGTGGAGCGTGATGCGACTATTCGACGAGCTCCTACCCGCATCCTTGGGTCAGATATTAGGAAGTTGAGAAACAGAGAGGTTCGACTAGTCAAATGCCAAGGGGAGAAGATGCGAGCAATGCTACTTGGGAAACAGAAGCGAAGATGTGTTCATTGTACCCATTCCTTTTTGAGGGTATGTCCTTTAAACTTCTCCTTTATCGTTTGTCTAGTGCTTATCTTATCTTTAGTATGTCCTCTCATTAGTACCTTTGACCTTTAGATAGGGAAAACCTATGGTTGAAACATGTGTTTGAGACATGTTATGTTTGATGGATGCGTGTGGATGCAAGTGGTTGCTAGTGGTTGCTCGTGGATGCATATACACACACTCTAGGCACTAGATCGGCTCAATCACTTCATATTGCATATTGCATAAAATTGTGTGTAGGTAGCTATATTAATGGATGCATAATGGTTGTATTATCACATGGATGATGCATTTTGGTGTATGGTTGTGCACACATGTAGAGATAGTGTGTGTCGATAGGGTTCTTTTGCATACATATTGGATGCATGGCACTATCATGGTTTGCATTAAGGAGGTCAACTGAATTGGTAGACCGCCTAATTTTGCATTAGACAGGGAACATATACACACACTCTTTGCATATGTTCATACAGCATTAGAAACTCTAAGGACAATGGATGCCAGTGTTTGATGGTTTGAGTAGATGGTTGTTTGGTTGGTAGGATACGTTCTTCTTGACTTAGAGATTTCGGGGACGAAATCCTTTAAGTAGGGGAGAATGTAACACCCCGTATGTTGAATAACTTACTATAATATAAAACAGGGCAGAATTAAACTTTAAAATCTGAATCAGGGGAAACGGGCTATGCCTTCGTCTCGGAAAAAGACGCGAAATAGAGTCCGAGTTTTCGAAAATCAGAGTCCGTATGACCCAGATATGGCCCGAAGAAGTTTCAGAAAATTAAAAAAAAAACAGATTTAAAAACAGAAATTTCAAATTTCAGAAGTGGCGGGAAAATTCCCGCCAGACCCAGGGGGTCGACCTGGGGGTCGACTGGGGAGTCGACCTCCCCCCCCCCCCCCCCAGGTCGACTGGGGAGTCGACCCTAGGGTCGACCTGGGGGTCGACCTCCCTGGTCGAGCCCAGGTGACCTGGGTGCATCAGCTTGGCTTTTGGGCTGTGTTTTGGTGGCTAGGACGTGATCTGACGGCTCTAACCTAATCTAGGGTTAATCTAAGGGCCTAAACTACATCCTAATTCTGTAAATACACCTTAAGACTACCCTAATTCATACTAAAATTTGAGACAACGTCGTTATGCCGTCAAAATGCAACTTGAAGGAGCCTCCATCAATATAAAGAGGAAGATAGCTTCTCAAATCAACCTCTAATCAATTTTAGCAACTTAATCTTCTTCTTAGGAGTGCTAATCAACAAGTTGTGAGTTTTCTATAGCCTTAATGACCAATTATTGAAATGATTATGGTAGGATATGATGAGGTTATGGCTATGAATGTGGATCAATGCATGTTATGCAAGTTATATGCTATGTGTTAATGATGTTATGCATGTTATGCAAGTTATATGCTATGTGTTTATGATGTTATGCAAGTTATGTGCTATAAGTTCATGATGTTATGCAAGTTATGCAAGTCATATGCTATGTGATTATGATGTTATGCAAGTTATGCAAGTCATATGCTATGTGATTATGATGTTATGCAAGTTATGCAAGTCATATGCTATGTGTTTATGATGTTATGCAAGTTATGCAAGTCATATGAGAAACATTGATCCATTATGACACCATGATATGCAAGTTTGGTGTATGCAAGTTCATCTATGATATGTATGCAAGTTTGGTGTATGATTATATGCAAGTTCATACATGACATGATATGCAAGTTTGGTGTATGATTATATGCAAGTTCATCTATGACATGATATGCAAGTTTGGTGTATCATTATATGCAAGTTCATACATGACATGATATGCAAGTTTGGTGTTTGATTTTATGCAAGTAACATGTGCAAGTTTACACCTTTGTATGATATGCATACATATGCAAGTTAACCCCTTGGTATGTCATACATACATATGCAAGTTGACCCCTTTTTGTATGACATAAATAACCTATGCAAGTTAACCTCCTTATGACATATGTGATTCATGCAAGTTTGGGTTGATTATTTATGCTAGTTGGGTTGATGCTATATGCATGTTGACACCTTTAAACCCATGTTGATGTTATGCAAGTTGAACCCATTGTATTTGTGATGAATCTTCCCTTTTATGTCATGTTCGCGAATTACATGGGGGACGATGGGGTTAATATACATGTTAATGAAATGGTGTGAAGTTGGTATGATTATGCATACCATAAAGTGGATGGACATAATTGAGTCAATTATGTACATCGTTAAATTTGTAATTAATTAGGGGTAATTAATACAAATTATGGGGGTGATTAATTTGGTGTAATTAATCGACTAAGACACGAGGTTGGACCCTTTTGTAGCATAAGACAGCCCGCAACCGACCGACATATCCAGCGGCTACAAATGATTGGCCCAATGTGAGAGGTCTTAGGCTCAAACTAAATACGTGACAGGTGTATAGACACGAGGTTAGACTCGGTTATGGCATAAGGCTGCCTGGACCCGACCGGCAAATCCAGCTGCCATAAAAGATAGTCTAATGTGAGAGGTCTTTACAACGGTTACGTTCTTAATCAATTAAGAAACACTTAACCATATTAGCATGTAAAGGGACATGAGGGGTTAAGTGGGTGCCTTGGGTGGCATGTGGAAAAATCTAGAGATTGCCTTGGGTGGCAATAGAAAATACGATTAGAATACTTAACCAAAGTGGAACATGTAATTAAACATGATTAAAGGGTTAAGTGGGTGCCTTGGGTGGCATGAGGAAATCTAGTGGTTGCCTTGGGTGGCAATAAAAGATAAGATTAGAATACTTAACCAAAGTGGGACATGTAATTAAACATGATTAAAGGGTTAAGTGGGTGCCTTGGGTGGCATGAGGAAATCTAGTGGTTGCCTTGGGTGACAATAGAAGATAAGATTAGAATACTTAACCAAAGTGGGACATGTAATTAAACATGATTAAAGGGTTAAGTGGGTGCCTTGGGTGGCATGTGGAAAAATCTAGTGGGTTGCCTTAGGTGGCAATAGAGAATACGACTAGAATACTTAACCAAAGTGGAACATGTAATTAAACATGATTAAAGGGTTAAGTGGGTGCCTTGGGTGGCATGTGGAAATCAAGTAGGTGCCTTGGGTGGCATGTAGAAATCTAGTGGGTGCCTTGAGTGGCAATTGAAATATGATTAGATGACGTAACCAAACCTTAACATGTAAGTGGGCATGATTATGAAAAAGGGGTTAAGTGGGATGCACTAGATAAAATGACAAGCTTAAGTAGTAGCTTGTGGGGGCCCATTTCAACCAGTAACCCATATGTATCTTATTGGGCTCGACCCATGTCGAGGACGGGACACGCGTACTGGGCTTGACTATAAGAGGCCAAAACGGGGTAGCGGTGGCAACGCGAGTCCAACGGGTTTCATATGCGTGTGTGGACCCGGGCTGGTAGGTAAGACGTTGTTGCATCGTGTAGATATAAGCCGTGCACCATTGATATTATCGGTTTGCCACTTTGGGGAGTGATACACCCCACTGTGGGGCCAGCACGGGTATCTACGGTAGGGAGCCGATCGCTTGGGGAGTAGCAGGTACGCCTAGTGGAGATAAGGGCAGACGGCACCTATGTAGTCAGCTAGGGGTACAAGAGACTACTATTAAAATTACTAAGTTGTGGGTACACCTAGTGGAGATAGGGGCAGACGGCACCTATGTAGTCAGCAAGGGGTACACGAAACTACTATTAAAAATTACTAAGTACACTTAGTGGGATCAACCTTTAAGTAGGAATTACCCTTGGGTGGGTGGATCTGGTGTGGTGCAGTGTAGGAATTACCCTTGGGTGGGTAGATCTAGTGTGGTGCAGTGTAGTATTTATCCTTGGGTGGATAGGCGCGTCTTTACCGTTATCTTAGTTTATCCTAAGTCTAGTTGGCTACTTAGTGTAGTCATTTATCCCCAGTCGTACCGTACCAGGTTTATATCATACCCTAATTACTTTAATGATTGTATTGTTAAGGTTATAGGGCTCACTCAGACTTATGTCTGACCCCGTTGTTTTTATCTTTTTCCCCAACCCTCAGGTTCTCAGAGTGGGCCTAGCACTAGTGGGTTTTGATCAGATTGCTTTATCTATCTTTTGGAGCTTGGACTCTTGAAGAAAAGCTCGGTTATCTTTTCTCTTATGGTTATTAGTATGTAGTGGGATTATGTACTTATGTTTTAACGAGATGGATATTTTGTACTTGACTCTTGTTGGTTTTTGAGATGTAACCAAACAAGTTTACCTTCTGCTGCAATGAAATGATGTTTTAAATTTCATGTATTACTTATATCTGTTTTGTTGTAATTTTTCAGGTCTATATTCACTTAAATACTCCACCGACGCTAAGGCATTCCCTTTGTGAGTGACCTTAGCGGGTGTGGGGTGTTACAAATAGTCTTAGAGTTAGAGATGCAATCACATTACTGTTTAAAACTTTGGAAGTGGGTACATGCTTGATTCTGTTATAAGATCTGTTCGTTTTTGTCGAGACTCATACTTAGGTTTCACTAGTAGCTGACCTCCATTCAGTGTCTGAGCTTGATGACATCTTGTTCATCAAAATAAGTTGGTGAGTTAACAGATTGCTTCCATAGTGATATAAGTCTCCAAAGTTTGATGTCTTCCCCACCACCTTTCAAATTCATTGAGCCTGACATTATCCTTACCGCCTCCATCATTGTTTTTCATCTCTATCACGTTTTTTTAGAACCTTCCATGTCTCTAATTTAAAACTAGGTCCTTATTCGAAGTAGGTCATTGTATTGCAAAGTTTGGATGACCCTTCAGTATGAGTAAAAAGAGATAGTGCTAGCATTGAGCATACGAGACTTAGAATGAAGGCGAGAAAGATGACATATGAGAAGGTCAAGGGGTGACTAGGAAGAGCATGTACATGATAAGAGTCCCTTAAGGTATCGTGAGTGTAAATCGCTGAATGGACCTACAAGCAAAACTAGGATGTTAAGTTTTGAGTGGACTAGAGCTCATCCTCGCTATTTCCGCTAGTGAGACTATTTGGTTTGATATGGGAGGCAGAGAATGCTATGGATTGCATTTGGATACTAGTCATAATGGAGCAGGGGTGAGAAGTGCCCTAATTTTCTATTTGCTCTTACTCATGTTACGTAGGGTTCTCTTTTCCTCCCTTTTGAATCAACTGGGTCGATATTGTATTAATTGAGTTTGCGCCCAACATTGTAGTTAAAATAATGCTGGAATTCATTAACGGACCTAATGGGACTATGGTATAATTCATCTCAGCCGATTTTTTCTAGCGATCGGAGCATAGGTTGCCCTCATGTGTCACATAACTGTTTATGCGCTTCAAGCAGTTTCCCAAACTTTATGGTGACTGGTTTTGTTTTATTTCATTGCCATGTGCCATAAACAATTTACTTTTTATTGGTTACGAGTGCTTGGCCTTGCCATTCGTACTGGATGTGCTTTTGTAAATAAACGCTATGTGATAATAGGATTGCTTTAGTCTGCATTTTGCCTTCCGACCATATGTCTGTATCTCCGTAGCATTTTATTTTTGTGCAGTACTTTGCTTCTTGCGTAATATTTTGATTCACCGTGCTAGGCCTATGGTATGTTTTATTCTAATGGTGCTTGTGTCATTGTGGGTGGCATATCCCCTAATACCATGGATCATCACACATTTGAATCTTCTTTTACTTCTCCTTTGTTGCCTCTATTTTATAGTAAGTGCCTGACTTCACCAACTTGCGAATGGCTTAGCGTATTGAATCTCGAGTTGTCATTGCGGGAATTTCCCGACCTCACTATTCTAGAGTTCATGGTTGTTGCATTGGCTTTGAATTATTTTATGATTTCATAGTTTCCTTTTGAGCGTCACTTATCCTTCAAGACAAGGAACTCCCAGCGATAATCAAGTTTTGTACCGTAATGGTAAGGGTTGTTTTCTTCTGGGGAAAGAATGCTTGCTCGTCGAAGATAATTGATCTCAAGTGTCGGAGGTATCCAGTCTGAGTTGGGGACAAGAAAGCCCTTCCATTGGAGACTCTAGGTCCTCTACTTAAAGGGTTTCACCCTCGGTTGGGGAGGTAAGGATGCCCTTTTATCGGAGACATTTACCTTAGTAGTTGTGGGTCCTCGAATGGGATTAAGGGAGCCTTCTTTTTGGAGTCGTGAGCGCAGCTTTGAACATGCTGACCTCATGGCGGGAGTGAGGGAGACTTCTCTTTGGAGTCGTGAGCTCAACAGTAAAAGGCTCTTTAACTCGTGTAGTGACAAGGATGTTAGCTTTGGAGTCACGAGCTTAGCTTTGGAAGTGCTGAGCTTGAAGGGAAGTGAGGGAGCCTTCTCTTTGGAGTTGCGATCCCAATAGTTAGAGGGTTTCCTTATGTTTGGGAATGAGGGTGCCTACTTTCGATATGATGAATTCTGCTTTGGAAGTGCGAACCTTGAGTGGAGGTGAGGTTGCCTACAACATCAAAGACGTTAGTTGCAATGGTTGGAGACGTTAGTCCTCTATTTTAGGTGATTGAGGCGAGACTTGCAACATTGGCGACGTAAGTCTCAACGGTCGGAGGTATTAGTCCGCAATTTGAAAGGTTACCTAATATTATCTATTATGTCTTGCCCCTGCTTTCTAAAGTCTACATTCGGCTATAGTTGGCTATGTTCCCCAAGGCTGGACAATTTTTTGTTGTTGATCTAATTTGTGCCTTGGTGAATGTCAGGCATTAGAGTGCCTCAGCAGAAGTGAGGGCCTGAAGTGCCTCAACGAAAGTGAGGGCATTGAGTACCTCAACAGTTGTGAGGGCTTTGAGTAACTCAGTGGAATCGAGTGCCTCAACGGAAGTGAAGGCTTTGAGTGCCTCAGTGGAAGTGAGGTTTTTGAGTGCCTTAGTGGAAGTGAGGGCCTTGAGTGCCTCAGCCGAAACGAGGGCTTTGAGTGCCTCAATAAAAGTAAAGGCTTTGAGTGCCTTAACTGGGGTGAGGGATTTTGGTGGCGATTGATCTCCTCGTCCAACGTCCTCTACATTCATTCTTCCATGACCGACGGTTATTACTTTGGTTACGTTTTTGATGCAAAGAGTTTTTGAGTACTAGCGAGTCTTGATATAGTACACTTGGTAGTAAATTTGATTCAATTTCATTTGTTTTATGTGTTGTGCTCATTGACTCTATTCGAGTTTGCTTCAAACTCTAAGTCGATGTTGTGATTTCTGCATATGCAATTTTATGCTCTTTGTTTACACTTTTCATCATTTAAATTGCTTTTTAGAGTTCACTGAGTTTTTGTAGAGCAAAGACAAACGATTAATTTCAAACACATAATTATTTTTCCAAGATTAGAGAATTGAAATACCATCTATGGTTGTCATCTTGAAGGTCTCGTCTAATAGCTTCTGTCCAATTACATAGGGCCTTTCCCAGTTTGGCCTAAATTCTCCTATGTTCGTCATGACCTATTTGAGGATGAGGCCTCAAACTCTAAAAGATCTATGGTGGGATTTTGCATTGAAATGTCTAGCTAATCTTTTTTCGGTGTACTACAATTCCAAGTTCCACCTCCTCTTTTTTTCGTCGATTTGATTAAGATCTTCAAGTGGTGATTGGTCGTTCTTATCAATTTGCAAGTGAGAGATCGTTGATGGCCTTTTGACATTGTTGTCGCTTTGCGATGGTAACAGTCTTTAGGTAACACCTACTTTATCATAACGTTGACAGTCATTGGACAATATTGCTTCTTGGTGATGTTAATAGTCTTTAGATAACATCGATAATGCTAACAGTCATAGGACAATGTTTCTAGTTGCTAAACCAATCTCAAGCATAGATAGAGTTTCGTTAACTGTTATGAGCTTGCCAGTTTCATCCAAGAGTTTCCAATCAATTACACGGGGTCCTATCCTTGCTTGATCTAAATACTCTAGTATCCGTCATAATTTACTTGAGAATGAGATCTTTGAATTCAGAGGTCTGTTTGTGAAGTTTAGCTTTGAAGTGTCTTGTCACCTTTCCTTGTTGTACTGTTATTATCAGCTTTGCTTCTTTATTGGGTATTGGTAGACTAGGTTGAGCTGAAGATCCCTGAGGTCATGTGGCTCCATCACCCTTTTGCGCATCTTTGAAATTTTCTCGATATTTTCTAAATTTTTGGTCCTACCTCGTTGCTTTAGCACATGCATGCAATACTTATTGTGAGTCAGTTCTTCTACTTGATTATACAATGTCAGGTAGGCTTCAATTCATTCTTGGCAATTGGTTTTTCTGAGCTTAAACAATTCTTGAAGGCCTTACATTGGACTGAGTAATTGTCATTGCTTCGCTCATAGTCCATAGATACCTATACAATGAAATAGTTTTAGATTAGTCATATTGCTATAAGGAGGGGCAGCTGAGATAGTATGCTTATTAAGGTATCATGTTCTCAGAATATTATTAGTAAATGAAGTTTAAGTTGGACTGAATTTGCATTCTTCATTCCTCCTTTTCGTTCATTCCTGGGTTTTCACTATGATTCTTGAGCCGAATTTAGATTAGGAACGTGTTTCATCCATTTACGTTTTTCGAGATCCTTTCCTCTTTTGACTTCAGCTAGTCCTCTACTTGTGTAGTTCTTTTGTGGTAGTCTTACACTATGTAGAAGAGTTCAGAGCTAGGTTGCACAAATCCCTTGAAGAGAATATTATCCTTCTCTTTTTATCTTACCCTTGTAGAGTACTTCATATCTCTCTATCTGAATGTTCGTTGAACTTATTATGTCCCCCTTCGAATGACCCAATCTGAATTTGAGGAAATTTGATGGATCAATGTCGATCCATCACCTATAGATCAGTATTGATCCACAAAGGCAGGTTATTTTTGTTTAAATTTTTCTTGGAAGAAATGTGATGTTGTAGCAGAACCAATCTGTAACAACCCGAAAATCTGGGCCAGTTAAAAATTTTTATTTTAGCGAATTTGGATATTTAAAATTGATTATTTTAAATAGATCTCTATAAACGGTTTAGGTGAATAGTGCTTGTTGTCCTTGGAGTTTAGAAGTCGTGGAGGACGGATTTTAGTAGAGTTACAGCAGACAAAGTTTAGATTTTCTTTTTGTAGGAGAGACAGATGTATTTATAATAATTCTGAAAGGTATTGGACCGAACCCAGTTGTAAGTAGACTCAATGTAGTAGGAGAAGCCCATGCAAGATGCCATAACCCAAAATACTCTAGTACTATGGACCGTTATCAATCCACAGGCTATGGAATAGTACCGGTCCATAGACTTAGAAATTTTTTCCTTCTAGTCTCCAAATATTGTTTCCTTAAGCTCTTGTGATCCTTCTCACAATGTTTGGATTGACTTAGTCTTCATTATCTTGCACTTATAGGTCCATCATCCCGACATGTGCAATTTTAGTTCAGTCCATCGAGTTATAATAGCTAGGTGAATCCAATTGACTTCAAACTTCATTGATAGGATAGTTAGAGGATGACACAAGAGGTGGAATAGGCATTGATGTGCCAGGGCCATTGCTATGGACCAGTGCAGGTCCATACGGTATGGACCGATGTCAGTCTACACACTCAAACTTTTTAGGCTTCTAATTTCTTGTCTAGCCTTATATTTTTGTCTTGAGTGGGTTTGTGAAGCTTGGGTTGAATCAGAAATCATGTACTCTTCCTTTCTTGTGAATCTCTCCTTCGGTTTCGAAACCGGGTTAACACATATGACTTATCTAGTTTACAAGAAGTGTTATATCATATGGGCATCTCTAGTCAGTTAAGTGTTGAATATTCAACGTTGGAATATTTAGCCCTAATGGGGCTGGATTTCCCAATGGTCAGACGCCTATTTAGTGGGCATCTAATGTCAAAGCGTTTGTTAAATAGGTGCCCGTCCCCTCTTACAACCCCTTCACCTGGCCATTTCCGTCTTCACTCTTAATTTTTGATTTTTTTTTTTTTTTCGAAAGTTCGATCGAAATGCCACCACATCCATCTAAAAAAGTTTTAAAAAAAATTTAGGCATTAACAAGAGCAAGTTGAACCATTACATGTTCCTCCAGCACCCAAGATTTAAATTGATGATATTTGCATATTGCATCAGCTTCCATATAGTTATGGCACAGGGCCGAAACCGCAATGACCATAATGTAGATTTATTTATTTTAGATCAATTTATATATATTAATCTTATATTCGCTTTAAACAAATGATTGTATAAATAAAAGTATTAATAATTAAATTATTTATAGGATTAGTACATTCACTACCGTGGTAGTTGGGCCAAGTGTATTACACAATTTTATGATACATCTCCTTGATCCTATTGTAAAAGGCTATAGGCTAGCCCTTTTAGCTGATTTATCGATTAAGCATTTTCAGTAATTTCATAGGCCTCTTATTCAGGACTTAGTTCAGTGGAGGTGGCCTACCATGAATACATTCCATTTTATTGACTTTGAGCTGGGTATTACACCCGTAGACTACTTCATGTTTATCGGCATTGAGATCGGTCACGTTAGTCTTAGATCCTTACCATTTGACGAGCTATACGAGTCCCCCAATTTGTGTACTATGTTTTTTTACCTCTTCTCAATGTCAATTGCATTAGCTGTGGTTCTGTGAAGTTTGCATATCTGCAACATCATATCAACATTTATAAAGATAGAGCCTATATGATTGATGTAGTCATTAGAGCTTTTCTATTGTATTTGTTTGGTTTGACCTTTACTCAAACCAAAATAGTGTTGTTTGATTAGGTTATCTTGCATCTCTTGATTGTCTAAACCAACTTCATGCTATTTATTAGCTCACCCTATTCTAAGTACACTTTGTACTGCATTAGATACATTTGTACTTGGCAATGTCAAATAGATGTATTCTTTCTAGTACATATTGTGGTCGTGGTACCACCAGCATACGACAAACTTGCATCCGTGCATTCAAGAGATAGCCAATCAGTCTGTTGATCAGTACTTCCCTCAAATGAGATGGTAGGATATAATTTAGCATGTGCAGCGTGCTCCTTTTGGCATTCGATTTTACCTTATGGACTGTAAGCTATAGCTAAACATGCGCAATCAAATCAATATTTAATGGACTCCTTGAGTCTCCCATTAGACCTGCTATCATATGCAGACCTTATTGCATACGACCACCCCTTGATGATTGCTTACTCATTCTCTTATGGAGACTCTGCATATACTTGCATTTATTCATATGTGGTGTTTGGGAGAGAGATATGCTTATCATACCATATGCGATGGTCGTATTCCAACCAATCCTTTATCATGCAAGGACATGTTAGCAGACGCGGAGTAATTGGAGATCAGTACCTGCATGCTTTTAGTCAGACTGGGTGGCTGGATACTAATACATACTTTATAAGTGAAAATTACGACACATATTAGACTTGGGTAGCACCCTGTCGATTCTTGTCACCAGATTATGTCCGTGAGGTCAATTCTGATCATACAAGCCCTTACATTTAGTTGGTAGGGTACAAGTACCACATGTTTCATTCAGTCCTATTCTATCATAGTTTTCCTAGAGTTTGATGCAGTTGGAACTAGATTATAATTTTTGGGCTTACAATGTCACAAATACCTTGATTGATTAGCCCTCAGTCACGCCTGAGCACGCTGAGTAGTGCCTTTAGTTGGGATATACCTGCCATATGAAATATTTTCCTTACATATCTACATCTTTACTGCTATTTTAATCTTAGTTGCATAGGTGTTAAATTACTTCTTTCCACAATATGCATCTAGATTGGACCAGACCAGAGTTGCAGTTGGTGTATATCATGATATGACAACTGCACGTTCACATACCATGCGCGACATGTGCATGCAACATGCACATTTATTAAAGGAGTAGATCGATCAGTTATATACTAGACTTGCTTCATATGAGGCTTTTGAATCACCAGATGAAGGTGATGTAGGTGTCAGTGGGTTTAATGTTGGTGATGTTGGATATGTTGTTAATGAGGCAGGTGGTGATGGAGTGGATGATGATGCTAATGTAGGTAATAATGAGGACACCGATGACGGGGAGGACGATGGTGGTGGTGGTGGTGGTGATAATGAGATAGATGACGGGGATGATGAGGAAAATAATGGGGATGATGATGATGTTGCATCTTTGTAGTTGTATGTTATTTACTGCACGGATATTGGACATTTATAATGATTGTACGTTGTATATAATTGTATTATTGTATAGTTATAGTTATTCCCATATTTGTAGTTATTATTATGTTATTTATAATTGTATTATTGCATAGTTATAGTTATTCCCATATTTGCAACTATTGTATGTTATTTATAAACATATTTTATTTAAGTCCAAACTATACTGCTTAAAGTATTAATTTATATTAACTGTATGTTACTGTATATTTATGGATATTTTGATCTTTATAATTACTTTATTTTCTTATTATACTTTTTAAGTCTAACTACATTGCTTAAAGCATAAATTCATCAAATAAAATGATAAATTGATTAGCATTTTAGACTTGCATACATAATAAGCTGATAATAACTCTAAAGCCTTTAAACGAAAAACATTAATAAACAAGTTAGTTGTAATTGTAGTGCTTTTAAAGCAATTATAAAATGTATTATCTTCGATACCAACTCATTTACATATGTGATGCCCTTTGCACATAAACGCTCGTCTACCCATTTCTGAATAATTCCAACCACTCGGCCAATATATATATATATATATATATATATATATATATATATATATATATATACACTATATTATATAGGCAATATTTTCTCTATCTGCTCTTACTACTATTTCCATCACATACCTGCAATGGAAACAAACAGGTATGAGTCAACCTCTTGATCATATATTGGTTGTACCATAGAAATTTGATGTATCGTTTATTTATATAGAGGTTGAAACACTGAAATTTGGTCTACCGCTTATTCAAATGGAGGTTGAGCAACTAAAACCCGATCTTCCTCATGTTCATATGGAGGTTCAACAAACTCCAGAAGTCACGGTCGGTTAAGATATGGGAACTTACGACATATGTTCTCATAGTGTTTCTCATGATAATCAATAAATCAATTTTTATGGTTCGTGCACTATCCGATGGTTAGTATTTGCCAACAAAATCAATAAATGAATGCCATGATGACATTGTGGTAAATACATAAAGGTGTGAGGAAGAAGGTTATTTGAATAAACAATTATGAGGAAGAAAGGTATCAACGCTCATATTTATATTGTACAATTATTTGAATGTAAAGGTGTGTTTCTCTTAACTCGAAGAGATAGCTGTACTAATTGAAATGGCTGCACACTAATAAAGTTTTTGATTTGATAATATGCACCGTACAATGTTAAATCGTTGATATGATTGCTCACTGCTGAAGTTTTTGTTTCAATGCTAAAGTTTATGAATTGAATAAACAACTACGCTGAACATTACATAAAATGAAACATAAATATTACATAACATGTAAAAATTAAATATTTTACATAAGAATATCTAAATCTTTCTAACAATTTTGATGTAGGACGTATGCATTGCGCCCATTAGAAGCAATTCAATATTTTAGAATGTAATGACCTTCGAATGTCATACGTGTTAGCTCAAACAGATCTTTTGAAATAACCTCATTAATAAACATTGTGTAACACATGCATGCTATAATAAAGTCACCACATGTAGTCCTTAACTCTCCAACCATTCGTCTTACTCGACAGTCCAAGTCAGTGTTGTACATTTGAGTAAGATTGTCCCAAAACTAAGTAACCAATATATCTACATCATCGCTTATACAATCAGGTTGTATATAATAATCGACCAATAACTCAAGTTCATGAGACGAAAATGTCAACTTGGAATTTTTTAGAAATATACTGTGTTTTTTGAGTTATGATATTATGGGAAAGTATACATGTGCAAAATATATGACCCAATGGTTAATATTTCCATAGACAACGTGGCTACAATGTCTGATATGACCAGACACTATCACACGTTGTCTCCATTCATACAAGATATGAGTGAATGGGTAAACAATACAATAAGGCTATGACATCTGATATGACCGGACACTATCACACGTTGTCTCCACTCATAGAACATATGAATAAGTGGGTAAACAATACGATATGGCTACGTTGTCTAATATAACCAGACATTGTCACACTTTGTCTCCACTTGTACAAGATACAAATAAGTGAGTAAACAATACAATATGGATACAGTGTCTTATATGACCAAACTATCACATGTTGTCACCACTCGTACGCAAGCATGTGACTGAATACTCCTATATAATCATGAGTATAGCATACTTTTTCTACATAACTTAATCTTATCATTGTATCAACATCAATGTCAGGTAATTTAATCAAAGCTATATTGCTTTGCATAGCGATTCTGAAGATGAAGCCTATGAAATAACATATCAACAAGAAGAAATGGAAATACTTGAAATTTATTGTAAAGCATACGATTCAACTTCCCGAAAGCATGGTGGCTCAGTCATCAGATCGAAATACATCAATCATAATCCATAAAACACTTGTGAAATATTACTTTTCTCGTAATCCAACATACAATTTGAAGATGTTTCGGCCATGATTCAGAATGAGTCATCCATCGTTTTGTAGAATCCTTGAAAGCTTTCAACAGAATAATAATTACATTGTTTTCAAGCAAGATGCTGCAAAAAAGCAAGTTTTAATGGGCATCAAAAGATGACCGCAGCTCTGCATATTAGCATATAGTACACCCACCGATGCACTTGAGGGCGAATATTGTATGCAGAGAGTACGACGTTGGAAAATCTAGATCACTTATGCTAGTCTATTGTGGACATTTATGAGGTTGAATATCTTCGTTCTCTAAACGAAGCAGATGTCTTGTGATTTTGTGAAATACATGAAAGAAAAGGCTGGTCTGGAATGCTTGGAATCCTAGACTATATGCACTGGGAGTGGAAAAACTATTCTAAAGATTTTCATTATGCATATAACGGTAAGGAGACTGCAATCCTTGTTTTATGGATTTGACATGCAATTTTGGGAATGCCTTGTTCTTGTAATGACATAAACTTTGTCGAGTAATCTCTGTTTAATAATTTCACACAAGGGGTACAACTCATGTATCATTTTATTTTGGCAAGGAAAGCTAGCTTTATAGCAGGTCATGCCATTATTATTAATAATTATAGAATAGGTTTTTTACGTTTGCACAGAACAACTAAAGCTAGAATTATAGTGTCCATTACACTTCATAGACAAAACTTTAGGGAGACTAAGTGTCTCAGCAACTAGCTAGCATAAGTTAACCATCCTCATTAGAGGAAGATCCACTCTGGGAGCCAGAAGAGACGGGTCCTACGAGATGAATGTAACCGGAGAATAAGGAAAAAAGATTCAGGACATACCTATAATAATCCTTATAATAAATGAACTTTCTATCCCAGATTTCATCATTAAGGACCTCCTTGTTCTTGTTACCATAATAACCATAAACATGAAGAACAAGATCATTTTCATCATCGAGGGAGTGAATACACCTAGATTCACCCTCGCTATTACTAACAAACATAAAATACACCTTACAAGTAGTTGTGGATGCAACAAAAGTAGTTCTTAAGGCAAACCTAATAGCAAAGGGAGGTGAATAGTGTTTAAGGGATTTTTATGAATCTTTTTCAAATTATTTTAATTATACTTTTATATAAGCAAATTGTCATAGATTTATAATTTGTAGCATAAATCACAAAAATACAGCAGAATCAAAAACATTAAAAAGCAGTAAAGGAAACGAAGTAATACACTAGATTTCACACTAGTTCAGAGTTACCGGACATTCAGTCCCGCACCAAAGCCTATAAGGATATTTAATCACTTCAAAGTCTATTACACCCCTTGATTTCACATCTACAATGAGACAATCTCTAGAACCATGGCCTCTAGGAGTAGCCTACCTGATTTCCAAACCAACCAGTCACACGCCATTGCTTTTCAGGTACAATCAAACCCAACTTGATTTACGAGCCAAGTCACACCTTTTTAAGTATATTTTTGTATATTTTACAAAGGAAAGTAGACCTGATATTGTAATCATGATTACATTATCACTGTAACGTTGATTTGCACACTAATCTTGATATATTATGGAAAGGATAATGGAGAATCAAAGATTGGGTAGACCTAGGTTGATTTACATGAAAATTTAGCAGGGTATAGTTAGGATTTTGATTAGAAATGGTGGAGAAGGAAAGGAGTAAAGAAGAAGATGAAATAATCAATTAAATTTTAAAATAACAGATCCCCATTTATAGAAGAAAAAAGAAATTTCCATTCACGAAAGGGTATGATGAAAAGACACTTCAATTCAAATTTGAAATTTGGAAAAATCGGTTAGTATGTCGATAAACCAAGTTTAAGCATGTTGACATGGTCGTTTGTAAATTTTTAAATTCTTATTTTAGAAATTGTTTCGAAAGTATAAAACTATATAATTTAACTTGAAACTTTGGTAAACTATTATAGATAGTAAAATAGACTTCTAAGACATAAAATTATTATGAAAAAATATAAAAATAATTCCAAATAATTTAAACTTATATATACAATATAATCAGAATCAATATATAAAGTAAATTTAAAATCCAAAACTATATATATAAAGCAATAAAGGTTAAAAGTAATACATATAGCACAATTAATACAAAATATATCAAACTACAAATCCAAAGTATATAGTACCAAAAAGTAAAATATAACATCAAATATCATAGATGAAATAGTAAATAAATTTAAAAATCAAAATACAAAATATCAAGATTAATTTAAAAACTTGAATCTTAAAATAAATTATAATATATGCTTTGAAAATACTTTAAAATTTTAATAAATTTGAAAAACCATTTGAAAAGGGATCCGATGAGAGCAGTTGAGTTTTAACATATATAACTAAGCCTCTAATACATCTCTTCATCGTTCTTGAATTCTTAAACTCTTGATAACTCATGAGCCTTGATTTGCATCACCAATCTTGATCAATATCTCTATAGCATCTCCTTAGATTACAGGTTGCCTTTTTACCGTAGTGTCCTAATTATCAACACTTGTTATAAATACTATACTATACACTAAGAGAAAGTGCTCCAATATTAAATTATTATTATTTTTATTTTATTTTTGAAAACAAAAACTCTTTGTTGAAACTTTTATAACTCTGATACCATGTTAGAATTTGATATAATCAGTAGTAATTGTAAATATATTTTATACCAATACCTCTTATACCTATTGTTTTTGTCATCAAAACATCCTTTTATTGCAGTAACTATCTCTCTGTTTTGATGATGGCAACCTTTTTATAAAATATATTTCCTAACCTCCCCTTACTTTGACAACTCCCCCTCATTTCAGCAACTCCCACTTACTATGACACCATATTTTATTTATCCCCCTTTGTCATCCATCAAAAAACTCAAATAAATACGAGTACTAATTCCAAATAGTAACTCTCCCTGACTGATTATACTCTAATACTATTAGACTTGAATTATATCTAAGTTTTATAGTTCAAGCATTTCATTCCAATACAAATAAGTATTAAATTCTATTATATCAAACTTGCTTTACATAATCAAACCATTCATTCATACAAATCCAAATTAAAAATATATATATATAATTAAACAATTGAAATCAAATCAACCCAAACCAATCATACATTCATTCCAAGTATTTCAAGCCATATACAATCACATAATTCAAATCACATAAATTAATATAAAACATATTTACACGCTTATTTCTCGAAGATTGGATCTTCTTTAATGGCACTTCGTCGTCCTTCTTCAGAGTGAATTTTGGGTTTTGATTTGCTCTTTCTTTGATTAAGGAGATATCATCCATTAAATCTCAACATGATGCTTTTCTTTCTCCTTAATCATCTACGTTTGGCTTAATTCTAAATGACTTTGATTTTGGAGGATGAATGAGAGAACATTTTTGAAAGAATCGAGGGTTTGTTCTAAGTTTTCGATTATGTTATTGATATGATTTTCCATAAAAAAAAATTGGATATGAGATGAGTAGAAAAGAAGATACTAGAGTTTTGGGTAGAATTTCTAGTAGAAAAAGGTATATACATGGGTTTAAGATTGTTTGAATCAAAAAGACATGAGGGAATTATCAAAATTTGTCCTTATATGTTGACATGGCATGTTTGGGTATGTTGACATACTTAGTGCAATTTTTTTGATTTTAATTCGTTTGGTAATTTTGACTTCTTGTGAATGGTTTTGTCAATTTCCAAAGACTATATTAATGACCATAAACATAATAAACTAGGATATTTCAATAATAGTTGGTAGAGGTTACATTCAACATAGAAAACAAAGGACGCAATGCATGGAAACTAAAAATACCTAGAAACTACTACTTGATACAATATATAAAACTATAGAAAGTGGTTGGCGAAGAGTATTATGATGAATGGCTCGAGTTTTTGGCTAATCTTCCTAAATTATTTTTCCAATTTTCTTGAAATTTTTTCGAGTTTCTTTCTTATGGACCACTTAAGCATCTTTTGATTGTTGACTATTTTCTTTTCATTTCCAAGAAGAGTCTTGTTGTTTCGATTTGCTGGAAATTTAATACTCTCTAGAGATGTCTCCTACTCTTCCTCTCTGTCTTCCTCCTCGTCTATTTCCATCCCTTCTCCTTCTTCCTCCTATTCCTCCATTTCCCCTCTTCCTCAAAAGAAAATATTTCCTCTTTTTTAGTAAGTGATTCATAAATAATAAAGATTAGAGGAATTTGTATTAAAACGATATTGGCTTAAGTAAAAAAGTATCTTTCAACAAATTCCTCTCCTTTGAAATTGACTCTAAAATAAATAGAAACTCTTGTAAAGTAAACACCATGAAAAGGAGAGTTTTTATGGTTTACGACTGGAGCTATATTCGAAAAGCTTTGTATCCATGTATTTTTTTCAGTTGTGCTAGTTGATGTATTTCCGCTGTGCATTGTATTTATACATTTTTATTTCTGTTGCTATATAAATTATTAATCTCTGATATTATTTTTCCGTTGTGTAATATTTATTCATACTCTGATATTCTTGTAACCTGATGTAAATTGTTGTAATAACAATGAAAAATTCTGTTGTTCTGTATTCCGTTGAGTCTTGTTCTCAACCTATCTGTATTCCAGTTCGTCCTAGGCCGGTGAGGGGTGGGGGGGTTTCGGGCATGTCACGTGAAATAGGTACTACGCATAGGAATGAAGGGTATACAGATGCAGTTTCAGATCAAAGAGCGATGAAGAGTTTAGGCGAATAGACTAGGGTTAAACTAAATCTAAGATCGGTACCTTGGCAAAGCTTAGATCTTGACTTGACAAAGGGGTACGTAGAGGGGGTATCACACATGTCAAAAACAAGGATGTGAGGAGGAGAAAATATGTGGACTCGATAAGGAGAAAAGAGTGGATTGTGAAGGAGGAAGGATTGCATGAAGAAATAAAAAGGGTGATTTTCCTTGTCACCGTTAAAGATATTCTCTGCGTACGAAGCTTTTTTGACCGTCCACCTTTTGATTTATCTACATAGTTGTTTACACACATGTTTATTTTATTATTCTTAGATTCTACATAATAGAGTTAAAATTCAAAAATTTAAAAGTTAAAATAATATTATGTTTTTATTTTGAAATTTAAAATATAAAAATCTTATTTATCTTAAAAACAACCAAATGAAGCAACCAATCAAAGCAACCAAAGAATCCAAATGAAATAAAAAATTTAATTTAAATGTGTAGCTTTTTGAGATCATTTATGGTTCTTATCCAACTGATATATTACGTAAAACATGTATTTACCATTTCAGTATCTAAATCATTATCACTTGACAATGTTTCTGAATCTGAATCATCTAATGTTGATATATCTGCTCTTTTTTTCTAGATGCATCGTTGTTAGGAGAGATCTTTTGTTTATTCAGATATAGACAGAATCATTTCATATGCCATGGTCTATTGCTGTTATAGCACTTGACATCTATTTGACCATCATTTCTACTTCACTTATCTTTATTATATTTCCTTCTGGAATTATTCAACTTTTATATTTCAGGAATTTCCGAAAGTTTTTAGTCGTCGGTGCAATCTTCTCATCATCATTTTCTGAGCCGGATATATCCATCATGGCATTAAAAGCAATTAACAGTTTTTCAACTTCCTTGATTTCTCTTCAATCTTGCATTTTTGCTTCAAATGGCGTTGAATGGTCCATTAATTCTTCTATTTTTAGAAAACTAATGTCATTACCTCTTCAGTAACAAGTGTCCTTTTATCCCAATCAGACGTGAGTGAATTTAATGTTATCCTAACTTGATCTTCCTCAAAAAAGTTCTTACCAAGAGCAATTAGTGAATGCGCTATATCTTGAGATTTATACATATCAGTTGCTGACTCATTTGGATTCGTCCGAAATAATTGGAACTGGTTAGTTAACATGGAAATGTTTGTTTGGTTAACTTTACTAGTACCTTCATGTGTAACTTGCAGTGTTCTCTAAATATCATATACAGATTTACAAGCAGATACTTTATTGAATTCATTCCAATTGAATGAACAAAAAAATATTTATGGCTTTAGAGTTACTTTATGCGACCACCATTTGATCAGCAGTCCACAGTGCATAATTAGTCTCAAATTCTATGTACTTAGTTTTTGTAACATTCCAAATATCTAAACCTATTAACTGTAAATAAATTTTCATCCTACATGCCCTAATAAGTGTAATTACTGCCATTAAAAAATGGTGGTCTAGTAGTGGATTTTGACCTTCTACAAATGAACTAGTGATCCTGTAGCCACTACCAGTGTTAGTGCTCATTTCTACTATTTTTCAAAAATAAGACAATGAAACTTTTTGAAAATCTATGCTCTGATACCTATTGTGGGTGCAACGGAAGTGGATCTTAAGGCAAATCTAATACTAGAGGGGAGAAGGGATTGAATAGTTTGTTAAGAATTTATATGAATCTTTTTCAAACTACTTCAGTTATATTTGTATATAAGCAAATTATCGCATATTAACCACAGGAATTATAGAAATCACAACATAATAAAAAGCAGAAAAAAGTAGTAAATTAAAGTAACGAACACAGAAAATTTGATACTGGTTCGAAGTTCCTACATCCAGTCCCGCACCAAAATCTATGCATATTTTAATCACTTCAAAATGTATTGGACTCCTTGATTTCAAGGCTACAAGGAGACACTCTCTATAACCTTGGTCTCTAGGTTCAGCTAACTTGATTTCCGGGTCAACAAGTCATACCTAATTGCTTTTTGTATATAATCATATCTACTTTAACTTATGGGCCAAGAAGTCACACCCTTTTGAGTATATTTTTGTATATTATACAAAGGAAGTACACTTGATATCGTGATCATGATTACAATAGACTTATAACTCTGATTTGGACTCTACTCTTAAGGATTGTGGAGAGGATGATGAGAATCAAAGGCTGAGTAGAACTAGATTTATTTACTTGAAAATTTGACAGAATATAGTTAGGATTTTGACTAGAAATAGTGAAGAAGAAAAGGATTAAGAAGAAGATGAAATAATTAATAAAATTTCAAAATCATAACTCCTTATTTATAGAACAGAAGAGCAATGTCCGTTTGCGAAAGGGTATTATGAAAATACATTTCAATTCAAATTTGAAATTAAAAAAAAAATCGACTAGCATGTTGACACACCAAGTTTGATCATGTCAACATGGTCCTTTGTAAATTTTTAAAATTTTCATTTAAAATTATTTTGAAATATATAATTTAACTTGAAACTTTGTAAAACTATTATATAGTAAAAGAGAGTTTTAAGAAGTAAAAATACGTAAGAAAAATTATCAAAACAATTTTAAATAATTTAAACTTAAATATGTATACTATATAAAAAAATCAATATATAAAGATTTTAAAATCCAAAACTAAATTTCTTAAAAATAAAGATTAAAATGGCAATACATATATCATAATTAATATAAAACATATCAAGCTAAAAATTCAAATATACATTGTCAAAAATAAACAAAATATCAAATGCCATAAATATCAATAATAATTAAAATTTATATTGTTAATAAATTTAAAACTTAAAATATTAAGATTAATTTAAAACTTAAATCTTAAAATCATTTATAATATATGCTTTGAAAATTACTTTAATTTTTTAATAAACTTGAAAAACCATTTGAAAAGGGATCAAATGAGTGTAATCGAGTTTTAAATATATAACTGAGACTCTATTACATCTCTTCATCATTCTTGAATTTTTGAACTCCTACTAACTTATGAGCCTTGGTTTGCTTCACTAGTCTTGATCAGCATCTCCTTAGACCATCATTGACGGTCTTCTTATCGTACAATATTGATTATCAACACCTATTGTAAAGCTTACTGTACTATACACTATAAATATAATCATTAACAGTAATTGTAAATATAATTTATACCCTGGGGTGGCCCTGTAGGCAGCCCACCAAGCCCACGGGCTGCGGCAACCTACTAGGGTCAGGGCAACAATATATATATATATATATATAATTTGTATTTGTATTTGAATATATTATCTTGTTTATAGATTTAATATGTATTAGAAATTAAAAACATGTACGCTTAGAGAAAAACAAAAAATGCCGCCCTAAAATTTTAGTTATCAACAAGGATCAAACTCTGCACCTCATGAGCATTAATCGGAAACACTACCACTCAACTACGACTCTCTCTTATCACGTAGCTTCAACTAAGTTTATTAATCAAAAAATAAAACATAACTCTCATCACCCCTCCTCCTCCCTCTTGCTGCCCCTCCTGGGGGTTGCCTAGCGGGCCTACCCCTAGGGTCGGGCCTGCCTAAAACATATTATAGTTTAGAATTGTATCGATCAAGAATTATTTAGAAAAGTCCATGCGGATAATACCATTCCATAAATAGCAAAAAAAGAAATTTTTCTCTAGAAAATTAAAAGGGACAATTAATGACAAGGACAAAAGGCCATTAAAATTTATCCATACGGACAACCACCTAATATTTTATCCATAAGGACAATACACTGAAATTAAATTTCGGCTGATGCTTCCATCTTCTCCCTCTATCGCGTATCTCGATTTCATCGTTTATCACGAAATCACAAAAATCACGAAATCCTAAATCGATGAAATCACAAATATCATGAGACATTAGAATCGAAATTCTCGATTGGAGACAAAAATCACGAAATCAAAATCACGACCAAAAATCAGTTGAAACAGAAACCCTAGAAAACAAAAAAATTGTCGAACAACAAAACTCCATTGGAAATCACAAGTGAATTGAATAAAAATATTTTTCAAATGATGGAAAACAAAATTGAAGAAGTCGAAATTGTTGAAACAATTTTTTCGTGATTGGAAATGTTTTTTTATCTGTTAATAGTATAGCAGTTCGTAGGTATCATTTTTCTATTTTTTTAGGTATCATTTTTCCTATTTTAACTTTAAAATATAGCAGCAGTTTTTAGGTATCATTTTTCTATTTTTCTAGATATCATTTTTACTGTAGTTTATGTGTTATGTTAAACATCACATCAGTTTTAAGGTATCATTTTTATACTTTTTAAGGTATCATTTTTAGTGTAATTTCTCTGTTATGTTAAACATTACTGCAGTTTGAAGGAATCGTTTTTATATTTTTAAGGGTATCATTTTTAATGTAATTTATGTGTTATGTTAAACATCACAGCAGTTATAAGGTATCATTTTTATAATTTTTAAGGTATCATTTTTTTGTAGTTTATGTGTTATGTTAAACATCATAGCAGTTTTAAGGCATCATTTTTATATTTTTTAAGGTATCATTTTTAGTGTAATTTCTGTGTTATGCTTATCTACATCTTTTTTTTACCTACAATATTAAAAAACTGATATCCATGAGCTGTGAATATGAGAAAAACTTTAGCTTAGCCCTACCAACTTATAAAACTGATAACAGAACAGAAAAATCACATGAAAAAACAATTAACACAGTTAAAATAGTAAAATTGATACTTAAGAAAATAGGAAACTGATACCTAAAACCTGATTCAATGTTTTGAAGTAAAACTAATGGAAAAAATGTTTACATCAAAGTTTGATTGAATAAAATAAAATTATTTCGACTGAGTTACAAAGTTGATGCAACAGTACAACTGCAAAATTAACACAACAACAAAATCACATGGAAAAAACACATAACACGGTTAAAACATGAAAACTGATACTTGAAAAAATAGAAAACTGATATCTACAAACTGCATCAATGTTTTAAAGAAAAACTAATGCAAAAAATGTTTACATCACAGTTTTGATTGTATAAAATTAAATAAATTCGACTGAGTTAAAAAGTTGATGCAACAATATAATTTCAAAATTAACACAGCAATAAAATCACATGAAAACAACACATAACATAGTTAAAACAGTAAAAATGATAACTAAAATATTATAAAAATGATACCTAAATACTGATGCAATGTTTTGAAGATAAAGAAAAAAATTATATCACAGTTTGATTGATTAAAATGAAATAAGTTCGACGTAGTTTCAAAGCTGATACAACAATATAACTTCAAAATTAACACAGCAACAAAATCTCATGAAAAAAACATATAACACAGTTAAAACGGTAAAAATGATACCTAAAAAAATAGCAAACTGATACCTAAAAACTGCTGCTATGTTTTAAAGTTAAAACATGAAAAATGATACCTAGAAAAATAGAAAAATGATACCTAAAAACTGCTGCTAGGTTTTAAAGTTAAAATGGGAAAAATGATACCTAAAAAAATAGAAAAATGATACCTACGAACTGCTATACTATTAACGGAAAAAAAAAAAACATTTCCAATCACGACAAAATTGTTTCAACAATTTCGACTTCTTCAATTGTGTTTTCCATCGTTTGAAAAATATTTTTATTCAATTCACTTGTGATTTCCAATGGATTTTTGTTGTTCGACAATTTTTTTGTTTTCTAGGGTTTCTGTTTCGAGCGATTTATGGATTCGAATTTTTGGGTTCGATTGCAATTTCGAATCTGATGTCCTTTTGATTTTCGTGATTTATCAATTTTTATGGATTCGAATTTTTGTGATTTTTGGGTTCGATTGTTTTAAAGATGGAGCGGACGTGAATCGGGAGCGGAGGAAGAAGAAAAAAGCGCATGTGAAGAAGAAGAGAAACGGTGAATTGTCCTTCTGAGTAAAATTTTAATGGGTTGTCCTTATGAATAAAAAGGCCTTCACTTTTGTCCTTGTAAATATTTTCCTGAATTTAAAATATATTGTAAAATTCTGTATTTTACGCTTATCACCATAATCTGTATTTTAAAGCAAAATAAGAATCATGTTATATAAATATGTTGTATAAATAGAATGATAACTTAACATTGTATAATTACATATTTTGACGTTTCTGAAAATTGTAAATGCAAAGTAATTTTTACATTTTGTTTTAGATAATTAATAAATAGTCTTTATATATCCTAACCCTAGTCCTTTTTTCTTACCTATACTTTAATATATTGTCCATTGGTTTATGAAAAATTTATTGATGAGAAAATTTGTGAAAACTTCCTTTAAATATAAGAATTTGTCATTATGATTTATTTTTCGAGAGCAAACATTTGTTGATAATAAAATATATATCGTGAAATACACATATTTGTAGGTTTTGTTATAATATCATAATGTGAAACTTAAGCGAACTTTTTTGCTATTAGCTAATTTAAGTTTTGAGTAGTGTTAACGACACCTTGATTTGCATTTACTGTATTAGTAAGTGCAAATCTCGGTGTCCTTAGCATCACAGTTATACTTGACGTCAAATGTACAAGAATTTGCACTTATCAACCCTAATATTACTAAGCGTAGAACAAGATGCCTTTGACATCACATTGAATTTTTTGTACTAAAAGTTAGGGGCAACAATCTTTTGTTGTTATCATAAAAACATCCTTCTATTGCACTAACAATGGGATCGTATTGTATATCGGACGACTCATGTATCTACACTTAATCCTAAATGTTCCATTCAGTGTCTATAATGGGAGAAGATGCATGAACAGAAGCAACTGGGATCTGAGAAACATTAGCAATTGTTTGACTTGTCACATCCACAGGCGAGGGAAACAAAGGAGGCCCCAGAAGTTTTGGAACCCACTTCTTGACAGGAGGCCAAGGAAGAGGAACTCTAACAGGCATAGTTGCAACATCAGGAGATCTCTTACGAGTTTCATTGGTATGTCCGAAGGAGCTGCACGAAGTACATATGTCGGGTTTCCAACTGTAGCTAACATCGACCACCACTATCCGACCTTCGATACACATTTCAAGCGTAGACGGAAGAGGCTTCCTAGGGGTAATCTCAGTCAGTGCTTTAGCACAGGCTAATTTCAAAGTGAACAGGGGAAAAATCACCCCGCATTGTGAGACATCAATTCAAATAGGCAAACCCATTTTGGTGATATATATGGCTATCGACAATAGCAGGATGTAAAATCAAACTACACCAGCACATGACGATACCCCCCAGTTCATTATTCTTATTGCTTACCATTCAGATTTCTCACATCACAACATAAAACATTTTCAGTCATACCTTTATTAATTATCACCAAAACGTTGAAAACAGTATCATAAAGAGTTGAAACAGGGCTTATATGTTGTCGTTGCTGTGCTTGAGAAGCAGATGCTATTAACATAGGCATGATTGAGGAGATGTACGTATGACCAGACTTGACCAGAAAGCTGCATAGGGGAGCTACTGCTACATCAATTTCAAGAATAGTTGATTGAAGTGCGCTGATGGTAATGGCATTCAGGACTGGCGCCGACACTAGTAGTGGAAAATTAGAGATGGAGTCGACACGTGGAGGAGCTAAGCGCATCAATTTCAAAAATAAGCTCTTTTAGTTCTGGTCGATGATGGCTAGCGCAAGTGAGACGAAGGAGAGGTAGAAATCGAGAGGCCGGGTAGATGTGGAGGTAGAAATTGTGATGATGAAAGAAAGAGGAGTCGCCAGATGCAGTATAACGTGGTTTAGGTTATAGTCTCCAAGGCTTTGATTTAGTTTTGAAAGTAAGTATAATTTTGTTATGAACTTCTATAACACATATGCTCATGGTTATTATCTTGAAGAAGGAATTTATCCTAAATGGAGCACAATTGTAAAGATTTTTGCAAATCCAACAAAAGGAAAGGAGAAAAAAATTGCCGCAATATATATAAGAAGGACAAAGGAAAAACGTAGAAAAAACTTGCAGAGTGCTTCAAGCAAGATTTGCAAATTTGAGTAATCCATATAGATTATGGAAAAAATCGAGGCTGTAATTATGTTTTATTGCATTATTCTTCGTAGAATGATCAATGAAGATGAAAGGGGTATGGACTACCTTGATTACGAGTAGAGACAACCGCTTGAATTATTCCATGCAACCACACTAAAAGCCAAAGGATAATACGCAATCCATATCGATGATCGTTAACTATATCGCAATATGGATATTTATAATAGGTCCCTAAAAGATCCAATAGATCATATTTGAAATTCTTATTGTAATCAATAGTTCTCGATGGAGACCCTTACTTTAATTGTGTGTGCTACATTATTATTTACTTCGTGAAGTGTAGCATGCTATGTTATGGTATTTGTAATCATATTATTTTTGTTGAAATAGAAATATTTTGCTAACTAAAGCATTTATCGAACATGACAATAAACAATTCAATTTTTAGAATGTAAACACTAAATGATTTAAAACAATAATTGAAGATACAATTTGTAGTTACATTACTATATATGTTTAATTCATACCTACTCTCTTTAATGCATTGTATGTATTCCATCCAATACTGCATTGATATTAGATGCATTCCCGTCACATCCCTTTCCATGACCATGGTCTCTTGATGTTGATGCTCTATATTGAACCTCCCTTTTTCAATCTCGGCGCAAGTCTTTTAAAATGGCAAGCTTCTCCGCACTGCCCTTTTGATGTTTGGCATTTTCTCACATGTCTTTCATGCATTATGGCCATCTGAGGGTCGAACTGGGCATAAGTAGCAATCCTCTTCTTGGCTGCTCTCTGTTCCATCAATCTAGCATCTTCATCAAGTGTATATTATCCTTCTTCAGCTTTTATATCTGGACGTAAATTAGAATCCATGAAGAGACCATCAAACAAGAATTGTAGTTAGTTTTCAAAACTTGCTTTATTTACTTGGATTTTGATTGAACATCTCTTTATCTCTTTGCACTATTAGAGCTCCATTTTTGATGACTATCAAGCAAGTTAACAGTTTGCGAACTTGCAGTAATAACGTTTTTGGCACCATTTTCTCGTGGAAATAGTTTCAAAAATAAATCATTTGCCAATCTCTTTTTCTAATATAGAAAAAATCATAATGAATATATAATATATCAAAATATAAAAAATAAAATTGAAGTTTTAAAAATGTATCAATTTTGATTTGTCATTCATTCCACTTGGATTTGCCTTTCTTATTTTGTGAATTTGTGATTCAATGGACTATGATTGGCGATTAATCTGTTGGGGAATTTTGTGGTTTGAGACGTTAATGGAGGAGAATGATTGTCGTACTTCCGACTTAAAGGATTTTCATAGCAAATTCTTTCAGACAATAGTTCAACCCACCAGGTCCAAACGGGTTAACAAACTATTGACTTCAGGATTCAATGAAGCCTTGAAACAGCGTAATCGGATTCAAAATTTGTACGCTTTTGATCCGACCAAGAACACTCTGAAATATAATTACTGATGATGCAAATTTATAAATGAAGAGTAAGAAGAAGAATCAATTCTACAACACTTCCAGAATTGAAACACTTCAGAAGTGTTTCGAACAGAACTGTTTTGCAACAGTTTAATGGCCTTGCAGAATGATAGACGAAGAAGAAGAATTCGAGTTGTTTTTCACGGTTGTGACCGTGCCTATTTTTATATATGTAGAGGGAGGCGACCATATATTTAAGCGTCGTGACTGTTATTTGCAACAGTCTTTTCTGTTCGAATTCGAATAGATGCGTCCTTTCAGCCTTGCAACGCCTCAAAGCGTTGCGAATTAGAAGACACCGGTCGGCAGCTAGCTTTTCACCGGTCGACCGTTTTTAAATAGGGACTAAAACGGTCGACCGGTTGAAAATTGACCTGTCGACTGGTTTAGCTCTGAACTGTTTTCTTGGCCCAATGGATCACGAGACCCCAAGAGCCCCAAGGCCCATCTTTTGACCTTTTAAATATCAAGATCCATGTTATGTCCATGCATTGCCTTGTTTCTCCCTTTTCTTTCTTTTGATATGATACTTCATTTCATTACATATATAGTGATATACCCCTCAATATTTTATAATGTGGGACAAATCATATTTGCCTATTCCTTCTTCCTTTCATTCTTCCTTCTTTTCACAAATAAAATACCCAAACCCAAAGCATGTTTTGAAAATTTTACAACAATCTCCCCCAATTTTCAAAATAAGAAAATAAATAAAGTGGACGGCTGAATCACTAGTGTGACTTCCTACATACCCAAGTGGGATCAAGCCTATGTAGTTCTAAGATCAATTTTTGCATCATCGTGGAAACAACACGTAAATAAAAGTATCTTTTGGATTTGAACTTTTACTTAGTGTAAATCATTCAAAGTTCTATCGAGATTCTATGGTGAACGAATCTTGAACCAAGTATTTCTTAATGATAAAACCGGAACAATCAACATGTTGTATTCCTTAGTTAGAGTGTTCAGTATTGCTCAGCACGTTAATGACCATGTGCTTAAATCCTGGTTCATGAGTCTACTTAGAAAGCGGTCTTACTTTCCTAGGAAACAGCTTGATTTCCATACTCATATATGTAAGTCACTTAAGGTGTTTCTGCGAGACACCTTTTAGGGTTTCTAGACTTATTAAGGATTTTTATCCATCCTTTGTTCATGCAGAATCCAACACTAAACATTATGGGATTATTGATTTAGTGTTCCATAATCATTTCCTTAACTTGTTGGTACCCATTGAACTTTGTCTATCCTTTTCAAGACACAAGTTGGGTTTCTGTTAAGGATGATCAATCTTCATTCACAGTCCTTAGTCCCATTTCTTTAGACTTTATAGAAACCATAGCCTTTGGAAGACTCTTAGTAAGTGGGTCAACCAAGTTTTTCTTCGTTTCTATGTAGTCAACAGTTATAACTCCACTTTTGAGTAACTGTCTCACCATGTGATGTCTTAGACTCACATGTCTTGACTTTCCATTATATGTTTTATTAGAAACATTGTATATTGTTGCTTGATTATAACAATTAATCAAGACTGCTGGAGATGGCTTCTTCCATAACGGGATTTCCACTAACAAATTTCTAAGCCATTCCGCTTCTTTACATGCGTCTGCTAATGCAATTAATGCTGATAACATAGTTGAATTAGATATACAAGTTTGTTTCTTGGAAGCCCAAGACACAGCAGCGCCTTCTAATGTAAATATCCATCCAGTCGTAGACTTGGATTTCGATTCCACATTGTTCCAGGTTGCATCACTATATCCTTCTATTACAGTAGGATATCCTTTATAAGATAAATCATAGTTTATGGTTCCCTTCAAATAAGCTAAGACTCTGGAAATGGCTTTCCATTGTACAAAACCTGGATTACTCGTAAATCGACGCAATACACTAATAACATGTGCGATGTCTGGTCTGGTGCAATGCATAACATACATGAGACTCCCAATAATACTGGAATATTCTAATTGAGAAATGGTACGTCCAGTGTTCTTTTCTAATTTTATACTTGGATCTAATGGAGTTGGTGCTGGTTTGTTATCATAATGACCATATTTCTTTAGGAACTTCTCAATGTAATAAGATTGGGTTAGTAATAACTCCCCCGCTTTCCTAATGATTTTAATTCCTAAAATTACATCGGCCTCTCCCAGATCTTTCATATCAAATTTAGAAGATAGAAACTTCTTAGTTTCATTCACACAGGATATATTGGAACCAAATATCAGCATCTCATCAACATATAAACATATTATAACATTACCGTTGTTATCCGATTTGCTATAGATACATTTATCTGCATCATTAAGAACGAATACAAATGACACTGCAACTTTATCAAACTTCTCATGCCATTGCATGGGAGCTTGCTTCAGGCCATAAAGAGATTTAACTAATTTACAGACTTTCTTTTCTTGGCCTGGGGTTATAAAACCTTCAGGTTGTTCTATGTATATCTCTTCTTCTAAATCTCCATTTAGAAAAGCTGTCTTTACATCCATTTAATGTATGACCAAGTTATGAATTGATGCAAGTGCTATTAAACAGCGTATCGAAGATATGCGAGCCACCGGAGCATATGTATCAAAACAATCTACTCCTTGTCTTTGTTTATATCCCTTAGCAACTAATCTGGCTTTAAATTTATCAATGGATCCATTTGTATTCAACTTTTTCTTGAATATCCATTTACATCCTATAGGTTTAGCACCAGGAGATAAATCGCTTAATACCCAAGTTTGGTTTAACATTATGGAATTCATCTCATCATTGATAGCCTCTTTCCAGAAATTAGAATCTCTAGAATTCATAGCATCAGAATAAGTTTTGGGATCATCATCGACGTTCATTACATATCTTGTTACATTAAGGACTTCGTCCTTATTGCCTTCTACGAGATATGTTATGAAGTCAGGACCATAGTCCTTCTCTATTCTCGCTCTTTTACTTCTCCTGTGTTCAGTACTATCATTTGGTACTGACACTTCCTTGTTTTTTTGAGCAGGAGTATATTCATCGTCATTTGTATCATTAGTCTCAGTTGGTTCTGGACTAGATGATCTTAATGGATTCTCAATAGTTTGATTTTCAAAAAATTCTACATTTACAGATTCTATGACTTCTAAAGTATCAAGAATCAAAAATCTATAAGTTATACTATTAAGAGAATATCCTATGAAAACACATTTAAAAGCTCTATTACCTAACTTTGGTCGTTTAGGGTCTGGTTTTCTAACATATGCTAAACAACCCCAAACTTTAAGTCTAATAAGATTACGTTTTCTATTAAACCATAATTCATAAGGGGAAATATTATTCTTTTTAAGTGGTACTCTATTTAAAATGTAACATGCAGATAACATAGCATCACCCTATAGGTTATAAGGCAAATTAGAACTTATGAGCATGGCATTAACCATTTCTACTAAAGTTCTATTTTTTCTCTCAGCAACACCATTTTGTTGTGGTGTGTAAGGGGCAGTACAATTGGTGAATAATACCATTTTGTTTGCAAAAAAAAGTAAACTCATTTGAAAAATATTCACCACCACGATCTGAATGTAATACTTTAATTTTGATTCCTAATTGTGTTTCGACTTCTGCTTTTTAAATTTTGAATTTATCAAAGGCTTCATCTTTAGATTTCATTAGATATACATAAGCATATCTAGAATAATCATCAATAAATGTTATATAGTATTGGTTACCACCATAGGTGATATGACTTTTTAAGTCACCCACATCACTATATACCAAATCAAGCAAATCGGTTTTCCTTTCAACAAATTTAAAGGATTTCCGATGTATTTTTGCCTGAACACATATTTCACATTTAGAAATAGATTCGAAATCACAATCAGAAATTAATCCTAATTTATGCATATTTCTAAGTGACTTATAATTAATATGTCCTAATCTACTATGCCATAAATTAACAGAGTCAACAATATAAGCAGAAGATTTCTTTATTAGATTCAACTTAATCATGTCGTTACAAGAATATCCCTGTCCAATAAATTTGTTGTTCTTGGACAACACTAACTTATCAGACTCATACACCATCTTGAATCCTCCTTTGTTAAGAAGGTATCCAGAAATCAAATTCTTACACATATCAGGTACATAAAATACATTAACTAAATTAAGAACTTTCAAAGAGGTGAATGTCAATTCAGTAGTGCCTTTTCCCAGAACTTTGCTTGCAACTTTGTTTGCGCTAGTTACTTCGCTGGATTCTCCGTTATTCTCATCGTAAGTCTTGAATAGATTACGGTCTTTGCAAATATGAATAGTTGCTCTAGTATCGAGCCACCAATCATTATCAATGCTACTAATGGAGTTCGCCTCTTGTACGACAGCCACAAGCTTTTCTTTGACCATATTCGTTTTTTGTTGTTTCTTCCGAAGACGACAGTCTCGGGCATAATGGTCGGGTTTGTGACAACAGTAACAGTCACCCTTCTTCTTATTCTTGGAATTAGTACCTTTCTTTTTAAACTATGTCTCATTCTTAGGCTTCAATTTCTCATTAATTTCAACATTATTAGCCTTAGATTGAGACTCAGTTTGTGGATTATCATCTAGTTCGCATTTACGAGAATCCTCTTCAATACGAAGATGATGCTGTAAACCGTCTAAATCATAATCCGTTTCTGCATGTTTTAATTTTTTCTTGTAATCATTCCAAGAATTCGGGAGTCTTGAAATAATAACTCCAACAACAAAAGATTCAGGGAGATCAATATCGACATCTTTAAGTTGATTTACCAACAGTAGTATTTCACTTACTTGTCCAATTATGGACTTGTTGGTGACCATTTTGAAATCCATAAAATTGCATATAAGAAATTTTTTATTACTTGCCTCAGAGATGCGATATTTGCTTTCTAGCGCAGTCCAAAGTGCCTTCGCGGTGTCCAAGGTCCTGTGAGCATTGTATATCGGAGTAGACAGTGCATTCAGAATGAGGCCTCTGCATAGAAAATATTCCTCTTTGCGCTTTTCCCTTTTAGCTTTTAGTTCCCAACTATCCTTATCGGTTTCCTCCAGTATTTTCTCCAATCCATCTTCGAGAATATGAAATAACTTGACCGTGATCAAAAAGAATTTCATGGTCTCTTGCCAACGAGTGAAATTCTCTTCATCAAATCGCTCTAACTTCGTCAAATGCTGATTCATCACTTGTAACACGCTCAAACCTTCCATGGTTGAAAGTATTGTCTGAAAAATTTATTGGGGAATTTTGTGGTTTGAGACGTTAATGGAGGAGAATGATTGCCGTACTTCCGACTTCAAGGATTTGCGTAGCAAATTCTTTCAGACAATAGTTCAACTCACCAGGTACAAACGGGTTAATGAACTATTGACTTCAGGATTCAATGAAGCCTTGAAACAGCATAATCGGATTCAAAATTTGTACGGTTTTGATCCGACCAAGAACACTCTGAAATATAATTACTGATGATGCAAATTTAGAAATGAAGAGTAAGAAGAAGAAATCAATTCTACAACACTTCCATAATTGAAACACTTCAGAAGTGTTTCGAACAGAACTGTTTTGCAACAGTTTAATGGCGTTGCAGAATGATAGACGAAGAAGAAGAAGAATTCGAGTTGTTTTTCACGGTTGTGACCGTGCCTATTTTTATATATGTAGAGGGAGGAGACCATAAATTTAAGCGTCGCGACTGTTATTTGCAACAGTCGTTTCTGTTCGAATTCGAATAGATGCGTCCTTTCAGCCTTGCAACGCCTCAAAGCGTTGCGAATTAGAAGACACCGGTCGACAGCTAGCTTTTCACCGGTCGACCGTTTTTAAATAGAGACTAAAACGGTCGATCGATTGAAAATTGACCTGTCGACTGGTTTGGCTCTGAACTGTTTTCTTGGCCCAATGGATCACGAGACCCCAAGAGCCCCAAGGCCCATCTTTTGACCTTTTAAATATCAAGATCCATGTCATGTCCATGCATTGCCTTGTTTCTCCCTTTTCTTTCTTTTGATATGATACTTCATTTCATTACATATATAGTGATATACCCCTCGATATTTTATAATGTGGGGCAAATCATATTTGCCTATTCCTTCTTCCTTTCATTCTTCCTTCTTTTCACAAATAAAATACCCAAACCCAAAGCATGTTTTGAAAATTTTACAACATAATCTTTCCAAACGACCAGTAATTACAAACACTGAACTTGTCTTCTCAACATATTTTTGATTAAACGCGATCATTACTTTTATCCAAAGCGCTTCTCCACTTTGACCATTTCTCTTAACTGGATCGTTAAAATAGTGACAGCAGATATAACAATGATCCTTATTTTTTTTTCCGCTACTCTATGGGGCGGACGAATGGAAGCTTGGAGGGGGGACAATTTGTAGACGAAAAATTTGATTGGGTTGAGAATCAAAACCTCAACTATCATATTCATGGCTTAAGTGTACGATTCAAATGGATGAGGCATACTTTGATTATGTTAAATTTGAGAATATTATGTTTGAGTATGAGAAATGTGTGTGTTGTATTAAATAAAATGACCTGAATATATAGGAGCAGTTCATGAATATGATCGTTCATAGTTGTTGCAATTCAAAAATATGATCATTCATAGCCACTAAATGTTGCAAATGTATTCGCTTATATTCATTAGAAGACAAAAATATGGCGTTAATAACCGTTGAATGGTGGAGCTGGTTGGTGGAAGGGATCACCTTCCGAACGCCCATTAATAGGAACTTGGCTATGATGCCCAGGATCTACTCAACATCCTAAATTGAATCCTAAATATTAAGCATAATATTTAGTCGTAATGCAACGAATGAAGTACAAATCCATCAAAATATCATTATTTGAAGCATTGAAATGATATTTTGATGCTTGATGTGCAGGCTTAAGTGATAGTTGATGTTTAGGCTGTGAATTTATGATCAACCCATTCATACCGAGAAACCGCTTTAAGCCAATGATTAAACTAACTAGAACCACTCGAAATGACAGATTGTTATTTAGCTTACGGGGTTAATCAGAATCGAACACATAAATCACAAAAACAAAAACTAAAATATCTCATAGCGGAAGCATTTTACACAAAATATCAGAGTTTGACAATAAATTTTACACAATAGAATTAGATAAATATGATCAAATAAAACTTCACAAATTTTTTGATTTAGAACGCACGCATCTTTACGTGTCTGTAACCTCGATAGCTAAAATCTTAAAGTTGCAACACTCGGTTTGACCCGAGCGTTCCATGCAAACACAAAACACTCGAGTCAGGATTAACTTTATTCAAGCAAATCAACGTCAGTAAAACACTAAAATATAATGTTTAACAATAACTTTTTTTAAGTTTCAAGATATATGTTTCATGTTCGTAGTCAATATAAAGGTGCAGCATGCGTTTAAGTAGACACTGTCAAGTAAATGCATAGTCAAACATATGCGTCTAAATTTCATAGAGTAAGGGTGCGTAAACTAACAGGGCAGCAAGTTTCTAGAATTGACAAAAGTAATTTATTTTTATAAACACAATACAAGCTCCACGTTACAAAACAAGTCAGAGGTATACAATAACATACCAAATAAGATAAACAAATAGTGCATGGATCAAAACAAGTATTCTTGGTATGCATTTCAAATTCAACATAGAAATACAGGAAAATATTCATGTCATGGCAAATAAAATAGCATGTGGCGATTCATGGTAACTCAAGTCTTATTTATTTATTTTTAAAAACCTAACGGGGTATAATTTTTTCAAGATAATAAGGTGCGGCAACTTCATACACTAACATACAAATCCAAACTTTCAACTAAGACAGCAATAAAGGTTGAAAAAAAGGGAATATGTGTGAATATCCCAACTATCCAAACAGGTAGCATAAAGTAGAAGGTGGTTTGCTTATTAGCATTCAACATAACAAAGTATTTATTTTAACTTGGTAACAAAATGATAGTATCAAATATGACCAACAATAATTTGTTATATTTTAACTTAGTATTGATGTCGATATACCTGAACTAACAAACCGTGAGGTGAACTCACCTTTGCACCAACGATTGAAGAGCCAGTGTGGTGGTTCGATGATGGATAAAGGCAGCGATTTGATTCAATGATAGATGATCTTGAAGCGGTGGTGGCGATTCATTCCTTTTTTCAAAGTATAGGCATCACAGATTTGGGAAGAAAGAAAATTCTGATTTTGGGGAAAACTTCTAGGCTGATAAAATAAAATGAAGGGTAGAAAAATACTTAGAAAAAGTGGCAAGAAGAAGAAGACAAATAGGGGAGAAATAAAACTTGTATAGGAAAGTAACGTGTGGTAAATGAATTGAAATAGAAACGAGTAACGCATGCATTAAACAAAGGAACAAATGAATGCATGCATGTGTGCATTGAGTTTATAAAAGAGAATTTGAAAATGAATGGCCAAGGCATGCAAATTGATAATTTGTGACCAAATATGTTTCTTTCATTTAATTTTTTTAGTATTAAATTCATGCATGCATTAAGATAGGAAGCTGTAAGAGCAGGAGAAAGAGAAAAAGGAGAATGAAGGAGTGAATGCATAAAAAAGTAGATGCATTATGTGAAAATAAATGAGATGCAAGGCCTTCCACATTTATGTCTCATGCGTTTTTTTTTTTTTTTTTTTTTTTGAGGCAAATGAAATCTTTTTTCATGAACGAAACGAGCCTTTGTTTTTAGAGAGAAATAATGAAGGAAAAGGGTGAAAAGGGTAATTAGGAAATGAAAATTTAAAGAACGAAAATATATAAATGAAATAAGATGTGTGAAAATAGAATGAAGGGAAATAAATTAATAGAATAAAGATAATTTTTTAATATAATGAAGGAAAAAAAATGAATGTTGCATGAAGGAAATAATGAAGAGGGAAGGGGATTGAAAATTGCTGCAACTATTCACATTTCAAAATTTATTAATTAATGAACGTTACACTTTGAATAGATAGGAAAGAATTAAAGTGGATGGCCAAAGATATATACATGTATGTTGTCAAAAAAAATCATCTAGAATATATACATTATTTTCAATCAATCTTTCAGCAAAAATTAATAAATTTCATTAATAACATCATAAATTTTATTCGAGAACCATATTAAGTTCAATAATTAAATTTAGTTCAACAACATAAATGGTCGGAATTTATGGGACGTTACACCTAGGATGGATCTTATTCTTAGGGTACATATTTTCTCATGGAACCCAATTAATGTGGATAACACTGAAAGCTCATTATATGATTGACTGAATTCCATGTTCTTAGAAACTTGGCAATAGGTAATTAATGGAAGCGTGCTTACATCTAATATAAATTAATATGACCATTTTTGCACATAAATGATTTTGCACATAAAAAATTATGCTTATTAGGCCTTGATTACTCCTCTATTTTATCTATGTTCGACATCAATTTCATATTAATATAAGCATATTTATTTCCTAAGCAAACTATTGTGCTAGCTTCAGTTACAAGTATCGTAGTTAGAAAACTATCAAATCAGCATGTCTTGTATAGGGTTACAATATGAGAGAGTTAATTTGAGATACTAAAAATGTTGAATTCACTTTATGACATATCTTACTTTCTTGCGAAATGTCTTTTCTTGTAGGTATTGTTGATAGTTATATAAGAACCATCGGTTGATAAAGAGAATCAAAAAGGCGTGCTAGAAGATCAGTCATCGTTGCATCAATGGTTCTGGGCCTAAAGGATTAATGACTACACAAAATTTGGTCTTGCAGGGAGAATCTTAGCCTACTACGCATGCATCTTTGAATCAGTAAACTAAAGCAAGGTTAATAGGTCGTAGGGTCTGCAATGTTGGGTTAAATGAGAATGTAGTCCTAATAATGGGCTGGGAGAAAGAAGGTCTGGTTGTAGTGGCATGAGAGGCTTAATCAATAGGAATGGAGGCTTCTGTAACCTGAACATAGCTAACTTTAAGGGCCATATAGCTCACACTGGCAAGTGTATTGCCTCACCGTGAGGCCTACACTGAGTAATTCCATCTGCTAGTGTAGAGAATAGGGCTTATTTGGAGCAACCATCTGTATCTTTGTATTAAATGAGTTTCGAATAGGTCGATTGGGTGCTCAAATTTTCTTTTCTTACATTAAGTGGATCACGATGCCTAAGGATCTGTTGAGAACAAAATACAAGCTTAAACACATTTAACAGGTCTCAAAATAGAAACCACGTATATACAAATAGCAGAAATACAACACTGGTGCATACACAATTGGTTTATAGAAATCATATACAAATACAACATTTGCCCAAAAATGAATATAAATACCCAAGTTATGAGTTCAACTACTCAACTTAGGTATTAGACTCATGCAAGTTAATCCAAGGTTAAAGCAGAGCAAAGTTGAGTCTACAGTAAGTTATTAACCTGAACTAAATCGATCCGGCCCGGGTACATTAAATACGTAGGTTAGTCTGACTTAAACATATCAGTTAGAACATAATAATGAAATATAGTGTCACATGACATGATAGATAATTACTCTTCATTAGGAAAGAAGTAACGTAGACTCGGATCATCATATAGCATATGAGACAGGTTCATGGAATCTACATGTAAATTGCTCATGTAAGATAAGGACACAAAAGGCTTATGTTTCCAACAACACAAATTACCATGCTCTACGGCTAGGGTTTACCGAATATTAAATCACATAAAATACAGGATGGAAACCACATAAATCATAAAACATATAACTCGGTTAAGAGTTCAAAACATAGAAATGTAATCACCATATATAAATCCACAAATAGCTCAAAGGCTATAAAGATCTATAATAATCACCAATAAAATGGTGAAAAAAGTTAAAAATCATAGATTCTACAAATTATATATAATGAAATATAGAAAATAATCTAAGAAAATTGGATCTAATTTATAGATGGAAATCCAAAGCAATGCCCCATGTGATATCATAGATGGTCGAAATTCGAGTACTAATCAACCAGTATGGCGCGTAGACGGCCCGAAAGCCTAATGTAGATGACCCAAAGGTTTAACATAGATGGATCAAAAGCCTAACACAGATGATCGGAAGGTCCAGTACTGGAAATGTCACAGAATGTGTCACAAACTCTCAAATAGTAACCCAAACAGTGATAATAGTGTGTTTCATACCGCATGTTCTCATTTATCAGTTTACTACTAGTTGGCTAGTTCCACATTAGTATTGCTTCAATCAAACAAGTCAGCAATAAATGGATATAATATACCTATATGTCCTATACCGTGTGGTTTAGTGTATCATTCTCCTAAAGAGTGCCAAACTAGTGATTTTATATAGAAAATACGTATTGGGGAAAAGAGGTTTAAAGGCTATTTTTGAAATCATTTGGAAATCATTTATATTAAAATCTCTTTATAATAAAGATTTTATACATATATAAAATATTTTAGATAATAATGACATATTTTATAAATTGAAAATCCTTTAGAAATTGGTTTTATAAATGTGTGCACAAATTCAACAAAGTTCACAGAAAATTTAAAGACATCACAATACACTAAATTTGCCAAAAACCATTAATTTGCTATTCAAATCAATGTTAATGTCAACTCTTCCATAAGAAGGAATTAGCCATTTAGAAAAACAATCAAATCAAAGAACCAATGATCATCACATATGCAGTACAAAACTTCAGGAATTAGGCATAATAACTTTAGAAAATAAGAAACAAAGACACAAGAATAGAGGCTCGGCCTAACATAAGTTTTACTTGTACTAGGTCAACCTTTTCCCTTTCCACGGTCGAACCTAGGGTCGACCTTATGTTGGCAAAGGTCGACCCTTTGGTGGCATATGTTGTAGATGAAAACTCCTGCTTCGTACTTAACTTTGAACATGAATTTGAACTGGTTTTAAATGGTTTTTGATCCCAATTTTGAGCATGCATGAAGACTAACATTAGACAACAGTCTAGGACAAATCCAACATGGATTCGAGACATGATGAAGGAGCTATAAACTTACAAAGATTGACATAGACTTAACTTTATTGTAAACTCAGAAATTTCAAAACTTAATTATAATAAACTACAAATTCACAAAAAAACACATATTCAACACATACCTAACTTGTTCAAACTAGAAAATGTGATATTAACACACCTTTAATGGATTTGAGATGAATTTACTTGGATTGGTTTGCAAAATGATAGCTTTTGGCATCAATAATGTTTCAATAATATGTAAGAGCCAAGATATTGACATGCAACTTGGAATGGAAGCAAACAGTAAGAATTTTCTTCAAATTAGAAATGTAGAAGAAAACCCTTTGATTTAGGTAGATTACATGTTAGGATTACAAAAATTGCTCATTTTTCCTTTAATTTTTATTTGAATCCAGCTTAATTCATAAATTTGGAGAGGGAAATTGTTCTTACTTTTCTCGGGTCAGAAAGAAGGAGAAGCAGGGAGAGAAAAGTGTATGTATTTTCTGCCTCTTCTGTCTGGCTCCAGAATTTACCTTTTTCCCTTGGGTTTGAACAAAATTTTCATCCAATAACCCAAATGTTGTCAATTATGACTTAACTAGGCCATTAACACCAATTAACATATGTTTTACCTCATTTTAACGTACCAATTTGCAAACCCATTGTCATTTACATGTTTAGCTTTAATAAAAATTGTTATGACATGTCTTTAGAATAATTTTAAACATTTTAAATATAGTTTTTATTGCAAACACAACATAATTTACATTTTTAGTAAAACGTGTATTTTACATTTCTTTTTGTTTAAATATTACATTTTCAACATATATATTGCACTATTACTTGTTTCAGGCAAAATATATATACACAAACTATACAAAGAAACATTTTAATACTTAAATATTGATTTTCAATCAATTTTCCATTTTTATATTTTTATTTACATCAACACTTAAATATATACTACTCTTTTTATAATAAAATTCACCGTTTACTAATAAGTTTTAAAAGTAATGTGTTTCAGCACATAAAATCCTTTAGTTTTAATTTGGATATCACAAACACAAGTTTTCAAAACTTTATTTCCTCCATATTTAAGTTTATTCAACAAATTATTATTAAGTTGAATTTCCTTTATCGGCTATTAAATTACTATTGGATTGAATTTCCTTTAACAATTATTTAATTCAACACAATTTTAACTCAATGTATTACCTCTTTAATACTCAAATTAACATAAATTCTAGAATTTATTCAAATTGTGTGACTATAAAAGTTATCTTCTTCAAATTTATATCTATTTCTTAACCAACGAATTGTAAACATTGTTATAATTCATTTACCCAGGTGCTCAAAACTAGGATTGTTACATTTATTGTCCTTTGTACACGTACGTGATATCACAAACACAAGTTTTCACTTTTGTTACATTTATGTATCTATCAAATATACCAGCTTGAAAATTAGGAAAATTAGTTTCAAAGTTTTGGCTTACAAAGACAACTCTACATCACGTATCATACCTATGGCTTAGTTTTATACGTTTTACACCATAGAGTGAAAGATTTTCATAATCACTTTATTGTCAATAGTCCGCAATTTCTTGGTTTATAAACACATATACGTTGTTGTTTCTTGACATCAAAATCTACATGAACATGTGCTAAGCTAAGAAGTTGTGGTTGATGGTGGATTCATCTACTTTGAATGGATTCCCTATTTTTTACAACGTCCCTCCAGTGCCTTTTTATTATGTAGGCCAGTCGACATATATATAAATAAATCTAATGCATTATAGGTATTAGTTAAAGCTTTGATCTAGATTTCTCATTTGTTAGAATAATAGTACCTTATGCATAGTATGAAAAGTAGGTTATCATTTCCAATTCATTAGGGGTGCAGTTAGGATGATTGAGTGCTATGAGCTCTGAATCGTTGTACTGACTGTAACGGTATATTCTTTTCAATAAGGCACCCACAATAGTGTCGATTTTAATAGAAAAGTTTATCATCAACTAGAATGCTATAAAGATATGTTTTTGTTAATAGAATCTTTATTCCATCGTATAACATCCTTTATTTTAAACGACTCATGTCTGATTGGTTGCACAATGTAATAACCCGGAAATCTGGGTCAGTTTAAAATTTTTATTTTGGAAACTTTAGCGGATTTTGAACATTTAAAATAGATTATTTTAAACAATATCGAAGAAAATTTATTTTGAATATAGAATAGAACGTGTATAATATATATACGTCGCCGTTAGAATATAAATATTTATATATAATTATAAATAGAATTGAAAATGGCGCGGTAGTTCGATAATTCGATTTCAAACTTCAATAGAATGTACCGGGTGCAAAACAATCCGGATTTCAGTGAAACCAAAAACATTAGGATCTAATTGAGAATATCTTTCCAACGAATCCGAAAAATTGAAATTTCATAACGGGAATCAAAAGATATGTCCAGTTGAAAATTCTGAATAGTCGCTATGGAATTCAGGCCCTTAAAAATAGCCATTTTGCAAACGACCTCGGATTTCGACGAAACCACTTTTGTTGGGTCCGTGATGTCAAATTATTGCTAGATTCCAAATTTCATAATTTTTTGAATCAATATGTGAGTGTGGCAAAGGAAAACGTGTTTGACCAGTTTCAGTTGATTTCAATCGACTGGAAAATGGCCATTTTTCCAACGGTCTCGGAATTCGACGAAACTAGTTTTGTTAGGACCGTATCGTCAATACGAAGCTAGAAAATATTTTTCTGAAATTTTTCGAGTTAGTGTGCGGCCCCGGTAAATTGAAATGCGCATTTAAATTCAATATATAGAAGTATATGTTGATTTTGACGAAAACTGATCGAAACGATCGAATCAGCCTACGATACATATCACATTGTGTTCGGAATGGGGGTAATTAGCTATGGACGACAGGCGGTGAGCCTCGTTTAGAGGTCGTATGTAAAAAGTCAACCGTTTGGATAATTTAAATAATTAAATAGATTTATATATATTATTATATAGGCCCAATTCCCTCCTCTCTCTCTCTACGAATTCATTCAGAAATCGAATAAAAAAAACCTAATCTAACGCGCCGCACCCATCGGCGATGCCACCACGTCGATCACCACACCACCGCCGCCCTCAACCGCGACCGCCGACCTCCCCTCGAGCCCCCCCTTCATCCTGCTGCCGATCGAAACCCCTCCCCCTGCTCGCACCCCCCCCCCCCTCGACGCAGCCACCCCCACGCGCTCGCACACAGACCCGACCCCATACCCCCCTGCCTCGCGATACCCAATACCCCCCCTCCTGTTGCTGCTGACCGACGCGATACCCCCCCCCCCTCTCTCCAGTTTTCATCTGTAAGTTTTTATTTTTACTTTACTTTATTCGTTTTTCCTTTTCTGCTTTTACTTTAAATTCGAATTAGTTAAGTTGGAATTTTTAAAATAGAAAAGATGATATTTTTAAAATGGATAAGGCGTGATTTTTACATATGTAGTGGGTTAAAAATATGATTTTTATATTTTTAAAGAATTAAAAATATGATTTTTATATTTTTAAAGTATTAAAAATATAATCTTTATTATGTAGAAGATGTAAAAATATGATTTTTGTTTATGTAGAGAATTAAAAATATAATTTTTACATGATAGGAATATTAGGAATATCATCTTTGTATATGTAGCGAAATAAAAATCTGATTTTTATTATATATACGTTGAAATAAAGAGGTGATTTTTATAGTAACAAAATCTTTTTAGTTGAAAAGGCGAAATCTTTATATGTAATAGCGTAGTAAAAATAGAATTTTTATCTAGATAATAGCAAAGTAAAAATTCGATTTTTATATATTGAATAGCATAGTAAAAATTCGATTTTTATATATTGAATAGCATAGTAAAAATTCGATTTTTATATATTGAATAGCATAGTAAAAATTCGATTTTTATATATTGAATAGCGAAGTAAAAATTCAATTTTTATATATTGAATAGCGAAGTAAAAATTCGATTTTTATATATTGAATAGAGAAGTAAAAATTCGATTTTTATATATTGAATAGCATAGTAAAAATTCGATTTTTATATATTGAATAGCAAAGTAAAAATTCGATTTTTATATATTGAATAACAAAGTAAAAATTCGATTTTTACATATGTAGAGGATACGAGCAACGAAAGCGACAAAAGGCGAGAATGACGAAGATTTCTATAAAAGAAGAGTCGTGGAATTGGGATAGCTATTGGTGAGAACTTCTCACTCTAAATTTCTTTTTCTAGTTATATATATACTAGGATGCAGACGGTGTTTAGTAGCACCCGACACCCGTCATCCACAGACCATGGATGGCTTGTTTGTTTAATTGTTTGGTTGTGTAGTTTGTTAGATTATTTGGTTTGAATTGAATTGTTTGGTGAAATGGAATGGATTTGATTGATGTGTGAATGGCGTGGGCCTTCACTAGACCGGGGATAAGGCTAGGCCTCGTCCCGTTTCTAGTATCGTGCCGTTATGCCGCCGAAATTTTCTAAAATATGTTAGAAAAATAAAAACATCATTTTATTGAATAAATGAACTGAATAGAAATTCATATGTTGAAATAAAATGTTTTATCGTTAAAAATATAATTTTTAACGTGAATGTGAATAAATAAATATTCATTTACAAACCGGACGGTTTGTTTATGTACACCTATTTGAAGGACATTGATTGGGACGATAAATTTACACATCGCCCAACTGCACAAATAAAATCTGTGTTTGTTGATTTGAAACCCCACACGGGTGTTGGGATGAAATTTGAGGTTCACTCATCCTGATTGATTAAATATGCCGATCGATTGATTGACAGGCTGTTATAAGCTGATTGACATAAAAATGTGTTTATTTTATGCTTTTATATATTATCTTTTGTATATAAATAAATATTACGCTGGGTATTATTTTGATGCTTTTATAGCTGAATTGCTAAACCCTAATCAAATCTATTAATATAAACTTGATCGACGCTGGTCTATGAATTAGAAAAGCGCGACATTTGTAATAAATTCTGCAAGCATACAGGTGTGTAGCATACAGGTCGAACACAGGGAGGAAAGTTAAATTTTATTATTTATATGTTTCGTGGGCGTGTTAGACGAACTTTGGAGATTGATTTTGCAAAACAAAACAAAATTAAAACTGTAATTTGATTCAGAACAGATCTAACTGAACCGACGATCAAATCACAATTTCAATGGAAAGCAAATGAAACTATGAATTAGATTTGAATCTAATCAAACCCAATTTGACCTAAGAAAATAATAAAAAGCAGAAATTGAAATTGCAGAAATTGAAACAACGAACAAGAATTGAAATTAGGATTTCCGCTGAATCTAATCAGACGGTAAGTCACTAATGCAAACAAGTGCAAAATACAAATAGTGTTCTACCGAATCTAATCGTATAGACAACACTAGTTGCTAAGAAAACAAAAAAATACAGAAAATAAAAGAGAAAGAAGAACTTTTATTAGAACAATGGAATAAGAGATGAGATAGATGGTTACAATGGGTATACATGTGCTTTTATAGCTGAATTGCTAAACCCTAATCAAATCTATTAATATATGGGCTTTTTTTATTCCATCAAGATTATGATAGATCCTCTTCTTATCCCTCTTTGCCATGTGTCAATCAGAAGATTTTAAAAAATCTTTTCTACAAATCTCCTTCCAAAAGCAAATATGCTAGCCCAATATGAACATAATTAGCCTTCAATGACCACTTCTTATGCAATCTTCATGTATATGGCATCAATTCTTCACTTTAAAGGCTGTATAAGGCTTGAACAACTCATCTGTAAAAACATCAAAATAATACCCAGCGTAATATTTATTTATATACAAAAGATAATATATAAAAGCATAAAATAAACACATTTTTATGTCAATCATAAGCGTTAGATATCTATATTTGATGCTTATACAGTGTAGTGCACTTTGGATGATGGTTGATTATTTATCGTTGCTATTATATACATGTGTTGTATGGAATCCATATAATTAACTTTATATGGTAATTGATTGGGCCTCATTCCAATTTAGAAAATGAAGAATATTATAAAACAAAGGTTCATGTGTTGACAGTACTCATCCGTTAAGATTAGTCATGTGTTGAACGAAATATTTTAACAACAAAAATTTACATCTTTATCATATATAGAATTAGAAATCAACTGGAAAATAGATAAGATGAGTGGTCTCCTGGATATGGATCTGATGTTGGTTTCGGCCTTCGGGGTTAATATTCAGGAAAACGTTCTCTTACTAGTTTACGGTTGGAGTCTGATTTTAAATCAAACGATAGATACCTTAATTTTCATAAAATATATTAAATAACAAAAATAGTCACACGTGGACAGTACTCATTCGTTGAGATTAGTCGTGTGTTGAAAAAGATATAGAGTGGTGTATTGAAAGAAATATAGATCCATTTGTTAAATATAAAGCCGTGTTGGTTAGAGATGCGCTATTTTGACGCGAACGATATTTATATCGATTATATTCGAATCAAATAGAAAACGAGAATGAATTGAATCGAATAGAAAACCAATTTGAATTGAATCGAATAGAAAACCAATTTGAATTGAATCGAATAGAAAACCAATTTGAATTGAATCGAATAGAAAACCAATTTGAATTGAATCGAATAGAAAACCAATTTGAATTGAATCGAATAGAAAATGAAATTTGAATTGAATCGAATAGAAAACCAATTTGAATAGAATCGAATAGAAAATGAAATTTGAATTGAATCGAATAGAAAACCAATTTGAATTGAATCGAATAGAAAACCAATTTGAATTGAATCGAATAGAAAACCAATTTGAATTGAATCGAATAGAAAACCAATTTGAATTGAATCGAATAGAAAATGAATTGAATTTGAATTGAATAGAAAATAAATTGAATTTGAATTGAATAGAAAATGAATTGAATTTGAATTGAATAGAAAACGAATTTGATTTGATTTGAATAGAAAATGAATTGAATATAAAACGAATTCGAATTGAATTGAAAACGAATTGAAATGAATTCAAATTGAATTGAAATTTGAATTGAATAGAAATGAATTTTAAAACGAATTTATAAGGAAAAATTCAATTTTGATTTGAATTGAAATGGAAGTTGAAATTGTTTTTGAAACGAATATAATTCAAATCTATTTATAAATTTCGTTTTAAATAGAAATCGACGAAATATATATTATATATATTTTATATATAATATAATGGCCTGAATAGAACGCGCCGCGCTGCGGCAATTCGCGAATTTCGACCATTTATTTCGAATGGACATTACGGGAGATCCGACCGTCGGATTCTCCTAAAACCGGAACCGTTGGGTTCGTATCGAAAAGAGCTTTCCAATGAATATTAGAAATTTGAAATCTAACGGTTGGATTTGGAGATACGTCCAAATCAAATTTGGAAAAGGTCGTTGTAAGTGCAGTTCGATGGCCGTTGATGGAAATCGACTGTATGGGCCTTGATAAAATTATTAAAAATTGTAATAATTTGTGTGAAATCATAAGAAATGATTTGGGAAATTTTGGGATGAAAAACTCCATATTTGAAAAGATAAAAATAGATTTTTATCGAAATGAACTAGTTTTGAACTAAAATTAAAACCCATTTATTTTTAAATAAATAAATTGGATTTGAAATGGGTTGTAAATAGAATTGATTTGTGGGTTTATCGTGAAGGGTGTTTTACATGACACTTGTTCTTTAACCCGATGAATAAATAGAATGTGATTTGGGTTTGTCGTGAACTGTGTTTTAAAGGACATTAGTTCTTTAACCCAGTAAAAGGAGTTTTATTGAATCTGCAATTAGATTGAAATGTGAATTGATAATTCAAATTATCAAATTTGGCAAATGAGCGAGAATGGAGTATCACCAGTTTTGCTCCAAAGCGATAGTTAAATCTTTAATTAGATTTGAACGTGAAATGGTAATTAATTTTACCGATAACACCGTGGTGTTAGATATGGAGTATTACCAGTTTTGCTTCATGGGATGAATAGGTTGGGATTGGGAAATAAAATAAATAATTACTTCGGTGTGGTTCGCTAATCTCGACTAGTTTGGGAAACCATATTTTGGTTTGAAATGACATCCAAAGGAAGATCAAAGAATAAATTTAAAGAATTTATCTTGGATAAAATTAATGGGAACCTTTCCCTGAGAATATGAATTGGAATGAGGCGTATGTTGTGTTTGTGTAACATTTGTTTTTAATATACGCGGGTTGTTCGGAAAGTCCGGATTTACACCCATTCTGAATAACCGATTCGACGATAAGTCGAAGATGAAGACGGTGGTTGAAGACCGGAAGTCTTCACATCGTTTGGATAATTACTGACGATCCTGATTGGGCTGTACACCCAAGAGGATGGAAACAGTTGGTGGTCGTCCAGACGTACTTAGAGATCGATGGATATGCGAGGAAAGTGCCTCCGGTTTCGTTCAGACCTAGAACGAACTTGTAAATGGATTGTGTGTCTGACATTGGATTTTATTCTGTGTTGATTGATTTCTGTTAAATATATATCTGTTTGGCGGCGGAGAATTTATTCTCTTGCTTAACGCCCTTCTCTGAGACGTACGAGCTTAGAGGTTATATATCGATAGATATCAATCGCATGGCATGAATTGCCTGTGTGGCACACTGAGTTGCATGGATCAAGACTTATGTTGAAAAGCAAAGTCTTGTGGTTGATGATCAAAGCACGGCCTACGTGGCAGCTTTGTGTATAACGTGAATTCGTGAGCCTCACATCTCAGTATGAGTTAAAAACGGGATACGGACCGCTGGGAGAGCACGACGTTTCTTTCTAGCTTTGGTGGTGTCAGTGACTTACCAGCCCTGACATTTATATACTTTTCACCTTTGTGGTTGTTGGATGTGAGGTGCCTCGATTATAGGTCTGTAAGGACCGGGAAACGTGTGTTCAGGAATAACTAATCCTCAAACGTAAGAGAGGACCGGCCCAGCCGAATCCGGGGTTGCCCAGAGTGTGTAGTCCCGAGGCATTTGCTAGAGTGTCTCGAAGCAGAGAGGAGCTTGCCCCTTGCCTCGACTCATGACGGAAATCCAATTTCCAATACGTGTATTTCGGCTTTATTTGTAGAGCCTAGTATGGCGACATAGTGGTATGGGGCACTCATGTCGTCTATGATTTATATTTATGATTGAAATTGTTTTGACACTATACACTTATTATAGTATCAAATGATTTGTTTTAAACGTACCAAGCATGTTTGGCTGTTATAAGGTAAAACCCTATCCTCCGGCTTGCGTTGCATTGTGTGATGGGACCTGGGTCTTATAATAGCTTCATTTTTCGAAAAAGCATTGCGTTGTTTATTCTATGCACTAGTATTCTTGGGAGGAAACCCGTTCCGTGTTATACGGCGTGGTCCCTTGAATTACTCTCTTTTAAAGTAAAGTTTTAAATAACTGTTTTAGTTCTCACACCAGTCACATGACTGACCTGGAGTTTATTGTTTTAACCTAAACTCTGGGTGCCCCTATTTTCCGCACGGGCAGCTAGTAGTTTTGGTTTTGCAGATTTATATTCACAGGATCCTGATTTACAGCTGGAACGATGCTCGGAAAGCTCTGTATCCGTGTATTACTTTCAGTTGTGTTTTGTATTATTTTTCCGCTGCGAAGTATTTAAATGTAATTTAAATCTCTGATATTTGTTGAATGTAATTTATTCATTTATACTCTGTATATTCTTGTATCTGATGGAATTGTTGTAATAGCAATGAAATGTTCTTCCGTCTGCGTTCTGATTTGTCCTGTTCTCAAACGATCAGGGGTTTCGAACGGTCTAGATCGGTTTAACGACTGATTCGGATCGAGCGAAATTCCTTACCGTCACACACAACCACTCATGTCTTATTTTTTAGTTATTGCCCTAATAATAAGTACATCTCACTATTTGTTATAAAATTCATTGTGTGGCCTCCCTTGCCTCATTTTAGTCCACTATCATTATATTCAACATTATTAACAGCTATTATTTTGATTTAAAACTCCTTGAAATTTTGAAATTTTTGGAGATGCTTCTACTTGTCAAATGTCTGAATTTGACTATTAAACTTACGTCATTGTGTCCATAGAATTTTTTTGTGCATATTTCATATATAACTCATTTAAACCAAGCTAAACAAAGAAATTGTAAACGATTGAAAATAAGATATTAAAAACAACGTCCTAGGCTATGTCGACCGAAGATGGATCTAGGTAAACCAACGGTGGTCAGCCTAGCCTCATGGGTTATCGACCCGATATTATGTCGATCTAAGTTCCCATTACCTATGTCGCTTCGATACTTAGTAACTTTAGGAGTGGAATCGGTTCGATACCGGAACTTTGTATTCAAACCATTGCCATATCGACTTTATATGGTAATAGAAAAATCATACCATACCAGCTAAAGAAATCAGTTACCAAATATTCAGTTTATGGTTGGTAATGGTTGGTAGAGGTCGGTAATAAGTTTTTGCCGTTTACTAGTATGAGATATTTTTGTTTACAATATATCACATTAAAAAATTAAATATTAAAATTGATTTTTTTTATTATATTATTATTTATTTATCTTATTTTACGTAGTCAAACATGCATGAAAGCTTTATGATATCACATAAATTATACTTTTTCCTTGGTATTTTATTAAATCGCTACATATTAAAAGTTCTTTGTTATGTAATAAACATATATGATGAAATATAATACATATGTATTGTTTAAGATATATGGTAGGTATGGTAATTACCATTATTAATGCTCAATTACCATTACCGTACCGCATATTTTCATGTGGTTTGGCATACCATACCAATCAAATTGGTTAACGATTGTTCGGTACCACTTTCATTGGTAGCGGTTGGTAATGGCTAGTAGGTGGTAATATGGTAACAATGTCCCGCCCTACTATACTTAGCATACAAATTCGTTTCATGTGTGCCATGTTTTAGCAAATGGTCAAGATTAGTTAAGTTTTAGATCAAACTAGGGGGGTTATCCGATAAATTCATAATCTAGCTTAACTTAAACCCTCATTCTCTCTATTACAGTGAACCACTGATAAAACACACCTAAATCCTATATTTCAAATCAATTTCTAAACCATAATTATATCCTAAATCTTAATTATAAATTGAAATAAAGGGAGATCTAGCAAAAAAGGAGAGTCGTAAGACAAATTTAGAGGAGATGGCTTGTGATGTTTGAGCAAACCTAAAGCTTAGGATAGAGGTGAACGAGTACAAATTTAGAAAGTTAATTAAATTGATTGATTTTGAATTCTACCCTACATTGATTGGATTGTTTATTTTGATCCTAATCCAAAAATTATAAAATTGGTATTTGGATTAGTTGAAATTTTTATCTGATTATAATTGACATATGTAAGTAGAAAACCCTTAATCATTTGCATTTGGATGTGAAAAGGATAAATTGAGAATTTGGATAATGTAATGATCAAATATAATATTATAGAGATGTAATGATTATATCTAATAATGTAGAAACATAATGACTAGTTATGTAATGATTACTTCATTTTTGTAGAATCATGATCATTTGTTGTGAAATAAAACAACAAAAACTCACAATAAAGCGAAATTAAATGGCGTCCTCTAAAATTGGCGATTGACGATTTCTGGCTCCCTTCTGTTATTCGTCCAATCGCACCCTTTTATGTCCATCTCACCTCTTCAGTCTACACGCCTACTCATTCCTTCTACCTTCTCCTCCTCATTTAAAAAAATCAAAAATCAAAACCTAGGTTAAAGGCTAGCGTGACGAGATCTGGTAGAGTATTTTCAGATCCATCTTCTGCGGTGTATGCGCCGCTTGTCGCTAACCAGCTTCAAGTCATTGCTAATGCCTTAGCTCTGCCCTCGTCTGATTCTGGTCCTCTGTCTCACCTTGTTGGAACTGAGCAATCTCTGTTATCCTCCGTGTTGTTGAAGAGGTCCATGATAGATGGTCAGATCTAAAGATTTCATCCAATTTTGACCCTGTCGCTAAGCTTAATGAGTCAGGTACTTTTCTGAACAAATCTGGATTGGGTAGTGATATAATAAACACTCTGAATGTGGTTGTGCCTGATTCTCCTTTGAAGTATCAAATGAATGGTCAAGTTTTTATTTTTGGAAACAATTCTGGATGTGAGGTCGGTGAAAATTCTATTGGGCTAGTGAGATTGGATGTATCTGCCCCTTCCAAGGCTTCTGGAATTCCTTCTCCTCTCAAATTACCTGAATGCATTCCTACTGTTCACATGAATGTTCCTCTCAGTCCAGTTATGCCTTCACCAGTAGTGTCTCAATCAACGCAGTCTGCAGATATTCATTTGTTAAATAAATCTAATGCCATTCCCTCTGTGATGCCTTGCTCCCTACAAAATGCTAATCTTCCTTCCAGACATCCCAGACCGAGCTATGCTTCATGTTTCTCTTCCCTTCCTCGTTGTACTGGTGTTTACAGTCCCCGTGATTTCTCTTCGTCTGTTGAAAACCTGAATCCACCTGATGAGATTATTTGAGAGGGTGCTGACTTCTGGAAAGACCATCTGGTTGGGTTCTTTCTTGATTCTATTATTCCAAATGTTGATATGCGAGAACAATGTCGTAGGGATTGGAACATGAGAGGTGCGCTAGGTGTTAATGTGGTTAACGAAATGTTCTATTTCAAATTTTTGATTATGGAGGAGAGAAGGATAGTTTTGGAATCAGACCCTTCGATAATAGGAGGTAAACCGTTTATAATTACATCATGGAGTGCATCGGTTGAGAAAGCAAGAGAGTGTGTGTCTTCTATTCCAGTTTGTCCATTTTTACTAAAATTCCATCGGTTCTACAAACTCTTCATAGCTTGAATTGGTTAGCTAGTAGGATTGGGAAGTTTAAATGGTTTGATGCGAACACGGAGTCAAGGAAAAATCTCATCTATGCGAAAGCTTTGATTGAAATATACCCGAATAGACCATTGCCGAAAAATCTCAAGGTAACTATAGAAGGCTATGATTTTTATGTTGATATTCATTTCTCTTGGCAACCGGAAATATGCTATAAATGTAAATGCTTTGGGCATCTTCTGGAGTCTTGTGTTGTTGTTGGTCCGCCTAAGGCTCGTCCTCCCCTCTTGAAACCTTTTCCGAGTATTTGGGTGCCAAAGAAGATGGAAGAAGATATTATTAGAGTAGAAGTGCCTAGTCAAAATACAGAAATGAAGGGTAAGGGTTCGGTCTGTGACAATGATCTAAAGGAAAATGAAGAGGTATCCTTGGAGGGGTTAGCAGAAGATGATAGGATAAGGTGGATGTCAGATGATCGCGCTTGGGTGCATAAAGTTTCTGGTATGAGGTGTGATCCACCTGAAAATGAATACTACAAATATGTTTCAAACTCAGTTGAGGATTCTAGAAGATTGGAATATCAGATAGTTGGAGATAGCTTTGAGCTCATTAAGGAGGGTGTTCTTGGCGAGAAAAACCAGTCGCAGTTCCATGATTCTTCTTGAGATTGGGAATGTGAGTTTCCCAGTCCTAATCCCTGTTATGTACCTAGTCTTGCTGTGCATTTTTCTGAGTATGTCAATGTATTAGGTAGTGATAGTGACTCCTCCAGTTATTCCACCCTAGTGGGGGATTAACTGTATGGTCCTTGATAGTAGTTCGAACTCTATGTTTCACTTCTGGTCTCCATAGTTATAGTGTTCTGGCACTTCAAACCAGATGGAGTTTCTGTGCCTGTGCAGAGTTCCATTTCCATCTTCTTTTCTAATAAACAGTGGTACGACCACTATAATCCGGCTTGCCATGCAAAGAATATATATATATATTCCATCTTCTTTTCTAATAAACAGTGGTACGGCCACTATAATCCGGCTTGCCATGCAAAGAATATATATATATGTACTACGTTTAGAAGGTAGAAAGAAACTAAATGAAGTTCGAACAAGTAAAATAGACGATGACTGGATTGTAAGAAATTGACCTAAAATAGCATAATTCAATTGTCGTAAGTAGCTTTGGACTAGTAAATTTTTTTTAGGGCTATGACCTAGTGGACATATAAACCTTGTTATTCTCTAGTTGTTGTCTATGTAAACACATTTATGTATTCTTATTTTGATGTAGTTGGTTTAGTTTCACTTTCCATATCATGGAGTATGATGCAAAGAGTTATCTAAGTATATGTCTTATGGTATAAATTCATACATAAGTGTTACGGTAGGGGAAGTTACCTATCATTAGTCGAGGTGTTAGGATCGTGGATGGGCTGATCAAAGAGATCCAGGTAGATCCTTATGGTTGAGGAGATGCCAATTAACGGAAGTAGTATGCTATGAACTAGATGGTCCTAATAGCAGCAGTAGTATTTTCACAGAAACTTCCAGGCGTAGTAAGACATATTTTGCCATTAGGATCAAGTAGTTAAGAGTGGGTACATATGGTCAGTCATTCCATGAGTTTACATTTGTGTTCTTCCTCTGCAAGCCTAGTCGTAAGCTAAAGTGGGAAAGGAGTTCCCAAAACTAGATGATCTTTCGGGTAAGGTTTGATCTATATGCCTTGTTGATGTCGGTCCGATAACCCCTAATATGTGACCTAAGTATATATAGGACCTTTAATGCATAGACACTGTACATATACCCTATGTGACTTTTTGGAGTAAGATGAATTTAATTTCCTTGTCAGTATTATTCTTATTCACCGGAATATGTTTAACCAATTCTGTTTTTCTCCTACCACTGGTGGATAAAGCAGACACTGAAAAGTCCATCGTTGCTTTTATCTTATCATGGTTGGAGCCTAGCTTTATTCTAACTTTTACATGTATTTCCTATTAGTACATTTTCTCTTTCAGTACTTTGTTATGAGGGATTACTTTTATGATACTGTAATATTTTGACATGCACTGATGGTTTTCTAAGACTATAACATTGTGGTATTCAAAGACTTGGATATTTGATACTTTGTGATTTATATTACTTTCTATGACTACTTATATATATAATGTTATATTTTCGTTGTAACAATGTTTGGATTAGACAAATTGTTTTTCCTTGAAATTGTAGTCTGTATAATTCTACTTTTTAACCTTAAACCGATTATCTATGTTTCTTGGTTTGTCGGAGTTTTATGCATGTCAAGGAATGCGGGTTTTGACATTTCCAAGAGATTTTGATTTAAAATTGAAGATAAATGGTGGAACTAAAATTATTCAAGAGATAAGAAGATAGGTTAATGATATGAGTGCTAAGAGCAAAAGAGTGATTTATTAGTTGCTTATGCATCTTCTTTTTCTCCAGTCATCTTCACTAAGCAATGCTTTTTCTTACAGGCTAGAAATTCTAAAATCATAATGCCATATAGATTCCAAATAATAATGGAATTTATGAAACAACTCGAATTTGGAGATCTGAAGCTTCATGCACGACTGTTTTAGCCAGATTCATTTGAACCTATCTCCGATGTATGAAACTTTGGGATAAAAATAATTATTAGTTATAAAATACACTCTTGGTTGCAAATTCGTAACTTATGTGCATTAAAATTGAAATAACAATGGATTCATACCAAGTTTTGTGTGCTTGTCTTTTGTTTATATGATATTTTCCTAAATGTTAGTGTAATAGTGTACGAAACAAAATTGGGGATACAAAAAAAATCGAGGAAATTAGTACTTCCGACATGCGTACAAGTCGCATACAATATTATACAAAATCAAACTGAGCAAATAATTGGTGGTAGTTTTGTAAAATTTTTGCTTTTTTGGATCTTCATCTATATGTACCTAGCCATAAATATAAGCTTGTACAGAATACAAGTTATGAATTTTATTTTGTCCAAATGTGTCATAAACAAATTAAACCTTCATGATATAACAATATATTATTTTTGTCTTTTTAGTATACATAAACTATGTTACTGAGTAATATAATTATTATTATTTTCATTGATATTCTTAGTAATAATGTACTTACAAAATTCTTAAATGCAAATTGATATCATCTTATGTTTCAAAACCAAAATCCGTATCCTTTTTTTGCTTCAACTAATATATACTTTAGATGTTTAACCCTTTTGCTTCAGTTTAAAGACCAAAGCAACTGTAGATAATGTAAAAGACTAATAATGTCCATTGCTTTGGTTATTTAACCATTACAAATGACATATTTCACTTCAGTCGTTTGGCAATGACACAACAAATAATGCACTTTTTCTTTTGTTATAAAAGAAGGAATGAAGTAAAAAACTTTATTTTCTTCGGTTGTTGTCAAACGGCCAAATCAAAAGTTGTCATGTGCTACAGTTCAATGACCAAAGTAACGGAAGTTAGCTTGCATCGATTGCATTTGTTTCGATTGTTGGATCAAATTAGCTAAGGTTAAACGAGAATATTCTATTTTGTACTAGTGCAACAACCATTACACAGAAGCAACAGATTATTGGCAAGTACCATACTATAACCCATTCTGCTTGTTAAATTTGGTGATACAAAATCACAAATTGATTGGAACAAATTTGTAAAGAATGGTAAGTAAATATTTTTATAATGGGAATGCATTGATTGCATTTGATGAGGTGGTAGAGAAATAAATGAAGGGATTAATTTCTTCCATCTATGCTAAAGAAACGGATTGATTTACTTCCTATGTTTGCACATTTGTTGTTATGGTAATTTGCCTCCATTATATTATTACCACATGTTGGTAATTTAATTGATGACTCACATAGATTTGCACTGGCTATATATTGAGGGGTAGACTTTAGTGTAAACCCATCCTGGCCTGGAGCCAGTGATCCCCAATGGTGTCCCTTCTTGTTAAACCTGATTGAGGTTTGGATATGTAAACTCTTATTTTGTAATTTCTAGTAATTCTCTCATGTGGAATAAAATCTCTCTGTTGGACTGGACGTACACTATCTCGAGGATAGTGGAACCAGTATAAATATTATGTCTCTTTGTTTCTGTGCTATAGTTATTTACTATTTTGTTGATGTAATAGAATAATTGCTATCAGATTAGATTGGTGTTCAATTGGCAAATCTAGATCTTATTTATTGCGCTTCCGCATATGCTCAATTTTCATAACAGATTGGTATCAGAGCGAGGCGATTTGTTTTAAATTGTGCATCAATTATTTCTACAAAGGTTGGTAGATTCAGTGGTGATTATGCTATTACTATTTTGGAGAAATGGAGACTTTAGTGGAGGAGATTATGTCAAGAGTGAAGAGCATTCCAATCTGGGAACTTTGACGTGATATGGAGTTTATTGTGAAGAAGCCCTCTGATATGGATGAGGGAAGATGGAAGAAGACGAAGAAGAAGGCGGGTGACGGTTGAAGAACCTAGTCCATAGCAAGGTGGAGAGGTTAATATGGTCACTGCTTATGGTCCTAAGGTTGAGGATCATGGTATCGACAAGGGTCTAGATGTTGATGATGCTCGAGGGATCCCGGAGATGAAGAGATCATGTCAAACAGAAGACGGATGTCGAGTTTTGAAATCCACAAAGACGATGGAGATCTTGTGGTATTGCAAGCATTTTTTAGACCGTTGGTTGATGCATGGTGCAACTCAGGTGGTAGATGCATCTTTTGCAAGAGGTGGGTTGTGTTTGTAATTGAGGTGTGGTCGTAGTCCTTTCAAATCGACTGGGTGTATCTCGTTGCCCTGAAATCGAGGTTGGTTTTAATTGAGAGAATAATTTTTTGGTCTTGGTGGTGTTGAGATTACTTTGGAATCTGCCTTTTTTTTATTTTGGATATTTGCAACATTTTGTTGGCGGGCGGGGACGTAGTCTGAGCTCGTTAACAACTGTGTGATGGGGGGTGGCTTTGTTGGAACCCATTTGGTAAATATTCATTTTTTTGGTGTATCTCGTTGTGAGATTTTGATTGAAGGTGGAGTTCTGTTGAAGAGTTTTATGATGAGAAGAGAATTTGACTCAAGGTGGGGTGCTGGAGATATGTGATTTTGCATCAAAGTGGAGTGCTAAATTTGGTGATACAAAATCACAAATTGATTGGAACAAATTTGCAAAGAATGGAAAGTAAATATTTTTATAGTGGGAATGCATTGATTGCATTTGATGAGGTGGTAGAGAAATAAATGAAGGGATTAATTTCTTCCATCTATGCTAAAGAGACGAATTGATTTACTTCCTATGTTTGCACATTTGTTGTTATGGTAATTTGCCTCCATTATATTATTACCATATGTTGGTAATTTAACTGATGACTCACATAGATTTGCACTGGCTATATATTGAGGGGTAGACTTTAGTGTAAACCCATCCTGGCCTGGAGCCAGTGATCCCCAATGGTGTCTCTTCTTGTTAAACCTGATTTAGGTTTGGATATGTAAACTCTTATTTTGTAATCTCTTGTAATTCTCTCATGTGGAATAAAATCTCTCTCTGTTGGACTGGACGTACACTATCTCGAGGATAGTGGAACCAGTATAAATATTGTGTCTCTTTGTTTCTCTGCTATAGTTATTTACTATTTTATTGATGTAATATAATAATTGCTATTAGATTAGATTGGTGTTCAATTGGAAAATCTAGATCCTATTTATTGCGCTTCCGCATATGCTCAATTTTCATAACACTGCTGACGTGTTAGTTCTTCCTATGTTTCTCGTATAACATAAGGTACTGCATAAACAATCGTTAACATTGATAAATTTATAGTTTCCTTATACATACTAGGGAATACGTTTTGAATTCAGGAAGATTAATATTGATATTTACAGGGCCTTAAAATTTTCTGCTATTATATAATGGAATAGCTGAATGAGTAATGATCGTATAAATAGTACTACACGTACATTACGACTACATATACATCATACCAATAATGGTCATATAATATAATAAGCTATTGTTGTGACGGCCGGGAATTTCGCTCGATCCGAATCAGTCGTTAAACCGATCTAGACCGTTCGGAACCCCTGATCGTTTGAGAACAGGACAAATCAAGACACAAACAGAAGAACATTTCATTGCTATTACAACAATTCTATCGGATACAAGAATATACAGAGTATAATTGAATAAATTACATTCGATAAATATCAGAGATTACAATAAATTACATAGCAGCGGAAAAAATAATACAAAGCACAACTGAAGGTGATATACGGATACAGAGCTTTCCGGATATCATTCCAGCTGTAAACCAGGATCCTGTGAATATAAATCTGCAAAACCAAAACTACTAGCTGCCCGTGTGGAAAATAGGGGCACCCAGAGTTTAGGTTAAAACAATAAACTCCAGGTCAGTCATGTGACTGGTGTGAGAACTAAAACAGTTATTAGTCTTTATTTTCAAAATTAGGTAAATCAAGGGACCACGCCGTATAACACGGAACGGGTTTCCTCCCAAGAATACCGGTGCGTAAAACAACATCGCAATGCTAAATAAAGAAAAATGAAGCTGTTATAAGACCCAGGTCCTATCACACAATGCAACGCAAGCCGGGGGATAGGGTTTTCCCTTATAACAGCCAAAGCATGCTTGATACGTTTAAAACAAATCATTTGATACTATAATAAGTGTATAGTGTCAAAACATTTCAATCATAAATATCAATCATAGGCGGCATAGCTACCATCTACTATGTCGCCATACTAGTTCTACAATTAAAGCCGAAATACACGTATTGGAAATTGGATTCCGTCATGAGTCGAGGCAAGGGGCAAGCTCCTCCCCGCGTTCGAGACACTCTAGCAAATGCCTCCGGGTTACGCACTCTGGGAAACCCTGGATGCGGCTGGGCCGGTCCTCACTTACGTTAGAGGATTAATTATGCCTGAACACACGTTTCCCGGTCCTTACAGACCTATAATCGAGGCGCCTCATTCCAACAACCACAAAGGTGAAAAGTATATAAATGTCAGGGCTGGTAAGTCACTGACACCACCATAGCTAGAAAGAAACGTCATGCTCTCTCAGCGGTCCATATCCCGTTTTTAACTCATACCGAGGTGTGAGGTTCGCGAATACACGTTATACACAAAGCTGCCACATAGGCGTGCTTTGATCATCAACCACAAGACTTTGCTTTTCAACAGAAGCCTTGATCATTGCATCTTAGCGTGCCACACAGGCAATTCATGCCATGCGACTGATGTCCATCGATATACAACCTCTGAGCTCGTACGTCTCAGAGAAGGGCGTTAAGCAAAAGAATAAATTCTCCGCCGCCAAACAGATGTATATTTAATAGAAATCAATCAACACAGAATAAAATCCAATGTCAGGCACACAATCCATTTACAAGTCCGTTCTGGGTCTGAACGAAACCGGAGGCACTTTCCTCGCATATCCATCCATCTCCAAGTACGTCTGGACGACCACCAACTATTTCCATCCTCTTGGGTGTACAGCCCAATCAGGATCGTCTGTAATTATCCAAACGATGTGAAGACTTCCGGTCTTCGAACACCGTCTTCATCTTCGACATATCGTCGAATCGGTTATTCAGAATGGGTATAAACCCGGACTTTCCGAACAACCCGCGTATATTGAAAACAAATGTTACACAAACACAACATACGCCTCATTCCAATTCATTAGTCACTAACCGCAAATTAGCAAGAGAACAATTTCCCAAACATTAACCCCGAAGGCCGAAACCAACATCAGATCAATACCCAGGAAACCATTCTTCTTAGCCAACCTACAGCTAGTTTCTAAATTCCACATTCTTAGAGAAAGGTTCCCATTAATTTTATCCAAGATAAATTCTTTAAAATTTATCCTGCAATCTTCCTTTGGATGTCATTTAAAACCAAATTATGGTTTTTCCAACTAGTCGAGATTAGCGAACCGTAACGAAGTAATTATTTATTTTATTTCCCAATCCCAACCTATTCATCCCATGAAGCAAAACTGGTAATACTCCATATCTAACACCACGGTGTTATCGGTAAAGTTAATTACCATTTCACGTTCAAATCTAATTAAAGATTTAACTATCGTTTTAGAGCAAAACTGGTGATACTCCGTTCTCGCTTATTTTCTAAGTTGATAATTTAAATTATCAATTCACATTTCTACCTAATTGCAGATTCGTTAAAACTCCTTTTACTGGGTTAAAGAACTAGGTGTTATTTAAAACACAGTTCACGACAAACCCAAATCACATTCTATTTGTTGTCGGGTTAAAGAACTAGTGTTATTTAAAACACCGTTCACGATAAACCCATTTTAAATCCATTCATTCTCACCAAATATATTAGAAATTTCGATTATTTAAAACCCCTTTTTAAATCTAATTTATTTATTTAAAAACAAAAACCCGGGTTTTAAATTTAGTTCAATCTAGTTCATTTCAATAAAAATCTATTTTTATCCTTTCAAATATGGAGTTTTCACCCCAAAATCTTCCCAAATCATTTCTTCTGATTTTAGATAAATTATTGATATTTTTAATAATTTTATCAAGGCCCGTACAGTCGATTTCCAACAACGGCCATCGAACTGCACTTACAGCGACCTTTTCCAAATTTGATTTGGACGTATCTCCAAATCCAACCGTTAGATTTCAAATTTCTAATGTTCGTTAGAAAGCTCTTTTCGATACGAACCCAACGGTTTCGGTTTTAGGAGAATCCGACGGTCGGATCTCCCGTAATGTTCGTTTGAAATAAATGGTCGAAATTTACGAACTACCGCGGCGCGGCGCGTTTTATTCAGGCCATTATATTATATATATATATATAATATATATAATATATAATATATATATCGTCGATTTCTATTTAAAACGAATTATATAAATAGTTTTAAATTCGTTTCAAAAACGGTTTCAACTTCCATTTCAACCCAAAGCAAAATTGAATTCTTCTTTATAAATTCGTTTTAAAATTCATTTTTATTCAATTCAAATTTTAATTCAATTTGAATTCATTTCAATTCTCTTTCAATTCATTTTGAATTCGTTTTCAATTCAATTCAATTCCAAAGTCGTTTTCTATTCGATTCAATTCAAATTGGTTTTCTATTCGAATCAAATCGAATTGGTTTTCTATTCGAATCAAATTCGTTATATATTCCATTGAAATCAAATTCGTTTTATATTCAATTCATTTCGAAATCGTTATATATTCAATTCATTTCGAAATCGTTTTATATTCAATTCATTTCGAAATCGTTTTATATTCAATTCATTTCGAAATCGTTTTATATTCAATTCATTTCGAAATCGTTATATATTCAATTCATTTCGAAATCGTTATATATTCAATTCATTTCGAAATCGTTATATATTCAATTCATTTCGAAATCGTTATATATTCAATTCATTTCGAATGAATAAAATCGATATAAATATCGTTCACGTCAAAATGGCGTCAATCTAATCAACACGGCTTCATATATTTCTATTTTTAAATATTCTATTTCAAATATTTCTATTTCAAATATTTCTTTTTCAAATATTTCTATTTCAAATATTTCTTTTTCAAATATTTCTATTTCAAAATATTTCTTTTTGTCAACACACGACTAATCTCAATGAATGAGTACCGTCCACGTGTGACTATTTTTGTTAAATTATTTCGTTCAACACATGACTAATCTCAACGAATGAGTACAGTCAACACATGAACCTTTATTTTATATTGATAAAGACGTAAATTTTTTTATTAAAAATATTTCGTTCAATACATGACTAATCTCAACGGATGAGTACAGTCAACACATGAACATTTATTTTATATTGATAAAGATGTAAATTTTATTATTAAAATATTTCGTTCAACACATGACTAATCTCAACGGATGAGTACATTCAACACATGAACATTTACTTTATATTGATAAAGATGTAAATTTTATTATTAAAATATTTCGTTCAACACATGACTAATCTCAACGGATGAGTACAGTCAACACATGAACATTTACTTTATATTGATAAAGATGTAAATTTTATTATTAAAATATTTCGTTCAACACATGACTAATCTCAACGGATGAGTACAGTCAACACATGAACATTTACTTTATAATACTCTTTATTTTTCAAATTGGAATGAGGCCCAATCAATCACCATATAGCGTTAACTATATGGATTTCCATACAACACATGTATATAATAGCATTGAAAAATAATCAACCATCAACCAAAGTGCACTACACTGTATAAGCATCAAATATAGATATCTAACGCTTATAACAGCCTGTCAATCAATCGATCGACATATTCAATCAATCGGGATGAGTGAACTTCAAATTTCATCCCAACACCCGTGTGGGGTTTCAAACAATCAAACACAGATTTTATTTGTGCAGTTGGGCGATGTGTGAAATTTATCGTCCCAATCAATGTCCTTCAAATAGGTGTACATAAACAAACCGTCCGGTTTGTAAATGAATATTTTATTTATTTCACTTTCATGTTAAAAATTATATTTTTAACGATAACACATTTTATTTCAACATATGAATATATTCTATTCAGTTCATTTATTCAATAAAAATGATATTTTTATTTTTCTAACTTATTTTCGAAAATTTCGGCGGCATAACGGCACGATACTAGAAACGGGACGAGGCCTAGCCTTATCCCCGGTCTAGTGAAGGCCCACGCCATTCACACATCAATCAAATCCATTCACTTTACCAAACAATTCAATTCAAATCAAAACTATCTAACTAATCTATGCAACCAAACAAACAAGTCCATGGTCTGTGGACGATTGTGTCGGGTGCTACTAAACACCGTCTACATCCTAGTATATATATATAGCTAGAAAAGAAATTGAAAGGTGAGAAATTCTCACAGATAGCTATCCTAGCTCCACGGCACTTCATTGATAGAAATCTTCATCGCTATCGCATCTTCGTCATCTTCGTTGCCCGTAGCCACTACATATATAAAAATCACACATTTTTATTTGTTGATGCCTTTAAAATAAAAATCACATTTTTATTTATTCACCTTCAATTTAAAAATCATATTTTTATAATTGCTTCATACCTTTTAAAAATTGAATTTTTACTTCGTTATACTTTATATAAAAATCAAATTTTTACTATACTATTCAATATATAAAAACCTCGCCTTTTAAATATAAAGATTTTTTCTTCTCAAATTCATAGACTTCGCCTTTTTAAATATATAGACTTCGCCTTTCTAAATATATAGATTTCGCCTTTTTTTTAAAAAACAAAGTTTATATTTTCCTCGAAGTAAAAATCATATTTTTACTTCCCTACTCATTTAAAAATATCGCCTTTTCACTTTTTAAAAATATCATCTTTTTACTTTTAAAAATATCGTCTTTTTACTTTTAACACTATAAAAATCACATTTTTATTTTGCTACCCATATAAAGATGTTATTTTTAATATTTCCATCATGTAAAAATTATATTTTCACTTCTCTACATAAACAAAAATCATATTTTTATATCGTCTATATAGTAAAGACTATATTTTTAATATTTTAAAAATATAAAAATCATATTTTTATTACTTTAAAAATATAAAGATCATACCTTTTACCAAATAAAAATCAAATCTTGCCTTTAAAAATCAAACTTTTCTATACTTTCTTTTTGAAAATCCTAATCTGAAAAATAAATAATAAAGTAAATAAATAAAACAAAATTAAAATGGAGAACTTACAGTATTCGATACACAGGGGGGAGGGGGTTTGTTGTCGCGGGTTCGGGACTGGGGGGGGGGGGTCTGCATGGCGTCGAGTAGGAACAGAGGAGGAGGGGGAAGAAGGAGGGGCGGCGCGGTGGTTTGCTGAGGCGTCGAGGAGGGCGTTGCGGTCGATTTCTGATGGGGGGGGGGGGTCTGCGACGCGGTCAAGGAAGAGAAGGGGAGGAGGAAGAAGAAGGGAGGACGACGAAGGGGGGGCTGCGCCACCTCTGGCGACGGCGGCGGTGGGCGGCAAGGGTTTCCCCCTTTCCGTCGATCGCTCCATCCCCTTTTTTTTCTTTTTTTTTCTGAATTTCCTTTTGAACGGGGGGGGGGGGGGGCAGAACGTATAGTGGAGAAGAGGGTTTTTTTTATTTTATTTTTATAATTTAATTATTTTATTTTCTAAAAAGTTGACTTTTACATACGACCTCTAAACGAGGTCCACCGCCTGTCGTCCATAGCGTTTTACCCCCATTCCGAACCCAACGGGATATGTATCGCAAGCTGATTCGATTGTTTTGATCAGTTTCCGTTGAATTTACATTTAAATCACTATATTGAATTTTAAACGTACATTTCAAATTACCGGGGTCACATACTAACTAGAAAAATTCCCGAAAAATATTTTCTAGCTTTGTATTGACGATACGGTCCTAACAAAACTAGTTTCGTCGAATTCTGAGACCGTTTGAAAAATGGCCAATTTCCAGTCGATTAAAATCAACTGGAACTGGTCAAACGCGTTTTCTTCTGCCACACTCACATATCGATTCGAAAAATTATGAAATTTGGAATCTAGCAATAACTTTACGTCACGGACCCAACAAAAGTGGTTTCGTCGAAATCCGAGGTCGTTTGCAAAATATCCATTTTTAAGGGCCTGAATTCCATAGCGACTATTCAGAATTTTCAACTGGACATATCTTTTGATTCCCGCTATGAAATTTTGATTTTTCGAATTCGTTGGAAAGATATTATCAAATAGACCCTAATGTTTTTGGTTTCACTAAAATCCGGATTGTTTTGCACCCGGTACATTCCATTGAAGTTTGAAATCGAATTATCGAACTACCGCGCCATTTTCAATTCCTTTTATAATTATAAATAATTATTTATATTCTAACGACGGCGTAGAGAATATATACGTATTCAAAATAAATTTTTCGTCGATATTATTTAAAATAATCTATTTTAAATAATCAAAATTCGCTAAAATTGCCAAAATAAAAATTTTAAACTGGCCCAGATTTTCGGGTTGTTACAATTGTTATATAGTGGAATCAAGCAATGACCACATAATAGAATCGAAAACAGTCATTTTAAAATATCACTTTACATTATGGCTATAATGATTACAGCAAGAGCATAAAATTAACAATGAGCATATAGACAATAATAGAACAAATGTCCGAATAATGGAATCTACTAGAACATAGAAGTAATACACATGTCCCTAAATAATAGGATCAAAAGTTTTACTAAGTGTATTGAACCATCATCATCGTCTATGCATTATCAAAATATAACAAAATATTATCACCAATGTAACAAACCCGAAATTTGATCACCTTAATTAAATATATTTGAATTAATTTAGGTTCAAATAGGAATTATTTCAAAATAAAAATCAAGATTGAAAGATAATATACGATAATAAATTTATTTTGGAAGATTATTCTGGAGAATATTTCCTTGAGGAAAATACTAATGAAATAACTGAAATCGTTTTATCAATAAAACTAATTTTTATCCATAGAAATCGTGAATGGTTCTAGACACATAATTAATTTCATAATTGATGAAGAATATAAAATTAAATTTTATATTTTATTTTTGAAAGATAAATGAATTGTATCAATAAGAATATTTATATTCAACGATTGGTTTATGAATTTAAATGAAGAATTTAAGCAATTTAATAATTATTCTAATAGTGTTTTGAATGATATGAAATCATTTTAAATATGTTATATAACTATAACATATCGATGGTGAAGGAGTTAAATCAAGGAATATGCTTGACCGGAAAATATAAGAAAAATCTGTATCGCTTTATAGGTCAAATCCCGAACTTTATAAATAATGGATAAATATTATTAAATGTGGTTTTAATGACTTGATAGTCATGTTTTAACTAATTAAATATTATAATAAAAGTTGTTTTTGAATTTTGTTTACTTGGATAAACAGTTCAAGTGAAAAATGAAAATATGCCTGAGAAACGGGTTCAGGATTCTCAACGCTTTGACGGGTGAAAGCCATACAATGTTGTAAACTCTTTGGTAAGACACATATGTATACATAAAAATGTGTATGTACATGTGATACACATATATACATGACTAATGATGTGTTAAATAAAGTAAGAAATATTATGAAAAAGTAAGCATAAGAAAACAAAAAGAATTTACTTTTATTAAAATAGTATTATGCCCTTACACATCCTTACTTTTACATACTATGCTCTTACGCTTAATGTGACAAGAGAGGGGTGCTATTTTCAGCCGAAATTAAGGAGAGGAGCAGGGAGAATTTTTCATAATTTTCTAACTAATATTTTATTTCCTAAGTTTTTCTATAAATACCTCACCTCTCTTCATAAATTATTTACATTAAAACTCTGCATTTCTTACTCCTCTAAACACTATTAATGGATTCTTAAAACTAAGAAAATACTCTTAACCTCACTAACTTTCTCAAAATAACATCAAACAATAGGAAAAAAAATCCTCTCATAGTCCTTCCAAGTTCTTAAATCATCGTTAGAATATCACACAACAAGTTTGAACGCAAGACAAGAAGACCCAAGCCCCCATCCATCTTAGGCTATAAGAAAGGAGGTAGCAAGGAGGGAGCTCAAACTAAATAACGAAAGAAGTAAAAAAATTTGAATGGCTTCGGTGCAATTGCACTAGAGCTGTAGCCGATTTAGGAACGTATAAAACCAATGAAGGTGAGAAACTAAACCTTAAACGATCATAACCATCCCATGTTAACAAAGTAAAAAAATGATTGCCATGTGTAAGTTAAATGATGCTTATGTATGCCATGATGATTTCTTATCAAGTATGGATGATAATATGATTGATTGTATGGATGATTTAAGAAGTCATGTTAAAAACACATCAATAAGCACAAAGGAAATCACTTTCCTTTATTGAATGGAATGGCGATAATATGATTGACTGTATGGATGATTTAACCAGTCATGTTAAATAAATATCAACAAGCACAAAGGAAATCATTTTCTTCCATTGAACAAAATGGTGAAAATGAAATGGTTATACCTCCAAAAAAAATAGTTTGAAATATTTTAAAATAAATTATATACCCTTCTAAGTGTAAGTAAGAAGTTTAGAATGTGACACCCCACCCCGATGCCCACACTAATAAAGAGCATTAACAAGGAATGTCATCTACTAGAGTGGTGAATAGGGCTGGTTAGGGGTAACCATCTATAATTTTTTATTAGACGAGTACTGAATACATCGATTGGGTGTGTAAAATTTACTTTTCTTTTCTCAAGTGGATCGACATACTCAATACTTCTAATAAGAAATCACGATGGATAAGGACCATTTCAGAATAATATACAACACAACACAGAAAATAGATCACAGAACAGATACATATTAATACAAGCACTGAATACAACTTAAATACGAGCTACATTTCAAATGATTATACAACAATGGATACAATAATGTTCAAGAGAAACAATAACAACACAAGTACATGAAATAGCAACTGGGGAAAGCCTTCAAAGAATAAGTCCAAGCTAAAACGACTAAGCTCGACTTGACAGCAACGACAACCTGAAAGAACCCGGTCTGACCCGAGCATTAACACACACCGGTCGGACTAATTTACAAGTCAATGATGATCGACAATGGATAAGAATTCCTTTTATTATGGAAGGAATTAGATAATCCAAGGCAATAATTAACTCTTGAGATGATTAAAGTTAAACATCATATAACATCTCAAGGACAACATAATTAACTACATAAGGAAATATATTCCCAATGATAAGTAATTGTGCAACAAGATAAGCACAAAGGTTCATTACCACGAAACAATCCAAACACCTTTGAAAAGCAACTTATAACTCATATGCGACTTTATTCAACTCAAAGTAGTATTTATTTAAATTGTACTAAAGTAGCTTTAAGGCTATAAATTCAACGTACGATCATGAAATAGGATCCACAACACCATCAACTACTAAATTAATAAAACACCATAAAATGGATCCAAATCACCAAGTTACACAAGTAACAATAAAAGGAGATTATTTGCCAAGTACTATATTTTGGATCTACCCGGAAATATCATTTGGACCAACCTAGAAACTACAATGTTTGGATCTACCCAGGAATGACCATATTTGGATCTATCCAGGATTACAGCTATTGGATCTATCTAGAATTAGAACATGATATTGGATCTACCCAGAATTACAACATTGTGTTGAATCTATCCAGAAGTATAACGCAGTATTGGATCTACTCAGAAGTACATTTGCTGGATCTACCTAGAATTACAAAAAAAATGACCTGAAGGTCTAGTGTTGCCAATAACAACGGGAAGCATCACATGCCTATGAATTATGACTAGTAATCCAACGGCGGTAACTATGTATCCCATACCACACGTTGTCACAACTGGTTTACTATTTAATCATCGATTCCATACCAGAAAGCATCAGAACACCAAATCACTAGAACAAGTCATCAGAAACACTGAATCATCTTCTTCAATTAGACGGGTCTGTAATCAACCGATACAATATACCTTCATGTCCCATATCACCAGGTTTACTATATCGTATAATCACAAATATGTCTAATTGAAGGGTGCAGAAATGTGTGTGTGTGTGTATATATATATATATATATTATTTTACGAAAATGATTTCTAAAACGATTTTGAAAACCCGTTAACTTCTTTCTTTGGAAAACATTTATAATTTCCAAAATAAAGTTATACTGTAGCTTCGAGACGATTCATTAATAAAAATTAAAACTAATAAATCCATTTCATCTCAAAGCTATTGATAAAACTTTATTTATATTTTATAACAAAGTAGAAACATCTTTATAAGTCGTGTATTTGTCACGAGTATAGCAAACTCTTCGTCGAAATTTATTCCATACAAAACAGCATATAACAATGAATTCATATCACAAATGCAAAGATAAACATAGGCTTCTAATATTCAAATTGAAGCCATGCTCAAATCACGATACAAAGCTTGGAAAATAACATCTATAACCACAAGAATTAAGTAGCAAAACAAATAAAGAAACCACCATAATGGTCAGTAGGAAGCAGGAAAGCTTCCTGCGCAAGCCACCACACACGGGTTGATCCCTAAGTCGATCCAGTTCACGCATGCTACAGTAGGTTGAAGGCATGCTTTGTCTTGGTTTTTCGACTCTAATTTCAAGCATCGATACCTTTACTGATTCCTACCAAACTTTAAATGCTTAAATTAGAGTTACAGGACAATGAAATGAAACTAAGATGCCATGAAATCATCAAGTAGGGAAAGGGATACAAGCTCTCAAAGAGGGACATAAACCAATATTTGCAATCAAAGAAATCATAGAGCAAAAACATGTTATAGTAACAACAAATAACGAGTAATTTCAACTCAGATAAACACAAAACACTTGTAAACTAGAAAATGTGAGCACACACTCACTTTAATAGGAATTAAGAAAGACTCCAGTAAAAATACACTGATTTGGAGTTGTTTACACGTTGATTTGGGACATGTAGGAGTTGTAGAAGAGAAATCCTTGACATGCTACAACAACTTTTTCTTGTAACCTAACTTCTTCGGATTCCCAGAAATTAGTTGATTGGGCCTTGAATTGGAACTTAATTCTTTTTGTTGAGTTAGAGAACTGAATCCATTTTATTTTTGCAATTTGAATTAAGATTTTAATTTGGGAATAAGAGGGGCAACCATTATTTTCTCATAGAAGCTTAAGGAAGGAAAGGAAAACTGACCAAGAGGAGAAGAAATGTACGTGTATTTCTTTCAGCCTCCTCTCAGAAGTACTTATAGGCCTTGGTTTATAAGATCTAAACCCTAAAAACCAAGTGTTACAAATAAAGTGTTACAAAATCTTTTACTTAAGCCATAAACTCAATTCACAAGTTTTAACATCTTTCTATACCAAGATTCCAATCCAAGACACAATTCAACATTGTTTTCTACTTACAAAATACCCTACACACATGTTACACTATTTTACAAACCACTTAAGCACCAATTTTTATTAAGATAAACATGTTTGTAAAAACAATGTTGTACATCTCTTTAATATAAAATTTGTATATTACGACAACCAAAGTTTACATTCATAAATGATTCAAAACAATATAAATTTAACAACCTTAATTAAAATGCTACAAATCTTGAAATATTGATTCACAATCAATATTTACATTTTTATTTTATTTGCAACAAAATTTATTTGCTATTTATTACTAAAAATGCTACCAATTCACTAATTAACAATAACTTGCAAATTACTTTTGTTTTTGACAAAATTCAACATTATAATACTTCTTTAAAATTATATAAATATTACAAACACAACTTAAAACACAGTTCTCTATTTTATTTTTAAAAAGAAATACATCATACATGTGAACACCCAAATCAGCAGTTTAATAATTCTTCCAACCAACAGTTTATCAATAATACTGAAAATATATTTTAAAAATGCTTACATATCGATTGCTAATCAATAATTTTTTTACCAATATCCAATTTAATCATTATGCTATGACTTGTAAACATGGATTGGAATAAATTACTTATTATATTGAAGAATTTTTTTTATTCCAAACACATGAATAATAAAAACCGCAAATTCCTTATCTCCTGCTTTACAATACCGCGCCAATCGGATTCACCAAACTCATATTTTATTCTTTACAGATTTAAAATACATAAAACACATAACGGTCTATTTAGCAAGGGTATCCAAAATTCGGGTTGTTACATAGATAGAATATGAAAATTGAAGAAATTTTAGTGTGTCGCAAAACAAAAACTCGCGATTTCACTCCTTAAAAGTAGATCTTTTGTATATAGTGAAATACGAATGCTAATTCCTTAAAGTAATACTTTTTTTGAATACTTATACCCATGGCTTTAAAAGAATCGAAAAAAAATCAAGATTCCATTGAGTAGATTTTGAAATATGATGATTTTTTTTTTGAAAAACATCGCATTTTTATAATTCAAAATCCAAAAAATGAAATTGTTTGAAAATGAAATTTTAAATTCAAGAATAATATGGAATAAATCCTATACGTTAATTAAATATTTAAAAATGATTTAAGTAGAATATATGAATCTAATGATAGACGTTTTGATTAATTAAGCTAAAATAGCATTTTCTACAGCATTTTTCAATAACGATTGAAATTAAAGTTTAAATGTAACGTACCCGTACTTTATGTATCGAAAAATGGTAAAATAATTCTATTTTATTCACATGAGGTCATGACAATCTCATATTTTGACATATTGTTAGTTAGGATGTGTTACACATCTATGATTTTTGCTGGATCTTTTGTGACCATCTTACCACTGAGTATCTTTTTCTAGTCATATCTTTTGACTAATGTAGAAATAGACACTCAAACCTGTGTCATTGGAAAGATTTGATGGTTGGTCATTCCATAGCGTAGTTACACTAATGATTTAGTTAAAGGGTTAGGAAGATTTAATGGTTTTAAGTTTTTAGGACGTTGGCAAGATTTGATGTAACAACCCAGCTTTTTATGACATAATTATAGGCATATTTAATTAAAATGGGAAGTATTTAAAATTTGATCAAAGATGCTTTAATAATCGAATATACTAATTTTGTTAAATATAATAGTTTGGAAAGTTTAAATTTAAGCCATGAGGGTTTATTAGTTGAACAAATCGTTTAATCAAGTTTAAATGTTTTAAAATAAAATTTTATTTTATTCATGATAATTATGAAATAAATTCACTTTAATTGAATGAAAAATTATCAAATAAATAGGCGAGCGACGAATTGAATAAAGTATCAACTAACAAGATTGTAAATTGTAGAAGAGGATGTAAATAAATTTGTACTAAATCCAGAATTAATTCAAGAACTAAAACTCATAATCAAACACCCGACATATCATTTAACACTAAGTTAAAGTATAAAAGGATTGAATCAATTTAAACCCAAAGCCTATTAAAAATAAAATTCCTCACTTATCCAAACATTTCCAAAAAGAATGAGGTCATTCCTCTATTTCTCCTTCTCTCTTCATTCCTTAAAAACCATGATTCAAAGAGAAAAAGAAAAGAAAGTAGGCGGTCTGGGTCGCGACTAATGTCGCGTATGCTGAAGCAAAGCGCGTGATGGAGGCTAATAAGGTGGCGTATAATGGAGGCATTAGCGACGATGAGGATTAATGCCACCTAGGTTCTGATCGTCGCTTTCCTATGAATTAGAAAAGCGCGAATTTTAAATTAAATTACTGCAAGCGCATAGGTGTGTAGCATACAGGTCGAACACAGGGAGGCAAATTAAATCAAATTATTTAAATAATCTCTTGGGCGAGTTAGACAAATCTTTGAGGTTGGTTTTGAAAGAAAACGAAATTGAAACTGCGATCCGATTCAGAACAAATCTAATTGAACCGACGATCAAATCACAATTATCAATTGGAAATTAAAATGCAAAACAGAAATAAAATGCAGAAATTAAAATTGCAGGAAAAGAAGAACAACAAAAAGTAAAGTTAGGATTGTCGTTGAAACTAATCAAACGACTAATCGCTAATAAAAAAATGTAAAATACAATTGGTGTTCTACCAAAACTAATTGTGAAGACAACACCAATTGCTAAGAAAAAGAAAAATGTAGAAAAATAAAAGAGAACTAGAAACTTTATTAATGGAGAAGAAGAGAAAATAGATACAGAATAATGGATGGTGGCTACAATGATATTACAAGGGTATATATAGGAATAACCAAACCCTAACCCTAACCCTAATACAATGATAGATGGGCCTTAGGGAATTCACCAAAAGAGTTTACAATGAGAATCTCAAATGGGCCTTAGTTATATCTATTAAATTTTTGGCCTTTCTTCTTTTTCTCTTGGTTCTTTGACAAGCCTCCCTTGATTTGAGATGTGCATGGCCTTTTTATAAATCATTTTGTTGTCCAACAGCAACTAGATGTGGGATCTTCATCTACAATTCTTCAAAATGTAAATATATAGCAATCTGATCTCCATTTCTCTACTTTTCTGGTTGCATGCTGGCTGGGTTGGAATATCTATAAAAGTAACAAAACAATACCCAAGTAATATTTATTTATATACAAAAGATAAGATATAAGAGCATAAAATAAACACATTTCTATGTTAATCAAATACCCCCACACTTATCTTTTACTCGTCCTCGAGTAAAACAAAAATTAAAAACTAACTAGATAGGTCACACTTTCGTAGGAAACACGATTGCATTGAGCGTATGCAACAAGTCGTTAAACCTCTAGGTGTCCCTAGTAGGACGAGTGGTGTCTCGTGAGGGTTTTCAGCGGATACTACCCACAAAATCCAAATGCAGTATGCTTTCTAATGAAACTACATGAGTGCAATGGACATATGCAAAATAAAAAAAAAATGAATACACGACTTGTTTCGGGAAAGTGGTACAACGAATTAAGTTGAAAATTTTAACAGTTGATTTTATTTTAGATACCTCAACTTGTCACAAATTTTCAATATAAATCAAGTTTTTCAATGTTAAACTCTAGTTTGGCCAGTTAGTTCGGCCGATAACATAGTGCAGCCATGAAATAGATTCTTAGTTTGCTTGGCACAATTTGTAAAGTGGTATTCTAATTTCCTTGTGTATGGCTAGTCAAATCAATAAGGTCAAGAAATGTTTGAGTATCATTGCTTATTCTCTAAAAAGTTGAAATTTATGATTAATTACATACACCTAACTCAGAAGACCAAGGTATACCACCCATACACTGCCTTGCGGACTGACGGAGAGTTGAGGCAGAGCTTGGCGGATTGTGCAGACCGACGCTGACTTTGTCAACAACATGTCGGTAATCCTTAGGTGTCCAATCTCATAAAATGAGACCAAGATATTCCAACGCTGACTTTGTCAACAACATGTCGGATAGAGCTTGGCAGATTTGCACAGCAACGCTTGATATACAAGCAATGTTGGATACCCTTGGATTACTATTATTTTTATTGAAAATATAAGCACAAAAGAGAGTTACGCGAATTCAACTTAATACAACTTAGTTTTAAAGATTCGAAAAGCCAATATAAGTATTTTAAGTCCTCCACTTATTTAACAAAGACTACAATATAGAATAAACTTCATGGTCATCACCTAAGATCTCCCTATGTACCAGTTACACTATTATCCCTCAAAATTCAACTTTTCATTATATTTCATATTCGATCTTAGCTGAGAGAAAAAAATACTATCAACTGATTAACAATCCTTAACTTATTTTGTTGTATCAATCTAAAATGAGTCATTTTTCAAAAAAAAAATTGGCATGTTACTACAATCTAAAATGCTTGATTGTCCTATTTAAATGGCTGAAAATGAAAAGAAAAAAAAAATGAATGAAATGCAGACTCCCCCCCACACTTGGACTAAACAGTGTCCACACTGTAAACACGTTTCCTAAATGTGAAAGATAGAACCCAAAGATGGATTATATGTAAAATGATTTGTAAAACGAAATGCAATTTAACTATATGTAAGAATGGATCATATGTACAATGATAAACGTGTTTGCGATGCATGCGACGCAAGGGGTTTCAGAAAATGGACTGCGTTGAATGGATTGTGTCAGATTTTGGTTTTGAACGGTGGTTATTGCTTGCAGATGGGTTTGGCACAGTGGATGGATGGACTTTTTTATTGTATATTTGTTTTTGTTTTGGAAAGAAGAAAAAAAATTGTAAACAAAAGAAAAGTAAAAGATTGGAAAGGGATTTGAAATAGGGAAAGCAATAAAAGAGAAGACAAAAACAGAAAGAATTTATTTTTTTGTTTATTGTTGTAAAATTAGAAGAGAGAGAGAAAAAAAATGAAAAAGGAAAATTTTGAAAAGGGAAAGAAATAAATGAAAGAGAATATAAAATGTCAAAGGCAAAAAATCAGTGAAAATGACAGTTTTTTTTGTAATGAAAGCAAATGTAAAAAGATGGAAAGAAAATAAAGGAAAGAACCAGAAAAACAAGCAAGTTGTAAATGCAAAGGGGAAGAAAAAAAATTGAAAGAAATAAATAAAATTGCAAAAGAGGGAAGAAATAAAAGACAAAGCAGAGAATTATTTACAAGGCAGAGAAGGAAAGATTTTAAAAGAGAATTTTTTTTTGGAAAGAAATTGTAGAAAGAAGAGGGAAACAAAAGTGGAAAGAAAAGAAAAAGAAATAAATGTAAAAATTAGAAGGGTGATTGAAAGATGGAAAGAGAGATTAGAGGAAGTGAGAGAGAGTTGTAATTAGAAAGCAATCAATACAAAAAATGCAAGTTTTTTTTTTGTTATTATTGTAAAAGAATGGAAACCAGTGTATTGACAATTGGAAAAAAGTAAAAGGAAAGAAAGAATAGATGGAAACCAATTAAAACAATTTGGCAAATTAAATATACAACAATAATGAACAATAAAAATAAAGTAAAAATTGGAAAGAAGGAATAGATGAAGAGGGAAAGAAAAAAAAAGAAATATAAAAGGAAAAACAAAATTGAAAAGGAAAAAATCAAGAGAATTTGGCAAGTTCTGTTTTTTTTTTATTATTATTTGTCTAAAGTAGGAATGAATTTGCAAGAGGGAAACGGATAAATGAAAAAAAAGGGAAAGGGGAAAGAGGTTGAAAACAGGAATGAAATAAAAGGAAAAATAAAAAGAATTTTTTTTTCTCTTGTTTAGATGATTAAAGTATTAGCAATCAATACCAAATCAACTAATTGAGAATTTTTTTTATGTATACAAAAAAAAGGAAACAAAATAAAATAAAAAAAATAACATGAATCAGAAATTAAATAAATAATAAAATTTAATCGTTACCTCCCCGGCAACGGCGCCAAAAACTTGATCATCGCTTTCCTATGAATTAGAAAAGCGCGAATTTTAAATTAAATTACTGCAAGCGCACAGGTGTGTAGCATACAGGTCGAACACAGGGAGGCAAATTAAATCAAATTATTTAAATAATCTCTTGGGCGAGTTAGACAAATCTTTGAGGTTGGTTTTGAAAGCAAACGAAATTGAAACTGCGATCCGATTCAGAACAAATCTAATTGAACCGACGATCAAATCACAATTATCAATTGGAAATTAAAATGCAAAACAGAAATAAAATGCAGAAATTAAAATTGCAGGAAAAGAAGAACAACAAAAAGTAAAGTTAGGATTGTCGTTGAAACTAATCAAACGACTAATCGCTAATAAAAAAATGTAAAATACAATTGGTGTTCTACCAAAACTAATTGTGAAGACAACACCAATTGCTAAGAAAAAGAAAAATGTAGAAAAATAAAAGAGAACTAGAAACTTTATTAATGGAGAAGAAGAGAAAATAGGATACAGAATAATGGATGGTGGCTACAATGATATTACAAGGGTATATATAGGAATAACTAAACCCTAACCCTAACCCTAATACAATGATAGATGTGCCTTAGGGAATTCACCAAAAGAGTTTACAATGAGAATCTCAAATGGGCCTTAGTTATATCTATTAAATTTTTGGCCTTTCTTCTTTTTCTCTTGGTTCTTTGACAAGCCTCCCTTGATTTGAGATGTGCATGGCCTTTTTATAAATCATTTTGTTGTCCAACAGCAACTAGATGTGGGATCTTCATCTACAATTCTTCAAAATGTAAATATATAGCAATCTGATCTCCATTTCTCTACTTTTCTGGTTGCATGCGGGTTGGGTTGGAATATCTGTAAAAGTAACAAAACAATACCCAAGTAATATTTATTTATATACAAAAGATAAGATATAAGAGCATAAAATAAACACATTTCTATGTTAATCAGGTTCGATGCTGGGAAATAAAGGAAAGAAAGAGTAAATGGAAAGATAATTTTCCTTTTATCACCTTCCGCATATATGGGTACAACGACTACATGCTTATTATCATATAGTTGTATTACTTTCTGCATATATGGGTACAAGGACTACATGCCTACTTTATTATAAATAGAGGTTTACTCAATACACTTAGTATCAATTCCAATTACAATAATGAAATAACAAAGTTTATTTTTCTCTTCTGCATCCTCTAATCTTCTTTGTTTTCATGGTATCAGAGTTCTTTACTTGGCTTAACAGCCACTGATCCAACTTTTTCAACTCATTAATTGGTCATTATGGCCAATGAAATTGCTTCATCAGCTTCTGACAGTGCAACTGGAACCATCGTGAAAGGACCCAAACTTCCCCGTAAAGGAAAGTCCAGATTGAGTTGAGAACATGACAAATAAGAATATAAACAGTATGACATTTCATTGCTATTACAACATTTTACATTAGAGTATAAGAATATACAGAGTATCAACAAATAATATACATTTGATAAATGGAAGAGATTTACAAATTACAATGCAGCGGAAAATAATACAAAAACACAATTGAAAGAGATACACGGATACAGAGCTTTCCGAATATCATTCCAGCTATAAACCAGGATCCTGTAAATATAAATCTGAAAAACCAAAACTACTAGCTGCCCGTATGGAAAATAGGCCCCCAGAGTTTAGGTTAAAACAATAAACTCCAGGTCAGTCATGTGACTGGTGTGAGAACTAAAACAGTTATTTAAAACTTTAATTTAAAATCAGATATATCAAGAGACCACGCCGTATAACACGGAACGGGTTTCCTCCCAAGAATACCAGTGCATATAACAAAACAGCGCAATGCTTTTTGGAAAAATGAAGCTATTATAAGACTTAGGTCCCATCACACAATGCAACGCAAGCCGAAGGATAGAGTTTTACCTTTTAATAGCCAAACATGCTTGGTACATTTAAAAAAAATCATTTTTGATACTATTATAGTGTAAAGTATATGAAAACAACTTCAAATATAAATGTATCAATCATAGACGGCATTAGCGTCCCATTCCACTATGTCGTCAACAATATACAACTAAAACTGTAAAATGTCGTATTGGAATTTGGATTTCCATCTGTGAACCAAGGCAAGGGATCATCCTTCCCGCTTCGAGACACTCTAGCCCGTGTCTCAGGAACAGCCGCAATTGCACCTTGGATCGCCAGGGCCGGTCCACACGAAATGGATTAAAATGCCTGAACAATATGTTTCCCCGCCCTATGGGGCGTAAACTGGTCATATTTCGACCAAACCATCCATCGACACCGTAGTGACCAATATAACCAAGGCGCCTCGTTGTCCATCATCCACATAAGTAAAACGTCTGGGCTTGCAAAACCCAGACATCACTCCTATCTAGAAGGAAACGCATGCCCTCCCTGAAGTCCTCTCCCATTTCTGGTTCACACCGGGGTTTGAGGCTCGCGAATTAACGTTATTCACAAAGCTATACTATATTAAAGCCACGCTTTGATCATCAACCACAAGACTCTATTTTTCAATAGAAGCCTTGATCATTTGCATCTCAGCATGCCACACAGGCAATTCACGCCATGCAACTGATGTTTATTAATCACACAGAATGAAATCCTATGTCAGACACACATGCATTTACAAGTTCATTCTGGGTCTAAACGAAACCGAAGGAACCTTATTCCTCGTCTCATATGTCCAATACAGGAGAGAGGTCCTCGCATATCCGGTCGATCTCCAAGTACGTCTGGACGATCACCACTTATTACCTTGTCTTGGGTGTACAGCCCAATCAAGACATCAGTAATCATCCAAACGATGTGAAGACCTCCAGTCTTCAGCCACCGTCTTCATCGTCGACTCATCACCGATTCAGTTATTCAGAATGGGATAAACCCAGTCTTTCCGAATAACTCGCGTATATAATAAACAAGTGCTATAAAAACACAACATACGCCTCATTCCAATTCTAAATATATTTTTATTTAAATATTCATATCCTTTGGGAAAGGTTCCCATTAATTTTATCAAAGATAAATTCTTTAAATTTATTCTTTAATCTTCCTTTGGATATCAATCCAAACCAAACCAAATTAAGGTTTATCCAAACTAGTCGGGATTAGCGCAACTTACCGAAGTAATCATTTGTTTAATTTCCTAATCCCAACCTATTCATCCCATTCAGCAAAACTGGTAATACTCCATATCTAACACCACGGTATCATCGGTAAAATTAATTACCTTCTCATGTTCAAATCTAATTAAATATTTAACTATCGCTTGGAGCAAAACTGGTGATACTCCAATCTCGATCATTTCTTGAATTTGATAATTTAAATTATCCCATTCACTTTCCAATCTAATTAAAGATTCATTAAAACTCTAATTCAGTTTTAATCCCAAAAATCATTACTTAATGAATATTCAAAGTTAAGAAATTAATCCTATCTTTAACTGGGTTAAAGAACTAATGTCATTTAAAACACAGTTCACGATAAACCCAAAATCTCATTCCATTAACAATGGAATCATCACGGAAAACAGATCAATATATATAATCGATATAAACTTCTATATCCAACTGATAATATATATGGAATAACGGCCAAGCCTTTTAAATTTCATATATAGTAACAGTCTTCCTCCGCAGAAGTTACCTTTGATTATTTCCAAATCGAATTCCATTCCATTCCAATTTATTTTATTAAATTGGAAATCCTTACTTCGGAAAAATTTCCTTTAAATCTTAATAAAAGATTTACAAATTCCAAATCACATTTCACTGTAAATCGGGTTAAAGAACGAATGTCGTTTAAAACACAGTTCGCAATTAACCCAAAATCACATTCCATTTTATTCCAATTAAATGTTAATTAACAGGAAACACTAATAATCTTAATAAAAAGATTTATTCTTTTCACATGGGGTTTAAGAACAGTGTTATTTAAGACACTGTTCACGACAAATCCAAAATCCCATTTGATATTAAATACAAGGCTCTGAATAGAAAATATATCGGCTTATATTCAATATCAAATTCTGTAACCAACAAATATCGTATTGGAAATAACGATATAAATATATCTTTCAAATTTCCATAACAATATCTGTATAACAACGAAATCCAACATCGAAATATTCCGAAGATAATTTCGATTCAAATCCATTCCAATTCATATATTGGAAATTTCTGGTTATTTTAAAACCATTCACCATTCCAATTTATTTTATTTAAAAATTATTGGATTTCAAATCTAGTTAATAACTAGTTCATTTTGATAAAAATATATTTTTATCTTTTCAAATATGGAATTTTTCATCCCAATTCTTTCCAAATTATTTATTATGATTTTATACAAATTATTGATATTTTTAATAATTTTATCAAGGCCTGTACAGTCGATTTCCATAAACGGTCATCGAATTGCACTTACAGCGACCTTTTCCAAATTTGATTTGGACATAATTCCAAATCCAACCGTTAGATTTCAAATTTCTTATATTCGTTAGAAAGCTCTTTTCGATACGAACCCAACGGTTCTAGTTTTAGGAGAATCCGACGGTCGGATCTCCCGTAATATCAATTCAAAGTTAATGGTCGAAATTCGCGAACGGCCGCGACGCGGTGCGTTCTATTCAGGCCATTAAATATATATAATATATATTATACATATTTCATCGATTTCCATTTAAAACGTATTCGTTTTCAAAACGATTTCAACTTCATTTCAAATCAAATTTGAATATCCCCTTATAAATTCGTTTTAAATTCATTTTAAAATGATTTCAATTTCATTCAAATTTCGAATAAAATTTAAATATTCCTTTATAAATTCATTTTAAAATGATTTCAATTTCATTTCAAATTTCAAATCAAATTTGAATATTCCTTAATAAATTCGTTTTAAATTCATTTTAAAACGATTTCAACTCCATTTCAAATTTCAAATCAAATTTGAACATTCCTTGATAAATTCGTTTTAAATTCATTTTAAAACAATTTCAATTCCCTTTCAAATTTCAAATCAAATTTGAATATTCATTAATAAATTCCTTTTAAATTCGTTTTGAAACGATTTCAATTCCATTTCGAATTTCAAATCAAATTTGAATATTCCTTAATAAATTCGTTTTAAATTCATTTTAAAACGATTTCAATTCCATTTCAAATTTCAAATCAAATTTGAACATTCCTTAATAAATTCGTTTTAAATTCATTTTAAAACGATTTCAAATCCCTTTTAAATTTCAAATCAAATTTGAATATTCCTTAATAAATTCGTTTTAAATTCATTTTAAAACGATTTCAATTCCATTTCAAATTTCAAATCAAATTTGAATATTCCTTAATAAATTCGTTTTAAATTCATTTTAAAACGATTTCAATTCCATTTCAAATTTCAAATCAAATTGAATATTCCTTATCATTTTAATATTAAAATGATAGTATTTTCAAAATATCAATTTTGAAATCACTTTTCGATATTCATTATGAAATGAATAAAATCGACAAAATTCCCGTTCGTGTTAAAAGTGGCGTTTTACTACTTAACACGCTTCACATTTCAATATTCACTGAATATTATTATAAAATATTCGTTAATTCTGAACTGGAATCAGACACAATCAATTACCATATAATTTTATTTATATGGATTTCATACTCACATGTACGCAACAATAATCAAACACAGTCAACCATCATCCAGAGTGCATTACATAACTGTATAAGCGTTAAAAATAAATAAATAACGCTTATCACAGCCCGTCAACCCATCGATTGACATACCACTAATTATTGGGATTAGTGTATGTCAAATATCATCCCAATACCCGTGTGGGATTTTCAAACAACAAATACTGGTTATTATTTGTGCAGTTGGGTGATGTGTAAAATTTATCATCCTAATCAGTATCCAATAAATGAGTGTACATAAACAAATCGTCCGATTTGTTTATGAATATTTATTTCAGTACATGACTATTTCACATAGTTCATATATACAATAAAAATGATATTTTTATTATTCAAATATTTTATTCATCACATGAATATTTTATTCAGTTCATTTACACATCACAATCACAATCAAATTCCACAACACAATACAATCAAACAAGTCGTCCGTGGTCTGTGGACGACGGCGAGCAGTTCATATATGCAGTTATAAAAATAAATAACTGTACAGAAATATTTTTAGTGAGAAGTTCTCACCTTTGGGATCCACTTCGTCATTCTTTATTTCTGAATTTCAGAACAGTCCGGATTTGCCTGAAATTCCAACGCAATCTTTTTCACACTGTTCATAGTAAAAAAACACATTTTTAAACGACAATCTTTATAAATAAAAATCACCTTTTTATAATACTACTTCATGTATAAAAAACACATTTTTATAATATCACTTCGTGTGTAAAAATTATATTTTTATAATCATAAAAATCTCATCTTTATATGATAAAAAAAATCTAAGCTTTTTGTTATTAAAATCTAATATGTTCGTTATTAAAAATCTAATCTTTTCGTTATTAAAAATCTAATCTTTTCATAATGAAAAATCATATTTTTATATTGCCATTCAAAAAAAAAACATATTTTTAATCGTTGTTAAAACAAATAAAAATCAATTTTTCTATCGATGTTTACGTCATAAAAATCATATTTTTATATCGATCTTTAAAATTTTAAAATCACATCTTTATTGCGAAGTTATTTAAATAAAAATCATATTTTTACTTCATTAAAAATATATTTTTATTCGCTACATATAAAAAAATAATATTTTTATATTCTCTATTATATAAAAATCATATTTTTAATTCGCTACTCATATAGAAAAATCCAATTTTTATGCGCTATATATAAAGAAAAATCATATTTTATATATTCCATTCATATAAATAAAAATCCAATTTTCAGATTAATAAAAGTCCAATCTTTTCTATTTTAAAAACCTAAGCTTTTCCATTTTAAAAAATCTAAGCTTTTCCATTTTAAAATTTTAAGCTTTTCCATTTTAAAAATTTAAGCTTTTCCAAAATTAAAAATCCTATTTTTTTCTAAATTAAAAATCAAATCTCGCTAATTAAAAATCTTATCTTTATAGCTAAAATCGTATTTTTATAAGCTAAAAAGGGGGAAAAAATTAGAAAACTTACAGTTAAACATTTAGGGTTTTGGTCGCCGAAGACTAATGGTGGGTGGCGCTGGGGTCGGAGAGGGGTGTAGGCGACGGCGGCAGGCCAATGGGGTGGCGGGCGGTGGGTTCTCTAATGGCTTTGGGAGAATTTAGGGGGCGCGGTTTCTTCGAGCTGCAGAAGGAGGAGGGTCGTCGAAGGGGAGAACGAAGGGGGTGGTGGCGAGGAGGTTTGGGGGGGCGATGGCGGTTTGCGCCGCGGTAGCCTGGTGGATGCGATGGTGGCGGCTAGGGTTGGGGCTCTGTCATTCTTTCTCTATTTTTTTATTTAATTTAAACTGATCGGGTATATGAAAAGGAGTGGGGTTAAGGGAGAAAGGTTTATTATTATATATTTAATTATTATTCTATTTTCAAAAAGGTAAGTTTTTCATTCCAACTCCAAATGAGACCCAACGACTGCCGCCCCTAACTAATTATCTTTATTCCGAACGCAATAGGATATGTTTCGTAACCCATTTCGGATGTTACAATCAGTTTTGCTTTATTTAAAATATAAATCATTATATTTTAAATTCAAACGCACATTTTAATTTACTAGGGCCACGTATTGACTCCAAAAATTCCCGACAAATAAATCTAGCTATTTTTTGACGATACGGTCCTAACAAAACTAATTTCGTCGAATTTGGAGACCATTTGAAAAATGGTCATTTTCCAGTCGATTAAATTCCAACTGAAATTGCCAAGCCCGTTTAAATTCACCACGCTCACATATTGATTTCAAAAATTATGAAAATTGGAATCCTGCAATAATTTGACATTTCGGATTCAACAAAAGTGGTCTCGTCGAAAACGGAGGTCGTTTGCAAAATCGCCATTTTTAAGGGCTATATTTCCATAGCGACTATTCTGAATTTTCAATTGGGCATAACTTTTTATTCCCGCTATGAAATTTGAATTTTTCAGATTCATTGGAAAGATATTTTCAAATAGATTCAAATATTTTTGGTTTCACTAAAATCCGGTTTATTTTGAATCCTGTACATTCAATTGAAATTTGAAATCGAATTTTCAAACTACCTTGCCATTTTCAATTCCTTTTATAATTAAAATAAATATTTATATTCTAATTTCGATTTAAATAAATTTATACGTTCTAATTCTATTCAAAATAAATTTCGCGTTGTTATTATTTAAAATAAATCATTTTAAATAATCAAAATTCATTAAAATTGCCGAAATAAATTTTTTAAATTGTTTTTTATTTTCCTGGTTGTTAACCATCGAAAGCCTAATTACTATAGTCAAACTCACCAAAACATTAATTAGTCCACAATCACAGCTAATTATGGTACAGTTGGATGAAAATAATTATTTACTGTTGATATTACAAATTTGAAACTGCAATTCAAGGCTATGGCCTTGAAGGGTTCATTATGGGTACTTTATCTATTCCCTCAAAATTCATCACTGATCAAGAGAACAATGTCGTCAACAATGAAGAATACTTGAAATATCATAGACATGATCGCCTAATCAGCTCATGGCTTTACCATCTATCAGTCAAAGCTTACTACCACAGATAATTGGCTGCAAATGTGCCAACGAAATATGGGCAACCATAGAAAAGGCTTTCAACAACAATCTGCAGCTAAAGTCACGTTCTATAAGAGGCAATTGTAAAAGATCAGAAAAGATAATGTAACCATGAGAGAATACTTAAGCAAAATTAAATATGTATGTGACATGCTTGAAGCGGTTGGATATAAGGTTCAAGACTCTGAACAAATTCTAATAATACTCAATTGTTTAAGTGAAAAATATAAGGCTGTCGAAGCCATAATTTCTTCTCAAAAGGAATTTTCCGCCCTGGACGAAGTTCACTCAATTTTACTAGCATATGAAGCTAGACTAGTGTAACACCCCACGTCCATTAATGTCACTCACAAAGGGAATGCATTAACTTCTATGGAGCGTTTTAAGTGAGTACAGAACAGAAACTTAACAACAAGACAAATATAAATAGTACTAAAACTTTAAAACTTTATTCATTGCAGCGGATAAACACATAGGTTTGATTACACCATCAAAAACCAAAGTCAAAGTACATAATATCCATCTTGACTAAACCAAAGTACATAAATTGAAAGACATAATCCCCAATACAAAATAGCCATAAATAAGAGAGGCTGAACTTTACTTCAGCGATCCAAGCAATCTTCTAAAAGCAAGAAATACAGCTGTCCAAAATCAAGCTCCACTAGTGCTAGTTCCAACCTGAGCACCTAGGGGGGAAAGGAAGAAAAGAGGAGGAAACAAAGGGGGGTCAGACATAAAGTCTGGCGAGTGCGATAAATTTAACAGTATAATTACCAAAATAACTAGGCTAAGGCATAAGTTGGAAAATAAGGAAATGACTGTGAACAATCGAGTGTAACAGAGTAAACAAGGAAACAAGATGAACTAAGATAACGTTAAAGCGCACCTAACCCACTATAAGATAATTACTATACTACACCATCACTAATATACTGTACTGCACCACCACTAGTCACCCTAAGGTTGATCCCGCCTACAAAACTTAAAATATGATAATGGTAGTTTCATGCACCCCTAGTTGCCTTCATAGGTGTCGCCTGCCCTATCTCCACTAGGTGTACCCACTACCCCCATGCGATCGGCTCCCTAACTCGTAGATACCCGTGCTGGCCCCACAGTGGGGTGTATCACTCCCTAAAGTGGCAACCCGATACAACCAACAATGCACGGCTTATACCTACACGATGCAACAATGTCTTACATACCAGCCCGGGTCCACACACGCATATGAACCCGTTGGACTTGCGTTGCCACCGCTAACCCATTTTGGCCTCTTACAGTCAAGCCCAGTACGCGTGTCCCGTCCTCGACTTTGGTCGAACTCACTAAGATACTTATGGGTTACTAGTTGAAACGGGCCTCCATAACTTGACACAAGCTATCCACCTAAGCTTGGTCCCCTCTAGTACATCCCACTTAACCCACTTCTTATTCATGTTCACTTACATGTTTCAATTTTTGGTTAAGTTTTTCTAATCGTATTTCAAATGCCACCCAAGGCACCCACTAGATTCCACATGCCACCCAAGGCACCCACTAGATTCCACATGCCACCCAAGGCACCCACTTAACCCCCTCATGTCCCACTACATGTTTATCTGGTTAAGTGTTTCTTAATTCATTAAGACCGTAACCTCATAAAGACCTCTCACATTAGACTAGCATTTGTGGCAGCTGGATTTGCCGGGCGGGTCCGGGCAGTCTTACACCACAAACGAGCCTAACCTCGTATCTTTAAAACTGTTACATATTTAATTTATGCCTAAGATCTCTCACATTAGACTGGCATTTGTGGCAGCTGGATTTGCCGGGCGGGTCTGGGCAGTCTTACACCACAAATGAGCCTAACCTCGTGTCTTTACAACTGTTACGTATTTAATTTATGCCTAAGTCCTCTCACATTAGACTGGCATTTGTGGCAGCTGGATTTGTCGGGCGGGTCCGGGCAGTCTTACACCACAAAAGAGCCTAACCTCGTGTCTTAGACGATTAATTACTCCTAATTAATCATTCACCAATTTGAATTACTTTCCCTATTCAAATTATCAATTAATTCCAAATTTAACTATGGCCATAATTGACTCAATTATGTCCATCTATTTATGGTATGTAAAATCATACCGATTTTCACCATAAATTTATTTTATGCCAATTAAATCTTTTAATATTATCCCCTTTACCCCCACGTTGTACATTTGTTCGTTTAACGTAAAATATACGTTAGACTCGAATAGTCTAACTCATGGAATAAAGAGAAAACATCACAACATACATATAGATAAAACTAGATCTAAACATAAGGGGTGAACTTGCATGTGTGAATGACGTTCTACATCTAAAACTTGCATAGGCCGAAGTTACAACTTGCATAAAACTACATATGTCATAGATCCAAATCTAAAGGTGTAAACTTGTTTAGGCAATAGTCATAAACTTGCATAAATCATGTATGTCATAGATCTACATCTAAAGGTGTAGACTTGCATATGCAATAACAACAAACTTGCATAACATGATTCATACTCCAAACACATATATTTATATAGACTTGCATATGTGATTTATGCAACATAACGATGGTGTAAACTTACATCTAACATGTAAACTATCATGTAGAATTTAGCATATAACTCACACATGACATAGCCTAACTTTAGATCTAAAATAGATGTCATGAAACATGTAAGGTTATGCATAATCTTTACTAACTTGCATATGGTTCATGTCTAAATCAATATCTAAACTTGCATAAATACATATGATTTATCGTATGAATCAACATAACTAAACTAGCATATGAACGACATGATGATTTGATTATACATAAGCCAATCTTAGAATTACAACATAAATGATAAAATCACAAAATTACAACATAGATGATAACATGCGGTCAATAATTCACAACATAACCATACAATCCGCATCATAACTTAATCCAATTAAATTGCTAATTATTTTATTAAAGAAATCGAACTCACAACTCATAGAAGGTCTTGAGTTCTGAATTCTGAGTTCTGAAGTTGTATTAGCTTTCCTTTGAAGAAGATTCGTTGTTAGAAGTTGAAAAGAATTGAATTTGATTAGCTTTCTTCCTCTCTAATTGGTGGCAGCTATTCTGAGTTTCTAGGTGACGGCACGGAGGCCATGAATCTAATTTTGTTTTGATTTTAGGGTTTTGAGTCTATAGGTGTTTTTATAGAGTTTAGGATTAGTTTAAGCCGTCCGATCAACCTAGAATTAATCCTAGCTAATCGGAGCAAATCAGAAACCCTAATGAGTCAGCACACAGTCATTAATCAATTCTGCCCGGGGGGGGGGGGGGGGGCAGGTCGACCCCCCAAGTCGACCCTATGGTCGACCTGGCCCTGGCGGGAATTTTCCCGCCTAGCCTGTCTGACTCTAAAATTTGAATTTTCTAAAATCTGTTTTGAATTTTCTGAAACTTCTGATGGCCATAACTTCTTCATACGAAGTCCAATTCACGCAAACTCGGACTCTATCTCAACCAGAATTCCGAGACGAACACAATGGCGCAACCAATTTCCCTTAATTCTCACATCTGAGATTAGTTATTCTTTAATTTGTGAACATTAGTGTCAATAGAACTACGGGGTGTTACAAATAGAAAGAAAGAAATCTCAAGAAAATGACTTTACCATTAATTATATTGTTAACAAAAGTAATGATATCAACATAAATCAAGCCAACAATACTTACAAAGGAAAGCAAATCTTTCAAAGAGGCAATCCCACCACTAGAGGAAGAGGTGGTAGAGGAAGAGGATGCTGGAGCAACAACAACAATCGACCAAAGTGACAAATCTATGAAAGAATTGGTCACACTGCCAACAAGTGTTATTTTCGATATAACTCAAATTACTCAACAAATCATGCCAACAACAATGGTCAAAGAAATCCCAACTTCACTGCCAATGTTCCACGGGAACAAGGTGGTTCAACCAGTCAAACTGACAACTTAAGGAATCAAAATGAATAAACCAGAGCTGACCACATTCAAGATGAATCATGGTGCCCAGAATCAGGAGCTAGCCATCACATTACCAATAATCTTGACAATCTGAATCTTTGGAACAAAGAATACAAAGGTAATCAAACTATAAGTATGGGCAATGGTAAGTGTGTTAAAACTTCTCATATTGGCACTGGTAGTATAACTGGTATTAGGAAATTATTTTTACTCAACTTATTAAGAGTCCCCACTATTAAGAAGAACCTAATCAGTGTGTCTCAATTTGCTAGAGATAATAACGTATACTTTAAATTTTTCCTAAATACTGTGCAGTTAGAGACATACTAACTAAGGAAATTCTTCTACAGGGTAATGTTGTAAAGGGACTCTATGGACTCAATCTCAACAACTACAATTCTACTATCAATGAACATCCACATTGTAATCTGACTGATGTAACTGATGAAATTCAAACTAGAAACATCTTTGATTTTTGGCATTATAAATAAGGTCATCCTAATGCTAGTATTGTAACCAAAATTGTTAATGATAATAATATAAACTTTGTTCCTGCAAAATTGCCTTATGTTTGCACTTATTGTCAAATGGGAAAAAGTCACAAAATACCCTTTTCTGATTCATTAACTGAATATTCTAAACCTGGACAATTAATTACCACTGATATTTGGGGTCCATCTCCAATATTTTCTGATTATGGGTATAAATACTACATATCATTTGTTGATGCTTACTCTAGATATACATGGATATACTTCTTAAAATCTAAGTCAGATACTAAATGTCGTCATCAATTTTATCAAAATGTTTGAAAATCAAGTAAACTGTCAAACTAAAATCATGTAATTTGATGAAGGGTTAGAATACAAACCTCTAACTGATTACTTCAAAAATGAGGGCATTATACACAAAATGACATGTTCCTATACCTCTAAGCAGAATGACATAGTCGAGAGGAAACATAGACACATAGTTGAATCAGGTTTAACTTTACTAGCCCAAGCATCTTTACCACTTAAGGTTTGGCCTGATGCTTTCAGTACTGCAGTATATCTAATAAATATAATGCCCACTAGAGTATTGAAAGACATCACTCTTCTTGAAAGGCTATTTAATGAAAAACCTGATTACAATAGTATAAAAACCTTTGGTTGTTTATGTTTTCCTTACTTAAGGCCTTATAACAATCACAAACTTGACTATAGATCTAAACCTTGTACATTCATAGGTTACTATAATAATCAAAAAAGGTTTAGATATATGGTAAGTCTGTTAGAATATTTACAAGCAGACATGTTTTTTGAAGAGAATATCTTCCCTTATAGCAGATCAGATATACAAAACACAAACAAGATATACAATCCAAAGGTTAGTATACCTGATCTGGATAGTATAACTGACATGTGGCATCATGAGAAAGGTGACAAGGATGCTAGTAACTCTGAAGGCCACCACAGTGATAATGAAACTGATGATGATCTACCAGAGAAAACTAGCCACGCCATTCAATCACCTATAAAATCAAGTTGCAGACAATCAGAAGCAGTGAGAGAAGAAATCAGCGTTGACAGCAATGAAACTCACCTACTCAACCACCACAACATCAAACTGGACATCTAATGATAACCAAATCTGAAAGATGTATATTTAAACCAAAGACTTATACTGCAGTCATCGCTGAAGAAGAACCAAAGAGTTATCAACAAGCAGTTAAACACAAAGAATGGAGAAAAGCAATGGATGAATAATATCAAGCATTGATGAACAACTATACATGGGAACTAGTGCATCCACCGAGGAATAAGAATATTATTGGGTGCAAGTGGGCATATAGACTGAAAAAGAACCCATATGGGTCCATTAATAGATACAAAACAAGACTTGTTGCAAAGGGGTTCACATAAGAATTTGGCTTTGATTACAACGAAACTTTCTCACCAGTTGTAAAAGCCTCAACTATTAGACTTATACTGACTATAGCATTAAATAATAATTCGAAAATCAAGCAGCTAGATGTCAACAATGCATTCTTAAATGGAAATCTACATGAAGAAATATTCATGCAACAACCACAAGGTTACATACAAGATCCAACACTAGTACGCAAACTAAACAGAGCTATCTATGGTCTGAAGCAAGCACCCAGAGTATGGTTTGAAAGACTCGAAGCAAGCTTAACAACATTGGGATATTCACCTACTAGATCTAACACATCTCTATTCATAAAAATCAATGAAACATCTACCACATATATATTAATATACGTGGATGATTTAATTGCCACAGGTAGTAGTGAAACTGAAATCAGAAAACTGGCAGACTACTTAAATAGTCAGTTCTCAATATAAGATTTGGGTGAATTATATTATTTTCTTGGAATAGAAGTCAAAAGGAAATCAGATAAAGAAATTCATCTTTGTCAAAAAAAGTACATTACAGAACTTCTGAGCGAAACAAATATGATTGAAGCAAATGTCAACCCACTCTTATGTTCTCAAATCAACACTTATCAGAGAACGCCCGGGGGGTGGAGTTATCCCAAATATTAAACAATACAGGAGTGTTTAGGAGCACTACAATATGCTACTATAACACGACCTGACATCTCTTTTAGTGTTAACAAAGTGTCTCAATTTTTGTAGGAACCCAAAAGTGAGCATTGGATAGTAGTGAAACAAATACTCAGATATTTAAAAGCAACAGTCAACTTTGGCATATCATTAAAAGGCAGCAAAGACTTAAACATTACAGCTTATTCAGATGCTGACTAGGCTACAGCCATAGATGACAGAAAATCAGTTTCTGGTTATTGCATTTATGTAGGAGAAAGTCTTATTTCTTGGTGTTCTAAAAAGAAAACAGCTATCTCTAGATCAAGCACAGAAGCATAATATAAAAGTGTTGCTAGCACTATAATCGAGATCTTATGGTTACAATCATTATTAAAGGAGCTAAAGTTATCGTCCAGCGGAAACCCTATAATTTGGTGTGACAATCTAAGCACAATCTACATGACAGCATATCCTATTCAACATAATCGCACCAAACACTTAGAAATTGATATTTATTTTGTTCGAGAACAAGTTCATAAGAAAAATCTACAATTAAATCATATTCCGACCTATTATCAAAGCACAGACATGCTCACAAAGTCACTTTTAGCCAAAAACTTCCACAGATTCAGAGAACAACTTGGAGTTGAAGAATTTCAACCAAATATAAAGTAAAAGTTGAATACATGAAGGTCAATCGACATGCCAAGAGTTGAAATTGCTTACCTTTTCATCGTAGTTCATCTCGCTATCAACATTTATGCACGAAATGGAAAATCAGGGTTACAAACCCTAACCCTAATTTGAGGAGCGGTAATCAAGGAAAGAAAGAGTAAATGGAAAGATATTTTTTCTTTTATTACTTTCCGCGTATATGGGTACAACGGCTGCATGCCTATTATCATACAGTTGTATTATTTTCCTTTTGTATTACTTTTCGCTTATATGGGTACAACGACTACATGCCTACTTTATTATAAATAGAGTTTTACTCTATACACTTAGTATTAATTCCAATTACAATAATGAAATAACAAAGTTTATTTTTCTCTTCTGCATTCTTTGATCTTCTTTGTTTTCACTGGGAGCAAGGTCATGCATGATTTGGAGGGGGGCCTGGTCTTCGCACGGTGGAGAGGATGAGGTCACCTGACATGGAGGCACGAAACATGGTTTGTCTTGTTGAAGGCATGGATTTTTTTGACAACAAGGTAATGGTGTGATTGCTGAGTTTGGTGCTGAAGTTGTCTTCTACAAGGGTTGTGCTAGAGACAGTCATTGATTCTGGAATTCAAGCATTATATCGGTGAGTATCCCTCATACACACTATATTTACATCTATCTATATACATATATATATATATATATATATATATATATATATACTTACGTGTATATATCACCATTTCGTTTATGGTTGAACTCCTTTGTTGATTGGATGATTTAAATTCAGATTGTTAATGATGGTTGGATTGGTCTGTTTGAGTGAAATAATTGTTACAGGATGTTAATTTGATTGTTGTGCAATTATTATGGGTTGGGACTTATTATGGAAATTTGAGTTTGTTGAATGTATAAAAATTCAAAAGGAGATAATGTCTATTTTACTTTGAATTGGAATTAATCTCAAATTACATAGTAGTTATATTTTGAGGTTCGTTTAAATTTATGATTTAGAATTAAGAGTGAAAGATTACATAAATTATTTATGAAATTTTATTACATAAATAAAAGTATATTTACTTATTTCTAAATATTGATTTGTAGTATGAAGATTGAATCTAGATAGTATATTTTATTTTATTTTATTTGAATTTGTTCAGAAGGGAAATGGACCGGAGTCGTAAAACCCTCCCTAGTGCACTAAGTCCGGTCCGCGAGCACTACATAAGTGGCTAATCTTAGCGTATGCACATAGTAAGCTCTTAGCATGCCATTCCGGGTTTCGAACCCCTGCCACTGTTACCATGACACAAAGTAAATATTAGTATTTTAATCTATATTTGAATAATTATATTAAATTGATTAAATCGATTGTCCAAGTTGCACAAGCTCAATCATTGTATTAGGAAATACTAGAATTAATTTACTTAATTTCACTAATTGATATAGAATTAAAGTAAAATTAGTTTCAAAAAAATTACTCAAAATCAATATTTTATTAGATTATGAAATATTCTCTATGTATAATCTTACTGATTTTAATAAGAGATTTTATACGAATTTCTTGATTATGAACGATTCATAGTTGACATTGATTTGGTTCATGATTTAAAAGTGACCCAGTGATGATATCTTTGTTTGATTTTATAATATTTATATTCTATGTGATGAGGAATTTGAATAAATGGTTTAGTGATGTCGTCAGGTGTGAGACTTTCAGTATCACGTTTCTGGTTATTCACTGGACTTGTTATATAGAGTATTGAAGGGTAAGTGTAGTGTGCGAGCACTAAATAAACAGACTAGTAAACGGGGGTGGTATGAGACATCTACGAGTTATTAATTTGCTTATCTTTTGCTCGTGTATAACACTTAATACGTGGAAGTGAGTTATGTAGTATTCGCTGCGGTGAATATATATATGTAGTAGTCATTTACCGATCTATGATTATATTTAGCTATGTGACGACTATATATATTATATATGGTACGTTTGTATAAATATTTGTAATATATCAATATTTGCAGTGTTGTGAGTTACGTTGCACGTGCTACTCTATTTTATGTGATTAGTTAGTAGTATCGAACTATCACCGACCAACTTCCTATTTATTACGGGAGTAAGCTAGGATGGCCAGTATCCACCCTAATGGCCTGATCACGGGTTCACGCCCTGGATATGTGACATGTTGTATATGACGTAGTTGTATACACAATCATATGATTTTTGTTTGATGATAACAACCAAATAAATATTATTTAAAATGTGTTTGTTACTGTACTGTTTCATATATACATCACAAACAGGAATTTAATATTTATATTTAAATAGAATACGGCTGTACAGACATTCATATATTCATACAGTATTGTATTTAAATATAATATTATATTTAAAACAGTCAAACAGTACAACTATTTATAACTCCACTATTTAAATACTTCACAGGAATTTGTACTTGTAAATAATCTGAATAAATTAGACAAGTTTGTTTGACAACAATAGAATGATATTTTATTTCAAACAAATTTGTTTATTACAAATATCTGTACAATTCTCTCATTCTTATACAAAGCTCTTCACTACATCACTGATCATTTACATACAACTCAATATACACATTTTTTTATTGACACTGTTACTTATACAATGACACATGTTGTCTTCCTTCTTTAGTCTTCTTTCTCCAGTCTCCTAGTCAGTCAGCACTGTCAGTCCAGTCTTCACTGCTCATAGTCAGTCCAGTCATTTTCATACCTGTCATGTATAGAAACACACACACAGTATCTAGAACATAAATAATATTTTAAATTCTAGCGAATATATTTTTTTAAAATTTATTTGCCTCAGAATTTCGGTGTGTTTCTCATCATTTTTCTGACTTGATCTGGTTTGTTAATTCGACTGTGTCTAGACAGTTTGTATATGTACAGAGACAGGAAATTTTCTGAATGGCTGCATATACACACGGGTATATATATACACGTATGCATTGTCATGCCAATTTAGTGTGCAACTGAGGAGTAGCCACGTGGGCCTTCTCGACTCAGTGCACATGAAAACATAGTCAACACATAATCAAAGTGGCCGAGGCAGCTCAACAGTCAGCTCAAGTTCATGGACAAATAATAGTGGTCGAGCACAACATATAAATTTACAAGCTAGCATTGTCGAGCAAATGGTTCAATTAAACAATAGAAGTCAACAGAAATGACAAATGCGACAACATATGGTCAAGCATGGACCAACATGATCAAGGTAGGGTCAATGCTCAAAGAAGATCCACAAGCATACTCAAGTGTCAAGACAATGATGCAGCCAACATAAAGTGACCAGGTCTGTGCAACAGTATAAAAATACAACATGGTTCTAGTTCAAAGGAACACAACTGGTCTGCATATATACACAAAGGCAAAACATTTTTTTAAGTGTTGAGCAGAGTTTCAAGTATGAAGCCCATTTCAGTTTCGAAGGTTTAGTTCTTAAACATTAACAAGTGACAGCAAGGCTAAACATGGTATGGCAATATGCAAGGCAACATACATGTGTGTAGCTAGCATGAATGGAGCTACAGAAATTGGTCGAGAAGATGCAACAGAAATGCATGAATGGTTTTAGTTGCATATAAATCAGCTAAGGTGAAATACATTGATGTATACAAAAGGGTGTATACATGCAGATACTATCTTGTCAGCATGTTCAAACTGAAGCCATATGGATACACAAAATCAAAGCAGAAATGTTCAAAGCAAAACAAGAAACAAGTTTCAGCAGCATGGACACAAGGCATTCAGTACATGAGGAGCATAAGTGATGTACATGAAAGATCAATGCATTGAAGCTCATACACAAACATGGATATGCAGTATGATTGAACTACGGAGCAGTAGGTATTCATGACATAGCATATGAATGGTGCAACAAGATGGTACATGGGATCAACACAAACTAGCTTAAAGTGACAGTTCTTTTTCATGAACGAGCATAAGCATAGATGGTGATACTAGATGGCATGGATGGTGATGTATGACTATATAGATCAGCAACAACTATGTGATCATGCAGCAATGTTGGTTCAGCATATACAACCTAGGTGGAACACAAAGCAGCAGTGATGAAGTACCAGTGCCACAACAAGTTTTCAAGTAATTTTGTTTATTGAGGAAAGTTTTTAAAGCCTTGCTGGATTCTGTTCTGAAAATCACAGTAACATATATGGAACCAATTAGAAAAAATTTCTTTTGGCAAGTAAAATTGGTTTCCAGTTTTTTTTTTTTTTTTTTTTTTTTTTTTTTTTTTTTTTTTTTGAGCAAATTACCTTGTGGCAAGAAAACAGTTTTAAATCTTTCCAAATATTTATCAATATCAATTTCGAGATTAGTTTCTTGAAATACAAATGTCGTTTTCAAAGACCAAGAAATCCACATATGTTTTTCAAAGCAGAGCAATTCAATTTATATTCAGGACAAAAGAGGAAATCACGCAAGGTAACTTTCCAGCAATAGGAAGAAATATTCTCGGATTTAAATCAAGATAACAGTCAAGAATCATTCACACAAGGGGCTATTTAATATCCAGAATCATTCCAATCAAATTTCAAATTCCATAAGTTTTGTTTTTGTGTCTGGATTCACAACATTAATCACGCAACAATTAAAAACAGGCAATATCTCTTTCCAGAAATAGCAGTGTGAATTCAAGGCCAGAAAGCAGTTATTTTCAGCAATATTCAATCACAAATTCACAGCTTTAATCGAGAGCAATCAAAAAGGGAAACCATGAATGTCAGATCGAGATATATGGAAATCAGAGTGTTGATTTAGGGTTTCCTAAATCTTATAAATAATCACACCATTTCATCACAGGCATTTTTGAAATCGAAACCCACAAACTCAATTCAAGTATTTTCAAAGCAATAAGATCCGCAAAACTCACAAGTTTTCGATCAAGCAAATCCCAATTATAGACAAAGCAGGACCAACTAATTCGAGTATCAAAGACCATCTTTCAGAAGCAACAAATTTGAAGTCGCGATTGGGAAATCATAAGGAAACCCTAGCTTTTTCCCCAATTCTTTCCAGCCGCCATTCTTTTTCTCAAGAGACAAAAGTGATCGGGCAAATGAATTAAAAAGGAGCCGACCTGTTTCTAATTTGACTAGGCCAAGTTTAATAAGGGGATGACCCTTTAGTTTTTAAATACTGTGGTTTTCTTATTGTCTTTCTTTTTATTTTTCATTATAAACAATTTGATCAGTTTCTAGTGTCTGTAAAATACTAGGAGAACCAGTCAGGGTGTTGACTGACAGTTGCTAGAGTCTATAAAATCTAGGTTACTGTTTACGGGGTCGTAATCAGAGGAAATCTGGACGAGGGGATAACGGTCAGTCTTGGGTTTTGAGCGTAAGGTTAGAATAGGAGCAGGGTTTGCGAGTGTACATGGTCTTGTATGTGGGATTTGTTCTATCACCTAGTAGAAACCTTAGAAATGCAGCAGTAGGCAGAGTTTTGCCGAAGCTGGGTATATCTATGTGTGGTTTATTTTCTGCATTTCTGTTTCTACTATATTCTGTGATCTATTTATTATTATATATCTCGTTAGATTTTTAATTCAGTTAAAAACTGTGATAAACCCTATTCACCCCCCTCTAGGGTTAATCTAGATCCAACATGTGGTATCAGAGCTTGGTTTTCTTTAACCCTAGAATCATAGATCCTAGTTGTCACTCTTTTGAAAATCAGTCCAGTCGTTTTCCATCTATTTTCAATGGTACAGATTTTTTTAATTGGAAATTAGAAATGGAATTATATTTAAAATCTGTTGATATTAAATGTTGGGATACTGTTATTAATGGTTATGATATGGTCAATAGGAACGATATTGGATTTAATTCTCGTGCTATTCACACTTTATATTCTTATATTGATGATGTCCAATATAACCTTATCTCCCATTGCTTGACTGTGCAGGAAATATGGAATTTTCTCGATACAAAGTATGGAAAGATTGACAACAGCAGCTCAAAACCCAAAATGGTCAACTCAGATTCAGATCTATGCTTAGAAGAAGAAACAAATTCAAGTAGATCAGACGATGGAGACTCAACAGACAATGAGACTGAAAGCTTCTCATATGAAGAGTTGGTTTATATGTGTACTGATTTAACAAAAATCGTTGATAAACTCCATCGTAAAAACAAATCTTTAAAATCTAAAAATCACGAGTTAAATAGCAAAATTAACTGTTTGGACTCTGAACTTACAAATGTCATGAAATTAGAAAATTCTGACTGTGGAAGTTGTTTGAAATTGAAAACTGACCTCGTTCATCTCAATAAAAATATTCAAAGACTTAAAAAGGAAATTTTGATTTTAAAAGATAACGAGGTTGAGCTAAAAGATTCAAACAATTCTTTGCAAAAAGAATTTAATAATTTTAAGGCCATCAAAAATTCCAAACATGAAATTGCTGAAAAAGAAAGCTTGTTGAAAAGTGATTTAATTTTAAACGAGCTTGAAAAAAAGATTGAAAATTTCAAGAAACTTGAATTTGAAAAACAAATTAAATTTGAATCTAAAATCTTTGAGTCCAAGACCAAAATCAAACTTCTTGAAAATGAAAATTTGTTTTTGAAACTAAATGATACTGAAAGAAGAAAGATCAGCATTGATCGTTGTTCAAATCTGATAAAAGAAAATTCTGATCTTAAATCCAAAATTCAACGATTAGAATCAACTTTGGATAAATTTTCTAATGGGGAAAAATCGTTGAATATGTTGTTACAAAACCAATTTTCTGTTGGAAATAAACATGGTATTGGTTTTGGGAAAAGAAATGTTTTTGAAAAATTGAATTCTTGTGATTTTAAAAATCCTTTAAATTGTTTCAAAAAGGGTCTTTCTGAAAATTTGAATTTTGAAAATTCCAAAAGGTTTTTAAATCACAAACGAGACAAGAATTGGTTTGATAACAATCCAGTTAAACAGATGTGGACCTCAAAAAGAAATAAAATGATTTTTGGAAAAACTAAACAAGCTTGGGTTCCTAAAGGCACAAAGATATATTTGAATGGGATGTTATACAAACAGATTTGGGTACCAAAAGATGTTAACATAACTGTGAGTGGTTTTACTAATTTTGTTAGACCACTCAATCCCCTAAACTGTTAGGTACCAAAGGAGGCTGAGGAACTATTGTACAAAAAGAAATGTGAAGCAAAGTTGTCTATACTTTTATATCATTCATAGTTTCTTCAGCCAAGATATGATGAGTCAGAGATTCTGGTTTACACTGAATTCAGGTATGATCTCTGAACTTGTCCTTCTAAATATTCTCAGTTTTTATTTTCTTGTTTATTTCTTCTTCTATCTCCTTCTATTTATTTTCTTTATCTCTTCTGTTTTGTTTTGTCACTACCATATATTTTTATCTTTCTTTTGTACTTTCTTAAACTTCCAATTGTAGAATTCATATTTTCTGGAAATTCACTTTATTTGAATTGAACTCTGATATTCTAATTATTTCCAGATCTTGAATTAAAATTTGTAAATATTTCTGCAATTGTTTTGAAGTTTATTTTCTGATTCCTGAATTTATAACAGTGCTGAAGCATTCATATCATATCTTGAACACTGTTAGTATAAATTCTAAAATTTTGAAGATCTGAATATTTAATGAAATTTCACATATACCTGCTGTTTGAGTTTCTTCTAATTCATTTTAGAAAAGCTTGAAATATTATACTCATTACAACACTCTGTTGTTTATCAGTTGTGATATTTTCATTATTTTTCAGATTAACTTGGATATTTTGAATTGTATTGAATCACAGTGATACATCTTGAATCTCACCTTCATTAATGATCATTATGATTAAAATTTGCTTGTTTGAAATCATCTGAAATTCTTGATATTTTGAATATCACACACTTCTTAATCCTGAAATTATCATCTTGTGTGAATGATTCATTATATCTTAAACTTGACATTGATTCAAGTGATTTCAAATAAATTATTTTTAATTTTCTGGATTATGAATACCTCTCAAATTTGATGTAAATGATATGAAATTACTCTTGTACTTGTCAGAAATATTTGTGAAAATTCCTTAAAAAATTGATCTTAAATCTCACTGTTATTTCATGATGATTTGATTTGAATATCTATTTGTTTAAAATCATTTGAAATTATATATTTATTGAATCTCACACATGTCTTGAATCTGAAATATAATCTGGTGTGATTGATTCATTAAATCCTGATATTTTCACATTTCTTCAAATGATTTAAAATAAACGGTATTTTCAATCTTGAATCATGTTTTGTTACCTTCAGAAACATTCACTGACAAGTCTGCTATGATATTGTTTTCTGTGCTGCTCTGATACTGTTTCAGCTAACTGCTTGCTTTGATCGGTCTGCTACTCTAATATATGTTTTTAATCTGTTGAGTTGTCTGCTTGGGCCATGTAACTAATTTTTTTGGGATACTCTTGTTTGTCTCCTGTGTCTTGTTAAAATCCTCATGAATAGAGACATCAAGTGGTATCAGTTTAGAAGTGCTGAATATTTTTTTAAACCCTCTTGTCTGGTATTGATCTCGATATTCCTCTTGTAATTGTTTTTCAATTTTAAAATTATTTATTGCTTATTCATTCAGAAATTAAAATCAATATCCAAATTGAACAATATTTATAATTCATCAAAATTATTATTAGATTTTGAAATTGTGATGAATTGTGACTGCAGTATATTTCACAATAAGAGGAGACTTTATTTATATTTTCATGATGGTTGAACAGTTATTATAATATCATTGAACTAGCAATTATTTCACGACCATCTTCATTATCTATCATCCTTCTGCCATCCATTATGATTTTATATTAATGTGGAGAGTTAATTTTTTTTCCTTTTTTTTAATCTTTTGAATAAACAGTGGAAATATTCGTGATAGAAATGGGACTATATTATTATTCAGAGTGAGTGATAATTGAGAATTTTCTGTAATCCCGGTACAGTTGGTCATATTTCATAATATAATTAATTTAGAAATTTATTTCACAATCCATTTTTGTACCTACCACATTTCTGTCATTCATATTGGTTGTATATACTGAGGAGTTTTTCTATTTAAAGCTGAAAATGATAAAATATATAATTAATACATAAGTGTGTCTCTAACCTCATTTAAGAATCCAAGCGCTGGTTATGTATGGTTATGAGACAACTTATAATTTAAGCAGCGACTAACCTCATTTAAAAATACAAGCTCTGGTTATGCGTGGTCAGTGTGCTCTTAAATAAAATAAAAAGAAAATATTGTGCTGAAATTCTCCTTGGTGTGTAAAAACTAGCTAATCAATCCATCTTCTATTTTGTGGAATGTGTTAATATCTTATGACGTATTATGTTCTGTTGAGTGATAGCTATTGGGATTTGAGAGTATTTGATTTTGTCACTTAAATTGAATTATTAATTATAATCCAAATCCGTCACTGTTTTTTGAACTTCATTTTTATAAAAAAAAATTGAAAATAATTAAAATTCATATTTATGTAACTCTCCGCATTTATATAAATTTCATTGTAAATCCATCATTCTCTACAATGTGAAATATGCCACTAGTTCTCAGTTTATTATAATTTTATGTTTGACTAATTGAGATTTATGATGATTATTATTCCTCTTTAGCTGAAATAATATTTTTAGTCAATTTTCATATATATTTTAAATTCTGTATCCTTTTGATGATAACAAAAGGGGGAGAATGGGTTAAGATTTTGACTTATGAGTGAATAGTTTATAAATATTTTAATTTTGAAAATTCCAATTCAGTTTCACATTCATTTCACTCATGCACAGTTATAGGGGGAGTTTTCTATTGTAGGGGGAGCTTTTAAATAGGGGGAGTTCAATATTCACTATCAAACACATTTATTGTGCTCAAAATCTTTTATTTGTTTGTCATCATCTGTAACGACCCGGAAAATCCGAACCAATTTAAAAATTTTATTTTAAATTATTTGGTGGGAAAATGTGGCAGAAATTAAAAATTCCATTTTTAAATAATATTAAAGCCAGTGAAAATAGCCAATTTTCAAACGATCTCTGTTTTCGACGAAACCACTATCAATTAAACCGGAATGTCATATTATTGCTAGGTTTCAATTTTTAGAATTTTTCGATTTAATATGTGAGCGTAGCGAAGTAAAATGTGTTTGGTCGATTACAGTCAAATTTAATCGACTGAAAAATAGCCATTTTTCAAACAGTGTCAGAATTCGACGAAATTAATTTTGTTAGGACCGTATCGTCATAACATAGACAAATATATTTTTTCTGAATTTTTCTGAGTCCGTTTGTGGCCTCGGTGAATTTATTTATGCAGACGAATTAGATTAATAAAGGAATTAAATATTAAATTAAATAATACAAGCCACAAACAGCCGTTTGGGCTGATGGGACCTGTCCCATTGGGTCCGGAATATGGGCTATTAGCTGGGGTCTACTTTGTTTGGATTAGAATCAGCACGGTTTGAAAGATTTGGATTTATTTGTAAAATACACAAAAATCAATATAAAAATAGGAGATTAAAACCCTAAAATCAAAACACTATTCACCATCTTCGTGTAGCCGCCGCCCCCTCTAACCAATGGCCGAATTTGCTTCCCCTTCCTCCATTAATTTCTTCATCATCTATTCGAATTAAAATCCCTCACACATACCAAATCAAAGCCCCTTTCTTCCTCTTTAATTCCATACGGGTGGACCATCTTCTCGTCGCCCGAAGCCAGAGCAGCAGACCCCCTAAGCCGCCACGTCTCGTCCTCCATGGGCCCCCCTAGCCGCCACCGAGTTGTCCAGTGCTCCAGGCGCCAGTGCGCCACACGTAGCCCGTCGACGTCCCGCCATCCGATCAGCCTCTAGTGCTTCCATCCGAGAGAAAATCCGAGCCCTAGTATTGAACAATAGTAGAAAGCTACGGCCGATAAATTGATTGAGGAAGAAAAGGTTATTTACCTTATTAATTTATTATTTAATTAATTTAAATTATTCTAAACTTCAATTAGCCATATCTAACTCATTTCAATTCGAAATTTGATGATTTCAGCGACGTTGTAATCGTGACTCTGAGATCTACGCATATAGACTGACTGGAGTTGATTCCGAACAGTTTGAAATTTGGCCAAAAATCGTCAACAACTGTGAGATTCTGAATTTAAATAATTAAATAATTTATTTTAATTCTATTCGATTAGTTGAATCATTGTATATTATTCTGATCTGTTATGTGGTGATTGTTGTATTGTTGAATTTTGTTCGTTGTGATGTCATGTTATAGTTTGACAGTTTGGATCGGTAATATTCTGATGTAATCATAATAAGGTTCTCATCTTTTTATTTTTATTTTTATTTTTAATCCTTTTATTTAAGTTGAATTCTTATTTAAAAACAAACAAAATATAATCCAAGTTTTAACCTTTTGTTTGAAAGCAAAAGCAAGTCAAAGTTTTAATCTTTTGTTTTGAAAAGCTAATCAAAGTTTTAATCTTTTGTCTTGAAAACAAATTAAAGTTCTAATCTTTCGTTTTTGCAAAACAAAAGAAAGTTGCATCTTTTATTTTCAATACAAAGGAAAGTTGCATCTTTTATTTACAATATAAAAGAAAGTTGAATCTTTTGTTTACTATATAAAAGAAAAGTTTGAATCTTTTATTTACCAAATATAAGAGAAAGTTTGAATCCTTTATTTTGTTTTACAAAATAAAAGAAAGTGTGGGTCTTTATTTGATTTATAAAATAAAGAAAATTTAGATCTTTTAAACTTTAACTAAAAGATAAAATAAATATTAGACATCTTATTTGATTTACAAATGAAAATAAGATGAGACCTTTATTGTGATTCATCAAAAATGAATCAACTTTCATCGTCGTGTTAGTATAGTTGATGTGAACCAAATTTCATCGTCATGTTAGTATAGTTGATGAGAACCAAATTTCATCGTCATGTTTAATAATTGAAATGAACACAAATTCATCGTCATGTTTATATGGTTGAAATGAACAAAATTTCATCGTTATGTTAATATAAGTTGAAATGAATCAAATATTGACATTTGAGGATATATTTATTTTAGGAATGTCGACGCTAAAAAAGAAGTTTACATTGGAAATAAAGTCCACCTTTTTAATTGCATTTTTCAATGCAAATATTACATAGAAAGATGAATTTACTTTTTAATTGAGTTCTCTTAGCAATAGAAAAGAATAAAAAGACATTTTCATTTTCAATGTAATAGAAAAGAATAAAAAGACATTTTCATTTTCAATGTAATAGAAAATAATAAAAAGACATTTTCATTTTCAATGTAATAGAAAAGAATAAAAAGACATTTTCATTTTCAATGTAATAGAAAAGAATAAAAAGACATTTTCATTTTTTAATGTAAATAAAAAGAATAAGGGACTTTTACATTTTTATTTAATATACATCGTTAAAATATCATTTTTGGTCGCATTAGAATTGGCGAACAAAAATGTCATTTTGTTGAATATAAAAATATACATCGTTAGAACATCATTTTTGGTCGTATTAGAATTGGCGAACAAAAATGTCATTTTGTTGAATATAAAAACATACATCGTTAAAACATCATTTTTGGTCGCATTAGAATTGGCGAACAAAAATGTCATTTTGTTGAATATAAAAACATACATCGTTAAAACATCATTTTTGGTCGCATTAGAATTGGCGAACAAAAATGTCATTTTGTTGAATATAAAAATATACATCGTTAAAACATCATTTTTGGTCGCATTAGAATTGGCGAACAAAAATGTCATTTTGTTGAATATAAAAATATACATCGTTAAAACATCATTTTTGGTCGCATTAGAATTGGCGAACAAAAATGTCATTTTGTTGAATATAAAAATATACATCGTTAAAACATCATTTTTGGTCGCATTAGAATTGGCGAACAAAAATGTCATTTTGTTGAATATAAAAATATACATCGTTAAAACATCATTTTTGGTCGCATTAGAATTGGCGAATAAAAATGTCATTTTGTTGAATATAAAAATATACATCGTTAAAATATCATTTTTGGTCGCATTAGAATTGGCGAACAAAAATGTCATTTTTGTTGAATACAAAAATATAGTTAAATTACCATTTTTGGACGCATTCGAGTTGGCGAACAAAAATGTCATTTTTATTTGATTTAAAATGATACATTGTTGGCATCATTTTTTTTAATAAAGGAAATTGTCCAAATGGTTTATATATTATATATAAATATAAAATATAAAATTAAACGAAACGAGCGCTGCAGTTCGCGTATCGACAATCGTAACTTCAAACGAATATATAGAAAGATCCGACCGTTGGATTTTCCCAAAACTGGAACCGTTAGTGTCGCTTTGGGAAGAGCTTTCCAACGATATAAATTTCATCAAAATCCGACGGTTATATTTTAAGATATGTGTAAATCAAATTCTGGAAAAAGCAGCGCCAGCGCCGCCCATTGACCCGAAACGTCGTTTATATATTTTGAGCTATTTTTAATAAATAAAAATAGCGATAAATAGTTATATATATATATATATATATATGAAATGTTTTAAACTATAAATATACGACAATTATTTGAAAAGGCCGAGGTTAACTCATTTCAAATAATTGAATGGCGACTGAATCAAAGACGCAAGAAGACGACGGTTGAAGACCGGCGATCTTCACATCGAATGGGCAATGACTTCTGATACCTTGGACTGACTTGCTCCCAAGACTGGGTTGAACCAGTAATGGTCCGGACGTATGTTTTGATCGTGCGGATTAGCGAGAACCACTTTGGTGTCTCTGGTTTTGTTCAGACCCAGAACGGACTTGTAAATGGATGCGTGTCTGACGTTGAAATTCACTTCATGTAACTAAATTGCTTTCTATTAATATATGTCTGTTTGCTGGTGGAGAATTTATTCTCTACTTAACACCCGGATGCATAGTAGTAGTCATCGATAGCATGGCGTTGAATTGTCAACGTGGCACGCCAAGATGCAATGATCAAGGCTTTGTTGAAAAGCAGGTCTTGTGGCGGATGATCAAAGCATAGCATGTTTGGGCATAGCTTTGTGTATAACGTAACTTCGCGAGCCTCACACCTCGGTATGAGTCAAAAACGGGATATGGACCGTAGGGAGTGCACACGTTTCTTTCTAGCTAGGAGTGGTGCTTGGGTTTTGACACGACCCGGCATTTTACTTATGTGGATTTTGGATTGAGGTACCTCGGGTTTTTATAGGCCGGAAGTGGTCATATTATAGGTCCAAAGGGACTGGGAAACGTGTGTTCAGGCATAACTAATCCACTACCGTTAGGTAGGGACCGGTCCTACCGCATCCAAGGGTTGCCCATAGGTGTGATCCTGAGGCATTTGCTAGAGTGTCTCAAATCGGAAGAGGACGATCCCTAGCCTCGATTTCATGACAGAAAACCAATTCCCAATACAACGACATTTCGGTTTGATTGTAAACTTATATACGGCAACATAGTATATGGTACCTATGCCGTCTAGGATTGATATATTTATTTTGAAGTATTTTGATACTGTTTAAACACTAATGATAATATTAAAATATTACTTTTCGCGTATTAAGCATGTTTGATCATCACAAGGGAAAACTCTATCCTCCTGTGTGCGTTGCATTGTGTGATAGGACTTGAGTCTTATGATGATTTCATTTTTCAAAAGTCATTTCGCTGTTTCATATATATAAACTTTATAAAATATTGCACTGGCAATCCAATGGAGTAAACCCGTTCCGCGTTAGCGGCGTGGTCCTGAGATTCGCCATCTTGATAGTTAATTTAGTTGAGAATTCTCACACCAGTCCCATGACTGACTCGTAGTTTGTTTCACTTTTGCAAACTCGGGTGCCCTCTTTCCACACGGGCAGCCAATTGACAGGTTTCTAGGTGATACTTTCTGGGAGGAGCTTGCTTTGGGAGGAAGAGGAAGAAGACCTTTTCTCCATCTTTTATTCTGTTTTTGAGACATTTTTCTATCTTTTGCTTTTGATGTATGTAATGGGATTTGAAACTTATTTCCTTTCATTTGAGACTTGTTTCTCTTTTGTTAAGACTTCTATTATGCTAAGTGGATCCTGTAAAACTGCATACTCTGATGATTCTGTTGTGATACTGGTGACATTTTATTTCCGCTGAAATGTTTATGTGTTATGATAATTATCTGAGATCTGTTTTGTTGTAAATATGTTGTATTCCAAAAATGATGATCCTTACTTTCGGTCTACGGAAGTTTGGGGTTATCACAGTTGGTATCAGAGCATAAGGTTTACCTTAGCTACGGAATATAACATATTTAGAACAATTCGTCTAGATAGAATCCACATTATTCTATGACGAGTAGCTCATTAGAGATAGGACTAGTAATGTCCTAGAGTGAGCACAGCAGAATAGCACATATTTACCAGTCATTACATCATCATCTTTTCATCTCGTCCTTATCTTATCTTTTCTTGAAAATTCTCATTTTTGTTGGTCGGACTCTTTCCTTGATGGTACAAACTGATTTAAATGGATACTAGATCAAGAACAGCCTGAGGCGGAGCCCGAGGTGGAGCTCGAGGCGGGGCTAGAGTAGGAGCTGAAGGGCAAGCTAGAGACGAGACACCCATCACTCAAGACCAGCATAATTCAGAGGTCGTAGTCGAACCACCTCCACCTCCACAGTCTTTTGATTTGGAGAGAATGTCAAAGAAATTCAGGAACCTTGGAGGTGTACCTTTTACAGGGCAGGAGTCTGCGATTCAAGCAGAGGCATGGCTTAAAGATTGCGAAAAGATCCTAGAAGGCTTGGAACTGGAAGATCAGCGAAAGCGTTACCTGGCAGTTTGGCAACTAAAGGAGGAAGCAGGACATTGGTGGGATACAATTAAAATCTGCAATGACGTGGCCAATATGTCTTGGGCCAGATTCAAGGAGCTTTTCAATGAGAAGTATATTCCCCCACAAGCTGGAGAGCGTCTGCGCGAGCAGTTCGTTAACTTACAGCAAGGTAATATGACCGTTTCTGAGTATGTGAGGAAGTTTGATGAGATTTCACGATATGCTCCCAGTTTGATTCAAGATCCAGTAGAGAAGAATAAGAAATTTATCAAAGGGTTGTCCAAGAAATATTTGAATCGAGTCACCGCCCATATTAAGCTTCCTTTCAATGAAGTAGTGGAAATGGTGTACCGCTATGAGGAGAATGATGAGTCTGGACCGCAGGATAGGGGGAAAGGTCAAAGCAACAACCAGAAGGAACAGGCTAACAAGAAACAGGAGGCGAGCAATTCTTCTGCAGCTAAGCCCCAAGGGAAGAAGAGGGATAGGAGCAAGGTGACCTGCTATAACTGCGGCAAGATTGGGCATTTTGATTACGAGTGTAGAGCACCAAAAAGGGTCAAGAGAGATGATTCAGGCCCTAGTCAGAACCGAGGTCAGAGCTCCCAGAACCGTGGTCAGAATTCTAAGAATCATGGTCAGAACAGCAGGAACACACAGGATTGCTATAACTGCCATAAGCCGGGGCACTTTGCCAGAAACTGTCCTCTGTTGAAGAAAACTGAAGTGGCACATGTTTATGAGGGAGCAGTGGCACCAGCTTCGACTGAGGGGCCAAATAAACCCGATGTCTTAGGAGGTACGCTTAATATTAAGAACATCCCTATTACTGTCTTATTTGATACTGGTGCTGCGAGAAGCTTTATTTCTAAAGATGCAAGTAAAAAGTTGAAACTGAAACCTAGAAAACTCAAAAATTTGATTAGAGCTAATAGTCTGATAGGAGGTTCTCTCATTCTAGATCAATATTGTAAAGTGCTTATCTCCTATTCTCGCTATCAGTTTCCTTTTAATTTGATCATCATGGAGTTTTCTGGATATGACATCATACTTGGTATAGATTGGTTAGCAAAATATGAAGCTGAGTTAATATGCGCCGAAAGAATAGTCAAAGTTAAAACTAATCTCGGAAATGTATGTATCCCCTGCCATAGCTCAGCCACCGATAGGAAAACATTCTGGTCTTCTCTAGAAGTTACCCCTACTTCTATCGAGGACATCCCTGTCGTCAAAGATTACGCTGATGTTTTCAAAGAAGTTGAGGGCCTACCTCCACATAGAGAAATCAGCTTCCGAATTGATTTAGCTCCGAATGCAAGGCCTGTTGTACATCCCATTCGGAGAATGTCGCCAAAAGAAAGAGAGGAGCTGAAAAATCAAACCAATCAGCTTTTGTGGAAGGGGCTGATCAGGCCCAGCTTCTCAGAATGGGGAGCAGCAGTGGTGTTCGTCCCAAAATCAGACGGTACTCTTAGGCTATGTGTAGACTACCGTGATCTCAACAAACAAACTATGAAAAACAAATATCCACTGCCTCGTATTAATGACTTGCTTGACCGCTTGCATGGGGCACGAGTATTCTCTAGGACGGGCCTAGCTACAGGCTTCCATCAACTTCGCATTGCAGAGGAGTGTGTGCCTTTAACTGCTTTCAGAGGCCCTGACATCTTTTACGAATGGCTAGTAATGCCTTTCGGTCTATGTAATGCTCCAGCATATTTTGTTGACTTGATGAATAGAGTATTCTGAGATGTTTTAAATAAATTTGTGCTCGTGTTCATCGATGACATCCTCATCTTTTCTAAATCCGCTGCTGAGCACGAACAGCATCTGAGAGAAGTCTTAGAGATTTTGCAAAGAAATGTGCTGAAAGCAAAATTTTCTAAATGCATATTCTGGCAAGAAGAGGTGAAATTCCTCGGCCATGTTGTATCAAAGGAAGGCATCTCAGTAGATCCAGGAAAGATCTCAGCCATCCAAGAATGGAAGCAGCCTAAAACTCCCACGGAGGTCAGATGTTTCTTGGGACTGGCCGGCTATTATCGGAAATTTGTCAAAGATTTTTCGAAGGTAGCTTGTCCATTGACAAACCTGACCAAGAAGCATACGAAATTCAATTGGACACCGGAATGCGAGACAGCTTTCCAAGAGCTAAAGAAGAGGTTGACCAATGCTCATGTGTTGACCATCATAGATGGCAATCAGGATTTGAAGGTCTGGACCGACGCCTCTAAGCAAGGTATTGGTGCGGTGCTGATGCAAGGAGGCAGGGTAGTCGCATATGCTAGCCGCCAACTGAAACCGCATGAGAAGAATTATGTTACGCATGACCTTGAACTAATGGCCATTGTGTTTGCTCTTAAAATATGGAGGCATTATCTTTTGGGTGAAAAGTTTGAAATTTACACCGATCACAAATCTTTGAAGCACCTTTTTACCCAAAAAGATTTGAATATGAGGCAGCAGCGCTGGGTCGAATTTCTTGCATCATATGACCTGGATATCCTATATACTCCGGGAAAAGCAAACGTTGTAGCCGATGCACTCAGTAGAAAGAATGCAGAATGCAGCAATCTCATTATCGCCAGTCTCATTATCACTCCTTCTTTGATTGATAAAGTCTTTTCTCTTCAGAAGGATGATAAATTTATTCAGAGGGTTATTAAAAGGATTCAGGATGGCGAAACCACAAGTTTCCAAATTCATGACAAAGGGGTTCTGAGGCTATTGGGCCGAATCTGTGTCCCATACGACTCTAAGCTCAGAAGGGAGGTTATGGATGAATGTCATAAATCTAAGCCTAGTGTTCACCCTGGAGTGAGCAAGATGTATCACGATCTTAAGCGCACATTTTGGTGGAGGTCGATGAAGAGAGATATTTCTATTTATGTTGCTAGATGTCCCACTTGTCAGCAAGTTAAAAGTGATCAACAGAAACTGGCAGGTTTGTTGCAACCGCTAGGAGTTCCTGGTTGGAAGTGGGAGGAAATTTCTATGGACTTTATAGATGGCTTTCCTCGAAGCCGAAAGGGCAACGATAGCATTTGGGTGATTGTCGACCGCATGACAAAATCTGCCCATTTCATCCCTGTTCGGTCCAATAGAACAGCTTGAAGTTTAGCACAGCTCTATCTTAAAGAGATAGTCAGACTGCATGGGGTTCCCAAAAGCATTGTCAGTGATCGGGATCCATTATTTACCAGTAAATTCTGGGAATCTTTTCAAGAAGAACTTGGGACCAAGTTAAATCTTAGCTCTGCTTATCACCCTCAGACAGATGGCCAGACTGAGAGGGTGAATCGTGTTTTGAAATACTTATTGCGTGCTTGCATTCTCGACTATGGCGGTTCATGGGAGGACCACTTGCACTTGGTGGAATTCTCCTATAATAATAGCTACCAAGCAAGCTTGGGGATGTCACCATTTGAATTACTTTATGGCAGGCCGTGCAGATCTCCGGCATGTTGGGTGGAGTCAGCCAATCGACTAGTCTTGGGCCCCGACATGGTTCGTGAAGCATCAAATAAGGTTGACTTGATTAAGAAGCGCTTGTTGACTGCTCAGAGCCGACAAAAGAGCTATGCAGACCAGCGAAGAAGGAATCTAGAATTCTTTGTGGGTGATCGAGTATACTTGAAGGTTTCTCCTCTGAGAGGCGTGATTCGTTTCGGGAAGATGGGAAAGTTGGCACCGAGATTCATTGGTCCATTCCCTATTCTCGAAAGGGTTGGTACTCTCGCTTATAGAGTGCAGCTGCCCGACTGGTTGCCAGGGGTGCATGATGTATTTCATGTGTCTCAACTCCGCAAGTATGTGCACGATCCAGATCTGATTAAGGACGAATTAAACCAACAGGTCCTAGATATTGCTCCAAATCTGACAGTGAGAAAGGACCCGATTAAGATCATTGGCAAAGAAACCAAAATCTTGAGGAACAAGAAGATCAACCTAGTCAAGGTTCAATGGAGTGGGGATCCTGGAGACTGTACTTGGGAGACAGAGGATAGCATCAAAAAGGCTTACCCCAAGTGCAGAGTGGATATCTCCGAGTAACTCTTGTACTAAGGTACATTTCCCTCAATTTACATTTTCCATCTTGGTTCCTACTTTACTTTGTTTCCTTTTCGAGGACGAAAACTCTTAAGTGGGGGAGATTGTAACGACCCGGAAAATCCGAACCAATTTAAAATTTTTATTTTAAATTATTTAGTGGGAAAATGTGGTAGAAATTAAAAATTCCATTTTTAAATAATATTAAAGCCAGTGAAAATAGCTAATTTTCAAACGATCTCTGTTTTCGACGAAACCACTTTCATTGGAACCGGAATGTCATATTATTGCTAGATTTCAATTTTTAGAATTTTTCGATTTAATATGTGAGCGTGGCGAAGGAAAATGTGTTTGGTCGATGACAGTCAAATTTAATCGACTGAAAAATAGCCATTTTTCAAACAGTGTCAGAATTCGACGAAATTAATTTTGTTAGGACCGTATCGTCATAACATAGACAAATATATTTTTTCTGGATTTTTCTGAGTCCGTTTGTGGCCTCGGTGAATTTATTTATGCAGACGAATTAGATTAATAAAGGAATTAAATATTAAATTAAATAATACAGGCCACAGACAGCCGTTTGGGCTGATGGGACATGTCCCATTGGGTCCGGAATATGGGCTATTAGCTAGGGTCAACTTTGTTTGGATTAGAATCAGCACGGTTTGAAAGATTTGGATTTATTTGTAAAATACACAAAAATCAATATAAAAATAGGAGATTAAAACCCTAAAATCAAAACACTATTCATCATCTTCGTGTAGCCGCCGCCCCCTCTAACCAATGGCCGAATTTGCTTCCCCTTCCTCCATTGATTTCTTCATCATCTATTCGAATTAAAATCCCTCACACATACCAAATCAAAGCCCCTTTCTTCCTCTTTAATTCCATACGAGTGGATCATCTTCTAGTCGCCCGAAGCCAGAGCAGCAGACCCCCTAAGCCGCCGCGTCTCATCCGCCGTGGGTCCCCCTAGCCGCCACCGAGTTGGCCAATGCTCCAGGCGCCGGTGCGCCACACGTAGCCCGTCGACGTCCCGCCATCCGATCAGCCTCTGGTGCTTCCATCCGAGAGAAAATCCGAGCCCTAGTATTGAACAATAGTAGAAAGCTATGGCCGATAAATTGATTGAGGAAGAAAAGGTTATTTACCTTATTAATTTATTATTTAATTAATTTAAATTATTCTAAACTTCGATTAGCCATATCTAACTCATTTCAATTCGAAATTTGATGATTTCAGCGACGTTGTAATCGTGACTCTGAGATCTACGCATATAGACTGACTGGAGTTGATTCCGAACAGTTTGAAATTTGGCCAAAAATCGTCAACAACTGTGAGATTCTGAATTTAAATAATTAAATAATTTATTTTAATTTTATTCGATCAGTTGAATCATTGTATATTATTCTGATCTGTTATGTGGTGATTGTTGTATTGTTGAATTTTGTTCGTTGTGATGTCATGTTATAGTTTGACAGTTTGGATCGGTAATATTCTGATGCAATCATAATAAAGTTCTCATCTTTTTATTTTTATTTTTATTTTTAATCCTTTTATTTAAGTTGAATTCTTATTTAAAAACAAACAAAATATAATCCAAGTTTTAACCTTTTGTTTGAAAACAAAAGCAAATCAAAGTTTTAATCTTTTGTTTTGAAAAGCAAATCAAAGTTTTAATCTTTTGTCTTGAAAACAAATTAAAGTTCTAATCTTTCGTTTTTGCAAAACAAAAGAAAGTTGCATCTTTTATTTTCAATACAAAGGAAAGTTGCATCTTTTATTTACAATATAAAAGAAAGTTGAATCTTTTGTTTACTATATAAAAGAAAAGTTTGAATCTTTTATTTACCAAATATAAGAGAAAGTTTGAATCCTTTATTTTGTTTTACAAAATAAAAGAAAGTGTAGGTCTTTATTTGATTTATAAAATAAAGAAAATTTAGATCTTTTAAACTTTAACTAAAAGATAAAATAAATATTAGACATCTTATTTGATTTACAAATGAAAATAAGATGAGACCTTTATTGTGATTCATCAAAAATGAATCAAATTTCATCGTCATGTTAGTATAGTTGATGTGAACCAAATTTCATCGTCATGTTAGTATAGTTGATGAGAACCAAATTTCATCGTCATGTTTAATAATTGAAATGAACACAAATTCATCGTCATGTTTATATGGTTGAAATGAACAAAATTTCATCGTTATGTTAATATAAGTTGAAATGAATCAAATATTGACATTTGAAGATATATTTATTTTAGGAATGTCGACGCAAGAAAAGAAGTTTACATTGAAAATAAAGTCCACCTTTTTAATTGCATTTTTCAATGCAAATATTACATAGAAAGATGAATTTACTTTTTAATTGAGTTCTCTTAGCAATAGAAAAGAATAAAAAGACATTTTCATTTTCAATGTAATAGAAAATAATAAAAAGACATTTTCATTTTCAATGTAATAGAAAAGAATAAAAACACATTTTCATTTTCAATGTAATAGAAAAGAATAAAAAGACATTTTCATTTTTTAATGTAAATAAAAAGAATAAGGGACTTTTACATTTTTATTTAATATACATCGTTAAAACATCATTTTTGGTCGCATTAGAATTGGCGAACAAAAATGTCATTTTGTTGAATATAAAAACATACATCGTTAAAACATCATTTTTGGTCGCATTAGAATTGGCGAACAAAAATGTCATTTTGTTGAATATAAAAATATACATCGTTAAAACATCATTTTTGGTCGCATTAGAATTGGTGAATAAAAATGTCATTTTGTTGAATATAAAAATATACATCGTTAAAACATCATTTTTGGTCGCATTAGAATTGGCGAACAAAAATGTCATTTTGTTGAATATAAAAATATACATCGTTAAAACATCATTTTTGGTCGCATTAGAATTGGCGAACAAAAATGTCATTTTGTTGAATATAAAAACATACATCGTTAAAACATCATTTTTGGTCGCATTAGAATTGGCGAACAAAAATGTCATTTTGTATAAAAATATACATCGTTAAAACATCATTTTTGGTCGCATTAGCATTGGCGAACAAAAATGTCATTTTGTTGAATATAAAAATATACATCGTTAAAACATCATTTTTGGTCGCATTAGAATTGGCGAATAAAAATGTCATTTTGTTGAATATAAAAATATACATCGTTAAAATATCATTTTTGGTCGCATTAGAATTGGCGAACAAAAATGTCATTTTTGTTGAATACAAAAATATCGTTAAATTTCCATTTTTGGACGCATTAGAGTTGACGAACAAAAATGTCATTTTTATTTGATTTAAAATGATACATTGTTGGCATCATTTTTTTTTTAATAAAGGAAATCGCCCAAATGGTTTATATATTATATATAAATATAAAATATAAAATTAAACGAAACGAGCGCTGCAGTTCGCGTATCGACAATCGTAACTTCAAACGAATATATAGAAAGATCCGACCGTTGGATTTTCCCAAAACTAGAACCATTAGGGCCGCTTTGGGAAGAGCTTTCCAACGATATAAATTTCATCAAAATCCGACGGTTAGATTTTAAGATATGTGTAAATCAAATTCTGGAAAAAGCAGCGCCAGCGCCGCCCATTGACCCGAAACGTCGTTTATATATTTTGAGCTATTTTTAATAAATAAAAATAGCGATAAATAGTTATATATATATATAAAAAATGTTTTAAACTATAAATATACGACAATTATTTGAAAAGGCCGAGGTTAACTCATTTCAAATAATTGAATGGCGACTGAATCAAAGACGCAAGAAGACGACTGCTGAAGACCGGCGATCTTCACATCGAATGGGTAATGACTTCTGATACCTTGGACTGACTTGCTCCCAGGACTGGGTTGAAGCAGTAATGGTCCGGACGTATGTGTTGATCGTGCGGATTAGCGAGAACCTCTTTGGTGTCTCCGATTTCGTTCAGACCCAGAACGGATTTGTAAATGGATGCATGTCTGACGTTGAAATTCACTTCATGTAACTAAATCGCTTTCTATTTATATATGTCTGTTTGGTGGTGGAGAATTTATTCTCTACTTAACACCCGGATGCGTAGTAGTAGTCATCGATAGCATGGCGTTGAATTGTCAACGTGGCACGCCAAGATGCAATGATCAAGGCTTTGTTGAAAAGCAGGCCTTATGGCGGATGATCAAAGCATAGCCTGTTTGGGCATAGCTTTGTGTATAACGTAACTTCGCGAGCCTCACACCTCGGTATGAGTCAAAAACGGGATATGGACCGTAGGGAGTGCACACGTTTCTTTCTAGCTAGGAGTGGTGCTTGGGTTTTGACATGGCCCGACATTTTACTTATGTGGATTTTGGATTGAGGTACATCGGGTTTTTATAGGCCGGAAGTGGTCATATTATAGGTCCAAAGGGACCGGGAAACGTGTGTTCAGGCATAACTAATCCACTACCGTTAGGTAGGGACCGGCCCTACCGCATCCAAGGGTTGCCCATAGGTGTGATCATGAGGCATTTGCTAGAGTGTCTCGAATCGGAAGAGGACGATCCCTAGCCTCGATTTCATGACAGAAAACCAATTCCCAATACAACGACATTTCGGTTTGATTGTAAACTTATATACGGCGACATAGTATATGGTACCTATGCCGTCTAGGATTGATATATTTATTTTGAAGTATTTTGATACTGTTTAAACACTAATGATAATATTAAAATATTACTTTTCGCGTATTAAGCATGTTTGATCATCATAAGGGAAAACTCTATCCTCCTGTGTGCGTTGCATTGTGTGATAGGACTTGAGTCTTATGATGATTTCATTTTTCAAAAGTCATTTCGCTGTTTCATATATATAAACTTTATAAAATATTGCACTGGCAATCCAATGGAGTAAACCCGTTCCGCGTTAGCGGCGTGGTCCTGAGATTCTCCATCTTGATAGTTAATTTAGTTGAGAATTCTCACACCAGTCCCATGACTGACTCGTATTTGTTTCACTTTTGCAAACTCGGGTGCCCTCTTTCCACACGGGCAGCCAATTGATAGGTTTCTAGGTGATACTTTCTGGGAGGAGCTTGCTTTGGGAGGAAGAGGAAGAAGACCTTTTCTCCATCTTTTATTCTGTTTTTGAGACATTTTTCTATCTTTTGCTTTTGATGTCTGTAATGGGATTTGAAACTTATTTCCTTTCATTTGAGACTTGTTTCTCTTTTGTTAAGACTTCTATTATGCTAAGTGGATCCTGTAAAACTGCATACTCTGATGATTCTGTTGTGATACTGGTGACATTTTATTTCCGCTGAAATGTTTATGTGTTATGATAATTATCTGAGATCTGTTTTGTTGTAAATATGTTGTATTCCAAAAATTATCATCCTTACTTTCGGTCTACGGAAGTTTGGGGTTATCACATCATCAAAAGGGGGAAATTGTTGTATATGACGTAGTTGTATACACAATCATATGATTTTTGTTTGATGATAACAACCAAACAAATATTATTTTAAATATGTTTGTGACTGTACTGTTTCATATATACATCACGGACAGGAATATAATATTTATATTTAAATAGAATACAACTGTACAGACATTCATATATTCATACATTATTGTATTTAAATATAATATTATATTTAAAACACTCAAACAATACAACTATTTATAACTCCACTATTTAAACACTTCACAGGAATTTGTACTTGTAAATAATCTGAATAAATTAGACAAGTTTGTTTGACAACAATAGAATGATATTTTATTTCAAACAAATTTGTTTATTACAAATATCTGTACAATTCTCTCATTCTTATACAAAGCTCTTCACTACATCCCTGATCATTTACATACAACTCAATATACACATTTTTTTATTGACACTGTTACTTATACAATGACACATGCTGTCTTTCTTCTTTAGTCTTCTTTCTCCAGTCTCCTAGTCAGTCAGCACTGTCAGTCCAGTCTTCACTGCTCATAGTCAGTCCAGTCATCTTCATACCTGTCATGTATAGAAACACACACACACACAGTATCTAGAACAGAAATAATATTTTAAATTCTAGCGAATATATTTTTTAAAAATTTATTTGTCTCAGAGTTTCGGTGTGTTTCTCATCATTTTTCTGACTTGATCTGATTTGTTAATTCGACTGTGTCTAGACAGTTTGTATATGTACAGGGACAGGAAATTTTCCGAATGGCTGCATATACACATGTGTGTATATATATATATACACGTGTGCACTGCCACGCCAATTCAGTGTGCAACTGAGGAGTAGCCACGTGGGCTTTCTCGACTCAGTGCACATGAAAACATAGTCAACACATAATCAAAGTGGCCGAGGCAGCTCAACAGTCAGCTCAAGTTCATGGACAAACAATAGTGGTCGAGCACAACATATAAATTCATAAGCTAGCATGGTCGAGCAAATGGTTCAATTAAACAATAGAAGTCAACAGAAATGACAAATGCGACAACATATGGTCAAGCATGGACCAACATGATCGAGGTAGTGTCAATGCTCAAAGCAGATCCACAAGCATACTCAAGTGTCAAGACAATGGTGCAACCAACATAAAGTGACCAGGTCTGTGCAACAGTATAAAAATACAACATGGTGCTAGTTCAAAGGAACACAACTGGTCTGCATATATACACAAAGGCAAAACATTTTTTTTAAGTGTCGAGCAGAGTTTCAAGTATGAAGTTCATTTCAGTTTCAAAGGTTCAGTTTTTAAACATGAACAAGTGACAGCAAGGTTAAACATGGTATGGCAATATGCAAGGCAACATACATGTGTGCAGCTAGCATGAATGGAGCTACAGAAATTGGTCGAGAAGATGCAACAGAAATGCAAGAGTGGTTTCAGTTGCATATAAATCAGCTAAGGTGAAATACATTGGTGTATACAAAAGGGTGTATACATGTAGATACTATCTTGTCAGCATGTTCAAACTGAAGCCATATGGATACACAAAATCAAAGCAGAAATGTTCAAAGCAAAACAAGAAACAAGTATCAGCAGCATGGACACAAGGCATTCAGTATATGAGGAGCATAAGTGATGTACATGAAAGATCAATGCGTTGAAGCTCATATACAAACATGGATATGCAGTATGACTGAACTACGGAGCAGCAGGTATTCATGACACAGCATATGAATGGTGCAACAAGATGGTACATGGGATCAACACAAACTAGCTTAAAGTGACAGCTCTTTTACATGAACGAGCATAAGCATAGATGGTGATACTAGATGGCATGGATGGTGATGTATGACTATATAGATCAGCAACAACTATGTGATCATGCAGCAATGTTGGTTCAGCACATACAACCTAGGTGGAACACAAAGCAGCAGTGATGAAGTACCAGTGCCACAACAAGTTTTCAAGTAATTTTGTTTATTGAGGAAAGTTTTTAAAGCCTTGCTGGATTCTGTTTTGAAAATCACAGTAACATATATGGAACCAATTAGAAAAAAATTCTTCTGGCAAGTAAAATTGGTTTCCAGTTTTTTTTTTTTTTTTTTTTTTTTTTTTTTTTTGAGCAAATTAACTTGTGGCAAGAAAACAGTTTTAAATCTTTCCAAATATTTATCAAAATCAATTTCGAGATTAGTTTCCTGAAATACAAATGTCGTTTTCAAAGACCAAGAAATCCACATATGTTTTTCAAAGCAGAGCAATTCAATTTATATTCAAGACAAAAGAGGAAATCACGCAAGGTAACTTTCCAGCAATAAGAAGAAATATTCTCAGATTCAAATCAAGGTAACAGTCAAGAATCATTCACACAAGGGGCTATTTAATATCCAGAATCATTCCAATCAAATTTCAGATTCCATAAGTTTTGTTTTTGTGTCTGGATTCACAACATTAATCACGCAACAATTAAAAACAGGTAATATCTCTTTCCAGAAATAGCAGTGTGAATTCAAGGCCAGAAAGCAGTTATTTTCAGCAATATTCAATCACAAATTCACGGCATTAATCGAGAGCAATCAAAAAGGGAAACCATGAATGTCAGATCGAGACAAATGGAAATCATAGTGTTGATTTCGGGTTTCCTACTTATAAATAATCACACCATTTCATCACAGGTATTTTTGAAATCGAAACCCACAAACTCAATTCAAGTATTTTCAAAGCAATAAGATCAGTAAAACTCACAAGTTTTCGATCGAGCAAATCCCAATTATAGACAAAGCAGGACCAACTAATTTGAGTATCAAAGACCATCTTTCAGAAGCAACAAATTGAAGTCGCGATTGGGAAATCAGAAGGAAACCCTAGCTTTTGCCCCAATTATTTCCAGCCGCCATTCTTTTTCTCAAGAGACAAAAGTGATCGGGCAAATGAATTAAAAAGGGGCCGGCCTGTTTCTAATTTGACTAGGCCAAGTTTAAAAAGGGGATGACCCTTTAGTTTTTAAATACTAGGGTTTGCTTATTGTCTTTCTTTTTATTTTTCATTATAAACAATTTGATCAGTTTCTAGTGTCTGTAAAATACTAGGAGAACCAGTCAGGGTGTTGACTGACAGTTGCTAGAGTCTGTAAAATCTAGGTTACTGTTTACGGGGTCGTAATCAGAGGAAATCTGATCGAGGGGATATCGGTTAGTCTAGGGTATTGAGCGTAGGGTTAGAATAGGAGCAGGGTTTGCGAGTGTACTTGGTCTTGTATGCGGGATCTGTTCTATCACCTAGTAGAAACCTTAGAAATGCATCAGTAGGCAGGGTTTTGCCGAAGATGGGTATATCTGTGTGTGATTTATTTTCTGCATTTCTGTTTCTACTATATTTTGTGATCTGTTTGTTATTATATATCTCGTTAGATTTTTAATTCAGTTAAAAACTGTGATAAACCCTATTCACCCCCTCCCCCCTCTAGGGTTAATCTAGATCCAACATGACACAGTTGTGTTCTAGTATCGTTATTGATATATGTGGTGCCCCTAGTGTCACGTAGGCCAACAGTTAGTTACCACAAGGACAAATGTCGATATCATGACCGAAGATGTTATGCGTTGACGAACTAAATGTAAACAGCGGTCATGTCAATTACTAAATACGAGGAGTGGAAAGACAATGAATGAGATGGAAAGAGCGACGGAGTAAGCAGAGATATGATGGAAGGAATTGTCTATCATTCTTTCTTTACTTCGCTAAACGCCAAAATGTAAAACAAAGAAGAAAATATTTTTTATTTTGTGTGTTAACGTCGTTTCCTAAATTGGTTGTTTTTCATGATTTACATATGTCATGCACATTTTTACACGGACGAAAATATAAAACTAGAAAAAACAAATCAACTACACCCTAAAGCTCCATTTGGTTTCATTCAGCTACTAAAAAATACCACAAGTAGTATTATTACTCTTCTTAATACCTCACAGAAAAAATAGGGGCTACCACATAACTGTTACCTTATTTTCCTCTCGTCTTTTATTCGTTCCACTTTCATTCCATTCTGAAACCTTAGTTCTTCAATCGATCGATCAACGATAAATTGTTCGACGCCGCAACAATGCTGAAAAAGGAGAAAGGTGCAGGTACGTCATTGTCCCAACCTCAGTCAACTCAATCAAGTAAGTTTAGAACTTCAAACGGTAAAAATTTGAATTTTCCTGTAACAAAGATAGACAATGATTGTTGCTGATTAGGGTTTTCAGGTCAGGGCTGACTACGTGATTAGTTCGAAAAATACTGGTTAAGTGAGAGATTAGAATGGAAAGGTAATGTGGTATTAGAAAGCATACAAAATTTAATGAGTTTTATTTTTAAAATTGCGGTATTAGGAAGAGGATATTGAAGTGCCCTTAACACCACACTTTTTTTACAATACTTGACAATTCTAACAAGCAGCGAATAACAGAAGAATCGGATTGTTCCCCCTGTTTTTATGATCTCCTAAAACATGGAAAAACAAAATAAAATAATCACATGTTAGTTTCACTTTTAAAAATTGATTGTTTTCCAATAATTTATACAATATATGCACTTAGGGATAAGAACAAGGTTGGTCGAAGTCCATCCCGCTGGGAGATCAGCACCAGAGAAAAAGGACTAAATGACGAGACAAAAATCCGCTTGAATAATAGGCCACACACTCCTGTAAAATACCCCGTTGAATCCATCCGGCCCACTTGCACTGTCCTTACTAAGCGAAAATACGCAGGCATGTATTTCTTCCGAGGAAGGGGGTGCGGTTAGGTCGGAGCTATCTAATTGAAGGATCAGAAGAGGGATGTAGGCCAACATGGACGGATCAGAAGCAGGAACCGAAGGAGAGCTAAGGAAGAACTGGAAATGGGAAAGGATGGTTTCTTTGACTTCAACCGGAGTCGAAGCCAAAGAAAGATCAGGTCTACGGATCTGGCGAATGGTAAGGAGATTCTTCTTCTTTCGGATAGTCGAGTGAAAAAAAAAACCTAGAGTTCATATCTCCATCTACAATCCACTTGATCCTAGCTTTCTGGCGTAGATGGTCTTGTTCAATACGAAGTTCCGAAGAGAAGGCAAGCTGGGCCAACGCCCAAGTCTCCTTGTTGGCAGCATTGGGATCTTCATCAAAAGAAGCTTCGGCTAGGATAAGAGTTTCTTCAGCCGCTCTAACACGATCGAAGATATTTTTGAAGACGAGCAGATTCCACGCCTTAAGACAAGTCTTAAGGCGCTTCAGCTTGCGAGAGAAAATCACACAATGGGGACCAATCATAGGGGAGCTCCAGGATTCTTCGACTACTAAATAGAAAGAGTGGTGCGATCTCCACATACTCTGGAACCTAAAGAAAGACGGACCAGATAGGAAGAGGGGGAGCAGCTAAGAAACAAGGGAGCATGGTCGGAAAATGTACGATGAAGGTGGGAGATGGAGAATGAAAAGGGTTGGCTAAACCATCCTTCAGAGGCAAACACACGGTCAAGTCTGGATAGAATCCGGTTAGGGCCTTCTTGGTTGTTACTCCAAGTAAAGGCCGATCCGACGAAAGATACTTCTGAAAGACCCGAGCTGATGATGGAGTTAAAATTTGCAACCGCCAAACGGTTAACAACATTGCCTCCCCGATTTCTGCCAGGCTGGCGACAACATTAAAGTCGCCACCCAGAACGGGAACAGAAAAGCCCAAGTCTGATAGAGAAAGGATAACGGCCCAAAGGCCTTATCTCTCTATCCGATCGCACTTAGCGTAGACTGCTGAGAATAAAAAGGAAGAAGAGAACGAGGGAAGCGAACAAGCCACCGATAAAAGATGGCTCGAATTGAAGATAGGATGGACGACAACGTCTTTGGACCACATGATCCAAATCTTGTCGGACAAGTTAGCTAGAGCACCACCAAAACCTAATGAAAGAACGGTAGAGTTGATCGCGTCCGGTCTCATAAGAGGTTCCAGGAACTCAATCAGACAGATAGTGCTTCCTAATGATGCGTTTAAGGCGAGCAACCGACGCATCATTCCCAACACCCTGAACGTTCCAGAACAGAAAATTCGCCATAAAGACTGACAAACAAAGAAGAGAACAGACAGAGGGAAGGCCACGGAAGGAATCTTGCCGCCTAACTCAAATATGGTAAAGGGTATGTCGAGTAGATCTAACGATCTGCTCGAACGCCTCTACAGAGCGTGTACGAATGGTCTGGGGGGTTGCGAGGAGCCTCACGTCGTCTACGACGAGATGAGCCAACAGTCGAGGGGGCGAGGGACAGGCGACGGCTAGAGGGTCATACTTGACAATTCTAACAAGCAGCGAACAACAGAAGAATCTATTGTTCTCCGTGTTTTTATGATCTCCTAAAATACGAAAAACAAAATAAAATCTTCACATGTTAATTTCACTTTTAAAAATTGATTGTTCTCCAACAATTTATACAATACATGCACTTTTTTGTTTAGATGAAGATACAAACCTGAAAATGACAAATCAGAGCAAACAAAATTAATTCTCCAACCACAACCCAGCTCGGTATTTTCCATGAGTGAAACTGAAACTCTAATGATGAAAGAGTTGATTCAAATAACAAAGTACTTTTGATAAGTTGCCAAGCACGCTCGCTCTTTAGCCGATCATTACCAGAATTATCTCATCTATCTTAGAAAAGAGAACAAAGTAGTCAACATGTTTGACTGAATGCAATGGCAGTTTAAGCTACGAAATTGATTGAGGCTAATTAGCATTAATTGAACCACGATAACAAAAGAAAAAACCGATGTTTATTATTACACATTTTATAAATTAATGTAAAAGGAACAATTATTTTAACTACCTAGAATCTCATGCTTCTTGCTGGACACAACATTTTATAATGGTATACAGTTGCAAGTGAGAGAGACTAATCTACCCTTTGTATATATCTGAGGCAAAAATCAAGGCTTCCGTGGAGCAGCTAAGGTCTCATGGTCACCTCTGGCAGTAGTCCAAGATTCTTGACCAGACGATTAATTAGAGGCTAACTATAGTAATGATGGTAATAATTATGATATATCAGTAATAGTAGGATAATGATCAAGTTGAAGCAGGAAATAAAAGCGAAGCAGGATCAAATGGGCCTATATAACCCTCGGTTAAGAGACGGATCGCAGCACTGCGGGAAAATTTGCGAGCAAACAGAAAGCAAGGTACAAGCGTATTGTTGCTTTTGCACCACTCCATTCTCGATTCACTCTCATAATAGACATGATTCATATCCTGCAATACGTAACATAAATGATCAATATATCTGGAGTTAATGTCTCTTGTTCTCTTGCAGTTCTCACCAAAGAAATAATGTTAAGTTAAAAAAAATTGTACGATATAATTTTAAGTACCGAAACACAATCATATTACAGTAAGATTGTTGTATCTATGGTATGACCGTATGAGAACTTGAAATATTCAGCTAGATATTTTCAGATTGGTTTAAGAAGAAAATTATTTATGGAGGCTTTTCAATTTTCTGGTTAAGGAATGGTAGGCAGTGAGACCGGACCATTTCTTCAAGTATTTTATTAATCAGGTATGCTAAATATATAAGAATCAAAATAGCTCACAAAAATCAATCGATAATTTTGTACTATATCATATCATCATAAGACGTTGTGAAATAAAGTTAGAAATATAATAGCACTTGATTTTCCGTACATTAAAAAAAATGGACTGACAAATTTGCAATGGCAAAATATAAAGCTCATTTGACAAAATCCATGATACAAACGGATGTATAAAATCTCAGCCCAACTAATTTGAAAATTCATAATAATTCCTATTCTATCAAATAAACTTGATAAAATTCCATCAGAGCCAACAGCACGTGGCATTCTCTTTGCATTAAGTGTAAAAATTAAAGACTGCTTCTAAAGAAAGAAAAGGAAAAACAAGGCGTTCCCTACAAAGCTGAAACTCCAAAGAGAAAGGTCCGATTTGTTTTCTTGACTTATTAGATGCACAATACATATCAAAAGGTCTGTTTAACTAGAGACACTAATTAGTAATTAGTAATTAGTGATATTAAGAAACTCCTTTTTCACTAATGGGTGATACTCTGTTTGTTCTCCACGGTATAACTAAACGTTATTTTACATTGATAACAAATCAAGAAATCAAAAGCATTATAAAATATATGTTTTTAAAAACCCACATTAGAATACATAACTACGATTTATTTATAATAGATTAGATGACTACATATGAATGATGATTTTTTGGAATTCCATACATGCCCTTCGGTTAACGATACCACTGTCGCTTGTGCCTGACGTAGATGTCTACGCGCGTCGTACGTGACGATACATAAGTGCATTAATACGAAACATTTATGGTCACGAATTTACATGCATTAAGCTTGGTAAAAGGAACCCAAATTACTTATTTATATAGATGAAGAGACCAGTTTGCAAAGCTGCCTTAATAACAATGACAGAATCCTAATTTTCAGATGTGTGCTCATGAGTAATCTTGCGTATGAATTTAAAATTTGGTATACTACTCTTGCAAATGGAAGGTAGATACAATCCAACAGAAATACATTTCAATCTCTCATAAATAGCTTTAAAATTATAAAATTCATCTGACTGCCACCAAATGAGGAGAACTTGTGTACCTTTATCTGTTTGATGTGCCAAGGGCTTGCTGTTTTAAAATGGAAGGTTTTAGGATGCCATGCTTGTTTCCCTTTTCTAGTACTGGATTGGTTCCATGATGTGTATGTCAATGTCCTCCGTTCCAGTTCACTATCTAGCTTGCTCATCTAACGAAGAAGTATTTAATCAAAAAATAAGGTTGTAATGGTGCAAAGATGCACCTAGAAAGCTTGTAATCTTTTGTAAAGCACTAATACTACCATTTACTATAGTATCTTCATTAATTACTGAAATTAACTGGCCAAATCAAAATAGAGTTTGTGTGTAAAACCGGGGAAGTTAATTTAGCAAACTTATACAATTTAGATACAAGCAGTAATTGTGGACAGGAATAATGGATTAGTCCAACAGTTGCATGTTCTCACTCCTGTCACTTCTTTCCATTATTTAAATGAGAATATGTGATTGAAATCAAGGGAGAAATTGGTTTTTTTTTTTTTTTTCAATTTGGCCACCTTTTATAAACTTATTACACATTTAGCCTAGTTTTAAAACTTATTACGTTCGTAGCCTGGTTTACGTCACATCAGCCAAAAACGTTATTTATTGCTAGCGGCATTTCGGATGACGCACGCTGCATCATTTAAGAAGCCGCTCAAATCATGCATGTTTTCAAATCTGAGCGGCATTCCAAAAACTGCTCGTTGCGTCATCCGAAATGCCGCTACGTTTTTGGCTGATGTGACTGAAACCAGGCTACAGCCGTAATTAATTTTAAAACTAGACTAAATGTGTTACAAGTTTTTGAAGGTGGCCAAATTGAAAAAAAAAATCCGGAGAAATAAGATATAGCTGACTCTTGCCATGCATATGTCTATGTGTCGTTCTTTTTTCCTTCTTCTTTTTGTGTGTGTGTGTGTGTGTGGGGGGGGGGGGGGGGGGAGGAAGGGCGGGTTTATAAGATGGTTCAACATTCCAGGGTCCCGTTCGGACGATGGACAGGCCGAAACTTCTCCTAAAATCCGTTTCTGAACATTTTACACTGAAGGGGAAAATAATCATAAAAGATGGTTGATTCAAGGACTCACGGAAGATTTCGAGCATAGCAATGAATATAAAAGTTGATTTGGGGATATGCTTGGTAAAGGAAAACGTCATATTTTTAATTATAATTATCTCAGTAGCAGATCAGAGGAAGCGAGGCAACGCAAAGAAATTAGAGGAAGAGGCGTGGAGGGACAGCCAGAAGATGCAGTGGCTTTAACATTGAGGAAGTTTGGGTCCGACATTTCAGTTTGGAGGAAGATGATGCAACAGGCTAGAGCAGGAACTAATTATACAAAGGCATTTTGGAGATTGGGCCTATTCTTTTTAAATTGGCATGGGCTTTCTTAATTTCAGAAGAAAAAAAAAATGATTAACTTGTTTACCTATAAAGAATATAATAAGATAATGATACTCTCCATTTACAATAATCTTAAACAAAAGGAAAAAAACATGTTAACTTTAAATACAAATTCCTGTCATTTCTTAATTTTAAAATTTTCCAGAATTAAATCCGAACTTACGAAACGAAATTAAAATGTTGAAAAATTATAATGAATGGAATGGAACTTATTTTAAGCATGGATTATATACAATCCAAGTATGTGTGTTTGGGGGGTGGGGGGTATGTGCCTTTGTGTATGTATGTGTGTGTTTATATATATATATATATATATATATATATATATATATATATATATATATATATATATATATGTGTGTGTGTGTGTGTGTGTGTGTAGAAAATTCATAATAAGAATAATAATTAAAAAAAAATAACTCCCACAACATAATCTATATGGATCTCAAATCAAGTATCATAGTTTGACCCTATTTTCAAAACATCGCCACCGCCTTTTTAATGATAAAATTTCAAAAATAATTTTATTTGTGGATATAAAGGATAGCGCATATGTGATCTCACTGCGCTTGCACTCATATTTTCAGAAAGGGAACAAACGTTTATTTTGAATCTTTTACACTCACCTTTAATTATACAAATTATCATCCTTTTTTTCTTTTTCTTTTTTGAATTTTTGCACCTTTTTTTGAAGTTCACTGTTGCTTTAACATTGCCCCAATTTTTTTTTTTTTTTTAAAGCGATTGAGTCGAATTTTTTATAGAGTATGTATGCTATTTTGATTATTTTTTTTTGTTGGTTATCGTTTAATACAAAATCAAAGGTTAAAGGATTTTTCCTTTACAATTAACTAGCATACAGGTTTGAATTATAAATAATGATAACCAAATTTAGTCTCTTTGGTGTCATTTGGTTTAAGTGACAAAATATAAAAGTGACATATAGAATGTTAGGAGAAGTTTACATAACTCTCACTTGAAAACATGAAAGAAAAAAATAATTAAAATAAAAAATAACGAAGGTGGTGCGTGGCGCAACGGTAAGGTTACCCGGTTGGTAATCTGGAGCGCGCAGGTTCGAGTCCCGACCTCTTCACATATGTGAGGGAAAGGCGGTGTGCACTAATTGACCACCCTCAGAGCCCGGAAAGCCGTGAGAATAGCACTAGGAAGGGAGGGAAGTCCTCTCGCGCTCGAGTACGGGAGCCTTTGGCACTGATATGTAAAATTCATGCATCGGTTCTTAAGAACGCAGGCCTATGCTGAAATCCTCCTCACTTCAGCGTCGGTATGTTTTACTTCAAGACTGTTTCACCCTCCCCTCAGAGTCCATGTTGACAATGTGCAAGTACCTTGATTCATGCTTAATGAATTGGTGCACAAAAACAAAAGGGGGTAAGCATTATAAATTTTAGTATTTTCTATGTATTGATTGGAATTCGAGATAGAAATAGGAATTCAACCAAACAATTTATTATCTATGAGAATTTAGTTCATGGTCCCACTTACTGTGTGCGACTACACCCAATAAATTATAATGATACGTCAAGTTTTAATTATTAACGTTGATGATTAAATGAATGGTTAAAATGAAGCAAATATCCGCAAACTTGATAATTTGGGTGAGACGAACTAAATTCATTGATCAAAAGCATACATGTGACTACAGAAATTCTCCCTTAAAATCTTCAAGCACTAATAATTTGTTGACTCTATCAGAATTTAACATTACAGAATGATTGGGCAATTCTTGCTTGGATGACACTTTTTTAACTTGGAGATAGTTTCATAAAATGCATGATGTTTACTGATATTTTTTAATACGATTTTGAATAGTTTGGATGTACTTGTATCCAATGTTTTAAAAAAAAGCGCCTGAGGAGCGCCTTGAGACGAGGCGCAAGCTAAAACGCCTTGAGGTGCTCTTCAAAAGGCGCTTTGCTCCAGAGGCTTAAGCCTCAATCGAATAAAGCGTGAAAATCACAAAAAAGCATGCCTTAGCGCCTCAAGCAGCTGAGGCGTACGGGTGTGTGTGTCTATATATATATATATGAAACCTTGTTTTCAACCCTTACCTCACTTTTACACTGCTTCTGCTTTTGCTCCAGACTTCTAAAGAGGTAAAAAAAAATTGAACTTACAGTTTCAACAGGAATCGAGCTCGATTCCAGTTACGGAATCGAGTTCGATTCTAGTTAAGGAATCGAGCTCGATTCCTGTGAAAGAACTGAGTTCGATTCCTGTGAAGGAACCGAGTTCGATTCCTCAGTGGAATCGAGTTCAATTCCAGGTGAGGAATCGAAAGAGAGGGATTTTTTGTTTGTTTTTTTAAACACTCTGTGCTGTTGTGACTGTGCAGCAGTTTTGATTATTTTTGGCTTTTTTTGGATGTCCGGGCTAGTTAAAAATGAGTAAACGGGATACTGCATGAAAGTGGGTTAAAGATATACCGAATTCTACCATTCAAAATATTTTCTTTTGCATTTTATATTAAATGTGCAAGAATGATTGTATTTTGTTTGAATTGCTTCGAATGCTTTATGGTTTTTACTTAGTATTTGACGCTTAATGTTATTTCATATTAAAAATCAAATATGTGTTGCGCTTTTTTTTTTTTTAACCTGAAAGGCTTACGCCTCACCTCACGGACCCGAAAACGCCTCGCATATGCCTTTTGCGTTTTAAAACATTGCTTGTATCCAAACTTAACATCGTCGCTAAATGAAAATACATTTTTGTAAGGAGTTATTGCACCTGGATTCCATGTTTTGTTAAAATCACGACTCTACCAGCCTAAATTTCTGGCTACGGCATGCAAGGCTGATCCATAAGGTTTAGTTGCCCAAGGCAAACCAAATTTTTGTTGCCTCTCACGAATTTTTCCCCTTCCTTTCTACAACATGAAGACATAGATGAATTACGAATTTCCTACTGTGCGCTACGAAGTAATGTACCAAAATACAGGAACAACTTGTAAGATTTTTACCTTAATAATCAAGGACCATGAACTCAAACTTGGTTAGTGGTATGCGCTTTAAACTTGGGTTCTAGAGAACTTGAGTTCGAATCTCCTAGACATCTAAATGAGACTTCTGCTTGAATAGTGTAGTTTATAGTACTATTTTATATTATTTAGTACTGCAATATGATGCTTTGTTTACTTAAACAAGACGTCATAGTTTGTATACGCTAATAATATTTTATACTGTGCACTAAAATCAGGTAGTAAGCCATGTAGTTCGTTACCACAATTTTATATTATGTTCAGTAGTACTAGTTCATACTGCGTAAAAATTAAGATAGGGCATTGTAGTATGTACTTTTGTACAACTATTATGAAACTATCTATGCACTCTATGAGGAGTTGCCTATTCTAGGGGGATTTCCCTAGGCATCTGCTTAGCTTGCCTGCCCCTAGAACATGCCTAACTGCATATAGTTGCATTTGTATCACTTTTGCATACAGGTTTTGCGGTTGTTTCCACAAGACAACACTCAAGAACCTAGGGATTTAATCACTTCTTGCGCAAGTACAAAACTCGAACATGGACTCGTATTAGTATTAGATATCATTCAAGGATGAATAATAGATAAGTGTGAGATGTAAGATACACACGTAAAAAGTGTATATATTTACATTCGTCGCTTTTTTGCATGCAAATAATGTTACACTTAATAATTTTTATACAGATATTTAAAAATGAGTTTGATTTCAAAGATTTTGACGCACAAAGATGTTGTGGCGTGTTAGTGTTACTACTCAATTTCTTGCATGTTCACCGCCCTTTCTATTTTAATCGTAACGCAAAAGCTCAGCATGCCTTGTACACCTACACCCATTTTAATACGAATTTTTTAAAACATCGTTCAGTCATTTTCATCTGCAAGCATTCAATATTGACTTCACATTAAGTGGACTCATTTCATCCTCCTATGAAATCAAACCAACCTTGATGTAATTTACTGTTCAGTAGCTCACAGTTTGTATAAATTAAAATGGTAAGCATCTGCATTTCACAATAAATACATGGTGCATCCTCATGTGTAAAAATACATCACTGATTCGAACCAAAAAGATATTCAAAAAGCCTAGCTCACATCCCCGATTGATCGAGAACCTTGCGAAATCTGTGCGGCTGATGGATAAGTAAATGTGAGTAGAATCAATGGATTGTTAAAGAAAGAGTAATAAGTATATTTTCCCTTATAAATACCTTAATGGTCATTGTAAAAATACATTTACATATATCAAAGATTTGCAATTTGTTAGAAACAACAAATTTTACTTCTATTTCAAACTTTTTGTTTTATTTATTTTTGGTTATGCATTTATTTAAGTGTCCATCTTCAATCTCAAATGACGAAGCTGCAAAAAATATTATATGATCACGGTTTGAATAATTTATTCCCTTTCATGCTTAAAATTATATTCTCGAAATATGTTATGTTTGATGACAGAGAGGCATAGCTGCTTGATCTGAAGATCGCACATATGACAGGTTTATATCAACAGGTAATTTAGACATTTATTGTTGTTCGAGTATATAGCGTCGATATTTAGAGATCTGTTGTAAGTTTTATAACATATGATACTCGATCTACAATCACATCAAAATAATGCTTAAATTAACCCTAAATTTAGAATTTAAGACCTTTACTCCCCCACCCCCACCCCCCACCCCCCGGGCCCCTCCCTCTCTCTATGTGTGTGCGCGCTGTGATACTGAAATTTTACCTCTAAATACCAAAAGATAAGTTAGTTCTTATAGTACTGATCCAAAGATTTATTGATTCTTTCTCGAATTGATTTTGTAGCTGAAGGTTTTGATATCATTTAGAAAGCAAAAAAATCTTAGGCTGGTTTTATTGTGCGTGCGCGCGTGTGTGTGCGTGCGCGCGTGTGTGTGCGTGCATGTGATCCAATGTGATACTGAAATTTTATCTCTAAATACCAAAAGATAAGTTAGTTCTTATAGTACTGATCCAAAGATTTATTGATTCTTTCTCGAATTGATTTTGTAGCTGAAGGTTTTGATATCATTTAGAAGGCAAAAAAATCTTAGGCTGGCTTTATTGATTGAATAAAAAAATTGTTTTTTTAAAACATCAAAACTCGTACTTACCTATGCATTATGATTGTACATCGTGCATTTGTGATTTTCCATTACAAAACCGTGATTTCCTGACCGACTGAAATACGCAATTAAGTTTTTGATTTCAAGCATGACTCATGAAGCTAATTTACAATACTATAATGAGTCAAATTTATATATTTTTCTACAAATAACTTTAGAACTAAATTAGTGAAGTATTTCGCTATTCATACAAGAATAGCCTATATGTGATCTCAGATTAGACATCACATGTATCAAAATTAACAATAAGTCAAAGAATTTCAATATATTACATCTATTTAGATTAAGATATACAATTGAAATTAATTGTAAATTAATGCAAAGCAAAAATGCGAGCAAAGATGGAGTATAATATTCAAAAGCACCATACCAAATTAAACATTAAGATAACTTCACAAATTTCAAAATCCAATTTTTGGGCACAAAAAAGGAGTATAACATTCAAAGTGTAATCACATAATATAATAACTTCATAGCTCACATCTTGCAAGGGCATCACCTAAATATCATTTAATGCATACTAAAAATGGATATGACATTTTTTTGCTCTAAAAAGTACATATTATTAAAAATTAAGATGCCAAAAAAAAATGTATTTTATAATGTCCATTAGACTATTACGAGTAGAAATATTCCTACACTTAGGGATGTTATGGTAACGGTAAATTTACCATTACCAGTCGATCGGTAACTATTTTTGATTGAAATCGGTATACCAGATAAAACGGTATGGTAACGGTAAATTTACTATTTTTTACGGTAAATTATCGGTAACATTTCTTCAATACCAGCGGTAAGGGTAATTTTACCAGTTAAGTTAAAACATGTGTATATTCAACTGATATTTATTATTACATGCATTTAAAACCAAATAAATGGTTAAATTTAGTTCAATAATAAGGTGAAATAATTCCAAGTACACTTTTTTTTTTTAAATCTCATTAATGTTTTTATTAACTAACACAACATATAGTATAACAAAGATGCATTGTATAAAAAAAACATGTCATGATACAAACTTTGATGGACAAACGGTAATTTACCATTACCAGTGTAACGGTTACCAGATTATCGATATACTAGTCTTCGATATACCAGTCGATCAGTACGGTAACGGTAAGCAATTCTGACTTACCAGTAAAAACGGTACGGTAACGGTATTTGCCAAATGGTAACAGTAACCATTACCATAACAGCCCTACCTACACTCCTCTTTCCTTTAGCAATTTGCTGACACTTTGTTGATAGCAGCACAAACTACGCTTAGGTCGCCAATCAATCAATGGTGTGAGCTATGCTTCATTAGGGGTGAGTATTTACTGGTTAAACCAAATAAATCAACTAAACCAATTAAGTTAGATCCGTTTGGTTCGGTTTTGTCAGTTAATAGGTTGGTTTTGGTTTGCATTTATATTTATTTGGTTTATTAATCAGGTTTAATTTTCAATATTTGACAACCAAAAATACAAATAACAACACTATTATTTACATTATCTTCGTAACAAAATTATTTTTCTTTCAATTCATATTAATATTTCTAGAAGAGAAGCTTGTTTTTCAAAATGTTTATATCATATGAACTCGATTAACTTCATCTTATATTACATGAATATCTAATTCATAATAAGGTAAATTGAATAAACCAACCAAACCAAAAATTATCGGTTTGGCAGGTTTTGGTTATAAAAAATATCGATTTGGTTTGATTCGGTTTATGTTTCTTGAATTATTATTCTAGCTTCAACATTTTTGATCAGTTTCAAATTGAACAAACCATTTGCTCACCCCATGCTTCATAAAGATTCTTTTAGTATATATATGGTACAGAACATGTGCCAGGATATCGGACTTAAGCGCTTTGACGAACATGTCAACACAACACTGGAAATTTAAAGGCGGCCCACTCTGAAGATGTAGCATGTATTTCTTGCAAAATATGGATACTCCTAGTACCATGTTAATTGCATTCAATATAAGTTTTGGTCAGCATATTGCAAGGTAGTGGGCCACATATCAAATTACGCTTCAGTCGGTTCCACTTATGAAGTGGATTCGCTTAATGTCCACCTAGTGCCTAAAACACATGCATCAGAATTATACTCATGTCTTCTATCTCAATGATGCATCAAAGGATTCTAACTAAAATAGATGCAAGTTATAGAGTACGCGGATGTTTAAAGTAAACAAACAAGGGAGATGCACGCGGGAATTTTTAGTAGCAACACATTACAACATTTTGCGCTTTAAAGTAAATGAAATCACTTTTAGATCCAAATATACGTAAACGCTTAAAATAATAAATTTGATGTTTATTTCTAAACCGAATGAGATAAAATATGAGTGCATACACACGTGTTTCTCACTAGACTAAACTTTAAAATACCTACAAAATAATATACCACCTCTCCAAGATACCAAGACGCCATCCAATTTAATCATATGTTATTCATTATCTCCCAAATTTAATAAAATCAAAATTTCTTCTTGTGTGCCTCTTATTTCGAGCTTGAGTTGCTCTCAAAATGTAATCGTGACCGAAACAACATATTCATCTTTGAAATTGCAAAAGTGAATTCAAGCCTCTAATTCGTTCTGAAATCACAAACCAGCATTTGTTTAAATTTATTCCCCTTGAAATTATCTTCAGGTGCCACAAAACAAAAAACAAAAAATTCCAAACTTCAAGCATCACCAAATGACATAATACTTAAAAGCCATACATTAAGATGTTTGGATGGTTATTCAATCAACTATAGTGTTCACAAATATTCATTTTGTTGAATGTGAAACCATGAAATATTATTATGACATCATCAATAGGATCACAATCATGGACAGCCCCACCTTGTTCGCTAAACAATCCTAGACAGCCGAATATTTTGTTTATCTCGAAGACTGAAATTAACTCACATGCCTATAATGATTCACCAAAACTGAATGTCTTTAGTGTTGCTCTATGTTAAACCACACACTTGTTGCATGAAGACAAAAAGAAACAAAATTTATTTATGCACTGCACCCGAGAGTGTCAACTGGTACTCTGGATTGTTCGCATCAAAGAATGTTCGATATTTAAACCAAAAAAAAAAACCATTTTACTCTGATTGCGTAGAAAGCTGCGACATGCCCACTATGAGAGCAAGTCTCGGAGTTTGTTTTAGAAGCAATGATGTTAGAAATTATAGCATAAATTTGATTCCAAAGACAACAAATATTTGTTCGCATCAAAGAATGTTCAATATTTAAAAAAAAAAAAAAAAAAAAAAAAAAAACATTTTATTCTGATAGCGTAGAAAGTTGCGACATGCCCACTATGAGAGCAAGTCTCGGAGTTTGTTTTAGAAGCAATGATGTTAGAAATTATAGCATAAATTTGATTCCAAAGACAACAAATTTTTTTTTTTTAAGGAAATTGGTACTTTACATACAAGTTTAAATAGTATATAATACACCACATGACAATGTGGGTTTGATCCTGTATGGCAGGAACCGAACCCATGACCTCCTTCATCATGTCAAAGTGTTCCAACCAATTTGGACAAGAGTGCTTGTCTAACAACATTATTTTAATAATAAAGTGGATGAGTTTTCACTTATTAAACCCTAGGAGCAGGTCTCAAATTTCCAAGCCATGCTCTCTCTCTCTCTCTCTCTCTCTCACACACACACACACACACACATTTATGTGTGTGTGTGCATATGCGTACGTAAGCTAGGATCAATGGCCTCGTTTATTTATCACCATTTGATATCAGCCACAAGTTTTTATTTGAAGATTTGTTCTTTCACTCTTCTGTCATATGAACCAAATATTTAAATGCAAATTTGTAGCTAACAGAAAGGGGCTACAAATGGTGCTAAACAATGGGGGTCATAGATCCTAGCTCATACACACACACACACTCATTAATTGATTTTTTTTTTCCTTCATTGCTACTGACGTTGCTATTGTTCCCCATGCAAAACTTATTTTTCGAATCAAGGTTTGAGGTCTAGATTTCTCTGCCGGTCTTGGTTTTCTTATGACACAAAATTTTGGTTAAGTTACTTGAAATGGAATTTGCAATATAGATTTTGGCTTCTGTTATATATATATATATATATATATATATATATATATATATATATATATATATATATATATATAATGATTTCGTATATATAAACGCACACACACATACATTTACATATTTTTTAAGACAAAGCATTAACTCCATTCAAAAGTTCTCAAAATCAATAGTTACCCATTTTAATGTTATAATATGTGATAGGTTGGGTACTAATTTAGCAATCCAAATCTGCTTTACAATTAAAAAAAACCAATAAGACGTGCCCGGTCGACTTTCATACATAAATGGGCTGAGTATGACTCATAATGAACGCGTTGGATAATTAGCCCTTGATCATTTTCTCTATGATATTTCTCATTTGCTCAATAATTCCCCAAAGTTTACCCAAAAATCAATTAACAATCCCAAAAAACTTAAATTTCTGCCTTTTATTGCCTATGGGAAACTTTAATTATATATGTAAATTCAGTTTATAATTTCCTCAATTGAATTTCAATGTTTTTTTTACATCTTAAGTTTTGAAAAAATTTGAGGTATCATGTTCAAATGGAAATTACACAGCCAATTTTAGTTTGGACCCAAGTTGTTAAAATAAGCGTCAGCCAGCCAGGTATCAATTAAATACTGATATGTAATATTTAAACAAACTGGGATAACACGGAAAAATATAGAAGTTATACTAGTCATATAACAATATATGTATATAAGTAAATGTGATAACAGTTAGGGATGAGAATAGAAGGTAGCAGGATTTTAAGAACATGAGAAACATTATATTATAATACTTACAGAGAGTAAAGTTGGAATATAGTGTTCATCAGGAATGCAATTGTGTTCCTTTTGGACAATTTGTTTCTTCTGCAATAAAAAACAAGGAAAATTGGATATTGATCGCTTGATTAATTTCTGCGTAGATGCAGCAGTTAATTTTTAACCATATGTTAGAACATGTCTCAAAATCACTAAATCAAATCAAGTTAAAATTGATAAACCAAGATGAATAACTTCTTGACCCAAAGTCAAACTCCGGAAGTTTCTTTATTATGTATACAGCCAAGTTATACAGGAAAATCACCGTGAAACTTCTCTCAGTGACAGGATAAGACAATAATAATGGGACATGTTGAAGGACTTAATTACCTATGGTTGAGAAGAAATGGTATTAAAGGAGGACAATTTTGAACAGTGATTTTTCATGCTTTTAACATGGAATGTACCATTGCAGTTCTATTACATAAGCTTTGTTTATATTTGCTTGCTGCTCAATACGGTACAAACATTCTATTTTTGTCTATGTAGTTGTTTATACATTATAGTGTACATTAGTTTCACAATTATGATATCTACTCTATACTGATATTTTACCATTATATGATAAAATTTTACCTACCATCTGGTAGCTTAATCAAGTTGCTTAAGCTACTTCAAATCCCAACTCCACCAATCCACATTGCTGACCAGAAAAGTTGTCAGTGATTTACAGCATAGAAAACATTACCCACGTTTGTTTCATAGTATCTTTATTGAGTTCAACATTCATTTGCATATGGACCAAGAACGGAGTTGTATTCCATAACTAATACCATGGTTCGAGATCCAGCCCGGCACGTCGGAATCCCGATCATTCCGATCTGGTTCCATCGTTGGATGGAATGAAATGTCTTTCAAAATCCATTTCCGGTGATTGGTGTAAGTAAAGATTTTTTTTTTTTTTTTTTTTTTAAAGGCCTTTCTCACTGGGCCTTTCTTTGTTTATAAAAATAAAAAAAGAGGACAATAACTTCGAACCTAATTAAACTACAGTTATAATTGTATATATTTATTTTTATTTATGTCACAGTTAAAATATAGTTATATTCATATAAATCTGTTTCATTTCTTGACACACTAACATACGTAAAGGTTTCAAAATGCTATAGAATCTGAAACTAAGTATCCGAAACGGAACCAAAATTTTAAATTTTCGTGATGACCGGAACGAAATCGAAAATCAGAATAATAGCTTACAATCAATAATGAAAAAAAGTGCCTTACAATCAATAACGAAAGAGAGCTTACAAATGAACAAGGATTTAACCAAGAGGATAAAAATTAATATCAGAAAGGAATATGGCACACCCTCCATTCATTTAGTTATTGTTTGAGGTTTATTTTTTATTTTCCCGCACTTGCCATACAAGCTTAAATATAGAATGTTTATCAGAACTTAACCATAATATGCCATAATTATTACAATTTCCTTAGTTATGTAAATATTGCAACAAAAATACTGATCAATAGCTATATATTAATTTATACTGGAAGAAACATCTGGGACTTCAATTAAAAGACGACTTAGGAAAACGTAGTAACCTGAGATACTTTGAATTTATCTTAGTTATTCCTCAATCCATAACCAACATGCAAATGTAAGAGACGGTAAATTACATAAGCTGTTTTATACTACGAAAAGTTGAATGAAAAAAAAGAAGGAAAAAAAACACCCACCAAATTTGGTGCATAAGATAATTAAGAAGGTTCAAAAAAGATGACTCACCATATCATGTTTTCCTTCAAGGTGCAGATCTGGCCGGCGCTGCAAAAAGCCAAGCATGTAAATTACTAAGTAAACATCACAATGTGCTTGTATTCAAACCAAGATTGTAAAAATAGATAGGCAGCAAGCATAAACTAGGGATTAATCAATTGTGTGTGGGGAGGGGAGGAGGGGGGTGTGTTTCCCCAGGATTAATCAGAGCAAGGTGTTTCGATAAACTTACGTATTTTTTATATAATTTTAGTATCTGGTCTAATATTAATTCATCCAAAATGCAAATTAAGGGGCTTGGATAAGCTTGGGAGCAGCCAACAAGGCAAGACCACTCATAAACATGGATGCATATGCTTACATATGAGGCATCGACCCTCAGGTAGCGCCGAGTTTGCATGCAATGGGTAAAGATAGCATGCCTCGGTAACATTTGTGTGTGTCATTGGGCACGTGTTAGCATATAGAACAGAAGACAAAAAGGACTAAATTACAAACCATAAAATATTTTAGTCTTTAGCTACATAACATTACGTGCCCAACGGCTGCATGATAACATTTTCTATCAAACAAGCATATGACATGCTATCATATATTTTTAAGGTGAAACATCTTAGATATATTCAATCCATTACATGTAGTCTCAAAACAGTTGCTTAAAACTTCGATATAATTACTAATAAGAAAAACTGAAATCATAGATGAAGTTGTGTACCTTGCAATGTCTCCTGAAAATAGGAAAGATGATGTTATCACTAGCTACGACACGTGCATGCTTTCTAATTAACGCGATCCACTGCAATATGATAGCAGGAAGAGTAAACGGTTGAACTAAGTAAAATGATAAATACTTCTAATACATGAACTTTGCAAAAAAGAAACTATGAAACCTGAGATCCTTTCCTCCATTTATCCTTCGGAATAGCGGGAGACATTTTCGGATTGTAACGGTCTTCCTTTTTGCCTTCTATTTTATCCAAAAAGCTGAAACAAAATGTTGGTTATCATTATACATGAAGAGACCCAGAATTCAGAACTTAAATACATACCAAATGGCAAACTATAAGCGCCTCTATAAGTAATTTGCTAGTTAAATACAGATAGTGAGCAAATTCAATGTTTAAATTGATGAGCTAAGATAGTTAAAGTATCTAATTTATTAATGTTAAATAGATTAAGAGTTGTAGATATCCTCGTTCAGATTACAGTTCCTACCTACGTGCCACAGGCAATGGAACTCATCAGTGGATGCAACACCTCCATGGAACGGTCATTATTATTTAACGTGAATTCATAGTCCTTCAGCCTCGTAAGAAATGTCTTTTTAATTTTCAGCACAATAATCATGTTAATATCAACAATACAACCCTGAAACTTTTTTTGTGAAAACAATACACCTCAACAATTCAATCTTACTGGAAGGAGTGTGGTTGTCAGAACCTCAACCTCTTTGATTTGATGACGATAGCTTTTCTACTTACGATCTAACTCTGTTTCATGAGTATTTGCAGTTAAGACAGCATTTTAGGGATTTTAGGCATCACTCAATATAATAGATATGTTTCAAAGACAATAAGTTATTTGTATCACAAAAAAGCACTTTTAATGCACCATGTAATGTATACTTGAGTGTGTGTAAACTGGCAATAAACTCTATAATCACATACAATACCTCTAAAGGATTTCAAACTTCTATTTTTTAGTTATAAATTTTCAAGATTTTTCAAATATAATTTTCCAGTTAGAAAATACTACCTTTGGAAAGCAGTCTGACTGCAGTAGAATACAGAGACTGATCAAGAGGTCAGGTCATGGCCAGCGGTCGATCTATTGCATTTTGAATCACAAACAATCAAGGATCCGCTGGTCTCCTTAGCAACAAGCCGGTTCTTGTAGATTTTGATCAAGCTGTCAAAGTGATCTGAAAATGTTATCGTTTGATGAATCTTTTTAAAATAACTTTTCACCGCTTTAAATGCTTGCCACTTTTAAGTTAGAAGTTGGTTATTCGCGTGCTTCTGCTTATCCTTCTTTTGCTTTCAAAAGAAACGAGATTCCACTGCTTTTTTAAATGCATTAAATTCGAACCAATCTTTTAGAAATTAACATTTCAATTCTTTTAAAATCTTGCAATCGATTATTTCTATACATCAATTATATTTTTTTTAAGAACTACTTCTGAACTCCATGTTAGTATGTTACACATACTGGAAGTCATTGTGACACACATAAATTGCGTAGATCTTCACACACCAAATTGCTTCTGTATAAGAGAGATAACATCTAGTAGAAATTAAGAGACATTCTATCGGGTTGTGATAGGAAGGCTGTTGGTACAATTCATTCTTGAAGTTGATGGTAAATGATAGTGAAAATCGGTTGATTAGATTGCTAAGAAATTGAATGCCGAACTGCTTAAGCCGGTGTATATTGTGATGTTCTTCAGTTTACTAAATTTCACTGGAATTCACTTACATTTATACTATTCTATGATTAACTGCTCGAATACTTTATTACATTATTGATTAGTTGTATAACATTAATTGGATATATTACTTTCAGTCAAACTTCATTTTAAGTCTTCAATCAGAAAAGTCAAAAAGTTGTACACACTAACTCATTCATCCATAAGCATGCTAGGGTGCGATTGCAGTTGCTTGATGGTCCGTTCTCATTTTTGATGCATCAGAACTGTTGAAAGCTGGGATGGTGACGCAATTTTTTGCCTCGTTCCCTTGTGCACGAAAAATTGAACGGTTCGGGGACAACACGTCCACCCCAATGGTTATTTTATTTGTTTAGTAATTAATGCAAAAATTAAATGATAATAAATCATCAAATTTTAAAAATAAAAAATAAACCTTCAAATAACTATACATGTATATTTGAGGTAATTAGTTTGAAGGACAAACTTTAAAATTGCTCAGGGTGCAACTTTTTTTAGATTAACTAGAAGGACAACAGCGTCCTTTTTCCCTCCACCATATATTTCGACTTCTCCCTCCGCCTCCAATCGACAGCCACCATCTACCTTCAACCACTTGCCCTAATCGTCGTCGTCGTCCAACCTCTCTCTCATCATCGTTTGAATCTTGTCAAAACCTAGATTTCACTTTCTTTGTATTTCTAACTCCGTCGCCGAAGTCGTATGATGTTTCCGCCGGACCACTATAGATCACAAACATCGTCATCGATCTGAATTTAAGAAAACAAATAATATACTAAAAATGCTAAACTAAATTAGCATCAAAATATATTCATTTCTCTATAGTTCAAAAATGCTAAATTATACTATCATTTTGCATATTATAAACATGCTAGTGTACTTCATAATTAAAATGTTATATTAATCTATCATTTCAAATAGCATAAATATGCTACTAGACTTTGTAATCAAAATGCTATATTAAACTATCACTTTGTTATGTTTTAACACTAGGGATTTTATAGTCAAAACGTTCAAAACGATATGAATATTCCTAAAGAAAACTATCATGAATAGAATCTGCAAAATGATAACTGCATATATCAATAGAATCTGCAAAATGATAACTGCATAATATATATCAAAAAGTTTTTATGTAACATTTTAATTACAAAGTTCAATAGCATATTTAAGGTATACAAAATAATAGTTTAAAATAACATTAAAGTTATGAAGTCCGCTATCATGCTTAAAATATGAAAAATAGTAGTTTAACATAGCAGTTTAGTTATAAAGTCCAATATCATGATTACAATTTGCAAAATGAGATTTAATATAACATTTTAATTATGAAGTCCACTCGCATATTTAAGGCATGTCAAATGATAACTTAACATAGCATTTGAGTTATGAAGTCCATTATCATGTTTAAAGTACACAAAATGATGGTTTAACATAACATTTTAGTTATAAAGTCCAATATCATGATTACAATACACAAATTAAGATTTAATGTAGCACATTAATTACATAGTCCACTAACATATTCAAGACATGTAAAATTATAGTTTAACGTAACATTTGAGCTATGAACTCCACTATCATGTCTACAATATGCAAAATTATAACATAGCGTCTCAATTACGAAGTCCATAAGCATGTTTTGAATATGAAAAATGATAGTCTAATATAGAGTTATAGTTATGAAATTCACTATCATGTTTAAAATATCCAAAATGATATTTTAATGTAGCATTTTGATTATAAAGTCTGCTATCATGTCATGAGCTCGGTCGTGGACTCGGTCAATGATTCAGTCACGAACTCTGTCACGAGCTCGGTCATAGACTCGATCATAGAAATATATTGTTTAACCGAGCAAACCACAAAATTTAAAAGATAACCGAATTTCAAACTTAATCGGATACATATGGAAACCGATATGTACCCAAGATATATCGCTTAACCAAGCAAACAATGGAATGCAAAATACATCTAGATATCAAACCTAACTGAGTACCTATGGATATAAAATACAATCGAATTTCAAACCTAATCGGATACCGATAAAAACTGATATGCACCTAAGATATATTGCTTAACCGTTCAACCATGAAATGCAAAAGACATCCGGATGCAAACCTAATTGGGTATACTTATCAAAAATCTTAAAATCCTACAATCTGAATATTGTTTCAAATCGAATCTCTCCCTTTACGATTCGATTTATATTCTGATTCAAACCAAACTAATACCACACTTTAGAAAATTCATTCAATCCAAATTAATATATTCAATAAACTTATTTTGGTCTACAATTTCAAGTTTAATCATTTTCACATAAAATTGGAACAAGAGAGGAAAAAAATGATGTTTTGGGCTTAGATGTAGAAGTTTAAACATCAAAATTAATTTTAAAGTGTGTGCAAACAATTAAACGTAAGTTTTTTGAATCCACTATTTACGATTTAAATCCCATTTCGATTTATAGTTTGAATTTTACCATTTACAATTTGAATCTCATTTTAAAAAATTTGATTGGGTACCTATGGATGTAAAAGACAAACGGATTTTATACCTAATCGGGTATCTATGAAAACCGATCTATACTCAAGATATATCGCTTAACCGAGAAAATCATGGAGTGGAAAAGACATATGAATGTCAAACCTAATCGGACATCTATAGATGTAGAAGGCAACCGGATTCCAAGCTTAATCGGGTATATATAGAAACTGATATGTACAAATGATATGTATATCGCTTAACAGAGGCAACCATGAAATGTAAAAGATGTTTGGATGTCAAACCTAATCGGGTACATATGGATATAAAAGACAACCGAATTTCAAATCTAATCAATTAGTATGGAAACCGATATGTACCAAAAATATATCGCTTAACCGAACAAACCATGAAATGCAAAAGAAATTCTAACATCAAGCCTGATCAAGTACCTATAAATGTGAATGACAACCGAATATGTAAAAAAATAGATCGCTGCCTTTAAGAAATACGTTCAAATACATCTATAAAACCAGATGACTAAAAAGATAAGTTTAGATGTATAAGACCAACAATACAAATAGATGAGCAGATTAAATAAAATAGAGACGAAATATCGTCGTTTTATGTGATAAAAAAAATCATACGGACTAAAAGGAACAAACTACGTTTTATAGAATAGAACGTTGTCCCATAAGAAACATTTTTAAAATGCGAAAGAAATGGCATTATTAAAGGAGATAACGGAAACAATCATAAATGAGAAAGTGGAAGGGCAACTAGAATTGGCAAATGAGGAAGCTAAAAAGGTGCATTTATACTGTGAAAGGACTAAATAATTTTGGAAAGCTTGAGTGAAAATCCACTCAACTGATCTGATTATATGCACTCTAGAAAGTAAATACAATATGGGAGTAACAAGGACATTAATCAGCTTTCTAGTTCCTAGGTACATGAATGTAATTTACTAGGCATCTAATTAACTATTGGTCTCCTAGCTGCATGAATAACTGTTCATATTCCCAATGTATTTATTTTATAATTCCAACATTCCCCCTCAAGATGGAGCATATAGATCGAATGCTCCAAGCTTGGAACAAATATTTTGAATTCGAGGCCCCTTAAGGATTTTGTGAAGATGTCTCCCAATTGATTGTTAGAGCTAATAGATTTCGTGATGACTTCTTTAGAGAGGACTGTCTCCCGGATAAAATGACAATCAATCTTAATATGTTTAGTTCTCTCATGAAAGACTGGATTGGAAGCTATATGTATGGCAGCTTGGTTATCACAACAAAGTTTCATTTGTGGAGTATCTCCAAATTTCAATTCCTGAAGTTGTTTAATCCAAATGAGCTTACATGTGGCTATAGCCATGGCTCTATATTCAGCCTCTGCACTAGACCTTGCAACAACATTTTGCTTCTTGCTCTTCCATGATACAAGATTTCCTCCAATAGACACAATATCCTGAAGTAGAACGTCTACCAATAGGCGAACCAGTCCAATCTGCATCGCAAAATCCGACTATTTGAGTGCTTCCCTTGTCTTCATAAAGCAGTCCTTGTCCTGGTTGTTTTTTAATGTATTTCAGAATTTGAATTACTGCATCCCAATGATCTTTATGAGGAGATTGCATAAACTGACTAACCACTCCAACCGCAAAAGAAATATCTGGCCTTGTAATAGTGAGGTAGATGAGCTTTCCAACCAATTTTCGGTACCTTTCAGGATCGAAATAAGGCTCCCCCTGGTTGGGTAGCAATTTTTGATTAGGATCCATGGGACTGTCAACTGGTCTACAATCCAACATAGCAGTTTCTTTAAGTAGATCTAATGCATAACTCCTTTGTGAAATGATAATCTCATTCATTAATTGAGCAACCTCAATCCCAAAAAAATATTTTAGTTTTCCTAGATCCTTGGTTTGAAAATATCTGATTCTGAATAAATGTTCCTTCAGTTGAAAAAAAATTCCTTTATCATTTCCACTTATGACTATATCATCTACATAAACCACTAAATAAACACATTTATTTGGAGAGGTATGGCAATAAAAGACTGAATAATCCGCTTCACTACGTTTCAATCCAAAGGCCTGAACAACTGAGCTGAATTTCTCAAACCAAGCTCGTGGGGATTGTTTGAGCCCATAGAGAGAGCGTCGCAATTTGCAAACCAAGGCAGACTTCCCCTAAGCAACAAATCCAGGTGGTTGCTCCATATAAATCTCCTCTTCTAAGTCTCCATGTAGAAATGCATTTTTAATATCTAATTGATATAATGGCCAATGACGGATAACAGGTATGGCAAGAAATAAACGAACAGAGGTAATTTTTGCCACGGGAGAGAAGGTATCAGCATAATCAAGGCCATAAACCTGGGTATAACCTTTGGCCACCAAACGGGCTTTGAGACGATCAATCTGTCCATTAGGTCCAAGTCCAACTTTAACAGCCAGACCCATCGACACCCGAATAAGGATAAAAATATAATGACACGCGCATTTAACACGGGAAAAAGCATAAAAATGTTTCAAAAAAAAGTAAGATTGGAGATAGAAACTCATTGACAACAAGAATTCCACCCCATTCCTACATTTATCATTCAAATGATGGAATTAATGTGCTATTAGTAATGAGATTTCAACTTTCAAAACTTCATTAGAACCTTTTGAAGCATTAACATCCATAGTGCAATATATTTTTCCCATTTCCGTGTAAGAAGCGAAATGTTCATCTTTTTAGCCTTCTCCTAATCCATTTGTTTCACACTAGATGGATGCTCACTTAACTTTTTGTATATACACAACATAATGTTACCACTTTAATATAATGCATATAACACTTAACCTTATGAATATGTGGAAACTAGATTGACATACTGTAAGAAGTACAAAAGACTGATAGCAAATTCAACTTTTAAAAAAATTGACACGCCTTTGATCCAACTACTTTCATTTTCTAAGACTTTGACATCATCAGGTAGAACCATACTTAATAACCCTAAATGAATCTCATTTGATATTGATATCTCCAAAATAATAACAGTGATGTCTCCTATAGATAGGTCTACTTATACATAGACGCCAAGTAACACTCGTTTCTCCAACCGAGAAATGGTAAACGTAGGTCTCTTGTCTCCATCTTCCACATATAGCGGTGAGAAGAAATTCATCAAAACAAATGTAATTAATTTGCATATAGTGTCAAAATTTGATTTATTTAAGCAACTTTTAACTCGAAGATCAAAATTTCATTCACTTAATTCATTAAAGCTATAAAAGTAGTTTAAACAAAAACTGGTTTTCGACCCAGCTCAAATAAGTATTTAAAGAACAAAATTTTTACATTAGCAACCCAAAGTGACTTATTAGCGAAATAGGCTAAAATTGAAACTTGCTATTGAAAAACTAGTTTTAGCAACATCAACAGCTAACTCGGCAAATCATGGCTTTCTGGTAAGTCAACCATGGGTTGCACAAGTTTTTCAACTATACGTAGCTTTACTTTCAATTGCACATAAGGGGAAAAAATAACGAAATAAGTGCAGCTATAACTTGTGCTTGTGTACAAACAACATATGCACAATTTACTCACATATGTGTGTATACATAGTTACATACAGTACTATTTTGACCCGCACTCGGTATTACCGTTTTCTCTTCATCATCAACATAAAACAAATCCAACTCATGTTCAAAAAAATCCGACTAATCTTCTTAAAACCTGTTACTTTATCAAAATTTACCAAAAAAAGATTTAGCTCTACCGTACAAGATTCAAAAAGTCGAACCATCATGAAATTATTATTTTTTAAATTGTATGCTTAGAACATGATTGTACTATAAATTTAGTATGTGATACTACAAATCAATATATGTCAAATGGTTAAAATCACGCACTATAGAAAAACTCAAATCCATGACCTGTAAACCAAAATCAAAGCGTCAAAAATTCGAACTAATGACCTTATGGATCAAAATCGAAGTGTGTCGAACCATTAGGACCATTAGGACAGTGGTGGAAAAAATATAGTTATCTTTCTACACACTATGAAATTGATAATCTTTAAACCCTAGAGTATTTTACAATAATTGTTAAGGTTTAACAAAGTTATTTTTATGTTGTGAATGAAAAATTCTAATTTTATCTGTACCATAAAATTTCAAATGTGATGCACAACACACAAGTGAAATTTCACTTGATCTCTTATTTTTATCATTTTTCACATTTCACATATCCATGGAGCCGGCGATTGGGTTCATAAATGTTGGCGTAGTATACTTATAATCACTGTTTCAGATCTCGAAAATATCGCCTGAGATCTTATCCAAGATCTCGTTTTAGGCTACTCCCGAAATGAAACAACAAATCTCACTGTAAATATCATTTCAAATATATCGTCTGAGATACTGCGATATCGAATGATATATTGACTGAGACAAGATACAGGAATATCGTCCAAGATCTTGGTTTTTTTGATTAAAAATTAAAGTAGTGCCTGAACCAGGACAATAATTAAAAAACTCAAAACTAACCACGATAATATCCTGCTATTTTATATTTTGCATGTTAAATAACCATATTGTGTGTTCATGTTCATCTTTTTTTACAGCATGTTACCTATGAAATTATGTGCTAGTGTTCTATTTAAGCTTAAATTTTTAATGTTTTGGACCTTCTTTATGTTTTATGTTTAACAATAATTCATGTTCATAGATCATATGTTGTAAGCACTAATCTATTTGCATTGTATTATTTTTTATTTTGAGCACATTATGATTTAGTATATGAATATTCCTTGAAATTAAGAATAGTGAAGTGATTTTGCAATCCAAATTTAAGTTACCATGATTATAAAATAGCATTCATAAAAATTATTGTGTAAGAATATCATTTTTTAACACATCACATGCTCCAAGATTGTTCCCATATGAGCTTTCAAACCCGAGATGGAAACTCGAGATGAACCACCGAGTTCGTTCATCTCATCCGAGATCTCCCCCGATACAAGATCAAGTCTTTGAAATCCCCAAGACGAAACGCGACTGATATCCGAGATTTAAAATCTTGCTTATAATATAAACATTTAACCAATTTCATAGACCTAACAATGATAAAATATACTTTGACGTCTCCTTTTAACGCTTAGACGAAATGAAACATCAAATCTCACTTTATCTTCTCCAACATTTATCTCGTCCCAACCTTTCAAATCTTACCTGAAATATAAATTAAAATCAAAACCCAAGCTATCACCCGAAATATTTTTTCTTCTTGAACGTAATTTTTTTATCATATAGATTCAAAGAAAACTACTCAACCCAATTACTATCAACTCCTTGAATGTATTTTTTATTTTTATGTTGATAAGACACAAGGAAATATTTTGTTTCTTTTTTAATGTTCAAATAAGGGAATAGGGTTTAAGAATATCAATTTTTAATATAACATATACCCTTATATGGTTCCGATATGAGCTTTAAGACTCGAGATGGAACTCCAAGACAAACACCCGAGTTGAGTTGTCTCTTCCAAGCTCTCTCCCAATATGAATCGAATCTACAAAATGTCCTAAACGATACATGATCGAACTGAGATTCGAAACATTGCATGAGATGTCAATCCGAGATGCACACCCAACATAGACTTATATCGCCTGAAGTCTCTTCGGATACGAGAGAGCTTGAGTGAAAATTCAAGACGAAATATGATTGAAATCCAAGATTTAAAACATTGATCAAAGATAACGTATAAAGAATTGGATGTTAATTAAATTTTTAGTGTTAGGACAACTTGCATGCTTCTAAATTTATTTCCGTGAAGCATTAATATTTGACCTCTGTTTATTTATATATAAAATAAATGGATACCATTGCAAATTGTCTTCGATGGGTTTAATTTTGGATTTCCATTTGTACCTATCAATCGTTAAATGAGATTTTTAATTTCTATATAAGATGTCCAAAATACAAAACCGTACCATTTAAGATGGAGGTTGAGTATGAACATATCCTGTGAGGGAAGCAAAAGGGACAATGGAAATTTGTCAAGGGATGATACAAGATTAGACATGCAATACTTGATTAGTATTAAAGCTAATACAATGGTGTTCTTGAGTTTTCTCTATTTGTACCTTACTGCTCTATATAATATTCACTGTGATTAATTATTTAAGTAGTTGTGTGTATATATATACATATATATAGGGGGGGTGTATGCGTGTGTTTTTATGAATTTGCTCAAATTTTTCATCAAATTTATAGAAGTGATGAAGATTTAATTAACACACACTGTTCAACTGCCTCTTGCAAACATTCTCATAATATCAAATTTTTGGTGGTATTAGTCCATTGATATAAGGACTTAACTTGATTGCCAACTATAACAAAGTATGGAAAAGCTGGTAATAATAATGTGGAATAGTGGGTACCTGTCAACAAAGCTTTTTGATGACGAAACCAAATAGGTATATGTATAACTGAAGTTATATAATGGGACACAACTGCAAATACCAAAAAAGGAATAACAGTTAAAATGGGCTAGAAACAGAATATTTAGACTCAGATGTTTAACTGAAATTTCTTGCATTCGAAGTGAATGGTTTTCGAAGTTTTAAGTTTAAAAAAACAACATTTAAAACATACATACATATCTACATTTGTTGTTGTTTTTGGTTTTTTTTTTGTTTTTTTTTGGGGGGGGGGGGGGGGGTGTGTGTGTGGACACGCACGCATAAAAACCATAGGTTAGAATTCGACAACTTGCTAGACTATTTTGCATGCTAGTATATACTCGCTTTCCCTTCTCTTACAAGCATTTTTCTCACCTACCGATATTGTGTAAAATACTTCTCTCCCCCTTATATGCCCACTTATCAAGCCCTTAATTTTTTAAGAACACTGGCATTCATTCTTCAATCATCTTAAAAATATAATCGCAAACATCAACTATGAACTCAAATCTCATTAACTCCAATCTTTTCTCTACAAGTCTATATCAATTACAAATCTGATTAGAAAAGCGAGGTTATTTTGATAATTTTTAAACTTTAACATACTAGGATGTTATATAATTCGTTTAAAATCTCCTTCCAAAAGATAAATCTAAATATATGGCAAGGACGATCCGCAAAGAAGTAACAACTCCAGTTGATAAATAATTTCAAAGTGAGTTTTTCTGTAAACGTTGTAAAAAAATAAATCTTTTGCACTTGCAGCAACAGTGGGTGTTTGAAATGGTTTTTATTGTTATTTTAGTATACCTTTAAGTGGCACTAAGGAGTGTATCAATAAGTGTATAGAGTAGCATCCCTACTTTTAGTTGCTCATGAAAATCACTTAACTGACAGCAATGATTAATGACTTGGTTTGAAGCAGGAAAAATTATTTTTAACAGTCCCAGACATCACTATGCACAAAACTGACTACCAGATTGACTGTAGACCATTGAAGCAATAATTTCTTGTGTACCTTCTAAGAAAATAGCATCAACCATCACGAATGAACAATTAACTTCAATGTTCTTCTGAATTTTAATCATAGCTCTTACTGATGAAACCTTACTCAAATAATTTCTTAAAGAGGAAAACTATATTACTAGAAGTAGAGATCATAAGCCACAACATAAAATATGTTGCTCTTATTAAAGTTTCTCAAAGCTACCTGTCAGACAACAAAACAAATCTTTGATTTGCAGGATCCATGAGTGCCTTCTCCAACAACAACCTCTCCGCTTCGATCATACTTGCCTCACCCCATCCCACCTGCATATTAATCAAAAGTCGGTTAATCATAATTTTTCCATCATATCAAGTATATACTGCATTAAATCATTGGCATCCACATTCCTAAAACATTTCCATATATCTAACAAGACATGCCGAGCATTTTAAGAAATAATACCAAATAAATTCCAAAAAAAAGTAGGAAAGTAAACATATTTTATATATATTTTTTTATCAAAAATAACTAAAATTATTAAACTAAATTAACTACATTCTAATGGAAATAATAAGGCTCCCTGCTAAATCCATCAACAGACCAATCAAATTTTACCAACAAAAAACCTGAATGCTATCCTGGATATGCCTCCCAAGGAAAAATCTAGACCTTGTACTCTTTTCATCCAACACAAATCCAGGCTTAGAGTGCACATAAATCGAAAACAACTCATCATCATCCGCCCCTTCAAAAAATGAATCCCATACGAAATCAAGAGGTATATTGGTTCTAGCCAAGAACAAAAACGCAACTTTAGGGTTTCCAGTAAAGATTTCTTCTTCCTCGGGTTGAACGAGAAGCAGCGGCGGTGAAGGTTGTAGTTTTAGCAGAGTGATTATGCATGCGATTATGGAGAAGAAGATTAAGATTTGGAAGAGCGGATACAGGTGACTCCGAATTGAAGGAGATGGGATTTTCCTTTTTGCTGCAGGCATACTTGCATAAATGGAAAACGCTAGATTGGGGCTTTGAGCTTGTAGTTGTAACTTCTTGTTGTTGCCGCCAAAGCGAATCTATTTTTCAGGACAGAGAAACGTGACTTGCACCCCGCCGCAGACTACTTTCCTTCTCTCTCTTTTTTTATTATTTAAAAAAAGAGTGTGTGCGTTCGCACGCACACATACACACTATTCTATAACGTCCGTTTAAAAAAAATATTTAAACTATTTTAAAGGAGTTGTTACTATTTTTGGTTAAAGAGAGAACAATTTTAAACGAACTTCTTCTTAATTTTCTTAATTTTTATTTATTAATGGGAATTTGGGTTTAAAAAACTAAACTAAACTACCACTAGCTCTCACATGCTTTGGTAAACCCTACGCTTCGAAATTCTCCGTTGTTCGATCAAATGGAAATCGAGCTCCTAAAAATTAAAAGAAATCATGTACCAATTCCTACTTCGTCGACCATGGTTCGAACGAAGACGACGAAGAAGATTGATCTGGTCCCTTTTGATCACTCACACAACTTTCATGTGTCTCCACTACGTGAACTATTTCTGTTTTCTATTCCATATCCAACATTAAATTATACTTATTAATTGGGGTTTAGGTTTTAAGGTTTATATTAAGGAGGATTATAGGGTTAATATTGGATTTTTTATTTATATGTTTAAGAAGAAACTAATATATTTTGCCTTCCCCCCTCCCCCTTCCCCCCACCAATTATATAATAAATTATAAATGTAACACCCCTTATCAAAAGTGGAGTCCCTTTGACAATCTCTTATTTTAATATCTAACTGGTGTTAGCATGTTAATTGAGTTTCTTACTAAACTAACTATGCTTCAATTGCTCACGCTTCCCTGATTGTCGAAAATTATTCTTAATTGCAAGTATTTCGAGTGTCCCCCGTGGTGGTTTGATTTTATGCTAATAAATAAATTACGGACCCTACCAACCTAATTAATTATATGATCTATATGCATTTTATGTTATATTTCGATCTCATGTCATCTTAATAGAATCATTTCTTATAAACCTCTGGTATAGTATATATTCTTCGTTGTTGTGGACTAACAATGGCGTTTATGTAAGAAAATCACCTTACATTTTTATGTTAGGTTGACAGTTAGCATAAAAGTAACTCAATTTTAATTTGCTAGCTACTTGTTTCATGGCTATACTTTGAGTTGCGGATCCCACTTTGGAAACAAAAATGCCTACATTAATAGTAGGTCGGATTCCCGCATTGAATAAATCGGCAGATAAGAATATTTGTCTATGTATAGTGAAATTACATTAGTAGGGATATAAGCTGAAACATCTCTAGTGTGAGTTTCTATTATTGTTAAAGAAGTTATACTTACTTCATCATAATTGGAAGTTGATTTAGCAGCTCTATCCAAAAGACGTGAATGCAAACGAAAAACATCTTCTAGATAAGCTTCACGACCAGTAATAAGAACTTGGTTTTCATTACTATTCTTCAACGAAATAAACTCAGTAAATTTTCTTTCGATTTGGACTGTAACACACCGAAAAATTTAGCAAAAAAATAAAAAGAACATTAAATTTGAATTGAACAAGACTAAAATAAACAAATTCACAAACTTTAAAATTTAGCTATCAAACGTGCATTGTTGCGCTCGTAGCAATTTTCTAAATAATTTTTTATATATCATATGTTGAAATCGGAGTTAGTACGGAGAAGTACAGACATTTGAAAACTTAAAAATAGAATAAACTTTAAAATAAAGATTAACCAAAAATTACACAACCTTCATCCAACCCTAAGGGTTTGAAGGAAGACAGATGCTGGTCAAACATAGGCAAATAGCAGTTGTTCGTTTACCGGAAAATCAAGGGCTCTAGAGTGAGTTGAATGACTGAGGTCGACCAAATTATTTTACATGATTTTTTGATGAGCAAACTAGAAAGCAACAAAGATTCTCCATACCAAGTCTAACACTCCAAACTTATCTCTGACCTTCATAAATGAACACCTAGATTAACCCTAAATTCTTTAAACATTGACATACTACCAAAACTTTGTCAAAGATTTTCCTCTTTGCTACAACTTTCCACATGTTGAAATTTGGCTTGAAAATTGCATCATTTCGTTCATTGCGATTTTGCAAACAATTTTATATATAACACTTTGTAGTTGGGGTTCGTACGAAGAAGTTACGAGAATCAGAATAATTGAGAATAAGAAAAAACTAAAATAAATTTACACAAATTTAGCACTAGAATTAGTCGACATGAGGGTCAAAGGTATCAGTACCTTAGTTATTGGTTTGATGGCAACAACCATATGCCATCACATAAATATAAATACTAATGTTTTCATCAAGTTATATAATAAATAATCTAGGAAATTAGACATGTATTGTTTTGAAGATTTATAGTATCAAGAGATTGATATGGATATCTTGTAGATAAATATGAAGACTAATGAGTTTAAAGATCAAAGATATAAAAATATTAAGGCTATTATTATGGAGCCATATCATAGCTTATAATGTTAAAGTCCCTGAAAACACTTCTTTGATCTCCACTTTCCATTTTAGAAAGGATTTTTTTTGAAATATCTTTTAAATAGCTTCCAAAATATTTTAGTCTTTCTTAAATTTATAAATCTATTATGCTTTTAAGTTATATATATACACAAGCGTGCGCACACATACGCATATATATATATATATATATATATATATATATATATATATATATATATATATATATATTTTTGTGTGTGTGTGTGTGTACATATATATATGCACGCACACACAAAGAGAGGCTTTTAACTAAATATACTTTTGAGTTATATAGATTTGTTATATTTTAACTAAGTATATTTTAAGCTTTTAATCTTATAAGTCTTGTATAATATTCAAATAAAATTTATCTTTTCACTATATTTTCTAAACTTGACATTTCAATCAAATGTGAACTTATGAGTATTTTACATTTTTAACAAAAATACATTCTTTAAAATATATTATATATATTTTAAATTGGAAATATTTGAAAGATGTTTATAAACTAGCTGTTCAAACTATTTTAAAAGGTATCAAAATATTTTATAAAACATTATATTTTCAAAATAATACTAAAACAAAAAAATTCAATTTTCAAAAGGATACATCAACATATCTGGTATAAGTATATCAACATCTGTGACACAAAATTAAAATTAAAACTTTAAAATCCGCCCTAACTCATTACGAATGGACATATTTATTTATTCTCTATATACAAGGGCTTTGAAATGAATTTTGTATTGACTACTTTCTTATTTTCTTCTATTCTCTTACTCTATCAAAAAAATCTTGAAAGAAACACTTATTTCTACTCAAAATTTACGGAATCTATTCCAACTTCTTTGATTTGGTTCGCTACTGTTTTCTATCACTTTTAATTATCTCTCTTAATATAAAGTATTATGGGATCAATTATATTCAAAGACAAAGAAATTAACTTTGTAAAAACTATAAACTATATTCAAATACTGCTAGGTATGCTTGGTCCATACGAATCCAAGAGGATGTGTTTGGCATCCCATTTGAATCCAAGTGGTTGTGCTTGGTGTCCTTTTTGTATCCATGTGGATATGATGGTGTTACGTTTGACTATAACGATGTGTACCCAAAGCTTAGAAAATCCAAAGGGTGTGTGTAATACCCCTATTTTCTAGTAGATATCATTTGGGAGATTTAGTTAAATAAGTTAAGATGTTAAGGTGAGATTTATAATTAATAAATAATGGTTTGATTTTAGAAACTAATCAATATAATAAGACATAAGAAAATATAATAAGACATAAGAAGAGAGTTTATGTAAGCACAAAGTGGATAAAACGCATAGCCTTATATAAATACATAATTTTCCATTATTTTCTCTTCATTTCATTTCTCAAAACCTAATCATATACATAATAGAGTCCGACCATTTATAAGAAGAAGAGGAAAACTAATAAAAACCTATGGTAGTGTTTGGTTTACCATTTTAAGTTTTGGGTTTTCGTCCATACAAAAATGTGCACCACGCATGCATATCATGGAAAACAAGCATGTCAGAAAACAAAGTTAACACACAAAATAAAAAACAACTTTTATCTATTTTTCATGTTTTGAGAAATGAGAGAATCATGGAGACCAATTCTTCCTTCCACGATTGCTACACCCCCTCCACGGTCCCCTCCATCTCCCTTTCATTCTACCATTCCTCCTTTCACACCTTTAATGTTTTGTAATTAATTTTAAAAACTAAAAACCCGAAACTCATTTTAAACCAAATGCACCCTAAGAGAATCAAGTTTAAAATCAAAGTTATATCAAATCTCAACTCTCTCATCCTAAACTAAGGTGAATAATGACTTAACCCCCTTGTATTTTTGGATATTGTTCGTACTTGTGTTGAATATATCCATATATTATTATTTTTATGAATATTTTGATACTCTGACATTGGTAAGATGAAATAATGGTTTTCGTTGATTAAATATGCTTGTTTACATAAGAATTAGTTAGGTTTTTGATTAAAATACATAGTTTATCATCCCTGATTGTTTAAAATTTTATATGTAGCGTATAACATGACTATGGATATGTGTTTCAAGTTTTGTAATTTTTTGAGCATGTAAAAAATTCTATGAATTTTGATTAAAATTAACCTTATTGATTGTTAAAAATAATCAAAATGATTATTTGGATCTGAAATTTATGCACAAGGTAGAGGGGATACCTTCGGTCACTAGTGAATTTTTAGGATTTTTCCCATGATTTTTCAATTTACAATGAATTCTATGTTTGATTGACTTAGGTGACCAATAATTAATGATAATTAATGAAGTTTGACCGTTTTTTTCTTTCAAAATCGAGAAGACTGAGTATTTGCTTAGTTACACTTTTCCATTAACCTATAATGTATTGCCAAGTAAGATGGGGTAGATGAAAAGTTTTACTAACCTTAGTAATAATACAATTTTCATACAAATTGTATGTCAGGCCAGGTCCATCAACCATGTTGATAAGGCCATATCGATCTTGTCGAATTGATAGAGTCGGGACGTCATGGATACGAGGAATACCATGTTATATGGTACAGAATGGATCAAGGTGTCTCGCTCTGTCCATATAGCTTATTGAAGGGGTCTTTACTTGAGTCTATACTTGTATTTTTAAGCCTTCCTCTCCGCTTAACTTTGTCGCCTTCATATTAGGGTGATAATATTATTTTCCATATAAAAGAAAAGAGGCTTACCGCCTTTATTGTTTTTAACTTCATAGAGGTTATCATCTCTATACCTTGTCGGCAAAGACTTATTTCCCAAGTTTCTTCAAAAAAGTTTTGAGGCTTACTGCCTTCTTAATTATCGTGTCGACTATGCCGACAAGGCTTATTTCTAACTTTTTTAATAAAACCTTGGAGGCTTATTGCCTTCATCCTTACTATCACTGTCGTGGCTGATAGGATTTGTTTTTAAACCTTTTTTCTAAAGCTTGAGGCTATCACCTCTAAACCTTAGTGTCATCGTCCATAGCGACAAGCTTTGTTTCCAAACTTGTTTTCAAACAACCTCAAGGTTGTTCCTTGTCATTTAGACTAGGTCAACAAGGCTTATTTCTTAACTATTTTCCAAAAAGTCTTTGAGGCTATAGCCTTTAGGCTTGTCACTCATCAACCTTGTCGACAAAGTTATTGTTGAGCCCCGTTTTCAAACTGTTTTGAATCCATAGGTAGTTTGCCTATGTATAAAGTCGTTATGCTTCAACCATCGACTTAGCCACTTTTATTCATATCGACGCCTTGAATGGTGGTCAACAAGAGCATGGATGACATGCTTACCGAGCCTGTGATTGATATGGTAGTTAAACATAACCTTGTATGTTAAACATATATCGGGGGCACCAGTTGGAGTAAATAAATATTATAATATTAGGGATACCTGTAGGAATTGTTTACCCATGTTATATTGGGGTTAGAAATGGAGTTAATAATTATAATTACATTGGGATACTAGTGGTAGGGATATTGGGATACCAATACATCTTAATTGTTTTGGAGTTACTAGAAAAACTTATTTAATGGTTCACGGTAATCCTAATGGTAAAATCATGGCATGTGTATGGTTGTCGCATGCATGTGTTGATGTGTTAACAGTCATCATACAGATAAAAATATGGGTAGTAGTGGATAGTACTTGTCCAATGAGGAGTTACCTCATGAAATTTTATTTTAATACATGTATGCCATGGAGATTGTCACCAGAATGGTTGAGGATAAGTGATCCTAATATATGGGTTAGAATGTGTAATCCCAAATTGAACAAGTAGTTAACTTGTAAACAAGTAGATAACTTGTTATATGATAATATATTATGAAACCGTTAAGACAACTAGTTAGGAGAATGAGGGATGTGTAATCCATATTATGTTGTATTTTAGCACATTATACTTAGTCTAACCATTGTGAGTGTAGGATCACTTGTGTTGCGTGATACTAGTAAGAGGAAACCCGTTCCGCTAAGCAGCATGACCTTACTAGACATCTATTTCAGAGCACTTGTTATTATTCACACCAGTCTGTTGACTGGCCACGAGTTTTTGTTTTCCCTTAAACTCTTGGATACTCATTTGAGTAAGTCGAGGTTAAGGTTTTTTGGTTCTTCTTCAAACAAACTTCCGGAGACGTGCAGAAGGCTATTAGTTGTATAGGAGTTTTCTTTCCATTGTGTTTACTTTTGGATGTATGAATGACAAAGATGTTTATTGTCAATATATAGACTCTGAGCAACTAAGAGGGCATCTTCATATGTTGCTCTTGTGATTGTATTTTGTAATAATTATAATTGATCTGAACGTGGGTTTTACATATGAAATGTTATCAATGAATTTGTTTTGGAAAATTTTCATATACTTGTGTTCTTTCATGTTATTAACAAAGCTGTCTTCTATCAGTAAAAGTTAATACTATAGATGGCTTCAACATCTGTAGCGCTTAACTATGGACCTTAAATAATCGGGTGTTACAATTTGGTATCAAAGCAAAAGTTTATGCAAACTTAAAAAAATATTTTCTTAAAATATTCGGGAAATATACCATGGCATGGGATTACGATATCATAGCGTAATTGTATTTATATTATATAAGTATTTTTATACCCTTATGCTTTTAGACCATCATTCGGTATCTTACTAAGGTTCGTATGCAGATAAAGGAATTAGGATATGGAGAGAAAGAGCGATAAAGTGAATCTGGGTGGTGGAAGCACTACAACAAATATAAATGTTCAACCAGAAACTAGAGGGAACCAAGGTTGTCGAACTACTGAGGTTGAAGGGGCTACAATCCCATTAGTGCATATAGAGAAACTGTATCGATTCTTTGTCAATCTGACGTAATCTGTAGTTGCAGCTAGGGGTGGGTGCGGTTCGGTGCGGTTTAAAGCTCAAAACGCTTCCGCACCGCATCAAACAGTTGACCAAAAATGCAAACCATTATACTAACCGTTCAAACGATTCGGTTTTGGTTCGGTTTCGATGTAGTACGGTCTGGGTTTGGTTCGGTCCGGTTTGAACCCGTATTAAATATGAAACAAGAAAATTACATCCATCAACAAACAATTTATGATTGTAGGACGTTGTGTCACTTGAAGGTTAAAACACATAATGTTATCTTTTAATTAATATAACTACAACATACGTTGAAAATAGAATATATATCATTAAATTAAAAGTTAGATAGGAATTTGTTAAATTTTTTATCATAACATTGTCGGTGTAGCAATGCGGTTCGGTTCGATTTAATATGGTTTGGTAAATGTTCAAACCGCAACCGAACCGTATCATTGCGAGTCGGTTCGGTTTGGCTTGTTTTCTTTAAAGAGAGAATCCGATGCGGTTTTCCGCACCGTTTTTGCAGTTCGGTCTGGGCGGTTTCCGCATTGCGGTGCGGTTTATGCCTACCCCTAGATGCAGCCGGTTTACCAATTCTAGAGGAGCTAACCCTATAGCATTGGTTGGAAACAACTCTGCCAAGCTAAGTAAGGATTATGCTAACCTTGGAGGAAATCCTTTCCATGGAAATGATGATGTTATTAAAGTAGAGAGCTAGCCTTTGAGTTGCGAGAGAATCTTCTCGGTTTTAGGTTTGACTGATGCACAAAAAAGAAGTCAACCTTCGAGACAATTGCAAAGAGTTGCACTGCACTAGTGGAGCAACATTACAATGGGAATTCCAAAAGATGAGATCCCTTGCACAAATTTTCGAACAATGTTCGAGGATAAATTCTTGTCTGAGGGAGCTATGTCAATGTTGTTTTGGAAGTTTGGTGAGTTAGAGCAAGATGATATGTCGGTTGTTGAGTATGCCAATAGGTTTGATGAATATTTATATATGACCATGGCACCAGCGACACGTTAATTAAAAGGAATGGTAAGTTTACCCAGGATTGAAGCCGAAGATATTAAGGCTAGGATGCCACACTTGAGGGTTCCTAGCCATATTGTTGTTGAGATGTGGCAATCAAGAATGAAGAATTGCTTGCTTTATTTGATAGTGAGAAGCGGATTGATGACCAAAGTTCTCAAGGGAAGAAGAGAAAGTTCTTCAAGGTCAAAGGAGTTCAGAAACAAGGTAAGGCTAAGAGGAAAAAAGTTGATTTTGTTTTCCACAAGTGCGGTAAGTAAGGATATTACGCCAATGAGTTCCAGACAGGCGAAGCTAAAGTTGATGAAGTTGAATGTGAGGTGTTAAAATTGTAGCTAGGAACTATAAGAAGAAGTGTCCGGAGGCAGCTAAAGGAAAAGTTTTTGATTTGGAACTATCTTCATCTAGGCTTGCTACTGCTGAGAAAGGAAAGTCCATTGTGGAAGTTACAATTTTGATTCATAACATACATGTTTAAGTATTATTAAATATTGTTGTGCCACATTCATTTATCTTTAAATGTTTGGTAGATGAGTTGTCACTAGAACCATCATACCTTGTTACTTCCTTTATGGTAGTTACTTCGATAGGATGTTATGCAACTATGAGGATTAAATGCAATAACCTATAATTTTAGTTGTTAGTTTACTTATTTGCAACTTGTATGTGCTTGATTTTGTGGACTTTGCCATTATCTTAGGTATGAATTGGTTGAATTGTTATGATGCTATGATATTTTTTCAAGATAATAAAATATTACTAAGTCACCTTAATTATAGTAATCTGATCTTATAGTCGATGGAAAGTGAGATTTTGCAGTTGTATGCTTTATGGAGTACATTGAAACTGGAAGAAGTAAGCCGAGTTCCTAATGTCAAGGAGTTCGTTAATGTTTTCAAACTGGTGACGATAGTACCGCTAAAGAGATTTGTAGAGTTCAAAATAGATCTTACACCTGGAGATGAACTAGTTAGTAGACCACCAAGTGAGATGACATCTACAAAGGTGATGGATTTGAAGGTGCAGCTAGTGGATTTGGAAGTAAAGAGTTTTATTCGACCAAGCAGTTCATCTCGGGAAGTCCGTACAATATTTGTAAAGAAGCGGATGGATCACTGAGATTATGTATCGACTATGGAAACTCAATGAGAGAACAATGAAGAATAGCCATCCTTTGCTGAGAATAGATGATATGTTCGATCAGCTAAGTGGAGCTATCTTATGTTCTCAGCTGGATTTGGCTACTAAGTTTCATCAACTAAAAATAAAGGGAGATAGTATTTCGTTGACGATGTTTCGAATAATATAGGGATCATACAAATGGATGGTCATATCATATGGACTGACGAATGCGCCTGCTTTCTTTGTGAATTTAATGATCCTAGTTTTCCAAGAGCACTTGGATAGGTTCATGTTGGTCTTTATTGATTATACTTTTGGTGTATTCCAAGGAAAAGAAGGATCAAGAAATTCATCTTTAGATTGTGCTTGAGCCTTATATGCAACACTAGCTGAAGGCTACGTTTTTTAGATGTCACTTTTAGGAGAAGGAGGTGAAGTTTCTTAGTCATGTCCTTTTAGGTGAAAGGTTATCTATAGATCTAACTAAGCTTGAGACTATCAGTAGTTGGAAGAAACCAGAAAGAGTTAATGAGATTAGAAGATTTGCTGGATTGGATGGCTATTACCAGAGACTCATTAAGGATTTCTCGCAGATAGCGGCACCACTTATTGGATTAACTAGGAAGGATATTAAACTTGTTTGGTCAAGTAAGTGCGAGGAAACATTTGTTGATCAATGATCTTGCGTTGATTGTACTAGATGGTAAGAAAGATTTAGTAATCTACACCGATGCATGTGGAACTAGATTAGGAGATGTACTTATGCAAAAAAATAAAGTGATTGCATATGCTTCTAGGAAACTTAGATTGCATGAAGTAAGATATCCAAGTCAGGATTTAGAGTTAGCAGTTGTTGTCTTTTCATCGAAGATTTGCAGACATTAACTCTTAGGAGAGAGGCTCAAGTTATTTATGTTTGAGGTTTTTATTCTATCGGAAAGAATTGAATACAAGACATCAGGGATGGCTGAAGTTTTTAGCAACTTATGATTCTGGTGCTAATGCTCTTAGTGGGATATGCTAGTGTTGGGGATGTTGATTAAGGATTGTAAGACAAACTAAACACTAGAGGGAAGATGAATAGTGTTTTATGGATTATATTAATTTTCTTTAAATATTTTTGGATTAAACAAAATAGTATGCAAATTATATATATCGCGAATCAAAAAAACAATCACAAATGCATAAAGTAAAACAAAAAATGGTAAAAGGAAACTACACATTGGGATTCTACACTGGTTCGGGACTCCCCTACATCCAGTCTTGCACAATGCTGGGCTGATGTAGATTTTTATTCAACCAATCCAAAATACAATCCTTGATTTTAAGGCTACCAGAGCATATCCCAACTGATTCCAAGTACAGTGAGACCCAGCTGATTTTCCGGACCATAACTTTACACCCCAATCGTTTTCCAGGGCAAAAGCACACCCAATAGATTTATACAGGACACCACCACACCCTTCTCTTACCATTTTTGTAATATTGACTCGATATACTTTGATCTTGCGTTCTTTGATTATAAACATCCTATAACTCTTGAGTAGCACCTGAATTTCAAAGAGAGTTTGATATGGAATTGAAAGAGAAGAAGATTGATATAATTTCTATGAAAATCGGAAGAGTATAAGTGTAGAAAGTTAAGAAATTAAAAAGAAGAATGGTAGAATGATCAAGAAAGAAGAAAGAATTGAAAAGGAGTTAAAAAAATTCAAATTCTAAAGCCTTTATATAGTTTTCCAACAACCACATCCTTTCAGAAAAGATTTGAATTCAAAAGACACAACTTTTCCAAATATGAAAAACAAATTAACAGCTCTTATGTCGACATACATAAAATTGTATGTCGACATCCCTATGTACATATTCAAAAATAAAATTTTAAATGAAAGTAAATAATGTTTGAACAATTTATGGTGATTCCTGAGTTTTTTTTAAATAAAAGGGGTACTTATATTACAGAAACATAATACAAGATAAGGTTAGAGCTGGTTACAAATGAAAGACTACAAACATAACAAATATTGTGCATAACTAGACCCAACTCTAACCAACAACACAACAATACACAAATAAAACTACAAAATACACACATGAAACCAAACAGCCCGGAAAACCCAATTTAAACATCAACAGATCAAGCCTCAACAAAGAAATTAAGCCACTCTAAGACAACAGTAGCTACACCACTCCAAATCAACAACCTCAACCAACACACAAGCAAACACATACAATCTCCACTATACTAAAATCCGCCTCAAACACAAGTGAAATCCAATGAAATAGAAGCCCAATAAAATCAGGAAGTATGTGTAGCAAGCATTACCGCAACCAAGCTCATATTCAACTTAACCCAGAAAAGCAGACAGGAAAATCATAATCAACAGCTTTATATCCACAACTTCAGAACTGAAACTCCTCAACACATGCGCAGAAGAAAAAAAATTACCCCTTGGAAATACCACCATTTGCACAACTTCTAGAGGACCCCCTCCTTCTTCTTTATTCTTCTTCGATTTTGACCTAATTTGTATTTGAGAAAACAATTTTGTCCATTCTGGATTGGTAACTACAAGAGTCTTATCACAAATAATTTTACTTCCACCTTTGTACTTATTTGATTTGAATTTGGTTCTCCTCCTTTTGATGCTACTAATTGAACTATCAGACTCATTTAACACCATTTCCTGCATCCCTTCCTTAAAACAATCAGACTGGTCAACTTGAAAGAGATGATCAACCTTTATGTGAGCTTCTGCATCATCTATATTTTCTGAAGTATTCTGCAACATTTCTTTTGTTTCAAAAATCGCATTATTTCCTGAACCAAAATTTGAATTCATACTGCCAATATTTACTCCTTTCTGCATATCATGATTCCCACCAGGATCTTTTTCAATAATCAAATCCTCTTGTTGCATATCATCATTTTTCCCTTTAACTCTATTGTGGTCATAAATTTCTTCACCTGATTCAACATTGGTCTCCTTATTAACTCCTACTGTCCTTAAATCATTACTTCCAACATCAATACATTTTCCAAAACTTTTAGGCTTATTATTAGGCATAACTCCTCCTAACATTCCAGTACTACCCATATGTTGTTGATCAAGATTAATATCAATATCCATCTCATTAGCTGAACTTGGATTACCTTTGGGTGTCTATACTTTAAAAGATTTACAAGTTTCCTTTACATGTCCAAATATCTTAAAGTTGCTACACTTTTGAGGAATCCACTCATATTCTACTCTTTGCTAAACTATATCTCCATTAAAACATTGTATAGGAATACTATCAGGAAAGCTAAAATCAAAATTAACCACCACTAACACTCTCGCATAAGAAATACGAATAAATCCCTTCAGTGATACTGTTCAGTCTTATAGGATTACCCAATAAAGATGCAATTCTACTGATAGTTTCCACAGTCCAAAAATATAAATCTAAGTTTGGTAAACAAACCCAAATAGGGATTGAATGTAGGGTTTCACGGGTTAGCTTCAAACCTGGTTGCCATTTCCTCATGAAAATCAACCTTTTATTGTAATAATAAGGACCAACATCTAATATATTATCACAATCCTCTGGATTTTCACACTGTTGGCATCAAAAGTTGGTTACTAGTGACAATCAACCCCCAATCGTGTGTAGAACACACGAATATTGATTATAAAATGCAGAAAAAGTAAAAGGAAACTGGCAAAACACACAGAATTTTTATAGTGGTTCGGCAAAGATGGTGCCTATGTCCACTTTATATATATTGCCTTTACTTTTGATTACAAGTACAATGCTTTTTCTATTTGGAGAAAAGGGAAAAGGTGGCTATTTTCTCTTCCAAATAATGTTTTTCTGGGAAGAAGAAGAAGTATGAGCCGAAAAAAGAAAGGTCAGAGAAGTCTCTCCAAATCCTCTCCTCTTTAAGCTTTGAGGTATTTATCGGCGGGGATAGCAGCTTGGGTTGTTGTAACGTCGCCCGGCCTTTCCGGGAAAGCTCGGACACGTGGAGTCCATCACTCTGTTAGAATAGCAGCTGAAGACTGATTCCACTATTCATAAATAGTATCCTCGGAATTTGTGGCCGACATGGCATCCACGGTGAGGTATATCAAAAGTAGAGCTTTGTCTGGATATGGTTGACCGCTTTTTCTTCCTTGAGAGTCGGGCCAAGTATTTGAACAGCTCAGCTGGATATTTCATGTAGATCCGAAATACTCGGTCGATACGCCCTGTGCGAGAGAGATTCTCTCGGTTGACTGGGAAAGCGAATCTTCCGGGGTGAGATATCGACTTGATTGACCCGATATGCGGCTACTTCGGGCCGAGCTTCTGCGGGGCTTCCTGGAATGCTATCTATCCAACTCGATTAGTTGCGCATTTGGGCTTCGAATTGGCCCGCTACGTCTTTCACCAAAAAGGGGGTTAACACTTTGCCCCTCAAAATGCTTCTTCTTCGATAGAGGGAGGTGTGTTCTGAAATATGAATCGAAGCACAATTGCTTGAGCAACTATGGTCGGCCGGACCATATTAAGGCCAGAAATCTGACGGCTCCAATGTTGTATTAAGGCCAGAAAACCGACGACCGAACTGGGTCGTATTAAGGTCAGAAAACCGACAACTATCGGAAACCGTATTAAGGCCGAGATGATGATCGCCTTTATGAGAGTTAGTTCCTGCAAAGACAAAAATAAACCGTTCTCAGCTTGGAGAAGGCTAATGGGTCGAGCATTTTATTTTACTTGGCTTTGAGGGGTGGCGAGTATTAGCCATACTCGGCTTAGTGGCGAGTATTAACCATACTCGGGTTAGAGAGGGCGAGTATTAACCATACTCGGCTTAGGGGCGAGTATTAACCATACTCGGCTTAGAGAGGGTGAGTATTAACCATACTCGGCTTAACGCAAGTGTTTTTCATGCTTGACTCATGTTAGATTAGTGTGTCTAGCGAGCAGCAAAAGCTTGTGGTGTAGAAAAAGAGGGGGTGAGTATCATCCATACTCGGTTTAAAAAATATACCACACTCGGCTAGGGGAGTAGGTGTTAAGATATGGTGGTAGGCTCTTGCGCTGACCACATTAAAAGAGGGGGGCGAGCATTATCCATGCTCGGCTTTAGAGTTTCCCAAATATTATCCATATTTATAAAAGAACATTCATAGCAACTAAAGAATTATTACAAAGAAAATTCTAAGAGGACATCGATTGATTCCATAGCATGCCTAGGAGGTAAATCCTAACCCCATACATGTGTACATCAAGATGTCCTTTTTATTAAAATAAATACATCATAAAAAAATCTAATTAATGATAATGCCGCGAGTGCTAGTCTCAGAGTCCTTTTCGTTTCTAGGAGCTCATGGACCGACCTGGGGAGCTTGGGCAGAAGATCGTGGCGGCAAGATCGGGGCACGATTCTTGACATATTCGGGAAGCTCCCCTCGTCTAACTCGATCCTCAATGAGATCACGCAGATGGTGGCATTCATCGGTGCTTTGTCCAGCTACGTTAAGGAACACACAATGTTTGCCAGAATCGAGCTCCATCTGGGTTGGTTCTCGTCGAGGTGGTCTTGGAGTGGGCAGGGACCCTCGTATGTCAAGGTAGATATCGAGTAGAGAGGAATTGAGCTTGGTGTACTGATCGTACTTACTTTCGATCCGAGGTCGCACATGATGCTCGCCCTTTTCCGGGGCCTTTCCTCTTCCTTTATTCTGGCTATTGCTGTTGGATGGACCTTGTTGTTTAGCGGCTAAGACCTCTAGGCTCTCCATCTCAATGCTGGCATCTTCTTGTCGGAGGAATCGCTCGGCCTCGGAATAGAAATCATCTATATCCTTGGGGGGATCTCTGGTTAAAGAGATTGACAATTCTGATCGATTCTGAACTCCCAAAATGGCGGCCATAAGTACCATCGATGGCTTAGGCCAATCGATTGATGCTACAGCTGCGTTGAATCTTTCGAGGAAGGATCTAAGCGTTTCTCCTGATCGCTGCTTGATGGTGGATAAGAACATAACGCTCTTTGATCGAGAGATATGTACTCTGAATTGCTCGATGAAGCAGGTTACCAGAGTTTTCCAGCTGCTGATCGACTCCGTTGTCAGCTGTCGAAACCACATTACGGCTATATCAGTGAGAAAGAGCGGGAATAACTTAGCCATGACGTTGGTCGATGCGCCGAGTACTTCCATATGTCGCATGTATTGCATGAGGTGGATGGTTGGATCAGTGTGACCGTTGTATGGCTCGATAGCTGGGAACTTGAAGTCCGGAGCGTTTCGAGAGTTTCTGATTTACCTAGTGAAAGGGCTGCGATTGACATTATCCATGTCTTGCTGCGAGGAAGTGCCCCGAGTAAAGTGTTGGATGATGCTTGCAAGTTGGCTTCCATCTCCGAGGAGTTGTTGCCATGAATTTAGCTCAGTATCCGAGGAAGCTTCAGTGCGAGGATCTGGCAAAAGCATGCTCGGAAGGGCGGCCATTGGCTGGACCCGTCTTTCGAGAGTTGAGTGAAGGTGTGAGGGAAGGTGAGCCACAGTAGGTGGTTCTAGGGAGAATGGTCCCTCTTGAACCTGATGAGTAGTGGGTCGAGACGTACCCGTAATAGAGGGCCTAGGCTGATCCAGCATAGCATGTGATGTTCGGAGCTCAGAGATGCCCCTGGTGGGAGCGAGGTTAGTAGGGTCTATGGTAGCGTTTTCTTCTACCGCTGTGAGGGCCGGTATAGCGGGGTGGCTTCCCTGGTTCGAAGGGAAGGTCGCACCATCTCTTCGTTGAAGGGGAAGAGTGGTTAGACTAGTCTGTGGTAAGATTCCGGGTTGTAATAGGAATGGCATTAATTCTGATGGACCCGGTGGTTGCTCGACTGGTTCGATAGGTCGAGCTGTTCCCAAGAGTGGAAGCAAAGTGTTCAGCCAATCTAGATCTTTATCGCGAGCCTCCCGAGGTTCTGCTGCTGCAGCTATGCTGGTCGCTGGGAGCGATACTCCTGGTTGTGATCGATCGGTTGGTGAGACCAAACCAGGATGAAATAAAGGTGTAGCCTGATCAGTGGCCTGATTCTGTGCAGACCGAAGATCAGTTGTTGCCCCAGTCTCGGTCGGTGGAGGAATTGATGTTGAAGTGTTCAATCCTGTCTCCAGTCGACCGAGAAGGTGATCCATCAACTGCTGCTGTCATTCGAGGAGTTTATCCTCAGATGTCATATGGTCTCTGAACTCAACCATAATTTTATCCATGTCGTCCCGGGTAAGAAATCGAGAAATATCTTCATGAGAGGAAACTTCCTGACTGGCTTCTGTAGCATTAGTATCGGCTGCATCGGTGTTTGCGGGATGAGAGGATGTTGTATCTTTCTTTCGTTTGTTCGCCATGGATTAAGGCCAATCCCCCCTTCCTGGCGCGCCAAAGTGTTGACGTCAAAAGTTGGTCACTAGTGACAATCAACCCCCAATCGTGTGTAGAACACACGAATACTGATTATAAAATGCAGAATAAGTAAAAGGAAACGGGGAAAACACGCAGAATTTTTATAGTGGTTCGGCAAAGACGGTGCCTACGTTCACTTTATATATATTACTTTTGCTTTTGATTACAAGTACAATGCTTTTTCTATTTGGAGAAAAGAGAGAAGGCGACTATTTACTTTTCCAGATAATGTTTTTCTAGGAAGAAGAAGAAGTATGAACCGAAAAAAGAAAGGTCAGAGAAGTCTCTCTAAATCCTCTCCTCTTTAAGCCTTGAGGTATTTATAGGCGGGGAAAGCAGCTTGGGCTATTGTGACGTGGCCCGACCTTTCCGGGAAAGCTCGGACGCATGGAGTCCATCACTTGGTTAGAATAGCAGCTGAAGACTGATTCCACTATTCATAAATAGTATCCTCGGAAGTTGTGGCCGACTTGGCATCCACGGTGAGGTATATCAAAAGTAGAGCTTTGTCCGGATATGGTTGACCGCTTTTTCTTCCTTGAAAGTCGGGCCAAGTATTTGAACAACTCAGCTGGATATTTCATGTAGATCTGAAATACTCGTTCGATACACCCTGTGCGAGAGTGGTTCTCTCAGATGACTGGGAGAGTGAATCTTTCGGGGTGAGATATCGACTTGATTGGCCCGATATGCGGCTTCTTCGGGCCGAGCTTCTGTGGGGCTTCTTGGAATGCGATCTGTCCAACTCGATTGGTTGCGCATTTGGGCTTCGATTTGGCCCGCTGCGTCTTTTACCAAAAAGAGGGTTTATACACACTTAATAATGAAAAATCCATTTTCCCTAGAAAATAATTGATATTTTCCCTTCAAGTTCCAATTTTTACCAATATAACCCTTTAGGACATTATAATACGGTTTGTTCCTAAAGATGTAGAAAACTATCGAATTGATCCACCTTTACCTTGCCTTATTAGTCAGTTCTTCATTAATGACAACTAGTTTGGTATTATTATTAACTCCAGGTTCAATGAATTTCAACTGGATAGATTTTTGATGTGATCTATTCTGCTTTACAACATCTATCCAAGCCTTTCAACTGGATAGATTTTTGATGTGATCTATTCTGCTTTACAACATCTATCCAAGCCTTAGACTGAGTCGAATTAACCCTATTAGTAATCTCTAGATCATTCACAACCAGATCTGGAAAATCCGTTTTAGAAGTCTGATCTGTAAAAGAGAGAATACCTCGACTAGATGACTTTCTTAATTCTGCATGTTGTAAACCAGAATGCATATCAGGTGAAATCGAAGACCGATGAACAGAATATGTTGTAACGACGGTTTTTGAACGAGATATGGAGATCTATGATAATGAGGAGGTCGCCATTACCAAAGTTTTTCGCTTCAGTAGTTTTATAAAAGTGAAAATAAGCCACACGTCCCTAAAATGTTTGGTAATGTAAACGGTACCCTACTGTAACTTTCTATGGAAAGCGGGCCCCTATTTTGGGCACTTACGTGTTTTTCAAAAAAATGCGCTACTATGTAAAAAAAAATCAAAAAATTGCAAATATTCACTAAGCATGCAGGAAAAAACATAATTTTTTTTTTTTGCAAATTATGCAATTATAACCAATAATTGCATACATGTATGCAACAATCAATCTTGAGTTTATATTGAAAATCTGGATGAATTACTGCATATATGTGTGCAATTATTACATAATCTTGCTGACATGTATGCAATTAAAGTTGAACGACTTGCAAGGCAGGATGTATTTCTACTGAAATGTATGCATTTATTCTGTATAACTGCTGAAATGTGTGCAACAAAGTTAAAATGGATGAAGGCTTACCAATATGTGCTAATATGTATGCAGTTATTGCTTATAAATGCTGAAATGTAAGCAATAATGCTTATAAATGGTGTACGGTTAAAAAAACAGCCAGGGAATGATTTATTGCATCAAATGATGCAATTATTGCAGTCTTACTACATACATTTCAGCAGTAAAACTATAGTTTGATGCATAACTGCAATTGTTGCCGAAATGTATGCAACAATTGTAAATAATTGCATCGTTTGATGCAATATAGTGTAGGTTCGCTATTTTTTTGGTTTTTGATGCGTTTTTTGGTGGTTTCAATGCCTAATTTGATGATGATTAGTTGTTGTATTTAATTATGAATTTTTGTGATTTTTTTTTTTGCTGATTTTTTTTTATGAATTCACGAAAAATAGGTATGTAATTTATAAAAAATTAAGTCAGGGATGTGAGTGTTCGACGACGAAGTTTCCATCGATTGTAAATCTGTCGCGAATTGTAATAAAATCGCAAGCGCACAGCGTACACTTGTAGCACATAGCGAATATGGGTCGATCCACAGGGAAAGAAGTAATTCTAATTTTATTTAATCAAATTATAGCAAAGTCGAGTGAAGATTTAACTAACTAACTACAACTAAACTAAACTAACAAGCTAAGATAGATAAAAATATGAGAGTTAAATAACTTAGGAATAAATCCACTCTCTAGATCACATGAATCAACATAAAATGAAACCATGATCTCTTTTTTTTTTTTTGGTCATTTGTGAATTTTGTTGATATAATTATTACAAGCATAACTTATTCATCTTATTAATTAGCACAAAATAAACTAACAAACTATAACATACCCACTAAATTACCATACTAGTTCAAATGAAAAATGACAACAAGATGGAAGTGAAATATACTTTAAGCATGGCCTATGAACTATTAATTAGAACTATATACCATCAAATTTTTATTTCAACCTCCACTTAATCACTATCATCATATGTAGATGAAGAGGTAATTAGTGAACATATGACTAAGCATAGCCTATTTGGTGTCAATAATATAGTCTATAAAATTCAATAATGAAAACATAAAACCAATAACATCAACATGACATGAAGCACAAAAAGAGAGCATGAATAAACAAATTATGTTGCATCTACATAATCAAGAGAGCTTCATTACCCCTAAATTGAAAGGGATTAGCCTCTAATATATGTAATCATGACAATAAAGATAGATTGCAACATTAAAAATAAAGGAAAAAGAGAGAACTAATTAACAAAACTAAACTACTTGCATAAAATAAAACTACACTAATGCATAAAGTAAATAACAAGAATTAACTTCCCAACCAATCACAATCTTGAATCTTTCACTCATATTAACTTCCCAACCATTCACAATGAAAAGAGACATCTGCTTATTAAAGAGCTATCAAGTGATGAAATTAGAAAAGCTATTTTTTCTATGAAGAAAACTAGTTCTCCTGGTCCAGATGGTTTTAATGCCCATTTTTTCAAAGTTTACTGGTCTATTATTGGCGGGGATGTCATAAATGCCATTAATTTTTTTTCTGCATAGTAAAATGTTGGGGGGTATTAATGTTATTCGTCTTTCTTTAATTCCCAAGACATCAATGCCCTCAAATGTTACCCAATTTAAGCCAATAGCTTGTTGTAATTTAATATACAAGTGTATTTCTAAAATAATGGCTCGTAGAATGAAAAATGTTCTCAATGATATAATCAGTCCAAATCAAAGTGCTTTCTTTCCTGGTAGAGATATTGCTGACAATATTTTGATTGCTATTGAGTTTATGAGGGGTTATAATAGAGCTTATATTTCTCCTAGAAGTGTGATGAAATTAGACTTACAAAAGGCTTATGACACAATTAGGTGGGATTCTATTATATACATTCCCTACAAAATGAATTTTCCAATCCCTTCCTATGTTAGGTTTATACTTATATCTCATCAGTTCATGTTTCACTATCTGTCATTGGATCTACTTTTGGTCACTTCAAACTGAGCAGGGGTTGAGGCACGGAGATCCAATTTCCCCTTATCTATTTTTTTATGTGATGGAATTATTTTCTATACTGTCAACCAGGGCTTACTTATGCAAGCAAATTGACTTCCATCCTTACTGCAGTAAGGTGAAAATATCTTCTACTTTATTTGCTGATGACTTACTCTTGTTTATTAAGCCGAATTATAAATCAATCAGTGGGATTATGGACATACTAGAAAATTTTAAATTCTTGAATGTTTTGACAATTAATAAGAGTAAATCTAAATTGAAATGTGGTGGTGTGTCTGAAGATATTAAAGATTCTCATCATTCTTTCTTTGTTCTATCTCCAATGGATGAATCTGAAAATTATTTGGGAGCTCCTCTTGGTACATCTAGATTGTCATTAGCTCAATATTTACCTTTAGTTGAAAGCATAATTTCTAAAATCTCATCTTGGCCTGAATCTAAATTCTCGATGGCAGGTAGGCTTGTTATTGTCAAATATTTAGCAATTTCAATGGCAATCTATTTTGCAAGGATTTTTATACTGCCTACTAAAATCTTTGGTTTGATTAACTCAACACTAGGTCATTTTTTATGGCATGTAAATCCTTATTCTAAAAAGTTAATTCCAGTGTCTTTTAAAAAAGTATGCACTCCTATTTCTAGTGGTAGGTTGGGAGTCTCGAATTTAAAATCATGGAATAAAGCTGCTCTCTCAAAAAGATTTGACAAATTATATAGTCTAGATTCGAATATTTGGTCAAACAGGGGTAGAATTAATCTTCTTAAGGATCAACATTTTTGGACCATGCATATTCCTCTTGACTGCAGTTGGATTTGGAGAAACGTGTTGAAGCAAAGGGTGCCTTTTCTTCCTTTGTTTCAGTGCAGATTGAAGAATAAACAAAACATTTCATTCTGATTTGATCCTTGGAGTGGTAAGGGTACAATTCTTGGGAATTTAGTTGATTATTCTAGTAGACAAATGAGTGGCATTAATGAGAATGCCTCTATGGCTTCCGTTTGTTCCAATAGGGTGTTGTCTCTACCTCATTGCAGTTCCTTTTTGATTAGGACTATCTGGATAACATATTGAGGTATCCTCTGGCTCTTGATATTGTTCATGCTCTATGGAATGACAGTGATCATAGTATAATGTTGGTGTATGATGGATTAAATGTTGATCGTAGTGTATTTCCTTGGCATTCAAGGGTGTGGATGGGTAATTCTGCTCCTAAAGAAAACTTGCTGATGTGGAGGATATTAATGAATGGAATTCATACTAGAGGATAGTCGAAGGTGAGGGGAATGATTATGGAAGATACTTGCATGTTTTGTGGGTTATATTCTGAAACTGTTCGACATCTATTCTTTGAGTGTAGCTTCACTGGTTTTGTTTGGAAAAATGTATTGCTGCATTTTGGTCTTCATGTTCCTAGACAAATCTCGGAGGAAGAATGGTATTTGATATTTATAAATACAAGATGGAAAAACATTAATGGTTGTTTACTTTTGAAGTTGCTTAAGAAATCGTCGCATATTTCATGGATGGAGCGGAACAATAGGATGTTTAGTGGATTCTCTATCCCTAAACATATATTGGCCCGTTCTATTACTAGATGTAGTTGATGTATTTTTGTTAGCTTTGTTGTAATAGTTTGGTTTATTTAAAAATGGTAGGGCCATTTAACCCCGCTTGTTATGCAAAAAAAAAAAAAACAAGAATTAAATGAAAAATAAATTAAATTACATTAACATGAAAATTACATAAGAAGGAAATGACTAAGAAACCATGTAAATAAAAGAGAGCTTTGATTTTGATCCTACAAACTAACTAACTAAAAGGGAGCATATTTATATCAACATAACGGGGGTATGTATACATGCTCTAATTCCTAAAACCCTAATCACTTTTGTTGGGAACTACCAAAAATACCCCTTCATGAAGCTTCCATTTGTCTTTAGATATTAATGATTCAGTAAAATTGTATGAAGGCTTTTTCGTCTCCACTTGCTAATATATTAGCCTCAATTGTTCGATTAAAGAAAGAGTGATGATGGGTAAGGTCCTTCACTAAGTTTCATGTGAATTAATTCCATCTCCATTCCTTTGTATCCACTTTGTGCATGCATATCTCTATGTAAACTTCATGTGCATACTTCATTTTCGCTCCTAACTTCCTACAAGACACATGAAAATGAACAAGTAAATTTTATCAAAAATAAACACATGCACAAACGATCGTTTTGTCCCAATATGAAGATGAATGCACGATAATTTGAGAAGTTTGGGTTTTTTGGTTTAAACATGTAAAAATAGACCAATATGTTATTTATTTAATTAAAACACAAATAAATGTGTGAATATAGATGTGCATATTTACGTGCACATCAGTGAGCTTAATTTACAAACCTATTAGGGACCTGAGACAAACTTACCCTTTATAAAATATTATAAAGTGATTCCTGAGTTAAAAGAAACTATTTTCCTTTATATCAAAGTAGAGTATATCAAGTAAAAAATATTTAAAACATATATTAATATGATTACAAAAATGATTAAAAACTAAATATCGTATGATATAAAAGTGTATTATATAAAATCTGAATATATTAAAATTTAATATAAATAAGGAAATGGAAAATATAAGTAACTATAGTAAAATTAGTATTAATTTTGTAAGTAAAACTTATTTGAATTAGGAGTTAAGTATAATTTAAAAACATGAATTAAAGTAAATTTCAGAAGATAGAATATTTCTAAAAATAAAGAAGTATAAATTTAAAATAAGGATGTATTCTTGAATCATTTGAAATATATATTTAAAAGACGAAGTAATTTTGAAATCATTTTAAAAATAAAATTTGAAATCGTAAAGTTTATGCTGATCAAAGTTTTAACAAGATATCTAGACATAATTACTTTATATTTCTTGAACTCTTGAACTTTTGAATTATTGATACTCATGAGTCTTGAATCTTGAACTCTACTACTTTGAAACCTTGATTCTCTGAACCGTACAATCTTCAATAATCATTACCTGCATGGATTTCCTATATGTATATATATTCTAAATAATAGTGTTAGTATATATTTTATAATAACACTAATTGAAACGAAGTTGAAACAAGGTTGTTGTCATCAAAACTATCACCATCAACATCTCAGTCTCTAACAACTAGGATATGGTTTTGACTACGTTGGTAGAATTGAAAGACTTAGAGGCATTGACTGCTTCTGATGCAATAATTGGATCGATGGTGAGTTCGAGTCAGGCTACAACTATGATGTTATGTTTAGAAGTTTGACTATGCTTGATCGAAATGATTGCTTCTAAGAAAAGTAAAGACTTAGTTTTAACTACAAGGATCAAAAGATACCAAGTAGAAGTAAATATTGATTATGTTAAAGATTATAGTGTTAACTATAACGGATAGTTGAGGAAGAAGGGAAGATTCACATACAAGATGTTGAAGATCTAAGAAAGAAAGTTCTTGGAGACTGTAATCGATCCGAGTTCACAATTCATCCTGGAGGTACCAAGATGTATCAAGTCATGAAGAGAAGATTCTTGTAGGAAAGGATGAAGAGACATGTTGGCTTATGTGGCTGAGCATGAACTGTCAGCAAATGAAGGTCTAGCATCAAAAGCCTTGCAGATTGTTTCAACCATTAGATATTCCTGTTCGGAATTGGATTCTACTTCCATGGATTTTGTTGATGGGCTATCGAGATTGAGAAAAACAAACGTGAGTGTTTTAGTCATAGTAGTCGGACTGACCAAAAGTTCCCATTTCATTCATGTTAAGTTTATTAAGACAATGGTTGAGTTATTCGTGAATAATATAGTTAGACTTCATGAGATTCCTTATAGTATTGTTAGTGATAGCGAGTTGCTATTCACAAGTGAGTTCTAGCAAAGTCTACATAAAGTTTTGGGAACCAAGCCCAAGATGAGTACCGATTATCACCCACAGACATACAGGCAGACAAAGAGAGTCAACAAGGTACTTGAAGACTTGTTGAGAGCTTGTATTCTAGATTTTGTTAGCTTATGGGAAGATCATTTGCATCTAATTGAGTTCTTCTATAATAATAGATTTCAAACCAGTATAGGAATGACACCATTTGAGGAATTATATGGAAGGTTATATAAGTCGCCAACTTGCTGGTTAGAGATTGGAGACAGATTAGTCATAGGTTCATATTTAGTAAAAAAAGTTGGAAAAAAGATTAAGTTGATCTGAGACTAGATGAAGGAAGCTCTGTCAAGGTAGAAGAGTTATGAAGACAAGAGGCATAAGGTTTTTGAGATTTTTTGTTGGAAATCATATTTTTAATCAGGTATCACCAACGAAGGGTGTATAAGATTAGGGAGGTCCTAGAAACTGGCACTGAGGTTTGTTGAACCCTTTCCCATTGTGGAAAGGACCGGGAAGTTCGCATATCGAATGGAGTTACCAGAGAGGCTGATAGGAGTTCATAATGTCTTTCATTTTTCTCCTCTTCACACGTATATGCATGATTCAGAAAAAGCTATAGATCTAAGGGTATTAGAAGACCTAGTGGTGGAGCTGGATTTGACTTCTATGAGAGAATTGTTCAGAGTTGCAGATAGAGATAAGAAGAGACTAAGGAACAAGACAGTCAAACTGGTGAAAGTCAAGTTGAGTGACAATGAGAAGGACTCTACTTGAAAAAAAATCAAGAAAGGGTTAGAGTTACTTATCCAGATTTGCTTCATGGTATGTTCTATATTGTTTTATAGACCTAATATCTAGTCAATTACACTAGTGTTGATAACTTTGTTTGTTGACTACTATGTTCTTTTTAGTCCTTGACTAAATTTCGACGATGAAATTCTTTCATGGAAGGGAGGATGTAATACCCTTATTTTTAGTATATGTTATTTGAGAAGTTTAATTGGTAAATTAAATAAGAATAATATAGTGGGATTTTGAGATGAGATTTTCGATTAATAAATAATGGTTTGACCTTAAAACTAATCATTGCAGCAAGACGTAAGAAGAGGGTTTATGCGTGCAGGAAAATTGGGAGAAACACGTAGCTTTATATATATATAACCTCTCATTCTTTTATTCCTTCATTTAATTTCTCAAAACCTAATCAAATACATAAGGGAGGCTGCCCCATTTATGAAGAAGAGGAAGAAATCTAGGAAGAATCTAAGAGATTCAATTTAAGATCAAAGTTACATCAAATCTCAAAACTCTCATCCTAAACTAATGTGAATAATGACTTAATCCTTTATTATAATCGGATATTGCTCATACTCAAGTTGGTCTATGCATATAATATTATTTTATGAATATTTCTTTGACATTGTCAAGATTAAACAATGGTTTTCTTAAATTAAATATGCTTGCTTACATATGAATTGTTAAGTTTTTTTGCCAAAACCTATAGCTTTTCATCTTCAATTATTTTGCAACTTTTACATGTTATGCATAACATTATTTTGGAGAAGGCCTTGAAGTTACATATTTTCCTGAGCATTTAGAAATATCTTATGAATTTCCTAAGTTTGAATAAGAGTTAATTATGACATTAATTCTTAAAAATAATTAGAATGATTATTTTGACCTAAAATTTCTATACATGGTATAAGTGGATACCTTCAGTCATTTGTGATGTATTTGGATTTGTTTCCCTGATTTTTCAATTTACTATGATTCTCCTAACTTTTATTAACTTAGGTGATTGATGCGTTGATTAATGGTAATTAATGACATTTGAATGTTTTATCTTTCAAAATTGAGAAGACTGAGTATTTTCTCAGTTGCACTTTTCCAAGAAACTCTAGTGTTTTTCTAAGTAAGATTGAGTATGAGAAAAGTTTTACTAAACCTAACAATAAAATAGTTTTTATGAAAATTACATGTCAGGTTAGGTCTATCGACCATGTCAATATGGTGTTGTTGTATCGACGGAGTCGAGACGCCTTGGATGAGTGGAATACCATGTTACATCGTATATTATGGATCCATGTGTGTTGCTTTTTCCATATAGCTTATCGAAGGGGTCATTATCACCTGGGTTTATACTTATGTTTTTAAACCTACCTCTCAGTTTAACCTTATCCCCTTCTTGTTAGGGCGATAAGGTTGTTTTTCTTATAAAAGAGAAGATGCCAACTGCCTCTATTGTTTTTAACCTTATAAAGGTTTTTGCCTATGTACCTTGTCGACTGTGTCGACGAGGGCTTGTTTCCTAAATTGTTTTCAAAGAAGCTTTGAAGCTTACCACCTCTATACCTTGCCACGTCGATTGTGCCGACAAGGCTTGTTTCTAAAAAAAAAATATGAAACCTTGGGAGCTTATCGTCTTCATCCTTATCGTCAATGTACATGATCGATAAGGTTTGTTTTCAAACCTGTTTTCTAAAGCTTGAGGCTACCACATCAAAACCTTGATGTCATCGTCCATGTCAACGACCCTTGTTTTTAAATTTGTTTTCAAAACAACTTAATTTGGTCGTCTATATTCCTTGTTGTTTCGACTAGATCGACAAAGCCCGTTTCTTAACTATTTTTCAAAAGTCTTCAAGGTTATCCCCTTTAGGCTTGTCTCTCATCGACGTGTCAACAAGATTACTTTTAAGCCTTGTTTTCAAACTGCTCCAGATCCATAGGTAGTTTGCCTAAGTATTAAGTCGATAGGCATTATATAGCCTTCGGCTTAGCCACTTCTATTCGTATTGACACCTGGGTTGGGGGTCAATAAGAGTGAGGACGACATGTTTATCGAGCCCATGTGATTGATATGGTAGTTAACCATAATCTTGTATGTTAGTTGTTAATGTTGTTGACATATTAATTGGGTGCACCAATGGGAGTAAACAAATCATGTAATATTGGGTATACTAGTAGGAATTAAATAACCATGTTATATGCGGGATACTAATGGGGTTAATAATTTTAATTACATCAGGGATACCAATGGAAGGGATATTGCGGATACTAATACAACTTAATTATTCTTGAGATACCAAATAAAACTTATTTAATGGTTCATAGTCATTCTACCAATATTATTATGTCATGTGTATGGTTATCTCTTACATGTGTTGATCGATTCATAATCACCCTAAGGATAAAATTATGGGGAGGGAATGGACAGCTCTTATCCAACGAGGGATCACCACATGAACTTTTATTTTAATACATATTTACCAAGAAGGTTATAGCCATAATTATAGGAGATAAGTAATCCTAATATATGGGATGGGATGGGTAATCTCAAATTAAACAAGTAGATTATAGGCAAGTAAATAACATGTTATATGATAATAAATTATAAAACCATTAAGATAGCTAGTCAGGAGAATGAGGGATGGGTAATCCACATTATCTTGCACTTTGGGATAAAGTAATTATTATTCTTACCATTGTGCATGCGAGATCATAAGGATGATTATTTTGTTATATGATAATAGTGAGAGAGAAACTCATTCTGTTAAGCGACCTGGGCTCACAGGATATCTATTGGTTTTGGGGTACTTGTTATAACTTACATCGGTCTATTGATTGACCGAAAGCTTTTATTTTCCCCTTAAATTCTCAGGTACTCATTTGAGTAGGCTAAGGGTGATTTTTTTCAAGTTCTTCTTGGAATAAGCTTCTGGAGATGGGCAAGAGGCTGTTAGCTATATAAGATTTTTCTTTATGCTATCTTTTCTTTTGGATGTATACAGGGCAAGGACATATATTGCCAATCTCCAGACTCTGATCAACCAAGGGGCATCTTCATATGTTGCTCTTGTGATTGCATTTTGTAATAATCATAATAGATCTGAACATGGGTTTGTGTTGGGAATTATTGTGAAAAGTTACTAGTGAATGTGTTCTGGAAAATTTTCATATTCTCGTGTTATCTAATGTTATGACTCATTAACATATATGTTTTCTATAGGCTAAAAGTTAATACTATAGATAACTTCAGCATAGGTAGCGCTTAGCTTTGGGCCTTAGAGAATGGGGTGTTTCATGTGTCTCGTAGCCCTAAAATCGAGGTTGTATTGGGTTTGCCTTCTACTGGTTGAAAGATTGACATTTCCAAAAGGAATATGTATGAGCAATTATATAGGACTGGAATGGTAATTTTGAACCAATATAAAAATCGTTGGAGTGACTTCTCTAATTCTCTATTTTTTACTTTATTGCATTTCTTGTAATATGTGTGCACCTATGATTTTTTATCTTGAATAATAATCTTGAAAGTATTTCCAATAGAATTGTATAAATTAGAAAATGCTATTCACCTCATATCATGCTTAATCAGTTTTAAGATTCTCACTACTGCAACCAACATTTGGTACCAAAGCACTTGATTTCCAGAATATTCATAATTTGATTTTTCGAAAAGTATAAATGACTAAAAACATTATGTGTACACTTATTATCTCTTTTATTGAAGGACAATCAATTGCTAGTCCCTCACTTTTTAGTGGCAGTAATTAAACTTGTTTTCATGTATGTTGAAAATTTATTCATAGTTAATGGTTTAGTTACTTGGAATGTTACACAATTTGAGCATAGTGAACCCTGACTAACTTTTCTCAGTGGACATTTGACTAAAAGGCATTTACATAAAGCAATTTTAAAACCATAAACATTTCGTTTTGCTCTATATAAAAACAAAATGCGATATCTTCATATTTTGTGCTCTCTTATCTTAGGTTAAAAAACACTCGTAATAACTACTGATTTATTAATCATGGCACGACCATGTTTATTTATCAAATCTTATTACTCTTATTTCATCATAATAGACTATTTTATTTAATTAATTAGTTAAATCTCCCAAATGATGTTGCTAAAATCATGGGGTTATAATATGTGAATGCGTGTTACTTTTTTAATTTGTCATAAATAAAATTACTAAGAATAAAAAAAGATGTGAAACCATTGAAGATTAGTAGTACAAACCCAACAAACATTGAAGAATAAAAGCCACTGTACACTAATAATTGAAAGCTACTAAAACTTAAGGAATAAGCTATAGCATATTAAGTACTAGAGCCATCAAATACTAGAGGAATCAAGGCCATCACAAGTCGATTTATAAAAGGTATAACAAGTTGATTTAGACAAACTATCTCATGTCAAAAAAGATAAGCCATTGCAAGTTGAAAAAGGTAACTTATCCCAAGTTGTTAAAGATAAGCCATCACTTAATGAAACTTAAACCATCGCATGCTGTATAATGTAATTTGTCGTGATTTGAAGAAGACAAACAACTGTAATTTGTTGAAGATAAGTCATTGCAAGTTGATGAAAGTTAAAGTCTTTGCAAGATGAATAAAACAAGTTATCACAAGTTAAAGAAAATAAATTATCACAAGTTAGATAAGCCATCTTAAGTTAATGACAATTAAAGGCATACAAAAATGAAGAAGATCAATCATCACTAGTTAATGAATTTTAAAGCTCTCACAAGTTTTTTAAATAAGTTATCACAGGTTGAGGGATGCCATCGCATGTAGAAATGAATAGAAGTTATCACTTAAAGAGATAAATGTATCACGTGTTAAAGATACTAAAGTTATCTTATGTTGAAGCTATTTCAGGGTTGGAAAAGTGCTATTGTATGTCAAAGACATTGTTGGTTAAGAAAGAACTATCGCATGTTTGAGCAATTGCAGGTTGAAGAAATTGCAAGGTGGAAAAGCTGCTAAAACAAAACGCTATGGTAGCCATGTGGCACATCATACTGGTTCGATCATGCAACATCATGACAAAGAAAATAAGAGGAAGCTATGCCATATATCAAGTCGATAACATGCTATCTCAGCAAATTCCAAATGATCTAATCCTTTTAACGGCACATGTTAAAATTTTAAGGGCTTAAATTCTCTATAAGTCGATATATTCTCATGGTAAGTTATAAATCATACTTCTTCCTCATTTTTCGTCTTCTTAAGCATAAACAAAGATCTTGATTTTAGGACCCTGGTAGCTATTTAGGTCAAATCAAAACAGAGAATTTGTTGATTAATATGTGAAAAACTACTTATTTGCATGTTTGGCCATAATGCACATGATGATTAGCATACTTACCTATTAGACCAATCTCTTGTCCAAGGCTCATTAATATTTTTGGTTAAAATATAAATGTGGACTAAATTAAAGCCTAACATTTTTTGGCGCTTTAATCGAGAATCGAACTCAGGTGAAAATTGTTAGGGATTGTGGAATGCAAATCTTAAGGAAAAACAAACACTAGAGGGAGGTGAATAGTGTTTATGAGGAATTTATGAAAATCTTAAACTTAAACGATCTACTATATGAATCACAAACACCAGAGATGATCAAAAACACAGATTCAAACACAAACATTGAAACAGATAAATATAATATGCAGAAAAGGAAAGAACATCCAGGATTTTATACCGGTTCGGATTACTCCTACGTCCAGTCTCACGCAACACTAGATTGTGCAGAGTTTTATTATTATCATTATCCAAGTACAAACCCTTTATTTCACGGCTACAAGGTTAACACCGATCCAAACACCCTTTATTTCATGGCTACAAGGTTAACACCGATCCAAACACCCTTTATTTCATGGCTACAAGGTTAACACCGCCCCTTTCCTTGATTTCAGGGCTACAAGGAACACACCCTTTCCTGGAAAATTCCCAAATGACTACAACAACCCTATAACTCTTCAATAGCACTTCCAAATTGATAGTAGTAGATAGAGATTGAGAAGAGATGAAGTTTTATATAATTTAAGTAGAAATCGGCAAAGTATAAGTGTAGAAATCAAGAAAATGATGAATATTAATGGTGGTTTGAAGAGGGGTGAAGATGGAGAAGAAAAATGGTTTAAAATTTTGAAATCAACCCCTATTTATAGTATTTCAATGGTTGCAACATTTCTGAAACATCATAAAGACATTTCCTTTGAAAATTGAAAAAATGACAATTGTATGTCGACATAGGAAAAAATGCGTGTCGACATATGCCTTGCATTTTGGTTGTTAAAACTATTTTTTAAGTGTTTAAACATATATATTATTCGGGAAATTCTTGAATTAAAACTTAGTGATATAAATGAATATTCTAAAGTGTAAAATCATATGAAATCATAATAATATAATATATAAACATATTTATAAAGTTATAAGGTTTAAAACTATAAAATTATAAAACTATAAAATTATATATATTAAAAAACTTCATAAACATGTATGTTTGAAATCATAAGACAATTTGAAATCGTAAGTAAGATAAAATAATTTGAAAATCAGAATTTGAACCTGGAGTGCTATTTAGAGTCTTGCATATAAACTAGACCCTATTACTATATTTTTCTTGAAATCTTGAGAACTTTATTACTCATGAGTCTTGAATCTCTTCTGAATCCTGAATCTCTTGAAACTCTAAAACTGTACATTATTCATTATTTAAGTCCTGTATACAAACGCTGCATATATATATATATATATATATATATATATATATATATATATATATATATATATATGTTCTAGATAGAGATGTTATTATATATATATTTTATAATGATAATTGAAATAAGATCGTTGTCATCAAAACTCCATTCTCCAACAATCTCCCCTTTTTGATGATTTCAACCTTGATTTTTAAAATATTCATACTTGTTCATACATGTTGATTCTTTTAGATCTGGTCCTTTGATTACTCCCCTTACACCATGAATCCTACATACTCCCCCTTAAACTAAGCCTAACTATTCCTTATTTGATAATTTCTCGCCCTTTGTCATCAATAAAAAGAAATTCTAAATATACTCCCCCTAAATCTATGCTATAAATATCTATAACCTATATCTATCTATATATTCTAAGATATAATACTTGATTCTGTACTAAAGTAATTAATATACATGACTCCCCTAAATTCATCCATATATTATTCTACAAGTATAAACAAATCAATCAATCCAAGTATTATAGTTAATATTTACAATTGTTTCAATTCGTATATACAAGTTTCAAAGCCAAACAATCCAAACCAAGCAATATTTACAAACAAGTTCAAACAAATTCAAATCAAATCAATCAAACAAATAGCAAATAACTCAAATCAAACATCTCTTGGAACTTCAACCCATTCATCTTTTCCAAAGATTGGGTCTTTCTTGATGTCCTTCCAGTCTTCTTCATTGGTGAGTAGTGCTTTGTTGTTTTTATCTGTGAATTGGGAAGAGATTGACCAACAAATTATGTCAAAATGTTTCTCTTGATATTCAACCATTTTCATTTGAATCAATTCTAGATGAACTGATTAAGTAGCATTACGGATAGGATATTCTTGAATGAATTTAAAGTTTCTTCAAGATTTTCACTCAAATTATGAATGGGATTAGTCGTAATTTGATATTTTTGGATAAGAATTTATTAGAGAAGAAGGAGAAATGATAGAGAAAAAAATTTCTGGAAGAAATAGATATTTATAGGGTCTGGAATTCATTGGAATTGAATAGACATGAGTTAGTTATTTAAATTTTAAATTTTGAACAAATTTGAAAACCTGACAGTTATATGTTGACATAGTGAAATATGTATATCGACATACATTAGTGTTTTTTTTGGAAATTTTCATTTTTTAGTTAATTCTTATTATATTATTTTAATTTATTTAATTCTAATGTTTTTTTACAGTAAATTTAAGATTGTTTTGATAGAAATAAATATCATTCATTACTACTTGAAAGCAAATACATTCAACTGATACAAGATACTAAATGCGAGATTCGAAAGCAAACACAAGCAAATAAGAAAGATAACATAAACTAGATAAGCTTAGATTTCAGCGGATGATGAGGAGGAAGATGACATTCCAAGTTTTCTTCCTATTTTGCCATTGAACTTGGACATATAGGTAAGAGTCTTTTTATTTTCTTTTGGTTCTTGGACAACTTTGCTTGATTTTGGACAAGCATTTCTTTGGAAAAGGTTCCAGTATTAGATGGACGCTCTATACTTTCCAAAGAAGTTTATTCTTCGATATCCATAGGATCCTCTTCTTGTTTTTATTGCATTCGGGCTTGTTTATTTTCAAATGTTTCATAAGGGTTGAAGGTGAGTGGAGTTTGCATAAGATGAATATTTGTGGAGTCAAACACCTTTCTTGACACAAATTCTTCTCCTTTGAGATCCACTCCAAAATATTTAAAAATTCGAGTAAAGTAAATTCCATAATAAAGAGTGTTTTCTCTTATGGACATTTTTTTGGGCTTAAATTCTTTTAAAATCATATCGGCCCAATTGATGTCATAAACACCAATAATAGCAAAGAGTGCTTTTTGGACTTTGAGGGTAGGGTTGTTGAAATTTCCGGAACGAGGAGTGATGATATGTTGAAGGAGAAGGTTGACAATTCTTACTTTTGGGTGGAAAAAGCGATTTTTGAATTCCAAATGAGCATCACTTTCAAATATGTGATGAAAGGTTTCTAAATCCGTTTCATCAACTTCGAATTCCGAAAAATCCGAGCCCGTACTCTTACAATTCAAGATATTACCCAAAAATTCACAGTCTAAAATGATTTGAGTGTCTTTTACGCTACTCCATACTTGATTTTCATCTCCTTCGTAAAAGCCACGATTAGATTTGCATAGAACATTTTGACTAGATTAGGATAACATACTTCATTGTTATCCCGTGAATCTATTAGACTCAAAACTCCATTTTCTTCGAAAAGAGATTGAAGATTGTAGGATGGAAAATCTTCAAAGATGGCAAAAGCTCCCGTATTGACTTTTCCATTTGCTAGGTAGTCAACATAGGCATTTTCTTCTTCACTATCATTGTAGAGATATCCTTTGATGGTTTTGGATAATCTCATTATTTGGGGTGTGCTTGAGGAAGGCATTAAAGAGTTGTTTTTGAAGTGTATAGATATGAAGAAAGTTGTTTGAAATTTGAATGAGAGGTAGAGAGAATAGGATTGAATAGATAAACAAATAGATATTGAATAGGCACAACTTTTCTGAAATCAATGACACATTTTCAAACCTTGGGAGTTGGCGAAAAGTTGGAGGGAAGTTTGAAAGTTTAAACTTTTGAAATTCAAAATCTGAATTTCATTTATAGGCATATATGTCGACATGCCTATTTATGTATGTCGACATACATGTTGAATTTCAAAGGACATGCTGTTTTGACTTTTAATTTTATTATATTAATGTTTTATAATTCGGATTTATTCTTTCCTGAATTAATATTAATCCTAATAAAAATCTAAATTTTATTTTATTAGTATATTTACTATTTATTATTTGATTATTATGTTGAATTTCAAAATTCAGATTTCAAATTTGAATTTTAAAGTTCTAGATTGAATTTAAAATTAAATTTCAAATTCAAGCAAAGCAAACAAAACATCTGTTCATCCAAATCGACCAAAAAATTAAAAATTAATTAAGGTGTACCTGGTTTTTAGATATATTTCTTCGATATTTTCTGCGTTCTGAATCGTTGTGAAACACATATTTGAATTTCTGGTTTTTGGCTCTTCATCACTTGATGATGAATCTGAATCATGTGAAGTTGTTGTGTATGCCCTCTTTCTTTTCTTTGACGAATAACTATCGTTTGTATTAGGGAATGCAGATGGATCATTAAGGCAAAGCAAATGCTAGAGGGGGGTGAATAGTGTTTGTAAGAATTTAAACAAAATCTAAAACTAATGTGAATTACGGGATGAATCAAACACCACAAACATAACCACAGACACGGATTCAAACAAAAATGCAAAATAAAAAAAAAGATGCAGAAAAGGAACGAACACACCGGATTTTATACTAATTCGGATTGCTCCTACGTCCAGTCCTACACAACGCTGGATTGCGCAGAGTTTTATTACTATTTCCAATAGCCAAGTACAACCTCCTTGATTTCATGGCTCACTAGGAGACATTGATTCCTACTTCCTTGATTTCACGGCTCACAAGGACACAACTACTCCTATTTCCTTGATTTCACGGCTCACAAGGACACACCGACTCCTATTTCTTTGATTTCACGGCTATAAGGACACACCGATTCCTCTTTGACTCAATACAAACAATGTTTACTCAATCCAAGCAATTACAAACAGCCCTATAACTCTTCAATTGCACTTGATTCAGGGAGTAGAGAGTGTAGAGAGAAGAAGTTTGATCAAAATAGAATTGGATTCGGCAGAGTATAAGTGTAAAAATCATAAAAATTATTAAGAATAATGGTATAGAGAAAGAGGATGAAGTTAAAGAAGAAGAGATGATAAAAAAAATTCGGTTTAACCCCTTTTTATAAAGTATGAAAGGTTGCAACGGTTCTGAATCATTTCAAGTAGTGAAAAGACACTTCCTTTCAAAATTGGAAAAGTGACAGTTGTACGTCGACATGGTGTTTTTGGTATGTCGACATACCCTTGTATATTTTCGATTTTCAAAGCATTTTTCAAGTGTTTTGATATGAAAATAATTCTGAAAATCTTGATTAAAAATCTAATGTTGTAAATTAGTATCATATGATAGAAAAACATATGAGAACATAAATTTTATAAATATGTTTATAAAATTATAAGGTTTTAAACTATATAAATATAAAGTATAAGAATATAAATATAAAGTATATAAATATATAAAAATTAAGTTTGAAAAATAAAGAAGAATAACAATAGAAATAAATAGAAAAATAAAATAGAGAGGATTGAGGATAGAATTGAAAATCAAAATTTGAAGATTAGAATTGAATTTGAACCTGGGGTTCTATTTAGAGTCTTACAAAATCTAGACTCTATAACTATATTAATCTTGAACTCTTGAAATCTTGATTACTTATAAGTCTTGTAATTTCTCTGATCTTTGAATCTCTATCATCTTTATAACTGTACAGTCTTTAGTAATATTTCCTGCATATAATTCCCACACACACACACACACACACACATATATATATATATATATTCTATACAAAAAGTGTTAGTATATATTTTATAATCAATGATAATTGAAATAAGGTTGTTGTCATCAAAACTCCATTCTCCAACAATCTCCCCCTTTTTGATGATGACAATCTTAGTTTATAAAATATCATACCTGTATATACATGTTTGATGATGTTCCTTCTATACTCCCCCTGTCTTTAAGAATCCTATAAACTATGCCTATATTTTATAATTTCTCCCCCTTTGGCATTGTCAAAAAGAAATCCTAAAGATACTCCCCCTGAATTTTATAATTCTCTAAATAGAACATAAGTAACTATCCTAATAAAATACCCCCCCCCCCTTAATCTATTAACTATTTCTAAGTAGAATACTCCCTTAATCTATTCAAACTTATAATAATACCTAATATGATGATTAAATACAAATCAATCTAAGTATCATTATTACATATGTTTGTCTGATATATATATAAATCACACCAAATCAAATCACACCATATGTCTTAATATATACAAGTTTCAAACAATAAATCCAAATCACACCACACCATATGTTTTTAGAATACTTAAACAAATCAATCAAATCGTACCAAATAACTGAACATTTCTTGGAACTTCAACGCAGCCATCTTCTCCAAATATAGGATCCTTCTTAATTACTTCCCAATCTTCATCTTCTTTGGTTGGTGGAGCCTTTGCGAGATTATTTTCTTCATCTCTGAAAAGAGAAGAGATTAGCCATCGCATTGCATCAAAATGCTTTTCTTGTTGTTCGAACATCTTTATTTGACTTAGTTCGAGATGGCGCTGATTTCGTAGAATGATAGAGAGAATATTTTTGAAAGAATTGAGAGTTTCTTCTAGATTTTCAATAAGATTATGGATGGGATGAGAAATGATTAAGGAAGAAGGAGTAATGGAATAATGATTTTTTCTGGGAGAAATGGACTTAAATAGGGTCTGGAATTCGTTGGATTTTAAATGGCCATGAGTAGTTATTTTAATTTTAAAATTTGAAACAATTTGAAAATCTATCAGTTATATGTCGACATACTCTTTTTGTCATGTCGATATACTATAGTGAATTTTGAATTTTTTTGAATTCTTTTGAACTCTTGTAATATTATAATTTGTTTTGTAGTTTTTCCAGAAACATAAAGATGATTTTATCAGAAATAAAAATCCATTCATTACATAATAGAAAGTAAATACATCCAACTAAACAAGACACACTTTAAATACGGGATTTGAAAGCAAATACAAGGAAATATATAAAGATAGATTAAACTAGATGGCCTAGTTTTCGGATGATGATGAGGAAAATGAAATTCCAAGTTTTCTTCCTATCTTGACCATGAATTTGGATATTTTGGAAAGCCTTTTGTTAAGCTTCTTTTGATTGTTGACGATTTTCACTTGATTTTGAACAATCGTGTCTTTATAGATACGCTTTGAGGTTGGATATTCAATGCTTTCCATAGAAGTCTCTTCTTCTTCTTCGACTTCCATTGGGTCTTGTTCTTGTTGCAATCGAGCTTGTTTGGCCAGAAATGTCTCATAAGGTTTGAAAGTGAGAGGAACTTGCATGAGATGAACGTTTGATGCGTCAAACACTTTCCTAGGGACAAATTCTTCTCTATGAAGATCAACATTAAAATGTTTGAAGATACGAGTGAGATAACACCATAGTAGAGAGTGTTTTCTCTAGTAGATAAATCATGGGCTTAATTTCATTTAGAATCATTTCGGCCCAATTGATAAGATATCCACTCATAATAGCAAAGTGAGCTTTTTGGACTTTAAGTGTAGGATTGTTGAGATTTCTGGAACGATGAGAGATGGTGTGTTGAAGGAGAAGATTGACAATTCTTGTTTTTGGACGTAAGAAATGATTTTTGAAATCCATTGGAGCACCATCTTCGAAGATATCGTGAAAGGTTTCCATATCGGTTTCTTTGATATCAAAAGTTGAAAAATCCGAGTCCACGCTTCTACAATTTAGAATTTCACCAAAAAGTTCGGCATCGAGAACAATTTGAGTTCCCGTGACACTACTCCAAATTTGGTTTTCGTTGCCTTCGTAAAATCCGCGATTGAGATTTGCATAGAACATCTTCACGAGTTTGGGATAACATACTTCGTCGTTATCACGAGAGTCAATTAGACTCAAAACTCCGTTGTGTTCGAAAAGAGAGACAAGATCATAAGATGGAAAATCACTAAAGACGGCGAAAGCACCCGTGTTAACTTTATCATTTGCTAAATAGTTACCATAGGTTTTGATAGCCTCTTTGTCATTGTAAAGATAACCTTTAATGGTTTTGGTTATCTTCAATTTCTGAGATGAACTTGAAGAAGCCATTGAAATGATAATTTTGAAGAGGATAGATATTAAGCATATTGTTTTGAGTTGTGAATGAAAGGTAGAGAGGATAGATATATATTGAAATTGAATAGATATGAATTAAATGAATATGAATTAAATAGGCACAACTTTTCAGATTGAAAGGACACCTTTTCAAACCTTGGGAGTTGCTGAAAAGATTGGAGGGAAGTTTGAAAGTTTAAACTTTTGAAATTCAAAATTTAAATTTCAAAACTGGTTAGATACGTCGACATACTAGGCTTATTTCAAAAAGGGAATTGAATTTTTTTAAAGTTTTTGAATTATATAATTGGTCAATATTTCAGGTTTAACGATTTCCTGAAATAATTCTAAACCTAATAAGCACTCAAACAATTTTATTTTATTAATTTATTGGTTATTTAATATTATATTATTATTTTGAATTTCAAATTTCAAATTTGAATTTCTAATTTCTAATTTCTAATTTTGTTTTAAAAGATTTAAATTAAAACCAAAACAAACAAACAAAGCAACCATTCAACCCAATAAAATTAAAATTCAATTAATGCGTACCCGGTTTTTTGATCCTTTTCTTCATGATTTTCTAAACTCTGAATTGTTGTAAAGCATATATTTATGTCTCTGGTTCTTCATCACTTAGTGATGAATCTGAATCATCTAATGTTGTTGCGTATGATTTCTTTCTTTTCCTTGATGGATTATTGTTGTCTGTTTGTTGAGTAGATTTGATTGGATATGGACACAGTTTCTTTATATGAGCTAGTTTGTTACAGTTAAAGCGTTGTCCATCATTCATTTTTGAATTTGCTTAATTATAGCCCTTCCTTTTATATTTTAGAAATCTTCTAAAATGATTTGTCATGAGTGTTGTTTCTTCATCATCTTCACTACTCGAATCAGAATCATTTATTGTTGCTTTTAGTGTAATAGATTTCTTTTCAGTTGATCTATTTTTTTCTTAACTGTTATTGGACTTCATATGACATCAAATTTCCGATTAACTCTTTAGTCTTCATTTCACTGACATCATTGGCTTCTTCAATAGCCAAAGTCTTCTGATCCCATTCTTGAGTTAGTGAATTCAATATTTTTCTGACTTGATCTGCTTCTGAATAAGTTTTTCCAAGTTCTGTTAGTGAATGAACTATCTCTTGAAATCTGCAATACATATCTGAAATAGACTCATTCTCGTTTATTTTGAATAATTCAAATTGATTAATTAACATGCCTATCTTAGTCTGTTTAACTTTACTAGTTCCTTCATGAGTAACTTGTAAAGTTCTCCAGATTTCATAAGCAGTCTTACATACTGATACTCTATTAAACTCATTCCTATTTAATGAACAAAATAACATATTCATGGCTTTAGAATTGCTTTGTGCAGCAACCTTTTGTTCATTGGTCCAATGTGTAAATGTAGTTGTGGGTTCAACATATTCATTTTTTATGCTATTCCATGTGTCTAATCCTACTGGCTATAAATAAATTTTCATTCTACATGCCCAATATGAATAATTACTACCATTAAACAATGACGGTCTAATAATGGATTGACCCTCTATAAAATAACTATTATTGCTACCAGTGTTGGTTGCCATTATCACTATTTTCAAAAATCAAATTATGAACTTTTTGAAAGACCTTGCTCTGATACCAATTGTTAGGGAATGCGGAATGGATCGTTAAGGCAAAGCATACACTAGAGGGGAGGGTGAATAGTGTTTGTAAGAATTTAAACATATTCTAAAACTAATGTGAATTACAGGATGAATCAAACATGTAACAACCCGCATTCTACGCATCAGAGAATCGTAGAATATTTATTTCTTTCTTATACGAAGTCGTATGGTCATGTGGCTTTGGGAAACGACTATTGGGGTCATTTCCCATGTTCATGATTTTTGCCGATTTTTAAATGACCGTTTTGCCCCTAGATGATCTTGTTTCGGCCATAACTTTTGATTGGAAAGAAGTTTTGACCTGAAACCACTTCCATTGGCTTCGAATGATGGTTTACCTTTCCGTAGAGTGGTCACATGTGAAAAACGGACTTACCGTTTAGGAGATATGGGTGAATTAAGGTTCAGAAGGTGAAAAACAGCTTAATTGGGCTAAACCGGTAGTTAACAGCTTGGCCCATAACCCATTTCGGGATTAGGGTTATGGGGAGGCTGATAGGGTTTGGGAAATCATTTCATTTCAGTTTTTGAGCCGCCACTTTCATTCTTGGAACCCTAGCCATGGCATCCACTCTCTAAATCTCTTCAAAACATCTCCAAATCACCTACAACTTGAAGATTGGGATTAGCAACATCAAATCAAGGGAGATCTTCACCAAATCAAGATTAGAGCTGCTGGAACACATTAGAATTCGACCCAAATAGAGAATCATTTCAGTTCTATAGTTTACTTTGTGGCAAAGGTGAGTGATTTGCATTGTTTTTCACTAATTACGGCTAATTATGGTAATTAGCGAAGATTAGCGAAATTATGGCTCAGAAAAATCTAGAAAAATTCCTAAAATTCTAAAACATCATTTTATGCCTCTGATATGAATTTGGGTTAATTTCGACTAATTTTGCAAATCCCGGAATTTTAGGGATTAAGGGGTGATTAGTGGAAATTAGCGAATTTATGCATGATTAAAATCTGGAAAAATATTCAGAAATTCTGAAATATTATTTTAGACCTCTGTTAGAAAATTTGGCTAATTTGAATAAGTTTTGCTAATTATATGCTTAAACATGATTAAAGGGGATTAAGGGAAAACATGGGGTTTTTGGCTATGTTTGATCCGTTTTAACATAACATATTGTTGTTTTGCTGTTTGTTGATGTTTATACATGTTGCTATGACTGTATGGTATGCTTCATGATTGTTTATAATAGTTAGAATGGTCGAAAACGCCGTCGAGAGGCGTATAAACAGTCGTTGGAAAGTTGCATTCGTGGGTACTTACTCGTACCCGATCCGCTCTCGCGCTTCGCACCCTGATCCGACCAAAGAAGGACAACATGCACTTACACGCTTCGACCCGATCCACTTCAGAAGCCACGAACCGATGGTGCGACCCGATCCGATGGAGCTGGAGCGCCACGAGCTAGAAGGAGCACGACCCGATCCGTATGGCGCGACTCGATCCGATGGAGGGAGCATGACCGACCCGATCCGAGATGCTTGGACTTGAAGTGAAGACCACGATCCGACCCTAGCGAGGGTGATGACCACGATCCGAAGCAAGGTGAAGTGAAGACCGACCCGGATGAAGATGATGACTAAAACCCGAGATGCAAAGGTAGTCCAAATGGAAGTTAGAGCTCAAGATCCAGATGGGAACCAATGAGTTCACTTCATGATTGGGCTTTGCTGCGGGACGTGTGCAAAGGGGTTGTCGGTATTCATAACTTTGGTTCACCACTGAGAGATGGATGGTGGGCTTGTAGTGATAGTTACGCGGGATTGGATTCCGTCATGGCCCAAAGTATTAGGTGACAAAAGTAGTGGATATCGTATGCTTTACGCACTGAGTGAGGGATGTGAGGATGATCGCTATTCTTGATTGTTTGACATCACTAGGACATGCACCCCCCCACCCCTGTTATCTTTACACCATTTGAAATGGCTCCTTAGAGTGTTGTACAGTATGTAGTGCTAACTCTTTGGTTGCAGGTCCAGGTTCAGGTATGATTGGATTATACCTGTTATTGTTATGTTTTGTTGCTTATCGCTCATACCAGACTTTTTGTCTGACCCAGAGTTTTATGTCTCTTCTTATTACTCTGGGTTCTCACACGAGCAGACTAGAGACAGGTTAGCTGGTGATGCACGAGTAGCTGATTCGGAGGCGAGCAGGAGGCTTCCACGTATGATATATATAGAAATTCTCCCTGTGTCATTGGTGGTCACTACTTGGGCATTAGTAGTGTACCTTCCTTATCTTGCTTTTTCTTTTTGAGACAGTTTGAAAAGTTGTAGTAATGTTAGCTTTGGATTATAAGCTGTACTTGGATTTTCCGCCGCTATGTTAGTTTGTTTTCAGCTTATGCACTGTCTCACCTGTTTTATGTCAAGTATGTTGTTATTATATTTTGTCCCATGCGCTGCGAGACATTCTACAGGTTCCTTGTTAGTTCATTTCCTTCTTTCCTTTCCTTCTGACGACCGTCCCATGCTAACTGGACATGTGTACAGCGCACTTTTGGAGTAAATGTCGGTTGGTGCAGGGCGGGCCGTCACATTTGGTATCAGAGCTCTAGGTTGCATAGTTAACTTAGGGAAGGCACTAGGGAGAGATAGTACGTATATGAGAGAGCGTATTTGTGATTACTTTGGTTTTCAAAAGCTATATATATATACTATTAGTAGTATAAAGATGAAGTCGCACTGCACTAGCACCACTATGGGGTCGTTGATCGTTTCCCCTTTTACAGATTGACGATGAGCCGATATGCTAGAGGTGCTGGTAGGGGAGCCAATAATGGGAATGCTGCTGACATGAGGGCGATGTTTACTGACCTGATGAGAGACATGCTTAGGGAGGTGCAAGGTGCAGTTCCCAATCCCGGAATTGGTGGTGGTCCAGTAGTGCAGGCGCCTAGGGTCGATTTCTCCAAGTTGTGCAAGGATTACACTAACGTTGGTGGGAAGTCGTTCCACGGAACGGAGTCGGCCACAGATGTTCAGGATTTGTTGGATAGCTGTGATCGTATCTTCGACGACTTGGGTATCGAGGATGCGGTGAAGAGAAGGCTAGCGTCTCGTCAGTTGCAAGGGCGAGCGATGAATTGGTGGAATGCCATTAAGACAGCTACTCCAGAGGATCAAGTCACTTGGAATCAGTTTAAGACTCGCTTTTGTGATAAGTTTATTCCAGCTGCTCATAAATCAGAATTGTTTAGGAAGTTCTTGGAGCTTAAGCAGAATGGTAGAGCAGTCTCGGAGTACATCGCAGAATTTGATACTTTATCGAAATATGGATGGTCCCTTATCGATACAGTCGAAAAGAAGAACAAGAAGTTCATAACTGGCTTGGATGGGTACTTGGGGGGAAAGACTTATAAACCATATCGATGAGACGTTCGAGTCTATTATAGGAAAGCATTAAGGTCAGAGAGCCTTTTTCCTAAGTCGAAGACTGAGGTTGCTACAACATCTGCAGAGGAGCCAAAGCCGCAAGCAGGCGGTGAAGGCAAGAAGAATTCTCAGAACAAGAGGAAGCAGAACCCGACCAAGGATGGTCAGAATATGAAAAATAAGAAAGATGGCGAATGCTTTAGTTATAGCAAGAAGGGCCACTATGCCAGAGATTGTCGAGAAAAGCCTGGGGAAAGGAAGTGCTTTAACTATGGCCAGGCGGGACATCACAAGGATGATTGCCCACAACCTCCTAGGGAGAAGCAGATTGTGAAAGCATATGCTATCAACGCTGTTCCTTCTTCGTCGAATGTTCCAAGTGCGGCGCAGAAGGGAAAGGGTGTCGTTATAAAAGGTATGTTTTCTATTTAAGATGTTTCTGTTTGGGTATTGTTTGACAAACCCGAGATAGTCGATAGACCTCTAGTTGTGACGAACCCGATTGGTGGTTCGACTAGTTTTGGCATGATTTGTTGTGGTTTGGTCTTATCGAGTCATGGATGTATGTTTCCTTGTGATTGCTTTTTTTGGGGGCTTTACTGGGTTTAGCATTATTTTGGGGAGTCGATTTACTCTAAAAGAATAGGGTGGTATTAGGTACCTACCTAGTGATGGCGATAGTAACTAGAGTTAAGGAAGCTGAAAGGTTATCGTTGTAATAAGTTCTAGTTGTCTCTAGGAGGCAAATGAGTGCTCCAGTGCTAGATTGTTATGCTAGTATCACCTCACGTGGGTTGTCCGAACTCGGAGGAGATGTTCCTTGGGTGCTTGTCTGATTTTGGTTTAGGTCTTTGGGGCTTGTGCTTGGGGAATGTTGATTTTGACTAGGATGGTTTGCGTGAGGGGTAAATAGTTGTTGTGATTTTTTTCATTGGATGATATCTTGGTTTACTCGAGGAGTGATGGGCAGACAGAACATGACAAGACTGTTCAATGGTATAGACTGCCCAGAGTTAGACTCGATAGGGTTATGAGACTGCTCGACTGGGACTTGAGAAAGATGCAAAGTAATGGATTGTTTAGAACCCTATGTTGATGTTATCTTTGGATAGTAGGACTTTGAAGGAATAGCATGTGTTCGTTGATCATGGAGGATACAACGAAGATTAGGGCGATTCAAGTTGGACTTGAACTCGTAAAAGGAAAATGGGTGTTCATTGATCTTGGAGATGCAACGAATAAGGAGACGACGACTCACGTTGGACTAGAGTTTGTCGGTACTGGATACTCAAGACTGGGTCTGAGTTATAGATTGACTCGAGTTGGACTCGAGAAGGCTGCAAGGAATTGGATTCGGCTTGAGTTGGACTCGAGAGGGCAGCAAGACAATGGATAGACTTGGGTTGGACTCAAGTATTTTAGGCGGACTAAAAGCAGGGGTATCTGGGGATGCCCGTTACCCTGGATTCGTTGGACGTGATCTAGTTATCCTTGGAGGATAAACGTACGTGGGACGTACGGTAGTCCGTAGGGAGGCGGGGCTTCCATTGGCCTGGGATTGGTTGGACCCAGTCAAGTAGGCATCGGTGTATGTATGGAGGCTAGGCTTCCATTAGTTATTGATGTTGGTTGGACCAGACATACTAGAATCGACATATTGGGATTGGTTAGACCAGTCATGTAGGTGTCGATGTGTTTATGAATTTAGCAGGTGATAGGTAGGACTTGTTTGATGGATGTTATGGTTGCTATGTTTGTTCCTATCTTTCTTCTCTTGAGTAGACTATCACCTGTAGGGTTCCAGCGATGGGGAACAAAGTGATTGTAGTAGAACTATGAGCCAGTGCAGTAGAGTCGTCATGAATCGAGGGGCAAAGTGGACATAGTAAAGGATTAGTAAGGCTATGAGCTAGTGCAGTGGAGTTGTTATGACTTCATGGGGGCAGAGTGGACATAGCAAAGGACTAGTGGCTATGGATCAGTGCAGTGGAGTCGCCATGACTCCATGGGGCAGAGTGATCATAGTAAAGGATTTGGGTGCGGTAATAGTTGCAATGAGTAGGAGACATGCCAGTTTAGGGGTTTTGTTTCTAGGATGGAAGCAACTAAAGTATATCATAGGATATGATTTCGGGCCCAAGAGTGAATTGGATTCAGAAACACTAGTAAGCTTGACGATTAGATCGATTTTAATTGAGTGGATTGGTTCCAGTTAGAAGGACGATCCTAATCTATTGGAAACCATCTCTAGGGTAAAGATGGGTATCGATGGAAAGAGAATGATCAAGTAAGGATTTGATCGAGAAGGGTGGCTTCGAAAGAATAAGGGACTAGTTGTACCCAACGTAGATGGACTGAGAGGTGAAGTGCTTAGAGCATATCATCACCCGAAATTGACTATACATCCCAGTGGTAACAAGATGTACTGAGACATGGAGTAGATCTACTACTGGGAAAGGATAAAGAAAGACGTTGGGAAGTTTATGTCCAAATGCATGAATTGCCAGTTAGTTAAAGCTGAGCAAAGGAAGCTTAGTGGTTTGTCACAACTGTTGAGAACAAGTCTCAAATGGATTATATTGATAGTTTACCAAGGACTAGGTCAGGTCATGATGGTATTTGAGTGAATTGTATATTAGAGAATGAAGGCTACCCAATATAGGCAGAAGACTTATCTCGATAAGAGACGAAGAGATTTGGAATTCTTCGTTAACAACTTGGTGTTCGTCAAGATCTCTCCATTGAGAATGTGATTCAGATTGGTTGGAGAGGTAAGTTAGCACCAAGATTTGTTGGCCCATTCCCAGTCCTCGAGCAAGTTGGGAATTTGGCGTATGAAGTAGAGCTACCTGATAAGATGGCGGGAGTTCACAACGTATTTCATGTTTCCCAGTAAAGGAAGTTTGTGCAATACCCTAATGTGGCTATTTCACCAGATCAGTTGGATGATATCGAGGTTGAACCCGAGGCGGTTGAGAACCGCAAGCCTATGCGTATTGTTGGGAATGATACGAAGCAGCTTCGAAGGAAGGTGGTGAAACTAGTCAAAGTTCAGTGGGGTGGTGATGAGGAAGGCTGTACTTGGGAAACAGAGGAGAACATAAGGAAGAAGTATTCGGAACTCTTTGCCTGGTAAGGTTTTGGTAGTGATAGATTCTTCCCTTGTTAGTAAACCGCATGCTAGGATAGACTTGTTTTGCATGTTGATTGTTGTTTTGGGGCTGATAGGCATGCGGGACCCTTTGTGTGTTTTGGCTAGGGAATTTCGGGGGCGAAATTTCTTAATGGGGGGAGAATGTAACAACCCGCATTCTACGCATCAGAGGAACGTAGAATATTTATTTCTTTCTTATACGAAGTCGTATGGTCATGTGGCTTTGGGAAACGACTATTGGGTTCATTTCCCATGTTCATGATTTTTGCCAATTTTTAAATGACCGTTTTGCCCCTAGATGATCTTGTTTCGGCCATAACTTTTGATTGGAAAGGATTTTTGACCTGAAACCACTTCCATTGGCTTTGAATGATGGTTTACCTTTCCGTAGAGTGGTCACATGTGAAAAACGGACTTACCGTTTGGGAGATATGGCTGAATTAAGGTTCAGAAGGTGAAAAACAGCTTAATTGGGCTAAACCGGGTAGTTAACAGCTTGGCCCATAACGCATTTCGGGATTAGGGTTATGGGGAGCCTGATAGAGTTTGGGAAATCATTTCATTTCAGTTTTTTAGCCGCCACTTTCATTCTTGGAACCCTAGCCATGGCCTCCACTCTCTAAATCTCTTCAAAACATCTCCAAATCACCTACAACTTGAAGATTGGGATTAGCAACATCAAATCAAGGGAGATCTTCACCAAATCAAGATTAGAGCTGGTGGAACACATTAGAATTCGACCCAAATAGAGAATCATTTCAGATCTATTGTTTACTTTGTGGCAAAGGTGAGTGATTTGCATTGTTTTTCACTAATTACGGCTAATTATGGTAATTAGCGAAGATTAGCGAAATTATGGCTCAGAAAAATCTAGAAAAATTCCTAAAATTCTAAAACATCATTTTATGCCTCTGATATGAATTTGGCTTAATTTTGACTAATTTTGCAAATCCCGGAATTTGGGGGATTAAGGGGTGATTAGTGGAAATTAGCGAATTTATGCATGATTAAAATCTGGAAAAATATTCAGAAATTCTGAAATATTGTTTTAGACCTCTGTTAGAAAATTTGGCAAATTTGACTAAGTTTTGCTAATTATATGCTTAAACATGATTAAGGGGGATTAAGGGAAAACATGGGGTTTTTGGCCATGTTTGATCCGTTTTAACATACCATATTGTTGTTTTGCTGTTTGTGGATGTTTATACATGTTGCTATGACTGTATGGTATGCTTTATGATTGTTTAGAATAGTTAGAATGGTCTAAAACGCCGTCGAGAGGCGTATAAATAGTCGTTGGAAAGTTGCAGGAAATGCAGGCACGGATCGGATCGGACCTCCCTTACCCGACCCGAACCATTCGGGGGTACTTACTCGTACCCGATCCGCTCTCGCGCTTCGCACCCCGATCCGACCAGAGGACGACAACATGCACTTGCACGCTCCGACCCGATCCACTTCAGAAGCCACGAACCGATGGTGCGACCCGATCCGATGGAGCTGGAGCGCCACGAGCTAGAAGGAGCACGACCCGATCCGTATGGCGCGACTCGATCCGATGGAGGGAGCACGACCGACCCGATCCGAGAAGCTTGGACTTGAAGTGAAGACCACGATCCGACCCGAGCGAGGGTGATGACCACGATCCGAAGCAAGGTGAAGTGAAGACCGACCCGGATGAAGATGATGACTAAAACCCGAGATGCAAAGGTAGTCCAAATGGAAGTTAGAGCTCAGGATCCAGATGGGAACCAATGAGTTCACTTCATGATTGGGCTTTGCCGCGGGACGTGTGCAAAGGGGTTGTCGGTATTCATAACTTTGGTTCACCACTGAGAGATGGATGGTGGGCTTGTAGTGATAGTTACGCGGGATTGGATTCCTTCATGGCCCAAAGTATTAGGTGACAAAAGTAGTGGATATCGTATGCTTTACGCACTGAGTGAGGGATGTGAGGATGATCGCTATTCTTGATTGTTTGACATCACTAGGACATGCACCCCCCCACCCCTGTTATCTTTACACCATTTGAAATGGCTCCTTAGAGTGTTGTACAGTATGTAGTGCTAACTCTTTGGTTGCAGGTCCAGGTTCAGGTATGATTGGATTATACCTGTTATTGTTATGTTTTGTTGCTTATCGCTCATACCAGACTTTTTTTCTGACCCAGAGTTTTATGTCTCTTCTTATTACTCTGGGTGCTCACACAAGCAGACTAGAGACATGTTAGCTGGTGATGCGCGAGTAGCTGATTCGGAGGCGAGCAGGAGGCTTCCACGTATGATATATAGATATTCTCCCTGTGTCGTTGGTGGTCACTACTTGGGCATTAGTAGTGTACCTTCCTTATCTTGCTTTTTCTTTTTGAGACAGTTTGAAAAGTTGTAATAATGTTAGCTTTGGATTATAAGCTGTACTTGGATTTTCCGCCGCTATGTTAGTTTGTTTTCAGCTTATGCACTGTCTCACCAGTTTTATGTCAAGTATGTTGTTATTATATTTTGTCCCATGCGCTGTGAGACATTCTACAGGTTCCTTATTAGTTCATTTCCTTCTTTCCTTTCCTTTTGACAACCGTCCCGTGCTAACTGGACATGTGTACAACGCACTTTTGGAGTAAATGTCGGTTGGTGCAGGGCGGGCCGTCACAAAACACCACAAACACAATCACAGACACAGATTCAAACACAAATGCAAAATAAACAGAAACAAAGATGCAGAAAAGGAAAGAACACATCGGTTTTTATACTGGTTTGGATTTCTCCTACATCCAGTCCCAAACAACGCTGGATTGCACAGAGTTTTATTACTATCTCCAATAGCTAAGTACAACCTCCGTGATTTCACAGCTCACAAGGAGACACTGATTCCTACTTACTTGATTTCACGGCTCACAAGGACACACCGACTCCTATTTCCTTAATTTCACGGATTATAAGGGCACACCGACTCCTATTTCCTTGATTTCACGGCTACAAGGACACGCTGATTCCTCTTTGACTCAATACAAACAATGTTTACTCAATCCAAGCAGTTACAAACAGCCCTATAACTCTTCAATTGCACTTGATTCAGAGAGTAGAGAGTGTAGAGAGAAGAAGTTTGATCAAAATAGAATTGAATTCGGTAGAGTATAAGTGTAAAAACCATAAAAATGATTAAGAATAATGGTATAGAGAAAGAGGATGAAGTTAGAGAAGAAGAGATGATAAAAAATTCGGTTTTAACCCCTTTTTATAGAGTATGAAAGGTTGCAACGGTTCTGAATCGTTTCAAATAGAGAAAAGACATTTCTTTTCAAAATTGGAAAAAGTGACAGTTGTATGTCGACATGGCGTTTTTGGTATGTCGACATACCCTTATATATTTTTGATTTTCAAAGCATTTTTCAAGTGTTTAGATATGAAAATAATTCTGAAAATTATTGAGTAAAAATCTAGTGTTGTAAATTAATATTATATGATAGAAAAACATATGAAAACATAAATTTAAACTTTATAAATATATTTATAAAGTTATAAGGTTTTAAACTATATAAATGTAAAGTACAAGAATATAAATATAAAGTATATAAATATATAAAACTTAAGTTTGAAAAACAAAGAAGAATAAAAATAGAAACAAATAGAAAAATAAAATAGAGAGGATCGAGGATAGAATTGAAAATCAAAATTTGAAAATTAGAATTAGAATTTGAACATGGAGTGCTATTTAGAATCTTACAAAATCTAGACTCTATAACTGTATTAATCTTAAACTCTTGAAATCTTGATTACTCACGAGTCTTGAAATTTCTCCGATCTTTGAATCTCTATCATCTTTATAACTGTACAGTCTTTAGTGATATTTCCTGTATATAATTCTTGCATATATATATATATATATATATATATATATATATATATATATATATTCTATACAAAAAGTGTTAGTATATATTTTATAATCAATGATAATTGAAATAAGGTTGTTGTCATTAAAACTTCATTCTCCAACAGTCTGTCTGTTGATTTGGTTTATCTGGATATGTCTTTTTATATGGCCTGGTTTGTTGCAGTTATAACATCGATCATCATTTCTTCTCGAACTCCCTTGATTATATTTTTGAAAACTATTTATCCTTTTATATCTCAGAAATTTTCTGAAATTCCTTGTCATTAAAGCAATTTCTTCATTGTCTTCACTGCTTGAATCATAACCATTTGTTGTCGCTTTGAATGCTACAGATTTCTTTTATGTGGGCTTTTTTTCCTTTCTTTTCTGTAACTGAACTTCAAACGACATCAAATTCCCAATTAACTCCTCAATCTTCATTTCACTGACATTATTGGCTTCTTCAATTGCCAATGTTTTGTGATTCCATTCTGTAGTCAATGAACTAAGTATTTTTCTGACTTGGTCTTCTTCTGAATAAGTTTTTCTTAATGCTATTAATGAATGCACAATCTCCTAGAATCTGCAATACATATCGAAAATAGATTCATTCGGAAATAGATTCATTCTCATTCATTTTAAATAACTCAAATTGATAAATTAGCATTGATATCTTTGTATGTTTAACTTTATTGGTTCCTTCATGGGTAAATTATAATGTTCTCCAAATTTCATAAGCAGATTTATAAAATGACACTCTATTAAATTCATTTCTATCTAATGAACATAACAACATGTTCATGGCTTTAGAATTGCTTTGTGCAGCAGCCTTTTGTTCATTAGTCCATTGTGCAAAATTAGCAGTGGGTTCAACATATTCAGTCTGTGTACTATTCCATGTGTCTAATCTGATTGTAAATATATTTTCATTTTACGTGCCCAATATGAATAATTACTACCATTAAACAGTGGTGGTCTAACAGTGGACTGACCCTCTACAAATGAAATATCATTACCAGTGTTGGTTGCCATTTAATATTTTCAAAAATCAGATTATGAACTTTTTGAAAACCTATGCTCTGATACCAATTGTTAGGGATTGCGGAATGTGGATCTTAAGGCAAAACAAACACTAGAGGGGGGAGGGGGTGAATAGTGTTAATGAGAAATTTATGAAAATCTTAAACTTAAATGATCTACTATATGAATCACACACATACCAGAGATGATCACAAACACAGAATCAAACACAAACACAGAAATAGATAAATATAAAATGAAGAAAAGGAAAGAACACACCGAATTTTATATTGGTTTAGATTATTCCTACATCTAGTCCCACACAATGCTGGATTGTGCAAAGTTTTATTATTATAAATATCCAAATACAACCCCTTGATTTCAGGGCTACAAGGTTAACACTGCTCCAAACACCCTTGAGTTCACGGCTACAAGATTAACACCGCTCTCTTTCCTTGATTTCAGAGCTACAAGGAACACACCCTTTCCCAGACAATTCCTAAATGATTACAACAGCCCTATAACTCTTTAATAGTACTTCCAAATTGATAGTAGTAGATAAAGATTGAGAAGAGATGAAGTTTTATTTAATTTGCATAGAAATCGACAAAGTATGAGTGTAGAAATCAAGAAAATCATAAATATTAATGGTGGTATAAAGAGGGATGAAGATTGAGAAGAAGAATGGTTTAAAATTTCGAAACCAACCCCTATTTATAGCATTTCAATGGTTGCAACATTTCAGAAATGTTACAAATAGTGAAAAGACACTTCCTTTGAAAATTAAGAAAATGACAGTTGTATGTCGACATAGGCAAAAATGTATTTCAACATATGTCTTGCATTTTGGTTTCTATACTATTTTTCAAGTGTTTAAACATTTATATTATTCTGAAAATTCTTGAATTAAAACTTAGTGATATAAATGAATATTCTAAAGTGTAAAATCAGATGAAATCATAATTGTATAATATATAAACATATTTATAAAGTTATAAGGTTTAAAACTATAAAATTATAAAACTATAAAATTATTAAATTATATATATTAAAAAACTTTATATAAACATATATGTTTGAAATCACAAGATGATTTGAAATCATAAGTAAGATAAAATAATTTGAAAACCCGAATTTGAACCTGGAGTGCTATTCAGAGTCTTACATATAAACTAAACTCTATTACTATATTTTTCTTGAACTTTTGAAATCTTGATATCTTGATAATCTGATTACTCATGTGTCTCAAATCTCTTCTGAATCCTAAATCTCTTGAAACTCTAAACTGTACAGTCTTTAGTATTTAAGTCCTGTATACAAACCCTGCATATATATATATATATATATATATATTCTAAATAGAGATGTTAGTATATATTTTTATAATGATAATTGAAATAAGGTTCTTGTCAAAAATTGCCTTTTTAATCCCTTAGCCTCACGAAAAAGGCCAAGGACAACAAAGAAAACAAATGTCCAAGTACAAGAAGCCCTATACCATACGACCCTTGAGGAAAATGCTACTCCTTAATTCAATATTTAAAACTTTGAAACATAGCTAGTGTTAGTGAAGTAGTGAATAGAAATGAGGAAATTAGCATAAAGCTAGGTAGAAACAACTGCATATAATGCATGAGATGTTAAAATCTACAATACAGCCAAGGGGAAATTATGCAATCTTCTACATAAAATTAACTGGATAACCAATTTTGTTCAAAATAAAAGCAATACCCAAAAAAAAGATATAGATACATCCATTAAGGTTATAAAATGTATTTCTCTCCAAGGGTTGGATAGTGCGTCACTTTTGGCTGTTGGAGGCACCAAAGAGTGTTACATACTGACGGTTATTGGATAATTATGGAATAACTGGCTCAATATTTTTCCTTTGGTCGATATAGCTACGGTCAAATAGAAAATATCAAAGTTATTAATTTATACATTTCTTTTGATTTGAGAATAATATTGATCTTTAATATGGAAGTTCCCCTTTGATTATAATTATATCATGGCATAATCTAATGCTCGATTATTAATACCCATTTAAATCGCCAAAAAATAAGAATGTCGATTAAAACGAACAACTAATTCCTTGCAATTGCTTAATATAATTGTGAGATGAATGTAACTTATATAGTAATCAGGTAAGATAAGATAGAATCATTTCAATTAATAACGTAAGTAAATATTAGAGTGGTGTATAGTTATTGACTAAACAGACACAATCATTTTGCAATATAAAATCATGAGTAATACTCAAAGAAGTATCCTGCTTATTCTTTTCCAATTTTGTTTAGATATGCACTTGCCTTGGAATCATTTTATATAGAGAAATATACATATACGAAAACAAAAATGGAAAGTGAACAATGTCGCAATACTAATGTGACTGCCTATGTACTAATTACACGATTATGTCAAATGTAGTTCTTGTACTACTATCTCGTATAGCCTAATAAAGGGTAAATAGTTATGAAGGGTTTACCTACAATCACAAAGTTAGCACCATGTTATATAATAATCAAGCATTTAAAATGAGAAGACCAAAACCGAATAAGTTAGGAAACTTCATATCATATGGATTCCTACTCTTCTCCTAAAAATTTTAGGCTTAGTGCACAAAAGTAAAAGTATCACAAGTTCTTAGCATAACGTAGATTACAGTTGCGGTGCTACTTATAAAGTTTCTATCTACGTGCTTCCTATTGTAATATTCTGTTCGCTCCTTTTCTATGAATTAGAAAAGTGCAAAATTATTATACGTTACTGTAAGCGCACTGGTGTGTAGTATAAGGTCGAACACAGGGATTTGGTTAAAAGTTAATAAAATTTAAATCTTAGGCAAGTTATAAAAGATTAGATGATAGTGAAGAAATTGAAATTGCAATTTAGTTTGGATCAAAACTAATTGAATCAACAGTCAAATTATAATTATCAATCTAAAGGTAAATAAAAATTAACTGAAAATAAAATGAACAATTAAAAAATACTAGAATTAAGTAAAAATTAGAGAACAAAAGTAAATAACTAGAAAGTAAATTAAAAATTGGGATTATTGTCAAACCCAGTCAAATGATCAATCCCTAATAAGGGAACAAAAATAAAATTGTGTTTTAGTAGATCTATTAGTTTTGATAACACAATTTGCTATGGAAATGCAAGAGAAAAATAAAGAAAACAAGAATAAAACTTTAATGGAAAATAAAAGGAAATTTTTACAATGAATGTAATGGGTATATATAGTGGATGGAGTCTCCTTTTCACATGAACATGTGACCTTGGTAAAATCTTCATATATATTTTCTTTATCAAAACCGAATTATTTTCTTCATGATGATGGATTTGAGTTCCAATCTTTGACATATGGAAATTATCAATGGTGCAAATCAAGATGTGATATACACACTGGAAGGAATCTTGTTTGAAATCAATGATTGAATCATGTACAACGATTCAATTTGTTTTCCATGAGAAATATGTTTATTTCCTAATGTTTTTATTAGTGTATATATACGCATACATACGCATGAATATACATATAAATATATAATATATTACTAGTGTTTATATATTTGTCAGATCATAGGCGGTAGGTGTGCAATATCCATATTTTAATTCTTTATAAAAAAACAAAGCACTAATAAAGATAAAACTCAACACACTTCATCTAAATTTTCAGTCTTTACCAGTGAGCTACAACATCCTTTGAGATTGAACTAGTGTTTACATGGGGAAGTAGCTTTTTCTTTGTAAATAATCTTTTATTGAGGTGAAGAAGACTTATATTCTACAATTTGTGAAAATCATAAAAGTACCCAATGTAATATTTATTTATCTTTACTATAATGCGAATTCTCTAAATATGGTGAAGCTTTTTAAATAGTTCCACAACAACCCTTTACCCTTCAGCAAGCTGAATGAAACAATCAAACAACCAATTCGAATTTAGGGCAGAAATGTCAATTTTCGTTCCACTACCCATGACTCTGTACGGTTTTGTCAGCGCGTTTTCTTTTTTAATTCTTTTTTTAACCCACTTCCTTCTGCTCTCTGTAGTCCACCTTCTTCGTGGTCTCCCCATTTTGTCAGCTTCCTGTCAACCCTAAAATTTCACCAAATTTCAATATTATTCACCATTTACTTCCTTCCACCTTTACCTCCTTCTGCTCTTATCTGTTGCTGTTTCTTTCCCTCATATCTGCCATTTCTTTCCCTCATATCTGCCATGTCCACTTCCTTCTTCACACTCTATCCGCCCGACCGATTCTCAATACCTACTTTTTCTTTTCAATTCTCCCCAGATCTACCACTGTTTCATCCGTTTCCTCCTCAACTACACGATTGCCCACACCAGCGCTCTAAGGTATTTCACCACCATACAACCTGTAACCGTCATTACTAATTTGATTTATACGGCTTTCTTTTCATTTTTGTACGATCGAATTTAGTTTGTTGCTTTTCTATTTGCAGAATTATGTGAAAACTTGGCTTCTTTTACTTCGTCGTGTAAGATTTCGTAGATCTGGAACACCTTCGACTGCCGACCAATGACGTTATCTTCTCCACTCCTCCTCGCTTATGCCACCGAGGTAAAATCGTTACCTTTTTCTTGCTTTAATTCTCAATTTCTAATGATTTTTATACTATATTTATTTAAGTGATTACAACGGATCTACTGACCCTCCACTCTATCTACTATCAACCGTGAAGGAGGCAGTATATGTTTTGATGTGGTATTGCTATTGATTTGAGGTATTTACAGCTTTGTTTTCCTGATTGTTAACAATCTGCTAGAATTTTAGTTGTCGCATTACACAACCAATTCAATTTTGAGTTATTCATGGTCTGATTTGTACATTACTAATATTTAAACTTAACGTGAATGACACAAGATTACCTGTTATGCAACCATAACAGCTAGCTTATGCATATAATGTTTAAATTGCTTGACCCTTCAATCAGTCAGCCTTGATTAAACATTCAACATGGATATTAATTTTACTTAGCTATAAATTAATGTTAAAATTTATCGTGCTTTCTATTGCACTGATGTTAGTTGGCCAGTTCCATTGTCATATACGAAAGCATACATATGTTTTTCATAACAATGCTTAATTTAAATATACCACTCATCTGAAGGAAACACTAAATCTGTTAAGAAAATTATCATATTATTGCCTAAAGTACACATGCAACTCGCCACATTAGTTTACATTTGTTGTATTTTTAATTGGCATTTCATGGAATAAAGTAGCTGTTGATTTAACTTTTTTTAGATTTAATTTTTTGATGGAATAAAGTTGCTTCTAGAATATATTAACATAGTTATATTTATTTTGATCATTGATTTGCACTTTTATCCTAAAAAGGTTGGAAATGGTCTGCAATTCACTATAAATTGGTTACTATATTACTGTTTTTTTGGACATCAATGAGTACAGAATATGTTAATATAGTTATATTTATTTTGATCATTGATCTGCACTTTTATCCTAAAAAGGGTGAAATGGTCTGCAATTCACTATAAATTTGTTACTCTATTACTGTTTTTTGGACATCATGAGTACATTTTTCAAATGATACTCATTTTTTTAGTTATCATGTTTCAGACAATACTAATTATTTAGTCGATGATCTATCGTGTGCAATAGCCAAATATCGTTTATACATTATATGTGTATGTGTGAGTGCGCATACTCATATTAACTAATGGTGTTGCTTTGCTTAGCTTATGCTAAATAGATGAGACCTGCTCATCACCAGACTGAAATCAAACTATTTTCCTTCTTTTGAATTTCTTTTTGCATCTTATTTTACTCTGTTCTTACCTTATGCTTGCTTCTTTTTTTGATTTGCTGAAAGGTCTATTTCATTTTCTCTTAAATGGTTTCAGCAAAAAATATCCTGAAATCAAATATGAATTCATCTCTGCACCGTAAGATAAGTTATGTTCTCTCTACAAACTCATGCATTTTCCTTTTTTTTTTCTTTTTTTTCTCAGTTGAAAGTTGAATTCCTAACAAACATCATATTTTTTACACTTCTAAAAAGGAGACCACCTTTATGTTGTATAATTTTCATATCCATTGGTATTTTAATTTCTATCACTCAGCTATATCATATTTTTTACTATTTATGTTGTGAATAAGGAGGCAATCTACTGTATTTTGACAAGGCATGCCTAGATTTGAGTTATACAGATCTTAGTTTTCCTGAATGTTAAGTAAAAGTTTGATTTTCTTTTGGATAGATCTTTACTAATAGTTTATTTCGTGATTTGTTCTGTTAGCTTCTCGGTATTCTTGTATATTTTTTCAATTGTAACATTTTCCCTCCATTTGTACATTTCAGGTCATTTCGATTCCAAAATAAATAATCAAATCCCTTAACTTAAGAACTTACAAAATCAAATTTTAAATTTCATGATGCTTTAGAGGTAAAACAACTATATATTTATGTCAGCAAGATGACTTACTTTTCAACTCTGAGCTTTCGTCTTTTATAAAATTTCAGCTGGAAGCATAACATATCCAAAACCTAGATCTCACTAGAAGTCTAAACTGCTGGAATTCTGGAAAGGGTAATACATATTCATTGACATTTTTTTTTGTTTTTCATGCATTGTTTTTTCCCAAGCAAATCTCACTAGAAAAATGGAGTAAGCATTTGAACGTCTTTAAAATCAGTATTTTATAAGATTTTTGCATCTCTTAGAACGTTGGTTTTCCAGTAGATTATACAAGCAATAATAACTGTAACTATAAGGAAAAAAATAGGGAAATGTTAGGTATGAGGAGGCGATGTTAAAAGAAGGAAAAGACTCAACGATTAAGAATTTGTGATAAACCTTTTCATCTGCTTTATTCTTGGTTTTCAAAGTTTAAGCTTTGTTGTGGTAAAACTATTTTCTGATTTATACTTCTTGAGTACAATATAAAAATCGTAGATTTATTTAAGTAGATTCATAAAGTATATTACTACGAGCAAATGCACTTTGTTTTATAATAAGAACTAATATTTTGTTACTATATTCTTTCTCTATGAAGATTTGAGGGAGCATTTGCGGCAACTATGCTTATGTTACCCACTCTATGAAAAAATAATTATTTTGTCAGAATCTTTTTTATTTGGAAGTTTTTTATTAATCCGATTTGGTTTATTTTTGTTCTATTTTATGAGTTTAATGTATGAACATTTGTATTTTGCTTACAAAATTGTCGTTGAGAAAAACTATGTAGTTATATGACTTTTTTCTTCTTCTGATTGATAGCTACAAATTAGTAATGCAATGCTCAATAAGAATAATATTATATTGATCGTCCTACAATATATTTTTATCTTTGAATTCATCTTGATGGTTCATAATAAGACTTTGCTAAAACGACTATTGCATTAGGTCACATTTTTTACTCGATGTTAGTCATTTTTTCATCCACATACACATTTTCCGTTAATCAAAGATCATAAATATGATCCAAAATGAACAAATGAATTTTATGTGCTTATTATGAAAAATGTACACACATTTTCTGCTTTATTGTTTTGCACTGTCTTCTTTTGTTATAGATATTCAACATTTCAACAATCAATGTTTTCAGTACTAAGCAATGCATCAACAGATAACCTAGGAAAACTAAATGCATTAATTTTCTCATCCATTATCTACCAAGAGCGTGATCGTGTACTGAAACTTTCCTACTGTGAAAATGACTAGATTGACATCCGTTAAGTTCAATTTTAAACACACTATCTATTCTTATGTTGGTTTTCGAATTGCTTTTATCTATGTTATGAAATAGTTTGAATATAAATGCAAATATGAAGTATCCAACAATTGACAAAGCATATTCAAATTACATATTTATATCATATTTTTTATAGTCTTTAGTCTTGATTGAAACTAGATTAACCAGAGATGATATTAAGCTATCATGGTTAACGTATTCAGGATTGTTAGATCACTGTTGTTTTGATTATTATTGTTTAGCTTCTGGATTTCCTACGATTACTGTTTTAATTATTATGGTTAACGTACTTATGACATTGACTTGGAGAAACCACCTTAACCCGAATAAGCTATCTTGGACCAATTCCAATTATGATGGATTTATTTCAATTGCTGATAATGTGTTTAAATGGCCATATTTAACAGAAATCCATGACTATTGCTTCATAGTCCATTTTGTTTCAGGTAATATTTACTTGATTATTTTTTGTTCGAATTGCACACAATGATGGCTTATTACTAAATGACATTATCCATTTTTACCTTTTTTCTTACTTACGCAGCTTGCAGAAGCAGGCAGGATCGAGGCATAGTATCTGGTCAGACGTTCAACTTAATTGACATGCAACTTCCACCTTCTTGCATTTTGCTTTAAACACCGTCTATTCTCAGTTTTGTTTTATGCAATAATATGTACTCACGGTTTCAGAATTGTATTTGAAATAAACATACATTCCACTCTTTTCTGTGAACCTTTCACATTACATAGCTCCTACATATTATGTAACACGTCTGTACAGTTTTTTTTTTGTTACCTTTTTCCCACCAGTGTGCCATTTTCCTGCTCTTTTCTGCTTTGTTACGTTCATATTGCAACATTCTTTATTTCTATACACAACATAGCGCAACGATTGTCCATTTTAAAGCTTATTTCCGGTTTTGGTCAAGTACATCTATGCATACGCCCATCGTGCTTGCATGAGTACTGGTATATAAATATAATAAAGATAAGATTGGAGCATAAAAATAAATGCTTTTAAGTGTCGATCAAATAACCCCACACTTATCTTCTACTTGTCCTCCAGTAAACAATAAGAAAAACCAAAGTAGACAGGTCACTTTTCATAGCAAACACGACTGCGTTGAGTATATGCAACAGGTCGTTAAGCCTCAAGGTGTTCCTAGTAGGATGAGTGGTGTCTCTAGAGAGTTTTCAATAAATCATAGTCGCAAAATCCAAATGATGTTATGAACTAATGCAACTATATTGATGTGCACGTAAAAATGCACATTTATATTCACATATTTATTCTTGTTTAGTGCTAATAAATGTCATATATGTGTATTTTATCATGTTTAAACAATAATTGAATTGATTTCAAAACATCTTGCATTTATCATCATATAGGGGGAAAATGGTCATTTTTGTGCTTGTATTATTTTGAGAATGTTTACTTGGACATTTTTCATATTTTTATAGAAATTGGATGCATGTAGAAGAAGACTACATAAAGATATATATGCATACGAAGGAAAAAGAAGGAAATCAATGCCTTAACCAAAAAAATGAAAGGGAAATCAATCAATGGAAAAAAGGGAATCAATTCAAATAGAGGATTAATGGAGGACCCCACTCACACTCCCTCCTTTAGTAGGGACAAAAATTATGGCTTCATGAATCATTATTGCTAAAGACAAAATGAAGTTTAAGGAAGGGGCATTCTTGGTAGCACGCAAAAAGTGAATTAGGGTTTAGTCATGTATAAATAACTCATGTATGCGAATGTAAAAGGCATCTTGGATTTTTAGTTTAGAGTGGAGGCTGAAATAAAAAGTTCTATTTTTCTTCCATGGCTTCTTAGCCATTTTTTTAGTAATCTCTCGTTTTAATGCAATCTTAATTTGTCGTCTTTTATTTACATTTTATTTTCTTTTATGCAAGTAGATTAATTATAGTTTAAGTTATTTAGCCTGCATTTTCTTTTATTTCTTTCATGTTGCAAACTACATTTGCTGTTAAAATAACAAACATGAGAGGCTAAATCCCTACAACTTAGGGATAATGAAGCTCTCTTTATTCATGTAGTTTCAATATACTTGTTTATTCATGATCTCTTTTTGTGCTTTAATTCATATTGATGGTTATGGTTTTTGTGTTCATTATTGAGTTCGATAGCCTATAGTGTTGACACCACATAGGCTATGCTTGTTCATATGCTCACCAATTACCTCTTCATCTACATATGATTATGGTAATTAAGTGGAGTTTGAAATCTAAATTTGATGGTTTATACTCCTAATTAATAGGGGATAAGACATGCTTAAAGTACGATTCAATTTCAACTTGCTACCATTTTGCATAAAATTAGTAAAGTTGTTTAAGAGGTGTGACAAAATTTGATGGCTTATGTTAGGCTAATCAATAGCACAAATAGGTCACGCTTAGAATAGTCATATTAATTCAATTAACTATTGACCAAAAAGAGAGATCATGGTTTCATTTTATATTGATTCATGTGATCTTGAGAGTGAATTTGCTCCTAATTTGTCATTTAATCTCTTATTTTTCAACCAACATTTGTAGTTAATAGTTTGTTAGATTTTGCTAATTTTTAGCTAGTTAGTTAACATTCTCACTCGCTTTCGGTTTAATTTGATTGAGTAATTTTAGAATTAATTCATTCCCTATGGATCGACCCGTATTCACCATGTACTACGATTGTACGTCGTGCGCTTGCGGCATTATCACGATATTTCGTGTTAATGGTTTTCTAATTTAATAGAATATCCGTTTAGTGAACAAGTTTTTGGCGCCGTTGACGGGGAAAGAATTTAATTTTAGTTTTATTCCTCGAACTAATTTTCTTGTTTGTTTTTCTATAAAAAGAAAGAAAGAAAAATTTGTGTGTTGTTCATAGTTTTTCTGTTTTGTTTTGATCTTTTGTTGTGTCATTTTGTATATGCTTGTTTTTGTGTTCATTAAAAAGAGAAAGTAATAAAAAAAAGGAGTTGTGTGTTTTGTTCCATTTTGTGTTTGTGTTTTGTTTTACTTTTGTTTGTGTGTTTGTTTCTTTTCGTTTGAGTGTTTTTATTTTGTGTGTATGTGTGTTGATAGATTTCATATTGTGTTAGTTCTTCTATTTCCTCTCTCTTAAAAAAAATTTAAACACTTGCCTTTTGTTCAGTCTCTTTCGCATTTTTTGTGTTTTCAATTTCCTTTCTTTCTTTCCCTTTATCTCTCTCATTTATTCCTTTCCTTTGTACAATTCTTACAAAAAAAAATAATAATAATTAAAACCCAATTTATTGCTTGCCATTTATTTTATTTTTCCCCTTCCTTTCTCTTTAATATTCTTTCCCTTCTCTGCCTTATTTCTAATCCAAATTTCTGCCTCCTACCATCTTTCCCTCATCTACATCTTTCTCATCTTTAAAAGGTTAAACATCAATAACCATCTTCTCTTCACCACTTCCACACAACACACAAAATTCACCAATACAACAGCACCCACGGGCATATCCACCTTTCTCACCACCAAACAGTGCCTGTCAAAATCACTTCACCGCCAACCGACTACGAACAACCATCACCCATCATACTGCCATCTTCATCCATAAAACAACCAAATACCTTCAATCCCTCAGCCTACACAGTCCACGTCCATCTTCCTACCATATAAACAAACGACACTGAATACAATCAAGAACAAATTTCAGTTGTAATTGAGGAAGGTCGGAATTTGATTGAGCCAAATTTCAGATTTGCAGTGGTTGTGAACGAAGAACAAATTTTGCTGAGTGTTTTGAATAGTGAATTAAATTAAATTGCACTAGGCCAGCTTGGGTATTTGCGTATGTTTATTTTGGTCTTTGTTAGTTTCTTTGGTTCTGTGTATTTGTATTTGCTGTGTGGTGTTGAAATTGTATGGGTATTTTTCTTCTGATATAATATATTTCAGTTGTTTTTCAGGTTGCAGGATTTAGCAGGAAGGAACTTGTTTGGTTGACTCAGCGCTGCTTATTTATTTCCAAAAAAAAAATGTTATTGTTCATCTGTTTTCAGGTTGCAGAAATTGAAGAGGCTTGCTTGCTTTGAATTCCTTTGCTGGCTAAATTGCTTTGCGCTTGCTTAATATAAAAAAAATCACTTCTCTTTCATTGTATATACACTGTTCTCACTTTTCAGGTTGCAAAAAGAAGAGAAATTGCTTTGCATTGCTAAATTGCTTGAATTTGTCATGCTTGAACTCGCTTGGAATTGTTAAATTGCGAAGCTTTGCTTGCTTATTTGCTTGCCAGTAAAAAAATTGCCGCTAAAAAAAAATCTGCACGCTCTGGTATTTTTTTCTCATTCTTGTTTGATTTTCCTCGCATTGTTGGTTGCTTGCATTTGCATTTAAAAAAAAATCCAAAAACAAAACAAAAAATTCATTCGTAATTACATCATTAAATCACGTTTAATTTCTATTTTGCATTCATCTCGTTTTATTTTCATTTTTGTAGGACTTTTTATATTTTGACAAATTGGTTTATTTCTAACGAATTATTTCTCGGTGTTTAGACTACGTCAGAGTAATAAGCGCTTATAAATATTACGGTGATTCGTAAATATTATAACTGTTTTTCCTCTGAAGGTACTTAAACCTTCGGTCGCATTGCTAGGGTGATTTCTGGTGCATCGATAACTCCTGTCCGGTAATTGGCTAAGAAATCTTTTGTTGAAATTAATCTAACCGTCATTATATAATTTTAGATAATTGTAAATAAGTAATTTGCATTCATATAGTTGCATTAGATCCATGCATACATAAAAAAATTCAAAATAAATAAATAAAAACTCTTTTGTGAATATTTCTTTCTCTTAAAAAAAAATTCTTGAAAATGTCTCGATTTCCTTCTTCCTACGGATTTTACGATAGTTGTGAAAATCAATATAATCCATATAATTTTACACAAAATTCATATGGATAATTTTAATAACAACTATTGTACAAACAATTTGGATTTTACGCCACCAACTTTTCAAAATTTTCAAAATAATCCTATTTGTGCACCACCAAATTTTCAAAATGATGATCAACCCTCAAGTCTTGAAATAAGTGTTCAAGCTCTACGTGAAGAAAGTCAAAGATTTAATGAATCAAGTCGAAGATTAATTGAATTAATGTGCAACAATTCAAGTCAAAGTTTTTGAAATAATCAAAATTTGAATTCACTTCCAAATTCAAATAATTTTGATTATAATCCTTGCCAATTAAATTTCGAACTCCAAAATGAATTTCAAATTCTAAATGGGAATGTGAATAACTTTTCAAATGGTTTTGGCAACGGGAATAATTTCAATGATGGTGCGATTAACGATCTTTGTTCTCAACAATATCAAATTGAAAATTCTCATGTTAATAATTATAAATTTGATTTTGTTGAGCAAGTGAATGAAATTCATGATAATCACAAGAATTTGTTGCTTCAAGACTACTTGAATTTTGGTGAAAAACAAAATAATCAAATCCGAACGTGTGATGATTCAAATGATAATCCACCTTTGCCCACAATCGACGATTTTCAAATAACAACTTTTGAAATTGATTAAAATCATAATGAAGTTGTTGAAAGCTCTGTAATTGATCTGAATTTGAATTCTTTTGAAAACAAAGACGTCAATCTTCAATTTGATCTTCCTCTCTCAAATTCTGAAAATTTTGAAAATTTAACAACTTTAGATTGTCAACCTGAAAAAATGATGAAGTTGTTAACAACCGTTTAAGTGAGGACGATTTTGATGAGCGAAAACTTCTTAAACTAATTGACGATAATGTTGTTGGGTTTGAAACTAAAAATGAAAATTTTGAAAATTTTGAAATTCTTGAGGTTGAAAATAATGAAACTGCTGAATGTGATCTTGAACACAATGATGATTTTTCAAAAACTGTTGAAACTCCTTGTGACTTGATCGTTTCAACTGAACCTCACTATGATCACTTGTTTTTCAATGATAAATTTATGCAGTATATGAACACTTTCTGGAATAACACCGTTTTTGAGAAAACACGATTTCAAAATTTACTGAAACTTCATTTGTTTGGTTTTAACTTTAGGTTTACAAATGAACCTTTAGTCAACAAAATTTCAAATATCAAAACGAAACTGAACAATATTTCTCAAAACAAGTGTGAGGGTGAGAATGATGCACACGTCTCTCAATTTATACATCATCTAAACAAATCATACTTTGTTTTTGAAACTTTTACTGAATCCCGGTTCGATGACCTCTCTTTAGTTGCTACAGAAATCTATTTTGATTTTCGGATCAATTGTAAGCTCAAAATTTTAAAATTAGCAACTCAAACCTTTGAAAAAAACCTTCCTCCAAAAAACCTTTGAAAGAACAAAATTTGTTTTTCCAAATCTGAAATGTAATATAAAATTCTTTATGATTTAATTTTTCGTGCTTCAGCTGTGTCTCATAATCTTAATGAGGCTGATCTATTGGTTCATTGTGGACCGGTTCATCTATTCGATGACAACATATTTTCTGCATGCACATTTGGTAAGTCACACTAACCCTTTTTGTACATATGTAAATATTTCTCTTTCGTTCGCTCATTGTGTCATTCATTGACGTGGGGACAAATCAAGTGTGGGGGAGTCTCATTTTCATTCTGTTTTGCATAGTTTAAGTTAGCATTTTTTCCCTTTCTCTTTTTGCATTTTTTTTCTTTTTTCTTTAAATTAAAGAGAGTAAAAGTTTCACACTTCTATTTACTTTTAAATAAGACATGATGGAGTTAGCATATAATTTTGGTTGTTCGATTTAAATATTTAAAAATTTACTTCTCTTAGCGGATCACAAAAGGAAAGTTTGAATTATGGCCAAATAAGGTGTAACTGGTATATTGGGAAATTCGTAAGTGATGAGTATGAAATGTTTTCTGAATTGTAATCCGATTAAATGAATGGTTGATTTTGACTACTTGCGATAACATTTTAGATATTTTAAGCGAAGTTGTGCTAAGATATTCTCGCTTAACTCTCTCTCTTATTTTATTTTTAAAAAAGAGAAGAAGAAAAAAAGAAAAAAGTATGTATGTATATATTAATAATTCAAGGGTATCCAACATTACTAGTACATCTCGCGTTGGTGTGCAAACCCGCCAAGCTCTTTCCGACACCTTGTTGACAATGTTAGCGTCGGTATATCTTGGTCTCATTTTATGAGTTGGGCACCTAAAGATTACTGACATCTTGTTGACAAAGTCAGGGTCGGTCTGCACAATCCGCTATGCTCTGTCCCAAACTCTCACGAGTGGTATACCTTGGTCTTTTCGGTTAGGTGTTTGTAAATAGTAATAATGTAAATTTTTTGTAATAAATAGAGAGTAAGCACTTGAAATTCAAGCACACTCTTCACTTATTCGACCTAACTTGTTAACAAAAAGGAAGTTGAGATGCCGTTTTACGATTGTTGATATCGATTATAGAATTCATTTCATATTTGCACTATGTTTTTACCAAAACAATCGGCCAAGCAGGAGGAGTTTGTGATGATAACATGAATTTTGTTTGAAGTTTTGATTAGTAACGGACTCAAATTTCATAGCGACGACCCAAATTTGTGTTAACTCATTCGTGTAATATTTAAAAGTAAATTATCCATTTGTAAATATTCCTTTAAAAGCTTGCATTCATATTGTAAATATTTTCGAATCTTGCATTTTGTAAATATTTTTTGCATTTAACTTTTGGATTTTGTGGGTAGTATCCGCTGAAAACCCTCATGAGACAACACTCGTCCTACTGGGGACACCCAGAGGTTTAACGGCTTGTTGCGTACGCTCAATGCAATCGCGCTCCCTACGAAAATGGGTTTAGTTTAGTTTTTACTTTATTCGAGGACGAATAAAAAGATAAGTGTGGGGGTATTTGATGTGCACGTAAAAATGCACATTTATATTCACATATTTATTCTTGTTTAGTGCTAATAAATGTCATATATGGGTATTTTGTCTTGTTTAAACAATAATTGAATTGATTTCAAAACATTAAGCATTTATCATCATATAGGGGGAAATGGTCATTTTTGTGCTTGTATTATTTTGAGAATGTTTACTTGGACATTTTTCATATTTTTATAGAAATTAGATGCATGTAAAAGAGGATTACATAAAGATATATATGCATACAAAAGAAAAAGGAGGAAATCAATGTCTTAACCAAAAAAATGAAAGGGAAATCAATCAACGGAAAAAAGGGAATCAATTCAAATAGAGGATTAATGGAGGATCCCACTCACCCTTCCTCCTTCTTTAGTAGGGATAAAAATTATGGCTTCATGAATCATTATTGCTAAAGACAAAATGAAGCTTAAGGAAGGGGCATTCTTGGTAGCACGCAAAAAGTGAATTAGGGTTTAGTCACGTATAAATAACCCATGTATGTGAATGTAAAAGGCATCTTGGATTTTTAGTTTAGAGTGGAGGCTGAAATAAAAACCTCTATTTTTCTTCCATGGCTTCTTAGCCATTTTTTTAGTAATCTCTCGTTTTAATGCAATCTTAATTTATCGTCTTTTATTTACATTTTATTTTCTTTTATGCAAGTAGATTAGTTGTAGTTTTAGTTATTTAGCCTGCATTTTCTTTTATTTCTTTTATGTTGCAAACTACATTTGCTATTAAAATAACAAACATGAGATGCTAAATCCCTACAACTTAGGGATAATGAAGCTCTCTTTATTCATGTAGTTTCAATATACTTGTTTATTCATGATCTCTTTTTGTGCTTTAATTCATATTGATGGTTATGGTTTTTGTGTTCATTATTGAGTTCGATAGCCTATAGTGTTGACACCAAATAGGCTATGATCGTTCATATGCTCACTAATTACCTCTTCATCTACATATGATTATGGTAATTAAGTGGTGTTTGAAAAGTAAATTTGATGGTTTATACTCCTAATCAATAGGGGATAGGACATGCTTAAAGTACGATTCAATTTCAACTTGCCATCATTTTTCATAAAATTAGTAAAGTTGTTTAAGAGGTGTGATAAAATTTGATGGCTTATGTTGGGCTAATCAATAGCACAAATAGGTCATGCTTAGAATAGTCATATTAATTAAATTAACTATTGACCAAAAAGAGATATCATGGTTTCATTTTATATTGATTCATGTGATCTTGAGAGTGAATTTGCTCCTAAGTTGTCATTTAATCTCTTATTTTTCAACCAACATTTGTAGTTAATAGTTTGTTAGATTTTGCTAATTTTTAGCTGGTTAGTTAACATTCTCACTCGCTTTCGGTTTAATTTGATTGAGTAATTTTAGAATTAATTCTTTCTCTTTGGATCGACCCGTATTCGCCACGTACTACGATTGTACGCCGTGCGCTTGCGGTATTATCACGATATTTCGTGTTAACGATTTTCTAATTTAATAGAATATCTGTTTAGCGAACATATATGAACGCAGAAAAAAATGCAAATTATGTCCATGGTCTCTTAAGTTGACAATGACTCCTCTTATTATGGTCTTCACTTGTTAAGATCAGTTGTTTTCAAGCTATTTTTGGTGCAATAATGAATAAAAAACTTCTAACTGAAGTATAATTCCCATTAACCATAATCATTAGAAGGTTAGATATTCATGCCAACCACATTTCCATAATTAATAACGTGTACCCAATCTTTTTCTTCATTTTTAGATTTTTTTTCCTTATTCAGATGCACAAAAAAACGAAACAACCATCGAAGACTACGACAAGTCGTTCGTCTTCGTAAGGTGTAGGGCAAACCAGTCCGTGCATTTATACCCCTTGGACCTCCACTACAGTGGGTTATTTTTTCTTGGGGGATAGTTTCTTACGGTAGGGATCGAACTCGCGACCTTTCACCAAGAAGGGGAACACCCCTAACAACTAAGCTACTATCACGGACTTCAGATGCACAAATATATGACGTGTGATTGAAAAATGAGTTATGCATTGGTAAAGGAAAATTTTCAAGTTCTAACATTTAGATGAGAGGGCAAGTGCATATATTGAGTCTTTGGAAAATAAGAAACAAAAAAATATTGGGGCATTATTATAACCCTTTTTTCCTTTCACTCTCCTTTTCATGCTACAACACTTTAAGGAAGTGGGTGGTCAATGAAATAATGCTAAAAAATGATGATTTTTTTCTTTCATCAATTTGCAATTTTTTAGTGCATCAATTTTACATGCATTTTTTTGAATGCATCAATTTAACATGCACTTTTATTTTTCAACAAATAAAAAGTGGAATGAGAATGAAAAGGTGGTGGCGGCGATGACCATATGCGCTCTCTTCTCTTCTTAGTGAGTCATTGCAAACTTCATGAAAGGAATTCTCAATTTTTTTCTTTAGTATTCTTACTCTTAGAATTTTGAAATCCAACGTCTCACAAGTTTGGAATTACATAATAAAAAGGTTTAATGGAAGATAAGTAATGTTTCATAAATCAAATAACTCATATGTAACACCCTCACATTCCTTATGTCATCCATATGCGGATTTGATTAAGGAAGTATGGAGCGTTGCAGGTATATAAACGTAAAACATCACAGAGACCGAGATTTCACAAGACATAAAAATAGTAAATTTACATGGGAAGAAGAAACTTTCTTTTTTAAATAAAAAACCATATTTGTTTCAATTGATCAAATATTTACAAAGTGTCATGTCTCAAAATCTCAGTCAAAAATAACATCAGAGTAAAACAATATTATCCTCCAAATAGCCAAAAAGATACAACCTAACCTTGAAAATAAAACATGAAGTAATCCATCTTTTGCGGAAATCCTTCACGACAAAATCGACAAAGAAGTCTGAACTATACACTTTCTCCTTGTAAGCCTAGGGGAAACAGAGAAAAGAAGAAAGGAAATGGGTCGGACTTAAGCCCGGTGAGCTGCTATCCAGGTCGACTGCTAAGTTAAGGAAAACAGATAAATAATGGTTCTATTGACATAAAAGGGTAACTGTTTGTGCGTATCCAAAGGTGAACAATGACTAATATGAATTGATAATAAGGATTGGCTATTCTTATGAAAAAGAAAATGATGATAATAATGATCATACTAAAACTGATTGACTGTTTTGCATTTCTACAACCTCGAATCATAATAAATAATTAGGATGGAATTTCCTAATACTACCCATCGATCGGCTTCTTTATCAAGATGTGAATAACCTGTGCCAGCTATGGAATTTAGGGTTATCAATCCCGAGCCCATTAACCAAAAAAACTCAACATTAATCACGGGTGTTACAGTGTCTTATCTCCCCTATTTGTAATGATGCACACTCATCGTTCCGCTGAAACGCGCCTGTACCTACCTCGTTTTTGAACCTCTTACTATCCATATCAGTAAAGCGTGTCTTAGCCTCTACCTAGTGCCAGACTCCGATGATAACAACAAGGATACTAATTGATACAGGTTCCACACAAAATGCACTTGACACAAGTCACCCTAGACTTGGTCCCCAAATTATAACTAGGATTTCTACGACCCCCTTATATCACATCGGAATGGATCCTTTAGCTTATTAATCACGCAAGTTTAACTTAACAAGCTTAAGTTCATTAATAAGCATAATATAACCTCGTGTTATATTCCTCGGCTATAATTAACATTTCTAAATAAATTTAATCTTTTTATACAACCCTTCCCCATGTCACTTAATGCCCATTAAGTCCAATTATTCACATGTTACACGTTTTCCATTTACATGTTACTTAATGTCTAATTAAGTACAATTCATTACAATTTACATGTTCTCCAAATACATGTTACTTAATGTCCAATTAAGTACAATTCATTCCAATTCACATGTTTTCTAATTACATGTTACTTAATGTCCAATTAAGTACAATTCATCCTAACTCACATGTTTTCTAATTACATGTTACTTAATGTCCAATTAAGTACAATCCATTCCAATTCACATGTTTTCTAATTACATGTTACTTAATGTCCAATTAAGTACAATCCATTCCAATTCACATGTTTTCTAGTTACATGTTACTTAATGTGTAATTAAGTACAATCCATTATTTGAATGTAATATTCGTTGTTCTCCAACATGCCAAAAGTCCCTTTTTAACATGCTTTCAATATTATCTCAATATTACAGTTCATTTGTTGATTACATCTTTTAATCAAATTTCAACATGCCTCTTTTATACCCGTTATTGTATAAAATTTCACTAAGCCCTGATTAATCCTTTTTATACATTTTTCTTATTATTATCCAATTGAGATATTATCATCTCATCTCATGTTTTAACCCAATTTGCGTAAAAATAAAAACAAACGAAAGGTTTAGGCTCAAAAAGGCCTAAACTCAACACTAGAAATTAATAGGAAATGACACAGGCTCAGATGGATAGAAACAGATCCGAAATAAAAATAGGGCTAATTAAAGAACTACAATGAAATATCATACGAAGAACAAAATTGTAGATAATTGAAGTAACTACAGTAATGGATTTACTGAAATATACTAAAAGGGAAGAACAGGAACATAAATCATATCTAAAAGATTTACTCACAGAGAAAATAAATAGGGATAACTGGATCTGTAAATAAACAACAAATGATTTAGATCTGTGTATAACTACATAAAGATCTAGATCTAAAACACTGTAACAACCATTATATCAATTTTAACCTCAACTTGGAAGAAATCTTGCAATCACAATAATACTCACAAAAAATTTGAGCAAATCCAATAGGCCTTGGTAGATCCTCTCTATCTATGAATATTCCCCAGAAATATGTGTAGAACCAAGCCCCAATACTCCATTAAAATTATATTTGAGAAGAAGGTTATTTGAGAGAGGTAGAGAAATGGAGTAGTGAAGATTAAGTTGCATTTTGGGGTCTATTTATAATAAAGTTAGGGTGTCTAGGTTCATTGTATTTTTTTTTAGATTTAAGGCCATTAGATTAGAAGAAGGATCTGGAAGAAAAACCTAAAAACATAACTCAAACTATTGAAATCGTGTCTGGAAAACAACGTTGTCAAGCCACATTTGGGTCGACCCACACTCTTACGGGGGTCGACACAGGGGACGACCGACTTAGCTCTTGGGTCGACCCAGTGGTCGATCTAACTTGAGTCTTATATTTTTTTTGAATTTTGTTTTAATTTTTAAACAGCTATAACTTCTTCTTTTTAAGTCTGATTTTAGCAAACCAAATATCTATCTTAACCAGAGTTTTGTAACCAATATTGCCCATTTCTCAATATTTTTATGATTAATATTTATTTTCTCAATTTATTCCTCAATTAATTAATTCGTTAATTAATTATTGTTTGTTAAAAAATCGGGTTGTTACAGTCTTCCCTCCTTTAATGATTTCGTCCCTAAATTCTCCAAGGCTAGAGGAATGTTATGAATATTATCAACCATTATCTACATCCGTCACTCAACCATTAACCATTGGCATCCATTGTCCTTAGAATTTCTAATGATTTATATGAATATATGCAAAGGTGTCATGTATATGTCTAAGCTAATGCGAAAATAAGACGGTCTATTGATTCAGTTGACCTCCTTAATGCAATTCATGTATGTGCCATGTATCCAATATGTATGCAAAAGAATCCTAATGATACATATAAAATTCTATATGTGTGCAACAACCATTCACCAAAATGAAACATCAAGTGATGATTCAACATTTTTTCATCCATATTGAAAAAGAAAAATGCACACGTCCATATGTAATATGTAAGTGTCCTAGTTTAGCTGATTCCTAATATAGTGCCTAGTATGTGTATATGCATCCACTACATCCACGGGCAAACACTTGCATCCACTTGCAACCCTGAAAGATAACATGTCTCAAACACATGTTTCAACCATTCCTTATTATCTATAAGTTCAAAATCCTAAGATCTACCATTCCCAAGGGTACCTTAGATGGAAGTTCCTAACCAAATGGAGAAGGTATTGATAGAATATCAAAGAGGAAATACTTTCCAAAAGAACACGGTTAAGAAACATGAAAATAGCCTATGAGATAAAAGATTTTATAGCTGAATCTGATAGTAACCTCTTAAAAATGTTGAGTTGTTTTAGCCAATTCCTTGGTATAGTCCTATCATCTCATCAATCCTAGTTACTTCATGGAGAAGTACATCAAATGAACTAATCCAAAAGCTTACCTTAATCTTACAAGTAAAATAACACTTTTCCTCCTTTTCTTCATCAAATTTCTAGTCTTTATTTTGTCCACCTTATGTTCCTTGTTTCATGCCACTTATACTGTCTAACCCTGTAACACCCCACCTCCATTAAGGTCACTTACAAAGAGAATGCCTTAATTTCGGTGGAGCATTATAGGTAAAAGATGCAGATAAATTACAAGATAGACAATTAAAGCAGTGGCAAATAAATAAAACTTTATTTCATTGATAAACAACTTGTACAAAGATTGTTTTACAATACCAAAGTATCCTGTCTTGTTTAACAAAACAAATAAAGAAGCATAAAACGATTTCCCCAAATAAAGCATGAGCCAGCCATAGCAGTAGAAGAGAGAGTCCAAAGCAACACGTCAAAGAGTCTTCAAGCTTGGAAAGAGTAACGGTCCAAACAAACCTGAGCTATTCCTTCCCTGACTACCTTGGGGGGGGGGGAACGGAAGAAAAGAAGACGGGAGAAAACGGGTCAGACAATAAGTCTGGTAAGTTCGGTGATTACTAGCATTTAAACAAGTAAAAGGGATCATGACAGGAGTAACAGAACATAGAACAATACCCTAATATAAGACAAGATAGGTTGAACATGTGATCACACCCATTACTATAATCTCTGCACCACCTAGCTAGTGTCTCAACTAATAATCTGTATAATATGATCCCAACCCCCGCAATTGTGGTAGCCTTCAGGTGTACATCTATAGTTAAGGATTCCACCTCAATCAGCCCAATTGCCATGAATATGTTAGATGTACCCTTACTACCCTATCGATCAGCTCCCTACCTGTATTAGCTTTTCATGTGTCTGTGTCAATCGGCCCTCTCTTGCGTGTAGCTACCCTGTGCTGGTCCCACCATAAGGTGTATCAATCATTATGATAGCGACCCCCGACACGATTCAAGAATGCACAGTGTAAAACTACTGGTACCCAGTGCCTGCTTTTTCCCACTCCGGAGTACGTGCACGCCCGTAAACCGTCGGAACCTTCACTGACGTACCCCCTGCCGTTATCTTTGACCGCTTATAATCAGCCCAGTAATCGTGCCCCACCCTGCCTAGTTTCAGGGTACCATGATACATCTATGTGGGTTACTGCTGAAATGGGTCCCCGTTACTAGGGTTTTCTGTTGGTTAAGTTTGTAGGCCTATATATACAAATATTACCCACCTACACGAGATGTACTTAACCCTCCCATCGATCCAAGCATGTTTATAAAATGGTTAAGCTTTGTAGGCCTATATTTACTAATATTACCCACCAACCCGACGTGTACTTAACCTTCCCACAGATTCAAGCATGTTTGTTTAATGGTTAAGTTTTGTGGGTCTATATTCACTAATATTACCCACCAACCCGACGTGTACTTAACCTTCACACAGATTCAAGCATGTTTATTTAATGGTTAAGTTTTGTGGGCCTATATTTACTAATATTACCCACCAACCCGACGTGTACTTAACCTCCTACTCGTCAAGTCGTGTTGGTTAAGTGGTTCTTATTAACTTAACCTTTCTCGCTTGTCTTGTTGGACTGGTTAAATGTGATTTATTAACTTAACCCCGTTCAGTCATCAGGTTATATTGGTTGAGTATTTCCCATTTAACTTAATCCCATTCGTTCATCAAGTTATATTGGTCAAGTGTCATTAATCAACTCAAGTTAGCTTAACCCGCCCACTCGTCACGTCATGTTGGTTAAGTGTTTCCTTCTGGTGTTGACTTGACCCTACCTCAAATCATGTTATATTGGTTAAGTGCTGCCCTCTCGTGTTAACTTAACCCTTCCCAGGCATCATGTTATATAATTGGTTAAGTGTTTACCTCCTGTATTACTTAACCCCACCACATGTCATTATATATTTTGGTTAAGTATTACCTTAGTTAACTTAACCCTATCATCTGCTTAATTAACATGTTACAACGGGTAAGTGTTCTAATTTTACTTAACCTCACCCACTTGTCTAATTAACATGTTGTTGCGATTAAGTATTCTAATTTTACTTAACCTTATCCACTTGTCTAATTAACATGTTGTAATGGTTAAGTGTTATAATTTTACTTAATCTGACCCACTTGCCTAGTTAACATGTTATTACGGTTAAGTGTTCTAAATTTACTTAACCTCACCTTCTAGTCTAGTTAACATGTTATAACGGTTAAACATTTACTTAACCTTACCCACTTGCCTAGTTAACATGTTATAATGGTTAAGTGTTTTCTTAATTACTTAACCATATCAATCTTGACTTAACTTTAATTTATTCATTAAAGCACCAACCACTCACATTAGATACGTCTTGTTGTGGTCACTGGATGTGCCGGTCGGTTCCGGGCAGGTTTACACCACAACTCAGTCTAACCTCGGGTTCTTTTGGGCTTGATGCACTAACCACCCACATTAGACAGGTCTTGTTGTGGTCACTGGATATGCCGGTCGGTTCCAGGTAGTTTTACACCACAACTCAGTCTAACCTCGGGTTAGGCATATTCGTCTTTTCTAAATTCCCATATTTTCTATATATGTCTAATTCTTTATGTAAATTAATCTTAATTTAATCATGTCATAATTATCCTTTTGATTATGCTTATAATAAATGGTATATCAAATATACCGAATCTATGCCATGTAATTTTCATGTTTATCCTTCATACTTATAAGTAAATTATGAATCAATTATTGTCATGGCCCACTTTTCCCCTAAATCATATTCATAATCTTTGGTATATAAAAATTATACCATTTAAATGCCACTAATCATTGGCAAGTGCCAAACATGCCAATTACATATAATTTCATATTTACCCCAACGATATCCCCCGTTTGTACATTCGCAAAATTACAAGGAATGTTAGGCTCGATATTTTAGCCTAACTTATAACCACAAAAGGGAAAAGCGAAGAACATGAAATATTCTATCAGCATAAAAATATGCGACATATAGATTTGGCATAGGATAATGAACTTGCAAATTTAGATCCGATTAACATGAATCATAGCATGTAAATTTACATAGAACTACACAAATTAAACTTGTCATGTAAAGGTGAACCCGTGACTAAGTTGGATCTAATTATCATGTAAACTTGATATAGGTCTAGCATGGAGGTTTAACATATAAACACAATTTTAAACCACAACCTAGCATGTTAACTTATGTATGCCAAAACATAAGAAAGTTACTATAAACATATTTAAATCACAACTTAGCATATTTACTTATGTGTGTTAAACATAAGAGAGCTACAAAATCAAATCTCGCAACATAAATAGATTCAGCTTAACATGGATCTAAATATACATGAGTGTTGATCTAACATATAAGCATGTGTTTTAGATCATAAACTTGCAAATAGCCACCAATTTATAACATGGCATATTTCACCATTTAATTGGCAAAATAAATCCATTACCCAATCATAATAGATTCCAATAACATACAATATGTTCATCACCACAAGCATATAGATATGATTAATATATAATATGTTCATCACCACAAGCATATAAACATGATTAATATATAATATGTTCGTCACCACAAGCATATAGACATGATTAATTTCAACGATACTTTAAGATAAACGAGAATCAAATCTTATACATAAGCATCACTCTATATTCAAATTACAACATGTCATGATTCATTTAAAACGTTTAAATCTGCGTAATAACCAACTTACAGACTAAAAAGGAATTCTTGCGTTCTGAAATCTGAATTCTGAAATTGGTAAGCTCGCCTTTGATGTAGATCGTTGAATTTGATAACTTTTAATTTGATTTTTGATTCAAGTTCTTATCTTGTCTTTGAATTGGTGACGGCTACTCCAAGTTCTCAATTGACAGCATGATAGTACTAGGATTATTTTTGTGTGATTTTTAGGTTTGAGCATTGGGTTGTTTATATAGAATTTCAATTCAATTTGAACCGTCAGATGATCCTAGGGTTAATCGCAACCATTCAGACCAGATCAGAACTATCCAGAAACCCTAGAGACTCAGCAGCAAGTCATCAGTCATCAAAATTCTGATCTGGTTGGGGGGTAGATCTACCCCCAGGTCGACCCCCAGGTCGACCTGTAGGGGGGAGGTCGACACTAGGGTCGACCCCCTGGTCGACCTAGGTCCTGGGCGGGAATTTTCCCACCCAGCCCGCTTCTGACTTCTGATTTGAATTCGAATTTGTTTTCGAGTTGTTTGAATTTATTTGAATTTTCTGGAAACTTCTGACAGCCATAACTTCCTCATACGAAGTCCAATTTACGCAAACTCGAACTCTATCTCAACCAGAATTCCGAGACGAACACAATGGCATAATCCGTTTCCCTTAATTCTCAAATTTTAAATTAAGTATTGTTTAATTCGTTACTATACCGTTAACAGAAAATACGGGGTGTTACAAACCCCATAAAGACTTACATATCGCCCCATTTTCTATATATATAAATAAAGTTCAAGACCTTGTTTGAAAAATCTTAATGAGGAAAAATTCTCGGTTACCAAAAAAAATCTTTTCGAATATATATACATAGTTGCTTTTATGAAATTTCCAAAAATAAAATTTCATATCCAAAATACATCAGTCCTTCCAAATTCTCATTTCTGAAATTTATACGTATAGGGTTACGACTCAAACTGGTTTCACAAATTTCCATAAAACACCTTCTTGTTGCCTTCTTGTCTTGGAACACAAATATTCGTTTGGAATCTCCATATTCTCTTTATTTATTCATTCATTAATCAAACCTATTACTTGCCTTAATTCTCTAGTCATACAAAGATTTATTTAGAAATTCTGAAGTTCACCTCTTTTTTCCAAATGTCAAAAGTCTTATAAGCATCGAATTTCAATAATGTGTCTTAAGAAATGGTGAATTCATATCCAATCTAAAGATACAATCTCAGATTAAATTTCCTGGATTTACAAAATATTCTCATTAATGTTGCATGAACTTTTAAACTTCCAAAAAGCAAAAAATTGTTTGTCACATATTTAGTATATTTTCCTTGTCCTAAAGCTCCAATTCCTTATAAGGAAACAACTCACCAACAACTTATGGTTACTGAAAATTCAGACTTCTCACATAGTAGGTAATGGTCCTTCTCTTATAACAAACTATTTGTAGTTAATCCGAGATAACTACTCTTGCAGGTTTTCTAACCAATGTTGCTTTAATAGAATTTGTACTAAAGTATTAATGCGAAAAGGATTTCCCACTCCTTCTTAGACCAACATGCCACCAACACATTCTTTACCAATTGCCCTACTACACAAGTCAATAACAGTAACTAGTTCAAAAATTCTTTGGACGTTCTACAAACTACCTTTGCTTCGATATTTTTCTCCACTACTCAAAACTTGTCAAAAATCACAAGTAGAGAGATCTAATCATAGTGAAAATCTGGCTCTTAGTTCTTTCCAAAAGACCATCAACATAAGTTGAAGAGAAATGTTCCTTTCCACCCAATTCACTTTTGACTATTGCAAAACCAAGGGAACTATCCATCATTGAAGTAAAGACGAATGACACTTTTAATCCAAAAATGCTTACACTCATTAACTGTAACGACCCGCATTCTACGCATCGGAGGATCGTAGAATATTTATTTCTTTCTCATATGAAGTCGTATGGTCATGTAACTTTGGGAAACATCTATTAGAGTCATTTCCCATGTTTAGGGATTTTTTCGATTTTGAAATGACCGTTTTGCCCCTAGTTGGTACTGTTTTGGCCATAACTTTTGATTGGAAAGGAATTTTGACCTGAAACCACTTCCATTTGATTCGTTTGATGGTTTACCTTTCCGTAGAGTGGTCACAATAGCCAAACGGACTTACTGTTTGGGAGATATGGCTGAAACAAGGTTTGGAGGGTGAAAAACTGCTTAACCGGGCCAAATCGGGTGATTAGTGAGTAGGCCCATAACCCATTTCGGGATTAGGGTTATGGGGAGGCTGAAATGAGATAGAGGATCATTCCATTTTAGTTTTCTAGCCTCCACTTATCACCAAGGATCCCTAAAAATGGCCTCCAACCTCAAAATCACCTCCAAATCATCTTTTGGTCAAGGATTAAGCTTAGCAACCCCTAATCAAGGAAGATCTTCACCAAAGCAACTTAGGAGTTGCTGTTTGGCATAAAGATTCACATCAAATCAGAGCTTTATTTCAGATCTTAGTTTATTTTGTGGCTAAGGTGAGTGATTTGCATAGTTTTGCACTAATTATGGCTAATTAGGGTTGATTAGTGTTAATTAGCGAATTTAAGCGTGATAAAATTCTGGAAAAATGTTTATAAAATTTGGAATGATGTTTTAGACCTCTGATATGAATTTGGGTTGATTTGGTTAAGTTTTGCTAATCATATCATTAGTTTCACCTAAACATGCTTAAGGAAAAAATTTGGGATTTTGGGTATGTTTGATCCATTTTACATGCTATGATTTATGTTTTGATGTATGGGATCGATATTACATGTTGCTATGACTGTATGGTATGCTTGGTGATTGTTTAGAAGTGTTAGATTGGTCGAAAACGTCGTCAAATGGCGTAGAAACAGTCGCAGGAAAACATGCAGGAAATGGCCCAGAATCCGGATCGGATCGGTGGAGGGGAGCGCGACTCGACCCGTTCCAACATGGGCGTCACGATCCGTTTAAAGGAGTAAGTCACGACTCAGCTAGGTGGCACGATCCGGTGGTAGAAGCACGATCCGAACCAACAAGTATTCCCGATCCGAACCAGAAGAGGGTGGGGAGCTCACGAGTCGATGGGTACCAGGGCGAGACGACCCGACCCGATCAGAAGGTACGACCCGACCCGGATGAAGCAACCCGACCCGATCCGAAGTGGTGACGCCGATCCGAACCAGGAGGAGGAGCCACGAGCTGGAGGAACACGACTCGATCCGCAGGGGGTGTTGGCGATCCGAACTAGGCCGATCCGATCCAATGAAGAATGTGAAGGCAGATCCGATCCGATTCGATTGTGATGATCAATAACCCGAGATGCAAAGTAGTCCAAATGGGAGTTAGAGATCAGGATCCCGGAACCAGTTGGGAACCAATGAGTTCACTTCATGGTTGGACTTTGCTGCGGGACGTGTGCTAAGGAGTTGTCGACGTTCATAACTTCGATTCACCACTAAGAAAGAATAATGGGCTACTTATCAGTGCAGTAGGGTCATTATGACCTGAGGGGCAAGGTGATGGTAGCAAGACTACGTTATCAGTGCAGTAGGGTCATTATGACCTGAGGGGCAAGGTGATGCGTAGTAAGACTATGAGCCAGCGCAGATGGGGTGAATAACTCCATGGGGCAAGTGGACATAGTAAGGATTAGTAAGACTATGAGCCAGTGCAGTGGGGTTCTTGTGACTCCATGGGGCAAAGTGGACATAGTAAGGATTGGTAAGGCTATAAGCCAGTGCAGTGGGGTTCTTGTGACTCCATGGGGCAAAGTGGACATAGCAAATGATTAGTGGCTACGTTATCAGTGCAATGAAGCCATTTATGACTTCATGGGGCAGAGTGATCGTAGCAAGGTATGTTGGGTGATCGAAGTGGTGAATATCGTATGCTTTACGCACTGAGTGAGAGATGTGAGGATGGATGCTATGTTTGATTGTTTGCCATCCCTATGACATGCACACCTCCCCCACCTCCGTATCTTTATATTGTTTGATATGATACCTTGGAGTGTTGTACAATATGTAGTGCTAACTCTTTGGTTGCAGGTCCAGGTTCAGGTATGTTTTAGTCTACCTGTTATTGTTCACTTTAGATGCTTATCGCTCATACTAGGCTTTATGTCCGACCCAGAGTTTTATGTCTCCTCTTATTACTCTGGGTGCTCACACGAGCAGACTAGAGACAGGTTAGCCGGTGATGCGCGAGTAGCTGATTCGGAGGCGGGCAGTAGGCTTCCACGTATGATATATATATATATATATATATTCACATTCTCCCTGTGTCGTTGGTGGTCGCTACTTGGGCATTAGTAGTGTACCTCATTTATCTTGCTTTTGCTTTGAGACAGTTTGAAAGTTGTAATAAGCTGTATTTTGGATTTCCGCTGCTATGATGTTTAATTCTGATTTTCAGCTTATGCACTGTCTCTCCTGTTTTATGTCAAGTATGTTATTATTATATTTTGTTCTATGCGCTGTGAGACATTCTACAGGTTCTTTTTATGCTCATTTCCTTCTTCCCTTTCCTTCTCTCGACCCGTTCCGTGCTAACTGGACATGTGTACAGCGCACTTATGGAGTAAATGTCGGTTGGTGCGGGGTGGGCCGTCACACTTGGTATCAGAGCTCTAGGTTGCGTAGTTAACCTAGAGAAAGACATTAGGGAGAGATAGTACGTATATGAGAGCGCGTATTTGTGATTACTTTGGTTTTCAAAAGCTATATATATATCCTATTAGTAGTATAAGAATGAAGTCGCACTGCACTAGCACCACTATGGGGTCGTTAATCGTTTCCCTTTTTCAAATTGACGATGAGCCGAGACATGAGGGGTGCTGGTAGAGGGACCAACCAGGGGAATGCCGCTGACATGAGGGCAATGTTTACTAACCTCATGAGAGACATGCTTAGAGAAGTGCAAGGGGCAGTTCCCAATCCCGGAGTTGGTGTTGGCCCAGTAGTGCAGGCGCCTAGGGTCGATTTCGCCAAGTTGTGCAAGGATTACACTAATCTTGGTGGAAAGCCGTTCCACGGAACGGAGTCGGCCACAGATGTTCATGATTGGATGGATAGCTGCGACCGTATCTTCGATGACTTGGGTCTTGAGGATGCGATGAAGAGAAGGCTAGCGTCTCGTCAGCTGCAAGGGCGAGCGATGAATTGGTGGAATGCCATTAGAACAGCTACTCCAGAGGACCAGGTTACTTGGGTTCAGTTTAAGGCTCGCTTTAGCGAGAAGTTTATTCCAGCTGCCCAGAAGTCAGTGTTGTTTAAGAGGTTCTTGGAACTCAAGCAGAACGAAAGGGCAGTTTCTTATTATATTGCTGAGTTCGACACTTTGTCGAAGTATGGACTGTCTCTCATTGATACTCCTGAGAAGAAGAATGAGAAGTTCATTACTGGTTTGGATGGATACTTGGGGGAAAGGCTTATCAACCACATCGATGAGACTTTTGAATCGATTGTGGGGAAAGCTTTGAGATCGGAGAGTCTTTACCCTAAGTCAAAGACTGAGGCTGCATCTGCAGAAGGGCCAAAGCCGCAAGCAGGCGGTGGAGGCAAGAATAGCTCTCAGAATAAGAGGAAGCATGACCAATCTAAAGGTGGCCAGAAAAAGAGCAAGAAGGACGTTGAGTGCTTCAGCTGTGGAAAGAAGGGCCATTATGATAAAGAATGTCGGGCCAAGCCAGCGGAAAGGAAGTGCAACAACTGTGGTCAAGTGGGACATCAGAAGGATAAGTGTCCGCAACCTCTTAAGGAGAGGCAGATTGTGAAAGCATATGCTCTTGATGCTGTTCCTTCTTCGTCGAATGCCCCAACTGCGGCGGAGAAAGGAAAGAATGTTGTTATTCAAGGTATGCTTTCTATTTATGATGTACCAGTTCGAGTTTTGTTTGATACTGGGGCTTCCCGTTCCTTCATATCTAGTGACCTGGTAGATAGGTTGGGACTGGAACCCGAGATAGTCGATAGACCATTGGTTGTGACGAACCCGATTGGTGGTTCGACTAGCCTTAGTATGATTTGCAGGAATTTGGTCTTATCGAGTCATGGATGTATGTTTGTATGTGATTGCTTTGTTTTGGGCTTTACTGGGTATGGCATTATATTGGGAGTCGATTGGCTCCAAAGATACGGGGTGGTGGTAGACTGTGAGGGCTTTTTGGTGACAGTGAGGGCAGATGATGGGCGGAGGGTAGTGTTTGGTAGTCTACCTAGTGATGGGGTTATGGCTAGTTTTGTAAATTCCCTCGACATCCCGCAGGATGAGTTGTCAGATGTGCCCGTGGTTGGCCAGTATCCGGACGTCTTCGAGGAGGTGACCGGGCTTCCACCACACCGAGAGATTGAGTTCCGTATTGATTTAGTGAAAGATGCCAAACCTATAGTGATGCCACTTCGTCGTATGGCACCAAGGGAGCAGCGAGAGCTCGGGGTGCAAGTCAGCAATCTTTTGAAGAAGGGATTGATTAGAAGGAGTGTCTCCGAGTGGGGAGCACCAGTTGTGTTTGCCACTAAGGCAGATGGTTCCCTTCGTTTGTGTGTGGATTATCGCGAGTTGAATAAGGTGACGAGGAAGAATAAGTATCCTCTACTGCGGATAGATGATTTGTTTGATCAGCTGGAGGGAGCAAGAGTGTTCTCCCAGTTGGACCTCGCGACAGGATTTCATCAGCTTCGAGTAGCGGATGAGAGTGTTCCGAAAACGACATTTAGGACGCCGTCTGGATTTTATGAGTGGTTGGTCATGCCGTTTGGGTTGACCAATGCACCAGCCTACTTTGTGGATCTTATGAATCGAGTATTCAGAGATCAGTTGAATAAGTTTGTTCTTGTGTTCGTGGATGATATCCTTGTTTATTCAAGGACAGAAGAGGAACACAAGGGACACTTGAGGATAGTGATGGAGGTGTTGAGGAAACACCAATTGAAAGCGAAATTCTCTAAGTGTCATTTTTGGAGAAGGGAAGTAAGATTCTTGGGTCATGTTGTTTCAGAGAGTGGTATTACCGTAGACCCTGCGAAGGTGGCTACGGTACAGGATTGGCCTACGCCCAAGAATGCAACAGATGTGAGAAGTTTCTTGGGATTAGCTGGATATTATCGTAAGTTTATCCAGGACTTCTCCAAGATAACAGCACCGTTGACTCAGTTGACTAAGAAGAATCGGTCCTTCGTCTGGGACGGAGTGTGTGAGGATGCCTTCAAGAGTCTAAAGGAGAAGTTGACGTGTGCGCCAGTGTTAGTCATTCCTAAAGGGAATGAAGATATGACGGTATACACGGATGCTTGTGGCACCAGACTGGGTGCAGTATTGATGCTAGGAGGTAGGGTTGTAGCTTATGCTAGTCGACAGCTAAAGCCGCATGAGAAGAAGTATCCTACCCATGATTTGGAATTGACAGCGATTGTATTTGCGCTGAAGATGTGGAGACACTATCTCTTGGGAGAAAGATTTGAGTTGTTTACCGATCATAAATCGTTAAAGTATCTCTTCTCTCAGAAAGATCTGAATCTCCGTCAGCAGAGATGGTTGGAGTTCTTGGCTTCATATGATTTTGATATCGCATACACACCTGGGAAGGGTAATGTGGTAGCCGATGCCTTGAGTAGGAGACATGCCAGCTTAGGGGCAATGTTTCTTGAATGGAAGCAACTGGAGTATATCGCGGGGTTTGATTTCAGACCAAAGTGCGAATTGGATCCAGTCATGCTAGCTAGTTTGACGATCAGACCCACTTTGATAAAGCGGATTGGTTCTAGTCAGAGGGATGATCCTAACCTATTGGAAATCATCTCCAAGTTAGAGATGGGTATCGATGAGGAGATGAATGTATATGGGCTTGATCGAGATGGATGGCTTCGAAAGAATGGAAGATTAGTTGTGCCCAACGTGAATGGTTTGAGAGATGAAGTGCTTAGAGAATGTCATCACTCAAAACTGACTATACATCCCGGTGGTAATAAGATGTATCGAGACATGAGACAGACTTACTACTGGGAAGGGATGAAAAGAGACGTTGGGAAGTTTATATCCAAATGCATGAATTGCCAGCTAGTTAAAGCCGAGCAAAAGAAGCCTAGTGGGTTGTTGCAACCATTAGAAATTCCCGAATGGAAATAGGAGCAAGTCTCGATGGATTTCATCGATGGTTTACCAAGGACTAGATCGGGACATGGTAGCATTTGGGTAATTGTGGATCGATTGACTAAAAGTGCAAGATTTATACCAGTCAAATCGACCAGAACGGCAGCCAAGTTGGCAGAATTGTATATGAAGTGGGTAGTGAGATTTCATGGAGTACCCAAAAGCATTGTGAGTGACCGAGACCCGTTGTTCACTAGTGGGTTTTGGAAGAGCTTACAAGAGGCTCTAGGGTCAGGATTATATCTCAGTACCGCATATCATCCTCAGACCGATAGTCAGACGGAGAGGGTGAATCATATATTGGAAGATCTCTTGAGAGCTTGTATATTGGATTTTGGTGGATCATGGGATGACCATTTGCATCTAGTAGAGTTTGCATATAATAATAGCTACCAATCCAGTATCGGTATGGCTCCATATGAAGCTTTGTACGGAAGACCGTGCAACTCACCATCATGTTGGATAGAGACTGGCGAGAAGTTTGTGCTTGGACCAGATGTGGTGAGGGAAACTTCAGACAAGATCCAGATCTTTCAACAACGAATGAAAGCTGCCCAAGATAGGCAGAAGAGTTATGCTGATAAGAGGAGAAGAGACTTGAAATTCTCCGTTGGTGACTTGGTGTTTGTCAAGATCTCTCCGTTGAAGAGCGTGATACGATTTGGCAGGAGAGGCAAGTTGGCACCAAGATTTGTTGGCCCGTTCCCTGTTCTTGAACTAGTCGGGAATTTGGTGTATAGAGTTGGCTTACCAGAGAAAATGGCGGGAGTTCACAATGTATTTCATGTTTCCCAACTAAGGAAGTTCGTTCACGACTCAGATATGACTATTTCACCTAATCAGTTAGAGGACTTCGAAGTAGAACCCGAGGCGGTGGGGAACCGCAAGCCGACTCGTATTGTGGGGCACGATACGAAGCAACTTCGAAGGAAGTCGGTGAAGCTAGTCAAGGTTCAGTGGGGCGAGGACGAGAATGATTGTACTTGGGAGAAGGAGGAGAGCATTAAGAAGGCATATCCAGAACTCTTTACCTGGTAAGATTTACTTTGCGATTTAGTTATTCCGCATGCTAGGATAGACTTATTTTACTTGTTTTGCATGTTTGATTGTTGTTTTATGATTGATAGGCATGCGGGACCTTTGTGTGTGTTTTGATTAGGGAATTTCGGGGGCGAAATTTCTTAAGGGGGGGGGGGGGGGAGAGAGTGTAACGACTCGCATTCTACGCATCGGAGGATCGTAGAATATTTATTTCTTTCTCATATGAAGTCGTATGGTCATGTAACTTTGGGAAACATCTATTAGAGTCATTTCCCATGCTTATGATTTTTGTCGATTTTTAAATGACCGTTTTGCCCCTAGTTGGTACTGTTTTGGCCATAACTTTTGATTGGAAAGGAATTTTGACCTGAAACCACTTCCATTTGATTCATTTGATGGTTTACCTTTCCGTAGAGTGGTCACAATAGCCAAACAGACTTACCGTTTGGGAGATATGGCTGAAACAAGGTTTGGAGGGTGAAAAACTGCTTAACCGGGCCAAATCGGGTGATTAGTGAGTAGGCCCATAACCCATTTCGGGATTAGGGTTATGGGGAGGCTGAAATGAGATAGAGGACCATTCCATTTTAGTTTTCTAGCCTCCACTTATCACCAAGGATTCCTAAAAATGGCCTCCAACCTCTAAATCACCTCCCAATCATCTTTTGGTCAAGGATTAAGCTTAGCAACCCCTAATCAAGGAAGATCTTCACCAAAGCAACTTAGGAGCTGCTGTTTGGCATAAAGATTCACATCAAATCAGAGCTTTATTTTAGATCTTAGTTTATTTTGTGGCTAAGGTGAGTGATTTGCATAGTTTTGCACTAATTATGGCTAATAGGGTTGATTAGTGTTAATTAGCGAATTTAAGCGTGATAAAATTCTGGAAAAATGTTTATAAAATTTGGAATGATGTTTTAGACCTCTGATATGAATTTGGGTTGATTTGGTTAAGTTTTGCTAATCATATCATTAGTTTCACCTAAACATGCTTAAGGCAAAAATATGGGATTTTGGGTATGTTTGATCCATTTTACATGCTATGATTTATGTTTTGATGTTTGGGATCGATATTACATGTTGCTATGACTGTATGGTATGCTTGGTGATTGTTTATAAGTGTTAGATTGGTCGAAAACGCCGTCGAATGGCGTAGAAACAGTCGTAGGAAAACATGCAGGAAATGGCCCAGAATCCGGATCGGATCGGTGGAGGGAAGCGCGACTCGACCCGTTCCAACATGGGCGTCACGATCCGTTTAAAGGAGTAAGTCACGACTCAGCTAGGTGGCACGATCTGGTGGTAGAAGCACGATCCGAACCAACAAGTATTCCCGATCCGAACCAGAAGAGGGTGGGGAGCTCACGAGTCGATGGGTACCAGGGCGAGACGACCCGACCCGACCCGATCAGAAGGTACGACCCGACCCGGATGAAGCAGCCCGACCCGATCCGAAGTGGTGACGCCGATCCGAACCAGGAGGAGGAGCCACGAGCTGGAGGAACACGACTCGATCCGCAGGGGGTGTTGGCGATCCGAACTAGGCCGATCCGATCCGATGAAGAATGTGAAGGCAGACCCGATCCGATTCGATTGTGATGATCAATAACCCGAGATGCAAAGGTAGTCCAAATGGGAGTTAGAGCTCAGGATCCCGGAACCAGTTGGGAACCAATGAGTTCACTTCATGGTTGGACTTTGCTACGGGACGTGTGCTAAGGAGTTGTCGACGTTCATAACTTCGATTCACCACTAAGAAAGAATAATGGGCTACTTATCAGTGCAGTAGGGTCATTATGACCTGAGGGGCAAGGTGATGGTAGCAAGACTACGTTATCAGTGCAGTAGGGTCATTATGACCTGAGGGGCAAGGTGATGCGTAGTAAGACTATGAGCCAGCGCAGATGGGGTGAATAACTCCATGGGGGCAAGTGGACATAGTAAGGATTAGTAAGACTATGAGCCAGTGCAGTGGGGTTCTTGTGACTCCATGGGGCAAAGTGGACATAGTAAGGATTAGTAAGGCTATGAGCCAGTGCAGTGGGGTTCTTGTGACTCCATGGGGCAAAGTGGACATAACAAATGATTAGTGGCTACGTTATCAGTGCAATGAAGCCATTTATGACTTCATGGGGCAGAGTGATCGTAGCAAGGTATGTTGGGTGATCGAAGTGGTGAATATCATATGCTTTACGCACTGAGTGAGAGATGTGAGGATGGATGCTATGTTTAATTGTTTGCCATCCCTATGACATGCACACCTCCCCCACCTCCGTATCTTTATATTGTTTGATATGATACCTTGGAGTGTTGTACAGTATGTAGTGCTAACTCTTTGGTTGCAGGTCCAGGTTCAGGTATGTTTTAGTCTACCTGTTATTGTTCACTTTAGATGCTTATCGCTCATACCAGGCTTTATGTCTGACCCAAAGTTTTATGTCTCCTCTTACTACTCTGGGTGCTCACACGAGCAGACTAGAGACAGGTTAGCTGGTGATGCGCGAGTAGCTGATTCGGAGGCGGGCAGGAGGCTTCCACGTATGATATATATATACACATTCTCCCTATGTCGTTGGTGGTCGCTACTTGGGCATTAATAGTGTACCTCATTTATCTTGCTTTTGCTTTGAGACAGTTTGAAAGTTGTAATAAGCTGTATTTTGGATTTCCGCTGCTATGATGTTTAGTTCTGATTTTCAGCTTATGCACTGTCTCTCCTGTTTTATGTCAAGTATGTTATTATTATATTTTGTTCTATGCGCTGTGAGACATTCTACAGGTTCTTTGTATGTTCATTTCCTTCTTCCCTTTCCTTCTCTCGACCCGTTCCGTGCTAACTGGACATGTGTACAGCACACTTATGGAGTAAATGTCGGTTGGTGCGGGGCGGGCCGTCACATTAACCCATTTCAAAAAGTTCACTATTTGGCTCTTTTTTCGAAGTTGAAGTTCAAATACTTCCTTTCCAATATCAGAGATGGATCATTATACCGATAGCTTGTCCAAGCTCCTAACCAATCCATCGGTAGCATGATGCCCCAACTAGAAAAAATTCCAGTCAAAAGTACAAAACTCAACCCTCTCTTACAATGCCAAAATCACGTGTTTTATCTTAAATGCTACAAGTTTAGCATCATCACAATTACAGATCTGAAAATCAATCTCTCTCGTGGAGATAATCTTTCAATTGTTTACCACGTTCGGAATATATAACACAAAGAGAGCCGAATCTATACTGCTTAGAGATGCACTAAGCAAAATATAGGAATATAAACATGACTGACCCTTTGGGTCGCAACAAGTCTCAAATATTAGTCTATCTCATATCCTAGCCTAATCATTTTATTCTTGCAGTAAAAGTATCCCCAATTGGATAATTAATTCATTCTCTAAACTTTCCTACCTCAAAACCTTAGAATATAAGCACCTCAATCGAACGCTACTACTAGTGCAAAAATCTGGGATAACCAATTATATGGTTGATCTATCTGGACCCAAAACCAACCCATACCCGGGAATGCCCCAAAACATCTCCTAAATTAACATTTTTGATTTGAACCTCGACTCACCATAGATAATCAAGCCGATCTCCCTATGGGGTTCAGAATCCACTACTGGACCTAAATGCAAAACTGTAAACTGGTGTTATCATCATACCTCGATGATTTACATCAAAGGAAAAATATTCCTAAACCAAATAGGAAAACTAGAAATAACTAAAGATAGATAATATTCTCTCTTTCACCAACCCTTGCTTCTCCCATTTCTTAATTACTTATGATCAATACCCTTCCCTATAATCCTTTCGACATTAATATACTCATGCTGATCTTTCACTTTCCTTCCTTAATTTTACCTTCTGGGAAGTTCTGCTCACCCTTAATTGATTGGTTATCAAAAATGTATGAAAATTATATTTCCATAGTATAAGATAATCTATTTTATAGAAATTCGTAACTGCAAGATATTTCTTTTTAATTATTTTTAAGTTGGCGGATAGTGCGCAATACGGTAAAACCCCCACTCTGCACCAATCCATTCATTCTTGTAATGATGTTTTCAATGTTTAATTTCAAAGAAAACTACAGAAATACATCCCTTTTTTAATCAATTAATCTATTTTATTCTTAACTTCCAAGTTATCCTTTTCTTACTAAACTAATAAGGTTGTTCCAAATATGATTAACCCTTTTTAATATTTGTCAAGCAACAGTTCCTTTCTAAACTTGACCTTTCCGAACTACGAAGCTAAATGGGTTTGTCCACTAATCATATTTTCAATCCATAAAGAAAAGCTTAGATAAAATGCCTTATAACTTAACAAAAAGACAAAGATTTAGAATTCGAAAGAGCCAAAGGAAGGTTGTAACTGACTATCGGGGATATTTATTTTCAAAAGTAACTTTTGATTTCTGAAAAATGCGTTTTCTTTTGAAAATACTTTTTTCAAAAAACAAAACTTTAGTGATCTTGGTAACTTTAGGCTCTGATACCAAATGTAACACCCCACATTCCTTATGTCACCCATATAAGGATTTGATCAAGGAAATATGGTGTGTTGTTGGTATACAGACATAAAACATCACAAAGACTAAGATTGCGCAAGACATAAAAATAGTGAATTTACGGCGGAAGACGAAACTTTCATTTTTAAATACAAAACCATCTTTGTTTCAATTAACCAAATAGTCACAAAGTGTCATGTCTCAAAATTTCGGTCAAAGCCAACATCAAAGTAAAATAATATTATCCCCCAAATAGCCAAAAAGATACAGCCTAACCTTGGAAAGGGAACATGAAGTAATCCTTTTTTTTTTTGTAGAAATCCTTCACGACAAAATCAACAAAGAAATATGAACTATACGCTTTCTCCCTGTAAGCCTAGGGAAAAGAAAAGAGAAAGAAAGAAAGGAAATGAGACAGACATAAAGTCTAGTGACTGCTATGATTACCAGCTCGATTGCTAATTTAAGAAAAACAAATAAATTGTGGTTATAGTGCATTAAAAAGGGTAAGTGTCTGTGTGTATCTAAAGGTGAACAGTAACTGATATGAATTGATAATAATGACTGACTATTCTTATGAAAAAGAAAATGATGATAGTATTGATCATACTAAAACTGATTGAGTGTTTTGCACTTCTACAACCTCAAACCAGAATAAATAATTAGGAAGGAATTTCCTAATACTACCCCTCAATCGACTTCTTTATCAAGATGTGAATAACCTGTGCCAACTATGGAATTCAGGGTTATCAATCCCGAACTCATCAACTAAAAAGACACAGCATTAATCACATGCGTTACAACATTTTATCTTTCCTATTCGTAATGATGCACACTCATCGTTCCGCTGGAACGCACCCCTACCCACCTCGTTTTTGAACCTCTTAATATCCAGATCAGTAAAGCGTGCCCTAGCCACTACCTAGTGTGAGACTCTGGTGATAACAACATGTATACTGATTGATGCGGGTTCACAAAAAATTCACTTGACACAAATCACCCATAGGCTTGGTCCCCAAATTATAACTAGGATTTCATCGAGCCCCTTATATCTCACCGGAATGGACCCCTTAGCTTAATCACACAAGTTTAACTTAACAATTTAATTCATTAATAAGCCCAATATAACCTCGTATTATATTTCTAGGTTGTAATTAACATTTCTAAATAAATGTAATCTTTTTATACAACCTTACCCATGTCACTTAATGCCATTAAGTCCAATTATTCACTAGTTACATGTTTTCCATTTACATGTTAATTAATGTCCAATTAAACGCAATTCATTCCAATTTAAATGTTCTCCAAATACATGTTACTTAATGTCCGATTAAGTACAATTCATTCCAATTCACATATTTTCTAATTACATGTTACTTATTGTCCATTTAAGTATAATTCATTCCAATTCACCTGTTTTCTAATTACATGTTACTTAACGTCCAATTAAGTACAATCCATTCCAATTCACATGTTTTCTGATTACATGTTACTTAATGTCTAATTAAGTACAATCCATTCCAATTGACATGTTTTCTAATTACATGTTACTTAATGTTTAATTAAGTACAATTCATTATTCTCCAACATGCCCAAAGCTCTTTTAGCATGCTTTCAATACTGTCTAAATATTAAAGTTCGTTTGCTGATTACATCTTTTAATCAAATTCAATGTGCCTCTTTTATACTCATTATTGTATAAAATTTTACTAAGCCCCGGTTAATCCTTTTTATACTTTTTTCTTATTATTATCCAATTGCGCTATTATTGTCTTATCTTGTGTTTTAACCCAATTTGTGCAAAAATAATAATATATGAAAGGTTTTGGCTCAAAAAGGCCTAAACCAACGTCAAAAATAAACCTAGGCTCATATGGACATAAATAGATCTGAAATAAAAATAGGGCTAATTATAGAACTATAATAAAATTTCATACCAAGAACAAAACTGTAGATAACTGAAATAAACACTCTAATGGATTTACTGAAATAGACAAAAAGGAAAAAACAAGAACTAGGGATAACTGGATCTGTAAACCAACAACAAATGATCTAGATTTGTGTATAACAACAAAAAGATTTAGATCTGAAACACTATAACAACTATTATATCAATTTTAACCTTAACTTGGAAGAAATCTTGAACTTATAGTAATATTCATGTAAAATTTGAGCAAATCCAATAAGCCTTGGTAGATCCTCTCTATCTACGAATACCCCCAGAAATATGTGCAGAACCAAGCCCCAATACTAATTAAAATTATATTTGAGAAGAGGGTTATTTGAGAGAGGTAGAGAAATAAAGTAGTGACGATTACGTTAGGTTTTGGCGGCTATTTATAATAGAGTTAGGGTGTCCAGGTTCATTGGATTTTATATCTAGGTTCATTGGATTTTATGTTTAGATTTTAGGCCATTAGATTAAAAGAAGGATCTAGAAGCAAAACCCAAAAACATAGCTCAAACGATCGAAATCGTGCTTAGCAAACAACATTTCCAGGCCACGTCTGGGTCGACCCACATCCTTATGTGCGACACATGGGTCGACCCACTTAGGTCCTGGGTCGGCCCAGCTTGGGTCTTATATTATTTTTATTGAATTTTGTTTTTAATTTTTAAATAACTATAACTTCTTCGTTTTAAGTCTGATTTTAGCAAACCAAATATCTCTTAACCAGAATTTCATAACAGACCCAATGATGCAACCCCCACTGTTCAATTCTCAATATTTTTCTGATTAACATTTATTTTCTCAATTTATTCCTCAATTAATTAATTCGTTAATTAATTATTGTTTGTTAAAGTTTCGGGTTGTTACATCATAAGATAAAGATTTATGTATGTGGTTACTTATTTTGAAGCAAAGTACGGAAATGGGAAGGGTAATATTGGTACGTTTCATGAAGTGCATAATCTTAAAATCATGTGATAAGTAACAAGGTTATGAAGGTATATTATTGTAAGATTTTCTTTAGTCGAAACATATATGAAACCAACTTCACTTGGATCATATTAATACAGATAAATTGAAGAAGAAAGCTACTTGAGTCATTTCTTCATTGGGTCCAAGTGGATTTAGAATTTGATGTCACTAAAATAAAACGATATGCATAATAGAAACTCATTATAAAAATTTCCATCATGTGCATGTGTGTTACATTAATTCCATTTTCCCTTTTTCAATCACTTTTACTTAAAATCCTAAAATGTTTTAATATGATTGAATCTTAGCTCCTAACATCAATCTTTTCAAAATACGACTAGCTTTCGCACCAATCTAAAGTTAGCATCTTCACAAACATACTCTTTAAATTTATTCCCATCACCTAAAATTTGATATTTATTCAAATGAATTAATTCGTAATTCATGATTTTCAACTTATCATTATTTTGATAGTTGATTGAGGCATAAAAAGAGGCTTATTTTAAATGCGCGTTACTATGAACTAAAACGCATGAGGCTCCTATTTAAAGCATATAAAAATGAAAAATTAAATAAAGAAAACGAAAAAAGAATGCAATGCAGACCCCCACTATGTCAAAACAGTGTCTACACTGTAAACGTTTTTAAAGATGAAAAAGAGTACCCAAAGACGAATGAAAATGCAAAACGATCTATAAAATAAAATGTAGTTTAATAATCATATGCGTATGCAGATCATATACAAGATGTGGACTATGAAGATGATGGATGTATTATGAAGAATGATATTTCCTTTTCCCTCCACACTTGTTTCAAAAATGATGTGCAATGATATCTTATCTCCAAATTTGTGAGGTATAATAGGCATGTCAGTAAGCTCTAAAAGAAAAATCCTCCTTTAAAAACTTTATCGTAGCAACGATTTATACTATTCATATAAAGATTATTATAATCACATAATCTGTAGTGTTTAAACACATACTTTTAATGATATGGAATTCAGACTATCTTCAAGGCATTCCATAGAACTATTTTTGTTGCTTAAGAAATTAATCTCATCTTTTTTCAGTAGATATAGTAGATATATTTATTGAAGTAAGAGCAGCTTGAAAAGATAAATTCGACGTGTCATCTACGACTATTTCTGTCATGTTGGCTTCTCCTATTTAAGATTCTTTTGATTGATTTTTGAGATCAAAGACATTCAATTCAATGGTTAGGTGTCTAAAAGATAGTCGAATTTGGTCGCTACTACAATTCATGATAGCATTTGATGTGGCTAAGAAATAACAACCTAATGTTAATGGAATTTGACTATTAGGATTGGAAACAGGTTCAGTTTCAAGGACCATGAAGTCAATAAAAAATAAAAATAAAATCAATTTGTATGAATACATCTTTAGTTATGCCTAATTATTTTTGAACAAATCGATCAACTAGTTGAATTGTCATGTTTGTTGTTTTATTCCTCTTGATTCAAGTTGTCAGTAAATAGTGTAAGGAAGTAGACTAACAATTGCATCAAGATAAAGTAGGGCATGACTGATATGAGTATTTCCTATTTTCCAACCGATTGTAGGACAACTGGGGTCCTTATACTTGACTTTTGAAGGATTTAAAAAAACAGAGCTAGTTTTCACGGTCAAGGATGTAGTTTTAGGAACGTTAATGGCTCATTTTCAGATACATAGATCCTTAAGACATTTGGAGTATTGAAGAATTTGTTTGATGGTATCCAAGAGTGGAATATTGATACACACTTGTTTGAATATTTTCGAAATTTCTATCCTTCTTCTTATTGTTGAGTCTATGAGGATCAAGAGCTACTACTTTATAGAGTCTTTCAGTAATTTGATCACTTGAATCAGAAGGTATTTCGATGGAAAGTGAAGATGATAAGGGTGAAGGAGATGAGATGTTGGTATTTCCAATATCAATTGTCAAAGATGTACTGGGTTAGCCAACATTAAAGGAAAAGATCTTAGGATTGCCAATGTGACACCCCACGTCTGTTAATGTCACTCACTAAGGGAATGCATTAAGTTTCGTGAAGTGTTATACGTAAACAGAAACAAAAATATTACAAGACAGATATAAAAGGAACGACGGAATTTAAATTTTTATTTTCAAACATAAATTATAACATCGTGGTCCAAAATATCACAAGTCTGATACTACATAAAAGCCATTACAAAAATATAAAACTTTCTATCTTGTTCCATCGGAGTACATAAAAAGAATAATTCCCCAAAAAGAGACAAAGCCATAGTAGCTAGGATAGGAGCTTGAGCCATACATATAAGCAGCTCCAGCACAATGTAAGCAGAATCACGGTCAACCCTGAGTGTTCCCGCCCTGAGAACCTTGGGGGGTGGGGGGGGGGGGAACGAAAGAAAGAAGAGGAAACAACAAGGGTCAGACGTAAAGTCTGGCAAGTCCAGTTACTTTTAGCAAGTAAATAAATAAAAGTAGCATGACAGGCATATAAAGTGGATAAGAGAGATAACTACATAAAAGGTAGGTATGATTAGGTAAATAGGGTAAGGTGTATACGCTTCCTTAATGATTACTCTGCACTACTACTAGTATATCGAGAATGAGATGATCCCTTCCACTATAAGGTGGTAGACTTAGGCATATGTCCAAATGTACCCTAACTACTATCCTACTAAATTGACTCCCTAATCCGTGTAGATACTCTGTGCCGGCCCCACCATAGGATGTATCATGTCCTAAAGTGGCAACCCTTCGCTGATATGCACAGCCCCATATCTACAGGTGTCACGATCGTCTTATCCCCCTCTGTCCGGCTTATGCACGCATATGGCCGGGTCGGTTTGCGCTGCCCACACCGTCATCCATGTTTGGATCTCTTACAATCAGTCCAGTAAGCGTGCCCCTTCTCCGACCTAGTTCGGAGTACATGTTTGATACCTACTCTGGGTTACTGGCTGAAATGGGTCCCACACAATATGATATAAGCTCTTCCCTTTGTCTTGTATCTCCCACAAGGTTTTCATTGGCTATGTATACCACTAGGTGTCTTTAATTACATAACCCTATCATTTCTACAAGTTGTGTTTACCCTAAAAGGTGTCTTTAATTACATAACTTTATTATTTCCACCGGTAATGTATACCACTAGGTGTCTTTAATTACATAACCTTATTATTTCAACCGGTTATGTCCCACACAAAATGCAGGCCAAAGCTTCGGTATGGAATGACGAAGACTGCCTAGCTTAATTTGACTTAGCCCCCGAGTTAGAGGAACCTCCTTCTTTCAAATGCAAGCGAATCGGTACCGTGAAGTCATTCTATACGAGGAAGCTTGTATTCAAAATATTCATGTTCATTTGATTCCTATGTGTTTGCTCAATGGGCGATGCGAGGTAGATGTGTGTCGATCCTTTAATCCTAGCGTCTTTTGAGGGCAGGTGCAGTGTTTTATCTAAGTGATATGTATCCAATGGGTCTTGAGCTCTCAAATGAAACCACCTCATATAGATGCCACTTGAGCCTAAATGATCTTTCCATGCCATTTCTTTTATCTGACTTACTCGTAATTGACTTAAGAAATCAAGACCAAAACTAGATTCCAAGCTATATAAACCTGAATCACTAAGTGATCAAGGTCCTAGAATGTACAACAGTGGTTAGATCACCAGGTGAGCACCAGAGTCAAAGTGATAAGCTAAAATTGTCGATCCTAGATTTTGAAGCCAAATTAGGAGAACTAGAGTAGATCCGATTGAGCGAACCACAGTGGAGGTTGGCAATGGCGCTAGAATCATCCAACAATGGGTGTTGGAGCAAGATGATTGGCGAAGGTGCTAAAATCGAATGGATGGGATACCTTAAAAATTAATAGTAGGGAAATGTAATAATATAGTGTGGTGCTAAGGGCACCCCAATATGTTCTTCCTAATACCGCAATTAAAAAAATAAAAATTGTTAAATTTGTATGCTTCCTAATACCACATTACCTCTACAATCTAATCTGTCACTCAATCATTATTTGCCAAACTAATCACGTATTAAGCTAGTCTAAATACCCTAATCACTCGTAATCGCTGTCTTCTTCGCATCTCTCATTGGAAAATTCAAAATCATACAGTAATCTCTCAATTGTTTGGTAATCTGAAAACCATAGTATCTCACTTCCTCTTCTAGTTTGCTTAATTCAAAACTTATTCACTTTTTTTTATATTGTGGCGTCGAATTCGTTGATCGTTTATAGATTTAGGGTATAGCTCGTTGATCGATTTTACAAATGAGGATGAATGAATATCGAGCAAAATAAAATAGAGTAAAACAGTGTGGTAGCCCTTATTTTTTAAGTGTATGGTATTAAGAAGAGTGTAATACTAATTCTTATGGTATTTTTTAGTCGCGGTATTAGGAAGAATATATTGGGGTGCCCTTAGCACCACATATAATATAAACGGGTCAGACCGATTAAGAAAGTAGAGGAAAAACTTTCTAAAATTCTCTACGTACGCGGACCGATTTCGTCCTATGCACCATGAATAAATATTGACTATTCATCTCGAAATTTTCTGACTTTACAACACAAGTTCTTGAAGTATCCAATCAAGTTCAGAGCCAAATTTCCAAGTTTGTGATCGAATGTGGACCTCAATCAAAAAATTCAAGGTACCAACTTGACAGTGTTAAAACATTCAAAAAAATTAACTAGCGCTTAAGTCAATCGTGTTATGAAGTTTAATGGCATATTGGCTTAGAGCACATTTGTTTTAAAACACTAGCACAACCGCATAATGGTGGAGAACAGACCATTAGATTGAATAATTAAAAAAAACTAGTTTTTTTCATTAATCTTTGTTAAATATAAAAATAATAATATGATAGATAATATTTAAAATTCGAGAGATCTAAAGAGATAAATGTTGAGAAAATTAAGTGAACTAGACCAGTAAGCATTAAGTAAATTAAATTGAGGAGATTTAAGGAGAAATGTTATAGACATATTCCAGGGTTTTTTTGGCTTTGAAATAGTTGATTTTTGTAAAAACAACATGCAAGTTAAACATCCAAAAATAATATGATTATGGAAAAAAAAATCCTAACGGTGGGAAATCAACCGTTAGATTGTATTGTTTAAAAAAAGATTAAAAAAATTGTTATAAAGTAAAATAGAACAGATCATAAAAGAGAAGACATTAGAAAGAACATAAGAGATAAGGGAGAGACCTTTTTATTTCTCTTGATTTAGTGTGCATAATTCTATTACATTGGCTCCCTTATATATTGGCTTTGGAGATGATGTTTGCGTTACTCCCAAAATGTGGGACTACAAATAATATGACAAATGCATATTCACTTATATGTATTACAACACTCTCCCTTGAATATGCGTATGTAAAGATGATAAGATTAATTGCCTCATTAAAAACCTTTTTAAACCCTGTGGGAAAAATCATAAACAAGGAAAAGAGTAAAGTTTTTATTTCATCTCCAGGAAACATATTGACAATGTTCCAATGAGGGTTGATACTTCTAGATCAAAATAATGCCTCGTTAAAAACCTTACTAATAAATACCCAGTGGGAAAAATATTAGTGAAGGAAAAGAGTGCATTACAGCATAATATATGCTCCCCCTAATTCGTAATGCATTATTCAAATAGTTTGGTGATGCAAGCTGCGTATACCAATTTTATATATCGTCTTCTGCAATGTTGATTATGAAAGTGCCTTCGTGAATAGATCTGCTGGATTTTCTTGAGATTAGATTTGCTTCACTTCTATCTTATTGTCCTTTTGAAGCTCATGTGTGAAAAAGAATTTAGGAGAAGTATGTTTTGCCCTATCACCCTTGATATATCCCGCTTGTATCTGAGCTATGCATGCTGCATTGTCTTCATAAATAATAGTTGATCTTTCTGTAGTTGAGGGAAGTTGACATGTGCTTCAAATATGTTCAATTAATGACCTTCATGTAGTGCTAGAATTATTCTCGACTCGCTTCATGTAGTGCTAGAATTATTCTCGACTCGCTTGAATCTGAGCTACGCATTATTCTCGGCTCGCTTCATGTAGTGCTAGAATTTTAGAATGATTGGATGATGGTACTACCAATGTTTGTTTGTAGATCTTCTTGAAATAGCTGCATTGTTGTTTGTAAACACATATCTAGTTTGTGATTTTGCTTTATGTGGATCATAAAGGTAATTTTAACACTCCTCCTTGAATACGTGTCTTCAAATTCTTGAATGCTCTTATAGTAGCTTGAAATTACCCCCCTTGGAAAATTATTGCTCCCCCTAATAGATATTTTCATATTAAAATGATATTTCTTATAAGAGTTCGATACTTCAGGATCGATGTAATGCCTCATTAAAACCTTACTAAGAAAAAACCTATGGGAAAAATCTTAGTGAAGGAAAAAGAGTACAAAAACATATTTTCAATAATTTACTACATTAAATGTAGAATGATACTTCTGGATCAATATAATTCTTCAGTAAAAACCTTACAAAGGAAAACTCAGTGGGAAAAACCTTAGTTAAGGATAAAAATACAGATTAACTTAAATAACATATTTGAGATGTTATTCCTTGATGTGGTGCTTGATTCTTCTAGATCAAGATAATGCCTCGTTACAAATTTCAATATTACTTTGAGGATGATACTTCTGGATCAATATAATATCTCATTAGAATTTTACTTAAAAAAAACCGGTGGGAAAAATCTTAGTTAAAGAAAAAGAGTGCATACTTTTGATATCTTAATTTCGTTATAGATACTTCTGGATCCATAAATATATATCTCATTGATAATATTACTTGAACAAATCTTGTATAGAAAATAAACTCAAGAGATAATAATCTTTACTCTTCGTACTTCCGACGTTCATCATTTATTAACATTTGCCTCATTAAAACCTTCACAATGGAAAATCCTATGGGAAAAAACCAAAGTGAAGGAAAAAGAGTACATCACAAGAAAAATCTTAATGAACTTTTCTTAAAAGACTTTTGTGTGCATTTTCATGCTTCAGGCATGTTTTCTTATTTAAAACACCTTTTGTTTGCGCTTGCTTGCTATACACTTCGAGTGTTTACAATTTTGTGCTTTAATCAGGTTTGCACACTTTAATACATTTGTAATGAACAATAATAGTTTCATTATAGCAATACTTATAAGCAGGAAGTAATCTACTCATCTTGAATTATATCAAGATTTTCATTACAACAATACTTAGAAGCATGTTGTAATCTATATTTTATGTTCTTTGCATTCTTTATAATCACTAAAGTTATTTATGTTCTTCAGGAACCTGTACACTTCAATTAATTTTACATATCGCAACTATACTCAAAAGTATATTAAATGTTTCATTACAACAATACTTAAAAGCAGGAAATAATCTACTCATCATGAATTATATCATGATTTTCATTACAACAAAACTTAAAAGAATGTTTAATCAACTTTCTTTGTTCTTTATATTCTATATAACCAACAAAGTAGTTTATGTTCTTCAGGAACTAATATTCTTTCATCATTTAGTGTGATTTAACAAATATTCATACCTTCGAGGTTTATTCACTACTTTGGGGACTACAGGTCCACATTTCTCAATTAGAGAAGGATTCATGATGGCCAATCATGATTTAACATAAGCGCTTTACTTTTTATAAATTTATCATCGGTGATTATATATTGTAAGTTCTAGATATAATTTACTGAGATCTCTTTATTTATTTATTTTAGGTACCTAAACCATTTCTGGGATTATTTGACAATTATGTCATGGATCTCTTCAAGAGACTCCTTAGGTGTTTCTTTAAGAACACTCACCTCCTTCATCTGGCATCTTTATTACTTACTTCAAAAGTGTCTCGAACTGACTTTTAAACCAATCTTTAAATGTAGTTTATGCATTTTGATCCTTCAGGGATTCAAATATATATTGAAGCAAGTCTACAAGGGATATTATTTATAATTTATTTGTGCGTCAATTATACTGATACTCAAAATGAAATTGTATCCCTTTATCCCCCCCTTTAATGTTGACAAACATTGTCACACTAAATAATAATTATTGGCTGGCTTTTTTGACCTAGCCACCAAAGTCTAAAAGCAAAGGAAATATGAGTCTTTAAGGGTCCGACCCCTCAAGCATTCGATCGTGGTCATATCGTCACCCCCGAATCGTGACACTCCCTCGGATCGCTGCGCCAGTATGCGACCCGATCGCCCCTCGTAGCCTCGATCCGATCTGTACCTGTAGCCACGACCCGTCCTCTCCTCTTCACCACGAGGCAATCCAATTCCAGATACCAAGTTGAAGGTCAAGACTGAGTCATTCACGATCCGAGAAGGCAGGATCTCGCGACACCTGTCCACAACTGTCATATTGACCAATTCTTGATCAAGCTACGATCCGATCGGATATCCTCGGGATTTGCGCCACGTATGACCGCGATCCGCCTGATCAAATCAGCTATAAATAGCCCAAAGCTTGGCAATTTTCAGGATCTTTTGGCAGTTTTAAGGATTGATTCTACCATTACTGTCATACCTCTATTTCTTACCAGTTTTACATTGAGATTACATAAAGAAATCGTAATTGTAAGAGTGAGTCTGAGAGAAATCATTGGTTGTACTAGCATTCAAAGTATAATCAATAGCATATAAAGTGGATGTAGGCTCGTTAACGCCGAACCACTATAAACCGTGTGTGTTTTCTGTTTTTTCCTCATTTTTCAGTTATAATTCTCTACGAATCAGAACAATTTGGGTGTTGGAGCCAAATTTTGATCTAACATTTTGGTGCTTTCATTGAGAGTTGATTTCTTAGCATATTGGATTGTTGCTCCGTTGTTTGGATATTCAAGTCCGAAGGAAACAGTCCCGAAACTTCACTGTTCAGATTTTTGAAGATTCCAGCGGCATCTGATATCATGACCGGAAAGAAGTCTAAGGAAGTACGAGCTTCGCAGGCGATTGAAGTCGCGAATGAAGCAGTTGAAGAAAGTGTACATGAGCAGGTTGAGGAGGGCCTCGCGGATCGCGGTGACATAGGGGCGGGCCGATCTGGACGTGGCGTCACAAACCAGTCTGAAGCGAGCGCCACGATCCGAACTGAAGGGGTCCTCACTCGATCCCACGACAACGTCGCGAACCCTCCCCCTAATATTACCACGATCCGACCCCAGGGGGGCGCTACGAGCCATAAACACAGGTCCACTGCGATCCGAAGTGATGACCAGACTACAACTCGACCTGGAAAGAAGGTTATTGCTCGCTCTTCCCGTCCCGGTACCTCTGTTCGACCGGGCTAAAGTTCTCTGCACATAAGAGAAAATGTTGATGATCAATATGACCCCTCTGCTCCGGTCACTGAAGGAGATCTCTCTCGCTTCTCTGAAATGTGGGATAGGCTGTTTGATGAATTAGCTGCTCAAAGGCAGCAAAGCTCTGTGCTGCGACAGAACTTAACTGCTATGGATAAAAGGATCGACGATCTCGCAAGGCAAAGAACACTCCCAGTTCTTCTTCCCTCCCTAGAGTACTCTTCTTCGTTAGAGGAATCGCCAAGACCTCCGCGGCGACCGTATGAGAGGGCTGAAAACATAGAGCAGCTCCGATTTGGAACCCTGCCATCACGAGAGGAAGAGACACTTGGTGTAGGACCCTCAAACCGCAACTTGAATAATCGTGCCGCAACTTCTAGAGCTCGAGATGTGGACAATCCTTTTGAGAATAGACCACCTCAGCCCCTTCGCCATACAAATACTCATGGTAACAGGGGGCAACGAAGCCCAGTCCGAGCTCCGGATTTCGTGGCTGTTCCTAGAAGAGAGATCGGAGAATTCCACCGAGCGAGAAGCGCTGGCCCCGAGCGAGAAGCGCTGACCCCGAGCCTCCAATGACCAGTGCAAATGTTGCAGCTATGGTCCATCAAATCCTGGCAGATAGCCGTGGACAAAGGAATGAAGATTGGGGAATTGACCGCAGTCACACCCCTTTTACTGATGACATTCTAGACGTAACATTCCCGAGGTGCTTCAACATGCCTCAGATGAACCGTTATGCGGGTAGGTCTGATCCAATCCAACATCTAATGAGATATTCTTGGTCAATGACTGCTGTCGCAGCCTCTGACACTGTAAAGTGCAAAGCATTCCCTATATTCCTGGAGGATGTAGCGTTGTTATGGTTTACTCGCTTACCAGCAAGATCAATTTCCAGTTTCAGGGAGTTGAGTGAAAGGTTCGTGGAACAGTTCCGCATTTATGCACAGAGGACAAAGAGTGTGATTGATATGTTCCTTGTCAAACAACGACCAGGTGAGAGCTTAAGGGTGTATCTGGATCGTTTCAACCTAGCCGCCACTGAAGTCAAGGATCCCCATGAGCCAACTGTTGTGGTAGCCCTGATCGATGGGGTAGATAAAGATACTGAATTTGGGAGATACCTGGCCGGCAAGCCACCTCATACTAGAGAATTGTTCTATGAGAAAGTAAACGTACGCTTATGTCAGGAGGAGTTATATGCTAACCGGAAGATGAAAATGGCAAATAAGGAGGAGATCCATAGTAATGTGGCCATCAAGCAAACCGGAGACGACTCGGGGAAGGTTGAAGTCAATGTTGGCAACCGAAACCAGGGCGGCGGCCACCAGTCAGGAAACAATGGTAACAGCAGTAATGGCAATAATCGAAAGAGAAATCGGGGGAACGACTCCCAGAGAAGGACCCGTCCCAGGTCTTTCGAAAATTATACGCCAATAAATGATACTTTGGAGAATATCTTCGTAGACTCGTACAACGTTCTCCACATAAAAGGCCTCCTCCAAGAGATTCGACGGAGAAAGAACGTGAGACACGGAAGTTTTGTCTCTTCCATCAGACTCACGGCCACTCTACAAATGAATGCCGTCATCTGAGAGACGTAGTTGAGAGGCTGCTCCGGGAAGGGAAATTGGATGAGTACAAGGGGACTCCTAGAGACAGGGGGCAAGCTATTCAGACCCCAAACCAAAACTAGAATCAACCTACTACCAGGCCAACTGTCCAGCAAAAAGGAAAGGATCTTGTTATCAATACCATAATCGGAGGGCTTCACCTAGCCGGGCATAGTTTCAAGGTGATGGATCAGTACGTAAACGCAGCAAAGCAGCATCTTGAGGTAGGAGAGTGTAGCCACCCTGAGGATAATGTCCCGGTAAAATAGCAAAAGATGATGTCAGATGACGTTATTTTTCGCGATCGAGAGAGTATTGGAGTCCACGCTCCGACCGAAGATCCATTTGTAATCACAGTTCTTATCGACCCAGCCACTATTCATAAAGTTTTAGTGGATAACGGGAGTTCAGTCAACATTCTATTCAAAAAGACGTTCGATCAAATGAACCTTGAATTGAAAGATTTAAAGCCGTGTGAAGGATGGATCCGTGGATTTAACGGAGCTTCAACTGCTCCAATGGGATATGTAGAGCTGCCGGTAACACTTGGGGAAGGAGAACGCCAGAGAGTGAGAATTCTTCCCTTCGTAGTTTTGGGTATTGAATCGCCTTATAATGCCTTCTTGGGCCGACCGGCCCTAGCAAAGTTTAGAGCTTGTATTGCCTCCTGGTGCTTGTTATTGAAGTTTCCTACGGAAGCTGGTGTTGGCATAGTCAGAGGGGATCAGGTTGCCGCACGAGCATGTTACATTGTAGAGCTAAAGCTACTCCGTAAAGGAAGAGATATAGAAACTAAAGACGCTTCTTCCCCCATAAGGGAGGAGACGTCATAGCAATTAAAGAGAATGACTATGGGTGAGTCGCCCAGAGAACTGCCCGAGGATATAGATCCCAGAGAGGACGAAGAGATTGGGGGCAGAATGGCGGCTCCCAACGAAACGACTATGGATATACCGATCGATGATAGTGACCCAGAGAAGGTCCTGAAGATTGGATCCCAGTTGGATCCAGTTCGAGCTAATGAACTGACGGATTTCCTGAAAGATAACTTGGATGTATTTGCTTGGACCCACGCGGACATGTGTGGGATATCTCCATCAATCATGAGTCACTCATTAAGCATTAACCCAAAGCATCCCCTTGTAAACCAAAAAAGGTGAATGCTAGGCCCAGAGAGGTCCGCGACCTTGAAAGAAGAAGTTGAAAAGTTAATAAGTAATGGATTCATCAGAGACTCAACCTACCCAGATTGGATTTCAAATCTAGTTTTGGTAAAGAAGGCCAATGGGAAGTGGCGTACGTGTATTGATTTTTTGGATTTGAATAAAGCCTGCCCAAAAGATAACTTTCCGTTACCCAGAATTGATCAGTTGGTAGATTCAACGGCGGGTCATGAGCTTCTCTCTTTCATGGATGCTTATTCAGGATATAACCAGATCCCTATGCATGTTCCAGATCAAGAACACACTAGCTCCATTACGGATCTGGGATTATACTGCTACGTGGTAATGCCTTTTGGATTGAAGAACGCAGGCGCTACATATCAACGGTTAGTGAACAGAATGTTCTATAACCAGATTGGGAAAACGATGGAGGTATACATTGACGACATGTTGGTTAAGTCCAGACAATCATCCAATCACACTACAGACTTGGCAGAGATGTTTGGTATCCTTCGAAAGTATGGATGAAACTCAACCCAACAAAATGCTCATTTGGGGTTGCCTCCGGGAAATTCTTGGGATTCATTGTCAGCTCGCGCGGGATTGAGATTAATCCAAACCAGATCGCAGCAATCAGAGGCATTCAGGAGCCTAGACAAATCAAAGATGTGCAAAGCCTTGCAGGGAAAGTAGCAGCATTAAGCAGATTCATCTCTAGAGCGACAGACAAATGCATTCCATTTTTTGAATTGATAAAGCGAGGAAAACGCAATTTTAAATGGACTCCTGATTGCATAGAAGCATTTCAGAACCTGCTGAATCATCTGGAGAGACCTCCGATACTGTCTAAGCCAGTGGACCACGAGGATTTATTCGTGTACTTAGCAGTGTCGTCCCACGCGATCAGCTCAGCATTAGTGAGAGAAGAAGACAAGGTTCAAAGGCCAGTGTACTATGTGAGTAAAAAATTGGCGGCAGCTGAGCGCAATTATCCGAGGATATAAAAGCTGGCGTACAGTTTATTGATTGCATCTAGGAAGCTTCGACATTATTTCCAAGCTCATCCTATCACCGTGTACACTGATCATCCGCTCAAACAAGTTCTACAGAGACTAGAAGCTTCTAGAAGACTGCTCAAATGGAATATTGAATTGAGTCAATTTGATCTTAATTTTCAGCCCCGACGATCGATACGGGGGCAATTTCTGGCAAATTTCATAGCAGAATTTACTGTCCCGGAGGATGACATAGTAAACGAAGAGGTTGACCCACTAAAACTACTTCTCGATCCTAGCGCCTGGAAATTGTATACTGATGGTGCTAGGAATGATAAACGATCCGGTGCCGGAGTGGTGCTTGAAACTACTGAGAAACGACTGATATCATATGCTATCCGGTTGGAATTTCACGCCACTAACAACGACTCCGAATATGAAGCCCTGATAGCCGGGCTGAAGATTGCAAAGGAACTATCGCAAAGATGGACATATTTTGTGATTCCAAGTTGGTTGTAAATCAGGTCGCTGAAAAGTTCCGAGCTAAGAGCCCAAGATTGATTTCGTATTTGGAGAAAGTGAAGGAGTTGCTGACTGGCTTTGATCACTACAGTATATCTCATATTCCACGGTCAGAGAACCAACAGGCGGTCAAGTTAGCGAAGATGGCTAGTTCCGACGATCCTGAAGAAGTCGGGCTAGCCCCAGTTGAAGTACTTCAATTCCCTAGCATAGGTCAGATGGAAATTGATCCGATACTAGAGACTGAGCCAGAAAGGGAGTCATGGATGACCCCTCTAAAGAATTACTTGATGAATGGAACGCTTCCGACCAAGAAGAGCGAGAGGCGTAAAATAATCCGTAAAGCTTCCCGATACGTTCTGCAAGGCGGAGTCCTGTACAGACAGGGATTTTCGATGCCTCTTCTCCGGTGTATAGCCCATGACGACATCAAGCGTGTACTGCAGGAAGTACATGAGGGTGAGTGCGGTGACCATACTGGAGGACAGACATTGGCAAAAAAGGTAGTGCGGTATGGTTACTTCTGGCCTACCATAAACAAAGATGCGGCAAAATACGTGCGACGTTGTGATGCATGCCAAAGATTTTCAAAAATTCCCAGGGCACCTCCTGGCCAGTTAAAGACAATGACGAGTCCATAGCCTTTCGCTATGTGGGGAATTGATATCATTTGAAGCCTCCCTATAGCGAAGGGCGGAGCAAAGTTCGTTATTGTAGCTGTAGACTACTTCACCAAATGGGTCGAAGCTGAACCGTTAACTACAATCACAACCAAGCGAGTGATTAATTTCGTTGTTAGGAACATTATTTGCCGGTTTGGGATCCCGAAGATCGTCATAACTGACAATGGAACCCAGTTTGATATCAAAGAATTCAGGGACTTCTGCCAGAAGTACCACATCGAGAAACGGTACACCTCTGTGGCACATCCGCAGTCGAACGGATAGGTCGAAGTAGCAAATAAGGTGATTAAGTCCATTATCAAATGAAGATTGAAGCGGGCCAAAGCCACGTGGGTCAATGAATTACCCTTGGCATTATGGGCCTACAGGACAACGTATAAATCAGCGACATGCCATACTCCCTTCTCTCTTGCTTTTGGAGCAGAGGCAGTCATCCCGGTTGAGCTAAAAGTACCATCTCACCGAGTCACCTACTACGATCCGATGACTAATAACGAGGTGCTCCTTGAATCCCTAGATACAATAGAGGAGAAGAGGGATGAAGCAGACCTACGTGCCTTGAGACACAAGCAACAGGTCGCTAGATACTACAACAAAAGAGTTCGAGCCCGAACCTTTGAACCCGGAGACTTGGTTCTGAAGCGTGTCTTTCCACCCCCAACTCATATGGGTGCGAAGTAGTAAGGACCATACTCTGTTCTACGAAGGCTTGATAATGGAACCTTCAAGCTAGCATTCGTAGATGGAGAAGAAATCCCCAGAGTGTGGAATGCCCAACATTTGCGGCCCTATCTGACGTGAAGTTGTCAGATTTATCATTTTGTTTCATAGGACCATGTAAAAGGCATGACTTGCCTAGAATAGTCCAATGTTTTGGGCAAAGGATTATAAAGTGGACGTAGGTCACGATTCGACCGAACCACTATAAAAATATTGTGTGTCGTTTACCTTTATTTGCACTATTATTTATATGTTCTTCTATCTTTATAAAGTTTGCTGTAAAACCATACAGCGATCACAGAAACGTGTAATTCTAGGTGCCTTCCATCAGAATGGAAAGTAATCCGCAGCCAAAACGCCGAAGGTGCAGTAAAGTGAATCACACCATTGATTGCACTCTAACTCTCCAGAGCTGAGAGAGAACATAAAAGACGCGAAAACAACGTCCACGTGGCAAGGCGATGCACCATGATAAGAACCGCCTTGACAGTACTCTAACCTTGGCGACTGCCAGGAGAGTATAAAAGCGTCTATGATTAAGCGCTGAGAAAGAGCTCTTACCCTGTTGAAGGATCGGGGAGCGACTGAACAGCTGAGCTCGAACTCTAACCTTGGCGACTGCCAGGAGAGTATAAAAGCATCTATGATTAAGCGCTGAGAAAGAGCTCTTACCCTGTTGAAGGATCGGGGAGCGATTGAACAGCTGAGCTCGAACTCTAACCTTGGCGACCGCCAGGAGAGTATAAAAGCGTCTATGATTAAGCGCTAAGAAGGATGCTGGAGACTCAGCGCCCCCAGAATTTCTGCCCCGCTGAAGGATCGGTGAGCGAATCATGGTACGAGTTCGAACTTTAACCCGCTGATGGATCGAGAAAGTATAGAGGTATCGGAGATTTGGCGCCTCAAGGACTATAATCCTACTAAAAATTCCAAGTCCCCCGTATTCAGAGATAGGGGGCAACGTGCATAGAAATTTTTAAATTTTTTCTGTCGCTTGAAGGATTTGTAATATAATTTCAACTTGATTATAGTCAAATGACTTGTGACTAAGTGTGAAGAGTTTATTGAATGCAGGTACACGATGATGCAAAAGAAATAAACTTTCATTCATAAACTGCAAGCTTACAAGATAAAGAGGAACCTAAACAAAAGTGAGGGTCATTCTCACAATTACATTTCATGGCCAGTGGAAAGCTTAAAAACAAAATACGGGCAAACAACTACATCCTACTTATGCTTGGGAGACGACTTGGATTTTTTCTCCTTCTTCTGCTGTTCCAGCTCCGCCTTGCCAGCATCAGATTGATCACTCTTCTTTCTTTTTCTTTTGTCAATAAGGGGAGCTGAGGGATCATCAGAAGACTGGGAAGCAAGATGTTTGGTAATTGATTTGAGTTGGAATTTTAGTACCAACCCAGTTTTGGGATTAAACTCTGAGATCGGAGGCACATTCAAAGGCTCTTGCTCATCTTTTTTCAAGGCCAGCTGTTTTTCTTGCCTAGCCTTCCTTTCAGCCAAGGTTTCCTCATCATCGCCTCTGATTTCTTTGGTAATGGCGAATTCCACTTCATCGTCTTCGTGGTGCCCGTCCATATCTCTCAAAGCCTCGATGGGCAAAGCATCTCGGGAAATATCAGCACTGGGTGCGAGAATGACTTTCTCCATTGTCGCACCTTCGGACTACTTGGGAGCATCGACACTAGCACTTGGCGGGATGACAATCTTCTCTGCCTCTGTCTTCTTCTCAGCATCCTTGTCGGCTGGCACGCCACCTGTAACATGAGAAACAAATGTTATTTCAGGAGAGAATGCGGTTTGATCAGTTGATTGTTCGGAAAGACGGCGACAAGTGACGATTGCTTTGAGAAATTGCGGAGAGAATATAGAAATACCTTCCACAGATCCTCCATCCAAGCTAGCAACAGAAGCTCCGACAACTGGAGGAGTCAAACCCAGAGGAATCAATGGATCATCGGGACTGTATTCCTCAATTTTGGAGGCCTTGGGCTCTACAACTGAGCTCGAGCCTTCTTCAATTTTATTTTTGCCCTTGGCCAGAGTTTTCTCCTTATCCATCTCTTCTTGGAGTAGGCGTTTGCCTTTCTCTAAATCCTCGGGTTCGTTATCCTTAAGAATGGTCCGCATCAACTCATTCTCATCAATCTCATCGACTCCTAATCGCCGTTTCTCGCCCTGGACGATTGCATCGCATATGTTGGCTAAAGTGACATGGTAATCCGGGATCCAGGAGATGTTACGGGTCTTGATGACCTGGCCAAGGAAGTCAAACGGCATTTCTTCAAATCCTTCAATATCTTTCTCTCTCTCGAGGAGCTTTTCATTAGAAGCAGTAGCCATTTCAGTGGCACTTTCCACATTATTTTCAGCAAGAACCGCGCGCTTCTCTGCTTGCGCGAGTTGATCATTGAGAATCGCCCTCTCTTTTTTGGCCAGAGCTAAACTATCTTTCAAGCTTGCCTTTTCTTTCTCCCAAGCAGCTTTTTCAGCTTCGAAATGATCCTGTGCTGTTTTCAGTTCGGTGTTGGCCATCTTGAGATCTTCCACCTCCTTCTTTAATGACACACGCTCTTTGCTGTTAGAATCGAGCTCATTATGAAAACGTTGCCTGGCCTCCTCCAATTCTGTCTTGTAATTTTTAGCATCTCGTTGAGCAAAGGCAAGCAGAGATTGTGCATCTTCCAAGTCCTTTTCCATTTTCACCCTGGCCCTGTCATTGTTATCTATCCTTACTTTGGACCTGTGCGCTTCCATCTCTAGCGTTCGGATAACGTCTGAAAGGTTGGCAGCGTGTTTCTTCATCGCCTCGTATTGTTTGGCTACATGGCGAACATGTCCGATGACCTCAGTATCCCAATTCCCAGGAACTGGCTCCAGAGCTGGAACGAACATCATCCTCTCGAAGAAGATATTGGGGAATTGTTCTCGTAATTTCCCCAGCTTAGCCTGAGCCTCAGGACCATGGACATGGTCTCGCGCCCCAGGGGCACTTAAACTTTGTTAACTGGAGGGGACGATGTCAGTTTTCTCCTTCTCAGAATCCTTGTTTGGATCTTTGTTTTTATCCTTAGGCTCGTGGTGTTTTTTGGATGATCTGCTGTGAGATGGCGCGCTCTTCGGAGGAGTTAAGTCTTTGGCAAGTTGTTTTCCCCCTGTAGGTGGCACTGGATGACTATGGGGCTTTCCAGAGGTTTGTTTTGACGGAGATCTAGACCGTGAAGAATGAGGCTTGTGAGAATCCCGGGACTAATGGCTGTCTCCCCCTCGGCTGCTGCTACGAGCACGCTCAGGATCTGAACAAAGACTCGGGGTGCCCGCACGAAGGGAACGATAAGAATAAGATTGTTTGCGAGTCATCCTTCCTGCAAATGAAACAAGCATATATTAGAACTATGAACAACAATAGTGTAGAAAGTGTTGTGGTGAGTGGTGCATGTAATCTGTGCATCCCATATAATCCCCTAACGGACCAGGGCCCAGAGCTAGGCTCGTCTGTGTAGTTTCTTTTTCTCCAACGGGGGCATTCGCTTCCTCGGAGGAAAGAAAGAATGGTTCCTCATCAAAGTCTTCATGAGAGTAAATGGCATCTGGCAGAGGAATCTTGTTTAATTCCCCTATTATCTGGTCCTCCGTGAAATCATCATGAACGACGGGATCGACCGGTAGTGAAGCTCTTGAGGGAGAAAGCTCTTTAGAGGACGGAATTTCTTTAGGCTCGTCAGCCCAGATCTCATCTCCCTTATACTTAGTCAGATTTTCATCATCTTCATCAACGAGCGGTGAAGGACTCTTGTGGAGTCTAGCTGTTTCTGTAGCCCGTGAGGTTCCCTTTCCCCCAACCAGAGGCACATATTTATAAGGTTTGCCGTCCTTGCCCAGTCCGAATCTTATATCCAGAAGACGGTGCTTGTGAAGATTCTCGTCGGTGAGACAGCTTTATTCTCAAGAAATATGATTTGCTTTTGAGAAGACGAGACAATCGGTTTTCATACACCGAACCTTTTGTCTTGGGGAAAGTATGATCTGCATGGAGAAAAGAAACATGTGAGCGTCTTGATTATTTAGTCAAGTCACCAATATGGAGAATTAAAACTCACTTGCTTTAAGCCATCTTCGTGCGCATCCCGCCTGCAGTTTTATGTAAAACCAATCGGCTTTGGGATCCCCTATATTGTTGTAACCGTCAGTTACGACCTTCCTGTTGACCACTGATTCAAAGAAGGATATATTTGGAGTTGCCTTGGAACGATGCTTAAAAAGGTAATAGAACTTTAAATCCTTAAAGGTAAGCTCAGTCCCCAGAACCTCTGTATACGCAACGGATAAAGTGTATAGAGCTGCATAAGCATTGGGGTGGAGCTGCATTGGAGCAATACACAACCGCCTTAAAGTTTCGACGATAATTGGCGGGAACAGAGGAATAGCGCCTACCATACACATCAATCTACTAATGGTCATGTGCCTAGCTAGGGCAGAATTAGGTCTATCATCCTTGCCTGGAGTTTTGACATCATCCCAAGATATTCCGTGCTTCAAGCATAGTTTCCGAAGCTTGCTGTCGTCCAATTTGGAAGCCAGACAATCGGTGAACTTATCTATACCCTTAACTCCCGGAAGCTCATCGGGAGCCCGATCGTTCGCCTCTTCGGAGGATGTATCGTCTGAAGGCGTTGATTCTGCACCAGAGTCCATTTTGTAGTCAGGATCGGACTTATCCTGATTTGAGGTTGAAGGAAGCACGCTGGGTTCATGATGCGCCGATGTCTCTGGTTCGATGCCTTTCTCTGGCATCTCAATCACTTGTTTATCTGACATAACTGTGTTGGCAAGAATAACAAATTAGCATACCCTTCCCCCCGTGTGTGCAAGTGCCGGTGTGTGCTTGTGTATGCATTAAGGAAAAGCATAAAGATAATAAGATCGTCGAGATGTCAGTCATTGTCCACTATCAAGTTAAACTGTTGTTCAGTCCAGAAAGTTCGTCTCAAAGGCTCTAACCTAACTATCCATGGGTGTATTAAAGTTAAGTTGCATTGTTTGTATGGCAAGTAAATCAGATCGCACAACTCCTCGGATCGCATGTCTCCTCGGATCGCAAGACAGGGATCGGATCGCGAAGCATCTACGGATCGCGAATCAAACACAGACTTGTAGAAAAAACATCAGCTCGAGTAAGAGCGCTGGATCATGGAAATCGGAGGGATCCCTCCAACCTCTCGCGATTCTCCTCGATCATCTCGATCCGAACCGACGTTTCAACATGGAAGCATTTGTTCATCCCCCTCGATCCGACCCGTCCCTGCTACCACGACCCGATCCACTCTCCGAATTCCACTGCCTTGTCATCACCACGATCCGATCCAGCCTCCTCCTTCTTCTTCTTCTCCTTCGATTCTCCTCCCTACTCACGAAACCAGTACCACCGCTCTCCCAAAAGTCACAGTTTTCACAAAACTCCACCAACTCTTCACTCAAACCGACTGAAACTCAAGTAAAACGAAGATAGAGATGCTAGACTATGTTTTTTGTGACATTACCTTTCTTAAAAGTGAAGAAATTTGGGTTTTTCTCTTTTGAAATCGGAAAAGATATGGGTTTGGTCAGAGCTTCAGGCGACAAAGCGAAGAGAGAAGAAGAAGAGAAGGAGGAATAGAGGTCGGGTTTATATAGATGGGTTCATGACCGTTAATCTTCCCTTTTTGTCTCGATCGAACCATGGAGGCCTGGTGGGCCACGAGTCCAAGCCCATCGGAGAAAGGGGGCGCGGCCTGCTTCACTGAAGACCCATCTGAATGATGGATCACGACGAGCCTCCTTTCCACGATCTGCACCACATAACGACGATCCGAACCCAATAACGATCATTAATAGAAGAATATGAATGAAGTTTAAAGGATTAATTTTTGTTTACTTGACAATCACCCGACAATCTTGCGATGAAATCTCCAAAAGATCGCAGAAAAGAAGGTTATCTGACGAATAAAGAAATAATCGATGGTATATCTGGATATATATACTAATCAGGGAATGCAACTCTTTAAAACGACACGACGATACGAACGAACGGTTACGACCTTTGATTCGCATCACTTCAGGAAAAGACAGTACAAAAATTTCGAAGCATGTTCCATCCTCGATAAAACATGCTTCGAGGGGGCAAAATGTTGGCTAGCTTTTTTGACCTAGCCACCAAAGTCCGAAAGCAAAGGAAATATGAGTCTTTAAGGGTCTGACCCCTCGAGCATTCGATCGTGGTCATATCGTCACCCCCGAATCGTGACACTCCCCAGGATCGCTGTGCCAGTATGCGACCCGATCGCCCCTCGTAGCCTCGATCTGATCTGTACCTGTAGCCATGACCCGTCCTCTCCTCTTCACCACGAGGCGATCTGATTCCAGATACCAAGTTGAAGGTCAAGACCGAGTCATTCACGATCCGAGAAGGCAGGATCTCGCGACACCTGTCCACAACTGTCACATTGACCAATTCTTGATCAAGCTACGATCCGATCCGATATTCTCGGGATTTGCACCACGTATAACCACAATCCGCCTGATCAAATCAGCTATAAATAGCCCAGAGCTTGGCAATTTTCAGGATCTTTTGGCAGTTTTAAGGATTGATTCTACCATTACTGTCATACCTCTATTTCTTACTAGTTTTACTTCGAGATTACTGAAAGAAATCGTAATTGTAAGAGTGAGTCTGAGAGAAATCATTGGTTGTACTAGCATCCAAAGTATAATCAATAGCATATAAAGTGGACGTAGGCTCGTTAACGCCAAACCACTATAAACCGTGTGTGTTTTCTGTTTTTTCCTCATTTTTCAGTTATAATTCTCTACGAATCAGAACAATTTGGGTGTTGGATCCAAATTTTGATCTAACAATAATCATCATGGGATTCTCATTTTGATCCATTATCACATTGCTACTGGCAAGTATATTATATGTATTTCAGTTGTTGGAGGATAACCCTTTAATTAGTCGATAAGATGCATTCATTATTTTTTTATTATTTATTCTCTTTCATTGATCCAGCAATATTGGAGGAATTTTCTTATTATATAGGTTATTTGAATACACATATGACTTCCGGTCATTTAACATTCAGGTTGACTACAATTTAAATCACTAAATAATATTTATGCATAATCTATAAAATATGCTTATAACAAACTTCAGGTTGTTAGTTAAATATTTACAGATATGAATATATAAATACGTGCATCCATGTATTATAAATTTGCATAGTCTTTCTCATTTGAGTTTGTGATTTTAGAATAAATTATTACAAAGATCAAACTATTGATTTCAATGTATTGATCAATGTCATTTCAAATTCTTCAGGATCGTATGATAATGTTCAAAACTTCTACTTTGAAAACATATCGAACTTCTGGTCCAAATAAATATATGAACAACTTCAAGTTGTTAAGTTGATGGAGTTTTAATATCGCTTCTGTGATATTCCATAAACACCATTTGTGGAGTTTTAATACATATTTTCTCTTTTAGGGGAAATTTATGAACTTTTCTACAAATATTTATCACTTTTTAATTGTAGAAATCTCTTCTGGAGATATTTTATTATTTTCATATAAACGGATCTCTTCTAGAGATATCTTATCATTTCCAAATATACAAATATCGTCTAAAGATATTTTGTTATCACTGCTTCTGGGATGAACTTATCTCCTCCATACAAATTATTGAAATATCATATCAATATACAAAAATACATATCAAACTTTAAATGCAGTAACGAAATTAGATGCATTAAATAAAAATAAGATTCAAGAAAAGAAATCACTACTTCTGGAGTGCATGATATTCCTTCAGGGAACATAATTCTTTATTTATTTATGTAAACTATCATAGTTGATCCGGAATGACCTAAACGATCATGCCAAAAAATCAATTTCTTTGTATCTGTGAGCTTCTAGCTCATGTTTATAAACTGAGATTCAACAATGCCAATTTTGGTAAAGTATAATCTAGTTGAAATTTTACCAAATTTTTCTAAAATAAGATTCTGGCTTTCAATTTTAGAAATAACATAAAGACATTCTTTGTTGTTTTCATTTATAGTTTCAATATGATATCCATTCATTCTTATATCTTTGAAGATAAGCAGATTTCTTTTAGAATTGCTTGAATATAGTGCATTTTGAATGAATATATGTGTACCATTTGGTAACACTATATGGGCTCTTCCGGACCCTTCAACTATATTGGTTGAACCAACTGTAGTTGAAACTTTATATGAAACATTTTTAGATAATTCAGAGAAAAACTTCTGGTTTTTCAATATCGTATGAGTAGTTCCACTATCAACCAGACATATATCATCACTTAAACACTGTCGATCCATACCTTTTGAATTAAAAACAATACAGCTAGTTAATAAATGAAATAACTTATAAATACAGATAAATGTCCATGGGAATAAACTACTTATAATGTCCAACATTACATATTATTTCTGCAATTCCATAAGCACAAACTAAAAAGAAAGGCAAATAAACAAAAGTTTCAAACTAATACATGCTGAAAGGAAATGAAACAAAAAAAATCACATAGTTAGCTTCTGGCTAATTATTACCATCATAGAAACTGCAGGTTCTAAGTTTTCCATTTTATAACAAAAATTACTTTTGCATTCACTTCAGGTGTGCAAAATTTAGATCAGTATTTAGATCTTAACATAATATGATCTTCAGGATGCATATTTTCTTTATAAAAGTTTTCCTAAGAAAAAATAAATTATTTCTTCTAGAAATATAATATGACTATAATAAAACTTCAAGTTTTATCATAATTCATATAATGTTATTATATATTTTTTAAATTGAAGCAACTTTTCTAGAAAGTGCCCTTTTTTTCACATATGAGAGTCATTTTACTATTTTTCTTCAAGAAAATAGTATTGATTATAAATGTAATCATCTCTTCCAATAATAAGTTTCTTCAAGAAATTATTTGTAGCATAAAGTTGGAATATAATGCTTTTTCCTCTTGTTAAAATTTTCCTTTCATTGATTTTTCAAATCCTTTCCTATTATTGGTCATTTGCTATAAGCAAATATTAAATGCAAGTATAGGCTTTTATGTTTTATTTCATGTTTCTCAATTGAATATGAACTTCAGGTTCCTCGTGAACTTCAGGTCCCTCATTTGAAAGGATTTGTATATGAACTTTGGTCATATGAACTTCAGGTCATTTGCATGTGAACTTCAGGTTCAACCACTCTTGCCTTGTGTTTGGAAGTATGACCGTCTTTTGGTGGTCATAACGCTCCTTCAGGGAGTTCCATAAGTGGATAGGATCTTTTTCAGTTAAATATTTAGATCATCGCGGATGTGGCATCTTAAAAATATCAGAGCCTTTGCTTTGTCCTGCTGGGACATAGTATTACCATTTTTAATGGTATCCACTAAGCATTGAGAATGTAAATGGATCTCAGTGTTTGACATTTTTATGAACCACACAAAAAATAAATTGCAGATGCTTAATTAAACAAAATTCACATATCAGTATACATGTTCTATAATTAAATTGAATATATTATGGCACGGAGTCATAAAAAAATCCAAATCTGCAAGTCTTTCTCTATACATTTACAATGAACTAATTACAATAATGAAACAATACAAACCATCAAGGAGCCATACATCATATAACTAAAATAATGGCCACAATGTTGGCTAACAAGCAGCGTGCTTGTATTGGAAGATGAAAAAGCATATAAAAGTAAGCCATACATGGAAATGTAATTCTAAATATTTAAAGCATCTCATCTGGCATTAGATTAAATAGTAAGCATTAGGTTAAATAAGAAGTAGCCTGCAGTTTGCATATATGCATACTTATTAGCAGTGGCTTCTCTATTATTAAAGAGATAAAGTAGCAAATGAAGATGTTTTATGTATGGCGTATGGGGTAAAAGATCCATATATAGTATTATAAAAATAAAATGAATGGAATTTCCTAAAAATATATTTGGTATACAATAATACCAGATCAAATATGAATAGGTGGATATCTAAAAACCACTAAGCTAAAAATAATTAGATCTAAAAAGTTAGATCCACTAGAACATAATCTAGATCTACAAAAAAAATAAAAATAGATCCATAGATCAAATATTCTCAAATAAAAAATTACTTACATGACAAATTCATAGATGTAGATCTAGAAAATCTCAACAAATATCAATAAAAGAATATCGTGCTGATAACGTGTTATAAAGTAAAATAGAACAGATCATAAAAGAGAAGACATTAGAAAGAACATAAGAGATAAGGGAGAGACCTTTTTATTTCTCTTGATTCAGTGTGCATAATTCAATTACATTGGCTCCCTTATATATTGGCTTTGGAGCTGATGTTAGCCTTACTCCCAAAATGTGGCACTAAAAATAATATGACAAATGCATATTCACTTATATGTATTACAACAAAAATTAGTTTTTTAAAATCAAACCGACTGTGATAATCAATTTTTGTCTCAAGCCAAAAAAACATGTTCCCTGTTTCACGCGATATTATCCATCTTCGTAAAATCATGGTTTCCCGCAGATTCTCATACCTCGTTCCTCTACGATCAAATATCACCACAAATTTTCATTCTATCCATCCTTATAAATTATTATCTCACCAAATCTCCTCCTCAAACCTCGTTCCTCTCCGAATTTTCCCAATATATTCCCTAATCTCGCAGCAACATTTTCGTTTCAGTTTGCCTATTTATAAGCACGAAAAGAAGCAATATTCGTCAACAGCAACTAACTTGAATTGGTCCACTGCTTCAAATAAGGTGTGTGTTTTAATTGCTTCAAATAAGGTGCTTGTAGTTGTAATTATTCTATGAATTATTATTCTGTTTTCTATGCTACATATTACATGGATTCTAAGCCCAAATTTCAACAAAACATTTTATTTCGGCAAAAGCACAAATGTGATTACAACTATGGGTAAAGTGGGGGCATATGCTTTGAATCTAGAATAATAATTATTAGTGTAAGGAAGTCTATTTGTTCTTTTTTCTTAATTTTTAAATACCTTTTTGAATGTCAGTCATTTCCCAATAATCTAGTATCACTAATTTATTTATCAAGAAAATCCCTCTAGAAAATGTTTTCTGTACTTGTTTTCACTATGATACCTGAGGCACACATTTGGAGAACGAGAGGTGAAATTGTTAACTCAAATTTTGTTGAAAGAGAAGATGAAATTGTAACATAAATTGTTAACTCAAAAGACTGTCTATGGTCCAACGCAGCCACTTTTATTTCTTTAAATTAACCTGTTGCTCTAAATAGTACTGATTTGGAGACCTGCAGCTTTCAACGTTTGACATCTTTTACATTTGAAAGCTTCCCAGATGAATAACAAGGTGATTTTATAAACTTCTAAATTAAATTACATAATTAGTTTGTCTCAAGTGGGTTTACATGAAAACAACATTAAAGTAGTTACATGTTATGGTTGAAAGTTAGGCTGAAGGTAAATCTAGGTAGAGTGATATATGATTCCTGTGGCCTTGTTGCAAATGCTAGACTGAAGGACTGTATCATACCAAAAATCAATTTGTTTCTGCACATGTCTCAAATTTTGGTGTTCTTTCTTTTATTATTTATGGCTGACAGTTTTGACTTGGAATGTATTTTAAGTAATAATTATATTAATGAACAAGCGACTGTGCCACTAAATGGATTACTAGAAGACCTTTGACTTTTGAACACATTTGCATTTGTATTACCATAGCTATCTGTTCCATAAATTAAATATACAACGTTGTCACTGAGAATATGTGGGTTATATTTCGCCACCATTCGAAGTTCTTTTATTCATTTTCTTCTTTAACTGAAGGTTATTAATCTTTGATGCAGATCTTTGCCTAAAGAAGATATAAAGAACATCGTCGAATGTGGTTGCCCAAATCTTTCCGAAAAGGCTATTAGTTCTACGAAAAGATTGAGATATTGTCTTCAACTTGATGAAGCAGAGGTATATGTAACTTTTAAGCTAACAACTACATAATTATACATGGGTAGTTTCTCCAATATAGGTAGTATATCCTCCACTCTTAAGTTTGGAAAATGGGTTTCAGTTCCTTGATTGCAAGGCTCAAATTTTAAGTCGAACCTAGATTTCATTTATGGTTCTTGGATTCAAAGAGTTCATGATATAATATATGTGTGCATGTATGTTTAATGTTTGATATGTAAATATGAAAGCATCAATTTATTTTCATGGTAATTGTTTATTTTTAGAGATTGATTTTGATTCCTGTATCTCTATGTTTTTAAATCTAAAGCATGGTTTCGTCTTCTATTCCTTCATTTTCTTATGGAAACGATAAAATTTTTCATTTTTTTCCTCTTCTTTTAGTTATGCATTGAACGGATCGAAATTCTGAGTACTTGAAACATGATTCAAATTTAAAATCATAAGATTATTGTAATGGTAATTGTGAATTCATTACTTTGATAACATATGCATAGCATGTATATTAAAATTAATTTCCTGTGAATCAGGTATGTGGTGCTAGAAAATTACGAGGATCTTCCGACATAGTATACACCGTTGGTAAGGAAAATGACAAATCTCGTACGCTAGATATAATGTGCTTAATAATGAGCTATGCAACAGAGCCTGCACTAAATTTAGGGCAGGCAAACCCTTCTTTAGTAGAGTGCGTTCAATTATCTGCTAGGAAATTGATCGGCGAAATGAGTAAATTGAGTGACTCATCTATAGATCCAGATCTTCTAAAACCAGAAATCTCTAACAGGAAGCAATCTTTAAAAGAGTCTCAGAACTTGTTCAATGGAAATAATGATTGGAGAAATTTTGATGAAAATGAGTCTCAAGGGGAGCCAAAGGGCATGAGCAGAGACAAGGAAACAAGAAATGTTGAAATGAAGAGAGAAGACTGGTTATGTCCTAGGTATCCTAGCCATATGTAATCATTACCATTTTGATATTTTGTTTTTTAAGCATGCTTTTTAGTTTGTTTCACTAAACGAAGTCTGATTGCCATTGCTAAATTTTAGTATGTTAAGAAATGTGATCAGAATTGGAAAATAAGCATAGGAAGTGTTAAAGGTACAATAGTTATCAATTATAGCAAGCACATCAATTAAAACTAGTGCTAATCATGACACACTTTTAGATTCTTATAGTTCTTATGGTTTTAATATACTGTTCTTGAATGATATGATTGCAAGCATTGTAACTAATGTTGAATCCATAGAGACATGCTATTTAACATTTACATTAAACTTGCTGTATAATTATTTTAGTTAGAAATGTAAATTTTGCAACATATGACTTAACTATCTCTAATATGCAGCTGTAATTTTCTCAACTTTGCTTGAAATTTACGGTGCCTTGAATGCAAAGCAGATGGACCACAAAGAGTAGATTTTAACAATCAAGAAATGAAATTGGGGGTTTGGACTTGTCCGAAGTAATTGATTCTCTCTTTTGAATTCCTTCCATTTTCACACAAAAATGCTACTAAAGCTCCTTGAATAACATGTTTGCTTTTATCCTAATGACTTTATGAACTTCGCTCGCAATAGAAAGTGTTTCGATGCCTAGAAGTAAGACCTAAAAGAGAATTAAACCCAGGGGAATGGGAGTGTACAAAGTAAATTTTCATATCTTGAATATTTTTCATGCTTATTTTTCATTCATGTATGTTTATGCTGATTTCTTCTTCATCTTTTTTTTCCTTCCCCGCTTTTACAGATTTTTTTACATAAATTTAAAATGAACATTGTGTGTAAGAGATGCGATGGTGAGCGCCCTGCATACAGTGAGAATAGCTCATTTGAAGGTGCATGGTAAAATAACCCAAAATGAGAGCAAGTAATGACTTGCCGAGTCATACTTTATTTGATGCTTTGATATATTTACTCTTGTAAACTTTTGATCCAGATTTAAGGCTGTTTATCTCGATAAATGATGATTTGTTAGTTCATAGTTGTGTAAAGTGCCTCTATTGACCTATAAATAGCAACGAGATGGGTGTAAATGAATGATATTATAAATTTCTTTCTGACTTCTCAAAATTGCTACTCTGTTTCATTTGTGTCCTTATTCTTTGATATTATAAATCAATTTCTACTTTATGCTTCTGTGATAAGCGGTGCAACTGGTAATCCGATGTTTGTTCATATTGTTGAACATGTGCAAACAATCCATATTTGAAAGGGTGCTACTATTCACACCCTCGTTTACACTTCCGACCACCTATATAAATTTAATACAAATGATTATTTTTTATATTCTTCTGGCCACCATATCTTATTCCTTCATTCAGTCATTCACCACCGTACTTCTCATAAAAAACATGTACTTCTCTATATTTTCACATCATAAACCCTTACAAAAGCCAATATTCTTCTGTGCCTATTAGAGATGGAAGATAAAAATAAAAAAGAGGTTAGAATTGCTTGATTTTTTTATTTTTTTTATTATGATATAGAACATGTTGTTATGATTTTTTTAATGACTAGGGTTTTCCATTGTGTTTTAGGAAAAAAATTCCACTACACTGGAAATTTCATGCTTGGAAGACATTAAATTTGATGAAGTTGTAATAGAGAATGACAATGTAAGTTTTGATTTATAGGATTTTTATCTGTATAACTTACGTAACGTCTTTTACGAATTGATACTTTTTTTTAGTCATTTGATAAATGGAGTATTTGAATAATGATAAATTGGATGATAAACATGATGGTTGTGATAATATAATGCAAAATGTTCGATCAAATGACTCAAAAGACATAAATGTTGATTTGTGATGAATCGTTTCATAACCGGCGAAGTACGTACTCATTTATTAAAATTAAATTTTCTAATATGGTCATGAAAATATGTTATGTTAATTTTTTCTTGAAAAATTTGACTTTGAGTATTTGATTCGCAGTGGAAGAGCTCTCAGTAAGGAAAGAAGTGTTCATATAGAGGTAGCTGCTGGTGGCCTCTCCATTTTTAGGTTTTTAACTTACACGGTGGCCAGAAGAGTATATTTGAAATATTTGGGGTGCTTTTAGTTTTGGTAGCCGGAAGTGTAAACCGGGGTGTGAATAGTAGCACCCTATTCCAAATACCTTAGATAATTTGAAATACCTGAAACTTGGTTCAATCCTTATTTACAGGGGGTAAGATAGTTTGAAGAGTATTATCTTCTAATATTTTCTCATTAAACGTGGCTATATAAACTCACCTAAATAAAAGAAAACTCACATACTTTTTTTTTTCAATATTTTCCTCAGTCAAAAATCTTCTTTCTATGAACTTTAACAGGTACTTTTTTTTTATTTGTTCATTCTTCGGACCCTTCTTCAAATGCTGCATTTGTTTCTTTCTGTTTTACTTTGAAGCTCTTTGTGTATTGCACTTTTAAAAAAAGTACTTTTTTTACATTAAAAAGCATACACATACCTTTGTTATGTCAAAGAAGACTCTGTACATTTATCCAAACATGTCTATGCATGTACTTACGCATATCTTCATGAAATAGAAGTTAAGTCAGCAAGCTCTTTGTGTACTGCACTTTTTTTTACAGTCAAAAGTAGTTTTTTTTTTGCATTCAAAAGTATACATATATGTTTGTTACGTCAAAGTAGACTCTGTACATTTATCCAAACATGTCTATTGTAAAAAGAAATTTATGAGCTCTACCACCTGATTGCTTTGATTAATCCGTTTGGGTACATCGTATTTCCTATCCTTCACGAAATTTCTATTGATTACTATGCTGATGCATGTAACATGATGATTAAAATTTACTAATATAGTTTTTCAATTCATATGTACTGTATATAGCATTTTTTCACGATTCTAAAAAAACTGCTTTTTTTTTTGCTATTTGTCTATTAACAATACTGTGCAAAGGCTTAAATAGTTGGTAATTGAATGAATTTTTGTACGGTAAGGCTTGCATTCGATTTGTTTAAGTTGAACAAAACTGATACGGGAGTATTTTGTTAATTGTCAGGAGCATAAAAAGCATGCTGACATTTAGATTCAATGTTTTGAAAGACATGGTTACTGGTATTTTGTTGATTGTACTGCTGTCGCAAGAGTTCAAAGTTCATTGTTTACATGGAAGGATAATTCTGCTACTAGAAAAGCATGAATGATAAAAAAAATATTGTTTGGTATATATTGCAAACCAGAAAGAAATGGAATAAGTTCATATGTTTGCTTACCTTAAAGTCACCCTCACACACACAACAAAATTGGTAACAACTATTTACGTATATGTTTACTTACTCTTTATTTAAATTGCTTTTAAAGCTTGATAGAAAAATTCTGCTACTCAGATGGATTCAACTAGAAATATTATTCCTTTTGCGTTGCTTAATCCACATCAGCATAATTGGATGATCAAAGTCTGGCTAACAAACAAAGGGAATTTGAGATCTTATAAAAATACTAAAGGAGAAGGATGTGTCTTTAGTATAATACTCACTGATGAAGATGTAAGTTTTTAGATTTTAATAATACTTTTTTCTTTTTTTCAACAATTAAGTTATTATTATAATGCTTATGTTCTTCAAATTAACCAAGTACCCAAATTCAAGCTACCAAGTTTATCAAAGCCGCAAACAAATATTATCCCATATTTGAGTATGGAAAAATTTACTACATCTCCAAGGGAAGTGTTAGGCCTGCAAAAAAGGAATTCAGCACCGTAAAAAATGATTATGAGTTGAATATAAATGACTTTTCATTGGTCGAAAGAGTGGACGACGTGAGCTTCCGTATACCTGAAATCGTTTACAATTTTGTAAAGATCAACCAACTTCATAAATATGTTACAGAAAAGGAAGTAGTAGGCAATGCATTTACATTATAATTTTGTTTTTAAATCATCATATTATTTATTAATTTTTTCTTCTTCTTTAGACGTGATCGGTCTTGTTAAAAGTGTATCAGCAATCAAATATGTTAAAAGAAAAAGCAACAATCAGATCATTCCAGAACGTGATTTAACTATTGCAGATGATTCGTAAGTAAATATAGTAAATTTATTTATTTCTCTAATGTATACATTTAGATGTGGATTTAATTACAGAACCAAGACAGTCAATGTTGCGTTATGGGGAGAACTTGCTAGCGGAGTAGGATCCGAACTAATGGAAATGGTTGATAATGCTACTATAATTGCCATCAAATGTGTTGAAGTTATAGCTTTTCAAGGTAAAAAAGCAAACTTTTAATTTCTTTAGTTTTTTAGCTTGTAACCATCTTTTCAAATCGTATTACTCCTACAAGTTTATCTTTATCCACACCGAGTAGTAGCATTCTAGCTATAAACCCAAACATACCAGAAGCTAAAAAGTTTAGAATTTGGTATGATACCAAAGGAAAAAATACACAAATAAAATCTACTACTTATGATACAGTAACACTTTCCCATATATTAAACAATCCGAGTTTGGGTCTTGACAAGGTTAGTACTACTAATCATTTCAATTTATATCATATGTACATTGATAATATCATGTAAATTAAGTTATTTTTTTAAATGTATAGACTGTTTTCTTCAGTGTGTTTAGTTACATAACTTTTTTTAAGACTGAACCATTGTGGTATCAAGCATGCAAAAGTTGTAATAAAAAGGTTATTGAAGCTACAACATAAGACTATTGGTGTGAATTATGCCAAAAGAATTAAGATGCATGTAATCTGAGGTAAAAATAATAAGCTACAAATTTTTGTTTAACATTAGTATTTGTAATTATATATTTATACAATGCAGATATATTATGGTAATGAAGATTTCCGAAACAACCGATGAGGCTTGGATTACTACTTTTAACGAACAAGCAAAAGAAATTATAGGTTGTAGTGCAGATGATCTTTATAAAATTAAGAATGATGAAACTGAAGATATATTTCAACAAAAGCTAAAGGAATTGCTATGGATACCTCGCCTTTTTCGAGTTGTTGTTACTCAAGCTGAATATATTTACGAAAAAGGCAAAAGATTGCTGTTATGTCACAATTAGCCGTCGATTATTCAGCCGAATCAAGCTTGTTGTTGGAAAAAATATCTAAAAAGATGGAGTCCAACATTTAGTTTTATCTTTAGTATTTTTATTTCAGCTGTTTCAGTTTTTAAAATGATAATGGAACTTTTGTTTTAAGTGATTTATTTAAATAAATGAGTTTACTAGTTTGGGATTTATTTATTACATCTTACTTTTGTGTTTTTTTATTTCAATTAAATATTCAGTGATATAATGATATGTTTTGTGCTTATATTTGTTTTGTTTCTCTTTTTATATCATGATTCCATTAATGATTTATAGTTGCAAAATAACTAAACATTAAGATTATATTGATCTTACTTGATATATAATAAAAATGCATGTACGTTTTTGTGACTAATTCGAATCAATATATTGATACTATATTCTTATCTCAAGTTGGTTTACATGTTAAATTCAATTTAATTGAATTTATACTTTATTAGTTACTTTCATTTCCTCTTAAATTACCCTGTAATTTTTAAAATAAGAACTAATTTGAAAAATGTTTTAAAAAATATTTTTTATTCCATATTGAACACTAATGGTCGGTTTTTCGCACCGTTGTACGGTAATACTAGTAATCTTAATTGAACATCAAAAAATAATATGCTAAAGAATATTTAAAATTAGAGAGACGTAAGAAGACAAAAGTGGAGAGAATTAAGTAAATTAGATTATTTTAAAGAGACATAATATAGACATGTTAAATGTTTTTTGGGCTTCGGAAAAATTGATTTTGGCCAAGTGATAATAATCAAACCTCCCTAACGGTCAATTTGATAAATGTACCGTGAAAAGCAAATTTTGATCCAGTTTTTATCTTGAAGAGAAGAAGTATGAGAATTGGAAGACAATACGATCTTAAATTCAGATCAAACTCTCCAAATAAGATAAAAACAAGAAAATATAAGCATCCATAAAATTTAGACCAAAAAGCTACTAAGTACATGAACCAGTACTGATCCATGCCCTATGGACTGGTACCGATCCATATAGTTAACAGATAATGGGTCTACACTTATAAAATCATGAACCATATCCTCTTACTATTCTAGTACCAAGTTTCATAACAATTGGACTCTCTAAATTCAACCAAATCGATGGATTGAATAATAAGCGTGCATCTTAGAAGTATCAATTTTCAAGTACAAGCAAACAAAGTCTAAACAACTCTAAACTTTGGAGAGAATAATATAAGGATGTAACAAGGCAAAAAATATAGTTGAAGTTGTCAAATGATTAGGATTTATGGACTGATACTGATCCATAGGCCATAGATCGGTACAATCCATGGAGCTTGATCATATGACATTTATCTTCTATATGTGGGTTAGTGGTGTGTAAATGGACCTTATAACAATGACATTCAGCCTAACTCATTTCAGAACACCTACAATTATCCCTAGACATCATATAGAGAAAGAATCTGATTGCAACCTACCAAAACTCTATCAAATCATCTCCCCAACCATTGCAAGCTCCACAAATGTAATAACCCGGAAATCTGAGCCAATTTAAAATTTTTATTTTGGCAATTTTAGTGAATTTTGAATATTTAAAATGATTTATTTTAAATAATAACGACGAGAAATTTGTTTTTAATAGAATTAGAACGTATATATTTATTTGAAGCGACGTTAGAATATAATTTTTTATTTTTAATTATAAAAGGAATTGAAAATGGCGCGGTAGTTCGATAATTCGAATTCAAAATTCAAATGAGTGTACACGATTATCCGCAACAGACTGAACTCCACCAGCACCGCCACTGCCTGCCACCATCACCGACCATCCGCCCACCACCTCCGACCACCCACAGCTGAAGTAGCACCCCCCTCTCCGTTGAACAATAAACACCATAAGATTCTTATTTATCCTATTTTCTATTTTTACTTTTATTTCTTCCTTATTTATATATAAACCATATAATTTGTTTTCAATTTTAATGTAATATGAAGTAGTGGGATTGATTATTATGCCATTGTGAATAACATTGATTTAAAAAGATTTGATTTTTATAAAGGAAAGATTGTATTTTTGTTAAAGGAAAGATCCTATTTTTGTTAAAGGAAATATTATATTTTTATCATAGAAAAGATCAGATTTTTAATCGTATAAAGTTTTGATTTTTATTCGTATGAAGTTAGCAATATAAAAATACGATCTTTACTATGAAGTTAGCAATATAAAAATACGATTTTTACATATAGAGATTAAAAATAAAAATATAATTTTTATTTATATGAAGTGGCAAAAAATATATGATTTTTCATAATATAAAGATTCGATTTTTATATATGTTATAGCGAAAAGATTTGATTTTTAGTTATATAAAAATTCGATTTTTAGCGCTATAAAAATTTGACTTTTATAAATATAGCGAAGTGATAAAAATGTGATTTTATCCAGGTAGCGGTGAGATAAAAATGTGATTTTTTATATATGTAGTAGATACGGACAACAAAAGTGACAAAAGGCGAGCACGACAAAGATTTTCTACATATGAAGAGTCACGGTGTTTGGTTTAGCTTTTAGGTGAGAACTCCTCACTTTTATTTTAATTTCTAGTTTGAAATATATACTAGGATGCAGACGGTGCTTAGCAGCACCCGACACCCGTCGTCCACAGACCATGGATGAATTGTTTGGTTGATTGATGTGTTGTGAAATTTGATTGTGTGATGTGGAATGAAATAAAATATTTTATCGTTATAAATATTTTATAGTTAAATTTATAATTTTTAACGTGTATATAAAATAAATATTTATAAACAAATCATACGATTTGTTTATGTACACCCATTTGACTGATATTGATTGGGATGATAAATTTTACACATCGCCCAACTACACAAATAAAAATCTGTGTTTGTTGATTTGAAACCCCACACGGGTATTGGGATGAGATTTGACGTACACTAATCCCGATTGTTTAGTTGTATGTCAATCGATGGATTGAAAGACTTAGTTATTTATATTTAATGCTTATGCAGTTGTGTGATGCACTCTGGATGATGTACGATGATTTATCGTTGCTATTATATAAATGTGTTGTAGGGAATCCATATAATTAACGTTATATGGTAATTGATTGGCCTCATTCCAATTTGGAAAATAAGGAATATTATAAAAGAAAATTCATGTGTTGAATAAAATAAATATTCATGTGTCGAATAAAAATATATATTCATGTGTTGAAGAAAATATTCATTTGTTGAGTAGAATAATGAAGTTATTGAAATATATAAAGCCGAGTTATTTAGATATGCGCCATTTTGACGTGAACGATATCTATATCGATTATATTCGTTTTTATAATGATTATAGTAAAGGAAGTGATTTCAAAATATAACGTTTTGAAAATATTATCATTTGTATATCGATGATGTGGAATATTCAATTTTGATTCGAAATTGAATATGAAGTTGAAATCGTTTCGAAAATGAATTTAAAACGATTTATTAAATACGTTTTAAAAGGAAATAGACGAAATAAATATATTATATATATTAAATGGCCCGAATAAAATGCGCCATGCCGCGGCAGTTCGCGAATTTCGACCATTGACTTCGAATTGACGTTACGGGAGATCCGATCGTCGGATTCTCCTAATACCGGAACCGTTGGGTTCGTATCGAAAAGAGCTTTCTAACGAGTATTAGAGATTTGAAATCTAACGGTTGGATTTGGAATTATGTCCAAACCAAATTTGGAAAAGGTCGCTGTAAGTGCAGTTCGATGGCCATTTATGGAAATCAACTGTACGGGCCTTGATAAAATTATTAAAAATAGTAATAATTTGTGTAAAATCATAAGAAATGATTTGTGAAGAATTGGGATGAAAAATTACATATTTGAAAAGATAAAAATAGATTTTTATCGAAATGAACTAGTTTTGAACTAGAATTATAATCCTGTTTATTTTTAAAATAAATAAAGTGGATTTGAAATGGATTTGAATCGAAATTGTCTTTGGAATAATTCGATGTTGGATTTCGTGATTATGCAAATATTGTTATGGGATTTTGAAAGATATATTTATATCGTTATTTCCAATATGATATTTGTTGGTCGTAGAATTTGATATTGAATATAAGCCGATATATTTTCTATTCAGAGCCTTGTATTTAATATCAAATGGGATTTTGGTTTGTTGTGAATGGTGTCTTCATTTACAATGTTCTTAAACCCAGTTGAGAAAAAGATTAAATCTTTTTATTTAGATTTAATGAAGTATACCAATTAAATGGAATTTAATTGGAATTGAGTTTGAATGTGATTTTGGGTTGTCGTGAACGGTATCTTTAATAATACTGTTCTTAGTTCCAATAGAGTTAAGAAAATCAGAAACTAATTGAAGATTAGTTAAGTTGAATGGTTTCTTGGGTATTGATCTGATGTTGGTTTCGGCCTTCGGGGTTATTACTTAGGGAATTGTTCACTTGCTAATTTACGGTTAAAGGCTAATGGAATATAATATGATTTTGGGTTTATCGTGAACCGTGTTTTAAATGACATTGGTTCTTTAACCCAGTTAACGACAAGATATGATTTCCCAAGTTAAATAATCATTGATATTGATTTTTGGGAAGATTAAAACCAAGTGGAGTTTTAATGAATCTTTAATTAGACTGAAATAGCCGAGAATGGGATATCACCAGTTTTGCTCCAGGCGATAGTTAAATCTTTAATTAGATTTGAACGAGAAATGGTAATTGAATTTACCGATAACACCGTGGTGTTAGATATGAAATATTACCGGTTTTACTTCATGGGATGAATAGGTTGGGATTGGGAAAAATTAAAACAAATGATTACTTCGGTAAAGTTCGTTAATCCCGACTAGTTTAGATAAACCATAATTTGGTTTGAATTGATATTCAAAAGAAGATTAAAGAATAAATTTGAGGAATTTATCTTTGATAAAATTAATGGGAACATCTCCCTAAGAATGTGAAATTTAGCAACTAGCTGAAGATTAGTTAAGATGAATGGTTTCCTGGGTATTGATCTGATGTTGGTTTCGATCTTCGGGGTTAATATTTGGGGAATTGTTGTCTTACTAATTTACGGTTAGTGACAGATGAATTGGAATGAGGCGTATGTTGTGTTTGTGTAACACTTGTTTATTATATATTCGAGTTATTCAAAAAGACCGGGTTTATCCCATTCTGAATAATTGATTCGACGATGTGTCGAGGATGAAGACGGTGGTCGAAGACCGGAGGTCTTCACATCGTTTGGGTATTTATTGATGATCTTGATTGGGTTGTACACCCAAGAGGAGGGAATCAGTTGGTGATCGTCCAGACGTACTTGGAGATCGATGGATATGCGAGGTACAAGGTGCCTCCGGTTTCGTTCAGACCCAGAACGAACTTGTAAATGGACTGTGTGTCTGACATTGGATTTTATTCTGTGTGATTGATTTCTATTAAATATATATCTGTTTGGCGGCGGAGAATTTATTCTCTTGCTTAACGCCCTTCTCTGAGATGTACGAGCTTAGAGGTTATATTTCGATGGATATCAATCGCATGGAGTGAATTTCCTGTGTGGCATGCATAAATGGCAAATGATCAAGGCTTTTGTTGAAAAGCAAAGTCTTGTGGTTGATGATTAAAGCACGGCCTGTGTGGCATAGCTTTGTGTGGCATTGATTCGCGAGCCTCACACCCTGGTTGTGAACCAGAAACTGGAGAGGACATCAGGGAGGGCATACGTTTCCTTCTAGCTAGGGTAGTGTCAATGACCTACCAGCCCTGATATTTATATTATTTTCACATGTGTGGTTGTTGGATTGCGAGGCGCCTCAGATATATCGATGACTATGTGGAGCCGATGGAGTCATTTGGCTCATTTACGCCCAAAGGGTGGGGAAACACAGTGTTCAAGCATAATAATCCACATCGGTGGACCGGCCCTGACGATCCATGGGGGCAGTTGCGGCTGTTCCTGAGACATGGGCTAGATTGTCTCGAATTCGGTGAGGACGATCCCTAGCCTCGGTTCATAGATGGAAATCCAATTTCCAATACGAGACATTTTGTTTTTAGTTGTAGAGCTAGTATTGGCGACATGATATATGGTACCTATGCCGTCTATGATTGATACTTATGATTTGAAGTTGTTTTATACACTATAAACTTATAATAGTATCAAATGATTTGTTTTAAACGTACCAAGCATGTTTGGCTATTATAAGGGAAAACCCTATCCCCCGGCTTGCGTTGCATTGTGTGATAGGACCTGGGTCTTATAATAGCTTCATTTTTCCAAAAAGCATTGTGCTGTTTTGTTATATGCACTGGTATTCTTGGGAGGAAACCCGTTCCGTGTTATACGCGTGGTCCCTTGCTATCTGATTTAAAGTAAAGTTTTAAATAACTGTTTTAGTTCTCACACCAGTCACATGACTGACCTGGAGTTTATTGTTTTGACCTAAACTCTGGGTGCCCTTATTTTGACATGGGCAGCTAGTAGTTTTGGTTTTGCAGATTTATATTCAAAGGATCCTGACTTACAGCTGGAATGATATCTGAAAAGCTCTGTATCCGTATATTCTTTTTAGTTGTGTATTGTATTATTTTTCCGCTGCAATAAAGTATTTAAATCTCTGATAATTTATGATGTGTACTATTTATTCATACTTTGTATATTCTTGAATTTTGATGGAATTGTTGTAATATACAATGAAATGTTCTTCTGTTTGTGTTTCGATGTGGCTTGTCCTCAATTCAATCTGGGCTTTCCTTACCGGGGAAGTTCAGGTCATTTTAGTTTGGTATCAGAGCTTTGGTTTACAGAGCTCGGAGAACAAGACACGTTAGAACCAAATGGTAGAATTCATCAGAGATTGGATTAGTAATATCTAATAAGAATGGCTCATTAGAGATGGGATCAGTAGTATCCTAGAACGAGTGTGAAGAGTGATGTTTTTAAAATAAAATTGAAAACAATTTTTTTTTGAAAATTTAAATCAATTATTCATATTTGATTATTTATTTTTCATTGAATTTGGATAGTCCAGTATATAAAGATTTTGCGTATACGTCTAATCCACGGGTATTCGAAGTTTTAATATACTGGATAGATATGGAATCATACTGTAGTGGCCCGAAGATGATTCTGATGATTGAGTACTCGTCATCATAATTTATGTTCGAGTGACGAAAGTGGGATTTCTATATGATTCCAATTGACTGGTGTGAGAAGCAAAATTAGATAGGGCCCATTGTTGTGATTTAGCATCAAAAATCTGTTTTTCCGGACTATGTATCAAAATTATGAATTTGAAAAGCTAATCAACTAATTGATTGTTGGCTGTGTTGTTTGATTAATTAAATGTTGAACCTTTAGCCAAATTGAACCAAATAGTAGATTGTATTGAAAATATATCGCATTTGCATGCATGTACATGTACTTACATTGAACATGTCATTGCAAGGAAGCTAGAGCAGAAGAATAAAATTGTTTGCCCGACAAATAGGTACATGTTTACGAATTTATTGGGTATGATGATTTTATGAGCCGATTGGCTAGCCGCTTGGCTATCCGCTTGGCTGTTTCTTGTTCTTTTTGGATTGGTGAGGGCCATGGGAGGCTATTTGAAATATCCCGAAGCTCCCGGTGTAGGGGAGGTTATGGAGAAATTTTTCGAAAATTTAGGGTGTTAGCCATATTTTTGAAGAATTTGAAAAGTTCTTTGAAACTGAAAAGTTGAAGAACTTAAGCCATAATGAAAATAATGAAAGTTGAGTTGGTTTGTAAAACAACTTTCAGCTTCGCTCCTTCTCGGGGACGAAAAGTTTTAAGTGGGGGAGATTGTAATAACCCGGAAATCTGAGCCAATTTAAAATTTTTATTTTGGCAATTTTAGTGAATTTTGAATATTTAAAATGATTTATTTTAAATAATAACGACGAGAAATTTATTTTGAATAGAATTAGAACGCATATATTTATTTGAATCGACGTTAGAATATAATTATTTATTTTTAATTATAAAAGGAATTGAAAATGGCGCGGTAGTTCAATAATTCGAATTCAAAATTCAAATGAGTGTACTGGATTCAAAATAAATCGGATTTTGGTGAAACCAAAAATATTAGAATCTATTTGAGAATATCTTTCAATGAATCCGAAAAATTGAAATTTCATAGCGGGGATAAAAAGTTATGCCCAGTTGAAAATTCAGAATAGTCGTTATGGAATTCTGGCCCTTAAAAATTGAAAATTTGCAAACGACCTTTGTTTTCGACGAAACCACTTTTGTTGGATCCGGAATGTCGAGTTATTGCTAGATTCCAAAATTCATAATTTTTGAAATCAATATGTGAGCGTGGCAAAAGAAAACGTATTTTGATAATTTCAGTCAATTTCGATCAACCAGAAAATGACCATTTTTCAAACAGTCTTCAAATTTGACGAAATTAGTTTTGTTAGAACCGTATCGTCAATACGAAGCTAGAAAATATTTTTCGGGGATTTTTAGAGTTAGTATGGGGACCCGGTAAATTGAAATGTGCGTTCAAATTCAATATATAGATTTATATTTTGATTTTGACGAAAACCTATCGAAATAGCCGAACTGGCTTGCATGACATATCCTATTGTATTTGGAATGGGGGTATTTAGCTATGGACGATAGTCGATGGGTTCGATTTAGAGTTCAAAATAAAAAATCAACTTTAAGGAAATTAATTAAATAAATATATATTTATTAAAAAAGGGTCCCCCTTCCTTTTACACGGTCAAACCCTATTACCCTAAACCCCCTTCTCCTCCGACAGAATGAAATCGAAAAAAAAAAGAAAAAAGGGCTTCGTGCCCTAATCCCCGTCGCCGCGCCGCCAGGGGGTGGGCCGCTGCCGCCGCACTTCCCGTCAGACCCCCCCTCTCTCCTCCGCCCTTCTTACTCCCCCACCTCTATCTTCCGCCCACCCTAAGCCCTAGACTACAACAGACTGAACCCCACTAGCACCGCCATCGCCTGCCGCCATCACCGACCATCCGCCCACCACCTCCGACCACCCACAGCTGAAGTAGCACCCGCTCCTCTCCGTTGAACAATAAACACTGTAAGATTCTTATTTATCCTATTTTCTATTTTTACTTTTATTTCTTCCTTATTTATATATAACCATATAATTTGTTTTCAATTTTAATGTAATATGAAGTAGTGGGATTGATTATTATGTCAATGTGAATAGCATTAATTTAAAAAGATTTGATTTTTATAAAGGAAAGATTGTATTTTTGTTAAAGGAAAGATCCTATTTTTGTAAAAGGAAAGATTATATTTTGATCATAGAAAAGATTAGATTTTTAATCGTATAAAGTTTTGATTTTTATTCATATGAAGTTAGCAATATAAAAATACGATCTTTACTATGAAGTTAGCAATATAAAAATACGATTTTTACATATAAAGATTCGAAATAAAAATATGATTTTTATTTATATGAAGTGGCAAATAATATATGATTTTTCATAATATAAAGATTCGATTTTTATATATGTTGTAGCGAAAAGATTTGATTTTTAGTTATATAAAAATTCGATTTTTAGCGCTATAAAATTTTGATTTTTATAAATATAGCGAAGTGATAAAAATGTGATTTTTATCCAGGTTGCGGTGAGATAAAAATGTGATTTTTATATATGTAGTAGATACGGACAACGAAAGTGACAAAAGGCGAGCACGACAAAGATTTTTTACATATGAAGATTCGCGGCGTTTGGTTTAGCTTTCAGGTGAAAACTCCTCACTTTTTTTTTAATTTCTAGTTTGAAATATATACTAGGATGCAAACGGTGCTTAGCAGCACCAGAGACCCGTCGTCCACAGACCATGGATGACTTGTTTGTTTGATTGCTGTGTTGTGAAATTTGATTGTGTGATGTGGAATGAAATAAGATATTTTATCGTTATAAATATTTTAAGTTAAAAATATAATTTTTGACGTGTATATAAAATAAATATTTATAAACAAATCGGATGATTTGTTTATGTACACCCATTTGACTGATATTGATTGGGATGATAAATTTTACACATCACCCAACTGCACAAATAAAAATTTATGTTTGTTGATTTGAAACCCCACATGGGTATTGGGATGAGATTTGACGTACACTAATCCCGATTGTTTAGTTGCATGTCAATCGATGGATTGACAGACTGTGTAAGCGTTAATTATTTATATTTAATGCGTATGCAGTTGTGTGGTGCACTCTGGATGATGGTTGATGATTTATCGTTGCTATATATACATGTGTTGTAGGGAATCCATATAATTAACGTTATATGGTAATTGATTGGGCCTCATTCCAAATTGGAAAATAACGAATATTATAAAAGAAAATTCATGTGTTGAATAGAAAGAAAAATTCATGTGTTGAATAAAATAAATATTCATGTGTTGAATAAAAATATATATTCATGTGTTGAAGAAAATATTCATTTGTCGAATAGAATAACGAAGTTATTGAAATATATAAAGCCGAGTTGGTTAGATATGCGCCATTTTGACATGAAAGATATCTATATCGATTATATTCGTTTTTATAATGATTATAGAAAAGGAAGTGATTTCAAAATATAACGTTTTGAAAATATTATCATTTGTATATCGATGATGTGGAATATTCAATTTTGATTCGAAATTGAATATGAAGTTGAAATCGTTTCGAAAACAAATTTAAAACGATTTATAAAATACGTTTTAAAAGGAAATCGACGAAATATATATAATATATATATTATATATATTAAATGGCCTGAATAGAACGCGCCGCGCCACGGCAGTTCGCGAATTTCGACCATTGACTTCGAATTGACGTTACGGGAGATCCGACCGTCGGATTCTCCTAAAACTAGAACCGTTGGGTTCGTATCGAAAAGAGCTTTCTAACGAATATTAGAGATTTGAAATCTAACAGTTGGATTTGGAATTATGTCCAAATCAAATTTGGAAAAGGTCGCTGTAAGTGCAGTTCGATGGCCATTTATGGAAATCGACTGTACAGGCCTTGATAAAATTATTAAAAATAGTAATAATTTGTGTAAAATCATAAGAAATGATTTGTAAAGAATTGGTATGAAAAATTCCATATTTGAAAAGATAAAAATAGTTTTTTATCGAAATGAACTTGTTTTGACCTAGAATTATAATCCTATTTATTTTTAAAATAAATAAAGTGGATTTGAATCAATATTGTCTTTGGAATATTTTGATGTTGGATTCTGTGATTATGCAGATATTGTTATGGGAATTTGAAAGATATATTTATATCGTTATTTCCAATATGATACTTGTTGGTCGTAGAATTTGATATTGAATATAAGCCGATATATTTTCTATTCAGAGCCTTGTATTTAATATCAAATGAGATTTGGGTTTGTTGTGAATGGTGTCTTCATTTACACTGCTCTTAACCCAGTTGAGAAAAAGATTAAATCTTTTTATTTAGATTTTATGAAGTATACCAATTAAATGGAATTTAATTGGAATTGAGTTTGAATGTGATTTTGGGTTGTCGTGAACGGTATCTTTAATAATACTGTTCTTAGACCCAACGGAGTTAAGAAAATCAGAAACTAACTGAAGATTAGTTAAGTTGAATGGTTTCTTAGGTATTGATCTGATGTTGGTTTCGGCCTTTGGGGTTATTACTTAGGGAATTGTTCACTTGCTAATTTACAGTTAAAGGCTGATGGAATAGAATGTGATTTTGGGTTTATCGTGAACCGTGTTTTAAATGACATTGGTTCTTTAACCCAGTTAAATACAGGATATAATTTCCCAATTTAAATAATCATTGATATTGATTTTTGGGAAGATTAAAACCAAGTGGAGTTTTAATGAATCTTTAATTAGATTGAAATAGCCGAGAACGGGGTATCACCAGTTTTGCTCCAGGCGATAGTTAAATCTTTAATTAGATTTGAACGTGAAATGGTAATTGAATTTACCGATAACACCGTGGTGTTAGGTATGAAGTATTACCAGTTTCACTTCATGGGATGAATAGGTTGGGATTGGGAAAAATTAAAACAAATGATTACTTCGGCAAGGTTCGTTAATCCCGACTAGTTTGGATAAACCATAATTTGGTTTGAATTGATATTAAAAAGAAGATTAAAGAATAAATTTGAGGAATTTATCTTTGATAAAATTAATGGGAACATCTCCCTAAGAATGTGAAATTTAGCAACTAGCTGAAGATTAGTTAAGATGAATGGTTTCCTGGGTATTGATCTGATGTTGGTTTCGGCCTTCGGGGTTAATATTTGGGGAATTGTTCTCTTACTAATTTATGGTTAGTGACTGATGAATTGGAATGAGGCGTATGTTGTGTTTGTGTAACACTTGTTTATTATATACGCGAGTTATTCAGAAAGACCGGGTTTATCCCATTCTGAATAATTGATTCGACGATGTGTCGAGGATGAAGACGGTGGTCGAAGACCGGAGGTCTTCACTTCGTTTGGGTGATTACTGATGATCTTGATTGGGCTGTACACCCAAGAGGAGGGAATCAGTTGGTGATCGTCCAAACGTACTTGGAGATCGATGGATATGCGAGGTACAAGGTGCCTCTGGTTTCGTTCAGACCTAGAACGAACTTGTAAATGGACTGTGTGTCTGACATTGTACTTTATTCTATGTGATTGATTTCTATTAAATATATATCTGTTTGGCGGAAGAGAATTTATTCTCTTGCTTAACGCCCTTCTCTGAGACGTACGAGCTTAGAGGTTATATATCGATGGATATCAATCGCATGGAGTGAATTGCCTGTGTGGCATACCTAAATGGCAAATGATCAAGGCTTTTGTTGAAAAGAAAAGTCTTATGGTTGATGATCAAAGAACGACCTGTGTGGCATAACTTTGTGTGGCGTTGATTCGCAAGCCTCACACCCCGGTTGTGAACCAGAAACGGGAGAGGACATCAGGGAGGGAATGCGTTTCCTTCTAGCTAGGGTGGTGTCAGTGACCTACCAGCCCTGACATTTATATTATTTTCACCTGTGTGGTTGTTGGATTGCGAGGCGCCTCAGATATATCGGTGACTGTGTGGAGCCGATAGAGTCATTTAGCTCATTTACGCCCCAAAGGGCGGGGAAACGCAATGTTCAGGCATAATAATCCACATCGGTGGACCGACCCTGACGATCCATGGGGCAGTTGCGGCTATTCCTGAGACATGGGCTAGATTGTCTTGAATTCGGTGAGGATGATCCCTAGCCTCGGTTCATGGATGGAAATCCAATTTCCAATACGAGACATTTCGGTTTTAGTTGTAGAGCCTAGTATTGGTGACATGATATATGGTACCCATGCCGTCTATGACTGATACTTATGATTTGAAGTTGTTTTATACACTATGCACTTATAATAGTATCAAATGATTTGTTTTAAACGTACCAAGCATGTTTGGCTATTATAAGGGAAAACCCTATCCCCCGGCTTGCGTTGCATTGTGATAGGACCTGGGTCTTATAATAGCTACATTTTTCCAAAAAGCATTGCGTTGTTTTGTTATATGCACTGATATTCTTGGGAGGAAACCCGTTCTGTAATGACCCGGAAAATCTGAACCAATTTAAAAAAGTTTAAATTGGCTATTTTAGTGGATTTTAATTATTTAAAATAAATATTTTAAATAATAACGATGAAAAGTAAGTTTGAATCGATGTTGAAAATGAAAATAATTAATTTGAATTATAAACAAGGCCTGAAATGGCGCGGTAGTTTCAAATTTTGAATTCAAACTTTGATTGACTGTACCCGGTGCAAAACAAAACGGATTTGAGTGAAACAAAAAATATTTGAATCTGTTAGTGAATATCTTTCTAACGAATATAAAAAATCGTTTTTTCATAGCGGATAGCAAAAGTTATGGCCAAATGAATTTTCAGAAAGGTCGCTATGGAGTTCGTATAGCCCGTGAAATTGGCCATTTTGCAAACGACCTCGGAATTTGACGAAACCACTTTTGTTGGGTCCGGGATGTTAAATTATTGCTAGGTTTCAAATTTCATAATTTTTAAGTTTAATCTGTGAGCGTGGCAAAGGAAAACGTATTTCGGTCAGTTACAATTAAATTGGATCGACCAGAAATGGGCCATTTTTCAAACGGTCTCAGAATTCGACGAAACTAGTTTTATTGGGACCGTATCATCAAAACATAGCTAGATTTATTTTTATGGAATTTTTCGAGTCAGTATGTGGCCCTGGCAAATTGAAATGTACGTTCAAATCGAATATTGAATGTTATATATTTTAATTTGAAGGAAAACCGACTGAAACATTCGAATGGGCCTTTGAAACGTATCCCATTGTGTTCGAAATGGGGGTAAAATACTAGGGACGACAGTCGTTGGGTTTGGAGTTCGTGTGTGACAAGGGGTATTTTTGAGAATTTAAAAATATATAAATATAAAAAAATACCATTGGTTGGCCTCACTTTCTCTTTCCCCGTCGTTTCTCTCTCTTCCCTCACGATTAACGGCGAAATTTCTACGATCCTTCCCTTCCATTTTCTGGCCAATCCGCTCAACAAAATCCGTTGCTCCTTTGGAGTATTTTGTAGATCTTCTTCCCAGCTCCACATCTATACCCGCCTCGACCTCCACCGTGCACTGTGCCTCGAGAATCGTGGCCAGGAAGTTCGGGTCTTCGAAGCACCGCCGACGTCAGCTCGACCAACGAGCTGGACCCCACCACATCGTGCCGACGCGCCTCTCCTCCCCCTTCGACCTCGCGCAACCCGATCGTGGAACCATTACATGGATTGATCGAAAAATCCAAACCTAGTTTGGAACCATTATAGAAAAGGTTTGTCTATTTATTTTGAACTGATTTTTACACTTTTAAGTGTTTCAAACTTGTAAAAATCATATCTTTTTCGTTTCTTGTCGAAATCCAGTGAAACAAGAGACGCCGGGACCGTGTGGATGTCTTCTACATTCTAGAAGAGACCGCATATTTTTCTGAGCCTTCTGCTATTTTTGGTGGAGTGGAACCCAATGTGAGATTTCTAATTTATAAACGATATGGAAAACGACGATGTATAAATTATATAGTCAATGTACGACATGTATAAGCGTTGTACACCTCATGTATAGCATTGTATAGGTTGTACGTTCAATGTATAAGTTATATATGCGTCGTAAAAATCATATATGTGTAGAAATAGAAGTGAAATGCTTATATATATATATACACACGCCCCTCGTCCACAAACCATGGACGATATTTATTGGTTGTGATTGGTGTGAAATTTGGTTGATTAAAATTTGTTTGTGGTAGAAATTGATTGATTGTGGTTGAGAATTATTTGGTTGAAGCCCACATAGGATTAGTTTGTGGAAATAAAAAAAAAAATACATGCCGCCTGCGTGTGAAATAGATGCATGAAATCCCCATTGTCAAAAGTTGCGAGGCTTTAAGGTAGAGCGAGGAGCCGTATTAAGGACGGCCCCGGTTTTTACTACCCTGCCGTTATGCTGCCGAAATTTTGAATAATATTCATGTTTTAGAATTATTTTCATGTGTTGAAACTATATTTGTGTGCTGTATAGAAATTCATCTATTGAACGACATTCATGTTTTGAAATAAATTGTTTTAAATATAAAAATCACCTTTTTATCTATATATATAAATTATAGAAAACCTTCATGTGTTGAATTGAAATTCATTCGTTGAAATTCTTGTGTTGAATGGAATTCGTGTTTTAAATATAAAAATCACCTTTTTATCTATATATATAAATTATAGAAAACCTTCATGTGTTGAATTGAAATTCATTCGTTGAATAGAAATTCATGTGTTGAATTGTATTCGTGTTTTAAATATAAAAATCACCTTTTTATCTATATATATATAAACTATAGAAAACCTTCATGTGTTGAATATAAATTCATTCGTTGAATGAAAATTCATGTGTTGAATGGTATTCGTGTTTTGAAATAAATTGTTTTATAATAAAAATCATATTTTTATCATCTATATGAATTATATAAAATATTCATCTTTTGAAATAAATTGTTTAACAATAAAAACCATATTTTTATTATATACATGAATTGTAAAAAAATAGTGAAGTGTTGAAATAGAAGTTAGTTTGATAAAAATATCATTTTTATCAAATGTATGAAAAGCATATAGTTTTGAAATCGAAGAATCGATTATATATATATATATATAATTAAGATATATCGAATAACGAAGCTGTAGTTCGTATTTTGAAACCGTGATTTCAAACGATTAGTGCAGGAGATCCGACCATCGGATTTTCCCGAAACCAAAACCGTTGGGTTCGCTTTGGAAATATCTTTCCAACGACACCAACTTTGCAAAGATACAACGGTTGGATTGTCTGGAATGTTTAATTCAAATCTGAAGAAAAACAGCACCAGAATCGATTATATTTATATATATATATATATATATATATATATAATTAAATTAAATCGAATAACGACGCTGCAGTTCGTAATTTGAAATCGAAACTTCAAACGATTGTACCGGGAGATCCGACCGTCGGATTTTCCCAAAACTAGAACCGTTGGATTCGTTTTGAAAAAGATCTTTCTTATGATGTAAATTTTGTGAAGATCCAACGGTTAAATTTTCAGATATGTGTAAAACAATTCTGAAGAAAAACAGCGCCACGGCCGCGTTATGGCCCGAAGCGTCGTTTAAATAAATTGGCTATAAATAAATAAATAAAAATAGCGATAAATCTTTATAAAATAATATAAACGATATGGGTATGAAATTTAGAAACTAACTGAAGGTTGGCTAAGTCGAATGGTTTCCTGGGTATTGGTCTGATGTTGATTTCGGCCTTCAGGGTTAATATTTGGGAAATCGTTCTCTTACTGATTGACAATTAGTGACTAATGAATTGAAATAAGGCGTATGTTGTGTTTGTGTAGCACTTGTTTATTATATACGCGAGTTGCTCAGAAAGACCGGGTTTATCCTATTCTGAATAACTGAATCGACGATAAGAAATCGAAGATGAAGACGGTGGTCGAAGACCGGAGATCTTCACCTCGTTTGGATGGTAACTGATGTCCTGATTGGGAGGCATCCCGAAATATGGATAATGAGTGGTGATCGTCCAGACGTACGTGGAGATCGATGGGTTTGCGAGGTATATAGTGCCTCCGGTTTCGTTCAGACCCAGAACGGACTTGCAAATGGACTGTGTGTCTGACATTGGAATTCATTCTGTGTGATTGATAGCCATCAGTTACATGGCGTGAATTGCCTGTGTGGCATGCTAAGATGCAATGATCAGGGCTTCTGTTGAAAAGCAAAGTCTTGTGGTTGATGATCAAAGCCCCGCCTGTGTGGCGTAGCTTTGTGTATAACGTGAATTCGCGAGCCTCACACCCCGGTATGAACCAGAAACGGGAGAAGGACCTCAGGGAGGGCATGCGTTTCCTTCTAGCTAGAGGTGGTGTCGGTGCTTAAACTGGCTGACATTTATACTATTTTTCACCTATGTGGTTGTTGCTGTTGCGAGGCGCCTCGGTTATATCGGTCGATCCGGGACCGATGGAGTCATTCGTTGGCTCATTGGCGCCCCAAAGGGCAGGAAAACGTAGTGTTCAGGCATAATAATCCACATCAGTGGATCGGCCCTGAGGATCCAAGGGGCAGTTGCAGCTGTTCCTGAGATACGGGCTAGAGCGTCTCGAAGTCGGTAAGGACTATCTTTTGCCTTGGTTCATGATGGAAATCCAATTTCCAGATACGACACCATGGGGTTTTGATTATATATATATGGCGACATGATATATGGTACCCATGCCATCTATGATTGATATTTATGATTGTGTATGAAATTAAAAACTAACTGTAAACGAGATAAGATGGATGGTTTCCTGGGTATTGGTCTGATATTGGTTTCGGCCTTCGGGGTTAATACCTATGGAATCGTTCTCTTACTATTTTACAGTTAGAGTCTGATTACCAAATGATTTGTTTTGCTCGTATCAAGCATATTTTGGTCGATATAAGGTAAAACTCTATCCTCCGGTTTGCGTTGCATTGTGTGATGGGACTTGAGTCTTATATCGGCTTCATTTTTATAAAAAGCATTGCGACGTTTAAAAGATTTAATTGTTTTAAAGCACTGGCAGTCCAATGGAGTAAACCCGTTCCGCGAAAGTGGCGTGGTCCTGTGATTAGCCATATTATAAAATGTGTTAAGTAGATTTCTCATACCAGTCTCATGACTGACTCGTAGTTTGTTTCACTTGCAAACTCGAGTGCCCCTTTTTCTACACGAGCAGCCTTGTATTTAGGTTTTAGCGGGCTCTTTCTAGATAGCTGGAGCTGAAGATGGATTCTACCGTTTATCTCTTTTTATGCTGTTCAGCTCCTATTGTACATATTATGTTTGTTTTCCACTGTAGACATTTATGTATAGCTGAACTGTATTTGTACTAAGTATGATCCTATATACTGTGTAACTCTGATGATTACGTTTATCCAGTATATTCTATTGTGCATTATCTGGTGTATTTATTTATTTCTGTTCTGCTATTATCTGTTTCTGTGTTATATTCCAAAGATTACCCTTAACACCGTTAGTACGGGATTTGGGGTCGTCACATCGTGGTATCAGAGCTTTGGTTAAGCTTAGTTCTGGAATATAACATATTACGAACTCGCCAGAAATAGAACCAGTAGTGTTCTAGGACGAATAACTCATTACAGATAGGATCAGTAATATCCTAGTATGAGTAAAGCAGAATAACTCGTTAGAGATGGGGTCAGAAGTGCCCCAGAACGAGTCGAGAGTTATATGTTTATAAATAACGTATTTGTGATTATATATATAGTCTGGTTTTAGAAATATAATTTTTGAACATATAGAAAGGTATATTTTTGAAAAGTTAAAAACCATTTGATTTTTGTTTGTGTTGTGTGATAGTGGATTTGATTAATTAAATTATTAGAACGATAGTTAATTTAATCAATAAGAGAATGAATGGTAGAATTTATACGATTATATCACGTATTGAACTGATTTAAAAATAGATAGCAATATATACATGTGCATTATATATGTTTGAACAGGTAAATGGATAGCTGTTAAGTAAAGAAATTATTTGCATGCCCGACAAATAGGTAAACCTTAATGAGTTGGATGCGAAATATTATTATATCAACTCCTGTGAATGCTATTGGATGCGGAGTGCTGGTTGTTCTGTGTGTAATTAATAAATGTCGCCATATGATAGTAACAATTAATTTTGAACTACACTACATGACATACTTCTTGAAGATGGCATACTTCTTGAAGATAGCATACTTCATCATATACCACACAAGCATTTGGAGCTTGTGTGACGAGGTGGAAGATTTACCATACGAGCGAGAGGCTTGTATGGCAATGACTATATATTACAGGTTGAACTGATGACTGATATGGACCATATAAAATTGTAACGATAAATTGCCATATTAATAAAAACCCCACACGGGTCTGGAGTTGACAATAATCACGTCTCTCTAGTCATTAGATACGACACATGGATTATTTATTTCCCACATGGGACGAGGTGACGAGAATTTATTCTCTGGAGCAATTAAAATACACACTCCCTCAGGCTTTGACAGGGTGACGAGAATTTATTCTCTGGAGTTATTATCTATACACGCTCCCCTGTAAACACCAGAATATATCACTATAAATATGTGTATGCTTTATAGGATTTATTGGGTACCTAATACGGCCCAATAAATTTCCAAACCCCTCCCCGTACAAAGGAGGTTATGGCGAAATTTTTCAAAAATTCCGGGTGTTAGCCAAATTTTTTGAAGAATTTGAAAATTCTCAAAAACTGAAAAGTTGGAGAATGGAAGCCAGATTGGAAGTAGAGTTGATTAATAAAACCACTTTCGACTTTGTTCCTTTTCGGGGATGAAAAGTTTTAAGTGGGGGAGATTGTAACGACCCGGAAAATCTGAACCAATTTAAAAAAAATTTAAATTGGCTATTTTAGTGGATTTTAAATATTTAAAATAAATATTTTAAATAATAACGATGAAAAGTAAGTTTGAATCGATGTTGAAAATGAAAATAATTAATTTGAATTATAAACAAGGCCTGAAATGGCGCGGTAGTTTCAAATTTTGAATTCAAACTTTGACTGACTGTACAGGGTGCAAAACAAAACGGATTTGAGTGAAACCAAAAATATTTAAATCTGTTAGTGAATATCTACGAATTTGAAAAATCGAAGTTTCATAGCGGGTAGCAAAAGTTATGGCCAAATGAATTTTCAAAAAGGTCGCTATGGAGTTCGTACAGCCTGTGAAATTGGCCCTTTTGCAAACGACCTCGGAATTCGATGAAACCGCTTTTTTTGGGTCCGGGATGTTAAACTATTGCTAGGTTTCAAATTTCATAATTTTTGAAGTTAATATGTGAGTGTGGCAAAGGAAAACGTATTTTGGTCAATTACAGTTAAATTGGATCGACCAGAAATGGACCATTTTTCAAACGGTCTCAGAATTCGACGAAACTAGTTTTGTTGGGACCGTATCGTCAAAACATAGCTAGATTTATTTTTCTGGAATTTTCCGAGTCAGTTTGTGGCCTTGGCAAATTGAAATGTACGTTCAAATCGAATATTGAATGTTATATATTTTAATTTGAAGGAAACTGACTGAAACATTCGAATGGGCCTTTGAAACATATCCCATTGTGTTCGGAATGGGGGTAAAACGCTAGGGACGACAGGCGTTGGGTTTGGATTGGAGTTCGTGTGTGACAAGGGGTATTTTTGAGAATTTAAAAATATATAAATATAAAAAAATACCATTGGTTGGCCTCACTTTCTCTTTCCCCGTCGTTTCTCTCTCTTCCCTCACGATTAATGGCAAAAGTTCTTCGATCCTTCCCTCCCATTTTCTGGCCAATCCGCCCAACAAAATCCATTGCTCCTTTGGAGTATTTTGTAGATCTTCTTCCCAGCTCCACATCTATACCCGCCTCGACCTCCACCGTGCGCTGTGCCTCGAGAATCGTGGCCAGGAAGTTCGGGTCTTCAAAGCACCGCCGACGTCAGCTCCGACCACCGAGATGGACCCCACCACATCGCGCCGATGCGCCTCTCCTCTCCCTTCGACCTCGCGCAACCCGATCATGGAACCATTACACAGATTGATCGAAAAATCCAAACCTAGTTTGGAACCATTACAGAAAAGGTTCGGCTATTTATTTTGAACTGATTTTTATACTTTTAAGTGTTGCAAACTTGTAAAAATCATATCTTTTTAGTTTCTTGTCGAAATCCAGTGAAACAAGAGACGCCGGGATCGTGTGGACGTCTTCTACATTCTAGAAGAGACCGCATATTTTTGTGAGCCTTCTGCTATTTTTAGTGGAGTGGAACCCAATGTGAGATTTCTAATTTATAAACGATATGAAAACGACGATGTATAAATTATATAGTCAATGTATGACTTGTATATGCGTTGTACACCTCATGTATAAACGTTGTATAGGTTGTACGTTCGATGTATAAGTTATATATGCGTTGTAAAAATTATATATGTGTAGAAATAGAAGTGAAATGCTTATATATATACGACCCTCGTCCACAAACCATGGACGATAGTTATTAGTTGTGATTGGTGTGAAATTTGGTTGATTACGAATGGTTGATTATAAATGGTTGATTAAAATTTGTTTGTGGTAGAAATTGATTGATTGTTGTTGAAAAATACCCGTTTGTGGTTGAGAATTATTTGGTTGAAGCCCACATAGGATTAGTTTGTGGAAATGGAAAAAAAATATACATGCCGCCTGCGTGCGAACTAGATGCATGAAATCCCCATTGACAAAAGCTGCGAGGCTTTAAGGTAGAGCGAGGAGCCGTACTAGGGACGGCCCCGGTTTTAACTACCCTGCCGTTATGCTGCCGAAATTTTGAATAATATTCATGTGTTAGAATTATTTTCATGTGTTGAAACTATATTTGTGTGCTGTATAGAAATCATCTATTGAACGACATTCATGTTTTGAAATAAATTGTTTTAAATATAAAAATCACCTTTTTATCTATATATATAAATTATAGAAAACCTTCATGTGTTGAATTGAAATTCATTCGTTGAATAGAAATTCTTGTGTTGAATGGTATTCGTGTTTTAAATATAAAAATCACCTTTTTATCTCTATATATATAAATTATAGAAAACCTTCATGTATTGAATTGAAATTCATTCGTTGAATAGAAATTCATGTGTTGAATGGTATTCGTGTTTTAAATATAAAAATCACCTTTTTATCTATATATATAAACTATAGAAAACCTTCATGTGTTGAATAGAAATTCATTCGTTGAATGGAAATTCATGTGTTGAATAGTATTCGTGTTTTGAAATAAATTGTTTTATAATAAAAATCATATTTTTATCATCTATATGAATTATATAAAATAGTCATCTTTTGAAATAAATTGTTTAACAATAAAAACCATATTTTTATTATATACATGAATTGTAAAAAAAAAAAATAGTGAAGTGTTGAAATAGAAGTTAGTTTGATAAAAATATCATTTTTATCAAGTGTATGAAAAGCATATAGTTTTGAAATCGAAGAATCGATTATATATATATATATATAAATATAATTAAAATATATCGAATAACGAAGTTGCAGTTCGTATTTTGAAACCGTGATTTCAAACGATTAGTGCGGGAGATCCGACCATCAGATTTTCCCGAAACCGAAACCGTTGGGTTCGCTTTGGAAATATCTTTCCAACAACACCAACTTTGCAAAGATCCAACGGTTGGATTATCTGGAATGTTTAATTCAAATCTAAAGAAAAACAGCACTAGAATCGATTATATATATATATATAATTAAATTAAATCGAATAACGACGCTGCAGTTCGTAATTTGAAATCGAAACTTCAAACGATTGTACTGGGAGATCCGACCGTCAGATTTTCCCAAAACTGGAACCATTGGATTCGTTTTGAAAAAGATCTTTCTAATGATGTAAATTTTGTGAAGATCCAACGGTTAGATTTTCAGATATGTGTAAAACAAATCTAAAGAAAAACAGCGCCACGGCCGCGTTATGGCCCGAAGCGTCGTTTAAATAAATTCGCTATAAATAAATAAATAAAAATAGTGATAAATCGTTATAAAATATTATAAATGATATGGATATGAAATTTAGAAACTAACTGAATGTTGGCTAAGTCGAATGGTTTCCTGGGTATTGGTCTGATGTTGGTTTCGGCCTTCGGGGTTAATATTTGGGAAATCGTTCTCTTACGGATTGACAGTTAGTGACTAATGAATTGAAATAAGGCGTATGTTGTGTTTGTGTAGCACTTGTTTATTATATACGCGAGTTGCTCAAAAAGATCGGGTTTATCCCATTCTGAATAACTGAATCGACGATAAGAAATCGAAGATGAAGATGGTGGTCGAAGACCGGAGATCTTCGCCTCGTTTGGATGGTAACTGATGTCCTGATTGGGAGGCATCCCAAAATATGGATAATGAGTGGTGATCGTCCAGACGTACGTGGATATCGATGGGTTTGCGAGGTATATAGTGCCTCCGGTTTCGTTCAGACCCAGAACGGACTTGCAAATGGACTGTGTGTCTGACATTGGAATTCATTCTGTGTGATGGATAGCCATCAGTTACATGGCGTGAATTGCCTGTGTGGAATGCTAAGATGCAATGATCAGGGCTTCTGTTGAAAAGCAAAGTCTTGTGGTTGATGATCAAAGCCCCGCCTGTGTGGCGTAGCTTTGTGTATAACGTGAATTCGCGAGCCTCACACCCCGGTATGAACCGGAAACGGGAGAAGGACCTCAGGGAGGGCATGCGTTTCCTTCTAGCTAGAGGTGGTGTCGGTGCTTAAACTAGCTGACATTTATACTATTTTTCACCTATGTGGTTGTTGTTGTTGCGAGGCGCCTCGGTTATATCGGTCGATCCGGGACCGATGGAGTCATTCGTTGGCCCATTGACGCCCCAAAGGGTGGGGAAACGTAGTGTTCAGGCATAATAATCCACATCGGTGGACCGACCCTGACGATCCAAGGGGCAGTTGCGGCTGTTCATGAGACACGGGCTAGAGCGTCTCGAAGTCGGTAAGGACTATCTTTTGCCTTGGTTCATGATGGAAATCCAATTTCCAGATACGACACCGTGCGGTTTTGATTGTGTATATATATGGCGACATGATATATGGTACCCATGCCGTCTATGATTGATATTTATGATTGTGTATGAAATTAAAAACTAACTGTAAACGAGATAAGATGGATGGTTTCCTGGGTATTGGTCTGATGTTGGTTTCGGCCTTCGGGGTTAATACCTACGGAATCGTTCTCTTACTATTTTACAGTTAGAGTCTGATTATCAAATGATTTGTTTTGCTCGTATCAAGCATATTTTGGTCGATATAAGGTAAAACTCTATCCTCCGGTTTGCGTTGCATTGTGTGATGGGACTTGAGTCTTATATCGGCCTCATTTTTACAAATAGCATTGCGATGTTTAAAAGATTTAATTGTTTTAAAGCACTGGCAGTCCAATGGAGTAAACCCGTTCCACGAAAGTGGCGTGGTCCTGTGATTAGCCATATTATAAAATGTGTTAAGTAGATTTCTCATACCAGTCCCATGACTGACTCGTAGTTTGTTTCACTTGCAAACTCGGGTGCCCTTTTTTGTACACGGGCAGCCTTGTATTTAGGTTTTAGCAGGCTCTTTCTATATAGCTGGAGCTGAAGATGGATTCTACCATTTATCTCTTTTTATGCTGTTCAGCTCCTATTGTACATATTATGTTTGTTTTCCGCTGTAGACATTTATGTGTAGTTGAACTGTATTTGTACTAAGTATGATCCTGCATACTGTGTAACTCTGATGATTACGTTTATCCAGTATATTCTATTGTGCATTATCTGGTGTATTTATTTATTTCTGTTCTGCTATTATCTGTTTCTGTGTTATATTCCAAAGATTACCCTTAACACCGTCAGTACGGGATTTGGGGTCGTCACACGTTCCGTGTTATACGGCGTGGTCCCTTGATATATCTGATTTAAAGTAAAGTTTTAAATAACTGTTTTAGTTCTCACACCAGTCACATGACTGACCTGGAGTTTATTACTTTAACCTAAACTCTGGGTGCCCTTATTTTGACATGGGTGGCTAGTAGTTTTGGTTTTGCTGATTTATATTCACAGGATCCTGACTTACAGCTGGAACGACATCCGGAAAGCTCTGTATCCGTATATTCTTTTCAGTTGTGTATTGTATTACTTTTCCACTGTAATAATGTATTTAAATCTTTGATAATTTATGGTGTGTACTATTTATTCATACTCTGTATATTCTTGTATTTTGATGGAATTATTGTAATATACAATGAAATGTTCTTCTGTTTGCGTTCCGATGTGGCTTGTCCTCAATTCAATCCGGGCTTTCCTTACCGGGGAAGTTCGGGTCGTTTTAACAAATAGCAAGACTTTTTCACCTAAGCTAACTATTATGAAGTATTTCAATAGTCCATAGTACTTGTGATCCTTGTTGTCTTTACTTTGGATTTTATTGAACTATCTATAATCAATGGATTGTGATTGGCATGGAGAATCAAGCAATAAACATATCCAAAGTGGATGTTAGCCTCCTTAATGGCTGAACCACTATAAACTCTTTGTGTCCTCTACTTCAATTTCCAATCTCATTGATTTTCATTTTATTATATAATATTTATGTCTTTTTCCTCGATAAGGGTGCTACTTTCTCGTTACCACGGTGTTAATGCCATTTTTGGCATTAACAAACATTCTTCTCAAAGATGAACCGACATTCGTGTGATGGCATATGTTCATAAAACAATTGAGTAACATAAGGAGGCTGCGATATAAGATGAACAACATCCCCAAATTTCTTTGGTGGTGCGATAGTAGGGTACTTTAAAAAAAGGGCAATCAGGAGAAAAGGAAAATCCTACACTTTGTACATGCTATCCAAAGCGGTAGAAGAACCAAATATATTAATATGATAACCTAGATCCTATAGTGCGTGAGTGGATGGAAACTCCACACTCTTTTTTAAAGGAGGATCTATATATGGCTAGTTAAGCATAATCAAACTTGACTGATTCTAATATATTCCTCCTCCTCAAGTATAACTAGAGTAAAATATTTTACTGCCTTAGAGTTATTTAGGATGTAAGCCTGTATTCTAAAGTGTCATTGAATTTCCTCTTTATGAACAAGAAGACTTTATTATATCCTCTTTAACGTTGCCAGATTTAGGCTTACGACTTGACCTATCCATTGATTTTTCAAGAATATTGGTACCATATAATCTCTTGGAGCATCTAGCTTAAAAATGGAATGTGAGTTAAGTATAAAACCATAAATCGTATTTCTTTGAAATTTTGGCATAAGTAAACAATTACCTGATACATCACCCTGGTTAGGAGAATAATATTAAAAAGGGGATAATCTATCAATTACCAAAAAAGGTTTTCTGTTTGAGCTACATTTAACTGCAGGAGACTCCGTCAAAATCTTAATGCCATAAGGAATGACTGAATATTGGACAAGCTTAGATAGTATAAGAAGAACACTTCTCTTCTCCATCGATTCAGCTTTTAAGACCAAGGCATCAACAACTTCTTATTGAATTGTTCTCAGTTGTTGGTGCAAGGGATACAATTCGAAACTCACCAAGGATAAGTAGCCAAAAAAACACACATAGGCTAAATAGTTATGGAAAAATCGACTTATGAGAAACAGATAATATGACATTAATCTTTGAGAAGCATTTGATAAAGAAAAATTGATTATTGTAGGTGCAACGGAAGTGAATCTTAAGACTGACCTAACACTAGAGAGGGTCAATAGTGTTTGTGGAATTTATATAATTTTTTTTGAATTACTTTAATTACAGTTTTACAGATGCAAACTGTCATAGATTTATCATAGATATCATAGAACACGAAACAAAATGAAAAGCAGTAAAATAAAGGAAACAAGACATCGGATTTTATACTAGTCCGGAGTTACCCTACTTCCAATCCTACACAAAGCCTATAATAATTTTTATTATCTTTAGTATCTTTTACACTCCTTAATTTTAAGGCTACAATGATACACCCTCTAGAATTCCTGCCTATGGACACAACATTCCTGCATTTTCGAGCCAACAAGATACACTCAATTGCTTTTTGGGTACGATAAGACCCAACTTGATTTACGGGCTAACAAGTCATACCCTTTAGAGTATTTTTGATAGGATTTTATAATGGAATGAAGATTTGATCTTGTGATCTGGATAACGACAACCCTATAATACTGATTTGCAATCTGATCTTGAGAAAGTATGGAAAGGATAGAGAATCAAAAACTAAGTAGAAAAAGTTTGATTTACTTGAGAATTTGGCGAAGCATAAGTAGAATTTTGTTAATTAAAAATGATGGAAAAGAGAAGTGGGAAGAAGAAGAAGATAATATTAATCAAAATTCATTTGAAAACTGCTGCTATTTATATAGAAACAACGGTCATGTCCATTCGCAAAAGGATATGATTAATAGACACTTCGTTTGAAAATTGAGATTCGAAAATAACAAGCACTATGTTGATAACCTCAAAACCATCTTGTCGAAATAATTTTTAATTTAAAAAATCTTGTTTTGAAAATTGGTTTGAAAGTATAAGCTATATGATTAAACCAGAAATTTTTGTAAACTATTATACATAGAAAATGATTGTTTTATCATAAAAATACATAAGAAAATATATCAAGATAATTTTGAAAAAATTAAACTTAATTATACATAATATAGTTGAAACCAATATATAAAGTAAATTTAAATATAAAACTAAATACTCGAAACAATAATAAGTAAAATAGTAATATACAATTCTAATAATATAAAGTATCAAACTATAAACATATAATAATAAAAGGCTAAAAATATAATATAATCAAAACTAAAACAAATATAATATCAAAATATTTAATAATTATTAAAATATATATATACACATTATTAAATTTGAAAGTGGATAGATTTGAAACTCAAAATAACAAACTGAAATCTTAAAAGTAGTTATAAAATATATACTTTGAAACTTTACTTTTAAAAGTATTTGAAAACTAATTTGAAATTTATTTGAAAACCATTTGAAAAGAGATCAGATGTGTGCAATCGAGTTTTAACATATATAATAAAAATAGATTTATTATATGTCTCCATTATTAGTGAATTCTTGAACTCTTGATAACTCATGAATCTTAGTTTTCATCATCGGTCTTGATTAGCATCCCGAAAAATCTTATTACTCCACAGTCTTGAATATCAATACCAGTTATTAAGCCTGTACATTATACTATATATATAATCATTATTAATAACATTTAATATAATCATAAATAACTGTAAATATATTTTATACTAATTTTTATTATAACTTCTTTTGTTATCATCAAACATCCTTAACTAAAAATCACCCTTGTTTTATGATGTCATCCTTTTTATAAAATATATTTCCTAACTACCCCTTACTCTTATAAGTTCCCCTTATTCCAGCACCGTGTCTTATTTCTTCCCCTTTGTCATCCATCAAAAACTTATATAAATACAAGTAGTATCAATTCCAAATAGCAACCCAATACCAATCCATATATATATATATATATTCAAACCAATCATTTGCACAAATCCATGATATATGTACAATCAATCCAAACCAAATCGTATATTTAATCTAAGTGTATCAAACCATATATAAACCAAATCAGATCCTACATTAAATATTATATAACTATTAATCCTAAACTAGTCTATTTTGATTTACTAATGATTGGGGACTTGCTGATAGGGCAATGAGGACAATATAGGTAGAAAATACCCTTTTCGACAATGTTTCCATCCTTATTGAAACAAACTTATCCAACACATTCTACTTCGTTTTCTTCTTCTATTCCACTTACTTATTCTTCTTTCTCTTCACTACCATTCATAGGATTGTGAATGACTATACCTGAAGTTTCTTCCCCAATCATAACTGGATCGTCTGAATTATCCAGAATCCCTTTTTACATATTACGGAGTATCTTGTCATGCCTTTTTTGTTCCTTTTCCATCCAAATTTGTTGTACATAAATTTCAATCATCATCTGTAAAATATGTTTCAAATTATCCTTAATTTTGATGACCTTAGCAATGGTTGTGTTTTGAAAAGGACCTTTGGTAAGGTTTTGGAATGAAAAATGAGAAGAATTTGGATTATTTAAAGTGAATGCTATAGTTTTTTGAGTTTTCAGAATTAAAACAGGGAAAATGATGAATTTTGAAGAAGAAGAAGAAGAAGACCACTTGAATTCAATTTATATAGGCTTTAAAGTTAAATTTCAAGAGAAATTTTCAAAAATGGGATTTAATGTTATATGTCGACATATTAAAAGCCACCGTTTTGACATACTCTTTTAATATTTCTAATTTTGAGTTTTTGTACGATTAAATTTCAGATACTGAACACGCACCAAAATCTCATCATATTTTAGTAAAACTTATTGATTCAAGGGTTTTGTTAATATATAAGCTATTTATTTTTTGTATTATTATATTTTAATGTTATTATATCATTATCTATATTATCTCTTAAAAATGATTTCTGACATCAATATGTTTGGTTCTAGCATACTGAGTTGGATTTTTAGATAAGTTAATCACACTCGTATAATCGCAGTATATATATGTAACGACCCGCATTCTACGCATCATAGGATCGTAGAATATTTATTTTTGTCACATACGAAGTCGTATGGTCATGTAACTTTGGGAGACGACTATTAAGGTCATTTCCCATGTCCATGATTTTTCCCGATTTTTAAATGACCATTTTACCCCTAGTTATCACTGTTTTGGCCATAACTTTTGACTGAAAATGAATTTTGACCTGAAACCACTTCCATTGGCTTCGAATGATGGTTTACAATTCCGTAGAGTGGTCACATTAGCCAAACGGACTCACCGTTTGGGAGATATGGCTGAAACAAGTTTCAGATGGTGAAAAACAGCTTAATTGGGCTTAACCGGGTGATTAGCAGCTAGGCCCAGAGGGGAATTTCGGGTTTAGGGGTATATAGGGGCTGATTAGGGTTAGAAAACATTTCTTTAGACATTTTCCAGCCGCCACTTTCATCCTTAGACACTCTAACAATGGCCTCCTACATCTAAAACACCCCAAATCACTTTCTAATTGAAGATTAGGCTTAGCAAACATCAAATCAAGGAGTATTAGCACGAGAACCGAGGTAGAGCTGCTGTGTAAGATTGGGAACAACGCCAAATCAGAGAATATTTCAGTTTTGGGCTTTTAGTTGTGGCAAAGGTGAGTGATTTGCATGATTTCTCACTAATTACGGTTGATTAAGGGGTAATTAGTGTTAATTAGCGAATTTATACACAAATAAAATCTGGAAAAATGTTCAGAAATTCTTAAATATTGTTTTAGACCTATGATATGAAATTTGGCTAATTTGGATAAGTTTTGCTAATTATATGCTTAAACATGATTAAGAGGGATTAAGGGAAAATATGGGGTTTTGGCCATGTTTGATCCATTTTGATATGTCATATTGTTGTTTTGGTGTTTGTGGTTGATTCTCTATGTTTCTATGACTGTATGGTATGCTTTGTGGTTGATTAGAAGTGTTAGATTGGTCGAAAATGCCGTCGAGAGGCGAGAATAGCTTGCTGAAATGGTGCAGGTTTGGGGTCGAGATAACCGACCAGGGGAGGTTTTGACCGACCAGGAATGAAGGAGGACGACCAACCAGAAATGGTGAAGGAGACCGACCCGAGCTCCAGAACGACCGACCAGAAATGGTGAAGGAGACCGACCGACCCGAGCTCCAGAACGACTGACCAGAAATGGTGAAAGTTAGACCGACCAGGGGAGGTTTTGACCGACCAAGAATGAAGGAGAACGACCGACCAGGGATGGTGAAAGTTAGACCGACCAGGGGGACAAAACCGACCGACCAGGTTTGGTGAAATGCGACCGACCAGGGGGGAACAAAACCGACCGACCAGGGATGATGAAAACCGACCAGGATGAAAGATGCTTGACCAACCGACCCAAACAAGACGATGAACCAAAACCCGAGATGCAAAGGTAGTCCAGTATGGGAAGTTAGAGCTCAGGATCTAGTTGGGAACCAATGAGTTCGCTTCATGGTTGGACTTTGCTGCGGGACGCGTGCTAAGGGGTTTACGATGTCTATAGCTTTGGACCACTATGGTAGGAGGTACGGAGGCGGATTCAGGGCCATTATGGCATTGGTAGAACCAAGGGCTACGATCAATGAAATGGGTCATTGAAATGTTTGGTCATGACTCCATATGTTTAGCTTGGTCACAGCAGGGTTTCTACAAGTCGGGATTCGTCGTTACCTCAATTTGTCTAGTGTTCCAAAGTGGTAGATATTGTATGCTTTACGCACTGAGTGAGAGATGTGAGGATGGTTGTTATGGTTGATTTGTTTGCTATCATTATGACATACACACCCCACCCCCGTATTCTTTACACTATTCATTATGGCACCTTAGAGTACTGTACGGTATGTGGTACTAACTCTTTGGTTGCAGGTCCAGGTTCAGGTATGGTTTGGTATACATGTTATTATTCTGTTTAGATGCTTATCGCTCATACCAGGCTTTATGTCTGACCCAGAGTTTTATGTCTCCTCTTATTACTCTGGGTGCTCACACGAGCAGACTAGAGACAGGTTAGCTGGTGATGCACGGGTAGATGATCCGGAGACGAGCAGGAGGCTTCCACGTAATATGTATAGTATTCTCCCTGTGTGGTTGAAGATCACTGCTTGGGCATTGGTGGTGTATCTTCTACTTTGGCTTTCTTTTGTTTAGAGACAGTAGATTTTGAAAAGTTGTAATAAGCTGTATTCCGCTGCTTTGATGTTGATGTTGATTTTAGTTATCTGCTTATGCACTGTCTCACCTGTTTTATGTCAAGTATGTTATTATTATTATATTTTATCCCATGCGCTGTGAGACATTCTACAGGTTTCTCGTTAGTTAATTTCCTTCTTTTCTTTCTTCTGACGACCGTCCCGTGCTAGTCGGGCATGTGTACAGCGCACTTTCGGAGGAAATGCAGGCTGGTGCGGGGCGGGCTGTCATAATATATAGGTGATTTTATGAAGTTTATTCAGAAATATCTTGGTGTTTGCGTCACATAAATTACTTCAGAATAAGCTAAAGCTGCTGAAATATATTTTGCTTTAGTAGTTGATAATGGTACTGTTTTTTTTTGGCATAGCCGGTTTTATAGCGGTCGTACCACTGTTTATTAGAAAGCGTAGAAAGAAATGGAGTTCTGCACAGGCACAAGAACTCCATCTGGTTTGAAGTGCCAGAACACTATATCTATAAAGTACAGGAGAGAAATATAGTGGTTCAACTACTAACAAGGACCTAACAATCAATCCCCCACAAAGGTGGAATAACTGGAAGAGTCACTACAACTACCTATAACATTGACATATTCAGAAAATAGTACATCAAGGTTAGGTAAAAAACATGGATTAGGACTGCGAAACTTGCATTCCCAATCCCATGAAGAATCATGGAAAAGCATCTGGTTCTTCTCTCCAAGAACACCCTCCTGAATGAGCTCAAAGTTATCTCCCACTACCTGATATTCCAATCTTCAAGCATCCTCCATTAAGTCTGATACATATTTGTAGTATTCATTTTCATAAGGATTATATCGCATACCAGAAGCTTTTTGTACCCAAGTGCGATCATCCGCCATCCAATATATCTCATCATCTTCAGTTTCCCCTTCTGATGCTATCCCATCATTTTCCTTTAATTCAACTTCACAAACATGATCCTTATCCTTCAGTATTCATCAACACATATAGATTCTTTACCCTTCAGCTGTGCTTCCATGCTGGGCTCCTCATCAACAAGCTTGTCATCTACCTTCTTCTTTCAAACCCAAATGCTTGGAGGAGGCTTTGTGAGAGGAGAACGTGTCTTAGTCGGACCTACAGACTTACAAGCTTCCAGAAGATGACCAAAAGTCTGGCATTTAGTACATATTTCCGGTTGCCAAGAGTATTGAACATCAATGTAGAATTCAAGGCCTTCAATAGATACTTTGAGCTTTTATGGTAAAGGCTTGTTGGGAGTTATTTCTATTAAATCTTTTGCAAAAATTAGATTTGTCCTTGTCTCCGTGTTTGTATCAAAACATTAAAACTTCCCAATCCTACTAGCTAACCAATTCAAACCTGGAAGAGTCTGCAATACAGAAGGAATTCTGGTAAAAATAAACCATACCGCTCTTAGGAGAAATTAATAAGTGTCCTAAAAAGTGACAAGTTCTAATAGTACTTTTCCTATGTGATTTACATACGACATAATCTTCATCACTATATGATATTAATACAAATATATCTCTCTTGGGAGAAAAATCCATAGTCTAACATAATTTTCACATATCGTAGTATTTGTTTTATGGAATTTAAATGAGTTTCCATAGGTTGTGATTGATATCTTGCACAGAGGCAGACACTATGCATGATATCTGGTCTACTGTACGTTATCTAATGTAAAGATCTTATGATACCTCTATAAAAAAAAATCAACATCTTTAGAATTATCTTCTTTATTTAAGTTTTCATTAGTTTCCACTGGTGAAGGTTTTCCATTTGTATTCGTCATTCCAAACTTCTTTACTAAATCTCTAGTGTATTTTTCTAGATAGATAAGTATCCCATTTCTAATTGTTTTATTTAAAGACCTAGAAAACAGTTTAAGTCTCCATATGACTCATTTCAAATTCTTAGGCCGTTATTTCTGAAAATTATTTATTTAATTCTTCATTTGTTTATCCAAATATAATACCATGTATGTATGTTTGTACGAGTTGAATATCACTATTGGTTCTTTTAAAAAATAATATACTATCGACTTTACCAATTTCAAAATTAGATTGAAGTAAATATGATTTGACTTATTGTAACAACCCGTATTTTTAGGGATTTAATAATTAATTTTATTTAATTATTTAAAATAATTGTTTGGTAATTAAATAGTTTAAATTAAATAATATATTCGAAATAGTCGGAAATAGTGGAATTCACAATATTGTGTGACTTGGATTATTTATAATATTTAATTCAGTTTAGAATATAATTATAATAACGAATTTATTTATAAATGTCAGTTGAATGTATAATTTATATTATAAACAAAATACAGCTCGAAATGGCGCGACAGTTCGTAATTTGGCGATTCGAACTTCAATTGAATATACAGAATTCATTTTAAATCGGATTTCTGCGAAACAAGAAACGTTCGGAGTTGGTGAAGTATATTTTCTAATGGAAGAGAAAAAGCGAGATTTCATCGTGTAGATTAGGAGTTATTTCCAAATAAAAATTTAAAATAGTCGCTATGGAATTCCTTTATAATTTATAACGATTTATTTATATTATAAAATGATTTTTTTAATATAAATCGAATATCGATATAACTGGGAAGTTTGAAATATCGGGTTATAAATCCGGGTATATTTATTTTAGAGCTATATTATATTCTATGTGAATATATACGATAATATTAATTTATTAATATTAAATTTAATTATTTTTAAATATATTAATATTTAAATGGGTTTATTTAGAGCTTTAAAAATAGCCACTTTTGCAAACGAGCTACGTTTTCGACGAAGCCAATTTTGTTGGATCCGGAATATTAAATTATTGCTTAGATATCAATTTTCATGATTTTTGAAGTCAGTATGTGGCCGTATGGGATTCTAATGTGAAAAACAGTTAATAATTTGATTTTAAAAATATGCTGTGTGAAACGGACTCGGATTTCGATGAAACAGGTTTCGTTGGGTCCGTAATGTCGAACTGTAGCCGGAGGCCCATTTTCATGATTTTTGGGTATCGTATGTGATCATACAGATTTTTAGAAGACAAATACGAATTACGGTAATTATATAAATTAATAAAATAAAATATTTAGCTTATCCTATAAGCTGTCTACCTCTATATAAATACCCCTTCATCCTTCTAAACCTAGTTACAACTTTCTCTGGTCAACCAAATAATCCGCCATGATTTCTTTGTTCCAATAAAATAATCCGATCTTCATAAAATTAACATAAAATCAAAACAAATCCTAGAAATCACAATACAAGTATATTTGGATTCCTTGTGTAATCCTCTTCAATTTTATACTTGTTTGGTTGGGTGCGGTCATGTTTTTGTCGATCTCGAAAGTAGGCAGTAAACTAGGGTTCGAGAAATCGATAGATTTAATCATTTATTCTTGAAATGGATGTTGTATTTGGTTTTATCGGATGTTTTTGCACTTGCGTATAAAATCTGGATTGATTCGAAGATAAATGGTGAATCTCGAGCTCAATGTTTTATTCAGTGCTGTGGAAAGAGCCTGGAACCACATTTTTGGTCTGGTGTTCGAGTTTGACTAAATGAGGATGAGCGGATAGAGTGTATGGAGGAGTTTGCGATGGTGAATTTTATTTGAATTTTCATGGAGTGGATGAGGAGAAGTGGAAGAGAGAAGCACGTTTTGGAGGTTTGGTAGTTGACTAGAGCATGTAATTTCATCGGGGAAGAAGGGTCTTCGCTGGTTTAGGCTTTAATAGGGTAGATGGGCTGGTGTTTTAAATGGGTGAGCCCAATGGCAAATTAGTTAATGATTATTTAATTTAAATAACAGGTTAACTTGTTAATTTAATAACTTATCCGTACGATGTCAGAAATTGACGCAGTCAGCCACATTGGGATCGTATGGATGAGGGCTACTACACCATAGAACTGATTCTGAGTGAATTGGAGCTCATTACAATTTATAGTGAAATAAATTGTACGTTCTGAATTAAAAACATTTTATCGTTATTTACGATAAACGTCCAATGTGAGTAAATCTCACTAACTCTGTATAGTTTATATTTTTATAAATATAATCTAGTATTGATAAATGATGACTGATTGTTGTGTGTTGATTGTTTGGTTGAATTGCTGATTTATTAGTTGAAACTATAGATGACGATATACATATACATATACATATATATATATATATATATATATATATATATATATATATAAATCGTTAATCAAATATTGATTCCGTTTATTAGAATATTTCATATTGAAATGAAATCGTTGCTATTTATATTGTTTAACATATGTGTGTAACGACCTGGAAAATCTGAACCAATTTAAATTTTTTAAATTGGCTATTTTAGTGGATTAAAAATATTTAAAATAAATATTTTAAATAATAACGATGAAAAGTAAGCTTGAATCGACATTGAAAATGAATATAATTATTTCTAATTATAAACAAGGCCTGAAATGGCGCGGTAGTTTCAAAATTTGAATTCAAAATTTGACTGACTGTACCGGGTGCAAAACAAAACGGATTTGTGCGAAACCAAAAATATTTAAATCTGTTAGTAAGTATATTTCTAACGAATCTGAAAAATCGAAGTTTCATAGCAGGCAGCAAAAGTTATGGCCAAATGAATTTTAAGAAAGGTCGCTATGGAGTTTATACAGCCCGTGAAAATGGCCATTTTGCAAACAACCTCAGAATTCGATGAAACCACTTTTTTTGGATCTGGGATGTTAAACTATTGCTAAGTTTCAAATTTCAAAATTTTTGAAGTTAATATGTTAGTATGGCAAAGGAAAACGTATTTTGGTCAATTATAGTTAATTGGATCGACCAGAAATGGGCCATTTTTCAAACGGTCTCAGAATTCGACGAAACAAGTTTTGTTGGGACCGTATCATCAAAACATAGCTAGATTTATTTTTCTGGAATTTTTCGAATCAGTTTGTGGCCCCGGCAAATTGAAATGTACATTCAAATCGAATATTGAATGTTTTATATTTTAATTTGAAGGAAAACTGACTAAAACAGTCGAATGGGCCTACGAAACATATCCCATTGTGTTCGGAATGGGGGTAAAACGCTAGGGACGACAGTCGTTGGGTTTGGATTGGTGTTAGTATGTGAAGAGGGGTATTTTTGAGAAAAAAAATATAAAATAAAATAAAATTTCCCATTGGCCAGAAGTGTTTCTCTCTCCCCGATAATATCGCGATCGACGACGGAAAGGAGTTCATCACTTCCCGTTCATTTTCTGATCAATCCACGCAAAATTAGCCCCTCCTCCAGTTGAATATTTTGTAGAGCTTCGCGAGATCTTCAAATCCATATAGGGTTTGAATTTTATCGTTCAGAATTGGGGGAGAATTCGGCTTCGAAAGTTCGTGCTTTCAAATCGCCGCCGCCGTCATCTCCGACCACCGGAGTCCACCGCGCCACCATCGTTGGCCGTGCCTCTCTCCCCTCTACAGCGTGGCAGTGGCTGATTGACGCAACACTTCATGGATCGAGCGAAAAGTTAAAACCTAGTTTCGAACAGAAATAGAAAGGTACGACTGTTTTTATTTTAAACTATTTAATAGCAGTTCTAAGCGCTACAGTTTTTGATTTCACTGTAAAAATCATATCTTTTTTGTTTCTTGACGAAATTCAGTGAAACAAGAGATAGTGAACTCGTGTGGACGTCTTCTACATTTAGAAGAGACCGGATATTTTTCTGAGCCTTCTACAATTTTTGGCAACGCGAAAAGCAAAGTGAGAATTCTAATTTATAAACGATATGGAAAACGGCGATGTATAAATTATATAGTCGATGTATGACTTGTATAAGCATTGTACACCTCATGTATAAGCGTTGTATAGGTTGTACGTTCGATGTATAAGTTATATGTGCGTTGTAAAAATTATATATGTGTTGAAATAGAAGTGAAATGCATATATATATATATATATACACACACACACGCCCCTCGTCCACAAACCATGGACGATATTTATTGGTTGTGATTGGTGTGAAAATTGGTTGATTAGAATTGTTTGTGGTTGAAATTGATTGATAGTGGTTGAAAATTACCCGTTTTGTGGTTGAGAATTATTTGATTGAAACCACATAGGACTAGTTTGTGGAAATGAAAAAAAAATATGCATGCCGCCTGCGTGCGAACTAGATGCATGAAATCCCGATTGTCAAAAGCTGCGAGGCTTTAAGGTAGAGCGAGGAGCCGTACTAGGGACGACCCCAATATTAACTACCCTGCCGTTATGCTGCCGAAATTTTGAATAATATTCATGTGTTAGAATTATTTTCATGTGTTGAAACTATATTCGTGTGTTGAATAGAAATTCTTCTATTAAACGACATTCATGTTTTGAAATAAATTGTTTTATAATAAAAATCATATTTTTATCATCTATACGAACTATATAAAATAGTCGTGTTTTGAAAGAAATTGTTTTGTAATAAAAATCATATTTTTGCCATTTATATGAACTATATAAAATAGTCGTGTTTTGAAATAAAGTGTTTCACAATAAAAATCATATTTTTATTATATACATGAATTGTTAAACATAGTGAAGTGTTGAAATAGAAGTTAGTTTGATAAAAATATCATTTTTATCAAAGATATGAAATGAATATGGTTTTGAAATCGAAGAATCGATTATATATATATATATATATATATATATAATTAAAATAAATCGAATAACGAAGCTGCAATTCGTTTTTTGAAACCGAGATTTCAAACGATTAGTGCGGGAGATCCGACCACCGGATTTTCCCGAAACCGAAACCGTTAGGGTTGCATTGGAAATATCTTTCCAGCGACACCACTTTGCAAAGATCCAACGGTTGGATTGTCTGGAATATTTAATTCAAATCTGAATAAAAACAGCGCCAGAATAGATTATATATATATATATATATATATATATAATTAAATTAAATCGAATAACGACGCTGTAGTTCATATTTTAAAATTGAAACTTCAAACGATTGTACCGGGAGATCCGACCATCGGATTTTCCCAAAACTGGAACCATTGGATTCGTTTTGAAAAGATCTTTCTAATGATGTAAATTTTGTGAAGATCCAACGGTTAGATTTTCAGATATGTGTAAATCAAATCTGAAGAAAAACAGCGCCACGGCCGCGTTATGGCCCGAAGCGTCGTTTGAATAAATTGGCTATTTTAAAATAAATAAAAATAGCGATAAATCATTATAAAATATTATAAGCGACATGGAATATGAAATTTAGAAACTAACTGAAGGTTGGCTAAGTCGAATGGTTTCCTGGGTTTTGATCTAATGTTGGTTTCGGCCTTCAGGGTTAATATTTGGGAAATCGTTCTCTTACTGATTGACAGTTAGTGACTAATGAATTGGAATAAAGAGTGTGTGGTGTTTATGTAGCACTTATTTATTATATACGCGAGTTGCTCAGAAAGACCGGGGTTATCCCATTCTGAATAACTGAATCGACGATAAGAAATCGAAGATGAAGATGGTGGTCGAAGACCGGAGATCTTCACCTCGTTTGGATGGTAACTGATGTCCTGATCGGGAGGCATCCCAAAATATGGATAATGAGTGGTGTTCGTCCAGACGTACGTGGAGATCGATGGGTATGCGAGGTATAGAGTACCTCCGGTTTCGTTCAGACCCAGAACGGACTTGCAAATGGACTGTGTGTCTGACTTTGGAATTCAATCTGTCTGATCGATAGCCATCAGTTACACGTGTGAATTGCCTGTGTGGCATGCTAAGATGCAATGATCAAGGCTTCTGTTGAAAAGAAAAGTCTTGTGGTTGATGATCAAAGCCCGGCCTGTGTGGCACAACTTTGTGTATAATGTTAATTCGCGAGCCTCACACCTCGGTATGAACCAAAAACGGGAGAGGACATCAGGGAGGGCATGCGTTTCCTCCTAGCTAGAGGTGGTGTCCGTGCTTAAAGTGGCTGACATTTATATTATTTGCATCTATGTGGTTGTTGTTGTTGCTAGGCGCCTCGGTTATATCGGTCGATCCGGGACCGATGGAGTCATTCGTTGGCTCATTTACGCCCCAAAGGGCGGGGAAATGTAGTGTTCAGGCATTTTAATCGACATCGGTGGGCCGGCCCTGACAATCCAAGGGTCGAAGCGTTCTGATCCTGAGACTCGGGCTAGGCAGTCTCGAATTCGGTAAGGACTATCTTTTGCCTTGGTTCATGATGGAAATCCAATTTCCAAATACGACACTATGCGGTTTTGATTATATATATATATGGCGACATGATATATGGTACCCATGCCGTCTATGATTGATAGTTATGATTGAAATTGTTTTTGAAACATATAAACACTAGTAATAATATCAAATGCTTTTGTTTTATTCGTATCAAGCATATTTTGGCCATTATAAGGTAAAACTCTATCCTCCGGTTTGCGTTGCATTGTGTGATGGGAACTGAGTCTTATAATAGCTTCATTTTTATAAAAGGCATTGCGATGTTTAAAAGAATTATTTGTTTTAAAGCACTGGCAATCCGATGGAGTAAACTCGTTCCACGAAAGTGGCGTGGTCCTGTGATTGGCCATATTATAAATGTGTTGAGTAGATTTCTCATACCAGTCCCATGACTGACTCGTAGTTTGTTTCACTTGCAAATTCGGGTGCCCTTTTTTCTACATGGGCAGCCCTGTGTTCAGGTTTTAGCAGGCTTTGTCTGGATAGCTGGAGCTGAAGATGGATTCTATCAATTATCTCTTTTTATGCTGTTCAGCTCCTATTGTACGTATTATGTTTGTTTTCCGCTGTAGACATTTATGTATAGCTGAACTGTATTTGTACTAAGTATGATCCTGTATTCTATGTAACTCTGATGATTTCATTTATCCAGTGTATTATTTGTTCATTATCTGGTGTATTTATTTATTTCTGCTCTGTTATTATCTGTTTATGTGTTATATTCCAAAGATTACCCTTAACACCGTCAGTACGGGGTTTGGGGTCGTCACAATGTGGATGCGGGGAAACAGGTTGGAGGGATCCAACTGATTCCTTAATATTTATAATACTGTTTGTTTTCATATATTGTGATATATGATGTGATATAAAACCTGTGATTAATTATGGTGACACTAGTCTGCTTAATTGGTATTTTAAATACCATAAGAAATGCTGGAATGCAAAATGGGAATTTTCAAAGTGTATTTTGAAAATGAAATATTTATTGGAAATAAATATGATATTATAAATGAAATATTTATAGGAAATAAATAGGATATTATACATGAAATATTTATAGGAAACAAATAGGAATAATAAAAAGGAATTTATTTGGAAAATAAATATAATTATAAAAGAAATATTTATTTGGAAAATAAATATAATTATAAAAGGAATATTTATTTGGAAAGTAAATAGAATTAAAAAAGGAAATATTTGGAAAATGAATAGAATTTTATAAAAAGTTAGACCCGTGCTTCGCACACAGGTGTAACATGATATGGATTTAAAGTAAATATTTAATAGAAATCTGTTTTTAACAGATAAATTGAGAAGATTAATTTATAAATAATGTTTTAAAAATTAAATAAAATATTTATCATGTGATAAATGGAATATATAAGTCTGAACTTATATAGAGAAGTAGAAATCAGTTTTGACACCAATATTTTAAATAGAATATGAACTCAGCATTTTTAAAGGGAACTACAAATGAGATTTAAGTGTTAGAAATAAAAAGGAGATTTTGTATGAATAATTCTATAAATAGAAGTATAAACAGAATTTGGAAATGGGATATTATTTTTAAATACGAAATCAAACTTAATGGATTATATAAAAGAAATATTTTTCACATTTGATGTGAATAATGGACTAAAATGAATATTTTATAAATTAAAACATTTATAAGGAAAATTGGGATTTGAAATAGGAATTCAAATGGTAATTTGAATAAGTTAGGAAATAGGTTTGAAATAAAATTAGTTATTCGAATATTAGTTATTCGAATAGAGTTAATCGAATATTAGTTAATCGAACAAGAGTTAATCGAATAGAGTTAATCGAATTAGAGTTAATCGAATATTAGTTATTCGAATAGAGTTAATCGAATATTAGTTATTCTAATAGAGTTAATCGAATATTAGTTAATCGAATAAGAGTTAATATAATAGACTTAATTGAAATGGAGTTAATTGAAAATTAGTTATTCAAATAGAGTTAATCGAATATTAGTTAATCGAATAAGAGTTAATCGAATAGAGTTAATCGAAATAGAGTTAATCGAATATTAGTTATTCGAATAGAGTTAGTCGAATAAGAGTTAATCGAATAGAGTTAATTGAACTAGAGTTAATTGAACTAGAGTTAATCAAATATTAGTTATTCAAATAGATTTAATCGAATTTTAGTTATTCAAATAGAGTTAATCGAATCTTAGTTAATATAATAAGAGTTAATCGAATAGACATAATTGAAATAGAGTTAATCGAATATTAGTCAGTCGAATAAGAATTAATCAAACATAGTTAATCGAAATAGAGTTAATCGAATATTAGTTATTCGAATAGAGTTAACCGAATATTAGTTAATGGAATAAGAGTTAATCGAATAGAGTTAATCGAATTAGAGTTAGTCGAATATTAGTTATTCGAATAGAGTTGATCGAATATAGTTATTCGAAGAAAAGAGTTATCGACTATAGTTTATTCGAAGAAAAGAGTTATCGAATATAGTTATTCGAAGAAAGATTATCGAATATAATTTATTCGAAAGAGAGATTATCGAATATAGTTTATTCGAAGAAAAGAGTTATCGAATTAAGTTTATTCGAAAGAGAGTTATCGAATAGAGATTATTAGAGAGAGAATTATACGTTGAAATTCGATTTTATCGAATTCGGGAAAGTACTATTCACTTTCCGTTTTTAATCAAGATTTATTTATTTATTAATAAATTAGTTGTTTGTTTATTTATCCAAATTAATAAATAAAAGTTATATTTAAGTTATTATATTTCGGAAGCATGGGATTATAACACTATTGTTATAATCAAATGATTTCTGCAAAAGAAGTGGATTCGTAAATAGAATCCAAGAGTTACGCAAGGAAGTTTGTTAAAGATTTAAAAGGTGAACTTTGTCTATTTTGAGGTAAGAAATGTTGTTCAGTTAAGGTCTGAGAGTTATTTATACCCCAACTTGATTGACTTCATTTTTAACTAAGGAATGGTTAAGGTTCGATAGTGAAGGTTGGTTAAGTGAATTTAGTTAATGAGTGTAATGGTTTGAGGTTGTATAGCGATGTTTTATTTAAACATCTGTTTAAAACCAATGAAGGAGTTTTGGAAATGTTTTCCAAATAAGAATCAGAAATGTTTTCTAATAAAAAAATAGAAATGAAGTAAATATGGAAATGTTTTCCAATGATTAATAACGTATATTTTCTAAATTTAGAAAATAAGAATTTTCGAATATATGGAAACATGAATAGGGAAATGGATAATTGAATGACAAATTAAATTAAGGGGGGTCAGCGGTGATTGATGATTTGCTTGGTAAGATTTCCATTTGGAAAACGACCGTTGTTTGTACACATGTTTTCCTTTGATAGTTAAATAACCGACTATCAAAGTTTTTGACCATTTCCGTTGTCAACACGGAGACACCGGGATCAGATTTATTATCTGAAAACCACTCCACATGGGCATTAGCTTTGCGAATCAAATACGATGAAGATAATTGAAGATGAAGTTTGTGCAAGGGCTGTTCTGACAAATCCTAGGTAGGAATTGCCTAAGATGGGTTTGCAGAATAGTGCCTTCGGTTTGTCCAGTCTCAGGACAACCTGTATGGAAGAATGTGTGACAGAATATATTCAATAGATCGCGTAAGTTGAACTCTTCAAACGTATTTACGTTTGGTGGCGGAGTCTCTTAGCTGTATACCCGTGGTATGTTTGGAGAAATCAATTTTTGATTGGCAGGTATGACGATGTGACATTCAAAGTGAATAAATGTGTGATCTGTTAGAGATAAGCATGGCCTCTAGCCTCACAACCAGGAAATGGTATAAAATCGGGTAGGTTGCATGGATAAGTGGTTAGCTGCCAATTAGGGTGTATTGTCACCTGATCCAGAAAAATTTCATTTACTTTCTTTAACCTATTTCAATGCTATGTCCCTTTCGGGAAACAATTGCTGATCCCAACTGTTGGTGATAATACATTCGTTACACTCAAGCGAAATGAGTGACCAGTCATGTTTAGCCTAGGTTACAAGATGTTCTTGTTGAACCCGGTGTATTCCTCTCTAGAGATACACTGTCGGAAGGTTGTCCCATACCTTGCCACTTGGAATTCATTAACCAATAAGCGCCCGCGGTTTTTGATTATTTATTATGTATGTGGAACGTGAGATGAAAGCGTTCTGCTAGATGATTATTATATTGTGGTTGATAGACACTATCATAATATCAAGAGAGTTTTGATATAAAAGGTCATTGTTTCTTACAAAAGGATTTTTGATGTTAAATCAAATGCTTTGGATTCTCATAAGAGAAAAACCCGTTCCGTGTTATATGGCGTGGTCTTATGAGATATCGCTTATTTTCTCAAACTGTTTTAAATTGTTTACTCATAACAGTCCCATGAATGACCCAAAGTTTATTTTGTTTTGTTTTCCCAAAACTCTTAGGTGCCCAAATTTGTACGGGCAGTCAAGTAGTCGGGATTTTACAGTTATACTTGGAGAGTTGGAACAGGAGGCTTCAGGATTATATAGCGATTGTTTATTTCCGCTGTGTTGTAAGTGTTATACTCTAATAATGGTATTATATACAGATACCGTTTTATTTCAAAGTTATGTTTTGAAATATATTTACTCGTTCCGCTGTGAAATTCGTGTTTACTCTGATTCGGTTGTTATATTCTTCTTCTTCTATTCTAATTTTCTATCTTATCTATTCTCACCCTTAACTTCTTTCTATTAACTATCCGGTATTTCCGATGCTTGAATAGTCGACATTGAGTTTATGTCGATTACCAAGGTCGCAAATCCGTTTGGTCGTTACATTGGTATTAGAGCATAAGGTTAACTGATTACCTTGCCTCTGTGGCGTAACTCCATAGAGATGGGGTTAGCAATACCCTAGATTGAGTTTGAGTGTATATATACGAGAGAACGTATTTGTAGATTTTATAAAAAATTGTTTTATATTATGGAGATTTATTATTTGAGCTTTCTGGTCGATCAGTTTGATCCACTGTATCGGTAAGTGTTTCTAAACACTCGAGTACGATGAACCGACACAATATGTTTTGAAAAGAGGGTAATGAAATAATTTTACCAAAAGTATATTTTGATATGAAAAATATATATATTGGGTTTATTGTATTTGATGTGTTGGTCATTATTATAATCGAATAAGATTATAATTGAAATGATTATAAATAACCAATCTGAATTCGTATATGTGTAATATATGAAATCAAATGAATTAAATCTGATATTAAAGTCAGAATTGGAATTAAAATTTCTGAAAATTGGAAAAGTATTCGTAAATGAATTTGACTTAAGTATATGGAAATTTTAAAATCCTGGGAGATTTTAAATTGTTTTACGAGCATTGTGAATGATATTTTGAAATAATTTCAAAATGGAAATGATTAAGAATGAGTTTTGAAAGTGATATAGTATTGAACTCACTTCGGTCGCTGGGAAATAATTCTGATGATGCTAGCCACATCATCAGTGTTCATTTTCGAGTTTCTAAGTGATGGATTACTGCCAAAGATATTGTTTTTGGAAATGTTTTGAGAAAGCAAGTTGTTTTGATTCCAAAAAGGAATATTGGATGTTTGAAAAGGGTAAGTTGTTTAAAACTCCTGGGAAAGATTGTTTGAATTAAAACCAAATTGAATTGAAATTTGTGAAAACAAATTAAAATTGAATTAAATCCAGAAGTGGAAATTAAATAGAAATTTATGGAAGCAAATATGAATTGGAACCAATTAACTGGAGATTGAATTGGAATATAATATATCAAGTAGAATCATATTTTGAATTGTGAGATAGGAATCTGAAATGGTATTGGATTGGTGAGTTAGAGTTTGAAATCGAGAATGGAACTCGAAATTGAAATTGAATTTGACTTGGGTATAAGTGAATGATTGGGTTTGATAATAAAAACCGATTGGAGTTTGATTGGGATGACATTGGTATATGCTGAATTAGCAGCAGATGGGAAGGATATAATGATATGTCCGATAAAAAGGTACATGTTTATATTTTGTATAAGCATGAGATTTATGAGCTTGTTTGATAAGTCGCTTGGTTGTTTGATTTTCTTTTGGGTTGGAGAAGGCCAAGAGAGGCGAGTTGTAGTTGTACCGATTGAGCCGCACAAAGGAGGTGCTGGCGAAATTTTCCGAAAAAATTAAGGTGTTAGGAAATTTTCAGAATTTTTTTAAAATTTTAGTTATTCGAAATGAATTAATATTTTAATTAAAATTACCTAGTTCAGTTGAAACTAAAGTTAAAGAGTAAAACAAATAATTTTTGAACCAGTAATAGGGTTTGTTTTCTACCTTAGCAATTTCGAAGACGAAATTAATTTTAATAGGGAAGAGTGTAACGACCCGTATTTTTAGGGATTTAATAATTAATTTTATTTAATTATATAAATAATGGTTTTGGTAATTAAATGGTTTAAATTAAATAACTTTGAATATTTAATTAATATAATAATTAAATAATATATTTAAATTCTGAAATAGTCGGAAATAGTGGAATTCATAATATTGTGTGAATTGGATTATTTTTAATATTTAATTCAGTTTAGAATATAATTATAATAACGAATTTATTTATAAATGTCAGCTGAATGTATATTTATATTATAAATAATACTGAGCTCGAAATGGCGCTGTAGTTCGTAATTTGCCGGTTCGAACTTTAATTGAATACACAGAATTCGTTTTAAATCGGATTTCTGTGAAATAAGAAACGTTCGGAGCTGGTGAAGTATATTTTTCTAATGGAAGAGAGAAAGTGAGATTTCGTCGTGTAGATTGGGAGTTATGTCCAAATCAAATTTTAAAATAGTCGCTATGGAATTCCTTTATAATTTATAACATTTATTTATATTATAAAAGGATTTTTAATATAAATCGAACATCGATATAACTGGAAACTTTGAAATATCGAGTTATAAATCCTGATATATTTATTTTGGAGTTGTATTATATTCTATGTGAATATATATGATAATATTATTAGTATTAAATTTAATTATTTTAAATATATTAATATTTAAACGGGTTTATTTAGAGCTTTAAAAATAGCCACTTTTGCAAATGAGCCTCGTTTTTGATGAAACTAATTTTATTGGATCCGGAATATTAAATTATTGCTATATTTCAATTTTCGTGATTTTTGGAGTCAGTATGTGGCCGTATAAGATTTTAATGTGAAAAACAGTCAATAATTTGACTTTAAAAAATATTTTGTATGAGCAAACAGACTCGGATTTCGATGAAACGAGTTTCGTTGGGTCCGTAATGTCGAACTGTAGTTGCAGGCCCATTTTCATGATTTTTGGGTATCGTATGTGATCATTTTAGATGATAAATACGAATTACGGTAACTATATAAATTAATAAAATAAAATATTTAGCTTATCCTATAAGCTATCTACCTCTATATAAATACCCCCTCATCCTTCTAAACCTAGCTTCAACTTTCTCTAGTCAACCAAATAATCTGCCGTGATTTCTTTGTTCCAGTACAATAATCCGATCTTCATAAAATTAACATAAAATCAAAACAAATCCTAAAAATCACAATACAAGTATATTTGGATTCCCAGTGTAATCCTCTTCAATTCTATACTTGTTTGGTTGGGTGCGGTCATGTTTCTGTTGATCTCGAAAGTAGGCTGTAAACTAGGGTTCGAGAAATCAAGAGATTTTTTTTGAACTAAGAAATTGAGAGATCTAATCATTTATTCTTGAAATGGATGTTGTATTTGGTTTTATCAGATGTTTTTGCACTTGCGTGTAAAATATGGATTGTTTCGAAGTCAAATAGTGAATCTCGAGTTCCATGTTTTCTTCAGTGCTGCGGAAAGAGCCTGGAACCGCATTTTTGGTCTGGTGTTCGAGTTTAAATAAATGGGGATGAGTGGGTAGAGTGTGTGGAGGAGATTGCGATGGTGAATTTTGTTTGAATTTTTATGGAGTGGGTGAGGAGCAGTGGAAGGGAGAAGCACGTTTTGGTGGTTCGGTAGTTGACTGGAGCATGTAATTTCATTGGGGAAGAAGGGTCTTTGCTAGTGTGGGCTTTAATAGGGTAGATGGGTAGGCGTTTTAAATGGGTGAGCCCAATGGCAAATTAGTTAATGATTTATTTAATTTAAATAACAGGTTAACTTGTTAATTTAATAACTTATCTGTACGATGTCAGAAATTGATGCGGTCAGTCACGTTGGGATCATATCGACGAGGGCTACACCATGGAATTGATTTGGAGTGAATTGGAGCTCATCACAATTTATAGTGAAATAAATTGTACGATTTGAATTAACAACAGTTTATCATTATTTATGATAAACGTCCAATGTGAGTAAATCTCACTAACTTTGTACAGCTTATATTTTTATAAATATAATCTAGTATTGATAAATGATGACTGACTGTTGTGTGTTGATTATTTGGTTGAATTGCTGATTTATTGGTTGAAACAATAGATAACGATATATATATATATATATATATATATATATATATCGTTAATCAAATATTGATTCTTTTTATCAGAATATTTCATATTGAAATGAAATCGATGTTATTTATATTGTTTAACATCTGTGGATGCAGGGAAACAGGTTGGAGGGATTCAACTGGATTCCTCAATATTTATAATACTGTTTGTTTTCATATATTGTCATATATGATGTGATATAAAACCTGTGATTGATTATAATGACACTAGTCTGTTTAATTGGTATTTTAAATACCATAAGAAATACTAGAATGTAAAAAGGAATTTTTCAAAGTGTATTTTGAAAATGAAATATTTATAGGAAATAAATATGATATTATAAATGAAATATTTATAGGAAATGAATATGATATTATAAATGAAATATTTATAGGAAATAAATAGGATATTATACATGAAATATTTATAGGAAACAAATAGGAATTATAAAAAGGAATTTATTTGGAAAATAAATATAATTATAAAAGGAATATTTAATTGGAAAATAAATATAATTATAAAAGGAATATTTATTTGGAAAGTAAATAGATTTATAAAAGGAAATACTTGGAAGATGAATAGAATTTAATAACAGAGAATTTTACATTAGGAAGGTTTAGACCTGTGCTTCGATCACGGGTGTAACATGATATGGATTTGAAGTAAATATTTAATAGAAACTAGTGCAAACCCGTGCTACGCACATGGGTCGCTGGTAGTTTTGGATATAAACTTTTTTGTCATTTAAAAGAAGTAACTTGTATGCGTACTTCATTGAACCGTAATAAGATAGAAGTAGCATGGAAAACAACAGGTAGTGAATAGGAAGATGTGGGACATGAAATTTGGCATGCATTGCAACCGCTAATGTCACATTGAAAGCTATGTATGTATGGAATTTTTTTTTACTTCGAATATGATTTCAAACACTGGTTGAATTGACTTCTAAAACCTGACGCTTTTCCAATAGACTTGGCATCATGCGTTTACTCAACAGATGCTGCTTGATTACGAAAACGTAATCAAGATCAGTTGGAATGTAACTAATTATAAAATTCACTGTCGGAGATTCAAATGAGTGTACATATTACATTTTTTAATATATTATCAAGGGTTGGAGAAGTTCTAAGACTGTCTAGATTTTAACTTCCGCATTATCAAACTTAAGAAAATTTCAAATATTAAATTAAATCTACGATTTCGTGCCTTGATACATTTCATTTTATATTATGTACTCATACAATAAATAATCACGTCTTCTATAACATCATTACAATTAATAATCGTAAAATCAACATTTTGCAAAGGCTGATATATCTTAACATTGTGAAGAAATAGCTTTCATTTTCCTCGATTTCATATTACATACCCTCTTTGGTTCCAATCATATTTAAAATATAACAAATTCCAGTTCTATAGAAGCATGTGCTTCCACTTTTATTACACAGCTTTATACGTGTTTACATATACTATTAGAAAATGAATAGCGTTTTCGTGTGTATATGAAATAAACTACATAGTATGTTAAGAACTTATGTTTAAAATATAAATAAAACCATAAAAAATTATTCCAATTTTATATACATAATAATCATGGTATCAAATACAAAAGTAAACACAATTTTTATAAAATGAAGAATTACTGCATCAATCTTTCACGTTCCACTTCTTTGACGTGTATTTTTGCTCTCAAACCGATTGTAGGAATATATGTAATAATTGCATACAATTCTTCATTTTCTACGTATATCAATAATTTTCAGCAATATAAAACTATCGCAAATTATTCACATCAATTTCAAACTATTACAATCCACATGTTTCCATGGAATTTGAAATGCCTATGTTATAGTTATACTCGTTCAACAATTTATAATACTGACAATTCTTTTGCTTCCATTTTGAATTTTAAACCATCTTAATTAAAGCAGTCTTCATCTAACAAATTTTGGTAAGTCAATTCATATCAAAGTTAACTGGAAGTATGTAAATCAATAAAAGCATATCCATGACCTGCACGATGTTAAACTTTGTTCTCCTACAATTACGCATTCAATAGTGAAACTTGCAATTTAATATATAAGAAAGTAGTGTCAAAGTTAAAGTTACGGGATTTTTCAGCCTTAAGGACGGCCTATTGAAATTTTATTTTAAAGGACAAAACATTATATTTTTAAGTATCAATTTTACAGTGCATAATATCAGAATTTGACTACCAATTTATAAGTATCAGTTTTAGAATGTGCATAGTATCGGAATTTAACTATCAGTTTTTAAGTATTAGTTTTACGGTGTGTATTGTATCAGTTTTACGATGCGTATTGTCCTTAATTTTTTTTTTTGGTGGGTTGTCCTTAAGCTTGAAAAAGTTGTATAGTTTGTCTATCACAATAAAATCCCTTTAAAAATAATCAAAAACCCACTATATAAATCATCATAATCTAATATAGGGATTACATGACATATGCTTCTCAAAAGCACTAAAGGAAGAAATTGAAAATAATATTATTAGGAAAAACGGTATCATAGGAACAAAGCTCTAGTTTTGCAGGTTACATGATACGTATAATTTTGAATAAGCACTCCTAGACCAAAATGGACAGTCCATTTTGGAGCGCAAATGTAGGAAACCAAGCATAAAAAACAAACATATACATATTGGAATTGCTACTAAAAAAAATCTAATAATAGAGACATATATGTCACTTTCTTACTCTCATATGCACAGAGCTTCTCATACGCATAATGTGTAATAGAAATTGTATGCATCGTTGCCATATTTCAGTTTAAAACACATAATCAATAAGAGATAACCTTCCAAATATTTAATAGAAATCAATAATCCTCCTAATTTAGTTGATCTAACCCAAAGGACAGTTCCAAGTCCTATCAAATTATTCATACAAATAATTTAGCAGTAGGGAAAAAACAGAAAGGCTAGTGTATATATTTATGTTGTAGGATATATATATATATACACATACACATATACATATGCATATATATATATACATATTTAGGTAGTGAAAGTGCTGAGAATAAAAGGGACAAAATTAAACACATAAAATCTGAACCATTGGATCTACCCATGAATTACACCTCACACGTAAAGACAAACAAATCTTGTGGTCGAAATTTTGTATATATAAATTTGTGTGTAATTTTGTGTCTCAATAGCTGCTCCTAGGGAAAGTCTATTGGGACACAAAATGTAGACACAATTGGTGACACAACCAATCTCCACCATTGGATCACCCCATGAATTACACCTCTCCACATAAAGACAAAAAGATCCAATGGTTGAGACTTTGTGTCTAATTTTGTGTTCAAATATCGCCCCCATACATACATACATATATATATAAGTAGTGAAAGTGTTGAGAATAAAAGGGAGAAATTCAAGATAGTTTTTCAATAAAATAAACGAAGAGATCAACAAGATGTTTCATATTTCCAAAATGTGACAATCAGCATGATTCATATCTTTTATATCTTAGAAAGTAAATGAATTAGTTGTCAATTAAATCACACAATCAGTGCGCCATTAATGGTATTGCCTTCTAAGTATTCAAGAGAAATTAGTAGTCCTCCAAATCTTGATTTCCCCGAATGTACTATTCTAGGTCTTGTACAAATTATCAGAACATTAAGGTAACAGTAGGAAAAAAAACAAATAGTTAATCAAAGTGAAGAAAAAAACAAAAAATCAAGAAACTTTTCTAACAATAAATGAAGAAATGATCAAGATGCTCAAAGTTTCCAAAATGAGATAATAACCATGATTCATAACGGTTAAATCTTAGGAACTAAATGAATTGATTATCAGTTGAAATTTTAACTATTAAAAAATAAACTATGAAATAATATAATGAATATTCACCAAATGTTTCAGATAACAATTAATTTTAATGTTTATGGAGAGAAGATTAAAATAATTTTGTATCTTTGCCATTTGGCTTAGTATGAGGTAATTTAAGTAGTTATGGAGAGAAGATTAAAATAAATTCATGTCTTTGCCTTTTGGTTGAGTTTGAGGTGGAAAATAAAAAAATGAGGTAAGGCAAAAAGTAAATCATTTGCTAAAGTAGATTATGTGACTTTCCAGAGGCTTTCACATAAAAAAATCTAATAAATTAAAGTGCTAGCAGAGGCAGTCATTGAGGAGGATTGTTTTAGAAAGTTAATGATACCATGGGATTAAACACGTTGATGGAGATTTAACAGGATCTATTTCTGGTTGATGTGAGATAATTACAGTCAACTACCGGAAGCCTTTGCAAATTATAAATCTGAACCATTTCTGGAATAATAATGCTTATCCAGACATGAATTGCAGACTTAGCAGTCTTAAATACATCAAAGTAAAGAAATAAAAGCCTACTTGTTACCATTTTAACAATCACGCAAGCCTCCAATTTACAGCATCTTTTATCTTTAATACTCTTTGCAACCTTCAACAACCCATGTCGCATACTTGCACACTTTCTGTCGTGCATTCCCAATTTTTTACAGCTTGCTTAGCATTCCATAGAAAATGCAGCTGACTATGCTTTAAACCCCTTTTATCAAGTTGTATCTCAGTGATTTAGCAAGTCTCTTCTGTAACACAACATACAAACGAACTACCGCAATGGACAAATTTATGTTGATAGATTATCCACGAAGAGTAAAAAAGAAGAATAATAGTAAGGTTTGAAAAAAAGGAATGATTAGAGTAAAGCAGCATAATGGAAAATGTAGAACTTTAAATATAAAAAATAGAATAAAATGAAATTAACAAAATGCAGAATTCATCTAGAAGCAGGCTAAGCCAAAATGGAAGCGCCCCGTGCATGAAGCAGTACTTTTTAGCTTACAAAGGTGATGCACTGTAAATTTGTACATATGTTATATAGCAAGTCAATCGTACTAAGCGAAGTCAAAGAGATAAATAATAGATTAAATTCACAAACGAATATAAAATTTAAAATAATATCGAAGTATATGCATAGACGTGTTACAATATCTCTTGTAGCATCATTTCAATTGGAAAAGACCATTGAATTAAATAATACCAAAAGTCATTGATCTTGGGAAGGATGTGTTGCACTATAAGACTATTTTCCTGTAACCTTGAATGATTTTAAATTCGAACAATTCAATGATGTCACTAACATCACAATTGCAGATGCGTTGGCTTTTCTTAATATACACAAATATCATCCTATTGGCATAGCATCGTCAAAATAGTCGATCAAATTCTGTTGGCATAGCATTATCAGTCAAAGCTAAATTTGAATAAATGCATAACAGTAAAATAATCAAATTGAACTAAACAGAAATCTCAATAAGGTAGATACGCGAATTGCGTAAATTTGAAACTCAATTATTTTGTGCGTAAAAAATTTATATGCTTTTTGGTCCTATGAGCATTGATTCAAGTAGAAAACTTTTTAAGTATAATTCATATGTTTATTTGAAATTGTGGAATTCGTTAAATTCATAATTGCACGTAAAAAGAAAAGTAGATACCCGATGTATAATGGAATACAACAACAATGCCAGGCTTGTTAACTCCTTACTCTTTACTCTTTACCGATGTTTCGCAATAAAATATTTATAAACTTACTAATTCATTCTTCTCTCATTGTTATAAAGTGGAAAAAACCTCATAAAGTTTGTATGTCTTTTACTGCATTGTTAAATTATCATCAATCTCAAAATCGCTATATTCTAAATTTTAAATTGAGTGAAGTATTACAGAACCACCATTAAAGACATACAAGTATATATCAGCAATGGAAAAAGTGATTACGTGAACTTTAGTTTGTAGAAATTATATGTTTGATAGTCAAGGGACCACACAACAATGTATGCTCTAAATGTGGATGCTGTCTACAATAATGGGTGCTGGATGTTATCGCAGACATCAACGTTCATTTAGTACCGTCTGCCACCATATATAAGATGTAGACGCTTCTATAGTCATTCACATACAGCAGAAGTCCATGTTTATTTATTGTGTTCAATTTGTTTAAATTTAATTGTACATTAAGTATATTGCCCAGTATTACTGTAACTTTCTTCCACAATTGTATAACATCCTAACATAAAATTTGGGAACTATGAAGTGAAAGTTGACAATATACAACGGATAGAAATTTATATATGGCAATGCAATTTTTACTTGATTTTATGAATGTGTGCCCTAATGGCACATGTTAAGGATGAGAGTTACTGACTAAAAGACACACAAAATTATTTCAAATACCTCAGTTGACATTGTATAATTAATGAAGGGTTGAATTCAAAGGATATATTGGTAAACTGATAAACTTAATACGTGACCTTAAAGCTATGCATGACATCACATGTATTACATTATATACTTCAAACAGTAACACACATGTACCATTTAACAGAGCATCATATATTCCATTATATTATATATGGCATGACATTATATACTGGATAAACATTATAAATTGAATACGGGGAATCATATATTTCATTTTAGACTTTATATGTTTACATTTTAAATAGTAACTCACGTACCATTCAACAGGATTCTTTGATTTAATATTCTAATACATTCCACAAATTTATGTCCCTATTAGACCTCGTAGTGCCAACCTTTGAAATCCAGCTAAACATAAAAGCCTCTCTCTCTCTCTCTCTCTATATATATATATATATATATCACTAAAATAAGAAATAATGTTTAATTTAACTGCACTTCTTGTTTTAAAAAGAATTATCATAAGTATTTCCTAATTTCATAAATTTTTGTTAATGCAATGTTCACAAATTAAAGCACTAAGTTAATTACGGAGACAACTCAACCGTTGGAAGGTTGATTTGTTTTTTTTTCACATCTAAATCACTTAAATAAGTTACAGGGGTTAAAATAACCGAAATCTGTATTATTTTCTGTAAGTTCATGTGTTATATAGAGAAGAAAATATTTATATAAGATTTTTAGAGTTCATTAGCATTAAGATAATTAGTATCGTATACATGGCATGTGATGTGACATGTAACAACCCGCATTCTATGCATCTAGGATATTAGAATATTTATTTCTTTTTCGTAGGAAGTCCTATGGTCAGGTACTTTTGGGGAACGACTAGTGGGGTCATTTCCCGTCTTCATGATTTTTGTCGATTTTTAAATGACCGTTTTGGCCCTAGCTGATCTTGTTTCGTCCATAACTTTTGACTGAAAAGGAATTTTGACCTGAAACCACTTCCATTAGATTCGTTTGATGGTTTATCTTTCCGTAGAGTGGTCACTTGTGAAAAACGGACTTACCGTTTGGGAGATATGGCTGAAATAAGGTTTGGAAGGTGAAAAACTACTTAACCGGGCCAAGTAGGGTGATTGGTGAATGGGCCCATAACCCATTTCGGGATTAGAGATGTATAGGGGCTGATTAGGGTTAGAAAACATTTCTTTCAGCCGCCACTTTCATTCTTAGAACCCTATAAATGGCATCCAACACCCAAATCAACTTCTAATCACTTCCTAATCAAGTTTTGGCTTAATCAACACCAAATCAAAGAAGATCTTCACCAAATCAGTATTAGAGCTATTGTTAGACGTCATTATTCGCTCAAATCAGCGAGGTTTCAGTTCTGAAAATTTTATTTGTGGCCAAGGTGAGCGGTTAGCATTGTTTTGACACTAATTACATTTAATCAGGGTGATTAGTGATAATTAGTGAATTCTTACACTATAAAATTCTGGAAAAATATTCTAAAAATTCGAAATATTATTTTAGACCTCTGTTAGAAATTTGGGTTTATTTGATTAAGTTTTGTTAATCCTATGATTAGTTTTGCTTAAACATGCTTAAGGGAAAATATGGGATTTTGGCTATGTTTGATCCGTTTTATCCTATAACATTTGTGTTTTGATGTTTGTGAATGATTATACATGTTGCTATGACTGTATGGTATGCTTTTTGATTGTCTAGAAGTGTTAGATTGGTCGAAAACGCCGTCGAACAGCCTAAACAATCGGTGGAAGAGTTGCAGGAAATTGTGCAGGAAACGGATAGCCCCCTGTTCCGCGATCCGAAACGGATAGCCCACTGTCCCGTGATCCGAAATGGATAGCCCCCTGTCCAGTGATCCGATGAAGTCTAGCGATCCGATGAAGTCCAGCGATCCGATGAAGTCCAGAGATCCGATGGAGTCCAGCGATCCGATGAAGTCCAGCCATCCGATGGAATCCAGCGATCCGATGGAGTCCAGCGATTCGATGGAGTCCAGCGATCCGATGAAGTCCAGCGATCCGAGCAAATGGAGGGAGCATGAGCTGACGTCATGGGGCAATCCACGAGTCACGAATCGAATCAGGACTGGATGGAAGCTTGGATGTGATGCATGGATTACGAACCAAATGAAGACCGATCCTGAGAAGACCAAAACCCGAGATGCAAAGGTAGTCCAAATGGGAAGTTTGTACTCAAGATCCAGTTCAGAGCCAACGAGTTAACTTCATGATTGGGCTTTGCTGTGGGACGTGTGCAAACGGGTTATCGGTATCCGTAGCCTTGGTTCACTATTGAGAGACAGAATAGGGGCTTGTAGTGATAGTTGTAAGGGATTGGATTCCGTCAGGGCCCAAAGGATTAGGTAACCAAGGTAGTGGATATCGTATGCTTTACGCACTGAGTGAGGGATGTGAGGATGATTGTTATGCTTGATTGTTTGACATCACTATGACATGCACTTCCCCACCCCTGTATTTCTTACACTGTATGTTAGTGGCACCTTAGAGTATTGTACGGTATGTAGTGCTAATTCTTTGGTTGCAGGTCCAGGTTCAGGTATGATTGGATTATACCTGTTATTGTTTTGTTTTGCTGCTTATCGCTTGTAACAACCTGGAAAATACGAGCCAATTTAAAAATTTTAAATTGGTGATTTTAAAGGAATTTGAACAATTGAAATAGAATATTTCAATAAAATAGTGAATTAGGAATGGTGAGTCAGTTTGAAAATTTGAATTCAAACTTTGACTGACTGTGCAGGGTGGAAAATATAACGGATTTTAGTGAAACCAAAAATATTTAAATCTGTTAGTGAATACCTTTCTAACGAATCTGAAAAATCGAAGTTTCATAGCGGGAACCAAAAGTTATGGCCGAATGAATTTTCAGAAAGGTGGCTATATAGAATATATAGGACTGGAAAATAGATATTTTGCAAACGACCTCGGAATTCGACGAAACCACTTTTGTTGGGTCCGGGATATCAAACTATTGCTAGGTTTCAAATTTCATAATTTTTGATGCTAGTATGTGAGCGTGGCAAAAGAAAATGTGTTTGGTCAATTTCTGTTAAATTGGATCGACCAGAAAATGGCCATTTTTCAAACGATCTCAGAATTCGACGAAACTAGTTTTGTTGGGATCGTAGTGTCAAAACATAGCTAGATTTCTTTTTCTGGAATTTTTCGAGTCAGTTTGTGGCCCTGGCAAATTGAAATGTACGTTCAAAGTTAAAATTAAATGTTTTATATTTTAATTTGAAGAATAACTGACTGTAACAGTCGAATTGGCCAACGAAACATATCCCATTGTGTCCAGGATGGGGGTAATTAGCTAGGGACGACAGTCGTTGGGTTTGAATTGGTGTCCGTGTGGAGAAACACTATTTAAAAATTTAATAAAGTCCTTGGCCAATCAGAATTTTTCTTTCATTATTTAAAAAAAAACGCTCAAAACCCTCGTTTTCTCTCTCGACCGACGATCCACGTTTTCGCCACTTCCCAGGCCAATCGTCGCCGCCACAGGCGACTGCAGCCACCGCCACCACCAGCAATCGACGCGCCTCCCTCCCCTCTTCAAATCCGACCCTGCCTCGACCCCTATCGTCGCCGCATCGACGAGAATCGTCGACCCAAAGCCGACGACTTCCCAGCGCCGCCCCGATCGCCAGAGACCACTGAACCACCTCCGACCACCATCGGTCGACTCCCCTTTCCTCCCACTTCCACGCTGTACCCTCTGATCATCCTATCGTGCCTTGGTTCTCGCAAAAACTGCAACCCTAGTTTTGAACCATCGTGAAAGGTGAGTCCTTTTTGATGTTTGAACTTTGAAAAATCATATCTTTATTCTGTGTTGACGAAATTCTATGAAACAGGAAACATCGGGACCGCAAGGAGGCTCTCTACCACATAGAAGAGAACGCGGATTTTTCTGAGTCATCTACGATTTTTAGCACTCCAAAAACCAAGGTGAGAAATCTAAATTTAATGAATTTGAATGGAAAATGTCGTGTATAAATTATATAAGCAAAATATAAATTACACACGTGTTGTATACTTCATGTACATGCGTGGTGTGAGCTATATAAGCGAAGTATGAAATAAATATGCATAGTATAATTGATATATGTGTTGAAATGCAAGTGAAATATAGAAATTATATATATATACACTCCCCTCGTCCACAAACCATGGACGATATTTATTGTTGTGTATTGGTGTGAAATATTGGATGAAAAATGCGAATGGTTGAATAATTGTTTGTGGTTGATATTGATTGGTTGTGGTTGAAAAATACTGTGACGACCAGGAATCTCGCTCGATCCGAATCAGTCGCTAAACCGACCCAGACCGTTCGAACGCCTGATTTTTTTGAGAACACGACAAAATAGAACGCAGACGGAAGAACATTTCATTGTATATTACAACAATTCCATCAGATTACAAGAATATACAGAGTATAAATGAATAAATATTACACAGAAATATCAGAGATTTAAATTACATTTAAATACACAGCAGCAGAAAATAATACAATACACAACTAGAAGAGATATATGGATACAAAGCTTTCCGGATATCGTTCCAGCTGTAAACCAGGATCCTGTGAATATAAATCTGCAAAACCAAAACTACTAGCTGCCCATGTCAAAATAAGGGCACCCAGAGTTTAGGTTAAAACAACAAACTCTAGGTCAGTCATGGGACTGGTGTGAGAACTAAAACAGTTATTAATCTTTATTTTTAAAGTTAGTTAAATCAAGGGACCACGCCGTATAACATGGAACGGGTTTCCTTCCAAGAATACCAGTGCATAAAACAACAGCGCAATGCTACATAAAGAAAAATGAAGCTATTATAAGACCCAGGTCCCATCACACAATGCAACGCAAGCCGGAGGATAGGGTTTTTACCTTATAATAGCCAAGAATGCTTGATATGTTTAAAACAGACCATTTGATACTATTATAAGTGCATAGTGTATAAAACAACTTCAAATCATAAGTATCAATCATAGGCGACATGAGCGTCCCATGCCACTATGTCGCCATATATAGGTCTACAAATAAAACCGCAAATGTCACGTATTTGGAAATTGGATTTCCATCTATGAACCGAGGCAAAAGATAGTCCTCAACCGATTCGATACGCTCTAGCCCGTGTCTCAGGATCAGAGCTCGAGTGACCCTTGGATCGTCAGGGCCGGTCCACCGATGTGGATTAAAATTCTTGAACACTGTGTTTCCCCACCCTTTGGGGTGTCAATGAGACAACAAATGACTCCATCGGACCCGGATCGTCCGATCAAACCGAGGCGCCTCGCAACAGCAACAACCACACAGGTGAAAAGTATATAAATGTCAGGGCTGGTAGGTCACTGACACCACCCTAGCTAGAAGGAAACGCATGCCCTCCCTAAGGTCCTCTCCCATTTCTGGTTCACAACCGGGGTGTGAGCCTCGCGAATTCACGTTACACAAAGCTATGCCACACAGGCGATGCTTTGATCATCAACCACAAGACTTTGCTTTTCAGCAGAAGCCTTGATCATTTGCCACTTAGGCATGCCACACAGGCAATTCACTCTATGCGTTTGATATCCATCTGTATATAACCCCTGAGCTCGTACGTCTTAGAGAAGGGCATTAAGCAAGAGAATAAATCCTCCGCCGCCAAACAGATATATATTTAATAGAAATCAATCACACAGACTAAAATCCAATGTCAGACACACAATCCATTTACAAGTCCGTTCTGGGTCTGAACGAAACCGGAGGCACTTTCCTCGCATATCCATCGATCTCCAAGTACGTCTAGACGATCACCAACTGTTTCCATCTTCTTGGGTGTACAGCCCAATCAAGATCATCAGTAATTACCCAAACGACGTGAAGACCTCCGGTCTTCAACCACCGTCTTCATCTTCGACACCACGTCGAATCGGTTATTCAGAATGGGATAAACCCGGTCTTTCTGAACAACTCGCGTATATATATAATAAACACGTGTTACACAAACACAACATACGCCTCATTCCAATTCAGAATATTCTTTTATTCAAATATTCTTATATTTTGGGAAAGGTTCCCATTAAATTTATCAAAGATAAATTCTTTAAATTTATTCTTTAATCTCCTTTGAATATCAATTCAAAATAGTCGGGATTAGCGAGCCACACCGAAGTAATCATTTATTTTTACTTCCCAATCCCAACCTATTTATCCCATGAAGTAAAGCTGGTCATACTTCATATCTAACACCACGATGTTATCGGTAAATTCAATTACCATTTCACGTTGAAATCTAATTAAAGATTTAACTATCGCCTGGAGCAAAACTGGTGATACTCCATTCTCGATATTTTCAATCTAATTAAAGATTCATTAAAACTTCACTTAGTTTTAATCTTTAACTGGGTTAAAGAATCAGTGTCATTTAAAACACGGTTCACGATAAACCCAAAATCACATTCCATTAATTATCGGGTTAAAGAACAAGTGTCATTTAAAACACTGTTCACAATAAACCCAAAAATCAATACCATTTCAATTCCAACTAAATATTATTTAATTGGTACCCTTCATTAAATCTAAATAAAAAGATTTAATCTTTTCTCAACGGGGCTTAAGAACAGTGTTAATGAAGGCACCCTTCACGGCAAACCCAAATCACATTTGATATTAAATACAAGGCTCTGAATAGAAAATATATCGGCTTATATTCAATATCAAATTCCACGACCAACAAATATCGTATTGGAAATAACGATGTATATATCTATATCTTTCAAATTTCCATAACAACATTTGTATAATCACGAAATCCAACATCGAAATATTCCGAAGACAATTTCGATTCAAATCCATTCCAATGCAATTATTGGAAATTATGGTTATATTTCAAAACCATTTCAAACTCACTTTATTTATTTTAAAAATAAATAAATTACTATTCTAGTTCAAAACTAGTTCATTTCGATAAAAATCTACTTTATCTTTTCAAATATGGAGTTTTTCATCCCAATTCTTCACAAATAATTTCTTATGATTTTACACAAATTATTACTATTTTTAATAATTTTATCAAGGCCCGTACAGTCGATTTCCATCAACGGCCATCGAAATGTACTTATAGCGACCTTTTCCAAATTTGATTTGGACATAATTTCAAATCCAACCGTTAGATTTCAAATTTCTAATATTCGTTAGAAAGCTCTTTTCGATACGAACCCAACGGTTCCGGTTTTTGGAGAATCCGACAGTCGGATCTCCCGCAATATTCGTTGGAAGTCAAAGGTCGAAATTCGCGAACTGCCGCGGATCGGCGCGTTCTATTCAGGCCATTATATTACATATATAATATATATAATATATACTTCGTCGATTTCAATTCAAAACGTGCTTTATAAATAGTTTTAAAATTCCTTTTCAAAATGGTTTCAACTTCATATTCAATTTCAAATCAAAATTGAATATTCCAATATAAATTCGTTTTAAATTCATTTCAAATTGATTTCAATTCAATTTCAATTTAATTCGAATGCAATTCCTTTCGATTTCAATTCAAATTCAATTTTATTCAATTTCAATTCGAATTCATTTCTATTCAATTTCAATTCGAATTCACTTTTATTCAATTTCAATTTGAATTCATTTCGATTCAATTTAATTCGAATTTCAATTCTTTTCAAAATTTCAAATTTTGAAATCACTTTCGATATTCATTATAAAATGAATAAAATCGATATAAATATCATTCACGTCAAAATGGCGTAAATCTAATCAACACGGCTTCATATCTTCATATATTCATATTTTCAAATATTCCATTTCGAATATTTCTATTTCAAATATTTCTATTCAAATATTTCCTTTTTCAAATATTTCTATTTCAAATATTCTATTTCAAATATTTCTTTTTCAAATATTTCCATTTCAAATATTTCTTTTTCAAATATTTCTTTTTCAAATATTTCTTTTTAAAATATTTCTTTTTCAAATATTTCCATTTCAAATATTTCTTTTTCAAATATTTCTACTTCTAAACTGGAATGAGGCCCAATCAATTACCATATAATGTTAATTATATGGGTTTTCTACAACACATGTATACAATAACAACGATGAATAATCAACCATCATCCAAAGTGCATTCTACACTATATAAGCATCAAACATAAATATTCAACGCTTATAACAGTCTGTCAATCAATCTATCGACATACAACTAAACAATCGGGATTAGTGTACGTCAAATATCATCCCAATACCCGTGTGGGGTTTCAAACAACCAAACACAGATTTTATTTGTGCAGTTGGGCGATGTGTAAAATTTATCGTCCCAATCAATATCAGTCAAATGTGTGTATATAAACAAATCGTCCGATTTGTTTATAAATATTTATTTTATATACACGTTAAAAATTATATTTTTAACTATAAAATATTTTCCACTATAAAATATTTCATTTCGTTTCGCATCACATCACACAATCAACTACACATCAAAATCTAACAAACAAGCATACAAGCCGTCCATGGTCTGTGGACGACGGGTGTCGGGTGCTACTAAACACCGTCTGCATCCTAGTATATATTTTAACTAGAAAATCAAATTAAAAGTGAGAAATTCTCACTGAATTGCTAATCCAACGTCACGACTCTTCTTAGGCAGAAATCTTCGTCGTTCTCGCCCTTTTGTCACTTCCACCATCCGTGTTCGCTGCATATATAAAAATCAAATTTTTACTTCGCCATTCAATATATAAAAATCGAATTTTTACTTCGCTATTCAATATATAAAAATCGAATTTTTTACTTTGCTATTCAATATATAAAAATCGAATTTTTACTTTTCTATTCAATATATAAAAATAGAATTTTTACTTTGCTATTTAATATATAAAAATCGAATTTTTACGTTGCTATTCAATATATAAAAATCAAATTTTTACTTTGCTATTCAATATATAAAAATCGAATTTTTATGTTGCTATTCAATATATAAAATTCCGTTCTTTCTACCTATAAAAATCATAGCTTTCTTTGATTAAAAATCGTAACTTCATATCAATCAAAATCTAAAATTCCTCTATAAAAAAATACAATCTTTTTCCTATATAAAAACCCATTTTTCATTTGCTTTCATACGTATAAAAATAAAAATAAAATTGAATTTTTATTTCACTAATAACTATATAAAGATCGGGTCTTTATCATCACACAATAATTAAAAATCTGCGAATACACTTCAAATTGAAATACGTACTTCGAATCGGGCAAGGAAGGGCCGGAGCTGCTGCGTGGGGGTGCTGGAGATGCTCGTCGGCGTCGGAGGGGGCGGCAACAGGTGGAGGCGGGCGGAGTTTTGGGGTTGCGATGGGTTTTGGGGGTGCGAGTTCTTCACGGTCGCGAGGTAGCAGAAGGGAGGGGAGGAAGGAGAACGGGAGGAGGTGGATCGAAAGGGGAGGGGCGCGGTGGTGGCTCCCCACCTGGGGCGGCGACGGCGAACTGATCAAGGGGGGGGGGGGGGGGCGCTTGTCGATTAGTTTTTTTTTCCTCTTTGATTAAGAAAACTGAACAGGGGGGGGGGGATGTTTGAGGAGAGAGGGAATAAAGGGGATTTAATTATTTATTTAATTTTATATATAAAGTTGACTTTTTATTCGAAATCGGAACGAGACCCACCGACTGTCGTCCCTAGCATTTTACCCCCATTCCGAACACAATGGGATATGTATCGTAGGCTGATTCGGTCGTTTCGATCAGTTTTCGTCAAAATCAACATATAACTCTATATATTGAATTTGAACGCGCATTTCATTTTACTGGGGTCACATACTAACTCGAAAAATTCCAAAAAATATATTTTCTAGCTTCGTATTGACATACGGTCCTAACAAAACCAGTTTCATCGAATTCTGAGACCGTTTGAAAAATGGCCATTTTCCAGTCAATTAAAATCAACTAAAACTGGTCAAACGCGTTTTCCTTTGCCACGCTCACATATTGATTCGAAAAATTACGAAATTTGGAACCTAATAATAACTTGACATCGCAAATCCAACAGAAGTGGTTTCGTCGAAATCCGAGGTCGTTTGCAAAATGGCCATTTCCAAGGGCCGAAACTCCATAGCGACTATTCTGAAAATTCAACTGGACATATCTTTTTAACCCCGCTATGAAATTTCGATTTTTCGGATTCGTTGGAAAGATATTATCAATTAGATTCCAATATTTTTGGTTTCACCGAAATCCGGTTTATCTTGCACCCGGTATGTTCAATTGAAATTTGAAATCGAATTATCGAACTACCGAGCCATTTTTAATTCCTTATATATATATAAATAAATATTTATATTCTAACGACGATTCAAACGAATATATACGTTCGAATTATATTCAAAATAAATTTCCCGTCGGTTTTATTTAAAATAATTCATTTTAAATAATCAAAATTCGCTAAAATTGCCAAAATAAAAATTTTAAATTGGCCCAGATTTCCGGGTTATTACAATCTCCCCCACTTAAAACTTTTCGTCCCCGAAAAGGAACAAAGCCGAAAGTTGTTTCACAAATCAACTCAACTTCCAGTGTTTTCACTACGGCTTAAGTTCTTCAACTTTTCAGTTTCTAAGAACTTTTCAATTTTTTCAAAAATTTGGCTAACACCCTAAATTTTCGAAAAATTTCGCCATAACCTCCCCTGCACCGGGGGCACGGGAAAATCCCGAAATTGCCATACAGGCCTTCTGATCTCAAAAAGAAAAAGAAAAAGCCAAGCTGCTAGCCAATCCGCTCATAAAATCATCATCACCCAAACAAAATAGTAAATTATGATAAACATGTACCAATTTGTCGGGCAAACAAATTTTATTCTCTGCTCTAGCCTCCTTGCTATGACCTGTTCAATGTAAGTACATGTATATGCAAGCAAATGCGACCAAATTTCAATACAATTCACTATTTGGTTCAAATTGGCTATATGGTTCAAATTTAATCAATCCAACAATAATCAAGCAACACAACCATCAATCAATTAGTTGATTATCATTTCAAATTCATAACTTTGATATATAGTCAAAAATCACATTTTTGATGCCAAATCACAACAATAAATCCTATATAGCTTTGGTTCTCACACTAGTCCAATGGAAATATATAGATATCACACCTTCGAAACTCGAATATAAATACTGATGATGTCCGGACATCACCAGAATTATACCCGGGCGACTAGAGTACGAATCTATATCTACCCAGTATATTAAAACTTCGAATACACGTGGATCAGACGTATACGCAAAATCTATATATACTGGATTGTCCACATCTATATAAATAATCAAATACGAATGATTGATTTAAATTTTCAAAACAAAACTTATTTTCATTTTCAAAAATACTCTTCACACTCGTTCTAGGATACTACTGATCCTATCTCTAACGAGTCATTCTCGTTGGATATTACTAATCCAGTTTCTGATGAATTCTTTCGTTTGGTTATAGTGTGTCTTGTTCTCGAGCTCTGTAAACCAAAGCTCTGATACCAAACTGTGACGACCAGGAATCTCGCTCGATCCGAATCAGTCGCTAAACCGACCTAGACCGTTCGATACGCCTGATTGTTTTGAGAACACGACAAAATAGAACGTAGACGGAAGAACATTTCATTGTATATTACAACAATTCCATCAGATTACAAGAATATACAGAGTATAAATGAATAAATATTACATAGAAATATCAGAGATTTAAATTACATTTAAATACATAGCAGCGGAAAATAATACAATACACAACTAGAAGAGATATACGGATACAAAGCTTTCCGGATATCGTTCCAGCTGTAAACCAGGATCCTGTGAATATAAATCTGCAAAACCAAAACTACTAGCTGCCCATGTCAAAATAAGGGCACCCAGAGTTTAGGTTAAAACAACAAACTCCAGGTCAGTCATGGGACTGGTGTGAGAACTAAAACAGTTATTAATCTTTATTTTTAAAGTTAGTTAAATCAAGGGACCACGCCGTATAACATGGAACGGGTTTCCTTCCAAGAATACCAGTGCATAAAACAACAGCGCAATGCTACATAAAGAAAAATGAAGCTATTATAAGACCCAGGTCCCATCACACAATGCAACGCAAGCCGGATCATATTCAATACCAAATTCTACGATTAACAAATGTCGTATTGGAAATAACGATATAAATATATATCTTTTAAATTTCCAAAACAACACCTGTATAATCACGAATTCCAACATCGAAATATTCCGAAGACAATTTCGATTCAAATCCATTCCAATGCAATTATTGGTAATTCTGGTTATATTTCAAAACCATTTCAAACTCACTTTATTTATTTTAAAAATAAATAAATTACTATTCTAGTTCAAAACTAGTTCATTTCGATAAAAATCTATTTTTATCTTTTCAAATATGGAGTTTTTCATCCCAATTCTTCACAAATCATTTCTTATGATTTCACACAAATTATTACTATTTTTAATAATTTTATCAAGGCCCGTACAGTCGATTTCCATCAACGGCCATCGAACTGTACTTATAACGACCTTTTCCAAATTTGATTTGGACATAATTTCAAATCCAACCATTAGAATTCAAATTTCTAATATTCGTTAGAAAGCTCTTTTCGATACGAACCCAACGGTTCCGGTTTTAGGAGAATCCGACGGTCGGATCTCCCGCAATATTCGTTGGAAGTCAATGGTCGAAATTCGCGAACTACCGCGGCGCGTTCTATTCAGGCCATTATATTATATATATAATATATATAATATATACTTTGCCGATTTCAATTCAAAACATGCTTTATAAATCATTTTAAAATTCCTTTTCAAAATGGTTTCAACTTCATATTCAATTTCAAATCAAAATTGAATATTCCAATATAAATTCGTTTTAAATTCATTTCAAATTGATTTCAATTCAATTTCAATTTAATTCGAATGCAATTTCTTTCGATTTCAATTCGAATTCAATTTTATTCAATTTCAATTCGAATTCATTTCTATTCAATTTCAATTCGAATTCACTTTTATTCAATTTCAATTTGAATTCATTTCGATTCAATTTAATTCGAATTTCAATTATTTTCAAAATTTCAAATTTTGAAATCACTTTCGATATTCGTTATAAAATGAATAAAATTGATATAAATATCATTCACGTCAAAATGGCGTAAATCTAATCAACACGGCTTCATATATTCATATTTTCAAATATTCCATTTCGAATATTTCTATTTCAAATATTTCTATTCAAATATTTCCTTTTTCAAATATTTCTATTTCAAATATTCTATTTCAAATATTTCTTTTTCAAATATTTCCATTTCAAATATTTCTTTTTCAAATGTTTCTTTTTCAAATATTTCTTTTTCAAATATTTCCATTTCAAATATTTCTACTTCTAAACTGGAATGAGGCCCAATCAATTTCCATATAATGTTAATTTTATGGGTTTTCTACAACACATGTATACAATGACAACGATGAATAATCAACCATCATCCAAAGTGCATTCTACACTATATAAGCATTAAACATAAATATTCAACGCTTATAACAGTCTGTCAATCAATCTATCGACATACAACTAAACAATCGGGATTAGTGTACGTCAAATATCATCCCAATACCCGTATGGGGTTTCAAACAACCAAACACATATTTTATTTGTGCAGTTGAGCGATGTGTAAAATTTATCGTCCCAATCAATATCAGTCAAATGTGTGTATATAAACAAATCGTCCGATTTGTTTATAAATATTTATTTTATATACACGTTAAAAATTATATTTTTAACTATAAAATATTTTCCACTATAAAATATTTCATTTCGTTTCACATCACATCACACAATCAACTATACATCAAAATCTAACAAACAAGCATACAAGCCGTCCATGGTCTGTGGACGACGGGTGTCGGGTGCTACTAAACACCATCTGCATCCTAGTATATATTTTAACTAGAAAATTAAATTAAAAGTGAGAAATTCTCACTGAATTGCTAATCCAACGCCACGACTCTTCTTAGGTAGAAATCTTCATCGTTCTCGCCCTTTTGTCACTTCCACCATCCGTGTTCGCTGCATATATAAAAATCAAATTTTTACTTCGCTATTCAATATATAAAAATCGAATTTTTACTTCGCTATTCAATATGTAAAAATCGAATTTTTACTTTGCTATTCAATATATAAAAATCGAATTTTTACTTTGCTATTCAATATATAAAAATCGAATTTTTACTTTGCTATTCAATATATAAAAATCGAATTTTTACGTTGCTATTCAATATATAAAAATCGAATTTTTACTTTGCTATTCAATATATAAAAATCGAATTTTTACGTTGCTATTCAATATATAAAAATCTTTTCTTTCTACCTATAAAAATCATAGCTTTCTTTGATTAAAAATCGTAACTTCATATCAATCAAAATCTAAAATTCCTCTATAAAAAAAATACAACCTTTTTCCTATATAAAAACCCATTTTTCATTTGCTTTCATACGTATAAAAATAAAAATAAAATTGAATTTTTATTTCACTAATAACTGTATAAAGATCGGGTCTTTATCATCATACAATAATTAAAAATATGCGAATACACTTCAAATTGAAATACGTACTTCGAATCGGGCAAGGAAGGGGCGGAGCTGCTGCGTGGGGGTGCTGGAGATGCTCGTCGGCGTCGGAGGGGGCGGCAACAGGTGGAGGCGGGCGGAGTTTTGGGGTTGCGATGGGTTTTGGGGGTGCGGGTTCTTCACGGTCGCGAGGTAGCAGAAGGGAGGGGAGGAAGGAGAACGGGAGGAGGTGGATCGAAAGGGGAGGGGTGCGGTGGTGGCTCCCTACCTGGGGCGGCGACGGCGAACTGATCGGGGGGTGGGGGGGGTATGTTTGAGGGGAGAGGGAATAAAGGGGATTTAATTGTTTATTTAATTTTATATATAAAGTTGACTTTTTATTCGAAATCGAAACGAGACCCACTGACTGTCGTCCCTAGCGTTTTACCCCCATTCCGAACACAATGGGATATGTATCGTAGGCTGATTCGGTCGTTTCGATCAGTTTTCGTCAAAATCAACATATAACTCTATATATTGAATTTGAACGCGCATTTCAATTTACTGGGGTCACATACTAACTCGAAAAATTCCAAAAAATATATTTTCTAGCTTCGTATTGACATACGGTCCTAACAAAACTAGTTTCATCGAATTCTGAGACCGTTTGAAAAATGGCCATTTTCCAGTCGATTAAAATCAACTAAAACTGGTCAAATGCGTTTTCCTTTGCCACGCTCACATATTGATTTGAAAAATTACGAAATTTGAAACCTAATAATAACTTGACATCGCGGATCCAACAGAAGCGGTTTCGTCGAAATCCGAGGTCGTTTGCAAAATGGCCATTTTCAACGGCCGAAACTCCATAGCGACTATTCTGAAAATTCAACTGGACATATCTTTTTATCCCCGCTATGAAATTTCGATTTTTCGGATTCGTTGGAAAGATATTATCAATTAGATTCAAATATTTTTGGTTTCACTGAAATCCGGTTTATCTTGCACCTGGTATGTTCAATTGAAATTTGAAATCGAATTATCGAACTACCACGCCATTTTCAATTCCTTATATATATAAATAAATATATATATTCTAACGACGATTCAAACGAATATATACATTCGAATTATATTCAAAATAAATTTCCCGTTGGTTTTATTTAAAATAATTCATTTTAAATAATCAAAATTCGCTAAAATTGCCAAAATAAAAATTTTAAATTGGCCCAGATTTCCGGGTTATTACAAATACCCATTGGTGATTGAAAAGAATTGGAAATAATTATGGAAATAAAAATAAAACATGCCGCCTGCGTGCGAATTAGACGCATGAATCCCCATTGTCAAAAACCGCGAGGTTTTAAGGTAGAGCGAGGAGCCTTACTAGGGACAGTGCCGGTTTTAACTACCCTGCCGTTATGCTGCCGAAATTTTGAATAATATTCATATGTTAGAATTATTTTCATATGTTGAAATTAAAGTCATGTGTTGAACTATATCCATGTGTGGAAATGCTCATATGTTGAGAAGTGATGTGTGAAAATTAAATTCATGTGTGAATGAATGAAGTGTTTAAACAATAAAAATCACATTTTTATAATATATATGAAGTATGTAAAATATTCGCCTTATATATAAATAGTTTCAACAATAAAAATTTCATCTTTCATATATGAACAACATATATAAATTATCCATGTGTGGAGATGCTCATGTGTTGAGAAGTGTGTGTATTGGAAAAGTTCATGTGTTGAATAAAAAGATCGAACAATAAAAATTACATTTTTATTGAAATTATAAAGTGTTAAAAACATTCATTTGTTGAACAAATATTTTAAATGATAAAAATATCATTTTTATCATATATGTGATATGCTAAAGATATGCGAGCGTTGAAATAAATATTTGTGAAAGAAATATTATTTTTAACATGTATAGGAACTAAATAAAATAGTCATGTGTTGAAATATATTTTAGTTCGCTAAAATTATCATCTTTGAAATGTGAAGTGTTAAAAATGACCACTTGTTCAAATAAATATGCATGAGTTCAAATATCCATTAATTAGCTAATGATATGATTTTTGCCTATGCATGCCACATTAGAATGAATGGTGTTTTTAAACCAAAGTGAACTAAATATGAAGTTGAATGGAAAATGATAAGTGATAAGAATTGCATAAATGTGCATGCATATTTATTGAACAGGTTATAGCAAAGAGGCTAGAGAAGAGGAATAAAATTTTGTGCCTGACAAATAGGTACACGTTTACTGTTTTCTTTGGGTGATGATTTTATGAGCCTATTGGCTAGCCGCTTGGCTTTTTCTTTTTGACATGAGACGCTCGTGTGACTATTTGGGAATTTTCCCAGACCCTCCCGTACAAAGGAGGTTATGGCGAAATTTTCCAAAATTTAAAGGCGTTAGTGAAATATTTGAAGTGAAAACGATATTGAAATCGTCGAATGAACTATATTTATATAAATATATAAATATAATTAAATTAAAACGAATCATGGCCGTGTAGTTCGTATTTTGAAACCGTGATTTTAAATGACTAGTGCGGGAAATCCGACCGTTGGGTTGTCCCCAAACCACAACCGTTGGGTTCGCCTTGGAAATATCTTTCCAACGGCACCAACTTTGTGAAGATCCGACGGTTGGATTGTCTGGAATGTTTAATTCAAATCTGAAGAAAAACAGCGCCAGAATCGATTATATTTATATATAAATATAAATATAATTAAATTAAATCGAATAACGACGCTGTAGTTCATAATTTGAAATCGTAACTTCAAATGACTAGTGTGGAAGATCCGACCGTCGGATTTTCCCAAAAATGAAACCGTTTGATTCGTTTTGAAATGATCTTTCTAACGATATAAAATTTGTGGTGATCCAACGGTTAGATTTTCAGATATGTGTAAAACAAATTTAGTGAAAAACAGCGCCAGTGCTTCGGCACGACCTGAAATGTTGTTTAATTAAATATGACCGTTTTTAAATAAATAAAAATGGTGATATATCGTTATCAAATACTATAGACGATATAGAGTTGAAATAAACCAATTTTGTTGTGTTTGCTTGAGATGTGATGGTTGAATGTATTTAACATAAAAACTATACTAATGAACTGAAATGTGGATGTTGAGTGATTTAACCATGTGATGAATTGATTTGAAAATCTAAATATACGTGGGTTATTTGAAAAGGCCGAGTTTAAACTCATTTCAAATAATCGATCGGCGATGAGAAGTCGAAGAGTTGAAGACGGTTGAAGACCGACGATCTCCACATTGGATGGATGGGCGCTACTGATGCTCATGATTGGAGTAGCTACCTTGAAGGAGCAGAAGTAGTAGCCGTCCAGACGTATTGTTGATTGTGCGGATAAGCGAGGAAATTGGTGCCCCCGGTTTCGTTCAAACCCAGATCGAACCTGTAAATGGACTGTGTGTCTGACATTGGATTTTGTTCTGTGCTGATTGATCTCTGTTAAATATATATCTGTTCGGCGGTGGAGAATTTATTCTTTTGCTTAACGCCCTTCTCTGGGACGTACGAGCTCAGAGGTTATGTATTGATAGAAATCAGTCGCTTGGAGTGGATTGCCTGTGTGGCACGCCTAAGTGGCATATGATCAAGGCTTCTGTTAGAAAGCAAAGTCTTGTGGTTGATGATCAAAGCATGGTCTGTGTGACGTAGCTTTGTGTATAACGTGGATACGCGAGCCTTACACCTCGGTACGAGTCAAAAACGGGATAGTGACTGCAGGGAGAGCACGACGTTTCTTTCTAGTTAAGGTGGTGTCAGTGACCTACCAGCCCTGACATTATATATACTTTTCACCTGTGTGGTTGTTGGAATACGAGGCGCCTCGATTATAGGTCAGTAAGGAACGGGAAACGTGTGCTCAGGAATTGCCAATCCTCAAAAGTAAGAGAGGACCGGCCCTGAAGATCCAAGGATCATAGTGGGGTCCTGAGACATTTGCTAGAGTGTCTCGAATCGGAGAGGAGCTTGCCCCTTGCCTCGACTCATGAAGGAATCCAATTTCCAATACGAAATATGCGAATGTGATTGTATTACTAGTATGGCGACATGATATATGGTACCCATGCCGTCTAGGATTGATATTTATGATTGAAATCGCTTTTGAAACATATATGCACTGGTAATAATATCAAACACTTTTGTTTTATTCGTATGAAGCATTTTTGGCCATTATAAGGTAAAACTCTATCCTCCGGCTTGCGTTGCATTGTATGATGGGACCCGAGTCTTATAATGGCTTCATTTTATAAAAAGCATTGCGATGATTTAATCATTTACTTTATTTCATGCACTAGCACTCATTGGAGTAAACCCGTTCCGCTAAAGTGGCGTGGTCCTTTGATTTGCCTTATTATTGTTGTTAACAAGTTAAGTAGATTTCTCATACCAGTCCCATGACTAACTCGTAGTTTGTTTCACCTTGCAAACTCGGGTGCCCTCATTTTCACACGGGCAACCTAGTTACAGGTATCTGGTGCACTTTTGGCTCATGGCGAGGCTTGACTACACCGTGCTGACTTTGACTCTTTCCGCCATTATAGTATATGTATTATGATTCCTCCATTGGCGATGTAGATTGATATTTATTTTGTGTACTCTTTATGTATGATTCCGCCTCTAGCGATGGTGACTGATTATGTATTATTATGCACTAAGTTGTATCCTGCACTGTGCTCTCTGATGAGGTGATATCTATATGATTCCGCTGTCATATGTGTGTAAATTATTCTATTTTATGTTTATGCTATTATCTGTGATCTGCTAATGATGATTATTGTGTTGTATTCCAATGATTATCCTTAACACCGTGTCACGGGGTTTTGGGATCGTCACAGCTGGTATCAGAGCTTTGGTTAACCTTAGTTCTGGAGTCTAACACATTAAACACTTCGTCAAAATAGAATCAGTAGTATTCTAAGGCGAGTAGCTCATTAGAGATAGGACTAGTAAAGTCCTAGAATGAGCCAAGCAGAATAGCAAAAACAATTTGATCGGTCCATTATTATCTTTCCTTAAGTTTTCTGCTTAACCATGCAATAAAATTATCATTTCTGTAGGCTGACTCTTTTCTTGCTTATACAAAACTTGAACAATGGCTACCCGAGCAGCCGCTGCTAGAGGAGGCCGTGCTGGCCATGGCAGAGGACGAGGAGAAGTCCCAGTTGAAGAAGGACCCTTGATACAACCCCCGGCCGCTCAACACTTCGAGCTGGACTGCGTAGCTAAGAGATACAAGAACCTAGGAGGCAAAACCTTCTCGGGAACTGACACTATAATAGAGGCCCTTGCATGGCTGAAAACATGCGAGAAAATACTAGAATGCCTAAGTCTTGGAGATCAAGATAAAGCTATTATGGGTGCCTGGCTTATCCAGGAAGAAGCCGAGCTATGGTGGGAAGCTCTCACCGCCAGGAATAGAGAAGCTGGTAGAACCTAGGATGGATTCAAAGAACTCTTCAAAGAGAAATATGTCCCAGAACAAGCCCTAGAGCGCATGCACGATGACTTCGCCAACCTCGAGCAGGGGGATCTTTCGGTGCAGGATTATTTGAATAAATTTACACAGTTGTCCCTCTATGCTCCAGAGCTCGTCGCCACTGCAAAGTCCAAGAATAAGAGGTTCATCCTCGGGCTGAAGCGGCAGTATCATGATAGAGCCATGGCCCACATCAAGCTGGGATTTAATCAATTGGTGGAAATGACGTGCAACTAAGAAGACCTGGACCAAAGGCACCTGGAGAAGGATCGCGCTAAAAGCCAAGCCGGAAACAAACACAAGCCTGCTGTGAATCAAGCTGAGTCAAGCCAGGCAGCATCCTCGAAACCACAGACTGGCAGGCCGCCAAAAGGAAGCTGCTATAATTGTGGCAAGATGGGGCACTTCTCTAATGTTTGCACAGCCCCGAAGAGGAAGAAGACAAATTCACAAGGTTCAAGCCAGGGCTCTCAGAACCCTCGCTCCTGCTTTAATTGCCACAAGACGGATCATCTTGTCAAAGACTGCCCTTTGCTTAAAAAAGCCGCAGTAGCTCACGTGTATGACGGGACGAACCCGCCGGCTGCTTCCGAAGGAGCAGTAAACCCGATGTTTAGGGAGGTACCCTTACAATTAAAAATATTCCTGTTTCTGTATTATTTGACACGGGTGTGTCGCGTAGTTTTATTGCTAGTAACACAGTTTACAAATTAAAGTTAAAACAGAGAAAGCTTAAAGAATCGGTTGAAGTACATAACCCGATAGGAGGATCTCTCATTCTCAGTTCATATTGTAGAGTACCAGTCTCTTATTCTTCCTACAAGTTTTCTTTTGATTTAATCACCATGGATTTTCCCAAATTCGATGTCATTCTCGGGCTTGATTGGTTAACGAAATACGAAGCTGAGGTAAACTGTGCAGAACGAATAGTAAAAATTCGAACGAAGCTTGGATATATTACTGTACCATGCCATGGTTCGAATCCAGATAGAGAGGAATTTTGGTCTGCATTAGAAGTTATCCCCACTTCCATAGAAAAGATTCCTATTTTTAGAAACTATGTGGATGTGTTTGAAGAAGTCGAAAACTTACCTCCGCAAAGAGAAATAGAATTCAGAATCGATCTAATTCCCAATGCCAGACCAGTGGTACATCCAATTCGCAGAATGACTCCAAAGGAAAAAGAAGAATTAGGCGATCAAACTAGTCAACTGTTATGGAAGGGTCTAATTGGACCTAGCTTTTCTAATTGGGGTGCAGTTGTAGTGTTTGTCCCAAAGTCAGACGGTACTCTTCGATTGTGTGTTGATTACCGAGACCTCAACAAACAGACGCTCAAAAACAAATACCCATTACCCTGCATCGATGATCTGCTAGACCAATTAAATGGGGCGAAAGTATTTTCCCAAATGGACCTAGCTACAGGTTTTCATCAATTAAGAATAGCAGAGGAGTGTGTTCCTTTGACATCTTTCAGAGGTCCAGACATATTTTATGAATGGTTAGTAATGCCGTTCGGCCTGTGCAACGCTCCAACATACTTTGTCGATCTAATGAATAGAGTGTTCAGGGGAGTTCTGAATAAATTTGTCCTCGTATTCATCGATGATATTTTAATCTACTCCAAATCAAAACCCGAGCATGAAAAACACTTAGAACAAGTATTGGAGATTCTAAGAAAGAACGTCTTCAAAGCCAAATTCTCTAAATGTGTCTTCTGGCAAGAAGAAGTGAAGTTCCTTGGCCATGTTTTGTCAAAGAAAGGGATTTCTGTAGATCCGAGCAAAATAACAGCGATTCAAGACTGGAAACAACCCACTACACCCATAGAGGTTAGAAGTTTTATGGGGTTGGCTAGTTATTATCGAAAGTTCGTTAAGGATTTTTCGAAGATATCCGGTCCGTTAACGAAGCTCACGAAAAAGCATGAGAAATTTAAGTGGACTTCCGACTGTGAAGAAGCTTTCCAGGAATTGAAAACGAAACTGACAACTGCTCCAGTGTTAACCATTATTGATGGCAATCAGGATTTAACGGTTTGGACAGATGCTTCTATTAGAGGTCTTGGTGCAGTGTTAATGCAAAGAGGCCAAGTAGTCGCTTATGCAAGCCGCCAACTGAAACCACATGAGAAGAATTATGTAACTCATGATCTTGAGTTGCTAGCTATCGTTTTTGCATTGAAAATCTGGAGGCATTATTTATTGGGCGAGAAATTTGTATTGTACACAGATCATCAATCATTGAAGTATTTATACACCCAGAAAGATCTGAATTTGAGACAGCAGCGTTGGCTAGAATTTCTTGCTGCGTATGATCTTGATATCCTGTATACGCCGGGAAAGGCTAACGTTGTAGCGGATGCACTTAGTAGAAAAACCGCAATCATTACCAATCTTATAATTTCACCTGGCTTGATTGATAAGATATGTGCTCTCCAGAGGAATGATTATTTCATTCAAAGGATCAGAGGGAGAATACAGAAGGGAGAGCCCTCAAGTTTTCAGATAGATAAAGAAGAAGTTCTGAGACTGAAAGGGAGAATATGTGTTCCCAACATTCCTGAGCTCAAAAGAGAAGTGCTAGATGAATGCCATAAATCCAAACTTTGCATTCATCCTGGTGTAAGTAAAATGTACAACGATATCAAACGCACTTTCTGGTGGAAGGCAATGAAGAGGGATATTTCCTTGTATGTTAGCAGATGCCCTGCTTGTCAGTTAGTAAAGAGCGACCAACAGAAGCTAGCTGGATTGTTGCAACCGTTGGAAGTCCCAGATTGGAAATGGGAACATATTTCCATGGATTTCATAGATGGTTTGCTGTGAACCAGGAAAGGTAATGACAGCATTTGGGTAATCGTAGATCGCTTCACGAAGACTGCCTATTTCATACATGTCAGATCCAATAGAACCGCTCAAAGTCTGGCATAGATATATTTCAAAGAAATCGTTAAGCTGCATGGAATTCCCATCAGCATAGTCAGTGATAGAGACCCAATATTTGCTAGCAAATTCTGGGAGGCATTCCAGACAGAATTGGGAACGAAACTGAATATGAGCACCGCTTATCACCCTCAAACAGATGGCCCAACTGAGCGGGTGAATAGAATTCTAGAAGATTTATTACGGGCTTGTATAATTGATTTTTTTGGGTCATGGGAAGATCACTTGCATTTGGCAGAATTCTCATATAACAATAACTATCAAGCAAGTTTGGGAATGTCGCCATTTGAAGCATTATATGGCATACCGTGCAGATCTCCAGCATGTTGGGTAGAACCTGGCAATAGACTTGTGTTAGGACCTGATATGATTAGAGAAGCATCTGATAAAGTCGACTTCATCAAAAAGCGATTGAGAACCGCACAAAGCCGACAGAAAAGTTATGTAGATTCTAGAAGAAGAGATTTGACATTTGCTGTTGGTGACCATGTTTATTTAAAAGTTTCTACGATGAGAGGAGTAATCAGATTTGGCAAAACTGGGAAGTTGGCATCGAGATTTATTGGTCCCTTTCCTATACTCGAACGAATTGGAACTCTTGCTTACAGGGTTCAATTACCAGATTGGTTGCCTGGAGTGCATGATGTATTTCACGTATCGCAACTTAGAAGACATGTGCATGATCCGGATCTTGTTGTAGAAGAAGCAGCACAACAGGACTTGGAAATAACTCCAGAATTAGCAGTCAGAAGAGAGCCATTAAAGATTGTTGGCAAAGAAACTAGAGAGCTAAGAAGCATAAAGGTTCATTTAGTAAAAGTGCAGTGGAGTAGTGATCCTAGAGACTGTACTTGGGAGACTGAGGAAAGCATTAAGCAAGCTTACCCCAAATGCAGAGTGGACATCTCTGACTAACTCCGGTGCAAGGTACCTTTACAATACTTGGCATTTACATTTTGTTTCCTACTTTACTATTGTTTCCTTTTCGAGGACGAAAAGTTTTAAGTGGGGGAGATTGTAACAACCCGGAAAATACGAGCCAATTTAAAATTTTTAAATTGGTTATTTTAAAGGAATTTGAACAATTGAAATAGAATATTTCAATAAAATAGTGAATTAGAAATAGTGAGTCAGTTTGAAAATTTGAATTCAAACTTTGACTGACTGTGCAGGGTGGAAAATATAACGGATTTTAGTGAAACCAAAAATATTTAAATTTGTTAGTGAATACCTTTCTAACGAATCTGAAAAATTGAAGTTTCATAGCGGGAATCAAAAGTTATGGCCGAATGAATTTTCAGAAAGGTGGCTATATAGAATATATATCCCTGGAAAATAGATATTTTGCAAACGACCTCGGAATTCTACGAAACCACTTTTGTTGGGTCCGGGATGTCAAACTATTTCTAGGTTTCAAATTTCATAATTTTTGAAGCAAGTATGTGAGCCTGGCAAAAGAAAATGTGTTTGGTCAATTTCTATTAAATTGGATCGACCAGAAAATGGCCATTTTTCAAACGATCTCAGAATTCGACGAAACTAGTTTTATTGGGACCGTAGTGTCAAAACATAGCTAGATTTCTTTTTCTGGAATTTTTCGAGTCAGTTTGTGGCCCTGGCAAATTGAAATGTATGTTCAAAGTTAAAATTAAATGTTTTATATTTTAATTTGAAGAATAACTGACTGTAACAGTCGAATTGGCCAACGAAACATATCCCATTGTGTCCGGGATGGGGGTAATTAGCTAGGGATGATAGTCGTTGGGTTTGAATTGGTGTACGTGTGGAGAAACACTATTTAAAAATTTAATAAAGTCCTTGGCCAATCAGAATTTTTCTTTCATTATTTAAAAAAAAACACTCAAAACCCTCGTTTTCTCTCTCGACCGACGATCCACGTTTTCGCCACTTCCCAGGCCAATCGTCGCCGCCACAGGCGACTGCAGCCACCGCCACCACCAGCAATCGACGCGCCTCCCTCCCCTCTTCAAATCCGACCCTGCCTTGACCTCTATCATCGCCGCATCGACAAGAATCGTCGACCCAAAGCCGTCGGCTTCCCAGCGCTGCCCTGATCGCCAGAGACCACCGAACCACCTCCGACCACCACCGATCGACTCCTCTTTCCTCCCTCTTCCACGCTGTACCCTCTGATCATCCTATCGTGCCCTGGTTCTCGCGAAAATTGCAACCCTAGTTTTGAACCATCGTGAAAGGTGAGTCCTTTTTTATGTTTGAACTTTGAAAAATCATATCTTTATGGTATGTTGACGAAATTCGATGAAACAGGAAACATCGGGACCGCAAGGAGGCTCTCTACCACATAGAAGAGACCGCGGATTTTTCTGAGTCATCTACGATTTTTAGCACTCCAAAAACCAAGGTGAGAAATCTAAATTAAATGAATTTGAATGGAAAATGTCGTGTATAAATTATATAAGCGAAATATAAATTACACGTGTTGTATACTTCATGTACATGCGTGGTGTGAGCTATATAAGCGAAGTATGAAATAAATATGCATATTATAATTGATATATGTGTTGAAATGCAAGTGAAATATAGAAATTATATATATATATATATATATATATATATATATATATATATACTCCCCTCGTCCACAAACCATGGACGATATTTATTGTTGTGTATTGGTGTGAAATATTGGATGAAAAATGCAAATGGTTGAATAATTGTTTGTGGTTGATATTGATTGGTTGTGGTTGAAAAATACCCATTGGTGATTGAAATGAATTGGAAATAATTGTGGAAATAAAAATAAAACATGCCGCCTGCATGCGAATTAGATGCATGAATCCCCATTGTCAAAACCGCGAGGTTTTAAGGTAGAGCGAGGAGCCGTACTAGGGACGGTGCCGGTTTTAACTACCCTGCCGTTATGCTGCCGAAATTTTGAATAATATTCATATGTTAGAATTATTTTCATATGTTGAAATTATCTTCATGCGTTGAAATTAAAGTCATGTGTTGAACTATATCCATGTGTGGAAATGCTCATGTGTTGAGAAGTGATGTGTGAAAATTAAATTCATGTGTGAATGAATGAAGATTTTAAACAATAAAAATCACATTTTTAAAATATATATGAAGTATGTAAAATATTCGCCTTATATATAAATAGTTTCAACAATAAAAATTTCATCTTTCTTATATGAACAACATATATAAATTATCCATGTGTGGAGATGCTCATGTGTTGAGAAGTGTGTGTATTGGAAAAGTTCATGTGTTGAATAAAAAGATCGAACAATAAAAATTACATTTTTATTAAAATTATAAAGTGTTAAAAACATTCATTTGTTGAACAAATATTTTAAATGATAAAAATATCATTTTTATCATATATGTGATATGCTAAAGATATGCGAGCGTTGAAATAAATATTTGTGAAAGAAATATTATTTTTAACATGTATAGGAACTAAGTAAAATAGTCATGTGTTGAAATATATTTTAGTTCGCCAAAATTATCATCTTTGAAATGTGAAGTGTTAAAAATGACCACTTGTTCAAATAAATATGCATGAGTTCAAATATCCATTAATTAGCTAATGATATGATTTTTGCCTATGCATGCCACATTAGAATGAATGGTGTTTTTAAACCAAAGTGAACTAAATATGAAGTTGAATGGAAAATGATAAGTGATAAGAATTTCATATATGTACATGCATATTTATTGAACAGGTTATAGCAAAGAGGCCAGAGAAGAGGAATAAAATTTTATGCCCGACAAATAGGTACACGTTTACTGTTTTGTTTGGGTGATGATTTTATGAGCCTATTGGCTAGCCGCTTGGCTTTTAACTTTTTCTTTTTGACATGAGACGCCCAAGTGGCTATTTGGGAATTTTCCCAGCCCCTCCCGTACAAAGGAGGTTGTGGTGAAAATTTCCAAAATTTAAAGGCGTTAGTGAAATATTTGAAGTGAAAACGATATTGAAATCGTTGAATGAACTATATTTATATAAATATATAAATATAATTAAATTAAAACGAATCGTGGCCGTGTAGTTCGTATTTTGAAACCGTGATTTTAAACGACTAGTACGGGAAATCCGACTGTTGGATTTTGCCCAAACCGCAACCGTTGGGTTCGCCTTGGAAATATCTTTCCAACGGCACCAACTTTGTGAAGATCCGACGGTTGGATTGTCTGGAATGTTTAATTCAAATCTGAAGAAAAACAGCGCCAGAATCGATTATATTTATATATAAATATAATTAAATTAAATCGAATAACGACGCTGCAGTTCGTAACTTCAAATGACTAGTGTGGAAGATCCGACCGTCGGATTTTCCCAAAAATGAAACCGTTTGATTCGTTTTGAAATGATCTTTCTAACAATATAAAATTTGTGGTGATCCAACGGTTAGATTTTCAGATATGTGTAAAACAAATTTAGTGAAAAACAGCGCCAGTGCTTCGGCACGACCTGAAATGTCGTTTAATTAAATATGGCCGTTTTTAAATAAATAAAAATGGTGATATATCGTTATCAAATACTATAGACGATATAGAGTGGAAATAAACCAATTTTTGTGTGTTTGCTTGATATGTGATGGTTGAATGTATTTAACATAAAAACTATACTAATGAACTGAAATGTGGATGTTGAGTGATTTAACCATGTGATGAATTGATTTGAAAATCTAAATATACGTGGGTTATTTGAAAAGGCCGAGTTTAAACTCATTTCAAATAATCAATCGGCGATGAGAAGTCGAAGAGTTGAAGTCGGTTGAAGACTGACGATCTCCACATTGGATGGATGGGCGCTACTGATGCTCATGATTGGAGTAGCTACCTTGAAGGAGCTGAAGTAGTAGCCGTCCAGACGTATTGTTGATTGTGTGGATAAGCGAGGAAATTGGTGCCTCCGGTTTCGTTCAAACCCAGAACAAACTTGTAAATGGACTGTGTGTCTGACATTGGATTTTGTTCTGTGCTGATTGATCTCCGTTAAATATATATCTGTTCGGCGACGGAGAATTTATTCACTTGCTTAACGCCCTTCTCTGAGACGTACGAGCTCAGAGGTTATGTATTGATAGAAATCAGTCGCATGGAGTGGATTGCCTTTGTGGCACGCCTAAGTGGCATATGATCAAGGCTTCTGTTGCAAAGCAAAGTCTTGTGGTTGATGATCAAAGCATGGTCTGTGTGATGTAGCTTTGTGTATAATGTGGATTCGCGAGCCTCACACCTCGGTATGAGTCAAAAACGGGATAGTGACTGCAGGGAGAGCACGACGTTTCTTTCTAGCTAAGGTGGTGTCAGTGACCTACCAGCACTGACATTATATATACTTTTCACCTGTGTGGTTGTTGGAATACGAGGCGCCTCGATTATAGGTCAGTAAGGAACGGGAAACGTGTGCTCAGGAATTGCCAATCCTCAAAAGTAAGAGAGGACCGGCCCTAAAGATCCAAGGATCATAGTGCGGTCCTGAGACATTTGCTAGAGTGTCTCGAATCGGAGAGGAGCTTGCCCCTTGCCTCGACTCATGAAGGAATCCAATTTCCAATACGAAATATGCGAATGTGATTGTATTACTAGTATGGCGACATGATATATGGTACCCATGCCGTCTAGGATTGATATTTATGATTGAAATCGCTTTTGAAACATATATGCACTAGTAATAATATCAAACACTTTTGTTTTATTCGTATGAAGCAGTTTTGGCCATTATAAGGTAAATCTCTATCCTCCGGCTTGCGTTGCATTGTGTGATGGGACCTGAGTCTTATAATGGCTTCATTTTATAAAAAGCATTGCGATGATTTATTCATTTACTTTATTTCATGCACTAGCACTCATTGGAGTAAACCCATTCCGCGAAAGTGGCGTGGTCCTTTGATTTGCCTTATTATTGTTGTTAACAAGTTAAGTAGATTTCTCATACCAGTCCCATGACTAACTCGTAGTTTGTTTCACCTTGCAAACTCGGGTGCCCTCATTTTCACACGGGCAACCTAGTTAGCTCATGGCGAGGCTTGACTACACCGTGCTGACTTTGACTCTTTCCGCCATTATAGTATATGTATTATGATTCCGCCATTGGCGATGTAGACTGATATTTATTTTGTGTACTCTTTATGTATGATTCCGCCTCTGGCGATGGTGACTGATTATGTATTATTATGCACTAAGTTGTATCCTGCACTGTGCTCTCTGATGTGGTGATATCTATATGATTCCGCTGTCATATGTGTGTAAATTATTCTATTTTATGTTTATGCTATTATCCGTGATCTGCTAATGATGATTAATGTGTTATATTCCAATGATTATTCTTAACACCGTGTCATGGGGTTTTGGGATCGTCACATCACTCATACCATACTTTTTGTCTGACCCAGAGTTTTATGTCTCTTCTTATTACTCTGGGTGCTCTCACGAGCAGACTAGAGACTGGTTAGCTGGGTATGCACGAGTAGCTGATCCAGAGACGAGCATGAGGCTCCCACGTATGATATATAGATATTCTCCCTGTGTTTTTGAAGGTCACTGCTTGGGCATTAGTAGTGTACCTCCTTCTTTTGCTTTCTTTTGCTTTAGAGACAGTTTTAAAGTTGTAATAATGATGTTGGATCATAAGCTGTATTTTGGATTTCCGCTGCCATGTTAGACATGATTTAGTTTTCAGCTTATGTACTGTTTCGCCTGTTTTATGTCAAGTATATAATTATTATTATATTTTGTTCCATGCGTTGTGAGACATTCTACAGGTTCTTTGTTAGTTCATTCTCTTCATTCCTTTCTTTGGCGACCGTTCCGTGCTAGTCGGGCATGTGTACAACGCACTTTCGGAGGAAATGCCGGCTGGTGCGGGGCGGGCCGTCACATTTGGTATCAGAGCTCTAGGTTGCGTAGTTAACCTAGGGAAGTCATCAGGGAGAGATAGTATACGTATATGAGAGTGCGTATTTGTTATTATTTTGGTTTTCAAAAGCTATATCTATATATATTATTAGTATAGCTAAGGATGAAGTCGTACTGCACTGGCACCACTATGGAGATGGTTAATAGTTTTCTCTCTATAGATTTGACGATGAGCCGAAATTTGAGAGGTGCTGGTAGAGGAGCCAATAATGGGAATGCTCCTGACATGAGGACTATGTTCACTGACCTCATGAGAGAGATGCTTAGGGATGCTCGGGGAGCCGTTCCTAATGCTGCTAATGGTGGTGGTGCAGTAGTGCAGGCGCCTAGGCCGATTTCGCCAAGCTAAACAAGGATTATACTAGTCTTGGTGGGAAGCCGTTCCACGGAACCGAGTCGGCTATGGATGTTCAGGATTGGTTGGATAGCTGCGAGCGTATCTTTGAAGACTTGGGTATCAAGGATGCGACGAAGAGAAGGCTAACGTCCCGTCAGCTGCAAGGACGGGCAATGAATTGGTGGAATGCTATAAAGGCAGCTACTCCAGAGGATCGGATTACTTGGGATCAGTTTAAGGTTCGCTTTAGCGATAAGTTCATTCCAGTTGCTCAGAAGTCAGTGTTGTTTAAGAGATTCTTGGAACTCAAGCAGAATGGCAGAGCTGTCTCGGAGTATATTGCCGAATTCGACACTTTGTCGAAATATGGATTATCCCTTATGGATACTGCCGAGAAAAAGAACGAGAAGTTCATAACTGGCTTGGATGGATACTTGGGGGAAAGGCTTATTAACCACATCGATGAGACGTTTGAATCAATTATGGGGAAAGCGTTAAGATCAGAGAGTCTTTACCCTAAGCCAAGGACCGAGATTTCTGTTACACCTACAGAGAAGCCAAAGCCGCAAGCAAGCGGTGGTGGCAAAGAAAATTCCCAGAATAAGAGGAAACAGAGCCAAGCTAAGGATGGTCAGAAGAAGAAAAATAAGAACGATGGCGAGTGCTTTAGTTGTGGCAAGAAGGGTCACTATGCCAGAGATTGTCGAGAAAAGCCTAGGGAAAGGAAGTGCTTTAATTGCGGCCAAGTGGGACATCACAAGAATGAATGTCTAGAATCTCCTAGGGAGAAGCAGATCGTGAAAGCATATGCTATCAACGCTGTTCCTTCTTCGTCGAATGCCCCAACTGCGGCGTAGAAGGAAAAAGGTGTCGTTATTCGAGGTATGCTTTCTATTTAAGATGTTTCTGTTCGAGTATTGTTTGTCAAACACGAGATAGTCGATAGACCTTTAGTAGTGATGAGCCCGGTTGGTGGTTCGACTAGCCTTAGTATGATTTACCGTAACGTGGTCTTATCGAGTCATGGATATATGTTTGTTGTGATTGCTTTATTTTGGGCTTTACTAGGTTTGGCTTGATTTTGGGAGCTGATTGACTCCAAGGGTATAGAGTGGTAGTAGATTGTGAAGAGTCTTTGACGACCGTTAGAGTGGATGATGGACGAAAGGTGGTATTGGATCGCTTACCTTATGATGAAGATGATAACAGGAGTCAGAGAAGCAAATGTACATTGGATGTACAGTAGTTTGGTCAGGACTTGGTCAGGAGATCGATAATAGTTTCAAACAAGATTGGCGAGGATAGCCAAAGTCGGTTATGGATGCTTGAGTGTTTGGATGTTTTGCTCATATCATCTCACGCAGATTTTCTGAACTCAGAGGAGATATTTCCTTGGGTGCTTGTCTGATATTGGTTTAGGCCTTTGGGGCTTGTGCTTGGGGAATGTCGAGGTCGACTAGGATGGTCTGCGTGAGAGATAGGTAGTTGTTGTGATTTTCATTGGATGATATCCTGGTTTACTAGAAGAGTGATGGGCAGCCGTTACATGATAAGACAGTTCAATGGTATAGACTGCCCCGAGTTAGACTCGATAGGGTTATGAGATGGCTCGACTAGGACTCGAGAAAGATGCAAAGTAATGGATTGTTTAGGACCCTATGCCGATGTTCTCTTTGGATAGTAGAACTTTGAAGAAATAGGATGTGTTCGTTGATCATGGAAGATGCAACAAAGGATAGGACGATTCAAGTTGGACTTGGACCCATAAAAGAAAATAGGTATTCGTTGATCTTGGAGCTGCAACGAATAGGGAGATGATTCACGTTGGACTAGGGTTTGTAGGTAATGGATACTCAAGACTGGGTCTGAGTTTATGAGTAATAGATTGAATCGAGTTGGACTTGAGAAGGCTGCAAGGAATTGGATTGGCTCGAGTTGGACTCGAGAGGGCAGCAAGATAATAGATAGACTTGGGTGGGACTCGAGTGTTTCAGGCGGACTAAAAGCAGGGGTATCTGGGGACGCCCGTTACCTTGGATCCGTTGGACGTGATCTAGTTATCCTTGGAGGATAAACGTACGTTGGACGTATGGTAGTCCGTTTGGAGGCGGGGCTTCCATTAGTTATTGATGTTGGTTGGACCAGACATACAGGTATCGACGTATTCATGGCTTTAGCAGGTGATAGATAGGATTTGTTTGATGGATGCTATGTTTGTTGTGTTTGTTCCTACTTTTCTTCTCTTGAGTAGACTATCACCTGTATGATCCTGTTGAATAGAAATAAGATAAGTTCATTGATCATGGTGGTATGACGGGTGTAAGATACTTTACGTTAGACTTGAAGTATGTTTAGGCATTATGGAGCGTCCGTTGTCTTGGAGATTCAACGGATATAGGAGTTTCAGTTGGACTTGGGCTCGTAGGTAGAGTATCTAGATTCATTGGATGAGTCTAGTTCACCTTTAGAAGGTGAATGTACGTTGGACGTGCAGTACGAATATGGGTAGGGTAGTTAGTGAACCACATGCTAGGATAGGCTTGTTGTGATGTCATGTATGTTTGATTGTTTGAAATTGGTTGATAGGCATGCGGGACCTATTGTTTGTTTCTTAGTTAAGGGGGCGAAATTTCTTAAGGGGGGGGGGGGGGAGAATGTAACAACCCGCATTCTACGCATCTAGGATATTAGAATATTTATTTCTTTTTCGTAGGAAGTCGTATGGTCAGGTACTTTTGGGGAACGACTAGTAGGGTCATTTCCCATGTTCATGATTTTTGTCGATTTTGAAATGACCGTTTTGTCCCTAGCTGATCTTGTTTCGTCCATAACTTTTGACTGGAAAGGAATTTTGACCTGAAACCACTTCCATTAGATTCGTTTGATGGTTTATCTTTCCGTAGAGTGGTCACTTGTGAAAAACGGACTTACCGTTTGGGAGATATGGCTGAAATAAGGTTTGGAAGGTGAAAAACTACTTAACCGGGCCAAGTAGGGTGATTGGTGAATGGGCCAAGTAGGGTGTTTGATCCATTTTATCCTATAACATTTGTGTTTTGATGTTTGTGAATGATTATACATGTTGCTATGACTGTATGGTATGCTTTATGATTGTCCCGCAATCCGAAACGGATAGCCCCTTGTCCCGCGATCCGAAATGGATAGCCCCATGTACAGCGGTCCGATGAAGTCTAGCGATCCGATGAAGTCCAGCGATCCGATGAAGTCCAAAGATCCGATGGAGTCCAGCGATCCGATGAAGTCTAACGATCTGATGGAATCCAGCGATCCGATGGAGTCCAGTGATCCGATGAAGTCCAGCGATCCGATCTAATGGAGGGAGCATGAGCTGACGTCATGGGGCAATCCACGAGTCACGAATCGAACCAGGACTGGATGGAAGCTCAGACGTGAGTCATGGATTACGAACCAAATGAAGACCGATCCTGAGAAGACCAAAACCCGAGACGCAAAGGTAGTCCAAATGGGAAGTTTGTACTCAGGATCCAGTTGGGAGCCAACGAGTTAACTACATCATTGGGCTTTGCTGCGGGATGTGTGCAAAGGGGTTATCAGTATCCGTAGCCTTGGTTCACTATTGAGAGACAGATTAGGGGCTTGTAGTGATAGTTGTAAGGGATTGGATTCCGTCAGGGCCCGAAGGATTAGGTAACCAAGGTAGTGGATATCGTATGCTTTACGCACTGAGTGAGGGATGTGAGGATGATTGTTATGCTTGATTGTTTGACATCACTATGACATGCACTTCCCCACCCACGTATTCTTACACTGTATGTTAGTGGCAACTTAGAGTATTGTACGGTATGTAGTGCTAATTCTTTGGTTGCAGGTCCAAGTTCAGGTATGATTGGATTATACCTGTTATTGTTTTGTTTTGTTGCTTATCGCTCGTACCAGACTTTTTGTCTGACCCAGAGTTTTATGTCTCTTCTTATTACTCTGGGTGCTCTCACGAGTAGACTAGAGACAGGTTAGCTGGGTATGCACGAGTAGCTGATCCAGAGACGAGCAGGAGGCTCCCACGTATGATATATAGATATTCTCCCTGTGTTGTTGAAGGTCACCGCTTGGGCATTAGTAGTGTACCTCCTTCTTTTGCTTTCTTTTGCTTTAGAGACAGTTTTAGAGTTGTAATAATGATGTTGGATCATAAGCTGTATTTTGGATTTCCGCTGCCATGTTAGACATGATTTAGTTTTCAGCTTATGCACTGTCTCGCCTGTTTTATGTCAAGTATATTATTATTATTATATTTTGTTCCATGCGCTGTGAGACATTCTACAGGTTCTTCGTTAGTTCATTCTCTTCTTTCCTTTCTTTGGCGACCGTTCCGTGCTAGTCGGGCATGTGTACAGCGCACTTCCGAAGGAAATGCCGACTGGTGCGGGGCGGGCCGTCACATGACAGTTGGTAGTACGTATTGCTGTGGAGAAGTTTTTAAATAAGCATTTATAATTCAAATCACTCTACATTCAGGCGTGCATTCAAGGAGACCCAACATAAGATCGCATTATACACACACACACCCACACACACATACACATATGGGGGGTGTATAAAATATCAATTTCTTCCATTACAATGTAAGTAGTTTTTGTAAGTGGCATAAGGCCAATGCCAAAAAATAAAATATTTGAACGTGAAACAACAAAGTCTTAGTAACAGAAATCCTAATATGCATTTTTTATCAAGGGCATAAAATACATTTAAGGTAAAAACATATCCTGATAACCACTATCAGAAAACCTCATTAATCCACTTGAACTGCAGTTTAGAAGCTGAAAGATCAAAATGTATAATGAGTAATAAACAGTGGAGAAGTGCTTATATACATAGTATGGGTTAGATGGTCTAAAATTAAAACGCTAGAATTAGGAAAAATTTATTCTAAAATTAAAATAAATGCTAATGAATGCAGATAAAAAAGTAGACGAAATGAAAAAAATTGTTGTCTAACTGCATCTTTAAACGTCAATTATCTTTCCTGACCATATCTAAGCTTGCAGCGCAACAATAATTGTAAAGTGGTCATCCTAATTAAAAAATAATGGAGAACAAATTAGTGATAAACTAAAAATATTTCCTTATTAAAATCAAACAAAAATTGTTTCTTTGTTCACCCCATGAAGTAGTATTTCTAAGATCAATTTCTTATTAAAATCAAACTAAAATTGTTTCCTTGTTCACCCCCATAAAGTAGTATTTCTAAGATCAATGCCTGAAATCCACAATCTCTATCTAGCATCAAGAAGAGGAAGCAAAGTAGAGCCAAAAGAGTTGAAACCGATGAATTGACGTCAAAAAAGAATGGAAGAGGAAGTCGGTTATTGTTTGTATATCGCATTTAGATTATTCAAATTTTTTTGGTCACAAATTGAAATGAGTTTGTTTTTTGGAAACAACCAAGGAGGAAAAGATGAGGGTTATGGGTGCAAGTACAGTCAAAATGTGGAAACTTTATAGTACATGGTATGGAAATGACTAATTTATCCTCTTATATCTGATTGTTTGAATGGGTATTCGTGTAATCTTTCAACGAAAACAATTAGTGTACAAATTTTTAAGAAGACCATTAGTGCACAAATTAAAGGAGTTAAAAACAAAGTATAAGGTTAAACTGAAAGGTAGGTCATGAAAAAAATTTACACATTTTGAAGCGCAACAGAACCAATATATTAAACCAATTTTAATTTGAAACAAATTTACTGAAATGAGTATAGAGATAATTAAAAGAATAGGAGAAAATACCAAGTGAAATAGAAAATCATCCTTTACCCCATCTCCACTTAAACTATTCTGAAATTCCATAGTTACCACGCAGCTAAATATTGTATCAATATTTTGAAATCAGAACCACAAACTATAGTTTTACCGGAAATTTAGTTTTCTCCATCAATAATGATTTCCCATACGCTTTTGACTAATCTCCCAATTCTCAGTCTTTCACTTCGTGTTTGGTTGACTTCACTTCTGTTAATGATTAAAGTCACAAACCTGTAGTTGTTCAATTTTAAGCATTAATCAATGATGTACATACTACTCAAAGAGTCGATATAACTAATCCTATTGAGTTTGTAATAAATAATGAAGGTGAAAATTTGATACAATATTTTGAAACATTCGAAGAGTAAGCAAATACCTTGTCATTAGTGAGATTGTAATACATTTCACTACAAATTGGTAGAAAACCACATCAAGTAATTCTCCTTTGTCGCAAAAGGAAAGAAAAATATAAAATAGCAATGAATATTTGCAATAAATTATCAACCTACGAATTAATATTACCTTCTTATAATGTTCACTGAAGCAAATTAAACTGATTCATACAATTATATGCAATAAATAAGCACCAATCATTGTTGTAGTCATGATTTTTAAATTAAATTTACCTTGTAAAGATAAATTTTCATATTCAATTTAAAGAATATACTTGGAGGGAGTTAAAGTTGAAGTGGAAGGGAAGGCATTATTGTAGTGATTCCTAGCTGCAGGTAGGATGTACATGGTAACTACACTGAACAACAATCTTCTTACATGCAAATAATTAACAGATAGTAAAAGCATGAGCATTGAGGTCATCTGAAAACTTCAAGATACGATTTTTTGCAAAAAAATGGAAAATATATAAGTAAATGCAACATCACCAACCAAAAAAGGAAAAGTTAAAAGGTTTTAAAAAGCATATACAATTCTAAGAAATCTAAAACAAACCATTGCTAATTAAGAAGACTAAAAATATCATTGAACCCAATATCAATGTTTAAACCAAACAATGTGCAAAAACTTATAGAAATACACAGGATAAAAAAAATCATACATTTTGTTATTCCAAGTAGTCGGTTTTTAGTATCCACATAAAAATCTTATCACAAATAAAGCATGGTAACAATTATAATAGAGATTAAGCTCAATTTTTGGTAGGGAGTGGAATTACTTTTGAACGTACTCACTGGAATTGTCCTCATATTTGTGCATGTAACCATGTATGCATGTATATACGTATACTATAATAGGTACACGTGATTGACAATAATTTCAATTTGTCGATGATAAAAATAATGAGGTGAAAACATTTGAATATTAATTGTTCAATTTGTATCCGAATGAATAGTGTTAAGAAGTGAAACTAAGGAACCATACAATAAAAAAAAGTTCCTAGACTTAAAAATTTTAAGTTGATTAATTAAGGAAAACAAATTCATCACGCCTAATAGAATAAGAAAAATTCATTCCTATGATAATTTATCGAACCTTATATACCACTTTAATATTGAACCCCATGATGTAGTGCAAATTAAAAAAAATCAACTGCATATGTTGAAGAACAAAAGTCAAGTATGGTATTAAATGTCAGATATCCGTCCACATCTACGAATGAAGCGTGACCATCCGATATCCATTTTCCTAGAAAATAAATCCCATCAATTACAATAGCAAAATTATAAATAATACATTACATAATTAGACTCTATCCCTTTTGAAATGATATATAATTTAGGACCATGTTACTTTAAACTGTAAACAAAGCATGTTATGGCATGATTTATGTTGGGAAAGTAGGACTTCTGATAATTCATGCCATAAATAATTGAATTTTTTTATTTTATATTAGTTAGCCTAATATATTATATTCAAAAAATGAGATGGAACTTGCCTTATTATCATTGGATAAAATAACTGAATTGAACAAACTATATATTCACCCGAAAAACTATGAGATTAATTGGTCAATCAGAATGCCACTATGTCATTGGATTCATAGTAAAAAAGAAAAAAAGAGAGGGTCTTATAATAATCTGGACTTCTGCTCATAAATTTTTCTATTTAACAGAGTTAATATATGGGAGTTACATGAAAAGGAACCAAAAGTTGAATGGTAAAGATTGTACTTTTGTGCATTTGTACAGTAAATCATAATTATGGAAACAATATTAAAATGGTTCCAAAATGAGAACATGGCAGTCAAAAACAGAAACGTACACTACAATTAAGCATGCATTAACCAACATTATTTCTGAAATTTAAGCTTAAAAACAATTAGGGTAAAATGAATTAACACACTTTTGTCTACTTAACTAACCTCCTATTATGAGTAAAGCAAAATTATGGTCTTAAACATGGTTAAAAAGGAGATTTTTGTTGTCCTACAAGATTTTTAAATGAATTTTCTCACAGCTAAGTAGAAGAGGCATAGAGGTAATGTTCTAAGCTGGGCTCTTCAAGATTTATTATTCAATGCGTACAACAATTATAATGTCCAATGTACACATGGCTAAACAAACATGTATCTTTAGAAGATCCTTTTCAACTTTAGTCTATAGTAATCGTTTAATATCTATATGTACATACGATAACTAAAATCAGTAGTAATTACAAAACATATCAACTGAACCTTGAGTTAGGTAATCAGTTTATACATACTAGTCGCAGATTAAATGTGATAAGTTAAAACTGAAAACAAACATAAGAATTGCATAAATAAGCTCAATGAGAAATCTGTAGGAATTGGGGGATGAATCAAGTTATCAGTTTTGTGTACAGCAAAATGTAAAAAAGAGTGACAATTTAAATCTACAAACAGTGATAAAAACAACGACGATAATTTCAATGAGCAATCTATATGAATTGAACCGTGAATCAAGCCATCAATTTACATGTAAAAAACAAATTAAGAAGAAACTGAATTTAAAATGAACCCAATTCTGAATTACCTGAAGTTGAGGTCCTAGTCGTTTCTGAATCGCGTGTGGGCTGCAAAGAATGGTCGCTCGACTCCTGAGAATTCCACTGCTTCGATTTCGATAATCGTGGCGGGGGAAGAGGGTTCAAGTGTGAGGAATGAAACGTTCTATGCGAACCGAAGTATATATCAGATCTAATTCGAAGAAAATAGACATACAGGCGGCGAATGGTATGTTCGGAGGTATGGAGAACTCGATTTAAAGGCATAAGTAGTCACTGAAGAGATAGACGGCTATAGTACTAAATGGCGAGGATTAAAACACGGTACACGCGTCGATATATGGATTTTTTGAAGAATCTGGATCTGAAAGGTCTTCCGAGGAAGATTGTGCTTTCATATAATATAATAGATATGTTTTTAACAAATAAATTGAGAAGATTAATTTATAAATAATGTTTTATAAATAAAATAAAATATTTGTCATGTGATAAATGGAATATATAAGTCTGAACTTATATAAAGAAATAGAAATCGGTTTTGACACCGATATTTTAAGTAGAATATGAACTTAGCATTTATAATGGGAACTATAAATGAGATTTAAGTGTTAGAAATAAAAAGGAGATTTTGTATGAATAATTCTATAAATATAAGTATAAATAGAAATTGGAAATGGGATATTATTTTAAAATACGAAATCAAACTTAATGGATTATATAAAAGAAATATTTTTCACATTCGATGTGAATAATGGATTAAAATGAATATTTAATAAATTAAAACATTTATAAGGAAAATTGGGATTTGAAATAGGAATTCAAATTGGAATTTAAATAAGATAGGAAATAGGGTTGAAATAAAATTAGTTATTCGAATATTAGTTATTCGAATAGAGTTAATCAAATATTAGTTAATCGAATAAGAGTTAATCAGATAGAGTTAATCGAATTAGAGTTAATCAAACACTAGTTATTCGAATAGAGTTAATCGAATATTAGTTATTCAAATAGAGTAAATCGAATATTAGTTAATCAAATAAGAGTTAATCGAATAAACTTAATCGAAATAGAGTTAATCGAATATTAGTTATTCGAATATATTAATCGAATATTAGTTAATCAAATAAGAGTTAATCAAATAAAGTTAATCGAAATAGAGTTAGTCGAATATTAGTTATTTAAATAGAGTTAATCAAATATTAGTTAATCGAATAGAGTTAATCGAATTAGAGCTAATCGAATATTAGTTATTTGAATAGAGTTAATCGAACATTAGTTATTCGAATAGAGTTAATCGAATATTAGTTAATCGAATAAGAGTTAATCGAATAGACTTAATCGAAATAGAGTTAACCGAATATTAGTTATTCGAATCGAGTTAATCGAATATTAGTTAATCGAATAAGTGTTATTCGAAATAGAGTTAATCGAATATTAGTTATTCGAATAGAGTTAATCAAATATTAGTTAATAAGAGTTAATCCAATAGAGTTAATCGAATTAGAGTTAGTCGAATATTAGTTATTCGAATAGAGTTGATCGAATATAGTTATTCGAAGAAAAGAGTTATCGGATATAGTTTATTCGAAGAAAAGAGTTATCGAATATAGTTATTCGAAGAAAGATTATCGAATGTAGTTTATTCAAAAGAGAGATTATTGAATATAGTTTATTCGAAGAAAAGATGCGACGACCCAAACCCCGTGTGATGGCGGCAAGGATAATCTTTGGAATACAACACATAAACAGATAACAGCAGAACATAAATATAGAATTACACCAGACATTGACATCCAATTACACTGGAAATAATAACAACATCAGAGTTACACAGCATAACAGGATCTTACCTAGCACAGAATACGGTTTCAGTGTAATATACAATGTCTACAGCGAAATCAAACACAATATACATAATGAAGTCTGAAACAGTAAAATAGAAATGATAAAGTCGATCTCCAGCTCCATAGCCATGCAGAATGAGTCTGCTAAAACCTGAATACAAGGTTGCCCGTGTAGAAATAAGGGCACCCGAGTTTGCAAAGTGAAACAAACTTCGAGTCAGTCATGAGACTGGTATGAGAAATCAACTTAACTGGTTAAACACTAATAATAAGGCAAATCATAGGACCACGCCGCTAACGCGGAACGGGTTTACTCCAGTGATTGCCAGTGCATGTAATAAAGTAAAACTTTTAAACAACGCAATGATTTTTAGAAAAATGAAGCCATCATAAGACTCAAGTCCCATGACACAATGCAACGCAAACCGGAGGATAGAGTTTTACCTTATACTGGCCAAAATATGCTCGATACGAATAAAATGAAATCATTTGATATAATTACTAGTGTTTATATGTTTCAAAAACAATTTCAATCATAATATATCAATCATAGACAGCATGAGTGTCGCATGCCACTATGCCGCCATGTATAGGCTTACAATCAAAACCGCACATGTCGTAGTTTGGATTTCCATCTTGAACCAAGGCAAGGGATCGTCCTTACCGCTTCGAGGCCCTCTAGCCCACATCTTACGAACAGCCGCAACTGCACCTTGGATCTTCAGGGCCGGTCCACACGTAGTGGATTAAAATGCCTGAACAATGAGTTTCCCCGCCCTATGGGGCGTAAACTGGTCATATCCCGACCAGACCATCGGCATCATAGTGACCGTTACAACCGAGCGCCTTGCTTTCCATCATCCACATAAGTAAAATATCAGGGCTTGTAAACGCTGACACCACTCCTAGCTAGAAAGAAACACATGTCCTTCCTGCAGTCCTTTCTCGTTTCTGGTTCACACCGGGGTGTGAGGCTCGCGAATTAAGGCTATACACAAAGCGGCGCTATATTAAAGCTATGCTTTGATCCTCAACCACAGGGCTCTGCTTTTCAACAAAAGCCTTCATCACTGCATCTCAGCATGCCATACAGGCAATTCATGCCATGTAACTGACGTCTATCAATCACACAGAATGAAATTCAATGTCAGACACACAGTCCATTTACAAGTTCGTTCTGGGTCTGAACAAAACCGTAGGCACCTTGTTCCTCGTCCCATATGTCCAATACAGGATAGAGGCCCTTGCACATCCGAATGATCAACAAGTACGTCCGGACAACCACCACTGTAACCCTTTCAAGGTAGCAACTCCTATCAAAGGCATTAGTAGCCATCCATTCGATGTGAAGATCATAGGTCTTGCACCGTCTTCATATCTTCGACTTCTAATCGTCGACCAATTATTTGAAATGAGAATTAACTCAGCCTTTTCAAATAATTCACGTATATTTAGAATTCAAAACCAATTCTGTCCATGGTTAAATTATTTGACATCTATATTTCAATTCAGTATAATAATTTCATGTCAAACACATTCAACCATCAACTATCCAATAAACCAAGTAAATTTGGTCTATTTCCATTCCATATCGTTTAAGATATTTTATAATGATTTTCCGCTATTTTTTTAATTTAAAAATAGCCCATTTATACTAAACGACGCTTCAGGCCATAACGCGACCATGGCGCTATTTTTCTTCAGATTTGATTTACACATATTTGAAAAATCTAACCGTTGGATCTTTACAAATTTTATATCGTTGGAAAGATCTTTTCAAAGCGGACCCAATGGTTCCAGTTTTGGGAAAATCCGATGGTCGGATCTTCCAGTACAATCATTTAAATTTACGATTTCAAAACACGAACTGCAGCGTCGTTATTCGTTTTATTTTAATTTATATATATATATATATAAATATAATTCATTCTTTGATTTCCAAACCATTTTCACTTTATATACAGGTTAAAAATAATACTTTTTAACTCATACATATCTGCTTCAACACATGAATATTTTTAGCGACTTATCCATACAATAAAAATGTTAATTTTATTGTTCAAACCATTTATTCAACCTATGAATATTTTTAATACTTCATATATGCGATAAAAATGTGATTTTTATCGTTTCAATATTTTTCTCAATATATGAATATTTCATATACTTCATATATATGATAAAAATGTGATTTTTATCGTCTAAACAATTTATTTCAATCATGAATAAATTATCTACACATGAATATATTTCAACATATGAATAAAATTCAAACACATGAATATTTCAGAAAATTTCGGCAGCATAACGGTAGGGGATATAAAACCGGCACCGTCCCAAGTACGGCTCCTCGCACTACCTTAGGCCTCGCGGCGTTCCCTAATGGGCTAATGTCAATTATCTAAACATTTCAATCATTTTCATGTCATATTCGATTTTTCCGCAAACAATTCCAATTTGGTTTCAACCACAAACAACCATGTCAACCGTTCGTATTTATCAACCAAATTTCACATCAACCAAAATCAAGTCATCCATGGTTTGTGGACGATGGGTGTCGGGAGTTTCTAAACTCCGTCTACATCTAATATATTTTATTTCTAAATTAAATTGAATTTAGAAATCTCACATTGCTTTTCGCTTTGCCAAAAATTGTAACAAGCTCTAAAAATTCCCCGGTCTCTTCTAGAATGTAGAAGACGTCATTATGGTCCCGACGTCTCTTATTTCACTTTTCCATTGATTCAAAACTAGGTTTGCATCTTTCTTCGAATCCGTGGCACGTGACGAAGATCAGAGGGTACAATGTCGTAGAGCTTGGAGAGAGCTTTCCGGCGCTACCAGTGGGGTCCAGTTCGATGAAGGCAGGTGTTCACGGCGGAGCTCCGATCGGCGCGACTTTCTGGATCCGGATCTCGTGAAATACTGATCGAGGGAGGGCGCCACTTATATGGATGTGAAGAGGAAGTCTCGATCTGCAAAAACCCCAACTAGGCCACTTGATTTCGTTGTGAGATTGGAGAGAAAAAGAGGAGAGAAGGTTTGAGGGTCTTCCGCCGTTCATGATGGAGGATTTACGGGATTTTCCTGAAGGAGGAAAAGTGATGACGTGTTCTGATTGGCCAAGGATTTTTATATTTATTTTTAATTCTATTAAATTCGAAAATACCCTTTTCTCCACACGAACACCAATTCAAACCCAACGACTATTGCCCCTAGCTAAATACCCCCATTCCGAACACAATGGAATATGTTTCATTAGCCCATTCGACTATTTCAGTCAGTTATTCTTTAAATTAAAATATAAAACATTCAAATTTGAATTTGAACGTAGATTTTAATTTGCCGGGGCTACATACTGATTCCAAAAATTTCAGAAAAATGATATCTAGCATTGTATTGACAATATGGTCCTAACCAAATTTATTTCATCGAATTTGGAGACCATTTGAAAAATGGCCATTTTCTGGTCGATCCAAATTAACTAAAATTAACTAAACACGTTTTCCTTTGCTACGCTCACATATTAATTCTAAAAATTATGGAATTTGAAACCGAGCAATAATTTGACATTCCGGATCCAACCAAAGTGGTTTCATCAAAAACAGAGGTCGTTTGCAAAATGTCTATTTTCAAGGGCTATATTAATATCACAACGACCTTTTTGAAAATTCATTTGGCCATAACTTTTGATTCCCACTATGAAATTTCGGTATTTCAGATTCTTTAGAAAGATATTTTTAAACAAATTTAAATATTTTTGGTTTCACTAAAATCCGGTTTATTTTGAATCCTGTACATTCAGTCAAAGTCCAAAGTTGAATTTTCAAACTGCCGTGCTATTTCAATTTTCTTTTAAAATTAATATAAATATTTATATTCCAACTACGATTTAAATAAATATATACATTATAATTCTATTCAAAATAAATTTCTTGTCGTTATTATTTAGAATAATTCATTTTAAATATTCAAAATTCATTAAAATTGCCAAAATAAAAATTTTAAATTGGTTCTAATTTTTCGGGTCGTTGCAATCTCCCCCACTTAAAATCTTTTCATCCTCGAAAAGGAACGAAGCTGAAAGTTGTTTAACTAACCAACTCAACTTTCATTATTTTAATTATGGCTTAAGTTCTTCAACTTTTCATTTTCTTAAAACTTTTCAAATTCTTCAAAAATTTGGCTAACACCCTAAATTTTCGAAAAATTTCGCCATAACCTCCTTTGTACGGGGAGGGGTCTTGGAATTTATTGAGCCGTATTAGGCACCCAATAAATCCTAAAGAGCATACACATATTTATAGTGATATATTCCGGTGTCCACAGGGGAGTGTGTATAGATCATCTCTCCAGAGAATAAATTCTCGTCACCCTATAAATAATTTTTGTGCCTTAATGACTAGAGAGGCGTGATTATTATCAACTCCAGATCCGTGTGGTTTTTTTTATTAATCTGGCAATTTACCGTTACATATTATATAGTCCATATCTGTCTTCGGTTCAACCTGTAATATAGTCATCGCCATACAAGCCTCTCGCTTGTATGGTAAATCTTCAACCTCGTCACACAAGCTCCAAATGCTTATGTGGTATATGATAGAGTATGCTATCTTCACACAGTATGCCATGTAGTGTAGTTCAAAACTAATTGTTACCATCTTATAATGACGTTTATAATCTCACACAGAACAACCAGCACTCTGCATCCAATGGCATTCACAGTAGTTTGTATAATAAATAAAATTGTGCATCCAACTCATTAAGGTTTACCTATTTTTCGAGCACACAAATAAATTCTTTACTCAACAACAAATCCATTTACCTGTTTAACAGTGTATATATATATATATATATGCACATTTAAGCTAAGAATAATATTTTTAGCGAACAAACATTTATTTCACCACACAGCTATTTTCAACACTTCATATACATGTTAAAAATAATACTTTCAATCATCAGATATTGGATTAGTCCAATTAATAATCACCCAACACAAACAACAATGAATTAGTTGATAAACCTTTAAAATATATAATAATTTTTATACTTAAAAATCATATTTGCTAAGATCTAATTATATACAATTAAAAGTTTTCGTCCATGTAAAGGAAACAATAGTGAAGCAGAAAACAATAGTAAAGTGAAAACAAAACGGAAAAGTAAAATATTGTAAATGTACCTTGCACCAGAGTTAATCAGAGATATCCACTCTGCAATTGGGATAAGCTCGCTTAATGCTCTCCTCAGTTTCCCAAGTACAATCTCGCAGATCTCCACTCCATTGCACCTTGACTAAGTGTACCTTCTTATTCCTCAACTCTTTAGTTTCTTTGCCAATAATTTTTATCGGCTCTCTTCTCACAGCTAACTCTGGAGTAATTTCTAAGTCCTGTTGCGCTGCTTCTTCTACAACCAAGTTCGGATCATGTACATGCTTTCTAAGTTGAGATACGTGAAATACATCATGTACACTAAAAAACCAGTCAGGTAATTGAACTCTATAAGCGAGAGTTCCAATCCGTTCAAGTATAGGAAATGGACCAATAAATCTAGGCGCCAACTTCCCAGTTTTGCCAAATTGGACTACTCCCCTCATCGGAGAAACCATTAATACACATAATCACCAACAGAAAAAGCCAAAACTCTGCTTCATGAATCTGCATAGCTCTTCTGTCGGCTTTGAGCTGTTTGCAATCGTTTCTTAATAAAATTGACTTTGTCCAAAGCTTCACGAATCATATTTGTCCCCAATACAAGTCTATTGTCGGGTTCTACCTAACATGCGAGAAATCTGCACGGTCTACCATACAGTGCTTCAAATGGTGACATTTGCAAGCTCGCTTGGTAACTGTTGTTGTATGGGCCAAATGCAAGAGGTCTTCCCATGATCCGCCAAAGTCAATAATACAAGCTTGCAACAAATCTTCTAGTATACGGTTCACCCTCTCAGTTTGGCCATCTGTTTGAGGATGATATGCAGTGCTCATATTCAATTTTGTCCCCAATTCTTCTTGGAATGCTTCCCATAATTTACTAGCAAAAATCGGGTCACGATCACTAACGATACTCATGGGAACTCCATGTAGTTTAACAATTTCCCTAAAATAAATCTGTGCCAGACTTTGAGCCATTCTATTCGATTTGACAGGTATGAAATGGGCGGTATTCGTGAAACGATCTACGATCACCCAAATAATGTCATTTCCTTTCTTGGTTCGGGGCAAGCCATCTATGAAATCCATAGAGATTTGCTCCCATTTCCAATTTGGAATTTCCAACGGTTGCAACAATTTGGCAAGTTTTTTGATCGCTTTTGACTTGTTGACAAGTGGAACACTTGATAACATATATGGAAATATCTCTTTTCATTGACTTCCACCAAAATGTTTGCTTGATATCATTATACATTTTGCTTACGCCTGGATGTATACTTAGCTTTGACCTGTGACATTCATCTAGTACTTCTATTCTGAGTTCCGAAACTTTTGGAACACAAATTCGCCCCTGTAATCTCCGAATCCCTTTATCATCAAGCTGGAAATCTGAGGGTTCACCTTCCTTGATTCTCTTGCTAATTATTTGAAAAAATTCATCATCTTTCTGAAGAACAAAGATCTTATCTATCAACGAAGTTGTAATAATAAGATTGGCGATGATCGAGGTTTTTCTGCTAAGTGCATCAGCTGCAACATTGGCTTTTCCCGGAGTATACAGAATATCTAGATCATAAGCTACAAAAAATTCTAGCCAACGCTGTTATCTCAAGTTTAGGTCTTTCTAGGTGAACAAATACTTTAATGATTGATGATCGGTATATAGTTCGAACTTCCCACCCAGTAGATAATGTCTCCAGATTTTTAGAGCAAATACGACGGCTAACAACTCAAGATCATGAGTAGCGTACTTCTTTCAGGTGGTTTCAACTGACGGCTAGCATAAACAACCACTTGGCCTCTTTGCATTAACATTGCACCAAGACCTTTAATAGAAGCATCTTTCCAGACCGTCAAATCCTGATTGCCATCGATAATCGTTAACACTGGAGCAATTGTCAATCTTAATTTCAGCTCTTGGAAGCTGCCTCACATTCTGGAGTCCACTTAAACCTTGAATGTTTCTTAGTCAACAGTGTTAATGAACTGGATATCTTCGAAAAATCCTTAACGAATTTCCAATAATAACTAGCCAATCCAAGAAAACTTCGGACTTCCATGGGTGTAGTTGGCTGCTTCCAATCTTGAATAGCTGTGATTTTGCTTGGATCTACAGAAATTCCTTCCTTTGATACAACGTGGCCAAGAAACTTCACTTCATCTTGCCAGAATGTACACTTGGAAAATTTAGCTTTCAATACATTCTTTCTCAGAATTTCTAGAACTTGTTCCAAATGCTTTTCATGCTCGTCATTTGACTTATAGAAGATTAGAATATCATCAATGAATACCAGTACAAATTTATTCAATACTTCATGGAATACTCTGTTCATTAAATTGAAAAAGTAAGCAGGAACGTTACATAAGCCGAACGACATTACTAACCACTCGTAGAATAAGTCTGGCCTCTGAATGCTGTCAAAGGAACACACTCTTCGGCAATACGAAGCTGGTGGAAACCTGTAGCTAGGTCCATTCTGGAAAATACTTGCGCTCCTCTCAAATGATCTAACAAATCATCGATTCACGACAATGGATATTTGTTCTTCAGTGTCTGCTTATTCAAATCACGATAATCGACTCATAGTCTGAGAGTACCGTCAGATTTTGGAACAAATACCACGACAGCTCCCCAATTAGAGAAACTAGGCCTGATCAGACCTTTCCATAAAAGCTGACGATTTTGATCGCCTAATTCTTCTTTCTCCTTCAGGGTCATTCTCCGAATTGGATGTACCGCTGGTTTGGCATTCGGAATTAGATCAATCCTGAATTCAATCTCTCTCTGTGGAGGTAAGCTATCAATTTCCTCAAACACATCCGCATAGTTTTTGATGATAGGAATACTTTCTATAGAAGTAGAAATATTTTCTATAGAAGCAGGAGAATTTTCTATAGGAACAGGAGAAACGTCTAGAGCTGACCAAAATTCGTTTCTATCTGAATTTGGACCTTTACATGGTATGATAACATATCCAAGCTTTGTTTTAACTTTAACAACTCTTTCTGCACATTTAACTTTGGCTTTAAATTTGGTTAACCAATCCAATCCTAAAATAAGATCAAATTTGGTAAACTTCATGACGATCGAGATGGTAGGGAACCGATAACAGGAAAAAGAGATAGATACCCCATAAATCCAACTAAGGTCAAGGGAACCCCCAATCGGATTATGGACACTGATGGGTTCTTTGTGCTTTTTCAATTTTAAATCCAATTTCTTAACCACCTTACTCGAAATAAAACTTCGTGACGTGCCCGTATCAAAAAGTACTTTAATTGAAACATTTTTGACACTAAGCGTGCCTTCCAAAACATCTGGCCTTTCTTGACTAGTTGAGGGCATTAGGGCTTCCGCCGTGTTATTGACTTGAGCCACTTTGGTCGTTTTCAACAGCCGGCAATCTTGATTTACGTGACCAGCCTGATGGCAAAGGTTGCATTCTCTGGTCTCCTGAACCTTCTTACTAGACTTAGATCCATTCTTTCTTCGTTTCTTTAAAGATCTGCAACTTATCGCTAAATGTACTTGCCTATCGCAGCTAGAGCGTGTGGCAGTCGTTAATGGTTCTTTCCTAGCTTTGACCTCTTTCTTATTGGCTCTAGGCTTCTTACTGGCCTTAGGCTTTGGACTTGCCTCAGGGCTATCAGATTCGAATTTCCTTTTGCTGCTAGAACTGCCTTCCTCTTCATCGTCTAAAAGACCTTTCTTATCGAGATCCTCATAGCGACAAGCCATTTCTATCACCTCAGAGAAAGGAAGCTTCAGATGTGCCATTACACTACTCTGGTATTTTCTTTGAAGACCGTTAATAAATCTTCGATTCTTCCTCTTACGATCTTGAATTAGATGTAGGCCGAAACGAGAAAGCTCATCGAATTTGTTCTGATACTCCCGAATGGTCATTTCTCCTTGTTCCAGATTGCAGAACTCATCATATAGCTGCTCAACATCTTGTTTGGGAATAAATCTTTCTTTGAAAAGTTCTTTAAATCTATCCCAGGTAATATTACCTTCTGGATTTTTCAATTCGATCAAATCCCGCCAGATTAAAGCTTCTTCTTTGAGTGCCCAAGATGCCAGTAATACTTTCTTATCAACCCTCAGATTTAATCCCCGAAAAATCCTCTTACAAGAACGCATCCACACTTGTGTTTGAATAATAGATTCTTTGCCTGAGAACTGTACACCACCCACATTTCGATATTTCTTTACTAGAGCGTCTAGATCTGGTTCTGGTTGAGGGAGCACAACTGGCTCATTAGATTGTTGAGTTATAGAATTATTCCTTCTGTTTTGGCCACTCATTTTCTAGTATGTCTACAAATAGAAGACAAAGTGTGAGGTCAACAGAAAAGATATTGTTAAGCATAAAGACATATACTTGAATGAAAATGTGTCTATTGGGGAGTAATTTATTCTGCTATACTCATTCTAGGACCTTACTAATCCTATCTGTAATGAGTTACTCGCCCTATAATTCTTCTGATTCTATTTCTGACGAGTTTGTTCATATGTTATATTGCTGAGCTAAGATTAACCAAAGCTCTGATACCAACTGCGACGATCCAAACCCCTGTGTGATGGCAACAAGGATAATCTTTGGATATAACACATAAACAGATAACAACAGAACAAAAATATAGAATTACACCAGATATGGACATCAAATTACACTAGAAGTAATAACAACATCAGAGTTACACAGCATAATAGGATCATACTTAGCACATATTATAATTTCAGTTTAATATACAATGTCTGCGTCGGAATCAAACATAATATACATTATGAAGTCTGAAACAGTAAAATAGAAATGATAAAGTCATTCTCCAGCTCCATAGCCATCCAAAATGAGTCTGCAAAAACCTGAATACAAGGTTGCCCGTGTAGAAATAAGGGCACCCGAGTTTGTAAAGTGAAACAAACTTCGAGTCAGTCATGGGACTGGTATGAGAAATCAACTTAACTGGTTAAACACTAATAATAAGGCAAATCATAGGACCACACCGCTAATGCGGAACGGGTTTACTCCAGTGATTTCCAGTGCAGGTAATAAAGTTAAACTATTAAACAACGCAATGATTTTTAGAAAAATGAAGCCAATATAAGACTCAAGTCCCATCACACAATGCAACGCAAAATGGAGGATAGAGTTTTACCTTATATTGGCCAAAATATGCTTGATACGAATAAAACGAAATCATTTAATATCATTACTAGTGTTTATATGTTTCAAAAACAATTTCAATCATAATATATCAATCATAGACGACATGAGCGTCCCATGCCGCTATGACGCCATGTATAGGCTTACAATCAAAACCGCACATGTCGTATTTTAAGTTTGGATTTACATCTTGAACCAAGGCAAGGGATCGTCCTTACCGCTTCGAGACCCTCTAGCCTGCGTCTCAGGAACAGCTGCAATTGCACCTTGGATCTTCAGGGCCGGTCCACACATAGTGGATTAAAATGCCTGAACAATGCTTTTCCCCGCCCTATGGGGCGTAAACTAGTCATATCCTGACCAGACCATCGACACCATAGTAACTGATACAACCGAGGCGCCTCACTTTCCATCATCCACATAAGTAAAATGTCAGGGCTTGTAAACGCTGACACCACTCCTAGCTAGAAAGAAACGGATGTCCTCCCTGCAGTGCTTTCCCGTTTCTTGTTCACACCGGGGTGTGACGCTCGCGAATTGACGCTATACACAAAGCGGCGCTATATTAAAGCTATGCTTTGATCATCAACCACAAGGCTCTGCCTTTCAACAAAAGCCTTGATCACTGCATCTCAGCATGCCACACAGGCAATTCACGCCATATAACCGACATCTATCAATCACATAGAATGAAATCCAATGTCAGATACACAGTCATTTACAAGTTCGTTCTGGGTCTGAACGAAACCGGAGGCACCTTATTCCTCGTCCCATATGTCCACTACATGAGAGAGGCCCTCGCACATCCGAACGATCAACAAGTACGTCCGGATAACCACCACTGTAACCCTTTCAAGGCAACATCTCCTATCAAAGGCAATAGTAGCCATCCATTCAATGTGAAGATCATCGGTCTTGCACCGCCTTCATATCTTCGACTTCTAATCGTCGACCAATTATTTGAAATGAGAATTAACTCGGCGTTTTCAAATAATTCACGTATATTTAGAATTCAAAACCAATTCTGTCCATGGTTAAATTATTTGACATCTATATTTCAATTCAGTATAATAATTTCATGTCAAACACAAACCATCAAATATCCAATAAACGAAGTAAATTTGGTCTATCTCCATTCCACATCGTTTATGATATTCTATAACGATTTTTTTCTATTTTTATTTATTTAAAAATAGCTCATTTATATTAAATGACGCTTCAGGCCATAACGCGGCCATGGCGCTGTTTTTCTTCAAATTTGATATACACATATCTGAAAAATCTAACCATTGGATCTTTACAAATTTTATATCGTTGGAAAGATCTTTTCAAAGTGGACCCAATGGTTCCAATTTTAATAAAAACTGATGGTCGGATCTCCCAGTACAATATATGTTTTCAAAGTGGACCCAATGGTTCCAATTTTCTCGATTTTCACACCATTTTCACTTTATATACGAGTTAAAAATAATATTTTTTAACTCACACATATCTGTTTCAACATATGAATATTTTTAGCGACTATCCATACAATAAAAATGTTAATTTTATTGTTCAAACCATTTATTCAACCTATGAATATTTTTAATACTTCATATATGCGATAAAAATGTGATTTTTATCGTTCCAATATTTTTCTCAATATATGTATATTTCATATACTTCATATACATGATAAAAATGTGATTTTTATCATCTAAATAATTTATTTCAATCATGAATAATTTATCTACACATGAATATATTTCAACATATGAATATAATTCAAACACATGAATATTTTTAAAAAATTCGGCAGCATAACGGTTTGGGGTATAAAACCGGCACCGTCCCAAGTACGGCTCCTCGCACTACCTTAAGCCTCGCGGCGTTCCCTAAGGGGCTAACTTCAATGATCTGAACATTTCAATCATTTTCATATCATATTCAATTTTTCCACAAACAATTCCAATTTGGTTTCAACCACAAACAACCATATCAACCATTCACATTTATCAACCAAATTTCACATCAACCAAAATCAAGTCATCCATGGTTTGTGGACGACGGGTGTTGGGAGTTTCTAAACTCCGTCAATATCCTAATATATTTTATTTCTAAATTAAATTGAATTTAGAAATCTCACATTGCTTTTTGCTTTGCCAAAAATTATAGCAAGCTCTAAAAATTCGCCGGTCTCTTTTAGAATGTAGAAGACGTCCTCACGGTCCCGGCGTTTCTTGTTTCACTTTTCCATTGATTCAAAACTAGGTTTGCATCATTCTTCGAATCCGTGGCACGTGACAAAGATCAGAGGGTAACCGTCGAAGAGCTTGGAGAGAGCTTTTCGTCATCACAAGTGGGGTCCAGTTTGACGGAGGCATGCATTCACGGCGGAGCTCCGATTGGCGCGACTTTCTAGCTTTGGATCTCACGAAATACTAATCGAGGGAGGGCACCACTTATATGAATGTGAAGAGGAAGTCTCTATCTATAAAAACCCCAACTAGGCCACTTGATTTCGTTGTGAGATTAGAGAGAAAAGGAGGAGAGAAGGTATGAGGGTCTTCCACCGTTCACGATGGAGGATTTACGGGATTTTCCTGAACGAGGAAAAGTGATGACGTGTTCTGATTGGCCAAGGATTTTTATATTTATTTTTAATTCTATTAAATCCGAAAATACCCTTTTCTCAACACGAACACCAGTTCAAACCCAACAACTGTCGCCATTAGCTAAGTACCCCCATTCCTAAAATAATGGAATATGTTTCAGTATCCCTTTCGATTGTTTCAGTCAGATATTCTTCAAATTAAAATATAAAACATTCAAATTTGGATTTGAACGTACATTTTAATTTGTCGAGGCCACATACTAATTCCAAAAATTCCAGAAAAATTATATCTAGCTTCGTATTGACGATACGGTCCGAACAAAATTAATTTCGTCGAATTTAGAGACCATTTGAAAAATGGTCATTTTCTGGTCGATCCAAATTGACTGAAATTAACCAAACACGTTTTTCTTTGCCACGCTCACATATTAATTCCAAAAATTATGGAATTTGAAACCTAGCAATAATTTGACATTCCGTATCCAACTAAAGTGATTTCATCAAAAACGGAGGTCGTTTGCAAAATGTCTATTTTCAAGGGCTATATTAATTTCACAACGACCTTTCTCAAAATTCATTTGGCCATAACTTTTGATTCCCACTATGAGATTTCGATTTTTCAAATTCATTAGAAAGATAATTTTAATCAGATTTAAATATTTTTGGTTTCACTAAAATTTAGTTTACTTTGAATCTTGTACATTCAGTCAAAGTCCAAAGTTGAATTTTCAAACTGCCATGCTATTTCTAACTTCTTTTAAAATTAAAATACATATTTATATTCGAACTACGATTCAAATAAATATATACGTTCTAATTCTATTCAAAATAAATTTCTTGTCGTTATTATTTAAAATAATTCATTTTAAATATTCAAAATTCATTAAAATTGCCAAAATAAAAATTTTTAGTTGGTTTTGATTTTTTGGGTTGTTACAAAAGAGTTATCGAATAGACTTTATTCGAAAGAGAGTTATCAAATAGAGATTATTTGAGAGATAATTGTAAGTTAAAATTCGATTTTATCGAATTCGGGAAAGTGATATTCACTTTCCGTTTTTAATCAAGATTTATTTATTTATTAATAAATTAGTTGTTTGTTTATTTATCCAAATTAATAAATAAAAGTTATATTTAAGTTATTATATTTCGGAAGCATGGGATTATAACACTATTGTTATAATCAAATGAATTCAGTAAAAGAAGTGTATTCGTAAATAGAATCCGAGAGTTACGTAAGGAAGTTTGTTAAAGATTTAAAAGGTGAACTTTGTCTATTTCGAGGTTAGAAATGTTGTTCAGTTAAGGTCTGAGAGGTAGTTATAACCCAACTTGATTGACTTCATTTTTTACAAAGGAATGGTGAAGGTTCGACAGTGAAGGTTGGTTAAGTGAATTTAGTTAATGAGTGTAATGGTTTGAGTTGGCATAACGATGTTTTATTTAAACATCTATCTAAATCCAATGGAGGAGTTTTGGAAATGTTTTCCAAATAAGAATCAGAAATGTTTTCTAATAAAAAAAAGAAATGAGAGTAAATATGAAAATCTTTTCCAACGATTAATAACGTATATTTTATAAATTTATAAAATAAGAATTTACGAATATATGGAAACAAGAATAGGGAAATGGATAATTGAATGACAAATTAAATTAAAGGGGATAAGTGGTGATTGATGATTTTCTCGGTAAGATTTCCAATTGGAAATACGACTATTGTTTGTATACATGTTTTCCTTTGATAGTTAAATTACCGACTATCAAAGTTTTTGACCATTTCCGTTGCCAATATGGAGAGATCGGGATCAGATTTATTATCGGAAAACCACTCCGTATGGGCATTAGCATTGCGAATCAAATATGATGAAGATAATTGAAGACGGAGTTTGTGCAAGGGCTGTTCGGACAAATCCTAGGTAGAAATTGCCTAAGATGGGTTTATAGAATAGGGCCTTCGGTTTGTCCAGTCCCAGGAGAACCTATATAGAAGAATGTCTAACAGAGTATATTCAATAGATTGCGTGAGTTGATCTCTTCAAACGTTTTTACATTTGGTGAAGGAGGAATTCATTTCTCTTAGCTGTATACCCGTGGTATGTTTGGAGAAATCAATTTGTGATTTGGCGGGTATGACGATGTGACATTCAAAGTGAATAAATGTGTGATCTGTCAAAGATAAGCATGGCCTCTAGCCTCACAACCAGGAAATGGTACAAAATCGGGTAGGTTGCATCGCTAAGTGGTTAGCTGCCAATTAGGGTGTTTTGTCACCTGATCTAGAGAAATTTCATTTACTTTCTTTAACCTGTTTCGATCTTGTCCCTTTTGGGAAATGGTTGCTGATCCCAATCGTTAGTGATAATACATTCGGTACACTCAAGAGAAATGAGTGACCGGTCATGTTTAGCTTAGGTTAAAAGATGTTCTTGTTGAACCCAGTGTATTCCTCTCTAGAGATACACTGTCAAAAGGTGGTCCCATACCTTGCCAGTTGGAAACCAATAAGGGCCCGCGGTTTTTGATTATATATTATGTATGTAGAACGTGAGATGAAAGCGTTCTGCTAGATGATTATTATATTGTGGTTGATAGACACTATCATAATATCAAGAGACCTTTGATATAAAAGATCATTGTTTCTTGCAAAAGGATTTTTGATGTTAAATCAAATGCTTCGGATTCTCATAAGGGAAAAACCCGTTCCGTGTTATTCGGCGTGGTCTTATGAGATATCGCTTATTTTCTCAAACTGTTTTAATTTTTTTACTCATACGTATCCCATGACTGACCCATAGTTTATTTTTGTTTTGTTTTCCCTAAACTCTTGGTTGCCCAATTTTGTACGGGCAGTCAAGTAGTCAAAATTTTACAGTTATACATGGAGAGCTGGAGCAGGAAGCTTCAGACTTATATAGCTATTGTTTATTTCCGTTGTGTTGAAAGTGTTATACTCTGATAATGGTATTGTATACAGATACTGTTTTATTTCAAAATTATGTTATGAAATATATTTGCTTGTTCCGTTGTGAGATTCGTGCTTACTCTGATTCTGTTGTTATATTCTTCTTGTTCTATTCTAATTTTCTATCTTATCTATTCTCACCCTCTAACTTCTTTCTATTAACTATCCGGTATTTCCGATGCTTGAATAATCGACATTGAGTTTATGACGATTACCAAGGTCGCAAGTCCCTTGGGTCGTTACAGTTATCCTCTAAGAGCATGTTTAAGACCATATAATGCCTTCATAAGTTTGTAAACATGATCAAGCAAGTTATTATCTTGAAAGATAGTGGTTTTGCTCAACATAAACATGTTCTTTTATGAAACCATTTATAAAACAACTTTTAACATCCATTTGAAATAGTTTAAAATTGTTATGATTTGCAAAAGCAAATAAAATTCTTATTGCTTCAAGTTTAGCTACAAGTGCAAAAGTTTCATCATAATATATTCCTTCTTCCGGATAATAATCTTGCGCGACTAATCGTGCTTTATTTTATTGTTTATCCTTGTCATTCATCTTGTTTTTATATACACATTTAGCTCCAATTATAGACTTATTTTTCGGTCTTGACACTAACTACAAGACGTCATTTCTAGTAAATTTATTTAACTCCTCTTGGACAACTAATATCCAAGAGTCATATTTAGATGCTTCTACCAGATTTTTAGCTTCAATTGTAGAAATAAATGCAACATTACTCATTTTGTTTAATTGATTTCTTGTTTTTACAGCAAATTCAGTATTTCATAAAATATTTTTTTACTGGATGATCTCTTAGAGTTTTTGTTCAGTTACTAGGTCACATTCTCATGATTATCATAATGATTGCTATTATTTTTATTATCATTATTTAATGGTTCTTCTATAATACTTTCTTCTTCATCAAAATTTGTATTGTTATCATTATTATTTATAGTTTTAAGATTTTCATCAAATGAAACATGTAGAGTGCCTTCAACTGTTTTAAACCTAGTATGTAAACTTTGTAGCTTTGTTTCTATTTGAATATCCAATAAAAATTACTTTACTGGATTTTGAATCAAATTTATTTAAATTCTCTTTAGTGTTTTAAATATAATATTTACTTCCAAAACTTTAAAATACGATACTTTAGGGTTTTTTATTGTATACAAATTCATGTGATGTTTTATCGCTTAATGGTCTAATTAATACTAACATGTTGCAACGATTCCTTGAACACAAAAATTATTTGGTAATTTACTATAGTTTAACATCATCCTAGCACAAACTTGAATATTTTTATTTTTACGTTCAGCAACTCTATTTCGTTGGGGTGCTCTAGGAAAAAAATTATGAGTTATTACTTTCTTACTACAATGTTTTTTAATTTATTATTTTTGAATTCTCCTCCATGATTACTCCATGTAGTTTTATTTTAATAAATTTTTTATTTTGAATTCTTTTAGAGTAAATAGAACCACTTTTATACTTCAGAAAAATCATCTAAGTAAATCAAGAAAAATCGTCTAATGTAACAAATACATATTTATTATGACTTAGAGATTAAATGTGCGATAGACCAAAAAGATCGAGATGTAAGATTTCTAAAGGATGAGAAGTTGAAATCATATCTTTTGAATCAAAGAAACAAACTTTTCTAAGTTTTCCTAATTGGCAAGCATAAAATCAATTTTCCACCACAAAATTAAATTTTTGGAGACCTCAAATTAGATGCTTTTAGAAAATTTTGACAAAAGTGTAAAATTTATGTGACCAAACCTTTTGTGTGAATCCAAGACTTACTTGTGTCAGCCAAAAGACATAGATCATGATTTAGGATTTTCATACTTAATATATCATTTTTTTAATGCCTTCAAAGATAAAGTTTGATTCGTTATCATCGATATAACACCTATCTTTTTCAAATTTAATTCTATAGCCTTTATTTCATAATTGACTAGTGCTAAGAAGATTATGTTTTAAATTCCAAACTAATAACGCATCTAAAATTGTAGGAGTTTTAGAATTACTGACATTCCCTATTCTAATCGTGTATCCTTTTGAATTGCGTTGACGGTCGATTTTGGTCAATCGCAAACCAAAACCCAATTTGTATGAGAATTAGACTAAAATTCAATAATCAGTCAGAGATCAATCATAAAACATTCACAAAGCAGTCACAGAGCATAAAATTGAATGAACACACTTGTTTTATAGTGGTTCGAAAAATCATGCATGCTTCCACTTGTAGCAATCAATTATTATACTTTTGATTACAAGTACAATCCAATTTGTTCTTAAGAAAGTAGAGAAAGATAGTTGTAATTAATCTCTCGTAGTGTACTTGCTGTTTACACCAAAATTGGTCTAAACACCCAAGGTACTAAAGCTGTACTTCACCAATGTGGTAAGGAAATAAATGGAGCCGTGTTTAACAACAATTGGAAACGAAAATGCGAGGAAGTTAAAATAAAGACGAGATTTAGAGTGGTTCAGCCGTAAACTAGGCCTATGTCCACTATGAAGATAGTTTGCATTCTTATAATGAGGATTACAAAATACATCAACTCTCTCTTTTCGTACATCTTTATGTCCAACCAACATACTCTCATTCACACATTTCAATCCTAGAATTTTGCAAGAGAATGGTAGAATCTGCAGAGGAGAGGGATGGGTAAATGATTAGGAATGTAGATGTTTTTGTTTCCCTTGATTATAAATTGTGCTTGAAGCCATGGCCAGATGAATGATGGAACTTTGAGGCATGGAAATGATGATCTCTTTTCAGAATGCTTAAGGAGTGATTGAGGACAGAATTTAGCAGCACTTTGTGGTTTTAAATATTGGATCCACACTATGTTGGCAGCTATGACGTATTTATAGGTGAGCTCCCCTCAGGAAATGATTTGAAATATGTATCTCAAGGCTGCGGGTTGCTCATTCCATTAACTGTAATCATACCCCTTTCTATCTGTAGGCAGCTGTCCGTAGCTGTATCCAGTTTTCGTGTGCGAGCGGTTCCGCAGGAGCGAGTGCTTCGGGTAGTTGAGCGGGCGACTTTATAGGAGCGAATGCTTTGGGTAGCTTTATAAGAGCAGAATACGGGACTGGAATCAATTCTCCTTTGTACCCTGCGCAACCGACCTTCTTGGCTTGAGAGCGTTCTCCCTTTTGCCACCTTTATATGGCGTCGTTAACCCTTATGGCTATGTTGTGAGGTCGCTCCAGACTATGTTGAATGGGCGACTTGCTTTATTTTGGTATTTGAGCGGCTTTGTTCTAGTATGAATGACCGACCATTGCTTCCGTTCCTGAATCACGATTTGCGTCCAACTTTGGTTGAAGACATGGTCACTTAAGATGTCGTGGGTGCTTGTTTTGCAGTTCTACCACAGGTTCGGTCTTTTGACAGATAAACATAGAGTAAGCGGGCGACGATCCTTTTAGCCTGGAGGTCACTGACTAAGGCTTGCATTTTTAGATGTAAGCGTGCTCTTTTTAATAACTAACGTATGACCGAGCGGTAGGTGGTATTTGACCAAAGTGTTGGTGTTCGATTAGTAAGGACATACAAGCGATAGGAGTTGTCACCCACGCGTGGTTTGTCAAATATACGTGCGATCTTGACTTCCCGCTTTGATACGTACGGCCGAACTTTGACATCAAGCCAAGTGTCTTCCGCGTTATGGGCGGCCTTTATACGATATACGGCCTTTATCTTGTTTGAGCCGCACTATTCATAGTATGTCGTGCCATTATTCTTGGTCGTACTGGACGATTGACTTGTCCTGGGTTTGAAGTTTGGATCTCGCTCTGCACAATTGCATCCTATCCATTGTGAGTCGTTTAAGTGTCTCGGATAACATTGTGCACGACCGACCCTGATGATGTCCTTTCGTATCCTTTACCCGGTCTTTGTAACTCAATGTGCGTAAGGATTTTTGGGAGATTAACACCTGCCCCTCGAAGTCCGTAATTTCCTTTTATCAAGGAATTACTGGCTTCGACATGGCTGATCGCAATATGGCTTGATAGGTTTCCCTTGGTTCGTCGAAGGGTCGTTTGTGCGAAACTTTGGACTATTTCGTTGTGGTGGACTGGTATTGTCCCTTTCTGTGAGCGAGAAGTTTGATATATCTTTTCTTCATTGTACGCATAGTTGAATTACGGGATGCCAGCTGGAACTTGATGGGACACCTATTTGTGTGATCGAGCACTAAGCTGACGTGGCGAGAATGCTCTGGATATACGCCTTTTAATCTTCCTTCTTATCTAATTTGAACCTTCTTTATTCTACTTTAATCTTCTTCGAGAAATTTTTCGATCATAGCCGTGCTTCCCCAAATTGTTTACCAGGTAATCCTTGTTTGCTGTTTCTACCATGACTTTTCTTCAGAAGGTTTTGGCTTCCCTACCTCATTATTTGCCTAGTGTTTGCAGTAACACCTGTTTATCTTGAGCAACTTCCTTTTGGCTCCGAGACGCCATGACCTTTTGGGTGAGTTTTCCCTTTATTTTGGCTTGTTTTGTATGAGTATTCGTACATTTCCAAGCTAGAATGTTCTAAGTGTGGCCTGACTGAGTTAGATATAAATTTGGGATTTTGGCAAGGATACAGTTTCTGTAATTATCTTGAGAAACCCGAACCATTTGATGATTTTTTGAAATCTTGATACCGATATTGCTCACAAGTTGTTTGATGAAATGCCTCAGGATTCTCTGGTTGAAATGCTTCCATTTGTATCTGAGTCTGGCTGGGCCATGCCTGTTTTTTATGGTTGTTGTTTGATCCCATATTGATCTTTCTTTGAAATTGGTCGTCCGAGGATGGAATTCTTCATGTCCAGGAGGCTTAAGAAGAAGTCGATGGGGAGGGATGGTAGCAAAAAGATGCTTCAAGGTAAAAAGATCCGTGGTGCAACTGATACTCAAAGTCATCATTCATTGAATGAACTTCCTGTCCCAGATGTTCAGATTGATCTGGATCTTCCACCTGTGGCTTCTTCGTCTATCACTCTAGATCCTGCAACCATTCATAGACCTCTTTGTGTTCCCAACCCTTGCCATCCTGAACTTGCTGAGCAATTTAAGGGTTGGTGCCCAGCTAGCACGCATTCTGATGTGTACATAGACCTATTTGATAGATGAATTATTGTAGGCAAAAATGGATGCCATGAAGGATTGCATGTTGGCTGAGTTGAATTAGTTGGAGGCACGCCCGAGCCTGGTCGAAGACCTTATCATAAATGTCAGAGATTATGTTGTAAAAAAATTAGGTACCTGGCATTCTTTTGTTAAAGATCTTCAGAAGGCAAATAAAGAAAATGTTGATCGACTTCATGCTTTAGAAAAGGACAGGCTCGAACTTGTCAAGGCTCTTGAATCTAGGGAGAAGATCATTGCTTACCTCATCTGAATGTTGTGGATTGTTGATGTTTTACCCTTTTGTTATTTTTGGTTTTAATTTAGGATCACATTTAGCCTGGCTTGTGTATGCGGGAGCCACCCTCGCTTATTAACGTATGCTTACGTTTGTGACTTTTTATGGCCTGGTTTGGACCTTAACGTACCGCGGTTTTTGTTATGTAACTCAGTTATGTTTGCGTTAGTGCGTCCAAGGTGCACCTTTATTTTTCGATTTATATTTTGGTCGAGCGCTTTGTTAATCGCACGGTTGCACCCGATTCTTTTTAGATTTAGATTTACTCAAGCCTTGAAGTTTGTTATTTATCGAAGGTTTCTATGCAACTGCATTATTATAAGCGTGCTTGATATCTTTTATTAAGTTGTATTCAACCCCGCGCCTGACTGACCTGTTAATCCAAGCCCTTCGGAGACTAGTTTTGAATACGTGCCCCCTAGGGAGGTCTTGGGTTATAAGTTTTCGATCCATTCTAGGCCCTGTTCGATAGGATTGTTTTAATTATTCAAAAAGGTTCTAGAATGGGTGCCCCCTTTCGGCTAGGATTTCTGTTACCCCCTTGCGACTAGGATTTCTGTTACCCCCTTGCGGTTAGGATTTCTGTTTGTGCTGGTCTTTCCAACAAGTTTATGGGACCTTCCGACACTAGGACTGATGTTTTTCAGCCCAGGTGTTTTTATATTGTATTGCCCTTAGGAGGTGGACACTAATCCTTGTCACCGAAGTTAGTTTCAGTTTTAAGGAATTCGTGTCCTACACCTAACAAGGTGCCTCTTTGGGACTAACAATTTTTATCCGAGGGACAGATTTGGTAATATTCCTGTATTTTCGATGAATCCCGACGCCAATCGCTTGAATGGGTGTTTGCTAAGAATTCAGCATATTCCATGATGAGAGGTGCAGCCTTTCGACTTGTCGTTTGCCTTAGAATAGCTTGTTCTTTTAAGGTGATGTGTCTATTCATTCATATTTGATCTTGCCCGACGTTTGTGATTCCCAGGCTGCTTTGTTTAAGGTATGTCCTAGGACTTTTCATCACGGTTCTGCTATGTATGATGGATTGCTTTCACCACGCCTACATTCTAAGAGATCGTCTGTTTAGTATGGACCAATAAGCATGCTACTCAGGTAGACACATAATTGATTTCTGACGCTCAAAGTTTTTGCAAGTAAACCATTTCTTAACATGAACATAGTGAATAACAAAGCAGGATAAAATAATTTTAGTATCAAGATAAAACCAGCGTAGTAAAACAAGGTAATGGGAATTATAGTTTAATGTTCCATTTTCACGACATCGGTGGCTGGTGTTTAAGGTGAGCGTCCGCTTTGGATCGGTTTAGCCCTTTTCTTCAAGGCATGTTGCCCCTTGTTTGCGGCGAGCCGGAATAACATTCATGATCTTGTACATATCGTTGCAAATGGTTCTTTCAGATTAATCCCTCGATTACTGACTTCAAGTGCCTACAGTCGTTGGTATCATGTCCTGGCTGTTTGTGGAATTGACAGAATCTTCCTGACTTCTTAGCGACATCTTTGACATGTCTTTGTGTAAAACCCCATGTCCGTTAAGTCCATTCACAAAGGGAATGCATTAACTTCCATGGAGCATTATAAGTAAACAAAAAAGAATATTACAAGACAGATACGAAAAGTAGTACTTGAAAATTTTATAACTTTATTACAGTAGAAACAGAAATAAGTTTGGTTACATCCTTCAAAATCACAATACCAAAACCCAAGTACACAAGTATCAGTCTTATACAAAAATCCTTCAAAATGCATAATTTTAAAACCATAATCCCCAACGTAAACTGTCATAAGAAGGTAGAGTCAAAGCTTCAAGCGGAGAGAATATGAATCAAGCTCCTATGTTTCCACCCTGAGCACCTGGGGGGAGGTGGGGAGGAACGGAAAGAAAAAGAGGCGAAAACAAACGAGGTCAGACATAAAGACTGGCGAGTCCAGTAACTTTCAGCATATAAACAGATAGTAGTATCATGACATGTAAATAAATCTGGATGAGGGATTACAGCAACAGGAGTAGAAGGTATGCTTAAGTTAAATAGAAGAAACAGAATGATATAGACCAAGATATGCTTCTTACCTATATATTACTTCTCTGCACTAATACTTAGTATAACAGGATTAGGTGTTACCCTAACATCTAAACCGAAACAGAAACAGAAACAGAATAATCTCTATAGAAACAGAATGCCAGTAATGGGCCTTTACCACCCCAACAGAGACAGAAAGTGCATAAACAGAATGCTAATAATGGGCCTTTACCGCCCCAACTAATGGGCCTTTACCACCCCAACAGAAACAGACGGTGCAGAAACAGAATGCTAATAATGGGTCTTTACCACCCCAACAGAAACAGACGGTACACCAACAAAAACAAACAGAACTAGGTGTACCCTAAATTCTACCCCAAGCGATCGGTTCCCTAATACATAAATACCCTGTGTCGGCCCCACAGAAGGGCGTATCATTCCCTAAAGTGGCAACCTATAGACACAGACCTATTTACAGATGTCACGGTGCCTTACATCCTCAGAGCAGATCGGATCCATGCACGCACATGATCTGGTTGGAATGCGCCATTGACACCCCTCGCCATTATCAAAGTGAACCTCTTACAATTAGTTCAGTAAGCGTGCCCAGACCCCTTCTAGTGTCGGTTCATAATTTTGATACCAGAAAAGGGTTACTGACTAATATGGGTCCCACACAACAGATGACACAAGTAATTACCCCTCCTAACCTTGTGTCCCCAGACTAACAGATTTCATATTTACTTGCTTACAGATTTCAGATGTACAAAGTTCAGATTAACTAGTTCTCAGATCAGACATATAGTTAACAAGTTTTCAGACTAATGGATTAGATATGCAGATTAACAGACTTACAGATTGTTTCATATACCTTGTATTGGGCCTATAGATTTACGAAATAGGTTTATTAGACTCATCCGCCAAGTTGATTTAACGTTATCCACCCAACACGTTTTAGGCATCATATTTATCCTAGATTTGCATTAATTAATTACTAATGCAAAGACCTCTCACATTAGCTTGGTAGCTTGTGGCCGCTGGATGTGCCGGGCGGTTCCGGGCAGACTTATGCCGCAAGCCAGACCTAACCTCGTGTCTAAGCATCTTACCTCTTACATTAGACTGACAGTTTGAGGTTGCTGGTTAAGCCGGTTGAGTCCGGACAGGCTTCTACCGCAAACAGAGTCTAACCTCATGTCTCAGCATTCTTATTTTTAGCTAAAGTATTCATTCACAGATTATGCCCATATCAGACTAATTATGCCAATTCAACAAATTAAACTTCTTTACAAGTTACAGCAGATTATTCAAAGTTCTATTAAATTGTTTTTCTCAATTTTAGATCGAGCCTACATATTTTCATAACCCAAATTCACTGTATTCAGTTTCAACAGATCTAGCAGATTAGGCAATTTAACAAATTTAATCATAAAATTAAGCCTAATTTTACATGCCCAAATTATGGTCATAATTCACAATATAATATATGCCCCAAATTTTAGTTAAATTTACACAGTACAGAATATTCTCCAAAAACCCCAAATCATGAATAACAATACGAATTATGCCAAATTATAGCCTTTGATTTCAGCGTATGCCTAGTATCCAAAATCCCCATTTAGGCATATTCACATTTAATAGTTATCCTATTATAATATAGATTTTTGCACCTAAGTCATATACACAATAATTCTTCTTCTTCCAAATCACAGACTATCATATATAGTATGCCCAGATCCAGATCTTAAATTACAACGTACGTTCTTTTCTCAAATCAGTCACAAATTAGTCATGTTTAATTATGCATCATTATTTATTTTTCCTAAATTTAGCGTTCGTGCATCGTTCTCTTATGAGATTTGGCTCAGGCTCGTGGTAGCCTGGCTATAGTACAGAAGGAAGAAAGAGATATAGAATAGTTACTATAATATGAATAAGATAGATCTACATAGAAAACAGATATGATAAACAAGAATATGCATAATCTCAAATTTAGATTTATAACCATGTCAAGATCATAATTAAATTTCATATCTGAAAATAACTGTACTCATCTTGGTTGGATTCTAAAAGAAAAAGGGTTGTAGTTGTTCTCTTTTAATCCTATTCAGATTGGAAGAAAAAAAAGAACTAGTTCTATCTTAGGTTTCAACAGAGTAGAAACGCCTTTAATTTATTTTAATCAGAACTAAGGCAGCATAGCGTTACAATGGTTTGGTCTGGAGAGAAAGTGGGGTTTGGGGGTGTTTAAATAGCATATGGATCAACGAATCTGGTCAGAACGGGCGTCCAAATGCAGAAAAACGAACCTGTCCTCGGATCTGGAAATTGGGGGGAGGTCGACCCCCAGGTCGACCTCCTGGTCGACCTATGTGGCCCACGTTGACCTGAGTCTTGGGTGGGAAATTTCTCGCCCAGCCCGGGTGTGTGATTTGAATTTCGAACTTAAATCTAAGCCGTTCTAATTTAAATTTTCTGAAACTTCTGAAGGCCATAACTTCTTCATACGGAGCCTGATTTACACAAACTCAGACTCTATCTTAAGCAGAATTCCGATACGAACGCAATGGCGTAACCCGTTTCCCTTAATTCTTCTTTGAAAAATTAAGTATACATTGTTTTGTTACTTTTATGTTCATAGAAAATACGGGGTGTTACATTCTCCCCTCCTTAAAGGATTTCGTCCCCGAAATCTTCAAGTTAAGAAGAATGTGTCCTACCATCCAATCACCCATCTACTCAAACATCATCCACAAGCATCCATTGTCCTTAGAAAACTTCTAATATTGTATGAACATATGCAAAAGTGTGCGTATATGTCTCTTATCTAATGTAAAGATCAGGCAGTCTACTGATTCAGTGAACCTCCTCAATGAAAATTTATGTTAGTGCCATGAGTCCAATTATGTATGCAAGAAATCCTATTTGATACACATCATTTCTATATGAGTGCATAACCATTCATCTAAATGCAACATCCACGTGATAAGTCAATCATTTTTCATCCACAAAAACTGAAAATGCGCACACATCCATATGCAGTATGAGAGTGCTTTTGAGCCGATCTAGTGCCTAGTGTGTGTATATGCATCCACGAGCAACCACTTGCATCCCCTTGCAACCATCAAACATAACATGTCTCAAACACATGTTTACACCCATTAGTTTCTACCTAAAGGTTGAGGACTCGATCGATAGGATACAGCCGAGCGATAGAAGCAAGTACAATTAAAACAAAAATTTTGTCCCCATTAGACATCGGTTAAGAGAATAAATCTCTAAGTATCAACCCCGAAGACCGAAATCAGCACCATATTGACACTCAGAGAATTACTCCCACTAAACAATGTCAAAATTGAAAATATACTTCATGCTTCGAGTAAAAACTCCTATCCTTTTCAGAAATATTCAGATACTTATAGACTACTGGTACAGATCAGATTATCAAAACCCAGAATGTATGCGTCATAGTCAACTTAACGCCCAACGCAGATACCCCCAACTTATCACAAATAGATGAGTCGTAACCCTTATGGGGTTTGAGACTATAGCGGGATCAGAAACAAGACTAGTATTAAAGTGCAGAGTCTCAATTACAGAATCAAAATGCTAGAATCAAAAAGAGTTTTAACTCAATAATCAGATAAGGAAATTAAACCTTCTACAGAAATTTTCCTATCCCTATCCACCAGCCACGTGAGCATTCACCTGCTCGTCAGAAGTACGTCCTGTCCTCTGCCCTTGCCCTCGTTTCTTCGGACAGTCCCTAGTGAAGTGTCCTATCTCACCATAATTGAAGCAAGTGCCCTTCCTATTTCTGCAATCCTTGTTCAGATGAGTCAAGCTTCCACAAGTAAATCACTTTTTCTCCTTCTTATCTTCAGACTTTTCATCCTTCTTTTGTGTTTCCTTTTTGGGCTACGCTTTCTTGTTTTATGGTCCTTCGAGCTTTTCCTCTTTTTTCTCACTTTTGGCTTCCTCTTCATGCATCAATGCCATGTCAACCAATTTCTCAAAGGTAGCCCCCATAGGAATGTGGGTCATAGCCAACCGTGTAGCTGCTCATTCAAACCTTTAATGAATCTCAGGGCCTTCTTTTCAGGTGTGTTCACCAAGTCTAAGCCAAATCTCGCCAACTGATTGAACTTGTTAACGTACTCTTTTACTGATAAATTCCCCTTCTTCAATGCCAAGAACCTCTCCATGTATAAATTCTCTTCTGCTCGTGAGAGAAATTTCATCTCGAACCTATGCCTGAAGTCCATCCATGTCTCCACTGGACGCTCTCCATTCGTGACCTCCCACCAAAACGAAGATTCGTCCTTCATTAACCAAGCAGCTAATTGGAACTTCCTTCCATCTTCTATCTCGAAGATACCAAACAAATCTTCCACCTCCTTAAGCCAATTTCGAGCTTCAACAAACGTCTCTGACCCGTGAAAAGGTTTCCCACCCATTGCCCGAAAGTCTATGCATATCTTCGAAAAAGTATCAATGCGAGGAGGGGAGGAGGAGGGGCTGCAGCTGGGGGAAGAGGAATGTCTGTTGGGCCTGCGGTGGTGGCCCTAGCCTCCAGATACCTTCTGAACCAGGTTGGTATCGGTATGCCCTCGGGTATCTCGGGCACCCCAGACATGCTGAAAAGAAAAAGGAAGAGATTCAAAACGGAGAATCGAAAGATAGATATATGGCTTTTGGGGATTATGTTTTTCAAAATAAACTTTACTTTTGAAAATACGTCCTTTTTAAAACCTTTTTGAAAATAGTTTTCAAAAACTTTTTATCAAATATGGTAACCTTCAGCTCTGATACCAAGTGTAACACCACATGTCCGTTAAAGCCATTCACAAAGGGAATACATTAACTAGCACTATAAGTAAATAGAACAGAATATTACAAGACATATACGTAAAGTAGTACTTGAAAAATTTATAACTTTATTACAGCAGAAACAGAAATAAGTTTGGTTACATCCTTCAAAATCACAATACCAAAACCCAAGTACACAAGTATTAGTCTTATACAAAAATCCTTCAGAATGCATAATTTTAAAACCATAATCCCCAACATAAACTACCATAAGAAGGTAGAGTCAAAGCCAAGCAATACTTCAAGCACTTCAAGCAGAGAGAATATGAATCAAGCTCTTATGTTTCCACCTTGAACACCTTGGAAGGGGGGGGGGGACGGAAAGAAAAAGAGGCGAAAACAAATGAGGTCTGACATAAAGTCTGGCGAGTCCAGTAACTTTCAGCATATCACCAGATAGTAGTACCATGACATGTAAATAAAACTGGATGAGGGATTACAACAACAGGAGTAGCAGGTATGCTTAAGTTAAACAGAAGAAATAGAATGATATAGACCAAGATATGCTTCTTACCTATATCTTACTTCTCTGCACTAATACTTAGTATAACAGGATTAAGTGTTACCCTTATGTCTAAACCGAAACAGAATAATCTCTACAGAAAGAAAATGCTAGTAATGGGCCTTTACCACCCCAACAGAGACAGAAAGTGTAAAAAAAGAATGCTATTAATAGGCCTTTACCGCCCCAACTAACGGGCCTTTACCACCCCAACAGAAACAGTGGTGCAGAAACAGAATGCTAATAATGGGCCTTTACCACCCCAACTAACGGGCCTTTACCACCCCAACAGAAACAGACGGTACACCAACAGAAACAAACAGAACTAGGTGTACCCTAAATTCTACCCCAAGCGATCGGCTCCCTAATACATAAATACCTTGTGCCGGCCCCATAGAAGGGTGTATCATTCCCTAAAATGGCAACCTATAGACACAGACCTATTTACAGATGTCACGGTGTCTTACATCCTAAGAGCAGATCGGATCCATGCACGCACATGATCTGGTTGGAATGCGCCATCGACACCCCTCGCCATTATCAGAGTGAACCTCTTACAATTAGTTCAGTAAGCGTGCCCGGACCCCTCCTAGTGTTGGGTCATAGTTTTGATACCAGAAAAGGGTTACTGACTAATATGGGTCCCACACAATTGATGACCCAAGTAATTACCCCTCCTAACCTTGTGTCCCCAGACTAACAGATTTTAGATTTACTTGCTTACAGATTTCAGATGTACAAAGTACAGATTAACTAGTTCTGAGATCATACATATAGGTTAACAAGTTTTCAGACCAACGGATCAGATATACAGATTAACACACTTACAGATTATTTCACCTAACCTTGTATTGTGCCTACAGATTTACGAAACGGGTTTATTTGACTCATCCGCCCAGTTGATTTAACCTTATCCACCCAACACGTTTTAGGCATCATATTTATCCTAGAGTTGCATTAATTAATTACTAATGCACAGACCTCTCACATTAGGTCGGTAGCTTGTGGCCCCTAGATGCGCCGGGCGGTTCCGGGCAGACTTCTGCCGCAAGCCAGACCAAACCTCGTGTCTAAGCATCTTTTAGTCATGCCTACGACCTCTCACATTAGACTGACAGTTTGCGGTTGCTGGTAAAGCCGGTTGGGTCTGGGAAGGCTTCTACCGCAAACAGTGTCTAACCTCGTGTCTCAGCATTCTTATTTTTAGCTAAAGTATTCATTCACAGATTATACCAATATCAGAGTAATTATGCCAATTCAACAAATTAAACTTCTTTACATGTTACAGCAGATTTAAAAGTTCTATTAAATTGTTTTGGTCAATTTTAGATTGAGCCTACAGATTTTCATAACCCAAATTCACCGTATTCAGTTTCAACAGATCTAGCAGATTAGGCAATTTAACAGATTTAATTATAAAATTAAGCCTAAATTTACATGCCCAAATTATGGTCATAATTCACAATATAACATATGCCCCAAATTTTAGTTAAATTACAGTATAGAATATTCTCCAAAAACCCCAATTCATGATATACAATACGAATTATGCCAAATTATAGCCTTTAATTTCAGCGTATGCCTAATATCCAAAATCCCCATTTAGGCGTATTCACATTTTATGGTTATCCTATTATAATATCGATCTTTGCGCCTAAGTCATATACACAATATTTCTTCTTCCAAATCACAAACTATCATATATAGTATGCCCAGATCCAGATCTTAAATTACAACATACGTTCTTTTCTCAAATCAGTCACAAATCAGTCATGTCTAATTATGCATCATTCATTATTTTTCCCAAATTTAGCGTTCGTGCATCAATCTCTTATGAGATTTGGCTCAGGCTCGTGGTAGCCTGGCTATAGAACAGAAGGAAGGAAGAGATACAGAACAGTTACTATAATATAAATAAGATAGATCTACACAGAAAAACAGATCTGATAAACAAGAATACGCATAATATCATATTTAGATTTATAACCATGTCAAGATCATAATTAAATTTTTGAGAGGATTTTACAATGGAATGTAGACTTGATCTTGTGATCTTGATTACAACAGCTCTATAACTCTGATTTTCACTCTGTTCTAGAGAGAGTATGGAGAGGATGATAGAGAATAAAAAAATAAGTAGAAATAATTTGATATACTTAAGAATTTGGCAGAGTATAAGCAGAATTTTCTAAGAAATGATGGAGAAGAGAATAAGGAAGAAGAAGATGAAAATACGAATTAAATTCATTTCAAAACTACTATATTTATAGAGAAACAATGGTCATGTATATTTGTGAAAGAATATAACGAATAAACACTTCTTTCGAAAATTGAAATTTGAAAATAACAAGCCCTATGTTGACAACCTCAAAACCATCTTATCGGCATACTTATGATTTTGAATTTTGAAAATCTTGTTTTGAAAATTGTTCTTAAAGTGTAAACTATATAATTAAACCTACAACATTTGGAAACTATTATACACAGTAAAAGATAACTTTTATCATAAAAATATTTAAGAAAATTTATAATTGGAATTTTGAACAATTCAAATTTAAATATATATTATATAGCCAAAAACAATATATAAAGTAATTTTAAATCAAAATATAAATACTTAAAACAATAAGAATTAGAATAGTAATATATAATTCAAGTAATAAAATGTATCAAACTATAAACATATATTAATCTAAGACTATAAATATAATATAATCAGAACTAAAATAGATATAATATCAAATATTAAATATTAAATAATTATTAAAATAGTTACAAATATAATTGAATTTGACATTGAATAGATTTGATGCTTAAATTTTTTAAAAACAATTATAAAATATATACTTTGAAAACTTTATTTGAAAAACATTTGAAAACTAATTTGAAATTTATTTCAAAGTTATCTAAAAGGAAATGAAATGAGTGCGATCGAGTTTAACATATATAACTATGACTCTAATATATGTCTTCGTTATTCTTGAATTATTGAACTTTTGATAACTCATGAGTCTTGATAAGCATTACCAGCCTTGAGCAACATCGCAGACAATCTTGTTATTGTACGGTCTAGAATATCAATACATGTTATAAAATATGTATTATATACTAAATATAATCATTAATAATAATTGTTAATATAATCGTACATAATTATAAATATATTTTATATAATACATGTTATATCTGTTGTTATCATCAAAACATCCTTGCACTAACAATTATCCCACCTTAGGACTTTGTTAATCATCTCTTAGATCAATTCTTCTAATGAGGGTTGAATCTATATAATATATAGACAGACTCTCTACTTCCCATGGTAGAGCTCGCTAAATAATGTAAAATCTTGGGGTCAACAATTAATAAATCTGCCTCGTGAGCTAGAACCTCCAAACTAGCTAGTTAAGCATAAATATTGGGCAACAACTAAATTTGGGCCATATTCAAGTTCCATAATTAGTTGTGGACAAATTTTGTGAAGAGAAGAAACACGACATTCCACAGATGTGTATGGAAAAATGTGAAGTGACCAGATAAGGGAGAGTTGATAGTGTCTTCAGGCTTGTCTGGAACCGCCTTTAGCCCAAAAATCTAGAACATATGCAGAATGAAATCCATGTCAGCTTGGGTGGTTACAAAAGATTGTTGTGACAAAGGAATACATTTCCAAGTGGGGTTTCCAGGCTCGTCATTGGCCTTTTTTCTTCATGTTTTGGAATATGATTTCTTTTTAGCGTGCGAGGTGTAGTTATTCCAATATTTCGCTATTATATGATTAGATGTAATAACTATTGAAGAAGTGAACTGATAATCCATGCTAACTAGTATTCAACACATATCATTTGAAAACAAAGTATGTTTTCAACATGAAAGTCGATACGTTATATTGTGATAAGCTACTACATCCATGATACTATAATATAGCGTGTCGACCCAGTACAATTTATATTAAAATACAGGTGTTGCCTCGGCAATAAGAATGAATGATTCGTATAACCAGAGTACTAAGTTACTTTATCTAAAGCAATAGTTGTTGTCACCTCATTATGAACCGAACAAAAGCTAGGGCATTATCCTCTGTGGACATCATGGAAAGAAGGTGATAGTGTATTTCAACTTCTTGAGGAAACAAGCAATGTTGATAAACATGGCCCATAGCGACACGAATCCTATTATTTTGAAGATGACAAAAATTTTGTCAAATTCATTGATTACTAAATAAAAGTGGTGAAGGCAATATGAAATACCAAGAAACTTGATTGATTCAATAAACAAGCCCGATAAACCTTGTTGTTTTGATTAAGTGTTTAACAAAGGAGAATAAACTATATCGAGCACATCAAACTATGATTTTTATTTCTATGCTACAATTAACAAAGTTGCCCCCATTATCCCCAAATTTCAAAAGTAGGGTTTGTTAAACCCTAAAATTGATTGAATCGATCGACAATGGTTATTAATCCAAAATACATAATTATAACATAAAAAAATACAAAAAATGATAATGATAATGATTAATGATGACTTACTAAATGATACACTTATCAGCGAACAGGAGAATACCCAGAATGTACCAAACATGCGTCAAAAAACAAAGAAATGGTAGTGCACATTGGCAAACATCATGAAAGTGTTGAAGCTGCGACTTCGAAAAATGAAAGTTTCACTACTCATAAGCCTTCACCTTCCATTGTGAACTTATCTGGTCATAATACTATGAGCAGTGTGGTACATGCACAGCAACATGAAGACATGCAAACCTCTCCTAACTATCAAACCTTACCTCCAGTACCAGCTGCGTCTCCATACTCTAATCTTTCATTACCTCCTCAAATTTTCAAGGATTTTCCAGGTCTTAAATCTGCTCCAATTTTACCTAATCCTCGACAAATTACTGGTGATTCTCTCTCCCTCAATAAGAAAGGCAGAAACACCAAAAAGCAACAGGCCAATTCTTCTTCATGCATTGATCTTGATAAAGGCACGGATTTCTATGCAGAACATGCTGGTGTTCTACCCTTGAGTTCCTCAAAAAATCATTCTAATTCATCTTCTGGTGTGAAGACATGAGCCTCTTCCTCTATAGCTTAATAACGTTAGACAAAATAGCTTAATGGAATATAAGAGGTGCCAATGTTGTTGATAAACAACTTGAAATCCTTAACCTCATTTCTTCCCATAAAATTGACCTCATGATAATTGCAGAAACTAAGCTCAACCACTTAACCACTTCCAATGTTATGAAAACAATTCACCGTGACTGGCATCACCTTCATAATCTTGCTCAATGTAACGACCCGCCATTTTCGACCACTTCAAGCCGGTAATTAAACCAACTCGAACTACTCGAAAATGACAGATTTTTATTAGCTTCTGAGGTAAATAGAAAAAATCACATAATCACATATCATAGACACAGATACAGAGCAATATGATATCTCGCAGTGGAAAATAAATAAAACAACAGTAGTTCATGAAGCTACTAAATAAAAAATTTACATAAGAGTTTACAAAAATAATACAACGGAAGCTTAATACAACTGAATTCTAATTCATAGAATAAATGATAATAGTTTGAAAACAAAAGATGACAAGGAACAACTGAAGTGGGACAACTGATCAAAGGGTAGATACAGGTGAGCAGAAATCCAATATAACTTCAAACTCCAAGAGAGAATCTCGAAAGTAAATCTGATCTGAACCATAATGAAAAACACAATAATTCGGATCAGGACTAACATTCTCATGTAAGTAAATCAACACAAATGACATGTTCAATGAAATGCAATCAACAACTTAAAGGATGTTTGGGATCACCATCCTTTAAGAATCCGCCCAACTAATATACTAGATGCAATAATGTCAATCAGCTAAGTAAATATCAAACTAGCGTAGGCGGGATTTCCATACTTACACCGTTGGTATATTTCGAAACAAAACTTATGTTTCAATTTAAACAAAACATATCATATTTCATTCCAAGTCGAAAAAACATATCGTGTTTATAATTCCAAACATATAATTCGAAGTCGTTATTTATAAATTCAAATCAATTCATAAAAATCTTATCATATCACCTTTTAGTATATTATTAAAGTTTATATATATAAATAAAATATAACTTTGAAAACAAATATACAAGTTATAGAATTAAAAAAAGAACTAATTAGAAAAATAAATTATAAACCTGAATAGATTTAAAATAATATGGAATTAAGTTTTAAAGAATTAATTATTATATAAAAGTTTAAAATCTTTAAAATATAAAATATAAAATCTTAAGTTATTATTCAAAATCAAGTTCCAAATCATATTTCGTTGAAACATGACCAACGACGTCCATATATACTTTCCTACCCTATATTCATGTGATACGGATATTTATCGCTTTAAATCTGCAATCCCAAATTCAATAAAAACCGTTCAGGTCTATCATTTCAACCCATAACGATTTTTCCCTATCTAATGTTCGTTCGGGTATGTATCCTTTCAACACTTAGTGATTTTTCCTAAACTAGGGTATCAACAATCACAAACAATAGTCACATAGAATCAATCACACCATATACATCATTAGTGCAACTACGTGTCATATGAGTATATCGTGTCACATATGAAATGTGCATACATATCAAATCAAACAATTCCTACCAACAGTCCTATACATTTCATATAACAGTTCATTATTGATCTAACATCCATGAAAAATGCAAGTCAAGTGTGAGATAAAGTCACCTTTCGTGGTATAGATTGGAGAAGACGATTGACGGATTGACATTGAATGAGACAACAACTTCAGGCACAACTCGAAATGATTTCAACTCGACGATCACTCATTATTAAAATTTAATTTATAAGAGGAGGCAATAGGATATCACAACAGATCGGTACGGCTATGGGGTTTTGGGGCAGGTTTCAGAACTCAACACCGAACTCGACATAAAATAAACACTAATCCAATTTTACGAAAATAATATAAATATATATACATACATACGTAGAAAAATTTATAATATATATATATTTAAAATTCAACGCACACCACACAACCCACTAAAACTGGTTGTATAAATATATTTTTATATATAAATCCATATACAAATGTTTAAACAAATACATATATATATATTGAACAAATAGTTTTCAAAACAACTCACACACACATACACATATAAATCTATAGCCCACGCACAAAATATATGCACACACAGCTACAATATAAATTATGATTTTATACTATATATATAAAACTCACAAAAATAACACAACACCAGAGAGGCATACAGACAAAACTCATCCTCAAACACACGCAACTCACCCTACTAAACACAACTACATCCAAATACACAAAACACACAAAACGTATATATTATATACACACTCACACATGCAAGTAGGAGTTTAAGATGGAGCGGATCAGGTGGTGCTCAAGTCAGCGCTCAATGTAGTTAGCTTAGGCTTTCAGGTGAGCAGTGGTGCAAACAGGAGAGGAGGGGACATGGTGGTGAGGGCTGCGGGCAGTATGAGGGTTCATATGGGGGTCAGTGGGTTCGGGAAAGTGCGGCTGGGTTTGACTCGGGCATCAACGAGTTCAGGTGCAAAGGCAGGTGGGCGAGGCAAAGGCGGAGACGGTGGGGCGGGTTGCAATTGGTGGAAGGAATGGTTGGAGTGGGTGGCAACAAGAGATGTAACGACCCGCCATTCTGACTATGCCGAATCGACAAAACATGTCAACTCGAAACGTCCAAAACAATAGATTGTTATTAGCTTCTAAGGTAAACAGAGTAAATAACAGAATCACAAATTACAGACACAGATACATAGCAATATAATACCTCGCAGCGGAAATTACAAAATACAATAGTAGTTCATGAAGCTACTAAATAAAAATTTACATTAGAGTTTACATAAATAATATAGCAGAAGATCTAAATAATGAATTTCAGATACATAAATAATGATAATAATTTGAAACAGAAACGACAGAAATAGTTGGATGACTGGAACAACATAATAAGTAGATACAATTGAGTGAATCCCGACATAAACTTCAACTCCAAGGATGAATCTCGAAAACTGAAATTCTCGATCTGACCCGAGAAATAATGCAAAACAAAACAACTCGGATTAGGACTAACATTCTCATGGAAGTAAATCAACTCAAATGAAATGTTCGATGAAATGCAATCAGCAACTTAGAGGATGTTTGGGATCACCATCCTCTAAGGATCCGTCAAACTAATACTATATAGTATAATACGCTATATACAATAATGTCTATCAGTAAAGTAAAATATCAAAATAGCGTAAGCGGGATTACCATGATTACCCTTACACCGTTCATATATTCCCATAGTATATACAGTACCGTAATTCCTCCGTAAAATGGAGGTTGATCAGAGGGCACTCCATATAAAACAGTACAAAACGAAATCGTAGTGGGCTCGTATAAGGCATGTGACAAGGCACGCAAGGAATGCCAGGGTGGATTCACCGTTTGCAGAGCCGGACTGGTGGTAACGCATAGTAGCAACTACCACCCACCTCGATACACACTCCCATAATCAAAAGGGCCCAAATCGAATCTCAACAGTAATAGAATAATATCGAAGAAGTGTGCTTGATAAGAGGTATGACCTCACTTGGTCCGTGCATAGCTCCTGTTTTAGCCACATCAAGCTGACTCAAGGTAGTCAGGGTCTCGTAATTAATATAAAATAAAAATGGAGTTGTTCGCCAAATCATCCCCTTCATTCTGGAACTCTACCGCGTACACAGTTGTTAAAGTGGTTTTCGGTATTGGTAGAGAGTATGACAATAGTCGATCCCGGTCTCTTTAACTACCAATCGTTTACATTTTTCACACCGTGGTCATTATTTTATAAATCTCTTTATAAAATAGTTGATATGAAATCTCATATTCGAATTTGAAATCAAAAATTAAATATCTAACTTCGATTATATTAAAAATTTGAAAATAACTAACTTAAATCGCTTAAGTCAAATCGATTTGGAAAACAATATCGTAAAGATCTCAAATATAGTATAAAATAATACTATAACATATAACTTCGATTATAATTTCCGAAAGTATTCGCAGCACGAATCCCAAATTCAAAAATCAACTTATATTTAAGTTATACCTTAAATATCTCAATTTCCATTTAAATCGATACCAAACCTTTAACTTTGATAATGTTTTTGGTTCGGTTTATATTCACAAGAATTCAAGTTCGAAACAATTCAAATAATTCAAAATTTTCCTTTATAAGAAATCGTTCAAATCGATTCACATAAATTCAACATTTTGGTTCAAATCCAAAATGTATAATTCAAGTCAAAAACTTACGTTTCAAATCTTAAACAAAACATATCGAGTTATGCAATTCAAGTCATGAAATTTTTTCGTTATTTATCAATTCAAATAATTTATATAATTCAGTTTACCCATATAAGAACTCATTTAAGGCGATTCCAAAATCCAATGCTTAAGTTCAAATTCGGTTAATATAATTCGGATCAAATCCTATATTTCAACTTCAACAAATCATATCAAAATTTATAACAAAGTCGAAAAAATTCAAATTCATTACTACAAAGTCAAAACCTTATATTTCAATTCACACAGTTCATACAATTTTAAACAATTCTTGTAAGTTCGATTTCACAAATATTCCAATTCAAAATATATGATTATAAAAATCAATTCCGCATATAACATCTATATATATTCCAATTCATATTTAATCACTTAAAATTGAATTCAATTCATATCGATTATAAATTCAAAATAAATCAATTTACCCGATTCACAATTCATTTCTTATCAAAGTTCATAATTAAAAACCAATTCAAATTTATTTTCTTATTTTTACCCAATTCAAGTTCATCTCTACTAAAAGTTCGTACCGATTCGAATTCATAACCTAATATGAGTTCATTCATTATTCAAATATCATTATATAAATTTACATCTTAACTTCGAATTTAAATCGCGAAATCTAACTTATCCAATTCTTGGTTTATAAATAAAAGAAAATTAACTTTTGAAAATAGATATATAGGTATATATATAAGTTCATAAAATTCTAAATTTAAATTAAAAATAAATTATAAACATACATAAGTTTAAAATAATGTAAAAATAGATTTAAAAGAAATATTTACTATAATATAATATATAAAGGTTTTAAAATATTTATATAATTAAATTATAAAATTATAAGTAAAATCTTAAATAAGTGTTTAATAAATCTATATTGCTTATAAAAAATCATTTTAATGCAGATAATTTAAAATTTATAAAATTTAAGTTTTAAAATCTTTAAATATAAATATAAAATTATAAGTTAAAATCAATTCCCAAATCATTCTACTTCGAAAATACGACCAACGGTGTCCGTATATAGTTTTCTACCTTATGGTCAAGTGATACGGATATTTATCATTTCAACCCGCAATTTATAAGATTTCTACGGGTCTATCATTTCAACCCGCGATCCCAAATTCAGTAAAAATCGTTCAGGTCTATCATTTCAACCCATAACGATTTCTCTATATTCTAATGTTCGTTCGGGTATGTATCATTTCAACCCTTAGTGATTTTTTTCTAAACTAAGGGTATCAAAATCATAAACAACAATCATATAGAAACAATCACAGCATATATATCATCAGTGCAACTATGTGTCATATATCGTGTCACATATGGAATGTGCATATATCAAATCAAACAATTTCTATCAGCAATCCAATACATTTCATATAATATTTCATTATTGATCTAACATCCATGAAACAAATGTGAGTCAGGTGTGAGATAAACTCACCTTTCGTGGCACAGATTGGAGACGACCAACGGATTGATGCAGAATGAAACGACAACTTCAGGCACGATACAGAATGGCTTCAATCACAGTGACCACTCGATATATATTAATTTTATAAGACAAGGTTGGAGAATTTCCCGTTGGATCGGTTCGGCTATTGGGTTTTGGAACGTTACGGCTATTGGGTTTCGGAATGGTTGGAACTCAAGCATCAAACCCGACTTAAAATAAATACGACAAATTCTCTTTTCAAAATATTATATATATTTATATATACGGATACAAACAGTAAAATATGTATATATTCTAAAATTTAACGCACACCAAAATCACATATATATTATAAATTATTCAAAAATACACACAACACATACACACTCATCAAAACCGTATTCACTTATATATATATATATATATTCACCAATTTTGCACTCCTTTTTTTTTAAACCCGTATACAACACTTCTGACAAATCGAAATCCAAGCTTGAAAATTTAAATATATTTGTTTTCTAAACCAACATATACATCATTTCAAAACAGAACAGTATAAATATAGTATGCATTTGTTTCCAAACTCAAACCAAAGGGTTACATATGATATATATATTTTCGTTTTCTAAATTCTAACAAAACAGTACATATGATATTTTGTTTCAAACCTAAACAAAATAGCATATATAACATATATTTTGTTTTCTAACCAACAACGTACATATAGTGTGTATTTTCTTCCCAAATCCAAATAGTAAATAAAATTTTAAAACAAAACAGTACCTATGTACAAAACAGGGAACTCACGCGATATACAATACAAATAAAATGGAAGAGGGAACTCACACAGTCGGACATGCAACAGGGAAGAAAGGGAAAGATATGGTTATAGGAGGATACAACATACATACAAAATAAAAGAAGAAGAGAACATGCCTGCAAGGTGGAAATTGGAACAATGGACGGTGGAAAGCAAATATGGGCAGTGGAAATGGAATTATGGCAACAGCTCACGCAACATTGGATTTTGCTTCCCTCCTTGTTTCGGCTTTTCCCCACTTGCGTTTCCTACGTTCGGTTTTTTTGTTCCTTTTTTTTCTTTTTGAAGCGAGAAGGATTGGAGTGGGAGGATATACGATGCAGTGAAAAATGATGGGTGGAAAGAATGGCCGTTTTAAAATGAAAAGCGGAGAGAGAAGCGGTCAAAAATAATAATAATTAAAAGCAGTTTAGTTTAAATTTGAACAAAAAGGATAACGCGTGTGATCATTTGAACGTATTATTTGGCTTTTCGAAAAATAAATGGACGTGTCGAAGCATGTAAAAATGCATGGGTTTTCCTTTCACGAAGTAAGGTATAAAGACAAACTAAATAATGGAATGTGCTTAAGTAAAAGCATGCTACAGGAAGTATTCATGCAAATTGAGTTTGTGGCAAATTTATGCCATGCTTTAATATGGAACTTTGCTCCTTCATACTTTTTTTAAGCCAACGTTACAATGTTTAAAAAGGCGTGAAATGATTTCATCAAAATCAAGCAAAATGACGCAAAGGACGTGAAAGGGACAATATGCATGTTTCATAACATGCACTAAACTTTCGAAATAAACAAAATAAAAATAAATGGATGGTTTAGACAAACAAAAGGACAGATTTTGCAGACCCAAATTGACTAGAAAAATACGAAAGATCCGAATATGGACACTTCGAACTCAAATGGCTTTATTTCAAAAATGAACTATACAAGCCTTTTCACAATTTCAGCACGAACTGAGGACCGAAACTGACAAATGAATATATTGTGTTAATCAGCGCGACAAGATGGACACAACGGTATATAATTTGCAGTGGCGGGATGCTCCGTTCAAAAATGCGTTACGGACCCCTTTTACCGTAAAAATGCGGACGGAAAACGGAGGTCAAAACGTCCGATTTTCGCGAAACGAATTTCACCATTGGATTGCTGACAACGAATAAAATATTTCCCATGTTTGTACGAACTGATTTCGGAGAGGTTTTATAATCGTTAAAATTTGAACTGATATGCGCATCTTTGCACTGAAAATTGCGCGACCGACAACGGTCAAATTTTCCGATGAAATTTTTACAGTTGCTACATCTCACTGTACGTATTACAAATTTTGAATTCCCGTTATGAAAAACCATAGAATAATTTCAACATAAAATTTGGATTTAAATCGGAATCTAAATCGTTAAAAATTACGGGATGTTATAATTTCCCACACTCAAACTTTTTGGTCCCCGAAAAAGAACGATGTAGGGAAATAGTAATTAAATAATTAATATATTTAAACCAATGGTTCATATTTATCCCTATACATATATAATTTTAAATATATATGAATCAAAAGATAAAATATTTTCAAACATTTCAAGTATTCACTCGACGTTACGATTGGCTATATATATTTATCCCACTTTCGAAACCCGAAAATAGATATCGACGATGCCGCGGTCATCACCAGAATCATTTTCAAGCGACTAGGGTGTGACTCTATATCTATCTAATACTTATAGGATTTAACATATACGTTGATCAGACGTATAAACCAAGTCACTAAGTATTCGATAGGCCAATTTTAGCGTCAAATAAGTACTCAAAACATCTTTTTATATTTAAATAAAATATATACCACACTCTAAATCATATATTATAAATAATATATTTCAAATCATTAAAATTTCAAGTAGGGAAAAATGTATCTCTCCCCCACTCATTTATTTGTAAAAATTCAACTACAATTCTTAATAAATATACAACAATATTATTATTAAATCAAATATATAACAAAATCATTCTATACTATATCTAAATATTTTCAAATTCATGTTATCAATATTTAAACTTATAACACTTAATTAATTCTATAAGTTAACATATGAATACATTACACATAAAATCTTTACAAACCATTGGTATTACCAAATTATTTACAAATATCAAATTAAATATTACATTAAGAAGATCTTATATAATAACATCTTTCAAAATATAAATTTCAAACCAATATTTAATAAAGACAAACTGGCTAGAAGACTTATACTCTTCTTCTACTTCTTACCCTGAAATGGACAAGTATAAATTATAGAATTCGAGGTAAAAGCTGAAAGAACAAAAGAACCTAATCAAAGAGGATCTACGAAGGAAGATAGATTCAAATGGAAAGGAAACTCAGAAGAAGATTTAAATATTAAACAAAATTTTCTATTCGAAATATTTATTTAAAACATTTTAAAACCATTTTGAAAACTATTTTTACTTTAAAAATACGCTCTCTCAAGAAGGATTCTGCAACTGATTCCACTCATTCTAGGGTATCACTACCCTATCTCTAATGTGCTTTTTACCCCATAGGCTAAAGCTTTGAAAAACCAAAGCTCTGATACCAAATGTAACGACCCGCCATTCTGAATGTTCCGAATCGACAAAACATGTCAACTCGAAACGTCCAAAACAACAGATTGTTATTAGCTTCTAAGGTAAACAGAGTAAATCACAGAATCACAGATTACAGACACAGATACATAGCAATATAATACCTTGCACCGGAAATTACAAAATACAATAGTAGTTCATGAAGCTACTAAAAAAAAATTTACATCAGAGTTTACATAAACAATACAGCAGAAGACCTAAACAATGAATTTCAGATACATAAATAATGATAATAATTTGAAACAAAAACGACAGAAATAGTTGGATGACTGGAACAACATAATGAGTAGATACAATTGAGTGAATCCCGACATAAACTTCAACTCCAAGGATGAATCTCGAAAACTGGAATTCTCGATCTGACCCGAGCAACAATGCAAAACAAAAGAACTCGGATCAGGACTAACATTCTCATGGAAGTAAATCAACTCAAACGAAATGTTCGATGAAATGCAATCAGCAACTTAGAGGATGTTTGGGATCACCATCCTCTAAGGATCCGTCAAACTAATACTATATAGTATAATACGCTATATACAATAATGTCTATCCGTAAAGTAAAATATCAAAATAGCGTAAGCGGGATTACCATGATTACCCTTACACCGTTCATATATTCCCATAGTATATACAGTACCGTATTTCCTTTATAAACTGGAGGTTGATCAGAGGGCACTCCATATAAAACAATACAAAATGGAATCATAGTGGGCTCGTATAAGGCATGTGACAAGGCACGCAAGGAATGCCAGGGTGGATTCACCGTTTGCAGAGCCGGACTGGTGGTAATGCATAGTAGCAACTACCGCCCAACTCGATACACACTCCCATAATCAAAAGGGCCCAAATAGAATCTCAACAGTAATAGAATAATATCGAAGAAGTGTGCTCGATAAGAGGTATAACCTCACTTGGTCCGTGCATAGCTCCTGTTTTAGCCACATCAAGCTGACTCAAGGTAGTCAGGATCTCGTAATTAATATGAAATAAAAATGGAGTTGTTCGCCAAATCATCCCCTTCATTCTGGAGCTCTACCGCGTACACAGTTGTTAAAGTGGTTTTCGGTATTGGCAGAGAATATGACAATAGCTGATCCCGGTCTCTTTAACAACCAATCGTTTACATTTTTCACACCATGGTCATTATTTTATAAATCTCTTTATAAAATAGTTGATATGAAATCTCATATTCGAATTTGAAATCAAAAATTAAATATCTAACTTCGATTATATTAAAAATTTGAAAATAACTAACTTAAATCGCTTAAGTCAAATCGATTTGGAAAACAATATCGTAAAGATCTCAAATATAGTATAAAATAATACTATAACATATAACTTCGATTATAATTTCCGAAAGTATTCGCAGCACGAATCCCAAATTCAAAAATCAACTTATATTTAAGTTATACCTTAAATATCTCAATTTCCATTTAAATCGATACCAAACCTTTAACTTTGATAATGTTTTTGGTTCGGTTTATATTCACAAGAATTCAAGTTCGAAACAATTCAAATAATTCAAAATTTTCCTTTATAAGAAATCGTTCAAATCGATTCACATAAATTCAACATTTTGGTTCAAATCCAAAATGTATAATTCAAGTCAAAAACTTACGTTTCAAATCTTAAACAAAACATATCGAGTTATGCAATTCAAGTCATGAAATTTTGTCGTTATTTATAAATTCAAATAATTTATATAATTCAGTTTACCCTTATAAGAACTCATTTAAGGCGATTCCAAAATCCAATGCTTAAGTTCAAATTCAGTTAATATAATTCGGATCAAATCCTATATTTCAACTTCAACAAATCATATCAAAATTTATAACAAAGTCAAATAAATTCAAATTCATTACTACAAAGTCAAAACCTTATATTTCAATTCACACAGTTCATACAATTTTAAACAATTCTTGTAAGTTTGATTTCACAAATATTCCAATTCAAAATATATGATTATAAAAATCAATTCCGCATATAACATCTATATATATTCCAATTCATATTTAATCACTTAAAATTGAATTCAATTCATATTGATTAAAAATTCAAAATAAATCAATTTACCCAATTCACAATTCATTTCTTATCAAAGTTCATAATTAAAAACCAATTCAAATTTATTTTCTTATTTTTACCCAATTCAAGTTCATCTCTACTAAAAGTTCGTACCGGTTCGAATTCATAACCTAATATGAGTTCATTCATTATTCAAATATCGTTATATAAATTTACATCTTAACTTCGAATTTAAATCGCGAAATCTAACTTATCCAATTCTTGGTTTATAAATAAAAGAAAATTAACTTTTGAAAATAGATATACAGGTATATATATATAAGTTTATAAAATTCTAAATTTAAATTAAAAATAAATTATAAACATACATAAGTTTAAGATAATGTAAAAATAGATTTAAAAGAAATATTTACTATAATATAATATATAAAGGTTTTAAAATATTTATATAATTAAATTATAAAATTATAAGTAAAATCTTAAATGAGTTGTTTAAATCTATATTGCTTATAAAAAATCATTTTAAAGCAGATAATTTAAAATTTATAAAATTTAAGTTTTAAAATATTTAAATATAAATATAAAATTATAAGTTAAAATCAATTCCCAAATCATTCTACTTCGAAAATACGACCAACGGTGTCCGTATATAGTTTTCTACCTTATGGTCAAGTGATATGGATATTTATCATTTCAACCCGCAATTTATAAGATTTCTACGGGTCTATCATTTCAACCCGCGATCCCAAATTCAGTAAAAATCGTCCAGGTCTATCATTTCAATCCATAACGATTTCTCCCTATTCTAATGTTCGTTCGGGTATGTATCATTTCAACCCTTAGTGATTTTTTTCTAAACTAAGGGTATCAAAATCATAAACAACAATCATATAGCAACAATCACAGCATATATATCATCAGTGCAACTACGTGTCATATATCGTGTCACATATGGAATGTGCATATATCAAATCAAACAATTTCTATCAGCAATCTTATACATTTCATATAATATTTCATTATTGATCTAACATCCATGAAACAAATGTGAGTCAGGTGTGAGATAAACTCACCTTTCGTGGCACAGATTGGAGACGACCAATGGATTGATGCAGAATGAAATGACAACTTCGGGCACGATACAGAATGGCTTCAATCACATTGACCACTCGATATATATTAATTTTATAAGATGAGGTTGGAGAATTTCCCGTTGGATCGGTTGGGCTATTGGGTTTTGGAACGTTACGGCTATTGGGTTTCGGAATGGTTGGAACTCAAGCATCAAACCAGACTTAAAATAAATACGACAAATTCTCTTTTCAAAATATTATATATATTTATATATACGGATTCAAACAGTAAAATATGTATATATTCTAAAATTTAACGCACACCAAAATCACATATATATTATAAATTATTCATAAATACGCACAACACATACACACTCATCAAAACCGTATTCACTTATATATATATATGTACATATTCATCAATTTTGTACTCCTTTTTTTTTAAACCCGTATACAACACTTCTGACAAATCGAAATCCAAGCTTGAAAATTTATATATATTTGTTTTCTAAACCAACATATACATCATTTCAAAACAGAACAGTATAAATATAGTATGCATTTTTTCCAAACTCAAACCAAAGGGTTACATATGATATATATATTTTCGTTTTCTAAATTCTAACAAAACAGTACATATGCTATTTTGTTTCAAACCTAAACAAAATAGCATATATAACATATATTTTGTTTTCTAACCAACAACGTACATATAGTGTATATTTTCTTCCCAAATCCAAATAGTAAATAAAATTTTAAAACAAAACAGTACCTATGTACAAAACAGGGAACTCATGCGATATACAATACAAATAAAATGGAAGAGGAAACTCACGCAGTCGGACATGCAACAGGGAAGAAAGGGAAAAATATGGTTATAGGAGGATGCAACATACATACAAAATAAAAGAAGAAGAGAACATGCCTGCAAGGTGGAAATTGGAACAATGGACGGTGGAAAGCAAATATGGGCAGTGGAAATGGAATTATGGCAACAGCTCACGCAACATTGGATTTTGCTTCCCTCCTTGTTTCGGCTTTTCCCCACTTCCGTTTCCTGCGTTCGGTTTTTTTTTTCCTTTTTTTTTTGAAGCGAAAAGGATCAGAGTGGGAGGATATACGATGCAGTGAAAAAATGATGGGTGGAAAGAATGGCCGTTTTAAAATGAAAAGCGGAGAGAGAAGCGGTCAAAAATAATAATAATTAAAAGCAGTTTAGTTTAAATTTGAACAAAAAGGATAACGCGTGTGATCATTTGAACGGGTCATTTGGCTTTTCGAAAAATAAGTGGACGTGTCGAAGCATGTAAAAATGCATGGGTTTTCCTTTCACGAAGTAAGGTATAAAGACAAACTAAATAATGGAACGTGCTTAAGTAAAAGCATGCTACATGAAGTATTCATGCAAATTGAGTTTGTGGCAAATTTATGCCATGCTCTAATATGGAACTTTGCTCCTTCATACTTTTTTTTAAGCCAACGTTACAATATTTAAAAAGGCGCGAAATGATTTCATCAAAATCAAGCAAAAGGACGCAAAGGACGTGAAAGGGACAATATGCATGTTTCATAACATGCACTAAACTTTCGAAATAAACAAAATAAAAATAAATGGATGGTTTAGACAAACAAAAGGACAGATTTTGCAGACCCAAATTGACTAGAAAAATACGAAAGATCCAAATATGGACACTTCGAACTCAAATGGCTTTATTTCAAAAATGAACTGTACAAGCCTTTTCGCAATTTCAGCGCGAACCGAGCACCGAAACTGACAAATGAATATATTGCGTTAATCAGTGCGACAAGACGGACACAACGGTATATAATTTGCAGTGGCGGGATGCTCCGTTCAAAAATGCGTTACGGATCCCTTTTACCGTAAAAATGCGGACGGAAAACGGAGGTCAAAGCGTTCGATTTTCGCGAAACGAATTTCACCATTGGATTGCTGACAACGAATAAAATATTTTCCATGTTTGTACGAACTGATTTCAGAGAGATTTTATAATCGTTAAAATTTGAACTGATATGCGCATCTTTGCACTGAAAATTGCGCGACCGACAACAGTCAAATTTTCCGATGAAATTTTTACAGTTGCTACATCTCACTGTACGTATTACAAATTTTGAATTCCCGTTATGAAAAACCATAGAATAATTTCAACATAAAATTTTGATTTAAATCGGAATCTAAATCGTTAAAAATTACGGGATGTTACAAGAGGTGACGTCGAATGGAAGCTGTTGTGACAATTTTTCTCCAGCAAATGAAAGGGGTAAGAAGAAAGTATATATAATTAAACGAAATGGATACAAGAAAAATGAAACGAATGAACTGATAGTTTGGGAATGTAAAAGGAACGGTTTAGAAATGGAAGAGTTGAACTGAACCAATGGTTTTTTTACAACATATGTATAGTATATACTAACAACTTTGGCAAAGGAAATGGATAGGTAGGCATTTAGAACGGTGCATTGGAACCACAACCAGGGATGGAACTATGTTGGAGGTACCCTGGGCTACAGCCCGGGTCCCTAATTTGCAATAAGCATACTCCCGTAGGCATCAGAAATGATTATATATTACTATACCTGTATTGTTGGTTCTTTTAACTAAATTAAACTAAAACGTAAGGTACAAACTATAACTTTGATGTTAAAAAATAAACAAAATGGCAGTGCTCCTGCTGGTGCAGCTCACAAATGAGCAAATTCTTATATTATTATACAATATTTTTTATTTTACCGCTCTTTGTTCATATCGTGTTTAAAATTTAATTTTTTTCTTTTACATTCAATTATATCATTTTCCTATTCAAGTTTTGTGCTTCAAATTTCAATTTTTCATCCATCTTCTACTTTTATGAAACTATATTTTTTCATTTAGCAATTGCTTAATATTCTTTTCTGCATTTTGGCGAAGCACCAATATTACAACAGCCCAGGGTGATCCCAATTCCCACAACTGTCCTTCCAACAAAATAAAACGTTTAGATTTCTCTCTTTTTTTCCTCATATATCAAGCACGGTTTGTGTTTTTTTCCAATACTAAAGGGACCACCATGCTTTGAAATGGAAACAAAAGGACGCATAGCTTTGCAAAGGAAAGAAAGTGCATGGACGTTCATGCATACATAAAAATGGGAAGAAGTAAATGTGCCCATTCATTTATTTTATTTTATTTTAAACTGTGGCTTTTGAAATGCTAATAGATGCATCGAAATCTAAGGTGACTTGTTATAAACAAAGCACGTATGGAATAGAAAATGGAAACATATGAATTGAAATAGGAAATCAAAAAGGAAATGAATGTTACGTGCATGGATGTATAACATGTAAATGTGTCCCATTTTGAAATAAAAAAATTAAATGAATGGCTTACTAAAATAAAAGAACAGTTTTGCAGACCCAAAATGGCTAGAAAAATATAAGGGATCTGAATATGGACACTTTGAACTCAAATGACTATGTTACAAAAATGAACTGCACGGCCTTTTGGCAATTTCAGTGCGAACCATGCACCGAAACTGACAAATGAATATATTGTGCTAATCTACGCGACGAGACGGACACAACGATATATAATTTGTAGTGTCAGGATGCTCCGTTCAAAATGGCATTACGGACCCCTTTTAAAAGAAGAATGGCATGAGAAAACAATTAAACGGTGGTCAAAACGACGGAATTTCACACAACAAATTTTACCGTTAGATTCGCGACAATGAATAAAATATTTTTCATGTTTGTCCGAACTAGATTCAAAGAGATTACAAAATCATTAAAATTTGAACTGATATGCGCAACTTTGCACTGAAAATTGCGTGATCGACAAACATTCAAATTTTCCGATGAAATTAATTTCTACGCTATGTCTAGCTAGACGCATCTCAAATATATTATTTTCGGATTTTTATTTTTATATTACAGTTCATTTTTATTTGAGATATATCGATTGCCGCTACCGCAAATAATCATCAAAACCGATGCAAATGAAGTGACTAAAATTTGACGTTTTTAATATAAAACTATTTAAATCACTTCTAAATGAAAATAATAGAATATTAAAGATAAATATTTCATTATAAATCAATTTCATGTTTTAATTTCCTAAGTAAATTCAAATTCAACTAAATAAACTCGATTTTATTTATATACAAAACAAGATTGAAATTGGAAATTATATTCATATTCGTTATATAAACCAAAATAAATTTAGTTTTTAATTCAAAATCAAAATAGTTGTAAAAATACAAACAATTGAGTTCTAAATGAATAAAATAAAATAAAAATACACTTAAAATTCTAGGTTGTTACATTCTCCCCCACTTAAACCTTTTCCTCCCCGAAAAGGAACGAGGCAGGGAAATAGTATTTAAATAATTAATATTTTTAAAACAATATTTCAAATCTATCTTCGTATCCATATATATATATATAAACTAAAATATTTTCAAACATATTTCAAAATAGTTTTAAGTATCCACTCGATGTCTCGATCGGTGATATATATCTATCCCACTTTCGAAACCCAAAAATAGATATCGATGATGTTGCGCAGTCATCACCAGAATCATTTTCAAGCGACTAGAGTGTGACTCTATAACTATCAAATACTTATAGGTTTTAACATATACATTGATCAGACGTATATCCAAATCACTAGGTATTCAATATACCAATTTTAACGTCAATTAAATACTCAAACATCATTTTATATTTAAACAGAATATATATCAAAATTTTCAAATCATATATTATAAATAATATATTTCAAATCATTAAAATTTTAAATAGGGAAATATATATTTCTCCCCCACTCGTTTATTTATTAAAATTCTACTTCAATCTATAACAAATATACAACACTATACATAATATAATTCTATAGTATACCAAAATATTTCCAAAATATATAGATGTTTACCTATATGAAATCTTTCACAAATATATATATCTAAATTTCAATATTATACTAAGGAAGTTATATATTATATTCAAAATACTTATTTCAAATCAACTTTTAATGAATATGAACTCGCTAAAAGACTTATACTCTCCTTATATTTCTTACCTTGCTGTGGGAAAGATAATTTATAGAATTCGAGTTAAAAGCTAAACGAACGAAAGAACTAATCAAGGAGGATCTATGAAGGAAGAATGATTCAAACGAAAGGGAAAATTCGAAAACAGAATTTTATATTTGGAAATATTTGTTTTAAAAACATTTAAAATCTATTTCTTAGTTTATTATGTTGAGGTTATATAAATTTAATTGCAGTTTATTGGTTTGTTATTTAACGTTTGAAAAATATTTGATAACTCGAAATTTAACAAGTTTACTGTCGTTCTTACAGACGTTAGGCATACGCTGGCCAAGCGCACAACCAAAATCTCTAAGTACTCAATATACTTGTTTTAACTCCCAGTGAAAATACTTAAAACATTTAGAATAGATATGGAAAATACTTCCCCCATGGATCGCGGTTACTCGACGGTTGCGCTATTATCCCAGTAGAATCGCTTGTAACCGTAGGTATCACACCCCTCGAATTACACCATGGTTGTTGCCATAGATCGCAGTTACGCGGCGGTTACATCACTATCCTAGTGAAATCGCATGTAACTGTAGGCATCGCGCCCCCGAATTACGCTATGGCATCTAGATCGCAGTTACACGGCGGTTACGCCACTATCCCAGTGGAATCGCTTGTAACTATAGGCATATCGCCCCTCGAATTACGCTAGAATAGATAAGTAATGATAATCAACGTAATCTAACTGAGTGAGATTCCAATATTCGTGGATACTCCTTCGACGGAGCACCAACGTAGCTACGATTTTCGAATTTTGATGGACACTCCTCGACGAGCGCCAACAAAAACCCTCTCTCAGGAATTGCGATTTCGATGGAAGGTACTTCCCATATCTTTATTTCAAAAACATATATACTATATATATGGTACTTCATTTCACGTTTCACGCATATCACACTTACATAAATATCAATTGACATAAGATTTTATTTTCAACATCATGTTTCAAATACATCATTCTTATATAAATTCCATTATATAAGGTTTCATTTTTTTTAAATCAATTACCTTCCAAATCAATAGCTTTCGAATTAATCATAATTCTTCTATATATCTTCCATATATAAGGTTCGAAACTCATATCAAATATTCAATATCAAAGATTCTCGAAATTTCATTTCAATACCAATTCAGTTTTGATTTTATGATAAATTTTAATATTCAATATCATTCCAAATAATGTTCACAAATGGATGGATCATTCAAATAGTTGAAAAGTATATTTTTCAATTCAATGATTGGAAATCATGAGTTCGATCATTTCTTATCAAAACATCTCAAGATGTACAATTACACTATCCTAATATATAGGATTATCATTCGACCAAACTCGAGAATTAATCCCGAATTTTCTTTCAATCATTCAAAATATACATATACGTATATCAAATCATGCTTCAAAAATCAAACTTCGTTAGATAACAAAGTGGTTTCTATTCATATATTTTCCCTTTTAAAAATATTTCATAAATCACTTCAAACTTTTTATTCGAAAATACTTGTATATACTACTAGTACTTTTTCCAAAACCTTATAAATCAATTTCAAAATTTCCGAAATCAGATTCTCGAGTTTAGCCAAACGATCTCCCTTATTATAACTAAATAATTTTATTCCACATCTTAACTTATTTGCAATATTTACTATATTTTCATAATTTCGAGAACCGCAACAACCCGAAGATGGATTTCAAATGGGATCAAGATTCAAATTCGAAGGAGAACTTAACAAAGAAGCTATCGAAGAGAAAGGATTCGAAGAGTGGGAATTCCGAAAGGATTTAAATTTCAAAATACTTTATGTTTCAAAAAAATTTAAATTTTCAAAAATACTCCCTCTCACAAGAGGATTCTGCGACTGATTCCACTCATTCTAGAGTATCACCACCCCATCTCTAATGAGATTTTACGTCAAAAGCTAAAGTTTTGATAAACCTGGTTCTGATACCACAGGTAACGACCCGCCATTTTCGACCACTTCAAGCCGGTAATTAATCCAACTCGAACTGCTCGAAAACAACAGATTGTTATTAGCTTCTGAGGTAAATAGAATAAATCACAGAATCACATATCATAGATATAAAGCAATATGATATCTCGTAGAGGGAAATAAATAATACAATATTAGTTCATGAAGCTACTAAATAAAAAAATTACATCAGAGTTTACATAAATAATACAATGGAAGCTTAATACAATTGAATTCTAATACATAGAATAAATGATAATAGTTTGAAAACAAAAGATGACAAGGAACAGCTGAAGTGGGACAATCGATCAAAGGGTAGATACAGGTGAGCAGAAATCCAATATAACTTAAAACTCCAAGAGAGAATCTCGAAAGTAAATCTGATCCGAACCATAATAAAAAACAAAATAATTCGGATCAGGACTAACATTCTCATGGAAGTAAATCAACACAAATGACATATTCAATGAAATGCAATCTACAAATTAAAGGATGGTTAGGATCACCATCCTTTTAGAATCCATGCAACTAATATACTAGATGCAATAGTGTCAATCAGTTAAGTAAATATCAAACTAGCGTAGGCGGGATTTCCATACTTACACCTTTGGTATATTTCCTAACAAAACTTATGTTTCAATTTAAACAAAACATATCATATTTCAGTTCCAAGTCGAAAAATCATATCGTGTTTATAATTCCAAACATATAATTCGAAGTCGTTATTTATAATTCAAATCAATTCATAAAAATCTTATCATATCACCTTTTAGTATATTATTAAAGTTTAAATATATATATAAATAAAATATAACTTTGAAAATAAATGTACAAGTTATAGAATTAATAAAAGAACTAATTAGAAAAATAAATCATAAACCTGAATAGATTTAAAATAATATGGAATTAAATTTTAAAGAATTAGTTATTACATAAAAGTTTAAAATCTTTAAAATATAAAATCTTAAGTTATTATTCAAAATCAAGTTCCAAATCATTTTTCGTTGAAACATGACCAACGGCGTCCGTATATACTTTCCTACCCTATATTCATATGATACAGATATTTATCGCTTTAAATCCGCAATCCCAAATTCAATAAAAACCGTTCAGATCTATCATTTCAACCCATAACGATTTTTCCCTATCTAATGTTCATTCGGGTATGTATCATTTCAACCCTTAGTGATTTTCCTAAACTAGGGTATCAACAATCACAAACAACAGTCGCATAGCATCAATCACAGCATATGCATCATCAGTGCAACTACGTGTCATATGAGTATATCGTGTCACATATGAAATGTGCATAAATATCAAATCGAACAATTCCTACCAACAGCCCTATACATTTCATATAACAGTTCATTATTGATCTAACATCCATGAAATATGCAAGTCAGGTGTGAGATAAACTCTCCTTTCGTGGTAAAGATTGGAGAAGACGATTGACGGATTGACATTGAATGAGACGACAACTTCCAGGCACGACTCGGAATGATTTCAACTCGACGATCACTCATTATTAAAATTTAATTTATAAGAAGAGGCAAGAGGATATCACAACAGATCGGTACGACTATGGGGTTTTGAGGCAGGTTTCGGAACTCAACACCGAATTCGACACAAAATAAAAACTAAACCAATTTTACAAAAATAATATAAATATATATACATATATATGTAGAAAAATTTATAATATTTTTTTTTAAATTCAACGCACACCACACAACCCACTAAAACTGGTTGTATAAATATATTTATATATATAAACCCATATACAAATGTTTAAACAAATACATACATATATATATATATATATATATATATATATTGAACAAATTGTTTTCAAAACAACTCATACACACATACACATATAAATCTATAGCCCACGCACAAAATATATGCACACACAGCTACAATATAAATTATGATTTTATACTATATATATAAAACTCACAAAAATAACACAACACCAGAGACGCATACAGACAAAACTCATCCTCACACACACGCAACTCACCCTACTAAACACAACTACATCCAAATACAGAAAACACACACAACGTATATATTATATACACACTCACACACGCAATGAGGAGTTCAAGGCGGTGCGGCTCAGGTGGTGCTCAAGTCAGCGCTCAGGGTAGTTGGCTTAGGCTTTCAGGTGAGCAGTGGTGCGAACAGGAGAGGAGGGGACACGGTGGTAAGGGATGCGGGCAGTAGGAGGGTTCATATGGGGGTCAGTGGGTTCAGGAAAGTGCGGCTGGGTTTGACCAGGGCATCAACGAGTTCAGGTACAAAGGCAGGTGGGTGAGGCAAAGGCGGAGACGGTGGGGCGGGCTGCAATTGGTGGAAGGAAAGGTTGGAGTGGGTGGCAACAAGAGGTGACGTCGAATGGAAACTGTTGTGACAATTTTTTCCAGTAAATGAAAGGGGTAAGAAGAAAGTATATATAATTAAACGAAATGGATACAAGAAAAATGAAACGAATGGACTGATAGTTTGGGAATGTAAAAGGAACGGTTTAGAAATGGAAGAGTTGAACTGAACCAATGTTTTTTTTACAACATATATATAGTATATACTAACAGCTTTGGCAGAGGAAATGGATAGGTAGGCATTTAGAACGGTGCATTGGAACCACAACTGTCCTTCCCACAAAACAAAACATTTAGATTTCTCTCTTTTTTCCCTCATATATCAAGCACGGTTTGTGTTTTTTTTTCAATACTAAAGGGACCGCTATGCTTTGAAATGGAAACAAAAGGACGCATGGCTTTGCAAAGGAAAGAAAGTGCATGGAAGTGCATGCATACATAAAAATGGGAAGAAGTAAATGTGCGCATTCATTTATTTTATTTTATTTTAAACCGTGGCTTTTGAAATGCTAATAGATGCATCGAAATCTAAGGTGACTTGTTACAAACGAAGCACGTATGGAATAGAAAATGGAAACATACGAATTGAAACAGGAAACCAAAAAGGAAATGAATGTTACGTGCATGGATGTATAACATGTAAATGTGTCCCATTTTGAAATAAAAAATTAAATGTATGGCTTACTAAAATAAAAGAACAGGTTTTGCAGAACCAAAATGGCTAGAAAAATATGAGGGATCCGAATATGGACACTTCGAACTCAAATGACTACATTACAAAAATGAACTGCACAGCCTTTTGGAAATTTCAGTGCGAACCATGCACCAAAACTGACAAATGAATATATTGTGCTGATCAGCGCGACCAGACGAACACAACGATATATAATTTACAGTGTCAGGATGCTCCGTTCAAAAAGGCAATACGGACCCTTTTAAAAGAAGAATGGCTTGAGAAAACAATTAAACGGAGGTCAAAACGACCGAATTTCACGAAACGAATTTTATCGTTAGATTCGCGACAACAAGTAGAATATTTTTCATCTTTGTCCGAACTAGATTCGAAGAGATCACAAAATCGTTAAAATTTGAACTGGTATGCGCAGCTTTGCACTGAAAATTGCGCGATCGACAAACATTCAAATTTTCCAATGAAATTAATTTCTACGCTATGTCTGGCTAGACACATCTCAAATTTATTTTTTCCGGATTTTTATTTTTATATTACAGTTCATTTTTATTTGAGATATATAGATTGCCGCTACCGCAAATAATCGTCAAAACCGATGCAAATGAAGTGACTAAAATTTGATGTTTTCAATATAAAATTATTTAAATCACTTCTAAATGAAAATAACATAATATTAAAGATAAAAGTTTCATTATAAATCAATTTCATGTTTAATTTTTTAAGTAAATTCAAATTCAACTAAATAAACTCAATTTTATTTATATACAAAATAAGCTTGAAATTGAAAATTATATTCATATCAAATCAAATCCATTTGTTATATAAACCAAAATAAATTTAGTTTTTAATTCAAAATAAAAATAGTTATAAAAATACAAACAACTGAGTTCTAAACGAATAAAATAAAATCAAAATCAAAATTTAAAATGAAAATACACTTAAAATTCTAGGTTGTTACATTCTCCCCCACTTAAACTTTTTGTCCCCAAAAAGGAACGAGGTAGGGAAATAGTATTTAAATAATTAATATTTTTAAAATAATAGTTCAAATCTATCTTCATATCCATATATATATATATATATATATATATATATATAAATTAAAATATTTTCATACATATTTCAAAATAGTTTTAAGTATTCACTCGACGTCTCGATCGGCGTTATATATCTATCCCATTTCGAAACCCGAAAATAGATATCGATGATGTTGCGCAGTCATCACCAGAATCATTTTCAAGCGACTAGAGTGTGACTCTGTATCTATCAAATACTTATATGTTTTAACATATACGTTGATCAGACGTATATCCAAATCACTAGGTATTCAATATGCCAATTTTAACGTCAATTAAATACTCAAACATCATTTTATATTTAAAAAGAATATGTATCAAAATTTTCAAATCATATATTATAAATAATATATTTCAAATCATTAAAATTTCAAATAGGGAAATATATATTTTTCTCCCCCACTCATTTATTTATTAAAATTCTACTTCAATCTATAACAAATATACGACACTATACATAATATAATTCTATAGTATACCAAAGTATTTCCAAAATATATAGATGTTAACCTATATGAAATCTTTCACAAATATATTTATCAAAATTTCAATATTATACAAGGAAGTTATATGTTATAATACCTTTCAAAATACTTATTTCAAATCAACTTTTAATAAATATGAACTCGCTAGAAGACTTATACTCTCCTTCTATTTCTTACCTTGCTGTGGGAAAGATAATTTATAGAATTCGAGTTACAGCTAAACGAACGAAAGAACCTAATCAAGGAGGAACTATGAAGGAAGAATTATTCAAACGAAAGGGAAAATTCGAAAACAGAATTTTATATTTGGAAATATTTGTTTTAAAAACATTTAAAATCAATTTCTTAGTTTATTATGTTGAGGTTATATAAATTTAATTGTAGGTTATTGGTTTGTTATTTAACGTTTGAAAAATATTTGATAACTCGAAATTTAACAAGTTTACTGTCGTTCTTGATGACGTTAGGCATACGCTGGCCAGGCGCACGACAAAAATCTCTAAGTACTAAACATACTTGTTTTAACTCCCAGTGAAAATACTTAAAACATTTAGAATAGATATGAAAAATACTTCCCCCATGGATCGCGGTTACTCGGCGGTTGCGCTACTATCCCAGTAGAATCGCTTGTAACTGTAGGTATCACACCCCTCGAATTACGCCATGGTTGTTGCAATAGATCGCAGTTACGCGGCGGTTACGTCACTATCCCAATGAAATCGCATGTAACCGTAGGCATTGCGCCCCCAAATTATGCTATGGCGTCTAGATCGCAGTTACGCGGCGGTTACGCCACTATCCCAGTGGAATTTGTAACAACCCGGAAAATCAGAACCAGTTTAAAAATTTTAATTTGGCTATTTTAGTGGATTTTAAATATTTAAAATAAATTATTTTAAATAATAAAGGTCAAAAATATGTTTGAATCGATGTTTGAAAATAAGTACAATTATTTTAAATTATAAACAAGGCCTGAAATGGCGCGGTAGTTTCAAAATTGGAATTCAAACTTTGATTGACTGTACCTGGTGCAAAATAAAACGGAATTTAGTGAAACGAAAAATATTTAAATTTGTTTATGAATATCTTTCAAACAAATCTGAAAAATCGAAGTTTCATAGCGGGAATCAAAAGTTATGGCCAAATGAATTTTCAGAAAGGTCGCTATAGAGAATATGTAGCCCTTGAAAATAGACATTTTGCAAACGATCTCAGAATTCGACGAAACTACTTTTGTTGGATCCGGGATGTCAAATTATTACTAGATTTCAAATTCCATAATTTTTGAAGTTAATATGTGAGCGTGGCTAAGGAAAATGTGTTTGATCGATTTCAGTTAAATTGGATCGACCAGAAAATGGCCATTTTTCAAACGGTCTCAGAATTCGACGAAATCAGTTTTGTTGGGATCGTATCGTCAAAACATAGCTAGACTTATTTTTATGGAATTTTTGGGATCAGTTTGTGGCCCCGTCAAATTGAAATGTACGTTCAAATCAAATATTAAGTGTTTTATACTTTAATTTGAAGAATAACTGACTGTAACAGTCGAATGGGCCTACGAAACATATCCCATTGGGTTCAGAATGGGGGTATTTAGCTAGGGGCGACAATCGTTGGGTTTGAATTGGTGTTCGTATGGAGAAAGGGGTATTTTCGAATTTAAAGAAATTAAAAATAATTATAAAATAAATGGGCCAATCACGTTCAGCCTCACATTCTCTCTCCCCAATAATCAACCCAGGCGCACGATGGAAATAGAGCTCCAACTCCTCTCCTCTTTTTCTGCAAATCTACTCATTAAAATCGCTCCATCTAGTTATGGTTTTTGAAGATCATCTCGAGCTCTTCACATCCATATAAGGAGCACCCTCTATCATTGAGTATTTCGCCGGAATCACGCCTCTAAACTCCGGGTCTTTGAACCGCCGCCAAGCACAGTAGATGCCACCGAAGTGGGGCCCACTTTTGGTGCACGTGCGCCCCTCCTGGCGCTACAAGGTGGTGTCGTCCGATTCCAACAAAGTGCTTCGGTTTGATTGCAAATTGAAAACCTAGATTTGAATGGTTTATAGCAGGTAACGGCTGTTGATTTCTTAAACTGTTTTCAACTTCTAAAAACCGTTGCAAAGTGTGATTAACTTCTAAAAATCATATATTTTTCGTTTGTGGTTGAAATCCAGTGAAATAAGAGACAGTGGACTCGTGCGGACGTCTTCTACATTCCACAAGAGACCGGATATTTTTCTAAGCCTTCTACAATTGTTAGAGTCAAACCCAATGTGAGAATTTTGAAATTATAAATGAAATGGAAAAGACGATGTATAAATTATATAGTCAATGTACGAGTTATATAAGCGTTGTACACCTCATGTATAAGCGTTGTATAAGTTGTATGTTCGATGTATAAGTTATATATGCGTTGTAAAAATTATATATGCGTTGAAATGGTATTGAAATGAAATCGAAATATATTTACATACGAATATATATATATATACACACACACTCCCCTCGTCCATAGACCATGGACGATATAAATTGGTTGTGATATTGTTTGGATTATTGGTTAATGTGAAATTTGGTGAATATCATGAAAATTTGATTGTGGTTGAAATCTCAATAGGATTAGTATATGGGAAAATTCGTCTGCGTACGAACTAGATATTGAAATCCCCATTGTCAAAAGTTGCGAGGCTTTAAGGTAGAGCGAGGATCGTACTCGGAATGGTGCCGGTTTTAACTACCCTGTCATTATGCTGCCAAAATTTTCAATAATATTCACGTGTTAGAATTATTTTCATGTGTTGGAACTATATTCATATGTTGAAACCATATTCATGTGTTAAAACTATATTCATGTGTTGAATGACATTCATGTATTGAATAAATTCTTTGAAAGATAAAAATAACAATTTTATCATATATATAGGCTATATAAAATATTAGTGTTTTAAAATAAATTGTTTTAACACCAAAAATAACATTTTTACCTTATGTATGAACTATATAAAATAATCGTGTTTTGAAATAAATTGTTTTACAATAAAATTCACATTTTTATTATAGATATGAATTGTTAAAAATAGTGATGTGTTAAAATAATTATCTATTGGATAAAAATATCATTTTTATCAAATATATAGAATGAATATGGTTTTGAAATCGAAGAACGGATTTATATATATATAATTAAAATAAATAGAATAACGTAGCTACAGTTTGTATTTTGAAACCGTGATTTCAAACGATTATTCCGGGAAATCCGACCATCGGATTTTCCCGAAACCGTCGGGTTCGCTTTGGAAATATCTTTCCAACGACACCCACTTTGCAAAGATCCAATGGTTGGATTGTTTGGAATGTTTAATTCAAATCTGAATGAAAACAGCACCAGAATTGATTATATATATATATAAATATAATTAAAATAAATCGAATAACGACACTGCAATTCGTATTTTGAAATCGTAACTTCAAACGATAGTACCGGGAGATCCGACCGTCGGATTTTCCCAAAACTGGAACCGTTGGATTCGTTTTGAAAAGATCTTTCCAATGATGTAAAATTTGTAAAGATCCAACAGTTGGATTTTCAGATATGTGTAAATCGAATCTGAAGAAAAACAACGCCATGGCCGCGTTATGGCTTGAAGCGTCGTTTATATAAATTGGCTATTTTTAAATGAATAAAAATAGTGATAAATCGTGATAAAATATTGTAAATGATATGGGATGGAAATAAACTGAATTTGCTCGGTTTATTGGATATTTGATGGTTGAATGTGTTTGACGTGAAAATTACATTAAAGAATAAAATTATTGATGTTTAACCATTGAAAGGAGCTGATTTGAATTCTAAATATACATGAATTATTTGAAAAGGCCGAGTTAATTCTCATTTCAAATAATTGATCAACGGTTAGAAGTTGAAGATATGAAGACGGTGCAAGACCGACAATCTTCACATCGAATGGATGGTTGCTACTGATGCTCACGATGGGAGTAGCTACCTTGAAGGGGGCTAAAGTGGTAGCCGTCCGGACGTACTTGTTGATTGTACGGATGTGCGAGGTATAAGGTGCCTCCAGTTTCGTTCAGACCCAGAACGGACTTGTAAATGAATGTGTGTCTAACGTTGTATATTGACAACGTGGCATGCAGAGATGCTGTGATCAAAGCTTTTGTTGAAAAGCAGAGCTTTGTGATTGATGATCAAAGCATGGCTGTGATTTGTGTTTAGCGTTGTTTCGCGAGCCTCACACCCCAGTATGAGCCAGAAACGGGAGAAGACTTCAGGGAGGACATGCGTTTCCTTCTAGCTAGGAGTGGTGCTTTGGGTTTTACATGCCTGGGCATTTTACTTATGTGGATGATGGAAAGCGAGGCCTCGGTTAGTTCGGTCTCTTCGTAGCCGATGATTTGGTCGGATATGACCAGTTTACGCCCCAAAGGGCGGGGAAACGCAGTGTTTAGGCATTTTAATCCACATCGAGTGGACCGGCCCTGGCGATCCAAGGCTTGACTGAGTACTTGCCTGAGACATGGGCTAGATTGTCTCGAAGCCGTAAGGGCGATCCCTTGCCTTGGTTCATGACGGAAATCCAATTTCCAAATACGACATCGTGCGGTTTTGATTGTATACCTATATATGGTGACATGATATATGGTACCCATGCCATCTATGCATGATAGTTATGATTGAAATTGTTTTTGAAACATATAAACACTAGCAATAACATCAAATGATTTGTTTTGCTCATATCAAGCATATTTTGGCCATTATAAGGTAAAACTCTATCCTTCGGCTTGCGTTGCATTGTGTGATGGGAACTGAGTCTTATAATGGCTTCATTTTTATAAAAAGCATTGCAATGTTTAAAAGATTTACATGTTTTTAAAGCACTGGCAATCCAATGGAGTAAATCCATTTCGCGTTAGCGGCATGGTCCTGTGATTGGCCTTATTGGAAAATATGTTAAGTAGATTTCTCATACCATTCCCATGACTGACTCGTAGTTTGTTTCACTTGCAAACTCGGGTGCCCCTATTTCTACACGGGCAGCCTTGCATTTAGGTTTTAGCAGGGTCTTTTTGGATAGCTATGGAGCTGAAGACGGATTCTATCATTTATCTCTTTTTATGCTGTTCAGCTTCTGTTGTACATATTATGTTTTGTTTTCCGCTGTAGACATTTTATGTAAAGCTGAAATGATTTTGTACTAATTATGATCCTATATACTGTCTACCTCTGATGATTATTAATTCCAGTATATTCTGTCGTACATTATCTGGTGTATTTATTTATTTCTGTTCTGCTGTTATCTGTTTATGTGTTATATTCCAAAGATTACCGTTGCCTGGAACGGGGGTTTGGGGTCGTCACATCGTGGTATCAGAGCTTTGGTTAATCTTAGCTCAGGAATATAACATATTAACGAACTCGTCAGAAATAGAACCAGTAGTATTCTAGGACGAATAACTCATTACAGATAGGATCAGTAATATCATAGTATGAGTATAGCAGAATGAAATAGACCCCAGTAGACACATTGACATTAAAGTATATGTCTCTGTTGTAGAAATACCTTTTCTGTTGGCCTGACACTTTGTCTGCTATATGCAGACATAGAAAATGTGTAACAAACCGTATTTTTATAACATGTTAAAGTCATAAATCAAGGAAGAATTAAATTTGGAAATAAGAATCATGGGAAATGGGTTGCGCCGTTGCATTCGTCTCGGAATTATGCATGAAATCGAGTCCGAGTTTTCGAAAATCGGAGTTCGTATGACCAAGTTATGACCCTCAGAAGTTTCAGGATTTTAAATAAAATAAAACAGCTCGAAAATAAAGCCAGAAATTCGAAATTCAAACCCAGAGAAGGCTGGCGGGAAAATTCCCGCCCATATACCCAGGTCGACTGGGGAGTCGACCCCCCCTCCAACCAGGTCGACTTGGGTGTCGACCTCCCCATGATCAGATTGACTGGGGAGTCGACCTAGGGGTCGACCTACCTCCCGAACCCACTTCTTGAACCAGATGCATCCTGATGTATTTAGACTCGTTTTCTGTCCAGATTCGTCTGCCTAATCCTATATAAACTCACCTCTAGCCTCATTCTCTCCACACCATTTCATTATGTCCTGATGCTGCTTCTAAGATAATCAAAATAATAAGATAAAAAGGAAGAAAAAGGACTGCTCCTTCTCCATCAAGACTACGATTAGAGATTTGCAAATTGGGGGATTTCAATTAGAACACGATCAATCAAATAGAGATTCAACAATCAAATTCTGCTTTCTAATCCTCGATCCACGCAATGTAAGTTTTAGTTACTTTGAGATCTAAACTTGTTAATTGTAATCTGGACATGAGATAAAGTGAAATTTGACTTAAGCATGATAATCGGTTCATATCTATTCTTGTTCTTCTTGGATCTTGACATTTGGAATATTGCTTTGAAATCAGTTTGGGCCTATTCGCGTTGTAAACCAAATATTATCATGCCTATGACATCGAAACCATTGTTAATGGCCAAGGACTATGACTGAAAACATAAGACTAATGCTTATGCCTATGACTGAGAACATAAGACCATTGCCTATGACTATGACAAGGACAATTGTGGTTAATCACCTATGACTCGTGACTATGAATTACTGCCTATGATTATGAACATAAGACTATGACCATGACTTTGAAACTATTACAGTAAATTGTCTATGACTATTAAGGTAGTTTCCTAGAACTCTTTTGGATCAATATCCATGACTATTGTATAACTATTATGGTTAATTGACTATTATAGTTGATTGCTCACAACACTATAGTTGAAAACCATGTTGAACACTGAATTGGCATTTAGTTGGATCCCATACCTAGGGTGTGACTTGCTTAGTTTATTCGTTATTATGTACACTAAAAACCATTGACCCATTATCCTTGTATTTGGCTTGCTTGTGCATGCTTATTCTTTTATGTTAAGTTTTTATCAGGACTATCGCCTTAATTTTCTAGATTTGAAACCCTGTTAATTTCTATATGACAGTGATGTTGTAACCGATTATCTCAAGTTATATCATGCTAGTCTTGTAATCTCTTTTATCGCTTTATGCTTGTCCCTTCTGCCTATCATAATTTTGATGTTATTCCCTTTATCTCTAGATTTAGATTTGCTTGTAATTTAGATTGATTAACGTTTACATGCGATGGGTTTACGATTTGGGTAGATTAGGCAAAACATGAATTGGTTGTAAACATGAATCATGAACTTGATAATAGGCATAAGTTGAAACATGAAACTTGACACGAACTTGACATGAAATTTGAACATGGTCATGAGACTAGAATGAACTTGAAAATGGCTAACTCGAGGTTGGGTTGAGTTTGCAGTGTAAATCTGCCCGGAGCCCCCCGTCAAATCCAGTTACTGCAAACAATAGGATCCAATGTGAGTAGTTGGTCATATCGCACTTGAAACCCGAGGTTAGACTGAGTTGTGGTGTAAATCTGCCCGGAACCGTCTGACATATCCAGTGACCACAACAACAGGTCTAATGTGAGAGGTTGAGGTGCATTAATGAATTAATGCCACATGATAGGGTTAAGTCATGACCATGAAAGACAACACTTAACCAACTTGAGACATGATTGGTAGGGTTAGGTCATGAACTTGAACGACAACACCTAACCAACTTGACACGTGAATTGTAGGGCTAAGTCACGAACTTTAATGACAACACTTAGCCAATTTGACATGCTAGACTGATAAGGGTTAAGTCTCGAATTTAAATGACAACACTTAACCTATTGGACAGAAACCCTAGTTACGCGGTCCGTTTCAGCAGTAACCCACTAGATGTATCATGGTACCCTGGGACTAGGCAGGGTGGGGCACGATTACTGGGCTGATTGTAATCGACCAGAACGACGGCTGTGTGGGTGCGCCAGTGTAGCTTCAGGCGGGCTATGGTCGTGCACGTGGTCCGGAGTTGAAAATGCAGGCATTGGGCATCAGTAGGTTTATCTGTGCATGCTTGATTTGTGTCGGTGGTTGGCACCATAGGGCTTGATACACCCAATGGTGGACCTAGCACAGGTGACTACATTCGTGATAGGGCCGTATGACACAGAAACACAACGAGCTAGAACTTGTAGGGAGCCGATCGACTAGTGAATCGTTCCGTTGGACCTAGAAATGGGTCATTCACGATATTGGGCCAAGGGATCCTTTCATGGTTAATACTTGACATGGGCTGGGATACTAGTACAGTTGGTGCAGCGAACCTTGAATATGCGATGTTATACTTGATCTATACATTATTTATCATGTTATCTTAGTCTATCTTATCCATCTTGACATCATACTTATGTTCACTTTCAGTTTATACATGTCATGTTACCTTTACCTATTTTTATGCTGAAAGTCACTTGGACTTACCAGTCTTTATGACTGACCCGTTTCCTTTCGCCTCTTTTTCTTTCCTTTCTTCCCCCGGGTTCTCAGGGAGGAAACTCTAGCTCTTAGCTTGGATTTAGCTTGCTTTCTGTCATCTCATGTACGGTTTGGTCTTGAGTTATGCTATGGTTGCATGTCTGCTATTTTTGGGGAATAATTTACTTTTGCTATTTTAAGTTTATGCTTCTTTATTTAGAACTTGATGTAATGGAATAATGGCAACTTGTACTTTGGATATATGAGGTTTTGACTCTTTTCTTGAAAGAAATAAGATTTGGTTTTTAATTTCTACCGTTGCTTTATTTATGTTCTGTCTTGTGATATCTCTGTGTATGTTTACCTAGATAATGCTCCACCAAAACTAGTGCATTCCCTTTGTGAGTGACCCTAGCGGAGATGGGGTGTTACATTTGGTATCAGAGCAGAAGGTTACCAGACTTGGCAAAAAGCTTTTAAAAACCTTCTGAAACTATTTTCAAAACCGTTTATAAAGAAGCATTTTTCAAGAAAAGTTTATTTTGAAAAGGCTATTCCCCAAAAGCCATTAGCACTTTCCTTTGTTTCCTCGTTTGAATCTCTATCTTTTCGTTTTTCAGCATGTCTGGGAATCTTAACTTTCCAGAGGGCGTGCCAATACCTGGCTGGTTCAGGAGGTACTTAGAGGCTAGGGCCAACGATGCAGGCCCAACAGATATTCCTCCTCCAGCTGCAGCGATTCCTCCTCCTCCTCCTCGTGGAAATGCTTTCGCAAAGTCGTGTAAAGACTTCAAGGCTATGGGTGGAAAGGACTTCTATGGGACAGAATCCTTTGTGGAAGCGAGTAACTAGCTGAAGGAGACCGAAGATTTGTTCGTCATCTTCGAAGTTGACAACATGCAAAAGATACCGCTAGCGGTGTTGTTGCTTAAAGATGAAGCTTCGTATTGGTGGGAGATTACCCATGCTGAGAGGCTAGTGAAAACTTGGGAAGACTTCCGGATGAGATTTGAGATGAAATTTCTCTCCCAAGCTGAAAGAAGCCTGCAAATGGAAAAGTTCCTAACTCTTAAGCAAGGAAGCATGACGATCAGGGAGTATGTCAATCAGTTTAATCAGCTGGCCAGATTTGGGCTGGATTTAGTGAACACCCAACACAAGAAGGCTCTTTGCTTCGCCAGAGGTTTGAATGAGCCACTACACAACCTTGCTATGACTCATGTACCCATGGGGGCGACCTTTGAGAGCTTGGTGGATATGGCCTACTTCATGAAGAAGACGAGAATGGCAAGAAGGAGGTCAAGGTGAATGATTCTCAAAACAAGAAGAAAGACTCCGAGAAAGGAGGCAAGAACTACAACAATAATAATGACAACAAGACATGTGAGAAAAGAATGTGCCACTTCTGCGGTATTGAAGGGCATATAGTCCAGGATTTTAGAAAGAAGAAGATGAAGATGGGAGCATGCTTTCAGTGTGGTGAAACTGGACATATCAGCAAGAACTGCCCTAAGAAGCAAGGGCAAGCCCCACAAGCAAGACCTTCTGGGGGTATATCTTTAACTTCTTCTCCTTGATGCTTTGTTTTATCTTGCTTATCTTCTCGATCCTATCTTGAGAACCTTAGGTAGAACCATATGGATGGAAACATGTATTTGAAACATGTTATGGTTGATGTTTGCAAATGGTTGCAAGTGGTCGCAAGTGGTTGCTCATGGATGCATAACACACATTAGGCACTAGATCGGCTCAGACGCGATTTCATATTGCATATGCATGAGTGTTTATACTTGTTTATGGATGAAATTGAATGTATTATCATGTGGATGTTGCATATGGATGAATGTTTGTGCACACATATAGTGTTTATGTGACTAGGATTATTTGCATACATGTTGGATTCATGACACTAAACATATTTTGCATTAAGAAGATCAAACAGGCCTAATCATTTGCATTAGATAAGGAACATATACACACACTTTCTGCATATGTTCATGTAGCATTAGAAATCTTTTAAGGACAATGATTGCCCGTGAATGATGGTTGAGTAGATGGATGATTGGATGATAGGATATATTCTTCCTAACTTATAGATTTCGGGGATGAAATCCTTTAAGGAGGGGAGAATGTAACAACCCGTATTTTTATAACATGTTAATGTCATAAATCAAGACAGAATTAAATTTTGAAATAAGAATCAGGGGAAACGGGTTGCGCCATTGCGTTCGTCTCGGAATTCTACATGAAATCGAGTCCGCATTTTCGAAAATCGGAGTTCGTATGACCAAGTTATGACCCTCAGAAGTTTCAGGAATTTAAATAAAATAAAACAGCTCGAAAATAAAGCCAGAAATTCGAAATTCAAACCCAGAGAAGGCTGGAAGGAAAATTTCTGCCCATATACCCAGGTCGACTAGGGAGTCGACCCCCCCAACCAAGTCGACAGGGGTGTCGACCTCGCCATGACCAGGTCGACTAGGGAGTCGACCTGGGGGTCTACCTACCTCCCGAACCCACTTCTTGAACCAGATGCATCCTGATGTATTTAGACTCGTTTTCTGTCTAGATTCGTCTTCCTAATCCTATATAAACTCACCCCTAGCCTCATTCTCTCCACACCATTTCATTCTGTCCTTATGCTGCTTCTGAGATGATCAAAATAATAAGATAAAATGGAAGAAAAAGGACTGCTCCTTCTCCATCAAGACTATGCTTAGGGATTTGCAAATTGGAGGATTTCAATTAGAACACGATCAATCAAATAGAGATTCAACAATCAAATTCTGCTTTCTAATCCTTGATCCACGCAATGTAAGTTTTAGTTACTTTGAGATCTAAACTTGTTAATTGCTATTTGGACAAGAGATAAAGTGAAATTTGACTTAAGCATGATAATCGATTCATATCTATTCTTGTTCTTCTTGGATCTTGACATTTGGAATATTGCTTTGAAATCAGTTTGGGCCTATTCGCGTTGTAAATCAAATAATATCATGCCTATGACATTGAAACCATTGTTAATGACCAAGGACTATGACGAGAACATAAGACTAATGCCTATGCCTATGACTGAGAACATCAGACCATTGCCTATGACTATGACAAGGACAATTGTGGCTAATCACCTATGACTCGTGACTATGAACTACTGCCTATGATTATGAACATAAGACTATGACCACGACTTTGAAAATATTACAGTAAATTGCCTATGACTATTAAGGTAGTTGCCTAGAACTCTTTTGGATAATTATCCATGACTATTGTATAACTATTGTGGTTAATTGACTATTATAGTTGATTGCTCACAACACTATAGTTGAAAACCATGTTGAACACCGAATTGGCATTTAGTTGGATCCCATACCTAGGGTGTGACTTGCTTAGTTTATTCGTTATTATGTACACCAAAAACCATTGACCCATTATCCTTGTATTTGGCTTGCTTGTGCATGCCTATTCTTTTATGTCAAGTTTTTATCAGGACTATCGCCTTATTTTGCTAGATTTGAAACCCTGTTAATTTCTATATGACAGTGATGTTGTAACCGATTATCTCAAGTTATATCATGCTAGTCTTGTAATCTCTTTTATCGCTTTATGCTTGTCCCTTCTGCCTATCATAATTTTGATGTTATACCCTTTATCTCTAGATTTAGATTTGCTTGTAATTTAGATTGATTAACGTTTACATGCGATGGGAGTATGATTTGGGTAGATTAGGCAAAACATGAACTGGTTGTAAACATGAATCATGAACTTGATAATAGGCATAAGTTGAAACATGAAACTTGACACGAACTTGACATGAAACTTGAACATGGTCATGAGACTAGAATGAACTTGAAAATGGCCAACTCGAGGTTGGGTTGAGTTTGCAGTGTAAATCTGCCCGGAGCCTCCCGACCAATCAAGTTACTGCAAACAATAGGATCCAATGTGAGTAGTTGGTCATATCGCACTTGAAACCCGAGGTTAGACTGAGTTGTGGTGTAAATCTGCCCTGAACCGTCCGACATATCCAGTGACCACAACAACAGGTCCAATGTGAAAGGTTGAGGTGCATTAATGAATTAATGCCACATGATAGGGTTAAGTCATGAACATGAAAGACAACACTTAACCAACTTGAGACATGATTGGTAGGGTTAGGTCATGAACTTGAACGACAACACCTAACCAACTTGACACGTGAATTGTAGGCCTAAGTCACGAACTTAAATGACAACACTTAGCAAATTTGACATGCTAGACTGATAAGGGTTAAGTCTCGAATTTTAATGATTAACCTATTGGACGGAAACCCAAGTTACGTGATCCGTTTCAACAGTAACCCACTAGATGTATCATGGTACCTTGGGACTTGGCAGGGTGGGGCACGATTACTGGGCTGATTGTAAGCGACCAGAACGACGGCTGTGTGGGTGCGCCAGTGTAGCTTCTGGCGGGCTATGGTCGTGCACGTGGTCCCGAGTTGAAAAAGCAGGCATTGGGCATCAGTAGGTTTATCTGTGCATGCTTGATTCGTGTCGGTGGTTGGCACCATAGGGCTTGATACACCCTATGGTGGACCTAGCACAGGTGACTACATTCGTGATAGGGCCGTATGACACAGAAACACAACGAGCTAGAACTTGTAGGGAGCCGATCGACTAGTGAATCGTTCCGTTGGACCTAGAAATGGGTCATTCACGATATTGGGCCAAGGGATCCTTTCATGGTTAATACTTGACATGGGCTGGGATACTAGTACAGTTGGTGCAGCGAACCTTGAATATGCGATGTTATACTTGATCTATACTTGATTTATCATGTTATCTTAGTCTATCTTATCCATCTTGACATCATACTTATGTTCACTTTCAGTTTATACATGTCATGTTACCTTTACCTGTTTTTATGCTGAAAGTCACTTGGACTTACAAGTCTTTATGACTGACTCGTTTTCTTTCGCCTCTTTTTCTTTCGTTTCTTCCCCCAAGTTCTCAGGGAGGAAACTCTAGCTCTTAGCTTGGATTTAGCTTGCTTTCTGTCAGCTCATGTACGGTTTGGTCTTGAGCTATGCTATGGCTGCACGTATGCTATTTTTGGGGAATAACTTACTTTTGTTATTTTAAGTTTATGCTTCTTTATTTAGAACTTGATGTAATGGAATAATGGCAACTTGTACTTTGGATATATGAGGTTTTGACTCTTTTCTTGAAAGAAATAAGATTTGGTTTTTAATTTCTACCGCTGCTTTATTTATGTTCTGTCTCGTGATATGTCTGTGTATGTTTACCTAGATAATGCTCCACCAAAACTAGTGCATTCCCTTTGTGAGTGACCCTAGCAGAGGTGGGGTGTTACATTTGGTATCAAAGCAGAAGGTTACCAGACTTGGCAAAAAGCTTTTAAAAACCTTCTGAAACTATTTTCAAATCCGTTTATAAAGAAGCATTTTTCAAGAAAAGTTTATTTTGAAAAGGCTATTCCCCAAAAGCCATTAGCACTTTCCTTTGCTTCCTCGTTTGAATCTCTATCTTTTCGTTTTTCAGCATGTCTGGGAATCTTAACTTTTTAGAGGGCGTGCCAATACCTGGCTGGTTCAGGAGGTACTTAGAGGCTAGGGCCAACGATGCAGGCCCAGCAGATATTCCTCCTCTAGCTGCAGCGATTCCTCCTCCTCGTGGAAATGCTTTCGCAAAGACGTGTAAAGACTTCAAGGCTTTGGGTGGAAAGGACTTCTATGGGACTGAGTCCTTTGCGAAAGCGAGGAACTGGCTGAAGAAGACCGAAGATTTGTTCGTCATCTTCGAAGTTGACGAAATGCAAAAGATACAGCTAGCGGTGTGGTTGCTTAAAGATGAAGCTTCGTATTGGTGGAAGATTACCCATGCTGAGAGGCCAGTGGAAACTTGGGAAGACTTCCGGATGAGATTTGAGATGAAATTTCTCTCCCAAGCTGAAAGAAGCCTGCAAATGGAAAAGTTCCTAACTCTTAAGCAAGGAAGCATGACGATCAGGGAGTATGTCAATCAGTTTAATCAGCTGGCCAGATTTGGGCTGGATTTAGTGAACACCCAACACAAGAAGGCTCTTTGCTTCGTCAAAGGTTTGAATGAGCCACTACACAACTTTGTTATGACTCATGTACCCATGGGGGCGACCTTTGAGAGCTTGGTGGATATGGCCCTACTCCATGAAGAAGACGAGAATGGCAAGAAGGAGATCAAGGCGAATGATTCTCAAAACAAGAAGAAAGACTCCGGGAAAGGAGGCAAGAACAACAACAACAATAATGACAACAAGACACGTGAGAAAAGAAATTGCCACTTCTGCGGTATTGAAGGGCATATAGTCCAGGATTGTAGAAAGAAGAAGATGAAGATGGGAGCATGCTTTCAGTGTGGTGAAACTGGACATATCAGCAAGAACTGCCCTAAGAAGCAAGGGCAAGCCCCACAAGCAGGACCTTCTGGGGGTACATCTTTAACTTCTTCTCCTTGATGCTTTGTTTTATCTTGCTTATCTTCTCGATCCTATCTTGAGAACCTTAGGTAGAACCATATGGATGGAAACATGTATTTGAAACATGTTATGGTTGATGTTTGCAAATGGTTGCAAGTGGTCGCAAGTGGTTGCTCGTGGTTGCATAACACACATTAGGCACTAGACTGGCTCAGACACGATTTCATACTGCATATGTATGAGTGTTTATACTTGTTTATGGATGAAATTGAATGTGTTATCATGTGGATGTTGCATATGGATGAATGTTTGTGCACACATATAGTGTTTATATGACTAGGATTATTTGCATACATGTTGGATTCATGACACTAAACATATTTTGCATTAAGAAGATCAAACAAGCCTAATCATTTGCATTAAATAAGGAACATATACACACACTTTCTGCATATGTTCATATAGCATTATAAATCTTTTGAGGACAATGATTGCTCGTGAATGATGGTTGAGTAGATGGATGATTGGATGATAGGATATATTCTTCCTAACTTAGAGATTTCGGGGACGAAATCCTTTAAGGAGGGGAGAATGTAACAACCCGTATTTTTATAACATGTTAACATCATAAATCAAGACAGAATTAAATTTTGAAATAAGAATCAGGGGAAACGGGTTACGCCATTACGTTCATCTCGGAATTCTGCATGAAATCGAGTCCGTGTTTTCGAAAATCGGAGTTCGTATGACCAAGTTATGACCCTCAGAAGTTTCAGGAATTTAAATAAAATAAAACAGCTCGAAAATAAACCCAGAAATTCGAAATTCAAACCTAGAGAAGGCTGGCGGGAAAATTCCCGCCCATATACCCAGGTCGACTGGGGAGTCGACCCCCCCCCCCCCAACCAGGTCGACTGGGGTGTCGACCTGCCCATGACCAGGTCGACTAGGGAGTCGACCTCGGGGTCAACCTGCCTCCCGAACCCACTTCTTGAACCAGATGCATCCTGATGTATTTAGACTCGTTTTCTGTCCAGATTCGTCTTCCTAATCCTATATAAACTCACCCCTAGCCTCATTCTCTCCGCACCATTTCATTCTCTCCTTATGCTGCTTCTGAGATAATCAAAATAATAAGATAAAATGGAAGAAAAAGGACTGCTCCTTCTCCATCAAGACTACGCTTAGAGATTTGCAATTTGGGGGATTTCAATTAGAACACGATCAATCAAATAGTGATTCAACAATCAAATTCTGCTTTCTAATCCTCGATCCACGCAATGTAAGTTTTAGTTACTTTGAGATCTAAACTTGTTAATTGTAATTTGGACATGAGATAAAGTGAAATTTGACTTAAGCATGATAATCGATTCATATCTATTCTTGTTCTTCTTGGATCTTGACATTTGGAATATTGCTTTGAAATCAGTTTGGGCCTATTCGCGTTGTAAATCAAATATTATCATGCCTATGACATTGAAACCATTGTTAATGGCCAAGGACTATGACTGAGAACATAAGACCACTGCCTATGACTATGACAAGGACAATTGTGGCTAATCACCTATGACTCGTGACTATGAATTACTGCCTATGATTATGAACATAAGACTATGACCATGACTTTGAAACTATTACAGTAAATTGCCTATGACTATTAAGGTAGTTGCCTAGAACTCTTTTGGATAATTATCCATGACTATTGTACAACTATTGTGGTTAATTGACTATTATAGTTGACTTCTCACAACACTATAGTTGAAAACCATGTTGAACACCGAATTGGCATTTAGTTGGATCCCATACCTAGGGTATGGCTTGCTTAGTTTATTCGTTATTATGTACACCAAAAACCATTGACCCATTATCCTTGTATTTGGCTTGCTTGTGCATGCCTATTCTTTTATGTCAAGTTTTTATCAGGATGTGCACGTGGTGACTACATTCGTGATAGGGCTGTATGACACAGAAACACAACGAGCTAGAACTTGTAGGGAGCCGATCGGATAGTGAATCATTCCGTTGGACCTAGAAATGGGTCATTCACGCTATTGTGCCAAGGGATCCTTTCATGGTTAATACTTGACATGGGCTGGGATAGTAGTACAGTTGGTGCAGCGAACCTTGAATATGCGATGCTATACTTGATCTATACTTGATTTATCATGTTATCTTACTCTATCTTATCCATCTTGACATCATACTTATGTTTACTTTCAGTTTATACATGTCATGTTACCTTTACCTGTTTTTATGCTGAAAGTCACTTGGACTTACCAGTCTTTATGACTGACCCGTTTCCTTTCGCCTCTTTTTCTTTCGTTTCTTCCCCCAGGTTCTGAGGGAGGAAACTCTAGCTCTTAGCTTGGATTTAGCTTGCTTTCTGTCAGCTCATGTACGGTTTGGTCTTGAGCTATGCTATGGCTGCACGTCTGCTATTTTTGGGGAATAATTTACTTTTGCTATTTTAAGTTTATGCTTCTTTATTTAGAACTTGATGTAATGGAATAATGACAACTTGTACTTTGGATATATGAGGTTTTGACTCTTTTCTTGAAAGAAATAAGATTTGGTTTTTAATTTCTACCGTTGCTTTATTTATGTTCTGTCTTGTGATATCTCTGTGTATGTTTACCTAGATAATGCTCCACCAAAACTAGTGCATTCCCTTTTGATTGACCCTAGCGGATATAGAAGTTCTATTCAAACTAATGAGCCAGTTGTGCTCTCGCAGCCATAATCAGATATAGAAGTTCTATTCAAATGAGTGGCAGAAGCAGAAGAAATAATACTATGGTTCAACAAACTGATGAGCCAGTTGTGCTCCCGCAGCCAGAATCAGATATAGAAGTTCTATTCAAGAGATATCGAAATCTGGGTGGAGTACTTTTCTTGAGCAAATAATCTATTACTGAAACTCAAGCATAGGTGCGCTCTGCAGAGAAATTTTTTGAAGGTTTAAAGCTGAGAGATGACCAAAAAAGATTACTGGCATCTTGGGCACTCAAAGACGTAGCTTTGTTCTAGTGGGATTCGATTATTAAGGATAATCCAGAAGGTAATATTACCTGGGATAGATTTAAAGATATTTTTAGTGAAAGATTTATTCCTTCAGAAGCAACTGAGTGGTTATGTGATGAATTCTATTATCTAATACAAGGAGATATGACCATTCCAGAATATCATAAGAAATTCAATGAACTTTCTCATTTTGCCCTTCATCTAATTCAAAATTCGAAGAGGAAGAATCTGAGGCTTATTAACGGGCTCCGAAGAAAGTACCAAAGTAGTGTAATGAGGCATGCGAAGCTTCCTTTTTTTGAAATGATATACATGGCTTATCAGTATGAAGATCTAGATAAGCGAGGCCTTTTTGACGACGAAGAGAAAGTCAGATCGAGCTGAGGCCAGAAAGAAGCCTAGAGTCAATAGGAAAAAGGTTAAGTCTGAGAGAGAACCCATAACGACTGCCATATGCAATAACTGCAAGAAGCCAGGGCATTTTCAGGGGAATTGCAAATCCTCGAAGAAAGAAAGAGATGTTGGATCTAAGCCCAATAAGGAGCAAAAGAAATCTCATGGTACAAGGGAATGCTATAAGTGTCACCGGATAGGTCATCTTGCTAGAAATTGCCTGCTATCAGAGAGGTCTGAAGTAGTACAGGTAAATGAAGTGGCAGAAACTTCAGAACCCTCAACTAGCCAGGGAAGGCCAGATGTTTTAGAAGGCATGCTTACTGTTAAAGATATTTAGGTTAAAGTACTGTTTGATACAGGCGAGTCACGAAGCTTTATTGCAAAGAATGCGGTTAAGAAACCGGTTTTAAATTTGAAAAAGCTCAAAGAACCCATGGCTGTCCATAATCTGGTTGGGGGTTCCCTCGATCTTAGTTGGGTTTGTGGGGTGCCTATCTCTTTTTCCCGTTATCGGTTCCCTACCATCACGATCGTCATGAATTTTACCGAATTCGATCTTATTCTAGGATTGGATTGGTTAACCAAATATGAAGCTGAGTTTAAATGTGCTGATAGAGTTGTTAAGGCAAAAAAAAAGTTCGGGGAATATATAACCATTCCATGTGAAGGTCTGAATTCTGATAGAAAAGACTTCTGGGCAGCTTTGGATGTTTCTCCTGCTCAATTAGAACTTGTTCCTGTCATTCCGGAGAATATTCCGGTCGACATAGAAAATATTCCACTTGTCAAGAACTATGCGGATGTGTTCGAAGAAGTTGTTAGCTTACCTCCGCAGAGAGAAATTGATTTTAAAATCTCTTTAGTTCCGAATGCAAGACCAGTAGTTCATGCTATTCGAAGAATGACCTTGAAGAAAAAAGAAGAGTTAGACAGTCAAACTCGACAGCTAGTATGGAAGGGTCTGATCAGGCCTAGTTTCTATGATTGGGGAGCAGCTGTGGTATTTGTTTCGAAGTCAGATGGTACCCTCAGATTATGTGTGGATTATCATGACTTGAACAAGCAGATGCTGATGAACAAATATCCATTGCCGCGAATTTATGATTTGTTGGATCGATTGAATGGCACACAAGTATTTTCACGAATGGACCTAGCTACAGGTTTCCATCAGCTTCGTATTGCCGAAGAGTGTGTTCCTTTGATAGCATTCAGAGGTCCAAACTTATTCTACGAGTGGTTAGTAATGTCGTTCGGCTTATGTAACGCTCCAGCTTATTTCGTCGATCTAATGAACCCGGTATTCAGAGAAGTATTGAATAAATTTGTTTTGGTTTTCATTGATGACATATTGATCTTCTCTAAGTCAGAAAGCGAACATAAATAACATTTGGAACAAGTGTTAGAAATTCTCAGAAAGAATGTTTTAAAAGAAATTTTTTCCAAATGTATATTATGGCAAGAAGAAGTCAAATTTCTTAGCCACGTCGTGTCAAAGCAAGGAATTTCAGTGGATACCAGAATCACTACTATTCAGAATCGGAAACAGCCTCGTACACCCATAGAAGTCCGAAGTTTTCTCGGATTGGCCAGTTATTATCGGAAATTCATTAAGGATTTTGCAAAGACATCTAGTTCCTTAACCAAGCTTACTAAGAAACATTCGAGATTCAATTGGACTCCAGAATGTGAGGCAGCTTTCCAGAAGATGTAGTTAAAACTGACGACTGCTCCAGTGTTAACAATAATTGATGGCAATCAGGACTTGAAAGTCTGGACAGATGCTTCTGAAGAAGGTCTTGGTGCAGTATTAATGCAAAGAGGCCAAGTAGTTGCTTATGCTAGCCGTCAATTGAAACCACATGAAAAGAATTATGCGACTCATGATCTTGAGTTGTTAGCCATCGTGTTTGCTATGAAAATCTGGAGGCATTATCTATTGGGTGAGAAGTTCGAATTATATACTGATCATCAATCATTGAAGTATTTATTCACCCAGAAGGATCTGAATATGAGATAGCAGCGTTGGTTAGAATTTCTCGTGGCATATGATCTTGATATCTTATATACTCCGGGGAAAGCTAATGCTGTGGCTGATGCGCTCAGCAGAAAAAATGTAATTCTCGCCAGTCTTATCATCATGCCTTCCTTTATTAATAGCATATCTGCTCTTCAAAAGGATGATCACTTCATTCAGAAGATTGGAGAGAGAATTCAGAAAGGCAAGCCCTCTTGTTTTTAGATCGATAACGATGGGATTCTGAGGTTAAAATGTTGGATTTGTGTTTCGAACATTCCTGAACTCCGGAGAGAAGTATTGGATGAATGTCACAAAGCCAAACTTAGTATCCATCAAGGAATGAGCAAAATGTATAATGATATCAAACTCACTTTCTGGTGGAAATCTATGAAACGAGACATTTCTTTATACGTTAGCCGGTGTGCTACTTGTCTGCAAGTCAAAAGCGATCAACAGAAACTAGCTGGACTGTTGCAACCGTTGGAAATTCCCGGTGGGAAGTGGGAATAGATTTCTATGGATTTCATAGATGGTTTGCCCAGAACTAGGAAGCGAAATGACAGTATTTGGGTGATCGTAGATCGTCTCACGAAGACCGCCCATTTCATACCTGTCAGATCGAATAAAACTGCTCAGAGTCTGGCACAGATTTATATTAGAGAAATTGTTATACTTCATGGAGTTCCCATGAGTATCGTTACCGTTCGTGGCCCGATTTTGCTAGTAAATTTTGGGAAGCATTCCAAGCAGAATTGGGAACGAAACTGAACTTGAGCACCGCATATCATCCTCAAATAGATGGTCAAACTGAGAGGATGAATCGTATTCTAGAAGATTTATTGCGGGCTTGTGTTAATGATTTTGGCGGATCGTGGGAAGACCATTTGCATTTGGCTGAGTTCTCATACAACAACAGCTACCAAGCGAGCCTGACAATGTCACCATTCGAAGCACTGTATGGTAGGCCGTGCCGATCTCCTGCTTGTTAGGTAGAACCTGGTAATAGACTCGTGTTGGGACCCGATATGATTCGCGAAGCTGCGGACAAAGTCGATTTCGTTAAGAAACGATTACTAGCCGCTCAAAGCTGACAAAAGAGCTATGCAGATAAGAGAAGAAGAGATTTATCATTTGTTGTTGGCGACCACGTGTATTTGAAGGTATCTCCGATGAGAGGAGTAATCCGGTTCGGTAAAACAGGAAAATTGGCGCCTAAATTTATTGGTCCGTTTCCTATTCTAGAACTGATTGGAACTCTCGCTTATAGGGTTCAATTACCAGATTGGTTGCTGAGAGTGCATGATTTATTTCACGTATCTCAGCTTCGAAAGCATGTACATGATCCAGACTTGATCGTGGAAGAAGCAGCGCAATGGGATATAGAAATTACTCCGGAATTGGCTGTAAGAAGAGTGCCGCTAGAGATTATTGGCAAAGAAACTAAAGAGCTGAGGAACAAGAAGGTTCACTTAGTCAAAGTGCAATATAGTGGAGATCCACAAGATTGTACTTGGGAAACTGAGGAAAGCATTAAGAAAGCCTATCCCAAATGCAGGGTGGATATCTCTGATTGACTCTGGTGCAAGGTACATTTAACATATTTTGCATTTCCATTTTGTTCTCTACTTTGTTGTTGCTTTCTTTGCATGGATGTGAATTTTTTAATTATATAGTCTGGATGATTTAAAAGAATATATGAATTAATTAGTATGCTTTGGAAAGTTAAAAATAAATTGATTACTGTATGTGTTGTGTGATTTAGAATTTGATTGATTAAACTATTGGAATGATAATTAATTTAATCGATAAGAGAATGAATGGTAGATTTATTCAAATGAATCAAATATTGAACGGATTTAAAATAGATAGAGATATATACATGCACACCATATATGTTTGAACAGGTAAATGGATTAGCTGTTGAGTAAAGAATTTATTTGCGTGCTCGACAAATAGGTAAACCTTAATGAGTTGGTTGCGCAATTTTATTATTATATCAACTCCTATGAATGCCATTGAATGCGGAGTGCTGGTTGTTCTGTGTGTAATAATAAATGTCGCCATAGGATAGTAACAATTAATTTTGAACTACAACACATGGAATACACCTTGAAGATAGGCATACTTCATCATATACAACATAAGCATTTGGAGCTTGGGTGACGAGGTTGAAGATTTACCATACGAGCGAGAGGCTTGTATGGCGATGACTATATTTTACAGGTTGAACTGATGACTGATATGGACCATATAAAATGTAATGGTAAATTGCAAGATTAATAAAAACCCTAACGGGTCTAGAGATGACAATAAACACATCTCTCTGGTCATTAAGGCACAAAAACAATTTATTGGGTGACGGGAATTTATTCTCTGGAGTTATGGTCTATACACACTCCCCTGTGGACACTGGAATATATCACTGTAAATATGTGTATGCTTATTAGGATTTATTGAGTACCTAATACGGCCCAATAAATTTCCAAACCCCTCCCCGTACAAAGGAGGTTATGGCGAAATTTTTCGAAAATTTAGGGTGTTAGCCAAATTTTTGAAGATTTTGAAAATCCTTAGAAACTGAAAAGTTGAAGAATGAAAGCCAGAAGGAAATTTGAGTTGGTTAATTAAGCAACTTTCGACTTCATTCCTTTTCGGGGACGAAAAGATTTTAAGTGAAGGAGATTGTAACAACCCGAAAAATCAGAACCAGTTTAAAAATTTTAATTTGGCTATTTTAGTGGATTTTAAATATTTAAAATAAATTATTTTAAATAATAAAGGTCAAAAGTATGTTTGAATCGATGTTTGAAAATAAGTATCATTATTTTAAACTATAAACAAGGCCTAAAATGGCGCGGTAGTTTCAAAATTGGAATTCAAATTTTGATTGACTGTACCAGGTGCAAAATAAAACGGAATTTAGTGAAACCAAAAATATTTAAATCTGTTTATGAGTATCTTTCTAATGAGTCTGAAAAATCGAAGTTTCGTATCGGGAATCAAAAGTTATGGCCAAATGAATTTTCAGAAAGGTCGCTATAGAGAATATATAGCCCTTGAAAATAGATATTTTGCAAACGACCTCAGAATTCGACGAAACCACTTTTATTGGATCTGAGATGTCGAATTATTGCTAGGTTTCAAATTCCATAATTTTTGAAGTTAATATGTAAGAGTGGCGAAGGAAAATGTGTTTGGTCGATTTCAGTTAAATTGGATCAACCAGAAAATGGCCATTTTTCAAACGGTCTCAGAATTCGACAAAATCAGTTTTGTTGTGCCGTATCGTCAAAACATAGCTAGACTTATTTTCTTGAATTTTTGGGATCAGTTTTCGCCCCGACAAATTGAAATGTACGTTCAAATCAAATATTGAATGTTTTATACTTTAATTTGAAGAACAACTAACTATAACAGTCGAATGGGCCTACGAAACATAACTCGTTGGGTTCGGAATGGGGGTATTTAGCTAGGGGCGACAGTCCTTGGGTTTGAATTGGTGTGCGTATGGAGAAAGGGGTATTTTCGGATTTAAAGAAATTAAAAATAATTATAAAAATAAATGGGCCAATCACGTTCAGCCTCACATCCTCTCTCCCCGATAATCAACCCAGGAGGACGGAAATAGAGCTCCACCTTCTCTCCTCTTTTTCTGCAAATCTACTCATTAAAATCGCTCCATCTAGTTATGGTTTTTGAAGATCATCTCGAGCTCTTCACATCCATATAAGGAGCACCCTCTATCATTGAGTATTTCGCCAGAATCGCGCCTCCAAACTCCGGGTCTTTGAACCGCCGCCGAGCACAGTAGATGCCACCGAAGTGGGCCCCACTTTTGGCGCATGCGCCCCCCTCCTTGCGCTACAAGGTGGTGTCATCCGTTTCCAACAACGTGCTTTGGTTTGATTGCAAATTGAAAACCTAGATTTGAACGGTTTATAACAGGTAACGGCTGTTGATTTCTTAAACTATTTTCAACTTATAAAAACCGTCGCAAAGTGTGATTAACTTCTAAAAATCATATCTTTTTCATTTGTGGTTGAAATCCAGTGAAACAAGAGACGGTGGACTCGTGCGGACGTCTTCTACATTCTACAAGAGACCGAATATTTTTCTGAGCCTTCTATAATTGTTGGAGGAGTGGAACCCAATGTGAGATTTCTGAAATTATAAACGAAATGGAAAAGACGATGTATAAATTATATAGTCAATGTATGAGTTATATAAGCATTGTACACCTCATGTATAAGCATTGTATAAGTTATATGTTCGATGTATAAGTTATATATGCATTGTAAAAATTATACATGCGTTGAAATGGTATTGAAATTAATTGAAATGAAATCGAAATATATTTACATACGAATATCTATATATATATACTCCCCTCGTCCACTGTAATGACCCGGAAATCCGGTCCAATTTGAGCTGACCAAAAACACAAGTCCAACCCCAAATTAAACTGAAAATCGGGAAATTAATAGAAAGAAAACAGAGGGTGAGGATAGATAAGATAGAAACTTAGAATAGAAGAATAAGAAGAACACAACATCAGAGTAACACGAACCTCACAGCGGAACGAATAACATATAATAGATAACATATCATTGAAATAAAGGTTTTACTTGAATATACATATCATTATTAAGTACATCACTTACAACACAATGGAAATAAACTATAGCTATATGATCCTGAAGCCTCCTGCTCCAAGCTCTTCCAATATATCCGTAAATCCCGACTACTTGATTGCCCGTACAAAATTGGGCACCTAAGAGTTTAGGGAAAACAAAACAAAATAAACTCTGGGTCAGTCATGGGACTGGTATGAGTAAAACAGTTTAAGCCATTAAACGATATCTCATAAGACCACGCCGTATAACGGAACGGGTTTTTCCCTTATGAGAATCAAAAATATCTTTATATCAAAAACCTTTTGATATTATAATAATGTCTATCAACCACAACTATAATAATCATCTAGCAGAAACGCTTTCATCTCAAGTTCTACATATATAGTATACAATCAAAACCGCAAGCACGTATTGGGTAATGGATTTTCAACTATGACAAGGTATAGAACCACCTTTCACTAGTGTACCTCTAGAAAGGAATACACTTGATTCAACAAGAACATCTTGCAACCCGGCCACACATGACCGACCACTCATTTCGCTTGAGTGTATCGAATGTATATCACCAACGGTTGGGATCAGCAACTGTTTCCCGAATGGGACAGCATCAACAATAGATTTTTAGAAGTAAATGAAACTCTAGATCAGGTGATTATACACCCTACTTCACAGCGACCGACTTAGCCATGTTGCGTGCCCGATTTCTGTCATTTACCGGATGTGAGGCTAGAAGCTACGCTTTATCATCACACCAGATTCACTTTGAATGTCACATCGTCAAATCCATCAAATCACCGATTGACGTCTATAATAGTACATTATGTGTTAGCTAAAGAAGTTTTCTTCTCCGCTTCCACTCTTGGTACGGTTGAAGAAATCAATGTCCATGACCTTTCTAGAAATACTCTGTCAGACATTCATCCGTACTAGTCATCCAGGAGTAGGATGAACCGAAGGCACTATTCAGTACATCCATCTTAGGCACTGTTATCTAAGACTTATATAATAGCCCTTGCACTTTACTCCATCTTCAATTCTCCTTGGCATATATGATTCACAACGCTTATGCCAATACAGAGTGGTTCTTTGGATAATAATCCAACCGGTCTCTCCATATTAACAACGTTAAAGTGGTCAAAACTTCGTTAGTCTGTGAGTTAACTATCAATGAAAAACAAGTGTGCAAACAACGATATTATTTCCAGGTGGAAATTCTATCAAATCAACCATCATTTAACATTTATCTGCTTAGTTCATTTTTCATCTCCTGTTTCCCTATATTCAACATTTCTTATTTTCTAAATTTAGAAAATATATGTTATTACCATCGGAAAACATTTCCATTTCTTGTTTTCTATATCAGAAAACATTTCTGATTCTTGGTTGGAAAACATTTCCAAAACTCCTACGTTTGGATTAAGCAGATGTTTAGATAAAACATCGCTATGCCAAGACAACCATTTCCTTTAATTACTAAATTCCTTTAACCCACCTTCACTATCGAACCTTAACCGTTCCTTAGTTAAAAATGAAGTCAATCAAGTTGGGGTAATACTACCTCTCAGACCTTAACTGAACAACGTTTCTAACCTTGAAATAGACAAAGTTCATCTTTTAATTCTTTAACAAACTTCCTTACGTAACTCTCTTTCTAATCATCTCTATTCGATAATTCTTTCCTTCGATAAGGTATATTCGATAACTCTATTCAATTTACTCTATTCGATTAACCCTTATCAATTAACTCTATTGGACTAACGCTATTGGATTAACTCTATTTGATTTAACTTTAGTCGATAACTCTTTAACTCTATCCGAATAAACCAAATTCGATTAACTCCTTTAATTCCATTCGAATAAACTATATTCGATTTATTCCTTTAACTCCATTTAACTCTATTCGAATAACTAATATTCGATAACTCTATTTAACTCTTATTCGAATAACTAATATTTGATAACTCCTTTTACTTTATTCGAATCACTAATATTCGATTAACTCAATTGATTCTATTCGAATAAACTATATTCGATTAACTCCTTTATTTTAACTCTAATCGATTAACTCCATCGAATAACTAAATTCGATAACTCCTTCGAATAACCAATATTCTATAACTCACTTCGATTAAACAAATCGATAACTCTTTTCGATTAAACTAAAATCGATAACTCTTTCGATTAACTAATAATCGATAACTCCTTTCGATTAACTAATAATCGATAATTCCTTCGATTAACTAAAAATCGATAACTCCTTTCCTTTAACTCTATTCGAATAAACTAATATTCGATAAACTCCATTTGAATAACTCTATTCAATTTACTCTATTCGAATAACTAAATTCGATTAACTCTTTTTCGAATAAACTATTCATTTATAAAGATTTACTTCTAGTAACGGTTCTTCACTTTACAAAAGATTTCCTTTTTAGTAACGTTTTCCTTTTTATAACATCCTATTCGGTTATAAACAAATTTCCTTTTTATAACTCTATTTATTTTCTAAATATTTCCTATCAATTCTATTTGTAAATGATTTACAAATATTTCCTTTTCTATTATTCTATTTGCAAATGGTTTGCAATTATTTCCTTTTCAAATCTATTGTTTGATTTTATAATTTCCCTTTTCTAAATATCTCCTATTTATAAATATTCCAGTTTATAAATATTTCTTATTTATAAATATTCCATTTATAAATATTTTATTTTCAAATATCACTTTGAAAATATTCCCTTATCAACATTTTGGTATGTTAAGGTATTCAACATATCAAATCACGATGATCAGTATCGTTCAAACACATATAATCGACAACATATTATATATCACATCATATATCACAATATATGAAAAACAGTAAAATTAATGTTGAGGAACCCAGTTAGGTCCCTCCAACATGTCTCCCTGCATCCACAGATGTTATACAATATAAAATCAACATCACTTTCTGTTCCAAATGATATATTCTGTTAAACAGAATCAATATAGAAATTCAACTAACTGACTAGTAGTTCAATCAAACAGTCAACACACAGTCAATCAGCCAATATTTAACAGTTCTAAAAATACAACATGAAATTATAAATTGTTCAGAGTTAGTGAGATTTACTCACATTGGACGATCAACGTTAATAACGATAATTGTCGCTTGATTCAGACAGACAATTTATTTTGCAATAAATCGTAACAAGCTCGGATTCACTCTCGGTCAGTCCCACAGTGTAGCCCTCGTCCATACGATCCCAACGGATCCGACGGTTTGAAATTCTGATAACGTATGAGTAAGATATACGTTATACAAGTTTATACATTTTAATATTGAATTAAAACTTAATTTAAATTCGTAGATGGGCTTTACGATCCATCAGGCCCATAACCATATCTTTACACCCCCGACCCGCTTCTCATCCGTTCTTCTTCACAACTACACGTCCTCACCCCATCCAATCCCATCTCGAACCCCTCTCCCTTCCAGTTTACAAAACTGCTCCTTTCCGTGTATCCTCACCATTTTCCATGTATAATATGCTGCCGTCCCCTCTACACATCCACCCTTCTATCAAAACGTCCAAAGCCCATTTCAGCCTTTTCGAATGCCCATTGCCGAAGTTAACTACCCACAGTTTCCCTCTTTTCATGAACCAACTTATTTTTACAAAATCTGTACCCTTCCTTTGCCCCACGTTCTTATCCTTTTGACCGCCGACCACCAAATCTCCGGCAACCAAATACCGATGTAGATAGCTCCATTGGCCTTCCCGAAACTCCACCGTGGCTTCAGGTTCTACGCGCATACCATCCATTTCAATTTTTGAGATGGAGAAACTAATTTTAGTTTTAGTATTTTGTTTGCCATTTTTATATGGTCGGCAGGAAATTTCAAAGCAAAAACCCAAAAGAAAAGAAGGGTAGACGCTAACTATATTTATAGTTCTAGAAACCTTGGTTGTTAGGTAATATACGTGGCTGATAAGATGTATTGTAGGTGGGTTTGGTTTTCAAAATAGTAGCTGGTGTCTTCAACGTGGAGTGTTTATAAACATATACTTTGTTTCTTCAACGTGGAGTATTTATAAACATATACTTTGTTTTAAGTTTGTACCGTTACATGTAGAATTTCATTCATGTCCGACTGCTACAGACAGAAATAAGTATATGGTCGTATCGAGCGATGTGCCTCGGTCCCAAAAATATAATAATACCGATAGATTAACTCATATTGTGAGACCCCAAAATGTTGATACAGGGTGCCAAATAATCCAAATAAAAAATTTGCTTATTTAATTAATTAAAAATTACCATAAAATTCTAAAAATTAAATTATCACTACGTCTCGAAAGAACCTTGTCTAAATTCGAAACTGGTATCTAGTCATATCGAATAAACTGTTACGGTCGATATACGATTCTATAACGACTATTTTAAAATTTTATTTGGACGTAAATCAAAATCTACCCGACGAAATCCCGATTTTTCTCTCCCACTAGAAAGATATACTTCACCAGCTCCAAACGTTTCTTGTTTCACAGAAATCCGGCTTAAAACGAATCATGTACATTCAGTTGAAGTTCTAATCGCCAAATAGCGAACTGCCGCGCCATTTCGAGCTCGATTTTAATTATAATATAATTATACGTTCAAACTGTCGTTCAAATAATATATTCGTTATTCAAATTCAATCCCAAGCTGAATTAAATATCATAGATGCTCCGGTTCACACCATATCATCATTTCAGCCAATTCTGATTATTTCAGAATTAAATATATTATTTAATTTATTATTTTAATTAAATATTCATCATTATTTTATTCCACGACCATTAAATTCTCTTGATCACCATTTTAAATAATTAAATTAATTATTATACCCCTAAAAATGCGGGTCATTACATTCTTCCACACTTAAAATAATTTTGTCCTCGAAATTGCTAAGTTAGAGAACGACCCTATCGACTGGTTAGAACATATTTGTTCACTTCTTAACTTCAGTTTCAACTGAACCAATTTAATTTCAATTAAATTGTTAATTAATTCTTATCAACGAAAATTTTCAAAAATCCTAAAAAATTTCTAAAACCTTAACTTTTTGAAAAATTTCGGCAACACCTCCTTTGTACTGGTTAATAGCTCAAACTCCAACTTGCCTCTCTGGGCCATCTACAACCCAAAAGAAAATCAAACAACCAAGCGGCTTGCCAATTCGGCTCGTAAATCTTATATCCAATAGAAATATAAACTTGTACCTTTTGTCGGCATATCAACTCTATCACTTCCATATGCTATCAACTCAGCATATACCAATGTTAACCCAATCAAATTCCAATCTGCTTTTATCCACAACACCACCATTCGCTTATTTCCCAGCCAAATATCATTTTAACTCGAGTTTCTTCTTGATTCCCAACTCTTAACTTGATTATCCGATTACACTTCAAATTTGAATCTCACAATCCAATTTGTCTTGATATCATTCTAATTCAATCTCAGTTACCACTTTACTGGCTTTACTTTAATTCAAATATGCTTTAACAAATTTCTATTAAATTTGTTTTTTAATTCAAACAGTCTTTCCCTAGGAGTTTTCAAACATTTTACTCTTTTCAAAAATCAAATTTTCCTTTTGAACATGTCACTGAGCCCTTAATTAATATTCCATTAGTTAAATTACTTCTCTATTTCTTTATCAATATTTGTTAACCAAATATTTTCAATAACCATATTGGCCTTTTATGTTATTTGGAAAACATTTCCGAATATCGCCTTCCTTTATTTTCTAAACTTTAGAAAATATATGCTATTTATAATTGGAAAATATTCCAATTACTTATCTCTTTTCCGATCTCGTTTATTTCTATACTTAGGAAATATTCTTTATTATATTTTCGAGCTTACACTTATTTGGGTTAAAACGGATGTTGTGTAAAACATCGTTACGACAACCCAAATACTATATTCAACCAACTCTTATTCAACATTGATCTTCGAGCCTGAAATCTTACTATTTATTTGTTAATAATGAAATCAATCAAGTTGGGGTATAACTACCTCTCAGACCTTGACTGAATAACATTTATAACGTCAAAACAGATATGACTACTTACTCGAATAATCAATACCATACAACTATTTATTCACTTTTAAACACGTATACGCTTCCTCTTTCTATTCTTACTAGATATTATTCTTAGTCACTATTCTATTTCTAAGTTCGTTTCCTTATCGACTTCTATATAAATATATATATATATATATATATTTATATACACATATATATATATATATATCGATACGATGATTTCTAACTATCAAATTATCTAAAAAATATTCTAACTCCTTAAATTCCCGGAAAAAATTCTCCATAACCTCGTTTGTACCAGGAGCATCGAGATATTTCAAATAGCCTCCCATGGACCTCACCAATCCAAAAGAAAAAGAAAAAGCCAAGCGGCTAGCCGATATGGTGCATAAAATCTCATATATGAATTAAATACATACCTTTTCGTCGAGCATTCTATTTATATACCTTCATACCTTATCCATACCTATCTCATGTATATTTATACCTGCCCAATCTATTTTAACTATACCTGATCGTTTTAACTCAATTCGTTAATTTATTTGTTATTTAACTCTTTAGTCTATTTCACTTTTATATTTGAACATGACATGTTCAAATATATATTAACTTGCTTATTAACTAATTTGAATCCAAATTTCAAATTTAATTTCTATATTCGATTTCGAATATCTAATTACAAATCCAATTCACCTTTCAAAGTTCAACTTCAAATTCAAAATTCGATTAACTAATTCCTCTTCGACTTAGTTAATTCTATTCAATTTCTATTCAAATTTTATATCACTTCTATTATTCAAATCTATATATCAAATTCTATATTTCAAATTCTATATATCAAATTCTATTCAAATTCTATATATCAAATTCTATATTATAATTCCCATTTTGAAATTCAACACAACTTGTCTTTCCAAACAAATTCAAAACAGTATCTCTGGTAGTAATTCATCACTTATAACTCAAAAATGAATACTGATGATGCAGCTGTCATCATCGGAATCTATTTTCCAGCGATCGAAGTGAGTTCAATACTATAAAACCATTTCTAAACATTTCCACTTCAAAATTCATTTCAAAATATAATTCACGCTGCTTGTAAAACAATTTAAAATCTCCCAGGATCTTAAATTTTCCTTATTTTTAATCCAAATCCATTTACAAACACTTATCCAATTTTCCAGAATTTTAATTCCATTTCTGGTTAAAATTTCAGATTTAATTCATCTGATTTCACGTATCTCACTTATATGAATTCTGATTGGTTATTTACATAACCATTTAATTTATAATCTTAGTTGATTATAATAACAACCAATATATCCACTATATTATAATTTTGATATATATATCTTCTCTATATCAAGATATATCTTGGGTAAACTTATTTTAATTTACCCTCCTTTCATAACATATCGTGTCGACCCATCGTATTCGAGTGTTTATAAACTCCTACCGATACGGTGGATCAAACTGATCGACCAGAACTCATAAACATTCAACCAATGAATCTCCAAAATATAAAATTAGTTTTATATCATATACAAATACGTTCACTCATATATATACACTCAAACTCAATCTAGGGTATTACTAACACTATCTCTACCGAGTTACGCCATAGAGCCAAGGTAATTCACTTAACTTAAGCTGTGATACCAAATGTAATGACCCGGGTTTTTGACGATCTTGGTTATCCGATATACAACACATATCGAACATCCAAGGATCGAAAATACCGGTCATTAATGAAAGAAATTAGAGGGTGAGGATAGATAAGATAGAAACTTAGAATAGAAGAAGAAGAAGAAGAAGAACACAACATCAGAGTAACACGAACCTCACAGCGGAACGAATAACACATAATAGATAACATATCCTTGAAATAAAGGTTTTACTTGAATATACATATCATTATCAAGTGCATCACTTACAACACAACGGAAATAAACTATAGCTATATGATCCTGAAGCCTCCTGCTCCAAGCTCTTCCAGTATATCTGTAAATCCCGACTACTTGACTGCCCATACAAAATTGGGCACCCAAGAGTTTAGGGAAAACAAAACAAAATAAACTCCGGGTCAGTCATGGGACTGGTATGAGTAAAACAGTTTAAACAGTTTAAGCCATTAAACGATATCTCATAAGACCATGCCGTATAATGGAACGGGTTTTTCCCTTACGAGAATCAAAAATATCTTTATATCAAAAACCTTTTGATATTATAATAATGTCTATCAACCACAACTATAATAATCATCTAGCAGAAACGCTTTCATCTCAAGTTCTACATATATAGTATACAATCAAAACCGCAAGCACGTATTGGGTAATGGATTTTCAACTATGACAAGGTATAGAACCACCTTTCGCTAGTGTACCTCTAGAAAGGAATACACTTGGTTCAACAAGAACATCTTGCAACCCGGCCACACATGACCGGCCACTCATTTCGCTTGAGTGTATCGAATGTATATCACCAACGGTTGGGATCAACAACCGTTTCCCGAATGGGACAACATCAACAATAGATTTTTAGAAGTAAATGAAACTCTAGATCAGGTGATTATACACCCTACTTCGGAGCAACCGACTTAGCCATGCTGCCTGCCCGATTCCTGTCATTTACCGGATGTGAGGCTAGAAGTTACGCTTTATCATCACACCAGATTCACTTCGAATGTCACATCGTCAAATCCATCAAATCACTGATTGACGTCTACAACAGTACATTATGTGTTAGCTAAAGAAGTTTTCTTCTCCGTTTCCACTCTTGGTACGGTTGAAGAAATCAATGTACGTGACCTTTCTTGAAATACTCTGTCAGACATTCATCCATACTAGTCATCCAGGAGCAGGACGAACCGAAGGCACTATTCAGTACATCCATCTTAGGCACTGTAATCTAAGACTTATACAATAGCCCTTGCACTTTACTCCGTCTTCAATTATCCTTGGCATATATGATTCGCAACGCTTATGCCAATACAGAGTGGTTCTTTGGATAATAATCCAACCGGTCTCTCCATATTAACAATGTTAAAGTGGTCAAAACTTCGATAGTCTGTGAGTTAACTATCAAAGAAAAAAAAGTGTGCAAACAACGATATTATTTCCAGGTGGAAATTCTGTCAAATCAACCATCATTTAACATTTATCTGCTTAGTTCATTTTTCATCTCCTATTTCCCTATATTCAACATTTCTTATTTTCTAAATTTAGAAAATATATGTTATTACCATTGGAAAACATTTCCATTTCTTGTTTTCTATCTCAGAAAACATTTCTGATTCTTGGTTGGAAAACATTTCCAAAACTCCTACGTTTGGATTAAGCAGATGTTTAGATAAAACATCGCTATGCTAACTCAACCATTTCCTTTAATTACTAAATTCCTTTAACCCACCTGCACAATCGAATCTTAACCATTCCTTAGTTAAAAATTAAGTCAATCAAGTTGGGTTAATACTACCTATCAGACCTTAACTGAACAACGTTTCTAACCTTGAAATAGACAAAGTTCACCTTTTAATTCTTTAACAAACTTCCTTACGTAACTCTCTTTCTAATCATCTCTATTCGATAATTCTTTCCTTCGATAAGGTATATTCGATAACTCTATTCAATTTACTCTATTCGATTAACCCTTATCAATTAACTCTATTGGACTAACGCTATTGGATTAACTCTATTTGATTTAACTTTAGTCGATAACTCCTTTAACTCTATCTGAATAAACCAAATTCGATTAACTCCTTTAATTCCATTCGAATAAACTATATTCGATTTATTCCTTTAACTCCATTTAACTCTATTCGAATAACTAATATTCGATAACTCTATTTAACTCTTATTCGAATAACTAATATTCGATAACTCCTTTTACTTTATTCGAATCACTAACATTCGATTAACTCAATTGATTCTATTCGAATAAACTGTATTCGATTAACTCCTTTATTTTAACTCTAATCGATTAACTCCATTGAATAACTATATTCGATAACTCCTTCGAATAACCAATATTCTATAAATCACTTTGATTAAACAAATTGATAACTCTTTTCGATTAAATTAAAATCGATAAATTTTTCGATTAACTAATAATCGATAACTCCTTTTGATTAACTAATAATCGATAATTCCTTCGATTAACTAAAAATCGATAACTCCTTTTCTTTAACTCTATTCGAATAAACTAATATTCAATAGACTCCATTTGAATAACTCTATTCAATTTACTCTATTCGAATAACTAAATTCGATTAACTCTTTTTCGAATAAACTATTCATTTATAAAGATTTACTTTTAGTAACGGTTCTTCACTTTACAAATGATTTCCTTTTTAGTAACGTTTTCCTTTTTATAACGTTTTCCTTTTTATAACATCCTATTCGGTTATAAACAAATTTCCTTTTTATAACTCTATTTATTTTCTAAATGTTTCCTATCAATTCTATTTGTAAATGATTTACAAATATTTCCTTTTCTATTATTCTATTTGCAAATGGTTTGTAATTATTTCCTTTTCAAGTCTATTCTTTGATTTTATAATTCCCCTTTTCTAAATATTTCCTATTTATAAATATTCCAATTTATAAATATTTCTTATTTATAAATATTCCATTTATAAATATTTTATTTTCAAATATCACTTTGAAAATATTCCCTTATCAACATTTTGGTATGTTATGGTATTCAACATATCAAATCATGATGATCAGTATCGTTCAAACACATATAATCGACAACATATTATATATCACATCCTATATCACAATATATGAAAAACAGTAAAATAAATGTTGAGAAACCTAGTTAGGTCCTTCCAACTTGTCTCCCTGCATCCACAGATGTTATACAATATAAAATCAACATCACTTTCAGTTCCATATGATATATTCTATTAAACAGAATCAATATAGAAATTCAACTAACTGACTAACAGTTCAATCAAACAGTCAACACACAGTCAATCAGCCAATATTTAACAGTTCTAAAAATACAACATGAAATTATAAACTGTTCAGAGTTAGTGAGATTTACTCACATTGGACGATCATCGTTAATAACGATAATTGTCGCTTGATTCAAACGGACAATTTATTTTGCAATAGATCGTAACGAGCTCGGATTCACTCTCGGTCAGTCTCACGGTGTAGCCCTCGTCCATACGATCCCAACGGATCCGACGGTTTGAAATTCTGATAAAGTATGAGTAAGATATACGTTATACAAGTTTATACATTTTAATATTGAATTAAAACTTAATTTAAATTCGTAGATGGGCTTTACCATCCATCAGGCCCATAACCATATCTTTACACCCCGGCCCGCTTCTCATCCGTTCTTCTTCACAACTACACGTCCTCACCCCATCCAATCCCATCTCGAACCCCTCTCCCTTCCAGTTTACAAAACTGCTCCTCTCCATGTATCCTCACCATTTTCCATGTATAATATGCTACCGTCCCCTCTACACATCCACCCTTCTATCAAAACGTCCAAAGCCCATTTCAGCCTTTTCGAATGCCCATTGCCGAAGTTAACTACCCACAGTTTCCCTCTTTTCATGAACAAACTTATTTTTACAAAATCCGTACCCTCCCTTTGCCCCACGTTCTTATCCTTTTGACCGCCGACCACCAAATCTCCGGCAACCAAATACCGATGCAGATAGCTCCATTGGCCTTCCCGAAACTCCACCGTGGCTTCAGGTTCTACGCACGCACCATCCATTTCAATTTTTGAGATGGAGAAACTGATTTTAGTTTTAGTATTTTGTTTGCCATTTTTATATGGTCGGCAGGAAATTTCGAAGCAAAAACCCAAAAGAAAAGAAGGGTAGACGCTAAGTATATTTATAGTTCTAGAAACCTTGGTTGTTAGGTAATATATGTGGCTGATAAGATGTATTGTAGGTGTGTTTGGTTTTCAAAATAGTAGCTGGTGTCTTCAACGTGGAGTGTTTATAAACATATACTTTGTTTCTTCAACGTGGAGTATTTATGAACATATACTTTGTTTCTTCAACGTGGAGTATTTATAAACATATACTTTGTTTTAAGTTTGTACCGTGACACGTAAGATTTCATTCATGTCCGACTGCTACATACAGAAATAAGTATATGGTCGTATCGAGCGATGTGCCTCGGTCCCTAAAATATAATAATACCGGTAGATTAACTCATATTGTGAGACCCCAAAATGTTGATACATGGTGCCAATTACTCCAAATAAAAGTTTTCTTATTTAATTAATTAAAAATTACCATAAAATTCTAAAAATTAAATTGTCATTACGTCTCAAAAGAACCTTGTCTAAATTTGAAACTGGTATCTAGTTATATCGAATAAACTGTTACGGTCGATATACGATTCTATAACGACTATTTTAAAATTTGATTTGGACGTAAATCAAAATCTACCCAACGAAATCCTGATTTTTCTCTTCCACTAGAAAGATATACTTCACCAGCTCCTAACGTTTCTTGTTTCACAGAAATCCGGCTTAAAACGAATCCTGTACATTCAGTTGAAGTTCAAATTGCCAAATAGCGAACTGCCGCGCCATTTCGAGCTCGATTTTAATTATAATATAATTATACGTTCAACCTGTCGTTCAAATAATATATTCGTCATTCAAATTCAATCCCAAGCTGAATTAAATATCACAGATGCTCTGGTTCACACCATATCGTCATTTCAGCCAATTCTGATTATTTCAGAATTAAATATATTATTTAATTTATATTTTAATTAAATATTCATCATTATTTTATTCCACGACCATTAAATTCTCTTGATCACCATTTTAAATAATTAAATTAATTAATTATTATACCCCTGAAAATGCGGGTCATTACATCCACAGACCATGGACGATATATATTGGTTGTGATATTGTTTGGATTATTGGTTGATGTGAAATTTGGTGAATATCATGAATGATTGATTGTGGTTGAAATCCCAATAGGATTAGTATATGGGAAAATTCGTTTGCGTACAAACTAGATATTGAAATCCCCATTGTTAGAAGCTGCGAGGCTTTAAGGTAGAGCGAGGAGCCGTACTCGAGACGGTGCCGGTTTTAACTACCCTGCCGTTATGCTGCCAAAATTTTCAATATTATTCACGTGTTAGAATTATTTTCATGTGTTGGAATTATATTCACGTGTTGAAACCACATTCATGTGTTAAAACTATATTCATGTGTTGAATGACATTCATGTATTGAATAAATTCTTTGAAAGATAAAAATAACAATTTTATCATATATATAGACTAAATAAAATATTAGTGTTTTAAAATAAATTGTTTTAACACCAAAAATAACATTTTTACCTTATGTATGAACTATATAAAATAATCGTGTTTTTAAATAAATTGTTTTACAATAAAAATCACACTTTTATTATAGATATGAATTGTTAAAAATAGTGATGTGTTAAAATAAATATTTGTTGGATAAAAATATCATTTTTATCAAATATATGGAATGAATATGGTTTTGAAATCGAAGAACGGATTATATATATATAATTAAAATAAATCGAATAACGAAGCTGCAGTTCGTATTTTGAAACCGTGATTTCAAACGATTATTGCAGGAGATCCGACTATCGGATTTTCCCGAAACCGAAACCGTTGGGTTCGCTTTGGAAATATCTTTCCGACGACACCCACTTTGCAAAGATCCAACGGTTGGATTATCTGAAATGTTTAATTCAAATCTGAATGAAAACAGCACCAGCATCGATTATTTTATATATAAAAATATAATTAAAATAAATTGAATATCGACGCTGCAGTTCGTATTTTGAAATCGTAACTTCAAACGATAGTACCGGGAGATCCGACCGTCGGATTTTACCAAAACTGGAATCATTGGATTCGTTTTGAAAAGATCTTTCCAATGATGTAAAATTTGTAAAGATCCAACAGTTGGATTTTCAGATATGTGTAAATAAAATCTGAAGAAAAACAACGTCATGGTCGTGTTATGGCCTGAAGCGTCGTTTATATAAATTGGCTATTTTTAAATTAATAAAAATAGCAATAAATCATGATAAATTATTATAAACGATATGGGATGGAAATAAACTGAATTTGCTCGGTTTATTGGATATTTGATGATTGAATGTGTTTGACGTGAAAATTACATTAAAGAACAGAATTATTGATGTCGAATAATTTAACCATTGAAAGGAATTGAATTGAATTCTAAATATACGTGAATTATTTGAAAAGGCCGAGTTAATTCTCATTCCAAATAATCGATCGACGGTTAAAAGTCGAAGATATGAAGAAGGTGCAAGACCGACGATCTTCACATCGAATGGATGGGTGCTACTGATGCTCACGATGGGAGTAGCTACCTTAAAGGGGGCTAAAGTGGTAGCCGTCCGGACGTACTTGTTGATTGTACGTATGTGCAAGGTATAAGGTGCCTCCGGTTTTGTTTAGAAACAGAGCGGACTTGTAAATGGATGTGTGTCTGACGTTGTATATTGACAACGTGGCATGCAGAGATGTTGTGATCAAAGCTTTTGTTGAAAAGCAGAGCTTTGTGGTTGATGATCAAAGCACGGCTGTGAATAGCTTGCTTTGTGTTTAGCTTTGTTTTGCGAGCCTCACACCCCGGTATGAGCTAGAAACGGGAGAGGACTTCAGGGAGGACATGCGTTTCCTTCTAGCTAGGAGTGGTGCTTTGGGTTCTACACGCCTGGGCATTTTACTTATGTGGATGATGGAAAGCGAGGCCTCTTTTAGTTCGGTCTCTTTAGAGCCGATGGTTTGGTCGGATATGACCAGTTTACGCCCCATAGGGCGGGGAAACGCAGTGTTTAGGCATTTTAATCCACATCGAGTGGACCAGCCCTGACGATCCAAGGCTTGACTGAGTACTTGCCTGAGACATAGGCTAGATTGTCTCGAAGCGGTAAGGACGATCCCTTGCCTTGGTTCATGACGGATATCCAATTTCCAAATACGACATCGTGCGGTTTTGATTATGTAACAATATATGGCGACATGATATATGGTACCCATGCTGTCTATGATTGATAGTTATGATTGAAATTGTTTTTGAAACATATAAACAATAGCAATAATATCAACTGATTTGTTTTGCTTGTATCAAGCATATTTTGGCCAATATAAGGTAAAACTCTTCTCTGGCTTGCGTTGCATTGTGTGATGGGAACTGAGTCTTATAATGGCTTCATTTTTATAAAAAAGCATTGCGATGTTTAAAAGGTTTACTTACTTTTAAAGCACTGGAAATCCAATGGAGTAAACCCGTTCCGCGTTAGCGGCGTGGTCCTGTGATTGGCCTTATTGAAAAATATGTTAAGTAGATTTCTCATACCAGTCCCATGACTGACTCGTAGTTTGTTTCACTTGCAAACTCGGGTGCCCCTATTTCTACACGGGCAGCCTTGTATTCAGGTTTTAGCAGGCTCTTTCTGGATAGCTATGGAGATAAAGATGGATTCTATCATTTATCTCTTTTTATGTTGTTCATCTCCTATTGTAAATATTATGTTTTGTTTTCCGCTGTAAACATTTTATGTAAAGCTGAACTTTATTTTGTACTAAGTATGATCCTGTATACTGTGTAACTCTGATGATTATTGATTCCAGTATATTCTGTTGTACATTATCTGGTGTATTTATTTATTTATGTTCTGGTGTTATCTGTTTATGTGTTATATTCCATAGATTACCCTTGCCACCGTGGAATAGGGGTTTGGGGTCGTCACAGAATCGCTTGTAACTATAGGCATCTCGCCCCCGAATTACGCTAGAATAGATAAGTAATGATAATCAGTGTAATCTCACCGAGTGAGATTCCAATATTTGTGGATAATCCTTCAATGGAGCACCAACGTAGCTACGATTTTCGATTTTCGATTTTCGATGGACACTCCTCGACGAGCGCCAACGGAAAACCTCTCTCAGGAATTGCGATTTCGATGGAAGGTACTTCCCATATCTTTATTTCGAAAATATAAATACTTATATATGATACTTCATTTCACGTTTCACGCATATCACACTTACATAAATATCAATTGACATAAGATTTCCTTTTCAACATCATGTTTCAAATATATCATTCTTATATAAATTCCATTATATAAGGTTTCATTTTTTTTAAATCAATTACCTTCCAAATCAATAGCTTTCGAATTAATCATAATTCTTCTATATATCTTCCATATATAAGGTTCGAAACTCATATCAAATATTCAATATCAAAGATTCTCGAAATTTCATTTCAATACCAATTCAGTTTTGATTTCATAATAAATTTGAATATTCAATATCATTCCAAATAATGTTCACAAATGGATGGATCATTCAAATAGTTGAAAAGTATATTTTTCAATTCAATGATTGGAAATCATGAGTTCGATCATTTCTTATCAAAGCATCTCAAGATGTACAATTACACAATCCTAATATATAGGATTATCACTCGACCAAACTCGAGAATTAATCTCGGATTTTCTTTCAATCATTCAAAATATACATATATGTATATCAAATCATGCTTCAAAAATCAAACTTCGTTAGATAAAAAAGTGGTTTCTATTCATATATTTTCCCTTTTTGAAAATATTTCATAAATCACTTCAAACTTTTTATTCGAGAATACTTGTATATACTGCTAGTACTTTTTCCAAAACCTTAGAAATCAATTTCAAAATTTCCGAAATCAGAATCTCGAGTTTAGCCAAACAATCTACCTTATTATAACTAAATAATTTTATTCCACATCTTAACTTATTTGCAATATTTACTATATTTTCATAATTTCGAGGACCGCGACAACCCGAAGATCGATTTCAAATGGGATAAAGAGAACGGATTCGAAGAGTGGGAATTTCGAAAGGATTTAAATTTCAAAATACTTTACGTTTCAAAAAAAATTATTTTTTCAAAAATACGCTCTCTCACAACAAGGATTCTATGACTAATTCCACTCATTCTAGAGTATCACTACCCCATCTCTAATGAGCTTTTATGTCAAAAGCTAAAGTTTTGATAAACCTGGCTCTGATACCACATGTAACGACCCTCCATTTTTGATCACTTCAAGCCGGTAATTAAACCAACTCGAACTGCTCAAAATTGATAGATTGTTATTAGCTTCTGAGGTAAATAGAATAAATCACAGAATCACATATCGTAGACACAAATACAGAGCAATGTGATATCTCGCAGCGGAAAATAAATAATACAATAGTAGTTCATGAAGCTACTAAATAAAAAAATTACATCAGAGTTTACATAAATAATACAATGGAAGCTTAATACAATTGAATTCTAATACATAGAATAAATGATAATAGTTTGAAAACAAAAGATGACAAGGAACAGCTGAAGTGGGACAACCGATCAAAGGGTAGATACAGGTGAGCAGAAATCCAATATATCTTCAAACTCCAAGAGAGAATCTCGAAAGTAAATCTGATCCGAACCATAATGAAAAACCAAATAATTCGGATCAGGACTAACATTCTCATGAAAGTAAATAAACACAAATGACATGTTCAATGAAATGCAATCAACAACTTAAAGGATGCTTAGGATCACCATCCTTTAAGAATCCGTCCAACTGATATACTAGATGCAATAGTGTCAATCAGTTAAGTAAACATCAAACTAGCGTAGGCCGGATTTCCATACTTACACCGTTGGTATAATTCCTAACAAAACTTATGTTCCAATTTAAACAAAACATATCATATTTCAATTCCAAGTCGAAAAATCATATCGTGTTTATAATTCCAAACATATAATTCGAAGTCGTTATTTACAATTTCGAATCAATTCATAAAAATCTTATCATATCACCTTTTAGTATATTATTAAAGTTTATATATATATATATAATATAACTTTGAAAATAAATATACCAGTTATAGAATTAAAAAAGAACTAATTAGAAAAATAAAATAAAATATAAACCTGAATAGATTTAAAATAATATGGAATTAAGTTTTAAAGAATTAATTATTATATAAAAGTTTAAAATCTTTAAAATATAAAATATAAAATCTTAAGTTATTATCCAAAATCAAGTTCCAAAATATTTTTTATCGAAACATGACCAACGAAGTCCGTATATACTTTCCTACCCTATATTCATGTGATACGGATATTTATCGCTTTAAATCCGCAATCCCAAATTCAATAAAAACCGTTCAGGTCTATCATTTCAACCCATAACGATTTTTCCCTATCTAATGTTCGTTTGGGTATGTATCATTTCAACCCTTAGTGATTTTTCCTAAATTAGGGTATCAACAATCACAAACAATAGTCACATAACATCAATCACAACATACACACATCAGTGCAACTACGTGTCATATGAGTATATCGTGTCACATATGAAATGTGCTAACATATCAAATCAAACAATTCCTACCAACAGTCCTATACATTTCATATAACAGTTCATTATTGATCTAACACCCATGAAAAATGCAAGTCAGGTGTGAGATAAACTCACCTTTCATGGTACAGATTGGAGAAGACGATTGACGGATTGACATTGAATGAGACGACAACTTCCAGGAACGACTCGGAATGATTTCAACTCAATGATCACTCATTATTAAAATTCTTATCCATTTGGGAGACTTCTTATGCTTTGGCACCCTTACAAATTCTCTATTAAACCTTTTGCTATTCATAGACAATTCATACATGATGAAATCACTCATTTACCTACCTCCACCACATTCATGCTTACTGCTGTGTATGCTGAGAATAGTGTTACGCACAGACAAATCCTTCATGACTCCATCGCTTCCCTTCAACCTTCCAGTACCCCTTGGATATGTTTAGGGGATTGGAACGGTATGTAGTATTTAACTGATAAGAAAGGTTGTAATCCTCTTACTTATAGACAAACTCCCCCCCTAAATAATACCATCCATAATGCTAATCACCTCCCTATTTCTTTCGACCGGGGAATTCTTCACATGGAATAATTCTAGCAGATCTGGTGCTAGAACATATTGTATACTGGACAGAGCATTCCAAAACCTTAATGCCCTTACCACTTGGCCAAGTCTTACTGTCACTATCCCCTCGCCTTCTCTATCTGACCATTCTCCATTGATACTTGACTGGGGTTTGAGCGTTGAGAGAGGACATCCCTCATTTTCCTTTTTTAACAATTGGGCGGACCATCCTGATTTTATTAATATTATTGAGAATAACTAGAATATGACCATTTTTGGCAATCCGATGTTTTTATTGCAGGCTAAGCTAAAACATATTAAAGGCATTCTCGGAAATTGGGCTAAACTGAATTTTGGTGACGGATCTATTTTGTTGTCTGGAATTAGAGCGAATTTGCAACATATCCAATCTACTATTCAGAACAGCCAGAGTGGAGATGATGTTGGTAACCTTCTAGCTGAAGAAAAATGCCTTATCAAACAATTATCCTTATCATTGATACAAAAAAAATATGTCCAAGCAAAAATTAAAAAATATATGGGATATGCATGGCGACAGGAATACTTCCACTTTTCACAATTCTCTGAAGATCCAAAATGCTAGCGCCTTAATCACTAGTATTCAAGATGTGGATTATAAGAGCTATAATTCTAAATCTTCCATCCAAAAAGCTTTTACTGATTTCTTTCAGAATTCTCTTGGCTCGAAGCACAACCACTCCTCCTCTCTAGACCTTTATGCTTCTCTAGATTTACCTACAACCTCCACTACTATGAGCTACAACATTATTGAAGAAATTTCTGATGATGAAATAAAAAATGCAATTTTTGGAATGAAATCTACTAGCTTCGTAGGTCCGAACGGCTTTAATGCATTCTTTTATAAAACTGCATGGAGTGTTATAGGTGGGGATGTAACTAAAGCAATTAAAAACTTCTTCAAGCACAGTAAAATGCTAGGTGGAATAAATGCTACTAGACTGGCATTAATTCCAAAAATTTCACACCCAACTAATGCTGGCCATTATCGCCCCATTGCTTGCTGCAATGTAGTGTATAAATGCATCGCTAGGGTTATATATGAAAGAATGAAGCTGGTCATTTCTGATCTCATTTCCCCTAACCAAAGCGCCTTCATTCATGGCCGTGATATATCTAATAATATCCTCCTCTCTACTAAGCTTATGAAGGGATACAATAGGAATACTGTGTCTCCTAGATGTGTTCTCAAACTTGATCTTTTGACAGCGTATGGCTCTATTCATTGGAAATCCATCATATGCGTTCTCTACAAAATGAAATTTCAAGTACCGTTCCTTTGCTGGATATACTCATGCATTTCTACTGTTGATTATACCTTAAGTTGTAATGGTTCTTCTTTTGGCTATTTAAGGCTACTCAAGGTATTCGTCAAGGGGACCCGATGTCTCCCTATATCTTTGTTTGTGTGATGGAGGTTTTTACGACTATTACCAAACTTGCTCTCCACAAATAGTTTGACTACCACCCCCTTTGTAAGAAAATTTCTCTGTCGGCATTTCTTTTAGCTGATGATTTGCTGCTCTTGACTAAACCCAACTCTAAGTCAATTAGTGGTGCTCACAATATCCTTTGTAACGTCCCAGATTTTTCAGCCATTTAAATTGGAATATTTAAATATGTTTATATATTATATTGTAATATAATAGATCTTATATCGAATTTTTATTTATTTAAATAGGATTTGTTTTTAATATATTTATAAATAATATATAGGCCTTAGAACTAGTTTTTTTTCAAACAACTTTTCAATGAATCAAGTTTTATTAGAATGCGTATGACTAATTATTGCTACATCTCCAGTTTGGAGCCAATCGTGGTTGTTCTATGCGTGAAATTTAAAGGTGAACCGATAAATCAAAATATCGCCGTTGTACAAATAGAGTCCGGTTTCAACGGAATTTATTTTATTGGAATCGGAATGTCGAGACGTAGCGGTTATGTCCATTTTCATTATATTTGGAGTTCGTAAATGTCGGTGCGGATATTTAATATTCAACATAAATAACGGTAAATACCAGTATGAGTTAATGACTGCATAAAACTGACCGCACCAAACCAAATAAAATAAATAAAATGAGAGTATACTTGTTTATTTCGTTTGCACACAAATGATCTGAAATGTTAATTTCTCATACCCCTTTTCTGCTAGGCTCTTCTGAAAATATACCTTAGGCATTTAAATTAAAAACGTCTTCCAGTTACACCTACCCTATGTTAGTAAGAGAACCTCACGAGACACATCTAAAACAATATACGCACACCTTCGCACATGCAGTGCTCCTTTTCATCAAACAAAACCCATACCTTATAATGTATGTGATTTGAAATATACACTAAAAACCCACCATCCTTTATATATATATATATATATATATATATATATATATATATATATATGAAATAGCACACAACTATGCACTGTTTTCTCTTTTTTCCAGTTGCACATGTCTTTGCTTCAGCCTTTACACGAAATGTTTAATCAATATGAATAATGCACAGCTCCTATTGAAAGAAAGCCTACCCTAATGTGTAAGTGCCTACTTTACATGCTTGCCAAACAAAAATAAAGTAATAAACCGTGCCGACCAAGCTACCGAATTAAATATGATTTTCCAATACCCTGCTATCCAAACTTCTTCTCTTATATATAGACCCTTCTCATTTCTCCATTTCAAGTTTCAGCGAGAAACAAACTCCCCTCTTCGCAAAGCATTTCCCCCACTCCTCTGTATTAACGAGTAAGCCTCGCTTTTCTCCTCAACATTTTTAAAACCCGAATATTTTCTCTCTCCTCTCTATATATGTCTTGTCGCGACTCATTTATCTCTGAGTACAAATGGAAACGTAAGACGGTGATGGAGGGGTAGCAGCAGGAAGGAGGCGCTGCATGTATATGACTGATAGATGTCGTCAAATGGGAGTGTCACGTGAATGGCTGGAAGGGAATGGAGTAAGTGTTTTGTTGGGGAAGAGTAATGCAATGCTGGTGGAAACGGTGTACATTTCTGTCGTACAGGAGTGAGGGTCACGGTGGGTGTGTTGCATGGATGTGGTCACGTGGCATGTTGGGAAGGCCTACATGCTCATGGAAACATGGATGTACAGTGTACCGCAGTGGCATGAGCTGAAGAAAGTGATCGGTTGGATGATGAAGTAGCGGGTTGGCAGGTGAGAAGGTGGATGGAGCAGATACTGTAGCTTCTCGAAAAGTTTCAAGGAATAAGTAACGTGTAGATGGAAATACAAAGATAGGCGTGTTCAAAGAAGATAGCAGCTATTGAGAAGGAATTAAACAGTAAGTTGCGTGTTGTTTGCGTGTCCATAAGATGTGATAACAACAATAGGAAAAACCTTTTCGAACAGTAACACATGGAGTTTTCATGCGTGAAGGAACTATGGATGTTGGGGAGGGGGCGTTACAGTTTAGAAAAGGGGAAACTACAACATACATGAGGTGGTTTTGTTTAACGTGAAAAATAAGAGAAGGTCGGAAATGGTGGTGGGGCCCATATGAGAGGAGGCCGTGTCGGTGAGGGTGTGGATGTTGAACGATTTACGGTAGGCATGGACTAGAAAGGATGAGGCGCATGATGGGTTACAGAAGTTCACAGCAGGAAAATATGAATAAGGTACACGGTATCATTTAAAATATGCCTAATTACAGTCTATAATGGCCTAATTGTGCTTGTCAATCCACGTAAGAAATCTCATAGTTAATTATATAAAGGTACATATAGCATGACATGTGGCCGTAGACTCTTTATAAAAAGCCTAGTCCTAATTAGTAACGTGCCAAAATCCTAAGTATATATGTGATAATAACGTGAGCAACCCAGGTTTAGTCTAGTTCGGCGCGCCTTGATTCATTATAATGATTTTGAGCTTAATTAGTTAATACACCTAATCTAGAAATAATATTATAACATACCTAAATGTGCATAATGTGCCCATGTTTAATTCGTTAATTAAAGAGTTAACGTACCTTGTTTAGATTTCAGTGTGCCTAACAAATTTTGACCCTAACCCAGACCTTATGTGTAAAGTAGATTAAAAGGTTAGGTTAATAAATTTGTATTAAGTTATTTATATTATTAATTTAAGTAGTAAATAACGATTAAATAATAGTTGTGTAATACGTACACAGAAATGACCAAACTAGCAATATTGGTCCTATACCAACGGACGCATGACTTTGAATGGAACAGACAGAGTAAACGCAGCGGGAAGAGTGTAAAACGAACTGTTCTGACAACAGATGAAAACTCAGGTGAGTTCAACTCACTCATTTAATCCCGTTTATATTTTATAAACCGGGCTTTTATTTTGTGTGCATTGATTGCTAATGATTGATGATTTCAAGATTGTTTGTCTGTATGGTGAATATTTTGAATATTCATTGATTAAATTAAAGGTTTGTTTAATTTAATCGAATTAAATCGTTATTTTAATGATTAGAATCCTAATGAGGTAACTTAACTAGTTGGTTACGTTTATAATAATATAAACGTATTGAATTAATTGGATGTTTGAATTGACATTATAAATTGACTGTTGACTGTTTGTTTCTATTTACCATGAAATATATTATCGTATTGAATTTGAGATAACCTATTGTGATGCAGGGAAGGACAGGTTGGAGGGATCCAACCGGATTCCTCAAATATGTTGTTTATATTCATATTATATGAACTATTTATCCAGTATGATTGAATGGTTGATTTATCATTGTATTAAAATTCAACATTTGTTGTTATTAACCAATGGATAATATTGGTTGAGTAAATGGCAATGGTTGGCCTAAAATGAATCATTTTATGAACGTTGATTTACAGTCAGGAAAATCGATGGCGATACGGTTATAAAAATTTATTTATAACCAAAACGAATTTTGAAATTTTATATAAATTATTTGAATAATAAATTATTAAGGGAAATAAATAGTTATTTTTATCCAGTAATTACAAACTGAATATATAAAGAATTTTTTTATGTTGGTGAGTTTATAAACAGATGAGTAAGGATTATCCAAAGAGTTAAGGTTTGGATTAATCATTTCGAGTTAATTATTAAATGGTATTATTTAATTAGATTGTTAATTGAATTAAATAGAATTATTTTTAAATTGATTTTATAAATTTAATTTAAAGAATGGACTAATGGAATTGGTTAATGGATTAACCCGATTTTGAGATAACTAAGTTAACTGCTGGAACGAGAATTGGTTATATAAAAACAATTATTAGATTATAAATTATCATTAAAGTTACTTATATTTTTAAAAATAACCTTTAAAGAGAAATTAATTATTTCATTAATAGTTAATGATAAGGTAAGCTTTTTAATATAAAGGAGTTAAGGTTAATAAAGGGATGTTATAGTAAATGGAAGTGTTGGAGTATTTATTGAAATTGGTGATTTCGTTGATAAACTTCTATTTATTTCGAAGATAAGTATGTTGTCGTCTCAAGGTCTGAGAGGTAAATAAAATACCCTAACTTGTAACGACTTCATGATTATCCAAGGATGATATTAGTTTAGAAACGAGGATAGTGGAAGTGATTAAAATAAGTATTCAACGATAATTCGAAGGATTATAAGTTTTCTGGGAGTAAGTGAATGAGTATAATTTATTTTCTATTCTATGATCTTTAACCAACAGGACGGGTATATGACTGTATTGTTTAAACCCAAAGATTTTGTTATCTTTTATAAACAAACAAATAAAGTGTTGTGTCACACACGGTAATTTATTCAGTTGTGACCGTCCTTTGTAAATGAACAATTAAAGCGTGTGCATCACACATGGTATTTTACTCTGTTTGCCAATTTGTTTATACGACATTTATTTGCAATTTATAACATTTGTCACACTTTGTAAATTATCATTTTATTTTTAAGTCTATGCAGTTTTATACTTATGTGAATTAAAAACATGTTTGAATGCAAATTTCAAATGATAAGCACCATAACTTGTATGAATATAATAAGATAAAATATGCAATTAAGATTTTCAACTTATATTGTCCATTTTCTATTTCAAAAAATATCGTTGATTATATTTGGAGAATAATTCCAAAATCATTTACTTCGTTAATTTGAATTAAACCTATTCAAACATATTATAAGTTGAATAAAAATTGGAAAGGCAGTAATCCAAATGTCTAAGGTTTTTAGAAATCAAATTAACGACTGTTTAACTAAAGAGCCCAACTACCGCTGTATACTAGATCAGTGAATCCATTTTATTTTTCTATGGATGATGGTTGTTTATTTCGATAGTTAGAACACCGATTATCAAAATCTGACCAAGTCGATTGTTGGTACGGAAAGACTGGGATCGAATTTATATTAGAAAACCATTCCGACTAGCAAATACGTAATGTTGAAGATGCTGATGAAGATAGAGCAATTGAAGACCGTGGATCTACTTAAGCGGAAGAATTACTTGTCGAATATTCTTTGGATTGCAACCAGAGGTTGTCTGACGTGATTCAGTCGTGAGTGGGATTTTGCGGATTGCAAGGACTACTCGCTACTGATCTTTTGGATGCAGTAGGAGAGTGCCTTCGGTTCATCCTGTTCCTGGATGACTTGTATGGACGAGTGTCTGACAGAGTATTTCCAGATGGTCATGTACATTGATTCCTTCAAACATGCCCAGTGTATTTTTGAGGTCGTCAATTAGTGATTAAACGGATCTGACGATGTGGTATTCAAAGTGAATGGCGGCCAGATGATCAAAAGATAGTATAACCTCAAGCCTCATCAACCGGGAAATGACAAATAATCGGGCAGACAACATGGCTATGTTGGTCGCTCCCATTAGGGTGTATAATCACCTATTTAGAGAAATTCCTTTTGCTTCTTTAATCTATCGATGTTGTCCCTTTTCGGGAAACGGTGGTTTGAGCCCAATCGTTGGTGATATACATTCGATACACTCAAGCGAAATGAGTGGTCGGTCATGTGTGGCTGGGTTGCTAGACGTTCTTGTTGAATCTAGTGTATTCCTCTCTAGAGATACACTGTCGGCGGGTGGTTCCATACCTTGTCATAGTGGGAATCCAATCTCCAATAAGCACCCGCGGCTTTGATTGTATACTATATATGTGGAGCGTGAGATGCAAGCATTCCACTAGATTGTTATCTATTTGTATTTAGACACTATTACAATATCAGATGAGATATGATTCCAAAACTGGTTTGGGTTATAGTAAGGTAAAAACCGTCCGTATTTATGTGTGGGTTGGTCTTACTATTATCCTTTTCTTTCAAAAGGATTTTTTTCTTTAAAATCAATATGGATGTTATTTAAACTTAGCGAGTTTTTCTCACTCTGGTTCACCAGACTGACCCGGTATTTGTAATGCTCGGGTTAGACCGGGTTGTACAGGTTCAGGTCATTGGAAAATACGAAGTTCAGAAGACGTGCTGGAGGGGTTCAGACGTATGATTTAATCTAGTATATTCTGTTGTGTGCTGTATTTGAGGGAAGGTTGTTATAACTATCCAGATTTGTCTATGGTACTCTGATGTATGTGAGTATATTACTTCAAGCTTTCAATAAAGTTATTTATGTATTATATTTTGTTCCACTGCGATGTGAGACTCTGTGTTGTGTTGGTTCTTCTTCTACTTCTATTCTAATATTTCTTTCTTTCCTCATCCTCTAACTTCTTTCTAATAACTTTCCAGCGTTTTCGGTGTTTGGAAGGTCGACATAAAATATGGTAAATGCATTTATGTTGATTTTCGGGGCCGAAAATCACTGGGTCGCTACAGTGGTATCAGAGCTATTAGTTGAGTAGTAATCTTGGCTCTGTGGCGTAACTCAGTTGAGATGGGGTTAGTAACAACCTATATTGAGTTTGAGTGTGTATATACGAGAGAGCGTATTTGTAAATTTTATATAAAATGTTTTGTATTGCATTGATTGATCAGTTCAAATGTTGGAAAAATCGTACTGAACTAAGAATTTACACAGTATTGTTTTATAAAGAGGGAAGATAAAATAATTTTGTCCCAAATTATATTTTTATAGAAAAAGAGTTTATTTTTCTATAATATAGTAATCTTTGTTGTTTGATTGGTTTGATTTGAATTCAAATTGAATTATGAAGTGAAATTGAACTGATTGAGGAAAAATGGATTAGTCAATTGAATTGGATAGTTGAATAGAATTGAATTGGTTATAAACCAATTGGTTAATTCAATATGGAGATGAGAATTAATCTGAAAATGAAACTGAATGACAAAAATTTGGGAAATGGAAAATCGATGAAATATATTATATATTTAAATAGTTTGAATAGATCGTATCACGCAGCGACCGTTCGTGAATTTCGACCATTGACTTCGAATGGACGTGACAGGAGATCTGACCGTCAGATTCTCTTAAACCTGGAACCGGTGGGTTCATATCGAAAAGAGCTTTCGAATGATGATAAGAGATTTAAAATCAAACAATTATATTTTAAGATATTGCCAAATCAATTTTGAAAAAGGTCGCTATGGATGCAGTTCGGTGGCCGATATTGGAAACTGACTATAAGGACCTTATTAAAAATATGAATAAATTATGTAAAACCATAATAAATGATTTGAAATGATTTTGGACGAAATATTTGAAGTATATAAAGATAAAATATATTTTTATCCAAATAAGTCATTACCAACTCGAGTAAATAATTGAAATGATTGAGGAAATTTCAATATGAAATCATCAAATGCGAATTTTAATTTGAAATTAAAAATAAAGTCAAAAATGGGATTCTGAAATAGAAATGAATTGATTAGAAAAATTAATTGGTCAATGGAATTGGATATGAAAAATGAAACATAGCCTGGTTAAGTGAATTAACTTAAGGTGGAATTCAGAGTGTAATTAAAGGAAATATATTTAGGATACGAAAATCGAATGAATAATAATGGAAATAAATCGGATATTAATGTATGTTAAACCAAAGTGAAGGTAGACCAGTGAGTATCAACGTTGAATATATTTAAATGATTTGATTGTTTGTTATTTGAATATTGGATTAGTTGAATAAAATCCATCAAACGGTCAGTATAAAACTTGAATTAATTGGAAATAAATTCCAGTATAAAGAATCAGAAATAAAAGAGAATATGAAATGAATTGAATTGTTTAACCTTGGATTGTCATTGACATTGTGAGTAGAGTATTAGTGCATATTTCAGAAGGCTGTGGTGATGATTTGAAAATATAGACTGGAAGTACAGACAAAGAGCAGTAAGTTGATTCGCCGTGGAATTGGAATTGATTTGCCCGACAAATAGGTAAACCTTAATATACTAATTGGAGGGACTGATTTTATACCCGGAGCTGGGTTAGCAATTTGGCTTTTGGTTTTCTTTTGGAGAGGTGAGGCCCAGAGTGGCAGTTGTAGTTGTTCTGATCAAGCCGTGCAAGGGAGATGCTGGTGAAATTTTCGGAAATTTTAGAGTTTGAATTTATTTTGATGATTATTCAAAAGAAATTATTATAAATTATTACTGAGTTCAGAGCATTATTCTTACCTTGTAATATCGGGAACGAAATACTTTTAAGGGGGGAAGAATGTAACATCCCAGATTTTTCAGCCATTTAAATTGGAATATTTAAATCTGTTTATATATTATATTGGAATATAATGGATCTTATATCGAATTTTTATTTATTTAAATAGGATTTGTTTTTAATATATTTTATAGATAAAATATAGGCCTTAGAACTAGTTTTATTTTCATACAATCTCCGTTTTCAACGAAACAAGTTTTATTAGAATGCATATGACTAATTATTGCTACATTTCCAGTTTGGAGCCAATCGGGGTTGTTATATCTATGCATGAAATTTATAGGTGAACCGATAAATTAAAATATCGCTGTTGTATAAACAGAGTCTGGTTTCAACGGAATTTATTTTATTGGGATCGGAACGTCGAGACGTAGCAGTTATGTCCATTTACGTTATATTTGGAGTTCGCAAATGTCGGTGTGGATATTTAATATTCAACATAAATAACGGTAAATACCAGTATGAATTATGACTTCGTAAAAATGATCGCACCAAACCAAATAAAATAAATAAATTGAGAGTATACTTGTTCATTTCTTTTGCACACACAAGATCTGAAATGTTATTTTCTCATACCCCTTTTCTACTAGGCTCTTCTGAAAATATACTTTAGGCATTTAAATTGAAAACGTCTTCCAGTTACACCTACCATATATTTGAAAAATAACCTCACGAGACACATCTAAAACAATATACGCACACCTTCGCACATGCAGTGCTACTTTTCATCAGGCAAAACCCATACCTTATAATGTATGTGATTTGAAATATACACTAAAAACCCACCATCCTATATATATGAAATAACACACAGCTATACACTGTTTTCTCTTTTTTCCAGCTGCACATGTCTTTGCTTCAGCCTTTACACGAAATGTTTAACCAACATGAATAATGCACAGCTCCAATTGAAAGGAAAGCCTACTCTAATGTGTAGGTGCCTACTTTACATGCTTGCCAAACAAAAATAAAGTAATGAACCATGCAGACCAAGCTACCGAATTAAATATGATTTTCCAATACCTTGCTATCCACACTTCTTCTCTTATATATAGACCTTTCTCATTTCTCTATTTCAAGTTTCAGCGAGAAACAAACTCCCCTCTTCGCAAAGCATTTCCCCTTCTCCTCTGTATTAATGAGTAAGCCTCGCTTTTCTCCTCAACATTTTTAAAACTCGAATATTTTCTCTCTCCTCTCTATATATGTCTTGCGGCGACTCATTTATTTCTGAGTACAAACGGAAACGTAAGACGGTGATGGAGGGGTAGCAGCAGGAAGGAGGCACATCTTGTATATGAGTGATAGATGTCATCAAAGAGGAGTGTCACGCGAATGGCTGGAAGGGAATGGAGTGAGAGTTTTGTTGGGGAAGAGTAATGCATGTTGGTGGGAACGGTGTACATTTCTGTTTTATAGGACTGAGGGTCACGGTGGGTGTGTTGCATGGATGTGGTCACATGGCATGTTGGGAAGGCCTACATGCTCATGGAAACATGGATGTACGGTGTACCGTGATGGCATGAGCTGAAGAAAGTGATTGGTTAGATGATGAAGTGGCGGGTTGGTCAGGTGAGAAGGTGGATGGAGCGGATACTGTAGCTTCTCGAAAAGTTTCAGGGAATAAGTAACGTGTTGATGGAAATACAAAGAGAGGCGTGTTCAAAGAAGATAGCAGGTATTGAGAAGGAATTGAACAGTAAGTTGCGTATTGTTTGCGTGGCCATTAGATGTGATAACAACAATGGGAAGAACTAGTTTCGAATAGCAACATATGGAGTTTTCATGCGTGAAGGAACTGAGGATTGGGGGGCGTTACGGTTTAGGAAAGGGAAAACTACAGCACACTTGAGGTGGTTTTGTTCAACGTGAAGAATCGGAGAAGGTCGGAAATGGTGGTGGCGCTCATATGAGAGGATATTGTGTCGGTGAGGGTGTGGATGTTGAACGATTTACGGCAGGCATGGACTGGAAGGGATGGGGCGCATGACGGGTTATAGAAGTTCACAGCTGGTAAATATGAAGAAGGTACACAATACCATTTAAAATATGCCTAATTACAATCTATAATTGCCTAATTGTGCTTGTTAATCCACGTAAGAAATCTCATAGTTAATTATATAAAGGTACATATAGTATGACACGTGGCCGTAGACTCTTTATAAAAAGCCTAGTCCTAATTAGTAACAAGCCAAAATCCTAAGTATATATGTGATAATAACGTGAGCAACCAAGGTTTAGTCTAGTTCGGCGCGCCTTGATTCATTATAATGATTTTGAGCTTAATTAGTTAACACGCCTAATCTAGAAATAATATTATAACATACCTAAATGTGCATAACATGCCCATGTTTAATTCGTTAATTAAAGAGTTAACGTACCTTGTTTAGATTTCAGTGTGCCTAACAAATTTTGAGCCTAACCCAGACCTTATGTGTAAAGTAGATTAAAAGGTTAGGTTAATAAATTTATATTAAGTTATTTATATTATTTATTTAAGTAGTAAATAACGATTAAATAATAGCTGTGTCATACGTACATAGAAATGACCAAACTATTAATATTGGTCCCATACCAACGGATGCATGATTTTGGATGGAACAGACGGAGTAAACGCAGCGGGAAGAGTGTAAAACGAACTGTTCTGACAACAGATGAAAACTCAGGTGAGTTCAACTCACTCAGTTTATCCCGTTTATGTTTTATAAACCGGGTTTTTATTTTGTATGCAATGATTGCTAATGATTGATGATTGCATGACTATTTGTCTGCATGGTGAATATTTTGAATATAAATTATTAAATTAAAGGTTTGTTAAATTTAATTGAATTATCGTTATTTTAACGATTAGATTCCCAACGAGGTAACTTTCCTAGTTAGTTATGTTTATAATAATATTAACGTTGAATTAATTGGATGTTTGAATGGACGTTATAAATTGACTGTTGGCTATTTATTTCTGTTTACCATGAAATATATTATCGTATTGAATTTGAGGTAACCTATTGGGATGCAGGAAAGGACAGGTTGGAGGGATCCAACCGGATTCCTCAAATATGTTGTTTATATTTGTATTATATTATATGAACTATATATCCAGTATGATTGAATGATTGATTTATCGTTGTATTAAAATTCAACATTTGTAGTTATTAACCAATGGATAATATTGGTTGAGTAAATGGCAATGGTTGGCCTAAAATGAATCATTTTACGAACTTTGATTTACAGTTAGGAAAATCGATGGAGATACTGTTATAAAAATTTATTTATAACCAAAACGAATTTTGAAGTCTATTTTATATAGATTATTTGAATTATAAATTATTAAGGGAAATAAATTATTATTTATATCCAGTAATTATAAACTGAATATATAAAGCAAATTCTTACGTTGGTGAGTTTATAAGTAGATGAGTAAGGATTATCCAAAGAGTTAAGGTTTGGATTAATCATTTCGAGTTAATTATTGAATTTGATTATTTAATTAGATTGTTAATTGAATTAAATAGAATTCTTTTTGAATTAATTTTATAAATTTAATTTAAAGAAGGGACTAATGGAATTGGTTAACGGATTAACCTGATTTTGAGATAACTAAGTCAACTGCTGGAACGAGAATTGGTTATATAAAAACAATTATTAGATTATAAATTATCATTAAAGTTACTTATATTTTTAAAAATAACCTTTAAAGAGAAATTAACTATTTCATTAATAGTTAATGATAACGTAAGCTTTTTAATATAAAGGAGTTAAGGTTAATAAAGGGATTTTATCGTAAATGGAAGTGTTGGAATAATTATTGAAATTGGAGACTTCGTTGATAAACTTCTATTTATTCTGAAGATAAGAATGTTGTCGTCTCAAGGTCTGAGAGGTAAATAAAATACCCCAACTTGTAATGACTTCATGATTATCCAAGGATGATATTAGTTTAGAAACGAGGATAGTGGAAGTGATTAAAATAAGTATTCAACGATAATTCGAAGGATTATAAGTTTTCTGGGAGTAAGTGAATAAGTATAATTTATTTTCTATTTTATGATCTTTAACCAACAAGACGGGTATATAACTGTATTGTTTAAACCCAAAGATTTTGTTATCTTTTATAAACGAACAACTAAAGTGTTGCATCACACATGGTAATTTATTCAGTTGTGACTGTCCTTTGTAAATGAACAATTAAAGCGTGTACGTCGCACATGGTATTTTACTCCATTTGTCAATTTGTTTATACGACATTTATTTTCAATTTATAACCTTTGTCACACTTTGTAAATTATCTTTTTATTTATAAGTCCATGCAATTCTATACTTATGTGAATTAAAAATATGTTTGAATGCAAATTTCAAATGTTAAGCACCATAACTTGTATGAATATAACAAGATAAAATATGCAAATAAGATTTTCAACTTATATTGTCCATTTTCTATTTCAGAAAATATCATTGATTATATTTGGAGCATAATTCCGAAATCGTTTACTTCGTTAATTTGAATCAAACCTATTCAAACATATTATAAGTTGAATAAAAATTGGAAAGACGGTAATCCAAATGTCGAAAGTTTTTAGAAATCAAAGTAACGACTGTTTAATTAAAAAGTCCAACTGACGATGTATACCAGACCAGTGAATCCATTTTATTTTTCTATGGATGATGGTTGTTTATTTTGATAGTTAAAACACCGACTATCAAAATATGACCATGTTGATTATTACTACGGAATGACCGGGATCAAATTTATATTCGAAAACCATTCCGACCAGCAAATACGTAATGTTGAAGATGCTGATGAAGATGGAGCAATTGAAGACCGTAGATCTTCATAAGCGGAAGAATTACTTGTCGAATATTCTCTCGATTGCAACCAGAGGTTGTCTGACGTGATTCAGTCGTGAGTGGGATTTTGCGGATTGCAAGGACTACTCGCTACTGATCTTTAGGATGTAGTAGGAGAGTGCCTTCGGTTCATCCTGTTCTTGGATGACTTGTATGGCCGAGTGTCTGACAGAGTATTTCCAAATGGTCACGTACAATGATTCCTTCGAACTTGCCCAATGTATTTTTGCGATCGTCAATTAGTGATTAAACAGATATGACGATATGGCATTCAAAGTGAATGGCGGCCAGATGATCAAAAGATAGTATAACCTCAAGCCTCATCAACCGGGAAATGACAAAAAATCGGTCAGGCAACATGGCTATGTGGGTCGCTCCCATTAGGGTGTATAATCACATATTTAGAGAAATTCCTTTTGCTTCTTTAATCTATCAATGTTGTCCCTTTTCGGGAAATGGTGGTTTGAGCCAAACCGTTGGTGATATACATTCGATACACTCAAGCGAAATGAGTGGTCGGTCATGTGTGGCCGGGTTGCAAGACGTTCTTGTTGAACCCAGTGTATTCCTCTCTAGAGATACACTATCGGCAGGTGGTTTCATACCTTGTCGTAGTGGGAATCCAATCTCCATTAAGCGCCCGTGGTTTTAATTGTATACTATATATGTGGAGCGAGAGATGCAAGCGTTCCACTAGATTGTTATCTATTTGTATTTAGACACTATTATAATATCGGACAAGATATGATTCCAAAACTGGTTTGGGTTATAGTAAGGTAAAAACCGTCCGTATTTATGTGTGGGCTGGTCTTACTATTATACTTTTCTTTCAAAAGGATTTTTTTTCTTTAAAATCAATATGGATGTTCCTCATCCTCTAACTTCTTTCTAATAACTTTCCAGCGTTTTTGGTGTTTGGAATATCGACATAAAATATGGTAAATGTATTTATGTTGATTTTCGGGGCCGAAAATCACTGGTTCATTACATCCTTTCTCATCTGCACCAATTGACGGGATTAGCTATCAACAAATGCAAGTCCAAAATTCGGATTGCGGGTGTTTCTGATCACGTAAAAACGAGTATTTATCTAGCTTTTGGTCTTTCTCCTTTCGATGAATATGAGTAATACTTGGTTATTCCTTTGTGCACCACCAGAATATAGACTTTTCAATGCCTGCAGCTATATGAAAAAAATCACTTCTAAGATTTCAAGTTGGCCTTGCTCTAAATTCTCTTTGGCGGGAAGATTAGTTATTGTCAAATCAGTTGCGACATCAATGTGCATTTACTATGCTAGGATTTTCATACATCAGTCCAAGCTTATTAACATGATAAACTCAGCTCTTAGCAATTTCTTGTGGCATGGTAATTTGTTCTCTTCGAAAATGATCCCAATTGCTTTTAAACACGTCTGCTATCCTAAAATTAAAGGTGGACTTGGTGTTACGAACATCAAACTATGGAACAGAGCGACATTGTCTGCTCGTATAGACAAATTATATTGCTTTGATGGCAATTTATGGGCTTCCTGGGTGCAACTCTATCTTATTAAAGATGCTCATTTTTGGACAATGCTTTCGTAGACTGATAGCAGCTGGACGTGGAGAAATATGTTGCGCTATAGGGATTTGTTCTTGCCTATGATTAGGATTGGAATGAAAAATAAGAATAAAATCTATTTTTGGCATGATCCATGGGTGATGAAAGGTATTATTCTCAGTATTGTAGTGTCTTATAATTAGAGATGGATGTCTGGTATTCATGAAAATGCGACCATGGACAGATATTGGCATAATGGTATTATTCGTCTTACTAACAACAGCTTTACTGATGTCACCAATGCATGGTACCTTATCAAAGCCTACTCTTATTCTATACTGGAATCTCATGCGGTTTAGAATGATGGCAAGCATACTATCAAGATTATCTACGACAAAATGATGAATGATGATGATACACAATTATTTCCTTGTCATGCTAGGGTTTGGGATTGTGGAGTGCTTCGAAGGAGAACATACATTTATGGAAGATATTAAAAAATGGTATTCTCACTCTCTCCAGACTTAAGAAAATAAATATGGTGCCAAATTCTTTTTGTTACCTCTGCAATAGTGGGGATGAAACGACTGAACACTTGTCTTTTGAATGTGTCTACACTCACTTCATTAGGGAAAACGTCTTGTTGTTCTTTAATCTACATTTTCCTTCTCGCGTATCGAAGGTGGAATGGTTCAGCATTTTCAAAGTGACGAGATGGAAGACTATGAAAGGGACTTTTTTGTTGAAACTTCTCAAGAAATTTTTATACTTGATATGGATGGAGAGGAACATTAGGGTGTTTGAAGGTGTGCATACTTCTAAACACTCAATGGTGCTTTCTATCACAAGATATATGAGATAGTTTTTGATTGTTTCAGTGTAACACCCCGAATTTTTGAATAATCGAATTAACTAAATTAAAGAATAATTAAACTCAGATGTGAGAATTAAGGGAAACAGGTTGCGCCATTGTGTTCGTCTCGGAATTCTGGTTGAGATAGAGTCTGAGTTTGCGTAAAACGGATACCGAATGAAGGAGATATGGACGAACAAAGTCTGGCGGAAAAACCAGAAGAAAAAAAATACACTGGCGCACTTGGGAAGTGCACCAATACAAAAATACATTGGCGCACTTCCCAAGTGCACCCAGGCCGAACAAAAAGCCTGCACAGCTTTCTGGTGCAATCTGATCCATATTGTGACTCATTGCTGAGTCCTTTCTGACTCCTTGCTGAGTCATTAGGGCTGAGGTGTCACCCTATCATGATTGAGTGGTTTTGATTAACCCTAAGATCATCCGACAGCTATAATTAAACTAAAATTCTATATAAACATAGGCAGACTCAAACCCTAACATCAAATAAAAAACTGAATCATGGTCGTCATGCTGTCATCTTGTAACCTAGAGTAGCCACCACCAACTAGAGGGAAATCAAAGCTAATCAACTCAATTCTATTCATCTCTAACCTAAACAATAACGAATCTACTACAAAGGCGAGCTAAATCAATTTCAGAACGCAAGACCTTCTTTTTGTAAGTTCGATTTCTTTAATAAGATAATTAACAATTTAATTGGATTGAGCTATGATTTGGATTATATGGTTATGTTGTGAATCATTGACCGTATGTTATTATCTATGTTGTAAATTCTATGATGTTATCATCTATTGTTGTAAATTCTATGATGTTATTATCTATGTTGTAAAGCTGTGATATTATCATCTATGTTGTAGATCTATGATTGGCTTATGTACAATCAATTCATAATAATGTTTCATACGCTAGTGTGGTTATGTTGTTGGAACTAATTCATATGTTAAATCATATGTATGTATGCAAGTTTAGATGTTAATTTAGATATGAATCATATGCAAGTTAGTGAGAATCATATACAACCTTACATGTTTCATGACATCTATTATATGTGTAAATTGGATCTAAAGTTAGGCTATGACATGTGTGAGTTAGATGTAAGTTTACATCATAATCTGTGTTGTATAAATCACATATGCAAGTGTGTGTGTGTGTCTATATATATATATATATATATATATATATATATATATATATATATATATATATATTGGAGTATGAATCATGTAATGTAAGTTTGTGACTATTGCCTATGCAAGTTTACACCTTATGATTAGATCTATGACAACCATAGTTTATGCAAGTTTGTAACTTTTGCCTATGCAAGTTTTAGATGAAAAACCTTATTCACACATGCAAGTTCACCCCTTATGTTTAGATCTAGTTTTTATTCTATTCATGTTGTGATGCTTTCTCTTTATTCCATAAGTTAGACTATTCGAGTCTAACGTATATTTCACGTTAAACGAACGAATGTACAACGTGGGGGCAAGGGGATAACCTTAAAATATTTAATATTGAGAATTGGCATAAATGCCTTAAATGTGATGTTAATTGGTATAATTTTATATACCATAAATAGATGGCCATAATTGAGTCAATTATGGACATAGTTAAATTCGTAATTGATTGGCAATTTGAATAGGGAAATTAATTCAAATTGGGGATGATTAATTAGGTGTAATTAATCGCCTAAGACACGAGGTTAGACTCGTTTGTGGTGTAAGACTGCCTGGACCCGCCCGGCAAATCCAGCTACCACAAATGCCAGTCTAATGTGGGAGGTCTTAGGCATAAATTAAATGCATAACAGTTGTAAAGACACGAGGTTAGGCTCGTTTGTGGTGTAAGACTGCCCGGACCCGCCCGGCAAATCCAGCTGCCACAAATGCCAGTCTAATGTGGGAGGTCTTTACAAGGTTACGGTCTTAATGAATTAAGAAACACTTAACCAGATAAACATGTAGTGGGACATGAGGGGGTTAAGTGGGTGCCTTGGGTGGCATGTGAAATTAAGTGGGTGCCTTGGGTGGCATGTGAAATACGATTAGGTGTCTCAATAATTAATTAATACTGATTAAAGACAAATATGGATGACAAATAGAAATTTGGTTGAGTGAGTGATTCTCTGAGTAACGATTTGATGTTGATCTCGATCTTCGGGGTTGGTACTTAAGGAGTTATTCTCTTAACCAATGTATCTATGGACTAAGAAGTACCTAATCATAAACTAAGTGAAAGGGTTAAGACCAGCTTAACCAATAAAATGATAAGTGGGTAGGGTTAAGACAAACTTAACCAATAATTTGATAAGTGGATAGGGTTAAGACAAGCTTAACCAATAACACATGTTGATTTGTTGAATAAGTAACATGGGTGACATGTAGGATATAATTATAAACACTTAACCATGTTGAAACATGTAAGAAGACATGAATAAGAGGGGTTAAGTGGGAAATTCTAGTGGGTACCAAGCATAGGGGGAAAGCTTGTGTGGGGACCCTTTTCAAACCAGTAACCCATTTAGTATCTTTGTGGGCTCGACCCAAGTCGAGGACGGGACACGCGTACTGGATTTGATTGTAAGAGGTCAAAACGGGTTAGCGGTGGCAACGCAAGTCCAACGGGTTCATATGCGTGTGTGGGCCCGGCTGGTAGGTAAGACCTTGTTGCATCGTGTAGATATAAGCCGTGCATTTTTGCTTGTATCGGGTTGCCACTTTGGGGAGTGATACACTCCACTATGGGGCCAGCATGGGTATCTACGAGTTAGGGAGCCGATCGAATGGGGAAGGTAGTGGGTACACCTAGTGGAGATAGGAGCAGACGACACCTATGAAGTCAGCTAGGAGTATAACTACCATATTATGAATAAATATTGTAATTAGAATGGGGAAGGTAGTGGGTACACCTAGTGGAGATAGGAGTAGACGGCACCTATGAAGACAGCTAGGAGTATAACTACCATATTATGAATAAATATTGTAATTAGAATGAGGAAGGTAGTGTGTACACCTAGTGGAGATAGGAGCAGACGACACCTATGAAGACAGCTAGGAGTATAACTACCATATTTTGAATAAATATTGTAATAAGAATGGGAAGGGTAGTTGGTAGACCTAGTAGAGATAGGGGCAGACGACACCTATGAAGGTAGCTAGGGGTACACTCAACTACCATTATCATTATTAAGTTCTGTAGGCAGGATCAACCTTTAGGGTGACTAGTGGTGGTGCAGTGTAGTAATTATCCTATAGTGATTAGGGGCGCCTTTAACGTTATCTTGGTTCATCTTATTTCCTCGTTTTGTTCTGTCATAACCGATTGTTCACAGTCATTTCCTTATTTTCCAGCTTATGCCTTAGCCTAGCTATTTTGATAATTATATTGTTAAAGTTATCGCACTCGCCAGACTTTATGTCTGACCCCCTTTTCTTTCCACCTCTTTTCTTCCTTCCCCCGTCCCCCTTCAGGTTTGCAAGGAGGGAATACTACAGCTTAGTGATGATTTCTTTCAGTTGCTTGAAGAGAGTAGATGTATCGCTTGGGACCTTCTCATCTTTATGGCTTTGCTTGTGCTCAGTGCGGATTTTATTCAAGTATTTGCTTCTTTATGTACTTTGAAGTTTTTGGAAAAGACTATTGATCCTGTTGTAATGGTTTTGGAGACTATTTATGTAAACTCGTTTTTGAGTTATGAAGCAATAAAATAAGTTTTAACTTCTGTTGTGTTTATTTATTCTTGTAATTTTTTTGTTCTATACAACAATAACGCTTCATGGACATTGATGCATTCCCTTTGTGAGTGACATTAATGGACATGGGGTGTTACACGTGGTATCAGAACTATGGTTACAAGAACAGATAAAAAGTTTTGAAAGGTGTTTTCAAAAGTATTATTTTCGTAGAAAGAATTTTCAAAAACTTGTTTTAAAGAAGCTATTTTCAAGGAAAGTTTACTTAACAGAGCATAATCCCCGCAAGCCATACATCTCTCTTTCGCTTCCCTTGTTTTGAATCTCTTCCTCTTTCCCTTTTTAAATCTCTTTCTCCGCGTATAGATGCTTTTTCCCAAGATATATGAGGACTTCCGTACAATGGCGGAAAACTGCTTCATGGGACTTAAACGTTTGTCCAGGCTAGAAGTTGGCTCAAGAAAGTGGAGGACTTGTTGGTACCTTTGAGATAGACGAAGGGAGGAAGGTTCGACTAGCTGCTTGGTTGATGAAGGACGAAGTTTCTTGTAGGTCGGAGGTCACGAATGGAGAACGTATAGTGGAGGCTTGGATAGGGCACATGGTAAGAAAGTAGAACCTAGGAAGGGTGCAAATAATAATAAACCCCGTTATTGTAGAACACCAGGCTATCTGAATAAGGGCCGTAGGAAAAAGAAGAAGACCGGCTGTTTCCACTGTGGAGAGGCAGGTCATCTAGTTAAGGACCGCCCAAGGAAACAGGGACAAGGGTCTACCTCGGGAGGGCAACTTCAGGCTCTCATGGCACCAGGGCAGGCAGGAGGGCAGGTTTAGGCTCTCATGGCCCCACCGCTGCAAGAACGAGGTAGAACAATTTCCGTTGAAAGTTTAGTTTTTCTGTTTGATCATCCTATTCGTACTTTGTTTGACTCTGGCATATCACACCCGTTTGTATCTTCTTCGCTAGTTGAAACACTGCACCTAAATACTAGTCTAGTTTCGGATCCCATAGTAGTCTCAAATCCTATTGGTGGTTTGGCTCGTCTTTCCATGATTTGTCGGGATTTGAGAGTGTCTATCTTGGGCGTTGGGTTTGAATGCAACACCTTTGTTCTTGGCTTCATGGGCTACAACTTGATTCTAGGTATGGATTCACTAACTAGATACGGTGCCATCCTAGATTGTGAGAGAAGGGTAGTTAGATTTTTGACTTGTTGTGGAAAGACCCTTGATATTTCTTGTGACCCTAGAGGTCCAGTAATGCTTAGTTACCTAGAATCTCTTGACGTATCCAATGATAATCTGAAATCTGTTTGTGTGGTCCGTGAATATAGTAATGTCTTCAAAGAGGTTCGAGGTTTACCCCCGAGGCGTGAGATAGACTTTCGTATTTATCTTGTAGACAGTGCAAAACCAGTATCTCTGCCAGTACGCCACATGACTCCTCATGAGAGGAAGGAGCTCAATAAGCAAGTAGGGGAGTTGCTTGAGAAGGGGTTCATAAGACGTAGTATATCGGAGTGGGGTGCTCAATTGTTTGGTTGCTTTGCTAGTATCAACTCACGTAGATTGTCCGAATTCAAAGGAGATATTCCTTGGGTGCTAGTCTGATATTGCTTTAGCCTTTGGGGCTTATGCTTGGGGAATGTCAAGTTCGACTAGGATGGTTTGTGTGAGATAAATAGCTGTGGCGATTTTCATTGCATGATATCTTGGTTTTCTTGAGAAGTGATGTGCAGCCGTGACATGATAAGACTATTCGATGGTATGGGCTGCCCCGAGTTAGATTCAATAGGGTTATGAGACGACTCGAGTGGGATGTGAAGTAATGGATTGTTTAGGACCCTATGTTGATGCCCTTTTTTAGGAAGAAGGCAGGATTCTTAGGACACGTGGCCTCTAAGGAAGAGATAGCTGTGGATCCCCTGAAGGTGGCGGCAGTCCAAGAATTGAAGGTTCCAAGAAAAGCAACGGAAATAAGAAGTTTTCTAGGAGAAGATTGGACAGATGGCGTATAGAGTAGAGTTGCCCGAGAGAATCAGTGGTGTACACGACGTATTCCATGTATCACATTTGAGGAACTTCTTACATGAGATCGCGGAAGTGGTAGAGCCGAGCTTGCTTAGAGAGGTGGAGATAGAGCGTGATGCGACGATTCGACGAGCTCCTACATGCATTCTTGGGTCAGAGATTAAGAAGTTGAGGAATCGAGAGGTCAAACTAGTCAAAGTGCAATGGGGAGAAGATGAGAACGACGCTACTTGGGAGACAGAAGAGAAGATGCGTTCATAGTACCCTTTTCTTTTCGAGGGTATGTCTTTCAATTTCTCCTTTATCGCTTAGCTTGTACTTATTCTATCTTTAGTATGTCCTCTCGCTAGTATCTTTGACCTTTAGATAGGATAGTCCTATGGTTGAAACATGTGTTTGAGACATGTTATGTATGATGGATGCATGTGAATGCAAGTGTTTGCTAGTGGTTGCTCATGGATGCATATACGCACACTTTAGGCACTAGATCGGCTCAGTCACTTTCATAATGCATATTACATATAAATGGATGTATTTAGTAAAATGAATGTGTGTATCATATGGATGTTGCATTTGAATGAATGGTTGTGCACACATGTAGAAATAATATGTATCATTAGGAATCTTTTGCATACATGGATACAGGGCACTATCATTAATTGCATTAAGGAGGTCGACTGAATCAGTGGACCGCCTGATTTAGCATAAGTATACAGACATATACACACACTATGCATATGTACATGAAAAGTAGAAATCTTTTAAGGACCATGGTTGCTAGTGGTTGATGGTTGAGTAGATGGATGATTGGATGGTAGGATACGTTCTTCTTGACTCAGAGATTTCGAGGACGAAATCCTTCAAGTAGGGGATAATGTAACACCCCAAATTTTTGAATAATCGAATTAAATAAATTAAAGAATAATTAATCTCAGATGTGAGAATTAATGGAAACAGGTTGCGCCATTGTGTTCGTCTCGGAATTCTGGTTGAGATAGAGTCCGAGTTTGCGTAAAACGGATATCGGATGAAGGAGGTATGGACGAACGAAGTCAGGCGGAAAAACCAAAAGAAAAAAAATGCACTGACGCACTTGGGAAGTGCGCCAGTACAAAAATACATTGACGCACTTTCCAAGTGCGCCCAGGCCGAGCAGAAAGCCTGCACAACTTTATGGTGCAAACTGATCCATATTGTGACTCATTGCCGAGTCCTTTCTGACTCCTTGCTGAGTCATTAGGGCTGAGGTGTCACACTATCCTGACTGAGTGGTTTTGATTAACCCTAAGATCATCTGACGGTTATAATTAAATTAAAATTCTATATAAACATAGGTAGACTCAAACCCTAAAATCAAATAATAATCTGAATCATGGCCGTCATGCTGTCATCTTGTAACCTAGAGTAGCCGCCACCAACTAGAGGGAAATCAAAGCTAATCAACTCAATTTTATTCAACTCTAATCTAAACAATAACGAATCTACTATAAAGGCGAGCTAAATCAATTTTAGAACTCAGATTTCACAATGCAAGACCTTCTTTTTGTGAGTTCGATTTCTTTAATAAGATAATTAACAATTTAATTGGATTGAGCTATGATTTGGATTATATGGTTATGTTGTGAATCATTGACCGTATGTTATTATCTATGTTGTAAATTCTATAATGTTATCATCTATCATTGTAAATTCTATGATGTTATTATCTATGTTGTAAAGCTGTGATGTTATCATCTATGTTGTAGATCTATGATTGGGTTATGTACAATCAATTCATAATAATGTTTCATATGCTAGTTTGGTTATGTTGTTGGAAATAATTCATATGTTAAATCATATGTATGTATGCAAGTTTAGATGTTAATTTAGATATGAATCATATGCAAGTTAGTGAGAATCATATACAACCTTACATGTTTCATGACATCTATTTTATGTGTAAATTGGATCTAAAGTTAGGCTATGACATGTGTGAGTTAGATGTAAGTTTACATCATAATCTATGTTGTATAAATCACATATGCAAGTATATATATATATTGGAGTATGAATCATGTAATGTAAGTTTGTGACTATTGCCTATGCAAGTTTACACCTTATGATTAGATCTATGACACCTATAGTTTATGCAAGTTTGTAACTTTTGCCTATGCAAGTTTTAGATGAAAACCCTTATTCACACATGCAAGTCCACCCTTTATGTTTAGATCTAGTTTTTATTCGATGCATGTTGTGATGCTTTCTCTCTATTCCATAAGTTAGACTATTCGAGTCTAATGTATATTTCACGTTAAATGAACGAACGTACAACGTGGGGCAAGGGGATTACCTCAAAAGATTTAATATTGAGAATTGGCATAAATGCCTTAAATGTGATGTTAATTGGTATAATTTTATATTCCATAAATAGATGGACATAATTAAGTCAATTATGGACATAGTTAAATTTGTAATTGATTGGCAATTTGAATAGGGAAATTAATTCAAATTGGGGATGATTAGTTAGGTGTAATTAATCGCCTAAGACACGAGGTTAGACTCGTTTGGGGTGTAAGACTGCCCGGACCCACCCGGCAAATCTAGCTGCCACAAATGCCAGTCTAATGTGGGAGGTCTTAGGCATAAATTAAATGCGTAACAGTTGTAAAGACACGGGGATAGGCTCGTTTGTGGTGTAAGACTGCCCGGACCCGCCCGGAAAATCCAGCTGCCACAAATGCCAGTCTAATGTGGGAGGTCTTTACAACGTTACGGTCTTAATGAATTAAGAAACACTTAACCAGATAAACATGTAGTTGGACATGAGGGGGTTAAGTGGGTGCCTTGGGTGGCATGTGAAATTAAGTGTGTGCCTTGGGTGGCATGTGAAATATGATTAGGTGTCTCAACAATTAATTAATGCTGATTAAAGACAAATATGGATAACAAACAAAAGTTTGGTTGAGTGAGTGATTCTCTGAGTAACGATCTGATGTTAATTTCGGTCTTCGGGGTCGGTACTTAGGGAGTTATTCTCTTAACCAATGTATCTGTGGACTAAGAAGTACCTAATCATAAACTAAGTGAAAGCGTTAAGACCAGCTTAACCAATAAAATGATAAGTGGGTAGGGTTAAGACAAACTTAACCAATAATTTGATAAGTGAATAGGGTTAAAACAAGCTTAACCAATAACACATGTTGTTTTGTTGAGTAAGTAACATGGGTGACTTGTGGGATATAATTATAAACACTTAACCAAGTTGAAACATGTAAGAAGACATGAATAAGAGGGGTTAAGTGGGAAATTCTAGTGGGGACTAAGCATAGGGGAAAGCTTGTGTGGGGACCCTTTTCAAACCAGTAACCCATTTAGTATCTTTGTGGGCTCGACCTAAGTCGAGGACGGGACACGCGTACTGGATTTGATTGTAAGAGGTCAAAACAGGTTAGCGGTGGCAACGCAAGTCCAACGTGTTCATATGCGTGTGTGGGCCCGGGCTGGTAGGTAAGACGTTGTTGCATCGTGTAGATATAAGCCGTGCATTTTTTATTGTATCGGGTTGCCACTTTGGGGAGTGATACACCCCACTGTTGGGCCAGCACGGGTATCTACGAGTTAGGGATCCGATCGAATGAGGAAGGTAGTGGGTACACCTAGTGGAGATAGGAGCAGACAGCACCTATGAAGACAGCTAGGAGTATAACTACCATATTATGAATAAATTTTGTAATTAGAATGGGGAAGGTAGTGCGTGCACCTAGTGGAGATAGGAGCAGACGACACCTATGAAGATAGCTAGGAGTATAACTACCATATTATGAATAAATATTGTAATTAGAATGGGGAAGGTAGTGGGTACTCCTAGTGGAGATAGGAGCAGACGGCACCTATGAAGATAGCTAGGAGTATAACTACCATATTATGAATAAATATTGTAATAAGAATGGGGAGGGTAGTGGGTACACCTAGTAGAGATAGGGGCAGACGACACCTATGAAGGTAGCTAGGGGTGCACTCAACTACCATTATCATTATTAAGTTCTGTAGGTGGGGTCAACCTTTAGGGTGACTAGTGGTGGTGCAGTGTAGTAATTATCCTATAGTGATTAGGGGTGCCTTTAACGTTATCTTGGTTCATCTTATTTCCTCGTTTTGTTCTGTCATACCCAATTGTTCACAGCATTTCCTTATTTTCCATCTTATGCCTTAACCTAGTTATTTTGATAATTATATTGTTAAAGTTATCGCACTCGCCAGACTTTATGTTTGACCCCCTTTTCTTTCCACCTCTTTTCTTCCTCCCCCCCCCCCCTTCAGGTTTGCAAGGAGGGAATACTACTGCTTAGTACCGATTTCTTTCAGTTGCTTGAAGAGAGTAGATGTATCGCTTGGGACCCTCTAATCTTTATGGCTTTGCTTATGCTCAATGGGGATTTTATGCAAGTATTTGCTTCTTTATGTACTTTGAAGTTTTTGGAAAAGACTATTGATCCTGTTGTAATGGTTTTGGAGACTACTTATGTAAACTCGTTTTTGAGTTATGAAGCAATAAAATAAGTTTTAACTTCCGCTGTGTTTATTTATTCTTGTAACTTGTCTGTTCTATACAACAATAATGCTTCATGGACATTGATGCATTCCCTTTGTGAGTGGCATTAATGGACATGGGGTGTTACATTCAGTGTACTGGCACTTCAAACTGGATGGTGTTTCTGGGCTTGTGCAGGAACTTTCTTCTTTTCCTCTTCTAACAAACAGTGGCACGACCCACTATAAACAGCTGGCTTGCACTTCAAAAGATTAATGATCGAACCCGAGAGACTAAATGATTGGGGATGGTAGTTTTTGATAATTCCATATTTCTCTCTCGTTCTTATTTTCTATTGCATGTATGAGTAAGAATGAGAGGAGAAAAGAGCTATATATGAAGGAATGAGGAAGATGAAGCACCTAAATCAAACGGATTGATCAGGTTAATTTTTTTAGCAAATCCAATAGTATTGAACTAAAAGTTGATAAGCCATTATACTAGGGGCTAATGTTACACCAATATTGTTTCGAATTGTAGGAGCAATCATGTCATTTTCTTAAGTTACAACAAAAAAGAGAGTCATGCTTATCATCCTTGTGAAATCCAAAGTATCATGGAACTACAACCTATCGACTTGGTTGAGCCAAGGCAAGCTTGTCACAACATGGAATTAAAAAGATGTGCAGAACGAAGTATTGTCCCCCCATTCCTATCACCTCTTTTCAATACACATGATAATCTATGAGAACCAGAGCCTAGTCACATTCTTTAGATAAAAGGAACCATTTGGCACCTTATCGACTTAATCCCCAAAGTCCTATAAACATTTCCAACCTCAAACGTCTATCGCCATACCCAACTCAAGGAAGCTATATCTTTTATGTCATGTCGCTATGATACCATACCAGTAGTAAAACCTATCACCTAGACGACAGCTTGGATCACACTTCCAGGCATGTCTCATGTCCCCACTTTGAGTCTATTGCCTTTGATTTTACAGAGGATAAACGCATACCACTCTCCACTGTGCTACCATAGTTGGAAGAAAGCTATACTGCTTTGATCATCATAGCCTTGAGAAAGCTTATCGCCTTGGAACCCTATCACCCAACCATCCAAGGCAAAGTCAAGGTATATGGCTCCTATTTGAATTATTTTATATTTCCCATCACCATCCATCAATATTTTTGCCTTGTTACCACCGCCTAAAGAGTATTTGACTACTATGTAATAAGACGACATGACAAGATCGATACAGCCACGACAAGCTACTAACGAAGCCAAAAGCCAAGTTCAAGAATTAGGGTGAAGCCTCTCGACCGGGTCAAATCGATAAAGACGACATAATAGAGGCGATACCCTTGTCCACTATTATTAGAGGTTGCAAGGGCTTGTTTCGGTGGTTTAATTCTTCATCTTCTTCTCCCTATTTTCATCTGTTCTATAGTTCGATTTTGTAACGTTAACTTGAATTGAAGACAAGCCTGCCAATTGCAATTTCGTGATCAAAAGACTTGTACTTTAAATCGAATGCATGTGTTGCCGTACTTAATCAATAAAAACATTTAGATGTAAATGGCATAGCCTATTGAGCATGGTGACTTATGTAACTTGAATTGATTCATCTAGAATATTAAATTTGATCTCTTGTGGGAGGCATAAGCTCGAATAACATGTTGACTTGGCCTTGTGACATTGGCTTGAATTGCTGCATGAGTAAATTGAATCCAAATTTACAAATATGAACTTCGGGCCATATTTAGTGCATATTGGATTTGTAATTTATTTCGCATATATTCTTCTAATGTAAGCATAAGACCTCACTACTTTGAATTTATTAAAATTTTGGGGTGCCAACAAGCTTTGTTGTTGAACAAAACATACCAAAAAGTAACTTTGTTTGCCTAAGTATTATGTAAAATAATCAAGGAGACGATCTAGTTCCATTTTTAGACAATAAGATGGTACAACAGTATGAACACAAATTATCGAGAGAATGAGAAACTAGTGCATATCTCTAAGTAGCATGTGTTCATATGCTGTAATGTTGATTTTTTTATGGATAATCTCAACCTAGTGAAAATTCAAAATACCTTGTAGGTAGTCCTAAAGGGAATATTTGCAATATATGGCATTATCCATAACTATCAGATATCTCAAAATTCACCAAAACAAATAACTCATGTATATCCTAGAAATTGGTGAAAACAAAATCAAATCTCTAATCTCATAATATAACCGGATCACAACACTAAGCGATGCAATTTTCCAAAGAGGATTCAATGCCTACCACACATGCCATAATAAGGTACAATCCCTTCTAGGATGGTGGTCCAACCCATCTCGAACTAACACACCGTCCTCCAAGGATAGAGGCAGGTCCTCTCAAGGACACCCGAAGACAGACAAGTTAATTTAACTACAAAGAAAAATATCAAACAAGTACTGAGGGTATGCAGAACACAAGTGAGTTACAGTCGCTTCATGGAAAAACTAAACTAGGACGTACTCGAAGGTAACGCCTATCTAAAGATGGTTCTAAAGGTCATGCCTAACTAGGGACAAGCACGAGCCTATCCTAACTGACAAGCACAAAGGCTATGTTGAACATGAATATGGTAAATTTCCCCTTATAGATAATTTTGAGATGTACCCGAAGATAACGCCTAACTGAGAGTGTAACTTATTCTCATTTACTAAATGAATTTCGCCACAAAATTCATTACCAACGTATGAAATTCAACTATTTAGTAAGAGATCATGAACTCGACTTAGTAAAATAGAGATAATAATATAATATAAATTCACAATTGAATAACTCCAAAAGATAACCAGTAAAGAAAAAACAGGTGTTCTATACCACTTGATTTATTGAATCATTTAATTCAGTTTCTCGTCCAATTTGATAATAAGTCATATCAAAAGATAGTTTGAATATCCTGTGATAACCCAAACTTCCGTAGTATGAAAGCAAGGATAATCATTGGAATATAACACATAGATAATTATGCCAGAACAGAAATATAGAATTACAACAGATAATGTACATCAAATTACACTGGAAATAATATATCATCAGAGTTGCACAGCATAATAGGATCATACTTAGTACATAATACAGTTTTCAACTTAATATAAAATGTCTACAGCGAAAATCAAGCATAATATACTAAATGAAGTATGAACAACATAATAGAAATGATAGGATCCATCTTCAGCTCCATAGTTATAAACAAAATGAGTCTGCTAAAAACCTGTGTACAAGGCTGCCCATGTGGAAAAGCGGGCACCCGAGTTTGCAAAGTGAAACAAACTACGAGTCGGTCATGGGATTGGTAAGACAAATCTTTTATAACCTATTTAATAATAGGGCTAAGCACAGGATCACGCCGCTAATGCGGAACGGGTTTACTCCATTAGAATGCCAGTGCATAAATAATGTAAATCATTAAACAACGTAATGCTTTTTAGAAAAATGAAACCATTATAAGACTCAAATCCCATCACACAATGCAACGCAAATCGGAGGATAGAGTTTTACCTTATAATGGTCAAAAATGCTTGATATGATAAAAATGGATTTGATATTATTATTAGTGTATATATGTTTCGAAAAACATTTCAATCATAATATATCAATTATAGACGACATAGCTACCATATACTATGTCGCCAAATGTAGGTTTATAATCAAAACCGTATAGGTCGTATTGGAAGTTGGATTTCCATCATGAACCAAGGAAAGGGATCATCCTTACCGAATTCGAGACAATCTAGCCCATGTCTCAGGCTCAGATTTCGGGTGAGCCTTAGGAGCCACAGGGCCGGTCCTCAACTAATGTTAGTGGATTATATATAATTCTTGAACAATACATCTCCCCGCCCTATGGGGCGTAAAATAGAGCCACTAGGGACTCAAATCCGAGGTACCTCGCTTTCCATCATCCACATAAGTAAAAATATATGGGCGTGTAAAACCCAGACACCACTTCTAGCTGGAAAGAAACGCATGTTCTCCATGGATCCTTCTCCCGTTTCTGGTTCATACCGGGTGTGAGGCTCGCGAAGTAACGCTATACACAAAGCTATGCTACAATAAAATTGTGCTTTGATGATCAACCACAAGGCTCTGCTTGAAACACCCCACCTCCGTTAGGGTCACTCTCAAGGGGAATGCCCTAATTTTGGTGGAGGTTTATAAGTACAAGTCACAGATATACAAGACAGATATAAGAACACATATTTGTAAACAGCGGAAGAACAACAAACTTTATTTCATAAAGTCAAATACGTGTTACAACAACATCCTTTCTTCAAAAACATAACATAACACTTTCATAATCTGTCTTGAGTACATTATTTAAAGAAGCATAAATAAAACATAGATAAACTGCAAAAGCCCCATAGTGGATTGTCCAAAGCCATAGTTCAAAACAGGAAAGTCCAAGCAATACATTTCTCTTCTTCAAGCTGGATGTTGAGGTTGGTCAAGCTGCTGTGTTCCCTCCCTGAGGACCTGGGGGGGGGGGGGAACGGAAGAAAGAAGACGAAAGAAAAGTAGAGTTAGACATAAAGCCTGAGTAAGTCTAGTACTATTTTGTCTATGAATAAAGAACTGGGTATGATAAGTATAAACCAGAAGTGGGCATGCACTATAAACTTGGTTAAGTTGTCTAGGGTCGAATATACTATCGTACCCCATGTTAATCTCTGAACCCATATAAACTAGTTTCCAATTGGCACCCCATAATCAGGGTGATGTGATCCATTCAATGATGATCGGCTCCTACTCGCATAGTTACATGTGTCTTACGGCCCCCGATGTCTGTAGTTACCTATGCTGGTCCCACCATGGGGTGTATCAAGTCCCATAGTGGCAACCCGACACAACCTTAGAGTGCACAGGTATGCTACTGGTGTCCAGTGCCTTATTTTTCTGCGCCGGAGTGTGTGCACGCCCGCACTCCGTTAGAACCTACACTGCTACACCACCGTCGTCGCTTTGACCTCTTACAATCAGCCCAGTAATCGTGCCCCACCCTGCCTAGTTTCAGGGTATCCTGATACACCTTCTAGGGTTACTGCTGAAAAGGGTCCCCCGTTACTAGGTTTTCTATCTCTAGCCAACATGCTAAGTTGGTTAAGTGTTTTCTAACCTAACCCCCACCAGTCCGTTTAGTTTAGCATGTTCCATTTTGATTAAGTCTTTAGTTCACTTAATCCTAACAATCCTGACTCAGCCTTAATTGTCTTATTAAGGCCCTGACGTCTCACATTAGACAGGTATTGTTGTGGCTGCCTGTTGCCGGTTGGTTCCGGGCAGTCTTACGCCACAACTCAGTCTAACCTCGGGTCCTTATTGGGCTCCATGTTTAACCTCCCACATTGGATAGGTATTGTTGTGACTACTGGACAGCCGGGCGGTTCCGGGCAGGTTTACATCACAACTCAATCCAACCTCGGGTTAAACACATCGTATTTTCTACATTTACATATTTTGTCATTCCTCTTTATTTCTTATATGTAAGTATTTGCGGCCCATTATTAAGTTAATGGTGTAAAGGTTACACCAATCACGGGCCCAACCCATACTTGAATTTGGGCCCTTCTATTTTATATTTTCATTCATTAATTAATTAATTTTTAACCCAACGTTATTTTCCCCCGTTTTACACGTCCGTTTATATATATATTGGGCTTAGCCTTTTAAAGCCCAATTTAGCCATGCGAAAAGGGGAGGCTTATGGCGTATACACAAAGAGGGGAAGGTGAGCGCATGAACTTGCAATACGACGTTGGAAATACAAAATAGAAATTGGTGTACTTGCATAGTGGTAACATAGGTGACATGAATCAAAGCATGTGAACTTGCATAGGTTTAACTACAACATGAACCTATATTCTTATTTAGGCATAATGTCAAACATAAGCATGTCATAAATATTCCTAGCATAAGCATAGCATAATGTCAAACATAAGCATGGCATAAATACTTTTAGCATAAACACGGCATAATGTCAAACATAAGCATGGCATAAGTAAAGTTAAATTTGTTCATGGCATAAACATAAACAAGTCATGTTCATAAGGTTTCTACATGGTTACAAAGGGGATACTTTGTTACTAACACAGAAGCATAGATCAACTAAATTTTAGTTTAAGTCTAATCACATAATGATAGTATAAATATACTTATGCATAAATATTTCTAAACATGGTGTTTGCTTTAAACTTGCAAAAAGGGATTTTTGAGTCTAACCTAGCCATGTCTCACATATGTCATCGTATAATTCTTGTAAACAAGATAGACTTAATCATGGATTTCAATTATGCCAAATATCATTCATAGCCTAGCCATATTCATAAGTTTGCAAAAGCATGACTTAATACATGGATTATGGTGTCAAAATTCCAACATAGTTTCATATGAACTATAACAACCAAACTTGTTTCAATTACTTGCAAAGTGATTTATGCACAAAATATACATCATGACGACATAATAACAAAGCCCCAAACTTGCATGAATTTCAATCAACTACATACATGTAGCTTCAACATAGATTACATAATTTGCGCAATATTCCAAACGTATACTTGCATAGAACTACCGCATGTAGTTCTTTATAATGAATAACATAATTTTGCACAAATATGAATTACTTTATTATCCCAATTCAAGCATACAAATCAATACAGTTGTTTATTCATACCAAAGTAATACTCTACTTACAATGGTTGCGGCGAATTCTCTAATTAAGAGATATAATTCCTTTGTTGAATTGATTGGCTTTAGGTTGCTTGAATTGCTTTAGGTTGCTTGAATTGCTTTAGGCTTTAGAACTTTCTTCCTAATTCTCTCTCTAGTTGGCGGCTACTCTTAGTCGTTCCTCAGCAACATGGCGGCTATGTTCTTAATTTTGAATGAATAGATTAGGGTTTAGTCTAGGGTTGTTTATATAGAGGTTAGGAATTGATTAGGACCATTGATGTTGCTAGGTTAGATCGTAGCCATTCATTAGATAGAGAGACCAATTAGAACCCGCCACCTAGCCCTAATGACAAAGCAGACCACAGAAATTCGACCAAACATAGACCTGGCCAGCCAGGTTGACTGGGCTCGACCAGGTCGACACCCCTGTCGACAGGGCTGTCGACAGCCCTGTCGACATGGGTAGCCCAGGTCGACAGCCCAGTCGACCTGGGTGGCCTAGGCGGGTGATTATCTGCCCTGGCCCATTGGGCCCCATTTTTAATTATTTTATTCTGTTTGAATTTCAATTTTAATTCAAAACTTCCGAAGGCCATATCTTCTTCATACGGACTCCGTTTTTCGAAAACTCGGACTCTATTTCGCGTATTTTTCCGAGACGAACGCAATGGCGTATCCCGTTTCCCTTGGTTCTTTGATTTGAATTTGATTATACTTTAATTCATGAATTTCACAATTATAGAATTCTCGGGGTGTTACATTCTCCCCCACTTAAAAGGATTTCGTCCCCGAAATCTTCAAGTTAGGAGGAATGTATATCCTAACATCCAATCATCCATCTACTCATCCATCAAACACGAGCATCCATTGTCCTTAAAAGACTTCTAATGCTTCATGATCATATGCGAAGTGTGTGTATATGAACTTATCTAATGCAAAATCAGGCGGTCTACTGATTCAGTTGACCTCCTTAATGCGGATTATGTAAGTGCCATGAATCCATCATGTATGCAAATTTTCCTATTCTTGATTCTACATGAGTGCAAAATCATTCAATACAAATGCAGCATCCACATGACAACACATTAAAGTTCAATCACATACGAATGCAAACATATATGCATATGCAATATGAAGTGACTGAGCCGATCTAAAACCTAGATTGTGTGTGTATATGCAACCACGAGCAACCACTAGCAATCACTTGCAACCACTTGCAACCATTCATACATAACATGTTTCAACTACATGTTTCCATCCAAAGGGTTTCTACCTAAAAGATACGGTCGAGGAAATATGCCTAAAAAGATAGATAAAAGCGCAACTTAAGGAAAAAGAAAGATCAAGGATGTACCCTCAAACAGAAAAGGGTAGGCAGTGCGGATTCTAGCTTCAGTTTCCCAAGTCGCGTCTCCCTCGGCGTCGCTCCACTGGACTTTGACGAGCTTGACTTCGCGGTTGCGTAGCTTCTTCACTTCTGTTCCTAAGATTCGGGTTGGAACTCTCCTTATGGTTGCTTCGCGCTCCACTTCGGCCTCTTCGAGGATATTTGGCTCTACCACTTCAGCAGACTCGTGTAGACATTTTCGGAGATGTGAAACGTGAAAAACGTTGTGGACTCCAGCCAACTTCTCGGGTAGCTCTAATCTATAGGCCATTTTCCCAATTTTCTCGATAATAGGGAATGGTCCTACGAACCTTGGCGCTAGCTTTCCTGTGGTTCCAAAACGAACAACGTTTCTTAGCGGTGATACCTTGAGAAAAACTCTGTCTCCAACCTCAAATTAAAGGTCGGTCCTCCTCTTGTCGGCATAGGACTTTTGTCTGTCTTGGGCCGTCTTCATCCTTCTTCGTATTAAGTCTACTTTCTCTGAGGTCTCTCGGATCATATCTGGTCCAAGTATAAGCTTATCAGTAGACTCCCACCAACAAGTGGGCGATCGGCACGGTCTTCCATATAAAGCTTCGAAGGGCGCCATTCCGATGGTTGCTTGATAGCTGTTGTTGTAGGCAAATTCCACCAAAGGAAGGTGGTCTTCCCATGTCCCTCCGAAGTCAAGGACGCATAGCCTTAAAAGGTCTTCCAAAACTCTGTTCACTCTCTCTGTTTGGCCGTCGGTTTGGGGATGATAGGCTGTGCTCAAGCATAACTGCGTTCCTACTGCTTCTTGCAGACTCCGCCAAAACTCACTAGTGAAGATGGGGTCTCGGTCACTAACAATGCTAGACGGTATTCCATGGAGTCGAACGATTTCCTTGAGGTAAAGTGATGCTAGGGATGAGGCAGTTCTTTTACTTTTGACAGGTAAAAAGTGGGCGCTTTTAGTAAGCCTATCCACTATTACCCAAATGCTAGTGTTGCCTCTCCTAGACCTAGGCAGCCCATCGATGAAGTCCATTGAGATGCTATCCCACTTCCACTGCGGGACCTCCAGAGGATGTAGTAGTCCGCCAGGCTTTTTCTATTCCGCCTTAACATGTTGGCACACCATACATTTAGAAATGAATTCTGCCACGTCCTTTTTCATGCCATTCCAAAAGAAAGTCCTTTTTATGTCTTTGTACATTTTATCCCCGCCCGGGTGTATCGTCATCTTGGAGTGATGTGCTTCCTCGAGAACCTTCTTTATTAAATCGTTTGTCTGTGGGACGCATAGTCTTCCGTCTCGCCTTAGCAAACCCTTATCGCCAATGGAGTATCTGTTGAGGTGACTTGAAGTCTCACCCCTAATTAGCCTATCAATTATTTCCACAAGTTGAGGGTCTTCGCGTTGTGCTGTCCCTACTGAATCCACTAAAGTTGGCCGTACTTCGAGAGATGCTAGCAAGCCTGGTACGAAATCGGAGGAGGGCCTAAAGTCGAAGCTGGCTATAAACTCTAGGCTTTGTCTTTCAACAAACAATGGGCTTAGGGTCAATTTCTTTCGGCTCAACGCGTCTGCCACTACGTTGCCTTTGCCCGGAGTGTAGGAGATTTCGAAATCGTATGAGGCAAGAAACTCCATCCATCTTTGTTGCCTCAAGTTAAGATCCTTCTGCGAGAAAAGATATTTCAACGATTTATGGTCAGTGTAAAGTTCGAACTTCTCACCTAGGAGATAGTGTCGCCAAGACTTGAGTGCAAAGACGATGGCGGCTAACTCGAGATCGTGGGTTGGGTAGTTCCTTTCGTGTACTTTCAACTGCCTCCCGCCATAAGCTACTACCCTTCCTTCTTGCATTAAGATGGCGCCTAGCCCTGTCCCACATGCATCCGTATAAACAGTGAACATCTTGCTCCCATCTGGCAGCGTCAAAACTGGGGCTGTTGTAAGAGCCCTTTTCAGTCGTTGGAAAGCAAATTCGCAATCCAAATCCCAATTGAACACTAGATTCTTCTTGGTCAATTTCGTGAGCGGAGCTGAGATTTTCGCAAAATCCCTTATAAATTTTCGATAGAAACCTGCTAGTCCTAGAAAGCTTCGGACCTCAGTTGCATTCCTTGGTGTCTTCCAATCCTGTACCGCCACTACCTTCGCAGGGTCCACCGCTAACCCTTGTTTGGATACTATGTGCCCAAGGAACCTCACCTCTTCTCTCCAAAAGTGGCATTTGGAGAATTTGGCTTTTAGTTGATGGACTCGCAAAGTTTCCATGATTGCCCTTAAGTGTTGAGCATGTTCCTCTTCACTCTTTGAGAAGATAAGGATATCATCTACGAAGACCACTACGAATTTGTTGAGGAAATCTCTAAATACCCTACTCATTAGGTCCACGAAGTACGCAGGTGCATTTGTCAAGCCGAAAGGCATGACAAGCCATTCAAAGAAACCGTCTGGGGTTCTGAACGCCGTTTTATCGATGCTATCTTCAGCCACCCTTAGCTGATGAAAACCGGTTGCTAAATCGAGTTGGGAGAAAACAGACGCTCCTACAAGCTGGTCAAACAAATCGTCAATTCTAGGGAGAGGATGCCTATTCTTTTTCGTTAGCTTGTTGAGCTCCCTATAGTCAACACATAGACGGAGTGAACCATCCGCCTTTGTAGCGAACACCACCGGAGCGCCCCATTCTGAAATGCTCCTCCTAATGAACCCCTTTTCTAGAAGCTCTTTAATCTGTTTACTGAGCTCTTTCCTTTCTCGTGGAGCCATATGTCTAACGGGCAACGCAACGGGCTTTTCATTATCTACAAGATATATGCGGAAGTCTATTTCCCGCTTCGGAGGCAAGCCCTTCACCTCTTCGAAGACATCCGTATATTCCCGGACCACTCTAACTGATTGCAAGTTTTCAACAGAAGCATCTAGCGATTCAAGATAACTAAGCATAACCGCATACGAGGGATTACAAGAAATTTCCAAAGTATTACCGAGCTGGGTTAGGAGCCTAACAACCCTTTTCTCACAATCAAGGATGGCCCCATTACTGGATAGCCAATCCATACCCAAAATCAAACCATACCCCGAAAAGCCCAAAACAAAGGCACTACATTGAAATTCTACACTTAGAATAGAAATTTTCAATCCCACACAGATCATAGACAAATGAGCTGGGCCCCCAATTGGGTTTGAAACAATTAAGGGGTCCTCTACCATACTAGTTTCTAGGTGCAGAGATTCTACTAAAGCAGACGAGATAAAGGAGTGTGATGCGCCAGAATCAAATAAAGTGCGAACGGGGTGATCATAAAGATAAATTACGCTTTCTACAGAAGTATTTATACCTCGCTGTTGCAGAGGTGGCGCTTCTAGCACATGAACCTGTGCCCCTGGGGTGGATCCAGCCCTCTGCCCCTGTCCTCGTTTCTTTGGGCAGTCCTTAGCCCTATGGCCTGTCTCACCGCAAGAAAAGCACCCACCATTCTCCTTGGCCTTCTTTTTCCGGCAGTCCTTTACTAAGTGCCCCACTTTGCCACAGAAATTGCACTTCCTCTTCTCTTTGTTGCCTTTCCCGCCCTTCTTAAAGTCTGTCTTCTTGGGCTGCAAACCCTCTTTCTTCTTGCCCTTATCCTCTTCATTCAGCAATGCCATTTGCACCAATCTTTCATACGTGGCTCCCATGGGTATATGGGTCATGGCCAAACTGTGTAATGGCTCATTTAACCCTTTGACGAAACGGAGAGCCTTCTTGTGCGGGGTGTTGACTAGGTCAAGTCCAAACCTAGCCAGCTCATCGAACTGATTCACATACTCTCTGACAGTCTTGTCTCCTTGCTTAAGAAATAAGAATTTTTCCAACTGCAAACTTCTTTCCGCATCTGAGAGAAATTTAGTCTCAAACCTTGCCCTAAAGTCCTCCCATGTCTCCACTGGTCTTTCAGCATTAGTGACTTCCCACCAGTAGGAAGCCTCACCCTTCAATAGCCATACTGCCAACTATACTTTTTGTCTATCCTCTACCTTAAAGATGATGAATAGGTCCTCAGTTTCTTTCAGCCAATTTCTAGCTGCTACGAAGGACTCAGTTCCATGGAAATCCCTTCCTCCCATAGCTTTAAAATCTTTACATATCTTAGCGAAAGTGTTTCCCCGAGGAGGAGGTGGAGGAAAAGGTGTTGCTCCAGCTGGATGATTTCCTTCAGCTGGGAGAGGAGGAACGGTAGGACCTGGCTGAGTGGCCCTTGCTTCTAAGAACCGTCTAAACCAACCAGGTATTGGTACCCCCTCCGGCAAGTTAAGTTCTTGGGACATGCTGAAACAAAAAGGATAGATTCAAAACGAAGGATAAGAGATAGTTCCTATGGCTTTGGGGAGTGGACTTTTGCCTTTTTAAAATAAAATAATATTTTTCTTTTAAAAATGCTTCTTTAAATTTCCTTTTTGAAAATAATTTTTCAAAACTTTTTATCTTATCTGGTAAACCTATGCTCTGATACCAAGTGAAACACCCCACCTCCGTTAGGGTCACTCTCAAGGGGAATGCCCTAATTTTGGTGGAGGTTTATAAGTACAAGTCACAGATATACAAGACAGATATAAGAACACATATTTGTAAACAGCGGAAGAACAACAAACTTTATTTCATAAAGTCAAATACGTGTTACAACAACATCCTTTCTTCAAAAACATAACATAACACTTTCATAATCTGTCTTGAGTACATTATTTAAAGAAGCATAAATAAAACATAGATAAACTGCAAAATCCCCATAGTGGATTGTCCAAAGCCATAGTTTAAAACAGGAAAGTCCAAGCAATACATTTCTCTTCTTCAAGCTGGATGTTGAGGTTGGTCAAGCTGCTGTGTTCCCTCCCTGAGGACCTTGGGGGGGGGGGGGGAAACGGAAGAAAGAAGACGAAAGAAAAGCAGAGTCAGACATAAAGCCTAAGTAAGTCTAGTACTATTTTGTCTATGAATAAAGAACTGGGTATGATAAGTATAAACCAGAAGTGGGCATGCACTATAAACTTGGTTAAGTTGTCTAGGGTCGAATATACTATCGTACCCCATGTTAATCTCTGAACCCATATAAACTAGTTTCCAATTGGCACCCCATAATCAGGGTGATGTGATCCATTCAATGATGATCGGCTCCTACTCGCATAGTTACATGTGTCTTACGGCCCCCGATGTCTGTAGTTACCTATGCTGGTCCCACCATGGGGTGTATCAATTCCCATAGTGGCAACCCGACACAACCTTAGAGTGCACAGGTATGCTACTGGTGTCCAGTGCCTTATTTTTCTGCGCCAGAGTGTGTGCACGCCCGCACTCCGTTAGAACCTACACTGCTACACCACCGCCGTCGCTTTGACCTCTTACAATCAGCCCAGTAATCGTGCCCCACCCTGCCTAGTTTCAAGGTATCCTGATACACCTTCTAGGGTTACTGCTGAAAAGGGTCCCCCGTTACTAGGTTTTCTATCTCTAGCCAACATGCTAAGTTGGTTAAGTGTTTTCTAACCTAACCCCCACCAGTCCGTTTAGTTTAGCATGTTCCATTTTGATTAAGTCTTTAGTTCACTTAATCCTAACAATCCTGACTCAGCCTTAATTGTCTTATTAAGGCCCTGACGTCTCACATTAGACAGGTATTGTTGTGGCTGCCTGTTGCCGGTTGGTTCCGGGCAGTCTTACGCCACAACTCAGTCTAACCTCGGGTCCTTATTGGGCTCCATGTTTAACCTCCCACATTGGATAGGTATTGTTGTGACTACTGGACAGCCGGGCGGTTCCGGGCAGGTTTACATCACAACTCAATCCAACCTCGGGTTAAACACATCGTATTTTCTACATTTACATATTTTGTCATTCCTCTTTATTTCTTATATGTAAGTATTTGCGGCCCATTATTAAGTTAATGGTGTAAAGGTTACACCAATCACGGGCCCAACCCATACTTGAATTTGGGCCCTTCTATTTTATATTTTCATTCATTAATTAATTTTTAACCCAACGTTATTTTCCCCCGTTTTACACGTCCGTTTATATATATATTAGGCTTAGCCTTTTAAAGCCCAATTTAGCCATGCGAAAAGGGGAGGCTTATGGCGTATACACAAAGAGGGGAAGGTGAGCGCATGAACTTGCAATACGACGTTGGAAATACAAAATAGAAATTGGTGTACTTGCATAGTGGTAACATAGGTGACATGAATCAAAGCATGTGAACTTGCATAGGTTTAACTACAACATGAACCTATATTCTTATTTAGGCATAATGTCAAACATAAGCATGTCATAAATATTCCTAGCATAAGCATAGCATAATGTCAAACATAAGCATGGCATAAATACTTTTAGCATAAACACGGCATAATGTCAAACATAAGCATGGCATAAGTAAAGTTAAATTTGTTCATGGCATAAACATAAACAAGTCATGTTCATAAGGTTTCTGCATGGTTACAAAGGGGATACTTTGTTACTAACACAGAAGCATAGATCAACTAAATTTTGGTTTAAGTCTAATCACATAATGATAGTATAAATATACTTATGCATAAATATTTCTAAACATGGTGTTTGCTTTAAACTTGCAAAAAGGGATTTTTGAGTCTAACCTAGCCATGTCTCACATATGTCATCATGTAATTCTTGTAAACAAGATAGACTTAATCATGGATTTCAATTATGCCAAATATCATTCATAGCCTAGCCATATTTATAAGTTTGCAAAAGCATGACTTAATACATGGATTATGGTGTCAAAATTCCAACATAGTTTCATATGAACTATAACAACCAAACTTGTTTCAATTACTTGCAAAGTGATTTATGCACAAAATATACATCATGACGACATAATAACAAAGCCCCAAACTTGCATGAATTTCAATCAACTACATACATGTAGCTTCAACATAGATTACATAATTTGCGCAATATTCCAAACGTATACTTGCATAGAACTACCGCATGTAGTTCTTTATAATGAATAACATAATTTTGCACAAATATGAATTACTTTATTATCCCAATTCAAGCATACAAATCAATACAGTTGTTTATTCATACCAAAGTAATACTCTACTTACAATGGTTGCGGCGAATTCTCTAATTAAGAGATATGATTCCTTTGTTGAATTGATTGGCTTTAGGTTGCTTGAATTGCTTTAGGCTTTAGAACTTTCTTCCTAATTCTCTCTCTAGTTGGCGTCTACTCTTAGTCGTTCCTCAGCAACATGGCGGCTATGTTCTTAATTTTGAATGAATAGATTAGGGTTTAGTCTAGGGTTGTTTATATAGAGGTTAGGAATTGATTAGGACCATTGATGTTGCTAGGTTAGATCGTAGCCATTCATTAGATAGAGAGACCAATTAGAACCCGCCACCTATCCCTAATGACAAAGCAGACCACAGAAATTTGACCAAACACAGACCTGGCCAGCCAGGTTGACTGGGCTCGACCAGGTCGACACCCCTGTCGACAGGGCTGTCGACAGCCCTGTCGACATGGGTAGCCCAGGTCAACAGCCCAGTCGACCTGGGTGGCCTAGGCGGGTGATTATCTTCCCTGGCCCATTGGGCCCCATTTTTAATTATTTTATTCTGTTTGAATTTCAATTTTAATTCAAAACTTCCGAAGGCCATATCTTCTTCATACGGACTCCGTTTTTCGAAAATTCGGACTCTATTTCGCGTATTTTTCCGAGACGAACGCAATGGCGTATCCCGTTTCCCTTGGTTCTTTGATTTGAATTTGATTATACTTTAATTCATGAATTTCACAATTATAGAATTCTCGGGGTGTTACACTGCTTTTCAATAATAAGCCTTGATTATTTGCATCTTGGCATGCCACACTGACAATTCATGTCATGCGACTGATAACTATCAATATATAACCTCTGAGCTCGTGCGTCTCAAATAAGGGTGTTAAGCAAGAGGATAAATTCTCCGCCACCAAACAGATATATATTAAATAGAAATCAATCAGCACAGAATAAAATCCAGTGTCAGACATACATCTATTTACAAGTCTGTTCTGGGTCTGAACGAAACCGAAGACACCTTATTCCTCGTCCCATATGTCCAATACAGAAGAGAGGTGCTCGCTTATCCGGAAAATCAACAAGTACGTCCAGACAACTATTACTGTAACCCTTTCCTGGGAGCAAATCAGTCCAGGGCATCATTAGTCATCCATTCGATGTGTAGATCGCCGGCCTTCAATCACCGTTTTCAAATCTTCGCTTCCAATCATCGTATAATTATTTGAAATGAGAATTAACTCAGACTTTTCAAATAATTCTCGAATATATATAATTCAAATCAATTCATTTCATTCCATATTGTATATAATAATTTATAACGATTTATCGCTATTTTTATTGGTTTAAAAATAGCCATTATCAATTAAACGACGCTTCGGGTCATTACAGGGCCCTGACGCTGTTTTCATCAAAATTTGACTTACACATTTATGAAAATCTAACCATTGGATCTTAGCGAATTTTATATCATTGGAAATATCTTTCCAAAACGAACCCAACAGTTCCAGTTTTGGGAAAATCCGAAGGTCGGATCTTTCGGTATAATGGTTTGAAGTTACGATTTCAAAACGCGAACTACAGCAGCGCGATTCGTTTTACTTTTAATTTATATTTTTATATAAATATAAAATATAAATCGTTCGACGATTTCAACACCATTTTCAATTCAACATTGATTTCTTTTATATGTGAAATCATATATTACATTAAAAATGAAATTTTAATGTTGAAACAAATCTTATCACATCTTGACTCTTTCATATGATTTCATACTTATATAAAAATGTGAAATTTTATTTCAACCTATCATTACATTGGAAAATTAGTTTTTTTCATTTCAATGTATTATTACATTGCAAAATGTAATCTTTTATTTCAATGTATTATCACATTGCAAAATGTAATCTTTTATTCTTTGCTTTGATTACAAATAAAAATGTAATGTTTTATCCTTTTCTTTGATTACAGATAAAAATGTAATCTTTTATTACAATCTAATATTACATTAAAAAATGTAACTTTTCTTTCATCCTTTTCTTATATTGAAAATGTAATTTTTCATTTCATTCTTCACTTAAATTGAAAAATGAAAATTTCTATATTACATTTAAAATGTACGATTCCTATGTATTCCTTTCTTACATTTAAAAATATGAAATTTCTATGTAAACATATTTTATATAGCAATGGTCATTTAAAATGTTTTCATTTTCAATAAAATGTAAATTTTCAAAGAAAAGACATTTCATATAAAAATAGGCATTTTTATCATTTTCATTAAAAATGTAAATTTCAACACTAATACATTTTTATTCAAACTGTTTATTTTTAAATGTTGCATTACATAAAAATGTATATTTCAATATAAATCCATTTTTGTTTAACAATGTCTATTTTTAATCTTGCATTACATTAAAAATGTATATTTTAATATAAATGCATTTCGGTTTAACGAATGACTATTTTTAATGTTGGGTTACATCAAAAATGTATATCTCTGAGTAAAGACATTTATGTTTAACAATGTTTATTTTTAATGTTGACATACATTAAAAAAATATAAATTCCATATCAATACATTACTTTTATTACATTAAAATAATGTAATCTTTTTATGTTTCATTTACATTAGAAATGATGTTTTCAATGTAAACATTTTATATAACAATGTTTTATTTAAATGTTTCTTTTACATTAAAATGAAGATTTCCACTGTAATACATTTCTATATCAAAATGTTGATTTTTAGGTTTCATATACTTTGAAATGTAAAATCTAATGTAAACACATCTTTATTTCATAATGTTTTATTTTTAATGTTGTATATACGTTTAAAAATGTAAAATCCAATGTCAAAACAATTTTATTTTCAAAATGTCTATTTTAATGTTGCATTACATAAAAAATATAAAAAGCAATGTAAATACAATTTTTATTTTAATGTTTTATTTACCTTAAAAAAAATGTAAGATCACATGTAATTTCATTTTTTCCTAAATGTTATTTTAATGTCACATTAACATTAAAAATGTAAAACTAAATGTAAATTCATTTTTCTATATAAATGTTTATTCTTAATGTTATATTTACATTAAAAATGTAAAATTAAATGTAAATTCATTTTTCTATATGAATGTTTATTTTTAATGTTACATTTACATTAAAAATGTAAAATTAAATGTAAATTCATTTTTATGAAACAAATGACCATTTTTTATTACATTCAAAATGCAGATTTTATGTTGACATATAATGATCATTTTCATATATATATTTTAAAAATCTGATTATCATATTATTCAAACAATTAATATATAATAACATGAATATTTTATAACACAAAAATATTTCAGAAAATTACGGCAGCATAACGACAGGGCAATTAAAACCGGCACCGTCCCGATGTACGGCCCCTCGCACTACCTTAGGCCTCGCGGCGTTTACAAGGGGTTTAACTTCCTAATACATTTTTCTAGGCAGTCTAATGCCACAATATCAATCAATTTAAATTCAATCACAATCAAACCCAAAAATCAACCAATTCCACATCACAACACAATCAAGTCGTCCATGGTCTGTGGACGATGGGTGTCGGGAGTTTCTAAACTCCGTCTGCATCCTAATAGAATTCTATTTAATATATTCGGATTCTGAAATCTCACTTTGCTATTTAATTTCTTCTAAAATTGTAGAAGGCTCCAAAAATACTGCGGTCTCTCTGAAATGTAGATCTCGAATTTATGGCCCCAACGAATCATGTTTCATCGAATTTCGATTTCGTATGAGAAAGATGTGAATTTTACAAAGTTTGTTAACAATTTAAATATGATAATTAAATTAATTAAATAAATTAGAAACCTTGTTCTTCGACAACTTGAAAGCCAACAGTTTTCAGAACCTGTTCCAATCAGGGTTTGATTTTTGCGAGCGATACAGGGCACGAGACGTTGATCACGCGGCGCGATGTGGAGGAGCGAGAGAGGGCGCGCCTGCGTGCGGTGGTTGGGCCCCCTGCAATGGCGGATCGGCTGAGCGGAGGTGGTGGAAAGTCGGCTACTTCGGAGGCTCAGTTCTTCTTCCTCGCTCCACTGTACGATTTAAACCTTGCAAGGTTTTGGAGATGAGAGAATTCTCTACGAAATATTCCGAAGAAGTGATGGATTTCGATGAGCGGATTTGGAGAAATCGAGGAGAAATGAATTAAAGAGCCGTCGTCGTTAGTTTTAGGGTTATGGGTTTTAAAACGAAGTATGTTTTATTGTATATACGCGTATTTATACTGTATATGTATTTTTATTTTATTTTTATTTTATTTCATTTAAATTCAATATAATTTCTATATCGCTCCTAACTCCAAATCAAACCCAACGAGTGTGGCCCCTAGCTAAATACCCCATTACGGACACAATGGGACATGTCTTGTAGGCCCATTCGACTGTTTCAGTCAGTTATTCTTCAAATTAAATAATAAAACATTTAATTATTTAATTTGATCGAACATTTTAATTTACCGGGGCCACATACTGACTCCAAAAATTCCCGAAAAATAAATCTAGCTATGTTTTGATGATACGGTCCTAACAAAATTAATTTCGTCAAATTTGGAGATCGTTCGAAAATTGGCCATTTTCTGGTCGATCGAAATTGACTGAAATTGACAAAAAACATTTTCTTTTGTCACGCTCATGTATTGATTCCAAAAATTATGAAAATTGGAATCCTACAATAATTTGACATTCCGGATCCAACCAGGGTGGTTTCATCGAAAACGGAGGTTGTTTGCAAAATGGCTATTTATACGGGCTATATATTATATTAAATTCCATAGCGACTTTTCTAAATATTCAACTGGCCATAACTTTTGATTCCCTCTATGAAATTTCAATTTTTTGAATTCATTGGAAATATATTCTTAAATAGATTCTAATATTTTTGGTTTCACCAAGATCCGATTTATTTTGCATCATATACACTCAGTCAAAGTTCGAATTTAAATTTTCTAACTTTCGCGCTATTTCTGACTCCTTTTAAAATAAAATAAATATATTCATTCTAACTTCAATTTAAATAAATTTTTAATCGTTATTATTTAAAATAAATTATTTTAATTATTCAAAATTCAATAAAATAGCCAGAATAAAAATTTTAAATTGGTTCTGATTTTCCGGGTTGTTACGTATCACTTTTAGAATATTTGTTTATAAAAGAGAATTGACAACGTTTAAAAATACTAACATGTACAAAATAAACAATACTGATTGGTATTATTCAAATTATATAATTAAAATTTATTTGAATTAGGAATACTATTTATTAAATAGTGATTTTTGAAATAACTTTCAAAAAACCATGGAAAACAGGTGGATTAAGTAACTGAAATTAGAGACAAAATAAAGTAGAATAGAGATTTCAAGTTGGAAATGAATTATCTAGAAGAATAAATATAAGATTTATCAATTATATTTCTTAAAATCTAAAGGGGTTTATGAATATAATTAGCTAGGGTTTGAAAAAAGTAGGCAAGCTTATATTTTCTTAATTGAGAAAAAGAAGAATGTAAACTGAGCATGCAGTTCAACTTTCACCACAACCAGTCTCCTTCTCAAGTGATCGATGACCTAGTAACCCATAAGTTGTTGAAAAGAATAGTTTTATATTTTATAAAACTTAAATATTAAGTTTTCTACATTTTAGTTTACAAATAAATGGTTGCTTATGTTCATTCAAAATTTTACTTATCGAAATGAGCTTAGATCTTCTATGTAATGAACACAAATCTATCCATCTTATTAATTTTATGCTAGCTTGTCATGAACTAATTAATTCAACATTTTCCAAGAAAGTAAAAGCATTTACAATATAATAATTAGCCTTTCATGACCTATTCAATTTCAACAAAAGCTATAACCTCCATTTATCAACTTTATTTTATTTATCCATTTCAAATTTAAAATCAAAATATTTTATCCTTGTATTCTTTTAATTAATTTCAATCAGTGATTGAAAGTTACTAGCTCAAACTTGTCTCTATTTGATTTAATTAATACCATCTACAAGATTTTAGAATATACAAATGTTCACAGTTTTATTTTATTTTATAATCAACTGTACTTTAATATTTAGGATAAAATTCCTATAATTGAAAATTAGACCTGTTCGTCATTATTTAAACTTATTTTTTAATTAATTAGTTACTTATCTTAGTATACCTAAAGACAAGGTTGTTAAAGAGCCCCCGTAAGAAAATTGCATCCCTGCAATTCACTCTAGAGGAAAGTCTAGACACGAGAATATTACTACAGATATTTCTTTAATTGGCTAAAAAATAGTTGAACTTTAATAGTGGTTATTAAAACAATCACATCATCAAATAATTCATAATCTTATCATTAAAAGTACATTGTTTTTCTCCATATAAACTAAATTCCCAATTATTGTTCAATAGGTATAATCTCAAAAAAATTATTGAATCTATAAAATTTCTTTTATTACTTTACCTTAATATCCTTATTTGCCTATTTCTTAAGTCTCATTATATATTATGACTTTAACTTATTTCCAAAATTATAAAACCTCAAGATTTTCTTAAGAAAGAAAAATTCACAAGTTCCAACTATACTTAGTCATTAAACTTTAACATTTAGACCATATTTATTATATATTTAATTTTTTTTTTAGAATTCATTATGGTTTAGTAATATGTTCCCATAGAGCACATCTATTAACTATAAATGTTTAATATTTACAATGCTTCAGGATTCTTAATTTAAATGATTAGCTTCCCATAGTAATGTGATAAATAAAAAAGAGAGGGTATCAAGTAAAACCACTCTATAGCTTTACACATAATTTATATTTCCAAGGGAGGTTATGTGTACCCAAGAAAGAAACATAACAACTTTACTTGGTTCTATTTCTTCTTGAATTAGATTCCTACTTCTAAAATTCAACACCCATAATATTTAAATTTCCAAAATGAAGTACTAATTATAATTCAATTTTTGTATAGTTTCCTTGTCCATTGGTTGCAGTATTGATTATGAAATCAGCATTGCCTCACCATTGTCGTTGGCTATAACCAACCACACTAAACTCCAAGTTACTAACACACAAAGCTTATTGTAATACTATTATCACTCTTAACACACGTATATGTAATCTCTGTTTTCTGTTTATACACACACATACATATAAGCATATTAGTATAATAACATTCCATTTAAGAAACACTAATTAAATTAAATTTTCTCTTTAGTTGATATATTATGTAACGACCCGCATTCTACGCTTCGGAGGATCGTAGAATATTTATTTCCTTTTCATATGAGGTCGTATCGTTATGTAACTTTGGGGAATGACTATTGGGTTCATTTCCAATGTTGACGATTTTTGTCGATTTTTAAATGACGATTTTGCCCCTAACTGATTTTGTTTCGGCCTTAATTTTTGATTGGTAAGGAGTTTTGACCTGAAACCACTTCCATTAGATCCGGATGATGGTTTACCTTTCCGTAGAGTGGTCACATTAGCCAAACGGACTCACCGTTTGAGAGATATGACTGAAACAAGGTTTAGAGGGTGAAAAACTGCTTAAATGGGCTGATTACGATAATTAGCAAATGGGCTGATAACTCATTTCGGGATTAGGGTTATGGGGAGGCTGAAATGAGCTAGGTTTTCATTCTAATTCAGTTTTCTAGCCGCCATTTACCTCTTAGAAACCCTAGCAATGGCCTCCACCTTCTAATTTCATCCCAAATCGCTCCTTTATCAAGGATTAAGCTAATCAACGTCAAATCAAGAAGAAATAGCACCAAATCAGAGTTGGAGTTGTTGCTAGGCATAAAATTCAACCCAAATCAGAAATACTTTCAGATCTAGGTTTTATTTGTGGCTAAGGTGAGTTATTTGCATTGCTTTTCACTAACTACAGCTAACTAGTGGTGATTAGTGATAATTAGCAAAATTATGGCTCAGAAAAATCTAGAAAAATTTGTAAAATTCCGAAATATTATTTTAGGGCTCTGATAAAAATCTGGGTTAATTTGGATAACTTTTGCTAATTGTATGCTTAAACATAATTAAGGGAAAAACATGGGTTTTTGGGTATGTTTGATTTATATAAACATGTTAAATTGTTGTTTTGCTGCTAGTGGATGCTTATACATGTTGCTATTACTATTTGGAATGATTTTTGATTGCATAGGAAAGTTAGAATAGTCGAAAACGCCGTCGTATGGCGTGAAACAGTCGCTGGAAAGTTGCAGGAAATAGTGTAGGGAGAGGGATCAGATCGGATCGCCCGAACCGATCGTGACACCCCCCTCACGAGCTGATCCGCTCGTATCTGAAGTTCTCCCACTCGACCCACTCGTGGCCTACGTGCTACGACCCGAACCGAAGTGCCAACCATGAACCAGAAGCTCTGAACAGACCAGAAGCTCACGAACCGATTCGCCTGGAGAAGAAGTATACGGACCAACCTGAGTGGACAAGCCGACTCGAACCGATGGAGTCATCATGACCCAAACCGATGGAGTCATCAAGACCCAAACCACTTGATGGCTGCGAATCAGGAGTTATTCATGAACCAATGGAGGACTGGAGCCTATATGATGATCACGTACTGAAGGGAGTTCGAACCAGGATGATGAAGAGACCAAAACCCGAGATGCAAAGGTAGTCCAAATGAGAAGTTAGCACTCAGGATCTATTTGGGAACCGATGAGTTAACTTCATGATTGGACTTTGCTGCAGGACGTGTGCTATGGGGTTATCGATGCCTATAGCTTTGACTCGCCACTAAGAGATGGATTAGTGGCTATGGATCAGTGCAGTAGAGCCGTTATAACTCCATGGGGAAGAGTGATCGTAGCAAAGAATTGAGTGATCAAAGTGGTAGATATCGTTTTCTTTACACACTGAGTGAGAGAGGTGAGGATGATTGCTATGTTTGATTTTTGCTATCACCATTACCCCCACCCCCATTATTTTTACACTATATGTTAGTGCTACCTTAGAGTATTGTAAATCTTGTTGTGCTAACTCCCTGGTTGCAGGTCCAGGTTCAGGTATGATTGGATTATACCTGTTATTGTTTTGATGCTTATCGCTCATACCAGACTTTTGTCTAACCCGGAGTTTTATGTCTCTTCTTATTACTCTGGGTGCTCTTAAACGGGAAAACTAGAGATAGGTTAGGTGGTATGCACGAGTAGCTGTACCGGAGACTAGCAGGAGGCTCCCACGTATGATATATACATATATTCTCCCTGTGTCACTGTAGGTCACTACTTTGGGCATTAGTAGTGTGCCTTTCTTATTTTGCTTTAGAGAGTTTTAAAAGTTGTAATAATGATGATGTGGAACATAAGCTGTATTTTGGATTTTCTGCTGCTAGGATGGTTTAGTTTTCAGCTTATGCACTGTCTCACCTGTTTTATGTCAAAGTTATGTTATTATTATATTTTATCCCATGCACTGTGAGACATTCTACAGGTTCCTTGTTAGTTCAAATTCATTTCTTTTCCTTTCTTTGACGACCGTCCTGTGCTGATTGGACATCGGCACAGCGCACTTTCATTGGAAACTTCGGCTGGTTCGGGGCGGGTCGTCACACTTGGTATCAAAGCTCTAGGTTGCGTAGTTAACCTAGGGAAAGATATCAGGGAGAGTTAGTATACGTATATAATAGCGCGTATTTGTTATTATTTTGGTTTTCAAAAGCTATATATATATACACTATTAGTATATATAAGGACGAAATCGCATTGCACCGACACCACTAAGGAGATGGTTAATCGTTTTCCCTTTAAACGATGAGCCGATATACAAGTAGTACGGGTTCAGGAGAAAACAATAGAAATGTTCCTGATATCAGGGAGATGTTTACTACCTTCATGGGGGATATGCTTAGAGATGTTCAGAGAGCAGCCCCTAATGCTGCTAATGGTGGTGCTGCAGCGGTGCAGGCGCCTAGGGCCGATTTCTCCAAGCTCTGTATGGACTACACTAGTCTAGGTGGGAAGCCGTTCCATGGAACGAAGTCGGCTACAGAGGTTCAGGATTGGCTTGATAGTTGTGAGCGCATCTTTGAAGATTTGGGAATCGAAGATGCCATGAAGAGGAAGCTAGCATCTTGTCAGCTGCAAAGACGAGCTATGAATTGGTGGAATGCAATTAAAGCAGCTATTCCTGAAGATCAAGTTACTTGGAATCAGTTTATGACTCGTTTTAGTGAAAAGTTCATTCCTGCTGCTTAGAAATCAGAATTGTTTAGAAAATTCTTGGAGATTAAGCAGAATGGTAGGGCAGTCTCAGAGTATATTGCTGAGTTCGGCTTTATCGAAATATAGGTTATCTCTCATTGATACTATCGAGAAGAAGAACGAGAAGTTCATAACTGGCTTAGATGGGTACTTGGGGAAAAGACTTATAAATCACATCGATGAGACATTCGAGTCTATTGTAGGGAAAGCATTGAGATATGAGAGCATTTACCCTAAGCCAAAGCCAAGGACAGAGGTCGCTATTGCATCTACTGAGGAGCCGACACCGCAAGCGGGAGGTGAAGGCAAGAGAAATTCACAGAATAATAGAAAATAGGATCAGACCAAGGGTGGTCAGAAAAAGAAGGACAAGAAAGATAAAGAGTGCTTTAGCTGTGGCAAGAAGGGCCACTATGCTAGGGACTGTCAGGAAAATCTTGGGGAAAGGAAGTGATTCAATTGCAGCCAAGCGGGACATCACAAAGATAATTGTCCATAACCCCTTAGAGAGAAGCAGATCGTGAGAGCATATGCTATCAACGATGTTCCTTCTTCGTAGAATGCCCTAACTGCGGCAGATAAGGGAAAGGGCATCGTTATTTGAGGTATGCTTTCTATTTATGATGTTCCTGCTCTAGTTTTGTTGATAGCGAGGCGTCCTATTCCTTCATATCTAGTGACCTAGTAGATAAGTTGAGATTGGAACCTGAGATAGTCGATAGACCTTTAGTTGTGACGAACCCGATAGGTGGTTCAACTAGCCTTTGCATGATTTGTTGTAATGTGGTCTTATCGGGTTATGGATGTATGTTTGCTTATGATTGCTTAGTTGTTTTGCTAGTATCATCTCATGTAGATTGTCCGAATTTGGAGGAGATGTTCCTTGAGTGCTTATCTGATATTGGTTTAGGCCTTTGGGGCTTGTGCTTGGGGAATGTCGAGTTCAACTAGGATGGTTTGCGTGAGGTATAAGTAGTTGTTGAGATTTCCAATGAATAGTATCTCAGCTTACTTGAGGAGTGATGTGTGGCCGTTACATATTAAGACTGTTTGATGGTATGGACTTTCTGAGTTGGATACAATAGGGCTAGGAGATGACTCGAGTGGGACTCGAGGAAGCTACAAAGTAATGGATTGTTTAGGACCCGTAGGTAGGGTACCTAGATTCACTGGATGAGTCTAGTTTATCTCTGGGAGGCGAATATACGTTGGATGCGACAAGTTAGTTAGACATGGTGATATAACGAACGTGAGGATACATCACGTTAGATTTGAAGTATGTTTAGAACATTGTGGAGTGTTCGTTGATCTTGGAGATTCAGTGAATGTACGAGAGTTTCAAGTTGGACTTGAACTCGAAAAAGGAAAATGGTTGTTCGTTGATCTTGGAGATGCAACGAATAGGGAGACGACTCATGTTGGACTTGAGATTTGTCGGTAATGGATACTCGAGACTGGGTCTGAGTATGTGGGTAGCTCTTCTAATAAGAGTACCAAGAAATCATCGATAGTTAGAGTGTTCTAGGCGGACTCGAAGCAGGGGTATCTGGGGATGCTCGTTACCTTGGATCCGTTGGACATGATCTAGTTATCCTTGGAGGATAAACGTGCGTTGGACGTACGGTAGTCCGTATGGAGGCTAAGCTTCCACTAGCCTTAGGATTGGTTGGACCAGTCAAGTAGGTATCGACGTGTGTATGGCTTTAGCAGGTGATAGATAGGACATGTTTGATGGATGCTATGGTTGCTATGTTTGTTCCTATTTTTGTTCCCTTGAGTAGAATATCACCAGTAGGATTCTGGTAATAGAGAATGAAGAGATGACGGAATACACAGATGCCTGTGCTACCGGACTAGGTGCGATAGCTGATGCATTGAATAGAAGACATGATAGTTTAGATGCTATGTTTCTTGAATGGAAGCAACTGGAGTATATCGTGGGATATGATCTCAGACGTAAGTATGGACTGGATCCAGAAATGTTAGCAAGTTAGATGATTAGACCGACTTTAATTGAGCGGATTGGTTCCAGTCAGAGGAACGATACTAACCTATTGGAAATCGTCTCCAAGGTAGAAATGGATATCGACAGCAAGGAGATGAGCAAGTATGGACTTGATAGAGAAGATGGCTTCGAAAGAATGGGAGACTAGTTGTACCCAACGTCAATGGATTGAGAGATGAAGTTCTTAGAGAACGTCATCACTCAAAACTGACTATGCACCCCGGTGGTAACAAAATGTATCAAGACATGAAGCAGACCTACTACTTGGAAGGGTTGAAGAGAGACACTAGGAGGTTTATATCCATGTGCATGAATTGCTAACTAGTTAAAACTGAGCAAAAGGAGCCTAGGCTTTGTTACAACCATTGGAAATTCTCGACTGGAAATGGGAACAAGTCTCAATGGATTTCATTGACGGTTTACCAAGGACTAGATTGGATCATAATAGTATTTGGGTGAATCATGTATTGGAAGATCTCTTGAGAACTTTCATATTAGATTTTGGAGGGTCATGGGATGACCACTTGCATCTAGTGAGTTCGCATATAATAATAGCTATCAGTCCAGTATTGGTATGGCTCTATTTGAAGCTTTATACGGAAGACCATGCAACTCACCATCATGTTGGTTAGAAACCGGTGAGAAATTTGTGCTCGAGTCAGATGTAATAAGAGAAACTTCAGGCAAGATCAAGGTTATCCAACAGAGAATGAAGGCTACCCAAGATAGGCAGAAGAGTTATGCTGATAAGAGGAGAAGAGATTTAAAATTCTCCATTGGTGACTTGGTGTTTGGCAAGATTTCTCCGTTAAAGAGCGTGATTCGATTTGGTAGGAAAGGCAAGTTAGCACCAAGATTTGTTGGTCCATTCTCAGTTCTCGAACAAGTTGGGAATTTGGCATATAAAGTTAAGTTGCCGAACAAGATGGCGGGAGTTCATAACGTATTTCATGTTTCCCAATTAGGGAAATTCATACACGACCCCGATGTGGCTATTTTACCTGATCAGTTGGATGATATCGAAGTTGAACCTGAGGCTGTTGGGAACCGCAAGCCGATTCGTATTGTCAAGCACGATACGAAGAAACTTCGAAGGAAAGTGGTGAATCTAGTCAAGGTTCAGTGGGACAAGGATGAGAATAACTGTACTTGGGTGACAGAGGAGAGCATAAAGGAGATGTATCCAGAACTCTTTGCCTAGTAAGGTTTTCATTTCAGTTTAGTCTTTCCACATGATAAGATAGGTTTGTTTTACTTGTTTTGTATGTTGGATTGCAAGATATGGCTGGAAGGCATGCGGGACCCATTGGTTGTTTCTTAGTTGAATAATTTCGGGGGCGAAATTTCTTAAGAGGGGAGAGTGTAACGACCTGCATTCTACGCATCAGAGGATCGTAGAATATTTATTTCTTTTTCATATGAGGTTGTAAGGTCGTGTAACTTTGGAGAACGACTATTAGGGTCATTTCTAACGTTGACGATTTTTGCCGATTTTTAAATGACCGTTTTGCCCCTAGCTGATCTAGTTTCGGCCTTAACTTTTGATTGGTAAGGAGTTTTGACCTGAAGCCACTTCCATTAGATTCTAATGATGGTTTACCTTTCCGTAGAGTAGTCACATTAGCCAAACGGACTCACCGTTTGGAAGATATGGCTGAAACAAGGTTTAGAAGGTGAAAAACTGCTTAGGTGGGCTTATTAGGGTAAATAGCAAATGGGCCCAAATCCCATTTCGGGATTAGGGTTATGGGGAGGCTGAAATGAGTTAGGTTTTCATTATATTTCAGTCTTCTAGCCGTCATTTATGTAATAACCCAAAAAATGTGAACCAATTTAAAAATTTTAAATTTGGTTATTACCAAAGAAATTGAATAATTGAAATAGCATATTTCAATAAAATGAAGAATTGGGTATAGTATTGCAGTTTGAAATTTTGAATACAAACTTTGTCTGACCGTACCGGGTGGAAAATATAACGGATTTTAGCGAAACTGAAAATATTTAAATCTATTTAGGAATACCTTTCAAACGAATCTGAAAAATCGAAGTTTCATACCGGGAATCAAAAGTTACGGCCAATTGAATTTTCAGAAAGGTTGCTATATAGAATATATAGCCCTTGAAAACTGATATTTTGCATACGAACTTGGAATTCGACGAAACCACTTTTGTTGGGTCCGGGATGTCAAATTATTGCTAAGTTTCAAATTTCATAATTTTTGAAGCTAGTATGTGAGCGGGGCAAAAGAAAATGTGATTGGTCAATTTCTGTTAAAATGGGTCGACCTAAAAATGGCCGTTTTTCAAACGAGCTTAGAATTAGACGAAACTGGTTTTGTTAGGACCGTATCGTCAAAACAAAGCTAGATTTATTTTTCTGGAATTTTTCGATTCGGTTTGTGGCCCTGGCAAATTGAAATGTACGTTCAAATTAAATATTGAATATGTTATATTTTAATTTGAAAAATAACTGACTGTAACAGTCGAATTGGCCAACGAAACATATCCCATTGTGTCCGGAATGGGGGTATTTAGCTAGGGGCGATAGTCGTTGGGTTGGAAAAGGAGTTCGGTTGTAAAAACACTATTTTAAAAGTTAATTAAAACCTTGGCCAATCATATTTTTCTATTTCATTATTTAAAATGAAAAAAATCTCCCGAAACCCTTACTTCATTCTTCTTCGATGGCGCACGTTACTCCACCCTTCCCGACCATTTTCCCCTCGCTCCGACGATCTATAGGCTGGGCCGCCACCTGATCTCGGAAGCTCTCCTCCACCTCTCTAAATCAATACCCACCTCGCCTTCTATCGTTGACTGTTCGACGAGATCCAAGGGCTCGAAGTCGCCGCACATTTCACCAGAATCCTCCCTCGTCGCTGCATCGATCCGAGCGAAACCACCTGGCGTAGGCGCGCCCCTCCGTGCTCTCCACCGTAGCGCAACTTGATCGTGTCCCGGTGCCACGAATCAAACGTTATCAGCAACCCTAGTTTCGAACTCCTCTTGAAGGTATACAGGTTGTTTAATGTTGAACTGTTTTTACACTATAAAGCGTTGCAAAACTTTGAAAAATAATATCTTTTTCGTTCTTTAACGAAATTTGATGAAACAGGAGACACCGTGACCGCAAGGAGGCTCTCTACATTCTAGAAGAAGCCGCGGATTTTTCTGATCTTCCTACGATTTTTAGCACTGCAATAACCAATGTGAGGAATCTAAACTAATTGTGTGAATGAAATCGCGTTGTATAAATTATATAAGCGAAGTGTAAATTATATACGCATTGTATACCTCATGTACATGTGTTGTATAAGTTATATTAGCGATGTATAAATTATACAAGCGTCGAATGAAACATATATGCTTTGAATTGTGATGAAATGCAAGTGAATTATAATATTATATATATATATATATATACTCACCTCGTCCACAGACCATGGACGATATTTATTGCTTGTGATTGACGTGATATTATATGGTATGACGAATGGTTGGATATAATTGTTTGTGGTTGATATTGTGGTTGAAAAATACCTTTGTGGTTGAAAAACACTCTTGTGGTTGAAACAAATTAGAATAGGATTGTGGAATTGAAAATAAAGCATGCCGCCTGCGTGCGAACTTGATGCATGATCCCCATTGTCAAAAACCGCGAGGTTTTAAGGTAGAGCGAGGAGCCGTACTAGGGACGGTCCCGGTTTTAACTACCCTGCCGTTATGCTGCCGAAATTTTCTGAAATATACATATGTTAGAATAATTTTCATTCGTTGAAATAAATTATTGAAACCAATATTCATGTGTTGAGTTGCAATTCATTCGTTGAGTTGAAATTCATGTGTTGAATATTATTTGAATTTAAATAAATGGCTGTGGCGATAAAAATCACATTTTTATATATATACAAACTATATCGAATATTCATGTGTTGAGTTGCAATTCATTCGTTGAGTTGAAATTCATGTGTTGAATATTATTTGAATTTAAAAAAATGGCTTTAGCAATAAAAATCACATTTTTATATATATACAAACTATATCGAATATTCATGTGTTGAGTTGCAATTCATTCGTTGAGTTGAAATTCATGTGTTGAATATTATTTGAATTTAAACAAATTGCTTTAGCGATAAAAATCACATTTTTATATATATACAAACTATATCGAATATTCATGTGTTGAGTTGCAATTCATTCGTTGAGTTGAAATTCATGTGTTGAATATTATTTGAATTTAAACAAATAGCTTTAGCGATAAAAATCACATTTTTATATATATACAAACTATATCGAATATTCGTGTGTTGAATTGAAATTCGTTCGTCGAGTTGAAATTCATGTGTTGAATGTTATCATATGTTAAAATAAAATGAATCTACAATAAAAACTACACCTTTATTGTGAGTATGAAGTGTTAAAAACATTCACGTGTTGAATAAATATTTTTGACGATAAAAATATTTCTTTTATCATGTATATGCTTTGATAAAAATACACACGTGTTGAAATAAATAATAGTTTGCAAGAAATATTATTATTAGCTTTGTTCTGCATATATATACATGTGTTGAACAGGAAAAATGGATTAGCTGTAGAGTAAAGAAATTATTTGCGTGCCCGACAAATAGGTAAGCCTTGATGAGTTGGCTGCGCAATTTTATTTTTATATCAACTCCTGTGAATGCCATTGGATGCGGAGTGCTGGTTATTCTGTGTGAAATAATAAATATCGCCATAGGATAGTAACAATTAATTTTGAACTACACTACATGGCATACTTCTTGACGATAGGCATACTTCATCATATTCCACATAAGCAATTGGAGCTTGTGTGACGAGGTGGAAAATTTACCGTACGAGCGAGAGGCTTGTATGGCGATGACTATATACTACAGGTTGAACTAATGACTGATATGGACTATTGAAAATATAACGATAAATCGCCAGATTAATAAAAACACCACACGGGTCTGGAGTTGACAATAATCACGTCGCTCTAGTTATTAGATACGGCACATGGACTATTTATTTCCACACGGAAACGAGGTGACGAGATTTATTCTCTGGAGTGATTATCTATATATGCTCCCCCGTAAACACCAGAATATATCACTATAAATATGTGGATGCTTTTTAGGATTTATTGGGTACCTAACACGGCCCAATAAATTTCCAAACCCCTCCCCGTACAAAGGAGGTTATGACGAAATTTTTCGAAATATTAAGGCGTTAGTGAAATATTTGAAGTGAAAACGAAGTTGAAAATATAGAATGAACTATAGTTGGAATTATAGAATGAACTATATTTATATATATAAATATAAATAAAATAAAAGGGAATCGAAGCCGTGCAGTTCGTGTTTCGGAATCGTAATTTGAAACGATTAGTGCGAGAAATCCGACCATCGGATTTTCCCGAAACCGCAACCGCTGGGTTCGCCTTGGAAATATCTTCCCAACGGCACCAACCTTGCAAAAATCCAACGGTTGGATTGTCCGGAATGTTTAATTTAAATCTGAAGAAAAACAGCGCCAAAATCGTTTATATTTATATATAAATATAATTAAATTAAATCGAATAACGACGCTGCAGTTCGAATTTTGAAACCGTAACTTCAAACGACTAGTGTGGAAGATCCGATCGTCGGATTTTCACGAAACAGGAACCGTTGGGTTCGCTTTGGGAATATCTTCCCACTGATATAGACTTTGTAGAAATCCAATGGTTAGATTTTCCAATATGTGTAAAACAAATTAGGGGAAAAACAGCGCCAGTACCACGGCACGACTTGAAATGTCGTTTAATTAAATACGGCCATTTTTAAATAAATAAAAATGGAGAAAAATCGTTATAAAATATTATAAGCAACATAGATTGCAAATAAACCAATTGGGCTTGAATTGTTTGATATTTGATGGTTGTATGTGTTTGACACGAAAATAACACTAAAGAATTGAAAGATGGATGTCGAATAATATAACCATAGAAAGAATCGATTTAAATTCTAATGACGTGAATTATTTGAAAAGGCCGAGCTAACCCTCATTTCAAATAATTAATCGAGCGATTCGAATTGGAAAATGCAAAGATGATTCAAGACCGACGATCTTCGTATCGGTTGGATGGGCGCTACTGAGGTTCCTGACCGGAGTAGCTACCGGAAAGGGACGGAAGTAGTAGCCGTAAACGTATGTGTTGATTGGACGGATATACGAGGAATTTGACGCCTCCGGTTTCGTTCAGACCCAGAACGGACTTGTAAATGGACTATGTGTCTGACATTGGATTTTGTTCTATATTGGTGGATCTCTGTTAAATATATATCTGTTTGGCGGTGGAGAATTTATTCTTTTGCTTAACGCCCTTCTCTGAGACATACGAGCTCAGAGGTTATATATCGATAGAAATCAATCGTATGGAGTGGACTGCCTATGTGTGGCATGCCAAGATGCTGTGATCAAGGCTTCTGTTGCAAAGCAAAGTCTTGTGGATGATGATCAAAGCACGGTCTATGTGGCCTGGGTTTGTGTATAGCGTGGATTCGCGAGCCTCACACCTCGGTATGAGTTAAAAACGGGATACGGACCGCTGGGAGTGCACGACGTTTCTTTCTAGCTATGGTGGTGTCAGTGACTTACCAGCCATGACATATATATCTATTTTTCACATATGTGGTTGTTGGAATGCGAGGCGCCTCGATTATAGGTCTGCAAGGACCGGGAAACGTGTGTTCAGGAATAAATAATCCTCAAACGTAAGAGAGGACCGGCCCAGCCGATCCAGGGTTGCCCAGAGTGTGTAGTCCTGAGACGTTTGCTTGAATGTCTCGAAGCAGAGAGGAGCTTGCCCCTTGCCTCGACTCATGATGGAAATCCAATTTCCAATACGAAATAACGGACTCGATTATAGAACTAGTATGGCGACATAGTAGATGGTAGCTATGCCGCCTATGATTGATATTTATAATGCTATTCATTTTTGAAACATATATGCACTACTAAAAATATCAAATGATTTTGCTTTATACGTATCAAGCATATTTGGCCATTATAAGGTAAAACTCTATCCTCCGGCTTGCGTTGCATTGTATGATGGGACCTGAGTCTTATAATGGCTTCATTCTTTTTAAAAGCATTGCGTTGTTTTAAAAGAATTTACTTTGTTTTAAATGCACTTGCAATCACTGGAGTAAACCCGTTCCGCGAAAGTGGCGTGGTCCTATGATTACTTATTACTGTTGTTTAACTGTTAAATAGATTCCTCATACCAGTCCCCATGACTGACTCGTTGTTTGTTTCACTTTGCAAACGCGGGTGCCCATATTTTCACGTGGGCAGCCTAGTTCACAGGTGACAGGTTGTTTTTGGCTCTGCACTGTTGTATAGAGTGCATTTTGGCTCATGGCGAGGCTGGCTTCATAGAGATGACTTTGACATTTTCCGCCATTATTGTACTTATATTATGATTCCGCTACTGGCGATGCAGACTGCTTTACCTTCAGTACGTCTTATTGTATGTATATGTACCGCCTTCAGCGATGTAGACTGATACCCTTATTATGTCTCACTGCATGTATGTATTCCGCCTCTGGCGATGATGACTGATCACTTCCCTTTATTTACTAAGTTATATCCTGCGCTATGCTATTCTGATGTTGTTACATGTTTTGATTCCGCTGTCATATCCATGTAAAATTATTCTATTTATTGTTTTTGCTATTATCTGTACTCTGCTATGATGATTAATGTGTTATATTCCAATGATTATCCTTAATACCGCCCCTCGGATTTCGGGATCGTAACAGTTGGTATCAGAGCTTTGGTTAACCTTAGTTCCGGGATCTAACACATTAAACTCCTCGTCAGAATAGAATCAGTTGTGTTCTAAGACGAGTAGCTCATTAGAGATAGGATTAGCAATGTCCTAGAATGAGCTAAGCAGATTAGCGAAACAATTTGATCAGTACATCATTACCTTTCCTTATGTTCCCCTGCTTTATCATATATGAAAATATCAAATCTGTGAGCTTGACTCTTTTCTTGCTTATACAGTACTCTTTCTGATGGCTACACGAGCAGCAGCAGCTAGAGGAGGCCGTGGACGCCGAGCAGGAGCAGCAGGAGGACGGGGGAATATCCCCGTAGTTGTGGGAGGCCCTATTGTTCAGCCACCAGCACCCGAGGACTTTGAGCTAGACAAAGTAGCGAAGAAGTATAGGAACCTTGGGGGAAAACCCTTTTCTGGCACTGGTACAGTGACCGAGGCTATAGCTTGGTTGAAGACCTGTGAGAAAATCTTTGAAGGCATGGGTATGGGAACCAACAACAAAGCACGACTAGGTATTTGGCTCCTACAGGAGGAAGCAGAGCTGTGGTGGGATGCCATTACCTCAGAAGATGCAGCAGGTACTGTCAGAACCTGGGAGCAATTCAAAACTATGTTCAATGAGAAGTTTGTACCTGAACAAGCTCTAGAGAGGATGCGAGAGCAGTTTGCTAATCTCCAGCAAGGAGATCTCTCTATCCAGGATTACCTCAATAAATTCACCCAGTTGTCGCGCTATGCTCCAGAGCTTATTATGACTAACAAAGCAAAGAACAAGAGATTCATATTTAGGCTAAAGCGCAAGTACCATGACAGAGCCATGAGCAACATCAAACTCTCCTTCTCAGAATTGGTAGAAATGGCTTGCAATTATGAAGATATGGATGAAAGACACGCCAGCCAAGACCGCGCCAAAAGCCAAGCTGGAAATAAGCGCAAGGCTTCAGCAGATCAACCAGAGTGTAGCATTACCGCGGCCGCTACTCAGAAACCTGGAAAGATCCCGAAAGGAAATTGCTACAACTGCGGGAAGCCAGGACATTTTTCTAATGTATGCAAAGCCCCGAGGAAACTAAAGGCAAATGACTCAGCCGAATGCTACAACTGCCACAAGAAGGGGCACTATAGCAGGAATTGTCCTCTGAAGCAGAATGCACAAGTGGCTCATGTGTATGATGGGAAGACCCCGCCAGCTACCACAGATGGATCAGGTAAACCCGACGTCTTGGGAGGTACCCTTACCATTAAAGATATTCCTGTTTCTGTACTTTTTGATACTGGTGCATCACGTAGCTTCATTTCTGGTAACATCGTTCACAAGTTAAAATTGAAACAAGGAAAACTTAAAGAACCAATTAAAGTTCAAAACCCGATAGGAGGTTCTGTTAGTCTCAGTACATATTGTAAAGTACCTATTTACTTTTCTCGATACAAGTTCTCTTTTAAAGTGATTGTCATGGACCTTTCCGAAATTGATATTGTACTGGGGCTAGACTGGCTGACAAAGTATAGGGCCGAAGTTAGATGTGCCGAACGAATCGTTAAAGTCAAAACGAAGCTTGGACCTATATGTATACCATGCCATGGCTCCGAAATTAATAGAACAGAATTTTGGTCTTCTTTAGAAGTTACTCCCCCTTCATTAGAAAAGATATCGGTCGTTAAAAACTACGCGGATGTGTTTGAAGAAGTAGAAAACTTACCGCCGTAAAAAGAAATTGAATTTAGAATAGATCTAATTCCGAACGCCCAACCAGTAGTACATCCAATTAGAAGGATGGCCCCGAAAGAAAAAGAAGAGTTAGGTAGTCAAACCCGAGAATTGCTTTGGAAAGGCCTGATCAGACCGAGCTTTTCAGCTTGGGGAGCACCAGTAGTATTTGTCCCGAAATCAGACGGTACTCTAAGACTTTGTGTTGATTACCGAGATCTCAATAAGCAGACACTGAAGAACAAATATCCCTTGCCCCGAATAGGCGATCTGTTAGATCAATTAAATGGAGCAATAGTATTCTCCAGAATGGACCTAGCTACAGGTTTCCACCAATTACGTATAACCGAAGACTGTGTTCCTTTGACAGCCTTCAGGGGTCCCGATTTATTCTACGAATGGTTAGTAATGCCGTTCGGCTTGTGTAACGCTCCGGCATACTTCGTCGATCTTATGAACAGAGTGTTCCGTGGTGTATTGAATAAATTTGTTCTAGTCTTCATCGATGACATTTTAATCTACTCAAAGTCGGAAGACGAACATGCCAAACATTTAGAACAAGTGTTGAAAATTCTAAGGAGAAATGTCTTAAAAGCTAAATTTTCTAAATGTGTCTTCTGGCAGGATGAAGTTAAGTTCCTAGGCCATGTCGTATCAAAAGAAGGGATTGCTGTAGATCCAAGCAAAATTACAGCGATTCAGAACTGGAAACAACCTACTACCCCCACAGAAGTTCGAAGTTTCCTTGGATTGGCTAGCTACTATCGGAAATTCGTTCAGGATTTTTCAAAGATATCTGGTGTATTGACAAAGCTTACAAAGAAGCATGAGAAATTCAAATGGACTCCCGAATGTGAAGAAGATTTCCAGGAGCTGAAACTGAGGTTGACAACTGCTCCAGTATTGACAATTATAGAAGGCAACCAAGACTTGACTGTATGGACAGACGCTTCTATTAGATGGCTAGGCGCAGTATTAATGCAAAAAGGCCAAGTGGTCGCGTATGCCAGCCGTCAACTGAAGCCGCATGAAAGAAACTATGCAACTCATGATCTTGAGTTATTAGCTATCGTGTTTGCTTTAAGAATCTGGAGGCATTATTTATTGGGCGAGAAGTTCGAACTATTTACCGATCATCAATCCTTGAAATATCTGTTCACGCAGAAAGATTTAAATTTGAGACAACAGCGTTGGTTAGAATTCCTTGCAGCATACGATTTTGAAATTCTATACACTCCAGGGAAAGCCAACGTTGTAGCAGATGCGCTCAGCAGAAAGAATGAAATCATCGCCAGTTCTGTCATTACGTCTTCATTAATAGATAGGATCTCGACCCTTCAGAAAGACGATGAATTTATTCAAAGAGTCAGTCAGAGAGTCAAAGGAGGTGAATCCACAAGTTTCCGACTCGTTGACAAAGGAGTTCTTAGATTATAGGGCAGAATTTGCATCCCAAACCTTCCTGAGCTCAGAAGAGAAATACTTGATGAGTGCAACAAGTCCAAATTAAGCATCCATCCCGGTGTGAGCAAAATGTATAACGATATCAAACGCACATTCTGGTGGAGAGCGATGAAAAGAGATATTTCAGTATATGTTAGTAGATGCCCCACTTGTCAACTAGTTAAGAGCGATCAGCAGAAATTAGCTGGACTATTACAACCATTAGAAATTCCAGGATGGAAGTGGGAGCAAATTTCGATGGACTTCATTGATGGTTTGCCTCGAACTAAGAAAGGAAACGACAGTATATGGGTAATCGTAGATCGCTTCACGAAGACTGCCCATTTCATACCTGTCCGATCCAACAGAATGGCTCAAAGTCTAGCACAGATTTAATTCAAAGAAATAGTTAAACTACATGGGGTGCCGCTCAATATAGTCAGTGATAGAGATCCCCTGTTTACTAGCAAATTCTGGGAAGCATTCCAGATAGAACTGGGATCCAAATTGAATCTAAGCACTGCTTATCACCCTCAGACAGACGGCCAAACCGAGCGGGTGAATAGAATTCTAGAAGATTTACTGCGGGCTTGCGTTATCGATTTTGGAGGCTCATGGGAAGATCACTTACATTTAGCCGAATTCTCTTACAATAATAGCTATCAAGCAAGTTTGGGAATGTCTCCATTTGAAGCATTATACGGTAGACCGTGCAGATCTCCCGCATGTTGGGTAGAACCTGGCAACAGACTTGTGTTAGGGCCCGATATGATTCGAGAAGCATCGGATAAAGTCGATTTCATTAAGAAGCGATTGAAAACCGCGCAGAGCCGACAGAAAAATTATGCTGATGCGAGAAGAAGAGATTTATCATTTGCCGTTGGCGATTATGTTTATTTAAGAGTATCTCCAATGCGAGGAATAATCAGATTTGGCAAGACTGGGAAGTTGGCACCGAGATTTATTGGTCCCTTTCCTATACTTTAACGGATTGGAACTCTTGCATATAGGGTTTCATTACCTGATTGGTTGCCTGGTGTACATGATGTGTTCCACGTGTCCCAACTCAGAAAACATGTTCATGATCCAGATCTTGTTGTAGAAGAAGCAGCGCAACAGGATATTGATATAACTCCAGAATTAGCACTCAGAAGAGAGCCATTAAAGATAGTTGGCAAAGAAACTAGAGAGCTAAGGAGGAAAAAGATTCATCTAGTCAAAGTGCAGTGGAGTAGTGATCCTAGAGACTGTACTTGGGAGACTGAGGAAAGCATTAAACAAGCCTACCCCAAATGCAGAGTAGACATCTCTGACTAACTCCGGTGCAAGGTACCTTTACAATACTTTGCATTTACATTTTATTTCCTACTTAGCTATTATTTCCTTTTCGAGGACGAAAAGTTTTAAGTGGGGGAGATTGTAATAACCCGAAAAATGTGAACCAACTTAAAATTTTTAATTTTGGTTATTACCAAAGAAATTGAATAATTGAAATAGCATATTTCAATAAAATAAAGAATTGGGTATAGTATTGCAGTTTGAAATTTTGAATACAAACTTTGTCTAAACGTACCGGGTGGAAAATATAACGGATTTTAGCGAAACTGAAAATATTTAAATCTGTTTAGGAATACCTTTCTAACGAATCTGAAAAATCGAAGTTTCATAGCGGGAATCAAAAGTTATGGCCAATTGAATTTTCAGAAAGGTTGCTATATAGCATATATAGCCCTTGAAAATTGATATTTTGCATACGACCTCGGAATTCGACGAAACCACTTTTGTTGGGTCCGGGATGTCAAATTATTGCTAAGTTTCAAATTTCATAATTTTTGAAGCTAGTATGTGAGCGGGGCAAAAGAAAATGTGATTGGTCAATTTCTGTTAAAATGGGTCGACCTAAAAATGGCCGTTTTTCAAACGAGCTCAGAATTCGACGAAACTGGTTTTGTTAGGACCGTACAGGCAAAACAAAGCTAGATTTATTTTTCTGGAATTTTTCGATTCAGTTTGTGGCCCTGGCAAATTGAAATGTACGTTCAAATTAAATATTGAATATGTTATATTTTAATTTGAAAAATAACTGACTGTAACAGTCGAATTGGCCAATGAAACAAATCCCATTGTGTCCGGAATGGGGGTATTTAGCTAGGGGTGACAGTCGTTGGGTTGGAAAAGGAGTTCGGTTGTAAAAACACTATTTAAAAAGTTAATTAAAACCTTGGCCAATCATATTTTTCTATTTCAATATTTAAAATAAATAAAAAATCTCCCAAAACCTTTCTTCTTTCTGCTTCGACGGCACACGTTACTCCACCCTTCCCGACCATTTTCCCCTCGCTCCGACGATCTATAGGCTGCACCGCCACCTGATCTCGGAAGCTCTCCTCCCCCTCTCTAAATCAATACCCACCTCGCCTTCTATCGTTGACGGTTCGATGAGATCCAAGGGCTCTAAGTCGCCGCACATTTCACCAGAATCCTCCCTCGTCGCTGCATCGATCGGAGCGAAACCACCTGGCGCAGGCGCGCCCCTCCGCGCTCTCCACCGTAGCGCAACCTGATCGTGTCCCGATGCCACGAATCAAACGTTATCAGTAACCCTAGTTTCGAACTCCTCTTGAAGGTATACGTGTTGTTTAATGTTGAACTGTTTTTACACTATAAAGTGTTGCAAAACTTTGAAAAATAATATCTTTTTCGTTCTTTAACGAAATTTGATGAAACAGGAGACACCGTGACCGCAAGGAGGCTCTCTACATTCTAGAAGAAGCCGCGGATTTTTCTGATCTTCCTACGATTTTTAGCACTGCAATAACCAATGTGAGGAATCTAAACTAATTGTGTGAATGAAATCGCGTTGTATAAATTATATAAGCGAAGTGTAAATTATATACGCATTGTATACCTCATGTACATGTGTTGTATAAGTTATATTAGCAGTGTATAAATTATACAAGCGTCGAATGAAAGATATATGCTTTGAATTGTGATGAAATGCAAGTGAATTATAATATTATACATATATACTCCCCTCGTCCATAGACCATGGACGATATTTGTTGCTTGTGATTGACATGATATTATATGGTATGACGAATGGTTCGAAATAATTTTTTGTGGTTGATATTGTGGTTGAAAAATACCTTTGTGGTTGAAAAATACTCTTGTGGTTGAAACAAATTAGAATAGGATTGTGGAATTGAAAATAAAGCATGCCGCCTGCGTGCGAACTAGATGGATGATCCCCATTGTCAAAAACCGCGAGGTTTTAAGGTAGAGCGAGGAGTCGTACTAGGGACGGTCCCGGTTTTAACTACCCTTCCGTTATGCTACCGAAATTTTCTGAAATATACCTGTGTTAGAATAATTTTCATTCGTTGAAATAAATTACATATGTTGAAACCAATATTCATGTGTTGAGTTGAAATTCATTCGTTGAGTTGAAATTCATGTGTTGAATATTATTTGAATTTAAATAAATGGCTTTAGCGATAAAAATCACATTTTTATGTATATACAAACTATATCGAATATTCATGTATTGAGTTGCAATTCATTCGTTGAGTTGAAATTCATGTGTTGAATATTATTTGAATTTAAATAAATGGCTTTAGCGATAAAAATCACATTTTTATATATATACAAACTATATCGAATATTCATGTGTTGAGTTGCAATTCATTCGTTGAGTTGAAATTCATGTGTTGAATATTATTTGAATTTAAACAAATAGCTTTAGCGATAAAAATCACATTTTTATATATATACAAACTATATCGAATATTCATGTGTTGAGTTGCAATTCATTCGTTGAGTTGAAATTCATGTGTTGAATATTATTTGAATTTAAACAAATAGCTTTAGCGATAAAAATCACATTTTTATATATATATACAAACTATATCGAATATTCGTGTGTTGAATTGAAATTCGTTCGTCGAGTTGAAATTCATGTGTTGAATGTTATCATATGTTAAAATAAAATGAATCTATACTAAAAACTACACCTTTATTGTGAATATGAAGTGTTAAAAACATTCACGTGTTGAATAAATATTTTTGACGATAAGAATATTTCTTTAATCATGTATATGCTTTGATAAAAATACACACGTGTTGAAATAAATAATAGTTTGCTAGAAATATTATTATTAGCTTTGTTCTGCATATATATTCATGTGTTGAACAGGAAAAATGGATTAGCTATAGAGTAAAGAAATTATTTGCATGCCCAACAAATAGGTAAGCCTTGATGAGTTGGCTACGCAATTTTATTTTTATATCAACTCCTGTGAATGCCATTGGATGCGGAGTGCTGGTTATTCTGTGTGAAATAATAAATATCGCCATAGGATAGTAACAATTAATTTTGAACTACACTACATGGCATACTTCTTGACGATAGGCATACTTCATCATATTCCACATAATCAATTGGAGCTTGTGTGACGAAGTGGAAAATTTACCATACGAGCGAGAGGCTTGTATGGCGATGACTATATACTACAGGTTGAACTGATGACTGATATGGACTATTGAAAATATAACAATAAATCGCCAGATTGATAAAAAACCCCACACGGGTCTGGAGTTGACAATAATCACGTCGCTCTAGTTATTAGATATGGCACATGGACTATTTATTTCCACACGGAAACGGGGTGACGAGAATTTATTCTCTGGAGTGATTATCTATACATGCTCCCCGTAAACACCAAAATATATCACTATAAATATGTGGATGCTTTTTAGGATTTATTAGGTACCTGACACGGCCCAATAAATTTCCAAACCCCTCCCCGTACAAAGGAGGTTATGGTGAAATTTTTCGAAATATTAAGGCGTTAGTGAAATATTTGAAGTGAAAACGAAGTTGAAAATATAGAATGAACTATAGTTGGAATTATAGAATGAACTATATTTATATATATAAATATAAATAAAATAAAAGGGAATCGAAGCCGTGCAGTTCGTGTTTTGGAATCGTAATTTGAAACGATTAGTGCGAGAAATCCGACCATCGGATTTTCCCGAAACCGCAACTGCTGGGTTCGCCTTGGAAATATCTTCCCAACGGCACCAACCTTGCAAAAATCCAACGGTTGGATTTTCCGGAATGTTTAATTCAAATCTGAAGAAAAACAGCGCCAGAATCGTTTATATTTATATATAAATATAATTAAATTAAATCGAATAAGGACGTTGCAGTTCGAATTTTGAAACCGTAACTTCAAACGACTAGTGTGGAAGATCCGACCGTCGGATTTTCACGAAACTGGAACCGTTGGGTTCGCTTTGGGAATATCTTCCCACTGATATAGACTTTGTAGAAATCCAACAGTTAGATTTTCCGATATGTGTAAAACAAATTAGGGGAAAAACAGCGCCAGTGCCACGGCACGACCTGAAACATCGTTTAATTAAATATGGCCATTTTTAAATAAATAAAAATGGCAAAAAATCGTTATAAAATATTATAAGCAACATAGATTGCAAATAAACCAATTGGGCTTGAATTGTTTGATATTTGATGGTTGTATGTGTTTGACACGAAAATAACACTAAAGAACTGAAAGATGGATGTCGAATAATATAACCATAGAAAGAATCGATTTAAATTCTAATGACGTGAATTATTTGAAAAGGCCGACCTAACCCTCATTTCAAATAATTTATCGAGCGATTCGAATTGGAAAATGCAAAGATGATTCAAGACCGACGATCTTCGTATCGGTTGGATGGGCGCTACTGAGGTTCCTGACCGGAGTAGCTACCGGAAAGGGACGGAAGTAGTAGCTGTAAACGTATGTGTTGATTGGACGGATATACGAGGAATTTGACGCCTTCGGTTTCGTTCAGACCCAGAACGGGCTTGTAAATGGACTGTGTGTCTGACATTGGATTTTGTTCTATACTGATGGATCTCTGTTAAATATATATCTGTTTGGTGGCGGAGAATTTATTCTTATGCTTAACGCCCTTCTCTGAGACATACGAGCTCAGAGGTTATATATCGATAGAAATCAATCGTATGGAGTGGACTGCCTATGTGGCATGCCAAGATGCTGTGATCAAGGCTTCTGTTGCAAAGCAAAGTCTTGTGGATGATGATCAAAGCACGGTCTACGTGGCCTGGCTTTGTGTATAGCATGGATTCGCGAGCCTCACACCTCGGTATGAGTTAAAAAGGGATACGGACCGCTGGGAGAGCACGACGTTTCTTTCTAGCTATGGCGGTGTCAGTGACTTACCAGCCCTGACATATATATCTATTTTTCACCTATGTGGTTGTTGGAATGCGAGGCGCCTCGATTATAGGTCTGCAAGGACCGGGAAACGTGTGTTCAGGAATAAATAATCCTCAAACGTAAGAGAGGACCGGCCCAGCCGATCTAGGGTTGCCCAGAGTGTGTAGTCCTGAGACGTTTGCTAGAATGTCTCGAAGCGGAGAGGAGCTTGCCCCTTGCCTCGACTCATGACGGAAATCCAATTTCCAATACGAAATAAGGGACTCGATTGTAGAACTAGTATGGCGACATAGTAGATGGTAGCTATGCCGCCTATGATTGATATTTATGATGCTATTCATTTTTGAAACATATATGCACTAGTAATAATATCAAATGATTTTTCTTTATACGTATCAAGCATATTTTGCCATTATAAGGTAAAACTCTATCCTCCGGCTTGCGTTGCATTGTATGATAGGAACTGAGTCTTATAATGGCTTCATTCTTTTTAAAAGCATTGCGTTGTTTAAAAAAATTTACTTTGTTTTAAATGCACTAGCAATCACTGGAGTAAACCCGTTCCGCGAAAGTGGCGTGGTCCTATGATTGCTTATTACTGTTGTTTAACTGTTAAATAGATTCCTCATACCAGTCCCCATGACTGACTCATTGTTTGTTTCACTTTGCAAACGCGGGTGCCCTTATTTTCACACGGGCAGCCTAGTTCACAAGTGACAGGTTGTTTTTGGCTCTGCACTGTTGTATAGAGTGCATTTTGGCTCATGGCGAGGCTGACTTCACAGAGACGACTTTGACATTTTTTGCCATTATTGTACTTATATTATGATTCCTCCACTGGCGATGCAGACTGCTTTACCTTCAGTACTTCTTATTGTATGTATATGTACCGCCTTCGGCAATGTAGACTGATACCCTTATTATGTCTCACTGCATGTATGTATTCCGCCTCTGGCGATGATGACTGATCACTTCCCTTTATTTACTAAGTTATATCCTACGCTATGCTATTCTGATGTTGTTACATGTTGTGATTCCGCTGTCATATCCATGTAAAATTATTCTATTTATTGTTTTTGCTATTATCTGTACTCTGCTATGATGATTAATGTGTTATATTCCAATGATTATCCTTAATACCGCCTCTCGGATTTCGGGATCGTAACAATTTACCTCTTAGAAACCCGGACAATGGCCTCCACCTTCTAATTTCATCCCAAATCGCTCTATAATCAAGGATTAAGCTAATCTATGTCAAATCAAGGAGAAATAACACCAAATCAGAGTTGGAGCTACTGCTAGGCATTGGAATTCAACCCAAATCAGAGATACTTTCGGATCTAGATTTAATTTGGGGCTAAGGTGAGTGATTTGCATTGCTTTTCACTAATTACGGCTCATAAGTGGTGATTAGTGATAATTAGCGAAATTATGGCTCAAAAAAAATTCTAGAAAAATTTGTAAAATTCCGAAATACTATTTTAGGGCTCTGATAAAAATTTGGGTTAATTTAGATAAGTTTTGCTAATTGTATGCTTAAACATGATAAAGGGGGATTAAGGGAAAAACTGGATTTTTGGGTATGTTTGATTCATATAAACATGTTTAATTGTTGTTTTGCTGCTTGTGGATGATTATACATGTTTCTATTACCATTTGGAATGATCTGTGATTGCATAGGAAAGTTTGAATAGTCGAAAACGCCGTCGTCTGGAGTAAAACAGTCGCTGGAAAGTTGCAGGAAACAGTGCAGGAAGAGGGACCGGATCGGATCGCCCGACCCGATCATGACACCCCCCTCACGAGCCAATCTGCTCGTATCTGATGTTCTGTGACTCAACCCACTCGTGGCCTATGTGCTACAACCCGAACCGAAGTGCTAACCACGAACCAGAAGCTCCGGACCGACCATAAGCTCACGAATCGAACCACTCAGAGAAGAAGTATACGGACCAACCTGAGTGGAGAAGCCGACCCGAGTCGATGGAGTCATCACGACCCGAACCAATGGAGTCATCACGACCCGAACCACTTGATGGCTGCGAACCAGGAGCTATTTACGAACCGATGGAGGACTGGAGCCTATATGATGATCACGTACTGAAGGGAGATCAAACCAGGATGATTAAGAGACCAAAACCCGAGATGCAAAGTTACCCCAAATGAGAAGTTAGCACTCAGAATCTATTTGGGAACTGATAAGTTAAGTTCATGATTGGACTTTGCTGCGGGACGTGTGCCAAGGGGTTATCGATGCCTATAGCTTTGACTCACCACTGAGAGACGGATTAGCGGCTATGGATCAGTGTAGTGGAGCCGTTATAACTCCATGGGGCAGAGTGATCGTAGCAAAGAATTGGGCGATCAAAGTGGTAGATATCGTTTTCTTTACGCACTGAGTGAGAGAGGTGAGGATGATTGCTATGTTTGATGTTTGCTATCACCATTACCCCCACCCTATTACTTTTACACTTTATGTTAGTGCTACCTTAGAGTACTATACATCTTGTTGTGCTAACTCTCTGGTTGCAGGTCCAGGTTCAGGTATGATTGGATTATACCTGTTATTGTTTTGTTTTGCTGCTTATCGCTCATACCAGACTTTTGTATGACCTAGAGTTTTATGTCTCGTCTTATTACTCTGGGTGCTCTTAAACGGGCAGACTAGAGACAGGTTAGGTGGTATGCACGAGTAGTTGTACCAGAGACGAGCAGGAGGCTCCCACGTATGATATATACATATATTCTCCCTGTGTCGCTGCTAGTCACTACTTTGGGTATTAGTAGTGTACCTTTCTTATTTTTCTTTAGAGACAGTTTTAAAAGTTGTAATAATGATGACGTGGAACATAAGCTGTATTTTGGATTTTCCGCTGCTATGATGGTTTAGTTTTCAGCTTATGCACTGTCTCAATTGTTTTATGTCAAAATTATGTTATTATTATATTTTATCCCATGCGCTGTGAGACATTCTACAGGTTCCTTGTTAGTTCAAATTCCTTTCTTTGACGACCGTCCCATGCTGGTTGAACTTCGGCATAGCGCACTTTCTTTGGAAACGTCAGCTGGTGTGGGGCGGGCCGTCACATATTAACAAAATCATTTATTAATAATCAATTTATTTCTTAAAAAAAAGAATTTACGAGTATATGGAAACAGGAATAGGGAAATGGATAATTGAATGACAAATTAAATTAAAGGGGAGCATCGGTGATTGATGATTTGCTCGGTAAGATTTCCATTTGGAAATACGACCTTTGTTTGTACACATGTTTTCCTTTGATTGTTAAATAACTGACTATCAAAGTTTTTGACCATTTCCGTTGTCAACACGGAGAGACCTGGATCAGATTTATTATTTGAAAACCACTCTGTATGGGCATTAGCGTTGCGAATCAAATATGACGAACATAATTGAAGACGGAGTTTGTGCAAGGGTTGTCCTGATAAATCCTGGGTAGAAATTGCCAAAGACGAGTTTACACAATAGTGCCTTCAGTTTGTCAAGTCCCAGGACAACATATATGGAAGAATGCCTGACAGAGTATATTCAATAGATCGCGTAAGTTGATCTTTTCAAACGTATTTACGTTTGGTGGCGTAAAATTTTGTTTCTCCTAGCTGTATACCCATGGTATGTTCGGAGAAATCAATTTGTGATTTGGCGGGTACGACGATGTGACATTCAAAGTGAATAAATGTGTGATCTGTCAGAGATAAGCGTGACCTCTAGCCTCACAACCAGGAAATGGTATAAAATCGGGCATGTCGCATGGCTAAGTGGTTAGCTGCGAATTAGGGTGTATTGTCACATAATCTAGAGAAATTTCATTTACTTTCTTTAACCTATTTCGGTGTTGTCCCTTTCGAGAAACGGTTGCTAATCCCAACCATTGGTGATAATACATTCGGTACACTCAAGCGAAATGAGTGACCAGTCATGTTTAGCCTGGGTTACAAGATGTTCTTGTTAAACCTGGTGTATTCCTCTCTAGAGATACACTATCGGAAAGTTGTCCCATACCTTGCCAGTTGGAATTCATTAACCAATAAGCGCCCGCGGTTTTTGATTATATATTATGTAACGTGAGATGAAAGCATTCTGCTAGATGATTATTATATTGTGGTTGATAGACACTATCATAATATCAAGAGAGTTTTGATATAAAAGATCATTGTTTCTTGCAAAAGGAATTTTGATGTTAAATCAAATGCTTTTTTGGATTCTGATAAGGGAAAAACCCGTTCCATGTTATACGGCATGGTCTTATGTGATACCGCTTATTTTCTCAAACTGTTTTATATTGTTTACTCTTACCGGTCCCATGAATGACCCAGAGTTTATTTTGATTTGTTTTCCCTAAACTATTGGGTGCCCAATTTTGTACGGGCAGTCAAGTAGTCGATATTTTACAACTATACTTGGAGAGCTGGAGCAGGAAGCTTTAGGATTATATAGCTATTGTTTATTTCCGTTGTGTTGCAAGTGTTATACTCTAATAATGGTATTGTATATAGATACTGTTTTATTTCAAAGTTATGTTATGAAATATATTTACTCGTTCTGATGTGAGATTCGTGTTTACTCTGATTCTGTTGTTATATTCTTCTTATTCTATTTTAATTTTCTATCTTATCTATTCTCACCCTCTAACTTCTTTCTATTAACTATCTGGTATTTCTGATGCTTGAATAGCCGACATTGATTTTATGTTGATTACCAAGGTTGCAAATCCCTTGGGTCGTTACAGTTGTATCAAAGCATAAGGTTAAGTGATTACCTTGGCTCTGTGGCGTAACTCAGTAGAGATGGGGTTAGCAATACCCTAGATTGAGTTTGAGTGTATAATTATGAGAGAACGTATTTGTAGATTTTATCAAAAATTGTTTTATATTATGGAGATTTATTGGTTGAGTTGTATATGAGTTCTGGTCGATCAGTTTGATCCACTGTATCGGTAAGGGTTTCTAAACACTCGAGTACGATGAACCGACACAATATGTTTTGAAAAGAGGGTAATGAAATAATTTTACCCAAAGTATATTTTGATGCGAAGAAAATATATATTGGGATTATTGTATTTGATGTGTTGGTCATTATTGTAATCGAATAAGATTTTAACTGAAATGATTATAAATAACCAATCTGAATTTGTATATGTGTAATATATGAAATCAGATGAATTAAATCTGAAATTAAAATCAGAATTGGAATTAAAATTCCTAAAAATTGGAAAATTATTCGTAAATGGATTTGAGTTAAGTACATGGAAATTCTAAAATCTTGGGAGATTTAAATTGTTTTACGAGCATTGTGAATGATATTTTGAAGAAATTTCAAAATGGAAATGATTAAGAATGAGTTTTGAAAGCGAAATAGTATTGAACTCACTTCGGTCGCTGGAAAATTATTCTGATGATGCTGGCCACATCATCAGTGTTCATTTTCGAGTTTCTAAGTGATGGATTACTATCAAAAATATTGTTTTTGGAAATGTTTTGAGAAAGCAAGTTGTTTTGGTTCCGAAAAGGAATATTGGATGTTTGGAAAGGGTAAGTTGTTTAAAACTCCTGGGAAAGATTGTTTGAATTAAAACCAAACTAAATTGAAATTTACGAAAGCAAATTGACATTGAATTAAAGCCAGAAGTGTAAATTAAATAGAAATTTGTGGAAGAAAATATGAATTGGAACCAATTAACTGGAGATTGAATTGGAATATAATATATCAAGTAGATTCAGATTTTGAATTTTGAGATAGGAATCTGAAATGGAATTGGATTGGTAAGTTAGTGTTTGAAATCGAGAATGGAACATGAATTTGAAATGGAATTTGACTTGGGTATAAGTGAATGATTGGGTTTGAGGATAAAAACTGATTAGAGTTTGATGGGGTGACATTGGTATATGCTGAATTAGCAGCAGATGGAAAGGATATAATGATATGCCCGACAAAAAGGTACAAGTTTATATTTTGTATAAGCATGAGATTTATGAGCCTGTTTGGCAAGCCGCTTGGTTGTTTGATTTTCTTTTGGGTTGGAGAAGGCCTATAGAGGTGAGTTGTAGTTGTACCGATTGAGCCGTACAAAGGAGGTGCTGGTGAAATTTTCCGAAAAATTTAAGGTGTTAGGAAATTTTCAGAATTTTTTTAAAATTTTAGTTATTCGGAATGAATTAATATTTTAATTAAAATAACATGGTTCAGTTGAAACTAAAGTTAAAGAGTAAAACAAATAATTTTTAAACCACTAACAGGGTTAGTTTTCTACCTTAGCATTTTCGAGGATGAAATTATTTTTAAGGGGGGAAGAATGTAACGACCCGTATTTTTAGGGATTTAATAATTAATTTTATTTAATTATTCAAACAATGGTTTGGTAATTAATTGGTTTAAATTAAATAACTTTGAATATTTAATTAAATAATATATTTAAATTCTGAGATAGTCGGAAATAGTGGAATTCACAATATTGTGTGAATTGGATTATTTATAATATTTAATTCAGTTCAGAATATAATTATAATAACGAATTTATTTATAATTTCAGTTGAACGTATAATTTATATTATAAATACAATCGAGCTCAAAATGGCGCGGCAGTTCGTAATTTGGCGGTTCGAACTTCAATTGATTATACAGAATCCGTTTTAAATCGGATTTCTGTGAAACAACAAACGTTCGGAGCTGGTGAAGAATATTTTTCTAATAGAAGAGAAAAACCGAGATTTCATCGTGTAGATTGGGAGTTATGTCCAAATCAAATTTTAAGATAGTCACTATGGAATTCCTTTATAATTTATAATGATTTATTTATATTAAAAAAGGATTTTTAATATAAATCGAATATCGATATAACTAGGAACTTTGAAATATCGAGTTATAAATCCCGATATATTTATTTTGGAGCTGTATTATATTTTATGTGAATATATACGATAATATTAATTTGTTAGTATTAAATTTAATTATTTTTAAATATATTAATATTTAAATGGGTTTATTTAGAGCTTTAAAAATAGCCACTTTTGCAAATGAACTCCGTTTTCGACGAAACTAATTTTATTGGATCCGGAATATTAAATTATTGCTAGATTTCAATTTTCGCGATGTTTGGAGTCAGTATGTGGCCGTATGGGATTTTAGTGTGAAAACTGTCAATAATTTGACTTTAAAAATATGTTGTGTGAGAAAACGGACTCGGATTTCGATGAAACAAGTTTCGTTGGGTACATAATGTCGAACTGTAGCTACAGTCCCATTTTCATGATTTTTGGGTATCATATGTGATCATACGGATTTTTAGAAGATAAAGACGAATTACGATAATTATATAAGTTAATAAAATAAAATATTTAGCTTATCCTATAAGCTATCTACCTCTATATAAATACCCCTTCATCCTTCTAAACCTAGTTTCAACTTTCTTTGGTCAACCAAATAATCCGTCGTGATTTCTTTGTTCCAGTAAAATAATCCGATCTTCATAAAATTAACATAAAATCAAAACAAATCCTAGAAATCACAATACAAGTATATTTGGATTCCCGATGTAATCCTCTTCAATTCTAAACTTGTTTGGTTGGGTGTAGTCATGTTTCTGTCGATCTTGAAAGTAGGTAGTAAACTAGGGTTCAAGAAATTGAGAGATTTAATCATTTATTCTTGAAATGGATGTTGCATTTGGTTTTATCGGATGTTTGCACTTGCGTGTAAAATCTGGATTGATTCGAAGTCAAATGGTGAATCTCGAGTTCGATGTTTTCTTCAGTGCTGCGGAAAGAGTATAGAACCACATTTTTGGTCTGGTGTTCGAGATTAACTAAATGGGGATGAGTGGGTAGAGTGTGTGGAGGAGATTGCGATGGTGAATTTTGTTTGAATTTTCATGGAGTGGATGAGGAGCAGTGGAAGGGAGAAGCACGTTTTAGAGGTTCGTTAGTTGATTGGAGCATATAATTTCATTGGGGGAGAAGGGACTTCGCTGGTCTGGGCTTTATTAGGGTAGATGGGCCAGTGTTTTAAATGGGTGAGCCCAATGACAAATTAGTTAATGATTTATTTAATTAAAATATCAGGTTAACTTGTTAATTTAACAACTTATCCGTACGACATCAGAAATTAACGCAGTCAGTCACGTTGGGATCACATGGACGAGAGCTACACCATGGAACTGATTCAGAGTGAATTGGAGCTCATTTCAATTTATAGTGAAATAAATTGTCAGATCTGAATCAACAACAGTTTATCGTTATTTACGATAAACGTCCAATGTGAGTAAGTCTCACTAACTCCGTACAGTATATATTTTTATAATTATAGTCTAGTATTGATAAATGATGACTGATTGTTGTGTGTTGATTATTTAGTTGAATTGCTGATTTATTGGTTGAAACTACCGATGATGATGAGATATATATATATATATATATATATATATATATATATATATATATATATATATATATATATCGTTAATCAAATATTGATTCTGTTTATCAGAGTGTTTCATATTGAAATGAAATCGATGTTATTTATATTGTTTAACATCTGTGGATGCAATGAAACAGGTTGGAGGGATCCAACTGGATTCCTCAATGTTTATAATTCTATTTGTTTTCATATATTGTGATATATGATGTGATATAAAACCTGTAATTGATTATGATGATACTGGTCTGTTTAATTGGCATTTTAGATACCATAAGAAACACTGGAATGTAAAAAGGGAATTTTCAAGGTGTATTTTGAAAATGAAATATTTATAGAAAATAAATATGATATTATAAATGAAATATTTATAGGAAATAAATATGATATTATAAATGAAATATTTATAGGAAATAAATAAGATATTATGCATGAAATATTTATAGGAAACAAATAGTATAAAAAGGAATTTATTTGGAAAATAAATATAATTATAAAAGTGATATTTATTTGGAAAGTAAATAGAATTATAAAAGGAAATATTTGGAAAATGGATAGAATTCTATAAAAAGAGAATTTTACATTAGGAAGGTTAAGACCCATGCTTTGCACATGCGTGTAACATGATATGGATTTAAGGTAAATATTTAATAGAAATTTGTTTTTAACAGATAAGTTGAGAAGATTAATTAATAAATAATGTTTTACAAATTAAATAAAATATTTATCATGTGATAAATGGAACATATAAGTCTGAACTTATATAGAGAAATAGAAATCGGTTTTGACACCGATATTTTAAATAGAATATGAACTCGGCATTTATAAAGGGAACTATAAATGAGATTTAAGTGTTAGAAATAAAAAGGAGATTTTGTATGAATAATTCTACAAATAGAAGTATAAATAAATTTTGGAAATGGGAAATTATTTTAAAATACGAAATCAAAATTAATGGATTATAGAAAAAGAAATAGTTTTCACATTCGATGTGAATAATGGATTAATATTTTATAAATTAAAACATTTATAAGGAAAATTGTGATTTGAAATAGGAATTCAAATGGGAATTTGAATAAGATAGGAAATAGGGTTGAAATAAAATTAGTTAATCGAATATTAGTTAATCGAATAAGAGTTAATCGAATAGAGTTAATCGAATAGAGTTAATTGAATTAGAGTTAATCGAATACTAGTTATTCGAATAGAGTTAATTGAATAGATTTAATCGAATATTAGTTAATCGAATAAGAGTTAATCGAATAGACTTAATCAAAATAGAGTTAATCGAATAGACTTAATCGAATATTAGTTAATCGAATAAGAGTTAATCAAATAGAGTTAATTGAAATAGAGTTAATCGAACATTAGTTATTTGAACAGAGTTAATCGAATATTAGTAAATCGAATAAGAGTTAATCGAATAGAGTTAATCGAATTAGAGTTAATGGAATTTTAGTTATTCGAATCGAGTTAATCGAATATTAGTTATTCGAATAGAGTTAATTGAATATTAGTTGATCGAATAAGAGTTAATCGAATAGACTTAATCGAAATAGAGTTAATCGAATATTAGTTATTCGAATAGAGTTAATCGAATATTAGTTAATCGAATAAGAGTTAATCGAATATTAGTTATTCGAATAGAGTTAATCTAATAAGAGTTAATCGAATTAGAGTTTGTCGAATATTAGTTGTTCGAATAGAGTTAATCGAATATAGTTATTCAAAGAAAAGAGTTATAGGATATAGTTTATTCGAAGAAAAGAGTTATCGAATATAGTTATTCGAAGAAAGATTATCGAATATAGTTTATTCGAAAGAGAGATTATCCAATATAGTTTATTCGAAGAAAAGGGTTATCGAATAGAGTTTATTCGAAAGAGAGTTATCGAATAGAGGAGAATTATACGTTGAAATTTGATTTTATCGAATTCAGGAAAGTACTATTCACTTTCCATTTTTAATCAAGATTTACTTATTTATTAATAAATTAGTTGTTTTTATTTATCCAAATTAATAAATAAAGTTATATTTTAAGTTATTATATTTTGGAAGCATGGGATTATAACACTATTGTTATAATTAAATGATTTCTATAAAAGAAGTGGATTCGTAAATAGAATTTGAGAGTTACGTAAGGAAGTTTGTTAAAGATTTAAAAGGTGAACTTTGCCTTTTTTGAGGTTTGAAATGTTGTTCAGTTAAGGTCTGAGAGGTAGTTATTCCCCAACTTGATTGATTTCATTTTTAACTAAGGAATGGTGAAGGTTCGACAGTAAAGGTTGGTTAAGTGAATTTAGTTAATGAGTGTAATGGTTTGAGTTAGCATAGCGATGTTTTATTTAAACATTTGTTTAAATCTAATGAAGGAGTTTTGGAAATGTTTTCCAAATAAGAATCAGAAATGTTAGAAATGAGAGTAAATATGGAAATATTTTCCAATGATCAATAACGTATATTTTCTAAATTTAGAAAATAAGAATTTACGAATATATGGAAACAGAAATAGGGAAATGGATAATTGAATGACAAATTAAATTAAAGGGGATCAGTGGTGATTGATGATTTGCTTGTTAAATACGACTGTTGTTCGTACACATGTTTTCATTTGATTGTTAAATAACTGACTATCAAAGTTTTTGACCATTTCCGTTGTCAACATGGAGAGACCGGGATAAGATTTATTATCTGAAAACCACTCCGTTTGGGCATTAGCGTTGCGAATCAAATGTGATGAAGATAATTGAAGACGGAGTTTGTGCAAGGGTTGTTCTGACAAATCCTAGGTTGAAATTGCCTAAGATGGGTTTACAGAATAGTGCCTTAAGTTTGTCTAGTCCCAGACAACCTATATGGAAGAATGTCTGAAAAAGTATATTCAATAGATTGCGTAAGTTGATCTCTTCAAACGTATTTACATTTGGTGGCGGAGGAATTCGTTTCTCTAAGCTGTATACCCGTGGTATGTTTGGAGAAATCAATTTGTGATTTGGCGCGTATGACAATGTGACATTCAAAGTGAATAAATGTGTGATCTGTCAGAGATAAGCGTGGCCTCTTGCCTCACAACCACGAAATGGTATAAAATCGGGTAGGTTGCATGGCTAAGTGGTTAGCTGCCAATTAGGGTGTATTGTCACCTGATCTAGAGAAATTTCATTTACTTTCTTTAACCTATTTCGATGCTGTCCCTTTTGGGAAACGGTTGTTGATTCCAACCATTGGCGATAATACATTCGGTACACTCAAGCGAAATGAGTGACCGAACATGTTTAGCTTGGGTTACGAGATGTTCTTGTTGAACCCGGTGTATTCCTCTCTAGAGATACACTATCGGAAGGTGGTCCCATACCTTGCCAGTTGGAATTCATTAACCAGTAAGTGCCCACGGTTTGTGATTATATATTATGTAAGTGGAACGTGAGATGAAAGCATTTTGCTAGATGATTATTATATTGTGGTTGATAGACACTATCATAATATCAAGAGATTTTTGATATAAAAGATCGTTGTTTCTTGCAAAAGGATTTTTGATGTTAAATCAAATGCTTTGGATTCTCATAAGGGAAAAATCCATTCCATGTTATACGGCGTGGTCTTATGAGATATCGCTTATTTTCTCAAACTATTTTAAATTGTTTACTCATACTAGTCCCATGACTTACCCAGAGTTTATTTTGTTCTGTTTCCTCTAAACCCTTGGGGCCCAATTTTCTATGGGCAATCAAGTAGTCGGGATTTTATAGTTATACTTGGAGAGCTGGAGCAGGAAGCTTCGGGATTAGATAGCTATTGTTTATTTCCGTTGTGTTGTAAGTGTTATACACTAACAATGGCATTATATGCAGATACTGTTTTATTTTAAAGTTATGTTATGAAATATATTTACTCGTTCCGTTGTGAGATTCGGGTTTACTTTGATTCCGTTGTTATATTCTTCTTCTATTCTAATTTTCTATCATATCTATTCTCACCCTCTAACTTCTTTCTATTAACTATTCGGTATTTTTGATGCTTGAATATTCGGCATTGAGTTTATGTCGATTACCAAGGTCGCAAATCCCTTGGGTCGTTACAGTTATCCTCTAGGAGCACGTTTAAGACCATATAATGCTTTCGGAAGTTTGTAAACATGATCGAGCAAGTTATTATCTTGAAAAATAGTGGTTTTGCTCAACATAAACATGTTCTTTTATGAAACCATTTAGAAAATAACTTTTAACATCCATTTGAAATAGTTTAAAATTGTTATGATTTGCAAAAGCGAATAAAATTCTTATTGCTTCAAGTCTAGCTACAGGTGCAAAAGTTTCATCATAATATATTCCTTCTTCCGGACAGTAATCTTGCACGACTAATCTTTCTTTATTTTATTGTTTCTCCTTGTCAGTCATCTTCTTTTTATATACACATTTAGCTCCAATTACAGACTTATTTTTCGATCTTGATACTAACTCCCAGACGTCATTTCTAGTAAATTTATTTAACTCCTCTTGCATAGCTAATATCCAAGAGTCATATTTAGATGCTTCTGCCGGATTTTTAGGTTCAACTGTAGAAATAAACGCAACATTACTCATTTTGTTTAATTGATTTCTTGTTTTTGCAACAAATTCAGTGTTTCCTAAAATATTTTTTACTAGATGATCTCTTATAGTTTTTGTTCTGTTATTAGGTCACATTCTCATGATTATCATAATGATTGCTATTATTTTTATTATCATTTTATAATGGTTCTTCTATAATACTTTCTTCTTCATAAAAATTTGTATTGTTATCATTATTATTTATAGTTTTGAGGTTTTTATCAAATGAAACATGTAGATTGCCTTCAATTGTTTTAGTCCTAGTAAGTAAACTTTGTAGCTTTGTTTCTATTTGAATATCCAATAAAAATTACTTTACTGGATTTTGAATCAAATTTATTTAAATTATCTTTAGTGTTTAAAATATAGTATTTACTTCCAAAACATTAAAATGCGATACTTTAGGTTTTTTATTGTATACAAATTCATATGACGTTTTGTCGCTTAATGGTCTAATTAATACTAACATGTTGCAACGACTGCTTCAACACAAAAATTATTTGATAATTTACTATAGTTTAAAATCATCCTAGCACAAACTTGAATAGTTCTATTTTTACGTTCAGCAACCCTATTTCGTTGGGGTGCTCTAGGAAAAAAGTTGTGAGTTATTACTTTCTTACTACAAATTTTTTCAAAATTATTATTTTTGAATTCTCCTCCATGATTACTCCATGCAGTTTTATTTTAGTAAAAATTTTATTTTGAATTCTTTTAGAGTAGATAGAACCACTTTTATACTTCAGAAAAATCATCCAAGTAAATCAAGAAAAATCGTCTAATGTAACAAATACATATCTATTTTGACTTAGAGATTGAATGTGCGATAGCCCAAAAAGATCGAGATGTAAGATTTCTAAAGGATGAGAAGTTGAAATCATATCTTTTGAATTAAAGAAACAAACTTTTCTAAGTTTTCCTAATTGGCAAGCATAAAATTGATTTTCTACAATAAAATTAAATTTTTGGAGACCTCTAATTAGATGCTTTTAGAAATTTTTGACAAAAGTGTAAAATTTACATGACCTAACCTTTTGTGCTAATCCAAGACTTATTTATGTCAGCCAAAAGACATAGATCATTATTTAGGATTTTCATACTTAATATATAATTTTTTTTTAATGCCTTCAGAGATAAAGTTTGACTCGTTATCATCGATATAGCACCTATCTTTTTCAAATTTAATTCTATAGCCTTTATTGCATAATTGACTAATGCTAAGAAGATTACATTTTAAATTTCAAACTAATAACACATCTAAAATTGTAGGAGTTTTAGAACTACTGACATTCCCTATTCCAATCATGTATCCTTTTGAATTGTGTTGACAGTCGATTTTGGTCAATCGCAAACCAAAACCCAATTTGTATGAGAATTAGACGTAAAATTCAGTAATCAGTCACAGATCAATCATAAAACATTCACAAAGCAGTCACAGAGCATAAAATTGAATGAACACACCAGTTTTATAGTGGTTCAAAAAATCTTGCATGCGTCCACTTGTAGCAATCAATTGATTATCATTTTTATTACAAGTACAATCCAGTTTGTTCTTAAGAAAGTAGAGAAAGATAGTTGTAATTAATCTTTCGCAGTGTACTTGCATAATGGAATTCCAAAGCAGAGAAGAGATCCCTTAAAATGGCCAAATGATTGTCTATTTATAACTGTAAAAGAAATTGGCAAGTCCTAAAATATTAGAGGAAAAGGTGGACGAGTGGATTGCATTTTGATCAGGTCATTTCCGATCGGTAGGTATCCCATACAAGGATCGGTACGACTCCCTTTCTCGGATCAGTATGACTCCCTTTATCGGGTCGGTACAACTCCCTTTCTTAGATAAGTACGATTCCCCCGACTTAGCCAAATTTCCACATTTCTGCTCCATACTCCCGATGCATCCAAAAATTTTTGTACTTCCTTTGTATTCAAATCTTAAGTTTTGGATCATGCATTATGTGGTAAAACCATATGCAGATCCTTCAAATTGTCTGGATCCATACAACTTCAATTTACTCGGTCATTGCTGATGCTTCAGATATGATATATGTATCTCACAATTTATATCCCAAATAGTTTGTTTTCCCCCGTGCTTCCAATCCTTCTTTTCTCACCCATTGATAATACTTCAGATCTGGAACTTTGTATCTACGAACATGGATCCATAACTTCGTATCTATGAACATGGCATCGTGACTCCATATACATGAACGTGGATCTGTTACTCTACACTTGTGAATATTAGTCTGCGAATTTGTATCCGCGAATGTAGATTCACGACTCCAAATCTGGGAATGTGTACTTACCCCCATGCTAGTGTAATTCTCAAATACATGAATTTATATCTGAAATCATGGATATCAGCGGATCCTGGAGTTGCTTTCTGATCACAAGGTTTTGCGTGATTTTTCTAAGTGCATGAAGTGATCGGACAAATTCTTTTACATTCTAATCATGAGTTTTCGGGTGATCGTGTGCTTGACGATGAAGTTTCTATCGATTAAAAATCCGTCGTGAAGTGTAATAAACCGCAAGCGCATGGTGTACACGTGTAGTACATGGTGCATACCGGTCGATCCATAGAGAAATAAATTATTCTATTTTTATTCAATCAAATTAAAACAAAGTCGAGTGAAAATTTAACTACAACTAAACTAACAAACTAAATGAGAGTTAAATATCAATTTAGAAGCAAATCCACTCTCATGACCACATAAGTCAACAAATAATGATTTCACGATCTTTTATGACATTAGTTAGTGTATTTATCATAAGCACGACCCAATTGCATTATTAGTTAACACACTTGAACTGTTCCATTAAGCATATAAAGATATCATAAAAATCAAAATATGTTGCATATACATAATCAAGAGGGCTTTATCACCCCTAAATCAAATTAATTAGCCTCTCATGTTTGTTATTCTAACAACAGAAATAGATCATAACATTATAAACAAAGGAAAAGAGCAAAATAAAGGAAAATCTATTCTACTTGCATAAAATAAATCTAATTTACTTGCGTGAAATGTAAATCTAAACTAAAACAAGAAGCAAAGCATGTAAATAAAAGAAAACTAATTAACATTGCATTAAAAAAGTTACATAAGACAAAATGGCTAAGTAGCCATGGAAATAAAAAGAGAGCTTTGATTTGAGCCTCTCGACTAAACTAAAAAGAGAGGATATTTACATGAACATATGTGGGGTATTTATACATGTTCTAAACCCTAAAACCCTTATTACTTTTTTGGGGACTACCAAAAATACCCCCTTCACGAAGCTTCCATTTGTCTTTAGCCACAAATTAGTCATGTAGAATGCATGAAACCTTTTTTGTCTCATCCAATTAGTGCATACATTAGCTTCTAATTGTTTCCATCAAAGAAAGAGTGATAATGAGTAGGATCCTTTACTAAGTTGTGTGTGAATTAATTCCATCTCCATTCCTTTGTATCTACTTTGTGCATGCATATCTCCATGTAAATTTCGCGTGCAAACTTCATTTTTGCTCCTATATTCCTACAAGACACATCAAAATGAACAAGTAAATTTTATCAAAAATAAATACATGCACAAATGACTGTTTTTCCTCAATTTGAAGATAAATGCATGATAATTAGAGAATTTTTGGTTTTTGGTTAAAACATGTAAAATTGGCCCACTTAGGTTATTTATTTAACTAAAACAAGAATAAATGTGTGGATATAAATGTGCACATTTATGTTCACATCAAATACCCCCACACTTATCTTTTTATTTTTCCTCAAATAAACTAAAAAATTAAGAAAAACTGTTTTCGTAGGGCGCACGATTGCATTGAGCGTATGCAATAAGCCATCAAATCTATGGGTGTCCCTAATAGGACGAGTGTTGTCTCGTGACGGTTTTCAGCGAATACTACCCACATCCAAATGTTAAATGCAAAAAGTATTTAAAAAAAGCAAGATTAGAAAATATTAACAAGATGAATGCAAGTTTTCAAAAGAATGTTTACAAATGGGTAATTTACTTTTAAATATAACATGAGTGATTTAAATACAATTTGGGTCGCCACACGTTGGGATTTGGTTTTGCTTCTCACGAAAATTCAAGTATGTTTCATACAACAAATATGTGTAATTATCATGAATTTCGTTCATTTGCTAAACAAAATCAAATTTATAATTATTTACTTGAGAATTTTCAATTTGAAATTATTAAGAACAAAAGTTTTCATTTGCATCACAATTGAAATTATTTCCATTGCCAAAATCATTTGAAAAGTAATTCATATTTCCATTTTGAATTTGAAATTAACTTTGGAATTCGAAATTGAATGGGCAAGGGTTATAATCAAAATCATTTGAATTTGGAATTGAATTTGAGTTTAGATTATTTTGAAAACTTTGACTTGAATTGTTGCACAAGTATGAATTATACCATTCATTCATTCCTTGACTTTGTTCAAGTAAAGATTGAGTACTTGTTTCCAAAGGTTATGGTTGATCGTCTTTTGAAAATTTTATAGTGCAAAATCCAAATTATTTGTACAATAGTTATTATTAAAATATCCATATGAATTTGTGGTAGAATCATATGGATTATATTGATTTTCATACTATCGTAAAATAAAATTCCGATAGGTATGGAAGTTGAGACATTTTTAAGAAAATGGAGTTTTTCTTGGGTTTTAGAAGAGAAAACGAAATAGGTATTTACAAAAGAAAATCATTTTTTGTTTCTTTTGGATTTTTGATTTCTGAATTTTTTTGTATTTTTTTGAAACAAATTGCTTAAGAAAAAGGAAAAAAATTATTTATGAATGGAAATTTTTTGTTTTTAAAAAATTTTAAATTTTTGTTTTATTATATATGCATGAACGTAATGCAACTATATAAATGCAAATTACGCATTTACAAGTTTTCTAAAATTATATAATGACGGTTAAATTGATTTCAACAAAAGATTTCTCAATCAGTTAACGGATAGGAGTTATCGGTGCACCAGGAATCACCCTAGCAATGCAGCCGAAGGTTTAAGTACCTTCAGAGGAACAACCAATATAATATCTATGAATCACCGTATTATTTATAAATAGTTATTACTTTGTCGTAGTCTAGACATCGAGAAATAATTCGTTAGAAATAAACCAATTTGTAAAAATATAATGATGTCCTTAGAAAATAAAACCCAAAATAAGATGAATGCAAAGCAGAAATTAAACGTGAATTACCAATGCAACTACGAATGAATTTTTATTTTGTTTTTGGATTTTTTTAATGCAAATGAAAGCAAACAACAATGCAAAGAAATAAAAATGAAGTTGAGAACACGATACCTGAGCATGCATAATTATTAGCAAAAAAAATTTAAACGGCATTTTTTTAGCAAGGAAGCAAAGCGGCGTTGTTTCTTCTTGATTTTGCAACCTGAAACAAAGAGTTTTAAATATTTTTATTATTTTTAATGGATATGCGCTCTTTTTTCAGGGAAACTTAAAACAAGAAACTTTAGAACAACACAAATGAGAGGAGACAAAAAAAACAAAAAAAAAAATACAACTCAGCCCAAAAACTAATAAAGGTCCAAGCCCACCCCCCTTAAAAGCAATACAGCCAAATTAACTCTTCACAACATGTTTTTTAAATTAAATGCAACTTCCTAAAATCTCACTTTTGAAATTTTTTGAAACTTACAAAGCAATTCAGGGAAATCTCAAAACCAAAAATCGTCAAAAAACAAAATTTAGTTCTGAAAATTAAAGTCAAATCTCGCCCCTAGCATTCAGGTTGTTGCGTGAATTCAGTAGCAATGGCTTTCAAGTCTAGAGTGTGGATATGGGTATGGTGTTTCGTGATTGGGATTTTGCAAGGCAATTTGTTGCGATTTCAAAGGGTATTCAGATTCGACGAATTGGGATTTGTGTGGTGTTCGGTGAGTTTGCCCGTCGCGGTAGATGTGTGTTAGAGAAGACAGTTGTTTGTATTGTTAGATGGTGGATGGAGTAAGAGGGGGTGGAAGATGGTTTTGTAGAATGGTTGAAAAGAAGGAACGAGGGTGAATATTGCATTTTAGGCCTGAGTTGATTTGTTCACTGGAAGTCGGTCGACAGTGTTGTTTGAGTTGCTATGTAATGTTTGCGGAAGAGTTTTGCTTAGCTTAGGTGTGGTTGTATGAATGGTTTGAAGTAGAAGGGAGACTGCAGTTTAGTAGCAATTTTGTATTGAAGTGAAGTGGTAGGTAGGAGTTGATGACCGTTTTCTTGTTGAAGTTGAATTTTCCTTGGTGTTACAAGGATGATGGACGGTAGTTTTTTCGGGTGTGGTTGAATGTAGCAGACTGGTGTAGGAGATGTGGGTGTGTAGTATGGTTGGTTGATTGAGTTGTGAACAAAGGAGGAGTTGGCCGATGTTGATGAATGATGGGTTGGCATTTGGTGGAGAAGAATTGTATGGAAGACGTGGTTGTGCTTGATTTTGCGTTCTGCTACTTGGTTTGACTTGCGGTTGTGGTTTGAGACGTGAGATGTAAAAGCTGTTGCGGATTATTTTGAAGTTGGGTAGAAGTTGTTTTGAGGTCAGAAGTGAGTGCAGAGGAATGAAAGGTAGTTGTAACACCCCACCTCCGTTAAGGCCACTCGCAAAGGGAATGCCTTAACTTTGGTGGAGCGTTTTTAGTAGACATAACAGAAATTTACAAGACAGATAAAGAAGTACTTGAAAAATTTATAACTTTATTACAACAGAAACAGAAATAAGTTTGGTTACATCTTTCAAAATCACAATATCGGAATTCAAGTACATAAATATCGGTCTTGTACAAAAGCCTTCAAAATGCATAGTTTTTAAAGCCATAATCCCCAATATAAACTGCCATAGAAAGATAGAGCCAAAGCCAAGCAATACTTCAAACACTTCAAGCAGAGAGAATTTGAATCAAGCTCCTATGTTTCTACCCTGAAAACATGGGGGGAACGGAAAGAAAAGAGGCGAAACAAACTAGGTCAGACATAAGTCTGGTGAGTCCAGTGACTTTCAGCATATAAACAGATAATAGTATCATGACATGTAAATAAAACTGGATGAGAGATAACCGTAATAGAAATAGCAGGTTAATAGAAGAAATGGAATGATATAGGCTAAGCTAAGCTTTTCACTTCTCTGCACTTATACTAGTATAACAGGATTAGGCGTTACCCTATTGTCTAAACTGAAACAAAAACGGAAACAGAATAATCTCTACAGAAACAGAATGCTAGTAATGGGCCTTTACCACCCGAACAGATAGAAGGTACAGAAGCAGAATACTAATAATAGGCCTTTACCACCCCAACAGATAGAAGGTACCGAAATAGAATACTAATAATGGGCCTTTACCACCCAACTAATGGGTCTTTACCACCCCAACAGACAGAAGGTACAGAAACAGAATCGGAAACGGAATTAGAGACAGAAACAGAATGTTAGAATTAGGTGTACTCTAGTAATGGGCCTTTACCACCCCAACAGATGGTACCATGCTGAAACAGACAGGTGTTACCACCCAATAGAAACAGACGGTACCAACAGAAACAGACAGAACTAAGTGTACCCTAAGTCCTACCCCCAAGCGAACGGCTCTCTAATACATAAATACCTTGTGTCTGCCCCCATAGTAGGGTGTCTCACTCCCTAAAGTGGCAACCTATTGGCACAGACCTATTTACAGATGTCATGGTGTCTTACATCCTTAGGGCAGACCGGATCCATGCACGCACATGACCCGGTTGGAACGCGCCATCAACACCCCTCGCCATTATCAGAATGAACCGCTTATAATTAGTTCAGTAAGTGTGCCCAACCCCCTACATAGCGTGGGGTCAAAGTTTTGATACCAGAAAGGGTTACTGACTAATATGGGTTCCACACAACAGATGACACAAGTAATTCCCCTCCTAACCTTGTGTCCCCAGACTAACAGATTTTAGATTAACTTGTTTACAGAGTTCAGATTACTAGTTTACAGATCAGACAATCAAGTTAACTAGTTTTCAGATTAACAGATCATATGTACGGATTTAACAGACTTACAGATTGTCTAACATTGTATTGGGCCAACAGATTCACGAAACGGGTTTATTAGATTCATCAGTCCAGTTGGTTTAACCTTACCCACCCAACACGTTTTTAGACACCGCATTTCTCTTAAATTTGCATTAATTAAATATTAATGCATAGACCTCTCACATTAGGTCGGTAGCTTGTGGCCGCTGGATGTGTCGGGCGGTTCCGAGCAGACTTCTGCCACAAGCCAGACCTAACCTCGTGTCTAAGTATATTTTAGTTATGCCTATGACCTCTCACATTAGACTGACAGTTTGCGGTTGCTAGTTAAGCCGGTTGGTTCCGGGCAGGCTTCTACCGCAAACAGAGTCTAGCCTCGTGTCATAGCCAATTTATTCCAATACAGATTATACAGATATCAGACGAATTCTGTTCATTTAATAGATTAAACTTCTTTACAGATTACATCAGATTAATCAAATTTCCATGTTTAACTAAATCTTAGATCGAGCCTACGTATTTTCATACCCAAATTACAATTATTTAGCTTTCAACAGATTAGGCAATTCAACAGATAACAGATCTAGCAGATTAGGCGATTCAACAGATTTAGCAGATTAGGCAGTTCAACAGATTTAGCAGATAACAAATTTAGTAGATTATATATATTTCTAAAACTCTATTTACATACCTTGCCTAATCATAAATTTAGCCTAAACTTACATGCCTAAATCATGGTCATAATTCATAATATGACATTTGCCCAAATCTTTAGTTAAACTTTGCACAGTACAGAATATTCTCTAAAAACCCAAATCATGATATACCATATGAATTTTTCCAAATTATAGGCTTTAATGCCAAATATCCAAAAATTCACTTTTAAGCGTATTCACATTGATAGTTATCCTATTATAATATAGGTCTCTATGCCTAAGTCACATATTCCTTTTTCAAGTCATGAATCGTTACATAAAATTTACCCCGAAAGTCTAGATCTTAAATTATAACATCTCAAAATCAGATCTTAATTTTAAACAAAGCGTTATGTTCCCTAATTTTCAAGTCACATGTTATCATACAATGATTCCTCTTCTTCCAAATTACAGAGTATACACGGATCTAGATCTAATTTACAACATATGTCCATTTCTCAAATCAGTCAAAGATCAGTCATGTCCAATTATGCGTTATCCATTATTTGTCCTAAAATTCAGCGTTTGTGCGTTAATCTCTTATGAGATTTGGCGCAGGATCGTGGTAGCCTGGCTATAAACAAAAAGGAAGAAAAGAGGGAACAGATACAAAACCGTCACAATCAAGATAGATCCACAAAAAAGTATGCATGACCTCAGATCCAAGTTCACAAAAATGTCAAGACAATTATTAAATTTCATATCTGAAAATAACTGTACTCACGATTGAAAATGTAAATCTTCATTTCTGGGATCTGTATTCTGACACTGAATAGCACTCCTTTTGGCGTAGACTATCGATTAGATTAGAAAATAATTTTTCTCTTTTAACTCTATTCAGATTGGAAGAAGATCCTAATTTTGATTCCAGAAGAGTAGCGACGCCATTTTTATTTTTAATTAGAATAGAGACAGAGCATAGGCAGAATGAAATTGATTGGAGAGAAAGCTAGGTTTGGGGGTGTTTAAATAGCATAGTGGTCACGAATCTGGTCAAAATGGGCGTCTAAATACAGAAAAATGCATCTGTCCACGGATTTGGAAATAAGGGGGAGGTCGTCCCTAAGGTCGACTTGTTTACCCAGGTCGACCTGGGTCCTGTGCGGGAATTTTCCCGCCCAACCCGGGTGTCTATTTTGAATTTCGAAATCTGAATTATGAATTTCGGGCTGCTTTTCACTGAAACTTCCGAGGGCCATATCTTCTTCATACGGAGTCCGATTTACGCAAACTTGGACTCTATTCCAAGCAGAATTTCGATACGAACGCAATGGCATAACCCATTTCCCTTAATTATTTTGTTACAATTTAATTATTTTCTGATTTGTTACTCTTATGTTCACAGAAAATTCGGGGTGTTACAGTAGTGCATTGTGGTGTGTATAGGATGGGGAAGGAAGGTGACTGGATGGTGGCAGGATGTGTGACTGTGATGATAGTGTGCACCAAACAGAATTGCAACTGAAAATGTCAAGAATACAATAGGATTTCAAACAACAGTGTAAACAGAAGTGCACCAAACAGAAGAGATGAATGCAATGTAAAAAAATAATGAAAAAAAATGAGAAGAGGATTGACAGCAGAATTGAAATGTAATGAGGTATCTTTTTTTATTGCACAGTTTGTTGCAAATAAGAGAAATAGAAATCAAGTGCAATTTTTTTCTTTTTCAAAGGGCTACAGGATTGCAGCTAGATTGTAAATTGTTTAAAACGAAATTTTCTTTAACACCAAAGATGCCACAAAGGCACTTCACCAATCGGTAAGGAATGAGACCACAATCGCAACAAAAAGGTGAAAAGACAAAGATTTTTATAATGGTTCGATCAAAGAAAGATCCACGTCCACTTTGGCAAGGATTTCGATTAGCAATTCAAGAATTACAAGCTTAGAATCACTCAATAGTACATTCTTCTTCTCTCTTGCACAAAGACTACACTTTAATTTATACAAACTAGCGAAGAATTAGGCGGATTTCACTATGTGAAAGGAAAATGGTGGAGGATCTTCAATATCTAAGATAGTTGAGCACTTTTGGCGGATTCCATGATGAATTCAATGATCTTTTCTTTGAGATGGTAGATGGTGACAGGATCACTTGAAACAGGTGAGATAGCAATTTAGCAGACCTTCGGGGTGATGGAAATCGATCCTTAAAAGTATGGAAGCCATGGCCTATTTATAGAAGAAGTTGGAATGAAGTGGTGAGCTGAGATTTGTATATGTAGGCTGTGGGTCGAACATGTAGGTAATTACAGAAATTCCACTACTAGTTGTCGACGGTTGTATCCAGCTGTTTGCCAAATTCCATGTTGTATTAGGGAATGTGGAATGGAACGTTAAGGAAAAACAAACATTAGAGGGGGGTGAATAGTGTTTGCGAGAATTTAAACAAAATCTAAAACTTATGTGAACTATGAGATGAATCAAACACCACAAACACAATTACAGATACAGATTCAAAAACAGATGCAAAATAATCAGAAATAAAAATGTAGAAAAGGAAAGAACACACCGCATTTTATACTGGTTCAGATTGCTCCTACGTCCAATCCCACGCAACACTGGATTGCGCAGAGTTTTATTACTATATCAAAATCCAATTACAACCTCCTTGATTTCACGGCTACAAGAGATACCACTGATTCTAATCTCCTTGATTTCGCGGCTACAAGGGATACCGCCGATTACCCGTCCTTGATTTCACGGCTATAAGGGATACCATTGATTCCTTAACCTAACCCAAACTTTTACAAATAGCCCTATAACTCTTCGATAGCAATTAATTCAAGAGAGATGAGAAGAGAGTGTAGAGAGAAGAGAAGTTTGATCAAAACAGAATTGAATTCCGTAGACTGTAAGTGTAGAAATCATAAAAATGATTAAGAATGATTATATAATGAAAGAGGATGAAAGTAAAGAAGAATATATGTTTAAAAATCGGTTCTAACCCCTTTTTATAGTGTATGAAAGGTTGTAATGTTTCTAAAACATTTCAAATAGTGAACAGTCACTTCCTTTCCAAATTGAAAAGGTGACAGTTATATGTCGACATGGTGTTTATTGTATGTCGACATACCCTAATGTATTTTTGAATTTTAAATCTTTTTTCAAGTGTTTTGATATAAAAATAATTCTAGAAATTCTTGAATCAAAATATAGTATTGTAAATTAATATTATAAAGAAGAAAATCATATGAAAACATAAAATTAAACTATATAAATATATTTATAAAATTATAAGGTTTTAAACTATATAAATATAAAGTATAAGAATATAAACATATAAAATTTAAGTTTGAATAACAAAGAAGAATAAGAAAGGAAAAAATAGAAAAGATAGAAAATAAAATAGAGAGAATTGAGGATAGAATAAAAAATCAGAATTTGAAAATTAGAATTTGAACCTGGAGTGCTATTTAGGGTCTTACCGATCTAGACTCTATAACTATATTAATCTTGAACTCTTGAATTCTTGAAATCTTGAGTACTCATGAGTCTTGAAATTTCTCTGATGCTTGAATCTCTATCATCTTTAAAACTGTACAGTCTTCAGTAGTATTTCCTGTATATAATTCCTTCATATATATATACACACACACACACACTATACAAAAAGTGTTAGTATATATTTTATAATCAATGTAAATGAAATAAGATTGTTGTCATCAAAACTCCATTCTACAATAATCTCCCCTTTTTTGATGATGATAACCTTAGTTTATAAAATACCATACCTGTATATACCTGTTGATGATGATCCTTCTAATACTCCCACTGTCTGTAAGAATGATATAAACTATGCCTATATTTTATAATTTCTCCCCCTTTGGCATTATCAAAAAGAAATCCTAAAGGTATTACCCCTAAATTGTATAACTCCCTGACTAGAACGAAAAATACTCCCCCTCAATCTATTAGCTATTTCTAATTAGAATACTCCCCGTAATCTATTCAAACTTATAATAATACCTAGCAATATGATGATTAAATACAAACCAATCCAAATATCATAATCACATATGTTTGTTTGATACATATACACAAACCAAACCAAATCAAATCACACCATATGTCTTAATATATACAAGTTTCAAACAATAGAATCCAAATCAAATCACACCACACTATATGTCTTAGAATATTTAAACAAAACAATCAAATCGTACTGAATAACTAAACGTTTCTTGGAACTTCAATCCAACCATTGTAACACCCGCATTATTAATGAAATTAAAAATGTGGAAATATGTATATATATTATATACATAGATATATTTAAGAGAAAAATTAAATAATGACAATAAAATTGCATGTAATAAGTTCATGTGGTGAATTGAAGGAAAACGATTAGTAAAAGAAATTAAATGCAATACATAAAATGCGCAGAAATGCATGCGAACAATTAAATAGAAATAAAAAAGGAAAATTTGAAGAGCTTCAAGAATTTGGTCACAAAATTAGCGTCATTGCGTTCATTGCGATTTTCTAGGCAATTTAAACCTATGGTTTGCAAAAAACCGATTTAGGTTGAAAAAGATATCTTTAAATTAAATATTGCAATAGAACATGGAAAAGAGGAATGAGAAAAGAATAATGTTTAGCATTGTTCTAAGGTTTTTAAACAAAAGACTTAGTAGCCCATTTGGTTAGAATATGTGACTTCCATACAAGAGGTACAAAAAGTGGCTTAATGTGAACGCAGTTCAATTAAAAAGCGGTTTAGTGTGAAAAGGGTTAATTGGAGGATTAATTGGAAAGAAGTTTATATATATATATATATATATATATATATATATATATATATGACATGTGGGTGTCGACACCCCTGCCGTTGCGCATCATATTGCACACATGGCGCGTTTTTATTGGTTAAAGATTGTTTTTTTCAAAACATGGTTGTTTTCTATTGGTCGGATGACGTAGACGATTCCTATGGTTCCTGATCTAATCCGATTGGTCTTGGTTGCTCCGCTACTCCTATAAAAAGAACCCTAAATCTAGGTTTTGTTCATAGAAAAATAATGGTGACGGTGAAGCTCTACTACGATGAAAATTAAAATGGTTCTTCTTCTTCTTCTAAATCAATTCAAAAAAAAAGGATTATACATATTCAAAGATTTCTACAACAAAATCAACAGTGGCTACAACAACTTATTCAACATGTTCCTCGAGGCAAATTCACTGTGAGTTCATGTTATTTTTAGATCTGAATATCTAATTAGTAATCGTGATATGTATATAAAAATTGGATCTTGAATCAGTGCCTAATCAGTTCTATTATGACATATTCCTCTGATCTATTCTTATATGTTTATATCATCACCAAATCTAAACATATCATAGTATGTCCATTCAGTTTTATGCCTATATCTACTGTTATGTTATTTAATTCGTTATTATGCCTGCTCTGATTCTTTTCGTTTCTTTTTATTTTCATATAGCCAGGCTACCTTCGAGTCTAGGCCTAATGCTTAAAAATGCGATTGTACGAAATTGAGAATAATAGGAAAATACATAATTTGGGGCATAATTGATATTGAAAAATATGAATATAAATTGGGCATAAAATGGGTAAAATATACGAATATGGATTTGGGGGCATGTTTCATATTGGATAATATGAATGCGAATTTTAAGCACAAATTGAAAAACATGAATTTGGGTTAATTTGGGTTAATTTGTATTGGAACGTGTAAATATTAATTTGGCATATAAATTGGTACATGTATAAATATGAATTTTAGGCATACATTAGAAATATGCAAATATGGGTTTGGGTACAACTTGTATTGGAATATATGTAAATATGGAATTGGGTATAGAATGGGACATGTCTAAATATTAATTTGGGACATAAATTAAAACGTATGTGAATAAGAATTTTAGGTATAAATTTAAAAATATGTGGGTTTGGGTTTGTGCAATATATATATATATATATATATATACATACATATATAGAGAGAGAGGAGCGTTCCGCTACACCTCTTATTTTGCACGTGAACTCTCCCCCCTAATCTCCACCACTCATTTACCCACTCATTCTCTCTCTTCACATTTCAATATTATTTCTTAATAGAAAAAGAGAGAACAAGTAGAGAAATGGATGGTGGAGATTAAAGGGGAGAGTTCACGTGCAAAATAAGAGGTGTAGCGGAACCCTCCTCATATATATATGCCTTAATTTATGATAAGGGGCATATGGTGCATAATTAAAAAGAGGCAAAAAAGTCTATAATTTGAATAGAGAATTAGACATAATTCAAATGGGGAAAGGTTTAATTAATTAATTAATAATGGAATGTTTAGTGATTACAATTAGGAATTGTAATTGTACTTATGACACGAGGTTAGGCAACATTAGTGGTGGAAGTCTGCCCGGACCCGACCGGCATATCCACCAGCCACTAATGTTGAACCTAATGTGGGAGGTCTAAGTACGTAAATACGAATCGGGCAAAGACACGAGGTTATACCCAACTGTGGAATAAGACTTCCCGGACCCGATCGGCATAACCACCATTCACATGTTGCAGCCCTAATGTGGGAGGTCTAGCCCATTATGACCATAATTGGACATGGTAACGAATTGGACTACTTAACCTAATTTAATCCATTAGGATTGTATGATTATGAACTTGAGTTAGGGTTAAGTAAAATTGGATGGGTAATGGGTGGGTTAAGTAAATTTGAGGGGGTGAGTAATATTTACATATAGGCCCACGAACATAACCCAATAAGGTTATGTAATTAAAGACACCTAGTGGTATACATAACCAGTAGAAATAATAAAGTTATGTAATTGGAAGACACCTTGTAAGGTAAGCATAACTTGTATAAATAGATGTGTAATAATCTGCTAAGTAGACAACGATACGTTGTAGTGACAATGTAAATTAAATTTATGATTAAATGAGAAAGAATGAGGAAAACTTGTAAAATGAAATAAGTTATATATAATCATAAATGATAAGTAACATGTTAATTAGAAAACATGTGAATTGGATATACTTAATTACATTTTAAGCAAAAACATGTTATTGTAATGATATAACTAAGCAAGAATATAAAATAGATTGTGGATTTCGGATCTTGGGCCACAATCTAGAGAATAACATGTTATGGGCTTATTAATAAACTTAAATGGATTAAGTTATATGATTGAAATTAGTAAGCTAGAGAAACTTGGTAATTTGAATAAGAATTCAATATGAGTGGTAATAACCAAGTTAGATGAAAACCCGGTGAGGTAAGGTAAGCGCATAATAGAATGCTTAGACATAGGGTCTAATAACATATTAAAATAAGGTGCTTGGACCAGTCCGTACGTTTAAGGGTGAATAACCCAACGGGGTAGATCATTGAGGTGTTATAAGGCACAAGGGGAGCGCACATTCATCTGATTGTTATGACGGCTCCGAAGGACTGGAAGGGGAAGCATGCGGCTTCCTGAGACGTTGAAGGTGCTCCTGGTAGTCCTCTGTGGTGGTGTTGTTTCAGATTATGCTCACAGAGGTTGGGTCTGCGCGTAACTACCAGGTGGGTGGGCCTTGACTACAGAGGTAGCTATGTAGTCAGAAAGCTGTGACGAGGTGACATCAGGGTGATTTGATGGTTGCCTTACGAAGAGGTGGAAGGTCAAGACCGACAAGGATAGTAGATTGTTGGATACCTGTCATCGACAGCCAGTGGGAAGCAAAAAGACTAGAGCTAACCCCAAGATATCATTTCACCTTTCACTATCGAGGTACGCGGTTGAGGGGAGATGCCACATGGATGTTTATATTGGTTATTTTAGGGGCGATCGCTTCGCTCTTGTAGTTTTTACTAGTTGAGGGAGATGCCGAGGTGGGGCCATAGCCACCATGAAAAATAGACCCTACGATTATCTCTACATAGAGGTTCATAAAGACAGGCCTGTACAGGTATGCATATGCTCCCGGTCGAGTTCCGTGTTTCTTGTTTAGCCCTGCCATGGAACTCGGTGCACATTAGTGGACATGCGATTGAGGCATGGAGCTACAATTATAGTACATACGTGGAACAGTCTAGAAACACGCATATCTGCTCTGGGTGGTGTATCGTAGACTAAAGGGCATTATTCCGATATGGAATCTGATTCGATCAATGGTGGTAGTCCATACGCTTAGATAGCATAGTATTGACAGATCTATGCGGAATATGTCACTCCGGCATAGGATGAGGGACTGCGTTCATTTCGGTGGAGACCATGCGAGTGGGTCACCATGGGGTGTAACTCAATATTAAGAGATAACTAAATATATTGTATTACGTGAATCCATGGGAAAGTAAATGGGTACGACGTGCGTACAAGTCTTGAGTGCTATTAACCCAAGTAACCTAATAATTAAGAAAATGTAATGGAACAGTATTAGTAGGGATCACTCTATTTCTGATATACTAGTATCTGCGCGGTGCATAGAATTGTATTCAAGAAGCGCAATATATCATGTTCATCTTATCTTGTTCAGTTCACACTTGTTATTGTTATCTTGTTCTTCCAGTTTTTATATACCTGCCATGATACTTTTATTTATTTATATTTAAAATTAACTGGACTCGCCAGACTTTATGTCTGACCCTTTTTGTTCTCTCTCTCTCTCTCTCTTCCGTTTCTTCCCCCCACGTTCTCAGGGTGGAAGTGCTTAGAGTTGATTTGGATTCTTTCGGCTTAGCTTGGATTTTGGATATTGATGTACAGCTTTGACTTATTGTCAACTCTCTCATGGCTCTGCTTGGGAAATATGGTTTATGCTTTTGTACTCTGATATTTTTGGTAAGACATATTATTAAACATGTAACTGGTTATTTCAAACCTATGATGTAAACTCGGTATTTGGGACCATGATGTTATGATTTAAATAAAGTTTTTAACTCCACTGCTATTTTACATGTTTGTCTTGTGATATTATGTTCTTATTTACCTATAACACTTCACGAAAGTTAATGCACTCCCTTAGTGAGTGACATTAATGGACGTGAGGTGTCACATTTGGTATCGAGCATATGGTTATAAGATTGGATAGAATATTTTGAAAATGGTTTCCAAAAAGGTCTCAAAAACAAAGTATTTTAAAATAAAAAGTTTGTTTTTGAAAAGCATATTTCCCAAAGCCAAAATATCTTCTCGATTCTCCATTTGATTCCTTTTTCTTTTGTTCGGGGAACCGTTTCTTCCTGAAAGGGTATCCCTATTTCAACACGGTTCCGTAGGCATGTTAAAACTATGGTACATATCAAAGGGCAAAGAAGTGCCCAACCTCCATCTTTAGCCGTAATGGTTTCACTTGCGCCTTGTTTTCTTTCAAGCCTCGTAAATATTTCTGTGTGATGGAGGCACTTTAAAGAGACTGGTTAGCATGTTGTACAAGAATGGTAAAAAGGAGAATAAGGGAATTGGGGCTAAGGAGCACAACCCAAAGATGAAAGAAAATGGTGACTTAAGAAGGGAATATAGATGAAGGAAATACCATAATTTCGAAATGAGGTGTCATCTGGAAAATGGTTGCAGAAAGAGAAAAGGGCAAGCTAATGTTCTCATAGCTAGTGGACAGGATAGGAGTAGGAAAGTTTCCATCGAAAGATTGATTTCTATTTCGGATCATCCTATTAGGATTCTTTTTCTAGTGCCTCGCATTCTTTTATATTTGATCCTTTAGTTGAGTCTCTGCACCATTAACTAGTATGGTTTTGGATCCCGTCATTGTCTCAAACCCCGTTGGAGGTACGACTTATTTATCGAGGATTGTCGGGGTTTGAGAATCTCTACGTCAGGCATCGATGTTGGTTGCGATGCATATGTTCTTGATTCCATGAGGTACCGTTTGATTCTAGGGATGGATTAGTTTCCTAGAACCTCTTGATGTATCTATCGATGATTTGCGACCTGTACCAATAGTTGTGAGTATCCTTATGTTTTTGATGAGGTTCGGGGTTTACCCCGAGGCACGAGATTGGTTTCCGCACAAACTTGGTAGACAATGCAAAGCCAGTTGCATTTCCTATGTGACCTGTGACTCCTAAAATAAAAGAGGGAACTTTGTAAGCAAGTAGGGGTGCTACTTGAGAAGAGGCGATAAAAGGTATAGAGTTCGAGATATTGGAGCCAAACTTGCGGGAGGAAGTGAAAGTAGAGAAGAAAGCAACGATTGGACGAGTTCCGACTTGCATACTTGGATCGGAGGTTAGGAAATTATGTAACAAAGAAGTGAAGCTAGTAAAAGTGCAATGGGGAGAGGACCGCGAGGATGCTACTTTGGATGCAGAAGACAAGATTCGCGCTTCATATCCTTTCCTTTTCGAGAATATGCTCTTAACTTCTTTTTCCAATCTTCGAATTAATACTTGTATCTATCGTTTGAATATCTCCTATCGATCGAGTCTTTAGGTAGAAAACTAAGCATGTGTTTGAGAAATGTTATGTTTGATGGATGCAAGTGTTTGCTAGTGATTGCTCATGGATGCATATACGCATACAATAAGCACTAGATCGGCTCAATCACTTACATATTGCATACTGATGTGTGTACATTTTAAATTTTTATGGACGAAGAAGGAATATTGTTACATTGATGCCGGATTTGGATGTATGATTGTGCAAATATTTAGAACTTACATGTATTAAGATTATTTTCATACATTTCTGGTTGCATTGCACAAACATACGTTGCATTAAGGAGGTCGGCTGAATCATTAGACCGCATGATCTTTCGCATTAGTTTACAAACATATACACACACTATTGCATATGTTCTTGAAAAGCATTAGAAATTCCTTAATGACAATGGACGCTTGTGATTGCTAGATGGATGTATGATTGTTGGATGTTAGGATACACGTTCTTCTTAACTTAGAGATTTCGAGGACAAAATCCTTTAAATATGGGAGAATGTAACACCCTGCATTTTTAATGAAATTAAAAAATATGGAAATATGTATATATATTATATACATAGATATATTTAAGAGAAAAATTAAATGATGACAATAAAATTGCATATAATAAGTTCATGCAGTGAAATGAAGGAAAAAGATTAATAAAAGAAATTAAATGCAATACATGAAATGTGAAGAAATGCATGCGAACGGTTGAACAGAAATAAGAAAGGAAAATTTGAAGAGTTCAGGAATTTGGTCACGAAATTAGCGTCATTGCGTTCGTAACGATTTTCTATTCAATTTAGACCTATGGTTTGCATAAAACCGATTTAGGATGAGAAAGATATCTTTAAATTTAATATTGTAACAAAACATGAAAAAAAGGAATGAGAAAAGAATAATGTTTAGCATTGTTCTAAGGTTTGTACACAAAAGATTTAGTAACTCATTTGGTTAGAATATGTAACTTGCATGCAAGAGGTACAGAGTTCGATCCTCATTAGCGCCAAATTTTTGTTTTAAGGGAATGGCTAAAAAGTGGCTTAGTGTGAACGCAGTTCAATTAAAAAGCGGTTTAGTGTGAAAAGGGTTAATTGGAGGATTAATTGGAAAGATGGTTAAAAAGAAAAATAAATTTAATAATATATATATATATATATGACGTGTGGGTGTCAACACCCCTGCTGCTGCGCATCATGTTGCACACATGGCGCATTTTTATTGGTTAAAAATTGTTTTTTTCCACAACATGACTGTTTTCTATTGGTCGGATGATGTGGACGATTCCTATGGTTCTGATCTTATCCGATGGTCTTGGTTGCTCCGCTACTCCTATAAAAAGAATCCTAAATCTAGATTTTGTTCATAGAAAAATAATGGTAACGGCGAAGCTCTGCTGCGATGAAAATTAAAATGGTTCTTCTTCTTCTATATCAATTAAAAAAAAGGGATTATACATATTCAAAGATTTCTACCACAAAATCAGCAGTGGCTACAACAACTTATTCAACATGTTCCTCGCATAAAATTCACTGTGAGTTCATGTTATTTTTAGATCTGAATATCTAATTAGTAATCGTGATATGTATATAAAAATTGGATCTTGAATCAGTGCCTAATCAGTTCAATTATGACATATTCCTCTGATCTATTCTTATATGTTTATATCGTCACCAAATCTAAACTTGTCATAATATGTCCATTCAGTTTTATGCCTATTTCTACTGTTTTGTTATTGATTCATTATTAGGCCTGCTCTGATTCTTTTCTTTCTCTTCTTTTTCTTTTTTTCATATAGTCAGGCTACCTTCAAGCCTAGGCCTAACGCTGAAAAATGTGAACGTGCGAAATTGAGAATAATAGGAAAAGACGTAATTTGGGGCACAACCGATATTGGAAAATATGAATACAAATTGGGCATAAAATGGGGAAAATATATGAATATAGATTTGGGGCATATTTCATATTGGATAATATGAATGCAAATTTTAGGCACAAATTGGAAAACATGAATTTGGGTTAATTTGTATTGGAACGTGTAAATATTAATTTGGCATATAAATTCGTACATGTATGAATATGAATTTTAGGCATACATTAGAAATATGCAAATATGGGTTTGGGTACTACTTGTATTGGAATATATGTAAATATGGAATTGGGTATCGAATGGGACATGTCTAAATATTAATATGGGACATAAATTAGAACGTATGTGAATAAGAATTTTAGGTATAAATTGGAAAATATGTGGGTTTGTGCAATATATATATATGTATGTATATATATATATATATATATATATATATATATATGCCTTAATTTATGATAAGGGGCATATGATGCATAATTAAAAGGTGAATTAAAAAGAGGCATAAAAGTCTATAATTTGAATAGTGAATTAGACACAATTCAAATGGGGAAAGGTTTAATTGATTAATTAATTAATAATGGAATGTTTAGTAATTACAATTAGAAATTGTAACTGTGCTTATGACACGAGGGTAGGTTACATTAGTGGTGGAAGTCTGCCCGGATCCGATCGACAAATCCAGCAGCCACTAATGTTAAACATAATGTCGGAGGTCTAAGTCCGTAAATACAAATCGGGCTAAGACACGAGGTTAGACCCAACTGTGGAATAAGACTGCCCGAACCCGACCGGCATATCCAGCATTCACACGTTGTAGGCCTAATGTGGGAAGTCTAGCCCGTTATAAGCATAATTGGACATGGTAATGAATTGGACTACTTAAACTAATTTAATCCATTAGGATTGTATGATTATGAACTTGAGTTAGGGTTAAGTAAAATTGGATGGGTAATGGGTGGGTTAAGTAAATTTGAGGGGGTGGGTAATATTTACATATAGGCCCACGAACTTAACCCAATACAGTTATGTAATTAAAGACAACTTGTAAGTTATGTAATTAGAAGACAACTTGTAAGGTAAGCATAACTTGTAGAAATAGATATGTGTAATAATCTGCTAAGTACACAACGATACGTTGTAGTGACGACGTTAATTGAATTTATATTAAATGAGAAAGAACGAGGAAAATTTGTAAAATGAAATAAGTTATATTTAATCATAAATGGTAAGTAACATGTTAATTAGAAACATGTGAATTGGATATACTTAATTACATATTAAGTAAAACATGTTATTGTAATGATATAACTAAGCAAGAATATAAAATAGATTATGGATTTCGGACCTTGGGCCATAATCTAGAGAATAACAAGTTGTGGGCTTATTAATAAACTTAAATGGATTAAGTTATATGATTGAAATTAGTAAGCAAGAGAAGCCTGGTAATTTGAATAAGAATTCAATATGAATGGTAATAACCAAGTTAGATGAAAACCCGTGAGGTAAGGCAAGCACGTAATAGAATGTTTAGACATAGAGTCTAATAACATATTAAAATGAGGCGCTTGGACCAGTCCGTACGTTTGAGGATGAATAACCTAACGGGGTAGATTATTGAGGTGTTATAAGGCACAAGGGGAGCGCACATTCATCTGATTGTCATGACGGCTCCGAAGGACTGGAAGGGGAAGCACGTAGAGGTTGGGTAGTGTAGTTTCGGACTGTGCTCACAGAGGTTGGGTTTGCACGTAACTACCAGGTGGGTGGTCCTTGACTACAGAGGTAGCTATGCAGTCAGAATGCTATGACGAGGTGACATCAGGGTGATTTGACGGTTACCTCACGAGGAGGTGGAAGGTCAGAACCGACAAGGATAGTAGATCGTCGGATTTCCGTCATCGACTGCCAGCGGGATGCGAAAAGACTAGAGCTATCATTTCACCTTTCACTGTCGAGGTACGGGTCGAGGGTAAACACCACATGGATGTTTAGATTGGTTGTTTTTGGGGCGGTCGCTTAGCTATTGTAGTCTTTACTAGTTGAGGGAGAGGCCGAGGTGGGGCCATAGCCACCTTGAAAAACAGACCCTAGGATTATCTGTAAATAGAGGTTCATAAAGACGGGCATGTACAGGTATGGATAAGCTCCCCGCCGAGTTCCATGTTTCTTTTTTAGCCCTGCCACGGAACTCGGTGCACATTAGAGGACATGCGATTGAGGCATCGAGCTATAATTACAGTACATATGTGGGACAGTCTAGATACACGCATATATGCTCTGAGTGGTGTATCGTAGACTAGAGGGCATTATTCTGATATGGAATCTGATTCGATCGATGGTGGCAGTCCATACGCTTACATAGCATAGTAATGATAGATCTATGTGAAACGTAACATTGTTATATAGGGATACGTACGTCACTCCGGCGTAGGATGAGGGACTGAGTTCATTTCAGTGGAGGCCAAGCAAGTGGGTCACCATGGGGTGTATCTAAATATTGAGAGATAGCTACACATATTGTATTAGGTGAATCCATGGGAAAGTAAATGGGTATGACGCGCGTATAAGTCTTGAGTTCTATTAACCCAAGTAACCTAATAATCAAGAAAATGTAATGGAACAGTATTAATATGGATCATTCTATTTCTGATACACGAGTATCTTCGCGGTGCAGAGAAATGTATTCAAGAAGCGCAATATATCATGTTCATCTTATCTTGTTCAGTTCACACTTGTTATTGTTATTGTTATCTTATTCTTCCAGTTTTTATATACCTGCCATGATACTTTTACTTATTTATATTTAAAAGTAACTGGACTCGCCAGACTTTATGTCTGACCCTTTTTGTTTTCTCTCTCTCTCTCTCTTCCGTTTCTTCCCCCCAGATTCTCAAGGTGGAAGTGCTTAGAGTTGATTTGGATTCTTTCGGCTTAGCTTGGATTTTGGATATTGATGTACAACTTTGACTTATTGTCAACTATCTCATGGCTCTGCTTGGGAAATATTTTTTATGCTTTTGTACTATGATATTTTTGGCAAGTCTAATTATTAAACATGTAACTGGTTATTTCAAACCTATGATGTAAACTCAGTATTTGGGACCATGATGTTATGATTTAAATAAAGTTTTAATTCCGCTGCTATTTTACATGTCTGTCTTGTGATATTATGTTCTTATTTACCTATAACGCTTCACGAAAGTTAATGCATTCCCATAGTGAATGACATTAATGGATGTGGGTTGTCACAGCCATCTTCTCCAAAGATAGGATCCTTCTTAATGACTTCCCAATCTTCATCTTCTTTCATTAGTGGAGCCTTTGCAAGTTTATTATCTTCATCTCTGAAAACAGAAGAGATTAACCATCGCATCACATCAAAATGTTTCTCTTGTTGTTCGAACATCTTTATTTGACTTAGTTCGAGATGGCGCTGATTTCACAGAATGATAGAGAGAATATTTTTAAAAGAATTAATATTTTTAAAAGAATTGAGAGTTTCTTCTAGATTTTCACTAAGATATGGATAGGATTTGCCATGAATTTGATGAGAAATGATTAAGGAAGGAGTAATGAAATAATGATTTTTTTTTGGAAGAAATGGACTTAAATAGGGTCTAGAATTCGTTGGATTTTGAATGGACATGACTAGTTATTCTAATTTTAAAATTTGAAACATTTTGAAAATATGTCAGTTATATGTCGACATACTCTTTTTGTCATGTTGACATACTATAGTGTTATATTTAAAAAAATTGAAATTTTGAATCCTTTTGAATTCTATTATATTACAATTAGTTTTATAGTTTTTTCAGAAACATAAAGATGATTATATCATAAATAAAAACTCTATTCATTACTTGATAGAAAGAAAATACATCCAACTAACCCAGACACACTTTAAATACGAGATTCGAAAGCAAATACAAGGAAATATATAAAGATAGATTAAACTAGATGGCCTAGTTTTCGGATGATGGTGAGGAAGATGAAATTCCAAGCTTTCTTCCTATCTTGACCATGAATTTGGATATTTTGGAAAGTCTCTTGCTAAGCTTCTTTTGATTATTGACGATTTTCACTTGATTTTGAAAAATTGTATCTTTGTGAATACGTTTAGAAGTCGGATACTCAATACTTTCCATAGAAGCCTCTTCTTCGACTTCCATTGGCTCTTGTTCTTGTTGCATTCAAGATTGTTTGTCCTCGAATGTCTCATATGGTTTAAAAGAAAGAGGAATTTGCATAAGATGAATGTTTGATGCGTCAAACACTTTTCTAGGGACAAATTCTTCTCCATGAAGATCGACATTAAAGTATTTGAAAAGGCAAGTGAGGTAAACACCATAGTAAAGGGAGATAAATCTATGGGCTTTATTTCATTTAAGATCATTTCGGCCCAATTAATAATATATCCATCCATAATAGCAAAGAGAGCCTTTTGGACTTAAAGAGTTGGATTGTTGAAATTTCTAAAATGGGGAGTGATGGTATGTTGAAGGAGAAGGTTGACAATTCTTGTTTTTGGACGTAACAAACGATTTTTGAAATCCATTGGAGTACCATCTTCAAAAATATCGTTATAGGTTTCCATATCGGTTTCTTCGATAGCAAAAGTTGAAAAATCCGAGCCCATGCTTCTAAAATTTAGAATAGTGCCTAAGAGTTCGACATCGAGAACAATTTGAGTTCCTTTGACACTACTATGGAAAATCCGCGATTTGGTTTTCATTGCCTTCGTAAAATCCGCGATTGAGATTCACATAAAACATCTTCACGAGTTTGGGATAACATAGTTCGTCATTATCACGAGAGTCTATTAGACTCAACACTTCATTGTATTCGAAAAGAGAAACGAGATCATAAGAGGGAAAGTCGCTAAAGATAGCGAAAGCAGCCGGGTTAACTTTAGCATTTGCTAAATAGTTACCATAGGTTTTGATGGCCTCTTTGTCATTATGAAGATAGCCTTTGATGGTTTTGGTTATCTTCAATTTTTGAGACAAACTTGAGGAAGCCATTGATTTGATAATTTTTGGAAGAGAATAGATATGAAGAATACAGGTTTGTGTTATGAATGAAAGGTAGAAAGGATAAATATATATATATATAAATTGAATAGATATGAATTGAATGAACATGAATTGAATAGGCATAACTTTTCAGATAGAAAGGACACCTTTTCAGACCTTGGGAGTTGGTGAAAAGATTGGAGGGAAGTTTGAAAGTTTAAAGTTTTGAAATTCAAAAGTTTAAATATCAAAATTAATAAGTTATGTCGACATATACTTTTTTATATGTCGACATACTTGACTTATTTCAAAGGAAATTGGATTTTTATATTTTAAAATATATTATCGATTTATATTTCAGCTTTAAAGATTGATTTCCTGAAATAATTCTAATCGTAATAAACACTCAAACAATTTTATTTTATTAATTTATTGGTTATCTAATATTATATTATTATTTTGAGTTTCAAATTTCAAATTTGAATTTAGAATTTGAATTTCTAATTTCAAAATTTTGTTTTTAAAGTTTTAAACAAAGCAAAACAAACAAACAAACAAACGAAGCAACCATTTAACCAAATAAAAGTAAAATTTAATTAATGCGTACCCGGTTTTTTGATCCTTTTCTTCATAATTTTGTGAACTCTGAATCGTCGTAAAGCATATATTTGTATTTCCGTTCTTCGTCACTTGATGATGAATTTGAATCATCTAATGTTGCTGCTTATGCTTTCTTTCTTTTCCTTGACGAATTGCTGTTGTCCGTTTGTTGAGTCGGTTTATCAGGATATGGGCACATTTTCTTTATATGCCCTGGTTTGTTGTAGTTAAAACATCGACCATCACTCATTTTTGAATTTCCATGATTATAACTCTTCCTTCTATATCTTAGAAATCTTCTAAAATGATTTGTCATAAGCATTGTTTCTTCATCGTCTTCACTACTCGAGTTAGAATCATTTGTTGTTGCTTGAAGTGCAATAAATTTCTTTTCAGTTGTTCTATTTTCTTTTCTTTTTTGTAATTGGACTTCATAAGACATCAAATTTCCAATTAACTCTTCAATCTTCATTTCATTGACATCATTGACTTCTTCAATAGCCAAAGTCTTCTGATCCCATTCTGAAGTTAATGAATTTAATATTTTTTTGACTTGATCTTCTTCAGAATAAGTTTTTCCAAGTGTTTTTTGTGAATGCACTATCTCTTGAAATCAGCAATACATATCTGAAATGGACTCATTCTCGTTCATTTTGAATAATTCAAACTAATTAAATAACATGCCTATCTTAGTCTGTTTAACTTCACCAGTTCCTTCATGAGTAACATGTAAAATATTCCAGATTTCATAATCAGTTTTACATACTGATACATATTTTCATCTGTTCTATAGTTCGATTTTGTAACGTTAACTTGAATTGAAGACAAACCTCCCAATTGCAATTTCGTGATCAAAAGACTTGTACTTTGAAATGAATGCATGTGTTACCTTACTTAATCAATAAAAAAACATTTAGAAGTAAATAGCATAGCCTATTGAGCATGGTGACTTATGTAACTTAAATTGATTCGTCTAGCATATTAAATTTGATCTCTTGTGGGAGGCATAAGCTCGAATAACATGTTGACTCGGCCTTGTGACATTGGCTTGAATTGTTGCATGAGTACATTGAACCCTAATTTACAAATATGAACTTCGGGCCATATTTAGTGCATATTGGATTTGTAATATATTTCGCATATATTCTTCTAATGCAAGCATAAGACCTCATTACTTTGAATTTTTAAAAATTTTGGGGTGCCAACAAGCTTTCTTGTTGAACAAAAGATACCAAAAAGTCACTTTGTCTGCCTAAGTATTATGTAAAATAATAAAGGAGAAGATCTAGTTCCAGTTTTAGACAATAAGATGGTACAACAGTATGAACACAAATTATTGAGAGAATGAGAAACTAGTGCATATCTCTAAGTAGCATGTGTTCATATGCTATAATGTTGATTTTTTTTATGGATAATCTCAACCTACTGAAAATTCAAAATACCTTGTAGGCAGTCCTAAAGGGAATATTTGCAAATATATGGTATTATCCATAACTATCTGATATCAAAAAAAATCTCAAAATTCACCAAAATATCCAAGAATTTGGTGAAAACAAAATCAAATCTCCAATCTCATAATATAACCGGATCATAACACTAAGTGGTGCAATTCTCCAAAGAGGATTCAATGCCTGCCACAGACACCATAATAAAGTATAATCCCTTCTAGGATAGTGGTCCAGCCCCATCTCGAACTAACACACTGTCCTCTAAGGATAGAGGTACGATCCTCTCAAGGACACCCAAAGACAAACCCAGAGGTTAAGTTAACTACAAAGAATAATATCAAACAAGTACTGAGGGTATGCAGAACACAAGCGAGGTACAATCGCTTCATGGAAAAACTAAACTAGGACATACTCGAAGGTAACGCCGATCTAGAGATGGTTCTAAAGGTCATGCCTAACTAGAGACAAGCACGAGCCTATCCTAACTGACAAGCACAAGGGCTATGTTGAACATGAATGTTGTAAATTTACCCTTATAGACAATTTTGAGATGTACCCGAAGGTAATGCCTAACTGAAAGTGTAACTTATTCTCATTTACTAAATGAATTTCGGCACAAAATTCATTACCAACATATGAAATTCAACTATTTAGTAAGACATCATGAACTCGACTTAGTAAAATAGAGATAATAATATAATATAAATTCACAATTGAATAACTCCAAAAGAAAACCAGTAAAGAAAAAACAGGTGTTCTATACCACTTGATTTATTGAATCATTAATTAAGTTTCTCGCCCAATTTGATAATAATTCATATCAAAAGATAGTTTGAATATCCCTTTTAGAATAGTGGAAATTTACTTTAAGGGCCTACCATTTGGTCCCAATTATTTTGTAGGACACGCTAGTTAAATATTTATTTTCCAGGACAAATTTTAAAATGCGAGTCTTCGTCTTCTGAAATAACTATCGTATCTTAAGAAAATACGTGCCAGTGGAAATTAGGTCAAAATTAAGCCACTGTTTCTTCTGAACTCAAAGTGGGAAAAAAGTCGTTAGTTTGTTCTGAGATCAAGCTCGAGTTTAATTGTGGAAAATTTTGAGGCGATTTTCTTATGTTGGATTGCTTGTTTTTTGGTTAGTCTTTTTTTAATTTGTTATTTATTACTGTCAATACGATGTTCTATGCCATTTTTCATGCTCTTGTTTACTTTTTGTACTGAACTATTTGATGTTATTTGTTAGGCAGTATTGATCTATTAGAGGAATTTTTCATTTCGTTTTGGTCGATTAGTGAACTCTGAAATGTATTCTTCTGATTAAAAATTAATTGTGTATTTAACTTGGTTGCATTATTTACTTTAGATTATGATATTTGTATTTACACTATAACTTTAGTTTTTTCTTGAGCAATCATACCAGTTAGCCTGTTATTCAGTTCCTGGTGTTTTATGATCCGTATAAGATAAATGATTATATCTTTTTAATAAAATTAGGACATGAAATGATAAATGGGTGAGATTTTGTACAGAAATTTATAATTGGGACAAAAAATGATATATGATTTCACTTATAACTGCATTTCAATGTATAATTACAAATGAAGCTAAAATCTTTTTATATTAAAAGAATATTGCATTTAAATGTATAGGTACAAATGTTATATATATAAAACCATGCTCCTTCTTAATGTAAGATAACCGAAAAACATTTTGCATAGTTTTTATTGTTGTATGTATATTTGATCCAAAACAAATATTATAAAAGATTAAATGTTATTTAATTTGACGTACTGGGATGTTACTGTATACATGATTTTAAAAAGATATATGCATTTATCTTTTTTAATAATAATAAAATAAAATATTAAGCCGTTCTTAGATATCATAGTTACTAGTACATGTTAAAAATATGTATAAAATTTCTTTTGATTTGAAATTCTTAAAATAGGTGTACAAATTATTTTAATAACATATAGAAAAGATAAAAGCATATATGTTTTAGATGTTTGAATTTAAGTTTTTGTATTTTATGCACGATTTAATTTTGATATCTTTGACATTTGTACTTTTCCTTCATATAAAACATATTTAAGTAATAATATTAAACAATAGAAGGAAAGAAATGATGAATTGACTCTAGCAATTTTATGTTTCCTTTATTTTTAACATGGTGATTTCAGTTATTCATAAATAATAATGCTTACTTAGTTTTTAAAAATGCTATGTACCCTGTATTATGTTTTAATATGTTTATTTTTTTTTATAATGGTTATTACATGGCATAATGTAGTTGATTTATCCATCTTCCAGTTCAATGAAGATTTCATCAATTTCTACTTCAAATTCTACAGCGACAGCAGGAATTAAGCTTTGCCACCACAGAATCCCACCAAAATTGAGGACTGTGAAGGCATAATTGAATGTGGGGAAGAAGTTTATGGTTGCTCCATGTGGCCTGTAAGTATAAATTAAGTATTTTTAATTGGTTTGTCGATTAATGTATTTTTTAATGCCATTTAAGTTGAGAATTTAACATATGTGCAGAATGATGATTGTGGGTTTTTTATGTGGCATGAAGAAGTTCTTGAAATGAATAATAATGCTAAAATGGAAGTTAGTAATGTTAAATTGATGGGAAAAGAAAATTATATATTACAATTGCTCATGGAAAAGAAGAATCTTGAAGAAAAGTTGCTAAAGCAAAAGAAAAAGAGGGAAAAAGTAGATGAGATTGTAGCTGATATGAAGCTAGAGATGGCTTTAATGTGCTTTAAATGTGGAAATCATGAGAAAGGAAAAAAATTCTTTGCAAGAGCTTTAGCTATGTCATGGATCATGTTTGGGATTATTTTGTGTATGCTTATGGCAATGTAATGTAGTGAGGTACAGTTTTTATTCATTTTTTTTCCTTGTTTCATATTTTGGGAGTTGATTAAATTTGATGTGTAATATTGTATGTTTTGAAACGAAAATATGAATGGTGTTTTATTATGAGTACTAAGATTATCCTGATGTAGAAGAAAGATAACCGATTATATTTTTTTTTGAGAATAATTTAAGTTTAACTGAATTTTGCGATTATATTGTGATGGCTGATGTCGAAAACTTTTCAATGAATATCTATTGTATGATAAAGTTATTCACATAATTGAGCTTGACTCTGTAATATGTACTGAATGTTCTGTTTTCTAAAAACAAATTGTATATTTTCAACAAACAATTAACATATGACATATATATACAATTTTTTTTAAAAAATATGAAATTTATTTTTGAAAAGATAGAAGCAACTATCTTTTTTAAATATGAAATTAAAAAAAATAGTCTACAAAATGTTGTTGATTGTAAATAGTAATACTTGTTAAAAAAGATATATGTATTTATCTTATTTACTACATTATCAATATAAAGTTGATGTATGGTTTTATAAAGGTAAATGTATATATCTTTTTAATGTTTATAATATTTAATAAGATAAAACACAATTACCTTTTTAAATAAATTATATCTTTTTTAAAAAAAACATATTAATTTTTCAATATAAATTGTGAAATTATATTTTTGTATATACTTGTAATGTAATTTTTTTTATAAAAAAAACTATTTTTTAAATGAATATATCATTTCCAACATTATTTATGTAATAATATAGAGAAAAGATAAATATATTTATCTTTTTGAATAGTTTATGTTTTTTCCATAAAATTTATACATTTTCAAAATATAAATATATTCCAAATACACGTTATCACACTATATAATATATACATTATATGTTTTTACATGATTATGAGTAAGTGAATTTACCGTATGTTGCAACTAAAAAACTCAGAGAATCATATCATTTAGATATGTTAATTATCATAAAAATATAAATACATATATCTTTTTGCAAAAGTTACATGTTTTCATGCAATATAATATACAAGGCTTTTATTTAGTAAAATATAATTACAACTATGGTGTTTACAATGTCATTCACAAATTTTACCTAGAATTCAAACTGTGTGAATGGAATTCACATATAATTCCATTTATACTTCATTAGTAATATGTTTTTTTTAATTCCATTTTTTTACACAACAAACAAACGCAATATGTGGAACTTTACGTACAGAAGAAGAAACTTTAATATTTCTCCAAATGCAGGTAATCATTTCCTGTGCGAAAAAATTATTTTTGTTGTTGTTGTATTTATCGTATTGACAAATGATACAAATATATATCTTTTCTTTAAAATCCATCTTTATGTAAGTGTGTATGATTAATTGCTGAATTTTGTTAGTGTGTACAATTAATTGACTTATTTTCTTATTGGGTATGATTAAACGATGTCAAAATTGTAATTATTCCAATTAGTAATTCATTGCTGTTAATAGAAATATAGAATATAAAAAGATAAAACTATTTATCTTTTTTAACCTGTAAACAACATAAGAATATAATTTGACATTTAAATAATTATACAATTATATAATAATGCATTAAAACAAAAATACATTACAGAACACAAATACTCAGACAACATGAACCTATTAACTTTACTACATACAACAAACTTAAATTACAAAAAGATAAAACTATTTATCTTTTTCATGGCAATTATTAATTTAGTTTGTAGTGATGATGAAATGTAAACTATTTATTATAGAAGTTATTATAGAAGTTTTATAAAATGTAAACAAACAAGAAATACTAAAAGGTAGCGAATCAGCATGATTCACGCATGAATATATTAAGTACCATAAAGCAACTAGCATTCGTGTTTTTATAGCATATATACAAACAAAAAGCAGGCTATCGCAACATATCAGCGATCAATACATACAGCCTGGCCAACAAAAGATCATAAACATCATATTAAATATTACATAATACAAATGACATTAAACTAAAGCTAGTAGTACCCATCTTCAAGCATTGTGTCCAGTAATGTGTCTCACCCGTTTGCGAACCCTGTCTGCAATGCACTCAACATGCCTCCTCCTTTCCATGCCTTCCAATGGATGTGGAAGGCCACCTGCGCTTTTCCTTAGCAATACCACTCTCGACTTAATGGACCTTTTGCCTCTCCTCCTGCTGGTTGTACATGATCGTTCATCAGAGTTAGTTATAGCCAATTCATTGTCTCCACCACCAAGATCATAGTTCTCCCCCTCCTCATATATAAGGCTGTCTCCAGATTCCTCACCACCAACATCATTATTCTCACCACCCTCCAGCCCAATATCCTCGTCATCATATTCTCCACCTACTTCAAAAGCACCACTGGGATCGCCTACAACCTCCTTCACAGCATTCTCATCATTCTGAACCACTACATCGTGCTTAGCATTCAAAATCTTCATTCAACCATCGTCACCTCTGACAAAAACGCTTCTGCAAAGCTCCCTTCTATCTACTTCATCAGAAAATTCTACATCCACCTTTGATATCGACACTTCATGAAAAAAGCCTTCAACAGGGACAATATTAGACGGTGGTAGATCCATTGCCTCATCAATTAACAACAACGCCCTTAAAGAAGAAAAATTTGGTGCATGCAATACTCAACGTTGAAGTCTGGACACTTCTCCCAAATCAGCCAACGCCGTCTTGAGGGAATTTAAGCTTCTACATACTAAAGGCACATTCTTGAGAGCAACCCAAACATCGATTCTTTTCTTAGCCATGCTTCCATATTGCGAACTCCACCTTTTCAAATTGACTACTCCTTTCGGATCAAAAAGAGAGTAGTAAAGATTCTCAATCAACAACGAAGGAGGAAATTTCACAATAAAATCATCTCCAAATTTCCTAACCGTCCAGACCCAACTGGGTGCCCTTCTACAAAAATTAGATCGCAAGAGGTTTTCCAGCTCAATGATAGAGAAAGCGCCACGTGCAATGAAAATAACTACCATTGATCTAGCCCATTTAAAATCGTCAGGAAAAGAAGCGGCTGAAATGTTAGGAGGAAATTTAGGGTTCGCCATATTTTTGGGGTTTTTGAGATTAATTTTACAATTAAATCCTTTGTGTCTGGTTTTATTGCAACTGAAGCAGACAACAGGATTTGGACAGCTCTTTGCCCAGTGATATGAATATCCAAATCTGAAGCAACCATTACTAGATTTGATGGTTTTAATTTTTTTCAAAATAATGATTCGTATTTGGAAGCAGCTAATGAGAAATATGATTTTTTCGAATATGAAAATTATATTGATTATCCTGAGGAAAAACGTTATGCTTTACACCTGGCTTCATCAAAACCTCCTTGTACGAACCCTTGTCCTTATTCTGCCTGTCGTCTTGTGAAGAAGAAACGTGATTAAAGAAAGAAGATGTTAGATTGTTAATCGCGTTTGTTGAATTCTCCATTAGGGTTTTGAATGTCAACATGGCTCGTAAGGGTTTTGAAAGAAACCCGTGTTATATTTTTGATTTCAGGGCGCAATTTTTAACAGAAAAAAGATAAATGGTTTTATCTTTTTTCTGTTAAAAGTATAAGCTATATGATTTTCTGAGAAAAAGATATAACCATTTTTCTTTTTTCTATTAAAAAGCATAAAATTAAATGGTTTTCTGAGAAAAAGATAAAACAATTTTCGTTAAAAAATTATCTTTTTTAAATATGAAGTTTAGTTTTGGAAAGATAGATACAACTATCTTTTTAAGCTATAAAAATCATATGAATATATACGTATGAACAATTTAAAAACCTTAAGATCTTAGCTAGATACAAAAAGTTTAGCTTTGGAAAGAAAGATACATGTAAATTAAAAAGATAAAAACCTTTATCTTTTTAAGCTGTAAAACAAATTAACATGTCTCACTGAATATATACGTATAAACAATTTCATCATCACTATAAACTGATTCATATTACGTTTTATTAACCCACTGTGTATATATACATACATACATACATACATACATATATATATATATATATATATATATATATATATATATATGATTGACAAAACAACAAATATGTTTACATTTATTGCTAATTTTTGAATATTGCTAAATTTCAATACGTAATTAAATGATTCAAATCAAAAGATAAACACCTTTATCTTTTTAAGTTGTCAAACAAAATAAATTCTACCACTGAATATATACGTATGAATTGTTTTATATAGAAAATAAAATCAATAACTGAATGTGTACTTACTTCAGCTAAAAAAAAATCGAGGAACAACAAACAACAAAGATAAACAAGTACTTACTTGTTCAACAACTACTGAACAAAAATCGCGTCTTTTAAATAGTAAATAGAAATTGTGTGTTAGTTTCTTCAACATAATAAAGGTGAGGCGATTAACATCAGCAATCGACATATAAAAACAGTAAAAATAAACAATTACTTACTTGTTCATCTGAGAAAAGTGAAGCGGTTTGATTCCTTCAACAAATCAAATGAGTCAATTTCTACAGTAAATTAACCGTAGGTTTGATTTCGAAACTATAAAGATGAAGAAGAAGGTGGATTTGAAATCGATTTCGGGTTTTTCTGAGATTCGATAGTGCTTACAGAAATGAAGAATATAAGGAACAAATAGCCGAATTAATTTTTTTCCTTGAAAATAATTATTGTTACGGCCTGTCCTACAAACTAATTAGCGGATGAAAGGAGGCCCTTATGGTAAAATGCCCCTTTAGAATATTTGTTTATAAAAGAGAATTGACAATGTTTAAAAATAATAACATGTACAAAATAAACAATACTGATTAGTCTTATTCAAATTATATAATTAAAATTTATTTTGACTTAGGAATATTATTTATTAAATAGTGATTTTTGAAATAACTTTCAAAAAAACCATTGAAAACAAGTGGATTAAGTAACTGAAATTAGAGACAAAATAAACTAGAATAGAGATTTCCAAGTTGGAAATGAATTATCTAAAAGACTAAATATAAGATTTATCAATTATATTTCTTAAAATCTTAAGGGGTTTATGAATTTTATTAGCTAGGGTTTGAAAAGAGTAGGAGAGCTTATATTTTCTAAATTGAGAAAAAGAAGAATGTAAACTGAGCATGCATTTCAACTTCCACCACAAACAGTCTCCTTCTCAATTGATCGATGATCCAATAACCCATTACCCAAAAGTTGTTGAAAAAGAATGGTTTTATAATTTATAAAACTTAAATATTAAGTTTTCTACATTTTAGTTTACAATAAAAGGTTGCTTATGTTCATTCAAAATTTTACTTATCGAAATGAGCTTAGCTCTTCTACGTAATGAACACAAATCTATCCATCTTATTAATTTTATGCTAGCTTGTCATGAACTAATTAACTCAAAATTTTCTAAGTACTAAAATCATTTACAATATAATAATTAGCTTTTCATGACCAATTCAATTTCAATAAAAGCTATAACCTCCATTTATCAACTTTATTTTATTTATCCTATTCAAATTTCAAACCAAAATATTTTATCCTTGTATTCTTTTAATTAATTTCAATCAGTGATTGAAAGTTACTAGCTCAAACTGGTCTCTATTTGATCTAATTAATACCATCTACAAGATTTTAGAATATACAAATGTTCACAATTTTATTTTATTTTATAATCAACTGTACTTTAATTTTTAGGATAAAATTCCTATAATTGAAAATTAGACCTGGTCGTCATTATTTAAACTTATTTTTTAATTAATTAGTTACTTATCTTAGTATACCTAAAGACAGGGTTGTTAAAGAGCCCTCGTAAGAAAATTGCATCCCTGCAATTCTCTCTAGAGGAAAGTCTAGACACGAGAATATTACTACAGATATTTCTTTAATTGCCTAAAAAATTGTTGAACTTTAATCGTGGTTATTAAAACAATCACATCATCAAATAATTCATAATCTCATCATTAAAACTACACTGTTTTTCTCCATATAAACTAAATTCCCAATTATTGTTCAATAGGTGTAATCTCAAAAAAAAAGATTGAACCTATAAAATTTCTTTTATTACTTTACCTTAATGTCCTTATTTGCCTCTTTCTTAAGTCTCATTATATATTATGACTTTAACTTATTTCCAAAATTATAAAACCTCAAGATTTTCTCAAGAAAGAAAAATTCACAAGTTCCAACTATTCTTAGTCATTAAACTTTAACATTTAGCCCATATTTATTATATATTTAACTTTTTTAAAAAAAATCATTATGGTTTAGTAATATGTTCCCTTGGAGCACATTTATTAACTCTAAATGTTTAATATTTACAATGCTTCAGGATTCTTAATTTAAATTATTAGCTTCCTATAGTAATGTGATAAATAAAAAAGAGAGGGTATCAAGTAAAATCACTCTATGGCTTTACACATAATTTATATTCCAGGGGAAGTTATTTGTACCCAAGAAAGAAACATAACAACTTTACTTGGTTCTATCTCTTTTTGAATTAAATTCCCACTTCTAAAATTCAACACCCATAATATTTAAATTTCCAAAATGAAGTACTACTTATAATTCTATTTTTGTTTAGTTCCTGTCCATTGGTTGCAATATTGATTATGAAATCAGCATTGCCTTACCATTGTCGTTGACTATAACTAATGCCCAACCACACTAAACTCCAAGTTACTAACACACAAAGTTTATTGTAATATTATTATCACTCTTAACACACGTATATGTAATATCCTTTTCCTGTATACACACACACACACACACACACATATATATATATATATATATATATATATATATATATATATAAGCATATTTGTATAATAACATTCTGTTTAAGAAGTAATAATTAAAGTTAATTTTCTCTTTATTTGATATATTACCAAAATCATTTCTTAATAATCAATTTATTTCTTAAAAAAATTGCGTCCAGATGTCTCATTTAAGCATTTAGGAACCCTTATCGAGTTTGTTGGCAATACATCCTCAATAGAATTTTTATAGCACTGAGTGCAAAATTTAGCATATATATGTTTCGAGCTAGGCCGACCAATTTTTATAGTGGCCCATACACTTTTCACTACAATAAGTAACAAATACATTTATTACAGGAGTCAGATAGAATGCCTAACTACTAGAAACGAAACAAAAATTCCTTCTCAATGGAGGAAGGAGTACACTCCTTGTCCTTAGCAAGACCGTATACATAGTCATAGGCCGAAAATATAAGCACTAGATTTGGGGTAAAACCCACAGAATTTACACAGTAAACATATTCCAATCCAAAGTATCATCTATAATGACCCTTCTATCTGCCTCTCCCTCAGGACCCCTAATAGCCAATGTTAGGCCCTCGCCCTCTATATGATACAACTAGGATGAGGCTCGTCCTTCGCACACGGACATATTTTCTTGTTTATTGTTTGAAAAATTCTGAGTTGTAATTAAAGGAACCCATGTAGATATTATTAGTTAGGGGTTATTCATCCTTGTAAACCACATATTGATAACAAACCACGGTTGTGGAGTTATAATAGTTTTTAAATAAAGATAGTATTATAAGTTTTAAACTTGTATTTTAATGCGTAACTACATGTAAAATAAGGATGATAATTAAAATTTCATAAGATAGTTTTACTATGAAACCCACAGTGCATGATATCAGTTGGGAACTGATGATGGACAGGGATATGTAGACAATTTTTAAAGAGACCGATCAATAGTATCGCTTGTGGAATTGGAAGAAACATCATCAACAACCCGAAGATAATCGTACGCTGGAAAGGAAGGCAACTTGCATGTGGATCTAGTTAAAAGTCAATTCAAAACACGAGCAGCAGAACCGCTTGTAATAAAATATTGCTATATTATAAAGTAATAAGATAGTAACATAATATTGTACATGTCCAGGTAAAGTTACATAAAAAATAAATGAAAAATAAACGCATTCTTGTTATAGAATCAAGAGTAAAAAGGGTACCTACAGTAAATGTGTACAACTTATATTAGATTGAAGTAAGAAAATGAAAAGTGAAAATAAAGCATTGCAATTGGCATATACAGACAAATAATGCTCTCACATAGAAATGCCAATTCACTAAACCTAGTTTATCATTTTGTTCTTGATTTCTGAGTACACTTGGAGGATTGGTTATGTAGACTTTCGCCAACAACCTACTAGGCTACAAGGGGAAAAAGTACTAGGTTAGCTATAGATGTAGCTGTTAAACTCAGAATTAAAAAAAAAATAGTGCTATATTGTTGAATTTTGTTTGTTAAACAATATTTTCAAAACTTTCTTATTATAACAGTCAAACTGCACATACACATGGAGTGAAAGTGGTAATAAGTTGCCCTAACCAAAATAAACACGTTACAATTCTGAAACCATTAGTTTTAATTCTTCAAAATATTAATGATGCAATAGAAGTGTAGTTTTATCTTCTTTTGACAATGCAGAAACATGCTTATTGATTGTATAGTCACTTAGTCAGTAGTCCAGTATTGGAGCAATGGAAAATAGATATTTTCCCTGTTAACTTGCTAAATCAAAACTTAATTGCATGTCAATGAGAGGGGGAAAAAAATCTATTTTAGGCTTCTGGCAGCAATAATTTGCTGAAAGTGGATTATTTTACTCATTGGGAAATAATTTGCAGTGCACAATCCTAAGATTTAGTGGGACAAGTTTTATGTAACCACAACCAGTAAGGGCATCTCCAAGTCCAACCCATGTTTATTTTCAATGTAAAATGAATGGCACATAGGTATTAGATATTTTAGTTTAGGTTTTAATCTCCAATGCTAAATTAATTAGAATGTAGAATATGACATAGCATGATTTTTGTTAAAATTGTGAATTGAAATGTTCATTTCTAGACATTGTAATTACAATGTGACGACTTAACCACCACTAAACTTTTGGCATCTAAAAAATTTTCAATACATCAAAATGTGAGCATTGAAGACAATAAATTTATTTTAATGTGCAATAACATTAACTTAACATTGTCTAACCACTCATGCCACCTACACATATTATGAATTAACATTGTCAAGAGTTGAAATGCTCTAAGAAGTCTAAGATTGGCAATCTGTTGTTATTGAAAATATAAGAGAAATGTATTTTAAGGGTACTTTATAAACATTCAGTTAAATACTCTTTTTTTTCGTCAAAGAGTAATGTGTCTCTTGAAAAATGTGTAGGTACAAAATGACTGCATGGCCCCACCAGCAACAAAGAATAATTCAATGAACTTACGACCACATGAGTCTTTTTAATGTATGGAACTTGCTCAAAACTACAACAAAGCAGTCACCATAAGTGCTTTAACAGATTGTCAGTATTTAATTTAGAGCATTTTTCTATTTGGGCCCGCTTTTTTTTTTTATTCTACGTAAAGCCCTTTTTTTATGAAAAATTACAAGTTTAGCCTCCTTTTGGCCAACTCAGTGCTAAGTTGGCCAGAAATTGGTTTTTTTGTACTGGCGCAATCAAGGAATGTGCCTGTTAACGTGGACATTGGCGCGATCATTGATTGCGCCGGTAATAAAATTGCTGAAAACTACTATCGGGGCGCAATCCTTGATTGCATCCCAAAAGTTTTTCTTTTTTTTAAAAAAGCAGCTAGTTTACCTTTCCTTCTCTCATTTACCATCATAACTCATTTCTCATTCAAAACCCCAAAAACCTTAAACTTCTAAACCTTAAAAAATATATCAAAATCCAAGTTGTTTAAAGATCAAAGTTAAGAGTAAGCTAGTTTGGCTATAGGGAGTATCAAAAAATATGAATTTGGTTTTTTATGGTTATTTCTATTTTACCCATCTTAGCTAAAATTATTTTGTTTTTAGAATATATCGGAATGGCGCCAAATTATATTGGAGCCATATGCTATTACGATGGAGAATTGGTTGTTGATGAATATAAATGTGGAATATATAACGGTGGATCTAGTAAACCGGCAAAAGTTTTAAAATGGTCAAATTTCGTACAATTGAAGCAGGCCATGTATAAATATACTAAAATTAATCCGGATGAGTGTGACATTGAGTTAGTTTGCAATTGGTCGACCGATTCCGGATCCAAGGCAATTAAAATCAATGATGACGACGACGTTGAAATTATGTTGTCCTCTGTGTCAAAATCTATTGAATTATTTGTAATGAAAGAGCAGAGGTTGTCGACAGAGCCAGTCGTTACACCAATGGTATCAGCTCCCGCACTTGTTATCCGTATCCGACTATGAGTGTTCCCTCGTATGAGCAACAACAAATGTGTTTTGCGTTTAATCCGTACATGAATTTGCATCATCCATCGCTACCGGGCTATCCATTTTCGACGCAGGAAAGTGTCCAAAATATAACGCGCGGATAACTCGAAATTTAGAATTCTCCTTTTTCACAATATTACCATTGTCTTTTGTATGATTTTAAAAAATGTGTATATTTCAATTTTGTACCGAATTACCTCACGACACAAAATTCCGCCGGACCATCTACAAGTTACTGTTGTTCGCCCATGCAGCCAATGCTCACCGAAGCATATCGGATGACCCAACAGTAAGTTACTAGTGTTATCGCTATAGATTTATGTAGCGTATTAAGTGTACTTCAGAATTTGCCACTTGCGTACTACAGGTATCCGACACAAGCCACCGAAGCAGAATCTAACGTTGAACCAAATATTCCTGATGTTGACATGGAATTAGATGATCAAGATTTGGGAGAGGTAAATCCAGATCCTTCGCTTGACAGCATGACCGTTGTTAGCATTCCTGATAATGATACGTCATGGGTTGATGTAATGCGAGTAGACAATGCTCCCCTAAATTTTGATTTGGGAGGCGAAGACAACACGGCCGAAGATAGTGATGAGGAGTTGTTGGAGTTTGAGATACCATTGGATGATGATTTATGCAATGCACAAATGATAGCTAGATCTATGGTTGCAAATATGCAATTCAACAATGAAGTTTTCTCGTCGTCCTGCGTTCAAAATGGTTTCAAAGTAGGTATGATGTTTGAGAGCAAAAGCAAACTCCTTCAACAGTTAAGTGAATGGTCTATTTTGCACGCAGTTTCGTTTAAGCCGATCAGGTCGAACAAAAAGAAATACACTGCTATTTGCAACATGGATCCCAATTGCTCGTGGAGAATACATGCCATAGATTCTAAAAAATCGCAGAAAAGTTTGTGGGTTATTAAAAAATACCCAGCTGAACATAGTTGTGTAAATCCGATAGTGAACTCCAATCATAAACAAGCAACGTCAAATTTTTTTGGTTTCGAAGATCATGTCGTTTGTGAAAGCGGATTTGAGTATTATTCCTGGAACAGTGCAAGTTTTAATACATGAACAACTATTTATAAAAATTGGTTATACAAAGGCATGGAGGGCATTAAGCAGAGTAATTGAAGGCATTTACGGTGACTAGGCCGAGTCATACTCTACCCTCCGTCAATAGTTTGATGAACTTATCAAAGCTAATCCGGGGAATATTTCCCATATAGTAGCCGAACCATGCAGAGTTTTTGAAAGGGCAATTTGGGCTTCTGGGCCATGCATTGAAGGATTTGTGCATTGTCGACCTTTGCTTTCCATAGACGGCACACATTTATATGGGAAATACAAAGGCATGTTACTGGTTGCGACTGCTGTCGATGCAAACGATTCACTTTACCCGTTGGCGTATGGGATTGTGGAGGCCGAATCAACCGATACTTGGGGTTGGTTTTTTGCGTGTATACAAACATTCATCTGTAGTGTTCAAAATTGGCGCATCACTTTCATTTCTGATAGGATGAAGGGTATACCGGTTGCTTTAGAGAATTTTTGGAGATACCCGCATAAACATAGATATTGCGCCAGACATTTAAAAGCCAATTTTCAAGCTGCTGGATTCAAAGATAAAAATTTGACAGGTTTATTTTATGCAGCAGCATATGCTTCGGAAGTGGTTGAATATCAAAAGATCTGTGACGAAATTAACTAACTAACGTTTCGGCACATAATTGGATTGAGACAAGTTTGGGGGGGGGGGGGGGGGAGGAAGAGAACTGGGCTTTGTGTTTCGATGACGGTGGTAGATTTCATGCCATAATGACAAATGCTTCTGAAAGCTTTAATGGTGTACTTAGAGGTGCACGATCATTGCCCGTCAAAGCTCTAGTTGCGCGTACGTTTTTTCGGTCGATGGATTATTTTTGTAAATGAAGAGAGCTTGTTATGCCAGCGACGACAAAACTAACTCCTAACTGGGAGTTGAAGATATGTGAAAGGGCAAATGAAGCTAGACGTTGTCGCATTGTCCGATATAATGAAGGTGAGTGAGGAGTAATTTCTCATGTCGACAAGGAATACAAAGTATTACCCGATCAAAACAATTGTTCTTATACTTGTAGAATTCCATTACTTCAGCACCTTCCATGCGAACATGTAATTGCGGCTTGTTCTAAGGTAACCAACGGTGCTAATCGACAACACCATGACTTTGCCTCGAAGTGGTATTCGGTGAAGAAGTACTACGCAGCTTACAAACCGGAATTTCATCCTATTCCATATAAACGTTACTAGAGCGAATTCCAGGGACATGTTTTATTGCCACCAACAGTGCGTAGAACAGCAGGGAGACCCAAATCAACTAGATTTAAAGGAACCATGGATGAAATGCGGACTCCTAAAACGAATAGATGCAGTAAATGCGGAGTGGTTGGTCATAGGAGTAGTCGATGTAATTCAGTAAATTAGGATTTCGTATCGTAGTTTATGTTTGAACTATTTGTAGTAATGTTTGGTTGCAATTGAATTTATTTCTTTACTCCAGTACCGACAATACATTGTTACAATAGCATCTGAATACGATGACTAATGCATTGTTGCAGACTACATCAGCATTTGGATACGTTAATACACTGATACAATAGCATTTGGATACGATGACTAATACATTGTTGCATACTACATAAGCATTTGGATACATTAATACACTAGTACAACGATACAAGTCTTGCCTACTCATTGGGATATCATGGTAACCGGGATTCTAAATCCGATTTAAGTTGTTTCAGATGGAAAATCTCCTTTTTCAGGCGTTCGTTCTCATCTTACATCTCCAATGCATACTCATGCCCTCTTCGGCACATCGGAGGATCAACCCACTCGGTATACTTACAAACTCGGAAGGTGTTCGGATAAAGTAGGCTCATATCGTATCTAGCACATTTGTATAGCCTACGCCTTGTACTAACGCTTCTATTTTTGTTCACAACCACGCAGCAGGCCGACCCGCAGTAACAAAGCTTTCTTGGTATTGCCTCGCTGGTTGCTAGAGCTCGGTATCGATTAGTATATTCACCCCCATGCACCGCAACGAAATGAGTTTGGGGTGCACCACCGAGATGATCTGGTTGTTCTACCATGTCAAATGTTTTAGGGTCGGGGTAAACTTCTTTACCCGGTCGACGGTGATTTGGGGACACTTGTTGGGAATCATCAATAACTGTCAGGCGGTCGTAAGCTTCGGACTCCAAACTTTCCTAATATTTTGACAAATTGTCGTCGTCCGTTTCCCATTGATTCATCCTACACAGGCATGGGTTAAACTTTCATTTTCAAATCAACTATTTAAAATTCATTGTTAAATCTTGCTAAAGAGAATTTCATGTAAGTACCTTTGTTAGAGCACAATTTTGCTAAAGAGAAGGAAGCACACACCTTTGTTCTTCAAATTACTAAAAGCTAGAAGCGAACATGGATTTTAGTAAAGTGGAAGGAAGAAAAGGAAAACGAGGAATTTAATTTCACTTTTGTTCCATTTACTTTTGCATTTAATGGTCAAATAACAAGTAGGTAGTAGGCACCCGCTACATATTGTTGCTTTTTTGACCAAAAACAAGGGCAACTACCGTAATTTATTCCTCCTACACAAATCACACCTACTTATATAGAAATACTTGTTCACCTTCTTACAATACCTCCTCCTTCTAATACTAAGACAAAATGCCATCTTGGCCATCCTCCTCATACTCCGAAGAAGAAGCGTATGAACAAATGAGACTTCAATAGTATGCGGACGAATTCCCAGAGCTAAACCTGTTGGGACTTCGGGATGTACCACCTCATGATGTTCAAGCACCTCAACAAGTTCAAGCACCGCATGAACACATGGTTGAATCCTATCTCGTACGATGCTATTGCAGTTATGAGCTTGACGTTGTTGTTCAAACTGATGGCAATGATATAGGTCTTCGCATTCATATATGTCGAGTCTAACCAAATGGTTGCAACTACACCGAATGGGTAGACGAACCTTTCAGCACGAGGGCAATAGCTTATGCAAACGAACTAGAACGCAAGATTAGACGACTCCAAAATGTTATTGAACAGATGCGTTTCGACCGTAAACACTAGTTTGTACGTGTGTGTTTAGTGCACTTAACTTTGAATGATTTTTATTGTATCGAATGAATTGCATTAAAGCTTGTTGAATGAATTGTATTGAATTGTCGAAGTTCAATATTGAATGAACTGTGTTGTAGTGTACATTTTCAATGGAAGCAGAGGACTTGGTCCTTGGGGCGCAATCAGTTATTGCACCCCAGGGCCTAAGTATTGCAAAACTTTACCATTGGGCGCAGTCATTGAATGCGTCCAATGGAACCAGAGAACTTGGTTCCTGGGGCGCGATCAAATGTTGCGCCCCGGGGACCAAGTATTGCAAAACTTTACCATTGGGCGTAGTCGTTGTTTGCGCCCAATGGAAACAGACGACTTGGTCCCTTGGGCATAATAATTGTTTGTGCCCAAGGGAACCAGTGGACATGGTCCTTGGGACGCAATCAATTATCGTGCCCCAGGGACCAAGTTTTGCAAAACTTCACTACTTCAAATGCAAAACTTCACTATTTCAAATGCAATTACAATAACAAATGATCTTCAACGTTTCAAACTGTAAACATACAAATTAAACTATCTAATCAAAACAACTCTGAATGCTAACTTAGGACATTTTCACTACTACTTTCAAAAGTACATTTTCACTACTACTACTTTTTCAAAAGTACATCAAAGCAATCGTTCCAATAACTCGTCCACATCGACCATCAACTTAATAAAAGTACATTTTCAATACTACTTTCCAGTTTACGCAAATAAAGATAAAACAAGTCTAAATGCCAATTAAAACAATCCAACTTCAACATCTAACGTTTAGTTTTTTTTACGATCCACCACAACTTTTCCTTTTCTCCTGGGAGTCCTTTGAGTTGCCCCCCGCGACGTGCCTGACTGCGACGGACCGGGCACGAACTCAATTTGGGTCGGCTAAGAAGATGACGTTGCTCTTTTCCTCTTGTCTTTTCGTGCGGACTTACGAACAGGAACAACTGGAGGCGGTGGTGGTCGTGCAAGCCTGTTCTTCCTCAAAATCGACTGAAGAATGCGGGTAATGCTCATGCACTTAACCTTTGACGGCTCCAGCACCTCCGCCGATAACTCCTCAACCAACGCGGCTGTAGGGTAAATTGCATCGGTCTACAATACACATATTGTAAGCTCATATTTTAAAATATCGTTTGTGTTAAAATATCATATGCAAAAAAATGTACATACAAGACCACGCTCAAGTGGTGCTCTTGGGATGTAAGGTTCATCGCCTTGAGGAACATCTTAAGGTGGATATATGGAAAGAATAATATACCGCCGCGTGATGTTCTAATACCATGTGTAGTACGCCAAATCGGATACCGATGCCTCACTTTGCTCTTGGACAAACTCGAAGCGATTGTTCCATGTATTGACTGCCGCTTGATAGGCCGCGTTGTCCCGGGCATCAATCAAGTACTGCGGTGGTTTCTCGAGAATATGTTGGAGAATGCCAAACTGTCTCATCACTCTATCTGGTAGGTGATACGCAACGTCGTTAAAGCAAATGAGCGGAACGCGTGCTTGCCAAAGCTGGACTGAATCAACGCACAATGCCGGTAGATTAGCAAGTGCCTCGGTGTATGGGGTCCATGAAACAGCGTCGTAATCGAGTACGTCTAACTTGTTAAGATAGAACGAAATGTTGTATCTAGACGTGAACAACGAGCTCTTCGGCCCAACCTACCTATTGAAAACATTAAATTACAGACTTTCTACCGGAATTTTAATAAACCCTATGTTCAATATATACTTTTAGTAATATTACCTCGAAGCAAAAGGCAATGAAACATCAATTTGCGCTTTCTTCATAGTTACTCTCCCAACGGGGAGATACGCCCAAGACCACGTCTGTAGACAAGTAAAATTATTATAAAACATAGGACACAACGAGTAAAGAAATATCCTTCAAAAAAGAACACTAAAAAAAGAAATACCTGCACTAATGTAAGGCAACCTCCAATTGAATTGAGCCGCCCCAAAGCCATTCGTGTTAGCTCCGCATATGTGACGCCAAGAACGACGCTACCCCAAGCATACTCACGGCATAAATCAAAGTCCTCCAAGTAAAAACCATCTAAGCCAAACACGAGATTTCGAATGGTCGCAAACCAAACGGGAAGTGATAATGTGAAGGATAATGACCCGCACACGCTGCTCCATTTGTTCTTGAGAAGCATCCTCAGGAATGTCTTCGGCTAATTACTGCCTAAACCACGACATATTGATCATCTCGGACCAGTGCCACTCGACTCCTGGAGGAGATAGTCCTAGCAAACTCTCGCACATTTCTGCATAATCATCGGATTCAGGAGTGGTGAATGGACGACCATCGATGGGTAAGCCAAGAAAAATCGCCACGTCCGCCAATGTGATCGTCATTTCACCGTATCTAAGGTGAAATAACGATGTCTCCGGTCTCCATCGATCTACTAAAGATGTTATATGATGGTGGTCGATTTGTATGGATCCAAGGCGATATATCAAGAGAAAACCCGCTCGATCAAGTAGCTCTAACACACCGGTACGTTTTGAAGTGACCAACTTTAAGGATGATGAGTGCTCGATGGTTTCAACTGCAGTTTTGAGCTGTCACACAATAACAAAAGTGAAAGTTTTATTAGTTAACACGCACAAATATTCTCGAGCTCTATTTCTAACTAGTATTGAATAATGAGTTTTGGCTGCCGCCATCAACTCCGGTTTGTTTGAACGATGTTGTGCCTGTAAATATAAGACGCTACCATCTACAGGTCCGGATGCCATCTCCGCATACTCTGAAATATTTCAATGCTAACAAATTTAGTACTAGGTTTCACCAAAACAAATACAAACCTATCAATTTTCAAATCTACGCAAATTCAACATAATGAAGTCGATTACCAATCTTCAATTCTCCACAACAAACTTAACATGCCTTTTCAAACCACAAGAAAAGGCTCCACAAATCATATGACTACATTTTCCAATCTCAACAAAACTCTCATGAAATCAACTATTTTGCATATATATGACCAACACATCAACTATATACATCTGTAAACTATCGGTGTACAAAATTACAAGGAAAAACAAGAAAACCCAAACCTAAATTCTGAGATAAACACACAAAAATAATAGAGATAATTACCAATAACTTGCTCCTGTGTTGAAGAACTTATCATGTTTACTGTAGAAGCTGAAATTACTTGAAGATAATTGGGGTTTTAATTTCGGATTTGGAGTTTTAATTTCGGTTTTGGGTTCCAGGGTTTTTTGGATTTTGATGGATGTTTCAACTTTTAACAGTCACGAGGAGGCCATCGGGTTTTTAAAAAAAAAAAAAAAACCTTACGGGGCGCAATCATTTATTGCGTCCGTAGAAAAACTCATTTCCTGGCGGCCAAAAGGAGACTAAATTTGCAAATTTTCAAAAAATTAAGCTATACATGGAATAAAAAATTAAAGCGGGCCAAAATAGAAAAATGCTCTTTAATTTAAGAAAGATGCTTATCATAAGGAAGTTTAGAGTATGGTAAACCAGTATCAAAGTTGTAAAGATAACGTACCTAGCAGTCTGTGGACATAATTCAACAATCGAGTAATTGTAGAACCAACCTTTTGTACTTGGTAGATTTGCAAAGCGGAGCAGTTTATGTAAACTAAATTTATACTTGCACCTTACTGAGACGTAACACGATAAAATGCATGTAGAGAAACGTCGTAAGAAAAAAAATGTGTTGCAGTCAATAACAACAATACTTTTATACCTCACTGACCACTGTAATATCCTCTAGCCGGGGCAAATTAAAGTCGAGATAAATCATTTATGGTTTAGTAGAAAAGTCATGTGCCAACTGTTCTCAAACAATTCTCAACTTTCAGTGTTAACTGATTAATTAAATTAATTAATTAGCCAAAGAATGAATGATTATGATTGGATAAGGACAAGTGTCAATTTGGAGACAGAGGATTTTAAGTTTGATCAAAAATACATGCAACATTTTAAGTCACATTTTTTTTTTTCTGAGTCCCTGTTTTCTTTCCTACTGCAAAATAGATTCATTACCAAATATGAAAAAAAAAAAAATGTTTTAACATGGCACAAACGTTTATCCAACTTGGTGTATGTTTCTCTACAATTAGCTTATACACATACTATTATCTTGAAACTGCCAATCTTGGTTACGAAGTCAAGATGGTAACACATCTCCCATTTCACTACGATTTTTATGATTAACCCAAAAACAGTATTGTTCATGATGCTGTTGTTTCATACCAATACCATCCATACATATCACTTTTCCTTCAAATCTATTTTGTATTATGTGATTACAATTTACAATCCAAGTTATTGTAATGCTCGACTTTATTTGGATCATCTTCCCAGCCATATCATTATAACTGCTTTCATATCTAATTCTGAAACATTGCACTGTTTAAAATACATAAGTCGTTTATGGTTCGTTTTCTTGATTACATTGCATGTTGGCTTTTTTTTTTTTGTAACATATTGGACAACCTCACTATTTCAGTACTGAACTATATGCATATAATTTTCTGTGTAAATTACTTCGGTTTCATGCAGACATTGGTAGCCACCTAAATCATATGACAAATTTATCGTGGGTACATTTTGATGGGTTTATATATGCTGTTCTTTTCGTCTGGACAATCTTATTTTGAATAAACGTTAAATTTGGCTTGTTAAGAGTATGGGGATTGAAGACGAATGATAGCAAACATGCTTCAATATTGCGGTTGTTTTCAATGTAAAAGAAGGCACGAATTCACTATCTGTTAAATTACAAGCAATCGCTTGCAACAACCAATGAGTAGAAACCAACAATCAGAACAAAATCAAGCAAAACGTAATAAAGCAAAGCAGCAGAAGAAGTATAACTATTGAAAGAGAAAAACCAGTTTTAACATCCATGGTGTCTGAACTACTGGTAAACTGTTCCAGTCATAACAACATAATTTTCAATTAATAAGGCAAAATTTGGGTAAGTTAACTGCCACTTGTTGCATTCATCATCCACAAATATATATATATATGAATGTTAAAAAATCGAACAAAAAATAATTTGAAGCAGCGCCGGTCATGTAAATAAATTATATCTTACAGTAAAAATGCCTAAAAAGAGGAGGACGTCTCCAAGACGTAACCACCTTTACTGGGAGGATGAAAACAAACGAAAGGGTGTTTAGTAATATATTAACTGATAAAGATGGTTGGGGCCATTCAAACCCGCTTGCTATGCAAAAAAAAAAAAAAAAAAAAAAAAAAGAAAACAAACGAAAGCCTGGTTTGGACTGAAGATGTGTCTGACGGCAGCAACCCATGGACATGTTGCAAGTGCAAACTGTTACACGGAGTTGACCTAAGAAATTTATAAAAGGTTCGTAAAAGTAATAATTTAATCGTAGGACTGTTGGAAACAATTGTTTGGCTGAGTCGTGGATTATGTCAGTTTCTTGAAGACGTTTCGACGATCTACTCAAGATGCAAAGTAGTTCGTACTGTTCGCCACCGCCTCTGGGATAAAACAGCCTCTTCCTTGTTTTCTTTCTATATCGGATCATTTGCACATATGAAACCGATTCTGTTTGCATTCAAAAAATAATACTGCTCAAGTTTATTTTCTTTCTATTTTTTATAAAAGAATGGTTGAGAAGAGGATATAAAAATATATATATGATTTTTCTTTCTGTGGAAGAGGAAGAGAGAGTTTTTCCAGAAAAAGAGGAATGAAAAAATGTTCTGTATTCTATATATTTTCTGGTCTATGACCAAGTTCTTATACAGAAGAAACATTAGCTATTCTAGTGGGATAAAAATTGGACTACGATAAATGCCATATTAAATGAAAAAACGTTCAAAGAAATTTGCAATGTGTAAATTGCATTCGTTTCATAAAGAGATGAATGCTAATAAATATTAATTTATTACCATTCATTGCAATTTGTTAATGCTATTTATATTTTGTAACAGCTCAATCAAATACATGTATGTATATACACACACACACACACACAATTGTTATGCAAATGTAACAGCTCTTAGGAAAGAATTTACTGATACAAAATATAATATCGTTTTTAACTTCTAACGGCTCTATGCATTAATGGCCCGTAAATATGTAAATATATTACCGTTGTAATTTTCAACGGCTCTATTGTATTAATTACTCAATAATAAAATTTTGGTAATGCATTTTTTTTTTTTTTAGTAAATTCACAAACTGTTCCAACAATCCCCCACTTGAATTTCTTAAAAAAATATTTTCGAGCAATTAATTAAAAAAACATAAGATTGTGCATAAGCAAAGGTGTCATCCGACTTGAACCTTTGCATAGTGAGTAAGATTCAGTTTTTACTAGAGTGACACGTAGTCTTGAACTCTATTCCTAACATCAAACCACACACAACCTTTCTAGAGTGCAATCAAATAAGCCGGTGCATTTATGGTCATGCACGTCTATCCCAGTTTAGTGAACGCTCTAGGAATCTTGCCAAAACTCCATAGGAAACGGCCACATTTCCACATTCACATAGGTGAGTCTATCAAGAGTACCCCTGAAGGTAGGTACTTCACTCCAAATGAGTATAGATCTCATTAAGAGTTTCTATTAACTCATCCTCTAATCACTTCAGGAATACATGCTTCTTGGTTTATTAAATAGCATGTTCAACTCCTATCACTACACAACTTGTTTTTACCCATTGAACCTAGTTCTTGGGATCTCCAGTCATTTAGGTCGAGTTACCATTGTGCGTGACTCATCAATCTAAGGGCAATAGTCCCATTCTTTTTAGATTCATTCAGGACTTTCTTTCTGGTCAGTCCTTTCGTCAATGGATCTGCCAAATTATCATCACTTCATATGTGATGTTCTCTAACAATGCTGTGCATACGACTGTCATTTCTTACCGTTGTAATATTGGTTCTGTCCTTCTTTCAATAGTCGTCAAATTTTCATCACTATGTATGTGGTGTTCTCTTACAGTATTGTCCTTACGACTGTCGTCTTTTACCGTTGTAATAACGGTTCAATACTTTTTGCAATAGCCGCGGTACTATCACAATCGATTACACCACTGGTGTCGATTTTTCCCATATAGGGATCTCAACTAGCAGATTTCTTTAGTTCTCTGCTTCTTCACTAGCTGTGGCTAATGCTATTATCTCAGTTTCTATAGTAGACTGAGTCAAAATAGTATGTTTCCTGAATTTTTCAAGAAACAACTTCTCTAGTAATGCTAAATATATAGCCACTGGTTGCTTTTGAATCATCATATAAAGTATTCCAGTCTGCATCGGAATAACCTTTTTCAACAGCTGGAAACTTTTTATATTGTAATCCAAGGTTCAAGGTTTATTATAGGTATCTCATAACTCTCTCAATAACATGTTAATGCTCTATACTAGGTCTACAAGTAAACTTGCATAATAATCCCACAACATAGGCGATGTCGGGTCTAGTACAATCAGTGACATTCGAAAGCTGCTAATGATGCTCGCTTACTTTGACTGTCTTACACCTTCACTGGTGTTCTTAAATGTCTTTACGCTAGGATCATATGATGTACATGCAGGTTTACAGTCAAAGTGATTGTCTTTCTTTAGAAACTTCTCAATATAATGAGATTGATCCAAAGAAAGTCCCTTTTTCGGCCCTAGTAATTTTTTTAATACCAAGGATTACATTCGCTTCACCTAGATCTTTCATATCAAAGTTGGCACTTGATAGGGATTTGACTGAGTTTATGGCATGAATGTTTAACACAAAAAATAAGTAGGTCATCTACATAAAGGCATATAATAGTGCAAATGACATTCTTAAATTTGTAACGAATGCATTTGTCACTTTCATTAACTTTAAACCATGTGAATTGGTTAAGTTATCAATTTTTATTTTTTCATGCCATTGTTTAGGTGTTTATTTTAAACCATATAATGATTTATCTCATTTGCATACTTTATTTTCATGACCATGTACTACAAATCCTTCAGGTTGGTCCATATAAATTTCTTCTTCTATATCATCGTTCAAAAAATGCGGTTTTAACATCCATTTGGTGTATTAATAAATTATGAATGAAAGCAAGTGAGATTAATACCCGAATGGATGTAATTCTAGTTACAGGTGAAAAGGTATCGAAGAAATCTATATTTTTCTTTTTACTTAAAACCTTTAGCTACTAGTCGTGCTTTATATTTATTAGTAGCGCCATCAGGTTTTAATTTCTTTTAATTACCCATTTACAGCCTAAAGATTTACAACCAAGGAGTAAATCTACCAAGTGCCAGGTCTTATTGGATTCCAAGGAATCCATCTCATCATTTATAGCCTCTTGTCAAAAGTCGGCATCTAAAGAATCTAAGGCGTCTTGGAGGTTTAAGGGATCCTCCTCTATAGTAAAAGCACAAAAATCCGAACCAAAATCTTTTACGGTTCTTGCTCTTTACTTCTTCTAGGTTCAGTTTCAGAATTTTCATTAAGTTCTGTTCGAATAGGCATACTTGAAGTGCTCCCAATATTCCTTAATTTAAAAGAAAATTTTGTTTCATAAAAATCGGCATCATTTTATTCAATTATATTATGTGTATTTCGGTCATAAAATCTGTATGCTTTCTTATTAATAGCATAGCCTATAAATACACATTCATATGCCGTACTTGCCAATTTTATTCTCTTAGGGTATAGAATGCGAACATATGCTAAATACCCCTAAGTTCTAAAGTATGATACATTGGGTTTATAATTCTTTAAAATTTCATAAGATGAAATTTTATTCTTAGATCTAGGGATTCTATTCAAAACATAACAAACGATTAATAATATATCCCCCACCAATGTTTTGCTGCACCAGAAATTAATAAAATGGCAACTGCTAATTCGGTAAAGGTCCTTTTTTTTTTTTTGCTTTACCGTTTATATCAGGTGAATAAGGTGCAGTTCTCCCATGTAATAAAATCATGTAGTTTATAGTAATTCAGAATAGAACTAGATTGATATTCTGTTGTTTTATTACTACGAAGTCCTTTATTTTTCTTGTTTGACTAATCTTCAATTTCATTTTTGAATGTCTCAATCATATCAAATACATCACTTTTATTTTCATGAGATATACATATGTGAAATCAAAACAACCGTTAAAATAGTGGTGTCCATATCTAATTAATGTTATTCATTTTCACATAAAATACACTCATTGATAATTAAATCTACACCATTGTCATTTCTTAATGGCATTCCAAAAGAAACATTGTGCATGTAATTAATGCCCTTTTATAATGAAGGCATTTCCAAATTTGCATTCAATTAATCTCGATTTTTAGTGACATTTTCTAAAATTATGCATATAAACTTTGTCAATTTATTTTGATGCAAAAAACCTATTCAGCCAATTAATGTCAATTCTCAATGACATTATCAAATAACATACGCATTCTATTAACATCAAATGTTTAGTGACTTTTCCAAATAATATATGCGTTCTATTAACGTCAATTTTTAATGACTTTTCCAAATAAACATGTGTATTACCATAAGCAACCAAAAAATTAACAGTGGCTCTCATAACCAATGACCACTGTACAAAGTCTTGCTTACATGCATCATAATATCATTCATTATTTTGTTTGTCAACAAGCTATCTAGATAAGGATCTCCTTCTTCACTAAATAAAGAAATGATTTGCATTTTGATTTTACCATTTGAACACAAAATTCATGCTTTTGTATAAAACAAGAGTAATAACAATATTCAATTTTGGACCATTAGGCACTGACCTAATAGTATACAGATCAAATAATGATTGTTTCTTTCAATTTTTTCATTAGAAATCCTAGTCCAAGCAATATTATTTAACAAGCGACATAAGCAAATCTACCAAAGCAAACTGCTCTTAAACTAAACAAATAGTTTATCACATGTAAATATATGTAAACAGTAATAATATAATAATGAAAATAGTACGTTTGTCATCTTGATTGTCCTTGAAATTTCCAAGGTCTTTGATTTCATAAAATTATTTTATATTCTGTTCATGACAGAAATATCTCTACATACCTTAGCGTTCTGTCCAAACTCTCTCCTGAAAATACCAATAGTCCCATGCCCGTAAACACAAAACAGTGATCTCGTCCATACCTTTACATGAAAAATATGTAGATCCCCATTGCGGTTTCTTTAAATTTGAAAAGCGCAGCGCAAAAAATTGAAACTTGGATGATGGGGCAGCATCGTCAAGATTTGTAGTCGAAGCCATTGTTTTTCTGGAAACGTCTTCAAATTGTTGGAAACAATGGTTCGGCTGAGTCGTGGATTAGGTCACTAACTTGAAGACGTTTCGGCGATCTACTCAAGGTGCAAAGTAGTTCGTACTGTTCGCCGCCGCCACTGGGATAAAACGGTCTCTTCCTTGTTTTCTTTCTATATCGGATCATTTGCACATATGAAGCCGGTTCTGTTTGCACTCAAAAAATAATACTGCTCAAGTTTATTTTCTTTCTATTTTTTGTAAAAGAATGATTGAGAAGAGGATAGAAAAATATATATGATTTTTCTTTCTGTGGAAGAGGAAGAGAGAGTTTTTCCAGAAAAAGAGGAATGAAACAATGTTCTGTATTCTATATATTTTCTAGTCTGTGACCAAGTTCTTATACAGAAGAAACGTTAGCTATTCTAGTGGGAGGAAAATTGGACTGCAATTAATGCCATATTAAATGAAAAAACGTTCAAAGAAATTTGCAATGTGTAAATTGCATTCGTTTCATAAAGAGATGAATGTTAATAAATATTAATTTATTACCATTCATTGCAATTTGTTAATGCTATTTATATTTTGTAACAGCTCAATCAAATACATGTATGTATACACACACACACACACACACACACAACTGTTATGCAAACGTAACAGCTCTCAGGAAAGAATTTACTGATACAAAATATAATACGTTTTTAACTTCTAACGGCTCTATGCATTAATGGCTCATAAATATGTAAATATATTACTGTTGTAATTTTCAACGGCTCTATTGTATTAATTACTCAATAATAAAATTTTGGTAATGCAATTAATTCTTTTTTTTTTTTTAGTAAATTCACAAACTGTTCCAACAAGGACTGAACTAAAAGTTAGAGAGGAGCACATGAATTGGGGGAGTAGGAATCAGGGAAGAACTTGGGGGTGTGGGTGGGGAGCGATTAAGTGAAAATAAAGAAAACAGGAGAAAATAAGAAGAATGGAAATACCTTGACGACCGATTTTAGATCGTTCTTGTCGACGATGCAGTCGTAGCCGGTGGATTTGTGGAAGACGAAGATGCTGATTTGAGGAAGATTTGATTTTTGTTAAACGTAGATCAGAGGGAGAAGGTTTGGGAAGAGGTGCATTCACAGAAATTGTGAAAAGTGGAGAAGGAGCGTGGTTGCGGTTAGTTGATGCGTAGGCGAAGTCTATCTATTCTATTACTTAAATAATAAAACAGGAAGATTACACCGCTTACGCGGACTTTCCCATATCTCTTCATTTTGAAATGGAACCCTTCCGATTATTTACTATTTTTTACTTTACTAACTGCATTAAAAAAAACACGATTTCCACTGACCGTAACCGCACTTCCGTTTTCTCCGCTTCAGTTTCCCTCCCCACTCGCTCAAAAATGAACTCCCACCGAAAGGCTGCCTGCCATCCCATTTCTGTTCGGTTTATACTCTACGCAATTTTTAGAAAAAAATCAGCTGTACTGCCGCTATCCACTTAATCACCACCACCCTCTATCCGACATCCAGGCGGTGGACTCAGACTGTCATGGTTGACTATGACCCTGGTATTTTACATTTTAATTTCTCTGATTTTGATTTTGTCCCTCCGATATGTGTTGTTAAAACGTCCATTGCTCAAATATCCTCTATTGCCGCTATCCACTTAATCACCACCACCGCCGTATCCGACATCCAGGCGGTAGACTCAGACTGTCGCGGTTGACTACGACCCTTGTATTTTACATTTTAATTTCTCTGATTTTGATTTTGTCCCTCCGATATGTGTTGTTAAAATGTCCATTGCTCAAATCTCCTCTATCATACTAACAATTTGCATAGTTTTAATTTGGGTTTTCTGAATATCACATCTGTTATATGGACAAAATTGATGTTTTGATTTCCTGGGAAGCAAATACATATTTGTAACTTAAAAATAAGCACACATCGGTTCATGTTTTCTCCAATCTACGATATGCTCCTCCGGTACCAATTGCTTGGATTATTTTTTTAAAATAAATTAATTTATGGTTACCATGTATTTGAAATTAACATTTATGTTGTGTTTGAAGTTTCAACTTATAATTAAGTATTTGGAAAATATGGGATTAGTGTGTTATTTCAGCATTCAACAATTAAATTCTGTATCGATGTTAACAACATCAAAATATGCAAGCACACAGTTGGTACTTATGCTTTTATTTTGGTTGTTTCTATGATAAATTACTTCTTTCTATCCTACGGTTTATGCATATCAAATGGGATTTTTTGGTTGTTTTCAAATCAGTGCTATGATATTTCTTTCTGTTGAATTGCAGTCATCATTGAATGCATTAATGGATAAATGTGCTTTTCAAATAGTTATTTTTCTACTCTATGTGGTGTGATAATTATAAGCACATTGTTTTTAGATGATTTAAAGCAGAAGCAGCTCTCTATGACAATCGTAATAAGTATTAAGGGAATGATAATATAGGAACGAAGTTTGTAATATTTGAAAATTTCAATAAGCTAAAACTTCATACTCCAAAGGTTGCTTATTTATTTCCATAGATTAGGAGTTATATATTGCTGTGAATAATGCAACTCTATTCCTATCCCTTATCAGAGTGACCCTGTCACCATCCTGGTTCATATATGGGTTGTACAGATTCCTTGGATAGTTTTTATGTTAACTTGCTTTCAGAAATGGTTACACACACAGTACTATGCATGGGTATTATTTTCTTTGTTAAAAAAATAAAATAATGAACTTCCTGTAAGGCACCAGCACCAGAACAGAATTATTATTTTTTAGAAAAAAAACTTTTTCAATGATTTATAGTATCATGATTTTTTTTTTTGGCCAAACAAGATGTTGCATTTACATGGAATAGCTAGCTGAATATGTAATAATGAGCAAATCGCTAGCTAGCTGTGATATACCAGGAGTGCAAAATGAAGTTGATGATTATGAACAACCAATTACTAACATATAACACATGTTATAAAGCATATAGTACCTTGTGGGGCTGCTTTGGCGGTGTTTTTTTCCTTCAACCAACTAAGTATTCTTTGTAGGTAACTCAACTATCATTTGTTGCCCTACTTCGCTATTTTTTTAAAGTTTACCTTATTTTGGCTAGCTATAGTGAATTATAATGCATCTGATTAACAGTTACTCCATACCAACACGGTTTGTACTATGGAACTTACTGAGTTATCCAACTTGAAGATGAAGAGAGAGCGGCGTAAAATTCATGATCTATACCCTCATCTTTCAGAAAGATCAAATTCGTAATAAAACCAATATTTGTCTTTGCATCTGTTTACTTTAGCAACAGTTTGGTTATTAAAAGGTTTATGTCTGCAATTGGAAAATAGTTATTTCAGACTTCTGAATAGCCAATGGGTTGCTTAATTTCTGTTCGTGTTTAATTTAATTTTGATCGCCAAGCTGAACGTTGTATGTTTAAACTATCTATCCTTAGCTTGTACGGCAGTTGTGCATGCCTCTTTCTTTCAATGCATGCAAAGTTATTCAGTTTTATTTAGTTATTAATAACCGTTCTACTTACCTCTATTTATCTTTAGCCTTATTTAATGGCTAGACCAAAGCATAGGCCACTCTGTTTGAGAAAAGAATTAAACTATCTACAAGATCTACATGGTCTGATTGCAGTAGATGGCAGTGGATGTTTTGATTTTGACAATTCATCCCTTTACAACACCAACCATTGTTTGTTCTGTCATCAATTTGAGGAATCGGTAAACATGTTGTTACTGATTTTGTAAACAAAGAAAAGGAGGTTTCATTTTTAGAACTTCGTATTGTTAACTTTTTTCTTGGTCGGATTTTTAAACAATAGACTGTAGTCTGCTGGAACTGAGTACACCTATTCCGTTCAATATCTATATAGTTATTGAACCATTTAAGGAAAATTCTATTCGAACCCAGAAATATGTTGATTATCCCTCATTTTATCAAAAAAATACGAGGACGAAAATGCCCTTTCTATATTATATTATTTTTCCATCTTTTTGCACACCTCGTAGACACCTGCGTGGTTTCTTAGTGTACCTCGTAGTAGCCCTATGTGGTATATGAAGGAACCACGGAGAGCTACTACGTGGTACTCTAATTAATCACGTTGGGCTGCTAGGAGGTATAGTGAAAAATCATGCATTCACCCTATGTGGAAGGGTATTTTGGATTTTTTTTTAAAGCAGCGCGGGGCTACGCAGCAGAACTTGGGGTTTACCGGTTTTTTCAAGTTTTGGGGAGCTACTCGGCATATTCCTGGGTTCGAATATAATTTGCCCCATTTTAATTATTACTATGTTCTCTGTGTGTTTTTTCTCCAGAACCATTATGTACCCTTTTAAATTTAGTGCAAGATACCATGCTTTTATAATCTGCTTTTATTCTACTACTAAACTGTAAAATATAAATAATTTTTCCATATGATTTCTTTATGTTACCTTCATAGGCGGTTAAGTTATAACATGTTGTACTTAAGTTTGAATAGTGTGTTCAAATTTGTGTTTACATAGCACACTGCCATGCTTTTTCTTTCCTCATTCGGTTATTTTCTTGTGCCTTTATTAAAAGTGTTCTTAAGTTGATACTGGATTATGAAATTGAGTCATGATTGGCATTTGCTGCACATAAGGTGGTACAAAACCATGTATTTGCCAATGATTTGGCGGCTGAAAAGGGAGATGTAGTTAATGAATGCTCCTTATTAGATTTTCTTAGCATTTCAATTTACTTGGTTTCAATTCCTTGTCATGGTTCAGTCTGCTAAATTGCAGGTCCCATAAGCAGCAAATGCTGTTGCTGACGTTTCAAGCCCTCCTCAAGTTCCATAATGCTGCTACTGGTATGAATTGGTCTACGCACCTCAGAACTGCAATGTGAGCATTAGATTAGATGCACAACAAAGGAAACCTAATCTCCAACGCTACCAAACATAATGTTTGCTTCCTTCCCACAGAATCGAAGTCAACAGAATAACTATTGAATATGTGATGAACAAGTAAGCATTCAACTTAACTATATTACCAATATTTTGGTTTAATTCTAAATGTCTACATGGAAGCCATTGATTGGAAAATCATCTTCTCTCTTATTAGATCTTGATATCTATTTATCGCTTAAAATTTAAAACAGGAACCATGCTCAGTTGAGTTGGAATCAACAAATCCTCTCATTTCACGATCATCCTTTCCCTTCAATTCAGTTTTTTTTTTTAAAATTAAAAACTGTTAATGGGAACAAACTTCTTCCAAAACGTGTCTTCCACTAAACCGTTTCCACTACAAAACAGCACTCAAATTCCATACCCGTTTATTTTTCACACCTTCCTACCCTCGTCTTTCCTTAAAATTTATTTTCATTTTCCCTTCCCTACATGATACAATCCCTAACTACAGTCCACTTACAGAGACGAAGGAGAAAAATTACTTACCCATTCCCCTCCAACGTATTTAAAAAGCAGGTCGACATATCCTGGACCTAATCGTTGAACTAATCATTGGTCTAATTATTGATATAGAACCCACTATGCAGATAAGTTATGATACTGTTTTAATTTATAAGAAAAGTCTGATATAATTTCAAACTTAATGTATAAAGGTATCGTTTAAGTTTAGACATCGGACTAACCATGTCAACCACTATCAGTGCTTTTGGCAAAGAAGGTGTAGGGTTGATAAGCCATGAGGTTAAGGGTGTGATTGCCATCTCAGCGAGTTCTAAAATTCGAGGTTTTTTCTAACTATTATTTCTTGATTTAATACTTAAAACGAATAAAATCGTTGATGAAGCAGGTTTGATTAATTGAGCATCTCACTGGTCCTTATCACCTTCCTGGTATATTGAAGCTGTTTGAAACCCGGCCTCCATTGGAGTTCAAGCCACCTATAGAGAAGGGAAAGCCACTACCATATGCAGGACTGGCACAATTTGTGAATCATTTTACTGAAACAATTGATCTACAATATGCTTCTCCTATTCTAAAGCGGGAAACACCCATGGAAAGATAAGCTCGAATTCATAAGATTAAACACGGGAAGAGGGCCTCTAAAGCAGCTGAAGAGGATAAATGTGATCCACATAAAGTTCCAAACACAACCGGAGTTCATTACAAGGCACTTTTTGTTGCAAGACTTAATTGTGAGATAACTGACAATATGATCAGGAGGGAGTTTGAAGCTTACGTACGAGCGAATAAAAGGGGTAAGTGACACCTAATTCATGTTGAGAGACTGATTGTATATCCTGATTGGGTGAGAATATCTCATCTGGGTAATGTTGGTGTAATAAACAAGTTAGCCAAATAAACATGCTATAAAATTAAAATCAAATTTCATGTATCCAAACTTGAATAATGCTTCTGTGTCTATAAATTTATGTTTTCTGATACACTAAGCCATATGTGTGTGTGTGTTTGTGCGTGTGTATATAGCGTATATATGCATGTATATATACACATATTTCGGTGGTACTACCTAACTTTATTTCCAATTGTTGCTTCCCTCTTACTTCGGTTGTACACTAATTGTTTAATACAATTTTCCCTATCTACTTAAAAATAACTTTATTTTTCAGTATATTGTAATATTCTCTACTAATATCAATATATTATTTTGCCTGCTTATTTGATGTAGTTATTTAACAGTGTTGTTTTTGGATTCATGAATTCTGTACATTATGTACCAATGCGCAAATGCATCACAAACCATTAATGTTATCCTTTTCCATGGCATTTGCATCTTAGTTCATAATTTGTTGTCTTTAAATTTACTAGAAAGTGCGTTAGGACCGAGTGTATATGGTCATTGGGTTCTGCTCATAGAGATTGCATATTGACATCATTCCTATTGGTTACTAATGTGGTTAATACCATTCAAACTCATAAGCTTTACCAACACAAACGAAGGATATGGTTGTATGTTGCCATATCCTTTATTGCAATCTTTAAAACATATATTTTTGTTTGCTCACTGTTTTTTAACTGTCCTAATATGGTATTTTTCATCACATGTTATCAAAGTATACTTCTGAATGATTATGTGAAATAGATAAATATGCAACATTGACATATTGGTGACGTATATTTCGTTGATGAACAATTGCAGTACTATATTTTTATGTGCTTACAATTTCCGTTTTATATCTAATGCGCAGATTAAAACACTATTTTTAATACCCTTCTTAAGAAATGAGTTCCGTACCATGAGGGGATGAAAAGCAACGAATGGAAATGATTTTCCAATATCTGTCTGGAAATGAGATATTTGAGTTTAGACAAACTAATTATGAGAATAATAACACTAATGCTAAGTTCGTTGGAAAAAAATATGACACTAATGAGGTTCTTTGAGACACCAACGGATGTTATATATAGTTGACAGAAAATTTAATAAAATGTATAGAAGTGATATAAATAGTCATGTCCGACGGATCCGTTTGTGTCCGTGTCCAAAAAATATATGTCTATGTCCAACAGATTCTATTTAGGACAACGAAATTTGTCTGAGAAAAAATTTTGTTCGGTTCGTATTCGATCCGATTTTTTTAGAATAGAAACTGAACACATCTTCGTCCGGTCTGGTCCGACCGATTTACACCCCTATTCATAAGGTAGCATGAGCACGTGGAAACATAAATTGGAACAAGAGGCAAAAGAACTAAGTTCCTGGCACATTTTAATCATGTTTCTGTGTACTTAATTTTATTTTAATATTTATGCTATTGTTTATCTTGCCACACTTTTAGTTGTTATCTACTTGAATTTATGTGTCTTATACAACCGTACTTTATTAGTACTTTGCTCTTTAATTACGTTCATATAATCTATTACATCATCTTTTTTTTTACACCATGTCTTTCTATTAACACCGTTTAGTGATTGCACCGTTACATAGGATATCAATTTACATACTGCTCCTGTATAACTCCTTTCTCCTTTATTACTACTTTGTTCACAAATGTTTTTTATGTTCAAACTTTTTTCCAATTATATATCATACTTTGTTCAAATAGATTGAAATAATATCATAAATGTGTATATCCAGTTTTCCTGTGCTTTCAACTGACATTTGTCAGTCTACATCTAATTAAATATTTATCAGTAGGCATAGTGGTCTGCAATGGTAAGTCACCGATTAAGCTAACCATAAACGTATTGGATGATAATATATAGTTCTTATTTTACTTTCGTAGATATGTATAAATCCGCGCACCCTTTTACGGAACAGAACGTGACCTTTTACGCAACAGACCAATGTAGCTGAAAATATCTTATGTAACAACCCGAAATTTTTGAGCCAATTTAAAAATTTTATTTTAAGGAATTTTGTTAGAAAATGCATCAGAATTTTAAATTCCAGTATTAAATTAAATTATTAAATTTAATAAAGAATAAAATTAAATAGAATTATGATGTTATTTATGAATGATTTCAAATTTATTTCTAAACAAAAAAATATATTTGTAAATAGCGATTTATTACAATTGAAATTAGTATCAAATTGTATGTATATTTGTAATAATTGACTTCAAACAATTGAAAATAAAAGAAAATAGTAGTTGAGTCATTGCTTTGTTAAAAACTTTAATATAGGAGTTTTATGATAATTAATAATAAAACAACATTTAATTTCTTTTCTTATTCACATTTCATGCAAGTTTATTTAGCTTTCTTTTTCTTTTTCCAATATTATCAAATTCACTACCTCTTTTCTCACCACTCTCCATTAATTATGCATTCATTTTTTTTCTTTGTCTAGTAATTTATTACTCTTCATTCTATTAATTCATTTCCCTTCATACATGTATTCTTATTTCTTAAACTTACATCCTTTTATTTTTCCTTGTTTTTTTTAATTATCTCTCCTAAAAAACAAATCAACTCTATATATGTATATTTATATATTTTATTTATTCTTGCATAAGCATTGAATATGTTGATTCAAAATAATAGGTAGATTCTAAATAAATTATGACATGTCATTATGTTAGATAAATATGTAGTGTCATTCACTACGACCATAGCGTTTGAAAAATGCTATGATAGCCTGCTATAGCGTTTCAGAGAACGCTACGAAACGACATGCTATGGTAGACCTCTAGTTTTCAATAGCATTAAAAAAACGCTATGGAAAATAGATTTTCTATAGCGTTTTATATTTTTCAATAGCGTTTGTTAACATGATTGCAATATGTTTCTATAGCGTTTTCATATCTCTATTAAAGTGTTTGTAGAGTTAGTTTCTATAGCGTTTTCATAGTTGTATTATGGCGTTTGTAAGGTTAGTTACTATAGCGTGTTCGTAGCTCTATTATAGCGTTTATAGAGTTATTTTCTATAGCGTTTATCTCATCCATAGCATTTTTAAAACCCTATAATACATATGTATTCTTTTAAAGATTTTTCCTACCATTTCAAGTTTTTTCATTCACAAATATAATATATTTTTCATTCACATATAAATATATAACATAGTTTCACGAGCAACAAACCTATGAATTATAACAAAATATTTCATACATCATTCATATAACTTTTTACATTTCCAAATTTTGTATTTCGTGCATATCATTCAAACAACACATCTAAACTTTAAATTTCATACATATTATTTTATGAGCTATTTTACGTCCATACAAAAAATATCACACATATTGCCTTATCACCCTTAACAAAAAGTGATTCATCATCAAATTCAGCAAATCCAACTACTTTCTTAATCCCATCATCCCACATAGCTGAAACATCACACCAATGGTGATCTTCATATTCCAATAAAGTAAATAAGAGGTGTTTACCAGTTTCAATAAAATTAATGGCCATACTTGGAGAGATGGGAGCAACCAAGGCATCCAATAAAGCTGCCATTGGATTGGACGAACTAGAAACTACAGCCACACCAAGAACACTTGAAATTGGACGTCCAGACTTGGAACATATTGACTGTGATGAGAGCTTAGCCAACAAGGCATTATGAACTGGAATATAATCTGATGTCTAGAGATGGTAGGAAGAATCAGTTAGATTAGCTACAGAGGAGCAAACAAAAAATATGTTAGAAAATGCTCTAATATATATTTTACTTGGATTATTAGGATCAACAAAAGGAAATGGATGAATCTTTTTGCCTCCATCACCCATATAAGCAGGCATGAAAGCATGTTGTTTGAGAGGAATATCATCAACCTGTACAATAACAAGCACCGATTAAAAAATAGATTATATGAAGACTGAAGTTAAAAAAGAGGGTTATCCCTTGATACAATGCTCATTAACAACAAATTTTAATTTCAATGGATTTTTGTTGTTATTATTTTGGTGGTTAATAATAGAAATCACAGCTTGTCTAATAATTATAATGTTCAAATCAATACATATGTAGTGTGGTTTTCATGGTAAAATCGGTAGGGCAAGAAACACATCATCGATAAATATAAATGTCCCAACTTCCAAAAATCATCACAAGTCTAAAATCCAGTTAAATATTGCTCCATTTTTCTTATAAAAAAGACGTAGCAAAGCAATGTTATAGGTTATAAAGAAGCGTTCATTAAGAGTGTGTCAATATTATATCCAGGTTGGCATGCCTATTTACACGATATTTGCACTGAGACAAGCAACTGAGTTGTCTTCTTATGGTTGCACCGACAAGTGCATATTACATACCAAACAATGACAATAGCTAAACTCATTAATACAAATTCAGGGAACAAACATAACAACCAGTTAAAACATAACAACCAGTTCATTAAACTATGGTCCAGGTATTAATCCAATGAGTATTACAAAATACTAACATATCTCAAGTGTGATTCAATACATGAAAAAGAAATGACAAATTTTTTTACCTTTGAGTCTTTTGAATCTAGCTTTGCACTGTGGACAAACTTGATTCCCCTCTTTCCTTTCATAATCATAACAATCTTTACAAACAGGAAAAGCATACTTGTTGCAAGCAACAAACAGCTCCCCATCTATAGTATAACCAACATCATCTCCATATATTTGACAGATTTACCCACTCTTTTGCTACTAGCCTTCCTCTGCAATAACACAAAATCATATGTTTTTTTAACAAATCAACATTATCAGGCCGAATTAATCATACATCAGGAATGAACAAGTCAACAATATCACTCCAATATTGTGACTTACTCTTGTTCTCAATGATATTCTTTATTGCTTCTTGTATTTTCTTCACAATAAAAAAGTACTAAATACAAGCAAATATTTTTTATGTTTGTCATTGGTCGTGAAAGAAAGAAAATGAAAAAAAATTAATAAATGATCATCTGAAATGCTAGAATAAGAGGGATGAAGAGCTTCCCTCTGCTATCAGGATTTGGACTGTCAACCACTTTCAATTAATCTAAGATGTATTTTCCACCACCGATAATTATGTGTATGATTGTCTGAACCAAGTTTGGAATCCTTGGAATGCCATTTGGAAGAACCTGTAGTAAATGACTATTATAAGAGTACATGTGACATCATGTTTTACATAAAGAAAAGCAGAAGAAAAAAATGTTTTGCTCGATGCATTATATATATATATATATATATATATATATATATATATATATATATATATGAAAATGAATTGTAAATATTGTACAGTAAGTGAGTACTAGCATAGTGGCCATAAGCAAAGTAGTTTTCATCATCCTCTTTTTCGCTAATGAGTTGCTCACTGTTAAAGAGCTGCTTGGGATGGAGGAGCATACGACTAGTACAAGTATTGATTTCACTACTACTGTAAGCAATAATGTCCTGTAAAGTGATGCTTCGACCAGTGCCTTTAATGAATAGAGTTTCTACTAGTACCATCGCAGTAACATACATTTAAAAAACAACCAAGAAAAGCACCTTAATTTATTTTTTATTTTCATCACAATAATAAAAAAAGTTGCTCCATGTTAGCTGTCAATAAACTTTGCCCCACATGGTAAGCTAAATGTGTCTAAACATATTTTATGTATTGCTTTCACAATTCTAATATCTCACCAAAACCGCAAATGGCCAGCTAAACTCTGAGAAATATGTGAACATTTTACAATTGCATGAAAACTGCATATCATTACAATCGATATGTAAATAGTAATATTCTTACAGTAAATGCACAATTCAAGTCCACAATGAGATCCAGTTTTGACAAGCACTAACAAGCACTCCAAACTGCATCTTCGTCTCCAAGGTAGCGTCGATGTAGAAAAAAGCATAGCTCCAGATCTAGTTTCCGCAACACAGATCAAGTCGACTTCAAGTAGTTGTTTTTATATTTCTTCATTTGTTATGGTAAAGGATACGAGATGCGATTATGTAGGAGTTGTGAGGATGAACTGCAACGGGTAGTAAAGGAGCAAAAAGTGATTTAGTGTACGACTGTACAGTGAAAGATATATCAATGCCGAAGACCATATTAATTCTGGAAATTTTATTCTTAGGTCTATCTAATATTCAATTCAAGCAAAAAAAGAAGAAGAAGAAGAATGTAAAACTGCCAAAGCAGATACTTTGTTTCCACTTAATCCAGCATATACACAGCAAACAAATGATTTGTTCATCATTAATGTTTCCTCTTAGTATATGAAAATGGTTTTGTTCATTCCCTTCCGTAGAAAGAGCAAAGATTGAGAAATATAAAACAAACTTTACAAATACACAACCAACTGCATAGCTACTCATAATTACGAGGATCAAATATATCCGAGAGACAAGCAAATTAACAATTAACCATTCATTAAATCAGCGAGGCCCAGAACCCGTCCCAAAGCAACAAAACAAAAAACCCAAAGCCAAAAAAAAAAAAACAGATTCAAGACCCAACAGGCGAGGCTTAGAGGCAAATCCAACCCAAAAACCTCATCCGACCCGGATTCAACAACAAACCGTCTCATCTCCCCCATGGGGCAGTCATCCCGCTCGTACCCACCACCAGGAGCGAGCGTCATGCAATAGCCATGTGACACGTGTATCTACGTGCCAGGGCATGAAAAGTACATCCAGCCGCTGCCAGGCTGAGGACACGCAGCCGAATTGGCGGTGGGGACAACGAACAGAATATGGGGCGAGGCCAGGAAGGAGGAGGCCATGGCCAAGCAGCTGTTGCGCAAGTACAGGGTTCCGGGCGGGGCCCATAGACTCGCAACCTGGTGCATTTGGGCCTGCTTTAGCTGTTGCCTTTCCTTTTTGTTGGCGTTTTGGTGGCCGCCAAGGGCCTGGGAGTTGGCGAACTCGCAATAGCATCACCGGCACTCGTATTTACGTGAGTCAGAGTTGCTCTTAATTAATTTCAAAACCGAATTATTGGTTGTTGTGAATGAAAGCTGGAAGCACTTTTCAATTATTGTCTACAAATTATTCAGAAGCATCCTCTGAATTGAAGGAAAAAGAATCCTCTGCCATAATTCGCCAAATTTGACACAATACAATAGACAACAAAACAGGTTCTAAAAATATTTGAATACCTGAGACATAAATTATCTTAGTAAATAATAATAATAATTACAATATGTTTTAGTTGATTTTTATGAAACGTATTTAAATTAGTTTATTTTTTAAAAAGTTAGTAAATTTTATAAACTTGATTAAATTTTTATGAATTTTGTTAATTTTTCTACAACTTAGTTAATTTTTTATAAAACTACGTTATTGTGAACTTATTTAATTTTTATAAAACTTAGTCATTTAGTTGACTATTTAATTTTTTATAAATTAGTTAGCATTTATAAATTAAATTAATTATTTTAAAACTTAGTTGAATTTTATAATAACGTTATTTAATTTTTATTAAAAATAGTTGATTTTTACAGAATTTAATTAATTTTTATAAAACTTACTTAACTAAAACTTAGAAATTTCTTTTAGCGGTCCGAGCATGCAGTATTCCCATTGATACACTGCACAAAGTTATAATGATACTTTAACTTGGTCATAATATGTAACTCAACCATGAATCCATTCTGCTTATGTAACTCAAGCATGAATCTATGCTCCTAAATAATGATCTGAATTAATCAGTTCCTTTCTATGTCATTGTACGATTAATAACTCATATATAGGCTACTAAATATGACTTGTTATCTAAATAATTTCTCTAGCTTGCAGCAAAAGATCCCAAAAAACAAACGATTTATATTGCATGTGTGCATGTGTATGAATTCAAAATAAACAATGCAATTTAGACTAAACTTGAAAAGCAGAACAACTATTAGAGAACCATGTAAGCTTGTCTTTACCAAGCCGAGGCATAATGTTATGCCAATTTGATGTTTTAGAAAACAATTTATGGGCGAGCAAGTCTTAAGATGTATCTACAAAATCCAAGGGAGAAAGATAGTGTGAAGACCCGCAACTTCCCCGTAAAGGAAAGTGTCGGATAGTTCGAGAACAAACCACAACAGAACACATATAAAAGAACGTTTCACTGTATATTATAACAATGCATCAGATTACAAGAATATACAGAGTATAAATGAATAAATATTACACAGAAATATCAGAGATTTAAATTACATTTAAGTACATTGCAGCGGAAAATAATACAATACACAACTAGAAGGAGATATACGGATACAAAGCTTTCCGGATATCATTCCAGCTGTAAACCAGGATCCTGTGAATATAAATCTGCAAAACCAAAACTACTAGCTGCCCGTGTCGAAAATAAGGGCACCCAGAGTTTAGGTTAAAACAATAAACTCCAGGTCAGTCATGTGACTGGTGTGAGAACTAAAACAGTTATTAATCTTTATTTTAAATCATTAGGTAAATCAAGGGACCACGCCGTATAACACGGAACGGGTTTCCTCCCAAGAATACCAGTGCATAAAACAACAGCGCAATGCTAAATAAAGAAAAATGAAGTTGTTATAAGACCCAGGTCCCATCACACAATGCAACGCAGTCGAGGATAGGGTTTTCCCTTATAACAACCAAAGAATGCTTGATACGTTTAAAACAAATCATTTGATACTAATATAAGTGCATAGTGTATAAAACACTTCAAATCATAAGTATCAATCATAGGCGGCATGAGCGCCCCATCCCACTATGTCGCCATATATAGGATTACAACTAAAACCGCAAGATCACGTATTTGGAAATTGGATTTCCGTCTATGAACCGAGGCAAAAGATAGTCCTCAACCGATTCGAGACTGCCTAGCCCGAGTCTCAGGATCAGAGCTCGAGTGACCCTTGGATCCTCAGGGCCGGTCCACACGGAGTGGATTAAAATGCCTGAACATGCGTTTCTCCGCCCTATGGGGCGTAAACGAGCCAACTAAATGACTCCATCGGTTCGAGAACGACCGATCAATCCGAGGCACCTCGCAACAGCAACAACCACATAAGTCAAACTCGTCAGGGCGTGTAAAACCACTGACGCCACTTCTAGCTAGGAAGAAACGCATGCCCTCCCTGACGTCCGTCTCCCGTTTTTGGTTCATACCTGGTGTGAAACACGCGAGGTAAACGTTACACAAAGCTACGCCACAAAGGCCGTGCTTTGATCATCACCACAAGACTTTGCTTTTCAACAAAAGCCTTGATCATTTGCATCTTAGCATGCCACACAGGCAAACCATCCTATGCAACCGATATCAGTCACACAGAATGAAATCCGATGTCAGACACACAGTCCATTTACAAGTCCGTCCTGGGTCTGAACGAAACCGGAGGCACCTAGTACCCCGCATATCCATCGATCTCCAAGTACGTCTGGACGATCACTAACTGTTTCCATCTTCTTGGGTGTACAGCCCAATCAAGATCATCAGTAATTACCCAAACGACGTGAAGACCTCTGGTCTTCGACCATTGTCTTCATCTTCGACTTATCGTCGTATCAGTTATCCAGAATGGGATAAACCCGGTCTTTCCGAATAACTCGCGTATATTTTAAATAAGTGTTACACAAACACAACATACGCCTCATTCCAATTCATTAGTCACTAACCGTAAATTAATCAAGAGAATAATTTCCCAAATATTAACCCCGAAGGCCGAAACCAACATCAGATCAATATCCAGAAAACCATTCTGCTTGGCTAACCGACAGTTAGTTTCTAAATTTCACATTCATAGGGAAAGATTCCCATTAATTTTATCAAAGATAAATTCCTTGAATTTATTCTTTAATCCATTTTTGAATATCAATTCAAACTAGCCGGGATTAACGAAACTTACCGAAGTAATCATTTGTTTTAATTTCCCAATCCCAACCTATTTATCCCATGAAGTAAAACTGGTAATACTTCACATCTAACACCACAGTGTTATCGGTAAATTCAATTACCATTTCACGTTCAAATCTAATTAAAGATTTAACTATCGTCTGGAGTAAAACTGGTGATACTCCATTCTCGATTATTTCAATCTAATTAAAGATTCATTAAAACTCCACTTAGTTTTAATCGTTAACTGGGTTAAAGAATCAGTGTCATTTAAAACACGGTTCACGATAAACCCAAAATCACATTCATCAATTATCGGGTTAAAGAACAAGTGTTATTTAAAACACTGTTCACGATAAACCCAAAAATCAATATCAATTCAATTCCAATTAAATATTATTTAATTGGTACACTTCATTAAATCTAAATAAAAAGATTTAATCTTTTCTCAACTGGGTTCAAGAACAGTGTTAGTGAAGACACCATTCACGACAAACCCAAATCACATTCGATATTCAATACAAGGCTTTGAATAGAAAATATATCGGCTTATATTCAATATCGAATTCTACGACTAACAAATGTCGTATTGGAAATAACGATATAAATATATATCTTTCAAATTTCCATATCAACATCTGTATAATCACGAATCCCAACATCGAAATATTCCGAAGACAATTTCGATTCAAATTCATTCCAATGCAATCATTGGAAATTTTGGTTATTTTTAAAACCCATTTCGAATTCAATTTATTTATTTAAAAATAAATAGAATTATAATTCTAGTTCAAAACTAGTTCAATTCGATAAAAATCTATTTTTATCTTTTCAAATATGGAGTTTTTCATCCCAAATCTTCACAAATCATTTCTTATGATTTTACACAAATTATTGCTATTTTTAATAATTTTATCAAGGCCCGTACAAACGATTTCCATCAATGGCCATCGAACTGCACTTACAGCGACCTTTTTCGAATTTGATTTGGACGTATCTCCAAATCCAACCGTTAGATTTCACATTTCTAATATTCGTTAGAAAGCTCTCTTCGATACGAACCCAACGGTTCCGGTTTTAGGAGAATCCGACGGTCGGATCTCCCGCAATGTCCGTTTGAAATAAATGGTCGAAATTCACGAACTGCCGCGGCGCGGCGCGTTCTATTCAGGCCATTATATTATATATATAATATATATAATATATATTTCGTCGATTACTATTTAAAACGAATTATATAAATAGTTTTAAAATCGTTTCAAAAGCAATTTCAACTTCCTTTTCAATTCAAATCAAAATTGAATTCTTCTTTATAAATTCGTTTTAAAATTCATTTCCATTCGATTCAAATTTCAATTCAATTTGAATTCATTTCAATTCGCTTTCAATTCAATTTGAATTCGTTTTCAATTCATTTCATTTCGAAATCGTTTTCAATTCAATTCATTTCGAAATCGTTTTCAATTCAATTCATTTCGAAATCGTTTTCAATTCAATTCATTTCGAAATCGTTTTCAATTCAATTCATTTCGAAATCGTTTTCAATTCAATTCATTTCGAAATCGTTTTCAATTCAATTCATTTCGAAATCGTTTTCAATTCAATTCAAAATGAATAAAATCGATATAAATATCGTTCGCGTCAAAATGGCGTCAATCTAATCAACACGGCTTCATAAATTTCTATTTTCAAATATCCTATTTCAAATATTTCTTTTCTTCAAAATGGTTGTTATTATCAAAATATTTCGTTCAACACATGACCAATCTCAATGGATGAGTACTGTCAACACATGAACTTCTATTTTATATTGAAAAGATGTAAATTTTATTACTAAAATATTTCGTTCAACACATGACCAATCTCAATGAATGAGTACTGTCAACACATGAACTTTTATTTTATAATATTCTTTATTTTTCAAATTGGAATGAGGCCCAATCAATTACCATATAACGCTGATTATATGGATTTTCATACATCACATGTATATAATAGCATTGAAAAATAATCAACCATCAACCAAAGTGCACTACACTGTATAAGCATCAAATATAAATATCTAACGCTTATAACAGCCTGTCAATCAATCGATCGACATATTTAATCAATCAGGATGAGTGAACTGCATATTTCATCCTAACACCCGTGTGGGGTTTCAGACAATCAAACACAGATTTTTATTCGTGCAGTTGGGCGATGTGTAAAATTTATCGTCCCAATCAATGTCATTCAAATAGGTGTACATAAACAAACCGTTCGGTTTGTAAATGAATATTTATTTATTCACATTCACGTTAAAAATTATATTTTTAACGATAAAACATTTTATTCCAACATATGAATTTCAATTCAGTTCATTCTTTAAATAAAATGATAATTTTATTTTTCTAACATATTTTAGAAAATTTCGGCGGCATAACGGCACGATACTAGAAACGGGACGAGGCCTAGCCTTATCCCCGGTCTAGTGAAGGCCCACGCCATTCACACATCAATCAAATCATTCAATTTCACTCAAACAATTCAATTCAATCACATAATCAAACTAATCTATGCAACCAAACAAACAAGTCCATGGTTTGTGGACGATTGTGTCGGGTGCTACTAAGCACCGTCTGCATCCTAGTTATATATATATAACTAGAAAAAGAATTTTGAGTGAGAAGTTCTCACCTTTAGCTATCCTAGCTCCACGGCTCTTCTAATGCAGGAAACCTTCGCCAACTCGCCTTTTGTCGCTTTCGTTGTCCGCTTTCACTACATACGTAAAAATCACATTTTTACTTCGCTATTCAATATATAAAAATCGAATTTTTATTTCAAAGTTCAATATATAAAAATCGAATTTTTATTTCAAAGTTCAATATATAAAAATCGAATTTTTATTTCAAAGTTCAATATATAAAAATCGAATTTTTCTATCGAAGTTCAATATATAAAAATCATAACTTTATACTAGCATAAACATCGTATTTTTATTTTACTTCTCATATAATAAAAATCATATTTTTATTATGATATTCATATAAAAATCCCATTTTTATATGGATAAAAATCCCCTTTCTATACGAATAAAACAATAGCTTCATCCGAATAAAAATCCCAACTTTATACGAATAAAAATCTCGTCTTTATCTAATCAAAGATCATTCCTTTTTCGTATAAACAATATCATACTTTTTTAACTACACAAAATCAGATTTTTAAAAGAGAAACTAAGGAGAAAGCTTACTGTTGATGTTCAAGGAGGGAGCAATGTTGTCGGCTTCGTGGTTTGGGGGGGGGGGGGGGGGGTTTGGCGCTGGCCTTCGAATTGGGGAGAGGAGAGAGAAGCAGGGGGACCCGTACAGTCGAGGCCTTGGCTAGAGGAGGGCGTTGGGGTCGGGGGACCCGTTTGCGGTCGGTGGTGGTGGCCAACTGGCTGAAGGTGGGGGTCAGCGAAGGGTTTGGGCGCTTGGGTTTATTGAGGTGGAGCTCGAGGTCTAAATGCGGAGGGGGGGGGGGAGAAGAAGAGGGAGCGCGAGAAGGGGAGAGGGCGGAGGGGAAGCGCCCTGGTGGCCGACCGACGGTGGGGGATGGGCGATGGGCGGTGGTCTGCCATATTTTTTTTTTATAATCGATCTGAAAAGTAATTTAGGGGGGGGGGGCCAGAACCAATAAAGGGGGGGGATATTATTTTATTTTATTTTTTTATTTAATTTTTATTTAATTTCTCTCTCCTAAGTTGACTTTTCATACGCTCTCGAAATCGAACCCACCGCCTGTCGTCCATAGCGTTTCACCCCCATCCTAAACACAATGGGATATGTACCGCAAGCTGAATCGACCGTTTCGATCAGTTTCCGTTGCATTTACATTTAAATCATTATATTGAATTTTAAACGCACATTTCAAATTACAGGGGCCACATACTAACTAGAAAAATTCCCGAAAAATATTTTCTAGCTTCATATTGACCATACGGTCCTAACAAAACTAATTTCGCCGAATTCTGAGACCGTTTGAAAAATGGCCAATTTCCAGTCGATTAAAATCAACTGAAACTGGTCAAACGCGTTTTCCTTTGCCACGCTCACATATTGATTCGAAAAATTATGAAATTTGAAACCTAGCAATAACTTGACATCACGGACCCAACAAAACTGGTTTCGTCGAAATCCGAGGTCGTTTGCAAAATGTCCATTTTTAAGGGCCTGAATTCCATAGCGACTATTCAGAATTTTCAACTGGACATATCTTTTGATTCCCGCCATCAAATTTTGATTTGTCGGATTCGTTGGAAAGATGCTATCAATTAGATCCCATTATTTTTGGTTTCACTAAAATCCGGATTGATTTGCACCCGGTACATTCAATTGAAGTTTGAAATCGAATTATCGAACTACCGCGCCATTTTCAATTCCTTTTATAATTATATATAATTATTTATATTCTAACGACGACGCGTATAATATATACGTTCGAATTATATTCAAAATAAATTTCTCGTCGATATTATTTAAAATAATTCATTTTAAATAATCAAAATTCGCTAAAATTGCCAAAATAAAAATTTCAAACTGGCTCGCATTTTACGGGTTGTTACAATCTCCCCCACTTAAAACTTTTCGTCCCCGAAAAGGAACAAAGTCGAAAGTGGTTTGATTTATCAACTCAACATTCGATCTGGCTTTCATTCTCCAACTCTTTAGTTTCTGAGAATTTTTCAAAATTTCAAAAATTTGGCTAACACCCTAAATTTTTGAAAAATTTCGCCATAACCTCCCCTGCAATGGGAGCATCGGGGAATTTCAAATAGCTTCCCCGGTCCTTCAGATCTCAAAAAGAAAAAGAAAAAGCCAAGCGGCTAGCCAATAGGCTCACAAAATCATCATCACCCAAACAAAACAGGAAATTATGTAGTAAACATGTACCTATTTGTCGGGCAAACAAATTTTATTCTCTGCTCTAGCCTCCTTGCTATGACCTGTTCAATGATATATATGTATATGCAAGCAAATGCAACCAATTTTCAATACAATTCAATATTTGTTTCGATTAGGCATAATGGTTCAAAATTATCAACCAAATAAACAAACAACACAATCATCAATCAATTATTGAATTAGAGTTTCAAATTTATAATTTTGATACATATACAAAAATCAGATTTTTGATGCCAAATCACAACAATAAGCCCTATCTAATTTTGGTTCTCACACCAGTCAATAGGAAATATATAGAAAGCCCACTTTCGTCACTCGAACAAAAATTCTAATGATGGAGCTCCATCATCAAAATCCTCTCCGGGCGATTAGAGTGTAATTCTATATCTATCCAGTATATTAAAATTTCGAATACACGCGGATCAGACGTATACGCAAAATCTATATATACTGGATTGTCCACATCAATATAAATAGATAATCAAATACGAATAATCGATTTAAATTCTCAAAACAAAATTTGTTTTCATTTGAAAAATATACTCTTCACACTCGTTCTAGGATACTACTGATCCCATCTCTAACGAGTCATTCTAATTGGATATTACTAATCCAATATCTGATGAATTCTTTCGTATGTTTCTAATGTGCCTTGTTCTCTAGCTTTGTAAACCAAAGCTCTGATACCAACTGTGAAGACCCGCAACTTCCCCGTAAAGGAAAGTGTCGGATAGTTCGAGAACAAACCACAACAGAACACATATAAAAGAACGTTTCACTGTATATTATAACAATGCATCAGATTACAAGAATATACAGAGTATAAATGAATAAATATTACACAGAAATATCAGAGATTTAAATTACATTTAAGTACATTGCAGCGGAAAATAATACAATACACAACTAGAAGGAGATATACGGATACAAAGCTTTCCGGATATCATTCCAGCTGTAAACCAGGATCCTGTGAATATAAATCTGCAAAACCAAAACTACTAGCTGCCCGTGTCGAAAATAAGGGCACCCAGAGTTTAGGTTAAAACAATAAACTCCAGGTCAGTCATGTGACTGGTGTGAGAACTAAAACAGTTATTAATCTTTATTTTAAATCATTAGGTAAATCAAGGGACCACGCCGTATAACACGGAACGGGTTTCCTCCCAAGAATACCAGTGCATAAAACAACAGCGCAATGCTAAATAAAGAAAAATGAAGTTGTTATAAGACCCAGGTCCCATCACACAATGCAACGCAGTCGAGGATAGGGTTTTCCCTTATAACAACCAAAGAATGCTTGATACGTTTAAAACAAATCATTTGATACTAATATAAGTGCATAGTGTATAAAACACTTCAAATCATAAGTATCAATCATAGGCGGCATGAGCGCCCCATCCCACTATGTCGCCATATATAGGATTACAACTAAAACCGCAAGATCACGTATTTGGAAATTGGATTTCCGTCTATGAACCGAGGCAAAAGATAGTCCTCAACCGATTCGAGACTGCCTAGCCCGAGTCTCAGGATCAGAGCTCGAGTGACCCTTGGATCCTCAGGGCCGGTCCACACGGAGTGGATTAAAATGCCTGAACATGCGTTTCTCCGCCCTATGGGGCGTAAACGAGCCAACTAAATGACTCCATCGGTTCGAGAACGACCGATCAATCCGAGGCGCCTCGCAACAGCAACAACCACATAAGTCAAACTCGTCAGGGCGTGTAAAACCACTGACGCCACTTCTAGCTAGGAAGAAACGCATGCCCTCCCTGACGTCCGTCTCCCGTTTTTGGTTCATACCTGGTGTGAAACACGCGAGGTAAACGTTACACAAAGCTACGCCACAAAGGCCGTGCTTTGATCATCACCACAAGACTTTGCTTTTCAACAAAAGCCTTGATCATTTGCATCTTAGCATGCCACACAGGCAAACCATCCTATGCAACCGATATCAGTCACACAGAATGAAATCCGATGTCAGACACACAGTCCATTTACAAGTCCGTCCTGGGTCTGAACGAAACCGGAGGCACCTAGTACCCCGCATATCCATCGATCTCCAAGTACGTCTGGACGATCACTAACTGTTTCCATCTTCTTGGGTGTACAGCCCAATCAAGATCATCAGTAATTACCCAAACGACGTGAAGACCTCCGGTCTTCGACCATCGTCTTCATCTTCGACTTATCGTCGTATCAGTTATCCAGAATGGGATAAACCCGGTCTTTCCGAATAACTCGCGTATATTTTAAATAAGTGTTACACAAACACAACATACGCCTCATTCCAATTCATTAGTCACTAACTGTAAATTAATCAAGAGAATAATTTCCCAAATATTAACCCCGAAGGCCGAAACCAACATCAGATCAATATCCAGAAAACCATTCTGCTTGGCTAACCGACAGTTAGTTTCTAAATTTCACATTCATAGGGAAAGATTCCCATTAATTTTATCAAAGATAAATTCCTTGAATTTATTCTTTAATCCATTTTTGAATATCAATTCAAACTAGCCGGGATTAACGAAACTTACCGAAGTAATCATTTGTTTTAATTTCCCAATCCCAACCTATTTATCCCATGAAGTAAAACTGGTAATACTTCACATCTAACACCACAGTGTTATCGGTAAATTCAATTACCATTTCACGTTCAAATCTAATTAAAGATTTAACTATCGTCTGGAGTAAAACTGGTGATACTCCATTCTCGATTATTTCAATCTAATTAAAGATTCATTAAAACTCCACTTAGTTTTAATCGTTAACTGGGTTAAAGAATCAGTCTCATTTAAAACACGGTTCACGATAAACCCAAAATCACATTCATCAATTATCGGGTTAAAGAACAAGTGTTATTTAAAACACTGTTCACGATAAACCCAAAAATCAATATCAATTCAATTCCAATTAAATATTATTTAATTGGTACACTTCATTAAATCTAAATAAAAAGATTTAATCTTTTCTCAACTGGGTTCAAGAACAGTGTTAGTGAAGACACCATTCACGACAAACCCAAATCACATTCGATATTCAATACAAGGCTCTGAATAGAAAATATATCGGCTTATATTCAATATCGAATTCTACGACTAACAAATGTCGTATTGGAAATAACGATATAAATATATATATCTTTCAAATTTCCATATCAACATCTGTATAATCACGAATCCCAACATCGAAATATTCCGAAGACAATTTCGATTCAAATTCATTCCAATGCAATCATTGGAAATTTTGGTTATTTTTAAAACCCATTTCGAATTCAATTTATTTATTTAAAAATAAATAGAATTATAATTCTAGTTCAAAACTAGTTCAATTCGATAAAAATCTATTTTTATCTTTTCAAATATGGAGTTTTTCATCCCAAATCTTCACAAATCATTTCTTATGATTTTACACAAATTATTGCTATTTTTAATAATTTTATCAAGGCCCGTACAGTCGATTTCCATCAATGGCCATCGAACTGCACTTACAGCGACCTTTTTCGAATTTGATTTGGACGTATCTCCAAATCCAACCGTTAGATTTCACATTTCTAATATTCGTTAGAAAGCTCTCTTCGATACGAACCCAACGGTTCCGGTTTTAGGAGAATCCGAAGGTCGGATCTCCCGCAATGTCCGTTTGAAATAAATGGTCGAAATTCACGAACTGCCGCGGCGCGGCGCGTTCTATTCAGGCCATTATATTATATATATAATATATATAATATATATTTCGTCGATTACTATTTAAAACGAATTATATAAATAGTTTTAAAATCGTTTCAAAAGCAATTTCAACTTCCTTTTCAATTCAAATCAAAATTGAATTCTTCTTTATAAATTCGTTTTAAAATTCATTTCCATTCAATTCAAATTTCAATTCAATTTGAATTCATTTCAATTCGCTTTCAATTCAATTTGAATTCGTTTTCAATTCATTTCATTTCGAAATCGTTTTCAATTCAATTCATTTCGAAATCGTTTTCAATTCAATTCATTTCGAAATCGTTTTCAATTCAATTCATTTCGAAATCGTTTTCAATTCAATTCATTTCGAAATCGTTTTCAATTCAATTCATTTCGAAATCGTTTTCAATTCAATTCATTTCGAAATCGTTTTCAATTCAATTCAAAATGAATAAAATCGATATAAATATCGTTCGCGTCAAAATGGCGTCAATCTAATCAACACGGCTTCATAAATTTCTATTTTCAAATATCCTATTTCAAATATTTCTTTTCTTCAAAATGGTTGTTATTATCAAAATATTTCGTTCAACACATGACCAATCTCAATGGATGAGTACTGTCAACACATGAACTTTTATTTTATATTGATAAAGATGTAAATTTTATTACTAAAGTATTTCGTTCAACACATGACCAATCTCAATGAATGAGTGCTGTCAACACATAAACTTTTATTTTATAATATTCTTTATTTTTCAAATTGGAATGAGGCCCAATCAATTACCATATAACGCTGATTATATGGATTTTCATACATCACATGTATATAATAGCATTGAAAAATAATCAACCATCAACCAAAGTGCACTACACTGTATAAGCATCAAATATAAATATCTAACGCTTATAACAGCCTGTCAATCAATCGATCGACATATTTAATCAATCAGGATGAGTGAACTGCATATTTCATCCTAACACCCGTGTGGGGTTTCAGACAATCAAACACAGATTTTTATTCGTGCAGTTGGGCGATGTGTAAAATTTATCGTCCCAATCAATGTCATTCAAATAGGTGTACATAAACAAACCGTTCGGTTTGTAAATGAATATTTATTTATTCACATTCACGTTAAAAATTATATTTTTAACGATAAAACATTTTATTCCAACATATGAATTTCAATTCAGTTCATTCTTTAAATAAAATGATAATTTTATTTTTCTAACATATTTTAGAAAATTTCAGCGGCATAACGGCACGATACTAGAAACGGGACGAGGCCTAGCCTTATCCCCGGTCTAGTGAAGGCCCACGCCATTCACACATCAATCAAATCATTCAATTTCACTTAAACAATTCAATTCAATCACATAATCAAACTAATCTATGCAACCAAACAAACAAGTCCATGGTTTGTGGACGATTGTGTCAGGTGCTACTAAGCACCGTCTGCATCCTAGTTATATATATATAACTAGAAAAAGAATTTTGAGTGAGAAGTTCTCACCTTTAGCTATCCTAGCTCCACGGCTCTTCTAATGCAGGAAACCTTCGCCAACTCGCCTTTTGTCGCTTTCGTTGTCCGCTTTCACTACATACGTAAAAATCACATTTTTACTTCGCTATTCAATATATAAAAATCGAATTTTTATTTCAAAGTTCAATATATAAAAATCGAATTTTTATTTCAAAGTTCAATATATAAAAATCGAATTTTTATTTCAAAGTTCAATATACAAAAATCGAATTTTTATTTCAAAGTTCAATATATAAAAATCGAATTTTTATTTCAAAGTTCAATATATATAAATCGAATTTTTCTATCGAAGTTCAATATATAAAAATCATAACTTTATACTAGCATAAACATCGTATTTTTATTTTACTTCTCATATAATAAAAATCATATTTTTATTATGATATTCATATAAAAATCCCATTTTTATATGGATAAAAATCCCCTTTCTATACGAATAAAACAATAGCTTCATCCGAATAAAAATCCCAACTTTATACGAATAAAAATCTCGTCTTTATCTAATCAAAGATCATTCCTTTTTCGTATAAACAATATCATACTTTTTTAACTACACAAAATCAGATTTTTAAAAGAGAAACTAAGGAGAAAGCTTACTGTTGATGTTCAAGGAGGGAGCAATGTTGTCGGCTTCGTGGTTTGGGGAGGGGGGGTTTGGCGCTGGCCTTCGAATTGGGGAGAGGAGAGAGAAGCAGGGGGACCCGTACAGTCGAGGCCTTGGCTAGAGGAGGGCGTTGGGGTCGGGGGACCCGTTTGCGGTCGGTGGTGGTGGCCAACTGGCTGAAGGTGGGGGTCAGCGAAGGGTTTGGGCGCTTGGGTTTATTGAGGTGGAGCTCGAGGTCTAAATGCGGAGGGGGGGGGGGGGGGGAGAAGAAGAGGGAGCGCGAGAAGGGGAGAGGGCGGAGGGGAAGCGCCCTGGTGGCCGACCGACGGTGGGGGATGGGCGATGGGCGGTGGTCTGCCATTTTTATTTTTTTTTATAATCGATCTGAAAAGTAATTTAGGGGGGGCCAGAACCAATAAAGGGGAGGGAATATTATTTTATTTTATTTTTTTATTTAATTTCTCTCTCCTAAGTTGACTTTTCATACGCTCTCGAAATCGAACCCACCGCCTGTCGTCCATAGCGTTTCACCCCCATTCTAAACACAATGGGATATGTACCGCAAGCTGAATCGACCGTTTCGATCAGTTTCCGTTGCATTTACATTTAAATCATTATATTGAATTTTAAACGCACATTTCAAATTACAGGGGCCACATACTAACTAGAAAAATTCCCGAAAAATATTTTCTAGCTTCGTATTGACGATACGGTCCTTACAAAACTAATTTCGCCGAATTCTGAGACCGTTTGAAAAATGGCCAATTTCCAGTCGATTAAAATCAACTGAAACTGGTCAAACGCGTTTTCCTTTGCCACGCTCACATATTGATTCGAAAAATTATGAAATTTGAAACCTAGCAATAACTTGACATCACGGACCCAACAAAACTGGTTTCGTCGAAATCCGAGGTCGTTTGCAAAATGTCCATTTTTAAGGGCCTGAATTCCATAGCGACTATTCAGAATTTTCAACTGGACATATCTTTTGATTCCCGCTATCAAATTTTGATTTGTCGGATTCGTTGGAAAGATGCTATCAATTAGATCCCATTATTTTTGGTTTCACTAAAATCCGGATTGATTTGCACCCGGTACATTCAATTGAAGTTTGAAATCGAATTATCGAACTACCGCGCCATTTTCAATTCCTTTTATAATTATATATAATTATTTATATTCTAACGACGACGCGTATAATATATACGTTCGAATTATATTCAAAATAAATTTCTCGTCGATATTATTTAAAATAATTCATTTTAAATAATCAAAATTCGCTAAAATTGCCAAAATAAAAATTTCAAACTGGCTCGCATTTTACGGGTTGTTACAGATAGTGCCACATCCATGTAAAATTAAGCCTGTGAACCGCAACGTAAACATGCATACTGCTTAGTGGTTCTGTAATATAAAATGTCAACAATGATATGAATAACAACTAATCTAGTACTTCTGAACTACTAAATATTCAAAGAAAAAACCAATGTCATAGTTTAGATTTCATATACTCAATTGTACTTGCACAATCAATTATCTAAAATAGTTTTCAGAACTGTTGGGCTTCCTTGAGCTAACATCAAACTGATGTATTAAGGTCCAACATAATTTGTGTGTAGCTCACTTGGAAAATTCTGTTCTAATCTATCCATGGGACTCGCATCCTTAATTCTTATTGTCCTCTAAAATTGGTTACTATTCACTCCTTTTTTCCCATGTGTAATTTCTGAAATTTCACCAGATGTTCCATAATTATCTGTGAGTACAAAACATTTAGTAATAAAAATTTCCCTTACTCAAGTAACTCAATTTATAAATGTGTCTGTTCTTATAACTGGAAAAAGTAATTACAATTCCAATAAAACACAAAAATTGTCATCCTTTTATGCTCACAGTTTATATCTTGGTAAAGTTTGCAACTCCTTTTTTTAGATGTTACAGTGCATGGTAGTTTGTTACTGTTGATCTGACAATTGCTAATCACATGTAGGAGCATAACTATCTCAGTAAAGGAAGCATGCATCTCCGACTTTTACATTGAATTGGTCTCAGCAATATTTTAAGCTTAATGCTTAAATGATAACCGGTTTGTTAAGTCTACGCAAATGGGTGTACTCTTTGAGTTACTTGTTAGCTGTTCACATGCAACAAAGAGCCCATGGTTAGCAGTCTCATATTCTAATCTTTCCATTTGAATAGACTCTGGAAGGAGAGGGTTATACAATGACTAAATATCAACTACACCACAAATAAAACATTGACATAAGTGTTCACAAATTTATGGACATCATGAGCAGTTTGTTAAATTTTGATAGGGCATGGCATTCAGGTTTGTACTCCTTTGTCTATTGGTTGAATATAGTTGATAACTGTATTGTGTTTTTCCTGAGGAATCACTTGAATAAGATACTTAAACCATTGAGTAATGTCGTAATTTACGTTACCAGTGGTGACTCTTCTATTAGCATCAGTTTGGTTCCCGAGCTGGGCTGAAAAGCTATGGCTTTGCATTGCTTTAGCCAGGAAGGACATCATGTGTTGCTGCCTTTGCTCCATCCCATGAAGGCGGTTGCTTACTTTGTGCAGTTTATTGTCATTTGTTTGTAGCTGTTGCCTTAGTCTGACCAGCTCTTGCATTAGGACTTTTTTGTCCTTATTTAGTTATTGGATCTGTTCTTTCAGTCCAAACTTGCCTACCTCTGCGCAGGTTGAGACTGTGGCCTTCTGAGATTGAGGTGGAGTTGGTTGTGCTTATGCATGAGACGACCTTTTTTGGGTTATGGGTTTTAGAAGATGTTTCTGACCTCTTAGAAAGCCTTTGTGAACTCCCACTTGTCAGGGTTAACTTTCCAGAAACCATAGGTATTCAACTGACGCACAAAACTGGAGAAATTATTGTGTTAAAAATATTTGGGTATGAAATCCCTAGAAAATAGGGATGGAGTTAGTTAGCAACTGAATTCTTTTTTTACTTTAGTGATCAAATATACGATTTTCTATGGATTGGTTTTCAAATGATAGTTAAAAAATTGTTTTAAGCTATTTGTCCTTGAAATAGAGATATGCTCTTTCCTATCCAAACAGAAATATGGTTTCTAAGTTTCTTTCATATCCCTTTATAAATCCCCAACCATAAGTCATTACATTACAAATAACTTTCATTATTCTTACCTTAGCAAAAGACTGAATTAACCTGAACAAGACATTTTTGATTGTTGCCAATATTGATGTAAATTACAATATCAAACTTCAAAATATGTTTTAATCAAAACAAAACAATAAAATTGTGCGGGTTCAAATAATCAGATTAACATGTCATATTGAATGATACAACTACTCTATTTCATGCTGTTAGAAATTACTGGTTCTCCTGTAAATTTCACTCATTCACATTTTGCTGAATTGCATCTAAGCTTTTGGTTACATACCATCAAATTTCACACGGCAAGCAAATAACTCGTCTTATAATTTTTTAACCAGAGGGTTCTACCATAACCTAGTATAATACGATGTTAAATGTGGGTATTCAATATTTCAATATTTGGGATCTACTTTTGTAATGCATCAGTAGCCAGGAAATTTGTGTGAAGCATAAAAAATATTTTACTAAAAGAACAATAACAATGGTACCTCCAATTTGACTCCATTTTCAACAATATCAATCTGAAAAATCCAATCCGCCTCCTCCAAGTTACATACATTCTCCGTAATCTCAATCATCTATTACTATAAAATATAAACACTCAATTCAAGGCTACAAATTATAGAACTTAGAACATGCACAACGAGAACCTAAAATTCAGAAAAGCAGACCTTTCTAGGCAAAATTTCAGAGCCCTTTTTAAAGTCTTGATCGTGAATCTGCTGCGCGATTCGTTCGCAAACCTGACATATAATATAAGGAATGTCTGATTTTCGTGTTGTAGTGGCTACAGCTGACTGTTTCTTTGTTGATGAATACGAAATTAATAAAAACAGAAGAATTGTTGAAATAAAATTCAATAAGCACACAACTAAATAAAATCAACCATGGAAGTAATACGATGTAGTCATTGTATGGGAAAAAAATTCAGAGAAATAGAGCAGGTAGGTTAGAAAAAAAAAACGTTTTTACCAGCAGATGACAGGTTGAGTTACTGAATGAGAACTTCTTTCCTAGCTGTCATTCATACGTAGGGGAAAAGAGCTAAACGACTACTCCATAGTTGTTTCCTACCGGTAAATGATGCAAGTGGTATGCTGCATTGTAAACAAAAACAGGTTAATTTGAGGAAAAAGTAATAATAATTTATCAGCAGTAAGCCTAAACAAATTTGCAATAGATTGGGAAGCATCCAATCGAACAATTATTTTAAGCCCTCATGCAGGTCTTACCATCTAATCAAATTCCATAATATAATTTATTACATATGTTTGTGTTTTCAGTTAAATGCATGCTTAATTTTACATGTACTAAAATAATGTAGAATTTTTTAATAAAGCCAGTAACGTACAATTATGGCATAGTCACTATATAAGAGATTGAGTTGGCATACTGCTTAAATTCAGTTCCATTTTCAGCTAACCTGCGTTTTTAAATTTAAATCTTAAAAAGATTTCTCTTGCTTCCATTAATTTTTAAATCGATAGATTGCGCACTTGACATCAAGGTCCATCCCCTTTCATAATAATCATTTTTTTCTCAGAACAAAACTTTGTGCATTACGCAGTTTAGCGTAACCATACTTCACCCAGCAAACACCGTATACGAGTGAGAAAAAAGATGCAAAAAATACTGCATGTACAAAAGGCAAATGAGACATAGTACACCTGATCATTTGTAGAAAACTGTACAATCTAAATAAATGTTTACCTTGAACAACCTTCCTTTTTCGTTCTTCCCAACAATGAAATAAGAAAAATGCAAAAGCAACCCAACAACCAGCTTATAATACTTGCTCTAGTAGTACCAGTTTCTTCTCCAGTTGCAGCTTGGAGGGCGCCAATTTCTATTGCTTCCTACGAATAAAAGGATTGAAATGCGTGTACCTACTAGCCATGATACTCTCGAACACTATTAGGTTATTTCCACAAGAGAAAAATCAATGGGTTAGTAACTGTTATACAAAATATTATATAAGGCAAGGTACTACGGAAAAGCAAAGTAGCAGCAACACACACATACACACACACACACATTAACATATGTCAGGTGACAATGGTGCCAAATAATATTGATCATCGGACCAATGGTCGATTCACAAATACATAAACTAGCAAGCATTAAGGCTAGCTTATATCAAAACAAACGCCTAAGAACATGTACTGTTTTGTGCAAGCCATAAACAGATTATGATTGATTGACTTGGGTCAGTGCTACTTAATCTCAATAGAATTACCAACCAAGAACAGACCCACCACTTCAGTATAACTAAAACTAGAAAAACTATACAAATCGTACAAAATAACAACACTACCAATGCCCAGATGAGCAACCAAATGACCAAAACACAAAATTATCCGAAAACAGCCTGACCACTAACTTGGGTTTCAACATATCCACATCATGACATGGATTAAAAACATTGCGAATAGAAGAAAAACTGGGCATAACAGCTCTAGAAACCCAAATACGGTTATGGAAACCAACTGCCAAACTAAAATGCATAGCAGATAGCTATGCATATTGTGCAAGTTGAAAGATAAGACATGCACAACTTTGCCAATTCAGTCTAATTGCAGGTTGAATGAATAATCACAATAAAACTAACAAAACCAGTGACAACCGAATCAGCATCTTTGTCCCTAAAAACAAACCACTGCAATTGAAGAAAACATCTTCAACTTCATTATAGGCCAAACCAGAACATAACCCACTTCAAAAGGACCAATATCGTCAAAATCCATGACTGCATCAAAAAACTGATACCTAGAATCCAAACTGACATGAGCAATAACACTGTTGAAAGAGAAAACATCACGGCATCCACACAGTGAGAAACAGCTCAGCTACATTAGGGATCGAACCCGGATAAAAAACCACTTAAGAAAAATAAACCATACCATACATTGATAAGTAACCACGCTGAAATACGTGAATTCAGATTGGAGAAAATTTCTCATGAAACTAGCATTTTCAGTCAAATAATATGTTAATTCCAATTAGTTAACTAATAAATTAGCAGAAACTATACAATAAAATTAGCAGTACCTCTCATCCTTGTTCAAATTGAAGAGCTGCAAATTGGCTGGTGATGGCAGGAGCGATTATGGTGATTTAGCGAGTTATGGATTTTTTTGTTCAAATTGAAGAGCGGTGAAATCGGTTGTTGATGGCAGGAGCGATTATGGTGATTTAGCGGGCTATGGATTTTTTTGTTGAACGTTGGGACTAGGGATTTTGCGATCTAAGATTTTGTTCGTCTTTTGGAGTGATGAAGAAATAAAAGAAATTGTTTTGTTAACGAAAGGGCAATGAGTTCCCGCAAGAATTTTAGTTCCCGCTTTTTCCTTGAATAGCGTTTGTACACGGGTTTCATTTCTTAGTTAGCGTTGGAAAACACGAGGCTCGAAGTTTTTGGGAAGAATTAGCGGGAACGCTATTTTGATATTGCTATCAAAACCCTAATTTGTTGTAGTGATTAATCATTATGTTATTTAATGTTATGTGTTTTGAAATTTAAAAAAAAATCACATAACTTTCTTGTAGTCATCATTAAACAATAAGATATGCATTCATTTCTTTCCGTTTCTTCTCTTTTCTTTATAAATTTTGTTTTGAAACATATTTCGGAAATAAATATGCCACCTCAGCCTTAGTCAGCAATTCATTTTCTTTGTAACGTAAAAAGAGGAAATCATAGTAAGTATTAATTAGCAAATTTAGGAAGTTTCATCTCTAAATAAATTTAAGCAGTAATTAATATTATAAAAAAAAGTGAAGTAAGTAAATTTATAAATACCCTAAAATTAAACCAAAACCTAATACACTCTAAAAACACAGCCGCCGCCTTATCTTCAAATCAATTGCCTACGCCTTCCCTCTTCTTCTCGATTTTTCTCTCCATCCCCTCAACAACTTCGAACAACTTAAAATGGAAGGACGTTAAGATCAAAGAGGTCTTTATAAACAACAGCTATGATTGAATGAAATGGCACGAGCTGTCCGATTTTTCACCTTGACGACGTCGACTGTAAACTGTTTTCTCGTGAAGCATAGTCCACCGAGGTGGCTGCGATCAACGGAGGTGTTGGAGCTTGTGACGGCGCGCAAGGAGGTGGGTGTCGATCTGGGTCTGGCGTGGTAGAAAGTGGTGCAATTTTGGTCCAAGGGGGAGCGGGTTTTGGGTTCGTATGAAACTATAGGAGAACGATGATTAGGGGTTCTCTAATGACATGGTTAACTAAGTGGGGTAATTAGATTTATTTTAATTTTAAATTTAATTATCTATGTAACCCAATGTTTAAAACTATACAATTCTCTCAAACAGAAACCGATTTGAATGCTTTAAATAGCGTTGGATTCGTAGCGATGAGACCTACATGATGAAATTGACTAAAACAGATTTGAAACTCGTCTAAATTTTTGGCAGAGTGTAAAGCATTCGGTGAGATTTCTATATTTAATTATTAAAATTAAATTATTCCTCGCTATGTGAATTCTATATATGTATGTTGTGAAATCCATATTGTTGATTGCTATGAAATTTGAATTAATTGAGGTTGTTATGTGGATTTGTTGATGCGATGATATTTGTGTTGAAACAAAATTGTTGAATCAAATTATACCATTGGGTTGAGGTTTGATTTGTCAAAATAAAATCGTTATTCTTGTCAAACTAGAAATGACAAATTTAAAATTGGAACTTAGTTGAAATCAAAAATGACAAATTTTACATTGGAAGTTAGTTAAAATAAAGAGGACAAAAATTAACATTGCTTTTTGTTGAAAACAAAAGGACATTTTCCATTATTAATTACGTAGAAATTAAAAAGGGTCAATTTTTGTTGGAAATAAGAAGATTTGTTTTTCACCGTCATTTTGTTAAATTAGATCGACATACAAAATAGGCATTTTTGTGTAATTAGAAATGACATCAAAATAGTCATCTTGGTTGTAATGAATGGCACTGACAATATACATTTTGTTAAAATAGTATGACATCAAAATATTCAATTTTGTTGTAATAGAATTTACACCATCAAAGTATATATTTTTGTGAAATTGGATTGACACCATCAAAGTATACATTTTTGTGAAATTGGATTGACACCATAAAAATATGACTATAGAAAAAGATGGCATTTTTATTTGCAAACTATTTGCAAATAAAAACACGAATAGAAAGAAATACATTTTGCATTTAAAAACATGAATAGAAAAGATGACATTTTTATTTGGAAACTATTTGCAAATAAAAACATGAATTGTTTATAAATGAAACATTCATTCATTTGTATATTAAATTGTTTACAAATAAATATTCATTTATTTGTCAATGATGTACATAATAAATTGTTCACTAATGAAACATTCATTTTTGTCTAAATCGAGAAAGAATGAAATTTAACATTCACTTTGTCATTTAATTAGAAGTAGACAAAAACAATTATTCTTTTCCAATTTAAAAAATGACACTAAACACTCATTTTTGTCTAATTTGAATAAGAATATAAATAAACATTCATTTTGTCAAATTTAATAGAATGTAACCAAACATTCATCTTTGTATCATTTAAATGGAGTGAGAATTTTTATCTCACTCCAATTTCTAAATAGTTATTTATTTTATAATTAAATTTAAATTAATTAACTGTGTTGGAATTGTTGTTTGTTGGATAAATGTTGGTTTGGGTGTTGTATAGTGAAAAGTTTGGAATTGGAATCATGTAGCATGTTATAATAATGTTATTACTTTTTAATTTTCCAAAAATATGTTTACACAGCCATAACAAGTTTCCTGACTTGTTTATGTTGATTGGACGATAAATTTTCACACATCGTCCAAAAGCACAATTAATAATATATTATTCGAATTTGTGTTGGTTGAAACCCCACACGGGTCTTGGGTTGATATTTGACTACATATCGCCCTTATGTTTAGTTATAAATTGCACTTTGGCTGTTATTTGAATGTTTTTGTCATTATTATGGAATTAATGCAATGTTTGAAATCCATGTAATTAAATTATATGGAAATTGTTGGGTCTCATTCCAATTTAGGATTAAAAGAATATTTTAATCTAATATTCAATTTGGTAATTAAATGATGTTTTTGATATTGACAATTAAAAAGATTATATGTTTATTGTTTAAAAGTTACAATGAAAAGGTTGAGTTAAAAAGATTATATCTTTATTGTTAAAAAGTTACCATAAAAAGGATTGAATTAAAAGATTACATTTTTAATTGTCGTATGTTAAAATAAAAAGATTAATTTCAGAATTGAACATTTTGAAAAGATTTTTATTATTATATTATAATAATATGGAAAGTTCAGTTTTTATTAAAAATTGAAATGTAAGTTAGGATATTTGGAAACAAAGTAATTTTAACAATTTAATAAAAAGATCATATTTTTATTATGTAGAATATTTTAATAAAGTTATATTTTAAAATAGGAGATATTTTAAAATAAAGGATGTTTTAAAATAATATTTCCCAATGAAATAATTATAATTATAAATTACAATTGTACTTGAACACGAGGTTAGGTTACATTTGTGGTGGAAGTCTGCCCGGACCCAACCGGCATATTCAGCATCCACAAATGTTGGGCCTAATGTGAGGGGTCCAAGTGTGCAAATACGAAACGGGCCATGACACGAGGTTAAGCCCAACTTGTGGGATAAGTCTGCCCGGAACCAACTGGCATATCCAGCATCCACAAGTCGCAGGCTTAATGTGGGAGGTCTGGCCCAGTATAAAGTATAAATGAATAAGATAATGAATTGGGCTATTTAATCTGTTTTAAATAAAAACGCCATTTTTAACCCGAACGTGTTTATCGATTTATTTTATCCATTTTATAATGAATATTAAAAGAGCTAATTTCAGAATTAATATTTTGGGAATAATATTATTTTAATATGATAATAGATAGAATATTCAATTTGGATTTAAAATTGAAATAAAAGTTGGAATCGTTTCATAAACGAATTTATAAACATTTTAGAATATGTCGAGAAAGGAAATCGACGAAATATATTTATATATTTATAATGGTTTGAATAGAACGTTTCGTGTAGTGACCGTTCGCGAATTTCGACCGTTAACTTTGATTTAACATAGCGGAAGATCCGATCGTCGGATTCTTCTGAAACTAGAACCTATGGGTTCGTATCGAAAAAAGTTTTCCAATGAGTATTTAAGATTTGAAATCCAACGGTTAGATTTTTAGAAATTATGTTAAATCATAATAAATGATTTAAAAGGTTTTTGATAAAAATTCCAAGTTTATGAAGATATATGATATCTTTATCAGAATAACTGATTTATTTATTTTTTTAAATAAATAAAAGGATTTTAGAATGGTTTTATTGTAATTAAGAATTTCCAATGAATATATTGAATTGAATTGGACTTAAATGAAAATTATCTACGGATTATTTCAATATTTATTTCTGTGATTGTACGGATATTATTTTGGAAATTTGGAAGATATTTAATATCGTTATTTCTAATATGATATCCGTTGGTTTTAGAATTTGATATTGTATATAAGTCGATATAATTTCTATTTGAAGTCTTATATCTAATATCAAGTTAGAATTTGGGTTTATCGTGGATTATGTTTTAAGTAACATTTGTTCTTTAACCCGGATTAAAGATAAGATCAATTCCCTGAAGTTGATTAATCATTTAATAATGATTTTTGAAGATTAAAACTAAATTAAGTTTTTAATAAATTTTAATTAGATTACAGGGGAATAAAGTGATTAAAATTATTGGATTTAAGAAGAGACGGAAATGGAGTTCCACCAGTTTAACTCCATGTGATAGTTAAATCTTTAATTAGATTTAAACGGAAAATGGTAATAAAATTTACCGGAACGAATGGAGATGAATAGGTTGGGATTGGGATTGGGATTAATTAATAAATAACTACCTCGGTAAGACGTAAATCCCGACTAGTTTGGATAGACCATAATTTAGTTGAATATGGATAAAGGTTTAAATAGAATCTTTTGAAATAAAGATCAAAAGGGAAGATTAAAGAATAAATTTAAAAGATTTATTTTTGGTAAAATCCTTTCCCTAATACTGTGAATATTTTAGTTAAAGAATATTCTGAATTGGACTGAGGCGTTGATATGTTTATATAGCACTTGATTTTAAATCACGCGAGTTATTCGGAAAGACCGGGTTTAACCCATTCTGAATAATGAATACGACGACTAACAGTCAAAGAAATTAAAGACGGTGGCAAGACCGACGATCCCCACATCGAATGGATGTGATGTTATTGATGCCCTTGATTGGAGTAACAACCTTGAAGGGGCTACAGTGGTATCCGTTCAGACGTACGTGTTGATTGTTCGGATATGCGAGGAATAAGGTGCCTACGATTTCATTCAGATCCAGAGCGGACTTGTAAATGGATGGTATGTCTGACATTGTATTCCTTTATATTGTATTCATTGATCTTTGCTAAATATATATATGTTTGGTGTTTAACACCCTCATCTGAGACGTACGAGCTTAGAGGTTATATATTGGTATAAATCAATGGTTTGGTATGGATTGACAATGTGGCATGCTAAGATGCATGGATCAAGCCTTTTGTCGAAAAGCAGGCCTTGTGGTTGATGATTAAAGCATAGCCTGTTTAGGCATAGCTTTGTGTATAGCGCGACTTCACGAGCCTCACATCCCGGTAGGGTCTAAAACTGGACAAGGGAACGCAGGGATGCACACGTTTCTTTCTAGGTAGAGTGATATCAGCGACCTACCAGCCCTGACATTTTTACTTATGTGGATGATGGATTATGAGGTACCTCGGTTTTATAGGTTGTTAATAGCCATATTATAGGTCCAAAGGGACCGGGAAACATATGTTCAGGCATAACTAATCCACTAACGTAGGTGTGGACCGGCCCTACAGGATCCACGAGTTGCCCATAGGTGTGATCCCGAGGCATTTGCTTGAGTGTCTCGAATCGGTAAGGAGACCGCCCCTAGTCTTGACTCTTGATGGAAACCAACTCTCCAATACGACATTACGGTTTTGAATGCAAACCTATATATGGCGACATAGTAGGATGGGGTACTATGCCGTCTAGGATTGATACATTTACTTTGAAGTATTTTAAATACCGATTAGACACTAATAATAATATTAAAATATTATTTTATATGTATCAAGTCATGTTTGATCATTATAAGGTTAAACTCTATCCTCCGATTTGCGTTGCATTGTGTGATGGGACTTGAGTCTTATAATGATTTCGTTTTTTTTTCTAAAAAGACATTGCGTTGTTTTGAATAAAATTTGTTTAAATTATGCACTAGCAATCTAATGGAGTAAACCCGTTCCGAGTTAGTGGCGTGGTCGTGTGATTTGCCATATTGTTAGTTAGGGAAGATTTCTCATACAAGTCCCATGACTGACCCGTGGTTTGTTTCACTTTGCAAACTCGGGTGCCCTCTTTCTACATGGGCAGTCGAGTAGCTTTTTGCAGATATTTATCTCTTGAGCAGAATTCTGGATCGAAGCTTATAACTGTGTCCAGAGCATTGGAAGTCTTCCGCTGTGCATTGTATTAATTTGTTGTAATTTAATCTTCCACTGTTGTATTATTATTCGATGTACTCTGATATTCTGTACTCTAATGTAACATTATCATTATGTAATAAAAGTCTGCTGTTATTTGTTCTAATGTGTTGTATTCTCAAAGTTAACGTATGCGGGATTTGAACGGTCTTGGTCGACATAGCATTCGATTAGGTCCAGGCAAAATCTGTATCGTTACATGTGGTATCAGAGCTCTGGTTAGCTCAAATCTTTGGGGTACAACCGTTAGAACTGAACAAAAGACTCATCGGAGATTGGATTAGTAATATCCAATAAGAATACTCATTAGAGATAGGATCAGCAGTATCCTAGAATGAGAAAAATCATTAGAGATGGGGTTACAAGTGCCCTAGAATGAGTAGAGAGTGACAAGTTTATAATTAACGTATTTGTATAATCCGATCTTAGAAAATATGATTTTTCAATATTTAAAGTTATATATATTTTAAAAGTTAATCAACTAATAAAATTATTGAAACCAATAATAGAATGAAAGTTGATTTGCTTAACTAGATAACCTTTAGCTTCGTTCCTTTTCGAGGACGAAAAGGTTTTAAGTGGGGGAGATTGTAACAACCCGAAATTTTGGAGCCAATTTAAAAATTTTATTTTAAGAAATTTTGTTAGAAAATGCGTCAGAATTTTAAATTCCACTATTAAATTAAATTATTGAATTTAATAAAGAATAAAATTAAATAGAATTATGATGTTATTTATGAATGATTTTTAATTTATTTCTAAAAAAAATTATTTGTAAATAGCGATTTATTACAATTGAAATTAGTATCAAATTGTATGTATATTTGTAAAAATTGACTTTGAACAATTGAAAATAAAAGAAAACAGTAGTTGAGTCGTTGCTTTGTTAAAAACTTTAATATAGGAGTTTTATGATAATTAATAATAAACCAACATTTAATTTCTTTTCTTATTCACATTTCATGCAAGTTTATTTAGCTTTCTTTTTCCAATTTTATCAAATTCACTACCTCTTTTCTCACCACTCTCCATTAATTACGCATTCATTTATTTTCTTTATCTAGTAATTTATTACCTTCGTTCTATTAATTCATTTCTCTTCACACATGTATTCTTATTTCTTAAACTTACATCCTTTTATTTTTCCTGGTTTTTTTAATTATCTCTCCTCAAAAATAAATCAACTCTATGTATGTATATTTATATATTTTATTAATTCTTGCATAAGCATTGAATATGTTGATTCAAAATAATAGGTAGATTTTAAATAAATTATGACATGTCATTATGTTAGACAAATATGTAATGTCATTATGTTATTTAATGTTATGTGTTTTGAAATTTAAAAAAAAAATCACATAACTTTCTTGTAGTCATCATTAAACAATAAGATATGCATTCATTTCTTTCCATTTCTTCTCTTTTCTTTATAAATTTTGTTTTGAAACATATTGGGAAATAAATATGCCACCTCAGCCTTAGTCAGCATTTCATTTTCTTTGTAACGTAAAAAGAGGAAATCATAGTAAGTATTAATTAGCAAATTTGGGAAGTTTCATCTCTAAATAAATTTAAGTAGTAATTAATATTATAAAAAAAAGAGAATTAAGTAAATTTATAAATATCCTAAAATTAAATCAAAACCCTAATACACTCTAAAAACAGAGCCGCCGCCTTATCTTCAAATCAATGGCCTGCGCCTTCCCTCTTCTTCTCGATTTTTCTCTCCATCCCCTCAACAACTTCAAACAACTTAAAATGGAAGGACGTTAAGCTCAAAAAGGACTTTATAACCAACAGATATGATCGAATGAAATGGCACGAGCTGTTCGATTTTTCACCTTAACGGCGTCAACTATAAACTATTTTCTGGTGAAGCATTGTCCACCGAGGTGGCTGCGGTCAAGGGAGGTGTTGGAGCTTGTGACGGCGCGCAAGGAGGTGGGTGTCGATCTGGGTCTGGCATGGTAGAAAGTGGTACGATTTTGGTCCAAGGGGGAGCGGGTTTTGGGTTCGTATGAAACTGTAGGAGAAAGATGACTAGGGGTTCTCTAATGACATGGTTAACTAAGTGGGGTAATTAGATTTATTTTAATTTTAAATTTAATTATCTATGTAACCCAATGTTTAAAACTCTATAACTCTCTCAAACAGAAACCGATTTGAATGCTTTAAATAGCGTTGGATTCGTAGCAATGAGACCTACATGATGAAATTGACTAAAACAGATTCTGAACTCGTCTAAATTTTTGGCAGAGTGGAAAGCGTTCAGTGAGATTTCTATATTTAATTATTAAAATTAAATTATTCCTCGCTATGTGAATTCTATATATGTATGTTGTGAAATCCATATTGTTGGTTGCTATGAAATTTGAATTGATTGAGGTTGTTATGTGGATTTGTTGATGTGATGATATTTGTGTTGAAACAAAATTGTTGAATCAAATTATACCATTGGGTTAAGGTTTGATTTATCAAAATAAAATCATTTTTCTTGTCAAACTAGAAATGACAAATTTAAAATTGGAACTTAGTTGAAATCAAAAATGATAAATTTTACATTGGAAGTTAGTTAAAATAAAGAGGACAAAAATTAACATTGCATTTTGTTGAAAACAAAAAGGACATTTCCCATTGTAAATTACGTAGAAATTAAAAAGGGTCAATTTTTGTTGGAAATAAGAAGATTTGTTTTTCACCGTCATTTTGTTAAATTAGATCGACACACAAAATAAACATTTTTGTGTAATTAGAAATGACATCAAAATAGTCATCTTGGTTGTAATGGATGGCACTCACAATATACATTTTGTTAAAATAGTAAGACATCAAAATATTCAATTTTGTTGTAATAGAATTTACACCATTAAAGTATACATTTTTTGTGAAATTGGATTGACACCATCAAAGTATATATTTTGTTTGAAATTGGATTAACACCAAAAAAATATGATTATAGGAAAAGATGACATTTTCATTTGCAAACTATTTGCAAATAAAAACATGAATAGAAAGAAATACATTTTGCATTTAAAAACATGAATAGAAAAAGATGACATTTTATTTGCAAATAAAAACATGAATTGTTTATAAATGAAACATTCATTCATTTGTATATTAAATTGTTTACAAATAAATATTCATTTATTTGTCATTGATGTACATAGTAAATTGTTCACTAATGAAACATTCATTTTTGTCTAAATCGAGAAAGAATGAAATTTAACATTCACTTTGTCATTTAATTTGAAGTAGACAAAAACAGTTATTCTTTTCCAATTTAAAAGAATAACACTAAGCACTTATTTTGATCTAATTTGAATAAGAATATAAATAAACATTCATTTTGTCAAATTTAATAGAATGTAACCAAACATTCATCTTTTTATCATTTAAATGGAGCGAGAACTTTTGTCTCACTCAAATTTTTAATAGTTATTTATTTTATAATTAAATTTAAATTAATTATCTGTGTTGGAATTGTTATTTGTTGGATAAATGTTGGTTTGGGTGCTGTATGGTGAAAAGTTTGGAATTGGAATCATGTAGCATGTTATAATAATGTTATTACTTTTTAATTTTCCAAAAACATGTTTACACAGCCATAACAAGTTTCCTGACTTGTTTATGTTGATTGGACAAAAAAATTTCACACACCGTCCTAAAGCACAATTAATAATATATTATTCGAATTTGTGTTGGTTGAAACCTCACACGGGTCTTGGGTTGATATTTGACTACACATCACCCTTATGTTTAGTTGTAAATTTCACTTTGGCTGTTATTTGAATGTTTTGTCATTATTATGGAATTAATGCAATGTTCGAAATCCATATAATTAAATTATATGGAAATTGTTGGGTCTCATTCCAATTTAGGATTAAAAGAATATTTTAATCTAATATTCAATTAGATAATTAAATGATGTTTTTGATATTGACAATTAAAAAGATTATATCTTTATTGTTTAAAAGTTACAATGAAAAGGTTAAGTTAAAAAGATTATATCTTTATTGTCAAAAAGTTACCATAAAAATGATTGAATTAAAAGATTACATTTTTAATTGTCATATGTTAAAATAAAAAGATTGATTTCAGAATTGAACATTTTGAAAAGATTTTTATTATTATATTATAATAATATGGAAAGTTCTATTTTTATTAAAAATTGAAATGTAAGTTAGGATATTTGGAAACAAAGTATTTTTAACAATTTAATAAAAAATCATATTTTTATTATGTAGAATATTTTAATAAAGTTATATTTTAAAATAGGAGATATTTTAAAATTAATATATTTTAAAAAAAAGGATGTTTTAAAATAATATTTCACAATGAAATAATTATAATTATAAATTACAATTGTACTTGGATAGAGGTTATGTTACAATTGTGGTGGAATTCTGCTCGGACCCAATCGGCATATCCAACAGCCACAAATGTTGGGCCTAATGTGAGGGGTCCAAGTACACAAATACGAAACGGGATATGACACGAGGTTAAGCCCAACTTGTGGGATAAGTCTGCGCGGAACCAACCGACATATCCAGCATCCACAAGTCGCATGCTTAATTTGGGAGGTCTGGCCCAGTATAAAATATAAATGAATAAGATAAAGAATTAGGCTATTTAATCTGTTTTAAATAACAACGCCATTTTTAACTCGAACGTGTTTATCGATTTATTTCATCCATTTTATAATGAATATTAAAAGTGCTAATTTCAAAATTAATATTTTGGGAATAATATTATTTTAATATGATAATAGATAGAATATTCAGTTTGGATTTAAAATTAAAATAAAAGTTGGAATCGTTTCATAAACGAATTTATAAACATTTTAGAATATGTTGAGAAAGGAAATCGACGAAATATATATTATATATTTATAATGGTTTAAATAGAACGTTTCGCGCAGCGACCATTCGCGAATTTCGACCGTTAACTTTGATTTGACGTAGCGGAAGATCCGACCGTCGGATTCTTCTGAAACCAGAACCTATGGGTTCGTATCGAAAAGAGTTCTCCAATGAGTATTTAAGATTTGAAATCCAATAGTTAGATTTTGAGAAATTATGTTAGATCATAATAAATGATTTAAAAGGGTTTTTGATAAAAATTCCAAGTTTATAAAGATATATGATATCTTTATCAGAATAACTGATTTATTTATTTTTTTAAATAAATAAAAGGATTTTAGAATGGTTTTATTATAATTAAGAATTTCCAATGAATAAATTGAATTGGACTTAAATGAAAATTATCTACGGATTATTTCAATATTTATTTCTGTGATTGTACGGATATTATTTTGGAAATTTGGAAGATATTTAATATTGTTATTTCTGATATGATATCCGTTGGTTTTAGAGTTTGATATTGTATATAAGTTGATATAATGTCTATTTAAAGTCTTATATCTAATATCAAGTTAGAATTTGGGTTTATCGTGGATTATGTTTTAAGTAACATTTGTTCTTTAACCCGGATTAAAATCAATTCCCTGAAGTTGATTAATCATTTAATAATGATTTTTGAAGATTAAAACTAAATGAATTTTTTAATAAATCTTTAATTAGATTGGAGGGGAATAAAGTGAGTAAAATTATTGGATTTAAGAAGTGACGAAAATGGAGTTCCACCAGTTTAACTCCATGCGATAGTTAAATCTTTAATTAGATTTAAACGGAAAATGGTAATAAAATTTACCAGAATGAATGGAGATGAATAGGTTGGGATTGGGATTAATTAATAAATAACTGCCTCGGTAAGACGTAAATACTGACTAGTTTGGATAGACAATAATTTGGTTGAATATGGATAAAGGTTTAAATAGAATCTTTTGAAATAAAAATCAAAAGGGAAGATTAAAGAATAAATTTAAAAGATTTATTTTTGATAAAATTCTTTCCCTAATAATGTGAATATTTTAGTTAAAGAATATTCTGAACTGGAATGAGGTGTTGATATGTTTATATAGCACTTGATTTTAAATCACGCGAGTTATTCGGAAAGACCGGGTTTAACCCATTCTGAATAATGAATACGACGACTAACAGTCGAAGAAATTGAAGATGGTGGGAAGACCGACGATTCTCACATCGAATGGATGTGATGCTATTGATGCCCTTGATTGGAGTAGCTACCTTGAAGGGGCTATAGTGGTATCCGTCCGGACGTACGTGTTGATTGTTCGGATATGCGAGGAATAAGGTGCCTCCGGTTTCGTTCACACCCAGAGCGGACTTGTAAATGGATGGTATGTTTGACGTTGTATTCCTTTATGTTGTATTCGTTGATCTCTGCTAAATATATATCTGTTTGGTGTTTAACACCCTTCTCTGAGACGTACATGCTTAGAGGTTATATATTGGTAGAAATCAATGGTATGGTATGGATTGACAATGTGGCATGCTAAGATGCAAGGATCAAGGCTTTTGTTGAAGAGCAGGGCCTTGTGGTTGATGATCAAAGCATAACCTGTTTAGGCGTAGCTTTGTGTATAGCGCGACTTCACGAGCCTCACGCACCCGTAAAGTCTAAAACCGGAGAAGGGAACGTAGGGAGTGCACACGTTTCTTTCTAGCTAGAGTGATGTCAGCGACCTACCAGCCGTAACATTTTTACTTATGTGGATGATGGATTATGAGGTACCTCGGTTTTATAGGTTGTTAGTGGCCGTATTAGAGGTCCAAAGGGACCGGAAAACGTGTGTTCACGCATAACTAATCCACTAACGTAGGTGTGGACCGGCCCTGCAGGATCCAAGGGTAGCCCATAGGTGTGATCCTGAGGCATTTGCTAGAGTGTCTCGAATCGGTAAGGAGACCTCCCCTAGCCTTGACTCTTGATGGAAACCAACTCTCCAATACGACATTACAGTTTTGATTATAAACCTATATATGGCGACATAGTAGGATGGGTACTATGCCGTCTACGATTGACACATTTAATTTGAAGTATTTTAAATACTAATTAGACACTAATAATAATATTAAAATATTATTTTATACGTACCAAGTCATGTTTGATCATTATAAGGTAAAACTCTATCCTTCGGTTTGCGTTGCATTGTGTGATGGGATTTAAGTCCTATAATATTTCATTTTTTTTCTAAAAAGACATTGTGTTGTTTTGAATAAAATTTGTTTAAATTATGCACTGGCAATCCAATGGAGTAAACCCGTTCCGCGTTAGCGGCGTGGTCCTGTGATTTGCCATATTGTTAGTTAGGAAATATTTCTCATACCAGTCCCATGACTAACCCGTAGTTTGTTTCACTTTGCAAACTCGGGTGCCCTCTTTCCACATGGGCAGTCGAGTAGCTTTTTGCAGATATTTATCTCTTGAGCAGGATTCTGGATCGAAGCTTATAACTGTGTCCAGAGCATTGGAAGTCTTTCGTTATGCATTGTATTAATTTATTGTAATTTAATCTTCCGCTGTTGTATTATTATTCGATGTACTATGATATTCTGTACTCTGATGTAACATTATCATAATGTAATAAAAGTCTGTCGTTATTTGTTCTAATGTGTTGTATTCCCAAAGTTAACGTATGCGGGATTTGAACAGTCTTGGTCGACTTAGCTTCAATTAGGTCCGGGCAAAATTCGTGTCGTTACATCTTATTTTAAAATTATCAGAGTTTACAATGTTCAATGTCCTTATGGAGCAATAACCATGTAACATGTAACTGAATAACAATCTATCCATCTAAAGCTGCTCAACTTACTCTTTAAACTACAAAAAATTGAGTGTAACACTTCACGTGTGCGATGCACGGGCCACTCACTAGTTAAAATATGTATATAAAAAAAAAAGGTGAACGCACCAGGTTTCAGCATTAGATCAATGGGAATGCTTGAGAAAATGGGGGGAATACCCACTGAAATCATGTTGCCCGCGCTGCAGCCGTGAGAGTTGCAGCGTGATGAGCGGATTCAAGTGGGGATTCTTCCTACTTTTTTTTTGAATGTCGATCGCTAAACGACAAACTGATTGCTATTTAAAGGTTAAACAGCGACCAGTTTGCTGTTTAACGCAAAAAATAAAATAAAAATAAAGTGTTGAACGATAAAGTGTTAAATGGCAAACTGATTGCTGTTTAACCTTTAAACGACAATCAATTTGCCGTTTAGTGCATTCTGATTAAAAAAAAAAAAAGACATTGCGAATCCCCACTCTACTGCTGGAAGAGTGGGACGTCTCCACGCTTTTTTCTTGTTCCTCGCACTGAAAATTTACATTCTGGTAGGTATGCTCTTAGGGAGATTGAAGAAGCGGAGAGTATCCACATCAGATGCAGGTTAGTCGTGCTTTTAGGTTTAAGCAATAGATAGATAAGTGCCTTCTCTCACCAACATCCTCAGTAACAAAAGTATAATAGATTCCTCTCCAAGCGAGAATCTCATATCCGAATGCTCATGACACACGCTCATATTAGGACCATCCCATCGAATTCGGGACAAGCAATGGCATAAAAGAATCCAACACAACTATTGAAGAGGAGGCTCAATAGCATTAGGTAAAATTAGGGAATGAGGAGGCTCAGTAAAAAGGGTCCATCTATTTACATCCCAATATTTGCTCTTCACACCCCGCTAATTTAAAAAAAAAATCATATCTCATTTTTTACTCTTCCCACCCCGTTTATACCAGAGTTACCCCTCTCTTTCTCATCAATATGTGTATGCTCACTTATGTTAGTTTCCAAAATTTCAAGAAAAAAAAAGAAAGATGGGAAGAGGTAACCGAAAGGAAGGAGAAATCAGATCCAAGGAACGCCGTGGTAAGATCCAAATTTCTTTTCCTGCTGCTGTATGGATCTGCGTGTTATATGAAGCTTAATGTAACCTTTTTCCTCTTTATTTTACATGCACAAAAAACATAGTATATATATATAAACATAGTGTATTTTATGATTGAAATTCTTTGTGTGTTCAAAAGTGAATGTAGTCTGTCTCATATAGTCATATTGCGTGGAAATTATCTGTGTGTTCAAGGAGTTGATGGGAAAGATCATGTTGTTATAACATTTGATGGAAAATATTCACATACACTGAGCAGAAATCTGAAGCTATGGTCTCAAAGCACAAGCAAAAGTGAATGAATGTCCTATTGCTTAAAAAAAAGTGAATCAATGTAATGTTGCACAAACAAAAGTGAATGTGCAGTTGCCTGTAATTATAAATATGCATTTGGTCCAGTGTATTTTAATTTGTGTTTGCTTGCTGTTAGGCTCTATTTCATTTAGTCCGCTACTGTGTTGATCTGTTTGCTACCCGCACTCTCTTTATGTTCATTAAACAAGCTATCTAAAAGATTATTAAAGGGCATAATTGGCATTGAAATTTTGAATTATTAACCGGGGTGTGAAGAGCAATTACTGGGGTGGAAGTAGACGGACCCCAGTAAAAAAGCAAAATAGTCTCGACAATAGGAACAAAGGCTAATACAGCTTTTGGGATCCATACATGAGGAAGGAGATAGGGAGAAGGATCTAGTTCTCAAGAGGAACGAACAATATTAGGTTGTATAAGGCATATGTCAATGGAATGACTAAAAGACTGACATCTGGTGAAAATATTTGGCTTTCAAAAGTAACAAAATGCAACTTCTACATCGATCCCTTCATCTACCCTAGCCTCAAGCAAAGAAGTCAGCGACCCCTTTGGAGTTTTTTCAATTAGGGCTTTTCCATGAACTATTCTCTTTCTACCCACTATATTGGCATCATAACAGATCACTTTACCATCTAAACCAACCATCTATTCATGCAAAATTAAGGACTGTAGAATAGAAGGAATGTGCAACAAACGCGTCGAACAGGAATGCACATTGCCTGTTCTTTCGCCTTGAGCCCAAAGGGGCTCTATGAAGTAACAAGGAAAGGTTTGCCTTCGATAATAATCGGCTCCACTTCTTGTACGACGTTTCTTCATAGCATTTGAAAACTTTAAGAAGAACATATCATAGTCCTAATGCACATTGAGACTCCCATGCAATCTCCAGACTTAGCAATATCTCTTCTTAACTACATGATATGTCGGGTTTGAATCCAAAAAATCCAACACAATACCCATTCCAGTGATCATGTGTTGCTTGAATAATATCAAATAAAGGAAACTTAACACCATTCTCCATGACATACTAAAAAATATGGGGACTTTGATCTCTAGCATTACTAGGAAATTTCATGAAGCGAGAATCCCATGCTAGTTTAGTCTTGTTTGCTTCAGGTAGTTCAAAGTTGGATATTAGAGGCCAGAACTGCTATAGTCAAAGTGAAACTTGTTCGGTCAAGCAAGTTATGGTCGAAGTGTTATCTAGATTGAGTGGTAGTGGATTAGGGTAATGAATAGAAAAGGACACGGGATTTTTCCTCCTCGCCATAAAGGGGACGAAGCGAGACGTGGTGTTAAGGAGTCGTTAGAGGAGGACGTTACGGATGAGAGATGTGATGCACATGGATCGAACGAAGGCGAGAAAAGGGGAGACGAAGATGAGAAAACCCATAATTGCAATAGATTCAACTCAATTTTGCCATGATTTCAAATCGCGGTTGCTATTGAATCGTATTTATTTACATATATCTGCATCTACACGTATGTTAAAAATTCCACAAATAATACAACAATTTCGTCTTTTATACTTAAAATATTTATTACCACTATTTCATTTAAATGATTACATTTTCTTACAAAAATAATTTTTTCCATTAACCTCAATACTTATATGCATCTTGTGGTTTGTCAAAAATAATTTTTTAGTGATATAATAATAACTTTTTGTTGGGAAATCTCGGTCTTTCCCGCTTCGTGAAGTTAAGATAGGCAATTTAAGATTAAACGTAGCAACGGAAGCGCAAGGGTTTATAATTCTCCAATATGGAGATTCTTACACTATACAAAAGAATAGTAGGATTACAAGAATATGATTACAAAAGTAACTCACACTCGGTGGCTCACCAAGCTTGAGGATAAAGACTTCCCAAGCTATCTCTCTTTTCTCTCAAAGAGGCTCTCTCTAACTCTCTAGTTTTCTTCACTCTAAGGAGTGGCTTCTCTCTTGATTCTTGGATCTCGCTCTAAGGAGTGGCTTCTTTCTTGGATCTCACTCCAAGGAGTGGCTTCTCTCTTGGATCCTTGGATCTCACTCTAAGGAGTGGCTTCTTCCCTTGGACTCTTGGATCCTTGGATGGATAGTAATGAAGGCTCCTTCTCCTATTTATACCACTTAACCTTCATGGTGAACGGTGGAGATTACTTGCATTCAAGGGTGGAGATTGATTCTCTAGAATGCTCCATACTCTCTAGGAATCTCTATACTCTTCCATTCCCTTATGCATCCTTCCATACTCTTCCATAAGGTTCCAGAAGGTTCCACACATCTCTAGAATATTGCAGAGGGTTCCACACTCTTCCACAAGATTCTAGAGGGTTCTACACTTCTCTAGAGTTCTCTGGTACATTCTAGAAAATTCTAGATTTCTCTAGAAAGGTCTAGAATTTTCTAGAAACTCTCTAATTAAGGAGGGATCCCAACAATCTCCCCCTCCCGACTTAATTGGGAGGTAGTAGTACGCCGACACCTTGACAGCAATCTTTAAAACTTCTATATTGGTACGACCTTGGTCATTATGTCAGACCAGTTCTCATCTGTGTGAACCTTGTCAAGATGTATTTGCTTTTCCTCAAGGACTCCTTGGATTGATAACATCTTTACCACGGGAAAGAATCTCTTCAAAATCAGTACTTTTTTCTTGTCCAATCCTTTGACGACTAACCAAGCTTTATAGCGAGTCTTTGAACGGTTCTCTTCGGTCATGATTCTATACACCCACTTATTCTTTCAAAGCTCTTCTCCCTTTTGGTAGCTCCACTAGTTCATATGTGGTATTCTCATGCAAGGATTGCATTTATTCTTGCATGGCTATTCTCCACTCTTCTTTATGACAATCAATCATTGCTTCTTTATAGCTTTGAGGCTCCTCCTCAACAGTGAGCGTCATTATCTTCCATCTTGAACTTACACGAGCTTGATTACAGCTACGGATGAACCTGGCTCTGATACCACTGTTGGGAAATCTCGGTCTTTCCCGCTTCGTGAAGTTAAGATAGGCAATTTAAGATTAAACGTAGCAACGAAAGCACAAGGGTTTATAATTCTCCAATATGGAGATTCTTCCACTATACAAAAGAATAGTAGGATTACAAGAATATGATTACAAAAGTAACTCACACTCGGTGGCTCACCAAGCTTGAGGATAAAGACTTCCCAAGCTATCTCTCTTTTCTCTCAAAGAGGCTCTCTCTAACTCTCTAGTTTTCTTCACTCTAAGGAGTGGCTTCTCTCTTGATTCTTGGATCTCGCTCTAAGGAGTGGCTTCTTTCTTGGATCTCACTCCAAGGAGTGGCTTCTCTCTTGGATCCTTGGATCTCACTCTAAGGAGTGGCTTCTTCCCTTGGACTCTTGGATCCTTGGATGGATAGTAATGAAGGCTCCTTCTCCTATTTATACCACTTAACCTTCATGGTGAACGGTGGAGATTACTTGCATTCAAGGGTGGAGATTGATTCTCTAGAATGCTCCATACTCTCTAGGAATCTCTACACTCTTCCATTCCCTTATGCATCCTTCCATACTCTTCCGTAAGGTTCCAGAAGGTTCCACACATCTCTAGAATATTCCAGAGGGTTCCACACTCTTCCACAAGATTCTAGAGGGTTCTACACTTCTCTAGAGTTCTTTGGTACATTCTAGAAAATTCTAGATTTCTCTAGAAAGGTCTAGAATTTTCTAGAAACTCTCTAATTAAGGAGGGATCCCAACACTTTTGTCTTTCTTTCCACTAGGATAATTTGTGATTATAAGGTTTAGTCCTTGTCAGTGTTCTACGATTCGTTTATAAAAGTGGGTTTGAAATCTATAGAAGAGTCACTGGGCACACAACATACAAAATAGTGGATTGAGGAACTCTACTGACATGTTGGAGTGAGAAGTGCCACTATAAAAAAGGATTTCCAAATAAGATGATTTCCAAAGAGAATAAACATTTAAGGATGGACTGAATACCTCAATTTTCCCTAGAACCCTTCTCAAACTCATCCATGTATATTCAGATTCCCCTTGTTAATTATGCTCCTAAGCTAAAGTGGGTCAAGGGAGAGCGAGTGATAACACTCTATAAATCTAGACTGAGAATCATGAGAGACAAATCCTTGCACTTTTGTCTTTGTACTAGGAAAGGATGAATCTACTACTTCTATAGGAGCTTCTTCTTCTCACTAGGTGTTTCTACACTGCTATCCTTTTCATCATCTTCCAACCTGGGGGAATTTTCTATTAGATTCTTGAAATCTACAACCATCTTTAATAGCAAGGATTTCTTAAGACTCTTCCTAGGACCAAAAATGAAATACCTGGTCTTATTCGGGTGAATGTTAATATGCTTGGACCCATATTTGCATAAGGCTTCGAAAGTAGCTACATACTCAAAAAGGATGATTTTCCTTGCCTATTCTGAGTCAAAGAAAATTTATCAAGCTTGGGCACAAATTTTGATTCAAGCATTATCGCCTGAAGCTGACTGAGGGCTAGTAAAACTTGATGCATGATTGATATACCTATGTGGGATAAGATGCCCTCACAATTCCTAAGCTAAGCCTAAAACTCTATAACACCCTATGTGCCTTTGAATGGCTTGTCCCCTAAATGGGAGAAATCATTGCACATATGTGCAAACCACAATTAAGATCTGAAGCCAGCCAAAAGACTTAGTGTTTTTGATAAGCTCCAAGGTTTATTATGCTGACATTAATACTCTATTCTGACTAGGTCATTTAAATTTTTCTTGCATTAGAATAGGTTCCTCTTCCGCTAGCCATTTCTTCAATATGTTTAGGGTGAAAGATCATTCATGAAATAAACTATTTAATTCCTCAGAATATCTCTTATTCCTTAAAAGGAAGGATCCCTATAATCTGACGAAAATCCCAAGGAATCTATAACTACTTAGATTTAGACTGTCGTTCTCACTTTGTATATCATTCTGAACCTTATTCTGATACTAAGTTGTAACGCTCCCTTTGATACCTACACTAACAAAGGATATTACCATGTAATATCATCTACTAGGGATGAGAATAAGGCTGATTAGAAGGGACCATCCGCAAATATTGCTTTAAGTGAGTATTGACACATTAAATTGAGTGGTAAAGTATTCTTTTGAGGTGGAATTGATGTATACAATCTTGGCTTAGAGTGATAATATAGTCGCTATAATATTTTCTCTGAATAGTATAATACTTCTCAATGCATGGAACCACAAAGTGTACGGTAATATATACACACATAAACACATGTATATACTGAAAAGATCATATATATATATATATATATATATATATAAAGAGAGAGAGAGAGAGGAGGGTTCCTCTACACCTCTTCTATTGCACGTGAACTCTCCCCCTTAATCTCCACCACCCATTTCTCGAAATATACACACTCATTCAGAGAGAATGAGTGGGGAAATGGGTGATGGAGATTAAGGGGAAGAGTTCACATGCAATATAAGAGGTGTAGCGGAACCTTCCTCTCTCTCTCTCTCTCTCTCTATATATATATATATATATATATATATATATATATATATATATATATATATATATACATACATACATACATAAATACATACATACATTATAAGTACAACCCAAGACAAACATAATAAGTACAACATAAGAGGGGGATAGTGATAGGTGTACAACTTGACTTACATAATAAGTACAACCCAAGACAAACAGATATACATAAACAAGGTCTCTATCTTAACACTTTTATGCATAATATACAACATAAGACTATACATCAAAAGACAAGATAAACACTTAAGAGATAGGCTTCAAGTTAGGCAAGCTCCAGGATCAAAAAAAGATAATTAAAACACCCTGACTTGACCCAAGTGTTATTTAAATAATAAACTAGTCAATCCTGCAACATTTTAGACTATAAGATGGTATGACATAATGAACATAAATATCGAAAAGAATAAGCATATTTGCATATCTCTAACTAATGAAAGTACATATACTATAATAGTAATCTTTAAATGGATAATCTCATTCTAGTGAAAATTAAAAATAATATAGGTAACTTATGAGGGAATAGTCAGAAATATCTAGTATTAGCCACAACGACCGGGTATCTTCAAAATCTCAGAAGTCACCAAAGCAAGAAACTCAAGTATAGCCCTTTATATGTGCAAAATTGGAATCAAACGAAAACAAAATTAAATCTCAATTCTTATAATATAACTAAATAACATAATACGCCATAAATACATAGAGATGAGTTAATGCTTACCACTCATGCATGCAACAATGAGGTGTGGTTCCCTCTAGGTTAGATGTATGATTCCCTCTCAAAAAGTGCTACAGTCCTTCGAGGACTGAGGTATTTCCCCTTTGAACGTCAAAAGATGAACTCGAAGGTTATGTCGATTACAAAAATTAAAATCAAGTTAGTATTTAGGCAATGTTGAAAACACATGAGGTACGATCCCCTCATAGATAAAGTAATTTGGAGGCATACTCGAAGGTATTGCCTAACTACAGACGGACCTGGAGGTCATGCCTAATTAAAGATGAGCATGATGCCATGCCTATCCTTAAATAGGAGCAAAAAGGTGTGTCAAGCATTAATGAAGTACTTCCCCTATAGACAATCTGGAACGTACTCAAATTAATGCCAAACATAAAGTGCCATTATTAGTGACTGAAACAATTTCACTAAAGATGTAACACCCTAAATTTTAATAAACAATTATTAAACAAAGAAGATTAATAAATAAAATATTAATTAAAATAATACTTAGAATTGGGTTTAAAGGATTTAACCATTGCATCTGTTACGAAATTCTATTTCAGATAGAGTTTTAGTTTTCGTAAATCGGACGACAAATGAATAAGTTTTGATCAATTAAAGTGTGAAATTTAATTAGAAAATTTAATAAACAATCAAAACTAAATCAACGATGAAATGGGCACCCATCCCGTGGATCGACACTTGTGTCGACCCACATAAGAGTTGGGTCGACCCAGTGCGAACCAGGCACAAAACCGTGCCTGGTCGATGTCGAGCCTGGTTCTAGAATCTTCCATGTTGATGTATTGATGAGGTGTATTCTACGTTTGAGATTAAAAACCTAAAATTCTAAGGCCTAAATTATCCTTCCACGCCTATAAATAGACTGCTACTCTTCACTATTTCCCCACGCCACTTATTCTTCATCTTCTTAGCCTCCACTTCATTATGCTCTAAAATGAAATAAAATTGGGGAACAAATTAGAGTGCTGTTAAATTGTAGATCTGAAAGGATATTCTTCTTTTTTAAAGGCCTTTTTCTGGATCTACAATATTTCTCTGTGAGTTTTATGTGATATTAAGATCAGCAAATTACATAAAAAGGATTAAGATAGTAAAATATATTGGATATGAAAGTTTTACATTTAAAATGTTCATAAGTTTGTCTTCTACAAGTTGTTGTTCAATTCATTTACCGTTTATTGTTTATTCCATTTTCAGTTGTTATTTATTTATAAGCAAATTATTCTTCTTCCCTTTCTCTGTTATTATTTTATTTACAGTCTTGCAATGCCTTATTAATTTATTTTGTTCATTCCTGAGTCTAATCCTTACGAGTAGCCTAGACCAATTTTCTCCTTTTTATTTGTATTTGCGCCGAGACTAGGCCTTTACCGTCTAAATTGGGTCAAAATGGGAATAATATGAAAGAATGTCAAAAAGGGGATTTTGGACATATTGAGAATTGGTGAATATTGCAGTCGATTTATGGACTGTAAATTAGGGCAAATTCAAAATGCAAGAATGCTCAAATTTATGAATTTGAATAAGATATAATTAATTAGACATTAAGTAACATGTAATTAGAAAACATGTGAATTGGAATAATTTACACTTAATTGTACATTAAATTAACATGTAATTGTAGAACATCTAAACAGTGATAGATTGGACTTAATTGGACAATAAGTGACACGGGGAAGGGTTGTATAAAAGATTACATTTATTTAGAATGTTAATTACAACCTAAGAATATAACATGTGGTTGAATTGGGATAATTAATTAAATTATACGTGTTAAGTTAAAATTTATGATTAATAAGCTAAGGGGTCCGTTCTAATGAGATATAAAGGGCTTATAGAAATTCTACCTATAATTTGGTGACAAAGTCTAGTGGTGACTTGTGTCAAGTACATTTTTTGTATGGGAACCCATAGCAGTCGGTATCCCTGTATTATTATTGAGTCTCGCACTAGGTAGAGGCTAGGGAACGCTTTACTGAACTAGATAGTAAGAGGTCCAAACGAGATGGGTACGGGTGTGTTACGACGGAATCATGAGCATGCATTTTTCCGAATGGGGAAGATAAGATGTTGTAGTGCCAATGATTAAGGCAATGTCTTTTAAATTGATGGGTTTGGGACTGATAACCCCGAATTCCATAGTTGGCACATGTTATTCACATCTGGGAAAGAAGCCTGTTACAAACTGGAATTTTCGACCTCGAAAATCGACATTTACACATCGTGTCGAGTATTCAAGTATCGGAAATACCGGATCATTATTAGAAAGAAGTTAGAGGGTGAGAAACAGAAAGAAAGAAAGTTAGAATAGAAGAAGAAGAAGAAGATCACAACAGAACAGAATCAGAGTAAATACGAATGTCACAGCGGAATGAATAAAATGTATTATATAACATAAATTTTGAAATACAATCTTATAACTGTATATATACATACCATTTTAGAGTACAACACATAACATCACAGTGGAAATAAACTCTCTCTCTCTATATATATATATATAATGTTGAAGCCTCTTATTCCAAGCTCCTCCAAGTATATCTAAAAAATCCCGACTACTTGATTGCTCGTACAAATTTTGGGCACCTAAGAGTTTAGGGTAGAACAAAATAAAATAAACTCTGGGTCAGTCATGGGACTGGTGTTAGTAAACTCCATTCATTTGGTTTAACTTTTAAAAATCCTTTTCAAAAGAAAGGAAAATCGTAAGACCGATCCACACATAAATACAGATGGTTTTTACCTTACGATAACCCAACATTCCTTTAAAACAATATTATTCTCATATTATAATAGTGTCTAATGCAAGTAAATAACAATCTAGCAGAACGCTTGCATATCATGCTCTATATACATAATGTAAAATCAAAACCGCGGGCTCTTATTGGGAAATGGATTTCCAACTATGACAAAGTATGGAACCACCTTCCAATCAGTGTACTCTAGAGGGGATACACTGGAGTTCAACAAGATCATCTTGCAACTCGGCCACACATGACCAACCATTCAATTCGCTTGAATGACTCGAATATATTGTCACCTTACGTTAGGTATACCAACATAACCGTTCCCGAGAGATACAAAAGAGAAAGAAGAACAAAAATAAATATTCTCTAGATGGTGAAAATATACCCTAATCGGGAGCGACCCACTTAACCATGCTGCCTGCCTGATTTTCTTCATTTCCCGGTTGATGAGGCTTGAGGTCATAACGTATCTTTTGACAGATCACACCTTCATTTACTTTGAATGTCACATCGTCATACCCACCAAATCACAAATTGATTTCTCCAAAAATACCATGGGTATAAAGTTAAAAGAAACGAATTCCTTCGCCACCAAACGTAAATACGTTTGAAGAGATTAACTTACGCAGTCTATTAGATATACTCTGTCAGATATCCGTCCATACAAGTTGTCCTAGGACTGGACAAACCGAAGGCACTATTATGTAAATCCATCTTAGGCAATTTTTACCTAGGATCGCTAGAACAACCCTTGCACAAACTTCGTCTTCATCATATTTGATTCGCAATGCAAATGCTCATACAGAGTGGCTTTCTGATAACAAATTTGATCCTGGTCTCTCCATTTTGACAACGGAAAAATAGTAAAAAAACTTTGATAGCCGGTTATTTAACTATCACTGGAAAACATCCATATAAACAATGATCTTATTTCCAAATGAAAATTATATCGATCAACCATCAATCAACACTGATCCCCTTTAATTTGATTTATCAATAACTTATTCACTTCCTAATATCCTTTCAATGTCTTTACCCGAATATTTCCCCAACTCGTTTGGCCTCTCATGATTCTGGAAAAACGTTTCCATCTAATTTGAACTATTAATTTTCTATATTGCAGAAAATATATCCTTTTAACATCAGAAAACATTTCTATATATATTCCCATTTTCTAATTTTCTATGTTTAGAAAATAAATGTTATCATTGAAAAACATTTCCATTTCTTATATTCATGCATCACTATCCTTCCACATCCATCAGTCCCTAATTGTAAATTAGTAAGAGAACAACTTCCTAAGTATTAACCCCGAAGGCCGAAACCAACATCAGATCAACACCCAAGGAACCATTCAACTCAAATAATTTCCAGTCATTTCTGATTTCCTCTTTCATTTCTAAATTTCTTATTAAATCATTGCTTAAGCGATTCTCAGATTCAGTGTACGAATCATTATTGATTACAACGATAGCGCTATAATCCCTATTTCCAAAATATTAACTTTAAAATATAACTCTTATTCATTAATTTAAATAAATGAATAGATAAATAAATAAATCTTGGTAAGAACGGAAAGTAAATAGTACTCTCCCACATTTGATATAATCAAATTTAATGTAACTCTCTTTCGAATAATCTCCGTTCGATTAACGTTCCGAACATCGGAATAAACTCACTGTTTCAGGTCAACTCAATTTCTAAATTCACTTTTGAATTTATCAATTCCAATATTTACTAGTTTCCTTTTATAACCAATTAAATCTACAAAACGTTTTCTTTTAAATCATTATTCATTTTAAAACATGAATAATATTTCTCCATAGAAAACTGGACTTGTTTTATCAAATCAAATCCTGATTTTTATTCATAAATACTGTTACAGTTTAAAACCTCATCTATCAAGTTTACAAATTTACATTCATATTTCACTTTATAAACTCCATTTATAAATCAGCTTCTTGTTATTTATATATCAAGTTTATACCTTAATCTTGATTACACAATCGATTATATGTTATTGGTTTTAAACCAAATATTAACTATCTTGTCAAATTCTGTATTATAATATCATTCTAAAAATAGACTATTTTAAATATTCAATATAGTCGAATTCTAATTATAAATCCTCTTGGATTTAATTCAATTATATTATATATCGAATATCCAAATAATTTCATTGTTTTTCTTTGAAAACTATTCTCATTTCCCTTTTTAAATTTCATTCTTGAATTCATATTTCCAAATTATCCAACAATCATTATTTCATATCATTTGTAAACATCGTTTCAAAAATCAACTACTTGTTTTTATAAAACTGATTAAATAAGTTATTATATTCTAGCCAATCGAAGTTCAATTTCTATTTTAAAAATAGATTTTCCTTTTTAAAACCCCAAATTCTTTCCCAATATATTTGAATATATTTTACGGTATTTAAATACAATTTATTTCAGGGTCAATGTTATTCAAACATTCCGAGCATACAAAAATCAACCCCAGATTATTCGTCACATCATATAATGCAATATATGAAAAACAACAACATAATTATTGAGGAATCCAGTTGGATCCCTCCAACCTATTTCCCTACATCCACAGATGTTAATGAACATAAATAACACTAATTTTGTATCATTATGAAATATTATAACAAAACAGAATTAGTATTCAACTAACGACTTATATATATAACTATATAATTTATTTCAGCCAATTATTAGAAATTCATCCAAATAACCATCACACATCATTCAATCATTATTTATCAACTTAAAAATACATTTATAAAATTATAAAACTAGACATAATTAGTGAGTTTACTCACATTGGTCATCAATTGTTGAACGTTTACCTGTCGATAGATCCGTTCAGGCGTTTTATTTTGCTATAAATTCAAACGAGCTCCAGATGGCTCTAAACCAATTCCAGTATGTAGCCTGCGACCATACGATTCCAATGTGACAAACGGTTTGTAAAACTGATAAAGTTATGTGCAAGATATGACCTTAACAAATTTATATACTATTTTCATTTCAATTTTAATTAAATATATTTTGTTTTTGGCATTACCCTTTAATTCTCAGCCCAACCACCCTCTTAAAAGCCCAGACCCGCGTCTCCCCATTTCTTCTCCAAATGATTCAAAATTCTCGTAACCGCTACACCACCATGCCATTACCGTGCTTTAACTCCCCTTCCCCGCCTTCATACTTAATGAAAAATCCAAAAAAATCATCATTCACTTCCTCTTCACAAATGAAATCACCTCCGCCTCCTCTCGTCTAACTCGATGCCACCACCTTCGATCCATCCTCTGGTGTAAAGCAAGTCAGTGTGTCATTTTTTTTCTTCCTGAACCCCACTCCTTTCTTTCATACACCTGATTGACCACACATGCTTACATGCATGTCCATTTACAACCATACGCTTCCTGAAGCCAACATGTCCCCTTACTGTTGCTCCCCCATGTGTTTCAACAGGAGTAACATTGCCCATATAACCCATGCACACGCGAATAACTCATTTGTCAACCAGGCCTTTTCTATGCGTGTGTTTCCAAATGTGCATAGAGGAGAAAACAATATTATAAATATATATGTAAGGAGAAGAAAATGAGGAGAGGTTGATGTGTTAATTTCCCAAGAGATTTCTACCAGGATGATTGAAGGATCAATTTCTCCATTTTTTCTGTTTCCTTATGTGAGGAACAGGCAGTGTTAATGTGGGCAACATGGTGTTTACATAGGTGAAACTACTTACAGGAAATGAATAAAAATATCAGTGCCTAGGGGTCGTTCTCTTGTATATACAGATAGGTATACACATATAGCTCCGCTGGACTTGATGTTTATTGCTGGAGTACCTAACATGAAAAGAAATTGGGCAGCTAAGAGTATGTTATTACATTAATGAGAACGTGGTGTAGGAGTGTTTACTTCATGATGAAGATAATGTAACAGAAGATAGCGAGCATTCATGTTATGTAAAACTTTGTTCGTTTATGGACCGCTATCGACAAAAATATGAATACAATTGTAACGGGCAATGTTCCATGATCCCAAAAACATAATAATTGACAAGTTAACTTATTCTGTGAAGTTCCAAAATTGCTGATTTAGGGTGCAAAATACATTAAATGAAAAAGTTGCTTATTTTCCAAATTAAAAATTATGGAAAAATTCTATAAATTAAATTAACAATACGTCTTAAAAATCTTATCCAAATTCGAAACAAATATTTTATTATAACTAAGTAAGTCGTTATGCTTTATAAAAGATTCCATAGTGACTTTCTAAAAGTTTGATTTGAACATAACTTATAATCTATAAGACGAAATCTCAGTTTTTCACTTCTATTAGAAAAATATAATTAAATAGATCCAACGTTTCTTGTTTCGAAGAAATCCGACTTATAACGAACCTTGTATATCCATTTGAAGTTCAAAACGTAATATTACGATCTATTGCGATATTATGAGCTCGATTATAATTATATTATAATTAATACGTTCAAACGTCGTTAAATTAATGTATTTGTTATTATAACTCGCATATAAACCCGACTAATTATCTTAATTTATCCAATTCACACAGTATTGTCAATTCAACTATTTCCGACTATTTCGGAAACTAAAATTTGTTATCCCATTATTTATATTAATTAAATAATCAAAATTATTTAATTCAAATTGTTTAAATTGCCAAATTACTTATTTAAAATAAGTAAATTAAATTAATTAATTATTAAATCGCAAAAAATCCGATATGTTACAAAGCCGATCAATGGATAAAAATTATGTAAAGACTAATTATGATATTTTGGTAATTGGTGCAGGAATTTTCGGATATGAATGAGAAGCCTATCTTATTTCATGTTTTCTACTTTATTATACTTTCATGTCCATTATTGTTCATCTATCTATATACTTCTTTATCTTATGCTCATGCTAGAAATTACTAGAACTCACCGGACTTATGTTTAATCTAGTCCGTTTTCTCTCTCTCTCTCTCCCTTTCCCCCATGTTTTTAGGGTGGGGGAACGCAATAGTGCCTTTTGATCTTTTGGATCATCTTGGTCTCGGACCATTTCTTGCTTCATGTATTACTTCAGTACTTGCTTTCTATTGTAGTTACTTATGAGGTAGATTATTTTTGGGGTTTTATTCTTGTACTCTGGTGTTTTTCTTTCCATGAAACAGTTTGTTCTATGATGAAGATTTCATGGTATTTTGAATTATAATCAATGTTGTGATTGATTTAATAATAAATATTTTTAAAAGTTTTCGCTGTTTTTTACATTTTGTCTTGCGAATTTCTGTCTTTGTGTTGTTACTTTATACCTATGCGTTTCACAAAACTTAATGCATCCTCATACGGGTGACATTTAGGGATGTGGGGTATCACGTTTGGTATTAGAGCCATGTTACAAGATCAGAAAAAGGTTTTTGAAAAAAAAAAGTATTTTCAAAGTAAAGGTGGGATTTTTAAGTAAAACCTATTTTTGAAAAATATATTCCTTCAAGTCAATTACAATATTCTTTTGATCTCCTTTTGAATCCTCGTCTCTTCTCTTTTCAGCATGTCTTAGGATCCCAATTTCCTAGAAGGCATTCCCATTCCAATACGGTTCCGTAGATATGTAAAAGCTATGGCACCTACCGAAGCGCAAGGAAATGCCACACCCCCAACTGCAGCCGCTATAGTTCCACCTAATCCAGTAGTTTACTTCTCTAAGCTCTGTAAGGATTTCTATGCGAGAGACGGCAAGTCATTCTTGAAAAGGAGAGTTACGTGGAGGCTCGCAATTGGTCTAGGGAGATGGATCGTGTGTTTGGATTGTTGGAGCCAGATGAATAAAGGAGGATTCAGTTGGTCGCTTGACAACTGAAAAGGGAAGCATCATATTGGTAGGAGGTAGCTCAGGCAGAGCGAATTGCGGGTACATTGGATGAGTTCAAGGATAGATTCGAGATGAAGTTTTCAACACTAGCCGAGGAAGGAATGCAATTGGAGAAGTCCTTAAGACTGAAATTCGAGATGAAGTCCTTATCAATTTAATTATTTCTTGGTGTTTTCTAATCGTATGATCAAATGATAAATCCAAACGCTATGAAATTCGAAATCCGATAATAACACACTATTACAGATCTGATGGAACTGGTTTTGTTGAATTTTAAGGTCGTTCGAAAAATCATTGTTATCATATGTTAATTTAAATCGTTTTAAAATATAAATCGATTTATAGCAATCAAATTCATTGATAATAAATTATTGTTATCGTTTATATTCAAATAGAATTTATATTGATCGACGACTGAATCGTTTAGATTCAGTTTTAACTTAGAATCCAATTATATTTCGTTTTCGTATTACGATAATACAATATCTTTGAAATTAATCGTATATTGATTATTAAATCGATAAATTCAATATAAAAATCCACTTATTATTCCAATTCAAAATTTAAAACTAATTTAAATGTTCAATATTAAACGACCAAAATTCCAGGACGTTACACTCTCATACCGTTGTCCTATCCTATTCATCCTATGGAGCAAAAATGGTGGTACTCCATATCTAACACCCCTCGTGTTTTAGTAAGTTTAATTACGTTCTACCATTTCAATTCTTTATTGAAAGATTTATTAAAACTCTAACACAATTTTAATCTCTATTTCATTCAATCTAATCTTTATTGAAAGATTTATTAAAAACTCTAACATAGTTTTAATCTCCAAAATCATTATTCAATGATTACTTAACTTTGGAAGCCAATCTGTCTTTAACTGGGTTAAAGAATAGATGTTATTCAAGACATCATTCACGACAAACCCAAAATCCAATTGTATATCAAATATAAGACTTTAAATAGAAATTGTATCGACTTATATTCAATATCAAATTCTAAAATCAACAAATACCGTATATGTAATAATGATATTAATAACTTCCAAATTCCTCCAAAAGTACCCGTTTAACTTCGGAATCCAATATCAAAATATCTGAAGATTGTTTCCATTCGAATCCATTAAACTTAAGTTTGAAAACTTTTAGTTTAATCTTAAACTAAATCCCAAAATATTTATTTATTATGTTGAGTAAATCAAGTCAAAAGTCCAAAATTTCAAATCATAGTTCAAAACCTCACAAAACTTGCTCAAATCATTTTAAAATCATTAACTATGAGTTATCATGATTTTTCCATATTTTTAATAATTTTTATAAGTTCCATTCAGTCGGTTTCCAATTCCGGTCATCGAACTGTATTTATAGTGACCTTCTCAAAATTTGAACTTATCTTAAATCTAACTGTTGGATCTTTAAACTTTCTATTCCATTTGAAAACTCTTTCCATTCTGAACCCAATGTTTTTCGTTTCAGGAGAATCCGACGGTCGGATCACCCGGTATGTCCATTCAAAGTTAACGATCAAAATTCACAAACTACCACTACGCGACAAGTCCTATTCAAACCAAATTCGATTTATAATTAAAATTAAATCGAAAACACTTCATTAATAATTTATTAACTATATAAAACATTTATAATTATTTTTGAAAATATATTTCAATTATTTCTCTTGAAAATCAAATGTTCCAATATTTAATCCTTTTAATATTATTTTAATAATTAATATAATATGATTTTTCAAATCTTATTATTTGAAGTCAAATTTTCCTGAAGTCCATTATAAAAATAAATAAGAAAGGTTTGAAAAGGAACTTTTATTGAAACCCTTTCTATATACGCCAACTGAACTTCAATTTTACCTATTACCATTCATTTTAAAAATAAAACTTAAACAATCCATAACTATATGGAAATAAATTCAAATCGTTTTATTCCTTTTACGAACATTCACCGTAATTTTATAAACTTTGTGTCCATCCAACATTAGACATCAAATTCAAACTTTTATTTTTCACTGAATATTTTATTAATAAAATATTCAAATTAATTCTGAATTGGAGTGAGGTTCAACCAATCACCATATAATTCAATTTATATGGATTTCACACACCATTAACATCTAATAATAGTTATTACTAACTATTAACATCCACTTACCACATATTGTAGTATGTACCATATAAGCCTTAAACATTAACGCTTATATGTCTTTGTCAATTAATAGATTAACCGCAATATCAATCAATATCAATCATCAATGTTCAACCAATCATTGTCCAATTACAAAAATAGGGTAGTTATCAGTATCCATTAACTAGTAATTATTTATTACTTTCTAATGACCATTTAAGGTTCAATCAATTTCCAGGTCAATACTATTAGTTCTATGTGCCATATACCCAAGCAAATACATGAATATTACTTAAAAATCACTTTTTTATGCTAAACACAAGTAAACATTTATCATAAACCCAGATCATCATAATCATCAAGTAATTACTAACTTTGCAAACATGTTAAAACTAGTTATATTAACTAAACTAGTTAACAAAACTTGAGTAAGAGATTTTCACCGAGGGATCCACTAATCCAATCTTTTATGTAGGATGCTCTCACTCCATTACCGCTTCACTACCACTTCAAATCACCAATTATTATTAACAATATATATATATATAATTATACTTATACTTGAGAATGGAAGAGAAAAAATAAACTTTTAGGCGATTTAAGGGCCCGGAAGCAATGTGGGGACAACGACATGGGGGAGATGGGGTCCACCATGCTGGTGGGTGGAGGAAGGGGCTGTTGTAGGGCTATGGGGCCCAGACGTAGCTTTTGTGGGGTACAAAGGTGAAGAATTTGGGTGTAAATGGCTAAGGGGTGGTGAAATTAGGGATTCAGGGTTTTTGAGTGGAGGGGAGGTCACAACACAAGGAGGAACTGCTGGAGGAGTTTCCAGTGTGGGGAGGAGCTACCGGTGGTGCGGCAAAGGGATGGTGTGGGTGGCGGCCATGGAGGAGGAGGCTTGGAGCTAGGGAGAAAGAGGAGAAAAGCTTAGGGAAAAGGAAGAAAATTAAGTGGAAAAATGGTGAAAGGTGCTTGGTTTTATTAGAAGGGTGAGTGAAGGATTGGTGAGGTGTCGCAAGATGGAGGAAGTGGAGAAAACACAAGACACTTCAACAAAAACAAACTTGTATTTTTGATTTGTTTTAATAGGAAGTTTGTTTTTGTTCTGTCACACGTTTAACGCTCGTATGACTAAACGGTAAATCCGATTGATATGAAATTTTGAATCCTAGCATGTTTCATAGTTACGGATCCAATGAAATAGGTATTGTCGAATTCGGATTCTGTTTGACCATCCGTGTTATTATTTTGTTACATTGTCACTTGAATTTGATCGGTTGGCCCGGTATGCGCTTATTTTTCGTATGCTCACATACTAACTCCGGAAATTATGAAATTTGAAACCTTACCATTATTTGACGTTGTGGATCAGATAAAATTGGTCTTGTTTCGGAGACCGTTTTCAAAATGGCCTTATTTCTAGCTTTTACAGAATTCTAACTGATTTTTCAATATGTGTTTATATTGTGTATGCTTACACACCAACTCCAAGTGACTTGAAATTTTAAATCTAACCATAATTTACTATTCTGGATTCGATGAAAGTGGTTTCATCAAAATCCGAGGTTGTTTGCAAAATATCTATTTTTAGGCTATTGAAATAATATTAAAATATCAAATTTTAATATATTTACTTTTAAATCACTTTTTGTAACACCCCGTATTTCTGTTAACACTAATATTCACAAATTAAAGAATAACTAATCTCATATGTGAGAAATAAGGGAAACGGGTTGCGCCATTGTGTTCGTCTCGGAATTCTGGTTGAGATAGAGTCTGAGTTTGCCTGAATTTGTAACACCCCACCTCCGCTAGGGTGGCTCTTGCAAGTACTCTGACTTTGGAGGGCCGTTTGAATCAGGTAAACATGCATAATGATATATCAAGGCAGAACAAGAACATATGTATATATGTAAACAGAGTAAATAACATAGATAAAACAGCGGAAGATTTCAAACCATTTCAAAACAAGTCTGGTACAACATAATGTCAACTTTCTAAATAAACAAGTCTAGATAAAAACAACATCAACTGAAAAACTGAAATACATAAGTACTATCCCCAAAATAAGTGATAACCATAGCTAGCTTCATGTCAAGACCGTACATGAGCTAAAATCCCACAAGCAAGCGATCAGAAATCCAAGCTAAGCTCCAATATTCCCTCCCTGAGAACCTGGGGGGGGGAACGGAAGAAAAGAGGCGAAAGAAAACAGGTCAGTCAAAAAGACTGAGTAAGCCCTACTACAATCAATGTAAACTGATAAAGTTAACTGACATGGGAAGCAGGTATGATCATAAGGATAACAACATACTAGCATGATGATTAACCAACAAGGTAGATAAAGGTGTCATCGCATAATCAGGTTTAAGGTTTTGCACCACAGGTGTACTAGCAAACTAACATGACTTGAATAAGCAAGTATTGATCCCTTGGCCCAAGCTTTGGCCCAATAACATGAAGTGACCCCAATACGAGGTCCAACCAAACGGTCTAGTCGATCGGCTCCCTATAAGCCTGACTCGTCACGTGTTGGTGTCCATACGGCCCAAACATAATTGTAGTCAGACTGTGCCGGGTCTCCCGTCGGGTGTATCAAGCCCTAGGGTGTCAACCCCTGGACACCATAAACATGCGTGCACAGTCTCGATCTACTGGTACCAGTGCATGTTTTCCCCGGCTTCGGACTGTGTGCACGACCATAGTCCGCCCGGAACTACACCGGCGTACCCTTCTTCCGTCGTTTTTGGTCACTTACCTCCAGTCCAGTAATCGTGCTCCCTCCCTAGCCTAGACCCTAGGGCATTAATGATACAAACTTGGGATTACTGCTGGAGTGGACCCCCATTGCTAGGATTTTTCTAGTGGGTTAAGTACGGTTTAACCCTCTTGCTAATCATGGATTAACTTGGTTAAGTGTAACGATGAGTTCACGACTTAACCCTGATTAATCTACCAAGCCCAAATCGGTTAAGTATTAAGTGGACCATGACTTAACCCTAATCACGAGGCATTAATTAATTTTATGCGCCTTAACCTCTCACATTAGACTTTGTTGCGGTTACTAGTTAAGCCGGTCGGTTCCGGGTAGCTTTACACCACAACTTGGTCTAACCTCGGGTTCAAGGTACAACATGACCAACTTCTCACATTGGGTCCTATTGTTTGTAGCAACTAGTTAGGCCGGTCGGTTCCGGGTAGGTTTACGCTACAAACTCAACCCAACCTCGAGTTGGTCACACTTATATTTTCTAAGTGTCATGTCCATCGTGTTTCCAAAACACATTACAAGTTTTCAAGCAATTGGGTAGATCTAACTTAATAGGTAAATTCCCAATGGGTAGACCTAACTTAATAGGTAAATTCCCAATCTTATGTTTTTATGTCTTTTAAGTTTACCCAACCCCAAACGCAATCCCATCGCTTACATATCGCAATAGCGCATAAAGGATAGAAAGAGAGAACTTGGCATAATCACGACATAAAGGTGTTGAAGCCACAAGTTCAACATGGTGGCATATGAAATGTACACATGTTCATATACTTGATATTACATTTTTAGGCCTCAAAAGCATGCATAAAACCAAACTTAGCATATTGGTGATACATGGTGATAAATGACATGTAGAAATGGCCATAGGTTCGCATTTAGCCTCACATGCAAGTTATCATAAGAGATATGATAACTTACATGTTGCCAAAATGCAACCTTTAGCATAAAGCTTAAAGCTTTATGTTCATATGCTCAAGATAAGCTTGCATAACATGATAACATGAACAAAATGATCACCCCAAACTTGCATAACATACATGGCAAACTTGCATATCATAACATAGCAAACTTGCATAACATAACATGACAAACTTGCATATAAACTTGCATATCATAGCATGATAAACTTGCATATCATAACATGGCAAACTTGCATAACATAACATGGTTAACTTGCATATCATAACATGGCAAACTTGCATAACATAACATGATTAACTTGCATATCATAACATAGCAAACTTGCATAACATAACATGATTAACTTGCATATCATAACTTAGCAAACTTGCATAACATGATAAACTTGCATATCATATCATAATGATCAAACTTGCATAACATGACATAGTAAACTTGCATATCATGGCAAACTTGCATATCATACATTTAACTTTAGAGTTTAAGTATGAAAGTAGAATAGGGCTTACTATGCTTATGAAGACACAAAAATATGACAAAGCCCTTATGAAATCAAATAGACCCAAAATGCAAGCTTCAATAGAAAAACCCTTGAGCCAAAATGATCAAAACCCTCGCTTTATGATGTAAATATGGAAACTTGACTTGAATGCAAGCTAATGACACTCATACAAGCTTGAAAACACTTGTATGCATGGAAAATCTCTCATAGAAATAACTTAGGAATTTTATGAAGAGAGTGGAGGCCATGAGAGGATTGATTTTGCCGTAGTTTAGTTACTTGAATGAATAATGTTGATTTAGGGTTAGGTTAGGGCCTTATTTATAGAGATTAGGACTAGTTTCAACCTTAGGATTAAACCCTAGTTCCAATCTCAGCCCTTAAAACCGAATCTGTCCCCCAAACTCAACACAAACCCAAAATGGTGCACCAGGCAAAACTGCCCGGCTGGACCAAGTCGACAGCCAAGTCGACAGGGCTGTCCACTTGGGTCCAACCAAGTCGACTCCCAAGTCGACAGGGCTGTTGACTTGGGTGCTCTGGCGGGAATTTTCCCGCCTAGCCCAATCTGACCTAATTTTTCAAATTCAAACTTGAATTTGAAATCTGTTTTTTACTTTTAGATTTTCTGAAAACTTCATTAGGCCTTAATCGGGTCATACGGACTCCGATTTTTGAAAACTCGGACTCTATTTCGCGTATTTTTCCGAGACGAACGCAATGGCATAGCCCGTTTCCCTTGATTCAGATTTGAGAATTAAATTATGCCTCGATTTACGTTATAACAGGTTATTGAAAATACGGGTTGTTACATTCTCCCCTCCTTAAAGGATTTCGTCCCCGAAATCTCTAAGTTAGGAAGAACGTATCCTACCATCCAACATCCCTCTACTCAAAACATCATCCACGAGCAATCATTGTCCTTACAAGATTCTAAATGTTGTATGAACATATGCAAAGGTGTGTGTATATGTACTTATCTAATGCAAATATCATCAATGCAAATTATGTTAGTGAAATGAATCCATATGTATGCAATTCCTAACATAATGTATAAAATCTATATGCGTGCACATAACATACATCCATATGCAACATCCATGTGATAACACAAAAATTTTCATCCATGAATAAGCGTAAACACTCATGCATATGCAATATGAGGAGTGTGTGAGCCGATCTAGTGCCTAATGTGTATAATGCATCCACGAGTAACCACTTGCAAACACTTGCAACCACTTGCAAACATCAAGCATAACATGTTTCAAACACATGTTTCATCCAAAGGGTTTCTACCTAAGGTTCTCATGACAAGATTAACATGATAAACTAGATAAACAAGACAAACATGGATAGCAAAAGATATGCTACAAAGAGATCGGGAAGATGAGCAGTATATACTCCTTTTGGATTACAAGAAATCCCTTCCTAACCCAACCCAATCCTATAAAAGCCCAAAAGGTTTAGTCAACCTAACGGACCCCTTCAAACCCTGACATGTATTACTAGCCAATAAGTTGTACCTCCCAACAGAAATAGGACCGAGAATGGGACCGAGAGGATATACGTAACAAGATAACATGCAAGTAAGTTTCACCGGAAAACAGGGATCAAGGATATACTCATAAAAAGAGATATGATGCGCGTATCTAGCTTCCAGTCTTCTAAGTCACGTTTCCTTGAGCTTAACTCCACTATGACTTGACCGTCTTTTACTTCATGATTCCTTGACTTCTTAACTCTTATTTCCAAATATGAGTTGGAACCCATTTCATTGTCGCCTCTCGTCTTCCTTTTTCACTTACTCTTTTATCATACTTGGCTTAAACATGACTATGACCTCAAGGTTTCATGCAAGTTTTCCAAAATTCACCAGTGAATCATGGATCTCGTTTATTTACTATAAAGTATTCCACGCAGCAGAACTTTTCTTGGAAATACCAATCCACGTTGCCAATTGCTCTTACTAACGTGATTTTCTATAACTCATGCTTGAACAAAATGAACCATCCGCCTGCGAATGATAGGCCATACTTAGATTCAGTTGCTTGCCCATGACTTCCCGTAGACTATCCCAAAACTGGTTAGTGAAGATTGAGTCATGGTTACTAACTATACTTTAGGGAACCTCGTGCAACAGCTTTATTTCTTGAAAGTAATCTGTTGCTAGCTATGATGCAGTCCTTTCGCTCTTTACCGGAGTGAAATGAGCACTCTTCGTGAGCCTACCTACTATGACCCACATGCTCGTATTCCCTTTCCTTGATCTAGGCAGTCCATCCACGAAATTCTTCGTGACGCTTTCCTACTTCCATTGCGGGGACCTCTAATGGATGTAATAGCCCACTGGGCTTCTATGACTTGGCCTTTAACCTGTTGGCACAACATGCACCTTGGGACAAACTCGGCCACCTCCTCGGGTGATGTGCATCATCAAGAACCTTCTTTCTATCATCGCGTCTTAGCCATCCCTTGTCCTCTATAGCGAGGTGACTTAACATCTCGCCTCGAATCACTTGTTCATGATCTCGACTAACTGCGGGTCTTCTTTCTGTGAAGTCCCTACTTGATCCAGAAGGGTAAGTCTAAACTCAAGGGACGCTAACTAACTAATTAAACTGAGGGAACTTCTTACTTCAATTGTCCTCGTCGGAGCTTTCTGGTCTTGAACCGTGACCACTTTAGCGGGATCCACCGCTAAGCCTTGCGTAGTAACTATGTGCCCAAGAAATCTAACTTCTCTTCTCCAAAAGTGACATTTGGAGAACTTGGCCTTCAACTGATGCGCTCCAAGCGTATCCATCACCTCCTTGAGATGTCTTGCGTGCTCTTCCTCATCCTTTGAGAAGATCAGAATATCATCTACGAAGACTACCACAAACTCGTTCAGGAACTCCCTAGACACCCTACTTATCAAGTCCACGAAGTAGGCGGGTGCATTAGTCAAACCGAATGGCATGACCAGCCATTCCAAGAATCCATCTGGAGTCCTGAACGCAGTTTTGTCTATACTATCCTCAGCTACCCTGAGCTGATGGAATCCAGTAGCAAGATCAAGAGAGAACAGATGTTCCTACAAGCTGAACAAATCATCGATCCTTGGTAATGGTTGTCTAATCTTCTTGTTCTACTCACGATAATCAACACACGGGCGAAGCGAACTGTCCACATTAGTAGCGAATACTACTAGAGCACCTTCCTCGGAAGCGCTTCATCGAATGAAGTTCTTCTCAAGCAACTCCTTTACTTGCTTACTTAGCTCCCGTCTTGAGGGACCATGTGCCTAACCGGCCACGAAACTATATTGGCATTATCAGCCAGATAAATGCGGAAATCTATCTCTCGTTTAGGGGTAACCCCCTTCACTTCACCCAAGATATCAGGATATTCTCGGACCACCCTCACCGATTGCAAACTATCGAAAGACGAGTTGAGGGATTCAAGATAACACAACATGACGGGACTCATAGGGTTACTAGAAATTTTTAGGGTATTACCGAGGCGAGTCATGAGCCTCTCAACCTTATGCTCAAAAATCAAGGATGGCTCCAAAACTGGACAACCCATCCATGCCCAAAATCAACCCATACCCCATGAAACCAAGAATATAAGCATCACACGAGAACTCTATACTAAAGATAGAGATATTCAAATCCACGTAGATCATAGACAAATGGGCGGAACCCCCAATTAGATTTGAAACATACACGGGATCATTAACTAGACTAGTACTTAGGTGCAAACTTTCAACTAAACCAGATGAAATAAACTATGCGATGCACCAAAATCAAACAAGGTACGAACTGAAAAATCAGAAATATATACAAGGCTTTCAATAGAAATACTACCTCGATCGGGAACTGGAGCGGCATTGAGAGCATGAACTTGCCCTCCTGAAGGTCCAGCACGCTGAGTCTGACCCCGGCCTTGCCCTTGCTTCTTCGGGCAATCCTTACTGAAATGTCCAGTCTCACCGCAGAAAAAGCATTCACCATTCTTCCTTTTCCTCTTCTTACAATCCTTCATAAGATGCCCAACTGAACCGCAATAATGGCACTTCCCCTTGTTGCCTTGACTCTTGTTCTTGTTCTGATTGCCTTGACTGCCCTGACCACTTGGATTACCCTGATTTCCTTTCCACTGGGAATCAGTCTTCTTGGCTTGAGTATCATTCATCTTGATCTCTTTCTTGACATCTCCCTGAAGTAACGCCATATCAACCAAGCTCTCAAACGTGGCCCCATGGGGAATATGTGACATAGCCAATCCCTACAACGGCTCATTCAATCCTCTAGCAAAACGAAGAGCCTTCTTCTGAGGAGTATTCACCATATCCAAGCCAAAACGAGCTAACTGATTGAACTTGTTCACATATTCTTTGACAGACATATCTCCTTGTTTCAGAGTTATGAACCTCTCCATTTGCAGATTCTCCTCAGCAGAAGATAGAAACTTAAGCACGAACCTTGCCCTGAAATCGGCCCAAGTCTCAACAGGCCTAGTACCATTGGTGACTTCCCACCAATAAGCGGCTTCATCCTTCATAAGCCAAACCGCCAACAAGATCTTCCTCTGATCGTCTAACCCAAAGATAGCAAATAAATCCTCGGTCTCTTTCAACCAATTTTTGGCCTCTACAAAAGTCTCAGTGCCTTGAAAGTTTTTGCCACCCATTGCTTTGAAATCTTTGCAAGTCTTTGCGAAGTCAGCTTGAGGATGCTGAGGAGGAGGAGGAAGAGGAACCTCAGCGACAGGAGGAGGAGGAACATTAACTACCGGAGGAGGAGGAGGAACATCTGCGGGGTCGGCTTCGGTCGCCCTAGCCTCCAAAAGTCTCCTATACCAAACAGGTACGTGTACTCCCTCCGGAATGGCAAAGTTATTGGCCATACTGAAAACGAAGAAAAAGATAGATTCAGAATGGAGAAAGACGAAGGAATTTTGCTAATGGCTTTTTGGGGAATAGCCTTTAAAATAAACTAGACTTTTCTTTGGAAAATACTTTATACTTGGTTTTGAAAATAGTTTTCCAAAAGTTTTCTAAAAACCTTTTTGTTCCTTCTCGTAAACCATATGCTCTGATACCAAATGTAACACCCCACCTCCGCCAGGGTGGCTCTTGCAAGCACTCTGACTTTGGAGGGGCGTTTGAATCAGGTAAACATGCATAATGATATATCAAGGCAGAACAAGAACATATGTATATATGTAAACAGAGTAAATAACATAGATAAAACAGCGGAAGATTTCAAACCATTTCAAAACAAGTCTGGTACAACATAATGTCAACTTTCCAAATAAACAAGTCTAGATAAAAACAACATCAACTGAAAAACTGAAATACATAAGTACTATCCCCAAAATAAGTGATAACCATAGCTAGCTTCATGTCAAGACCGTACATGAGCTAAAATCCCGCAAGAAAGCGATCAGAAATCCAAGCTAAGCTCCAATATTCCCTCCCTGAGAACCTTGGGGGGGGGGGGGGGAAACGGAAGAAAAGAGGCGAAAGAAAACAGGTCAGTCAAAAAGACTGAGTAAGCCCTACTACAATCAATGTAAACTGATAAAGTTAACTGACATGGGAAGCAGGTATGATCATAAGGATAACAACATACTAGCATGATGATTAACCAACAAGGTAGATAAAGGTGTCATCGCATAATCAGGTTTAAGGTTTTGCACCACAGGTGTACTAGCAAACTAACATGACTTGAATAAGCAAGTATTGATCCCTTGGCCCAAGCTTTGGCCCAATAACATGAAGTGACCCCAATACGAGGTCCAACCAAACGGTCTAGTCGATCGGCTCCCTATAAGCCTAACTCGTCACGTGTTGGTGTCCATACGGCCCAAACATAATTGTAGTCAGACTGTGCCGGGTCTCACGTCGGGTGTATCAAGCCCTAGGGTGTCAACCCCTGGACACCATAAACATGCGTGCACAGTCTCGATCTACTGGTACCCGTGCATGTTTTCCCCGGCTTCGGACTGTGTGCACGACCATAGTCCGCCCGGAACTACACCGGCGTACCCTTCTGCCGTCGTTTTTGGTCACTTACCTCCAGTCCAGTAATCGTGCTCCCTCCCTAGCCTAGACCCTAGGGCCTTAATGATACAAACTTGGGATTACTGCTGGAGTGGACCCCCATTGCTAGGATTTTTCTAGTGGGTTAAGTACGGTTTAACCCTCTTGCTAATCATGGATTAACTTGGTTAAGTGTAACGATGAGTTCACGACTTAACCCTGATTAATCTACCAAGCCCAAATCGGTTAAGTATTAAGTGGACCATGACTTAACCCTAATCACGAGGCATTAATTAATTTAATGTGCCCTAACCTCTCACATTAGACTTTGTTGCGGTTACTAGTTAAGCTGGTCGGTTCCGGGTAGCTTTACACCACAACTTGGTCTAACCTCGGGTTCAAGGTACAACATGACCAACTTCTCACATTGGGTCCTATTGTTTGTAGCAACTAGTTAGGTCGGTCGGTTCCGGGTAGGTTTACGCTACAAACTCAACCCAACCTCGAGTTGGTCACACTTATATTTTCTAAGTGTCATGTCCATCGTGTTTCCAAAACACATTACAAGTTTTCAAGCTATTGGGTAGACCTAACTTAATAGGTAAATTCCCAATGGGTAGACCTAACTTAATAGGTAAATTCCCAATTTTATGTTTTTATGTCTTTTAAGTTTACCCAACCCCAAACGCAATCCCATCGCTTACATATCGCAATAGCGCATAAAGGATAGAAAGAGGGAACTTGGCATAATCACGACATAAAGGTGTTGAAGCCACAAGTTCAACATGGTGGCATATGAAATGTACACATGTTCATATACTTGCATATTACATTTTTAGGCCTCAAAAGCATGCATAAAACCAAACTTAGCATATTGGTGATACATGGTGATAAATGACATGTAGAAATGGCCATAGGTTCGCATTTAGCCTCACATGCAAGTTATCATAAGAGATATGATAACTTACATGTTGCCAAAATGCAACCTTTAGCATAAAGCTTAAAGCTTTATGTTCATATGCTCAAGATAAGCTTGCATAACATGAACAAAATGATCACCCCAAACTTGCATAACATACATGGCAAACTTGCATATCATAACATAGCAAACTTGCATAACATAACATGGCAAACTTGCATATAAACTTGCATATCATAACATGATAAACTTGCATATCATAACATGGCAAACTTGCATAACATAACATGGTTAACTTGCATATCATAACATGGCAAACTTGCATAACATAACATGATTAACTTGCATATCATAACATAGCAAACTTGCATAACATAACATGATTAACTTGCATATCATAACTTAGCAAACTTGCATAACATGATAAACTTGCATATCATATCATAATGATCAAACTTGCATAACATGACATAGTAAACTTGCATATCATGGCAAACTTGCATATCATACATTTAACTTTAGAGTTTAAGTATGAAAGTAGAATAGGGCTTACTATGCTTATGAAGACACAAAAATATGACAAAGCCCTTATGAAATCAAATAGACCCAAAATGCAAGCTTCAATAGAAAAACCCTTGAGCCAAAATGATCAAAACCCTCGCTTTATGATGTAAATATGGAAACTTGACTTGAATGCAAGCTAATGACACTCATAAAAGCTTGAAAACACTTGTATGCATGGAAAATCTCTCATAGAAATAACTTAGGAATTTTATGAAGAGAGTGGAGGCCATGAGAGGATTGATTTTGCCATAGTTTAGTTACTTGAATGAATAATGTTGATTTAGGGTTAGGTTAGGGCCTTATTTATAGAGATTAGGACTAGTTTCAACCTTAGGATTAAACCCTAGTTCCAATCTCAGCCCTTAAAACCGAATCTGGCCCCCAAACTCAACACAAACCCAAAACGGTGCACCAGGCAAAACTGCCCGGCTGGACCAAGTCGACAGCCAAGTCGACAGGGCTGTCGACTTGGGTCCAACCAAGTCGACTCCCAAGTCGACAGGGCTGTCGACTTGGGTGCTCTGGCGGGAATTTTCCCGCCTAGCCCAATCTGACCTAAATTTTCAAATTCAAACTTCAATTTGAAATCTGTTTTTAATTTGAGATTTTCTAAAAACTTCATTGGGCCTTAATCGGGTCATACGGACTCCGATTTTCGAAAACTCGGATTCTATTTCACGTATTTTTCCGAGACGAACGCAATGGCATAGCCCGTTTCCCTTGATTCAGATTTTAGAATTAAATTCTGCCTCGATTTACGTTATAACAGGTTATTGAAAATACGGGTTGTTACAGAATTGGACTTCGTATGAAGAAGTTATGGCCATCGGAAGTTTCAAAAAATTCAAAACAGAATTCAAATTTCAAAAATTCAGAGTCAGACAGGCTAGGCTGGAAAAATTCCCGCCAGGGCCAGGTCGACCATAGGGTCGACCTGGGGGTCGACCTACCCTGACCAGGTCGACCATAGGGTCGACCTAGGGGTCGTCCTGCCCCCCCCCCCCCCCGGGGCAGAATTGAATTATGACCTGTTGATGATTGTGTGCTGACTCATTAGGGTTTTTGATATGCTCTGGTTGGTTGGGATTAATTCTGGGTTGATCGGACGGCTTAAACTAATCCTAAACTCTATAAAAACACATCTAGACTCAAACCCTAAAATCAAAACAAAATTAGATTCATGGCCTCCATGCCGTCACCTAGCAACTCAGCATAGCTGCCACCAATTAGAGAGGAAGAAAGCAAATCTAATTCAATCCTTTTCAACTTTAACAACGAATCTTCTTCAAAGGAAAGCTTTTACAACTTCAGAATTCAGAACTCAAAACCTTCTTTGAGTTATGAGTTCGATAATTTTAATAAAATAATTATTAATTTAATTGGATTGAGTTATGATGCGGATTATATGGATGTGATGTGAATTATTGACCGCATGTTATGATTATGTTGTAAAATTGTAATGTTATCATATATGTCGTAAATTCTATGATATTATGTTGTGACGTATCATCCATGTTGTAAAGTTATGATGCTATCATCTATGTTGTAATTTTATATAATCAAATCATCATGTTGTTCATATGCTAGTTTGGTTATGTTGATTCATATGATAAATCATATGTATGCAAGTTTAGATTTTGATTTAGACATGAATCATATACAAGTTGGGTAAAATTATATGTGACCTTACATGTTTATGACATCTAGTTTATGTGAAAATTTGATTAAAAGTTAGGCTATGACATGTGTGAGTTATATGCCAAATTCTACATGCTAGTTTACATGTTTAGATGTAAGTTTACACCATTGTTATGATGCATAAATCACATATGCAAGTTTATATACATGGGATTGGAATATGAATCATGTTATGCAAGTTTATGGTTATTGCCTATGCAAGTTTACACCTTAGATGTAGATCTATGACATACATGATTTATGCAAGTTTGTGACCATCATTTAAACAAGTTCACACTTTTAGAATTGGATCTATGACATATGTAGTTTATGCAAGTTGTAACTTTGGCTTATGCAAGTTTTAGATGTGGAACATCATTCACACATGCAAGTTCACCCCTTATGTTTAGATCTAGTTTTAATTATATGTATGTTGTGATGTTTTCTCTTTATTTTATGAGTTAGACTATTTGAGTCTAACGTATATTTTACGTTAAACGAACGAACGTACAACGTGGGGTAAAGGGGATAGTATTAAAAGATTTAATTGGCATAAATGCCATAAAAGGCATAAAATATAATTGTGATGAAAATTGGTATGGTTTTACATACCATAAATAGATGGACATAATTGAGTCAATTATGGCCGTAGTAAATTTGGAATTAATTGATAAATTGAATAGGGAAAGTAATTCAAATTGGGGAATGATTAATTAGGTGTAATTAATCGTCTAAGACACGAGGTTAGGCTCTTTTGTGGTGTAAGACTGCCCGGATCCGCCCGGCAAATCCAGCTGCCACAAATGCCAGTCTAATATGAGAGGTCTTAGGCATAAACTAAATACGTAACAATTGTAAAGACACGAGGTTAGGCTCTTTTGTGGTGTAAGACTGCCCGGACCCGCCAGGCAAATCCAGCTGCCACAAATGCCAGTCTAATGTGAGAGGGCTTTATGAGGTTATGGTCTTAATGAATTAAGAAACACTTAACCAGATAAACATGTAGTGGGGCATGAGGGGGTTAAGTGGGTGCCTTGGGTGGCATGTGGAATCTAGTGGGTGCCTTGGGTGGCATTTGAAATACGATTAGAAACACTTAACCAAAATGTGAAACATGTAATTGAAACATGAATAAGAAGAGGGTTAAGTGGGATGTACTAGAGGGGACCAAGCTAAGGTGGATAGCTTGTGTCAAGTAATGAGGGCCCGTTTCAACCAGTAACCAATACGTATCTTTGTGGGCTCGACCCAAGTCGAGGACGGGACACGCATACTGGGCTTGACTGTAAGAGGCCAAACCGGGTTAGCGGTGACAACGCAAGTCCAACGGGTTCATATGCATGTGTGGACCCGGGCTGGTAGGTAAGACATTGTTGCATCGTGTAGGTATAAGCCGTGCATTGTTTGTTGTATCGGGTTGCCACTTTGGGGAGTGATACACCCCACTGTGGGGCCAGCACGAGTATCTACGAGTTAGGGAGCCGATCGCTCGGGGGTAGCGGGTACACCTAGTGGAGATAGGGGCAGGCGGCACCTATGAAGGCAGCTAGGGGTGCACGAAACTACCAATATCATTATTAAGTTCTGTAGGCAGGATCAACCTTAGGGTGGCTAGTGGTGTGCAGTATAGCAAACATCTTATAGTGGTGGTGTAGTATAGTAATTATCTTATAGTGGTTTAGGGTGCACTTTAACGTTATCTTTGTTTCAATCTTGTTCCTTGTTTACTCTTCCATACTCAATAGTTCATAGTCATTTCCTTATTTCCCAACTTATGCCTTAGCCTAGTTATATTGGTAATTATATTGTTAAAGTTATCGCACTCGCCAGACTTTATGTCTGACCCCCTTTGTTTCCTCCTCTTTTCTTCCTTTCCCTTCCCCCAAGGTGCTCAGGTTGGAACTAGCACCAGTGGAGCTTGATCTTGGACAACTGTATTTCTTGCTTTTAGAAGATTGCTTGGATCGCTGAAGTAAAGTTCAGCCTCTCTTATTTATGGCTATTTTGTACTGGTGTTATGTCTTTCAATTTATGTACTTTGGTTTAGTCAAGATGGATATTATGTACTTTGACTCTGGTTTTTTTTATGATGTAATCAAACATATGTGTTTTCCGCTGCAATGAAATAAAGTTAATGTTTTAGTATTGTTTATATCTGTCTTGTTGTTAAGTTTCTGTTCTATACTTACTTAAAACGCTCCATAGAAGTTAATGCATTCCCTTTGTGAGTGACATTAATGGAAGTGGGGTGTTACACGTGGTATCAGAGCTGAAGGTTACCAGAACAGATATGAATTTTGAAAAGCTGTTTTTCAAAACTACTTTTATAAAGAAGTACCTTCAAAAGTACGTTTTAAGGAAAGTATTTTCAAGAGAAAAGCTTATTTTAGAAAGCATAACCCCAAGAGCCATATATCTTTCCTTCGGTTCTTTTATATTGAATCTTTCCTTTTTCGTTTCAGTATGTCTGGAATTCCCGAGATACCCGAGGGGATAACAATACCAGGATGGTTTAGGAGGTATTTGGAGACTAGGGCCACCACTACAGGTCCAGCAAATGCTCCTCCTCCTCCTCCTCGTGTCAATACTTTCACAAAGATATGTAAGGACTTTCGAGCGATGGGTGGAAAACCTTTTCACGGGACGGAGACATTTGTCGAAGCATGAAATTGGCTAAAGGAGGTGGAAGAATTGTTTGGAATCTTTGAAGTGGACGATGGAAGGAAAGTCCAGTTAGCCATCTGGCTAATGAAGGATGAGGCCTCGTTTTGGTAGAAGGTCACTAATGGAGAACGTCCAGTTGATACATGGCCAGATTTTAAGCGGAGGTTTGAGGCGAAGTTTCTCTCATGGGCTGAAGAGAATCTATATATGGAAAGGTTTTTGGCGCTGAAACAAGGGAATCTATCGGTGAAAGAATACATCAACAAGTTCAATCAGTTGGCGAGATTTGGCTTGGACTTGTGAATACTCCAAAAAAGAAGGCCCTAAGATTTGTTAAGGGTTTGAATGAGCCGCTTCATGGGTTAGCTATGACCCACATTCCTATGGGGGCTACCTTTTAGAGATTAGTTGACGTGGTGCTTACGCATGAAGAGGAGAAGGGCGCCAATGCTAATAAGGCACCCGAGAAGAAAGGGGATCAAAAGAAGCCGCAACAGCAACAACAGAACAAGAAAGGTGGAAAAGGCAACAATGGTAAGGGGAAGAAGAGATGCTTTAACTGTGGAACACCCGACCATCTAAGCAAAGATTGTAGGAAGAAGAAGAAGAAGAAGACTGGTTGTTTCCACTATGGCGAAGCGAGACATCTTATTAAGGACTGCCCAAAGAACTGCCCAAAGACAGGGCAGAGGGCAGGGTCTACCTCAGGAGGACAGGTGTAGGCTCTTATGGCACTAGGGCAGGCAAGGGGACAAGTTCAGGCTCTCGTGGTCCCACCGCTGCAAGAACGAGGTAAAGCAATTTCCGTTGAAAGTTTAGTTTTTCTGTTTGATCATCCTGTCCGTACTTTATTCGATTCTGGCACATCACATTCGTTTATCTCTACATCATTAGTTGAAACACTGCACCTAGATACTAGTCTAGTTACTGATCCCTTAGTAGTCTCAAATCCTATTGGTGGTTCAGCTCATCTTTCTATGTTTTGTTGGGATTTGAGAGTGTTTATCTTGGGCATTGAGTTTGAATGCAACGCCTTTGTTCTTGGCTTCATGGGCTACGGCTTGATTCTAGGTATGGATTGGCTCACTAGATATGGGGCCATCCTTGATTGTGAAATAAGGGTAGTTAGATTGTTGACTCGTTGTGGAAAGGCCCTTGATATTTCTTGTGACCCTAGAGGTCCAGAAATGCTTAGCTACCTAGAATCCCTTGACGCATCCGATGATGATTTACATTCTGTTCGCATAGTCCGTGAATATGTTGATGTCTTCGATGAGGTAAGGGGTTTACCCCCAAAACGTGAGATAGACTTTCGAATATATCTAGTAGATAATGCAAAGCTAGTTGCATTACCAGTGCGCCAAATGGCTCCAAGAGAAGGAAGAGAACTCAGTAAGCAAGTGAAAAAATTGCTTGAGAAGGGGTTCATCAGACATAGTATATCGGAGTGGGGTGCTCCAGTAGTATTTGCCATGAAGGCATATGGGTCCCCTAGACTTTGTGTGGACTATAGAGAACTTAATAAGCTTACTAAGAAGAATAGACACCCACTGCCGAGGATTGATGATCTCTTCGATCAGTTATTTGCCGCCTCAGTATTTTCGCAGTTGGATTTAGCCACGGGTTTCCATCAGTTGAGAGTGGCTGAGGATAGCATAGACAAGACTGCCTTTAGAACTCCAGGCGGTTTCTTCGAATGGCTTGTGATGCCCTTCGGTTTGACAAACGCCCCTGCATACTTTGTTGATTTGATGAGTAGGGTGTTTAGGGAGTACCTTAATAAATTCGTGGTAGTCTTTGTAGATGACATCTTGATCTTTTCCAAGAGCGAGGAAGAGCATGCCCTACATCTTAGGGAAGTGTTGGAGGCTCTTTGAGCGCATAGCCTTAAAGCTAAATTTTCTACATGTCACTTTTGGAGGAAGGATGTGCGATTCTTAGGGCACGTGGTTTCCAAAGAAGGGATAGCTGTGGATCCCGCGAAGGTAGTGGCCATCCAAGATTGGAAGGCCCCTAAAATCGCTACCGAGGTGAGAAGTTTTTTAGGTTTGGCTGGCTACTATAGGAAGTTTATCAAAGACTTCATGAAAATATCAGCCCCATTAGCATGCTTGACGAAGAAGAACCTAGTTTTCACATGGGACGTAGATTGTGATGATGCGTTCCAACGTTTAAAGAGTGCTTTGACCACAGCCCCGGTCTTAGTACTGCCAGATGGGAGTAAGCCGTTTACCGTTTATACCGACGCTTGTGGGACAGGACTAGCTAGGCGCAGTCTTAATGCAAGAGGGAAGGGTAATAGCCTATGGTGGAAGGCAGTTGAGAGTGCATGAGAGAAATTACCCTACACATGACCTAGAGTTGGTCGCTATTGTCTTCGCGCTTAAGTCTTGGCGTCATTATCTTCTTGGTGAGAAATTCGAATTGTTCACTGACCACAAGTCGTTAAAATACTTGTTCTCTCAGAAGGACTTGAACTTGAGGCAGCAAAGATGGATGGAATTCTTAGCGTCCTACGATTTCGAGATAGCATATACCCCTGGCAAGGGCAACGTGGTGGCAGACGCCTTAAGTCGGAAAAGGTTATCCTTGAGTCCGTTGTTTGTGGGGCGACGAAGCTTAGAATTCATCTCTACTTTTGACTTTAGACCTTCCGTTGACTTTGTACCCGGTTTGCTAGCATCCTTAGAGGTCAGACCTACGCTTTTGGGACGGATTGGTGAGGCACATCGAGATGATCCACAGTTGGTTGAGTTAGTAGAAAAGCTCAAAAGAGGGGAGTCATCGAGCCATCTCCGTAGATATACCCTAGATGATAAGGGTTGGTTGCGTAGGGACGGTAGACTTTGTGTACCACGGGACGAGAATATGAGGAAGACCATTCTTGATGATGCACATCGTTCGAAGATGACCATCCATCCCGGCGGGGACAAGATGTACATGGACATGAGACGAGTTTACTTTTGGGCCGGCATGAAGAGGGATGTGGCTGAATTTGTCGCGCGATGCTTGGTGTGCCAACAAGTAAAAATAGAGCAAAAGAAGCCCGGAGGATTGCTTCACCCGTTGGAGGTCCCACAATGGAAGTGGGAAAGCGTCTCGATGGATTTTGTTGACGGATTACCGAGATCGAGGAAGGGTAATACGGGGATTTGGGTCGTGGTAGACAGACTTACTAAGAGCGCCCATTTCATTCCCGTGAAGAGTAAGAGGACCGCTTCATGGTTAGCCTCCGTATACATTCGAGAGATAGTTCGTTTGCACGGTGTTCCTTCTAGCATAGTGAGCTACCGCGGTCCTATTTTTACTAGCGAATTTTGGAAGAGCTTACAAGAGGCAGTAGGGACTCAGTTATGTTTGAGCACCGCATATCATCCTCAGACGGACGGCCAGACCGAGAGGGTGAATCGTATTCTAGAGGACCTATTGAGGTTATGTGTCGTAGATTTCGGAGGTACGTGGGAGGAACATCTTCCGTTAGTGGAGTTCGCATATAATAACAGCTTTCAGTCTAGCATTGGCATGGCACCGTTCGAGGATCTTTATGGACGACCGTGTTGTTCGCCTACATGTTGGTGGGAGTCTACAGATAAGATCTTGCTTGGGCCCGATATGATTAGAGAGACTTCGGAAAAGATCGATTTGATTCGAAGGAGGATGAAGACGGCGCAAGATAGGGAGAAATCTTATGCGGACAAGAGAAGGTCAGATCTTGAGTTTGATATTGGGGACATGGTCTTTGTCAAAGTGTCTCCATTACGGAATGTCGTTCGCTTTGGGTCCGTTGGAAAGCTAGCACCAAGGTTCGTAGGGCCGTTTCCTATTAAGGAGAGGATTGGACAGATGGCGTATAGAGTGGAGTTGCCCGAGAGACTTAGTGGCGTACACGATGTATTCCATGTATCACATTTGAGGAATTGCTTGCATGAGACCGCGGAGGTGGTAGAGCCGAGCTTGCTTAGAGAGGTGGAGATTGAGCGCGATGCGACGATTCGACGAGCTCCTACGTGCATTCTTGGGTCGGAGATTAAGAAGTTGAGGAACCGAGAGGTCAAGCTAGTCAAAGTGCAATGGGGAGATGATGAGAGCAACGCTACTTGGGAGACGGAAGAGAAGATGTGTTCATTGTACCCTTTTCTTTTCGAGGGTATGTCTTTTAATTTCTCCTTTATCGCTTAGTCTGAACTTATCTTATCTTTAGTATGTCCTCTCGCTAGTATCTTTGACCTTTAGATAGGGTAGTCCTATGGTTGAAACATGTGTTTGAGACATGTTAAGTATGATGGATGCACGTGGATGCAAGTGTTTGCAAGTGGATGCTCGTGGATGCATATACACACACTTTAGGCACTATATCGGCTCAGTCACTTCATATTGCATATTGCATATAAATGTGTGTACATATTTAAGTAATGGATGTATAATGGTTGTACTATCATATGGATGTTGCATTTTGGTGAATGGTTGTGCACACATGTAGAAATAATATGTATCGATAGGGTTCTTCGCATACATAATGGACGCATGGCACTATCATGGTTTGCATAAAGGAGGTCAACTGAATCAGTAGATCGCCTGATTTTGCATTAGATAAGGAACATATACACACACTTCTTGCATATATTCATACAGCATTAGGAATTTTATAAGGACAATGGATGCCTGTGTTTGATGGTTGAGTAGATGGTTGTTTGGATGGTAGGATATGCATTCTCCTTAACTTGGAGATTTCGGGGGCGAAATCCATTAAGGAGGGGAGAATGTAACACCTCGTATTTCTGTTAACACTAATATTCACAAATTAAAGAATAACTAATCTCTGATGTGAGAATAAAGGGAAACGGGTTGCGCCATTGTGTTCGTCTCGGAATTTTGGTTGAGATAGAGTCTGAGTTTGCGTGAATTGGACTTCGTATGAAGAAGTTATGGCCATCGGAAGTTTCAGAAAATTCAAAACATATTTCAAATTTCAAAAATTCAGAGTCAGACAGGCTAGGCGGGAAAAATTCCCGCCAGGGCCAGGTCGACCATAGGGTCGACCCCCCCCCCCCCCCCCGAGCAGAATTGAATTATGACTGTTGATGACTGTGTGCTGACTCATTAGGGTTTCTGATATGCTCTGATTGGCTGGGATTAATTCTGGGTTGATCGGACGGCTTAAACTAATCCTAAACTCTATAAAAACACCTCTAGACTCAAACCCTAAAATCAAAATAAAATCAGATTCATGGCCTCCATGTCGTCACCTAGCAACTCAGCATAGCCGCCACCAATTAGAGAGGAAGAAAGCAAATCAAATTCAATCCTTTCCAACTTTAACAACGAATCTTCTTCAAAGGAAAGATTTTACAACTTCAGAACTCAGAATTCAGAACTCAAGACCTTCTTTGAGTTGTGAGTTCGATAATTTTAATAAAATAATTATTAATTTAATTGGATTGAGTTATGATGCGGATTATATGGATGTGATGTGAATTATTGACCGCATGTTATGATTATGTTGTAAAATTGTAATGTTATCATATATGTCGTGAATTCTATGATGTTATGTTGTGATGTATCATCCATGTTGTAAAGTTATGATGCTATCATCTATGTTGTAATTTTATATAATCAAATCATCATGTTGTTCATATGCTAGTTTGGTTATGTTGATTCATATGATAAATCATATGTATGCAAGTTTAGATTTTGATTTAGACATGAATCATATACAAGTTGGGTAAAATTATATGTGACCTTACATGTTTATGACATCTAGTTTATGTGAAAATTTGATTAAAAGTTAGGCTATGACATGTGTGAGTTATATGCCAAATTCTACATGCTAGTTTACATGTTTAGATGTAAGTTTACACCATTGTTATGATGCATAAATCACATATGCAAGTTTATATACATAGGATTGGAATATGAGTCATGTTATGCAAGTTTATGGCTATTGCCTATGCAAGTTTACACCTTAGATGTAGATCTATGACATACATGATTTATGCAAGTTTTTGACCATCATTTAAACAAGTTCACACCTTTAGAATTGGATCTATGACATATGTAGTTTATGCAAGTTGTAACTTTGGCTTATGCAAGTTTTAGATGTGGAACATCATTCACACATGCAAGTTCACCCCTTATGTTTAGATCTAGTTTTAATTATATGTATGTTGTGATGTTTTCTCTTTATTTTATGAGTTAGACTATTTGAGTCTAACGTATATTTTATGTTAAACGAACGAACGTACAACGTAGGGTAAAGGGGATAGTATTAAAAGATTTAATTGGCATAAATGCCTTAAATGGCATAAAATATAACTGTGATGAAAATTGGTATGGTTTTACATACCATAAATAGATGGATATAATTGAGTCAATTATGGCCGTAGTAAATTTGGAATTAATTGATAATTTGAATATGGAAAGTAATTCAAATTGGGGAATGATTAATTAGGTGTAATTAATCGTCTAAGACACGAGGTTAGGCTCTTTTGTGGTGTAAGACTGCCCGGACCCGCCCGACAAATCCAGCTGCCACAAATGTCAGTCTAATGTGAGAGGTCTTAGGCATAAACTAAATACGTAACAATTGTAAAGACATGAGGTTAGGCTCTTTTGTGGTGTAAGACTGCGCGGACCCGCCCGGCAAATCCAGCTGCCACAAATGCCAGTCTAATGTGAGAGGTCTTTATGAGGTTACGGTCTTAATGAATTAAGAAACACTCAACTAGATAAACATGTAGTGGGGCATGAGGGGGTTAAGTGGGTGCCTTGGGTGGCATGTGGAATCTAGTGGGTGCCTTGGGTGGCATTTGAAATACGATTAGAAACACTTAACCAAAATGTGAAACATGTAATTGAAACATGAATAAGTAGAGGGTTAAGTGGGATGTACTAGCCGGGACCAAGCTTAGGTGGATAGCTTGTGTCAAGTAATGGGGGCCCTTTTCAACCAGTAACCCATACGTATCTTTGTGGGCTCGACCCAAGTCGAGAACGGGACACGCATACTAGGCTTGACTGTAAGAGGCCAAACCGGGTTAGCGGTGGCAACGCAAGTCCAACAGGTTCATATGCGTGTGTGGACCCGGGCTGGTAGGTAAGACGTTGTTGCATCGTGTAGGTATAAGCCGTGCATTGTTGGTTGTATCGGGTTACCACTTTGGGCAGTGATACACCCCACTGTGGGGCCAGCACGGGTATCTACGAGTTAGGGAACCGATCGCTTGGGGGTAGTGGGTACACCTAGTGGAGATAGGGGCAGGCGGCACCTATGAAGGCAGCTAGGGGTGCACGAAACCACCAATATCATTATTAAGTTCTGTAGGCGGGATCAACCTTAGGGTGGCTAGTGGTGGTGCTGTATAGCAAACATCTTATAGTGGTGGTGTAGTATAGTAATTATCTTATAGTGGTTTAGGGTGCGCTTTAACGTTATCTTTGTTTCAATCTTGTTCCTTGTTTACTCTGCCATACTCAATAGTTCATAGTCATTTCCTTATTTTCCAACTTATGCCTTAGCGTAGTTATATTGGTAATTATATTGTTAAAGTTATCGCACTCGCCAGACTTTATGTCTGACCCCCTTTGTTTCCTCCTCTTTTCTTCCTCCCTCCCCCCCTTCCCCCAGCTGCTCAGGTTGGAACTAACACCAGTGGAGCTTGATCTTGGAAAACTGTATTTCTTGCTTTTAGAAGATTGCTTGGATCGTTGAGGTAAAGTTCAGCCTCTCTTATTTATGGCTATTTTTGGGTTATGTCTTTCAATTTATGTACTTTGGTTTAGTCAAGATGGATATTATGTACTTTGACTCTGGTTTTTTTTATGATGTAATCAAACATATGTGTTTTCCGCTGCAATGAAATAAAGTTTTAAAGTTTTAGTATTGTTTATATCTGTCTTGTTGTTAAGTTTATGCTCTATACTTACTTAAAACGCTCCATAGAAGTTAATGCATTCCCTTTGTGAGTGACATTAATGGAAGTGGGGTGTTACACTTTTAAAAGTCCACTAATTTTATTTAAATCCATATTTTAAATTGCCTAAAAATTTGGGTCGTTACACGTACTGATGTGTGATTAATGTTTGAGAGTTCTGTTAGTGGTTCATCATACTTTATGACGTTCAATGATGATCTTTCATGGAAGGTTTGGGCATACTTATCAAAATCTAAGGATCAAATTCTCGTTGCATTCAAAGAGTTCCAAGCCTGAGTGGAAAGGGAGATCGATTTGTAGATAAAATGTATATGTTCTCACAATGCTGGTAAATATAAATGTCTCTTTGAAGTCCATTGTAGGTCTTATGAAATATGGTGGAAAAGACACCACCTAAGACTCCACATCTAAATAGCCTCATAGAAAGGATGAACCAGACTACTAAAGAAAGAGTTCGATGTAGTCTATTTTATGCCAAGTTTCCCAAGTCATTCTTTTTTCCCAAGTCATTCTCGGTAAAGGCTATGAAGACCGTTGCGGACATTATCAATCTTTCAACATCAGTTCCTTTTAATGTAGAGATCTCAAAAGAGGGATGGCCAGGAAAAAAGTGCTTTATTAAACCACCTCAAGATATCTAGGTTAAGGGCATTTATACATCTCTTAGGATGAACAGACTAAACTTGATTCTAAAACTAAGGGGTGCGTCTACCTTGGCTTACCTGAAGATGAGTTTGGATATCCAATATGGGACCTAGTCAAAAGGAAGATTTTTTTTTTTAGGTCAAGACATTGTATATTACAAGGATTTAACAATATAAGATGTTCAGGCATTAGAGAAGTCAAAGTACATTGGTAGTTAATGCATAGATGATTGTTCTTCCCCTGTCCAACATGATGATCTAAATGAAGCAACGTCTGAGCATAATAACAATAATAGTATAGATCATGCACCTAACATAAAAGAAAGTGATCAACATAGTAGTCAATATTAAGCAAATCAATCACATACTCAAGCTGTTACTCCACTATATCCCGAGCTAAGACGGACCTTAAGAAAATTAACACCATCTACTTGTTCAAAAAAAATACTCAAATCTCAACAATGCCAGGGCAACCCAAAGTTATAGAGAACTAATGGGTGACAGTCACGGGATGGAGTGGGTAATAGTCATGTAAGAAGAAATGTGATCCTTACAAGAGAACTATAGTTATGAGCTAGTAGAACCACCATGGGAAGAAAAGTTTTAAAGAACAAGTTGGTTTATAAGATAAAAACCTAACAGCAATCCAAGATTTGGGGTTTGAGCAGCTCGACGTTAAGATAACATTTCTCCATGCGGATTTGGAAGAGCATATTAACTTAGAGCAAGCAGAGGGATTTAAAATTCTTAGTAAAAAAAATCTAATGAGTTGTTTAAGGAAGAGTCTCTTTGACCTCAAACAAACACCAAGTTAGTGGTATAAGAAAATTTATTCTTCCATAAAGGAGCTTGGTTTTGAGAAGACCAATTATGACCATTGTGTCTTTATGCATAGGTATGTTGTTGGTAACTTTCTCATTCTACTCGATGTTGATGAAATGTTAGTTATTGGGCATGATCAGGGGTGAGCATTTGGTCGGCTCGGTTGGCTTTTGAGGTAAAAAGCCTCAAACCAAATTATGACCGAAAATTTTCCAAACTAAACCGAATTAATATCGGTTAATTCGGTCGATGACTGATTTAACCAAACTTGAAGGATGTATTACTATTCAAATGAGGAATTCACTCAAAGTAGAACATAAATTCCTGTTTGGAGAAATTTTATATAGAATATTTTATGTTTATAATAAAATTTGATTTATTTGCAACAAATGCCTTTGTATTATATCACTAAACCTAGTTATTTAAAGCACTACAATACCATAAAAATAGATAATAAATTAAAAGTTATGTTAAATCGATAACCAAAAAAGTATTTCACAAACCGAAGTCAAAGCGATTTAGTTTTAAAACTGAACCGAACCGATCAAAATGAACCGATTTGGTCGGTTAATTTGGTTTGAATTGAATATTTCTCACTCTTAGACATGATGGCGAAATGATAACTACACTAAAGAAGGATTTAAGTAAGTGTTTCGCTATGAAAGACCAAGGATGAATAGGAAAAATCTTGGAATAAGGATAACTCGTGATAGATCGGGAAAACTATTATGATTATCCCTAGAATTGTACACAGAGAAGGTGTTGAAAAGATTCAACATGCATAAGGCAAAATCGATAAATACGCATCTTACTGGGAGTTTTGAGGAGATTTTGAAGCAGAGTCCAACAAGGGAGAAAGAAAGAGTGGAAATGACGAATATCCCATATTTGTCTACGATGGGCAATTTGACAGTGGCAATGATATGTACGCGACCTGACACCGCCTACATAGTTTGTGTTGTGGGTCGCTACTTAGCCAATCCTTGTAAGAAACACCGAAATGTAGTGAAATGGATTCTTTAATATCTACGAGGTACTACTAAAAGATGCATGTGCTTTAGAAATGGAAAAAGTTGCTAAAGTGCTACATGTTTGCAAACTTGGCTGGAAACATAGATTTTGGGAAGTCAACATCGTGACACTTATTTTTTTTTTTCGCAGAAGAAGCTAGTTTAGGCAGTCAAAATTACAAAAGTGTGTTTCCTTGTCTGCTACCAAAGTTGAATACATTGCAACTACTAAAGCATGCAGAGAGATACTTTGAATGAAAAAATTGTTGCTTGAGTTAGGGGTAAATCAAGATAGGTATGTCTTGAAGTGTGACAACCAAAATTCTATTCACGTAGCAAAAAATCGACTTTTTATTCTTCCACGAAACATATTGATAAACGATATCATTGGATCCAGGATATTCTCAAAGAAAATCTCTTGCAGCTTGATAAGGTGGACAAGAATAATAACTGGGCAGATATGATTACTAAGTGCTAACTGAAATTCGAACAATGTTGCCAAGGCATTGACTTGTTATTACCTACCAATTAAGCATGAAGTGGGAGATTTGTTCATTCCCTTCTTAATTGAGAGAATGACAGAACATTCTAGAATTCTGTGCTCATCTTGATTAAGGGAGTAGTGGAATTATCTAGAACATTGTTAGTATTTCTAGATATAAGTAAAGATCATGGTATGATATTTGTAGATTTCAAGTGTTAATCTTCTTTTTTTTCAACAAATCTATCACAGAAACTTTGTTTAGACTCTTATCGCTTTCAACAAATTAATCAACCACAACCAATTTTCTCACAATTTGAAAATCTAGGTTTCACTAAAAGAACTCAATAATGAATGAAAAACTATGTAGACTATGGGAAGCGACGAACTTTATATTTACTGACAAATGATTTGACTTTTTCTTTTTTCTTACGACAGTGACGTTCAAATTGAAAAGAAAGAAGAAATAACTAAGATCATCTCCAATGCACATGTTTCTTTGATGTGAACTAAATGTCACATAGATAATTAATAATTTGATTCAGTTTTTAGTCTCCAATGTTGATGTCGATGGTATATGCAATATGATGTGATATTTTTTTTATTAAACATTGTGAAATGAAATGTCTAGTTCTAGACATTGTATTTCACAAAGTTGAAGGTTAATCACAACTTGTATTTCGATACACATGCAGTTTTTAACATTTAAAAATGTTTGCATTGGAGCAACTAAAATAATTTTGTTGTGATATGCAACAGATCTTTCAATAAATTTATTCTACATTGTCTAATTCTAGATACCATGTAGGAATTACGTTGTAAAGGGTTGGAGATGCTCTAATTTTAGTTTTTGGTGTTTGTTCAATTGAAAAGCGAATAATCAAACCGACGATTAGGGAGGTTTGCTTACTGTCAGTGGCCAAAAAAGAATTCTCTGAAGCCAAAAAACCTGCGCGTTATCCTCGCATTTTATTTCTCTTATGTTCCTGTTTTTCCTGTTTCTCCTCGTATTCCTATTCCTTCTCCATTATCCCTATTTCTTCTCGTTTTCCTTCCTTTTATTCATTTTTTTCCTGCTTCTCCTCAAATCAAGTATCACTCTAAATCCGATTTACCTTCAAATCCAGTATCCACTCTAAATCCGATTTATCCTCAAATCAAGTATCCACTGTAAATCCGACTTATTCATTTACCTTCCAAAACGTAAGCCGCTAACGATCAAATATCCGATTGCCAGATTTGCAATTTTGTTGACCATCCATCAAACCAGGTATCGTCGGTTTAAAATACACCATTTTGATATAAGCTGATTTTGCTTCTTTGCATTCATATGTATAAATCCTTATTAGATGATTTCATTTCTGGTTTCGCTATAATAGTTGCTTACGAATCTGCTTACGAAGCTTTAATTTCTTTGATGTAAGATAAGTTATTTAATCAGTTTTGCACCGATTAAGTTGATTTGGCTGCAGTTATTGATTTTCAATTGGTGGAAATTTTGTAAATTTTGCACTTGATGTATTGATGGTGGTACAGTTTCTAATTTTTAATCAATTTGTTTTGATCTATAAATTTTTCACTAATACGTTAACCAAAATGATATCAACTGGAATTATTGCCTAGACCCTTACTTGGTATATGATTCAAGAACTTGACAAAAATTGTATATTTTTTTTGAGAGATCGTATCACCAAATTGATCCATTGATATAACCGATGAATCTACAAATCTTTAAGCCTTCTATTAGGCTCAAGTTTTAGAATTCTAAGGCTGGATTGGTGCTTGAATATCACAGACTAATCCATGCACTGCATTTTAGAGAACTGCAAATACCTGGTCGTATCAGATATTTCTGGGTGTAATTTAGTGACAGACACTAGTTTTTTCGGATTAACCCAGGGAAAATTTGAGTCAGAACTGAATGTTCTGAAGATGAACAATTTGCTAAGAGTTACCATAGCTGGAATCCGAATAGTAATAACTGAGTGCAAGCAGCTCAGGTATTAGATCTATGCCGCATGTTACAGAGCTTGTTGGGGAACATGGAGGGCTGCTATTTCCACTATTTTTAACAGTGAACTTTGCAGGTAATTTCTTCAAGTCTGACTCTATGGATGGTATGCAGTTCTAGTTTATATTTTATGTTACTAGCTTGTACAACTTGTTGGTGATCTGTGTCTATAAAACAATAAGTTGATTGCACTTTTGGTATACTCTGGTTGTGTTTTTTGGGTTCTTTTTTCAGTTGCAGCTGTTGTTACTACCATGAATCCACTTTGTAGCATTCTGGAGATCACAGAAACTTGAAAAAGATTATAATATTTTGGAAGTTGATGAACTAGACATTGAAATACCTGTACCTTAATATAAATTTCGATGCACTCAAGTACTCATGAATTGAAAGAATTTGTTAAACCTGAAATGAACCCCCGATGGATATATTGTGGTAAACATCAATTTGAAGTGTAAATAGTAGAAAGCCTGAACACATCGTGCATCAATGCACCATGGAAACAATCTTAAATCAAAGTGAAGACAACACATGAACTATGTGAGTTTCATCCATGTCAGGCTCTGAAATTTCAAGTATCTCAAATATGCTTTGTTGGAGAAACACTGGCATGATTTTATTTTTTTTAAATTTTAGTCTAGATTTATTTATAATGCATTTTTATTCATAGATTTAAATCGGGAATTGATTTCTATTTTTGTTTGTATAACTTGAGATATCCCCTTGCCATTGATATATTGTACCATGAATTATGTTTTCTTATTAGCAAATGACAATATGATATGTTTGTATTGTGTGCTAATAAAATCTGATTTTGTATAGTGTATTTGCCTGTCATTATTTTAGTTTTGTTGTACTGATATTGCCTGTGCGAAGCAGTGCTTCCATATTGATAAAATATGTTGTGTACAACTAACTGATTAACTGATATTGTTGCATATGAAACTATATTAACTAATATTGTATGTGCCATGCAATATGTTTTGCCATTGTTTTATGTTGAATATTAAACTATATCATATTTATTATTCAATTGCTTTATAATATATGTTGGTTTTGAGATAGATTTGGGATATTAGCTATTGTCTTTACTGTTTTTGAGACGAATGCATGTTGTCTCTAGTTTTTTTGAGACCTGATTTTAAAGATAACATTTTTTGTTTTAAGTGGGACTCAATTACAAATTTGAGACAAAATATGTTGATTACATACAAAATAAAGTAGTCTCTGTTTACATTAATTTTTGTAGCGAATTTCTACTAAGTACATTCATTTTCTCTTAACGTACCATATAATTTTTTAAATAAAATCTAAATTTAAAATATGTTTTAACAAATAAATTTGTATTTCATATCGAACGCTTTAACGATCGGTTTTCCCACCGGTAATACTAGTAATTGGTTTTATGAAATGGAAAATGAAATTGTTTAAAGTGGTATTTAGTTATGGTGGCCAAAAGGAGAAAGCTGGGTTGCCATACTTTATATAATGAAGTATTGGCATTTGATATGTGAATTTCTGACTATGATCATTAAATATACTTAACCACTAAATATCAGTTAATATAGTCAAACCGACTTTTGTCAAATTAACCAATGTCTTCCGCATATCCTTTCTGCCTCAATCTTCCGCACATATTCCACACCCAATTTAACCCTATTTCTGTGGAATATAGATTCGTCAACCAGGGAAGCTAAGCTAACATTTACCAGCACTGCGCAAACTTCCGTTGAAATACAGCTTCTCAACTTGGGAGTAAAATTAGGGATTTTTTTTTTAATTCGTCAACCAGAACTGAATTGTTGGATGAGCTACTTTCATTCGAATTCTAAGAAGCGTTTTTCTGGGCTGTAGGATCCTGTTCTTCTCGCATCACAAACAAGTTGTAAGTTAACATTCTCTAAAAATTTGTTCCTTTTTGCTGCTATTGGTTGGTATTAATGTGAATTATGTTAGCTGTGGACAAAGGGATTAAGGATTTTCAATTATAATTATTTTAGGTGCTTTATATATGTCAAATACTATGTATTCGGATTTAAACAATATATGGGCTTGGTTTTCATCTAATACAATTACATATTCATGACCAAACAGTTAATGAAATTAAAGTACATTAGTTGTATGAATACTGAATATGAAAGAAATCATAGGAAATACTATAAGCTATTGTCTAAATTTGATTTTGTGAATTTCTGCACAATCACCAAGCTGATCTTGAACCATCCTGCAATCTCAGTATAATTGGCTACATGTTGTGAAGTATGCTGCATTTTTTGTGCAGTCACGTGCACTTCAGTTTTTTGTATGTTAAAGCCTTATGGGCCTATTACATGTTAAAGCCCAAACACCATAATATATATTGTCTCATTTGTGAGGGTTTTAGTGTGTGAGCTGAAAATTTATGTGAGGGTTATGGCTTCAGCCGTCATGAGAGAGTTGTGATGAAACCTGTATGTATCTCTCCCCTTTTGCTTCTCCACCGTAAGAAATAAAATCATTCTCTCTTGCCCGAGGACGTAGGCTATTGCCGAACCTCGTTAAATCTTTTTGTGTTCTTTCATTTTCAGTTTTGTTTTTGTTATATATTTCCGCTGTGATTAGATTCTCTGATCTACAATTGGTATCAGAGCACCCGGTTTCAGTTTCTGGAGGTGTGGTGGTGTTTTTTTTGAAGTGCACAGAAGGTGTTTGTGTTTATTCCTGAAAGGTGTTTGTGCTGAATATGACTGGATCAAGTCCATCTACGACTGTTGGAACTATTCGAGCACCAAAAGAGGAGAGAACGGTTTATCATAGAGCAAGGTTAGAGGTAGACAAGTTCAATGGTACCAATAACTTTGGCTTATGGAGGACTGATGTGGCCGATGCTCTTGAACACTTGGATCTAGAAGCTTGCTTGGGAGAAGAAAAGCCTGATGATTGGTCCGACAAACAGTGGGAGAAGAATCAGCGGCTTTGCTTGGCTGCGATTAGAGGCTGCCTAGAAGCCCATATTAGAGTGAACTATCAACATGAAACCTCGCCAAAAGTGTTGTGGGAGAAGCTTGAAGCAAAATACCTCGTGAAAAATGTAGCAAACCGAATTCATTTGAAGAGAAATTTGTATCGGTTTAATATGAAGAAGGATGCAACTCTAACGGAGCACATCGATTCCTTCAACAAGCTTTTAACCGAACTGGTCAATTATGATGAGGTCATTCCGGATGAAGAAAAGGCTATATGTTTGGTGAATTCTCTTCCAGAGAAATATGAGCCCGTAATCAAGTCGTTGATTCATGGCAAAGACAAGCTCACTTATGATGAAGTTGTCACCGCATTATGTAGTGAAGAATTTCGTAAGATGCATAGAGATGACATCTCTAGAGAAGATAGTGGTGAAGCTCTAGTAGTGAGGGGTAGAAAAAATGACCGCAAGAAAAATGTTGGCCAAAGTCGTGATAAAAGTAGAGGACCGTCTAAAGGAAAGGGACGTTTAGCTAAAGATGAATGTGCATGGTGTCATGAGAAAGGCCATTGGGCTAAAGATTGTCCGAAAGTGAAGGAGCGAGACAAGAAAAAGAAAAATGCAGCGAATGTTGTGCAGTCCAACAAAGATGACGGGGCTGAATCGGATTTTTCCTTAATCACAATGCCTTCAATTTTTTTGGCAGAAGATGATGAGTGGGTACTAGACTGGGGAGAAACTTTTCATGTGACTCCACATAGAGAATGGTTCTCAAGTTTTACAAAATTTGAAGGTGAAGTATTGATGGGAAACCATCATTCTTGTAGCATTGTGGGTATTGGAAGCATTCGGCTAAAGTTGCATGATGGGACAATTAGAGAATTGAAAAATGTGAGATGTGTGCCAAGTATGAAAAAGAATTTGATTTCTTTAGGAATGCTCGAATCCAAGGGGCTCAGACTTGACGGTCGAAATGGTGTTATAAAGGTGATTTCTGGTGCTATGGTTATTATGAAAGGTACACGTCGTCACAACTTATATTACTTGAATGGAAGAACGGTGATTGAAGATGTTGCTACAGCTGAACAAAGTGAAGTTGCAGCTAAAGAAATGTCAATGCTATGGCATATGAGACTTGCACATCTAGGTGAGAAGTCATTAAATACTTTGATACAACAAAATTTGTTGAAAGGGGCTGCTGTTAGTAAGCTTGATTTCTGCGAACATTGTGTGAAAGGCAAGAAGACCAGGTCTCATTTCAGTAAAGGAATGCATAAATCTAGTGGTGTTTTGGATTATGTACACTCGGATGTATGGGGTCCTTCCAAAAATGCATCTTTGGGAGGTAAGCATTGGTTTGTTTCTTTTATTGATGATTATTCTAGACGTGTATGGGTGTATGTTATGAAACAGAAAAGTGATGTTCTAGAAGTATTTGTGAGATGGAAGAAAGCGGTAGAGACTCAAACTGGAAGAAAACTCAAAGTGCTTCGTTCAGACAACGGTGGAGAGTACACTAGTGATCCATTCCACAAAGTATGTCAAGATGAAGGAATTAAAAGGCATTTCACCGTTAGAGAAACACCGCAGCAGAACGGAGTTGCAGAGAGGATGAATCGTACATTGTTGGAGAGAGTACGGTGTATGTTATCAAATTCTGGTTTGAGTAAAGCATTTTGGGCTGAAGCTGTTACGTATGCATATTTTCTTATCAATCGGTTGCCTTCATCCGCATTGAAAGGTAAAACACCTATGGAAGTATGGTATGGTAAGCCTGCTTATGACTATGATATGATTCATGTATTTGGTTGTTCTGCTTGGTATCATGTGAAAGACAATAAGCTTGGTGTACGTGCCATTGAATCAATATTTGTTGGCATGAAGAGTGGTGTCAAAGGATTCAAACTTTGGAATCCTGTTGAAAAGAAGATGATCATAAGTAGAGATGTTACATTCAATGAAGATGCTATGCTGAAGTCAAATAATGCTAAATCGACAGAAATTAGCACTAGCAGCCCAAACAGCTCCAACAATCCCAAGAATGTGCAGCGTGTGAAGTTTGATGTTGTATCGCAAGCTCCAGGTGATGCTGAAAGGTCAAAAACTGCTGCTGAAAGGACAAAAACTACTGCTAATATGTCAAAAACTGCTCCTGTTATGTCAAAAACTGCTGCTGAACTGTCAAAAACTGCTGCTGAAATGGCAGAATATGATGCTGAAATTGATGAAAGCACTGCTGATCCGAGTAGTGCTGATGATTCAGAAGCAGAAACTGAGAGGAATGTTCAGGAATTGATTGCTACTAGCAGACCAAGAAGAGATATCAAGAAACCGGGTTGGTTTCGAGATTGTGTAACATATGCTTTATCTGTTAATGATGAAGGAATTCCTGAAACATATATGCAAGCTATTCATAGTGTTGAATGTGAGGAATGGATAGCGGCTATGAGTGAAGAAATGGCATCTCTTCACAAGAATGACACTTGGGTTCTCACCAAACTTCCAAAAGGCAAGAAAGCAATTGGATGCAAGTGGGTATATGCGAAGAAAGAAGGAGCAAAGAAGAATGAGGTCCGCTACAAGGCGAGACTAGTTGCAAAAGGCTATGCTCAAAAGGAGGGAATTGACTATAATGAAGTGTTTTCTCCGGTTGTGAAACACTCCTCTATTCGCATTTTGTTAGCCTTGGTAACGCAATATGATTTGAGTCTTGTTCAAATGGATGTAAAAACAGCGTTTTTACATGGTGACTTAGAGGAGGAAATTTATATGTCTCAACCAAGTGGATTCAAAGCTTCCGGTGGAGAGGATCTTGTGTGTAAATTGAAGAGATCATTGTATGGATTGAAACAATCTCCGAGACAATGGTATAAACGATTTGATCGTTTTATGTTAGATCAAGGATACACTAGAAGCCACCATGACCATTGTGTTTATTTGAAAAAGCTAAATGTGGTTCTTTCATTTATTTGCTTTTATATGTAGATGATATGCTTATTGCATCGGCTTGCAAATCTGAAATCGAGATGTTAAAGTGCAAGTTGTCGGCTGAATTCGAAATGAAGGATCTTGGAGATGCTAAGAAAATTCTTGGCATGGAAATTCGAAGAGATAAGATGAATGGTAAAGTATGTTTATCTCAAAAGGCATATTTGAAGAAGGTATTAAAGAAATTTGGCATTAATGAGAGCACCAAAACAGTGAGTACATCTTTGGCTGCTCATTTTAAATTAAATGCAACTATGTGTCCTTCTTCCAATGATGAAATTCAATTTATGGCAAATATACCGTATGCTAATGCCGTGGGGAGCCTTATGTATGCGATGGTGTGTACACGACCTGACATTTCACATGCCGTGAGTATGGTTAGTCGTTACATGCATGCTCCTGGAAAAGAGCATTGGAATGCGGTCAAATGGATTTTGAGATATCTTTTGGGAACTATTGATGTGGGTTTGGAATTTGTGAGAGACATGAACAACAATCATTTATGTGTTGGATATGTGGACTCGGATTATGCAGGTGATTTGGATAAAAGACGTTCCACTACTGGATATGTGTTTACATTGGCAGGTGGTCCTATATGTTGGAGATCGATTTTGCAATCGACGGTAGCATTGTCTACTACCGAGGCGGAGTATATGGCTGTGACTGAAGCTTTCAAAGAAGCTATATGGCTGCAAGGTTTGTTGGATGATTTGGGAGTGGTGCAAGATCAACTTCCTGTGTATTCTGATAGTATGAGTGTCATCCACCTAGCAAAGAATCAAGTTCATCATGCCCGAACAAAGCACATTGATGTGCGTTATCATTTCATTAGAGAAGTATTAACTGAAGGTCATATTCTCTTGGTGAAGATTGATACAAAAGAGAATCCCGCAGACATGTTGACTAAAGTGGTTCCTAGTGTCAAGTTCAAGCATTGCCTTGACTTGATTAATGTTTTGTATGTTTGATGTATGATACCCCGATGGGGTGGAGGTTCTTCGGAACACTGTGAAGTCTCATTCTGAGACATTATGATGAACTACGGCAGCTTGATCCTTTGGGTACGTAGGCAGCTACTTTGGTGGTGCAACTGGATATGTGGCAATCAGAGAGCTTTGTGTATGATCGTCTCATGCTTTTGTGCATGATCCGAGGTGGAGAATTGTGAAGTATGCTGCATTTTTTGTGCAGTCACGTGCACTTCAGTTTTTTGTATGTTAAAGCCTTATGGGCCTATTACATGTTAAAGCCCAAACACCATAATATATATTGTCTCATTTGTGAGGGTTTTAGTGTGTGAGCTGAAAATTTATGTGAGGGTTATGACTTCAGCCGTCATGAGAGAGTTGTGATGAAACCTGTATGTATCTCTCCCCTTTTGCTTCTCCACCGTAAGAAATAAAATCATTCTCTCTTGCCCGAGGACGTAGGCTATTGCCGAACCTCGTTAAATCTTTTTGTGTTCTTTCATTTTCAGTTTTGTTTTTGTTATATATTTCCGCTGTGATTAGATTCTCTGATCTACGCATGTACCTTCTTTTTTGCTTGATGAGTATTTCCTAGGTATATGGTCTTGGTTTTCATCTAATACATTTACATATTCATGCCCAAACTGTCAATGATATTAAGGTACATTAGTTGTATGAATACTGAATCATGAAAGAAACCATAGGAAATACTATATATAAACTATTTTCTAAATAGTTATTTTTAGGATGTTATTATTAATGCGGGTACTAAAAAGTTGAAGAAGAAAAAAAATAAGATTAGCAGATAAAACTTTAAACTGAAGTTATTATATTTTGAAACGTTAATTATGTAGCTCATTGATAATTAGGAAGCTTCTGAAAATATTTAACATGTTCTATGGATTGCTCTATTGAATTAGATGATTAGTCCTTATTTGTTAATTTATAAATGCTGACCAATATGTTAGATCCTTGATGACAAGGAAAATTCTCCAATTGTTTGATATATTTCGTTAGCTGTTCCACTGAATTCAATGGCCAATCTGTGTTAGCAATATATAAATCCCAATTGATGTGGTGCAACATTGATCATAAGCGGGAAAAAAATCCAAGATGTTTGATGTATTGCAATTAGTTGTATTATGATAGCTTAATATGTTAGTTGTGCATTTCTTTGATAATTTGGAAATTTCAGAAATATTTAACATGTTTTGCGAATTGATCTATTAAATTAAATGGTCATTCTTTCATTGTTAATTTATAACTGCTGATCATTATGGTAGCCCATTGATGATGATGAAAATTTTCAAATAACTTGATGAAAGGGTTAAAAAAATTCAAGATGTTTAACTTATTATGACAGCCAATTGAAATAAATAGTCAACTTTTACTAGTAGATCTATTAATCGTGGCTAATTATGCTATAGCACGTATGATAAGGAAAGTTTTCAAAACGTTTGGCAAATTGTATTTGTTGTTCATTATGCTGCAACATATGATAAGCCACTGTTTTATTTTTAATTCTAAATCTTGGTCGTTATGGTCCAATAATAATGATTAGGAAAATTTCAGAATGTTTTACATATTACGTTAGTTGCGCTATTGGAGTAAATCATCGATTTCCAACAGTTAATTTCTAAATACTAATCATTATGGTATGCAATAGAAAACTAGAAAAAATCAAAACGTTTTACATATTGCGTGGATTGCTTCATTAAATAAAATGGCCTAATCAATTTCCTTCATTTAGTTTGTATTATTTAGTAGTTCAATTCGTTTAAATTATTATCATCTGGTTTGGTTAGAACGCCATCAGTCACATGTTTCGTCAATGTATCGAACTAGACAATGTCTGTCTTTTCATGCTTGTAAAACCCTTCGGGAAACATGGATATGCAAAGGTATGAAAGAATTCTGGCACTACCACAAATTAAATAGAACTAAAGTTTGAATATTACTCATGCCATGTCCGTTGAAGAATGAAGTCTGATTGTTTATTTCATGAATATATTTGCTAAAACTAGCATGTTTTTGCAGATTATTGTTCTGGGCAATTGAGTTGAAATTGGACTAGCATTCCATGACCATTTTGCGTTTTCTTGCACAGAAGGCTAACTCAGTCATCTGATGGGAAGAAAAACTCTAGAGTGATGTATAATTATTTTCCACATTGTTTCTGTTTTTAGATCCTAAGCTGAAATTTGTATTTTAGAAAAACAATAACGATCGCTCTGTTACTGTGCACTTCATTACAGCCATGTAAATAGACAAATATATTCGCTGAACTTTAAAATAGTTTCAAAAGATACTGTGTTAACTGTTTACCATTTCTGATTGCTACTGCGTGTTTGGTCAAAAAATGTCAGTCTATTTCATTTTAAATGTCCCATTTACAGCAATATGCGATTTTGAAGTGCTTAAAATTATAATGCTATGGAATATTTAAAATTGATTTAAAATTGAAAATGAAGTTAAAATCGTTTTAAAACGTATTTATATATATTTTATAAAATACATTTTAAACGGAAATCGACGATATATCTATTATATATACTTAACAGCTTGAACAGAACACGCCGCGCAGCGATCGTTTACGAATTTCAACCATTAACTTCGAATTGATGTAACGGGAGATTCGACCGTCGGATTTTCCTAAAAATGGAACCGTTGGGTTTGTATCGAAAGGATCTTTCCAATGAATATAAGAGATTTAAATTTGAGTTGTTGGATTTCAAAATATGTCCAAATCAGTTTTGGAAAAGGTCGCTATGAATGCAGTTCGGTGGCCGATATTAGAAACCGACTGTAAGGGCCTAATTATAATTTAAAAAGAATACCAAATTTGGAATAAGGGATGAGATAAAATTCACACAGCAAAAGTATTTTGAAGAACTTAAATGGATTCGCTATATTTTGTTAGTTACTTGTTGAAACGTAGAACGCAAATTATTATTTGGAGGGCCTAAAATTGTTTACAACAACCATGTTGAAAGACGTGCTTCAGCTAATTCTTGGACTTGTATCATGCATGGTACTGGTTGCAACATAGCTAAAGCATGTACACTACACGAGTCACATGAGTTTTTATGTTTGCAAGTTTTTAGTTTTTATATTAATTTTAGCAACTGTCCTTTGTGTCGCCAATATCGTTGTAAATATAAAAAAGAAACAACCAAATATATTTCAAATAATATAAAGGATTCTTTGGTTTTTCATTCTGTTTAGTTGTTGTAGCATCAAACTATATACAAGATATCAAAATCATTTCACATAGCATGCAATATACATGGATCCAAGATTATTCAGTTAATCACTAAAACTTCTTGTACCGTACAAACTTATCAAGCAACATTTAGAACACGTGCATCAGTGATATTTAGAATGTAATTTCAAATAATTAAAAAAATTATGAAAAAGTAAATTCTTGCAAAGTCGGTTTTTCCACCGTTACGTGGTAGTACTAATATTTATTAATGACTATTTTTAAATCATAAATTTCAAGACTTGAATATTAAATATCAAATAGTAAACATTAGTTCTCAGTTATCGATACTTATTAAATATTAATCGTCAATTATCCTAGTACAAAAATTGCAGAAAACTCTTCTTCAACCAACATTTGGCTCAAGCCTCTCATCTCAAGCGTGCAGAAATGCTTTAATCCTAGTGTTTAACCTCTAGTTGAATTTGTTGGGAAACGGAACCTAACCTTTCAGGATAAATCGCAGAACCACGCTTCCTATGAATAAAAAATATTCGAGTTGCACGTTGATGGGTTAGTGGTTGTTTATTTTGAGAAAATAATTAAGTATAGAAAACTTGACAAGGTTAGGTGTCACAGCGGAGAAATTTGCCAGAAGCCCAGAACTCTAGCTACTGGCTAAAAGACCCTAATATCTTCACCTTTCCATGGTCCACGGTCCCAATTTTACCTTTTTATTTGGACGGACTTTTTGACAGTTAGGGTGTCTTCGCCTTCGCCAAAAGCGGAGAATTTGAACGGATTACCATTGGCACGCTGTATTCACAAATAGGGTGAAGCTGCCGTGTAAACAACTAAACAAGCATGTGAATTATAAAGCTGATAACAATAACAGTATAGACCATGCACCTAACATAAAAGAAAGTGATCAACACAGTAGTAGTCAATATTAAGCAAATCAATCACATACTCAAGCTGTTACTCCACTATATCCCGAGCTAAGACGGTCCTTAAGAAAAATAACACCATCTACTTGTTCAAAAAAAAATACTCGAATCTCAACAAATGCCAGGGCAACTCAAAGTTATAGAGAACTAATGGGTGACACTCACGTGATGGAGTGGGTAATAGTCATGTAAGAAGAAATGTGATCCTTACAAGAGAACTATAGTTATGAGCTAGTAGAACCACCATGGGAAGAAAGGTTTTAAAGAACAAGCGGGTTTATAAGATAAAAACCTAGCAGCAATCCTAGATTTGGGGTTTGAGCAGCTCGACGTTAAGATAACATTTCTCCATGCGGATTTGGAAGAGCATATTGACTTAGAGCAAGCAGAGGGATTTAAAATTCTTAGTAAACAAAATCTAATGAGTTGTTTAAGAGTCTCTTTGACCTCAAACAAACACCAAGTTAGTGGTATAAGAAAATTTATTCTTGGAGCTTGGTTTTGAGAAGACCAATTATGACCATTGTGTCTTTATGCACAGGTATGTTGTTGGTGACTTTCTCATTCTTTTACTCTATCTTGATGAAATGCTAGTTATTAGGCATGATCAGGGATGAGCATTTGGTCGGCTCGGTTGGCTTTTGAAGTAAAAAACCTCAAACCAAATTATAACCGAAATTTTTTCAAACTAAACCGAATTAATTTCGATTAATTCGGTCGATGACTGATTTAACCGAGCTTGAAGGATGTATTACTATTCAAATAAGGAATTCACTCAAAGTAAAACATAAATTCCTGTTTGAAGAAATTTTATATAGAATATTTTATGTTTATAATAAAATTCGATTTATTTGCAACAAATGCTTTTGTATTATATCACTAAACCTAGTTATTTAAAGCTCTACAATACCATAAAAGCAGATAACAAATTAAAAGTTCAGTTAAATCGATAACCAAAAAATTATTTGACAAACCGGATTCAAACCGATTTAGTTTTAAAAACGAACCGAACCGACCAAAATGGACCGATTTGGTCAGTTAAATCGGTTTGAACTGAATATTACTCACCATTAGACATGATGGCAAAAAGATAACTACGCTAAAGAAGAATTTAAGTAAGTGTTTAGCTATGAAAGACCAAGGACGAACAGGAAAAATTCTTGGAATAAGGATAACTCGTGAAAACTATTATGACTGTCCCTAGAATTGTACATAGAGTAGGTGCTGAAATGATTCAACATGCATAAGGAAAAATCAATAAATACGCCTCTTACTGGGCGCTTTGAGGAGATTTTGAAGTAGAGTCCAACAAGGGATCCCATATTTGTCTATGATGGGCAATTTGACATTGCAATGATACGTACGAGACCTGACATCGCCTACGTAGTTTGTAATTGTGGGTCGCTACTTAGCCAATCCTTGCAAGAAACACCGAAATGTAGTGAAATGGATTCTTTGATATCTACGAGGCACTACTAAAAGATGCCTATGCTTTAGAAATGGAAAACGTTGCTAAAGTGCTGCATGTATGCAAATTTGGCTGCAAACATAGATTTTGGGAAGTTAACATGGTGATACCCGTCCTTTTTTTTTCCTTTTTTTTTTTTCGCAGAGGAAGCATAGTTTTTGGCAGTTAAATTTACAAAAGTGTGTTTCCTTGTCTGCTACCAAAGTTGAATACATTGCAACTACTAAAGCATGCGGTATGCGGAGAGATACTTTAAATGAAAAAATTGCTGCTTGAGTTTGGAGTAAATCAAGATGGGTATGTCTTGAAATGTGACAACCAAAATTCTATTCACGTAGCAAAAAATCGACCTTTTATTCTTGCACGAAACATATTGATAAACGATATCATTGGATCCAATATATTCTCAAAGAAAATCTCTTACAGCTTGGTAAGGTGCACAAGAATAATAATTGGGCAGATATGATGACTAAATGCTAACTGAAATTCGAACAATGTTGCCAAGGCATTGACTTGTTATTACCTACCAATTAAGCATGAAGTGGGAGATCTGTTCATTCGCTCCTTAATTGAGAGAATGTCGACAGAACATTCTAGAATTTTGTTCTAATCTTAATTAAGGGAGTAGTGGGATTATCTAGAACATTGTTAGTATTCCTAGATATAAGTAAAGATCATGGTATGAGATGTGTAGATTTCAAGTGTTAATCTGCTTTTTTTTTCAACAAATCAATCACAAAAACCTTGTTTAGAAACTTATCATTTTCAATAAATTAATCAACCACAGCCAATTTACCCACAATTTGAAAATCTAGGTTTCACTAAAAGAACTCAAGAATGAATGAATAACTATGTAGACTATGGGAAGTGACGAACTTTGTATTTGCTGACAAATGATTTGACTTTTTTTTTTTTTTTTTTACGACGGTAACGTTCAAATTGGAAAGAAAGAAGAAATAACTAAGGGCATCTCAAATGCACATGTTTCTTTGATGTGAACTAAATGTCATATAGATAATTAATAATCTCATTCTGTTTTTAGTCTTCAATGTTGATGTCGATGGTATATGCAATACGATTTGACAGTTATTTTTATTAGATACTTTGAAATGGGTTGTATTTCATCATGTTGAAGGTTAATCACCTCTTGTGTTTTGACACACAAGCAATTATTAACATTTAAACATGTTTGCATTATAGCAACTAAAATAATTTTGTTGTAATATGCAACAGATTTTTCAATAAATCTACAATGTCTAATTCTAGATAGCACGTAGGAATTAAGTTGTAAAGGGTTGGAGATGCTCTAATTTCAGTTTTTGGTGTTTGTTCAATTGAAAAGAGAATAATAACTTATTTTATGAAGTGGAAAATGAAATTGCTTAGAGTGACCTTTAGTTTTGGTGGCCAATAGGAGAAAGTTGGGCTGCCGGTATACTTTATATGAAAGCTGGGTTGCCAGTATACTTTATATAATATAATGAAGTATTCGCATTTGAAATGTGAATTTTTGATTATGATCACTAAATACACTTAACCATCAAATATCAGTTAATATAGTATTTATTTATGACTAATTTTAAATCATAAATTATTATATTTGAATATTAAATATCAAATAGTGAACATTAGTTGTTAGTTATTGATACTTATTAAATATGAACTGTGCTAGAACAACCGAAAATAAATTCATACAGGTGATGTGGAAAGAAATCAAACGGTGGATATTAGAGTATGGAAACTATAATTCATGGAAAAAATAGGAAGGGTTTTGATTGTTTTTGTTGTAGGTTGAAATAGCATTTTCAATTAAATATTAACCGTTAGTTATCCCAGTACAAAAAATGCAGAAAACTCTGCTTCAACTAACATTTTGGCTCTAACCTCTCATCTCAAGCGTGGAGAAATGCTTTAATTCTTTAAGCGTATAAGTAACCTCTAGTTGAATTTGTTGGAAAACGGAACCTAACCTTTCAGGATAAATCGCAGAACCACGCTTCCTATGAATTAAAAATATTCGAGTTGCACGTTTGATGGGTTAGCGATTGTTTATTTTGAGAAAATAATTTTGTATAGAAACCTGACAAGGTTAGGTAACAGCGGAGAAATTGGCTAGATCACTACTGGTTAAAAGACCCTAATTTCTTCACCATTCCATGGTCCTTGGTCCAATTTTACTTTTTAATTTGGACGGATTTTTTGACAATTAATGTTCCCTTCATTGTCAGTACTTCGCATTTTGGGAACAATATTCTACTTTAACGTGGATTACCATTGGCACGCTGTATTCTCAAATAGGGTGAAGCTTACGTGTGAACAACTAAACAAGCATGTGAATGGTATCCGCCATGTCCAGTAGCTTATCGTAAAACACAAACCATGACCCCATATATATATATATATATATATATATATATATATATATATATATATATATATATATATACATACACGTACATACATGGGCTGAAAATTTATATAACCTGATGGGTCTCGGATGGGGTTTAAGTGATGAAAAATAAAATGAAAATCCAATCCTAACTGACTGGACTTGAAAAACTCAATTCAAAAACATTAAAATATATGTATTTTCAGTGTTGTTATGCAAGCGAACTCGAACTGACCTGATTTGAATCGATCCGTTCCGAACCGAAGCTCGGACCGAATCTAGATTTTTAAAATGTATAATTTAAATACAACAAAACCCGATTCATCTAGAACGGAGACCGCCGGATTGGGTTTGGATCCAAAGAATTTGGTCTACTTGTAACTCCTAAATTGCACACACACCCCTAAAGCAGTATAGGATCCCTAAATACCATACCTCATGGTTTTCACTACATAACTCTTTTTCTTTAATCAACTTATATGTCACTATTTTGACGCCTTCATCGCTATCTCATATTCAACGAATCATCTTCAAAATTTTATTATTAATTGACATTGACACACCCTTACAAAGAGGGTCCACTCACTCTTGTTTATAAAAAGAGACCTAGGCCAGTATGCACGTATGAATTTTTCAAAAGATAAAAAAGCTTTTTGTCATTTGCAGTAACCTCAACATTAAAGCGTAGACTGTGTAGTTAAATAATCTGCAATGGCAACGCCGATCGATGAGGCTAGTCGACAATGCACACTCACATATGCCAATGTTGAATAAAGCTGAAATTTGATTTGATCAATGCGAATTTTCAGTCGATTCAATGTTAAGACGAAATGGTAAGCGACATATGACAGTTTCAGAAGTCGCCTTCGGCAAAGGTTTAACATTGGTTGGCATAGCCAAGAAACAGACGTATTAGGTTTGTTTTTATTAACCAATCAAAACTTCAAGCTGCCACCTTTATTTTATGATGATAACGAGGTTAAGGGTGTTTATGCGAACAATGGCAGATTTTAATATAAATATACGCAAAGTTTGCATATCAGTCTCGGTTGCCTCGCCCCAGGCCGGGGCTGGGTATAACATGTTCGGTGAATTGAACTAGCCACAACGCAGTCAAATATGACTCGTTCAATTGAATGACCATTGAACCCTGCATAAAACCAATGAATAAAACAACGATTCAACGCTAAAATGACTAATTCTTTGTCATTTTAAATAAAACGCCGACAATTTTCGTGTTCTGATATTTAATTATAAACTATTTTTTGATTTATTTGCTTGTAATTTTTGTAGTAACCGGTACCGTTACAGGTTTTTCCTCATCTGCATGCAGAGCTCGTTCGTTTATGTAAAAGCAAAAGAGAAGACAAATGGAATTGTCTGTTGTTGAGTTACCAACAGTCGACATTTTTAATTTGTTTAGAAAACACAAAAATTAAAATTATGGATGGCAAACGCGTTAGATATTAGATATACAAGTTTTCTCAATTACAATCGAAATATGTGATTCGTATCAAAGTAAGATAGATCTGATCTGAAGCGGAACTTAAATCATAAAATTTTAAGAGTTACGATAACAATGGATAGGACAATACACATACATATGACGTACATTAAGGTGAATCCAAAGTAAGAATTTTATCTTGAATTAGTAACACCGTTTGATTGGGTTCGCCGTGAAGATAATAAGACTCGCCTTCCAATTTTTCTTAAAAAAACACTACTAGAGAACAATATATTGTCAATCACGAACATTGAAAATGGCAGCCTCGAAATCTTCTTCTTCTTCATCGGCCCTCGACTCCTCTTTTCCTCCTCTTCCAACCCACCCTCCTCCTCTTAATCCCTCGGATCCTTCACCTTCTAATCGTGATACCACTGCCGCAACTCCTTCTGTTGCGAATGCTGGAGCATCATCGTCAGATCAGATTCCCAGATCTAACATTCCATCGCAATTTCCACAGTCTTCTAATTCATCTTTCCCAGCTTTTACAAAACAAGATTATGCGTCTCTCTTTAACTCCTTACCTAAGAATGTCGACGTCTTTGTACCTCAACACTTCGATATTCCTAGGGATGAAACTCAGAAATCTATTCCAAATCTGGTCAAACAGGTAGGTATGAACTATTGGAGTAACGACTTAGTAGGATTTTTCTTAGATGGCACCTTGAATTACCTTGAATTACATGATTCTATACCAATTGCTGATTTAGGACTTAATTGCCCCACAGTTAAACTATCTTATGATTGGAAACCGAAGATTTGTACATAGTGTAAAGATTTTGGTCACGATACAATTTCTTGTGAGTTGAATAATAAACAGGAAGAGGCTAATGGAGATCAATGTGATGTTAGAAAGGTAAATAAGTACTCGGAAGCACATGCATATACTAGTAGTTATAAACAGAGTGCTCAGGTAAATATTAATGAGAATAATTGGAATACTGTCAGCAAAAAGAAAAAGCAATACTGGAGAATGAAAGATGTTGGTAGCAATAAAAGAAATGTAGATAATGTTACCAAAGTAAGAAATGAAAATGTAAATCCATTTGAAAATTTGGAAACTGATGTTGAGGTAAATAATGGGGGAGTTAATGAAGTTGTCAATGAAGGTTTAGCTCATGATGAAGTAAGTAATGAGAATGCAGATACAAATATAATTGGAAACCCAGATGAATTGCATGATATTGGAAAGGATAAATTAGTTGATCAGGAGGATAATGTTCTAATAGGAAATATTTGATGATGTTGATAATAATTTGGTTAGTATGAGAAAGGAAACAGGGAATTCATCTTCTGGTGCATCTGCTACTACCAATGTTACTTGTCCGTCTTCTTCAACAATTAATATTTCTGCAAGTGCTGGTACTGGTACTACAACAGTTATTACTTCTGCTAGTTCTTCATCAATAGTTAACACTTCTTCAACAGTAAATACTTCTAATACTTCTGCTAGTTCTAGTATTGGTGCAAGCTAAGTTTCAGTTGTCAAAACTCCTGCTTCTCGTCCATCCACTTCTTTAACCATGTCATGTTCATCTTCTTTTAGTAAGTGTTCACCTGCTAATTCATCTTTGAATGCATCCACATATTTATCAGGTGCAACTAAGTCTACTACGTCCTTGTCAAAACCCCTGTATGCTAATTTGAAACCTCCTGATCACTTAATCCTTCCACCTCATGTAACTGGTGCGGGATTAACTTTTCCATTGGTGAATTATTCTTTGGCACCCTATTCCTCTTCTAAATCCACTAGTGTTCTTCCCTCTTCTAAATCCAAGAGCAAAAAGTTAAAAGGAAAGTTTTGGGCTGATGATTTAGATGAGGGTCCTGAATATGATATTGAGGATATTTTGCCAGCAGGTAGTAATGTGAAATCAATGAAGAGGCACACTAGGAGCAATCCATCCCCATTTTTTAACCAATGCATTACTTAAGTGGTTTCCAGCGCTATATTTCAGCGAGGTTAATACTCTGATAATTGTCATTACTATCGAAGTATGAAATTTCTAGTTAGCAAAAGTAATAATAGCTATTTGGAGCGTTTTGGCTTATTGGTTCTTGGAGAAGTTTGCAATGGAGGATGGCAAGTTGAGGAGATGTGGCAGTTCCTATTTCATTCAGGAAATTGTGTGATATTGCAATTTGTATTAATGGTTATTTGTTGTAACTTGTGTGATGTCGAGGAGATTCTTGCTTGTAAGCTCAGCATATTGATTGTGCTTGGAAGTTTATATATATTGTAAATATTTTGTTAATCAATGAACTTTTGCGCTTAACTTTCAAAAAAAAAAACACTACTAGAGGGATGAGCAACATATCCACGACAATTGCACAACAACAGTAAGCAGTATTAAGACGTCGACAATTACTTATGCCTAAATGGCATCATACGTATTAACTTGCGATGCTTTACTAACAATGTCATTATTCTAATTTTCGAATACAGCACGATATCACAAAGGCGTCAATAATAACCTACTTCATTGTGGCACTACAGGCACTACCGATGCCTTTTCAGCACTAAGTAGGATTTTTCTTTTTTTTAAAACATTGTCGAAAATACAGTAACAAAAGCATTGACAATTCTTGATGACTTTGTGATGTCTAGGTCATCATTGACGCCTTTGTGATGCCTACATTGTTATTTGGTTAATTTTGTAATGATACTGCATTAGTCAAGCCATGTTTGTTACCAACATCAATTTCATTAGGTTCATCTTTTGAACTAATAGTGTAACAATGCGATATTATAATAACAAAATTAATTAAATATGAATATAAGATTATGAAATTGTCTGAATTTGACTATGAAAGTTAAATCATTAAGTCGGTAGTGATTTTATGGGAAATTTTCATATATAACTTGTTAAAATCTAAACTGACACGAAAAGGTCATAGAAGAATCCACTTGTTAGAAGTTACGGTCAACATATAAGTTTTCAAGACCAAGTTTAGAACTATAAATGATGATGATGATAATAATAATAATGATAATAATAATAATAATGGATCGACCACCTTCAAGGTCGGCGATTGACCTCCCAAGGAATGTAGGTCGACCTGTATTTTGTACGTGGCTTAGAAAATGGCCAGGTACGGGCAGAGAAGTGAGATCTGAATTTTATCAAACCTGGAATGTTAGATGTTGAGATGGATGGTTAGACTTGGGCTGGTGACATGATAAATATAGATTTTCTCAGGTTGATCCTTCGACCAGAGTTACTCTTTTACATATATAAACTAAAGCCATGTCTGGCCATTTCATTTCACATGTTACTTCTTCCTCTCTTCCCCTAGGTTCCCTCTCAATTTTTAGATGTTGAACTTAAAATTAAACATCTTCTTAAGGAAGAGAACATAAATAAAATATTAAAGGCCTAATGAAGGGGATCATGGAAGACCGCGGGACATCATCACAGGATAGTGGATGAAAGGAAAATTAGTATTTAAGGTCAGATAAATTAAGATTTTAGGGTTAAAAATAGTTTTAGTTTCTGTTTATTTTCAGTTTAGTACAAATTTATTTTTAAAAGTTTAGTACATTTTATTTTTAAATTTGCAGCTTTTTTGCGGTTATTTACATTTCTTTTACACATGTTAAAGTAGCTTACAATTCTGTAAACCTTAAATTTAAAAAAGTAATTTTTCCTTAGTTTATGTGAAACATAACAGAAAATAAAGAAGTTTTCATGTAACATATATTAAATAGAAAAACACAGAATTTACAAAAAGACCTAAAACACATGTAATATATGTTAAGTTATAATAAAAGAAAATGGACTGTTCTAAAAAGAAGTAAAAAGACAAGCTTTTAAAATTGTAGATAAATTATGAATTTTATTATTTAATAAAGAAAAATAAAAGGAGTAAATTATTATGGTATTAGTTCTCGATAGGTAGGGACAATTTTCTTGAAATCAAAGACTATCACGAAATAGTAGAAGACCTTGAGATTAAGAAATATCATAATAATAAACATCATAGTTAATACCCAGTCATAAGGGACTAAGGCAGGAGCACACTAGGTGCTTTTTTGAGGTCTGGTCCGTACCAACGAAAAATCAGGCATGCAAGCCAAATGAGGTAAATAAGTATCCGAATACAGAAAGAACCCTAGAGTAGTGCGTACCGATGATGATGGAGTGTGCGACATCTGTTATGGTAGATAAGACACTGTAGGTTTTTGTGCTAGATAGATGTCGAATTGAACGGGAATGCAGACAATTTCGAAGCGAGTAAATAAGTGATCATAACGGTCTTAGGGTGGCCCGTATGACGATTCACATTCGAGCAGATTCTGATTTAGTGTAAGGGGTATCAACTATCATGTCAGCTTCCTGGTAGAGAATAGGAACCTGATTTGAGTAGAAGTAGGAATCATTTATAATAGTACTACTTCGAAAATAAGAATTGCAATGCAAACAATCAAGCTAAGTTATCATCCTAAGTAAAGCATATACACTAAGCCCTGTAACACTTATAACTGTTCTTAAGCCTATTATTCCTTGATTATTCTTTTTCTAGTAGTCCTCTCAATTCATCAAACTTTTTATGTCTGGTCCATTCTTCATTCTTTCCCAACACTGGCTCATAGGGCAGTGCGCGACTCGCGGTAGTTGGTAGTGTATCATTTGGATTTTTGTATTATGTTTCATCGATGTATTCAGTTCATCTTTGTTGTCTTATTTGGTCTGAGTTGGGTATTATTTTTATGATTGTATTCTAATATGATTTGAGAGATTAGGATTGTAAGACATTTTGTTATGATGGTTTTTGAATGAACTTATTTTGAAAGAAAAAAATCTTTTGAAATGTTTCCGCTTTAATTTATTTCATGTCCTGTAGATCTTACCTTCTATAAAATTTTCTTTAATTATATCTAGGTGCTTTACATTCCTTGGTATGGCTCATTATGGGTGCACTAAAGGGTGTGGAGGTCATCCTTCCTCCAAAGTCACTCGCAATGCTAGCTAGGCGGTCCTAAATATGGAAAAGTGGAGCATGAAATTACTAAGTTGTTTGAGGTCGAGCTAACCTCATCCAAGTCCAAACATAGGAGGGGAGGTAAGAGCAACAGTAGGAAGAGCTTCGGGAAGAAGAAAGGGAAGGGCTCTTGGAGCAAGTCTCCAAAAAAGTCCAAGAGGGATGAATTAGGTGTTAGTGGGTGGATTTTGTTTTGAGCTTACTACTTTTCAGCCTTTACTAACCTGATTCGTGCGAGCATGACCATTACTTTTAGATAGTTTGATACAACCTTTGTACGTAGTTTTAAAGTTTTAGTTATGAATAAAAGTTTATTTTTCTTCCATTCTATGTTGAATTGTACAAATGTTCGATTTTGCGATTCCAATTCAATATACTTGCATTTAATAACTCGTCATTACAGATAAGTAAAAGTTGATTGCCTGAAAGTTTGAGCGTTGGTTGGATGGACCATTCTAAAAAGCTTCCTTTCCGTCGCGGCTTCAGGATGTGTTGCACATTGTCATAAGTTCCACTATCAAGGATTCCTTTCTCTCATGGCCTTAAGTCGTGTGCACTTAGTGTTGGGCGTCATGATGACCCCTATGAATTTATACTTGTCTGTCATTGATTTAGGTTAGAGTTGTGGATGTCATTAGTTCATCATTTATAATTTTCTATCGCTGTTTTGGGTTATAGTTAGCCAAACGAACGGTTGTTATTACATTGTAACGATCTGAATTTTCGGCTCTCGAAAATCAACACTAATACATCCTCGGTATTCATGTATTTCAAATCAAGTACCATAAAGTTTGATAATTAGGGGAAAAGACAGGAGATAGAAGAATAGAAGAAAGAAGATATAGAATAGAATCTCACAACAGAATGAATAATCTATAATAATAAAAGTGCTCTTTAACAAAAAGCAGAAAAACTTTAAAATATACATACATCAATCAGAGTACACAATGAATCATCCTGAACATTTATAATAACATGTCCTTACAATTGCGGATATATACAATAACACACACAGCGGAATAAATAAAAGAATACGCGTATACATCTTGTCACCAACACCTTTTCTGAAGCTCCAAAGAAATCCAAATCCGATCTGCAAATATACTCGGTCTGACCCGAGCATTATCGCAAAATAACACACGGATCAGGCTAGGCAACCGCGTGAGATAACTCAACATATAAGTAACATATCTCAATACAATCTGAGGCCGTACGCATGTCCGTAGCGGTTATCTCCTCAATAACATCCAACCATTTATTAAGATAAGTATAATTGTATAATAGATAATGTCTAGGGTGTAGAATATAAATAAATTCACACGGAAGGAATGGTTACATTCGACAAATATAATATTAAGTGTATAAACAAAACCGATAAGGCACGTTCGCTTATTGGATTTTTCATCGGAGATCTCTCAATACAGATCCGAACTCCGTGCTCAAGGGTTAGAAAGTACCTATGAACGTCGTATATCTCTAGATAAAATTTACCATAAGGTAAACACAACTGGCCCACGCACGAAAACACTGAAGTGCACCACGTGGAACCAAATATACCCAACTCCTGTGCGCAACTTCAAAGAGCTCCCGCAACGATTCGATAATAAACATACACTAGACATGGAGTCAATATATTCTGTCGCAGGTTAGCAAAACCCCAGATTGTTCTCCTACTCTGCTTTTAGCCATATCCGATGTCGAGGTTTCATTCGGCATCTTTCACACGGGTCTTCACCTCTCGGACAGAACAAGAATTCCTAGACGGAATCCCATAGCTCAATAGATCTTGGAATCACACATAGATTCCTTTACAGACCTCGGAATCACACATGGATTCCAATACATCGCTAGATCTTGGAATCACACATAGATTCCTTCACAGATCTTAGAATCACTATATGTGTTCGAGTATCTCAATTGATCTCGAATCGCCACATAGCCTTCACTTCACAACCACTTCCCAAACATAGAACCCGTATACTAGTTTTGAAGTAATTTTTGATAAGTAGAACACTTACCAATCCCGGCTTCCTCAAAACCAGTCGCTAGATTTAAGGTCAAGTTCTATAGTCGATTAACCGACTATAATTCACACAATAGACAATTGTATATGGAAAACCGCCTCTCTTAATTTCCACAACAAACGACTATACATTCAAGGCACTATCAGGATCACGAAGCATTATAAATAGTTGAAGCATGGTTAACTCATATAAATGACTTCAAATCCCTTTCCCATTTAATTAATCTTTAAATAATTAAAACTACTTTATTAGTAAAACATCTTTTAAATAATAAAACTTCATTTGTCTAATAAGACTTCACTTGTCTAATAAGGCATCACTTATTATGAAGACTTCATTTATTAATCAATAACTCATACTCGATTAACATTCCTTTATATACTAGTGTATATATTCAACTTATACATATAAAAGGTGAATATGTATATATTCTACTAATTCACTATTCCTTTAGTCTTGAATACTTAAATAGGTTTTAATATACTTAACCCTCCGATATAAGCATAATCGCAATTCAATTTCAAGATTTCCTTTCTAACTTCAATATTTCAAAGCGTATTCATATGCTTATCCCTTCGGTATAAGTATAACCACAATTCAATTTCAAGATTTCTTAAAATATAATCAAAGAGGTTGAAACCATTGTTTAATCAAGAACCTCTTCTCTTTTATAAGTTAAACATCTTCTTCAATATCATTATCCTGAAATAGTCCTATACTTGTTTTTATCTTTAAAATTCAATTATTTAAAGATCTAAGTATATTCAAAATCGTTAAACACTATAATTCCAGTTTAACTATATTCCACGGGTTTAAAAACAAGTATTGCTAAAACACTGTTTACAACAAACCCAAAACAATTCCTTCTATATAATTATCATTAAACATTCATTTAAAGATTATATTATATAAACTTCATCGATATAATCTAACAGGGTTCAAGACGAATGTAATTAACATATTGTCACGACAAACCCAAAATGATTTCTGTATTTGTTTACTTCTTTAAAATATTCCTTTAAAGATGTAAATATCGATAAATATTCTACAAGGTGAGAACTAGTGATTTCTAAACCATTGATTATAACATGTGTGTTATAATCCAAAATCATTTCCAAATCTTATAAAACCATTCACTTCCAGTTTCCCAATTCCCGTTCCAATTAATATAATTTCCCAATTCGGTCCAGTTAGGCCAAACACACCAAAATGTGTGAAATGGACAAACTCAATATATTACATATTTCACAAACTCAATATATTATACAAAATGATATATTCAGCTCATCATGGTTTCATGTATAACAACGTTACATAATCAGTAGGTTCCACAGTTAGGTTTAACACACAATCAATTCATAATACAACATATGAATATAAATACGGTAACAATCATATTGAGGAATCCTGTTGGATGCCTCCAACCTGTCCCCTTGCATCACAGTTCATATATCAACACATATATATGTAATACAGTTAAAATTATACTAATTCATTTAAGATGAATCTTCTGCTAACGCAAGTAGTGTCAAAGGATCATCCGTTCACAGAGGGAAATTAAATATATCGACAACCACTAATAAAGCAATAAATCAATCATACATATAAATATGTAAATAAAAACCAATACTATTATATGGTACAATAGTATAACAATAAGTATGAGTTAAACTCACCATCCATTACAATCGTTGTTTACACGCTATTTTATCTAATTTCAAACTGGCGTTCGAAATTAGATAAAAATCCAGACTTCTCAGAATAATTCCAATCCACTGCCAACGTGTAGCTATTGGAATATCGATTCCAACGCATATGACCGTTCGTCGATCCGACGTCGTATGAGCTAGATATAGCGTTATTAAGTTAATACACCATTTAAATACACTTAGTTTAATTAATTAAATAAATAACCCCCCATCTAAAACACGTGACTGCACCTTCTCCCCCAAACTGATTTCAAAACGCAATTCCCTCCAGTATTATCAATCCCTTGACCGGAGTATGACCGATGATATACACATAAATGTGTATATTTTATCCGCTTATTTATCTTGTTTTCTATTTAAAATAATTGATACTGTGTATTTATAGTCATGTTTTTAGATTATTTAAGATAAATGGATTGATGCACTTAATTGTTGAAAAGCTTAAAGAATTGGTGGCAGAAGAGTGTTGATTTTTAGAGCTAGGTTAAAGCTGGGAGACATGAAGAAATGTTGTTGTTCAACAACCTTCTGCCGAATATTTTGAAGATTCAATGCTTTTTCATAAAGATCGCTTGTGTCAGATGTTACAGAGTTCTTATTCTTACTCAAAATAGTTGGAGTTGATGTTGTTTGATGCCCGCAAGCTATGACATTTGCTTGTCCATTCACATGCGTTCACATTGGTCTAGTTGTTATTTGGGAAAAGACTTTTGTCCCACATTGTGTAATTGGCCACATTGTCTTGGTCATAGCAACTAATAAATACAATGTATCTCCTTCATTTGTAAACACGTTGGGTTTTATTCTATATAACTTCTCTTGGAATAAAGTTCTTCTCCTTCTCTTCTTAGTTGTTATTTTATTTTATTTATGTTTATGTTGATTCATGTTTGTGACAGAAACATGAATTAGATCAGTATTAATCTATTTGGTTATTAATTCATATTAATCTAGTTTATGTTATTACTCCCTAATTGCTTTCATTTATTATATAAGACCCTCTATTTTTTCATATATTTTCTGTGTTTTTAACCAATCAAACCTTTGGAATAACTTGATTGGATTTATTAGTAAAATAATTTTGGTCCTAGAGTTCGACACCCTTTACAACAACCCTTGTTGTTTTAGAAAGCCGAACGAATTAAATAGTTGTTTTCATTTGTTTAATTTGTTCGCAAACAAATTTTGGCGCCGTTGCAGGGGACCAAAATAATTTTTAGTAGTAAATCCTTCGAATTATATTTTTATTTTTATTTATTTTTTATTTTATTCCTCTTGTTTTCTTGTATATATAAAAAAAACTTATTAGTTGATTTGGTATTTGATCATTGATACCGTAATCTATAAGACAAAAGAAAAAAAAATATGTCATTTTTTTTCTTTCAATTTCTTGCCATTTTTCTTGATTTCTTTCCGCTTTTCAATATCTTCTCCAATTTCTAAATCTCTTTTTCCACATTTTTTTTGGGTTCAATTCCTTTCCTTTTCTTAAAAAAAAAATCTCGTTCCAAATTTTCTTTACAATTTGTTCCTGTTTCTTTCATCTATTTCTTTCCAATTCTATTTACAATTACTTCCCTTTTCCCAAAACCAAACTAAAAAAATATCTTTCTAAAAATTCTTCTGCTTTAATTCTGCTGCAAATTCTCCATTCACAAACCCATCACTTTGCCATGCAATTCATCACAAAGCCTTCCTCCTCGACAAACCTACTACCCTATAGCCAGATACCAGTGCCATTCCATCTTTCCCAGCCCCTCCCCTCTTGATCATCTCCTCAAACCATGGTCTGATCCACTCAGACCACCGCAACCAACAAAACCTTCGACCTAACCTGTACTCTCACTCTACCATACCAAGCACTTACCCAGTAAACCATTATCAACCTCTTGTGCAATTCTTTCATCACCCAACATTTCCCTTTTTCACCAATATACCACGCACCCTTCAGACCAGTCATAAACTTCACCCTCCATCCTTAATCACCACTGCGTTTAACCATGCTTCACGCACCTCTGCCCGCAGTCACAACCCCCTGACAATCCTCTCTACACCTTCTGTCTTGATTACTTCAAACCAACTTCACCAAACCACACTGACTTGCCATCCACTTCCTAACAAACACAACATTCATCACTTCTCCAATACCCAAAACTGACGCAAGTCAGCCATACTCCCCGTAAAACCACCAACTACATCACAACCACCCTGTTAATCACCACAGCCAATTCATCTCCAAAACTTCCAAACCGCAACCACCCATTCCACTACTCAGTACAAGAACCACCTCAATACATCCTGGTTCGCAATTTCAGGCATTGTCATCACCACAACTCATCAAAACTTCACGTCAACCTTCCATAAATGCACACTATCCAACTGTCTCACGGCATCTATTAATCCACACCCGATCATACTTCCACCCCCAAATACGTAAATCCCCAAAACCATCTAAATTCAGTCGCAAATTCTGTTCATCAAACCCACGCAAGCCACACCTGAGCACAACTTCGAACTCAAAAACCGCCATTTCCCAAATCAGATCCATATCGACCACCTAACACCTCAATACTACGTAAGCTGAATTCGATTCAAATACAAGGGGAACAGGTTGATTTGACTACGGATGCGAGTTCTATATTTTACGACACAATTGTTTTGGTTTTCTAGGTATTTAATTGTGGTGTTTTATAAAAAAGAAAAAGAAAAAGAAAAAAAAAAGGGCAAGCTGATTTGGGCATGAAGTTTTGAACTTGCCTTCTGTTTGGTTTGGGTCCCTTGAGAGATCAATTTTTATTTTTATTTTTGGGTAAGATTATTTTGAACGCTGCTTCCCTTATTTCACTGTGTAAGTGCGTGAGACGAATGTGGGATGTGTCTAGATTGTATTCATTGAGTGTGATTTGTTGAATTCGGTTGCTAGTTTTTCTCGCTTTATTTAATTATTTATTTTGAGTTTAGTTTTTTATTTCTTTTCGTTTGTTGTTTTATTTGCTATCTCCTTCTCTCTCTTAAAAAGGCAAAAAAAAGTAAAGAAAGAAAAGAAAAGGGAGGAGGAAGAAGAAACACTCAAATCAAAGGCCAAGTGAAGGATAGAAATTCGAACATCAAATAGGGAAGTCAACAGTCAAGAAGCAGCAGCAACAACAAAAATTAGCGGTCAACTGATTTGCAATTAGCTGAATTTAAATTGTTGGAGTGGTTGCACACCAAGTGGGGTGTGAACGCGCTAGCGCTGCTCAGTTGCACAAGATGGACTGCCGATCAAAGTGAGAATTTTCTAAACTCTATAGGGTCTGCTGCTGCTTGAAAAATATACACAAATTACTTGTAAAGATTTTATGCAGGTGTTGTGGCTTGCTTGTAAAGAAATTTTATTTCTACAATTTATTATTCTATGACTATTCTGTGATAGATTATTTTGCATGTTGATGTATGGTTGGAAATTTTAAAACGAACGTGGGATTAATTGAAAAGTTTGTTTTTGAAATAAATTATTTTTGAAATCGAATCGAGGATTCCCCAAAGCTCATAGGACAAAATATTCGTTAAATTGACAATAAGGATTGATACTCTCTGAGGTGTCTAAGGAACGGTAGAGTCTAGAACTCAAACAGGTTCTTGAACCGTCAGTCGTGTGTCTACGGTGATTCGTGGCACACTGATAATCCCTGTCCGAACCTAGCCCAGACTTGTATCCATATAATCCAAAGTTGTTAATTTTAACATATTTTTTAAGAGTTTCTTTAGAGCCACAATTTTTGCAACTGATTTTTCGACTAACAACTCTCTTCTTCTAGTACATGCGCGCTTGCCCCATGTACAACCAAAATTGCAATTCCTTTCAAAATTTAAATGATTTTGGTTACAATTCAAATCAAAATGAATTTCAAGCTGAAAATTTTTCGATTGAGGAGAATTTATCTAAGGTTAATCGACTGTTAGCCCAAACGACTACGAAAAAGTGCTGAAAATCGAAACGATTTCAACACGGTTTTCAACAATCAAAACCAAAATGATTTCCATAATTTAAGTGGAGATATAAGCTTGGTTATCGAATATGAAAAATATGTTACGAATAAGCTAAATTTCTGGTGATGTTGGTTGTGGAAAATAAAGAATGGACAACTTTTTAGAGATGAGGTGAATGAATTTTTAAGGTCAATCAGTAAGGAACACATAGAAACGACGAATTTAAAAAATAACATCTTGAAGTCTAATGTGTCTACCAATTTTCTTAAAGAAAGCCTGAGTGAAATTGATCAATTAATGCATGAAATTTGGATTTGTCGCGAGAAAATCAAGGAATGGGCGCGAACTTTAGATGAAAAACAAAATCAAGAAAATAAAGACATTGAAAACATGCATATCATTCAACAACACGCTCGATACACTATTGAACTTTAGCAAAATCTAATAAATCAATTACTGGAGAGAATTGATGACATTGATAAATTTGAGGATTTCATGAAACTTGGCTTGACTTACTTCGAAGAACTAGTTAAAAAAGAAAAGATTGCAAACTGAGTTGCATTGAAAGTTCTAGGATAGTTATTCAAATTTCTCTTCTTATAGATAAGGTTACGGACTTGTACAACAACTTTAAATCCCAATCTATTGACAAACAAGTTTCCGCCGTCAACGCTTCTTTTGAAACAAATAATCAGCCAGTAACTTCATCAAAACATTACATAACGATTATTGATGATTCTGACAATATGACTGCTGATGAAAATGAAAATTTTGAAACATCTCTTGTGCAAAACACCGATTTCTGTGAAACAGAAATTCAAACTCAAACTCATGCTTCTACTGAAAATTCAACTCTTACTGCAATCGAAAATTTTCAACTAACAACTTTTGAAATTGATGAAAATCTTAATGAAGTTGTTGAATCTCTATAATTGATTTGAATTTAAATTCTCTTGAAAATAAAGATGTCAATCTTCAATTTGATCTTCCTCTCTCAGATTCTGAAAATTCTGAAAATTTAGCAACTTTAAATCATCAACTTAAGAGAAATGATGAAGTTGGTAACAACTACTTAGGTGAGGACGACTTCGATGAGCGAAAACTTTTGAACTGATTGACAATAATGTTGTTGGGTCTGAAACTGAAAATGAAACATTTGAAAACTTTGAAATTATTGTGGTTGAAAACACCGAAACTGCCAAATGTGATCTTAAACACAATGACGATTTTTCTAAAACTGTTGAGACTCCTTGCAACTTGATCGTTTCAACTGAACCTCACTGTGATCACTTGTTTTTCAATGATAAATTTCTGCAGTATATGTTTTTTTTGGAATAACACGGCTTTTGAGAAAATGCTATTCGAAATTTACTGCAAATTCATTTGTTTGGTTTTAACTTTAGGTTTACAAATGAACCTTTGGTATACAAAATTTCAAATATCAAAGCAAAACTGAACAATATTTCTCAAAACAAATGTGGGGGTGAGAGTGATGCACACGTCTCTCAATTTATACATCATCTGAACAAATTAAACTTTGTTTTTGAAACTTTTACTAAACTCCAGCTCAATGACCTCTGTTTAGTTGCTACAGAAATACAGTTCGATTTTAGGATCAATTGTAAGCTCAAAATTTTAAAATTAGCAACTCAAATTTTTGAAAAAACAAAATTTGTTTCTACAAATCCGAAACATATTATAAAATCCTTTGTGATTTGGTTTTCTGTGCTTAAGCTGTGTCTCATAATCTTAATGAGAATGATCCATTGGTCCATCGTGGACCGGTTCATCTATTCATGACTGCGTATTTTATGCACGCGTATCCGATAAGCGACGCTTACCCTTTTATTTTCTTTCCCTTTCACTAAGATATGTCTGCTTGATGACTGTGCGGACACAGTCTATTTTAAAGTGTAGGGAGGGGGGATTTACATTACATCAGCAATCAAATTTTATGAACTAGGTCATTCGTTGAACAAGGACTAACTTAAATTCACAATTAACACCTTGGTTCTTGTTTGATAAGTTGAGTTGTTGGGTATAACGGTGTTGTATACACAATTACATGATTTTTGTTTGATGATAACAACCAAATATATTTTATAAATGTGTTTGTTACTGTACTGTTCTATATTTACATCACAGACAGGAATGTAATATTTATATTTAAATAAAATACATCTGTACAGAAATTCAAATATTTACTGTATTTTATTTAAAATATAAATATTATATTCTTAACATTCAAACAGTACATCTATATTAACTCCACTATTTAATCACTTCAAATTTTTGTACTTATAAATAAACAGAATAGAATAGACAAGTCTGTTTGACAACAATGAAATAATATTTTATTTCAAACAGATTTTGTTTATTACAAATAATCAGTACAATCACTTTTTCATATAAATTAGCTCCTCACTATATCACTCAACACTCGGTACTTTTTCACTTATACATTCACAGCCTCAATATACAGATTTTTTTTACTAACACTGCTTCATTCACTGGCTTTCATCTTCAGTCTTCACTGCTCTCTGTCCAGTCCAGTCATCACAGTCAGTCCAGACATCCCTGCTTACCTGTCACATATGAAACACACACACAGTACTTTGCAATAGAAATGAAACAGAATATGTGCAAATATAAATTTTATTTTTGAAAAATTATTTGCCTCAGAATTTCGGTGTGTTTCTCATCATTTTTCTGACTCGATCTGATTTGATCAGCCTCGACATAATCACACTAGTTTGCTGATTTTTGATCAGCCTCAACATAGCGTGACTAGTCTGCTGATATACATATAATTAAACACACATGTCAAAATCAACACAAGACAGGTCAAAGGAGAAATGGAAATCAAATATGCATATAAAATCAGCAAAGAGGCAAAATATAAAAGAAAGGTAGCCAAGCAAAAGTCAACATAGAACAGCAAGAATGCATGGTCAAGATGGTGATGATCCACTCAAGCTAAGCCTAAAAGCACAAGTGTAACATGTATGTGTTGAGTATGGTGCAGCATGGATGAGTCAGCAAGCATGGCAGTTTGACAGTCAACACAAATGAAACTGCAAATTGATTTTAGTTTGCAAAACATATACAGTGTTTATGGTCAACATGCAAGTCATACAAATGGTGCAATGAAGCATGTTCGAGCATGTATACAAGTGCAGCCATATTTCAGCAAGCATAGTGGTAAAAGGTCAATATACAAGGCGTTAAAGGCATAGTGTGTGTGAACATATGATCATGTATAACACATGAAGAAGAGCAATATGAAACAGGGCAGTTTGGTCAAAGCAGGATGGTGGATGATCAAGTTCTCATATTCTAGCAGGTCTACATACAGGAAATAAATGTAGTCGAGCACTAACATGAGCATGCATGCCAATATGATCAAGTATGGTGGGAGATAACATTCATTACAGTATATCTAAAGCATGGTGACAATTCAAAGGTAGTCTGCAAATGGGTGCAGCAGTTCTTTCACCAAATGATCACACATGCAGCATGAAAACATGGTGAAATCAAATCAGTTTTCTACTTCAGGATACTACATGCATAGCAAGCACAACAATGTGATACTGGAGAGAAGCAACAACTTCATACATGATGCAGTCCTAAAGACAACTACATGACTAAGGCAGATTTTAACATCAAAAGCATATACATGATTAATATGGTCAGTGAACATGTATGGTTCAATACATACACAGCAATACAAGTAAGTGGCACAACGGCACGGTGACAGGAATGATGGTAACAGGATGATTCAGCATAACAAAGTCAAAGTTGTCGAGACATGATTATGCAAGCATGGTCAAAGCAGTCAAGTAAAGGGTGCATACAGGTTTGAGCATAAACAAGTGAACATTAAGAAAATCAGTTGGATAATTTTTTTTTTTTTGGCATGGATTAAAATTGAATCCAGAGAATCAACAAGTGTTTAAGGCAAGAAAACATTTACAGAAATCATGCTTCTCTGTTGAGTAAGATTTATTTTCGGCAAGTAATGTCAAGGCAACCTAAAAGGGAAATCGAGCAAAGAAATATCAGTCAAACCATTTCAGGAAAGGAATCATACCAGAAAAATTTGGCAAGTTTTTTTTTATTACAGTGGTCCAGTTTTTTTACAAATTAACTCATGCGATTCAATTCAAACAAGGAAACGCAATGCAAAAACCACACAAGATTTTTCAAGGGGACACAAGTATATCCATATCCAGAAATGCCAAAAATCCATGATTCAATCACGCAAGAAATTCATTTCATATTCAGCCGAGAATTCAAGCCGAGAAAATTCATTTTTATCTGGAAATAAAAAGGGGAAACTCGCAGCAATCAAATCGAGTCAATATAATGAAATCAAAGAGCATTTATAGGATGTAATAATCCTATATATTTTCACCTTTTACATCATAGGCATATAGATCGAAAACCCACATAATCAATTCAAGCATAAAAGATTCAAATTAGAAATTCACTCACATAGGTTTCGATCGAGAACCAGAGATAAAAATCCCAAATCGAGCAAGCAACACAAAGCTTTGGAGCTTCCGAGAATCATCTATTCATCAAGCAACGATTCGATCTGTGATTTTGGGATTCAAAGAGAAACCCTATTTTTTCCACGCCGCCATTTTTTTGAGAACAAAGAGATCGGGCTGAAATAAGAAAGAATGGGTGCAACCATTTCTTAAGGGCCGGCTAATGCTTTAATTGAAAAGGGGATGACCCCTTTAAATTCAATCTCTTTTATTCATTTTTAAAATTAGGGTTTCTCCTTGTTTTAATTTTCTAGTTGTACTATTGTCTTTTATTTTGAGTTGTAAAATCGACGAAATGGTTTCTAGAAGTCTGTAAAATTCTAGGGAATCAGTCAGGATGTTGACTGACAGTTGACAGAGTCTGTAAAATCTGGGTTACGTGTTACGGGATTGTAATACGGGTAAATCTGGTCGAGGGGATATCGTCCAGTCTAGGGTTTTGAGCGTAGGGTTAGGACAAGAGCAGGCGCTGCGAGTGTACATGGTCTTGTATGCGGGATCTGTTTATAACACCTAGTAGAAACCTTAGGAATGCAGCAGTAGGCAGGGTTTTGCCGAAGCTGGGTATATCTGTGTGTGATTTATTTTCTGCACTTTTATTTCTGCTGCATTCTATGATCTGTTTATTATTTTAATATCCTGTCAGTTTTTCAATTCAGTTTAAAAACTGTGATAAACCCTATTCATCCCCCCCCCTCTAGGGTTAATCTAGATCCAACAGTTGGGTAATGGGAATGAACATTATTAATTCACTGAGTCGTAATGTGTCTTTTTAAGATGCTAGCTTGAGACTATGCAGACTTTAGTCGAGTTCTGGAGTAAGTGTGTCAACCCTTGTTATACATGTTAGAATGTGCAAGTAAAAATAATAATAAAACATCAAATAAATAATGATTTTGCACCTACATTTGTGGATTTTCTGAGTTCGTTTTCATGCATAACATTCTTCTCACTCAAATTTTCAAATTCGTAAGTTATAAATTTCACCTGGCCGAATTAAGGAGAAATGACTCATTGTAGCATTCTTCTTCTATACACCACATTATTCGAACCCAAGTTTTAGTCGATTTACATCTATGTTTCGATAAGTTTTCCTTATATTGGTATACTTACGAACCTTTTATTTTCAAAGGTTAAAAAAATGTCACTTTTATACCAATATTACACTACCCACTTCGTACTTGTTTTAAGGTAGGATAACCATATACCACATCTATTTTTTATGGGTCATCTATCTTACGAAACTTTGCTTATCATTCCTTTCAGCTTTTATATAACATCTATCTAGACTTGTGTGTTGAATTAAGGGTTACAGAAGTAAAGTAACTAGGGCACAAAACTTTCCTTTCATGAAGTGTTGGTTACGATTCGCTTAGTAGAGGAGGAATCAAATGAAATATCATGGTATCATTCCATTCCATCTCCACTCATTATTCATCATTAAAAAAATGAAAAAAAAAGAAGAAGAAATGCAATAAAGAGAAAATCTCCAAGAATAAAATAGTCATTTTTCATTCTTGACTATGAAACATTCATTTCCATTCCATCCACATCCATCATACCGTACTTAGAAGCAAGGATTGTAGTAGATGAGATGAAAGGAAACAAAACATTTATATGTGCCTTAGTATTACTTTATCTTTTGTAGCTTGAAGTTCAACTAATACACTTTCCCTCTTATCTATAATGTTTTTAGAAATTACAAAATTCTCATTTATCTATGCATAACTCACATCCAATACATTACAGTTACACTAGTGCAAAATCATTCAAAAAAAATGATTAGTTGCACATTATCGATGTGTAGAACTTTGGTTGACACCACGCTCTTAACCTTCAAGGCACTTACATTGTTATCAAGGAATTACAATTCGACTTGAATTTTTTAATTCATTTTTGCACCATTAATGGGATGGATAATTTAGGACTAAACCGTTGTTAGTGAAGTTATGTAATGTCCTTGGAATATGAAAAACCTTAAGTATATTATTTGATTAATTTGCGTACATAAGACGCTTTGGATTTTGTGGGTAGTATCCACTGAAAACCCTCACGAGACAACGCTCGTCCTACTAGGGACACCTAAAGATCGCTTGTGGAAGATGTTACGGAGTTCTTATTCATGCTCAAAACAGTTGGAGATGATGTCGTTTGATGCCCGCAACCTAGACATTTGCATGTCCATTCACATGCGTTCACATTGGTCTAGTTGTTGTTTGGGAAAAGGCTTTTGTCCCACATTGTGTAATTGGCCACATCGTCTTGGTCATAGCAACTATAAATACACTGTATCTCCTTCATTTGTAAACACATTGGGTTTTGTTCTGTACAACTTCTCTTGGAATAAAATTCTTCTCCTTCTCTTCTTAGTTGTTATTTTATTTTATTTATGTTTATGTTGTTTATTTTCTTTTCTCTCTCTTCTCTTTTAGCTATGTCTAGCTAATCTCCTTTAATTATGGGGTGATGACGCTTAGATTAGATTCAATATGAATCAAAAAGCCAAAGAGATTAGGACTTCATGTATATAGATCTAGATCTGAACCAAGGGTTAGATCTGAACCTTCATATTTTGTGTTGTTTAAAAGCTATGCTCCTTCACTGGGTATATTCGAGTTCGGTCTAACGCTTATCAGATTTAGATCTAATTTTTAGGGTTTTGAAATAAAATAGTGAATCTGTCCTGATAGCCTATGGTTGTTTAAGAGCTTAGCTCCTGCATAGGCTATACTTGTCGTTATTCACCTATTTGTTTCTAGAAACCCAATTATCGTTGATTCATGTTTGAACATAAATTAGGTCTATATTAATCTGTTTGGTTATTAATTCATATTAGTCTAGTTTATGTCATTACTCCCTAATTGCTTTCATTTATTATATAAAACTCTCTATTTTTTCATATATTTTCTGTGTTTTTAACCAATCAAACCTTTGGACCAACTTGATTGAATTTATTAGTAAAATAATTTTGGTCCCAAAGTTCGACACCCTTTATGACAACACTTGTTGTTTAGGAAAGTTAAATGAATTAAATAGTTGTTTTCAATTGTTTAATTTGTTCGCAAACAACCAAATCCCTGCTCCACCTCGGCCATCGATGACTGTTGCCACCTCCCCCACTAAGTTGCCCATCGCGAGCCCAACCTGACCATCCCCTTCAGGTGGAACTCGATACCCCGGCTACGACGGGACCTATTGCTTTCCCATCATCACCGTGGGTGATGCGTTTCTCCTCGAGCCGCCACCAAATTTCCCCTTCGGCCATCACGAGTTCAACGACGTCTCCCCCTTATTCCATCTCCATCCATGTCGGCCTTGAAGCTGAACCCTAGCTCGACCGGAAAATTTGGAGATCCAGGAATTTGTGTCGCACCCAACGTGAAGACCACCAGCTTGAAGCTCTTCATCTCGTGAGTCCAACGGATCCGAGGATGTCCCATTTCGTTGATTACAGAGGGAGATTTAATTGATTCAATTTTTCTTAAAGTGGCGTCTTCAAAATGTTTATAGAAGAATGAGTTAGGTTGTAAGAGAAGGAAGGGTTATTTATACTAAAAGGATTCAGATATTTTGATTAGATATTTAGGTTAGATACTTCAGTTATATATTTTATATAACATTCACTTATATTAGCTCGAGCGTTTAAGCTTGCACGACCACTCGATCCGTCTGATTGTCACGAAAATTGACACTTCGCTATATTTCAATATTCCGAACTCAATAAAATAGGTTTCGTCAAATTCCAAACCCGTTTGTAAAAACAGTATTTTCTTGCGTTATAAAATCGAATTAATATTTAATCGAATTCAAAACACTTCCAATCTTCGATGATAAATTTATATTATCATTTACATTCACTTAGAATTTTCCATAAGCTTCGAATTCACTTTAATTCCATATTAAATTCCAAATTCGATTCTGTTCTTTTAAATAACTCATATATTCTGAATTTAGTTATTTAACTTCCAATTTAATCATATTCATATTTAAATAAATTAAATATTCTGGTACTAAAAAACTGGGTTATTACATTCTTCCCCCCTTAAAAGGATTTCGTCCTGAAATCACAAGTTAAGACAAATATAAATAAACCCATTAAATTTTTACTTCGAATTTTTATTTTCCAAAACCATGTTAAATTTTTCTAACCCCCGAAAATTATAGAAAATTTCGCCAGCACCTCCTTTGTACGACTCAATCCAAAAATCCCAAATGCCACGCAAGACCTCACTCAATCCAAAAAGAAAAGAAAAGCCAAGCGGCTACCCATATCCAGGTCATAAAAATCCAACAAACCCAATCAATAACATAAATGTGTACCTATTTTTCGACCAAACAAATCTCTAGTTATGAAATCAAAAAGCGACTAGCGCCATTTGCTTCCATAAACCTGTATATACTTACATAACTCAAAAGAGAGTTAAGCAAATAGACAAGTAAAATAATAACTCCAACATGTGTTAAACAAGCATAACTTCAAGTTATTAAACTATACTTTTATTTTCACAAACGTTTATCTCTTGAAGTATCCCTATAATTAATACGATTATATTTCCTTAGTCTTTTCTTATTAAACTCTTATTATAAATCGGTTCGATTTCATATACGTTTATAATTCATTCAATACTTGCATTCAAATTTCCACATGCACTTATATTAGCTAAGTGTATAAACAAATAACCTGATCATTTTACTTACCTCAACAGGTTTAACAATTCAAAATTGGTTTAACTTATCACTTCTCAAATTCAATATTCTAAACTTCCAATTCATTATTAATATGTTTTAAATCGCATACTACCAAACCGCGATTTTCCCAAAAAAATTATTTAGCCATAACTCTAAATCTATAAGATGAAATCTAAAATTTTCTCTTTCATTAGAAAATTATAATCCAATAGATTCGGATGATTCTTGTTTCAAAGAATTCTGACTTATATTGGATCCTAAATATTCATTTAAACTTCAATTCAAAAAACCACGAACTGCTGATACGCGACGAGCTCGTTTTAAATAAATTTAATAAATTCCCTTAACCATCGTTAATTTTATAAATTATAAAACCAAGTCTCGTATGTTTACACATAAAATAGTTAAACATTGAATTCACTTGGAAATGTCAACTATCCAAGATCGTCGAAAATTCAATCCCATTACTCGATGAAATCTACCAAACATCATATCAAATGAGATGCAAAATCATATAACTCCAATATATAGATTATATGCATCCATATATAACTTAATTAAAAATTTCAGAGTTGAACTTCCGGGTTTTATACTTCAAACAATTTGGATCCAAAACATAAATCTATTTAAATCCAAACTATCATCCATGGTAGCAAGTTCTTACTTAGAAACTCGAAAATGAATCCTGACGATGCTGCAGTCATCATCAATATTTTTTTCCAACGACTTTAGTAGGATCAACACTTTCAATTTTTTTTTTTAAATCCTTATAAACACTTTCGATAAATCTTAATATTTTTTTCAAGCGTTGAAAAACATTTTCAAGCTTACCGAAATTCCAAATCTTCAATTCTCAACTAGAATTCAATTCATATTCATAAACATTGTTTATGAACAACACTTGCATATTTCTTGTTTAAATTCTTTTTAAACAATTCACATTCAAATTGAATACTTACCCACCATCATTACCAAACGCCTTATAGTCAAATCGTGAAACTGAATTCACGAGGTGTTCGTTCCCATTGTTCCCAAATAATACGTCTACCCAACCCATGCAAGTAAATGGATAAAATTATTCTTATTTAAACACAGTAGTCAATACCCATAAACTAGTCAAGCACAACTACAAATCAACCAATAATATTCAACGCTCCTAAGTGAGCATGACCAATCAACCAACGAATGATAATAATTATATATCATCATTCTAAACAAACAACTCATCCATATAACTAAATTTAGCGAGGAAAACTTCCTTTATATATAAAATATATAAATCTTGGTAAATTATTTCATTTACCAAGTTCGAAAACAATATCGAAACGAATGACTTGTTTGACTATTTCAGAATCTATATCAAAACGATGAGCAGTCGATTGATTCAGACCTAGAATTCAGACTTAATAAATCAAACCACCCAATACAAAATATTTTGTATTCACTAACAAGTACGCGCTCATATATATAATATATATACTCTCAGAACTCAGTCTAGGATGTTACTAACCTTATCTCTAGTGAGCTATAACCCCATACAAGCCTAGGTGTTTGCTAAATCTTTGCTCCGATACCAAATGTAACGATTCGACTTTCTGGCTCTCGAAAATCAATACTAATACATCCTCTGTGTTCATGTATCTCAAATCAAGTACCATAAAGTCTGATAATTAGGGGAAAAGAAAAAAGATAGAAGAAAGAAGATACATAACAAAATCTCACAACGGAACAAATAATCTATAATAATAACAGTGCTCTTTTACAAAAAGTGGAAAAACTTTAAAATATACATACATCAATCAGAGTACACAATGAATCAGCCTAAACAATTATAGCAAAATGTCCTTACAATTGCTGATACATACAAGAACATACACAACATAATAAATAAAAGAATACGAGTATACGTCTCATCACCATCTCCTCTTCTGAAGCTCCAAAGCAATCCAAATCCGATCTGCAAATATACTCGGTCTAGCCTGAGCATTGTCGCAAAATAACACCCAGATCAGGCTAGACAACCAAGTAAGAAATCTCAACATATAGGTAACATATCTCAATACAATCTGAGGTCGTACGCATGTCCGTAACGGTTATCCCCTCAATAACATCCAACCATTTATTAAGAGAAGTATAATTGTATAATAGATAATGTCTAGGGTGTAGAATATAAATAAATTCGCATAGAAGGAATGGTTACATTAGCTACATTCAACAACTATTAAGTGTACAAACAAAACCGATAAGGCACACTCGCATATTGTATTTTCCATCGGAGACCTCTCAATACAGATCCAAACTCCATGCATTAGGGTCATAAAGTACCTCCGAGTATATCTCTAGATAAAATATACCATAAGGTAAACACATTTGGTCTACGCACGAAAACACCGAAGTACACCACGTGGAACCAAATATACCCAACTTCCGCACGCAACTTCAAAGAGCTCCCACAACGATTCGATAATAAGCATACACTAGATATGGAGTCAATATATTGTGCCGTAGGTTAGCAAAACCCCAGATTGTGCTCCTACTCTGTTTCTAGCCATATCTGATGTCGAGGTTTCGTTCGGCGTCTTTCACATGGGTATTCATCACTCGGGCAGAACAAGAATTCCTAGATGGAATACCATAGCTCAATAGATCTTGGAATCACACATAGATTCCTTCACAGATCTCGGAATCACACATGGATTCCAATACATTGCTAGATCTTGGAATCACACATAGATTCCTTCACAGATCTTAAAATCACTATATGTGTTCGAGCATCTCAACAGATCTCGAATCGCCACATAGCCTTCACTTCACAGCCGCTTCCAAAACATAGAACCCATATACTAGTTTTGAAGTGGTTTTCGATAAGTAGAACACTTACCAATCCTGGTCTCCTCAAAACCAGTCGCTAGATTTAAGGGCAAGTTCTATAGTCGACTAACTGACTATAATTCACACAATAGATGATTGTATATGGAAAACGACCTCACTTAATTTCCATAACAAACAATAAACATTCAAGGCATTATCAAGATCACGAAGCATGATAAACAGTTGAAGCATAGTTAACTCATATAAATAGCTTCTAATCCCTTTCCCATTTAATTAATCTTTCATTAATTAAAACTATTTTATTAGTAAAACTTCTTTTAACTAATAAAAGATCATTTGTCAAACAAGACTTCACTTATCTAATAAGGTATCACTTGTTAAGAAGACTTCATTTATTAATCAGTAACTCATACTCGATTAACATTCCTTTATACACTAGTGTATATATTCAACTTATACATATAAAAAGTGTATATGTATATATTCTACTAATTTACTTTTCCTTTAGTCTTGAACACGTAAAAAAGTTTTAATATACTTAACCCTCCGGTATAAGTATAATCACAATTCAATTTCAAGATTTCCTTTCAAACTTCAACATTTCAAAGCGTATTCATATATTTATCCCTTCGGTATAAGTATAACCACAATTCAATTTCAAGATTTCTTAAAATATAATCAAAGAGGTTGAAACCACCGTTTAATCAAGAACCTCTTCTCTTTTATACATTACACCATAAACGGTCTAATGCAACGATTTTGCAAGATGTTGCCAGCCAAAATGTGACGATAGTTATGATATTCTGGCCTATTGCAATGTTCTATTTTTTATGTTACCACAGCCATAAAAATGTGTTGGCCTCGCTTAAAAAGTCTAACATGAAGCAACATTTTATATACTGTAGCTATAACAGACCTTCCCGTGTATTACGTGGCGATCCACGTGAATCAAATCCTAAGTTGGATAATGTGACACCTCATCATTCCTGATTGCTTCTTCTCCAAACAACAATTTTTCTTTGGTGCAACTCAATTCTTACCCTCTTTTCGTTCCCCGCCATCTTATTTTCATTTTCCCTCTTCCCAATTTCATTAAGCAAGAAACATCTTTTGCAAAAAAACATTTTAATTCTTCTCTGTTTTCATGCAAAGGTTCAAGCAAACATTCTTAAGTTGGGGTTCAACGATTTCGATTCAATTAGAGATTCAATTTGGGGTTTTAAGCTTTGTACAACAATTTCGGTTCAATTAGGGCATCTATTTGGGGTTCAAGCATTGTTCACATCGCTTTAGGGCTTCAATTTTGATTTTGAGGTATAACACTCTCTTACATCACTTTTGGGTTTCAATTTAAACTACTTATAAATTCTTAGGTCGACCTGAATTAAATTCGACTTGTCTTAGGTTTTCTTTTGTTGGACACACACACACACGTTTTATCCTTTTTATGTTAAAAATCTTCATATTCATAAATGCAGTGATGGACAGCGAAAACATCTGGATAGAACTTCCAAAGTTTAGTGAAAGATATATTAGTGGGATAAAAGCCTTTATACAAAATGGTTTTTCTAAATTCGTTCTCGGTGATGAAATGAAGTGCCTTTGCAAGAATTGTAATAATAGCAAGTGGCGTCGTCAAGATATAATTTATGATCATCTCATCTACAATGGTCCATCTCCATTGTATGTGAAATGGATATGTGAGGTTTCTCGCCAAAATTTTGGAAGGAGTGGTGAATATATAGATTGTGAAGCTGGTGATTTTGGAGATAATCTTTGTGAAATGCTGGACCGCACTCATGGGCATATGCACAACTGTGAGGATGAGAATTTTGATGAACCGAATGCCAATGCTAGAAGATTTATCACCTTGTGGAAGATGGAAAGCAGCAATTATGTCCTACTTGTTCAAAATTTTCGAGATTAAGTTTTATCATCAATCTTTATTCTTTAAAATGTGTACAAGGAATTGCAGAGTTTGCATTTGGGGATATACTAGAGTTGATGAGAGAGGCTTTTCCACAGGCCCACATACCTTTATCCGTCAGAGCTGCGAAGAATATCGTTAAAGATTTAGGTCTTAAATACAAAAAAGTACACGCATGTCTAAACGATTGCATGTTGTATTGAGAAGAAAATGAAGATAAAGATGTATGTGAAATTTGTGGTGTTTCAAGGTGGGAACTAGTGAAAAAGGAAGACACCAGTGACAATGATTCAGCGAAGTTGAGTCGCAAAGTCTCGTCGAAATTGATGCGTTCCTTTCCGCTAAAACCAGGGCTGCAAAGGTTGTTTATATGCAAGAAGTTTGCACAACTTATGACATGGCATTCTGTGGGATGAAAAAAAGACGGAAAACTTAGACATCCAGCTTATAGCGAGTCTTGGAAGGCAATGAATGCTATGTATCTTGATTTTTCAACAGAAAATAGAAATATCAGATTGGGTGTAGCTTCTTATAGTTTCAATCCTTTTCGTACAATGAGTACAACTTACTGTGCATACCAATTTTATTAGTTAACTACAACCTTCCAACTTTTAGTTGTGGATGAAGCCCGAAAATCTAATTCTTTCAACAATCATCTCCAGTGCAGAGTCTCCAAAGAATAGAATTGATGTATATATGTAGCCTCTAATTAAAGAGTTGAAAGAATTATGAGATATAGGCATAGAAACTTATGATGCCTTTACTGATAAAAATTTCATATTACGTGCAGGCGTGTTGTGGACCATTAGTGATTTTCTGGGGTATGCAATGTTATCCGGTTGGAACACAAAGGGTAAACTGGGTTGTCCCGTATGTCATTATGAGACTTCTTCAATGTACTTGAAACATAGTAAAAAAATGTGCTACATGAATCATAGAAAATTTCTAGATCCGAAACACAAGTGGAGGTTTGAAAAAGGAGGTTCAATGGTGAATTTGAAATAGGACAGACTCCGGGAAATTTATCAGGAACAAAAATTGAAGAACTGTTATGTGGCTTTGAAAATAATTTTGGAAAGAAAAAGGATTCTCCTTTTAAAAAGAAGTCAATATTTTTTAATTTACGGTATTGGAGCCGCAGCTTATTGCGAAATAACCTTGATGTTATGCATATAGAGAAAAACATACGTGACAACATACTCGATACTTTGCTAAATATTAGTAGCAAGTCAAAAGACCATTTGAATGCTCGTTTGAATTTACAAGAAATGGGCATCAGGAAGGTTCTGCATCCAACTATATCAAGTGATGACGAACACTTTGAGATTAGGGCTGCCATATTTGACATGACGAAGAAAGAAAAAGAATTATTTTGCTAAGTACTGGAGAATGCTAAATTGCCATACGGTTGTGCAGCTAATATCAGTCGGTATGTTCACACGAAAGAAAGGACTATCTCAGGGTACAAGACCCACGATGCTCATTTTTTTACTTCATTACTTGTTTCAACCTGCTGTGAAAAAACACAAAAACCTGAAGTTGCATTGCCGCCGATAAGATTTGGTGCATTCTTAAGAGGTCTTTGGGGCAAAGTACTTGGCTCGGAAGATGTGAAGAGGCAACAACAAGAAATAGTCGAAATTCTTTGCCAATTTGAGATGATATTTCCACTGGCTTTCTTTGACATATTGGTTCACTTGACGGTTCACTTGTGCAGGGAAGTTGAATACGGTGGACTTGCACACGTTCGATGATTGTTAGAGAATGTGGAATGGATCGTTAAGGCAAAGCAAGCACTAGAGGGGGGTGAATAGTGTTTGTAAGAATTTAAACAAAATCTAAAACTAATGTGAACTACGGGATGAATCAAAACACCACAAACACAATCACAGACACAGACTCAAACACAAATGCAAAATAAACAGAAATAAAAATGCAGAAAAAGAAAGAACATACCGAATTTTATACTGGTTCGGATTGCTCCTACGCCCAGTCCCGCACAACGCTGGATTGCACAGAGTTTTATTACTATTTCCAATAATCAAGTATAATCTCCTTGATTTCACGGCTCACAAGGAGACACTGATTCCTACTTCCTTCATTTCACGGCTCACAAGGACACACCGACTCCTATTTCCTCGATTTCACGACTACAAGGGCACATCGATTCCTCTTTGATTCAACGCAAACAATGTTTACTCAACCCAAGCAATAACAAACAACCCTATAACTCTTCAATAGCACTTAATTCAGAGAGTAGAGAGTGTAGAGAGAAGAAGTTTGATCAAAACAGAGTTGAATTCCGCAGAGTATAAGTGTAAAAACCATAAAAATGATTAAGAATAATGGTGTAGAGAAAGAGGATGAAGTTAGAAGAAGAAGAGATGATTAAAAATTCGGTTTTAACCCCTTTTTATAGTGTGTGAAAGGTTGCAACATTTCTGGAGCGTTACAAATGGTGAAAAGATACTTCCTTTCAAATTTAAATTCTGACAGTTATATGTCGACATACCCTTTTTGTTATGTTGACATACTTACCAATTTTATGATTTTTTAAGTATTTAAATCAATATTTAAATTCTGGTAATTCCTGGAACAAAACTAGTTGCTAAAACATTATTTTTCAAGTATAAAAACATAAGAAAATATTAATTAAACATATGATTAAAAACTTAATATACATGTGATATAAAAACTATACAAAATATAATTATAAACATATATAACATAATTATATATATAGGAATTTATAAAGAAATATTTATAAACTATATATAAATAAGAGGATATATGAAAACTTAGAGTTTAAATAATCAAAAATAAACTTAGTAAAACATATTTAATAAAACTATAAAAATAAGAATGCTTATAAATTAGGGAATATATTTGAAATCATAAGTTTGAAATTCTTGGAAAATTATTTTGAGAGAAGTTTGAAATCAATCTGAAAATAGTTTTGAATTCGAAAACAAGAAAATTGAAAAACAGAATTTGAACATGGAGTGCTATTCGGAATCTTACATATACTAGACTCTATTACTATATTTGTCTAGAAATCTTGATAGCTTGATAACTCATGAGTCTTGAAATATCTTGAATTCTGAATCTCTTGAAACTCTAAAACTATACAGTCTTCAATACTTAAGTCCTGTATACAAATCCTGCGTATATATCTATATATTCTTGATAGAGTTGTTAGTATATATTTTATAATCAATGATTATTGAAATAAGGTTGTTGTCATCAAAACTCCATTCTCCAACAGAGCGTTATTTAGGTAAGCTCAAATCTTATATGCACAACAGATCTAAAACGGAAGGTTCCATCGCCGAAGGTTACCAGACTGAAGAATGCTTGACATTCTGCTCAAGATTCTTAAGTGGTGATGTAGCACCTAAATTTGAAAGTTTTCCACAAAATATGGAATATGGTACTAGTACAAGAAGAAATAAAGACGGAAAATCTATTCATTTAAAAGAATCTAAGTGGATGGCATGTCATCGGTACATTCTATTCAATTGTAGTAACGAGGAAATAGAGAAATTAAAGGAGTAAGTTTTTAGGTTCTAATTTTATTCTAGCTAGTACAAAAGAATTAAAATATTTCTTTATCGATATTAACATCATCATGTTTATTACATGTAACATCAAGCTTTCATTGATGGTCATGCAATATCGAGAAGATATAAAAGAGATAGGGCACATACCGTAGAATTCTGGAAATGGCTGAAGGATGAGGTTGGGAAAAAAGAGGACATTTCGAAAGAGCTACAAGTGCTTGCCATGGGCCTTAATCGGGCAACTAGGAAATTTAGTGGATACGTTATTAATGGATACAGATTCCATACGAAATACAGAGATGCTAAGCGTAAAACACAGAATAGTGGTGTACTCTTGACTGCTGTGACCACTAGTTTTGCAAGTTCAAAAGATCAAAATCCATTGGTTGGCAATGTTAGTCACTACGGAGCAATTGAAGAAATAATAGAAATTGATTATTGGGGAGAAATTTCAGTGGTTTTATTTAAGTGTTGCTGGTACCAAGAAGAGAAAGATTTATATGGGATGACTCGAGTTAATTTTAACAGATTGTGCCAGAAATCTGATCCGTATGTTATGGCTTCACAAGTACAACAAGTGTTTTATGTACAAGATCCAACTGATAATGCACTTTATAATGTTGTCAAGAAACTGTCGAGGGACTGGTGTGTGATGTCGAAATGGAAAATGGAAATGAAGATGATCCGGTTTTACATGATATTCAATGTGGTTATGGAATTGGATATCAAGCTAGTGATGTTAAGTGGTATATAGATGATGTCCAGACAACACAAATCCTCATTCCACTTAGCGTGATAGAGGAATCTGCCTCTTGATTCCTATGCAACAAATTCGATCAAGTGACTTCTATTTATGTAATGGTTCTTAATTAAGGGATGATTTCTATATCTATTGATTTTCATAATTAATTAAGTACTTTTTAATTGCTTCACTGCTTGTAAGTTTTTCTAATTTTCATAATTAATTTATTTTCGTATACCATTTTGTATCCATTTTGTATAAAATGGAGAGAGGGAACAAGAGTCGCATAAAAACAACTTATTATAAAGCTTAAGAGACTGATTAGAAGAGGCTAGAAAACAAGCTGCGGGTGCAAAGGCGTTCGCCCAGCTTCGTCATAAGATTCAGGTATACGTACATTTGTTTATTAATTACAGTTTTCAAGTAATGAAGTATAATTTTGTTTTTTTAATAATTTTGTTCTGTTTTGAAACATGTTGCACATTGTTCATGTCTTGCTCATGTGCATATATGTTTGCTCATGTGCACCTTGTTGAACCTGTTATTGGCAATGCACTTTGTTAAAACACTTGATGAACCTGAGTTACGCACCAGTAACTGTAATGACCCGGAAAATCCGAACCAATTTAAAAATTTTATTTTAAATTATTTGGTGGAAAAATGTGGCAGAAATTAAAAATTCCATTTTTAAATAATATTAAAGCCAGTGAAAATAGTTAATTTTCAAACGATCTCTGTTTTTGACGAAACCACTTTCATTGGAACCGGAATGTCATATTATTGCTAGGTTTCAATTTTTAGAATTTTTCGAATTAATATGTGAGCGGGCGAAGGAAAATGTGTTTGGTTGATTACAGTCAAATTTAATCGACTGAAAAATAGCCATTTTTCAAACAGTGTCAGAATTCGACGAAATTAATTTTGTTAGGACCGTATCGTCATAACATAGACAAATATATTTTTTCTAGATTTTTCTGAGTCCGTTTGTAGCCTCGGTGAATTTATTTATGCAGACGAATTAAATTAATAAAGGAATTAAATATTAAATTAAATAATACAGGCCACAGACAGCCGTTTGGGCTGACGGGACCTATCCCATTGGGTCCGGAATATGGGCTATTGGCTAGGATCACTTTCTGCTAGACTGAAATTGAACCGGTTTGAAAGTTATGGATTTAATTATAAAAATACACTAAAAACAATATAAAAATAGGAAAAACCCTAAAATCTAATACACTATTCACTATCTTCTTCGTTGCCGCCGCCCCCTCCCCCCCTAAAATCAATGGCCGAATTTTCTCCCCCTTCTTCTACTAAGTTCTCCCTCTCCTCCAAGAATTAGACCACATACTCTACATCATTTCGAAGCCCTTGATTCCTTCACGATTCCATACCATTTGATCGCCCTCTGGAGCCACCATCACCAAACCACCCGAACCTAAAACCGCCGCCAAAAGCCTCGTCCGCCTCCCCTAGGATCCCACCGAGCTGCACCATAGCAGGGTCCCTTTGTGCTCCTTTGGTAGCTCTATAACGTGGCGATATCCGATTACACTGAAACGCGACGAAGGGGCCGATAATTGCAACCCTAAGTTTGAACAAAGGGGATAGGTAACGGCCTGTAATTACTGAGGGAAGAAGAAAGGTTATTTCTAAATTAATTTATTAATTAATTAATTTAAATTGTTTTAAAACTTCGATTAACCGTATCTAACTCATTTCAATTCGAAATTCGATGATTTCAGCGGCGTTGTGATCGTGTGACTGAGCTCTACGCGTCTAAACTAACTGGAGTTGATTCTGAACAGTTTGAATTTTGGCCAAAAATCTTCAACGACTGTGACATTTCTGAATTTGAAAAATTAAACAATTTAATTATGTTCGATCAGTTGAATCATTGTACGTTATTTCTGATCTGTTATGTGGTGATTGTTGTATAGTTGAATTATATTCGTTGTGATGTCATGTTATAGTATGACAGTTTGGATCTGTAAAATTCAGATGTAATCATAATAAAGTTCTCACCTTTATTTTTATTCTTATTTTTATTTTTATTCCTTTCTCTCAAAATTAACCTTTTGTTTTTGGGAATAAAATATAAGAAAGTTTTGATCTTTTGTTTTGAAAGAAAGTTTTGATCTTTTGTTTTGAAATAAAATAAAATAAAGTTTTGATCTTTTGTTTTGAAATAAAATAAAATAAAGTTTTGATCTTTTGTTTTGAAATAAAATAAAATAAAGTTTTTATCTTTTGTTTTTGAAACAAAAAATAATAAAAGTTTGATCTTTTGTTCTTGAAACAAATCAAAACAAAGTTGAGCCTTTTATTTTGATTTATATAATAAAGTCAAAGAAGATTTGATCTTTTATTTTGAGATATAATAAAGATTTGATCTTTTATTTTGACTTATAAAATAAAAGAAGTAGGATTTATATAATAAATAAAGATTTGATCTTTTATCATATAAAATATATAAAGTTCATATATTTTATTTGATTTCACAAAATAAAGGTGGGATCTTTTATTTTGATTCATGGAAATTTTACAACCCATCATATGTTGTCATTGTTGTAATACACAAAATTCATCGTTATGTTGTCGTTGTTGTGATGACACCAAAAATTTCATAGTTATGTTAATTTAGTTGAAATGTATCAAAATTTCATTGTTATGTCTATGTAGTTGAAATGAACATACTTTGGTGTTGGGAAAAAAAATTTGGAACTTAGGAAAATAATAGAACATTTACATTTTTCTATGTAAAGAAAATATTTACATTTTTCAATGTAAAAGAAAAGAAAAGTAAATATTTACATTTTTCAATGTAAAAGAGAAAAAGAGAATTTACATATGTAAATAAAAACAATAAATAGGAAATTTAAATTTTTCCATTGTTATAAAGAGTAATAGAAAATTCACAATTTTCTATTGTAAATAGGAAATTTCCATTTTTCTATTGTAATGAAGAGAGATAGAAAATTTACTTTTTTTTATGTAAAATATAAGATTTACCTTTTTCTAGGAGAAGATAAAAGAATTTACATTTTTCATTTTAAAAGGAAAGGAAATAAAATATATACATTTTATAAAAACATAAAAAGTTCACCTTTATGTTATAAAATGAAATAGGATAAAAAGTTCACTTTTATGTCATTAAAATGAAATAGAATAAAAAGTGCATTTTTATGTCTTTAAATCACATAGGATAAAAGAACATTTTTATAATTAAAGAAATTATACATTTTAAAACATCATTTTTTTGTCGCATTAGAATTGGCAAACAAAAATGTCATTTTTATTTGATATAAAAATATACATCGTTGAATTATCATTTTGGTCGCATTAGAATTGGCGAACAAAAATGTCATTTTTATTTGATATAAAAATATACATCGTTGAATTATCATTTTTGGTCACATTAGAATTGGCGAACAAAAATGTCATTTTTATTTGATATAAAAATATACATCGTTGAATTATCATTTTTGTCGCATTAGAATTGGCGAACAAAAATGTCATTTTTATTTGATATAGAAATATACATTGTTAAACATCATTTTTGTCGCATTGGAATTGGCGAACAAAAATGTTATTTTTATTGAATATAAAATTATACACCGTTGTAAACATCACTTTGGTCGCATTAGAATTGGCGAACAAAAATGTCATTTTTATTTGATATAAAAATATACATCGTTAAACATTATTTTTGTCGCGTTAGAATTGGCGAACAAAAATGTCATTTTTATTGAATATGAAATTATACACCGTTGTAAACATCATTTTTGTCGTATTAGAGTTGGCGAACAAAAATGTCATTTTTATTTGATATAAAAATGATGCATTGTTGAAACCATCACTTTTGTCGCATTAGAATTGGCGGACAAAAATATTGTTTTTATAGAATACAAAAGGAATGGATTTTAATAAAGGGAATCGCCCAATGGTTTATACATAAATATAAAATATAAAATTAAACGAAACGAGCGCGGTAGTTCACGTATCGACAATCGTAACTTCAAACAAATATATAGAAAGATCCGACCGTTGGATTTTCCCAAAACTGGAACCGTTAGGACCGCTTTGGGAAGAGCTTTCCAACGATGTAAATTTCATCAAAATCCGACGGTTAGATTTTAAGATAGGTGTAAATCAAATTTTGGTAAAAGCAGCGCCAGCGCCGCCCATTGACCGGCAACGTCGTTTATTTATTTCGAGCTATTTTTAATAAATAAAAATAGCAATAAATAGTTATAAATATATATGAAATATTTTAAACTATAATTATGCGACAATTATTTGAAAAGGCCGAGTTTAACTCATTTCAAATAATTGAACGACGATTGAATCAAAGATGTAAGAAGACGATGGTTGAAGACCGGCGATCTTCACATCGAATGGACGATGACTTCTGATACCTTGGACTGACTTGCTCCCAGGACTGGGTTGAAGCAGTAATTGTTCGGACGTGTGCGTTGATCGTGCGGATAAGCGAGAAACTCTTTGGTGTCTCCGGTTTTGTTCAGACCCAGAACGGACTTGTAAATGGATGCGTGTGTTAGACCCAAATGTGGTTCTAACACCCAAATTGATTAGAAACAAGGTAAAGTAAAGCAGAAATAAAAAAGAACACACAAGGTTTATAGTGGTTCGGCGAAGAAATGCCTACGTCCACTTAGTTTTCACTATATTCAGTAATTCAATTACAAATACAATGTAGGATTCGCTCACAACTCACTTTTGTTCACTCAGAAAGATAAAAATAAGAAATGAAAGATGGTTTGGATTTTCCGGGAACGGAGGAATTCGAATGATGGAAGTACTTGGATTCTCAAAAGTGCTGAAAAAGATCCTTCTCTTTGTCTCTGGTTGGGGTATTTATAGGTGTGAATTTGCCTGAGATGCAATCCGGGTCGGAACACGTGTCATCCATCGCCCTTTCTTCGGGTTCGGATCGGCCATCAAGCAGACAACGCATCAATGAGATGAACGTTAGGGGTAGGAATTGGTCACATCCGGTCCGGTTCTCCAGGCGACTTTATAGGAGATTTTCCTGGATCATGGGTGCGGGTCGGAGACATGCAGGTTGGGGGTTCGGATCGGAATACCCGACCCGAACCGGAGTAGCTTGAACGTCTCTTCTTCTCTAATCGTACTCCGCTCCGCTCCGAAGTCGTGGCAAGCAGACGGCTTTCCGATCCACCTGAGATTCATTGGCCTTCCGATCCGATCAGGTATGCTTTGCCAATTTATCCAGTAAGAGATATCCGATCCGAACAGAGAATTTTACCCGATCCGAACCGATACGCTGCTATCAATCTGAATTGTGGAGCTTCCTTCCGATCCGAACCGGAGTCGCATAACTTGAAATACTCTTCAACGGTTGGTTTCTTGACTTTGTGTTGCCTAGTTCACAAAGTAGGCTAACATTTTGCCCCCTCAAAGGATGCTTTCGTTGTACAAAGCGTCCTTTGATGTCGTTCAACCAGAATTGTCAAGAGTAATGCATTGATTTCTATTCGGTTCGGCATCCGATCCGAGTGGCTTTTCTTCATTTCTGAGCAAATTTGGGAACTCTACTAGCCGTGTAATGCTTCTTGTAGGTATGCTCCTTCTTTACTTCCCTTCTCTTCAATTCAAGTCGGACGCTAAGTCAATCGCGTGAGATTTCCGCTCGGTTCGGATTCCGATCCGAAGCGTTTTCGTGAGTTAGGCTCTTGGACGTTGGGCCTTCCGAGAGAGTCGTGCTACTGGGCTTCCACTCCGGTCCGAGCGGGTGAGATAAAACAGGGAGACGAGGAGTCAGCACTATTCTCTATATAAACCCATCGCCGCCTTCATTCCTTCCTTCTTCGTTTCTATCGCCGCTCCCAACCTTAACATTGAAAACGTCAGAAACTCAAAAATTCTCAAACTATTTCCTGTAGATTTCTCGAATCAAACATATAGGTAGCTTTTCTAATCTCAAATAATCTTGTTGTAACCGTTCTCGATTTCGATTAGCGTTGGGTTAGGATGGTTTGGCCATAAGTATCACTCGAACCCCCCGCCGCTGCCGGTGGAAGCGCCATTGCTTCGAGGCGTTGCGAAGTTGAAGAGGGCGAATATTTGTTCTTAACGATGGCTTTGGTGATAAAGTGGACTTGTCTGTGAATAAAAAGAAAGAGATGAAGAGTGGGATGACAAGCTGAAGTCGGTTCGGGTGGAAGACGAAGGAGCAGAAAGGAAAAGGAGGAAAAGGGGATCGGCTCGGGTTTCGTTCTTTGGAAAGATGGAAAGGAAAGAAAAAGTCGGTTCGGGTCGGAAAAGTGAATGGGATAAGAGGCCGAAGTAAACGGATCGGTCAGGTGGTGCTGATTCGGATCGGATCGGGTCACCCGATCCGATCAGATCAGTTCTGCTTCCGAACCCACTGTTCCTATTGTCTTGAACTAACCTTGCCTTACTGAAGCACCCGAACCGAATGTCTTCTGTATTGAGCCAATCATCACATGCATATCCGAACCGAACCGAACATATTGAACTTGACACATAAAGACCACCCAACTAACTCAACTAACACTTATTCTAGACGAATATGCCTCGCGGACAGTTAGGATAGTGCCTTGTGAACATAAATGAGAATCAAGGACAACTCGGACTATTACTTTCTCTTTAAAGCTTCGTCTTATATTGCTGTACTTTTATTTTGCACTTCCCGCATTTGTTGCACACACTTTAGTTCACACACATACACAAAAAAGGGGACACGGGATAATTCACTCTAATCCATGTTATTGCTTCTTCAATAGTTCCATGACCATGAGGCCCAGACGCTCTTCTCGTTTAGCTGAGAGGAAAGAAGCTCCAGAAACTTCCCACAAAATCACTCTCGAGGATATATCTTCTTCATCTGACCCAGAATGGGACAGCGAGGGTCCGGATTACGGAGTTGGTCATCAGGAAAGCGATGAAATGTCTTCAGAAAATGAAGTGTCCCTAGGCTTTGAGGAGGAAGGAGGGATTGGTGACAACCGAGCACCCGATGAATTTGACTCAGCCATTATATTGGAATCACCTCCAGATTCCGTAGAATCAACAATTGACAATGACCGACTCGTGAGAATTTGCCTGAAATACGGAATAATGAAGAGAGACACCTTAGTGCCCTCACGTTCTGACCGTCCACATAACCCTCCAGAAGGATATATGACGGTCACTCGTCTGATGTGCATGGTTGGCGCCATTCCTCCTTTCTCGCCTTTCATCGTCGACTTCTTAAGACAAATGCGGATTGCCCCCATGCAGTTGCATCCCAATTCCTATGCCTATCTGCATACCTTATTCATAGCATATCGTGAAATTCTAGGCGTGGAGCTTACGTTTGACGATGTTCATTTCTTCTATAATTTCAAACATCGGACTAGGGAAACCCCTTCTTTCTGTTACTTTGAGTCGGTCCCGAAGAGGAAGATAATCTCTACACCGTTTAGCAGCAAGGCTGGAGATTCCAGACTGGAGTGGTTCTATATAAAGCAACAGTCTGGATGCGCCAGAAGATGGACAAAATCAAGTAAAGCACTGATTTTCTGACCCTGGACTCTATACACTCGAATCATCACCCTGACCTGTTTTTTCCTTTTTACTTGCAGTCGATAATCCCAAACAGGTATCAGACCAAGTGTTCTTTGATCGAATGCACCGTCTCCTCAATGGCGACCAAAAATTCCTTACTATTGACGAGGTTCTTAAAGATGAGTACCTTCATTCTCACGGGCTGCTATCCGTCTACCGTAGTATCGGTCATGGGACAGTCCCTTATGCATATATTCCTCCAGTGGAAACAGTTCCAGAAATGGGAGAAGGCTCGGGAATTCCTGCAGCTTCTCTTCAAACTTCACCCTCTCCCTCTTCCACTCAAGACGATGAGCTGGCTAATCTGGCCAAAAAACATCGTGAAGGGTATGTTGCCCCCGAGGAAACTACCTCGGTAGACAAATCAAAATCTCCCCAAGGGTCGCCACTTCACGCTTCTGAAGGGGATGTTCCTAGCGCCGATGAGCACATATTTCAGGGTTTGGGGGATCTCCCTTTACCCGAGACTATATACACTTCGGAAGATTTCAGAAAGGACCCTCTAGTCTTCACTTCTTCTGAGGAGACTACTCCTGCTAAGGCCAAAGAGCCTGCCCGCACCACTTTAGCTTCAGACTCGGGTTGGTTGGGGGGACACATACACCACATAGGATGCACTTTGCACCGTAGCACTAGCATTCATTGCACTTCTTTTTCCATGGATCCGCTGATTCTAAACTTCGTTTAACTTATTGTGCAGGTACAATGTCTCGATCCTCTTATGACATAAGAAAGCTTCACCGCAGCATGTCTAATCCTCCCCAGGATGCCGAATATAACCGCCGGGATGACCGCGGCAGGGAGGAAAGGAGACCCTATGATCCTTATCGATCTCGATCCTCACGCTCCCGCTCACCAGTTCGACCGGAACAGGAAAAATATAAAAGCTATCAAGGTCGTAGGGAGGAGGATAGACCACAATCTAGGGATTCCACTTCCTCCCATGAAAAGCGAAGCAGAGAGAAAACACCTCCAAAGGAGACTGGGTCTAGAAGTAAGGAAAAAGTCCCTGCTACTAAGCGACCTCGGACAGACAAGGGTTCTACAGAATCTTCTTCGGGAAGGGACGCTGAACTAACAATCCTAGCCCCTCCTCCACCAGATGCGGGAACCGCCGTAAGGCTGGCATACTTAAAGGAGCAATTTCCCGAGCACTACTTCGAGACTCTGACCTTTCTACCTTCCCTTGAACCTATTTCTTCTAATTGGGCAGAGGAGGCCAGAGCAAAGATTGATTTGGTGGAAAAACAATACACCGAAATGTTCAAGTATTCCCGCACTCTTTCTAGAATCATTCGCACGCTAATGACAAATGCTGACTCAATGCACAAAACTGCAGAGGCAGATGCTAAAGCCCTAAAAACCTTAGGAAAAAATTTAGAAGATACTCAAGCTCAACTAGCTATCGCTCAAAAGAACGCTTCTAACTTCAAACAACAGTTTGAGGACATGCAAAAGCGCTATCATGATTTGCTAGAATCCCACACTCAGGAACGTTCCGAGTTAAAGAAGCAGGCTGACGAAGCCAAGTCAGAGGCTGCGAAGACACGTCTTGCTTATGTTGAGCTTGAGCAGAAAAACGCCGAGTTAGCGAAAAGGAACGCTGAGTTAGAAAAGAAAAACGCCGACTTGGCTTCAAAATTGTTAGAGGCGGAAAACAGGGCTGCTCTGGCTGAGGGCAACGTTGAATGCGCTATTAAATCTGCGGAGGAAACCCGCAAACAATTATCAGAGGCGGAGGCCGATATCCAGGGCTTCAGCGAGCTAATGATCGAATTCTTCGCGCACATTATTCGTCGTCGAAACATTTCCTGGATCGAGGACTATCCATCCACTTTAGTTCATGTGTGGAATCAAATCGTCGAGTGGGAAAAAGAAGAGCTTAAGGTCGATTCCCTCGATGAAGATAAGTTGATGGAGAAGTACTTGAGAGACGACGAACCAGAGCGCCTAGCTGAAGGTCGCCGTCTAATTGCCGAGGCCATGGAAGAAGAGAGGCGGAAGTCTAAACAGACAACCATTCCTGAAGCTGGCTCCTCTTCTTCTGCTCCAGTAACTCCTGAAGTGGAAGGGTATGATCCCGAAAACCCGGGAATTTCCCGAACAACTTTGCTATCTCCCATTCCTGAAATAACTCCAGAGGTAGTAGTCACCCCCGCTGAAAAGTCTTCAGAAGGTATTCCTATTTTTTCTCCTCAATTTGTCAAGGCTACTACTACCTTTGGCTACATGACTGAATGTTCGATGAGAAATCCTTTGATCTCGCCTGAGTTGATAACCGATGTTTCTCATTTTGTAGGCGTTGAATCCTCCGCGAAGACAGATGTTGTTCAAGGAGATACCACTGGGACAAAGCCCGCTGATAGGGTCAAAGAAGGGGAAGACAAGGCTGCTTCCACAGACTTGGGGGAAAGGAGTGAATCAACTAAGGTGACTACTCCCCATGACGAAGAAATGATTGCAGCGTTAAGAGACGACGGAGGAGACGAGGGGCATGATGAGGAACCAGAAGTTACAATAACCGGGGAGTCGAAAAGCGCTGAGGACATTACCCTGGCTGCCATGAAGGCTGATCAAGACAAGCGCTTGCAATTAAAGGCTGAAGAATTAGACCCTGAGGTCCTCAAGCCCCTTGCAGTTGTGGATGCAGGTTCAAGGTTAGTTGTTAAGCTTTCCACTAGATCTATTACCGAAGAACTTGCTAAAAAATCTTCTCTCGATTCCAGTGCCCCGCCCCCCGGGAAAAAGTCTGCTGGCCCCAGTACTACATCTTCAGGGAAAAAGAGACCAAAGCGGATCTTGACTGAAGCCGAGAAGGAAGCAAAAGATGCAGAAAAAGCTGTCAAGAAATCGAAGGCTCATCCCAAACCCAAATAGTGGGTTCTCCTGTGTCCTTTTAGCATCTTTGTAAATCAATAAGTGCTGCCACAACAGCAGCTCCTGCACTTTCTTTTTTAGTCATTTCCCTGTACAAATTTATTCATTTGTAAATAAAAATAATTCACTTTCTACAATGTTTATTTGTTAGCAGTTTTGCACTTATGTAAAAATGCATATCTATAGTTATGAAACAAAGTCGTGGAGAGGGGAGATATGTGTATATATATGTGTCCCCAGTCAATCTCCATAAGTTATTCAGTGCTTAACCATGCAATCTGAATATTCCCGATTCTCTGACGGGATAGCATTTCCTGTATCACCAACTCCTGTTGTTTTTCCTGGCATTCCTTTTATACTCTCTCTCATTCTCTCGAGAGTTAGAGTTCGAGTTCAGCTATCTGTTTATTCCCCGGTCGTTCAACGGGAAAAGATTTCTTTCTCGGCGCTCGGTCAGGGACGCCTTTATACTCTCTTTCTCTCTGGAAAGTTAGAGTTCGGAGTTGAACCTCTTTCTCAGCGCTCAGTCGGAGACGCTTTTATACTCTCTCTCTTTCTCTGGAGAGTTAGAGTTCGAAATAGAATTTCTTTTTCAGCGCTCAGTCGGAGACGCTTTTATACTCTCTCTCTTTCTCTGGAGAGTTAGAGTTAGAATGTCGTTTTCTCATTCTTTCACGTCTTATCGCACAAATAATCATTGTGCTTCTTTTTATGTCCAGACTGTTTTCAACCTTCTTTAGGCTCTCAGTTGTCCTGTATTTTATAATCACAACAGAACTACTAACGAATGTAAATGCATAAGAGTAAATAACACACAATATTTTTATAGTGGTTCGGCTAAGTCATAGCCTACATCCACTTTATAGCTCTTTATTCATATCACCGGATTTTCCCAGGGCAAGTCGTGCCTTATTACAGAGTTTACAGGAAGAACAGCAAAAAGTATAGCATTTCTAATCCAAATATCGCATTAAGTGTTGGGCATTCCATGCTCGAGGGACTTCTTCGCCATCTACGGTCGTTAACTTGAATGTTCCCTTATCAAGTTTCCGTTGGATGACAAAGGGTCCTTCCCATTTTGGGCCGAGGTGAGGAAGAGATGGAAAAACTCTCTTTAGCACCAAATCTCCTGGTTCAAAAGTTCTGAGGCGAACTTTTTTATCATAATAGTGTGCCATCTGATGCCGATGTCTTGCTGCACGCAAGTCTGCTTCGTCTCTTTTCTCTTCGACTTCATCAAGAGACTCAAGTAAAAGTGCCCGATTCGTCATCGGGTCATAATATGTCACCCTGTGGGAAGGAACTTCCAGCTCAACTGGAATTACTGCTTCTGAACCAAAGGAGAGGGAGAAAGGGGTATGACCAGTAGCCGTTTTAAACGTTGTTCGATATGCCCACAAAGCTAGGGGCAATTCATCAACCCATTTTGCCTTTGCACGCTCTAATCGCTTTTTGAGGATGGATTTTATTACCTTGTTTATTGCCTCTACTTGCCCATTAGATTGTGGATAGGCAACTGCAGTATATCGTTTATCTATCTTATATTTCTGGCAAAAGTTTCTGAATTCAGTGCTATCAAATTGAGTCCCGTTGTCGGTAATAATTGTCCTTGGGATTCCGAATCGGCATATAATATTTCGGACCACAAAACTTATCACCTTTCTTGTGGTGATCTTAGTCAAGGGTTCAGCTTCCACCCACTTCGTGAAATAATCCACGGCTACTATGGCATACTTAGCTCCCCCTTTAGCAATTGGTAAAACTCCAATGATATCGATTCCCCATGTGGCAAATGGCCAAGGACTCACCATCGATTTAAGCTGGGTTGATGGTGCCCTGGGGATTTTGGCGAATCTCTGGCACTTATCGCAGCGTCGTGAATAATCAGCTGCATCCTTGTTGATCGTAGGCCAGAAGTATCCGTACCGCAATATTTTCTTTGCTAAAGTTTGACCTCCTGTATGATCTCCACACTCACCTTCGTGTACCTCTCTCAGTACACGCTTGATGTCGTCGTGTGCGATACATCGTAACAGGGGCATAGAAAATCCTTGTCTATAGAGGGTATCATCTTGCATAACATATCTGGCAGCTTTGCGAACTACAGCTCTCTTCTCACTCTTCTTCGATGGGAGAGTCCCATTCTTAAGAAAACTCTTGATTGGAGTCATCCAGGACTCCTTCTCTGGTTCCGCTTCAAGAACGAATTCAACTTCCATTGACTCAAAGCTTGGCGATTCCAATGTTTCAATTGGAATTATCTCAGTCCCTTCTGGACTGTCGGAACTAGCCAACTTTGCTAGTCTATCCGCTTTCTGGTTTTCTACTCTGGGAATATGTGTTATGTTGTACCGCTCTAAACTATTTAATAGCTCTTTCACTTTCTTGAGGTAAGCGACAAGTCGAGGTCCTCGAGCCGCGAATTCCTCTCGCACTTGACAAACAACAATCTTAGAGTCACAAAATATGTCCATCATTTTTACTCCGAGGTCTTTAGCGAGTTTCAGCCCGGCAATCAGGGCTTCATACTCAGAGTCATTGTTTGTTGCCGAAAATTCTAATCGCAGGGCGTAATGTAACGACCGCCCCTCCGGAGTGACTAAGACAACTCCAGCTCCGGATCTTCGGTCATTTTTAGCTCCATCTGTATATAGTCTCCACGGATTCATCTCTAGCTTATCCTCAGATTTGACCACTTGGTCATTGATTATTTCTTCTTCTGGAATGGTGAACTCCGCAATAAAGTCTGCTAGAGCTTGCCCCCTGATTGACTTTCGTGGTTGAAAATTCAAATCAAACTGGCTTAGTTCTATGTTCCATTTAATCAACCTTCCCGACGCTTCGGTTCTCTGCAGCACTTGTCTTAACGGCTGATCGGTGTATATGGTTATTGGATGGGCTTGGAAGTAGTGACGAAGCTTTCGGGATGCAATCAGGAGGCTATAAGCAAGCTTCTCGATCTTTGGGTAGTTGCGCTCTGCTGCTGCTAATTTCTTACTCACATAGTATACTGGCCTTTGTACTTTATCTTCCTCTCGAACCAGAACTGTGCTGACAGCGTGAGCCGAGACTGCTAGATAAACAAATAGTTCTTCATGGTCTACGGGCTTTGATAAGATTGGCGGTTTTTCTAACAGTTCTAACAGATTTTGAAAAGCCTCGACACAATCGGGAGTCCACTGGAAGTTCTTCTTTCCCCTTTTTATCAAATCAAAAAATGGAACACATTTATCGGTGGCTTTGGAGATGAATCTACTTAGCGCCGCTACCTTCCCTGCCAGACTTTGGACGTCTTTAATTTTCCTTGGTTCTTTGATATTTCTAATCGCCGCTATCTGGCTAGGGTTGATCTCAATTCCTCGGGAACTCACAATGAAGCCAAGGAACTTTCCCGACGCCACTCCAAATGAACATTTTAAAGGATTCAATTTCATATGGTATTTTCGCAAGATACCAAACATTTCTGCTAAGTCTTGCGTATGACTGGAGGACTGCTTTGATTTAACCAGCATATCATCCACATAAACTTCCATAGTTTTTCCTATCTGATCGTAAAACATTCTATTTACCAATCGCTGATAAGTAGCTCCAACGTTTTTTAATCCGAACGGCATTACAACATAACAATATAATCCCAAATTTGTAATGAAACTCGTGTGCTCTTGGTCTGGCACATGCATAGGAATTTGATTGTATCCGGAATACGCATCCATGAAAGAGAGAAGTTCATGACCTGCTGTCGAGTCTACAAGCTGGTCAATTCTGGGAAGCGGGAAACTATCCTTTGGGCACGCCTTATTTAAATCTGAAAAGTCAATACAAGTTCGCCACTTTCCGTTTGGCTTCTTTACCAAGACAGGATTCGATATCCAGTCGGGATAAGTCGAATCTCGAACAAATCCATTTTGCTTCAATTTCTCTACTTCTTCTTTGAGAGCAACCGACCTCTCTGGGCCCAGCATGCGTCTCTTTTGCTTCACGGGCGGATGCTTCGGATCTACATTCAATTTGTGACTGATAACGGAAGGCGATATCCCACACATGTCAGCATGGGTCCAGGCGAACACATCTAAGTTCGCCTTCAAAAAGTTCGTCAGCTCTTCAGCACGACGTGGATCCAATTGGGAACCAATCTTCAAAACTTTCGTCGGATCAGCTTTATCAACAGGAATTTCCACTGTTGCTTCATTAGGAGTTGCATTCCTAGCCTCTGGTTCCTCGTCTTTTCTAGGATCCAGGTCTTCAGGCGTTCCTTTTCGCAACTCCCTTGGGTTCAACCCCTCTAATTGCTATGCCGAGTCCCCCTTTGAGGGAGATGAGGCATCCTTACTCTCAGCATTAACTCCTTTCATCAACATCTTCAGTTCGGCCACATAGCAGGCCCGTCCAGAAACCTGATCCCCTCTTATTACTCCAGTCCCGGCTTCGGTTGGGAACTTTAGTAACAAGCACCAAGGGGCGATACAAATTCTAAACTCAGCGAGGGCAGGCCTCCCTAAAAATGCGTTATATGGCGAATCTACGTCCAGTACTACAAACTGAAGCATTCGCACTCTTCTACGTTCTCCTTGCCCTAGGGTCACAGGCAACTCTATGTATCCCATAGGTGCTGTCGTCGCTCCGTTGAAACCTCTAATCCATCCTTCACAAGGTTTCAGATCTTCAGGCTCAAGCTTCATCTGATCAAATGACTTCTTAAATAAAATATTAACGGAACTTCCGTTGTCTACTAATACCTTATGGACCAAAGCCGGCCCAATAGTGGTAGTAATAACCAACGGATCATTGGTGGGAGATTGTATTCCCGTGTTGTCTCGGCTGCGAAACACCACGTCATCGAACATGGTTTTTTGTTGTTTGATGGGGGTGACATCTTCCAACTCGTCACCTTCATTCACATCTAGATGTTTGGCAGCATTCACATATTGGTCCATTGACCTAAAGCTTCGGATTGCCGGGTGAGGTCCGCCTACTATGGAGTTGATGACGATCCCTTTACCTTTCTGCTGCTCGGTAGGCTTAGGAGCAGGTAGGATTTGCTTTGGAGCCTGCTCTCCTTGCCCCCTATCCCTCGGGGCAACCTTGTACTCATCCAACTTTCCCTCACGCAGCAGCTTTTCAATTACATCCCTCAAATGTCGACACTCATTGGTTGAATGTCCATGCGTTCCGTGAAACAAGCAAAATTTCCCTGTCGCCATTTCTTTTTCGGTCGAATCACGAGGTGGCGGTCTTTTGTATTGCAACACATTATACGTGTCCAGGTAAATATTTTCCAACGTGTCATTCAATGGTGTGTAGTTCTCGTAATTCTGGAATCGGGGCCTTTTGTTTGGGTCGCTTCCCCTATTTCTGTTTCTCCTGTTACCGTTCGAATTACGGTTGTTGTTGTTTCCCCCGCTTCCAGTATTGCCGTTTCCACCCTTGTTTCCTACATTTACTTCAACCTTGCCAGAACTTTCCCCAGACTGCTTCACTGCAATATTACTCTGCACATTCTCCTTTGAAGCTGTCTCAGACTTTCTCTTCCGGTTTGCCCGGGCCTCCTCTCGTCTTAGATAAATATCGGCTTTTTCGTAGAATATCGCCCTTGTGGGGGGTGTCTTCCCAGAAAGGTAGTCTCCAAACTCAGATTCGGGATCGACTCCTTCCTTCAATGCCATCAGAATTGTGGGCTCATGCGGGTCACTGACCTCAGTTACAGCTTGGTTAAAACGATCTAAATATGCCCTTAAAGATTCTCCTGGTGCCTGTTTGATCCTCGACAATTCAATAACGCTCTTGGACTTTCGAGCATGTAGTCGGAACTGGTTCATGAAACGCTCGCTTAGTTCTTTGTAATTAGAAATTGAACGAGGAGGAAGTCGGGTAAACCAAAATAAAGCCACATCTTCTAGGTAGATTGGGAACGCTTTGCATTTTACTTCATCGGGGGCAGCAGCTGCATTCATAAGCCACGAATACCGCATCAAGTGCTGTCCTGGATCAGTCCTTCCGTTATATTTATCCATCTGTGGCAAATTAAAGCGTCGGGGGAACTGGAAGTCTAGGATGTCGTCAGTGAATGGAGTATGGCTTCGCTCTATGCCGTAGTCTTCATTTGTATAATTCCGGCTTTCGGACATAATTCGACGAACCATCGCCTGCACATCGGCACTAGTTAGGGGCTGCTCAGGTTCCCTGGCCCTAGCGTCCGAGTTCCTCCGGGGCTCTTGCTCAGGAGACACCCTTCTTCTTCGAGCTGCCTCTGCTCGATTCCTTTCCCCGCGTTCCCGGTCGATCTCGGGAAGAGGGGACTGGAGTCTTTGCCCCCGAGATGGGCTATTGTTTCTTAATGCTCGTGCGATATCCTCGTGAGATCCCAAAGATCCAAACGTTAGCTGCTCCACGTTCTGAGGTCGTTCGAGTGGCCTTCGCTCACGGGGCCTCTCTTCCTCAGAAGATGAAGATTGATCTACTGGTGTATGACGAACTGGCGACGGAGTTCTTTGCCGGCGGAGCTCACTGATTTCCCGACTCATGAGCCTCATATTTTCCTGCATCATGAGGTTGGTACGCTCATGAACTCTCATAGCTTCCCTCGTGCTCTCAAGCATATCAAGCAAGCGCGAGAAATCTCCTTGAGTGATGGGAGCAGATGGATTGGCCTGGTCTCCAACCCTGGCAGCTGGAATTGGAGCATTCGCGGGGACTCGAGTAGATGTTCCAGCTTCACCAAGCATCGGGTCGGATCGGAGGTAGGAAGTCGGGTCGGATCGGAGCTGGGGTCCCTGGTCGGATCGGTGTGCAGCGAGCAAGTCGGGTCGGTTCAGACTGGGGGAGTGCACTGCTTCAGAGTCTCCAACCCGGATCGGATCGGAACTTTCCCCTTGCTGTCGGTTCGGATTTCCTGCATTGATTCTCCCTGCTGCTGAACTCTGCCCCCTAGACCTTGTTACAACAGCATGTTGCTGATCTTCACCAGCTCCATTTCCTTGAACAGACTGGACTTCCTTGCCTTTTCCTCTGGCCATGAGTCTTTGACAATTACTTCAACGAATGTAAGAAAGTGGAGACACTTATGGATTCACTTCTTTGAACTCAACGGTCCAAAAAGTAGAAAGAGATCCCGGAAAATAAAGAATTTAGATGAGGGTTCTCAGTGAAAGCACCAAAATGTTAGACCCAAATGTGGTTCTAACACCCAAATTGATTAGAAACAAGGTAAAGTAAAGCAGAAATAAAAAAGAACACACAAGGTTTATAGTGGTTCGGCGAAGAAATGCCTACGTCCACTTAGTTTTCACTATATTCAGTAATTCAATTACAAATACAATGTAGGATTCGCTCACAACTCACTTTTGTTCACTCAGAAAGATAAAAATAAGAAATGAAAGATGGTTTGGATTTTCCGGGAACGGAGGAATTCGAATGATGGAAGTACTTGGATTCTCAAAAGTGCTGAAAAAGATCCTTCTCTTTGTCTCTGGTTGGGGTATTTATAGGTGTGAATTTGCCTGAGATGCAATCCGGGTCGGAACACGTGTCATCCATCGCCCTTTCTTCGGGTTCGGATCGGCCATCAAGCAGACAACGCATCAATGAGATGAACGTTAGGGGTAGGAATTGGTCACATCCGGTCCGGTTCTCCAGGCGACTTTATAGGAGATTTTCCTGGATCATGGGTGCGGGTCGGAGACATGCAGGTTGGGGGTTCGGATCGGAATACCCGACCCGAACCGGAGTAGCTTGAACGTCTCTTCTTCTCTAATCGTACTCCGCTCCGCTCCGAAGTCGTGGCAAGCAGACGGCTTTCCGATCCACCTGAGATTCATTGGCCTTCCGATCCGATCAGGTATGCTTTGCCAATTTATCCAGTAAGAGATATCCGATCCGAACAGAGAATTTTACCCGATCCGAACCGATACGCTGCTATCAATCTGAATTGTGGAGCTTCCTTCCGATCCGAACCGGAGTCGCATAACTTGAAATACTCTTCAACGGTTGGTTTCTTGACTTTGTGTTGCCTAGTTCACAAAGTAGGCTAACAGCGTGTCTGACGTTGAAATTCACTTCATGTAATTAAATCGATTTCTATTAATATATGTCTGTTTGGTGGTAAAGAATTTATTCTCTACTTAACACCCTGATACGTAGTGATAGTTATCGATCGCATGGCGTTGAATTGTCAATGTGGCACGCCAAGATGCAATGATCAAGGCTTTGTTGAAAAGCAGGCCTTGTGGCTGATGATCAAAGCATAGCCTGGTTAGGCATAGCTTTGTGTATATCGTGACTTCGCGAGCCTCACACCCCGGTATGAGTCAAAAACAGGATATGGACCGTAGGGAGTGCACACGTTTCTTTCTAGCTAGGAGTGGTGCTTGGGTTTTGACACGGCCCGGCATTTTACTTATGTGGATTTTGGATTGAGGTACCTCGGGTTTTTATAGGCCGGAAGTGGTCATATTATAGGTCCAAAGGGACCGGGAAACGTGTGTTCAGGCATAACTAATCCACTACCGTTAGGTAGGGACCGGCCCTACCGCATCCAAGGGTTCACTGCGGGGGATCCTGAGGCATTTGCTAGAGTGTCTCGAATCGGAAGAGGACGATTCCTAGCCTCGATTTCATGACAGAAAACCAATTCCCAATACGACAACATTTCGGTTTTGATTGTAAACTTATATACGTTGACATAGTAGGATGGGGTGCTATGCCGTCTAGGATTGATATATTTATATTGAAGTATTTTAATACTTCTTAAACACTAATGATAATATTAAAATATTACTTTTCACGTATTAAGCATGTTTGATCATCATAAGGGAAAATTCTATCCTCCTGTGTGCGTTGCATTGTGTGATAGGATCTGAGTCTTATGACGATTTCATTTTTCAAAAGTCATTTCGCTGTTTTATATAAACTTTATAAAATATTGCACTGGCAATCCAATGGAGTAAAACCATTCCGCGTTAGTGGCGTGGTCCTGAGATTCGCCATCTTGATAGTTAATTTAGTTAATAATTCTCACACCAGTCCCATGACTGACTCGTAGTTTGTTTCACTTTTGCAAACTCGGGTGCCCTCTTTCCACACGGGCAGCCAATTGACAGGTTTTTAGGTGATACTTTCTGGTTGGAGCTTGCTTTGGAAGGAAGAAGACCTTTCCTCCATCTTTTATTCTACTTTTGAGACATTTTTCCATCTTTTGCTTTTGATGTATGTAATGGGATTTGAAAACTTATTTCCTTTCATTTGAGACTTGTTTCTCTTTTGTTAAGACTTCTATTATGCTAAGTGGATCCTGTAAAACTGCATACTCTGATGTTCTGATGTGATACTGATGACATTTATTTCCGCTGCAATGGTTTATGTGTTATGATAATTATCTGAGATCTGTTTTTGTTGTAAATATGTTGTATTCCAAAATGATTATCCTTACTTTCGGTCTACGGAAGTTTGGGGTCATCACATTTGTTATCAGAGCCAGGTTAACATTAGCTACGGAATATAACATATTTAGAACAATTCGTCTAGATAAAATCCACATTATTCTAAGACGAGTAGCTCATTAGCGATAGGACCAGTAATGTCCTAGAATGAGCATAGCAGAATAGCACATATTTACCAATTATTACATCATTATCTTTTCATATCGTCCTTATCTTATCTTTTCTTGAAAAATTCTCATTTTTGTTGGTCTGACTCTTTCCTTGATGGTACAGACTGATTTAAATGGATACTAGAGCAAGAACAGCCTGAGGCGGATCCAGAGGTGGAGCTCGAGGCGGGGCTAGAGGAGGAGCCCGAGTAGGAGCTGGAGGGCAAGCTAGAGACGAGACACCCATCACTCAGGAACAACATAATTCAGAGGTCGTAGTCGAACCACCTCCACCTCCACAGCCTTTCGATTTGGAGAGAATGTCAAAGAAATTCAAGAACCTTGGAGGTGTACCTTTTACAGGGCGAGAGTCTGCGATTCAGGCAGAAGCATGGCTTAATGATTGCGAAAAGATCCTACAAGGCTTGGAACTGGAAGATCAGCGAAAACGTTATCTGGCAGTTTGGCAACTAAAAGAGGAAGCAGGACATTGGTGGGATACGATCAAAATCTGCAACGACGTGGCCAATATGTCTTGGTCCAGATTTAAAGAGCTTTTCAATGAGAAGTATATACCCCCACAAGCTAGAGAGCGCCTGTGCGAGCAGTTCGTTAACCTACAGCAAGGGAATATGACCGTTTCTGAGTATGTGAGGAAGTTTGATGAGCTTTCACGATATGCTCCTAGTTTGAGTCAGGATCCAGTAGAGAAGAATAAGAAATTTATCAAGGGGCTGTTCAAGAAATATTTGAATCGAGTCATTTCCCATTTTAAGCTTCCTTTCAATGAAGTAGTAGAGATGGCGTGCCGCTATGAGGAAAATGACGAGTCTGGACCACAGGATAGAGGGAAAGGTCAAAGCAACAACCAGAAGGAACAGGCTAACAAGAAACAGGAGGCGAGCAATTCTTCTACAGCTAAACCCCAAGGGAAAAAGAGGGATAGGAGCAAGGTGACTTGCTATAACTGCGGCAAGATTGGACATTTCGATTACGAGTGTAGAGCTCCTAAAAAGGCCAAGAGGAATGATTCAGGCCCTAGTCAGAACCGTGGTCAGAGTTCCCAGAACCGTGGTAAAAATCCTCAGAATCGTGGCCAGAGTTCGTAGGACAAAAGGGAATGCTACAATTGCCATCAAAAGGGGCACATCAAGGCGAACTGTCCACTGCTAAGGAATGCTCAGGTGGCACATGTTTATAAGGGAGCAGATACACCAGCTTCGACTGAGGGGCCTAATAAACCTGATGTCTTAGGAGGTACGCTTAATATTAAGAACATCCCTATTACTGTCTTATTTGATACTGGTGCTGCAAGAAGCTTTATTTCTAAAGATGCAAGTAAAAAATTGAATCTGAAACCAAGAAAACTCAAAAATTTGATTAGAGCTAATAGTCCGATAGGAGGTTCCCTCATTCTAGATCAGTATTGTAAAGTGCTTATCTCCTATTCTCGCTATCATTTTCCTTTTAATTTGATCATCATGGAGTTTTCTGGATATGACATCATACTTGGTATAGATTGGTTAGCAAAATATGAAGCTGAGTTAGTATGCGCCGAAAGAATTGTCAAAGTTAAAACTAATCTCGGAAATGTATGTATCCCCTGCCATGGCTCAGCCACTGACAGGAAAACATTCTGGTCTTCTCTAGAAGTCACCCCTACTTCTATTGAGGAGATCCCTGTCGTCAAAGATTACGCTGATGTTTTCAGAGAAGTTGAGGGCCTACCTCCGCATAGAGAAATCAGCTTCCGAATTGATTTAGCTTCGAATGCAAGGCCTGTTGTACATCCCATTCAGAGAATGTCGCCAAAGGAAAGAGAGGAGATGAAAAATCAAACCAAGCAGCTTTTGTGGAAGGGTCTGATCAGGCCCAGCTTCTCAGAATGGGGAGCAGCAGTGGTGTTCGTCCCAAAATCAGACGGTACTCTCAGGCTATGTGTGGACTACCGTGACCTCAACAAACAAACTCTAAAGAACAAATATCCACTGCCTCGTATTGATGACTTGCTTGACCGATTGCATGGGGCACGAGTATTCTCTTGGATGGACCTAGCTACAGGCTTCCATCAACTTCGCATTGCAGAGGAGTGTGTGCCTTTAACTGCTTTCAGAGGACCGGATATCTTTTATGAATGGCTAGTAATGCCCTTCGGTCTATGTAATGCTCCAGCATATTTTGTTGATTTGATGAATAGAGTATTCATAGGTGTTTTAAATAAATTTGTGCTCGTGTTTATCGATGACATCCTCATCTTTTCTAAATCCACTGCTGAGCACGAACAGCATTTGAGAAAAGTCTTAGAGATTTTGCGAAGAAATGTGCTGAAAGCAAAATTTTCTAAATGCATATTCTGGCAAGAGGAGGTGAAATTCCTCGGCCATGTTGTATCAAAGGAAGGCATCTCAGTAGATCCAGGAAAGATCTCAACCATCCAAGAATGGAAGCAGCCTAGAACTCCCACAGAGGTCAGAAGTTTCTTGGGACTGGCCGGCTATTATCGGAAATTTGTCAAAGATTTTTCAAAGGTAGCTTGTCCATTGACAAACCTGACCAAGAAGCATACGAAATTCAAGTGGACACCGGAATGCGAGACAACTTTCCAAGAGCTAAAGAAGAGGTTGACCAATGCTCCTGTGTTGACCATCATAGATGGCAATCAGGATTTGAAGGTCTGGACTGACGCCTCTAAGAAAGGTTGTTTCTTTTATAAATTAACATGTCCGAGATAACATTTTTTCCTTTAATGACAAATCTCATTTTAACATGTTATCACTTATTTATTTAAGGTATTGGTGCGGTGCTGATGCAAAGAGGCAGGGTAGTCGCATATGCTAGCCGCCAACTGAAACCGCATGAGAAGAATTATGTTACGCATGACCTTGAACTAATGGCCATTGTGTTTGCTCTTAAAATATGGAGGCATTATCTTTTGGGTGAGAAGTTTGAAATTTACACGGATCACAAATCCCTAAAACACCTTTTTACCCAAAAAGATTTGAATATAAGGCAGCAGCGCTGGGTCGAATTTCTTGCATCATATGACCTGGATATCCTATATACTCCGGGAAAAGCCAACGTTGTAGCCGATGCACTCAGTAGAAAGAATGCAGAATGCAACAATCTCATTGTCGCCAATCTCATTATCACTCCTACTCTGATTGATAAAGTCTCTGCTCTTCAAAAGAATGATGAAATTATTCAGAAGCTTTGTGAGCGAGTCCGTTAAGGGCGAAGCCTCAAGTTTCCAGATTGACGATAACGGGACCCTTAGATTACAAGGGCGAATTTGTGTGCCACACATTGCTGAGCTAAAAAGAGAAGCGATGGATGAGTGCCACAAATCTAAAATCAGCATCCATCTAGGTGTAAACAAAATGTACCATGATCTCAAGCGCGCCTTTTGGTGGAAATCGATGAAGAGAGATATTTTTATTTATGTTGCTAGATGTCCCACTTGTCAGCAAGTCAAAAGTGATCAACATAAACTGGCAGGTTTGTTGCAACCGCTAGGAGTTCCTGGTTGGAAGTGGGAGGAAATTTCTATGGATTTTATAGATGGCTTGCCCCGAAGCCGAAAAGGCAACGATAGCATATGGGTGACTGTCGACCGCTTAACAAAATCTGCCCATTTCATCCTTGTTCGGTCCAATAGAACAGCTCGAAGTTTAGCACAGCTCTATCTTAAAGAGATAGTCAGACTGCATGGGGTTCCTAAAAGCATTGTCAGTGATCGGGATCCATTATTTACCAGTAAATTCTGGGAAACTTTTCAAGAAGAGCTTGGGACCAAGTTAAATCTGAGCTCTGCCTATCACCCTCAAACAGATGGCCAGACTGAGAGGGTGAATCGTGTTTTGGAAGACTTATTGTGTGCTTGCATACTTGACTATGGCGGTTCATGGGAGGACCACTTGCACTTGGTGGAATTCTCCTATAATAATAGCTACCAAGCAAGCTTGGAGATGTCACCCTTTGTATTACTTTATGGCAGGCCGTGCATATCTCCGGCATGTTGGGTGGAGTCAGGTAATCGACTAGTCTTGGGCCCCGACATGGTTCGTGAAGCATCAGATAAGGTTGACTTGATTAAGAAGCGCTTGTTGACTGCTCAGAGCCGACAAAAGAGCTATGCAGACCAGCGAAGAAGAAATCTAGAATTCTCTATGGGTGATCGAGTATACTTGAAGGTTTCTCCTTTGAGAGGCGTGATTCGTTTTGGGAAGACGGGAAAGTTGGCACCGAGATTCATTGGTCCATTCCCTATTCTCGAAAGGATTGGTACTCTCGCTTATAGAGTGCAGCTGTCTGACTGGTTGCCAGGGGTGCATGATGTATTTAATGTGTCTCAACTCCGCTAGCATGTTCACGATCCAGATTTGATTGTGGATGAATTAAACCAACAGGTCCTAGATATTGCTCCAAATCTGACAGTGAGAAAGGACCCGATTAAGATCATTGGCAAAGAAAACAAAATCTTGAGGAACAAGAAGATCAACCAAGTCAAGGTTCAATGGAGTGGGGATCCTAGAGACTGTACTTGGGAGACAGAGGATAGCATCAAAAAGGCTTATCCCAAGTGCAGAGTGGATATCTCCGAGTAACTCTTGTACTAAGGTACGTTTATACCAATTTACATTTTCCATCTTGGTTCCCACTTTTCTTTGTTTCCTTTTCGAGGACGAAAATTCTTAAGTGGGGGAGATTGTAACGACCCAGAAATCCGAACCAATTTAAAATTTTTATTTTAAATTATTTGGTGGAAAAATGTGGCAGAAATTAAAAATTCCAATTTTAAATAATATTAAAGCCAGTGAAAATAGTCAATTTTCAAATGATCTCTATTTTCGATGAAACCACTTTCATTGGAACCGGAATGTCATATTATTGCTAGGTTTCAATTTTTAGAATTTTTCGAATTAATATGTGAGCGTGGCGAAGGAAAATGTGTTTGGTCGATTACAGTCAAATTTAATCGACTGAAAAATAGTCATTTTTCAAATAGTGTCAGAATTCAACGAAATTAATTTTGTTAGGACCGTATCGTCAAAACATAGATAAATATATTTTTTCTGGATTTTTCTGAGTCCGTTTTTCGCCTCGGTGAATTTATTTATGCAGATGAATTAAATTAATAAAGGAATTAAATACTAAGTTAAATAATACAGGCCACAGACAGCAGTTTGGGCTGATGGGACCTATCCCATTGGGTCCGGAATATGGGCTATTGGCTAGGATCACTTTCTGCTGGACTGAAATTGATCTGGTTTGAAAGTTATGGATTTAATTATAAAAATACACTAAAAACAATATAAAAATAGGAAAAACCCTAAAATCTAATACATTATCCACTATCTTCTTCGTTGCCCCCCCTAAAATCAATGGCCGAATTTGCTCCCCCTTCTTCTACTAAGTTCTCCCTCTCCTCCAAGAATTAGACCACATACTCTACATCATTTCGAAGCCCTTGATCTCCTTCACGATTCCATACCATTTGATCGCCCTCCGGAGCCACCATCACCGAACCACCCGAACCCAAAACCGCCGCCAAAAGCCTCGTCCGCCTCCCCTAGGGTCCCACCGAGCAGCACCATAGCAGGGTCCCTTTGTGCTCCTCTGGTAGCTCTACAACGTGGTGATATCCGATTACACTGAAACGCGACGAAGGGGCCGATAATTGCAACCCTAAGTTTGAACAATGGGGATAGATAACGGCCTGTAATTACTGAGGGAAGAAGAAAGGTTATTTCTAAATTAATTTATTAATTAATTTATTTAAATTGTTTTAAAACTTCGATTAATCGTATCTTACTCATTTCAATTCGAAATTCGATGATTTCAGCGGCGTTGTGATCGTGTGACTGAGCTCTATGCGTCTAAACTGACTGGAGATGATTCTGAACAGTTTGAATTTTGGCGAAAAATCTTCAACGACTGTGAGATTTCTGAATTTGAAAAATTAAACAATTTAATTATGTTCGATCAGTTGAATCATTGTACGTTATTTCTGATCTGTTATGTGGTGATTGTTGTATAGTTGAATTATATTCGTTGTGATGTCATGTTATAGTATGATAGTTTGGATCTGTAAAATTCAGATGTAATCATAATAAAGTTCTCACCTTTATTTTTATTTTTATTCCTTTCTCTTAAAATTGACCTTTTGTTTTTGGGAATAAAATATAAGAAAGTTTTGATCTTTTGTATTGAAAGAAAGTTTTGATCTTTTGTTTTGAAATAAAATAAAATAAAGTTTTGATCTTTTGTTTTGAAATAAAATAAAGTTTTGATCTTTTGTTTTGAAATAAAATAAAATAAAGTTTTTATCTTTTGTTTTTGAAACGAAAAATAATATAAGTATGATCTTTTGTTCTTGAAACAAATCAAAACAAAGTTGAGCCTTTTATTTTGATTTATATAATAAAGTCAAAGAAGATTTGATCTTTTATTTTGAGATATAATAAAGATTTGATCTTTTATTTTGACTTATAAAATAAAAGAAGTTGGATTTATATAATAAATAAAGATTTGATCTTTTATCCTATAAAATATATAAAGTTCATATATTTTATTTGATTTCACAAAATAAAGGTGGGATCTTTTATTTTGATTCATGGAAATTTTACAACCGATCATATGTTGTCATTGTTGTAATACACAAAATTCATCGTTATGTTGTCGTTGTTGTGATGACACCAAAAATTTCATAGTTATGTTAATTTAGTTGAAATGTATCAAAATTTCATCGTTATGTCTATGTAGTTGAAATGAACATACTTTGGTGTTGGGAAAAAAAATTTGGAACTTAGGAATATAATAGAACATTTACATTTTTCTATGTAAAGAAAATATTTACATTTTTCAATGTAAAAGTAAAGAAAATATTTTCATTTTTCAATGTAAAAGAAAAGATAATATTTACATTTTTCAATGTAAAAGAAAAGAAAAGTAAATATTTACATTTTTCAATGTAAAAGAGAAAAAGAGAATTTACATATGTAAATAAAAACAATAAATAGGATATTTACATTTTTCCATTGTTATAAAGAGTAATAGAAAATTCACAATTTTCTATTGTAATAAAGTATAATAGGAAATTTCCATTTTTCTATTGTAATGAAGAGAGATAGAAAATTTACTTTTTTTTTTAATGTAAAATATAAGATTTACCTTTTTCTAGGAGAAGATAAAAGAATTTACATTTTTCATTTTAAAAGGAAAGGAAATAAAATATATTCATTTTATAAAAACATAAAAAGTTCACCTTTATGTTATAAAATGAAATAGGATAAAAAGTTCACTTTTATGTCATTAAAATGAAATAGAATAAAAAGTGCATTTTTATGTCTTTAAATCACATAGGATAAAAGAACATTTTTATAATTAAAGAAATTATACATTTTAAAACATCATTTTTTGGTCGCATTAGAATTGGCGAACAAAAATGTCATTTTTATTTGATATAAAAATATACATCGTTGAATTATCATTTTTGGTCGCATTAGAATTGGCGAACAAAAATGTCATTTTTATTTGATATAAAAATATACATCGTTGAATTATCATTTTTGGTCGCATTAGAATTGGCGAACAAAAATGTCATTTTTATTTGATATAAAAATATACATCGTTGAATTATCATTTTTGTCGCATTAGAATTGGCGAACAAAAATGTCATTTTTATTTGATATAGAAATATACATCGTTAAACATCATTTTTGTCGCATTGGAATTGGCGAACAAAAATGTCATTTTTATTGAATATGAAATTAGACACCGTTGTAAACATCACTTTGGTCGTATTAGAATTGGCGAACAAAAATATCATTTTTATTTGATATAAAAATATACATCGTTAAACATCATTTTTGTCGCATTAGAATTGGCGAAAAAAAATGTCATTTTTATTGAATATGAAATTATACACCGTTGTAAACATCATTTTTGTCGCATTAGAGTTGGCGAACAAAAATGTCATTTTTATTTGATATAAAAATGATGCATTGTTGAAACCATCACTTTTGTCGCATTAGAATTGGCGGGCAAAAATATTGTTTTTATAGAATACAAAAGGAATGGATTTTAATAAAGGGAATCGCCCAATGGTTTATATATAAATATAAAATGTAAAATTAAACGAAACGAGCGCGGCAGTTCGCGTATCGACAATCGTAACTTCAAACGAATATATAGAAAGATCTGACTGTTGGATTTTCCCAAAACTGGAACCGTTAGGACCGCTTTGGGAAGAGCTTTCCAACGATGTAAATTTCATCAAAATCCGACGGTTAGATTTTAAGATAGGTGTAAATCAAATTTTGGTAAAAGCAGCGCCAGCGCCGCCCATTGACCCGAAACGTCGTTTATTTATTTCGAGCTATTTTTAATAAACAAAAATAGCGATAAATAGTTATAAATATATATGAAATGTTTTAAACTATAATTATGCGACAATTATTTGAAAAGGCCGAGTTTAACTCATTTCAAATAATTGAACGGCGATTGAATCAAAGATGTAAGAAGACGATGGTTGAAGACCGGCGATCTTCACATCGAATAGACGATGACTTCTGATACCTTGGACTGACTTGCTCCCAGGACTGGGTTGAAGCAGTAATTGTCCGGACGTGTGCGTTGATCGTGCGGATAAGCGAGAACCTCTTTGGTGTCTCCGGTTTTGTTCAGACCCAGAACGGACTTGTAAATGGATGCGTGTCTGACGTTGAAATTCACTTCATGTAATTAAATCGATTTCTACTAATATATGTCTGTTAGGTGGTAAAGAATTTATTCTCTACTTAACACCCTGATACGTAGTGATAGTTATCGATCGCATGACGTTGAATTGTCAATGTGGCACGCCAATATGCAATGATCAAGGCTTTGTTGAAAAGCAGGCCTTGTGGCTGATGATCAAAGCATAGCCTGGTTAGGCATAGCTTTGTGTATATCGTGACTTCGCGAGCCTCACACCCCGGTATGAGTCAAAAACGGGATATGGGCCGTAGGGAGTGCACACGTTTCTTTCTAGCTAGGAGTGGTGCTTCGATTTTGACATGGCCCGGCATTTTACTTATGTGGATTTTGGATTGAGGTACCTCCGGTTTTTATAGGCCGGAAGTGGTCATATTATAGGTCCAAAGGGACCGGGAAACGTGTGTTCAGGCATAACTAATCCACTACCGTTAGGTAGGGACCGGCCCTACCGCATCCAAGGGTTCACTGCGGGGGATCCTGAGGCATTTGCTAGAGTGTCTCGAATCGGAAGAGGATGATCCCTAGCCTCGATTTCATGACAGAAAACCAATTCCCAATACGACAACATTTCGGTTTTGATTGTAAACTTATATACGTTGACATAGTAGGATGGGGTACTATGCCGTCTAGGATTGATATATTTATATTGAAGTATTTTAATACTGCTTAAACACTAATGATAATATTAAAATATTTATTTTCATGTATTAAGCATGTTTGATCATCATAAGGGAAAACTCTATCCTCCTGTGTGCGTTGCATTGTGTGATAGGATCTGAGTCTTATGACGATTTCATTTTTCAAAAGTCATTTCGCTGTTTTATATAAACTTTATAAAATATTGCACTGGCAATCCAATGGAGTAAACCCGTTCCGCGTTAGCGACGTGGTCCTGAGATTCGCCATCTTGATAGTTAATTTAGTTAAGAATTCTCACACCAGTCCCATGACTGACTCATAGTTTGTTTCACTTTTTCAAACTCGGGTGCCCTCTTTCCACACGGGCAGCCTATTGACAGGTTTCTAGGTGATACTTTCTGGTTGGAGCTTGCTTTGGAAGGAAGAAGAAGAAGACCTTTCCTCCATCTTTTATTCTACTTTTGAGACATTTTTCCATCTTTTGCTATTGATGTATGTAATGGGATTTGAAAACTTATTTCCTTTCATTTGAGACTTGTTTCTCTTTTGTTAAGACTTCTATTATGCTAAGTGGATCCTGTAAAAATGCATACTCTGATGTTCTGATGTGATACTGATGACGTTTATTTCCGCTGCAATGGTTTATGTGTTATGATAATTATCTGAGATCTGTTTTTGTTGTAAATATGTTGTATTCCAAAATGATTATCCTTACTTTCGGTCTACGAAAGTTTGGGGTCATCACAGTAACCTTGTGCACTTGTGCTCTTTGTATACACTTGTGACATTTATGCACTTGAAATTGTTTTCATGACATTTGTGCACTTGACAACGAGATAGGCATGTAAAACCATTGCTTGATTATACATATAACATTCTAATTGGAACATGCTGCTCTTAAATTTGTTTTTTCTGGTAAAAATATTATGGTTATCGATAAAGACGTCCTTCCGTTACTTCCATGTTTTAATATGGACAGATAAATTATGCGCTTTTCAACATTTCTACTAAACCGACTTTTCAACATTTTGTGTACTCATTTTACACTTTAGCTTATGCACTTTCCTTTTACTTTGCTGCAGCTAGTTTGTTTACTTTTGTATACTTCCAGTTCCATCTCCAGGTACATTCAGACTTATTTTCAAATTAAGGAAATTATTTTATGATTTTAATTTTCTATTTCTAGGTCAATGCAATGTTATGAGCTAATTCCGCTATTCTAGTCCAACTTGGAAGTCCATATTAAATGGCGCTTGAAGTTCTGAAAAGAAATTATGGACCTGAAGTAAATGTATGGAGTGCTGGGATGATACAATACATATTGTTGTGTGTCGTTCCTCCATTTTGGGCAGGTACTCTTTAAATGATACTGGTCAAAAAAAGCACTACGAGTAATTAGCTCTGAACCTTTGACGGCATTATGAAAGATTAGAGCCTTTATTCACAGCTAATTTATTCTCTTGTATAGGTTGTATAGCCGAGCATTTACCTGTAGAAGAAATAAAAGGATTCAAGGAGAACCTGATGTTCAGATGTTAATGGTAGCAGTAAGTGAAACAGAATGTTATGATGTTCTTTTTTTTGATGTTATGCAAAAATTAATTCATATTTTGATGTTATGATATTCTTCTTGTTTGGATTTTTGTCAATATAATCATATATGTATGCAGACATTTTGATAATTTAACGTTATTCTAAAGCTATTTAAGTATCCTTGTAATAATGTGAAGCTGCATGTTCTTGCAGGCAATTGACAAGCTTATTTTGATTTTTGATTTTCAAGTCCTCCTTTGGTTCATGTTTTTCAAGGCCGACAGGTAAATCAAGTATTATTTTTGTTGTTGTAAATTTTGTTATGTTTCCTGAAATATTTGTTATAAATGCCCCCATCCCCCTTTATCAAGATCCTGGCTTCGTCCCTGTATAATATGGACAGAGAGATCCTTGCACCCCCCTCCCCTTCCATGTACATTTATTACCTTTTCCGATAGCTTCCCGATAACTTCCTCAGATTGTTTGGACAGTGCTATGAGAAAACATTGTGCATCAGACTCCTTATTTTCAAGGTTCCTTAATACGACTAAGCTTTCATTAACCTTGTTTAGAATTGAACACAGTCGTGCAAAACTGATTACATTCACCAAAATATCTTAATGCACATATAACTTTCAATACACTTAGTAGATAAGTCAGATATGAAGCATTGGTTGAATGTAAACAATATTGATATTTCTATATGTTATTGCAGTCAAGTGATCAAAAATGTTATATGATATTATGTTTCTAGCATAAATTTTATACTGCGAGTGGGTTCAACATTTCCTGCAAAAAATTTAGTGTTGTTTAATTGTAATGTTTGCAGGCTTTGTCGTGCTTTTTCTGTTTTGAATTCAATTTTATACTTTATTCATTCACTGCCTCTTTAACCTTCAAAAGGTACTCCACTGATTATGTTGTTTAAATCGAATTTCTTGCTTTGGACACACAAAGTAGACAATACCTTAAATAATACCATTCTGATTTGCTTTGTATCTGTGAATATATATAAGCCGATATCATATCTCACAGCCATTAAATTGCACTTGTGCAGATGGCTGTATGGAAGCGGTTGAAGACCGTGTCGGAGAGTGTCAGTGAGTTTGTATATGAGTGAATCGAGTGACAGTGTAGTGAGGAATGTATGTAAATATGAATGATTGTGTAATATATCAGTGAATTTACAATAGTGATGACAGAAAATTTGTATTATTTGAAATATTGAAATAAAATAAATATTTGAATAAAATACCGTGTTGCAGTAGCTTTAATATAGTGTTGCCATCGAGTTATAAATATTGCAGAAATAATGTTGTAATAGTCATACAAGGTGTTGTCGTAGGGATGGGATTAGGTTGGGGCGTAGGCCCAATGGTCCCCACATTGTGGGTCCCACAAAATATATAAATAAAATTAATATCTATAGCAACATTTTTGAATGTTGCTATAGACAACTAAGGATGTTGCTATAGACCTAAATAGAGTTCTAATGCAACAATATTTGTTGTGTTGCCATAGATAGTCAAAATGTTGCCTTTGAGGTCTGCAACAACGGTGAAAATTGCATCACCCAAAAAATGTTGCCAAAAACCTATGCCAACATTTTTTGGGCCTGTGCCAACAGTTTTTTTGCGTTGCGTTAGGCCGTTTGTGGCGTAGTGATAAGTTAAACATCTTATTCAATATCTTTATCCTGAAAGAGTCTTATACTTGTTTCTATCTTTAAAAATCCAATATTTAAAGATCTAAGTATATTCAAAACCGTTAAACATTATAATTCCATTTTAACTATATTCCATGGGTTTAAAAACAAGTGTTGCTAAAACACTATTTACAACAAACCCAAAACAATTCCTTCTATATAATTATCTTTAAACGTTCGTTTAAAGATTATATTATATAAACTTCATCGATATAATCTAAAAGGGTTCAAGACGAATGTAATTAACACATTGTCACGACAACCCCAAAACCATTTCTATATTTATTTACGTCTTTAAAATATTCCTTTAAAGATGTAAATATTGATAAATATTCGACAAGATGAAATACTAGTGATTTCTAAACCATTGATTATAACAGGTTGTTATAATCCAAAATCATTTCCAAATCTTATAAAACCATTCACTTTAAATTTCCAAATACCCATTCCAATTCATATAATTTCCCAATTCAGTCTAGTTATGTCAAACACACCAAAATGTGTGAAATAGGCAAACTCAACATATTATATAAAATAATATATTCACCTCATCACAGTTTCACGTATAACAACGTTATATAATCAATGGGGTCCACAGTCAAACACAATCAATTCATAATACTACATATGAATATAAATACGGTAACAATCATATTGAGGAATCCTGTTTGATTCCTCCAACCTGTCCCCCTGCATCATCGTTCAAATATCAACACATATATATGTGATAAAGTTCAAATTATACTAATTCATATAAGATGAATCTTCTACTAACGCAGGTAGTGTCAAAGGATCATCTGTTAACAAACGTGAATTAAATATATTGACAACCACCAATAAAGCAATAAATCACCCAATCAATCAATCATACATATAAATATGTAAACAACAACCAATACTATTATATGGTACACTAGTATAGCAATAAGCGTAAGTTAAACTCACCATCCATTCCAATCATTGATTACACACTATTTTATCTAATTTCAAACTGGCATTTGAAATGAGATAAAAATCCAGACTTCTCAGAATAGTTCCAATCCACTGCCAACGCGTAGCTATCGGAATAACGATTCCAACGCATCTAACCGTTCGTCGATCTGACGTCGTATGAGCTAGATATAACGTTACTAAGTTAATACACCATTAAAATATACCTACTTAATTAAATAAATAAACCCCACCCTCACCTAAAACACGTGACCGCACCTTCTCCCCCAAACCGATTTCAAAACGCAATTCCCTCCAGTATTTTCAATCCCTTGACCATTTACCGACTCCCTATTCCACCTCGGCCATCGATGACTGTCGCTGCCTCCCCTACTGAGTTGCCCATCGCGAGCCCAATCTGACCATCCGCTTCACGTGGAACTCGATACCCCTGGCTACGACGGGACCTGTTGCTTTCCTATCGTCACCGTGGGTGATGCGTTTTTCCTTGGGCCGCCTGACGTTGCTTCGCCGCCACCAAATCGCCGCTCCGGCCATTACGAGTTCAACGGCGTCTCCCCCTTGCTCCATCTCCCTCCATGTCGGCCTTGAAGCTGAACCCTAGCTCGACCGGAAAATTTTGAGCTCCAGGAATTTGTGTCGCACCCAACGTGAAGACCATCGGCTTAAAGCTCTTCATCTCGTGAGTCTAACAGATTCGAAGGTGTCCCATTTCGTCGATTATAGAGGGAGATTTAATTGATTCAAGTTTTCTTAAAGTGGCGGCTTCAAAATGTTTACAGAAGAATGAGTTAGGTTGTAAGAGAAGGAAGGATTATTTACACTAAAAGGATTCAGATATTTTGGTTAGATATTTTGGTTAGATATTTTATATAATATTCACTTATATTAGCTCGAGCGTTTAAGCTTGCACGACAACTCGATCCGTCCAATTGTCATGAAAATTGACACTCCGCTATTTTCAATATTCCGGACTCAATAAAACAGGTTTCGTCAAATTCCAAACCCATTTGTAAAAACGGTATTTTCTTGTGTTATAAAATCGAATTAATATTTAATCGAATTCAAAACACTTCCAATCTTCGATAATAAATTTATATTATTGTTTACGTTCACTTAGAATTTTCCATAAGCTTCGAATTCAATATAATTCCATATTACATTCCAGAATTGATTCAGTTCTTTTAAATAACTCATATATTCTAAATTCTAGTTATTTAACTTCCAATTTAATCATATTTATATTTAAATAAATTAATATTTTGGTACTAAAAATCGGGTTATTACATACATTTTCTTAGATATGGTTTGCTTGCACCCATGTCTTGAGACAAGAGTTGGTGGTCGAACACTTAAGTTATGAGTGTTTGTATTGTTTATACTAGACCTTGTCATTTTTTACAAGGTTTTAGTTTGTGAGTATATGTGTGACACCCCACGTCCGTTAGTGTCACTCGCAGAAGGATGCATTAATACTTTTTATCCGGGATTTTACCGAAAAAGCTATACCGATTTTCCATATATTTTCAAATCAAATATATATCTTCATAAAACTTGTTTCTATTTTTTTGGTATGATCGACCGGTTTTTATAGTGATTCATAACACTTTTTATTATAACAAATAATAAATACATTATTACAGGAGTAGACAGATTGTCTAGTTACTACAATCGGTTTTTATGCGAAACAGTCCACCATATACGATTTTTATAGTGGACCGTCCACTAATACTAGCCTAGCTTATGACATAGGAGCTAATTAATGAGATTAGACTATTCTCTGACAAAGGGCAATGCATTACCCAATCCCATACTTCACAAAGAAGTGACATTACGTATACAGGACTAAAGGACAAAACACTATAACCCTCTAGTACTACACAAATATTGCATATTGTAGCTTTACACAAACCATCAGTGCACCGTAACACCAAAGGACATGAGAGATTTGACAAGACGAAAGGTTCAAAACAGACGCACCAGCCCAATTAGCAAGGTAGGTATGACATAATACAGCAAAATACTTCCCAATTGCAGCATAGCAGACCGACCAACACTATCACAACGCCGACCAGCACTGCCACAACGCCAAAGAGAAGGAGACATGCATTGACACAGATTGACATTCCCTGTGGGAAAGCCTACAACCAAAATAGCATGGCCTAGGCCATCACTATTAAAAAGTAGCCATAGCAATTCTGTGACCATCACATGCAACACAAAAGCAACAAACATTGACCTAAGAAGGAGTTGTTTGACAAGAACAGAGAAACACCAAAGGACATGATTTCTTATCATTTATATCATTATTTGAATGATTACAGTAATTGTTAAATTACTAAATTCATCATCTAAATCTATAATTAAAATATATCCTTACTAATGATGTCATCAATTCATTAAATTTTCAAAGATTAAAATTATAACATCTTATTACATGTTATTGCTCCATTATGAAAATGAATGTATGCATCCAGAACCGTTCGCGATTCTTATGGATAGAAATCAATTTATTGATAAAACGATTTTGATCATTTTGCAGTTATACCCCAAGGGGAATATTTTACAAACTAATTCCCCAGAAAAATAAGTTTATTATAATTGCTCTTTTTCTCAAATTTTATTATTAGTTGGAATTAATCCAATTTTACATATTTAAAATAATTTAAATATACCTAATTAAAGTTTCAAATTCTGGGTTGTTTCACTTGCCTTCGTGGTACTCTAAGACCTCGATGTCCGACAAGAGAGGTTTTCTTGGTACCTGAAAATGGGTATATGCATGATTCACGTATGATTTCGATTGAGCTGTTCATGTCAATAACTCATAAAGTATGTAAAAACAGTATTCATAATTAAAGAGTCTTTTGATAGGAAATAAATAAAATAATGCTATCTGAAAGTCTAAGGGTGCGTTCTTAACCAACGCGAGCAGGGTATTTGAGCATGGCTTTTGAGCATGGCATTTGAGCGTGGTACTGTAACGAACAGGGAATGTGTTTTTAGCTGCGTACGGGGTATTTGAGCGTGGTATTTAATTGTTAAATTAATGGTTTTGATTTAATTAAATTCTAATTGCATCAAATAAAACGACAACATATATCATAAAATAAACGACAGCGTTTTCCATAAAATATAAAGAACACAACGGTACTGGAATTAAAACAAGTACATGAAAATCTAAAATAAACGACGATGATGTAATTGACTCAACTCAGCTGAAATAAACCCACATATGTCCTCATCGGTAAGCTCCCAAACAATATCCACATTTCGCTCGTCATTGCGGAAAATCGTCAGAATCTCTCAAAGGTCCACACGCGTACCCGATCTCTGAAGAAGCTCTAAGCAACGAGCAGCAAGTTATCTCGTATTGTCGGTCATAAACAAGCTGGCACACGCTACCTGTCTGCGCCTAGAGGGCTGACCAGAAGGGGGATCGCCCGAAGCCATCCAACCAGTATAGAAACCCGCGTCGGCAGGGGAGAAAGAAGCAGCTGGCACAGGCGCTGGTGGAGGTGCTGATGCAGTAGGAGGTGCAACCGCAGGTATCAGATACGCACAAGTATCTTTCCGCAAACAACCCTCGAATATAATGTCCTGCTCTCGGAACTTCAAATGCGAGTTCCTCCTGAACCGTCTGTAAGGTCTGTCACCGCCGGTACTCCAAAAATCATCTGGACCGTCCAGATAATCGAGCTCTGCATTCCATACACCGCCGAGTATTCGTAGCAGTCTGTCCCAATAGCGAAAAGAGCGCTTCATGTTGTCCCATTTATTTTTGATCTGGGTTTCTGTGAACTCCAGATTATAACGGTCATTCATTGTTGCCGCTACTGTTGAGTAGAACCCACTGACGCCTATATCGAGAGCGGCTATAAACAAAACGCAAATATCTATGAAAGCGGACTCCTATTCGTCCGTCCAGTTCGCAAATGGCTGCGAGGTAGCAGAGGTGGAAGACGAAGCCGTCTGCATAACCAAAAAAAAATTTCAAAAAAAAACATATGTTATAGGAAATTGAAAAATATACACACCCGTATAAAAAATTACCGTTTTTGAAGCTTGAAATTGCTCGAAAAAATTGAAATTCGGGGGTTAGGAGGAGAAGAATCGGACTGAGGTGGGGAGAAAAGGGGGAGGGGTGCGGTTTTATAGAGCAGGAAAGGGTACGTTGGAAAATCAACCGTCGGACGCGTCGGATGCTGCCAACGGTTGATTTTCCAACGTTCGAGAATCGCGCTATCTGAAAGAGGGAAAAGGTACTTGCGTCTGACGCGTCGGACGCGAAAAGAAAAACGAGCGTGCCTAAATTTAACTGCGAGCGCGCCCTAACTCAAATAAAATAAGTCCTATTTTGAAACAAAATGGCACTCTTGTCTACCTACTTTATTTTGCTTCTGCTTTGTCAAGCTGGGAGGTGACCGCTAAAGGTATAGTTTATGATCAATATACAGAGTTTATACATATTGCTCTAGTTTCTTTTGACAAATGAGCTCCTCAATGGCATCACTCAAATGAAATGGCAGCAATCGCTGGTGTCATGCTAGTAGTATATTTTGTTAAACCTATAGTATTTTTTCCAAACTATTTTTCCTTTTTCGTTAATTCTCTAGGAATGGGTTTCACGTACTGGATTCTGTTATATTTAAGTTTCCGGATATATGTTACTCACAGGTTTGTCGATCGAATTATAGCTTTGCAAGAAAATGTGTTTTAGTTTTTCCTTTTTCAAGCGGCAATTTATAAATGGAAAATTGTTTCTTATTTACAATATATACAATAAACAGATTGTTGTTTACAATATAAACAAAAAATAAATTGTTGTATATATAGGTTAAAAGAAACCAAAAGAAAAAACATCCAACAAATAATTTTCTAAAAGCCATCTAACCAATAAAGAGTTTTAAAGAAAAACGTTTACAAATTTCTAAATTATAAAAAATGAAAATAATATTCCATCATTCCTATTAGAGGAGTGGAAGCTCCATTTTTTTTCCTATCTTTTTTTCTCTCTGCCCTCCTCGTGCTTTTGGGGATGGCCTAATCGAACAAAAGTCCAATTCAACCTAAACATGGATGGCTTTCTGACGGTATGTTCTTCACTGAGGAAAAAAAATTAAAAAATAAAGTCGACATGACAAGCTATGGGAGTTTCAATGTTGGTGCATCCAGTGAAAACTTCTATAATAAAACTTCTTTATTCATCCAAGATCATGATATCGTCCACAAAATTGTCAACATTCCTAAATTCATAATTACATTTTAAATTTGGGTGGATTTTTTGACATTAAGGGTGAGTTCTTGACGAACGAAAACAGAGTATTTGAGTGTGACATTTGAACGGAGTATTTGAACGTTGTACTGTAGCGAACGGGGAATGCGTTTCTTGCTACGAACGAGGTATTTAAGCGTGGTATTTGAACGGAATATTTAATTGTTAAATTAATTGTTTTGCTTTAATTAGATATTGATTTTTAATTGGACCATTAAATCTAATTAGCGACTGTGTTCAGGGCTGCACAAAGTATGGGTTGGGTCGGGTTGGACCAAATACTACATCCGACCCGCATAGGTATGGGTTTAAGGAAGTTCAACCCGTATCCGACCCTATATGAGGTTGGATATGGGTTGGGTTGAAGTATGGGTTGGGTCGGGTTTAGTAAGGTTGGGTTGGGTTGCTTGAATATTATAAAAAAATGAGAATAAAGAGAGTTTTTTTAAAAGTAGTATTAAAATATTAAACATAATATATTAGATTTTTGCTAGCATAATGTATTTAAAATAACTGATTCATTATAAGATATATTTTGTTAAAATTTCATTGTAAAACACATTATACAAAATTAATTTACTATGTAGTAGAACTAGTGTTTCATTTTAAGATACACTGAAATGCACTTTAAAATATATTTTCCAAATTCTATCTAGTTTGGATTGACATGAAATATGATTTTTGTATATTTACTATAGAATACATAAACATTATTCTAGTATTATATTATTCTCATTTTTAGTACGTTGATATTAAATTATTTTTTTAATATAGGGTTGGGTTAAAATAAGGTTGGGTTGAACAAAATATCAAACCCGACCCGTATGTAGTATGGGTTATATATTGTAACCCATATCCGACCCGAACTAGGATGGGTTGTGTTGGGTTTATGTGGGTTGGGTCGGGTTGGTGGGTTGGGTCGGGTTGGATATGGGTTGTGTGCAGCCCTAACTGTGTTGAAACTTTTTTAAACAATAATATAATTGATGCAAATACATTGAAACATCATCATTAAGTATTAATAGTTTACAACAAAAAAATGAAAAATGGCAGGATTAATAGTCTACCGTAATCATTAAGCGTTAACAATCAGTGTACAGCAAAACACTACAAAATGTGGTGAAAGCAGCATTTGATCCTTGGTTACTCACCAAGAAAGCATGTGCATATTCCAACCAACCTATGAATGTTTTCATTACTAAGTAGGATTAGACAAATTAATTGTTTTGCGTCGGACGCGTCCGACGCCAGCGCCCCAATTTCCAGCGATGGCAAATCGTTGCTGGGAGCGTGGTGAGCCACGTTCGGACGTCCAACGCAAGCAAAAAATGGAAGCGTGGCAAAAAAAAGTCTGAGAAGGCACCCTAACGTTTCCTTCTCTTGTTGTTATACTATTTTAAATGGCTTTTTTCCCCTCCTTTTGATATAGGATATACATATAAATAACGATATTAATGAATATCTGAAAATTCTGAAATCTGTCCACATCCGCATCCGAAAAGCGGATAAATATTTGACAATCGGAAAAATGAACGTGAATGCAAATGTAGACACATATCTATTCAAAAATTACCCTTTTTTTATGATTATAGTTTAATTTTTGCGTATTTAAGTATACTTAAAGATATTATTTTATTAAGTTGAAAGACTATATTATGCACGCTAAACCATATTAATTGCTCAAAATTATTTATTATCATGTTTGTTTATTTTTATTAGTTTAGTAATCAATTGGATTGAAAAAAACATTATGAGAAACAAAAAGTTTCCATTTATACTCCTTATTTATCGATCTTTGGTAAATCGTATAGTTATGCAATATCTGTTCGTAGCCAAGTATGTGGATATTCGATATGAAAATGATTTTGGATGCAGATATTGATATGACTGTATCGGCATCCAGAACCATCCATTGACAACCCTAAATATGAATAACGTGTGTGCATGTATATGTGTGTCTCTTTATATATAGTTAATGCGTTCCTAAAGACATCTTGCTTTAATCTTTTTAATAACATTGATAGACATGTTATTTTAATCTTTTTAATACCATTGCTAACAAATGCCGTAAAAACTTTACAGTGTACTTTTTGTAATACCAAAATTTTAAATGACTAATAGAATTCAACATTTTCAGCTTTATTTTACACAGTGATTGCCGATCAATAACATTTTCTACAGTGACAATCATCATAAAATAATAGATCGTGGTGGTTTATGCTCGTGCAAAATTGCGTTGTATAAAATGATTTTACACATTAATTGGTATTTGGTATCTAGTATATGGAACAACTTTGGTACTACAAAATGCAGACTTTACTGCATTTATTTTTACTATTATTTCCAATGCAATATTAGGAGATCGCGCCTATTGGGCATGGCCAATTGTATTTGTTGCTATTGGCACGTTGTATTCACAAATTAAAGTGGGTGAAGTTGACATGTAACAACTAAAGAAACACGTGAAAATGATCACCTCACATACCCAATAGACAATAGTCAAATTAAATTCATGCACGTATTTTGATATTTTAAGGTGCCAAGTTGGCCGCTAGGCACTTGAAACTTGAAAAAGGCAAAAGATTGTTGTCAATTGCAGTAACCTCAACACTAAAAAAAGCTTTGATAAAATAATCCTCAGGTTAACGCAAATCGACGAGGCTTGTCGACAATGCAAACTCACATAAACAGATAAACTAATCGAGAATAAAGCTAAAGTTGGTTTAACCAATGTAAAATTTCAATTGTTTGCACGTAAAACAGTTGTGTGCTCTTTGTCTGATAAAATAGTAAGCGACACTTGACGGTCTCAGGAGTCATCTTCCATAAAGGTTTTGCATTGTTTATCGTCGACCAAGAGCCAAAACCATTATTAGTATCGGTTTTGTTGTTATTAGCGCATATATATATATATATATATATATATATATATATATATATATATATAGAAAGAGAGAGCAAAAAACGCATTTTCCATTTGCAGCAGTGTCCTGCTCAAATGTCACTTTCAAATGCTCCATTACTGTTCATCAAACGCACCCTTAGTTTGTTTGCATATTACGAGAACCATAAATGTAAATCCCTACATCGATGTCACTAACATTTTGACCAAACTCTACGTCTCTTTTGCATAAAGAGATGTAACAATTACAGAAGGAAAAACCATTATTACACTGGAGCACATGGTAAAGAAAGTCCACTTCATTCTAGCAGAATAAATAAAAGGGCGATGCCTTTACGTAACGTAGGCATAAGTCGGCTTATTAAAGCGGTGAGTTGGTAACGACCCACAACCAGGTCATGGAATCAAAACGAATAGAACTACTAATAATTCTTCCTAAACCAAGCTCATCGTTTATATAAGTTTTCCGAATATTTTTGAGTTCATGGCTGTAAAAGAGTTCTCCCAAAATGTAATTCTAATACCATCCCAGAATCCAAGGATCTATTTTGATTTGAAAACGAAATTATAAGTTTTGCACTTTTATTATGTATCAGAAAATGCGTGGATTAGGAAGATGATATGATATGGAAGAACATGAGAAAGAAAAAAAAATGAATTAATAATAAAAATTGTTTTAAATTTTATATCTTATAACAATTTCCCGATTTGATTGTTTTTATAAATTCAATGCATTTTAACGTTATGTAAAAAATTAAAATTGAAACTTACAAACCTAACAGATCCTAAATTGATCAGATTGAAAAACTCATCAACTACTATAATTTGATTTTTATTAATAATTGATAAAGAAGTAATTTATGGACCTTAAATCAGTTGTTTTCCTTTTACCTACTCAAATGTGTGTTTAGTGTCATTAACTTTTCATTGTCGATCACTTGTATGAAATGATGACCACACAGATTTATCATTTTGTTTTAAATAATTATGATTTTTTATGGTATATGGGAACAATAAATAAGCTGATAGAGTAATCCAACCATGCTTTTATGTAGGGATGGCAATGGGGCGGGTCTAGGGTCCAAACCTGCTAGACTCGCCCCTGTTTTGACCCATTTAGACCCGCCCCATAGGGTCTTCGGGGCGGGTAGACCCGCGACCCGCTTTTGGAGGTCCGGGTTTAGGGTCGGGTCTGGGGCATGGCTAACCCGCCCCAACCCGACCCGCATGATCGAAACATCATTCAAACACTTTATAACTATAACTATTACTTGTTAATCTTCTTAGATTTACATGGTTATAACTTCAATATTATATTCTTTCAATTGACAAACTATAAAATTTTCATTGTATTAAGTTGCATCAATGATAATCATACAATAACAAATGCATACATTTTGAACTATTATCTTACAACTCATTTTATAATATTCTCTTGTCATTGTGAACACATTATAATATGCATATAATTTATCATTTAGCGATAAAAAAAATATAAATATATAAATTTTTGTACACTAGAACATAATATCACCGGGTTGCGGGGCGGGTCGGGTCTACCCTGACCCGTACGGGTTTCGGGTACGGGGCGAAATTCCAGACCCGCACCGGTTCTACGGGGCGGGTCTGGGGCGGGGTTTAAAAAGTCCGGGTCGGGTCTGGGGCACGAGAAACCCGCCCCAACCCGCCCCATTGTCATTCCTACTTTTATGGAAGGTAATTTTTATTCTAATCCATGGTTTTAATAAATTAATCCACCATTTTACTTTAATAACTCAATCCACAACTATTTTGTAAGTTAATCCACGAGTGGATTAACTTACAGATTTCACCCTATTATATATATAGGGTATTGTTAAAGGGACTCCACTTTTGGTTAAGGGGAGGACAATTTTAAGGGGACTCCACTTTAAAAAAAAATTGTTAAGGGAGGGTTTGCTTTTTTTTATTTTAGAATAAACATGGACTAAACTGCCCCTTATCACAACATACAATTCAGTATCGTTCTTTTTATATTTCGCGCTGATTTGCATACAAACGAATACAATTTCTTATCATTTCCAAGGCGCAAAAACATTTGCATCTAAATTAATGTTCCAATTATACATACTCGATCACATTTGCATGAATATTTAAGTATTTTAAATTGAACCATCGAATTACAAAATGATATTCATTAACTTACCTAATCTGATATCTTCTGATCACCCACACAACTTTCTTATGTCTCCATTATGTTAACTATATCTCATTTTTTATTCCATTAATTTGTGTCGTTATTTAGGATTTAGCTTTTAAAGTTTACATTAAATAAGATTATGGGGTTAATATTGGAGTTTTTAATTAATTGTTTAAGGGAGGGCTAATTTTTTTGATCCTCCCCTTAACAATTGAACAATAATTTAGATTTTGTCCCCCCCTTAACCAAAAGTGGAGTCCCTTTAACAATCCCCTATATATAACAATCCATATTGTGCTTCTTGTTTCACAATTCTGCGTTATTTCACAATTCTCATATCAGATTAATAATAATAATTCAACTAGCCTAAAATCTAGATCTCATACTAGATAGTTATGTGAAAAAAAATACACATTATAAATCTACTGTATGCAATATGTTTCTTATATAAATTTATCAGTCTTGAATAAAACCCTTGATTTCCTGCAATTTCCTTAATACTGTAACTACCGTCTCCCTCATCAAGATGTAAACGGCTTCTCTTCTCAGACATATTTCTATCAATTTTTTAAGATTCAGAAAATAACTAACTACAATTATATTTGATAATGGTGAAATTAAAAAAAAAAAAAAAAACAATTTTGTATACAATCAATCAACTTAAAAAATAATAATTAAACAAACTACTTATTATTATGTTGAATTACTCCGCTTATCGCTTAAGCTTGGATTTAGATGCTAGGATTCCATATCTGAGAAGACACCGGAAAAAGCAAGGAAGAAGAAAACGCACAAAAGAAGAAAACGCAGAAGATTGAGAAGAGGGGAATACAAAACGCAGAAGATTGAGAAGAGGGGAATACATACGGTTTTCTTTTTTTTTGGTGGATGTACTGATTAAAATTAAAATTTTAGTAAAAGTCAAAGAACTTATTAAATTGAGTGGATTAACTTACTAATATGGTGGATCAGAATAAAAATTACCTTTATGGAATTGTTGATTGATCTTAACCATATTAACTCAAGCAACTTTCCTTGTTGATTGCGAATACCTCAACCTCAAAAGTAGGCTTCTAACACATCTTCGGGATTATAGTGACATGCATCTATGTGTTTGAACATAATATTAGGATTTAAAAAAAAGGGAAAAAAAAAACAAATCTCAAAACATTACTTTAACATACAAATAACAAATATAGCATAAACTATCACTTTAAAATATAAGAGGTATATCAAAGCTAACAATCCCACTAGCTCGAATAGTTATAATTTTCTGATCTTACAACTACCGATGGAGATACATGATAATACGGTGAAAAATAAAATACTACGACAAATAAACATCTAACATTAGTCTGCAAACTCAACATCCCACTATCTATTGAAACCGGGTTAGCCAGCAATAGAAATTAAAGGTGAATTTAAAAAATATGCCACATTGGATATTAAACTTACGAAGTCTGATTCATTTAGAACATTCCTAAATTTAATTTAAATAAAATCACATATTTCATCAAAAAATATATAAATTATTCATAGAAATTTACATATTATATTTTCAACCTACGTACAGTCATATAATTGTGTCATACACACACACACACACACACACACACGCATACGTATGTACATCTGTGGATATATTGTACAAGGTATAACATGTTCCTATATAGATATTAGAATTTACATCGTAGTGAACACTTTAGCTCATCCTATATGTATTATATGATGTCCAAAATATGTATGTATTTACAATTTATTATATTAGTTTATTAAAAATATAAAAGTATTATTAGAAAATACTATGTTAATAAATATACGGATGTGTAAAATATTATAGTAAAAAAATAAACATATATATATAATATACAATATCATTTTATAAAAATAAATAAATGATCAACCGAAGACAACGGTGGACCATCCATCCTAGGGGGTGTAGGGCAACCCAGTCCGCACCACAACCTTGTACAGGTTAACGCAGTCCCCTTGAATCTCAACTACACCGGGTTAATTTTACTTGGGGATATAATATACAATTATAATTTAATAAAAATATACATATATGTAAATGTATTAAAGTAACAGAAGTCACATACACGCATATATATATATATATATATATATATATATTAAAGTGCATACGCTAAGATCAACCACTTATTTGGTACCCGCGGACCCGGTTAGGTGCACTAGAGGGGTCTTACGACTCCGGTCGGTTTCCCTCCTGAACAAATTCAAAAAAAAAAATTGTATGTATGTATATATATGTGCTTATGTGTGTATTTATAGATAAATATATAGCTTTTAAATGTAAATACGATTTATAATATTTTATATAATTATAAAATTTTAATATAAATGTTTTTCATTTTTATTTTCGTAAAAGCATCTCTTAGAGGGAGGAAGTCGTTGATCAATCACTGCCAAATAAATGTTTTTGGACATCAATCGATCATTGCTAGATAGAAATTTCTAGACATCAAATAATCATTGTTAGATACAGATTTATGTTCATCTATAATTTTCAATATGGTGTCCTGGTTTACTACTACTATAAGATGTGGATTCCTGATCTTCTATTATCGCTAAATGTTGATTTATGGTTTGCCATTATTGGCAGTCACAGATTTATATATTTTATTATTACCATATGTGGATTGCTGACATTATTTCTATATATGGATTTTATATTTTATACTTTTACCAAAATTCCGCTCTTTTGTTATTGTCGAATATGCATTTCTGGTCTTGTTATTGTTGATATAGATTCTTCATCTCTTATTATTTCGAGATATGCATTTTTGATCTTTTATTACTTTCGAACATGGATTTTGGTCTTTTATTATTCCTATATATGGACTTTAGTCTTCTCTTATTTTCGGATATTGCTTTATGGCTCTCTATTATTCCTGGTCATCTATTATTTTGGATAAAGATATTTAAATTTCTATTATTTTCATTCTTTTGTTTTACAAACATTGTTTTCCAGTCTCTTATTATTTCCATATATGGTATTTTAATCTTTTACCATTCCAGGTGGATTTTCTGATCTTTTGTTGCTACTAGATGTGGCATTGTAGTCGTTGGGAACTCCTATTTTTTCTAGCTAGCATTTCGATTTTTCTATTATTTCTAATAAACCTTTGTATTTATACTCTTATCACTAGATAATAATTTTTAATTTTATTCTCCTGCTACTGTGAAAGAATTGCAAATCATTTATTGTTAAAAAGACCAACTTAACCTCTTTTATATTGTTGAATTATGACTATTATTGTCATAGTTTTTTTTTTTGATATCCAAGGATAAATTTCGAACAACATGTGTTGATTAATCAATAGATGTTGTAACGACCCAACTTTTCCGTACCGTTTAGGCTGACATTTAACTACTTATGTCCAACTCAAAGGCATAGAAAAACCGGATGGTTAACAGAAAGAACGTTTGGTTATCGTAAGGTAAAAACACGTGTAATGTATATGTGTGGTCGGGTCTTACGAGAGATCCATTCTTTACAAAGGATTCTCTAAAAGTTAAGCAAGTTATTTGTTATGTGAATTTATCACTGAAAGTATTCCATACTGATACGGGTGAATTTTGCTTTGCTTCAAATGTTCTCGGGTAAGACCGAGCATATATCCAGGTTAGGTTTACTTGGAGTTTCAAAATAGGAGCTGGAGACGAGACGTATTCCCGTATCTTCTGGTATTAATTTATTTTCGTTATGCGTGTGTTGTATTTTGTGTACTCTGATGTTGTGTAATCATATATATACAATTTTTTCTTTATGTAAAGAGTATTGATGTATTATATTTTATTCGTTACACTGTGAGATTCTAATCTTCTTATTTTTCTATTCTAATATTTCTTTCTTTCTTTTCTCACCCTCTAACTTCTTTCTATTAACAATCCAGTTTTCTATGCTTAGGGCATCCGGACCTAATGAAAATAATCTCAAGTCTTAAAATATCCATCTGCAAAAATCAAAATTTTCAACTCATCGACAAAAAATCAACCAATTAAATATTTAAATGTCCAAATTGAATATTCAGACCACCCTAAAAATATGGATTATTACACAGAGCTCTCAATTTAATTAAATGAAGAAAGTGGCCATACTTAAGAAGGAGTCAGCAACGAAGGTAAAAAAAGAAAAAAATAAGAAAATATCTTCTACATTTGGAGAAGGATATGTGTATGTGTGTATATTTCAATTAATTTCTTAAAGAAATTGTCGCACATCTCAAGCTCGTTTTTCCCATTGGATAGCGTAACCCTAGAAATTCTTCAACCGTGCATCTCATAATGAAGTCATCTTCTTGGGACCCTAAGCTACCATTTGAGGTTCTACTAGACTCGACTACACACGTGTTTTATAAAATACATAAAATAATACATAAATCATGAAAACACCAGAATTCTAAATATAACATATTTATACCCATTTTATTTGGCAATGCTGATTTATACTCATGAGAAGTGTGTTGGAGAATGGAATGTTGATGATATTTTGATGACAACATCCTTGTCTCAATCATTATCATTATTGATTATAACATATATACTATCACTTTTATCCATAATATATGTATGTGTGTGTGTATACAGGTAATAGATATTGAAGACTATACAGTTAAGAGATTCAATATTTCAAAGGAGAATCAAGACTCATGAGTATCAAGATATCAAGAGTTCAAGAGTCCAAGGTTGTCATGGTAATAGAATCTAGATATTACGTAAAACTCTGAATAACACTCAAACTTTGTTTTCAAATTATCTCTTTTCAAATTGATTTTAAACTATTTTCAAATTGATCTCAAGCTCCTCTCAAAATGATTTTTAATCATCCAAGGATTTCAAACTTATGATTTCAAATATATATTTCCTAATTTATAAGTTTCTTATTTTTATAGTTTTATATATTAAATCATTTAAATAAATATTTTACATACTGAGTTTATATTTGATTATAATTTCGAATATTCTTATTTAACTTTAAGTTTTCATAAAATCTTTTATGTTTATATAGTTTTTATATATATATATATATCTTTATAAATTCCAATATATATATGTTTATAATTATATTATATAGTTTTTATATCGCTTATATATATAGTTTTGAATCACCTGTTTAAATAATAATTTAGTATGCTTTTATACTTGAAAAATATACTTTAACAACTAGTTTTATTCAGGAATTTCCATAATACATATATGAGTTTAAATACTTAAAAAAATGATATAAAATTTAAAATACAAGGTGTATGTCGACATACACAGATATGTATGTCGACATATAACAATAACATTTTTTAAATTGAAAAAGTTGTGTCTTTTCATTTTTGAAACGTTTTAGAAATGATAACAACCTTTTGAACACAACAAGAAGGCCTTAAAATCGATTTATTTAATAAATCTTCTTCCTCCCTTAACATACCACCGTTATTATTCTTAAAATTTCAAGTTTATACACTTATACTCTGCCAATTCCAATAAAATTTATATCATTTTTCTTCTATTTTCATTCTCTATCAAATACTCTCTGTTTGGAAGTGATACTCAAGATTTATAGGGAAATTGTAATCAGAAAGAGTATGGAAAGGTGTGGGTGTGTTTCTTGTAGCCTTGAAATCAAGGAAAGACGGGGGCGTGTTCCTTGTAACCCGTGAAATCAAGGAAAGGAGGGGTGTTAACCTTGTATCCCGTGAAATCAAGGGTGTTGTAATTAGATATTGATATTAATAACCTCTGCACAATTTAGCTTTGTGCAGGACTGTACGTAGGAGCAAACCGAACCAGTATAAAATTTGGTATATTCTTTCCTTTTATGCATTTTACTTTATTTTATATTTGCATCTGTGATCATTTCTATTATAATATTCGTTTTGTGATTCATATAGTAGTTCAAGTAGTTGATAATTGGTTAAGATTTATATAAATCTTTTAAAACACTATTCACCCCCTCTAATGTTTGTTTTGCAGTAAGATCCTTGATCCTCAACCCTAATAAAGTGGCTTTGAGGCCTAATTCTAATGTATAAAAACAAACTCAGATTTTGGACCTCTAACTCGTTAGCATTCCAACATTTAAATCAATTACTAAATGTATAATTGTTTAAAAATGTAGATCGTTGCATTCACTCTTTACTTGCTTAGATATTAACTACATTGTAATATCCACACTTTTCATTTTATTACCCATGATATTTGTGAATAAGTTTTGCTTGTATCAACTCCTTACCTTAGTTATGAGAATGATGGAGTTCATAGTCGAGACTAATAGTCTACAAATGTTTTATGTATATCCAATTCATTGAAAGTACTTAAGAACCGCTACTAAATTTTGAGAAAATACCTAATATTATGGTGCAATTTTTGGCTATGCAAAATAACATTGGTGCAATTATTTGCAATGTTGAATAATAATAATGCACCTTTGTGTAATTGCATTGCAAGTACTTATTGTACAATAACGCTCACAAGTATAGAATTTTCATGATGCACTATAGATATATGTAGAATACTTGCACTTCAAAATATTCAAACGTTGTTGTGCAACAACGTATCGCATAAAACCGTCTTATTACTGTTCACAACCAAAAATTGACCAGCTAGAGTAGGCGACGCATCGGATGCATCAAGCACAGGGATCCCATATTTAGCTCGTTCACTTGAACTGTCAACAGATGTGCCTAACGCCATCGTCTTTTCCAATGAAGGCCTCTTCTTCTTTATATTCCCTCCTCCTTCATTTCTTTTCACAATGTTAACTTTTTTCGACTCCCAATCTGAAAATTCATTCATTTTTTATTAGTTCTAGATTAGTATCTTAAGGTAAATTTCACTAAATTTGCATTTTTATAGTAATATCTAACAACTATATTTTTCTTGAATTTCTTGACTTTTCTCTTCAAAACATTAAGCACTGAAACTCTCAATTTATCTACTTAACACATTATGTACTAGATGGATGAACGAACATTGACCTTTATGGACATTTGCTGGTATGATAGAGATTTGCAAAGGTTTCGACATACAGATGAACGTCGATTAACGCTGGTTGAATGAAAAAACAATGTTGATAACTTAAAAGTGACTGAAAACCTTGGAATTGTTTACTGCATATTGAACGCGGATTTTGGAATATGGAGAATAACACCGTCGGAGGAGATGATGAGTGACGAGACATGGCCTTTGGAAAGTATAAGAAATTCAATGCTTGCTCGCCTTTGAAATTTAGGGAGTTAGGCTACGTCGGTACTTCATTCTGCAAATTCATTGTCCCTGATGCTCCACTCGGCGATGTCCAGTTTGATACCCGAAAGTACGTCGACTTTCTCAGAGTAATGCTACCATACTAGCACTCCCATTCTACGTGGTTCTTTACATCAGTATTGCTCTAAATATTTTTCGGCTCCTTGAAGATATCATCTAAAGTGAAGCTTCTTTGCAAAAATGAAGATGACTAAGACCATTTGTTGATGTATGGTCATGCTACAAGAGGATGGACAATTTTCGAATGGGAAATCACATGCATTATGAACAATAAGCAGGCGGACCACAACGTTGTCCGCTGTTTGATGAATAAGCAATAAGAGATTTGACGGCTGGTATATAATAAAACTTATCTGTTTGTATACCTGGTACAAAAATTCAGAACTGAGATGTAGCATTCTATTTTTGTTTGCATTCTCGATTACTAGTATATAATAATAATAATAATAATAATAAATTGCTTCATTTTTTTACTATTTCATAATATATAAGTAATATAACTCTAATTAACTAGCATCCTCTTAAGATTTCCATCTTTATGTTAAAACTTTTACCTAGCCATGGCTGCCAAACCTAAATCTTTCTTGAATCCTATTTTCGATAGTAATCCCAATCCCTATTACAAGGAGGGATCTTCTTCCTCCCCTCCTCTCTCCTTCTCTCCTTCAAGTCTTCCTCAATCCACTCCTGATTTCTTAGTGGATGAGGATGGATTCGCAAGAGTTATCAACCGCAAGAAAGGACTCAAACTTTTTCAGAATTCAAACGCTTCTGTTTATATGAAAAAGGGGCTGGAAAATCTAGCGAATACCCCCCAAAATCAAAACAAAAGCCACATCTGGCTTCTTATGGCGCACGATTTCAGGCTAGAAACCTGATCAAGATCCCACAGGAGACTAATCAATTCGCAAAGAATCATATAGCTAAAGATTCAAAGGTGTCATCCTGGGCTGAAATGGTCAAGAATGGAGGTCAAGATTCAAATGTTGATCTGAATTTCATTTCTCCGACTGAAACAATTGGTGAGCAGAGGATAGTGGTAGTTTCTGAAGAGGCATGTTCTTAAACCGAAGGAAAATGGGGGCTCTCAATAGTCGCATATGTGTTCGACAAAAGGCCATCTTATCACTATTTTAGAGCGTTTGCGATTAGCACATTGAACCCTGTTGGAACATTCGAAATTTTTACCTAGAAAAATGGATTTTTTTTGTTACTAGATTTACCAATGCAGAAGATTGTGAGAAGCTTCTTAAAGGAGGGTCATACTTCATCAATGACAAATTAATTATTCTAAAGAAATAGACTAAGAAATTAATTCTTGATCGAGATTTACTGAGTACTATGCCAATATGGATTAGACTTCCATAGTTGAATTTAAGATTATGGGATAAAGAGATTTTCAGTGCTATAGCAAGCCTAGTCGGATTTCCTATTAAAATGGACTAACAGTGTAACACCCCATAATTTTAACAACAATAAAGAGGATAAATTAAATAATAATTAATTTAACTTTCAGAACTAAAGGAAACAGACTGCGCTATTGCGCCCGTCTCGAAATTCTGGTCAAGATAGACATTTGGTTTGCGTAAAATGGACACCGTATGAAGAAGTTACGAAGGTTTGAAGTTTGTATACACACAAGATAATTATATATATAACTAATTTCAGAAATCAGAAAAACAGTTTGAAATCCGAAAATAAAGAGGCGGCAAAATTCTCGCCCCAGGGGAGTCGATCCCTTAAGGGGGGTGTCGACCCCTGGGTCGACCCCTAAGGGGGTGTCGACCCATGGGTCGATCTCCTAAGGGGGTCGACCCCCCTAAGGCTGAGGTGGTAGTCGAATTCTGGGGGATGACAGCTATAAATACATGCTCATTTCTCTTGTTTTCTTCATTGAAAATCAATGAAGGCCTAAATGCCGTTGGAAACTAGATTGAATCAAATAGCTTTCTTTTTCTGCAATCAAAGTTTAGAGATTCAAGTGTAGATCTGTGATTCATCAACTACTTTTCTCCTTCTATTGTTCTAGAACCAAACACTGTGAGTTTAAGTTATTTTTAGATTCAAATAACTAAAAGTATAACATGATATAACTGTAATTTGGATTTCAACCTTTATCATATCAGATCTATTGAAATTGATGAATCTATGATATTCTGATTATGTCAGATCTACTTTTGATTATAAGTCTTAACTACTATTTAGATCATCTTGTACCTATCATGTTGTGGTTAATTTAGATCTGTCATTAGTTGGACATCTAAATCCTCGTTAGATCTATTCATGCCTCTTATGACAACCATACTATGATAGAACCTGTTTTATTATCACAAGTTCACCGATCTGTTCTTATATGTTCATCTTAACATTATGCCATCATATGCTTATGTCAGTTTTGTTAGAACAATCATCTCTTTCATCCTCCCTTCGCCTCTCTTTTATTTTATATAGCCAGGCTATTCTCGAGCCTAGGCATGCCACTAAAATTATGCGAATGCGTTAGTTTGGGAGCGAGAGGAAAAACGTTAAAGTTGGACATAACTTGAAAAGGGAAAATTTGGCATAACTTGAGTAATGTTTATGTATATGAATTTGGACATATAATTCACTATGAACATAACTGGGGGAAAAGGGGGCATGAAACCTATAACCTATAACGACATAGGTAAAATTTTGGCTAATAATGGAATGCCTAGGATTACAGTAATTAGAAACTGTAACTGCGCCTAGACACGAGGTTAGATTACACTTGTGGTGGAAGTCTGCTTAGAACCGCCCGGCATATCCAGCGACCACAAGTGGTGAATCTAATGTGAGAGGTCTAGGTGCACAAATACAAGACGTGCTAAGACACGAGGTTAATCCCGATTTGTGGAATAAGTCTGCCTGGACCCGCCTGGCATGTCCATCATCCACAAATGGTAGGCTTAATGTGGGAGGTCTAGCATACTGTAACCATAAATGAAAATATGATAATAAACTTTGAATACTAAACCTATTGAATCCATAGTAATTATATGAACATAAACTTAAACTAGGGTTAAGTAAATTTGGTTGAATAGTGGGTGGGTTAAGTAAATCTGAGGGGGTGAGTAATATTTATATATAGACCCACAAACTTAACCTGATAGGGTTATGTAATTAAAGAAACCTAGTGGTAAGCATAACCTGTGAAAATGTTAAACTTATGTAATTAAAGACACCTTGTTAGGGTAAGCATAACTTGTGGAAATGATAGGGTTATGTAATTAAAGACACCTAGTGGAACTACTACAAAAGTGGGCATATTCGACACTAATTTGTGTGCGTTGCATGAAAAGTGTGGCGAAAGCTATGCTTTCTTTGATCTTCTGCAACAATATTCATATGTTGTTGCATTATATGTGAATGCACTGTTGCGGTGGGAATTCTAGTGTTTTGACGTGCAACACCAGTTAAAAGCGTAGCATTACATATATATAATCCAGCTCAGCGATCCGCCTTATCAATATATTAAAACCCCAACCATAGATGCAAGATTAATCCAACGGTTCAAACCATCTGTTGGTCTGATGATCTTAACGATAGCCATCATCCAATCATTGACAGCCACGTCATTGCATTATTTTGACGAAATTTTGGCGCGATCTTCTCCCTTCACGAAATTGTTTTCTTCTCTATCATCTAATCGTTTTCCCCCTTTTTACTATTGACAAAAATTTAAACCTAAATTCACGTCAGTATCACTCCTCTCCTCGACAGCAAATTCTATTCTGAAAAGGTTGAAGCTTTGAAATGCTTTCTAGCTTTGATTGCTCAGGGCATTGACATCGCCAGTTTTTTCACTCAGGTTCAGTTTGTATAACACTGTGAATTAGTTACGCTTATTATAGATTGGATTATGAGTAATTAGTAAGTAGTTCATTTGTTACACTTTGGAAAACCCATTCGCTTATGAGTAATTAGTTGCTTGGACATCCCAAACTTAGGGAAACCCGTTCGCTTATGAGTGATTAGTCGATGAAATATTAGATTATGAGTAATTAGTTGCGCTTTGACCATTGATTTGGGATTTGGGATTATGCTGAGGTTTATTCGAAAATTGTACCCAGCAATAAACCATGAGAACCGGGTTATTGGCATGAAAAAGACATTGGTTTATTATAGAGATCGAGCTAGTTAAGGAATGGGGACTGTACAGTCGAAAGTGATTTGCACTTTGCGTTCATTTACACTGACATATAATTGTATGCTTGAGGTTTTGTGATACATATACATGTGTAGTAATGCGGTGTGTTTGCACTGTGGTGTGCTTGAGGCTAACAATTTCCCGATCCGGACGAGTCGTTCACCCGTATCTTATAACACGCACAGGTATTTTCCATTTGATTTTGGAAACTACCAATTTCAGTGTTTCGATTTTGGAAACATATGCTCAGTTTTGCATCAGTTCATACCATACACATCCAAAAAATGACATACAACTGTATGCTTGAGGTTTTGTGATACAAATACATGTGTCGCACTGCGGTTTTGTGATACAAATACCCGTATCTAACACGCACGCACAAGTATTATAAGGCAGCATCAGTCCATACAATACACATTAGTTCATACCATACACGCACAAGTATACACACACGCACAAGTATCATAAGGCAGCATCGATCAGTTCATACCATACACGCACAAGTATATACACACGCACAAGTATAATAAGGCAGCATTGATCAGTTCATACCATACACATCCAAAAAATAACATACACATCCACATCCAAAAGTATCATAAAGTTAACTTAATATATACACATCCAAAAAATGAAATTATAGTAGCATCAATTCATACCAGATCAGGGTTACGGGGCAGTGGAACTTCCAACTGATTCGTTAGGGCTTTGCGGCTGTGGGAGAGCCGGTCCGAAGTGAGCAGCCGCATGTGATGGACCCGCAGCATCTGGACAAGGGGTGAGGTAGTTTGGCCAGTCAAATTCCTGATCAACTTCTATATCTACCCACTGATCATTCCTCTGGTTCATTGGGGCTTGGTTATCAACATGTATGTCATGGGCGGCTTCCGAAAATAAGCTTGGCAAGGGGGGTAGCTCAGCAGCTTCTTGTATCATTGCATTAAATCTTTCATCTGAATCCATTTCCCATTCCCATCCGTAATGATGCAAACATGGAACCACCTCTTCCTCCCTATTGCTCACAAAAAGAAGTTCAGGCCTTGTCCCAGGATGAGCATGGGTACAGCGCTGAACCTTAATGAAGTAAACCTTGTTATTGATTTGAGCAGCAAAAGTATTTATATTGCCAATGCCTTCATAAAATTGCATTTTCAGGTAGAAAGATGTATGGTCATACTGAGACCAGTAACAGTCGTCAATTGCAAGCACACGTCCCATTGGCTTCATTACTTCTTCAACAGCAGGAACATTACTCTTTAGGAACTCGGGAAAGCCATCAACTTTAGCCCATGATTCCACTTCTAACGCTGGTGAGGGCTCAAATTCTTCATCAGACCATGATTGCAGGTAAATAGCACCACCAGGTTTTGTAAAAACTTTCAACATTAGGGCATGATCACGAATTCTGTACGATGGGCATGATACTAGAAAAGAGTTGTTGGGTATTACCCGTATAGGCCACGAATTATGATTGAGAGCCACCTTAAGAACGTCTTGCACAGCTTCGAAATTCCAATGTCCCTTAATAACAGTGGCTGTGATGTATAGAGACGAGTCCATTGTTTTTGTTTCTTTTTAAAATTTCGAAGATTGGGGTTTAGGGGATATGGAGGAGATGATGTTCTGACGCTGGAAAGGATGTGCGAGGGACCCAATGGATGGTGTCAGGCAGATATGTGAACTGGAAATGCTTGCACAGAAGACGAAGCATACTCAATTCTATTTCTGATGAGGTGGCACGTAGTGACCAATGCTGATTGGTCAACTGTTATAATTGTATGCGTAACTCACTAAGATTTATAACTTAATTAGATGGCCAAATGCACAGATGCATGCACACAGCACATATGCACTTATCAAATTAATAACTTGTAAATTCAAATTGCAGGATCTAAAATGACGAGGGGAGATACAGCCGGCAAGTGGAGGACCTGAAATGACATAGAGATACAGTTTCTGGTTCATGGCATTGCTACTTTGTAGAATGCACACTAATCGTATTTATTGGCACTTGTATTGAAGGTAGTATGTGTTGGCACTTTTACTACTTTTAAATTATGTATTTGATCGTATGTGTTATATATTTGATCGGATGTGTTATGTATTTGACACGGTGGCAGCTGACATGGAAAGCTGACGTGGCCGCCGCTATCGTGACCTGGTACCCAGGATCTAACTAATTTTCAAGCAACGCTGAATAATGTTGCATTATGTACAATTAGTGTTGCATTACGTCTATAACGCAACACTTTCTTTCTGTGGCAGTAGATGTGCTAAAGCGTTGCCTTAGATGGCTAATGCAACGGCCGCGGATGCCACGCCCCCCTGGTGTTGCCTATTTGAAAAAAGGGGCTACTACAATGCTTTTTTGATCTACGGCCACAGTAAAATAGTGTCGAATATGCCCACTTTTGTAGTAGTGTGGTATACATAACCTGTGGAAATCCTAGAGGGGATTCAAGACAAAGGGGAGAGCTTGTATCATATTGTGTGGGACCCATTTCAATCAATAACCCTTAATAGGTATCAAAACGAGTACTCCAAACTAGGTTGGAGTTGGGGCACTGATTGTTAGAGATCCAAACAAGGAGGACGGTGTGGGCAGCGCAAACCAACCAGGTACATGTGCCTGCATGGGCCGGGCAGAGGGAGCTAAGACGACCGTGACACCAGTAGATATGGTTGTTCACATCACGAAGGGTTGCCACTTTAGGAAGTGATACCTCTTACTGTGGGGCTGACACAGTGTATCTACGGAGTAGGGAGCCGATCAATTAGGGTAGTAGTTAGGGTACATCTGGACGTATGCCCAAGTCTACCATTTGATAATTGTTGGGACCATCTCATTTCTGGGTATACTAGTATTAGTGCATAGAATCAGAGTAATCATTAGAGAAGCGTATACACTCCATCATGTTTACCTTATCATGCTTATCTTTTATGATGCTATCTTCCTTATCCACTTTATATGCCTGTCATGCTACTTTTACTTATTTACTTGCTAAAAGTAACTAGACTCGCCAGACTTTATGTCTGACCTTCTTGTTTCCTCTTCTTTCTTCCGTTTCCCCCTAGGTTCTTAGGGTAGGAATACCCAGGCTTAATCATGACTCGGTTATCATCTCTAGGAGCTGCTTTTGAAGTATTTCTCAAGTTCTCTTCTTTACTACTATGGATTTGTCTCTTTTTGGAGAATAATGCTTTTTTATGTATTTCTGTACTCTGATGGTACAAGATAGAAGTTTTATGTTATTTTAATGGTTTTTATGTAGTTCCAGACTTGTGATATTTTAGACCACGATGTTATGAATTATGTGTTAAATAAAAATTTAAATTCCGGTGCTATCTTTTATATCTATCTTGTAATGTTCTGTGTCTGTTTACCTACAACGCTTCACGAAACTTAATGCATTCTCTTGATGAGTGACATTAACGGACGTGGGGTGTCATAAACAAACAACGAAAGAAACTCGTCTAAGTTACGCTCGCATATTGGTGGAGATTAGTGCAGACGCTGATCTTCCTAATGAGGCATCTATATACATGCATGATGGTGAAGTTATTTCACAACAGATTACGTACAAATTAATTCCGAACAGATGCAAAATTTGTAAATGCTTTGGTCACTCTCTCGATCAATGCATTAACAACAATGAACATTGAGAGTTGCCAAAAGATGTGGCAAATCCTGATTCTATCACTGATGTTAACGAAGCTGAGTTTATCTCAGAAGACACTAACACCGATGCCAATAAAATCTGAATTAACTCAGATGAATCTGCTCACCACCTCCCCAATCGTGCATGTCCTCCTTCGTCATCCATTAATGAAGCAATGAATATTGACGCTGCCTCTTTCTCCTAATTGGAATTGGGTAAAAGGATCAAAAATTGTCTGCACAACCACATATTGCATCTGCAAGTACTTTTGGAAACATGCAGACTGCTTATGCTCCATTTAAAACTATAGGAACCATCACTGAAATCCCCACAAATTTAAAGGAACAAGACATTACAGATGGTTATAAACACAGCACAGCAGAGGGTACAAATGTTAAACAGGTCACTGAGCCCTCTCCCTCTCGAAGGACTCAAGTTTACATAAAAATTTAGGTGATAATTCAAAGACTATAAATGAAATAGATTGTGGATATCTTCTCTCATCTGACCCTATCTTCACTGACACATCTCTGCTGCTAAATGGAGTTGCCCCTTCCAAATCTTCCATCACATATGAAAATATTCAGGATGCAGTCAATAAAAATCTTGTTGCATCAAGATCTTCTGAGCCTACCTCACCTATAATTAAGAAGAAAAAGGGAAGGACCAAAAGCCTAATGGATATAGTATCAGCAGAAGAAACCGAGGATGATAAAGATCCTGATTTTAGAAAGAAGTAGATTAGCAGAAATGCTAAGTGGGAAAAACAACTTAAGTCAACAGACAACAACAATTACAAAAAGATGGCAAACAATTGGGGGTTAAGGTGGACAATAAAAAGAACAACGGTCCACCTTAGAGGTCACATGTCCTTTATTTTATAACCATATTTTTTTTATGAATATCATTGTGTGGAATATCAGGGGTCTAAACTCCCCAGAAAGGCAACTTGATCTTGCCAATTTTTTGTTTAAATACAAACCTAGTGTCATTGGTTTGGTTGAGCATATATTTAGTGACCAAAAAATTAATGATCTGCAATTTAGAAAATTCTCAAATTGGAATATTATCAATAATAACCTAATGGGAGGAAATGGTAGGATTATGATATTAAACAATCCTATCATTCGGACCCTTATCAGCTTTTTTATTGATTTGCGGTATATACATTGCACATTTAGGAATAAAGGTGGTTTTGTAATTAAGATCACCTTTATTTATGCATCCAATTTTGAAAATGATAGGCTTAAGCTATGGAACTGTATTGAGCAGTTAAGTCAAACAATTAAAAGTCCCTGGATCTTAATTGGGGATTTTAAGACTGTGTTTCATAATTATGAAAAGAGAGGTGGCAATTTTATTCCTTATTCTATACTTGAAAAAATTGCTAGCTTCATTCTAAAATCTGGTTTAATAGAACCATTTGTCTAAGGTAATAAATATACATGGAAATCTGGTGAATATATAAATATTCACTACAAATTGGATAGAGTTTTATTTAATCAAGATTTTATTAATTTATTTTCTAATGTGAAGCGCAATACTCTTCCCCAAAATTCCAGTGATCATACACTCATTCAAATTTCATTTAAAATTAATAAAGTAAACTCTGGTAACTTTCCTTTTAGATTTGTAAATGGATTGGTTTATAAAGATTCATATAAAGAGGTGTTCTCTAACAGCCTTAAGAATAATTTGCATGGAACTGTTCAATGGAAGCTAAATAAAACAGCGCAGGTTGTTAAAAATAATCTTTAAAATTGGAACAGCTCTAGGAATAAGAATTAGATCAATGTCATTAGGGATGAATGTGAGAAACTTCAAAATTACCTTGATGACAATTGTTCTGACAAGACCAAATCTGATTCCTTTTTTAATGCTCAAGCTAATCTTATCAATGCTCTTCATATTAACTCTGTTAACCTTAATAAAAAGGCTAAGGTTGACTATTTAACTTATCAATGCTAGAGATTTAATCAAACGAATCATTTTTAGGGTAAAATAATCCAAAATCTAATGTACGTTTTACATATCTTAGAATACGATTTACGGATTTTAAGTGAGTTTCTTTAGGTTGAGATTTATATCTTGCACATAGACATGCACTATGCATTATATCTGGTTAACTTGTGGTTATATATAACAATGATCCTATCATTCCTCCATATAAATCTTGATCAATGTCTTTTGACGTATCGTTTTTACTCAGGGCAATATTAGTTGCCATAGGTGTAGGTCTTCCATTCGTTGTAGTTAAATTATATTTATTAATTAAATCTCTAGCATATTTTACTTAGGGCAATCTAGTAAGTTTTTTTACACTAGGATGTCAAATAGAAAATACAGGAACGATATTGGAAAAATATTAGATGAAAATGGAAAAATAATCAATGAAGCCTCTTCCGTAGAGAAAGAGGCCATCAATTATTTCTGTTCCTTAAACAGCACTACTAATTACTCCAATATATTTCCTGATATTGAGTTTAAGTTCACTATTAATTGTAATAATACTGATATACTTCTTGCTCCTGTTAGACATGATGACAATAAAAATATTATTTTTAATGCCAACAATGACAAGAGCCCTGGCCCTGATGGGTTTAGGGCTAAATTCTATAAAACACATTAGGCTTAGATGCAAACTGTTTTATTTGATTGTTTTTTTGAATTTTTTAGCTCTAGAAAGTGTTGAAGAATACAAATCACACTTTTCTTACATTGATCCCTAAATTTGAGATTCCAGGTCGTCTTGATGACTATAGACCTATAGCATGTTGTAAAATCATTTCTTTTATGCTATGCAGTAGATTAAAGTGTTTTCTAAATTTGTTATCTTTGAGAATCAGAGTGCTTTCATCCCAGGGAGGCTAATTTCTGAAAACTCTTTATTAGCTCATGAGCTAATTAGGAATTTTAATGTTAAAAATAAGAACCTCATATGCTTTAAAATAGATCTGCATAAAGCTTTTGATAAGATTAACAGAAATTTCATCATATATATATTATGCAAAAAATGGGTTTTAATATTAAATTTTGTGCTCTGATTAAAGAGTGCATTAGTAATGTGACCTACTCTGTAATGATTAATGGCTCTCCTAAAGGCTTCGTCTGTAGCAATAGAGGAATTAGGCAAGGGGAACCATTGTCCCCATATCTATTCTCTATTGTTATGGAATATTTTTCCATGCAAATGGAAATTGAATTTTTGAAAGGAAACATTAAGCCCATTAATAGATGAAAGCCACATATAACTCATTTACTTTATGCAGATGTCATGTTGCTTTCTTTAAAAGCTGATAAAAATAGTGCAAATGTTGTTTTCAGAGTTTTAGAAAATATGAAAAAATATGCTGGATTATCTGTTAATTCTAATAAGAGCAAGATCTATTTTAGCAAGGAGGTTCCTTATAAGGATAAGATTCTTAAACTTTTGAATTTTAAAGAAGGAAATCTTCCTGTTAAACATCTTAATTTGCCATTAAGTGTTAATCAAATTAATGAGAGAGAGACTGCTCTAGATTGTTTGACATTATTCATGGTAAACTTGAGGGTTGGTCTAGCAAGATTCTCTCATTAGCAGGCAGAATGGAACTCACACATACGGTTATTACTGTTGTCATTATTTATTGGATACAAGCTCATAATATACCTATAAATGCTATTCAAAAAATTGAGAAAATGTGCTCTACTTTTATTTGGAAGGGTAAGCATCATAAGATTTCCTAGGACAAAGTTTGTAAACCTAAAAAGTTTGGTGGTCTAGGGCTTAGAAATATCAGAGACATCTCTGAGGTTTGTAAGCCCAAATTATTTTGGAAATTTATAGATGGTAAACCTCTCTGGGCCAGATGGATGAGGGCTAAGTATTTAAAAAATAAGAATTTTTAGATTGCTAGAAAAGAAAATCATCATTTATATGTTTGGAAAAACATATTAGGCTGTAGAGATATAGGTAAAAAGCTTATTATTAGAGAACTAAAAGATGGTAGTCAAACCAGTCTATGGTTTGACCCATGGATTAGTGGCAACTCACTTATTAATCTTCTGGGTTGGAATAATCTATATATTTTAGGAGGAGTGAATGATAATGTGCAAAAAATAATATCTAGTAATTGTTGGAGCTTTCATAACAGTCCTGCTGCTTCTATATTTAAAAATGCTATTTATAATATTAATATTGATCAAAGTAGTTTTAAAGATGTTTGGTGTTGGAAGCTCTGTTCTAAAGATAAATTTTCTTTTGAAAAGGTTTGGGAATTTTTAATTGGGGATGAGGAGGAGGTTGCTTGGCATTAGGTTATTTTTTGTAAAGCCAATAGTCCTAAAATGGCACAATTGTGCTTATCTTGCTTTATTAAACAAGCTTCATACTAGTGAAAAGTGTAGCAGATGGAGTATAAACACTGATAATACTTGTTTATTTTGTTAAAAAGATATTGAAAGCTCCAATCATTTATTTTTTGATTGTACTTATTCCCAGTACATTTGGTATAATGCCAAATATACTTTAGGTTTCAATCATAACATTGATACTCTAAATATTAGGGACAGTATGGACTACATTTTGAAAAATTTCAAGCCCAAATCCATCAATTTTAATAGAGCATGTGCCTTTTTAGCTGCTTCTATTTACTATATATGGAGGGAGGGAAATCAGAAGAAGAAACTAGATGTTATCAACTACGAAAATTAATTGCTAATGATTGCCAAATTATTTTGAAAAAAGTCAACAGGTACAGGGATGATAACTTGCATTACCAAACTGTATATAACAATGATGCTGATTATAATAAGCAAGTTGAAGATTTGTTACTAAATGGCAAGCAACCCCTCAATAGGATGGCAAGGAAGTGCTTCAATTCATATCCTATAGATATGAGAGACTTCAGTAGAAATCAGAGAAAGCATATTAACTTCCTAGCTGGAGAAGATCAACTTAAACCTAATAACAGCGATCAAATCTGCAAGGGAAGTAAACAGGTCTCTATAGGAAAAAAATTCACAATAATCTGGACAATAATATGTTATCACTACCTGTTACAGGGGATGAGATGATCTTCCAGCAAGAAGTGACTCAGAGGAATTTCAGGATGCTTTTAATAGACCAGGCTTCCTCTCTGGGGATTCCATCAACTCTGACATCAGATTTCACCACTACGTGAGAAGTATATAGATCAATACATCAAAAAAATCATTTAACTTCATACAATCGAATAGTAATGTATTGATTTTACCTGATGCAGAGCGAGGTTCCACCAGCAGTGATCCTGGTCTCAAAGAGCACCTAAAAAGGAAGATTTTTTCACAAAAGTTCAGCTTTTTACGAAGAATCAGAGATAATCACTACAAAAGCATGCTCAATAACCAGATCTATCACTAATCTAGCTGGTCAGAAGGGGAAAGCAGCAGTAATGAAACTACTGAAGTCAATAGAGACTCTCTAAGTACAGAGAGAAGCTTCAAAAGCTTGAAGGCCACAGATATGAAGGATTTGAGTAATTCTCCCAATTTGAAGCATCAGAGTTTTAATTCGAGTGAACACGAGCACAATTCCAACCTTGATTCAATTGGAAAAAGGAAAAATGAAGTAGAGAACATCGTATGGAAGCCTCCATGATGAAATTGAAGTTAATTTGCACTGAGAGATCGCCATTTTGTCTTAGGGTTTCAGATGTATTATGTTTGTGAAGATGTTGCGGCTAGGATTAGGAATACCACGTTATGGATTCGGGTGTTTAACCCTATTGGGCTATCTCTGTACAGTTGGGCCATGGGCCTTGTTTTTTACCTTTACAAAAAAAACACTAATTAACTATATAACTAAAAAATAATCAAAATAAAAAGAATAATAATAGAAATAATTATATATATAATTAAAAATGCCGTTTTTGTAGTATAAAAACACATTCTCAGCTCGTGCTCCTTTCTTCTACCAAAAGAACACATCCTTTCTTGAGTAAGGAGAATCTAACTTTATCTTTAAATGACCTCCACCACGTTGCAAACACAATAATTGCTAATACCACAATTAAAAATTAAATTTGATACTATCTCTTGATTTGTTTTAACAGAAACTCGAATTCAAAATCACACATCATTGATCAGTCGAATTTTGGAATCAAAATCACTCACCAAACATATTTTCTCACCAATCCACACTCATTTATAATATTAGCACTTCATATTAAATGATGCTTTTATTTAACGCAAATAAAGGATTTGCTGCACATTTTTGAAATGAAACGATTATTATAAAAATGTATACATTTCAGACGAAAATGGTTAGACGTCCTCTAGTCTCATTTTTGATGTCTTAATGGACCAATTTAACATTAAGTTACCATTTACGGTCAAATTCTCGAGTTTGATCGTTGTGGTCGTGTCGGACGCCGACGCGTCATTTCACTGAAATATACTCCTCTCCTCCCGTCCGCCTCCTCCTTTTTCTCCTCCACATCTCCCTCCTTTATGCCGAAAGAACAAAAAAAACAATGTTTTCGCACTCATACGATGGCCGAATCAAGTAATTTTCGGTTCTAGTATTATTACCTTTTCATTTTCTACAACATATTTTTTTAAGTTTTTCTGATATTTTTTTTACTCTTTTTTCGAATATGAAACGATTCCTATGCCTTTTCTCAGCCTACCGCCCTCTGGAACGATGAGAGGACGTCTATATTAGGGATAAAAATCAAGTATCTTAAGGCAAAACTAACACTAGAGGGGTGATGAATAGTGTTTTAAAGTATTTATAGAAATCTTAAATAATTAATAATTACTCAAACTATTATATGAATCATAGAATGAATATCAAAATAGAAAAAATCACAAATGCAGATATAATCAAAAGTAAAATGCAGAAAAGGAAAGAACGTACCGGATTTTATGCTAGTTAGGATTACTCCTACGTCCAGTCCCGCACAACATTGGATTGTGCAGAGTTTTATTAATATCAGTATCCAATTACAAAACCCATGATTTCATGGCTATAAGGTTAACACTGATTCAACACCTCTGATTCCACGGCTACAAGATTAACACCACTCCTTTTCCTTGATTTACAGGATATAAGGAACACGGCCTATCCTTTTCAATTACAATTGCCCTAGTACTCTTGAGTAGCACGTCCAAACAGAGAGTATTTGATAGAGAATGAAAATAGAAGAAGAAGAATATAATTTATATTGAAATCGACAGAATATAAGTGTAGAAACTTAGAAAATTAAGAAGAATAATGGTGGTATGTAAATTAGGGAAGAAGGAGAAGATATATATTGACGAAATTCGAAATCAAGCACTTTATATAGTGTTCCAAGAGTAACAACCGTTTCAAAATGAAAAGACACATCTTTTTAAATTAAAAAATTTGTGATGGTTATATGTCGACATGTCAAAAAATGTATGTCGACATATGTTACTAATTTTAATTTTAAATTGTTTTTTAAAGTATTTAAGCCAATATATATATATATATATATATATATATATATATATTGAAAATTTCTAAAATAAAACTACTTGTTTAAAATATAATTTTTCAAATATAAGAACATAGTAGAATATAATTTAAACATATGATTTAAAAACTACATATATAAATGATATAAAACTATATAATATTACATATATAATTATAAAAATTTATAATATATATATATATATAAATATAAGAAAATTAGAAAGTATATATATTTGGAATCATAAATCCTTAGGAAAATTATTGTTGAGAGGAGTTTGTAATCCATTTTCAAAACAGTTTGAAATCAACTTTAAAAGAGATTATTTGAAAACATAATTTGAGTGCTATTCAGAGTTTAGCATACTAACTAGACTATATAACTCTGATAATCTTAAACTCTTGATATCTCGGTATCTTGATACCCACGAGTCTTGATTCTCCTTTGAAATCTTGAATCTCTTAAACTGTATAGTCTTCAATATTTATTATCCGCATAGTGTTAGCATATATTTTATAATCAATAATGATAATAGTTGAAACAAGGTTGTTGTCATCAAAACATCATCAACATTCCATTCTCCAACAATATCCTCTCTTTTTATGATGACAACCTTGGTTTCTAAAATATATTCATACCTCATATTACCTGATTCTTCGATTACTCCCCCTTTTAGTATGAATTCCTTCTAACTCCCCCTTAAACTATACCTATCCTTATATTATACCTATTTTGTAATTTCTCCCCCTTTGTCGTCAACAAAAAATATATCTATCTATACTCCCCCTAAATTTATAACATAAACGATCCTACTAACTAATTATATATATATATATAAACTCCCACTAAGTTTGTACTTATCCTATAACTCCCCCTGAACCTATGCCTATACTGTTGTAGCTCTATTAAGTAAACAAGAATATAATCAATACAAACATTGTATAGACTAAGCAAGCAACCCAAACAAATTTACAAGCAATCCAAACAAATTTACAAACAGTCCAAACAACCAATCCAAGCAAACAATCCAAACAATCATAAACGTACATTACAAACAAATATACAGAATCCTTAAACGTTTAGTGTTTCTTAACAATCGTGGATTTTTGAACTGGGCAATGGGGATAAGGCAGGATTCCCACTTTGCTCAATCATATTCCCATCTTCGTCAAAACACACTTCGCCTATGCAAACAACTCGATCGTCTTCTTCCATGTCTTCGTTTAGCGCCTCTTCTTCCTCTTCTTCTTCTTCTTCTTCCATTTCTTCTTCCTTCTCTTTTACATTAGTATTTCTTGATTATCATCCTCGATGATAATAGGATTTGTTTGATTATCCATTATAAACCGTTGTATATGTCTTGTAATCTTTACTTGTTTCTCATGTTCTCTATTCATCCTTATTTGAAGAAGTTGAATTTCAGTAAACATTTGTAGCATATCCTTCATAGATTCTTCCAGTTTCATTACTCTTGCAAGCATAGTACGTTGGAAAGGACCTTCGGATAGTCCGGGAAATGAAATGGGAATGTTTGGTTTGTATTATTAGATGAGGCCATTAATTATTTTATTTCAGAGTTTAAACAGACGGAAAATGAAGAGGAGAAGAAGAAATTTCGAAATAATGAGTTTAAATATAGGTTGTAACTGCTTTTTGGTAGGAATTAATTTTTAAAGTATAGCAGTTATATGTCGATATGTATAAACATGTTTGTCGACATACATGCATTTTTTATTTTTCTGAGTTTTATTATATTTTATACTATATTTATATTAATATATTTAATTACTCTATTTCACTTAAAGAGCAAATGCCTAATTCACATCTAAATTTAGTAAATATTGCTTCATTTAAAGGTTTGGTTAATATATCTGCTTTTCTGTTTTATGAATCCTAGTGAAATTTTCTCTTTACTTTCATTATCTCTTAGGAAATGATGTCTTATATCAATATGTTTAGATCTCGAATGATGAGTTGGATTTTTAGATACATTTATGACACTTGTACTATCACGGTAGATTGGTGATTTTTATATATTTAATCCAAAATCTTTTAGAGTTTGTTGCATATATATTAATTGTGAACAAGACAAAGCAGCAGATATATATTTCACTTCAGTTGTTGACCAAGATATTATATTTTGCCTTTTACAAAACCAGGAGACTAGAGAATGACCTAAGAAGTGACACGTTCCACTAGTACTTTTACGATCCGATTTACGTCCCGCATAGTCAGCGTCACAATAGGAGATTAAATCAAACGAATCATTTCTAGGGTAAAATAATCCAAAATCTAATGTATGTTTTACATATCTTAGAATACGTTTTGGGGCTTTTAAGTGAGTTTCTTTAGGTTGAGATTGATATCTTGCATAGAGACACACACTATGCATTATATCTGGCCAACTTGTGGTTATATATAACAATGATCATATCATTCCTCTATATGAATCTTGTCCAATGTCTTTTGACATATCGTTTTTACTTAGGGCAATATTAGTTGCCATAGGTGTAGGTCTTCCATTAGTTGTAGTTAAATTATATTTATTAATTAAATCTCTATCATATTTATCTTGATTAATAAATATTCCATTCTTTGGTTGTCTTATTTGTATGCCTAAGAAAAATGTAAGTTCACCCATATGACTCGTCTCAAATTCTTATGTCATAATATATGAGAATTCTTTATTAATTTTATTATTTCTTGATCTGAAAATTATATCGTCAACATATATTTGTACTAATTGAATATCATTTTTATTTCTTTTAATAAAAAATGTATTATCTATTTTACCAATTTCGAAGTTAGATTGTAACAAATACATTCTTAACCTATCTTACAAGGCTCTAGGAGCTGGTTTTAATCCGTATAATGCTTTCTTTATTTTATATAAGTGGTTTGGTAATTTTTCTTCTTCAAAAAGAGGAAGTTGTTCTACATATACGTCTTCATTAATATATCAATTTAAAAAGCACTTTTAACATCCATTTTAAATAATTTGAAATTACTATAATTAGCAAGGCTAGTAAAATTCTAATTGCTTCTAATCTTTCTACGGAAGCAATGGTTTCATCATTCTTGACTATATCCTTGTGTAACTAATCGAGCATTATTTCTTACAACCTCACTGAGTTCATTCATTTTATTTTTATAGACCTATTTAGTTCCAATTACAGTCTTATCCCCTGGTCTAGGAACATGTTCCCATACATCATTCTCGGTAAATTGATACAATTCCTCTTGCATAGCAAGGATCCATGAATCATTAGATAATGCTTCCTTTGGATTCTTAGGTATAATAGTTGAAATAAAAGTTGAATTACTCATATTATTTAATTGGTTTCTAGTTCTAATGACAGATCCAATATCCCCTAAGATATTTTCTACAGGACGGTCTCTTAGAAGTCTAATTCTTTTATTTGGTTGACTAATTTCATTATTTATCTCATCGATCTCATTTTCACATTCATCTTCATTATGTTGTGTTATATTCTTATAGTTTTCGTCAAAAGATACATTTAAAGTTTCTTCTATGGTAGTAGTTCTTAAATTAAAAACTATATATGCTTTACTTCTTTCTAAATATCCAATAAACATTCCTTTATCAGATTTAAATTTGAATTTGTCTAAATTTTCTTTAGTATTAAGAATGAAACATTTACTTCCAAATATTTTAAAATATGATACTTTTGGTTTCTTATTATATAAAAGTTCATATGGTGTTTTATGAGTTAAAGGTCTTATTAAAATTCTATTTAATATATAACAAGCTGTTGCAACTGCCCCAGCCCAAAAATTTCTTGGTAAGTTACTATCTGATAACATGGTTCTAGCACATTCTCACTACACCAAATTCATCATTTTGCAATGGTTTTAAACCGTTGCAAAGTCGTTTCGCAACGGCTTTAAGCCGTTGCAACGACCTGGGTTGCAAACATTTAGCAACGGCTCAAAGCCGTTGCTAATTTCGTTTTTAGCAACGGGTTTGAGCTGTAACACCCCACATCCGTTAAGGTCACTCACAAAGGGAATGCCTTAACTTCAATGGAGCATTATGGGTACTGGAACAGAAATATTACAAGACAGACATATATAAAAACAACGGAAAGCAAAGTAGAAGTACTTTAAATCTTATTAAATATAATTGTTTACAATAAAAGCCCATCAACTTCCAATACCTAATTACATAGCTAAAATATTTGTCTTGCTCAAAAACAAAGAAGCATAAAAATAAACTATAGTATTCCCCAATAAAGCAAAGCAAGCCATAGCCAAGAGAAATCCAAGCCGTACATGAAAGAGCCTTGGAGCTTGGTAAGATCCGAACTAAGCTGTATTCCCACCCTGCGAACCTGGGGGGGAGGGGGGAACGGAAGAAAAAGAGGCGAAACAAAACGGGTCAGTCATAAAGACTGAGTAAGTCCTAGTGACTTTCAGCATAAAAATAGGTAAAGATAACATGGCATGAATAAACTGAAAATAAACATAAGCATGATGACAAGATAAGCTACAGGCACGATAACTAAGAATAACATCATATGACTTTTGTCATGCATAACATTGCGAGGTTCCCATTCAAGATGAACTAAGTATAATTTCGCAAGATCGCAAGATTTCTCTACTTCACCATTAAAATATTTCTATGATATCTATTTGCTCTGCACCACCTAACTAGTGTCCCAACTAGTAATCTATATAAAATGATAAAATCATAACGTGATCCCAATCCCCGAAATTAAGGTTGCTTTCACGTGTACATCTATTATTTATTACCTAGATCTAATATAGGGTTTTCTATCGAGCGCTTCCTAGATTCAACTAGGATTTATGGAACCTAGGTCTAACATAGGGATTATGCTACCTATTGAACGCTTCTCGGATTTAGGGTTTATGCCACCTAGGTCCAACCTAAGGATTATGCTACCTATGTGTGTCATACGGCCCCCAATGATTGTAGATACCTACGCTGGTCCCACCATGGGGTGCATCAACACCCATGGTGGCGGCCCGACACAATTCTAGAATACATAGGTTATACTACTGGTGCCCCAGTGCCCTGTTTGTCTGCTCCGGAGTGTGTGCACGCCCGCACCCCGTTAGAACCCACACTGTGCACCCACCGCCGTCGCTTTTGACCGCTTACAATCAACCCAGTAATTGTGCCCCACCCTGCCTAGTTTCAGGGTACCATGATACCTAATTGGGTTACTGCTGAAATGGGTCCCCGTTACTAGGGTTTCCTACTGGTTAAGTTTGTGGGCCTATATATACAGATATTACCCACCTTCCCGTGATGTACTTAACCCACCAATTCAAGCATGCTTATTAATGGTTAAGTTTGTGGGCCTATATTTACTAATATTACCCACCAACCCGATATGTACTTAATCCTCCCCGTCCATCACGTTAAGTTGGTTAAGTGTTTTCTCTTGTTTTACTTAACCCTACCACACATCATGTTATATCAGTTAAGTGTTGTTCCTACTTAACCCTACCGCAAGCCTTGTTATACTGGCTAAGTGGTTTCCCTTGTGTTAACTTAACCCCACCGCATGTCATGTCATATTGGTTAAGTGTACATTGACTTAGCCCACATACTTGTCATGTTGTGACGGTTAAGTGTTACCCTCTGTTGTTACTTAATCTTACCACGCATCACGTTATATTGGTTAAGTGCATGTTAACTTAACCCCATCCACCAGTCATATTATAATGGTTAAGTGTTACCCTCGTGTGTTTACTTAACCCTACCACGCATCAGGTTATATCGATTGGGTGTTATCAACCTATTCAAGTTAGCCCAACCCATCCGCCAGTCATGTTATAACAGTTAAGTGTTATTAGCGTAGCCACATTACTTAACCCGCCCATTCATATCATATTGGTTTAAGTATCATTAGTCTAGTCATATTACTTAACCCACCCATTGGTCTGATTAATAGTTATGTTGGTTGAGCCTACATTTATAAGTTTTACATGTTCTTAACTCATACCGGTTAGGTCCACATTTACATGTCAAATTTCCATGTCATCCCACCTAACCCTCTAACCATACCCACGTCTTATTATGGTTAGTATTCCTTAATTCATTCATTATGACGAACGAATCATGACCTCTCACATTAGACCGTGCATTTTGTGGCCACTGGATTTGCCGGGCGGTTTCGGGCAGATTTACACCACAAACTGGGTATAACCTCGTGTCATAAACTATTACGCCTACAATTTGGCCTTCGACCTCTCACATTAGACTGAAACTTTGTGGCTACTGGATTTTCCGGGCGGTTCCGGGCAGATTTACACCACAAACTGAGTCTAACCTCGTGTCAAAGGTTCATTAATGGTCGTATTCCACCCAAAACCCCAATATCTGTTCATGTGTTTAACATATAGAAATGTTCATGATTCACGTTTTTACCCCAAAATGTATTCCCAAATTATTATCATAATTCACTATATGGTTATGCCAAGTTATAGCCTTTTATTTACAATACATGCCAATTACCCAAAACCCAACTTAGGCGCGTTCATATTAAACCTCTACTAAGTCATAAATTATCATATATGTTTCAACTCCAAATTTTACATAATTAACATATGCCCAAGTTCTAGATTACATGTAAATTTTACATATGCCCAATTCGTTCCAAATTTACATATGTTCAATTTATGCCGTTTTACATGTATGCCAATTTTATGCCATTTTACCATATCAAGTTCTAGCCAAAATTACATGTATCAAGTTTCATACCCAATAAACCCAATTCATGACGTAGTTATCCCAAACTATAATCTTTTTATTACAGTACATGTCAGTTGCCCAAGTTCATAATACATGTTTATGCCAACTATCAAGTTTACGATTGCTTTCATGTTCAAATTCCCAATTCTACATATGCCTAATTAACATAAGCCCAATCTTTTTGATTTAATTTACATAGTCCCAAACTCGTGATTTAATTTACATGCCAATTCATGTATGCCCAAACATGCAATTTCAATTATATTAACAATACCCAAATTTCAAGTTTCATGTTATGCCATCAATTCCACCACACACATATATCCAAATAGGTAATATCCCAATATTTCCCCCTATACAAATCGCACGTATATCGTGGTTTAGGCCTAGGTCCGAAATTGACCTAGGTTCATCAAAAGAAAATAAATAGGGGAAGGTAGAATTTTGCATAAAAATAAGATTAGAGAGAAAAACATCATCACAGGCATGAAGATTACAACTTGGTAATAATATCAATATGAATCAAAAAAAGTTGATTTACAACAGACTGAATAGATCATAAACTAGACATGGGAATAAAGATAGACAAGTCTCAAAACTCAAGATCCAAGAAGCAACAGAAATAGATCGATAAACATACTTAAATCCAATTTCACTTCATCGCATGCCCATATTATATTTAAATATTTTAATCTGAAAATAACTAGAACTTACAGGGCATGGATAACAAATTAAGAACTGAAATTGTCATAGAATGTTATAGTACTGTTGATTTATTGTTTGAACCATTGTTGAAGCTTTGTTCTTCGAATTGATTTGAGTTTGAATGCTTGTACTTTGATTTGGAGACAGCGGCCATGGTTTAAGAGGTATTTTAGCTGCATAATGGTGTAAGAATGATTTGGTATGAATTAGGTTAGGTCTAAGGGTGTTTTTATAGGTGTAGCAACTAGTTTAGGCCCTTAGATTAACCCTAGAATCAATCCGGACCATCAAAACACGTCTCAGGCTTCAAAAATGAGTTCTGGGTCAAAACAGGCCGACCAGGTCGACCTGTAGGAGGGGTCGACCACATGGTCGCCCTAGGGGGGTAGGTCGACCCTAGGGTCGACCACATGGTCGACCTGACCCCCAGGTCGACCTGCCTGGTCCTGTGCTGCCTAAAATCTGCTGAATCTTCTACAGGCCATAACTTCTTCATCCGGACTCCGATTTTCGAAAACTCAGACTCATTTCATGTAAAATTTAGAGGCGAACGCAATGGCGTAACCCGTTTCCCTTGATTCTTATTTTAAAAATTAATTAGACCCTGATTTCTAGTTTCGACATGTTATTTAAATTTGGGTTGTTACATTCTCCCCTCCTTAAAGGATTTCGTCCCCGAAATCTTCAAGTTAAGAAGAATTTGTCCTACCATCCAATCATCCATCTACTCAATCATCAATCACAGGCATCCATTGTCCTTAAGAGATTTCTAATGCTGTATGAACATATGTAGAAAGTGTGTGTATATGTTCCTTATCTAATGCAAATGATCAGGCCTGATTGATCTTCTTAATGCAAAATATGCTTAGTGCAATGAGTCCAACATGTATGCAAATAGTCCTAGTCACATAAACACTATATGTGTGCACAAACATCCATCCATATGCATCATCCATATGATAACACATCCAATTTCATCCATAAACAAGTGGAATCACTCATGAATATGCAATATGGAAATGTGTCTGAGCCGATCTAGTGCCTAATGTGTGTTATGCAATCATGAGCAACCACTAGCAGCCACTTGCAACCACTTGCAACCATCAATCATAACATGTCTCAAACACATGTTTACACCCAATTGTTCCTACATAAAGGTATAGTCGAACGATAGAAGCAAGTAAAAAAAACTTGTGCCCATTAGGCAATGTCAAAACTGGAAATCTATGTCACATATATACTGATTTGGAGAAGAACTCCCTAAGCACCAGCCCCGAAGATCGAAATCAACATCAGGCAGACACCCAAAGAATTACTCAACCCAACCAATATATATGACTCTAGGAAACTATGTATGATGGACTCCTTTTAGGTCACAAGGAAATCCCTTCCTAAAACCAACCCGTATCCTATAAAACCCAAAGAATTTAGTCAACCCAACGGATACCCTCAAGCCCCAAAATGTATTACTAACAGACGAGTCATGCTCCCTATGGGGTTTCTAACAGAAATGGGATTGAGAATAGGACCGAGAGGATATACTTGAAAGATAGCATGCAAATAAGCTCTACAGGAAAAGAGGGATCAAGGATATACTCTTAAAAAGAGATATGATACGTGTATCTAGTCTTCAATCTTCTGAGTCGCATTTCCTTGAGCTTAACTCCATTGTGCTTTCACCGTCTTTAACTTCACAATTTCGTAGTTTCTTAATTCTTGTTTCCAAAATATGAGTTGGAACTCATTCCATTGTTGCCTCTCATTCCACTTTTACTTATTCTTCTTCTAGTATACTCGGCTTAAACGTAACTGCGTACTCATGGTTTCATGCAAGCTCTCCAAAATTCACTAGTGAATCATGGATCTCGTTTACTCACTATAAGGTATTCCACGCAGAAGAACTATCAAACAATTGTCAACCATGTTGCCAAATGTACTTACTAAGGTGAATTTCTATAACTCATACATAAGCGAAATGAACCATCCGCCTTAGTGGCGAACACTACTCGAGCGGATCAATAAATATATCAAGAGATTCTAGGTAACTAAGCATGGCAGAACCCTAAGGGTTACACTAGACTTCGAGGGCATTACCAAGGCAAGTCAAGCGTATAACTACCCTCTTTTCATACTCGAGAATGGTACCATTTCTGGACAACCACTCCATCCCTAGAATCAACCCATAGCCCAAAAACATAAGCTTTACTTCTAAACTCAACACTTAGCATAGACATTCTCAAATCCAAACAAGTCATGAATAAATGAGCCGATTCCCCAACAGGATTTGAGACAAAAATGGGATCCTCTACTACGCTGATACTAAGGTGCAGAGACTCAACTATCGAAGCAGAATTAAAAGGATGCGATGTACCAAAAACAAAGTTCCCACGGTATGATAGAAAAGAAAAGCTAAACTTTTAACAGAAACGTTACCACCTCTCTTAGGTATGCTAGTAGTGAGAGCATACAATTGCCCTCTCGAAGATCTTGTACTTAGGCTTGTGTTCTTTATCCTCGTTCTTACTATCCTTGTATAGTTTGTCGGCCGGTTTCTCGAAAGCTATCTCCATCACACTACATCCCTACAAAGCTTGAAATAAGATTAGTCGCAGATGGAACTACTGTGGCTACAGATGGAGGTTGGGCACTTCTTTGCCCTCCGACTTGTGTCGTACGCCAACAAAATTATGGCGAAAAAGAAAGAGGATATTCAAAGAGAGAATCAAAAGATAGTGCATATGGCTTTGGGAAATATGCCTTTCGTAAAATAAAAAATTTCTTTAGAAAAATGCTTCTTTGTAAACGTTTTGAAAATAATTTCAGAAGGTTTTTAAAAGCTTTTTGCCCAGTCTGGCAACCTTCTGCTCTGATACCAAATGTAACACCCCACATCCGTTAAGGTCACTCACAAAGGGAATGCCTTAACTTCAATGGAGCTTTATGGGTACTGGAACAGAAATATTACAAGACAGACATATATAAAAACAACGGAAAGCAAAGTAGAAGTACTTTAAATCTTATTAAATATAATTGTTTACAATAAAAGCCCATCAACTTCCAATACCCAATTACATAGCTAAAATATCTGTCTTGCTCAAAAACGAAGAAGCATAAAAATAAACTATAGTATTCCCCAATAAAGCAAAGCAAGCCATAGCCAAGAGAAATCCAAGCCGTACATGAAAGAGCCTTGGAGCTTGGTAAGATCCGAACTAAGCTGTATTCGCACCCTGCGAACCTGGGGGGGGGGGGAACGGAAGAAAAAGAGGCGAAACAAAACGGTTCAGTCATAAAGACTGAGTAAGTCCTAGTGACTTTCAGCATAAAAATAGGTAAAGATAACATGACATGAATAAACTGAAAATAAACATAAGCATGATGACAAGATAAGCTACAGGCACGATAACTAAGAATAACATCATATGACTTTTGTCATGCATAACATTGCGAGGTTCCCATTCAAGATGAACTAAGTATAATTTCGCAAGATCGCAAGATTTCTCTACTTCACCGTTAAAATATTTCAATGATATCTATTTGCTCTGCACCACCTAACTAGTGTCCCAGCTAGTAATCTATATAAAATGATAAAATCATAACGTGATCCCAATCCCCGAAATTAAGGTTGCTTTCACGTGTACATCTATTATTTATTACCTAGATCTAATCTAGGTTTTTCTATCGAGCGCTTCCTAGATTCAACCAGGATTTATGCCACCTAGGTCCAACCAAGGGATTATGCTACCTATTGAACGCTTCTCGGATTTAGGGTTTATACCACCTAGGTCCAACCTAAGGATTATGCTACCTATGTGTGTCATACGACCCCCAATGATTGTAGATACCTATGCTGGTCCCACCATGGGGTGTATCAAGACCCATGGTGGCGGCCCGACACAATTCTAGAATACATAGGTTATACTACTGGTGCCCTAGTGCCCTGTTTGTTTGCTCCGGAGTGTGTGCACGCCTGCACCCCGTTAGAACCCACACTGTGCACCCACCGCCGTCGCTTTTGACCGCTTACAATCAGCCCAGTAATTGTGCCCCACCCTGCCTAGTTTCAGGGTACCATGATACCTAATTGGGTTACTGCTGAAATGGGTCCCCGTTACTAGGGTTTCCTACTGGTTAAGTTTGTGGGCCTATATATACAGATATTACCCACCTTCCCGTGATGTACTTAACCCACCAATTCAAGCATGCTTATTAATGGTTAAGTTTGTGGGCCTATATTTACTAATATTACCCACCAACCCGATATGTACTTAATCCTCCCCGTCCATCACGTTAAGTTGGTTAAGTGTTTTCTCTTGTTTTACTTAACCCTACCACACATCATGTTATATCGGTTAAGTATTGTTCCTTGTGTCATTTAACCCTACCGCAAGCCTTGTTATACTGGCTAAGTGTTTTCCCTTGTGTTAACTTAACCCCACCGCATGTCATGTCATATTGGTTAAGTGTATATTGACTTAGCCCACCTACTTGTCATGTTGTGACGGTTAAGTGTTACCCTCTGTTGTTACTTAACCTTACCACGCATCACGTTATATTGGTTAAGTGCATGTTAACTTAACCCCATCCATCAGTCATATTATAATGGTTAAGTGTTACCCTCGTGTGTTTACTTAACCCTACCACGCATCAGGTTATATCGATTGGGTGTTATCAATCTATTCAAGTTAGCCCAACCCATCCGCTAGTCATGTTATAAGGGTTAAGTGTTATTAGCGTAGCCACGTTACTTAACCCGCCCATTCATATCATATTGGTTTAAGTGTCATTAGTCTAGTCATATTACTTAACCCACCCATTGGTCTGATTAATAGTTATGTTGGTTGAGCCTATATTTATAAGTTTTACATGTTCTTAACTCATACCGGTTAGGTCCACATTTACATGTCAAATTTCCATGTCATCCCACCTAACCCTCTAACCATACTCATGTCTTATTATGGTTAGTATTCCTTAATTCATTCATTATGACGAATGAATCATGACCTCTCACATTAGACCGTGCATTTTGTGGCCACTGGATTTGTCGGGCGGTTCCGGGCAGATTTACACCACAAACTGGGTCTTACCTCGTGTCATAAACCGTTACGCCTACAATTTGGCCTTCGACCTCTCACATTAGACTGACACTTTGTGGCTACTGGATTTGCCGAGCGGTTCCGGGCAGATTTACACCACAAACTGAGTCTAACCTCGTGTCAAAGGTTCATTAATGGTCGTATTCCACCCAAAACTCCAATATCAGTTCATGTGTTTAACATATAGAAATATTCATGATTCACGTTTTTGCCCCAAAACGTATTCCCAAATTATTATCATAATTCACTATAAGGTTATGCTAAGTTACAGCCTTTTATTTACAATACATGCCAATTACCCAAAACCCAACTTAGGCGCGTTCATATTAAACCTCTACTAAGTCATAAATTATCATATATGTTTCAACACCAAATTTTACATAATTAACATATGCCCAAGTTCTAGATTACATGTAAATTTTACATATGCCCAATTCATACCAAATTTACATATGTTCAATTTATGCCGTTTTACATGTATGCCAATTTTATGCCATTTTACCATATCAAGTTCTAGCCAAAATTACATGTATCAAGTTTCATACCCAATAAACCCAAATCATGATTCATGATGTAATTATCCCAAACTATAATCTTTTTATTACAGTACATGTCAGTTGCCCAAGTTCATAATACATGTTTATGCCAACTATCAAGTTTACGATTGCTTTCATGTTCAAATTCCCAATTCTACATATGCCTAATTAACATAAGCCCAATCTTTTTGATTTAATTTACATAGTCCCAAACTCGTGATTTAATTTACATGCCAATTCATGTATGCCCAAACTTGCAATTTCAATTATATTGACAATACCCAAATTTCAAGTTTCATGTTATGCCATCAATTCCACCACACACATATATCCAAATAGGTAATATCCCAATATTTCCCCCTATACAAATCGCACGTATATCGTGGTTTAGGCCTAGGTCCGAAATTGACCTAGGTTCATCTAAAGAAAATAAATAGGGGAAGGTAGAATTTTGCATAAAAATAAGATCAGAGAGAAAAACATCATCACAGGCATGAAGATTACAACTTGGTAATAATATCAATATGAATCAAGAAAAATGATTTACAACAGGCTGAATAGATCAAAAACTAGACATGGGAATAAAGATAGACAAGTCTCAAAACTCAAGATCCAAGAAGCAACAGAAATAGATCGATAAACATACTTAAATCCAATTTCACTTCATCACATGCCCATATTATATTTAAATATTTTAATTTGAAAATAACTAGAACTTACAGGGCAAGGCTAACGAATTAAGAACTGAAATTGTCATAGAACGTTGTAGTACTGTTGATTTATTGTTTGAACCATTGTTGAAGCTTTGTTCTTCGAATTGATTTGAGTTTGAATGCTTGTACTTTGATTTGGAGACGGCGGCCATGGTTCAAGAGGTATTTTAGCAGCATAATGGTGTAAGAATGATTTGATATGAATTAGGTTAGGTCTAAGGGTGTTTTTATAGGTGTAGCAACTAGTTTAGGCCCTTAGATTAACCCTAGAATCAATCTGGATCATCAAAACACGTCTCAGGCTTCAAAAATGAGTTCTGGGTCAAAACAGGCCGACCGCGTCGACCTGTAAGGGGAGTCGACCACATGGTCGACCTGGAGGGGGGGGGGGGGGGTCGACCCTAGGGTCGACCACATGGTTGACCTGGCCCCCAGGTCGACCCCCGGGTCGACCTGCCTGGTCCTGTGCTGCCTAAAATCTGCTGAATCTTCTACAGGCCATAACTTCTTCATCTGGACTCCGATTTTCGAAAACTCGGACTCTATTTCATGTAAACTTTCGAGACGAACGCAATGGCATAACCCGTTTCCCTTGATTCTTATTTTAAAAATTAATTATACCCTGGTTTCTAGTTTCAACATGTTATTAAAATTTGGGTTGTTACATGAGCCGTTGCTAAATTAAATTCTGCAACGGTTTGTAGCCATTGCAGAATCTTGTTTAGCAACGACTTCAGTCCGTTGCTACATGGTACAATACAATCCATAATTTTTATTTAGCAACGACTCCTATCCGTTGCCAAATTTATTTAGCAACGGTTTTGGGCCGTTGCTGTGTCAAAATTTTTGCAAAATTTTTTTTTAAAATTTCTTTCCCCGCATTTCCTATTCCGCAAAAATTTATTAATATTTGATATAAATACCACAACTAGTCATAATATTACGATAATTTCAATACATGTTGCTTCATAAAGTACAAATACTACTCCGATCTTACATTCTTGAGTTCACCAAAACAATATTACACCACACATACCATCATAACGTATTAATACTACACACATACCATCGTACAGTACTAAGACTGCAAGCATAAACCATAATTGACAGTTTCAAACATTGAGCATAATTAAAATATTATACTACAAGCCATAAGCGCTGCCCAAGAAAAGTAGATCTCCCTTCATACCATGAACCTGCCAACAAAAGCAGCTACATTAAGTACATACTGATAAAAGCATGTTATGATAACAAAAGTTCAAATGCTTTGTATAGAGAGAATATAAGTATCATGGAATAAGCATTATAATACATATATACGAACAGCGAGGATATAATAAGCATTATAGTACAGGATAATGGCTAAGTAGTGAAAAGGCTAACATTTATGATTATGACCAGAACAACGAGGATCATAAACCGCAAAGTGTCAAAACATCGCTCATGTTATAACTTTCATCACACATATGCAAAGAGAATCAAGACCATATTCATGATAAATGGAAAATGAGCAATGATCAATATTAAAGTGGAAAAACAAATAATAGTACAACTAAAGTGAAGCCAGTTCAGTTTTATAGGTGCAACAGCTAATGTATACACAGAACAGTATGGTGCAAGTTTGCCAATGTGCAAAAATGGTCAAGAAAGCTAATGTGGGAATGCATCAATAAACACTTGTATACAATGGTTCAAGACACAAGTGGCTCAGTCGTATAACTACATACATGAATAGGGCATGCATACAAATGGAGACTAGACATGACAGATGGAAGTGAACAAGTGTGTGTCCAAGTTCAGGAATGCAAGAATAAGTGATGTCTACCCAAATCATGCTTCCTAAAAATAACTGAACCAAATACGCTACAAAATTACAACGCAAAATCCAACCACTCAAAATCCGTTGTTGGCAATTGCAGTTTTTTCTACCACAAAACCAAAATTATGTTTCTACAAAATTACACAACAGAAGATATAAAACTCAATGGAACAAAATGACTATTCTTCAGTACATTAAACTAATAGTATTGTGCATTTGCGATCCATTACGTTTGTCCAATCATGTGTTTGGTCATATATACATGAAAAAGCCACAAAACAACTGAGACTTTCGAAGAAAAAGAACCACATGGTGGCATGCTCCATGCATTACATACCCCTTTTCATTTTAGTTTATCAAACAGTTACATGATCAACAACTGTCTGTGAACATAATACAACAACAGTTCTAGTCTTTCAAAGTTTGAATAAAATCACTCATAATTATCTCATTCAAATGCTTTTAATTTGCCTTAACAACATTATTGAATACATAAGATAGACAGTGAATGAAAGAAAGAGGGTCCTTTGAAAAGAATCCAAAATATACTGGGGTATGAATTGTATAACTGAATGGAAGTGAACAAATGGAGACTGGACATGACAAACATGATATGCAATAGTGAAGATAATGACACAAGTGGCATGTAACATGGTACATGAAATTGTCTATGTGCAAACTCAAGCTTCAGATTTCAAGCAAGACAGGGTGAATGTGGCAAACTTTTATGTGCATACACAATGGTGAAGCAAACTGGATGAACATGTCTGAACAAATAAGATTCAGATCAGAAGGCACATTTAAAATGATGTATAGAACAAGCCAGCATAGTGGAAAGCATCAGCAAAAACATTGCAGCTCATTGTATTATACATGGTGCAACAGTCTCAAAAACAAGATAGTTAAACATGGATCAACACTTCTCAAGTCAACTAAGCAATAAGTAATGATGCATAAGAACATGCAGGTGAATCAAACTCAACAACACAGTGGTGAAAATGCAAGTGCAATTGGTGCAACTCAGTGATACAAATGGTCAAGCACACAAAGAATTAGTTTTCAGCTAAATGGATGAATCACACAGCTACATGATCCAAGGATAGATCAAAGTTCATCATAGCAGTGAAACAATGTGCATGACAATAGGAATCAATTCAAGTGTCTATTGTAAATGACAGTTCAAGTTTACATGTGTACACAGATAAGTTTTTGATCATGCAGTGAGATTCCAGAAATGATCAAGTGTTTCCAGTTTTAAACCATTTCTTTTGAAAATCATTCAAATCTGTTTTTGGTGTTTTGGCAAGGCATTTAATGTGTTCAGAAATCACAGGGAAGTTTGGAAAGTGTTTAATTTTTGGATCCATAAATTATTTGAAGGAAAATGTTTGATTTCCAGAAAACATAACTCAAGGCATTTTTTGGCAACTGATTTTAAAAGGGAAAGCAATTTTGGGACATTTTATTTTCAGAAAATCAAATTACTTCCTTCTAGTTTTGACCAATATATTTTCAGAAGGTAACAAAACAATTCCACAAATTTCACGCTCAAAATTGTTTCCAGATTCATAGAGAAGATCAAGATTCGAGTCTAGGTTCATCTCAACAAATCACGCAAGCAACAAATCAAAAGTGGAAACACACGCAATCAGATGAAATCAATATTTGAAATCAGAGGCATAATGGTTTTCTATAACCCCATAAACAAACCAATTCATCACTGGCGTTTTGCAAGGAAAAACCACAAAATTTTGAAGAGAAAGAAAATATAGAAAACTCATATTTTTCACGAGTGTTTTTCGATCTCAAACTCCTAAATCGTAGAGAAGCAGGCCACGAGTTTTTGAAGCCATCAGAGATTCATTTTTCACAAACAACCGACTGTAAGTTTAGGAATCAAAGAAACACTAGATTTTGCATATCAACCGCCATTTATTATCTCTAGAGAAAGAGGAACAATCAGGCGATTTTACAGAGGTGAAAGTGGCGAACCAAGGAATTTGATGAAGATTTAACATGTGAAGCCAATATGGAAAGATTGTTATTCTTCATGAGTATGTGAATAGTGTATTAAATATTTAAATGGTTTTCAAAACAAAGAAGAAATGTTATAAACATCCACTTTTTTTATTAGTTTATCCGCGGTGTATTAAGTTATAAAATAGTGTGTGGATTAACATAACAAAAGTCAAATTGTGTATTAACTATCAAAATTTGCGAATGAAAATAAAATTTACCGAAAAACAAAGAAAGTTTTTGTATACTGTTGAATTAAACTGATATCCAATTAATGGCAGGACAATAGAATTAAAAAAGTTAATTTTCATCATCATTCTGCTATCCAGTTAATATTCAGTTTTAACAAACGAACACATTGTCTTTGTCTTTAAATATGCGTGGCAATTAACTTCTATGTGCATTCTCCAACGAACTGTACACACCTTGTTAGATATATAGACTCGTTCATACCCATGTGATGTGCACGTAGGAGTATATATATTTTTACTCACATATTCTTCGTTTAATTAGATAAATTTTTAATTATGGTTTTCTGTAATGTTTTGGACCAAAGTAAAATAGCATACTCAAATAATCATTTACTCACCTACATATGGAAAAAACAGTCATTCTGTGCATGAATTAATTTGAAGAATATTTATTTGCATATTTTAATTTAAGCAATTTGTAGGATAATCTACATATTGCTTAATTTATTCAAGGTTTCAATTTATTCAAAGTAATCAATGTTTTATGAAATTGCTTCCCTATTTCTTTTATCTTTTTGCTGTTTGGAGGGGGGAGGGGGCCGGATGTAATGGGGGACCATAATTCGTTAGTTTATGAACCAAACGATCACACAAAATAAAAAATTACTAAATGATTACCACATAAAAACAGGAAACTGAGAGTAAGCACCTGAACCAATGTCTACAGGTATCAAATAAGATTCTTCAGATGGCATACAAAACCCCCAACTCCAACTTCTTCAAAGGTCATAACAAGAGGATGGTTTTGCTTGCTTGTGCTTTCGTCTGGCAGCAATATGCTGTCCCCAACTAACTTCTCGTACATTGGCGGTATGGCTTTTCCATGAATAATTGAACCCATCGGACCTCTGCATACTGTACCTATCGCAATCACCTCCTGATTAAAGTTTAGTATTTCACACTTCAAACTTACCGAATCGGAAGAATTATTTGGATTGCCATTGTCTTTGTCCAGCTTTTTTTCATTCGAAGCATCGTGACATGCACCCTGTACACTTCCTCCTTCATTCGAAGCTTTGTCTGGTACTTGCTGCTCATATTTCCCCTTAATCAAGTCCACTAAAGACAACAATGCACCCTCTACATTGGTCATCCGTTCTTCCATGTTTTGAGCAGTTTTAATTTGTTTGCGTGCAATATTGGAGGCCTTAACTTGGGTCCTTGATATCTTGGTTCCAATACTACGAGTCCGGCCTCTTTTATCCTTTCCAAAAAATTGTGAAAGTATGTCTTCTTCCAGCGGCAACTCCTCTTTCTCAACGTCTTTGATTGCTTCCTTTGCCATCGCAATTTTATCCTAATCATGAAGCTTAAATATATAAATTGAAATAGTGAATAATTAAAATATGCAATTATTTGGTTAACTTACAAAGTATGCAGAAGTGGAATCGGATATGCTTCCATCCTTTTTTGTATGAGTTTTCTCCCATATTTCACGATGTGTTATTTCTTTTTCCGGATTTGCAATAGCCTGCAATAAAACATGAAACAAAATCACATCAATGATCCAGGAATATGGTTCTGAACTTGCCTGGATATATAGGTATACATGCATATAACAATTTAAGTCACTCGAGTTTACTCAATTGACTAATACTATTTTATATTACTTATAAAGTTTCTACTTATATTCAATCAGACAATCATTCAGGACTTAATGTGTATGTCTGTTAAGGTCAACTATGAGATGTTTATGAATATATAAAGTAGTTGGCTGAAAGATACACATCCAGTGGATTTATAAATGGGGTCAAGCCCAAGTAGACTGCTCTTTTATGATAGAAAGCGCAAATTACTTCATCTTTCTGAAGAGTTTTTGGAAAGTAAAAATAATAATTGGAATATGATTATTTATAATTTACAGTAATTTCTGTTGAAGTATGTTTTTATCAAATAATTATTTCTTGTCACGATAAACTTTATTGAATTTATGAAAAACTTTGTAAGTTACTCACATGGAGCAAACTGGAGTAGATGACACTTCATCACACTGGCTAATGGATCTAGTGTTACTCAGTTTCTATATTCAAGTTGAGTTAAAATTATCATTTCTATTCCCTATGATTATTTTTGTACACTTTTCATCCTGGTACCATATAACTGGAAGTAACTTCGTTGTTGATTTGTACGCTTTTATCTTAATACCATGAATTGCAAAATAAAATGCTTCTTTTATTTATATCTTTTTCCCTTGCAAAATATAAAATAAAAGTTGCAATAAATGCATGTAATTTTTCTTTCTAACTTTTCACACTGTTACAAACTTAATAATCATGGCTGACATAGTCTACCAAAGGTTGTTCAATAGACATGTTACATAATGTAACTAAAAGGGATATAATCAGATTTTCTTTTCTATACCTATAGCTCAAAATTGCCAGTTGAATTATATTGGATCATTAATCCTGAAAGAACTGATTCTGCATAGCCAATCAATTAAGAACCTGTCTTAAATAGAAATTCAAGAAAGCATCTAGCCTTTGAAATTTAAATGCCAAAGGTACATTATTACAATGATGATCACCCTTACAGCATCATCAAAATATTTGATTTACTAAGTCTATTCTTATTTGATTTACTGGCAGCTTTGTTCGCAGCAGCAAAAGGGGTATGGGTGGTAAAGATACTCACATGGAGCGCTTACCCTCCAGCGGTAACGGAAATGAATAATTTATTAAACCAAATCAGTAATCAAAATTTTATATAAATGCACAAGAGAAGTACTGAAATTGAAAAACATACCATATCATGTTGTACGACAACATGACTTGTTCGACCGGTGTGGTGGCCATAGCTATATCCTGATTTGTTTTTTTGCCTAGCTCTCTTCGCTCGCTCACACCCGGTTTCTCTTCGTTCTTCAAAAATCCCTCCTAGTTGTCTTGACTAATAGTGGGTGGACAGTTTTTCAACCTTTCGTCATAATTGTTGAATTTGTCGTAGTATTTTGTCCTCACCTCACTCTTATGTCTCCTAAAAGACTCACACATTTTTTCGAAATAAAATTCTTTTGTACTTGCATCAAGTTCAAAACGTTTCTGCAAAAATTACAAATTATTTACTAAAAAGAGCATTGTAATAAAAAAATACTTGCATTGTGATGAATATACTCACCAACAATGCAACCCACACGTCATTTTTAATTTTTGGCGGTACTTTATCCCAGCTTTCGTAGGAGATCGGCACATGCATCCGCATAAGTTTACCAATGCGGCTGCCTATTTTTTCTGCATTTCTTGAAACGGGAGCTCCATATGCATTTATCTCAACCTTCTCGGGTTGTGTTGTTGATGATTGCGTCGACTGGGTTGGAGCTTCTCGGGATTCTGACATTCTTTATTCGAACAATTGGTAATCTGCACATATATAAATAAGGAGTTATTAATAAGGAGTTATTGCAAACCATAAAAAGGGTAACACACACATACAAGTATCAATATTAATGAAACTGTTACATATTAATATCATTTTATATTTTGACGAAAACAAATTGAGTAAGTGATGCAGAAAACTGAACTGAATCTTAATTCAAATTGTTTTTAGAACAATAATTTATAAGATACTTAGCTTAAACCGAGAGATACAAAAATATTTCAGCTTATTTGAAAGAAAAAAAAATCATATTCATTTTTGATCAAGACTAATACATATAAATGAATATGATTTTTAATTAAAATTTGTATATTCCTGTTTTTTATATCAGTTACTTCGATTCGTTTTCATCTGAACAGAAAGGCATACTTGTATGATATAGTTATCACTAGTTATCCACCACCTGCAAATTGGAATATTTATCAGGCTTTGACAATCAAATTGCTATAGGGTATTCATCTATACTGCAAATACAAATGTGTTGTTAGGAATCCAAAATTTTATTATGTTTTTCTTCTATATGTGCATGAGAAATGAGAATCATATTTGAATGAATAGATCAATGTATTGAAGAGGACAAGTATTCATCAGGATAATGTTTGCATACTAGATGTCAATGTCATTATATATTAACAAGAGGGAAATCAATATATAAGCTTTTTTAATTATCATTTTCTTGATGTTTATTATTAAACTTTATAGAAATGAAAGCTGAAACAAATTGGACTCCTTGTTGAGACTGAATTGTTGTTTTCGTGCATTAGAAAATGCTAAAAGGCCTTTAGTCCAAAAGCAGATTTGTTATAAATTTGATTGAACATGCATCTAAGATGTAAATACTTTGATTGAACTAATAAATATACTGCAAAATTTAGCTACCTGCTACTCTGCTTTGTTTTACAGAAACATTTATCTTTTTCTCCACATTTAAAATGAATGACAAAAAATGTCAATGAATACATAACATATTAGGAAGAAACAATAGATTAATCATTTAATGAATGTTTTACCTTATGTTATGCAACTACACCTTGGCTCACTGGTGCATAGCTATCCCATTAAAAATAAATGTAAATATGAGTTAATTTACACCAAAAAGAGAGATTTAAAAGCAGTTTTCAAATAATGAAAGCATATTAATTCTACCCTACACATAATATGTTTGTTACACATGAATGGTTCAGGTATCAATGAATTTCTATGATATCATGGGTTTGTATACAATATCATTTGCAGACATTGGAATTGGATAGCTGAAGCTCGTTAACTAATGAGTGAAGCAAATTAGTTGAACTAGAGTCTCAAATAAGGCAACTAAAAGAATGGAACGGAGAGATATAAGAAGACCTGCAACATATGCAGTAAAAATATTCAGACATAAGCTTAAAGTTAGCACAAATGAAGATGACAACAACATCTAGTAATAATAATTCACACTCTCGAATACTAAAAGAAAAATTAGCTTTTGTTGGTCACTAAACAAGTTTTGTACGGATAAACAAGTTTTGTACAGATATCTAATTGGATAATTTATATTATAAATAACAAATCAGGAAGTAGACTAAAAGAAGAAATTTGCAGAGAATCCTTTTTTATTATGCAAATCCTTAATGTCCTTCATAAAATTGTAGTTCTTCTTGTTACAGTTCCCTTCTTACTAGGCCCCTGATGAGTGGAGAAGAAACATATCTTTTCCATTGATGTAGTTCTTCACTGGAAACCTATACTTTATAGTTTAGCAAAAAAAAAAAAAAATCAACTGTATAAAGGAAACATATACTTTATAGTCAAGTCTACCCATGACATGGACCTAGACAATAAATATTCACTAGGCTCCATGTTTATGGAATTATCACCTGATTTCCATCTCAATTTTTTTTAATTATTATTCACTACAACTGTCGTCCACATTTGAATCTTTTTAGATTAATCAATTTCTGTTGTTCAAGTGGGGCCAGATATTCATATCAGTTGGTTATGGACTAATTAATCAAATATCGTAGACTTGGCTTTTGAAAAAATAACTTTGATCTAATTAATTTACAAAAGAAAGTTGTGAAAACAACGAATTTTAATTCGGAGAGCTAAATTCATGGGTGCAAAAATTTAAAATCAACATATCAAAAAACGTATAATTTGTTCGACTGCAACCGTATAATTTCGAGATAGCAGCTCAAATCAAAACCAAGCTTGATAGTTTAGCCATTTTTGTTAACAGTTACAGACTCTGATATGTTATTGTCATTGCAGACTTTGATATGTTATTTTCATAAACAAAAACAATCATTGTTTCAGTTTCCAAATGTTGCAGATTGTCCACCAATAGATGGTGACATGAGATCATTATCATTATCTTGATTATATTTCACATTTGTTAGTAACCAGCTGTGTAAAACAACCAATCAAACACGAGACAATCAATGCATGAGAATTACTGTATGAAATTAATTTGGATGCACACCGTGGGACCCTAAACTATGTTTTGGTTTTCCAAATACAGCGAACAGCTTAAAGAGCACGATCAAGTTCTCAAATTAGGTTATTAGAAACTAACATTCTTAATGAAGTATAGTTAATATGCTTATCAAGACAACACTAAATAAGATTAAATTTGAAGTTAGCATACACATGTTGAAATTGGAATATCGTACGCTTCTAAAGGGGCTAAGCTACTTTTCTTAATAATCACTTAGGTGCGGTATAGTACAAGTGCTTTCAATGCACTTCCGATATATATATATATATATATATGTGTGTGTGTGTGTGTGTGTGTGTGTGTGTGTGTGTGTATGTGTGTTGGGGGGGTTTTTAGGGGGGGGGGGTTTGATAGACGCAATCATCTTGTGCCAGCATTCACTTTCTCCATGCTTGCATTTATTGTAAACTGTTCACATCTGTTATTAGTTAGCCACATAATCTAGCAAAGATTAAACCAAAATACTAACTTTAACACACAAAATTGAAGTCACTTAGTTTTGTATTCCTATTTCGGTTTGTTCAGCGAATTATAGCACAGAATTTTGTTATAAATTTAGCAAAAAGTATTCTATATGCCAAAAGTGATTTTTAAGGTTTGCACAAACTTTTAAATTGATTTGGAGCTTAAACTTATAATCTAAACTAATATCTTCATTTTCTCTGTAGCTCAAATTTAATTTTTCTTGAGAAGGATTAGAATTTGAAATGTAGATCCAATTAAGTGTCCTGAATATATTAGTTTGGATTGGTTAATTTTTTACTATGGTATTAGCTGCGTCTGAATTAGTATATAAACTGAATCGCAAAGGGAGAGGTTAGAGTTGAAACAATAGTTAAATCATACGGTTTTAAAAAATTTGACAACAATGGTATACCATGTTATGTGTAGCTTACATAACATATCTTACTATTTGTAAGATTATCAAAAAAAACAAAAAAAATGCCTCTCTACATGGTACATTAAGATAAACTAATAATGACACAATATAGTATTTTTATAGTATAATCGAAGCTGTTGTCAAGTTCAAAATTTAAATCATTGGATTGTTGAAATTATGGTAGGATTCAATATTTACTTGCTCTAAAAATCCAGTTATCTAATAAAATTACCGTTAGGACATGATCAAGAGGAAATTTTTTAAAATGATATTTAAATCAGAAAGTTCAATTTAAATCGAAACTGGATTCAAAGTGTAAATAGTAAATTCGGGAAAAAAACTAATTTTTAAAGGTTTGTTTTGCAACTATGACGTTCGAACATACACAACTAAATCAAAAACTCAATTTTCTCTCTTATTTCAAGTGAAAAATAGCAAGTAGAATTCAACATTTATTCACACAATTTGTAGTCACTTCATACATCAAAGAAATGATTCCACTCAATTCCCGTAAGAAATTCATTTAATATCAACAAACACATTTTGTAAGGTCTTCTAACTTCTCATTATTTTCAAAAGCTGATTGGTAAATAGTAGGAAACTCAATGTCATCCACATTACTAGTCAACCGTTTTGGTGTGTGTAAAACCACAAACCATCCGTCATCTTTTAAATCTTTCGAGTAGAACACTTGAGTCGCTTCCGATGCAAGAATAAATGAAACACCCCACCTCCGTTAAGGTCACTGACAAAGGGAATGTCTTAACTTTGGTGGAGGTTTATAAGTAAAAGTCACAGGTAAACACAAGACAGATATAAATACACATATTTTAAACATCGGAGACCAAACAGACTTTTATTTCATCAATACATGTTCCAACAAAGCATTTCCATAATTGTCTCAAAATACTTCAACATTACAACTTCATTACTGTCTTGATTATTAAAGAAGCATAAAACATAAATAAAGTAACAAAAATCCCCATAGTGATATCCAAAGCCATAGTCCGAGCAAAAGAGATCCAAACCATACATCTACGGTCTTGAAGCTTGCGAAGAGTCTGACTAAGCTGGGTTGTTTCCTCCCTGTGGACCTCGGGGGGGAGGGGGGAACGAAAGAAAAGAAGACGAAAAGAAAATAGGGTCAGACATAAATCCTGAGTAAATCTAGTAACTCTTCAGTATGTGAATAGGAAAAAGGGCATGATAGATATAAACTGAAAACAGTAAAGTATCACAAGCTAAGGAAGTGTAGTTTAGAATCGAATGTACTATCGCACCCACACTATATCTCTGCACCTACTTGAGCTTATTCTAACAGGCACCCCATGCTGAGGGTGAAGTGATCCCGTTTCTAAAAATGCACCCTATACTGAGGGCGAAGTGATTCCGTTTCTAAAGATCGGCTCCTACTCGCATAAACATATGTGTCATACGGCCCCCAAGAACTGTAGATACCTATGCTGGTCCCACCATGGGGTGTATCAAGACCCATGATGGCGGCCTCGACACAAACCTTAGAATACATAGGTTATACTACTGGTGCCCCAGTGCCCTATTTGTCTGCTCCGGAGTGTGTGCACGCCCGCACCCCGTTAGAACTTACACTGTGCACCCACCGCCGTCGTTTTGACCGCTTACAATCAGCCCAGTAATCGTGCCCCACCCTGCCTAGTTTCAGGTTACCATGATACCTAACTTGGGTTACTGCTGAAACGGGTCCCTCATTACTAGGGTTTTCTAGTCAAACATGTTAAGTGGTTAAGTGTCTGTATTTACCTAACCTCACCCATTAATTCTTGTTAACATGTTGAATTTGGTTAAGTGTTTTTAGTTGACTTAACCCTACCATCTTTCCTTAGCCTCTTAAAGCACCTGATCACTCACATTAGACAGATATTGCTACGGTTACTGGATGTGCCGGTCGGTTCCGGGCAGGTTTACAACGTAGCTCAGTCTAACCTCGGGTCCTTATTGGGCTCCATGCTTAACCACCCACATTGGATAGGTATTTTTGTGACTACTGGACAACCGGGCGGGTCCGGGCAGGTTTACGTCACAACTCAATCCAACCTCGGGTTAAGCATATCGTGTTTTCTAAATTTACATATTTTATCACTTCTCAATTATATGTAAATATCATGTCCTTTATTCTTGGGTATAACAATTTATACCGCTTAAATGTCATTGTCGTTGGCATGTGCCAAACATGCCAACATATATTTTTCATGTTTTACACCCAACGTTATTACCCCCGTTTGTACGTTCGCAACATTATAACAAATCTTGGGCTCGACACAATTCAGCCCAACTTTATAAACGTGAGAAAAAGGGGAAATCAAGAACATGTAATATTTCACAATACATAAAGGTGTGTGGCGCATGAACTTGCAATTTAGCGATTCAACTAACATAAATTATGGGTCATGTGAACTTGCACTCAAATCAAAGTATAACTAAGTAGGTGACATATGAAACGGCATAGTTTAGGCTTATACAAACTTGGGTTAAAATGTTTAACTTGGCATAATGTCAAACACAAAACTAACATGTTATATATTCACCAAAATGCCCAATTTTTAACAACTGATCATATAGCCTATTTCAACATGAAACTTCCATAGTTTATGTAACCCAAAAGGCACTTAACATAGATCCAATTATACTTGCAAATAAACATAAGAATGAGTTCATAGGTTTTGGGTCATGTAGGCATAAAAGGTCTCAAATCTAGAACATGTTTACATAAGCTTTAACTTGGACTTAGGGAATGTATATAGTCCATGCCATCGACATAAACATAAAGGAATCAAATTCTAGTTTTTGCCACAACTTGCAAGTGCCATTATTTTCATATACAATTGTTCAATAGGCTTGCATCAATCAATTTAGGCCACAAATATCAATACACTAGTCATAACAGAATCACGTCACAGTTTTATTCATATTCTGAAAGGTAACTATACTTACAACGAATGCAGAATCTTGAATTCTGGATTCTGAATTCTGAAATTGAGTTGCGCTCCTTTGGGTAGATTAACGTTGCGTTGATTAATTTGATTAAGCTTTATTCTTCTTCTTAATTTGATTCGTCTCTAAGCTTATCTCTCTTGACGGCTACGCTCAATTCCTTCCTGGCAGCATGACGACTCCCATCTTTTTTTTTTGTGAATTTTAGTTGAGACTTAGGGTGTATATATAGAATTTTAAATTGTTTTGAGCCGTCAGATGAAGACAGGAGGAATCTAGACCATACAAAGTTCAAAGAGCCAATCAAGAGGTGACATGTCAGCCCTAATGACACACTGAGCCATAGAAATTCGAGCCAGAGCCAGACCCGGCCAGCCAGGTCGACACTATGGTCGACCTGGGGTGACCAGGTCGACACCATGGTCGACCTGGTCCCAGGGCGGAAATTTTCCCGCCCAGCCCAGTTTGAACCTGTTTTTCGAATTTTGAATTTGAAACTAAGCTGTTTGAATTTTAAATTTTATTCTGAAACTTCCGTAGGTCATAACTCCTTCATACGGAGTCCGATTCACGCAAACTCGGACTCTATCTCAAGCAGAATTTCGAGACGAACGCAATGGCTTAACCCATTTCCCTTAATTCTTTCATTTAGAATTAATCGCACTTTAATTTGTGAAGCTTAACAATATAAAATTCACGGGGTGTTACATTCTCTCCCCCTTAAAAGGATTTCGTCCCCGAAATCTTTATGTTAGGAAGAATGTATATCCTACCATCCAATCGTCCATCTACTCAACCAACAAACACAGGCGTCCACTGTCCTTAAAAGACTTCTAATGCTTCATGATTATATGCATAGTGTGTGTACAAGTCCTTATCTAATGCTTAAATCAGGCGGTCTACTGATTCAGTTGACCTCCTTAATGCGAATCATGTAGGTGTCATGAATCCATTATGTATGCAAATTTTTCCTACTCATAATTCTACATGAGTGCACAACTATTCATACAAATGCGACAACCATATGACAGCATATCAAGTTTTAACCATATACAAATGAGAATACACTTATGCATATGCAATATGAAGTGACTGAGCCGATCTAAAACCTAGGGTGTGTGTGTATGCATCCACGAGCAACCACTAGCAATCACTAACAACCATTTGCAGCCATCATCTATAACATGTTTTCAAATACATGTTTGCATCCATTTGTTTTCTACTTAAGGAGTTAGGAAAAGGACCGAGGATATATACCTAAAAAGATAGATAAAGCATAACTTAAGGAAAAAGAGAGATCAAAGATGTACCCTCAAAAAGAAAAGGGTAGGCAGCGCGTATTCTGTCCTCGGTTTCCCAAGTCGCGTCTTCCTCGGCGTCACTCCACTGAACTTTAACGAGTTTGACTTCGTGGTTGCGTAGCTTTTTCACCTCAGTTCCTAAAATGCGGGTTGGAACTCTCCTCACAGTTGCTTCACGTTCCACTTCGGCTTCTTCTAGAATGCTAGGTTCCACCACTTCCACAGACTCATGCAAACACTTCCGAAGGTGAGAAACATGAAAGACGTTGTGAACTCCGGCCAGTCTCTCGAGTAGCTCTAATCTATAGGCCATCTTCCCAACCTTCTCGATGATAGGAAACGACCCTACAAATTTTGGTGCTAACTTTCCTGTGTATCCAAACAGAACGACTTTCCTCAAAGGAGAAACCTTAAGGAAAACCATGTCCCCAAACTCAAACTCAAGGTCGGTCCTTCTTTTGTCGGCGTAGGATTTTTGTCTGTCTTGGGCTGTCTTCATCCTTCTCTGTATCAATTCCACTTTCTCTGAAGTCTCTCGAATCATATCCGGCCTAAGTATAAGTTTATCTGTAGACTCCCACCAACAAGTTGGTGATTTGCACGGTCTTCCATACAAGGCTTCGAAGGGCGCCGTACCGATGGTAGCTTGGTAGCTGTTGTTGTAGGCAAATTCCACTAAAGGAAGGTGATCCTCCCATGTCCCTCCAAAGTCAAGAACGCAAAGTCTCAAAAGATCCTCTAAAACTCTATTCATCCTTTCCGTCTGGCCATCGGTTTGGGGGTGATAGGCCGTGCTCAAACATAACTGTGTGCCTACAGCTTTTTGCAGACTCCCCCAAAACTCGCTTGTGAAGATAGGGTCTCGGTCACTAACAATGCTGGAGGGTATCCCATGGAGTCGAACTATTTCCTTGAGATAAAGAGATGCTAGAGATGAGGCAGTCCTTCTACTTTTAACGGGTATAAAGTGGGCGCTTTTAGTAAGCCTATCCACTATTACCCAAATGCTAGTATTGCCTCTTCTTGACCTAGGCAGTCCATCATTGAAGTCCATTGAAATGCTATCCCACTTCCACTGTGGGACCTCTAAAGGATGTAGTAGTCCTCCAGGCTTCTTCTGTTCCGCCTTGACCTGTTGGCAGGTCATGCACTTAGAAACGAAATCTGCCACGTCTTGCTTCATGCCGCTCCAAAAGAAAGTTCTTTTTATATCCTTGTACATCTTATCACCACCAGGGTGTATAGTCATCTTGGAATGATGCGCTTCCTCGAGAACCTTCTTTGTCAACTCCCTTGTTTGTGGGATGCATAATCTCCCATCTCGCTGTTTACGAACAAATTATACAATTGTAAACAACTGTAAAATCCGTTCGGTTTTCCTAAACAACAAGGATTGTTGTAGAGGGTGTCGAACTCTGGGACCAAAAATATTTTAATTAATAAATCCAATCAAGTTATTCCAGAATTTTGAATGACTGAAAACACAGAAAATAACAGCAATCAAATAAAAAAGAGAGATTTATCTAATAAGAGAAAGCAATTAGGGGATAATGACATAGATTAAATTCACACTCATCAATAGCCAACAGATAAATATAGATCTAATTCATGTTTCTGTCACAAACACGAATCAACGATAAATAGATTCTTAGAAACAAATAAGTAAATAACGACAAGCATAGCCTATGCAGGAGCTGAGCTCTTAAACAACCATAGACTATCAGGACAGATTCACAAATTAGTTTCTAAAAACCTAAAATTAGATCTAAATCTGATAATTGTTAGATCAAACACGAATATACCCTGTGAAGGAGCATAGCTCTTAAACGACACAGAATATGAAGGTTCAGATCTAACCCTTGATTCAGATCTAGATCTACATATATAAAGTCCTCATCTATTGGCTATGTGATTCATGTTGAATCATATCTATTAGCGTCATCACCCCCTAATCAAAGGGGATTAGCTAGACATAGCTAAAGAAGAAGAGAAAAAGAAAATAACAGACATGAACATAAATAAAATAAAATAACAACTAAGAGAAAGGGAGAAGAGTTTTATTCCAAGAAGAGAATTACAGAATAAAACTAAGTGTCTTTTACAATGAATGAGATAAAGTGTATTTATAGCTGATATGACAAAGGCTACTTGGCAAATTCCACAATGTGGGACTAAAGAATTAGCCCAAATAACACATAAGCTAGTGTGAACGGGGTTGTAGAGTAAGAGGCCTTGTAAGTGAGCCAGTGTGAACGCGTGCAGTGCATGAATGAGAAGCCTTGCAAAGGAGCTAATGTGAACGCTACATGAGTCTTTAGTGAGCCAAATCTACCCAACTGAACTCTATTTGCAACCGTTCTTCAAGCTTTAAACTCTTCAAGCTTTAGTAATTTCAACTTCACTCTTTTTAAGCAAATTCTTCATGCTTTATCCATCAAATGCTCTAAACCAAGCTTTTTATCAACAATCTGAAAACACGGCTATAAATACACAATATTAATTATTTTAAATAGAAAACTAGATAAATAAGCGGATAAAATATACACATTTACGTGTATATCAAATACCCCCACACTTATCTTTTTATTCGTCCTCGAATAAACTAAACTAAGATATGTCACACTTTCGTAGGAAACACGATTGCATTTAGCGTATGCAACAAGCCGTTAAACCTCTGGGTGTCCCCAGTAGGACGAGTGTTGTCTCGTGAGGGTTTTCAGCGGATACTACCCACAAAATCCAAAGCGCCTTGTGTACGCAGATTAATCAAACAATACATTTAGGGTCTTTCATATTCCAAGGACTTTACCTAACTTCAATAATAGCGGTTTAGCCCCAAATTGTCCATCCCATAATTAGTGCAAAAATGAATAAAAATTTTCAAGCTGAATCGTAATTCCTTGATAACACTGTAATTGTCTTGAAGGTTAAGAGCGTGGTGTCAACCAAAGTTCTACACATCGACAATGTGCACCCAATTATTTATTCTTTTTTTTTTTGAATAATTTTGCACCAATGTAACTGTAATGTATTGGATATGAGTTATGCATAGATGAAGGAAAATTTTTGTAAGTTCTAAAATTTTTCTAGATAAGAGGGCAAGTGTATTAGTTGAATTTCAAGCTACAAATGTTAAAGTAATACTAAGGCACATATGAACATTTTTATTTCCTTTCATCTCCTCTACTATAACCCTTGCTTCTAAGTACGGTATGATGGATGTGGATGGAATGGAAATGAATGCTTTATAGTCAAGAATGATGAATGACTATTTTATTCAGAGAGACTCTCTCTTTATTTCATATTTTTTTCTTTTTTTTCATTTTTTTTCATCTTTGCATGATGAATGATGAGGGGAAATGGAATGGAATGACACCGTATTATTTCATTTGATTCCTCCTCTACTAAACCAATCATAACCAACACTTCATGAAAGGAAAGTTTTGTGCCCTAGTCACTCTACTTCTATAACTCTAATTCAACACACAAGTCTGGATTGATGTTATACAAAAAGCTGAAAGGAATGATTAGCAAAGTTTCGTAAGATAGGTAACCCATATAAAATAAGATGTGGTATATGGTTATCCTACCTTAAAACAAGTACGGAGTGGATGGTGTAATATTGGTATAAAAAGTGACGTTTCTGAACCTTTGAAAATAAATCTGTACAAGGTTCTTAAGTATACCAATATAAGAAAAACTTGTCGAAACATGGATGTAATTCGACTAAAACTTGGGTTTGAATAATGTGGGGTATCGAAGAAGAATGCTACAATGAGTCATTTCTCCTTAATTGGGCCGAGTGGATTTTAGAACTTACGATTTTGAAAATTTGAGTGGAAAAGTAAATATTATGCATGAAAACGAACTCAGAAAATCCAACAAATGTAGGTGCCAAATCATTTTTATTTCTTGATTTTCTTTTTCTTTTTCTTTTTTTGATTATTTTTACTTGCACATTCTAACATGTATAACAAAGGTTGACACGCTTACTCCAGAACACGACTAACGTCTGCACAATCTCAAGCTAGCATCTTAAAAAGACCCATTACGATTCAATGAATAAATAATGTTCATTCCCATCACCCAACAATTCAACTTATCAAACAAGAACCAAGGTGTTATTTATGAATTTTAAGTTAATCCTTGTTCAATGAATGACCTACTTCATAAAATTTGATTGCTGATGTAATGTAAATTCCCCCCACACTTGAGTGTGACTGTGTCCTCACAGTCGTTAATCAGACATATCTTAGTGAAAGGGAAATAAAATAAGAGGGTCAGCACGACTTACCGGATGTGTGTGCAGAAAATACGCAGTCATCGAATAGATGAACCGGTCCACAATGGACCAATGGATCAGCCTCATTAAGATTATGAGACACAGCACAGAAAACCAAATCATAAAGAATTTTATATCTTGTTTCAGATTTGGAGAAACAAATTTTGTTTTTTCAAAAGTTTGAGTTGCAAATTTTAAAATTTTGAGCTTACAATTGATCCTAAAATCAAATTGAATTTCTGTAGCAACTAAAGAGAGGTCATCGAGCTGGGGTTCAGTAAAAGTTTCAAAAACAAAATTTGATTTGTTCAGATGATGTATAAATTGAGAGACGTGGGCATCACTCTCACCCCCACACTTGTTCTGAGAAATATTGTTCGGTTTTGCTTTGATATTTGAAATTTTGTTAACTAAAGGTTCATTCGTAGACCTAAAGTTTAAACCAAACAAATGAATTTTCAGTAAATTTCGAAATCGTGTTTTCTCTAAAACAGTGTTATTCCAAAAGGAGTTCATATACTGCTGAAATTTATCATTGAAAAACAAGTGATCAAAGTGAGATTCAGTTGAAACGATCAAGTCACAAGGGGTTTCAACAGTTTTAGAAAAATTGTCATTGTGTCCAACCTCAAGAAATTCAAAGGTTTCAAATGATTTAGTTTCAATTTCAGTCCCAACAACATTATCATCAATCGATTCAAGAAGTTTTCGCTTATCAAAGTCGTCCTCACCTAAACAGTTGTTACCAACTTCGTCATTTCTTTCAAGTTGACAGTCTAAAGTTGCTAACATTTCAAAATTTTCATAATACGAGAGAGGAAGATCAAATTGAAGATTGACGTCTCTGTTTTCAAGAGAATTTAAATTTAAATCAATTACAGAGATTTCAACAACTTCCTTAATATTTTCATCAATTTCAAAAGTTGTTAGTTGAAAATTTTCGGTTTCAGTAAGAGCTGAATTTTCAGCAGAAGCATCAGTTTGAGTTTGAATTTTAGTTTCGCAGAAATCAGAGTTTTGCACCAGAGATTTTTCAAAATTTTCATTTTCATCAACAGTCATATCGTCGGAATCATCAATAATCGTTATGTAATGTTGGGACGAAGTTACTGGCTGATTATTTGTTTCAAAAGAAACGTGGGCAGAAACTTGTTTGTTGCTAAATTGAGATTTATAGTTGTTGAACAAGTTTGTAACTTCAGTTTGAAGAAGAGAAATTTGATAAACAATCCGATAAGAAACTTGTTCGCTATTGTCCATTCTTTGAGCCAGTTCTTCGATGTAAGTTAAGCCAAGTTTCATGGAATCCTCAAAGTCATCAACATCATTAATTCCCTCAAGTAATTGATTTTCTAGATTTTTCCAAAATTCAATGATGTATTGAGACAGTTGTTCAATGATACGCATGTTTTCGATATCTTTATTGTCAGAAGCTTGTTTTTCATCAAAAGTTCGCGCCCATTCCTTGATTTCCTCGCGACAAATCCAAATTTCATGCATTAATTGATTGATTTCACTCAGGCTGCCTTCAAGAAAATTTGTAGACACATTAGATTTCAAAATGTTGTTTTTTAGATTCATCGTTTCTATGCGTTCCTCATTGGTTGACCTTAAAAATTCATCCACTTCATCTCTTAGAAGTTGTTCATTATTTAATTTCCACCACCAACATCGCCAAAAATTTAGCTTGTTCGCAACACATTTTTCATATTCGATAACCAAAATTCTACCTCCACTCGTATTACAAAAATCATTTTGGTTTTCAAAATTTTCGTTGAAACCCATGTTGAAATTGTTTTGAAATTCAGCATTTTTCTTATCCATTTGCGCTAGTAGTCGACTTATCTCAGATAAATTCTCATTAATCCTGGAATGACAATTTTCATATTCGGGTACAATCGTTTGATGAGATTGGTGGAAATTATTCGAAAAGTTTTCAGCTTGAAATTCAATCTGATTTGAATTGAAACCAAAATCATTTGAATTTTGAACAGAATTGTAATTTTGGTTGTTCATGGGGCAAGCACGCATGTACTAGAAGAAGAGAGTTTTTCGTCGAAAATTCAGTTGCAAAACTTGTGGTTCTAAAGAAGCTCTAGAAAAATTATTAAAATTAAAAATTTCGGATTGTATGAATACAGGTCTGGGCCAGGTTCGGACAGGGGTTATCAGTGTGTCACGAATCACCGTTGAAATACAACTGAAGGTTTAAGAACCTGTTTGAGTTCTAGACTCTACCGTTCCTTAGACACCTCAGAGAGTATCAATCCTAATTGTCAATTTGACGAATATTTTGTCAAATGAGCTTTGGGGGATCCTCAATTTGATTTCAAAAATAATTTATTTAAAAAAAACAAAATTTCCAATTATTCCACGTTCGTTTTAAAAAGGGGTCCGTTTGTCACAGGTCTCAATTAAGTTTCAAAATTAGGCTCACATCCGGTCCAACTTTTCATGTAAATTAGGTCCCTATTTTTCAAAAACATATAAAAAAATATAAAAAAATCACGAAAATTCATTATTAAATAAAACACGTTCACACCAAAAAAATACAGGTGAAAAAACAATCAAAAACCACGTCAAAACCCAAAATAACACAAAAACAGCGAAACAGCAGGTTTTTGCATGAAAAGATGCACCTATTCTTAAATAGTTGCACACATCCGTGCTTATACTTCAGTACTGCGGCAAAACTGCAGTATAAATGCATACATTTATGCAGCTAAACAGCATTATATGCATCCTTTTTTGCATATATTCAAATTTAACATGTTTTTTCAAGCATTCGCCGTTTTCAGACATTGTTGCACACATTTATGCTCCTGTACAGAATATATGCATGCATTCATGCGCAAATTCAGAAGTCATCGACCCTTTTAAGTTTGTTGCACACATGCATGCATATATACAGAATAGTAGCACTCATGTATGCTACTTTTCAACATAAATAGTTGCATACATGAATCTCAGTTCAACTTTGTATGCATACATGTATGCAGTTATTTACTAATAGTAGCATACATGTATGCGTTTATTGGTCCAGATTTTCAACATAAATACACTACATGAATATATGCATACATGTATGCTACTATTGGCAATAGTTGCACAGAAGTATGCTACTTTTTTTTCCTTTTTTCCGTGGACTCCTGTGGACGTTTCCAGAATTTAGAATTTTTTTTTTTACCTTAAAGCGCCTTTTTTTTGGCCAAAAAAGGCAAAACACGTAACATTGCACAAAATAGGCGGAACCGGACATAATTTTTGGGCGGCATCTCCAAAACAGGGACCGGATATGTAAACAAACATTGGGGAGGACGTGGCGTGAATTAAGTTTGGTTTTAGGGATGTATCCCTAATTTTCACTTTAAAAAATTTAAACCACACATCAACAGGCAAAATATTCAGTCACAGAATGAACAGTCTCAGAACCGTCACAGAACAGTCAATTGCAAAAATAAATAAAAACAAATTTTTTTACAAGCAAGCCGATGCCCTGTAGAAGATTATTACAAGCACTGTCTATATATATTTTTTATTTGCAGCAGCAGTCCCTGTAGAGTTAGAAATTACTCACATTGATCGGCAGTCCATCCAGTGCGGTTGAGTCGCGCTAGCGCGTTCACACCCCACTTGGTGTGCAACCGCTCGAACACTGAATAGTCCACTGCTTTTTGTTTTTCAAATTACTGCTGTACCTGTTTTCGAAAAATCTTCTCTTTTTTTTTTTTAGAAAAGAAATAAATCTCGATTGAAAGGATGTTTTTTTTAAAGCTAAAACAAACTAAACTAAAAAATGAAACAAACTAAAAAATAAAAACAAAGAGCTAAACTTAACAAAACTAAGGAAACTCAGATCTGTTGACCAAAAGGATTTTTTTTAAGATAAAATAAAACTTAAGAAGAAACTAACTTAAATTCAAGTCACTCAAATAAAAATGAAAAGAAAACAAAAACAAAAATTGTGTGTACACCCTAAATCCAACACCTAAGTGTAGAAGTCCAAGCCTGTATTTTTTTTCTTCGATTTAAAAACAGAAGGGGCTCAAAAATAATCGTTTACAATAAAAACAAAAGGAAAGCCCATGAGATCAGCCCACAAAATTAAAAGGCATGATTCTTTCCTCACAAATTCACGCCTCCTGTTCTCAAACCATAGGCAACCCCCTATATTTATTTCTGGAAACAAATCAAAATAAAAACCCAGAATTTGTCTCGAAAAAAAATTGGGGTTTCGAAGTGGGTTTGCCTTTAATTTTTATCGAATTGGATTTAGAGGAATTGGGTCTGCTGAGCGATCTTCGATTGGGGTGCAGTTAGGGTTTGTGCATGCTGGTTTCTAGTAGCTCGAAGGGATTTCCGATTGCAGCAGAAGGGAGGCAGGCGATTGGGGTTTTCGGGTGTCAGATCTGAAGCAGCTGTTAGAGTTTCGGTTGGTGTTCGAAGGGGTTTCGCTGATTGCTGAACTTGTGGTTGCTCGATTGATTTTTGGTGCTTCGGATTTTCGATGAAGACAGTTTGCAGAGTCACGATTTTGTGGTGATGTACTGTAGTTTTTGTGAAAGCAAGTTGAGCAGGTCGCAGTTTGAAGGGGATTTCGGTGGATGCGGTTCAGGGTTATGGGAGGGGGTTCGGTTGCTTCACTGGAGTTTGGTGGGTAGTTTGTTGCTGAGGTGTGGTTCGACGGAACTAGGTGCTAACTGGAAGGTTGAGGATTGATGTGGTGCCAAGGTGGTATGGCGTGGGGTAGAGATGGGTGTTTGATGTAGAAGAAGACTGGGTTGACAGATTGGGTTGATGGAGGAAGGTTAGAAGGTATGGAAGCAGTGCGGTTTTGTGAGGGGTGATTGCTTGTTTTTGTGGTCTGTGCAAGGATGATGATGGCAAGGTTGCGGATTATTAAAGATTTGTGAGAATGGTTTGGGTGGAGGAGGGCAGTGAAGTTTTGTTGATGGGAAGAAGATGTTGTTTTGTGATGGCAATTTCGGAAAAGTTGGGAAGAAGGATCGTGACTCTCGCAATTTGGGGGTTTGAATGATGACGTTGGCAGTGGACAATTGGTCAGTAAGGAGGAGCGAGATCCCTATATGGCTTGCAACGAAGTAGATTGGTCAGAGAAGATGAGGTAGTGGGGTTTGTAATGGGGACTGGTGGCAGTGGTGGTTTTGTGGAGTAGTTTCTTGCAATGATGTGCAGCTCGGTTGAGGGGAGCATAAATGTGAAGGTGTAATATTGGATTAGTTTGTTAACTGTATCAGTGGTTGATGTTAATTACAAGTTGAAGTGGTGAATAAAGTTGATTGTTTCAACTTGTTGGTGAGCTGGTAATGCGAGATAGGAAATAGGAGTGATTTATGGAAGGGGAAGGATCTGTTGTGGAGTTTGTGGCTGTGGGTGTGTTGTGAAGTGGAGGTCGGATGAGGTCTTGTGAACTTGCGGCTTTGATGAAGAAGGCAAAGAAGAGAAGTTTTGGAACGGAATAATTTTTTTTATATGAAAATTGTAAAAGGAAAGAAATTTATAGAAAATCGAAAAGAAATAAATGAAAGAAAAGGGAAGGAAATTGCAGAGAAAACAGGAAAGAAATCAAACAAAAATTGCAATTCTTCTTTTTTTTTCTCTTGGTATGAAGATTACAGTGTCATTGACCAACACCAAATCAAACCAATCAAGATTTTTTTTCTATCTATGCTAGAAAATAAAAGGGAACAAAATAAAATAAAAATATTTTTTTTTGTTTTTTTATATGAAGAAAAATAAAAAATAAGAAAATTATAACTCGAAGGATTTAAAAATAAAAATTATTTTGGTCACCGGCAACGGCGCCAAAATTTTGTTTGCGAACGAATTATACAATTGTAAACAACTGTAAAATCCGTTCGGTTTTCCTAAACAACAAGGATTGTTGTAGAGGGTGTCGAACTCTGGGACCAAAAATATTTTAATTAATAAATCCAATCAAGTTATTCCAGAATTTTGAATGACTGAAAACACAGAAAATAACAGCAATCAAATAAAAAAGAGAGATTTATCTAATAAGAGAAAGCAATTAGGGGATAATGACATAGATTAAATTCACACTCATCAATAGCCAACAAATAAATATAGATCTAATTCATGTTTCTGTCACAAACACGAATCAACGATAAATAGATTCTTAGAAACAAATAAGTAAATAACGACAAGCATAGCCTATGCAGGAGCTGAGCTCTTAAACAACCATAGACTATCAGGACAGATTCACAAATTAGTTTCTAAAAACCTAAAATTAGATCTAAATCTGATAATTGTTAGATCGAACACGAATATACCCTGTGAAGGAGCATAGCTCTTAAACGACACAGAATATGAAGGTTCAGATCTAACCCTTGATTCAGATCTAGATCTACATATATAAATTCCTCATCTATTGGCTATGTGATTCATGTTGAATCATATCTATTAGCGTCATCACCCCCTAATCAAAGGGGATTGCTAGACATAGCTAAAGAAGAAGAGAAAAAGAAAATAACAGACATGAACATAAATAAAATAAAATAACAACTAAGATAAAGGGAGAAGAGTTTTATTCCAAGAAGAGAATTACAGAATAAAACTAAGTGTCTTTTACAATGAATGAGATAAAGTGTATTTATAGCTGATATGACAAAGGCTACTTGGCAAATTCCACAATGTGGGACTAAAGAATTAGCCCAAATAACACATAAGCTAGTGTGAACGGGGTTGTAGAGTAAGAGGCCTTGTAAGTGAGCCAGTGTGAACGCGTGCAGTGCATGAATGAGAAGCCTTGCAAAGGAGCTAATGTGAACGCTACAAGAGTCTTTAGTGAGCCAAATCTACCCAACTGAACTCTATTTGCAACCGTTCTTCAAGCTTTAAACTCTTCAAGCTTTAGTAATTTCAACTTCACTCTTTTTAAGCAAATTCTTCATGCTTTATCCATCAAATGCTCTAAACCAAGCTTTTTATCAACAATCTGAAAACACAGCTATAAATACACAATATTAATTACTTTAAATAGAAAACTACATAAATAAACGGATAAAATATACACATTTACGTGTATATCACTCGCCTCAGCCAACCCTTATCATCGATGGTGTATCTATTGAGGTGACTAGAAGTCTCACCCCTAATAAGTTTATCAATCACATCAACAAGCTAAGGGTCTTCACGTTGTGCAGCCTCTATTGAGTCCAAGAGAGTAGGGCGTACTTCAAGAGATGCTAACAAACCCGGTACAAAATCCGAGGAGGGCCTAAAGTTAAAACTGGCTATATACTCCAAGCTTTGCCTTTCTACAAAGAGAGGGCTTTAGGTCAGTTTCTTTCGGCTCAACGCGTATGCTACTACGTTGCCTTTGCCGAGAGTATAGGAAAATTCAAAATCATACGAAGCAAGAAACTCCATCCACCTTTGTTGCCTCAAGTTAAGATCCTTCTGCGAAAAGAGATATTTCAATGATTTATGGTCAGTGTATAATTCGAACTTCTCACCTAGGAGATAATGGCGCCAAGACTTAAGTGCAAAGACGATGGCGGCCAACTCAAGATCGTGGATTGGGTAGTTCTTTTCATGGACTTTCAATTTTCTTCCACCATAAGCTACTACCCTTCCTTCTTGCATTAGAACAGCGCCTAGTCCCATTCCACATGCATCTGTGTATACTGTAAACATTTTTCTTCCGTCAGGCAGAGTTAGAACTGGAGCTATTGTAAGAGCTCTTTTTAGGCATTGGAAGGCAATGTCACAGTCCAAATCCCAAACAAATGCTAAATTCTTCATTGTTAGCCTTGTGAGTGGACCTGAGATTTTCGCGAAATCCCTAATGAACTTTCGGTAAAAACCTGCTATCCTAAGAAAGCTTCGGACTTCGGTTGCATTTCTTAGTGTCTTCCAATCTTGCACTGCCACCACTGTCGCGGGGTCCACCGCCAACCCTTCTTTGGACACTATATGCCCAAGAAATCTTACTTCTTCTCTCCAAAAGTGGCACTTGGAGAATTTGGCTTTTAGCTGATGAACTCAGAGAGTTTCCATGATTTCTTTCGGATGCTGAGCATGTTCTTCCTCATTCTTTGAGAAGATCAGGATATCATCTACGAAGACCACCACGAATTTATTGAGGAATTCTCTGAATACCCTACTCATTAGGTCTACGAAATAAGCAGGTGCGTTTTTCAAGCCGAAAGGCATGACAAGCCACTCGAAGAAACCGTCTGGGGTTTTGAACGCCGTTTTATCAATGCTGTCTTCAGCTACTCTTAGCTGATGGAACCCAGTTGCCAGATCAAGTTGGGAGAAGACCGACGCACCTACAAGCTGATCAAACAAATCGTCGATTCGGGGAAGGGGGTGCTTATTTTTCTTGGTCAATTTATTTAACTCCCTATAATCGACGCAAAGGCGAAGCGAACCATCTGCTTTGGTTGCAAATACCACTGGAGCACCCCATTCCGAAATGCTCCATCTAATGAACCCCTTTTCGAGAAGTTCTTTAACCTACTTACTGATCTCCTTTCTCTCCTTTGGAGCCATGTGTCTGACAGGTAAAGCTACAGGCTTTGCATTATCCACAAGATATATGCGGAAGTCTATTTCTCGCCTCGGAGGTAAGCCCTTCACCTCCTCAAAGACATCCGGATATTCCCGGACTACTCTAACTGACTGCAAATTCTCATCAGAAGCACCAAGCGACTCTAGATAACTAAGCATAACAGCATTCAATGGATTACAAGAAATTTCTAGAGTGTTACCAAGCTGAGTCAAGAGTCTAACTACTCTTTTCTCACAATCAAGAATGGCACCATTACTGGATAACCAGTCCATGCCTAAGATCATACCACATCCCGAGAAGCCCAAAAAAAGGCATTACAACTAAACTCAACGCTGAGAATAGAGATTTTCAAACCCAAACAAACCATTGACAAGTAAGCGGAGCCCCCAATTGGATTTGAAACTACTAAGGGATCCTCTACCATACTAGTGTCTAGATGCAGAGATTCTACTAAGGCAGATGAAACAAAGGAGTGTGATGCGCCAGAGTCAAAAAGTGTGCAAACTGGATGATCATAAAGATAGACTACACTTTCTACGGAAATATTACTACCTCGTTCCTGTGGAGGTGCCGCCAATGCATGAACTTGACCTCCAGAGGTGGATCCAGTCCTCTGCCCCTGCCCCCGCTTCTTTGGGCAGTCCTTAGCCAAGTGCCCAATCTCTCCACAACTGAAGCAACCACCATTCATTTTTTCCTTCTTCTTCCTGCAGTCTTTTGCTATATGTCCCACAATGCCATAGAAATTGCACTTTCTCTTCTCACGGGGCTTATTGTTCTTCCCTCCTTTCTTGAAGTCTGTTTTCTTAGCTTGTAAACCCTCTTTCTTTTCTTCCACCTTAGTCTCTTTCTTGCCGTTGTCTTCCTCGTGTAGCAACGCCATGTCCACCAAGCTTTAATAAGTTGCTCCCGTGGATACATGGGTCATAGCAAGGCTGTGTAGAGGCTCATTCAAACCTTTGACGAAACTAAGCGCCTTCTTGTGTTGGGTGTTTACTAAGTCCAGCCCAAATCTGGCCAGCTGATTAAACTGATTGACGTACTCCCTGATCGTCATGCTCCCCTGTTTAAGAGTTAGGAACTTCTCCATTTGCAGGCTTCTTTTAGCTTGGGAGAGGAATTTCATCTCAAATCTTGTCCTGAAATCTTCCCATGTTTCCACTGCCCTCTGAGCATTGGTAATCTCCCACCAATAGGAAGCTTCATCTTTAAGTAACCATACTGCTAGCTGTATCTTTTGCCTGTCATCAACTCCGAAGATGACAAATAGATCCTCGGTTTCCTTTAGCCAGTTTCTTGCTCCTACAAAGGACTCTATCTCATAAAAGTCTTTTCCACCCATAGCCTTGAAGTCTCTACATGTTTTTGCGAAGGCATTTCCAGGAGGAGGAACTGCGGCCACTAGAGGAGAAATTTCTGCTGGGCCCGCGCCATTGGCCCTTGCTTCTAAGTACCTCCTAAACCAGCCGGGTATCGGCACTCCTTCTGGAAGGTTAAGGTATTCAGACATGCTGAAACAGAAAGGAAAGATTCAAAACGAATGATAAAGAGGGATAGTGCACACGACTTTGGGGGATTATGTCTTTTTAAAAATATAAAAAAAAAATTCTTAAAAAATGCTTCTTTAAACTCTCTTTTGAAAACAATTTCAAAAACTTTTATCTTATCTGGTAAACCTATGCTCTGATACCAAGTGAAACACCCCACCTCCGTTAAGGTCACTCACAAAGGGAATGCCTTAACTTTGGTGGAGGTTTATAAGTAAAAGTCATAGGTAAACACAAGACAGATATAAATACACATATTTTAAACAGCGGAAACAAAACAGACTTTTATTTCATCAATACATGTTCCAACAAAGCATTTCCATAATTGTCTCAAAATACTTCCAACATTACAACTTCATTACTGTCATGATTATTAAAGAAGCATAAAACATAAATAAAGTAACAAAAATCCCCATAGTGATTTCCAAAGCCATAGTCCGAGCAAAAGAGATCCAAACCATACATCTACTGTCTTGAAGCTTGCGAAGAGTCTGACTAAGTTGGGTTGTTTCCTCCCTGTGGACCTGGGGGGAACGAAAGAAAAGAAGACGAAAAGAAAATAGGGTCAGACATAAGGCCTAAGTAAATCTAGTAACTCTTCAGTATGTGAATAGGAAAAAGGGCATGATAGATATAAACTGAAAACAGTAAAGTATCACAAGCTAAGGAAGTGTAGTTTAGAATCGAATGTACTATCGCACCCACACTATATCTCTGCACCTACTTGAGCTTATTCTAACTGGAACCCCATGCTGAGGGTGAAGTGGTCCCGTTTCTAAAGATGCACCCTATACCGAGGGTGAAGTGATTCCGTTTCTAAAGATCGGCTCCTACTCGCATAAACATATGTGTCATACGTCCCCCAAGAATTGTAGATACCTATGCTGGTCCCACCATGGGGTGTATCAAGACCCATGGTGGCGGCCCCGACACAAACCTTAGAATACATAGGTTATACTACTGGTGCCCTAGAGCCCTGTTTATCTGCTCCGGAGTGTGTGCACGCCCGCACCCCGTAAGAACCTAAACTGTGCACCCACCGCCGTCGTTTTGACCACTTATAATCAGCCCAGTAATCGTGCCCCATCCTGCCTAGTTTCAGGGTACCATGATACCTGACTTGGGTTACTGCTGAAACAGGTCCCTCGTTACTAGGGTTTTCTAGTCAAACATGTTAAGTGGTTAAGTGTTTGTATTTACCTAACCACACCCATCAATTCTTGTTAACATGTTGAATTTGGTTAAGTGTTTTTAGTTGACTTCACCCTACCATCTGTCCTTAGCCTCTTAAAGCACCTGACCACTCACATTAGACAGATAATGCTACGGTTACTGGATGTGCCAGTCGGTTCCGGGCAGGTTTACACCGTAGCTCAGTCTAACCTCGGGTCCTTACTTGTCTCCACGGGTCCTTATTGGGCTCCATGCTTAACCACCCACATTGGATAGGTATTGTTGTGACTACTAGACAGCTGGGCGGGTCCGGGCAGGTTTACGTCACAACTCAATCCAACCTCGGGTTAAGCATATCGTGTTTTCTAAATTTACATATTTTATCACTTCTCAATTATATGTATATGTCATGTCCTTTATTCTTGGGTATAACAATTTATACCGCTTAAATGTTATTGTCGTTGGCATGTGCCAAACATGCCAACATATATTTTTCATGTTTTACACCCAACATTATTACCCCCGTTTGTAAGTTCGCAACATTATAACAAATGTTGGGCTCGACACAATTCAGCCCAACTTTATAAACGTGAGAAAAGGGGGAAATCAATAACATGTAATATTTCACAATACATAAAGGTGTGTGGCGCATGAACTTGCAATTTAGCGATTCAACACATAAATTATGGGTCATGTGAACTTGCACTCAAATCAAAGTATAACTAAGTAGGTGACATATGAAATGGCATAGTTTAGGCTTTTACAAACTTGGGTTAAACATGTTTAACTTGGCATAATTTCAAACACAAAACTAACATGTTATATATTCACCAAAATGCCCAATTTTTAACAACTAATCATATAGCCTATTTCAACATGAAACTTGCATAGTTTATGTAACCCAAACGGCACTTAACATAGATCCAATTATACTTGCAAATAAACATAAGAATGAGTTCATAGGTTTTGGGTCATGTAGGCATAAAAGGTCTCAAATCTGGAACATGTTTACATAAGCTTTAACTTGGACTTAGGGAATGTATATAGTCCATGCCATCGACATAAACATAAAGGAATCAAATTCTAGTTTTTGCCACAACTTGCAAGTGCCATTATTTTCATACACAATTGTTCAATAGGCTTGCATCAATCAATTTAGGCCACAAATATCAATACACAAGTCATAACAGAATCATTACAATACACAGAATTTATACAATAACACAATTCTATTTTCATTTACATCGAATCACGTCACAGTTTTATTCATATTCTGAAAGGTCACTATACTTACAACGAATGCAGAATCTTGAATTTTGGATTCTGAATTCTGAAATTGAGATGCGCTCCTTTGGGTAGATTAACGTTGCATTGGTTAATTTGATTAAGCTTTATTCTTCTTCTTAATTTGATTCGTCTCTAAGCTCCTCTCTCTTGACGGCTACGCTCAATTCCTTCCTGGCAGCATGATGACTCCCATCTTTTTTTTGTGAATTTTAGTTGAGACTTAGGGTGTATATATAGATTTTTGAATTGTTTTGAGCCGTCAGATGAAGACAGGAGGAATCTAGACCATACAAAGTTCAAAGAGCCAATCAAGAGGTGACATGTCAGCCCTAATGACACACTGAGCCATAGAAATTCGAGCCAGACCCGGCCAGTCAGGTCGACACTATGGTCGACCTGGGGTGACCAGGTCGACACCATGGTCGATCTGGTCCCAGGGCGGAAATTTTCCCGCCCAGCCCAGTTTGAACCTGTTTTTCGAATTTTGAATTTGAAACTAAGCTGTTTGAATTTTAAATTTTATTCTGAAACTTCCGAAGGTCATGACTCCTTCATACGGAGTCCGATTCACGCAAACTCGGACTATATCTCAAGCAGAATTTTGAGACGAACGCAATGGCGTAATCCATTTCCGTTAATTATTTCATTTAGAATTAATTACACTTTAATTTATGAAGCTTAATGTTATAGAATTCACGGGGTGTTACAATAAACGGCTCATCGTTCACTTTGTCTTTACTCTTTAATTTTCCTAAGTTAACCTTGATTAAGTTTGAATTGGGATCAATCTTGCAACCATTGACCTTGTCTTCAACCTTTACCCAATCACAATAGAAAATCGTTTGTTTAAAGTCAATGTAATCCAACTCAATTATTTGTTGAATAACTCCGTAATACTTGGTTTCTGCTTCCTTGTAATTTTTGTCCTTCCCGCTCGCTCTAAATTTGGTAATTGCTCTCATACATACACCACTGTCTTGTGTTAGCAACCGATCTTCGTAACTTTTCGGGGAAAATCTGAATCCGTTTACTTGGTACTTCACATAACTGTGTGCCTTGAACATCGGCCCATTCACCAGCCGCCAAAGAGTTGGATCAACATCGTCGATCCTCGCTAACTAAAAAAAATGTGGGAAGTATGGTCATGAAGGAGTAAGATCAGTTAAATGTACGTGAAATATTTAATACGATGTTATATTTACCTCATCACGTAACCATAGAGTAAAACTTTGACAAGTTTCTGTAGGAATAACCCCACCACGAGATTGTGATTTAGTATTTTTCACATAGATTTCATACCTCCTACAACACATAAATTTTAAAACGTATAAGTAAACTGATTTATGCTAATGGAAATTCAAGACAAATTCTTAAACTTACTTCTCCCATTCTTGCAACCCATCGTGCTTATTAAGGACCCATCTACGAACTTGTTCATACTACACTTGGGTTAAAATTATATCTTTACCATTATCTGCAGGCATCTCACTAGCAAACTTGTCATCATCGTCTAAAAACAACTAACGGGTATGTTTATGAGTGCCGTCGCCTCCTTTCGTCATATACACCATGCAATAAAGACTAGATTCTTGAACAATATATCCTTCCGCAATACACCCTTCAATATATCTTTTGTTGCGAACATATCCTTTATATATTTTCATCAACCTATGAAAAATATAAATTATAAATAATCAATAGTTGTTTAACTCGAACGATGATGAATAAAAGTGAAATTAGTAATTTACCGTTCAAAAGGATACATCCACCTGTATCTAACAGGACCGCAAGTCAATGCTTCATCGGCTAAATGAACCATAAGATCGATGCTAATATCGAAAAATGCAGGTGGAAAATGTTTCTCAAGCACACAAATGGCTTCTATCAAACTAGCCTTTGCTTTTAATAGACGTTCCCTATTTATCACCTTTGAGCATAAAATGTAAAAGAATAGACTAATGCGATGTATAGCATTACATAGATCCTTATGTTGCGGATAACAATGCTGAAGCAGTACAGGAAGTAATAGTTGCATTATGACATGATAATCATGCGATTTCATATTTATCAGTTCAACATGATTGATACTCACATTATTATGGAAGTTCGAAGAGAATTTGCCCGGTACTTTCAAGTTTCCCAAAATGTTGCAAAATCGTAACTTTTCTTCCATGTTTAAGGTGAAAGTAGCTTTTGGCGTAGTTGTTTTATTTGTTTCATAATCTTCCATCACCCACAATTTTGGTTTTATACCCATGTTTTTCAAATCCTTCCGTGCATTGATGCCATCTTTTGATTTGTCTTTATGACCTAAAATTGTGCTAATGAGATGTTCAGTGACATTCTTTTCTATATGCATAATGTCAATATTATGTCGAACCAAATTTGCTTTCCAATACGGCAAATCAAAGAGGATGGACCTCCTGTACCATGCAGGAACATTTTCATATTCTTCTTCTTCGACTTTCTTTTTTTGTGTTCGACCAATTTCAGGTTTATCTTTACCAACTATCATCTTGATATTCGCTACCTTCTCTTCAACTTGATAACCATTCAATGCCCTTGGAGGACGACGATGCTGTACTTTATTGTTAAAATTTTATTTTTGATCACGAAACTTGTGGTTGGAAGGAATGAACCTTCGATGATCCGTGTAACACATCTTCTTACTAGCAGAAAGATAATAAGAACATGTTTCTTCTCCACATGTAGGACACGCAAAATAGCCATGAGTTGTACACCCCGATAATGTCCCAAATGCAGGATGATCGTGAATTTCCCACAACACCCTAGCTCTCATTGTGAACTCATTTTTGTTAAACGAGTCAAAAGCCATTACTCCTTACCATGGCTGTTTTAACTCGTCTATCAACGGTTACAGATAAACATCAATATCCTTCCCTGGTTGTTTTGGTCCAGCGATCAATAGTGTCAACATTGAAAACTCTCTTTTCATGCACATTGATGGAGGAAGATTATATGGTACTACAATTACTGGCCAACAACTGTAGCGGGTACCTAGAGATGCATGTGGACTGAAACCATCTGTTGAGATTCCCAGCGTAACATTTCATGGTTCAACAGAAAATGTTTTATCAAAAGAATCTATAGTTCGCCACTGCGAAGTGTCGCATGGGTGACGCATTACAGATGGATCTAATTTTGCATGACTATGCCAAGTCATAGCTTCTGCTATCCATGGTATTGTATAAAGTCTCCTCAATCTGGAAATTAAAGGGAAATGTCTCAAAATCTTTTGTGCTACCGTGGTGGCCCTTTTTTCTTCGCTAAATGTTGTCTTATATCTTGGTTCGTTGCAAATTCCACAAGAAACTTTGTTTGCATCATCTTTCCAATATAGCATGCGGTCATTAATGCAAGCATCATAAGATTTATAATCCATCCCAACCAGTTTAATTATCTTCTTCATGTCCGAATATTTTGCTGGTAGTTTGCTACCATTAGGAATTAACTCGTTTATAAAGTCGAGGAGTGCGGTCACACCATTGTCGGAAAAACCGTATTGCGTTTTCAAACCATTCAGCTTCACAATGGCGTATAATTTTGTTATCCCTTTTGGACAAGAAGGGTACAATGGCTCTTTTGCACTATCAAAAAGTGATTTATACTTCTTACTTTGATCGGTCTGCCAGTCGACATCAATGATAGTTGGTTCGTCAACATTATCGTGGAATTGACTTGTCGATTGAAAATTATGAAATTTATCGGCATCCTTGATTAGATCTTCCATTCTGGGATATTCGCCATCATCGACATGCATGGCTTGACTGATGGGATGTTTTTCCTTTCCCGTCAATTCTTCTCCATGAAAATGCCAAATGGTATACGTTTCATCAATTCCCCATCTAAGCAAATGAAAATGAATATCCTCTAATTTAATCTTTTTCGTCATATTCTGACATTTAGCGCAAGGACATGACTAGATTTCCTTATTACCACCATTTACTTCAACGAAATTAATAAACTCCTTCACTCCTTCCAAATATCGTGGAGTTCTACGATTGGATTCTTTCATCCACTGTTTGTCAACGCTAGAAGACATACCGACCTGTGTATCAAATATAACAGGCCATGAATTATTTTTCTTCGACCAAGCAATTAAATAGAACTGGTTTGCTACTTTATGTTAGCCTTCCCTACTTTGATCAAATCTTTGAAGCTAATATTTAATAAATTAAAAATCTAATTTGTGGTTACTATGTTCATGTCTTTTCAGTAATATGCCATGGCTTTTCGCTATATTTTAGAGCTTTGGATATATTCAAACTTTTATACCAACACTACAAGAGGAACAGTGGATTCCATAGATTCTGCTGGTATATGGATCATTTACACTTTGTTGGTGGGTCATCCTACCTCCCATTACAAATACAATAACGTAATTAAATCACGTAAATCTTTTCAATTTAAATGATTCAACAAAATTTCGGCAACACTTCGCTTCAGTTCCCTGGACAGTACACAATTGCGCGTACACAGGGAACATAAAGGAAGTGCTTTCGAAATTTTGAGAACCGTTTAAAATGAAATGATTTACAAGATTTAATTTCGTTATTGTGTTCGTAACTTGTCCAATACAAAGGACAAATCCAACAAATATTGTATATGATGAATATAAACATCCGTTCTGTTAATAAAACGAACATTCACATAACAATCATATATAATACTTATCAAACGGGGCCGAAAAAACTTTCTAAGGCTTTATGCATATGAATATAAAATACTACGTTTGGTGCTCTTCAATCCCTAATTGTACGTATATGAATTTAAACACATATATGTACATTTTCAACATTCAATCCCTAATTGTACGTATATGATTTATATTCCTTATGATACTTCTTAAAGGATCCTCAGTTAGTGCAGCACTAATCTGCGCTGTGAATTATTAGCTATGCCAAAATTTTGAAAATAATAGTTCGGATAATTGGGTCATTTGGTGTGTGGGGTGTTCGCTTGTGGACTACTCAGATGACTTTGAAATGTATTCTAGTGAAGGGCTGAGAATAGTTCTTATGCAATCTGTTCTGATCATTCCTTGAGCAAACATTAATGATTACCTAAGATGATTTTCATTATCAAGGTTTAGAGTTGTATGAATGATGGGATGTGTTTAGTTTAGTTCATTGGTCCTGGGTACAACTCCCTCAAAACTGATGTGCATTTTTTGGGTCCAAAGTCAGATAGAGATAGAGTTATATACAAAATAACAAAAATTTTACTTTGTGTTAACAAATTTATTTTTTTATAATAAACAAACGATATGATATAAGGACATAAATCATAATAAACAAACAATATACAAGTGTAATATTCCTTATCTGTGTAAATCGACATATTTGTCCAAAGTTAACATAAAGTATCTTATTTGTACTAAACAAACAATACATTGTATATCTAGTCGTGCGGTACACCAATGTCATATGCTACAGTGCGAGCTCAAATTTTCTTTTAAACTGAGCGAGCTCCTTTTTTACTGAGTGATGAACCTCAAGTATTAACAAAGAGGCAAAACTCAATAAACTGAGTGCTTTACTCAGTAGACCGAGTACTTTGCTTAGTTAAAACTGAGCGGTAAGCTCGGTTAAAATCTGAGCAGTAAACTCAATTAATAATTGTGCTCTCAGTTTTAACTGAGGCAAGACACTTGGTTTCAATTATCAAATTTCAAAGCAAAACAATTGGTAACCAACCGTAATAGATTTATATTCTTGAAACAATGAAAATTACAAGATATCATGCACTTTTCTAATAGATTTTTTTTTAGAAAAAAAGTTAAAATTTATTGATAATAGTGAAAAAATTCAGTTATTACCTAAAATTATACTTAGAATATTACTCTGAATTTTCGAAAACTAAATATAATAAATCAAACACCACCTTAGACTCTTTGAATTTTTAAAAACTTAGTGAACCTTAGAATGTTTTTTCTATCAAAACCCGCAAATTAGTTTAAAATCATGTTTAAAATCTGCCCAATTTTAAGTTAACTTATTTTTTTATTATTAAGGTTTCTGAATCGGTAGAACTGACAACTCCTTGTTATGTATGAAATTTGGAACTTGGAAAGTGGTAGGGTTGGTTGGCAACAGACTATAAGCATATAAACACACGCATCACACTCACAAACACTCAACCTGACATGTAATCTTCCAGTTTATATTATGTTTGCATTAAGTCCCTGACCCTGACATTTAATTATGTTTTATTGATCTTCCAGTTTGTATTATGTTAGCACTAAGTCCCTGATCCTGACTTGTAAATTGAAATGTATTATATAAAAGGTATATCCTATAACATGAATTTGTATTTTTCTAAAAAAACTAATAATCAGTCTCATTCTTGTATATGCTTTATTCTTAGTCAGTAACTTCAGCAATATAAAAGTTGGTCGAGGATGCAACTTCAAAGGCATCAAATTCTAACATGTTTTTATTAAGAACCCATCAAAATGTTTATTTCAACTTCAAATATGAAGTGGCTTTGGAATTAAAGATTCATGATATGGTTTTGGATTTTCCTGATTTTTCCAACAAGAAAAGTTCATAACTAGAAATTTTTGCTAATTACTTGCTCAATTAATATTGAGTTTGTGATATTTTATAGTTCTCGCTTTTTGTTTCCTTCAAATCTGTTGGTGATGCCACCAGATTGGACTAAATACTTGAAACTGGAGTTCCTGATGAACAATGCCCATGCTGAAAACATACTCCAGGAAGCTACCAAAAGCTCCCAATAAGATAACAAGAATAGCGGTTATGAGGTTGACTTTATAATGTTTTTCTTTTGAATAATCTGCCTTTAGGTTTTATATTGGTTGTAAAAATAAATTTCATGATTTTTTAAAAATATAATCATAGTCATTAAAGCTAGCACGAGCATAAAAGACGACAACCCAAGCAACAAGATGTTTAAAATCAAGCTAGGGCCGTCTATTTATAGTAATTTAGATGTCCAATTTAAAGTTTAAACGTCTAAATGTACTCAAAATTACCTTGTAAACCCTTGACTTAGTTTTCAAAATCAACCAGATGTCTAGCTTCCAAGTTGTATTTGACTTAAACTTTTCGTAGTTACTTTTTAAAAAGGAAAATATGGAAAAAGGAAAAATCCTACTGAAATGTTAAATTTATGTAATATATGCTTTTACCAGCATTAAAATTTTAGTGTCTGAATGCTTTAACAAACAAGGATGACATCAAACTTAAAATCAGACTGATTTGCATGTGATATTTTATCTAACTATGAAATATGCATCAATCCCGTAACACATGCTAAGGGTATACTGCAGTTCAATTTATATTATAGTGCTTTGAAATTTTGACCGCCTGCTTTCTCAATTTAATGCGATTTACACAACTGCAGTGGGTGTACATGTTTTTTCTTTCTTTTCGAGGAGGTATAGCTGATTTGATTTATTTTTACAAGAACTATATCCAGTCCATATTTCTTATTTGGTTGAAGATATAATATTCATTTAATTAGTTTAAGCGGAGTGTTTAGATAGTAGAAAATGAGCAGATGTCTGATTCATCCAATGATTTGAACACGTTCCGATGTCCAACAGCTCATTTTCCACATGTTGGAAAACTAGGCGGTGATCGGTTCCGAATTTCTTGATGTGTTGTTGGATATGTAAAAAAAATGAATTTTTATATCCTTCACTTTTCACTAATTTTTGGAAAGGTATCGATATGACTTAGCAATTAGTACAACCATATTTACTTATTTCACTTATTTTTGGAAACTCGGCTAATTCCAAATTTACCCTGTGAAGCATTTACAGTCAAAAGATGGTAGCATGAGCATAAAAGACGACAAACCAAGCAACAAGATGTTTAAAATCAAGCTAGGGCATCTATTTACAGTAATTTAGATGTCCAATTTAAAGTTTAAATGTCTAAATGTACTCAAAACTACCTTGTAAACCCTTGACTTAGTTTTCAAAATCAACCAGATGTCTAGCTTCCGAGTTAGACATCCAAATTCCTATTTAGGCGTTTAAACATAACTCAAAAAAGGCCACCAAACAACAAACAAAAGCAATAAATACTCGCCATAAACACAACCACACAGATGAATCAAAGCAAAAGTGCATTAAATTTCTCCTACCAACCAGCAACAAAGTTCAAGTCAAATACAACTCAACAGGATTCTTTGGTCTTACAGTTGGATCCATATTAAAGTCAAACCTTAAACGCAATGTTTTGGAGAAAAATCAACGGATCTTCAGATTCCCCGTTAGATCGGTAGAAAACAAATTGAAATCCTGATTCAATCGAGATTGTTAGAAAATAAAACGGATCGACGACAAATGATTGAAACGAAGAACAGTTCCATACCTTGAGTCAATCGAGATTATGGTCTTCTTTTGAAATCGCAAGCTTCACTTTGGAATCAGACAGTAAATCGACGACAAATGATTTGGGATCGACAGTGATTTTAGGGTTTAGCTCTCGTTTTTTTGTTTTTGTTTGGGAAAGTGAGCGTACAGTGATTTGGATACGGTGTATTCTGGAGTAAAGGGAGCGTACTGGTTTGACCGGGTGGTTAGGAAGTACATTTCCCATTTTGAACGGCCTAAAGCCGTTGCAAAATTTGAAAACACGGGGACCAATTCTCTGATGAGCTTTGCAACGGCCTAAAGCCATTGCTAATTTGCAACGGCCCAAAGTCGTTGCAAAGCTGCCGCATTAAGGGGTTGCGAATTTCCCATTATGGTGTAGTGTCTTGAACTGGCCTATTTTACGTTCAACTACTCTGTTTTGTTGAAGGGTTCTAGCAAAAGAAAAATTATGAGTTATTCCCTTTTTATTACAAAATCTTTTAAAATTTTAATTATTGAACTCTCCACCGTGATCACTACGTATCGTTTTAATTTTTAAAGATAATAAATTTATAATTCTTTTAGCAAAAGTTTTGAATTGATCAAAAACATCACTTTTATTTTTAAGAAATAGTTTCCAAGTGAATCTAGAAAAATCATCAGTTATTACATAAACATATATATTGTGATTTATCGATTGAGTCTGGGATGGACCGAATAAATCCGTGTGAATTAATTCTAATGGTTTCGAGGTTGTAATTTCTTCTTTTGATTTAAACGAACTTCTTTTCAATTTTTCGAATTGACATGAGTCACATAAATTATTGGAAAAATTGACACAATTAATCCTAAGTTTCATGTGTCTTCCCATATTAATCCATAGTTTGGATTATTTTTAATTAATCCCAAGTTTGGAGGGTCCTTCTCATATTGATCTCGCCTACCTGTTAACCTGTAATAGCAGGTTTCAAGCTTTAACTTTCCCAAATCAAACCCTCTATCGCTAACATGAAGCTTCTACAGATGGATCTCAACAATTCCTTATTGGCGAAATTACTTTTAGGTCTTCGTTGTTGATTTCTTCACCTCTTCACGTCGTGCTCTCCGATGAAGCATATCTTCTCGACCAGATCAGGAAGGAAGCACAACTTCTTCAAGCCTCACCCGAAGCCTTTTTCTTTCATTTCACCGGAGGCTAATTTTCCATTGCTTGTTTCCACATTGCCCAAGCCTCTTTTTCACGAGTTGGATATGTGCTTATTTGCCACTACGAACCATTTTTCAGATCTATTAGCTTTCTATGGGGTTAGCCTAGTCTCAGGCATTTCATCTCCTGCCTTGCAAACACCATTGTCTCTGCTGTTATCTGACTTGTCCCTAGGTGTTAATGATAGATGGACCGAAATTCCTGTTGCAAGCATCGTATGATAAGTTCGTGATTTGCCAACTTCAAGTAATGAAATGCAAGATTGTAATACTGCTATTGCGAACTTCAATTTTGTCCTTGATGTTGTACGAACTGATATGTGTGATGGTAATTATTATATGGATGCAATTGGGTTTGGTGTAAAATAAGATTCTATTTCTTGATGGAGGGTGTTCCAACAGCTTTAGCTGCGTGCAGCAACTTAGCGTCGCAGTTGGTCAGTTTGAATCTAGTGAATTACTACGCATCTGATGGGTACAGATCCACTGAGGTCAACATTATTGTTAGAGGTTGTGAAAATTTAGAGGAGTTCAAAATCCTATGTGTGTTCAATCCTAACAACTTTGATTTCATCAATGACGACTGCATAATCAGTATTGCAACGAATTGCCCCAAATTGATCATTTAGTTGAACCTGAATTTGAATCGGATCATCACGAATCACAAATCAGCACTACTGCTTTAGGAAATCTTTTTATAGGTCTTACAAATCTACATGATTTGGCAATCGACGTAAAAGTATACAAGAGATGCTCGATCAGCTATCGAGGTTAAAACCCTAAATCCAAATTGACTTTGAAAAGAAATAAGAATTGAGTTGGGAAAGTTAAAGCTCGAAACCTACTATAACAAGTTAACAGATAGAGGGGATCAATATGGGAAAGGATCTCCCAAACTTGTGATTAATTAAAAATAATCCAAACTCAGGATTAATATGGGAAGACACGTGAAACTTGGGATTAACCATGTCAATTATTCCTAAATCATTTACTTTAAACTTCATTTTGGGTAAACCTCAAATTAAATCTAATTTTGAAATTCTAGAAATTTATTTGAAATTTATATGAACGAATCTCTTATGCCAGATCCAAGGGTCACTTGTATTGGCCATAAGACATAAATTATCATAAGAAATTTTCATACTTAGTATATAAATATTTTTCTTTCTATCTCCTTCGAATATTATTTTTGGAATTTTATCATCTATTAAGCATTTATCTTTTTCAAAATTGATTTTATAGCCTTTATCACATAGTTGACGTATACGTAGCAAGTTATGTTTTGAATTCCTAACTAATAAAATATTAGAAATAGTAGGAGTTTCAAAACTACCAACATTGCCAAGAACATACTCCTTTAGAATTATTACCGAAATTGACCATTCCTTTGTCTTCATACACTATATTGTTTAGTAATTTCGGATTTCCCGTCATATGTGTTGAACAACCACTATCCAATATCAATTTGTCCTTTTTGATTTGCACCATTTGACCATCAAGATTTGATTTTTCAACAGCCATGTAACACACATTTTATTGTATTGAACAACAATTCAGTAGACAACTTGATTTTTCAACAGAATACATGCAGACTCATCTAATACTGATGCGATGCATGAATTTAAACTAGTGTTATAAAATATTTCAAAATTTTCCATTTAATACTTCTAAAATTTAGATAATGAAATTTTGAAAACCTATGCTCTAATACCATGTGTTAGGGATGAGAATCAAGGAGTTTTAGGCAAAAGTAACACTAAAGAGGGGTGAATAGTGTTTAAAGGTATTTATAGAAATCTTAACCAATTAATAATTACTCAAATTACTACATAAATCACAGAATGAATTTCACAACAGAAACAATCACAGATGCAGATATAATCAAAAGTAAAATGCAGAAAAGGAAAGAACACACCGTATTTTTTACTGGTTAGGATTACTCCTACGTCCAGTCTCGCACAACGTTGGATTATGCAGAGTTTTATTAATATCAGTATCCAATTACAACACCTTTTATTTCACGGCTACAAGGTTAACACCGATTCAACACCCTTGATTTCACGTCTGCAATGTTAACACCGCTCATTTTCCTTGAATTACTGTCAACAAGGAATGTAATAACCCAAAGTCCAACAGACTGATTTTTTTTCAAAATTCTAATCTATTGAAACCCGTATTGGTTTGTATGGTATCCTGCAGAAAAGATAGAGATATAATATATATCAGAGCTCAGAAAGCATCTCACAGCAGAATGGATAAAATGTAATATAATCAAACTATAGCCTTACCCAGATAATAATACTTTCTAACCAGTATCCAAAGTTATCATATCTCTGCCACAATTCTAACCTGCAAGTATGTCATGAGGAGGGGGTCATAACACAAGTTCTGGTGATTGGATTTAAACTACACATTTTGGATAACCCTACATATACCGTTCAATTATATTTTCTTGTTTATTAGGTTATTTGAGTTAACAATGCTCAAGGCTTACACACATATCATACCCATCTACTTCCCAGTGGATTAACCTAATACAATATATATGTAGTTATCCCCAACGTTAAAGTACACCCCATGGTACTCCACTCGTACGGTCTCCGTCGTAATGCCAACAGAAATATACGCAGTCCCACATCCTACACCGGAACGACGTTTAGATCTCTGTAAACAACGCTACGTTCCGTATAGATCTGCCATCGCCATGCTACGTAAGCGTATGGACTGCAACCTTCGATCGAAACAGTTACCATCATAGAGTAATGCCCTAGAGTCTACGATACACCACTCAGAGCAGACATGCACGTATCTAGACTTTCTCACGTACATATCGTCAATCGTACTCGATACCTTAACATTTACGATACATAATCCGGAAACGGTGTGCATGTACCCGCACGTATTATCTACTGTGCATTGAGTTCTGTAACAGGGTTGCACAAGAAACACGGAACTCAGTCGGGAGCTTTTCAGATATATGTAAACACAGATGCTATGGTCCGCATTTTCAGTGGCTCTTGTCCCACCTGACCCCTTCCTTAACAAGAGAAAGACCAAAAGAATTGTGAGCAAGTGACGTGGCCTAGAAAAACAACAAACAACATCCTAATTGGCATGTCCCGCAACCAAAGCCTTAATAGCGAAATATCGATGGTCTGTAGGTTTAGCTCTCTGTCTTTGTTATGCTGATTGTCGATGGTTAGTACCCGACGACTGCTATCAAACAGATGGTTAGACCCGACGAAGGAAACCTGATAAAATGGTCGTAACTCGCCTAGTCACAAGGCAACCGGATCGTCAAATCACCTATGCCACCCTACAGCCTTCTGACTGCCCCCTATCGTGGCAGGCAAGGTATACTCACCGGGTAGCAACGTGCATACCTAACCTCTGCGAGTACAGCGTGAACGCTACCACTTTACAGAGGACTACCAAGAGTACCCTCCACATCCTCGAAAGCTGCGTGCTTCCCTTTCCATTCCTCCGAAGCTAGCAAGATATCAGCAGAACCTCAAGCAGAATGGCAGAATAATTAGATGGACGTGCGCTACCCTCGTTCCTCATGACACGACGATGATTTACTCCGTTGGGTTATTCACCTACAGACGTACGGACTGGTCAAAACGCCTCGGGTTACTGTGTTATCAGACCCTATGTCTAGTCATTTAATTACGCGCTTGCTCTACCACATCAGATTTCCATTCAACTTGGTTATTTCAAGTCATATTGACTTCTTATTCAAGTTATCAAGTTCCTCTTGCTTATTAATTTCAGTTATATAACTTAACCCATTTAAGTTCATTAATAAGCCTTTAACAAATTATTATTATTATCAGCAGATTTTTGGTTCTCATGTTTACAGATAACATGTTCTTCTTATCAGCATGATTCAGATTCTCAAGTTTACAGATTACTTAATTTATAATTAAGTACAACTTATTGCATTTCATAAGTTTTCCCCCCTTTTCTCTACTTATTACAAACAAAAGGTTTCATGTTTCCAAATTTACAGATTACTTAATTTTTAATTAAGTACAACTTAGTTCATTACATAAGTTATCACATTCCCTCTATCGTTTATTATAACCTAAGTTATAATTTCCACTTGTCCCGAGGACAAACCTACCTATTATCTTTTCTTTTTTCCTTTCAGGTTTATTCATAATAGGTTATTATCATTCCCCGTTCATTCCAATTCTTTTACTATTGTAACTTTCATTCAATTCCATTAATTCCAATCGGTGCCATTTATTTCTAATTTGTTATATGCATATATATGTTTATGCACCAGACCTCTCAAATTAAGCTGACCGCTTGTGGATGCTGGATTTGTCGGGCGATTCCGGGTAGACTTCTACCAAAAGTTGGACTTAACCTCATGTCTTAGCACCATTGCGTGTATATTCATGCACTAGACTCCTCACATTAAATTAACAACTTGTGGATGCTGGATTTGCCGGGCGGTTCTGGGCAGACTTCTACCACAAGTTGAATTTAACCTCTTGTCTAACTGCGGTTTCTATTTAATATAAATTTAGGCATATCCATTCTTTCCAATTTTACTGTAATCTATTTTTATATGTCATACTTAATATCGTATTAAGTCCATTTTAACTGATTATCATGTCACATGTTCTTCCGAACATGTAATTAACCCCCTTTTAAAGGAATAACATGTAATCATCTAATTATATAATTGTTTCAATCTAACAAATTGACATGTAATTATCTCAATTCTTACAGTTAAGGGTTAAAGTAGTGCCACAAATTAACTTGAAATTATCCCAATTTCACTGTAACTTAACTTACAATATCCAATTAACAAGTTATTAGAACATGTATGTATACAACAGTAATCGTTTCCACATATATTTCACAGATTTACACATTTTAGTAGAATAATCATTTCACCAGATTTACTATACATATTAATGGAGAACGTCAAATGATAAATATATCATTATCAAAAAGGTATAACTTAAATCCACTCACCTAAAGACCTTCCAATTCATGAATCTGGTTTAGGCCTAGGATTCCATGGCTCTCTTATGGGATTTAAATTCTAAACAACCATGAATTCATAATTCTAAGACTAATAAAAAGGGAAATGAAAAGAGAAATTCAAATTAACCATATTCAAGAATTTACCGTACTTTGACTAGAACTCGGGACTCCTATTTGCAGATATGCATTCTCTTCCTCCAATTCCTAGATTAGAACTAGTTATTTAATTTTATGAAGATATCTAACGAAGAAGAATGGCAGAGCTTGGGCGTTATTTCAAAATTTTTAGAATAGGACTAGGCTCTGCTAACATATTTATAGGGGTGCCAGAAGAACGAGATCCATTAGATTCCAAATCATCAAAATCTGGAACGTACAACTTTGTCAAAACACGTCAGAATGCTCGTTGGACCCACCCCTAATGGTTTGACCCATGGGTCGACCCATCCAAGCCGGGGTCGACCCAATTGGGTCATGCGGCGCATTCTTTCTGTTGCTTCCCGTTCTGATTTTTCTTCTAAATGGTAACTCATTCTGGTTTATTTCTTTGATTGATTTCGTACTTCTATATCTTTCAATTAATTCTGAATTCCCTTGTGAACATATTTTTATACCAATATATACAGTCTTCTTAGCGTTTTAATTTTATTATCGCTAGAAAAATACGGGGTGTTACATTCTCCCAACCTTAGGAAATTTCATCCTTGAAATTTAGTAAGGATTGGGTCAAGTAATTCCTCGCACAAATCAAAACCATCATGTGTGCATCCAATTTTGCAACCATTCGGGTACTAGTGCAAAGTATAATTCAACATAATAATACATGAATGAAATGAATGCCTAAGCGGTACCTCCTATATGAATGCAAATTTTTCTTGAAAATCACTTTGAAAACATGATGCACACATCCTAAATATACTAGCAATTTCTATGTAAATGCAATATTTGAAAACCAAAAATACTTTTTCATCCAAAATTTTCCCATACTCTAACTGGCAAGAGCGTAGTTCATCCAATTTTTGCATCCAAAACAGTAGCAGTCCTGAGATTTTGGAACAAATTTAAAATTATATTTAATATAATATTATAAGAAAATATGTCAGAATTTAAACAAATTGATTTTTAAGTCATCGCGTAACCCTTAAAAAGTGAAAATTTGACAACGACCTCAAAATTCGATGAGACAAATTTTGTTGGATTCATAATGATAAATCATTATTGATTTACAAAATGCGCGTCGAACGGAGTCAGTGTGTGGTCGTGCGCGATAAAACAGTTCAGGGTAAAACTGACGCTCAGTTTACAAAGGAACATTATTGAGACGATCTCAGAATTTGATTTCACTTTTTTTTTAGATTCGTAGCGTCGAATAATGGTAAGACTCCAAGTTTCGTGATATCTAGAATCACTATGTGGCCGTGCATGATTTTAAAAGTGAAAAACAGACAATATTTTGACTTTAAAAATTTGTTGTTTGAGCATACGGACTTGGAATTTGACGAAACTAGTTTTGTTGGGTCCGTAATGTCAGAGAGTACTTGTATGTCAAATTTCATCAGAAACGAAATCCGTATGTGATCACATGGATTTTTAAACAATGAAAATGAGCGATATTTGAGTATAATTAAAAATAAGATCACTAAAAAAATAACTAGCCTTCATTATAAATTGTCTCAAACATTCCTAAAGCTAATCCTAATCACAAAACAACGGCAGCCCCTTTCTCTTCTTTTTCTAAAACTAGAAGAGAGTTTCTAAATTCAAAATCAATTCAAGGAAAAATTTATAAATCCCAAAGTTTAGATCTTTGAACTAATAAGAGTGTAGGCTTCGATGTGTATGAGTTTGGTAGTGATTTTGTGTGCCCCGAATTTTCTATGGCATGCGTTCTTTTTGTTCATGTGACTTAGGGTTGAGATTTTTGGTGAATTGAAGCATCAATGCATGTTTTGATTGTTATATTTGAGTTCATGAGGTAGAATAGCATGTTGTGCCCAAATTTGAGGCGATTTGGAGACAAAAAGTGTCGGGACTTTAAGGGGTCAATGCACGTTTGACAGTAAATGGATTTTTAGAAGCAAGCTTGGGTTTGAGATTCATGGTGTTGATATTGTAGAGGATGAGAAGAGATGAATAACGGTGTTTACGGTTTGTGATTTCGTGGAGAAACGAAGGAGAAAGAGGCAGAGGAAGTTTCATGAAAGTGGACATGAAAGACCTGCAGTGTACGTATGCTTTTGGAGGAGGAAGGTGATTAGAGGAGTGATTAGCAAATGATTTGGTTAATTAATTATTGTTTAGTTAGTAGTTAATTACATATATGTACATGAATCTTGTAAAAGTCATAACTTTCTCATACAAACCCGGAATTCAGTGAAACAAGATCCAGTGGAACTGTGTCGACGAGTGCTTCACAATGAAACTGATTTGGAGTTCGTCTCAATTTTTGGCGGAGTGGAGACCATTGGTGAGAAACCATTCACGGAAAAGGGCTAGATGAAAATTAACTGTTTGCTAGTTAATTGTTTTGAGTTATGAGATGATTATTGGTTGATAATATAGGTTTATTAGGATGTTAAATAATGATTAGAATATTAAAAATATGATTTTTAATGGATATATGTATACTTGTTTAAGTATGTTAGAAATTTAAACTTGATTTAGAAAGGAGTTAGATAAGTTAGTGAGTCGTTAGAGAATTATTCATGAGTTAAAAATATGATTTTTAACTAGTACATGAGATGACATGATTTTTAGTAAGTTAAAAATATGAATTTTAACTAGTACATGACATGATATGATTATTAGTTAGTTAAAAATGTGATTTTTAACTAATGTTTGCGATATAGCTTACACAGACGAGATGTAAGTGAAACTATATGGATATCATGAGATCGTAACTAGAATAAATAAAATCAACTACGGAGTAATATGATGATAAAATTTATTAAGACGTTTAGTAAGCGATTAACGATGTAAAAATATTATTTTTAATCGTTATGCAAGTAAATATGTTTGATTTAGTGGTTGATGACTAAAAATATTTATTCATGTTTGTTGATGTTCATTACTGCATACATGCATACATAAATATCTTGTTAGTTCAACACTTGAACTATTCATAAATCATTTGCATTAGAAGCGTTGTATGGATATGTGATACTTGCATGACATACAACGTGGATGGACATTTAGGGCGCCTTAAATTGCATTGGATGTTGAGTATCAATTTATTTATGATTTTTTGTGCGTGCATTGGATACAAGTGATGGACTCTGGATTAATTTAACATCACCATAAAATAGAAAGCAGGGATTGAAGTACACTACATAAGCATAGTTGGAGGCTGGACATACCCATATAAGCATGTAGTTGCTTGATGCTTATATGATGTGAACCGTATTGTATAGGGGTGAGCATTATTTGGTTAAACCAATAAATCAATCAAACCAATTTATTTTAATCGGTTTGGTTTGGTTTTGAAATTAAATCGGTTTGTAATCGATTCGGAAAAATATTTAGTTTTGTTATTGGTTTAACCAAATTAACTGAACTTTTATTATATTTTCAAAATTATCAATATTATAATAAATATTTTAAGTTAGACTAGTTCTCCAAGTAAATTTTAATCATCATTCATGTGTCAAAATCACATTTAAAAAGAAAAAAAATCATAAATAATAATACTCTAATCATATACTCATGATTAATTTCAAATTATAGTTAATATTATAATTATAAGGTCTAAAACATTTTTAGTTTGGTCAAATCGGATAACCAACTGAAGCAACCAAACTTAATCTGATCGGTTTGGTTTGGTTTTCATTTTCATCGGTTTTAGTTTGGTTTGACAGTTTTCATCATCGGATAAACCAAACCAACCAAACGCTCACCCCTGGTGTTGTATTCATTTATTTGATATTATACGATGAGAACAATGACTGGAGGCCAAGTATACCGCATATTGATCATATGTGACAGAAGACATGATTTAAACTAAATTGAACATATAAATAATTTTGCAAGATATAATAATAAACCCTACACAGGTCAGGAGATGACAAAAATATACACGTCACTCTTGCGTAGTTACGGTCCGTTGAGGTAATTAAATTGTACACATTTCCTGGGGGTAGCGTGTAAGGCACAATGGATGTCCACATGATTTTTAATTCCCACACGGGCATTGAGATGATTATTTTTACACATCTCCAGTGTACACATGTTGTATGGATATACTGTGATTTATTGGAGCCTTTTTAGGCCATATGTGATTTTTCAGAGCCCTCCGTACAAAAGAGGTTATGGCAAATTTTTCCGAAAATTGAAGGCTTTAGCTAAATATTTAGTTAATTAAATAGTTTGGAAGCCGTTTAACAAAATGTATATTTTATACGAAAAATATACATTAAATCAAACGAATCGCGCAGTGGTAGTTCGCGTTTTCGACTCATAATTTTAAACAAGTATACCGGAATATTTGACCATTGGAATTTCCTGAAATTAGAACCATTGAATTCGTTTGGAAAGATCTTTCCATCGATAATAAATATGTTAAGATCCAGCGGTTAGATTTTGAGACATGTTAAATTCAAGTTTAAATAAAAACAGCGCCAAAACTAATAACGGCCTGTAATGGAAGATTATTAATATGGATTATTTTTATATTAATAAAAATAGAGAAAAGTTATGTTAAATCATAATAAAAGATTCGAAAGAGTTAGAACCAAATATACTTAGTTGTGGATTTTTATTGTTATTGATTGATTGTTTGGATTGTGCTCGACCAGTTTATGAGCAAGTATGCTTTTACATTTAGCATTGGGTTGGTAGAAATATTTGTATGCTGACACCTCACTATTTATTTCATGATTTGACTATGAGGTGTTTAGCGATGTTTCGTTCATTTCAAATTTAATGAATGATTTTGAAATGAGATTTCTTAAGTGAAAAGAAAGGTATTTCTCGATTTTGGACAGGGAAAGTTTTATAAAAATGTTTTATAAAACATAATGGATTTCGAGGATTGAACCCGATGTTTCTGAAATGATTTAGAAAAGTATTATGTGTTTGACATTGTAGTTCATTACATAATCGATTAGTTGCTTTTGATGATATATCTGTTTGGTGGCAGAGAATTTATTCTCTTGCTTAACACCCTTCTTTGAGACGTACGAGCTCAAAAATTATATGATTAATAGTGACTGATCATATGTGTGAATTGCGAATGTGAAGTACTATAGTTTAAAAGTACTTGTGATTATTATGTTGTGAAATGATTTTCCCTACTTCGGGATATAAAAACAGTTTAGTATGTGGTTAAAGATTCGGGTAACCCTGACGACTAAAAGTATGGGGGAGAGAGGACCCGAGACCTTAAGACTTGGTCAGTGGTCAGGTGTATACCTACTCCATGTATGGGAGGTGCACATATATATATCGAGCGACTAAGGAACCGACCCTTAGCCTTGTTGACGGGAGAAACCTCCCGATATTTGGTTGCATAATGTTTGTATGCATTGTGATATTTTGGAATTCATATTTCCAAAGATTTTGGTTTGAGATTCCAAAGTGAAATCTACTTTGATATAAAAGCTAGATGTGTATTTTAAATGATTTGAAATAAGAAATCTGGAATAAAGTCCAAAGGAATAATTTTTGTAAAGATAATTAGATTTGGAAAATCTAAATTTGGGGATTAAGCCTAAATGTGTAGATTGAGGAATTGCATGTTGTATGATGCATTGTAGATCCGTAGTTTTATTTATGGTAGTTGTATGATCTAGTGGAGAAAACCCTTCCATGTCATACGGCGTGGTCCCGTGATATGCCTCACTTTTAAATAAGTTAAATATAGCTGTAGAGTTTCCCTTTCCAGTCCCATGACTGACTCCTAGTTTGTTTTTCCCTTGCTAACTCGGATGCCCATATTTTCTACATAGGCAGTCGAGTTGTTTGTTGTGCAGATATTTTCCTTGAGCAGGATTCTGGATTGAAGCTTAAAGTTGTATCCGGATCATTGATAGTCTTCCGTTGTGCATTGTATTACATTTATTGCAAATTTTTCTTTCGCTGTGTTATTTTCGATGTACTCTAATATTCTGTACTCTGATGTAACATTTATACAATGTTTATAAAAGTATTTTACGTTTGTTCTGATGTTGTTGTGCGCCCAAAGTTAATAATCCGAGAATTTCCGGCTTTCAAACAGGCCTTGCGGTCGGTTCGAAGGGCGGGGAAATTCGGGTTGTTACAAAAACCTTACCAAGTATCTTTATTTTTCAAATTTCAGAAAATTCTTATTTTCAAAATTTGATTAATTATGTTACAAAAAGGTAGAAAACAGAAGACTTTACATCCCCTTTTTTCTTTTATGCACCTTTTCTATCGATACTTGGAAAAATTTATTCTTATTCGCCTTTTCTCAGAATTTTCCATTTTTCTTTTACTTCCATGTCTGTTGCTTTACTGAATTTGTTGTTTCCTTTTTAATTATACCATTACCCTTTTTCTTATCTTATTTAACTTAATCCTTTGATCTAAGTTTTGTTTCAAATAAGCCTAATAGTCCTTCAACTAAATAGGAAAACAAACACTCTACACAGCTACCACTAAGGGCCAAGAATATCTGGACTATGTCCCCCACAGAAAATTTCAAACCACAGGATCAATGACAGATTTAGGTGTTAACCTAACTACCCAACAGGAACAAAATAATAGAACGATCCCAATAGAAATGTAACAACGGGTTTTACCCTAACAGGATCTAAACACTTACTTGTCCTTGCTATCTAATAGTCACCACTAGTCCTAGATGTGTACCAATGGTCATTTTCAAGTAATATCCTAGACACTAATCCTAGGATCTAAACACTTACGCATTCTACGGGAACTTACCATTACTTCAAGATAATTCTCACTATCGACTTTGTAGCCTCAAAACTTTTCTTGTCTTCTCTAGGCATTGATCCTTGCATACTCTATACTTTTTAAAACATGGTTTGGCCTTTTCCTTTCACTTTTCTTCCAAAAGTTAAAAATATCAAAACTTTATTTTTCCTCACCAAAGCTTACTTTTTTCAAAGCATAAAACATGTCATTTTATAAAAAAAATATAAGACAATTTTTTCTTTCAAATCACAAAAACTGGAGTAGATAAGGACAACTATTTCTCAATCAGGTTTATAACTTGTTCTTGCCTATAAGGTCAGTTCGGTTACTTACTACAACGTGAAAGCATCTACTCTATTCTTAATTTCTACAACTTATTTTGTCTACCCAACCAAAGTTTCTTTATTAAAACAATTATAAAAAAAAATGATTGTTAAAAGAATAGAGATTTCAAAACCTTCTTTATTAAAATTTTTAGCATTCAACAAAATGCAACACCTTTTCATACCATATAACTTGAAAACTAGCGAGCTATACATGCTCTATAATATGCACCTTTCACGAAAGAATTTATTTTAGATAAAATTTTCACAAGAAATCACTATTTCCATAATATACCCCATTTTACTTCAAAAATCAATATGTACTTTTCAAATATGTTCTTTACATATTTTAAAACTGTAACTTTTAAGATCGAAACTTGGAAACACCATAAACCAATTTCTAAAAGCTTTTACAATTTCAAGTTCTTAAAAGTTAACAATGGGATTAGACTCCAAGTGGGTTTCCAAAATTCCTAGGCTTTCCTAGACACTCCCACAAAGTCAATTCTCTCAACTATATATATTCCTAATCCATTTTTCTCTTTTTAACATTTTCCAATTTATAGGTTTTACTGCCAAACCCACTAACCTGAAATACTGTCATATGGGATTTATCTTTCTTCCATACAAAGTATATTGTACACTTCCCACCCAAGTTACCTAAGGGTCTCAGGTTTCCATATTCGCACTTTTAGTGTACAATACAGATATCCCAATTCTCACCATATTATGCTCTTTCTACTTAGGGGTTCCTCTATGGATCTAGGTATATATATATATATAATATTTATATTTTACAAATACAAATACGTTTACTCACTATTTATACAGGAATCCTAAACCTAAGCTTTGATGCCAGATGTAACAACCCGAATTCCAACAGACCGATTTTTTTTTTCAAAATTCTAATCTATCGAAACTCGTGTTGGTTTGTCTGGTATCCTGCAGAAAAGACAGAGATATAATGTATATCAGAGCTCAGAAAACATCTCACAGCGGAATGGATAAAATATAATATAATCAAAATATAGCCTTACCCAGATAATAATACTGCCCAACCAATATCCAAATCTATCATATCTCTGCCACAAATCTAACCTGCGAGTATGTCATGAGGAGGGGGTCAGAACATAAGTTCTGATGATTAGATTTAAACTACACATTTTCTTGTTTATTAGGTTACTTGGGTTAACAAAACTCACGGCTTACACACACGTCGTATCCTTCTGCTTCCCAGTAGATTAACCTAATGCAGTATATACGTAGCTACCCCCAACATTAAAGTACACCCCATGGTACCCTATTCGCATGGACTCCGCCATAATGCCAACATAAATATGCGCAGTCCCACATCCTATACCGGAACGACGTACGAATCTCTGTATAACAACGCTACGTTCCACATAGAACCGCCATCGCCATGCTACGTAAGCGTACGGACTGCTACCTTCGATCGAATCAAATTCCATCATAAAGTAATGCCCTAGAGTCTACAATACACCAGCCAGAGCATTCATGCATGTATCTATACTTTCTCACGTACTTATCGTCAATCGTACTCGATGCCTTAACCTTTACGATACACCATCTGGAAACGATATGCATGTACCTGCACGTATTATCTACTGTGCACCGAGTTCTGTAATAGGGCTGACAAGGAACACGGAACTCGTTCGGGAGCTTTTCAGATACATGTATACACATATACTATGGTCCGCAATTTCAGTGGTTATGGTCCTGCCCGACCCCTCCCTCAACTAGTGAAAGACCAACATAATTGAGAGTTAGCGACGTGGCCCAGAAAAATAACAAACAACATCCTAATTGGCCTGTCTCGCAACCAAAGCCTTGATAGCGAAAGGTCGATGATCTGTAGGTTTAGCTATCCGTCTTTCCGCATCATGCATTACGCTGATTGTCAACGGTTGATACCCGATGACTGCTATCAAACAGATGGTTAGACCCGTGGAAGGCAACCCGATAAAATGGTCGTAACCCGCCCAGTCACAAGGCAACCAGATCGTTGAATCACCGATGCCACCCTATAGTCTTCTGACTGCCCCCTACCGTGGAAATCAAGGTATACTCACCAGGTAGTAACGCGCAGACCTAACCTCTGCGAGTACAGCCTGAACACTTCCACCGCACAGAGGACTACCAGGAGTACCCTCCATGTCCCCGGAAGCTGCGTGCTTCCCTTTCCGGTACTTCAGAGCCAGCAGGATATCGGCAGAACCTCAGGCAGAACGGTAGAATAATCAGATGGGCGTGCGTTCTCCTCATGCCTCATGACACCACAATGATCTATTCCATTGGGTTATTCACCTTCAAACGTACGGATTGGTCAAAGCGCCTTGGGTTACTGTGTTATTAGACCCTATGTCTAATCACTTAATGACGCGCTTTCTCTACCTCATCAGATTTCCAGTTAACTTGGTTATTTCAAGTCATATTGACTTCTTATTCAAGCTACCAAGTTCCTCTTGCTTATTAATTTCAGTTATATAACTTAACCCAATTAAGTTCATTAATAAGTCTTTAACAAGTTATTCTTATCAGCAGATTTCAGGTTCTCAAGTTTATAGATGACATGTTCTTCTTATCAGCATGATTCAGATTCTCAAGTTTACAGATTACTTAACTTATAATTAAGTACAATTTATTGCATTTAATAAGTTTTCCCCCCTTTTACCTACTTATTACAAACAACAGGTTTTAGGTTTCCAAATTTACAGATTACTTAATTTGTAATCAAGTACAACTTATTTCATTACGTAAGTTGTCACATTCCCTCTATCATTTATTATAACCCAAGTTATAATTTTCACTTGTCCCTAGGACAAATATACCAATTATCTTTTCTTTTTTCCTTTCAGGTTTATCCATAATAGGTTATTATCATTCCCTGTTCATTCCAATTCTTTTACTGTTGTAACTTTCATTCAATTCCAATAATTCCAATCGATGCCATTTATTTCTAACTTGTTATATGCATATACATGTTTATGCACCAGACCACTTACATTAAGCCAGCCACTTGTGGATGCTGGATTTGCCAAGCGGTTTCGGGCAGATTTCTACCACAAGTTAGACTTTACATCGTGTCTTAGCACCGTTGCATGTATATTCACGCACTAGACCCCTCACATTAAATTAACAACTCGTGGATGCTGGATTTGCCAGGCGGTTCCGGGCAGACTTCTACCACAAGTTGAATTTAATCTCGTGTCTAAGTGCAGTTATAATTTTTTGTTTATTGTAAATTTAGGCATATCCATTCTTTCCAATTTTATTGTAATCTATTTTTACATGTCATACTTAATATCATATTAAGTCCATTTTAACTGATTATCATGTCGCATGTTCTTCCTAACATGTAATTAACCCCCTTTTAAAAGTATAACATATAATCATCTAATCATGCAATCATTTCAATCTAACAAATTGACATGTAATCATCCCAATTCTTACAGTTAAGGTTTCAAGTACATAATATGCGACAGATTAACATGTAATTATTCCAAATTCACTGTAACGTAACTTACAGTATCCAATTAACAAGTTATTAGAACATGTATGTATACAATAGTAATCGTTTCTACATATATTTCATAGGTTTATACATTTCAACAGATTAATCATTTTACCAGATTTACTATACATATTAACGGGGAATGCCAAACGATAAATATACCATTATCAAAAAGGTATAACTTAAATCCACTCACCAAAAGGCTTTCCAATTAATGAATCTGGTTTAGGCCTAGGATTCCATGGCTCTCCTACTGGATTCAAAATCTAAACAACTATGAATTCATAATTCTCAGACTAACAGAAAAGGTAAAAGAAAAGAGAAATTCAAATTAACCATATTCAAGAATTTACCGTACTTTGGCTAAATTTCTGGACTCCTATTTGCAATCATGCATTCTCTTCCTCCAATTCCTAGATTAGAACTCTCTATAACTAGCTATTTTGTTTTCTGAAGATATTTGAGGAAGAAGAATGGAAGAGCCTGGGAGTTATTTCAAAATTTTCAGAATAAGACTAGACTCTGCTAACATATTTATAGGGGTGCCAGAAGAACGAGATCAATCGAATTTCAACTCATCAAAATCCGAAACGTACAACGTAGTCAAAACACGTCATGAATGCTCGTTGGATCCCCCTTGGGTCAACCAACCCGTGGGTCGACCATCCAAGCCGGGGTCGACCCAATTGGGTCCAGCCTCGCATTCTTTCCGTTGCTTCCTGTTTTGATTTTTCTTCTAAATGGTAACTCATTCTAATTTATTTCTTTGATTAATTTCATACTTCTATATCTTTCAATTAATTCTTAATTCCCTTATGAACATATTTGTATACTAATATATACAGTTTTCTTGGCGTATTAAGCTAGAAAAATACGGGGTGTTACAAGGAACACACCATATCCTTTTCAATTACAACCCTAGAACTCTTGAATAACACTTCCAAACAGCGAGTATTTGATAGAGAATGAAAATAGAAGAAGAATGATATAATTTTTGTTGAAATCAACTGAGTATAAGTGTAGAAACTTAGAAACTTAGAAACTTAAGAAGAATAGTAGTGGTATGTAAAGTAGTGAAGAAGGAGTAGATATATATTGAAAAAATTCGAAATCAAGCCCTTTATACAGTGTTCCAAGAGTCACAACCGTTCTTGAAACATTTTAAAATGAAAAGACACATCTTTTTAAATTTAAAAATTTGTGACAGTTATATGTCGACATGTCAAAAGATGTATGTCGACATATGTTATGAATTTTAAATGTAAATTGTTTTTAAAAGTTTTTAAACAAATTTATATATTCTGAAAATTCCTGAAATAATACTAGTTGTTTAAAATATATTTTTTCAAGTATAGAAACATAATAGAATATAAAATAAACATATGATTTAAAAACTACACATATAAATGATATAAAACTATATAATATAACTATAAACATATATAATTATAAAACTGTATTATATGCAAATATATAAATATAAGAAACTTAGAATGTATAAATATATTTGAAATCATAAATCCTTAAGAAAATTATTGTTGATAAGAGTTTGAAATCCATTTTGAAACAGTTTGAAATCAATTTAAAAAGAGATTATTTGAAAATAAAATTTGAGTGCTATTCAGAGTTTTACATATTAACCAGACTCTGTTACTCTGATAATCTTGAACTCTTGATACTTATGAGTCTTGATTCTCCTTTGAAATCTTGAATCTTTGAAACTGTACAGTCTTCAATATTTATTATTTGCTTACAAATCCTGCATATATATATATATATATATATATATATATATATATATATTTGGATAAAGGTATTAGTATATATTTTATAATCAATAATGATAATAGTTGAAACAAGGTTAATGTCAACATTCCATTATCCAACAGTCTATTTTTTTATTATAGATTTTTGCTGCATTCACAGAGACACACGCATGTCAGCTTATTTCTTTTACTAGGTTGTCACTTTCGATTTTAACACACGAACGTAGGCCGTACTACGCAGACTGCCAGATAAAAAACAAGCCGAACAACCTGAAGGGGGCTTGAAATGACTGAAATGCTCTTATACATCAGCTTGACGGAGAATGGAACATGCAGAAAGATTACATAGAAGACCCAAATAAATGGTGGAAGCACTACAACAAAATAACCCTATTACAACGGTGGAAAACCGTTGTAATATACATTTTACAACGGTGAGCTAACCTTCGTGTATTAAGAAGTTGTAATAGACTAAAATCTTTTACAACTTTTTTGCACCGTTGCAACACCGTTGTAATATGTATATTTAACAACTTTTTTCCACCGTTGTAATAAACTTTATTACAACAATTATGCACCGTTGTAATAATATCTACTACAACTATTATGCACCATTGTGATTGACAGTTGCGTTTTAAAAAAAATAAACATCTTTTGCAGCTGAAATGAACAATACACTAAATATAGCGATACTCCATAAGCAAAACAAATATTACAGTTATTTGCAAACTAATTTATTTAAATACTCAAGTTTTCAATATTACAAACAATAATTTTTAGAAAATATTTAGCGTATTATTACATGATCATACACCAACTTGCGTGCTTGACATCAAACAACAATGACACAAAAAAAAAACACTTCCGAACAAACAGGCCTGGAAACATGACATGAGAGATTCACTTGCAACACCATTAAGTTGAGTTCCTTGACTTGCAACTAAGAGGAGGCAAGCTGCCAATCGAAGCTGATGCATCCAGAATTCCAAAAGATAATTAATTCATCTCAAGTCACCCCAATAGCATAAGAACCACAACTTCAACATAGCAACACTACAGACCAATACACATCAACCAGAGAAACACCTGGCCTCAAACAAGCTGACACACCAAGCATAGAAGATAACGCAACAACACTACAAAGTTACAAACACTGTAATAAGCTCATGTGCCATACTAGAAAATTTTCATTAAAAGAAGAAACAAGAACTGTTATCTTTACCTTTGGGGTAGAATTCCGCCAAAAGAGATTCCTCGCTTGTCATCAAGTTCACACATGCTTTGGATAGTGCGTTTGAGCTGTAAATAAAACAAACAATTAGTAGATAGTTTTCTGTTAAATTATTAATAATCAATAACATCATAACTGAACTAAGTGTTAAAACTTCTGCATAACACATGATATGGGATGAATAATACTATGAGCTGGAGAGTCAATAATAAGAGAAACGAATACCGCATGGAAGTGGTATTTTGAGCTCAATATAATTTTTTTGTATCTAGTTTTAAACTAAATTAAAAAAATTTATTTTTTATCTTTCTAATATGATTGTGGACGTTTGCGGATAAACCGCATAACAACTTTTAACATTACTATTGATGATCAATAAACTTACTTACATATGAGGTTATACATAGTTTTTTTTTAAAACATAAAAAGTGTCCTACAAATCTCTCGATTTACCATTTTGATTTCTGAATGTGGTGTTTGGATTACTTCTTGGTTTATTTGTCAATACAGCATGTTTTGAAAGCAAGAAATTGCATACGTTATGGCAATGGCAGGAATGTAGAACCATCTGCTTAGTCAAAACAAAAACTTTTATACAGTTAAAAATTGAACCAACACAAAAAAGAGAATCAAACCCCTCTGCTGTTAAATGTTAAGTGTAACTTAACATTAGCATTACCAAGAAAATAAATATATCTGCATGCAAGAATGAAAATAATATTGATATAGACTATTAAATAGTCAAAAGGGGGAAACAGTGGATGCTATATCCAACTCAATAGTACTAAAATGTAGAAATCAACAAACACAAAATGATTTTTTACAGGCATATAGCTAAGAAATGCGAGTAATAAATGGGTTTCTAGAGTCATATAACAAAAAAAAAATGACATTCTAAATCTGGTACAATATTGCCAGTAGTACATATAGCTGATTGCAAAAGTCGGTTCATTCCAACAAACGATTTGGAAGAACCCATAGCCTTCCCGATCCAGAGTTAAACTGGATCGCAAAAATTGTAAACTGTACAAGCTTATTTTAGAACGAATTGAATTGCAACTTCAATTTAAACATCCAATTGAAACAAAATCAAAAGAGACTTACTTCAGCATCGCGATCTCGGTACAACGATCAAAAGGATAAAAGAACAGGAATAGGATTCAGAGGCAAGTTTAGTTATGGCTGCTATTTTCAGATAATTTACCACTTATGATTTCTAAACCCTAAGATTTAGGGTTTTAGAGTTAGGGGAGACCGTGAGAGTTGTATTTGTTTATCGTGTTTACAGACGAGATGAAGGGCACAAAATTTTTTGAGGAAGGGCATGGGCGAAGGAAGAAGGCGGAAGGGGAAATAGAAGGCGAAGGGCGCAAGATTTTTTGAGGAAGGAGGAATTGGGGATTTTGATTTTGACATACAGATGAGAACTGGAGAGGTCGGCCGATAGAAGGCACTAGAAATACAAGACGCGAATTACGTGAGAGCCAAATTTTCAAATTTACCTCCCATAAGTTTCATTGTTTTGTATTTAACATGATGTCGGTTTTCATCGGTTACAATTAATATTTCACCAAAACTAAGAGAATTAAAAATTATAATTTAGAATTAATAAGTAATATAATTTAGAATTAATAAGTAAAATTTTATATTAAATATAAATATAATATGAATTTCTTGAGAATTGATTTTTATTAAAATATTAAATATTATTGATTAATAATAATTATTATTAATTATTACCTATTTCTTTAAAGTTATAATTGAGTTCCAACTATTAAAAGATAATTATTATGTAAATGTTATTGATTATATACTATTAAATATTTAATAGTAATTCTTAAAAAGTAACTATTATTTGTTAATCATTAATTAAGCGGTTTTTATCTAATTTAATAGTAATTGGTATTAATTTGTAAATTTATTATTAAATATGAATCATTCTTAAATGTTAATATTACTAATTAATTAATATAAGTTGTTATTAATATTTAATAGGCCTCTAATACAAGAAATAGAAAAAAGAGTTACTAAAAATAAGTTTAAACAACTTTCTAATTTAACTATTGATTATCAGACATTAATTAGTATATATTAGCTATTACAATAAATAAAAAAGAAAAGTTGTGATACATATGTTTATTACAACAGTGATTTTTTCACAGTTGTAAAAAACATTTATTACGACAATGCGTTGTGCACAGTTGTAAAAAAACATTTATTACAACTGTGCTTTTCGCACAGTTGTTAAATTAAAGTTGTAATATGGTGTTTTTGTTGTAGTGAAGATTACGGGTCGACGCTGTAAAAAATACAAGCGCAACTCTCTCATCAGATTCCGTTAGCTGGACATGCTTTATGAGGGTGTCGTCTCGAAGGGCACTTGCGTTTATCCAATTCCTCCGGTCGCTCCATTCAACGTCGATAATACGACTTTTTATGAATATTTTTTGCAAACCGATGTACTTCCTCTGCCGACAACTGGTTGTGCTCCTACATCATTGTTTTCTACAGCTCTTCATATAAAGGGCGTGTCCAAGAGCAGGTGCAATGTTGTAGTCGGTTGATAACACCATACTTTGCCTACCATGTTTGGGAGCTGAGTATGATGTTACGGAGCGACACAGGGATGTAAGATATCTTCGAAGAGACCTCGAATGATGAGGTCTAGGCTTTTGTCTCGTACTTGATCGTCAACTTTCCGTATGGGTAGCATGTAGTGTGCTTAATGTATTTTTTCTTGTTATTGTTATATGTACTGTTATTCGATTCTATTATATTATTTTGAAAAAAAAAATCTGCACTTTCTACTAGTTTTACCACTACAAAATTTCTGTTACAAACAAATATATACAACAATTCAATACACCGCTCAACACTACGTTCGTTTTAACCGTTCAAAATCACAAAAACTACATGTTCAGTTAATCTCTCGTCAATTCGTTCATTTCAACCGTTTGTCATCGTCTAGAACGGAGCCTAGTGTTTCCTTTTACTTTATCTTAGTTTATTAAATATATAAATGAACGGTCACGATTGAGTTGGCATAATGGATCATTTGAATTTGTGAGTCAAAATGGGTTTGGTGAGTTAAGTGCAGTATCATGGACCAAGGAGACATCATATCACTCTCTTCTCAGCTTTATAAATAAGACGCTGCTCTTTTCAACCAGCCACGCAAATTCGAAGGAAAACATTAATAAAATAAGAAAGACGGATAATCTCGTCTTTCCTTTCCTTTCTTAATCACAGGCGGCGGATATTCTCATGTTCCAGTTCCATTATTTCTTTCTTCTTTTGTAATAAAGAATCCAAACCTATCATTTTCTAGTTTAGGTGAGAAAAAAAAGAGAGCTATTTTGCTACTTTTCAGTTTTGTTCTGATTCCAGATCTCAACGAATTCGTTACGAATTGCAACGTACTGATATATTATCTTTATTTCCAGCTTTTAGGTGGTCTAAGTTTTAAGCAAGCTCCACTTTCGAGATCGTCCATTTTATTTTTCACATAGAAAGCTCACGGCTGATAGTTTTCTGGCAATCAGAAATTCATGGCTGCAGTTTCCGGGCAAGCCTTCAAAATTCGAAGTGATTGTGCTTCTCTCTCTGCTTCAAGCTTGAATAACAATAGGAAAGCTGGCAGGAGTGCGAAGTTTTTCTGCGTCTCCAGACGAACGAATGGATATGTACAGTTGGAAAGCAGTTTTGCAGGGAAGGGCTTGCAAGAACTAAACATGCAGAAGAAATTGAAGAAGAGGGTGTCGGCTGGCCCCACTATGATGTCACTCTCGAATGTCCCGGAGAAGCCTCTCGGGTTGTACGATCCGTCGTTCGATAAGGATTCTTGTGGCGTTGGATTTGTTGCTGAGCTGTCTGGTGAATCTAGCAGGAAAACTGTAAGCTTTTACTTCGCGTTTTCGGAATTATTGTATTTTGTGCTTTCTATCTGTCTTTGTTGAAGTATATTTCGTGATGTTTATTTGTTTTTTTTTGTATTCTTACCAGACAATGTATTTTTTTGTTGGATGTGACAACTAACTGTTTTATTTGAAGGAATGACGTTTCCAGTCTTTTATGGTCTAATCCGTACTATTTATCGAAGTAAAAAAAAGAAAAAAGAAATGTCACTTGAAATTGGTTTGATGCTATTCAACGGCTGGTTATTTGATTCAAAATGCTAAAACAATTTTGTTCTCATATTTTTCAGCATCTTTCACGATCTCTTTTGAATATTTAAGGAATAAGAAGCAATTGAATGTTTGTTATCTTTGTTTTCTTTGTGCTTAGCTTCTCTAGTTTGATTGCTATAGTTTTTAAACGATTCATTATTTCTTGGTAGTATTCTGAATATATATTTTGGGTGCATGGCAGAGATCTTTCATTTTAGTGTTATCAGCTATATAACATCATGTTGAATTGTGGAACGAGAAACCAATTTCCATCATTGGAGTAATATAACTTTTGACATTTGTATGTAATTTTTGTAGGTAACAGATGCAATTGAAATGTTGGTTCGCATGACACATCGAGGAGCTTGTGGGTGTGAGACTAACACTGGTGATGGAGCAGGCATCCTTGTTGCACTTCCACATGATTTTTACAAAGAAGTATGTGTATGTTTGGTAACTTTTTATACAGATAAACGAGTGATCCTCGTTAGCAGGACTATAGAAGAGCACTCATGGATGCCCTATGAAACACGAAATTTAGACCACATGAATTGTGAATCATTGGATTTGTTTGTCTTTATATGAAAACTGAAATTTAGAGGATTTTATACATATGTGTATATGTATATGTATACACACACATGCCGCGTAACCTCTTGATTTACACCACACTTTCCTATTTAAATAACAGAGTTGGTGGAAAGTGAAAGAAAGTAGTATTATTTGTTTTTGAATTTGATATTTGTTGTATTGGCTCTATCATTGCAGTAATTACATTAATTTTTTTTTGATAGGTGACCAAAGATTTGGGGTTTGAATTGCCACCTACTGGAAGCTATGCAGTTGGCATGTTCTTTTTGCCAACTGATCTCAATCGAAGAGAAGAGAGCAAAATTGTATTTTCAAAGGTATCCGGATTTTGGGATATTTTTGTTTGCTGAAATATATATCATATTTTAACAGGATGTAACGGTAGGATCATTTGCAGTGGTTTTATTTCACATCTAGAGCATTCTCTTAATGCATCTCTTCCATTCCGCAAGAACACCTTTTCCCTTTTCCAAGATGTCACAAGAGACCAAATAGTTTTAATTTCGTTTCTTCTGTTTTAATTTTAGAGTAACTTTTCCACTTAATATTATTGAATTATTAACATATGCTAAAATTTAATGGTTGGTGAAACATTATTCTATAGTCTATACAACCTACCACATCTGATGGCTAGTTTAAAATATTCAATTAACTTACGCAAGTTACACCTGTATTCTGTGAGCCCCCACTTTATTTCTTTGTCAAACACAATTGGAAGGGGATTAAAGTAGCTTTGATTGCTTTAATACTAAAATAGTTCTATTACCTTATCACCTTCCACATGAAATCCTCTGTCCTCATTCTATGTGCTCTCCCTAAAACGAGAACAGAGGAACAGTGCTTATCACCTAACTTTTTCTTTGTGTATTTGTCTGCTTATTATGATATGTACCACCAACTACTCATCATTAGTAGCTACACAAACATAGGCTGAGTTGGACCATTGCTTATTTTGGTTTGCACCACCACCGGCACCTACCCATGACGTACATGAGCTGAGTTCGACTAGATCTTAATGGTTGTTTTAATGTGTTTGGCACAACTTAACAAAGTTGTTCCCTGGTGGATGCAACTTACATAAGAAATTTTCTTATGTTTTTTATGTTCTATTATTATTTTGTTTTATATTCTTCTATAAATAATATTTTTGATAATTATAATTCATATTTTAATTCAATTTTCCAGTTGAGTCTGTGTACAAATTTATAGTTATGCATGAAATGTGGGGAGATAATACTACAGTAGTAAGAGGCAGCTCTACATAGAATTCAGACCCGGTTCTGAGACTTTTGATGCCCGGTGTGATTTACTAAATGATGCCTTCAACGTAAAATTTTGCACAATGATACTAGATAATATTTGTATTGCATAGTTAATATTTGAATATTCAATACTGTTATTATGGGTTAATAGTGCAAATAAAAACAACATGGTATAATACAGAATACAAAAAATAATAAGTCTAATATGGAGAAATTTACATAAAAGACTTGAACTTCAACTACTAAAAACCCCGTTGCTTCCATTGTATCACTGGAAAGTTAGCACAATGTCATGCAGCAACTTGCACATGCATGTTGATTTCAAAATCCATAGCGGTTCATTGTACTGGATGGAACCAAATCCTAATTCAATTAAAAGCACTGCCTATATAAGCAAAATATGGCATGAAACCAAATGTCTATCCATACACAGTTTAGGCAACAAATTATGTGAAGAAAACTAAAACCCACTAACAAAAATGAAATTATACAAACAAATGTGATCTCTAAACTTTTTGGAAGTAGGATGCTCATTAAAGCATCCACGTGGTTGTTTTCGTGAAAACATTACAATCACCTTTTACTTATTTTTTCAATTTAGAATTACAGTTCCTATCAAAAAAGTCAATATTTGCAGTAAGATAAAGTCATGTTATTTGTTACAACACTTTGTTCATCATACTTTCAAAAGAATATTTATTTTTGAAAGAACTTCACGTTTAGAGATTTCAATACATTTTAAACGGTTATATTTTTCTATTGTATTTTGCAAGAATTATAAATGAACCTTCATTTTATGAAACTATTTTCTATCTTTCACTGACAGTAAGCTGCATGTTTGTACACTTAAATACAACCACAAATATAATCTCATATCAACTTTAGTAAAACTTCCAAAAGCCTTCAATTTGGATAACATTAAAAAAGTCATTATCAATGCATGGAATTTGGACTAATGTTTGCTGCATAGTCAATTTCAGAAATTAAAAGCATAAGCGCTCTATCATCTTCACCCCATATAATTGAAAAAAAAGAGAGTAAACATTATAGATATGCTGTTTTCTGTAAGCCAAATTGAATCAGTGAATCAGGTTATAATGCATTGCTTGCGAATCAATTCAAATTGTGTACCGTATGATTTGAAATTAATGCATACTAAAATAGGATAATTTAGATATTAGGGTTACCTATTTCAGAAATTGAAGCTCAGATCAGATTTTGTGTTCAGCGTCTTTTTCTTTTTCTTCGTAATTGGTTTCTTCCTCCTCATGCAATTCTGTCTACCACGAATTTCCGCCGTTCATTTTATTTTATGCGTTACTTTTTTGCCTGTGAATCTTTTATGCCTCTGCGGCATTGCTGCCCTGTGCAGTGGCCCAGTTAGCACTGGGCCAAGGCCGGCTGTGATAGAATACCTCCTTTTGGATTGAAATAAAGTTCATGCAATTATCTCGTCATTTAACCAGTTTCTGATACTTATGGTCATTAGATAAACCAGTCTTGATTATGTATGTTTGGATGCCCTTCAAAATGATGTTAGTATCATTCTCCATGTACAGATGTATTGCTCTCAATGATGTAATCTGCCATGCGGCCACCCTTTAGTCGAAACATAATTCTGCCAAGTTATTGTTGTTGAACCTTGTTTATTAGGTTGCTTAATCAATAGTTGCTTGGATTTTCAGTTTAATTTATCATTATTTCACAAAGTAGAAGTACAACAACATTTTGTTGTTGTACAAAATAGAAGTACATACATGCTAAAAATATCGAAATTGGAAAATATGAATTAAAAGTACATATCTTTTTATTTATTATATTACACACTGGTTTTACCTTGGGCTAAACAAAACAAAACAAAATATCTGGTTACCAGGTGGCTGAATCGTTGGGTCATGATGTTCTTGGGTGGCGCCTTGTTCCAACTGATAACACAGATTTGGGAAATTCAGCTCGTCAGACTGAACCTGTGATTGAACAAGTTTTTCTTACTCCAAGTCCAAGATCTAGTGGTGATTTGGAGCAGCAGGTTCTTACCTTATTTAGTTGATCCACCCAATTTCTTCGATTGTAATTTTTTATACAATTTTAATTTTCTTTAGATGTACATTCTGAGGAGAATTTCTATGGTAGCAATTCGGGCTGCTTTGAATTTACAATATGGGGGAATGAAGGACTTCTACATATGCTCGTTATCTTCAAGGTTAGCTGAGACTTTTGTTATTGGATGCTTGCACCGACCTTATCATCACTATCTCTTATGTTCATCTATTAAACGTAGCATAAATTCGAATTTTGGGCTTGCAGTAGCATCTTACGTTTGTTATTACAAAATATGTCATATGACTTATCCTATCCAATCAATAATACCTTGAATCACATTTCTCTCGTGTGCTAACAGGACTGTGGTCTACAAGGGACAGTTAAAGCCTGATCAGTTAACGAAATACTATTACGCAGATCTTGGTGACGAACGCTTTGGAAGTTACATGGCACTGGTATATACACATTCTCCTGAATTTTAGAAGTTGTATGGAGTGCGCTTAGTAAGTAACAAATATAAGTTTTTTTTGACGAAAAGGATTTGGAAAATGTCCATTTTGATACTTGAATTGGGTGCATTGAGATAGATGGTAACGAGTTGCATAAATTTGAAACCAGCACGGACACTTATTTTAAAAAATTCATGATGCTGGACGGAATTATATTATGTTGAGTAACATCAAGTTTACTTTTGAAACCAATCCTTTTTTTTTAAATTGGTCAATATAACTTCAGATGCTGGGAAATAATATGCTAATTTGATATAATTCTATGCAGGTGCACTCTCGATTCTCCACAAATACCTTCCCTAGTTGGGACCGAGCACAGCCAATGCGGATTTTGGGTCACAACGGAGAAATTAACACCCTTCGTGGGAACGTGAACTGGCAAGATTCTTGTGCTATAATAATATGATACTGCTGATTTCTATCTCTGTGATAGCTGTTTCCAACCAATTTTCATTCGTGTTATTAGGATGAAAGCACGTGAAGGACTTCTAAAGTGCAAGGAGCTTGGATTATCAAAAAATGAGATGAAAAAGATTTTGCCTATTGTGGATGCTAGCTCTTCCGATTCCGGTAATATTGGGTTAATTGATAATCCACTCTTGTCTCTGTCATGGGAATATTATACCGATACGATGGCATGTGGTGTTAAACATTGAGCATTCTTTCATATTTTTATTGTTTTTTAATTTTGAAATGCTTAATGGTGGGTTTCAATATGTTTTCTGTAGGGCACTTTTGCAAAATGCCGCCTTTTAAGTTTTTGAAATACATATCCATCCCCTGAAATCAACTTTTTTTTTCTAGTTTCAGCCAAAAAGTGCAAATATTTGCATTTCTGCAAAAAACTGAAGTGCAACCAGAAAAACTGAACAGAAAATATTTGCATTTCTAGATAAATAGTTAAAATAAAAATAGAATAATCATTTTGCTGAAAGAAACATGCAGTTAAGATCATATCTATTTTTTTTAAGGAATTTTTTCTTTACTGAAAATAAAAACAGATGTAATTTAGTACTTGTTTTCGATGAGGGTTTTTTCGCATGTGAAACTGGAAAATAAGGGGTGGATCTAATTTCCACTTTTTTTATAATAGGGATATGCAAAGTTATGGGACGAAAGCTGTTGCAATTGTATGCTTTATATACAGCGGCAAGTATATTTTGTAACTAATACAAAATACATATACCACATAATGTAGCAAAGATATTTCCAATGAGCTTGCTTTAAATTCAACACTTCCCCTTATGTTTGAGCGTATATGTCAGTCATTTCCAACCTGTTGCCAACACTTTTTTTAGCAAGATCCGAAAATATATCAATTCAAATTAGCGATTCTAGTTATTAGGATTGAGATGAATTACAAATTGGGGGCATCACTATGCAATTGTGTAGTTAAAGCCCCACAAAATCTCTGCTATAGCGCATAACACTATTTGACTGCTACATATTTTCTGTATAACCCCATTAAACAGTAGATTCATCTTAAGCTCCGTTATTTTCTGCTACGCCTGCTAGATCAAAGTTTTTAGCATAATCTTTAACAACATCAATATAAAAAGGTTAATTTACTAATTCTTCGAGCCAAACCAACAAATTTTGGATTATGATCTAATTTTAAAGCGCCGTTGTCTAATCCAAGTTAGAAATCTGTTGTATTCACCAAATTTAGACTTCTTAATCATGATATTCATTGGTTTCAATAAATAAGATAAAATAATATTTTTTTCCTATACAAATGGTGATGTGAGAATGAGAATAAATTAAGTTTAAATATTTTGTTTTATATTTAAGTTAGTTTTTTTTGCACCTCCGTTGTTTTCCGCTCTATTTCCATTTTATCTCGCTATAAATTTTTGCACCTCCACTGAGGCACCGCTAAGTGCTTTAAATGCGCAGCCAGACGTAGATAACAATTTCTTGTAACTATTAATAAAATTAACCTGTTTTTGAATTTTAATACAAGAATGTCCCAGTTTTGGTCACGCTGGCGCCAAATCATTTTTCTACCCGCACGATTTCATATACCGTAGTCTTCATACAGGGTTAAATATTGCTTAAACACTTGACTCATGCTTCCAGGGGCCTTTGATGGTGTCCTCGAGCTTTTGGTTCGAGCAGGTCGAAGCCTTCCAGAAGCAATCATGATGATGATACCTGAGGCATGGCAAAACGATAAAAACATGGACCCAGAGAGGAAGGCATTGTATGAATATTTTTCAGCTTTGTTGGAGCCATGGGATGGTCCAGCACTTATTTCCTGTATGTTTCTTCTCTCATGTTTCCTTTTTTATGTGTACCGACTTAAAAGTTGTACTTATATATTCCATTTTTTGGTCATGCAGTCACTGATGGCCGCTATCTTGGAGCAACATTGGATCGTAATGGTTTAAGGCCTGGTCGTTATTATATTACGCACAGCGGGAGAGTTATTATGGCAAGTGAAGTTGGTGTTGTCGATGTTGATCCACAAGATGTATCTCAAAAAGGAAGGTTAAACCCTGGCATGATGTTGCTTGTAGACTTTGAGAATCACAAGGTTGTGGATGATGAGGCTTTGAAAAAGCAGTATTCACTGGAGAGACCCTATGGTGAGTGGCTCAGGAGACAGAAAATTACTCTTGCAGATGTTGTCAATTCGGTTCCAGAAGCAGACAGGGTCCCTCTTCCTATCACAGGAACTACTACTGTAAGCTCTTTCAGTCTCCTAAGAAATCATTTGTTTAAAATGGTAGTATTTTTGAGTCTAATCATCTTGATTTTCTTTTAATTAGGCACGCAAGTCTGATGATAACCTGGAAAATGTAGGAATTCATGGGATTTTGGCTCCTTTGAAGGCCTTTGGGTATGTGATATAAAAATTTAGATAATGCTAGCGTTTTAGCTTATTATCTCAGCATTTTGGAAAACTAATATCATTATGGTCTTTGGAACTAGATATTAGTTGTAAATCAACATCCCCCCCCCCCCCCCCTCTCCTCTCTCTTTTACTTTTCTCTGTCCCTCCCTCCCTTTGTTATTTTCCGTTACATTCCGTCGAACATCATTTATTATCGTTAATTGTCGTATATTATATGCATGAATATTTCCACCCTGAAAAACAGATTTTACATAATACAAAATGCAGTTACACTGTAGAGGCATTGGAAATGATGTTGGTTCCTATGGCAAAAGATGCAACTGAAGCTCTTGGCTCGATGGGAAATGACACGCCTTTGGCTGTGATGTCAAACAGGGAGAAGCTTACATTTGAATATTTCAAACAAATGTTTGCGCAAGTCACAAATCCGCCTATTGATCCAATCCGAGAGAAAATAGTAACATCAATGGAGTGTATGATCGGCCCAGAAGGAGATCTGACTGAGACAACTGAAAAGCAGTGTCATCGCCTTGTGTTGAAAAGTCCTCTTCTATCTGTTGGTGAAATGGAGGCTATTAAAAAGATGGACTATAAAGGCTGGCGAAGCAAAGTAGTTGATATCACTTACTCTAAAAAAAGAGGGAGAAAAGGTTTAGAGGAGGCTCTTGATAGGATTTGTGTTGAAGCTCGTAATGCAATTCGTGAGGGATACACGACTTTGGTGCTTTCTGATAGAGGTAAATTATCTCATCTTAAAACGAATGCTTCGATCTTTCTTTCCCTTTTATTGGTTCTTTTTTTTTTGAATTTTTTTGGAAGGAACGCCCGGCGGGTGGGTTGGGTTGGTAAATGTTTTTTTTTGGTCATTACAGACTTTGATTTGCATGTCCAATCTTTTGGCTAAAATACCAAGGTGGCTTACAGTTTACCATTTTTTGTTTTGGGTTTTCGTCCTTATAAAAATACAAACATCGCATGTCTATTGTGAGAACTGACCTTTTTAGAAAACATTGTTAACACATGAAATAGAAAACTTTTTCTTATTTTTTGTGTTTTAGGAATTAACGAAAGGATGAGTGACAATTTATTCTTCCGTTATCATTTCATCCTCTCCATCATTCCTTCTACCTTCGTCCATTCTCTCCATCGTCCCTTTGCTCTTCTTATTTTTTTTTATAGTTGGCTTTGATAACATAAAACACAAAATAAACGGAATGGCCCCTGAATTTTTGAAAATGCATCATTCCTTTCATGAAATCATCGAAATTGTTGAACTTGTCTGACCACTGATTCTTAACTTGTGATTTGGATGTGATTGTTTTTCTGGTAGAATTGCTAAACATCTCAAATAAACTAAACATTTCAGAAGTTTTCGATCATACAATTCAACCAAATATCCATCATCAAACTTGACCTAAAACCGTTGGAATAAAACTTACATGTTGTTACATCATCGTTCTTTTATGTTTTACCAATTACTGATCCAGTAACTGTAACTGATGTTTCACACAGGCTTCTCAGCGGAGCGTGTTCCTGTGAGTTCTTTGTTAGCAGTTGGTGCTGTTCATCAGCATTTAGTTTCTAACCTTCAGCGAACTCGGATTGGCCTTCTAATTGAATCTGCCGAACCCCGGGAAGTACATCATTTTTGTACTCTAGTAGGATTTGGAGCTGATGGTATATGCCCATATTTGGCAATAGAAGCCGTTTGGCGGTTACAAGTTGATGGGAAAATCCCTCTGAAAAGAGATGGTGGTTTGCATACTCGAGAAGAACTTGTCAAAAAGTATTTCAAAGCGAGCAATTATGGGATGATGAAAGTCCTTGCTAAAATGGGAATATCAACACTTGCCTCTTACAAAGGGGCACAAATATTTGAAGCTCTTGGTCTTTCATCTGAAGTTATACAAAAATGTTTTAATGGCACCCCTAGTAGAGTTGAGGGAGCTACATTTGAAATGCTTGCTAAGGATGCCTTACGCCTTCATGAGATTGCTTTTCCCAAACGAGCATTACCACCTGGAACAGCCGAAGCTGAAGCACTGCCTAATCCTGGTGATTATCATTGGAGAAAAGGAGGCGAGATACATTTAAATGATCCTCTTGCAATTGCGAAACTGCAAGAAGCTGCTAGACAGAACAGTGTGGCAGCATACAAAGAATATTCTAAACGCATCCAGGAGTTGAATAAGACATGCAACTTAAGAGGGATGTTGAAGTTTAAAGATGTCAAAGAAAAGATTTCATTAGATGAAGTTGAACCAGCTAGTGAGATTGTAAAGCGATTTTGTACTGGTGCTATGAGTTATGGATCCATATCACTGGAAGCACATACAACCCTTGCTGTAGCTATGAACAAACTTGGAGGAAAGTCCAACACCGGTATGGTGATTTTGTTCATCAAATTTGTTTATGTTTTTTTTCTTTGACTTTTTTTTTAATATTTCGTTTTGTCCGCATTGGAAAGGTGAGGGAGGAGAACAACCTGCACGTATGGAACCACTTCCTGATGGTTCGATGAACCCAAAAAGAAGCGCAATTAAGCAAGTTGCTAGTGGAAGATTTGGAGTATCTAGTTATTATCTTACAAATGCAGATGAACTACAAATTAAAATGGCCCAGGTAATTCCTTGGAATTAATGTGATGTAATCTAATTATTGTAAGAACATGTACATCGGATCTTCCTATTGGAACAGTAGTTCCCACTTGTTTATGAATTTATGTTCATGGACAGGCTGAAGACCGATCTGTGTCTTTGTTTCTAATACTGATGCATTGGTAGACATTTGGTGAGGTTTTATTGTCTGAAATTTAGTAAAAGCTTCTCTGTACATGCTTACTGATTTGCATATGATTGTGATAACAGGGTGCTAAGCCAGGTGAAGGCGGTGAACTGCCTGGTCACAAAGTTGTTGGTGACATTGCTGTTACTAGAAATTCTACTGCTGGCGTAGGGCTCATCAGTCCTCCACCCCATCATGATATTTATTCGATTGAAGACCTTGCTCAGCTAATTCATGATCTTAAGGTAAAATAAAATTGATAGATGGCATTCTGAAGTAAGCCTGGCTTAAATCAGGCAAATTGACGATTGACGTTTACACCTCTACATTATTCTTTTGTGTAGACGTTTTATTTATAAATCGTGGCTAAGGTCAACAATACCTCATTTTCAACTTTGCCTCTACAATATAAGTGATTGATCAACCATAATTTTAAACATGAGGAATTTTGTGTCGTATGGAAATTATTATTTTTGGGAGCCTGCATAAACATTTAGAAGCAGAGTATAAATAGATATTTACTCTTCCACAAAATCTAGTTAGTTGTTGTCCTTGTACCAAAATCGGAGCTAAGGGAAAGCCTATACCCTCTTTTTTTAAAAATAACAATAGCAGCAACAATACTAATCCTGGATCCTAACAAGTTTATGAGCCCGATTTCTTTATACATCTCTTTTGGGTGAAGTTGCCTTGAGCTAATGTTTTCTTTCCGACGCTACTTTGTAGAACTCAAATCCGGGAGCTCGAGTCAGTGTTAAGCTTGTGTCTGAAGCTGGTGTTGGAGTTGTAGCCAGTGGAGTCGTAAAAGGTCATGCTGACCATGTACTAATATCTGGGCATGATGGAGGCACTGGTGCATCCAGATGGACTGGAATTAAAAATGCTGGTTTGCCATGGGAACTTGGATTGGCAGAGACTCATCAAACTTTAGTAGCAAATGATCTACGTGGTCGGACAACACTTCAAACTGATGGGCAATTAAAAACCGGTCGAGATGTCGCGATTGCTGCTTTACTTGGTGCTGAAGAATTTGGATTTAGTACCGCCCCTCTGATCACTCTTGGTTGCATTATGATGAGAAAATGCCATAAAAATACTTGCCCTGTTGGAATTGCGACTCAAGATCCCATTCTCCGTGAGAAATTTGCAGGGGAGCCCGAACATGTGATTAATTTCTTCTTTATGCTTGCAGAGGAAGTTCGTGAGATTATGGCTCAGTTAGGTTTAAGAACGATCAATGATATGGTTGGCAGGTCAGATATGTTGGAAATTGATCCAGCGGTGGTTAAGAGTAATGAAAAGCTTGAAAACATCGATCTCAGTTTATTACTAACCCCTGCTGCTAAAATTCGTCCAGGGGCTGCACAATACTGTGTTCAGAAGCAAGATCACGGGCTTGATATGGCTTTGGATCAAGATTTGATTAGTTTATCCAAAGCCAGTCTTGAAAAGGGCCTTCCTGTTTATATTGAGACACCAATTAAAAATGTTAATCGTGCGGTAGGTACGATGCTCAGTCATGAAGTGACCAAAAGGTATCATATGAAAGGACTTCCAACTGATACTATTCATATTAAACTAACTGGTAGTGCTGGTCAGAGCCTTGGTGCTTTTCTTTGCCCTGGAATTACTCTTGAGCTTGAAGGTGATAGCAATGATTATGTAGGAAAAGGTTTGTCTGGAGGCAAGGTTGTAGTTTATCCACCAAGAGATAGTCAGTTCGACCCAAAGGAAAATATTATAATAGGAAATGTTGCTTTATATGGTGCAACAAAAGGAGAAGCTTATTTTAATGGCATGGCAGCAGAAAGATTTTGTGTGCGCAACTCTGGAGCTAAAGCAGTAGTTGAAGGAGTTGGTGACCATGGATGTGAATATATGACTGGTGGGACTGTAGTGGTACTTGGTAAAACTGGAAGGAACTTTGCTGCTGGTATGAGTGGTGGAATTGCATATGTTTTTGATTTGGATGGAAAGTTTCATACTAGGTGCAATGTTGAGTTAGTTGATCTAGATAAAGTCGAGGACGAAGATGATAAAATGACAATAAAAATGATGATTCAGCAGCACCAGCGTCATACAAGAAGTGCATTAGCACGATATATCCTTTCCAATTTTGATGGGTTATTGCCAAAATTTGTTAAAGTATTCCCTCGAGATTATAAGAGAATACTTCGAAATATGAAAGCAGAAAATACAGCACTTGAGGCTAAACAAGAGGCACTAAAGAAAGAAGAAAGTGAATTGATTAAAAAGGATGCATTTGAAGAGCTTAAGAAAATGACATCTTTAAATAGTAAATCTAATCAGGTAAAGTTATTTGTTTTTTCTCGTTAACAGTGTTTCCTTGCTCTGTAGTTCTTAATTTTTTTATGCAAAGATAAAACATCAGAGTTACCGACCTGAACAGTGTCACAGTATGCTGCCCTATATCATTGTTGATTTTCTTGGATGACGATAACCCCCGGGGTTTTTTAGGGTGGGGGTAGGTGGGTGAGTGGGCAGGGGTTTCCATCCCCTTTTTCTAAATGTGATATAAATAAGAAAAACTATGCATTCACCTAATTCCAATAACTAATTTGTAGTCATCTTCTAATTACCGCATTATATATTTTCGGAAATTGACTTTACTTCTAGGACCCAAGTGAATCTTTAATTAACAAACAGTAAATAATTATAACAATTGTAGTTGTAAAGACGTAAGACGTAGAAAAGATATTTATTTGAATGCAAATATCTTAGAAACAACTTGCAACAATAAAACCGTAGCGCAAGGACAAATAGTCAGTTTTGAGAACAAACCTAAGAACTGACGAGAAAAACTGACCTGAAAATTAATGGGGATTTCAGGTCGGTTTCTTTCGTCGGTTCTTTAGTTCTGTTCTCAAAACTGACTACTTGGCCTTGCGTCATGATTTTATTGTTGTAAGTTGTTTCCAAGATCTTTGCATTCAAATAAGTATTTCTACATCTTTACAACTACAATTGTTATAATTATTTCCTGTTTGTTAATTAAAGATGCACTTAGCTCCTGAAAGTAAATTCAACTTCCGAAAATATATAATACGGTCTTTAGAAGATGACTACAAATTAGTTGTTGGAATCAGGTTGCATAGCTTTTTCTTATTTATATCATATTTGGAAATTTCCCCAGATCCCTTCATTCAGGAAGAAGAACTGGAATACTCAATAGTACAAGCTAAACGCACAGTGATATGGACTATATTTTTACCAAATTTTGATTGGAAGTACACCGAACAAAATTTGGATTAAAAAGAAATTACACTGTTATCAGTAGTTTACTGCCGATTTTTTTAATGGAATTTCGGTTGATTGAGTAAAGTAGGAGTACTGAATGTGTTGTATTTAACATCACTTTGTTTATATCTGAATAACCAACTTAACAAGGCCTCATCTGACTCCAACTTCCCTATGCTGGGTTCTGCCTTCTTACTAGTGAAATCCCTTTATAAAATACTTAAGTACAACCAGAAGTTCAGAACATAAAGCAGTCCTTACCTTGATCTTCAGCAATAGAATTGGCTGGATAAGGATGTGAGGTAAGATTACTGGGAGGTTATGGTTAATCAGCATCAAAAGAAAAAATTAGTAGGTTATGATCACATAATACAATAACATTTATGATGTCGGGTTTTCAGAAAATTTAAATTATTTTGTATGCTATTCCCTTTTATGAGTCTGTTAAAGTTCATTGTAGCAACGTGGTATACAGGTGAAGTTGAGAGTAGTAAATTATAACTGCTTTTTTTTTACGTGCGTTTATCACTTTCATCGATCATTTTTACTAGGAAAATGTCTTAAATCATTTTCAAATACAATAAGCATAAATTTTACTTGTAGAGTGTGGAAAATTTTAAGGCATCAAAGAGGCCAACTGAAATAACTAATGCTGTCAAGAATGGTGGATTTATGCGTTATGAGCGTCAGGGAGTCTCATATAGGGATCCCCATACTCGGATTAATGATTGGAAAGAAGTAGCCGAAGAGTCAAAACCTGGTCCATTGCTAAAAACACAAGCTGCCCGTTGCATGGATTGCGGGACACCCTTCTGCCATCAGGTACTGTGTATGAATGTGTGAAGAACTATTTTTATAAACAACACGTCAATTCATTTCTCCCATTTGTGCCTTTAAAAAAAAGTACTGATGATTTGGAGATCTATTTAGGATAATTCTGGATGCCCACTTGGAAATAAGATACCTGAGTTCAATGATTTGGTCTACCAAAATAGGTGGCGTGAAGCTTTAGACAGACTTCTAGAAACCAATAATTTCCCTGAATTTACTGGTCGCGTCTGCCCTGCCCCTTGTGAAGGCTCTTGCGTTCTTGGTATTATTGAGAATCCAGTGTCAATCAAAAGCATTGAATGTTCTATCATTGACAAAGCATTTGAAGAAGGATGGATGGTACCTCGACCTCCAATTCAAAGATCGGGGTATGTTATATTCTCATTTGGGTCTATGTAATTATGCTGGTCACCACAGTGAAATTGTACCACACTGTACTTGTGTTGTTTTGCTTAGCATGTACCTTTATTTCGATATATTTCTTTGACGTGGATGAGCACTTCCTCATATAAAGTTCGATCACATCACATATGATCTAAACTTGGATACTGGGAATGCTTCCTGGAGTTCTTTATATAGTGTTAGGTTTAAATCATTATCCTTGGATTTTTGTTTTCTTCCTAAATTGACATGTTTTCTCGTTGATTTTGAGGATTTGACAATATTTTTGGGTGTACTCATTTATGCAGGAAGAAGGTTGCTATAGTTGGTAGTGGTCCAGCCGGTTTGGCTGCTGCGGATCAGTTAAATAAGATGGGTCACATGGTCACTGTGTTTGAACGTTCAGACCGTATTGGTGGACTAATGATGTATGGAGTTCCTAACATGAAGGCTGACAAGACTGATATTGTTCAGCGTCGTGTAGATCTAATGGCTAAGGAAGGCATCAAATTTGTTGTGAATGCTAATGTGGGCAAAGATCCTGCATATTCTATTGGTACTCTACGAATGGAGAATGATGCTATTGTTCTGGCTTGTGGAGCAACGAAACCAAGGTACCTAATAACATACTATATATGAAAAATTGTAAAAGATGCAGCTATGGTGAAACTTACATGCTGGTTACATATCGGAAATTACATCAGGTTGCAGAAGAAAATTAACTTTTTGAGCCACTTTTCCTAAAATTCATTTTATGTTTCATTTCCCGGAACATGTTACAACCAACATGGCTTCCGTCGTGAACTTGTGAAGTAACTTTGTTCATTGGTCATGAACTCATGATTCACATTCATGCGAAAAGAAAAAAGAAAAATTCTGAAATTTACACTTCTCCATTTCAGATAACTGCTCTTGTCGTTGCAGATGTATTATGTTGGAAAAAGTGGTCTGTATTTATAATATGTCTCGAGCTTGTTTGTTTTTTTTTGTAAGTAAAAGAAATTCCAATGCAAAATTGCAAAATCAATGACATGCAATATCTGTGGAGAATTTTTTTGTTTTGATCTAGTTATTTTATTCTGTTAGATAAGACAGAGAAAGGCTATGCCATTCTACTTGAACTCCACTTAGTAGCATCTATAAGATATTGTTTCATAAAATTGGAATGCTACTTAGTAGCATCTATAAGATATTGTTTCATAAAATTGGAATGCTACGATTTACATAGAATGGCAAGTTGGTCTTAGTAGTTTCTACCTTTTTCTGATTTTACATGCTTAAGGTATATATGATGGCAACATCACATAATTTTTTCCATGTGAAAGGGATTTACCGGTTCCTGGACGGGAACATTCTGGAATTCACTTTGCAATGGAATTTCTTCATGCTAACACCAAGAGTTTGCTCGATAGTAATTTGCAAGACGGTAAATATATATCTGCAAAAGGAAAGAAAGTGGTGGTTATTGGTGGAGGAGATACAGGCACTGATTGTATTGGTACATCCATCAGACATGGTTGCACTGATATTGTTAATCTTGAGCTCCTTCCTGAGCCACCATTAACAAGAGCTCCAGGCAACCCATGGCCCCAGGTACAGTTTATTGTTTTTGTTAGAACAAAGTATGTATTTGAAATATGACATGCGAAGTATGTCTTAGTCAAAGACTTAATTGTTTTCACCAAATAATCTTGGTAGTCAGTATAGCATGGTTTTATGTCTGAATGGTATGTCTGTGTTAAAAGTTTATGTTTTATTCATTTACAAATTAGATTTTTATTTTATTAACTCCAAAAAAAAATGCATGTCCACATTTATCTTTGTATAAAACCAAACCCCCTTTCCTTCCCACTTTCATTCCGAGCTCCTCATCATCCCTTCTTTTTCTACGTCAACGTATCAATACGTAAAAGGATGAGTTTATCATTTCATTTGGACGTGGTCAGGCAATGTTTTTGTGAATACAAAATTAAGCAGCAGAAAATCTGTCCTCAATTTTTATTTTTATTTTTATTTATTACATCAATTAGAACCATTTATTAACATAAACTGCTAGTGGTTATAAATGGGGTGTAGCAGATTCAACCAAGAACACTGGTTTCTTGTCAAATGTTTTAAAAGACAATTGTTATAGTATTTACATTGAAGTTTATATCTTAAATTTTATGGATGTTGTGGCAGTGGCCAAGGGTTTTCCGTGTGGACTATGGGCACCAAGAAGCTACGGCCAAATTTGGTAAGGATCCAAGATCGTATGAAGTGCTGACGAAGCGTTTCATTGGAGATGAAAATGGAGCTGTAAAAGGTCTCGAGGTCATTCGTGTAAAATGGGGAAAGGATAACAACGGTAAATTCCAATTTGAGGAAATCAAAGGATCAGAAGAAATCATTGAAGCTGATCTTGTGCTTCTTGCTATGGGTTTTCTTGGTCCAGAACCGGTGAGTTTTGTTGCTTTTTTTATATTTGTTGATGGTGGTCAGTCCAATCAATAATATTACTGCTAGGACTAAGTTTTGTTCTGGAGTTCAGACCATACGAATCGAGGACTACTAACTCAAGTGGTGAGATTACTAAAATGAGTGCTTTGCTGGAGTATCACAAAAAAGTTCTGACCAATGACCATATGATTCATACAGTGCAGTGCGTGTTATGTGATGGATGCATATTCCTTTAAGAGCTCAAAATTGCCTTATAAATCAATGATTAGTATAAATATTTCGGATCATATATAATCATCATATTTAATTTGGTATGTAGACAATTGCGGACAAATTAGGGCTGGAGAGGGACCCACGATCAAATTTCAAAGCAGAATATGGACGATTCTCTACCAACATAGACGGAGTATTTGCCGCAGGCGATTGCAGGCGTGGGCAGTCTCTGGTAGTGTGGGCAATATCCGAAGGCCGGCAAGCTGCTTCACAGGTAGACAAGTTCCTGATGGAGGAGGAAGATGAAGTGACCGAAATCACCATAAACCAGGAGAGGTTTCTTGGAAACTTTGAGAGCAAACACAAAATAGCCACTTAGCCAGAGACAATATGCAGTTTGTACATAGGGTCTTATGATTGGTTATATGGTGGTGGATGGAAAAGAAAGGATGCGCTGTTTGTGTCATAATGAATAATTTCTGCTGTGTGCTGGGGTTTTGATATGGTGTCGCGTTGTTTCTGTAGGGTTGGCTTTGTGAAGTAAAGTTCACACGAAATTTTTACTAATTGGTGCAGTAATGATGTATGGTGTTGCGTATCATTGATATGCTGCTGTTTTCAATAATATGATAATGAGATCGTTTCGAAATTTTTGCTCTGCTCTGTACCATAAAAGGTTTTCCTATGAACCTGTTAGAAAAGATCTGTAAATGGGTTTGTGTATGTGTGAATGTTAATCTTCAAAAGGTGTTTAAGTATATACTATTTAAAATAATAATAATAATCATCATCAAGTTGCTATTTGTTTTTCAACGACGTGTCGATGAACAAGCAACTAGAAATAGTGTTTCTACTTTCTACTAAAAAATTAAATAAATTTTTTCAAAACACTTTCTATGTACTGTTGCATGAATATTAATTAAAATTTCAAGAGCTAGTCTGGTTATAAATGGAATGTGATAATATGACTTCGTCATATGAAATTGAAACTGAAATAATTGGAAAACGACATTGAACATTCTTCATAAATGAATAATAATACTACACAAAAAGTTGATCAACATGTATAAAAGTTCGAAAACATAGCTAAATATTTTTGGATGAGCGCTAAAATAAATTTTGTTTTACAATCAATCATTAAAAATAAATAAATAAGAATTCATTAAAAATGGTTTTTAATAAAAATGAATTCATTAAAAATGAATTCATTAATTTTGTTTTTGAAACTCATATATACTTTTGTTTTACAACCGTAATAGAGGATTTTTTTTGAAGACATTGTTTGCTTTTGAGGAGATGATAAAGTTGTGCTTCTTGTTATATTTTATGAAATTAGCAGCAACATGGTTCAGACACCTGGTGAGTAGGTTCTTGAGACAGTTTAGATTTCAAGTCTCCCGACCAAAGAATGTGACGACACTACCAAGCATGCAGTTAAGGCCTAAAGAGACCTTCAGAAGATATTTACAATATTTATTGTGGCTGCTGTAGGCGTTGATACGCATGATCCATATATAATCTTAATGCTGACATTATCGGGAGTCATGAGCAAGTCTGACTTCGAGGTTGATTTGAAAAGGGATCGATCGATGGATCTCACACAATTCTATTATGAAATCGAAAGATAATTGCATTAGGAAGACGTCGATAGGAATGCTGAAATTAATGCTTTATATAGTAAAGGACTGCCCTAAGTGGGATAAAAAAACGAAGCGATGATAATGACATCAGAGAACTGAAATGGCGGAGAAAGGAGCCGAAGTTCTCTTCTTGCACTGAGCTAATAGAAACCCGTGGGGATGATATATCTGGATGCTAGAGGGAAAATCCTCTATTACGGTATGTCGGCTAGCCGCGAATCCATTTATTAGCGGAGAAGGTTTGGAAAGTTTTGCATCTTTCATGTATTGGAGGGGCATGAAGCAAATGAGTGTAGACACCTTCATAACTTAATAGAAGAATTGATTCAGATTAACCAACTGCAATATTACATAAGGAACCAAACTGTGATGGTGTAGACATAGCAACCACCATCTATGGCATATGCTTCATGGAACAATCTGGGGTGTGGTCCCAGACTCGAAATTACATGATTGGAATGACCAGGAGTCAGGTTCAATTTCCTCGCTTTGCTTTTTCTTACTTCAAACAATTAGGATAATAATAACCTTAGACCGTTTACGCATATACGAGGCTTAGACTAGTCTCTAGTTATGCTCCGTGTCGGATGTCTAGGATGACTATTTAGGATAATAATAATATCAGATGGCTTATAGTATTTGAGACCTAGATTGTGTTGGAATTGGGCTAGACCACATTGAAAGACATTGATGAAATTCAAAATTTTACCATTTTTCGATCCATTAAGCCTATAAAGTCTAAAGGTATTAGATATAGTATATAATAAAACATAAAATAAAATCTTTTTTAAAATTGGTTAAAGGGACGATTACAACAACATTACTTTAAATGCATAGTGTGTTAAGTACACTCAACAATTATTTATAAGAGTAAATTTAGAAAAGGAAACATTTCCTTTCTTTCTCCAAAATCATGTAATTAATTGGAAGCGTAATTTGCTTTATATGAAGAGAGATTGCTTTCATTCTCTATTTTTAATTAGATTGATTGATTCATTAAATATCATTGATTAGTAGTTTATTCATGGCATGAAATGTAACTATGTCCAAATGTGTTCAATTGTAAATTATGTAAGTGCAGCATGTCGGATTGTATAAAATATTAATGTGCACATATTTGGATATTGAATTTTACACCACAACGAATACATTTTCCCTTATATATGGATTAGTTGTCATTATTTAAGACTGTACGTGTATATATGTTTATATATGTATTATTTAATGAATCTTTAAAAATACTAAATCATTTCAATGAAGTCAATTGAAACATTTCGAGCCCCTTAGTATCTTTAAATTGGAACACTGAAGAATGCTTAGCGGTGTAGGTATAATTAAATAACATCGCAGAGACAAAAGTATACAAGTTAATGATATTTTTCGTCAACACCAGAGATAGGTCTATGGATGTGGACCCATGGGATTTAAGGGGTTATTTAGTTCCTACAAGCTTGAGTTAGTTCACCGTTTCCTAGATATCAAGGTCTTAAGCTTGAAGATTAGTTATTCTTCCCTCAAGGGGTGAGTGTCACGCTTATGAGATTTTACAACCATCAGTTACCCTGGGATAAGGGTTCCCTAAGCGCAACACAAGTTAGGAAGCAAAATGGCTTGTAAAAGTGTATGTTGGTAATTCAGAAGCATGATAAAAAAGCAACTAAAAACATAGAAATAGACAGTATAATATGCGAAAATAACAAGAACACAACAATTTATAGTTGTTCGGTTCTAATTGAACCTACATCCACTTAACGATTTTGATGATTTTATGCTATCGGTTACAAGGAAAATCCCTAATTTGATTTACAAATTAAGTTTTGGGCTCTCTAGAATGAGTACAAGATTTAGAATAAGGAAAAGTCGTTCAAAATGAGACCCCTGGGGTCTTATTAATAGACAAATCTGGCCCCCTTTTGTCATTGGATCAGCAAAAGCCTCTTTCTCGTGCGACAACAGGCTTTCGGCCTCCTTATACCTTTCGGCTCTGGTAACTGTGTGTTTCGACCGCCTTTCTCTATAATTTATATTGTTATTGGATCCGGTTTGGCTTCTGGAGTGTCGGTCTCGGCTTTAGGAGCTTAATATGGATGCTGCACTTCATATGTATCGATACCAAGTTCTTTGGTATGGATAGGTTCCGGAACTGCTTTCGGTCTTTAACAACAAGCTATGATTTCAGCTTTGAGCCTCTATAACACCGTTCTTAGGCTTCCGTGTATTGTGACCTTAGAATCTTCATCTCTTTCAGTATCAACACTATGCAAATTAGTGTAGATAGTTCCTCTTCTTATAAGCTTCAGTTTACTTTTGGTGAGTCCTTGAGATTGGTTTCGGTCTTGCGAAAGCATGCTCTCGGTACATCTCCTAACGGCTTTAGATGCTACGTCTCGGTGTTGGTTTCGATACCAAGCAAATTGGTATCGGTAGCACCTTGCTCCATCTTGCTTATATTTCAGGTCATATACTTCCCTTTCTTGGTTTCGGGTCATATATTTTCATTTTTTGGTTTCGGATCTTTGATCATATATTTTCGTCTCTCGCTCCTTTTTGCCTGCTTTCGGTTTTATGTGTTCTGCTTTCGGAATTGAGCCCATGTTGATGGCCTTTAGTGTCGGCACTGCTTTGCCGCTGTCACCTTTCGTATTGGTTCCAACCCCTTTCCTCATACGTTGGCCCTGATAGCCCATTGTCCGATCCCTTATTATCTGCTTCCGGTATCGTATGGAATGCTTTCAGAGTTGTTTCTTTGATGCCGACACTGCCTTGCCTCTATTTCCTTTCGTACAGGTACCAAGCTTTTACCTCTCATGTTGGTACCGATAATACATTTGACCAAATCTTCCTCTTTTCTTGCTCATTTGGAATCATCGCTATGGTTGTTCCCTTATGAATACTTTACTATCTGGGTGTCGACTTCATATACTTGCTTTCCTGGTTTTGGTGCCGCCGCTAGGCCAGTAGTCCACTATATGCTGGTGCCAACACCGTGCTTTGCTCTTATTTTTTCTTGCTGCTTTAGCGCCATTGCTACTACTTGTAATCCTCTGCTATCTGTGTTGGACCAATACTCTTGTGCTCTGTTATCAGCCTTGATTCACTCAAGTCTCCTCTAAATGTTATTGTGGTCTTGGCATCGTTTCCAAAACGATACTAGGTGTTGATGCTTGGCTGCAACCTGAATCTCTTTGTTGTTGATATCAGCCTTCGACCCACTGCTTTTGGTTGCACCTTAGCCTCTCCTAATGCTCTTTTCTACAAGGTTTCGGTTCCATTGCCCGAAACCCTTCACTCTTTCGGCTTTGGAGCTTCTGCTTCTTTATATTTGGTTAGTGTGAATTTTAGTGTAAACAACTTTGATTCTCTCGGGCCTTGTTATTGATCCAGCTATCCCCATAGTCTTTTCGGTTTCGCCTTAGCTTCCTTCAGGGTTCTTTCTGCTTGATTCCGGCTTTTACCACTTAAAACCCTTTGTTCTTCTGGTTTAGGAGCTTCTGCTTCTTTATACTTGGCCAATGCAAATTTTGGTGTTAACAGTTAGCTCCTTTAGTATAAAGAAGCCTTTTTTCTTTAGGACAAAGTCTTATGATACCTGTATCATCTTTTCCGCAACTCAAGAAATACTACGAATTTTTTTGTAACGGCCCAGATTTTTAGCCGTCATTTAAATATTCAAAAATGGTTTTAAACGTTGATTTGGAATATAAATAACTTCAATTCAATTATTTTGAATATTATATTAATATAAATAATTAAATAATAATTTAATTCTGAAATAATCAGAATATGTTGAATTTGCAATTTCACATGAATTGGTGTTATAAAAAGGTTTAATTCAGTTTATAGTTGAATTATATTAACATATTCATTTATTAAACGAAGTTTAAATGTATAAATTTATATTTAACTATAAACGAGCTTGTAACGGTGCGGTAATTCGTAATATTACGTTTTGAACTTTAAATGGACGTACATGATCCAATATAAATCGGATTTCTTTAAAACAATAAACGTTTGAATCTATTGGATAATAATTTTCTAATGAAAAAGAACAATCGAGTTTTCATATTGTAGATTTTGTTTTATGTTCAAATCAAATTTTCAAATAGTCGCTATGAAATTCGTTTATAACGATTATTATAATAAATAAAATGGATTTCAATGTATTGGATATCGTTTGGATTTAAAAATTGAAATGTCTAGTTTAAAAATTAAGTTAAATTTATAAATCTGAAGCCATATAGAACTCTGATTGGATAAATATGATAATAATAATTTATCATTAATAGATTCATTTATATTAAAATCAATGTATATTGTATCAGTTCCACTGTGTTCGAAATATTAAATTGTTGTAGGTTTTTGAATTTGGTTTCAATCGAAGCTCGGGTGCGCTTGTGCAAATTATAAACATCGAATGTGGCACGCTACAAAAAATATTGTTGGTCATTTTAAACTAAAATATCTCTGACTAATATGTCGTTTTCACTCTCTCAAATAGAGTGTACAAAATATAAAATGAAAAACTAATTTTAGCTGTCAAAATATTCGACTAGTTTCAGTAGAAGAAAAATCTGTAGCACACGTTAACCTATGCAAGTCATTTTCAGTATTTATGAACCATATCTAAAGCCTTGTGAAAATATTATCCCGGTACATGCACATGACTTGGCACCAATTGTCGTGATAGTGAAATCCCGACAAATAAAATTAAAATATATTGATATAAATATATAATAAATTTCCTTAGCATTATATATATATTTGAAAATTTGTTCGCTTTATTAACTACGGAAATAAAGGTACATAGCCTATCAGCTAGGCTAGTTAAAATACAGGAGATGCATAAAGCAAATACAAAAGAAAAACAAAGTACAAACAAATACATGTGATAAGTACACTATATCCAATGTTGAATCGTCCTCCAGTATGTGATGGAATGAAAAGAACGAGGCTAGTTATATATATATATAACATATATATATATATATATATATATATATATATATATATAACTAGCCTAGTTCTTTTCATTCCATCACAACAAACCCAACTCTCCCTTTTATTTCGTGATCTTTGAATAATTAGATAAAATCTAATTCGAAACGAAATTAAACATGGTTTTGATCCGTTGGGATCCCTAGCTCGAGAGCTTCCTACCCATATACATAGTTTTGGTACCGTAATTTTTGCCATGTGGTCGGGTTTTAGACCAGCATGGTCGGTGGGGTGACTTTAGCAAAGTGCAGGGGACGTAGGTGTGATGGTGGAGGGGTAGCGATGACGCTAGGGTCATTTTAACAAGGTTCGGTGATTTTTAGGTTGGTACGATAATGGAACTGGTGGGTGATAGGAGAAAGCTGCGGTGGTGATAAACGTGTAGTAGCGTTTGGGTGAGAGGATGAAGGTGGTCGAAGTGGGGCTCAGGGAGCCGAGTTAGGGGTCAGGGAGTCTAGTTGAGAAGTGGAGGTGCCACGATCCATTTAGGGGAGATAAATATCGGTTTTTTTTCCGATATGTTGCTGCAAGATTTTCTCTACACACTAGCATGCAAAGGAAAGGGACTTCATGCATGAATATAATGTCTAAAGTGTGGTTATGAAATGGAGAATCCTGTTTCTAAATGGGTAGAGTGAGTTTCGGTTGACTCGTGGGTAGCAATTGGTGGAACAAGTTACTGTTTCGGTTTCAGGAGGATACAGGATATTCTCAAAGTGGAAGAAGCTTACGTGTAAGGGACGTGCGATGTGGGTTGCTTGAGTAGACTTCTACCATTTGTTATAATAAACGGAAAAAAAGGGGAAGGAAAAAAACTGTGAAGAAGGAGAGAGGTGGAAGGGTGTGCGACAGTATGCATAAGGGAAAGACGTGGGCTGTTATGGTGGTTTGAGCTTTAGGCCCTGCTATTTTGAAAAAAATTATATAATAATAACGGTTGTAGAAGAAACCATTGGCATGGTGCAGAATCGGTGATCTGATTTAACGGTGAATGGAGTGGAGCTGTTTTGGTCGTGTCTGGAAGGTATAAACAAGATTTAAAGCCAGGATTAACATGTATAATTTGTGGGTTATGTATTCTAATTAGTTGGATGAGGACACGTTTAATCCTAATCATCATGATTGAGGGTAATAGCCATTTAAATTAAATAATTAAATTATATTGGTTTAAGTTATAAGCTCACAACAATTATGATTTATTCGTTCATGGATAGAATTATGCAAAACATGATCCATTGAGATCGTGGCGACGAATGCTACACAGTTAAGCTAAGTTGGATCGAAGTGGATGCTGCCGGTATCCCGTTAAATTTTAAACGTCCATTTAAAATTAATCGAAACAACGCTGGAATCAACTAAAAAATTGGTGAGTTAACTCTCACACTATTCTGGAATTCTATGATGTGTTAAATTAATATTAAAATATAAATTATCGTTGATAATAATAATTGGATGCCTTGTTTATTATTGGTTGTTTAACGGTTATCGATATTTATGTTAAGTCGTATTGGATGATGTGCTTTAAACAATTATTTCATATATCATTATAAAATATTATAATGAACTGTGATGCAGGGAAGAACATGTTGGAGGGGTCGAACTGGACTCCTCAAATATTATACGTGTTGTTCGTTTTTATATTATTTATATATGACCTATTTGAACCCCATTGACGTTGAAAACCTATTTGGATGTTGACGTTGAATTGAAATTCAACGTTGTTATTTTAAATCAATAGACGGTATTAAACGAGGGATTGACAGCAAATTGCCTTAAATTTACCTTTTTATTTGAACGTTGATTTGCCATCCGACGAATCGACGTATATAAAGTTATAAATTTATTTTATAACTAATTCCAAGTTTTATATTTATATTTTATATAAAAGTAGAAGTTTTGAAATAAATGCAAATTGGTTTTTATAAAAGAAATTTTAAATGATTCCATAATTAGATTTTGTCGTTAATAAGATATATAAGCAATGAAAGCTGTAATCTTCAGGTTAATATTTTGAAAATTATTAAGAAACTGATTAAGGGGTTTGGTAAAGAAATTTATAAATGGATTTCGGATTATAAAATCCAAGGATATAGTTTTATAATATGCTAAAAGGGTTTTGGGTAAATGTGTGATAATGAATTGCCATAATATAATTACATTTATAAATGAAATTTGTATAATAAAGTTATAAATGGAATATGTATAGCGAAGTTAAAGTGGAAGACTTATATTAAGTAAAGATAGTCGTACTCGACCGAGATTTTCAAAAATACGATTATGGTTTACAAAACCATAGTTTAATATACAATAGTAAATAAAGATTGGTTTTATGTTATAAGTAATATGAAATTTGAGTTACGAACTTATATTTATTCCGAGATAAGAACGTTGTCGATCAAGGTCTGAGAGATAAATAAAGTACCTCAACTTTAACGGCTTCACTATTATCGAGGAATGATATTATTTTTGTAACGGTAAAGAAGGTTGAATGAGTTTATTATTTTCATAAGGAAAATATTTGCAATTCATTTGCAAGGGTTGAAATGTAATTTAATTTATTGAGTCTTTAGATTAAAAACAATGTATAAACTAGCATTGTTTGGCCTAAGCTGAAACATAAAGTTTTTTTAAACCATTTGGCTATATATGTAGCACTGTTTTCTAAATAACGGAAATGGGTTAATTGAGTACACTTATTTCAATAATAAGCGAATGGCGATATATTTTCCCAAAGTAATGGAAAGGAAGTGTTGTTAAATATGAAGAATGATTTTTAAGAATCGATTAAGAGTTCGGAATAAATGATTTCAAATGAAAAGACCTGAGCTGCCAATATACTTGACCAATCTGATTAGATGATTCTTTTGGTTGAAATTGTTGAGATTGATAGTTAAAAACCTGACTATTAATAACTTATATTATTTTACTTTTGATGTGTTGTTTCAAAGAGATCGGGATGGGAACTAGACCCAAAACCACTTCGAACCAATGTTGCGCTCAAACCTAACTTGTAGGAAATGAAGAAGGAACAATTGAAGACCATAGATTTTCATAAAACGGAAAGAGCACTTATTATCTCTGACCTGCAACCAGGGATACACTGTTGTTCTGTCGTGGTTGAAATCTATGGATTGCAAGGACTACTCTCTATTGATCTATAGGGCGATTCCTAGGATGCGGTAGGAGGGTTCCTTCGGTTCATCCTGTTCCTGGATGACTTGCATGGATTAACGTCTGACAGAGTATTTCCTGAGGGTCACATACGTTGTTTTTTACAAATATACTAAGTTTGTTGGCAAAGAAATTCTCTTGCTTAATATCCAGAGTATATTTGTGGACGCCAATTAGTTATTTGATGGATCTGATGTAGTGGCATTCAAAGATATTGAGATTTTCTCTTAAAAAGATAATCGTGACCTCAAGCCTCATAATGGGGAAATAACATAAATCGGGCAGGCAGCACGGCTAGTTGGGTCGCACCCAAGCAGGGTATATTGTTGCCGATCTGGAGATTCCTTTTTATTCCTTCTTCTGTCGATTCTGTATTCTTACGGATAACAGTGGTTTGATCCCAACCGTTGGTGACAATATATTCGATACACTCAAGTTGAATGAGTGGCTAGTTAATGTGGCCTGGTTGCAAGATGTTCTTATTGGACCCCAGTATATCCCCTCTACAGTACACTGATTGGAAGGTAGTCTCATACCTTGTCATAGTTGGAATCCATTCTCCAATAAAAACCCTACGGTTTTTGATTTTATAATGAATATGTAGAGTGTGAGATGCATGCGTTCTTCTAGATGGTTATTTATTTGTGATTTGATAGACACTATTATAATATCATCGGATTTTGATATATCAAAAATGTTTTGGGTTATAGTAAGCCGTGTTTATGTTTGGGCTAGTCATACTATTATCCTTTCTTTCAAAAAGGATTTCTAAAGTTAAACAAGTTGGTTGTTGTATGAATTTATCACTGAAAGTACTCCATACTGATCCGAGTGAATTTTGCTTTGCATTACAAGAAAAAGTCACATAGACACTAGCTAAAAAACGATGTCCTCGTCTTTCTGGAGCGATGTCTTTGTCGGTGATGTCTAAAGCACCCCTTTTTTACATCAGTTAAAAGACGATGTCAAAGTAGCTTTAAGACATCATAAATTAATTAGTTAACGGTTGAAATAAGTATTTTACCATATCACTGATGTCTATGATGGCTTTATACTGATGTCTATGATGACTTGTTTATGTTGTTTTCTCATCTCATTTACAGAAATAAATATTTATTAAATGAAATACTATTGCACAGAATTTAACATTCAAACAATATTTTTATTTCATTAAATATTTTATTTCAACATATGAAATAACATAAATTTCTGGCTCCGACTACTTTACATTCATGTTTCTCATACACAATTCAATACATTACACAATCAGTTTTATATTGCCACTTCCCTACAACACTCATCACTCTAGCTGACTTGATCTTGTTTGTGCGTCTTCATGTGCATCTCCTCTTTCTCGAGCTGAAATCTTTAAATCTGAAACACTTGGGGCCTGACTCGAGCATTGCATGCAAAAACATAAAACATCCGAGTCAGGATTAAACTTATTTCAAGCCAGTCACTTCAAAATAAACACATAATATAATTGTTAAGCCTGACTATATATTAAATGATTCGAGTATAACACCCATGAAACTACCAAAATATAACGTCATGGAACAAGGCAAATAAACATACAATGAGGCTTCATGCGTGAGTCGTGTAACAACCCGGAATTTCTGAACCAATTTAAAAAATTTATTTTAGCAATTTTAACGGATTTTGAATATTTAAAATGATTTATTTTAAATAATAACGACTAAAAATTTATTTAAATTAAAGTTAGAACATATAAATTTATTTTAATTATGAAACAAGCCAGAAATGGCACGACGGTTTGAAAATTCGATTTTTTATTTTGATTGAACATACATAATTCAATATAACTCAGAATTAGGCGAAACAAGAAACGTTAGAGTCTATTTAACTATATCTTTCTAATGAATGTAAGAAATTGAGATTTCACTTTATAAATTGTAAGTTATGTCCAGTTTAAATTTAAAATAGTCCCTATGGAATATATATATATATATTATATAATATATAGCCTTAAAAATAGCCATTTTGCAAACGACCTCCATTTTCGACGAAACCACTTTTGTTGGATCCGGAATGTCAAATTATCGTTGGGTTTAAAATTCATAATTTTTGGAATTAATATGTAAGCGTTGTAAATTTAAATGTGTTTTCTAAATTCAGTTTAAATTTAATCAACTAGAAAAAGACCATTTTTCAAACGGTATCCAAATCCAATGAAATTAGTTTTGTTAGAACCGTATCGACAAAACATAGCTATATTTATTTTTCGATAATTTTTGGAGCTTGTATGTGGCCCCGGTAAATTTAAAGGTACGTTTAAATTTAATATGTATTGATTTATATTTTAATTTTGATGAAAACTGATCGAAACAGTCGAATTGTCTTATGAAATATATCCCATTGTGTCCGGAATGGGGGCATTTAGCTAGGGGCGTTAGTCGTTGGTTTGATTTGGAGTTCGTACAGATAAACAAGTATTTTTGAAATAGAAGGAATTAAATAATATTATATTTATTATATATATTTTAGAAAATCAAAAAACCCTATGTTTCTATTCGCTGAAAAAAACCGCCGTTTGCTCCTAAATCAAAGGCGGAAACCACTTCAGATCTTCTCGTCCAAATTTCTCCAAATCCAACAATCAATTCGAAAGAGTTATAAAATGAAAATCAAAGTATGTTCAGCCCTCTTCAAATCCATGCCAAGTTGGTGATTTTCCATTGTGTATTTTGTTTGATTTCTCCCTCCAAAAGTCCTCCGTTTAGCCTCGAATTCCGTGCACATGAGGCGCTCGAGTAGGGCCCACTTCTGGACGATGGTGGAGCGAGGCAAGGGCTTCAAGGTGGCTATATCCGATCGAGGTCACGATGAATGAAGACATCGTAGATTCAAACCCTAAATGTGAACAATGGGTTTCATTTCGTTTGTGAAGCATGGAGCAATTCGAGAAGACAAGGAAACGATGGTTAATGGGGGATTAACGAAAGGAAAAGGCAACGTTTATTTTTAAACGTTATTAAAGGTAATTAAGGAGTAATTATTTTAATTAATTACTATTTTAATTATCCAACATTTAAAATTTCATAACTTCTTCATACGAGGTCCAAATTCGATGATTTCACTTGCGTTGGAATCGTGTTGAAGAGCTCTACAACATGGAACTGACTAAAAGAGATTTGGAGCAAATTAGAATTTGAGACGAATTTAATTCAAAACAGTACAGAAATTCAGAAATAAAGAATGACGAAGTGGAACCCAATGTGAGAACTTCTTCTCGCTAAATTATATTTTATCATTTTATTGTATTCATGTATAAAAATATATAGAATTGTCAGTGTAGATTTTTAGCTGTTTTAATCATTATAAATTGTATACGGTGCTTGTTAGCTCACATCCCTCGTCCACAAACCATGGACGATTTCATTGGATGTATTGTGTGTTGTTGAAGTGTTTAACATATTAAAAATAACGTTAACATTAATGTGGTAGTTGAAACTAAATTATAAATATCTATTTATAATTTTATATAGTGAAAATTGGCTAATTAGAAAAATAATTCAAATCGAATTAGAACTGGTTAAATTTATTAACCGATGATTATTTTGAATCGACTGTTGTTGTTTGGAAACCCCACACGGGTACGTGGATGATAATTTATCCACTCTCCCCTGAATTTAATTATATGCCAACTGATGGGTTGACAGGCTGTGATAAGCGTTACTTAATTATTAAATGCTTATACAGTAGTAAAATGCACTCTGGATGACGTTTGAATGTGTAATGATTATTTATCATTATTGTTGAATACATGTGATGTATAAAATCCATATAACTGAAATTATATCGTAATTGATTGAGTCGCATTCCGATTTAGAAATAACGAATATTTTAAAATAAAATTCAGTGAAGAATTAAAATATGATTTTAATGTCCGATTTTGGATGGACACGAAAATATTCATAACTGAAATGAATATGAAGCCGAGTTAAGTAGATATTCGCCATTTTTAACCCGAACGGGTTTATCGATCGATTTTATTCATTTTAAAATAATATCGAAGAGAATTGATTTCAACATTCTAATATTTTGAAAATATTATCATTTTAATATTATAATGATATGGAATATTCAATTTTGATTTAAAATTGAAAACGAAGTTGAAATCGTTTTAAAACGAATTTATAAACGATTTATAAAATATGATTTAAATAGAAATCGACGATATATATATATATTATACATATTTAATGGCCTGAATAAAACGCGTCGCGCAGCGACCGTTCGCGAATTTCGACCATTAACTTCAAATTGATGTAACGGGAGATCCAACCGTTGGATTCTCCTAAAACTGGAACCGTTGGGTTCGTATCGAAAAGAGCTTTCCAACGAATATAAGAGATTTGAAATCTAATGGTTGGATTTTAAAATATATCCAAATCAATTTTGGAAAAGGTCGTTGTAAATGCAGTTCGATGACCATTTATGGAAATCGACTGTAAGGGCCTAAATAAAATTATTAAAAATATGAAAAATTGTGTAAATTCATAATAAATGATTTGGAAAGATTCTGGGTGAAAAATCCTATATTTGAAAAGATAAAAATATATTTTTATTGAAATGAACTATTTAATAACTAGAATAATAATCCAATATTTTTAAATAAATAAAAATTGGAATTGTAAAGGGGTTTTAAAACAACTGGAGTTTTCCAACGAATAAATTGGAATGGATTTGAACAGAAATAATCTTTGAAATATTTCGATATTGGATTCCGTGATTATACGGATATTGTTGAGGAATTTGATATATATATATATATATATATATATATATATATATCGTTATTCCCAATATGATATCCGTTCGTTTCAGAATTTGATATTGAATATAAGCCGATAAAATTTCTATTCAAAGCCTTGTATTTAATATCAAATTGGATTTTGGGTTTGCTGTGAATTGTGTCTTAAATAACACTGTTCTTAAACCCAGTTGAGAAAATAATAAATCTTTTAATTAAGATTTAAAAAAGTTTACCAATTAATTAATATTTAATTGGAGTTGAATTGAAATTGGATTTTTTGGGTTTATCGTGAACGGTGTATTAAATAACATTTGTTCTTTAACCCAATTAACAGTGAAATTAAGATTTGGAATTTATAAATCTTTTATTAAGATTTAATGGAAATTTCCAAAGTAAAGTTTTCCAATTTAATATATAAAATTGGAATTGAATGGAATTCGATTTGGTACTAATCGAGATGAGCTTCTGTGAATGAAGACCGTTACTATTTATGGAATTTAGAAGGCCTTGCTGCTATTCCATTTATAGTACTAATTTGATACAGAAATTTGGATAGATTATATACTATTACAATTTCCGTGGAGATTCCATTTTTATGGAAGAGGATTTTGGGTTTATCATAAACTTTGTTTTAAATGACATTAGTTCTTTAACCCAGTGAAGGGGGGATTTATTTCCTAAAATTTGAATCATAATTAAGTAATGATTTTTGAGATTAAAACTGGAATAGAGTTTTAATAAATCTTTAATTAGATTGGAATGGGAATAAGGTAACTAAATTTACCGAATTCAAGAAATGATCGAGAATGGAGTACCGACAGTTTTACTCCAGGTGATAGTTAAATCTTTAATTAGATTTGAAGGGGAAATGGTAATTAATTTACCGATAACACAATGGGTGTTAGATATGGAGTACTACCAGTTTTGCTCCATGGGACGAATAGGTTGGGATTGGAAAGATAAAATAAATGATTACTTCAGTAAGGCACGATAATCTCGACTAGTGAATAAAATCTTTTGAAATTAATATCCAAAGGAAGATTAAAGAATAAATTTAAAAGAAATTATCTTTGATAAAATTAATGGGAACCTTTCCCTAAAGATGCGAATATTTGAATAAAAGAATATTATGGATTGGAATAAGGTATATGATGTGTTTTTATAGCACTTGATATTGATTATAAAATATGCAAGTTATTCGGAAAGACCGGGTTTATCCCATTCTGAATAACTGATATGGCGACCAAAAGTCGACGATGAAGACAGTGGTTGAAGACCGGAGATCTTCACATTGTTTGGATGATTACTGATGTCTTGATTGGGCTGTACACCCAAGACAAGGCAATAAGTGGTGATCGTCCAGACGTACTTAGAGATCGGCCGAATATGCGAGGACCTCTCTCCTGTATTAGACATATGGGATGAGGAATAAGGTGCCTCCGATTTCGTTCAGACCCAGAACGGACTTGCAAATGGATGGTATGTTTGACATTGTATTCCTTTATACTGTATTTGTTGATCTCTGCTAAATATATATGTTTGGTGGCGGAGAATTTATTCTCTTGCTTAACACTCTTCTCTGAGACGTACGAGCTTAGAAGTTATATATTGGTGGAAATCAGTGGTACGGTATGGATTGTCAATGTGGCATACTTGGATGCAAATGATCAAGGCTTTTGTTGAAAAGCAGGGTCTAGTGGTTGATGATCAAAGCACAACTTTAATTAGCATAGCTTTGTGTATAGCGTTAATTCGCGAGCTTCACACCCTGATATGAACCAGAAATGGGAGAGGACGGCAGAGAGGACATGCGTTTCTTTCTAGCTAGGAGTGATGTCATGGTATGGAGCCCAGACATTTTACTTATGTGGTTGTTGGGAAGCGACGTACCTTGGATTTGAGTCCCTAGTGGCTCTTGATATTGGTCGACATACTGACCATATTTTATGCCCCAGAGGGCGGGGAAACATACTGTTCAGGAGTAACCCTGATCCACCACGGATAGGTGGGTTGGCTCTGCTTCTCCAAGGGCTCACCTAAGTCTGAGTCCTGAGGCACGGGCTAGAGTGTCTCGAATCGGAAGGAAGATCCCTTTCCTTGGTTCATGATGGAATTCCAATTTCCAATACGTGACTTTTTGGTTTTAGTTGTAAACCTATATGGCGGCATAGTGACATGAGACGCTCATGTCGTCTATGATTGATACATTTATATTGGTTGTTTGATACACTATGCACTTATAGTAATATCAAAATGATTTGTTTTTAAAATGTACCAAGCATGTTTGGCTATTATAAGGTAAAACTCTATCCTCCGGCTTGCGTTGCATTGTGTTATAGGACCTGAGTCTTATAATAACTTCATTTTTCCAAAAAGTATAGCGTTGTTTTATTTTAAACTAGTATTCATGCGGAGTAAACTCGTTCCGTGTTATACGGCGTGGTCCCATGATTTCCTAACTTTTAAAATAAAGATTTGATAACTGTTTTAGTTCTCACACCAGTCCCATGATTGACTCGGAGTTTATTGTTTTCTACCTAAACTCTGATGCTTATATTTTCCACACGGACAACTAGTAGTTTTGATTTTCGCTAATATTTCTTTTCACAAGATCCTGGATTACAATTGGAGCTATATTCAGAAAGCTTTGTATTCGTGTATTTCATTCAGTTTTGTTAGTTGATGTATTTTCCAATGTGCATTGTATTTATACATATGAAATGTAATTTAAATCTCTGATATTATTTTATTTCCGCTATGTAATATTAATTCATACTCTGAGATCTTGTACTCTGATGTAATTGTTGTAATAACAATGAAATGTTCTATTGTTTGTGTCTGATGCGTCGTGTTCTCAAAGCAATCCGCTATTTCCTGTCTCTTCGGGGATCGGGGGATTTCGGGATGTTACAAGTCGTAACGTAGTATAAAGGGATACCAATACGTGATGACAAAACCAATATAAGGCAGCAACATGAACCGCATGTACCAATCCCAAAGTGTAGAAATCATATAAAAAGGATACTACAAAAGAGACCAAAATAAGGATACATGCAAGGGAAGTGTACAGCCTTTTAAACCATGCATATACACATGCATAGCCAAAAAGAAGCTAACAACAAAAGTTAATCGTGCAACATATAGGCGGTAGTTATATGTATATCGTTGCTTCCTAAACCAAATCCAACATTCAACTATTTACCCAATTCCCTTTAAATCAACACATATGTCATTAATACCCATATGTTATTTAATCAACATCCATGTTACTACAAATGTAGTAAGTTGCATGTATACTTTGTTTACCCATTCATACATAAAACAGGCACGCAAATTTGTGATGGTAAAAAAAGGCCATAATACAGCATATAAGAGTATCCAAAGCGTGAGTGGCAATAGATATAATACATGCAACATGACATGGGAATCATCATTTTTTTCTTTAGAATAAGCAGAATATATATTCAAAGTACTTCAAGTTTACACGACAACTAATGGGTATACCTTCTTAATGGAGCAAGCGAGTAAATTTGATCTGGGCTAAATAAATAAATATATAGTTATGAAATAATAATTCCCTCAGTTTAAATGAAAACGAGATCGGGTTCGACAAGTCCAGGGGTACAAGGCCTGAATCCATTAAACAACCAACGCAAAATGAAAGAATATGAGCTGGAATATGCCCAAAGTGAGATAAATGATAACCCAAAATGAATCAGGCAAAGGGGTGTCAAATGGACAACAAATCGACAGGAAGGGATTAAAATGAGACTTGCTAAGATTAATCTTAACATGGGTATTACATGTTTGTAGTAACAACATGGTAGTACTCAACATGAAAAGCTCAGAAAATCTCAAAACAAGGTCTGAAAATATTAAGGCGACCAACGGAAAATGCAACAGCGGAAATAACCCATAAACAAAATTATATCCAGTGAAAATCAAAGTAAAAGACTTGCAATGGGTTTAACCATAAGGATACTTGCCATCAGTTGACGAAGCAAGAGCAAGAGCTGCTGGGTGGAGGAGCAGTTCGGGTCTATGGTCGGGTATACTGCCGGCAGCCAACGTGAGAAGCGGCAACATTTGCCGCAGTGACCCGAGGCTTCAGATGCAAGCGGTGGACGGACAGAGGAGGCGACGGTTGAAAAAGACAGTTGCTGGAACAAAGAAGGTTGGGTTTTTGAGTGGCGCAGGTGGCTCACGATCGAAGGGTGGAGATGACGACGACTTGGTGAAGGAAAGGGAATTAAGATGATGAGCGGTCAATGACTTTGAGGTGCTGCCATTTTTGGATTAGGGGAAAATGAATTTGGTATGGAATTTAATTTTGGGCTAAACTAATTTTTTGGGTTGAGAAATAAAATGCAAAGTGGTGAAAAGTGAAGCGGGAGTGTTGAAACATGAAGAGGGAAATTACTGATGACGTGGAAGAGGCTGATTAGAGGGTTTTGATGGTTGCGGATTAGGAGAAGTGATCAATGAATAGATACATGAAATTATGTGTGATGCAGATTGACAAGGAAAGCAAATTATGAGACCTTTAACATCACGCATGAAGCTGATGTAAATGATGCATAGAAACTGATGTTAAAGCACATTTCAATTTATTTATTAATGTAATATTTTTTTCTAATTTGTATTTTGCTAAGAAACAATATATACCAATTTTGTTCTAGCAATAATACATAATTTTACTATAAAATATAACTAATAAATATTAATTATAATTTACTAATTATTAATCATTAATAATAATACATTTAACAAGTGACGTAATAGAATACAACTATTTTAATAAGTGATGTAATAGCCAAGATTTTTGGTATGACCTAAGTTCAATTTTTTAAAAGTGTATTTAAGACATCAGTCGTTCAATAAATCGATGTCTGAGAAACCAACAACATCACTTTAAAAATTATCAAAATTAAAAAACGTTTTGACATCGGTTGAATATACGATTGATGTAAAAACTGTGATTTATATTCTACTTTTTCTTGTAGTGTTGCTTCAATAGTGCTTGGGTCAGACCGAGTATATTATCAGGTTAGGTATCGTTTGGAGCTTCAGAAAAGGAGCTGGAGTCGAGACGTATAACCATATTTATTGGTATTATATTATTCCGCTGTGTGTTGTACTGAAATGTATGTATACTATGATGTTGTAATATACAGTTTTCTTTTTGTATAAAGCATTTGATATTTTATTGTGTCCATTCCTCTGTGAGATTCCGATCTTCTATTTCTTTTATTCTAATATTTCTTTCTTTCTACTTCTCACCATTTAATTTCTTTCTATTAACATCTGGTTTTCTATTATTTTGAGTTGGACATGAGCAGTCAAATGTCAGCTTAAACAGTACGTAAAAATCGGGTCGTTACAGTGGTATCGGAGCTAATGGTTTATGTTGGCTAGATTTTTGGACCAAGCCACCTAGACACACACGTAAGTCCAATGTGAAGTCTTGCTCGAGAAGCCATCCTAGTTCGTTCTTGGTCCCCTCTCCATCCTCGGTTCATGGTCCTCATCTGTTCCCTTCGACTCGTGATGCCCTTCTCGCGATCCCGCTCTTGGTATCCTCACCACGACCCGCCTCGCACCAGTGCTTCGCGATCCGATTTCAAAGATGGAGATAGTAGCCAGGACTAGGTCTTCCACGAACCGCAAATTAAGAACCCTACGACATCTGTCCATAACTGCCATATTGACCATTTCTCCACCAAGCCACGAACCAGTCTGAGATCATTGGGATTTGTGCCAGTGTGACCACGAACCGCCTGTAGATATCACCTATAAATAGACCTATGCTTGGCATTTTTCAGGATCTTTTTGCAAATCTGAGTGCTGTTATCACCATTGTTGCTTCTCCATTATTTCTGATCAATGTTATTACAAAATTATTGAGTGAATTATCATTGTGATTGTGATATTGAGAGAAATCATTAATTGTACTTGCATTCTACGTATAATCAAAGATATATAAAGTGGACGTAGGCTCGTTAACGCCGAATCACTATAAATCTTGTGTGCTCTCTGTGTTTTCTTTCGTTTCTAGATATTAATCTCTACAAAATCAATTAGTTTGGGTGTTAGAGCCATTTTTGGATCTAATATTTTTGTTGCTTTCACTAAGAACTGAAGTTTCAGCGTATTAGATTATTACTTTACTGCCTGGATATTCAAGTCCGAAGAGAATAGTCCGAATATCCACTGTTTCAGTTTATGAAGATTTTTGTAAAGTCAATGCGTTATGGCTGGAAAGAAATCCAATGATGCACGAGCTTCGCAAGCAAATGAAGCCGCAAGCGAAGCTGCTGAAGGAAGCGTTCAAGAGCAGGTCGAGATGGAGTCCCCGGTTCATGAGGGAGAAGGGGCGACTCGACCCGATGATCTTGTCGTGATCCGACCTACAGACGGCGTTACGACTCGTTCTCAAGACATCACCACGAATCGACTTCAGGGGGCCACTATGAGCCACCAACATAGGGGTACCACGTCCCGAAATGACAATCAGACCACAACTCGACATGGAAAAGAGATCATGGCTTGTTCTGCTCGTGTTGGTGCTTCTGCTCGGCCTGGCTCGAGTTCTTTACGCATAAGAGATAATGTTGATGATCAATTCAATCCTTCTGCTCCAGCTACTGAAGGAGATCTTTCCCGTATCCTTGATATGGTGGGGATAACGAATGACGAGTTAGCAACCTAAAGACATGAGAGCTCCCTATTACGACAGAATCTCACTGCATTGGACATGCGCATTGATGATCTCCAAAGGCAGAGGGCACCTCCACCGGCCCGTCCTTTGACTCCAGAGTACTCGTCTTCATTTGGGGAATCTCCGAGAACCACACGACGATCAATGGAAAGAGTTGAAAATATAGAACAACTTTGGTTTGGATTGCTTCCCTCCCGAGAAGAGGCAGCATTTCATCTAGGACCTGATGACCATAGTCCGAATAGTACTGCAGCGCTTCCTAGAGCACAAGTCGTTAATGATCCTATTGAGAATCAACCACCGCAACCTCCTCACCGCGTGACTGACCGTTGCAACAGGGGGCAAGGAAGTTCTGCTTTGGCTCCAGACTTCGCAGCAGCCCGTTGAAGGAACGATGGAGGGCCCCATAGGGCAAGGAGCGCTGATCCTGAATCTACAGCGACTCATGCTGACATTGAAGCAATGATCAGGCAAATCATGGTAAATAGCCATAGGCAGAGAAATGAAGATTGGGGTATAGAACGCAGTCATACGCCCTTCACCGATGATATATTGGAAGTTACATTCCCGAGGCATTTCAATATGCCAACTATGAATTGTTATGCCAGCAGGACAGACCCAGTTCAACACCTGATGAGGTACTCGTGGTCCATGAATGTCGCTGCAGCCTCCGACGCCGTAAAGTGTAAAGCGTTCATGATATTCCTGGAAGATGTGGCATTACCGTGGTTTACCCGCTTGCCAGCACGATCGATATCCAGTTTCAGGGAACTAAGTGAAAGATTCGAGAATCAATTTCGGCTTCATGCTCAGAGATCTAAAAATGTCATGGAGTTATCCCTTAATAAACAACGTCCCGATGAGACTCTGAGGTCGTACCTGGATCGTTTTAACCTAGCTATCACAGAGGTCAGAGACCCTCACGAATAGACTGTCTTGATGGCCTTAATTGATGGGGTAGACAAAGATACCAAATTCGGAAGGTACCTTGCTGGCAAGTCGCCATTGACTAGGGAGATATTCTATGAAAAAGCTAATATTTGCCTGCCTCAGGAAGAAATATATGCCAATAGGAAAAGGAAGGCTGTCGACAAAGAAGATATACTGAGCAATGTGGCCATTAAGCAGACAGGAGACAGCTCAGGGAAAGTCGAGGTGAATGTCGGAAATAAAAATGGCCGCCAGTCAGGAAATAACACTCGGAAGAGGAACCGGGGAAATGATTCCCAGAGAAGGCCTCGATCCAGGCCATTTGAGAACTTCACACCATTAAATGATACACTAGATAACATCTTTATGGATACTCATAATGTTCTCCAGTACAAGAGGCCTCCCCCAAGGGATTCGATGGAGATAGAACGTGAAACTGGAAAGTTCTGTCTCTTCCACCAAGTTCATGGTCACTCCACTAATGAATGTCACATTTGAGAGATGTGGTTGAAAGGCTACTCCGAGAAGGAAAACTAGACGACTATAAGGTGGCTCCAAGAGATAGGGGGCAAGCTGGATAGGCCCCGAACCAAAACCAACCCATTTCTAGACCTACCCCTCAGTAGAAAGGGAAGAATATTGTAATCAACAAACATAGTCGGAGGAATCCATCTGGCAAGACATAGCTTTAGGACAATGGAGCAGTATATCAACACCGCTAAACAACATCTTGAAGTTGGAGAATGCAGTAACCCTAATGATTCCGCTCCAATCAAACAACAAAAGACAATGTTCTACGACGTTATATTCTGCAGTAGATAAAGTATTGGAGTTCATTCCCCAACCGAACACCCATTAGTTATCACAGTCACTATTGGTCCGGCTATAGTCCATAAAGTTTTGATGGATAATGGAAGTTCGGTTAACATTCTGTTCAAGAAAACATCTGATCAAATGAAACTTGAACCAAAGGATTTGAAGCCCTACGAGGGATGGATACACGGCTTTGACAGAGCCTCAACTTCTCCAATGGGATACATAGAACTATCGGTCACCCTTGGGGAAGGAGAACGACAGAGAGTTAGAATCCTTCCTTTCGTGGTTTTGGATATTGAGTCGCCATACAATGCCTTTTTGGGCCGACCGGCCCTAGCAGAGTTCAGAGCTTGCATTGCACCCTGGTGTTTGTTGTTGAAGTTCCCGATAGAGGCCGGTGTAGGAATAATCAGAGGAGATCAAGTCGTTGCACGAGCATGCTGCATAACAGAACTCAAGTTGCTGCGTAAAGGAAGAGATATAGAAACAAAGGGCGCTTCCTCCCTTGCACGGGAGGAAACGTCATAGTAACTAAAGAAAATAACTCTGGAGGAGTAGCCAAGACAACTGCTCGAGGACATAGATCCCAAAGAGGATGAAGCACTTGGTGGCAGAATGGAGACTCCCAATGAAATGACCGTGGATGTACCAATTGATGATAGCGACCCAGAAAAGGTCCTGAAGATTGGATCCCAGTTGGATCCCCATCGAGCAGGAGAATTGACGGATTTCTCGAAGGTTAATTTAGATGTGTTTGTCTGGACCCATGCTGACATGTGTGGAATATCCCCCTCGATTATGAGCCATTCATTAAGTATCAATCCAAAGCATCCACCCATCAAATAGAAAAGGCGAATGCTTGGCCCAGAGAGGTCTGCTGCCTTAAAGGAAGAGGTAGAGAAGCTGAGAAGTAATGGGTTCATGAGAGACTCAACCTATCCAGAATGGATTTCAAATCCGGTCTTGGTAAAAAAAGCTAACAGGAAGTGGCGCACTTGTATTGACTTCTCAGATTTGAACAAAGCCTGCCCAAAGGATAGTTTTCCACTACCATGAATTGATCAGTTGGTGGACTCAATGGCAGGTCACGAACTCCTCTCCTTTATGGATGCCTACTCGGGATATAACCAAATTCCTATGCACGTTCCGGATCAAGAGCATACTAGCTTTATCATGGACTTAGGGTTATATTGCTATGTAGTGATTCCATTCGTCTTAAAGAACGCTGGTGCTACCTATCAGCTGTAACACCCCGAATTTTAGTTAATACTAAAATTCACTAATTACAGGATAAATAATCTCAGACGTGGGAATTGGGGGTAACGGGCTGCATTATTGCGTTCGTCTCGGAAAAATACGCGAAATAGAGTCCGAGTTTTCGAGAATCGGAGTCCGTATGGCCCGGTTATGGCCCAAAGAAGTTTGCAGAAAATTTAAAGCTTAAAACAGATTTAGAAATTTAAATTAGGATTTGAAAATAGAACCAGCGGGGTCAGGCGGGAAAGTTCCCGCCCTACCCATGTCGACAGGGCTGTCGACAGGCCTGTCGACAGGGGTGTCGACTTGCCTGTCGACTTGCCTATCGACAGGGGCGTGGCGTCCAGAAACCTGGGTGCACCAGGTTGGGTTTTAGACTGGCTAGGAGGGCTGGGTTCTAGAGATTTCCTAAATCTAACGGACCTAATCTAACCTAGGGTTAATCTAAGGGCCTAAAACACTACCTAATCCTATAAATAAGACCCTAACCCTACCCTAATTCATTCATAATTAAATCTTGTAATTAAACTATGGCAAAATGAAACTTGATAATGGCCTCCACAAATCAATGAAGATGGTTGCAAGCTAATCACTCTCTAATCAACCTCTAATCCATTCTAAGCATCTTAATCTTCTTCATTTGGAGAGCAAATTTGCTAGTGGTGAGTTTCTATCACTTTGATGATCAATTGCTAAATTAAGTAGATGAGATATGATGAGATCTATGGTTTTGCATGAGGATGAATGGGTTTTCAAGTCATATGATATGATGTTATGTAAGTTATGTACATGTGATTATGCAAGTTCATATGCAAGTTATATGCATGATGTTATGTAAGTTATATGCATGTTGTTATGCAAATTCATATGCAAGTTATATGCATGATGTTATGTAAGTTATATGCATGTTGTTATGCAAATTCATATGCAAGTTATGTGTATGATGTTATGCAAGTTATATGCATGTTGTTATGCAAATTCATATGCAAGTTATGTGTATGATGTTATGCAAGTTATGTGCATGATGTTATGTAAGTTATGTGTATGTTGATATGCAAGTTATGTTTATAATATTATGCAAGTTATGTGTATGATGTTATGCAAGTTAACATGTAACATGTTATGCAAGTTCACACCTTTGAGACACATGCAAGTTCACCTTTGTATAACCTATGAACACTTATGCAAGTCGCCTTTATACATGACATATGTATGTTCATGCAAGTTGGGTTATTTAGTAATGCTAGTTGGGTTGATGTCATGATATAAGTGGACACCTTTTAACCCATGTTAATGCTAATGTATGCTAAATGAAACCCATGTTAATTGTGAATGAATCTTCTCTTGGAAATATGTCATGTTAGCATAAGTACGTGGGGAAACGATGGGGTTAACAGACATGTTAATGAAATGGTGTGAAATGGTTATGATTAAGCATACCATAAAATGAATAAGCATAAGTGGGAATTTACCTATTGAGTTAGGTCTACCCCATGGGAATTTACCTACTGAGTTAGGTCTACCCATGTTATGAAAAACTTGATATTAATTAGGGATAATTAATATGGGGGTGATTAATTAGGTATAATTAATCAACTAAGACACGAGGTTGGACCCTTTTGTAGCGGAAGTCTGCCCGGAACCGACCGGCCATCCAGCGGCTACAAATGATTGGCCCAATGTGAGAGGTCTTAGTCATAAATTAAATACATGATTAAAGTAAAGACACGAGGTTAGACCCTTTTGATGACAGAAGTCTGCCCGGAACCAACCGGCATATCCAGCAGTCATAAAAGACGGTCTAATGTGAGAGGTCTTTATGAGGTCATGATCTTAATTAATGAATTAAGAAACACTTAACCATATTAGCATGTAGTGAGACATGAGGGGTTAAGTGGGTGCCTTGGGGTGGCATGATGAGACTAGTGGGTTGCCTTGGGTGGCAATAGAAAAATACGATTAGAATACTTAACCAAAGTAGAACATGTAATTAAACATGATAAAAAGGGTTAAGTAAGTGCCATGGGTGGCATGAGAAAATACGATTAGAATACTTAACCAAAGTGGAACATGTAATTAAAACATGGGTGAAGGGTTAAGTAAGTGCGTTGGGTGGCATGTGGAAATCTAGTGGGTGCCCTATGTGGCAATTGAAATATGATTGATGACTTAACCAAATCTTAACATGTAAGTGGGCATGACTACATAAGGGGTTAAGTGGGATGCACTAGATAAAAGTGACAAGCTTAAGTAGTAGCTTGTGGGGGCCCATTTCAACCAATATCCCAAACGTATCTTTGTGGGCTCGACCCATGTCGAGTGACGGGACACGCATATTGGGCTTGATTATAAGAGGCCAAAACGGGTTAGCGGTGGCAACGCGGGACCAACGGGTTTCATATGCGTGTGTGGACCCGGGCTGGTTGGTAAGTCGTTGTTGCATCGTGTAGATATAAAGCCGTGCACTGTTGATATTATCTGGTAGCCACTTTAGGGGAATGATACACCCCAATCGTGGGACCAGCACGGGTATCTACGGTAGGGAGCCGATCGCTTGGGAGTAGTGGGTACACCTAGTAAAGATAGGGGCAGACGGCACCTGTGTAGGGGTACAAGAAACTACTGGGTAAAAATTACTAAGTACACTTAGTGGGATCAACCTTTAAGTAGGAATTACTCTTGGTGGGTAGAACTGGTGTGGTGCAGTGTAGGAATTACCCTTGGGTGGGTAGATCTGGGGTGGTGTAAGCTAGTAATTATCCTTGGGTGGATAAATACGTTGTTTCGGTTATCGTAGTACATCCTGTGTTTAGTTGGCTACTTAGTGTAGTCATTATCCCCAGAGGTACCGTACCTTGTTTATATCATACCCTAATTACTTTAATGATTGTATTGTTAGGGTTATAGGACTCACTCAGACTTATGTCTGACCCCGTTGTTGTTTATCTTTTTCCCAACCCTCAGGTTATCAGAGTGGGCCTAGCACTAGTGGGCTTGGACCAGACCGCTATATCTATCTTTTGGGGCTTGGACCGTAGAAGTAAAGCTCGGTTTATCTTTTCTATTTTGGCTATTATCTATGTAATGGGATTATGTACTTCTATTTTATCAGGATGGATATTATGTACTTGACTCTTGTTATGGTTTTGTGATGTAACCAAACATGTTTTGTTAATGAAATGATGTTTTAAATTTTCAAGTATTACTTATATCTGTCCTGTTGTAATTTTTCTGTTCTATACTCACTAAAAATACTCCACCAAAACTAAGGCATTCCCTTAGTGAGTGACCTTAGCGGATGTGGGGTGTTACATCAGCGGTTGGTGAATAGAATGTTCTACGACCAAATCGGGAAGACAATGAAGGTATATGTTGACGACATGTTAGTAAAGTCCAGACAATCAACCAATCACCCTGCTGACTTAGCAGAAATGTTTGATATCCTCCGAAGATACGAGATGAAACTCAACCTTATGAAATGTTCATTTGGGGTTGCCTTTGGTAAGTTCTTAAAATTTATTGTCAGTTCCCGTGGAATTGAAATCTACCCCGACCAAGTTACAACAATCAGAAACATTTAGAAACCCAGGCAAATCAAAGATATGCAAAGCCTCGCAGGAAAAGTAGCTGCGTTGATATATCCAAAACAACGGATAAGTGTATTCCATTATTCGAAGTGATAAAGTGAGGAAAGCGCAATTTCGAATGGACTCCTGATTGTGAAGAAGCATTTCAAAAACTTATGGATCATCTTGAGAGACCCCCGATACTGTCAAAACCAATCGATCATGAGGACTTGTTTGTATATTTGGCAGTATCATCCCACGCGATAAGCTCAGCTTTAGTAAGGGAAGAAGATAAGATTCAGAGGCCAGTGTACTATATAAGTAAGAAGTTGGCGGCAGCCGAGCGAAACTAACCAAGAATAGAAAAGCTCATGTACAGTTTACTGATCGCTTCCAGGAAGCTGCGCCACTATTTTCAAGCTCATCCTATCACCGTGTACACTGACCACCCGCTTAGACAAGTTTTGCAGAGACCAAAGACCACAGGAAAACTACTCAAATGGAACATTGAGTTGAGTCAGTTTGATTTGAATTTCTAGCCTCGACGATCAATAAGGGGGCAAGTTCTGGCAGACTTTATAGCAGAGTTCACTGTCCCAGAGGATGATGTAGTGAGTGAAGAAGCTAATTCTCCGAAAAACTTCTTGACCCCAATGCCTGGAAATTATATACTGATGGCGCCAAGAATGACAGACGATCTGGCGCTGGAGTTATGCTTGTAACTCCCGAAGACCGATCGATATATTACGCCCTCAAATTGGAGTTTCATGCCACGAATAATGATTTCGAGTATGAAGCCCTAATTACGGGGCTGAAGCTTGCAAAGGAGTTGGAGGTAACAAAGCTAGATATCTTTTGCGACTCTACGCTAGTTGTGAACCAAGTTAGTGAGAAATTTCAGGCCAAGAGTCCAAGACTGATGTCATATTTGAAAGAAGTGAGGAAATTGCTGGATAACCTTGATCATTATAGCATATCTTATATCCATCGAGAAGAGAATCAAAAAGAAGATAAGTTGACAAAGATGGCTAGTTTCGACTGTCCTGAACACACCGAGCTAGTACCAATCAAAGAATTGCACTCTCCAAGCATTAATCAGATGGAAATTGATCCCGTATTGGAAATCGAACCAGAAAAGGAGTCGTGGATGACACACTTAAAGAACTTTCTAATGAATGAAATGCTTCCGGCCAAGAAGAGCGAGAGGCGTGCTATTATCCGAAAAGCCTCCAGATATATCATCTATATAGACAAGGATTCTCGATGCCTCTCCTCCGGTGCATAGCCCATGATGATATCAAGCGTGTACTGAAAGAAGTGCACGAAGGAGAATGTGGTGACCATTCTAGAGGACAAACGCTGGCAAAGAAGATACTGCGGTATGGCTATTTCTGGCCCACCGTAAACAAAGACGCAGCTAAATATGCACGGTGATATGATGCATGCCAAAGGTCTTCCAAGATCTCTAGGGCACCCGCTAATCAGTTGAAGACAATGATGAGCCCGTGGCCTTTCGCTATGTGGGGAATTGACATTATTGGAAGTCTCCCCATAGCAAAGGGTGTAGCAAAGTTCGCCATTGTGGTCGTGGATTACTTTACAAAGCGGGTCGAAGCGGAACCATTGACCACAATCACGACCAAGCGAGTAATTAACTTCGTCGTCAGAAACATCATATGCCGATTCAGGATTCCGAAGGTCGTCATAACAGATAATGGAACCCAATTTGATAGCGCGGAATTCAGAGTTTTTTTTGCCAGAAGTACCACATTGAGAAAAAGTACACCTCTGTGGCACATTCGCAATCGAACGGACAGGTCAAAGCGACAAATAAAGTGATTAAATCCATTTTGAAGAAAAGACTAAAGCGAGCCAAGGCCATGTGATTCGATGGGCTACCCTTGGTTCTATGGGCCTACAGGACGATATACAAGTCGACGATGGGTCATACAACTTTCTCCCTCCATTTCGGAGAAAAAGCATTCATCCCGGTCGAATTAGAAGTACCATCTCACAGAACCACTTATTATGAACCGATGACCAATAACAAGCTACTCCTTGAATCCCTGGATGCGGTTAAAGAAAAGAGGGACGAAGCCGACCTCCGTTCCTTGAGGCATAAGCAACAAGTCGCCCGATACTATAACAAAAAGGTTCGAGCCCGAACCTTCGAGCCCGAAGACTTAGTCCTGAAACGCGTTTTTCCACCCCCAGTACATCTGGGCCCAAAATGGGAAGGACTATATGCCATCCTCTGGAGGCTTGATAATGGAACTTTCAAGCCAGCAATCGTGGATGGAGATGAAATCCCCAGAGTGTGGAATGCCCAGCATCTGCGGCATTACTTGACATAAAATTGTCAATTTTTTCTTTTGTTTTTAGGACCATGTAAAAAGTCACGACTTGCCTAGAACGTCTGGTTATTTAAACAAAAGATTATGAAGTGGACGTAGGTCATGATTCGATCGAACCACTATAAAAATATCATATGCCATTTACTTTTACCGCACTGCATATGTATTTTTCTACTTTTTATTCGTGTGAGCTATCACCATCATGGAATATTATGGAATCCTGCGACGAACTTGAAACAGGTAATTCAAGGAATTCACGGCTCAAATGATCCGAGTCCAAGTGTACAGTGAAATAAATGACACTACCGTCAATGCTCCGGTTCTCATGATTTGAGAAGGAGTACGAAGGACAAAGAATTGTCCGTGAGACATGAGGGTGTACCTGGATTAAAAGACCGTCTCGATAACACTCTACCCTTGACATCTGACGGGAGATTATAAAGGTGCTAGAGACTTAACGCCACCGAAGAATTCTTACCTCGCTGAAGGATCAGGGAGCAAATTGAAATCTGAATCCAAACCCCTTGTCTCTGAAATTAGGGGGAGGGGAGGGGCCAACATACATATGACTCTAATCAATCTTCAATAGGCCCTGGCCAGGAACCATGTTGATGATTGATTGGGGGCATATCATTACACATATAAGTGTTTAAGTGTAGTGCAAGGAATTTTCAATGTTAATCACATATGACTTTAATTAATTGCGATTATATCTAATGTCTATGACTTAGGATGATAAATTTGCAGATATAATAAGCTTGTAAATGATAAACTCGCAGGTACGCGATGATGTAAAAGAAATAGTTTTTTCATTCGCTCAGTTTAGATTTACAAAATAAATCTAAGCAAAGGGCGAGGACCGGCATCAGTTTTATCATGTTTCCTCTTCTTCTTGTCTGAAGGAGGATTCATTGGGAGGTTGGCAGACTGGGTTGCAAGCTGCGTAGTTATCGATTTACCGGACAGCTTTATGATCATCCCAGAACCGGAAGCAGCTGCAGAGATCGGTTGTACATTTAGAGGCTGTTATTCCTCTATTTTCAGAGCCAACTGTTTATCCCTCTTTGCCTTGATTTCAACCAGAGTCTCGCTGTCACCATCTTTGATCTCTCCTATGATGTCTACATTCTCCTCTTCGTTCTCATCACCGTCATCGATATCGTCAAGAGCTCCAATAATTTCAGCATCTTTTGGAGCATCCATGCTCAATACCCCAATATCCTCCTTAGTTGTCTTAACCCCGGTTTGCTTAGGTCTTCAGGGATAATTTCAGTAATTGCGGGCATGCTGACCTTCTCAGCCTCAGCCCGCTTTTCTGCAATCTTCTCGATAGATTTGAGACCTATATTTTGAGAAGCAACAGTTACTAGTTTGGGAGAAAGTGTGGCTTTATCAATTGATTGCTCCGCAATACGACGGCAAGTTATAATCGCTTTGACAAATTGTGGAGAAAACATGGAGATACCTTCCGCTGATCCTTTGGCCGAAGCTGCAGTGGAAGCCCCAACAACTGGAGGGAATGGGGCTTCGAAGATCAAAGGATCATCTGGACTGTATTCCTTAACTTCAGAATTTTTTGGTTCCGGTGCTGAGCTGGAACCCTTATCGATTTTGGATTTTCCCTTGAGATCAGATTTCTCTTTCTCCATGGCCTCTCGGATCACACGTCTACCTTCTGCAAAAGCTTCAGGTTCCCCACCCTTAAGGAAAGTCTTCATAAGTTAGCCTTCGTTAATTTCATCAACCTTTAGCCGCTGCTTTTCTCCCTCGGCTATCATATCCCAGACATTAACTAAAGTGGTGTTATAATCCTGGTTCCAAGAGATGTCTCGAGTTCGAATAACCTGAGCAAAAAAGTCCATAAGCAGCTCCTCAAATCCTTCTATCTACTTCTTGGCTATCGCAAGATTAGCAGTGGCAGTAGAGGCCGACTCAAGGGCGGCATTGGCATTACTCTCGGCAAGAGCTGCCCGTTCCTCGGTGTGGGCGAGTCTGTCGTTCAAGCTTGTCTTTTCCTTTTCCCAGGAAACCCTTTCTGTAGCAAAGAGATCCTGTGCAACTTTCAGTTCAGCATTAGTAAGTTTAAGATCCTCAATTTCCTTCTTTAAAGCCACATGTTCTTGGCTGTTCGAATCAAGCTCATGATGAAAGCGCTTCTGGGCATTCTCTAACTCAGTCTTAAAATTGTTAGCATCCCGCTGAGCCAAAGAAAGAAGAGCCTGTGATCCTCAAGATCCTTTATTGCTTTATTCCTGGCCCTCGTGTCATTATCAATTTTTACTCTAGCCCTAGCTGCTTCCGTCTCTAGAGTACGAATAACATCAAAAAAAATTTTGGCATGTTTCTTCAATATCTTATATTGCTTAGCTACATGGGCGATCTGCCCCACAACTTTGACATCCCAGTCCTCAGGAACCGGTTCTAAGTCTGGGACGAAAACCATTCTCTCAAAATAAATCTCGGGAAATTGTTTCCGCAAGCGCTCTAGTTTTGCCTTATTGTCAGGAGCCAAGGCCTCCTCTTGTGTAGTAGAGGATTCTAAATGTCGCTAACCCGAAGAAACAAGAGCCGTTTTCTCTTGATCTTCTCCTTCTCTTGGTTCCTTCTGTTTGTCCTTGGGTTCGTGATGCTTTTTAGAAGATTTGTTGTGGGGAGGTAAGCCTTTCGGAGGAGTTGGAGCCTTGGGAATCTCTTTACCCCTAGTATGTGGCATTTGGAGACTATGGGACTTCCCGGGATCCTTCTTAGAAGGAGAGAGAGCGAGAGTGCGGGGAGTGAGGTTGATAGGAATCGTGGCGTCTTTGACTATCCCACCCACGACCGTCGCTGCGATCGTGCTCGGACATGGAAGAAAGCCTGGAAGTATTCTCGCGAAGAGCACGGAAAGAGTAAGAGTAACGACGGGGCATGTTTCCTGCAGAAAATAACAAGTGGGAATAAGGATTATGAGTATGATTAGTGTATCAGTATCGTGACAAGTGGTGCATGTAGTGTATGTGTGCTTGTGTAATCCCCCCTAACAGACCAGGGCCCGAATCTTGGCTCGTCTACACAGTTTCTTTCTCTTTAGCAGGGGAGGTTTTCCCTTCGTAGGTAGGGAAGAATGGTTCCCCTCCAAAATCCCCGAAGGTATAGAGGTCATCTGGCAAGGGGATCTTTTCTAAACTCTTGCGTATATACTCATCTGTTAATGAAGGTTCACTGGTGGTGGAGTCTTTGCGGGAGACTGTCTTTTAGCGGAAGGGATGTCTTCTGGCTCGCTAACCCGAGTTTCATCTTCTCTATACACATTTAGATCCTCGTCATCCTGATTGATCAATGGTGAAGGACTTTTCGGAATCTCAACAGCCTTCACGGCTTTTGTGGTCCCTTCTCCCCCGGCCGGAGGCACACCACTAGACTCTCCAAGAGCAGGGGGCGCATATTTGTAAGGCGTGCCACCCGTACCAAGCCCAAATCTCATGTCCAAAAGACATTGTTTGTGGGGATTCTCGTCGGTAATACACTTATTGATTCTTAAGAAATCTGATTAACTTTTGAGGAGGCGGGACAGTCGGTCTTCGTATATTGAACCTTCTGTTTTTGCAAAGTTGTGATCTGCACAAAAAAAAAGGAACACGTTAGTTCTTTGATTATGCAATTAGGACATACATCGACGGACTTAAAGCCTACTTGATTGTAGCCACTTCCTTGCGCATCCAGCTTGATGCTTTATGTAAAACCAATCAGATTTGGTATCCTCTATGTTTATGACCGTCCGATAAAACCTTCATGTTGGCCACTGATTCAAAAAAGTGAAATTTGGAGTCCCTGTGGAATAGTGTTTGAAATGATAATAGAATTTCAAGTCCTTAAAAGTGAGCTCAATCTGTAGAATCTCTGCATATGCAACACATAGAGTGTACAAAGCCGCGTAAGCATTAGGATGGAGTTGCATGGGGGCAATGTGCAGTCGTCTTAGGGTCTCAACGACGATTTAGAGAAATGGAGGAATAGATCCTATCCAGCACATGAACCATCTGACGGTCATATACCCTTCTGGGGCAAAATGAGGCCTATCTCCATCTTCTGGAATTTTCACATCGTTCCAAGGAATCCCATGTCTTAAGCATATCTTCCTAAGTCTTATATCATCCAATTTGGAAGCTAGAGAATCAGTGAGCTTCTCTTTCTCTACTTCCTTAACACCTAGAATCTCGTTAGTAGCCCGATCATCTTCTTCTTCCTCTTCTTCAAGCGATGTTTTCTCAGAAGAAATCAACTCTGTATCTGTCTCATACTCGGAACCAGAATTACTCCTGTCTGAACCTGACAGGAGTACGTCGGGATTGTGATATTTGGAGGACTCTGGATCTTCTCTCATCTCGGATACTCTTGAGGAGCGTCTATCGAACATGACTGTTTTGGTGAGTAAACATGAAGGATTAGGATACAATTGCCCTGAACCCTATGCATGTGCATGTGGTCATGTGTGCAAATGTGCATAATACGAGAAAAATAGAAATGCGACGTAAAATTGGATAAGCGTAATAATGGCCATTGTATGCTGCTGAATTATGCTGTTGTTCAGTCCGAAAAGTTCGTATCGAAGGCTCTAACCTAACTGTTCACTGATATATCAGAATTACGTTGCATTTTTAACCAATATGTGCATGGGATCGTCAACAAGGCTGGTTCGTTAAAGTCTTGGGGCTCGAATCGCGATATAGATGTCAGAGCGTGGAACAGGGATCAGGTCGTGGATAACGGATCGCCAACAAGATACGCTCATGAGGGAACATCGGTTCGTGAAATAGGCTTCAGATCGTGGAACGATCTAGCTCGTGATAACTCTCCCTTACCCGAACTGCTCGTAAAGAACCCCCTACGATCCGTTCTTCTCCATATCCCCACGAACCAATACTCCCCTAATACCACGACCCGATCCATTATCTAGATTGACACTAACTTAATCTCTGGTCCCTCCATGTCACTGTTACCACGATCCAATCCATAACCCCATTCACGAATCGACCTGCTTTTCAACATCTTCTCCCTCATCGTTTCCCTCCTCCATCCATAATTCAATGTAATCAAATCCATCTCACACCCTCCGTTTTCAATCTCCGACGCCACAAAACTCAAGGCCGTAGCGGTCAATGTTAGAGGGGGTCTTGAAGGGATGGAACTGATGATAACTCTAATTGAAAACAACAACTGAAATCTCCCATTATTTACCTAATTGGATTAAGCCAAAATATGGGAAGCAAATTGATTTAGAAAACTAGGGTTTTGGGGTTAAAAGGCAGGAAGAGTGGCGACAGTAAAAAGAGAAGCAGAAGGGGTAAAAAAAGGAGAAAGGTTCGGCTTATATAGCCTATGTAGAGGCTCTTGGCCTCCCATTTTTTGTCTCATTCGACCCGCCTAATCGGATGGGCCGCGAGTGCTTGGCTAGGCCCATCGTGGCTGGTGTGATGGTCTACCCAACCGTCGACTCATAATTCATTCCAGAAGGCACTAGCATGGTATGGATTGATGACCGTGGTCTTGGATATAGCTTTCGAAGAGAAAAGTGGAATTTTAACTGTCACGATGGAAAATATCAGCAAAATTCAAAAGGCTTACCTATAGAAGAGTTAATCACAGCGCGCTTCAAAGTTCACGTGAGTAAAATTAACCAATGAACAGAGAAAACATTGAAAGTCCAGCCTGATATTTATACCCATCAAAGAATGCAATCCTTTGAAGCAGTGCGACGTTATAGACAAATACGGCTATTGATTCACATCGCTTCATGAAAAGATAGTTCAGCAATTTCGAAGCATGTTCCATCTCGGATAAAACATACTTCGAGGGGGCAAAATGTTGGCTAGCTTTTTGGACCAAGCCACCTAGACACACACGTAAGTCCAATGTGAAGTCTTGCTCGAGAAAGCCATCCTAGTCTGTTCGTGGTCCCTCTCCATCCTTGGTTCGTGGTCCTCATCTGTTCCCTTCGACTCGTGATGCCCCTCTCGCGATCCCGCTCTTGGTATCCTCACCACGACCCGCCTCGTGCTGGTGCTTCACGATCCGATTTCAAAGATGGAGATAGTAGCCAAGACTAGGTCTTCCACGACCCGCAAATTAAGGACCCTGCAACATCTGTCCATAACCGCATATTGACCATTTCTCCACCAGGCCACGAACCAGTCTGAGATCCTTGGGATTTGTGCCACGTGTGACCATGAACTGCCTGTAGATATCACCTATAAATAAACCTACACTTGGCATTTTTCAGGATCTTTTTGCAATTCTGAGTGTGTTATAACCATTGTTGCTTCTCCATTATTTCTGATCAGTGTTATTACAAAATTATTGAGTGTACTATCATTGTGATTGTGAGATTGAGAGAAATCATTGATTGTACTTGTATTCTACGTATAATCAAAGATATATAAAGTGGACGTAGGCTCGTTAACGCCGAACCACTATAAACCCTGTGTGCTCTCTGCGTTTTCTTTCATTTCTAGATATTAATCTCTACAAAATCAGTTAGTTTGTGTGTTAGGGACATTTTTGGATCTAACAGTTTAGAAATAACCTTGGCTCTGTGGCGTAACTCAATAGAGATATGATTAGTAATATCCCAGATTGAGTTTGAGTGTGTGTATATATATATATATGAGCATATTTGTAATTTGATATAAAGTTATTTTTAAATTATTTTTGGCCCAATATAGTTTGTAAAGTAATAAAAGTAATGATTTTTTTAAATTATTATGACTTGGGCAATCTAATATAGCAACATTAATTTGAGTGGGTTTGATTATGAGTTTGGATTGAATCAATCAGAGAACATTCCATAGTTTAAATGTAAAATATGAAAATTTAACTTATGTTAAGTTAATCTTATATGTTGGAATTGAACTTGAATATTGAAATAAGATTTGGTAGGAATATATGCAAATTGATGAATTTAAATGGAATTTTTGGATTGTATGGTTGATTGCATGAATATAGATTTAAAAATGAATGGATTTGGTTGAAAACCAATCTGGAAGGAATTAATTCAAGTTATAAAACTGAAATGAATATAAGGAATCGAGTAATAATGCATTATTAAGACTTGATTATGAATAAAATCCATGAGATTGGATAATATATAGAATTCATTAGAATGGATGATATAGATATTAGAACCCGACTGATATGGTTTTGAAATTAATGAAATTCATTTGTGTTAAGAGCAGGTGCAAAGCTAATCCAAGAGAGTTCTGAAGCTAATTGAATCCAGTTCGATTAGAGCTGCATAATAATTAGGCAAGCTTGAGTATAGTTTATCGCTTAACGCGTAATAATGCTCGCTAAAAGGTACGCCTACGCAAAATATAAACTTCTAGGTTTTGATTTGGGTTTTGAATTGGATTTTCCAGCCGTGTGGGTCGATGGATTTATTTTTGTTCTGCAATATTGCAGAAGTCCCTCCATCAGGGGAGACTTTGCCAAACTTTTTCCAAAATTTATTGTGTTAGTAAACTTTTGAGATTTTTAAAAAAATTTGCTAACCAAAATGGATTTAGTTTTTATATTCGACAATTTGGATTACTTAAACTAGAAGTTTATAGGATGGAAGAAAAGTTCCAAGTAATTGGATTGTTGAAATTACTGGGTTTGTAGCATACTTCTTGTCTTATTAATTTTGGGGACAAAATACTTTTAAGAGGGAAGGAATGTGACGACCTTGATTTTTAACCATATTTAAAAATGGTTTTAAACATTGATTTGGAGTATAAATAACTTCAATTCAACTATTTTGAGCTTTAAATGAACCTACAGGATCCAATATAAGTCGGATTTCTTCGAAATAAGAAACGTCCGAATCTATTGGATAATAATTTTCTAATGAAAAATCGAGTTTTCATATTGTAGATTTTGTTTTATGTCCAAATCAAATTTCAAATGGTCGCTATTGAATTCGTTATTAAAATATAACAACTATTATAATAAATGAAATGGATTTTAATATATTGGATATCGTTTGGATTTAAAATTTAAAATGTCGAGTTTAAAAATCAAGTTAAATTTATAAATCTGAAGCCATATAGAATTCCGGTTGGATAATATGTTAATAATAGTTTATTTAAATAGATTCATTTATGTTATAATCATTGTATATTGTATCAGTTCCACTGTATTCAAAATATTAAATAATTGTATGTTTCTGAATTTGGTTTCAATCGAAGCTCGGGTGCGTTTGTGCAAATTATAAACATCGAATGTGGCACACTACAAAAAAATTGTTGATTGATTCGAACCAAAGTATCTCTGACTGGTACGTCGTTTTCAGTCTCTCAAATAGACTGTACAAAATACAAAATGATAAATTAATTTCAGGAGTCAAAATATTCAGCTAGTTTCAGGAGAAGAAAAATCTGTAGCACACGTTAGCCTGTGCCAGTCATTTTCAGTATTTATGAACCGTGTCCAAAGCCCTACGAAAATATTATCCTGGCACATGCACACGATTTGGCACCAGTTGCCGTGATAGTGAAATCTCGACAAATAAAATTAAAATATATAGATATAAATATATAAACAAATTGCCTTAGCATATATATATATATATATATATATATATATATATATATATAACTAGCCTCGTTCTTTTCATTCCATCACAACAAATCCAACTCTCCCTTTTATTATGGGATCTTTGAATAATTATATAAAATCTAATTCTAAACGAAATTAAATGTGGTTGATCCGTTGGGATCCCTAGCTCAAGAGCTTCCTACTCATATACATAGTTTTGGTACCGTAATTTTTGCCATGTGGCCGGGTTTTAGACCAGCATAGCCGGTGCGGTGACTGTAGCAAAGCGTCAGGGGCGGAGGCGAGATGGTGGAGGGGTAGCAATAACGCTGGGTTCAGTTTAACAAGGTTCAGTGATCTTTAGGTTGGTATGACAGTGGATGTGAGGTGGGTGAGAGGAGAAAGCTGCGGGGGTGATGTACGTATAGTAGCGTTTGGGAGAGTGGATGAAGGTGGTCTTAGTGGGGCTCAGGGAGTCGAGTTTGGGGTCAGGGAGTCCAGTTGAGAAGTGGAGGTGCCACTATCCATTTTCGGGAGATAAATCTCATTTTTTTCCAATATTTTGCTGCAAGATTTGCTCTACCCACTAGCATGTGAAGGAAAGGAGACTTCATGCATGAATATAACGTCTGAAGTGTGGTTATGAAATGGAGAAGCATGTTTCTAAATGGGTAAAGTGAGTTTCGGTTGGCTTGTGGGTAGCAATTGGTGGAACAAGTTACTGTTTGGGTTTCAGGAGGATACAGGATATTCTCAAAGTGGAAGAAGCTTACATGTAAGGGACGTGCGATGTGGGTTGCTTGAGTGGGCTTCTACCGTTTGTTATAATAAACTACAAAAATATAAAATGCATAGAAAAAGAAACTGGGAAGAAGGAGAGAGGTGGAAGGGTGTGTGGCGGTATGCATAGGGGGAAGTCGTGGGTTGTTATGGTTGTTTGGGCTTTGGGCCCTGCAATTTTGAAAAAAAATATATAATAATAAAGGTTGTAGAAGAAACAATTGGCATGGTGCAGAACCAGTGTTCTGATTTAATGGTGAACGGAGTGGAGCTGTTTCAGGCGTGACTGGAAGGCTTAACAAGATTTAAAGCCAAGGTTAACATTATAATTCATGGGTTACGTATTCTAATTAGCTGGATGAAGACACGTTTAATCCTAATCAGCATGATTAAGGGTAATAGACATTTAAATTAAATAATTAAATTATATTGGTTTAAGTTATACGCTCGTAACAATTATGATTTATTGGTTCGTGGATAGAATTAAGCAAAACAGGTTCCATTGGATTGTGGCGACAAATGCTACACAGCTAAGCTAAGTTGGATGGAATTGGATGCAGCTGGTATTCCGTTAAATTTTAAACGTCCGATTAAAATTAAACGAAACAACACTAGAATCAACTAAAAAATTGGTGAGTTAACTCTCACACTTTTCTAGAATTCTATGATGTGTTTAATTCATATTAAAATATAACTTATCGTTGATAGTAATAATTGGATGATTGGTTGCCTTGGTTGTTTATTTGTTGTTTAACGATTATCGATATTAATGTTATGTCATAATGGATGATGTGTTTTAAACAATTGTTTCATATATCATTATAAAATATTATAATGAACTGTGTTGTAGGAAAGTACAGGTTGGAGGGGTCCAACTGGATTCCTCATATATTATATATGTTGTTTGTTTTTATATTATTTATATTTGAACTGTTTGAACCCCAATTACATTGAAAACCTGTATGGATGTTGACGTTGAATTGAAATTTATTTTTTTATTTTAAATCAATAGACGATATTGATTGAGGGATTGGCAGCAAATGGCCTGAAATTCACCTTTTTGTTAGAACTTTGATTTGCCATCAGTCGATGTATTTAAAGTTATAAAATTATTTTATAATTGAGTCCATGTTTTAGATTTACATTTTACATAAAAGTAGAAGTTTTTAAATAAATGAAGATTAGGATTTTATAAAGAAAATTTAAATGATTCTGTAATTAGATTTTGTTATTAATAAGGTATATAAGCAATGAAAGCTGTAATTAATCTTCGGGTTAATATTTTGAAAATTATAAAGAAACTGATTATGGGGTTTGGTAAAGAAATTTATAAATGGATTTTGGATTATAAAATCCAAGGATTTAGTTTTAAAATATGACGCTAAAAGGGTTCTGAGTAAATGTGTGATAACTAATTGTCGTAAGATAATTCCAGTTATAAATGGAATTTGTATAGTGAAGTTGTAAATGGAATTTGTATTGTGAAGTTAAAGCGGAAGATTTATATTAAGTAAAGACGGTCGTACTCGACCGAGATTTTCCAAAATACTATTATGGTTTACAAAACCAATGTTTAATATAAAATAGTAAATAAAGATTAGTTTGATGTTATAAGTAATATGAGTTTTGAGTTACGAACTTATATTTATTTTGAGATAAGAGCGTTGTTGATCAAGGTCTAACAGGTAAGTAAAATACCCCAACTTGAATGGCTTCACTACTATCGAGGAATGAATTAGTTTTGTAATGGTAAAGAAGGTTAAATGAGTTTATTATTTTCATAAGGAAAATATTTGCAATTCATTTGCAAGGTTTGAAATGTAATTTAAAATATTGAGTCTTTAGATTAAAAACAACATATAAACTAGCATTGTTTGGCCTAAGTTCAAATATAAAGTTTATTTAAACCATTTGGCTATATTTGTAGCACTGTTTTCTAAATGACATAAATGGGTTAGTTAAATACACTTATTTCAATAATAAGTGACTGGCGATATACTTTCCCAAAGTAATGGAAAGGAAATGTTGTTAAATATGAAGAATGATTTTAAGAATCAATTAAGAGTTTGGAATAAATGATTTCAATTGAAAAGACCTCAGCTGCCAATATACTTGACCAGTCTGATTAAATGATTGTTTTATTGAAATTGTTGAGATTGATAGTTAAAAACCCGACTATTAGTAATATATATTATTGAACTTTTGACGTGTTGTTTCGAAGAGACTGGGATGATAACTAGACCCAAAACCACTTCGAACCAACGTTGCGCTCGAATTTAACTTGCAGGTAATGAAGGAGCAATTGAAGACCATAGATTTTCATAAAATGGAAGGAGCACTTATAATCTCTTACTTGCAACCAGAAATACATTTTGTTGGTCTTGTTGGAGGTGTATGATAAATTCTACAACCCATGCTAGGCACTATTTGAATCATAACTAAGTAATAGATGAACTTGCGATAAAGTGATTTAAAAATTTGTATTTGAGTACCATTCGTGCATAATGTAAGTTTAGAGAACCTCCCTGCATGAGGTGTTAAGGATATGTTGCTTTTGTAGCAAGGTTTCAAACTGAGGGCTTGAGGTACCAATCTGGGTATCAATTAAGGAATCCTCTTTTGGAAACAAGACAGTAGGCTTGACCCCTAAATGGTCCTGGTAATAGGAATCCAAAAACCCTATTCTAAAAATAAGAATAGAAAATTCGTAACCTTGATTCGGGTATTAAGATAAGGTAAATACATGAGTTCATTTCTGAAAGTATAAGTCCAGAATATTTGTCTTGCAATATGAGGAAAAGGTTTAAAACTCTGATTTGAGCTTGTGCAATTTGAATTACAGTAGCTCATTCCTTTTGGAATGGGTTTTGTATTCTCGAGACCCAGATTTGGGTATTAAAGTGGAAGGCCAGAAATCCACATCTGGCAATAATAGAGGTCCTAGACCAAACCTAGATTCAGGTATTTTAATAAAAGACAAGATATGCACTTTTGAATATAATAGAGGCCCCGAACCAAACCCATACTCGGGTATTTTAATAAAAGACCAGAAATCCACTTATGGCAATAATAGTGGTTCCGAACCAAACCCCGATTCAGGTATTTTAATAGAAGCCAAGAAATCCATTTCTGGAAGTTAATAGGAGTCCCGAACCAAACCCAGATTCAGGTATTTAATGGAGGAGTAGAAATCCACTTCTGGTATCTGATAGAAGTCCTGAACCAAACCCAGATTCGAGTGTTTAATTTTTTGCTTTGAGTTGTCGTTTCGGTATGATGAGCCATTCTTTGGGCTTTGTTTTGATTTGCAAGCTGATCCCTTAAGCTTTGATTTGATTTGATGAGCCACTCCCTTAGGCTTTGATTGGCCATTTCGGCTTTGTTCTTTAAGCAGAGGCTGTACGTGCTTTTAGGTGCTCCCTTTGAGCTTTTTGTTATCTTCTTCGGGATAAGATTTGAGCAGAGGATGTACGTTCTCTAAGTGCTCCCCCTGAGCTTTTGTTCCCTTTTACGGGATAAGATGTTAGTGGGGGGACACACTTCTTTTTAGAGTAGAGGTTGAACGTACTCAATGAGAGCATTGGTTAGAATGTACTAACTGAGAGTATTGGTTAGAATGTACTAATTAAGAGCACTGGTTAGAACGTACTCATTGAGAGAATTGGTTAATTGAGCACACAACTCATGCAGCGATGAGCACACCACTCGCGTCGTGATGAGAACACAACTTGCGTAGTGTAAAATCATAAAATACTTGAAGTAGAACCAGATCTCCACAAATGGTTAAACTGTTATTGACCATCAAATATGATATGGAAAGTGTATCCACATTAAGCTAGTAGACAAGCGAAATTAATCAAATGCCGCGTAATTATTTAGCTTGAGAATTAATGAACGAAATACAAAACTTATCATCAAACACAAAACAAAAGCTGTCGCATTTTAGTCTATAACATTGAAGCATTTTTGGAAAACCCTTGATGTCATGGTGTCCATGGTTTCCACCAAGGCTCAAAATGTATTTCCAAAGCAAAACAACACAATCATCCATAACATTCGGTGGGAAATATCTTATCCACCCTAGACTTATAAAGCAAGCCATTCTAAATACTATTCTTAGTTCCTTTTGGCCTAAAGAGAGGATTGGGTTCAAAGTTTATCTAGGCTGAAACCTTATACTAAATTTAATACCGTAGAAGCCTTAAATGGGCTCACAACCCCTAGTACGATCATCTAAATAAAAACCATGCAAAGCATCCACAAATAAGCACGAGATATATATAAAACTTAGTAATTGATAGAGCAACAACAACTCGATTCAGAAGAAGTGTCGCTAGGAGCTTGCTCAACTCCTAGATACCTTTCTGAATGCGGGACATGAAAGTATCACATGTCCCGAAGTCTGGCAAATGCGACAACTACGGGTCCTTGGACTCCTACTAAAGTAACAGTCTCTTGATCCGCAATTGTGACAATTTCCATGAGTAGAGTTGAACATTCCAGAGCCGAAGGGTTCCTGCTTTCCTCCAAACCAAGAACCCTTACCATAAAAGCCAGCAAAACTTGATTTGGGAGGCGTTGGCACGGAAACGGTCCCAACTGCTAGGGCGTCTGTCTTGAGGTTAAGTTGTTGTTTATTTGTTCCCCGTTCACCTTCGATGAACTCTTCTAGGTGTCTTTCTAGGTATATATTTTAAGCAAATATCGACGAGAAATTTATTTTGAATATATTTAGAAGGTATATATTTATATTCGTCGTCGTTAGAATATAAATATTTATTTATATTTATAAATAGAATTGAAAATGGCGCGGTAGTTTGATAATTCGATTTCAAACTTCAATTGAATGTACCGGGTGCAAAACAATCCGGATTTTAGTGAAACCAAAAATAGTGGGATTTAATTGAGAATATCTTTCTAACGAATCCGACCAATCGAAATTTCATAATGGGAATCAAAAGATATGTCCTGTTGAAAATTCTGAATAGTCGCTATGGAATTCAAGCCCTTAAAAATGGACATTTTGCAAACGACCTCGGATTTCGACGAAATCACTTTTGTTGGATCCGCAGTGTCAAGTTATTGTTAGATTCCAAATTTCATAATTTTTCGAATCAATATGTGAGCGTGGCAAAGGAAAACGCATTTGACCAGTTTCAGTTGATTTTAATCGACTGGAAAATGGCCATTTTTCCAACGATATCAGAATTCGACGAAACTAGTTTTGTTAGGACCGTATTGTCAATACGAAGCTAGAAAATATTTTTCGAGAATTTTTAGAGTTAGTATGTGGCCCCGGTAATTCGAAATGTACGTTTAAAATTCAATATAGTGATTTAAATGTAAATTCAAGGGAAACTGATCGTAACAATCGAATCAGCTTGTGATACAAATCCCATTGTGTTCGGAATGGGGGTAATTAGTTAAGGGCGACAGTCATTGGGTTTTGTTTGGGGTTCGGATAAAAAGTCAACATCTAAGAGAATAAAAAAATATATATTTAATAATATAATATATATATATATTTACCCATAGCCCCCTCTCCTTTCCCTTTCTCCTCACTCTGTCAAAACCGAAAGAAGAAAAAAAAACCGACAGTTGAATCGCGTCGCCCTCCACCTCAACTACCTCCGCCGCCGTCGAAGTGGCACCACCGACGCCATCGAGATCCCCTCCCCCCCCTCGACGTTCTCTCTCCTCCCTTCTCTGTCTTGCCTCCGTTAAAGTCCGAACCCGCCGAACCCTAAACCCCCAATTCGAGACCGCGAACCCTACAGGCGCCACCACCGGCCTGTTTCCCCTCCCCACTACCCTCTCGACCCCGACGCTGACAGCCAGGCCCAACAACCCTCCACCAAAGGAATTACAGTGAGTTTCCTTTATTTTATTTTCAATTTTAGTTTATTTATTTCGTTTAGTTTTGTCTAGCTAATTCATATATAAAAATAAGGTTTAACTTCAGTTTAAGAATATATATGAAAGGTATAATTTTTAATGTCAGAAAGAAGTGATAAAGTTATGATTTTTATAGTATAGAAAGTATAAAAATGCGATTTTTATATAGGTAGAGAACTAAAAATGTAATTTTTTATATGATAGGAATAATAAAAAAATAATTTTTATATTATAGGAGATGTAAAAATATGACTCTTGTTTATGTAGAGAATTAAAAATATAATTTTTACATGATAGGAATATTAAAGATAGCATCTTTATATGTGTAGAAAAATAAAAATTTGATTTTTAGAATGAAGTGAAATATATTTTTTCTATATTTTTTTATAAAGGCGAAATCTTTATTTTAGAAAAGGCGAAATCTTTATTTTAGAAAAGGCGAAATCTTTATTTTAGAAAAGGCGAAATCTTTATTTTTATAAAGGCGAAATCTATATTTTTTATAAAGGCGAAATCTATATTTTTTATAAAGGCGAAATCTTTATTTTAGAAAAGGTGAAATCTTTATTGTAGAAAAGGTGAAAGATCTATTTTTGAAAAGGCGGAAACTTTATATAGAGAATAGCGTGTAAAAATAGAATTTTTATCCATATAGCGTGATAGTAAAAATATGATTTTTATATATTGAATAGCGTAGTAAAAATGCGATTTTTATATATTGAATAACATAGTAAAAATTCGATTTTTCTATATTGAATAGCATAGTAAAAATTCGATTTTTATATATTGAATAGCATAGTAAAAATTCGATTTTTCTATATTGAATAGCATAGTAAAAATTCGATTTTTTATGTATTGAATTGCATAGTAAAAATTCGATTTTTACATATGTAGAGAATACGGGCAACGAAGGTGATAAAGAGGCGAGAACGACGAAGATTTAGATTTAATGAAGTGTCGTGAAGTTGGATAGCTATCGGTGAGAACTTCTCACCTTTCAATTTCTTTTTTTTAGTTATATATATATACTAGGATGCAGACGGTGTTTAGTAGCACCCGACACCCGTCATCCACAGACCATGGATGGCTTGTTTGTTAAATTGTTTGGTTGTGTAGTTGGCTAGATTATTTGGTTTGGATTGAATTGATTGGTGAAATGAAATTGATTTGATTGATGTGTGAATGGCGTGGGCCTTCACTAGACCGGGGATAAGGCTAGGCCTTGTCCTGTTTCTAGTATCGTGCCGTTATGCCGCCGAAATTTTCTAAAATAAATTAGGAAAATAAAAATATCATTTTATTGAATAAATGAACTGAATAAAATATTTTATCGTTAAAAATATAATTTTTAACGTGAATAAGAATAAATAAATATTCATTTACAAACCGGACGGTTTGTTTATGTACACCTATTTGAAGGACATTGATTGGGACGATAAATTTTACACATCGCCCAACTGCACAAATAAAAATTCTGTGTTTGATTGCTTGAAACCCCACACGGGTATTGGGATGATATTTGACGTACACTAATCCCGATTGTTTAGTTGTATGTCGATCGATTGATTGACAAGCTGTTATAAGCGTTGAATATTTATCTTTGATGCTTATACAGTGTAGAATGCACCTTGGATGATGGTTGATTATTCATCGTTGTTGATATATACATGTGTTGTAGAAAATCCGTATAATTAACATTATATGGTAATTGATTGGGCCTCATTCCAGTTTTGAAAAAAAAATATTTGAAATAGAAATATTTGAAAATAGAATATTTGAAAAAGGAAATATTTGAAAAGAAATATTTGAAATAAAAATATTTGAAATAGAAATATTTGAAAATAGAAACATATGAAGCCGTGTTGGTTAGATTGACGCCATTTTGACGTGAACGATATTTATATCGATTTTATTCATTCTTCAATGAAAATTGAATAGATTTGAAATTGAATAGATTTGAAATTCGAACTATATTGAAATGATTTGAAATTTGAATATAAATGAATTCGAATTGAAATTGAATATAAATGAATTCGAATTGAAATGGTATAGAAATGAATTCGAATTGAAATTGAATTGAAAACGAACTGAAATTGAATTAGAAATCAATTTGAATTGAAATCAATTTAAAATGAATTTAAATTGGAATATTCAATTTTGATTTGAAGTTGAATATGAAGTTGAAACCATTTTGAAAATGAATTTAAAACGATTTATAAAGCACGTTTTGAATTGAAATCGACGAAGTATATATTATATATATTATATATATATAATATAATGGCCTGAATAGAACGCGCCGCGCTAGTTCGCAAATTTCGACCATTAACTTCGAACGGATATTACGGGAGATCCGACCGTCGGATTCTCCTAAAACCGGAACCGTTGGGTTCGTATCGAAAATAGCTTTCTAACGAATATTAGAAATTAGAAATCTAACGGTTGGATTAGGAATTATGTCCAAATCAAATTTGAAAAAGGTCGGTGTAAGTGCAGTTCGATGACCGTTGATGGAAATCGACTGTACGGGCCTTGATAAAATTATTAAAAATAGTAATAATTTGTGTAAAATCATAAGAAATGATTTAGAAAGAATTGGGATGAAAAATCCCATATTTGAAAAGATAAAAATAGATTTTTATCGAAATGAACTAGTTTTGAACTAGGATTAAAATTCTATTTATTTTTAAATAAATAAATTGGATTTGAAATGGTTTTGAAAATAACCAGAATTTCCAATAATTGCATTGGAATGGATTTGAATCGAAATTGTCTTCGGAATATTTCGATGTTGGATTTCGTGATTATACAGATGTTGTTATGGAAATTTGAAAGATATTTATATATCGTTATTTCCAATACGATATCTGTTGGTTGTAGAATTTGATATTGAATATAAGCCGATATATTTTCTGTTCAGAGCCTTGTATTTAATATCAAATATGATTTGGGTTTGTCGTGAATGGTGTCTTCATTAACACTGCTCTTAAGCCCAGTTGAGAAAAGGATTAAATCTTTTTATTTAGATTTAATGAAGTGTACCAATTAAATAATATTTAATTGGAATTGAATTGATATTGATTTTTGGGTTTATCGTGGACAGTGTTTTAAATAACACTCGTTCTTTAACCCGATAATTAATGGAATGTGACTTTGGGTTTATCGTGAACCGTGTTTTAAATGACACTGATTCTTTAACCCAGTCACAGATTAAAACTAAGTGGAGTTTTAATGAATCTTTAATTAGATTGAAAAAATCGAGAATGGAGTATCACCAGTTTTTACTCCAGGCGGTAGTTAAATCTTTAATTAGATTTGAACGTGAAATGGTAATTGAATTTACCGATAACACCGTGGTGTTAGATATGAAGTATAACCAGTTTTACTTCATGGGATGAATAGGTTGGGATTGGGAAATTAAAACAAATGATTACTTCGGTAAAGTTCGTTAATCCCGACTAGTTTGAATTGATATTCAAAATTAGATTAAAGAATAAATTAAAGAATTTATCTTTGACAAAATTAATGGGAACCTTTCCCTATGAATGTGAAATTTAGAAACTAACTGTCGGTTAGCCAAGCAGAATGGTTTTCTGGATATTGATCTGATGTTGGTTTCGGCCTTCGGGGTTATTATTTGGGGAATTATTCTCTTGATTAATTTACGGTTAGTGACTGATAAATTGGAATGAGGCATATGTTGTGTTTGTGTAACACTTATTTAAAATATACGCGAGTTATTCGGAAAGACCGGGTTTATCCCATTCTGAATAACTGATACGACGATAAGTCGAAGATGAAGACGATGGTCGAAGACCAGAAGTCTTCACGTCGTTTGGGTAATTACTGATGATCTTGATTGGGCTGTACACCCAAGAAGATGGAAACAGTTGGTGATCGTCCAGACGTACTTGGAGATCGATGGATATGCGGGGTACTAGGTGCCTCCGGTTGCGTTCAGACCCAGAACGGACTTGTAAATGGACTGTGTGTCTGACATTGGATTTTAGTCCGTGTGATTGATCTCTATTAAATATATATCTGTTTGGCGGCGGAGAATTTATTCTTTTGCTTAACGCCCTTCTCTGAGACGTACGAGCTCAGGGGTTATATACTGATGGATATCAAACGCATGGAGTGAATTGCCTGTGTGGCATGCCTAAGTAGCAATTGATCGAGGCTTCTGTTGAAAAGCAAAGTCTTGTGGTGATGATCAAAGCACAGCCTGTGTGACACAGCTTTGTGTAACGTGAATTCGCGAGCCTCACACCCCGGTTGTGAACCAGAAACGGGAGAGGACCTCAGGAAGGGCATGCGTTTCTTTCTAGCTAGGGTGGTGTCAGTGACCTACCAGCCATGACATTTATACACTTTTCACCTGTGTGGTTGTTGCTGTTGCGAGGCGCCTCGGTTAGATCGGACGATTCGGGTCTGATGGAGCCATTCGTTGGCTCATTTACACCCCAAAGGGCGGAGAGACGTATTGCTCAGGCATAATAATCCACATCGGTGGACCGGCCCTGACGATCCAAGGCTTGCCTGCGCGCTTGCCTGAGACATGGGCTAGATTGTCTCGAATCGGTAGAGGACGATCCCTGGCCTCGGTTCATAGATGGAAATCCAATTTCCAAATACGTGATTTTGCGGTTTTAATTGTAGAACTAGTATGGCGACATGATATATGGTACCCATGCCGCCTATGATTGATACTTATGATTTGAAGTTGTTTTATACACTATGCACTTATAATAGTATCAAATGATTTGTTTTAAAACGTATCAAGCATTCTTTGGCTGTTATAAGGGAAAACCCTATCCCCCGGCTTGCGTTGAATTGTGTGATAGGAACTGGGTCTTATAACAACTTCATTTTTCTTTATTTAGCATTGCGTTGTTTGTTTCATGCACTGGTATTCTTGGGAGGAAACCCGTTCCGTGTTATACGGCGTGGTCCCTTGATTTACCTAACTTTAAAAACAAAGATTAATAACTGTTTTAGTTCTCACACCAGTCCCATGACTGACCTGGAGTTTATTGTTTTGACCTAAACTCTGGGTGCCCCTATTTTGACACGGGCAGCTAGTAGTTTTGGTTTTGCAGATTTTTATTCACAGGATCCTGGTTTACAGCTGGAACGATATCCGGAAAGCTTTGTATCCGTATATCTACTTCTAGTTGTTTATTGTATTATTTTCCGCTGCGATGTATTTGAATGTAATTTAAATCTCTGATATTTCTGTGTAATATTTATTCATACTCTATATATTCTTGTAATCTGATGCATTGTTGTAATATACAATGAAATGTTCTTCCGTCTGCGTTCTATTTTGTCTTGTTCTCAAAACAATCAGGCGTTTCGAACGGTCTAGATCGGTTTAGCGACTGATTCGGACCGAGCGGAATTCCTTTTCGTCACAACTACAACAATCTTATCATGATTTCTCATGTCCCATGCTTTTGAAGCCTCAACATTAAATCGTTTCAGGTAATTGGATAAAGACTCTTCTTGTCCTTGTTTTATACATATAATGGAAGGATATTCCACAACTGGATCTTTATAGCTACAAAAAGAAGTCATGAGAGAAATATTCCCAAGAACGGATGTCTTTCCCTTGATACTAGCTATACCATTTAGCAGCTACTTCCCGTAGTGTTGTTGGAAACATTTGGCACCGAATGGCTTCTGAAGCATTGTAGATATCCGTATAACTCTCAAAGGCAGCAAGATGCCTTTCTGGGTCTGTAGTCCCATCATATATGAGGTGTGGCATCTTTATACTAGGCAGAGATTCATTCCTTATTATCTTCCTAGGGAAAGAGACTTCCTGCAATTTCCTATCTTCTAATGGTATTAAGCTTCTGCTTCTTCTGAATTAACTACCTCTCTTAACGCTTGGCTGCTTCCTTACAAAACTGGACTACTCTGAACATTTGATGAGGGTTTAATTTTGCTATTCAACTCTCGAGGTGCTATCACATTTGATTCTGCCTCATAGACTTCTATCCTTAGGGTCCTTCGGGCCAAGTCTGCTTCAGTAAATATTCTGGTGGTATCAATATGTGTTTCCCAATGCAATATTTCCAATTCATCACTTGCTCTTTTCGTTAAGATTAAAGATCCCCTGGTTTCCACTTTTACTGAGTTGGTGTTGTTTTCTAGAATGGGCTATGTGTTGGAACCTTGTTCATAACCTTCTTTCGACTTAGCCATCTTTAATCATTCTTTGCATTGTTTGTTATGATGAAATGAGGAATAAAGATGGAGCAAGAAATAAGGATGGAGGTATAGGAGATAAGGAGGGAAGTTCGAGGTTATATTATTCTTTAAAGAGCTTTTTGGGACCAATGACGTTTGAAGTGGTAATATAAGGTTTAGGAGACCCTTATTAAGAATTCTTTATTCAAGGTCCTACTTCTTTAAAGCTTAGTCCAATCGGGACAGAACAACCAGGGATGTGGTATACTAGCCAAAGGATCGGAGGTTCAAGCCCTCCTTCAACCGCCCAAATTGTAATGATATTTTTCGTCAACACTAGAGATAGGTTTATGGATGTCGACCTATGTGAGTTAAGGTGTTATTTAATTCCTACAAGTTTGAGTTTGTTCAACTTTCCTAGATATCAAGGTCTTAAGCCCAAAGATTAGTTGCTCTTCCCTCAAGGGGTAAGTATCACGCTTACGAGATTTAATAGCTAATAGTTACCTTGGGATACGGGTTCCCTAAGCGCAATACAGGTTAGGAAGCTAAATGGCATGTAGAAGGATATCTTGGTTATTCAGAAGCATGATAGGAGGCAATTAGAAATATTGCAATAGACAGTATAATATGCGAAAGTAACAAGAATATAACAATTTATAGTGGTTCGGTTATGATTGAACCTACGTCCACTTTAAGGGCTTTGATGATTTTATTCATGGTGTCGGTTACAAGGAAAATCCTCAATTTGATTTACAAATTAGGGTTTGGGATCTTTAGAATGATTACAATATTTAGAATGAGGAAAACTCCTTGAAGATGATACCCCTGGGGTCTTATTCGTAGACAAATTGGGCTCTCTTTTGTCATTGGCTTAACAGAAGCCTCTTTTTGGTGCAGCAACAGGATTTTAGCTGCCTTTACCTTTCGGCTTCGGTAACTGCATGTTTTGGCCACCTTTCTCTATAATTTGTATTGTTACTGGGTCCGATTTGGCTTCTGGAGTGTCGGTCTCGGCTTTAAGAGCTTAGTCTTGATACTATTCTTCATATGTATCAATACCAAGTTCTTTGGTGTGGATAGGTTTCGGAACTGCTTTCGCTCTTCAACAAAAAGCTCTGGTTTCAACTTTAAGCCTTTATAACACTGTTCTTTGGTTTTCATGTATTGTGACCTCAGAATCTTCATCTCTTTCGGTATCAACACTGAGCAAATTAGTGTAGATAGTTCCTCTTCTTATAAGCTTTGGTTTAATTTTGTTGAGTCTTTGGAATTGGTTTCGGTCTTGCGCAAGCATGCTCTCAGTACATTTCCTGACAGCTTTAGATGCTATGTCACAGTGTTGATATCGATTCCATGCAAATTAGTATCGATAGATCCTTGCTCCATCCTGCTTATGTTTCAGTTCATATACTTCCCTTTCTTGGTTTCGGTCTTTGATCATATATTTTCGGCTCTCGCTTCTTTTTGCCTGCTTCCGATTTTACGTGTTATGCTTTCTGAATTGAGCCCATGTTGATGGCCTTTAGTATCGACACTGCTTTTCTGCTGTCACCTTTCATATTGGCTCCAAGTCCTTTCCTCTTACGTTGGCACTAATAGCCCATTGTCCAATCCCTTATTATCTACTTCCGGTATCCTATGAAATACATTCGGAGTTGTTTCTTTGATGCCGACACCGCAGTGCCGTTATCTCCTTTCGTATCGGTACCTAGCTTTCACCTCTCATGTTGGTACCGATAATACATTTGACCAAATCTTCCTTTTTTCTTTCTCTTTTGGAATCATCTCTATGGTTGTTCCCTTATGAATACTTTACTATTTGGGTGTCGACTTCATATACTTGCTTTCTTGATTTCGGCGCCGCCACCAGGCTAGTAGTCCACTATATGTTAGTGCCAACACCATGCTTTGCCCTTATTCTTTCTTGCTGCTTTAGCGCCATTGCTACTGCTTTTAATCTTTTGCTATCGGTGTTGGACCGATACTCATGTGCTCTGTTATCATCCTTTATTCACTCAGGTCTCTTCTATAATGTTGTTGTGGTCTTAGCATTATTTCCATAACGGTAGTAGGTGCTGATGCTTGGCTGCAACCTGAATCTCTTTGCTGTTGGTATCAGCTTTTGACCTACTGCTTTTGGTAGTACCCTAGCCTCTCCTAAGGCTCTTTTCTACAAGGTTTCGGTTTCGTTGCCCGACACCCCTTGCTCTTTCGGCATCGGAGCTTCTTCTTGTTTATATCTAGCCAATGAGTATTTTAGTGTTAACAGCCTTGATTCTTTCGGGCCTTGGTATTGATCAAGTTGCCTCCACAACCTTTGCCTTTTCGGTTTCCCCATAGCTTCCTTCAGGGTTCTTTCTGCTTGATTCCGTCTTTTACCACCTAGAACCCTTTTTCTTCTGATTTAGGAGCTTCCACTTCTTGAAACATGGCCAATGCAAATTTTGGTGTTAATAATACAAAATATGTAAAATAGGTACAATGAAAGAATAAATAAAATATAATCTTTACATTTATTTCATAAAATATCCTTCATATCAGAAAGTCACAATAATAATACTATGTCATAAACCACATATCTCATTCGGTCTCACTAGAAGGTCAATGTACATAAAATAAGATTTCCTCTGAAGTAGTAGTACAAACCAATCAACTAAAAATAATAAAGGAAAAGAAGATACATGAGAAATGAACTCCAATATGCTTGCTCCTTCAAGAAATGTGAAATTATCATAGTTAACCTTGAAACCTTAGTGGAGGAAAAAGGGAAGAAGAAGGATTAGATCAGACATAAAGCCTAGTGAATAAGTAATTACTAGCATAATAATCAAAGTAAAATGATAGAATTGATAAAAGTTTGGTGTACGTGCACAAGTAAGATGGTTTCTAAAAATAAGTCTTATAACTGAATTTCTTCTTTGATTGTTTACACATTACTATTCTGAATTCTTTTGGTTTGAGCTAGCTTTCCTAATTCTACGCTTTGATTGGCTCTTACCCTCTTTTGTTGTCATTGTCATGGCGTACCATTCCATGGCAATTAACATGGCACTAGGTCCTGCCTATTAGCAAAAGATACATAAACTAGCGCATGTCATAGTAGTCACCGATCGAAGTTTGCACGCTCAAAAACACCAGATGACCTACTAATCAAAATCTGTCGATCTCTTGTACCACTATCCCTTATACTACTATGTCCCCTAAGCATGTTCAGTTTTCCTGAAACCATTAGATCATGGCTGAAAGGGAAGGTGATCGGACGTGTCCTATCAAACAAACTATGGTTTTGTGCCTCAACCCAAACTTATTATTTTGACCTCTTACAAACACTGTTCCACTTAAGCGTGCCAGATATTCCTAAGACCATCGGATCCAGTCTGAAATGGGAGGTGGTCCGAATGAGTCCTAGCTACTAACATGTATTCTTTTATTCTTAGTCCAATCCTAGATTTGAGCTCAACCTATTGATCCAGTTCCTGACCGGGTAATGATATTACTAGAGTCATGATGAGTTTTTTTCCTTTTCTTCTCATTATGATTTTTCTGTTCTTAATTATCATAATAAGTTGTTTAGTTTTCTGCGTCTTATGAATTATAATACTGATCATATTTCATTTGCAAGCGTTTATAGCATAATTTAGTCCAATGCCTTTTTATTGTAAATCCGCAATTACGTGTATTTACTATAAACTTAGTCCCTTTTTTAATTAATCCATATTTGCAAAGTTTTGTGCTATTATTCTCTTCCTATATGCAAAAAGAAAATTAAAAACTGTGTCTGCAAACTAATGTTTACAACTTTGAATAAGGTAAATAATCACAGAAAGACTGAAATATCTAATAGAAATAAGTACTAAGAAAAAAGACTGGAAAATTACATAAAGGAATAGAAAAGTACTTAAAAAAAATTTAAATAAAAGAAACTGTAAGAAAACTACTTACTAAAGTTAAAAATTAAAATAAACTATAAGAAAACAGTAAACTACTTACAAAAAAAGCTACTAGAAAAAATGAAAATAAAACTATATATAAAGCTGCTAAAAATCGTAAACTTTTAAACTGCTTATAATCCAAATAATTACCATACTCACCAGTGGTCCTAAGCTCTTTCTTGTGGCTATAGCAGATCGCACCTTTAAGTGGATTATATAAATATTTAATTTTATAAACCTTTTCCCAAGAAAAATTTACGTCAGGTCCATCTCAGAAGAGATAATCCAAAGAAGGGAAAATATTGTGTTGTGAGCGATAACTAGGTATGTAGTATATTTATAGTGCAGCCTAGGGATCTTAGACCATTAGATCTCTAGATTAAATCTAGGCCAGCCACGTCATTGAAAGGATAAGGTCCTTTGAAACTCCAAGCTCACACACCAGAATTGTCCACGGCAGCCTAAATGATCAATATTCCTGCTTCACTATGTAATTGGGCGAATTTTTACCTTGGCAATTTTGTAGTTCAACCCGACCCTATTTGGATCAATTTATGGGTCGACCTAAGCATAACACACACGCACTTGTCTCTGTGATATCTTTTTTGTTCTAACTCTGATCCCTATAAACTTTATACGCAAATCGATTAAAAAACCACCATGGACATGATGGTGCAACTCCCATAGCTAAATTGTAAAACCCCAAATTTGTACCGACACTGAAAGAGCATAAATTAAATAATAGTTAATTTAATATTCAGGACCAGAGGAAACAAACTGCACCATTGCGTCCATCTCTAAATTCTGGTCAAGATAGACATTTGGTTTGCATAAAACGGACACCGTATGAGGAAGTTTTGAGGGTTTTAAGTTTGTATACGCGTAGAAAAATTATATACATTCGTATGAATCTGAGATGAGTCAAAATTTTATCCATAAAGATTCAAATTCAAAAAAAAATCGTCAGAGCGGCAAAATTCCCGCTCTAGGGGGTCGATCCCCCCAAGAGGGGTGTCGACCTAGGGGTCGACCCACCCACAGGGGTGTCGACACCCCTAGGGCTAAGGTAGCAGTCGATTTCAGAGGGCTCTGCAACTATAAATATGTGGCTATTTCTCATGTTTTCTTCATTGGAGGTCATGGCGGCCAAACTCTACTGGAGTCTGAACTGAACTAGGGTCTCTCATCTTATTCTATCAACTAAAGCATATCAAATTCTGAGATTCAAGCATAGACTCAGCACCAACCTCTTTTCTATCATCTTAGCAATCCAATCACAGTGAGTTTTAGTTTCTTTTAGGTTTAGATAAATAAAAATGAATTATGAAAGACTGTGATTTGGATACGTTGTAAACCTTGAATCTACGTTATTGTCAGATCTTATGCTATGTTATGATAGATCTATTTCTCTTGACCCAATTCAATTGTGATTATTCTATTGTGGATCTTGGTTTGTAATTATATTATGCTTAATATATATTTGTTAATTTGGACAGTTATATCATTGGATAAATCTAATCATTTATGTAAATCGTGAACATATGTCACCTTGAATTGGTTAGAATTGGATCTAAACCTTTATCTTAATTTTAACTTTTATGACATGATATGATATGTATGTGTGTAGCTCTATTTCTAAATTAATAGATCTAATTTATGTGGACATTGAAATTGATAGACAGATCTAGATTATCTCCTTATGCTACCATGTTAGATCTATTTTATGTGATCTAAATTATCACCTTGTTATGGTGACAATTTCATGTCCATGCAAGTATGTATGTTCACCTTATTATCATACAAGCTTATGTTGATGTCAAGATGATCATTTTAGTTATATTCCCATTATTTTCCCTATTATCGTTTATGACTAGGCTATTGTCTAGCCTAGGCATGTTGCCAATTTTGTGAGGGCGCTAGTTAAGGAACGGGAAAAAAGGGCTTAAAGAATGCATAATTTGAATATGAACATTTATGGACATGTAATTCAAATGATTGGGTAAAATAGGTATTGACACCTATAAAAGGAAAGGATTAATTAATTGATTAATTAATTGAAAATGGAATGTTTAGTAATTACAATTAGGAATTGTAATTGTGCTTATGACACGAGGTTAGGTTGCATTAGTGGTGGAAGTCTGCCCGGACCCGACTGGCATATCCAGCAGCCACTAATGCTGAGCTTAATGTGGGAGGTCTAAGTATGTAAATACGAATCGGGCTAAGACACAAGGTTAGGCCCAAATTGGAATAAGACTGCCCGGACCCGACCGACATATCTAGCATCCACACGTTATAGGCCTAATGTTGGAGGTATAGCCCATTATAACTATAATTGGACATGGTATTGAATTGGACTACTTAAACTAATTTAAAGATTGTATGATATGAACTTAAGTTAGGGTTAAGTAAATTAGAGGGGGTGGGTAATATTTATATATAGGCCCATGAACTTAACCCAATAAGGTTATGTAATTAAAGATACCTAGTGGTATACATAACCGGTAGATAATGTAATGAAGTTATGTAATTAAAGACACCCTTTAGGGTAAGCATAACTGGTATAGGGCTATGTAATTAAAGACACCTAAGGGTATACATAGTCAGTGGAAACCTAGTGGGGATACATGACAAGGGGGAGAGCTTGTATTATATTGTGTAGGACCCGTTTCAGTCAGTAACCCGCAGTTGGTATCAAATAAAGAACTCCGTACTAGGCGGAGAAGGGGCACACTTACTGATTGATTGTAAGAGATCCAAACGAGATGGATGGTGTGGGCAGCGCAAACTGGCCGGGGACATGTGTGTGCATGGGCCGGGCAGAGGGGCCTAAGACGACCGTGACACCAGTAGATATGGTTGTGCACATCTTGGGTTGCCACTTTAGGAAGTGATACCACCTACTGTTGGGCCAGCACTGGATATCTATGGAGTAGGGAGCCGATCGATTAGGGTAGGGCTCAGGGTATACTTGGAAGTATGACCTAAGCCTACCAACTTATAGTGGAAGGGATCATCTCATTTTAGTTATACTGGTAATAGTGCAGAGTAATAATTAGTGAGGCACATACACCTTATTTTGCTTACCTTGTCACACCTGCCATTTATGTAGTAATCTCTCTCTTATCCACTTTATATGCCTATCATGTTTCTTTTATTTATCTACTGGCTAAAAGTAACTAGAATCACCAGACTTTATGTTTGAACCTGTTGTTTCTCTTTCTTTCTTCCGTTTCCCCCAGGTTCTCATGGAGGAAACACTCAGACTTAATCAGGACTCAGATATAATCTTGCTAGGAGCTACTTCCGAAGTATGGCTCAAGTTCTTGTCTCTACTATGGATTAGCTCTTTTAATTTACGGAAAATTATGTTTTTCATATTCTTATGTAATCTGATGATGCAAGACAGAAGTTATTTTATTGTAATGGTTTTTGTGACTTATGCAATTGTGGACCATGGTATTATGCTTTATGGTTGAAATAAAAATTTAAAATTTCAACTGATGCCTTATTTTTATCTGTCTTGTAATTATTCTGTGTCCGTTTACCTATAGCGCTTCATGAAACTTAATGCATTCCCTTAGTGAGTGACATTAACGGACGTGGGGTGTTACACTTGGTATTAGAGCTTAAGGTAACCAGATTAGATAAAAGTTTTTGGAAATTATTTTCAAAAAAGGTTTTAAAAGAAAGTATATTCAAAAGAAAAGTCCGTTTTGAAAAACATTCCCCAAAAAGCCATATGTATTATCCTTCGGTCCTTTGTCTAAATTTCTTCCTTTTCCCTTTTTTCTTCATGTCTGGGGAACAAAACATCCCTAATATTCCATAGGGCGTCATAATACCCGGATGGGTCGGTAGGTATTTGGAGGCCAAGGCGCCGACCGAAGGCCAAAGAGATGCTCCTCCCCCAGCTGCACAAGTCATTCCTCCTCCTTCTCCCCCTCCAAGAGCTGACAACTTTGCCAAGATCTGCAAAGACTTCCAGGCTACGGGAGGAAGGCCATTCCATGGGAACGAGACATTCATAGAAGCTCGGAATTGGCTTAAGGAGAACGAGGACTTATTCGAAATCTTTGAAGTGGAGGACCAAGAAAGATTCAGTTAGTTGCTTGGCTGTTAAAGGATTAAGCCTCATTTTGGTGGGAAATCACCCAAGCTGGGCATCTGGTGGGAACTTGGGAAGATTTTAGACAGAGGTTCGAAATGAAATTTCTTTCCCAAGTTGAGAGAAGCATACAGATGGCGAGGTTCTTAACACTCAAACAAGGAAATTTGACGGTAAAGGAGTGTAAGAACAAGTTCAACCAGCTGGCAAGGTTCGGGCTAGAGTTGGTGGATACACCACACAAAAAGGCTTTGCGGTTTGCTAATGGACTGAATGAGCCTCTACATGGTTTAGCATTGTCCCATATCCCAGTGGGGGCCACCTTTGATAAGCTTGTTGATATGGCCCTAATGCATGAGGAGGAAAAGGGAGAAAAGAAGGAAAGAAAAGCTGAGGGGACATCGCAGAATAAGAAGGTGTGGCTCAAGTAGAGGCAACAACAACAAAGTAGCAACAAACAGCAGAAGAAAGTTGGGAAAGATGATAAAGGCAAGGATAAGAGAAAATGTCACAATTGTGGAAAGGATGGTCACCTGATCAAAGATTGTAAGAGAAGGAAGGCCAATTGCTTTAATTGCGGAGAGTTCAGACACTTTTTTAAAGAGTGCCTGAAGAAACAGGGATCGCAGGGATAAGGTCAAAGAGAGGGACTTCTGGAGGGCAAGTGCATGCTCTTGTGATTCAGTGCTCCTGAAAGAGGTAGAAAAAATTTCCGTGGAAAGTTTAGTTTCTCTTTCAAACCATCCAGTTAGAACACTTTTTGATTCTGGTGCTTCACACTCGTTTATATCAAGTTCTGTAGTTGAATCTCTGCACTTAATTGCTAGTTTGGCAGTAGATCCCGTAGTTGTTTCAAATCCCATTGGTGGTTCGGCTCATTTATTGATGATTTGTCGGGGTTTGAAAATATACGTGTTAGGCATCGAGTTTGAATTCGACGCGTATGTGCTCGGGTTTATGGGCTATGGGTTAATTCTAGGAATGGATTGGCTTACCACGTATGGGGCCATTCTGGATTGTGAGAGGAGGGTTGTTAGACTCCTGACATGTCATGGGAAGACCCTCGAAGTTTCTTGTGACCCCCAAGGGTCTATTATGCTTAGCTTCCTAGAGTCTCTAGACGCGTCCATAGATGATTTGCAATTTGTTCCAGTGGTTCGAGATTATTCCGATGTTTTTGATGAGGTACGGGGTTTAGCTCCAAGGCACGAGATTGATTTCCACATATATCTGGTGGAAAATGCAAAGCCAGTTGCATTATCAGTGCGCCACATGGCTCCAAGGGAAAGGAGGGAACTGAGTAAGCAAGTAGGGGAACTACTGGAGAAAGGGTTTATCAGACAAAGCATATTTGAATGGGGTGCTCCAGTAGTATTCAGAACTAAAGAGGATGGTTCACTTCGTCTGTGTGTTGACTATAGAGAATTGAATAAGCTCACCAAGAAGAATAGGCACCCACTTCCGAGGATTGATGATTTATTTGATCAGCTTGTTAGAGCCTTGGTATTTTCTTAGTTGGACTTGGCTACGGGGTTCCATCAGTTGAGAGTGGCTGAGGATAGCATAGATAAGACTGCTTTCAGAAATCCGGACGGTTTCTTTAAATGGCTAGTTATGCCTTTTGAGTTAACAAATGCACCCGCCTATTTTGTTGATTTGATGAGTAGGGTGTTTCGGGAGTTCCTAAACAAATTCGTCATAGTCTTTGTTGATAATATTTTGATCTTCTCCAAGAGTGAGGAAGAGCATGCCCAACATTCGGGAGAAGTTTTGAAAACTCTCTGTGACCATCTGCTTAAGGCAAAGTTGTTTAAATGCCATTTTTGGAGAAAAGAGGTGAAATTTTTAGGGCATGTAGTCTCCAAAGAAGGGATAGCTGTAGATCCCGCCAAGGTGGTTGCAGTGCAAGATTGGCAGATTCCTAAAAATGCAACCGAGGTGAGAAGCTTTCTTGGGTTGGCAGGTTATTATAGGAAGTTCATTAACGACTTCGCAAAGATATCAGCCCCTCTCACCAGGCTGACAAAGAAAAATTTGGCATTTTCATGGGACATAGACTGTGACGTTCCTTTCCAACAACTGAAGAGGGCTCTGACAATAGCCCCAATCATGACCTTTCCTGATAGAAGTAAAGTGTTTACTGTTTACACTGATGCGTGTGGTACAAGGCTTGGTGCGGTTCTGATGCAAGAAGAGAAAGTAATATGTTATAGGGGTAGACAGTTAAGAGTTCATGAGAATAATTAACCCACCCATGATCTAGAGCTAGCTGCCATAGTATTCGCGTTAAAGACATGGCGTCATTATTTACTTGGAGAGAAGTTTGAGTTATACACCGATCATAAATCTCTCAAGTATTAATTCTCATAGAAGGATCTCAACTTAAGGCGACAACGGTGGATGGAGTTCTTAGCTTCATATGATTTTGAAATTGCTTATACCCCAGGCAAGGGTAATGTGGTGGCAAACGCAATAAGTAGGCAGAGGGTGGCACTGAGTCGTCTGTTTGTGGAGAGAAAGAACTTGGAGTTCATATCAGCTTTTGACTTTAGACCCTCCATTGAGGTTTTTCCTGATTTGTTTGCATCCTTGGAGTTACGACCGACCCTTATGGATCAGATAGGAGCTTCACAACAAGATGACCCACAGATTCTAGACATCATGGATAAGCTCCGAAGAGGGGAGACTTCTAGTCACCTCAGTAGATATGCCGTAGATGAAAAGGGGTGGTTGTGACGAGATGGAAGGCTTTGCATTCCTCAAACTGGAAGCTTGATAAAGGCAGTCCTAGAAGAAGCCCACTATTCTAAGATGACTATTCATTGAGGTAGTGACAAGATGCATAGAGACACGAAGAGGGTTTCTTTTGGGCTGGGATGAAGAAAGATGTGGCCGAATTTGTTTCTCAATGTTTAGTTTGCCAGCAAGTCAAAGCTGAGAAAAAGAAGCCCGGTGGATTACTTCATCCGTTGGAGGTTCCACAGTGGAAATGGGAGAGCGTCTATAAGGATTTCATAGATAGGTTGCCTAGATCGAAGAAAGGTAACAGCAATATTTGGGTCGTAGTGGATAGACTCACTAAGAGTGCTCACTTTATTCCAGTTAAGAGTAAGAGGACGGCATCATGGTTGGCAGAAATTTATGTTCGCTAGATAGTTCGTCTTCATGGAGTACCTTCCAGCATCATGAGAAATCGTGACCCCATCTTTACCAACGAATTTTAGAGGAGCTTGCAAGAAGCATTAGGTACACAGTTGTGTTTGAGCACCACTTATCATTCTCACACCGAAGGACAGACAGAGAGGGCGAATAGGATTCTTGAAGATCTTTTAAGGCCGTGTATCCTAGACTTCGAAGGGACTTGGAAAGAGCATCTTCCTTTAGTAGAGTTTGCCTAACAGCTATCAGGCCAGCATCAGCATGGCACCCTTCGAAGCATTGTATGGACGACCCTGTAGATCACCAACTTGTTTGTGGGAATCTACAGAAAGATTATTGCTTGGGCTAGATATGTTAGGGAAACGTCCGAAAAGATTGACCTTATTTGACGGCAGATGAAGACGACTCAAGATAGGTAGAAGTCCAATGCAAATAAGAGAAGGTCTGACATCGAATTCGAAGGGGGAGACCTGGTTTTTATCAAAGTATCGCCTTTAAGGAATGTGGTTCGCATTGGATCAATAGGGAAGTTGGCACCTAGGTTTGTGGGACCATTTCCCATAACCTCGAGGATTGGCCAAATGGCATACCGAGTAAAGCTCCCAGAAAATCTATTCGACATTCATAACATTTTCCACGTCTCTTATCTGCAGAAGTGCCTACATGACACCGCGGAAGTTGTTGAGCCGAATATGTTGGAAGAAGTCGAAGTGGAATGGAAGGCGACAGTCAGATGAGTCCCTACCCGTATTCTTGGGTCAGAAGTTAAGAAGCTGCGCAATAAGGAGATCAGGTTGCTAAAGGTTCAATCGAAAGATAACCCAGAAGATGAGACTTGGGAGGCCGAAGACAAGATTCGTGCTTCGTACCCTTTTCTTTTCAAGGGTATGTTTTTAACTCCTTTTCCTAAGTTTTATCAGTGCTTGTTTCTGTCAATAGAATATATCTTATCCATCATATTTTTGACCTTTTGATAGGAATCCTATGGATGTAAACATGTGTTTGAAACATGTTATGTTTGATGGATGCAAGTGGATGCAAGTGTTTGCTAGTGGTTTCCTGTGGACGCATATACACACACGTTAGTCACTAAGATCGACTCAATCACTTTCATATTGCATATGGATGTGTGTGCATTTTCTTTCCTTTTCTGAATGGAAATGGATAAGTTAGCATATGGATGTTGCATTTGGACGAATGAGTGTGCACACATATAGAACTTATATGATATGATAGGTTTATTTGTATACATATTGGATTCATGGCACTAACATACATTGCATTAAGGAGGTCAACTGAATCAGTAAACCGCCTGATCTTCGCATTAGTGCTGGGATATATACACACACCTTTGCATATATTCATATAAGCAGTAGAAATTTTTAAGGACAATGGATGCCAGTTGTTCGTGGATGAGTAGATGGATAATGGATGGTAGGATATACATTCTTCTCAACTTAGAGATTTCGGGACGAAATCCTTTGAGTAGGCGAGAATATAACACCCCGAATTTGTACCGACACTAAAAAGAGGATAAATTATATAATAATTAATTTAATATTCAAAATTAGACGAAATCCTTTGAGGTGGCAGTCGGTTTCAGAGGGCTCTACAGCTATAAATATGCGACTGTTTTTCATATTTTCTTCATTGGAGGTCATGGCGGCCAAACTTTGTTGGAGTCTGAATTGAACTAGGGTCTCTTATCTTATTCTATCAACTAAAGCATATCAAATTCTGAGATTCAAGCATAGACTCAACACTAACCTCTTTTCTATCATCTTCTCAATCCAATCACGGTGAGTTTTAGTTGCTTTTAGGTTTAGATAAATAAAAGTGAATTATGAAAGACTGTGATTTGGATACGTTGTAAACCTTGAATCTATGTTATTGTTAGATCTTATGCTATGTTATGATAGATCTATTTCTCTAAATCCAATTCAATTGTGATTATTCTATTTTGGATCTTGGTTTGTAATTATATTATGGTTAATATATATCTGTTAATTTGGATAGTTATATCATTGGATAGATCTAATCATTTGTGTAAATCATGAACATATGTCACCTTGAATTGGATCTAAACCTTTATCTTAATTGTAACTTTTATGGCATGATATGATGTGTATGTGTGTAGAACTATTTCTAAATTAATAGATCTAATTTATGTGGACATTGACAGATCTAGATTATTATATTATGCTACCATGTTAGATCTATTTCATGCGATATAAATTATCACCTTGTTATGATGACAATTTCATGTCCATGCCAGTATGTATGTTCACCTTATTATCATACGAGCTTATGTTGATGCCAAGAAGATCGTTTTAGTTATATTCCCATTATTTTCCCTATTATCGTTTATGACTAGGCTATTGTCTAGCCTAGGCATGTTGCCAATTTTGTGAGGGCGCTAGTTATGGAATGGGAAAAAGGGTTAAAAATGGCATAATTTGAATATGAACATTTATGGACATATAATTCAAATTATTGGTTAAAATAGGTATTGACACCCATAAAAGGAAAGGAATAATTAATTGATTAATTAATTAAAAATGGAATGTTTAGTAATTACAATTAGGAATTGTAATTGTACCTATGACACAAGGCTAGGTTGCATTTGTGGTGGAAGTCTGCCCGGACCCAACCGGCATATCTAGCAGCCACTAATGCTGAACCTAATGTGGTAGGTCTAAGTACGTAAATACGAATCGGGCTAAGATACGAGGTTAGGCCTAACTGTTGAATAAGACTGCCCAGACCCAACCGGCATATCCAGCATCCACACGTTGTAGGCCTAATATGGGAGGTGTAGCCCATTATAACCATAATTGGACATGGTATTGAATTGGACTACTTAACCTAATTTAAAGATTGTATGATTATGAACTTAAGTTAGGGTTATGTAAAAGTGGATGGGTAGTGGGTGGGTTAAATAATTAGAGGGGGTGGGTAATATTAATATATAGGCCCACGAACTTAACCCAATAAGGTTATGTATTTAAAGACACCTAGTGGTATACATAACCGATAGATAATGTAATGAAGTTATGTAATTAAAGACACCCTTTAGGGTAAGCATAACTGGTATAGGGCTATGTAATTAAAGACACCTAAGGGTATACATAGTCAGTGGAAAACCTAGTGGGGATACATGACAAGGGGGAGAGCTTGTATCATATTTTGTGGGACCCGTTTCAGTCACTAACTCGGAGTTGGTACCAAATAAAGAACTCCGTACTAGGCGGAGAAGGGGCACACTTACTGATTGATTGTAAGAGATCCAAACGAGACGGACAGTGTGGGCGGCGCAAACCGACCAGGGACATGTGCGTGCATGGGACGAGCAGAGGGGGCTAAGACGACCATGACGCTAGTAGAAATGGTTGTTCACATCTTGGGTTGCCACTTTAGGAAGTGATACCTCGTACTGTCGGGCCAACACAGGATATCTACGGAGTAGGGAGCCGATCGATTAGGGTAGGGCTTAGGGTATACTTGGACATATGACCTAAGCCTACCAACTTGTAGTGGAAGGGATCATCTCATTTCAGTTATACTAGTAATAGTGCAGAATAATCATTAGTGAGGCACATGCACCTTATCTTGCTTACCTTGTCACACCAGCCATTTATGTAGTAATCTATCTCTTATCAACTTTATATGCCTATCATGTTGCTTTTATTTATCTACTGGCTAAAAGTTACTGCCAGACTTTATGTCTGACCCTGTTGTTTCTCCTTCTTTCTTCCATTCCCCTCCAGGTTCTCAGGGAGGAAACACTCAGACTTAATCAGGACTCAGATATCATCTTGCTAGGAGCTACTTCTGAAGTATGGCTCAAGTTCTTGACTCTACTATGGCTTAACTCTTTTAATTTGGGGGAAAAAAATATGTTTTTCATATTCTTATGTACTCCGATGATGCAATACATAAGCTATTTTATTGTAATGGTTTTTGTGACTTATGAAATTGTGGACCACGATATTATGCTTTATGGTTGAAACAAAAATAAAAAAAATTCGCTGTTGCCTTATTTATATTTGTCTTGTAATTATTCTGTGTCTGTTTACCTATAGCGCTTCACGAAATGTAATGCATTCCCTTAGTGAGTGACATTATCGGATGTGGGGTGTTACATAAATTCTAATAATTGCATAATCTTATTTTATTAATTTATTACTATGACTTTAAATTTTGGGTTGTTACATCAACCACTATCAATTTAAGATTTATTATCAACTATATATTGGTCTGATTTAGTAAAATAATTAAAAAACATATCATATTCAATAAATCCAAATGTAACCTATACATACATGTTAATAATTTATAGTAGAATCAATATATATATATATATATATATTATAAGAAACAATAATTTTCCTAAATTTTATTTTGTATGGTAACACTATTGCGTTGGTTTATATTTACTTATACATAAATATATTGTGTATATATGTTTAAACGTATTTGTACATGACGTATTATTACTGAATCCTTGAAATTACTAAATTAATTCTATCAAGTCAAATGTTATCAATTCGAAAGTTATCAGTAAACATGTAGTGATCTAATTTTGTAAAACAAATTTGAAGTCAGAACTTAATCAGTAAATCCAAATATGATCTATATATAACATATTTTAAAATTATTTAAGCATACATATGTATACATATGCACTTATGTATATGTATGAATCTAAAGATAGAAAATTTATATAGAATCATTGTAAATATCATTAACAATTGGAAAAAAATAAAAGATAACTAGAATAATAAGTTGACCACCAGATCTATATTCAAATCAAAATCAATAGATATTAACAATGAAAATCATAAATACCATCTACACTTATATACTTATAAGGTACAATAAATGCAAATATAAAATTTCAAATTGAATTAACCATTAGATTTGTAAAATATCATAAAATTAATACAAAGACAATGATTGAATTTTCCTTATTGACGAAGCCTTCTAATTTGCTCTTGGGATGAAAATGGTTTCTAAATCCGATTGAATAACCTTTAAAAATTGTAATAATTTGAAGCACCACTTTTGTATTTATTTTATTTTCTTTGAGAACTTTTTGAGGTTTGGATGCTGTTGATTTTTAGCCAAGAATGTGAAAAAATGAAAATGGAAACTAGGGCTTAGAAGGAGAGTGATTAAGAGGGTCATGTAAATAATATACAAGGTATACATAGAGAACCTTATTTAACCTCTTCCAATAATTTTCTATATGCAACCATTGGATATTAAGCCTTCTTTCTCTTTCTATGAACTCTCATGAATGAGGCTCCAAGGGCCAAAAATATTTCCAAATCCATTCATAACCAATTAAAATATTTTATCTATGTCATATATTTCCAAATCCATTCATAACCAATTTAGTTGACTATTACACTAATTTTTATATAATCGAGGAGATGATTCCTCTCTTCATTGTGATACACTACCCAATTATTATTGTAACTTTGAATTTGAGTTACGAGTAATACAATGCGAAACATTTGGAGAGCGTTCGTACTCTAATATCCGTGAATGTATCAATATTCAATTTTAATACATCTTGAATAGGAATATTTAAAGTGGTATATTTATTTTCATTGTGATAAATTACCATGGCTGCAATACTTTGTAACTATTATTAAAAAAAGGTTTATGGATTTTCCATTAATTATGCTTTTAATTAAATTAAATAATCAATAACATATTGCATTAACTATATTATAGAAATAAAATTCAATATTCTTTCGAATAAAGTGGTTATCAACTTTAATAGCATAACAAATTACACAATTACACAAAGGGTATACCTCAAACTCTATCTATAAAACCCTATAAAATCAACCATAAATAAACATATTAAAAACAAAAACTAAAAATAATAATATGGTAAAATATGAAAACTTGACATTATTAGAATTATACCTAGGGCTGGCAATTAGAACTGAGAACCGAAAAATCGAACCGACCCGACCCGAAAAGACCCGAACCGAAACCGACGGGTCTTGGGTCGGGTCTAGGTGATGAAAAATACAATAAATACCTGATAAAACAAGACCCGAATTAACCCGACCTGAAAGACCCGACCAAAAAAAGCATTGAAACATATGTATTTTTAGTGTTATTACCCAACAAAACCCGAACCGACCCGAACCGAAGCTCGGGTTGGGTCGGGTCTAGATTTTGGAAATGTATGGTTTAGACCTGACAAAACCCGACCCGCCTAGACCCAAGACCCGATGGGTCAGGTCCGGGTCTATCGGGTCGGGTCTAATTGCCACCCCTAATTATACCACGAATGTTATACCATTGCATTCGTGGCATGATTTGATCTATTTTCATACAAAATATGTCGAAAATGGAGCTCAAATATAAATGTTATGAGCTATTAAATTTAAAATGTAATCATTTTGAATTTGAGTTTATTTTGAATGGACTAAAGGATTCTCAAGTTAGACATTTAAGTTAAGCAAGATTAATTATTCAATTAGGGGGTACCAAACAAATTAATGGGTAGTTAATTCAGAATTTAATAGTGTAATTGAAAATATCATGCAATATCAAAATTGAATGTCTAGGAAAGACGGATTCGAGCACCATTTTGAGCTAGCGGTCGACCATCCGGTCCATCGGTTGATGGCTACGGTTGACTAGTTTGATCGAGAGAAGTTGTGGTAGCTAGATTTTGTTGAGGGTGAATTTTACTATTTATGAAACATATTGTATTTTAGAAATCTGACGGTTCTCGTTAGCTTAATTTTTTTATAAATAAGACCTTAGATCCCTTATTCTCACTTGCAATTCCTATAGAAAACACTACTCTAATTCCTTTCGTAACAACTCGGATTTTCAGAACCAACTTAAAATTTTTATTTTAGCAATTTTAGTGGATTTTGAATATTTAAAATGATTTATTTTAAATAATAATGACTAAAAATTTATTTTAAATGAAGTTAGAACGAATAATGTTTTTTAATTATAAAACGAGCCTGAAATGGCGCGGTAGTTTGAAATTTTGATTTCTAATTTCAAATGAATGTATATAATTCATTATAAATCGGAAATGGACGAAACAGGAAATATTTGAATCTGTTTAAAAATATCTTTCTAACGAATGTGAAAAATCAAGATTTCATAACGGGAATAAAAAGTTATGTCCAGTTGAAAATTCAAAATAATCGCTATGGAATTATATATATATATATATATATATATATATAGCCCTTAAAAATAGCCATTTTGCAAACGACCTCCGTTTTCGATGAGACCACTTTTGTTGGATCCGGAATGTCAAATTATTGCTAGATTCCAATTCTCATAATAAAACGTGTTGTTAATTTTAGTTTGAATTTAATCGACTGGAAAATGACCGTTCTTCAAACAGTCTCCAAACTCAATGAAATTAGTTTTTTTAGGACCGTATCGTTAGAACATAGCTAGATTAATTTTTCTGTAATTTTTGGAGTCAGTATGTGGCCCTGGTAATTTAAAATGTACGTTTAAATTAAATATATATATTGATTTATATTTTAATTTAAAGAAAAACTGATCGTAACAGCCGAATTGGGTTGCGAAACATATCCCGTTGTGCCTGAAATGAGGGTAATTAGCTAGGGGCGACAGCCATTGGGTTTGAATTGGAGTTCGAATGAAAAAGCAACTTTATGGAAATTAAATTAAATAATTAAATAATATATATTATTATACCCTCACCTCTATATCTCTCTTCACACTATCGCTCAAAATAGAAGTAAAAAAACCCAATGTTCAAATCTGTCGCCCCCTTGTTCTGCCCAACCCTCACCCGTCGCCCCACTACCGGAGGACCACCGCCCCTCCCCAGTGCCTCCGCCTCCCCCTCTGGTCCCCTCTGACGCCCCACCTTTCTTCTCCGATGGAAACCCACCCAAAAAACCAAACCTCTACACCTAGATCTTCCGTGACCACCGCGTGCCACACCTTCCTGCGCAGCCTAACCGCGCTGTGCCACCCTCCAGCTCCGGCGCCGCAATTTCCCCAACCTCCGATTCAAAAAAGCGAACAACCCCTCCTAGCGAAGAGAATTTTGTAAGTTTTTTTCTTTTTCCTTTCTTATTTTATCTCCAATATAAATTTATGATTTTTAAATCGATAAAAGTATGATTTTTATCTTAATAAAGTTAGGATTTTTGTGCATGGAAAGATATGATTTTTATCCATAGAAAAACATGATTTTTCATTATATAAAGAATAGGATTTATAGTAATATAAAAATTTGATTTTTAGTTATATAAAAATTTGATTTTTAGTTATATAAAAATTTGATTTTTAGTCAGACAAAAATTTGATTTTTAGTTATATAAAAATATGATTTTTTATATTGAAAGAGAACATATAAAGATATGATTTTTTATATTGAAAGAGAACATATAAAAATATGATTTTTTATATTAAAAGAGAACATATAAAAATATGATTTCTTATAATGAAAGAGAACTTATAAAAATATGATTTTTATCGTACGAATGATAATATTTTTAGTAAGATAAAAATGTGATTTTTAATATATGAAGAGCATTATAAAAATACGATTTTTATATATGGAATAACGATATAAAAATGTGATATTTATCTATATAGCGTTAAAATAAAAATGTGATTTTTTAATTAAATTTTGTGAAATAGATTGCGCTGGAATCAAAACAGCGAATCTGGGCGACAATAAAGCATGGCGGAGTGGATTCCAAAGGTGAGAACTTTTCCCTCTAATTATTTTCTAGTTAAATATATATACTAGGATGCAGATGGTGCTTAGTAGCACCCGACACCTTTGATTGAAACCATGGATGTTTGGTTGTTTGTTTTGGTTGATTTATTTGTTTGGATTTGGTTTGGAATGTGAGTTGAATTGATTAGAATTGGTACGTATATGGCGTGAGCCAGTATTAGGCAAGTGATAAGGCTAGACATTATTCCGGTTCTAGTATCACGTCGTTATACTGCCAAAATTTTCTAAAATATGTTAGAATGATAAAAATATCATTTTTATTGTATAAATGAACTGTATAAAATATTCATGTATTGAAATAAATATTTTATAGTTAAAAATATAATTTTTAACGTGTATATGAATAAAATAAATATTCATTTACGAATCGGACGATTCATTTATGTACACCCATTTAATTGACATTGATTGGGATGATATATTTTACTCATCGTCCAACTGCACAAATAAAATCTGTATGTGTTGATTGAAACCCCATACGGGTATTGGGATGATATTTGACGTACACTAATCCCAATTGTTTAGTTGTATATTAATCGATAGGTTGATAGACTGTTGTAAGTGTTAATTATTTATATTTAATGCTTATGTAGTTGTGTAATGCACTTTGGATGATGGTTGACTGTGTTTGATTATTGTTGTGTACATGTGTGTATGAAATCCATATAAATAACATTATATGGTAATTGACGGTGTCTAATACCAATTCGAAAAGAACGAATATTTTAAATTAACGAATATTTTAAAATAACAAATGAGGATTATTTTAAAATAACTAATATTTTGAAAATAATATTCAGTAATGGAACAAAATATGATTTTGATGTCCGATTTGGGGTGGGCACGGAAATATTGAAAAATATGAAGCCGTATTGATTACATATGCGCCATTTTGACGCGAACGATATTTATATCGATTTTATTCATTTTTATAATGAATATCGAAAAGGAAGTGATTTCAAAATCTAATGTTTTGAAAATATTATCATTTATATATTATAATGATAAGGAGTATTCAATTTTGATTTAAAATTTAAAATGAAGTTAGAATCGTTTTAAAACGAATTTATAAACGATTTATAATATACAATTTAAATGGAAATCGACTAAGTATAATATATATATATATCTAATGGCCTGAATAGAACGCATCGCGCCGCGACCGTTCACGAATTTTGATCATTGACTTCGAATTGATATTATGGGAGTCTCGACCGTCGGATTCTCCTAAAATCGGAACCATTGGGTTCGTATCGAAAAGAGTTTTCCAACGAATATAAGAGATTTGAAATCTAATGGTTGGATTTGGAATTATGTCCAAATCAAATTTGGAAAAGGTCGCTGTAAGTGCAGTTCGATGAACGATTATGGAAATCAATCGAAAGGGCCTTAATAAAATTATTAAAAATATTTATAATTTGTGTAAAATCATAATAAATGATTTGGAAAGAATTGGGATGAAAAATTTCATATTTGAAAAGATAAAAATATATTTTTATCGAAATGAACTAGTTATTAACTAGAGTTATAATCCAATTATTTTTAAATAAATATATTGGATTGAGAATGGGTTTTAATATAACCAAAATTTGGATTGAGAATGGGTTTTAATATAACCAGAATTTCCAATATATGAATTGGAGTGGATTTGAATGGAAATCATCTTCGGAATATTTCGATGTTGGATTTCGTGATTATGCGGATATTGTTATGGAAATTTGGAAGATATGGTTATATCGTTATTTCTAATACGATATTTGTTGGTTTTAGAATTTGATAGTGAATATAAGCCGATATAATTTCAATTCAGAGCCTTGTATTTGATATCAAATTGGATTTTGGGTTTTTTGTGAACGGTGTCTTAAATAACACTATTCTTAAACCCAGTTGAGAAAAAAATAAATCTTTTAATTAAGATTTAGTGAAGTTTTCCAATTAATTAATATTTAATTGGAAATGAATAAAAGAATTGGATTTTGGGTTTGTTGTGAATAGTGTTTTCAGTAACACTATTCTTGAACCCATATGAGAAGAATAAATCTTTTAATTGGAATAAAATGGAATGGGAATTGAGTTTATTGTGAACTGTGTTTTAATGACATTCATTCTTTAACCCGATTTACAGTGAAATGTGATTTGGAATTTATAAATCTTTTTACTAATATTTAATGGAAAATTTCCAAAGTAAAGTTTTCCAATTTAATAAAATAAATTGGAATTTAATGGAATTCGATTTGATAATAATCAAAGTGAGCTTCTGTGGAGGAAGACTGTTAATATATATGGAATTTTAAAGGCTTTGTCATTATTCCATTTACGTTATTATTCGGATACGGAAATTGATAACGATTATATATTGATCTGTTTTTCGTGAAGATTCCATAATTAATGGAATGTGATTTGGGTTTATCATGAACTATGTTTTAAATGACATTAGTTCTTTAACCCAGTTAAAGACATGATTACATGCCTAACATTATATTTTGAACTGTGTTGTTGATCTCTGCTAAATATATATTTGTTTGGTGGCGGATAATTTATTCTCCTGCTTAACGCCCTTCTCTAAGATGTATGCGCTTAGAGGTTATATATCGACAAAAATCAATAGTACTGTATAGATTGTCGATGCAGCATGTTTGTGTTTCCAAAGTTAAATAATCATCAATATTGATTTTTGGGAAGATTAAAACTAAGTGGAGTTTTAATGAATTTTTAATTAGATTGAAAAGAGAATGTGATAATTTAAATTATCAAATTCAGGAAATGATCGAGAATGGAGTAGCACCAGTTTTACTCCAAGCGATAGTTAAATCTTTAATTAGATTTGAACGTGAAATGATAATTAAATTTACTAATAACACCATGGTGTTACATATGGAGCATTACCAGTTTTGCTCCATGGGATGAATAGGTTGGGATTGGGAAATTAAACAAATGATTACTTCGGCAAGGTGCGCTAATCCCGACTAGTTTGGATAAACCTTAATTTGGTTTGAATTGATATCCAAAGGAAGATTAAAGAATAATTTTAAACAATTTATCTTTGATAAAGTTAATGGGAACCTTTCCCAAAGTATAAGAATATTTGAATAAAAGAATATTCTGGATTGGAATGAGGCGTATGTTGTGTTTTTATAGCACTTGTTTATTATATACGCGAGTTATTCAAAAAGGCCGGGTTTATACCTATTCTAAATAACTGATTCGACGATAACTCGACGATGAAGACGGTGGTTGAAGACCAGAGTTCTTCACATCGTTTGGATGATTACTGATGTCTTGATTGGGCGGTATACCCAAGATAGGGGAATAAGTAGTGATCTTCCAGATGTACTTGGAGATCGACCGGATATGCAAGGACCTCTCTCCTGTATTGGACATATGGGATGAGGAATAAGGCGCCTCTTGTTTCGTTCAGACCTAGAACGAACTATTAAATGGATGTGTGTCTGACATTGGATTTTATTCTGTGTTGATTGATCTCTATTAAATATATATCTGTTTGGTGGCGGACAATTTATTCTCTTGCTTAACACCCTTCTTTGAGACGTACGAGCTCAGAGGTTATATATCGATAGACATTAGTTGCATGGCGTGAATTGTCAGTGTGGCATACAGAGATGCAGTGATCAAGGCTTCTGTTGAAAAGCAGAGTCTTGTGGTTAATGATCAAAGCACGGCCTTAAAGGGCATAACTTTGTGTATAGCGTTAATTCGCGAGCCTCACACCCCGGTATGAACCAGAAACGGGAGAGGACTGCAGGGAGAACATACGTTTCTTTCTAACTAGGAGTGGTGTCATGGTATGGAGCCCAGACATTTCTACTTATGTGGATGATGAAAAGCGAGGTACCTCGGATATATCGGTCACTATGGGGTCGATGGATGGATATGGTCGACATACTGACCAGACTTACGCCCCATAGGGCGGGGAAACGTATTGTTCAGGGATTATTAATCCACTTAAAATGTGGACTACCCCTGAAGATCCAAGGGTCACTCGAGCTCTGATCCTAAGGCTCGGGCTAGAGAGTCTTGAAGCGGTAAGGATGATCCTTTGTCTTGGTTCATGATGGAAATCCAACTTCCAATACGTGACTTTGCGGTTATAATTGTAAAACTAGTATGGCGACATGATATATGGTACCCATGCCATCTATGATTGATACAGTTATATTTGAAGTTGTTTTTAACACTATGCACTTATAATAGTATCAAATGATTTTTTTTTAAATCGTACCAAGCATGTTTGGCTATTATAAGGGAAAACTCTATCCTCCGACTTGCATTGCATTGTGTGATGGAACCTGAGTCTTATAATAGCTTCATTTTTCTAAAAAGCATTGCGCTGTTTGTTTCATGCACTGGTATTCCCGGGAGAAAACCCGTTTCGTGTTATATGGCGTGGTCCCATGATTTACCTGACTTTAAAATCAAGCTAATAACTGTTTGAGTTCTCACACTAGTCACATGACTGGCTTGGAGTTTATTTTTTTTTAACCTAAACTCTGGGTGCCCCTATTTTCTACACGGGCAGCTATTAGTTTTGGTTTTGCAGGTATTATATTCATAGGATCCTGGTTTAAAGCTGAAGCAATATTCGGAAAGCTCTGTATCCGTGTATTTCTTTCAGTTGTGTTTTGTATTATTTTTCCGCTGTTATGTATTTAAAAGTAATTTAATCTCTAATATTTATCAAATGTATATTATTTATTCATACTTTGTTATATTCTTGTACTCTGACGTAAATTGTTGAAATAAGCAATGAAATGTTCTTCTGTTTGTGTTCTGATTTGTCGTGTTCCCAATTCAATCAGGGCTTTCCTGAAAGGGTGGGTTTGGGTCGCTTCACCTTTTCTTTCTTTTTAGATCCAAAGTTAGGGACTAAGGTTAGCTTTATCATTATTTACTTCTTCCTTCAATCTCGTTTCTTTTTATGTTTATTTTCTGGATCTAACACGCATATGTATATGTATACAATATTATTTTTTACATAATATATATAAATGAAAGAAAATGGTTCTCAAGATGATTAAGGAGGTAAAACCAAATCCATAGAAGATTGGGATAAGAGTAAGATCTATTTCAGACTTGCAGATTTGTGAGTGGAATTTTATGTTTTTCAGTTTAAATTGTTAGATGGGTTATACCTTGGAATTTTGGAGGTTATGAAAATAAAACTATAAATCCACTCTTAAAATTTTATTATAATTTCGGACGTGTTAACCTTTTGTCTTGAATTTCAATTATGTAAATAAATCTAATGGAATTGCATGTTTCATAATTTTTGTGTAAATATTAGTTTATTACACTCCTTTATTTAATTCCTTTTGAATCTTTTCTTCATTAAAATAATGAGTTTAAGAACGAAAAATTATGCGTAGCTTAAATCCCTTATTTACATAAAAAATATTTTCTATACTTGAAGGAAAGTGGAATAAACTAGGCATGAAAATCGCAAGTTCAACTGTTTAATATACTATTTAATTTATAAAAGTAATTTGAAATTTAAGTTACAAGTTAAATGTTTGGTAAAGATTGTAAATCCTATTCTTGTTGGGAATAATTCTGATTATAGGGATTATTTTTTGTAATTATGAATTGTGTAGAGATTGACATTTCCTACAAATAATTTAGGATGCAATTCAAGCACATGTAATTATGCATAATATTTATCTCTTATAATGTAACATATATAACGTATAATTAATGAGAATAATTACATAATTAATTAGGATTTTATATTTTGAACTTGATGTCCTTATTACGATAATTCATAGTTAATGGCGGAAGGTTTCCTTATAATTGCATTTAATTGCTTAAGTGAGATGTGTGTATAGGACAGCGAAGTTATAGAATAATCTCTTATAATAAGTATCATGTAGACATAGGTTAATTGCTTTTTGTAGGATAAGTCTACCCGGTCAACCTGACTTCTAGCATCTACAAAAGACGGATTAATGTGAGACATCGTAGTCCTGAATGCCCTTTAGAGGGGTAAGGACCTGTTTTTGGGGTAAGGTATTGAGTGTTTAAATTTTTCTTTAAGGGTATTAAGAAATTATGGCTTGTCCTTTTCCTTGTGGTTTTATCCTAAGGAGTACGGGGAATAGTTAGAGGATCCACCTTCACTAGTTTTTTAATGATCATGAGGCCTACCTTTCCTCAATTTAAAGTACTTAATAGTCAAGAAAAGGACTTTTTGAATAATAGCTCTGGAAGGGTCTGCTTCCCAAAGGTATTAAGTGACCGAAGTAGAATCTGTCTAGGTAATATGTGTTAAATGGTCAAGGGGTCTGCCTATCTTAAGGGAAGTATTAAGTGATTAGGAGATTACCTAATAATGTCAACAAGATTGTAAACTAGGGGTCCATTGTGGGAAGTCTTAAATGGAGGGATGTCGTCTACCTATCCTGTAGGGAACAAGTGAATGCTTACTATATCTCACATTATTCGGTTGAATAGGTTTTAAGAATGGGTTACGATGTCTACTTGAGAATTTAGGTATCAAGTGGTTGGATCCCCCATTGGGTATCAAGTGATCATTACATCTGTCTTGGTATTAAGTGATCATAGGGCCAGCCTTTTTCCTTATTTGTGTGGTAGACTATAACACCCCGCATCTTAAATAATAAAGAATAATATAATTGTCAAAATAATTATGGAAGTGTGTGCATTTGAGATTTGAAAACGAACGCATGTTATAAATTGGGCAGTAAATAAAACGCTGCCACTATGTAAACTAAATGTGCAATAGTATGTATATAAATTAAATAAAAAGAAATAGATGAAAGAATGGAATAAATGGTATGCACATTAATTGTATAAGCAATTCGCATTTGAATTTAAAATAACAAAAGGCAGGGTCGGTCCTTTACATTGGGTTACCCAAGGCAAATGTGCAAAAATTTAAGAAGACAGGGAAAACATGTTGACCCAAGCCTTGAACTTGCGACCTACCACAACCAACTTAACTTGCATCCCCAACCAACTACACCAGGTGCCCACTAATGTAATTCTAGGTATACAAATCTTATTTAAAAAATTGTTTTCGCTACTAATAACCTCCTCCACCTCCTTCTTCTTGCCCCCTTATGGGAGGGGGTAGGGGGGTTGCCCGAAGCGGAAATCTGGTGGGCTTTGCCCTAGGACTGACACTGACAAAAGGTTATTAATGTATTAATAGACTTACCCATTTAATAAATGTAAACTTGTAGTACTAACCATGTTTGAAATTGGAATTTGATGTGTGTTAGAAATGGAAATCAATTAATGTCAAATTGCAATATTTCTTTAATTAGCAATGCACGACATAAATGGAATAAAATCTCACAACAAATAAGGAATCCAAATGATGTTCATTAAAGTAATGTTTTAATTCAAAACAAATGAAGCAAGTACATATAAATATGCATTGATATATTTCAATAAAATATGCATGCATATTAATTTTAGAAATGAGAACATTTGAAATTGATATTCAGTACATGTTAAGAATGGAAGAAAATTTATTTTCATAGTAAATACACGTTTAAATTTGAAATTGATAGGCAAAAAATGGAAAGAAATAAATTTAAAACCAAAATGAAGTAATAACATTAAGTTATAAATAAACTAGTGGGGTCGCCTCTAACTCATATTTTCTAAGAGGGCGCTAGAGCTCTATCATTTTCGTTCTCCTCCAAATCCTTCAGAAATAAATATATATTAGTTTATAATTCTTAAATCAAGATTTGGAGATGGAGATTGTAGATCTAAGCTATAGATTCCCAGATCTTCTGTCCAGACAGATCTATAAATCCGAATTTAAAAGAAAATAATGTTGACCCAAATCAGATTCAAAATATTAGAGCGTAAATCTCAAGTGAGTGTATTTAAATTATATTTTTTATATAATAATATATGATATCGTTTGATTACTGTAAAGTTAATAAAATATTCTCTCGACCATCTTTTCCCACTTCCTACGTCGGATTTTACAGTTTCAAATAGAATTGTGGTTATGCACGAAATAATTGAATTCTGTTATGTGCAAAATAATTTAATTTACGCAAAATAATCGAATTGTGGTTATGCACAAAATAATTAAATTGTGGTTATCCGCAAATTATTAGAATTATGAACAAAAGAGAGAAATCTAACTATTTGGGGCTAAATGAATGTATAGTAAGGAAAAAGAGAAACTTGATGATTTGGGGTTAAATAACTGTATTATTCCAAAATCGTAATAAAAGATAAATTGGGAAGTAGGCAAACTTGGTAAGGCTAACTAAATAAATTTGATACAGATTGACATGATATAATTAAGGTTTTGTGCAGTAAATTTGTAGAAAAAGGGTAAATTGGATAATTTTCATACTATTTGTAAGAAATCAACTTTTAGATTTAATATGGAGTAAATATAAAAATTGGAAATAGATAAGAGATAGGAAATAATAATAGAACTAATAATAAGTGGAAATTAATAATGGACTAAATCATATAGTTGCGGAAAAGGGATACATTTCCATAATTAAATTCATGTTAAGTACAGAGAACGTACCTACAAAAAGAAGAAACGAAAATAATGTGGGTTAGTGCGAAATAGGTATTTAGTCATATTGCGCACTAACCAATAGCCTAAAAATAACCTAGTAAAGGGTAATATCTTGCAATTACGGGTCTTAGTTAATTTATATTATGGAAATAGATTTTGGTACATTTCCAACAACCAAATAAATATGATGTGTGAATTATTTCCTACAAAAGTGTAAACTTATAGAGGCGGTAAGTAGATTAATATCATAATTGTAAAGGTTATATTTAAATAATAAGAAACCTATGAAGAATGTAATGAACGGGGAATGTAACTTATTATAATAAATTATATATACAGGAAGGTAATATAATAGGTAGACTTATCATAGGGACAAATATAATTATAACATATATGTTATTATTAAAAGATGAAATGGGAAGTAAAAGACTTATTATAAATGAATTTAGTCTGTGGGAGATAAGTTCAATAAGTAAACCCATGATTATGGGTGTGGTAATACTATAACATGAGGTTATAATTAAATGGAAAAAAGTAGAGTAGGCTTACTATTAATAAATGAAACACCCCACCTCCGTTAATGTCACTCACAAAGGGAATGCATTAACTTTAGTGAAGCGTTATAGGTAAAAGATGCAGATAAATTACAAGATAGACAAATAAAGCAACGGAAAACAAAGTCATTTTATAAGCAACGTAGTTCAGTCAAGCTTTTACAATAATTTACTCAATCATACTTAAAAGTACTACATAAAACTTCTGTCTTGATTCAAAAACTTCCTAGTATATAAGAAGCATAAAACATAGAAAAGTAGCATAAGTCCCCAAATTAAAGTGCAAACACAGTCATAGCCAAAGACATGAGGATCCAAGCAATACATCAAAGAATCTTCAAGCTTGGAAAGAGAAACGGTCCAAACTAAGCTGAGCTACTCCCTCCCTGACTACCTGGGGGGAGAAACGGAAGAAAAGAAGACAAAAGAAAACGGGTCAGACATAAAGAAAACGGGTCAGACATAAAGAAAACGGGCCAGACATAAAGCCTGGTAAGTCTAGTGATTTTCAGTATGTAAACAGGTAAAAGTAACATGACATGAATAAAGTGAATATAAGACAATGCCGTGATAACAGGGAGAACAAGATAAGATTAGCATAAGATATGATAAGGCAAGATAAACTGAATGCGGTTCTACTCTTTCTCTGCTTCGCTACTATCCTGTTATTCTGATTTCTAAATCTTTGCACCACCTAACTAGTGTCCCAACTAGTAACATGTATAAAATGATAATGTGATCCCAATCCCCGCAGTTGTGGTAGCCTTCAGGTGTACATCTATTATGAGGATCTCACCTCTGTCTGCCTAATTGCCGTGGATATGTTAATTGTATCCTTACTACCCTATCGATCGACTCCCTACATGTGTTCATTTATTACTTGTGTCATCCGACCCCGCATGTATTCATTACTTGTGTCATTCGACCCCGCTTGTATGTAGATACCTGCGCTGGCCCCATCATGGGGTTTATCAATTCCCATGATGGCAACCCGACACGATCCAGGATGCACAGTGTATACTACTGATGCCCAGTGCCTGCTTTTTCCACTCCGGAGCATGTGCACGCCCATACTCCGTCGGAACCTACACTGCTGCACCACCCGCCGCTATTTTGACCGCTTATAATCAGCCCAGTAATTGTGCCCCACCCTACCTAGCTCAGGGTACCATGATACACTATGTGGGTTACTGCTGAAATGGGTCCTCGTTACTAGGGTTTCCTAATCAACATGTTATAATGGTTAAGTGTTCTCAATTTAACTTAACCCCACCCATTTTCTTAATTAACATGTTGTACTGGTTAAGTGTTGCCTATTCATATATTACTTAACCTTCTCACTGAATTCATGCATGTTTATTCAACGCTTAAGTTTGTGGGCCTACATATACTAATATTACCCACTTACCCAAGATTTTCTTAACTCTTCCCCTTATCAAGTCCATATGTATTATTGGTTAAGCTTGCCTTAACCCTATCCACTTTATTCACATAATATTGGTTAAGTTGTCTTCTTGTCCATGTTAACTTAACCCACCCACCTAACATGTCATATTGGTTAAGTGTTTCTTATTAACTTGACCATGTTCATTTATCATGTTATATTTGTAAAGTGTTTCCCCTTAACTTAACCCCACTCGTTCATCATGTTATGTTGGTTAACTTAACCCTACTCATTCATCATGTTGAATTTGGTTAAGTGTTTCCTATTAACTTAACCTTGTTCATTCATCATGTTATATTGGTTAAGTGTCTCCCCTTGACTTAACCCCATTCGTTCATCATGTTATGTTGGTTAACTTAACCCTACTCATTCATCATGTTGAATTTGGTTAAGTGTTTCCTATTAACTTAACCCTGTTCATTAGCATTAATTCTTTCCTTAATGCCTAAACCTCTCACATTAGAACTGTTGTTTGCGGTTGCCGGATGTGCCAGGCGGTTTCGGCCAGACTTCTACCGCAAACTCATTTTAACCTCAGGTTTTGGGCTTTATGCGTTAACCTCTCACATTAGACCTGTTGTTGCGATTGCTGGATGTGCCGGGCGGTTTCGGGCAGAACTACACTGCAACTCAATCTAACCTCGGGTTAGGCATGTTCATCTTCTATCCAATTTACCTATTTACCATACATGTCCATGTCTAGATTTTATATGCTAATTATCCCACATTTACAAAACTAGTCATGTTCCAATTCTCAAGTTATGTCCAACAAAGTCAATTGCAAGTTATGGCCCACAATTTCTATTACAAGTTATTACTCAAAATAGGTTACACCCAATCTTCCCAAATTTGCAATAATAGTCATGCCCCAAAATCACAATATACATTATGCTTGGCGTCCCAATCAATAGTTATGCCCAATCTAGTTTTAATATTCCAATTTACAGTTTACGCCCAATCTAGATTTAATATTTCATTTTACCCCAAGTTCGTAACAATAACAATTATGCCCCAAATCACAAGTTACAAATTATGTTCCACTATTACCAATTAGATTATTCCCCAATATCCCTGCATTACAACCGCACGTATAATGAGATTACTCTAGATTCTAGGCTAATCTAGATTCATAAAATAAAGGGGGAAGAAAGAAGGTACACAAATGAGAGTACGCATGAAAACAAGCATCATAATGATAGATCTGTCAAATATAACATTATGGACCCAAGAGGATTACAGATCTGTCAGAGTTGAGGTATAACAAAGATAGATCTGAAATAAACTGCTAGAAATAACCTCGTAGACATATAAATCTGATATGAATAACATCATGAACCTAAAAGCATTATATATCCGATGTTCAACGAAGATAGGTATGATTGAATCGATATAATAACTTCTTAGGCATGTAAAATCATAGATTCAGTAGAAAGATAGGGATAAATCTGAAAAGATTGTCTTATCATCAAGCATGGACTTAGATTCATTTTATTACATGCCAAGATTACTATTAGGTGTTTAAATATGAAAGTAACATGAACTTATAGAAAAAGAACTGATCTTGTTTTCTGGGATTTGATTTCTGAATTTGTTAAGCTTAACCTTTGATGTAGACTTTTGATTTGAAGTTCTTCTAATTGATTTCTAGTTTGGATTCTATTTTCTAGTCTGGAGAAGATGGAGGCTAGGCTAGCTTAGGGATGGACAACATGACGGCTTCATAGAATGAGATTGTGAGGTTTAGGGTTAAGATTTGATTTGTTTATATAGGAATATGAAACCATTCAGAGCCTTTAGATCAACCTAGTATCCATCCAAGCCATCCAATCCTAGAAAATTCGTCATCAGGCCAATCAGGTAATGACACATCAGCCTTAGGTTGTAAAAATACGTCACTGGATCTGGATAAAAAAAGGTCGACTCCTATGGGGGGGGGGTCGACACCTATGTCGACACCCCTATAGGGGGGTCGACACCTATGTCGATTCCCCCTGGGGGGTCGACACCTCTGAGCGGGAAATATCCCGCTCAGCTCGCTCTGACCGAATTTTGAATTTTGATTAGTTTTGACCTTTAATTATTATTTTAATTTAATTTCTATTTAAACTTGAAATCTTCTGAACTCCATAACTTCTTCATACGAAGCCCGATTTACGCAAACTCAGACTCTATCTCAAACAGAATTCCGAGTTGAACGCAATGGCGTAACCCGTTTCACCCAATTCTTCTTTTAAAAATTAAGTGTTCTCAAATTTGTTAATTTAATATTCATAGAAAATACGGGGTGTTACATTCTCCCCTACTTAAAGGATTTCGTCCCCGAAATCTCTAAGTTAAGAAGAATGTATCCTAACATCCAACATCCATCTACTCAACCATCAATCACAGGCATCCATTGTCCTTAAAAAGATTCCTAATGCTTTCATGATCATATGCATAGTGTGTGTATATGTCCTTATCTAATGCAAAATCAGGCGGTCTACTGATTCAGTTGACCTCCTTGGTGCGAATCATGTCGGTGCTATGAGTCCATCATGTATGAAACTATTCCTAATCATACTTTGTAACTTTTACATGAGTGCACAATCATTCATACAAATGCAACGTCCACATGATAACACATCAAGTTTCAATCCGTAAATAAATACATATATGCATATGCAATATGAAAGTGACTGAGCCGATCTAGTACCTAATGTGTGTATATGCATCCATGAGCAACCACTAGCAACCACTTGCAACCATTTGCAACCATAACATGGTTCAAATACATGTTTACATTCATTATTTTCTACCTAAGGATCAAGAATAGGACTGAGGAGATATACTTAAAAGATAGATACAAGCATGCAAAAACTTATGGAAAAAGAGAACAAGGATGTACCCTCAAAAAGAAAAGGGTAGGATGCGCGTATCTTGCCTTCAGTCTCCCAAGTCGCGTCTTCTTCAGCGTCACCCCATTGTACTTTAACTAGCTGGACCTCACGATTTTGAAGCTTCTTGACCTCCATTTCCAAAACTCACTTGTAAAGATAGGATCTCGACCACTTACTATGCTAGAGGGTATCCCATGTAGTCGAATTATCTTTCTAAGATAAACAGATGTTAACCATGATACCAAGTGTATATACTAAGATGATTAGAGGTCTATCCTCTACTTAGCTTATCCATCATGTCACAAATCTGAGGGTCTTCATGTTACGCCGCTCCTATCCGATCCAAAAGTGTAGGCTGCTCTTCTAGTGATGCTAACAAACCAGGTACAAACTTGACTGAGGGTCTAAAGCTAAAAGTTGCTGTGTACTTCAAACTTTACCCCTCTTAAGGTTAGTCTCTTTCTACTTAGGGAGCCTGCCATGACATTACCCTTTCTAGGGGTATAAGCAATCTCAAGGTCGTATGAGGCAAGAAATTCCATCTATCGTTGTTGCCTCAATTTCAAATCTTTTTGTGAGAACCAATATTTTAAGGACTTATGATCCGTATATAGTTCAAAATTTCTGTCTTAAAAGATAATGATGCCATAACTTAAGAGCAAACACTATAACAGCTAATTCTAAGTCGTGGGTAGGATAGTCTTTCTCATGTACTTTCAGGTATCTTCTTCCATAATTAACTGCCCTCTCTTTTAGCATTAAAACATCACCTAAACCTGTCCTGCACGCATCCGTATAAACTGTAAACGTCTTATTAACTTCGGGCAATGTCAATACTGGGGTTGTTGTCAAGTATCTCTTCAGTCATTGGAAAGCAACATCTCAAATAAAATCCCAAGCAAAAGTTAGATTCTTCTTCGTAAAGTCCTTAATTAACTTCCTATACCAGCCCTCTAATCCAAGAAAACTTCTTACTCCCATTGCATTTCTTGGGACCTTCTAATCTTGCACCACAACTAATTTTGCGGGATCTACTGATATCCCTTCCTTGGATATCACATGTCTTAGAAACCTTACTTCTTCTCTCCAAAAATGATATTTGGAGAACTTAGCCTAAAGCTGATGCGCTTTGGAGGGTATCCGAGATTTCCCTTAGATACAAAGCATGTTCTTCCCCACTCTTAGAGAGAACCAAAATATCATCTTTGCACAAGCGAGGTGAACAATCCGCCTTTGTAGCGAAAACAACTGGAACACCCTATTCAGAAATACTTCGCCTTATGAACCCTTTCTCAGGTAACTCTTTTACTTGTTTACTGAGCCCTTCCTTTCCCTTGGAGTCATGTGTCGTACAGGTAATGCAACTGGCTTTGCATTGTCAACTAGATATATGTGGAAGTCTATCTCGCGTTTTAGGGGGCAAACCCCTAACCTAATCAAAAACATCTGCGTACTCATGGACTACTCTAATAGATCGCAAATCGTTGATAGATGCATCAAGTGATTCTAGGTAGCTAAATCAAATTGATCCCTTAGGATTGCACGAAATCTCGAGGGTATTCCCGAGGCAACTCAAAAGTCTAACTACCCTCCTTTCACAATTACTAGCTAACCAATCCACGCCTAGAATCAACCCATAGCCCATGAAACCAAAAACATAAGCATTACACTTAACCTCAATACTTAATATAGCTATTCTCAAGTCCTTACAAACCAAAGATAAATGAGCCGAACCACCAATTGGATTTGAGAAAATAATGGGATCTTCTACTATACAAGTACTAAGGTGCAGAGACTCAACTATGGAAGCAGATATAACCGAATGTGAAGCGCTAAAATCAAAAAAAAGTACTAACGGGACGATCAAAAAGAAAAACTAAACCTTTTTCAATAGAAACTTTACTACCTCTCTCTTAGGTACGGTGGCGGTGAGAGCATGCACTTGCCCTCCTGAAAATCCTGTCCTTTGTTCTTGCCCTTGTTCTTAATTATGTGACCCGTTATACCATAATAAAGACATTTCCTCTTGTCTTATGTTTTACTATTCTTTCCTCCCTTGTGAACCAAGTCCATATCCATGAGTTTCTCATCCTTGAGTTGTGCTCCTTAGCCAAACTCCATAATTCTCATCTTTACCATCCTTGTGTAACATGTTGACAAGTCTCTCGAAAGCTGCCTCCATCGCACGGAAAACCCTACAAAGCTTGAAAGAAAATTAGCCGTAGGTGAAACTACTGCTGCTATATATGTAAGTTGGGCACTTCTTTGCCCTTCGACAGGTGTCGCAGTCTCACCAAGCCTACAGAACCATGCAGTGATAAGGTTACCTCCCAGAAAGCCAGGAGCCCCATAGACTCAGGAAAGAAGGAAATAAGGATTCAAATAGAGGATCAAAAGTCAGTGCATATGGCTTTGGGTAATATGCCTTTAAAACAAAACTTTGCTTTTGGAAATGCTTCTTTTAAAACCGTTTTGAAAATAATTTTTCAAATCTTTTATCTGATCCGGTAACCTTCAGCACTGATACCAAGTGAAACACCCCACCTCCGTTAATGTCACTCACAAAGGGAATGCATTAACTTTAGTGAAGCGTTATAGGTAAAAGATGCAGATAAATTACAAGAAGGACAAATAAAGTAGCGGAAAACAAAGTCATTTTATAAGCAACGTAGTTCAGTCAAGCTTTTACAACAATTTGCTCAATCATACTTAAAAGTACTACATAAAACTTCTGTCTTGATTCAAAAACTTCCAAGTATATAAGAAGCATAAAACATAGCTAAGTAGAATTAGTCCCCAAATTAAAGTGCAAACACAACCATAGCCAAAGATAAGAGGATCCAAGCAATACATCAAAGAATCTTCAAGCTTGGAAAGTGAAACGGTCCAAACTAAGCTGAGCTATTCCCTCCCTGACTACCTGGGGGGAGAAACGGAAGAAAAGAAGACGAAAGAAAATGGGTCAGACATAAAGCCTGGTAAGTCCAGTGATTTTCAGTATGTAAACAGGTAAAAGTAACATGACATGAATAAACTGAATATAAGACAATACCATGATAACAGGGAGAACAAGATAAGATCAGCATAAGATATGATAAGGCAAGATAAACTGAATGCGCTTCTACTCTTTCTCTGCTTCGCTACTATCATGTTATTCTGATTTCTAAATCTCTGCACCACCTAACTAGTGTCCCAACTAATAACCTGTATATAATGATAATGTGATCCCAATCCTCGTAGTTGTGGTAGCCTTCAGGTGTACATCTATTATGAGGATCCCACCTCTATCTGCCTAATTGCCTGGGATATGTTAAATGCACCCTTACTACCCTATCGGCTGGCTCCCTACTTGTGTTCATTTATTACTTGTGTCATCCGACCCCGCTTGTATGTATTCATTACTTGTGTCATTCGACCCCGCTTGTATGTATTCATTACTTGTGTCATTCGACCCCGCTTGTATGTAGATACCTGTGCTGGCCCTATCATGGGGTGTATCAATTCCCATGATGGAAACCCGACATGATTCAAGATGCACAGTGTATATTACTGATGCCCAGTGCCTTCCTTTTCCACTCCGGAGCACGTGCACGACCATACTCCGTCGGAACCTACACTGCTACACCACCCGCCGCTATTTTGACCGCTTATAATCAGCCCAGTGATCGTGCCCCACCCTGCCTAGCTCAAGGTACCATAATACATCTATGTGCGTTACTGATGAAATGGGTCCCCGTTACTAGGGTTTCCTAATCAACATGTTATAATGGTTAAGTGTTCTCCATTTAATTTAACCCCACCCATTTGCTTAATTAACACATTGTACTGGTTAAGTGTTGCCTATTCATATGTTACTTAACCTTCTCACTGAATTCACGCATGTTTATTCAATGGTTAAGTTTGTGGGCATATATATACTAATATTACCCACTTACCCAAGATTTTCTTAACCCTTCCCTTTAGCAAGTCCATATGTATTATTGGTTAAGCTTGCCTTAACCCTATCCACTTTATTCATATAATATTGGTTAAGTTGTTGTGACGGCCCGCCCTGCACCAGCCGGCATTTCCTCCGAATGTGCGCTGTACACATGCCCGACTGGCACGAAATGATCGCCAAAGAAAGGAAAGAAGGGAATGAACTAATCAAGAACCTGTAGAATGTCTCACAGCGCATGGAACAAAATATAATAATAATATACTTGACATAAAACAGGTGAGATAGTTCATAAGCTGATAACTAAAACCAACATCAACATCATCATCATAGAAGTGGAAATCCAAATACAGCTTATTACAACTTTCCAAATTACTGTCTCTAAAACAAAAGAAAGCAAAAGTAGAAGATACACTACTAATGCCCAAGAAGTGATCTTCAACAACACAGGGAGTACATATATATATATATATATCATATGTGGAAGCCTCCTGCTCGTCCCCGGATCAGCTACTCGTGCATACCCAGCTAACCTGTCTCTAGTCTGCTCGTGAGAGCACCCAGAGTAATAAGAAGAGACATAAAACTCTGGGTCAGACAAAAAGTCTGGTATAAGCGATAAGCAGCAAAACAGAACAATAACAGGTACACTAAACCATACCTGAACCTGGACCTGCAACCAAAGTGTTAGCACTACATACCGTACAATACTCTAAGGTGCCACTAAATAGATGGTGTAAAGATAACAGGGGTGGGGGTGTACATGTCATAATGATGGCAAACAAATCAAACATAGCAACCATCCTCACATCTCTCACTCAGTGCATAAAGCATACAATGTCTACCGCTTCGATCACTAGACCCAGCGAAGTAGTGACGGAGTTCAACTTGTACAACTACTGCTACTACCAAGCTTACCACATGGAGTCATGACCAAACCTTTACAAATGACCCCACTTCATTGGTTTATAGTTCTTTAGTCATACCTAGGCCATTGTGGCCCTGAATCCGTTCACGTACCTCCTACACATAGTGATCCAAAGTTATAGACATCGACAACTCCTTAGCACACGTCCCGCAGCAAAGCCCAACTCATGAAGTCGACTCATTGGTTCCCAACTGGATCCTGAGTACAAACTTCCCATTTGGACTACCTTTACATCTCGGGTTATAGGTCTTCTTCCCCGGGTCGGTTCGGATCTCCTTCTGGCCATCGGTTCGGTTTAGCCTTCAGCTCCCAGTCATCAACATGGTTCGTGATTAATACTCTTCACTGGATCGGATCGGGTACCTCGAGCTCCTCCATGGTGCATCGGTTCGGATCGCGAGTGACCATTCGGGTCGGTTCGGAGACGCGGTTCGGTCCGGATAGGGCGTTCCGACTTTAGATCCTTCATGACCATCTCTTCACGTGCTTCCAGGCGGTTCGGGTCGGGTTCCATCACCACAAGTGGATCGGATCATGCTCCAGACTTCACAGCTGCACCATCAGTTCGGGGATGAGCATCCGGATCGAGTCGTGGTCTTCAAGTGAGAGCGGATCGGTTCGGGTAGCTCTCTACGATCGGGTTGGTTCGGGCAAGGGCGATCCGATTCGGTTTCCTGCATATTTTCCTGTAACTCTTCCAGCGGCTGTTTTACGCCATACGACGGCGTTTTCGACCATTCTAACTTTTCTAATCAATCACAAAGTATACCATACAGTCATAGCAACTTATAGAACTGACCACAAACACCAAAACAATAATTCGATAGGTTAAAACGGATCGAACATAGCCAAAACCCCATATTTTCTTCTAAACATGTTTAGGAAAAACTAATCATAGGATTAACAAAACTTAACCAAATCACCCCAAATTTCTAAAAGAGGTATAAAACAATATTTTAGAATTTATAAATATTTTTCCAGGATTTTATCGCGTCTAATTTCGTTAATCTTCACTAATTACCCTTAATTAACCGTAATTAGTGAGAAACTATGCAATTCACTCACCTTGGCCACAAGTAAAATTTCCAGAACTGAAACCTCGCTGATTTGGGCGAATACTGATGTCTAACAGCGGCTCTAATAATGATTTGGTGAAGATCTTCTTTGATTTGGTGTTGCTAATCCTAATCCTTGATTAAACGGTGATTAGAGATGATTCTAGATGTTGGAGGCCATTGTTAAGGTTCCAAGGATGGAAGTGGTGGCTAAAAAATGAAAATAAGATCGTTCTCTAACTGATTTCAGCCTCCTCATAACTCTAATCCTGAAATGGGTTATGGGCCCTCTTGCTAATCACCCTAATTAGGCCCGCTTAAGCTGTTTTTCACCTTCTAAGCCTTGTTTCAGCCCTATCTCCCAAACGGTGAGTCTGTTTGGCTAATGTGACCACTCTACGGAAAGGTAAACCATCAAACAAATCTAATGGAAGTGGTTTCAGGTCAGAATTCCTTTCCAGTCAAAAGTTATGATCAAAACAAGATCAGCTAGGGGCAAAACGGTCATTTAAAAATCAACAAAAATCATGAACATGGGAAATGACCCCACTAGTCGCCTCCCAAAGTTACATGACCAAATGACTTCGTATGTGAAAGAAATAAATATCCTACGATCCTACGATGCGTAGAATGCGGGTCGTTACAGTTGTCTTCTTGTCCATGTTAACTTAACCCACCCACCTAACATGTCATATTGGTTAAGTGTTTCTTATTAACTTAACCCTGTTCATTCATCATGTTATATTAGTTAAGTGTTTCCCCTTAACTTAACCCTACTCATTCATGATGTTATGTTAGTTAACTTAACCCTACTCATTCATCATGTTATATTGGTTAAGTGTTTCCCTTTAACTTAATTCCACTCGTTCATCATGTTATGTTGGTTAACTTAACCCTACTCATTCACCATGTTGAATTTGGTTAAGTGTTTCCTATTAACTTAACCCTGTTCATTAGCATTAATTCTTTCCTTAATGCCTAAACCTCTCACATTAGAACTGTTGTTTGCGGTTGCCGGATGTGCCAGGCGGTTTCGGCCAGACTTCTACCGCAAACTCATTTTAACCTCAGGTTTTGGGCTTTATGCGTTAACCTCTCACATTAGACCTGTTGTTGCGATTGCTGGATGTGCCGGGCGGTTTCGGGCAGAACTACACTGCAACTCAATCTAACCTCGGGTTAGGCATGTTCATCTTCTATCCAATTTACCTATTTACCATACATGTCCATGTCTAGATTTTATATGCTAATTATCCCAAATTTACAAAACTAGTCATGTTCCAATTCTCAAGTTATGTCCAACAAAGCCAATTGCAAGTTATGGCCCAAAAATTCAATTACAAGTTATTACTCAAAATAGGTTACACCCAATCTTCCCAAATTTGCAATAATAGTCATGCCCCAAAATCACAATATACATTATGCTTGGCGTCCCAATCAATAGTTATGCCCAATCTAGTTTTAATATTCCAATTTACAGTTTACGCCCAATCTAGATTTAACATTTCATTTTACCCTAAGTTCGCAACAATAACAATTATGCCCCAAATCACAAGTTACAAATTATGTTCCACTATTACCAATTAGATTATTCCCCAATATCCCCGCATTCCAACCGCACATATAATAAGATTCAGTCTAGATTCTAGGCTAATCTAGATTCATAAAAGAAAGGGGGAAGAAAGAAGAAACATAAATGAGAGTAGGCATAAAAACAGGCATCATAATGATAGATCTGTCAAATATAACATTATGGACCTAAGAGGATTACAGATCCATCAGAATTGAGGTATAACAAAGATAGATCTGAAATAAACTGATAGAAATAACCTCGTAGACATATAAATCTGATATGAATAACATCATGAACCTAAAAGGATTATATATCTGATGTTCAAAAAAGACAGGTATGATTGAATCGATATAATAACTTCTTAGGCACGTAAAATCATAGATTCAATAGAAAGATAGGGATAAATCTGAAAAGATTGTCTTATCATCAAGCATGGACTTAGATTCATTTTATTACATGCCAAGATTACTATTAGATGTTTAAATCTGAAAATAACATAAAGTTACAGAAAAAGAACTGATCTTGTTTTCTGGGATCTGATTTCTGAATTTGTTAAGCTTAACCTTTGATGTAGACTTTTGATTTGAAGTTCTTCTAACTGATTTCTAGTTTGGATTTGATTTTCTAGTTTGGAGAAGATAGAGGCTAAGCTAGCTTAGGGATGGACAACATGATGGCTTCATAGAATGAGATTGTGAGGTTTAGGGTTAAGATTTGATGTGTTTATGTAGGATATGAGACCATTCAGAGCCTTTAGATCAATCTAGTATCCATCCAAGCCATCCAGTCCTAGAAAATTCGTCATCAGGCCAATTAGGTAATGACACATCAACCCTAGGCTGTAAAAATGTGTCACTGGATCTGGATCAAAAAAAGGGTCGACTCCTGACATGGGGGGGGGGGGGGGTCGACACCTATGTCGACACCCCTATAGGGGGGTCGATACCTATGTCGACTCCCCCTAGGGAGAGGGGTCGACACCTTTGAGTGGGAAATTTCCCGCTCAGCTCGCTCTGACCGAATTTCGAATTTTGAACAGTTTTGAACTTTAATTGTTATTTTAATTTAATTTCTGTTTAAACTTGAAATCTTCTGAACTCCATAACTTCTTCATACGAGATCGATTTACGCAAACTCGGACTCTATCTCAAGCAGAATTCCGAGACGAACGCAATGGCGTAACCCATTTAACCCAATTCTTCTTCTAAAAATTAAGTGTTCTTAAATTTGTTAATTTAATATTCATAGAAAATACGGGGTGTTACAATAAACATATAATTGAGAAATTAAGTTTAATGAATATAATAATAAGAAGTGATCCGTTATGATAGCAAATACTGATTAGAGAAAATAAGAGCCCAATAAAATGAATGAGAGGTGGTCTGTTACTGTAACGAAGACTGATTATGGAAAATAAGCGACCAACTAAAGCTAATATACAAATAACTTGAATACTTGCTAAACAAGTTAAATGTTTATACAAATTAGCAATGAGGAAAGTAAAACAAGCGCACAATTGAAGATTAAACATAGGGTCTAATGAAGAGTCCAATGGGGTAGATCATCATGGATGTCTGAGACACAAGGAGAGCATGCCCAATTTCTTATTCGACGAGACTGGAAGGAATTGCATGACTCTTATGGGACGTGAGGATGCTCCGTGATGGCCTTTTATGGTAGGCCTAACAAAGTTGTACCCACAGAGGCACGATCTACATGGTTCCATCTAGTGAGTATGCATTGGCTGCTTCTTCAGTTGTGGACAACCTAAAGACTGATTGGGATGCCATTAGGATGATTCGGCGGCTGCCTCGCAGGGAGGCTTAGAGGTCAGGACCCAACAAATGATAGTAGGTCGTTGGATACCTTTCATCATCAGTCAGAGCATTTGTAGGAAAGACTGGAGCTTATCCAAGAGGCTAATGATCTTTTACTATTGGTTCATTGGATAAGGGACCATATGTTTGTTCGGATTGGATGTCAGGGCCATCATTCAGCTCTTTAAATAGTCTTTCATTAGTCAGGGGTAAGCTGGGTAGAGCCTTGGAGAATACCGAAAGAGACAGACTAATCTTTGGATATCTGTAATGTAGGCCTAACGAAGTTGTCCTTTACAAATATGTAGAAAGCCGTCGACTGAGTTTTGTGGTGGAACTCACGTTAGTGCGCCCTTGTGGTGCAACGATGGAGACTTATTCGCTTTTGCAGCGTAGCCTAACGCGTGTTTATAGCGTAATGTTGGAGACTTGGTATGCCTTCTAGTATAGTCTAGCACGCTTTCGTAGCATGTAGATGTAAGTCTGGTACGTTTTCGTAGTACAGCTATTGGGGACCACTCAAGGAGGATGCTATAGGGGAGTATCTTGATATGTCGGGAGTTTAGCTATATATATAAAATCTATTAGGTAAATCTAATAGGGAGTAGATGAGCATGATCTATGCGGAAAAATCGAAGGTATATTGTGAAATAAACCCGAATAACCTAATAAATATGAACCAGTGATAGAACAGTATATGTAGTGTTAGTTGTAGAAAATGTAATTTGTCCATTCACCGGAACTTTTGTTCTGACCCCCTCCTTATAACAAGTCCATAGTTAGACAGGTGGTTGAGATTCTGCAACTTCGAGACACTTGTTAGATAATGTCATTATATTGGTAAGTATTTGCCTACTATTATATTTTATTCCTTCCGCTGTGAGATTTTTATTATGAGCTCTATATTTATCTTTGATTTTATGCAGGATACCAGACAAACCAACTCGAGCTTCGACAGATTTGGATTGTTGAAAAAAAAATTAGTCTACCAAAATTTTGGTTGTTACAGCTAGTATCAGTGCTCAGGTTTAGGATTCCTACGTATATAGTGAGTGATCACATTTGTATTCCCAAAATATAAATATATTATATATACCAATATTTATAGAGGAACCCAATGATTAAGTAAAACAACACTTGAAAAAATGTTGGGGTATTGTTTTTGTACACTAAGGAAATGATTATGGAAATTTGAGAATAGTAGGCCCATGAGTGGCTAGAGTGAAAAGTGTATAAAATGATTGAGAAAAGATTACATGTGTTAATATTTGAAATTTCGGTATTTTAGATTAGTGGATTGGGGTGTAGGGCCTTATAAGTTGAAAAATAATGGATGGAAACACACACACACACAAACACACACACACACACACACACACATATTCAGTGTTAAGGTGGCACTAGTCTTATTCTTCATTTTAGAGATGGTTTGGTAGGAATTTATGTGAAGAAGAAATTTATTTAACACCCCGTATTTTTATATATACATTAAACGAAAAATATCAATAATTTATGGTTTCAAAATTTAGCCCCGAAACATATACCATTGTGTTCGTGGCAATTTTCTGATTCATTTTCATATATGACTTACCCCAAATGGAGTTCATATGGGGAAGTTATTAACAAATAAAAATTTAAAAGGTTATGTACGTATATATGCACATGAGTTTGAAATTTGAAACTAGATATGTGTTATAAATGAAAGAAAATAATTCACATAAGAGATATATAGAAATAAAATGAACGTTAATACTAAAGTTAAGCAAGAATTAAAATCGGAAGAATCAACATCAAAGACCAAGATCGTGGGTTGGCCTAGGCCTTATATGGGTCGAACATGGGACCGACACATCCTAAAGGTGGTTTGACACATGGATCGACCCATCAGGGGCCGGATCTAGATTTTACGACATGTGTTTCTTAGCTTGTACAGTTCTGATTTTATATTATTAAATCTGACAAACCAGGTTTTCCTGTACACCTATAAATAGACTAACAGAGCCTAGACACCAAATCATATTTTCTGAAACGACGTCAAGGCCATGTCATTTTCTTTCTTCTCCAAATCTTTAAGAAATTAGAATACTAGCTTTAGGGAATTCAGATTCAAGATTTGAAGACAAAGAAGGTAAATCTGCAATATAGGTGTTCAGATTTCTTTTCAACATTGTTGGAGAATGGAGTTTTGATGATAACAACCTTATTTCAATATTAATTGATTATAAAATATATACTAACATCTCTATCTAGAATATATATATAGGAGTTGTACACAGGAATAAATACTGAAGACTATACAGTTTTAGAGTTTTAGAGATTCAAGAAACTCAGAATTTAGAGAAATTCAAGACTCATGAGTAATCAAGAAATCAAGAGTTCAAGATAAATATAGTAATAGAGTCTAGTTTATGTAAGACTCTGATTAGCACTCCAGGTTCAAATTCAAATTCGAATTCTGATTTTCAAATTTCAAATTCTTATATTCAAATTTCAAATTCTATTTTCAAATTCTATTCAAATTTTAATTAAGTTTTTCTATTTCACTTTTGATTTTAAGCTTGAGTTTAAAGATTATAAGTTCATATATATATTTATAGTTATATACTTTTATACTTATATAGTTTTAAACTTCATAATTTTATAAATATGTTTCATATAACTTATATTTATAATTTCATATGATTTTCTACTTTATAATACTTATTTTACTATGTTTTAATTCAAGAATTTCCAGGATCATATATATATATATTAAAACACTTGAAAATTACTAAAACATTGAATTTTGAATAACATATGTCAACACACATACGTGGCCATGTCGACCCATAACTGTCATATTTTCAATTTTGAAAGGAAGTGTATTTTCACCATTTGTAATGTTCCAGAAGCATTGCAACCTTTCAAATCTTTAAATAGGGGTTGAATTCGAATTTTTTAATCATTCTTCTTCTCCATCTTCATCCCTTTTCCTCCCTCCATTATTATTTCATATTTTTATGATTTCTACACTTCTACTCTGTTGATTTCAATTCTAATTATATAAAACTTCTCTTTTCGCTCTCTACTCATTTCTCTTTGAATCGAAGTGCTATTGAAGAGTTATGGTGTTGTTGTGACGACCTGAACTTCCCCATAAAGGAAAGCCGGGATTGTAATGAAAACACGACAAATCAGAACACAAACAGAAGAACATTTCATTGCAATTTACAACAATTTACATCAGAGTACGAGAATATATCAGAGTATGAATAAATATTACATAGAAAAATATCAAAGATTAAAATACATAGCAGCGGAAATAAAATGTGTAAATACAATGTGTAGCGGAAATACATTAACAAATACAATCGAAAGGAATACACGGGTACAGAGCGTTCCGAATATAGCTCCAGCTGTAAATCCAGGATCATGTATAAATAAATCTGCAAAACCAAAACTACTAGCTGCCCGTGTGGAAAATAGGGGCATCCAGAGTTTAGGTTAAAACAATAAACTCCAGGTCAGTCATAGGACTGGTGTGAGAACTAAAACAGTTATTTAAAACTTTTCTTTAAAATAAGGCAAATCAGGGGACCACGCCGTATAACACGAAACTGGTTTATCCCCAAGAATACCAGTGCCTAAAACAAACTGCGCAATGCTAAATAAAGAAAAATGAAGCTATATAAGACTCAGGTCCCATCACATAATGCAACGCAAGCCGGAGGATAGAGTTTTACCTTATAGTAGCCAAATATGCTTGGTACGTTTTAAAACAAATCTTTTATTATTACTATAAGTGAAGAAATCAACTTCAAATATAAATGTATCAATCATAGACGGCATGAGTGCCCCATCCCACTATGTTGCCATATATAGTACACAATCAAAACCGCAAAATGTCGTATTGGAAGTTTGGATTTCCATACTGGTGGCTCTTGATCCGAAAAATCTATCGCATAGTACAATTCCCAACGGCTTACGTCGCATGCATGCGAAAACGCCTTAATGCACATCCGCACTATCCAGTAAACAAGTTACAGTGGCTTACGTCCAAGCATTGGAAAACACCACTAACTCTATCCTTCTGGGAATCGGGGGGTTGTGCCCCTATCCCTATTGGTGTGGGGCGACCACAACCAGTATCACCTTGGTCGATCGAATCCATGACAACCCGTAGGATGTCTATCCTCATCTCTAAAGCATATTGATCTAACCATCAGTTTGACACCATACCGGTGTGTGAGGCTCGCGAATTAACGCAATAAAAAGCTGTGCTATATTAAAGCTGTCCTTTGATCATCATCCACCAAGCTCGGTTTTTCAATAAAAGCTTGGATCACTGCATCTTAGCATGCCACACTATCAATCCATACTGTACCACTGATTTTTGCCAATATATAACCTCTGAGCTCGTACGTCTCAGAGAAGGATGTTAAGTAAGAGAGTAAATTCTCCGCCACCAAACAAATACATATTTAGTAGAGATCAACGAATACAGTATAAAAGAATACAATGTCAGACACACCATCCATTTACAAGTCCGTTCTAGGTCTGAACGAAATCGGAGGCACCTTATTCCTCATCACGTATGCCTAATACAGGAGAGAGGCCCTCGCATATCCGTACAATCAACAAGTACATCCGAACGGCTACCACTATAGCCCCTTCAAGGTAGCTACTCCAATCATGGGCATCAGTATCGCCCATCCATTCGATGTGAAGATCGTCGATCTTGCACCGTCTTCAATATCTTCGACTTTTCGTCGTACCAGTTATTTATAATAGGTTAAACCTGGTCTTTTCGAATAACTCGCGTACATCATACGCCTCATTCCAATCCAAAATATTCTTTTATTCAAATATTCTTTTCTCAATTTAAACAAAATTAAGGTTTTTCAAACTAGTCGGGACTAGCGCACCTTACTGAAGTAATCATTTGTTTTATTTCCCAATCCCAACTTATTCATCCCATGGAGTAAAACAGGTAATACTCCATATCTAACACCACGGTATTATCTATAAAAATTAATTACCATTTCGCATTCAAATCTAATTAAAGATTTAACTATCGCTTGGAGCAAAACTGATGATACTCCATTCTCAATCATTTTCTTGAATTGATAATTTTAATTATCACGTTCACTTTTCAATCTAATTAAAGATTCATTAAAATTCCCCTTAGTTTTAACCACCAAAAATCATTATTTAATGATTATTTAACTTTGGAAATAAATCCTATCTTTAACTGGGTTAAAGAACTAATGTCATTTAAAACACAGTTCACGATAAACCTAAAATCACATCCCATTAACCATGGAATCTTCACGGAAAACAGATCAATATATAATCGATATAAATTTCCGTATCAGACTAATAATATAAATGGAATAATGACAAAGCCTTTCAAATTCCATATATATTAACAGTCTTCCTCCATAGAATCTCACTTCGATTATTACCAAACCGAATTCCATTCAATTCCAATTTAATATATTAAATTGGAAAATTTTACTTTGGAAAATTTCCATTATATCTTAATTAAAAGATTTATAAATTCCAAAACACATTTTTACGGTTAATAGGGTTAAATAACGAATGTTATTCAAAACATTGTTCATGATAAACCCAAAAATCCAATTCTTTTATTCAATTCCAATTAAATATTAATTGGAAAACTTCACTAAATCTTAATTAAAAGATTTATTCTTTCTCAACTGGGTTTAAGAACAGTGTTAATAAAGACATCGTTCACGACAAAACCAAAATCCAATTTGATATCAAATACAAGGCTCTGAATAGAAAATGTATCAGCTTATATTCAATATCAAATTCTTAAACCAACGAATATCGTATTGGAATAACGATATATATATATATCTTCCAAATTCCTCAAAAATATCCGTATAATCGTGGAATCCAATATCAAAATATTCCGAAGATTATTTCCATTCCACATCCATTCCCATTTACTCTTTGGAAAATTCAAATTAATTTAAAACCATTTTCAAATCCAATTTATTTATTTAGAAATAATTGGATTATTATTCTAGTTAATAACTAGTTCATTTCAATAAAAATATATGTTTATCTTTTCAAAACTGGATTTTTTTCACCCAAAATCTTTCCAAATCATTTGTTTTGATTTTGCAAAAAATTTCCCTATTTTTAATAATTTCATTACCGCCTGTACAGTCGGTTTCCATAAATGGTCATCGAAATGCACTTACAGCGACCTTTTCCAAATTTGATTTGGACATAATTCCAAATCAAACCATTAGATTTAAAATCTCTTATATTCATTAGAAATCTCTTTTCAATACGAACCCAATTGTTCTGGTTTTAGGAGAATCCGACGGTCGGATCTCCCGTAATGTCAATTCGAAGTCAATGGTCGAAATTCGCGAACGGTCGCTGCGCAACGCGTTCTATTCAGGCCATTATATATACATATATTATATATTTCATCGATTTTGATTTAAAATGTATTTTATAAATTGTTTTAAATTCGTTTTAAAAATGATTTCAACTTCATTTCAAATTTCAAATCAAATTTGAATATTCCTTAATATATTCGTTTTAAATTCATTTTTAAACGATTTCAATTTCATTTCAAATTTCAAATCAAATCTGAATATTCCTTATCATTATAATATTAAAATGATAATATTTTAAAAATATCATTTTTTGAAATCCATTCTTTTCGATATTCATTATAAAATGAATAAAATTGATTAAAAATTCCGTTCGTGTTAAAATGGCATTTAACTACGTAACACGGCTTCACATGTCAAATTTTCTTGTCCATCCAAAATTGGACATTAAAATCAGATTTTAATCCTTATTGAATATTATTTTAAAATATTCGTTATTTTAAAATATTCGTTCGTTCTTATTTGGAATCAGACACGGTCAATTACATATAATTTTATTTATATGGATTTCATATACACATGTACACAACAATAATGATACACAATCAACCATCATCCAAAGTCAAATTTACAACTGTATAAGCATTAAAAATAAATAATTAACGCTCATTAAAGCCTGTCAACTTATCATTTGACATACTACTAAATATTGGGATTAGTGTATGCCCAATATCATCCCAATACTCGTGCGGGTTTTCAAACAACAAACACAGATTTTTATTTGTGCAGTTGGGCGATGTGTAAAATTATGGTCCCAATCAGTATTAGTAAAATGGGCGTACATAAACAAATCATCCGATTTGTGAATGAATGTTTATTTTATTCATATACACGTTAAAAATTATATTTTTAACGATAATATATTTTATTCAATACATGATTATTTTATTTTTCCATTTCACATCACAATCACTATCAATTTCCATAACACAATACAATCAAACAAGTCGTCTATTGTCTATGGACGATGGTGTCAGGAGCTACTAACCCCCGTCTGCATCCTAGAATATATTTTTAACTAGAAAATAATTAGAGTGAGGAGTTCTCACCTTGGGATTCCACTCCTCCATTCTTTATTTTTGAACGGTTTAAATTTGTGTTTAATCCCAGTCGGTTCCATCGCCATCTATTTCACACGGTTTATATTAAAAATAACATTTTTAATCCAAAACCATTTTTATAAAAATCATATTTTTATTTTAAAATCATTTCTATAAAAAACATATTTTTTATATCGTTATTCAAATAATCAAAAACATATTTTTACTTCGCTTTAATGATATAATAAAGATCTCATTTTTATATGTTAGTCATATAAATAAAAATCACATCTTTATATGTTCTAAAAATCATAACTTTCTCATCATAAAAATCATATTTTTATTAGCATAAAAATAATATTTTCTAAGCTAAAAAGAATAGCTTTCTTGACATAAAAAATCATATTTTCTATTTACATTATGAATACATAAAAATCTTATTTTTATTTTGCTGTTTTTACTTTATAAACAATGCTAATATTATTTTTAAAACAATTCTAATATTATTTTTAAAACAATGCTAATATTATTTTCAAAATCATATTTTTAACAAAGTTATATATATATAATCGTATTTTTACAAAGTTATATATATATATATATTAAACATTGTATAAGTTAAATAATTGAAAAGAAATAAAAAAAAATAAAAAAACCTTTCTTTTCATCGTTTTAATACTCAGACCGTCATTCCCAAAAAGCTCCGCCCCAGGGTTCTAGATCGCCATCGCTAGGAGACACCAGTTAAGATCGGTCGCCACCCCCTCGTAGAGCTTCGCATCAGCTTCGAGCGCCTAGCGCCTCCTTCAATTCGAACGCCTCCACCCTCGTCGAATCGATTAAGAACTTGTCCAATTGAAGCAGCAATTTGCGCCTGTACGAGGATCGAGAACCGATCATCTCCATATGATCTTGAAGAGCTGAAAAAGCTCTATGGTTTTCGTTTCGGAATGGGGATCAACTCGAAAGTGGATTGGAGGATTTAAGGGGATTTGATTTCGAAGGATTTCCGTCGTTGGGTTTAGAGAGCGGGGGATGGAGGTTAGACCACAAGAGGAAATAAAGAGTGTTTGACCGTTTTTTATAACCTTATATATGTGTGTATATATATATATATATATATACATATATATATATATTTCATTTTATTTTTAATTTAATTCCAAAAATCATTGTTTAATAATCCGATCTCCAAATCAAACCCAATGACTGTCGCCCCTAGCCAAATACCCCCATTCCGAACACAATGGGATATGTTTCGTTACCCAATTTGGATGTTACGATTAGTTTTCGTTAAATTTTGAAATATAAATCAATATATTTTGAATTCAAACGTACATTTTAATTTACCGAGGCCACAAAATGACTACGAAAATTCCTGAAAAATAAATCTAGCTATGTTTTGACGATTCAGTCTTAACAAAACTAATTTCGTCAAATTTGGAGACCGTTTGAAAAATGGTCATTTTCTGGTTGATCCAAATTGATTAAAATTGTCAAAACACATTTTCTTTTGCTACGCTCACACATTGATTCCAAAAATTATGAAAATTGGAATCTAGCAGTAATTTGACATTCTGGATCCAACAAAAGTGGTTTCATTGAAAACGGAGGTTGGTTGCAAAATGGCTATTTTAAGGGCTATATGTTATATTAAAATATATATAAATTCCACAGCGACTTTTCTAAATTTTAAACTGGACGTAACTTTCAACTTAGAAAACGAAACCTCAGTTTCTTACATCCGTTATAAAGACATTGTTAATCAGATTCAAATATTTCTAGTTTCGTCCAATTCTGACTTATATTGAATTCTGTACATTCAATTGAAATTAGAAAACGAATTTTCAAACTGTCGCGCCATTTTAGGCTCGTTTTATAATTAAAATAAATTTTTATATTCCAATTTCGTTTAAAATAAATTTTTGGTCGTTATTATTTAAAAAAATCATTTAAATATTCAAAATTCATTAAAATTGCTAAAATAAAAATTTTAAATTGGTTGTGATTTTCCGGCTTGTTACAATCTCCCCCACTGTAAATCTTTTTGTCCTCGAAAAGGAATGGACCTGAATGTTGTTTAGCCAATCAACTCAACTTCCATTTTGGCGTTCATTCTTCAACTTTTCATTTTCTATGAATTTTCAAATTTTTCAGAAATTTGGCTAACACCCTAAATTTTCGAAAAATTTCGCCATAACCTCCTTTGTACGGGGAGCACTTTAAAACCACAACTAGCCACGCAGGGCCCTCACCAATCCAAAAGAAAAAAAGAGAATGCCAAGCGTCCATCCTTAGGCTCATAAAGCCTTTAAAAGAAAAAGAAAATTAGTAAACACGTACCTATTTGTCGGGCATAAAATTTTATTTCTCTTCTTAGCCTAGCCTCCTTGCTATGACCTGTTCAATACACATGTATGTACATGTATGCAGTTTCCAATCCAATTTTCAATTCAGTTCAACATTTGTTCAATTTGGCTAAATTTAACTTTCATTCCCTAATGGGTTTTATTTCTCCAATATTTTAATTAATCAAACCAATAATTATACCACACAACCATCAATCAATTAGTTGATTAAATTTTCAAATTTGTAACTTTGATATATGCGCACAAAATCATGTTTTTGGTTCCAATTCACAACAATAACCCTATCTAGTTTTGGTTCTCACATCAACCAATTGGAAATATATAGACATCCCACTTTCAAAACTCGAACATAAAACACTGATGATGTGTACACTATCATCAGTATCATCTCCAGCCGACTATAGTGTGATTCTATATATATCCAGTATATTTGAGGCTTCGAATATACATTCACGAGACGTATATGCAAAATCTTCATATACTCGATTGTCCAAATTCATTATAAAATAAATAATCAAATACGTATAATAAGATTTAATATTTCAAAACAAAATTTGTTTTCAATTTTATTTTAAAAATAACACTCCTTGGACTCATTCTAGAATACTATTGATCCCATCTGTAACGAGTCATTCTTATTGGATATTACTAATCCAATCTCTGATGAATTCTTTCGTTCGGTTCTAATGTGTCTTGTTCTTGAGCTCTGTAAACCAAAGCTCTGATACCAACTGTGATGACCCGAACTTCCAAATAAATGAAAGCCCGGATTATAATGAGAACACGACAAATTAGAACACAAACAGAAGAACATTTCATTGCTATTTACAACAATTTACATCAGAGTACAAGAATATATTAGAGTATGAATAAATATTACATAGAAAAATATCAGAGATTAAAATACATATCAGCGGAAATAAAATGTATAAATACAATGCGTAGCAGAAATACATTAACAAATACAACCGAAAGGAATACACGGATACAGAGCGTTCTGAATATAGCTCCAGTTGTAAATCCAGGATCCTGTATAAATAAATCTGCAAAACCAAAACTACTAGCTGCCCGTGTGGAAAATAGGGGGACCCTGAGTTTAGGTTAAAACAATAAACTCCAGGTCATTCATAGGAGTGGTGTGAGAACTAAAACAGTTATTTAAAACTTTTCTTTAAAATAAGGTAAATCAAGGGAACATGCCGTATAACACGGAACGGGTTTACCCCCAAGAATACCAATGCATAAAACAAACAGCGCAATGCTAAATAAAGAAAAATGTAGCTATTATAAGACTAATGTCCCATCACACAATGCAACGCAAGCCGAAGGATAGAGTTTTACCTTATAATAGCCAAATATGCTTGGTACGTTTTAAAACAAATCTTTTTTTTTTGGGCAAAGCCGACGGGGTTGAGTGGTCCCCTTCCACTATTTTGATATACCAAAAAAGAAGAGTACATAGAAACAAAGCTAGAAACAAAACAAAGGATAAAACAAATCTTTTATTATTACTATACGTGAAGAAATCGACTTTGAATATAATCGTATCAATTATAGATGGCATGAGCACCCCATCCCACTATGTCGCCATATACAATATACAATTAAAACCGCAAAATGTCATATTGGAAGTTTTGATTTCCATACTGGTGGCTCCAAATCCGAAAGATCTATCGGGTAGTACAATTCCCAACGGCTTACGTCGTAGGCATGCGAAAACGCCGTAATGCACATCCGCACTATCCAGGAAACAAGTTACAGCGGCTTACGTCCAAGCATTGGAAAACACCGCTAATTCTATCCATTTGGGAATCGGGGGTGTGCCCCTATCCCTACTGGTGTGAGGCAACCACAACCAGTATCACCTTGGTCGACTGAATCCGTGACAACCCGTAGGATGTCTATCCTCATCTCTAAAGCATACAGATCTGACCATCAATTTGTTACCATACCGGTGTGTGAGGCTCGTGAATTAACACTACACAAAGTTGTGCTATATTAAAGCTGTGCAATATTAAAGCTGTGCTTTGATCATCATCCACCAAGCTCTGCTTTTCAACAAAAGCTTGGATCACTGCATCTCAGCATGCCACACTATCAATCCATACCGTACCACTGATTTCTGCCAATATATAACCTCTGAGCTCGTACGTCTCAGAGAAGGGTATTAAGCAAGAGAATAAATTCTCTGCCACCATACAGATACATATTTAGTGGAGATCAATGAATACAGTATAAAAGAATACAATGTCAGACACACCATCCATTTACAAGTCCGTTCTAGGTCTGAACGAAACCGGAGGCACCATATTCCTCGTCCCGTATGTCTAATACAGGAGAGAGGCCCTCGCATATCCGTACAATCAACAAGTACGTCCAGACGGCCACCACTGTAGCCCCTTCAAGGTAGCTACTCCAATCATGAGCATTAGTAGCACCCATCCATTTGATGTGAAGATCGTTCGGTCTTGCACTGTCTTCAATATCTTCGATTTTCCTCGTATCAATTATTTAGAATGGGTTAAACCCAGTCTTTCCAAATAACTCGCGTATCTTATAATCAATTGCTATAACAACACATCATATGCCTCATTCCAATCCATAATATTGTTTTATTCAAATATTCTTTTCTCAATTTAAACCAAATTAAGGTTTTCCAAATTAGTCGGCATTAGCGCACCTTACCGAAATAATCATTTGTTTTATTTCCCAATCCCAACTTATTCAACCCATGGATAAAAACTGGTAATACTCCATATCTAACACCACGGTGTTATCGGTAAAAATTAATTAACATTTCACATTCAAATCTAATTAAAGATTTAACTATCGCTTGGAGCAAAACTGGTGATACTCCATTCTCAATCATTTTCTTGAATTGATAATTTTAATTATCACATTCACTTTTCAATCTAATTAAAGATTCATTAAAACTCCCCTTAGTTTTAACCTCCAAAAATCATTATTTAATGATTATCTAACTTTGGAAATAAATCATATCTTTAACTGGGTCAAAGAACCAATGTCTTTTAAAACACAGTTCATGATAAACCCAAAATCACATTCCATTAACCATGGAATCTTCACGGAAAACAGATAAATATATAATCGATATAAATTTCTGTATCAGACAAATAATATAAATGGAATAACAACAAAGCCTTTCAAATACCATATATATTAACAGTCTTCCTCCACAGAAGCTCACTTCGATTATTACCAAACTGAATTCCATTCAATTCCAATTTAATATATTAAATTGGAAAACTTTACTTTGGTAAATTTCCATTAAATCTTAAATTAAAGATTTATAAATTCAAAAACACATTTTTACGGTTAATAGGGTTAAAGAACGAATGTTATTCAAAACATTATTCATGATAAACCCAAAAATCCAATTCTTTTATTCAATTCCAATTAAATATTAATTGGAAAACTTCACTAAATCTTAAGTAAAAGATTTATTCTTTTTCAACTGTGTTTAAGAACAGTGTTAATGAAGACACCGTTCATGACAAACCCAAAATCCAATTTGATATCAAATACAAGGCTCTGAATAGAAAATATATCGGCTTATATTCAATATCAAATTCTGAAACCAACGGATATCGTATTGGAATAACGATATATATAACTCTTCCAAATTCCTCAAGAATATCCGTATAATCACGGAATCCAATATCGAAATATTCCGAAGATTATTTCCATTCCAATTTACTCTTTGGAAAATTCTGGTTAATTTAAAACCATTTTCAAATCCAATTTTATTTATTTATAAATAATTGGATTATTATTCTATTTAATAAGTAGTTCATTTCGATAAAAATATATTTTTATCTTTCAAAACTAGAATTTTTCATCCAAAATCTTTCCAAATCATTTATTATGATTTTACATAATTTTTCCCTACTTTTAATAATTTATTATCGCCCGTACAGTCGTTTTCCGTAAACGGTCATCGAACTACACTTACAACGACCTTTTCCAAATTTGATTTGGGCATAATTCCAAATCCAACTGTAAGATTTCAAATCTCTTATATTCGTTGGAAAGCTATTTTCAGTACGAACCCAATGGTTCTGATTTTAGGAGAATCTGATGGTCGGATCTCCCGTAACGTCAATTCGAAGTCAATTTTCGAAATTTGCTAACGGTCGCTGCGCGGCGCGTTCTATTCAGACCATTAAATATATATTATATGTATTTTGTCGATTTCGATTTAAAACGTATTTTATAAATCGTTTTAAATTCGTTTTAAAAACGATTTCAACTTCATTTCAAATTTCAAATCAAATTTGAATATTCCTTAATATATTCATTTTAAATTCATTTTTAAAACGATTTCAATTTCATTTCAAATCAAATTTGAATATTTCTTATCATTATAATATTAAAATGATAATATTTTCAAAGTATCATATTTTGTAATCCATTCTTTTTTATATTCATTATAAAATGAATAAAATCGACTAAAAATTTCGTTCGTGTTAAAATGCATTTAACTACTTAACACGGCTTCACATCTCAATATTTTCGTGTCCATCCAAAATCGGACATTAAAAATCAGATTTTAATCCTTTATTGAATGTTATTTTAAAATATTCGTCCATTCTGAATTGGAATCATACACAGTCAGTTACCATATAATTTTATTTATATGGATTTCATACACACATGTACACACAATAATGATAAACAATCAACCATCATCCAGAGTGAAATTTACAACTGTATAAGCGTTAAAAATAAATAATTAATGCTCATTACAACCTGTCAACTCATCGTTTGACATACTACTAAATATGGGGATTAATGTATTATCAATATCATCCCAATACCCATGTGGGGTTTTCAAACAACAAACACTAATTTTTATTTGTACAGTTGGGCTATGTGTAAAATTTATCGTCCCAATCAATATCAGTAAAATGGGTGTACGTAAACAAATCATCCGATTTGTAAATGAATATTTATTTTATTCATATACACGTTGAAAATTATATTTTTAACGATAATATATTTTATTCAATACATGAATATTTTATTTTTCCATTTCACATCACAATCACTATCAATTTCCACAACATAATACAATCAAACAAGTCGTCCATGGTCTGTGGATGACGGTGTCAGGAGCTACTAAGCCCTAATATATATTTTTGACTAGAAAATAATTAGAGTGAGGAGTTCTCACCTTGGGTTTCCACTTCTCCATTCTTTACTTCTGACTAGAATTAGATTTGTATTTAATTCCAATCGGTTCCATCGCCATCTGTTTCACGCGGTTTATATTAACAATCACATTTTTAATAATGCTTCATATATTAAAAATCTAATTTTTAATCCAAAAACATTTTTATAAAAATCATATTTTTATTCTAAAATCATTTTTATAAAAATCAATTTTTTTATATCATTACAAATAATCAAAAACATATTTTTAGTTCGCTTTAATGATAATAAAGATCTCATTTTTATATGTTAGCCATATAAATAAAAATCATATCTTTATTTGATCTAAAAATCATAACTTTCTTATCATAAAAATCATATTTTTATTAGCATAAAAATCATATTTTCTAAGCTAAAACGTATAGCTTTCTTGACATAAAAATCATATTTTCTATTTACATTATGAAAACATAAAAATCTTATTTTTATTTTCCTATTTCCATTTTATAAACAATGCTAATATTATTTTTAAAATAATGCTAATATTATTTTCAAAATCATATTTTTAACAAAGTTATATATATACATATAAAATTGTATTTTTACAAAGTTATATATATTAAACATCGTATAAGTTAAATAATTACAAAGAAATAAAAAAATAAACAAAACCTTTCTGTTCATCGTTTTAATACTCAGACCGTCGTTCCCAAAACGCTCCGCCCTAGGGTTCTAGATCGCCAGGAGCCACCAGTGCAAGATCGGTCGTCACCCCCTAGAAGAGCTTCGCATCAGCTTCCAGTGCTTGGCGCCTACTTCCACACGAACGCCTCCACCCTCGTAGAATCGACCACGAACATGTCCAGTTGGAGCAGCGATTTCCGCCTGTACGAGGATCGAGAACCGATCATCTCCGTATGATCTTGAAGAGCTGAAAAAGCTCTATGGTTTTCGTTTCGGAATGGGGATCAACTCGAAGTAGATTAGAGGATTTAAGGGGATTTGATTTCGAAGGATTTCCGTCGATGGGTTTGGAGAGCACAGGATGGAGGTTTGACCACGAGAGGAAATAAAGAGGGTTTGACCGTTTTTTTAAAACTTATATATATATATATTTATTTCATTTTATTTTTAATTTAATTCCAAAAATCTTTGTTTAATAATATGATCTCCAAATCAAACCCAACGACTATCGCCCCCAGCCAAATACCCCCATCGAACACAATGAGATATGTTTCGTAACGCAATTCGGCTGTTATGATTAGTTTTCGTTAAATTTAAAATATAAATCAATATATTTTGAATTCAAACGTACATTTTAATTTATCGGGGCCACATACTGACTCCGAAAATTCCCGAAAAATAAATCTAGCTATGTTTTGACAATACGGTCCTAAAAAAAGTAATTTCATCAAATTTGGAGACCGTTTGAAAGATGGTCATTTTCTGGTCGATCCAAATTGACTGAAACTGTCAAAACACATTTTGTTTTGCTACGCTCACATATTGACTTCAAAAATTATGAATATCGGAAACTAGCAACAACTTAACATTCCGGATCCAACAAAAGTTGTTTCATCAAAAACGGAGGTTGTTTGCAAAATAGCTATTTTTAAGGGCTATAAATTATATTAAAATATATATAAATTCCACAGCGACTTTTCTAAATTTTAAACTGGACATAACTTTCAACTTATAAAACAAAACCTCAGTTTCTTATATCCATTAGAAAGATATTTTTAATCAGATTCAAATATTTATGGTTTCGTCCAATTCTGACTTATATTGAATTCTGTACATTCAATTAAAATTAGAAATCGAAATTTCAAACTACCGCGCCATTTCAGGCTCATTTTATAATTAAAATAAATTTTTATATTCTAATTTCATTTAAAATAAATTTTTAGCCGTTATTATTTAAAATAAATATTTTAAATATTCAAAATTCATTAAAATTGCTAAAATTAACATTTTAAATTGGTTCTGATTTCCAGGTTGTTACACTTGTTGTAATCTTTTGGGATTGTTTCGGGATAGTCTTGGAAACGGTATGTTCCTTGTAGCCCTGAAATCAAGGAAGGAAATAGTGTTAACCTTGTAGCCGGGGAAATTAAGGGTGGTGGAAACATTGGTAACCTTGTAGCCGTGAAATCAAGGGTGTTGTACTTGGATATTGATACAATAATAAAACTCTATGCAATCCAGCGTTCGTTGGACTAGACGTAGGAGTAATCCGAACTGGTATAAAATCTGGTGTGTTCTTTCCTTTTTGCAATTTATTTTTGTTTATTTTTGTACTTGTGTTTGATTATGTGTCTGTGTTCATTTCTGTGGTGTGTTATTCATATAGTAGATCATATTAGATTCAGATTTTCTTAAATTCCTTGAAAACACTATTCACCTCTACCCCCTCTAGAGTTTGTTTACCCTAAACATTTCATTCTGCATTCCCTAATAATTGGTATCAGAGTCTAGTCTTTCAAAAAGTTCATAATCTGATTTTTGAAAATATTAAATGGCAAATTTTGAAATGATTTATAACACTAGTTTAGACTCATAATCTGATTTTTAAAATTTGATTTTTTTTTTTTATAAATTTGATTTTTTTTAAAATTTGAAAATTTTAATATATGGTGTCACAAAACCATCATGATATTATTAGTTAAAGTTGTAGTTAGTTATTTTGAAAAGTCATTTGATTATTTGTAAAGTTATTTTTTTATTTGGAAAGTTGTTTTGTTTTGCAGGAGAAGAGTAATGTCGACTGGTGAAAAGACATCAAGAAGAAGTGGATATATATATATATATTGTAATCAACAAAGAAATGGGTACCAGACTAATTTATATCTTTGGATTTTCATCTACAACCTATCTTTATACTGTACTTCTCTTCATTTGCTTCGTAATACCGCCGGTTTCATGAGAATCCATCAAAAATTGACCAAGGAATGATCAAATGAAGTTTTGGTGAATAAAGAGAGAAGAAAACTGTTAACGATTATCTTCAAATTGCATCCATAAATCATAGTCCTTGCATTTCTCTTCAATTTTCCACTGATTTCATCCGATTACGTTAAGAAATGAAGAAGTTATTCCTCCTAAATGTTTGATTGAAAGTGAAAAACGAGAAGAAGAAGAGAAAAGATTGTGAAGAGACATGACTTTTGGGCCTATTTATAATGGCTGAAGTGTTTTTCATTCAAATTCAAATTCAAAAATTTGGCGCCAAGTTGGTTGAACTACTAAATCTTCAATATCTTTCTCATACGGTGCTCAAATTCAGTAATTGAATATACTATGCTGATCAGAAAAACTAGCCCGTCACAATAGAGCAGATCTCATTGTCAAATTCTTAAAGATGTGAACATGTGGTTCATAACAATGGAAGAATGATGTTTAAAATGGGCAATCGTTGCAGCACTTGGGGTGTACAAATTTAGGAAATCGCATATAACTATATATTTGCAAATTTTAAAATACAGGCAAACAACTTAAATTGATACTGCAGAGTACAGATAGCCAAAACTCACGACGTTTGAATCAGTCAATGCTATATGACCAAAGTTTACCAATGTTTCTTTTCAGTTGCGTGTAATTGTTGACTTAACATGAGCTCTACAAACAAACACAAAGAAATTCAAAATACAATAACATTCATGTCAATATTCCTTGCAAATATCAAAACTTGCTGAACATAATCTGACATTTTACTTAAAGAAAAATTTGTAAAGATTAAGGTCTACAAATAACAACTATAATATCAGAAAATATAATCATGGAGCTACATATAACAGACTTCTTATTTTGTTTATCATGGTTAACAATGCAAACTGCATATTGATGCTGATTACCAAATAATTTAAGAAATAAAACCCACTAATGCATACATGATTTGTACATGCACTCTTCCAAAAAACCGGGGAAGACCTGATTCCCATGACCTTGAATATCTTCATATGCGTAAGCGTTGATAAAATTTACACTCTGCTTATTTGTAATAGAAGAGTACAATGAACATTATGCTAAGGTAAATACATGTAAAACATAAATGGGCATTTAATTTGGAGAATAATTTATGAAGTAACCAAATTAGTAACAAAAACAAAAACAGAAAGGTGTTTAATGGTGAATTAGTTTTGGAAAGCAAAGGATTAACAAAGCGTGGAGCTAATGCACATTTAATGCATTCTATTATGGCATGTTTCTATCTTTAATGTGATGCTTCAAGTAGAATTAAGGAAATAATGCAGTAAATAAATTAGATGGGACACACATATTCAGGATTTATTTACTCAAAACCAATACTCAAAACTATAAAACTAGTGTGTTGCTAAAAGCACCCTGAAAAGTGCTTCCTAACACCATGCTTAATTTAATCACTCTTAATTAAATTAATGTACTTCATAACACCAGCTTTATTCCTCCACTCAATCGCTAATCACCGAACGTATTCCAGCTTCTGCCATTAGTTCAAATGTGAGCCCTATTTCTTTTTATCATCTTATCTCGATCGATCAAATGTAAACATCGACCTGATTTTCTTTCTAACATGATCCACCATCTACTCCTTCCCCAGTTGATTCCTCTTAAACCCTGATTCTCAATTGTATTGTTACCAGCGAAATCGATTAGGTCAGAATCGAAGTAAAGCTATGAAGAATGTAGAGCGATGAAAATTACAGAGATCGGCGAAGATAAGGAGAGTGGCGTTGAGGAGTTTGAAGCGTCGAATGAAGAAATAGCGGGAATAATTTGGGGTTGGGTGCCTATTTTTTATTTCGTGGTGGCCAGAGGCATGTGTATTGGAAGGATGGTGGTGTTTAGTTATGGTGTTAGGAAGAACATTTCAGGGTGCTTTTAGCAGCACACTAAAACTATGCTTCCAGCGCTTGACATGCATATTTATGACCTTTATGTCCATTAAATTTTTGCACATACACAAATTTATATATACTAACATGCATATTGGCGGTTCTTATTTATAAGTTATTAAACCCAATACATATAAAAATGTGATGCGGTTATCACCATGCATTCAGGACTGACATCTACACTTGAAAGGCTATCATGAACGCTGATGACTTACATGGAGATAAACATATTTAGAATTGAAATTGGCATAATCAAAACTTATACTCATAGGAAAATTTATTTTTAAAGCTATTGTATTAGAAACTTCTTTTCTAAAAGTTCATATTTATAAGTATATAAAATTCCATACTTTTGAGACATACCAAATATTCCTGAAATTACATGTTAGGTAAGAACTCAAAACTATATATAAATATCCAAAATATTTACGTAAAAGTAACATCGAGCAATTTAAATCGTGTACTTGAAGTCATATGTACATAACACACACACACACACATATTCCTTTTAAAAATAAAGCAATCAAATTGTTTAAGTAAATTTGTATCCTTGACACAATATAAACACAAATTTTAACATTTTTAGTAGAAAGCCATAGGAATTTTGATTCACATATGGATATATGTCAGTAAAATAATAATTTCTTCCATATAATCCCTTTTATTGGGGAAAATGCATAAAATTGTAAAATAGCATCATTTTTATGTTCTTACAACCATGAACTACAGAACTTACACTGAATAATATACTGGGTCAAAGATAAATTACAATGCTAATAGTATCTATGTATGAATACGTGAAAATAACTTTCAACTTTGTATAGTTGTGGAGAACCAAAAAACTGTATAAAACTGAATGAGTATTAATTAACCTGCAGCAACTGTACATAGGGTAACCTGACCATAAACCTGTTTGGAGTAGTAAGAATATTCAAATTTATTTGGTAAATAGAGGTGGGAAAGCTATTCAAATCAAGTATTCTAGTTCACATATGAAAATATGACAATAGAAAAATAATTCCTGCCATATTATTACTTTTATTGTCGAGAAAATAAAGTGCAAATAAAGTGGATAAGGACTAACAACCTCAGTCCCAATGTAAGTAATAAAGTGTATAAATGTGGAAAGTGAAAATAAAATAACTTTTGGTAAGAAAAAACTGAAAACAAAACAAATGCTGGTGAAACATCAGTACCTCCAGTAAGAAAGAGGCTCAATCAAATTTTTGGATTTAGATACAATCACCTACACAGTATGAATACCCTCAACTAAAGATGCTTCAATGAGGTTGTGCATGAAGAATTTGGTAGCCATCACGAAGGTGAAGGAGTTATGCTTCTTGAGTAGTAGAATTCCTCAATGGTTTTTAGTTTTATGCTTAATCAAGCAATCACTAAAACTAAAAAAAAATTAGAAGTGACAATAAGACCATTCAAGATTGGGAGAAGAATAATGAATATTCTTACATATGTAAAGTAGAGATAATATTAGGGCAAAGAAACCTCCTAAACATTGTCACAACTGAATATTACAGATCCGATATTTTGAGGAGGGAGGGTAAGCGAAGTTGGGCAGTAAATGAAATATCACTTTTTTCTAAATGGTTGAGTAGGAAAAATTGATATATAACAAATTCAAACAATAAGTGTAAAATAGATGAATCGTAGTATTTTCCTAATAAAAAATGGGATAAGCACCAACTGACATGGCATCAAATTTAATATATAACAAATTAAACACACACATTTTGTTATTAAGTTTTATATAAATTTACCAACATTTGAAAGTAAGTGCATCAAACGTTGGACAACAACACTATAGCTAGGGAATCCCGGTGGCTACATAATTTCCAATTTGAAGGAAAAATTAGTGAAATTCAAAATCAGGTTTGTTCAAAATATATATAGATAAAAATAGCTTACTAATGGATATTCACTTGCGAATGAAACATGCATGTGATAAAACCTGGCATATACCTGGATCTGGACTTTAGATTTATGAGAAGGTTTACTTCAATATATCATCAATAATCATCCTCCCATTTATACATCAAACAGCTGCACCTTAGCAATAAACGCCATATTATTATCAAAATTCAATAGAAAATATATCCAAATATAAAAGAAATAAATATTATGTAAATCTCAATTCGCTTACCACTGCATGTAATGGTCATTAGGTATGGATTCCAAAAGAGTATTTTATGCCTTTGGTAATAAAGAAAAGGGAGAACAATGGAAGGTTGACAGTCGTAGGCTGGCTCGGACATGAAAAAAAAATGCTTGACATCCTACAACCTGCGAACATAAGCATTCAAAAAGAGTTTCCAAACTTCACATCTCATACTCCCAATGTACCTATAACCGTTATATTTTTAATTTTGAAATGAAGTGTCTTTTCACCATTTGTAACATTCCAGAAGCGTTGCAAACTTTCAAATCTTACAAATAGGGGTTGAATTCGAATTCTTTAATCATTCTTCTTCTCCATCTTCATCCCTTTTCATTCCTTCATTATTATTTCATATTTTTATGATTTCTACATTTCTACTCTGCCGATTTCAATTCTAATTATATAAAACTTCTTCTCTTTTCACTCTCTACTCATTACTCTCTGAATCGAAGTGCTATTGAAGAGTTATAAGGCTATTGTAATTTTTTGAGATTGTTTTTGGATAGTCGTGGAAATAGTATGTTCCTTATAGCCATGAAATCAAGGAAGAAAATGGTGTTAACCTTGTAGCCGGGGAAATCAAGGGTGGTGGAAACGGTGGTAACCTTGTAGCCATGAAATCAAGGGTGTTGTACTTCGATATTGATATAGTAATAAAACTCTACGCAATCTAGCATTGCATGGGGCTGGATGTAGGAATAATCCGAACCAGTATAAAATATGGTGTGTTCTTTCCTTTTCTGCATTTTTGTTTGATTCTGTGTCTGTGTTCATTTCTATGGTGTGTTATTCATATAGTAGATCATATTAGATTTAGATTTTCTTGAATTCCTTGAAAAAACTATTCACCTCCCCTCTAGCGTTAGTTTTGCCTTAACGATCTTCTCCACATTCCCTAACAAACGTGAGGTAAATCCTGTGAATCTGAATTATTTAGGTTTCTCTCTTTCCTTATTCTTTTAGCATCAGATTTGTAAATATGTGATTATCGTAATATTAAATTCTGTTGGAAAGACCACATAATGGCAGATCCGAATCAGATTCAGCGATTGGAAAGCGGTCATTTGAGTGGATTTAAAATTATACCTTTTGGTAATGGTATATTTATCATTTAAATTCCCCGAAATTCTTAACTCTATAAATCGTTAGAATTTGTGGTAAGTGCGATAAAATATATTTTTAAGTATATTAAGAATATTGCTATTGTACAAATCTATTCAATTAATCTTCTACTTAGATTAAGAATTATTGTAACACTGGAATTGTGGAATTTACAATAAACATGAATATGTTATTAAGATTGTTATTTAATGATAAATTGGATATGCTGTAAATATAATTACAGCGAAATTAGGAATAATGAAAATAGAATTGATATGCCTAATTTTGTAGGGAAAATTTACAGTTGTTGGAAATGATAATGGAAAACAGGAATTAACATCCAACTCAGAAAAAAATAGTAGTGGACTAAGTTAGTTGGATTTAGGGTGGGGGAAATGGATATATTTCCATAATGACAAAAATTACTAAGAACATAGTTGTAAGAAAAAAAAGGAAATAGGAGATTCGTGTGAAATAGGGGTTCTTTTTCCGTATTGCACACTACTTCAAATCGTATGTCCACAAAGAAAATAAAAGAAATAACTTGGAACGATGGACCTGTTTTCGATACACATTATGAAAATATATCTTTGTATCTCTCTGTTAACCAATGTAATGAAGCGTGCGAAGTATTTTCCTGAAATAATAAGAACGTACATGACGGTAATTAAAGAAAGATTACAACAATAAAAGTTGGTTCATATTAAAGAACCTAAGAAGAATTATGATGAATGATGACCTATTATAATTAATTATACAAATGAGATTGAAATATAATAGGTAGGTTGTTTTAGGGACAAGAGAAATTATAACATAGGTTATAAGAAAACAGATCTTATTAATAAACCATAGTTAAGAGAACTAAGTTAATAAGTAAACAACAACAGGTTGTGATAACAGTGTAAAACAAGGTTATGATTAAATAAGAAAGAATAAAATAAGTTTATTATTGGTAAACTTTTATTTGAAAGTATTAAGTCTAATAATTGTAATAAATAAGTAGCCAAAGTACGCTCTGGTAGCATAGTGCTGAATAAAAAAGTAAGCAGCTAGTTGTGAGCTAATGAACCTTACAACTTGAATAAAAAACGAACACATGGATAATAAATTTAATTCGGAATGGGATGAGATAAAGGAAGGGCATGATTAAAAGATTAGACATAGGATCTAATAACACGTTGGTGTGATGCGCTTGGACCAGTCTGTACGTATGAAGGTGAAGAACCCAATGGGGTAGATCAACTTGGTGGCTGGAGACATGAAATGAGCACGTCCAACTGATAATTCTATGATACTGGAGGAAAGCACGTGGCTTCTATGGGACGTGGTAGAGTACTCTATGGTGGTCCTCTGTGCGGTACATGCTTAGGCAGTACTCGCAAGGGTTTAGTCTGTACAGTACACCCGGTGAATATACCTTGACAACAACTGTAGTTTGGCAGTCAGAAGGCTATAGCAGATGTCGTTGGGTGATTCAGTGGTTTGTCTCGAGAGGTTGGTTAGAACCAATTTAAGGATAGTAATTGTCTGATACTTGTTATCAGCTGTCAGTGTGATGTAGAAAGACTAGAGCTAAACGTATAGAACTTTGATCTTTCACTATCGAGGCGTTGGTTATCTGACACACCAAATTGAATGTTAAACTGGTTGATAGGGGAACATCACTTAGCTCCTAATGTAATTTTTCATTTGTTGAGAGAGGGGTCAGGGTGGGGCCATAACCACCAAGACAAACCATATGTAAATATCTATATTGTAGTCTAATGAAGTGGTCCTTTACAAAAATTGAAACCTCCCGATCGAGTTTCGTGCATCGGATGCAGCCCTACGCGTATGGTCTAGATACATGCACTGGGTGGTGTATTGTAGACAGTAGTGCATTACTCCATGTTGAGAAATGATTTAACTAAGGAGTTCGGATATGACGATTCATACGCTTGAATGGCATAACGATGGTAGTTCTGTGTGATTTTGTGGCGTACCAATGTAGATTTTCGTATGCCAATTGGCGTAGGATGAAGGTTGCATACGCTTTCGAGGCATGATGATGAAGATCGTACGAGGAGGTTACTATGGGAAGCACCTTGAGATGTTGGGTATAGCTATATATATACTATATTAGGTTAGTCTATTGGGGAGTAGGTGGGTATGGCGTGAGTACAGAGTCTTAAGTGTTGTTAACCCAAATTACCTAATAATTAAGAAAACATAACTGAATGATATATATAAGGTTATTTTAGAATGTATAATTTGGCCATTCTCCAGAACTTTGTATTCTGACCCCCTCCACGTAATATACTAGCAGGTTAAGTTTATGACAAAGATTTGGTAGCCTTTGGAAACTTATTAGACAATGTTATTATTTCGGTAAGGCTATATTTGATTATTATATTTTATCCATTCCACTGTGAGATATTTTATTGATCTCTGATATATTTATTATCTATGTTTTTCGAGTAGGATGTCAAAGGAGCTAACTCAAGCTTTGGTAGATTGAGATTTTTGAAGAAAAAAAAATCGATCTGTCAAATTATATATTCACAAAATCATACTATTTTCATTACTTAGAAAATAGTGCTATATACTTAACCAAATGGTATATGTAACAACCCACACCTCCATACACAAAAGATATTGTCCCCAACTTAGCCACCGTATAGGTGTGGGGTTTTGTTCCTCAAAAGGCCTTGACGTTAATAAGAGATGGGCTCTACTATATATGTACCCACTTCACACAGGCTTCCACGATGTGGGACTTAGGGGTGTTACATTCTCCCCTCCTACAGAGCCCAACATCCCCGTTGGATCACAAACACCTCACCCAGGCATTATGGTCCACACAGGAGCCACAATTTCGGCTGGGTATTGTCTCTGGTATCGCTGTAACAACCCGCACCTCCGTTCACAAAAGATATTATCCCTAACTTAGCCACCGTATAGGTGTGGGTTTTTGTTCCTCAAAATGCCTCAGCATTAGTAAGGGATGGGCTCTACTATATAAGTACCCACATCACATAGGCTTCCACGATGTGGGACTTAGGGGTGTTACAGTATAAGTACATATCATACTTCATATATGGATCAAACAATGAAAATAATACATTGTTTATTATAAAACCCAACAGATTTTATTCAATTTCTGAATCTTGCAAATTTAGTTGCAATATTTCTCTTATGAAGATAATTATTTATTTCCAACATTCTTAACCATTACAAACCAATATCATCCTCATATAATCCTGAAGTCGTTCAAGTTGGGGTATTTTATTTACTCTTAGACCTTAATCGACAATGTTCTTATCTTAAGATAGGTACGAGTTTGTAACTCAAAACTGGTATTATTTACAATATCACACAATCTCATTAGTTATTCTATTTAAAACATGGTTTTATAAACCATTTTTGTTTTTGGATTTCTCTTCTCAAACTTAACTATTGTTACTTAATTCGTTGATTAAGTAGATGCTTATTAAAACATCATCTTTTAACTTCTAAACTTCTTTAAACAATTTTTTTTTATAACTTGGAGTTTATTAAAAAATCTTATTACCAAACCCCCCCCCCCCCCCAACATTTTATTATATAACCTAATTTGGATTTTATTACTAAATTCCCTTTACCCGAATTCCTTGCACAATCCTTTAACCATATTCTTCGCATTCCTGAAAACCTTCTTTTGATCTTAACCCTTTCTACTTAATTCAAATATTAAGTAAATATTCATTTTAGTCAATCGCATTAGCTTAGAGTCTCTTTTATAAATTCTTCTGTGAAACTCAAATTTTACTATAAAATCCCTTCATAAACTCCTCTCAAGATTCGACTGAAGTTTTATCGCAAACTTGATTACTTCTTAAATGATTTCAATTAAAATGGTAATCCTTTTAATTATTATTAATTAAAATAATAATTAATTCAAACATTAACCGAAGTAAAAGTAGTTTACTACATTATTAATCAAAACAAAAGCAATTAACTTCTTTATTAACTAAAGATATAATAGTTGATTTCCTCTTAAAGGTTGCTTAAAATGATAATTAACTTTACTAAAAATAAACAACTTGATAAACTCACTTAAATAAAGATTAATTAACTTTTAAGAACATTCATGAAATTTGCATATATATTTTTCAAACCTATTCCTATTAGATTAATTTTTTTGGCAAGGCTAATGGGGTTGAGTGGTCCCCTACTACTTGATTGAAGTACCGTAGAAAAAGAAAATATAGACAGAAAACCGAGAAACAAGGTACAACAATCACTGGGAAAACACAAAGAAAAAAGAGAAAACACTTATACTACAAAGGATTCAGCTTAGATGGAAGCAGATATTATGCCGCCAAAAGTGAAATTCAATAGCTTTAAGCCATCATGAATTTCCATATGCAATGCTTTTGATGTCTAAGCTAGAGTCGTCTTCCTAACAGAGGAAATAATTAGGGGTGATAGGCACTCCCCTAGAACAGAGTTTATCCTTAGTTAGGACTGCTCTATGAAAATATTCCACATCAGCATATTTTCTTTTGCACAATTTGTAACACCCTATAAAATATACCTAATAAATAATAATAATTAATGGAAATAGGCAATTAAACAATAAAATATAAACATGCTGAAAAGTGTAATTTTACATCATTAAGAATTTGGCTACGAAAATCTTTTATTTGGGTCCATGGCGAAATTCTGATACGTTTTCATATATGATATGTTGAAAACGGTACTCGTATGAAGAAATTACAAATAAAAGAAATCAGATGGTAAATATGTGTATATATAAGTAGTTAAACTAATAATATATATACAAGGGATAAATAATTTGGATAAATGTAATATTCCCTTAGGAAGATTTGAATTTCAAACGAAGCGATAAAGATAAGGGAACAAGAATAATCTTTATAAGGTAAGAAATAAACTAACTGATTAACGTTATATATAATAAATACTTTCAGACCTTCGTAATGCTTATTGGGCATACCAACGACCGAGGGGTCGACCGCCCCCTAGATGGGTATCGACCGTCGGTCGACCGCCCTTGTAGGGGAAGTTCGACTGCCCATCTAGGGGTAGGTCGACCGCCTGGCGCTGCATATGCCCAATAAGGTTAGGTTTGGGTTAGGTTTTCAGGCTAATATATAAGTATGAATAGCTAGGATTAAATCTTAATAATCCTGCGATTCTTATTTACACAAAGACCCATAAATAATCCCCTAGACTCCATACCTAAATGCATCCACTCTCTCTATTTGTGCCTCCACTCATCTTGTAAAAGTAGGCCAAGATAGCTAGACGCTTATTAAAGATTACAATCTTGTTTTTGATTTCATACTTCACAAGAAAGCGTCATTACTTTGCGAAGTAATTTGATTAAAAGTTAGGGATTTTTAGTAAAGCCGAAGGAGAAAACACAACAGTCCGTTATCCGTAAAGAGCATGCCTTGGGGGATGACCTGCCCCATGCAAGGGTAGGCGGACTTGACCGTTTTTATTTCAAATTCATTTGCGAGGGAGAGTGAATGGTTTATTGATCGTGAAGAGCATGCTAGGAGGTTCATGTCACATGGGTAAACAAACTTAGCCATTCAATCCAAAGCTAGCAAAAGTAAAATTTTCATTAATAACCAGAGGGGGTACGTTGTCGGACAAAGAGCCTGCAAAGAGATTGATGTTCCTATTCAAGGGTATGTCGACTCAACTATCTTACAACCTAAATAACCAAAAGGATACATCCAAAGGACCGAAGTCCTTAAAGCCAAAACCATATGATAGAGCCAAAATACCCAAATCAAGAGAAAGCCAGAGCCACGCCATGATCCTGAGAACCCAAGAGATCCAAATGCATACAAATCCAAGGGATGAGAAAGCCATAAGCGAGATGATCGCCATCCAAAAACCAAAATATCCAAAGGACAAGAACCAAAGAAAGCCAAGACTCTAAAGTCAGGGCACCAAAAGTTAGAAAACCGAAATCCAAGAGACCATAGAAGACCAAATCCAAGAAGCCAAACTAGAGAATCTTGCAAATCCATGACTAAAATCAAAAATACCACACGAAGCCGAGTGCCAAATAACCAAGACATCCAAAATTGGGAAGAGCAAGCAAAACGAAGAGCCAAGAAACCAAAATATCCATTATACCCGAAGACCAGAATCCACAAGCCAAAAGATAATGATGCCAGGGAGACCTATATCCAAGACATCGGAGTTATTAAGGGGTTTACTTTGAAGTAGGGACTCAGGTGCTGGGCTTGGGCCTATCCTGAGTTATAGTTGAGGGTTGGGCCTGTCCTGGCTTAACAAATTGCGCTATCTCACCGCACCTGACATGCTCCTCGAACATGTCCCGAAGATGTCAACAATAGTACGCGTTGTGACTGGGGAGATTCTAGAATATACAATATCAATTAGAATCTCTTTGCTTTTGAGTGGGCTCCTGTTTGGGAGGTTGTCTGAATGGAGCAATAGGGTGAACTTCCAAAAAATATCCTGTGGGATGTGAGTAAGTTTTGAATAAGACGGGAACTTAGATCTCTTCTTAGCCGTCGAGCGATTGTTACAAGACAAGCCTTTACTTGAAATTATAGATGGAATATCCAAAACTTTTAGAACTGAGCTTCCATTGGGAATGGGGGTTCCCTCGAGTGTAGCCAGAATGGCGCTGATCCGAGGATTAGCATCGTCTTGCTATGGAGTTTGTGAGGTTTCCCCCAAGTCCCGAGTTATGAACTATGTAACGTAAGCACTTGTTCTAATGATGTCTGTTTGGTCAGTCGACCTTCAGAGCCATGCAATCTACCTTAAATCTGGGCGAAAAAAGTGTTCGTAACCTCTCCTTGTTGATCTAGACAAGCAATTAACCCTCTAGTCAATTCTTCCAAATCCTCTCGAGTACCCAAGTCCAAGAATTCCATAGTCGCAGAATGTTCTTGACTTCCTTCGCTGCTAGTATTACGTACCTCAAATGTAGTGTCAAGCATCTTGCGCTTAAACATAATGAAAGATGAGTGACAAAATTGAAGTCGAAGACTGGAACTGAAGTTGAGAACCAAAATCGAAGTTGAAAACCAAAAATTGAATTGGGGATCGAAGTTGAAAACCAAAATCGAAGTTGAAAACCAAAATCGAAGTTGAAAACCAAAATCGAAGTTGAAAACCAAAACCGAAGTAGAAGTCAAAGCTGTGTTCCCCTACCTATCGCGCCAAAGTGTTGATTACAATTGTTGTACAAGTTCAAATAATATTTGCATGCAAAGTGTTACAATAAAACAACAAAATATTTGTTAATTCTAAAATTTAACCAAAATTCTTTTATTCTTCTTCGTTGAAAAAAAATATGGAGCAATGTCCAATAAATGGCTTCAATTTCCAAGAAATTCCAAAAATATCTAAAATAGTCCAAAAACAGTGTTTATGTCCAAGAAAATGTCCAAATATTGTAGGCAAGCGTTTGTGCAACTTTTAGAAGTCCAAAATCTGAGGGGAAGATGAAGGAAACCCTTAATGGTGCTTAAGAGCTTTAATCCTGTATGCCAAAGTGTAGGAAGAGTGTGAATGAGCCAAACCCTTTAAATGCCAAGCTTGGAGGTATTTATAGGTGAGTTTCGGGACCAACTGCCAGAATTTCGTATTCCTGGAGAAGCGTAATTTGCATCATAAAAATGAGTGAAAAAACCAAGGAGATGATTAAAAAACACATCCCGAAGTCGAAAAATCTCGTTCCTAAAAATTAGGGGAAAACGCGTGTTGCACAGCCCAAAAGACGTGATCCACATGGTGAAAACGCATGGCCAAGTGATCTGCCACTTTGGCACGCTCTAGGATCTCGCATCCTAGAATTTCGTTGAAAACCCGGTGTAATGAAGCAAAATTTACGTGATATGGACGTGAAATCCTTCCTTGCCAAAAGCGGCTTGGCAAATGCCAAACTTTCGAATCCCTTGCCGAGCCATTTTTCACATCCTGGGATGTGATGCGATGCTGGAAAAAAATCGAATCCCTCCAAGCCGATTTGGCATTTTTGTATTGCCAAAATTCCCATCACCTAATCTGCCAATATTTTGCATCTCTCAAACCACATGTTGGATGCGATAAAAAGTGTGTTGGGGAAACGTTGCGCATGGAAATTATGTATCCCCCTTGGGTAATGTCCCGGTTTTTTTGGCTAAATTCTATAATACAATTTATTATGGATTAATTCAGTAATTAATTTAAATTAAACAAATTAAAATAATAAATTATGGAAACATTCCAAAGTTATATATATATATATTAATAGTTTAAAATTCTTAACCAATTTATATATATATATAAATAAGTAAATAATGTTTTGTTAAATTGTTTTATATTTTTATAATGGTTTAAACTTTTGTAAATTAAAAGTGGACATTTATTTAAGTAAAATCTTATGTAAATTATGGATTTACTTCATAGGAAAGGAACATTGCATTACATAAAGGATGTAACCTTTTTGTGCTTAAGATTTGGATTATTCAATGAAGAAAGTGGGTTGCGTACCATGAATTGAAATATAAGAATAGTGATGTATAAAATATAAACACTCAAAGCTTGGCACAAAATTTTGGATAAAATCTGCATTTAAACTTATATAGACATGGTTGAGTATTTATACTTCGCCCAGAAAGATTTTTGTCTGTACCAGTTCAATTGCATCCCATCCCATCACACAACAAACACAACTGTATAAAGAGTGTACATAAATTACTTAAACATGCATTCTTTCTGAAGAATTTGAACTGTAACACCCTGTAATTATAATAACACTAAAAGATGATAAATTAAAGAATAATTAATTTAATATTCAAATTTAATGGAAATGTACTGCGCCATTGCATTCATCTCGGAATTCTGGTCAAAATAGACACCTGGTTTGCATAAAATGGACACCGTATGAAGAAGGTTTGAAGTTTGTATACACATAAGAAGAATATATATACATATAATTAGTCCAGAAAATTCAAAACAGATCAAAATCCCAGAAATTGGGGGGGGGGGGGGAATTTCCCGCTTAGGGGTGTCGAACCCATAAGGGGGGTGTCGACCCCATAAGGGGGTGTCGACCCCTGGGTCGAGCCATCAAGTGTGGTCGAACCCCCTGCGGCAGTCTGGGCAGATTAGGGTTTGGGGTGATAGCAATATATATGGCCTCATTTCTCTTGTTTTGCACACCAAAAATAATGGAGAACTAGATGCTGCCTCTGCCCAGATTAAATCAAGTCTTTTCTTCTTCTGCAATCAAGTCAATCAACTAGAGTTTAGAGATTTGTGATTCAACATCTGCAACCTTTCTTCTCCTTTATAGATCCAAACACTGTGAGTTTACGTTACTTTTAGATCTAAATGTTTAAAAGTAAACTTGACATGACTATAACTTGGATCTATGCCTGTGACTATTTGAATCATATCGGATCTGTTATAACCTGTAATTCTAATATGACTATGAACTAGATCTGAACCTATACATATTTATCATGTCAGACCTGCCATTGTTAGTTGATCTAATTCATTTTTTATATCACATCATGCATGTTCCTATAATGTTTAAATCAGATCTGTTGTTAGTTAGTTATCTAATTCATTTTTTAGATCCTACCATGCCTGTTATAACATCCCTATTATGTTAGAATCAGTTCTATTGTCACATGTTTATCAGATCTGTTCCTGTATGCCTAACGTGTCATTATGCCACTATATGTCCTCTTCCCTTCATCTTTTTTTCCTTTTATTTTTATAGCCTGGCTACCTTCGATCCTAAGCATGCCGCTGAAATGTGCGAACGCGTTAAATTGGGAATGAGAGGAAAACATTAAATTTAGGGCATAATTTGTATTGGGAAATTTGGACATAACTTGAATGAAAATATGAATATGAACATGGGGCGTAGGGTTCATTATGAACGTAACTTAGGAAAGGGGAATGGAAACCTCTAACGACACAGGAATAATTGATTAATAATTGAAATGCCTAGAATTACAGTAATTAGAAACTGTAACCGCACTTAGACATGAGACTAGATTACACTTATGGTGGATGTCTAACCAGAACCGCACGGCATGTCCAACGACCACAATTGGTGAATCTAATGTGAGAGATCTAAGCTCATAAACATGAGACGTGCTAAGACACGAGGTTAAGCCCGACTTGCGGAAGAAGTCTGCTCGGAACCACCCGACATATCCATCATCCACAAGTGGTAGGCTTAATGTGGGAGGTCTAGCACATTATAACCATAAATGATTATGGTAATGAACTGGAATACTTAACCTCATAGGGATTTTATGAACATATAACTTGAATAGGGGTTAAGTAAACTTGTTTGAAATAGTGGGTGGGTTAAGTAAACCTTGGGGTGGTGGGTAATATTTATATATATAGGCCAACAAACTTAATCTGTGGGGTTATGCAATCTTTTACTCTAGTAGGCATAACCTGTGGAAAACCTAGTGGGGATGCAAACGTAGGGGAAAGCTTGTATCATCTTTTGTGTGAGACCCATTTCAGTCAGTAATCCATATATAGGTATCAAACGAGTACTCCGAACTAGGTCGGAGTCGGAGAACGTTTATTGGCCTGATTGTAAGAGATCCAAATGTGTGGGACAGTGTGGACGACGCATTCCAATGGGTTCATGTGTGTGCATAGGTCTGGTAGAGGAGGTTTAGACGCCGTGACACCTGTAGATATGGTTGTGAACATCCTGAAAACGAAGGGTTGCTACTTTAAGAAGTGGTACATCTTACTGTGGGGCCAGTACGGGGTATCTACGGAGTAGGGAGCCGATCGATTAGGGTAGTAACTAGGGTACATTTAGAGTCTGATGTGATTAAGATCTCGTTATTATCCTTAGGGATAACTCCGATATGTTGGGCTGCCTGTTGATTGTATGGGGTTAAACCTCTCACCAGAAGTACACCTAAGTCTGTTGGTTTATACATGTTGGGGATCTTCTCATTTTGTTTATACTAGTATTGGTGCAGAGAAAAAGGAAGATCACTAGAGAAGCGAAATATACTCTATCATGTTTATCTTGTTTACCTTGTCATACCTACCTTTTATTGATGTTATCTCTCTTATCCACTTTATATGCTTGTCATGATATTTTTACTTATTTATTTGCTGAAAGTAACTAGGCTCGCTAGACTTTATGTTTGACCCATTTTGTTTCCTCTTCTTTCTCTTTCGTTTCCCCCCAGGTTCTCAGGGTGGGAATACTCAAGCTTGATCAGAATTCTGTTTGCTTTCATTCTGCTTGGAGTTGCTTAGATGTATTTCTTGAACTATCATCTTTCTACTATGGCTATGTTTTTATTTAGGGAATTATGCTTCATTTATTATTGTACTCCGATGTTTTAAGTACAAGACAGAAATTTTCGGATGATGTACTTGCTTTATGTATTTTCAAACTTATGATGTTTTGAACCATGATGTTATGCTTTATGATTAATAAAGTTTTTAAATTCTGCTGCTATTTTATATCTGTCTTGTAATGTTTCTGTTTCCGTTTACCATTAATGCTTCACCAAACTTAATGCATTCTCTTAATGAGTAACATTAACGGACGTGGGGTGTCACACTTGGTGTCGGAGCTGAAGGTTACCAGATCAGATAAAAGATTTTGAAAATTATATTTAAAATGGTTTTAAAAAAAGCATTTTCAAAAGAGAAGTCTGTTTTGAAAAACATATTCCCCAAAGCCATATGTAATGTCTTTCGATCCTTTGTCTGAATCCCTTTCCTTTTCTTTTCAGCATGTCTGGGGAACCTAATATTCCTGTGGGCGTTACGATACCAGACTGGTTCCGTAGGTATCTTGAGGCCATGGCGCCTGCCGATGGTCAAGCTGACGTTCCTTCCCCAGCTGCACCCGTTATTCCTCCTCCCCCTCCTCCGTGTGCAGATAACTTCTCTAAGATCTGCAAAGATTTTCGTGCCATGAGAGGAAAGCCATTCCGTGGAACCAAGATGTTCGTAGAGGTAGGGAATTGGCTCAAGGAGATAGAGGACTTGTTTGGAATTTTCGAAGTGGACGATCATAGGAAGATTCAGCTAGCCGCCTAGCTACTGAAAGATGAAGCTTCATTCTAGTGGGTAGTAACGCAAGCGGGACGTCCGATAGCGACTTGGAATGATTTTAGGTAGAGGTTTGAAATGAAGTTTCTCTCTCAAGCTGAGAAAAGCATGCAAATGGAAAGGTTCTGGGTGCTCAAGCAAGGAGGCATGACTGTTAAAGAATATGTCAACAAATTTAACCAACTGACAAGATTTGGGTTGGAGCTAGTAGATAGTCCGCATAAGAAAGCTTTGTGGTTTGCTAGAGGGTTGAATGAACCCCTCCATGGGTTAGCTATGTCTCATATTCCAACGGGAGCAACTTTTGAAAGGCTCGTTGATATGGCCTTGATGCATGAGGAGGATAAGAGTGACAAGAAGGAAGTTAAGGTTGAGGAAACACAAAATAAGAAGGTATGCCCAAGAAAGGACGACAACAACAACAACAAAAGAGAGGCGGAAAGAATGAAAAGGCTAAGGACTGCAAAAGAAGGAAGAATGCTTGCTTCGGTTGTGGAGAGATTGGACACTTTTCTAAGGAGTGCCCAAAGAAGCAAGGACAAGGTCAAAGGGTAGGAGCTTCTGGAGGGCAAGTGTATGCTCTCGCGATCAGTCCTCCAGATCGAGGTAGGAAAGTTTCTGTGGAAGGTTTGATTTCTCTTTCCAATCATTCTATTAGAACTCTTTTTGATTCTGGCGCTTCACATTCATTTATATCTGATTCTGTGGTTGAGTCTCTGCACTTTAATACTTGTATAGTAGTGGATCCCATTGTTGTCTCAAACCCCATTGGTGGTCCGACTCATTTTTCCATGATTGTCGGGGTTTGAGAATATCCGTGTTAGGCGTCGAGTTTGAGTGCGGCGCATATGTGCTCGATTTTATGGGCTATGGTTTGATTTTAGGGATGGATTGGCTAGCCATGTATGGTGCCATTCTAGATTGTGAGAGGAGTGTCATTTGACTTTTGACTTGCCATGGAAGGACCCTCGAGATTTCTTGTGACCCAAAGGAGTCTGTCATGCTTAGTTTCCTAGAGTCACTTAATGCATCTATCTATGATCTGCAATCTGTACCAGTAGTCTGTGAATATTTTGATGTTTTTGAGGAGGTTCAAGGCTTAACTCCGAGGCATGAGATCGATTTTCGTATATACTTGGTAGACAATGCAATGCCAGTTGCATTGCGTGTGCGCCATATGGCTCTAAGAGAAAGGAGGGAGCTCAGCAAGCAAGTAGGGGAGCTACTTGAGAAAGGGTTTATTAGGCGAAGCATATCTGAATGGGGTGCTCCGGTGGTATTCACAACTAAGGCGGATGGTTTGCTTCGCTTATGTGTAGATTATAGGGAGTTGAACAAACTCACTAAGAAGAACAGGCACCCACTCCCGATGATAGATGATTTGTTTAACCAGCTTGTTGGTGTATCAGTATTCTCTCAGATAGTCTGGCCACGGGGTTTCATCAGTTGAGGGTGGCCGAAGACAATATAGACAAGACCGCTTTTAGGACTCCATATGGTTTCTTTGAATGACTTGTTATGCCTTTTGTGTTGAAGAATGCACCCGCCTATTTTGTTGATTCAATGAATAGGGTGTTTCAGGAGTTTCTAAACAAAATTTGTTGTTGTCTTTGTTGATGACATCTTGATTTTCTCAAAAAACGAGGAAGAGCATGCCTTACATATAAGGGAGTTTCTGAAAACTCTGCGTGCGTATCAGCTTAAGGAAAAGTTCTCCAAATGCCATTTTTGAAGAAGAGAGGTGAGATTTCTAGGGCATATGGTCTCTAAAGATGGGATAGCAGTAGATCCCGCAAAGATAGTTGTAGTTCAAGATTGGCAAATCCCAAAGAATGCAACGGAGGTGAGAAGTTTAATGGGGTTAGCAGGCTATTATAGGAAGTTCATTAATAACTTCGCAAAGATATCAAACCCACTCACCAGGCTAACGAAAAAGAATTTGATGTTTTCATAGGATATAGATTGTGATGTTGCTTTCCAGCGACTGAAGAGTGCTCTGACAACAGCCGCAGTCTTGACCTTTCCCGATGGAAACAAGGTGTTTATATATACTGACCTATGTGGTACATGGCTTGGTGCGGTCCTGATGCAAGAGGGAAAGGTAATATGTTATGGAGTAAGACAACTAAGAGTTCTTGAGAAGAACTACCTTACCCTTGATTTAGAGCTAGCTGCCATAGTATTCACGCTTAAGGCGTGGCGTCATTATTTGCTTGGAGAGAAGTTCGAGTTATACACCGGTCATAAATCTCTCAAGTAGTTGCTCTCACAGAAGGATCTTAATTTAAGGTAACAAAGGTGGATAGAGTTCCTAGCATCTTATGACTTCGAGATTGCTTATACCCCTGGCAAGGGTAATGCGGTGGCAAGCGCACTGAGTAGGCAGAGGATGGCCTCAAGTCCTCTGTTTGCGGAGAGGAAAAGCTTGGAGTTTATATCGACTTTTGATTTTAGACCCTCCACCGAGTTTTTATCTGGTCTGTTTGCATCACTAGAGATACGACCTACTCTTATGGATCAGATAGGAACTTCGCAGCAAGAGGATCCACAGATTTTAGACATCTTGGATAGGCTCATTAAAGGGGAGACTTCTAGTCACCTCAGTATATTCCATATACAGTATAAGGTGGTTGCGATGAGATAGGAGGCTTTATGTTCCCCAAACTGGGAGTTTGTTAAAGGCAGTCCTAAAAGAAGCCCATCATTCTAAGATGATTATTCGTCCAGACGGTGATAAGATGTATAGTGATATGAAGAGGGTTTTCTTTTGGGCTGGGATGAAGAAAGATGTGGCGGAGTTTGTTTCTCAATTTTTGATTTGCCAGTAAGTCAAAGTTGAGCAAAAGAAGCTCAGTAGTTTACTTCATCCTTTAGAGATTCCACAGTGGAAGTGAGAGAGCGTCTCTATGGATTTCATAAATGGTTTGCCTAGATCAAAGAAAGGCAACACTAGTATTTGGGTTGTACTAGATAGACTTACTAAGAGTTCTCATTTCATTCCGGTTAAGAGTAAGAGGACGACATCATGGTTGGCAACAGTTTACGTTCGTGAGATAGTCTGTCTTCATGGAGCACCTTCCAGTATTGTAAGTGATCGCAACCCTATCTTTACCAGTGAATTTTGGAGGAGCATGCAAGAAGCATTAGGTACACAGTTGTGTTTGAGCATCGCTTATCACCGACAGACCGATGGACAGACAGAAAGGGTAAATAGAGTTCTTGAGGATCTTTTAAGGCTATGTATCCTAGACTTCGGAGGGACTTGGGAAGAGCAACTTCCTTTAGTAGAGTTCGCCTACAAAAACAATTATCAAGCTAGCATTGGTATGACATCCTTCGAGGCATTGTACGGAAGACCCTGTAGATCACCGACTTGTTGGTGGAAATCTACAGAAAGACTACTACTTGGACCAGACATGGTTAGAGAAATGTCCCAGAAGATTTATCTTATTAGATGGCAAATGAAGACCGCTCAAGATAGGTAGAAGTCCTATGCAGACCAGAGGAGGACTGACATTGAGTTCAAAGTGGGAGATATGGCTTTTATTAAGTTGTCACCCTTGAGGAATGGGGTTCTCTTTGGATCTGTAGGGAAATTGGCACCAAGGTTTGTAGGGCCATTCCCCATAACAGAAAGGATTGGCCAAATGGCCTATATAGTAAAGCTACCCAAGAGACTATCCAGCGTTCATGATGTTTTCCACGTTTCGCATTTGCGGAAGTGCTTGCATGATACCGCTGAAGTATTTGAGCCGAGTTTATTGAAAGAAGTATACGTGGAATGGGAAGCAACAATTAGACGAGTTCCTACCTGTATTCTTGGATCAGAAGTTAAAAAGCTACGCAATAGAGAAGTCAAGTTGATGAAAGTTCAGTGGGGAGATAACCTAGAGGATGCAACTTTGGAGACCGAAGACAATATTCGCTCTTCGTACCCTTTTCTTTTTGAGAGTATGTTCTTAACTTCCTTTCCAAAGCTTTTATTTATCCTTTCTAACATTTAATTATATCCTATCGATCGAATCTTCGACCTTTAGGTGGGAATCCCATGAATGTAAACATGTGTATGGGACATGTTATGTTTGATGGATGCAAGTGGATGTAAATGTTTGCTAGTGGCTACCCATGGATGCATATACACACACATTAGGCACTAAATCGGCTCAATCACCCTCATACTGCATATGGATGTGTGTGCATTTTTCTTATTTTTATGGATGGAAATGGATGTATCATCATATGGACGTTGCATTTGGACGGATGATTGTGCACGCATATAGAACTTACATGTTATAATAGGGTTATTTGCATACATGTAGGATTCATGGCACTAACATACATTGCATTAAGGAGGTCGACTGAATCAGTAGACAGCCTAATCTTTGCATTAGTATTAGGGCATATACACACACCTTTGCATATGTCTATATAAGCATTCAAAATCTTTTAAGGACAATGGATGCTTGTGATTGGTGGATGAGTAGATGGGTGATGGATACTAGGATATACATTCTTCTTAACTTAGAGATTTCAGGGACGAAATCCTTTGAGCAGGGGAGAATGTAACACCCCCTAATTTTAACAACACAAAAAGATGATAAATTTAAAAACAATTAATTTAATATTCATAATTAAGGGAAACGAACTACGCCATTGCATTCGTCTTGGAATTTTGGTCAAAATAGACACCTGGTTTGCGTAAAACGGACACCGTATGAAGAAGTTATAAAGGTTTGAAATTTTTATACACATAAGAAGAATATATATACATATAATTAGTCCAAAAAATTCAAAATAGATCAAAATATCAGAAACTAGGGAGGCAGGAATTTTCTCGCTTAGGGGTGTCGACCCCTGGGTCAACCCCATATGGGGGGTGTCGACCCATGGGTAGACCCCTCAAAGGGGGGTCGACCCCCCTACGGCAGTCTAGGTAGATTAGGGTTTGGGGTGACGTCTATATATATGGCCTCATTTCTCTTGTTTTTGCACACCAAAAATAATGGAGAACTAGATGCTACCTTAGCCCAGATTAAATCAAGTCTTTTCTTCTTCTGCAATCAAGTCAATCAACTAGAGTTTAGAAATATGTGATTCAACATCTGCAACCTTTCTTCTCCTTTCCTAGATCCAAACACTGTGAGTTTACGTAACTTTTAGATCTAAATGTTTAAACGTAAAACTTGACATGACTATAACTTGGATCTATGCCTGTGACTATTTGAATCATATCAGATCTGTTATAACCTGTAATTCTGACATGACTATGAACTAGGTCTGAACCTATACCTATTTATCATGTCAGATCTACCATTGTTAGTAGATCTAATTCACTGTTTAGATCACATCATGCATGTTCCTATTATGTTTAAATCAGATCTATTGTTAGATTGGTTATCTAATTCATTTTTTAGATCCTATCATGCCTTTTATGACATCCCTATTATGTTAGAATCAGTTCTATTGTCACATGTATATCAGATCTGTTCCTATATGCCTATCGTGTCATTATTCCACTATATGTTTATGCATATTTCTGCCGTTATATGCCAATCTTGTTTGTACGATCATTTCTGTACTCTTCCCTTCATCTTTTTTTCCTTTTATTTTTATAGCTTGGCAACCTTCGAGCCTAGGCATGCCACTGAAATATGCGAACAATTAAACTGGGAACGAGGGGAAAACGTTAAATTTGGGGCATAATTTGTATTGGGAAATTTGGGCATAACTTGAATGAAAATATGAATATGAACATGCGGCATAGGGTTCATTATGAACATAACTTGGGAATGGGGCATGGAAACGTATAATGACATAGGAATAATTGATTAATAATTGAAATGTCTAGAATTACAGTAATTAGAAACTGTAACCACGCTTAGACACAGGGTTAGATTACACCTGTGGTGAAAGTCTGCCCAGAACTGCCCGACATATCCAACGACCACAAATGGTGAATCTAATATGAGAGGTCTAAGTGCATAAACATAAGATGTGCTAGGACATGAGGTTAAGCCCGACTTATGGAAGAAGTCTGCCTGGAACCGCTCGGCATATCCAGTATCTACAAATGGTAGGCTTAATGTGGGAGGTCTAGCACATTATAACCATAAATGAATATGGTAATGAATTGGAATACTTAAACCTAGTTGAATCCATTGGGATTATATGAACATATAACTTGAGTAAGGGGAAAGGAAACTTGTTTGAAATAGTGGGTGGGTTAAGTAAATCTTGGGGTGGTGGGTAATATTTATAAATACAGGCCTACAAACTTAACCTGTGGGGTTATGCAATCTTTTACTCTAGTATGGCATAACCTGTGGAAAACCTAGTGGGGTGCAAGCCAAGGGAAAGCTTGTATTATCTTGTGTGTGGGACCCGTTTCAGTCAGTAACCCATATATAGGTATCAAACGATTACTCCGAACTAGGTCGGAGTCATGACACGCTTACTGGGTTGATTGTAAGAGATCCAAACGTAGGGGACGGTGTGGACGGCCCATTCTGACGGGTTCATGTGCGTGCATGGGTCCGACAGAGGGGGTGTAGATGCCGTGCCACCTGTAGATATGGTCGTGCACATGTGAAAACGAAGGGTTGCCACTTTAGGAAGTGATACATCCTACTATGGGGCTAGCACAGGGTATCTACGGAGTAGGGAGCCGATGGATTAGGGTAGTAGTTAGGGTACATTTAGATTTTGGTATGATTTAGAGCCAATTATTATCCTTAGGGGTAACTCTGGTATGCTGGGCTGCCTATTGATTGTATGGGGTTAAACCTCTCACCAGAAGTACACCTAAGTCTGCCATTTTATACATGTTAGGGATCATCTCATTTTGTTTATACTAGTATTGGTGCAGAGGAAAAGGAAGATCACTAGAGAAGCACAATATACGCTATCATGTTTATCTTGTTTACCTTGTCATACCAACCTTTTATTGATGTTATCCCTCTTATCCACTTTATATGCCTGTCATGATACTTTTACTTATTTATTTGCTGAAAGTAACTGGACTCGCCAGACTTTATATCTGACCCATTTTGTTTCCTCTTCTTTCTCTTTTGTTCCCCTCCTTAGGTTCTCAGGGTGGGAATACTCAAGCTTGATCAGCATTCTGCTTGCTTTCATTCTGCTTAGAGCTGCTTGGATGTATTTCTCGAGCTCTCATCTTTCTGCTATGGCTATGTTTTTATTTGGGGAATTATGCTTCTTTTATTATTGTACTCTGATGTTTTAAGTACAAGACAAAAATTTTAAGATGATGTACTGGGTTTATGTATTTTCAAACTTATGATGTTTTGAACCACAATGTTATGCTTTATGATTAATAAAGTTTTTAAATTTCGCTGCTATTTTATATCTATCTTGTAATGTTTCTGTTTCTATTTACCTATAACACTTCACAAAACTTAATGCATTCTCTTAATGAGTGACATTAACAGATGTGGGGTGTCACATGAACCAACTACATCCTTTTCAAATCAGCTAAGAACATAGCTAGGACCTAGGCAACATTTTCTCAACCAATACACAAACCACACAACAACTGCATTCCTTTCAATCAAACTATAACACCAGCTATCCTAGGCAACGTAGCGTCATAAGAGTAGGCATCACCCTCTATTATACCATAATACCTTAGTAGCAAAGCAAGTTTTTTTTATAGTATTATCACTTGGCCGTAATATACAAATAGCTGGAAGAATGTATGTGGAGATCTGACCAAACAATACATTACTTCGGTCAATATAGCATCAGCCCAATGTAGCCTAAAACTCTACACTATGAAGCCTATTGCTAAGTAATATCATATTATTTGTTTTCTCCTATTTATACACTGGCATACCATCACTTAGCGCACACACAAATCTGAATCTAAGAACACAAACTCGAGAAAGAAATGGCAGACAAACAAAAGCTAAAACCAGTTGGCAAAAGACTTAAACCTGGTACCAAAATGATAGCAAAACTGGAATAGGAAAATGGTAGAAAACCATGGAAAGGGAATGAAGAAACCTAGAATGAAAAATAGTTAGAACAAAGAACTAAGAAAGGTAAGTAAACACCCTCTGTTTTTTTCATTTGAACTATTGCACGATGATTATATTGCATGATAACAGTAGAAAAATATGAAAGTAAAACATTCCCCTTATTTTCACTGATTGCTATAAAGTAAACATACATATAACCATTTTGTGCATTCATATGTCTGGTCAAAAATATGGAATGGAAGCCTGTAACCTTTATGCATAAAACAGTACAAGATATTGTAAGTAAACCATTTCCCACTTGAATCTGTTATGGAATGATGTAATATATATGTATATACATGCACACACATCTGAATGTAGAATTATCCGCATGAATGAAAACCTGGAAGAAAATCTGGATTTATATATAGCCTATAAGGCATGAAAAATAAGGCTCTGCTCTTAGATAAACAAATTCCAGGAAGAAGAAAAATTCCCTAACTAAATTTTTAACACGGTTGAAGATCTGAATTCAACATATAAGTTGTTCACAATTGAGTGTAGTTTATTCTAAAAATAAGTTAATCTTGAACAGGAATATAAATGAGTAGATATATATTATATAGTAAAAAAGGGGTTTAAAACTCAAAAGTTTATCATCATAGAATTTAAATTTAAGAATACGGTTGAATAGGTAATAGAAAAATATGATTTTTAAAACAAGAATTAGATTTTTTCGTCACGTATATTATGAGAAAAATTAGAAAGTTTGTTTGGGATAAAACAATTCAATTCTTGGGTTTGGGCCGATGGAATTAAAATTTGTACATATGGGAGCTGCTATGGGGATATACGAAAGTATGGACAAATTTTCATGCCTTTCGGTGGTCTCAGGAAACCAGGCAAAGTGATTTATGTTTTTGGGTAAGTGTTTGGGGTTCAGGTTTTGATAGGATCGTGTTACCGTTATGGGTGATCGAGTGTAGTGGAATTTAACGTAGAGGGTCACAATGAGGTGAAAGTTGTATCGGCGACGGAGGCAGGCGTTCAGGCAATCGGAGATGATCAGTGTGAGGTGTTTTATGCAACAATCTAGTGTTTGTTATTTCAGGTTTTATGGTTGAAAGGTGAATTTGGAGACAAGGGTTGCTCAGACTGGAATGATCGGTGGGTGGTGACATTGGGCTGAATTTGGGTTTGCATGGACGATGGTGGAGGTGTGGCAGCCGACGGATTGGTGGTGCAAGTGCGCCAATGCACGATTTTGCAACCGAGATAACAAAAGAAAGAAAAGAGATGGAGAAGAAGGTTGGGTTCATTTGTTTGGGTGCAGCAGATCAGAAGTGTTTACGCAAGCAATGTACTAATGAATCTCATATGTAAAATGTTGGATTTGCAAAAATCTGGGAATTAAAACAAAAGAAGCAAAGAACTATAAGGGAAGTAATAATGGAAAGAATAAGTAGGCATGTTTTCATTGTTGCCTGGGAATACGAAAGTGGTGCAAACAGAAGAAAATTTTAGTGCGTGAGGGATTAATGGGTTGGGCTTGGCCCATATAAATAAAGAGAAAATTTTAATTCAAATATTATATATATATGATAATCATATATATGAATAAGTATGGGCTGTTTTATATAGGCCTCGACCCATTGCAATATTAAAATAAAAAGTTTAAATAAAAAAATTCAAATGAAACAGAATATAAATATATTTACTTAATATATATATATATTGATGAATATATACATATATAAGTTAGATCAAGATATGATCGAATAAATTTGGCTCGGGTGTAGTCGAGTAAGTCGATAGTGTGTGGATAACTCAACGTAATTATCAAGTCTTAAGCAATTCAATTTAAAATAAAATGGTTTATTAAGTATAAAAAAGTGGTTTAATATTAAATATTATTTAAATCTATTTGATCGTAAATTTAGTCATTGAACTAAATTAACATATAAAATATTGATCAGTAATGATCTATAATTCAGCAATTTATTAATTGGTTATTCAATCAACTAATTGATTTGTTTTTAATCACGTTAATCATATATTGTACAGACATCTGTTAGTGTAAACAAACACCTTTCCACCATGAATTATATGGACTAAATAGTTTGGACACCATGCTGGCAAAAATAAACACCGTTTATGTTAATTTGGCATATTTTATTAGTAATATATGTTGTTGAGTTATATTATTTTCAGTTGATAAGATTGAATTATATGTACATACCTGTTTTTGTAAATGTGATTGACGACTTGAATGTCGGTTAGAACAGTTATATGCCATTGGGACTGTTAAGTTATAACTTCTGTAAAGTAAATCGGAAATCAACTCAAGTTGTTAATAGTTTGAATAATTGTTTTGAGAAACAAGTAAAGGTGTTTATTTTAAATTAATTATTTTATTAATTAATTTAAAAAGGAAGATTAACTGTAACCAGTTAATCAGATTGTTTTACGTTGAGCTACATCAACTATTTTTAATAAAGATTGATTATTAAATTAATTGGATTTCAATTAAATTAAGGGAAGTTGTTTTTAACAACTAATTGTTAAACATAGAATTGTTTTATTTAGAGTTAATTAATATTTTAGTTGATAGTTTTTGGTAAGAAAATTGTGTAGTCAAATAAAGAAGTTAAATTTGATAAATTATCCAAGATGATGTTTTTAACTTAAATAATCTCTTAATTAAGTAAAAAATTTAAAAAGATAATTAAAAGAAAAAGGGAATTAAATAGATTAAATTCCTTGGTTTTAAATATTTAAGTTAATCAACTTAACTTGATGAATGTTTTTAAAACAACAACGTTGTTATGAAAATGGCTTAAGATATGAAAATCAAATAGATTTACAAAGTCTGGTTTGTCGAATATTTTGAATATCGAACTTCAAAAAATCTTAACGATAAGAATGATTTCGATTCAAGGTCTGGGAGGTAACTAAAATACCCCAACTTGAACGATTTTTACCATTATCCGTAGATAGTATTAGTTTGTATTCAAAATAAGTGTTAGAATTGAATATCATCTTCTATGAAACCTATATTCAAGAATGAGATTATCACGCAAGATTCTAATAAGAGTTTTCTAAGTTGAGAAATACTTATGCTTTCAGATAAGTATGGAAAAAATTAATATTTGAATTTAAATAATTCAAGATTATTTAAATAAGGCTTAGCAAATCCAATGGAAATAAATCTATTCATTTTATTTTATATTTGATAGTTAAATCACAAAATATCAAATCTTGACCTTTACATTATCGTTTCGAAGAGTCTGGAATTTAATTCCACTTTGATTCGATTTATACGTTTCAAGCTAGAGATTATTGAAGACGAAATTTATGCAAGGGCTATTCTATTGATCCTAGGTAGCAATTGCTTAACATGGATTTACAAGATAGCGCCTTCGATTTGTCCAGTCCCAGGACAACTTGTATGGACGAATGTCTGACAGAGTATACTTAATAGATCAGATGATTGATCTCTTCAAACTATGATTGGTGGCGGAGGAATTCATTTCTCTTAGCTTTATACCCATGGTATTGGGGAAATTAATTTGTGATTTGACGGGGTTGACGATGTGGCATTTCAAAGCAAATGACGATGTGATATATCTAAAGGTATGTTCAGACCTCAAACCTCATCAACCAGGAAATAGTATAAAATCAGGTAGGTCGCATGGCTATTTGGGTCGCACTCATAAAAAGGGTATATCATTACCTAATCTAGAGAAAATCAAATGACTTTGTTTTTCCCTTTTATTTTGTATGCTATCGGTTCGGTTGGCTGGCCCTCAACCATGGTAATGATATAATCGGTACTCTTGAGCGAAATAAGGGGTCGGTCATGTTTAGCCTGGTTGCAAGATGCTCTTGTTGAACCCCAATGTATTCATCTCCGGAGGTACATTGTCGAAAGGTGGTTCCATACCTTGCTATAGTTGGAATCCATTATCCAATAAGCGCCCGCGATTTTGATTGTGTACTATGTATGTGGAGCGTGATATGCAACCGTTCTGCTATATTTCTATTTATTTGTATTTAGACACTATTATGATATCAAAATAATATTATTTCCAAAGAATGCTTTGGGTTATCATAAGGTAAAAACGATCTGTATTTATGTAGGGATCGCTCTTACGATCATCTTTTCTTTCAAAAGGTTTCTGAAAGTTAAAATCCAGCTATTTAAAATCGTTTACTCACACCAGTCTCTTGAATGACCCAGAGTTTATTTTTCTATGTTTACCTTAAACTCTTGGGTGCTCAAATTTGTACGAGCATTCAAGTAGTTCAAGATTTTACATATTTTCTGGAGGAGCTTGGAGCATGAGGCTTCAACTTTAGATATGTAGAGTTTATTTCCGCTGTATTGTGTATGTGATATACTCTGATGATGTATGTAAGTTCAAATCCAGTTTGCATTTCAAAAGTGATGATATATCAATTGTATTTTATTCATTGCACTATGAGATTCGTGTTACTCTAATCCTATTATGTTGTGTTATTCTTTTCTTCTATTCTAAATTTTCTATCTTATCTATTCTCACTTTTTAATTTCTTTCTTCGACATCTGGGTTTTAGTATTATTTGGGTTGGACTTGTGTAGTATTTGGTCAACTTAAATGGTACCGAAATATGGCTCATGACACTTTGTATCAGAGTTGAAGGTTGAGTAGTAACCTTGGCTCTGTGGTGTAACTCAATAGGGATGGGATTAGTAATATCCTAGATTGAGTTTAAGTATATATACGAGAGCGTATTTGTAGATTGATATAAAAATTTGTTTTATATTGTGTTAATTGATTTGTTAAGTGGTATAAAAGTTTAAAATCGACACGTTTAGCTGACGGGGTCGATAGGGATTTTTAAGCACTTGAACAAAGTAATTCGACACGGTATTATTTTAAAAGTTGGGTAAATAAAATAAATTTACCCAAAGTTATATTTTGTTATATAAAAAAAATATTTTTCTAAAATTATTATATGTAGACGTGTCGATTGTTATACAAGTTATGGATTATTGTCGAAAATTTGAGCGTCGAATTTTCCCCGGGTCGTTACAGTGGTATCAGAGCTGTTGGTTTAGTGATTACCTTGGCTCTGTGGCGTAACTCGATAGAGATGGGGTTAGTAGTACCCTAGATTGAATTTGATTCTATATATGAAGGCGTGTACTTGTAATTTGATATAAAATTATATTTGAAATTTGTTTTGCCCAATTTATTTATAAAATAATAAAAGTAATGATTTTCACAAATTATTATAATATGGGCAATTATTTGGATTGGTTAATGTTGATTTGAATGATATCTTTGGATTGTGTTGTTGATTGTTTGAATATAAATCTGAAAATGATAGACTTGGGTTAAAACCAATATGAAATAAATAAGTTGGATAAATCAATCCAAATTTAATAAATCCGAAAGGATAATCAAAGATATAAATGAATTGCTAAGATGTGGTTATAATCTCATGTGGATTGAATTGTGTGTATAATTGGTTGATATGTATGATATGGATACTTGAACATAATTGACATTTGATTTGGGGACTAATGAAGTTCATTTGAGTTGAGAACAAGTGCAGAAGTGCCAATTCAGCTTTAAAATCCATCCAAGAGAAAATTCTAGAGTTAATCGAATTAAATTTGAATAGAGCTGCATAATAACTAAGCAAGCTCGTGTATAAATTATAGCTTATCGCATAATAGCGCTCGCAAAAAGGTACGCCTATGCATAATATGAATTTTGGTTTTTATTTGGGTTTTGAGTTTGGTTTTTGAATTTTTCCGACCCTGTTGATCTATGTATATATGTTTCTTGAACCTGTGATATTGCATATGTCCTCCGTGTAGGGGAGACTCTGCCAAAAAATTTCCAAAATTAAGGTGTTAGTGAATTTTTGAAGATTTTTGGAAAATTCTTTTATTTGAAGTAAATTGGTTTTAAAACCCATTAGATTAGTTTTGGGAAATAAAAATCGAGTTTTAATTAAATATTTTTATAAAGATAATGGATTGAAACATTCTCTTTTCCTTAGTAATTTCGGGAACAAAATTCTTTTAAGAGGGAAGGAATGTAACATCCCGTATTTTCTGGCCAATTATTTGAATTATTTTATTTACTTAAAATATGGATTTGAATATAAATAATTGGATTTAACCATTTTAATTTGAATATTTGTTTATATTGATAATATAATAATATTTTAATTTCAGAATATTTGGGAAAATGATGAATTTGAAGTATAATGTGATCGGGCGATTTAAAATGGTTTAATATCATTCGTATTGAAATTATAGTAGTGATTTCGTTATTAAAACGACGTTAGAACGTTTAATTTATAATTTAATTATAAAACGAGCTGCAGCGGCGCGGTAGTTCATAATATGGTGTTTTGAACTTTAAATGGCTGTACAGGATCCAATATGAGTCGGATTTCCTTGAAACAAGAAACGTCCGAATCTGTTGGATAATATTTTTCTAATGGAAGAGAAAAATCGAGTTTTCATGTTGTAGATTTTGTTTTATGTCCAAATCAAATTTTAAAATAGTCGCTATGGAACTTCTTTATTAATTATAACGTTTATTTATATTAAATAAAAGGTTTTTAAATATTTATAATATCGATTTGGCTTCAAACTCAATCCGATTTATTTTATTTTAATAGTATATGAAATTCTGGTCGTGTATGGCCAATTTTAATATTTTATTATTTTTATATTGAGGTATTTTTAAATTGGTTTATTTTTGTGTAAATTGGACCTTTAAAAAGGGACTTTATTCAAACGACCTTCGTTTTCAGCGAAACTAATTTTGTTGAGACCGTAACAGCTAATTATTGCTAGATTTCAAGTTGCGCGTCAATCGGAGTTATTCTGTGAGCGTGGAAAAATGAAATACAAATAAAACGATCATTTGGACGTGAACGAGCATCGTTTGAGCAAACGGACTCAGAATTCAACGAAACAAGTTTCATTAGGACCGTAACGTCAAATTATACTATGCCGTCTCTGTCTCGAACGGAATTTATACGTGAGCACAGGAGTGAATAAACAACGTTTGAAAATAGCGATAGGTACGAAATAAATATCGTTAGTCGTCGTCAGTAAAATATCCTCAGTCAAATCAAAATAAATTAATATATTTTCCACTTATATATACGTTCTCCCCAAACCATATTTTAGTACCCCTCTTCCACAATTCGTCTGAAATTTGCAGTTTAGTCCAGTTTTACAAAATAATTTATATCTTCGATTCTGTAAGGAATCAGCTAGGGCAACCTGAAGCAAATATGTAGATCGGGTTGATATCCATCTACTGTAAAAAAGTTGGGGGTGATCGGAGCACTGTGGTGGTCGGATTTGAGTTAAATCCGAAACTGGACAGTTTCGTTTTTCCTTGTTTTGCGGGTGATGTGGTCGATTTCAGGGACAGAGAGCTGGGGGAAATGGAAGAGGAGACTTCAGGCTTCAATTTGGTACCAGTCTCAGGTTCTCTGGTGGTCGGAGGAGGCCAGGGCGGTGGGATGAACAGAGGTCATTTTTTGGGTTCAATTACATTGACTGGTTTCGGTTTTGGCCTGTTTTCTGGCGATGGAGAGGGTATTGGCGATGGCAGCCTAAAGCAAAAGGATAGGGGAAGCAAGGAGGAGAGGACGGCGGTGGTCCGGTGGTCCAGCTCGATCTGTGGCGGCGGCTTTCTCAGGTTGAATGGAATTTAGTTCAAAGCCATTTCCGGTGAATTCAGGGTGATCTGGGTCGGGGAATTCTGGTGGAGGGGAGTCGAGGAGTGGCAGTGATAGTGAGATAGTCCGGCGATGGTCAGAACGCCGGTGGTGGCCGTGGCGAGCACAGGAAGGAGCAGAGTTTTTTGGTTCAACAGAATATCGGGTTCAAGGAAAGACGAAGGAAGAAGACACATTATATCGGCTAACGATGCTGGCGTGGCCATAATTAAGGTTAATTAACCGTTAATGAAGTGGCAGCCCATAATTTAAGGTAATAAAGGTAATTATTCAGTTTAATATTTAATTAATTAATAATTAGTTTAGTAAATGATCGATCTATATATATTAACTTAATTTAGGTGTAACTTTCTCGTACGATAACGAAACTGCACGAAACTGGATCCGTTGGGATCGCAGGGACGAGACCTAGGTGATGGTACTGACTGGGAACCGATTGGACGCAGTGAGAATTTCAGACAATTTTAAATGACCGTTCAAAGTTAAATGCAACAAACGCGACCACCGTCAACCGAAATGAACTGGTGAGTTAATTCTCACACCTTCTGGAATCCTGTGATGTGGTAAATTCTTTTTAAAATATAATTTACCATTAAAAGTATAAATTGGTTGATTGGCTGCTATTGGTTGTTTATTGATTGACTGGTTGCTGTCTTTTATATTTCATCGTTTTAAACTAGCAGATTATGGAAATTTATTTTATATATATGGAATGTTATAACGAGCTGTGGTGCAGGGAAGAACAGGTTGGAGGGATCCGACCGGATTCCTCAAATATTATATTTGTTGTCTTGTTTTATATATTTGAACTTATTGAACCCCATATGGTAGTAAAACCTGTTTGAGCATGATGTTTGAATGGATATCCACCTGTGTTGTGTTTAAGATCAATCGACAATGTTGATTGAGTAGTGGCAGTGAATGGCCTAAAATGTACTGCTTTTAGACGTCGTCCTACCGTTCGGTAAATCGACGCAAGTTTTAAAGTTATAAATTATTTTATAACTAAATTGAAGCTTTTCAGTTGTTTTATTTAAGTAATTAAATAAGAAGTTTATAAATATATATTTTACTCGAGATCATAAAAGAAATTATTTAAAGGGTTGATGTAATTAAATCTTATGATGTATACGAGTTCTAAAAGTAGAAAGCCAAAGTATTTACCTACGAGACTGGTAAAATGGGATAATTGTTTTTAAAACAATTAAATGGTGTTTTTAAATTAATTAAGTTCTTTAATTAATTTAAAAGGGGAAATGATAATGAAAATCAGTTAATAGTTAACTGAGATGTGCGGTCGATAAATTCAATTGTTTTTAAATTGAATGTGATAATTGAGTTAATTTGATTTAAATTTCTGAAGTATTCGTTAAATGTAACGAATAAATGTTAAATGTTAATTAATCTTCGATTAACTATAAATTAAAGTAATTAACAAATGAGTTAGTGTTAACAAAGTAATTATTATTTAATCAGCTTTTAAAAGTGATAGTTTTCCTATTTCTAATTAATAGCGAAGTCAACTATATTTAATATAGTTAATATTAAAGTTAATTATTATTTTTATTAATAATAATTAGAGAAATGACTTTTACTTCGAATTCAATTAAGGAATGATTAAGTCGCATTATGGTTTGATGAAAGAGGTGATAAGTGTTTATAAAGAGATCTATAATCCAAGTTCAACAAGATTGGGAAAAGGAATTGGTAAGCGAATATAGAGATTTAAATAAGAATTCACTTAATTAAGTGAAGTGAACTCAACTGAAATGGAATGATTAAGGAAGATGATAAATATATTAGTAATAGACTAGAATATTGTAATGTTATTGGTTTAAAGTGAAATCTAAGCTAAGTTGTGAAAAATGGTAACATATTGGTATAAATGCTTTAAAAGTAATCCAAGCAAGGTTTAAAAAGGAGGTTTTAAACCAAACGATGTCTTGAAATATTAAAGAATTGAATTGAGCGAAATACTATAATTGAACAAACGAAGAGGAGAAATACATACAATAGTTGTGATAGATGGTAATAAAATCCAAGTTAACAAGACCTTATCGTAAAGAAGGTGGTAAACATATTTAGCTATTCAATCCAAGATAAAGTATATTATAAGAATGACGAATAAATGGGAGCAAATAATTTGACATGGGATTTTTATTAAAAATCCAATATTAAGCGGGATGTTGTTCTAAGTTAAAAGTGACGTTTATTGAAGATTTACTTAATTAAAGGAATTAAGTAAAGAGATTTTCGAATGAGGATTTCAAATGTAAGAAACGGGTTATAAACCAGATTTGAAACCAAGGTGGTAATGAGATTTTAATATTAGTGTTTAAGTGACAAACCAATATTATTCTAAGGTAAGAATGTTGTCGATCAAGGTCTGAGAGGTAAATAAAATACCCCAACTTGAACGACTTCACTATTAAATGATATTCGTTTGTGGTGAGTAGGAAGTGTGGGAATTGGTTTATTAACGCATAAGAAGAATATTGAACATGAGTGCGAGATTTTGGAAAATAAATAATACTACCATGTTAGTTATAAAGTCAATAAAAATATTTGGTTCTAAATTATAGTTTGATGTTTGTTTTACCATATCAAAATCGATAATTTGTTTTATACCATTAAGTATAATATATATATATATATGTATATCATGAGATGCCTAAAAATAAGGGAAAAGGGGGAAAATGTTTTGAAGAATATAACGACATTTTCTATGGTGAAGGAAATGGAAAGTTAAGTATCTATATACATAGTCTGAAACATATAAAATAGTTTTTGTTATAATAGAATTAAGGATAAATATAATGTTTAAATATATTGGAAGATTATAAGTTGATTAACCATTTATTAATTATTTTTAAATGGGCCAAGTAATGCCAAGTACTGAATCAACAAACTCATTTTTATTCACACATTTATTATTTGATAGTTAAATCACCGACTATCAAACCTGACCACACGATTGTTGGTACGGAAAGACCGGGATCGAATTTATATTCGAAAACCATCTCGACCAACAAATACGTGGAGATGGTAATTGAAGATGGAGCAATTGAAGACCGTGGATCTTCATAAGCGGAAGGACTACTTGTCGAATTTCTCTGGCTTGCAACCATAGTTATTTGTTTTGTGATTCTTTCGTGGTTGAAATCTACGGATTTGCAAGGACTTCTCGCTACTTATCCTTGAGGTGATTCCTATATTGGATGCAGTAGGAGGGTGCCTTCGGTTCATCCTGTTCCTGGATGACTTGTATGGATGAATGTCTAACAGAGTATTTCCTTAAAACCACGTACATTGATTTTTACAAATATACCAAGTTGGTGGCAAAGAATGGCCCTTCTTTAAAACCCAGAGTATATTTGTGGACGTCAGTTAGTGATTTGACGGATATGACAATGTGGCATTCAAAGTGAATGATGACCAGATGTTTTAAAGTTAAGTTCTAGCCTCAAGCCTCATCAACCGGGAAATGACAAAAATCGGGTAGGCAGCATGGTTATGCAGGTCGCTCCCATTAGGATGTATAATCACCTGTCTAGATAAATTCCATTTGTTTTCTTTAATCTATTTCGATGCTGTCCCTTTTCGTGAGACGGTTGCTGATCCCAACTGTCGGTGATATACTTTCAATACACTCAGGCGAAATGAGTAGTCGGTCATGTGTGGGCCGGGTTGCAAGACGTTCTTGTTGAACCCAGTGTATTCGCCTCTAGAGATACACTATCGGAAGGTGGTCCCATACCTTGTCATAGTCGGAATCTAATTTCCAATAAGCGCACGCAGTTTTGGTTTGTATACTATATATGTGGAGCGTGAGATGCAAGCGTTTCTCTAGATTGTTAATTATTTATATTTAGACATTATGATAATATCAGAATAAGTTATGATTTCAAAAACATTTTGGGTTATAGTAAGGTAAAAATCGTCCGTGTTTATGTGTGGGCTGGTCTTACTATTATCGTTTTATTTCATAAAGAATTTTCAAAAGTAAACAAGTTGTTTGTACTGTGAATTTATCACTGAAAGTATTCCAGACTGACCCGGTGAATTTTGCTTTGCTTCAAATGTGCTCGGGTCAGACCGAATGTATTTCCAGGTTAGGTTTCGCTTGGAGTTTCAGGAGCTGGAAGTAGGAGGCTTCACCGTTAGATATATACAGTTATTTTCCGCTGTGGCTGATATATGTTGTACTCTGATGATTGGTATGTATATACAGTTCTTTTGTATAAAGAGATTTGATATTATATTTTATCTGTTACGCTGTGAGATTCTGATGTGGTGTTCTTCTTCTTTCTTCTATTCTAGTATTCTTTCTTTCTATTCTCACCCTCTAATTTCTTTCTATTAACAATCTGGGATTCGATACTTGGGTTTTTGGGCAAGTAATACAGGTTATGTATTATTGTCGAAAATTCGAGCGTCGAATTTTCCCCGGCTCGTTACAAAAGTGTTTAAGTAAATAAAATGTTCTGATAAAATTAAAAGATTTTGAATGTATAATGGATTTGAGATAGAGGAAATTTGCGTGAAGGGCTTACTAGTCCGGTCCAATTTGTTTTAAGGACATGGGTTTAAAACAATTAGTTTCCAGGACAAAATCGATCGTTCTGTTCTCAAGTCACATTTGCTTTCGATTTTCTCAAGTCGAACGCAATTATTTCCTTCCAACTCAAACCAGATTTCACATAATTTTCTGAGGCGATCTTCTCAAGCAGTCTTTTCAGGAAGGATTGGCCAAGAGTGTGTGATCAATGAAGGAAGGTGACGAGGTGAGGTTCATGTCAGTTCTGAAATGTATCCTTAAGTAAAATGGCGGTTTCTATTCATGTCAGATCTAAAATAAAACGGCGGTTCTTCACGGCAAAAAAATTTGGTGAGCTCTGAATGATTTGTATCAAAAAATAGGGTGCTCTATGTGATTCTCTTTTAGGTTGGAGTGTGTTTCCTCTTCCATCAGTTCGATTCAAATTGACTTCAATTTTTGTAAGTTACGTGAATTGAGTAATTACTTTAATATGCTCCTGCAAGTGAATCAACTCTTGAATATAATATCACTTTTATCTCAGTTGATTTATGTTTGTGTGTTTATTCGAATTCGAAAATTTTCTAGCACATGAAATTGCAAAGATTTTCTCCTTTTCTTTTCTTTGGTTAGATGTGAACTCCACTCATGCAGGTAAAGTTGTTGCTAAAATTTCTGAATGACACTGTGAACACCGTAGTTGTAATTATCTTTTACTAAATGATAAAACTTGTATATTAAATTGCATGAAAACATATAACTTCTGCAAAAAAATATTTTTATTTATCTTTTTGAAATAATAAACATATAACTTCTAAAATTTCTTTTAGGATGTCTTATTATAGTTTCTTCTTTTGTTTGTGTAGGTTTTATGATATTTGACAGGAGAAAAAAATTAAAAAAAGGACGACACTGAAGGAAAGCTTTTAACCATCGCTTCAGTGGAAGTTCTACCACGATAAGAATGTATATCTGTATATATGGCACATTTGAATTTAATGCAATGTAAAAGAAAAAAATATGATGTTGTAATGACCTGGCGATTTTCGACTCCGAAAATCAACACAAAATACCATGTTGACTATTCAAGAATCGGAAATACCAGGTCATTAATAGAAAGAAGTTAGAGGGTTAGAAATAGAAAGAAAGTTAGAATAGAAGAAGAAGAAAATCACCATAGAATAGAAACAGAGTAAACATGAATCTCGCAGTGGAATGAATATAATATATTATATAACATAACTTTGAAATACAAAACTGTATTTGTACTTAAATATATCATCAGAGTACATCACATGTATATCACAATAGAAATAACTTTATATATATATAAAACTGATTACTCTGCTCCAAGCTCCTACAAATATCTGTAAAAGCCCGACTAGTTGACTGGCCATACAAATTGGGCAACCAAGAGTTTACCGTAAAATAAAGCAAAATAAACTCTGGGTCAGTCATGGACTGGTGTGAGTAAACTCCAACCATTTGGTTTAACTTTTCAGAATCCTTTTCAAAAGAAATGATAATCGTAAGACCGAACCACACATAAACATAGATGGTTTTTTTACCTTATGATAACCCAAAACAATTTCAAAATCATACTTTTTCGATATTATAATAGTGTTTAAATACAAGTAAATAACAATCTAGAAGAACGCTGACATCTCACGCTCCGCATATATAATATACAATCAAAACCGCGGGCTCTTATTGGAGATTAGATTCCGACTATGACAAGGTATGGAACCACCTTCCGATCAGTGTACTCTAGAGGGGATACACTAGAGTTCAACAAGAACGTCTTGCAGCTCAGCCCACACATGACATGCCATTCATTTCGCTTGAATGTTCCAAATATACTGTCACCTAACGGTTGGTATACCAACATAACCGTCCTCGGGAGATACAGAAGTGAAAAGAAATAACAAATATGAATATTCTTTAGATGGTGACAATATATCCTAATTGGGTGTGACCCACTTAGCCATGCTGCCTGCCCGATTTTCGTCATTTCCTGGTTGATGAGGCTTGAGGTCATAACATATCTTGAAAGATCACACCTCCATTTACTGAATGCCACATCGTCATACCTACCAAATCAAAAATTGATTTCTCCAAAAATATCACGGGTATAAAGCTAAGAGAAATGAATTTCTCTGCCACCAAACGTAAATACGTTTAAAAAGATCAACTTACGCGATTTATTGGATATACTCTGTCAGATATTCGCCATTCAAGTTGTCATGGGTCTGGACAAACCGAAGCACTATTCTGCAAATCCATCTTACGCAATTTCTACCTAAGATTGCTAAGATAGCCCTTGCATAAACTCCATCTTCAATTATCTTCATCATATTTGACTCGCAACGTTAATGCCCATACGTAGTGGTTTTCAGATAATAATCTGATCCTGGTCTCTCCGTATTGACAAAGGAAAAAGGGTCAAAAACTTTGATAGTTGGTGATTTAATTATAAAAGGAAACCGTACATACAACCAAAGGTCGTATTTCCAAATGGAAATCTTACCGATCAATCATCAATCATTACTTAGCCCCTTTATATAGATTTATCAAAAATTATTTTGTTTCCCAATTTCCCTTAAATATCTTTACCCAAAATATTTCTCCAACTCGTTTAGCCTCTCACGATTTCTTGGAAAATGTTTCCCTATATTCACCACTCTTTATTTTCCATATATCAAAAATATACATTATTAATAATGGAAAACATTTCCGTATCTTATTCACACATTACTATCCTTTCCTTTCCATCAACTAGTAGGAGAACAATTCCCTGAATATCAACCCGGAAGGCCGAAACCAACATCAGATCGACACTCAGAAAGTCGTTCAACTTAACTAGTCTCCAGTCAGTTTCTAATTTCCTTAATCCCATTTTTTAATTTCTTATCAAATTATTGCTTACACATCTCTCGGATTCGTTTTTACGAATCCACTTCTTTAACGGTAATCATTTGATTATAACCGTAACGTTATACCGTTATGATCTCTGTTTCTAAAATATTTAACTTCAAAATATAACACTTATACATTAATTTTGATAAATACAAAATTAATTAATAAGATAAATAAACAAATCTTGATAAAAATCGGAAAGTAAATATTACTTTCCTGAATTCGAAATAACTAAATTCCAACTTATAACTCTTTTTCAAATAATCTATATTCGGTTAATGTTACGAACTTTGGAATAAATTCACCGTTTCAGGTCAATTTGGTTTCTGAATTCACTTTTTAATTTATCACTTCCAACATTTACTAATTTCCTTTTATCACCATTTTGATTTTCAAACCGTTTGCTTTTAAAATATTAGTCAAAAGAAAATCTAGACTTGGTTTATCCACTAAATTTTGATTTAAATAGTAAATATCAATTATAGGTTAAAGTTCCATCTAACGGGCTATTTATAAATCCATACTCCTATTTCACTTCGTACTCTCTTTTTACACGTAAACTTATTGTTAATTAAATACCAAGTTTATAATTAAATCTCGATTGCACATTCGATTTTAGCTTATTGATTTCAAATAAAATATTAACTACCTTATCAAATTCTGAATTTTTATAATATAAAATTTCTAAAAATAAATTACTTTTATAACATTTGACATAGTCGAATTTCATTTATAAATTCTTATTAATTTATTTCCATCCTACTCATATTTTGAACATCGAAATAAATTTCATTATTTTTGTTTGAATCAATTTCCAAACTTCCCCTTCCTAATTTCATTCTTATATTTCAAATTATAAATAATAATTTTTCCACTTAATTTCTAAACATCATTTATAAGACAGCTACTTGTTTTACTATAATTAAAAACAGGTTGTTATATTCTAGTCCATTTGGAATTCCATTTCTATTTAATAATAGATTTGTCCTTTTCAAAACCCAAATCATTTTTCCAATAATTTTTATGGTATTTAAATACCAATTCTTTCAACCTGAATCCACATATGTTAATAAACATAATAACACTTGTAACACCCTAAATCCATTTATGTCACTCACTAAGGGAATGCATTAACTTTCATGGAGTATTATAAGAGTATAAAACAGAATATCACAAGATAGATATATAAAATGGTACTTAAGAAAATTCAAAATTTATTAATTGCAGCGGAAAAGCAAAACATGTCTAGTTACAACATTAAAACCATATACTATAGCCAAGTACACAAATATCCATCTTGTACAAAATTTTTATCAGAGTACATAAAAGTAAAACCATAATCCCACTCCAAATAGCCATAATGGAAAAGAGATAAAGCCGAGCATTACTTTCAATACTTCCAAGCACTTCAAGAAGAAAGGAATCCAAGTCAACCTTCACTAATCCCACCCGGAGGACCTAGAGGGAGGAGGGAAGAAAAGAGGCGAGACAAAAGGGGACAGACATAAGCTCGGTGAGTCTAGTGACTTTAACAATATAATCAGTAAAGTAATGGGATAAGAACATAAACTGGATAGAAGAGATGACTGCAACATAAGCAGATATGAGAAGGTAAACAATGTTAGTAATATAGAACATTGGATGCACTCCTAACCAATACAAGATATGCTCTGCAACATACCAACATAATAGTTACATATTAGGAGATGATCCCTCCCTACTAACCATAATAATGGTAGCTTCGTTAACTCCTAGCTTCTCTCGTAGGTGCCCCACTTGCTCCTACCACAACTAGTTGTACCTACTACCCTTCCCATTCGATCGGCTCCATAACCTTGTAGATACCTATGCTGGTCCCACAATAGGGTGTATCACTCCCTAAGGTGGCAACCTCAATACTACTGAAATGCACAGCTTATACCTACATGATGCAACAACATCTTACCTACCAGCCCGGACCCATGCATGCACATGACTCCGTTGGACTTGCACTGCCATCGCTAACTCTTTATTGACCTCTTACAATCAACCCTAGTAAGCGTGTCCCTGTCCTCGACCTAGTTCGAGCTCATATAGATACTAAAATGGGTTACTTATTGAAAAGGGCCCACCCACTTGACACAAGCTTCCCTCTTAAGCTTTGTCCCCACTAGGAATTCCCACTTGACCCCTCTTTATCCCTATGTCTAATCACATGTCTCATCTTGGTTAAGTGCATTTATTATGTTTCACATGCTACCCATGTTACCCACTTAACCCTTTATTATCCCCATGTCTAATCACATGTCTTATCTTGGTTAAGTATTCATTAATTCATTATAACCGTAATCTTGCAAGACCTCCCACATTAGATTACCGTTTTGCGGTTACTGAATTTGCTGGGCGGTTCGGACAGGCTTATAGTGTAATCCAAATCTAACCTTGTGTCTTTGCATTATTACGCATCTAATTTCTGCCTTTGACCTCTCACATTAGATTACCAAATTGTGGTTGCTGGATAAGCCGGGCGGTTCCAGGCAGGCTTATACCGCAATCTGATTCTAACCTCATGGCTTAGGCGTTCATTATCACTTTCTTGATTCAAGTCCCAATTTCAAATCTTTGGATTACAATATATTCCAATTACACATAATTTCCAATCTAAATTATGTTTATAATCTCATGTGTTAAATTATGCCCAAACCCATTTTCATAGTTATTAACAGTTTATGCCAAGTCTCATGTATACAAGTCATACTCAATTATTCCCAATCCAATTTTCCATATTCATCAACAATTTATGCCAAATCTCATTTTATTGCATATTTCCCAAACTTTTCCCAATCGTTCCAACGTTATTCGTCCGTAAATATCAACGCAATATGTTAGGCTCAAAGTTAGCCTAATCTCATAAAGAAAAAGGAAAAGAAGAAGAGAAGAGAATCAAAACATCAAAACTGGCATAAACATAAGAACGGACATATAACGATAAAATGGATCAAAAAGGCATATGACAGATTTATAGGTATGAATCAGAAAGATAATGATTTACAAGCTTGATAAGATTCATTTCAGTCACAGGCATATACATTAGATCTTATTTACAATCCTATCACAATTACTTTTTAATTTAATTATATGTGAAAGTAACATAGACTCACAGTGATAGGATTCTTAGAAGAGAATTAGGCATTGTTGTAGTAAATCTGATCTTGAATAATCTCTTCTTTGATTGTTTGAAGATCTGCTCTTCTAATTGGAATACTCTTATTCTGATTTGTTTCGGTGGAGAAGAAAGGCTAGTTTAGATTAGAGCGGCATGGAGGCGCCATGGATGAAAACAATGAGATTAGGGTTTGGTTTAGGGGTATTTTATAAATGCTCTAGGTGAATTAGGACCCTTAGATTAGATTAGGATCCATTTGAACCATCCAGACCAGAAAAACACGTCATCAGATCCACCACGGAACACGTTAGGCCAGATCTGGGCCAATGGGGTTGACACCCCTATAAGAGGGTCGACACCCCATGGGGGGGGGGTCGACACCCATGTCGACACCCCCTGGGTGGGGTGTCGACATCCACGAGCTGGAAGTTTCCCGCTTAGCCTGCTTTGTCTAAATTTTGATTTTTGAACGGTTTTTGTTATTTAATTATTATTTAAATAAATTCTACTTTAAACTGAAATCTTCTAAGCTTCATAACTTCTTCATACGATATCCGATTTACGCAAACTCATACTCTATTCCTAGCAAAATTCCGAGACGAACGAAATGGCGCAGCCCATTTCCCTTAATTCTTCTTATAAAAATTAAGTATTCTTTAATTATCTCTTATGTCATATTTTAAAATTACGGGGTGCTACATTATCCCCTCCTTAAAGGATTTTGTCCCCGAAATCTTCAAGTTAAGAAGAATGTATCATACCATCCATCATCCATAATCCACAAGCATCCATTGTCCTTAAAGATTTCTAATGTTATATGAACATATGCAAAAGTGTGTGTATACGAAACACACTGCCTCCGTTAAGGTCACTCGCAAAGGGAATGCCTTAACTTCGGTGGAGCATTATAGATAAAAGTTGCAAATAAATTACAAGACAGACAAATAAAGCAGCGAAAAATAAAGACATTTTATAAACAACTTAATTCAGTCAAGCTTTTACAACAATTTCCTCAATCATACTTAAATGTAATACATAGAACTTCTGTCTTGATTTAAAAACTTCTAAGAATAAAAGAAGCATAAAAACAATGATATTCCCCAATAAAGCATGAACCAGCCATAGCAGTGGAAGAGAGAGTCCAAAGCGAATACATCGACTATCTTCGAGCTTGGAAACGAAACTGAGCTAAGTGGTAACATTTCCTCCCTGTGAACCGGGGGGGGGGGGAACGGAAGAAAAGAGGCGAAACAAAACTAGGTCAGACATAAGTCTGGTAAGTCCAGTGACTTTCAGCATATAAACAGGCAAAAGCATCATGACATGAATAAACTGAATATAGGACAATACCGTGAGAACAAGGATAACAAGATAACATATGATTAGTATAGGTATGATAAGGCAAGATAAACTGAACGCGCTTCTACTCTTTCTCTGCTTCGCTACTACCTTGTTATTCTGATTTTTATATCTATCTCTACACCACCAACTAGTGTCCCAACTAGTAATCTGCATAAAATAATAATATGGTAACGTAATCCCAATCCCCGCAATTGTGGTAGCCTTCAGGTGTACATCTAGTATGAGGATCTTACCTCAATCAACCTAATTGCCATGAAGATGTTAGATGTACCCTTACTACCCTATCGGTCGATGCCCTACTTATATTAATGTTCCATGTGTTTGTGTCAATCAGCCCTCCCTTGCGTGTAGATACCCTATGCTGGTCCCACCATAAGGTGTATCAATCCTTATGATAGCAACCCGACACGATTCAAGATGCACAGTGTATAAATACTGGTACCTGGTGCCTGCTTTTTCCCACTTCGGAATACGTGCACGCCCGTAAACCGTCGGAACCTACACTGACGTACCCCCTGCTGTTGTTTTGACCGCTTATAATCTGCCCAGTAATCGTGCCCCACCCTGCCTAGTTCAGGGTACCGTGATACATCTATGTGGGTTACTGCTGAAATGGGTCCCCGTTACTAGGGTTTCCTACTGGTTAAGTTTTGTGGGCCTATATTTACTAATATTACCCACCAACCCGATATGTACTTAACCCTCCCACTGATTCAAGCATGTTTACTTAATGCTTAAGTTTTTGGGCCTATATGTACTGATATTACCCACCTACACGAGATGTACTTAACCCTTCCATCGATTCAAGCATGTTCTTTTAATGGTTAAGTTTGTGGGCCTATATGTACTAATATTACTCACCTACACGAGATGTACTTAACCCTCCCATCGATTCAAGCATGTTTATTAATGGTTAAGTTTGTGGGCCTATATGTACTAATATTACCCACCTACACGAGATGTACTTAACCCTTCCATCGATTTAAGCATGTTTATTAATGGTTAAGTTTGTGGCCTTATATGTATTAATATTACCCACCTACACGAGATGTACTTAACCCTTCCATCGATTCAAGCATGTTCATTAATAGTTAAGTTTGTGGGCCTATATGTACTAATATTCCCCACCTATATGAGATGTACTTAACCCTCCCATCGATTCAAGCATGTTTATTAATGGTTAAGTTAGTGGGCCTATATGTACTAATATTACCCACCTACACGGGATGTACTTAACCCTCCCATCGATTCAAGCATGTTTATTAATGGTTAAGTGTTCCTATTAACTTAACCCCATTCGTTCATCAAGTTATATTGGTCAAGTGCTTCTTGTTAACTTAACCCCACGTGTTCATCTTGTTGTATTGGTTAATTGTCATCAATCAATTCAAGTTAACTTGACCCACCTACTTGTCATGTTACTTTGGTTAAGTGTTGCCTACTTGTGTTAACTTAACCTTACCATAAATCAAGTTATATTGGTTAAGTGTTGCTCCTTGTTTTAACTTAACCTTACCACAAATCAAGTTATATTGGTTAAGTGTTTCTTATTACTTAACCCTACCCATTCATCTTGTTTTATTGGTTAAGTGTTTCTCATTAACTTAACCCTAGTCATTCATGTTATACTGGTTAAGTGTTCCTATGAACTTAAGCCTAGTCATTCTTGTTATACTGGTCAAGTGTTCCTATGAACTTAACCCTAGTCATTCATCTTGTTCATTAGCATTAATTGATTTATTAATGCAACAACCTCTCACATTAGATATGTGTTGTTCCGTTTACTGGATGTGTCGGGTGGTTCCGGGCAGTTTTACACCACAACTCAATCTAACCTCGGGTTTTTCTTGGGCATGATGCACTAACCTCTCACATTAGGTAGTGTTGTTGTGGTTAGTGGATGTGCCGGGCGGTTCCGGCCAGTTTTATACCATAACTCAATCTAACCTTGGGTTAGGCATATTCATCTTTTCACTAATTTACATATTTACAGTTTATATGTAAATTATTCACAATTGTCATATATACTCAATTCTAGATTTTTCATGCTAATTGCTAAATTCACCAAAACTAGTCATGTTCCAATTCTCAAGTTATGCCCGATTAAGCCAATTGCTAGTTATGGCCCCCAAGTTCAATTTCGAGTTATTATTCAAAATAGGCTACACCTGATCTTCCCAAGTTTGCAATAATAGTCATGCCCCAATATACATTATGCTTGGCATCTTAGCCAATTGTTATGCCCAATCTAGATTAATATTCCAATTTACAGTTTGCGCCAAATCTAGATTTAATATTTTCGTTTACCCCAAGTTCACAACAGAGACAATTATGCCCCAAATCATAAGTTACAAAATTATGTTCCACCATTACCAAATAGTCTATCCCCCAATGCACTTGCATTCCAATTGCACGTACAATAAGTTTTAGCCTAGATTCGAGGTTAATCTAGATTCATAAAATAAAGGGGACAAAAGAGGAACATAAATGAGAGTAGGCATAAAAGAAGCATTAAAATGATAGATCTGTCAAATATTCTGGTCCTAAGAGGATTACAGATCTGTTAGAGTTGGGGTATAACAAAGATAGATCTGAAACAAACTGACAGAAATAACCTCATAGACATATAGGTCAGATATAAATAATATCATGAACCTACAAGGATTATTTATTAGATGTCCAACAAAGCTAGGCATGATTGAATAATAACATCCTAGGCATGTAAATCATTGATTCAATAGAAAGATAGGAATTAATCTGAAAGATTTGTCTTATGGACTTAGATCCATTTCATTACATGACAAAATCACTATTAGGTGTTTAAATCTGAAAATAACTTGGACTTACATGTTTACAGTTCAATTTACGCCCAAACCCCAAGTCATATGTCCAATATATTTTATGCCTCAAATCTCAAATCATATGTCCAATACTTTATGCCTCAAATCTCAAGTCATATGTCCAATAATTTATGCTTCAAATACAACATGTGTTATGTCCTCAAATCAGTTACAACTCAATTATGCCCAATTATACTCAATTTAATACTTTTCCTAAATTTTAGTGCTGGTCATGTCCAAATCATATTTTATGCCCAATTTAATTTCCAACGTACGTTTATCTCTTATGAGATCTGGCTCAGGCTCGCAGTAGCCTGGCTATAAAACAAAAAGGGAAGAAGGAAAGAAGAGACAAAAAATGGACATAATATTATCAATGAGACAGATCCAAAGGATATAGAAAGACAGGCATAATCTCATATCCAGATTTGTTACAATGTCAGAATCACAATTAACTTTTATTTCTGAAAGTAACGTGAACTTACAAATTACAGAACGGTCTTGAATTCTGGGATCTGTATTCTAAAACTGAATAGCTCTCGCTTGAAGCAGACTATTTGTTATTCTAATTTAGATTTGATTTGATTCTTAGAAATAGTTGTTGAAATAGCCTTTGAATCTCTACTAGAATACTAAACTTGATTTCTACGAAGGACTTGAGCAGTGTAACCCCGTCTTTGATTTATTTTGATATGAATTAGGGTAGAGTATAGGCGTAATGAAGTTGTGTGGAGAGAAAGTGAGGTTTGAGGGAGTTTAAATTGCTTAGGAGCAACGAATCTGGTCCTAACGTGCGTCTAAATGCAGAAAAACGAATATGTCCACGGATCTGGAAAGGGGGGAGGTCGACCCCATGGTCGAACCGTGTGACCTAGTTCGACCCCCTGGTCCACCTGGGTCCTAGGCGGGAAATTTCCTGCCCAGCTCGGGTGTGTGTGTTTGAATTTCAAGCTGAGCTGTTTTATTTTATTCAAACCCCTGAAACTTCTGAAGGTCATAACTTCTTCATACAGAGTCCGATTTACGCAGACTTGGACTCTATCTCAAGCAAAATTCTGAGAGGAACGCAGTGGCTTAACCCGTTTCCCTTAATTCTTCTCTTAAAAATTAAGTATACTTTAATTTGTTACTTTAATGTTCACAGAAAATATAGGGTGTTACATTCTCCCCTTCTTAAAGGATTTTGTCCCCGAAATCTTCAAGTTACGAAGAACGTATATCCTAACATCCAACATCCATCTACTCAACCATTCAATCACAGGCATCCATTGTCCTTAAAAGGTTTCTAATGCCGTATGAACATATGCAGAGTGTGTGTATATGTCTCTTATCTAGTGCAAAATCAGGCAATCTACTGATCTAGTTGACCTCCTTAATGCGAATCATGAGAGTGACACGCGTCCAACATGTATGCAAATATATAATCATGTAAATACTATATGTGTGCATATTCACTCATCCATATGCAACATCCATATGATAATACATCAAGTTTCAATCCATATACAAATACATTCATATGCATATGCAATATGAAAGTGACTGAGCCGATCTAGTGCATAATGTGTGTGTATATGCATCCACGAGCATCCACTTGCACCCACTTGCAACCATCAATCATAACATGTTTCAAATGCATGTTTACATCAATTGGTTTCTACCTACAGATCGAGGATAGGACCGAGAGGATACACCTAAAAGATAAAGACTAGCATGCAAAATAAATATTACAGAAAAAGTGGAAACAAGGATATACCCTCAAAAAGGTATGATGCACGTATCTAGTTTTCAGTCTTCTAAGTTGCACCTTCTTGAGCTTCACTCCACTTTACCTTAACTAATTTAACTTCACAATTGCGAAGATTCTTGACCTCCATTTCCAAAACCCACTAGTAAAGATAGGACCTCGATTACTTACTATGCTGGAGGGTATCCAATGTAGTCGAACTATCTTTCCAAGATAAATAGATGTTAACCATGATACAAAGTGTAAATACTAAGACGATTAGAGGTCTCTCTTCTGCTTAGCTTATCCATCATGTCACAATTCTGGGGGTCGATATCTCTCACGCAAACCATCCTAGTTGAACTTGACATCCCTCAAGTACAAGCCCCAAAGGCCTAAACCAATATCAGACAAACACCCAAGGAATACCTCCTCCGAATTTAGACGATTTATGTGAGATGATACTAGCAAAACAACCAAACAATTGAGCACTTAACCAACTCCGGCTATCCTCTCCAATCTTGCTCCAGAACTATCATTGATCGCATAACTGGCTTTGCATTGTCATCTAGATATATGTGGAAGTCTATCTCGAGTTTTAGGGGGAAAACCCCTAACCTAGTCAAAACATCTGCGTACTCATGGACTACTCCAACGAATCGAAAATCGTCTATAAATACATAAATTGATTCTAGGTAGCTAAGGCAAATTGATCCCTTAGGATCGCACGAAATTTCGAGGGTATTCCCAAGGCAAGTCGAAAGTCTAACTACCCTCCTTTCACAATTACTAGCTAACCCGTCCATGCCTAGAATCAACCCCTAGCCCATGAAACCAAAAACATAAGTATCTCAAATCCTTACAAACCAAAGATAAATGAGCCGAACCATAAATTGGATTTGAGACAATAATGGATCCTCTACTATACAAGTACTAAGGTGCAGAGACTCAACTATGGAAGAGATATAAACGAATGTGAGCGCTAAAATAAAAAAGAATACTAACAGAATGATCAAGAAGAAAAACTAAACTTTTTCAACGGAGACCTTACTACCTCTCTCTCAGGTACGCTGTCGGTGAGAGCATGCATTTGCCCTCCTGAAAATCCTATCATTTGTTCTTGCCCTTGCCCTTAATTATGTGACCATAATAAAGATACTTCCTCTTGTTTCAGGTTTTACTATTTTGTCCTCCCCTCCTTTGTGAACCAAGTCTATATCCATGAATTCTTCTTCCTTGGGTTGTGCTCCTTAGCCAAACTCCCTCATTCTCATCTTTGCCATTCTTGTGTAACTTGTTGACAGGTCTCTTGAAAGCTGCCTCCATCGCATGGAAAATCCTACAAAGCTCGAAAGATAATTAGACGTAGGTGAAACTATTATGACTATGGATGGAGGTTGGGCAATTCTTCGCCTTTTGACAGGTGTCGTAGTCTCATCGAGCCTACGGAACCATGCCGCGATGAGGTTACCTCCCAGAAAGCCAGGAGCCCCGGAGACTCAGGAAAGAAGGAAATAAGGATTCAAACAGAGGGTCAAAAAGAAAATGCATATGGCTTTGGGGAATATGCCTTTAAAACAAAACTTTTCTTTTGAAAATGCTTCTTTTAAAATTGTTTTGAAAATAATTTTTCAAATCTTTTATCTAATCCGGTAACCTTCAGCTCTGATACCAAGTGAAACACCCCGCCTCCGCTAAGGTCACTCATAAAGGGAATGCCTTAACTTCGGTGGAGCATTATAGGTAAAAGATGCAGATAAATTACAAGACAGACAAATAAAGCAGCGGAAAATAAAGACATTTTATAAACAACTTAATTCTGTCAAACTTTTACGACAATTTCCTCAATCATACTTAAATGTAATACATAGAACTTCTGTCTTGATTTAAAAACTTCTAAGAATAAAAGAAGCATAAAAACAATGATATTCTCCAATAAAGCATGAACCAGCCGTAGCAGTGGAAGAGAGAGTCCAAAGCAAATACATCGACTATCTTCGAACTTGGAAAGAAAACTGAGCTAAGTGGTAACATTTCCTCCCTGTGAACCTTGGGGAGGGGAGGAATGGAAGAAAAGAGGCGAAACAAAACTAGGTCAGATATAAGTCTGGTAAGTCCAGTGACTTTCAGCATATAAACAGGCAAAAGCATCATGACATCAATAAACTGAATATAAGACAATATTGTGAGAACAAGGATAACAAGATAGCATACGATTAGTATACATATGATAAGGCAAGATAAACTGAATGCGCTTCTACTCTTTCTCTGCTCCGCTACTACCTTATTATTCTGATTTTTATATCTATCTCTACACCACCTAACTAGTATCCCAACTAGTAATTTGCATAAAATAATAATATGATAATGTGATCCCAATCCCCGCAATTGTGGTAGCCTTCAGGTGTACATCTAGTATGAGGATCTTACCTCAATCAGCCTAATTGCCATGAAGATGTTAGATGTACCCTTAATACCCTATCGTCTGCTCCCTACTTGTATTAATGTTCCATGTGTCTGTGTTAATCGGCCCTATCTTGCGTGTAGATACCTTGTGTTGGTCCCACCATAAGGTGTATCAATCCTTATGATAGCGACCCGACACGATTCAAGATGCACAGTGTATAACTACTGGTACCCAGTGCCTGCTTTTTCCCACTCCGGAATACGTGCACGCCTGTAAACCGTCGGAACCTACACTGACGTACCCCCCGCTGTTGTTTTGACCGCTTATAATCTGCCCAGTAATCGTGCCCCACCCTGCCTAGTTCAGGGTACCGTGATACATCTATGTGGGTTACTGCTGAAATGGGTCCCCGTTACTAGGGTTTCCTATTGGTTATGTTTTGTAGGCCTATATTTACTAATATTACGCACCAACCCGATATGTACTTAACCCTCCCACTGATTCAAGCATGTTTACTTAACGATTAAGTTTAAGGGCCTGTATGTACTGATATTACCCACCTACAATAGATGTACTTAACCCTCCCATCGATTCAAGCATGTTCATTTAACGGTTAAGTTTATGGCCTATATGTACTAATATTACCCACCTACACGAGATGTACTTAACCCTCCCATCGATTCAAGCATGTTTATTAATGGTTATGTTTGTGGGCCTATATGTACTAAAATTACCCACCTACACGAGATGTACTTAACCCTCCAATCGATTCAAGCATGTTTATTAATGGTTAAGTTTGTGGGCCTATATGTAATACGCACCTACACGAGATGTACTTAACCCTCCCATCGATTCAAGCATGTTTATTAATGGTTAAGTTTGTGGGCCTATATGTACTAATATTACCCACCTACACGAGATGTACTTAACCCTCCCATCGATTCAGGCATGTTTATTAATGGTTAAGTTTGTGGGCCTATATGTACTAATATTACCCACCTACACGAGATGTACTTAACCCTCCCATCGATTCAAGCATGTTTATTAATGGTTAAGTGTTCCTATTAACTTAACCCATTCGTTCATCAAATTATATTGGTCAAGTGCTTCTTGTTAACTTAACCCTACGTGTTCATCTTGTTGTATTGGTTAAGTGTCATCAATCAATTCAAGTTAACTTGACCCACCTACTTGTCATGTTACTTTGGTTAAGTGTTGCCTTCTTGTGTTAACTTAACCTTACCATAAATCAAGTTATATTGGTTAAGTGTTGCCCCCTTGTTTTAACTTAACCTTACCATAAATCTAGTTATACTGGTTAAGTGTTTCTTATTACTCAACCCTACCCATTCATCTTGTTATATTGGTTAAGTGTTTCTCATTAACTTAACCCTAGTCATTCATGTTATATTGGTTAAGTGTTCCTATGAACTTAACCCAAGTCATTCATGTTATACTGGTTAAGTGTTCCTATGAACTTAACCCTAGTCATTCATCTTGTTCATTAGCATTAATTGATTTATTAATGCACCAACCTCTCACATTAGATATGTGTTGTTGCGGTTACTGGATGTGCCGAATGGTTCCGAGCAGTTTTACACCACAACTCAATCTAACCTCGGGTTTTTCTTGGGCATGATGCACTAACCTCTCACATTAGATAGGTGTTGTTGTGGTTATTGGATGTGTCGGGCGGTTCTGGGCAGTTTTACACCACAACTCAATCTAACCTCGGGTTAGGCATATTCATCTTTTCACTAATTTAAATATTTACAGTTTATATGTAAATTATTTGCAATTATCATATATACTCAATTCTATATTTTTCATGCTAATTGCCAAATTCACCAAAACTAGTCATGTTCCAATTCTCAAGTTATGCCCGATTAAGCCAATTGCTAGTTATGGCCCCCAATTTCAATTTCGAGTTATTACTAAAAATAGGCTACACCTAATCTTCCCAAGTTTGCAATAATAGTCATGCCCCAATATCCCCAATATACATTATGCTTAGCGTCTTAGCCAATGGTTATGCCCAATCTAGATTAATATTCCGATTTACAGTTTGCGCCGAATCTAGATTTAATATTTCCATTTACCCCAAGTTCGCAACAAAGACAATTATGCCCCAAAATCATAAGTTACAAAATTATGTTCCACCATTACCAAATAGACTATCCTCCAATGCCCCCGCATTCCAATCGCACATACAATAAGTTTTAGCCTAGATTCGAGGTTAATCTAGATTCATAAAATAAAGGGGACGAAAGAGGAACATAAACGAGAGTAGGCCTAAAACAGGCATTAAAATGATAGATCTGTCAAACATTTTGGTCCTAAGAGGATTACAGATCTGTTAGAGTTGGGGTATAACAAAGATAGATCTGGAAAAAATGGCGGAAATAACCTCATAAACATATAGATCTAATATAAATAATATCATGAACCTACAAGGATTATTTATCAGATGTCCAACAAAGCTTGGCAAGATTAAATAATAACTTCCTAGGTACGTAAATCATTGATTTAATAGAAAGATAGGAATTAATCTGAAAGATTTGTCTTATGGACTTAGATCCATTTCAGTACATGCCAAAATCACTATTAGGTGTTTAAATCTGAAAATAACTTGGACTTACATGTTTACAGTTCGATTTACACCCAAAACCCAAGTCATATGTCCAATATATTTTATGCCTCAAATCTCAAGTCATATGTCCAATACTTTATGCCTCAGATCACAAGTCATATGTCCAATAATTTATGCTTTAAATACAACATGTGTCATGTCCTCAAATTAGTTACAACTCAATTATGCCCAATTATACTCAATTTAATAGTTTTCCCAAATTTTAGTGCTGGTCATGTCCAAATCACATTTTATGCCCAATTTTGTTTCCAACGCATGTTCATATCTTATGAGATCTAGCTCAGGCTCGCAGTAGCCTGGCTATAAAACAAAAAGGGAAGAAGGAAAGAAGAGACAAAGAATGGACATAATATTATCAATGAGACAGATCCAAAGGATATAGAAAGACAGGCATAATCTCAGATCCAGATTTATTACAATGTCAGAATCACAATTAACTTTTATTTCTAAAAGTAACGTGAACTTTCAAATTACAGAACGGTCTTGAATTCTGGGATCTGTATTCTGAAACTGAATAGCTCTCCCTTGAAGTAGACTATTTATTCTTCTAATTTAGATTTGATTTGATTCTTAGAAATAGTTGGTGAAATAGCCTTTGAATCTCTACTAGAATTCTAAATTTGATTTCTACGAAGGACTTGAGCAGCATAACCCCATCATTGATTTATTTTGATATGAATTAAGGTAAAGTATAGGCGTAATGAAGTTGTGTGTAGAGAAAGTGAGGTTTGGGGGTGTTTAAATAGCTTAGGAGCAACGAATCTGGTCAGAACGGGCGTCTAAATGCAGAAAAATGAATCTGTCCATGGATCTGAAAAAGATGAGGAGGTCGACCGTATGGTCGACCTGTGTAACCCAGGTCGACCTGGGTCCTGGGTGGGAAATTTCCCGCCCAGCCCGGGTGTGTGTTTTGAATTTCGAATTTGAATTTCAAGCTGAGCTGTTTTATTTTATTCAAACCCCTGAAACTTCTGAAGGTCATAACTTCTTCATACGGAGTCTGATTTACGCAAACTCGGAGTTTATCTCAAGCAGAATTCCGAGACGAACTCAATGGAGTAACCCATTTCCCTTACTTATTCTCTTAAAAATTAAGTATACTTTAATTTGTTACATTAATGTTCATAGAAAATAGGGGTGTTACAGTATATGTCCCTTATCTAATGCAAAGATCAAGCGGTCTACTGATTCAGTTGGCCTCCTTAATGCAAAACATGATAGTGCCATGCATCCATTATGTATGCAAAAGAATCCTAATGATACATATCATTTCTATATGAGTGCACCACCATTCATTCAAATGCAACATCCATATGATAACACATTCAATATACATCCATTAACTTAAATATGCACACTCATTCATATGCAATATGAAAATGATTGAGCTGATCTAGTGCCTAATATGTGTGTAAATGCATCCATGAGCAACCACTAGCAAATACTTACATCCACTTGCATCCACCAAACATAACATGCCTCAAACACATGTTTACAACCATAGGATTTTCTACCTAAAGGTCGAAGATATAATCGAGAGGATACACTAAACGATAGAACAAGTACAAATGAATTGGTAGAAAAAGGAGAAGTTAAGAACATACCCTCAAAAAGGGAAGGGTACAATGCGTGTATCTTGTCTTCAGTATCCCAAGTCACGTCTCCTTGATCATCTCCCCACTGGACTTTAACCAACTTGACCTCCCGGTTGCGTAATTTCTTGACCTCCGATCCAAGGATGCATGTAGGAACTCGTCTAACCATGGCATCTCGCTCTACTTCTGCTTCTCTAAGCATGCTCGGATCTACTACTTCTGCGGTATCGTGTAAACACTTCCTCAAATGCAACACATGAAATACGTCATGAACAACGCTAAGCTTCTCATGAAACTTCACTCTGTAGGCCATCTGTCCAATTATTTCTGGAATGAGAAATGGCCCTACGAACCTTGGTGCCAATTTCCTTACAAATCCAAAATGAACCACATTCCTCGATGGTGAAACTTTAATAAAAACCATATCTCCAACATCGAACTCAAGATCGGTTCGTCTCTTATCAGCGTATGACTTTTGCCGGTCTTGTGCCGTCTTCATGCGTCTTCGAATCAAGTCTATCTTCTCCAAAGTTTCCCTAACCATTTTGGACCCAAGCAAAATCTTATCCGTAGACTCCCACCAACAAGTCGGTGATCAGCAAGGTCGTCCATATAGAGCTTCAAAAGGTGTCATGCCGATACTAGTCCGATAGCTGTTGTTATAGGCGAACTCTACTAATGGGAGGTGTTCCTCCCATGTTCCTCCAAAGTCCAAGATGCATAATCTCAAAAGATCTTCTAGAATACGATTCATTCTTTCTATTTGGTCGTTCGTCTGAGGGTGATAAGCGGTGCTCAAACACAATTGCGTTCCTACTGCCTCTTGCAACCTCTTCCAAAACTCACTAGTGAAAATGAGATCTCGATCGCTTACGATACTAGAAGGTATGTTGTAATGATGAACTATCTCTCGGAGATAAACAAATGCTAACTGTTAGATCAAAAAATGGCTCTAACACCCAAATTGTCGTATTTTGAGCATAAGATATGAAGAAATAATCGAAAAATAGAGAAAAAAGCAAGACAACGAGATTTTTATAGTGGTTCGGCGTTAACGAGCCTATGTCCACTTCATATTTTCTCATTTCACTCATGGATTACAATTACAATGAATATTGTCTTTCAATCACTTGAATTTAATGAATAACTCTCTCTGAATCCATTGAATTTATTGAGGAAGATGGTGGTTATTCATGGAGAAGTGTTGGCTATGGCAGCCATGGATGAGGAGATGCCAAAAAGTCCTCTGAAAATGCCCTCTGAAGGTGTATTTATAGCTGTAGGAAAGCTCCTGGGAGGACTGGTTCGTGATGGGGTACGTGGCAGGCGATCCAGAAAAATAGGAGAGCCAGTAGCCTTGAGAATAGGTCAAAACGAGCTGCGTTTGAACAGGTCCGAAGGTCGGATCGCGGTCATGGGTCGGATCGCGGTCATGGGTCGGATCGCGGTCATGGGTAGGATCGCGGTCATAGGTCGGATCGCGGTCATGGGTCGGATCGCGGTCATAGGTCGGATCGGATCGCGTATGCAAGGGCGGATCAGATCGCGGTCATATGCCAGCTTACACCCGTTCACGAAAATGGGCGTAACTTTCAAACCGTAAGTCCGATTGAGCCAAACCAAAGCTCAAACTGAAGCTAATTCAAAGGGCTACGAGTATATGAGGTGAATAGATCCAAATAAGGTCATTTGATAGGGGTTTCGGGCCAGTTTATACTGATGTTGTGATTTTGACCAAACTGCCTTGTGTCTTTTGACGATGCTTCCAATGCCAGAGAGCGATGTTATCCAGAGATTCCATATGAGACAGCATTTACCCAGAGGTGTGTCAACATGATCTTTGCTTTGGGTAGCCTGGTCACAAAGCAGGATAACATTTTGCCCCCCATAGTACATCTTATCGAAGATAAGATGTGCTTTGAATATGTTGAGCTAAATCTCTCTGGAACGTCATTTATCCTTGAGAAGGCTTTATCCAACTATTGCATTGCTTCCCTGGGAGCTAGTCAGGCCAAGTTCCACGGAAGGAGTATTCGAGATGATCAAGAAATCGTTTAAACCTTGTCGGATCAAAAGATCTAATTCATCCGTCAGATGTCATGCTAAATCGTTGGCTCCTGAGCGTGATTCTACACACACAGGTCGTTGCCAAACAACATCATCATTCTATGCAAGCCAAGCGCGTGGTAGGGTTGGACTTTCTTTTTCATATGAGCTAATGTATGAAGTAGCCAACCAAATCATGGGGCAATGTAAGAATCTTTGGGCTCTGAGCTAACAACTGGACTATTGGGACAAAGCATATCAGATTCAACGTATGAATTTGTCATTTATTCTCAAGTTTGGATTATCTTGATATCTTGGTATTGATCCAAGATCTTAAAATCGCATTGAATCGTAACAGTAGGGAATCTGAAGGCCATGATCACTCTGGATCGTGGTCAAAGGAATCCGCGATCGCTCTGGATTGCTTCGCAATTCAATAATCATATGCAAGTCAGTAAGAGACGTTATTAAAATTATGTGGACCAGTGCCTATAGGATCGTCACCATCGCAAGGTAGTAGATAGGTTTATCACACCTTCCATTCAGTGTAGTTTGAGTCTTTAAGTTCACATTCGATCCACAAGCTAGCTCTCTTGGTCGGCAAAGATGAGTAAGGTTGTACTCCGGAGGCATGACATACATGTTTTGAATCCCATTTCATGCCAGGATTGTCTTCAAAGTTAGTTTATGAACCGACACTTGTGCTCTCAGTGCCATCGGAGGACAAGCGAGGTCAGTACTTATGCCCCCAGTATCGATGGGGGTTGAGTTGAGTCAATAAGGCATTTAATCTTGAAGATTTTATACTTCCTGTCATTGCGTCTGGTAAGAGTTGCAGGTTCAACAATCTTAGTCGACCCATATCATTCTGTATTGTTTCTCAATTTAGCAAAAATCGGAATTGTATATGCGAGTGGTTGAACCACATTTGCTTTGATATCATCTCTTCTCTTTAGTCAGATAGTGAGGATTGCCTCATCGGGCATCAGCGACTTCGGTTACTCTCATCAGATCAGTTGCGGAGTCAAGTAAAGTTGTTGAATACGAGTGAATAAATGTCGTTATGAAGTTAGTTGGGCCCCACCGTTTATGCTTCAGCATAGTCCGAAATGGTTATCACAGTCTTATTGAGTCTCTTTCTCATGCTCGGTTCAATTGTGCTTGACAAACAAGATCATAGGCTCGATAAGTGGTATAGATTCTCTTTGGAATTGCACATTCTTGTCATTGTTTTCCAGGGCTTTTCCTTTGTCCTTATCGTTTCAGGAATTAGAAGGTACTCCATTCTTTAGTCAGGAAGGCATCTAGGTCATTCGTCTCGACGCTAACACCTTTTTGTCATGAAAGTCTATCCACTTTAGGGTTGAATTCATCAAAATCTCTGAGCAAGTCTTGTTATAGAGAAAATTTAAAGTCCAGGGGAATAACAGGGGATCCTGACGTCCCACGTGCGAGGGCTGTAATTGTTGTTATCCATATCATCCCGAGAAGTGCCGCCTCTCGAGAGGCGCCGAATCAAACTAGCGAGCAAATTGTCATCAAAGAATTGATGCACATTATCAAGATCCTGGCTGGTACCCCCAGCATCGAATCTGAGATTACAAAGGGGGTCTTTGCTGATTTCTTGTTTCCACGTCGATATTGCCCCCGGGTCATGGTTCGAGTCATTCGACCTGACCGGGTTCCTGTTTTTCGAAGTGTTGTGTTCTTTCTTGGAGCTGAGTATGAAATGTCGCTCGAGTATTCATTTGAGTTGGAGTTAAAACTGGTCGTGCATGATCTGAGTTTGTCACAATTCTTGCATTCTCATCTAGGATGTTGCAGGTAGCTGTTCCATTGCCCGTGTTTCCATCCATGACGTAGGGAATCGAAACCGCATGTTGCGCGCCTGCTGATTGGTTTGTGTTCAACCCAAGATGATGGTTGATATCTGGCTGTGCCAAGTTCGTCACTACCTGAACTTCAATTTTATCATTTCCAGCGAATTGATGATTGTTGCTCGGCCTTCCAGTTCATTCCTGAAATAGGTGAAGTTCGGCCTCGGGCTTCTTGATTCTACACGAGCATTAGCCGTCAATCAGGCTTTTGTCATTCGGCTGGGAACGGAGGCATCGAGTAATTGAACTATGCTGCTCAAGGCTCGTATCATGTGCCCCCTATCCACAGGGGGTTTTGTTGAGCAGTACACTTCGAATTCATGTCTTCTCTGGATTCATGTTCACTTCTCGCATTAAGAGCCGGAGTTGAGTGCAAAAATGAATTGTTGGTATTCAGCCCATGCTAAGCCCTAGTCTCCCATCCAAGCTCCGAGGACAGAAATCAAGCGGTGAAGGGTCAGATTGTAGTCGCCTCGAGTACTCCCGTTTTCTCTTTGCATCAAGGGAAAGGTCGGGCACGAAATGGTTGCATCATGTTCAATTATTACGTGGGATATATCCAGCCTTATCTGAGCTTCCCATTCTGGAAGTAAGTTGGGATCAGCAGATGGACGTTCTCTTTGCATCTGCTTTCTGGTCTTCCAGGGGCCTGCATCATCCTTCTAGACGCAACCCTTTGTTCGTTTTCCATTAGCATGTTGCCATCGTTGCGAGTGAGGCCCTCGCGTTTTTGACTAGTTATCTTTTGTAAACCTGCATTTAGTAATAAAAAATTTGTTTCTTTCGCATTGTTTTGTACCTGCGAATGGGCAAATAAGTCATGAAGCGTTATAAGTAGCCAATGCAATTATAAATGAAAATGCACTAAAGTAGTATGTGTGTATAGGTATGCTCCCAATCAATCATTAACTTAGTGCCTGGCCAGGACTTTGTTGAGGATTGATTAGGATCTTAACTGTTTTGCCCCCATGTCCGGACATGGAGGATCCGGGCTTGGAGTTCAGTCAGTCCCCCGACACTCTGGCGGGGTAGGAGCCCTTGTGGCGCTAAGTCTCTAACGCCTTTATACTCTCTCTGGAGTTCGAACTCAGCTTACAATATGCTCCCCAATCCTTCAGCGGGGTAGGAGTTCTAGCTTGTTTCATGATATGCTCAACGATCCTTCAGCGGAGCAAAAATTATGGGGGTTGCTGAGTCTCCATCACCTTTCTCAGCACTTAATCATAGACGCTTTTATACTCTCCTGGCGGCCGCCAAGGTTAGAGTTCGAGCTCATCAGTTCCGTCGCTCCCCGATCCTTCAGCGGGGTAGGAGCTCTTTCTCAACGCTCAATCGGAGACGCTTTTATACTCTCTCTCTGCTCTGGAGAGTTAGAGTTCGAGCTCAGCAGTTCCGTCGCTCCCCGATCCTTCAGCGGGGTAGGAGCTCTTTCTCAGCGCTCAATCAGAGACGCTTTTATACTCTCTCTGCTCTGGAGAGTTAGAGTTCGAGCTCAGCAGTTCTGTCGCTCCCCGATCCTTCAGCGGGGTAGGAGCTCTTTCTCAGCGCTCAATCGGAGACGCTTTTATACTCCCTCTCTACTCTGGAGAGTTAGAGTTCGAGCTCAGTAGTTCAATCGCTCCCCGATCCTTCAGTGGGGTAGGAGCTCTTTCTCAGCGCTCAATCGGAGACGCTTTTATACTCTCCTCGCTTTCGCCGAGGTTAGAGTGTTGTCGAGGCGGTTCCTATCATGGTGCACCTTCGCGCCTTGTGGACGTCATCTTCGCGTCCTTTATACTCTCTCTCGAATCATGAGAGTTAGAGTCATGGATCGAGCGGTCTTCAATCAGGCATGCCCTTCAAACTCATCCAAGGTTTATATTTTAATCCAAGCTCTGAGGATTAAAGTCAGATAGACAAACAGTTGGAAAACGTTTGCCAAGGCTCTGCGTTCCTCCGAACAGTCTTTGGGAGGATTGGTTGGCACCAAACTTCGGGTACCTGCGTCATTCATATCACACGAGTTAGTCATGTCAATAACTCGGAAAGCATGTGAAAGTAAATTGCATGATTGAAAAGTGAGCATATCAAGGGGCAATATTGCCTCCTTTATTTGAATTCATGTAATCCGGTGGCGTCGAGCATAGGATCGAGCCATGTAGGCGGTCACACCGCGTTCATCTGGAGTTGGTCTACGACTTTGCGATTCAATGATTTATGTATAATTGTCTTGCGGTCTGCCACGTGTAAGCCAAGGATTTGATGATCATTCCGAATTTACCTTTAGCTATATGACTTTCTTTAGACGGGGGGCATGACTTTGCTAGCGAGCAGTTCAGTCGGGCCCGTTATGGCAGTGCTCCATAATTCTGCATGCGGGTGTTAAAAGTCTGATCGATACCAGATCCAAGGTACCTACACCATCCACATATTATTTCATCTGAGTTAATTACATCAATAACTCATAAAGGATGCAAATATAAGAGTCATGGTTATAGAATAATCCTGTTAAAGGAATGAGTATCATTCTGAGTGAAAAATGGCGTTGCATATTCATTGCAGGTCCATTTTGCTTCGCCCTATCTCTGCCAATGAAGGGCTGCCAAAGTCTTTTAGTTGATGAGGAATCTTTTTTCAAATTATCATGGGGGCGGTAGTCCCAAAAAATGAATAGACCTTGATCAGGGTCTTGAGATGGCAAAGGCGGCTAAGTAGGTACTATAAACGAGTGATGAGGTCGCATCTCTTTTTGAATCGCCTCTTTTCCTCCTATGCTACGGTTAAGGATAGAGTGTCAGGAAGTCATGACTGTATCGTTAATGGTAGCACAACGTCGCATTGGTGCTAAGAAATAGGATAACGCTGTTGGTGAGATAATCATATCTCACTAATTTGCTGATATGCCTTCGATTCCATATTGGGGGCAAGAATTAAATACTCAATTTGCTACTCTTCGGGCAAGAAAAAGGCAGTTGGCTGTGCAAACTCTTGATGTGTTAGCTTTGAATTGGATGATTTATTCTCGAGCGATTCATGCTCAAATCTCTAGTTGCCCCCAGCGTCCGGGGAATGAGTTTGCTTGTCATATATTCGATGAAAGGAGTGGAAGTGTGAATCTTCACTTTCTAGCTTCAAAATGCCGTTCATCAGAAGTTTCACTCATGTACATCTCCCATTTAACGGGAAGTTGACTAGTGATTTCGACGAATCATTCAGGGCAGCGGATTTAGCAATGAGGCTCATTGATGTCTATCTCGGAGCAACCTTCCAAGGAAAATAAGCCATGTCGCCTTGCATGCCTTTCACTTCACCTTGTCAGATGCATTCTGTGCTGTAGGAAGTTCATCATGGGGTTATCCATGACTCTCTTCCGGGTTCGGTCTCCAACGCTGGATCAACTTCCATCTGATCAATGGTTGTGTTTTATAGTGTCTTGATAGGGATCATCTCTATATTTTCTAGATTGTCGGACCCTTCTAACTTGGTCAGATTATCCGCCTTCTGATCTTCTGCTCGTAGGACATGAGATATGTTGTAACGTTCCAATACATCCAACAGCCCTTCTTCCGGTTCTAGACAAGCTGCGAGTGGTGGTTCCTGCGCCTGGAATTCCTTTCGAGCCTGGTGAAAAACGATATAAAAGTCATAAAATATGTTCGATGCCACTATTCCCAACTCCTTAGCGAATTTCAATTCGATAATCAGGGTATCGTCTTCGGAACGGTTGTTAGTAGCGGAGAATTTCAATCGCAAGGCATAGTAAATTGACCGTCCTTCAGGAGTTATTAATAAGACACCGGCGTCGGACAGTCGATCATTCTCTACACCGTCTGATTACAACTTCCAGGTGCCTCAGGTCGCTGCAAGTCCTGTCGTAGTGGCTAATCAGTGTGTATCACAATCATATGAACCTGGAAATAGTAGGGGAGCTTCCTTTTGGGCGGACTTTGTTCAAATCTGAGAAATCGTTGCATGTGCACCATTTTCCATTAGCATTCTTGACGAGGATGGGATTTGATATCCAAGCGGGATGTGTGGCACCTCATATAAAACCATTGCCTCTTAGCATTCTGACTTCTTCTTTCAAGGCAGATGCTCTCCCTGGATCGAGCATACGTCTTGTTTGCTTGGCAAGAGCACACTTCAGGTTTATACTTGACAAATGACTCATAATTTATGGTAGAATTCCGCGAATATCAACAAGGGTCCAAGCGAGCATATCCAGGCTCGCCTGTAGAAAGCATGTCAGTTCCCTGGTTCAGAAGAGGTCTAAATGAGATCCAATTTCAAGACCTTGGTTAGGTCGGTTTCACCAATCGGCATATGTGCAGTTGCTTCATTAGATGTCACACTGCTGCATCCCGAATCATCATCCTTTCTGGGATCTATGTCTTCGGATGATCATCGGGCAATTCCTTTTGTGATGCCCCATTTATTCGCAATATTGACACCTCCTTCACACTCCATTTCGTCTGGAGGGGAAGCGTCCTTGGGATTCACGCCATCTCTACTGCGTAGCATATTCCATCCGGCCAAATAATCGGCTTCTCCAATAACTTGGTCACCATAGACCATTCCCGCTCCATCTTCGGTTGGCCTATTTAGCACTAGGCACTAGGGTGCAATGTAGGCTCTGAATTCTGTTGGAGCTGGTCTGTCTGAACCTTGATCAGATGAGCTTGAACATGATAGCATAACTTGTGAGGCTTCAAGTAATGTTCGTATATCCTGTCACAACTATTGTATGAAGTGGAGAGCTAATGGTTGATTCATATTTGCGTTGATCTCGAGCTCTCGTCTCTTGACCAAGGTCATATAGTGGCTGGTGAGCAGTCAATGTTGCTATCATCCGGGCAAGGATCCCTAGGTCCAATCATGGCTTGCAGTGATTCAACTGGTATCTGACTCTGGGCACCAAAGCGTGTTGATCTAAACCTTATTCGATGGCAATCAATCTTTGTTGTTGGGTATCCCATTATTGAAAATCATGATCATTGGGATCTTCTGAGTCATCTTCAGAATAGTGTCCGGATTGTTCTATGTCAATGTCATCTGGGATTTCGCCTGTAGGACAGGTTTAAGTCACGTAAACTAGGTGATCACTATTCGTTCAGGAGCATCATCAGTTGCATTTGGGAAATATGCACACCATTGGAGCTTTGGAAGAGGAGGTTGCCAAGAGATAATCATTATCTCGTATACCGTCATATCCAGCGTGCCGAATCTTTCCAATAGCTCCTCACATTGAATAACATCAGTATTAAGTGTTATGGCTCTAGAAAGAATCCTCAGAATACCTACCGAATCTTGGTCGATAAGCATTTGTGATAATTGTGGGTCAAAATGTACTCCGAGCCGAAGGCGAGCCGTGCTCCGAGCCGAAGGCGAGGCCGTCAGCGGGTCCGGGGCCCCGCAGTCCCGACGGCGATCGACCTAACCTAAGTCCCGCCGGCGGGGGTCCGGGGCCCCGCACGATTTTTTCGATTTTGGAAGATAGAGCCTTTTCTGAAATGATCTGAAAATTACATTTTTTCCAAAAAATGTCACTTTTTTGGGTCGGGTCGCGACCCTTGTTCTTCACCACTTTTCTGGGTCGCGGTTCGCTACTGTCGTCTGGTTCGTGGCTCGGATCGTCAATTAATCAATGTCTTCGGATCGGATCGCGGATCCTACACCAGGTCAGGTCGTGAAGGTCACTCTGGGCCCGGGTCGTGGAGGTCGTTCTGCGAACTACGAATCGGATCGTGATGGCTCTTTGGGCTCCGTTCGTGGAGGTCGTTCCGCGAGCTACGAATCGGATCGTGATGGCTCTTTGGGCTCCGTTCGTGGAGGTCGTTCCGCGAACTGCGAATCGGATCGTGATGCCCCCTGCGATCCGCGAACCGCGAACCGGCCACCTGCTCTAACCTGCTCCTGTGCATTTTCTTTATTATCCTCATTTGGTCGTGAAGCTTGTGAACCCTTAGCTTTTTTTTTGAAGGTATGAAGCTCTAATTTTCTGAAATCAATGAAATATTCAAAAATGGTAGAAACGCAGACTGTTTTCTTCGAACTTTCAAATCCAAATAGTAGAATAGCAATCCGATAGGTTGAGAATTCGGCTCTCAATGAATGCACCAAAATGTTAGATCAAAAAATGGCTCTAACACCCAAATTGTCGTATTTTGAGCATAGGATATGAAGAAATAATCGAAAAATAGAGAAAAAGCAATACAACGAGATTTTTATAGTGGTTCGGCGTTAACGAGCCTACGTCCACTTCATATTTTCTCATTTCACTCATGGATTACAATTACAATGAATATTGTCTTTCAATCACTTGAATTCAATGAATAATTCTCTCTGAATCCATTGAATTTATTGAGGAAGATGGTGGTTATTCATGGAGAAGTGTTGGCTATGGCAGCCATGGATGAGGAGATGCCAAAAAGTCCTCTGAAAATGCCCTCTGAAGGTGTATTTATAGCTATAGGAAAGCTCCTGGGAGGACTGGTTCGTGATGGGGTACGTGGCAGGCGATCCAGAAAAATAGGAGAGCCAGTAGCCTTGAGAATAGGTCAAAACGAGCTGCGTTTGAACAGGTCCGAAGGTCGGATCGCGGTCATAGGTCGGATCGGATCGCGGTCATGGGTAGGATCGCGGTCATAGGTCGGATCGCGGTCATGGGTCGGATCACGGTCATAGGTCGGATCGGATCGCGTAGGCAAGGGCGGATCGGATCGCGGTCATATGCCAGCTTACACCCGTTCACGGAAATGGGCGTAACTTTCAAACCGTAAGTCCGATTGAGCCAAACCAAAGCTCAAACTGAAGCTAATTCAAAGGGCTACGAGTATGAGGTGAATAGATCCAAATAAGGTCATTTGATAGGGGTTTCGGGCCAGTTTATACTGATGTTGTGATTTTGACCAAACTGTCTTGTGTCTTCTGACGATGCTTCCAATGCCAGAGAGCGATGTTATCCAGAGATTCCATATGAGACAGCATTTACCCAGAGGTGTGTCAACATGATCTTTGCTTTGGGTAGCCTGGTCACAAAGCAGGCTAACACTAACCATGCCGCTGTTCTTTTACTCTTAATGGGAATGAAATGGGCAATCTTGGTAAGTCTATCTACTAGTACCCAAATCCCCGTATTACCCTTCCTTGACCTCGGCAACCCGTCGACGAAATCCATGGAAACACTTTCCCGTTTCCACTGTGGAACCAAGGGTGAAGCAAACCACCAAGCTTCTTTTGCTCAGCCTTGACTTGCTGGCACACTAAGCATCTAGAAACGAACTCAGCCACATCCTTTTTCATTCCGGCCCAAAAGAAAACTCGCTTCATGTCCTTATACATCTTGTCGCTACTGAGGCGTATGGTCATCTTAGAACGATGTGCTTCTTCAAGGATTGTCCTCATCAAACTCTCGTCTCGTAATACGCAAAGTCTCCCATCTCTACGCAACCAACCTTTGTCATCTATAGTATACCTACTAAGATGGCTCGAAGATTCCCCTCTTATGAGCTTGTCTACTATCTCTATCAACTGTGGGTCATCTCGTTGTGCCGCACCTATATGTCCCAAAAGCCTAGGTCGTACCTCTAACGATACCAACCAACCGGGTACATAATCGATAGAGGGTCTAAAGTCAAAGGTAGAGATATACTCTAAACTCTGCCGCACGACAAACAAAGGACTCAAAGTCAACCTCTTTCTACTCAAGATGTCAGCTACAACGTTACCCTTGCCAGGGGTATATATAATCTCAAAATCGAAGGATGCTAAGAACTCCATCGACCTCTGTTGCCTTAAGTTTAGATCTTTGTGAGAGAACAAGTATTTTAGTGACTTATGGTCTGTATACAACTCAAACCTCTCTCCAAGAAAATAGTGACGCCAAGACTTAAGCGCAAAAACTATGGCAGCTAACTCTAAGTCATGGGTAGGGTAATTCTTCTCACGGACCTTTAACTGCCTTCCACCATAGCATATCACCCTTCCCTCTTGCATCAAAACTGCGCCAAGCCCTGTCCCGCCAACATCGGTATACACTGTGAATGGTTTACTCCCATCCGGCAAAACTAAAACTGGAGCTGTCGTCAATGCCCTCTTCAAACGTTGGAAAGCATCGTCACAATCAACATCCCAAGAAAAGTTCAAATTCTTTTTCATCAATCGTGTAAGTAGGGCTGATATCTTTGCAAAGTCCTTGATGAAATTTCTGTAATAGCCTGCCAAACCAAGAAAACTTCTTACTTCCGTTGCGTTCCTAGGAATCTTCCAATCTTGGATTGCTACCACCTTCGCGGGATCCACTGCTATCCCTTCCTTGGAGACCACGTGTCCTAAGAACCTCACTTCCTTTCTCCAAAAATGACATTTAGGGAACTTAGCTTTGAGTTGATGTGCTCGAAGGGTCTGTAAGACTTCCCTAAGATGTAGGGCATGTTCTTCCTCGCTTCTAGAGAATATCAAGATATCATCCACAAAGACCACCGCAAACTTGTTTAGAAACCCCCTAAACACCCTACTCATCAAGTCTACAAAATAAGTGGGTGCATTCGTCAAACCAAAAGGAATGACGAGCCATTCGAAGAAACCGTCGGGAGTCCTAAAAGCAGTCTTATCTATACTATACTTAGCTACCCTCAACTGATGAAATCCTGTAGCTAAGTCCAACTGCGAGAAAACCGAAGCACCAACCGATCGAACAAATCATCTATCCTCGGCAATGGGTGTCTGTTCTTCTTCGTGAGCTTATTCAGCTCTCTATAGTCCATGCTTAATCTAAGTGAACCATCAGCCTATGTAGAAAAACCAACAGGAGCACTCCACTCCGAGATACTTCTTCTTATGAACCCTTTCTCAAGCAACTCTTTCACTTGTTTACTAAGCACCCTCGTTTCTCTTGGAGCCATATGGCGCACAGGCAATGCAACTGGCTTTGCATTGTCCACCAAATATATATGGAAATCTATCTCGCGTTTTGGAGGTAAGCCCCTAACCTCCTCAAAGACATCTGCATACTCACGGACTACTCGAACAGATTGCAAATCATCAATAGATGTGTCAAGAGATTCTAGGTAGCTAAGCATAACAGAACCCTTAGGATCGCATGAGATATCGAGGGTATTACCCAAACTAGTCAACAGTCTAACTACCCTCTTTTCACAGTTGAGAATGACATCATACCTGGCTAGCCAATCCGTTCCTAGATTCAACCCATAGCCCGTGAAGCCAAGCACATAGGCATTGCATTCAAACTCAACGATATACACATATATTCTCAAATCCCGACATAACATAGAAAGATGAGCCATACCCCCAATAGGATTTGAGACAAAACGGGACTATACTAGTATCTAGGTGCAGAAACTCAACAACAGAAGCAGATATAAACGAATGTGAAGCGCAAGAATCAAACAAAGTACGAACAGGATGATTGAAAAGGAAAATCAAACTTTCAACAGAAATGTTTCTACCTCTCTCTTTCCTAGGTGCCATGATAGCATGAACCTGCCCTCCAGAAGTAGATCTTGTCCTCTGTCCTTGCCCTTGTCCTTGCCTCCTTAGGCAGTCTTTAATCATATGTCCTGCCTCACCACATTGGAAGCAACCCTTCTTCTTCTTCTTCCTACAGTCCTTCTTCAAATGGTCAGGTATTCCATAATTGGGATACTTCCTTTTCTCTGAACCCTTGTTATCCTTACCGCCTTTCTTTTGTCGTTGTGCCTTCTTTGGATCCCTTTTTTTATCCTGTTCCTTATCTACATTAGCACCTTTCTCCTCTTCATGTATCAACTCCATATCAACAAGATTCTTGAAAGTAGCCCTCATAGGTATATGGGACGTAGCCAACCCGTGTAATGGTTCATTCAGACCCTTGACAAATCTCAAGGCCTTCTTATGTGGTGTATTAACTAATTCCATACCGAATCTTGCGAACTGGTTAAACTTGTTAACGTACTCCTTCACAGACAAACTCCCTTGTTTCAAAGCCAAGAACCTCTCCATGTATAAACTCTCCTCTTCTTGTGAAAGAAATTTCCACTCGAACCTTTGCCTAAAATCCATCCACATCTCCGCTGCACGTTCTCCATTAGTTACTTCCCACCAAAAGGAAGCTTCATTCTTCATTAACCAAGCAGCTAGCTGAACCTTCCTTCCCTCGTCTATCTCAAAGATACCAAACAAATTCTCCACTTCCTTAAGCCAATTCCTAGCCTCAACAAACGTCTCAGTTCCATAAAACGGTTTTCCTCCCATCGCACGGAAGTCTTTGCATATCTTAGAAAAAGCATCTACACGGGGAGGAGGAGGAGTAGCGGCTGCAGCTGAGGGAGGAGGGACGTCTATTGGGCTAGCGGAAGTAGCCCTAGCCTCCAAATACCTTCTAAAGCAGCCTGATATCTGTACGCCCTCAGGTATAACGGTTCCCCAGACATGCTGGAAGGAAAAAGGAAGATATTCAAAACAGAGAATCGAAAGATAGATATATGGCTTTTTGGGGATTATGTTTTTCATAATAAACCTTTCTCTTGAAATACCCTCTTTAAAACATTTTTTAAAAAATACTTTTGAAAATGGTTTTCAAAATCTTTTATCTGTTCTGGTAACCTTCAGCTCTAATACCACGTGTAACACCCCACGTCCATTAATGTCACTCGTAAAGGGAATGAATTAACTTTCATGAAGTATTATAAGAGTATAGAACAGAATATCACAAGACAGATATATAAAATGATACTTAAGAAAATTCAAAATTTATTCATTGCAGCGGAAAGGCAAAACATGTCTGGTTACAATATCAAAACCATATACTAGAGCCAAGTACACAAATATCCATCTTGTACAAAATTATTATCAGAGTACATAAAAGTAAAACCATAATACCATTCCAAATAGCCATAATGGAAAAGAGATAAAGCTGAGCAATACTTTCAACACTTCCAAGCACTTCAAGAAGAAAGGAATCTAAGTCAAGCTTCACTAATCCCACCCTGAGGACCTTGCGGGGGGGGGGGGGGGAGAGAGAGAGAAAGAAAAGAGGCGAGACAAAAGGGGTCAGACATAAGCCTGGCGAGTCTAGTGACTTTAACAATATAATCAGTAAAGTGACGGGATCAGAACATAAACTGGATATGAGAGATGACTGCAACATAAGCAGATATGACAAGGTAAACAAGGTAAGTAAGATAGAACATCGGATGCTTTCCTAACCAATATAAGATATGCTCTGCACCGTACCAATATCTTCAGATTTAGTACATCTGATTTTATATATTATACAAATTTTGATTAGTTATTCATAACCATTTTCAACTATAATCTTATTCGATTATAATTACAAACAACACATCCCATATATTATAATAATTCAAGTATATATATATTTCGTTTATATCAAAATATATTTTGTGTAAAATTATTTCATTTACCCTCTTTTCAAAACAATATTGTGTCGAATCACTCAGTTTAAGAGTTTAGAAATACCTATTATACAGTTTGCATTACCATATTGACCATAATTCATTAACCACTCGACAAACCAATCAACACTATATAAAACAATTTTTATATCTATTTGCAAATACGCACTCTCGATCGTATATATACACTCAAACTCAATCTAGGGTATTATTAAACTCAATCTAGGGTATTACTAACCCCATCTCTACTAACTTACGCCACAGAGCCAAGGTAATTATTCAACCTCACTCTAATACCAGTGCAACGAACTAGAGATTTTCAACCCTCGAAAATCGACACCAAACACAATGTCAATATTCAAGAATCGAAAATACCATACATTAATAAAAAGTAGTTAGAGGGTGAGAAATAGAAAGAAGAAATGTTAGAATAGAAGAAGAAGAAGAAGATCATAACATAACAGAATCAGAGTAAGCACAAATCTCACAGCGGAATGAATAAAATATATTATATAGCATAACTTTGAAATACAAAACCATTTATACTTATATACATTATTAAAGTATATCACATGTATATCACAGTGGAAATAATTCTCTCTCTAAATATATCTAACTTTGAAGCCACTTGCTCCGAGCTCCTCTAAGTATATCTGAAAAATCCCGACTACTTTACTGCCCGTATAAATCTGGGCACCCAAGAGATTAGGGTAAAACAAAACAAAATGAACTCTGGGTCAGTCATGGGACTAGTGTGAGTAAACTCCAATCATTTCAGTTTAACTTTTCAAAATATTTTTCAAAAGAAAGGATAATCGTAAGACCGATCCACACATAAATACGGATGATTTTTACCTTATGATAACCCAAAACATTTTTAAAAACAATATTATTATGATATTATAATAATGTCTAAATACAAGTAAATAGCAATCTAGAAGAACTCTTGCATCTCACGCTCCACATATACAATATACAATCAAAACCGCAGGCTCTTATTGGAGATTGGATTTCGACTATGACAAGGTATGAAACCACCTTCCGATCAGTGTACTCTAGAGGGGATACATTGGAGTTCAACAAGAACATCTTGCAACTCGGCCCACACATGACCAACCATCCATTCGCTTGAATATTCCAAATATATTATCACCTTACGGTTGGTATACCAAGATAACCATTCCCGAGAGATACAAAAATGAAAATAAGTAACAAATATAAATATTCTCTAGATGGTGACAATACACCCTAATGGGAGGGACCCACTTAGCCATGCTGCTAGCCCGATTTTTGTCATTTCCTAGTTGATGAGACTTGAGGTCATAACGTATCTTTTGGAACACCTGGCCACCATTCACTTTGAATGCCACATCTTCATACTTGCCAAATCACAAATTGATTTTTCCAAAAATATCATGGGTATAAAGCTAAGAGAAAACGAATTCCAACGCCACCAATGTGAATATGTCTGAAGGGTCAACTTACGCGATCTATTAGATATACTCTGTCAGACATTCATCTATGCAAGTTGTCATAGGACTAGACAAACCGAAGGCACTATTCTGTAATCCATCTTAGGCAATTTCTACCTAGGATTGCCAGAATAGCCCTTGCATAAACTCCGTCTCCAATTATCTTCATCATATTTGATTCGTAATGCTAATGCCCATACAGAGTGGTTTTCAGATAATAAATATGATTCTGGACTCTCCGTATTGACAACAGAAAAATGGTTAAAAACTTTGATAACTGGTGATTTAACTATCAAAGGAAAAACACCCATGCAAACAATGATCTTATTTCCAAATCGAAATTACAGATCAATTATCAATCAACATTGAGCCCTTTTTAAATAGATTTAATAATAATCATTTAATTTCCCTTAAATATCTTTGCTCAAATATTTTTCTAACCCGCTTAGCCTCTTACGATTCTTTGGAAAACGTTTCCATATATTCTCAACTCCTTATTTCCCATAATTTCAAATTATACGTTATTAACATTGGAAAACATTTCCATATTTTATTCATGCATCACTATCCATCAGTCCCATATTGTAAACTAGTAAGAGAACAACTCCCTAAGTATCAACCCCGAAGGCCGAAACCAACATCAGATCGATAATCAAGAAGCAATTCAACTTAATAAACTTTCAGTCAGCTTATAATTTTCTTAACTTCATTTCTTAATTCTTATCAACGAAATTTCATTTTTCTAAGCTTAGAACATCTCTGATTTTATTTGGAAAACATTTCCAAGACATTACAAATTTTAAATATAATTTGATTCTTTATCTCGAATAAATAATGAAATTTAATTAATTAATAAATAAACAAATCTTGATTAAAAAAGAAAGTATGTAATACTTTCCTGAATTCGATATAATCGAATTTCAACATATAACTCTATTTCGATTAATCTCTATCCAATTTGGAATAATCCCCCATTTCAGGTCAACTATATTTCTAAATCCCCTTTTGAAATTATCACTTCAAATATTTACCAGTTTCCTTTTTAACCAAATTAAGTCTGCAAAGTGTTTGTTTCTGAATCACGATTCAACTTAAAATGTGAATTATATTTTCTATAGAAATGTGGACTCGTTTTATTTAAATCAAAACTTGATTTATAATTTTAAATACCAGTACAGGTTCAATTCCTAATAACAAGGTATTATATAAATTCATACTCCGTATTTCACTTTATAAACACCTTTTACAAATTAATTTCTTATTAATCATATAACAAGTTTATAACTTCATCTCGATTACATAATTAATTATAAATTATTAGTTATAAAACAAATATTAATTATCTTGTCAAATCCTTAATTATATAATATATAATTAAAAATATATTATTTTTATAACATTCGACATCATTGAATTTTAATTATAAATCCTTTGGCTTAAATTCAATTTAATTTATAATTCGAACATTGAAATAAATTCATCGTTTTCCTTTTTAAACGATTTCCCAATTTCCCCCTTTATAAATTCATTCTTGAAATTACATTTCCATATTTTCTAATTATTTCATTTCATTTATAAACATCATTTATAAATCCATTGTTTGTTTCATTATAATATTCTAGTCCAATAAAAATTCAATTTCTATTTAAAATAGAATTTCCCTTTTCAAAACCTGAACCATTTTCCAATTATATATTTTTTATGGTAACTTAAATACCAGATATTTTAGGTCAATGTTGTTAAACATCCCAAACACATAATAATCAAATTACATATTATTTGTCACCTCATATAATGAAATATATGAAAAACACAATATAATTGCTGAGGAATCCAATTGGATCCCTCCAACCTGTTTCCCTGCATCCACAGATGTTAATCACATGAATAATACCAATTTTAGATCAATCAGTATGCAATTATTGACTTATATATATATATATATATTGTTTCAACCAATTAACTAATAAATCAACCAAACAACCATCACACAAACATTTAATCATCTTTATCAATATTAAATAACGTTTATAGAATAATAAATTGGATAGAGTTAGTGAGTTTATCACCTTGGTCATTAATCGTTAAATGACGATTAACGTCGATTGATTAAATCGGTCGATTTAATTTGCCATAAATTCTGGCTAACTCGAAATCATTCCCAATCAGCTTTATAGTGTAATATTCGTCAAGACGGTCCCAACATCTCATGTTTTCATCATATTTTGATAATGTACGAGCAAATTTTACTTACCTAACACATAAACAAATGTCCAATTTAACAGCAAAACGATGTTTTGATACTGCTAAATAGTGTCATTATAAAATATAGTTATTTAATTATGTTAATCGTAATTTAATTTGTTCGCTAACATTTTATCTGTATTTTATGTTTAATCAAAAGTATTAAGCAATGTTGCTAACATGTTCTACTCGGGGCTATGATTATAGCGTCGAGAGCCATGATTTAAACGGATTCCATATTATTAAAGTTTAAAATTTTAACTTAGCTAATCATTCGACTTTAGTACTTTGTATGTAAAACAAGGTATTTCTTACCCACGAATCCGCTAGTCATGTCCACTGCGTCGGAACTCAAACCCAACAAGCCATTTGCGTGCATCATTCTTTGTTCTTCTTATATATATATATATATATATATATATATATATATATATATATATATATATATATCGTAGTAACCCAAACTGGACTTCACCATTTCAACTTTGGCCTGCTATCCGCAATATACCCATTCGCTACGGCTTTATCTCCCCTTCCCGTATAACTTGAGCCACCTGCTCCTAATTAAAAACTCTAGTAGAAACACAACCGCGCATCTTCATCACTCCAATCCCCTCACAACTCCACCAATCCCATCCCATCGTAAAAGCCATGCACACGAAATTTTTAGTACGTTCTCCTCACTGTACCGGTTTCAAAAAACACGGCGTCCACTCCTAGATTACGTTCGAACATCCCCTTCATTTTCTCATCTCTTTACGCAATATGCACAGGAACTCAAAGAAAGCTCCCTCACGTAACAGTTGTTTCACGGCATGTGTCTCCACTCACATATAGTACTTTGTCTTCCTCCTATCAATTACTCTCTCCTCAGATGGGTTTTTCCCAGTACACAATCACACAAACAAAGAATTGCCACTAAAAATTTCCCGAGTTACTAAAAATGCAGTCGCATCTGAAAGGAAGAAAAAAAGTACTATGTTGAAGAGAATCAACCAAGGGTTCTAATGATACTGGGTTTGGGACTATTAGTGGAGAGATGGATTTGTTTTTAATTGTAGAAGTTCACGATTTCCCTTTAGTTCTCTTTACTGGTATTTATTTCCAGGAATGAACGAGTTGGGGTGTTGTACATCAGGTATTTATAGGCTACAGATACTTTGGTGCCAAGTAGAGTGAATCCACCCAGGCCAGGAATGCCTTCCATTGCTTGCGCATGTAGAGAAGCAATAAATTATAGGGTAGTACTGGATTGAGTTTCCACATCGTAGGTTTCTATTAATTATGAAAGTATAGGTAAGCTATTGATTAGCAAAGACATTGCGGCGTGGTGATATGATCTCCGATGTGCAGAGGTGATGTAGCTGGTTTGATTTTGAAGTAAAGCTGGGGATGATATGTCCATTAAACTGTCTTTAAGTAGCTTTAGGGTATGATTTAGATTTTATTATATTTTCTTAGCTAGTAGTGAATGTCAGCTTTTGCCTTAATATTTGCGCAATGTCTAGTTATTCAAAGAGCAGTTGAGACCCCATGCATTCCATATGTTGGGAATTATGAGCGTGTTGTTCTTATGTCTATAAAAGCTCACAGCTTTTTATGAGCACTTGAAAGCGTGACATCGTGTTTGCTTGTCTGTTCTAGTTGTTATATTACATTGATGTGTGTTTGACGTGCGTCGTCCATTTTTTTATAGTTTGAACTGTGATAGTTTGTACTATTTCCACTTGCTTTGTCTGCACGTTTTAGGGATGTAGGAGACAAGACGTAGGTCGTATATTGTCTCATAAATTTAGAGCATGATATTGTGACAAGGGATGTGTATATATAGGTTTTAACATGTACATTATTTAGGGTACAGGCTGCCTTAATTTAAAAGGATTGCCTGCGTTTTCATTTAATTTAAATAAGGACTTGAAAGGGATAGACATGGGTCGGCTCAATGCCAAGGTGTATATTTACCTTGCAAATTTGAGGTTTATACGCGATATATGTTATATAGTATTTCGTTTATTTACGAACCACTATGGACAAAAATAAAAATACCATCGTGTCACGCGATGTGCCACGATCCCAAAAACATATCAATATAAACAAGTTAACTTATTTTGTGAAACTCCAAAATGCTGATATAGGGTGTAAAATACTTCAAATAAAAGTTACTTATTTCCCAAATTAAAAATTGCAGTAAAATTCAATAATAAATAAATTATAACTACGTCTCAAAGATCTTGTCAAAATTCTCACCAAAAATAAATTATAATTAAATAATCGTTATGGCTTATAAATGTTCCCATAACGACTATTTGAAAATTTGGTTTAGCCATAACTCACCATATATAATATGAAATCTTATTTTTCACTTCCATTAGAAAAATATGATCTAACAGATTCAAACATTTCTTGTTTAAAAGAAATCGGACTTATAACGAATCCTATATAACCGCTTAAAGTTCAAAACGTTAAATTACGAACTATCGTGCCGTTACAGGCTCGTTTATAATTAAATTATATTTTATATGCTCAAATGTCGTTTATTTAAATAAATAAATTCATTATTATAACACGAATCTGAACCTGACTGGATATCTAATATAAATCCAGTTTACCCAATCTTGCCAATTCAGTTATTTCTGACTATTCCGGAAATAAATAAATTATCCCCTTATTTATATTAATAAATATAAATCCAAATCATTTAACTTAAGCCAAATTAAATTACCAAATCATCATTTAAATAATTAAATTAATTATTAAATCGCTAAAATCTAGGACGTTACACAATACATCACTTCAATCAATATAGCAGCAGCCCAACGTAGCCTAAAACTCTACACTATGAAGCCTGTAGCTAGGCAATATCATATTATTTGTTTTATCCTATTAATACACTGGTATACCACCACTTAGCGCACACACAAATCTGAATCTAATAACACAAACTCGAGAAAGAAATGGCAGACAACCAAAAGTTAAAACCAGTGAACAAAAGACTAAAACCTGTTTTTTTTTTTCATTTAAACTATTCCATGATGATTATATTGCATGATAATTGTAGACAAATACGTGAGTAAAACATTCCCCTTATTTTCATTGATTGCTATAAAGTAAACGTACATATAAATATATTTCATGCATTCATATATATGGTCAAAAATTTAGAATGGCAACATGTAACCTTTATGCACAAAACAGTACATGATATTGTAAGTAAACCATTTTCTATTATGGAATGATGCAATATATATGTATATATATGCACACACATCTGAATGTAGAATGATCTGCATGAATGAAAACTAGAAGAAAATCTGGATTATATATGGCCTGTAAGGCATGAAAAATAAGGCTCTGCTCTTAGATAAACAAATGCCAGGAAGAAGAAAAATTCCCTAACAAAATTTCTAGCACGATTGAAGATCTGAATTCAACATAGAAATTGTTCACAATTGAGTGTAGTTTATTATAAAAATAAGTTAATCTCGAACAGGAATATATATGAGCAGATATATATATATATATATATATATATATATATATATATATATATATATATATTATAGTAAAAGAGGGGTTTAAAACTCAAAAGTTTATCATCATAAAATTTAAATTTAAGAATACGGTTGTATTGCTAACAGAAAAATATGATTTTTAAAACAAGAATTAGATCTTTTAGTCATGTATATTGAAAGAAAAATTAGACAGTTTGTTTAGGGTAAAACAATTCAATTCTTGGGTTTGGGCCGATGAAATTAAAAACTGTACACATGGGAGCTGCTATGGGGATGTATGAAAGTACGGACCAATTTTCATGGCTTTCGGTGGTCTGAGCAGACGAAGTGAAGTGATTTAGGTTTTTAGGTAAGTGTTTAGGGTTTGGGTTTTAATAGGATCGTGTTACCGTTATGGGTGATCGAGTATAGTGGAATTTAAAGTAGAGAGCCGCACTGAGGTGAAGGTTGTATCGGTGGCAGAGGCAGGCGTTCAGGCAATCGGAGATGTTCAGTATGAGGTGTTTTATACAACAATCTGGTATGGGTTTTTTCGGGTTTTATGAGTTGAAAGGTGAATTTGGAGACAAGGGGTGCTCAGACTGGAATGATTGGTGGGTGGTGGCGTTGGGCCGAATTGGGGTTTGCGTGGACGATGGTGGAGGTGAGGCAGCCGGCAGATTGGTGATGCACATGCACTAGTGCACAGTTTTGCAACCGAGATAATAGAAGAAAGAAAAGAGATGGAGAAGAAGGTTGGGTTCATTTGTTTGGGTGCAGCATATCAGAAGTGTTGATGCAAGCAATATAATAGTGAATCTCATATGTAAAATGTTGGATATGCAAAAATTTGGGAATTAAAATAAAAGAAGCAAAGAACTATAAGGGAAGTAATAATGGAAAGAATAGGTAGGCATGTTTTCAATGTTGCCTGGGATTATGAAAGTGGTGCAGACAGAAGAAAATTTTAGTGCGTGGGGGATTAATGGGCTGGGCTTGACCCATAAAATAAAGAGAAAAATTTAATTTAAAATTTAATTCGAATACTATATATATATATGGTAATCATGTGTATGGATAAGTATAGGTCATTTTATATGGTCCTCGACCCATTACAATATTAAAAGAAATTGTTTAAATAAAAAAATTCAAATGAAACAGAATATAAATATATTTATTCAATATATATATATATATATATATTGATAAATATATACATATATAAGTTAGATCAAGAAGATATGATCGAATATATTTGGCTCGAGTGTGGTCGAGTAAGTCGATGGTGTGTGGATAACTCAACGTAATTAACAAGTCTTAAACAATTCAATTTCAAATAAAATGGTTTATTAAATATAAAAAAATGGTTTAATATTAAATATTATTTAAATCCAATCGATCGTAAATTTAGTCGCTGAAATAAATCAACGTATGAAATATTGATCAGTAATGGTCTGCAATTCAGCGATTTCTGAATTGCATGTTCAATTAACTAATTTATTTGTGTTTAATCACGTTAATAATATATTGTATAGACACCTGTTAGTGTAAACAAACACCGTTCCAGTATGAATTCTTTATATTGAATTGTTTGGACACCCCGCTAGCAGAAATAAACACTGTTCTGCTATTATGTTACTTTGGCATATTTTATCAGTAATGTAGGTTGTTGAGTTATATTATTTTCAGTTGATAAGATTGAATTATATGTACATACATGTTTGTGTAAATGTGATTTAAGACTTGAATGTCGGTCAGAACAGTTATATGCCACTGAGACTGCTATGTTATAACTTTTGTAAAGTAAATCGGAATTCAACTTAAGTTGTTAATAGTTGAATAATTGTTTTAAGAAACAACTAAAGGTGATTATTTTAAATTAATTATTTTATTAATTAATTTAAAAAGGAAGATTAACTGTAATGACCCTCCCTCTCGGTCGATCCAAATCGATCGTTAGACCGACTTAAATCGAACCAAAAACGCGAATACGCTAACTTTAGGCGCACAACGCATCAGAACAAACAACGTAAGACTTTTATAAACATCGTAATAATGTTACATCAGAGTACAGAATATCATAGTATCGAAAATAATATACAACGAAAAATAAATTTACAATAAATGTAATACAATGCAGCGGAAACAAATAAACTAAAGACTATCAATGCTCTGGACATAGCTTTAAGCTTCGATCCAGAATCCTGCTAAATGAAATAATCTGCAAACCAAAACTACTAACTACCTGTGTGGAAAATATGGGCATCCAAAGTTTAGGTAGCAACAATAAACTCCAAGTTAGTCATGGGACTGGTGTGAGAACTAAAACCGTTATTAAACTTTATTCTTTAAAATAGGGTAAATCACGAAACCACGTCGTATGTCACAGAACGGGTTTCCTCCCATGAATACAAGTGCATAAACAACAACCAATAATAGATGTATGGATCTACAATGCATCAAACAACATGCAAATATTCCAATCTACCCATTTAGGCTTAACCCCAAACATATATTTTCGAAATCCAATCCACTTTACAGAAATTATTCCTTTGGACTTTATTCCCCGGTTCTTATTTCAAATCATTTGAAATATATATCTAACTTTTATATCAATGTAGATTTCACTTCGGGATCTCAAACCAAAATCTTTGGAAATATGAATTCAAAAACATCACAGTGCATACAAACAAGCATGCAACCAAATATCGGGCTCCCCTTAGACAAGGCAAAGGGTACTACCTTACCATCTCGATGTATATGTATATATATATATATAATATATATATATATATATATATATATATATATATATATGCACCTCTCACGATGGAGAAGGCTACACTGATGACACACAATCCCACGCCCATGGGGACTACACTGCCATCTCACCCATACTTTTAGTCATCCAGGTTACCAGAATCTTTAGCCACATACTAAATCATTTTATATCCTGAAGAAGGTAAAATCATTTCACGACATAATAATCACAAGGACTTTCCAAAATATAGTACTTTACACTAGCAGTTCACACTTATGATCAGTAAATATTAATTACATAACCTTTGAGCTCGTACATCTCAAAGAAGGGTGTTAAGCAAGAGAATAAATTCTCCGCCGCCAAACAGATATATCATCAATAGAAACTAAACGGTTGTGTGATGAACTACAATTTCAAACAAGTAATGCATTTTGAAATCATTTTGACAACATCGGGTTTTGGCCTCGAAATCCTTTCGGCTTTATAAAACATTTTTATAAAACATTCCCTGTCCAAAATCGGGAATACATTTCTTTTCACTTATGAAAAATATCATTTTAAAATCATTCTTTAAATTTAAAATGAACTCAACAACATCGCTACACATCTCATAGTCAAATCGCGAAGTGTTTCACAAGATGTTAGCATACAAATATTTCAGTCCAACCCAATGCAAAATGTAAAAGCATATTTTGCTCATAAACTGGTCGAGCACAATCCAAACCATCAATCAATCAATCACAATCAATATCAATAACCAAGTATATTTGGTTTATATCACATCTCATGTTTTGGTAAATTTATCTACCATTCATTCATTCAAATCTAATTAAAGATTTATTAAAACTCTTCTTAGTTTTAATCTTCAAAAATCATTACTTAATGATTATTCAACTCTAGGAAAATTAATCCTGCTTTTACTCAGTTTAAAGAATCAATGTCATTTAAAACAAAGTTCACGATAAACCCAAATTCATTTTCCATCAAAATGGAATCTTCACAGAAATCATAACAGTATATAACCGATATAAATTTCCATATCAAACTAATACTATAAGTGGAATAGCGGCAAGGCCTTCTAAATTCCATAAATAGTAATGGTCTTCTTTCATAGATGCTCATCTCGATTATTACCAAATCGAATTCCATTCAATTCCAATTTAACATTTTTAAATTGGAAAGCTTTACTTTGGAAAATTCCATTAATCCGATTTAAAAGATTATAAGTTCCAAATCTTATCTTCACTGTTAATTGGATTAAAGAACGACTGTTATTTAAAACACTGACCACGACAAACCCAAAAATCCAATTTCAATTTGATTCCAATTAAATATATTAAATTGGTAAACTCCACTAAATCTTAATTAAAAGATTTATCCTTTACTCGACTGGGTTTAAGAACAGTGTTACTAAAGGCACTATTCACGACAAACCCAAAATCCAATTCGATATTAAATTTAAGGCTCTAAATAAAAATAATATCGGTTTATATTCAATATCAAATTCCGAAACTAACGGATATCGTATTGGGAATAACGATATCTGTATCTTCCAAATGCCTCAACAATATTCGTATAATCACGGGATCCAATATCGAAATATTCCGGAGATTATTTCCATTTAAATCCTTTCTAACTCATACGCTGGGAAATTCTGGCTATTTCAATACCATTTCAAATCCAATTTATTTATTTGAAAATCATTGGATTATTATTCTAGTTAATAACTAGTACATTTCGATAAAAAAAATTATCTTTCCAACCTTGGAATTTTTCATCCAAAATCATTTATTATGGTTTTACAAAAAATTTCCACATTTTTAATAATTTTATTAAGGCTCGTACAGTTGGTTTCCAATAACGGCCACCGAACTGCATTCATAGTGACCTTTTTCTGAAATTGATTTGGATATATTTCTAAATCCAACCATTCAAATTTAAATATCTTATATTCATTGGAAAGTTTTTTTCGATACGAACCCAACGGTTCCTGTTTTAGGTGAATCCGACGGTCGAATCTCCCGTTACGTCCATTTGAAGTCAATGGTTGAAATTTGCGAACGATCGCTGCGCGGCGCGTTCTATTCAAGCCATAATATATATATATATATATATATATATATATATATATATCGTCGATTTATATTTAAAATGTATTTTATAATTCGTTTTAAAAACAATTCCAACTTCCATTTCAATTTTAAATCAAAATTGAATATTCCATTACATGACAATTTTATACACTGCATATATATGTTAAAAATTATACTTTTAACAATCCAATAATTATTCCATTTCATGACCCTTTTATATATCTTTCACATCGCATATATATATTTCATACAATGCATATATATTTTATGCAATGCATATATATTTTATACAACGCATATATATTTTATACATCATATATATATTTTATTCACATTTCATATATATATTATTCACATTTCATATATATATATTATATTCACATCTCATATATATATTTTATTCACATAGCATATATATATATTTTATTCACATCGCATATATATATTTTAATTACTTCATTTCATGTCACAATCACAACACAGTACAGTCAATTAAATCGTCCATGGTCTGTGGACGAGGGAGGTGAGCTTACCGGCACCGTATACAATTTATAATGATTAAAACTGATAAAAATCTACATTGGCAATTCTATATGCAGTTATAAAATAAATAACTGTATAAAAAATTATATTGAGAAGTTCTCACATTGGGGGTCCAATTCATCAGTCTTTATCTGATGATTATTTTAATAAAATTAAACACTGCGTTTAATTTTATCAAAAATTCCCATAGCTTCAGTTTTTGTTATGATATGCTCCATGTTGTAGTGTTCATCAAGAGGATTCCAACGCAATTTGTTTTGTCGAATTCTGTTTTGGTTTGGACAACTTACGGGGTTTTAAAACTTTATTACATAAATAAATTAACCTATAATAATTAACTTAACCCCCCACCATAATAATCCTCCTTCTACATCGTATTCTGGAAACCGAGAAACCCTACACCGCCTTCCCAAATCCAACATCGCACGCCACCCTGCTCCTCCTGCCATCGATCAGACGATTCCATCCCAAAGCCGCTAGCACCGCCGCTATCCTCCATATGAGGGACGGTTTCTTGCAATTTACAATGCTAAATTTCGTCATCTTCGTATGGACTGAAATAGCTCAAGTTGCTCTACAAATTTCGTTTCATATAATTTTGAAATCAATTAGTGAATTTTGAAATCAAAGGGGATTAATTCGAGAGCATTTCAACCCTTGATGAAGGATGGCGGCGTAGAGAATGAAATGAGCTAGGGTTTTAATTTCTTGAAGGCTATATATATAATATTAATATTTAATTCAATTATTTATTTTGTTTTGAAAATTTATGTTCGAACTCCAAACGAATCCCAACGATTGTCGTTACTAGCTAATTACCCTCATTCCGAACACAATGGGATATGTTTCATAAGCCAATTCGACTGTTTTGAATAGTTTTTATCAAAATTAAAATATAAATCAATACATATTGAATTAAATGTACATTTTAATTTATCGGGGCCACATGCTGACTCCAAAAATTACAGAAAAATAAATCTAGCTATGTTTGACGATGCAACCCTATCAAAACTAATTTCATCGAATTTGGAGACCGTTTGAAAAATGGCCTTTTTCTGGTCGATTAAATTTAAACTGAATTGGCAAAACACGTTTATATTTACTATGCTCACATATTAATTCCAAAAATTATGTAAATTGAAACCTGATAATAATTTGAATTCTGGATCCAACATAAGTGGTTTCGTCGAAAACGGAGGTCGTTTGCAAAATGACTATTTTTAAGTGTTATATATTATATTAAAATATATATATAATTCCATAGCAACTATTCTATATTTTAAACTGGACATAACTTATAATTCATGTAGTGAAATCTCAATTTTTCACATTCATTAGAAAGATATTATTAAACAGATTCAAATATTTCTGGTTTTAGTGAAATCCGATTTATTTTGAATCCTCTACATTCATTTGAAATTTGAAATCAAATTTTCAAACTACCGTGCCATTTCAGGCTTGTTTTTTAATTAAAATAAATTTATACATTCTAACTTCGATTTAAATAAATTATAGTCTATATTATTTAAAATAAATCATTTTAAATATTCAAAACCCATTAAAATAGCTAAAATAAATTTTTTAAATTTGTTTAGAAAATCTAGGTTGTTACATTAACTGTAACAATTTAATCAGATCATTTTAGGTTGAGTTACATCAACTATTTTAAATAAAGATTGATTATTAAATTAATTGGATTTCAATTAAATTAAGGGAAATAATTTTTAACAAGTAATTGTTAAATATAGAACTGTTTTATTTAGAGTTAATTCATAATTCAGTTAATAGTTTTTGGTAAGAAAATTGTGTAGTCAAATAAAGAAGTTAAATTTGATAAATTATCTAAGATGATGTTTTAACATAAATAATCTCTTAATTAAGTAAAAAAATTTAAAAAGAAAATATAAAAGAAACGGGGAATTAAATCGATCAAATTCCTTGGTTTTAAATATTTAAGTTAATCAAGTTAACTTGATGAATGTTTTCAAAACAACAACGTTGTTTTGAAAATGGTTTAAGATTTGAAAATCAAATAGATTTACAAAATCTGATTTGTCGAATATTTTGAATATTGAACTTCTACAAATTTTAACGATAAGAATGATTTTGACTCAAGGTCTGAGAGGTAATTAAAATACCCCAACTTGAATGATTTCACCATTATCCGATAGATAGTATTAGTTTGTATTCAAAATTAGTGTTAGAATTGAATATCGTCTTCTGTGAAATCTATATTTAAGAATGAGATTATCACGTAAGATTTTAATAAGAGTTTTCTAAGTTGAGAAATACATATGCTTTCAAATAAGTATGGAAAAAAAATAATATTTGAATTCAAATAATTAAAGATTATTTAAATAAGGCTTAGCAGATCCAATTGAAATAAATCTATTCATTTTATTTTATGATTAATAGTTAAGTCACCAACTATCAAATCTTGACCTTTAAGTTGTCATTTCGAAGAGTTCGAAATTTAATTCCACTTCGATTTGGTTTATACATTTCAAGCCAAAGATTATTGAAGATGGAGTTTATGCAAGGGTTGTTCCGTTGATCCTACGTAGCACTTATCTAAGACGGATTTACAAGATAGTGCCTTCGGTTTGTCCAGTCCTAGGACGACTTGTACGGACGAATGTCTGATTGAGTATACTTAACAAATCATATGATTGATCTCTTCAAACTATGATTGGTGGCGGAGAAATTCGTTTCTCTTAGCTTTATACCCATGGTATTGGGGGAATCAATTTGTGATTTGATGGGTTTGACGATGTGGAATTCAAAGTAAATGACGATGTGATATATCTAAATGTATGTTCAAACCTTAAGCCTCATCAACTAGGAAATGGTATAAAATTGAGTAGGTCGTATGGATATGTGAGTTGCTCCTATAAAAAGGGTATATCAGTACCTGTTCTGGCGAAAATCAATTGTCTTAGGTTGTCCTTTTTTATTTTGTATGCTATTAGTTCGGTTAGCTAGCTCTCAACCGTGATAATGATATATTCTGTACTCTCAAGCGAAATGAGGGGTCGGTCATGTTTAGCCTAGGTTGAAAGATGTTCTTATTGAACCCCAATGTATTCATCTCCGGAGGTACATTGTCGGAAGGTGGTTCCATACCTTGCCATAGTTGGAATCCATTATCCAATAAGCGCCTGCTGTTTTGATTGTGTACTATGTATGTGGAGCGTGATATGCAAGCGTTCTGCTATATTGCTATTTATTTGTATTTAGACACTATTATAATATCATAATAATATTGTTTCCAAAGATAGCTTTGGGTTGTCATAAGGTAAAAACCATCCGTATTTATGTAGGGATCGGTCTTATGATTATCTTTTATTTCAAAAGGATTTTGAAAGTTAAAATTCAGTTATTTAAAATCGTTTACTCACACCAGTCCCATGATTGACCCAGAGTTTATTTTTCTATGTTTACTCTTGGGTGCTCAAATTTGTATGGGCAGTCAAATAGTTCAAGATTTTACAGATTTTCTGGAGGAGCTCGGAGCAAGAGGCTTCAACGTTAGATATATATATATATATAGTTTATTTCCATTGTATTGTGTATATGATATACTCTGATGATGTATGTAAGTTCAAATCCAGTTTGTATTTCAAAAGTGACGATATATCTATTATATTTTATTCATTCCGCTGTAAGATTCGTGTTACTTTGATCCTATTATGTTGTGTTCTTCTTTTCTTCTATTCTAAATTTTCTATCTTATCTATTCTCACACTCTAATTTCTTTCTTCGACATCTGGGTTTTAGTATTGGGTTGGACTTGTGTAGTATTTGGTCAACTCAAATGGTACCGAAATCTAGGTCATCACATCCTGCGATACGAAATTTACAATGCAAAATTACCAAGTTTTCCAAGCCAAGTTTGTCAAGTGATCAGCTTGTGTTGGAGACGTGGTTTTTTCCAATTTCCATGTGTTGATCACTATATTTTTTCGTGTCAAATCCAATGATCGACCACTTTGCCAGATGTGATCAACCAAGCGCGAACACATGGTTTTCGATGATTTTCACGTGTCGATCACCTGTTTTTGAACGTACCAAACCATAATTTGGCCATGTGCCAAATTTTGATGTCATGAGTCGCGCAAGTCATTTTTCGTTATCGTGTGTCATGCCGATCAGCAGTTTTTGAGCATTTTTGCCAAATGTCGATTTTATTCAGTTTGATTGCACTATGAGTCGTGCAAGCCATTTTTCGTGTACATACCATGCCGATCAACTGTTTTTTAGTGCGTAAAACATGATTTTTTCCGAAATCCACATATTTTTCCACAACGAGTTTTTCCATGCGATCGGACCAACACGCCAAAGCATTTTGAGCTGATTGGAGCAAATCGATCACGTATTTTTACCATGCCAATTTTTCTAAGTCCATCGACGATGATTTTACCAATCGACGCTATTTCCAAGCCTATCAGAATACGTCGCGACTTCGACCAAACCGCTTTGTGTTTTCTAACGACGTTCTCGAAACTTGAGCGCATCGCTGACCTAAATCTTGGAGTGTGACATCTTTGACCAAAAAGCATGTCAACACATACAAAAAGGGACATATATTTCTCTATATCCGGTGATGATATACCCTAATTGGTATGACTCACATAGTCATCTTGCCTGCCCGATTTTAGTCATTTCCTGTTTGATGAGGCTTGAGGTCACGATTTCATTTTCAAAGACATCACATTCAAACTTTGAATGTCACATTGCCAGATCCATCCAATCACTAATTGGTTTGCGCAAACATACATTTGGCATTAAGAAAAAATAAGTTGCCTTCTCCGCAACCATAATCGGCATATTTGTTGAAATCAACATACGTGGTCTTAGGAAATACTTTGTCAAACATTTGTTCATATAAGTTAGTTCTAAGGGTGAACGAAATAGAAGATACTCTAGAACGTCGAATTTACTTGAGAGGACCCCAAAAATTTTCAAAACAAATTTTCATTTATTAAATTATAAATTACAATACTCTTGGGTCCTCTTCTCAAGGGTTATCTTGTTTATAACCCTTCAACTCCAGGATCACCTTTGACTAATATAAAAAAATTAGTATATTTTAATTTTTACCTTGTATATATGAAGATATACAATTATCCTTTACTTGTATCTGAGTCAAATTAAAAAGTAAAGGATATTAGATCAATTAAAAATAATTAATCACTACACAACATAAACAAGATCAAAATAACTTGTATTCCCTTTTTAAACCATTCAACTTCAAGCTTATAAAACAGAACTTAGGTTTACTATATGCAACTTGTTCTCTTTATTGTTATCACATTCCTTACTTGTACAATACTAGTGTTCACATTAGAAACAGTGATATTTTTCAGTCACAATTATTAAATATTTAAAGCAAGATATGTCTAGATTTATTCAAGCAAAGCCATACATATAGCACCAAACATTTCAAAACCTTTCAATGCATCCCATACAGTTTATGCAGTTAAATTCTTATAAATAGTTTCAATTGACATGGCATCCCCCCTCTAAAAATTTGATGAACATACATATCACATAACCCAAGTTTACAACATGGACTTCGCTTATATGAGCATCACTGATAAACAAGTTTATATGAAAGTAAATCTAAATTACTTTTAAGACTTTCAGAGAGTGGCAACCCATGCTAATTACAATAACTCATAATTAACACAACATATGATAATTGAATTTAGCATGTTCCTAGCTGCCCCGAGTAGGTGCCATGTCCATACATTAATTATATGGCATGACACTCTCTTTGACCTAAATACACATAATGACATAATTATATCTAATACACAGTACGCACACAAACATCTATCCGTAAAAATTACAACGTATAGATTTTATCATACGTTTATTTGCACTGAGCATGCAAAAACTTACAAGCTTATATATTTTGAAATCAGTTTACACAACTTAATAACATACAATTTTTCAGCTTCAAAAATGCAGTTTCTAGTTACATCAATACCACTAAAGTTATACAAAACCATAAATGTGTATAATACTGCAACCTAAATATGTATCATCAAATAAGCCTTTTATTGCCAAAACTTTAGCCCCTCCCCCCTTTTCATCAACTGATTATGTATCGTACCTATACAAATACTAGGGCTACCTCATTATAAAATGAGACACCCCAAGATGTACAAAATCACGCAAAGGGGTCAAACATGTTTTCTGGTATAAGTGTATCTCTAAAATTAAATAGCAAGTAAAACATTGGTTTAACTTATAATGTTCAAAACTCTATGTAAACCTTTATATATATTCTGCAACTTTAAGCAAATCATTCCAAATGCCTATTAAATTGTTCATATAAATATATCAGGTCATGTGTTCATCAAATAAGGCACACACAAAGTAAACAGTCCAAACAAATCTATATAACAGGTCAGGTGATTAACTTCTGGCTTAATTGCATTCAACCAATTATGATGAATTAGCCAACTTACATATGTATTAATCATGGCATATATATATACACACCTACAAAGCATTCATATATATATATATATATATATAATATCATATCAGTTAATCATCTTCACTCTTACTGGGCAATTTACATTATAAGTCATTTGGCAATTTAACACTTCAGTGTACAAATCTCTATTGTAATTCTCAGTTTGAACTAATCATTCCACAAACAGATTAAAACTTCCCAAACAATGATATAATCTGGTCATCTATACAATGTGACTTTCGAGTAATGATGTAACGTGTAACGTCCCGTATTTTTACGGTATAATAATTTATTTATTTAATTAGTTAAAATAGTGATTTATAGATTTAAATGGTTACTAAATTAAAATAACTATTGAATATTTAATTAATATAATAATTAAATAATATATTTAATTTTGAAATAATCAGAATTATCTGAAATGGCAATATTGTGTGAATTGGACAATTCAAAATATATAATTCAGTTTAAAATTGAATTGGCGATAACGAATATATTTAATTAACGATGGTTGAACGTATAAATTATATTATAATTATAATCGAGCTTGAAATGGCGTGGCAGTTCGTAATCTGGCGATTCGAATTTAAACGAATATACAGAATCCGTTTTAAGCCGGATTTCTACGAAACAAGAAACGTTCGGAGCTGGTGAATTATATTTTTCTAATGGAAGTGAGAAATCGAGATTTCGTCGTGTAGATTGAGAGTTATGTCCAAGTCAAATTTTCAAATTGTCGCTATGGAATTCCTTTATAATTTATAACGATTTATTTATATTATAAAAGGATTTTCAATATAAATTGAATACTGATTTAATATGGATTAGAAATATCGAGTTATAAATTCAGATAGAAATATTTTGGAGCTGTATGGTATTCCACTATGAATATATATATATATACGATAATATTTATTTACAAACATTTAATTTAATTGTTTTTAAATATAATAATATTTAAAATGGGGTTAATTAGAGCTTTAAAAATAGCCAGTTTTGCAAACGACCTCCGTTTTTGATGAAACTAATTTTGTTCGACCTGGAATATTAAATTATTGTTGGATTTCAATTTTCGTGATTTTCGGAGTCAATATGTGGTTGTACGGATCTTTAATGCGAAAAACAGTCAGTATTTTAACGGTTCAAAATACGCTGTGTGAGCTAACGAAGACGGAATTCGATGAAACAAGTTTTGTTGGGTCCGTAATGTCGAACTATAGCTGCATGTCCATTTTCGTGATTTTTGGATATCATGTGTGATCATATGAATTTTAAAGGGCAAATATAAACAGCGTTCGATTGAAATCGAATATAAAATTCGAATATAAAAATATTTAAATTGTTCTATAAATACCCCACCATCCTCTAAAACCTAATTTCTATTTCCTTCCATGGTCAAACAGAAAATCCACCGTCATCATTCTTGTTTAAAACCAAAAATGTGATCTTCAAAAATATATATACTAATTCGAATAAAAAGTTATAAATTCCAAAACATAGATTTATGAAACCCTAAAGACGCAAGCTTCAAGCCCATAAAATTTTCGTCAAGCTCGATGGTATTTTTCATGGAGTGCGAATCATGTTTAGCTGCTGCGCCATTTTCCAGCGCGAGCTAGGGTTGATCAATACATGGATTTGAGGCAGTAATTGAGGCAACGGCGGTCGAAGTAACGATCGTATGGGAGAGGCGAAGGATTAGATGAATTCTAAGGTGATTTGAGGAAAATAATTGTCAGTAGTGTTACGGTGTATCGTGAGGACGAGATGAGGTCGCGGTGGAAGAACGAGGTGTGAGTTGGCCGATAGTAGGTGGAGTAGGAAGAGGACGAGATGAGAAGAGCCGTAGTAGTTTTAGTTTTCGAATTCATATAGAGGAGAGGGCAAACGAGATGGAAGAGGATCGATAATGGTTTGTGGTGTACAGGAGACACGATGGGTATTCAAGGAAGAAGGGTTCAACGGGTTTTTATTTGGTAAGTGGGCCGAGAAATTTAAGGGGGTGAGGCCCAATGGGATTAAAACATAAGTGTTTATTTAATTTCAATGTATATTAACTTCGTAATATCATATCTCCTACATACTATATCAGAATTTCAAACGGTCAGATCCGTTGGGATCGTACGGACGAGCGCTACAGAAACTAATTGGGAGTGAATCGGAGCTCATTACAATTTATAGAAAAATAAATTGTCTGTCTGAATCAACCGACAATTATCGTTATTTAACGATGATCGTCCAATGTGAGTAAAACTCACCAACTCTGCCAGTTTATATTTTTATAAATATAATCTAGTGTTGATAAATAATGATTGTTTAGTTGAATTGCTGATGTATTGTTTGATATTATAGATAACGATAAATATATAAATCATTAAACAAATATTGATTCTATTTATCATAATATTTCATATTGAAATGAAATCAATGTTATTTATATTGTTTAACATCTGTGGATGCAGAGAAACAGGTGGGAGGGATCCAACTGGATTCCTCAATATTTATAATACTGTTTGTTTTCATATGTTATGATATATGATGTGATATATAATCTGTGATTGATTATGATGAAGCTGGTCATGTAATTTGGTATTTTAAATACCATATGAAATGCTGGAATATAAAAAGTAAATTTTCAAAGTGAATATTGAAAATGAAATATTTATATAGAATGAATAAAATTATATAAAATGATTTATATAGAATGAATAGAATTATATAAAAGGATTTATATAGAATGAACAGAATTATATAAAGGGAATTATAAATGAGATTTAAGTGTTAGAAGTTAAAGATGGGATTTTGTATAAATAATTCTATAAATAGAGATTAAATAGAATTTGGAACTTGGATATTATTTTCAAATATGGAATCAGATTGTCTGGAGTATATAAAGAAATATTGTTCACATTCAATGTGAATAATGGATTAAAGTAAATATTTGAAATTAAAAATTTTATAAAGGAAATTGCGTTTTGAAATAGGGATTTAAAGTGGAGTTAAATGAATTAGAAACTGACTGGAGATTAGTTAAATTGAACAACTATCTGGGTATTGATCTGATGCTGGTTTCGGCCTTCGGGGTTGATACGTAGGGGGTTGTTCTCATACTAGTTTATAGTTAGAGACTGATATATGTGAGAAGATAGTGATGCGTGCATCAGAAATGGAAATGTTTTCCAAAGTTCATAATGTATATTTTCTAAAATTAGAAAATGATTTGATGAATATATTGAAATGAGAAATGGGAAAATGAATAAATGTTGATGGATGATTGATCGATAGAATTTCCATCTGGAAATAATATCGTTGTTTGCACACATGAATTTCTTTGATAGTTATATCACCGATTATCAAAGTTCTTGACTATTTTTCCATCGTCGATATGGAGAGACCAGGATCAGATTCATTATCTAAAAACCACTCCGTATGGCATTAGCGTTGCGATCAAATATGATGAAGATAATCGAAGACGGAGTTATGCAAGGGCTCTCCTGTTTACAGAATAATGACTTCGGTCTGTCCAGTCCCAGGACGACCTGTATAGAAGAATGTCTGACAGAGTATATTTAATAGATCGCGTAAGTTGATCTCTTCAAACATATTTACATTTGGTGGCGGAGGAATTCGTTTCTCTTAGCTATATACCTGTGGTATTTTAGGAGAAATCAATTTGTGATTTGGCGGGTATGACGATGTGACATTCAAAGTGAATAATTGTGTGATCTGTCAGAGATGAGCGTAACCTCTAGCCTCACAACTGAAAATGGTACAAAATCAGCTAGGTCGCATGGCTAAGTGGTTGGCTGCCAAGTAGGGTGTATTGTCACCTGATCTAGAGAACTTCCTTTTGCTTCTTAAATCTATCGATGTTGTCCCTTTCGGGAAACGGTTGCTGATCCCAACCGTTGGTGATAATACATTCGGTACACTCAAGCGAAATGAGTGACCGGTCATGTTTAGCCTAGGTTACAAGATGTTCTTGTTGAACCCAGTGTATTCCTCTCTAGAGATACACTGTCGGAAGGTGGTACCATACCTTGCCAGTTGGAATTCATTACCCAATAAGCGCCTGCGATTTTTGATTGTATATTATATGTAGAACGTGAGATGAAAGCGTTCTGCTAGTTGATTATTTAGTTGTGATTGATAGACGCTATTATAATATCAAAAGAGTTTGATATAAAGTTTATCATTTCGTTCAAAAGGATTTTTGATGTTAAATCAAATGCTTTGGATTCTCATAAGGGAAAAACCTGTTCCGTTATACGGCGTGGTCTTATGAGATATCGTTTAATTGCTCAAATTTTTTTAAATGGTTTTACTCATACCGGTCCCATGACTGACCCAGAGTTTTGTTTTGTTTTGTTTTCCCTAAACTCTTGGGTGCTCAAATTTGTACGAGCATTCAAGTAGTCGGGATTTACTGATGCACTAGAAGAAGCTGGAGCAAGAGGCTTCAGCAGCGTTTTTATAGCTATTGTTTATTTCCGCTATGATGTAAGTGTTATACTCTAATAATGGTATTGTATACATATACTATTTTATTTCAAAGTTATGTTATGAAATATATTTATTCGTTCCGCTTCGAGATTCGTGTTTACTCTAATATTGTATGTTCTTCTTCTTCTTCTATTCTAAGTTTATATCTTATCTATTCTCACCCTCTATTTTCTTTCATTAACTATCTGGTATTTCCGATGCTTGAATAGTCAACATTGAGTTTATTTCGGTTACTGAGGATTGCGAAAACCCGGGTCGTTACAGTGGTATCAGTGCTGAAGGCTAAGTAATTACCTTGGCTCTGTGGCGTGACTCAGTAGAGATGGGGTTAGTAATGCCCTAGATTGAGTTGAGTGTATATATACGAGAGAACTTATGTGTAGATTTTATAAAAATTGTTTTATATTGTGGAGTTTCATTGGTTGAGTAGTTTATGAATTTTGGTCGATCAGTTTGATCCACTGTATCGGTAGGGATTTCTAAACACTCGAATACGATGAACCGACACTGTATGTTTTGAAAAGAGGGTAAATGAAATAATTTTACCCAAATTATATTTTGATATAAAGGATTTATATTGGAATTATTATAATATATTGGATATATTAGTTGTTATTATAATCAGATAAGATTATAATTGAAATGGTTACGTCAATAACCATTCAAAATTCGTATGAGTATTACAAAATGAATTAAAACTGAATTTAAACCAGAATTGAAATTTAAAACTCTAGGGTTTGGAAATGTGTTTGTAAATGGAATTGAATTAAGTATATGAGAATTTTAAAACCTGGGAGATTTTAAATTGTTCTATAAGCATTGTGGATAATATTTTGAAATGTATTTCAAAATGTAATTTTTAAATATGGTTTTGAAAGTAATATAGTATTGAACTCACTTTGATCGCTGGAAAATAGATTCCGATGATGACAGCTGCATCATTGGTGTTCATTTTCGAGTTTCTAAGTGACAGATTACTACCAAAGATTTTGTTTTTGAATTGTTGTTACCATATATGATTTCGATTTGAAATAAAACCCAGGAAATTGAAATTCTAAAATTTGAAACTTAAATTTAAATTATTAAGTTAAATAGATTCAAATAGAAAAGGTGAATATATGAATTAGAATTTAACTTAAAATAAGTTAAATAGAATTTGGATTTGATTAAAGAATAATCTGGAATGGAAGTGAGTGATAAGTAAAGAGGTTGGAATTCGTGATTAGGGTTGAAATGAAATTTGATTTTGGTTTAAGAAAATAATTATGTTGAGGAAGAACTGATTGGAGTTTGATTGGGTTGACATTGGTATATGCTGAACTGGCAGCAGATGAAAGGATATAATGATATGCCCGACAAAAAGGTACAAGTTTATAATTTATATGGGTTTGAGATTTTGATGAGCCGAATTGGCAAGCCACTTGGCTGTTTTATTTTCTTTTGGGTTGGAAAAGGCCTAGAGAGGCGAGTTGGTGTTTGAGCTATTGACCAGTACAAAGGAGGTGCTGGCGAAATTTTTCGAAAAGTTAAGGTGTTAGAAAATTTTCAGGATTTTTGAAAATTTTCGTTAATCGGAATAAATAAATATTTAATTGAAAATAAATTGGTTCAGTTGAAACTGAAGTAAGAAGTGAACAAATAAGTTCTAACCAGTCACTGGGGTTTTCTTTCTAACTTAGCAATTTCGAGGACGAAATTATTTTAAAGGGAAAGAATGTAACGTCCCGTATTTTACGGTATAATAATTAATTTATTTAATTATTTAAAATAGTGATTTAGAGATTTAAATGGTTATTAAATTAAAATAACTATTGAATATTTAATTAATATAATAATTGAATAATATATTTAATTCTGAAATAATCAGAATTAGCTGAAATGACAATATTGTGTGAATTGGACAATTCAAAATATATAATTCAGTTTAAAATTGAATTGGCGATAACAAATATATTTAATTAACGATGGTTGAACGTATAAATTATATTATAATTATAATCGAGCTCGAAATGGTGCGGTAGTTCATAATTTGGCGATTCGAACTTTAAAAGAATATATAGAATCCGTTTTAAGCCGGATTTCTGTGAAACAAGAAACGTTCGGAGCTAGTGAAGTATATTTTTCTAATGCAAGAGAGAAATTGAGATTTCATTGTGTAGATTGAGAGTTATGTCCAAATCAAATTTTCAAATAGTCGCTATGGAATTCCTTTATAATTTAAAACAATTTATTTATATTATAAAAGGATTTTCAATATAAATTGAATACTGACTTAATCTGGATTTCAAATATCGAGTTATAAATTCAAATAAAAATATTTTGGAGCAGTATGGTATTCCACTATGAATATATATATATATATGATAATATTTATTTATAAGTGTTTAATTTAATTGTTTTTAAATATATTAATATTTAAAATGGGGTTATTTAGAGATTTAAAAATAGCCAGTTTTGCAAATGACCTCCGTTTTCGATGAAACTAATTTTGTTGGATCCAGAATAGTAAATTACTGTTAGATTTCAATTTTCATGATTTTTGGAGTCAGTATGTGGCCATACGGATTTTTTATGTGAAAAATAGTCAGTATTTTGACCGCTAAAAATACGCTGTGTGAGCTAACGGATTCGGAATTTGACGAAACAAGTTTTGTTGGGTCCGTAATGTTGAACTGTAGTTGCATGTCCATTTTCGTGATTTTTGGATATCATGTGTGATCATATGAATTTTAAAGGACAAATATATATAGCGTTGGATTAAAATCGAATATAAAATTCGAATACAAATATATTTAAATTGTTCTATAAATACCCCACCATCCTCTAAAACCTAATTTCTATTTTCCTTCCATGGTCAAATAGAAAATCCGCCGTCATCATTCTCATTTAAAACAAAAAATGTGATCTTCAAAAATATATATACGAATTCGAATAAAAAGTTATAAATTCCAAAACATATATCTTTGAAACCCTGAAGACGCAAGCTTCAAGCCCATACAATTTTCGTCAAGCTCGATGGTATTTTTCATGGAGTACGAATCATGTTCCGCTGCTGTGCCATTTTCTAGTGCGAGCTAGGGTTGATCACTACATGGATTTGAGGCAGTAATTTAGGGAACGGTGGTTGAAGTAATGATCGTATGGGAGAGGCGTAGGATTTGATGAATTATGAGGTGATTTGGGGAAAATAATTGTCGATACTGTTATGGTGTATCGTGAGGACAATATGAGGTCGCGGTGGAAGAACAAGGTGCGAGTTGCCCGATAGTAAGTGAAGTAGGAAGAGGACGAGAAGAGAAGAGCAGTGGTAGTTTTAGTTTTCGATTTCATATAGAGGAGAGGGAAAACGAGATGGAAGAGTATCGACAATGGATAGTGGTGTATAGGAGACGCGATGGGTATTCGGGGAAGAAGGGTTTAGTAGGTTTTTATTTGGTAGGTGGGCTGAGAAATTTAAGGGGGTGAGGCCCAATGGGATTAAAACTTAAGTGTTTATTTAACTTGAATGTATATTAACTTCGCAATATCATAACTCCTACATACTATATCAGAATTTCAAATGGTTAGATCCTTGGGGATCGTACGGACGAGCACTACACAATGGAACTAACTGGGAGTGAATCGAAGCTCGTTGCAATTTATAGCAAAATAAATTGTCTGTCTGAATCAACCGACAGTTATCGTTATTTAACGATGATCGTCCAATGTGAGTAAAACTCACCAACTCTGCCGGTTTATATTTTTATAAATATAATCTAGTGTTGATAAATGAGGACTGATTGTTGTGTGATGATTGTTTGGTTGAATTGCTGATGTATTACTTGAAATTATAGATAACGATATATATATAAATCGTTAATCAAATATTGATTCTGTTTATCAGAATATTTCATATTGAAATTAAATCGATGTTATTTATATTGTTTAACATCTTTGGATGCAGGGAAACAGGTTGGAGGGATCCAACTTGATTCCTCAATATTTATAATACTGTTTGTTTTCATATATTATGATATATGATGTGATATATAATCTGTGATTCATTATGATGACACTGGTCATATAATTTGGTATTTTAAATACCATATGAAATACTGGAATGTAAAAAGTAATTTTTCAAAGTGAATATTGAAAATGAAATATTTTTGTAGAATGAATAGAATTATATAAAAGGATTTATATAGAATGAATAGAATTATATAAAAGGATTTATATAGAATGAATAGAATTATATAAAGGGAACTATAAATGAGATTTAAGTGTTAGAAGTTAAAGACAGGATTTTGTATAAATAATTCTGTGAATAGAGATTAAATAGAATTTGGAATTTGGATATTATTTTCAAATATGGAATCATATTGTTTGGAGTATATAAAGAAATATTGTTCACATTCAATGTGAATAATGGATTAAAGTAAATATTTGAAATTAAAACTTTTATAAAGGAAATTGGGTTTTGGAATAGGGATTTAAAATGGAGTTAAGTGAATTAGAAACTGACTTTAGATTAGTTAAATTGAACAGCTGTCTGGGTATTAATCTGATGTTGGTTTCAGTCTTCGGGGTTAATACGTAGGGGTTTGTTCTCTTACTAGTTTATAGTTAGAGACTGATATATGTGAGAAGATAGTGATGCGTGAATCAGAAATGGAAACGTTTTCTAAAGTTAATAATGTATATTTTTCTAAAATTAGAAAATAAGGATTTGATGAATATATGGGAACGAGAAATGGGAAAATGAAGAAATGTTGATTGATGATTGATCGATAGAATTTCCATCTGGAAATAATATCGTTGTTTGCATACATGTTTTTCTTTGATAGTTAAATCACCGACTATCAAAGTTCTTGACCATTTTTCCGTCGTCAATACAGTGAGACCGAGATCAGATTCATTATCTGAAAACCACTCCGTATGGCATTAGCGTTGCGATCAAATATGATGAAGATAATTGAAGATGGAGTTATGCAAGGGCTGTCCTGTTTACAGAATAGTTCCTTCAGTCTGTCCACTCCCAGGACGACCTGTATGGAAGAATGTCTGACATAGTATATTTAATAGATCGCGTAAGTTGATCTCTTCAAACGTATTTACGTTTGGTGGCGGAGGAATTCGTTTCTCTTAACTGTATACCTGTGGTATTTTTGAATAAATCAATTTGTGATTTGGCGGGTATGACGATGTGACATTCAAAGTGAATAATTATGTGATCTGTCAGAGATAAGCGTGGCCTCTAGCCTCACAACCGGAAATGGTATAAAATCAGGTAGGTCGCATGGCTAAGTGGTAGGCTGCCAAGTAGGGTGTATTGTCACCTGATCTAGAGAAATCCCTTTCGAGAAACGGTTGTTGATCCCAACCGTTGGTGATAATACATTCGGTACACTCAAGCGAAATGAGTGACCGGTCATGTTTAGCCTGGGTTACAAGATATTGTTGTTGAACCTGGTGTATTCCTCTCTAGAGATACACTGTTGGAAGGTGGTCCCGTACCTTGCCAGTTGGAATTCATTACCCAATAAGCGCCTGCGGTTTTTGATTGTATACTATATGTAGAACATGAGATGAAAGCGTTCTGCTAGTTGATTTTTTAGTTGTGATTGATAGACACTATTATAATATCAAAAGAGTTTGATATAAAGTTTATCATTTCGTTCAAAAGGATTTTTGATGTTAAATCAAATGCTTTGGATTCTCATAAGGGAAAAACCCGTTCCGTTATATGACGTGGTCTTATGAGATATCGTTTAATTGCTCAAACTGTTTTAAATGGTTTTACTCATACCAGTCCCATGACTGACCCGGAGTTTTGTTTTGTTTAGTTTTCCCTAAACTCTTGGGTGCTCAAATTTGTACGAGCAGCCAAGTATTCAGGATTTAAAGATGCATTATAAGGAGCTAGAGTAGGAGGCTTAGAAGTGTTTTATAGCTATTGTTTATTTCCGTTGTGTTGTAAGTGTTATACTCTAATAATGGTATTGTATACAGATACTGTTTTATTTCAAAAGTTACGTTATGGAATATATTTATTCGTTCTGCTGTGAGATTAGTGTTTACTCTGATATTATATGTTCTTCTTCTTATTCTATTCTAAGTTTCTATCTTATCTATTCTCACCCTCTGTTTTATTTCATTAACTATCTGGATTTTCCGATGCTTGAATAGTTGACATTGAGTTTATGTCGGTTACTCAGGATCGCGAAAACCCGAGTCGTTACATAACGCCCCGTATTTTTACGGATAATAAATAATTTATTTAATTATTTAAATAATGGTTTGGTAATTTAAAATGACCAGAATTAAATAATATTAAATATTTAATTAATATTAATAATAGAATAATATATTTGATTCCGAAATAGTTGGAATTAGCAGGATTTGCAGTGTTGTGCGAATCAGATGATTTTACTAATTTAATTCAATTTAGAATTTGATTTATAATAACGAATATATTTAAATAATGATGGTTGAATGTATTAATTATATTAGAGTTATAATCGAGCTCGAAATGGCATGGCAGCTCGTAGTTTGACGATTCGAACTTTAATTGATTATACAGAATCCATTTTAAGCCAGATTTCTATGAAACAAGAAATGTTCGAATCTGTTGAACGATATTTTTCTAATGGAAGAGAAAAATCGGGATTTTGTCTTGTAGATTTTGAGTTATGTCCAAATCAAATTTTCAAATAGTCGCTATGGTATTCCTTTATAATTTAAAACGATTTACTTATATTATAAAAGGACTTTTAATATAAATTGAATATCGATATAACTGGGAACTTTGAAATATCGAGTTATAAATCCCGATATATTTATTTTGAAGCTAAATGATATTCTATGTGAATATATACGTAAATATTAATTTATTAATATTAAATCTAATTATTTTTAAATATATTAATATTTAAATGGGTTTATTTAGAGCTTTAAAAATAGCCACTTTTGCAAATGATCTCCGTTTTCGACGAAACTAATTTTGGTGGATTCGGAATATTAAATTATTGTTAGATTTCAATTTTCATGATTTTTGGAGTCAGTATGTTGCCGTACGAAATTTTAATATGAAAAACAGTCAACAATTTAACTTTAAAGTTACGCTATGTGAGCAAACAAACTCGGAGTTCGACGAAACAAGTTTCGTTGGGTCTCTAATGTCGAACTGTAGCTGCATGTCTATTTTCATCAAAATGGGATATCGTATGTGATCATATGAATTTTTATAAGACAAATACAAGTAGCGGTTGAATATAAATTAATATAAATATATATCAAGCTTATAAGATAAGCTAATATATACTATAAATATCCCTTATATTTCCCTAACCCTAGTCTTCCTACTTCTCTAGTCAAATACTTATGCCACTACTCTTCTTCATATTCTTTTTACCAAACGAGAGTTTGTTAATTCAAAAACAAATCAGAAAAATTCCTATAAATCACCAAAGTAGTATATTTGGATTTAGCAAGTAAATAGCTTCAAGTAGGTAATCTCGTTTCATGATGCGATCACGATTAAGGAGTTGGGAAAATGACAGCCGTAACTAGGGTTCCAAGTTGGAGCCTTAATTCTAAGTTTGGTTTTGGTGTTGATATTTGTGGAGGAGAGTAGCATCATGTCTGAGATTTTGAGGGGTTTCTGTGTGATTTAAGTTCGATGTCTTCACTGTGTTGTTTACGTGAAGGGTGTAGGTCGTGTTAGTTAGAGGAAGCAAGAGGCAATTGGATATTGAATGGATGGTGTATTGAAGTTATGGTTAAATTTGAAGCTTGTTTGCAAAAACAGAGAGGTATCGATGGGAAAAAATGTCGCTCCAGCTTTGTATGACCACCGGAAATGACTTGAAATCCCACGCCGAAGAAGGAGTCGAGTTCGACAATTAGGGTACGGGATGGAAGGTAGTTTGACGAGGTGAATTTTGGTATAATTTCTTTGATTTAAAATAAATGGCAGATGGAGAATTTAAGGTTTGTATGTTTAGGAAATGGTGCGGTCGAGATACAGGAAGACAATGAGCGATTGGATTAATGTGAGATTAGGACAATATAATGGTAATTAGGCTTAATAATTATTATTAAATAATTAATGGTTTATATACATACATACATCAATTTTTAAAAAAACAACAACTTTTGCATACGTGATCAGAAATTGACGAAATAAGATCTGTCGGGATCGTATGGACGGCTGCTACACAATGAAACCAACTGGGAGTGAATTGGATCTCATTACAATTTGTAGCGAAATAAATTGTCTTTCTGAATCAACCGACAATTATCGTTATTTAACGAGATCTTCCAATGTGGGTAAATTTCACTAACTCTGCACAGTTTATATTTTTATAACATATTTTCAGAATTGATAAATGACGATTGATTGCTGTGTGTTGACTGTTTGGTTGAACTGCTAAGTAATTAGTTGAAATTATAGATGTAGTAATATATATTGTAACAACCCGGAAAATCAAAACCAACTTAAAAATATTATTTTGGCAATTTTAATGAATTTTAAAAATTTAAAATAAATTATTTTAAATAATAACGACTATAAATTTATTCTGAATAGAATTAGAATGTAAATATTTATTTAAATCGAAGTTAGAATATAAATATTTGTTTTAATTATAAAAGGAATTGAAAATGGCACAGTAGTTTGAAAATTCGATTTCAAATTTCAAATGAATGTACACAATTCAAAATAAACCGGATTTTAGCGAAGCCAAAAATATTTGAATCTACCTGAAAATATCTTTCCAACGAATCTGAAAAATCCAAATTTCATAGCGGGAATAAAAAGTTATTTCCAGTTGAAAATTCAGAATAGTCGCTTTGGAAATATAGACCTTAAAAATAACCATTTTGCAAACAACCTCCGTTTTCAACAAAACAACTTTTGTTAGATCCAGGATATTGGATTATTGCTATATTCAAATTTTCATAATTTTTGAAATCAATATGTGAGCATGGCAAAAGAAAACGTGTTTTATCAGTTTTAGTCAATTTGGATCGACCAGAAAATGACCATTTTTTAAACGGTCTTCAAATTTGATGAAATTAGTTTTGTTAGGACCGTATCGTCAATACGAAGCTAGAAATAATTTTTCTTAAATTTTTAGAGTTAGTATGTGGCCCCGGTAAATTAAAATGTGTGTTTGAATTTAAAATATAATGATAGCGGAAACTGATCGTACCAATCGAATTGGCTTACGCGACATATCCCATTGCATTCAGAATGGGGGTAATTGTAATGTCCTAGAAATTTTGACAGTTGGAATATGCATTTAATTGAGGATTAATTATGAATAATCAATTTCATATCGATACCTGGGTCAGGAATTGAAAATCAAATATATCATTTTGAGTGAATCGAATTCAATATTTAAGTTAGAATGATTGATTAAGGATCAAATATTTGGTATTGAATAATAGGTTGAATTGGATTTGAAATTCAACTGAAGAATTTAAAATGGTTGAATTAATAACAATAATAAAATAATAAACGTTATTAACGTAAACGAGATGAGAATTTTATTTGTTGAAATATATCGAAATTTTCTTAGATATGTGTGTATTTAAAATCTAACAGTTCAAATATGGGGTTGGATAGGGTATTGGTAGACAAACAGAATTAAATAGTGAAACGATAAATCAGAATGCAACTTAAGTTGTTAACAGTTGAATAATTGTTTTAAGAAACAACTAAAGGTGATTATTTTAAATTAATTATTTTATTAACTAATTTAAAAAGGAAGATTAACTGTAATGACCCTCCCTCTCGGTCTATCCAAATCGATCGTTAGACCGACTTAAATTGAACCAAAAACGTGGATACCCTAACTTTAGGCGCACAACGCATCAGAACAAACAACATAAGACTTTTATAAACATCGTAATAATGTTACATCAGAGTACAGAATATCATAGTATCGAAAATAATATACAACGGAAAATAAATTTACAATAAATGTAATACAATGCAGCGGAAACAAATAAACTAACACAGCGGAAGACTATCAATGCTCTGGACACAACTTTAAGCTTCGATCCAGAATCCTGCTAAATGAAATAATCTGCAAACCAAAACTACTAGCTACTTGTGTGGAAAATATGGGCACCCAAAGTTTAGGTAGCAACAATAAACTCCAAGTTAGTCATGGGACTGGTGTGAGAACTAAAACCGTTATTAAACCTTATTCTTTAAATAAGGGTAAATCACGGAACCACATCGTATGTCACGGAACGGGTTTCCTCTCATGAATACAAGTGCATAAACAATAACCAATAATAGACGTATTGTAACACCCCGTGTATTCTATAACTGTGAAATTAACAAATTAAAGTATAATTAATTTGAAATCAAAGAACTAAGGGAAACGGGATACGCCATTGCGTTCGTCTCGGAAAAATACGCGAAATAGAGTCTGAGTTTTCGAAAAACGGAGTCCGTATGAAGAAGATATAGCCTCCGGAAGTTTCTGAATTAAGTTTAAAATTAAAAAGCGGGCCCAATTGGCCAGGGCGGGAAAATTCCCGCCTAAGACACCCAGGTCGACTGGGCTGTCGACCTGGTCTAGCCAGGTCGACAGGGCTGTCGACAGGGCTGTCGACCTGGTCCAGACCCAGGTCGAACCCAGTCCACCCTGGCTGGCCTAGTCTATGTTGGTCGATTTTCAGAAGCATGCTTTGTCATTAGGGCTAGGTGGTAGGCTCTAATTGGTCTCTCTTTCGAATGAATGGCTACGATCAATCCAAGCAACATCGATGGTCCTAATCAGTTCATAAACTCTATAAAAATGACCCTAGACTCTACCTAACCTAAGTCTCTAACACAATTCTCTAGCCTCCATTGCTCTCTCTCCTTCTAATTAAAAATAAAAATGGCGTCGCTACTCTGCTAGAATCAAAACTAGAAGTCAATCAACATCATCCTAAATTCGAATTTGAGATAAAAGCTTCTGCAACAATTCTGTAACAACTAAAGTTCTTTCTTTAATCCAATCAAGGCAAGTACAGTTATTTTCTGCTATAAACGTTAATTATAATTTTGATATGTTTTTAATTCTGAATCTGAGATTGTGTATATATTCTCTTCTGTCAGATCTGTTTTTCTGTGACTGTTCTGTATCCCTTTTTCTTCTTTTCTGTTTCTATAGCCAGGCTACCACGAGCCTGTGCCTAATCTCATAAGAGATGAACGTATGAACGCAAATTTTGGGATAAATAATGAATGATGCGAAATTTGACAAGACTGAATTGAATGTATGACTTTAGGTCCGAGGCATAAAATATATTGGACATGTGACTTGGGATTGGATGCATAAATTTGACTATGAACATATAATTTATATATGTTGTATGCATAGTGTATGTTGTAATTTAGATTGTTGGGTATATTTTGCATAATGATTCATGACTTAATAAGAAGAAGGATATGGAAACGTAGGTGTAAAAGATTTACATTAATTAGGATCTCTACTATTGTGATTACACCTAAATAGGGAATTTTGCATATATGGCATGCGTTGTAATTAATGATCATATTTGGTATAATTTATATGTGAATCTGCTGTATAAGGTTAGTTTAACAAAAATTAGAACATATGTTATAGGGTAAATTATGTCCATATTCTGCGCTATGTAAATGTATGCAAACATGGAAGTATATGATCTTATTGTGAATCACGACAATTATTTAGGCATATGAATTTAGGCCTAATTTATGTTTAGGCAAGGCTTGTAAATAGAACCTTTAGAAATATTAAACCTGCTAAATCTGTCATTTACTGAATCCGTTGAAAATGCCTATTTTGCTAATTTGCTAAGTTGCCTAAAACTGCTAGTTCTGTTATATTGCATAGACTGCTAATTAGATTTAAATGCCAAATCTGTTAAATTTGTCTGTTGAGATGCCTAACCTGTTATATGCCAAAAATCTGCTAAGTTGCTAAATCTATTAAATCCGTTAAGTCATATAATCTGGAAAAATCTGCTATCTGCTAAAATCTGTTATCTGCTGTGTTGATATAATCATCTTGTAATTGATATAATCTGAATTGGCATATATATATATATATATATTGGGCGTGCGCATAAACGGTAAATTATTAATTAATTGGCCGCAAAGATAAACATGGCTAACTCGAGGTTAGAATGAGTTTGCGGCGTAATTCTGCCCGGAACCGCCCGGCACATTCAGTGGCCGCAAACAATAGGTTCTAATGTGAGAAGTTAGTCATAACCTGCTTAAGACACGAGGTTAGGTCTGGCTTGTGGCAGAAGTCTGCCCGGAACCGCCCGGCCCATCCAGCGGCCACAAGCTAGCGACCTAATGTGAGAGGTCTGGGCATTAATAATTAATTAATGCAAATCTAAGATAAGAATGACGTCTAAAACGTATTGGGGAAAAATAGGGATAAACCAACGGGATTAATAGGTGTAGTAAACCAATCCAATACAAAGTTAGACAAATCTGAAAAATCTGTACATCTGATCCGTTAGTCTGAAAACTTGTTAACTTAATTTGTGAACTAGTAAATCTGAATTCTGTATGTCTGAACTTGTAAACAAATAAATCTGAAATCTGTTAGTCTGGGGACACAAGGTTAGGAGGGGAATTACTTGTGTCATCTGTTGTTTGGGACCCATATTAGTCAGTAGCCCTTTCTGGTATCAAAACTTTGACCCAACAGTAGGTAGGGTCCGGGCACGCTTACTGAACTAATTATAAGTGGTTCATTCTGATAATGGCGAGGGGTGTTGATGGTGCGTTCCAACCGGGTCATGTGCGTGCATGGATCCCGGTCTGCCTCTGAGGATGTAAGACGCCGTGACATCTGTAAATAGGTTTGTGCCAATTGGTTGTCACTTTAGGGAGTGATACACCCTACTGTGGGGCCGACACAGGATATTTATGTATTAGGGAGCCGATCGCTTGGGGTAGGGTTTTAGGGTACGCTTAGTTCTGTCTGTTTCTGTTGGTACCGTCTGTTTCTGTTGGGTGGTAACACCTGTCTGTTTCTGTGTGGTACCGTCTGTTCGGGTGGTAAAGGCCCATTACTAGTGTACACCTAATTCTACATTCTGTTTCCGTAGAGATAAATCTGTTTCTGCTTCTGTCTGTTTCTGATCGGGTAGTAAAGGCCCATTATTAGCATTATGTTTCTATTAAAGTATTCTGTACCCGTTCCTGCTTCAATTTAGACATTAGGGAGACACCTAATTCTGCTATACTAGTATTAGTGCAGAGAAGTGTAAAACAATAGTTTATATCATTCTGTTTTTCTGTTATATCTGCTACACCTGTTATAGTTATCTCACATCCAGTTTTATGTTCATATCATATTATTATTATCTGTTCATATGCTGAAAGTCACTGGACTTGCCAGACTTTTTGTCTGACCCTTGTTGTTTCGCCTCCTTTCTTCCGTTTCCCCCCCAGGTTATCCAAGGAGGGAAATACTTTAGCTTGATCTGGATTTCTCTTTGCTTGAAGTGCTTAAAGTATGGCTTGGCTCTGTATAGCTTCCGTTCCATGGGGATTATGATTTTAAACTATGCATTTTGAAGGCTTTTGTACAAGACTGATATTTTGTACTTGAATTCTGAAATTGAAAGGATGTAACCATATTAATTTCTGTTTCCGCTGTAATAAAGTTAAAAAATTTCAAGTACTGTTTTATCTGTCTTGTAAGTTTCTGTTCTGTTTACTAAAATGCTCCACCAAAGTTAAGGCATTCCCTTTGTGAGTGACCTTAACGGAGGTGGGGTGTTACACGTATGGATCTACAATGCATCAAACAACATGCAAATATTCCAATCTACCTGTTTAGGCTTAACCCCAAACATATATTTTCGAAATCCAATCCACTTTACAGAAATTATTCCTTTGGACTTTATTTCCCGATTCTTATTTCAAATCATTTGAAATATATATCTAACTTTTATATCAAAGTAGATTTCACTTCGGGATCTCAAACCAAAATCATTGGAAATATGAATTCAAAAACATCATAGTGCATACAAACAAGCATGCAACCAAATATCGGGCTCCCCTTAGACAAGGCAAAGGGTACTACCTTACCATCTCGATATATATATATAATACGTATATGCACCTCCCACGATGGAGCAGGCTACACTGACGATGCACAATCCCACGCCTACGGGTATTACATTGCCATCTCACCCGTACTTTTATTCGTCCAGATTACCAGAATCTTTAACCACATACTAAATCATTTTATATCTCGAAGAAGGTAAAATCATTTCACGACATAATAATCACAAGTACTTTCCAAAATATAGTACTTTACATTAGCAGTTCACACTTATGATCAGTAAATATTAATCAGATAACCTTTGAGCTCGTAAATCTCAAAGAAGGGTGTTAAGTAAGAGAATAAATTCTCCGCCGCCAAACAGATATATCATCAATAGCGACTAAACGGTTATGTGATGAACTACAATTTCAAACATGTAATGCATTTTGAAATCATTTTGACAACATCGGGTTTAGGCCTCAAAATCCTTTCGGCTTTATAAAACATTTTTATAAAACATTCCCTGTCCAAAATCGGGAATACATTTCTTTTCACTTATGAAAAATATCATTTCAAACTCATTCATTAAATTTGAAATGAACTCAACAACATCGCTACACATCTCATAGCCAAATCGTGAAGTGTTTCACAAGATGTTAGCATACAAATATTTCAATCCAACCTAATGCAAAATGTAAAAGCATATTTTGCTCATAAACTGGTCGAGCACAATCCAAACAATCAATCACAATCAATATCAACAACCAAGTATATTTGGTTTATATCACATCTCATGTTTTGGTAAATTTAACTACCATTAATTCATTCAAATCTAATTAAAGATTTATTAAAACTCTTCTTAGTTTTAATCTTCAAAAATCATTACTTAATGATTATTCAACTCTAGGAAAATTAATCCTGCTTTTACTCGGTTTAAAGAATAAATGTCATTTAAAACAAAATTCACGATAAACCCAAATTCATTTTCCATCAAAATGGAATCTTCACATAAATCATAATAGTATATAACCGATATAAATTTCCATATCAAACTAATACTATAAGTGGAATAGCGGCAAGGCCTTCTAAATTCCATGAATAGTAACGGTCTTCTTTCATAGAAGCTCATCTCGATTATTACCAAATCGAATTCCATTCAATTCCAATTTAACATTTTTAAATTGGAAAACTTTACTTTGGAAAATTCCATTAATCTTATTTAAAAGATTATAAGTTCCAAATCTTATCTTCACTGTTAATTGGATTAAAGAACGATTGTTATTTAAAACACTAATCACGACAAACCCAAAAATCCAATTTCAATTTGATTCCAATTAAATATATTAAATTGGTAAACTCCACTAAATCTTAATTAAAAGATTTATCCTTTACTCGACTGGTTTTAAGAACAGTGTTACTAAAGGCACTATTCACGACAAACCCAAAATCCAATTCGATATTAAATATAAGGCTCTAAATAAAAATAATATCGGTTTATATTCAATATCAAATTCCGAAACTAACGGATATTGTATTGGGAATAACGATATCTGTATCTTCCAAATGCCTCAGCAATATTCGTATAATCACGGGATCCAATATCGAAATATTCCGGAGATTATTTCCATTTAAATCCTTTCTAACTCATACGCTGGGAAATTCTGGTTATTTCAATACCATTTCAAATCCAATTTATTTATTTGAAAATCATTGGATTATTATTCTAGTTAATAACTAGTACATTTCGATAAAAATATATTTTTATTTTTCCAACCTTGGAATTTTTCATCCAAAATCATTTATTATGGTTTTACATAAATTTTCCACATTTTAATAATTTTATTAAGGCCCGTACAATTGGTTTCCAATAACGACCACCGAACTGCATTCATAGCGACCTTTTTCTGAAATTGAATTGGATATATTTCCAAATCCAACCATTCAAATTTAAATCTCTTATATTCATTGGAAAGCTCTTTTCGATACGAAACCAACGGTTCCGGTTTTAAGAGAATCCGATGGTCGAATCTCCCGTTGCGTCCATTTGAAGTCAATGGTTGAAATTCGCGAACGGTCGCTGCGCGGCGCGTTCCATTCAAGCCATATAATATATATGTATATATATATATATATATATATATATATATATATATATATCGTCGATTTCTATTTAAAACGTATTTTATAATTCGTTTTAAAAACAATTCCATCTTCCATTTCAATTTTAAATCAAAATTGAATATTCCATTACATGACAATTTTATACACTGCATATATATGTTAAAAATTATATTTTTAACAATCCAATAATTAGTCCATTTCATGACCATTTTATATATCTTTCACATCGCATATATATATTTCATACAATGCATATATATTTTATGCAACGCATATATATTTTATACAACACATATATATTTTATACATCGTATATATATTTTATTCACATTTCATATATATATTATTCACATTTCATATATATATTATATTCACATCTCATATATATATTTTATTCGCATCGCATATATATATATTTTATTCACATTGCATATATATATTTTATTTAATTCATTTCATGTCACAACACAATACAGTCAATTAAATCGTCCATTGTCTGTGGACGAGGGAGGTGAGCTAACCGGCACCATATACAATTTATAATGATTAAAACTGATAAGAATATACATTCGCAATTCTATATGCAGTTATAAAATAAATAACTGTATAAAAAATTATAGTGAGAAGTTCTCGCATTGGGGTCCAATTCATCAGCCTTTATCTGATGATTGTTTTAATAAAATTAAACACGGCGTTTAATTTTATCAAAAATTCCCATAGCTTCAGTTTTTGTTACGATCTGGTCCATGTTGTAGTGTTCATCAAGAGGATTCCAACGCAATTTGTTTTGTCGAATTCTGTTTAGGTTTAGACAACTTACGGGGTTTTAAAACTTGATTACATAAATAAATTAACCTAAAATAATTAACTTAACCCCCATCATAATAATCCTCCTTCTACATCGTATTCCGGAAACCGAGAAACCCTACACCGCCTTCCCAAATCCAACATCGCACGCCACCCTGCTCCTTCTGCCATCGATCAGATGATTCCATCCCAAAGCCGCTAGCACCGCCGTTATCCTCCATATGAGGGATGATTTCTTGCAATTTACAATGCTAAATTTTGCCATCTTCATATGGGCTGAAAGAGCTCAAGTTGCTCTACAAATTTCGTTTCATATAATTTTGAAATCGATTGGTGAATTTTGAAATCAAAGGGGATTAATTCGAGAGCATTTCAGCCATTGATGAAGGATGGCGGCGTAGAGAATGAAGTGAGCTAGGGTTTTAATTTCTTGAAGGCTATATATATAATATTAATATTTAATTCAATTATTTATTTTGTTCTGAAAATTTATGTTCAGACTCCAAATGAATCCCAATGATTACCGTTACTAGCTAATTACCCTCATTCCGAACACAATGGGATATGTTTCGTAAGCGAATTCGACTATATTGAATAGTTTTTATCAAAAATAAAATATAAATCAATACATATTGAATTTAAACGTACATTTTGATTTATCAGGGCCACATGCTGACTCCAAAAATTACAGAAAAATAAATCTAGCTATGTTTGACGATACAGCCCTATCAAAACTAATTTCATCGAATTTGGAGACCGTTAGAAAAATGGCCTTTTCTAGTCGATTAATTTAAACGGAATTGGCAAAACACATTTATATTTACTATGCTCACATATTAATTCCAAAAATTATGTGAATTGAAACCTGATAATAATTTGAATTCTAGATCCAACATAAGTGGTTTCGTCGAAAACGGAGGTCGTTTGCAAAATGATTATTTTTAAGTGTTATATATTATATTAAAAAATATATATAATTCCATAGCGACTATTCTATATTTTAAACTGGACATAAGTTACAATTTATATTGTGAAATCTCAATTTTTCACATTCATTAGAAAGATATTATTAAACAGATTCAAATATTTCTGGTTTTAGTGAAATCCGATTTATTTTGAATCCTCTACATTCATTTGAAATTTGAAATCGAATTTTCAAACTACCTGACCATTTCAGGCTTGTTTTATAATTATTATAAATTTATACGTTCTAACTTTGATTTAAATATATTTATAGTCTTTATTATTTAAAATAAATCATTTTAAATATTCAAAACCCATTAAAATGGATAAAATAAAAAAATTAAATTTGTTTAGAAAATCTGGGTTGTTACATTAACTGTAACCATTCAATCAGATCATTTTAGGTTGAGTTACATCAACTGTTTTAAATAAAGATTGATTATTAAATTAATTGGATTTCAATTAAATTAAGGGAAATAATTCTTAACAAGTAATTGTTAAACATAGAAATGTTTTATTTAGAGTTAATTAATAATTCAGTTAATTGTTTTTGGTAAGAAAATTGTGTAGTCAAATAAAGAAGTTAAATTTGATAAATTATCCAAGATGATGTTTTGACATAAATAATCTCTAAATTATGTAAAAAAATTAAAAAGATAATTTAAAAGAAAAGGGGAATTAAATCGATCAAATTCTTTGGTTTTTAATATTTAAGTTAATCAAGTTAACTTGATGAATGTTTTCAAAACAACAACATTATTTTGAAAATGGTTTAAGATTTGAAAATCAAATAGATTTACAAAGTCTGATTTGTCGAATATTTTGAATATTGAACTTCTACAAATCTTGACGATAAGAATGATTTCGACTCAAGGTCCGAGAGGTAATTAAAATACCCCAACTTGAATGATTTCACCATTATTCGATAGATAGTATTAGTTTGTATTCAAAATTAGTGTTAGAATTGAATATCGTCTTCTATGAAACCTATATTTAAGAATGAGATTATCACGTAAGATTTTAATAAAAGTTTTCTAAGTTGAGAAATACTTATGCTTTCAGATAAGTATGGAAAAAATTTAATATTTGAATTTAAATAATTGAAGATTATTTAAATAAGGCTTAGCGGATCCAATGGAAATAAATCTATTCATTTTATTTTATGATTAATAGTTAAGTCACCAACTATCAAATCTTGACCTTTATGTTGTCATTTTGAAGAGTCTGAAATTTAATTCCACTACGATTTGGTTTATACATTTCAAGCCAAAGATTATTGAAGATGGAGTTTATGCAAGGGTTGTTCCGTTGATCCTACGTAGCACTTGCCTAAGACGGATTTACAAGATAGTGCCTTCGGTTTGTCCAGTCCTAGGACGACTTGTACGGACGAATGTCTGATAGAGTATACTTAACAAATCATATGATTGATCTCTTAAAACTATGATTGGTGGCGGAGAAATTCATTTCTCTTAGCTTTATACCCATGGTATTAGGGGAATCAATTTGTGATTTGATGGGTTTGACGATGTGGAATTCAAAGTAAATGACGATGTGATATATCTAAATGTTTGTTCAAACCTTAAGCCTCATCAACTAGGAAATGGTATAAAATCGAGTAGGTCGTATGGCTATGTGAGTCGCTCCCATAAAAAGGGTATATCAGTACCTGTTCTGGCGAAAATCAATTGTCTTCGGTTGTCCTTTTTATTTTGTATGCTATCGGTTCGGTTGGCTGGCTCCCAACCGTGATAATGATATATTCCGTACTCTCAAGCGAAATGAGGGGTCGGTCATGTTTAGCCTAGGTTGAAAGATGTTCTTGTTGATCCCCAATGTATTAATCTTCGGAGGTACATTGTCGGAAGGTGGTTCCATACCTTGCCATAGTTGGAATCCATTATCCAATAAGCGCCCGCGGTTTTGATTGTGTACTATGTATGTGGAGCGTGATATGCAAGCGTTCTGCTATATTGCTATTTATTTGTATTTAGACACTAGTATAATATCATAGTAATATTGTTTCCAAAGATAGATTTGGGTTGTCATAAGGTAAAAACCATTCGTATTTATGTAGGGATCGGTCTCATGATTATCTTTTCTTTCAAAAGGATTTTGAAAGTTAAAATTCAGTTATTTAAAATCGTTTACTCATTCCAGTCCCATGACTGAGCTAGAGTTTATTTTTCTATGTTTACTCTTGGGTGTTCAAATTTGTATGGGCTGTCAGGTAGTTCAATATTTTACAGATTTTCTGGAGGAGCTCGGAGCAGGAGGCTTCAACGTTAGATATATATATATATATATATTACTTTCATTGTATTGTGTATATGATGTACTCTGATGATGTATGTAAGTTCAAATCCAGTTTGACGATATATCTATTATATTTTATTCATTCTGCTGTAAGATTCGTGTTACTCTGATCCTATTATGTTGTGTTCTTCTTTTCTTCTATTCTAAATTTTCTATCTTATCTATTCTCACTCTCTAATTTCTTTCTTCGACATCTGGGTTTTAGTATTGGGTTGGACTTGTGTAGTATTTGGTCAACTCAAATGGTACCGAAATCTAGGTCATCACATCCTGCGATACGAAATTTACAATGCAAAATTACCAAGTTTTCCAAGCCAAGTTTGTCAAGTGATCAGCTTGTGTTGGAGACGTGGTTTTTTCCAATTTCCATGTGTTGATCACTATATTTTTTCGTGTCAAATCCAATGATCGACCACTTTGCCAGATGTGATCAACCAAGCGCGAACACATGGTTTTCGATGATTTTCACGTGTCGATCACCTGTTTTTGAACGTACCAAACCATAATTTGGCCATGTGCCAAATTTTGATGTCATGAGTCGCGCAAGTCATTTTTCGTTATCGTGTGTCATGCCGATCAGCAGTTTTTGAGCATTTTTGCCAAATGTCGATTTTATTCAGTTTGATTGCACTATGAGTCGTGCAAGCCATTTTTCGTGTACATACCATGCCGATCAACTGTAATCGGCATAATCGGCATATTTGTTAAAATCAACATACGTGGTCTTAGGAAATATTCTGTCAAACATTTGTTCATATAAGTTCGTTCTAAGGATGAACGAAATAGAAGATACTCTAGAACGTCGAATTTACTTGAGAGGACCCCAATAATTTTCAAAACAAATTATCATTTATTAGATTATAAATTACAATACTCTTGGGTCCTCTTCTCAAGGGTTATCTTCTTTATAACCCTTCAACTCCAGGATCACCTTTGACTAATATAAAAATATCATTATATTTTAATTTCTACCTTGTATATATGAAGATATACAATTCTCCTTTAGTTATATTTGAGTCAAATTAAAAAGTGAAGGACATTAGATCAATTAAAAATAATTAATCACTACACAACATAAACAAGATTAAAATAACTTGTCTTCCCCTTTTAAATCATTCAACTTCAAGCTTATAAAACAGAACTTAGGTTTACTATATGCAACTTGTTCTCTTTATTGTTATCACATTCCTTACTTGTACAATACTAGTGTTCACATTAGAAACAGTGATATTTTTTCAGTCATAATTATTAAATATTTATAGCAAGATATGTCCAGATTTATTCATGCAAAGCCATACATATAACACCCAACATTTCGAAACCTTTCAATGCATCCCATACAGTTTATGCAATTAAATTCTTACAAATAGTTTCGACTGACATGACATCCCTCCCTCTAAAATCTGATGAACATACATATCACGTAACCCAAGTTTACAACATGGACTTCGCTTATATGAGCATCACTGATAAACAGGTTTACATGAAAGTGAATCAAAATTTCTTTTAAGACTTTCAGAGAGTGGCATCCCATGCTAATTACAATATACTCAAAATAACACAACATATGATAATTGAATTTAGCATGTTCCTAGCTGCCCCGAGTAGGTGCCATGTCCATACATTAATTATATGGCATGACACTCTCTTCGACCTAAATACACATAATGACATAATTATATCTAATACACAGTACACACACAAACATCTATCCGTAAAAATTACAACGTACAGATTTTATCATACGTTTATTTGCACTGAGCATGCAAAAACTTACAAGCTTATATATTTTGAAATCAGTTTACACAACTTAATAACATACAATTTTTCAGCTTCAAAAATGCAGTTTCTAGTTACATCAATACCACTAAAGTTATACAAAACCATAAATGTGTATAATACTGCAACCTAAATATATATCATCAAATAAGCCTTTTATTGCCAAAACTTTAGCCCCTCCCCCCTTTTCATCAACTGATTATGTATCGTACCTATACAAATACTAGGGCTGCCTCATTATAAAATGAGACACCCCAAGATGTACAAAATCATGCAAAGGGGTCAAACATGTTATCTGGTATAAGTGTATCTCTGAAATTAAGTAGCAAGTAAAACATTGGTTTAACTTATAATGTGCAAAACTCTGTGTAAACCTTTTTCTATATTCTGCAACTTTAAGCAAACCATTCCATATGCCTATTAAATTGTTTATATAAATATATCAGGTCATGTGTTCATCAAATAAGGCACACACAATGTAAACAGTCCAAACAAATCTATATAGCAGGTCAGGTGATTAACTTCTGGCTTAATTGCATTCAACCAATTATGATGAATTAGCCAACTTACATACGTATTAATCATGGCATATATACACCTTCAAGGCATTCATATATATATATATATATATATAATATCATATCAGTTAATCATCTTCACTCTTACTGGGCAATTTATATTATAAGTCATTTGTCAATTTAACACTTCAGTGTACAAATCTCTATTGTAATTCTCAGTTTAAACTAATCATTCCATAAACAGATTAAAACTACCCAAACAATGATATAATCTGGTCATCTATACAGTGTGACTTTCGAGTTATGATGTAACGTGTAACTTCCCGTATTTTTAAGGTATAATAATTAATTTATTTAATTAGTAAAAATAGTGATTTATAGATTTAAATGGTTACTAAATTAAAATAACTATTGAATATTTAATTAATATAATAATTAAATAATATATTTAATTTTGAAATAATCAGAATTAGCCGAAATGGCAATATTGTATGAATTGGACAATTCGAAACATATAATTCAGTTTAAAATTGAATTGGCGATAACGAATATATTTAATTAACGATGGTTGAACATATAAATTATATTATAATTATAATCGAGCTCGAAATGGCGTGGCAGTTCATAATTTGGCGATTCGAACTTTAAACGAATATACAGAATCCGTTTTAAGCCGGATTTCTATGAAACAAGAAACGTTCGGAGCTGGTGAAGTATATTTTTCTAATGGAAGAGAAAAATCGAGATTTCGTCGTGTAGATTGAGAGTTATGCCCAAGTCAAATTTTCAAATAGTCGCTATCGAATTCCTCTATAATTTATAATGATTTATTTATATTATAAAAGGATTTTCAATATAAATTGAATACTGATTTAATATGGATTTGAAATATTGAGTTATAAATTCAGATAGAAATATTTTGGAGCTGTATGGTATTCCACTATGAATATATATATATACGATAATATTTATTTACAAACGTTTAATTAAATTGTTTTTAAATATAATAATATTTAAAATGGGGTTAATTAGAGCTTTAAAAATAGCCAGTTTTGCAAACGACCTCCGTTTTTGACGAAACTAATTTTGTTGGATCCAGAATATTAAATTATTGTTGGACTTCAATTTTCGTGATTTTTGGAGTCAGTATATGGTTGTACGGATCTTTAATGCGAAAAACAATCAGTATTTTGATGGTTAAAAATACGCTGTGTGAGCTAACGGAGTCGGAATTCGATGAAACAAGTTTTGATGGGTCCGTAATGTCGAACTGTAGTTGCATGTCCATTTTCGTGATTTTTGGATATCATGTGTGATCATATGAATTTTAATTGACAAATATAAACAACATTGGATTAAAATCGAATATAAAATTCGAATATAAAAATATTTAAATTTTTCTATAAATACCACACCATCCTCTAAAACCTAATTTCTATTTTCCTTCCACGGTCAAACAAAAAATCCACCGTCATCATTCTCGTTTAAAACCAAAAATGTGATCTTCAAAAATATATATATATATATATACTAATTCGAATAAAAAGTTATAAATTCCAAAACATATATCTTTGAAACCCTAAAGACGCAAGCTTCAAGCCCATACAATTTTCATCAAGCACGATGGTATTTTTCATGGAGTGCGAATCATGTTTAGCTGCTGCGCCATTTTCCAGCACGAGCTAGGGTTGATCAATACATGGATTTGAGGCAGTAATTGAGGGAACGGGGGTCGAAGTAACGATCATATGGGAGAGGTGCAGGATTAGATGAATTCTGAGGTGATTTGGAGAAAATAATTGTCAGTAGTGTTACGGTGTATCGTGAGGACGAGATGAGGTCGCGGTGGAAGAACGAGGTGCGAGTTGGCCGATAGTAGGTGGAGTAGGAAGAGGATGAGATGAGAAGAGCCGTAGTAGTTTTAGTTTTCGATTTCATATAGAGGAGAGGGCAAACGAGATGGAAGAGGATCAATAATGGTTAGTGGTGTACAGGAGACACGATGGGTATTCGGGGAAGAAGGGTTCAACGGGTTTTTATTTGGTAAGTAGGCCGAGAAATTTATGGGGGTGAGGCCCAATGGGATTAAAACTTAAGTGTTTATTTAATTTCAATGTATATTAACTTCGTAATATCATAACTCCTACATACTATATCAAAATTTCAAACGGTCAGATCCGTTGGGATCGTACGGATGAGCGCTACATAATGGAACTGATTGGGAGTGAATCGGAACTCGTTACAATTTATAGCAAAATAAATTGTCTGTCTGAATCAACCGACAGTTATCGTTATTTAACGATGATCGTCCAATGTGAGTAAAACTCACCAACTCTGCCAGTTTATATTTTTATAAATATAATCTAGTGTTGATAAATGATGATTGTTTGGTTGAATTGCTGATGTATTGTTTGAAATTATAGATAACGATATATATATATATAAATCATTAAACAAATATTAATTCTGTTTATCAGAATATTTCATATTGAAATGAAATCAATGTTATTTATATTATTTAACATCTGTAGATGCAGAGAAACAGGTTGGAGGGATCCAACTGGATTCCTCAATATTTATAATACTGTTTGTTTTCATATGTTATGATATATGATGTGATATATAATCTGTGATTGATTGTGATGACTGATCGACGCTAATCTATGAATTAGAAAAGCGCGACATTTGTAATAAATTCTGCAAGCATACAGGTGTGTAGCATACAGGTCGAACACAGGGAGGAAAGTTAAATTCTATTATTTATATGTTTCGTGGGCGTGTTAGACGAACTTTGGAGGTTGATTTTGCAAAACAAAACAAAATTAAAACTGTAATTTGATTCAGAACAGATCTAACTGAACCGACGATCAAATCACAATTTCAATGGAAAGCAAATGAAATTATGAATTAGAATTGAATCTAATCAAACCCAATTTGACCTAAGAAAATAATAAAAAGCAGAAATTGAAATAACAAACAAGAATTAAAATTAGGATTTCCGCTGAATCTAATCAGACGGTAAATCACTAATGCAAACAAGTGCAAAATACAAATAGTGTTCTACCGAATCTAATCGTATAGACAACACTAGTTGCTAAGAAAACAAAAAAATGCAGAAAATAAAAGAGAAAGAAGAACTTTTATTAGAACAATGGAATAAAAGATGAGATAGGATAGGATGGTGGCTACAATGCCATTACAAGGGTATATATAGGGTAGATAGCCAAACCCTAACCCTAATCCTAATGGTAAATGGGCCTGGCCATTACACCACTAAATTGTTTACAATGAGAAACATAAATGGGCCTTTGATAATTAAAGCAATTTTGGGCCTTTTCTCTTTTTCCTCTTGCTTCCTTGATATTTCTTCATTGATTTGTGATGTGCAAAGCCTTTTTATCAATCCTTTTCTTGTCCAACAGCAACTAGATGTGAGATCTTCATCTACAATTCTTCAAACTGCAAATACATAGCAAATTGATCTCTATTTCTCTACATTTCTGGTTGCATGCGGGCTAGGTTGGAATATCTGTAAAAGTAACAAAACAATACCCAAGTAATATTTATTTATATACAAAAGACAAGATATAAGAGTATCAAATATTCTGACTCAAGTATAAAACAATACCCGTTCTCTCAAGGATTTTTTTGAATCAGACATTTGAAATGAAATCAAGGCAAACAGAAATTATTCTTAGTTCAAAATAGTATAAAAGAATGAGTTGTGCTCTATTAATTAACTGACTCAATTAGAAGGGGGAAGAGGGTCTTATGGCCGTTCACGTATAGTATGAATACTAAGGGATACGACCAATGTTTTACGGGTAGTATGCAACCTCTTTTGCTAATAGTTCAAAAAAATTGAACTACTATATATCCGCGATCTAATTATACGAGACAGTCAACTTCACAAAGCACCATTTTTCAATTATATTATTTTGAAATATCAAAATTTTATTGTTGAAAAACGATGAGAGCGATGATATAAGGTATGTAAATTCGTTCTTCACAAACAGATTCAGAAATTTCCGTCAAAGAACAAACACAGAAATATAAATTGCAGAATTAAAATTTACATTCAAGCCGCTGCCCCTGCAGAAGAATTTTACAACAATTTCTACATATTTTTCAAAGCAGTAGAGCACCTGTAGAGTTTAGAAATTTTTCACCTTGATCGGCAGTCCGTCCAGTGAATTTGGGAAGCGCTAGCGCGTTCACACCCCACTTGGTGTGCAACCGCTCCAACCCATCTGAATCGTCCGCTGCTTTTTGTTGTTGTCCCCTTCTATTAATTGCTTGTCTGCGCTGCGGCACGGGTTCGGGCTAGGAGCCCGAAAAAAATTTTTTAGGACCTTTTTCTAACTACCACTGTACCTGTTTTGAAAAATTCTCCGTTTTTTTTTAATCAAAATCAAAACATGCCTCAAATGGTCAAAATATGGTACGGCAACTCAAACCAGAAAGGAATCACAATTTATTGTATACCCGAACGCAATCAATTTGAAAGGTTAACTGAAAAGGGTTGCTCACGTTGCTAAATAAGGCCCTGAAAACCCTCTAAACGCAACACAAAGAAAAGCAGAAACTCAGGTTTCCTTCCCTAGAAAAATGCAGACATTTCAAAATTCATTTCTCCAAATCGAACGGAAAAGTCGAAATCTAACAACCCTTTTTTTTCGAATTGAATTTGGTGGGTTAGAATTTCAGTTGCGATTGCTCGAAGCAGATTGGATCTTTGGTCAGCAAGTTGTTGTAGGGGTTAATGAGGGATTTTAGTGCTGATGGTGAGCGGATTGTCGAGGGACTGAGCGGATTGTCGAAGAGAGAGAAGGGGGAACGGGTTGCGGTTCAGGGTACGGATGATGGCCAGCGGATGATTTACTCAGGTTGGAGATGAAGGAGACTAGATGACGTGGGTTTGAGGTTCTGAGGTAGGGGGTCTGTGTGATGTTGACAGTGGCTTTGGGGGGATTGTGATGGTGAATTTGGGGTATGTCACTTCGACGATGGTGACCGGTGAGCAAAATTTGTGATTTTTTTTTTTTCAGAAACTGTTGACTTGGAGTTGGCTCGGGATGATGATGAGAGTTGTGACTGGAGAGGATTGGAGATGGTGATTGGTGTGGTTATGGACTATCGGTGGTGAGAGTTGATTTGTTAGTTTGTGAGGATGGTGAAGGAAGATTCGTTGGTGGGTGAGTTTTGCTGTAGACGTGGTGTGATGAACGCACAGAGATGGTATTTTGAAAACACGGTGGTGGTTTGGTATGGTGGGGTGTACTGTGAATATGGTTAATGAATATGGTGGAAGAACGTTTGTGGTGAGGGTTGGTGGCGATGCAGTTAAACAGTGATGGTGCAGGGTATGGACTGGGGCAGTGGAGTCGGCCGGCTGATTGTTGGTTTTGTAGTGAGCTTGGGTGAAGTGGATGGACTAGGTGATGAAGAACTGGGACTTAGTGTGGCAAAAGGACGGTTTTGGTGAGAGATGCCTGGAAGTGGCTGAAGGTGTATGTTGCGAAGTGGGTTATGAATAGAAGGAGTTTGGCAGACTGGACGTGGTGAAGATTGTTTAAAGACAGAAAGATGATTGTGGTTTGGTATTTGCAGTGAGTGGATTACGGAAGAAAAATTAGAAAGAGGGATTTTTTTAATTTTTTTTTGGCAAGAATTGTAAAAAAAGGAAAGGAATTTGTAAAAGGAAATGAAAAGAAAGGAGAATTGGCAAGAAACTAAAACAAAACATGGCAAGTTTTTTTTCTCTTGTTTAGATGATTCTAGCACCAATGTTTGATACAAAATCAACTAATAAAGAGATTTTTTTTTAACAAAATAGAACAAAAATAAAAATAAAAATAGAACTAACACGAATCAAAATTAAATAAACAATAAAATTTAATTATTGCCTCCCCGGCAACGGCGCCAAAAACTTGATCGACGCTAATCTATGAATTAGAAAAGCGCGACATTTGTAATAAATTCTGCAAGCATACAGGTGTGTAGCATACAGGTGAACACAGGGAGGAAAGTTAAATTCTATTATTTATATGTTTCGTGGGCGTGTTAGACGAACTTTGGAGGTTGATTTTGCAAAACAAAACAAAATTAAAACTGTAATTTGATTCAGAACAGATCTAACTGAACCGACGATCAAATCACAATTTCAATGGAAAGCAAATGAAATTATGAATTAGAATTGAATCTAATCAAACCCAATTTGACCTAAGAAAATAATAAAAAGCAGAAATTGAAATAACAAACAAGAATTAAAATTAGGATTTCCGCTGAATCTAATCAGACGGTAAATCACTAATGCAAACAAGTGCAAAATACAAATAGTGTTCTACCGAATCTAATCGTATAGACAACACTAGTTGCTAAGAAAACAAAAAAATGCAGAAAATAAAAGAGAAAGAAGAACTTTTATTAGAACAATGGAATAAAAGATGAGATAGGATAGGATGGTGGCTACAATGCCATTACAAGGGTATATATAGGGTAGATAGCCAAACCCTAACCCTAATCCTAATGGTAAATGGGCCTGGCCATTACACCACTAAATTGTTTACAATGAGAAACATAAATGGGCCTTTGATAATTAAAGCAATTTTGGGCCTTTTCTCTTTTTCCTCTTGCTTCCTTGATATTTCTTCATTGATTTGTGATGTGCAAAGCCTTTTTATCAATCCTTTTCTTGTCCAACAGCAACTAGATGTGAGATCTTCATCTACAATTCTTCAAACTGCAAATACATAGCAAATTGATCTCTATTTCTCTACATTTCTGGTTGCATGCGGGCTGGGTTGGAATATCTGTAAAAGTAACAAAACAATACCCAAGTAATATTTATTTATATACCAAAGACAAGATATAAGAGTATAAAATAAACACATTTCTATGTCAATCAATGACACTGTTCATGTAATTTGGTATTTTAAATACCATATGAAATGCTGGAATGTAAAAAGTAAATTTTCAAAGTGAATATGAAAATGAAATATTTATATAGAATGAATAGAATTATATAAAAGGATTTATATAGAATGAATAGAATTATATAAAAGGATTTATATAGAATGAATGGAATTATATAAAGGGAATTATAATTGAGATTTAAGTGTTAGAAGTTAAAGATGGGATTTTGTATAAATAATTCTATAAATAGAGATTAAATAGAATTTGGAATTTTGATATTATTTTCAAATATGGAATCAGATTGTTTGGAGTATATAAAGAAATATTGTTCACATTCAATGTAAATAATGGATTAAAGTAAATATATGAAATTAAGACTTTTATAAAGGAAATAGGGTTTTGAAATAGGGATTTAAAATGGAGTTAAATGAATTAGAAACTGACTGGAGATTAGTTAAATTGAACAACTATCTGGGTATTGATCTGATGCTGGTTTCGGCGTTCGGGGTTAATACGTAGGGGGTTGTTCTCTTACTAGTTTATAGTTAGAGACTGATATATGTGAGAAGATAGTGATGCGTGAATCAGAAATGGAAATGTTTTCCAAAGTTAATAATGTATATTTTCTAAAATTGAAAAATGATTTGATGAATATATTGAAATGAGAAATGGGAAAATGAATAAATGTTGATTGATGATTGATCGATAGAATTTCCATTTGGAAATTATATCATTGTTTGCATACATGAATTTCTTTGATAGTTATATCACCGACTATCAAAGTTCTTGACCATTTTTCCATCGTCGATATGGAGAGACCAGGATCAGATTCATTATCTAAAAACCACTCCGTATGGCATTAGCGTTGCGATCAAATATGATGAAGATAATTGAAGACGGAGTCATGCAAGGGCTCTCCTGTTTACAAAATAGTGACTTCGGTCTATCCAGTCCCAGGACGACCTGTATGGAAGAATTTCTGACAGAGTATAATTAATAGATCACGTAAGTTGATTTCTTCAAACGTATTTACATTTGGTGGCGGAGGAATTCGTTTCTCTTAGCTGTATACCTGTGGTATTTTTGGAGAAATCAATTTGTGATTTGGCGGGTATGACGATGTGACATTCAAAGTGAATAATTGTGTGATCTGTCAGAGATGAGCATAACCTCTAGCTTCACAACTGAAAATGGTACAAAATCGGGTAGGTCGCATGGCTAAGTGGTTGGCTGCCAAGTAGGATGTATTGTCGCCTGATCTAGAGAACTTCCTTTTGCTTCTTAAATCTATCGATGCTGTCCCTTTCGGGAAACGGTTGTTGATCCCAACCGTTGGTGATAATACTTTCGGTACACTCAAGCGAAATGAGTGATCGGTCATGTTTAGCCTAGGTTACAAGATGTTCTTGTAAAACCCAGTGTATTCCTCTCTAGGGATACACTGTCGGAAGGTGGTCCCATACCTTGCCAGTTGGAATTCATTACCCAATAAGCACCTGCGATTTTTGATTGTATATTATATGTAGAACGTGAGATGAAAGCGTTCTGCTAGTTGATTATTTAGTTGTGATTGATAGACACTATTATAATATCAAAAGAATTTGCTATAAAGTTTATCATTTCGTTCGAAAGGATTTTTGATGTTAAATCAAATGCTTTGGATTCTCATAAGGGAAAAACCTGTTCCGTTATACGGCGTGGTCTTTTGAGATATCATTTAATTGCTCAAACTGTTTTAAATGTTTTTACTCATACCATTCCCACGACTGACCCGGAGTTTTGTTTTGTTTTGTTTTCCCTAAACTCTTGGGTGCTCAAATTTGTACGAGCAGTCAAGTAGTCGGGATTTGCTGATGCACTAGAAGGAGCTGGAGCAAGAGGCTTCAGCGGCGTTTTTATAGCTATTGTTTATTTCCGCTTTGATGTAAGTGTTATACTCTAATAATGGTATTGTATACAGATACTGTTTTATTTCAAAGTTATGTTATGAAATATATTTATTCGTTCCGCTTCGAGATTCATGTTTACTCTAATATTGTATGTTCTTTTTCTTCTTCTATTCTAAGTTTATATCTTATCTATTCTCACCCTCTATTTTCTTTCATTAACTATCTGGTATTTCGGATGCTTGAATAGTCGACATTGAGTTTATTTTGGTTACTGAGGATTGCGAAAACCAGGGTCGTTACAGTGATATCAGAGCTGAAGGTTAAGTAGTTACCTTTGCTATGTGGCGTGACTCAGTAGAGATGGGGTTAGTAATGCCCTAGATTGAGTTGAGTGTATATATACGAGAGAGCGTATGTGTAGATTTTATAAAAATTGTTTTATATTGTGGAGATTCATTGGTTGAGTAGTTTATGAATTTTGGTCGATCAGTTTGATCCACTGTATCGGTAAGGATTTCTAAACACTCGAATACGATGAACCGACACTGTATGTTTTGAAAAGAGGGTAAATGAAATAATTTTACCCAAATTATATTTTGATATAGAGGATTTGTATTGGAATTATTATAATATATTCGATATATTAGTTGTTATTATAATCAGATAAGATTATAATTGAAATGGTTTGTGAATAACCATTCAAAATCCGTAAGAGTATTACGAAATGAATTAAAACTGAATTTAAACCAGAACTGAAATTTAAAACTCTAGGGTTTGGAAATGTGTTTGTAAAAGGAATTGAATCAAGTATATGAGAATTTAAAAATCCTGGGAGATTTTAAATTGTTTTACAAGCATTATGGATAATATTTTGAAATGTATTTCAAAATGTAATGTTTAAATATGGTTTTGAAAGTAATATAGTATTGAACTCACTTTGATCGCTGGAAAATAGATTCCGATGATGACAGTTGCATCATTGGTGTTCATTTTCGAGTTGCTAAGTGACGGATTACTACCAAAGATTTTGTTTTTGAATTGTTGTTACCATATATGATTTCGATTTCGATTTGAAATAAAACCCAGGAAATTGAAATTCTAAAATTTGAAATTTAAATTTAACTTATTAAGTTAAATAGATTCAAATTGAAAAGGTGAATATATAAATTAGAATTTAATTTAAAATAAGTTAAATAGAATTTGGATTTGATTAAAAAATAATCTGGAATGGAAGCGAGTGATAAGTAAAGAGGTTGGAATTTGTGATTAGGGTTGAAATGAAATTTGATTTTGGTTTAAGAAAATAATTGTATTGAGGAAGAACTGATTGGAGTTTGATTGGGTTGACATTGGTATATGTTGAACTGACAGTAGATGAAAGGATATAATGATATGCCCGACAAAAAGGTACAAGTTTATAATTTATATGGGTTTGAGATTTTGATGAGCCGAATTGGCAAGCCACTTGGCTGTTTTATTTCTTTTTGGGTTGGTAAAGGCCTAGAGAGGCGAGTTGGAGTTTGAGCTATTGACCAATACAAAGGAGGTGCTGGCGAAATTTTTCGAAAAGTTAAGGTGTTAGAAAATTTTCAGGATTTTTGAAATTTTTCGTTAATCGGAATAAATAAATATTTAATTGAAAATAAATTGGTTCAGTTGAAACTGAAGTAAGAAGTGAACAAATAAGTTCTAACCAGTCACTGGGGTTTTCTTTCTAACATAGCAATTTCGAGGACAAAATCATTTTAAGGGGGAAAGAATGCAACGTCCCGTATTTTACGGTATAATAATTAATTAATTTAATTATTTAAAATAGTGATTTAGAGATTTAAATGGTTATTAAATTAAAATAACTATTGAATATTTAATTAATATAATAATTAAATAATATATTTAATTCTGAAATAATCAGAATTAGCTGAAATGGCAATATTGTGTGAATTGGACAATTCAAAATATATAATTCAGTTTAAAATTGAATTGGCGATAACAAATATATTTAATTAACGATGGTTGAACGTATAAATTATATTATAATTATAATCAAGCTCGAAATGGTGCGGTAGTTCATAATTTGGCGATTCGAACTTTAAAAGAATATACATAATCCGTTTTAAGCCGGATTTCTGTGAAACAAGAAACGTTCGGAGCTAGTGAAGTATATTTTTCTAATGCAAGAGAGAAATTGAGATTTCATTGTATAGATTGAGAGTTATGTCCAAATCAAATTTTCAAATAGTCGCTATGGAATTCCTTTATAATTTATAATGATTTATTTATATTATAAAAGGATTTTCAGTATAAATTGAATATTGACTTAATTTGGATTTCAAATATCGAGTTATAAATTCAAATAAAAATATTTTGGAGCTGTATGGTATTACATTGTGAATATATATATATATATATATATATGATAATATTTATTTATAAATGTTTAATTTAATTGTTTTTAAATATATTAATATTTAAAATGGGGTTATTTAGAGATTTAAAAATAGCCAGTTTTGCAAAAGACCTCCGTTTTCGATGAAACTAATTTTGTTGGATCCGGAATATTAAATTACTGTTAGATTTTAATTTTTGTGAATTTTGGAGTCAATATGTGGCCGTACGGATTTTTAATGTGAAAAATAGTCAGTATTTTGACGGTTAAAAATACGCTGTGTGAGCTAACGGATTCGGAATTCGACGAAACAAGTTTTGTTGGGTCCGTAATATCGAATTGTAGTTGCATGTCCATTTTCGTGATTTTTGGATATCATGTGTGATCATATGAATTTTAAAGGAAAATATAAACAGCGTTGGATTAAAATCAAATATAAAATTCGAATATAAATATATTTAAATTGTTCTATAAATACCCCACCATCCTCTAAAACCTAATTTCTATTTTCCTTCCATGGTCAAACAGAAAATCCGCCGTCATCATTCTCATTTTAAAAAAAAATGTGATCTTCAAAAATATATATACGAATTCGAATAAAATGTTATAAATTCCAAAACCTATATCTTTGAAACCCTGAAGACGCAAGCTTCAAGCCTATACAATTTTCGTCAAGCTCGATGGTTATTTTCATGGAGTACAAATCATGTTTCGCTGCTGCGCCATTTTCTAGCGCGAGCTAGGGTTGATCAATACTTGGATTTGAGGCAGTAATTGAGGTAACGGTGGTCGAAGTAATGATTGTATGGGAGAGGCGTAGGATTTGATGAATTCTGAGGTGATTTGGGGAAAAAAATTGTCGATACTGTTATGGTGTATCGTGAGGACAATATGAGGTCGCGGTGGAAGAACAAGGTGCGATTTGGCCGATAGTAGGTGGAGTAGGAAGAGGAAGAGAAGAGAAGAGCCGTGGTAGTTTTAGTTTTCGATTTCATATAGTGGAGAGGGCAAACGAGATGGAAGAGGATCGACAATGGATAGTGGTGTATAGGAGACGCGATGGGTATTCGGGGAAGAAGGGTTTAGCATGTTTTTATTTGGTAGGTGGGCTAAGTAATTTAAGGGGGTGAGGCCCAATGGGATTAAAACTTAAGTGTTGATTTAATTTGAATGTATATTAACTTCGTAATATCATAACTCCCACATACTATATCAGAATTTCAAACGGTTAGATCCATGGGGATCGTATGGACGAGCACTACACAATGGAACTGACTGGGAGTGAATCGAAGCTCGTTGCAATTTATAGCGAAATAAATTGTCTGTCTGAATCAACCGACAGTTATCGTTATTTAACAATGATCATCCAATGTGAGTAAAACTCACCAACTCTGCCAGTTTATATTTTTATAAATATAATCTGTTGATAAATGAGGACTGATTGTTGTGTGATGATTGTTTGGTTGAATTGCTGATGTATTACTTGAAATTATAGATAACGATATATATATAAATCGTTAATCAAATATTGATTCTGTTTATCAGAATATTTCATATTGAAATTAAATCAATGTTATTTATATTGTTTAACATCTTTGGATGCAGGGAAACAGGTTGGAGGGATCCAACTGGATTCCTCAATATTTATAATACTATTTGTTTTCATATATTATGATATATGATGTGATATATAATCTGTGATTGATTATGATGACACTGGTCATGTAATTTGGTATTTTAAATACCATATGAAATACTAGAATGTAAAAAGTAAATTTTCAAAGTGAATATTGAAAATGAAATATTTTTATAGAATGAATAGAATTATATAAAAGGATTTATATAGAATTAATAGAATTATATGAAAGGATTTATATAGAATGAATAGAATTATATAAAGGGAATTATAAATGAGATTTAAGTGTTAGAAGTTAAAGACATGATTTTGTCTAAATAATTTTGTGAATAGAGATTAAATAGAATTTGGAATTTGGATATTATTTTCAAATATGGAATCATATTGTTTGGACAATATAAAGAAATATTGTTCACATTCAATGTGAATAATGGATTAAAGTAAATATTTGAAATTAAAACTTTTATAAAGGAAATTGGGTTTTGGAATAGGGATTTAAAATGGAGTTAAATGAATTAGAAACTGACTTGAGATTAGTTAAATTGAACAGCTGTCTGGGTATTAATCTGATGTTGGTTTCGGCCTTCGGGGTTAATACGTAGGGGGTTGTTCTCTTACTAGTTTATAGTTAGAGACTGATATATGTGAGAAGATAGTGATGCGTGAATCAGAAATGGAAACATTTTCTAAAGTTAATAACGGATATTTTTCTAAAATTAGAAAATAAGGATTTGATGAATATATGGGAACGAGAAATGGGAAAATGAAGAAATGTTGATTGATGATTTATCGATAGAATTTCCATCTGGAAATAATATCGTTGTTTGCATACATGTTTTTCTTTGATAGTTAAATCACCGACTATCAAAGTTCTTGACCATTTTTTCGTCGTCAATACAGAGAGACCGGGATCAGATTCATTATCTGAAAACCACTCCGTATATCATTAGCTTTGCGATCAAATATGATGAAGATAATTGAAGATGGAGTTATGCAAGGGCTGTCCTGTTTACAGAATAGTTCCTTCAGTCTGTCCACTCCTTGGACGACCTGTATGGAAGAATGTCTGACATAGTATATTTAATAGATCACGTAAGTTGATCTCTTCAAACGTATTTACGTTTGGTGGCGGAGGAATTCGTTTCTCTTAGCTGTATACCTGTGGTGTTTTTGAAGAAATCAATTTGTGATTTGGCGGGTATGACGATGTGACATTCAAAGTGAATAATTATGTGTTCTGTCTGAGATAAGCGTGGCCTCTAGCCTCACAACCGGAAATGGTATAAAATCGGGTAGGTCGCATGGCTAAGTGGTGGGCTGCCATGTAGGGTGTATTGTCGCCTGATCTAGAGAAATTCCTTTTGCTTCTTAATTCTATCGATGTTGTCCCTTTCGAGAAACGGTTACTGATCCCAACCGTTGGTGATAATACATTCGATACACTCAAGCAAAATGAGTGACCAATCATGGTTAGCCAGGGTTACAAGATATTGTTGTTGAACCCGGTGTATTCCTCTCTAGAGATACACTGTCGGAAGGTAGTCCCGTACCTTGCCAGTTGGAATTCATTACCCAATAAGCGCCCGCGGTTTTTGATTGTATATTATATGTAGAACATGAGATGAAAGCATTCTGCTAGTTGATTATTTAGTTGTGATTGATAGACATTATTATAATATCAAAAGAGTTTGATATAAAATTTATCATTTCGTTCAAAAGGATTTTTGATGTTAAATCAAATGCTTTGGATTCTCATAAGGGAAAAACCCGTTCAGTTATATGACGTGGTCTTATGAGATATCGTTTAATTGCTCAAACTATTTTAAATGATTTTACTCATACCAGTCCCATGACTGACCCGGAGTTTTGTTTTGTTTAGTTTTCCCTAAACTCTTGGGTGCTCAAATTTGTACGAGCAGTCAAGTATTCGGGATTTACAGATGCATTAGAAGGAGCTAGAGCAGGAGGCTTTAGCAATGTTTTATAGCTATTGTTTATTTCCATTGTGATGTAAGTGTTATACTCTAATAATGGTATTGTATACAGATATTGTTTTATTTCAAAAGTTACGTTATGGAATATATTTATTCGTTCCGCTGTGAGATTCGTGTTTACTCTGATATTGTATGTTCTTCTTCTTATTCTATTCTAAGTTTCTATCTTATCTATTCTCACCCTCTGTTTTATTTCATTAACTATCTGGTATTTTCGATGCTTGAATAGTCGACATTGAGTCTATGTCGGTTACTCAGGATCGCGAAAACCCGGGTCGTGACATAACAACCCGTATTTTTACGGATAATAAATAATTTATTTAATTATTTAAATAATGGTTTGGTAATTTAAAATGACCAGAATTAAATAATGTTAAATATTTAATTAATAATAATAATAGAATAATATATTTGATTCCGAAATAGTCGGAATTAGCAGAATTTGCAGTGTTGTGCGAATCAGATGATTTTACTAATTTAATTCAGTTTAGAATTTGATTTATAATAACGAATATATTTAAATAACGATGGTTGAATGTATTAATTATATTAGAATTATAATCGAGCTCGAAATGGCGTGGCAGTTCGTAGTTTGACGATTCGAACTTTAATTGATTATACAGAATTCGTTTTAAGCCAGATTTCTGTGAAACAAGAAATGTTCGAATCTGTTGAACGATATTTTTCTAATGGAAGAGAAAAATCGGGATTTCATCGTGTAGATTTTGAGTTATGTCCAAATAAAATTTTCAAATTGTCGCTATGGTATTCGTTTATAATTTATAATGATTTACTTATATTATAAAAGGACTTTTAATATAAATTGAATATCGATATAACTGGGAACTTTGAAATATCGAGTTATAAATCCCGATATATTTATTTTGAAGCTAAATGATATTCTATGTGAATATATACGTAAATATTAATTTATTAATATTAAGTCTAATTATTTTTAAATATATTAATATTTAAATGGGTTTATTTAGAGCTTTAAAAATAGCCACTTTTGCAAATGATCACCGTTTTCGACGAAACTAATTTTGGTGGATTCGGAATGTTAAATTATTGTTAGATTTCAATTTTCGTGATTTTTGGAGTCAGTATGTTGCCGTACGAGATTTTAATGTGAAAAACAGTCAACAATTTGACTTTAAAGTTACGCTATGTGAGAAAACAAACTCGGAGTTCGACGAAACAAGTTTCGTTGGGTCTATAATGTCGAACTGTAGCTGCATGTCTATTTTCATCAAAATGGGATATCGTATGTGATCATACGAATTTTTATAAGACGAATACAAGTAGCAGTTGAATATAAATTAATATAAATATATATCAAGCTTATAAGATAAGCTGATATATACTATAAATATCCCTTATATTTCCCTAACCTTAGTCTTCCTACTTCTCTAGTCAAATACTTATGCCGCTACTCTTCTTCATATTCTTTTTAGCAAACGGGAGTTTGTTAATTCAAAAACAAACCAGAAAAATTCCTATAAATCACCAAAGTAGTATATTTGGATTTAGCAAGTAAAGAGCTTCAAGTGGGTACTCTCGTTTCATGGTGTGCTCACGATCAAGGAGTTGGGAAAATGACAGTCATAACTAGGGTTCCATATTTTTTGGAGTTGGAGCATTAATTCAAAGTTTGGTTTTGGTGTTGATATTTGTGGAGGAGAGTAGCATCATGTCTGAGATTTTGAGGGGTTTCTGTGTGATTTAAGTTCAATGTCTTCACTGTGCTATTCATGTGAAGGGTGCAGGTCGTGTTAGTTAGAGGAAGCAAGAGGCAATTGGATATTGAATGGATGGTGTATTGAAGTTGTGGTTAAATTTGAAGCTTGTTTGCAAAAACAGAGAAGTATCGGTGGGAAAAAATGTCGCTCCAGCTTTGTATGACCACCCGAGATGACTTGAAATCCCACGGCGAAGAAGGAGTCGAGTTCGACAATTAGGGTACGGGATGGAAGGTTTGACGACGTGAATTTTGTATAATTTCTTTGATTTAAAACAAATGGCAGATGGAGAATTTAAGGTTTGTATGCTCAGAAAATGGTGCAGTCGAGATACAGGAAGACAATGAGCGATTGGATTAATGTGAGATTAGGACAATATAATGGTAATTAGGCTTAATAATTATTATTAAATAATTAATGGTTTATATATATACGTACATCAATTTTTAAAAAAACAACTTTTGCATACATGATCAGAAATTGACGAAACAAGATCCGTCGGGATCGTATGGACGGCGGCTACACAATGAAACCAACTGGGAGTGAATTGGATCTCGTTACAATTTATAGCGAAATAATTTGTCTTTCTGAATCAACCGACAATTATCATTATTTAACGATGATCTTCCAATGTGGGTAAATTTCACTAACTCTGCACAATTTATATTTTTATAACATATTTTCAGAATTGATAAATGATGATTGATTGCTGTGTGTTGACTGTTTGGTTGAACTGCTAAGTAATTAGTTGAAATTATAGATGTAGTAATATATATTGTAACAATCCGGAAAATCGGAACCAATTTAAAAATTTTATTTTGGCAATTTTAATGAATTTTGAAAATTTAAAATAAATTATTTTAAATAATAATGACTATAAATTTATTCTGAATAGAATTAGAATGTATATATTTATTTAAATCGAAGTTAGAATATAAATATTTATTTTAATTATAAAAGGAATTGAAAATGGCGCGGTAGTTTGAAAATTCGATTTCAGATTTCAAATGAATGTACACAATTCATAATAAACCGGATTTTAGCGAAACCAAAAATATTTGAATCTACCTGAAAATATCTTTCCAACGAATCTAAAAAATCCAAATTTCATAGCGGGAATAAAAAGTTATTTCCAATTGAAAATTCAGAATAGTCGCTATGGAAATATAGCCCTTAAAAATAGCCATTTTGCAAACGACCTCCATTTTCAACGAAACCACTTTTGTTGGATCCAGGATATTGGATTATTGCTAGATTCAAATTTTCATAATTTTTGAAATCAATATGTGAGCGTGGCAAAAGAAAACGTGTTTTATCAGTTTCAGTCAATTTGGATCGACTAGAAAATGACCATTTTTCAAACGGTCTTCAAATTTGACGAAATTAGTTTTGTTAGGACGGTATCGTCAATACAAAGCTGGAAATAATTTTTCTTGAATTTTTAGAGTTAGTATGTGGCCCCGGTAAATTAAAATGTGCGTTTGAATTTAAAATATAACGACAGCGGAAACTGATCGTAACAATCGAATTGGCTTACGCGACATATCCCATTGCGTTCAGAATGGGGGTAATTGTAGTATCCTAGAAATTTTGACAGTTGGAATATGCATTTAATTGAGGATTAATTATGAATAATCAATTTCATATCGATACCTGGGTCAGGAATTGAAAATCAAATATATCATTTTGAGTGAATCGAATTCAATATTTAAGTTAGAATGATTGATTAAGGATCAAATATTTGGTATTGAATAATCGGTTGAATTGGATTTGAAATTCAATTGAAGAATTTAAAATGGTTGAATTAATAACAATAATAAAAATAATAAACGTTATTAACGTAAACTTGTTGAGAATTTTATTTGTTGAAATATATCGAAATTTGCTTAGATATGTCTGTATTTAAAATCTAACAGTTCAAATTTGGGGTTGGACAGGGTATTGGTAGACAAACAGAATTAAATAGTGAACGATAAATTGTTAAAATTAAAATAACATATTTATGCAAACAAAGTCAGAATTCGACCAAATAAATTTTATTAGATTCAAAATGTCGAGGCATGACGGTACGTAAATTTTATCACGATTGGAGTTTGTTTGTGGTGGTTCAAAAATAAAACATCTACATATTTTGTAGTAGAGAAATTAAGGAACTATAAAAAAATAAATAAAATAAAACGTTGATTCCTTCCTTCACACACAATCAATTCCTTGGCTTCCACGAAAACGTGTTACCCACAATTTTTGCATTATAAAAGAATCAATCCCTCATTCCATTTCTTCAGCAGAATTCTAGCTTCTCTAATAAAATCAGAACCTTCCCCTTTTTCATTTTAATGGAAGACACCCGTTGCTTCTTCCTAGAAATTTAAATCCGTTCTTTCCCCAAATTGCTCGCTTCTTCCTCCTTCTGAAAATCGGAAACCCAAAAGCCGCCATCCTCATCCTAAATCCAATCGCTGCCACCTCCTTCAAAATCGATTTTTTTTCCTTCTCAATTTAGAGGAAGCCAATACTTCTGCCGTATAGCGCAACCTTCACCAACATCGCCACGCATATTTGGCCATAGAAGACAACATTCGAAGCTCCACCGTGGCCAAAAACGCCACCTTCGAGAGCATTCAAAGATCGAACATCGAACCCCTAGAACATCATTGCTTAACAAATCGAAGCCCAAGCCTGCGTCGCGTCCTTTTCCTCGATTCAAGGTGAGAAATTCACTCACTGTTAAACCTAGTTTCAAGTAAATTAATTTCATATTTTAATAATGATGACCTTGATTTTGAAATATTTATTAAGATATTGTTGATTTCCACTTGATTTTGTTCATGACGAATGGGCTATTTCATTTCTAGAAATTGAAAGTTCTTGTTCAGTTTACGCAACTGTCTCACCTTGTACTTGGGTTTTGTCTAATTTCTGATCTGTTGTGTATGGATTAAGCATGGCCATGTACATTATATGGAACTATACTGATTTAAATCAAGAACAGTAATATTTATTCTGTCATCCCCCTTCATAAAGTAAATTATTATTTCTTTGATTTGTCGAAATCCCTTTCATATTGTTGGACAGTTTCATATTGCTGGACAGTATGGTGATTCCATTCCCTTAAATCCTTTAATTAGAGATGATGTTAATAGTTTTAATCGCTAAATGAATTGTTTGATTATATAATAATAGTTTTAATAGTTGAACCATGCACTGCTGGTTTTCGAGAACTAGAAATATTAGTTTGTTGTGAAATAGGACTAGTTGCCTTGTTCTTTTTCCATGCTTAGGATTGAAAGAAAATGTGGGAGAACAATTAACTTATATATTTGGCCCGCACATACTCTTGACAAAGCTACTACAGTTACACCCGAACTTATATAACTTGGGTTTCAGTTTGAAAATTGAACATGTACCTTGTTTTGCACCCCCATTTAACATTCAGATAGGCACCAAAATGTGAAATTAAAGTTTGAATTTAAATGAAACATTCAGGGATTGGGTGTTAAATAATTACTGGTGTTAATACATTTTTGTTAAACATCGTGGTAATAATAGCTACTAGAAAACCATATAGCACATCCTAAACCTGAGATTGCAATTAGTGATAGGTACTTGTAAGCAACCCTTGTTGCCAAGACATAAGCAGTACTGTCAGCCCGTCCTTATTAAAGTTGTGCTATCATATTTAGTTTGTGATACGGTTTTCGGTTCACTGCTTAAGGTATGGCCTTATATATATATTGCATTTTTCAACATTTGGTTTCCTATCATGGTGCCTCTGTTTGCTACCCTATTGCGGAAATCTATGCGTAAAACTAAATCTACTTGTCTTGATCTTCGAAACTTGTTCAGCATGAGCCATATTTTATCTGTTCAGTATGCATAAGTTTTGGCACTTTGAGCCCATAATTAATCTAATCGGTATGATCCGTATTTAATGTGTTCAGTATACATTGCTTCCCTGAAATCGTCATATATATTCAGCATACACGGTACATATGGTGGCAGATGCAACCACTTGGCCACACATGTGATAACTGACCTCATTTTGAAACTAAAACCATTTTTTATGTGAAGAAGTTTCCTGAACCAATTGTATTCAATTGTGAATGAAAATAAAACCTCCTGGAAACAAAGGGCTTATTGATTTACATATGGATTAAAAGTAAAACATGATAACCATATTTGTTTCCTTTGTACAACCTGAAGCTTACTTGTTCCATGTAAAATTTATATCTTGAAAACATATTGAGTGGACACATTTCAGTACCATTTGCACCAGTGCATTTTTATGATAAAATTTGTTGTAGAATCCCACTATTTAGTTTGAAAACTGATGTATATAAGCATTGGTGTTTGTGAATCGAAATATGTTGGAGCAACCTGTTTATATACGTACGTAGTTTGGTTTTGGTTTAGTGTCATTTCTAAAAATCATTTGGCTGGCCTATCTGTGTTATATATATACGATGCACAATTTAGATTGCATGCTTACTTACCTTTATTGCTAGGCAATTTTCATGGACTATTGATTTCTATCTTTGTATGTACGTATGTTGGCAATGAAGATCCTAATATTAGAGGAAATTTTATATATTAAATTAATACTTATGCATTTGTCTGCAACTGTTTCCTTTACTGTCAGTTTTCCATTGTTATTACGCATGATCTAAGAATGTTATACTATAATGTTGGAGCAACTAATAGTGGAACCCAACCTTTCATATTTACGGTAAATTTGTATGCAAGTAATGTGATTTCCAGTTGTTTCCCCTTTGCAATATATAAACTATAATACTTGATATTGATGACCGGCCATGAGTTGTTCCCTATATCTTGCTTTCCACTTTCATGTATATATGGCTTCCAAATCTTCTGGCATTGTTTGCTGAGTTAACCTTGAGCCATATATTTTTTCCACGGCCTTTATATATTTGGATTTAGTCATCCAAATGATCTGAACTCGGAGCCCCTTTTTGCCTTTGGATTGTTTGCTGGAAAACCCAGCATTGCTATAGGACCAGCTTGCTACTAGGTTATTCCATGAACTTCGAAATTTTAGCTGCCTTGATATCTCATTTGTCATAAATCTTTCGGGTTTGGAAAGTATGCTTACGGCAACTTTTATGTATGCTTAACTACATCTCGAAATATTTGTAACACCCCACATCCGTTAGTGTCACTCACAAAGGGAATGCACTAAGTTATGTGGAGCATTTTAAGGTAAAAGATGCAGATAAATTACAAGACAGACAAAAATTAAAACAACGGAAAATAAAACTTTGCTTTATTGATAAAATAGTTTGTACAGCGATTTCTTTACAATATCAGAGTATCATCTGTCCTACAAAATAAAGAAGCATAAAACAACATTTATATTCCCCAATGTAGCAAGAGCCAGCCATAGCATCTGAAAAGAGAATCCAAGCAAAACTTCGACAAATCTTCAAGCTGGGAAAGAGTGATCCAACTTAACCTGAGCTATACTATTCCCTCCTTTACTACCTAGTGGGGGGGGGGGGGGGCGGAAGAAAAGAAGACGAAAGAAAACTGGGTCAGACATAAAGTCTGGTAAGTTCAGTTACTTCTAGCATATGAACAGGGAAAACGAAACGACATGAATTAACTGAATACAAGATAATACCATGATGACAGGATCAACAAGATAAGATATGATTAACACAAGATATGCTAAGACAAGATAAACTGGATATGCTCTAATACTTTCATCGCTTCGCTATTTCCTTGTTATACTGGTTTCTATATCTCTGCACCACATAACTAGTGTCCCAACTAGTAACGATAACATGATCCCAATCCCGGTAATTTCGGTTGCCTTCAGGCATACATTTATTATTTATTACCTAGATCTAATCTAGGGTTTTCTATCAAGTGCTTCCTAGATTCAACCAGGGTTTATGCTATCTACTAAACGTTTCTTGAATTCAGGGTTTATGCCACCTAGGTCCAACTAGGGATTATGCTACCTGTCGAACGATGCCCTCTAGTCTAGGACACACTACCTAGAGTGGTATATGTTCCTAGACTTTCCCTACGTATGTATCGCGAATCGTTATCGCTTGTTTAGATGCACATGTCCTGTAATGTGCGACCCGAGTCCCGTGGCAGGGCTACTCTAGAAACACGGAACTCGGTCAGGAGCTTTTCAGATATCTGCCGGTGCAGATGCTAAGGTCTGTTTTTCTACCACTGGTTATGGTCCCACGTGACCCCTCCCTCAACTAATGAAAGGCAATCCAAGAAAATCAAGCGCGAGAACTGTACTTTTGCCGCCCTATGCCCTACTTTCCTATTGGCCAGCCTCACCCATAACTAGATAGCAAGTATATGATCTGTTGGGAGTTCTCTACCTTTCCGCATACGTACAACGATTGACTAAAGATGGTAGGTAGACGACGAGTTGCTATCACAGGGCAAAACCTAGTCTCGCCGAATCACGCTGATCCACCCTAGTCTTTAGGATACCATATATTGCAACCAAGGCATACCCTTGGTTCTTCTAACACAAACCTTAACCTCTGTGAGCCCAGGAGGATCATCTGCCACCTCACAGAGGGATGCCAAGAGTACCCTCACGTCCCCTCGAAGCCTCGGGCTTCGTAACCCAATTCGTTGGAGGCCTCTTTAAGATCAGATGGACGTTCGCTCCTACTTGTGATATACTAAGGATTACTACTTAGTTTTCTAACTAAGGTTTACCACTTAGTTTGTTGAATCATCGTTTTCTTAACTAAGGTTTACGACTTAGTTCATATTAACTAAGGTTTACTACTTGGTTCTTGTTCTTGTCAAGTTGGGTTGGTTAAGTGTCATTAGTCAATTCGAGTCAACTTAACCCTTTCGTTTGCCATATAAAACTGGTTAACTGTTATCAGTAGTTCATGTTGACTTAACCCCTACCACAAACCGAGTTATATTGGTTAAGTATTTTCTTATTACTTAACCCTACCCATTCATCTTGTATTGGTTAAACGTTCCCTTTAACCTAACCCTGCCCATCTGTTTCAACTGACATGTTATAGCGGTTAAGTGTTCCCTTAGCTAACTTAACCCTAACATCTGTTTAAGTAACATGTTCTAATGGTTAAGTATTGTCCTTTCATGTTATTAACTTAATCCTGTTCATTTATCCTGCTATGATGACTAAGTGTTCCAAGTTTACTTAACCCCACCTTCTAGTCTTAGTTAACATGTTAAATTGTCTAAGTGTATTAACTTTACTTAACCCCTACAAGTCTTGTCTTGTTAACATGTTAAGTGGTTAAGTGTCCAGAGTAGCCTAACCCCACTCATCGGATTTAGTTAACATGTTGAGTTGGTTAAGTGTTTTAGTTAACTTAACCCTACCATTCTTGTTCTAGCATTAATTAATAAATTAAAGCCGCGACCACTCACATTAGACAGATGTTGTTGCAATTACTGGATGTGCCGGTTGGTTCCGGGCAGGTTTCTATCGCAACTCAGTCTAACCTCGGGTTAGGCATATTCGTATTTTCTAAGTTCAAAGGGTTTTGATTAATTTTCAAATCAGGTTTTGAAAGTAACCATCCCGTCCGTCGGATCAGTTAGGGATAGTCAGGGAGAGCAGGAAACTTGTATTTTCCAAACTCAAGCCTAGACACTATCCTCTCTGTCACCCTAGAACTTTCTGGTGTATGTATTATTAAAAGAGATGTCATTAATAAACCTTTCTTTTGTATATATATATAAATTGTTAACAATTTATCCTCAAAGTCCATTTTCCCTTTTTAAATAAATTTGGCCTATACCATATTCATTTGCCATGCCCACTAATTGAATTATATTCTAGGCCCAAATCTTGATTTGCCTATCTTACAGTTTATAGCAATTTAGATCCAACATCCTCATTTACAGTTCATGCCAAAACTAGATTTTATATTCTAGTTTACAGTTTATGCCAAACTAGATTTCATATTCTAGTTCACCGTTTATGCCCAAAACTTAATTTGCATACCAACTACCTACTTTGTGGCCCATTTAACCATTTACCATTTACGCCCAATGTATGTAAATTATTCACAATTATGCTAATATACTTATCATGCTTAATTTAGCCACCCAATTCTGATTTAATATTCTAATTTCAGTTCATGTGACTTGTTATTCTAATTTTCATCTTAATAGTCATGCAATAATGCATGTTCCCAAATTATGCCAATTTCCAAGTTTAGTCAATTTCATGTTTTTCCCAAAACGTATTCCCATCGTTCGTATAATCGTGATTCAACCTAGATTATAAATAAATCTAGATTCGTGGAAAAAAAAGGGAATGAACCAAAATGCCATGAGAGAATAGACATAATAACTGACATAAGATGATAATTCACAGGCATATAGATCTGGTAATATTACGACATGAAAAGGGTTGAATAGTATAGGTTCAAGAACATGGGTAGACCTAACTTAATAGGTAAATTCCCAAGATCAAGATCCAAGGATAACTAAGAATAAACTGAAATAGAAAGTCAAGCCTAGATCCAATATAATGCCAGTTTGCGGTACAACATGGTTTTGTAACTACAGTGTCATGGGCATAAATAATAATCTTATATCCATAGTCATAGGGAATAAATCCTCACAGTTAATGAATCACAGTCATAGGCGATGTTCATAGTCAAAGGAAAATAATTCTCACAGTCATGAGTCACAGTCATAGGCAATGTTATTAGGCAATGTTCATAGTCAAAAAGGCATATGGTTTTAAGGTCTCTAGTTTCATAGTCACAGTCTTATTGGTCATCGAATCATAACAGTTCTTAATTAGGTCCAAAGATATAAGCACTGATTCGAATAGAAAGATTTGGCATATTCTTTTATTACTTTAATTTCATGTCACGAATAGAGAAAACGTTCAAATCTAAAAAGTAACCGACTTATAGAGATTATATTAGATTCGTAGAAAAACAGTCGTTGAAGTCGTTTGAATTTTCACTTGAATCCTAACTTGTTTTGAATCTCCTCTTGAAAGTCTTGAGCAGCATTTCCTCGTCTTGATTTATTTTATATATTATTTTATTTATTATTTAATTTAGTGGAGGAGAAGAAGCCATGTCCACCAAGAATCTTTGCAGCATAAGGTTAGAGAAGAATTGTGAATAGTGAAGGAGACTAGGGGCTGTTTATATAGGATTAGGCGAACGAATCTAGGAAGAAAACGAGACCAGGTACATCAGAATGCACCCAGGCCCAAAAGTGGGTTTTGCACCCAGGTCGACACCCAGGTCGACTGCCCAGTCGACCTGGTGGGGGGGGGGACTACCCAGTCGACTCCCCAGTCGACCTGGGTCCTGGGCAGGAATTTTCCCGCCCAGCCCGCTTCTGGGTTTGAATTCGAATTTCGAATTCGAATTTCGAGCTGTTTTTGATTCTGAAAATTCGTGAAACTTCGGAGGGTCATATCTCCCTCATACGGACTCCGATTCTCGCAAACTCGGACTCGTTTCCAAGAAGAATTCCGAGACGAACGCAATGGCGTAACCCGTTTCCCTTAAATTTTCCTCTAACATTTAATTATACCTTAATTTGTGAAACTTAATTTTATAGAATTACGGGGTGTTACATTCTCCCCCTCTTAAAAGGATTTCGTCCCCGAAATCTTCTAGTTAGGAAGAATGTGTCCTACCATCCAATCACCCATCTACTCGACCATTCAATCACAGGCATTCATTGTCCTTAGAAAGTTTTCTAATGCTTTCATGTTCATATGCATAGTGTGTGTATATGTCTTTATCTAGTGCAAAATCAGGCGATCTACTGATTCAGTTGACCTCCTTAATGCGAATCATGTCAGTGTCATGCGTCCAATCATGTGTGCAAGCATCCCTAGTTATGTAAATACTACATGCGTGCATAGCCATTCATCTATATGCAACATCCATATGATAACATATCAAGTTAAACTTACAAACAAATACATATCTGCGAATGAAATATGAAAGTAACTAAGTCGTTCTAGCGCATATGGTGTGTATATGCACCCAGGAGCAACCACTTGCAACCATCAATCATAACATGTTTCAAATACTTGTTAACATCCATTGGCTCCTACCTAAGGATCGATGATATGTCCTAGAGGATATACCCAAAAAGCTAGAAACAAGTAGGCATAAAACTCCTAGAGAAAGGATATACCCTTAAGAAAAAGGGTATGATGCATGTATCTAGTCTACAATCTCTTAAGTCGCATCTTCTTGAGCTTCACTCCACTGTACATGAACCAATTGTTAATCGAATAACTGGCCTTCAAAATTCAACTGGATACATCTGCCTACTCATGGACTATTCTAACGGATAGAAAATCGTCGATCAATGTATTAAGAAATTCTAGATAGCTAAGCCTAACCGATCCTTTTAGGATCACACGAAATCTCGAGGGTATTTCCAAGGCATGTCAAAAAGTCTAACTTTCAGAATTACTAGCCAACCAGCCTCATAGCTCATGGAACCAAAACATAAGCATTACGCTTAAACTTGACACTTAATGTGGTTTTTCTCAAATCCCTATAAACCAAAGGTAAACGGACCGAACCACCAATTTGGATCTGAGACTATTAGGGACCTTCTACTATACTAAGGTGCAGAGATTCAACTATGGAAGCAGACATAAACAAATGTGAGGCGCTAAAATCAAAAGAAAGAGTACGAACAGAAAAACTAGACTCCTCCAACAGAACTTTACTACCTTTCTCCTTGGTACGCTTAGTGGTGAAAGCATGTACTTGCCCTTTTAAAAACCTTGTCCTTTGTCCTTAATTATGTGCCCTATTATACCCTAGTAAAAGTACTTCCTCTTGTCTTAGGTTTTATAATTCCTTCCTCCTTCGTGAGCCAAGTCCATATCCATGAATTTCTCATCCTGTGGTTGTGCTCCTTAGCCAAACTCCTTATCCCGTTCCGTGTGTAACCATGTTGACAAATCTCTCGAAAGATGCCTCCATCGTACGGAAAACCCTATAAGTTTTGAAAGAAAACTGGCCGTAAGTGAAACAACTACAGCTATAGATGGAAGTCGGGCACTACTTCGCCCTTCGATGAGGTTACATCCCAGAAAGCCAGGAGCCTCAGAGACTCAAGAAAGAAGGTAACAAGGACTCAACAGAAAATCAAAAGATGGTGCATATGGCTTTGGGGAATATGCCTTTAAAACAAATCTTTTCTCTTGAAAATGCTTCTTTTAAAACCGTTTTGAAAATAATTTTTCAAATCCTTTATCTGATCTGGTAACCTTCAGCTCTAATACCACGTGTAACACCCCACATCCGTTAGTGTCACTCACAAAGGGAATGCACTAAGTTATGTGGAGCATTTTAAGGTAAAAGATGCAGATGAATTACAAGACAGACAAAAATTAAAACAGCGGAAAATAAAACTTTGCTTTATTGATTAAATAGTTTGTACAACGATTTCTTTACAATATCAGAGTATCATCTGTCCTACAAAATAAAGAAGCATAAAACAACATTTATATTCCTCAATGTAGCAAGAGCCAGCCATAGCATCTGAAACGAGAATCCAAGCAAATTTTCGACAAATCTTCAAGCTGGGAAAGAGTGACGGTCCAACTTAACCTGAGCTATACTATTCCCTCCTTTACTACCTGGTGGGGGGAGGGGAACGGAAGAAAAGAAGACGAAAGAAAACTGTGTCAGACATAAAGTCTGGAAAGTTCAGTTACTTCTAGCATATGAACAGGGAAAACGAAACGACATGAATTAACTGAATACAAGATAATACCATGATGACAAGATCAACAAGATAAGATAAGATTAACACAAGATATGCTAAGACAAGATAAACTGGATATGCTCTAATACTTTTGCCGCTTCGCTATTTCCTTGTTATACTGGTTTCTATATCTCTGCACCACCTAACTAGTGTCCCAACTAGTAATGATAACGTGATCCCAATCCCAGTAATTTTGGTTGCCTTCAGGCATACATTTATTATTTATTACTTAGATCTAATCTAGGGTTTTCTATCAAGTGCTTCCTAGATTCAACCAGGGTTTATGCTATCTACTAAACGTTTCTCGAATTCAGGATTTATGCCACCTAGGTCCAACTAGGGATTATGCTACCTGTCGAACGATGCCCTCTAGTCTAGGACACACTACCTAGAGTGGTATATGTTCCTAGACTTTCCCCACATATGTATCGCCAATCGTTATCGCTTGTCTAGATGCACATGTCCTGTAATGTGCAACCCGAGTCCCGTGGCAGGGCTACTCTAGAAACACGGAACTCGGTCGAGAGCTTTTCAGATATCTGTCGGTGTAGATGCTAAGGTCTGTTTTTCTACCAGTGGTTATGGTCCCACGTGACCCCTCCCTCAACTAATGAAAGGCAATCCAAGAAAATCAAGCGCGAGAACTGTACTTTTGCCGCCCTATGCCCTACTTTCCTATTGGCCAGCCTCACCGATAACTAGATAGTAAGTATATGGTCTGTTGGGAGTTCTCTGCCTTTCCGCATACGTACAACGATTGACTAAAGATGGTAGGTAGGCGATGAGTTGCTATCACAGGGCAAAAACTAGTCTCGCCGAATCACGCTGATCCACCCTAGTCTTTAGGTTACCATATATTGCAACCAAGGCATACCCTTGGTTCTTCTAACGCAAACCTTAACCTCTGTGAGCCCAGGAGGATCATCTGCCACCTCACAGAGGGATGCCAAGAGTACCCTCACGTCCCCTCGAAGCCTCGGGCTTCGTAACCCAATTCGTTGGAGGCCTCTTTAAGATCAGATGGACGTTCGCTCCTACTTGTGATATACTAAGGATTACTACTTAGTTTTCTAACTAAGGTTTACCACTTAGTTTGTTGAATCATCGTTTTCTTAACTAAGGTTTACGACTTAGTTCATATTAACTAAGGTTTACTACTTAGTTCTTGTTCTTGTCAAGTTGGGTTGGTTAAGTGTCATTAGTCAATTCGAGTCAACTTAACCCTTTCGTTTGCCATATAAAACTGGTTAAGTGTTATCAGTAGTTCATGTTGACTTAACCCCTACCACAAACCGAGTTATATTGGTTAAGTATTTTCTTATTACTTAACACTACCCATTCATCTTATATTGGTTAAACGTTCCCTCTAACCTAACCTTTCCCATCTGTTTTAACTGACCTGTTATAGCGGTTAAGTGTTCCCTTAGCTAACTTAACCCTAACATCTGTTTAAGTAACATGTTCTAATGGTTAAGTATTGTCCTTTCATGTTTTTAACTTAACCCTGTTCATTTATCCTGCTATAATGACTAAGTGTTCCAAGTTTACTTAACCCCACCTTCTAGTCTTAGTTAACATGTTAAATTGGCTAAGTGTGTTAACTTTACTTAACCCCTACAAGTCTTGTCTTGTTAACATGTTAAGTGGTTAAGTGTCCAGATTAGCCTAACCCCACTCATCGGATTTAGTTAACATGTTGAGTTGGTTAAGTGTTTTAGTTAACTTAACTCTACCATTCTTGTTCTAGCTTTAATTAATAAATTGAAGCCGCGACCACTCACATTAGACAGATATTGTTGCGATTACTGGATGTGCCGGTTGGTTCCGGGCAGGTTTCTATCGCAACTCAGTCTAACCTCGGGTTAGGCATATTCGTGTTTTCTAAGTTCAAAGGGTTTTGATTAATTTTCAAATCAGGTTTTGAAAGTAACCATCCCGTCCGTCGAATCAGTTAGGGATAGCCAGGGAGAGCCGGAAACTTGTACTTTCCAAACTCAAGCCTAGACACTATCCTCTCTGTCACCCTAGAACTTTCTGGTGTATGTATTATTAAAAGAGTTGTCATTAATAAAGCTTTCTTTTGTATATATATAAATTGTTAACAATTTATCCTCAAAGTCCATTTTCCCTTTTTAAATAAATTTGGCCTATACCTTATTCATTTTCCATGCCCACTAATGGACTTATATTCTAGGCCCAAATCTTGATTTGCCTATCTTACAGTTTATAGCAATTTAGATCCAACATCCTCATTTACAGTTCATGCCAAAACTAGATTTTATATTCTAGTTTACAGTTTATGCCAAACTAGATTTCATATTCTAGTTCACCGTTTATGCCCAAAACTTAATTTGCATACCAACTACCTACTTTGTGGCCCATTTAACCATTTACCATTTACGCCCAATGTATGTAAATTATTCACAATTATGCTAATATACTTATCATGCTTAATTTAGCCACCCAATTCTGATTTAATATTCTAATTTCAGTTCATGTCAAAACTAGACTTGTTATTCTAATTTTCATCTTAATAGTCATGCAATAATGCATGTTCCCAAATTATGCCAATTTCCAAGTTTAGTCAATTTCATGTTTTTCCCAAAACGTATTCCCATCGTTCGTATAATCGTGATTCAACCTAGATTATAAATAAATCTAGATTCGTGGAAAAAAAAGGGAATGAACCAAAATGCCATGAGAGAATAGACATAATAACTGGCATAAGATGATAATTCACAGGCATATAGATCTGGTAATATTACGACATGAAAAGGGTTGAATAGTATAGGTTCAAGAACATGGGTAGACCTAACTTAATAGGTAAATTCCCAAGATCAAGATCCAAGCATAACTAAGAATAAACCGAAACAGAAAGTCAAGCCTAGATCCAATATAATGCCAGTTTGCGGTACAACATGGTTTTGTAACTACAGTGTCATGGGCATAAATAATAATCTTATATCCATAGTCATAGGCAATAAATCCTCACAGTTAATGAATCACAGTCATAGGCGATGTTCATAGTCAAAGGAAAATAATTCTCACAGTCATGAGTCACAGTCATAGGCAATGTTCATAGTCAAAAAGGCATACGGTTTTAAGTTCCCTAGTGTTATAGTTACCGTCTTATTGGTCATCGAATCCTAACAGTTCTTAATTAGGTCCAAAGATATAAGCACTGATTCGAATAGAAAGATTTGGCATATTCTTTTATTCCTTTAATTTCATGTCACGAATAGAGAAAACGTTCAAATCTAAAAAGTAACCGACTTACAGAGATTATATTAGATTCGTAGAAAAGCAGTCGTTGAAGTCGTTTGAATTTTCACTTGAATCCTAACTTGTTTTGAATCTCCTCTTGAAAGTCTTGAGCAGCATTTCCTCGTCTTGATTTATTTTATATCTTATTTTATTTATTATTTAATTTAGTGGAGGATAAGAAGCCATGTCCACCAAGAATCTTTGCAGCATAAGGTTAGAGAAGAATTGTGAATAGTGAAGGAGACTAGGAGCTGTTTATATAGGATTAGGCAGACGAATCTAGGCAGAAAACGAGACCAGGTACATCAGAATGCACCCAGTCCCTAAAGTGGGTTTTGCACCCAGGTCGACACCCAGGTCGACTGCCCAGTCGACCTGGTGGGGGGGGGTCGACTACCTAGTCGACTCCCCAGTCGACCTAGGTCCTGGGCGGGAATTTTCCCGCCCAGCCCGCTTCTAGGTTTGAATTCGAATTTCGAATTCGAATTTGGAGCTGTTTTCGATTCTGAAAATTCCTGAAACTTCGGAGGGTCATATCTCCCTCATACGGACTCCGATTCTCGTAAACTCGGACTCGTTTCCAAGCAGAATTCCGAGACGAACGCAATGGCATAACCCATTTCCCTTAATTTTTCCTCTAACATTTAATTATACCTTAATTTGTGAAACTTAATGTTACAGAATTACGGGGTGTTACAATATTGAAATGGCCAACTGTTTTTTTTCATCCATGTAAGTAACCCGTCCCAAGTTGCTATGCTCGAAGTATAATAATTTGTTAAAATTAACTATGATATTTTAGTTTCTATTGAAGTTATTTTACTTGAACTACGATTTAATCATGACTCGAGTGTTTTATGTTTTTGCTTGGAACGCTCGGGTCAGACTCGAGCATTTCAAATTTAGAGATTACAACTCAGGATTCGAAAATTGGCAAAGCTGGGGATTCTGAAGAAGCGCACTCTGAAGATTTCAAGTAGTAAAGATTTTTCCTCGTTTTCAAATTATATTTTTAGATTACGCTGTATATGAAAATTTCTTGTATCAAAAATTCTGAGTAATATATAACATTTATTTCGTTGTTTAATACTGTGTTATTTATTTATTCTGCATTTTCTATATTTATTCTGTTTTTAAAACTCTGTAAGCTAAATAATTATCCGTCGATTTGAACATTTTAAGTTGGTCTAATCACCAATTTGAAGCGGTCAAAAAGGCAGGACGTTACAAGTGATATCAGAGCTTTGGTTTATTCAAAGCTTTGCTTATTGGTTGTAAAAATGGATCTTGAAAATAGAAAAGGTTTTGGAAAAAATTCGTAGTATAAATAATTTAAAATAAGTTTTGAAAGAAATTATTTTGGAAATATCAAATATTTGTAAATTTTTATTTTGAAACTAGTACAGCGGAAACTGAAATAAATTTGAGATTTTAAATTCTTTTCGGAATTCCCGATCTTCAGAAGTCTTCGAATCCAGATTTGCGAGAGTTGATCTTTGGTAAGACCCTCTTAGATTTAAATCTCGAATCCATTAGTGAATGGTATCTAAGAAAAATAAGTAAGAATCAACAAATCGATTTCTCTAATTGTGTGCTTTAGTAATCAATGAAAATTGAAATTTTACCTTAAATAAGAATTCAGGTGAGAATTTGAATAAAAAGATAAACTTGCAATCGTTTCAAGAATGAAACGATGAATTTTACTTCGATGTTCGAAACATAAATATAATCAAAAAGGGTATACTTGGAATTCGATTGTATCAAATTGTATTAATAATTTATTTTAAATTATCCTGGACTTAGCAAGATAAATTATAATTGGTTTCAAACCAATAATGTATGATCGAATATAAGAATTCGATAGTGAAGTATAAAATAGTTAATTAATTCATATGAATTGAATTGTAAACAAGAACTGTAAATGAAGCGATATATGAATAAAAATTGTGAAGAAATTTGAATCGAATTTTGAATAAAATCAAAATTAATTTGATGTGATGAGTTCAGATTTGAAAAAGAAATAATATTTACTTATTAGAAGTAAATAACGTTGGGAAGCAAAAATGTTGCAAATAAAACTGAGGGTAAATGAAATGGAGTGGACCATTACGGTAAAATTATTTTGAAGTTCAGAGTATAAATCAATTGAGATTATTCCGAAGTTCAGGATATATTATCGAATAACAGATGTTCAAAAGGAAGTTATTTATGGGAATCAATTATGTTGGATTTCAGGAAAGTATTATTTACTTTCCTTTCTAATCAAAAATTTAATATAGAGTTAATAAATTGTTTATATATTCAGATTAAAGAATAAAGTACATTTTTAAAGTTACATATCTTGAAGGCGTGAATTATTTTAAAAGAAATTCTTAACTTAAAATTACGAGAATAAGTGTTTTGTTGGTATTTGAAGTTGTTAACTTTGTCTATTTCAAAGTTAATAATGTTGTTCAGTTAAGGTCTGAGAGGTAAATACACCCCAACTTGATTGACTTCATTGTTAACTAAGAAATAGTTAAGGTTCAATAGCAAGAATGGTTAAAAGAAGTAAGTAAATAAGTTAAAGTGAAAATAGCGGTGTTTTATCTGTTTAATTCGAATAACGAATTTAGAAATGTTTCCCTCCTGAGAATAAAGTTTATTTTCCATAGGAAATTAAGATTTGAAAATATATGGAAATATTTTCCAGTGATAATAAATAAAATGATTATAATTATTGAAAAATTTGTTTTAATAAAAGATCGTGAGAGGCTAACGAGTTATGATAAATCACGATAGTAAAAACTGAAGAACAAAAGGCTACCCACCAAGAACGAAGGGCGACCAAACGTAAAAGAAGTGGATGTGTACATTGAATTCAAGAAATGCGTAAGAAATGATTTAATAAGAGATTAAGAAATGTAATTAAGAAATTTAGTAATTGACCGGAGATTAGTTAAGTTAAATAATTTCTTCAGTGTTGATCTGATGGTTGTTTCGGCCTTCGGGGTTGATACTTAGGGAATGGTTCACTTGCTAATTTATGGTCGAAAGTGTGAATATGAAGAAACGTGAAGGAGAATTGATATAAGAAGGAGAAATTTTGGAATTTTGAGGGCTAAGGATTTAAATTGAGTGATGAATTGAATAATTGGTGAGAAATTGGAAAACTGGAAGAAAATTGGACTTAAAACCAAAATATTCATGAATCGGAGTTTGAAAGGATATTTAATTATCTGAATTGATTAAGAGATCGAAATTCTGTAAATTTGAATGAAATTTTGAGGATGGTTTTAAATATTGAGTGTAGAAGTTTCAGAACTTATATGAGAGATAATAGAATATGGTGAATAAGGAAACCACTGGATTGGAAGGTAAGCAAATTGAAATGAAATCTTATATAATAAAATTTATATAAGAATGAGATGTTTGAGAAGATGATTTAGAGAGAAATTTTATGTATGATTTATAAGAAGTATGGAATGAAATACTATATGTACATAGTATTATATGTTTTCAAAGCAAAATAAGGAAAGTACCTTCCTTCTCTTTGAAATTCGAGCTTAGTTATGCTGCTGGTGGTAGTAGGTTGTCCGGACATAAAACTCGAGTTGTCTGAAAGAACATGATCGTGTAACGTAATTCGCAGGGATGTAGATGTCCTACGACAGACGGAAGTTTCTTGGGGTAACCAAGCGTAACCATTATGTCTGCCGCGATCTATAGTCGTGATATGAGCGTAATCCGCAGAGCTGTGAAAGCTTATGGGTATGGATGTTTCTTGAGGGAATCAGGCATAACCATTGTGTACCTGCGGTCCCCATGGCATATCTACAAGTGAAAGAGATGTAACCACTAGAGTTACTAAAGGTAGAATGGACCCATGTAATGTGTGCAATATCTTAGTAATGGTGAGCCACCTGTTTGATGCAGGACTGTGTCTTCGTGACTTGATCGGTCTTTGTGATCTGATTTGTCTTCATGGCTTGATTTGTCCTCATGACTTGAAGTATCTTCATAATTCCATGGTACGTTTTGTGATCCTGAGATGGAGCAGTCAACGCTCAGTAACCGCAGATTTTCTTTTGATTCTAAAATATCTTTCATTGATCTGTCCATGACGAAATTCACAGGGAAGTGATTTCCTACGGATACAGATGTTTTCTGGGGGATCCAGACGCAACCATTGTGTATCTGCGATTCATGAACAATGAATACATCATTATCACATTGGTACTTTCCATATCTGTTTTTAAAGGGATTTTTGAAATATTTTCGCTGGAAGTTGAAACAATGATATTTAGTGCTTGGAGATTTTAGTCGTGCGTCTGGCCAGCGTATGCCTAACATCTGTAAGAACGGCAATAGACTTGTCAAACTTCAAGTTACAAAGTATTTTCGACTTTAAGAAACAAATCAATAATCTTAAATCAAAAATTTACTTAACCAAATAAAGTGAGAAAGATGATTTTAAATGTTTCTAGACCACGACTTTGGATCAATTCAAATATTTATAGATTTTTAAAATTTTCAAGTATGAATATATAAATTATCAGCTAGTTGAGGAGATGTTATATATAATCTTCAATAGGTGTTGGAAATGACTAAATGGATTGTAAGTAAGAGATGCAGTTGAATTTGGATCGAGTGCATTGACAGATAAGTAAACGGTCGCAGATGGGGAATAATTTAAGATGCTTAAATCCGACTTATACAGGATTTGAAATTTAAAAGGAACGGTTTTGAAAAGATATTATATGATTTTGAATCTGTTAGAAGATTAGATAGAATGAAAAGTTGGGAAATATCTCAAAGTAATTTGAGATAGAAATTGGTCTAAGAAAATTGAATATAGTGGAAATAAATAAAACTTGATTCGGAAAATAAAGAAATCATGTTGATTAAAATTGATCTCCATCTGTAAGTAATAAAATATATTGTCTGAATAAATTGAATATAACCGAGGAACTTAAAAATCGGTGTTTAAAGTTGTTGTGGAAAAGTTTCACACGAATATGAAAAGTTAAAGTATACATTAGTATAACTCTAACAATCTCTCCTTTTCGAGGACAAAAAGTTTTAAAGGGGAGAAGATTGTAATGTCCCAGAAATTTCGATAGTTGGAATATGCATTTAATTGAGGATTAATTATGAATAATCAATTTCATATCGATAACTGGGTCAGGAGTTGAAAATCAAATATATCATTTTGAGTGAATCGAATTCAATATTTAAGTTAGAATGATTGATTAAGGATCAAATATTTGTTATTGAATAATCGGTTGAATTGGATTTGAAATTCAATTGAAGAATTTAAAATGGTTTAATTAATAACAATAATAAAAATAACAAACGTTATTAACGTAAACGAGTTGAGAATTTTATTTGTTGAAATAGATCAAATTTTGCCTAGATATGTGTGCATTTAAAATTTAACGGTTCAAATTTGGGGTTGGACAGGGTATTGGTAGACAAACAGAATTAAATAGTGAAACGATAAATTATTAAAATTAAAATAACATCTTTATGCAAACAAAGTCAGAATTCGACCAAATAAATTTTATTAGATTTAGAATGTCGAGGCATGACGGTACGTAAATTTCATCACGATTGGAGTTTGTTTGTGGTGGTTCAAAAATAAAACATCTACATATTTTGTGGTAGAAAAATTAAGGAACTATAAAAAAATAAATAAAATAAAACGTTAATTCCTTCCTTCACACACAATCAATTCCTTGGCTTCCACGGAAACGTGTTACCCACGGTTTTTGCATTATAAAAGAATCAATCCCTCATTCCATTTCTTCGACAAAATTCCAGCTTCTCTAATAAAATCAGAACTTCCCCCTTTTCATTTTAATGGGAGACACCCGTTGCTTCTTCCTAGAAATTTACATTCGTTCTTTCCCCAAATTGCTCGCTTCTTCTTCCTTCTGACAATCGGAAACCCAGAAGCCGCCATCCTCAGCCTAAATCCAATCGCTGCCACCTCCTTCAAAATCGACTCTCAATTTAGTGGCAGCCAATACTTCCGCCGCATAGCGCAACCTTAACCAACATCGCCACGCATGTTTGGCCATAGAAGACAACATTCGAAGCCCCACCTTGGTCAAATACGCCACCTTCGAGAGCATTCAAAGATCGAGCTTCGAACCCCTAGAACATCATTGCTTAGCAAATCGAAGCCCAAGCCTGCGTCGCGTCCTTTTCCTCGATTCAAGGCGAGAAATTCACTCACGATTAAACAAAATTTCAAGTAAACTAATTTCATATTTTAATAATGATGACCTTGATTTTGAAATATTTATTACGATATTGTTGATTTCCACTTGATTTTGTTCATGACGTATGGGCTGTTTTATTTCTGGAAACTGAATGTTCTTGTTCAGTTTACGCAATTGTCTCACCTTGAACTTGGGTTTTGTCTAATTTCTGATCTGTTGTGTATGGATTAAACATGGCCACGTACATTATATAGAACTATACTAATTTAAATCAAGAACAACAATATTTATTCTGTCATCCCCCTTCATAAAGTAAATTATTATTTCTTTGATTTTTCGAAATCCCATTCATATTGCTGGAGAGTTTCATATTGCTGGACAGTATGGTGATTCCATTCCCTTAAATCCTTTAATTAGAGTAGATGTTAATAGTTTTAATCGCTAAACGAATTGTTTGATTATATAATAATAGTTTTAATAGTTGAACCATGCACTGCTGGTTTTCAGGAACTAGAAATATAAGTTTGCAGTGAAATAGGACTTGTTGCCTTCTTTTTTTTCCATGCTCAGGATTGAAAGAAAATGTGAGAGAACAATTAACTTGTATATTTGGTCCGCACATACTCCTGACAAAGCTACTACAGTTACACCCGAGCTTATATAACTTGGGTTTCAGTTTGAAAACTGAACATGTACCTTGTTTTGCACCCCCATTTAACATTCAGATAGGCACCAAAATGTGAAATTAAAGTTTGAATTTAAATGGAACATTCAGAGATTGGGTGTTAAATGTTTACTGGTGTTAATACATTTTTGTTAAACATCAGGGTAATAATAGCTACTAGAAAACCATATAGCACATCCTAAACCTGAGATTGCAATCAGTGATAGGTACTTGTAAGCAACTCTTGTTGCCAAGGCATAAGCAGTACTGTTAGCCCGTCCTTATTAAAGTTGTGCTATCATATTTAGTTTGTAATACGGTTTTCAGTTCACTACTTAAGGCATGGCCTTATATATATATATATATATATATATATATATATATATAGACACACACACATACACATACACACACTGCATTTTTCAACATTTGGTCGCTTATCATTTTGCATATCATGATGCCTCTGTTTGCTACCCTGTTGTGGAAATCTATGCGTAAAACTGAATCTGCTTGTCTTGACCTTCAAAACTTATTCAGCATGAGCCATATTATATCTGTTCAGTATGCATAAGTTTTGGCACTTTGAGCCCATAATTAATCTGATCACTATGAGCCATATTTAATGTGTTCAGTATACATAGCTTCCTTGAAATCGTCATATATGTTCAGCATACACAGTATATATAGTAGCAGATGCAACCACTTGCCCACCCATGTGATAACTGACATTTTTTGAAACTAAAACCATTTTTATGTGAAGAAGTTTCCTGAACCAATTGTATTCAATTGTGAATGAAAATAAAACCTCCTAGAAACAAAGGGCTTATTGGTTTACATATGGATTAAAAGTAAAACATGATAACCATATTTGTTTCCTTTGTACAACCTGAAGCTTACTTGTTCCATGTAAAATTTATAGCTTGAAAACATATTGAGTGGACACAATTCAGTACCATTTGCACCAGTGCATTTTCATGATAAAATTTGTTGTAGAATCCCACCATTTAGTTTGAAAACCGAAGTATATAAGCACTGGTGTTTGTGAATCGAAATATGTGGGAGCAACCTATTTATACACATACATAGTTTGGTTTTGGTTTAGTGTCATTTCTGAAAATCATTTGGATGGCCTATCTGTGTTATATATATACGATGCACTGTTTAGATTGCATGCTTACTTACCTTTATTACTAGACAATTTTCATGGACTATTGATTTCTATCTTTGCCTGTATGTATGTTGGCAATGAAGATCCTAATATTAGAGGAAATTTTATATATTAAATTAATACTTATGCATTTGTCTACAACTGTTTCCTTTACTGTCAGTTTTCCATTGTTACTACGCATGATCTAAGAATGTTATAATGTTATACTATAATGTTGGAGAAACTAATAGTGGAACCCAACCTTTCATATTTACGGTAAATTTTATGCAAGTAATGTGATTTCCAATTGTTTCCCCTCAGCAAATATAAACTGTAATACTTGATATTGATGACCAACCATGAGTTGTTCTCTATATCTTGCTTTCCACATTCACGTATATATGGCTTCCAAATCTTCTGGTATTGTTTGCTGAGTTAACCTTGAGCCATACATTTTGTTCCACGACCTTTATATATTTGGATTTGGTCATCCAAATGATCTTAGTTCGGAGCCCCTTTTTGCCTTTGGATTGTTTGCTGGAAAACCCTGCGTTGCTATAGGACCAGCTTGCTACCAGGTTGTTCCATGAACTTTGAAATTTTAACTGCCTTGATATCTCATTTGTCAGAAATCTTTCGGGTTTGGAAAGTATGATTATGGCAACTTTTATGTATGCTTAACTACATTTTGAAATATTGAAAAGGCCGACTGTTTTTTCTCATCCATGCAAATAACCCGTCCCAAGTTGCTATGCTCGAAGTATAATAATTTGTTAAAATTAACTATGGTATTTTAGTTTCTATTGAAGTTATTTTACTTGAACTATGATTTAATTCTGACTCGAGCGTTTTATGTTTTTGCATGGAACGCTCGGGTCAGACTCGAGCATTTTAGATTTAGAGATTACAACTCAGGATTTGAAAATTGGCAAAGCTGGGGATTCTGAAGACGCGCACTCTGAAGATTTCAAACAGTAAAGATTTTTTCTTGTTTTCAAATTATATTTTTAGATTACGCTATATATGAAAATTTCTTGTATAAAAAATTCTGAGTAATACATAACATTTATTTCGTTGTTCAATACTGTGTTATTTATTTATTCTTCATTTTCTATGTTGATTCTATTTTTAAAACTCTGTAAGCTAAATAACGATCCGTCGATTTGAACGTTTTAAGTTGGTCTAATCACGAATTTGAAGCGATCAAAAAGGCGGGACGTTACAGTAATTAACTAGGGGCGACAGTCGTTGGGTTTGATTTGGAGTTCGTGGTGTTAAATGTGTAATTTAGGAATTTAATAAAATAAAAATAAAAAATATATATGGGGGGGAGTCAAACTTGTCAAGCCGTCATTAATTCTCTCCCCGGTCAACGCTCAACCCTGCCTCCCCTTTCAAAATCCACGGCGGAATTTTCTCCGATCTTCCCATCTAAATTCCGTTCAATCCACATCATAAAAATTAAAACTTTTAAATGAAAACTCAATTACTTTCTGCAATCTTCCAATCTATACCAACCTGATGAATTTTAGTGGAGTGATTCATGAGATTTAAGGCTAAGAAGCAGCGCCGTTCAGTGGCAATTTCCGCCACCAGGAAGAGCTCGAGTTCATCGAAATTGCTGGAGCAGGGGTGTCTTTCGAAGGTGGTTCTCGTGAGCTCCGGCGATCACCCTCCGGTGTAGTGATGAAGAGGCAGGGAGGAACCCTTGGTGGCGGCACTCCTAGAAGACGTCCAAATGATTATACAGTGAGTTTTTCTATTTATTTATTTTTAGTTTAACTAATAAAAAAATAAAAAAAGCATAAGTTTAAAATCAGTTTTAAAAATTAAAAACATAAGTTAAAAATTAGTTTTAAAAAAAATTAAAAACATTAGTTTAAAATCAGTAAAAATATAATTGTTTTAAAATAGAAATAGGATTGTTTTAAATAAATTTGCGTTGATTTTATTTTCAAACTTTATTTAATAACTTTGTATAAAAATATGAACTTTGTTAAAAATATAATCTTTTCTATATAAACATCGTTATAAAAATATAAAGATTCGATTTTTAAAAATATAAAGATTCGGTTTTTAGAAATATAAAGATTTGATTTTTTTAAAATATAAAGATTCGATTTTTAGAAATATAAAGAAGCGATTTTAAAAAATATAAAGAAGAGATTTTTATATATAGAAAACTGAATTGTAAAAAATATGATTTCTAGTTAGATAAATATATATAAACATCATATTGAGAATGTGATTTTCAATATGAACAGCGTGGAAAAGACTGCGTTGAATTTCGGGCAAATCCCAGCTATTCAGAAATGAAATGGAGGAGTGGATCCCTAAGGTGAAAACTTCTCACCCTAATTTTATTTCTAATTAAAAATATATACTAGGATGCAGATGGTGCTTAGCAGCACCCGACACCATCGTCCACAGACCATGGACGACTTATTTGATTGTATTGCGTTGTGAAAATTGTTTGTGTGAATTTGGTTTGTGATATGGGAATGGATAAAATAAAATATTCCTGTGTTGAATAAAATAATATATTCATGTGTTGAATAAAATAAATATTCATTTACAAATCGGACGATTTATTTATGTACACCTATTTGACTGATATGGATTGGGACAATAAATTTTACACATCGCCCAACGGCACAAATAAAATCTGTGTTTGTGGATTAAACCCCACACGGGTGTTGGAATGATTTTTGACGTACACTAATCCCAACTGTTTAGTTGTTTGTCAATCGATTAGTTGACAGACTCTTGTAAGCGTTAAATATTTATATTTAATGCTTATACAGTGCAGAATGCACTCTGGATGATGGTTGATTGTTTATCGTTGTTGTTCTATACATGTGTTGTACGAAATCCATATAAATAACATTATATGGTAATTGACTGTGTCTGATTCCAGTTCAGAAAGAAGAAATATTTTTAAAATAACGAATATTCAAAATAATGAATATTTTAAAATAATATTTAGAAAAGATTAAAATCTGATTTTGATGTCTGATTTGGGATGAACACGAATATATTTAAATGTATAAAGCCATGTTGATTAGATTAATGCCATTTTAACGTGAATGATATTTATATCGATTTTATTCATTTTCATAATGGATATCGAAAAGGAAGTGATTTCAAAATCTAATGTTTTTAAAATACTACCATTTATATATCAATGATATATAATATTCAATTTTGATTTAAAATTGAATATGAAGTTGAAGTCGTTTTGAAAATGAATTTAAAACGATTTATAAAATACGTTATAAATGGAAATCGACGAAATATATATAATATATATTATATATATAATGGCCTGAATAGAACGCATCGCGCCATGACAGTTTGCGAATTTCGACCATTGACTTCGAACGAACATTACGGGAGATCCGACCGTCGGATTCTCCTAAAACCGGAACCTTGGGTTCGTATCGAAAAGAGCTTTCCAAAGAATATAAAGGATTTGAAATCTAATGGTTGGATTTGGAATTATGTCCATATCAAATTTGGAAAAGGTCGCTGTAAGTGTAGTTCGATGATCGTTTATGGAAATCGACTGTATGGGCCTTGATAAAATTATTAAAAATATCAATAATTTGTGTAAAATCATAATAAATGATTTGGAAAGAATTGGGACGAAAAATTCCATATTTGAAAAGATAAAAATATATTTTTATCGAAATGAACTAGTTATGAACTAGAATTACAATCCAATATTTTTAAATAAATACACTGGATTTGAAATGGTTTTTAAAATAACCAGAATTTCCAATATATGAATTGGAATATATTTGAATCGAAATTATCTTCGGAATATTTCGATATTGGATTCCGTGATTATGCAGACGTTGTGGAGGAATTTGGAAGATATATTTATATCGTTATTTCCAGTACGATATTTGTTGATTTCAGAATTTGATATTGAATATAAGCCGATATATTTTCTATTCAGAGCCTTGTATTTAATATCAAAGGAGATTTTGGGTTTGCCGTGAATGGTATCTTTAATGATACTGTTCTTAAACCCAATGGAATTAAGAAAATTAGAAACTAACTAGAGATTAGCTAAGTTGAATGGTTTCTTGGGTATTGATCTGATGTTGGTTTCAGCCTTCGAGATTAATACTTAGGGGATCGTTCTCTTACAAATTTACGGTTAGAGACCGATGGAATAGGTAATGGAATGTGAATTGGGTTTATCGCCAACTGTGTTTTAAATAACACTTGTTCTTTAACCCGATTTACAGTAAAAGGTGATTTGGAATATATAAATCTTTTATTAAGATTTAATGGGATTTTCCAAAGTAAAGTATTCCAATTAATTAATATTTAATTGGAATTGAATCGAATTTGATTTGATAATAATCGAAGTGAGCTTCTGTGGAGGATGACCGTTACTATATATGGAATTTAAAAGGCTTTTTCGTTATTCCATTTATATTATCGGTTGGATATGGAAGTTTATATCGATTATATATATTGATCGGTTTTCCGTGAAGATTCCATTGTTAATGGAATGTGATTTTGGGTTTATCTCGAGCTGTGTTTTAAATGACATTAGTTCTTTAACCCAGGTAAAGATAAGATTAATTTCTTGACTCTGAATAATCATTAAGTAATGATTTTTGGGATTAAAACTGAATTAGAGTTTTAATGAATCTTTAATTAGATTGTAATGAGAATTTGATAAATTAAATTATCAAATTTGGAAAATGATCGAGAGTGGAGTACCACCAATTTTACTCCAAATGATAGTTAAATCTTTAATTAGATTTGAATGTGAAATGGTAATTAATTTTATCGATAACACCGTGGGTGTTAGATATGGAGTACTACCAGTTTTGCTCCACGGGATAAATTGGTTGGGATTGGGAAATAAAATAAAAGATTACTTCGGTATGGTTCGCTAATCCCGACTAGTTTGAAGAACCTTAATAAGGTTTAAAATTGTGAAAAGAATATTTGAATAAAAGAATATTCTGGATTGGAATGAGACATATGTTGTTTCTTGTAGCACTTTTTTATAATATACGTGAGTTATTCGGAAAGGCCGGGTTCTGAATAACTGATACGACGATAAGTCGAAGATGAAGATAGTGATTGAAGACTGGAGGTCTTCACATCATTTGGATGATTACTGATGTCTTGAATGGGCTGTACACCCAAGACGAGGTAACAAGTGGTGATCGTCCAGATGTACTTGGATATCGACGGATATGCAAGGGCCTCTCTCTTGTATTGGACATACGGGACGAGGAATAAGGTGCCTCTGGTTTCGTTCAAACCCAGAATGAACTTGTAAATGGACTGTGTGTCTGACATTGGATTTTATTCTATGCTGATTGATCTCTATTTAATATACATCTGCCTGGTAAAGGAGAATGTTTTCTCTTACTTCACCCTTCTCTGAGACGTACGGGATCAGAGGTTGTATATCGATAGACATCAGTCGCATGGCGTGAATTGCCTGTGTGGCATGCCTGAGTGGCAAATGATCAAGGCTTCTGTTGAAAAGAAGAGTCTTGTGGTTGATGATCAAAGCATAGCTTTAATATAGCGCCGCTTTGTGTATAGCGTTAATTCGTGAGCTTCACTTCCCGGTATGAACCAGAAACGGGAGAGGATCTAGGGAGAACATGCGTTTCTTTCTAGCTAGATGTGGTATCAGGGTTTTACACGCTCTAGTATTTATATGTTTTTACCTATGTGGTTGTTGGAATGCGAGGCGCCTCGGTTATATCGGTCACTACGGTGCCGATGGATGGTTTGGTCGGTATATGACCAGTTTACACCCCACAGGGAGGGGAGACGTATTGTTCAGGGATTTTTAATCCACTACATGTGGACCGGCCCTGTGGCTCCTAGGTGCAGTTGCGAATGTATCCTGAGACTTGGTAGGCTAGATTGTCTCGAATTCGATGAGGACGATCCCTTGCTTCAGTTCATAGATGGAAATCAAAATTCTAATACGACATTATGCGGTTTTGATTATATAGCCTAGTATGGCGACATAGTGGTATGGGGAACTTATGTCGTCTATGATTGATACATTTATATTTGAAGTTGTTTTCTTCACTTATAGTAATAATAAAAGATTAAATTTCGTGTATCAAGCATTATTTGGCTATTATAAGGTAAAACCCTATCCTCCTGCTTGCGTTGAATTGTGTGATGGGACATGGGTCTTATAATAGCTTCATTGTTCCTTATTTAGCATTGCGCTGTTTGTTTATGCACTGGTATTCTTGGGGTTAAAACCCATTCCGTGTTATACGGCGCGGTCACTTGATTCACCTAACTTTAAAATAAAGATTAATAACTGTCTTGGTTCTCACACTAGTCACATGACTGACCTAGAGTTTATTGTTTTAACCTAAACTCTAAGTGCCCCTATTTTCCACACAAGCAACTAGTAGTTTTAGTTTTGTAGATTTATATTCACAGGATCCTGGTTTATAGCTGAAGGGATATTCGGAAAGCTCTGTATCCGTGTATTTCTTTCAGTTGTGTTTTGTATTATTTTTCTGCTACTATGTATTTAAATGTAATTTAAATCTTTGATATTTATCAAATGTATAATATTTATTCATACCTTGTTATATTCTCGTACTCTGATGTAAATTTTTGTAATAAGCAATGAAATGTTCTTCTATTGTATTCTGATTTGTCGTGTTCTCAGAGCAATCCGGGCCTTCCTTCACGGGGAAGTTCGGGTCATCTCATTTTGGCATCAGAGCTTTGGTTTACAGAGCTCGAGAACAAGACACATTAGAACCGAATGAAAGAATTCATCAGAGATTAGATTAGTAATATCCAATTGGAATGACTCATTAGAGATGGGATCAGTAGTATCCTAGAACGATTGTGAAGAGTGTTATTTTTAAAATAAAAATGAAAACAACTTGGTTTTGAAAATTTAAAACCATTTTATATGTATTTGAATATTTGTTTTAAATTGCTTTGGACAATCAAGTATATATAAATATTTTGCATATACGCCTAATCCACATGTATATGAAGTCTCAAATATACTGGATAGACATAGAATCACACTCTAGTCGCCCGGGATGATACTGGTAATTGTGATCACATTACCAGTATTTATGCTCGAGTTTCGAAAGTGGGATATCTATATGATTCTAATTGACTGGTGTGAGAACCAAAACTAGATAGAGTAATTGTTGTGAATTGGCATCAAAAACATGATTTTGTGTATATATATAACAAAGTTATGAATTTGAAAATTCATCCACTAACTGATTGTTGTTTGTGCTGTATGATTATTCATTTAAACTAACATGTGAATAAAAGGTGAATTAGGCCAAACTGAATCAAAATTTGAACTGAATTGCAAATTGTTTGAAATTGCATGCATATAAATTTACATACATTGAACAGGTCATAGCAAGGGGGCTAGAGAAGAGGAATAAAATTGTATGCCCGACAAATAGGTACATGTTTACTAATTTATTGGGTTTGGATGATTTTATGAGCTGATTGGCTAGCCGCTTGGCTTTTTCTTTTTCTTTTTGAGATGAGAGGGCCTGTGTGGCGGTTTGGGGATTTTCCCTGTGCTCCCTGTACAAAGGAGGTTATGGCGAATTTTTTTGAAATTTAGGGTGTTAGCCAAATTTTTGAAAAATCTGAAAATTCTTAGAAACTGAAAAGTTGAAGAATGAAAGCCAGAATGAAAGTTGAGTTGATTAGAAAAACAATTTTCATCTCTGTTCCTTTTCGAGGACGAAAAGATTTTAAGTAGGGAGATTGTAACAACCCGGAAGATCATAACCAATTCAAAATTTTTATTTTGGCAATTTTAATGAATTTTGAATATTTAAAATGAATTATTTTAAATAATAACGACTAGAAATTTATTCTGAATAGAATTAGAATGTATATATTTATTTAAATCGAAGTTAGAATATAAATATTTATTTTAATTATAAAAGGAATTGAAAATGGCGCGGTAGTTTGAAAATTCGATTTCAAATTTCAAATGAATGTACAGGATTCAAAATAAACCGGATTTTACAGAAACCAAAAATATTTGAATCTGTTTGAAAATATCTTTCCAACGAATCTGAAAAATCCAAATTTCATAGCGGGAATAAAAAGTTATGCCCAGTTGAAAATTCGGAATATTCGCTATGGAAATATAGCCCTTAAAAATAGCCATTTTGCAAACGACCTCCGTTTTCGACGAAACCACTTTTGTTGGATCCAGGATGTCATATTATTGCTAGATTCAAATTTTCATAATTTTTGAAATCAATATGTGAGCGTGGCAAAAGAAAACGTGTTTGGTCAATTTTAGTCAATTTGGATCGACCAGAAAATGGCCATTTTTCGAACAGTCTTCAAATTTGACGAAATTAGTTTTGTTAGGACCGTATCTTCAATACGAAGCTAGAAATAATTTTTCTAGAATTTTTAGAATCAGTATGTGGCCCCGATAAATTAAAATGTGCGTTTGAATTTAAAATATAATGACTTATATTTTAAATTTAGCGGAAACTAATCGTAACAATCGAATTGGCTTACGCGACATATCCCATTGTGTTCGAAATGGGGGTAATTATCTGGGAGCGATAGTCGTTGAGTTTGATTTGGAGTTCGTGGTGTTAAACGGGTATTTTTGGAATCTAATAATAAAAATAAAAAATATATATAGGGGGGTCAAACTTGTCAAACCCTCATTAATTCTGTAACGACCCGCATTCTACACATCAGAGGATCGTAGAATATTTATTTCTTTCTCATGCGAAGTCGTATGGTCATGTAACTTTGGGAGACGACTATTGGGGTCATTTCCCATGTTCATGATTTTTGCCTATTTTTAAATGACCGTTTTGCCCCTAGCTGATCTTGTTTCGACCATAACTTTTGATTGGAAATGGTTTTTACCTAAAACCACTTCAATTAGGTCTGGATGATGGTTTACCTTTCCGTAGAGTGGTCGTATGTGAAAAACGGACTTACCGTTTGGGAGATATGGCTGAATTAAGGCTTAGAAAGTGAAAAACAGCTTAACCGGGCTTAATTGGGTAATTAACAGCTAGGCCCAAAGGAGAATTTCGGGATTTGGAGTATTTAAGGGCTGTTAGGGTTTAGAGAACATCCTTTTCTCATTTTTCAGCCACCACTTATCATCCCTCTCAACTTAGTAATAGCCTCCAACATCTAAAACACCTCTAAACCACTTTCTAATTGATGATTTGGCTAAATTACATCAAATTAAGGAGAAATAGCACCAAAGCAAGGTTAGGACTGCTGTATAGCCTTGGTAACAGCACCAAATAGAGAATCATTTCAGATCTATAGTTTACTTGTGGCAAAGGTGAGTGATTTGCATAGTTCCTCACTAATTATGCTTAAATAAGGGTAATTAGTGTTAATTAGCGAATTTAAACATGATTAAATTCTGGAAAAAATATTTATAAATTCCAAAATATTGTTTTAGACCTCTGTTAGAAGTTTGGGTTGATTTGGTAAAGTTTTAGTAATCCTATCATTAGTTTTGCTTAAACACGCTTAAGGGAAATTATGGGATTTTGGCTATGTTTGATCCATTTTAACCTATCAAGTTGTTGTTTTGGTGTTAATGGCCAATTTTATATGTTTCTATGACTATATGGTATGCTTTGTGATTGATTAGAAAAGTTAGATTGGTCGAAAACGCCGTCGAATGGCGTAAAACAGTCGTTGGAAAGAAGTGCAGGAAATTAACTGAACCGCTTCCCCCAAACTGTTGCATCACGAGCCAATCCGGGGAACTGGGAAGATCGAACCGACCCGCTCGTGGTGATGGAGACCGAGCCGAACCGCTCCAACTTGAGCGCCATGATCCACTCACCTGGAGAGCTCCACGACCCGAACCGCCATGAGAGGGAGTCCACGAGCCGATCCGAACAAATGAAGGAACTCGACCCGATTCGAATGGGACCCACAAACCGAAGCTCAGATCGAGCCAAAGGGAGGCCGATCCGATCAGGCAGGAGTGTCACGACCCGAACCAGGAGGTTGATCACGATCTGAACCCAATGGGTATCCTCCGATCCGACCCGAAGGGCTTGTCATGGAACGAGATGTTGAGCACGAGCAGGGAGGGACCGAACCGAACCGACTTGGGTGTGGAAATCCGACCTGACCCGATGTAGATGATCACAGGAAGGACTACTTCGAGGAGCATGATCCAAAGCATAGTGAAGAGGAGCATGCTGAACCGATCCGAAGATGATGACCAAAACCCAAGATGCAAAGGTAGTCCAAATGGGAAGTTTGTACTCAGGATCCAGTTGGGAACCAACGAGTTAACTTCATGAGTTGGGCTTTGATGCGGGACGTATATAAAGGGGTTATCGATGTCCATAACTTTGATCCACCACTAAGACGGATGTTAGGCTACGTATCAGTGCAGCGGGGTAGTCACTACTCCATGGGGCAAAGTGATCATAGCATGGCTATGAGCCAGTGCAGTGGAGTTATTATGACTTCATGGGGCAGAGTGGACATAGCAAAGACTAGTGGCTATGGATCAGTACAGTGGAGTCGCCATGACTCCATGGGGCATAGTGATCATAGCAAGGATTTAGGTGATCAAAGCGGTGGATATCGTATGCTTTACGCACTGAGTGAGAGATGTGAGGATGGTTGCTATGCTTAATTGTTTGACATTACTATGTCATGCATACCCCCACCCCCATATTCTTTACACCATATGTTAGTGGCACCTTAAAGTATTGTACAGTATGTAGTGCTAACTCTTTGGTTGTAGGTCCAGGTTCAGGTATGGTTTAGTATACCTGTTATTATTCTGTTTGGCTGCTTATCGCACATACCAGACTTTTGTCTGACCCAGAGTTTTATGTCACTTCTTATTACTCTGGGTTCTCTTAAACGGGCAGACTAGAGATAGGTTTGCTGGTTGTGCACGAGTAGCTGTCTGGAGATGAGCAGGAGGCTTACACGTACTATTCTATATATATTCTCCCTGTGTTGTTGATGGTCACCGCTTTGGGCATTAGTAGTGTACCTTTCCTTTCTTTTTCTTTAGAGACAGTATTTTGAAGTTGTAATAATGGTTATGGATCATAAGCTGTATTTTGGATTTCCGCTGCTATGATGATTATGGTTTAGTTTTTAGCTTATGCACTGTCTCGCCTGTTTTATGTCAAGTATGCTATTATTATATTTTATTCCATGCACTGTGAGACATTCTACAGGTTCCTTGTTAGTTCAAATTCCTTACCTTTCCTTTCTTTGACGACCGTCCCGTGCTGGTTGGACATTGGCACAGCGTACTTCCATTGGAAATGTCGGCTGGTGCGGGGCGGACCATCACATTTGGTATCAGAGCTCTAGGTTGCGTAGTTGACCTAGGAAAAGACACCTGAGAGAGATAGTACGTATATGAGAGCGCGTATTTGTGATTATTTTGGTTTTCAAAAGCTATATATATATACTATTAGTATAGCTAAGGATGAAGTCGCACTGCACTGACAGCGCAAAGAGGATGGTTAATCATTTCTCTTTACATATTGAACGATGAGCTGATATACGAGGGGTTTTGGTAGAGGAGCCAATAATGGGAATGTTCCTGACATGAGGACTATGTTCAGTGACTTCATGAGAGAGATGCTTAGGAATGCTCGGAGAGTCGTTCCCAATGCTGCAAACGTGGTGGTGCAGTAGTGCAGGCGCCTAGGGCCGATTTCGCCAAGTTTAACAAGGATTATACTAGTCTTGGCGGGAAGCCGTTCCGTGGAACGACGTAGGCTACGGATGTTCAAGATTGGTTGGATAGTTGTGAGCACATCTTCGAGGACTTGGGAATCGATGATGCCATGAAGAGAAAGTTAGCATCGCGTCAGCTTCAAGGACGAGCTATGAATAGGTGGAATGTTATTAAAGCAGCTACTCCTGAAGATCAAGTTATTGGAATCAGTTTATGACTCGTTTCAGCGAATAGTTCATTTTAGCTGCTCACAAATCTGAATTGTTTAGGAAATTTTTGGAGCTTAAGAAGAATGGTAGGGCAGTCTCAAAATATATTGCTGAGTTCGATGATTTATCGAAGTATGGATTATCTCTTATCGACACTGCTGAGAAGAAGAATGAGAAGTTCATAACCGGCATAGATGAGTACTTAGGGGAAAGGTTGATAAACCACATCGACGAGACGTTCGAGTCCATAGTGGGTAAATCATTGAGATCGGAGAGTATTTACCCTAAGTCAAAGTCTAATGTTGCTATTGCATCTGTAGAGGCACCAAAGCCGCAAGCAAGCGGTGGAGGTAAGAAGGAGTCTCAGAATAAGAGAAAACAGGATCAGACCAAGGGTGGTCAGAAAAGAAGGACAAGAAAGATAAAGAGTGCTTTAGTTGTGGCAAGAAGGGCCACTATGCTAGAGATTGTCAGGAAAATCCTGTGGAACGGAAGTGCTTCAATTGCGGCCAAGTAGGGCATCACAAGGATAAATGTCCACAACCTCCTAAAGAGAAGTAGATCGTGAAAGCATATGCTATCAACGCTGCTCCTTCTTTGTCGAATGCCCCAACTGCAGCGGAGAAGGGAAAGGGCGTCGTTATTCGAGGTATGCTTTCTATTTATGATGTTCCTATTCTAGTTTTGTTGATAGCGAGGCATCCCATTCCTTCATATCTAGTGACCTAGTAGATAAGTTGGGATTGGAACCTAAGATAGTCGATGGACCTTTAGTTGTGACAAACCCGATAGGTGGTTCAACTAGTCTTTGTATGATTTGTCGTAATGCGGTTTTATCGATTCATGGATGCATGTTTGTTTGTGATTGTTCTGTTTTGGGCTTTACTAGGTTTGGCATTATTTTGGGAGTTGATTGGCTCCAAAGCTACGGGGTGGTGGTAGACTATGAGGGCTTTTTGGTGACAGTTAGAGCGGATGATGGGCGGAGGGTAGTGTTTGGTGGTCTACCTAGTGATAGGGTAATGGCTAGTTTTCTAAATTCCCTCGACATCCCGCATGATGAGTTGTCAGATGTGCCCGTGGCTGGCCAATATCCGGACATCTTCGAGGAAGTGACCAGACTTCCACCACACCGAGAGATTGAGTTCCGTATTGATTTAGTGAAAGATGCCCGACCGGTAGTGATGCCACTTCGTCGTATGGCGCCAAGGGAGCAGCGAGATCTCAGGGTGCAAGTAAGCGATCTGTTGAAGAAGGGATTTATCAGAAGAAGTGTTTCTAAGTTGGGAGCACCAGTTGTGTTTGCTACCAAGACATATGGTTCACTTCATTTGTGTGTGGACTACCGCGAGTTGAATAAGGTGACGAGGAAGAATAAGTATCCTTTATCGCGGATAGATGATTTGTTTGATCAATTGAGTGGCTCTAGAGTGTTCTCCTAGTTGGATCTCGCGACAGGTTTTCATCAGCTTAGAGTGGAAGTTGAGAGTATAGCTAAAACGGCATTTCGGACGCCGTCTGGATTTTATGAGTGGTTGGTCATGCCATTCGGGTTGACCAATGCACCAGTGTATTTTGTGTATCTTATGAATAGAGTATTCCGAGATCAATTGAATAAGTTTGTTCTTGTGTTCGTGGATGATATCTTAGTCTATTCGAGGACAGAGGAAGAACACAAGGAACACTTGAGAATAGTGATGGAGGTGTTGAGAAAACTCCAACTGAAAGCAAAGTTTTCTAAGTGTCACTTCTGGAGGAGGGAAGTGAGATTCTTGGGCCATGTTGTTTCAAAGAATGGTATTGCCGTGGATCCTGCGAAGGTGGCTACAGTACAGGATTGGTCTACGCCCAAGAATGCAACACACATAAGAAGTTTCTTGGGATTAGCTGGGTATTATCGGAAGTTCATCCAAGACTTCTCCAAGATAGCAGCACCGTTGACTCAGTTGACCTAGAAGAATCAAGCTTTCGTCTGGGACGAAAAGTGTGAGAATGCATTTAAGAGTCTAAAGGAAAAGTTGACATGTGCACCAGTGTTAATCATCCCTAAAGGGAATGAACAGATGACGATATACACAGATGCCTGTGGTACCGGACTAGGTGTTGTATTGATGCAAGGAGGTAGGTTTGTAGCTTATGCTAGTCGGCAACTGAAACCACATGAGAAAAGATATCCTACCCATGATTTGGAATTGGCAGCGATCGTGTTTGCATTGAAGATGTGGAGACATTATATCTTGGGAGAAAGATTCGAGTTGTTTACCGATCATAAATCATTGACGAATCTTTTCTCTCAGAAGAATCTAAATCTCCGACAACAAAGATGGTTAGAATTCTTGGCTTCCTACGATTTCGATATCGCATATACACCAGGAAAGGGCAATGCGGTAGCTGATGCCTTGAGTAGAAGACATGCCAGTTTAGGGGCTATGTTTCTTGAGTGGAAGCAACTGGAGTACATCGCTGGGTATGATTTCAGACCAAAGTGCGAATTGGATCCATAAGTATTAGCAGGTTTGACGGTCAGACCCACTTTGATTGAGCGGATTGGTTCCAGTCAGAGGGACGATCCTAACTTATTGAAAATCATCTCCAAGTTAGAGATGGGCATCGTTGAGGAGATGAACAAGTATGGGCTTGATCGATATGGAAGGCTTAGAAAGAATGGAAGACTAGTTGTACCCAATGTCAATGGATTGAGAGACGAAGTGCTTAGAGAATGTCATCACTCAAAACCGACTATACAGCCCGGTGATAAAAAGATGTATCAAGACATGAAGCAGACCTACTACTATGAAGGGACGAAAAGAGACGTTGGGAAGTTTATATCCAAATGCATGAATTGCCAGCTAGTTAAAGCTGAGCGAAAGAAGCCTAGTGGTTTGTTTCAACCTTTAGAAGTTCCAGAATGGAAATGGGAACAGGTCTCAATGGATTTCATTGATGGGTTACCAAGGACTAGGCCGGGCCATGATAGCATTTGGGTGATTGTGGACCGATTGACCAAGAGTGCAAGATTTATACCCGTCAAGTCGAATAGAACGACAGCTAAGTTAGCTGAGCTATATACGAAATGGGTAGTGAGATTCCATGTAGTACCTAAAAGCATTGTGAGTGATCGAGACTCGTTGTTTACTAGTGGGTTTTGGAAGAGCTTACAAGAGGCGTTAGGATCAGAATTACATCTCAGTACCGCGTATCATCCTCAAACCGACGGTCAGACAGAGAGGGTGAATCGAGTATTAGAAAACCTCTTAAGAGCTTGTATATTTGATTTTGGTGGATCATGGGATGACCATTTACATCTAGTAGATTTTGCATATAATAATAGTTATCAATCTAGTATTGGTATGGCTCCATTTGAAGCTTTGTACGTAAGACTGTGCAACTCACCGTCATGTTGGTTAGAAACTGGTGAGAAGTTTGTGCTTGGACCTGACGTGATAAGAGAAACTTCAGTTAAGGTTAAGATCATTCAACAACGAATGAAGGATGCCCAAGAAAGGCAAAAGAGTTATGCTGATAAGAGGCGAAAGGATTTAAAGTTCTCCATTGGCGACGTGGTGTTTGTCAAGATTTCTCCGTTAAAGAGCATGATTCGATTTAGCAGGAGAGGCAAGTTAATACCAAGATTTGTTGGTCCATTCCCAGTTCTCGAGTAAATTGGAAATTTGGCATATAAAGTTGAATTACCAGCGAAGATGGAAGGAGTTCACAACGTATTTCATGTTTCCCAGTTAAGGAAGTTTGTGCACGACCCTAGTGTGACTATTTCACTGGATCAGTTGGACGATATCAAGGTTGAACCTGAGGCAGTTGGGAACCGCAGGCCTATGCGTATTGTTGGGAATGATACGAAGCAGCTTCGAAGGAAGGTGGTGAGACTAGTCAAAGTTCAGTGGGGGTGATGATGAGGAAGACTGTACTTGGGAAACAGAAGAGAAAATAAGGAGGAAGTATCCAGAACTCTTTGCCTGGTAAGTTTTTTTATATCGGTATAGTACTCCCTTGTTAGTAAACCGCGTGCTAGGATAGGTTTGTTGTGTTGTTTTGTATGCTTGATTGTTTTGTTAATGATTGGTAGGCATGCGGGATCCTTTGTATGTTTTGGGTTAAGGAATTTCGGGGACGAAATTTCTTATGGGAGGGAGAATGTAACAACCCGCATTCTACGCATCAAAGGATCGTAGAATATTTCTTTCTTTCTCATGCGAAGTCATATGGTCATGTAACTTTGGAGACGACTATTGGGGTCATTTCCCATGTTCATGATTTTTGCCGATTTTTAAATGACCGTTTTACCCCTAGCTGATCTTGTTTCGGCCATAACTTTTGATTGGAAAGAAGTTTTGATCTAAAACCACTTTCATTAGGTCTGGATGATGGTTTACCTTTCCATAGAGTGGTCATATATGAAAAACGGACTTACCGTTTGGGAGATATGGCTGAATTAAGGTTTAGAAGATGAAAAACAGCTTAACGAGACTTAATTGGGTAATTAACAGCTAGGGCCAAAGGGGGATTTCGGGATTTGGAGTATTTAAAGGCTGTTAGGGTTTAGAGAACACCCTTTTCTCATTTTTCAGCCGCCACTTATCATCCCTCTCAACTTAGTAATGGCCTCCAACATCTAAAACACCTCTAAACCACTTTCTAATTGAAGATTTGGCTGAATTACATCAAATTAAGGAGAAATTGCACCAAAGCAAGGTTAGGACTGCTGTATAGCCTTGGGAACAGCGCCAAATAGAGAATCATTTCAGATCTACAGTTTATTTGTGGCAAAGGTGAGTGATTTGCATAGTTCCTCACTAATTATGCTTAATTAAGGGTAATTAGTGTTAATTAGGGAGTTTAAACATGATTAAATTCTGGAAAAATAATTATAAATTTTAAAATATTGTTTTAGACCTTTGTTAGAAGTTTGGTTTGATTTGGTTAAGTTTTACTAAGCCTATCATTAGTTTTGTTTAAACACGCTTAAGGGAAATTATGGGATTTTGGCTATGATTGATCCATTTTAACCTATCAAGTTGTTGTTTAGGTGTTAGTGGCCAATTTTATATGTTGCTATGACTGTATGGTATGCTTTGTGATTGATTAGAAAAGTTAGATTGGTCGAAAACGCCGTCGAATGGCGTAAAACAGTCGCTAGAAAGAAGTGCAGGAAATTAACTAAACCGGATCGGATCGGAGGGGAAGCACGAACCGAAGTTCTTCCCCCAAACTGTTGCATCACGAGCCAATCTGAGGAACTGGGAAGATCATGAACAAACCGTCCCGCTCGTGGTGATGGAGACTGATCTAAAACGCTCCAACTTGAGCACCACGATCCACTCACCTGGAGAGCTCCACGACCCGAACTGCCATGAGAGGGAGTCCACGAGCCGATCCGAACAAATGAAGGAACTCGACTCGATCCGACTGGGTCCCATGAACCAAAGCTCAGCTCAAACCAAAGGGAGGCCGATCCGATCAGGGAGGTGCATCACGACCAGAACCAGGTGGTTGATCACGATCCGAACCCAATGGGTATTCTCCGATCCGACCCAAAGGGCTTGTCACGAAACGAGATGTTGAGCACGAGCAGGGAGGGACCGAACCGAACCGACTTGGGTGGGGAAATCCGACCCGAACCATTGTGGATGATCACAGGCAAGACTACTTCGAGGAGCACATCCAAAACATAGTGAAGAGGAGCATGCCGAACCGATCCGGAGATGATGACCAAAATCCGAGATGCAAAGGTAGTCCAATGAGAAGTTTGTACATAGGATCCAGTTGGGAACCAACGAGTTAACTTCATGAGTTGGGCTTTGCTACGGGATGTGTGAAAAGGGGTTATCGACGTCCATAGCTTTGATCCACCACCAAGACGGATATTAGGCTACATATCAGTGCAGTGGGGTAGTCACTACTTTATGGGGCAAAGTGATCGTAGAATGGCTATGAGCCAGTGCAGTGGAGTTATTATGACTTCAGGGGCAGAGTGGACATAGCAAAGGCTAGTGGCTATGGATCAGTGCAGTGGAGTCGCCATGACTTCATGGGGCAGAGTGATCATAGCAAGGATTTGGGTGATCAAAGCGGTGGATATCGTATGCGTTACGCACTGAGTGAGAGATATGAGGATGGTTGCTATGCTTGATTGTTTTCCATCACTATGTCATGCATAGCCCCACCCCTGTATTCTTTACACCGTATGTTAGTGGCACCTTAGAGTATTGTACAGTATGTAGTGCTAACTCTTTGGTTGCAGGTTCAGGTATGGTTTAGTATACCTGTTATTATTCTGTTTTACTGCTTATCGCTCATACCAGACTTTTGTCTGACCCAGAGTTTTATGTCTCTTCTTATTACTCTGGGTGCTCTTAAACGGGCAGACTAGAGACATGTTAGATGGTTGTGCACGAGTAGCTGTCCGGAGACGAGCAGGAGGCTTACACGTACTATTCTATATATATTCTCCCCGTGTTGTTCATGGTCACTGCTTTGGGCATTAGTAGTGTATCTTTCCTTTCTTTTGCTTTAGAGACAGTATTTTGAAGTTGTAATAATGGTTATGGATCATAAGCTGTATTTTGGATTTCCGCTGCTATGATGATTATGGTTTAGTTTTCAGCTTATGCACCGTCTCTCCTTTTTTATGTTTATATTTTATTCCATACGCTATGAGACATTCTACAGGTTCCTTGTTAGTTCAACCCCGCCTCCCCTTTCAAAACCCACAGCGGAATTTTCTCCGATCTTCCCATCCAAATTCCGTTCAATCCACATCATAAAAATTAAAACTTTATAAACGAAGACTCAAGTACTTTCTGCAATCTTCCAATCTATTCCAATTTGATGGATTTTAGTGGAGTGAGTCGTGAGATTTAAGGCCAAGAAGTGGCGCCGTTCAGTGGTGATTTCCGCCACCGGGAAGAGCTCGAGTTCATCGGAATTACTAGAGCATGGGTGGCTTTCGAAGGTGGTTCTCGTGAGCTCTGGCGATCGCCCTCTGATGCAGCAATGACAAGGCAGGGAGTAACCCTAGGTGGCGGCTTTCCTAGAAGATGTCTAGATGATTATACAGTGAGTTTTTCTATTTATTTATTTTTAGTTTAACTAATAAAAAATACATAAGTTTTAAATCAGTTTTAAAAATTAAAAACATAAGTTTAAAATCAGTTTTTTTTTTAAAAAAAACATAAGTTAAAAATCAGTAAAAATATAATTGTTTTAAAATAGAAATAGGACTGTTTTAAATAAATTTGCGTTGATTTTATTTTCAGATTTTATTTAAATAACTTTATATAAAAATATGAACTTTGTTAAAAATATAATCTTTTCTATATAAACATCATTATAAAAATATAAAGATTCGATTTTTAAAAATATGAAGATTGGATTTTTAGAAATATAAAGATTCGATTTTTAAAAATATAAAGATTCAATTTTTAGAAATATAAAGAAGCGATTTTTAAAAATATAAAGAAGAGATTTTTATGTATAGAAAACTAAATTGTAAAAATATGATTTCTAGTTAGATAAAAATATATAAACATCATATTGAGAATGTGATTTTCAATATGAACAGCGTGGAAAAGACTGCGTTGAATTTCGGATAAATCCCAACTATTCAGAAATTCAGAAATGAAATGGAGGAGTGGATCCCCAAGGTGAGAACTTCTCACTCTAATTTTATTTCTAGTTAAAAATATATACTAGGATGCAGGCGGTGCTTAGCAGCACCCGACACCGTCGTCCACAGACCATGGACGACTTGTTTAATTGTATTGCGTTGTGAAAATTGTTTGTGTGAATTTGGTTTGTGATATGGGAATAGATAAAATAAAATATTCCTATGTTGAATAAAATAATATATTCATGTGTTGAATAAAATAAATATTCATTTATAAATCGGACGATTTGTTTATGTACACCTATTTAACTGATATGGATTGGAACGCTAAATTTTACACATCTCCCAACTGTACAAATAAAATCTGTGTTTGTGGATTGAAACCCCACACGGGTGTTGGGATGATATTTGACGTACACTAATCCCAACTATTTAGTTGTATGTCAATCGATTAGTTGACAGACAGTTGTAAGCGTTAAATATTTATATTTAATGCTTATACAGTGTAGAATGCACTCTGGATGATGGTTGATTGTTTATCGTTGTTGTTCTATACATGTGTTGTATGAAATCCATATAAATAACATTATATGGTAATTGACTGTGTCTGATTCCAGTTCAGAAAGAAGAAATATTTTTAAAATAATGAATATTTTAAAATAATATTCAAAAAAGATTAAAATCTGATTTTGGTGTCTGATTTGGGATGGACATGAATATATTTAAATGTATAAAGCCATGTTGATTAAATTAATGCCATTTTGACGTGAACGATATTTATATCGATTTTATTCATTTTTATAATGAATACCAAAAAGGAAGTAATTTCAAAATCTAATGTTTTGAAAATACTATCATTTATATATCGATGAAATGGAATATTAAATTTTGATTTGACATTGAATATGAAGTTGAAATTGTTTTGAAAACGAATTTAAAACGATTTATAAAATACATTTTAAATGGAAGTCGATGAAATATATAATTATATTATACATATAATTATATTATATATATAATGGCCTGAATAGAACGCGTCGCGCCGCGACAGTTCGCGAATTTCCACCATTGACTTTGAATGGACATTACGGGGGATCCGACCATCAGATTCTCCTAAAACCAGAACCATTGGGTTCGTATCAAAAAGAGCTTTCCAACGAATATAAGGGATTTGAGATCTAACAGTTGGATTTGGAATTATGTCCAAATCAAATTTGGAAAAGGTCATTGTAAGTGCAGTTCGATGACCGTTTATGGAAATCGACTGTACGGCCCTTTATAAAATTATTAAAAATATCAATAATTTGTGTAAAATTATAATAAATGATTTGGAAAGAATTGGGATGAAAATCCCCTTATTTGGAAAGATAGAAATATATTTTCATTGAAATGAACTAGTTATGAACTAGAATTACAATCCAATATTTTTAAATAAATACATTGGATTTGAAATGGTTTTAAAAATAACCAGAATTTCCAATATATGAATTGGAATGGATTTGAATCGAAATTATCTTCGAAATATTTCGATATTGGATTCCGTGATTATGCGGACGTTGTGGAGGAATTTGGAAGATATATTTATATCATTATTTCCAATACGATATTTGTTGATTTCAGAATTTGATATTGAATATAAGCCGATATATTTTCTATTCAGAGCCTTGTATTTAATATCAAAGGAGATTTTGGGTTTTTCATGAATGGTATCTTTAATAATACTGTTCTTAAACCCAATGGAGTTAAGAAATTTAAAACTAACTGGAGATTAGCTAAGTTGAATGGTTTGCTGGGTATTGATCTGATGTTGGTTTCGGTCTTCGGGATTAATACTTAGGGATTCTTCTCTTACTAATTTACGGTTAGAGACTGATGGAATAGGTAATGGAATGTGAATTGGGTTTATCGTGAACTGTGTTTTAAATAACACTTGTTCTTTAACCCGATTTACAGTAAAAGGTGATTTGTAATATATAAATCTTTTATTAAGATTTAATGGAATTTCCAAAGTAAAGTTTTCCAATTAATTAATATTTAATTGGAATTGAATGGAATTCAATTTGGTAATAATCGAAATGAGCTTCTATGGAGGAAGACCGTTACTATATATGGAATTTAAAAGGCTTTTCCATTTTTCCATTTATATTATCGGTTGGATATGGAAGTTTTTATCGATTATATATATTGATCGGTTTTCCGTGAAGATTCCATTATTAATGGAATGTGATTTTGGGTTTACCTCGAGCTGTGTTTTAAATGACATTAGTTCTTTAACCCAAGTAAAGATAAGATTAATTTCTTGGCTTTGAATATTCATTCAGTAATGATTTTTGGGATTAAAACTGAATTAGAGTTTTAATCAATCTTTAATTAGATTGAAATGAGAATTTGATAATTTAAATTGTCAAACTTGGAAAATGATCGAGAGTAGAGTACCACCAGTTTTACTCCAAACGATAGTTAAATCTTTAATTAGATTTGAACGTGAAATGGTAATTAATTTTACCGATAACACCGTGGGTGTTAGATACGGAGTACTACCAGTTTTTCTCTATGGGATGAATAGGTTGGGATTGGGAAATAAAATAAAAGATTACTTCGGTATGGTTCGCTAATCCCGATTAGTTTGAAGAACCTTAATATGGTTTAAAATTGTGAAAAGAATATTTGAATAAAAGAATATTCTGGATTGGAATGAGGCATATGTTGTTTTTGTGTAGCACTTGTTTATAATATACACGAGTTATTCAGAAAGGTCAGGTTTATACCCATTCTGAATAACTGATACGACGATAAGTCAAAGATGAAGACGGTGGTTGAAGAACGGATGTCTTCACATCGTTTAGATGATTACTGATGTCTTGATTGGGATGTACACCCAAGACGAGGTAACAAGTGGTGATCGTCCAGATGTACTTGGAGATTGACGGATATGCGAGGGCCTCTCTCCTGTATTGGACATGCGGGACGAGGAATAAGGTGCCTCCGGTTTCGTTCAAACCCAGAACGAACTTGTAAATGGGCTGTGTGTCTGACATTGGATTTTATTCTATGCTGGTTGATCTCTATTAAATATACATCTTCCCGGTGAAGGATAATTTAATCTCTTACTTCACCCTTCTCTGAGACGTAGGGGATCAGAGGTTGTATATCGATAGACATCAGTCACATGGCGTGAATTGCCTATTTGGCATGCCTGAGTGGCAAATGATCAAGACTTCAATTGAAAAGCAGAGTCTTGTGGTTGATGATCAAAGCATAGCTTTAACATAGCATCGCTTTGTGTATAGCGTTAATTCGCGAGCTTCACTTCCCGGTATGAACCATAAACGGGAGAGGATCCAGGGAGAACATACATTTCTTTCTAGCTAGAGGTGGTGTCAGGTTTTACACGCCCTGGCATTTATATATTTTTTACCTATGTGGTTGTTGGAACGCGAGGCGCCTTGGTTATATCGGTCAATACGGTGTCTATGGATGGTTTGGTCGGTATATGACCAGTTTACGCCCCATAGGGTGGGGAGACGTATTGTTCAGGGATTTTTAATCCACTACGTGTGGACTGGCCCTGTGGCTCCTAGGTGCAGTTGCGACTGTATACTGAGACTTGGTAGGCTAGATTGTCACGAATTCGGCGAGGACAATTCCTTGCCTCGGTTCATAGATGGAAATCCAAACTTCCAATACGACATTTTGCGGTTTTGATTGTATAGCCAAGTATGGCGACATAGTGGTATGGGGCACTTATGTCGTCTATGATTGATACATGTATATTTGAAGTTGTTTTCTTCACTTATAGTAATAATAAAAGATTAAATTTCGCTATCCTTCGACTTACATTGCATTGTGTGATGGGACCTGGGTGTTATAATAGCTTCATTGTTCTTTATTTAGCATTGCGCTGTTTGTTTATGCACTGGTATTCTTGGGGTTAAAACCCATTCGATGTTATACAGCGTGGTCCCTTGATTCACCTAACATTAAAATAAAGATTAATAACTGTCTTGATTCTCACACTAGTCACATGACTGACCTGGAGTTTATTATTTTAACCTAAACTCTGAGTGCCCCTATTTTCCACATGAGCAGCTAGTAGTTTTGGTTTTGCAGATTTATACTCATAGGATCCTGGTTTATATCTGAAGGGATATTCGGAAAGCTCTGTATTCGTGTACTTCTTTCAGTTGTGTTTTGTATTATTTTTCCGCTGCTATGTATTTAAATGTAATTTAGATCTCTGATATTTATCAAATGTATAATATTTATTCATACTCTGTTATATTCTTGTACTCTGATGTAAATTGTTGTAATAAGCAATGAAATGTTCTTCTGTTGTATTCTGATTTGTCGTATTCTCAGAGCAATCCGGGCCTTCCTTCACGGGGAAGATCGGGTCGTCTCATATATATATGTATATATATATATATCGTTAATTAAATATTGATTCGGTTTATCAGAATATTTCATATTGAAATAAAATTGACGTTAATTGTATGGTTTAACATCTGTGGATGCAGGGAAACAGGTTGGAGGGATCCAACTGGATTCTACAATTATTATTACTTTTTTTCTTCATATATTATGAAATATGATGTGATATATTTTTTGTGATTGATTTTGTATGTGTGGATGACACTAGCACTGTGATTTGGTATTTCTAAAATACCATAAGTAATACCAAAATGTAAAAAAGGGAATTTTCAAAGTGTATATTGAAAACAAAATATTTATAAAATCAAAGAATTTTATAAAAGAAAATATTTATAAAATCAAAGAATTTTATAAAAGAAAATATTTATAAAATCAAAGAATATTATAAAAGGAATATTTATTTAGAAAATAAATAGAAATGTAAAAGGAAATATTTTATAAAATAAATAGAATTATAAAAAGAAATTGATGAGATATAAAAGAATTACAAGAAGACGTATTTAAAGTGGATATTAAATAGAAATTTGTTTTAACAGATAAATTGAGAAGATTTATTTATAAATTATTTTCATAAATTATTTATCATTGGATAAATTGGATATATAAGTCTAAATTTATATAGAGAAGTAGAAATCGGTTTTAACACCGATATTTTAAATAGAATGTGAACTCAACATTTATAAATGGAATTGTAAATGAGATTTAAGTGATTAATAAAAAGGAGATTTCATATGAATAATTCTATAAATAGAAGTATAAATAGAATTTGGAAATGGGATATTATTTTAAAATACGAAATCAAACTTAATGGATTACATAAAAGAAATATTTTTCACATTCGGTGCGAATAATGGATTAAAATGAATATTTTATAAATTAAAACATTTATAAGGAAAATCGGGTTTTGAAATAAGAATTCAAATGGGAATTTGAATGAGATAGGAAATAGAGTTAATCGAATATTAATTATTCGAATAGAGTTAGTCGAATATTAGTTTTTCGAATAAGAGTTAATCGAATAGAGTTAATCGAATTAGAGTTAATCGAATATTAGTTATTCGAATAAGAGTTAATCAAATAGAGTTAATCGAAATAGAGTTAGTCGAATATTAATTATTCGAATAAGAGTTAATCAAGTAGAGTTAATCGAATTAGAGTTAATCGAATATTAGTTATTCGAATAAGAGTTAATAGAATAGAGTTAATCGAATTAGAGTTAATCGAATATTAGTTATTCTAATAGAGTTAGTCGAATATTAGTTATTCGAATAAAGATTATTGAATATAAGTTATTCGAAGGGAGATTATCGAATATAGTTTATTCGAAGAAAAGATTATCGAATATAGTTATTCGAAAGAGAGATTATCAAATATAGTTATTCGAAAGAGAGTTAATCGAATATTGGTTATTCGAAAAAGAGTTAATCAAATATAGGTATTCGAAAGAGAGTGAATCGAATATGGTTATTTGAAAGAGAGTTAATTGAATATTTGTTATTCAAAAGAGAGATTATGAATATAGTTATTCGAAAGAGAGTTATCGAATAAAGATTATTCAAAAGAGAGTTATACGTTGAAATTCAAGTATATCGAATTCGGGAAAGTACTATTTACTTTCAGGTTTTTAAATCAAGATTTATTTATTTATAAATTAGTTGTTTATTTATTTATTCAAATTAAGAAATAAAAGTTATATTTCGAAGTTAGATATTTCGAAAGTAGGGATTATAACATTATTATTATAACCAATGTTTCTATAAAAGAATTGGATTCGTAAACTGAATCCGAGAGTTGCATAAGAAATGATTGGATAAGACGATAAGAAACGAAGTTAAGGAAATTAGGAACTGACTGGAGATTTACTAAGTTGAATGGTTTCCTGCGTATCGATCTAATGTTGGTTTTGGCCTTCGGGATTAATATGTAGGGAATTGTTCTCTTACTAGTTTACAGTTAGAGACTGATGGACGTGGAATGATAGTGATGCGTGAATAAGAAATGGAAACATTTTCCAATGTTAATATCGTATATTTTCTAAACTCATAAAATAAGAATTGATGAATATATGGAAATGAGGAAAAGAATAAATCAATAATAAATTAATTTAAAAAGGGGGGAAAAGTTGATTGATGATTGATCGGTAAGATTTCCATTTGGAAATACGACCGTTGTTTGTACACATGTTTTTCTTTGATAGTTAAATCACCGACTATCAAAGTTTTTGACCATTTCCATTGTCAATATGGAGAGACTGGGATCAAATTCATTATCTGAAAACCACTCTGTATGGGCATTAGCATTGCGAATCAAATATGATGAAGATAATTGAAGATGGAGTTGTGCAAGGGAAGTTCTAGCGATCTTAGGTAGAAATTGCCTAAGACAGGTTTACAGAATAGTGCCTTCGGTTTGTCCAGTCCCAGGACAGCCTGTACGGAAGAATGTCTGACAGAGTATATTTAATAGATCGCATAAGTTGATCTCTTCAAACGTATTTACGTTTGGGGGCGAAGGAATTCGTTTCTCTTAGTTGTATACCCGTGGTATTTTTGGGGAAATCAATTTGTGATTTAGTGGGTATGACGATGTGACATTCAAAGTGAATAAATGTGTGATCTGTCAGAGATAAGCGTGGCCTCAAGCCTCACAATCAGGAAATGGTATAAAATCGGGTAGGTCGCATGGCTAAGTGGTTAGCTACCAATTAGGGTGTATTGTCACCTGATTTAGAGAAATTTCATTTACTTCTTTAACCTACTTCGATGCTGTCCCTTTCGGGAAACAGTTGCTGATCCCAACCGTTGGTGATAATACATTCGATACACTCAAGCGAAATGAGTGACCGGTCATGTTTAGCCTGGGTTACAGGATGTTCTTGTTGAACCTGATGTATTCCTCTCTACAGATGCACTGTTGGAAGGTGGTCCCATACCTTGCCAGTTGGAATTTATTACCCAATAAGTGCCTACGGTTTTTGATTATATATTATGTTTTTGGAACATGAGATGAAAACGTTCTGCTAGATGATTATTATATTGTGACTGATAGACACTATTATAATATCAAAGAGTTTTAATGTAAAAGATCATTGTTTCTTGCAGAAGGATTTTTGATGTTAAATCAAATGCTTTGGATTCTCATAAGGGAAAAACCCGTTCCGTGTTATTCGGCATGGTTTTATGAGATATCGTTTATTTTCTCAAACTGTTTTAAATTGTTTACTCATACCAGTCCCATGACTAACCTAGAGTTTATTTCGTTTTGTTTTGCCCTAAACTCTTAGGTGCCCAAATTTATACCGGTAGTCAAGTAGTCAATATTTATAGATATACTTGGAGAGCTTGGAGCAGGAGGCTTCAGGATTATATAACTATTATTTATATCTGCTGTGATGTAAGTATTGTACTCTAATATACAAATACGGATTTGTGTTTCAAAGTTATGTTGTATGTTATGTTTTATTCGTTCCGTTGTGAGATTCGTGTTACCCTGACTCCGTGTTATATTCTTCTCCTTCTTCTATTCTAATTTTCTATCTTATCTATTCTCACCCTCTAATTTCTTTCTATTAATGATCTGGAATGTTCGATGCCTGAATAATTGACATGGGTTTTATGTTGATTTTCTGGGTCGAAAATTTTGGTTCGTTACAAATGATATATTTGTATTTAGGCTAACATGGACACACTATTTCCATACTTGATGAATTTTTACTGCTAGCACAGAATATAGGAACATATTAATAAGCTTAAAAGAATATGCACAACAAAATGCAAACACACCCATGTAATACATATACAAAGCAGTTTATGCGTTGCCAATCAGGATGTGTGTATTTCTAATATATATATATATATATATATATATATGCATGCATTCTCATGCATATATACATATATATATATATATATCCATTTCATTTCAGAATCACTTAAGCATTTATATCAGCTAACACATATACATACACACATTTCCATGCATATATACATATATATCCATTCAATTTCCATCTTGCATTTCTAACATATATATATATATATATACACACACACACACACACACATACATACATACATACATACATGCACTTCCATGCATATATACATATATGTATACTCTGTTTCATATTCATCTGACAGATTATTCCAATACACACACACAACACACACAAATTTTTATGCATGTATACATATACATACAAGCATGCCTTTCTATCAGAATTTGCAACATTCATTTCTGAGAATAAATCACTCAATCATACATGCACATAGAATCCCTATTTTCAAGGATAAGCCAATTAATTCAGTCATAAATAAGGAATGCAGACAAACATGCCTTTTCAGTTTTTAAATCTGTCTTTATCCCATTTATACATATACTCGACATGAATTTTTTTTTTTTAACTTATTTAGTGATACAGGTTGAACTTGTGCTTCAGATTGGCTAATAAATAAGCAAGTAACTTCATACATAAATCTGAAGTCATCCAAATCTATACAACAATTCATATAGGTGAAAGCCAAGCATCCATAGCAGTTCACATACAAATCTGAAAACACGTCATCCAAATAAGCACAAGCATTATGCATGCATATAAATATTAACATACAAATATTATATCGATTCAACTTGCAGCTAACAAAGTAAACAATCAGTACTACTATTAGGTCTTAGTGCCAATTAAAAGGGAAATACACTCAACTTAAACTCGATTTCACCCTCTCAGCTCTCGATTAGGCTTTCAAACTCTTGGATCTGCTGCTGCCATCCCTCTCGAATCCGTCTCCACTCTGAGGCGAGATTATCTATTTACGATTTTCCCCTAATTTTGTTGCTAGGGCTTCAGCCATTTTTCTGTTTCCTTTTTATTTTGTATTGAACGAGAGAAATGAATCGTGGACTATTTTTTCCTTTTATTTACATTGTAGAAAGGTATAACTAGGGTTTTTAATCATTTGCTAATTCCCCTTTTGCCCCTAGGGTTTTAATATTATCTTATTACAACACTTAAACCCATTTTCATAACACTTAAGCCAATTCTCATGTCATACACTATATACAAGTAAGCATGTTTATTTTTCCCACAATTTTAACCATGCACAATTATATATACATACATACATACATACATACATACATACATACATACATACATACACACATCATACACACACACACATACAAATGATTTATTTATTTATTCACCCCAAATATATACATAGATTTAATTATAATCAACATAATTAGGGTCACAAAATTTTGGATTCTCACATTCACCCACCTTTAAGAAATTGTGTCCGACAATTTATCCATACTTATATCAAGTGTGTGCTATAACCGATTAATCATCAAAACTGAATTAAATACTGAGTTAAGTATCATTATAAACTTGAAATTATTAGTTATAACACGAGATCATTCGATTTATTATAAACATTGCTTATGGTGTTCTTTGTTGCATCAAAACATGGATGAGGTGTTTCTATTTTAAGGAATAGTACACTATGTATTTTCTAGCAATTTAGTTCTCACAATCAAGTCACATAATGTAACGATACGGATTTCGCCCGGACCTAATCGATCGCTAAACCGACCAAGACCGTTCGAATCCGCATACGCTAACTTTAGGTATACAACACATCAGAACAAATAACGGAAGACTTCAATAAACATCATAATAATGTTACATCAGAGTACAGAATATCAGAGTATATCGAAATATAATACACAGCGGAAGATAAATTTACATAAATGTAAAACAGTGCACAGCGGAAATATAAACTACACAGCGGAAGACTGTAAATGCCTGGACACAGCTTAAAGCTTCAATCCAGAATCCTGCTCAATACATCTACAAAATAAAACTACTCGGCTGCCCGTGTGGAAAATAGGGGCACCCGAGTTCGCAAGGGAAAAGCAAACTACAGGTCAGTCATGGGACTGGTGTGAGAAACTCTAACAGTTATAAATCTTATTTGATAATATGGTATATCATGGGACCACGCCGCTAACGCGGAACGGGTTTACCCCCATGAATACCAGTGTATAAACAACAATCAATATAGATATATGGATCTACTATGCATCAATCAACATGCAATATCCCAATCTACCCACTTAGATTAATCACTACACTTAGATTTTCTAAATCCAATTTAATTTACAGAAATCATTCCTTTGGATTTTATTCCCGATTTCTTATTTCAAATCATTTGAAATACATTTCTAACTTTCTATATCAAAGTAGATTTCACTTCGGGATCTCAAATCAAATCGTCTGGAAATATGAATTTCAAAACATAACAATGCATACAAAAAGTATGCAACCAAATATCGTGCTCCCCATCGACAAGGCAAAGGGTACGCACCTCGCAACTCGATATATAAATGTGCACCTACCCCACGTAGGAGTAGGCTACACCGACGATGCACCTCCCACACATGGAGAGCATACACCGCCCTCTCACCCATACTTTTAGTCTCAGGGTTACCCGAATCTTTAGCCACATACTAAATCATTTCATATCCCGAAGTAGGGAAAATCATTTCACAACATAAAAATCACAAGTACTTTCAAAATATAGTACTTCACATCAGTAATTCACGCATATGATCAGTCACTATTAATCACATAAACTTTGAGCTCGTACGTCTCAAAGAAGGGTGTTAAGCAAGAGAATAAATTCTCCGCCACCAAACAGATACATCATCAATAGCAACTAATCGAATATGCGATGAACCACAATGTAACATATAATACATTTCTAAATCATTTTAGAAATCATCGGGTTTTGGGCCTCGAAATCCTTTCAGTTTTATAAAACATTTTTATAAAACATTCCCTGTCCAAAATCGGGAATACATTCCTTTTCACTTAAGAAAAATATCATTTCACAATCATTCATTAAATTTGAAATGGACACAACATCGCTAAACACCTTATCGTCAAATCGTGAAGTGTTTCACAAGGCGTTAGCACATAGATATTTTCAACCCAACCCAATGCTAAATGTAAAAGCATATTCTGCTTGTAACACCCCACCTCCGCCAGGGTGGCTCTTGCAAGCACTCTGACTTTGGAGGGGCGTTAAAACAGGTAAACATGCATAATGGTATATCAAGGCAGAACAAGAACATATGTATATATGTAAACAGAGTAAATAAGATAAGTAAAACAGCGGAAGATTTCAAACCATTTCAAAACAAGTCTGGTACAACATAATGCCAACTTTCCAAATACACAAGTCTAGATAAAAACAACATCACTGAAAAACGGAAATACATAAGTACTATCCCCAAAAGAAGTGATAACCATAGCTAGCTTCATGTCAAGACCGTACATGAGCTAAAATTCCACAAGCAAGCGATCAGAAATCCAAGCTAAGCTCCAATATTCCCACACTGAGAACCTGGGGGGGGGGGAACGGAAGAAAAGAGGCGAAAGGAAAACAGGTCAGTCGAAAAGACTGAGTAAGCCCTACTACAATCAATGTAAACTGATAAAGTTAACTGGCATGAGAAGCAGGGATGAACATAAGGATAACAACATACTAGCATGATGATTAACTAACAAGGTAGATAAAGGTGTCATCGCATAATCAGGTTTAAGGTTTTGCACCACAGGTGTACTAGCAAACTAACATGACTTGAATAAACAAGTATTGATCCCTTGGCCCAAGCTTTGGCCCAATAACATGAAGTGACCCTAATACGAGGTCCAATAACATGAAGTGACCCTAATACGAGGTCCAATAACATGAAGTGACCCTAATACGAGGTCCAACCAAACGGTCTAGTCGATCGGCTCCCTAAGCCTAACTCGTCATGTGTTGGTGTCAATACGGTCCAACCATAATTGTAGTCAGACTGTGCAGGGTCTCCCGTCGGGTGTATCAAGCCCTAGGGTGTCAACCCCTGGACACCATAAACATAAGTGCACAGTCTCGATCTACTGGTACCCGTGCATGTTTTCCCCGGCTTCAGACTATGTGCACGACCATAGTCCGCCCAGAACTACACCGGCGTACCACTCTGCCGTCGTTTTTGGTCACTTACCTCAAGTCCAGTAATCGTGCCCCCACCCTAGCCTAGTCCCTAGGGTCATAATGATACAAACTTGGGATTACTGCTGGAGTGGACCCCCATTTCTAGGATTTTCTAGTGGGTTAAGTACGGTTTAACCCTCTTGCTAATCATGGATTAACTTGGTTAAGTGTAACGATGAGTTCACGACTTAACCCTGATTAATCTACCGAGCCCCCATTGATTAAGTATTAAGTGGACCATGACTTAAACCCTAATCATGAGGCATTAATTAATTAACGTGCCTTAACCTCTCACTTTAGACTTCGTTGCGGTTACTAGTTAAGCCGGTCGGTTCCGGGTAGCTTTATACCACAACTTGGTCTAACCTCGGGTTCAAGGTACAACATGACCAACTTCTCACATTGGGTCCTATTGTTTGTAGCAACTAGTTAAGCCGGTCGGTTCCGGGTAGTTTTACGCTACAAACTCAACCCAACCTCGAGTTGGTCACACTTATATTTTCTAAGTGTCATGTCCATCATGTTTCCAAAACATATCACAAGTTTTCAAGAATTTGGGTAGACCTAACTTAATAGGTAAATTCCCAATGGGTAGACCTAACTTAATAGGTAAATTCCCAATCTTATGTTTTTATGTCTTTCAAGTTTACCCAACCCCAAACGCAATCCCATCGCTTACATATCGCAATAGCGCATAAAGGATAGAAAGAGGGAACTTGGCATAATCATGACATAAAGGTGTTGAAGCCACAAGTTCAACATGGTGGCATATGAAATGTACATATGTTCATATACTTTCATATTACATTTTTAGTCCTCAAAAGCATGCATAAAACCAAACTTAGCATATAAGTGATACATGGTGATAAATGACATGTAGAAGTTGCCATAAGTTCGCATTTAGCCTCACATTCAAGTTATCATAAGGGATATGATAACTTACATGTTGCCAAAATGCAACCTTTAGCCTAAAGCTTGAAGCTTTAAGCTCATAAACCCAAGATAAGCTTGCATAACATGATAGCATGAGCAAAATGATCAACCCAAACTTGCATAACATAACTTGCATATCATATGGCCAACTTGCATATCATAACATAGCAAACTTGCATAACATAACATGATGAACTTGCATATCATAACATGGCAAACTTGCATAACATAACATGATAAACTTGCATATCATAACATGGCAAACTTGCATAGCATAACATGGTAAACTTGCATAACATAACATGATAAACTTGCATAGCATAACATATCAAACTTGCATAACATGATATAGTAAACTTGCATATCATGGCAAACTTGCATATCATAATGATCACCCAAACTTGCATCATTCATTTAACTTTAGAGTTTAAATATGAAAGTAGAAAAGGGCTTACAATGCTTATGAAGACAAAAAAATATATATAGATTGAGACAAAGCCCTTATGAAATCAATTAGACCCAAAATGCAAGTTCTAATAGAAAAACCCTTGAGCCAAAATGATCAAAATCCTTGCTTTATGATGCAAATATAGAAACTTGACTTGAATGCAAGCTAATGATGCTCACACAAGCTTGAAAACACTTGTATGCATGGAAAATCTCTCATAGAAATTTATTTTGGAATTAGATGAAGAGAGTGGAGGCCATGAGAGGAGTGATTTTGCCATAGTTTAGTTGTAAGGTTGATTAATGATGATTTAGGGTTAGGTTAGGGGCTTATTTATAGAGATTAGGATTAGTTTCAACCTTAGGATTAAACCCTAGTTCCAATCTCATCCCTTAAAACTGAATCTGGCCCCCAAACTCAACACAATCCCAAAATGGTGCACCAGGCAAAACTGCCCGGCTGAACCCAGTCGACAGCCAAGTCGACAGGGCTGTCGACTTGGGTCCAACCAAGTCGACTCCCAAGTCGACAGGGCTGTCGACTTGGGTGCTCTGGCGGGAATTTTCCCGCCTGGCCCAATCTGACCTAATTTTCCAAATTCAAACTTGAATTTGAAATCTGTTTTTACTTTGAATTTTTCTGAAAACTTCGTTGGGCCTTAATCGGGTCATACGGACTCCGATTTTCGAAAACTCGGACTCTATTTCGCGTATTTTTCCGAGACGAACGCAATGGCATAACCCGTTTCCCTTGATTCAGATTTTTGAATTAAATTCTGCCTCAATTTACGTTATAACAGGTTATTGAAAATACGGGTTGTTACATTCTCCCCTCCTTAAAGGATTTCGTCCCCGAAATCTTCAAGTTAGGAAGAACGTATCCTACCATCCAACATCCATCTACTCAAAACATCATCCACGAGCAATAATTGTCCTTACAAGATTCTAAATGTTGTATGAACATATGCAAAGGTGTGTGTATATGTACTTATCTAATGCAAATATCATCAATGCAAATTATGTTAGTGAAATGAATCCATATGTATGCAATTCCTAACATAATGTATTACATCTATATGTGTGCACATAACATACATCCATATGCAACATCCATGTGATAACACAAAAATTTTCATCCATGAATAAGCGTAAACACTCATGCATATGCAATATGAGGAGTGTGTGAGCCGATCTAGTGCCTAATGTGTATAATGCATCCACGAGTAACCACTTGCAAACACTTGCAACCACTTGCAACCGCCAAGCATAACATGTTTCAAACACATGTTTCATCCAAAGGGTTTCTACCTAAGGTTCTCATGACAAGATTAACATGATAAACTAGATAAACGTGGATAGCAAAAGATATGCTACAAAGAGATCGGGAAGATAAGCAGGATATACTCTTTTCGGATTACAAGAAATCCCTTCCTAACCCAACCCATATTCTATGAAAGCCCAAAAGGATTAGTCAACCTAACGGACTCCTTCAAACCCTGACATGTATTACTAGCCAATAAGTCATACCTCCCGACAGAAATAGGACCGAGAATGGGACCGAGAGGATATACGTAAAAGATAACATGCAAGTAAGTTTCACCGAAAACAAGGATCAAGAATATACTCTTAAAAAGAGATATGATGCGCGTATCTAGCCTTCAGTCTTCTAAGTCACATTTCCTTGAGCTTAACTCCACTGTGCTTTGACCGTCTTTTACTTCATGATTCCTTGGCTTCTTAACTCTTGTTTCCAAATACGAGTTGGAACCCATTTCATTGTCGCCTCTCGTCTTCCTCTTTCACTTACTCTTCTATCATTCTTGGCTTAAACATAACTATGACCTCATGGTTTCATGCAAGCTCTCCAAAATTCACCAGTGAATCCTGGATCTCGTTTACTTACTATAAAGTATTCCACGCCGCAGAACTTTTCTTGAAAATACCAACCCTCGTTGCCAATTGCTCTTAGTAACGTGATTTTCTATAACTCATGCTTGAACGAAATGAACCATCCGCCTGCGAATGATAGGCCATACTTAGATTCAGTCGCTTGCCCATGACTTCCCGTAGACTATTCCAAAACTGGCTGGTAAAGATTGAGTCATGGTTACTAACTATACTTTAGGGAACCTCGTGCAACCGCTTTATTTCTTGAAAGTAAACTGTCGCTAGCTATGATGCAGTCCTTTCGCTCTTTACCGGAGTGAAATGAGCGCTCTTCGTGAGTCTACCTACTATGACCCACATGCTCGTATTCTCTTTCCTTGCTCTAGGCAGTCCATCCACGAAATCCTTCGTGATGCTTTCCTACTTCCATTGCGGGGACCTCCAATGGATATAATAGCCCACCGGGCTTTTATGATTCGGCCTTTAACCTGTTGGTACAACTCGGCCACCTCCTCGGGTGATGTGCATCCTCAAGAACCTTCTTTCTCTCATCGCGTCTTAGCCATCCCTTGTCATCTATAGCGAGGTGTCTTAACATCTCGCCTCGAATCAACTTGTCCATGATCTCGACTAACTGCGGGTTTTTTTTTTCTGCGAAGTCCCTACTTGATCTAGAAGGGTAGGTCTAAGCTCAAGGGACGCTAACTAACTAATTAAACTGAGAGAACTTCTTATTTCAATTGTCCTCGTCGGAGCTTTTCGGTTTTGAACCGCGACCACTTTAGCGGGATCCACCACTAAGCCTTGCTTAGAAACTATGTGCCCAAGAAATCTAACTCCTTTTTCTCCAAAATGACATTTGGAGGACTTGGCTTTCAACTGATATGCTCTAAGCGTATCCATCACCTCCTTGAGATGTCTAACATGTTCTTCCTTGTTCTTTGAGAAAGTCAGGATATCGTCTACAAAGACTACCACAAACTCGTTCAGGAACTCCCTAGACACCCTACTCATCAAGTCCACGAAGTAGGCGGGTGCATTAGTCAAACCGAATGGCATGACCAGCCATTCTAAGAATCCATCTGGAGTTCTGAACGCAGTTTTGTCTATACTATCCTCAGCTACTCTAAGCTGATGGAATCCAATAGCAAGATCAAGAGAAAACAGATGTTCCTACAAGCTGATCAAACAAATCATTGATCCTTGGCAATGGTTGTCTATTCTCTTTGTTTAACTCACGACAATCAACACAAAGTCGAAGAGAACCATCTGCCTTGGTAGTAAATACTACAGGCGCTCCCCATTCAGATATACTTCGTCTAATGAAGTTCTTCTCAAGCAACTCCTTGACTTGCTTACTTAGCTCCCGCCTTTCACTCGGAGCCATGTGCCGAACGGGCAAAGAAACCGGCTTTGCATTATCCACCAGATAAATGCGGAAATATATCTCTCGTTTAGGGGTAACCCCCTTCACTTCACCCAAGATATCAGGATATTCTCGGACCACCCTCACCGATTGCAAACTATCGATAGACGAGTTGAGGGATTTAAGATAACACAACATGACGGGACTCATAGGGTTACTAGAAATTTTTAGGGTATTACCGAGGCTAGTCATGAGCCTCACAACCCTATGCTCAAAATCAAGGATGGCTCCAAAACTGGACAACCCATCCATGCCCAAAAATCAACCCATACCCCATGAAACCGAGAATATAAGCATCACGCGAGAATTCAAATCCACGTAGATAATAGACAAATGGGCGGAACCCCCAATTGGATTTGAAACACACACGGGATCATTAACTAGACTAGTACTTAGGTGCAAACTTTCAACTAAACCAGATGAAATAAACTATGCGATGCACCAAAATCAAACAAAGTACGAACAGGAAAATCAGAAATGTATACAAGGCTCTCAACAGAAATACTACCTCGATCAGGAACTGGAGCGGCATTGAGAGCATGAACTTGCCCTCCTGAAGGTCCAGCACGCTGAGTCTGACCCTGGCCTTGCCCTTGCTTCTTCGGGCAATCCCAAGTGAAGTGTCCCATTTCTCCACAGTTAAAGCAAGTGCCCTTCCTCTTTCTGCAATCCTTGTTTAGATGAGTCAAGCTTCCACAAGTAAAGCACTTCTTTTCCTTCTTTTTCATTTCCTTTTTGGACTCCGTTTCCTTGTTTTGAGACTCATTCATCTTGACCTCCTTCTTGTCACTCCTATTCTCTTCATTGAGTAGGGCCATATTCACCAAACTCTCGAAAGTTGCCCCCAAGGGTATATGAGACATGGCTAAACCATGTAATGGCTCGTTTAATCCTAAAGCAAAGTATAGGGCCTTCTTCTGAGCTGTGTTAACCAAGTCTAAACCGACCCGAGCCAGTTGATTAAACTTATCTATGTATTCCCTAATAGTCATGTCCCCTTGTTTCAGTGATAGGAATCTTAGTCCAAACTTTCCCCGAAAGTCATCCCAAGTCTCAATTGGCCTAGTAGCGGTGGTGACCACCCACCAACGTGCAGCTTCTTCCTTTAGCAACCACACTGCCAATAAAACCTTCCTACGGTCATCTATATCAAAGAAGGAAAAAAGATCTTCGGTTTCTTTCAACCAATTCCTTGCCTCTACATAAGTCTCAGTTCCAATGAAATTCTTGCAACCCATCGCCTTAAAGTCTTTGCAAATCTTTGCGAAGTCAGCTTGAGGATGCTGAGGGGGAGGAGGAAGAGGAACCTCAGCGACAGGAGGAGGAGGAACATTAACTACCGGAGGAGGATGAGGAGGAACATCTGCGGGGCCGGCTTCGGTCGCCCTAGCCTCCAAAAGTCTCTTATACCAAACAGGTACGTGTACTCCCTCCGGAATAGCAAAGTTATCGGCCATACTGAAAACGAAGAAAAAGACAGATTCAGAATGGAGAAAAACGAAGGAATTTTGCTAATGGCTTTTTGGGGAATAGCCTTTAAAATAAACTAGACTTTTCTTTGGAAAATACTTTATACTTGGTTTTGAAAATAGTTTTCCAAAAGTTTTAAAAACCTTTTTGTTCCTTCTCGTAAACCATATGCTCTGATACCAAATGTAACACCCCACCTCCGCTAGGGTGGCTCTTGCAAGCACTCTGACTTTGGAGGGGCGTTAAAACAGGTAAACATGCATAATGGTATATCAAGGCAGAACAAGAACATATGTATATATGTAAACAGAGTAAATAAGATAAGTAAAACAGCAGAAGATTTCAAACCATTTCAAAACAAGTCTGGTACAACATAATGCCAACTTTCCAAATACACAAGTCTAGATAAAAACGACATCACTGAAAAACGGAAATACATAAGTACTATCCCCAAAAGAAGTGATAGCCATAGCTAGCTTCATGTCAAGACCGTACATGAGCTAAAATGCCACAAGCAAGCGATCAGAAATCCAAGCTAAGCTCCAATATTCCCACCCTGAGAACCTGGGGGGGGGGGGGGGGGGAACGGAAGAAAAGAGGCGAAAGGAAAACAGGTCAGTCGAAAAGACTGAGTAAGCCCTACTACAATCAATGTAAACTGATAAAGTTAACCGGCATGAGAAGCAGGGATGAACATAAGGATAACAACATACTAGCATGATGATTAACTAACAAGGTAGATAAAGGTGTCATCGCATAATCAGGTTTAAGGTTTTGCACCACAGGTGTACTAGCAAACTAACATGACTTGAATAAACAAGTATTGATCCCTTGGCCCAAGCTTTGGCCCAATAACATGAAGTGACCCTAATACGAGGTCCAATAACATGAAGTGACCCTAATACGAGGTCCAATAACATGAAGTGACCCTAATACGAGGTCCAACCAAACGGTCTAGTCGATCGGCTCCCTAAGCCTAACTCGTCACGTGTTGGTGTCAATACGGCCCAACCATAATTGTAGTCAGACTGTGCAGGGTCTCCCGTCGGGTGTATCAAGCCCTAGGGTGTCAACCCCTGGACACCATAAACATAAGTGCACAGTCTCGATCTACTGGTACCCGTGCATGTTTTCCCCGGCTTCGGACTATGTGCACGACCATAGTCCGCCCAGAACTACACCGGCGTACCACTCTGCCGTCGTTTTTGGTCACTTACCTCAAGTCCAGTAATCGTGCCCCCACCCTAGCCTAGTCCCTAGGGTCATAATGATACAAACTTGGGATTACTGCTGGAGTGGACCCCCATTGCTAGGATTTTCTAGTGGGTTAAGTACGGTTTAACCCTCTTGCTAATCATGGATTAACTTGGTTAAGTGTAACGATGAGTTCACGACTTAACCCTGATTAATCTACCGAGCCCCCATTGATTAAGTATTAAGTGGACCATGACTTAAACCCTAATCATGAGGCATTAATTAATTAACGTGCCTTAACCTCTCACATTAGACTTCGTTGCGGTTACTAGTTAAGCCGGTCGGTTCCGGGTAGCTTTATACCACAACTTGGTCTAACCTCGGGTTCAAGGTACAACATGACCAACTTCTCACATTGGGTCCTATTGTTTGTAGCAACTAGTTAAGCCGGTCGGTTCCGGGTAGTTTTACGCTACAAACTCAACCCAACCTCGAGTTGGTCACACTTATATTTTCTAAGTGTCATGTCCATCATGTTTCCAAAACATATCACAAGTTTTCAAGAATTTGGGTAGACCTAACTTAATAGGTAAATTCCCAATGGGTAGACCTAAGTTAATAGGTAAATTCCCAATCTTATGTTTTTATGTCTTTCAAGTTTACGCAACCCCAAACGCAATCCCATCGCTTACATATCGCATAAAGGATAGAAAGAGGGAACTTGGCATAATCATGACATAAAGGTGTTGAAGCCACAAGTTCAACATGGTGGCATATGAAATGTACATATGTTCATATACTTGCATATTACATTTTATGCCTCAAAAGCATGCATAAAACCAAACTTAGCATATAAGTGATACATGGTGATAAATGACATGTAGAAGTTGCCATAAGTTCGCATTTAGCCTCACATGCAAGTTATCATAAGGGATATGATAACTTACATGTTGCCAAAATGCAACCTTTAGCCTAAAGCTTGAAGCTTTAAGCTCATAAACCCAAGATAAGCTTGCATAACATGATAACATGAGCAAAATGATCTACCCAAACTTGCATAACATAACTTGCATATCATATGGCCAACTTGCATATCATAACATAGCAAACTTGCATAACATAACATGATGAACTTGCATATCATAACATGGCAAACTTGCATAACATAACATGATAAACTTGCATATCATAACATGGAAAACTTGCATAGCATAACATGGTAAACTTGCATAACATAACATGATAAACTTGCATAGCATAACATATCAAACTTGCATAACATGATATAGTAAACTTGCATATCATGGCAAACTTGCATATCATAATGATCACCCAAACTTGCATCATTCATTTAACTTTAGAGTTTAAATATGAAAGTAGAAAAGGGCTTACAACGCTTATAAAGACACAAAAATATATATAGATTGATACAAAGCCCTTATGAAATCAATTAGACCCAAAATGCAAGCTCTAATAGAAAAACCCTTGAGCCAAAATGATCAAAATCCTTGCTTTATGATGCAAATATAGAAACTTGACTTGAATGCAAGCTAATGATGCTCACACAAGCTTGAAAACACTTGTATGCATGGAAAATCTCTCATAGAAATTTATTTAGGAATTAGATGAAGAGAGTGGAGGCCATGAGAGGAGTGATTTTGCCATAGTTTAGTTTTAGGGTTGATTAATGATGATTTAGGGTTAGGTTAGGGGCTTATTTATAGAGATTAGGATTAGTTTCAACCTTAGGATTAAACCCTAGTTCCAATCTCATCCCTTAAAACCGAATCTGGCCCCCAAACTCAACACAATCCCAAAATGGTGCACCAGGCAAAACTGCCCGGCTGAACCCAGTCGACAGCCAAGTCGACAGGGCTGTCGACTTGGGTCCAACCAAGTCGACTCCCAAGTCGACAGGGCTGTCGACTTGGGTGCTCTGGCGGGAATTTTCCCGCCTGGCCCAATCTGACCTAATTTTCCAAATTCAAACTTGAATTTGAAATCTGTTTTTACTTTGAATTTTTCTGAAAACTTCGTTGGGCCTTAATCGGGTCATACGGACTCCGATTTTCGAAAACTCGGACTCTATTTCGCGTATTTTTCCGAGACGAACGCAATGGCATAGTCCGTTTCCCTTGATTCAGATTTTTGAATTAAATTCTGCCTCGATTTACGTTATAACAGGTTATTGAAAATACGGGTTGTTACATTGCTCATAAACTGGTCGAGCACAATCCAAACAATCAATCAATCCAATTTGACATTAAATAGAAGGGTTTGAATAAAGATATTATCGACTTATATTCAACATCAAATCCTGAAACCAATAGATATCATATCGGGAATAACGATATCGATATCTTCCAAATTCCCATCACAATATCTATATAATCACGGAATCCAATATCGAAAATATCCAAAGATAATTTCAATTCAAATCTCATCCAATTTATTTATTTATAACCATTGGATTATTTTTCTAGTTAATAACTAGTTCATTTCGATAAAAATATATTTTTATCTTTTCAAATATGGAGTTTTTCATCCCAATTCTTCACAAATCATTTCTTATGATTTTACACAAATTATCGATACTTTTAATAATTTTATCAAGGCCCATACAGTCGATTTCCATCAACGGTCATCGAACTGCACTTACAGCGACCTTTTCCAAATTTGATTTGGACATAATTCCAAATCCAACCGTTAGATTTTGAATTTCTAAGATTCGTTAGAAAGCTCTTTTCGATAAGAACCCAACGGTTCCAGTTTCAGGAGAATCCGACGGTCGGATCTCCCGTAATGTCCGTTCGAAGTTAATGGTCGAAATTCGCGAACTGCCGCAGCGCGACGCGTTCTATTCAGGCCATTATATTATATATATAATATATATTTCGTCGATTTCCTTTTTCAACGTATTTTATAAATCGTTTTAAATTCGTTTTCAAAACGATTTCAACTTCATATTCAAATTCAAATCAAAATTGAATTTTTCCTTATAAATTCGTTTTAAATTCATTTCAATTCAATTTAAATTTCAAATTCAATTCAATTCGAATTCATTTTCTATTCAGTTCAATTCGAATTCATTTTCTATTCAATTCAATTCGAATTCATTTTCTATTCAATTCAATTCGAATTCATTTTCTATTCGGTTCAATTCGAATTCATTTTCTATTCGGTTCAATTCGAATTCATTTTCTATTCAGTTCAATTCGAATTCATTTTCTATTTAGTTCGATTCGAATACATTTTCTATTCAGTTCAATTCAAATATTTCATATACATCGTTTTCATTTCGAATATTTCATATACATCGTTTTCATTTCGAATATATATATATATATATTCACTTTTCAATATATACGATATTTTCACTTTCAATATATACGATATTTTCACCTTCAATATATATGATATTTTCACTTTCAATATATACGATATTTTCACCTTCAATATATATGATATTTTCACTTTCAATATATACGATATTTTTACCTTCAATATATACGTTAAAAATTCTATTTTTAACTATAAAATATTTTTTAACTATATAAATATTTTATTTCATTTCACATCAATCAAACAAACAAGCCATCCATGGTCTGTGGATGACGGGTGTCGGGTGCTACTAAACACCGTCTGCATCCTAGTATATATATATAACTAGAAAAATTAAATTGAAAGGTGAGAAGTTCTCACCGATAGCTATCCTAACTCCACGGCTCTTCATTGATAGAAATCTTCATCGTTCTCGCCTTTTTATCAACTTTGTTGCCCGTATTCTCTACATATGTAAAAATCGAATTTTTACTTCGTTATTCAATATATAAAAATCGAATTTTTACTTTGCTATTCAATATATAAAAATCGAATTTTATATTGTTGTTATCTATATAAAAAATCACATTTTTATATTCGCTTCTTCATTATAAAAAAACAAATTTTTATCTTTATTACCTTATAAAAATCATGTTTTTCTCTCGCCATTCTCTATATAAAGATTTCACCCTTTTCAAAAATATAGATTTCGCCTTTTCAAAAATATAGATTTCGCCTTTTCAAAAATATATTATTATAAAAATCACATTTTTATTTTGCTACACATATAAAGATGATATTTTTACTATCTTACCTATATAAAAATTATATTTTTCTCGAAGTAAAAATCATATTTTTACTTCACTACTCATCTCAAAATATCGTCTTTTCTATTTTATCAATGTAAAAATCACATTTTTATTTCAACGTATATATGATAAAAATCAGATTTTCATTTCGCTACATATATAAAGATGATGTTTTTGCTATCTACATAATATAAAAATCGTATTTTTATACTTTCTATACTATAAAAATCATATCTTTACATTGCTACCACTATAAAGATCCCATCTTTATTACTCTACATTATAAAAAATCATATTTTTATTCTTCTAAAAATATAAAAATCATATTTTTCTCTTCATAAAAATTATAGCTTTCTTAAAATAAAAATCACTCCTTTTTCCATTTAAAAATCTCGTCTTTTCTATTTTAAAAATCTAATTTTTATAACTTATAGACATCTAAACTTTCGAATATAAAGATCCAAGCTTTTCTATAAACGAAATCGTATTTTACACATGTTTTTCAAAGCAAAACTGAAATTAAAAACTGAAATTTAAAAAAGAGTTAAAAATCACCTTCGTTGGCTTGGACTTTGAACAGCGTTCGAAGGGGGAAAAGGAATGCCGAAGCAGCGATGGCGCGTAGGGGGGGTTACAGGAGGTCGGTCGCGGGGAGAAGAGGGGGCGTCGGCGATTGTCGCGGGGTTGACTGGAGGAGGGGGCTTCGCCTCTGACGCGGCGGGGATCGAATGGGTGGGGCTGGTCTTCGCTTGGGGATGACGAAAGGGGGGCCTGGGATGCTTCGCTAGTTGGGGAAGGGAGGAGCGATGGGGAAGAGGGGGAGCGGCAGGAGATGGAGAAGGCGGAGGTGAGGTGGTGGATCGCCTGAGGCGTGGTGGGCGAACGGAGGTGGAGGACGATGGTCGACGAGGCGGGCGATTCGATTTAGGGATTTTTTTTATTTTAATTCTCTGAAACGAGAAAGGGAAAGGGAGGGTAGTGGGGTTTTTTATATATTATAATTATTTTAATTTAATTTAATTTTCCCAAGAGGTTGACTTTTTCCTCGGACACGAAATCCAACCCAACGACTGTCGTCCCTAGCGTTTTACCCCCATTCCGAACACAATGGGATATGTATCGCAAGCCAATTCGACTGTTTCGATAGGTTTTTATCAAAATTACAATATAAGTCAGTATATATTTAATTTTAACGCACATTTTAATTTACCTAGGCCACATACGAACTCTATAAATCCCATAAAAATATTTTCTAGCTTCGTATTGACGATACGGTCCTAACAAAACTAGTTTCGTCGAATTCTGAGACCGTTGGAAAAATGGCCATTTTCCAGTCGATTAAAATCAACTGAAACCGGTCAAACGCATTTTCCATTGCCACGCTCACATATTGATTCGAAAAATTATGAAATTTGGAATCTAGCAATAATTTGACATCACGGACCCAACAAAACTGGTTTCGTCGAAATCCGAGGTCGTTTGCAAAATTCCCATTTTTAAGGGCCTGAATTCCATAGCGACTATTCAGAATTTTCAACTGGACATATCTTTTGATTCCAGCTATGAAATTTTGATTTTTCGGATACGTTGGAAAGATATTATCAATTAGATCCTAATGTTTTTGGTTTCGCTAAAATCCGGATTGTTTTGCACCCGGTACGTTCAATTGAAGTTTGAAATCGAATTATCGAACTACCGCGCCATTTTCAATTCTATTTATAATTATATATAAATATTTATATTCTAACGACGAACTATATAAATATATTCGTTCGAATTCTATATTCAAAATAAATTTCTGGTCGATATTATTTAAAATAATCTATTTTAAATAATCAAAATTCGCCAAAATTGCCAATTTAAAAATTTTAAACTGGCCCAGATTTTCGGGTTGTTACACATAAGTTTGCACTTGCTTGCTACACAACTCAATTTCTAAGAAACACTTTGATGGACAAAGGCTCCGCATATGAGAGCCTCATTGCACCCTTTCCATCTTATTTTCAGGTATGAGACATAAGCCGTGAACCTACTTTCCAACTGTCTGACACCTTACTTCTTTATTATCCCTACTTTTTGAAACAACAAACACATACAAATTCTTAAAAACATCATAACACAAGTCTGATCAGATATATTTACAATTTTTTAGCTTATAGACATCGTCTTTATGGGATATGATTTAGCATAAATCAAATAAAATCAAGTCCATACATTGTCAGTTCAATTTTGGAGAGCATCCAACAATAAAACATTTGTTCCTATGCTGATAGCACAGCAAATAACTAGAAGTTTTAGCACGAAATTTTTAACAAACATATGCATAAAAATTACTTAGTGTTAATGATTTATCACAAAATCATCATTCATTTATAAGTATACCCACAACAGTATATTACTTATAATAAACTCACAATAAATAGATTTTTACCATTTATTTATCTATATTGAGTTTATTGATTTATATCAAATTAGTTATGTCAATCACCTATCGTCACACATAGTTTTTTTTCTTCAAAATTCATATAAACACATATTAATTACTCACTGTTTATAACAGAGTATTCATACACACATGTACAAATAATTCAAGCTAAAGTATCAACTAGAAATCACCCCATCCATGACTCCCCTATACTCTTAGCCTATTAATACTTGTGGGTTACTAATTTTAACATCTTTTAGGTCCAATGCTATATTCGCGGTTTCACTAGTGCACGCTGCCTAGGATCTCCATCACTGTTCCTAGACACAAAAACCTTAGGTCTTAAACAAGCCATGTGCAGACTCACACCACCCTTCTAATGCAAGTGAACCAAATATGCAGCACCCATTTACCTCATACCCAACTTGATAAAGGTGACCTTAACCTTAGTTTACTACTAAGTTCTAAGTTTTTTTTCCTTACTTCTTTTCCCCATATTTAAATCATACTTCCCGCCCAAGTATCAATTTATTCAAAACAATAGTGTGATTCCAATAACAAGCCACATTCATTCATACCAAAGAAATGCAATAGCCAATACTCAACATGCATATACTGAAAGGATAATCAATCTAATCAAGTTCCAAATTGTGTTTTAACACCTTAAAACTAGGATCTTAGCAAGAAAATAAATCAAAACTTGTATAAAATTAGGATTAAAACTCATACCTGATGTGTGAGATCCAGAAGAACGATAACAACTTCGAAATAGAAATCGAATCGAGAGCCCTCCGTTTGTTGAGCCTCTAGAGGAGTCCACTGAAACGTCCCCTTCATCAATCAGATTGAAAGAAGAAATCAAAGAATACGGTGCTAGCCGCCATAACCAATTTTAGGATTTTGGAAAGGAAATCGAGTGGAGTGCAATTTTAGATATGATCTAACCCTATTTAATTTAGGTCAAGTCGTGTGTATTTATAAGAAAGTAAAACCCCTTTTTAAAATACAAGTATTAACCTTAAAAATAGGAACCACCCAAATATCTGTTACAATCCCAAATAAAATATCAACAAATTGATTTTTTATTTGATCAAATTAGTTTCTCCTTTGTAACATTCCTTTTGTGTGACCCTATAGGTTATTACAACGTTGGCAATGGTTTTAAATCGTATTTAAAACCATAAATAGTGATTGGCATCTAGCAATGCGTCGCTTCTACCCAAGTTATGGTAAAATTATCGATTTGATACAACCTTTTCTGTGACCAGTGAATCAATGTAATATAATCCTTTTAACCTGTATATCCAGGATTAAACTCGAGATATGGATCATATCATCCTCTTTATAATTTAATCCTTTATCTTGATCGATGAGTATACAATTTAAATCAAATCAATATTCGAGCAAGCCTGTAATGACCCAGATTTTTCTGGTCGATTTATTTTGAATATTTAATATTATTTTAAATATAGAGTTGATAATATAAATCGATTTTTATATTGAATTATCGATATAATTATCGAAATACGGGAACTGAAGTAATTCAATTTGAAATGGAGTCAAAATGATTTGTATGAATTTTTATTTGAATTTAAACGATGATAATAATATCTTATTATCAAGGAATTTATTTGTTTTTGAATTTAAATTATATTATATTAATTTATTTTGGTTATTTATATTTACGTTCGAATTAAATATCAAAATATATTCAGTTAGTTTAGAATAGGGTTACACTGTTGAAATAACAGTGGTTACGTTAAAACAACGGTTCGTGGTTTAAATGAATGGATCCCGAGATATTTATAATGCATAAGATCGAAATCGAATCGAAAATCAAAGAGATATCTGTTTAAAAAGAAATAAAAATCTCTTTAAATCAAATCTAATTAAATAGAGATCAAATCACGTTTAAATCAGATCAAATCAATTTAATTAAAACGTACTTACCCTATACCCTATATGTACCCTACGCTAATAATTTCCTGAAGGACCAAGTATTCTTCAGCTATAAATCGCGTCTCCTTCCTTTTGCCACTTCATTCTTCACAGAATGGAAAGATCAAAGCTTCGAAATAAAAACAAATAAAAAAGGCCAAATTGAAAGCTTCAGATCGAAGCCGCTCCTCTCAAACCAATCGAATGAAAGCAAAACCCTTTTTCACCGTTGTCCTCAAATCAAAATCATTTCCGCAGAAAAAAAAGGGGGAGAAATAAAAATCGCAATATCCTCCTGATACTCGAAATTGAAATCGAGATACTTGCGTGTGGAGGGGCGTAACGGTGTAATTCTGGGAGTTGTTCGAAGTGTTCTGGGAGGTGTTAGAAGTGTTCAAGGCAAAAGGCGAAATCAAGTTCAATGCAAACTCGAGAAATCATGGCAAGATCGAAGGAGTTTGGGAGTCTCGATCATGTGATGAATTCTGGAGCGTCGATGTGAAAAAGGGAAGGCTCCGTCCTTTTTCTTTTCGTCTTCATATTCGCGAAATTTCTCCTGGAAAGTTGAATGCGCATTCAACAGGAGTTGAAGCTGCGAAGGTACTGTGTTTTTAGGAGAAGGTGCGCAGTGATGATTTTGGAGGAAGCTCGAACACTGGGATGGGGCTGTAGTAAGAGCCGTCGGCCAAGGCAATGGTGAAGGAGGCTCAAGGTCGGTTACTAGTTCAAATTTAGAAGGCAGAGATCAGTATTTATTTAAAAGGGAAAGTAAGGTATAAGTAAATTTTTATTTAACTTGTTAATAATCATTTAAATTCGTTTAAAATTGTAACACTTATATAAATATCATATGTGGTCAGATTTTTAACAAACCAAATGACGAAGGGTTCATAGGGACGTAGGCAGTGCCTTCGAAGTGCGTGGAATTTTGTTTGAGTCAATTCGGATCAGCTATGTAATTTTAATTTAAATCGAGTATCGTTCGATTTAAATTAAAAGTCTGAATCAGATATGCAATTAAAAATCACAGTGAGTAAATCTCACTCACCTTTTATTTAGAATTATTTTTATTTGTTAAAAATAATTGTTTGATGCTTGTTTGAATGCTTTCTGGTTGATTTAAATATATAAGTTATATTGGGTTGATGATTGGTTGGATTCCTCGCAGTCTCATTATCGGATGCCCGTAGTATCATTAGCGGATGACCCTACACCCACGTATATAAGTGGATCCCCTTTTATACCGCGATATCCTGCCTCGAAGCATGAAGGGTATTATTTCTATTAACTAACATCTGTGGATGCAGGGAAAACAGGTTGGAGGGATCCAACTGGATTCCTCAAAAATATATTATTGCTTGTTTGTTTGCTTGATTTCATATATACTCATATATGACGTGTTAAAAATCAAATGATTGAAAATTGGATGATTTGACTGTTTTAAATATCACTGGGCCCAAAAATTGATATTTAAAAATATCATGAAAAGGAATTTCGCAGATTTAAAAGGAAATTCTATATTTTTTCTAAAATAGAATTTGAAATCTCAAATGAGGAATTCAAATAGAATTTGAATAGGAGAAATTCAAATAGAATTGTGAATATGAGAAATTCAATGGAATTTGAATATAGAAAATGCAAAGACAATTTCCAAAATAAGAATTTTGTTTTAAATGGATTTCGAAATTGGCTTGTTTAAATAAAACAGGGAAATTTATAAAATAGTGTTATCAAGAGGTAAATTGAATATTTGAATTCAAAGGAATTTAAATATGGGATTTGAATTCAAAGGCATTGAAATAGATTTGAATTCAAAAAAAAATGAAATAGATTTGAATTCAAAGAAATTGAAATAGATTTGAATTCAAAAGCATTGTAATAGAATTTGAATTCAAAGGAATTCAAATAGATTTGAATAAAGAAAGTTCAAAAGAAATTTAAATATAGAATTTGAAAATAGAAGTGAAATGGAGTCAAATATAGAAATTCAAATGTAATTTGAATATAGAATTCAAATAGAATTCAAACGGAATTTAAATAAAGAAAATTCAAATTTAGAATTTGAATGTAGAAATTTAAATGAATTTTTTTTATAGAAATTGAATGGAGTTGGATATAGAAAATTCAAATATAAATTCAAATATAGAATTTGAATATAGAAATGTAAATAGATGTTGAATATAGAAAATTGAAAGGAAATTCAAATATAGAATTTGAATATAGGAATGTGAATAGAATTTGAATAAGAGGATTTAAATAGAATTTGAATAATAGAATTAGAAAGGAGTTTGAATATTTGAAATTTCAAATAGAATTAAATTGGAGTTTGAATATTTGAAATTCAAATAGAATAAATATGGAATTTGAATTCAAAGAGAATTAAATAGGGAATTTGAATGTAGAATCCAAAAGGAATTCAAATGGAATTTAAATTATAGAATTTGAACTTAGTATTCAAATTGAATTTTAAACTGTGGAATTTAAATATATATAATTCAAATTGAATTTAGAATAATGGAGTTTGAATATTAGAATTCAAACAGAAATGAAATGGAGTTTGAATATTAGAATTCGAATAGAGTTAAAATGGAGTTGAATTCATTTTAACGAAGTTTAAAAGTTTTTATATATATATAATTAAAACGAAGTCGCTGCAGCGCTGCAGTTCGTAAATTGGCGATTTGAACTTCAATTGAGTATACAGGACTTAATTGAAGTCGAAATCCTTCGAAACAAGAAACGTCAGGACCGATTTGATAATAGTTTTCTAATGGAGGAGAAAAATTTGGATTTCGTCGTATAGATTTTGAGTTATGTCAAAATCAAATTTTCAGAAAAGCAGCGCCAGAACCATTATAAAACCATAATGTTTTATTTAATTTTATAAAAGGATTTTAAGCAAATAAAATCCAAATTTCTATTTAGAAAATACAAATTTGAGTTATAAAATATATTGGAACTCAAGTGGAGTAATGAGTTGATTTTTGAAACAGAAATCAAATTTTTGACTATTGAATAAAATTAACTAATTTGAATAGTAATTAGTTAATGAGATTTTGAATTGATATTGGGCTTTGAATAAGTGAATTTGAATTGAAAATTATATTCGAAATCTAAAAGGAAACTAGAATTGAAATTGAAATTCAATTTGGTTATAAGCAAGTTAAATATTTTATTTGAACATGATATGTTCAAACAAAGAGGTGAAATAGGCGAAACAGCTAATTAAAGAATAAATGAGCGAAACTGAATTCAAACGATAGGATTGCGTTGAATTGAATTGAAAACAAGTAAACATATGTTAGACGGGTATGGGATGAAGTATATGAAGATTTAATTTATGTGCCCGACAAAAAGTTACTTTTTTAAATTCATATATGAGGTTTTATGCGCCGTATCGGCAAGCCGCTTGGCTTTTTCTTTTTCTTTTGGATTGGTAAGGGCCATGGGAGGCTATTTGAAATGTCCCGAAGCTCCCGGTACAAGGGAGGTTATGGCGAAATTTTCCGAGAATTTAAGGAGTTAGAATATTTTTCAGATAAATTTGATAGTTAGAAATCAATGTATCGATATATTGAATTCGATTAGGAAACGGAATTAAAAATAGAATATTGTAAACAAAAAAGGGAAATCTATAAATTAAAAATAGAAAGCAAACTATATACATGGTTTTAAAAATGAATAATTAGGGTTTATAGTGTGTTTATTCGAGGTAAGTGGTTTGCCGTTTTGAAGTTGAGGATGTTTTCAATCAAGGTCTGAGAGGTAATTTTACCCCAACTTGATTGATTTCATTTTTAATTGATAAATAGCAAGATCCAGTCTCGAAGAGAAGCATTCGGGAAAGAGATAAGTGATTGAAATGTTTTCAATTGCGAATAGAATATATTTTCTAAGTATAGAAAATAAAAGAAGGTGATATAGGGAGTGTTTTTCCAACTAGCATAAGAGATCAATAAGATTTCTGGAAATTTTTGGTTAACAAATATTTGATAGGGAAATGAAGAAATGAATTTATTAATGAAATATAAATTAAATGGCCCAGTGATTGGTTGATGTTTTGAATGGAGAGACCAGTTAAATAACTGACTATCGAAGTGTTTGCCAATATCGTTGTCAATATGGAGAGACCAGTTGGATTATTATCCGTGAACCACTCTGTATTGACAGTATCATTGCGAATCCGATTATACGAAGGTAATCGAAGATGGTGTAAAGTGCAAGGGCTTTTTCTATTAATAGAAATTGTGCCTTCGGTTTCGTTTAATCCCAGAACAAACTTATATGGACGAATGTCTGACAAAGTATTTCCAATGATCTAATGAGTTGGTCTGTATAAATATATATTGTTGCAACGAATCTATTCCCTTGGCGTAACATCCAGAATACTTGTGCAAATTAACTAGTGATTAACGAATCTGACAATGTGACATTCAAAGTGATTGTGCTATCAATGGATAGAACGTAATTGTAGCCTCAGGCCTCAACAACCGGGAAATGACAAAAATCGGGCAGGCAGCATGGTTATGTGGGTCGCTTCCATTAGGGTGTATTATCACCTATCTAGAGATTCATTTAATTTCTTATTCTATTCGATGCTGTCCCATTCGGGAAACGGTTGCTGATCCCAACTGTTGGTGATATACATTCGATACACTCAAGCGAAATGAGTGGTCGGTCATGTGTGGGCTGGGTTGCAAGATGTTCTTGTTGCACCCCAGTGTATCGCCTCTAGGTACACTGATCGGAAGGTGGTTCCATACCTTTTCATGTTGGAAATCCAATCTCCAATAAGCGCCCTATTATTTTTGATTTTATACTATTATGTGGATCGTGAGATGCAATCATCCTGCTATTTGGTTATTTATTTGATTAGACATTATTATAACAACACTGGATTTGATATCAAAGTATTTTGGGTTATAGTAAGGTAAAAACCGTCCATGGTTATGTGTGGGCTGGTCTTACTATTATCTTTTCTTTCGAAAGGATTTTGAAAGTTAAACAAGTGGTTGGAGTTTACTCACACCAGTCCCATGACTGACCCAGAGTTTATATTGTTTGTTTTCCCTAAACTCTTCGGTGCTCAAATTTGTACGGGCAGTCAAGTAATCGGGATTTTTCAGATTCATTTGGAGGAGCTGGAAGCAGAAGGCTTCACCAGTTAGCTATAGGTTATCATATATTCTACTGTGAACCATGTTTGTATCTGGAAACAGGTGTTTATAACTGTTCCAGGAATAATTGTTGTGCTCTGATGATGGTACGTATATAAAGTTACTGATTTGTATTTCAAAAGTTATGTTATATAATATATTTTATTCGTTCTGCTGTGAGATTTGTCTTCTTTGTTTTCTTCTATTCTAATATTTCTTTCTTTCTATTTCTCACCCTCTAACTTCTTTCTAATAATGATTCGTATTTCTGTGCAATTTGGGTTGGACGTGTGGTGATATTAGTCAACTCATATAGTACGAATTTGCGGGCCACCATAGTTGGTATCAGAGCTTAGATTGAGCGAATACCTAGGCTTTGGTGGGGTTGTGCTCATTAGAGATAGGTTTAGCAGTACCCTAGAATGAGATGAGTGTATATATACGAGAGTGCGTATTTGTAAATTGACATGAAAATTTGATTTATATTGTGTTGGCTAGTCTATTGGGTGGTTTATGGATTCTGGTCGTGTAGTGGGACGCCACAAAGTCGATAGGAATTTCTGAACACTTGAATAGAAGATTGAACACGATATTGTTTTAAAGTGGGTAAATGAAATTATTTTACCCAAAATTCTATTTTGATATAAAACTAATAATTTTCGGAAATTATGGATGTGTTGATTGATATCATTATAATTAAATGAGATTATAAGAAATGAAATGGTTATATAAAACCAAATAGAACTTGTATATGGATAAGATATACAAATGAGATGAATTAAAATAGAATTCAAAACAAAATTCAGAATTTAAATCCTGGGAAGTTGGAAAATATTTTCTTAAGTATATTAAAATAATATAGCTTTGTTTGAAAGGGATTTTGAAAGTGATAAAGCACTGAACTCACTTCAGTGGCTGGAAATTAATTCTGATGATGACTGCAGCATCATCAGTATTCATTTTCGAGCTTCTAAGTGATGAAATTGCTACCTTAGAAAAGTTTTTTTGGAAATTTGTTTGAAAGAAAACAAGTAATTTGAAAATTCAAATGTTTTGAATTTGAAATGGAAATAAATATATATGTATATATTTATATGATTTCAGAAGGATTTGAAAGGAAAACCCAGAAATTTGAATTCTGAAGTTTAAATTTAACTTAAGCAAGTAAAATGGATCGAGATAAATAAATTAGTGAAATTCAGTTTGAATAAGATTGAATGGAATTTGAATTGGGTACAAATCATTTAGATTAAATGTGTGAAAACCAAAAGTTTTGGTCGGAGTTAATTTGTTGAAATATGAGGAGTCGAGTTTCAACATAAGTGAGATTTTGAAAAGTAATGAGTTTGTACCATTTTTCCTATCTTAGCAATTTCGAGGACGAAATTATTTTAAGGGGGGAAGAATGTAACGACCCAAATTTTTCTGGTCGATTTATTTTAAATATTTAATATTATTTTAAATATAGAGCTGATAATATAAATCGATTTTTATATTGAATTATCGATATAATTATCGAAATACGAGAACTGAAGTAATTCAATTTGAAATGGAGTCAAAATGATTTGTATGAATTTTTATTTGAATTTAAACGATGATAATAATATCTTATTATCAAGGAATTTATTTGTTTTTGAATTTAAATTATATTAATTTATTTTGGTTATTTATATTTACGTTCGAATTAAATATCAAAATACATTCAGTTAGTTTAGAATAGGGTTACACTGTTGAAATAACAGTGGTTATGTTAAAACAACGGTTCGTGGTTTAAATGAATGGATCCCGAGATATTTATAATGGATAAGATCGAAATCGAATCGAAAATCAAATCGATATCTGTTTAAAAAGAAATAAAAATCTCTTTAAATCAAATCTAATTAAATAGACATCAAATCACGTTTAAATCAGATCAAATCAATTTAATTAAAACGTACTTACCCTATACCCTTTATGTACCCTACGATGATAATTTCCTGAAGGACCAAGTATTCTTTAGCTATAAATCACGTCTCCTTCCTTTTGCCACTTCATTCTTCACAGAATGGAAAGATCAAAGCTTCGAAATAAAAACAAATAAAAAGGCCAAATCGAAAGCTTCAGATCGAAGCCGCTCCTCTCAAACCAATCGAATGAAAGCAAAACCCTTTTTCACTGTTGTCCTCAAATCAAAATCATTTCCACAGAAAAAAGGGGGACAAATAAAAATCGCAATATCCTCCTGATACTCGAAATTGAAATCGAGAAGCTTGCGTGTGGAGGGGCGTAACGGTGTAATTCTGGGAGTTGTTCGAAGTGTTCTGGGAGGTGTTAGAAGTGTTCAAGGCAAAAGGGGAAATCAAGTTTAACGCAAACTCGAGAAATCATAGCAAGATCGAAGGAGTTTGGGAGTCTCGATCATGTGATGAATTCTGGAGCGTCGATGTGAAAAAGGGAAGGCTCCGTCCTTTTTCTTTTCGTCTTCATGTTCGCGAAATTTCTCCTAGAAAGGTGAATGCGCATTCAACAGGAGTTGAAGCTACGAAGGTACTGTGTTTTTAGGAGAAGGTGCGCAATGACGATTTTGGAGGAAGCTCGAATCCTGGGATGGGGCTGCAGTAAGAGCAGTCGGCCAAGGCAATGGTGAAGGAGGCTCAAGGTCGGTTACCAGTTCAAATTTAGAAGGTAGAGATCAGTATTTATTTAAAAGGGAAAGTAAGGTATAAGTAAATTTTTATTTAACTTGTTAATAATCATTTAAATTCGTTTAAAATTGTAACACTTATATAAATATCATATATGGTCAGATTTTTAACAAACCAAATGACGAAGGGTTCATATGGACGTAGGCAGTGCCTTCGAAGTGTGTTGGAATTTTGTTTGAGTCAATTTGGATCAGCTATGCAATTTTAATTTAAATCGGGTATCGTTCGATTTAAATTAAAAGTATGAATCAAATATGCAATTAAAAATCACAGTGAGTAAATCTCACTCACCATTTATTTAGAATTATTTTTATTTGTTAAAAATAATTGTTTGATGCTTGTTTGAATGCTTTCTGGTTGATTTAAATATATAAGTTATATTGGGTTGATGATTGGTTGGATTCCTCGCAGTCTCATTATCGGATGCCCGTAGTATCATTAGCGGATGACCCTACGCCCACGTATATAAGTGGATCCCCTTTTATACCGCGATATCCTGCCTCGAAGCATGAAGGGTATTATTTCTATTAACTAACATCTGTGGATGCAGGGAAAACAGGTTGGAGGGATCCAACTGGATTCCTCAAAAATATATTATTGCTTGTTTGTTTGCTTGATTTCATATATACTCATATATGACGTGTTAAAAATCAAATGATTGAAAATTGGATGATTTGACTGTTTTAAATATCACTGGGCCCAAAAATTGATATTTAAAAATATCATGAAAAGGAATTTCGCAGATTTAAAAGGAAATTCTATATTTTTTCTAAAATAGAATTTGAAATCTCAAATGAGGAATTCAAATAGAATTTGAATAGGAGAAATTCAAATAGAATTGTGAATATGAGAAATTCAATGGAATTTGAATATAGAAAATGCAAAGACAATTTCCAAAATAAGAATTTTGTTTTAAATGGATTTCGAAATAGGCTTGTTTAAATAAAACAGGGAAATTTATAAAATAATGTTATCAAGAGGTAAATTGAATATTTGAATTCAAAGGAATTTAAATATGGGATTTGAATTCAAAGGCATTGAAATAGATTTGAATTCAAAAAAATTGAAATAGATTTGAATTCAAAGAAATTGAAATAGATTTGAATTCAAAAGCATTGAAATAGAATTTGAATTCAAAGGAATTCAAATAGATTTGAATAAAGAAAGTTCAAATGAAATTTAAATATAGAATTTGAAAATAGAAGTGAAATGGAGTCAAATATTGATATTCAAATGTAATTTGAATATAAAATTCAAATAGAATTCAAACGGAATTTAAATAAAGAAAATTCAAATTTAGAATTTGAATGTAGAAATTTAAATGAAATTTGTTTATAGAAATTGAATGGAGTTGGATATAGAAAATTCAAATATAAATTCAAATATAGAATTTGAATATAGAAATTTAAATAGATGTTGAATATAGAAAATTTAAAGGAAATTCAAATATAGAATTTGAATATAGGAATGTGAATAGAATTTGAATAAGGGAATTTGAAATAAAATTTGAATAAGAGGATTTAAATAGAATTTGAATAATAGAATTAGAAAGGAGTTTGAATATTTGAAATTTCAAATAGAATTAAATTAGAGTTTGAATATTTGAAATTCAAATAGAATAAATATTGAATTTGAATTCAAAGAGAATTAAATAGGGAATTTGAATGTAGAATCCAAAAGAAATTCAAATGGAATTTAAATTATAGAATTTGAACATAGTATTCAAATGGAATTTTAAACTATGGAATTTAAATATATATAATTCAAATGGAATTTAGAATAATGGAGTTAGAATATTAGAATTCAAACAGAAATGGAATGGAGTTTGAATATTAGAATTCAAATAGAGTTAAAATGAAGTTGAATTCATTTTAACGAAGTTTAAACGTTTTTATATATAAATATAATTAAAACGTACTCGCCGTAGCGCTGCAGATCGTAAATTGGCGATTCGAACTTCAATTGAGTATACAGGACTCAATTGAAGTCGGAATCCTTCGAAACAAGAAACGTCAGGGCCGATTTGATAATAGTTTTCTAATGGAGGAGAAAATCTGGATTTCGTCGTATAGATTTTGAGTTATGTCAAAATCAAATTTTCAGAAAAGCAGCGCCAGAACCATTATAAAACTATAACGGTTTATTTAATTTTATAAAAGGATTTTAAGCAAATAAAATCCAAATTTCTATTTAGAAAATCCAGATTTGAGTTATAAAATATATTGGAATTCAAGTGGAGTAATGAGTTGATTTTTGAAACAGAAATCAAATTTTTGATTATTGAGTAAAATTAACTAATTAGAATAGTAATTAGTTAATGAGATTTTGAATTGATATTGGGCTTTGAATTAGTGAATTCGATTTGAAAATTATATTCGAAATTGAAAAGGTAACTAGAATTGAAATTGAAATTCAATTTGGTTATAAGCAAGTTAAATATTTTGTTTGAACATGATATGTTCAAACAAAGAGGTGAAATAGGCGAAACAGCTAATAAATGAGCTAAACTGAATTCAAACGATAGGATTGCGTTGAATTGAATTGAAAACATGTAAACATGTGTTAGACAGGTATGGGATGAAGTATATGAAGATTTAATTTATGTTCCCGACAAAAAGATACATGTTTAAATTCATATATGAGGTTTTGTGCGCCGTATCGGCAAGCCGCTTGGCTTTTTCTTTTTCTTTTGGATTGGTGAGGGCCATGGGAGGCTATTTGAAATATCCCGAAGCTCCCAGTACAAGGGAGGTTGTGGAAAAAAATTTCGGGAATTTAAGGAGTTAGAATATTTTTCAGATAAATTTGGTAGTTAGAAATCAATGTATCGATATATAGAATTCAATTAGGAAACGGAATTAAAAATAGAATATTGTAAAAAAAAGGGAAATCTATAAATTAAAAATAGAAAGCGAACTATATACACGGTTTTGAAAATGAATAATTGGGTTTTATAGTGTGTTTATTCGAGGTAAGTGGTTTTGCCGTTTTGAAGTTGAGGATGTTTGCAGTCAAGGTCTTAGAGGTAATTTTACCCCAACTTGATTGATTTCATTTTTAATTGATAAATAGCAAGGTCCAGTCTCGAAGAGAAGTGTTCGGGAAAGAGATAAGTGATTGAAATGTTTTCAATTGCGAATAGAATATATTTTCTAAGTATAGAAAATAAAAGAAGGTGATATAGGGAGTGTTTTTCCAACTAGCGTAAGAGATCAATAAGATTTCTGGAAATTTTTGGTTAACAAATATTTGATAGGGAAATGTAGAAATGAATTTATTAATGAAATATAAATTAAATGGCCCAGTGATTGGTTGATGTTTTGAATGGATGTTTGTTTATCTTCGATAGTTAAATAACCGACTATCGAAGTGTTTGCTAATATGGAGAGACTGGTTGGATTATTATCCGTAAACCACTATGTATTGACAGTAGCGTTGCGAATCCGATTATACGAAGGTAATCGAAGACGGTGTAAAGTGCAAGGGCTTTTTCTATTAATAGAAATTGTGCCTTCGGTTTTGTTCAATCCCAGAACGAACATATATGGACGAATGTCTGACAAAGTATTTCCAATGATCTAATGGGTTGGTCTTTATAAATATATATGGTTGCAACGGATTTATTCCCTTAGCATAACATCCAGAATATTTGTGCAAATCAACTAGTGATTAACGGATCTGAAATGTGACATTCAAAGCGATTGTGCTATCAATGGATAGAACGTAATCGTAGCCTCAGGCCTCAACAACCGGGAAATGACAAAAATCGGGCAGGCAACATGGCTATGTGGGTCGCTCCCATTAGTATGTATTATCACCTATCTAAAGATTCATTTAATTTCTTATTCTATTCGATGCTGTCCCATTCGGGAAACGGTTGCTGATCCCAACCATTGGTGATATACATTCGATACACTCAAGTGAAATGAGTGGTCGGTCATGTGTGGGCCGGGTTGCAAGACGTTCTTGTTGAACCCCAGTGTATCGCCTCTAGAGTACACTGATCGGAAGGTGGTTCCATACCTTGTCATGTTGGAAATCCAATCTCCAATAAGCACCCTGCGATTTTTGATTTTATACTATGTATGTGGAGCGTGAGATGCAAGCGTCCTGCTATTTGGTTATTTATTTGATTAGACATTATTATAATATCACTGGATTTGATATCAAAGTGTTTTGGGTTATAGTAAGGTAAAAACCGTCCATTGTTATGTGTGGGTTGGTCTTACTATTATCTTTTCTTTCGAAAGGATTTTGAAAGTTAAACAAGTGGTTGGAGTTTACTCACACCAGTCCCATGACTGACCCAGAGTTTATTTTGTTTGTTTTCCCTAACTTTTGGGTGCCAAATTTGTACGGGCAGTCAAGCAGTCCGGATTTTTCAGATTTATTTGGAGGAGCTCGAAGCCGAAGGATTCACCAGTTAGCTATAGGTTATCATATATTCCGCTGTGAACCACGTTTGTATCTAGAAACAGGTGTTTATAACTGTTGTGCTCTGATGATTGTATGTATATAAAGTTACTGATTTGTATTTCAAAAGTTATTTATATAATATATTTTATTCGTTCCGCTGTGAGATTTGTCTTTTTTGTTTTCTTCTATTCTAATATTTCTTTCTTTCTATTTCTCACCCTCTAACTTCTTTCTAATAATGATTCGTATTTCTGTGCAATTTGGGTTGGACGTGTGGTGATATTAGTCAACTTAGATAGTACGGATTTGCGGGCCACTACAATGCATATGTATTTCACAGTCTCACTCAATCAAGTGGCCCATGGATATCACTACGAATATATCGTAAGGTTAAATTCCATCTAGATCATTCATTCATAATTTTCATTCGATTCGAGATGTATCCAATAATCACTATTATCGTTACTCTTTTACGAATAACTTTAGATGATATCAAAACACAAATATCCTCGAATAAAATTATAATGATTTCAGGTCTGAGGACCATTACATCACTGTCACTATGAGAATAACTTATGTAACTGTTAATTATATTCCATGTAGTTATCTCACGGTGGGTCAGCCCAATACGATATTCTCCGATAAATATTTATGTTTTGACATTAATATCACGTATATTAATGATCAATGAGACGTGATCATCAATCAATCAACATACTAGTCTCAATGCTTTATTGATGTCCTATATAAACAATAAAACTCGACTAGGGACATTTAAGAATTATAATACTCAGTATATTATATAATCTCAAATTCAAGTCTTACTCAAACTATATAATTCTGTATTATAATTCTAAGCGCTTCTATTTTATTATAATATTTATATTACATAGTAAATATAATATAATAGAATATTATTTTATTCCAAATAAAACAATAACGTCAACAATGTTATCAATCTCATCAAATGAATTGCCTCTAGGGCATAAACTCCAACATATACATCAAGTGGTTTATGTTTAGCAGAGCCAAAATCAAAAAAAGTATCATAAACATTTTTACTTGTTTATTTAGCAAACTTACATTTGCATATTCTAGAGCATGTTTTAATTTAAATTTATAACACACCAAATAATCCATTCAAGCGTACTGCTATATCCACTAGTGTGTGTAGGTATCATCATACTAAAATTATATGTATGTACTTATCAGTGTTCTTCAAATTAACACTTGCAACCTTTTTAATTACTTGATCATAATTGATTTCTAGTTCAACACACAATTCCACACAAGAATTATCTATTATGCACAAACACAATATGCAATCATTCACATCAAGTATTTAAATCATAAGGTAGATTAATACTCACATATCCCACTGTCCAAACATTCTCTAATGTAATCTAGTGGGCATATGTCTTTCATAAATTTATCTACAGACTCATCTATGTTTTTCATTTCTAGCCAGGTTATATTATACTTAACTGTAAGGTGCACACTGTCTAGAACCCCCTTCCTGTTTCCAAACACTCGGGTTTCTGGGCTTAAACAAGCCGTGTACAAGCATGCATTGTAACCCATGCCAAACTGCTCAAGAGAATCTTTCCCTAACTTGATCGGCCCTTAGTTTATCACTAAGTATTTCCCTTGCTTTTCCCTATTTGACCAATTCATAACCCCTGAGTAGCCATTGCCCTCAGAAATGAATCAGATGTATTCAGCAATACTAGCCATACATTCACATCAGTCATGGCAACCATTACTTATGTAAACACCCAACATTTTTTTTCAATATAAGTAAAAGTCAAATTATTTCCAAATATTAGCACCCAACTAGCTAACTAGCATTCAGTCAATTCAATGTAGCATCCATATCACACTCAACATACATAAAAGTCAAATCTTTTTCAGATATGCTATTCACAGTGTCTAGTATGGATATATCTTAGGTATTTTATACCTCTTTCTCTTATGAACTTACATTTCTAACATCATGCTGCCATGAGTGTTCAAATTAGCACATCCAAAAAGCTTCATTTCCAACCGTTTTGCTTTAACTAGTGCTTAGTTATTTGATAATCCTAGCTAAATCAAAATTTATATTTAAGGAAATGTTTGCGAAACTAGAGGCTCAAAACATGACTACCCAATGCACCCCTAGTCTCTTTCTCTTGAATATAAGACATAAACATATATCACTGCCTAGTACCCAACATCTTTCAGGCCACATTTTGTTACCAATGTTCTAAAGTTATATGCATATACTTGTTCAAAAGTTGTCATCACTATGCATATTCAATAAATCGCACAATATGATTAAACCAAGATCATAACAATATTATAAAACAATTTCTGTGTTTCTAATTCACTTATAATTTTTTATGCAGTTTTCTTTTTCAGAAATGGTGATACTATTATATTCACAATCATTTGCATACAAATCATTGTAGTATTTAGTTTCAAGCATCACAACTAAATATTCTAAAATGAACTTGCAGGTTATTCCTATCATTTTTCATCATATAGTAGGGTTATACTTATAATCCTGCATTACATCTAATTAAAAGTACAGCAAATCAAATAATTCATCCATTAAAACCAATTGCAATTTCACACCGAACAAACAAAGTATCTCATTGTTGAGACCTCAAAATGACTCACATATCAAAATACATGCAAATTTTTATCTTCTTGGCAACTAGGGTTTATTTATACCTATATATTTATGAAACGACCCGAACTTCCCCGTAAAGGAAAGCCCGGATTGAGTTGAGAACAAGAAAAATCAGAACACAAACAGAAGAACATTTCATTGCTTATTACAACAATTCCATCAAAATACAAGAATATAACAGAGTATGAATAAATATTATACATTTGATAAATATCATAGATTTAAATTACATTTAAATACATAGCAGCGGAAAAATAATACTAAACACGACTGAAAGAAATACACGAATACATATCCCTTCAACGATAAACCAGGATCCTGGGAATATAATATCTGCAAAGCCCTACTACTAGCTTCCCATGTGGAAAATAGGGGCACCAAGAGTTTAGGTTAAAACAATAAACTCCAGGTCAGTCACGTGACTGGTGTGAGAACTAAAACAGTTATTAATCTGATTTTTAAAGTTAGGTAAATCAAGGGACCATGCCACATAACACGGAACGGGTTTCCTCCCAAGAATACTAGTGCATAAAACAAACAGCGCAATGCTAATTAAAGAAAATGAAGCTATTATAGGACTCAAGTCCCATCACATAATGCAACGCAAGCCTGAGGATAGGGTTTTCCCTTATAATAGCCAAACAAGCTTGGTACGTTTAAAACAAATCATTTGATACTATTATAAAAGCATAGTGTATAAAACAACTTCAAATATAAATGTATCAATCATAGATGGCATGGGTACCATATATCATGTCGCTATACTAGTTCTACAATTAAAACCGCAAAGTCACGTATCGGAAGTTGAATTTCCATCTATGAACCACGACAAGGGATCGTCCTTATAGCTTTAAGACGCTCTTTCCCATGTCTCAGGATCAGAGCTCGAGTGACCCTTGGATCTTCAGGGCCGGTCCACACGTAGTGGATTAAAATGCCTGAACAATGTGTTTCCCCGCCCTATGGGGCGTAAATGAGCAAGATGACTCAACATCCATCGGCACCGCAGTGACCGATATATCTGAGCTGCCTATCTTTTCATCATCCACATAAGTAAAACGTCAGGGCTTGCAAACGCTGACACCACTCCAAGCTAGAAAGAAACGCATGTCCTCCCTGTAGTCCTCTCTCGTTTCTGGTTCACACCCGGGTGTGAGGCTCGCGAATTAATGCTACACAAAGCTATGCTATATTAAATCCGTGCTTTGATCATCAACCACAAGACTCTACTTTTCAATAGAAGCCTTGATCAGTTGCATCTCAGCATGCCACAGAGGCAATTCACGCTATGCAACTGATGTCTATCAATCACGCAGAATGAAATCCATTGTCAGACACACAGTCCATTTACAAGTTCGTTCTGGGTCTGAACGAAACCGGAGGCATCTTATTCCTTGTCCCGTATGTCCAATGCAAGAGAGAGGCCCTCGCATATCCAGTCGATCTCCAAGTACGTCTGGACAATCACCACTTATTACCTTGTCGTGGCTGTACAGCCCAATCAGGACATCAGTAATCATCCAAACAACGTGAAGACCTCCGGTCTTCAACCACCGTCTTCATCTTCGACGTATTGTTGTATCAGTTATTCAGAATGGGTATAAACCCGGCCTTTTCGAATAACTCACGTATATTACAAACAAGTGCTACACAAACACAACATACGTCTCATTCCAATCCAGAATATTCTTTTATTCAAATATTCTTTTCACAATTTAAATCATATCAAGGTTTTCCAAACTAATCGGGATTAGCGAACCTTACAGAAGTAATCATTTGTTTTATTTCCCAATCCCAACCTATTTATCCCATGGAGCAAAATTGGTAATACTCTATATCTAACACCACGGTGTTATCAGTAAATTTAATTACCATTTCACATTCAAATCTAATTAAAGATTTGAGTAACGATTGGAGCAAAACTGGTGATACTCCATTCTCGATCTTTTCCCAAATAAATTATCACATTCACATTTCAATCTAATTAAAGTTTCATTAATGTAACAACCCGCTATTTTTAACGATTTAAATCTGATTTAGATCGAATTGTTATTTTAAAAAAATCTGCAATTTCTTGTGACGGGAATTTAAAATTTGAAATGCGTACACTGAGATGTTGCAGTTGTGAAAATTTCATCGAAAAATTTGAATGTTTGTCGATCGCGCAATTTTCAGTGCAAAGCTGCGCAAAACAGTTCAAATTTTCGTGATTTTAAAATCTCTCTGAAACTAGTTCGGATAAACATGAAAAGTATTCTATTTGTTGTTAGTAATCCAATGACAAAATCATTTCGCGAAAATCAGACGTTTTGACCTCCGTTTTTCGTCCGCTTTTTTACGTTAAAAGGGGTTCATAACGCGTTTTTGAATGGAGCATCCTGACACTGAAAATAATATACCGTTGTGCCCGTCTCATCGCGCTGATTTCCGCAATACATTCATTTGTCAGTTTCGGTGCTCGGTTCGTGCTAAAATTGTGAAAATGCTTGCACAGTTCATTTTTGAAATGGAGCCATCTGAGTTGATATGTCCCTTTTTCGATCTTACATACTTTTCTATGCAATACAGGTCTGCAAAACCCATCATTCTATTTTTCTAAACAACATTTTTTTTAATGTATTTCAAAGCATGGAAGTGGGCACATTACTACTCATTTTCAAACCATTTGTTTCAAACCATGTATACGTGCTTTTCATTTTCTTTGATAAAAACATAAAAAAAGTGAAATAAATGTGGACACATTTACTCTTTGTTATCAAGTCATGCAGGCCATTTTGTTTTTAAAGGAAAATGAGGACACGTTTATTTGTGTTCCCAAAACTCATACATTGTTCTTCCCTTACGTATTCTCTACCATGCATTTCGTTTATTTTTGAAAACCAACGCCATTCTATTTTCAAAAGCCAAACACGTCTGCAAACTAATGTTTGGATTTTAAAAAAAAAATGTGTCACCCTTGAGAATCGCTCCATCCCTTTTTCCGCCCACCAGATCTCTTCCGCAACCATTTATTTTCCTCCTTTTATGTACTTCTTCTAGTTTGCTCCTTTATTTACAATTCGAAGAGAAAATTAAACAAATGAAAAAGCTGCTCTTCTCACCGATCCCTTACAACACCAGTTCTATCTTCTTTGGTCTGCACCCGAACCAAGTATCAACTTTTCGCACTTCAGCTGAAGCCATGCTCTGATCCTCACAATCCAGCGAGCTTACCCAGATCCGCAGACAGCTACACCATCCAAGCCGACGCCATCGAGTTCGCCAGTCCCCATGTTGATCCACCTCCAGTCATCCTGCTCCTCCCCTAATCCCAACCGCACCACCATTTGCCTAGCCAAAGCTGTTGTCCCTCCCTCCTGGCTCCAATAGTCTTCCGTATCTCCAGGCCAATCCATCACCTACCGAGCTCCTCCTCCAGCCAAGTTTTCCCATTCCGTTTGCCGAAATCCAAGTTGTAGCCACCATAAGTGATTGTGTTAACGTGAGTTCTTTTGTGTTTATGTGTGAAGTTCTGTGTGCTGTGTGCGTATGTGATAGAGTTGTGTTTGTGTGTGCCTGGGATATGCGGTGCGTGTGTGTATGTGAAAGGTTAAGTTTAACAGGCGTGTTGAAGTGCAGTGTGCGTGAGTATATATCTGGGATGATTATGTGTGTATAGAACAGTGTATTGTATGGTGTGAGTATGTATGTTATAGGAGTGTGTGTACGGTTTACTGGTTTTTGGGTTTATAAAATTTTATTAAATATATAAATTATATATTTTGGGGTTAATTTATGTGTGTATTATATATATTTATATTTGTTTGTAAAATTTATTGTTTTTATTTTTGAGTTGAAATTGGTGTTGAGTTTCGAAATATTTCCAAAACCCATTACCTTACTGTCCAAAATCCAATTGTTGTACCAATCCATTGAGTCATCCCTTACCTCCTCTTATAAAATAAAATAATATTGAGCAGTCATCGAGTTGGATCCATTATGAATTGTGCCTGGAAGTCATCGGCTGATTCGGTGTCAGTCCGTCTGTTATCTCCAATCTGTGCCACGAAAGGTGAGTTTATCTCACACCTGACTTACATTTTTCATGGATGTTAGATCAATAATGAACTGTTATATGAAATGTATAGGTTCCTAGTAGAAATTATTGATTTGATATGTATGCACATTTCATATGTGACACAATATATTCATATGACACGTAGTTAAACTGATGACATATATACGATGATTGATGATTGTTGTTGTGATTGTTGATACCCTAGTTTTAGGAAAATCACTAAGGGTTGAAATGATACATACCCGAACGAACATTTGAATAGGGAAAAATCGTTAAGGGTTGAAATGATTGACCTGAACGATTTTTACTGAATTTGGGATCGCGGGTTGAAACGATAGACCCGTAGAAATTTTATAAATTGCGGGTTGAAATGATAAATATCCGTATTACTTGACCATAGGCTAGAAAACTACACGGACACCGTCGATCATGTTTTTGAAGTAATATGAATTTTATTTTAAAATATTTACTTAAGACTTTATATTTTGATATTTATATTTTATTTAAATTTAAATTATTTTCTATATTTTAAATTATGTGATTTAAAATGATTTATTTGTAAATAGGGATTTAAATGTTTATTTAAGTTTTTGATTATAAATTTATTTATTTAAAACCATATAATTTATTCCTATAAGTATTTTGACCTTTTTAAATTATTATAAATATTTCTTTAAATCTATTTTTATATTATTTTAAACTTATATATGTTTATAATCTATTTCTAATTTATTTTAGAATTTTATAAACTTATATATATATATTCATATCTATTTTCAAAATTAATTTTCTAATATATATATATATATATTATAAACTTTAATAAACTCAAGATGGATAGGTTAGATTTCGTGATTTAAATTCGAAGTTTAAAGATGTAAATTTATATAACGATATTTGAATAACGAATGAACTTATATTAAGTTATGAATTGGAATCGATACGAATTTTAGTAGAGACGAACTTGAATTGGAAAAATTAAGAAATTGAATTTGCTTTGGTTTAAATTATGAACATTGATAAGGAATGAATGTGAATTGGGTAAATTGATTTATTTTGAATTTACAATCGATAAGAATTAAATTCAATTTTAAGTGATTAATTATGAACAGGAATATATTGATGTTATATGCGGAATTGATTTTTATATCATTTGGTTTGAATTAAGAATTTGTTAAATCAATGTATAAGAATGGTTTTAAATCGTCTTTCGGCTAAATGGAAATATAAGATTTCGATTTGGAATGTAGAAGTAACAGTTTTGAACTATATGACTTGAATTATATGTTATAAGACGATTTGGTTTATATTGAAGTTTAAGATTTCGGTTTGAATTATATAAAAGGAAATTTGAACCTAAGTGTCGAATTTTGTTAATCGACTAAAATGAATGAATGCTTTAAGGGGGTAGAACCAAATTATATGAATTGTTTATTTTTATGAAAAACGATATCGAATTATATGACTTGAATTACATAACTCGATATGTTTTGTTTAAATTGAAGTGTAAGTTTTGAATTGAATCTCATATTTCCAATTTCGAACCAAAGTGTTGGATTCAAATGAAACGATTTCTTATAAAGGAAAAATTTGAATCATTTGAATGGTTTCAAACTTGAATTTTTTCAAATATAGGACGAACCAAAATATAATCAAAGTTAAAGGTTTTGATATCGTTTTAAACCGAAATTGAGATATTTAAGGTATAACTTAAATATAAGTCGATTTTTGGATTTGAAAGTTGTCATGCGATTTTGTTGGAAAGTTATATAAAATCGAAGTTAAATAGTATAGTATTTGTTTATACTATATTTTGAAATCTTTTTGATATGGTTTTATATCGATTTGATTTAAGCAATTTGAGTTGTTTCAAATTTTGTATATTCGAAGTTAGATATTTAATTTTTATTTCAAATTCGAATACGAGATTTCATATAAACTATTTTATAAAGTAATTTATAAAATAATGACCATGGTGTGAAAAACGTAAAAGATTGGTTGTCAAAGAGACCGGATCGGATATTGTCATACTCTCTACCAATACCGAAAACCACTTTAACAAATGTGTATGCGGTGGAGTTCCAGAATGAAGGGGATGATTTGGCGAATGACTCGATTTTTATTTCATATTAATTACGAGACCCTGACAACCTTGAGTCCGCTTAATGTGGCTAAAACAGGAGCTATGCACGGACCAAGTGAGGTCGTACCTCTTATCGAGCACACTTCTTCGATATTATTCTATTACTGTTTATATTTGATTTGGGCCTTTTTTATTATGGGAGTGTGTATCGAGGTGGGCAGTAGTAGCTACTATGCGTTAACACCAGTCCGACTCTGCAAATGGTGAATCCACTCTGGCATCCCTTGCATGCCTTGTTACATGCCTTATACGATCCCACCACGATTTTGTTTTGTACCATTTTATATGGAGTGCCCTCTGCTCAACCTCCAGTTTACGGAGGAATTACGGTACTATATATACTACGGGAATATGTAAACGCTGTAAGGGTAATCATGGTAATCCTGCTTATGCTATTTTTATATTTTACTTTACTGATAGACACTATTGTATACAGCGTATTATATACTATATAGTATTAGTTTGATGGATCCTTAGAGGATGGTGATCCCAAACATCCTTTAAGTTACTGATTGCATTTCATCAAACATTTCATTTGAGTTGATTTACTTCCATGAGAATGTTAGTCCTGATCCGAGTTGTTTTGTTTTGCATTATTGCTCGGGTTAGAGTATTCCAGTTTCGAGATTCGTTTTTGGAGTTTGGAGGTTATATTGGATTTTTGGCTAACCTATATCTACTTGTTGATCAGTTGTTTCAGTCGTTCGGTTGTTTCTATCATTCTGTTTCAGGCAATTATCAATTATTAATTGTATTAGGCTTCCGCTATATTGATTTATGTAAACTCTAATGTAAAAATTTATCTAGTAGTTTCATGAACTACTATTGTAATATTTATTTCCGCTGCGAGATGTTATATTACTCTGTATCTGATTCTGTGATCTATGAATCTGTGATTTATTTTATTTACCTCAGAAGCTAATAACAATCTGTCGTTTTGGACGATTCGAGTTGACATGTTTTGCCGATTCGGCAAGGTCAAAATGGCGGGTCATTACAGTTGGTATCAGAGCCGGGTTTATCAAAGCTTTAGCCTATGGGGTAAAATCTCATTAGAGATAGGGTAATGATACCCTAGAATGAGTGGAATCAGTCATGGAATCCATCTTGAAAGAGTGTATTTTCAAAGTATAAATAGTTTTGAAATTATTTTAAAATGGTTTTAAATGTTTTAAACAAATATTTTTGGATATAAAATTTTGTTCAATATTTAAATCTTCTTCTAAAATTTCTTTTCCATTTGAATCAATCTTCCTTCTTAGATTTCCTTTGATTAGGTTCTTTCGTTCGTTCAGCTTTTAACTCGAATTTTATAAGTTATCCTTGTCCATTGCAAGGTAAGAAGTAGAAGGAGAGTATAAGTCTTATAGCGAGTTGATTCTTATTTAAATATTGATTTAAGATGTATACTTCGAAAGGTATTATAATATAAGATTTTCATGATACAATATTGAAATTTTATTATATACTTTGAAAGATTTGACGTTTATACTATAAGATGATATATTTTTCTAAATTATATATTTTATATAGATTTTGTAAGAAAATAATTTTATCTTGGTTGATATATAATGGTATTGTTTATTAATGCATATATATATAGGAATTGATAAATTTAAATAGGTAATAAAGATTTTAATTTGATGCATATATATGTTAAACTTGTGGAATTAAACTAGTCATAATATTGATAACTTGGGTTTGAAAATATTTTGGTATAGTATAGAATAATATTGTTATATATTGATTTAATAACATTGTTGCATATTTATTAAGGATTGAATTTAAATTTTAATAAATAAATGAGTGGGGGAGAGATATAATTTTTCCTATTTCGAATTTTAATGATTTGAAATATATTATTTATAATATATTATTTGGAAATTTGTTATATATTCTGTTTGAAATTTAGAAAATGTTTTGAGTACTTGCTTGACTTTAAAGTTGGCCAATCGAATACCTAGTGATTTGGGTATACGTCGGATCAACGTATATGATAAATCATATATGTATTAGATAAATATAGAGTCAAACTCTAGTCGCTTCAAAATGATTTTGGTGATGACTGCAGCATCATGGATATCTATTTTCGGGTTTTGAAAGTGGGATAGATATATATTGCCTGTCGAGACATCAAATGAATACTTGAAACTGTTTTGAAATATTTGAAAATATTTTAACTTTTGATTTATATATATTTCAAATTATATATATATATGTACGATAATAAATATGAATCATTGGTTTAAATATATTAATTATTTAATTACTAGTTCTCTGTCTCGTTCCTTTTCGGGGACGAAAAGTTTTGAGTAGGGGAGATTGTAACTACCCGCTATTTTTAACGATCTAAATCCGATTTAGATCAAATTGTTATTTTGAAAACATTCTGCATTTTCTTGTAACGGGAATTTAAATTTTGAAATGCGTACAGTGAGATGTTACAGCTGTGAAAATTTCATTAGAAAATTTGAATGTTTGTCGATCGCGCAATTTTCAGTGCAAAGCTGCGCAAAACAGTTCAAATTTTCGCGATTTTAAAAATCTCCGAAACTGGTTCGGATAAACATGAAAAGTAATCTATTCATTGTCAGTAATCCAACGGCGAAATTCGTTTCGCGAAAATCAGACATTTTAACCTCCGTTTTTCGTCCGCATATTTACGTTAAAAGGGAATCGTAACGCATTTTTGAACGGAGCATCCTGACACTGAAAATTATATACCGTTGTGTCTGTCTCGTCGCGCTGATTTCCGTAATATATTCATTTGTTAGTTTCAGTGCTCGGTTTGTGCTAAAATTGTGAAAATGCTTGCACAGTTCATATTTGAAACGGAGCCATCTGAGTTCGATGTGTCCCTTTTTCGATCTTTCATACTTTTCTATGCATTTTGGGTCTGCAAAACCCATTATTTTATTTTTCTAAACCACATATTTATTTATTTTATTTATTTCAAAGCATGGAAGTGGGCACATTACTACTCATTTTCAAATCATTTGTTTCAAATCATTTGTTTCAAACCATGCATACGTGCTTTTCATTTTCTTTGATACAAACAAAAAAAAGTGAAATAAATGTGGACACATTTACTCTTTGTTATCAAGTCATGCAGGCCATTTTGTTTCTAAAAGAAAATGAGGACACGTTTATTTATGTTCCCAAAACTCATACATTGTTCTTCCCTTATGTACTCTCTACCATGCATTTCCTTTATTTTTGAAAACCATTACCATTCTATTTTCAAAAGCCAAATATGTCTGCAAACTACTGTTTGGATTAAAAAAAAGAATGTGTCACCCTTGAGAATCCATCCCTTTTTCCGCCCACCAGATCTCTTCCGCAACCATTTATTCTCCTTTTTTTATGTACTTCTTCTAATCTGCTCCTTTATTTACAATTCGAAGAGAAAAATAAACAAATGGAAAAGTTGCTCTTCTCACCGATCCCTTACAACACCAGTTCTATCTTCTCTGGTCTGGACCCGAACCAAATATCAACTTTTCGCCCTTCAGCTGAAGCCATGCTCCGATCCTCACAAGCCAGTGAGCTCACCCAGATCCGAAGACAGTTACACCATCCAAGCCGACGCCATCGAGTTCGCCAGTCCCCTTGTTGACCCACCTCCAGTCATCCTGCTCCTATCCAAATCTAGACCGCACCACCATTTGCCTAGCCAAAGCCGCTATCCCTCCCTCCTGGTTCCAACAGTCTGTCGTATCTCCAGGCCGATCCATCGCCTACCGAGCTCCTCCTCTAGCCAAGTTTTCCCATTCCGTTTGTCGAAATCCAAGTTGTAGCCGCCATAGGTGATTGTGTTAACGTGAGTTCTTTTGTGTTTATGTGTGAAGTTCTGTGTGCGTATGTCATAGAGTTGTGTTTGTGTGTGCCTGGGATATGCGGTGCGTGTGTGTATGTGAAAGGTTAAGTTTAACAGGCGTGTTGAAGTGCAGTGTGCGTGAGTATATATCTGGGATGATTATGTGTGTACAAACTAGTGTATCGTATGGTGTGAGTATGTATGTTATAGGCGTGTTTGTATGGTTTACTGATTTTTGGGTTTATAAAATTTTGTTAAATATATAAATTATATATTTTGGGGTTAATTTATGTGTGTACTATATATATTTATATTTGTTTGTAAAATTTATTATGTTTATTTTTGAGTTGAAATTGGTGTTGAGTTCCGAAATATTTTCAAAACCCATTACCATACTGTCCAAAATCCAATTGTTGTACCAATCCATTGAGTCATCCCTTACCTCCTCTTATAAAATAAAATAATATTGAGCAGTCATTGAGTTGGATCCATTATGAATCGTGCCTGGAAGTCGTCGGTTGATTCGGTGTCAGTCCGTCTGTTATCTCCAATCTATGCCATGAAAGGTGAGTTTATCTCACAGCTAACTTACATTTTTTATGGATGTTAGACCAATAATGAACTGTTATATGAAATGTATAGGTTGCTAGGAGAAATTATTGATTTGATATGTATGCACATTTCATATGTGACATGATATATTCATATGACACGTACTTAAACAGATGATATATATACTATGATTGATGATTGTTGTTGTGATTGTTGATACCCTAGTTTTGGGAAAATCACTAAGGGTTGAAATGATACATACCCGAACGAACATTTGAATAGGGAAAAATCATTATGGGTTGAAATGATAGACCTGAACGATTTTTACAGAATTTGGGATCACGGGTTGAAACGATAGACCCGTAGAAATTTTATAAATTGTAGGTTGAAATGATAAATATCTGTATCACTTGACCATAGAGTAGAAAACTATATATGGACACTGTCGGTCATGTTTTCGAAGTAAAATGAGTTTTATTTTATAATATTTACTTAAGACTTTATATTTTTATATTTATATTTTTATTTAAATTTAAATTATTTTCTATATTTTAAATTATGTGATTTAAAATGATTTATTTGTAAATAGGGATTTAAATGTTTATTTAAGATTTTACTTATAAATTTATTTATTTTAAACCATATAATTTATTCCTATAAGTTATTTAACCTTTTTATATTATTATAAATATTTCTTTAAATATATTTTTATATTATTTTAAACTTATGTATGTTTATAATCTATTTCTAATTTATTTTAGAATTTTATAAACTTATATATATACATATCTATTTTCAAAATTATTTTTCTTATATATTTGTATATTTTTTATAAACTTTAATAAAGTCAAGATGGATAGGTTAGATTTCGCGATTTAAATTCGAGGTTTAAAGATGTAAATTTATAAAACAATATTTGAATAATGAATGAACTCGTATTGAGTTATGATTTGGAATCGATACGAGTTTTAGTAGAGATGAACTTGAATTGGTAAAATTAAGAAATTGAATTTGCTTTGGTTTAAATTATGAACCTTGATAAGAAATGAATGTGAATTGGGTAAATTGATTTATTTTGAATTTACAATCGATAAGAATTAAATTCAATTTTAAGTGATTAATTATGAACAGGAATATATTGATGTTATATGCGGAATTGATTTTTATATCATTTGGTTTGAATTAAGAATTTGTTAAATCAATGTATAAGAATGGTTTTAAATCGTCTTTCGGCTAAATGGAAATATAAGATTTTGATTTGGAATGTAGAAGTAACAGTTTTGAACTATATGACTTGAATTATATGTTATAAGACGATTTGGTTTATATTGAAGTTTAAGATTTCGGTTTGAATTATATAAAAGGAAATTTGAACCTAAGTGTCGAATTTTGTTAATCGACTAAAATGAATGAATGCTTTAAGGGGGTAGAACCAAATTATATGAATTGTTTATTTTTATGAATAACGATATCGAATTATATGACTTGAATTACATAACTCGATATATTTTGTTTAAATTGAAGTGTAAGTTTTGAATTGAATCTCATATTTCCAGTTTCGAACCAAAGTGTTGGATTCAAATGAAACGATTTCTTATAAAGGAAAATTTTGAATCATTTTAATGGTTTCAAACTTGAATTTTGCGAATATAGGACGAACCAAAATATAATCAAAGTTAAAGGTTTTTATATCGTTTTAAACCGAAATTGAGATATTTAAGGTATAACTTAAATATAAGTCGAATTTTGGATTTGAAAGTTGTCATGCGATTTTGTTGGAAAGTTATATAAAATCGAAGTTAAATAGTATAGTATTTTCTTATACTATATTTTGAAATCTTTTTGATATGGTTTTATATCGATTTGATTTAAGCAATTTGAGTTGTATCAAATTTTGTATATTCAAAGTTAGATATTTAATTTTGATTTCAAATTCGAATACGAGATTTCGTATAAACTATTTTTTAAAGTAATTTATAAAATAATGACCACGGTGTGAAAAATGTAAACGATTGGTTGTTAAAGAGACCGGGATTGGATATTGTCATACTCTCTGCCAATACCGAAAACCCACTTTAACAACTGTGTACGCGGTGGAGTTCCAGAATTTAGGGGATGATTTGGCGAACGACTCCATTTTTATTTCATATTAATTACGAGACCCTGACCACCTAGAGTTAGCTTGATGTGGCTAAAACAGGAGCTATGCACGGACTAAGTGAGGTCATACCTCTTATCGAGCACACTTCTTCGATATTATTATATTCGATTTGGGCCCTTTTGATTATGGGAGTGTGTATCTAGGTGGGCGGTAGTAGCTACTATGCGTTACCACCATTCTGGCTCTACAAACGGTGAATCCACCCGGGAATCCCTTGTGTGCCTTGTCACATGCCTTATACGATCCCACTATGATTTTGTTTTGTACCGTTTTATATGGAGTGCCCTCTGATCAACCTCCAGCTTACGGAGGAATTACGACACTGTATATACTACGGGAATATATAAACGGTGTAAGGGTAATCATGGTAATCCCGCTTACGCTATTTTGATATTTTGCTTTACTGATATACACTATTGTATATAGCATATTATACTATATAGTATTAGTTTATGGATCCTTAGAGGATGGTGATCCCAAACATCCTTTAAGTTACTGATTGCATTTCATCGAACATTTCATTTGAGTTGATTTACTTCCATGAGAATGTTAGTCCTGATCCGAGTTGTTTTGTTTTGCATTATTGCTCGGGTCAGATCGAGTATTCCAGTTTCGAGATTCATCTTTGGAGTTTGGAGCTTATATTGGATTTTTGGCTAACCTATATCTACTTGTTGATCAGTTGCTTCAGTCGTTCAGTTATTTCTGTCATTCTGTTTCAGGCAATTATCAATTATTTATTGTATTAGGCTTCTTCTATATTGATTTATGTAAACTCTAATGTAAAATTTTATCTAGTAGTTTCATGAACTACTATTGTATTATTTATTTCCACTGCGAGATGTTATATTGCTCTGTATCTGTAACATCCCACCTCCGCCAGGGTAACTCTTGCAAGCACACTAGCTTTGGAGGGGCGTTAAACAAGGTAAACATGCATGCAGATATCACAAGACAGAACATATAAATAAAAACAGAGTAGTAAAGCAGCGGATAAAACTAGCATTTCAAAACCATAGTCATATTACAACAAAGTACTTGGTCATTATTTTCCAACAACAAAGTCTAGAGAAAACATAAACTGAAAAACTGAAATACATAAAGTACTATCCCCAAAGTGAAGTGATAAACCATAGCTAGCTCAATGTCCAAAACCGTACATGAGCAAATCCAGTAAGCAAGCTATAAAGATCCAAGCTAAGCTCCAATGTTCCCACCCTGAGGACTTGAGGGGGGGAAACAGAAGAAAAGAGGCGAAAGAAAACAGGTCAGTCAAAAAGACTGGTAAGCCCTAAATACTATCAGTCCATGAACTAGTAAAGTTAACTGGCATGAGAAGCTGAGATGAACATAAGGATAACATACTGGCATGATGATTAACTAACAAGATAGATAAAGGTGTCATCGCATAATCAAGGTTAAGTTTTGCACCACGGGTGTACTAGCATTCTAACATGTCAGGTAAAAACAAGAATTGATCCCTTGGCCCAAGCTTGGCCCAACATCATGAGGTGACCCAAATCAAGGTCCAACTACACGGTCTAGTTGATCGGCTCCCTATAAGCCTAACTCGTCAAGTGTCAGTGTCATACGGCCCAAACATGAAATGTAGTTAAACTGCGCTAGGTACACCCTAGGGTGTATCAAGTCCTAGGGTGTCAACCTCAGACACAAATTCAAGTATGCACAGTCTAGATCTACTGGTACCCGTGCCTGATTCTCCAACGCCGGACTATGTGCACGACCATAGTCCGCCTGGACCTACACCGGCGTACCTACACAGCCGTCGTTTTGGTCGCTTACATGTCAGCCCAGTAATCGTGCCCCACCCTAGTCTAGTCCTAGGGTCTTATGATACTATCAAGAGGGTTACTGCGGAAAAGGACCACGCAACTAGGGTTTCTTAATGGGTTAAATATGGTTAACCCGATCCAAACGTGGATTAAATTGGTTAAGTGTACCCAAGTTTCATGACTTAACCCCGATTAACCCATCAAGCCCAAATTGGTTAAGTATTAAGTGGACCATGACTTAACCCTAATCAGGAGGCATTAATTAACTTAATGTGCTTTAACCTCTCACATTAGACCTTGTTGTGGTTACTAGTTAAGCCGGGCGGGTCCGGGTAGCTTTACACCACAACTTGGTCTAACCTCGGGTTCGAGCACAACATGACCAACTTCTCACATTGGGTCCTATTGTTTGTAGCCACTAGTTAAGCCGGGCGGGTCCGGGTAGATTTATGCTACAAACTCAACCCAACCTCGAGTTGGCCACACTCATCTTTTCTAAGTGTCATGTCCATTATGTTTCCAAAACATAATTACATATCACGTCATGTTATAAAAACCATGTTCATGTCATAATGTTACCCAACCCCAACGTAATCCCATCGTTTACATAATCGCAACAACGCATAAAGGATAAAATAGGGAACTTGGCATAATCATGACAAAAAAAGGGTTGAAGCCACAAGTTTAACATGGTGGCATATGAAATGTACATGCGTTCATATACTTGCATATTGCATTATTAGGCTTCAAAAGTATGCATAAAACCAAACTTAGCATATTAGTGATACATGGTGATAAATGACATGTAGAAGATGCTAGAAGTTCGCATTTAGCCTCACATGCAAGTTATCATAAGGGATATGATAACTTCCATGTTGCCAAAATGCAACCTTTAACATAAAGCTTGAAGCTTTAAGCTCACAAACTCAAGTTTAACTTGCATAACATGATAACATGATCATCCCAAACTTGCATAACATAGCAACATGTGTCATACATAATGATCAACCAAACTTGCATATCATAATGATCAACCAAACTTGCATATCATAATGAACAACCAAACTTGCATATCATAATGATCAACCAAACTTGCATATCATAATGATCAACCCCAAACTTGCATCATTCATTTAACTTTAGAGTTCAAAAATGAAAGTAGAAAAGGGCTTACAATGCTATGAAGACACAAATGAATATTTATTAAAAGATTGAGACGAAGCCCTTATGCAATCACCAAAAATCCCAAATATGCAAGCTCCAAATGAAAAACCCTTGAGCCAAATCAATAAAAACCCTTGCTTTGAAATAGAAATGTTACAACTTTACTTGAATGCAAGCTAAGAACACTCATACAAGCTTGAATACACTTGTATGAACTCAAAATCTCTCATATAAATAACTTAGAAATTTTAGCATGAGAGTGGAGGCCATGAGAGGAACAAATTTGACATAGTTTAGTTGTAGGATTGAATAATGGTGATTTAGGCTAGGCATAGGGGTCTTTTTATAGAAGATTAGGATAGTATTAGCCATAGGATTAACCCTAGATTCAATCCAAGCCATCAAATCCCATCACAAGCCTCCAAAACAGGTCCAAACAGCCAAAACAGGTGCACCAGGCCGACCTGGTCGACCAGGGAGGTCGACCCCCAGGTCGACCCTAGGGTCGACTCCCCAGTCGACCTGGGGGGGAGGTCGACTCCCCAGTCGACCCCCAGGTCGACCCCCTGGGTCTGGCGGGAATTTTCCCGCCACTTCTGATTTTCTGAAATTTGAATCTGTTTTGAATTTGAATTTTTCGTGAAACTTCGCGAGGCCATATCTTGGTCATACGGACTCCGATTTTCGAAAACTTGGACTCTATTTCGCGTATTTTTCTGAGACGAACGCAATGGCACAGCCCGTTTCCCTTGATTCAGATTTTACAGTTTAATTCTGCCTTGATTTGTGTTATAACATGTTATTCAAAAATACGGGTTGTTACATTCTCCCCTCCTTAAAGGATTTCGTCCCCGAAATCTCCAAGTTAGGAAGAACATATCCTACCATCCATCATCCATCTACTCAAAACATCATCCACGTGCAGTCATTGTCCTTAAAGGATTCTAAATGCTGTATGATCATATGCAAAGGTGTGTGTATATGTACTTATCTAATGCGAAAATTAGGAGGTTACTGATTCAGTAAACCCCCTTAATGCAAAACATGTTAGTGAAATGAGTCCATATGTATGCAAATTCCTAACATAATTTATAATCTCTACATGAGTGCACATAACATTCATCCATATGCAACATCCATGTGATAGCATAACAAGTTTCATCCATGAATAAGTATAAGCACTCATGCATATGCAACATGAAAGTGTGTGAGCCGATCTTAGTGCCTAATGTGTATCATGCATCCACGAGTATCCACGTGCAAACACTTGCAACCACTTGCAACCATCAAGCATAACATGTTTCAAATACATGTTTCATCCAACGGATTTCTACCTAAGATTCTCATGACATGATTAACGAGATAACAAGATAAACATGGATAGCAAAAAAAAGATGTATTAATTAGGAAAAGAGATCGAGAATGTACCCTCAAAAAGAAATGGATAAAGCCCGCGAATCTTCTCCTCGGTTTCCCAAGTTGCGTCCTCTTCGGCTTTACCCCACTGAACTTTCACCAACTTGACCTATCGATTCCTTAACTTCTTGATCTATGTTCCCAAAATACGAATCGGAGCTTTTCTCAAGGTTGCTTCTTTCTCTACCTCAATGTCCTCAAGAATGCTTGGTTCAACCACCTCAGCGGACTCATGTAGGCACTTTCGGAGATGCGAGACATGAAAGACATTATGCACTCCGGCTAGCTTTTCGGGCAATTCCACCTTATAGGCCATCTTTCCAATTCTCTCTATGATAGGGAAGGGTCCTACGAACCTTGGTGCCAGCTTCCCAACTGCTCCAAAACATACCACATTACGCAAAGGAGAAACCTTCACGAAAACCATGTCTCCCACTTCGAATTCCAAATCTGTCCTTCGCTTGTCAGCATAGGATTTCTGTCTATCTTGGGCCGCTTTCATCCTTCTTCTCACTAAGTCAACTTTCTCGGATGTATTCCGTATCATATCGGGCCCAAGTATAAGCCTATCTGTTGTCTCCCACCAACAAGATGGTGACCTACACGGCCTCCCATACAAAGCTTCAAATGGTGCCATCCCTATGCTGGCTTGATAGCTATTATTATAAGCAAACTCTACGAGAGGAAGGTGGTCTTCCCAAGTAACACCGAAATCGAGAACACAAAGCCTCAAGAGATCTTCTAGCACTCTATTCACCCTTTCGGTTTCGCCATCCGTCTGGGGGTGATAGGCTGTACTCAGATTCAATCGCGTACCCATTGCTTCCTGCAAACTATTCCAGAACTGGCTAGTGAAAATTGGGTCACGATCGCTAACTATGCTAGAAGGAACTCCATGCAACCGCACTATCTCTCGAAGATAAATAGATGCTAGCCATGATGCGGTCCTCTTGCTCTTTACTGGGATGAAGTGAGCACTCTTCGTAAGTCTGTCAACTATAACCCATATGCTCGTGTCCCCTTTCCTTGACCTAGGCAATCCATCCACAAAATCCATAGAAATACTCTCCCACTTCCATTGCGGGACCTCCAATGGATGTAATAGCCCACCTGGTTTCTTTGACTCGGCTTTCACTTGTTGGCACACCATGCACCTTGAGACATACTCTGCCACATCTTTCTTCATTCCGGCCCAAAAGAAAATGCGCTTCATATCCCTATACATCTTATCTCCTCCAGGATGTATAGTCATCTTCGAATGATGTGCTTCTTCGAGAACTTTATGCACCAAGTCCCCTACTTGTGGAACGCATAGCCTTCCATCACGCCTTAGCCAACCTTTATCATCAATAGAATATCTAGCAAGGCGACTAGACGTCTCACCACGGATCAACTTGTCCATGACCTCGACTATCTGCGGATCTTCCTTCTGCGAAGCCCCAACTTGATCAAGAAGTGTGGGTCTAAGCTCAAGGGATGCTAATGAACCCGTCATCGACTCAACAGCCGTCGTGAAATCAAAGGTTGCCAAGAATTCTAAGTTCTTCATCTCTATGAACAAGGGGCTCAAAGTCAACCTCCTTCTGCTTAGTGCATCTGCCATAACATTACCCTTGCCAGGGGTATAAGCTATCTCGAAGTCATAGGATGCTAATAATTCCATCCACCTTTGCTGCCTTAGATTCAGATCTTTTTGCGAGAAGAGGTACTTGAGTGACTTGTGATCAGTATACAACTCAAACCTTTCTCCTAGAAGATAGTGGCGCCAGGATTTGAGTGCAAAGACGATCACCGCTAACTCCAAATCATGGGTGGGATAGTTCTTCTCATGAACTTTAAGTTGCCTACCCCCATAACATATCACTCTTCCCTCTTGCATCAAAACAGCCCCTAACCCCGTGCCACATGCATATGTGTACACGGTAAGCATCTTACCACTATCGGGTAATGCCAAAACTGGAGCTGAGGTAAGGGCTCTCTTGAGCCTTTGAAAAGCAAGCTCACACTCCAAGTCCCATGCAAAGACTAAGTTCTTCTTCGTCAACTTAGCAAGAGGGGCCGAAATCTTAGCGAAGTCCCTGATGAACTTCCTATAGTAGCCCGCCAGACCGAGAAAGCTTCTTACTTCGGTTGCATTCCTAGGAGTCTTCCAGTCTTGAACCACAACCACCTTCGCGGGATCCACCGCTATGCCTTGCTTAGAAACTATATGTCCAAGAAACCGAACCTCCCTTCTCTAAAAATGACATTTGGAGAACTTGGCTTTCAACTGATGCGCCCTATCCATCACTTCCTTGAGATGCCTAGCATGCTCTTCCTCATCCTTTGAGAAGATCAGAATATCATCCACGAAGACAACAACAAACTTGTTAAGGAACTCCCTGAACACCCTACTCATCAAGTCTACGAAGTAGGCGGGTGCATTAGTCAAACCGAATGGCATGACAAGCCATTCAAAGAATCCATCTGGAGTCCTGAACGCGGTTTTATCAATGCTATCCTCAGCTACTCTAAGCTGATGGAATCCGGTGGCTAGATTGAGCTGAGAGAAAACAGAAGCACCTACCAACTGGTCAAAGAGATCATCAATCCTCGGTAAAGGGTGCCTATTCTTCTTTGTCAGCTTGTTCAACTCTCGATAATCAACACATAGGCGAAGCGAGCCATCCGCCTTAGTAGCGAATACCACCGGAGCACCCCATTCAGAAATGCTTCGCCTAATAAAATTCTTCTCAAGCAACTCCTTTATTTGCTTACTGAGCTCCCTTCTTTCTCGAGGGGCCATGTGCCTAACGGGCAATGATACTGGCTTGGCATTATCGACTAGATAAATGCGGAAATCTATCTCTCGTTTGGGGGGTAACCCCTTAACTTCTTCAAAGACATCAGGATAGTCTCGGACCACCCTTACAGATTGCAGATCATCAATGGATGAGTCGAGAGATTCAAGATAACATAACATGACGGGACCTCTAGGGTTACAAGAAATTTCTAGGGTATTACCGAGGCGAGTCACGAGCCTCACCACCCTATGCTCACAATCGAGGATGGCTCCATAACTGGACAACCAATCCATGCCCAAGATCAACCATATCCCGTGAATCCGAGAACATAAGCATTACACGTGAATTCTACGGCCAAGATAGAAATCTTCAAATCCACACAAATCATTGATAGATGGGCGGAACCCCCAATTGGATTTGAAACACAAACGGGATCCTCAACTAGGCTAGTACTTAGGTGCAAACTTTCAATAATGTCAGAAGAAATAAAACTATGTGATGCGCCAGAATCAAATAAGGTGCGAACAGGATAATCAGAAATATAAACAAGACTTTCTACAGAAATACTACCTCGGTCCTGAACTGGAGCAGCATTGAGAGCATGCACTTGCCCTCCAGAAGGTCCTGCATGCTGCTTCTGCCCTTGCTTCTTGGGGCAATCCTTGCTAAAATGTCCGGTCTCTCCACAATGAAAGCATTCGCCTGACTTCCTCTTCTTCTTTCTACAGTCTTTAGCTATGTGCCCAACATTCCCACAGTAGTGGCATTTTCTTGGATCCTTTGCCTTGGCCTTGTTGCCCTTGTTGTTCTTGTTGTTTTTGTTATTCTGATTGCTATGATTTCCTCCCCACTTGGAGTCTGTCTTCTTGGTTTGAGTCTCACTAGTCTTGTCTTCCTTCTTGTTATTCTTATTGTCTCCTTGAAGCAATGCCATGTCTACTAGGCCTTCGAAAGTGGCCCCCATGGGTATATGAGATAGGGCTAAACCTTGTAATGGCTCATTCAACCCTCATGCAAAGCGTAAAGCCTTCTTTTGGGGAGTATTAACCATGTCCAAACCGAATCGGGCGAGCTTGTTAAACTCATTCACATACTCCCTCACTGTCATGTCCCCTTGCTTCAAAGATATAAACTTCTCCAATTGCAGATTTGCCTCAGCTGATGATAGAAACTTAAGCCCAAATCTTGTCCTAAAGTCGGCCCAAGTCTCTATAGGCCTCGTAGCATTGGTGACCTCCCACCAATAAGCAGCTTCCTCTTTTAATAGCCATGCTGCCAATAAAACCTTCCTATGGTCCTCCACATCAAAGATAGCGAAAAGATTTTCGGTTTCTTTCAACCAATTTCGTGCCTCCACAAAAGTCTCCGTCCCTATGAAGTTCTTGCCACCCATCGCCTTAAAGTCCTTGCAAACTTTAGCGAAATCCGCTTGTGGATTCTGAGGAGGGGGAGGAGGAGGAGGGACCTCAGTTATGTTGGGGGTATTTGCTGGGCCCACATCGTTGGCTCTAGTTTCCAAGTACCTCCGGAACCATCCGGGAATGGTCACTCCCTCGGGAAGGTTAAGATCGGCCATACTGAAAAAGAAAAAGATAGATTCAGAACGAGGAAACGAAGGATAATGCTATGGCTTTTGGGGAATAGTCTTTTAAAATAACTAGACTTTTTCTTGGAAAATACTTAATTGGTTTTGAAAATAGTTTTTCAAAAAGTAAGTTTCAAAAACACTTTTGCTCAAATCTTGTTAACCTTATGCTCTGATACCAAATGTAACACCCCACCTCCGCCATGGTAACTCTTGCAAGCACACTAGCTTTGGAGGGGCGTTAAACAAGGTAAACATGCATGCAGATATCACAAGACAGAACATATAAATAAAAACAGAGTAGTAAAGCAGCGGATAAAACTAGCATTTCAAAACCATAGTCATATTACAACAAAGTACTTGGTCATTATTTTCCAACAACAAAGTCTAGAGAAAAACATAAACTGAAAAACTGAAATACATAAAGTACTATCCCCAAAGTGAAGTGATAAACCATAGCTAGCTCAATGTCCAAAACCGTACATGAGCAAATCCAGTAAGCAAGCTATAAAGATCCAAGCTAAGCTCCAATGTTCCCACCCTGAGGACCTGAGGGGGGGAAACGGAAGAAAAGAGGCGAAAGAAAACAGGTCAGTCAAAAAGACTGGTAAGCCCTAACTACTATCAGTCCATGAACTAGTAAAGTTAACTGGCATGAGAAGCTGAGATGAACATAAGGATAACATACTGGCATGATGATTAACTAACAAGATAGATAAAGGTGTCATCGCATAATCAAGGTTAAGTTTTGCACCACGGGTGTACTAGCATTCTAACATGTCAGGTAAAAACAAGAATTGATCCCTTGGCCCAAGCTTGGCCCAACATCATGAGGTGACCTAAATCAAGGTCCAACTACACGGTCTAGTTGATCGGCTCCCTATAAGCCTAACTCGTCAAGTGTCAGTGTCATACGGCCCAAACATGAAATGTAGTTAAACTGTGCTAGGTACACCCTAGGGTGTATCAAGTCCTAGGGTGTCAACCTCAGACACAAATTCAAGTATGCACAATCTAGATCTACTGGTACACGTGCATGATTCTCCAACGCCGGACTATGTGCACGACCATAGTCCGCCTGGACCTACACCGGCGTACCTACACAGCCGTCGTTTTGGTCGCTTACATGTTAGCCCACTAATCGTGCCCCACCCTAGCCTAGTCCTAGGGTCTTATGATACTATCAAGAGGGTTACTGCTGAAAAGGACCACGCAACTAGGGTTTCTTAACGGGTTAAATATGGTTAACCCGATCCAAACGTGGATTAAATTGGTTAAGTGTACCCAAGTTTCATGACTTAACCCCGATTAACCCATCAAGCCCAAATTGGTTAAGTATTAAGTGGACCATGACTTAACCCTAATCAGGAGGCATTAATTAACTTAATGTGCTTTAACCTCACATTAGACCTTGTTGTGGTTACTAGTTAAGCCGGGCGGGTCCGGGTAGCTTTACACCACAACTTGGTCTAACCTCGGGTTCGAGCACAACATGACCAACTTCTCACATTGGGTCCTATTGTTTGTAGCCACTAGTTAAGCCGGGCGGGTCCGGGTAGATATATGCTACAAACTCAACCCAACCTCGAGTTGGCCACACTCATCTTTTCTAAGTGTCATGTCCATTATGTTTCCAAAACATAATTACATATCACGTCATGTTATAAAAACCATGTTCATGTCATAATGTTACCCAACCCCAACGTAATCCCATCGTTTACATAATCGAAACAACGCATAAAGGATAAAATAGGGAACTTGGCATAATCATGACAAAAAAGGGTTGAAGCCACAAGTTTAACATGGTGGCATATGAAATGTACATACGTTCATATACTTGCATATTGCATTATTAGGCTTCAAAAGTATGCATAAAACCAAACTTAGCATATAAGTGATACATGGTGATAAATGACATGTAGAAGTTGCTAGAAGTTCGCATTTAGCCTCACATGCAAGTTATCATAACGGATATGATAACTTCCATGTTGCCAAAATGCAACCTTTAACATAAAGCTTGAATCTTTAAGCTCACAAACTCAAGTTTAACTTGCATAACATGATAACATGATCATCCCAAACTTGCATAACATAGCAACATGTGTCATACATAATGATCAACCAAACTTGCATATCATAATGATCAACCAGACTTGCATATCATAATGATCAACCAAACTTGCATATCATAATGAACAACCAAACTTGCATATCATAATGATCAACCAAACTTGCATATCATAATGATCAACCCCAAACTTGCATCATTCATTTAACTTTAGAGTTCAAAAATGAAAGTAGAAAAGGGCTTACAATGCTATGACGACACAAATGAATATTTATTAAAAGATTGAGACGAAGCCCTTATGCAATCACCAAAAATCCCAAATATGCAAGCTCCAAATGAAAAACCCTTGAGCCAAATCAATAAAAACCCTTGCTTTGAAATAGAAATGTTGCAACTTGACTTGAATGCAAGATAAGAACACTCATAAAAGCTTGAATACACTTGTATGAACTTAAAATCTCTCATATAAATAACTTAGAAATTTTAGCATGAGAGTGGAGGCCATGAGAGGAACAAATTTGACATAGTTTAGTTGTAGGATTGAATAATGGTGATTTAGGCTAGGCTTAGGGGTCTTTTTGTAGAAGATTAGGATAGTATTAGCCATAGGATTAACCCTAGATTCAATCCAAGCCATCAAATCTCGTCACAAGCCTCCAAAACAGGTCCAAACAGCCAAAACAGGTGCACCAGGCCGACCAGGGAGGTCGACCCCCAGGTCGACCCTAGGGTCGACTCCCCAGTCGACCTGGGGGGGGAGGTGGACCCCCAGGTCGACCCCCTGGGTCTGGCGGGAATTTTCCCGCCACTTCTGATTTTCTAAAATTTGAATCTATTTTGAATTTGAATTTTTCGTGAAACTTCGCGAGGCCATATCTTGGTCATACGGACTCCGATTTTCGAAAACTCGGACTCTATTTCGCGTAGTTTTCCGAGACGAACGCAATGGCACAGCACGTTTCCCTTGATTCAGATTTTATAGTTTAATTCTGCCTTGATTTGTGTTATAACATGTTATTCAAAAATACGGGTTGTTACAGTATCTGAGTCTGTGATTCTGTGATTTATTCTATTTACCTCAGAAGCTAATAACAATATGTCGTTTTGGACGATTCGAGTTGACATGTTTTGTCTATTCGGCACGGTCAAAATGGCGGGTCGTTACAATTAAAACTCTACTTAGTTTTAATCTTCCCAAAAATCTGTATTAATGATTATTCAACTTTAGGAAATCATATCCTGTCTTTAACTGGGTTAAAGAACGAATGTCATTTAAAACACAGTTCACGATAAACCCAAAATCACATTCCATTTTATTCCAACTACTAAATATAACTGGAAATTCTAATAATCTTAATTAAAAGATTTATTCATTTCAATCGAGGTTTAAGAACAGTGTTACTGAAGACACCATTCCATCAGTCTCTAACAGTAAATTGGTAAGAGAACAATTCCCTAAGTATTAATCCCAAAGGCCGAAACCAACATCAGATCAATACGCAGGAAACCATTCAACTTAGCTAATCTCCAGTTAGTTTCTAATTTTCTTAGCTCCATTGGGTTTAAGAACAATATTTTTACAGATACCAATCACGACAAACCCAAAATTCAATTCAATTCAATTCCAGCTAAATATTAATCAATTAGTAAACTTCATTAAATCTTAATAAAAAGATTTAATCTTTTCTCAACTAGGAACAGTGTTAGTGAACACACCGTTCACGAAAAACCCAAAATCCCATTTGATATTAAATACAAGGCTCTAAATAGAAAATATATCGGTTTATATTCAATATCAAATTCTGAAATCAACAAATATCGTATTGGAATAACGATATATATATCTTCCAAATTCCTCCACAATGTTCGTATAATCACGGAATCCAATATCGAAATATTCCGAAGATAATTTCGATTCAAATCCATTCCGATTCATATATTGGAAATTCCGGTTATTTTTAAAACCATTTCAAATCCAATCTATTTACTTAAAAATATTGGATTATAATTCTAGTTCATAACTAGTTCATTTCGATAAAAATATATTTTTATCTTTTTAAATATGGAATTTTTCATCCCAATTCTTCCCAAATCATTTATTATGATTTTACACAAATTATTAATAATTTTAATAATTTTATCAAGGCCCGTACAGTCGATTTCTGAAACACCCCACCTCCGTTAGGGTCACTCTCAAGGGGAATGCCCTAATTTTGGTGGAGGTTTATAAGTATAAGTCACAGATATACAAGACAGATATAAGAACACATATTTTTTTTGAACAGCGGAAAACAACAACTTTTATTTCATTAACATATGTGTTACACAATCCATGCCATAATTTGTTTTACAATACTTCCAAAAAAACATAACATCTTCATAACTGTCTTGATTACATTATTTAAAGAAGCATAAAGAAAACATAAATAAACTGCAAAAGTCCCATAATTGCTGTCCAAAGCCATAGTCCAAAACGAAAAGATCCAAGCAATACATTCTTTCTCTTCAAGCTGGATATGAAGGCTGGTCAAGCTGCGGTATTCCCTCCCTGTGGACCTGGGGGGGGGGGAAACGGAAGGAAAGAAGACGAAAGAAAAGTAAAGTCAGACATAAAGCCTGAGTAAGTCTAGGACTATTCAGTCTATGAATAAAGAACTGGGTATGATAAGTATAAACTAGAAATGGGAAAGCACCATAAACTTAGTTAAGTTGTCTAGGGTCGAATATACTATCGTACCCCATACTAATCTCTGTGCCCATATAAACTAGTTCCCAACAGGCACCCCATAATCAGGGTGAAGTGATCCATTTTATGATGATTGGCTCCTACTCGCATAGTTACATGTGTCTTACGGCCCCCGATGTTGTAGTTACCTATGCTGGTCCCACCATGGGGTGTATCAAGTCCCATGGTGGCGGCCCGACACAATCCTAGAATGCACAGGTATGCTACTGGTGCCGAGTGCCTTATTTTTCTACGCCGGAGTGTGTGCACGCCCGCACCCCCGTTAGAACCTACACTGCTGCACCACCGCCGTCGATTTGACCTCTTACAATCAGCCCAGTAATCGTGCCCCACCCTGCCTAGTTTTAGGGTATCATGATACCTTGTAGGGTTACTGCGAAAAGGGTCCTCCGCTACTAGGTTTTCTATTTCTAGCCAACATGCTAAGTTGGTTAAGTGTTTTATAAACCTAACCCCCCAATCAGTCTGTTTAGTTTAGCATGTTCCATTTGATTAAGTATTAATTTAATTTAATTTACTTAATCCTATCAATCCTGACTCAGCCTTAATTGTCTTATTAAAGCCTTGACCTCTCACATTAGACAGGTATTGTTGTGGCTGCCTGTTGCCGGTTGGGTCCGGGCAGTCTTACGCCACAACTCAGTCTAACCTCGGGTCCTTATTGGGCTCCATGTTTAACCATCCACATTGGATAGGTGTTGTTGTGACTACTGGACAGCCGGGCGGCTCCGGGCAGGTTTACATCACAACTCAATCCAACCTTGGGTTAAACACATCGTATTTTCTACATTTACATATTTTGTCTTTCTTCTTTATTTTCTTATATGTAAATATTTGCGGCCCATTATTCAAAATCAATTTAAGCTAATGGTGTAAAGGTTTACACCAATCATGGGCCCAACCCATTCTTGAATTTGGGCCCCTCTACTTTTATATTTTCATTTATTAATTAATTTGGCCCAACGCTATTTCCCCCGTTTAATACGTTCGTTTATTATAATATATGTTGGGCTTAGCCTTTTAAGCCCAACTTAGCCACGTGAAAAAGGGGGAGGCTTAAAACGTGATTATATACACAAAAAGGGGAATGTGAACGCATGAACTTGCAGCGAACGATTCAATTAACATAAAATAGGCACATGTGAACTTGCAATTGTAACATCATATAATCATGGCATAACATGAATCATTTTATCCATATAATCATAACATAAACAATACTTAAACATGAATCATTCTATTCGTATAATTATGGTATAGACAATACTTAAACATGAATCGTTCTATTCATATAATCATGGCATAAATAATACTTAAACATTAATCGTTCTATTCATATGATTATGGCATAAACAATACTTAAACATGAATCATTCTATTCATATAATTATGGTATAGACAATACTTAAACATGAATCACTTATTCATATGATTATGGCATAAACAGTACTTAAACATGAATCATTCTATTCATATAATTATGGTATAGACAATACTTAAACATGAATCACTTATTCATATGATTATGGCATAAACAATACCTAAATATGAATTATCTATTCATATGATTATGGCATAAACAATACCTAAGCATGAATTATCTTATTCATATGATTATGGCATAAACAATACTTAAACATGAATTATTCTATTCATATGATTATGGCATAAACAATACTTAAACATGAATTATAGGTTCAACTAACCATGTAAACTTGAAATTAAGAATCTAACTAAATTAGATATCCTTATTATTGGCACATGGTCTTGACTATATTTTTATTTAGGCATAATATAAACTAATCATGTTCATAAAATCACTACATGTTAACAAAAAGGTGCTTACTTTTGTCACTGATACAAAAGTATGGTTCAACTAGAATTATCCCAACCTAATTCTTATATGAATCATGGTTTTCGTTCTATTCATAGAATTATAGCATAAACATATCTAAACTTACATCATGGTTTTTATTTTATCTATGTAAACTTGCAAGAGGAATGTAATTCTAATGTAATTCTAATGTAACTTATGATAACAACATGAGCCTAAAAACATGTTTTTCAATTGGGCATAATAACGAACATAGTTTAGTCATGTTCATAAAATTAATACAAATTTACAAAGATGCGTGCTTTTGTCACTATCACAAAAATATGATTTTTATACTTGAACTAGGATGCCAATTCCAACATAACTTCATATGAATCATAATACTTAGGTGAATCAAATTACACTAAAGATGACCATAGAATTTTACATCATGTTGTCATAACAATAGATCATGGACTTGCATGAATTCCAATTAAAATATCATAACATATAGTTGTTAACATGAATCATATACTTGCATGAATCTTAAATAAATTATTACAACATTTAGTTGTTAACATGAATCATATACTTGCATGAATCTTAAATAAATTATTACAACATATAGTTGTTACTTTCAACATGAATCATATGCTTGCAATTATCAAATGGGTGTTATAAATAACTACTACAAACATGTAGTTTTCAATATGAATCATATGTTTGCATAAGTCCCAATCAAAATTCCACAACATGTGGTTGTCAACATAAGCCACATACTTGTATGAATCAAACCATAGCATTGCCAAATCGTTAGAATCAAAATAACATACAAATATAAGCCATTATCGCCACAATTCCATTTCGTTTCCCACGCAAATCGCGTACTTGCAAATATCCAATCGTATACCATAATATTCCCAAATCGTTTTGCATCAAAGCAACATAAAAATATAGATTATTATCGCCACAATTCCATTTCTTACATTACACAAATCAACACAATTATTTAATTCATATCGGAATAGCACTCTACTTACAGCGTATGACGACTCTTCAATTCAGAGATCTGAATTCTGAATTTGGAGATGCTATCCTTTGTTGTAGGCGTTGTTTTGATTGATTTGACGTTGCTTTAAGCTTTTGTTTGTTCTCCTAATTGCCTCTCAATTTCCGACGGCTATCTTTAGTCTCTCCTCAGCAACATGACGGTCTCAGCTCCATTTTAGTTTGTATGAATTAGGGTTAGTCTTAGGTCCTTTTTATAGAGTTTGTGAGTTGATTTAGACCATCGATGAAGCTTGGTTCAATGATAGCCGTTCGTTTGAAGGAGAGACCAACCAGGAGCTGACACCTAGCCCTAGTGACAAGGCAAGGCTCAGAAAATCGACCAAACACAGACCAGGCCAGCCAGGGTGGGCTGGGTTTGACCTGGCTCTGGGGCCAGGTCGACAGCCCAGTCGACACCGTGTCGACTTGGCAGTCGACACGGGTTACCCAGGTCGACAGCCCTGTCGACCTGGCTAGCCCAGGTCGACTGCCAAGTCGACCTGGGTGCCTTAGGCGGGAATTTTCCCGCCCTGGCCAATTGGGCCCGATTTTGAATTTTAAACTTGTTTTTCTGAGCTGTTTTCGTCTGTTTGAATTTTAACCTGAATTCTGAAACTTCCGGAGGCCATATCTTCTTCATACGGACTCCGTTTTTCGAAAACTCGGACTCTATTTCGCGTATTTTTCCGAGACGAACACAATGGTGTATCCCTTTTCCCTTAATTATTTGATTTGAAATTAGTTATGCTTTAATTTATGAATTTCACTGTTATAGAATACACGGGGTGTTACAATTTCCATAAACGGTCATCGAACTACACTTACATCACCTTTTCCAAATTTGATTTGGACATAATTCCAAATCCAACCTTTAGATTTCAAATCTCTTATATTTATTGGAAAGCTCTTTTTGATATGAACCCAACACTCCTAGTTTGAATCCGACAATCGAATCTCCTGTAACGTCAATTCGAAGTCAATGGTTGAAATTCACGAACGGTCGCTGCATGGCGCGTTCTATTCGGGCCATTAAATATATATAATATATGTATTATATATAATATATGTATTATATATATTTCATAAATTTAATTCAAAACATATTTTATAATTCGTTTTAAAAATGATTTCAACTTCATATTCAATTTTAAATCAAAATTGAATATTCCATATCATTAATATATATATGATGATATTTTCAAAACGTTAGATTTTAAAATCATTTCCATCTCGATATTCATTATAAAAATGAATAAAATCGATATAAATATCTTTCGCGTCAAAATGGCGCACACCTAATCAACACGGCTATATATATTTCAATATTTTCGTGTCCATCCAAAATTACACATCAAAATCATATTTTGATCTTTTACTGAATATTATTTTGAAATATTCGTTATTTTATTTTATTCAGCACATGAATATAATTTATTCAACACATGAATATTATTTTAAAATATTCTTTATTTTCCACTTTGGAATGAGGCCCAATCAATTTCCATATAAGGTTAATTATATGGATTCCATACAACACATATATATAATAACAACGATAAACCATCATCCATCATCCGGGGTGCATTACACAACTGCATAAGCATTAAATATAAATAATTAACGCTTACACAGTCTGTCAACAAATTGATTGACATACAACTAAATAATTAGGATTAGTGTACGTCAAATATCATCCCAATACCTGTGTGGGGTTTCAACCAACAAATACTGAATATTATTTGTACAGTTGGGCGATGTGTAAAATTTATCATCCCAATCCATATCAGTCAAATGGGTGCATATAAACAAATCATTTGATTTGTAAATGAATATTTATTGTATTCATATACACGTTAAAAAATATATTTTTACTGATAAAATATGTTATTCGACATATGAATATTCTATTCAGTTCATTTATACAATAAAAATGATATCTTTATTTTCCTAACTTAGTTTAGAAAATTTTGGCGGCGTAACAGCACGATACTAGAACCGGGATAAGGTCTAGCCTTATCCCTAGCCTAACAGTGGCTCGCACCATACATAAACCAAATTATATCAATTCATTCACATCTCAAACCAATTCAACCAAACAAATCAACCAAACCAAACAATCAAACAAATCGTCCATGGTTTGTGGACGACGGGGAACAATTTATATATGCAGTTACAAAATAAATAACCAAACAAGAAATTTTAGTGAGAAGTTCTCACCTTGATCGGTTTCAGGAATTGTTTCATTTCTGAATTTCTGGTACCGTTCTGTTTCAGTTTGCTTCCTCGCATAGTGTTTCCAACACAATCTGTTCACACCGTTTATATTAAAAATCACATTTTTAATTCGATGTTTATATTATAAAAATTATATTTTTATAATGATGTTCATATAATAAAAATCAAATTTTTATTATGCTAGTGTGTATATATATATATCACATCTTTTTATCATTAAAAATCACTTCTTTTCCTCATTAAGAATATAATCTTTTCTTCATGAAAAATATAATCTTTACTTCACAAAAATATAATCTTTACTTCATAAAAAAATTAATCTTTACTTCATAAAAAATATAATCTTTACTTAATAAAAAATATAATCTTTATAAACAAAATTCATAATATTTTATAAGCAAAAATCATTTCTTTTTCATGTTAAAAATCTTATCTTTATTAACATTAAAATCCAATTTTTATTTCTATGTAAAAAAAACTAATCTTTAAATTTATAAGTAAAAATAAAGAAGAATAAATTAAAAACTTACTGTATTTTGGCATTGGTGGTTGGAAAAGAGAGAAGCATGTGAAGGAGGGGCTGCTCTGGCCGGCGGCGGGGCCTAGGGTGGCTGACGCGGCTATTCTGGGAGGTGGTTGGCGGTTTTGGGTTGTAGAGGTTTGGCGGGGTCGGATTGTAGAAGGAGTGAGAGGTGAAGGGCGTCGGAGGGGGGATCGGAGGTGGGGCGCCGACCTGGGCAGCGGCAAGGGAGGGGGAAGAGCGGGTGGTGGTGCGTTGACTAGGAAGGGAAGTTAGGGCTCGAGCGTGATTTCCCCTTTTTTATTTTGGGAGGGAAAAAAACGACGGGGAAGGGGTATAAGGGGTGGGGGATTTAAGGAATATATATATATATATATTATTCTTCTTTAAAATGTTGACTTTTCGTCCGAACCCCAAATCGAACCCAATGACTGTCGCCCCTAGCTAATTACCCCCATTCCGAACACAACATGATATGTTGCGTAAGCCAATTCGACTATTTCGATCAGTTTTCATCAAAATTAAAATATAAATCAATACATTCAATTTTAAATGTACATTTCTTATTTCGTCCAATTTTGACCTATACTGAATTATGTATATTCATTTGAAATTTGAAATCGAATTTTCAAACTACAACGTCATTTCAGGCTCGTTTTATATTTAAAATAAATTTATTTGTTTTAACTTCGTCGAAAATTAATTTTTTGTCGTTATTATTTAAAATAAATCATTTAAATATCCAAAATCTATCAAAATCGGCATAAAAATGGTTCTGATTTTCCGGGTTGTTACAATCCCCTCCCACTTAAAATCTTTTCGTCCTCGAAAAGGAACGGAGCTGAAAGTTGTTTAACTAACCAACTCAACTTTCATTCTGGCTTTCATTCTTCAACTTTTCAGTTTCTAAAAATTTCCGAATTTCTCGAAAATTTGGCTAACACCCTAAATTTTTGAAAATTTTCGCCATAACCTCCTTTGTACGGGGAGCACCGGGAAAATCCCCAAACCGCCACACAGGCCCTCTCATCTCAAAAAGAAAAAGAAAAGGCCAAGCGGCTAGCCAGTCGGCTCATAAATTCATCAAAAACCCAAGAAAATGGTAAACATGTACCTATTTGTCGGGCATACAATTTTATTCCTCTGCTTAGCTTCCCTGCTATGACCTGTCCAATGTATATACATCATGTATATGCATGCAACTTCAATCAAATTTCAATTTCAGTTCAATATTCGGTTTATTTGGCTTAATGGTTCAAAATTTTGATTAATCAAACCAATAATCATACAACACAACCATCAATCAATTAGTGAATTAACGTTTCAAATTCATAATTTTAATGCATAGCCAAAAATCATATTTTTGATGCCAAATCACAATAATAACCCTATCTAGTTTTGGTTCTCGCACTAGTCAATTGGAATCATATAGATATCCCACTTTCGAAACTCGAACATAAATACTGATGATGCGATTGCTATAGCGATCATCAGAACCATCTCCGGGCGACTAGAGTGTAATTCTATATCTACCCAGTATATTCAAGGCTTTGTATACACGTTTGCAAGGCGTATATGCAAAATCTTTATATACTAGGTTGTCCAAAACAAATTAAAATAAATATTCAAATACATATAAAATGGTTTAAATATTCAAAACAAAATTTGTTTTTAATTTTTATTTTAAAACAACACTCTTCACACTCGTTCTAGGATACAACTGATCCTATCTCTAACGAGTCATTCTCATTGAATATTACTAATCCAATCTCTGATGAATTCTTTCGTTTGGTTCTAATGTGTCTTGTTCTCTAGCTCTGTAAACCAAAGCTCTAATACCAAAATGAAACGACCCGAACTTCCCCGTAAAGGAAAGCCTGGATTGAGTTGAGAACACGACAAATCAGAACACAAACAGAAGAACATTTCTTTGCTTATTACAACAATTCCATTAGAATACAAGAATATAATAGAGTATGAATAAATATTTTACATTTTATAAATATCATAAATTTAAAATACATTTAAATACATAGCAGCGGAAAAATAATACTAAACACGACTGAAAGAAATACACGGATACAGAGCTTTTCGAATATCCCTTCAGCTATTAACCAGGATCCTGGGAATATAATATCTGCAAAACTCAACTACTGGCTATCCATGTGGAAAATAGGGGCACCCAAAGTTTAGGTTAAAACAATAAACTCCAGGTCAGTCATGTGACTGGTGTGAGAACTAAAACAGTTATTAATTTGATTTTTAAAGTTAGGTAAATCAAGGGACCACGCCGTATAGCACGGAATGGGTTTCCTCCTAAGAATACTAGTGCATAAAACAAACAGCGCAATGCTAATTAAAGAAAATGAAGCTATTACAAGACCCAGGTCCCATCACACAATGCAACGCAAGCCGGAGTATAGGGTTTTCCCTTACAATAGCCAAACATGCTTGGTACGTTTAAAACAAATCATTTGATACTATTATAAGTGCATAGTATATTAAATATCTTCAAATATAAATGTATCAATCATAGATGGCATGGGTACCCTATATTATATCGCCGTACTAGTTCTACAATTAAAACCGCAAAGTCACGTATTGGAAGTAGGATTTCCATCTATGAACCAAGGCAAGGGATCGTCCTTACCGCTTCGAGATGCTCTAGCCCGTGTCTCAGGATTAGAACTCGAGTGACCCTTGGATCTTTAGGGCTGGTCCACACGTAGTGGATTAAAATGCCTGAACATTGCGTTTCCCCACCCTACAGAGCGTAAATGAGCCAGATGACTCAACATCCATCGACACAGCAGTGACCGATATATCTGAGGCGCCTCGCTTTCCATCATCCACATAACAGGGCTTACAAACGCTGACACCACTCCTAACTAAAAAGAAATGCATGTCCTCTTTGCAGTCATCTCCCGTTTCTTGTTCACACCGGGGTGTGAGGCTCACTAATTAATGCTACACAAAGCTATGCTATGTTAAAGCTGTGCTTTGATCATCAACCACAAGACTCTGCTTTTCAACAGAAGCCTTGATCATTTGCATCTCAGCATGCCACACATGCAATTCATGCTATGCAACTGATGTCTATCAATCACATAGAATGAAATCCAATGTCGGACACATAGTCCATTTACAAGTTCGTTCTGGGTCTGAACGAAACCGGAGGCACCTTATTCCTCGTCCCGTATGTCCAATACAGGAGAGAGACCCTCGCATATCCGGTCGATCTCCAAGTACATCTAGACAATCACCACTTATTACCTCATCTTCGGTGTACAGCCCAATCAAGACATCAGTAATCATCCAAACGATGTGAAGACCTCCGGTCTTCAACTACCGTCTTCATCTTCGACTTATCGTCGTATCAGTTATTCATAATGGGTGTAAACCCGGCCTTTCCGAATAACTCACGTATATTATAAAAAAGTTCTACACAACATACACCTCATTCCAATCCAGAATATTATTTTATTCAAATATTCTTTTCACAATTTAAACCATATTAAGGTTTTCCAAACTAGTCGGGATTAGCAAACCTTACCGAAGTAATCATTTGTTTTATTTCCCAATCTCAACCTATTTATCCCATGGAGCAAAATTGGTAATACTTCATATCTAACACCACGGTGTTATCAATAAATTTAATTACCATTTCACGTTCAAATCTAATTAAAGATTTAACTATCACTTGGAGCAAAACTGGTGATACTCCATTCTTGATCTTTTCCCAAATTTGATAACTTAAATTATCACATTCACATTTCAATCTAATTAAAGATTCATTAAAACTCTACTTAGTTTTAATCTTCCCAAAAATCAATATTAATGATTATTCAACTTTAGGAAATCATATCATGTCTTTAACTGGGTTAAAGAACCAATGTCATTTAAAACACGGTTCACGATAAACCCAAAATCACATTCCATTTTATTCCAATTACTAAATATAACTGGAAATTCTAATAATCTTAATTAAAGATTTATTTTTTCACATGGGGTTTAAGAACAGTGTTACTGAAGACACCATTCCATCAGTCTCTAACAGTAAATTAGCAAGAGAACAATTCCCTAATTATTGATTCCGAAGGTCGAAACCCACATCAGATCAATACCCAGGAAACCATTCAACTTAGCTAATCTCCAGTTAGTTTGTAATTTTCTTAACCCCATTGGGTTTAAGAACAACATTTTTAAAGATACCATTCATGACAAACCCAAAATTCAATTCAATTCCAATTAAATATTAATTAATTGTTAAATTTCATTAAATCTTAATAAAAAGATTTAATCTTTTCTCAACTGGATTTAAGAACAGTGTTAGTGAAGACACCGTTCACGACAAACCCAAAATCCTATTTGATATTAAATACAAGGCTGTGAATAGAAAATATATCGGCTTATATTCAATATCAAATTCTGAAATCAACAAATATCGTATTGGAATAATGATATATATCTTTCAAATTCCTCCACAATGTCCGTATAATCATGGAATCCAATATCGAAATATTCCGAAGATAATTTCGATTCAAATCCATTCCAATTTATATATTGGAAACTCCGGTTATTTTTAAAACCATTTCAAATACATTCTATTTATTTTGAGCTGTTAGATTTCAAATCTCTTATATTCGTTGGAAATCTCTTTTCGATATGAACCTGACGGTCCTGGTTTTAGGAGAATCCGACGGTCGGATCTCCCGTAACGTCAATTCAAAGTCAATGGTCGAAATTTGCGAACAGTCGCTGCGCGGCGCGTTCTGTTCAGGCCATTAAATATATGTAATATATATATTATATATATTCTGTCGATTTCAATTCAAAACGTATTTTGTAAATCGTTTTAAAAATGATTTCAACTTCATATTCAATTTTAAATCAAAATTGAATATTCCATATCATTAATATATATAAATGATAATATTTTCAAAACATTAGATTTTGAAATCATTTCCCTCTCGATATTCATTATAAAAATGAGTAAAATCGATATAAATACCATTCATGTCAAAATGGCGAACATCTAATCAACACGGCTATATATATATATATATATATATATATATATATATATATATATATATATATATATATATATTCTTATCCATCCAAAATTAGACATCAAAATCACATTTTGGTCTTTTACTGAATATTATTTTGAAATATTCGTTATTTTATTTTATTCAACACATGAATATTATTTTAAAATGTTCTTTATTTTCCACATTGGAATGAGGCCCAATCAATTTCCATATAAGGTTAATTATATGGATTCCATACAACACATGTATATAATAACAACGATAAACCATCATCCATCATACGGAGTGCATTACACAACTGCATAAGCATTAAATATAAATAATTAATGCTTACACAGTCTGTCAACCAACTGATTGACATACAAGTAAATAACTGGGATTAGTGTACGTCAAATATCATCCTAATACCCGTGTGGGGTTTCAACCAACGAATACTGAATATTATTTGTATAGTTGGGCGATGTGTAAAATTTATCGCCCCAATCCATATTAGTCAAATAGATGTACATAAACAAATCGTCCGATTTGTAAATGAATATTTATTGTATTCATATACACGTTAAAAATTATATTTTTAACGATAAAATATGTTATTCAACATATGAATATTCTATTCAGTTCATTTATACAATAAAAATGATATCTTTATTTTTCTAACTTCTTTTAGAAAATTTTGGCAGTATAACGGCGCGATACTAGAACCAGGATAAGGTCTAGCCTTATCCCTAGCCTAATAATGGCTCGCGCCATACACAAACCAAATTATATCAATTCATTTACATCTCAAACCAATTCAACCAAACCAAACAACCAAACAAGTCGTCCATGGTTTGTGGACGACGGAGAACAGTTCATATATGCAATTATAAAATAAACACTGAACAAGAAATTTTAGTGAGAAGTTCTCACCTTGATCGGTTTCAGGAATTGTTTCATTTCTGAATTTCTAGTACATTTTTGTTTCAGTTTGCTTCCTCGTGTAGTGTTTCCAACGCAATCTATTCACACCGTTTATATTAAAAATCACATTTTTAATACGATGTTTATATTATAAAAATTATATTTTTATAACGATGATCATATAATAAAAATCAAATTTTTATTATGCTAGTATATATAAAAATCACATCTTTTTATCGTTAAAAATCACTTCTTTTCCTCATTAAGAATATAATCTCTTCTTTATGAAAAATATAATCTTTACTTCATAAAAATATAATTTTTGCTTCATAAAAAAATAATAATCTTTACTTCATAAAAAATATAATCATTACTTCATAAAAAATATAATCTTTATAAACAAAATTCATAATATTTTATAAGCAAAAATCATTTCATTTTCATGTTAAAAATCTTATCTTTATTAACATAAAAATCTGATTTTTATTTCTATGTAAAAAAACTAATCTTTAATTTTTAAGTAAAAATAAAGAAGAATAAATTAAAAACTTACTGTATTTCAGCATTGGTGGATGGAGGAGAGAGAAGCAGGCGAAGGAGGGGCTGCTCTGGCCGGCGGCGGGGCCTATGGTGGTTGACGCGGCTGCTCTAGGAGGTGGTTGGCGGTTTTGGGCTGTAGAGGTTTGGGCGGGGTCGGATTGGAGGAGTGAGAGGCGAAGGACATCGGAGGGGGGATCGAGGGTGGGGCGCCGGCCTATGCGGCGGCGAGGGAGGGGGAAGAGCGCGGTGGTGGTGCGTTGACTGGGAGGGGCAGTTAGGGCTCGAGCGCGATTTCCCCTTTTTGATTTTGGGAAAAAAAAGACGGGGAAGGGGTATAAGGGGTAGGGGATTTAAGGAATATATATTATTTTTCTTTTAAAAGTTGACTTTTCGTCCGAACCCCAAATCGAACCCAACGACTGTAGCCCCTAGCTAATTACCCTCATTCCATAAGCTAAACGTACATTTCAATTTACTGAGGTCACATACGGACCCCAAAAATTCCATAAAAATTAATCTAGTTATGTTTTGACGATATGGTCCTAACAAAACTAATTTCATCTAATTTAAACACCGTTTTAAAAATGGTCATTTTCTGGTCGATCCAAATTCAAACTGAAATTACCAAACACGTTTAACTTTGCCACGCTCATATATCGATTCCAAAAATTATCAAAATTGGAATCTAGCAATAATTTGACATCCCGGATCCAACAAAAGTGGTTTCATCGAAAACGGAGGTCGTTTGCAAAATTGCTATTTTTAAGGGCTTTATATATATATTAAAATATATATAAATTCCACAGCAACTTTTCTGAAATTTAAACTGGACATATCTTTCAATTTATAAAGTGAAATCTCAGTTTCTTACATCTGTTAGAAAGATACCATCAAATATATTCAAATATTTCTTGTTTCTTCCAATTTTGACCTATACTAAATTCTGTATATTCATTTGAAATTTGAAATCGAATTTTCAAACTACGGTGCCATTTCTGGCTCGTTTTATATTTAAAATAAATTTATTCGTTTTAACTTCGTCGAAAATTTTATTTTCCTTCGTTATTATTTAAAATAAATCACTTAAATATCCAAAATCCATTAAAAAATTAAAAAAAATCAAATTGGTTCTAAGTTTCCGGGTTGTTACAATTTAAGTCAATTATCTTGTTTCAGAGAATATATCTACAAGATATTCAATACTTCATAAGCTATTTAAACCTGATTATTACTATACTGTACTTCCTGTTAGATTTTTCATATGATCATGGGATCAGCACATCAACTCATTGCACCCATGTCATCTATCTTTAGGTGAGTTACATAAGCAGGAAACCAGATTTCCCACTGCCAAACACCTTACTAGCATTTCTGACTTAAATTTTATACAATAATGAATGTACCCTAGTTCTGAAACTATTTGCACACTTTCATACATAAGTAAAACAAGGCATCATCTAGCTATTAGGTTATAACCAATCTTTAGGGGTAGTTATGATAAAATTAGTGTAGTCCCTTAAATGTTTCTGCATAACTTAACCAAATAAATATAGTCAACCAATCAGTCAATGTTTACAAACATTTTAAATCAGTGTGCTCTACTATTAATCATAAAAAATATTTTATACAGCTGTGTTTTATAACCACAGCTCTGAGACCAACTGAGAGGATCCCAATAATTTTCAAAACAATTTTTCATTTATTAAATTATAAATTACAATACTCATAGGTCCTCTTCTCAAGGGTTATCTTTTTTATAACCCTTCAACTCCAGGATCACTTTTAACTAATAAAAATATATCGGTATATTTCAAATTCTAACTTGTATATATGAAGATATACAAGTCCCTTTTACTTATATCAGAGTCAAATTAAAAAGTAAAGGACATCAGATCAATTAAAAATAATTAATCATTCCACAACATAAACAAGATTAAAATAACTTGTCTTCCCCTTTTTTAATCATTCAACTTCAAGCTTATAAAACTTAACTTAGGTTTACTATATGCAACTTGTTCTCTTTATTGCTATCACATTCCTTACTTGTACAGTAATAGTGTTCACATTAGAAACAATGGTATATTTTTGGTCATGACCATTAAATATTTGTGGCAAGATATGTCCAGATTTATTCATACAAAGCCATACATATAACAACTAGAAATTTAAAACCTTTCAATGTATCCCATACAGTTTATGCAATTAAATTATTATTGTAACATCCCGCATTTTACATATCGGAGGAACGTAAAATATTTTTATTTTATTCCCTGAGGTTTGGATCATTCTCGTATTTTTAATATGTTGCTTATGGGGATGTGAGACAAGTCCATAATTTTACCAATTTTGTTTGTAACCATTTTACCCCTATTAGTCTTGTACAGGGGATAACTCTTGACTCAGGTCGAATCTGGTGGTGAGACCTATGCCATTGGAAAGGAAATGATGATTGCCTTCCTATAGAGTGGTTACATTAAAGATTTGGCTCAGCGGTTTAGGAGGAATCACTGTTTTAAGATTTTTCGGTTGGAAGTTCAGATTTTGGCAGCCTTAATGGGCTGAATTGTAGAGGCCCATTAGTGGGCTAGTGGGAAACTATAAATAAGGGGTGAGAGATATGAGAAATGGTTTACTTTCTTCATTCTCTCATTTGGTGACCTATGTTCCTCCTTCCTCTAACTTCTTTCCACCATTAAAATCCAAAATCTAAGGAAGGAAGTCGAAGATCTACACTAATGGAGGCTAGGTCTACATCATTTAAGTGAGAATTCATCGGATCAAGGGGTTTGGTTCGAGTTGCTTGCTGTCAGGAATCTTAATACAACGATTTTAGCTTGATTCGGAGAATCATCGAGTGATTTACATCTCTCACATGGATTTAATAAAGTATATGAATGTTTGATCATGTTTTTTTAATCAATTTCAAGTGTTTTACCATAGATCTATACCTTAATAAGTCCATTTTCATATGAAACACCCTATGACCTAAGTTAGCATGTTTAAACCACTAATTATTGTGCCATTTTACATATTTATGCAAGTTAGATTTGCAATTTAGATCACATGTTCAATTAACATGATTTTTGGTGAATTTCCATAATTTGATGATAATTTTCATTTTCATGATGTTAGTGGTTTCATAACATGCTTATGATTGTATTGGATGTATTGGATGAGTCGGTTTAGTCGAATTTGTCGTTTGGCGAAGTTTTAGTTGAAATTGGCGTTGGATTGGGGCTGTAAAGTGGACCGATCGGTCAGGAAGGATCGGGTTCTTAGAGAACAAGCCAGGGAAGGACCGATCAGTGTGCTCCAAAAGAGGACCGATCGGTGGGTGCAGGCAAAGGACAGATCGGTGGGTGTAGGCATAGGACCGATCGGTGGGGGCAGTCAGAGGACCGATCGGCGGGTGTAGTTAGGAGGAAGGATTGGTGTATGTATGCTTCAGGGGACTGATTGGTGTGCCCAGGGGACCGATCGGTGTGTGTGTTTGTGTCCAGGGGACCGATCGATGTGTGTGTGTCTAGGGAGCCGATCAGTGTTCTGGGGAAGGTTCGGTTGGTCAGTGCTTCAGGAAGATGGGTCGATCGCACAGGTTTATTTCTGAAAATATATATTTTTTTGGCTATAACCTAGATTTGAAGAAAAGAGCTTGAAAAAACAAATTTCGGGGGCAACCCCCCAAACCCTAGCCGCAGTGCAGTGGTGTAATTTGGCTCAGTGATTTTGTGGCTTTGAAGTAAGTTCAAGTTGGAATATTTGAAGCGTTGAATGTGTTCGTTGATCGGCGTGAAACAACGAATGAAATGGCAACTCTAGGTCGTGAGTTAGAGAATAATAGTTGCTTGAGAAGGATGCTTGAGCTATGAAAAGTCATCGGGTTTGATGACTAGAGATGAAAAGGCCAAGGGATTATCATTGTCGTAAGTTCTAGTAGGCTCGAAGCAGGGGTACGATACGAGCACCTAAAAGACCAGTTGTAGGTCGAGTACCCTAGGTATCGCTGAAAGGCCTAGTTGTCAAGGTTGGATATACATACGTATCGTTGAAAGGCATATGGAGTTTATGCTAGAACTGGGGTTACCATTAGCCCTTTACATATGGTAAGATTGGTTGTCATATGATTAACGATGGTTTCAAAGTAGGATTGGTGGTGATAACCAGAGTCAGTCATGGATGATTGATTGTTTGGATGCTCTGTTGTACTGTCTCATGTAGATTGTCCAACGTCGTAGGAGATGTTCCTTGGGTGCTTATTTGATATCGGTTTAGGCCTCTGGGGCTTGTGGTTGAGGGATGTTGGATGGTTTACATGAGATATATAATTCGGATGAGATGAGTGCTTTACCATGGTTGAATGGGTGTTCTGGTTTCCATGGGTGTATAGTTGAATTGTTTTATGTAAAGGCTATCACTGTCCGATGTGGGGAAGATGGGAGTTGTAACACCCCGTATTTTCTATGAATATTAAATTAACAAATTTAAGAACATTTAATTTTTAGAAGAAGAATTAAGTGAAACGGGTTGCGCCATTGCATTCGTCTCGGAATTCTGCTTGAGATAGAGTCCGAGTTTGCATAAATCGGGCTCTGTATGAAGAAGTTATGGAGTTCAGAAGATTTCAACTTTAAACAAAAATTAAATTAAAATAATAATCAAAGGTCAAAACTGTTCAAAATTCGAAATTCGGTCAGAGCGGGCTGAGCGGGAAATTTCCCGCTCAGTGGTGTCGACCCCCGCCCCCCCAGGGGGAGTCGACATAGGTGTCAACTCCCCTATCGACAAAGGTGTCGACCCCCCTGTAGGGAGTCGACCCCTTTGAGATCCTCTTCCAGTGATGAATTTTTGAAGCCTGAGCTGATGTGGCCTTATTTGATTGGCCTATGACTAATTTCTGAGGTATTAGGGTTTATGTGTCGTGCTATGGTTGGCTGGGTGACACATCTCTTTGGTTTGATGGCTCTGATTTCTCCGAGACTAATCTAAAGGTTAGAGTTGAACCTAGACTTCTATATAATCACCCCAAACCTCAACCCTAAAACTCATTCTATGAAGTCGTCATGTTGTTCGTCTACAAACTGGCCTAGCCTCCATTCATCTACCCTAAACTAGAGAAACAAATTCAAACTAGGAATCAATTAGAAGAACTAGAGAATCAAACGCCTGCATCAAAGGATAGCTTTTCAAATTCAGAAATCAGATCCCAGAAATCAATATCCTTCCTTTTTCAAGTACGGTTATTGTTTAGATGCGAACACCTAATAAGAAATCATGACAGTAATAACTAGATCTAGAACTATGCCTAATTCTATTCATGCCTATCCTTTTGTCAATTCTAAATTGCGTATGCCTATGAGACTATTGTGATTGATGTAATGACACATATCGTGTCTATGAGACTATTGTGATTGACATAATGAAACCTAACATGCCTATGAGACTGTTGGATTGACAAAATGGAACCTATCATTCCTATGGAACTGTTGTGAATGATTTATCATGTTGTACATCCTATGCTTATGAGACTATTGGACTGACAAAATTGAACCTACCATGCTATATATGCAAAATACATGATAAGTTATGTTCATACATGCTTACATGTTTAGATCCAAGCTAGTACCCATGTTTAAGATCTATATAAATTCATGCTTATACAATTGGATCTAATTTAAATGTAAGATCACATTCATGTGCTTAATTAAGTTTATGTCGTTCTATCCCAAATTTATGTTACGCATGTTGATCTATATTGTTTATGCCTGTTGGAATGTTACATGTCCCTTTCTTTTCCCTTTTGTTTATAAGTTAGGCTAATTTGCGAGCCTAATGTTTTATGTGAATTATGCGAACGAATAATGGGGGAGACGTTGGCGAAAAATATTAAACTACATGCTATTGGCATAGATTGGCTCATAATCATGTAAATAATTAGTAGCACGAAATGGTAGAATTTGTATACCTAAAATTATGGACAATAATTTAGAGGGTAAATGGGACATGACTTGATTTGACAACACTTGTGGATAATTTACATATAAACATGAATGGTGAACATGTAAATTGATTAAAAGATGAATATGCCTAACCCAAGATTAGATTGAGTTGCGGTGTAAGACTGCCCGGAACCGCCCGGCATATCCAGCAAGCACAAAAATATAGATCTAATGTGAGAGGTTAGCGCATTAAGCCCAAAAAACCCGAGGTTAGACTGAGTTGCGGTGTAAGACTACCCGGAACCGCCCGGCACATCCAGCGACCGCAATAATACATATCTAATGTGAGAGGTTAGTGCTTTAATGAATGAATTAAAGCTAAGGAACAGACATGCTAAAAATGGTAGGGTCAAGTTAACACAACAGAGAAACACTTAACCCATGTAACATGACAAGTGGTAGGGTTAGGTTAACACAGGAGGGCAACACTTAACCAATATAACATGATGTGTGATAGGGTTAAGTAACACAAGAAGGAAACACTTAACCAATACAGCATGATGTGTTATAAGGTTAAGTAACACAAGAGGGCAACACTTAACCAATGTAACATGACAAATGAGTGGGTTAAGCTTACTTGACTGGATTGATGATACTTAACCAATATAACATGATGAATGAGTAGGGTTGTTAATAGGAAGCACTTAACCAATATAACATGATGAACGAATGGGGTTAAGCTAAGGGGAAACACTTAACCAATTACAACATGATTGAATGAGAAGGGTTAAGTTAATAAGAAACACTTAACCAACATAACATGATGTTTGGCTGGGTTAAGTTAACTTGAATGGATGGATAAACGAATAGACCCTAGAAAACCCTAGTAACGGGAACCCATTTCAACAGTAACCCACATAGATGTATCACGGCACCCTGAACTAGGCAGGGCGGGGAACAATTACTGGGCTGACTATAAGCGGTCAAAATAGCGGTAGGGGGTGCAATAATGTAGTTCCGACGGAGTATGGGCGTGCACGTGCTCCAGAGTCGAAAAGCAGGCACTGGGCATCAGTAGTATACACTGTGCGTCTTAAATCTTGTCGGGTCGCTATCATAGGGATTGATACACCTTATGGTGGGACCAGCACAGGGTATCTACACGCAATAGAGGGCCGATTGACACAGACACAAGAAAAATTAATACAAGTAGGGAGCCGAATCGATAGGGTAGTAAGGGTACATCTAATATCTTCATGGCAATTAGGCTGATTCAGGTAAGACCCTCATACTAGATGTACACCTGAAGGCTGCCACAATTGCGGGGTTGGGATCACCTTATTTTATAACGTAGGATACTAGTTGGGACACTAGTAGGGGATACAGATCCTTTTCACAGGATATTAGTTGGGACACTAGTAGGGAATATGAATCGTTCTATAAAAGACACTAGTCAGGATGCTAGTTGGGTGGTGCAGAGAAAATAGGAAATCAGAGAAAGAACCGAAGCGCATTCAGTGTATCTTGCCTTGTCATATCAAATGGTGCGGTGTAATCTTGTAATAGTGCGGTAACATAAGGTTGGTTGAGTTGGGTAATTCCTTGGGGGTCAATCTGATGTTGATTTCGGTCTTCGGGGTTGATACTAGGGGAGTTACTCTCTTAACCGCGGTATCTTAGTAAATAGTGCGGCGTAGGAAATATCTTAATAATCAGGAGCGTAATCATCATATCCTGTTCATCTTGTGTACCTTGTCATATCTACCGATCATCATTTGTTGTCTTATTATGCTTATTATCATGGTTATTTCTGGTATTCAGTTTATTCATGTCATGATCCTTTTACCTGTTACATGCTGAATAATCACTGGACTTTCCAGGCTTTATGTCTGACTCTGTTTTGTTTTTCTCTCTTTTCTTCCGTTCCCCCTCCCCAGGTTCACAGGGAGGGAATATTACCACTTAGCTCAGTTTTCTTTCCAAGCTCGAAGATAGACGATGTATTGCTTTGGACTCTCTTTTCCGTTGCTATGGCTGGCTCATGCTTTATTGGGGAATATCATTGTCACTTTATGCTTCTTTATTTTGTTAAACAAGTCTGATGCTTTGTTGTAATGGGTATTGGTGTTTTGGTCTTGGAAAACAATCTTTGTACAAGCTGTTTTACCAAGTTGTTGTTTTTATCAAAGAAGTAAAGTTTTATTTATTTTCCGTTGTTTAAATTTTGTATGTTTTGTAATTTATCTGTTCTATACACTTATGACGCTCCACTGAAGTTAATGCATTCCCTTTGTGAATGACCTTAACTGAGGTAGGGTGTTACACGTGGTATCAGAGCTGAAGGTTACCAGAACAGATAAAGGATTTTGAAACCCGTTTTCAAAAGCATTTTTTATAAAGAAGTGTTTTCTGAAACATGTTTTAAAGAAGCATTTTTCTAAGAGAAAAGTATTGTTTTTAAAAGGCATATTCCCCAAAGCCTTATGCATTATCTTTCGATTCTCTATTTGAGTCTCTTCTTCCTTTCTTTTCGCCATAGTTTCGTAGACATGTGGCACATGTCCAGGGCGAAGTAGTGCCCAACCTCCATCTGTGGCCGCAGTAGTTTCACCTGTGGCTAATCTTCTTTCAAGCTTTCTAGGTTGCCGTGCGATGGAGGTAGTTTCAAAGAACTTGTCAATAAGCTACATAAGGATAGTAAGGATAATAATAAGAGAGTTTGGGCTAAGAAGCACAAGCCCCAGGATAGGAAGCTTGTTGATATGGCTTAATCCACGCAAAAGGAGAAAGGTGAAAAGAAAGAGGCCAAAGTGGAAGAATCACAAACAAGGGATTGGAATATAAGAAGAATGGAAGAAATAATAGATCCCACGGCAAGAGGGAGTGTCTTTTCTATGGTATAATGGGTCATTTAATTGTAGGAAGAAGAAGACAGGTGGTTGCTTTCAGTATAGTGAAGTAGGGCATCTTATCAAGGATTGTCGAAGGACAAGGACAAGGGAAAAGGACATAATCTTCTAGCGGGCAATTTCATGCACTCACGGCTAGTGTACCTAAGAGAGGTAGGAACGTTTCTGTTGAAAGTTTACTTTTTCTTTTTCAATCATCATGTTAGAACTTTGTTTGATTCTGGCGCTTCACCTTCTTTCCTATCTACTTTCATAGTTGAGTCTCTGCACCTTAGTACTTGTATAGTAGAAGATCCCATTATTGTCTCAAATCCAATTGATGGTTCGGGTCATTTATCTGTGATTTGTTTGGATTTGGGAATGTCTATACTAAGCGTTGAGTTTAGATATAATGCTTACGTTTTTGGATTCATGGGCTATGGGTTGATTCTAGGGATGGATTGGTTATCCAGTAATGGTGCCATTCTCAATTGTGAAAGGAGGGTAGTTAGACTTTTGACTTGCCTCGGTAATACCCTCGAAATCTCGTGTAACCCTAAGGGTTCTGTCATGCTTAGTTACCTAGAATCTCTTGATACATCTGTTGATAATTTGCAATATGTTCAAGTAGTCCATGAGTATCCCAATGTCTTTGATGAAGTGAAGGGTTTACCCCCAAAACGTGAAATAGATTTCCGCATATACTTGGTTGATAATGCCAACCCAGTTGCATTACCCGTACGACACATGGCTCCAAGGGAAAGGAAAGAGCTCAGGAAGAAAGTTAAAGAGTTGCTTGAAAAAGGGTTCATAAGGCGGAGAATTTCTAAATAGGGTGCTCCGGTAGTATTCGCTACTAAGGCGGATGGTTCACTTCGCTTATGCATGTATTTTAAAGAATTAAACAAGCCGACTAAGAAAAATAGGCAACCACTTCCAAGAATAGATGATTTGTTTGACCAGCTTGTAGGTGCGTCTATTTTCTCCTAACTAGATTTGGCTACAGGTTTTCATCAGCTGAGGACAGTATAGACAAGATTGCTTTAGGGACCCCTGACGGTTTCTTTAAGTGGCTCGTCATGTCTTTCGGTTGGACGAATGTGCCCGCTTATTTTGATGACTTAATGAGTAGGGTGTTTAGGGAGTTCCTTAATAAGTTTGTAGTAGTCTTCGTGGACGATATCTTGATTTTCTCAAAGAACGAGGAAGAACTTGCTTTGGATTTAAGAGAAGTCATGGATACACTTCGAGCACATCAACTTAAGGCAAAGTTCTCCAAAATGTCATTTTTAGAGAGAAGAAGTAAGGTTTCTAGGACATGTGGTGTCCAAAGAAGGGATAGCAGTAGATCCCGCAAAAAGTAGTTGCGGTGCAAGACTGGAAGGTCCTAAGGAATGCAACAGAAGTAAGAAGCTTTCTTGGACTAGCGGGCTAATATGGGAAGTTCATTAAGAACTTTGCGAAGGTATTAGCCCCACTTACTAGAATAACGAAGAAGAATCTAACCTTTGCTCGGGGTATTGATTATGATGTCGCTTTCCAACGATCTAAGAGGGCTCTTACAATGGCCCTGGTTTTGACTTTTACCTTACAGTAGTAAAAGGTTTACGGTATACACGGATGCATGCGGCACGGGACTAGGCGCCATTTTTATAAGAAGGAAGGGTAAGGTCGTAGTGGAAGCCTTAAGAATAAAAAGGTTGACTTCAAGTCCTCTTTAGGTGGAAAGGAAAAATTCATAATATATCAACCCTTGATTTTAAAACCTTCGGTTAAGTTAGCAGTCTGCATCGCTAGGAATAAAACCTACGCTTTTGGATCAAATAGGGACTTCACAAAGAAAAGACTCTCAGATAGTTGATGCAATGGATAAGTTAAGTTAAGAAGATACCTCTACTCACCTTAATAAATGCACTTGGTAACATGTTTAGCATCTGTTTATTTTCAAGAGATAGTTCTTCTACATGGAATACCCTCTAGTGAATTTTGAAGACCCTTTGAGGAAATGTTTGCATGACACAGTAGAAGTTGTAGTCCTAAGTATACTAGAAGAAGAAAGGGTGGAACAAGAGGGGACAGTGAAATGAGTTCCAACTCATACTTTGGAAATAGAAATTAAGAAGCTACACAATCGTGAAGTTAAGACAGTCAGAGCACAATGGGGTGAAGCTCAAGAAGAAGGCTGAAGACTAGATACGTGCATCTTACCCTTTTTGAGGGTATATCCTTGATCTCTCTTTTTCTGTAAAGTTTATTTGCATGCTAGTCTTTATTTTTTAAGTATATTCTCTCGGTCCTATCCCCGATCCTTAGGTAGAATCCAATGGATGTAAACATGTGCTTGAGACATGTTATGTTTGGTGGATGCAAGTGGATGTAAGTGTTTGCTAATGGTTGCTCGTGGATGCATATACACACACATTAGGCACTAGATCGACTCCGTCACATCCATATTGCATATGCATGAGTGGATTTGTATATATATGGATTGAAACTTGATGTGATATCATATGGATGATGCATTTGAATGGATTATTGTGCACTCATATAGATGTTATAAAGTATCATAGGAATAACCGCATACATGTTGGACTCATGGCACTAACATAATTCGCATTAAGGAGGTCAACTGAATCAGTAGACCGCCTGATCTTTTGCATTAGTATTGGGACATGTACACACACCCTTGCATATGTTCATAAAGCATTAGAAATCCTTTTAAGGACAAAGGGTTCCTATGATTGAATGGTTGAGTAGATGAATGTTGGATGGTAGGATATGCATTCTTCTTGATTTGGAGATTTCATGGACCAAATCCTTTAAGGAGGGGAGAATGTAACACCCCGTATTTTCTACGAATATTAAATTAACAAATTTAAGAACATTTAATTTTTAGAAGAAGAATTAAGTGAAACGGGTTGCGTTATTGCGTTTGTCTCGGAATTCTGCTTGAGATAGAGTTTGAATTTGCATAAATCGGGCTTCGTATGAAGAACTTATGGAGTTCAGAAGATTTCAAGTTTAAACAGAAATTAAATTAAAATAATAATCAAAGGTCAAAACTGTTCAAAATTCGAAATTCAGTCAGAGCGGGCTGAGTGGGAAATTACCCGCTCAGAGGTGTCGACCCCCCCATCCCCCCCCCCCCCCGGGGGAGTCGATATAGGTGTCAACCCCCTATAGGGGTGTCGACATAGGTGTCGACCCCCCTATAGGGAGTCAACCCCTTTGAGATCCTCTTCCAGTGACGAATTTTTGAAGCCCTAAGTTGATGTGGCCTTCTCTGACTGGCCTATGACTAATTTCTGCGGTATTAGGGCTTATGTGTCATGTATGGTTGGCTGGGTGACACATCTCTCTTTGGTTTGATGGCTCTGATTTCTCCTAGACTAATCTAAAGGCTAGAATTGAACCTAGAATTCTATATAATCACCCCAAACCTCAATCCTAAAATTCATTCTATGAAGCCATCATGTTGTTCATCTACAAACTAGCCTAGCCTCCATTCATCTACCCCCAACTAGAGAATCAAATTCAAACTAGGAATCAATTAGAAGAACTAGAGAATCAAACGTTTACATCAAAGGATAGCTTTTCAAATTCAGAAATCAGATCCCAGAAATCAAGATCCATCCTTTTTCTATAAGTACAGTTATCGTTTAGATGTGAACACCTAATAAGAAATCATGACAGTAATAACTGGATCTAGAACTATGCCTAATTTTATTTGTGCCTATCCTTTTGTCAATTCTGAATTGCCTATGCCTATGAGACTATTGTGATTGATGTAATGACACCTATCGTGCCTATGAGACTATTGTGATTGATATAGTGAAACCTAGCATGCCTATGAGACTGTTGGATTGACAAAATGGAACCTATCGTGCCTATGGAACTGTTGTGATTGATTTATAATGTTGTACATCCTATGCCTATGAGACTATTGGACTGACACAATTGAACCTACCATGCTGTATATGCTAATTACATGATAAGTTATATTCATACTTGCTTACATGTTTAGATCCAAGCTAGTACCCATGTTTAAGATCTATATAAGTTCATGCTTATACAATTAGATCTATGCTAGTTCGCATGTTAACTGGATTTAACTTAAATGTAAGATCACGTTCATGTGCTTAATTAAGTTTATGTTGTTCTATCCCAAATTTATACTACGCTTGTTGATCTATATTGCTTATGCCTATTAGAATTTTACATGCCCCTTTCTTTTCCCTTTTGTTTATAAGTTAGGCTAATTTGCGAGCCTAACGTTCTATGTGAATTATGCGAACGAATAACAGGGGAGACGTTAGGGAAGAATATTAAACTACATGATATTGGCATAAATTGGCTCATAATCATGTAAACAATTAGTAGCATGAAATGGTAGAATTTGTATAAGTAGAATTATGGACAATAATTTAGAGGGTAAATGGGATATGACTTGATTTGACAATACTTGTGGATAATTTACATATAAACATGAATGGTAAATATGTAAATTGATTAAAAGCTGAATATGCCTAACCCGAGGTTAGATTGAGTTGCGGTGTAAGACTGCCCGGAACCGCCTGGCACATCCAGCGACCGCAACAATATAGATCTAATGTGAGAGATTAGCGCATTAAGCCCGAAAAACCCAAGGTTAGATTGAGTTGTGGTGTAAAACTTCATGGAACTGCCCGGCACATCCAGCGACCGCAACAATACATATCTAATGTGAGAGGTTGGTGCTTTAATGAATGAATTAAAGCTAAGGAACAGACATGCTAAGAATGGTAGGGTTAAGTTAACACAATAGGGCAACACTTAACCAATGTAACATGACAAGTGGTAGGGTTAAGTTAACACAAGAGGGCAACACTTAACCAATATAACATGATGTGTGATAGGGTTAAGTAACATAAGAAGGCAACACTTAACCAATACAACATGATGTGTGATAGGGTTAAGTAACACAAGAAGGCAACACTTAACCAATGTAACATGACAAGTGGGTGGGTTAAGTTAACTTGACTGGATTGATGATACTTAACCAATATAACATGATGAACAAGTGGGGTTTAGTTAATGGGAAACACTTAACCAATATAACATGATGAACGAGTGGGGTTAAGCTAAGGGGAAACACTTAACCAATTACAACATGATTGAATGAGAAGGGTTAAGTTAATAAGAAACACTTAACCAACATGACATGACATGTGGATGGGTTAAGTTAACTTGAATGGATGGATAACACTTAACCAATTTGGGGGGGGGGGGGAATACGAATAGACCCTAGAAAACCCTAGTAACGGGGACCCATTTCAGCAGTAACCCACATAGATGTATCATGGTATCCTAAACTAGGCAGGGTGGGCCACGATTACTAGGCTGATTATAAGTGGTCAAATAGCGGCATGGGGTGCAGCAGTGTAGTTCCGACGGAGTATGCGCGTGCACGTGCTCCGGAGTGGAAAAGCAGGCAGTGGGCATCAGTAGTATACACCGTGCATCTTGTATCATGTCGGGTCGCTATCATAGGGATTGATACCCCTTATGGTGGGACAAGCACATGGTATCTACACGCAAGAGAGGGCCGATTGACACAGACACAAGAAAAATTAATACAAGTAGGGAGCCGAATCGATAGGGTAGTAAGGGTACATCTAATATCTTCATGGCAATTAGGCTGGTTGAGGTAAGATCCTCATACTAGATGTACACCTGAAGGCTACCACAATTGCGGGGTTGGGATCACCTTATTTTATAACATACGATACTAGTTGGGACACTAGTAGGGGATACAGATCCTTTTCACATAATACTAGTTGGGACACTAGTAGGGAATACAAATCGTTCTATAAAAGACACTAGTTAGGATGCTAATTGGGTGGTGCAGAGAAAATAGGAAATCAGAGAAAGAACCGAAGCGCATTTAGTGTATCTTGCCTTGTCATATCAAATGGTGCGGTGTAATCTTGTAATAGTGCGGTAACATAAGGTTGGTTGAATTGGGTAATTCCTTGGGGGTCAATCTGATGTTGATTTCGGTCTTCGGGGTTGATACTCAGGGAGTTACTCTCTTAACCAAGGTATCTTAGTAAACAGTGCGGTGTAGGAAATATCTTAATAATCAGGAACGCAATCATCATATCATGTTCATCTTGTGTACCTTGTCATATCTAACGATCATCATTTGTTGTTTTGTTATGCTTATTATCATGGTTATGTCTAGTATTCAGTTTATTCATGTCATGATCCTTTTACCTGTTTACATGCTGAATAATCACTGGACTTACCAGGCTTTATGTCTGACTCTGTTTTGTTTCACTCTCTTTTCTTCCGTCCCCTCTCCCCCCAGGTTCACAGGGAGGGAATATTACCACTTAGCTCAGTTTTCTTTCCCAACTCGAAGATAGACGATGTATTGCTTTGGACTCTCTTTTCTGCTGCTATGGCTGGCTCATGCTTTATTGGGGAATATCATTATCATTTTATGCTTCTTTATTTTGTTAAACAAGTCAGATGCTTTGTTGTAATGGGTATTGGTGTTTTGGTGTTGGAAAACAATCTTTGTACAAGTTGTTTTACCAAGCTGCTGTTTTTATCAATGAAGTAAAGTTTTATTTATTTTCCATTGTTTAAATTTTGTCTGTTTTGTAATTTATTTGTTCTATACACTTATGACGCTCCACTGGAGTTAATGCATTCCCTTTGTGAGTGACCTTAACGGAGGTAGGGTGTTACAGGAGTTGAGTTCTTCTCTAGTGTTTGGTAGATTGGTTTGTTAATCAACATATTCTTGTATACTTTATTAATGAAGTTTGATAGCTGTTTTATCGCTCACTAAGATTGTTGTCTGACTCAAGGTTTGATGTTTCCCTCTTATTACCTTGGGTTGTTCATCCGGTTGTGGATGGGCAGACTAGGTGGCAGGTGACAAGCGATTAGTGAGGATGATGTTGCAGTTCAGAGGCAAGCTGGAGGCTTACGTACCAGTTTTATAACTATCTACTATTCTGTTTCCACTGTTTGAGTTACTCTTTGAGTGTTGTAGTGAGACTTTATGTACATACTTTGGTATTTCCTATGATGTTTGGATAATCTTTCAGGATGTTGTGAAAGTTTCAAAAGTTTGTTATATGATGCTTCACTATTATTACCTGTTGTATATTCCCTACTATATTTTATCCTTGCGTTGTGAGTTCTATGACAGGTATCGATTGTGTTTACCTACCTATGATGATCGTCCATAGCTGCCTAACACACCTTTTAGAGCATTATTCCTCTTGTTTAGTGCAGGGGTTGTGGGCGGTCATCACAATTATAAATAATTTCAACTGACATGGCATCCCTCCCTCTGAAAATCTGATTAACATACATATCACGTAGCCCAAGTTTACAACATGGACTCCCTTTATATGAGCAACACTAATAAACAGGAGTACGTGAAAGTAAATCTAAAATTCTTTTCAGACTTTCAGAGAGTGGCATCCCATGCTAATTACAATATACTCATTATTAACACAACATATGATAACTCAATTTAGCACATTCCTGGCTGCCTTGAGTAGATGCCATGTCCATACATTAATTATATAGCATGACACTCTCTTGGGCCTAAACACACACATGGCAGAATCATATCCAATACACAGTACACACACAAATATTTGTCCCTACAAATTACAGTGTACATATTTTATCATATGTTTATTTACACTTGGCATGCAAAAACTTACAAACTTATACATTTTGAAATCAGTTTACACAACTTATGATATACATTTTTACAGCTTCAAAAATGCAGTTTCTAGTTACATCAATACCACTAAAATCATACAAAACCACAAATTGTATAATACTACAACCTAAATATATAGCATCAAATAAGCCTTTTACTGCCAAATCTTTAGTCCCCTCTTTTCATCAACTGATTATGTATCATACCTGTACAAATACTAAGGTTGCCTCATTATAAAATGAGACACCCCAAGATATACAAAAGCACATAAGGGGTTAGACATGTTGTCCGGTATGAGTGTATCTCTAAAATTAAACAACAAGTAAAATAATGGTTTAACTTACAATGTGCAAAACTATGTGTACACCTTTTTCTATATTCTGCAACTTTAAGCAAATCATACCATACGCCTATTAAACTATTCAAATAAATATATCTGGTCATGTGTTCATCAAACAAGGCACACATAAATTAAATAGTCCAAACAAATCTATATTGCAGGTCAGGTGATTAACTTCCAACTTAATTGCATTCAACCAATTATGATGAATTAGCTAACTTACATACATATTAATCATGGCATATATATATATATATATATATTCAAAGCATTCATATATATATATATAATCATATCAGTTAAACATCTTCGCTCTTATTGGGAAATTTATTTTATAAGTCATTTGGCAATTTAACACTTCAGTGTACAAATCTCTATTGTAATTCTCAGTTTAAACCAATCATTACACAAACAGATTAAAAATGTCCAAACAATGATATAGTCTGGTCGTCTCTACTGAGTGATTTTCAAGTATTGATATATTTGTATTCAGGCTAGCATGGGCATACTATTTCCATACTTGATGAATTTTTACTGCTAGAGCAAAATATAGGAACATATTGATAAGCACAAAAGAATATGCACAACAAATTGCGCACACACCCATGTAATACATATACATAGCAGTTTATGCGTTGCCAATCAGGATGTGTGCATTTCTCATACACACACACACACACACACACACACACATATATATATATATATACATATACATATATATCCATTTAATTTCAGAATCACTTAAGCATTTATATTAGCTAACACATGTATATTTAAGTATTAACCTGCCTATAGTATATAGGCAATGTTAATATTAACATGCATCTTACTTTTTGATATAGATATATACACACACATTTCCATGCAAATATACATATATCCGTTCAATTTCCATTTGGCATTTCATATATATATATATATATATATATATATATATGTGTGTGTGTGTGTGTGTGTGTGTGTGTGTGTGTATGTATGCATGCACTTCCATTCATACATACATATGTGTATGCTTTGTTTCATATTCATTTGACACATTATTCCTATATATGTGTGTGTGTGTATATATATATACATACATAAACATTTTTATGCTTGCATACATATACATACAAGCATGCCTTTCTATTAGAATATACAACTTTCTTTTCTGAGAATAAATCACTTAATCATATATGCACATAGAATCCTTATTTTCAAGGATAAGCCAAATTATTCAGTCATGAATAAGGGATGCAAACAAACATTTAATGCCTTTTCAGTTTTTAAATCTACATTTATTCCATTTATACATATACTTGACATGCATTTCCTTTTTATAACTTATTAAGTGATACGGGTTGAATTTGTGCTTCGGATTGGCTAACAAGGAAGCAAGGCACTTCATACATAAATCTGAAGTCAACCAAATCCACACAACAATTCATACAGGTGAAAGCCAAGCATCCACAACAATTCACATACAAATCTGGAAACACGTCATCCAAACAAGCACAAGCATTATGCAAACGTACATATATTATATCGATTCAACTAGCAGCTAACAAAGTAAACAATCAGTACTAGTATTTCAATCACATCAATGCACATACATGGGAAGAGCTACCTGAATTAGGTCTTAGCACCAATTAAAGGGAAATACACTCACCTTAAAACTCGATTTCACCCTCTTAGGTCTCAATTAGGCTTTTGAACTCTCGGATATGCTGCTGCCATCCCTCCCGGATCCTTCTTCCTCATGAATCTGTCTCCACTCTGAGGCGAGATGATTTACTTAAGATTTTCCACTAATTTTATTGCTAGATCTTCTGCCATTTTTCTGTTTCCTTTTTATTTTGTATTGAACGAGAGAAATGAATCGTGGACTATTTTTTGCTTTTATTTACATTGTACAAAGGTACATCTAGGTTTTTAATCATTTGATAATTCCCTTTTTGCCACTAGGATTTTAATATTAGCTTATTACAACACTTAAACCCATTTTCATAACACTTAGGCTAATTCTCATGTCACACACAATATACAAATAAGCATGTATATTTTTTCCATAAATTTAACCATGCACAATTATATATATATACACACACACACACACACACACACACACCATATACACCCGAAATATATACATAGACTTAATTATAATCAACATAATTAGGGTCACAAAATTTTGGGTTATCACATTGCTATTATGAGTATGATCCTGGTTGTCAACCAGAGACATCAACGAGCAACCCTCTCACTCCGAAGATTTATGTCTTCTAAACATTTTATAAGCATCCCTGCAAATTAGTTTTCGATGCAAATCAGTTTTCGATGCAAATTAGTTTTCGAACACAAAGTTGGTTCGGAGTGGTTTTAGGTCTAGTTATCATCCCGGTCTCTTTGAACTACACGTCAAATGTCAAAATGGAATATTAATTTGATAGTCGATACTATAACTATCAAATAAAACAGTATTGGATCAGTACTTCAATAGCTCAGGCACCTTTTAAATTAAAACCATTCATTCAAACCATTCTGTCGATTCTTATAAATCGATTTCATATTCTCATCACAGTGGGATAAGCATATTCTCATATCTCACTTGTTTTCATTACTTTGAAAACATTAATCATACCTTCATCTTTTATAATAAACGAATTCACAAAACTTATTTTTATTTCCTTTACTTCGAAGTATCGCTATATATAACTAATAGGTATAGATTTCATCGTTAAATCTTATATGGGGCATATTAATGTCATGCAACACATTTATTATTATATAAACCCAAACGGCTTATCTAACTTTAACTTTGAAGATTTCAATTTATAATTACACTTATGGAAGTAATAAATAAATTACCAATATTTACTTCCATTTCAAATTCGTATAACCTTTCATTTATATTACCCCAAAAATCATATTTATTCACTTATTTCATTGGAATAAGCATATTCACAAAATCATATTATATTTTCATTGCTTTGAAAATATCCTTATATGCTTTACTCTATGGTATAAGTATTATCACATTTCTTCTTTGGTTAACGATGTTATATAATACATCATTTATTACAAAACCAAGTAGCTTTATTTAAATTCCATACTATTTCGATTCTATATATATACATATTAATGAATGGTATACATTAAATTACCAATCTTATATGACCAAATAATGTTATGAAATACATTGTTTATTATAACCACAAATGGTTTATTTAGCTTATAAACTTTGAAATTTAAAGTTTATAATATACCTTATGGAAATAATAAATTTCATTTCCAATTTCACCTTCGTTTCGAACTAATACCATCCCAAGGATAATTATAAAGTCGTTCAAATAAGGGTATTTTATTTACCTCTCAGACCTTGCCTTGACAACATTCTTACCTTTAGAATAGATAGAAGTAAATTCCATCAACTTTTTTTGATTTAATTATTTAGTAATCACTTAAAAAATTCATCGCCTAAGCTTATAATTCTTTTATAAATTTTGCTTATAAAGTTTCGATTCCATTATAAATAGAATCCTTTATAATGATCCTTTTTAAGACTTATTGCAAAACTTTCTTGATGTAACGACCCGTGTTTTTCGACCATTTGAATATGAATATTTAAATTAGTTTTAAATATTATATTGGGAATATTAATGGAATTTAATATTTAATTCGATAATAAAACGAAGTTGAACGTTAATTTTACTTATATAATATAAAACGAGCTCAAAATGGCGTGCAGTTCGTAATATTTGGTTTTGAACTTCAACTGAGAATACAGGATTCGATATAAGTCGGATTTCTGTGAAACAAGACACGTTGGAACCGTATTGACGATAATTTTCATATGAAAGAGAAAAATCTAGATTTCGTGTTATAGTTTGATAGTTATGGCCAAATCAAATTTTGAAATAGTCGCTATGGAAAACCGTTATTTAATTATAGGCCTTTAAAATGGCCGTTTTGCAAACGGACTCAGATTTCGACGAAATCAGTTTCATTAGAACCGTATCGCTAAATTATTGTACGGTGGTGAATTGCGTGGAAAACCGATATCGTATGTGACCACGGTAGCCGTAAACGCCCGTTCAATTTTCTATAGCGCGTATTTAAATAAATAAAGGGGTATCTGGGCATAACTTGAGAGGACGATCAAATTAGGCCACGAAACCAGTTCCGCTGAGTTCGTAGCGTCGATTAGAGTCAAGATATGTATATAGTTTGTTATTTTTAGAGATCGAGAAATTTGGCGTTAAAAAGGGTAGGGCGGTTCGAGGTAAAAATAGCCTACCGGGGCAACAGTCTCAGAATACGACGAAATTAGTGTCGTTGGGTTCGTATCGAAAAGTTATTGTCAGACTTCGCAGTTTCGGGTTGATTTGATTTATCTGGTGATCATGGAAAATTTAAATGCGTGTTCATTTCTGGTTTTATAAAGGAAATTTTTTCATATGACCTCGGATTTCGACGAAACTTTTCCCATTGGATCCGGAATACCTTTTTACACTGAGATTAGTTTTTTTATCAGTAGACGGAAGTCGGTTGTGGGAGTTTCTGCGTGTTACTTCACCGTAAGGTTTCGTAAAATAATAGTTAATTAAATTATTACCCTATATATGTATTTAAACAGCTACCCTCAAGCAGCAGACCAATATGTATACAGAATGACATATGCACTGGTACACGGCTAGGCTGTTTTTCTGCTCAACCATCACCCTGAATCGCACATGCCTATACCGTACCTTCACCATCACCCTGACCTGTATGGTCACCTCGCGCGTCTTCTCCATCAACTGACCTTCCCTAGCTAGCCGCAAACCTACTATTCTGAAACGTGGTGGCCAAGGCTCGTCGGCTATATAAGCAGACGATTTCCACGCACATGCTCCACCATTTTTCATATTTGGTTCGAGCAAACCAGAAGAAGAAAAAAAAAAAGGGGCCGAAAGGGTGCAGAACGGAAGGGAACACACGTGAAGTTTGGACGCCAAAGGGCAGGTGATGGTTTACTGCTGCATGAGGGAGTTTTAATGCGTGGAAGCTGTGAAAGATCGGGATGGAGCTGTTAAACAAAGGGATCAGCCTAATTTTGCCTAACCTAGGTCATTAACGGTATCAACCTTTAATTAGGAAATTATTTAGGTTAAAACCACATTTAAGGAATTGATTTATTGCAATCACCATTGGGACTATGCAGGAGGGAGCGGGCACTAAGAACTGACGAATGGATGTGAGCATGAACGAGAGAGGCAGAAGACATTGGGCTTGTAACCGAACGGATATTAGAAAGTAATTAACTATATTAACTTTTAATTAAGGAATTTAACACTTAATTAATTATTTTGCCTCTAAATTGATATCTCGTATGTACCAGGTGTTGAGTGTAACGAGAACAAATGAAGACAAAGCAGGAATTGAGAGTTTTATCAAAAATAAATTAAAGTAATTAGTTTTTAAATTAATGTGATTTAGGAAAATCGACTTTAATTTAAAATTGTAAACTCAAAAAAAAAAAATATAATAATATAACTAATTCGTATGTTTACAGAACGGAATAAATCCAGTTGCAAAGGAATCGCTGGAAAGGGCACCACGTTATAGATCAGTTTTGAACAGTGATGAGGACGACAGGGATTCTTCAGTTAAATTAAACATCGTTTAATTTAACTGTTACCGAACCATTTCAACGAAAAATCAAATCAAGGTGAGTTAAACTCACTCAGTTTTTCCCATTTATATTTTATATAAATTGGGTTTTTATTTTGTGTGCTCTGCTTGCTGATGGTTGCATGTTTGCTAATTATACATGTGTCTGTTGATTTAACCGATGAAATTAAACCGTGTTTAATTTCAGTGAAATTCCAAATCGTTATTTTTAACGATTGGTTCCAATAAAGGTAACTCACCTTGGTTGGTCACGTTTATTTATAAACGTGTTTAAATGGTTGAATTGTTTGAATTGCTTATGGTTGATGATAAATGGTCGTTGTTTAATTTATCAGTTAAACAAAACTGAACCGTCTGATTTGAGATAACCATTTGAATACAGGGAAGAACAGGTTGGAGGGATCCAACCGGATTCCTCAAATGTATTATTTATTTTCATATGATCATATATGAACTGATCTGTTTGTATGATTGATTTGATGGTTGATTATTGACTGGATATTCAACATCTGTTTGGTTTAAACCAATGGGCGATATTGGTTAAGTGTTTGGCAGAGTATGGCCTTTAAAACCAATCGAGTTATAGATATTGATTCACCGACAGGTGAATCGATAGAGTTGAGGTTATAAAATTTATTTTATAACCAGATTTAGATTTGAATTATATTATTTGAATAAAAGTTATTTAAGAGAAATAAATAAATATTTTATTTGTTTAAGACTTTGATTTGTTATGAATTTATTTTGCAAAGAAAATGCTGATGATAATCAGATTTACCAGTTGAAGAATAAGAAATGAATTAAATGGTTAAACCTTGAAAAATTGTTTTGTAAAGAAAACAGATAATTAGAATCTATCTAAATTAATTATATTTTTAATTTAAAGCGAGGATTGTTGAAATCGGTTAATGAGATAATCAAGTTTTTGAGTTAATCGACCGTTTGGAATTAGAATTGTTTATCAAGTTAATGTGTTTTGACTAAAATAGTTAAATGAATATTGTTTGAATTTAAATAAGGATTTAAAAGGGATTTAATATTTAATTTAGTTAATAAAGGGATTAACTACTAAAGTAGTTAATGTTTGAAATAAGTTATTATTTTAATTAATGATGAAGTTAGGAATATATTTTTAAATGGGAATTCATTTAAAAGTGACCGAATGTGAGATGCAAGCCAATTGAATGGTGAAAGGAAATAAACGTACTCAATTATATGAATTAAGTGAAAGGAGATTACGATAAAAGGGTTTATTATAAACCAGAGGTTTTAAGTGAGATTTAAAGTGTAAAGCGTTAACTTTACATTAACGTTACGTGAGAGTGAAATCAAGTAAAAATGGGACAAAGTGGATAAGGGTTGAAAATAATTGAAAGGGGATCGGTAGAAAGTGAAATTTGGGGATAAAGAAATGGGTCGTAAGATTGTATAAATAAACCCAATTTATAAATGGGATTTGTTTTGAGACTGGAGTGAAATTTTGGTGTTGGATTACAACTGATATTTATCCAAGGATAAGAATGTTGTTGATCAAGGTCAGAGAGGTAATTAAAATACCCCAACTCATTGCTTGCTGTGTGCTTGGTCGCATGATAGGGGGTTCTCGCTTCGCGTTAGGTGGCGGACGGGAGACTCTTACCCCTACCTGTCCCGAAAATGTGGGTTGGTTGTGAAGTCGAAAGGCTGGCCGTAAAATGAGTTGGTGGGGTACCATTGTAAGCCACGGGGGGAGGTTAGCCCTCTAACTTGGGGGTTGGAGGGATGGTTGAAAAGCCTACCGAAAATTCCCGGTTCGTTACAGTGGTATCAGAGCTTAAGGTTAAGTAAGTACCTTGGCTCTGTGGCGTGACTCAGTAGAGATGGGGTTAGTAATACCCTAGATTGAGTTTGAGTGTATATATATGAGCGCGTATTTGTAAATTGATATAAAAACTGTTTATATTGTGTCGATTGGTTTGTCGAGTAATTTATGAATTCTGGTCGATACAGTAATGCAAACTGTGTCGATAAGTGTTTCTAAACTCTTGAATAGAATAATTCGACACAGTATGTTTTTGAAAGAGGGTAAATGAAATAATTTTACCCAAAGTATATTTTGATATAGAGGAAATATATATATTGTAATTATAATATATTGGATGTGTTGGTTGTGATTATAATCCAATAAAATTATAAAATGTAAAATGGTTATATATAACCAATCAGAATTCATATAGGTGAAATATATGAAAATTAGAGGAGTTAAATCTGAATTTAAATCAGAATTGGAATTAAAACTTGGAAATTTGGACAAGTGATTGAAAATGGAATTGGACTTAATATATGAGAATTTTAAAATCCTGGGAGGTTTTTAAATTGTTTTACAAGCCTTGGGAATGATATTTTGAAAAGATTTCAAAATGGAAATGTTTAAATATGATTTTGAATGGTTATATAGTATTGAACTCACTTCGACAACTGGAAAATAGATTCCGATGATGTGCGCGCCATTATCGGTGTTCATTTTCAAGTTCTAAGTGACGGATTACTACCAAAGGTTTTGTTTTGAATTGCTTTGAGAAAGACAAGTTGGTTGAATCCTGAAAAAGATTATTTGATTTTTGAAAGAGCTGAACTGTTTGAAAACTCCCAGGGAAATTGTTTGAACAAAAACAAAATTAAATAGAAATTGGGAAAGCAAATATGAATTGAACTGAAACCAATTAACTAGAAATTGAATCGGGATATAATATATCAAGTAGAATCAGATTTTGAATTGGGAGACAGGAATCTGAAATGGTATTGGACTGGTAAGTTAAGAGTTGGAATTGGTAATGAATGAAAATTGAGTTAAGAATGGAATTTGGCTTGGACGCGTGAAGGATTTGGTTCTGAGGATAAAGTTGGAATTTTGGGGATGCATTTGTATATGCTGACAGGGCAGCAGATGGAAAGAATATAATGATAGGCCCGACAAAAGGTACACGTTTATTTTATATGGGTTTGATGATTTATGAGCCGATTTGGCAAGCCACTTGACTGTTTTATTTTCTTTTGAATTGGAGAAGGCCCAGAGAGGCGAGTTGTGGTTGTACCGATTGAGCCATACAGAGGAGGTGCTGGCGAATTTTTTTGAAATTTAATGTGTTAGAAAATTTTCAATATTTTTGAAAATATTTATTTACAATATTGAATTGATTTTGATTTAAACAAAATTGGATTTGAATGTTAATGAATTTATAACGTTCTTTCTTACCTTAGCAATTTCGAGGACGAAATTATTTTAAGGGGGGAAGAATGTAACGACCCGTGTTTTTCGACCATTTGAATATGAATATTTAAATTAGTTTTAAATATTATATTGGGAATATTAATGGAATTTAATATTTAATTCGATAATAAAACGAAGTTGAACGTTAATTTTACTTATATAATATAAAACGAGCTCAAAATGGCGTGCAGTTCGTAATATTTGGTTTTGAACTTCAACTGAGAATACAGGATTCGATATAAGTCGGATTTCTGTGAAACAAGACACGTTGGAACCGTATTGACGATAATTTTCATATGAAAGAGAAAAATCTAGATTTCGTGTTATAGTTTGATAGTTATGGCCAAATCAAATTTTGAAATAGTCGCTATGGAAAACCGTTATTTAATTATAGGCCCTTAAAATGGCCGTTTTGCAAACGGACTCAGATTTCGACGAAATCAGTTTCATTAGAACCGTATCGCTAAATTATTGTACGGTGGTGAATTGCGTGGAAAACCGATATCGTATGTGACCACGGTAGCCGTAAACGCCCGTTCAATTTTCTATAGCGCGTATTTAAATAAATAAAGGGGTATCTGGGCATAACTTGAGAGGACGATCAAATTAGGCCACGAAACCAGTTCCGTTGAGTTCGTAGCGTCGATTAGAGTCAAGATATGTATATAGTTTGTTATTTTTAGAGATCGAGAAATTTGGCGTTAAAAAGGGTAGGGCGGTTCGAGGTAAAAATAGCCTACCGGGGCAACAGTCTCAGAATACGACGAAATTAGTGTCGTTGGGTTCGTATCGAAAAGTTATTGTCAGACTTCGCAGTTTCGGGTTGATTTGATTTATCTGGTGATCATGGAAAATTTAAATGCGTGTTCATTTCTGGTTTTATAAAGGAAATTTTTTCATATGACCTCGGATTTCGACGAAACTTTTCCCATTGGATCCGGAATACCTTTTTACACTGAGATTAGTTTTTTTATCAGTAGACGGAAGTCGGTTGTGGGAGTTTCTGCGTGTTACTTCACCGTAAGGTTTCGTAAAATAATAGTTAATTAAATTATTACCCTATATATGTATTTAAACAGCTACCCTCAAGCAGCAGACCTATATGTATACAGAATGACATATGCACTGGTACACGGCTAGGCTGTTTTTCTGCTCAACCATCACCCTGAATCGCACATGCCTATACCGTACCTTCACCATCACCCTGACCTGTATGGTCACCTCGCGCGTCTTCTCCATCAACTGACCTTCCCTAGCTAGCCGCAAACCTACTATTCTGAAACGTGGTGGCCAAGGCTCGTCGGCTATATAAGCAGACGATTTCCACGCACATGCTCCACCATTTTTCATATTTGGTTCGAGCAAACCAGAAGAAGAAGAAAAAAAAAAAGGGGGCGAAAGGGTGCAGAACGGAAGGAAACACACGTGAAGTTTGGACGCCAAAGGGCAGGTGATGGTTTACTGCTGCATGAGGGAGTTTTAATGCGTGGAAGCTGTGAAAGATCGGGATGGAGCTGTTAAACAAAGGGATCAGCCTAATTTTGCCTAACCTAGGTCATTAACGGTATCAACCTTTAATTAGGAAATTATTTAGGTTAAAACCACATTTAAGGAATTGATTTATTGCAATCACCATTGGGACTATGCAGGAGGGAGCGGGCACTAAGAACTGACGAATGGATGTGAGCATGAACGAGAGAGGCAGAAGACATTGGGCTTGTAACCGAACGGATATTAGAAAGTAATTAACTATATTAACTTTTAATTAAGGAATTTAACACTTAATTAATTATTTTGCCTCTAAATTGATATCTCGTATGTACCAGGTGTTGAGTGTAACGAGAACAAATGAAGACAAAGCAGGAATTGAGAGTTTTATCAAAAATAAATTAAAGTAATTAGTTTTTAAATTAATGTGATTTAGGAAAATCGACTTTAATTTAAAATTGTAAACTCAAAAAAAAAAATATAATAATATAACTAATTCGTATGTTTACAGAACGGAATAAATCCAGTTGCAAAGGAATCGCTGGAAAGGGCACCACGTTATAGATCAGTTTTGAACAGTGATGAGGACGACAGGGATTCTTCAGTTAAATTAAACATCGTTTAATTTAACTGTTACCGAACCATTTCAACGAAAAATCAAATCAAGGTGAGTTAAACTCACTCAGTTTTTCCCATTTATATTTTATATAAATTGGGTTTTTATTTTGTGTGCTCTGCTTGCTGATGGTTGCATGTTTGCTAATTATACATGTGTCTGTTGATTTAACCGATGAAATTAAACCGTGTTTAATTTCAGTGAAATTCCAAATCGTTATTTTTAACGATTGGTTCCAATAAAGGTAACTCACCTTGGTTGGTCACGTTTATTTATAAACGTGTTTAAATGGTTGAATTGTTTGAATTGCTTATGGTTGATGATAAATGGTCGTTATTTAATTTATCAGTTAAACAAAACCGAACCGTCTGATTTGAGATAACCATTTGAATACAGGGAAGAACAGGTTGGAGGGATCCAACCGGATTCCTCAAATGTATTATTTATTTTCATATGATTATATATGAACTGATCTGTTTGTATGATTGATTTGATGGTTGATTATTGACTGGATATTCAACATCTGTTTGGTTTAAACCAATGGGCGATATTGGTTAAGTGTTTGGCAGAGTATGGCCTTTAAAACCAATCGAGTTATAGATATTGATTCACCGACAGGTGAATCGATAGAGTTGAGGTTATAAAATTTATTTTATAACCAGAGTTAGATTTGAATTATATTATTTGAATAAAAGTTATTTAAGAGAAATAAATAAATATTTTATTTGTTTAAGACTTTGATTTGTAATGAATTTATTTTGCAAAGAAAATGCTGATGATAATCAGATTTACCAGTTGAAGAATAAGAAATGAATTAAATGGTTAAACCTTGAAAAATTGTTTTGTAAAGAAAACAGATAATTAGAATCTATCTAAATTAATTATATTTTTAATTTAAAGCGAGGATTGTTGAAATCGGTTAATGAGATAATCAAGTTTTTGAGTTAATCGACCGTTTGGAATTAGAATTGTTTATCAAGTTAATGTGTTTTGACTAAAATAGTTAAATGAATATTGTTTGAATTTAAATAAGGATTTAAAAGGGATTTAATATTTAATTTAGTTAATAAAGGGATTAACTACTAAAGTAGTTAATGTTTGAAATAAGTTATTATTTTAATTAATGATGAAGTTAGGAATATATTTTTAAATGGGAATTCATTTAAAAGTGACCGAATGTGAGATGCAAGCCAATTGAATGGTGAAAGGAAATAAACGTACTCAATTATATGAATTAAGTGAAAGGAGATTACGATAAAAGGGTTTATTATAAACCAGAGGTTTTAAGTGAGATTTAAAGTGTAAAGCGTTAACTTTACATTAACGTTACGTGAGAGTGAAATCAAGTAAAAATGGGACAAAGTGGATAAGGGTTGAAAATAATTGAAAGGGGATCGGTAGAAAGTGAAATTTGGGGATAAAGAAATGGGTCGTAAGATTGTATAAATAAACCCAATTTATAAATGGGATTTGTTTTGAGACTGGAGTGAAATTTTGGTGTTGGATTACAACTGATATTTATCCAAGGATAAGAATGTTGTTGATCAAGGTCTGAGAGGTAATTAAAATACCCCAACTTGAACAACATCAGGATTATCTGGAGATAGTATTAGTTGGTAATCGTAAGAGGCGTTAGTGGATATGTTGTGAAAATCTAAACAGCGAATTTAGCGCTGTTGTTATAATATATGTTTTGTAAATCTAATATAGCGATTGTAGCACTTTTGCTATAGTAAATGGATTGTAAACCTAAACAGCGATTATAGCGCCGTTGTTTTGTAAATCTAAATAGTAATTATAACGCTATTGTTATAACATATGTGCTATAAATTTCTTTGTTAAAACTAATGGATTTCCGAATTTAAAGGATGATTTGAAGGAAGATTTTAAATGGGAAATTGAATATAGTTATTCGAGATAGAATTAGCCAAACATAATTATTCGGCTAAGTTGCCATTGCGTACGACTGCTAGCGTAATTCGCAGGGCTGCAGATAGCCTACGGCGGTCGGATGTTTCCTGAGGGAATCAGGCGTAACCATTGTGATCGCTGTGATCTAGAGTCAAGCGAATGGGTTTAAGTCGAGTATTAGTTAATCAATTAGAGTTAATCGATTAGAGTTAAATCGAATTAGAAGTATTCAAATATCGTATTTTTGAATATTTAAAGAATTAGAAGTTTTTAATTGAACAAAAGTAAATCAGTTGTTAAAGGCCAAGTGATGCTGAATACTGAATCAGTGAACTCATTGGAGTGTCATGTTTGAAACACTGTATATTTTGATAGTTAAAACACCGACTATCAAATCTGTCCAATACGATTGTTGGTACGGAAATACCGGGATCAAATTTATTCGAAAACCATTCCGACCAACAAATACGTGAAGATCTCAGAAGAGGTTCAAGATGGAGCATTGAAGACCGTGGATTTTCATAAACGGAAGAACGACTAATTTTCTCTGCCTGGCAAGCAAAGATAAGCTGTGATTCTGACGTAGTTGGAATCTACGGGTTGCAAGGACTACTCGCTACTGATCCATGGGGTGATTCCTATATTGGATGCGGTAGGAGAGTGCCTTCGGTTCATCCTGTTCCTGGATGACGTATATGGACGAATGTCTGACAGAGTATTTCCAAAGGATCACGTACGTTGATTTCTTCAAACGTGCTATAGTTGTTGGCGGAGAATCGCCGCTCTCTTAGCTTCCAGCTAGAGTATTTTTGTTGACGTCAATTAGTGATATCTGACGGATCTGACGATGTGGCATTCAAAGTGAATGGTGACCAGATGATCAGAAGTTAATTCTGGCCTCAAGCCTCATCAACCGAGAAATGACAAAAATCGGGCAGGCAGCATGGCTATGTGGGTCGCTCCCATTAGGGTGTATAATCACCTATCTAGGGGAAGTCCTATTTGTTTCTTAAATCTATGTTTCGATGCTGTCCCTTGTCGGGAGACGGTTGCTGATCCCAACCGTCGGTGATATACATTTGATACACTCAAGCGAAATGAGTGGTCGGTCATGTGAGGGCCGGGTTGCAAGAAGTTCTTGTTGAACCCAGTGTATTCGTCTCTCGAGATACACTATCGGAAGGTGGACCCATACCTTGTCAAGGTCGGAATCCAATCTCCAATAAGCGCCTGCGGGTTTTGATTGTATACTATATATGTGGAGCGTGAGATGCAAGCGTTCCACTAGATTGCTATTTACTTGTATTTAGACATTATTATAATATCAGACAAGATGTTGGTTTCAAAACTGTTTTGGGTTATCGTAAGGTAAAAACCGTCCGTATTTATGTGTGGATTTGGTCTTACGATTTTCCTTTTCTTTTGAAAAGATTTTGAACTTTAAAATCAATTTGGATGATTACCTTAATACTGTGCGAGTTTATCTCACTCTGGTTCACCAGACTGACCCGGTGTTTGTAAATGCTCGGGTTAGACCGGGTTGTACAGGTCCAGGTTATCGACTGCTGTGAAGAGACGAGCTGGAAGAGTCCAGACGTAGGATATTACTATTCCGCTGTGTGTTATATGAGGACAGATTATTATCACTGTCCAGATGTGTACTCTGATATTGTAAGTATTTCCAAAGTTCTCAATAAAGATTTACTTCTGTATTATATTTTGTTCCGCTGCGATGTGAGACTCTGTGTGTGGTGTTCTTCTTCTTCTTCTTCTATTCTAATATTTCTTTCTTTCTTATCTCACCCTCTAACTTCTTTCTATTAATGATCTGGAATGTTCGATGTCTGAATGGTCAACATGGTAGTTTGATGTTGATTTTCGGAGTCGAAAATCCCGGTTCGTTACACTTGATTTTTAGCTTAATAAACTTCCTTTCTTTCTCAAAACATTCGAATTTAAATCGAACCATTAGAAGTTAATTTCCGTAGTCAATTCATTCACCTTTAGGCTTCTATTTGGATTCAAACTTCATACCTTTCTACATCTAAGCTTAAGATCCACCTATAGATCATTCTGTGGTTAATAAATCAATTAATAACCCATTTTAATAGATGGAATCATTTACTAACGTATTTATAAAATTATAATTTTTATAACTTAGTTCAACTTGGATTTCGATAAAACCTTTAATAGAATTCTTTATGCAATTAATCTTAAGCCTTAATGCAAAATTTTAACTTATATTCATTTAAAATTACTTAAAATCCTTTATAATATTTAATCCTTTTTAATCCTTTATATATTAAATTCTGAAATCCAATACAATTTTTGCGTCGGACCTAAAAGTTTAGTAAACTATTATAAACTTGTTCAAAACAACTGAAGTCACTTAGGAATGCGTTTAATTACAAAATAGGTATTATAACTCAATAAATTTCAGTAGATGCATTCTAATTAAAAAAATCTTTAATTATTATTTTTAAAATAATAACTAACCTCGACACTCATTAAGGTAAAAGTGGTTCACTTCATCATTAACTAAGAATAAAATAGTTAATCTCTTACAAAGTTACTTTATTAATAATCATCAGCTCAATAATCATCTTATTTCACAGTTATTTAAAAGATAATTCAACTTTTTAAGAAGCCGTTTTGAGTTTAAACAACTATTTGTCAAAGCTATTTCTATTCAATAATTGAAAATAGAACTTATTAATTATCCAATTTCAATTGGAACAGTTGATCGAGTTAACTTGAAACACATGGTTAACTTGTTAACCAAGTTAAATTAATCATTTCTTTTAAATTAATTAATAACATAACTAATTTAAATAATCTTAATTAATTGCTCTTAAAACAATTAATCCAAATCATTAACCTTTAGGTTAATTACGGGCTTACTTGCTTATACAACTTATTTAAAATATAAGAATTTGCCATAATACATAATTTTTTAATTACTTATAAAATCAACAATAAATATTGATTTTCTTTTAATAAAACATTTATTAGAAATAATTTATACAAAATGGAGTTCAAAATCTGAATTCAATTATAAAAATAAATTTTATAACTTTATTTTAGTCAATTCACTTGACGGTAAATCAACAGCTTAAAAAGATGGATTTTTAGACCATCTGTTGCCAATTACTTAATCAGTACTGTTTATTGATTAATAAACATAAATGTTGAATTCAATTCAACCATCGTTAACTAAATCACTACCCAAACAGATTGGTTAAACAATTCATATAATAATCATAACAACCCGGAAAATCAGAACCAATTTAAAAAAATTATTTTAGCTATTTTAATGAATTTTGAATATTTAAAATGATTTATTTTAAATAATAATGACTAAAATTTATCTAAATTGAAGTCAGAACGAATAAATTTATTTTAATTATAAACGAGCCTGAAATGGCGCGGTAGTTCGAAAATTTGATTTCAAATTTCAAATGAATGTACAGGGTTCGAAGATTTTAGTAAAATCAGAAATATTTGAATATGTTTAATTATATCTTTCTAACGAATGTGAAAAATCCAAATTTCATAATGGGAATAAAAAGTTATGTCCAGTTGAAAATTCAGAATAGTCGCTATGGAATTTTATATAATATATAGCCCTTAAAAATAACGATTCTGTAAACGACCTTCGTTTTTGATGAAACCACTTTGGTTGGATCCGGAATGCAAATTATTGCTAGATTCCAATTTTCATAATTTTTGGAATTAATATGTAAGCGTGGTGAATTTAAACATGTTTGGTCAATTCAGTTTGAATTTAATCGACTGGAAAATGACTGTTTTTCAAACGGTCTCCAAATTCGACGAAATTAGTTTTGTTAGGACCATATCGTCAAAATATAGCCAGATTATTTTTCTGGAATTTTCGGAGTCAGTATGTGGCCCCGGTAAATTAAAATGTGCGTTGAAATCAGTTTTGAACGTTAAATTAATTTATGTTTTAGTTTCAACGAAAAATGATCAAAACAATAGAATTGGCTTACGAAACATATCACATTATGTTCAGAATTAGGTATTTAGCTAGGGGCGACAGTCATTGGGTTCGTATCAATAAGCATGGATTTTTGGAATTAAATAATATATATATATATATATATTAGAATTTCCTAACCCTAAGTCAAATAAAATCCCGTGGTCAACCTTTCTCAGCCGCTCTTCATAAACCGACGATCGAAATTCACCACCTTCCCCCTCAATTAAATCCAAATTCGTTCATTTATGGCCATAGAGTTCAATTGCAAACTAGATTAGGACTTCAAGATCGTTCTATTGAATGGTTAAGATCATATTTAAGGCATCGAATTGGCTTTTGGTCGGAAGGGCACAACATCTCATGGGTTTTTGGAGCATGGCGGAGGCGTCGAACTCGAAGCCAGTGGGGGACGACGGTGGAGGAAGCTTCGGGCTTCCGGGCAGTCAACTCTGATCGGCGGCGATGGCCTCAAAGGGGTGTGCGATTTTGGGTTCAAGGGTTGGTGTGTGTTCTGTCTGCTGTGAACACAAAGAAGAACGATGACCTAGAGTTTGTTAGGGGATGGTAAATTGTTAATTAATTAATTAATTTAATTATCCTATATTAAGTAATTAATGTAATCAAAGGTTTAAACCCTTGTAACTTGTGCAAATGATATCAGAATCACACGAAATGAAGTTCGTTGGAATCACAACAACGAACACTACGCAATGGAACTGACTGGAACAAATTTGGAGCAAATCAGAATTTGAAGCAAATTCAAATCTGAACAAAAATAAACATTGACGGAGTGGAACCCAAATGTGAGAACTTCTCTCTCTATAAATTTTTGTACAGTTATTTATTTTATGTTAGATCACCCCCTTGTAGTCCACAGACCATGGATGATTTATTTGAATGTGTTGTGATTGTGATTGTGATGTAAATATATATATATATATATATATATATATATATATATATATATATATATATGGAATGTGAAAATAATATATATATATATATATGTATGGAATGTGAATAATATATATATGGAATGTGAAATATATATATGTATATACATATGAAATGTGAATAATATATTTTTGCGATGTGAAAATTATATGTATATATATACACACACACACGATGTGAAATATATATATGTGTTGTGAAAATAATATATATATGAAAAGAATATATATATATATATATGAAATGAATTATATATATATGAAATGAAAAATAGTATATATATATATATATATGAAATGAATTATATATATAAGAAGTGAAAATAATATATATGAAATGAAGATAATATATATGAAATGTGAATAATATATATATGAAATGAAAATAATATATATATATATGAAATGGAATAAAATATATATATGAAATGAAAAAAAAAATATGAAATGGAAATAATATATATATATATATGAAATGGAAATAATATAAATATGAAATGTGAAAAATATATATATGCGTAGTGAATAATATATATATATATATATATATATGAAATGTGAATAATATATATATATGAAATGTGAATAATATATATATGAAGTGTGAATGAAATAAATATTGATTGGTTAAGAATATTATTTTTAACATATATATGAGATGTATAAAATTGTCATGTAATGGAATATTCAATTTTAATTTTAATTTGAGAATGAAATTGAAATCGTTCTAAAATAAATTTAAAACTAATTTATATAGGAATATTCAATTTTGATTTAAATTTGAAAATCAAATTGAAATCGTTTTAAAATGAGTTTAAAACGAACTTATAATGGAATATACAATTTTGATTTGAAATTAAAATGGAAGTGGAAATCGTTTTTTAAACGAATTTAAAACGATTTATAAAATTCGTTTTAAATGGAAATCGACAAAATATAATATATATATATTATATATATATATATATATATTATAATGGCCTGAATAGAACGCGCCACGTAGCGACTGTTCGCGAATTTCGACCATTAACTTCAAATTGATGTTACGGGAGATCCGACCATCAGATTCTCCTAAAACCGGAACCATTGGGTTCGTATCGAAAAGAGCTTTCCAACAAATATAAGAGATTTGAAATCTACGGGTTGGATTTGGAATTATGTCTAAATCAAATTTGCAAAAGGTCATCGTAAATGCAGTTCGATGACCGTTTATGGAAATTGACTGAAAGGGCCTTAATAAAATTATTATAAATATTAATAATTTGTGTAAAATCATAATAAATGATTTGAAAAGAATTTAGATGAAAAATTCCACATTTGTGAAGATAAAAATATACTTTTATCGATTTAAACTAGTTATTAACTGGATTAATAATCCAGTAATTTTTAAATAAATAAGTTGGATTTGGAAAGGGTTTTGATATAACCAGAAATTTCCAATATATAAATTGGAATGGATTTGAGTAGAAATAATCTTCGAAATATTTCGATATTGGATTTGGTGATTATACATATATTGTTTGTGGGAATTTGGAAGATATTGATATCGTTATTCCAATACGATATCCATTGGTTTCAGAATTTGATATTGAATATAAGCCGATATAATTTCTATTTTGAGCCTTATATTTAATATCGAATTAGATTTTGGGTTTGTCGTGAACTGTATTTAAATGACATTGGTTCTTTAACCCAGTTAAAGCATGATTAATTTCCAGAAAGTTGAACAATCAATAAGAAATGATTTTAGAGATTGAAACCAACTGGAGTTTGAATAAATCTTTAATTAGATTGTGAATGAATAAATTGTAATAAATAAATTACGAAAACGTGATATAACCAAATATACTTGGTTGTTGATAGGGATTGGGCTAATTGATTGTTGATATTGGTTATTATTGATTGATTAACTGTGTGGATGGTGCTCGACCAGTTTATGAGCAAAACATGCTTTTACATTTAGCATTGGGTTGGGTAGAAAATATCTGTGTGCTAATGCCTTATGAAACACTTCACGATTTGACGATAAGGTGTTTAGCGAGTTGTGTTCATTTCAAATTTAATGAATGATTTTGAAATGATATTTTCTTAAATGAAAAGAAATGTTTTCCCGATTTTGGACAGGGAATGTTTTATAAAAATGTTTCATAAAACAGAAAGGATTTCGAGGGCTAAACCCGATGATTTCGAAATGATTTGGAAGTGTATTATGGTTTTACATTATGGTTCATCGTGTATCCGATTAGTTGCTATTGATAACGTATCTATTTGGTGGCAGAGAATTTATTCTCTTGCTTAACACCCTTCTTTGAGACGTACGAGCTCAAAGGTTATGTGATTAATAGTGACTGATCATATGTGTGAATTGCTGATGTGAAGTACTATAATTTGGAAGTACTTGTGATTATTATGTGGTGAAATGATTTTCCCTACTTTGGGATATAAAATGATTTAGCAAGTATGTGGCTAAAGATCGGGTGCCCTTAATGACTAAAAGTATGGGCTGGATCCAGGACTTAGGTTGAGTGGTCAGCGTGTAGCCTGCTCCATAGTGGGAGGTGCGCGCGCACACACACACACAAATATATATATATATACACATATATATAGAGAGAGAGTTGGAGAGGCGCGTACAGCCTTGTCTGAGGGGAGATTCCCGATATTTGGTTGCATACTTTTTTGTATGCCTTGTGATGATTTGGAATTCATATTTCCAAAGATTTTGATTTGAGATCCCGAAGTGAAATCTACTTTGATATAAAAGCTAGATATGTATTTCAAATGATTTGAAATAGAAATCGGGAAATAAAGTGCAAAGGAATAATTTTTGTAAATTGAATTGGATTGGGAAAATCTAAGTGTAGTGATTAATCTAAATGGGTAGATTGGGATATTGCATGTTGATTGATGCATAGTAGATCCATATCTCTATTACTGATTGTTGTTTATACGCTGACATTCATTGGGGTAAACCCATTCCGCATTAGCGGCATGGTCCTGTGATTTGTCTTATTATTAAATAAGTTAATTTTAACTATAGAGTTTCTCACACCAGTCCCATGACTGACTCATAGTTTGCTTTTCCCTTGCAAACTCGGGTGCCCCTTTTTTCCACAAGGGCAGTTGAGTGGTTTGTTTTGCATATATTTATTTATTGAGCGGGATTCTGGATTGAAGCTTAAAGCTATGTCCAGAGCATTGATAGTCTTCTGTTGTGTAGTTTACTTGTTCCCGCTGCATTGTTTTACATTTATTGTAAATTAATCTTCTGGTGCATTATATTTCGATATACTTTGATATATTATGTACTCTGATGTAACATTATTATGATGTTTATAAAAGTCTTCTGTTATTTGTTCTGATGTGTTGTATGCCCAGAGTTAGTGTATCCAGGTTTTGAACGGTCTTGATCGATTTAGCGATCGATTAGGTCTGAGCAAAATCTGTATCGTTACAATAATCATATGAAAACAAATAACATTAAAATATTTGAGAAATCCAGTTGGATACCTCCAACATGTTTCTTCCAGCATCACAGTTAATATAATAGTTTATATAGGCATACAAACAGATAATTTAAACTAATTCATTAAAAATGAATCCTCTGCTTAAAGCAGATAGTGTCAAGGTTTATCCGTTCATTGATGGAAATTCATAACTGTAACCAAACAGTCCAAGCAATAATCAACCCAAACGATCATTCAAACAATAATGACCAATCATCCAAACAATCGGCTAATCATATCATATAAATAAATATCGATTAAACAATATATATTTATAACATGATATAATTTAAATAGTATTCCGGAAAGTGTGAGTTGGTAACTCACTAGTCGTCTAATCGACGATTCAACATTGTTTCATTTAATTTTAAACATGTGCTTAAAATTAACAAAAATCTGACTAGCTCATGTCCACTCCAATTCATCACGAACTTATAGTACTCGTCCGTACAATCCTAACGCCTCTTCTTTCATCGAATTCTGATAAAGTATGAGAAAGTTATAAATATTACAAGTTTTAACGAATTAAATGGCATTAACTTTTAAATAATAATTAATTAGTCTTAATTATACCCTTACTAATCATGTTTATTACACTAATCCTTTCTTCCTCATAGTACCAGTTCGAACTCGCTGTTCTTTCACCTACCATTGCCGAAATTTCTCAACACCATTACTCCCTCCGCACACAACCATTAGACAAACTGAAAGCTCCATCTTCTTCTCCATCGAAAATCCTCCACTCCACCATCATCAAAACCAGCTCGCACCCATTATTGAAAACATATTGAACAACTCTAACTCATTGTACAGTGGCGACCAGTGAACTAAAATTACACCAGAGTCCCCTGAATTTCGCATGCATGTGTCTACAACCACCAGGAACCCGAATCCACAATCCAAAATTCGAATCGATGCTCTTAAATTCCTAAATCACCAACCTAATTCGCATTGTAAAAAAATTGCAAACGATATTTTAATCGAACTCAACGAAATGCAAACATATATGTGTACTTCTCATCAAGACGAATACACATATATCAATTTCATAATTTATTGTTTTTTCTTTGAATTGTTATGTATTTTTAAAGATCAACTTTTACTTTTTGGTGGCGGCTGCTTTGTTATCTGAAGAAATGAGGATGGAAGGGTTTAGGATGTTGATGATATTATATAAGGTAGGTTAATTATTTTTTTATTTGATTTTATAGAACATAATACCCTATCGTTATTTACCGTTTGACGTTCTTTATTCTTATGATCACATACGAACTCCAATCACGATGAAAATGGACCTCCTGCAATAATTTGACATTCCGAGTCCAATTAAACTTGTTTCATCGAAATCGAGTTTGTTTGCAAAAAAACATTGCTATTTTCAAAATTAAATTATTAATCAATATACATTTAATTTGCGCACGCTCACAAAATAACTCCGATTGACACGAAACTTGAATTCTAGCAATAATTAGCCATTATGGATTTAATAAAATTTGTTACGGGGAAATCCAAGGTCGTTCGAAAAATGACTATTCTCAAGTATTAAATAAAATCAATAAAATAAAAATCGATTCAAATAATTAAATCCAATAATAATAAATTGTTATTATCACATATATTCAAATAAAATTATACATAGCTTCAAAATAAATTAGTTTGAGTTTTAAACTCGATATTTTCATTTTTAAGTTAAATCGATATTCAATTATTCAAAATCCTTTTATTTTATTAATTAAATCGTTTTGGTTCATAAATGATTCTGTTGGATCTAGATTAACCCTAGAGGGGGGTGAATAGGGTTTATCACAGTTTTTAAACTGAACTGAAAAACTGACAGGATATTAAAATAATAAACAGATCACATAATGCAGCAGAAATAAAAGTGCAGAAAATAAATCACACACAGATATACCCAGCTTCGGCAAAACCCTGCCTACTGCTGCATTCCTAAGGTTTCTACTAGGTGTTATAAACAGATCCCGCATACAAGACCATGTACACTCGCAGTGCATGCTCCTGTTCTAACCCTACGCTCAAAACCATAGACTGACCGATATCCACTCGATCAGATTTCCCTGTTTACGACCCCGTAATCAGTAACCTAGATTTTACAGACTCTGTCAACTGATTTCCGTAGTTTGACAAACTAGAAAACAAACGACGATTAAAAAAAACAAAGTAAATAAAAACAAAACCCTAAGGGATAAAAAGAAAAGGTCATCCCTTTTAGCCTTTAAACAAAACTTGGCCGGCCCAATATTCTTTAGTCCATTGTCATTTTTATTTGCCCGATTCTCTTTTACTTGGTAATGGCGGCTCTGGAAAAATTTGCTAGGGTTTCTCTGGAAACTTCCCAAATTGATTCAACGCTTGATGATTTGAATAATCTTTGAAGCTCCAATTCACGCTGAGGTTCTTGATCGATTGCTTGTGGCTCCTTGCTTCTCTGATTTAGGGTTAATTGTTGCGATCGAAAAAACGATGTGAGTTTTCTGGATTTTTCTTTTTTTAATTCCTTGAATTTGTTCTGTGGGTTTTTTTTCCTGCTAGCCAGTGATGCAAAATGGTGTTAAAATAGGATTAGCAATCCTATTACTGAAACTCTGATTTCACGTAATTGACTCGATCTGAAATTGCGATGCTTTCCCCTTTTGTTTTCTTCGGTTTTGAATTGAATTCCATTTTTGGTTGCCCTTGATTTTCTCGACTTTGAATAAAAAAATGAGCCTTGAATTCTTGCGTTATATTCCAATTAGACTCTTGGTTCATGCTGAATTGAATCATCCCATATATGTATAAAAACTTGCCTTAAATCAGATACTGATTTTGTGTGTTTGTTGGCTTTAAATCCAGACTTGATTTTGTCCATCCATGAATCTGGAAATATAAATTTGCCTCCTTGACTTTCCTGTATATGTTTTCTTGCCAAAATTGAAATGTTGATATCTGGAAATATATAATTCGATTTTCTGGACTTGGTAGAATACATGCTGGCATTTCTGATTTCCTTTGAATGCTAACATTCATGATAAATTGCCCACATAAAAAATGGAAAATTTTGTCTCTTGTCTCTCTGTAGATTCAGAAAATTCTTGGATTAATTTTTGCCATTCCTGAAAAGATTTAAATTGTTGCCAACTGAATAATTTCCTGATTACTTGCATGCTCTAATGCTTCTTGACCATACACCATGTTGTTTCTGACTTGGCTCTTGAAAGTGATTTCAAAAAAAAAATCCACTGATTTGATCCCACTTGATCGAACCATTTTGAAAAAACTTGACATGCCTGAGGTTTTTCATATTCATGGCTTTGTGCCTTGCTTGCACCACTGTTTTTCCACCATTTAAAAAATGTTGACTTGTCGTGACATTTTTGAAATGCCTCTGTTCTTATCACCTGAAATTTTGCACCATGTTTTAGATGCACTTGAGCTTTAATCACATTGCTTGACCATGCAAGTGCATTGTATATCCCACATACACTTGTGTGTAGTTCTTCATTGTCGTGATGCTTGTGACACTTTGCATATGCTGTATTGACAATTTTTTTGATGTTGCACTTTTCACCTGTGTTTGTTTATTCCTTATGAACTTGACATGCATGTATATGCTGTTGCACTTCTTTGCAACAGAAACTCCACCTTTTGCTCCATGCTCCATGTTCCATGCTTGTCCTTACTGTCTTCATGTATGCTTGTCAACATCTAAAACTGAAATGTATCATTAGCTTATGAGTTGCACCATGACCATGAAAATGTGATTTATACTTCATTTCAACTACATACATACATACATACATACATATATATATATATATATATATATATATATATATATATATATATTTCAAACAGAAATGAACTAATGCATTTGTTCATTACACATTCACCATCCATGCTGTATGTACTTAATTGTTCCCACTGGCTCGAGTTTGCTAACTTCACTTGCTGCTTATGCTAACATGTATTTGGTTGCTTGCTTTGCTGAACCACTTCACCTATACATGTTACTTCACCTTTGATTTGTTGCAAGGCACCAGACTATTATTTGTTGATCATTTATTTTACACAAATTTGAACTGTTTTGAACATGCTGTTTATGTTGATCATGTGATCATGTATGTTGGCCTGTTCATTTGTATAAGAACCATGCTTGAAACAATTGTGTCACATCTGCACTTATGATCTGCCATGATTGTTTAGTTGCACTGACAATGCTGCTGAGAAGTTTATTTCATGTTTCATGTAGTTGCATTTGTATTGTTCACACTCTCGACTATTTGATGTTGTTGCCTCGGCCACTTTGACTTGTCATGTATACTTTTTGGCTGAAACATTGTATTTTTCATTTGTTGGCTTGTTCATATGAGTTTTCAATTGAACTGAGTCGAGAAGGTCCACTGTGGCTACTCCTCAGTCGCAAACTGATTGGCGAGGCAGTGCACACGTGTATACACGTGTGTACATGCATCCATCAGACTATTTTTCTGTCCTTGTACTATATATAAACTGTCTAGACACAGTCGGATTAACAAATCAGATCAAGTCAGAAAAATGATGAGAAACACACCAGAAAACTGAGGCAAATAAAATTTCAAAAATAAAAATCAAATCTGCATGTATTTAGTTTTTATTTCTATTGCAGTATACTGTGTGTATGTTTCTATATATGACAGGTATGAAGACTGGACTGAAAGCAGAAAGCTGTGAAGACAAAAGATAAAAGACAGAAGACAATGAAAATAAGAAGAGTGTTAGTGTGTCTGTGTAAATATATACGAATCTGTGTAAATGAAATTGTATATATGAAATGCAAACTGAGTGAATGTATGAGTGTTATAGTGATTGTACTGATTATTTGTAATAAACAAAATCTGTTTGAAATAAAAATATTATTTCATTGTTGTCAAATAGAATTGTTTATTCTATTCTGTTTATTTATAAGTACAAATATGTGAAGTGATTAAATAGTGGAGTTAAAATAGATGTACTGTTTGAATGTTAGAAATAGAATATTCAATTTAAATAGAATACAGTATGAAAATATCAATGTCTGTATTGCTGTTTTACATTTAAATATAAATACTATATTTCAGTCAGTGATGTATATATTTAACAGTACGATTTCAAACACATTTATAATAATATTTATTTGGTTGTTATCATTAAACAAAAATCATATAATTGTGTATACAACAACGTTATATACAACAGATTCTATAGCGACTTTTTAAAAATTTGATTTTGACATAATTCAAAATCTACAAGATGAAATCTCGATTTTTCTTTTTCATTAGAAAACTATAATCCAATAGATTCGAAAGATTCTTGTTTCATAGAATTCTGACTTATATTGGATCTTGTATACTCAACTGAAGTTCAAAACGTAAAACTATGAACTACCGCAACAATGCGGGCTTGTTTTAATTAAATTATAATTAATATGTTCAAAATTCATTTAATAATGAATTTCTTATTATAATTCAAATCTAAACTTAGTTAGATCCTTTTATATTGTCAAATACATACCATATTGCAAATCCATCTTATTTCAACTATTTCAGAATTGATTCATTATCTCACTATTCATATTAATAAAATACTCAAAATCATGTTTAATTTTCCAAATCACTATTCCGATATAAAAATAAATAAAATATTCAACCACTAAAAATCCAGGATGTTACAGTTACCTTGTGAGAACCCGTAACTTCCCCGTAAAGGAAAGTGTCGGATAATTCGAGAACAAGCCACAACAGAATGCATATAAAAGAACATTTCATTGTATATTACAACAATGCATCAGATTACAAGAATATACAGAGTATAAAAGAATATTACACAGAAATATCAGAGATTTAAATTACATTTAAATATATAGCAGCGGAAAAATAATACAATACACAACTAGAATGAGATATACGGATACAAAGCTTTCCGGATATCGTTCCAGCTGTAAACCAGGATCCTGTGAATATAAATCTGAAAAACCAAAACTACTAGCTGCCCGTGTCAAAATAGGGGCACCCAGAGTTTAGGTTAAAACAATAAACTCCAGGTCAGTCATGTGACTGGTGTGAGAACTAAAACAGTTAATCTTTATTTTAAAGATAGGTAAATCAAGGGACCACGCCGTATAACACGGAACGGGTTTCCTCCCAAGAATACCAGTGCATATAAGTAAACAGCGCAATGCTTTTCTAAAAATGAAGCTATTATAAGACCCAGGTCCCATCACACAATGCAACGCAGCCGAGGATAGGGTTTTTCCCTTATAATAGCCAAACATGCTTAGTACGTTTAAAACAAATCATTTGATACTACTATAAGTGCATAGTGTATAAAACAACTTCAAATCATAAGTATCAATCATAGGCGACATGAGCGTCCCATGACACTATGTCACCTTATATAGGTTTACAAATAAAACCGCAAAGTCACGTATTTGGAAATTGGATTTCCGTCTATGAACCGAGGCAAAAGATAGTCCTCAACCGATTCGAGACAATCTAGCCTACCATGTCTCAGAAACAGCCGCAACTGCCCCCTGGATCGTCAGGGCCGGTCCACCGATGTGGATTATTATGCCTGAACAATACGTCTCCCCGCCCTTTGGGGCGCAAACGAGCCAACGAATGACTCCATCGGACCCGGATCGTCCGATCAAACCGAGGCGCCTCGCAGCAGCAACAACCACATAAGTCAAACTCGTCAGGGCGTGTAAAACCACTGACGCCACTTTTAGCTAGAAAGAAACGCAAGTCCTCCCTGAGGTCCGTCTCCCGTTTTTGGTTCATACCGGGTGTGAAACTCGCGAGGTAAACGTTACACAAAGCTACGCCACAAAGGCCGTGCTTTGATCATCACCACAAGACTTTGCTTTTCAACAGAAGCCTCGATCAATTGCCACTTAGGCATGCCACACAGGCCATTCACTCCATGCGTTTGATATCCATCAATATATAACCCCTGAGCTCGTACGTCTCAGAGAAGGGCGTTAAGCAAGAGAATAAATTCTCCGCCGCCAAACAGATATATATTTAATAGAGATCAATCACACAGACTAAAATCCAATGTCAGACACACAGTCCATTTACAAGTCCGTTCTGGGTCTGAACGAAACCGGAGGCACCTAGTACCCCGCATATCCATCGATCTCCAAGTACGTCTGGACGATCACCAACTGTTTCCATCTTCTTGGGTGTACAGCCCAATCAAGATCATCAGCAATCACCCAAACGACGTGAAGACTTCTGGTCTTCGACCACCGTCTTCATCTTCGACACCACGTCGAATCAGTTATTCAGAATGGGATAAACCCGGTCTTTCTGAATAACTCGCGTATATATTATAAAAGTGTTACACAAACACAACATACGCCTCATTCCAATTCAGAATATTCTTTTATTCAAATATTCCTATACTTTGGGAAAAAGTTCCCATTAATTTTATCCAAGATAAATTCTTTAAATTTATTCTTTAATCTCCTTTGAATATCAATTACAACTAGTCGGGATTATCGAACCACACCGAAGTAATCATTTATTTTATTTTCCCAATCCCAACCTATTCATCCCATGAAGTAAAACTGGTAGTACTTCATATCTAACACCACAGTGTTATCGGTAATTCAATTTCCATTTCACGTTCAAATCTAATTAAAGATTTAACTATCGCTTGGAGTAAAACTGGTGATACTCCATTCTCGATCTTTTCAATCTATTTAAAGATTCATTAAAACTCCACTTAGTTTTAATCTTTAACTGGGTTAAAGAATCCGTGTCATTTAAAACACGGTTCACGATAAACCCAAAGTCACATTCATTAATTATCGGGTTAAAGAACGAGTGTTATTTAAAACACTGTTCACGATAAACCCAAAAATCAATACCAATTCAATTCCAATTAAATATAGTTTAATTGGTACACTTCATTAAATCTAAATAAAAAGATTTAATTTTTTTCTCAACTGGGTTCAAGAACAGTGTTAGTGAAGACACCATTCACGACAAACCCAAATCACATTCGATATTCAATACAAGGCTCTGAATAGAAAATATATCGACTTATATTCAATATTGAATTCTACGACTAACAAATGCCGTATTTGAAATAACGATATAAATATATATATCTTTCAAATTTCCATAACTACACCTGTATAATCCCGAATTCCAACATCGAAATATTCCGAAGACAATTTCGATTCAAATCCCCTCCAATGCAATCATTGGATATTCTGGTTATTTTCAAAACCATTTCAAATCCAATTTATTTATTTAAAAATAAATAGAATTATAATTCTAGTTCAAAACTAGTTCATTTCGATAAAAACCTATTTTTATCCTTTCAAATATGGAGTTTTTCATCCCAATCCTTTCTAAATCATTTCCTATGATTTTACACAAATTATTACTATTTTAAATAATTTTATCAAGGCCCGTACAGTCGATTTCCATCAATGGCCATCGAACTGCACTTACAACGACCTTTTTCGAATTTGATTTGGACATAATTCCAAATCCAACCGTTAGATTTCTAATTTATCACATTCGTTAGAAAGCTCTTTTCGATACGAACCCAACGGTTCCGGTTTTAGGAGAATCCGACGGTCGGATCTCCCGTAATGTCCGTTTGAAATAAATGGTCGAAATTCACGACTACCGCGGCGCGGCGCGTTCTATTCAGGCCATTATATTATATATATATAATATATATAATATATATTTCGTCGATTTCTATTTAAAACGAATTTTATAATTAGTTTTAAAATCGTTTCAAAAGCAATTTCAACTTCCTTTTCAATTCAAATCAAAATTGAATTCTTCTTTATAAATTCGTTTTTAAAATTCATTTCTATTCAATTCAAATTTTAATTCAATTTGAATTCATTTCAATTCACTTTCAATTCAATTTGAATTTGTTTTCAATTCAATTCATTTTGAAATCGTTTTAAATTCAATTCGAATTCGTTTTCAATTCAATTCATATCGAAATCGTTTTCAATTCATTTCATTTCGAAATCGTTTTCAATTCATTTCATTTCGAAATCGTTTTCAATTCAATTCATTTCGAAATCGTTTTCAATTCAATTCATTTCGAAATCGTTTTCAATTCAATTCATTTCGAAATCGTTTTCAATTCAATTCATTTCAAAATGAATAAAATCGATATAAATATCGTTCACGTCAAAATGGCGTCAATCTAATCAATACGGCTTCATATATTCTATTTCGAATATTTCTATCTCAAATATTTCTTTTCAAATATTTCCTTTTTCAAATATTCTATTTTCAAATATTTCTATTTTTTTCGAAACTGGAATGAGGCCCAATCAATTACCATATAATGTTGATTATATGGATTTTCTACAACACATGTACATATCAACAACGATGAATAATCAACCATCATCCAAAGTGCATTCTACACTGTATAAGCATCAAATATAAATATTCAACGCTTATAACAGTCTGTCAATCAACCGATCGACATACAACTAAACAATCGGGATTAGTGTGCGTCAAATATCATCCCAATACCCGTGTGGGGTTTCAAACAATCAAACACAGATTTTATTTGCACAGTTGGGCGATGTGTAAAATTTATCGTCCCGATCAATGTCCTTCAAATAGGTGTACATAAACAAACCGTCCGGTTTGTAAATGAATATTTATTTATTCACATTCACGTTAAAAATTATATTTTTAACGATCAAACTATTTTATTCAACCTATGAATATTCTATTCGGTTCATTTATTCAATAAAATGATATATTTATTTTTCTAATATATTTTAGAAAATTTCGGCGGCATAACGGCACGATACTAGAAACGGGACGAGGCCTAGCCTTATCCCCGGTCTAGTGAAGGCCCACGCCATTCACACATCAATCAAAATCACCAAACAACCAAATTCAAATCACATCATATAACTAATCTATGCAACCAAACAAACAAGCCCATGGTCTGTGGGCGATTGTGTCGGGTGCTACTAAGCACCGTCTGCATCCTAGTATATATATATAACTAGAAAAATAAATTGAAGAGTGAGAAATTCTCACAAATAGCTATCCTAGCTCCACGGCACTTCATTGATAGAAATCTTCATCGCTACCGCATCTTCGTCATCTTCGTTGTCCGCTTTCACTACCTATGTAAAAATCGAATTTTTACTTCGCTATTCCATATATAAAAATTGAATTTTTATTTCGAAGTTCAATATATAAAAATCATATTTTTAATATGCCACTTGTATAAAAATTATATTTTTATTACTCTACTATAATAAAAATTATATTTTTAACCTTTGTATAATATAAAAATTATATTTTTAACCTTAAAAATCACTTCTTTTAGCGTTCTAAAAATCCAATCTTTTTCCTATACAAAGATCTAATTTTTTAATCACGATATATATTCTTCTCTCATTTTTATAACATGAAAAATCATAGCTTTAAAAAAACATGAAAAATCAGTTTTTAATATTCATGAAAAATCAGTTTTTATCATCAAAGAAAATCAGTTTTTTAATCTACGTTATTTATAAATCAAAAACTGCTTAAGCAATGTATTTAAATTAAATTAATTTAACCTAAAGAAAAAAAAACTCACTTTGGTTTCTCATTGGTCGGAGAATGCTAGGGGGAGGAGCATCACTGGCGGCGCCGGAGTTTGGCTGCGGAGCAGATGGTCGGGTAGGGCGGAGGCTGCGCGGGGGTTGCGGTTTCGGCGGCGGCGGCTCTGGGTCTCGGCGGCGGCGGCTTGCTGTCTTCACAGAGAGAAGGGGAAGAGGGAGCCGCGGATCGGAGGGGGAGGGCGGCACTGGCCTCTCGCGGCGGTGGGCTCGTGGATAGGGGTTGGCGCGGCGATGAACGTCGACCGGGGGGGGGGGCTCCGTCCTTTCCCCTTTTTCTTTTTCTTTTTTTTTGTTTTTTTTTTGATTTTGATTTCTGTTTCGATAAAAAGAAAAGGGGGGGGCCAGAGCGGGTTAACGGGGAGAAAAGTTTTTTTTTATTATTATTTAATTTTCCACAAAAAGCAACTTTTATTCTCGACCTCGAAACGAGACCCACCGCCTGTCGTCCCTAACGTTTTACCCCCATTCCGAACACAATGGGATATGTATTGCAAGCTGTTTTCATCGTTTCGATCAGTTTTCGTTGAATTTTCATTTAAATCACTATATTTAATTTTAAACGTACATTTCAAATTACCGGGGTCACATACTAACTTTAAAAATTCCAGAAAAAATATTTTCTAGCTTCGTATTGACAATACGGTCCTAACAAAACTAATTTCGTCAAATTCTGAGACCGTTTGTAAAATGGCCATTTTCCAGTCGTTTAAATTCAACTGAAACTGGTCAGACGCGTTTTCCTTTGCCACGCTCACATATTGATTCAGAAAATTATGAAATTTGAAACCTAGCAATAACTTTGCATCATGGACCCAACAAAAGTCGTTTCGTCGAAATCCGAGGTCATTTGCAAAATGTCCATTTTTAAGGGCCTGAATTCCATAGCGACTATTCAGAATTTTCAACTGGACGTATCTTTTGATTCCCGCTATGAAATCATGATTTTTCGGATTCGTTGGAAAGATATTATCAATTAGATCCTAGTGTTTTTGGTTTCACTAAAATCCGGATTGTTTTGCACCCGGTACATTCAATTGAAGTTTGAAATCGAATTATCGAACTACCGCGCCATTTTCAATTCTATTTATAATTATATATAATTATTTATATTCTAACGACGACGTATATAGTATATACGTTCTAATTATATTCAAAATAAATTTCTCGTTGATATTATTTAAAATAATCTATTTTAAATATTCAAAATTCGCTAAAATTGCCAAAATAAAAATTTTAAACTGGCCCAGATTTTCCGGGTTATTACAATCTCCCCCACTTAAAACTTTTCGTCCCCGAAAAGGAACAAAGTCGAAAGTGGTTTGATTATTCAGCTCTACGTTCGATCTGGCTTTCATTCTCTAACTCTTTAGTTTCTGAGAATTTTCAAAATTTCAAAAATTTGGCTAACACCCTAAATTTTCGAAAAATTTCGCCATAACCTCCGCTGCAATGGGAGCATCGGGAAATTTCAAATAGCTTCCCCGGTCCTTCTAATCTCAAAAAGAAAAAGAAAAAGCCAAGCGGCTAGCCAATAGGCTCATAAAATCATCATCACCCAAACAAAACAGTAAATTATGTAGTAAACATGTACCTATTTGTCGGGCAAACAAATTTTATTCTCAGCTCTAGCCTCCTTGCTATGACCTGTTCAATGTAAGTATATGTATATACAAGCAAATGCGACCAATTTTCAATATAATTCAATATGTGATTCTATTAGGCATAATGGTTCAAAATTATCAAACAAATAAACAAACAACACAAACATTAATCAATTAGTGAATTAGAGTTTCAAATTCATAACTTTGATATATAGTCAAAAATCAGATTTTTGATGCCAAATCACAACAATAAGCCCTATCTAATTTTTGGTTATCACACCAGTCAATAGGAAATATATAGAAATCTCACTTTCGTCACTCGAAAATAAATACTGGCGACAGTGCCCCATCACCAGAATTATCCCCGGGCAACTAGAGTATGATTCTATAACCATCCAGTATATTAAAACTTCGAATACACGTTTGCAAGACGCATATGCAAAATCTTTATATATTGGATTGTCCAGATCAATTAAATAAATAATCAAATATGAATAATTGATTTAAATTTTCAAAACAAAAATTTGTTTTCATTTTAAAAATATACTCTTCACACTCGTTCTAGGATACTACTGATCCCATCTCTAACGAGTCATTCTCGTTGGATATTACTAATCCAATATCTGATGAATTCTTTCGTATGGTTCTAATGTGCCTTGTTCTCTGCTTTGTAAACCAAAGCTCTGATACCAACTGTGAGAACCCGTAACTTCCCCGTAAAGGAAAGTGTCGGATAATTCGAGAACAAGCCACAACAGAACGCATATAAAAGAACATTTCATTGTATATTACAACAATGCATCAGATTACAAGAATATACAGAGTATAAAAGAATATTACACAGAAATATCAGAGATTTAAATTACATTTAAATACATAGCAGCGGAAAAATAATACAATACACAACTAGAATGAGATATACGGATACAAAGCTTTCCGGATATCGTTCCAGCTGTAAACCAGGATCCTGTGAATATAAATCTGCAAAACCAAAACTACTAGCTGCCCGTGTCAAAATAGGGGCACCCAGAGTTTAGGTTAAAACAATAAACTCCAGGTCAGTCATGTGACTGGTGTGAGAACTAAAACAGTTAATCTTTATTTTAAAGATAGGTAAATCAAGGGACCACGCCGTATAACACGGAACGGGTTTCCTCCCAAGAATACCAGTGCATATAAATAAACAGCGCAATGCTTTTCTAAAAATGAAGCTATTATAAGACCCAGGTCCCATCACACAATGCAACGCAGCCGAGGATAGGGTTTTTCCCTTATAATAGCCAAACATGCTTAGTACGTTTAAAACAAATCATTTGATACTACTATAAGTGCATAGTGTATAAAACAACTTCAAATCATAAGTATCAATCATAGGCGACATGAGCGTCCCATGCCACTATGTCACCTTATATAGGTTTACAAATAAAACCGCAAAGTCACGTATTTGGAAATTGGATTTCCGTCTATGAACCGAGGCAAAAGATAGTCCTCAACCGATTCGAGACAATCTAGCCTACCATGTCTCAGGAACAGCCGCAACTGCCCCCTGGATCGTCAGGGCCGGTCCACCGATGTGGATTATTATGCCTAAACAATACGTCTCCCCGCCCTTTGGGGCGCAAACGAGCCAACGAATGACTCCATCGGACCCGGATCGTCCGATCAAACCGAGGCGCCTCGCAACAGCAACAACCACATAAGTCAAACTCGTCAGGGCGTGTAAAACCACTGACGCCACTTTTAGCTAGAAAGAAACGCAAGTCCTCCCTGAGGTCCGTCTCCCGTTTTTGGTTCATACCGGGTGTGAAACTCGCGAGGTAAACGTTACACAAAGCTACGCCACAAAGGCCGTGCTTTGATCATCACCACAAGACTTTGCTTTTCAACAGAAGCCTCGATCAATTGCCACTTAGGCATGCCACACAGGCCATTCACTCCATGCGTTTGATATCCATCAGTATATAACCCCTGAGCTCGTACGTCTCAGAGAAGGGCGTTAAGCAAGAGAATAAATTCTCCGCCGCCAAACAGATATATATTTAATAGAGATCAATCACACGGACTAAAATCCAATGTCAGACACACAGTCCATTTACAAGTCCGTTCTGGGTCTGAACGAAACCGGAGGCACCTAGTACCCCGCATATCCATCGATCTCCAAGTACGTCTGGACGATCACCAACTGTTTCCATCTTCTTGGGTGTACAGCCCAATCAAGATCATCAGCAATCACCCAAACGACGTGAAGACTTCTGGTCTTCGACCACCGTCTTCATCTTCGACACCACGTCGAATCAGTTATTCAGAATGGGATAAACCCGGTCTTTCTGAATAACTCGCGTATATATTATAAAAGTGTTACACAAACACAACATACGCCTCATTCCAATTCAGAATATTCTTTTATTCAAATATTCCTATACTTTGGGAAAAAGTTCCCATTAATTTTATCCAAGATAAATTCTTTAAATTTATTCTTTAATCTCCTTTGAATATCAATTACAACTAGTCGGGATTATCGAACCACACCGAAGTAATCATTTATTTTATTTTCCCAATCCCAACCTATTCATCCCATGAAGTAAAACTGGTAGTACTTCATATCTAACACCACAGTGTTATCGGTAATTCAATTTCCATTTCACGTTCAAATCTAATTAAAGATTTAACTATCGCTTGGAGTAAAACTGGTGATACTCCATTCTCGATCTTTTCAATCTATTTAAAGATTCATTAAAACTCCACTTAGTTTTAATCTTTAACTGGGTTAAAGAATCTGTATCATTTAAAACACGGTTCACGATAAACCCAAAGTCACATTCATTAATTATCGGGTTAAAGAACGAGTGTTATTTAAAACACTGTTCACGATAAACCCAAAAATCAATACCAATTCAATTCCAATTAAATATCGTTTAATTGGTACACTTCATTAAATCTAAATAAAAAGATTTAATTTTTTTCTCAACTGGGTTCAAGAACAGTGTTAGTGAAGACACCATTCACGACAAACCCAAATCACATTCGATATTCAATACAAGGCTCTGAATAGAAAATATATCGGCTTATATTCAATATCGAATTCTACGACTAACAAATGCCGTATTTGAAATAACGATATAAATATATATATCTTTCAAATTTCCAAAACTACACCTGTATAATCCCGAATTCCAACATCGAAATATTCCGAAGACAATTTCGATTCAAATCCCCTCCAATGCAATCATTGGATATTCTGGTTATTTTAAAAACCATTTCAAATCCAATTTATTTATTTAAAAATAAATAGAATTATAATTCTAGTTCAAAACTAGTTCATTTCGATAAAAACCTATTTTTATCCTTTCAAATATGGAGTTTTTCATCCCAATCCTTTCTAAATCATTTCCTATGATTTTACACAAATTATTACTATTTTTAATAATTTTATCAAGGCCCGTACAGTCGATTTCCATCAATGGCCATCGAACTGCACTTACAGCGACTTTTTTCGAATTTGATTTGGACATAATTCCAAATCCAACCGTTAGATTTCTAATTTATCACATTCGTTAGAAAGCTCTTTTCGATACGAACCCAACGGTTCCGGTTTTAGGAGAATCCGACGGTAGGATCTCCCGGAATGTCCGTTTGAAATAAATGGTCGAAATTCACGACTACCGCGGCGCGACGCGTTCTATTCAGGCCATTATATTATATATATAATATATATAATATATATTTCGTCGATTTCTATTTAAAACCAATTTTATAATTAGTTTTAAAATCGTTTCAAAAGCAATTTCAACTTCCTTTTCAATTCAAATCAAAATTGAATTCTTCTTTATAAATTCGTTTTTAAAATTCATTTCTATTCAATTCAAATTTTAATTCAATTTGAATTCATTTCAATTCACTTTCAATTCAATTTGAATTCGTTTTCAATTCAATTCATTTCGAAATCGTTTTAAATTCAATTCGAATTCGTTTTCAATTCAATTCATATCGAAATCGTTTTCAATTCATTTCATTTCGAAATCGTTTTCAATTCATTTCATTTCGAAATCGTTTTCAATTCAATTCATTTCGAAATCGTTTTCAATTCAATTCATTTCGAAATCGTTTTCAATTCAATTAATTTCAAAATGAATAAAATCGATATAAATATCGTTCACATCAAAATGGCGTCAATCTAATCAATACGGCTTCATATATTCTATTTCGAATATTTCTATCTCAAATATTTCTTTTCAAATATTTCCTTTTTCAAATATTCTATTTTCAAATATTTCTATTTTTTTCGAAACTGGAATGAGGCCCAATCAATTACCATATAATGTTGATTATATGGATTTTCTACAACACATGTACATATCAACAACGATGAATAATCAACCATCATCCAAAGTGCATTCTACACTGTATAAGCATCAAATATAAATATTCAACGCTTATAACAGTCTGTCAATCAACCGATCGACATACAACTAAACAATCGGGATTAGTGTGCGTCAAATATCATCCCAATACCCGTGTGGGGTTTCAAACAACCAAACACAGATTTTATTTGCACAGTTGGGCGATGTGTAAAATTTATCGTCCCGATCAATGTCCTTCAAATAGGTGTACATAAACAAACCGTCCGGTTTGTAAATGAATATTTATTTATTCACATTCACGTTAAAAATTATATTTTTAACGATCAAACTATTTTATTCAACCTATGAATATTCTATTCGGTTCATTTATTCAATAAAATGATATATTTATTTTTCTAATATATTTTAGAAAATTTCGGCGGCATAACGGCACGATACTAGAAACGGGACGAGGCCTAGCCTTATCCCTGGTCTAGTGAAGGCCCACGCCATTCACACATCAATCAAAATCACCAAAGAACCAAATTCAAATCACATCATATAACTAATCTATGCAACCAAACAAACAAGCCCATGGTCTGTGGGCGATTGTGTCGGGTGCTACTAAGCACCGTCTGCATCCTAGTATATATATATAACTAGAAAAATAAATTGAAGAGTGAGAAATTCTCACAAATAGCTATCCTAGCTCCACGGCACTTCATTGATAGAAATCTTCATCGCTACCGCATCTTCGTCATCTTCGTTGTCCGCTTTCACTACCTATGTAAAAATCGAATTTTTACTTCGCTATTCCATATATAAAAATTGAATTTTTATTTCGAAGTTCAATATATAAAAATCATATTTTTAATATGCCACTTGTATAAAAATTATATTTTTATTACTCTACTATAATAAAAATTATATTTTTAACCTTTGTATAATATAAAAATTATATTTTTAACCTTAAAAATCACTTCTTTTTAGCGTTCTAAAAATCCAATCTTTTTCCTATACAAAGATCTAATTTTTTAATCACGATATATATTCTTCTCTCATTTTTATAACATGAAAAATCATAGCTTTAAAAAAACATGAAAAATCAGTTTTTAATATTCATGAAAAATCAGTTTTTATCATCAAAGAAAATCAGTTTTTTAATCTACGTTATTTATAAATCAAAAACTGCTTAAGCAATGTATTTAAATTAATTTAACCTAAAGAAAAAAAACTCACTTTGGTTTCTCGTTGGTCGGAGAATGCTAGGGGGAGGAGCATCACTGGCGGCGCCGGAGTTTGGCTACGGAGCAGGTGGTCGGGTAGGGCGGAGGCTGCGCGGGGGTTGCGGTTTCGGCGGCGGCGGCTTTGGGTCTCGGCGGCGGTGGCTTGTTGTCTTCACAGAGAGAAGGGGAAGAGGGAGCCGCGGATCGGAGGGGGAGGGCAGCGCTGGCCTCTCGCGGCGGTGGGCTCGTGGATGGGGGTTGGCGCGGCGATGAACGTCGACGGGGGGGGAGGGGGGGGGGGGGCTCCGTCCTTTCCCCTTTTTCTTTTTCTTTTTTTTTTGATTTTTTTTTATTTTGATTTCTGTTTCGATAAAAAGAAAAGGGGGGGGGGCCAGAGCGGGTTAACGGGGAGAAAAGTTTTTTTTATTATTATTATTATTTTATTATTTAATTTTCCACAAAAAGCAACTTTTATTCTCGACCTCGAAACGAGACCCACCGCCTGTCGTCCCTAACGTTTTACCCCCATTCCGAACACAATGGGATATGTATCGCAAGCTGTTTTCATCGTTTCGATCAGTTTTCGTTGAATTTTCATTTAAATCACTATATTTAATTTTAAACGTACATTTCAAATTACCGGGGTCACATACTAACTTTAAAAATTCTAGAAAAAATATTTTCTAGCTTCGTATTGACAATACGGTCCTAACAAAACTAATTTCGTCAAATTCTGAGACCGTTTGTAAAATGGCCATTTTCCAGTCGTTTAAATTCAACTGAAACTGGTCAGACGCGTTTTCCTTTGCCACGCTCACATATTGATTCAGAAAATTATGAAATTTGAAACCTAGCAATAACTTTGCATCACGGACCCAACAAAAGTCGTTTCGTCGAAATCCGAGGTCATTTGCAAAATGTCCGTTTTTAAGGGCCTGAATTCCATAGCGACTATTCAGAATTTTCAACTGGACATATCTTTTGATTCCCGCTATGAAATCATGATTTTTCGGATTCGTTGGAAAGATATTATCAATTAGATCCTAGTGTTTTTGGTTTCACTAAAATCCGGATTGTTTTGCACCCGGTACATTCAATTGAAGTTTGAAATCGAATTATCGAACTACCGCGCCATTTTCAATTCTATTTATAATTATATATAATTATTTATATTCTAACGACGACGTATATAGTATATATGTTCTAATTATATTCAAAATAAATTTCTCGTTGATATTATTTAAAATAATCTATTTTAAATATTCAAAATTCGCTAAAATTGCCAAAATAAAAATTTTAAACTGGCCCAGATTTTCCGGGTTATTACATACCTTCTTTCTTACATATATCCATTCAACTGATACAGTCATTGTTTGCTGAGTTATTGAAGAAGAAAAAACTCTAATAGGAAACCCAATGGGAAAACCTTGAACGAGTAAAAAAGTGAAACATGCGAGATTATAGATATTATATTAAAATGATATTCCATCTAAGAGTATGATACTTTGAGGTTAAAACAATGCCTCAATAAAACCTTACTAAGAAAAATCAATGGGAAAAATCTTAGTGAAAGAAAAATAGTACATTGTGTTATAAATAATATACAATAAGAAAGCCATTAAAGGAGGAGAAAAAGGATACTTTTTATTCATTCATAAATCGATACATTATTTACATAACATGTAACAACCCGGAAAATGTGACCTAATTTAAAAAATTTAATTTGGCTATTTTAGTGGATTTTAAATATTTAAAATAAATTATTTTAAATAATAACGATGAAAAGTATGTTTGAATCGATGTTTGAAAATAAATATAATTATTTTTAATTATAAACAAGGCCTGAAATGGCGCGGCAGTTTCAAAATTTGAATTCAAGCTTTGACTGACTGTACCGGGTGCAAAATAAAATGGATTTTAATGAAACCAAAAATATTTAAATTTGTTTATGAATATCTTTCTAAGGAATCTGAAAAATCGAAGTTTTATAGTGGGAATCAAAAGTTATGGCCAAATGAATTTTCAGAAAGGTCGCTATAGAATTTATATAGCCGGTGAAAATAACCATTTTGCAAACGATCTCAGAATTCGACAAACCACTTTTGTTGGATTCAAGATGTCAAATTATTGCTAGGTTTCAAATTCCATAATTTTTGAAGTTAATATGTGAGCGTGGCGAAGGAAAATGTGTTTGGTTGATTTCAGTTAAATTGGATCGACCAGAAAATGGCCATTTTTCAAACGGTCTCAGAATCCGACAAAACTAGTTTTGTTGGGACCGTATCATCAAAATAGAACTAGATTTATTTTTCTGGAATTTTTGGGATCAGTATGTGGCCCCGGAAAATTGAAATGTACGTTCAAATCAAATATTGAATGTTTTATATTTTAATTTGAAGGAAAACTGACTGAAACAGTCGAAAGGGCCTACGAAAAATATCCCATTGTGTTCGGAATGGAGGTATTTAGCTAGGGACGATAGTCGTTGGGTTTGGATTGGAGTTCGTATGAGAAAACCCTAATTTTCAAATTATTATAAATATCGACCAATCATGTTTTTTCTTTCATTAAAAAAAAAGCCGCCTTTTCTCTCTCCCCGACGTCGATCAAAGGCAGAAACCCTTCACTGCCTTCCCAGCCCGATTCATCCTCCTACAAGCAAAATTACGTCGCCCTCCTGTTGAGGATTTTATAGATCTCTCCAAGAGCTCCACACCCATAGCTGGTACACCCCCTATTGTTCATCGTACCTCAAGAATCACCTCCTTGAAGATCCGGACATCAAGGCGCCGTCGCACTCTACAGCCGCCACCGAGTGGGCCCGCTTCCCCACGCGCCTGAGCGCCTCTCCAAGCCCTCTAAGGTCGTACCCTCCGATTGTCACCACTCTACACAGATTTCGAGATAAATCGAAACCTAGTTTCGAACAAATTCAGAGAGGTATTGGCCTTGTTTATTTTAAACTGTTTTAACACGTTAAAACTGTCGCGAATTATGACTAACTTCTAAAAATCATATATTTTTGCTTTGTGGACGAAATCCAGTGAAACAAGAGATAGTGGACTCGTGCGGACGTCTTCTACATTTTAGAAGAGACCAGATATTTTTCTGAGCCTTCTACAATTTTTGGAGGAGTGGAACCCAGTGTGAGATTTCTGAATTATAAACGATATGGAAATGACGATGTATAAATTATATAGTCGATGTACGAGTTATATAAGCGTTGTACACCTCATGTATAAGCGTTGTATAAGTTGTATGTTCAATGTTTAAGTTATAATGTGTTGTAGAAATCATATATGTGTTGAATGAAATTGAAATGAAACCGAAATATATTTATATGCGAATATATATATATATATATATATATATATATATATATATATATATATATATATATATATATATATACTCCCCTCGTCCACAGACCATGGACGATATATATTGGCTGTGATATTGTTTGGATTTGGTTGATGTGAAATTTGGTTGAAAATCTGAAATGATTGATTGTGGTTGAAATCTCAATAGGATTAGTATATGGGAAAATTCGTCTGCGTACGAACTAGATATTGAAATCTCCATTGTCAAAAGTTGTGAGGCTTTAAGGTAGAGCGAGGAGCCGTACTCGGAACGGTGCTGGTTTTAACTACCCTGTAGTTATGCTGCCGAAATTTTCAATAATATTCATGTGTTAGAATTATTTTCATGTGTTGAAACTATATTCATGTGTTAGAATTATTTTCATGTGTTGAAACTATATTCATGTGTTGAATAGAAATTCATGTGTTAAATAAAATTCATGTGTTGAATGACATTCATGTACTGAATAAATTCTTTGAAAGATAACAATAACATTTTTACCTTATATATGAAGTATATAAAATAATCTTGTTTTGAAATAAATTGTTTTACAATAAAAATCACATTTTTATTATATATATGAACTGATAAAAATAGTGATGTGTTGAAATAAATATCTATTGGATAAAAATATCATTTTTATCAAACATATGAAATGGATATGGTTTTGAAATCGAAGAATGAATTATATATATATATATATATATATATATATATATATATAATATAGATCGAATAACGAAGCTGCAGTTCGTATTATGAAACCGTGATTTCAAACGATTATTGCGGGAGATCCGACCATCGGATTTTCCCAAAATCGAAACCGTTGGGTTCTCTTTGGAAATATCTTTCCAACGACACCCACTTTGTAAAGATCTAACGATTGGATTGTCTGGAATGTTTAATTCAAATCTGAAGAAAAACAGCGCCAGAATCGATTATATTTATATATATATATATATATATATATATATATATATATAATTAAAATAAATCGAATAACAACGATGTAGTTCGTATTTTGAAATCGTAACTTCAAACGTTTATACCGGGAGATACGACCGTCGGATTTTCCCAAAACTGGAACCGTTGGATTCGTTTTGAAAAGATGTTTCTAATGATATAAAATTTGTAAAGATCCAATGGTTGGATTTTCAGATATGTGTAAATGAAATCTGAAGAAAAACAGCGCCACGGCCGCGTTATGGCGTGAAGCGTCGTTTGAATGAATTGGCTATTTTTTAATAAATAAAAATAGCGATAAATCGTGATAAAATATTATAAACGATATGGAGTGGAAATAAAATGAATTTGCTCGGTTTATTGGATATTTGATGGTTGAATGTGTTTGACGTGAAAATTACATTAATGAATTGAATTATTAGTGTCGAATAATTTAACCATTGAAATGAATTGATTTGAAATTTTAAATATACGTGAATTATTTGAAAAGGCCAAGTTAATTCTCATATCAAATAATTGATCGATGATTAAAAGTCAAAGATATGAAGACGGTGCAAGACCGATGATCTTCACGTCGAATGTAGGGGTACTACTGATGCGCATTATAGGAGTAGCTACTTTGAAGGGGCTGAAGTGGTAGCCGTTCGGATGTACTTGTTGATTGTACGGATATGCGAGGAATAAAGATCCTCCAGTTTCGTTCAGACCCAGAACGGACTTGTAAATGGATGTGTGTCTGACGTTGTATATTGACAACGTGGCATGCAGAGATGCTGTGATCAAAGCTTTTGTTGAAAAGCAGAGCTTTGTGGTTGATGATCAAAGCATGGCTGTGAGTAGCTAGCTTTGTGTTTAGCGTTGTTTCGCGAGCCTCACACCCCGGTATAAGCCAGAAATGGGAGAGGACCTCAGGGAGGACCTGCGTTTCTTTCTAGCTAGGAGTGGTGTTTTGGGTTTGACACGCCCAAGCATTTTACTTATGTGGATGATGGATAGCGAGGAACCTCGGTTAGTTCGGTCTCTTCGGAGCCGATGGTCTGGTCGGGATATGATCAGTTTACGTCCCATAGGGTGGGGAAACGTAGTGCTCAGGCATTTTAATCCACATCGAGTGGACCGGCCCTGACGATCCAAGGTGCAGTTGCGGCTATTCCTGAGGCATGTTAGGCTAGATTGTCTCGAAGCGGTAAGGACGATCCCTTGCCTTGGTTCATGACGGAAATCCAATTTCCAAATACGACACGGTGCAGTTTTGATTGTACACCTATATATGGCGACATGATACATGGTACCCATGTCGTCTATGATTGATAGTTATGACTGAAATTGTTTTTGAAACATATAAACACTAGCAATAATATCAAATGATTTTTTTTCTCATATCAAGCATATTTTGGCCATTATAAGGTAAAACTCTATCCTCCGGTTTTCGTTGCATTGTGTGATGGGAACTGAGTCTTATAATGGCTTCATTTTTGTAAAAAGCATTGCGATGTTTAAATGATTTACCTGTTTTAAAGCACTGGCAATCCAATGGAGTAAACCTGTTCTGTGTTAGCTGCGTGGTCCTGTGATTGGCCATATTATAAAGTAAGTTGAGTAGATTTCTCATACCAGTCCCATGACTGACTCGTAGTTTGTTTCACTTGCAAACTCGGGTACCCCTTTTTCTACACGGGCAGCTTTGTATTCAGGTTTTAGCAGGCTCTTTTTGGATAGCTGGAGCTGAAGATGGATTCTATTATTTATCTCTTTTTATGTTGTTCAGCTCCTGTTGTACATATTATGTTTAGATTTCCGTTGTAGACATTTTATGTAAAGTTGAACTGTATTTGTACTCAGTATGATCCTGTATACTGTGTAACTCTGATGTTTATATTTATCCAGTGTATTCTGTTGTACATTATATGGTGTATTTATTCATTTCTGTTCTGCTATTATTTTTTTATGTGTTATATTCCAAAGATTACCCTTGCCACCGTGGAACGGGGTTTGGGGTCGTCACATTACATGAGCTCCTTATATAAAGGCTTGGGAGCTTGGAGTAAAATTTATCCCACACTGTGGGACTAAACAGAATATGACAAAAGAATATGCACTCATATATATTACAACACTCCCTCTTGAATATGCGTCTTCAAAATCTTGAATGGTCTACTAACTTGAAGTTGTCCCTTTTAAAAACATATATGATGATTACTCCCCCTTATAATTATCCGTTCAGTCGATACAACTATTGTCTGTTATCTTCAAAACTATATCAGGAAAACCCAATGGGAAAAACCTTGAACGAGAAAAAGAGTACAGCATCTAACATTATGAATATCATATTCAAATGATATTCCTTAAAAGAGTTTGATTCTTCAGGATCAAAACAATGCCTTGTTAAAAACCTTTTTATGAAAAACCATATAGGAAAAATCATAAACAAGGAAAAGAGTGCAAACTCGTTTCATCTTTAGATAACATGTTTTACAACGTTACAGTAAGGGTTGATACTTCAGGATCAAGATAATGCCTCATTAAAAACCTTACTAAGAAAAACCCAGTGGGAAAAATATTAGTGCAGGAAAAGAGTACATTATAGCATATTATTGTATGCTCCTCCTTATTTATAACTCATTATTCAATTAATCTATTGATGTAGTCGACGCATGCCAATTTTGTACATCATCTTCTAGAATGTTGATTTGGAAATTGCCTTTGAGAACATATCTATCTGCTTTTCTTGAATTGAATTTGTTTCTCCTCTTTCTTGTTATCCTTTCATTCATTTGTAAGGAGAAATTTAGAGGAAATATGCTTCATCCTATCACCCTTGATATAATTCACTTGAATCTGAACCATGCAAACTGCCTTATCTTCTTCTTAAATAATAGTTTACTGCATCAAAAGATGCTTGATACTTCTGGATCAAAATGTTGCCTCATCAAAACCTTACTAAGAAAAACCCGATCGGAAAAATCTCAGTGAAGGAAAAAGAGTACAATATACAATGTCATATTTACTACGTCAAAAGTAGTATGATACTTCTGGATCAATGTAATGCCTCGTTAAAACCTTAATAAGAAAAACCCAGTGGGAAAAATTTTAAATAAGGAAAAAAGAGTCTCTTATAACTTATTTTTGTATGTTACTTTTTGGTTGATACTTCTGGATCTTGACCCTTGCCTCATTAAAACCTTAGTAAGAAAACCCAATAGGGAAAAACTTAGTTAAGGAAAAAGAGTGCATTATATCATACTTATGAATGCTCCCCCTGATTTAATAATTTCTTCTGAATTCGTATTCTTCTTTTAATAACTCAAATTTCTTACAAATACGTCTTAATGAAGTTTTTCTTTTAAAATTCATGTGCATTTCCATGCTTCAGGCATGTTTTCTTATTTAAAACTCCTTTCGTTTGTGATTTGTATGTTCTAATATTCATTTATGAATACACTTCAAGTGCTTATAATTTTCTGTTTCAATCGAACTTGCATGTTGCATTACATATTTGATGAATAAGACATCTTTCATTACTAAGCAGGAAGTAATCTACTCATCTTGAAGTATATCAAGATTTACATTACAACAATACTTAGAAGAATGAAGTATATCAAGATTTTTATTGCAACAACACTAAGCAGGAAGTAATCTACTCACCTTGAAGTATATTAAGGTTTTCATTACAACAATACTTAGAAGAATGTTGTAATCTATCATCCATGTTCTTGGTATTCTTTATATTAACAAATGTTATTTATGTTCTTCAGAAACTTATATATTATAATAATTTTAGCATATCGCAACTACCACTTCAATGGATATTAAAAGTTTCATTACAACAATTCTTAAAAGCAGGAAGTGATCTACTCATCATGAATTACTTCAAGATTTTCATCACAACGGTACTTAAAAGAATGTTGTAATCTACATTTCTTTCTCTTTATCACTACCAAAGTTATTTAAATTCTTCTGGAATTTGTATACTTTCATCGTTTATACCTTCAGGGTATTATAAGCGTTTTAAACACTTTAATCAATTCAATTATCTTTGAAAATACAATGCTCATGGCACTTAACATGTTGTTGACACTCTATGGTGCTTTAGTAACTTCCGTATGCTTTTGTCATTATATATATTTCTAATTTTATCTTATGAACTACAGGTTCATATCTTATGGACTACCGGTCCATATATCTTATTTAGGAGAATTTCATGATGGCCAATCATGTTTCTCTCTAATATGGGATTTTTAATCCATTTATAAATATAAGCGCTTTATTATTTATTAATTTATCATCGTTGATTATTTCTTGTCAATTCTATACATAATTTATTGAGATCTCGAAACTTATCATGCTTTAGGTACCTAAACCACTTCTGGGGTTATTTTGACAATCATGTCATGGGTTTCTTTCAAAGCACCTTTATGTGTTTCTTCAGGAACACTCACTTCCTTTATTTTGCATCTTTATGACTTACTCCAAAGATATTTTGAACTGACTTTTATACCACATTTTCAGCCGTAATTTACACCTTTTGATCCTTCGGGGATTCAAATGTGTATTGGAGAAAGTCTATTTGAGACATATTTGATAATTTACGCAAGTTACTTAATACTTTGCATAATTCTATATGTTAACAAATATATAACATCGATGATTCCTTTATCGTCCCCCTCAATGTTGATGAACATTGTCACTTTAAATAATAAACCTACTTTGGATTCATTTTTGATCCATTATAGCATCATAGCTAGCAAACACATTAGGTGTATTTCAGTTGTAGGAGGATAATGCTCTTATTAGTTGAAAAGATGCATTCATATTGTATTGCTTATTCCCTTTCAATGATCTAATGACTTGGAGGAATTTCTATCATTTGAATATGCGCATGACTTTAGGTCATTCAATATTGATGTCAATTGGCTTTCTGAAATATAAAATAATTTATGCATAATTTATAATATGAGCTCATGACAACTTCAGGTTGTTAATTAAATATTCGCATATATGTGTACATACGTGCGTCCAAGTATTACATATGTAATTGATTTGCATATTCTCTCTCATTCAAGTTACTGATTTTAGAACACATTTTTTATAATGTTCCAATCATTAATCTTTGCTTATCAAGCAATGTCAACGTGAATCTTAAAGATCGTATCATAATATCCAAAATATCTGATTTGGAAATGTATTGAACTTCTGGTTCAAATGAAATATATGAACAACTTCGAGTTGTTAATCCATATTGAACTTCTGGTTCAAATAATATATAAATGATTTCAAGTTTGTTAAACTGTATTGAACTTCTGGTTCAACTGTATTGAACTTCTGGTTCCACTGTATTGAACTTCTGGTTCAAATAAAATATATAAACAACTTCAAGTTGTTAAAGTTTATTCTTCAACATAATATGTAAATATAAATATATAAGCAAGATACAACTCATTTTGAAAATTGTGCAATCTTTGGATGCATTATCATTATCGCATATGATGCAACTTCTTTAAGAAGTATAATGTTATTATTTCACATGGTTTTAATAAAGCTTCAGGCTTTTAAATTATGAAGTATTTCAAGTTCATTGGTTAAGGAACTTCAAATTCCTATGCATATATATACACATACATATGTATATCAAGTTTATCAATTTGTGATGAACTTCTGGTTCTCAATCTTGTAACATACTTTTAATTTAGAAGCTTTTACATTCTTGCTATTTGTTAAGATTTCGAACTTGTAAACTTTATCAATTTTTTTTTCATAATTCAAGACTGCAGGTCTCATATCTAAGTTATATAACTTCTTCCATTACTTTCCAAATACATCGAATAATAATACATATGTCTATTCTTATTCCAAACACATACATACATCATTTAACTTACAATAACAAATGATTTTAATACATTTATAATAATATGGCAATACAATATATATTATCATAATGATATTTTTGATGCATTTATTTTAAAAATAACAGAAATAACCATTATACGGTCTAAATATATGAATCAAATAAATAAATTTTACTTAAATCAACATAATAAAATTTGGATCTAGCTACGGTAGTGATTAAAACTGAAATAAACAACTTATAGTTGTATTGCATTCCCAATAAGCATATTTTCTAAAATACCATATACATGCATAATATCTGATCCATAATCGAGTAGAAATGCATAATTATAGAACCGAGATTTCACATTCTTTAATACGAATGATTCAAAAAACTTGCAGATCTATACATAAAATTCACAGCATAATTTTTTTTACATGTTTCAAATTTTACTATCCATGTATACATCTTTCTTTTTATATCAAAATTATCTCTTACCATTATAGAAACTGCAGGTTCTAAATTTTCCATTTTTATAACAAAAATTGCTTTTGCATACACTTCAGGTGTGCTAAATTAAGATCGATATTTAAATATTAGCTTATGATCTTCGAGATGCATATTTTCTTTAGTCATTAAATTTGCATCATTATCTTTCTCATTTGCATATGAACTTCAGGTTCTTCATTTGCATATGAACTTCAGGTTCCTCGTTGGCATATGAACTTCAGGTTCCTTATTTGAAACAAAAAATTGTATATGAACTTTATGTCATATGAACTTTTTCTACAAAAATTTTACTATTTTTAATTGTAGAAATCTCTTTTGGAGATATTTTATTATTTTCAAATAAACATATCTCTTCTATAGATATTTTACCATTTCCAAATATACAAATATCCTCTAAAGATACTTTGTTATCACCGCTTCTGGGATGAACTTATCTCCTACAGAGATAGATATATACAAACTATTTAAATGTCATATCAATATACAAAAATACATATCAAACCTTAAATGCATTAACAAAATTAGGTGTATTAAATAAAAATAAGATTCAAAAGAGAAAAGAAATCACTACTTCTGGAGTGTATGATATTCCTTCAGGGAATATATCTTTTATTTATGTAATTGCAACGCAACAAAAAATCTTTAACATCTCTTCTAGGATGTTGATTTGCTACATAAAATTAAATCTCTAAAACATCTCTTCAAGAGATTAATATGCATACTATATCTTCAGGAAATTCAATTAATATAAACTGTACATGAAAGATGTCGGTTAGATGAAATCCGTTTAGAGATTTTCTATTAAATCCAATGTTATTGTCATATATTATAATGTGTGTGTCTCTTTTAACTTCTTCTGGAAGTATAATCTTTTCATGTCATGACATTTAAGAAAGCTTCGGACTTTAATTTTTTTACTTCTTCTTCAACATATGAACTTCAAGTTCATATTATTTCAGATTCCAAAGAATTAATATACTTTATTGAGACGATCCCAAACCCCGTACTGACGGCGGCAAGGGTAATCCTTGGAATATAACACATAAACATATAATAGCAGAACAGAATTAAATAAATACACCAGATAATGCACAATAGAATATACTGGATAAAAGTAATCATCGGAGTTACACGGTATACAGGATCATACTTAGTACAAATACAGTTCAGCTATACATAAATGTCTACAACGGAAATAAACATAATATGTACAACAGGAGCTGAACAGCATAAAAAGAGATAAATGGTAGAATCCATCTTCAGCTCCAGCTATCCGGATAAAGTCTGCTAAACCTGAATACAAGGTTGTCCGTGTAGAAAAAGGGGCACCCGAGTTTGAAAGTGAAACAAACTACGAGTCAGTCATGGGACTGGTATGAGAAATCTACTCAACATATTTGAAATATGGCTAATCACAGGACCACGCCACTTTCGTGGAACGGGTTTACTCCATTGGATCGCCAGTGCTTTAAAACAAATAATTATTTTAAACATCGCAATGCTTTTTATAAAAATGAAGCCATTATAAGACTCAGTTCCCATAACACAATGCAACGCAAACCGGAGGATAGAGTTTTACCTTATAATGGCCAAAATAAGCTTGATACGAATAAAACAAAGGCATTTGATATTATTACTAGTGTTTATATGTTTCAAAAACAATTTCAATCATAACTATCAATCATAGACGGCATGGGTATCATATATCATGTCGCCGTATATATATACAATCAAAACTGCACAGTCACGTATTTGGAAATTGGATTTCCGCCATGAACCAAGGCAAAAGATAGTCCTTACCGAATTCAAGGCTGCCTAGCCCGAGCCTCAGGATCAGAACGCATCGACCCTTGGAGCGAAAGGGTCGGTCCACCGATGTGGATTAAAATTCCTGAACACTACGTTTCCCCGCCCTATGGGGCGTAAGTGAGCCAACGAATGACTCCATCGGTCCCAGATCGACCGATATAACCGAGGCGCCTCGCTATCCATCATCCACATAAGTAAAATGTTAGGCCGTGTAAAAACACTGACACAACTCCTAGCTAGGAAGAAACGCATGCCCTCCCTGAGGTCCTTCTCCCATTTCTGGTTCATACCGGGGTGTGAGGCTCGCGAATTCACGTTATACACAAAGCTACGCCACACAGGCGGTGCTTTGATCATCACCACAAGACTTTGCTTTTCAACAGAAGCCCTGATCATTTGCCACTTAGGCATGCCACACTAGCAATTCATGCCATGCAACTGATATCCATCGATATACAACCTCTGAGCTCGTGCGTTTCAGATAAGGGCGTTAAGCAAAAGAATAAATTCTCCGCCGCCAAACAGATGTATATTTAATAGAGATCAATCAACACAGAATAAAATCCAATATCAGACACACGGTCCATTTACAAGTCCGTTCTGGGTCTGAACGAAACCGGAGGCACTATATACCTCGCAAACCCATCGATCTCCACGTACGTCGGGACGATCACCACTCATTATCCATATTTCGGGATACCTCCCAATCAGGACATCAGTTACCATCCAAACGAGGTGAAGATTTCTGGACTTCAACCACCGTCTTCTTCTTCAATTTCTTATCGTCGATTCAGTTATTCAGAATGGGATAAACCCGGTCTTTCTGAGCAACTCGCGTATATAATAAACATGTGCTACACAAACACAACATACGCATCATTTCAATTCATTAGTCACTAACTGTAGATCAGTAAGAGAACGATTTCCCAAATATTAACCCCGAAGGCCGAAACCAACATCAGATCAACACCCAGGAAACCATTCGACTTAGCCGACCTTCAGATAGTTTCTAAATTTCACATCCATATCATTTATAATATTTTATAACGATTTATCGCTATTTTTATTTATTTTAAAATAGCCAATTTATTCAAAACGACGCTTCGGGCCGTAACGCGGCCGTGGCGCTGTTTTTCTTTAGATTTTATTTACACATATCTGAAATCTAACCGTTGGATATTCACAAAATTTACATCATTAGAAAGGTCTTTTCAAAACGAATCCAACGATTCCAGTTTCGGGAAAATCCGATGGTTGGATCTCCCGGTATAATCGTTTGAAGTTTCGATTTCAAATTACGAACTGCAGCGTCGTTATTCGATTAAATATAATTATATTTATATATATATAAATATAATCAATTCTGGCGCTGTTTTTCTTCAGATTTGAATTAAACATTCCAGACAATCCAATCGTTGGATTTTTACAAAGTTGGTGCCGTTGGAAAGATATTTCCAAAGTGAACCCAATGGTTGCGATTTCAGGAAAATTCGATGGTCGGATCTCCCGCACTAATCGTTTGAAATCACGGTTTCAAAATACGAACTGCAACTTCGTTATTCGATATATTTCAATTCCATTTATATATATATCGATTCTGCGATTTCAAAACCATTTGATTTTCATACATTTGGTAAAAATGATGTTTTTATCTAACTGTCTTCTATTTCAACACTTCACTATTTTTAACAATTCATGTATATAATAAAAGTGTGATTTTTAATGTAAAACAATTTATTTCAAAACTCGACTATTTTATATAGTTGATATAGGTGATAAAAATAGGATTTTTATTATAAAACAATTTATTTCAAAACAAGATTATTTTATATAGTTCATATTGATGATAAAAATAGGATTTTTATTATAAAACAATTTATTTCAAAACAAGATTATTTTATATAGTTCATATTGATGATAAAAATAGGATTTTTATTATAAAACAATTTATTTCAAAACAAGATTATTTTATATAGTTCATATTGATGATAAAAATAGGATTTTTATTATAAAACAATTTCTTTCAAAATATGAATACCATTCAACACATGAATTTCAATTCAACGAATGAATTTCGATTCAACACATGAAGGTTTCCTATAGTTTATATAAATAGATAGAAAGGTGATTTTTATATTTAAAAACACGAATACCATTCAACACATGAATTCTATTCAACGAATGAATTTCAATTCAACACATGAAGGTTTTCTATAGTTTATATAAATAGATAAAAAGGTGATTTTTATATTTAAAAACACGAATACCATTCAACACATGAATTCTATTCAACGAATGAATTTCAATTCAACACATGAAGGTTTTCTATTAAACAGACGAATATAGTTTCAATACAGGAAAATAATTCTAACACATGAATATTATTCAAAATTTCGGCAGCATAAAGGCAGGGTAGTTAAAACCAGGACCGTCCCTAGTACGGCTCCTCGCTCTACCTCAAAGCCTCACAGCTTTTAACAATGGGGAATCATGCATCTAGTTCGCACGTAGGCGGGATGTATATTTTTTTCATTTCCACAAACTAATCCTACGTGGTTTCAACAAAATATTTCTCAACCACAAACGGGTATTTTTCAACCACAATCAATCAATATCAACCACAAACTATTCCAATCAACCATTCGCTATCAATCAATTTTCACACCAATCACAACCAATAAATATCGTCCATGGTTTGTGGACGAGGGGCGTATATATATATATATATAGCATTTCACTTCTATTTCAACACATATATAATTTTTACAACGCATATATAACTTATACATCGAACGTACAACTTATACAACGCTTATACATGAGGTGTACAACGCTTATATAACTCATACATCGACTATATAATTTATACATTGTCGTTTTCCATGTCGTTTATAATTTAGAAATCTCACATTGGGTTCCACTACACCAAAAATAGCATAAGGCTCAGAAAAATATGCGGTCTCTTCTAGAATGTAGAAGATGTCCATATGGTCACGATGTTTCCTGTTTCATCGAATTTTGTCAATACACGAAAAAGATATGATTTTTCAAAGTTTGCAACGGTTTAAAGGTGTTAAAACTGTTGAAAATAAACATAGCCGGTACCTCAGTTTTTGATTCGAAAATAGGTTTTCACTTTTCGATCAATCCGTGTAGTTTGGACCCGATCAGCCTGCGCCACCTGGAAGAGGGTCGAGAGGCGCCTGAACGGGGGGTGGAGCGGTCGAACTCGGTGGCAGATCGGAGCTCCGGCGGCGCTTAGAAAGGCGCGACTTTCGAGGGGAATATCTCGTTGAGGGCGCAACGATAGGGGATGCTCCAGGTATGGATTTGAAGAGCTCGACGAGGGCTACAAAATCCTCAATTGGGTCGAGGTCTAATGGTGCGTGTAGGAGGAGGAATCGCGGGAGGAAGGATTGAATGCAATCCGCCGTGCGTCGAGATGATATCGGGGAGAGAGAAAATAGTTTGACCAATGATATTTTTTTATATTTTTATATTTTAAAAATCCGAAAATACCCCTTGTCACACACAAACACCAATCCAAACCCAACGACTGTCGTCCCTAGCGTTTTACCCTCATTCCGAACGCAATGGGATATGTTTCGTAGGCCCATTCGACTGTTTGAGTCAGTTTTCCTTCAAATTAAAATATAAAACATTCAATATTTGATTTGAAAGTATATTTCAATTTGCCAGGACCACAAACTGATTCGAAAAATTCCAGAAAAATAAATCTAGCTATGTTTTGACGATACGGTCCCAACAAAACTAGTTTCATCGAATTCTGAGACCGTTTGAAAAATGGCCCATTTCTGGCCGATCCAATTTAACTGTAATTGACCAAAACACATTTTCCTTTGCCACGCTCACATACTAGCTTCAAAAATTATGAAATCTTAAACCTAGCAATAACTTCACATCCCGGATCCAACAAAAGTTGTTTCGTCGAATTCTGAGGTCGTTTGCAAAATGGCTATTTTCACGGGCTATATAAATTCCATAGCGACCTTTCTGAAAATTCATTTGGCCATGACTTTTGCTTTCCGCTATGAAACTTCGATTTTTCAGATTCGTTAGAAAGGTATTCACTAACAGATTTAATATTTTTGGTTTCACTCAAATCCGCTTTGTTTTGCACCCGGTACAGTCAGTCAAAGTTTGACTTCAAATTTTGAAACTACCGCGCCATTTCAGGCCTTGTTTATAATTAGAATTAGTTATATTCGTTTTCAAACGTCGATTCAAACTCACTTTTCATTGCTATTATTTAAAATATTTATTTTAAATATTTAAAATCCACTATTTTAGCCAATTTAAAATTTTTAAATTGGTTCAGATTTTCCGGGTCATTACAATCTCACCCACTTAAAACTTTTCGTCCCCGAAAAGGAACAAAGTCGAAAGTGGTTTGATTAATCAACTCTACGTTCAATCTGACTTCCATTCTCCAACTTTTCAGTTTCTGAGAATTTTCAAATTCTTCAAAATTTTGGCTAACACCCGGAATTTTCGAAAAATTTCGCCATAACCTCCTTTGTACGGGGAGAGGTTTGGAAATTTATTGGGCCGTATTAGGTACCCAATAAATTCTAATAAGCATACACATATTTATAGTGATATAGTCTGGTGTTTACAGGGGAGCGTGTTTAGATAATAACTCCAGAGAATAAATTCTCGTCACCCTGTCAAAGCCTGAGGGAGTGTGTATTTTAATTGCTCCAGAGGATAAATCCTCGTCACCTCGTCCCGTGTGGGAAATAAATAGTCCATGTGCCGTATCTAATAACTAGAGAGACGTGATTATTGTCAACTCCAGACCCGTGTGGGATTTTTATTAATCTGGAAATTTATCGTTACAATTTTATATTGTCCATATCAGTCATCAATGCAACCTGTAAAATATAGTCATCGCCATACGAGCCTCTCGCTCGTATGGTAAATCTTCGACCTCGTCACACAAGCTCCAAATGCTTATGTGGTATATGATGAAGTATGCCTATCTTCAGAAGTATGCCATGCAGTGTAGTTCAAAATTAATTGTTACTATCCTATGGCGATGTTTATTATTTCACACAGAACAACCAACACTCTGCATCCAATGGCATTCACAGGAGTTGATATAATAATATTTCGCATCCAACTCATTAAGGTTTACCTATTTGTCGGGCACGCAAATAAAATCTTTACTCAACAGCTAATCCATTTACCTGTTCAAACATATATATGCACATGTATATATTTCTATCTATTTTCTAATCAGTTCAATGTGTGATCTAATCGAATAAATTCTACTATTCATTCCATTATTGATTAAATTAACTATCGTTTTAGTAATTTAATTAATCAAATCTACTATCACACAACACAAACAACAATCAAATTGTTTTTAACTTTTCAAAAATATACTAATCAATTTCTATATTCTTTTAAAATCATTCAGACTATAGAATTAAAAGTGCACATCCATGAAAAGAAAATAACAACAGAGTAGAGAATTAATTGGTAATGCAAAGTATGGTAAATGTACCTTGCACCGGAGTCAATCAGAGATATCTACTCGACACTTAGGATAGGCTTTCCGAATGCTCTCCTCAGTTTCCCAAGTACAATCTCGCGGATCTCCACTCCATTGCACTTTGACTAAGTGAACCTTCTTGTTCCTCAGCTCTTTGGTTTCCTTGCCGATGATCTTTAGCGGCTCTCTTCTCACAGCTAATTCGGGAGTAATTTCAATATCCTGTTGAGCTTCTTCTTCCACGATCAAGTCTGGATCATGAACGTGCTTTCGAAGTTGAGATATGTGAAATACATCATGCACTCCATGCAACCAATCTGTCAATTTAACCCTATAAGCGAGAGTTCCTATCCATTCCAGAATAGGAAACGGACCAATGAATTTGGGCGCCAGCTTCCCAGTTTTACCGAACCGGATAACTCCTCTCATCGGCGATACTTTCAAATATACATAGTCACCAACTGCAAACGATATATCTCTTCTTCTCCTATCGGCATAGCTCTTTTGTCGGCTTTGAGCAGCGAGTAATCGTTTCTTAACGAAATCGACTTTGTCGGCAGTCTCTCGGATCATATCAGGCCCTAACACGAGTCTATTACCAGGTTCGACCCAACAAGCAGGGGATCGGCACGGTCTACCATACAATGCTTCGAATGGTGACATTGTCAGACTCGCCTGGTAGCTGTTGTTATAAGAGAATTCAGCCAAATGCAGATGGTCTTCTCATGATCCACCGAAATCTAGAACACAAGCCCGCAATAGATCTTCTAGTATACGATTCACCCTCTCAGTTTGATCGTCCGTCTGAGGATGATAGGCGGTGCTTAGGTTCAGCTTTGTTCCCAGCTCTACTTGAAATGCCTCCCAGAATTTGCTAGTAAATATTGGGTCTCTATCACTGACTATACTGAGCGGCACTCCATGTAGTCTAACAATTTCCTTGAAATATATTTGCGCCAGACTCTGAGCAGTTCTGTTTGATCTGACAGGTACGAAATGGGCGGTCTTCGTGAAGCGATCTATGATCACCCAAATACTGTCATTTCCTTTTCTGGTTCTGGGCAAACCATCTATGAAGTCCATGGAAATATGTTCCCACTTCCATCCTGGAACGTCTAGCGGTTGTAATAATCCAGCCAGTTTCTGTTGGTCGCTTTTGACTAGCTTGCAAGTAGGGCATCGGCTAACATATAAAGAAATGTCCCTCTTCATCGACTTCCACTAGAAAGTGCGTTTGATGTCATTATACATTTTTCTTACTCCCGGATGGATACTAAGTTTTGACTTGTGGCATTCATCCAGTACTTCCTTTCGGAGCTCAGCAATGTTAGGAACACAAATTCGACCTTTCAGCCTTAGAATCCCCTCATTATCAACTTGAAAACTCGAGGGTTCGCCTTGCTGAATTATCTCTCTAATCTTCTGAATGAAGTGATCATCCTTCTGAAGAGCAGATATTTTATCTATCAATGAAGTCGTGATAATAAAACTGGCGATCATTTCATTCTTTCGGCTTAACGCATCGGCCACGACATTGGCTTTCCCTGGAGTGTATATAATTTCAAAATCGTATGCTGCAAGGAACTCTAACCAACGTTGCTGCCTCAGATTCAAGTCTTTCTGGGTGAACAAATACTTTAGCGACTGGTGATCTGTAAACAGTTCAAATATCTCACCCAGAAGATAGTGTCTCCAGATTTTCAAAGAGAATACGATAGCCAACAACTCAAGATAATGAGTGACGTAGTTTTTCTCGTGCGGCTTCAGCTGATGGCTAGCATAAGCAATCACTTGACCCCTTTGCATTAACACTGCGCCAAGGCCTTCTCTAGAGGTATCTGTCCAGACTTTTAAATCCTGATTACCGTCAATAATGGTTAACACTGGAGCAGTCGTTAATCTTAACTTTAGCTCTTCAAAAGCCTCCTCACATTCTGGAGTCCATTTGAATTTTGAGTGCTTCTTTGTAAGCTTCGTTAAGTGACCAGATATCTTCGAAAAGTTTTTAACGAACTTCCGGTAATAACTAGCCAATCCGAGAAAACTGCGGACTTCTGTAGGAGTGCTAGGCTGCTTCCAGTTTTGAATAGCTGTGATTTTACTTGGATCCACAGCAATTCCTTCTTTCGATGCGATGTGGCCTAGAAATTTTACTTCATCTTGCCAGAATATACATTTGGATAGTTTGGCTTTTAATACATTCCTTCTGAGGATTTCCAGAACCGGTTCCAAATGCTTTTCATGTTCGGCCTTTGATTTAGAGAAGATTAGAATATCGTCAATAAAAACCAAAACAAATTTATTCAGGACTCTTCTGAACACTCTATTCATCAAATCGACGAAGTATGCTGGAGCGTTACATAAGCCGAACGGCATTACTAACCATTCGTAGAATAAGTCTGGACCTCTGAATGCTGTCATTGGAACACACTCTTCGGTAATTCGAAGCTGATGGAAGCCTGTAGCTAGGTCCATCCTTGAGAAACTTGTGCTCCATTCAGACGATCCAACAAATCATCGATTCGCAGCAATGGATATTTGTTCTTTATCGTCTGCTTGTTCAAATCACGATAATCCACACATAGTCGTAGAGTACCGTCTGATTTTGGGACAAACACCACTGCTGCTCCTCAATCAGAGAAACTAGGCCTGATCAGACCCTTCCATACTAGCTGTCGTGTTTGATTGTCTAATTCCTCTTTCTCTTTCAAGGACATTCTTCGAATAGCGTGAACTACTGGCCTTGCATTTGGAATCAAAGCAATCTTGAAATCTATTTCTCTCTGCGGAGGTAAGCGAACAACTTCTTCAAACACATCCGCATAGTTCTTGACGACAGGAATATCTTTTACGAGGTCAGGAATATTCTCTGTAACTTCAGAGATATTTTCTATTTGAGCATGATAAACATCCAAAGCTGCCCAGAAGTCGTTTCTATTTGAATTCGGGCCTTCACATGGTATGGTTATATAATTCCTTGATTGGGCCTTTGCCTTAACAACTCTCTCGGCGCATCTAACCTCTGCCTCATATCTGGTTAGCCAATCCAATCCCAGAATAAGATTGAATTCAGTAAAATTCATGACGATAGAGATAGTAGGAAATTTATAGCAGGAAAAAGAGACAGGCACCCCACAAACCCAACTGAGATCGATGGAACCCCCAACTGGATTTTGGACAGTCATTGGTTCTTTGAGATTCTTCAATTTCAAATACAACTTCTTGACTGCACTCTTTGCAATAAAGCTTCGCGACGCGCCTGTATCAAACAGTACTTTAACTGGAATGTTCTGGACGTTGAGCGTGCCTTCTAAAACATCAGACCTTTCCTGAGCAGACGAAGATGCAGGTACTTCTACCACTTCATTTACATGCACTGCTTTGGATTCCTTAAATTGCCTGCAATCCTTTTTAAAATGACCAGTGTGATGGCATTGACTGCATTTTCTACTCTCTCGAAACTGGTTATCGGGTTTAAACACCTTCTTTCGTTTTTTTCGAGGTTTTACAATTCCTGGGTCAATTGCCCTGGTTTCTTGCAGTTAGAGCATGTGGCCGTCGTTGCTGGTTCTTTTTCAGATCTAGCCCTTTTCCGATTGTCTTTAGGCTTCTTACTGACCTTTGACATCGTACTGGCCTCAGGACGATCAGTTTCAGACTCAATTTTATTACTAGAGCTGACTTCCTCTTCGTACTGTAACATACCTTTCTTGTCTAGATCTTCGTACTGGTAAGCCATATAAATCATTTCTGAAAAAGAAAGCTTCACATGCCCCATTACTTTATTCTAGTATTTCCTTTGAAGCCCGTCAATAAATCTCAAATTCTTCCTCTTTGGATTTTGAATTAGATGAGGGGCAAAGTGAGAAAGTTCATTAAATTTCTTATGATATTCTGGAATGGTCATATTTCCTTGTATCAGATAAGAAAATTCATCACATAATCGCTCAGTTGCTTTTGGAGGAGTAAATCTTTCTAGGGAAATCACTTTAAATCTATCCCAGGTGATATCATCTTCTGGATTGTTCTCAATAACTGAATCCCACCAGAACAAAGCTTCATCTTTGAGTGCCCAGGATGCCTGTAATCTTTTATGGTCATCATTCAGCTTTAAACCCTCAAAGATCTTTTCAGCAGAACGAATCCAAGCCTATGTCTTCATAATAGATTCTTCACCAGAGAACGATATTCCACCCATATTTAGATACTTGATTAATAGGGCCTCAACATTCGGTTCTGCATTCCTTCTGTTTCTGACACTCATTTTCTAGTACTTCTGCAAATAGCAGATCAAGTGTCAGGTCACAGAAAAGATATTTTTAAAACATAGAAACATATACGTCAAATGTAAATGTGTCTATTGGGGTGTATTTCATTCTGCTACTCATACTAGGATATTACTGATCCTATCTGTAATGAGTTACTCGTCCTAAAACACTACTGGTTCTACTTCTGACGAGTTCGTTAATATGTTATATTCCAGAACTAAGCTTAACCAAAGCTCTGATACCAAATGAGATGACCCCAAACCCCGTACTGACGGCGGCAAGGGTAATCCTTGGAATATAACACATAAACATATAATAGCAGAACAGAATTAAATAAATACACCAGATAATGCACAACAGAATATACTGGATAAAAGTAATCATCAGAGTTACACAGTATACAGGATCATACTTAGTACAAATACAGTTCAGCTATACATAAATGTCTACAGCGGAAATAAACATAATATGTACAACAGGAGCTGAACAGCATAAAAAGAGATAAATGGTAGAATCCATCTTCAGCTCCAGCTATCCGGATAAAGTCTGCTAAACCTGAATACAAGGCTGCCCGTGTAGAAAAAGGGGCACCCGAGTTTGAAAGTGAAACAAACTACGAGTCAGTCATGGGACTGGTATGAGAAATCTACTCAACACATTTGAAATATGGCTAATCATAGGACCACGCCACTTTCGTGGAACGGGTTTACTCCATTGGATCGCCAGTGCTTTAAAACAAATAATTCTTTTAAACATCGCAATGCTTTTTATAAAAATGAAGGCATTATAAGACTCAGTTCCCATCACACAATGCAACGCAAACCAAAGGATAGAGTTTACCTTATAATGGCCAAAATATGCTTGATACGAATTAAACAAAGGCATTTGATATTATTACTAGTGTTTATATGTTTCGAAAACAATTTAAATCATAACTATCAATCATAGACGGCATGGATACCATATATCATGTTGCCATATATATATACAATCAAAACTGCACAGTCACGTATTTGGAAATTGGATTTCCGTCATGAACCAAGGCAAAAGATAGTCCTTACTGAATCCGAGGCTGCCTAGCCGGAGCCTTAGGATCAGAACGCATCGACCCTTGGAGCGACAGGGCCGGTCCGCCAATGTGGATTAAAATTCCTGAATACTACGTTTCTCCGTCTATGGGGCGTAAGTGAGCCAACGAATGACTCCATCGGTCCCGGATCGACCGATATAACCGAGGTGCCTCGCTATCCATCATCCACATAAGTAAAATGTTAGGCCGTGTAATAACACTGACACAACTCCTAGCTAGGAAGAAACGCATGCCTTCCCTGAGGTCCTTCTCCCGTTTCTGGTTCATACCGGGGTGTGATGCTCGCGAATTCACCTTATACACAAAACTACACCACACAGGCAGTTCTTTTATCATCACCACAAGACTTTGCTTTTCAACAGAAGCCCTGATCATTTGCCACTTAGGCATGCCACACTAGCAATTCATGCCATGCGACTGATATCCATCGAAATACAACCTCTGAGCTCGTGCGTTTCAGAGAAGGGCGTTAAGCAAAAGAATAAATTCTCCGCTGCCAAACAGATGTATATTTAATAGAGACCAATCAACACAGAATAAAATCCAATGTCAGACACACAGTCCATTTACAAGTCCGTTCTGGGTCTGAACGAAACCGGAGGCACTATATACCTCGCAAACCACGTACGTCTAGACGATCACCACTCATTATCCATATTTCGGGATGCCTCCCAATCAGGACATCAGTTACTATCCAAACAAGGTGAAGATTTCCGGTCTTTAACCACCGTCTTCATCTTCGATTTCTTATCGTCGATTCAGTTATTCAGAATGGGATAAACCCGGTCTTTCTGAGCAACTCGCGTATATAATAAACAAGTGCTACACAAACACAACATACGCATCATTTCAATTCATTAGTCATTAACCGTAGATCATTAAGAGAACGATTTCCCAAATATGAACCCCGAAGGCCGAAACCAACATCAGATCAACACCCAGGAAACCATTTGACTTAGCCAACCTTCAGTTAGTTTCTAAATTTCACATCCATATCGTTTATAATATTTTATAATGATTTATCGCTATTTTTATTTATTTTAAAATAGCCAATTTATTCAAAATGACGCTTCGGGCCATAACGCGGTCGTGGCGCTGTTTTTCTTCAGATTTGATTTACACATATCTGAAAATCTAACCGTTGGATCTTCACAAAATTTACATCATTAGAAATATCTTTTCAAAACGAATCCAACGGTTCCAGTTTCGGGAAAATCCGACGGTTGGATCTCCCAGTATAATCGTTTGAAGTTTCGATTTCAAATTACGAACTGCAGCGTCGTTATTCGATTAAATATAATTATATTTATATATATAAAAATATAATCGATTCTGGCACTGTTTTTCTTCAGATTTGAACTAAACATTCCATACAACCAACCGTTGGATTTTTAAAAGTTGGTGCCGTTGGAAAGATATTTCCAAAGCAAAACCAACGGTTGCGATTTCAGGAAAATCCGATGGTCGGATCTCCCGCACTAATCGTTTGAAATTTACAAACTGCAGCTTTGTTATTCGATATATTTCAATTCCATTTATATATCATATATATATATATATATATCGATTCTTCGATTTCAAAACCATTTGATTTTCATACATTTGATAAAAATGATGTTTTTATCTAACTGTCTTCTATTTCAACACTTCACTATTTTTAACAATTCATGTATATAATAAAAGTGTGATTTTTAATGTAAAACAATTTATTTCAAAACTTGACTATTTTATATAGTTAATATAGGTGATAAAAATAGGATTTTTATTATAAAACAATTTATTTCAAAACAAGATTATTTTATATAGTTCATATTGATGATAAAAATAGGATTTTTATTATAAAACAATTTATTTCAAAACAAGATTATTTTATATAGTTCATATTGATGATAAAAATAGGATTTTTATTATAAAACAATTTATTTCAAAACAAGATTATTTTATATAGTTCATATTGATGATAAAAATAGGATTTTTATTATAAAACAATTTCTTTCAAAATATGAATACCATACAACACATGAATTTCAATTCAACGAATGAATTTCGATTCAACACATAAGGGTTTCCTATAGTTTATATAAATAAATAGAAAGGTGATTTTTATATTTAAAAACATGAATACCATTCAACACATGAATTCTATTCAACGAATGAATTTCAATTCAACACATGAAGGTTTTCTATAGTTTATATAAATAGATAAAAAAGGTGATTTTTATATTTAAAAACACGAATACCATTCAACACATGAATTCTATTCAACGAATGAATTTCAATTCAACACATGAAGGTTCTCTATTCAACAGACGAATATAGTTTCAATACAGGAAAATAATTCTAACACATGAATATTATTCAAAATTTCGGCAGCATAACGGCAGGATAGTTAAAACCGGGATCGTCCCCAGTACGGCTCCTCGCTCTACCTTAAAGCCTCGCAGCTTTTGACAATGGGGAATCATGCATCTAGTTCGCACGCAGGCGGCATGTATATTTTTTTCATTTCCACAAACTAATCCTATGTGGTTTCAACCAAATATTTCTCAACCACAAACGGGTATTTTTCAACCACAATCAATCAATATCAACCACAAACTATTCCAATCAACCATTCGCTATCAATCAATTTTCACACCAATCACAACCAATAAATATCGTCCATGGTTTGTGGACGAGGGGCGTATATATATATATATATATATATATATATATATATATATATATATATATATATATAGCATTTCACTTCTATTTCAGCACATATATAATTTTTACAAAACATATATAACTTATACATCGAACGTATAACTTATACAACGCTTATACATGAGGTGTACAACGCTTATATAACTCATACATCGACTATATAATTTATACATCGTCGTTTTCCATGTCATTTATAATTTAGAAATCTCACATTGGGTTCCACTCCACCAAAAATAGCAGAAGGCTCAGAAAAATATGCGGTCTCTTCTAGAATGTAGAAGACGTCCACATGGTCACGATGTTTCCTGTTTCATCGAATTTCGTCATCACACGAAAAAGATATGATTTTTCAAAGTTTGCAATGGTTTAGAGGTGTTAAAACTGTTGAAAATAAACATAGTCGAAACCTCGGTTTTTGATTCGAAACTAGGTTTTCACTTTTCGATCAATCCGTGTAGTTTGGACCCGATCAGCCTGCGCCACCTGGAAGAGGGTCGAGAGGTGCCTGAACAGGGGGTGGAGTGGTCGAACTCGGTGGCAGATCGGAGCTCCAGCGGCACTTAGAAGGGCGCGACTTTCGAGGGGAATATCTCGTCGACGGCGCAACGATAGGGGATGCTCCAGGTATGGATTTGAAGAGCTCGACGAGGGCTACAAAATCCTCAACTGGGTCGAGGTCTAATGGTGCGTGTAGGAGGAGGAATCAAGGGAGGAAGGATTGAATGAAATCCGCCGTGCGTCGAGATGATATCGGGGAGAGAGAAAATAGTTTGACCAATGATATTTTTTTTATATTTTCATATTTTAAAAATCTGAAAATACCCTTGTCACACACGAACACCAATCCAATCCCAACGACTGTCGTCCCTAGCGTTTTACCCCCATTCCGAACACAATGGGATATGTTTCGTAGGCCCATTCGATTGTTTGAGTCAGTTTTCCTTCAAATTAAAATATAAAACATTCAATATTTGATTCGAAGGTACATTTCAATTTGCCAGGGCCACAAACTGATTCGAAAAATTCCAGAAAAATAAATCTAGCTATGTTTTGACGATACGGTCCCAACAAAACTAGTTTCATCGAATTCTGAGACCGTTTAAAAAATGGCCCATTTCTGGTCGATCCAATTTAACTGTAATTGACCAAAACACATTTTCCTTTGCCACGCTCACGTACTAGCTTCAAAAATTATTAAATTTGAAACCTAGCAAGAACTTCACATCCTGGATCCAACAAAAGTGGTTTCGTCGAATTCCGAGGTCGTTTGCAAAATTGTCATTTTCACGGGCTATATAAATTCCATAGCGACCTTTCTGAAAATTCATTTGGCCATAACTTTTGCTTTCCGCTTGAATCTTCGATTTTTCAGATTCGTTAGAAAGGTATTCACTAACAGATTTAAATATTTTTGGTTTCACTCAAATCCGCTTTGTTTTACACCCGGTACAGTCAGTCAAAGTTTGAATTCAAATTTTGAAACTACCGTGCCATTTCAGGCCTTGTTTATAATTAGAATTAATTATATTCGTTTTCAAACATCGATTCAAACTCACTTTTCATTTCTATTATTTAAAATATTTATTTAAAATATTTAAAATCCACTATTTTAGCCAATTTAAAAAATTTAAATTGGTTCAGATTTTCCGGGTCGTTACATTTATGATTTTTCATTTGTTTATTTTTCATAATTCACTTTTAGTGATATATCAATATTAGATCTGAACTTAATATGAACTTCCAGAAACATATTATATTTATATTCGTTTCTCTAAGAAACAATACAACATTTCTTTTGGAAATATGAATTATGTACCAAAATCAAATTAAATTCAATGAATTTATTTGAATAGAGAAGAACAAAAATTTATCGAATCCAAAAGGATAAATCACTACAATCAACATCTCATTTTTAAATCATGTAGGGACCTCATATGTGTATAAATTGAGTATAATTTTGAGATCAACAGTATGATTACATAAAAAAAATCAGATCTATAATAGAGTGAGATCTGAAATATGATTAACAAAATAAGAATCAGATCTCAAAGTGTAGATCTATATGAGTTCTACAATTATAAGGCAGAAAAAAATCTAGAAGATAACACAATAGATTTAGATCTAGAATGAGATGAGATCTAACAAAAATGAAGATTTGAAAAATCAAATCAATCAGGTCAGAAAAATAACATACCGTTTTGAGATCTATAATTAGATCGATTAGAGCTTCGTGCTAATAACGTGTTATAAATAATATACAATAAGAAAGCCATTAAAGGAGGAGAAAGAGGATACTTTTTATTCATTCATCAATCGGTACATTATTTACATTACATGAGCTCCTTATATAAAGGCTTGGGAGCTTGGAGTAAAATTTATCCCACAATATGGGACTAAACAAAATATGACAAAAGCATATTCACTCATATATATTACAACACATTGACTTATTTTAATATCTCATTTCATCTAATAAAGTTTGATATTTGTGGTTGGGATAGTGCCTTGTTAAAAACCTTACTATGAAAAAACATGTAGGGAAAATCTTAGTAAAGAAATAAAAACACTACAATATAATACGATATATTTCAATAATTTACTGCATCAACACTACTACAAAACAGGTATGTTGCTTCATCTCATTTGCTTCGGTTGTTCTTATAACAGAAGCAAATAGTATCATTTGCTTCTATTCTGTTAACAACAGAAGCAAATGCAGCAAAGCAAATGTTATTACTTTCTTCGATTATGCCAATAACCGGAGCTAATAGTGTAATTTGCTTCTGTTGTACCAAAAACCGAAGCAAATGCACCGAAGCAAATTGTGTTATTTGCATCGGTTGCTTAAAAACTAAAGCAAATGCACCGAAGCAAATAATGTATTTGCATCAGTTCCATAAGAACAGAAGCAACTGCACCGAAGTAACAACGAATTATTTTACCAAAGCAAATGCAAATATCAATAATCATAGACAACCTTACATGTGTCATTATTTATAATTTATTATAACGAATGATTGTTAATAAATAATTTATAGTTACAGATTATTATAAACAATCAATAATTATATTTTATATTTAATAATTTATTGTAGTTAATTACTAATATTTAGTAGAATGTAGTTAACATTTATTAATTTCACATTTAACAATTAACAAACAAATTAATAATTAATACTAAATAATTAACAAATAATATTTAATATTGAGTGTTTATCATTTATTTTTTAATTAATTAATTAGTACTATTTAATAATTAAGAAGTAATATCTAATAATTCGATAATTATTATCTAATAATTACAATTAAATAATTAATTATTACCAAATATTTAATTTACAATAATAATATAATATTTAAAATTGATATTTAATAATAATTAATTACTTGTAAAGTTTACTACTTATGAAGTGATATTTAGTATCTAGAATTTATTTTATATAATTATTAATTAATAATCACTATTTAAAAATTAATTATTAATCGTTAAGATAAATATTTAATGGTTCAATTAGTAAGAAACATGAATTGAGAAGTAATATCTATTTTTTTTATTTGTAACCATAATTAATAATTATATTTAAGCCTACCAAAAATAATAGTAATTATGTTTAATATTTAATACTAAAATATTAAGATTCTAAAATAAAAATAATTTATTTGGGCTGATTATTAATAAGTACTCAATTATAGTTAATATGTATTACATATAACAATTAATAAATATGATCAATCCCTAATAATTAATATTAATAAATAATAATCAATGTTTAATAATTGATATTAAATTATTAATAATGTTTAGTGTTTAACATTTTATTTATTTCTTATAACTTAATATTTAACAATAAATAATAATATTTGATTTATTATTTAATTTTACATCTAATAAGTGATAGTTAACAATTATTACATGTATACGATAATTACTAATACATGCATAATAATTACTTTTAATTATAATTAAGAAGTAATAATACTAGTCTTTAATTTTTAATTAATTTATCTATATTAAAATATGGAGCACTAATCTTTAATAAAACTACATGTTACAACCAGCATAAAACTACAAGCATATGATTATATTACTATGGACAACAAGGCTGAATGTTATATTCAAAAGCCTCTTTAGCACAAGACACGGGATAATGCGCATGGGATCATAAATAAAAGTGTTATAAGTGCGGCCCAAGCCCAGCTATAACTTTACCTGTATGTTATAAAGTTCAGTTTGTCTGTCTATTTTTCGCCGTTAGGGTTTCCATTTTCCGCCACCTTCATCAACTCATTGCGAGAAAATAGCAAAGGAAATCAGAAAATCAATTTCAATTATTCACTCCGTAAAAAATTATATTAGGTATTATCTTGAATACTTCATCTCATCGCCATAATATAGTCCTAATCTTCTTTCCAATTGATCGTACCAAGCAGACTCCTCGCTAATCGACGGGAGGCGAAGATCCCATAAAAAAGCTTGCAGCAAAAGATTTACGCAACGAAAGACGTTTTAGAGATTGCTTCGTGAAAATTGCTCAAGATTTCAAGCTGATCTGAGGTTCCAGATTTTACAAGTGAGTAAGGTTTTTACAAGTGGAATTTGAGTCTAATTTCTCTTAGTTTTCTATTTTAATGTTAATTAGCCTTGGTTAATGTCAGCTTTATGGTATATGTATATATAGTTTGATTGGTGGGCTCTTTAGTTTACTTTCAGCAGGGTAGATGCTCCTTGCTTGGTTGCACAGTTAAAAAAAGCAAATGGTACTTCTTGTAAATGTTCGCTCCTTAATGTGTTGCAATAGCAAGGATTTTGTTTTAGTTTGTTCTTTAATACTACTGTTGTTTTTAAGGGAGTATATTTTTGCTCATGAGTAAACCATCACTGTTTAAACTAATAAGTTATAACTATCATGCCATGGAAGGGGATCCCCGTGGCTCCATGAGAGGCGAGAACCTTCATCCTCCAATAGGGAAATAAGCTGAGATAATCACATTGTTTGTATTTGGGAGTGGCGTATGCTTATGTGTGAACTGTGTAGTGGTATGTTGAAGGCTTTTGTGTTATTGAATAAAACTGGCTACTGGTTGTACCTTCTTTGTTGCGCCAAAATTTGGATTTGTTTACAGCAATCACTTATAATATGCATGGATGCCTAAAAGTTCGATAAGGGTTATGCTAATAAACCATATAACACATTGATTAGAGTATAAAATATACTAATGTGGCATTCGTTGGGTGCACGTCAAAAAGTTGTTCAATTACATAAATTTTATTATTTATATCTATTTAGTTATTATAGATTATTTGATTCTGTTATATTGTTTTTCTTTCTTTTTTTCTTTTTGATGACTGATTTTGGTTCATAGTGGATGGCAATGTATGTCGCGGTGTATGTAGATTAACTTTGGAAAACAGCCTATAAGTTATAAAATTGACAGTAATTTGTGAACGGCGGAGACGATTTCCAATTTTCAAACTTGACGGAACAATTCTTTATATGCTTACTGATGAAAAATAAAATATGAATATTGAATACTCTCACTTCTCCATGATCACGGTAATGGACTAAAAGAAATAAGAATATAACTTCGATGTTTCCTTTTTTTTGGAAACCATGGATGCATCAGGCATGCTTTTCTTCCGTGGATGGAAATATTTCAGTGTTTTTCTTATAAAAAGTTAATTGTTTAATACTAGTATTTTCTAATATGTTGAAGGGGTTCTTTTTTCACTTTTGGGAAAAAAGTAAAACATATGTTGGTCCGAGGCCAAAATGATGCAAATAAAGCGGGTACTGATTATTAAACTGAAAATTGAAGCAGGCTAACTTTGTAGATGTTGCAGTAGATATTTGCAGGTAGATTATTAGTTATATTATCTCTTTGTTTTTGTGCATATTTGTTTCCTTTCTGTTTTGAACTAATAAGTTATAACTATTAATGTTCCCACAGATATTCTAAAGCATAATGGAGTCCGGGCGCTATATTAGCGAGGCTTGGTTTGTTCCTGAAAGTTGAACTTTAGCGAGAGCTGCATTTTATAAATACTGCATTATCTTCATCTTTTAGAGGCTGTGATTTTGTTAATAAGTTAGAATTCTTAGTTTATATTTGGTTGTTTCTTGTATTAAGATCTGATTACAAACGTTATCAGCGAATTGTATTATTGCTCTTGAATGTATGTATTATTAACACTTAATGAAATTATTACATTTATTTGTGGACTGTCTTTCCCAGTTTGTATTCTTATCTAGTTTGATTATTAGTTATTTTGATATATGTGAATATATATATATATATATATATATATTATTGTATGTTTGGGAAGTATAGTGATTAATTGGATATTGTTTTTGTTATGGTGGGTTTTTGCTTCGGTTGTTTAGCCGAAGCAATAAACTTTGGTTTGTTGCATCTTCTGCATTTGCTTTGGTTGGTGAACTAAAGCAACAAGGGAAAAACAACTGAAGCAAAAAATGTATTTGCTTCGGCTGTTTGGCTGAAGCAACAAACTTTGGTCTATTGCGTTGTCTGCATTTGCTTCGGTTGCAGAACTGAAGCAATATGGGGTAAACAACCAAAGCAAATGACCAATTTTGTAGTAGTGCAAATAGAGTTTTATTCTTCAATGTAACACTTCCTTAAAACCTTAATAAGAAAACCCAATGAAAAAAATATTAAGTTAGATAAAAGAGTACATTATAACTTATTTTTGTATGTCACTTATTGGGTTGATACTTCTGGATCAAGATAATGCCTCACTAAAACCTCACTAAGAAAACCCAGTAGGAAAAATCTAAGTTAAAGAAAACGAGTGCATTATAACATACTTATAGATTCTCTTGTGATTTAAAAATTTCCTCTGAATTCGTATTCATCTTTCGATAACTCAAATTGCTTATAGATACTTCATAATGAACTTTTTCTTTAATAACTTCATGTGAATTTTCATGCTTTAGACATGTTTTCTATTTTAAAGCTCCTTCTATTTGCGCTTTGTATACTATTAGTATCTATTTATCTATTTAGAAATATACTTCACATACCTACAATTTTGTGCTTCAATCAATTTAGCATATTGCAATGCACATTTGATCAATCAGATGAGTTTCATTACAGCGACACTAAGAAGTGTGAAGTAATATATTCATCTTGAAGTATATCAAGATTTTTATTACAACAATATTTAGAGAAAAGTGTAATCTTTCGTCCATGTCCTTGACATTTTTTATAACTACAAATATTATTTATATCCTTAAGAAACTTGTCTATTTTGATAAGTTTTGATATCGTAACTTCCACTTCAATGGATATTAATGATTTCGTTACAACAATTCTTTAAGGTAGGAAGTAATCTACTCATCATGAATTATATCAAGATTTTCATCACAACAATATATAAAAGAGTGTTGTAATCTACATTTCTTGTTCTTTGCATTCTTTATCACTATCAAAGTTATTTACATTCTTCCGAAATTTGTATACTTCCATCATTTATATCTTAAGGGTATTCTAAATGTTTCAAACACTTTCACTACTTTAATCAATTCAATTATCTCTGGGAATGTAACGCTCAAGGCACATAACATGTTAGTGACACTGTATGATACTCCAGTAATTTTATTGTGTTTTCGGCAATTTATATACATGTTTTTTATTATAATTTGCAAACTACAGGCCCACATTTCTCGTTTAGTAAAGGATTCATGATGGCCAATCATGTTCTCTCTTAATTCAAAGTTTTTAACCTATTAATTAACATAAACACTTTATTATTTACAAATTTATTATTGATGGTTACCTGTTGTCAGTTCTCGATATAATTTATCGAGATTTCTTCATATTTTAAGTACGCCAATCACTTCTTTGGTTACTTACAATCATGTCATGGATTTCTTTCGAAACACCCATAAGTTTTCTTTAAAAACACTCACCTTCTTTATTTAGCATTTTTATGACTTACTTCAAAAATCAAGGATTCAAATTTATGATGGAGAGAGCCTATTAGGGATATAATCGATTATTTATTCAAGTTATTTATTATTTTACATCATTGTATATGTTAACAAATATTTAACATTGATGATCAACATGGACTTGTGTCCCATTATTCTCCCCCTCAAAGTTGACAAGCATTGTCACCAAGTAATAATTCTCCCTGGATTCTCATTTTTGATCCATTATTGCATTAATAATAGCAAATACATTATATGTATTTCAATCGTAGGTAGATAATGCTTTTATTAGTTGATAAGATACATTCATATTATACTACTTATTCTCTTTCATTGATCTAATAACATGGAGGATATTTCTAAATATATAGATTATCTGATACACATATGACTTCAGGTCATTTAATATTTATGTGGATCGACTTCCGATGTTACTTAAGAGATGAACATCCGATGGCGATAATGGCGATTCATGGCTAACCCTTCTTCTTCATCATCTTTTTCTTTCGATCCCTCTTCTTTTCGTCCTCTAAAACCTACTCCGCCCCCTCCTCCTCCTCATCCTGTCACTTCTCAGGGTAATCAATCGGAATCAAATCGTTCTGGTATCGATCAAAATTAGGCTCAATCCAATGCGATTCCAGATGACTCAACAAACCCTTCTAGATTTGAGAATTCCTCTGCTAAGTCAGATTTTGCTTCTCTATTTCATTCACTTCCAAGGAATGCTGGCCACTATAAGCCAATTCATTTTGTAATTGGAAAGAAAGAATCTAATAAGCTTCCAAATATTATCAAGGAAGAGGGTTTCAAATATTAAAGCAATCATCTGGTCGGCTTCTTTTTAGATGGTACGCTTCAACATCATGTGATAGTTACTTTCCTTAAATCTCGCTGGAAATTGTTGGGTGAATTTAGTGTTAAATCATATGGTTTCAATTTCTACTTCCAATTTTCTAATGATCTTGACGGTGCTAAGATTCTTCAGTCTGATCCGATATTCATTCGAGGACGCATGTTTATAATTACTCAATGGGATCCCACTTTAGGTAGTTCTCAGAAGACAAAAAAAAGGTTCCTACCAGGATTCACTTGTCCAATATTCCTTTTATTCTTTGGACGTTAGTAGGTATAAATTGGTTGGTGTGCCACACTGGAAAGTTGATTTGCTTTGATTACAGTACTGAGAAGCTGTAGTGAATCACGTATGCTAAAGCTTTAGTCGAAATTAATCCAGATGCAAAATTACCTAATTTTATTGAATTGCCTGAGTTAAGGGGCTGCCCATCTGTGAAGCTCACATATGATTGGAAGCCAAAGATTTGCGTCACGTGTAGATGTTTTGGCTACAACACCTTAGACTGTGACTATGGATGTAAGGAGAATGGAACAGATGGCATGTATTTTGATGGTCATAGTGAGGATACTTGTAACACCCCAGATTTTTGAATAATCGAATTAACTAAAATAAAGAATAATTAATCTCAGACGTGAGAATTAAGGGAAATGGGTTGCGCCATTGTGTTCGTCTCGGAATTCTGGTTGAAATAGAGTCCGAGTTTGCGGGAAACGGGTACCGGATGAAGGAGTTATGGACGAACGAAGTTTGGTAGCAAAAAGAGAGAAAAAAATTTGTACTGGCGCACTTGGGAAGTGCACCAGTACAAATTTACATTGGTGCACTTCCCAAGTGCGCCCAGGTAGAGAGAAAACATGCAATGCTTTCTAGTCCAGTCCGATCTATGTTGTGACTCATTACTGAGTCCTTTCCGACTCCTTGCTGAGTCATTAGGGCTGACTTGTCACCCTATCTTGACCGAGTGGTTTTGATTAACCCTAAGATCATCCGACAGTTTAAATTAATTCAAAACTCTATAAAAAGACCCATAGACTCAAATTCTAAATCAGAATTAAAACTGAAACTATGGCCGTCATGCTGTAGTCTTGAACCCTAGAGCAGCCGCCACCAAACTAAAGAGGAAGAACAACAAATCAAATCAGTACTACTCAACCCTAACGGTGAATCTTCTTCAAAGGAGAGCTAATTCAACTCCCGAAATCAGAATTCAGAACTCAAGACTGATTTTGAGTTGTGAGTTTGATAGTTTTAAAAAAAAAATTAGTAATTTAATTGGATTAAGATATAATGCGGATTGTATAGATGTGATATGAAGTATTGATTGCATGTTGTAATTATGTTGTAGGATTGTGATTGAAATCTCTATGACGTTATGTTGTGATGCTATCATTTATGATGTAAAGTTATGTTATTATCATCCATGTTGTAATTTTATATACAATCAAATCATCATGTTTCATATGCTAGTTTGGTTATGTTGATTCATATGATAAATCATATGTAGAAAAGTTTAGATTTTGATTCAAACATGAATCATGTACAAGTTGGGTAGAATTTTATGTGATCTTACATGGTTATGACACCTAGTTTATGTGAAAATCTAATTGAAAGTTAGGCTATAGCATGTGTGAGTTATATGCTAAATTCTACATGATACTTTACATGTTAGATACTAGTTTACACCATTGTTGCGATGTATAAATCACATATGTAAGTTTATGAGTTGGATATGAATCATGTTATGCAAGTTTAGGGTTATTACCTATGCAAGTTTATTCCTTTAGATATAGTTCTATGACATACATGATTTATGCAAGTTTGTGGCAATTTTCTCATCAAGTTCACACCTTTAGATTTGGATCCATGACATATGTTGTTTATACAAGTTGTAACTTTGGCCTACGCAAGTTTTAGATGTAGAACATCATTCACACATGCAAGTTCACCCCTATGTTTAGATTTATGTTTTAATTATGTGTATATTGTGATGTTTTCTCTTTATTCCATGAGTTAGACTATTCGAGTCTAAAGTATATTTTACGTTAAACGAACAAACGTACAACGTGGGGTAAAGGGGATAATATTAATTGGCATAAAAGCTTTAAAGGGCATAAAATATAATTGTGGTGTAAATTGGTATGATTTTACATACCATAAATGGATAGACATAATTGAGTCAATTATGGACATCATTAAATTTGGAATTGATTGATAATTTAAATAGGGAAAGTAATTCAAATTTGGGGAATGATCAATTAGGAGTAATTAATCGTCTAAGACATGAGGTTAGGCTCTTTTATGGTGTAAGACTGACCGGACCCGCCCGGCAAATCCAGCTGCCACAAATGTCAGTCTAATGTGAGAGGTCTTAGGCATAAACTAAATACGTAACAATTGTAAAGACACGAGGTTAGGCTCTTTTGTGGTGTAAGACTGCCCGGACCCGCTCGGCAAATCCAGCTGCCACAAATGCCAGTCTAATGTGAGAGGTCTTTATGAGGTTACGGCCTTAATGAATTAAGAAACACTTAACCAGATAAACTTGTAGTGGGACATGAAGGGGTTAAGTGGGTGCCTTGGGTGGCATTTGGAAATACGATTAGAAACACTTAACCAAAATTGAAACATGTAATTGAAACATGAATAAGAAGTGGGTTAAGTAGGATGTACTAGAGGGGACCAAGCTTAGGTGGATAGCTTGTGTCAAGTAATGGGGGCCCGTTTCAACCAGTAACCCATACGTATCTTTGTGGGCTCGACCCAAGTCGAGAAAGGGACACGCATACTGGGCTAGACTGTAAGAGGCCAAACCGGGTTAGCGGTGGCAACGCAAGTCCAACGGGTTCATATGGGTGTGTGGACCCGGGCTGGTAGGTAAGACATTGTTGCATCGTGTGGGTATAAGCCGTGCATTCTTGGTTGTATCGAATTGCCACTTTAGGGAGAGATACACCCCACTGTGGGGCCAACACTAGTATCTACGAGTTAGGGAGTCGATCGCTTAGGGGTAGTGGGTACACCTAGTGGAGATAGGGGCAGGCGGCCCTATGAAGGAAGCTAGGGGTGCACGAAACTAGCAATATCATTGTTAAATCAGTAGGCGGGATCAACCTTAGGGTGGCTAGTGGTGGTGCAGTATAGCAATTATCTCATAGTGTTGGTGTAGTTTAGTAATTATCTTACAGTGGGTTAGGTGCGCTTTAACGATATCGTTATTCATCTTGTTTCCTTATTTACTCTGTCATACTCAATGGTTCATGGTCATTTCTTTATTTTCCAACTTATGCCTTAGCCAAGTTACTTTGTTAATTATATTGTTAAAGTTATCGCACTCGCTAGACTTTATGTCTGACCCCCTTTGTTTCCTCCTCTTTTCTCCCTCCCCCCCCCCCCCCGGTGCTCAGGTTGGAACTAACACCAGTGGAGCTTGATTTTGGACTGCTTTTAGGAGATTGCTTGGATCGCTGAAGTAAAGTTCAGCTTCTCTTTTATTTATGGCTATTTTGTATTGGGGATTATGTCTTTCAATTTATGTACCTTTGGTAGTCAAAATGGATATTATGTACTTTGACTCTGGTTTTTGATGATGTAATCAAACATAGGGGTTTATCCATTGCAATGAAATAAAGTTTTAATTTTCAAGTACTGTTTATATCTGTCTTGTTGTTAAGTTTCTGTTCTATACTTACTTAAAATGCTCCATAGAAGTTAATGCATTCCCTTTGTGAGTGACATTAATGGACGTGGGGTGTTACACGTGGTATCAGAGCTGAAGGTTACCAGAACAGATATGAATTTTTGAAAAACTACTTTTCAAAACAATTTTTATAAAGAAGTACCTTCAAAAGTATGTTTTAAGGAAATTATTTTCAAGTGAAAAGCTTATTTGGATAGATTAGGCAAAACATGAATTGGTTATGAACATGAATTATGAACTTGATAATAGGCAAAACTTGAAACATGAACATTGTTATAACTTGAATCTGGATGTGGGCATGAAACTTATCCTTGAAACCTGACACGAACTTGACATGAAAATTGGAAAATGGACATGACACTAGAATGAACTTGAAAATGGCCAACTAGAGGTTGGGTTGAGTTTGCAGTGTAATTCTGCCCGGAACCGCCCGGCAAATCCTTCATATCTAATGGCTCTGATACCACGTGTAACACCCCACGTCCATTAATGTCACTCGCAAAGGGAATGCATTAACTTCCATGGAGCATTTTAAGTGAATATAGAACAGAAAATCACAACAAGACAGATAAAAAGCAGTACTTGAAAATTTAAAACTTTATTTATTGCAGCAGAAGGTAAATATGTTTGGTTACATCATTAAAAACCATAAACCAAATTCAAGTACATAATATCCATCTTGATAAAACAAAGTACATAATCCCACTGCTACAAATAGCCATAAAGAAAATGATAGGCTGAACTTTACTTCGACAATCCAAATCCAAGTGCTCCCAAAGAGATCCCAATCAAGCTCCACTAGTACTAGTCCCACCCTTAGGAGCTTGGGGGGGAGGAAGAAAAGAGGTGGAAACAAAGGGGGTCGGACATAAAGTCTGGCGAGTCCGCTAACTCTAACAACATAATTATTAAAGCAATATGATAAAATATAAGCTGGAGGATAAGGTAATGAATGTGTGAACCACATGGGTATGGCAAGGCAGTCAAGAGAAACAGAGATAACGTAAATGGCGCTTCCTAATCGATATAGGATAATTACTATACTCTACCGTACTGTACCATACTGTACTGTACTAACACTAACTGCACCCCTACTAGTCACTCTAGAAAATTGATCCCTCCTAGCTAAATAGAACGATGATAGCTTCGTGTACTACTAGATGTACCCACTATCCTCCATGTTTGACTGTATATCTCTAGTTGCTATCGTAGGTACCCAGCGTGTACTTATCCCCACTAGATGTACCCCTTCAATAAGTAATAATGGTAATTCCACAGACTCCTAGCTTACGTCATAGGTGCCGCCTGCTCCTATCTCCACTAGGTGTACCCCCTTAATAATTATTAATAATAGTGGTAGCTTCGTGTACCCCTAGTTGACTACATAGGTGCTGTATGCTCCTATCTCCACTAGGTGTACCCACTACCCTACCCCATTCGATCGGCTCCCTAACTCGTAGATACCCGTGCTGGCCCCACAGTGGGGTGCGTCACTCCCCAAAGTGGTAACCCAATACCACCAATGATGCACGGCTTATACCTACACGATGCAACAACGTCTTACCTGCCAGCCCGGACCCACGCACGAACGTAAACCCGTTGGACTTGCATTGCCACCGCTGACCCGATTTGGCCTCTAACAATCAGACCCAGTAGGCGTGTCCCATCCTCGACTTGGGTCGAGCTCACAAAGATACTTAATGGGCCACTGGACTGAAAAGGGCCCCCCATGCTTTACACAAGCTTTCCACCTAGGCTTGGTCCCCTCTAGTACATCCCACTTAACCCTCTTCATGTCCACTTACATGTTTTAAATTTGGTTAAGGGTTTCTATTAGTAATTCCATATACCACCTAAGGCACTCACTTACATGTTTACCCTGGTTAAGTGTTACTAATCGTATTTCCTCATGCCACCCAAGGCACCCACTAGATTCCACATGCCACCCAAGGCACCCACTTAACCCCCTCATTTCCCACTACATGTTTATCTGGTTAAGTGTTTCTTAATTCATTAAGACCATAACCTTATAAAGACCTCTCACATTAGACTGGCATTTATGGCAGCTGGATTTGTCGGGTGGGTCCGAGCAGTCTTACACCACAAAAGAGCCTAACCTCGTGTCTTTACAATTGTTACGTATTTAGTTTATGCCTAAGACCTCTCACATTAGACTGGCATTTGTGGCAGCTGGATTTGTCGGGCGGGTCCGGGCAGTCTTACACCACAAAAGAACCTAACCTCATTTCTTAGGCGATTAATTACTCCTAATTAATCATTCCCCAAATGTGAATTACTTTCCCTATTTAAATTATCAATTAATTCCAAATTTAACAATGTCCATAATTGATTCAATTATGTCCGTCCATTTATGGTATGTAAAATCATACAATTTTCACCATAATTAAATTTTATGCCCTTTAAAGCTTTTATGCCAATTAATATTATCCCCTTTACCCTACTTTGTACGTTTGTTCGTTTAACGTAAAATATACGTTAGACTCGAATAGTCTAACTCATGGAATAAAGAGAAAACATCACAATATACACATAATTAAAACATAAATCTAGACATAGGGGTGAACTTGCATGTGTGAATGATGTTCTACATCTAAAACTTGCATAGGCCAAAGTTACAACTTGCATAAACAACTTATGTCATGGATCCAAATCTAAAGGTGTGAACTTGGTGAGAAAATGGCCACAAACTTGCATAAATCATGTATGTCATAGATCTATATCTAAAGGAATAAACTTGCATAGGTAATAACCCTAAATTTGCATAACATGATTCATATCCAACTCATAAACTTACATATGTGATTTATACATCGCAACAATGGTGTAAACTAGTATCTAACATGTAAAGTATCATGTAGAATTTAGCATATAACTCACACATATTATAGCCTAACTTTCAATTAAATTTTCACATAAACTAGGTGTCATAACCATGTAAGATCACATATAATTCTACCCAACTTGTACATGATTCATGTTTGAATCAAAATATAAACTTGCCTACATATGATTTATCATATGAATCAACATAACCAAACTAGCATATGAAACATGATGATTTGATTGTATATAAAATTACAACATGGATGATAGCAACGTAACTTTACATCATAAATGATAGCATCACAACATAACGTCATAGAGATTTCAATCACAATCCTACAACATAATTTCAACATGCAATCAATACTTCATATCACATCCATACAATCCGCATTATATCTTAATCCAATTAAATTACTAATTATTTTTTAAAACTATCGAACTTACAACTCAAAAGCAGTCTTGAGTTCTGAATTCTGATTTCTGTAGTTGAATTAGCTCTCCTTTGAAGAAGATTCACTGTTAGGGTTGAGTAGTACTGATTTGATTTGCTGTTCTTCCTCTTTAATTTGGTGGCGGCTGCTTTAGGGTTCAAGACAACAGCATGACGGCCATAGTTTCAGTTTTAATTCCGATATAAGGTTTGAGTCTATGGGTCTTTTTACAGAGTTTTGAATTAATTTAAGCCGTTGAATGATCTTAGGGTTAATCGTCATGATAGGGTGACAAGTTAGCCCTAATGACTCAGCAAGGAGTCAGAAAGGACTCAGCAATGAGTCACAACATAGATCGGACTGAACAAGAAAGATGTGCAGGTTTTCTCTCGGCCTGGGCGCACTTGGGAAGTGCACCAATGTAAATTTGTACTAGCGCACTTCCCAAGTGTGCCAGTGCAATTTTTTTTATTTTTACCACCAATCTTCGTTCGTCCATAACTCCTTCATCCGGTACCCGTTTCCCGCAAACTCGGACTCTATTTCAACCAGAATTCCGAGACGAACACAATGGCGCAACCCCATTCCCTTAATTCTCACGTCTGAGATTAATTATTCTTTGTTTTAGTTAATTCGATTATTCAAAAATATGGGGTGTTACATTCTCCCCTCCTTAAAGGATTTCGTCCCCGAAATCTCCGAGTTAAGGAGAATGCATATCCTACCATCAAAACAACCATCTACTCAACCATCAAACACGGGCATCCAGTGTCCTTATAAAATTTCTAATGCTGTATGAACATATGCAAGAAGTGTGTGTATATGTTCCTTATCTAATGCAAAATCAGGCGGTCTACTGATTCAGTTGACCTCCTTAATGCAAATCATGATAGTGCCATGTGTCCATTGTGTATGCGAAAGAACCTTATCGATACATATCATTTCTACATATATGCACAACCATTCACAAAAATGCAACATCCGTATGATGGTACAACCATTATACATCCATTACTTAAATATGTACATACATTTATATGCAATATGCAATATGAAGTGACTGAGCCGATCTAGTGCCTAAAGTGTGTGTATATGCATCCACGAGCAAACACTTGCATCCACATGCATCCATCATCCATAACATGTCTCAAACACATGTTTCAACCATAGGACTACCCTATCTAAAGGTCAAAGATACTAGCGCGAGGACATACTAGAGATAAGATAAGTACAAGGTAAGCGATAAAGGAGAAATTTAAAAGACATACCCTCGAAAAGAAAAGGGTATAATGAATGCGTCTTCGCTTCCATCTCCCAAGTAGCGTTGCTCTCATCATCTCCCCATTGCACTTTGACTAGTTTGGCCTCTCGATTCCTCAACTTATTAATCTCCGACACAAGAATGCACGTAGGAGCTCGTCGAATCGTCGCATCACGCTCTATCTCCACCTCTCTTAGCAAGCTCGACTCTACCACTTCCGCGGTCTCGTGCAAGCATTTCCTCAAATATGATACATGGAATACGTCGTGTACACCACTAAGTCTCTCGGGCAACTCTACTCTATACGCCATCTGCCCAATCCTTTCCTTAATAGGAAACGGCCCTATGAATCTTGGTGCTAACTTCCCAACGGACCCAAAGCGAACGACTTTCCGTAATGGAGACACCTTGACAAAGACCATGTCCCTAATATCAAACTCAATATATGTCCTCCTCTTGTCCGCATAAGATTTTTGCCTATCTTGCGCCGCCCTCATCCTCCTTCGAATCAAATCGATCTTTTTCGGCCTAAGCAAGATCTTATCTGTAGACTCCTACCAACATGTAGGCGAAAGACACAACCGTCCATAAAGAGCCTCGAACGATGTCATGCCAATGCTGGACCGAAAGCTATTATTATATGCGAACTCTACCAATGGAAGATGTTCTTCCCATGTACCTCCGAAGTCTAAGACACATAACCTCAATAGGTCCTCTAGAATACAATTCACCTTCTCGGTCTGGTCGTCCGTCTGAGGATGATATGCGGTGCTCAAACATAACTAAGTCCCTACCGCCTCTTGCAAGCTCTTCCAAAATTCGCTAGTGAAAATAGGATCGCGGTCGCTCATTATGCTAGAAGGAACACCGTGCAAACGAACTATCTCTCGAATGTATACGGAGGCTAACCATGGAGCAGTCCTCTTACTCTTCATGGGAATGAAATGTGCGCTCTTAGTAAGTCTGTCTACCACGACCCAAATCCCCGTATTACCCTTCCTTGATCTCGGTAATCCGTCAACAAAATCCATCGAGACGCTTTCCCACTTCCATTGTGGGACCTCCAATGGGTGAAGCAATCCACCGGGCTTCTTTTGCTCTGCTTTTACTTGTTGGCACACCAAGCATCTAGCGAGATACTCGGCCACATCCCTCTTCATACCGGCCCAAAAAGGAAAACTCGCTTTATGTTTTTGTGCATCTTGTCCGCACCGGGATGAATGGTCATCTTCGAACGATGGGCATCATCAAGAATGGTCTTCCTCAAGTTCTCGTCCCGTGGTACACAAAGTCTACCGTCCATACGCAACCAACCATTATCATCTAGGGTATACCTGCGGAGATGGCTCGATGACTCCCCTCTTTTGAGATTAATGAGTCCTAAGACCACAAGTCGCTAAAGTACACATTTATATTGATGCACTTCCCAAGTGCGCTCAGGCCGAGAGAAAACCTACACAGCTTTCTGGTTCAGTCCGATCTATTTTGTGACTCATTGCTGAGTCCTTTCTGACTCCTCACTGGGTGATTAAGGCTGACTTGTCACCCTATCATGACTGAATAGTTTTGATTAACCCTAAGATCATCCGACGGCTTAAATTAATTCAAAACTCTATAAAAAGACCCATAGACTCAAACCCTAAATCAGAATTAAAACTGAAACTACGGTCGTTATGCTGTCGTCTTGAACCCTAGAGTAGCCGCCACAAATTAAAGAGGAAGAACGGCAAATCAAATCGGTTCTATTCAACCCTAACAACGAATCTTCTTCAAAGGAGAGCTAATACAACTCCAGAAATTAGAATTCAGAACTCAAGACCGCTTTTGAGTTGTGAGTTCGATCGCTTTAAAAAAATAATTGCTAAATCAATTATGATGTGATATACGTTGGATTATAAGTTGTGGTTGTGAATCTAATTCATATGTTTAACCATGTATGTTAACTTGATTCATATTATATGATGTTATGCAAGTTTTATATATGATGTTATGCAAGTTTTACATATGATATTATGCAAGTTTTATATATGATGTTATGCAAGTTTCTTGTATTATGTTATGCAAGTTAATATGATTATGAAAGTTTCATATATGATGTTATTCAAGTTAATATGATTATGCAAGTTGTACATATGATATTATGCAAGTTAATAGGATCACGCAAGTTGTATGCGAGTTATATGATGTTATGTAAGTTTGAATTCAAAATATATGCTAGTAATTCACGATGATAACTTATGTCAATGAATCAACATATGCTAGTTCGTATAAGTATTATGTTCATATGCAAGTTTAAGTGATAATTGGATTCACATATATATACAAGTTCACACCTTTGAAGTTTAGATCCATATTCAAGTTGACATTTTTATGTTGGAACTATGACGTGCATAGTTATGCAAGTTTACACCTTTATATGGATCCATAGTTTACTCAGGTTAACACCTTTTATTGGATCCATGGTTATGCAAGATGACACTTTTATGTTTAGGTTGACGACATACGTAGTTTATGTAAGTTTGTGATAATTACCTTGGCTAGTTGGGTGTAAAACTATGTTCATACATGCAAGTTCACCCCTTTTAGATCTATGATTTTTGGATCCATGATAATACAAAAACTATGCAAGTATGTTGTAATTCTTAATTGCAAGTTAGATAGATCTATTATTGTGTGTATGTGACTTTGTGACGTTTACTCCTTTTTTTAAGTATTAGACTATTTGCTAGTCTAATATGTATATATCATGTTAAGCGAACGAATGACGGGGGTACGATGGGGATAATAGTGGATACACACATATTGTGAATTTGGCATGTAATGGCCTAAAAAGGCATGAAATTAATTTTAAGGAATAAAATTAATTAGTGATGAAATTGGTATAATTTATATACCATAAATAGATGAGCATAATTTAGGTGATAAATTATGGACATAAATAAATATGGAAATTTGAATAGGGAAAGTAATTCAAATTTGGGGGAAAATTAATTATGTATAATTAATTGGCTAAGACACGAGGTTGGACTCATTTGTGGTGTAAGACTGCCCGGACCCGCCCGGCAAATCCAGATGCCACAAATGTCAGTCTAATGTGAGAGGTCTTAGGCACAAATCAAATATGTAATAGTTGTAAAGATACGAGGTTAGGCTCGTTTGTGGTGTAAGACTGCCCAGACCCGCCCGGCAAATCCAGCTGCCACAAATGCCAGTCTAATGTGAGAGGTCTTTATGAGGTTACGGTCTTCATGAATTAAGAAACACTTAACCAGATAAACATGTAGTGGGACATGAGGGGGTTAAGTGGGTGCCTTGGGTGGCGTGTGGAATCTAGTGGGTGCCTTGGGTGGCATGAGGAAATACGATTAGTAACACTTAATCAAGGTAAAACATGTAAGTGGGACATAGGGGTTAAGTGGGTGCCTTGGGTGGCATGTGGAATTACTAATAGAAACCCTTAACCAAATTTAAAACATGTAAGTGGACATGAAGGGGGTTAAGTGGGATGTACTAGAGGGGACCAAGCCTAGGTGGAAATCTTGTGTCAAGCATGGGGGGGGGGCTTTTCAGTCCAGTAGCCCATTAAGTATCTTTGTGAGCTCGACCCAAGTCGAGGACGGGACACGCCTACTGGGTCTGATTGTTAGAGGCCAAATCGGGTTAGCGGTGGCAACGCAAGTCCAACGGGGTCACGTGTGTGAGTGGGTACGGGCTGGTAGGTAAGACGTTGTTGCATCGTGTAGGTATAAGCCGTGCATCATTGGTGGTATCGGGTTGCCACTTTGGGGAGTGATACACCCCACTGTGGGGCCAGCATGGGTATCTACGAGTTAGGGAGCCGGTCGAATGGGACAGGTTAGTGGGTACACCTAGTGGAGATAGGAGCAGACGGCACCTATGTAGTCAGCTAGGGGTACACGAAGCTACCACTATTATTAATAATTATTAAGGGGGGTACACCTAGTGGAGATAGAAGCAGGCGGCACCTATGACGTCAGCTAGGAGTACGTGGAATTACCATTATTACTTATTGAAGGGGTACATCTAGTAGGGATAAGTACACGCTGGGTACCTATGATAGCAACTAGAGATATACAGTCAAACATGGAGGATAGTGGGTACATCTAGTAGTACACGAAGCTAACATCGTTCTATTTAGCCAAGAGGGATCAAATTTCTAGTGTGACTAGTAGGGGTGCAGTTAGTGTTAGTACAGTACAGTATGGTACAGTACGGTAGAGTATAGTAATTATCCTATATCGATTAGGAAGCGCCATTTACGTTATCTCTGTTTCTCTTGATTGCCTTGCCATACCCATGTGGTTCACACAGTCATTACCTTATCCTCCAGCTTATATCTTATCATATTGTTTTAATAATTATGTTGTTAGAGTTATCGCACCTGTGAGCTTTATTTTGGACTGCTTTTAGGAGATTGCTTGGATCTCTGAAGTAAAGTTCAGCATCTCTTTTATTTGTGGCTATTTTGTATTGGGGATTATGTATTTCAATTTATGTACCTTTGGTAGTCAAGATGGATATTATGTACTTTGACTCTGATTTTTGATGATATAATCAAACATATGGGATTATCCGCTACAACGAAATAAAGTTTTAATTTTCAAGTACTGTTTATATCTGTCTTGTTGTTAAGTTTCTGTTCTATACTTACTTAAAACGCTCCATTGAAGTTAATGCATTCCCTTTGTGAGTGACATTAATGGACGTGGGGTGTTACACGAATCCGACTACTACAAATAGCCATAAAGAAAATGATAGGCTGAACTTTACTTCGGCAATCCAAATCCAAGTGCTCCCAAAGAGATCCCAATCAAGCTCCACTAGTACTAGTCCCACCCTTAGAACCTGGGGGGGAAGGAAGAAAAGTGGTGGAAACAAAGGGGGTCAGACATAAAGTGTGGCGAGTCCGATAACTCTAACAACATAATTATTATAGCAATATGATAAGATATAAGCTGGAGGATAAGGTAATGACCGTGTGAACCACATGGGTATGGCAAGGCAATCAAGAGAAACAAAGATAACGTAAATGGCGCTTCCTAATCGATATAGGATAATTACTATACTCTACCGTACTGTACCATACTGTACTGCACTAACACTAACTGCACCCCATCATAGTGTTGGTGTACTCAACCATCAAACCTGGCTCTGATAACATGTGTAACACCCCACGTCCATTAATGTCACTCGCAAAGGGAATGCATTAACTTCCATGGAGCATTTTAAGTGAATATAGAATAGAAAATCACAACAAGACAGATAAAAAGCAGTACATGAAAATTTAAAACTTTATTTATTGCAGCAGAAGGTAAATATGTTTGGTTACATCATTAAAAACCATAAACCAAAGTCAAGTACATAATATCCATCTTGATAAAACAAAGTACATAATCCCACTACTACAAATAGCCATAAAGAAAATGATAGGCTGAACTTTACTTCGACAATCCAAATCCAAGTGCTCCCAAAGAGATCCCAATCAAGCTCCACTAGTACTAGTCCCACCCTTAGAACCTGGGGGGAAAGGAAGAAAAGAGGTGGAAACAAAGGGGGTCAGACATAAAGTCTGGCGAGTCCGATAACTCTAACAACATAATTATTAAAGCAATATGATAAGATATAAGCTGGAGGAGAAGGTAATGACTATGTGAACCACATGGGCATGGCTAGGCAATCAAGAGAAACAAAGATAACGTAAATGGCGCTTCCTAATCGATATAGGATAATTACTATACTCTACCGTACTGTACCATACTGAACTGTACTAACACTAACTGCACCCCTACTAGTCACTCTAGAAATTTGATCCCTCTTGGCTAAATAGAACGATGACAGCTTCGTGTACTACTAGATGTACCCACTATCCTCCATGTTTGACTGTATATCTCTAGTTGCTATCATAGGTACCCAGCGTGTACTTATCCCCACTAAATGTACCCCTTCAATAAGTAATAATGGTAATTCCACGTACTCCTAGCTGAAGTCATAGGTGTCTCCTGCTCCTATCTCCACTAGGTGTACCCCCATAATAATTATTAATAATAGTGGTAGCTTCGTGTACACCTAGATGACTACATAGGTGTCATCGAATGATCTTAGGGTTAATCAAAACCATTCAGTCATTATAGGGTGACAAGTTAGCCCTAATGACTCAGCAAGGAGTCAGAAAGGACTCAGCAATGAGTCACAACATAGATCGGACTAAACCAGAAAGCTGTGTCGGTTTTCTCTCGGCCTGGGCGCTCTTGGGATGTGCAGCAATGTAAATTTGTACTACCGCACTTCCCAAGTGTGCCAGTGCAATTTTTTTTCTTTTTGCGACCAATCTTCGTTCGTCCATAACTCCTTCATCTGGTACCCGTTTCCCGCAAACTCAGGCTCTATTTCAACCAGAATTCCGAGACGAACACAATGGCGCAACCCATTCCCTTAATTCTCATGTCCGAGATTATTTATTCTTAATTTTAGTTAATTCTATTATTCAAAAATCCAGGGTGTTACATTCTCCCCTCCTTAAAGGATTTCACCCCTGAAATCTCCAAGTTAATGAGAATGCATATCCTACCATCAAAACAACCATCTACTCAACCATCAAACATGGGCATCCATTGTCCTTATAAAATTTCTAATGTTGTATGAACATATTGTCAAACCAAAGGGCATCACAAGCTACTCGAAGAAACCGTCTAGAGTCCTAAAGGCAGTCTTGTCTATGTTATCCTCTGCCACTCTCAACTGATGGAAACCCATGGCTAAGTCCAACTGCGAAAACACTGAGGCGCCAACTAAATACATAACAATTGTAAAGACACGAGGTTAGGCTCTTTTGTGGTGTAAGACTGCCCGGACCCGCCCGGCAAATCTAGCTGTCGCAAATGCCAGTCTAATGTGAGAGGTCTTTTTGAGGTTACGGTCTTAATGAATTAAGAAACACTTAACCAAAATTGAAACATGTAATTGAAACATGAATAAGAAGTGGGTTAAGTGGGATGTACTAGAGGGGACCAAGCTTAAGTGGATAGCTTGTGTCAAGTAATGGGGGCCCGTTTCAACCAGTAGCCCATGAGTATCACTGTGGGCTCGACCCAAGTCGAGGACGGGACACACGTACTGGGCTTGACTGTAAGAGGCCAGTACGGGTATCCACGAGTTAGGGAGCCGATCGCTTGGGGTAGTGGGTACACCTAGTGGAGATAGGGGCAGGCAGCACCTATGAAGGCAGCTAGGGGTGCACGAAACTACCAATATCATTGTTAAGTCTGTAGGCGGGATAAACCTTAGGGTGACTAGTGGTAGTGCAGTATAGCAATTATCTCATAGTGTTGGTGTAGTTTAGTAATTATCTTACACGTAGTATCAGAGCCACGTAGTATCATAAAATCAAGCTCCATTGGAACTAGCACCAGTGGAGCTTGATTTTGGACAACTGTGCTTCTTGCTTTTAGAAGATTGCTTGGATCGCTGAAGTAAAGTTCAACCTCTCTTTTATTTATGGCTATTTTGTATTGGGGATTATATCTTTCAATTTATGTACTTTGAATTAGTCAAGATGGATATTATGTACTTGGCTCTGGTTTTGATAATGTAATCAAACATATGTACTTTCCGCTGCAATGAATTAAAGTTTTTAATTTTTCAAGTACTGTTTATATCTGTCTTGTTGTTAAGTTTCTGTTCTATACTAACTTAAAACGCTCCACAGAAGTAAAGGCATTCCCTTTGTGAGTGACCATAATGGAGGTGGGGTGTTACACGTGGGATCACTTCCCAAGTGCGCCCAGGCCGAGAGAAAACCTGCACAGCTTTCTGGTTCAGTCCGATCTATGTTGTGACTCATTGCTGAGTCCTTTCTGACTCTTTGCCGAGTCATTAGGGCTGACTTGTCACCCTATCATGACTGAATGGTTTTGATTAACCCTAAGATCATCTGACGGCTTAAATTAATTCAAAACTCTATAAAAAGACCCATAGACTCAAACCCTAAATCAGAATTAAAACTGAAACTATGGCCGTTATGCTGTCGTCTTGAACCCTAGAGTAGCCGCCACAAATTAAAGAGGAAGAACGGCAAATCAAATCAGTTCTATTCAACCCTAACAACGAATCTTCTTCAAATGAGAGCTAATACAACTCCAGAAATCAGAATTCAGAACTCAAGACCGCTTGTGAGTTCGATCACTTTAATAAAATAATTGCTAAATCAATTATGATGTGATATACGTTGGATTATAAGTTGTGGTTGTGAATCTAATTCATATGTTTAATCGTGTATGTTAACTTGATTCATATTATATAATGTTATGCAAGTTTTATATATGATGTTATGCAAGTTTTATATATGATGTTATGCAAGTTTCATGTATGATGTTATGCAAGTTTCATGTATGATGTTATGCATGTTAATATGATTATGCAAGTTTCATATATGATGTTATGCAAGTTAATATGATTATGCAAGTTGTACATATGATGATATGCAAGTTAATAGGATCACGCAAGTTGTATGCGGGTTATATGATGTTATGTAAGTTTGAATCTAAAATATATGCCAGTAATTCATGATGTTAACTTGTGTCAATGAGTCCCTTTTTATAATCCAATCACCTAGGTTTATAACATCAGTTTTTATGCGAATATGGATGTGGAGCATATGCTAGTTCGTATAAGTATTATGTTTATATGCAAGTTTAAGTGATAACTAGATTCACATATACATATACAAGTTCACACCTTTGAAGTTTAGATCTATATTTAAGTTGACATTTTTATGTTGGAACTATGACATGCACATTTATGCAAGTTTACACCTTTATGTGGATCCATAGTTTACTCAGGTTAACACCTTTTATTGGATCCATGGTTATGCAAGATGACACCTTTATGTTTAGGTTGACGACATACATAGTTTATGTAAGTTTGTGATAATTACCTAGGCTAGTAGGGTGTAAAACTATGTTCATACATGCAAGTTCACCCCTTTTAGATCTATGATTTTTGGATCCTTGATAATACGAAGACTATGCAAGTATGTTGTAATTCTTAATTGCAAGTTAGATAGATCGATTATTGTGTGTATGTGACTTTGTGACGTTTACTCCTTTTTTTTAGTATTAGACTATTTGCTAGTCTAATATGTATATATCATGTTAAGCGAACGAATGATGGGGGTACGATGGGGATAATAGTGGATACACACATATTGTGAATTTGGCATGTAATGGCCTAAAAAGGCATGTAATTAATTTTAAGGAATAAAATTAATTAGTGATGAAATTGGTATATTTTATATACCATAAACAGAAAAGCATAATTTGGGTGATAAATTATGGACATAAATAAATAAGGAAATTTGAATAGGGAAAGTAATTCAAATTTGAGGGAAAATTAATTATGTATAATTAATTGCCTAAGACACGAGGTTGGACTCATTTGTGGTGTAAGACTGCCCGGACCCGCCCAGCAAATCCAGCTGCCACAAATGTCAGTCTAATGTGAGAGGTCTTAGGCACAAATTAAATACGTAACAGTTGTAAAGACACGAGGTTAGTCTCATTTGTGGTGTAAGACTGCCCGGACCCGCCCAGCAAATCCAACTGCCACAAATGCCAGTCTAATGTGAGAGGTCTTTATGAGATTACGGTCTTAATGAATTAAGAATCACTTAACCCTATAAACATGTAGTGGGACATGAGGGGGCTAAGTGGGTGCCTTGGGTGGCATGTGGAATCTAGTAGGTGCCTTGGGTGGCATGAGGAAATACGATTAGTAACACTTAACCAGGGTAAAACATGTAAGTGGGACATAGGGGTTAAGTGGGTGCCTTGGGTGGCATGTGGAATTACTAATAGAAACCCTAAACCAAATTTAAAACATGTAAGTGGACATAAAGGGGTTAAGTGGGATGCACTAAAGGGGACCAAGCCTAGGTGGAAAGCTTGCGTCAAGCATGGGGGGCCCTTTTTAGTCTAGTAGCCTGTTAAATATCTTTGTGAGCTCGACCCAAGTCGAGGACGGGACACGCCTACTGGGTCTGATTGTTAGAGGCCAAATCGGGTTAGCGGTGGCAACGCAAGTCCAACGGGGTCATGTGCGTGTATGGGTCCGGGCTGGTAGGTAAGACGTTGTTGCATCGTGTAGGTATAAGCCGTGCATCATTGGTGGTATCGGGTTGCCACTTTGGGGAGTGATACACCCCACTGTGGGGCCAGCATGGGTATCTACGAGTTAGGGAGCCGATCGAATGGGGCAGGGTAGTGGGTACACCTAGTGGAGATAGGAGCAGACGACACCTATGTATTCAGCTAGGGGTACAAGAAGCTACCACTATTATTAATAATTATTAAGGGGGTACACCTAGTGGAGATAGGAGCAGGCGACACCTATGACATCAGCTAGGAGTACGTGGAATTACCATTATTACTTATTGAAGGGGTACATCTAGTGGGGATAAGTACACGCTGGGTACCTATGATAGCAACTAGAGATATACAGTCAAACATGGAGGATAGTGGGTACATCTAGTAGTACACGAAACTATCATCGTTCTATATAGCCAAGAGGGATCAAATTTCTAGAGTGACTAGTAGGGGTGCAGTTAGTGTTAGTACAGTACAGTATGGTACAGTACGGTAGAGTATAGTAATTATCCTATATCGATTAGGAAGCACCATTTACGTTATCTCTGTTTCTCTTGATTGCCTTGCTATACCCATGTGGTTCACACAGTCATTACCTTATCCTCCAGCTTATATCTTATCATATTGCTTTAATAATTATGTTGTTAGAGTTATCGGACTCGCCAGACTTTATGTCTGATCCCCTTTGTTTCCACCTCTTTTCTTCCTTCCCTCCCCCCCAGGTTCTAAGGGTGGGACTAGTACTAGTGGATCTTGATTGGGATATCTTTGGGAGCACTTGGATTTGGATTGCCAAAGTAAAGTTCAGCCTATCATTTTCTTTATGGCTATTTGTAGTAGTGGGATTATGTACTTTGTTTTATCAAGATGGATATTATGTACTTGACTTTGGTTTATGGTTTTTAATGATGTAACCAAACATATTTACCTTCTGCTGCAATAAATAAAGTTTTAAATTTTCAAGTACTGCTTTATATCTGTCTTGTTGTGATTTTAAGTTCTATATTCACTTAAAATGCTCCATGGAAGTTAGTGCATTCCCTTTGCGAGTGACATTAATGGACGTGGGGTGTTACACGTGGTATCAGAGCTGAAGGTTTCCAGAACAGATAAAATATTTTGAAAAACTATTTTTCAAAAGCGTTTTTATAAAGTATACTTTCAAAAATATGTTTGTAGAAGAGTATTTTTGAAAGAAAGGTTTATTTTAAGAACATAATCCCCAAGATCCATTTATCCTTCCTTCGATTCTCCGTTTTGAATCCCTTCCTCTTTCTCTTTTTGATTTCTTACCCCTCCGCGTGTAGATGCTTTTTCTAAGATAAATAAGGGCTTATGTATGAAGGACGGAAAGCCACTTCAAGGGACTTAGACGTTTGTCGGGCTAGAAGTTAGTCCAAGGTAGTGGAGGGCTTGTTGGTACCTTTAAGATAAACGATAGGAGGAAGGTTCAAATAGCTGTTTGGTTAACAAAGGACGAAACCTCATTTTGGTGGGAGGTCACGAATGGAGAATGTGAAGAAGAAGGCTAGTTGTTCTGGAGAAATAAGACACCTTAGGATTGTCCAAAGAGGCATGGACAAAGTACAGGATCTTCTGGAGGGTAGCTGTATTACTTCACGGCTGGTATACCTGATGGGGGTAGGACCGTCTAGGTTGAAATTTGGTTTTCTTTATCATCCTGTTTGAACTTTGTTTGATTCTAGCACTTCATACTTGTTAGTATCTGCTTCGTTAGTTGAAACACTGCACCAAAATACTAGTCTATTTAAGGAACCTATCCTAGTCTCAAATCCTATTGGTGGTTCGGCTCATCCTTCAATGGTTTGTCGGGATTTGAGAGTGTCTATCTTGGGCGTTGGATTTGAATGCAACGCCTTCGTCCTTGGTTTCACGGGCTATAATTTGATTCTAGGGGTGGATTGGCTAGCAAGGCGGGGTGCCATCCTAGATTGTGAAAGGAGTGTAGTTAGACTATTGATTCGTTATGGAAAGACCCTCATATTTCTTGTGACCCTAGGGGTTCAGTGATATTTAGCTGCCTAGAATCTTCTGACGCATCCAACGATGATTGGGAGTCTGTTTGTGTGGTCCGTGAGTATGGAGACGTCTTTGATAAAGTGCGGGGTTTACCCAGAAGCGCGAAATAAGTTTTCGTATGTGCTTAATAGATTAAGCAAAGACAGTTATGTGATCAATGTTGGTTTTGGAGCAAGACTGGCAAGGACATCCAGAGTCGGTCAAGTGCTCAATTGGTTGGCCGTCTTACTAGTATCATCTCACGTAGGTCGTCTGAACTCGAAGGAGGTATCCCTTGGGTGTTTGTCTGATATTGGTTTAGGCCTTTGGGGCTTGCACTTGGGGGATGTCGAGTTCGACTAGGATGGCCTGGGTGAGAGATGGATAGTTGTGACGATTTTGCATGGGATAATATCCTGGTTTTCTCTAGAAACAGAGAAGAGCATGCCTTATATCTTAGGGAAAGCTTAGGGACCCTACAAGTGCACCAACTTAAAGCTAATTTCTCCAAAATACCATTTTTGGAGGAAAGATGTGAGGATTTCAGGGCATGTGGTCTCTAGGGAAGAGTGATATGTTATGGTGGAAGACAGTCGAAAGTCCATGAGATGAATTACCCTACCCACGACTCAAAATTGGATGCCATAGTTTTTGCGCTCAAGTCTTGGTGTCATTATTTGCTTGGTGAGAAGTTTGAGTTGCTTGCAGACCATAAGTCGCTAAAGTACTTGTTCTCTCAGAAAGATCTAAACCTGAGGCAACAAAGGTGGATGGAGTTCTTGGCGTCCTACGATTTCGAGATAGCATATACCCCTGACAAGGGTAACGTTGTGGCGGATGCCTTGAGTAGGAAAAAGTTGGCATTGAGTCCTTTGTTTGTCGAGCGACATAGCTTAGAGTTTATCTCTACCTTTGACTTTAGACCATTCTTGATGATGCCCATCGTTCGAAGATGACCATTCATCCCGACGGGGACAAGATGTACAAAGACATGAAGCGAGTTTTCTTTTTGGGCCGGTATGAAGAGGGATGTGGCCGAGTATCTCGCTAGATGCTTGGTGTGCCAACAAGTAAAAGCATAGCAAAAGAAGCCTGGTAGATTGCTTCACCCATTGGAGGTCCCACAATGGAAGTGGGAAAGCGTCTCGATGGATTTTGTTGACGGATTACCGAGATCAAGGAAGGGTAATACGGGGATTTGGGTCGTGGTAGATAGACTTACTAAGAGCGCCCATTTCATTCCCGTGAAGAGTAAGAGGACTACTCCATGGCTAGCCTCTGTAAACATTCGAGAGATAGTTCGTTTGCACGGTGTTCCTTCTAGCATAGTGAGCGACCACGTTCCTATTTTCACTAGCGAATTTTGGAAGAGCTTGCAAGAGTTGGTAGGGACTCAGTTATGTTTGAGCACTGCATATCATCCTCAGACGGACGGCCAGACCGAGAGGGTGAATCGTATTCTAGAGGACCTATTGAGGTTATGTGTCTTAGACTTCGGAGGTACATGGGAGGAACATCTTCCGTTGGTAGAGTTCGCATATAATAATAGCTTTCGGTCCAGTATTCGCATGACACCGTTCGAGGCTCTTTATGGACAGCCGTGTCGTTCGCCTACATGTTGGTGGGAGTCTACAGATAAGATCTTGTTTGGGCCCAATATGATTAGACAGACTTCGGAAAAGATCGATTTGATTTGAAGGAGGATGAAGACGGCGCAAGATAGGCAGAAATCTTATGCGGACAAGAGGAGGATAGATCTTGAGTTTGATATTGGGGACATGGTCTTTGTCAAGGTGTCTCCATTACGGAACGTCATTCGCTTTGGGTCCATTTGGAAGTTAGCACCAAGATTCGAAGGGCCGTTTCCTATTAAGGAAAGGATTGGGCAGATGGTGTATAGAGTAGAGTTGCCCGAGAGACTTAGTGGTGTACACGCGTATTCCATGTATCATATTTGAGGAAATGCTTGCACGAGACCGCGGAAGTGGTAGAGCTGAGCTTGCTTATAAAGGTGGAGATAGAGCGTGATGCGATGATTCGACGAGCTCCTACGTGCATTCTTGGGTCAGAGATTAAGAAGTTGAGGAATCGAGAGGTCAAACTAGTCAAAGTGCAATGGGGAGATTATGAGAGCAATGCTACTTGGGAGACGGAAGCGAAGATGCGTCCATTATACCCTTTTCTTTTCGAGGGTATGTCTTTTAAATTTCTCCTTTATCGCTTACCTTGTACTTATCTTATCTCTAGTATGTCCTCTCGCTAGTATCTTTGACCTTTAGATAGGGTAGTCCTATGGTTGAAACATAAGTTTGAGACATGTTATGGATGATGGATGCATGTGGATGCAAGTGTTTGCTCGTGGATGCATATACACACACTTTAGGCACTAGATCGGCTCAGTCACTTCATATTGCATATAAATGTATGTACATATTTAAGTAATGGATGTATAATGGTTGTACCATCATATGGATGTTGCATTTTGGTTAATGGTTGTGCACACATGTAGAAATGATATGTATCGATAAGGTTCTTTCGCATACATAATGGACGCATGGCACTATCATGGTTTGCATTAAGGAGGTCAACTGAATCAGTAGACCGCCTGATTTTGCATTAGATAAGGAACATATGCACACACTTCTTGCATATGTTTATACAGCATTAGAAATTTTATAAGGACAATGGATGCCCTGTTTGATGGTTGAGTAGATTGTTGTTTTGATGGTAGGATATGCATTCTCCTTAACTTGGAGATTTCGGGGGGAGGGAATCCTTTAAGGAGGGGAGAATGTAACACCCCGGATTTTTGAATAATCGAATTAACTAAAATAAAGAATAATTAATCTCAGATGTGAGAATTAAGGGAATGGGGTTGCGCCATTGTGTTCGTCTCGGAATTCTGGTTGAAATAGAGTCCGAGTTTGCGGGAATCGGGTACCGGATGAAGGAGTTATAGACGAACGAAGATTGGTGGCAAAAAGAAAAAAAATTGCACTTGCGCACTTGGGAAGTGCACCAGTAAAAATTTACATTGGTGCACTTCCCACCATTACTTAAATATGTACACGCATTTATATGCAATATGAATTGACTGAGTCGATCTAGTGCCTAAAGTGTGTATATATGCATCCACGAGCAAACACTTGCATCCACATACATCCATCATCCATAACATGTCTCAAACACATGTTTCAACCATAGGACTACCATATCTAAAGGTCAAAGATACTAGCGAGAGGATATGCTAGAGATAAGATAACTACAAGGTAAGCGATAAAGGAGAAATTTAAAAGACATACCACGTCCATTGATGTCACTCGCAAAGGGAATGCATTAACTTCCATGGAGCATTTTAAGTGAATATAGAATAGAAAATCATAACAAGACAGATATAAAGCAGTACTTGGAAATTTAAAACTTTATTTATTGCAGGAGAAGGTAAATATGTTTGGTTACATCATTAAAAACCATAAACCAAAGTCAAGTACATAATATCCATCTTGATAAAACAAAGTACATAATCCCACTACTACAAATAGCCATAAAGAAAATGATAGGTTGAACTTTACTACGGCAATCCAAATCCAAGTGCTCCCAAAGAGATCCCAGTCAAGCTCCACTAGTACTAGTCCCACCCTTAGAACCTTGGGGGGTAGGAAGAAAAGAGGTGGAAACAAAGGGGGTCAGACATAAATTCTAGCGAGTCCGATAACTCTAACAACATAATTATTAAAGCAATATGATAAGATATAAGCTGGAGGATAAGGTAATGACTGTGTGAACCACATGGGTATGGAAAGGCAATCAAGAGAAACAGAGATAACGTAAATGGCGCTTCCTAATCGATATAGGATAATTACTATACTCGACCGTACTGTACCATACTGTACTATACTAACACTAACTGCACCCCTACTAGTCACTCTAGAAATTTGATCCCTCTTGGCTAAATATAACGATGATAGCTTCGTGTACTACTAGATGTACCCATTATCCTCCATATTTGACTGTATATCTCTAGTTACTATCATAGGTACCCAGCATGTACTTATCCCCACTAGATGTACCCCTTCAATAAGCAATAATGGTAATTCCACGTACTCCTAGCTGACGTCATACGTGCCGCCTGCTCCTATCTCCACTAGGTGTACCCCCTTAATAATTATTAATAATAGTGGTAGCTTCGTGTACCCCTAGCTTACTACATAGGTGCCCTACACGATACAACAACGTCTTACCTACCAGCCCGGACCCATGCACGCACGTGACCTCGTTGGACTTGCGTTGCCACCGCTAACCCGATTTGGCCTCTAACAATCAGACCTAGTAGGCGTGTCCCGTCCTCGACTTGGGTCGAGCTCACAAAGATACTTAATGGGCTACTGGACTGAAAAGGGTTCAAGACGACAGCATGACGGCCATAGCTTCAGTTTTAATTCTTATTTAGGGTTTGAGTCTACGGGTCTTTTTATAGAGTTTTGAATTAATTTAAGCCATCGGATGATCTTAGGATTAATCGAAACCACTCAGTCAAGATAGGGTGATAAGTCAACCCTAATGACTCAGCAAGGAGTCAGAAAGGACTCAGCAATGAATCACAACACAGATCGGACTAAAACAGTAAGCTGTGTAGGTTTTCTCTCGGCCTGGGCGCTCTTGGGAAGTGCACCAATGTAAATTTGTACTTTGTACTCAATTACAACATAGGAATAATCATACGCAAACTCGGACTTTATCTCAACCAGAATTCCGAGACGAACACAATGGTGCAACCCGTTTCCCTTGATTCTCACATCTGAGATTAATTATTCTTTAATTTAGTTGATTTGATTATTCAAAAATTCAGGGTGTTACATTCTCCTCCACTTAAAGGATTTCGTCCTCGAAATCTGTATGTCAAGAAGAACGTATCCTACCATCCAAACAACCATCTACTCAACCATCAAACACAGGCATCCATTGTCCTTAAAATTTTCTAATGCTGTATGAACATATGCAAGAAGTGTGTGTATATGTTCCTTATCTAATGCAAAATCAGGCGGTCTACTGATTCAGTTGACCTCCTTAATGCAAACCATGATAGTGCCATGCGTCCATTATGTATGCGAAAGAATCCTATCGATACATATTATCTCTACATGCGTTCCCAACCATTCACTAAAATGCAACATTCATATGATAGTACAACCATTATACATCCATTACTTAAATATGTACACACATTTATATGCAATATGCAATATGAAGTGACTGAGCCGATCTAGTGCCTAAAGTGTGTGTATATGCATCCACGAGCAACCACTAGCAAACACTTGCATCCACATGCATCCATCATACATAATATATCTCAAACACATGTTTCAACCATAGTTTGTACCTACAGGTCGAAGACTCGATCGATATGATACAACTGAGTGACAGAAGCAAGTACGATTAAAACAAAAGCTTTGTTCCTATCAGACATCGGTTTAAGAGAATAACCCCCTAAGTATTAACCCTGAAGACCGAAATCAACATCAGATTGATACTCAGAGAACCGCTTCCATTAAACAAATGCCCAACTGGAAATCTACTTCCCGCTTCGAGTAAAAACCCTTAACCTTATCAGAAATATTCAGATACTTACAGACTACAGGTACAGATCAGATTATCAAATGATTCTTATGAAACCAAGCATGAAAAAAAACCAGAATGTACGCGTCATAGTCAACTTCTAGCCCCGACAAACTTCTAAGTCCCATGAAGCGGTTTTCCGCCCATCGTGCGGAAGTCCTTATATATCTTAAGAAAAAGCATATATACGCGGAGGAAGAGATTCAACAATGGAGAATCGAAGGAAAGATATATGGCTCTTAGGGTTATGCTTTCTAAAATAAGCATTTCTCTTGAAAATACTTTCCTTAAAACATACTTTTGAAGGTACTTCTTTATAAAATTGTTTTTGAAAAACAACTTTTCAAAATTCATATCTGTTCTGGTAACCTTCAGCTCTGATGCCACGTGTAACACCCCACGTCCATTAATGTCACTCACAAAGGGAATGCACTAACTTCTGTGAAGCGTTTTAAGTGAGTATAGAACAGAAACTTAACAACAAGACAGATATAAACAGTACTTGAAAATTAAAACTTTATTTCATTGCAGTGGATAAACCCATATGTTTGATTACATCATCAAAAACCAGAGTCAAGTACAAAATATCCATCTTGACCAAATCTAAGTACATAAATTGAAAGACATAATCCCCAATACAAAATAGCCATAAATAAAAGAGAAGTTGAAATTTACTTCAGTGATCCAAGAAATCTTCTAAAAGCATTCCAAAATCAAGCTCCACTGGTGCTAGTTCCAACCTGAGCACCTGGGGGGAAGAAAGAAAAGAGGAGGAAACAAAGGGGGTCAGACATAAAGTCTGGCGAGTGCTATAATTTTAACAATATAATTTTCAAAGTAACTAGGCCAAGGCATAGGTTGAAAAATAAGGAAATGACCATGAACCATTGAGTATGGCAGAGTAAATAAGGAAACAAGATGAACAACGATATCGTTAAAGCGCACCTAACCCACTGTAAGATAATTACTAAACTGCACCTCCACTATATGGTAATTGCTATACTGCACCACCACTAGTCATCCTAAGGTTGATCCCACCTACTGAACATAAGTGATAATAATAATGGTAGTTTCGTGTACCCCTAGCTGCTATCATAGGTGTCGTCTGCTCCTATCTCCACTAGTGGTACCCACTACCCTCCCCATTCTAATTACAATATTCATAATATGGTAGTTATACTCCTAGCTGCTGTCATAGGTGCCGCCTGCTCCTATCTCCACTAGTCGTACCCACTACCTTCCCCATTCGATCGGCTCCCTAACTCGTAGATACCCGTGCTGGTCCCACTGTGGGGGTGTATCACTCCCTAAAGTGGCAACCCAACACTACCAGAGATGCACGGCTTATACCTACACGATGCAACAACGTCTTACCTACCAGCCCGGGCCAACACACGCACACGAACCCATTGGACTTGCGTTGCCACCGCTCACCCGTTTTGGCCTCTTACAGTCAAGCCCAGTACGCGTGTCCCATCCCCGACTTGGGTCGAGCCCACAGAGATACTCATGGGTTACTGGTTGAAACGGGCCCTCATTACGTGACACAAGCTATCCACCTAAGCCTTGTCCCCTCTAGTATATCCCACTTAACCCTTTCCTTATTCATGTTCACTTACATGTTTCAAATTTTGGTTTAGTATTTCTAATCGTATTTCAAATGCCACCCAAGGCACCCACTACATTCCACATGCCACCCAAGGCACCCACTTAACCCCCTCATGTCCCACTACATGTTTATCTGGTTAAGTGTTTGTTAATTCATAAAGACCGTAACCTCATAAAGACCTCTTACATTAGACTGGCATTTGTGGCAGCTGGATTTGCCGGGCGGGTCCGGGAAGTCTTACGCTACAAAAGAGCCTAACCTCGTGTCTTTACAATTGTTACGTATTAATTTATGCCTAAGACCTCCCACATTAGACTAGCATTTGTGGCAGCTGGATTTGCCGGGCGGGTCCGGGCAGTCTTATACCACAAAAGAGCCTAACCTCGTGTCTTAGACGATTAATTACTCCTAATTAATCATTCCCCAAAGTTGAATTACTTTCCCTATTCAAATTATCAATTAATTCCAAATTTAACTATGGCTATAATTGACTCAATTATGTCCATCTATTTATGGTATGTAAAATCATACCAATTTTCATCACAACTTTATTTTATGCCTTTTAAGGCATTTATGCCAATTAAATCTTTTAATATTATCCCCTTTTACCCCCACGTTGTACGTTCGTTCGTTTAACGTAAAATATACGTTAGAATCGAATAGTCTAACTCATGGAATAAAGAGAAAACATCACAACATACATATAATTAAAACTAGATTTAAACATAGAGGTGAACTTGCATGTGTGAATGATGTTCTACATCTAAAACTTGCATAGGCCAAAGTTACAACCTGCATAAAATTACATATGTCATAAATCCAAATCTAATGGTGTGAACTTGTTTAGATAATGGTCACAAACTTGCATAAATCATGTATGTCATAGATCTACATCTAAAGGTGTAAACTTGCATAGGCAGTAACCACAAACTTGCATAACATGATTCATTTTCAAACACATGTATTCATATAAACTTGCATATGTGATTTATGCAACATAACAATAGTATAAACTTACATCTAAACATGTAAACTAGCATGTAGAATTTGGCATATAACTCACACATGTCATAGCTTAACTTTAGATCTAAAATAGATGTCATGAAGCATATAAGGTTATACATATAATTTTCCCCAACTTGCATATGATTCATGTCTTAATAAAAATCTAAACTTGCATACATACTTATGATTTATCATATGAATCAACATACCCAAACTAGCGTATGAACATCATGGTGATTCGATTATACATAAGCCAATCATAAAATTACAACATAGATGATCACAACTTTGCAAGATAGCATCATAGAATTTACAACATAAACATCACAATTTTATTACATGAATAATAACATGCGGTCAATAATTCACATCATATCCAAATAGTCCACATCATAACTCAATCCAATTAATTTGATAATTATTTTATTAAAATTATCGAACTCACAATTCAGAGAAAGTCTTGAATTCTGAATTCTAATTTTTGAAGTTCTAATAGCTTTCCCTTGAAGAAGATTCGTTGTTAAAGTTGAAAAGGATTGATTTAGACTAGCTTTCTTCCTCTCTAATTGGTGGCGGCTATGCTGAGTTGCTAGGTGACGGCATGGAGGCCATGAATCTAATTTTGTTTTGATTTTAGGGTTTGAGTCTAGAGGTGTTTTTATAGAGTTTAGGATTAATTTAGGCCATCCGATCAACCTAGAAGCAACCTGAACCATCCAAACAAGATAGGGTGACACCTCAGCCCTAATGACTCAGCACAATGTATTAAATGTTCATTTTTTTCTATAATTTACATATTTCTTATTTATGACAAATTACATATGTAAATTATTCCCATTTTAATTATGCCATAACTATATTTTTAATTATGCTCACAATTAATGGTATACAAAATATACCATTTCATGAACCAATCTATGCCATGTAATTTTCATGTTTATCCTTCATATTTATATGTAAATTATAAATCTATTATTGTTAATTACATATTCTTCCTTTTACCGTATACATTAATTACCCATATACAAATATCCATTTATACATGCATAAATCTTTCTTAACTTTAATTTGTCATAAAAGCCAATCAAAGAAGGCCACATAAAAAAACAATCATTGACAACCAAAAATGCGCCACGTACGGCACATGATGCGTACATGTCATATATATATATGTATATATATATATTTTCTATATTTTTTTTTCTTTTTATCTATCTTCCCAATTACCCATTTTCACACTAAACCACTTTTTGAACTATGTTCACACTAAGCCATTTTAAGCCATTCCCCTAAAATAAAAATATGGCGCTGGCGGGGATCAAACTCTGTACACCTTGTATGCAAGTCACGTGTTCCAACCAAATGAGCTACTAAGTCTTTTGCTTACAAACCTTAGAACAATGCTAAACATTTATTCTTTTCTCATTCTTTTTTTTCATGTTTTGCTGCAATATTTAATTTAATGATATCTTTTTCATACGGAATCCAATTTACGCAAACTCAGACTCTGTCTCAACCAGAATTCCGAGACGAACACAATGGCGCAACTCGTTTCCATTAATTCTCACATCTGAGATTAAATATTCTTTAATTTAGTTGATTCGATTATTCAAAAATTCAGGGTGTTACATTCTCCCCTACATAAAGGATTTCGTCCTCGAAATCTCTAAGTCAAGAAGAACGTATCCTACCATCCAAACAACCATTTACTCAACCATCAAACACATGCATCCATTGTCCTTAAAATTTTCTAATGTTGTATGAACATATGCAAGAAGTGTGTGTATATGTTCCTTATCTAATGCAAAATCAGGCGGTTTACTGATTCAGTTGACCTCCTTAATGCAAACCATGATAGTGCTATGCGTCCATTATGTACGCGAAAGAATCCTATCGATACATATTATCTCTACATGCGTGCACAACCACTCACCGAAATGCAACATCCATATGCTAGTATAACCAATATACATCCATTACTTAAATATGTACACACATTTATATGCAATATGCAATATGAAGTGACTAAGCCGATCTAGTGCCTAAAGTGTGTGTATATGCATCCACGAGCAACCACTAGCAAACACTTGCATCCACATGCATCCATCATACATAACATATCTCAAACACATGTTTCAACCATAGTTTCTACCTAAAGGTCGAAGACTCGATCGATATGATACAACTGAGTGATAGAGGCAAGTACGATTAAAATAAAAGCTTTGTTCCTATTAGACATCGGTTTAAGAGAATAACCCCCTAAGTATCAACCCCGAAGACCGAAATCAGCAACAGATCGATACTCAGAGAATCGCTTCCATTAAACAAATGCCCAACTGGAAATCTACTTCCCGCTTCGAGTAAAAACCCTTAACCTTATCAGAAATATTCAGATACTTGCAGACTACTGGTACAGATCAGATTATCAAACGATTCTTATGAAACCAAGCATTAAAAAAACCCAGAATGTACGCGTCATAGTCAACTTCTAGCCCCGACAAACTTCTAAGTCCCATGAAGTGGTTTTCCGCCCATCGTGCGGAAGTCCTTATATATCTTAAGAAAAAGCATATATACGCGGAGGAAGAGATTCAAAAATGGAGAATCGAAGGAAAGATATATGGCTCTTGGGGTTATGCTTTCTAAAATAAGCTTTTCTCTTGAAAATACTTTCCTTAAAACATACTTTTGAATGTACTTCTTTATAAAATTGTTTTTGAAAAGCAACTTTTCAAAATTCATATCTGTTCTGGTAACCTTCAGCTCTGATACCACGTGTAACACTCCACGTCCATTAATGTCACTCACAAAGGGAATGCACTAACTTCTGTGGAGCATTTTAAGTGAGTATAGAACAGAAACTTAACAACAAGACATATATAAATAGTACTTGAAAATTAAAACTTTATTTCATTGCAGCGGATAAACCCATATGTTTGATTACATCATCAAAAACCAGAGTCAAGTACAAAATATCCATCTTGACCAAATCCAAGTACATAAATTGAAAGACATAATCCCCAATAAAAAATAGCCATAAACAAAAGAGAAGCTGAAATTTACTTCAGCGATCCAAGAATCTTCTAAAAGCAGTCCAAAATCAAGCTCCACTGGTGCTATTCCAACCTGAGCACCTGGGGGGGAGAAAGAAAAGAGGAGGAAACAAAGGGGGTCAGACATAAAGACTGGCGAGTACGATAATTTTAACAATATAATTAATAAGGTAACCAGGCTAAGGCATAAGTTGGAAAATAAGGAAATGACCATGAACCATTGAGTATGGCAGAGTAAATAAGGAAACAATATGAACAAATATATCGTTAAAGCGCACCTAACCCACTGTAAGATAATTACTAAACTGCACCTCCACTATAAGGTAATTGCTATACTGCACCACCACTAGTCATCCTAAGGTTGATCCCACCTACTGAACATAAGTGATAATAATAATGGCAGTTTCGTGTACCCCTAGCTGCTATCTTACCACTTGTTGGAAATCCGTAGTTTGGATAGCTACTTAGTTTGTTCACAAAACCAATTGGTTAATGTGAACTATAGCTTCCTAATATTTATCCAGAATCTTAGTTGAGTATTTCCCGATGTAGGACTTATTATTATTATTATTATTATTATTATTATTTTCCACTATTCCACAACTTTGAAGCCCCAATATAACTTTTAACATACCCCTTAATTCAAAGTTGTTGAAATAATAAGTGAAGCACTTCTCTTTGATTTTGTGATGCACTTCTCATCACCTTCAATTGTTGAAGCACGTCTCTTCAACTCTCTCTTTGAATACTGAAATTCTAGACTCTGATACCACTTGTTTAGATAATGGTCACAAACTTGCATAAATCATGTATGTCATATATCTACATCTAGAGGTGTAAACTTTCATAGGCAGTAACCACAAACTTGCATAACATGATTCATTTTCAAACACATGTATTCATATAAACTTGCATATGTGATTTATGCAACATAACAATGGTATAAACTTACATATAAACATATAAACATGTAAACTAGCATGTAGAATTTGGCATATGACTCACACATGTCATAGCCTAACTTTAGTCTAAAATAGGTGTCATGAAGCATATAAAGTTATACATATTTTCCCCAACTTGCATATGATTCATGTCTTAATAAAAATCTAAACATGCATACATACTTATGATTTATCATATGAATCAACATACCCAAACTAGCATATGAACAACATGGTGATTCGATCATACATAAGCCAATCATAAAATTACAACATAGATGATCACAACTTTACAAGATAGCATCATAGAATTTACAACATAAAAATCAGTAGACCGCCTGATTTTGCATTAGATAAGGAACATATACACACACTTCTTGCATATGTTCATACAACATTAGAAATTTTATAAGGACAATGGATGCCCGTGTTTGATGGTTGAGTAGATGGTTGTTTTGATGGTAGGATATGCATTCTCCTTAACTTGGAGATTTCGGGGGCGAAATCCTTTAAGGGGGGAGATTGTAACACCCTGGATTTTTGAATAATCGAATTAACTAAAATAAAGAATAATTAATCTCAGACGTGAGAATTGAGGGAATGGGGTTGCGCCATTGTGTTCGTCTCGGAATTCTGGTTGAAATAGATCCGAGTTTGCGGGAAATGGGTATCGGATGAAGGAGTTATGGACGAACGAATATTGGTGGCAAAAAGAAAAAAAAATGCACTGGCGCACTTGGAAAGTGCGCCAGTACAAATTTACATTGGTGCACTTCCCAAGTGCGCCCAAGCCGAGAGAAAACCTGCATAGCTTTCTGGTTCAGTCCGATCTATGTTGTGACTCATTGCTGAGTCCTTTCTGACTCCTTGCTGAGTCATTAGGGCTGACTTGTCACCCTATCATGATTGAATGGTTTTGATTAACCCTAAGATCATCTGACGGCTTAAATTAGTTCAAACTCTAACAAAAGACCCATAGACTCAAACCCTAAATCAGAATTAAAACTGAAACTATGGTCGTCATGCTGTCGTCTTGAACCCTAGAGTAGCTGCCACAAATTAAAGAGGAAGATCGGCAAATCAAATCGGTTCTATTCAACCCTAACAACGAATCTTCTTCAAAGGAGAACTAATGCAACTCCAGAAATTAGAATTCAGAACTCAAGACCGCTTTTGAGTTGTGAGTTCAATCACTTTAACAAAATAATTGCTAAATCAATTATGATGTGATATACGTTGGATTATAAGTTGTGGTTGTGAATCTAATTCATATGTTTAATCATGTATGTTAACTTGATTCATATTATATGATGTTATGCAAGTTTTATATATGATGTTATACAAGTTTTATATATGATGTTATGCAAGTTAATATGATAATGCAAGTTTCGTATATGATGTTATGCAAGTTAATATGATTATGCAAGTTGTACATATGATGTTATGCAAGTTATTAGGATCCCGCAAGTTGTATGCGAGTTATATGATGTTATGTAAGTTTGAATCTAAAATATATGCTTGTAATTCATGATGTTAACTTGTGTCAATGAATCCCTTTTTGTAATCCAATCACCTAGGTTTATAACATCAGTTCTTATGCGAATATGGATGTGGAACATATGCTAGTTCGTATAAGTATTATGTTCATATGCAAGTTTAAGTGATAATTGGATTCACATATATATACAAGTACACACCTTTGAAGTTTAGATCCATATTCAAGTTGACATTTTTATATTGGAACTATGACATGCATAGTTATGCAAGTTTACACCTTTATGTGGATCCATAGTTTACTTAGGTTAACACCTTTTATTGGATCCATGGTTATGCAAGATGACACATTTATGTTTAGGTTGACGACATACATTGTTTATGTAAGTTTATGATAATTACCTAGGCTAGTTGGGCGTAAAACTATGTTCATACATGCAAGTTCACCCCTTTTAGATCTATGATTTTTGGATCCTTGATAATACAAAGACTATGCAAGTATGTTGTAATTCTTAATTGCAAGTTAGATAGATCTATTAGTGTGTGTATGTGACTTTGTGATATTTACTCCTTTTTTTAAGTATTAGACTATTTGCTAGTCTAATATGTATATATCATGTTAAGCGAACGAATGACGGGTGTGACGGCCCGCCCTGCACCAACCAACATTTACTCCAATAATGTGCTGTACACAGGTCCAGTTAGCACGCAACGGTCGTCAGAAGGAAAGGAAAGAAGGAAATGAACTAACAAGGAACCTGTAGAATGTCTCACAGCGCATGAAATAAAATATAATAACAACATACTTGACATAAAACAGGTGAGACAATGCATAAGCTGAAAACAAACTATCATAGCAGCGGAAAATCCAAATATAGCTTATGTTTCACAACATCATTATTACAACTTTTAAAACTGTCTCTAAAAGCAAAGCAAGATAAGGAAGATACACTACTAATGCCCAAGTAGTGACCACCAACGACACAGGGAGAATATCTATATATATCATACGTGGAAGCCTCCTGCTCGCCTCCAGATCATCTACTCGTGCATCACCAGATAACTTGTCTCTAGTCTGCTCGTGTGAGCACCCAGAGTAATAAGAAGAGACATAAAACTCTGGATCAGACAAAAGTCTGGTGTGTAAACAGAACAATAACAGGTATAATCCAATCATACCTGAACCTGGACCTGCAACCAAAGAGTTAGCACTACATACCGTACAATACTCTAAGGTGCCACTAACATACAGTGTAAGAGATACGAGGGTGGGGGTGTGCATGTCATAGTGATGTCAAACAATCAAGCATAGCAATCATCCTCACATCCCTCACTCAGTGCGTAAAGCATACGACATCCACTACTTTAGTTACCTAATACTTTGGGCCATGACGGAATCCAATCCCGTGTAACTATCACTACAAGCCCACTATCCATCTCTCAGTGGTGAACCAAAGTTATGAATACCAACAACCCCTTTGCACACGTCCCGCAGCAAAGCCCAATCCTGAAGTGAACTCATTGGTTCCCATCTGGATCCTGAGCTCTAACTTCCATTTGGACTACCTTTGCATCTCGAGTTTTAGTCATCATCTTCATCCGGGTCGGTCTTCACTTCACCTTGCTTCGGATCGTGGTCATCACCCTCGCTCGGGTCAGATCGTGGTCTTCACTTCAAGTCCAAGCATCTCGGATTATTGGTTTCCTCCTGTTCGGGTCGGTCGGTCAAGAACCTTTCATTCTGGTCGGTTTTCATCATCTCTACCCTGGTCGGTTGGTATTGCCCCCCCCCCCCCCCCCCGGTCGGTCGAACACTTCACCATTCCTGGTCGGTCGTACTTCTCCATCCCTGGTCGGTCGTACTTCACCATCCCTGGTCGGTCGTACTTCATCATCTATGGGGTCGGTCGAACATCGCATTGTGGTCGGTCTTGCCCAACCTGGTCGATCTCCCTAGTCGGTCGAACACTTCATACAGGGTCGGTCGTGAGCTCGGGTCGGTCAGTCAAAACCTTCCCCTGGTCGGTCTAACTCGACCCAAAGAAAACCTGCACCATTTCAGCAAGCTATTTTCGCCTCTTGACGGCGTTTTCAACCATTCCAACTTTATAATGCAATCATAGGTCATACCAAACAGTAGTAGCAACATGTATAATCAACCATAAACAACAAAACAACAATTTAATCATAACAATATGGATCAAATGTACCCAAAACCCATGTTTTCCCCTTAACCATGTTTAAGCATAACTAATGATAGGATTAGCAAAACTTAACCAAATTAACCCAATTTTCTATCAGAGGCCTAAAACAATATTTATGAATTTCTGAATATTTTTCCAGATTTTTAACATGCATAAATTCGCTAATTTCCACTAATCACCCATTAATCCCCCAAATTTCGGGATTTGCAAAATTAGTCGAAATTAACTCAAATTCATATCAGAGTCATAAAATGATGTTTTAGAATTTTAGGAATTTTTTTAGATTTTTCTGAGCCATAATTTCGCTAATCTTCGCTAATTACCATAATTAGCCGTAATTAGTGAAAAACAATGCAAATCACTCACCTTAGCCACAAATTAATTCCCAAATCTGAAACTTCTCTGATTTGGATCCAATCTCTATGTGTTCTAGCAGCTCTATCCCAATTCTTATGCTAATCCGCCTTAATTTGATGTAGATTAGGCTAATATGTGATTAGAAATGACAAAAAGGTGTTTTGGAGTGTTTTAGAAGATGGAAGCCATTGCTAGAGCTTAAGGGAGGTTTGTGGCGGCTGAGAAAACTGAAATGAAATGATTTCCCTAACCCTTTCAGCCCTCCCATAACCCTAATCCCGAAATGGGTTATGGGCCAAGCTGCTAATCACCCGGTTAAGCCCAATTAAGCTGTTTTCAGCCATATAAACCTTAACTCAGCCATATCTCCCAAACGGTAAGTCCGTTTTTCAAATGTGACCACTCTACGGAAAGGTAAACCATCATCTGAAGCCAATGGAAGTGGTTTCAGGTCAAAACTCCTTTCCAATCAAAAGTTATGGCCAAAACAAGATTCGCTAGGGGTAAAACGGTCATTTAAAAATCGGCAAAAATCATGAACATGGGAAATGACCCCAATAGTTGTCTCCTAAAGTTACACGACCATATGACTTCGTATGAGAAAGAAATAAATATTCTACGATCCTCCGATGCGTAGAATGCGGGTTGTTACATCCCCCCCCCCCTAAAGAAATTTCGCCCCCAAAACACACAAAAGGTCCCGCATGCCTACCAGCTATAAAACAACAATCAAACATGCAAAACACGTCTATCTTAGCATGCAGAATAACTAAATCGCAAAGAAAATCTTACTAGGCAAAGAGTTCTGGATACTTCTTCCTTATATCCTCCTCTGTTTCCCAAGTACAGTCCTTTTCATTCTCACCCCACTGGACTTTGACTAGTTTCACCGCCTTCCTTCGAAGCTGCTTCGTATCGTTCCCAACAATACGCATAGGCTTGCAGTTCTCAACCGCCTCACAATACGCATAGGCTTGCAGTTCTCAACCGCCTCGGGTTCAACCTCGATATCGTCCAACTGATCTGGTGAAATAGCCACATTAGGGTCTTGCATAAACTTCCTTAACTGGGAAACATGAAATACGTTGTGAACTCCCGCCATCTTGTCAGGTAGCTCTACTTCATACGCCAAATTCCCAACTTGATCGAGGACTAGGAATGGACCAACAAATCTTGGTGCTAACTTACCTCTCCAACCAATCTGAATCACATTCTCAATGGAGAGATCTTGACGATCACCAAGTCGTTAACGAAGAATTCCAAATCTCTTCGTCTCTTATCGAGATAAGTCTTCTGCCTATCTTGGGTAGCCTTCATTCTCTAACATACAATTCACTCAAATACCATCATGACCTGACCTAGTCCTTGGTAAACTATCAGTATAATCCATTTGACACTTGTTTTCATTTCCATTTAGGAATTTCTAATGGTTGTAACAAACCACTAGGCTTCTTTTGCTCAGCTTTTACTAACTGGCAATTTATGCATTTGGACATAAACTTCCCAACGTCTATCTTTATCCTTTCCCAGTAGTAGATCTGCTTCATGTCTCAATATATCTTGTTACCACTGGGATGTATAGTCAATTTCGGGTGATGATATGCTCTAAGCACTTCATCTCTCAGTCCATCTACGTTGGGTACAACTAGTCCCCCATTCTTTCGAAGCCACCCTTCTCGATCAAATCCTTACTTGATCATTCTCTTTCCATCAATACCCATCTCTACCCTAGAGATGGTTTCCAATAGATTAGGATCGTCCTTCTAACTGGAACCAATCCACTCAATCAAAATCGATCTAATCGTCAAGCTTACTAGTGTTTCTGAATCCAATTCACTCTTGGGCCAGAAATCATATCCTATGATATAATCTAGTTGCTTCCATCCTAGAAACAAAACCCCTAAACTGGCATGTCTCCTACTCAATGCAACTATTACCGCACCCAAATCCTTTACTATGATCACTCTGCCCCATGGAGTCATGGCGACTCCACTGCACTGATCCATAGCCACTAGTCCTTTGCTATGTCCACTCTGCCCCATGAAGTCATAACAACTCCACTGCACTGGCTCATAGCCTTACTAATCCTTTACTATGTCCACTTTGCCCCTCGAGTCATGACGACTCTACTGCACTGGCTCATAGTCCTACTACAATCACTTTGTTCCCCATCGCTGGAACCCTACAGGTGATAGTCTACTCAAGGGAAGAAAGATAGGAACAACATAGCAACCATAACATCCATCAAACAAGTCCTACCTATCACCTGCTAAATTCATAAACACATCGACACCTACATGATTGGTCTAACTAATCCCAATATGTCGATTCTAGTATGTCTGGTCCAACCAACATCAATAACTAATGGAAGCCCAGCCTCCATACATACACCGATGCCTACTTGACTGGTCCAACCAATCCCAGGCTAATGGAAGCCCCGCCTCCCTACGGACTACCGTACGTCCAACGTACGTTTATCCTCCAAGGATAACTAGATCACGTCCAACGGATCCAGGGTAACGGGCGACCCAGATACCCCTGCTTTTAGTCCGCCTAAAATACTTGAGTCCAAGCCAAGTCTATCCATTATCTTACTGCCCTCTCGAGTCCAACTCAAGCCGAATCCAATTCCTTGCAGCCTTCTCGAGTCCAACTCGAGTTAATCTATAACTCAGACCCAGTCTTGAGTATCCATTACTGAACACCCCACACCCGCTAAGGTCACTCACTAAGGGAATGCCTTAACTTCGGTGGAGTATTTTAAGTGAATATAGAACATAAAAATTACAACATGACAGATATAAGTAATACTTGAAATTTAAAACATCATTTCATTGCAGCAGAAGGTAAACATGTTTGGTTACATACCAAAAACCAACAAGAGTCAAGTACAAAATATCCATCTCGATAAAAACATAAGTACATAATCCCACTACATACTAATAGCCATAATAGAAAAGATAAGTTGAGCTTTACATCAACGGTCCAAGCTCCAAAAGATAGATAAAGCAATCTGATCAAAGCCCACTAGTGCTAGGCCCAACCTGAGGACCTGAGGGGGGGGGGGAGATAAAAACAACGGGGTCAGAAATAAGTCTGAGCGAGTCCTATAACTTTAACAATACAATCATTAAAGTAATTAGGGTATGATATAAACTTGGTACGGTAACGACTGGGGATAAATGACTACACTAAGCAGCCAACTAGACATAGGAAGAACCAAGATAATGGTAAAGACACATCTACCCACCCAAGGATAATTACTAAACTGCACCACACCAGATATTCCTAACTTAAAGGTTGATCCCACCCAAGGACTTAGAAAATTTAACTAGTAGTTTCGTGTACCCCTGGCTGACCACATAGTTGCCGTCTGCCCCTATCTCCACTAGGTGTACCCACTACTCCCCAAGCGATCGACTCCCTAACGTAGATACTCGTGCTGGCCCCACAGTGGGGTGTATTACTCCCCAAAGTGGCAACCCGATACAACCAACGGTGCACGGCTTATACCTACACGATGCAACAACGTCATACCTACCAGCCCGGGTCCACACACACATATGAAACCCATTGGACTTGCGTTGCCACCGCTAACCCGTTTTGGCCTCTTATAGTCAAGCCCAGTACGCGTGTCCCGTCCTCGACATGGGTCGAGCCCACAAAGATACATATGGGTTACTGGTTGAAATGGGCCCCCATAAGCTACCCACCTAAGCTTGCTCCCTCTAGTGTATCCCACTTAACCCTTTACTCATGTTTAATTACATGTTTCCACTTTGGTTAAGTATTCTAATCGTATTTTCTATTGCCACCCAAGGCAACCACTAGATTTCCACATGTCACCCAAGGCACCCACTTAAACCCTCATGCCCCCACTACATGCTTATCTGGTTAAATGTTTCTTAATTGATTAAGACCGTAACCTTTGTAAAGACCTCTCACATTAGACTGTCTTTTATGGCAGCTGGATTTGCCGGTCGGGTCCGGGCAGCCTTACGCCATAACAGAGTCTAACCTCGTGTATTTACACTTATCACGTATTTAGTTTATGCCTAAGACCTCTCACATTGGGCTAGTCATTTGTAGCCGCTGGTTTTGCCGGTCGGGTCCGGGCAGTCTTATGCTACAAAAGGATCCAACCTCGTGTCTTAGTCGATTAATTACACCTAATTAATCACCCCCATATTTTAAATTAATTTTCCCAAATTAATTCCAATTTAATGATGTACATAATTGACTCAATTATGTCCATCCACTTATGGTATGTAACATCATACCAATTTCACCACAATTTTGTTAACATGAATATTTACCCCATCGTTCCCCCACGTAATACGCTAACATGACATACTTAAAAGGGAAGATTCATCACAAATACAATGGGTTCAACTTAGCATAACATTAGCATCAACATGGGTTTTAAAGGTGTCACCTTGCATATATGACCATAGCATCAAACCCAACTAGCATAAATAATCAACCCAAACTTGCATGAATCACATATTTTATAAAGAGAGTAACTTGCATAGATGTTCATGTCATAGACCTATCATAAAAGGATAAACTTGCATACATGTCATAGGTCTAAAAAGGGATGAACTTGCATATGTTACTCATATCATGAAAAGGGGTAAACATGCATATATATGCATGACATACAAAGGGGTAAACTTGCATATGTATGCATATCATACAAAGGTGTAAACTTGCACATGTTACTTGCATATAATCAAACACCAAACTTGCATAACATGTCATATATGAACTTGCATATAATCAAACACCAAACTTGCATAACATGTCATATATGAACTTGCATATAATCAAACACCAAACTTGTATAACATGGTGTCATAATGGATCAATGTTTATCATAGTGATTTGCATAACTAGCATCATGAACATATAGCATAAAACTTGCATAACTAGCATCATGGACATATAGCATAAAACTTGCATAACTAACATCATGAGCACATAGCATATGATAGCATAACTTGCATTGATCCACATTCATAACCATAACCTCATTACATCCTATCATAATTAGTTTAGCAATTGCTTGCTAAAGGCATAGAAACTCACAACTTGTTGATTAGCACTCCTATGAAGAAGATTTAGTTGCTAGAGTTGATTAGAAGTTGATTTGAGAAGCTATCTTCCTTTCTAATTTGTGGAGGCTCCTTCTAAGTTGCATTTTGACGGCATGATGACGTTGTATCTATTTTTAGTATGGATTAGGGTAGTCTTAGGGTGTATTTATAGATTTAGGATGTAGTTTAGGCCCTTAGATTAACCCTAGTTTAGATCTAAACCATCAAAAATCGTCACAGGTTACCAGAACAGACCGGAGAACCAAAACAGGTGCACCCGGCCAGCCAGGGTCAAACCAGAAAGCTGTGCAGGTTTCTGGCTCGACACAGGCGCACTTCCCAAGTGCGCCAGTGTATTTTTGTTTTGGCGCACTTCACAAATGCGCCTGTGCATTCTGGCTTGTTTTTGGTTTTTCTGCCTAACTTTGTTCGTCCATATCTTCTTCATACGGACTCCGATTTTCGAAAACTCGGACTGTATTTCGCGTATTTTTCCGAGACGAATGCAATGGCACAACCCGTTTCCCCTAATTCCCACATCTGGGATTAGTTATTCTTTAATTTTTGAATGTTAATATTAACTGAAATTCGGGGTGTTACATTCTCCCCTACTTAAAGGATTTCGTCTCCGAAATCTCTAAGTCCAGAAGAACGTATCCTACCATCCAAACAACCATCTACTAAACCATCAAACGCTGGCATCCATTGTCCTTAAAGTTTCTAATGTTGTATGAACATATGCAAAAAGTGTGTGTATATGTTCCCTGTCTAATGCAAAATCAGGCGGTCTACTGATTCAGTTGACCTCCTTAATGCAAACCATGATAGTGCCATGCATCCAATATGTATGCGAAAGAACCCTATCAACACATACTATATCTACATGAGTGCACAATCATTCACAATAAAAATGCATCATCCATATGATAACGCAACCATTATATATCCATCAACTAGCTACATACACACAATTTATATGCACTATGCAATATGAAGTGACTGAGCCGATCTAGTGTCTAAAGTGTGTGTATATGCATCCACGAGCAACCACTTGCAAACACTTGCATCCACATGTATCCATCATACATAACATGTCTCAAACACATGTTTCAACCATAGGTTTACCCTATCTAAAGGTCAAAAGTACTAACGAGAGGACATACTAAAGATAAGATAAGTACAAGATAAGCGATAAAGGAGAAGTTAAAAGACATACCCTCGAAAAGAAAAGGGTACAATGAACGCATCTTCACTTCTGTCTCCCAAGTAGCGTTGCTCTCATCATCTCCCCATTGCACTTTGACTAGTTGAACCTCTCTGTTTCTCAACTTCCTAATCTCTGACCCAAGGATGCGAGTAGGAGCTCGTCGAATCGTCGCATCACGCTCTACCTCCACTTCTCTAAGCAAACTCGGCTCTACCACCTCTGCGGTCTCATGTAGGCACTTCCTCAAATGTGACACATGGAATACGTCATGTACACCACTAAGTCTCTCGGGCAAATCCACTCTATATGTCATCTGTCCAATCCTTTCCTTAATAGGAAACGGTCCTACAAACCTTGGTGCTAACTTCCCAACGGACCCGAAGCGAACAACATTCCGTAATGGAGATACTTTGACAAAGACCATGTCCCCAACATCAAACTCAAGATCTGTTCTTCTCTTATCCGCATAAGATTTCTGCCTATCTTGCGCTGCTTTCATCCTTCTTCGAATCAAATCAATCTTTTCCGAAGTCTCTCTAACCATATCGGGCCCAAGCAAGATCTTATCCGTAGATTCCCACTAACATATATGAAACACCCCACCTCCGTTAGGGTCACTCTCAAAGGGAATGCCCTAATTTTGGTGGAGGTTTATAAGTACAAGTCACAGATATACAAGACAGATATAAGAACACATATTTGTAAAACAGTGGAAGAACAACAAACTTTATTTCATTAAGTCAAATACGTGTTACAACAACATCCTTTCCAAAAACATAACATAACACTTTCATAATCTGTCTTGAGTACATTACTTAAAGAAGCATAAATAAAACATAGATAAACTGCAAAAGCCCCTTAATGGATTGTCCAAAGCCATAGTTCAAAACAGGAAAGTCCAAGCAATACATTTCTCTTCTTCAAGCTGGATGTTGAGGCTGGTCAAGCTGCTGTGTTCCCTCCCTGAGGACCTGGGGGGGGGGAACGGAAGAAAGAAGACGAAAGAAAAATAGAGTCAGACATAAAGCCTGAGTAAGTCTAGTACTACTTTGTCTATGAATAAAGAACTGGGTATGATAAGTAAAACAGGAAGTGGGCAAACACTATGAACTTGGTTAAGTTACCTAGGGTCGAATATACTATCGTACCCCATGTTAATATCTGAACCCATATAAACTAGTTTCCAATTTGCACCCCATAATCAGGGTGATGTGATCCATTCAATGATGATCGGCTCCTACTCGCATAGTTACATGTGTCTTACGGCCCCCGATGTCTGTAGTTACCTATGCTGGTCCCACTATGGGGTGTATCAAGTCCCATAGTGGCAACCCGACACAACCTTAGAGTGCACAGGTATGCTACTGGTGTCCAGTGCCTTATTTTTCTGCGCCGGAGTGTGTGCACGCCCGCACTCCGTTAGAACCTACACTGCTACACCACCGCCGTCGCTTTGACCTCTTACAATTAGCCCAGTAATCGTGCCCCACCCTGCCTAGTTTCAGGGTATCATGATACACCTTTTAGGGTTACTGCTGAAAAGGGTCCCCCGTTACTAGGTTTTCTATCTCTAGCCAACATGCTAAGTTGGTTAAGTGTTTCCTACCTAACCCCCACCAGTCCGTTTAGTTTAGCATGTTCCATTTTGATTAAGTTTTTAGTCCACTTAATCCTAACAATCCTGACTCAGCCTTAATTGTCTTATTAAGGCCCTGACCTCTCACATTAGACAGGTATTGTTGTGGCTGCCTGTTGCCGGTTGGTTCCGGGCAGTCTTACGCCACAACTCAGTCTAACCTCGGGTCCTTGCTGGGCTCCATGTTTAACCTCCCACATTGGATAGGTATTGTTGTGACTACTGGACAGCCGGGCGGTTCCGGGCAGGTTTACATCACAACTCAATCCAACCTCGGGTTAAACACATCGTATGTTCTACATTTACATATCTTGTCATTCTTCTTTATTTATATGTAAATATTTGCGGCCCATTATTAAGTTAATGGTGTAAAGGTTACACCAATCACGGGCCCAACCCATACTTGAATTTGGGCCCTTCTATTTTATATTTTCATTCATTAATTTATTTTTAACCCAACGTTATTTTCCCCCGTTTTACACGTCCGTTTATATATATATTGGGCTTAGCCTTTTAAAGCCCAATTTAGCCATGCGAAAAGGGGAGGCTTATGGCGTATACACAAAGAGGGGAAGGTGAGCGCATGAACTTGCAATACGACGTTGGAAATACAAAATAGAAATTGGTGTACTTGCATAGTGGTAACATAGGTGACATGAATCAAAGCATGTGAACTTGCATAGGTTTAACTACAACATGAACCTATATTCTTATTTAGGCATAATGTCAAACATAAGCATGTCATAAATATTCCTAGCATAAGCATGGCATAATGTCAAACATAAGCATGGCATAAATACTTCTAGCATAAACATGGCATAATGTCAAACATAAGCATGGCATAGGTAAAGTTCAATTTGTTCATGGCATAAACATAAACAAGTCATGTTCATAAGGTTTCTACATGTTTACAAAGGGGATACTTTGTTACTAACACAAAAGCATAGTTCAACTTAATCATGGTTTAAGTCTAATCACATAACGATGATATAAATATACTTATGCATAAATATTCCTAATCATGGTGTTTGCTTTAAACTTGCAAAAAGGGATTTTTGAGTCTAACCTAGCCATGTCTCACATATGTCATCATATAACTCTTTTAAACAAGATAGACTTAATCATAGATTTCAATTATGCCAAATATCATTCATAGCCTAGCCATATTCATAAGCATGACTTAATACATGGATTAAGGTGTCAAAATTCCAACATAGTTTCATATGAACTATAACAACCAAACTAGTCTCAATTGCTTGCAAAACGATTTATGCACAAAGTATACATCATGACGACATAATAACAAAGCCCCAAACTTGCATAAATTTCACTCAACTACATACATGTAGCTTCAACATAGATTACATAATTTGCGCAATATTCCAAACGTATATTTGCATAGAACTACCGCATGTAGTTCTTTATAATGAATAACATAATTTTGCACAAACATGAATTACTTCCATTGCCACAATTCAAGCATACACATCAACACAGTTGTTTATTATACCAAAGTAATACTCTACTTACAATGGTTGCGGCGAATTCTCTAATTAAGAGACACGATTCCTTTGTTGAATTGATTAGCTTTAGGTTGCTTGAATTGCTTTAGGCTTTAGAACTTTCTTCCTAACTCTCTCTCTAGTTGGCGGCTACTCTTTGTCGTTCCTCAGCAACATGGCGGCTATAATCTTATTTTGAATGAATAGATTAGGGTTTAGTCTAGGGTTGTTTATATAGAGGTTAGGAATTGATTAGGACCATTGATGTTGCTAGGTTAGATCGTAGCCATTCATTAGGAAGAGAGACCAATAAAAACCCGCCACCTAGCCCTAATGACAAAGCAGACCACAGAAATTCGACCACACACCGACCTGGCCAGCCAGGGCTAGACCAGACCTGGCCAGCAGGTCATTTTTGACCTGGGCGCACTTGGCAGGTGCGCCAGGTCAAAAATGTACTGGCGCACTTCACAGGTGCGCCAGTTCATTTTTGTTCTGGCGCACTTCCCAAGTGCGCCAGTGCATTCTGGCCCTTTTTTTCGGTTTTTCGCCCAACTTCGTTCGTCCATAACTTCTTCATACGATATCCGTTTTTCGAAAACTCGGACTTTATTTCGCGTATTTTTCCGAGACGAACGCAATGGCGTATCCCGTTTCCCTTAGTTCTTTGATTTGAAATTAATTATACTTTAATTTGTGAGTTTCACAGTCATAGAATTCACGGGGTGTTACATTCTCCCCCACTTAAAAGGATTTCGTCCCCGAAATCTTCAAGTTAGGAGGAATGTATATCCTAACATCCAATCATCCATCTACTCATCCATCAAACACGAGCATCCATTGTCCTTAAAAGACTTCTAATGCTTCATGATCATATGCAAAGTGTGTGTGTACATGAACTTATCTAATGCAAAATCAGACGGTCTACTGATTCAGTTGACCTCCTTAATGCGAATTATGTAAGTGCCATGAATCCATTACGTATGCAAATTTTTCTATTCATGATTCTACATGAGTGCACAATCATTCAATACAAATGCAGCATCCACATGACAACACATTAAAGTTCAACCATATACGAGTGCAAACATATATGCATATGCAATATGAAGTGACTGAGCCGATCTAAAACCTAGATTGTGTGTGTATATGCAACCACGAGCAACCACTAGCAATCACTTGCAACCACTTGCAACCATCATCCATAACATGTTTCAACTACATGTTTCCATCCAAAAAGATTCTATCTAAAAGATACGGTCGAGGAAATATACCTAAAAAGATAGATAAAAGCGCAACTTAAGGAAAAGGAAAGATCAAGGATGTACCCTCGAACAGAAAAGGGTAGGCTGTGCGTATTTTAGCTTCAGTTTCCCAAGTCGCGTCTCCCTCGGCGTCACTCCACTGAACTTTGACGAGCTTAACTTCGCGGTTGCGTAGCTTCTTCACTTCCGTTCCTAATATGCGGGTTGGAACTCTTCTTATGGTTGCTTCGCGTTCCACTTCGGCCTCTTCGAGTATATTTGGCTCTACTACTTCAGCAGACTCATGCAGACATTTTCGGAGATGTGAAACGTGAAAAACGTTGTGGACTCCGGCCAACTTCTCGGGTAGCTCTAATCTATAGGACATTTTCCCAATTGTTCCTATCTAAAGGTATAGTCGAATGAAGCAAGTAAAAACTTTGTGCCTATCAGGCAATGTCAAGACTGAAAACCTATGCCACATTATATTGATTAGGAGAAGAACTCTCTAAGCATCAGCCCCGAAGACCGAAATCAACATCAGACTGACACCCAAAGAATTACTCAACCCAACCACCATATATGATTCTAGGAAACTAAGCATGATGGACTCCTTTTAGGTCACAAGGGAGTCCCTTCCTAAGACCAATCCGTATCCTATAAAGCCCAAAAACTTTAGTAAAATCAATGAACACCCTCGAGCCCCAACATGTGTTACTAACAGATGAGTCATACTCCCTATGTGGTTTGCAACAGAAATTGGATTGAGAATGGGACCGAGAGGATATACTCTTAAGAAGAGATATTATGCACGAATCTAGTCTTCAATCTTCTAAGTCGCATTTCTTGAGCTTAACTCCATTATGCTTTGTTCGTCTTTAACTTCACAATTTCGTAGCTTCTTAATCCTTGTTTCCAAAATATGAGTTGGAACCCTTGCCTCTCGTTCCTCTTTCACTTATTCTCCTTCTAGTATACTTGGCTCAAGCCTTAACTACGTACTCATGGTTCCATGCAAGCTCTCCAAAATTCATTAGTGAATCTTGGATCTTGTTCACTTACTAGAAGGTATTCCACATAGATGAATTATCTCTTGAAAATAAACAAATGTCAACTATGTTGCCAAATGTACTTACTAAGGTGATTCTTTGCAACTCATGCATCAGCGAAATGAACCTTCAGCCTTAGTGGCGAACACTACTGGAGCGCCCTATTCTGAAATGCTCCTACTAATGAACCCCTTTTCTAGAAGCTCTTTAATCTATTTACTGAGCTCTTTCCTTTCTCGTGGAGCCATATGTCTAACGGGCAACGCAACGGGCTTTGCATTATCTACAAGATATATGCGGAAGTCTATTTCCCGCTTTGGAGGCAAGCCCTTCACCTCTTCAAAGACATCCGGATATTCCCGGACCACTCTAACTGATTGCAAATTTTCAACGGAGGCATCTAGCGATTCAAGATAACTAAGCATAACCGCATACGAGGGATTACAAGAAATTTCCAAAGTATTACCGAGTCGGGTTAGGAGCCTAACAACCCTTTTCTCACAATCAAGGATGGCCCCATTACGGGATAGCCAATCCATACCCAAAATCAAACCATACCCCGAAAAGCCCAAAACAAAGGCACTACATTGAAATTCAACACTTAGAATAGAAATTTTCAATCCCACACAGATCATAGACAAATGAGCTGGGCCCCCAATTGGGTTTGAAACAATTAAGGGGTCCTCTACCATACTAGTTTCTAGGTGCAGAGATTCTACTAAAGCAGACGAGATAAAGGAGTGTGATGCGCCGGAATCAAACAAAGTGCGAACGGGGTGATCGTAAAGATAAACTACACTTTCTACAGAAGTGTTTGTACCTCGCTGTTGCAGAGGTGGCTCTTCCAGGACATGAACCTGTGCCCCTGGGGTGGATCCAGCGCCCTGCCCCTGTCCTAGTTTCTTTGGGCAGTCCTTAGCCCTATGGCCTGTCTCACCGCAAGAAAAGCACCCACCATTCTCCTTGGCCTTCTTTTTCCGGCAGTCCTTTACTAAGTGCCCCACTTTGCCACAGAAATTACACGTCCTCTTCTCTTTGTTGCCTTCCCCGCCCTTCTTAAAGTCTGTCTTCTTGGGTTGCAAACCCTCTTTCTTCTTGCCCTTATCCTCTTCATTCAGCAATGCCATTTGCACCAATCTTTCATACGTGGCTCCCATGGGTATATGGGCCATGGCCAAACTGTGTAATGGCTCATTTAACCCTTTGACAAAACGGAGAGCCTTCTTGTGCGGGGTGTTGACTAGGTCAAGCCCAAACCTAGCCAGCTCATCGAACTGATTCACATATTCTCTGACTGTCTTGTCCCCTTGTTTAAGAAATAGGAATTTTTCTAACTGCAAACTCCTTTCTGCATCTGAGAGAAATTTGGTCTCAAACCTTGCCCTAAAGTCCTCCCACGTCTCCACTGGTCTTTCAGCATTAGTGACTTCCCACCAGTAGGAAGCCTCACCCTTCAATAGCCACACTGCCAACTGTACTTTTTGTCTATCCTCTACCTCAAAGATGATGAATAGGTCTTCAGTTTCTTTCAGCCAATTCCTAGCTGCTACGAAGGACTCAGTTCCATGGAAATCCCTTCCTCCCATGGCTTTAAAATCTTTACATATCTTAGCGAATGCGTTTCCCCGCGGAGGAGGTGGAGGAAAAGGTGCTGCTGCAGCTGGATGATTTTCTTCAGCTGGGGGAGGAGGAACGGTAGGACCTGGCTGAGTGGCCCTTGCTTCTAAGAACCGTCTAAACCAACCAGGTATGGGCACCCCTTCCGGCAAGTTAAGTTCTTGGGACATGCTGAAACAAAAAGGATAGATTCAAAACGAAGGATAAGAGATAATTCCTATGGCTTTGGGGAGTGGACTTTGTCTTTTTAAAATAAAATAATATTTTTCTTTTAAAAATGCTTCTTTAAATTCCCTTTTTGAAAATAATTTTTCAAAACTTTTTATCTTATCTGGTAAACCTCGCTCTGATACCAAGTGAAACACCCCACCTCCGTTAGGGTCACTCTCAAAGGGAATGCCCTAATTTTGGTGGAGGTTTATAAGTACAAGTCACAGATATACAAGACAGATATAAGAACACATATTTGTAAAACAGCGGAAGAACAACAAACTTTATTTCATTAAGTCAAATACGTGTTACAACAACATCCTTTCCAAAAACATAACATAACACTTTCATAATCTGTCTTGAGTACATTACTTAAAGAAGCATAAATAAAACATAGATAAACTGCAAAAGCCCCTTAGTGGATTGTCCAAAGCCATAGTTCAAAACAGGAAAGTCCAAGCAATACATTTCTCTTCTTCAAGCTGGATGTTGAGGCTGGTCAAGCTGCTGTGTTCCCTCCCTGAGGACCTGGGGGGGGGGGGAACGGAAGAAAGAAGACGAAAGAAAAATAGAGTCAGACATAAAGCCTGAGTAAGTCTAGTACTACTTTGTCTATGAATAAAGAACTGGGTATGATAAGTAAAACAGGAAGTGGGCAAACACTATGAACTTGGTTAAGTTACCTAGGGTCGAATATACTATCGTACCCCATGTTAATCTCTGAACCCATATAAACTAGTTTCCAATTTGCACCCCATAATCAGGGTGATGTGATCCATTCAATGATGATCGGCTCCTACTCGCATAGTTACATGTGTCTTACGGCCCCCGATGTCTGTAGTTACCTATGCTGGTCCCACCATGGGGTGTATCAAGTCCCATAGTGGCAACCCGACACAACCTTAGAGTGCACAGGTATGCTACTGGTGTCCAGTGCCTTATTTTTCTGCGCCGGAGTGTGTGCACGCCCGCACTCCGTTAGAACCTACACTGCTACACCACCGCCGTCGCTTTGACCTCTTACAATCAGCCCAGTAATCATGCCCCACCCTGCCTAGTTTCAGGGTATCATGATACACCTTTTAGGGTTACTGCTGAAAAGGGTCCCCCGTTACTAGGTTTTCTATCTCTAGCCAACATGCTAAGTTGGTTAAGTGTTTCCTACCTAACCCCCACCAGTCCGTTTAGTTTAGCATGTTCCATTTTGATTAAGTTTTTAGTCCACTTAATCCTAACAATCCTGACTCAGCCTTAATTGTCTTATTAAGGCCCTGACCTCTCACATTAGACAGGTATTGTTGTGGCTGCCTGTTGCCGGTTGGTTCCGGGCAGTCTTACGCCACAACTCAGTCTAACCTCGGGTCCTTGCTGGGCTCCATGTTTAACCTCCCACATTGGATAGGTATTGTTGTGACTACTGGACAGCCGGGCGGTTCCGGGCAGGTTTACATCACAACTCAATCCAACCTCGGGTTAAACACATCGTATGTTCTACATTTACATATCTTGTCATTCTTCTTTATTTATATGTAAATATTTGCGGCCCATTATTAAGTTAATGGTGTAAAGGTTACACCAATCACGGGCCCAACCCATACTTGAATTTGGGCCCTTCTATTTTATATTTTCATTCATTAATTTATTTTTAACCCAACGTTATTTTCCCCCGTTTTACACGTCCGTTTATATATATATTGGGCTTAGCCTTTTAAAGCCCAATTTAGCCATGCGAAAAGGGGAGGCTTATGGCGTATACACAAAGAGGGGAAGGTGAGCGCATGAACTTGCAATACGACGTTGGAAATACAAAATAGAAATTGGTGTACTTGCATAGTGGTAACATAGGTGACATGAATCAAAGCATGTGAACTTGCATAGGTTTAACTACAACATGAACCTATATTCTTATTTAGGCATAATGTCAAACATAAGCATGTCATAAATATTCCTAGCATAAGCATGGCATAATGTCAAACATAAGCATGGCATAAATACTTCTAGCATAAACATGGCATAATGTCAAACATAAGCATGGCATAGGTAAAGTTCAATTTGTTCATGGCATAAACATAAACAAGTCATGTTCATAAGGTTTCTACATGTTTACAAAGGGGATACTTTGTTACTAACACAAAAGCATAGTTCAACTTAATCATGGTTTAAGTCTAATCACATAACGATGATATAAATATACTTATGCATAAATATTCCTAATCATGGTGTTTGCTTTAAACTTGCAAAAAGGGATTTTTGAGTCTAACCTAGCCATGTCTCACATATGTCATCATATAACTCTTTTAAACAAGATAGACTTAATCATAGATTTCAATTATGCCAAATATCATTCATAGCCTAGCCATATTCATAAGCATGACTTAATACATGGATTAAGGTGTCAAAATTCCAACATAGTTTCATATGAACTATAACAACCAAACTAGTCTCAATTGCTTGCAAAACGATTTATGCACAAAGTATACATCATGACGACATAATAACAAAGCCCCAAACTTGCATAAATTTCACTCAACTACATACATGTAGCTTCAACATAGATTACATAATTTGCGCAATATTCCAAACGTATATTTGCATAGAACTACCGCATGTAGTTCTTTATAATGAATAACATAATTTTGCACAAACATGAATTACTTCCATTGCCACAATTCAAGCATACACATCAACACAGTTGTTTATTATACCAAAGTAATACTCTACTTACAATGGTTGCGGCGAATTCTCTAATTAAGAGACACGATTCCTTTGTTGAATTGATTAGCTTTAGGTTGCTTGAATTGCTTTAGGCTTTAGAACTTTCTTCCTAACTCTCTCTCTAGTTGGCGGCTACTCTTTGTCGTTCCTCAGCAACATGGCGGCTATAATCTTATTTTGAATGAATAGATTAGGGTTTAGTCTAGGGTTGTTTATATAGAGGTTAGGAATTGATTAGGACCATTGATGTTGCTAGGTTAGATCGTAGCCATTCATTAGGAAGAGAGACCAATAAAAACCCGCCACCTAGCCCTAATGACAAAGCAGACCACAGAAATTCGACCACACACCGACCTGGCCAGCCAGGGCTAGACCAGACCTGGCCAGCAGGTCATTTTTGACCTGGGCGCACTTGGCAGGTGCGCCAGGTCAAAAATGTACTGGCGTACTTCACAGGTGCGCCAGTTCATTTTTGTTTTGGCGCACTTCCCAAGTGCGCCAGTGCATTCTGGCCCTTTTTTTTCGGTTTTTCGCCCAACTTCGTTCGTCCATAACTTCTTCATACGATATCCGTTTTTCGAAAACTCGGACTCTATTTCGCGTATTTTTCCGAGACGAACGCAATGGCGTATCCCGTTTCCCTTAGTTCTTTGATTTGAAATTAATTATACTTTAATTTGTGAGTTTCACAGTCATAGAATTCACGGGGTGTTACAATGTAGGTGACCGACAAGGCCTTCCGTAAAGAGCTTCGAAAGGAGCCATGCCAATACTAGACTGAAAGCTGTTATTATACGCAAACTCCACCAATGGAAGATGCTCTTCCCATGTACCTCCAAAATCTAAGATACATAGCCTCAAAAGGTCTTCTAGAACACGATTCACCCTCTCGGTCTGGCCGTCCGTCTGAGGATGATATGCGGTGCTCAAATACAACTGAGTCCCTACCGCCTCTTGCAAACTCTTCCAAAACTCGCTAGTGAAGATAGGATCTCGATCGCTCACTATGCTAGAAGGTACACCATGCAACCGAACTATCTCTCAAAGGTAAACTGAAGCTAGCCATGGAGCAATCCTCTTACTCTTCACAGGTATAAAATGGGCGCTCTTAGTAAGTCTGTCTACCACAACCCAAATTCCCGTATTACCCTTCCTCGATCTCGGTAATCCATCGATAAAATCCATCGAGACGCTATCCCACTTCCATTGCGGAACCTCCAATGGGTGAAGCAACCCACCGGGTTTCTTTTGCTCCGCTTTCACTTGTTGGCACGCCAAACATCTAGCGACATACTCGGCCACATCTTTCTTCATACCGGCCCAAAAGAAAACTCGCTTCATGTCTTGGTACATCTTGTCCCCACCGGGATGAATGGTCATCTTCGAACGATGTGCATCATCAAGAACAGCCTTCTTCAAACCCTCTTCTTGCGGTACACAAAGTCTACCGTCTCTACGCAACCACCCCTTACCATCTAAGGTGTACCTACTCAAATGGCTGGACGACTCCCCCCTTATGAGCTTCTCAACCAACTGTGGGTCGTCCCGCTGTGCCTCACCGACCCGTCCCAAAAGAGTAGGTCTGACCTCTAAGGATGCTAGCAAACCGGGTATAAAGTCAACGGAAGGTCTGAAATCAAACATCGAGATAAATTCCAGGCTTCGTCGTTCAACGAACAATGGACTCAAAGACAACCTTTTTCTGCTTAAGGCGTCTGCCACCACATTACCCTTGCCAGGGGTATATGCTATCTCAAAATCATAGGATGCTAAGAACTCCATCCACCTTTGTTGCCTTAAGTTCAAATCCTTTTGAGAAAACAAGTACTTCAATGATTTGTGGTCAGTGAACAATTCGAACCTCTCGCCAAGAAGATAATGGCGCCAAGTCTTAAGCGCAAAAACAATAGCGACCAACTCTAGATCATGTGTAGGGTAATTTTTCTCATGCGCTCTCAACTGCCTTCCCCCATAGGCTATTACCCTTCCCTCTTGCATTAAGACTGCGCCTAGTCCTGTCCCGCAAGCATCGGTATAAACAACAAATGGCTTACTCCCATCTGGCAACACTAAGACTGGAGCTGTGGTTAAAGCTCTCTTTAACCGTTGGAACGCATCATCACAATCTACGTCCCATGTGAAGGCTAGATTCTTCTTTGTCAAGCGAGTTAATGGGGCTGATATCTTCGCGAAGTCCTTGATAAACTTCATATAGTAGCTAGCCAACCCCAAGAAACTCCTCACCTCGGTAGCATTCTTCGGAACCTTCCAATCTTGGATGGATACTACCTTAGCGGGATCCACAGCTATCCCTTCCTTAGAGACCACGTGCCCTAAGAACTGCACTTCCTTCCTCCAAAAGTGACATTTAGATAATTTAGCCTTAAGGCTATGCGCTCGAAGAGTCTCCAACACTTCCCTAAGATGTAGGGCATACTCTTCTTCACTCTTAGAAAAGACTAAGATGTCATCCACAAAGACCACCACGAACTTATTAAGGTACTCCCTGAACACCCTACTCATCAAATCAACAAAGTATGCAGGGGCGTTCGTCAAACTAAAGGGCATCACCAGCCACTCATAGAAACCATCCGGAGTCCTAAAGGCAGACTTCTCTATACTATCCTCAGCCACTCTCAACTGATGAAACCCCGTGGCTAAGTCCAACTGCGAAAACACTGAGGCGCCAACCAACTGATCAAAGAGATCATCAATCCTCGGCAATGGGTGTCTATTCTTCTTTGTAAGCTTGTTGAGTTCTCTATAGTCTACACAAAGTCTGAGGGACCCATCCGCCTTCGTGGCAAAAACCACTGGAGCACCCCACTCCGATATACTTCGTCTTATGAACCCCTTCTCAAGCAACTCCCCTACTTGCTTATGGAGTTCCCTCCTCTCACGAGGAGCCATGTGGCGCAATGGCAAAGATACTGGCTTAGCATTGTCCACCAGATATATTCGGAAGTCTATCTCCCGCTTCGGAGGTAAGCCCTTCACCTCCTCAAACACATCCGAGTATTCCCAGACCACTCTAACAGATCGCAAACTCTCGACCGAAGCGTCAAGCGATTCGAGATAACTTAGCATAACAAAATTCATGGGATTACAAGAGATCTCGAGAGTGTTACCCAAGCGGGTCATGAGCCTAACAACTCTCCTTTCACAATCAAGAACGGCACCATTACTGGATAACCAGTCCATGCCCAAAATCAACCCATAGCCCGTGAAGCCCAAAACAAAAGCATCACATCTAAACTCAATGTTAAGTATGGAAATCTTCAAATCCAAACATATCATGGACAAATAAGTGGAGCCCCCAATTGGGTTTGAAACAACCAAGCGATCATCTACTAGACTGGTGTCTAAGTGCAGTGACTCAACTAATGATGTTGAGATAAACGAATGCGATGCGCCAGAGTCAAACAAAGTACAGACAGGATGATCAAACTGAAAAACCAGACTTTCAACGGAAATAGTTCTACCTCTTTCCTGAATCGGTGGAACTGCGAGAGCCTGAACTTGCCCCCTTGCCTGACCTGGTGCCATAAGAGCCTGCACCTGTCCCCCTGAGGTAGATCCCGTCCTATGCCCCTTCCTAGGGCAGTCCTTCACTAGATGCCCTGCTTCACCACAGTGGAAGCAGCCAGACTTCTTCTTCTTCCGACAATCTTTGCTTAGGTGGCCTGGTGTCCCACAATTGAAGCACTTCTTCTTTCCCTTGCCACCGTTGCCTTTCCCACCCTTGTTTTGCTGTTGTTGTTAAGGTCTCTTCTGATCTCCTTTCTTCTCGGGTGCCTTATTAGCATTGGGACCCTTCTCTTCCTCATGCATAAGTGCCATGTCTACTAGCTTCTCAAAGGTGGCCCCCATAGGGATGTGAGTCATAGCCAATCCATGCATCGGTTCATTCAAGCCTTTAACGAACCTCAGAGCCTTCTTCTCCGGTGTATTCACCATGTCCATGCCAAACCTTGCTAGCTGATTAAACTTGTTGACATATTCCTTCACTGATAAGTTTCCTTGCTTTAATGTCAAGAACCTTTCCATATAAAGATTTTCTTCTGCACGCGAGAGAAACTTTGCCTCAACCTTTGCCTGAAATCCGCCCAAGAGTCAACAGGGCGCTCTCCATTAGTGACCTCCCACCAGAACGAGGCCTCTCCCTTCATTAACCAAGCAGTTAACTTGACTTTCTTTCTTTCTTCCATCTCAAAGATGTCTATCAACTCTTCCGTTTCCTTAAGCCAATCCCTAGCTTCCACAAAAGTTTCTGATCCTTGAAAAGGTTTCCCTCCCATAGCCTTAAATTCCTTGCAAGTCTTAGCAAAAGTATCCGCGCGAGGAGGAGGAGGGGGAGGAAGATCGGGTGCAACTGGTGGTGGAGGAACATTTGCTGGATCCGCAGCGGCGGCCCTAGCCTCCATCAATCTCATATACCATACTGGTATCGCTACACCCTCCAGAAAGTTAAGATCTTCAGCCATGCTGAAACGAAAAAGGAAAGATTCAAAACGGAGAATTCGAAAGATAAAGATATGGCTATTAGGGATTATGCTTTTTTTTTCAAAAACTTTTCTCTTAAAAGACATGTTTTTGAAAATACTCCTTCAAAAATGTTTTTAGAAAAATAATTTTTCCAAAAAAAAATTATCTGTTCTGGTAACCTTTAGCTCTGATACCACGTGTAACACCCCACACCCGCTAAGGTCACTCACTAAGGGAATGCCTTAACTTCGATGGAGTATTTTAAGTGAATATAGAACAGAAAAATTACAACAAGACAGATATAAGTAATACTTGAAATTTAAAACATCATTTCATTGCAGCAGAAGGTAAACATGTTTGGTTACATACCAAAAACCAACAAGAGTCAAGTACAAAATATCCATCTCGATAAAAACATAAGTACATAATCCCACTACAGACTAATAGCAATAATAGAAAAGATAAGCTGAGCTTTACATCAACGGTCCAAGCTCCAAAAGATAGATAAAGCAATCTGATCAAAGCCCACTAGTGCTAGGCCCAACCTGAGGACCTGAGGGGGGGAAAAAGATGAAAACAACTGGGTTAGACATAAGTCTGAGCGAGTCCTATAATTTTAACAATACAATCATTAAAGTAATTAGGGTATGATATAAACTTGGTACGGTAACGACTGGGGATAAATGACTACACTAAGCAGCCAACTAGACATAGGAAGAACCAAGATAACGGTAAAGACGCATCTACCCACCCAAGGATAATTACTAAACTGCACCACACCAAACATTCCTAACTTAAAGGTTGATCCCATCCAAGGACTTAGAAAATTTAACTAGTAGTTTCGTGTACCCCTAGCTGACCACATAGGTGTCGTCTGCCCCTATCTCCACTAGGTGTACCCACTACTCCCCAAGCGATCGGCTCCCTAACGTAGATACCCGTGCTGGCCCCACAGTGGGGTGTATCACTCCCCAAGTGGCAACCCGATACAACCAACGGTGCACGGCTTATACCTACACGATGCAACAACGTCATACCTACCAGCCCGGGTCCACACACGCATATGAAACCCGTTGGACTTGCGTTGCCACCGCTAACCCGTTTTGGCCTCTTATAGTCAAGCCCAGTACGCGTGTCCCGTCCTCGACATGGGTCGAGCCCACAAAGATACATATGGGTTACTGGTTGAAATGGGCCCCCACAAGCTACCCACCTAAGCTTGCTCCCTCTAGTGTATCCCACTTAACCCTTTAATCATGTTTTATTACATGTTTCCACTTTGGTTAAGTATTCTAATCGTATTTTCTATTGCCACCCAAGGCAACCACTAGATTTCCACATGTCACCCAAGGCACCCACTTAACCCCTCATGCCCCACTACATGCTTATTTGGTTAAGTGTTTCTTAATTGATTAAGACCGTAACCTTTGTAAAGACCTCTCACATTAGACTGTCTTTTATGGCAGCTGGATTTGCCGGTCGGGTCCAGGCAGCCTTACGCCATAACAGAGTTTAACCTCATGTCTTTACACTTATCACGTATTTAGTTTATGCCTAAGACCTCTCACATTGGGCCAATCATTTGTAGCCGCTGGATTTGCCGGTCGGGTCCGGGCAGTCTTATGCTACAAAAGGGTCCAACCTCGTGTCTTAGTCGATTAATTACACCTAATTAATCACCCCCATATTTTGAATTAATTTTCACAAATTAATTCCAATTTAATGATGTACATAATTGACTCAATTATGTCCATCCACTTATGGTATGCAACATCATACCAATTTCACCACATTTTTGTTAACATAAATATTAACCCCATCGTTCCCCACGTAATACGCTAACATGACATACTTAAAATGGAAGATTCATCACAAATACAATGGGTTCAACTTAGCATAACATTAGCATCAACATGGGTTTTTAAGGTGTCAACTTGCATATATGACCATAGCATCAAACCCAACTAGCATAAGTAATCAACCCAAACTTGCATGAATCACATATGTCATAAAGAGGGTAACTTGCATAGATGTTCATGTCATAGACCTATCATAAAGGGATAAACTTGCATACACGTCATAGGTCTAAAAAGGGATGAACTTGCATATGTTACTCATATCATGAAAAGGGGTAAACATGCATATATATGCATGACATACAAAGGGGTAAACTTGCATATGTATGCATATCATACAAAGGTGTAAACTTGCACATGTTACTTGCATATAATCAAACACCAAACTTGCATAACATGTCATATATGAACTTGCATATAATCAAATACCAAACTTGCATAACATGTCATATATGAACTTGCATATAATCAAACACCAAACTTGTATAACATGGTGTCATAATGGACCAATGTTTATCATAGTGATTTGCATAACTAGCATCATGAACATATAGCATAAAACTTGCATAACTAGCATCATGGAGATATAGCATAAAACTTGCATAACTAACATCATAAGCACATAGCATATGATAACATAACTTGCATTGATCCACATTCATAACCATAACCTCATTACATCCTATCATAATTAGTTTAGCAATTGCTTGCTAAAGGCATAAAAACTCACAACTTGTTGATTAGCACTCCTATGAAGAAGATTTAGTTGCTAGAGTTGATTAGAAGTTGATTTGAGAAGCTATCTTCCTTTCTAATTTGTGGAGGCTCCTTCTAAGTTGCATTTTGACGGCATGATGACGTTGTATCTATTTTTAGTATGGATTAGGGTAGTCTTAGGGTGTATTTATAGATTTAGGATGTAGTTTAGGCCCTTAGATTAACCCTAGTTTAGATCTAAACCATCAAAAATTATCACAGGTTACCAGAACAGACCGGAGAACCAAAACAGGTGCACCCGGCCAGCCAGGGTCAAACCAGAAAGCTGTGCAGGTTTCTGGCTCGACACGGGCGCACTTCCCAAGTGCTCCAGTGTATTTTTGTGTTGGCGCACTTCACAAATGCGCCAGTGCATTCTGGCTTGTTTTCGGTTTTTCTGCCTAACTTCGTTCGTCCATATCTTCTTCATACGGACTCCGATTTTCGAAAACTCGAACTCTATTTCGCGTATTTTTCCGAGACGAACGCAATGGCGCAACCCGTTTCCCCTAATTCCCACATCTTGGATTAGTTATTCTTTAATTTGTGAATGTTAATATTAACTGAAATTCGGGGTGTTACAATTACCGACAAACTCTAGTCCAACGTGAGTCGTCCTCTCCTTATTTGTTGCATCTCCAAGATCAACGGACACCCATTTTCCTTTTACGAGTTCAAGTCCAACTTGAATCGCCCTAATCTTCGTTGTATCCTCCATGATCAACGAACACATCCTATTCCTTCAAAGTCCTACTATCCAAAGAGAACATCAACATAGGGTTCTAAACAATCCATTACTTTGCATCTTTCTCGAGTCCCAGTCGAGCAATCTCACAACCCTATCGAGTCTAACTCTGGGTAGTATATACCATTGAACAGTCTTATCATGTTCCGTCTGCCCATCACTCCTCGAGTAAACCAAGATATCATCCAGTGAAAAATCACAGCAACTATTTACACCTCACGCAAATCAGCCTAGTCGAAATCGACATTCCCCAAGCACAAGCCCCAAAGGCCTAAACCAATATCAAACAAGCACCCAAGGAACATCTCCTCCGAATTCGGACAATCCACATGAGGTGGTACTAGCAAAACAAGTAAGCACTAGAGCACTCATTTGCCTCCCAGAGACAACTAGATCTTATTACAACGGTAACCTTTCAGCTTTCTTAACTCCAGTTACTATCGCCATCACTAGGTAGATACCTAATACCACCCTATTCCTTTGGAGTAGATCGACTCCCTAAACTAATGCTAAACCCAGTAAAGCCCAAAACAAAGCAATCACAAGGAAACATACATCCATGACTCGATAAGACCAAACCACAACAAATCATACTAAGATCAGTCGAACCACCTATCGGGTTCGTCACAATTAGAGGTCTATCGACTATCTCGTGTTTGTCAAACAATACCCGAACAGAAACATCTTAAATAGAAAGCATACCTTTTATAACAACACCCTTTCCCTTCTGTGCCGCACTTGGAGCATTCTACGAAGAAGGAACAACGTTAATAGCATACGCTTTCACAATCTGCTTCTCCCTAGAAGGTTGTGGGCAATCATCCTTGTGATGTCCCGCCTGGCCGCAGTTAAAGCACTTCCTTTCCCCAGGCTTTTCTCGACAATCTCTGGCATAGTGGCCCTTCTTGCCACAACTAAAGCATTCGCCATCTTTCTTATTTTTCTTATTCTGACCATCCTTGGTCGGGTTCTGCTTCCTCTTGTTCTGAGAATTCTTCTTGCCTTCACTGTATGCTTGCGGCTTTGGCTCCTCTGTAGATGTAATAGCAACTTCGGTCTTCGACTTAGGGAAAAGGCTCTCTGACCTTAATGCCTTTCCTACAATAGATTTGAACGTCTCATCGATATGGTTTATAAGTCTTTCCCCCAAGTACCCATCCAAGCCAGTTATGAACTTCTCGTTCTTCTTTTCGACTGTATCGATAAGGGACCATCCATATTTCGACAAAGTATCGAATTCTGCGATGTACTCCGAGACTGCCCTACCATTATGCTTAAGCTCCAAGAACTTCCTGAACAATTCTGATTTATGAGCAGCTGAAATAAACTTATCACAAAAGCGAGTCTTAAACCGATTCCAAGTAACTTGATCCTCTGGAGTAGCTGTCTTAATGGCATTCCACCAATTCATCGCTCGCCCTTGCAACTGACAAGACGCTAGCCTTCTCTTCACCGCATCCTCGATATCCAAGTCTTCGAAGATATGATCACAGCTATCCAACCAATCCTGAACATCTGTGGTCGACTCCATTTCGTGGAACGGCTTTCCACCAAGGTTAGTGTAATCCTTGCACAACTTAGCAAAATCGGCCCTAGGCGCCTGCACTACTGCACCACCACCATTAGCAGCATTAGGAACGGCTCCCCGAGAATCCCTAAGCTTCTCTCTCATGAGGTCAGTGAACATAGTCCTCATATCAGGAGCATTCCCATTATTGGCTCCTCTACCGGCACGTCTCAAATTTTGGCTCATCGTCAAATCTGTAGAGAGAAAACGATTAACCATCTCCATAGTGGTGCCAGTGCAGTATGACTTCATCCTTAGCTATACTAATAATATATATAGATATAGCTTTTGAAAACCAAAATAATCACAAATACGCGCTCTCATATACGTACTATCTCTCCCTGGTGTCTTTTCCTAGGTTAACTACGCACCCTAGAGCTCTGATACCAAATGTGACGGCCCGCCCCGCACCAACCGACATTTACTCCAATAGTGCGTTGTACACATGTCCAGTTAGCATGGAACGGTCGTCAGAAGGAAAGGAAAGAAGGAAATGAACTAACAAGGAACCTGTAGAATGTCTCACAGCGCATGGAATTAAATATAATAACAACATACTTGACATAAAACAGGTGAGACAGTGCATAAGCTGAAAACAAACTATCATAGCAGCGGAAAATCCAAATACAGCTTATGTTTCACAACATCATTATTACAACTTTTAAAACTGTCTCTAAAAGTAGAGCAAGAAAAGGAAGATACACTACTAATGCCCAAGTAGTGACCACCAACGACACAGGGAGAATATGTATATATATCATACGTGGAAGCCTCCTGCTCGCCTCCAGATCATCTACTCGTGCATCACCAGATAACCTGTCTTGTAACACCCCGTAATTCTGTAACACTAGGATTCACAAAACAAGGCAGAATTAAAAGTTAAAATCAAAATCAAGGGAAACGGGCTGCGCCATTGCGTTCATCTCGGAATTCTGCATGAAAACGAGTCCGAGTTTGCGTAAATCGGAGTTCGTATGAGGAAGATATGACCTCCGGAAGATTCGGCGAAATTCAAATTTTAAAATAGGTCAGAAAACGAGTTCAAAATTCAATAACTAACCCAGATTGGGCTGGGCGGGAATTTTCCCGCCCAAGGCACCCAGGTCGACTGGGTAGTCGACCTGGGGGTCGACCCCCCCCCCCCCCCACTTTTTCCAGCTTTCTGAACCTGATTCGTTTCTCTGTATCCGGACGCCCTTCTGACTAGATTCGTTGACTTCTACACTATATAAACAGCACTAGTCTTCTTCTCTATTCACAATTCTTTTCTATCCTTATGCTGCCTCTGAGAAAATATATAAATAAGTAATATATAATATAAATCAAGACGAGGAAGTTCTGCTCAAGTTGTCAAGAGGAGGTTCGAATCAAGATTAAGGCTTCAGAATGAGAATCAAAGGCTACCTCAAACGATTTCGAGCAACGTCGCACGAATCATAGCATCGCCATCTTTCTATTCTAATCTAATCTCTGTAAGTCAGTTATTTTTAGATATGAACGCTTACTCTATTAGTGACATGAAATTAAAGGAATAAAAGAATATGCTAAATCTCTCTCTATTCGAATCTGTGCCTATATCTTTGGACCTGATTAAGAACTGTTATGATTCGATGACCAATTAGGCCTTGCCTATGACTATGAAGATTGCCTATGACTATGAACATCGCCTATGACTATGAACATTGCCTATGACTGTGACTATGAGAATTATTTCCTTGACTATGAACACAATCCTATACCTTTGATTAGGAAACATAAACTATTGCCTATGACATAACAAGAACAACTGTGATTCATGACTAGGAAAGTGCTGCATAAGTTTTGTGACTGCGAAATTGGGTCTAAACCTGATTTTCTATTCTGTCTATTCTTGGTTTTCTTTGGTTTTAGACCTTGTGAATTTACCTATTAAGTTAGGTCTACCCATGTTCTTGAACCTACGTCTTTATTCTGTCTATTCTTGGTTTTCTTGGGTTTTAGACCTTGGGAATTTACCTATTAAGTTAGGTCTACCCATGTTCTTGAAGTCGTTATTCAACCCTTTTTATGCCAGTTATTATGTCTATCTTTTGCATAGCATCTTTGGTTCATTCCCTATTTTCTATGAATCTAGATTTATCTATAATCTAGATTGAATCACGATTATATGAACGGTGGGAATACGATTTGGACAAAATATGAAATTTACTAAAAACGTGGTTTTAACTTGGAAATTGGCATAAATTGGGAACATGTATTATGGCATGTTCATAAATGTGCAAATTGGATAAATTTTACATGAATTATAGGATGTGTAATTTGAATCTAGTATTGACTTGTAAATCTAGCATTTACATGAATTGTGAACTAGAATAATAAGTCTAGTTTGGCATGAACTGTAATTAGAATGTTAAATCAAAATTGGATTAGCTAATTTGGCATAAGAAGTATATTGGCATAAATTTGAAATTGGCCATAATAGGGAGTAATTGTCATGTTTAGCAAAATCATGGTTAGTGACATTTGATTTGGTATAGTTTACATACCAAAAGGGCATAAATATGATTTAGAGGGGGAAATGGGCCATAAGAATGAATGTTGACAATTTACATTAAAAAGAGTAATTAGGAGATAAGTAAATTAGGAATAATTTACTTATAGAATTTTTCCTAAATAAGGAAAATGTAAATTTAGAAAAATTAAAGGTTTCTTAACGACATCTCTTTTAATAACACACCGGAAAGTTCTAGGGTGACAGAGAGGATAGTGTCTAGGCTTGGGTTTGGAAAATACAAGTTTCCTGCTCTTCCTGGCTATCCCGAACTAATCCGACGGACATGATGGTTGCTTTCAAAACCTGATTTGAAAATTAATCGAAACCCTTTGAACGTAGAAAACACGAATATGCCTAACCCGAGGTTAGATTGAGTTGCGATGTAAACCTGCCCGGAACCAACCGGCACATCCAGTATTCGCAACAATATCTGTCTAATGTGAGTGGTCGCGGCTTTAATCTATTTAATTAAAGCTAGAACAATAATGGTAGGGTTAAGTTAAGTAAGACACTTAACCAATTCAACAAGATAAACAAACCGATGGGCGGGGTTAGGTTCATACAGCACTTAACACAGTTAAGCTAGAATGGGAGGGTTAAGTCCATAGGAACACTTTTCAAACTTAACACAGTCAAGCTAGAATTGGGGGCTAAGTCCATAGGGACACTTAACCAAACTTATGGTAACAAGACCAGATTTGTAGGGGTTAAGTAACTAAGAAAACACTTAGCCAAATTAACATGTTAACTAGACTAGAAGGTGGGGTTAAGTAAAGTTAATACACTTTGCCAAATTAACATGTTAACTAGATTAGAGGTTGGGATTAAGTAAATACACTTAGCCAATTTGATATGTTAGCTGGGCTAGATCGTAGGGTTAAGTAAACTTGAACACTTAACCATCAGATTGTGATAAAGGAATAGGGTTAAGTCTAAAACATGAAGGGATAATACTTAACCGTTAATAACATGTTAGTTAAAACAGACGGGCAAGGTTAAGTTAAAAAGGAACACTGAACCAATACAGGGTGAATGGGTAGGGTTAAGTAATAAGAAATACTTAATCAATATAACTTGGTTTGTGGTGGGGTTAAGTCAACATGAATTACTGATAACACTTAACCAGTTTGATAGGATAAATGAAGAGGGTTAAGTTGGCTTGAATTGACTAATGACACTTAACCAATCCAAATTGACAGGAAAGGGAACTAAGTAGTAAACCTTAGTTAAGAAAACAACGATTCTGGAAACTAAGTGGTAAATCTTAGTTAGTAGAACTAAGTAGTAATTCTTAGTATAACACGAGAAGGAGCGAATGTCCGTCTGAGTAAAAAGAAGGCTCCAACGAATTAGGTTATGAAGCCCGAGGCTTCGAGGGGACGTGAGGGTACTCTTGGTATCCCTCTGTGAGGCTGCAGATGATCCTCCTGGGCTCACAGAGGTTAAGGTCTGCGTAGAAGAACCAGGGATATGCCTTGGTTGCAATATATGGCAACCTAAAGACTAGGATGGACCGGCGTGATTCGGCGAGAAAACGGTAGCCCTGTGATAGCAACTCGTCGTCTACCATCCATCTTGAGTCAATCGAGATACGTGAAGCGGAAAGGCGGAGAACTCCAAAAGACCATATACTTGCTATCTAGTTATGGGTGAGGATGGCCATAGGATAGTAGGGCACTGGGGGACTGCGTATAGTTATCATTTTTCAAGGTGTGCCTTTCATTAGTTGAGGGAGGGGTCAAGTGGGACCATAGCCACTGGAATAAAAACAGACCTTAGCATCTGCATCGGCAGATATCTGAAAGCTCCCGACCGAGTTCTGTATTCCGTGATTTGCCCTACCACAGGACTCGGGCTGCACATTACAGGACATGTGCATCTAGACAAGCGATAACGATTCGCGATACATGCATGGGGAAGTATAGGAACATACACCACTCTAGGTAGTGTGTCCTAGACTTGGGGGCATCGTTCGATAGGTAGCATAATTCCTAGTGGAACTAGGTGGCAGTAACCCTGAATCCGAGAAGCGTTCAGCAGATAGCGTAAACTCTAGTTGAATCTAGAAGCACTTGATAGAAACCCTAGATTAGATCTAGATAACAAATAATAAATGTATGCCTGAAGGCAACGAAAACTACAGGGATTGGGATCACGTTGTCGTTACTAGTTGGGACACTAGTTGGGTAGTGCAGAGATATAGAAACCAGTATAACAAGGAAATAACGAAGCGGTGAAAGTATTAGAGCATATCCAGTTAATCTTATCTTAGCATATCTTGTGTTAATCTTGTCTAATCTTGCCAACCCTATCATCATGGTGTTATCTTGTATTCAGTTAATTCATGTCGTTTTGTTGTTCCATGTTCACATGCTAGAAGTTACTGAACTTACTCAGGCTTTATGTCTGACTCTGTTTTTCTTTCGTCTTCTTTTCTTCCGTTCCCCCCCCCCCAGGTAGTAAAGGAGGGAATAGTATAGCTCAGGTTAAGTTGGACTGTCACTCTTTCCCAGCTTGAAGATTTGTCGAAGTTTGCTTGGATTCTCTTTTCATATGCTCTGGCTGGCTCTTGCTAAAATTGGGGAATATAAATGTTGTTTTATGCTTCTTTATTTTGTAAGACAGATGATACTCTGATATTGTAAAGAAATCATTGTACAAACTATTTTATCAATAAAGCAAAGTTTTATTTTCCGCTGTTTAATTTCTGTCTGTCTTGTAATTTATCTGCATCTTTTACCCTAAATGCTCCACAGAACTTAGTGCATTCCCTTTGTGAGTGACACTAACGGATGTGGGGTGTTACACGTGGTATCAGAGCTGAAGGTTACCAGATCAGATAAAGGATTTGAAAAATTATTTTCAAAACGGTTTTAAAAGAAGCATTTTCAAGAGAAAAGATTTGTTTTAAAAAGGCATATTCCCCAAAGCCATACGCACTATCTTCTCTTCCTCTGTTTGAATTCTTGTCTCCTTCTTTCTTGAGTCTCTGGGGGCTCCTGGCTTTCTGGGAGGTAACCTCATCGAAGGGCGAAGTAGTGCCCGACTTCCATCTATAACCGTAGTAATTCCACCTGCGGTTAGTTTTCTTTCAAGCTTAGTAGGGTTTTCTGTACGATGGAAGCAGCTTTCGAGAGATTTGTCAACATGACTACACACGGAAGGAGATGAGGAGTTTGGCTAGGGAGCACAACCCTAGGATGAGGAATTCATGGATGTAGATTTAGCTCACGAAGGAGGAAGAAATTATAAAACCTAAGACAAGAGGAAGTATCTTTACTAGGGTATAATAAGGCATATAATTAAGGACAAGGGCAAGAATGAGGAACAAGATTTTAAGAAGGGAAAGTACATACTTTCACCACCAAGCACACCTAGGAGAAAGGTAGTAAAGTTTTGTTGGAAGAGTTTAGTTTTCTATCCGTACTCTTTCGGTTTTAGCGCTTTGCATTTGTTCATACCCACTTCCATAGCTGAGTCTCTGCACCATAGCACTTGTATAGTAAAAGGATCCCACTAGAGTCTCAAATCCAATTGGTGGTCCGACCAGTTTATTTTTGGTTAGTAGGGATTTGAGAATAGCTATCGAGTTTGCTTATATCATCTCACATAGATCGTCTAAATTCGGAGGAGATATTCCTTGGGTGCTTGTCTGATATTGGTTTAGGCCTTTGGGGCTTGTACTTGAGGAATGTCGAGTTCGACTAGGATGGGTTGCGTGAGAGATGAGTAGTTGTGATAGGCACTCTAAAGAGCACGTAGTAACCTTTCGACCCTTATAGTTATGGCATGGTGGATGAGAGGGAGACCTCTAATCATCTTAGTACATATACTTTGCACCGTGATTGACATCTGTTTATTTTGGAAATGAAGATCAGGAACTTCACAACCATGAAGTTAAATTAGTTAAGATACAGTGGAGTAAAGCTCAAGAAGGCTAGATACTAGCATCATACCCTTTTTCCTTAAGGGTGCATCCTTGATTTCTTTATTTAGGAGCTTTACGCATAATTGTTTCTCTCTTTCCAAAGTATATCCTCTAGATCGTATCTTTGATCCTTTGGTTGAAGCCAATGGATGTAAACATGTGTTTGAAACATGTTATGGTTGATGGTTGCAAGTGGTTGCTAATGGTTGCTCGTGGATGCATACGCATACGTATTAGGCACTAGATCAGTTCGTACGCTTTCATATTGCATTTACAGATATGTATTTGTTTGCAAGTTGAACTTGATATGTTATCATATGGATGTTGCATATGGATGAATGGCTATGCACACATGTAGCATTTACATAACTAGGGATGCTTGCATACATGATTGGACGCATGGCACTGACATGATTCGCATTAAGGAGGTCAACTGAATCAGTAGACCGCCTGATTTTGCATTAGATAAAGACATATACACACACTATGCATATGAACATGAAGGCATTAGAAATCTTTTAAGGACAATGAATGTCTGTGATTGAATGGTTGAGTAGATGGGTGATTGGATGGTAGGACACATTCTTCCTAACTTGAAGATTTCGGGGACGAAATCCTTTTAAGTGGGGGAGAATGTAACACCCCGTAATTCTATAACACTAGGATTCGCAAATCAAGGCAGAATTAAAAGTTAAAATCAAAATCAAGGGAAACGGGCTGCGCCATTGCGTTCGTCTCGGAATTCTGCATGAAAACGAGTCCGAGTTTGCGTAAATCGGAGTCCGTATGAGGAAGATATGGCCTCCGGAAGATTCAGCGAAGTTCAAATTTCAAAACAGGTCAGAAAACAAGTTCAAAATTCAAAAACAGACCCAGATTGCGCTGGGCGGGAATTTTCCCGCCCAAGGCACCCAGGTCGACTGGGTAGTCGACCAGGGGGTCAACCCCCCCCCCCCCCCCCGCTTTTTCCAGCTTTCTGAACCTGATTCGTTTCTCTGTATCCGGACGCCCTTCTGACCAGATTCGTTGACTTCTACACTATATAAACAGCCCTAGTCATCTTCTCTATTCACAATTCTTTTCTATCCTTATGCTGCCTCTGAGAAAATATATAAATAAGTAATATATAAAATAAATCAAGACGAGGAAGTGCTGCTCAAGTTGTCAAGAGGAGGTTCGAATCAAGATTAAGGCTTCAAAATGAGAATCAAAGGCTACATCAAACGATTTCGACCAATGTCGCACGAATCATAGCATCGCCATCTTTCTATTCTAATCTAATCTCTGTAAGTCAGTTATTTTTAGATATGAACGCATTCTCTATTCGTGACATGAAATTAAAGGAATAAAAGAATATGCCAAATCTCTCTCTATTCTAATCTGTGCCTATATCTTTGGACCTGATTAAGAACTGTTATGATTCGATGACCAATTAGGCCTTGCCTATGACTATGAACATTGCCTATGACTATGAACATCGCCTATGACTGTGAACATTGCCTATGACTGTGACTATGAGAATTATTTCCTTGACTATGAACACAAGCCTATACCTTTGATTAGGAAACATAAACTATTGCCTATGACATAACAAGAACAACTGTGATTCATGACTAGGAAAGTGCTGCTTAAGTTTTGTGACTGCGAAATTGGGTCTAAACCTGATTTTCTATTCTGTCTGTTTTTGGTTTTCTTTGGTTTTAGACCTTGGGAATTTACCTATTAAGTTAGGTCTACCCATGTTCTTGAACCTACGTCTCTATTCTGTCTATTCTTGGTTTTCTTTGGTTTTAGACCTTGGGAATTTACCTATTAAGTTAGGTCTACCCATGTTCTTGAACCTACGTCGTTATTAAACCCTTTTTATGCCAGTTATTATGTCTATCTTTTGCATAGCATCTTTGGTTCATTCCCTATTTTCTACGAATCTAGATTTATCTATAATCTAGATTGAATCACGATTATATGAACGGTGGGAATACGATTTGGGCAAAATATGAAATTTACTAAAAACGTGGTTTTAACTTAGAAATTGGCATAAATTGGGAACATGTATTATGGCATGTTCATAAATGTGCAAATTGGATAAATTTTACATGAATTATAGGATGTGTAATTTGAATCTAGTATTGACTTGTAAATCTAGCATTTACATGAATTGTGAACTAGAATAATAAGTCTAGTTTGGCATGAACTGTAATTAGAATGTTAAATCAGAATTGGATTAGCTAATTTGGCATAAGAAGTATATTGGCATAAATTTGAAATTGGCAATAATAGGGAGTAATTGTCATGTTTAGCAAAATCATGGTTAGTAACACTTGATTTGGTATAGTTTACATACCAAAAGGGCATAAATATGATTTAGAGGGGGAAATGGGCCATAAGAATGAATGTTGACAATTTACATTAAAAAGAGTAATTAGGAGATAAGTAAATTAGGAATAATTTACTTATAGAATTTGTCCTAAATAAGGAAAATGTAAATTTAGACAAATTAAAGGTTTCTTAACGACATCTCTTTTAATAACACACCAGAAAGTTTTAGGGTGACAGAGAGGATAGTGTCTAGGCTTGGGTTTGGAAAATACAAGTTTCCTACTCTCCCTGGCTATCCCTAACTGATCCGACGGACAGGATGGTTGCTTTCAAAACCTGATTTGAAAATTAATCGAAACCCTTTGAACGTAGAAAACACGAATATGCCTAACCCGAGGTTAGACTGAGTTGCGATGTAAACCTGCCCGGAACCAACCGGCACATCCAGTATTCGTAACAATATCTGTCTAATGTGAGTGGTCGCGGCTTTAATCTATTTAATTAAAGCTAGAACAAGAATGGTAGGGTTAAGTTAACTAAGACACTTAACCAATTCAACATGATAACCAAACCGATGGGCGGGGTTAGGTTCATATAGACACTTAACACAGTTAAGCTAGAATGGGAGGGTTAAGTCCATAGGAACACTTAACCAACTTAACACAGTCAAGCTAGAATGGGGGGCTAAGTCCATAGGGACACTTAACCAAACTTATGGTAACAAGACCAGATTTGTAGGGGTTAAGTAACTAAGAAAACACTTAGCCAAATTAACATGTTAACTAGAAAAGGTAGGGTTAAGTAAAGTTAATACACTTAGCCAAATTAACATGTTAACTAGACTAGAGGTTGGGTTAAGTAAATACACTTAGCCAATTTGATAAGTTAGCTGGGCTAGACCGTAGGGTTAAGTAAACTTGAACACTTAACCATCAGATTGTGATAAAGGAATAGGGTTAAGTCTAAAACATGAAGGGATAATACTTAACCGTTAATAACATGTTAGTTAAAACAGACGGGCAAGGTTAAGTTAAAAAGGAACACTGAACCAATACAGGGTGAATGGGTAGGGTTAAGTAATAAGAAACGCTTAACCAATATAACTTGGTTTGTGGTGGGGTTAAGTCAACATGAATTACTGATAACACTTAACCAGTTTGACAGGATAAATGAAGAGGGTTAAGTTGGCTTGAATTGACTAATGACACTTAACCAATCCAAATTGACGGGAAAGGGAACTAAGTAGTAAACCTTAGTTAAGAAAACAATGATTCTGGAAACTAAGTGGTAAATCTTAGTTAGTAGAACTAAGTAGTAATTCTTAGTATAACACGGGAAGGAGCGTATGTCCGTCTGAGTAAAAAGAAGGCTCCAACGAATTGGGTTACGAAGCCCGATGCTTCGAGGGGACGTGAGGGTACTCTTGGTATCCCTCTGTGAGGCTGCAGATGATCCTCCTGGGCTCACAGAGGTTAAGGTCTGCGTAGAAGAACCAGGGATATGCCTTGGTTGCAATATATGGCAACCTAAAGACTAGGATGGATCGGCGTGATTCGGCGAGAAAACGGTAGCCCTGTGATAGCAACTCGTCGTCTACCATCCATCTTGAGTCAATCGAGATACGTGAAGCGGAAAGGCGGAGAACTCCAAAAGACCATATACTTGCTATCTAGTTATGGGTGAGGATGGCCATTGGATAGTAGGGCACTGGGGGCCTGCGTATAGTTCTCATTTTTCAAGGTATGCCTTTCATTAGTTGAGGGAGGGGTCAAGTGGGACCATAGCCACTGGAATAAAAACAGACCTTAGCATCTGCATCGGCAGATATCTGAAAGCTCCCGACCGAGTTCTGTATTCCGTGATTTGCCCTACCACAGGACTCGGGCTGCACATTACAGGACATGTGCATCTAGACAAGCGATAACGATTCGCGATACATGCGTGGGGAAGTATAGGAACATACACCACTCTAGGTAGTGTGTCCTAGACTTGGGGGCATCGTTCGACAGGTAGCATAATTCCTAGTGGAACAAGGTGGCATAAACCCTGAATCCGAGAAGCATTCAGCAGATAGCGTAAACTCTAGTTGAATCTAGAAGCACTTGATAGAAACCCTAGATTAAATCTAGATAACAAATAATAAATGTATGCCTGAAGGCAATGGAAACTACAGGGATTGGGATCACGTTGTCGTTACTAGTTGGGACACTAGTTGGGTGGTGCAGAGATATAGAAACCAGTATAACAAGGAAATAACGAAGCGGTGAAAGTATTAGAGCATATCCAGTTAATCTTATCTTAGCATATCTTGTGTTAATCTTGTCTAATCTTGCCAACCCTATCATCATGGTGTTATCTTGTATTCAGTTGATTCATGTCGTTTTGTTGTTCCATGTTCACATGCTAGAAGTTACTGAACTTACTCAGGCTTTATGTCTGACTCTGTTTTTCTTCCGTCTTCTTTTCTTCCGTTCCCCCCACCCCCCAAGGTAGTAAAGGAGGGAATAGTATAGCTCAGGTTAAGTTGGACTGTCACTCTTTCCCAGCTTGAAGATTTGTCGAAGTTTGCTTGGATTCTCTTTTCAAATGCTATGGCTGGCTCTTGCTAAAATTGGGGAACATAAATGTTGTTTTATGCTTCTTTATTTTGTAAGACAGATGATACTCTGATATTGTAAAGAAATCATTGTACAAACTATTTTATCAATAAAGCAAAGTTTTATTTTTCGCTGTTTAATTTCTGTCTGTCTTGTAATTTATCTGCATCTTTTACCCTAAATGCTCCACAGAACTTAGTGCATTCCCTTTGTGAGTGACACTAACGGATGTAGGGTGTTACATGTCTCTAGTCTTCTCGTGTGAGCACCTAGAGTAATAAGAAGAGACATAAAACTCTAGGTCAGACAAAAGTCTGGTGTGAGCGATAAGCAACAAAACAGAACAATAACAGGTATAATCCAATCATACCTGAACCTGGACCTGCAACCAAAGAGTTAGCACTACATACCGTACAATACTCTAAGGTGCCACTAACATACAGTGTAAGAGATACGGTGGTGGGGGTGTGCATGTCATAGTGATGTCAAACAATCAAGCTTAGCAATCATCCTCACATCCCTCACTCAGTGCGTAAAGCATACGATATCCACTACTTTGGTCACCTAATACTTTGGGCGATGACGGAATCCAATCCCGTGTAACTATCACTACAAGCCCACTATCCATCTCTCAGTGGTGAACCAAAGTTATGAATACCAACAACCCCTTTGCATACGTCCCGCAGCAAAGCCCAATCCTGAAGTGAACTCATTGGTTCCCATCTGGATCCTGAGCTCTAACTTCCATTTGGACTACCTTTGCATCTCGGGTTTTAGTCATCATCTTCATCCGGGTTGGTCTTCACTTCACCTTGCTTCGGATCGTGGTCATCACCCTCGCTCGGGTCGGATCGTGGTCTTCACTTAAAGTCAAAGCATCTCGGATTATTGGTTTCCTCCTGTTCGGGTCGGTCGGTCAAGAACCTTTCATTCTGCTCGGTTTTCATCATCTCTACCCTGGTCGGTCGGTATTGCCCCCCGGTCGGTATTGCCCCCCTGGTCGGCCGAACACTTCACCATTCTTGGTCGGTCGTACTTCACCATCCCTGGTCGGTCGTACTTCATCATCGTATGGGGTCGGTCGAACATCGCATAGTGGTCGGTCTTGCCCAACCTGGTCGATCTCCCTAGTCGGTCGAACACTTCATACAGGGTCGGTCGTGAGCTCGGGTCGGTCGGTCAAAACCTTCCCCTGGTCGGTCTAACTCGACCCAAAGAAAACCTGCACCATTTCAGCAAGCTATTTTCGCCTTTCGACAGCGTTTTCAACCATTCCAACTTTATAATGCAATCATAGGTCATACCAAACAGTAGTAGCAACATGTATAATCAACCATAAACACCAAAACAACAATTTAATCATAACAATATGGATCAAATGTACCCAAAACCCATGTTTTCCCCTTAACCATGTTTAAGCATAACTAATGATAGGATTAGCAAAACTTAACCAAATTAACCCAATTTTCTATCAGAGGCCTAAAACAATATTTATGAATTTCTGAATATTTTTCCAGATTTTTAACATGCATAAATTCGCTAATTTCCACTAATCACCCCTTAATCCCCCAAATTTCGGGATTTGCAAAATTAGTCGAAATTAATCCAAATTCATATCAGAGGCATAAAATGATGTTTTAAAATTTTAAAAAATTTTCTAGATTTTTCTGAGCCATAATTTCGCTAATCTTCGCTAATTACCATAATTAGCCGTAATTAGTGAAAAACAATGCAAATCACTTACCTTAGCCAAAAATTATTTCCCAAATCTGAAACTTCTCTGATTTGGATCCAATCTCTATGTGTTCCAGCAGCTCTATCCCAATTCTTATGCTAATCCGTCTTAATTTGATGTAGATTAGGCTAATATGTGATTAGAAATGACAAAAAGGTGTTTTGGAGTGTTTTAGAAGATGGAAGTCATTGCTAGAGCTTAAGGGAGGTTTGTGGCGGCTGAGAAAACTGAAATGAAATGATTTCCCTAACCCTTTCAGCCCTCCCATAACTCTAATCCCGAAATGGGTTATGGGCCAAGCTGCTAATCACCCGGTTAAACCTAATTAAGCTGTTTTTAGCCTTATAAACCTTAATTCAGCCATATCTCCCAAACGGTAAGTCCGTTTTTCACATGTGACCACTCTACAGAAAGGTAAACCATCATCCAAAGCCAATGGAAGTGGTTTCAGGTCAAAACTCCTTTCCAATCAAAAGTTATGGCCAAAACAAGATTCACTAGGGCTAAAACGGTCATTTAAAAATCGGCAAAAATCATGAACATGTGAAATGACCCCAATAGTCGTCTCCCAAAGTTACACGACCATACGACTTCGTATGAGAAAGAAATAAATATTCTACGATCCTCCGATGCGTAGAATGCGGGTTGTTACAACGGGGGCATGATGGGGATAATAATGGATACACACATATTGTGAATTTGGCATGTAATGGCCTAAAAAGGCATGTAATTAATTTTAACAAATAAAATTAATTAGTGATGGAATTGGTATAATTTATATACCATAAATAGATGAGCATAATTTAGGTGATAAATTATGGACATAAATAAATATGGAAATTTGAATAGGGAAAGTAATTCAAATTTGGGGGAAATTTAATTATGTATAATTAATTGCCTAAGACACGAGGTTGGACTCATTTGTGGTGTAAGACTGCCCGGACCCGCCCGGCAAATCCAGGTGCCACAAATGCCAGTCTAATGTGAGAGGTCTTAGGCACAAATTAAATACGTAACAATTGTAAAGACACGAGGTTAGGCTCGTTTGTGGTGTAAGACTGCCCGGACCCGCCCGAAAAATCCAGCTGCCACGAATTCCAGCCTAATGTGAGAGGTCTTTATGAGGTTACGGTCTTAATGAATTAAGAAACACTTAACCAGATAAACATGTAGTGGGACATGAGGGGGTTTAGTGGGTGCCTTGGGTGGCATGTGGAATCTAGTGGGTGCCTTGGGTGGCATGAGGAAATACGATTAGTAACACTTAACCAAGGTAAAACATGTAAGTGGGACATATGGGTTAAGTGGGTGCCTTGGGTGGCATGTGGAATTACTAATAGAAACCCTTAACCAAATTAAAAACATGTAAGTGGACATGAAGGGGGTTAAGTGGGATGTACTAGAGGGGACCAAGCCTAGGTGGAAAGCTTGTGTCAAGCATGGGGGGCCCTTTTCAGTTCAGTATCCCATTAAGTGTCTTTGTGAGCTCGACCCAGGTCGAGGACGGGACACGCCTACTGGGTCTGATTGTTAGAGGCCAAATCGGGTTAGCGGTGGCAACGCAAGTCAAACGGGGTCACGTGCGTGCGTGGGTCCGGGCTGGTAGGTAAGACGTTGTTGCATCATGTAGGTATAAGCCGTGCATCATTGGTGGTATCGGGTTGCCACTTTGGGGAGTGATACACCCCACTGTGGGGCCAGCACGGGTATCTACGAGTTAGGGAGCCGATCGAATGGGGCAGGGTAGTGGGTACACCTAGTGGAGATAGGAGCAGACGACATCTATGTAGTCAGCTAGGGGTACACGAAGCTACCACTATTATTAATAATTATTAAGGGGGTACACCTAGTGGAGATAGGAGCAGGCGGCACCTATGATGTCAGCTAGGAGTACGTGGAATTACCATTATTACTCATTGAAGGGGTACATCTAGTGGGGATAAGTACACGCTGGGTACCTATGATAACAACTAGAGATATACAGTCAAACATGGAGGATAGTGGGTACATCTAGTAGTACACGAAGCTATCATCGTTCTATTTAGCCAAGAGGGATCAAATTTCTAGAGTGACTAGTAGGGGTGCAGTTAGTGTTAGTACAGTACAGTATGGTACAGTACGGTAGAGTATAGTAATTATCCTATATCAATTAGGAAGCGCCATTTACGTTATCTCTGTTTCTCTTGACTGCCTTGCCATACCCATGTGGTTCACACAGTCATTACCTTATCCTCCAGCTTATATCTTATCATATTGCTTTAATAATTATGTTGTTAGAGTTATCGGACTCGCCGGACTTTATGTCTGACCCCCTTTGTTTCCACTTCTTTTCTTCCTCCCCCCCAAGGTCCTAAGGGTGGGACTAGTACTAGTGGAGCTTGATTGGGATCTCTTTGGGAGCACTTAGATTTGGATTGCCGAAGTAAAGTTCAGCCTATCATTTTCTTTATGGCTATTTGTAGTAATGGGATTATGTACTTTGTTTTATCAAGATGGATATTATGTACTTGACTTTGGTTTATGGTTTTTAATGATGTAACCAAACATATTTACCTTCTGCTGCAATAAATAAAGTTTTAAATTTTCAAGTACTGCTTTATATCTATCTTGTTGTGATTTTCTGTTCTATGTTCACTTAAAACGCTCCATGGAAGTTAATGCATTCCCTTTGCGAGTGGCATTATTGGACGTGGGGTGTTACACGTGGTATCAGAGCTGAAGGTACCAGAACAGATATGAATTTTTGAAAAACTATTTTTCAATACAATTTTTATAAAGAAGTACCTTCAAAAGTACGTTTTAAGGAAAGTATTTTCAAGAGAAAAGGTTATTTTAGAAAGCATAAACCCAAAAGCCATATATTTTTCCCTCGGTTCCTTTATATTGAATCTTTCCTTTTTCGTTTCAGCACGTCTGAAGCATCTGAGATACCAGAGGGTGTTCATGTATCCGGTTGGTTTCGTCAATATCTCGAGGCTAGGGTCGCCACCGCAGGTCCAGCAAATGCTCCTCCTCCTCCTCCCCCTCCTCCTCACATCGATACTTTTGCTAAGATATGTAAGGACTTTAGAGCAATGGGTGAAAAACCTTTTCACGGGGCGGAGACATTTGTTGAAGTTCGTAATTGGCTAAAGGAGGTGGAAGAATTGTTTGGAATCTTTGAAGTGGATGATGGAAGAAAAGTCCAGCTAGCTGCCTGCCTAATGAAGGATGAGGCCTCGTTTTGGTGGGAGGTCACTAATGGGGGACGTCCAGTCGATACATGGTCAGATTTTAGGCAGAGGTTTGAGGCGAAGTTTCTCTCGCGGGCTGAAGAGAATCTATACGTGGAAAGGTTTTTGGCGCTGAAGCAAGGGAATCTATCAGTGAAAGAGTACGTCAACAAATTCAACCAATTGGCAAGGTTTGGATTGGACTTGGTGAATACTCCAGAAAAGAAGGCTCTAAGATTTGTTAAGGGTTTAAACAAGCCGCTTCATGGGTTAGCTATGACCCACATTCCCATGGGGGCTACCTTCGAGAGACTAGTTGACATGGCGCTCATGCATGAAGAGGAGAAGGGCGCCAATGCTAATAAGGCACCCGAGAAGAAAGGGGATCAAAAGAAGCCGCAACAGCAACAACAGAACAAGAAAGGTGGCAAAGGCAACAATGCTAAGGGAAAGAAAAGATGCTTTAACTGTGGGACACTCGGCCATCTAAGCAAAGATTGTAGGAAGAAAAAGAAGACTGGTTGTTTCCACTGTGGCGAGGCGGGACATCTTATTAAGGACTGCCTAAAGAAAGGCAAATGGCAGGGTCTACCTCGGGAGGACAGGTGCATGCTCTTATGGCACCAGGGCAGACAAGGGGACAAGTTCAGGCTCTCGTGGTCCCACCGCTGCAAGGACGAGGTAGAGCAATTTCCGTCGAAAGTTTAGTTTTTCTGTTTGATCATCCTGTCCGTACTTTATTCGATTCTGGCGCATCACATTCGTGTATTTCTACATCATTAGTTGAAACACTGCACCTTGATACTAGTCTAGTTACAAATCCCTTAGTAGTCTCAAATCCTATCGGTGGTTCGGCTCATCTTTCTATGATTTGTCGGGATTTGAGAGTGTTTATCTTGGGCGTTGAGTTTGAGTGCAACGCTTTTGTTCTTGGCTTCATGGGCTATGTCTTGATTCTAGGTATGGATTGGCTAACTAGATATGGGGCCATACTAAATTGTGAAAGAAGGGTAGTTAGATTGTTGACTCGTTTTGGAAAGACCCTTGATATTTCTTGTGACCCTAGAGGTCCAGTAATGCTTAGCTACCTAGAATCCCTTGACACATCCGATGATGATTTACATTATGTTCCCATAGTCCGTGAATATGCTGATGTCTTCGATGAGGTGAGGGGTTTATACCCCCAAAACGTGAGATAGACTTTCGAATATATCTAGTGGACAATGCAAAGCCAGTTGCATTGCCAGTGCGCCACATGGCCCCAAGAGAGAGAAGAGAACTCAGTAAGCAAGTGAAGGAATTGCTTGAGAAGGGGTTCATCAGACGTAGTATATCGGAGTGGGGTGCTCCAGTAGTGTTTGCCACGAAGGCGGATGGGTCCCTTAGACTTTGTGTGGATTATAGAGAACTTAATAAGCTTACTAAGAAAAATAGACACCCACTGCCGAGGATTGATGATCTCTTCGATTAGTTAGTTGGCACCTCAGTGTTTTCGCAGTTGGACTTAGCCACGGGTTTCCATCAATTGAGAGTGGCTGAGGATAGCATAGACAAGACTGCCTTTAGGACTCCAGACGGTTTCTTCGAGTGGCTTGTGATGCCCTTCGGTTTGACAAACGCCCCCGCATACTTTGTTGATTTGATGAGTAGGGTGTTTAGGTAGTACCTTAATAAATTCGTGGTAGTCTTTGTAGATGACATCTTGGTCTTTTCTAAAAGCGAGGAAGAGCATGCCCTACATCTTAGGGAAGTGTTGGAGACTCTTCGAGCGCATAGCCTTAAAGCAAAATTTTCTAAATGTCACTTTTGGAGGAAGGAAGTGCGATGCTTAGGGCACGTGGTTTCCAAAGAAGGGATAGCCGTGGATCCCGCGAAGATAGTGACCATCCAAGATTGGAAGGTTCCTAAAAATGCTACCGAGGTGAGGAGTTTCTTAGGGTTGGCTGGCTAAATACTTTGCAAAAATATCAGCTCCATTAACACGCTTGATGAAGAAGAACTTAGTTTTCATGTGGGACATAGATTGTGATGATGCGTTCCAACGTTTAAAGAGAGCTTTGACCACAGCCCCAGTCTTAGTGTTGCCAAATAGGAGTAAGCCATTTACCATTCATACTGATGCTTGTGGGATAGGACTAGGTGCAGTCCTAATGCAAGAGGGAAGGGTAATAGCCTATGGTGGAAGGCAGTCGAGAGTGCATGAAAGAAATTACCATACACGTGACCTAGAGTTGGCCGCTATTGTCTTCGCGCTTAAGTCTTGGCGTCATTATCTTCTTGGCGAGAAATTCGAATTGTTCACTGACCACAAATCACTAAAATACTTATTCTCTCAGAAGGCCTTGAACTTAAGGCAGCAAAGGTGGATGGAATTCTTAGCATCCTACGACTTCGAGATAGCATATACCCCTGGCAAGGGTAACGTGGTGGCAGATGCCTTAAGTAGAAAAAGGTTGTCCTTGAGTCCGTTGTTTGTTGAGCTGCGAAGCTTAGAGTTCATCTCTACGTTTGACTTTAAACCTTCCGTTGACTTTGTAACCGGTTTGCTAGCATCCTTAGAGGTCAGACCTACGCTTTTGGGACGGATTGGTGAGGCACAGCAAGATGACCCATAGTTGGTTGAGTTAGTAGAGAAACTCAAAAGAGGGGAGTCATCGAGCCATCTCCGTAGGTATACCCTAGATGATAATGGTTGGTTGCGTAGGGACGGTAGACTTTGTGTACCACGGGACGAGAACTTGAGGAAGACCATTCTTGATGATGCACATCGTTCGAAGATGACCATCTATCCCGGCGGGGACAAGATGTACATGGAAATGAGACGAGTTTACTTTTGGGCCGGTATGAAGAAGGACGTGGCAGAGTTTGTAGCTAGATGCTTGGTGTGCCAACAAGTAAAAGCAGAGAAAAAGAAGCCCGGTGGATTGCTTCACCCATTGGAGGTCCCACAATGGAAGTGGGAAAGTGTTTCGATGGACTTTGTTGACGGATTACCAAGATCGAGGAAGGGTAATACGAGGATTTGGGTCGTGGTAGACAGACTTACTAAGAGCGCCCATTTCATTCCCGTGAAGAGTAAGAGGACTGCTCCATGGTTAGCCTCCGTATACATTCGAGAAATAGTTCGTTTGCATGGTGTTCCTTCTAGCATAGTGAGCGACCGCGATCCTATTTTCACTAGCGAATTTTGGAAGAGCTTGCAAGAGGCGGTAGGGACTCAGTTATGTTTGAGCACCGCATATCATCCTTAGACGGACGGCCAGACCGAGAGGGTGAATCGTATTCCAGAGGACTTATTGAGGTTGTGTGTCTTAGATTTCGGAGGTACATGGGAGGAACATCTTCCGTTGGTGGAGTTCGCATATAATAACAGCTTTCAATCTAGCATTGGCATGGCGCCGTTCGAGGCTCTTTACGGATGGCAGTGTCGTTCGCCTACATGTTGGTGGGAGTCTACAGACAAGATCTTGCTTGGACCCGATATGATTAGAGAGACTTCGAAAAAGATCGATTTGATTCAAAGGAGGATGAAGACGGCGCATGATAGGCAAAAATCTTATGCTGACAAGAGGAGGACAGATCTTGAGTTTGATATTGGGGACATAGTATTTGTCAAGGTGTCTCCATTACGGAACGTCGTTCGCTTTGGGTCCATTGGGAAGTTAACACCAAAGTTCGTAGGGCCGTTTCCTATTAAGGAGAGGATTGGGCAGATGGCGTATAAGGTGGAGTTACCCGAGAGACTTAGTGGGGTACACGACGTATTCCATGTATCACATTTGAGGAAGTGCTTGCACGAGACCGCGGAAGTGGTAGAGCCGAGCTTGCTTAGAGAGGTGAAGATCGAGCGTGATGCGACGATTCGACGAGCTCCTACGCACATTCTTGGATTGGAGATTAAGAAGTTGAGGAATCGAGAGGTCAAACTAGTCAAAGTGCAATGGGGAGATAATGAGAGCAACGCTACTTGGGAGACGGAAGCGAAGATGCGTTCATTATACCCTTTCCTTTTCGAGGGTATGTCTTTTAATTTCTCCTTTATCACTTACCTTGTACTTATCTTGTCTTTAGTATGTCCTCTAGCTAGTATCTTTGACCTTTAGATAGGATAGTCCTATGGTTGAAACTTGTGTTTGAGACATGTTATGTATGATGGATGCATGTGGATGCAAGTGTTTGCTCGTGGTTGCTCGTGGATGCATATACACACACTTTAGGCACTAGATCGGCTCAGTCACTTCATATTGCATATTGCATATAAATGCGTGTACATATTTAAGTAATGGATGTATAATGGTTGTACCATCATATGGATGTAGCATCTTGGTGAATGGTTGTGCACACATGTAGAAATAATATGTATCGATAGGGTTCTTTCGCATACATAATGGACACATGGCACTGTCATGGTTTGCATTAAGGAGGTTGTAACAACTCGTGAATTCTATAACATTAAGCTTCATAAATTAAAGTATAATTAGTTCTAAATGAAAGAATTAAGGGAAATGGGTTACGCTATTGCGTTCGTCTCGGAATTCTGCTTGAGATAGAGTCCGAGTTTGCGCGAATCAGACTCCGTATGAAGAAGTTACGACCTTCGAAAGTTTCAGAATAGAATTTAAATTCAAACAGCTCAGTTTAAAATTCGAAATTCGAAAAACAGGTTCAAACTGGGCTGGGCGAGAAAATTCCCGCCTAGAGACCAGGTCGACCATAGGGTCGACCATGGTGTCGACCTGGCCACCCCAGGTCGACCATAGTGTCGACCTGGGTGTCGACCTACCAATCGACCTACCTGGTCGACCTGGCTGGCTAGGTCTGCCTCTGGCTCGAATTTCTGTGGCTCAGTGTGTCACTAGGGCTGACGTGTCACCTCTTGATTGGCTCTTTGAACTTTGTATGGTCTAGATTCCTCCTGTCTTCATCTGACGGCTCAAAACAATTTAAAAATCTATAAATACACCCTAAGTCTCAACTAAAAATTCACACAAAAAAATTAAGATGGGAGTCGTCATGCTGCCAGAGAGGAATTGAGCATAGCCGTCAAGAGAGAAAAGCCTAGAGACGAATCAAATTAAGAAGAAGATAAAAGTTTAATCAAATTAATCATCGCAACATTAATCTACTCAAAGGAGCGCATCTCAATTTCAGAATTCAGAATCCAGAATTCAAGATTCTGCATTCGTTGTAAGTATAGTGACCTTTCAGAATATGAATAAAAACTGTGATGTGATTCAATGTAAATGTAAATAGAATTATGTTATTATATGATATAAATTTTGTGTATTGTAATGATTCTGTTATGACTTGTGTATTGATGTTTGTGGCCTAAATTGATTGATGCAAGCCTATTGAACAATTGTATATGAAAACAGTGGCACTTGCAAGTTTGTGGCAAAAACTAGAATTTGATCCCTTTATATTTATGCCTATGGCATGGACTATATACATTCACTAAGTCTAAATTAAGGCTTATGTAAACATGTTCTAGATTTGAAACCTTTTATGCCTACATGACCCAAAGCCTATGATATCATTCTTATGTTAATTTGCAAGTATAATTGGATCTATGTTAAGTATCGTTTGGGTTTCATAAACTATGCAAGTTCATGTTGAAATAGGCTATGTGATTAGATGTTATAATTGGACATTTTGGTGAATATACAACATGCTAGTTTTGTGGTTGACATTATGCCAAGTTAAACATGTTTAAACACAAGTTTGGATTAGCCTAAACTATGCCATTTCATATGTCACCTACTTAGTTATACTTTGATTTGAATGCAAGTTCACATGACCCATATTATATGTTAGTTGAATCGCTAAATTGCAAGTTCATGCACCACACACCTTTATGTGTTACATGTTATTGATTTCCCCTTTTTCTCACGTTTATAAAGTTGGGCTGAATTGTGACAAGCCCAATACATGTTATAATGTTGCGAAAAAACGGGGGGTAATAACGTTGGGTGTAAAACATGAAAAATATATGTTGGCATGGTTAGCACATGCCAACGACAATGACATTTAAGCGGTATGAATTGATATACCCAAGAATAAAAGATATGACATTTACATATATAGTTGAGAAGTAATAAAATATGTAAATTTAGAAAACACGATATGCTTAACCCGAGGTTGGATTGAGTTGTGATGTAAACCTGCCCGGACCCGCCCGGCTGTCCAGTAGTCACAACAATACCTATCCAATGTGGGTGGTTAAGCATTGAGCCTAATAATGACCCAAGGTTAGACTGAGCTACGGTGTAAACCTGCCCGGAACCGACCGGCACATCCAGTAACCGTAGCAATACCTGTCTAATGTGAGTGGTCTGGTGCTCTAAGAGGCTAAGGACAGATGGTAGGGTTAAGTCAACTATAAACACTTAACCAAATTCAACATGTTAACAAGATTTGATGGGTGGGGGTTAGGTAAATACAGACACTTAACCACTTAACATGTTTGACTAGAAAATCCTGGTAACGAGGGACCCGTTTCAGCAGTAACCTAAGTTAGGTATCATGGTACCCTGAAACTAGGCAGGGTGCGGCATAATTACTGGGCTGATTGTAAGCGGTCAAAGCGACGGCGGTAGGTGCAACAGTGTAGGTTCTAACGGGGTGCTGGCGTGCACACACTCCGGAGCAGACAAACAGGGCACTGGGGGGCACCAGTAGTATAACCTATGCCTTCTAGAATTTGTGTCCGGGCCGCCACCATGGGTCTTGATACACCCCATGGTGGGACCAACATAGGTATCTACAATTTTTGGGGGCTGTATGACACATGTTAACGCGAGTTGGAGCCGATTTTAGAAAATGGAGATCACTTCACCCTCAGCAAGGGGTGCCAGATAAAATAAGCTCAAGTAGGTGCAGAGATATAGTATGGGTGTGATAGTACATTCGATTCTAAACGACACTTCCTTAGCTGGTGTCACTTTCCTGTTTTCAGTTATGTCTATCGTGCCCTTTTCTTATTCACATACTGAAGAGTTACTAGATTTACTCAGGCTTTATGTCTGACACTGTTTTCTTTTCGTCTTCTTTTCTGTCGTCCCCCCCCCTTCCCTAGGTCCACATGGAGGAAACAACTCAGCGTAGTCAGACTCTTTACAAGCTCCAAGACCGTAGATGTATGATTTGGGTCTCTTTTGCTCGGATTATGGCTTTGGATATCACTATGGGGATTTTTGTCACTTTATTTATGTTTTATGCTTCTTTAATAATCAAGACAGTAATGAGGTTGTAATGTTGGCAGTATTTTGAGACAATTACGGAAATGTTTTGTTTGAACACGTATTGATGAAATAAACGTCTGTTTGGTTTCCGCTGTTTAAAATATGTGTATTTATATCTTTCTTGAGTTCATCTATGGCTTTTACTTATAAACCTCCACCAAAGTTAAGGCATTCCCTTTGTAGTGACCTTAACAGAGGTGGGGTGTTTCACTTGGTATCAGAGCAAGGTTTACCAGATAAGAAAAAAAAAATTGAAATTGTTTTCAAAAGAAAGTTTAAGGAAGCATTTTTTTTCAAGAAAAAGTGTTATGTTTATAAAAAGACAAAATCCCCCAAAGCCATATGCCCTATCTATCTCTCTCTATCCTTCGTTTTGAATTTTTCCTTTCTATTTCAGCATGTCTGGGGACCCTACTTCTCAGCTACAGATGCTTTTACTCCTTCTCCTCCTCTACGTGAACCAGCAAACGGGAGAATCGCCGAACAAGAAGACGGAAAATAGTCAGGGAGGAAAGGACCACAACAATAATAACAAGACACGTGGGAAAAGGAAATGTTATTTCTGTGGCATTGTTGGACATGTGGTGAACGACTGCAGAAAGAAGAAGAGGAAGATTAGTGCTACTTGCTTCTATTGTGGTGAGGCTGGACACATGGCTAAGGGCAGCCCTAAGAAGCAAGGGCAAGGCCCGCAAGCAAGACCTTCTAGGGGTACCTCTTTAACCTCTTCTCCTAGATGCTTTGTTTTATACTGCTTATCTTCTCAATCCTATCTTGAGAACTTTAGGTAGTAATATTTCTGTAGAAAGTGTAGTCTATCTTTAAGATCATCCAGTTCGCACACTTTTTGACTCTGGCGCATCGCACTCTTTTATTTCATATGCCTTAGTAGAATCTCTGCATCTAGACACTAGTATGGTAGAAGATCCCTTAGTAGTTTCTAATCCAATTGGGGTCTCCGCTTACTTGTCAATGGTTTGTTTGGGTTTGAAAATCTCTATTCTCAGTGTTGAGTTTAGTTGTAATGCCTTTATCTTGGGCTTCTCGGGATATGTTTTGATCTTAGGCATGGACTGGTTATCCAGTAATAGTGCCATTCTTGATTGTGAGAAAAGAGTAGTTAGACTCTTGACTCGGCTTGGTAACACTCTAGAAATTTCTTATAATCCCTTGAATGCTGTTATGCTTAGTTATCTAGAGCCATTTGATGCTTCTGATGAGGATTTGCAATCAGTTAGAGTAGTCCAGGAATATCCGGATGTCTTTGAGGAGGTGAAAGGCTTACCTCTGAGGTGGAAAATAGACTTCCGCATATATCTTGTGGATAATGCAAAGCCTGTAGCTTTACCTGCCAGACACATGGCTCCAAAGGAGAGAAAGGAGCTCAGTAAGCAGGTTAAAGAACTTCTCGAAAAGGGGTTCATTAGATGGAGCATTTCGGAATGGGGTGCTCAAGTGGTGTTCGCAACCAAAGCGGACGGTTCGCTTCGCCTTTGCGTCGACTATAGGGAGTTAAAAAAATTGACCAAGAAAAATAGGCACCCTCTTCCCCGAATCGACGATTTGTTTGATTAGCTTGTAGGTGCGACGGTCTTCTCCCAACTTGATCTGGCAACTGGGTTCCATCAGCTGAGAGTAGCTGAAGACAGCATTGATAAGATAGCGTTCAGAACCCCAGACGGTTTCTTCGAGTGGCTTGTCATGCCTTTCGGCTTGACAAATGCACCCGCTTATTTCGTAGACCTAATGAGCAGGGTGTTCAGAGAATTCCTCAACAAATTTGTGGTTGTCTTCGTAGATGGTATCTTAATCTTCTCAAAGAATGAGGAAGAGCATGCTCAGCATCTGAAAGAAATCATGGAAATTCTCCGTGCACATCAGCTAAAAGCCAAATTCTCCAAGTGTCGCTTTTGGATAAAGGAGGTAAGATTTCTGGGGCATATAGTGTCCAAAGAGGGGTTGGCTGTGGATCCCGCGAAAGTAATGGCAGTACAAGATTGGAAGACACCAAGAAATGCAACCGAAGTTCGAAGCTTTCTTGGGCTATCCAGTTTTTACCGAAAGTTTATTAGGGATTTCGCGAAAATCTCAGCCCCACTCACAAGGCTAACAAAGAAGAATCTGGCATTCACTTGGGATTTGGACTGCGAGTTTGCTTTCCAACGATTAAAAAGGGCTCTTACAACAGCCCCAGTTCTAACTCTGCCAGACGGAAGCAAAATGTTCACAGTATACATGGATGCATGTGGAACGGGACTAGGCGCTGTTCTAATGCAAGAAGGAAGGGTAGTAGCTTATGGGGAAGACAATTGAAAGTTTATGAAAAGAACTACCCAACCCACGATCTTGAGTTAGCCGCCATCGTCTTTGCGCTTAAGTCTTGGCGTCATTATCTCCTAGGTGAAGAGTTTGAATTATACACTGACCATAAATCGTTGAAATATCTCTTCTCGTAGAAGGATCTTAACTTGAGGCAGCAAAGATGGATGGAGTTTCTTGCCTCGTATGACTTTGAAATTTCCTGTACTCCCGGCGAAGGCAACGTAGTAGCAGACACGTTGAGTCAAAAGAAACCGACCTTAAGCCCGCTCTTTGTGGAAAGGCAAAGCTTGGAGTATATAGCCAATTTTAACTTTAGGCCCTCCTTTGATTTTGTACTGGGTTTGTTAGCATCTCTCGAAGTACGCCCTACTCTCTTAGACTCAATAGGGGCTGCACAACGTGAAAACCCTCAGCTTGTTGATGTGATTGATAAACTTATTAGGGGTGAGGCTTCTAGTCACCTCAGTAGATACGCCATCGATGATAAGGGTTGGCTGAGGCGAGATGGAAGATTATGCGTCCCACAAGCAAGGGAGTTGACAAAGAAGGTTCTCGAGGAAGCGCATCATTCCAAGATGACTATACACCCTGGTGGTAATAAGATGTACAAGGATATAAAAAGAACTTTCTTTTGGAGCGGCATGAAGCAAGACGTGGAGGATTTCGTTTCTAAGTGCATGACCTGCCAACGGGTCAAGGCGGAACAGAAGAAACCTGGAGGACTACTTCATCTTTTAGAGGTCCCACGGTGGAAGTGGGATAGCATTTCAATGGACTTCATTGATGGACTACCTAGGTCGAGAAAAGGCAGTACTAGCATTTGGGTAATAGTGGATAGGCTTACTAAGAGCGCCCACTTCATACCTATCAAGAGTAGAAGGACTACCTCATCTCTAGCATCTCTTTATCTCAAGGAAATAGTTCGACTCCATGGGATACCCTCCAGCATTGTTAGTGACCGAGACCCTATCTTCACAAGCGAGTTTTGGCGGAGTCTACAAGAAGCTGTAGGCACACAGTTATGTTTGAGCACGGCCTATCACCCCCAAACCGACGGCCAGACGGAAAGGGTGAATAGAGTTTTAGAGGATCTTTTGAGACTTTGCGTTCTTGACTTTGGAGGGACTTGGGAGGATCACCTTCCTTTAGTGGAATTTGCTTACAACAACAGCTACCAAGTTACCATCGGTATGGCGCCCTTCGATGCCTTGTATGGAAGACCATGCAAATCACCAACTTGTTGGTGGGAGTCTACAGATAAGCTTATACTTGGGTCAAACATGATTCGAGAGACTTTAGAGAAAGTGGACTTGATACGGAGAACGATGAAGATAGCCCAAGACAAACAAAAATCCTACGTCGACAAAAGAAGGACCGACCTTGAGTTTGAGGTTGGGGACAGGGTTTTCCTTAAGGTATCACCTTTAAGGAACGTCGTTCGCTTTGGATCCGCAGGAAAGTTAGCACCAAGATTTGTAGAACCGTTCCCTATCATCGAGAAGGTTGGGAAGATGGCCTATCACAACGTCTTTCATGTTTCTCACCTCCGGAAGTGTTTGCATGAGTCTACGGAAGTGGTGGAACCTAGCATTCTAGAAGAAGCCGAAGTGGAACGTGAAGCAACTGTGAGGAGAGTTCCAACCCGCATCTTAGGAACTGAAGTGAAAAAGCTACGCAACCGCGAAGTCAAACTCGTTAAAGTTCAGTGGAGCGACGCCGAGGAAGACGCGACTTGGGAAACCGAGGACAGAATACGCGCTGCCTACCCTCTTCTTTTTGAGGGTACATCTTCGATCTCTCTTTTTCCTTAAGTTATGCTTTATCTATCTTTTTAGGTATACCTCCTCGGTCCTTTTTCCCAACGCCTTAGGTAGAAAACAAATGGATGCAAACATGTATTTGAAAACATGTTATGGATGATGGCTGCAAATGGTTGCTAGTGATTGCTAGTGGTTGCTCGTGGATGCATATACACACACACCCTAGGTTATAGATCGGCTCAGTCACTTCATACTGCATATGTATATATGTATTCTCATTTGTATATGGTTGAAACTTGATATGCTGTCATATGGTCGTCGCATTTGTATGAATAGTTGTGCACTCATATATAATTATGAGTAGGAAAATTTGCATACATAATGGATTCATGACACTTACATGATTCGCATTAAGGAGGTCAACTGAATCAGTAGACCGCCTGATTTCTGCATTAGATAAGGACATGCACACACACTATGCATATGATCACGAAGCATTAGAAGTCTTTTAAGGACAGTGGATGCCTATGTTTGTTGGTTAAGTAGATGGACTGTTGGATGGTAGGATATACATTCTTCCTAACTTGAAGATTTCGGGGACGAAATCCTTTTAAGGGGGGAGAATGTAACACCCCGTGAATTCTATAACATTAAGCTTCACAAATTAAAGTATAATTAATTCTAAATGAAATAATTAAGGGAAATGGGTTACGCCATTGCGTTCGTCTCGGAATTCTGCTTGAGATAGAGTCCGAGTTTGCGCGAATCGGACTCCGTATGAAGAAGTTATGACCTTCGGAAGTTTCAGAATAGAATTTAAATTCAAACAGCTCAGTTTAAAATTCGAAATTCAAAAAACAGGTTCAAACTGGGCTGGGCGGGAAAATTCCCGCCCAGAGACCAGGTCGACCATAGGGTCGACCATGGTGTCGACCTAGCCACCCCGGGTCGACCATAGTGTCGACCTGGGTGTCGACCTGCCAGTCGACCTGGCTGTCTAGGTCTAGCTCTGGCTCGAATTTCTATGGCTCAGTGTGTCACTAGGGCTGACGTGTCACCTCTTGATTGGCTCTTTGAACTTTATATGGTCTAGATTCCTTCTGTCTTCATCTGACGGCTCAAAACAATTTAAAAATCTATAAATGCACCCTAAGTCTCAACTGAAAATTCACACAAAAAAAATAAGATGGGAGTCGTCATGCTGCCAGAGAGGAATTGAGCATAGCCGTCAAGAGAGAAAAGCCTAGAGACGAATTAAATTAAGAAGAAGATAAAAGTTTAATCAAATTAATCAATGCAACGTTAATCTACCCAAAGGAGCGCATCTCAATTTCAGAATTCAGAATCAAGAATTCAAGATTCTGCATTCGTTGTAAGTATAGTGACCTTTCATAATATGAATAAAAACTGTGATGTGATTCGATGTAAATATAAATAGAATTGTGTTATTATATGATATGAATTCTGTGTATTGTAATGATTCTGTTATGACTTGTGTATTGATATTTGTGGCCTAAATTGATTGATGCAAGCCTATTGAACAATTGTATATGAAAACAATGGCACTTGCAAGTTTGTGGCAAAAACTTGAATTTGATCCCTTTATATTTATGCCTATGGCATGGAATATATACATTCACTAAGTCTAAAGTAAGGCTTATGTAAACATGTTCTAGATTTGAAACCTTTTATGCCTACATAACCCAAAACCTATGATATCATTCTTATGTTAATTTGCAAGTATAATTGGATCTATGTTAAGTATCGTTTGGGTTTCATAAACTATGCAAGTTCATGTTGAAATAGGTTATGTGATTAGATGTTATAATTGGACATTTTGGTGAATATACAACTTGCTAGTTTTGTGGTTGACATTATGCCAAGTTAAACATGTTTAAACACAAGTTTGGATTAGCCTAAACTATGCCATTTCATATGTCACCTACTTAGTTATACTTTGATTTGAATGCAAGTTCACATGACCCATATTATATGTTAGTTGAATCGCTAAATTGCAAGTTTATGCGCCACACACCTTTATGTGTTACATGTTCTTGATTTCCCCTTTTTCTCACGTTTATAAAGTTGGGCTGAATTGTGACAAGCCCAACACATGTTATAATGTTGCGAACAAACGGGGGGTAATAACGTTGGGTGTAAAACATGAAAAATATATGTTGGCATGGTTAGCACATGCCAACGACAATGACATTTAAGCGGTATGAATTGATATACCCAAGAATAAAAGATATGACATTTACATATATAGTTGAGAAGTAATAAAATATGTAAATTTAGAAAACACGATATGCTTAACCTGAGGTTGGATTGAGTTATGATGTAAACCTGCCCGGACCCGCCCGGTTGTCCAGTAGTCACAACAATACATATCCAATGTGGGTAGTTAAGCATTGAGCCCAATAATGACCCGAGGTTAGACTGAGCTACGGTGTAAACCTGCCCTGAACCGACCGGCACATCCAGTAACCGTAGCAATACATGTCTAATGTGAGTGGTATGGTGCTCTAAGAGGCTAAGGACAGATGATAGGGTTAAGTCAACTATAAACACTTAACCAAATTCAACATGTTAACAAGAATTGATGGGTAGGGGTTAGGTAAATACAAACACTTAACCACTTAACATGTTTGACTAGAAAATCCTGGAAACGAGGGACCCGTTTCAGCAGTAACCCAAGTTAGGTATCATGATACCCTGAAACTAGGCAGGGTGGGGCACGATTACTAGGCTGATTGTAAGCGGTCAAAGTGACGGCGTTGGGTGCAACAGTGTAGGTTCTAACGGGGTGCGGGCGTGCACACACTCCGGAGCAGACAAATAGGGCAATGGGGGCACCAGTAGTATAACCTATGCCTTCTAGAATTTGTGTTGGGGCCGCCACCATGGGTCTTGATACACCCCATGGTGGGACCAACATAGGTATCTACAATTTTTGGGGGCCGTTTGACACATGTTAACGCGAGTAGGAGCCGATCTTTAGAAAATGGGGATCACTTCACCCTCAGCATGGGGTGCCAGATAAAATAAGCTCAAGTAGGTGCAGAGATATAGTATGGGTGCGATAGTACATTCGATTCTAAACGACACTTCCTTAGCTGGTGACACTTTCCTGTTTTCAGTTATATCTATCGTGCCCTTTTCTTATTCACATACTAAAGAGTTACTAGATGTACTCAGGCTTTATGTCCGACTCTATTTTCTTTTCGTCTTCTTTTCTTTCGTCCCCCCCCCCCCAAGTCCACAGGGAGGAAACAACTCAGCGCAGTCAGACTCTTTACATGCTCCAAGACCGTAGATGTATGATTTGGGTCTCTTTTGCTCGGATTATGGCTTTGGATATCACTATGGAGATTTTAGTCACTTTATTTATGTTTTATGATTCTTTAATAATCAAGACAGTAATGAGGTTGTAATGTTGGCAGTATTTTGAGACAATTATGGAAATGTTTTGTTTGAACACGTGTTGATGAAATAAAAGTCTGTTTGGTTTCTGCTGTTTAAAATATGTGTAATTATATCTGTCTTGAGTTCATCTGTGGCTTTTACTTATAAACCTCCACCAAAGTTAAGGCATTCCCTTTGTGAGTGACCTTAACGGAGGTGGGGTGTTTCAGAGGTCAACTGAATCAGTAGACCGCCTGATTTTGCATTAGAGAAGGAACATATACACACTTCTTGCATATGTTCATACATCATTAGGATTTTATAAGGACAATGGATGCCCGTGTTTGATGGTTGAGTAGATGGTTGTTTGGATGGTAGGATATGCATTCTCCTTAACTTGGAGATTTCGGGGGCGAAATCCTTTAAGGAGCGGAGAATGTAACACCCCGGATTTTTGAATAATCGAATTAACTAAAATAAAGAATAATTAATCTCAGACGTGAGAATTAAGGGAAATGGGTTGCGCCATTGTGTTCGTCTTGGAATTCTGGTTGAAATAGTGTCCAAGTTTGCGGGAAATGGGTACCGGATGAAGGAGTTATGGACGAACGAAGTTTGGTGGCAAAAAGAGAAAAAAAAATATTTGCACTGGCGCACTTGGGAAGTGCGCCAGTGCAAATTTACATTGGTGCACTTCCCAAGTGCGCCCAAGAGAAAACCTGCACGACTTTCTGGTTCAGTCCGATCTATGTTGTGACCCATTGCTGAGTCCTTTCTGACTCCTTGCTGAGTCATTAGGTCTGACTTGTCACCCTATGTTGACTGAGTGGTTTTGATTAACCCTAAGATTATCCGACGGCTTAAATTAATTCAAAACTCTATAAAAAGACCCATAGACTCAAACCCTAAATTAGAATTAAAACTGAAACTATGGCCGTCATGCTGTTGTCTTGAACCCTAGAGCAGCCGCCACCAAATTAAAGAGGAAGAACAACAAATCAAATCAGTACTACTCAACCCTAACAGTGAATCTTCTTCAAAGGAGAGCTAATTCAACTCCAGAAATCAGAATTCAGAACTCAAGACTGCTTTTGAGTTGTGAGTTCGATAGTTTTAAGAAAATAATTAGTAATTTAATTGGATTAAGATATAATGCAGATTGTATGGATGTGATATGAAGTATTGATTGCATGTTGTAATTATGTTGTAGGATTGTGATTGAAATCTCTATGACGTTATGTTGTGATGTTATCATTTATGATGTAAAGTTATGTTGCTATCATCCATGTTGTAATTTTATATACAATCAAATCATCATGTTTCATATGCTAGTTTGGTTATGTTGATTCATATGATAAATCATATGTAGGCAAGTTTAGATTTTGATTCAAACATGAATCATGTACAAGTTGGGTAGAATTATATGTGACCTTACATGGTTATGACACCTAGTTTATGTGAAAATTTAATTGAAAGTTAGGCTATAACATGTGTGAGTTATATGCCAAATTCTACATGATACTTTACATGTTAGATACTAGTTTACACCATTGTTGCGATGTATAAATCACATATGTAAGTTTATGAGTTGGATATGAATCATGTTATGCAAGTTTAGGGTTATTACCTATGCAAGTTTATTCCTTTAGATATAGATCTATGACATACATGATTTATGCAAGTTTGTGGCCATTTTCTCATCAAGTTCACACCTTTAGATTTGGATCCATGACATATGTTGTTTATGCAAGTTGTAACTTTGTCCTATGCAAGTTTTAGATGTAGAACATCATTCACACATGCAAGTTCACACCTATGTTTAGATTTATGTTTTAATTATGTGTATATTGTGATATTTTCTCTTTATTCCATGAGTTAGACTATTCGAGTCTAACGTATATTTTACGTTAAACGAACAAACGTACAACGTGGGGTAAAGGGGATAATACTAATTGGCATAAAAGCTTTAAAGGGCATAAAATATAATTGTGGTGAAAATTGGTATGATTTTACATACCATAAATGGATGGACATAATTGAGTCAATTATGGACATCGTTAAATTTGGAATTGATTGATAATTTGAATAGGGAAAGTAATTCAAATTTGGGGAATGATTAATTAGGAGTAATTAATCGTCGACACGAGGTTAGGCTCTTTTGTGGTGTAAGACTGCCCGGACCTGCCCGGCAAATCCAGCTGCCACAAATGCCAGTCTAATGTGAGAGGTCTTAGGCATAAACTAAATATGTAACAATTGTAAAGACACGAGGTTAGTCTTTTTTGTGGTGTAAGACTGTCCGGACCCACCTGACAAATTCAGCTGCCACAAATGCCAGTCTAATGTGAGAGGTCTTTATGAGGTTACGGTCTTAATGAAGTAAGAAACACTTAACCAGTTTAAACATGTAGTGGGACATGAGGGGGTTAAGTGGGTGCCTTGGGTGGCATGTGGAATCTAGTGGGTGCCTTGGGTGGCATTTGGAAATACGATTAGAAACACTTAATCAAAATTGAAACATGAATAAGAAGTGGGTTAAGTGGGATGTACTAGAGGGGACCAAGCTTAGATGGATAGCTTGTGTCAAGTAATGGGGGGCCGTTTCAACCAGTAACCCATACGTATCTTTGTGGGCTCGACCCAAGTCGAGGATAGGACACGCATATTGGGCTTGACTGTAAGAGGCCAAACCAGGTTAGCGGTGGCAACGCAAGTCCAACGGGTTCATATGCGTGTGTGGACCCGGGCTGGTAGGTAAGACGTTGTTGCATCATGTAGGTATAAGTCGTGCATTCTTGGTGGTATCGGGTTGCCACTTTGGGGAGTGATACACCCCACTGTGGGGCCAGCACGGCTATCTACGAGTTAGGGAGCCGATCGCTTGGGGGTAGTGGGTACACCTAGTGGAGATAAGGGCAGGCGGCACCTATGAAGGCAGCTAGGGGTGCACGAAACTACCAATATCATTGTTAAGTCTGTAGGCGGGATCAACCTTAGGGTGACTAGTGGTGGTGCAGTATAGCAATTTTCTCATAGTGTTGGTGTAGTTTAGTAATTATCTTATAGTGGGTTTGGTGCGCTTTAACGATATCGTTGTTCATCTTGTTTCCTTATTTACTCTGTCATACTCAATGGTTCATGGTCATTTCCTTATTTTCCAACTTATGCCTTAGCCTAGTTACTTTGTTAATTATATTGTTAAAGTTAACGCACTCGCCAGACTTTATGTCTGACCCCCTTTGTTTCCTCCTCTTTTCTCCCTTTTCCCCCCCAAGTGCTCAGGTTGGAACTAGCAACAGCAGAGCTTGATTTTGGACTGCTTTTAGGAGATTGCTTGGATCGCTGAAGTAAAGTTCAGCTTCTCTTTTATTTATGGCTATTTTGTATTGGGGATTATGTCTTTCAATTTATGTACCTTTGGTAGTCAAGATGGATATTATGTACTTTGACTCTGGTTTTTGATGATGTAATCAAACATACGGGTTTATCCGCTGCAATGAAATAAAGTTTTAATTTTCAAGTACTGTTTATATCTGTCTTGTTGTTAAGTTTCTGTTCTATACTTACTTAAAACGCTCCATAGAAGTTAATGCATTCCCTTTGTGAGTGACATTAATGGACGTGGGGTGTTACAATACTAATGTGCATAATTCAAAGTTTAATCACCAGTTTTTAGGCGTAACGGCCAACCTGACACTTATGAAAAAGGAAGGACCAAAGTTGTATCCAAGAAGAAGTTGATGTGGAGGAGGGTGAATGTAGGTAATAAGGACAAAACATTAAATGATAAGCATACATGAGTTAATGATGAGGATATAACATGTCATAATTAATAAAACAGTTGGTTTGGAAGAAGATGTTCTAGGCAAGTCTGTTGAGAATTCTAATAATGTTGGTGTTAAAAATAAGGAGAATGTTTATGTGAATGATTGTCAAGATCCTAATGTAAGAGAAAAGGATACTATAAGGGATTTTGGTTTAAATTTGTTGTTCAATGAAGGTGTAGCTGCTACGATTAATGAAATTGTTGCTAGCTCTAAGGCTCATGTGCATCTTTCTCTGGTTATAAAACTCCTTCTACTACTGATGGTAAGACTTATTCATCCCCATATTCCAAGTTATCACCTCCATCACATATCATCTTGCTACCGGCCTGCAAAACTGCTACTACTTCCTTTTCAGCTTCAAATCCAGTTTTAGGCTCTGGTCTTACATTTTCAATTATTAAACCTTCAATGTTATCAATGGCTGTGCTTATAAGCTCCATACCTTCATCTAAAAATAAAAGTAGAAAGTTGAAAGGGAAATTCTGGGATGATTTAGATGAGGGAATAGATTATAGCATGGAGGATGTGATGCCTTCTAATAGTAATTCGAAATCTAACAAGAGACACACTAGGAGTAATCCGATTTGATTTGGTTATGGTCTGCTGGTAATGCTTAGTTGTAATGTTTTTGGTAAGATGTTCTGGGGTTCCAGTTGGTTTCAGTATTTGGAATTCATGTTTTCTTGAAACTGGTTATTTGCAGATTGCTCTGATCTTTGCTTTTGCGGCTGAGTGTGCGCTTATAGGTGTATAGTGATCAATGTATTGGTTTATATATATTTGTTGAGATAATTGCGTTAGGAATTGGTATCGGAATTGGTTAACTGAGATTTGTTATAATTAGGATGTATAGTTATACATACTGTACTTGTACATACTGTAATTTGTTGAGTAATAAAAAAATTTCGCGTTTTCCTTTCAATTAATATTTATGTCGATCGACCTTTTGAATTACTAAATAATATCTATGCATAATATAGAAGATGAACTCATAACAAACTTCAAATCGTTAGTTAAATATTTACATAAATGGATATATATATATGTGTGTGTGTGTGTGTGTGTGTGTGTGCGCGCGCGTGTGTGTGTGTGTGTGCGTGCGTATCCACGTATTATAGATATATTATAAATTTGCATATTTTTCTCGTTTGAGTCGGTGATTTTTAGAACAAACTATTACTAATATCCAAACTATTAATTTCTTTTTAGATCAATGTCAATGTGAATTCTTTGAGACTGTATGATAATGTTCAAAACATTTGGTTTGGAACTGTACTGAACTTTTGGTTCAAATAAAATATATAAACAAGTTCAAATTGCTAAATTTTATTCTTTCGTTATACCTCAAATATTACTTTTGAACATTACTTGTGATAATATATCAAAGAATTAAATAAAAGTGATATACTTATAACAAAGTAAGAGTATCTTCTAAATACTTAGCCTTTTATAAAAATAAATTAGTTGCACATACAGATCTTTTCAAAAAGATATTTATAGTTTTCGCAAAAGTATGATATGATATATTCATGATCTCTTAGGAGAACATCTAAATATATTTCTTGAAGAAGCAGTTATGCACATGACTGATTAATATTTGCTCTTAAAATTATATAATGGAGTTATAAATCCATAATAATGATAGATTTAATTTTGTATATGTATTTTGTACTCACTATTAATAGTTGTATCTTGATTTACAAATTTTTTGGGTTATTTATTGCCATATTGTTTTATTAAAGTGTTGTATCAAATGTGAAAACATTGCACAACAATTCTTTTATAGTGTTATAATGTCACTTTTGAGGATACATCATAAACGTCACTTTAGAGTTTCAGGCAATTCAATAAAAATAGTTTTCCTATAACATCTCTTCTAGGATGTTGGATTTTTCAATATAAATATATAAATACAACTTTAAAACAACTCTTTAAGAGATTAAAATATAAACATACATATCCATAAACATATACAATATTGCATATGAGTTATCTCTTTCGAAGAATATTAAAATATGTTTCTCTAACTGTATAGCTAAACATACACATAAAAAATAATTTATCAAAACTTTAAGTTTTATTACATAATGCGACTAGTAAAATTCAAGTTTACTAATTTTTTATAGTACTCACTTAAACTTCCAGTGTAAGATATATTGGATGCATAAAAAAATCAAAGGAATAATCAAGCTTTTTTTAATCTTGATTCAAAAGATAGCAAATATAAATAACTTAATTTTTAAGTGATTTTTCTTTGATTTGGATGACAACAGAATAGATATCAAGCATATCATTATATTTATTTAATGCAATCAATGCTAAATGCACAAAAATAAACTAGTCTTTCATAGTATTTACAACCTAGCAAAATAAATAAATAAAAACAAACTAATTCAACGTTTTTACTAGCTCGCGTAGCAATATGTAATAATAATGTAAAGAGTAAATAATCATGGGTATAGATCATTTTATCTCTTCTAAATATTTTAAATTCAATGATTTTCTTTTCAACTTTAGAAAAATAAGAAAAATCTCTTCTAAGGATTTAAATAAGAATAAAATATTCATTTTTTCTCTCATAGATTTTTGTTTATTTATTAGTTGACTACTTCCAACAAAATATTTTGTTAATAAACTATTTTAATATACTAATATTTTAGATTTCAATTCAATCTAATTAATGATTGGACTAATTACTCATTGATCTTCAGGTCAATCAAATTAATGATTGGACTTATTACTCATTGATATTCAGGTCAATTAAGTCATTACATTAATAATTATTTTTATATAACTTTGTTGGTAACGTTGATGCTTTCTTCCAACGTTAACTTGATTTCCATTATAATTTTGTTTCATATCTTTTATCCAAATTTGCTGCATTTGATGATTTGTTTGGACTCTATTTGATTATCTGGTTCAACTTAATTAAATCTATTGGAGCTCTATTATGATCTTAAAAACCAGACTTATAAGCAGTCGAATGACATGCAACTTTGCTTTTTTATAAATCTTTAATAAATGCCATACTATATAAAAGAAAATCATGTTAATGAATTTTGACTAAGAAAGTGGTAGTTTTTTTAAGCATAATTTAATCATAACATATATATATATATATATATATATATATACATATATGAATAATAAATCTCGTATATCTCCCTTTGATGATTTGAATTTCTAATAAAAATTTCTTGGGACTTCCGGTCCTTTATTACAAAGAAACTTAAAATTAATTATTTATGGAAACTCGCTTTTAGCCTTGTAGGGATTGTAGGTTCTCGATTTCTAATTCAAATACTAGAAATTAAGTTTATAATGCATTTCAATTCACTTAAGATGTGTTGAATCAATATTAATATTGTATCTACACTTAATACAATCTTATGGTTTTGTATTATTCTTATATATGTTTCTTCAAGAAACAATAAAAAAATTCTTATGGAAATATAAATCAAAATAAAAAAATGAAATCTGTAACAAAACGAGATCTAAAATGCAAGAGGAAAAAAAAGATGTACAAAGGGAACCAGATATGAATAAGATCAATGATACAATGAGATATAAAAGCAATAAAATAAACAAAATAAAACCTGAAAGATTTTACTAGTCAAATCAGGAAAATAACTTACCGTTTTGAAGATCTATTATCAGATCTAAAATCTACATTGGAGAGGAGAAATAAATATGGATATACATAAAATTTTCGATCAATCTGTTATCATGTTGACGGCGTGTTTAAAAATAAAGAAATTATAATTCATTCAAAAAAGAAAGGGAAGAGACTTTTATTTATTGAATATATTAGTTGTCTATTTCTACTAAATAAACATCTTTATATATAGAACTTGGAACATGTGATTAAATCAATCTCATAATATGGGCTAAGAAGAAAAATATAAAAACATGTGACACTTTTTGTTAAACCAAAAAATGGTACTAACACCCAATTGACTAGAGTTCGTAAAGAATAATGAAGAATAATAATCTAAAAACAGAGAAAAAGCAATAAACACATAGGATTTATAGTGGTTCGGCGTTAACGAGCCTACGTCCACTTTATAGTTCTTTGATTGAGTAATAAATTACAAATACAATGCTGATAATCACTCAATCTCACAAATACAATCAATAATTTCTCGGAATCTATAGAATTATACTTAATAATCTAGAGAAAAATCTAAATAAATAGGTGGAATATTAATAATGGTGGAGCTCAGATGCATAGAGTGCCAAAAGATCCATCGAACTGTTATGTTCTGGTGTATTTATAGGCATGAAAGGAGAGTGGATCGGATGCCACGTGGCATGCTCTGAGGAGATCTCGAATTTGAACGTGGGAGAGTGGAAATAGCACTAGGGATCGTGGGTGACATGTGTTCTTCGATCCGCTTTTGGTGGCAAAAGAGTAGGGCTCCATTTGATTCGGTAACCGCTTCAGGGTAGCAGGCGAGGGGACCGGGTCAGATTCCTCTCGGTCCAATCCGAATTGATGGCGATTGAACTCCATACCATGTTAGCAAGCTCAGGCGAACCGGGTCGGACTTGGCTTGATCTGGTCCCAAGCAATTGTTCCAGATATCTCACTCACACATCCAGGCGGGTCGGATACAGTGCAATTCGACCCGAACCGACGTCCCTCTACCGAATCCCAATCTCCATGCATGCATGACACTGGTCCGATCCGAATTCCTGATCCGACCTACTAGCTTAACCAAAAAAAATTCTCTATCCGAACTGAAGTACTTCATTCTTTTCAATTCAAACTCCCATTGATGGACCCGGGTTCTTGTTCTCCTGGTATTCAGAGTCAGGGTGTCCGGACTTTGTGTGGCTAGTCACAAAGTAGGCCAACATTTTGCCCCCTCGAAGTACGTTCTATCGGAGATGAGACGTGCTTCGAAATCGTCACTTCGTCTATTCATGGATCGACATAGTTAAGCGTCGTGTCCATTTGTGGTGCCGTGACGCTTCATTAATTCGTATCTCTTGACTTTTACATATCGTATATAAGTACATGATCTTGAACCGCGATATCTTCGTTATGTTTAAACAAGCAGGAGCTCTCAACGGGAATAAAAGCAAATCACTAGGTAAATTTCTCAAACTTTTGCTGAGTCAAAAAAGGTTCATAACATACAAGTGGTTCACACTCATTTATCGGTTCTTCTTTCATGCATGTGCACAGGGCCTTTAGCAGCTCCTTTCAATTTCTTACATCTCGAATTTGCACGCCTCAATGATTGTGTTGTAGGGTCGGGTCCAAATTGCTTGATCTGAAAGGCCCATTCTATCATTTTATTGGATTAAAAGTCACGTAGGGAATCAGGTCGAGTTCATTTGACCCGCGACTATGTTTAGACCGAAAGACTTCAGAGCTCTTCAGCTATTGGGCCGCTGGACTAGTTTGGATCGGACCATCTATTTAAGGAATACAAAGAGCCTTCTGAGTTTAATAAATAAACTGCTCCCCTTTTCTTTTGTCTCTTTACTTCATTATCATCGAACTAAGCTTGAACTACCGAAACCCTAATTTTCCACTTCTTAAGAATTCGTTACAAGTTGCAAACATCCAGCAATTAGGTAGTCATTAATTCACCAAGTTCTCATTTTCATCTAGTTTTCTATGCAAATTCAACATATTGAATCCAATTGGCTTTCCTATTCATCATCGATATGTCGAAACCCTATGGTTCTATGTCATCATCACCAGCAACGGTGCTGGAATCATCGTCGATTGAGGTACCAATAGTGTCGGCCTTCTGGCAATGCCGGAGGCAACGGTGGAGGGATAGTTCTTTCACCCAAATGGAGTTGAAAAGGTTGTGATAGATTCTTCTTAGGCAGTGAGAAGGAAAGAGGGGTTTGGTACTGGAGAGGGAAAGCAAGCTTGTAAGGGCTCGGGAGGACGTGTGTGATCGGTGTTTGGAGAAACAAGTGTGGACCGATTCGGGTCGGGTCGAGGTAATTTGACCCGACGTCCCTTCGACCCGCATCCAACATCCGACCCGGACCACTTCTCCAACCCGATGCTAGCATAACCAACTTAACTCCAATGTGTTTCAGCTCACTATCAGTTCAAGCATATGTAATGACCTCGACAACCTTGATTCGTTGTACTACACATACTTGACTTAACTAAAGATAACCACAATTCACGGACCTGTGAACAGTTAGGATAGAACCTTCAAGATTGATCATTCTGGACTTACCAAACATAAGACTATTCAATAAACCAATGCATATCAACCAATAGCTTACTTTTTCTGCTTTTCTCATAACTGCATTAAACACACCAGGATACACCAGAACACACACAAGTGGCACGGGAAACTATACCCAAATCTTTGATCTTTCTTCGATAGTACAACTATCATATCGAGAAGATATCAGACAAGATATTCATAGTCAGATAAAAGTAAAGCTCCAGAGTCGTCCAGTATCCCCAATCTTGATGTTATCTCGACAACTTCGAACTCAAAATGGGACGGTAAAGGTTCTAACTTTGAAGTCGAGCTTCATGAGGATGTAGAATCATCTGGTGGAGAAGTCTCAATGGACGAAGAAGAGCAAGGAGGAGTAGCTGACAGATGGGCTCCCAATGAATTTGAGAGTCAACCATTCTAGATACAACCAGTGATTCTATGGTTTCAACAATTGATGAAGTTAGACTCAGGTGGATATGTCTAAGGCATGGGATTTCTTTGGAAGAAGTTTTAATCGCAACTGGCGTCACTGTTTCAAATCTCGCAAATATCGCCCGAGATCTCCTTTGAGATCTCGTTTTAGGCTCCTTTCGAAACGAAACAGCAAATATCACTCTAAATCTCCTTTCTAATATATCACCCGGGATATTGCAATATCGAACGATATATCGACCGAGACGAAATACTGGAATATCATCTGAGATCTTAGTTTTTTTGGTTAAAATTATAATTTGTGCCTGAACTAGAACTATAATTAAAAAATTCAAATCTAGCCATATCAATCTTTTGTTATTTTACATTTTGCATGTTAAATGACAATATTGCATATTCGTATATGTTTTACAATGCTTATGATTTTCGTATTTTTCTTTTTACATACATGTTACTTATGATATTATGTATTTTATGGTATATTTACGCTGAATTTTTTAATGTTTTGGATCCTTTTAATGTTTCCTGTCTAACAATTTTTCTGTTTTAAGCATATTACGATTTAGAGTATCAATGATCTTTCATAAAATAAAGAATAATAAAGTTATTTTGCATTTTAATTTTAGGTTACTATATTTTTAATAGCATTCATAAAAATCATTCTGTTATAATATCATTTTTAACATATCATGTACCTCGAGATTGTTCCGATATGAACTTTCAGACCCGAGATGAAAATCCGAGATGAACTCCCGAGTTAGACTCATCTCGTCCGAGATCCCCCCCGATACGAGACCGAGTCTATAAAATCCCCAATACAAAACACGACCGATATCCGAGATTTAAAACCTTGACTGGCATAGACAAACCGCATAATCCTCCGGAGGGGTTTATGGCCATCAGTCGGTTGATGAGCACGATGGGAGTTATCCCTTCGTTTCCACCATTTGTCATCGAGTTTCTAAGACGAATGCAGATTGCTCCTATGCAACTCCATCCTAATGCATATGCTTACATGTACACGTTATACGTAACATATATGGAAATCTTAGGTACGAATCCCACTTTCGAGGATGTGAACTTCTTTTATCATTTCAAGCATTGTACAAAGGGAACCCCTGCCTTCATTTACTTCAAATCCCTGCCGAAGAGAAAGATTCTTAATGAAGGATATAGCAATGCGGGGTACGTAAAACCTAAATGATTCTATATTGAATACCAGGCTGGATGTGCTAGGAGAGGACTCCAATCGAGTAAGCTTCAAATTTCGGTGTTCCTGTTTCAATTATCCCAATGAATGCACTGATTCTTCTCTCTTATTTTCAGTTCTGAATCCCAAAAAAGCAGGGCTAGGTATACTTAGACCAGCTGAGTCATTTGCTCAATGGTAATCCAGACTCCCTGAATGTCAGAAAATGTTTGGCTTCTTCATCGACACCATCTACTTGATATAAGTTGGAGTATTAGTCATGGAGGTTGTGCTTATACATATGTTCCCCCAGTTTAAGCTTCTTCCGTGCCCACATAAACTGGTAGTGTAACCCCAGTTGAGGAGGAAGTTATAACTTCGGTCGAGGTGTGTGAAAGCTTAAGAGGCCAAGAGCTCGTAGGTCCCGGTCAAGTACCACAGTCGGGAGATAAGGAGACAACCCCTGAGCGGGATCTAGCTACTTTTCTAAAGAGTCCTTCCCCGATGCACAACCAAAACAAAGAACTTCTAAATAGACCAGTTAGGGAGGAAACCCAGGACCTGATCCAAAATATGCCATTATTTCTAAAAGCCAACCTTCTCCTAAAATCTCCGGCCAAGTCCATTGTCCTTGATTCCTGGCTAGAGGACCCCATATTTGAAGGCTTGGCATAACTTCCTTTACCCGACAAAATATATACATCCAAAGATATTGTCATAAACTCTTTCTTTCTTACCTATGAAGAGGAAACTACACCTTCTAAGGCAGGGGAGACTACACCCGTAAGGCTGACTCTAGGATCTGGTCCGTCGGCGTGATCACTTAGGACACACACCACACTGCACGTCACAGCTTCCGTGTTTTACGTTACTTATTGGCTCTAATACCAGTTTCTATTAACTTGCAGGAGGGATGCCTCGTCGCAGATATGATCTCAGGGACGTTTGTACAAGCATTCCTCGATATAGCTCCAATACTGAACACGATTGACAAGAAAGCTGCGGCAGAGACAACATGAGGCCTTATTACTCTCAGCACCATAGATCTTCCGCTCTTGCTCCAGCCCGCTCAGATTCAGATAAGTACAAAGGCTACCACTACCAACATAGGGGAGATACCCTCCCAAAGCTCTAGTTCCTCCAAAAGACTCTCATTCTCAAGAGAAGCCTCTGAAGAAGCATTCAGACCCGAAAGACAAGGCCAAGGACTTGAGTAAGGATCAAGAAAAGAGTGAGGCGACGATTGTCCCCATCAAGCGCAGGAATATTGACATCACGACAAGTCCCGCGATACCCGACTCTGAGACACAAGCGAGGACAAAGGCTTTGAAGAAACAATTTCCAGACTATCACTTCGGGAATGTGAACTTTGTCCTGAACCTTAAGCCGATACCTTCAGATTGGGCGGCAGAAGTCAAAGCTCAAATAGACTTTGTGGATAAACAATATCAGGAAACATGAAAAATCGCCTAAAAGCTTTCCAAGATCATCAGTGACATGTTGGCAAATGTGGATAACATGAAGAAAATGGATGAGTACGAATTATCTGGTAAAGAGACCGCGAAAAAGAACTCGAGGGCACTCAAGCCCAGCTCGCTTTCGCGCAACGTGACGATGAGAATTATAAGAAACAACATGCAAAACCGCCAAAGCGCTATTATAATGAGATGGATTCTCATAGTTAAGAGCACAACTCTTAAGAAACAAGTCGAGGATGTCACTTCTAAGATCACCAGATTAAATCTATCTTGCGCTCGCCTCGGCCAGGAAAAGACCGAGTTGGAAAAGGAAAACGCCAGTTTGAAAGCCAGGCTGGTGGAGGTTGAGGAGAGGGTAGCACTTGCTAGAGGGAACGCCAATATTGCTCTTAAATATGCTTCTGAGTCCAATTCACAGCTTGCTGAAGCCCGGAAAGAGTTAGATGAATATGGGGATCTTATGATATCTTTTTTTGCCCAAGTGCTTCGAAATCGGGATATATCTTGGATTCAGCATTATCCGACAATTTTGGTCGATGTGTGGGATCAAATTCTTGATGATGAGAAGAGGCGGTTAAAGGTTGAGACCATCAACGAAGAGGAGCTGATGTAAACATACTTAAGAGGTGAAGAATCAGAGCGCTTGGCTGAAGGGCAGAAATTAATTCAAGAAGCTATGGAAAAAGAGAAGCGCCAAGCCAAGGGAAAGAATACAATTGAAGGTGGCTCCAGTTCTTCTTATGTCGTGCCTGGAGCCGTAGAGACCGAGGGATATGATCCCGAACGTCCAGAGATTCCCATGGTTGCTCTCCTTTCTTCTAATACTGAAGCGGCTACTCCTAGGGAAAAATGACCGAAGGTATCTCTATCTTTTCGCCGCAATTTGTTAAAGCTATTATAGTGTGTCATCGCATCGTGTAGCAGACAATCGGAAGACCCCTATTTTCACCAGAGCTAATAAATGTTGCTTCCCGTTCTTTAGGTCCTAAGTCCATTGAGGAGACTGAAGAGAAGCAGGAAGAAGCTGCTGACAAGGCTATAATACCCTCCAGTGTTAAAGCTCCTCAAGGCGGAGAAATGATTGACGCCTTCAAGGGTATCAATGGCAAGGAGGATGAAGATCAGGAAGAAGTCACCATCACTGGAGCTTTCGATGAGACGGAAAACACGACTCTTGCTAAAATGAAAGCCAGAACCGAGGAGCTCTTAAAGGCCAAAAAAGAAGAGACCATCTTGGTCGATCCCCTCCAAGTAGTTCCTTCCGGTGGCAAAATAACCATCAAGATTCCATCTCGATTGATTACCGGAGAATTGGCTTCCAAGTCCTCTGTTGATCCAAATAGATCCTCCCTTTGAGAAGAAGAATAAAATGCGTATTCTCACTGACGTTGAAATGTTAGAGAAGCAGAAACTCAAGGAATCCAGGAAAGCAAAGCATTCTCCCAAGCCTAAGTAGAGGGTTGTCTTAATTTCTTTTTCTGCTTTCCACTGGCATGCGGTTGTTGTTGCAGGTGCGACCCTTGCATTTTTGACCAGTTGTCATGTATAAGTCTACATTCAATAAATAAAGTAGCATTCCTGCAGTATCATATGTTTGCCAGTTTATTATCTGTCTCAAATGAATGTACTTGTAATCAAAACATTACTACACTAAGTAATAAAAAATTAATCACATAACATATCAAACCAGGACTTTTATTCAGCATCCCTGCAAATCAAAAATCAAAATTTCTGCAATCAAGGAATCATTACTATATTAAGTAATAAACAACATGTTACATTGCAATTATCATAAAGGTGTGATATGTGTATGCCACCAATCAATCTTGAATAATCTGCATGGCCAGGGCTTGTTCAGGATTGATTAGAAGCGATGTTCTATTATCCCCAATCCTTCTGTGGGGAGTGCGGGCTCAACTTTTAGTTTTTCCACCAATCCTTCAATGGGGTAGGAACCCATTTCCTTTGGCACCTGGTCTCGATGCCTTTATACCCTCCTATCATATGCCCATGTTAGAGTGTGGTTAAGACGGTCTTTAATCGTGATGCACCAATCACGCCTACTTTTATACTCACTTGTGAATCAAGAGAGTTTGAGTTGATCAGGCGAACGATCATGCCATTCGCCCCGACTTTCCTTCTGCACTCTATTTCCAAGAGCTGGATTCTGTGGGCTCGAGTGTCGTTCTCGAACTCGATTTTAATTTGTACTCCACGCTTCGCTCTGGCATATAGAGCTCATCAGGCAAGCGGTCGTATCATACCTGGCAGAGGGCAACTTTTAATCCCTAATTTAAGGATAGAGGCACCCCCTCTTTCTAATCCAATATCTCTCATTTCGTCGAATCGCGTGATGGAGAGGGTGCATTGCTTTGGCTTTATATCCTCACTTTGGTTCACAAAGTGAAAACCACTGCATCAGATGTTGATATCGAGTACAAAGTTAGCCAGTCAAACTTCGATCGGCCATGGATTTAAATCCACTTGTCCAAGAGGGAATTGAACGAGCCTCATAAATGGGTGAATCATCCCTTTCTCGTAGGTCCAACACCAACCAATTACATCACAACATCAAATCACAGATCAAAACAATCACAGAACATGGAAAAATAAATGCAGGAACGGTAAATAACACACGATATTTTTATAGTGGTTCGGCCAAATCATAGCCTAAGTCCACTTTATAATCTTTTTTTTATATCAACTAGACTATTTTAGGAAGATCATGCCTTTTTACATAGTTTGAAAACCAAAAAAATTGATACAAAGCTTAAGTCAAGTAGTGTCGCAGATGCTGGGCATTCCATGCCCTGGGGATATTATCGCTATTGATGGCCGTTAGCTTGAAAGCTCCTTTATCAAGCCTCCGTTGGATGACATAGGGTCCCTCCCATTTCGGGCCCAAGAAGACGGGGGTTGGGAAAACACACTTCAATACCAGGTCGCTAGGCTCAAAGGTTCTGGGTCGAACTTTCCTCTTGTAATATCGAGAAACCTAGTGTCTGTGCCTTGAGGCACGCAAGTCCACTTCATCTCTCTTCTCCTCAATCATGTCTGAGGATTCGAGAAGAAGCGCTTTATTCATCAATGGATCATAGTATGTTGTTCTATGTGAGGGGACTTCCAATTCTACTAGAATGACCGCTTCTGATCCGAATGACAGTGAGAAGGGAGTGTGGCCAGTCGCCGACTTGTAAGTCATTCTATAGGCCCATAAGGCCAGAGGCAATTCATTGACCCACATGGCATTTGCTCATTCCAATCGCTTCTTTAGAATGGACTTGATGATTTTGTTCACTGCTTCTACTTGCCTATTTGATTGCGGATGCACTACGATGATGTATCTTTTATCAATGCGGTATCTTTGACAGAAATCTTTGAACTCCGTGCTGTCGAACTGAGTTCCGTTGTCGGATATGTTGACTTTAAGGATCCCAAATCGGCAAATGATATTTCTGACAATGAAATTAATCACCCGTTTTGTCGTGATCATGGTCAATGGTTCAGCTTCTGCCTATTTTGTAAAGTAGTCCACAACCACGATTGCGTACTTTTCCCCGCTTTTGGTGATTGGAAGACTTCCAATGATATCAATCCCCCATACAGCGAACGACCACAAGCTCACCATTGAGGTGAACTGGCTGGGGTGCCCTGGGAATCTTTGCGAACTTTTGGCACCTGTCGCAGCATCATGTGTAATCAGCTGCATCTCGATTTACAATAGGCCAGAAGTAGTCGTACCACAATATTTTCTTGGAAAGAGTCTGTCCTCCGGTGTGTTCTCTACATTCGCCTTTATGCACTTCTCTTAGTACATGCTTGACGTCGTCATGTGCTATGCACCGAAGTAACGGGACCGAAAATCCCCGCCGATAGAGAATGTCACCCTGCATAACAATCTTGAAGCTTTACGGACGATGGCACGCCTCTTACTCTTTTTTGTTGGGAGCGTTTCATTCTGTGGGAAGTTCTTTATCGAGGTCATCCATGACTCTCTCTCAGGCTCGATCTTCAACACCGGATCAACTTCCATCTAGTCAATGCTCGGAGTATCTAGTATCTTAATTGGGACCATTTCCATCCCCTCTGGATTGTTGGAGCTTGCCAACTTGGCCAACTTGTCCACTTTCTGATTCTTGGTTTGCGGAATATGAGATATGCTGTAATGTTCTAGGCCATCAAACAACTCCTCGACTCTTGCTAGGTAGGCTGCGAGTCGCAGTCCTTTTGTTTGGAATTCCTTCCGAACCTAGCAAACAATAATCTGAGAGTCACAAAAGATATTCAACGCCTCTATTCCCAACTCCTTAGCGAGCTTCAACCCAGCAATCGGGGTCTTGTGCTCAGAATCGTTGTTAGTAGCGGAAAAATTCAATCGCAAGGCATAGTAAATAGATCGTCCTTCAGGTGTCATTAATACAACTCTGGGGTCGGACCACCTAACGTTTTTTGCATCATCTGTGTATAGCTGCCAGGTGCCTAATTTCATGTTCCGCTCTGGAGTTGGCTTCTTTATCTAGCACGTCCTCTTCGGGAATGGACAATTCAACAATGAAGTCGGCTAATGCTTTCCTCCATATCAATTTCCTTCGGAGGAAGTTAAGATCAAACTAAATTAGCTCGATGATCCATTTGAGCAATCTTCCTGTGCCTTAGGTCATTGCAGGACCTATCTTAGTGGCTGATCAATGTATATCATAATCGGATGAGCATGAAAATAGTGGAGAAGCTTTCTTAAAGTAATCAATAAGCTGTAAGTGAGCTTTTCAATCTTTAGATAGCTGCGCTCTGCCACGGCTAACTTCTTGCTCACATAGTACACTGGTTTCTGAACTCTATCCTCCTTACATACAAGTGCTGAATTAATTGCATATGATGACATTGCTAATTATATGTACAAGTTCTTCATGATCCACCGGCTTAGACAATGTTGGGGGTTTTTCTAAATGACTCAGCATGTTCTGGAAGACTTCAACGCAGTCCGGGGTCCATTTGAAATTGTGCTTTCCTTGCTTTATCAATTCGAAGAAAAGGATACACTTGTCGGTGGCCCTAGAGATAAATCTACTTAGTGCTGCCACCTTCCCTTCCAGGCTATGCACATCTTTGATCTTCTGTGGCTCACTAATGCTTCCGATCATTGCTATTTGAGCAGAACTGATTTTGATTCCACGTGAGTTGACGATGAAGCCAATGGACTTTCCTAACGCAACTCTAAAAGATCACTTTAATGGGTTAAGCTTCATTCCATAGTGTCAGAGGATATTAAACATCTCTGCCAAGTCAATCGTGTGATCGGACGACTTTTTGGATTTCACCAATATATCATCTACGTATACCTTCATAGACTTTCCAATCTGGTTGTAGAACATACGATTCACTAAGCGCTGATACGTTGCCCCAAAGTTCTTCAATTTAAAAGGCATCACCATGTACAAGTACAATCCAAGGTCGGTGATAAAACTAACGTATTCTTGATCAGACACATGCATAGGAATCTGGTTATATCCTGAGTATGCATCCATAAAAGAAAGAAGCTCGTGTCCTATGTTAAATCCTCTAGTTGATCAATTCTAGGCAAAGGAAAGCTCTCTTTCAGGCAAGCTTTACTCAAATCTGAAAAATCGATACACATACGCAATTTTCCGTTAGCCTTCTCGACAAGGACGGGATTTGACATCTAGTCAGGGTAAGTAGTATCTCGTATGAAATCATTGCCTCTTAGTTTCTCTACTTCTTCCTTCATGGCAGCTGACCTCTCCGGGTCTATCATATGCCTTTTTTGCTTGACAAGAGGATGCTCAGGGTCTATGCTTAATTCGTGACTAATAATCGATGGTGAAATCCAACACATATTGGTATGAGTCCAAGCGAATACATCTAGATTTGCTTGTAGGAAATCTGTTAATTCCCCCGTTCGGAGGGGGTCCAAGTGAGATTCGATCTTCAAGACCTTTGTTGGGTCGTCGTTATCAATCAAAATATATATAGTTGCTTCAATACGTGTCGCTCTTCTGTATGCCGAGTCTTTATCTTCTCTAGGATCTATGTCTTCAGGCAGATCATCGGACGACTCCTTCTACGATGCTTCCTTTATTTGCTATGCCGATGCCTCCTTTGCGTGAGGGGAGGCATTCTTGGAATCTGCGCTGTCACTATTACGCATCATCTTCCATTCAACCAAATAAGCAGGATCATCCGATAACTTGGTCAACACGGACCATACCTAATCCGGCTTCGGTCGGGAACTTTAACAATAAACACCAAGGGGTGATACAAGCTCCGAATTCTGCTAAAGCTGGTTGACCCATGAATGCATTATTCAAAGAATCAATATTCATGACAACAAACGTGAGGATTCGAACTCTCCGGGATCTCCTTCCCCAAGCTCAACAGATAGGTCTACCACCTCATTGGTGTTGTTGACGAACCATTGAAGCCACATATCCATCCAGTGCACGACTTCAAGTCTTTAGCCTCCAACTTCATCTAGTCGAACGCTTTTTTAAATAGAATGTTAATGGAACTCCAGTTGTCAACAAGAGCTTTACAGACGGTTGCTGGGCCGATGAGGGCCGTGATTTCCAATGGGTCTATACTCGAGCTTCCACTCCCATGCTTTCTCTATCTCTGAAAACAATGTCATCGGTCATCGTTTTCTGCAGCTTTGTAGGAGTGGTATCCTCAAGAGAACTACATTCTCCCACATCCGAATGCTTAGCGGCATTGACGTACTATTCCATGGCTTTGTTGCTGAATCCAGCTGGATGTGGTTCTCCAACCATGGTATTAATAATTATCCCCTTTTCTTTCTGTTGGGCCGTATCTCTTAGGGACGGCTGGTTCTGATTCAGAGTTGGGCCTTCTTGCCCCCTGTCTCTATGGGAAACTTTATACTCGTCCATCTTTCTTGCTCGAAGCAACTTTTACACTGCATATCTTAAGTGGCGACATTCATTTTTGGAGTGGCCTAAGTTTCATGAAATAAACAGAACTTCCCAATTTCACCCTCCTTTTCTGTTGAGTCTTTTGGCGGAGGCTTTTAGTATAGGATAACTCTGAAGGTGTCTAGATAAATGATCTCCAAGGTGTCATTTAGCGGTGTGTAATTTTTGAAAGGTTGGTATCGAGGCCTCTTTTTGGGATCATTTGTCTGATTCATGCTTCTCTTGTTGTCGTTCTCACCTTTGCGTCTGTTTACTCTTCTTTGGTTGCCGACGTCGACTTCAACTTTCCCTACACTGTCACCAGACTGCTTAATGGCGACATTGCTTGGATATCCTCTCTCGCGGCATATCTGGGTTTCCTTTTCCGGCTATCATACACCTCTTTTTGTTATAGGTGGATATTAGTCGTCTCATAGAACAATTCTCTGGTTAACGGCAGCTTTCCAACCAGGTACTTCCTGAATTCAGTATCTTTATCAACTCCGTCTATTAACGCCATCAAAATGGTCTGTTCATGGGGGTTTCTCACTTCCATGACTGCTAGATTGAAACAATCCAAATATGATTTCAGAGTTTCCCCCGGGGCTTGCTTGACTATAGAAAGCTCGATGACGTTCTTGGATTTCTGGGCGCGAAGCCGAAACTGATTCAGGAAACTCTCGCTTAACTCTTTGAAGCTGGAAATAAATCACGGTGGAAGCCGGATAAACCACATCATTACAACATCTTCGAGGTATATCGTAAAAAATTTGCACTTTACGGCGTCGGAGGTCGTTGCGGCGTTCATATACCAGGAGTATCTCATCAAATGCTGCCTTGGATCAGTTCTTCCTCCATAACGGTTCATGGTTGGTAGGTTAAATCGCCTCGGGGACTGGACATCCAATATGTCATCAGTGAAAGGTGTGTGGCTGCTATCCATACCCCAATCTTTGTTAGTGTAGCCTCTGCTATCAACCATAATTTAACGTACCATAGCTTCTATTTTCGCATTGGTTAAAGCAGGCTCGGGTTTAGCATTTCTCGCCCTTCTAGCACTTCCAGCTCTTACTTCAGGCAACATTCTTCGGTTTCTTGCTAGAGCGGAGTTCCCTTGCCCTCTACGATCCCGGTCATTCACAGGACGAGTGAGATGAAGGAGTTGGCCTTGAGTAGGATTGCTAATGTTTGGGTCTCTTGGAAGGACATAAGATCCACGCATCAGCAACAACACTGTTTCCGCTAGGCTTGGGTCATTAGGAGCCAAATGACGAGTGCATCTTCACGAGAGCATAACAAGCCAAACGTGACCTGTTCGAGGTTCTCAGTCCTCTCATACGACCTCCTCTGACATGGGTGCCTTTCGTATTCCTCTGAAGAAGATGAATAGTCAGCTGGTTGACGATGGGTAGATGAAGGTATTCTCTGTCTGTGAAGCTCGTCCATCTATCTAGCCACCGCACTCACATTCTCTCGGATCGCGACACTGTCACGTCTTTGGGCTTATAGAGCCACATTCATCTCTTCCAACCTGGCAAGTAAGCGTGAAAAATAAATATATGAAATAGGAGTAGGTGTATGATGGTTGTTGCAGCTAGAGTTAGAGCATTTGGGTCAGATCAGATAGGGGTATCAACATCTGAAGAGTGGTTCGGGTCGCCCCTTGCGGGTCAGATTGGGGTAGAGCCCTCAACATCAGTTCGGGTCGTGGAGATACCACCATGTCGGGTCGCGAGCATTTTTTTGGGGTCGGGTCGTACTTGACCCGGTCCCCCGCTAGCCGATGTTGACGAGAGCTTGTGCACCATTCCTTTGTTCTTTGCTCATTTCATTTGCTCGAGAGGTTTGTTGTTCCTTACCTTTCCTTGGAGCCATGGAATTCAAATTCAGTGAAACCGACAAAAACTTGGAAAGTGATAGAAATTTGGATTATCTTTTCGGACATGGTGACCCAAACAGTAGAATGATAATCCAGAAAGCTGAGAATTCAAAGTTCTCAGTGAAAGCACTAAAATGTTAGACTAAAAATGGCACTAACACCCAATTGACTAGAGTTCGCAGAGAATAATGAAGAATAATAATATAAAAACAGTGAAAAATCTATCAACACATAGGATTTATAATGGTTCAGCGTTTACGAGCCTACGTCCACTTTATAGTTCTTTGATTGAGTAACGGATTACCAATACAATGTTGATAATCACTCAATCTCACAAATACAATCAATAATCTATTGGAATCTATAGAATTATACTCAATAACCTAGAGCACAATTTGAATAAATAGGAGGAATATTGATAATGGTGGAGCTCAGGTGTGTAGAGTGCCAAAAGATCCTTCAAATTGTTATGTTCTGGTGTATTTATAAGCATGGAAGGGGAGAAGGTCGGATGCCACGTGGCAGACTTTGAGGAGATCTCGAATTTGAATGTGGGAGAGTGGAGATAGAGCTTGGGATCATGGGTGACATATGTTCTCCGATCCACTTTTGGTGGCAAAAGAATAGGGCTCTATTTGATTCACCGCTTCAGGTAGGGCTATCAATTTCCTATACGACCCGAAACCCGAACGGAAATTAGTAGGTTAACCCGACCTGTTTAGTTGGCGGGTCATTTTCGGGTCAACCCGAATATGATCCGTTTTATAAACATGTGGTTTTTGGGTTGACCCGCTAACCCGATTTTGACCCGCCAAACCTAATTATATGTTGTATCTCTTCCATACTGTTAGTCTTTTATGTATGATGTTAGTGTTAGTCTTGTATGTATGCAATAATCAGTATGCTCATATATTCTTGTGTAAGTTGTTATATTTTACTAATTTATTCTTGTATGCTATTAGTTATATTTTACTTATAACAACTGTATCTCTTCCGTACTGTTAGTCTTTTATCTATGCAGTATGCTCATATATTCTTATGTATGGAGAATGATTTCTGGATATGATGATTTCATGCTTTATATATGTGCTGTATGTTGGTGATTTTGTAACTTATTGCCGCTTGTTGGTGATTTTATAACTTGTCACCTGTTGGTGATTATATAACAGTGTTGTCTGTTGGTGATTTGGTTCTTTTGCTGTTTATATTAATGTGCAATATTTGTCTATGGGTCAAACGGGTAAACCCAACCCAACACGACGCGTTTAGTTAAACATGTTACACGGGTCGGGTCGGGTCAACCCTCTTATAAACGGGTTGGGAAAAATGACTCGTTTAGAAAACGGGTTGGTCCGACCCGTTTATAAATCAACTCAAACCTGATTTGACCCGACCCGACCCATTGACAGCCCTAGCTTCAAGGTAACAGGCGAGGGGATCGGGTCGGGTTCCTCTCTGTCCGATCTGATTGATGGCGATAGAACCTCATGCCATGTTAGCAAACTCAAGCGGACTGGGTCGAAACTGGCTTGATCCGACCCCAAGAAATGTTCCAAAACATCTCGCTCACACATCCAGACGGGTCAGATATAGTGCAGTCCGACCCGAACCGACGTTCCTTTGCTGAATCCCAATCTCCATGCATGTATGACTGCCCCGATCCGAATGTCCTGATCTGAACCACTAACTTAACCAACACAAATTCTCTATTCCATCCGAAGTACTTCATTCTTTTAAATTCGAACTCCCATCTTTGAAGGACCCTAATTATTGTTCTTCTGGTGTTCAGAGCCAGAGTGTCCGGAGTTTGTGTGGCCTTGTCGCGCAGTAGTTCAACACTTTCGTTTATTCACTTGTGTACACAAAAGAAAATTAAACATTGTGGCTAGTTTCAAATGACCCATCGACCATTGTTGGAAAATAGGGCCGAACTAGGAAGGCAAAAATAAATAAAAAATACTTCGCTCACGCCGACCGGGAAAAAATGGAGCCACCTCCGACTGCCAAATCGCCGTCACGTTCACTTCCGCACTTAAGATTAGGGTTTGGTTTTGGACTTTTGTTCGCGATAGCCGCCATCATCTTTAGCTTCTATTTCGGGCTAACAACAAAACCAGTAATAACCTTTCCACTCTTCAAAGCAAATCAATTAATATATTTCATTGTGATTTTATTTTTTAACGATTAGAGGCTGTGGACCGTACAAGAATTGATTTTATACAATGGAACCGATGAGGGACGGCCTATACTACTGGGGGTTCTCGGGTAATCATTGACATTTTCTTCTTATCATCTGCCAGTATCACTAATTTTAATTGGTATTGTTGACGTATTTACACGATGTTGATTTTGTAGTTCAGTGTTTGATGTTACCAAAGGTAGATCACATTATGGACCCGGTGGAGGCTACCACCATTTTTCTGGGAGGTTAGTTGTTCATGGAGCCGTATTTTCTGATTTTTTTTTCCCGTAGTTCTAATCAAGTTAGTTGTAAGTTTACACATATATCGATAGCATTCAGTGCAATTCTGGCAGCATTATGATTTGTGACTCAGTGTACTGTTAAAAGCACCATGTTTTTTCTTATTATAACTAGTGCGAACCCGTGCTACGCACACGGGCTGCAATAATATAATACAGTTGAGATGATACAGTTATTTTTAGTGAATTGAAATAATACAATTGCCTAAGCTCCTCATACTTTATTGCTGAAGTAGGATATAAATACCATTTCTTATAATGACAACGGGTTCCCCATATCCAAAAAGACAATAAATGTATCACCTGCAAGATAGTAATAAGAGGATGGGTTGGTTTTAATGTACTGTTACTGTGACGGAAAGATGTACAAAAGATCAAGGTACAAATTATAAAAGACAGAATGATTGCATTGTTGACACACAAAGAAACAAATTTACATGCTTAATAGCGTACAGGTTTTCCAAGATAGTTGTATACTAAAAGCAGAGGAAGCTGGGCATCTCAACATGCCTATAACAATGAATATTGTTGAATATGATATATTAGTATGGTTGGCATTAAAAAATTCCAAGTAGCAACAATTTCAACTAAAGAGAATGGAAAACAACAACCTATTTGTCATGAACGTTCAGCTTCAGTCCAGCACTTAAGTCTTTAGGGGAAGATCAGCATGGTCAGTGCGGATTGTATGGCGGTACCTAAGTTGGTGGAAAACAAACTGTGCAGAATAAGGTCGAATTGTGTAGTAAATTAAAGCTCATGTATTGCAACTGCAGTGTAGTGCAAAGATAAATGTTGTTGATCAAAACAATCACGAAGCAATGTGTGGTAAGGAGAAATAGCAAGCTAATCAATTTATGGTGCTAAACACTAAAATAGGAACAGACATATATTCCGTGATAGCACTGTGTGGCCAAGTAGTTTAAGTGTGCAGAATAAGGTCAAATTGTGTAGTAAATTAAAGCTCATATATTGCAACTACAGTGTAGTGCAAAAATAAACGTCGTTGATCAAAACAATCATGAAGCAACGTGTGGTAAGGGGAAATAGCAAGCTAATCAATTTATGGTGCTAAGCATTAAAATAGGAACAGACGTATATTTCGTGATAGCAATGCGTGGCCAAGTAGTTTAAGTATATCAGCAATGAGGAGCATACTACTGTAAGTAAAACGGTTTCAAGGTGGCGTTTCAAGTATTCTACCTTTCAATGTATTTGTAGGGTCATACCTTCAAATATTCCTAACTATAAAATTCTACTTAACGAACATGAAAATTTAGTTGTGTAGGCATGCTAGTTTTAGAGAAATCCACGTGAAGTTTAATAGGAATATAATTGCTATCCTGGATTATCTGTGGGTATAAAAAGGTTTATAAATTTCTAGTAATGGTTATATTAGTTGGAAGTAAGGAGAATAAGTAATAACTGAAAAATGACCATTTTAACCATTTGAAAATAAATATGTATTTCCTCGGTGTGAACAGAAAGCGAACCAGTGGCTTGGCGCCCTTCCTGAAGTAAATTAGAAGGGGAAAATCAAAAGTTGAGCATTGTAAAGAAAGGTATCAAAATACGGGCGGAGAGTCGGTAATGTAATGATAAACAAAATACAGTCGAAAAAGAAGAAGGTTTTGTTGTTTAATATTATCAGATTTAACATTATTAAAGCCACTATCAAGTTCGTTGAAAAGCAGAACGGCAAGGTTAAGTAAAATCATAACAGTCCAACCATATTTTACTCCAGTAAAACGGGAAAATGCAACATGAGTATGACAATACGCAATGCTAATAAGTAATGCCCGAATGCAAAATGGTTGTCTTTTAGAAAATCCAGACTAAAGGCAACCAAGGTATAAAGGAACAAAAAAAAAAAAATGAAAACAGTAAAACATGAAGATATTTTTTAATATGTTGCTAAATATAATTGAATAATTCTAAAAATTGATTTTGAATTTTTCTCAAAATAATATGTAAATACCGTATAAGGTTCAATTATACATCTTAAAAATCTCTTCTGCTAACCAACTTTCTAATATAAACCAAATCAGCATGATTAGTTGCACCAAAAAAAAAAAACATATGGTTCATGTAACAAATTTGTATACTAATATGAACTAACGTTAATTATAGTACATATTCATGAAAGTTTTTATAAGTCGTATGTTGCCTCAATTGCCAGCTAGTTCAAAAATATCGCTTAATGGTCTGCAGTTGAGGAGCTGCATGGATCCTCTTTATAAAATGTTGTAAAGGTTAGAACTGAATACAGTCACAGTAACAGAAATATGGCTTAAGGAGATATTATTAGGATTAATTTTTTTCAACTAATAAACTATGAAGGCGGGGTGGTCATGATATCAATTTCTAATTTTCCATGCATATTGTGAAAAGCAACTTCATAACGTACATACAATGAATAATCTTCATGTTTGATTTCTTTTGCTGACGCATGGTATGGTTCTTAGCTAACAATATAATCTAATATGTGTAATTAATAGTATTGTATTCGGTTTTCAACTAAATTCTTTGCAGTTTTATATTTATCTTCAGTTTATCTTTTATATATGTTACCTGCAAGTCGATTAACTGCAAATTCAGATCAAAGATCTCTCGAGTTCTCAAGTTGACAGGATCCCATACCCCAGCAGCTTGAATGGTGATAGAATTGCATTAGCATCCGAAAAATAGAGTAGAGAGGTCAGAGTTGAATGTAGTCATTGATTATAAACCTGAAAGAAAAAAATTGTAGTAAACAGTCTTGTAAGAGTTGCATCATTTAGGGAAGAATGAACATAAATGGACAAAGATACGAAAGTTGATTCATACAGCAGAGTTGCAGCCAAAAGAAGGGAAAGTGATTGTTGTTCTCTGATTTTTGCCTCTCAATTTCTTATATAGGTGTAAAGAGTACATGGAAGCTTTTCCACTGCTCAGTGAAACACAGTTTTAATTTGACTTACCTAAAAGATTCTAATAATAAACAATTTCAGTAGAAAATCATGGGAAAAAACTGGAACTGACATAACGCTAAAAATTTGACTTACCTAAAGGTCTGTAAATGCATCCACAAAAGTACTCCAACTTCAGCTCCTAAAATTCAAAGACAACAAAGGAATACGTTACTCAAAGCTCCCAAACTTAGAAGACAAAATAGTAATGCAATCTTCATAATCAAGTTGGAAGCCATAAAGGCAACAAAGATTTTTAAGTCGTTTATTTTTATGTGTACATGACAGCTGAATATCGCAGACCGGAAAGGAATGGGTAGTAAACAAAATTTTGCGAGAAAATGAGCACGGTCAATCGCTCGATGCATAAAGCAATTACTGGGTGGAATGAAAACAATTTCCAAGTGGGGCATAATCATCCTTTGCCTTTTTTTCTCCTGTTTTAGAAACAATAACCGCATTCCTTTTGAATATTTGACAATCCAACTGAGGCGTCGTTAGTATTATTGGAACCGTTAGTGTACCACTATAAAATCTGGAAATATTGTTTGAGTTAAAAAGTCAACGTGTTACGGATCTCAGTTATATAAGTGGTAACTGGTGGCTCGGATTTCATGCATGAGCCATACAGACATGACGTAGAAGTTAATTTCTTCTGCGGGATACTTCATCATTATTAAGGGAAATAAAGCAGTAAATTCAGAAACGTCACTTACATTATTTTATAACCGTAAAGTTAGTGTTTATATGTTGCATTAATAATTTTGAAAAGTTCTCATTTTTATTTTTATTTTGAAGTGTGCTAACAGTAGTGGCGCTTAGAAAGTTCAACTATCCCAAATATCATAACGGCTTGACATAATCTAAATTTAATAAACTGTTGTTGAAAAAAAGACAAATAGCAAGGGAAAAAGACGTTGTTGACACAATAGTTACCGAGCTTGGTTCAAAGAATATGTGAGGCAAACAATTGAAAATTTGTAGTTTGTGGGAAGGTAAAGGGAAAGCATGCATTACTGGGTTAATCGTCGAACGAAATAAAAGGCATTAGTATGATCTGATGGTAATTACAAATACAGACATAAAAATAAATCAACAGCCCCCCATGAGTTTGAATTTAAATTTCTAAATTCAATATACATTCTCCCCTTTGGGATCGATTCTTACGATTTGAGTAAAAGTAACATTGTCTAAGGGAAGATGAGTAGGAAACAAATCATAGAAGCAATGAATTTCAACTGTAGTGACTTGAACACAAGAGTTGTAATAAACACTTTAACCCAAAATATATTTCAAATTATTTCATATAAAGTGAACAGATTAATTTCTTTGTGTTAAAAAATGATCTGCTTTACATGAATTCACTATTTGAAATGGATATGGGAATGCAATCCTTTTCTTTGTTTTGCATAAGGAGACCCAAAAGAACTAAAAAAAATGTAGCATAGCTAAAGATGAAATTAAAATTAAATTTCTTAATAATAGCATTTAGTATGAAAGAGGTATGCATATGATCAAGTTGATCAGAAAATAACACTTAGTCAGGAAGATAACTTAATGTAAAAAACAAAATAGCAAAGTTAGATTTGTTTTAGTTGAATTAAAAGCTAATTTGATCGAGCAGAAACATTTTAGTCCAAAGTCATTGCGTTCTCATGAATACATATGAATATATGTATATGTATACATATGAATATGTGCATTTGTATACGTATGCATATATGTGTATTTGTGTGCACATGCACACTAATCCGTCATTGACTTCCCATGTGTTTGGTTTTTGCTTCATATACCATGCATGGAGGAATAATTGATCTATTTATATTAAAGAGAACGAAAGCAATCACTAATCATGTAAAGAAAAGAAAAAAGACATGTCAAAATATGAAAAGGAAACAAATAGGAAAAAAAATAAATAATTCAGTAGAAAAGCATGGGATAAAACAACAACCGACGTAATGCCAAAAATTTGATTTACCTAAAGCTCTGGAAAATGCATCGACAAAAATACTCCACCTTAAGCTCCCAAAATTCGAAGACAAAAGCAATATGCTACCCAAAGCTCCTAAGGTCGGAATACAAAATAGTAGATGACACGTAATCCAATCTTCATAATCAAGTTTGAAGCCATAAATGCAACAAAGATTTTTGAGTCGTATATTTTTATGTGTACATGATAGCTGATTATCGCAGACCGAAAAGCAATGGTCAGTAGATTAAAATTCTATGAGAAAATGAGCATGGTCAATCGCTCGATGTAGAAAGGAAGTCCTGCGGTAGTATGAAAACAATTTTTATAGTTTCAAATATTATTGCGCCCTTGATGTCGAACATTTTATACAATTCAACCCAAATAGGCATAGTCATCCTCTACCATTTTTTTCCTTCCTGTTTTAGAAACAATAGCATCATTCCTTTTGAATAATTGACTATTCAACTGAGGCAACAGTAGTATTACTGCAACCATTAAGGTACAACTGAAAATGCAGGGGCAGTGGACACAGAAGAAGCAAACTATGAGCAGCTTAGTAATAAAGAGGAACCAAATATATGATGCTCTATTTAACAAAAACCGATCAGTAATATTTTTCCCCACTCTTCCTTGTTGTCACCAAAGTAATGATGAATACTTTGGTTGAAGCCATCACCAAAGAAAAAAAATTAAATGAAAAGACATATATGAAAAGTGATATCTTTACATCAGCAAATCGGTTTAATCTGAAGTTTCCAAATAGGAAAAACTAAAAACTTAGATTTCAACTTACGACTGAAAATAAGTTAAACTATTAGCACCTAAAGCTAAGCTAAAACATGCATATATGCTATTTATAAACCAATAAAGTCGTTGTATGTTAAAGCAAATAAAAATCATGCATTCTAGTTTACTCGATTTCGGATGTAAGGTAGAATAACATAATAAGAACACAAATCACTATATTGGAAGTTGTTAAAGAAGCAATGAATTTAAGAGGAGGAAGAACATATCAGAATTAAGCCATAGGAAGAAATAAAGATAGAAGACTGATTTTTGATATATGTATTTGCATTTCTATTCTCATTATATAGTCTACTTGTGCAATATAGCACAAGGTATAGTTTTTTACAACTAAATTTTCCCTGGTCACAGACAAAAGCATCATAAAAAATTAATTTTAATAATTTGTTGTAAATAAATCTAGCAGACATATTTTTATAAATCATATGCAGCTACGGTATACATCTTTTTGGAATTTTCATCACCCCATAACTCTAACATCAAACCTTTAATGCTTTAACCCATTTCAGCAGAAGTTATGAACTACGGGGTAATACTTCCAGTGGGATATGGGGTGTATTATTAAATTTACCAAAACACAAATACATATAGGATCTTTAGAAGGACTCCCTTGCCTTATTAACCTTACGCACCATGACCTTGGTAATTAGTTTTAGACATAATACATAATAAAATTAATAAATAGCTCTTTTAGTGTTTATATTTCCTTCAAAACTTTAAGTTTGCAATGCTATATCACTCTTTTGTCAACTATTAAAACATAAATAAAAAAATTAGATGTTTAGAACACAGTAAGTAAAAAATATTATTCTTTCTTAAAAAATGTCAATCAATTGGCAAAAAATGTAGATGTCAATATGTTTGAAATAAAAATTAAGAAAACGTCAAATTTCGGTTATTTGAACATTAGATATAGGCAAATACAAGTAATTAGTCTTGTGGATGATCCCATAATTAGTCAATAAAATATAATCTTTGACCAATACAAAGACACTGCATGAAAAGTGTCATAACACAGACCATATATTTAGAGTAGATCATTGGCCTAAACCGAAAATGCAAGAAGTCCAACCCAACAGTAGAAGGTAGAAACAATTAAACCATTATACATTTGGCAAGTCACATAAAAGCTTGCAGTTACCAAAATTTTCATATAATGCAAACACACAATGGAACATAACCTTAAAAATAGAAACTACAGTATATATAGTTAGTTTAATATACAGTACCTCTACTTAGTTGTTAGTGCCTTTTTGATCATTACACATTATGGATGATGATAGTTTGATCATTAAAAATTTAATAATATCATCAGAATTGTTAGGTGGATCACAATAAACAAATAAGCGTAAATTTTGCTTATACATGAAGTATATATTTGCAGAATAGGAAAACGTCAGAATACTAAGTAATAACAGAATCAGCTCGACCTTCTTTTGCTGTAATTAAATTGTAACGGTCGGGCAGCCATTTTCGGAATAGAGGTTCAACTGAATTAAAAAAGTAGGGCTTCGATTATCGTAAATACGTACCTGAAGTCGATGTCATGGTCTTTTCTGAATCACGTGTGGGCATCTTATAATGGCCGCTCAACTACTGAGAATTCCGCTGCTTCAAGTTCGATATGGCGGCGATGGAAGAGGGTTCAGAAGCGAGGAATTCTGAAGTAGGTGCCAGATCTAATTCGAGGGAAATAGACGTACAACGGCGGATGGTATTTTGGTAGCAGCTACGGGAGAAATCAATTTGAAGGGTATAACGTATAAACGATCACGTAATAGATAAGGACGGTTATTGTACTGAATGGCTAGGATTGAAACGTTGTACAGGTGTCGATTTGTGGATTTTTTGAAGAATCTGGATCTGAAAGGTCTGCGGGAAAAGATGCTTTCATATAATATAATAGATACCATAATCCAGAATATTAATACCACTGAAATTTTGCACTTCATATCATGTGAGTTCATTGGCGTTACACCAAATGAATTAAAGTTTTTTTCAATAGAACCTTGCAAAATGAAATCATTTACACTTTTTCAGCGACGTATTGCTGATCAAATAAAAATTGTTCCATTAAAACATCACCGAACTAGCCTTGCGTAGTTCAAATCATGATGTGATAGCTCATGCATTAAGAAGTGTAACTGCTGATTTTTTTTGAATTGGTCTTAAGAATAGTATAACAAGGTGCCTTTAGCATAATACCGTGTTGGAAAAATAGTTTATGTAATTCGTACAGGGTAACCCTTCAGGGTGAAACTAGTTTCATTCGTGATGAAAAAAGGGTTGGATTAAATTTTCCAACAATGTCCACAAAATTACGGAAAATCATTTAAAAAATTTAATTGGTTTTTATTTGTATCTTTGCGCTATTGTTTTACGATATGAATTTCATTAGTTCCTTTATGGATAAGAATGTGGGTAAATTCACATGTAATGAAAACTATATTTTGATCCAAACCTATAAGGAGAAGTTACTATGTAGCATCACAAGAGTCTTATGCAATGTGGGGATTTAAAATGAAGGTTGGTCCCAATTTGGATTACGCAAATTCATAGCTGTGAAAGGCGCGCCTAGGCGTGCGCCATAGCGCATGGTGCGGCGTGGCGTTTGCGTGACGCGACGCACATGAAAAGACGCGCCAAATGGCACACAACACAGAAATGGTGCACGACGCGAAATGACACGCCTTTTCTTTATTTTTTGTTTGCATTTCAAACTGTAATTACTACTACAAATACTTGTACCATCACTACTACTATTACTATTATATTATTATCATAATAACATGAAATGCGAATAACTTTGTTAATATATTTTTCAATTATATGGAAACATAATCACATGTTACCCTTATTAGCAGGACGAAATGGTGGAAACTCAAAGGAGATGCTTCACGGGTGTTTAAAGATAGAGTGATGGGAGAAGGAGCTTGGAATGTGGAAGGAGAAGCAAATGTCATGTGGAATGCGATGACAACTTGCATTCGGAGAGTCGCCACTGAGGTATTTGGGATAACAAGAGGAAGCAAGCGAGAACCCAAGGATTTGTGGTGGTGGAATGACGAGGTGCAAAAGGCTATCAAAGAGAAGAAGGAATGCTACAAATGCATGTACCGTCATAGAAGCGAAGAGAACATGCACAGGTACAAAGTGGCAAAGAAGACTGCAAAGAGAGCAGTTAGTGAAGCAAGGGGACGAACGTACGAAGATTTGTATCAAAGGCTAAGTACAAAGGAGGGCGAAAAAGACGTTTACAGAATAGCTAGGCTACGCGAGAGGAGGACAAGGGACTTCAATCAGGTTAAATGCATTAAGGATGAAACTGATAGACTTTTGGTGAAGGAAGATGAGATAAAGAATAGGTGGAGATAATACTTTGATAAGCTTTTCAACGAAGAAAGTGATAGCTCTTCGATCGAGTTGGAAGACGTAGCCGATAGCACCAATAGACATTTTGTGCGGAGATTTCAAGAAGCTGAGGTAAAGGGGGCGTTGAAACGTATGAAATCAGACAAGTCGGTAAGGCCTGATGATATTCCTATTGAGGTGTGGAGATGCTTTGGAGATGCAGAGATAAAATGGCTGACTAAGTTGTTCAACAATATTTTCAAATCAAACAAAATGCCAGATGAGTAGAGGAGAAGCATTTTAGTTCCAATCTTCAAGAATAAAGGAGATATTCAAAGTTGCACAAACTATAGAGGAATTAAGCTTATGAGTCATACAATGAAGCTTTGGGAGAGAGTTTGCGAGCAGCGTTTGAGGAGGTTGACAGGTGTCTCTAGGAATCAATTTGGTTTTATGCCGGGAAGGTCAACCACTGAGGCGATTTTCTTGGTTAGGCAACTTATGGAGAGATACAGGGAGCAAAAGAAAGATCTCCACATGGTTTTTATTGACCTGGAGAAAGCTTATGACAGAGTACCGATGAGGGTTATGTGGTGGACGCTAAAAAGGAAGAGAGTGCCATCAAAGTATATTACCCTTATTAAGGATATGTACGAGGGAGTTGTGACTAGTGTTAGGGCATGCGATGGTGAGACCAGAGACTTTCCAATTAACATAGGGTTACATCAAGGTTCGGCTTTGAGCCCCTATGTTTTCGCATTAGTGATGGATGAAATCACAAAAGATATACAAAGGGAGATTCCCTGGTGTATGCTCTTTGCCGATGATGTTGTGCTGATTGATGAAAGTAGAATAGGGGTTAATCGACAACTGGAGTTGTGGAGGGAGACCCTGGAATCAAAGGGTTTCAGGCTTAGCAGAACTAAAACAGAGTATATGAAGTGTGAGTTTAGCAGTGTCATGTCAGATGATGGAGATGTTGCCCTGGCCGGTAGAGTAGTACCCAAGAAGGAATCGTTTCGATACTTAAGATCTATGTTGCAGTTTGATGGTGAGATTGATAAGGATGTTAGTTTTAGAATTCAAGCAGGATGGGTGAAATGGCGACTAGCATCTGGCATTCTCTGTGATCGGAAGATTCCTCAGAAGCTTAAAGGAAAGTTCTATAGGACAACAATCAGACCTGCAATGTTATATGGTGCAGAATGTTGGCCTACTAAGAGGCAACACGTTCAGAAGATAAGTATAACAGAGATGTGAATGCTGCGTTGGAGCTGTGGGCATACCAGGCGAGATCGGATTAGAAATGAGGATATTCGGGAAAAACTTGGAGTTACACTTATTGAAGAGAAGTTAGTCCAATACCGCTTGAGATGGTTTGGACATATCCAACGTAGACCATACGATGCACCTGTATGCGCTGGAATTCTAGGTCGCGCCGAAGGCCCAAAGAGAGGTATAGGTCGACCTAAAATGACATGGGAGGAGATAATAAAGAGAGATTTAAGTAACTGGAGTTTATCGGAAGAGCTGGTAGTTGATAGGAGTGCATGGAAATTGGCGATCCATGTACCAGAACCATAGGTTTATATATTTATATATATATACATATATATACTTTATTTCACGTTTACTTAACCTTTTTACTTTTTATTTACTATTTTAGATTTTATTTCACTTTTATTGAACATTTTTACTTATTATTATTATTATTATTTTAAAAAATCCTTTATCGGACGACTTTTTATTTGATTGGTTATTTTAAACCCTTTATATATATGTATGTATTATCATCATTATTAATTTTATTTCATTTTAATTTTGGGTTCCATATCTAGCCAACCCCAACTTGTTTGGGATATATGGCTTTGTTGTTGTTGTTGTTGTATGGAAACATAATCACATCATTATTATTTTCTATTCGAGCGAGTGCATGGTGGTTTTGGATTTGGCAGTAGGAACCAAGAGGGTGAAGATATTTTGAATTTCGCTCTCTCTTTTGATCTCATGATTGCTAATACCTTCTTTAGAAAGAGGCAATCACATCTGATCACCTTCAGTAGTGGCCAACATGCTAGCCATATTGACTTTGTCCTAACTAGAAGAGATAGTAAACGAGATTGTGTTGATTGCAAGGTCATACCTGGAGAATGTGTCGTCTCACAACACCAGCTGTTGGTATGCGTGTTTCGTCTTCGGGTGGTGAAGGATAAGAAAGCGAAGATTAGCAAGACGAAATGGTGGAAACTCAAAGGAGATGCTTCACGGGTGTTTAAAGATAGAGTGATGGGAGAAGGAGCTTGGAATGTGGAAGGAGAAGCAAATGTCATGTGGAATGCGATGACAACTTGCATTCGGAGAGTCGCCACTGAGGTATTTGGGATAACAAGAGGAAGCAAGCGAGAACCCAAGGATTTGTGGTGGTGGAATGACGAGGTGCAAAAGGCTATCAAAGAGAAGAAGGAATGCTACAAATGCATGTACCGTCATAGAAGCGAAGAGAACATGCACAGGTACAAAGTGGCAAAGAAGACTGCAAAGAGAGCAGTTAGTGAAGCAAGGGGACGAACGTACGAAGATTTGTATCAAAGGCTAAGTACAAAGGAGGGCGAAAAAGACGTTTACAGAATAGCTAGGCTACGCGAGAGGAGGACAAGGGACTTCAATCAGGTTAAATGCATTAAGGATGAAACTGATAGACTTTTGGTGAAGGAAGATGAGATAAAGAATAGGTGGAGATAATACTTTGATAAGCTTTTCAACGAAGAAAGTGATAGCTCTTCGATCGAGTTGGAAGACGTAGCCGATAGCACCAATAGACATTTTGTGCGGAGATTTCAAGAAGCTGAGGTAAAGGGGGCGTTGAAACGTATGAAATCAGACAAGTCGGTAAGGCCTGATGATATTCCTATTGAGGTGTGGAGATGCTTTGGAGATGCAGAGATAAAATGGCTGACTAAGTTGTTCAACAATATTTTCAAATCAAACAAAATGCCAGATGAGTAGAGGAGAAGCATTTTAGTTCCAATCTTCAAGAATAAAGGAGATATTCAAAGTTGCACAAACTATAGAGGAATTAAGCTTATGAGTCATACAATGAAGCTTTGGGAGAGAGTTTGCGAGCAGCGTTTGAGGAGGTTGACAGGTGTCTCTAGGAATCAATTTGGTTTTATGCCGGGAAGGTCAACCACTGAGGCGATTTTCTTGGTTAGGCAACTTATGGAGAGATACAGGGAGCAAAAGAAAGATCTCCACATGGTTTTTATTGACCTGGAGAAAGCTTATGACAGAGTACCGATGAGGGTTATGTGGTGGACGCTAAAAAGGAAGAGAGTGCCATCAAAGTATATTACCCTTATTAAGGATATGTACGAGGGAGTTGTGACTAGTGTTAGGGCATGCGATGGTGAGACCAGAGACTTTCCAATTAACATAGGGTTACATCAAGGTTCGGCTTTGAGCCCCTATGTTTTCGCATTAGTGATGGATGAAATCACAAAAGATATACAAAGGGAGATTCCCTGGTGTATGCTCTTTGCCGATGATGTTGTGCTGATTGATGAAAGTAGAATAGGGGTTAATCGACAACTGGAGTTGTGGAGGGAGACCCTGGAATCAAAGGGTTTCAGGCTTAGCAGAACTAAAACAGAGTATATGAAGTGTGAGTTTAGCAGTGTCAGGTCAGATGACGGAGATGTTACCCTAGCCGGTAGAGTAGTACCCAAGAAGGAATCGTTTCGATACTTAGGATCTATGTTGCAGTTTGATGGAGAGATTGATAAGGATGTTAGTTTTAGAATTCAAGCAGGATCGGTGAAATGGCGACTAGCATCTGGCATTCTCTGTGATCGGAAGATTCCTCAGAAGCTTAAAGGAAAGTTCTATAGGACAACAATCAGGCCTGTAATGTTATATGGTGCAGAATGTTGGCCTACTAAGAGGCAACACGTCCAGAAGATAAGTATAGCAGAGATGTGAATGCTGCGTTGGAGCTGTGGGCATACCAGACGAGATCGGATTAGAAATGAGGATATTCGGAAAAAACTTGGAGTTGCACCTATTGAAGAGAAGTTAGTCCAATACCGCTTGAGATGGTTTGGACATATCCAACGTAGACCATACGATGCACCTGTACGCGCTGGAATTCTAGGCTGCGCCGAAGGCCCAAAGAGAGATAGAGGTCGACCTAAAATGACATGAGAGGAGATAATAAAGAGAGATTTAAGTTACTGAAGTTTATCGGAAGAGCTGGTAGTTGATAGGAGTGCATGGAAATTGGCAATCCATGTACCAGAACCATAATTTTTTTTTAAAGACTTTATTTCACGTTTACTGAACCTTTTTACTTTTTATTACTATTTTAGATTTTATTTCACTTTTATTGAAAATTTTTACTTATTATTATTTAAAAAAAAACCTTTATCGGACGACTTTTTATTTGATTAGTTATTTTAAACCCTTTGTATATATATGTTATTATCATCATTATTAATTTTATTTTATTTTATTTTATTTTAATTTTGGGTTCCATATCTAGCCAACCCCAACTTGTTTGGGATATATGGCTTTGTTGTTGTTGTTGTTGTTGATTATCATCAATGAGTTAATAACCTTACAATTATGTAATTGATTGAGCTTAGCATGTCGACATTTAGAACTGACAAGTTTTATTATCCAACATAGTTTAGATTTGTTTAAACATTGTCAGAAACATATAATGTAATGTATAAAAGATCATAAAATATTGCCTAGCATATCTGCAAAAGCAAATGAATGAAACTGAGAACCCATGAACGATAAATCAAGATAAGCAACTTTAGAGGAAGAGAAAACATTCTCAAAAAATTAACATTCAATTAGCTCTGAAACATACCTTTGAATAGGAAAAAAAATTGCATGTGTGAATATGTCCAATATCTTTGTACGATTTGTGTGCAACATAAAAATATTTCATTATTTGGTATTTTTTAAATACAATCGAGCATTAAATTTATCAGATTCAGATTTCTAGTTTATCAGTAATATGTATTATTATTTTGGATCTGAAAATTATTTGCGTTTGAAATTTTACGCTTTATGTTTTTTTGTAAAATACATAAAAAAATGGTTGCATATGTTTTAGAAAAAATATTGAATTTTTTGTTAAATATTAAATTTATTAAACAAATTAAACATGCACAGTAAATTAAAAAGGCGCACGCCATTTGCCCTGCCGTACGCCAAGGTTTCAGAGAGGGTTTTCGCCTTTTTGCGCCGTACGCCAAGGATTCAGAGAGGGTTTTCGCCTTTTTGCGCCATGCGCCATTAGTTACATTGCGCAAATTGTAGTATGTTGTAAATATACATGACTAGCGTATAAAGTGCAACTACCATTTGTATCTGTTTGAAATTTCTCCAAGTCCAAGAAATTATGAAATAAATGAAACACAAATAATTCATGAGAAATATATAATGAAATGATACTATAACCCTTTTACCAGTTTGAATTCAACAGACATCTCTTATAATATACAAAATATATTTTAACGCCTTTTTGGTTATTTGATTTCCTTATTTCTTTCATTAGAATTCACTTTAACAAATCATGATATTAAATAACAAATTGGTGGTTTTTATTAATTTAGACAATCCTATTAAACGATCCTCCTTTGTACAACGAAAATGTATTGTTTAATTTTTGCATCAAGGACATGGAATGCTTTGTTATATTTCCTCATGATCAACTAATTTTGGTACTAGTAGGCATGAGCTGGGCGTACAATGTAAACAAATACTTGCATAAAAAATTCAATACATCATATTTTGAAAATATCTCTAAACTTAGTTATTGATATTCTAAATCAAAGTTCCAAATTCTAACCATTTATGTCATACTTCGGTGATGGTTGCTGGAATCCCATCGAAAATTTAGTTTTGATTATATAGTTTAGAAAAATCTCTGATCTCAGGCTGTAAAAGAATAGAAATTATTCGGAACCAATGCAAATAAAAGACTAAAAAAAATGCCTATATTTCTCTTTGCTTCTCACCATAATTTTCAAGATTCCTCTTGATGTAGCGTATCGATTTCCACGTGGTTCTACCATAGCCATCAACATGTGAGCTGATTTTTTTATCTTGATAATTGGGTTGGTTACAAATGAGTTGGGGTAAACCAATAATCATGTTGGGTTACATGGCTTGGGGTTAATTTTCGATTCAGCTTGGTTACATAAGTTATGGTTGATTTGAATAAAACTCGAATAATCCATTTATTAAATGTGTTGCTATTTTGATATTAAAATTGTTATATAGTGTATTTTTTTATTAGAGCATGTATTTTGAATATGGAAAATGTCGTACAAATATATGTTACTATTGAACATTTATTAACACACTTATATACAAAAAATAACAAAAGTACCAAAATTTGCCAATTGGAATCATAGTAGAATTTTTGAAATGGAACCAAAATTTCAAATATTATTATTGATCAGAATGAAAATGTAAAACAAAACCTTGAACCACATTCTCCGTGCCATTCGAGCATGGTTATTACGGCGGTAAGTCGAGTCGAGTCGACAGAGGTCCAACTAGTCGACTAGTGGACTAGTCGTAGACTAGTCGAGACTAGTCGATAAATAAATAAATACATATATATATAATTATAAAAACAACAACTAACTAAAAAAAACAGCATCAACTAAAAAAAACAATAGCAGTTGGTTTAATTAAAAAAACAGCAGCAGCTAACTAACAGGAAATTATATTAAAAAAAAAGCAACGAAAAAATAAAACAAGGCATAAAAAACAACTTTTGGCTAATTAAACAGCAATAGTTTTTTTTTTGTTCGAATGCAAACAAATTGCTAACAGGAAATGTTTTTTTTTCTTTGGTTTTGGACCCAGTTTAAAACTAGTCGGTTAAGTCGAACCGCCTAGTCGTCTGACTAGTCGACTAGTCGGTCCTAGTCGCTCTAGTCGCCCGACATATTGACAAAATCCAAGTCGTGAATCCCAGTCACTGACTCAAGACCGACTTGTCGACTAGTCGCCGACTAGTCGCGACTAGTCGCTCGCCGTGATAACAATGCATTCGAGCTCTAATAAAAAAAATTGTTGAAAAATAATAATTATATATTGAAATTTTGTCAAAGACAAACAATAAACAGTCTTATCATTATATTGGCAGATGCCATAAAATTTATAAAATCTTCTTCCTATTTTCATGGTAATTTTGTTGATATCGTGCTATTCTAGAATGTCTCATTTTTTCTTGAGATGTTGCACAAGAATTGTTTCTTTAATAGAAAGAAAAACAAGTACATGTTCGAAAACGAAGGGAAATTTGTTATACACCCTTGCCAAATTTTAAAAAACCACCAAAAACTGTTCTTAAAATACAAAAATCACCCCATACTTTGAAAATACTGAATCAACATGACCAGATTATCCCCAAATCTAAGTTATTGTATCAACATCATTTACTCATGATAATAATTATTTCGTCAACATCATCATCTCATATTTTTTGATAGTCTTTAACGTAATTAACAACTACATCTAATAAAAAAAATTAAATCATCAAAGGAAGAAACTATAGTTGACACTAAAATAATTATTTTTGGGTTTACCCCAAAATAAAATAAAATAAAATACAAACAAGCGTCGCAATCAAATCAGTCACCTGAATCATGGAGGTTTATAATAAATATTTCATGATTGAGTATAAAATACTAAAATAGGGAGTAGTTCGTAATCTTCTTTGTGAAAAAAATAGGAATAGTAAATGAGTAAATTTATCAATCATCCTTGTTGTTTAATTTAGAATAATAAAAAAAGAGTATATTTTTTATAATTATTAACCATTTAGGTCAAAATCTTGTTCCGTTGAATAATAATCACAAAAAAAGAGAATCGCTGCAGTAAGAAGAAGAGAGGATAAGCGATAGGAAATATCAATTGAAAGTGGAATCCAAAAAAAAAAAAAAATCATAGTTTGAACTTACACTTACGAGCATCATTAAGTCTAGAGGGGAGGAGAGCAACAATGATTTGAAGAATTCAAGTATATGGCCGAACATTGCACATTTTTTCCCCCTTTTTTCTAATTTGATGTCAGATTTTCTTATCGAATTGCGAAGGAGAAGGGTTTTGTGCGTGATTAGTAAATGGGCGGAGATTAATATAATTGTTGGACTTGTATTTTAGATTGTTAATTTTTGGATCACTAATTTTATTAACCATTAATAAATGGGTCCGTTTGGCATAGGTCCCTGGAAAATTTCAAAATTAGGCTCATCTGGTTCTAAACTTATTGTAAATTAGGTTCCTATTTTTTGAAAAATCATCAAAAAAATCATGTAAATTCATTATTAAATAAAACACGTACACGCCAAAAAATTCAGGTGTTAAAACAATCAAAAACCACATCAAAACCCAAAAAAAAAAAAAAAACAGCGAAACAGCAAGTTTATGCATCAAAATATGCACCTATTTGTACATAGTTGCATACATTCATGCTTATATTTCAACGTAACATCAAACTGCAGTATAGATGCATACATGTATGCAGCTAAACAACAATATATGCATCTTTTTATGTATATATTCAAACATGGTTATCATGGCGGTAAGTCGAGTCGACAGAGGTCCAATTAGTCGACTAGTGGACTAGCCGATAAATAAATAAATATATACATATGCATAAAAATCCAAACATGTTCTTTCAGACATATCGCTACATCAGCACATCAACCTGCAAGATGTTGTTTCAATCTTCTAACGCCTGAATGCATTTGTTTACCACAAAAAATGCATTGAACCACATTCTTTTTATTTAAATCAGGTCAAAATCCATATTTCCATCCAATATCTGTTGATTTTGCCTTCCGCTTTGGATTCTTGGAGGGATCATGCGATTCAATATGCTGTTGGTATTTCTGCAGGCTGCAGCCATCTGCACACCAAAAAAAAAAAAAAAAACCAAAACAACAGCTCATTAAAAAAAACAGTACCTAAAAAAAAAGTAGCTCATTAATAAAAAGCATTAAAAAAACAGTAGCTGACAAAAACAACTCATTAAAAAAAAAAAATCCAAGGCTTGAAAAACAACTTTCGAACATTCTGCACTGTTTTTTTCTTCGAATGAAAAAACCAGCACACAGGGAAAAAACAAAACAACGAAAATAAAATAATACCTGAGTCAAATTTCGGGTTTCTGGAGAGAGGAGCTGGCACTGGAGAGGAGGCGGTTGCAGTGGAAGAGAGGAGGCGGTTGCAGAAGCAAGGCGGTGGCTCTAGATGCAAAGCGGCGACACAAGGTGAAGGCTAGAGGTTATTCGATTTTGAACTATCGGTTTTCTTCAATTCACCGTGTTTTTTTTTTGGTAACATCGAATAAGTATTTGAATTCGACGCTATCTTCTGACATGCTTTTTTTTCCGCTATGGATTGATCCCAGTTTGAAAATTGAAACCAGTCAGTTATAAGTCAACCGACTAATCGAATGACTAGTCGACTAGTTGCTCCATGTCGATCCAAGCGCCCGACATATTAATAAAATTCATGTCCAGAGTCCAAGTCGGTGACTCATGACCAATGTTTTAAAACACAAAAGGCGTACGAGGGGCTTTTTGGGTCCGTGAGGCGAGGCGTAAGCCTCGAAGCGTTGAGACGTAAGCCTCTCGGGTAGAGAAAAAGCACAATACATATACTTAATTTTTAACCACTTTAATGCAACATTCCGTTTGTTCATTTTAAATTAACCTAGCCAACAATAGAAATTAGGAACCAACTAAACAAGGGCTTTTCGGGTAAGCCTACATTAATTCAAAATGTTTGTCTACACATATTATACAATCTTTTTTATTTTCATTAAATAATTAAAGTTTAATGACACTTATCTGTGTCAATATCTGCAATTAAAGATAAACAGACTTTTAAGTCATATGCCTCAACTGCTTGAGGTTTGCGAATCGTAAGCTTTATGCGCTTTGTATGCCTCAAATTTTTGAGGCGTAAGCTTTAGAGGTAAAAAGCCTTTTGGAAAGCCTCAAGGTGTTTTATCTCTTATTTCTTCGAGGCGAGCCTTGAGGCGAGTATCGAGACGAGTTTTTTTAAACAATGCTCACGACTGACTGGCCGACTAGTTGACGACTAGTCGCGACTAGTTGGTCGCCGTAATAATTGTGTATTCAAATCTGACATGTTTTTTCAAGCATTCGCGGTTTCCAAACATTGTTGCATACACTTATACGCTTATACAAAATACACGCATACATTCATGCGCATATTCAGAAGCCTTCATCCCTTTTAAATTTGTTGCATACATGTATGCATATATACCAAGGTTTTAAATCTTGGATATCGGTCGCGTTACGTCTCGGGGATTTTGTAGACTTGATCTTGTATCGGAGGAGACCTCGGACGAGATGAGTCTAACTCGGGAGTTCATCTCGGGTCTGAAAATTCATATCGGAACAATAATAGGGTACATGATATGTTAAAAAATGATATTTTTACAAAATGATTTTTGTGAATGCTATAAAAAACGTAGTAACCTAAACTTGAACTGCAAAATAATTTCATTATTCTTTATTTTGCAAAAGATCGTTCATACTTTAAATATGCTTAAAACATTAATATTGTTAGACATAAAACATTAAAAAGATCCAAAACATTAAAAAATTCAACATAAATAGACCATAAAATAAAAAATTTCGTAGGTAACATATATGTAAAAAAGACGAATATAAAAATCATAAGCATTGTAGAACATATATGAACATACAAAATGATCATTTAACATGCAAAATGTATAATAACAAAAGATTATCATAGTTAGATTTGATTTTTTTTTTAATTATTATTCTGGTTTAGACACGAATTTAATTTTTAACCAAAAAACTAAAATCTCAGACGATATTCCAATATTTCATCTCGGCCGACATATCGTTCGATATTGCAATATCTCGGGCGATATATTCGAAAGGAGATTTAGAGTGATATTTGTTGTTTCGTTTCGGAAGGAGCCCAAAACGAGATATCATAGGAGTTCTCGGACGATATTTGCGAAATGTGAAATAGTGATATATACAGAATAGTTGCATTCATGTATGCGACTATTCGTAAGACATGCATCTCAGTTCAACTTTGTATGCATAGTATACATGTATGCAGCTATTGGTAATAGTTGCATACATGTATGCGTATATTGGTCTAGATTTTCAAAAGAAAACGCTGGATGAATATATGCATATATGTATGCTACTATTGGTAATAATTGCATAGATGTATGCAACTTTTTTTCTTCGAATGCTTCTGAGATTATTTCCGATTTTTTGAATTTTTTTTAACTGATCAGTGCAAAAAATTCCTTTAGAAAACACGTAAGTCCAAAAAGAAGGACCCGCTTTACATTTCAAACTTACCCTGGATGTTGTTCTAATTTGAAACATAAACAAAGACGTTAAGTCTAATTTCCACTTAATAAATGCTGAGATTCTGAATGTTAGCCCATTTTGCCATAATAGATAATGCATTCTTGTTCTTAACGGATGTAAAATAAATGGGGATTAGAAGTTATCCACTATTTTTTTTATCAACTATATATGATTTGCAACGTTTATCATCACTGAAAATACATGAATGTGATATCAGGACCGAAACTAAAATAAAAACCGAAACTTTAGAAATTTGTCAAAACTAATAAAATTTCAAATGATCAAACCGGGGTCGAAATTGAGTTCTCAAACCTTGTTGTTAACTACTACTTCAATGCAAACGTTGAAATTATGGATTATGAGAAACACAAAATTCTTCCATTGACCCTTGATTGACGGAACTATAAAATTGAAGAGGCTTCCATAAATGTGTAATGCATTTTCCATTTCATGAGAGTGGAGTCAATCCTCTGTACTTGTTTGTAAGTAGGTGTGAAAATTCGACCGGTTCGGTTGAGTTTGAGATTAAAAAATTTCAAATCAAATTGGAACTGAAAATTTTAAAATCAAACCGAACCGAAATAATTTCAGTTAATTCGGTCGGTAACCGATTTAATCGAACTTGAAGGATTTGTTATTATTCAAATGATTAATCCACTCAAAGTAAAATATAAATTTATGTTTGAAGAGATTTTGTTTAATAAATTGTATGCTTATACTAAAATTTGACTTATTTTAACAAATGACCTTTGTATTTTATCATCAAATCAATTATTTGAAGTATTACAATACCATAAAATTAGATAGTTAAAAGTTTGGTTAATTCGGTTAAACTGATAACTAAATTTTATTTTACAAACTTAATTGAAATCGACTTAGTTTCAAAACTGAACCGAACCGACTGAAGTGGACCGGTTCAGTTGGTTATTTCGGTTCTAACCGAATAATTCTCATCCCTATTTGCAAGGGAAAAAAGGTTAAACTGATAAGATAACCAATTTTATTTATTTTACAAACCAAATTGAAATCGATTTAGTTTCAAAACCGAACCAAGCCGACCAAAATGAACCGGTTTGGTTGGTTAATTCGGTGCTAACCCAATAATTCTCACCCATATTTGCAAGGAAAAAAAAGAGACTTATCTTTACCTCCCATTTGATTTTATAATACTATTTTCTAATTTATGACCGACATTTGAGATAAAAAATAGTTTGCGTAACCTTTTCCCCCATTTGGGATGCAGTTATGACGTCGTATTTTCAGTTTCAAATGCAAGATTACCTTGGTCTTTCTCAATTTCAAATGTTAGGCTCTAGATTGTCTGGACGGAGACAACGTGTTCGAATCCCCTTGGCACCAGTTGCTTTTAAAAAATTGTACTGTATTGTTGTTTGTTGTGTACATTGAACATGATTTTGTGCATCAGCTGTGACATTTTAAACATTTTACTATTTCGCGCGCAATTTATCGGGAAAGCGGATAGTAAACACAGCTAGTAACAAGAATGCAATTGTTTTTTGTATTAAATAATATGACTACTTTTAATAAATACCTTTTTGTAGACAAGAAATTATGACTTTTTTTTATATGGACTTCATTATGACCGAGTTGTTGATAAGTTAGCAACAAATAAATATGCAAAACTATTAACGTATGCACAGATAAGTTGTTATGACCCAACAACATGTTGGATCATTATGGAAGTTTTTTCTTTAATGAAATTTTGTATTATTTTTTTTTTCCAATAAAGGGCTAAGTTCCTTTATATGGTGGTCTAATATTTTCTCATTTATTACTCTCATAATAAGCTGTATTTTCATGGATCATTATTGGCATGTGATTATAATATGTTAAAACATGATGCAACTCTTTCAATGAATATACAAGTTTATTGTTTTAATGGCTGAGTACTATTACGACGTTATATTTTGCATATGAAACTTTTATATTCCGATGTACTCTTTAATGAACCGCTAGTATTATATAGTAAATCACGTTATTGCAGTACAATTAGAACATGACATCATCAATGACCTGTCTATTTTATTGTGCAGCTAGCTATTGTGCATCATTTTTTTTTGTCACTACGTGTGTAGCACGCATGACAACCTAGGCACAACACCTATTCTGAATTTAATGGTTATGAATGATAACTGTCCGTTCTGATTCTTTTTGCTTACTATGTTAAATCAAATGGGAGATATGGTTAGATTCTTCATTTGCTAGTCAGCTAAAGTAGCACTTGATTTCTGTTTTACAATGTCAGTTATGTTACAATAACAGTTCTATATGGCTACCATGTTCATAACCTAACTTACTATATATTCGGATTTCAGAGATGCATCACGGGCATTTGTTTCAGGCAATTTTACAGGTAAAATTTTGATCATGCTATAAGTTTGCTTATTGAATCATGAAAAGTTACAATATGTGGAATCTTAATATTGAATCAGCATCTTGAAATTTTGTATGCAGTCATTTGCATCATAATACCAATTTGTTTACTGTACCGTCTTTTTCCCAAGATAATTTTGTTGTTGTTGTTGTTGTTGCAATTTTCTTTTAGAATTTTAATTCAATATATTTCTGAAATATTTGGTATTTACTTAATTGTGAGCATAATTTTGTATTATAAATATATGTTTTTCAAGTACATTTCTTTTACACCATTGAGTGTAAGATAGCATGTCACGACACATTGTGCTTCTTCGCACTTAGCTGAGGTGGTGCTTTTCCCTTGGATGGGTCCTTGTAAGGGGAAGAGTATACCAGGACAACGTTGACCTGAATTATACTGCATATGGTTGTTTTGTTCTGTTTTTGAAAAATTTGGTACTTAGATGGTAACCACATGTCTTACGTAGTATATAAAAGGCCATATGGCAAAAAAGTTCGAATCCCGCAAAGCAAGATCCGAATCTGCGACACCTCACGTCATGTCAAAATGCTAATCACTTGGACAATTGTGCTAGTCTAGTTGCTCTGGTTGAATCAGTATAACACTTAATAAGACAATTGCATTTAATACACTGTTAACATCCATACGTATTTCAGGTCGATTAAAAGTGAAGAAAGTGAAAACTATGGAGATGAGGAGGATTGTTTCTTCTTGTTGCACAAAAATAAGTATTTTGTAGGTTAATCCATTAACAATGTTCATTTTATCTATTCCTTTGTTCTTATCAAACAACTTTTTAATTTACAAACATACTATACGTTTAAATAAGGGGAATACTAAGGTTTTTTCTTCCTTTCTAGACGCGGAAAAAATAAAATATGTTTTACCTTAACTAGAATTTAAAGAGGTATAAAATTGCCCCTTTATTCTATTCTTCACAGTTAAATTATATTAAAATACAAATTTTAGAATAGATTAAAAAAAAAAATTATAAGGTCTAGTTGGATAAATTTCAAATATTAGATACTTCAAGATTAATAGTTCTTTAAATTTCTTGAATTTGAAGAATCAATAGTCGAAACTTTTGATAGCAAAATTTGAGAATCTCCAAAGTCTGCCTAATACAAATTTACTAATTTCAAATGATTACATTCTCAAACTTCAAAATATTCAAATTCATGGATACAAGTTAAAAAAAATAGAAAACTCTAACTTTGAAAAACGAGCGTTACGGCATGCGCTTCGCGCGTGATTGTTTTCGAGCGTTACGGCATGCGCTTCGCGCATGATTGGGACACTTGCTTCGTATATGAATTGTTTTTCTACACACTATACATTTTTAACACATTTAGAAAATGAATTGTAGAAATATTTAGTTATATATTTGCATTGAAATCATGCGTAGTTACTTTTATTTTTTATTTCTAAGATGTAATATCTATTTTTTTATTATTTTTAATTTTGATTTGTATTATTAATTGACGAAGAGCGATTTTGTAATGGAAGTATATTTGTTAGATCCTACTTTTAAGTGATATTAAGATTTTTCAATATTTGTATAATGACTATTTGAATTTTAAAGAAAGTTAATCGTTAGATCCTAGTTTTAAGTGATATTAGATGGGCATTTTTGATAGTTCACGCCGATACCAAAAAATTATGTCACTAAAGATATAAAACTGTTACTAATAATATTGAAATATTAAAAAAATTAAATGTCAAAACTTACAACTCTAGGAATAAAAAGGTAGAAAATTCAAAAATTTTAGCATGTTAATATTTTTTGAAATGTAAAATCTAAAATAGAGTCTAAATGTAGTCAAGTTTGAAAAAAAATACAAATATTTAAAATGTTATTAAGAAAATTCTAATTTGAATATTTTGAACATATGAAATTTATTTGCTAGACCTTACTTTTATTTGTTTGTCGTCATGCATGCACATGCACGTAGATGCATTTACCATTTATTATTATTATTATTATATATATATATATATATATGTATGTATGTATGTATGTATGCATGTATCGATGGATCAATCGTACTTAGCCTATTTTATCGCCTACGTTTATGGATCATTTTCTTTATATACCGAACCTATGCTTATTCATTTCATTTGTTTTCTTTTCTACCTTAAGAGCTTTCTTAATCGAGCACACCATTGCCGATCTTCCCTTCGTTGACCCATCATCACTTCAAGCCATCGCTTCCATCTCTTATCATCAGCATCGCCAAAATCAGCTTCGTTCCTTGAATTTCAAGCATTGAACTATTTGAATATCCCCAAGTCCAAATTTGAGCATTTTCGATCCCAATCAGATCGTTTTGCTTTAGGCAGGCGATGGTGTGTCCTGGGGATGATCGTCGTCGATTTGAACCTTAATCATAATCGACCCGATGGAACACCACTGTTTTGCGATCCTTTCCCGACCTTACTTGGGTATTTTAACTAGAAATTGAATTTTAGAGGGCTCGTCTGGGAAAACTGGAGACTTAGTCAAAGCAAAATGCATTTTCCTTGGGAATGACTTGAGCTTAAGTCCTATGAGCTTTGACTCGAGTCGGCCTCGAGTCCTACTTGTAGCAAACTCGGACTTCTCACAATGATCCTAATTTCTAGTGTAAAATTGATCGAACACACTCAAAATATATAAATGGAGCTCCAACAAATTTGGTTGAGTTGTGATCGATACTTTATGATTTACTGGGATGTTTTGTAATAACGGTCGTCTTGAAAGCACATTGACACTTGAACGAGTTGCTTGTCAATTCTTTATACAAAATGATGGATTTGAATTATGTGACATCAGTTGCACACACCGTACACTTTAGATGCCCAAGTTGCATAACTTTAACTGCAGCTATTGTCCTTTGACAATGTACGAGATTCTGTTGATCAACAAAGGATATACGTCAGTTTCGATACATCGACTGCACATGTCTCTCTTTCCAACATAGAGATTAAAGCTTTTAATATACCTGATATCTCTTATGTGTGGAGCTTTTAATAATTATAAATCATAAACGTTCCTCGTGTTTTTCAACAATGACATGCCCTTTAACGATCAAGCTATGCTGAGTTCGATACCAAATCTAGCTTGACGATATTGCAAGCGACATGACTTGCTCCTGCACCATCTAGATCTCAGTCGTCTAGTCACCGAACGATGCAGCCTTTAGAAATAGTTTCCTTGATATTGGTTGGAGAGCCTGCAATAGGAGTCACACCTGATATTGATACAGGAGGTGCTATTATTTTGAATGATCATCGGGATTCTCCACCTTTAAAGGTTAACAAAGCTACTCTTAGGAGGATATGCGAGAGACATGGTATTCCCTTTGACAATGTTTTAGCTTTGCGTGCTATCAGTGAGCACATATTCCGCTAGGGGGATACATAGGCTATAGTCGATACATGTGCATGGTCAAATGTATTCACCATCCAACCATTTTATTTACACTGTCCTGCAGTTTATGAAGCTCGCCCCAACCCAATTGCATTTGAACAACTATGTTTTCCTGAACAACATGTACATGATCTTTATCTGTCATTTGAATCGAGAGCCTAACGCCGAAAATATTCGTTAGCTATATAACTTTAAGTGTCAAAAGGGGGCTCCTTCATTCACTTTGTTAGAACTTGCCAGAGGTTGCTAGTTGGTGTTGGACCTTTGAACATGCTAAGCTAATTTAAGGATGAATTTTCCTTTGTACGTTGCCCATTTGGCTTCACACAAAAGCTATCTGGACGTAAGTCTCATTCTCACTTTTTTTTACTAGTACGAATGTTATAGCTTTGGCTATATATTTCTGCATTTGCAGGTAATCTAGAATACCCAGGCGGCGCAACATTAGCTAGGACCCTCGCAACTCTCCATCAGGTCCCACTCGAAGAAAGAGAAATGAAGTTTCTTCTCATGGTCAGAACTTGGGTGCTTACCTCTTAAAGGAGGGCCCACAACGTTGGCCATGCTGCAAAAGTTAAGGATGAGGGTTATTCCTTGTAGGAGCTCTACGCCGTTGCATGTCTCGAAGAAGGTTATGATGTGCCCCTTGTTCCGAACTCCATTATTGATCCTTAGACAAGTCAAAAGGCTGGTGGTAGCAGTGAAGAAAGAATGGATCATGTCGAGAAAGACAACGATAGGGGAGACGATGACGGTGTTGACTTTGGTCACAAGTCCCCCAATAATGATAGCGAAAATGCTAATGTGGCGCCTGTATCTAGATGGCCAACATGGAAGTCATTAATGAGCTCCAAAGGGAGCTTTTCTGTGTGCAATATAACAGCCAAAAGTCCAACTAGTCAACCTCCATTCATGCTAAGATAAAAGGTATTTATAGATGCAGTTGTTGGGCATCAGCCTAAAATTTCATGTCCTGAGAGTCGCGCCGATCCCGTGATCGAAACAGCTCCCCGGGAGTTGGCCAAAATCCGAGAAACTCTAGAAAAATCATATCTTGGGTTCGAACGTTGAAAAGCAGTGATCCGTGTGTGTTGATCCTCCAGAATAGCATGATCCGCACATCTCGGTCACTTGCCAGACCAGTTCCAGAAAATTCGTATCCTAGGGTGGGATACGAATTCGGATCTCAAGGTGCCGAATGCTCAACCCAGAGATGCTGTGTTTATACAACATGGTTTTATGAATTACCCTACTTTATAAGGTATAACTATTTAGTTTTTCACGCTAGTTACATAACTGACTTGGAGTTTATTGTTTTTCCACCTAAACTTTGGATGCTCATATTTTTCACATGGACAGTCTGGTAGTTAAAGTTTGTAGATTTAGTCTTGAAGTCATTTTAGAGCAGGATCTGGATTAGAGCTGGAGTTGTGTTCAGAGCATATTATTTCTTCCGCTGGGCTTAGTTGGTTCCGCTGTGTATTCTCCGATGTACTCTGATATCTATTTTACTTTGATGTAAAAATTATTGTTATGATAATGAAAAGGTTCTTTTGTTCCGTTCCAATGTGTAAGTACCCCTAACCATCCGTTTTTTAGAACGTCTCGAGTTGGTTTAATTATCTTGTTGAAACGGGCTGAAAAGCGGGTCATTACATAAAATTCAAAAATCCTTTGAATAAATCGACTAAAAAATCTGGGGTGTTACAGACTAGTATAAAAACTAAGAACATATGATAATTTATTGTTATTCAGCCTAGTCGAGTGCTTACGTCCACTTAATCTTATTATGGTTAGACTTGTCACAAATGATTCTACAATGATTTCAAATTCAAAACGCAAGCTATATTTGATTTGGTAGCAATTAATAGGAAGGTTGGTTCTGTTGAGAGAGAAAAATAAAAAGAAAAGCCCAAAGTGTAAGAGCCCAAAAAGTCATTTTCATGTTTTCCTAACTTTCATATTTATAGTTGAAATCCCTTTGCATAGTCGTGATCAGGGAAGACTCGATGAGAGATCAGATCCACGAAGTAAGGAAGAAACAACGAGTCACAATCGAGCAATAAAATCATATTGGTACAAACAAAATATGACCAGTACCGAGCATGTTTGCTTGTAAGTTGTAACTGTTGTGTAAGTCATCCCCTGCTTACGTAGACTCCAAACTTCCAAGTTCATATGTGGGACCCTCTTGAAGATCAACTCAGTATCAACCACAATCGTGGTCAGTATTGACCATGTTGGTCTTACACCAGTTCTTCTGAAACTGCTTGTGCAACCTTGTTTTGTCACCACAAGCATTCCCTAAGTTATTGATTTCACCTATCTCAATGTTCAGATTCACTTGGAAGTTGCTCAGTTCATATGCTGGATAACGACTTGATAGTTTGTTCTTCAATCTTGATCCTAAATTCCGTAGAACTATCATAGCTACTTTTAAAGTTAGGTAAGAACAGTGAGGAATGTTGATTGTAGTTCTTTGAATTTTGTGTAACCGTTGGCGAGCTACAACTAATCTTGTCAAGTTACTACTCCCAGTGACGGATCTATGTTAATGGAACCCTGGGCTAAAGCCCAGGTCCTTAATAAGCAACATATATTACTTTAGCCACTAAAAGGGATTATATATTACTGCAGCCATGTTGTTGGTTCTTTAGCTCAAAAACGAACTAAAACTACTTCACAAATTATAGCTTTGATGTCGGAAAAAGTAGTGAAATAATATGTTCATTTAGGTGATAGCAAATGCTTAATTTATTACACCATTTATTCATTATTTTGTTCTCACCTTTCATCTTTCTGTTCATATTGCGTATTGAAATTTAACTTGTTTGTTCCCACATGCAAGTATACTATTTCATTCACCTTCCTAGTGTTATGAAACTAGACATTTTTTAGTTTAACAACTGTTTTCCATTCTTTTCTGTATTTAGACGAAGTAGCAATATTACAATAGCCTAGGATGATGACAATTCCTGGCTCAGTCTCTGATTACTCTGGCGTGGTTTTGGAAAGGGTAATTTATTTTGTTAGAAAAAAATGTATCTGTTGTCAAATGTAAACAAGAAGAGTAGGCATTGGTTTTAAAGAACTAATCATTTCTCTTTTGTTATAAAAGAAGGTTATAAAAACCATGATAAAATCGTGGTTACAGTTGCAAATATAGTAAGGATTTACCGTAGAACTAGAAGAAACAAAAGTTCTTTCCATTTAAATTTTAAGCTATAAGAAAACACAAAATCGCAACCAGATGGCAAAATTGTGAAAATCGGATGTTAGACGGGGGACACGGGCTAGGGATTAATCATCTTAGCAGGAATTGACCAAAACTAGGCATCTTTAGTGACTAATTTGGCCCTTGTATATTTAAGGCAAAAACAAATTTGATTTATTTTATCTTCAGTTAATTTTCATGCTATTTGGCAAGCATTGTTAATTCTGAATTGTTTATGACTGAACACAAACAATATGATACTAAACCGTTTCTCTATATCCATGCAAACAACATTAAATGTAAACCGTAAGCTCAAAAGAAGAGGTAAATAATCAATATGGATGCTTCAACAAAGTGGTGCCTAAAACAAATGAACCTCAATCAAAATTAGCTAGGCGACCCACATGTATTAGGGTACCCAAGCAAAAATAGGCGGATCTAGTTGTGAATTAGCAGACCTAGACGGATCTAGGTGGATCCTGGTGTTTTGGCTGCCGAGAATGGGCATCTAGGGCCTAGGCTTCTTATATAGGCTGACATCCCCTTCCTAGCAACACTTAAGCGGCATATCAATTTTTACAGCAGTCCAAACAGTAGCTAACATATCAATTTAGCTACTGTTTGTGTTTCAGAAATGAAAAAAAAAATAAAAAAATTTGAATTTGTCACCAACCATTTTTGGATTGGCTACAATGTGTGTGTGTGTGTGTGTGTGTGTTTTAAACCCCTCTAATTGGTTTTCATTGTTCTTAAATTTATTTGATATTACGTCTTACTCTTCCAACTTTCTTCTATTCTACTATTCGGTCTCAGAAGATTACAAATTTTTTCCAGTGTTTGTGTCTAGACAATATTAACATATACTTCAATATATCTTTTTTCTATGAGCAGAGGATGGGTTGACTGATTCATTGCATGGCCTTTCCAGTACTGAGGTATTTAAACTTTAAATTTCTATAGGCTTGTTTCACATTCTTGTTTTGTTAGATTTTCCTTAATTGAAACTCAAAGAACACTAGATAAAATATAATAATGTATGTTAGTGGCGTTACGGTAGCGATTACTATTATAGATACAAAAATACATGGCATATTATTGTTTGTGTCTAGACAATTAGGACCTCTCTTGTTCCAAAAACCATTGATGTACCGATGATTAGTATACTAATAAATCGGCAACCATTGGTCGTTGATGATAAATTTACCATGTTTTTAAAGCAACAACACGGCTTGATTTGTTTAGAATGTTGAATGATGAATTCCAAAAAGTTGTTTGTATTTTTAAGATTTTTGATTGAAATTAATGCAAATGTCTATTTTGACAATACTGCTCTTTATATTATTAGGTTACTCATGTGGTAATTATTAAAATTATAACGTTAAATCGTAAATTTAATTTTTTTGATAGTTTTACACACACACACACACACACACACACACACACACACATATATATATATATATATATATATATATATATATATATATATATATATATATATATATAGGAAAGTCTATTTGGACACAAGAATTTGACACATCGAGGGACACAAAATCTCAATCATTAGATTGCTGCCTGATTTACATCCTTCACATGAAGACAAATTGATCTAGTAGCTGAGATTGTGTCCCATGATTTATGTCAAAATTTTGTGTTCAATTAGCCGCTTCTATATATATAAAAGTTCGAGAACTCGGTTTCGGTCATTTCAAAATTTATTGGTTTTGGTCAACTTCAATGGCTTCGGTCCAAATATTGGTTTTTCTTATTTTTAATAAAAAACAATGATAAACATTGCAAATCCGTATAAAAAGTGTACAGAAATAATGTAACGTGCAACACTATTAGTATTACATCCGTGAACTATTTCTTAGAGCTACACATGAATTGTCTTTGTAGTTTTCTTCAATATTTTGTATTGCATAATATGATGGATAATCATATTGCATTTGTTACGGACCCATAAATGCCTCCAATATATTGTCAAATGATGATGATTCTTTATTTTGTGTTATATACGTACATTGTCTATCTCGAGATGTCAATGAACGTTTCGTTTGTTCCATTGTATGAGTTTCCATCTGTACAGTCATGAGGAGAATGTCTATAGTTTGGTGGATCATTTGAAGTATATGGATTGTAGTGTTCATAATTATGTTGATGTCCGTATTCAACATTTAAATTATTATCTTTTCTGTTAGGAATGCCGCTTGTACCTCTTCTTGAATATGTTTGAGTTGGTCTACGCGATTCACCACCAGAAACAGAACCGATGCCATAATTACTTGTTAAACCCACACCACTTCCACCAGCATTACCATGGTCATCACTTGACAAACCACTACTATTTTCATGCTTTGACTGCCTAATACCCGTGCACGTATGCCATCATCATCAGCTATTACGTAATTCAATGTATTGTTCATGCAAGGATCGTTGTCTAACAATGATGGTTCGACTTCAGTAGTTCACTCTGCTTACGGATCCTCTTTGTTGAATATATAATCAAGATTGATCAACTAATTGTTAACCATCACACATTAGCGTGCAATCATATTCAACCTAGAAATTGTGTAACGTTTTAATATGTTGTTCAGTTTCTTCTATTTCCATTTTAAATTATGAGTGTGATATTTCATATGTAGTAGGTGGATCGATACCACGATCGCTTTCAGCAATCGCATCAACCATTGTCGCATAATACATACTACTAGCCAAGGTTTGAAAATTCGGTTTCGGGTTCGTTCATTTGAAAATGACATAATTTCGATCGATTTCGGAAATTTTAGAAGTTTTGGTTTGGTTTCGGTTTCGGTCCTGTTTGTTGTTTTTAATGGTTTGTTAACGAAAATGCAACAGTTACTCATCTAGCTAAAATATAAAACATAGTCTAATCCAATATTTTTCTATCAAATTAAGCAAATTTAATTTGGATTTAGAACTATTACCACATTAAAGTAGATAAACCAGCCCATCCCTGTTTATTTTGTTACTTTCAGTCTTAATTTAATAAAAGTAAATGCTAACAGTGTTATATAAAAACACAGGCCAACTAAAAGATCTATTTTAATTAGCCACATAGCGTTTAGTCCCTAGGTTTACAAAAACCGCATCCCCACTAGGGTATATTGTACAATTAAACGAGAAACGGTAAGATCAAAGATGACAAAAAAATCGAATGGATTTTTATCTCAATCTCCAACCTCAATTACTACTTGGAATTGACGACATGCTTGAAATACACGAAGACTGCATCTCGAACTCAAATTTGGTTAGCAATTTACTGTTTTTCCTATTTTTTCGTTGAATTTTCATCTACTTCATCATTTATTGTTCTTCCTCTTTGCTATTTTTTTTTACCGTTGGCCAGCAGGACGAGATTTTAACCTAATCTTGTCTCGCTACCGGCCGAAATCGAATCGAGATGGTCGGAATCTCGAGGTTTCGGCGGAAACTTTAAACCATGCTATAGCAATGTTGTGTGAAACATGATTAAAGAAAAATTTAGAAATTGCTCGACCTATATGTTTTTTTGGCATCTTTAATACATTTCGTTGCCTTTTAATAGATGGTTGAGTTTTGCCTCCTTATTTTTGCATATATGAGTCGATTCTTCCAACAACATAAGTGTCAAAATCGTCATCTGCTCAGATAGGTTTTCCACGTACATTGCCCTCTGTTTGATTTGAACTACCATCCGATTGTCCAGTGGTATGAGATCTTCGCAAAATCTTTGCATCTCTGCGTCTCTGAATGCATCCCTGCTCTGTCGCATGACATGTTGCAATTTTTCATCATTTCCGTTCTCGTTGTCTGATACTTGTTGCAGTCTGCTTATTAATTCCTCCAGTAAGCGTTGCTTTTCTAATTTTCCTTTGCTTCGTTCATTTTTTGAGCAATATGCGATCGTATATGTTGTTTAACTTCTTTAGAGACAATTAGACATGCTGATACGTTGTTGCCTACTCCTGGCAGATGTTCTTTAAAGCATGTCACACCACCACTGTTAATTACTTTATTGCAAAAAATGCATTTTGTTTTCCGAAGATTGCCATCAATCGTAGTACCATAATTCCAATTCCAATCAATTTCAGTTCGATTTGCTATAACATACCTAAGATTATAAATAAATGATACAACATAACCATTTATAATTAAACAAAAGTCAATCCTAAGCAATTCAATAATCCAAACAAAATAGAAAATTAAAAAAAGAATAATAAACATTCGTTGAAGTTGTGAAAATTCAACGTTCTAGTTCAATATTTCGGCAAAGTTCAATGACCATATCTAATATTCAAGTCCAAAGTTCAATATTCTAGTCCATATTCAGAACGGCATATTCAGGTTAGTTCAACGCGTTCAGGTCCATTTACATATGCAATGTTCAGGTCAGTTCACTATGAAACTTGAATGTGTTCGGGTCCACATGCAATTTTCAGGTCAATTCATGTTGAAAAAAAGCAATACTATTATTCAACAACATATCAAATATGCAGTATTCAATTCAATTCACATTAAAAATAAAAAAAGCAATGGAGTTAACATGTTACATATGCAAATATAATAGGATACATAATGGATTGAACATAATGCAAGAAGCCCAAAAAAATGAAAAGCCAGTCAAAGTTTGACTGTCAAATATCTATTAATGCATTCATCAATCTTTCCCCTTACTCAGTAGTTCTTCTCGCAAGAGGGAAAAAGGAAAAAAAGAGCGCACATGGAAAAAACCGATGGCAGTAAAAATAAATTAAGGAAAACATATATCGATAATTCACCTACGATGAAATCGTTTGTCGATTGGCTCGATTTCGCATATTCTATGCATGGTTTCTTTGAATGGGAATATTGCTGAAGCACAATATTCGATTGTGAAGGTTGTTGAAAATTGGTGAAGAAGAAATTGTGGTACGTTATTATCTTCGATCATTTATTTATAGGCAAAGTTCAATATTCTAGTCCATATTCAGGATGACATATTCTGGTCAGTTCAACGCATTCAGGTCCATTTACATATGCAATGTTCAGGTCAGTTTACTGTGAAAGTTGAATGTGTTCGGGTCAACATGCAATTTTCAGGTCAATTCATGTTGAAAAAAAGCAATACTATTATTCAACAACATATCAAATATGCAGTATTCAATTCAATTCACATTAAAAATAAAAAAAGCAGTAGAGTAAACATGTTACATATGCAAATATAATAGGACACATAATGGATTGAACATAATGCAAGAAGCCCAAAAAAATGAAAAGCCAGTCAAAATGTCAAATATCTATTAATGCATTCATCAATCTTTCCCCTTACTCGGTAGTTCTTCTCGCAAGAGGGAAAAAGGAAAAAAAAAACAGCGCGCAGGGGAAAAAACCGATGGCAGTAAAAATAAATTAAGGAAACATATATCACTAATTCACCTACAATGAAATCGATTGTCGATTGGCTCGATTTCGCATATGCTAAGCACGGTTTCTTCGAATGGGAATATTGCTGAAGCACAATATTCGATTGTGAAGGTTGTTGAAGATTGGTGAAGGTGAAGAAGAAATTGTGGTACATTATTATCTTCGATCATTTATTTATAGGCAAATGTTTTTATTGTTCGAGCGCGAGAATTTGCTTTTTCTTTTGCTTTTTCGAATTTTGGATTTATCGCGACATTTCTGTCGGTATTCTGTTGATTAATTTCGTGATTCAGTTTTTCCCCTTCTTTTATTGACTGTTGAAACGGGATGGAGTTTTGCCTTAATCTCGTCCCGGTGACTGCCTGCAATGGCACAAGGTCATTGAGATCTCGTAGTTCCGGCCGGAACCTCAAACAATGATATATATATATATATATATATATATATATATATATATTATACACACACACAGTGCGAGGGAAAGACTACGTACTATCGACCTCCCCATAGCCCGTTATCGTACGGGAAACCTCGTGCACTGGGTTCCACCTTATATATAGAGGGAAAGTCTATTTATACACTATTTTGATACGATTGGTGACACAATTGATCTCAACCATTGGATTGCCACCTGAATTACACTCCATATAAAGATAAAAAGATCCAACGATCAAGACTCCGTGTATCCTAATTTGTATCTAATTTTGTGTCCAAACAGCCGATCCCCCCACCCCCCACATACATACATATACATACATATATTTACATACATACACACACACACACACACATATATATATATACACACACACACACACACACATATATATACATACACATACACACACACACACACACACACACACACATATATATATATATATATATATATATATATATATATATATATATATTGAAAATACCTGAGTTTTGGGGAAATTCAAATAGATAATATTTGAAAGTTTTTAATTTTGAATAATTTGATTTTCCATCTATTGTATTTCAAGATTTTAATTTTCAGAAAAATTAAATCATCATGAATTAAGTTTCCAGAATTTAGTTTAAAAGAACTATTCTTTTAAAAATAATTACCAAAATTATTTAATCTTAGATCTTTTTTCAAAAATGTAAATATTACTTGATTTGATTATTTCTCTTTCTAATTATGAAAATGAATCTAGTTAAAAAAGTAACAAAAAACATAATTTAAAATGTTTGAAATCTAAAGTAGAATGGAATTTTAAATTTTGTTATTTTTAGAATGTTTAGTATATTTTTGCGGTAATGTTAAATAAATGTAATCAAGGGTATGTATGAAAGAAATTATCATTAAGCATTCAAAATCATTATATAAATACTTGGTGCTTTTCCACTACATAAATGTTTTAGTTTTGAATGCTTGCTCAAAACAAATAACTTGAAAGTGCTTATTCATCAATAAGTGGTTAATCGAGCGATCATTTACAGTACCTTTGTTGGATTCCTAACCGGTTCTAATGGGAACGACTACAATTATGGTATTTCGATTGATGACTTATATCGTGAGTCAAAGTGAAACACCTATTTTAATTGATGTGGCAGAACTAATTATTTTCATGTAATATTCTCATAGCCAATTTATGTGCTATATCGTTTCATCTTTAGTCTTTACTCTTGATTATGTATGGACAAACCGCATACGAATATTTTGTATTTGTTTATTCAAAGATGCGATAAACCATTATCATGAAAATACATTTATTATGGACAGGTTGACGTAAATTTTTTAAAATCTTACGATTTAAATCTCGTTTTGAATCGGATCTCTTCCATTCTAATTCGTTTCACATTCCATTTCAAACTCATTTAAAACCATTTTTCAATACATACTTATACATTCAATATGCTTATTTTAATTCACAAAATAAACAAGAGAACGAACTAATTTTTAAGCTTAGATGTAAAATTTCAAATATCACAATCAATTTCAAAGTGTGTACAAATATTAAAATGCAGATTTTGAATCCATGATTTACGATTTGAATCCTGTTTCAGTAACCTTGTTGTAGGATTTGGTAGTTCAATGTGGACAAAATATACTAAAGACTATTAACAATGTTGTGGAACAAAAAAAAAAAACAAAAAAAGAAGCCCCACCAAAAAAAAGGATATGAGAATTATACAAAATGAATGTACAGAAATAACACCGTGCAAAGAATAATATATTGAAAAATATGAGATTTTTCATCAAAACTGAAATATCAGATTTCATCTTTTTTCCACTAATGGCTTGAAATTTAGTTGCTAAACAATATGGTAAACTTTTAATTCAAAAAGTTCTCAAATTGATTAAACATTCAATCACATTTTTGAATTATTTTTGTGCTTGAACATATGCATATAACAGAGTTTAATGATAATTTATTTGAAATGGTAAAAACATTATTGTAGCCCTGTTTAACTTAAGGAGCGTTCCGTTACACTTTTAGTGTAGCACCCCAAAATGCGTCATGATTTTTATCACATAATTACTTTTTTTCTCTTTCCACTAATTCTCTCTTCCACTTCCTTGTTATTTAATTATAAATAAGTGACCGTGGCTCGGGTGCAAAAAAGGTGCTCTAAAGCAGGGGTGTCATATACTCACATATATAAGCACATGCAGCTTCTGCTGCAAAGTGCGCCTAAGGCGTAGAGAAGTTTTGTGCCTTTGTGTGCCAGATGCTGTAAATGACCATGTACAATGCCTATTCATTCATTCATTCATTCATTTGTATAATGTGGTTTGTATCTTCCATTGTAGGTTAACAGTGTCGTTGACTGGCGGAAGTTTTACTATGAAAGATACACGTAAGTTATGTTAGTTTAATTCTTATAAACATGCATGTACTTTTCTGTTTATTTGGTTTACATATATGGTGAAAGATTACAATTACCGGCCATGTCGTATTGGTCTCTACCGATTTATATGCAAACCAGTCAGGAACTTTTTGATCTTCGTATCTGTGAATGTGTCCTCATACTTAACAAGTGAAATTTGGTACTCCGAGTTTAAAAAAGAAATATATGAGTGTACATTAGTATGTTACCAGTCAAACATATTTATTGTCAAGTGTACTTCTTCAGTGTACATATCAAACACATATGTTTTAAATAGACGAGGTTTAATCTTGCTATGGATATGATTTCCTTTGATTGATTGCATGTCTCTTTAACGGGCAATGCTTTGAAGCTGTACTAAGGTATTAGCTTTTATTCTCTATTCAAATTTTAGAACCAAATATTTGACAACTCATCGGAAGTTGTCATAATCGACTCATCGACTTTTGGCTTAGTTTTTCATTATAGGCATTGAATCTTGTACAGGAATCTCTAGGAACATAACTACTTCCATGATTGTGCATTAAAAGTATAAATAAATGTTAAAATATTGCAATGTCAGGTTTGTTGGTAAACTTGTTGGAAGATACTATGATAATGAAGGTAATCCAACAAAATATTTGAAAGGAGTTGAAGTAAAGGCAAAAAGAGGTGCTCAACTATTAGAAAAGCAGAAAATCGAAGAGACAAAGATTCCGAGTTGCAATTCAAGATGGAGTGATCAAGAGGGTGGAAAGGTATTTTGTGTTGTGTTCTCTGTCTGCTTAAGTTACAGCTTATGCTTTATTCATGATTGATCAACTTATGTAGAAATTATGCATTGGTAGCTAACCAGGGATAAATTTCTACAAAAAACCTACAAACTGATTGTCAATTTTTTAGAAACTAATCTTTTGCCTTCTTGCCTAGACTTAAATTCACTCTAATTTTTGATTTTTTTTCTTCTGATTATATTAATTATGTGGTCAGGTATGGTGTGAGACAGGGTATCCACGGTTAGTTAAGAGAGCTCTAGAAAGCGCGATGACTGGAAAAGCAAGTCAGAGATGTGCATGTTACAATGAAGAGGATCTTAACCTCCCTGGTCTTGAGGTATATGAAGGCTGTGACTTTTTATCCAGATCTTGTACTGTTTGACTTTATTTAAAAAGCACTTATCTATTACTTAATATATGTTATGTCAGCGTCTGCAGCTTATTAGTTGCTTAAGAGAGTGTGTTTCACTTGCTGCTTTTGTTGTAGATTTAGAATACATAAAAACATATATCCATAGTTTGTGATAGCTGTATGTTATCCATCTGTTTATTACCAATCTCTTGAATAATTCCGTTGTTTAAGTTGCTTATTTAGGTGAAGAAACATGGGGTAAACTAGTACAGTAGTAATTTGGGTTGTAGTTAAAGAAAAAGGTCTGCATTGAAGAAGATGATCATCTGTATTGGAGGTTAATTAAAAATAGGTTCTCAAAATGATTATAACAAGCTATACAAATTGCTTGCTTTTTGAAAACATGAATCACATCAGAAATAAATGGAGGTGGAACCATTGTTGTTAGGTAGCAATCACTGTGTAAGGGCAAACAAAGCTAACATGATAAAAGCCAGTCAATATTTTATCGTTTTTCCTTCTGCAGATAAAAAGCAGGGTCGATCTAAAAAATGCTGGAAATCAACAGTAAACACAAAATTCTGTACAGACAAGCAGTGCTGAAAGATGTGCCTTTCAACATATAGTTTCGTATGTAGATATTGTTATATTCACAATCGCATCCGCATCAGCATCCAAAGTAGTTTTTGAGGTCGGATATCCGCATCTGCCGATACAAACTAATATCAGATAATTATTCTATCTGCTGAGAGCCGATAAACCAAGAAATATAATTTTAGTTTTTGTTTTCACATTACATTCATTATAAAAGAGCGCAGATTAATAAATATGATAATAATAAATAATTTTGAATATAATATAAATTGTTAACTTAATGAAATATTAAATGCACATTTTATTTTACTAAAATAAATATAAAATGAGCTATAACTTTGATGAAAATGTTGAATGTGGACGTTTTCTTGTGGGTATCTGTTTTTGTTTTTGTGAATATCATATATTTATCCTTCTTTTGAAAGACCTATGTGAATGGATTTCTTATTTTTGAGAATCTGAATTGACAGCCTTATTGAAAGCTAAATATCGGGTACATGTAAACAGGTGTAGGAATAGGTAGTCTCATAAAAGTCTATATTGTCTACCCTTTTCCTTGTTAGTGGCCAGTGTAATCATGATTATTAAATTCTCAACAAAATATAAAATATTGTAGTAGGTAGAAGAAGCTTTCGCCCTTTTCATGTAATAAAGCCTACGGTGTTAAATGCACCACGTGAAGGACTTCTTTTTCTAAAAGAAAAGAAATAAAACGAAAAGAGAGCGTATCTTTATTTTAGTCTGATGGTACTTACTACCGAATGACAATGACAATATACGACCGTTGGAAAGATTGATTTTTCACAACAACAGTATAAAATCATCTGTTTTGAATACGTTGCTGGATGGTGTCGCACTATCGTTTGGCAGTATGAAATCATTTGCTGAATGAGTAACTTGAAAATAAGTGATGGTATACTCGTTTGGTGTTGGGTAAAATTGAGAATGAGTAAAAAAAAAAAAAAAAACAAACAAACTCATAACGTGGTGCATTTAGCACTAGCACTGCTCTTAATCATGCTCTAAAACAGAGACCGTAGAATTGCTGTGTGCAAAACAGTCAACCGAAAATAGAAGCCTAAACCCACAGCTCAGCGTGCTAATATGTATTTTAATTAATTTTACTGTTTGGATGGGACATATTTTGAATACTTATTTACGGTATAATTACAACAATGTAAGGGACCCTCCAAGAGTTGAACAACTGAAAAATAAGGCTCCTCTCTCCATGATGCCTATGGTATCATCAATGTTTAGATAATAAGGTAGCGTTTGATTTGTGAACTGGACAGTTGAAGTTTGCGTCTGCTCTGATGCGTCCACAGTGGTACCGACACTTTTGTCTCTTCAAGACGAACGGTTGGAATTGGAGCTTTAGAGTCAGACGCGGCTGACGCATCTGACGCGGCGTCGGACGCCAACAGAAAAATTTACAAACGGCTATATTTTGCCAAGTTATAAATCCAACCTCTTCCCTTCACCAATCCACACCATTTCCGTCAACAATTCACACCGCAAACTCATCAAGTTTTCAACGACAGTGGTTGAAGTAAATCGTCCGAAAGCAACATTTCGTCGTCCTCCAAAGTATGGTCTTCGTTTGCAACTTCAAAGTTTCTCCGTATAGCTGTTGAAGCTTACCAAGTTGCTGGAAAAAACAAAAAAGGGATACACAAGAGGATTACAGCTACTCTGAACGAGTCTTTAGCTACATCACGAACAGAAATATCAGTCTCTAATGAACAAGTGACGGCTAAGTACGACGCTTATAAAATGAAATGGACTGTATGGCACAATTTGAATGACAAAACGGACGCCGGATGAGATCCTAAATACGGAACAGTGAGTGGAAGCGAAAGTTGGTGGGCTGATCGAGTGGCGGTAAAACGTGCAACCAGAGCCACATTCTCCTCCATCCGAGTCCGTACATCCCACGTTCTTTTTCGACGAAACTCAAGTGTCACTAGAAGACATTCAGACTCAACAAGCGATTCGTGAGCCTCCTAACCAACAACGAGGTGCAGGTTCTTCATCTAAACCTCGGTCTGGCAGAAGAGGTAGAACTGAAACTTCTTCGAAGTTAGAAGAAATTGTTGATATGATACACTCCGGGCAAATGACCAAGAAATCTCGTTCTGACTCCGACAATCCGAATTCACATCCTGATACAAATGCTAGTAATTTAACGCAAGCCCACTTTGTACTGAAATTCCGAAGGTTCAGCAAACAATAGACCGTGCAAGAACATTTGATGGTATTGACATGCCCCCACGCAATATCAATTCTCACAAGGATAATCAAGACACGTTCATGATTCTTCCTGATGACGAAGCAAGAGGCTGGTTGCGTTTTGAAATCGAGGTCCGTAAGTAAGCACTACGATACAGACAGTTTAAGATGACTCCCCCTCTGTATCCACCTCAGTACGCACCCCAGTATCCACCCCGGTAGCTTGTTTTCTATATTTAATAATTATGTAATTTGTATTCTGCAATTTGTATTCCGCAATTATGTATTGTTATTTCTGCAATTTGTATTCTGCAATTTGAATTCTACAATTTGTATTCTGCGTTCTATTATTCTGTTCAACAGTAAACACAAACACAAACAATTAAAAATAATATATATAAAAACAATAAAATAATAACTCTGCCCCTTCCAAAATGCCCCTTTCGTAAAAAGAACACATTCCCCATTCCCAACAATTCCTCTTCAAATGTCCCTTCCAAATGCCCCTTTCCGTTCAAAATCAAACGGACCCTAAGTTGATTGTGAACATTTTTGTCTTGACAAACAGCATGACCAAAGTTGGAAGAATGACGAATGAGATTGTTAGCAGGATAGGAGAATAGTTTGGTTGGATTTCAAAATTGGAGAATAAACGTGTCAGAATTGAAGCAAGCATCTCGTAAATAAAAATTCAAATCAATTCTATCATGAAGATTTCAAAATCAAGGCCAATAGGACTGAAAACAACAGTTTGGGCTGACGATTTTGAAGTCATCAAATGCATACCTTAACGGTCTTTAAATAACCATTTTTTTCATGAATGATTTCATGTGATAAAAGGGTGTGTCAGCTTGTTTTGCATTTTTTAAGGATTTTTTTTCGATTTGACCACCTTTTATAAACTTATAACACATTTAGCCTAGTTTCAAAATTTATTACAGCCGTAGTCTGGTTTATGTCACATCAGCTGAAATCAGTTATTTTACACTAGCATTTTTTGAAATAACGCATGCCTGCGTCATTCAGGATGACGCATGAAGGTGTTTTAAGTTTAAATCAATTTTCGTTGAACCCAAGGCGCGTTATCTTAAAAAACGCTCGTTCGCGTTATCCTAAATAACGGTCTTATTGAGTTTCAATTATGCTCTGAAGAACTCAGATAAAGGCGTTATTTAGGATAACGCTTTCACGCGTTATCCAAAATAATGCAAGTGTAAGATTATGTTTTTTAAGATCTCACGTTTTCTGCGTTATTTGAAATAACGCTGGTACGCCTCATTTGAAATCACGCTAAGACCTGATATACCGAGAGCTTTCACTCTCTTCCTCCTCACTTTCTTACTAAATGTTGATAAAAAGAAACCCAATACCTTAAATCAACTTACGAAATTAAACCCTTCATTAGTTTTAGCTCCGATCCATCAGCAATTTCAGATTTGCGTCAACTGGACTCTATTCTCCGTCGTTTGATTCATCATAAGGTTTGAATTTCAAAACCCTAATTTTTAATTTTTCTGGATTTTTAACTTTTGGTAATATATTCTTGTTTGTTATTATAAATTAGAATGGCTCCTAAGTTTATTGCGATCTACTTCGATGGTGAGTTGGTTATTAATGATAGAAAGTGTGGGAAATACAAAGGTGAATCTTTCAAACCTGTAAAAGTTTTCAAAGGTTGTAGCTTGATGCAATTAAAAGCATCGATATTCAAGTCAACAATGATTAATACAGAGCAGTTAGATATTGAGTTAGTTTGCAACTGGCCAACTGATTCTGGTTCGAAGGCAATTAAAATTGTTGACGATGGTGATGTTGAGTTAATGTTTTCTGCCGCTTGTAAGACTATAGAGTTATTTGTTGTGAAAACGACAAGGCTAGTGGTAGAAGCACCTACTGCTTCAAGACCCGTTCGACGGCACCGTTCCGTCCAACTCTCTAATGCCATCACCAAATAGTATTCCTCCTTCTAACGTTTCAGAGTATGGACAACATAAAATGTTCTATGCGTACCCCCTGCATATGAATTATACACAGAATCCGCATTTTAGCTTTCCATATCCCACGCAGGAAAGTATTGGATGCGTGACGCAGAGGTAAGCCCCCAACTTAGAAGGTTTTCTAAACATGTTATATTTTGGTTCTCCCAATTGTTGTTAATGACCATCATATATTGTATAGTTATGGTTCTTACTACTATCATACACAAAATAATGTTGGACCGTCTACACAAGTAGCAGAACCGTTGCAGCCAACGCCATCTGAGTTATATCATATGAGTCAGAAGTAAGTATTCTTTGAAATGAATTGTTATTTGAGTCATGCATAAGTGTTTGATCAAGGTGTAATATTTTCATGATGCAGCTGTCCGCAGGATTTCATGGAAGAGCAATCGCCCTTCGAAGAGAATGCATGCGATGACGCGAGTCAAGTAGATGGAAATGTAGACCTACAAACGAACCCTGGACCTGCTTTGGACAACATGACGGTTGCTTTGATTCCCGATAACAATCACGCATGGTTTGACAACATGCAAGTAAATAATGATTCATTGAACTTTGACTTCGGAGCTGAAGAGATGGATGATGAGGATGATGAAGAAGATGGGAGTAATGACGAACTTGCAATGGAGATTTCCCTTGATGAGGACATGTGTACTGCGCAAATATTAGCCAGATCCGTTGTCGCTAACTTGCAAAGCAGGGGAGAATTATTCTCGTCCTCCTGCATTCAAAGTGGTTTTAAACCCGGTCTTGTTTTTTAAAGCAAAGCTAAATTTCTGCAACAAGTAAGTGAGTGGTCCATTTTACATGTTTCTTTTAAGCCCATTAGGTGCAACAAAGAAATGTATACTGCCGTTTGCAATATCGACGATAAATGCCAGTGGAGAATTCATGCAATTGATTCCAAAAAATCGCAAACTGGATTGTGGGTTGTTAAGAAGTATAGAGGGGAGCATACTTGTGTTAATTTAACGATCAATTCAAGCAATCGACAAGCGACATCAACATTTCTGGTTTCGAAGATCATGCCTTTTGTGAAGTCTGATTTAAACATAACAGCTAGAACAATTCAAGTGTTGGTTGAAGAACAATTTTTTATTAAGATTAGTTATATGAAAGCTTGGAGATCTCTGAGCAAGGCAATTGTTATGGTTTACGGGGATTGGGCGGAGTCATATTCATTGTTACGGTCATATTTTGATGAAATTAGAAGATCAAATCCAGGTAGTGTAGGTCATATGGTAACAGATGAATATGGTGTATTTGAACGTGCATTTTGGGCATTTGGCCCTTCCATTGAAGGATTTCTACATTGTCGCCCATTGCTTTGTATCGATGGCACTCATTTGTATGGAAAATATAAAGGTACACTACTTATAGCCACTGCAACGGATGCGAATGATCAACTCTATTCGTTGGCGTATGCCATTGTTGAGGTCGAATCGGCTGACTCTTGTGCTTGGTTTTTTTCCTGTATGAGACAGTTTATACATAGTGTAAACAATCATCGTATTACTTTCATATATGTTAGAATGAAAGGAATCCCTATCACATTGCAGGAAAGATGGGTAGAGCCACATAAGCATAGATTTTGCGCGAGACATCTAAAAGCAAATTTTCAAAAAGCCGGCTTTAGAGATCAACGTTTGACTGGTTTATTTTATGCGGCGGCATGTGCATCAGAAGAGGTTGAGTATCATAAGCTTCGGGAGGAAATTAAGACGACCAATGTTAGAGCTCATAACTGGATTGAGAAAGTTTGGGCGGAAAAGAGAAATATTGGGCTTTGTTTAAAGACGATGGCGGAAGGTTTCATGTAATAATGACAAATGCTTCTGAAAGCTTCAACGGTGTGCTAAGAGGTGCACGGTCGCTTCCAGTTGAGTCGTTGGTTGCAGGTACCTTCTATAGATCGGTGGATTATTTCTGTAACAGGCGGCAAAATGTTGTTGGTTCAGTATGCAGATTAACCCCAAAGTGGGAGGCAAAAATAGCTGAAAGAGCCGAAGAAGCAAGACGTTGCAGAATAATTTGCTTCGGCGAATATGAATGGATTATAATACACTACTACAGTGATGAATTTACAGTAAAGATAGATGGTAATACTTGTTCGTGTACATTTAACATACCAATGCTACAGTACCTTCCGTGTCCGCATGTTAGGGCTGCATGTTCGGCAGTGGAAAATGGGGCCAAAAGAGCTCATCACGACTTCGCTTCCAATTGGTACACAGTTCAAAGTTTTCACGCGGCTTATACGCCGGAGTTTCATCCAGTTCGTGACAAGCACTATTGGTCACAACCTTCAGGACATATGGTTTTTCTACCGCAAGCTCGGAGAGCACCGGGCAGACCTAGATCTACTAGAATTAAAGGCACCATGGACGAGGGGCAGTTTTCCAAAGCTAATAGGTGCAGCAAGTGTGGAGTAAATGGCCATAAGAAGAGCCGTTGTACTACAGTGACATAGACTTTACTAAGTATTACGTAGTACCTACAAATCCTGTTTTATTACGTTGCGTACCTTTCTATTTGGTTTTATTATGTATAAGACATATGTCGTAACTATTTATCAAGTTTGTTATTGGAGATTTATGTATAAGACATCTGTATTAACTATTTATCCTGTTGTTTTATGTTTGTGGTAACATTTATCTTGGTACAACTACATTCGAACGATACATAGAACGATACATTAGAACGATACATAGAACAATACATTAGAACGATACATATACCGATACATAGAACAATACATATACCGGTACATAGAACGATACATTACTCATTAGGATATTTAGGAATGGTGGACTCTAGCGAGTCATATTTTTCCCGCATTCGGTAAATTTCGGTCTTTAGTTGTGCATTCTCTTCTTGCATCTCCAGCGCATACTCGTGGCCTCTTCGACATAATGGAGGATCAATCCACTCCGTGTAACGACAAGGCGTAACCAAGTGTGGCACCGATAACCAAACCGGATATCGCCCGCAGCCGTAGTACCGTCGGCCAGTGTTTGCCTTACTCTTCGTAACATGCACATGACAATAGGCATTACTATTGCAATATTGTCGTGGTACTGCTTCCCCAATCGCTAAGGCTTTCCCCGTATTTCTCCCGCCGTTTCCATCCACCGCTACAAAGGTCTTTTGTCGCATTTCTTTAGGTATGAGAGCTTCCAAGCGTGGTTCTTTGCCCGGTCGGCGTTCGATTGATTCAAACTCATCCATGTACTTGGCTAAAGTTTCATCGTCAAGTTCCCCTTGATTCATCTAAAGTATACTTGCATGAATAAAACGTACATTATGGATTAATTTTGCAAAACAAGAAACTAAAAGACAAGATGCAGTGATTCGTTGGATTACCTTCTATTGTGAGCAAATTCTTTAACAAACAAACAATGTATGGCTCGCGCAATCTAGCTTTTTTGAAAATTTGGACTTCGGAATTGTGAGGTTTTTTGGGTTTGATTTGGGAAAGTAACAAATGAATGGGTGGGTTGGTGAAGATGACACGTCTTTTAATGACACATGTTGCAGGATACCAACCTGGAGCGTTATTTGGAATAACACGCACAACGTTATTCCAAATAACGCTTGTTGCGTTATTTGGAATAACGTAGTTAGCATTATTCCAAATAACGCTCCAGGTTGTTTACAGGTTATATTTCCTTCAGAATCATGCTTAAACCATACAACTTAAAGTCAATAAAGATAAACACACAGAAGCAAACTGTGGAACCTAGTATGGCAAACCAAAATGATGTCACATAAACCAAAATACCCATAGGTTACAACTCCATATCCAAGTTAACCACAACCCACAAAACAATACACAATTTCAACATCCGAATACAAAGTCCAAGTAGCTAAAAACAACAGTTAACCTACAAACTACAACACTACCCTAGGGACGAACTACTTCAGAATCCGCTGTTGGTAAGGAGTTGCTTTCTTTTTCTTCTTATGTTTTGGGGGTACATCTTCATGCGAAGACGATGAGGAACCTTCTTGGGGCTGTGACGGACCATGCACAACCTGGGTTGGTTGAGACGACTCTGGTTCCTTACCCTTTCCCTTTGATGCCACCTTTTTCCTCCGTGACGTATAAACCAAAGTAGTTGGAGGCGGAGGAATGTCGTGGACTTCTTGTGTCTCTGAAGCTTCTACGGGTGCTAAAGCTTGAGGTGGAGGAGGAGGAGGCGGTGCCGGTCTAGCAAGCCTGTTCTTTCCCAAAATTGTTTGCAAAATACGCTTGATGCTAAAGCATTTTCCCTTGCTTTGTTCGGGCACCTTATGAGATAACTCATCAACCATTTGTATAGCCCGGTACACCCCATCCGCCTGCATTTTATAAGTTAACTTACATAAAACTCAAACTTGCCAAAAAATAAATAAATTACACTTGTTAGCAAGGTTTTCATACCACATTCCTCTCAAGAGGATCTCTAGGCGTGTACGGTTCCACTACAGCACCAAGAGGTTGCACTCTACGAAGAATATACCGTCGAGTAATCTGCTAATACAATGTGTAATACTCATCGTCCAACAACGTAAACTCCCGGTCCTGCTGCGTATGCATGTGCCGATGGTTCCATGTCTCAACGCCCCCTTCGTACTCCGTGCGTACTTCTATGTTAATCCTGTAATGTGGGGCTGGTTCAGGAAGATGTTGTCTAAATGCAAACTGACGCATCACCCGGTCAGGAAGGTGATATGCTACATCGTTCAAACATATAATGGGCACACGAGCGGTCCACAGATGCGACGACACAGGACATAAAGGTGGAAGCTGTTCAAGATCCTGCGCATATGGGGTCCATGTAACAACATGCGGACTAAGCACGTCGAGCTTATTGCGGTAGAAAGGTAAATTACGCCTCGGAGTCGACACAATGTTCTTCTTTCCAACCCACCTGTAATTGTGACTTGGTAAGAGATAGAATAAAATAACTTAACACAAATAAGTTAAATAATTGACGGAATAAAAATACCTAGCCCCGTACGGCAAGGAAAAATCAATATTTGGTTCCTTTAATTCAAGTCCACCAAGGGGGAGATACGCTCATGACCATAACTACAAAGAAGTAAATTACAGAAAAACGACATACATAAAAACAAATAATAAGCACATAAGCATACGAAAATAAAGTACCTGAATCAAAGAAGGACAACCTCCAAGATTAGTGCTCTCAGACAAAACGGTCCTGGTAAGTTCCGTATATGTGTATGCTAACATAGCACTGCCCCAAGAATATTGCCGACAACGATCAAAATTCTCAATAAAATGCAACTACCTCAGCCACACCCGAGTCTTAGAATGATCGCAGATCGGGCGCTGAGTAATGATCTAGAGTATGATAGCTCTAGCACGTTGTTCAATCTGCTCCTGCGTGGTATCCTGTGGAATGTCATGCTCAAACTGCATTTTGTACCAACTTGTAATAATTTTCTCATTTCCCATCCACTGGTCCGCGGGAGGCATAATACCTAAAAGCCGCTGGCACATCTCCATGTAGTCTCCTGTCTCCGGATTCCTCAAAGGAGCACCATCAATAGGCATGCCTAGAAGGACCGCCACATCACCCAAAGTGATTGTCATCTCTCTACATCTAAGATGGAATGTTGATGTCTCCGGTTTCCATATATCGACTAATGCAGTGATGAGACAACGATCGAGTTGAACGTATTCCAACTGGTGTACTAGTTTGAATCCAGCACGATCAAGCAAGGCCAATACTCTTGGATGTGTGGAGGTCACCGCGCCAACGGAAATCGTGTGATCTATAATACTAATGGGATTTTTTCCCTGAAAATAAATTTTAACAAACAACGTAAGACATGCATACAAAAAAAACAAGAAATAAGATTAGGCCAACGTTCAAACACCATATGGACATACCGCCATCAAAGCATTTTTATTCGACCTATGCATGTCTTGCAAGTACAGAACAGTATCATCTACAGGTCCCGGTTCCGTCTCAACAATTTCTACACAAATCATGTTCCAAACAACATTAGTGCTACGCAAACGTAGCCAAAATAACCACAAACAAAGTTGAAAACTATAGAATTCTATCAACATTGAACCTATTAAACCGCATACAAGCATATTCTAGAGTTTCCACAATCATGGACAAACCCTAAATTTTAGAAGAAATCAACAAAATTATGAATTTTTTTACCTTTCGGAGCTTCTTGTGTTGATGAGCTTGCCATGGTGATGAATTTCGATCAAAACAACCAACAATTTGGTGTTATGGTGAGCAATTAGGGTTAGGAACTTTGGGTTTTCGGTTTCGGGAAAATAGGAGTTAAGAAAAAGTGAGGAGGAAGAGAGCCTGGGCTCTATGTATATCCTGACTGTGCATCATTTCTAATGGCGCGAATAACGTTATTCTAAATAACGCTAACAACAAAAGAAAAATAGTCTTGCATTATTTAGAATAACGCTCCGTAGTAACAAAAATACAACATCAATTCTAACATATGTGCATTATTCAGAATAACGCGTGCTAGCACCATCTTAAAAACCGCTTTTCCCTTCATGTAGGGAAAAGATGAAATTTGTAACAACATGCGTCATCCTGGATAACGCAGGCATGCGTTATTTCAAAAAACGCTAGTGTAAAATAACTGATTTCAGCCGATGTGACATAAACCAGGCTACGGCTGTAATAAGTTTTGAAATTAGGCTAAATGTGTTATAAGTTTATAAAAGGTGGCCAAATCGAAAAAAAATCCATTTTTTAAATCTGAATAAGAGGCAACACCGTAATCCAACTAAACTAGAGGATGCTATTGACAGCCAAATGATTTAGGTTTCATGCATATGTTACGTGTCCCTTTTCATGTAGCTACAAAACAGTTGGAACGCCCCTTATCCCTCTGTGTTCGAAAGGGCAATACGCAGTTGCTGCACATTCGGTTTGTTTGAATTTTCCCACCTTCTAGGTTGCGCTCGATTTTTAACGGAAAGGGGTATTTGGAAGAGTTATATGGAAGAGGTTGAGGGGGAAGGGGCGGAGAAGGGGTGGGGGAATTAGTGAAAAGGGTGTGTGTTTTTATTTTAACAGGAAAGGGCACACGAAAGGGGCAAAGAAGTGTAAAGGGTGTGTAAAAGGGGTAACTGCTAGAAGGGTTATTACGAAAGGTTCATTTCGCAGCTTTTTGGCGGATCCCACGATGCGTCAGACGCTTCCGGCGCGGACACCAACGTAACGTGCTCCTTCTAGAAAACAAACCGCACCTTATTCTCTTGCGGTTAATGTTTGACTATACATCATTGGAATTTCTAAATGGTGGATTGGACCTATATATCTAATCGAAATACGACGCCATTATAGCACACCACACATAAATTGAGTTGAGCCCGCTCTTATTCTTGTTCTGCATGACTATAAATTCTTCCATAATCACTGTTGTAAAAATCATTGTAAATCTCACGTGGACGCCAAGCGAGGTTTACCGCCTAATCAATTTTCCTAGGCTTGCCTAACGATTTGCCTAGACTTGTCTAAATAAGATTTGACGTCTCATGTAAGAATATAAAGTGGAAAATAGGGAGAAGAACAAATTTAAAAAATGATTTGATGAAAAGTATGGAAAGTTTAGAATTTAGTGAGAAAGATAAATGTTAGTGTAAATGGAAAAAGGATAGTGGACCCCTTGAATTCCACTTCCATACTATGTAAATGTAAATGTGTCATTCTCCCTAATTTTGAAACTTTCCATACTTTTCACTAATTTTTTTGTAAAGTTTGTCCTTTAAAAGAAAATGCTCGAATATAAATGTATCATAAGTTAATTGCACGTAATTAAGATTTAACCCCAAATCTAAGAATTAAGTGCTAGTTTTAGGCGATCCTGCCTCCTTGGCTATTCTTAAGCACGTTTATAATCTCAAAATTTAACTTGTTTCTATAGATACTAAACAAAACATCAAAATTTATTTTAAGTACACGAGCCATGAAAATTTTAACTTCGATTAATCCTCGGCTAGTCTCTATTTAAACAATAAATACTTAGTATATGATGGCCTCCTAGCGTTCATTAACGGTTTTTACAATTTTGATATGATTACTCGACACAATGTCATTTATCTTGTATTAATTTTTATAAACCCTTAATTAATTTTGTTTTCGTATTTTTCATGGAAACAAAGCAAAAACAGAGATCTCTCCTCCCTAAGCTTCATCATCTTCTGCTTTAAGTCAACCCTTCCTCCTTGATTCAAACCCTTAACAAAACAAAATGGAAAAACCACCATAATGCAATCACAATACACCAACACCTCATTCTACATATGTATCCTCCTCTCTGGTTCCAATGACCGCCTACACGAAAGGTGTGAGTCACTCAACATTTGATATGGACATGTGCTTCCACATAGCCAACCATGACTTTGGACAATCATCGGATAATAAGTGGTGTGACTCCTATTATTTTAATTGTCTAGTTGATATATAACAAGTGTAAAATTAGCTTGAAGGGCAATATTCTATCATGTTTTTAGCTTTTAGTACCAGTTCTCAATATTTTGACATAGAGGACAAATTCACAATAAAACTTCGCATAAAGAGAACTTTAAGTGATAAGGACAAGGTATGATAAATGAGTCTGGATGATAGAGGTGGTTAATTTCATGAATGAAAGCACTGCTTATCTAGGCAACATTGGTGATGACGTTCGTTGGTATTGCTAATGCCAAAAATGGCATCAATCTCAAATGTGATTAAAAGCACCAGCCTTGTAGGTAGCCAGACATATTAAACACAGATACATACATATATAATCAACATAAATGAAAAGGATGAGAAGTAGATATGATACACAAACTTATAATGGTTCGGCTATCAAATAAGCCTATCTTCGCTTGTAAGTTTCTTTATTATCCTCTTTCCAATTACAAGTTATTTGATTACAAGCAATCGATTAGAGAATAATAACAAGTATAAGAGCTGATCGGAGTAGATTACAATAACCCTTAGGTGATATTGTGTGGGAGGAGAGCTTTAAAGGCAAATTTCAGCATAATAATGATAGGGAGAGATCATATTCTTCTCATGTTGGAGGTGAACTGGTATTTATAGGTATTTGGAGACGAGTTGGATCGAGATATTGTACTAGGAGGCTTGTGTTGGATCTCGCTTTATAGCGTTTTGATTATGACAACTATACATGTGCATATATATTATTATCGGCTAACTCTGTTTTGCAGGAAGAAGCTCAACAAACAGATTCAAGAGCTCAAATTGAAGATTATATGTTTAGAGTCTGTTAGTTATAGTATAAATTGTTAAAATCTTCCTTGGTGACACACACACACACACACACACATGGTTTTATATATGACATGCACAAGACATGGGTCTGATACAACAAACATGCGTATGAATTTTTTAATTAAGACGTCTGTGTGCTGAAACAAAATTCAAATTTCAGATAATATTCAGAAATTTGACCTAAAAATTTCAAACGTCTGAATTACCCTCGAAATGACACATTTCTTTACTGTTTTAGTTTTAATTCAAAAATAGGCATCTGAAATTATTATTGAGACATCTGAATATGAAAGGGTGCAACTATTTAACGAAGAGTCACAACCTTTAATTCATAACTCTTCTTTGAATCTCTTCGTGAATGATTGCAACCTTTTGTATAATATAAATAGAGGCTCAATCTAATGTTTTCCTCACCGAATCTTACTCTAACTCTTTCTATCTAGTCTATAGCAATAAGATTCACTCAAGCACTCTATTTCTAAGATTACAAACCATTTCAAATCTTCTATATTCTTTCACGAATTACACTACTATCATCAACGAAAGATTATAGGAAATTTGTACATCAAATTGACATATCCGTGTTATCAAGAACACAAGTAGTCAACAAATTTTTTGTATTGTGGAAGTCCTCTTTAGCAGTTGAGGCAAGAAATTTCGTTCGGCTGTTTAGGTAATTGTAAACCTGTTCCTCCGGGTGAAGTGAGGGTAGTTGTTATTTAGTGAAATATCAGAAGGGAGTCTGGGACTGGAAGTAAGACAGTGGTCCGAACCAGTATAAAATCGACTGTGTCTTTTATTTACTGCTATTACTCTATTATCTACACATTACCTTGCTTGTACTCCATACTATACGATCCTACCACTGCATAGATTCTTTCAATTGGTATCAGAGCAATGACATCCTATAACCGTAACATCGTTATTCGATATTTTTATAATATGGAAAATAACCCAAATACCAGCACAACCACTACCTCTACATTTGTCGAAGGACAATCTACTTAAAGATCACCTCCATTCAATGGATTACACTACAATTACTGGCCGACAGGAATGTGAATATATATGCAAGCAACTAGCTATGAAGCTTGGAATGTAACTCAAACCCAATACACACTACCCACAACCGAGTACTCTACATGGACAATAGCTCAGAAAAATGAAGCTAGTGCAAATGCCAAAGCTATGAATATGTTATTATGTGCTTTGGATAGAAATGAATTCAATCATGTTAGCATCTGCACTACTGCACCTCAGATATGGGAAGCACTCAAAACGTTACATGAAGAAACAAATAAAGTCAAACAAACAAAGATCTCAATGCTCAAAAACTAGTTTCAAAATTTCAAGATGAGACAAAATGAAAGCATCAACGATATGTACTCAAGATTTCAAGACATACTTCATGCCTTAATAGGGTTAGGAGAAAAATATAGCGACTTTGATATTGTATCAAAGGTACTAAATTCCTTAACCGACGAATGGGAAAGAAAAGTGTTAGCCATTGAGGAAGCCAATGATTTATCAACAACGAAACCAGAAGAACAAATAAGCAACCTCATGCCTTATGAAGTAAATCTCCAAGCCAAAAAGGATTAGGCACAAGAGAAAAAGAATGTAGCCTTTCATGCGGAAAAAGAAGAATCAGAATCAGAAGATGAGGATCTTACATTCATTGCCAAAATTTTTAAGAAATTTCTGAAATACAGAAAAAAGTGGCTTCAAAAAGAATTCCTCAAATAAACCTTCAACCGCAAACTTAAAATGTTTCAATTGTCATAAGAAAGGTCACATGATAAAAGACTGCCTAGAACTAAAGAATGAGAATTGGAAAAACTTCAATAACAAAAATAAGAAAGATAAATTCAAAAACAAGGTTTTCTCTGTCACATGGGACGATTCAGATTCATCAGATAGTGATAATGATAGCGACAATGAAGAAGCAAATGTGTGCTTCATGGCTCAAGAATATGAAGTTAGTGATTTATCTTATGATGATTTAATAGAAGTAAACACTGAATTTCTGAATACTATAAAAATTCTTGAAAAGAAACATAAGGAAACACGTGAAAATCAGAACAAAGCTGAATTTGAAAGAGATATGTTAAAAGACGAAATGAAAATATTGGAAGAAGAACTTGAAAAGGTTCAAGAATCTCTCTCAACTTCAGATAGTCAACCTTCACTTTTGAGTCAAGAAATTGAAACTCAAAAGGCAAAGAATGATGAGGATATGTCTGAGAATCACAATTTAAAAACTAAAATAAAGCAAGCTGAATTGGAAAATACTAGTCTGTAAACTAGATTGGATAGTATTACTAAAAATATTTTTAATTTTAATAAGGAAGAGAAAATTTATCTAGAATTATATAAAATTCTCAGTCCTCTACAAATAAACATAGATTAGGTTTCAAAAAGGAGTCAAAATTTCCTCCAAAGAAAAATACAAATTTTAAGAGGAAAAATGATTCAAAACATAATACAGTTTTGAATAATGTATCACATAGTGTATCAAAATACAATAAAATGGTAAACAAAATCAAAATATGGGTTCCAAAAACAAATTATAGTTTGATTAGGAACAAATATATTAATTTATTTATGGAATCTGTTCATAATAATAAAAACTATATTTATAAGAGGGATACCGAACCCACTTGGGTTTGGTTTCCTAAGATCTAACTCTTAGGACCCTATTAATAAGGTGGGTACCAATTTGTTTATTAATATTTTTTGCAGGTCACACTCAAGAAGAGAAATGGATTTTAGATAATGGTTGCTCAAAATACATGACCAGAGACAAAGGTATGCTTGCAAATATTTCATATTTTGATGGTGGCTCTGTTACCTTCGGAGATAACTCAAAAGGTTTTATCATTGGCAAAGGAGATGTGTGCAACTACGGAATATCAAAACTACCTCTTATTACAAACGATTCTTTAGTTAAAAATTTAAAACATAATTTACTAAACATTAGTCAATTATGTAACAACGATTTCAAAATAACTTTTTCTGAAAAAAAATGTAGTATTTTTGATCAAGGTCAATCTTATTTTTGAAGGAAATAAAGATAGAAATATCTATGTTTTAAATATGAAAGTTAATAATAGTAAAGATATGTGTTTAATAGCCAAAGATAATGATCCTTGGTAATGACACAAAATATTTTGTCATATCAATTTTAAATCCATTCGAAGACTTTTTAAAATTGAATTGGTAAAAGTTGCCAAAGATAAATTTTAAAATAAATAATCCGTGTGAAGATTGACAAATAGGAAAATTAACCAACACAAGTTCAATCCATTAATCATAATCGATATGCTTTTGTAATAGTTGATGACTTCTCAAGATATATATGGACCATCTTTATGAAAAACAAAAGTGATACTTTTGACCATTTCAAAGATTTTGTTAAAAGAAATAAAAATATTAAGAACCTAAAAGTCAAAAACATAACGAGTGATCCTGGAGGCGAATTTGAAAATGAATCATTTGAATTATTTTGTAAAAAGAAAGGAATAAATCTTAATTTTTCATTTCCTAGAACTCCACAAAAAAATGGGTTGTAGAAAGGAAAAATAGAACTCAACAAGAATGCGCAAGAACTTTGTTAAATGGAAACACTTTACCAATGCATTTTTTGGCAGAAGTTGTAGCAACTGCTTGTGTATTAAATCATATTTCCATATGGCCTTTAACTAAAAACACTTATGAGCTTTTTAATGGAAGAAAACCTAATGTTTCTTACTTTAAAATTTTTGGATCAAAATGTGTTATTTCTAATACAACAGATCAACTCGGAAAATTTGATCCAAAAGCCAATCATGGAATTTTGTAGGATATTCAGAACGAAGTAAGGCATATCCTGTTTTAATAAATGAACAAATATTATAAAAGAAACTTTACATGTATCTTTTGATGAAAACTTTAATGAAAATACAACTACGAAAGATGATGATGAAATTATAGGAAATATGAGTTTTGAAAATAATGAAAATATTATTCAAGACAATATCAATCAAATTAGATCTCCTCCTACACAAAATATAATTAGAGAGATTGATTCGCAAGTTCGAACTAGAAGCCAACTAAACCAAATGGGACATGTTGCTTTCCTTTCAACTATTGAACTTAAAAACCCAAAAGAAGCTTCTACAGACGACTACTGGATTGTTGCTATGCAAGAAGAGTTAAATCAGTTCGAACGAAACGATGTTTGGGAATTAGTTCCTCGTCCTAATGACCAGTCAATTATAGGAACTAAACGAGTCTATAAAAATAAAGCAGACGAACTAGGAAATATTACTAGAAATAAAGCAAGATCAGTTGCATAAGGCTATAATCAAGAGGAAGTAATCAGCAATGAAGAAACATTTGCCCCTTGCAAGACTAGAAGCAATACGTATTTTATTAACCTATAGTGTTTTCATAATTTCAAATTTTATCAAACGGATGTTAAAAGTGCATTTTTAAATGGTTTTATTAAAGAAAATGTATACATTGAACAACCGCCTTAATTTATTCATGAAAAATATCCAGATTATGTATATAAACTAAAGAAAGCTTTATATGGTCTAAAACAAGCACCTCGTGCTTGGTATGACAGACTTAAGAATTATTTAACTAACTAGGGTTTCGAGTCGGAAAAACTGATCAAACTTTATTGTTTAAAAATACTAATAAAGATATTTTAATTATACAAATATACATACATGACACCATTTTTGGATCAACTAACGAAGATTTATGTAAATAATTTTTTAATATAATGACAAAAGAATTTAAAATGTCACATATGAGAGAGTTATCATACTTTCTTGGTCTACAAATCAAACAATTTTCAATTGGTATCTTTATTAGTCAAGAAAAATATTGTAATAACTTAATTGAATGTTTTGGAATGGAAAAAACTTCCAGAAAACCTACTCCTATCAGTACGACAACTCATCTTGATCGAGATGACAACATGAAAATCGTTGACAAAAAATTATATAGAAGTATGACATTCTCATACTTTCTAAGGACTTTAAAGAGCATGAGAATCTTTTAAGGGAGGTCCAAGGAAATTTAAGGAAGAATCAGCTCAAGGCTAAGTTTTTCAGGTGCAACTTTTGGAGAGAGAAAGTCAAGTTTCTTGGATACATAGTTTTGAAAAAATGATTGGTCGTGGACCCCATGTAGGTGGAAGCAGTTCAAGATGGATGAATCCTTGCAATGCTTCTGAGGTTATGAGTTTCTTAGGGTTAGTGGGCTATTTCAGAAAATTTATTAAAGATTTTGCAAGGATTGCAATCCCTTTGATCCGTTTAACTAAGAGGAATCATGAGTTCGTTTGGAGCAATAAGTGTAGTAGTGCGTTGGAGAAATTGTAGGAGTCTCTTACGAGTACACCTATCCTTAGGGCTGTTAATTTCCTGCACGACCCGAAACCCGATCTAAAACCCACATGGAAATTAGTAGGTTAACCCGACCCATTTAGTTGGCGGGTCATTTTCGTGTCAACCTGAATTTGGCTCGTTTATAAACGGGTGGGTTTAGGGTTAAACCACTTACCCGATTTTGAACCGCAAGCCCGATTATATGTTGTATCTCTTTCATACTATTAGTCTTTAGTGTATGTTGTTAGTGTTAGTCTTTTATGTATGCAGTAATAAGTAAGCTCATATATTCTTGTGTGAGCTGATATATTTTACTAATTTATTCTTATATGCTGCTAGTTATATTTTACTAATTTATTCTTGTATGTTGTTAGTTATATTTTACTTATGATAATTATATTTTTCCATACTGTCAGTCTTTCATATATGCGGTATGTTCACATATTTTTATGCATGGAGAATGATTTTTGGGTATGGTGATTTCACGCTTTATATATGTGCTGCATGTTGGTGATTTTATAACTTGCTAGCTGTTGGTGATTATATAATAGTGCTGCCTATTGGTGATTTGGTTATGTTGTTGTTTATATTAGTGGACCATATTTGCCAATGGGTCAAATCGGTAAACCCGACCTAACACGACCCGTTTAGTTAAACGGGTTACACTGATCGGGTCAGGTTGAGTCAATCAATTTATAAACGGGTCGGGTTCGTGTTGGGAAAAAATGATCCGTTTAAAAAATAGGTTGGCCCAACCCATTTATAATCAACCCGAATCCGACTTGACCCGACCCGAACCGAACCCGACACGACCCATTGACAACCTTACATGTCCTTGTTATTCATGATTGAACTAAGATGTTTACGGTTTTCAGTGCTTATGCAAGAGGGCAGGGTAGTTGCCTACACAAGTAGACAACTAAAGGATCATGAAAAAAGATACACTATGCACGATTTGGAGTTAGTAGCCATGGTTTTTTCCCTTAAGATGTGGAGACATTACCTCTTAGGGGAAAAGTTCGATCTTTTTATGGATCATAAATCTCTCAAGTATTTGTTTTCTCAGTGATACTTGAATCGTAGGCAGCAGAGGTGGATGAAGTATGTAGCTTCATTTGATTTTGCTATCCAGTATACCCAAGGAAAGGGTAATGTGGTAGATGACGCTTTGAGTAGGTGACACACTATCCTTAGTGCTATAGCCAAACGGAAGCAGCTGGAGCTTCTTTATAGTTTTAACCTTCAGCCACAGTTTGAGGCATCTCAAGGACTTCTCACAACTTTGGAAGCGAAACGAGCTTTGATGGATAAGATTAAGCATGAGCAAGGTTTTAATAAGGCGTTGTTTAACACCCCTCTTGAAAAGCTAACACAAAGATCTTTTATCACAGTGGTTAGTGCGTGGTGTTGCTTTATGGGAGGTCGGGGGTTCGAGACCCCACGGTTGTCACGTTTGGTATCAGAGCCAATACCCAGCCAGAATTGTATGTGTAATGCTATGGATGTCAGTCGGTGTAGTACTGATGCGGGTTGCGTGCACAATGCCTGGGTAGTGAGTGATATGAGCTAACGAGGACGTTGGACTCTTTAAGGGGGGTAGTCTGTAACACCCCTCTTGAAAAGCTAACACAAAGATTTTTTAGCACAGTGTTTAGTGCGTGGTGTTGCTTTATGAGAGGTCAGGGATTCGAGACCCATGGTTGTCACACGTTGAGTGTGTTGAGGGAAAGGATTGCTTGAGGAGAGCACTTCCTCATTTTGATAGGCAATCAACTGATGGTGATAAGAGTTTGAGAAGAGACAGCCAACTCTATGTCCGCAGGAATGGTAGCTTCGTTCATGGAGGTCCTTAAGGAGTGTCAACATTCGAGAATAACCATATATCGTAGAAAGGATAAGATGTTTAAGGATATAAGGTGGACTTTCTATTGGGAAGACATGAAAAAGGATGTTGCTGAGTTTGTTGCAAGGTGTTTGATTTGTCAAAAAGTCAAAGCGGAGCAAGGTAGGCCTGAAGGATTATTGTTATCCTTAGAGGTTCCCACTTGGAAATGGGAATATATCTCAATGGATTTCGTGGATGGATTACCAACGAGTCAAAAAGGGATGAAGCCATTTGGGTTATAGTGGGTAGATTGACAAAGAGTGCCCATTTCATTGCAGTGAAGAAGAGTAGGATTGTAGCTTTGTTGTCTTAGCTTTATATCATTGAGATAGCTCAACTGCATAGGATTCCGATGAGTATAGTGAGTGATGGAGACACTCAGTTCACAAGTGAATTTTGGAGGAGCCTACAGACAGCTTTAGGAACGACGCTTAATCTGAACATCGCTTATCATTCGCAGACCAATGGACAAAGGAACATAGCAACTTAATTCTTGAAGATCTACTTAGAGCTTGCATCATCGACTTTGGAGGAGCATGTGAGCAACTTCTAGCATTAGTGGAGTTCTCATAAAATAATAAATTTTAAGCGACGATTAGTATGGCCCCTTACGAGGCATTGTATGTGCGCCTATGCAAATCGCTAACTTATTAGTGGGAAACTGTTGACAAGGTTCTACTTGGACCCAACCTTATCCGTGATTCCATGGAGAAGATTCTTTTGATATGGAAAAGAATGAAGGCAACCCAAGACTGACAAAAATCTTACGCTGGTAGGAGGAGAAAGGAACTTGAGTTTAGTATTGGTTATTTGGTCTTCGTAAAAGTATCTCCTCTTAGTGAAACCATCTGGTTTGGAAAGACAGAGAAATTGGCTTCCAAGTTTATTGGTCCAATTATAATCTTTGATAAAATTGGGAAACTAGCTTATTGTGTGGAACTTCTCAAGCAATTATCGGGAGTCCATAATGTTTTCCACGTTTCTCACTAGGAAATGCCTTCACGACTCTGCCTAGACTCAAGCTTGATTAGATTGGGGACTTAGGGTGCTTTGAGTTGGAGCATAGGGTGCATCATGCTACCATAAGGATAGTGGAGCACGAAATAAAAAGGCTTTGCAATAAATCCATGAACTTAATTTGAGTACAATAAGGAGATAACTCTGTGGAAATCACACGGAAAATGAAAGAAATGATAAGGCAAACTCATCTAGAGCTTTTCACGGGGAATTATTTCCTCTAAATTTACTCTATGGTCACATCGTGGTTGCTAAATTAAATAGTAGGAATCGTTTGCAACATAAACGCACCTAGCACTCATATAGAAATTATATGCATATTAGGGGTTTTGCATACATACAACATCACATGTTACACTTTCACGTTAGGACTAAGCTAAGTTTAGCTAGTCTGCAAACATAATCACATCGAGTAATGGCTATTTATGGATGTTTAATAAATCACTTGGGTGTATAACATGGCTGTTAGAGCGAGTTGTGCTTTTCTCTCCTTTGGCAAGATTTTAGGACGGAATCTCTTTTAAGGGGGAAGAATGTAGCGCCCCGTAAAATAAATCCTAAATAGACATAAAAAATAATTAAGAATAAACAATAATAAATTTGTAAAATATTAATGGGATGAAAATACAAATTTAGGATAATTAAGAGTTTGACCACGAAAATATTACGGTGGTATTCGTAGCAAGATTCTAGTCCATTTTCATATTTTATTTATCGACAATGAAATCCATAAAAAAAAGTTACGAATAAAACAAGTTGTACGGAAATTGTATACACGCACACAACATTTGAAATTCAAACTTTAAGAATATAAATCTTGAGTAAAATAATAAATCTTTAGATAATGGAATATTCCTTGATAATTCGAAATTGTGTATGTGTGTATATGTATAAGGAAGGGACAAGAATCCAAAGAAACGAAAGGAATAAGTTAAATTAATTATGTAATAAATAAAAATTGAAACCGATCGGCAGAAATTATCTCCCCGCGTTCGACCCTAAGGAGGACTAACTGGTCCCCTTGAAGAGGTCGACCTCCCACATTGGGAAGGTGTTGATTCGCCCTTCTGATCGAAGGGTGGGAGAGTTGTTTAAAATGTTTTTATATATTTTGCTAGAATGGACTGTCCAGATTTTATAAAATAAGCCGATGGACCACACACACTCTAGCAAGTATAAATAAAGCCTTAGCCTCTCTCTCAAACCCTACATTATATTCTCTTCTACGCCTTCATTCCGCTTCTCCACCATTGTTCTAAATTCTAGAAAATAGGACAAGTTAAATTTCTTCTTCTACCCTAACCTATTTCTCTATCTTTCTAATCTAATTTTCTTATTATAATTTAGAGTTAAAAATTGAATGTATATAAGACTCTAATTGGATTCTTATACATATAGGTTTAGTAGAAAGATTGGAATACAATATTTGTGAGGGTATAATCTAGAAACTAATTCTACACAATATAAACAAAATATTTTATAAGTTTACTGTTTACTATATTTTGATAGTGTAGACTTGGATTGTTATGCCTACAAATATTTAGATTTGTATGAAAACAAAATATAAACAAATCCCCCAAATACCTTATAAATTGCAGATATGGTCAATCATGTTAATATATTGGGTTTTGATTATGAATAAAAAAGTTGGAATTTTTGGGTGTTGTATTGTTTTGATAATGGTATGATTTACTATATGTTTAGTTGTAAATCCTATATGTGCAAAACATAAGATTTGGATATTGTAAATTATATATGTTTAAACATCTATTTGTATAAATAGATAGTTTGAACTTATTAAAACACATATTACCAGAATCTTCAGTTTTTGTATAAAATCATATGAGATGTAATGCAGTACCAAAAAGAGATTATACATATTATGCATATTACAACTTTTCCTTTATTTTATTATTGAAGTAATCTTTGAAACCTTGGTTACAAATTATTTTGTTTATGTTTGTTATTTCCTTGTTGTTGATTTGATGTGATAATATGCTATGTTGATGAAGTTTGAGAAATAAACTTGTGTATCCTAATTTCGTGGTTAGGATTGACATTTCTACGTTTTAGAACGTTTATTTACGTGCACTTTACTTATGTTTTATTTATTACTATTCATAGCGTAATTAATGTACTATAAATGTGTATTAAATGCGTACAAATTGCGTTTCACTAGGAATTTGAATTTAAAATATTCCCATGGAAAATTTGTTAAATGGCTATCGAATAATATTAATGACACGTTGACACGAGATTGATCCCTACTTGTAGCAGAAGCCTGCCCAGAACTGACCAGCATATCTAGCATCTACAAAAAAATCAAGTTAATGTGCGAGGTCTAAGTGCCATGGGCCATTATAATAAATACGTGAAGATGCACGGTTAAGCACAACTTGTAGTAGAGGCATGCTTGGAACTGCCGACAAATGTAGAATCTACAAGGACTTGGGTTAATGCGGGATGTCTAGTGTAATTAATATGTGTGTGAAGTAGGCCTGCCTCGAGAAGGTATTAAGTGACCGACCTACCTTGTTAGGTATTAAATGGTTAAGACTAGGTCCTTTCCTAAGGTTCACTCCTTGGTTTTGCGCTAAAGTCATGGGACCTGCCCTTATTAGGTTTTAAGTGGTCATTTGGGTCCGAATTTCTCTTATAAACTTATGAGGTATTAAATGGTCTTAAATAAAAGATAGACATATGAGTGAGTTACTTCCTCAAAAGTTGTCTGCTTCTTATCTAAGGGCTACGTGAGGGCATAGCTAGGGATAGGCAAATAAGAGTCCCAAAGAACATGTAAGACAGCTAGATAGTAACACATGGGTCCCTCGGTAAGGTCATAAATGACGATGAATGTCTATCTAAACCTGGTATTAAGTAGCATATTGCTATCTCTTATATTATATTAAGAGTATTTAATAACGTTGTCGATTGGGAAACGGGGTTTTAAGTGGCTAGGGTCTGAAAAATCGTGTAACTTAGTGTTGGATCTTTATATATGGAATAAAGTGGAATTGATTATGATATACTAACTTGTCTAATACAATAGTTTTGCAAGTAAAACTAAACAATATAGAATATCACAAATAAGTAAAAGCAGTAAGTAAAGTGACATCAGGAATTTTATACTGGTTCAGACTTCCCGTTCTACGTCCATCCCAGACTCCTTATGGAATTCACTATCAACACCCTCTCTTCACCCGGAGGAACAGGTTCATAACAATCCAAGCCCTAACAAGGATTTTTCCTGCCAGAGCACCTACACAGGACTTTTACAAATTACAAGAGTTTGATTTCTGCTTGTGTTCTTGAAACACTAAATAGCCAATGATTGAGTACACCCTTCCTATAATCTTAACCTCAATTATATATCGTGTATGTGAAGATTGAAGGAAGTATATTACTTATTGAATCAAGAGATATGAAATAGTTCCGATGATTCAACAAGTAACTTGAATATTTGAATGGTTTTTAGAATGCAAGGGTTTAGAAATGTAGATAAGAAAACACAATAGATTTGGAAAGATTCAGTTGGTTGAAAACTAAGTTTGAAGTGTATATATAATAGTTAAAAGGTAGTGGTCCTTCATGAAGAGTTTAACCCAAGAGATGCACCCATTTCTTTTCAGAAATGAAGAAAAACCCCTTCATAAAGAATAATGTCTCTTCATAAAAATGGATGTTGTTTCGAATCAGTCAACTGGTCTATAAATCACCAGTCAACTGGTTGAAAATACTGAAAATCGTATATATTTAAAATTTGTATAAATTAGCCGTTACTGGGCAGAAATATTATTGACCAGTCGACTGGTTCAACAATCACCAGTCGACTGGTTCATTACATTTTGTCCAGTCATGACTGTTTTTCTAACCATTTGTTTATATATATTATCAAAATACGTGCATATGTGTTATATAATGAGGATAGATTTTAACATTGATCTAACACAACTAAACACACACACACACACACATATTTATATATATATAAACTAACTCTTTGATTTGATCTCCATTTCGTCGTTGTCTTGAATCAAAAATCTTGTGAATCAACAGGGTCCGCCATAGGGTATTAGGTAATCATAGGAATCCCTCCTTAAATAAATATATATGAAGTGGCTTTAAATGACTGAATAGTAGTCCGCCTCGTAAGGTATTAAGTAATAACAGAAATCCGCCCTTATAAACATGTTGGCCTTAAGTGATTGTAGGGTAATCTGCCTAATTAATACATGTATACGACATGTTTAATTGTGTTTTGAACTCGCGTTGATTGATTAATTCATAATGCCAAGTATAGGAAATAGACATCCCTTAAACTAGTATGATTTTCATTCACCAGAATTTGTTGTTTTGACCTTCCTCTTAATAAAAACATATTAATAAATGGATGAAGAATAAGAATCTTAAGGCATAATTTACACTAGAGGCGGGTGAATAGTGTTTATAAAAGTTTTATAGAAATCCTTAACAATCTTAAATTACTATGTGAATCACACAATGATTATCACGCCAGAAATGATCACTAACCAGAAACAATCACAAACATAAGTAAATATTAAATGCAAAAAAGGAAAGAACACACCGGATTTTATACTGGTTCAGATTACTCCTACGTCCAGTCCCACGAAACGCTGGATTGTATAGAGTTTTATTAATATCAGAATCCAATTACAAAAACCTTGATTTCACGGCTACAAAGTTAATATCAATTCCACCACCTTTGATTTCACGGCTACAAGATTAACACCGCTCCCTTTCCTTGATTTACGGGCTACATGGAACACATCCTTTTCCAAACAATTCCCAAATGATTACAATAGCCCTAGAACTCTTTAATAGCACTTCCAATCAGAGATTATTTGATAGAGATTGAGAAAAGAAGTGGAATGATATAGTTTTTGTTGAAATCGACAGAGTATAAGTGTAGGAATCAAGAAATTAAAGTATAATAATGGTGGTAAGAGAAGGGATGAAGAAGGAGAAGAAAAGTGATTAAAAATTCAAAAATGACCCATTTATATAGAGTTCCAAAGGTTGCAACTGTTAACGATATTTTTCGTCAATACCGGAGATAGGTCTATGGAAGTGGACCTAAGGGGAAAATGGGGTTATTTAGCTTGCACGAGTTTGAGTTAGTTCACTGTTTCCTAGATATCAAGGTTTAGAGCCTAAAAGACTAGTTAATCTTCCCTCAATGGAGTGAGCATCACGCTTAAGCAACTCTAAAACCAACAGTTATCATGGGACACGGGCTTCCTAAGCACAACCCTTAACAGAAGACTAAACGGCTTGTAGGAAGGGGTTCTGCAAGAACTCTGTGAAAGGGTCTGAATTTGAGTAGGAAGCCGTGACCGTGTAGGAAGGCTACAATAGGCTGTGTAGGAAATAGCTAAGAAATCACATAAGAGACTCATAAGAAAGAATGCTAAGTGTCAGTCCGCTCTTTATTGATCTTTAATTTGAAATATATGAGTGATTACAATAGAAATACTAAAATTGATTTAGAAATTAGGGCTTACTCTAGAGAAAAAGAGTATCAGAATGAGAAATAAGAAATATGGTCCCTAAAATGAGACCCATGGGGTCTTATTTATAGACAATTCGGGGCCCCCTTTTCTATTGGGCCAGCAGAATCCCCTGTCGGCCACTTTTCCCTTTGGTCCTAGAATTTTTGGCACTTGGACGCTTTTTAGGCCTTGGTTATGGCTTTTAAAGTGTTCGTTCCGGCTCTCGGGGGATGGTCTCGGTCTTTGGATCTCCTCTTTGGAGTTTCTTCTACCTTCTTTATATCAATACCAAACTTGTCGGCATGGATAGCTTTAGGGAGGATTTAAACTTCCGGACAAAGACTTCCAGATATGGGCTTCAGGACACAGACATCCTGACATAGGCTTCGGTCATGGGCTCTTCGTATTGTTATTAACACTTTGTGGAGCTTTCCTTCATGATTCAAGTGAAAGGTTGTCGGGTCCGCCACCCCTGTCAATATCGACACTAAGCAGATTAGTGTGGATAGCTTGTCTGCCTTCGAGGTTCCGGCTTACCTTTCGGTAGATTCCTGGAGTGTATCTCGGCTTTCTGGAGGGTTTCTTACGGGGTTTTATTAGTTTCTTACTAGAGTAACCTCTCGGTGACCATCTAATGGGGGTCTCGGTAGCTAGCTCCCAGATAATCTTCATAGGCTTCAAACTCTGTATTTTTTATGCTTTCGTCCCTTGATGTATCAGTATTTAGCAAGTTAATACCGATAGCCATTTCGTCCTTCAAATTCTCGATTTGTAGGATTTTTTATCTTTCTCTTTATTATCTCCTAGTTTTGGATGACTTTTTTTTTGTTTACCCATCCTGCCGAAACCACCCTGACGGTATCCTTTCTTTGTATAGGTTTTGAGCTCTTTTCGTTATTGATGGTGTCGGTTGCATGGCTCTCGGATTGTTCCCTTATGCTTGTGGCGGTCCACTACCCCTTTACCGCTAGCCTATTTCAATGTTAACTCCGATTGTTCCCTTATGCTTATGCTTGTGGCGGTCCACTACCCCTTCACCTTTAGTTCTGAAACGTTTCAAATAACGAAAAGACACTTCGTTTGAAATTTGAAAATGTAACGGTTACATGTCGACATGTCCAATAATGTATGTCGACATATATATGTTTTGTGAACTTTTAAAATCATTTTTTTAAGTGTTAAAACCTATATATATATATATATATATATATATATATATATATATATATATATATATTCTGAAAATTGGTTCACTTTATTATCTTAAAAAAACAGTACAAGAGGCAGATTAGCATACTAACCATTACAAACATAAACCAAAAGCGTAAAAAAAGCTAAAAATGCAAGTAAATATAAACCTAACTAACATAGATCGGCCCATGATGAGGCCTTCATCCCACTGTAGTGTGCAACTCTCTGCACCTCACTTAAGCCAAAGGCTCCTCTTATGCATGAGCATCACCCATAAAAAGATAAATCAGACAAGAAAATCCAGTACCAAACTCAAAAATAGCATGTTATACTTTAATATAGGAAGCAGTAATCACACTAAATATAATGCCCTTGAACTTGGAAGCAAACTGCAATAGACTAACACCCAAATCCAGAAAGTTTGTATGAATTCTTTTTATGAACGCTGCACTTCACCTCTAAGATAATTGGCTTCCATTTATTTGCTCTAAATTCTAAATTCCAGTAAACACAATTATAACTGAAATATTACAAAACTCTCCATTGCCTGCTAGCATTACACGCTAAACTTCTCTGAACAAATGACGAGCCCATACGACCAGAGTGTAATCCATGAAGATTAAACACAAATGGTTTACTGTTACTAAATTTCATCGATTCTGATCCACGAAAAGTTGACAAGAATGATTTTGGGATTACTGATTTGCTGAAAATCTCGTAAACAACCAAATACAGTTATTAATGCATTCCATTTCATTGTGCTAAACATTCCAGTAATCTGCCTTAAACTGCTTCCCAAGAAATATATAAATCACCATTCCGATGGCACTTGAATTCATCAATAATTTCCTACTGCTCAAAAACAAATAAGCACAATTCCAAGCACAGTTTCTTATTGATAAACCTTCACTATCAACTAGCAAAGTTATTGCCAAAATCAACAACAAGATCTGAAGAACTGAAACATTATATACCAAGGAATCCAAGTGCCAAATACTTAATAACCCAGATCCACAAATTGAACTGGAACAAATCATTGGGTACTAGAATCTATGAACAGCGAAAGTACAGTAAACAATGAAACACACCAAGTATAGAAATGAGTCTATATGGCACACAACAAATCAGCAGCAATATTTTAACCTTCATGGATTCCCTCAAAAATTACAGTGCCAAATACATAATGGCACAATAAGAATACCGTCATCTCATATAAGCAACCCATGAAAATACTGCACATCTTCACCATTAAAGTAGAAGAACTAAATGACCTTCATATTTACCGCAAACAAACCAAATCCAGTGAAATTCCAAAAGGCACGTTTAAACAACCCCCCCCCCCCCCCCCCCAAAAAAAAAAAGGAATCAGCAAGGGACAGATTGAACATGTATACCATAAACCGCAATCTAATTATACCAACACAAATCAACTTAGCCCCAAAACCAAACCGTAATAGATCTTACCCAAACCACCCTCGCTGATGTAGATCTAAATCGACAAAGGAGGAAAGATTAGCTGGAGAATTTGGAACTGAAAATCAGTTGCGCTGGAGCATGCCGGAACCCAAATCCATAGAGGCTTGATCTTCCATCATCAAACAGATCTGAACAAACAGAAGCGAGAAACGATTGATTGTTTGGCAATGCGAAGTTAAAATTTGATCGGCCCTAAAATTTCTCTTCTAATCGGTTGAACGTATAACATAGATCTGGAATTTCGAAAGTGGTATAAAATGAAATAACATAAGGCTTATCAACGAAACTGAATAAATTTCGTTGAAGGTTATATGATTTTGATTTCAATGGAAGAAATCGGATGGGATGAATAGTAATTAGAGTTGGGGGAAAAACTCACGCACGACGAAAACAGACGATGAGTAATTGCCTGTCGCCATTAACAAGTTTTTTGAGAGGGCTATATATATACCAATATATATAAATACAGCAATATACATACATACATACATACATATATATATATATATATATATATATATATATATATATATATATATATATATCAGAAATCGTTGAATCAAAACTAGTGTTTCAAATGAATTTTCTAAAGTGTAAAAACACATAAAAACATAGTAATATATAATATAAACATATCTATAATTATATGATATAAAACTATAAAACATATATATTATAAACATATATATATATATATTATAAAATTTTATAAACATATATATATATATATATATATATATATATATATATATATATATATATATATATATATATATATTGAAATCATAAGTAAAAACCCTTATTAATTTGAAATCATTTTTAGAAAGGAGTTTTAAATAATTTTGAAAATAATTTGAAACTAGAATTTGAAAGTGCTAATCGGAGTTTTACATATAAACTACGCTCTATTACTTTGATAATCTTGAGCTCTTGAAAGCTTGATATCTTGATACTCATAAGTCTTGAATTCCTTGATATCTTGAATCTCTAAAACTGTACAGTCTTTAATATTTATATCCTACATTTATATCCTGCATATATATATTCTTGACAAAAGATGTTAGTATATATTTTATAATTAATAATGTAAATAATTGAAACAAGGTTGTTATCATCAAAATTCCATTCTCCGACAATCTCCTCTTTTTTTATGATGACAACCTTGGTTTATAAAATATTCATACCTGATATTACCTTTTGATCTGTTTCCTTGATTACTCCCTCTTTCATTACGAATTCCTTCTAACTCCCCCTTGAACTATGCCTATCTTAACTATATCTTATTTTATAATTTCTCCATCTTTGTCATTATCAAAAAACTATACTAAACTATACTAAATTGTACAAAATTATATTAGGCTATACTAAACTAACCTATACTCCTCCTAAATTTATGATATAACTAATCCTAATGGCTTTTTCTGCAATATTAAATCTATACTATTGTATATTTATTAACTAAATGAAAACATTGTATAAACAATGTAAACAATGTTTACAAACCAGTCAAAATATATACAAAGCATTACAAGTACATGTATTTGCAGTGAATAGCGTAAGTACAAAAATCTAAACGTTTAATGCTTCTTGACAATTGGAGAATTGTGAATTGGGCATTGGGGATAATGAAGACAGAATTCCCTACTTTGCTCAACTACATTCCCATCTCTGTCAATGCACACTTCGCCTACGCATATTACTTGGTCGTCTTCATCCGTGCTCTCGGTTTGTGCTTCTTCTTCTTCTTCCTCTTCTTCTACCATTTCTTCTTCTTCCCCTTCCTCCTCCATTTGATTATCATCCTCAGTAATAATTGGATTAGTGTGGTTATCCGTAACAAACTGTTGCAAATTTCTCATTATCTTCCCTTCTTTCTCATGCTCCTTATTCATTCTTATTTGTAGAACTTGAATTTCAGTAAGCATTTGCAGTACATTCTTCATTGATTCCTCCAATTTCATGACTCTCGCGAACGTAGTTCGTTGAAATGGACCTTCGGATGATCCAGGAAACGAAACGGGGGTGTTTTGGTTGTTATTACTAGTGGAGGCCATTGTTTTATTTGGTTGAGAATTTTTCCAGAGAGAAAATGAAGAGATAGAGAAGGAATTTCGAAATAACGAGTTTAAATATAGGTTATAGCTAACTTTTGGTAGGAATTAATTTTGAAAATCTAGCAGTTATATGTCGACATACCATTTTGAACATGTTGACATATGTGTATATTTTTTTCTTTTCTTATTTTTGTTATATTTTTTTATTATATCATATTATATATTATTATATTTAATTACTCTATTTCACTAAAATAACAAATGCCTAATTCTCTTCTAAATTTAGTAAATGTTGCTTCATTTAAAGGTTTTGTTAATATATCTGCTATTTGTTTTTCTGTTTCTATGAATTCAAGTGAAATTTTCTCTTTACTTACATTATCTCTGAAGAAATGATGTCTTATATCTATATGTTTGATCTCGAGTGATGATTTGGATTTTCAGATACATTTATGGCACTCGTATTATCGCAATAGATTGGCGATTTATTTATATTTAAACCAAAATCATTTAGAGTTTGTTGCATATATATTACTTGTGAACAAGCCAAAGCAGTAGATATATATTATGCTTCAGTTACTGACAAAGATAATGTATTTTTCTTTTTACTAAACCAAGATACTAGAGAATGACCTAAAAAGTGACATGTTCCACTAGTGCTTTTATGATCTGACTTGCATCCCGCATAATCAGTGTCATAATAGGAAATTAAATCAAATGAATCATTTTTGGGATAAAATAATCCAAAATTTAATCTATGTTTTACATATTTTAGAATTTGTTTTACGACTTGCAAATGAGTTTCTTTAGGTTGTGACTGATATCTTGCAAAGGTTTCATCATAACCTATTCCTTCTGCTTGACTATATTCTTGTGCTACTAATCCAGCTTTATTTCTTACAACCTCACGGAGTTCATTAATTTTATTTTTATAAACCTATTTGGTTCCATTTACAGTTTTATCCTCTGGTCTGAGAACAAGTTCTCATACATCATTCCTGGGTGAATTGATTCAATTCCTCTTGCATAGCAAGAATCCATGAATCATCCGATGATGCTTCCTTTGAATTTTTAGGTTCAATGTTTGAAATGAAAGTTGTATTACTCATACTATTTAAATAATTCTAGTCCTAACCATAGATTCAATATTTCCTAAGATATTTTCTACAGGATGATCTCTTAGAAATCTAATTCTTTCTTTTTTGCAAGGCTTACGGGGTTGAGTGGACCCCTACCACTTTTATTAAAGAACCAAAGAAAATAAAAGAAAATACAACGCACACAGAATTACATAGAAACACGGTTCTTTAAATACAAGAAGACAAACACAACAAAAAAAAAAAAAGTTACTTCAGGCTGTTCAAAATCCCAAGGTCAAAAGTGAAGCTTTACAGCTTAATTTCTTCTTTGATTTCCATGCGATCACTGCTTCTAAATTGAACATTGGTCTTCACATTACAAATGTTTAACACATAGGCATTTCTCTCTTTCCACACACTGTACATAAACTTTTTAAGCACATAGTTTAGTAATCTACCTTTTATACTTCTTCTTCCTGTTTGGTTCAGCAAAATATTCCACTGAATTGTTGCATTTTGATTTGCATCATTCCTCCCGATGTTATTCATTAGTTCATGCCAAACCGAAAATAGAAACTGATATTGAAAGAATAAATGATCAATGGTTTCATTCTTTTGCCTGCAGAACACACAAACTTGGTCACATTGAACCCCCCTAAGTAATAGCACGTCTTTAGAAAAGATTGAATTATTAATAACTTTCCACGTCATTAAATTTTCACGTGCACTGTTATCATTAACCCAGATTTTTCTGCTCCATTTGCTGAACGACATAGCATCAATACCTGTTAATCTTTCATACATAGTTTTAGTCCGAAAACTATCACTACTATTGCACCATTCAGTCACATGCTTACCTTGACTACCAAGCTTCAATTGTTTAGCTTTAATCCACAAAAGGTTATTTCTTGTAACGTAGGAAGGTGGCAGACAAATTTTGTCGTCATTCACATATTCAATTACTTTTGCATTGCGATTTAATCCAGAAGCCATAATTTCAAGAAGCGAGTGAGCATTGCTTAGGATTAAAACATTCTCTAACCATGGGTCATCCCACAAACGTACTTGAGAATCAAGAGTAATTGAATAGTTGAAACAAGTAAGAATAAGAGCTCTTAACTTGAATATGCTTCATCATGTCCAGCTTAACTTCTGGGGCTGGTTCATAATCCAGAAATTCCTTCCTTTAACGACATTTGCCATCGACCATTTAACCCATAAACTCTCTGTATCGTTGAGGAAGTCATCGATTGCTTAAGGTTGACAATACCTAGGCCTCCTTTTATTAAAGGTCTTTCAAACTTTTTAAATGCAATAAGTGCTAAGTATTTTCCTTCATTCTTGCCTTTCCACAAATAGCGCATAAAAGAAGAACGTATCATCGTTATTAGCTTAGTAAGAAGAACAAATGTCCTCGACCAATATACTTGCATTGAAAAAAATAACTGACTTAATCAATGTTAGTCTACCTGCTTGGCTCAACAGTCTCGCAGACCAAGAATTGAGTCTAGCAGTGATCTTGTTAAAAAGGGGTAAGCATTGACTAACAGTAATCTTAGATGTTGTAAGAGGAAGTCTAAGGTATGATAAAGTTTATAAGTTATTGGATAAACCAGTTCTCACTTGTATAGCATGGATTTGCGCATCTGAAATACCAGCGGTCTTCATGCTGGACGTCTGCAAGTTAACTCTTAGACCGGTCATTTCATAGAACTCATTCAAGGTTCCGAAGATAGCATTTATTATCTACATAGTAGGGTTGCAGAATATGACAAGATCATCCACAAACATTAGAGAGGATACCTTAGGCGCCTGGCACTTACGATGAAGTTTGAACATACCACGTTCAATGTTCTTGTTCAGCATTTGATTAAGCACCTCCATAACTACAATGAATATATATGCAGATATCGGATCTCCCTATCGTATACCCTGCTTGCTTTTGAAATACCCTACAACAGATCCATTTATTAGATGCGAGAAGTGAGCAGTAGAAAATGCATGTTAAATCCAGGCTAAAAAGTGATGTGGAAAGTTCATATAGCCCATAATTCTCACAATGGAGTCCCATTGAATCATGTCAAATGCTTTCATAATGTCGAGTTTAAACATTGTACTCGGACTAATATTAGAGTGTGTATATCCGTTTAAGAGTTCGTGACAGAGGAGAACGTTATCTAAGATATTTCATCCAGGCAAGTATACCGCTTGATTTAAAGAGTTTATGGATGGCAACACCCTTTTGAGCCTAGTCGCTACAATATTGGCTATGCATTTGTAGAGAGTGTTACAACACGATATTGGTCTATAGTCAGAAATAGTGGTTGCATTTTTCTTCTTTGTTATAAGAGCTATATTAGTGGTGTTGTAAGAAGGCAACATTCTAGATTTGAGGAAGACATGCCTCACTATTTTACAAACGTCTTAACTAATGATCTGACAGCAAGACGAATAAAAGAATGAGTTGAAGCCATCAGGTCCTCCAGCAGAATTTTTGTTGAGAGAGAGCATAGCTTCCTTAACTTCGTTATCAGAAACTTCAATACACAAAGATTGGTAATCAAATGCAGATAATTTAGGTAGAATGTAGGGCCTAACTAAGTCAAGGTTAGGGATGAAGTTGTCACAATTACCGAACAGTTGAGAAAAATGTAATAAGAAATAATTTTCAACATCACCTTCTTTTTCCATAGTAACACCATTTTTGTCAACAATGCGAACTATATTATCTTTGCATTGCTTATTCTTAAGCGTTGCATGGAAATAAACACTGTTTTTGTCACCATCAATCATCCATCTAATATGAGCTTTTTGTTTAATCATCGCACCTTCAAGGGTAAGAGCACATTGATATTACTTTGCCGTGTAACTTTAAGTTTGAGGATGAACTTGATTAGTAGGATCCTCTATCATTTTTATTTGAATTTGTCTAAGTTTTTCTCTCCAAAGAGTGCTCTGCTTGCTACCGTTGTTAAATTTTTGCTTGGCCTGATCTCTAAGTTTGTTTTTCACTTCCCTAAGCTTAGCCTGCATGATAATAAGAGGGCTACCAGAAGTGGGTTTCTCCCAAATTTTTTGAACAAAGCTAAGGAATTCAAGGACACTAGCCCAATTACTAAAAAAAATTAAAACTTGCTTTTCCTTTCATGTCTAGCTCACTAAGGTAAAGTATGATAGGAGAATGGTCCGAGAGAAGAGGAGGTGGCAAGTTACAGTGTAGGGATGACCAAAAGCTAAAGGATTTGGCATTACAAAAGGCATGATCAATAAAAGAATAGGTCATAGGACCATCCCTCTTATTATTATTCCAAGAGAACGACATGCCAACAATTTTGATACTAATGAGGTCAGCGTGTTCGATAGTGTTACGAAGTTGTAGAATTTCAGTGTAAGAGAGAGAATTACCACCAAAACGTTGGATGGTATCAAAACAGCAGTTGAAATCACTGAAATCGAACGATGGATGAGTAGTTTGCCTAAGGGAAAGAACAGATTTGAACAGGCATTGTCTAGGAAGTAAGCTATTGGCAGCATATAGGAAATTATAGTAGTAGGAGGTCTGGTCTCTTAGGTTAAAGGCATGGTAGTGAATATGCTAATCAGAGGAATGAAGTGGAAACAAGGTCACGATACCAGGGTCAAAAAGAACGAGAATTATCCCATAAGGAGCTTCAACAAAGTTGTGTAAGTAACTCTAAGTGGGATTTATATACTTAGCAGCTCTTGTAGTCAACTCCAGGTTGAGTTTCATTTCTACAATGGCAAGAATGCTTAATTTGTTTTCAGAGATTAGGAGGTTACATTGATCTAGCTTAGTGTCGTGGTGGCAACCTCTAATATTCCACACACAAATAGTTTTCACCATCAATTAAACTGCAAGGGGAGGGACACCTCTATATTTCATGCTCCTTAGCAAGTACTTCTTCTGGGCAGAATTAGGAGTACTCAAGCAAGAGACATTCGGGTTTTTGTCAGGTGGAACAGGGGAGAATGTGTCAAGAGGAGGGACTTTGAAGGCTTGAGGAGGTTGGACATTAGAGTAAATGTTTACGTCAATAGGAGGGGGAAGAATTGATTTAGGACCTGGATCAAAATTGCAGATTGGGTCTAGAGTTGGATTAAGTGACGTGGGGAGTTGCATGCATGCATTAACACTTAAGGATGAATCAAGAATGGACACAGAGTTCGGTGAAAGGATGTCGTCATTTATTTCAGTTGGGTAAGCACTTGCTTCAACATTATGTTGTTTGTCCACTTCACTGTCTAACCCATTTAAAGTTTCAACTACTTTTGCTTTTCCTTGTTTGATATCTCTCCTCCTATCTTTCAAGCATTCTTGCATTATTAACTCATGAAAGTAGTTGTTCACTTCAACTTCCGCTGCTAATTCTTCATTTATCTCACAAGCTTCATCTGTTTCAGGTATTGTTACTAATGAATGTTTCTTTTTGCTAACAACAAGCTTTCCAGAGATGACATATCCATATTGGCTATTTCATGTGTATCCATATTAGCAAATTCGTCTTCAATTTCATTACATTCCTCTGTATGTTGTGTGTCGCTGGCTATCTCGCCTTCTTCAAGTACATTGAAACTATTTCTTTTTTTATTTCCTCTACAGTACAAATGCTTTTCCTGACCCAACTACCTTGCCTAGGATTGCCAAATCCATACTCTCTAGTATTAACTGTATTCTTGTTTCTCCTATTACCAACATGATGCCATTTATCTTTTTCTCCATTGTCTTGCGTTAGAAGTTTGCTTTGAACTACTTGTTTTTCGTTACTATGACTGTTTTCCTGTTGTCTTATGTTTTCATTAATTTCTACCTTACTGGTTTTGCTTTCTTCATCACAATTTGCATTACTGTGGCCAAATGATTTACAAAGACTGCATATATCTGGCTTCCACAGATATTCAACGTAAATACGCTGAACTCCTCTCTCAACAGTTTCAAATAGAAATTCATTCATTAATTTCTTGTCTGGTTTAACCTCTATCAAACATTTAGCATATTCCAATCTCCGTCTACTCTCCGTCATTTCATCCATACAAAGTAGATTTCTTAGCATACTGCTTATCCAATTTATGCCAAAATTGGACCAAGCTACGATTGGTATATTATAAAACTTAACCCATACCGGGACTGATCTCACATTACCACATACGTTACTGATCGAAGGGTCAATTTTTTTAATAATAAATAACTTCTTGTTCATAATTATAGGATCTTCTTGTAATATTCTGTTTCTATCCTCATCGCAAGTAAATCCAAACAAGAACAGAACTCCATATAATTCTTTTATTTGGTTGATTAATTTCATTATTTATTTCATCAATCTCATTTTCATGTTCATTTTCATTATGTTGTGTTATATTTTTATAATTTTCGTCAAAAGATACATTTAAGGTTTCTTCTATAGTATTAGTTCTTAAATTAAAAACTCTGTATGCTTTACTTCCCTTTGAATATCCAATAAATATTCCTTTATCAGATTTAGAATCAAACTTGTCTAAATTTTCTTTAGTATTAAGTATGAAACATTTACTCCCGAATATTTTAAAATACGATACCTTTGGTTATTTATTATACAAAAGTTCATACGGTGTTTTACGAGTTAACGGTCTTATTAAAATTCTGTTTAATATATAACAAACTGTTGCAACTGCCTCAACCCAAAAATTTATTGGTAATTTACTATTTGATAACATGCTTCTTGCACATTCTTGAATTGACCTATTTTTATGTTCAACTACTCCATTTTGTTGAGGGTTCTTGGGAAAGAAAAATTATCGGTTATCCCCTTTTCATTACAAAATTTTCATTTTCGAACTCCCCACCATGGTCACTACGTATTGTTTTAATTTTGAAAGATAATAAATTTTGAATCCTTTTAGCAAAGGTTTTAAATTGATCAAAAGCATCATTTTTATTTTCAGGAAACAGAGTCCAGGTAAATCTAGAAAAAAATCATCAATCATTACGTAAACATATCTATTATGATTTATTGATTGTGTTTGCGATGGACCAAATAGATCCATGTGAATTGATTCTAATGGTTTCGAAGTAGTAATTTTTTTCTTTTGATTTAAATGGACTTCTTTTCAATTTTATGAACTGACAAGCGTCACATAAATTATTTACCTTAAATTTCATTTTGGGTAATCCTCTTTTTTATTCTAATTTTGAAATTCTAGAAATATGTTTGAAATTTATACAACCGAATCTCTTATGCCAAATCCAAGGGTCACTTGTATTGGCCATAAGGCATAAATTATCATTGGAAATTTTCATACTTAGCATATAAATATTTTTCTTTCTATCTCCTTCAAATATTATTTTTGATTTCTTACCTTCTATAAAGCATTTATCTTTTTCAAAATTGATTTTATAGCCTTTATCGCAAAGTTGACTTGTACTTAGTAGGTTATGTTTTAAATTCCTAACTAATAAAACATCAGAAATAGTAACGACATTTCCGATGCCAACTATATATCCTTTAGAGTTATCACCGAAGTTGACCATTCCACCATCTTTGTATGCTAGATTATTCAGTAATTCTGGATTTCCCGTCATATGTCTTGAACAACAACTACCCAATATCCATTTGTCCTTTTTGATTTCCACCATTTGACCATCAGAATTTGAGTTTTCAAAAACCATGTAACACAGCTTTTCCTATGTTGGACAACATTTTAGTAGATCACTTGATTTTTCAACATAATTGAATGCAGACTCTTCTAATATTGATGCAATGCATGAATTAAGACTAGTGTTATAAATCATTTGAAAAGTTGCATTAAATATTTCCAAAATTCAGATGATGAACTTTTGAAAACCTATGCTATGATACAGTTGATGTCAAAAGTTGGTCACTAGTGACGGTCAACCCCCAATCATGCGTAGAACACACGAACCAAAATCACAGAGTACGGTAAAGTAAATAAAATAGGGAACACGCAAGTTTTTTATAGTGGTTCGGCAAAGATGATGCTTACGTCCACTTTATATATTGATTTTCTTTTGATTACAAGTACAGTATGTTTTGTTTTGGAAGAAATTGGGAGATGAACACAAGGTGACTGTGTTGCAAAGAAATATTTGGCTATTCTTGGAGTTAGCCACAGAATTTGAGCTTGAGAGAGAAGGCTTTGCCCAAAAGTCCATGTGACGGCCCAAAAATGCATACCGTCTAAGTTGACTAAACAACACCCGTTCAACCCAAATAATACAAAATTATGAGTAATTAGGGTTAAAGAAAAAGAATCAGATAGAAGATAAAATAGAAATAGCAAAATAGAATCTCACAGCGGAACGAATAAAATATAATATCATATATCATAACTTTGAAATACAAATATGTATTTGTGTATACAGACCATTTTAGAGTACAATACATATACATCACAGCGGAAATAACTCTAAATAACTAACGGTGAAGTCTCCTACTTCAAGCTCCTCCAAGTGTATCTGTAAAATCCTGAAACACTTGACTGCCCGTACAAATTTGGGCACCCAAGAGTTTAGGAAAAACAAACAAAATAAACTCTGGTTCAGTCATGGGACCGGTGTGAGTAAACTGCAACCATGTTGTTTAACTTTGAAAATCCTTTTGAAAGAAAGGGTAATAGTAAGACCAGCCCACACATAAACATGGACGGTTTTTACCTTACTATAACCAAAACATTTTTGATATTAAAATCCAGTGATATTATAATAGTGTCTAATCAAATAAATAACCAAATAGTAGAACGCTTGCATCTCACGCTCTATATATATATTATAAAATCAAAAATCACAGGGCGCTTATTGGAGATTGGATTCCAACTATGACAAGGTATGAGACCACCTCCCGATTAGTGTACTCTAGATGGGATACACTGGGGTTCAGCAAGAACATCTTGCAACCCGACCACACATGACCGCCCACTCATTTAGCTTGAGTGTAGGGAATATATTGTCATCCACGATTTTTGGCCATCCAACCATAATCCGTAAGATACAGAATCGAAAGAAGAACAAATAATTGATTTTCTCTAGATCGGTGAAAAATATACACTGCTTGGGTCCGGTTTTTTTCATTTCCCGTTTGTGAGGCTTAAGGCTACGTAAATCTTTCAGAACATCTGACCACCATTCACTTTGAATGCCACATCGTCAAACCTGTCAAATCAAAAGTTGATCTTCCCAAAATATTATGGGTATAAAAGCTAAGAGAAAAGAATTCCTCCGCCACCAAACGTAATATCTCGAAAAGATCGTCTTATGTGATATGTTAGGAATACTCTGTTAGACATTCGTCCATACAAGTTGTCCTGGGTCTGGACAAACATAAAAATCCTTGCAATTCACTCTGTCTTCCATTATCTTCAGCATATCTAATTCGTAACGCCTATGCCTATATGGAGTGGTTTTTGTATATTAAATCCAACCGGTCTCTCCGTATTGACAACGATGGGAAAAAAAATCTTTAATAGCCGGTGTTTTAACTATCAAAGGAAAACAAAACATCCATCCAAATTTCTAACATCAAACAATCACTAGCCCTTTCTAATATTTCACGTTTGTTTCCTTATCAGGTTTTCGATATTGATTTCTAGTTACCAAATTCCTTAAAAATATTCTAACTCCTTAAATTTCCAGAAAATTTTGCCAGCATCTCCTTTGTACCGGTCAATAGTTCAAATCTCAATATGCATCTCTAGGTCCTTTCCATTCAAAAAGAAAATTAAAAAGCCAAGCGGCTTGCCCAATAGGCTCATAAAATCTCATATGGAAATTTAAACATGTACCTTTTTGTCGGGCACTTAAATTATAAATCTTCATACTCTCTTCATAACCTTCATCCCAAACCTGTTAACCTATACACGCCTGCCTTTCATTTATTTAAATCAACGTAACCATTTTGGATTAATTACCTTCAATTCTGCTACTTAATTCCCAAATTGCTTCATTTACTCAGTTTGGATCGACAATGTTCAAATACATTTTAATTCGCTTCTAAACAAGTCGAATTCCATTTCTAATTCGAGTTCATATTCGATTTCAGAATTAAACCCACAAATTTCAATTTACTTACCCAAAATTAAATTTGATCCAAAACTCCTTTAACTAATTAATTTCTAATTAGTTAACTTTATTCAATAATTAAAAATTTGATTTTTGTTTTCAAAAGCCAATCCATTTACTCGACTGAGTTCATATTTAATCTATATCTAAAGTCCAGATTTTTCTGATGGAAATTCGGATTTTTATTCCCTGAAAATCCTTTTATTTAATTAAACAAACCATTATAGTTTTAAATGATTATGGCGTTGGTTTTCTAAAAATTTGATTTTGACATAACTCAAAATCTATAAGATGAAATTCAGAATTTTCTTTTCCATTAGAAAATTATTATTCAATAGGTCGGGGCGTATCTTGTTTCATCAAATTCCGACTTATACTGAGTTCTATATCCTCAATTGAAGTTCGATTTGTCAAATTACGAACTACCGCACTTCAGCGAGTTTGTTTTAATTAAATTAAATATAAACGTTAAATTAATTCCATTATCCAAATCTAACTTCACAATTCATATTATTCAACTCGTCAGTTTCTTTATGCCATATTCATAGCTTAGAAATGAATTTTATTCCAAACTCGATTTCTATATTCATTTCCAATTTCCCCTAGAGTTAAATTATTTATAAAATTCGATATAATCAAATTTCAATTGTAATTTCCTTTTATGGGAATAATTAATTTATTCAACATCCTTTACCATTACAAACTAATATTGTTGACACCAAAAACTGGCACAACACCAAAAGATAGACTTATGTAGAGATTAAAGTGAAGATTAACAAATAAAAGGAACGTAAAACAGGAAAAATCACACACAGATTCTTAGTGGCTCGGCGTCAAAGAGCCTATGTCCACTTTATAAGCTTTTATATATTATTTCTGCTAGTAGAACAATGATTACAATGGTGGAATAAGAGAATTAAGACTACAAATAGTTTCAGTATTTATAATCCTCTTCTCTCTCCCAAAACAAAAATGATCCCCTTTCTGAACTGAAAAGAGGTATATATGGATGACACAATATTAGACTGTCTTGGACACGTGCCATGAGATCTAAAAGGATAGCTGATATTGAATGAGTCAGTTTCCACTGTAGAGTTGGTATTCTACGCGCATTATCGGCGTGGATTAGCACTGGACCCTTCCATCTTGAGTAATTTGAAAGAAAAGATCCGGGGCGAGCTAATCCTTAGACCGGTTTTTCGGATGTCATCTGAGGGTGACAAGGCTAATCATGCTTGGTCATGCCGAACTCCTCCGGGCCGCATCAAGGGAGGAGGGCTTGGATGTTGGATCTCACAGCTCGGCCCAACTCGAATACTTCAGTTGTGTCCCTGCCGCATCATTTCGCCTTGATGGGCTCCTCGAATGGCCCATCAACACTTTGCCCTCCAAAGTATGATGTGTTGGCAACGAAACATACTTTGAATGCATATAGCCTGAACAAACTTTCTCACCTCAATCAAAGAATCTCGGAGACTGGGTCGAATAATCCACTCGACGAATCTTGAAATCCGCAATGGATTCATGAACTTTTTTGGGGACGTCAACGGACCCAAATAGTGATGACGCCTTGCTGTCACTCGTCTCATTGGATGATCCTTGGTCTACCAATTGCTTTACACGTCAGCCATGTCCAATCCGAGGGTTACATCAACCGAATCCGAAGAGCCTTTTTTCCACAATATATTACAAAGGGGAAATCCTTTTCTTTTACCATACTCTCTTCTTTTCTTCTGCTGCAAAAGATTACTTTACTGTTTAAAGTGAAGGATTAGAGACTGTCCATCGCACTCGCATTAACCCATTTCTCTCAGGTAAAGATCCTTTCTTACATCACTTTCAACATACCAATGTCATTTAGGCATCGGATCTCTCTTTATTCACCTTGCCATAATCCAGGCCCTATGAGGTCTATGGTCAGGATCGTCGACGCTAGCTCAAATGAGTTGATGGCGTTATGGTGGCCTCTGGCGAACCTGATCATGAGTTCGATTTGGTCATGGCCGTCCGCTCATTCTAAATGGGTGATGAAGCTTCCCACCTTTTTGTGGCTTAAACAAAGTTAATTTCTTCTTGAATCTGACTCCTCTCTTTTATTTCAAATTAACAGCGTCTTGATCAACCATGGCCAAATTACGGGGCGATCCTAAACACGAATCTGCCAAAAACTCGTTTTTTTCCAACCAAGGTTTATAGCTCTTCCGGGTCCTCGACCGGATCGAGTTCGAATTTGAACAATAGTCCTCATAATTGGACGATAGAGGCACCGGTTCTTCATGAAGTGGCGGTCGAATTAAACATTGCGGACCCAGTTCTTTTGGCACCTGACATGCTTCCAGAGGCTGAAATTTTGAGAAACCCTCCGGACGCCTTAGAGTCTGAAATAACCCGCACAAGGTTAGAGAACTTAACGGCTAAACACAAGATTCCCTTCACAGACGTTCTTCTTCCACAGGACACTGATCGACCTCATAATCCCTAACAGGTTATATGGCGATGTCCCTCCTGATGTGTAACGTAGGAGCCATTCCCCCTTTTCATCCATTAATCGTCGACTTCTTGCGACGTATGAACTTAGCCCCAATGCAATTTCATTCGATGGCCTGCGACAACCTGCTATCCGTGTACTTCTTGTTTATGAGATATTTAGGCCACCCCGCAACCTTTGAGGACCTGACTTTCTTTTTCCATTTTAAACATAATGAGAAGCAATCTCCTTCCCTTCTTTACTTTGAGTCCGCTTGAGGTTGGAAGATTATTGAGGATATTCCCAGCAAAGCTGGTGATTCAAAGCGGGAATGGTTCTCAGGGGCGGAGCCCCCTTGCATTTGGGGTAGGCACGTGCCTACCCCAGTTTTTTCTAAACGAAAAAAAAAAATCATGTTAGATTATCTAATTATTGAAATGTGTTGATTGAGATATTTTCTGTAATAGTTAGATCAACTAATTATTGTTAATCATCTTTTCAGATTTGCGTAAATATTATAAAAGAGCTCATGATACTATTTCCGACAATGCGGGATCTTCTTCCAACATTGTAGAAAATGATATCCAAAATGAAGTTATTCCAAAAGATGTGATTCAAAATCGCATTCATGTTGATTTATTAAATCTTCCTTCTGATCCAAGCTTACGAAATCGGATTTTGAACTATGACCCAAATGATCAAGATATAGTTTGTAGAGCTTATTTACAGAAAGGTCCATGTCAACCTTCTTTATTAGCATTTCCACAAACTATCATTGGAGTAAAGGCCCGTCGTTTTAATCCAAATTGGTTTAGTCAATTTGGGAGTTGGTTAGAATATAGTGTAAAAGAAGATTCTGTTTTCTGTTTGAAGTGTTATCTATTTCGTCCAGAGTCGGTGAACAGAAATATAAGTGATGTTTTTACAACGGGTGGATATAAAAATTGGAAAAATTGTAGAAGATTCCAAGAACACGCTCAATCAAAAGCACATAACACCGCATGTATGAAAGCTGAAAATTTAATGATTCAAGTCAGACACATTGAACCACTAATGGTAAGGCAAACAGAACAATGTCGAACTAATTATCGAGTTCGACTAAATGCTACGATAGATTGCATTCGATATCTTTTGCGTCAAGGACTAGCTTTTCGTGGTCATGATGAATCTGAAAACTCTTTGAATAAGGGAAATTTTTTGGAACTTCTACAATGGCTTGCAAATCAGAACCCATCTATTAATGCTGTTGTTTTGGAAAATGCTCCACAAAATTCCAAAATGACATCACCCGACATACAAAAGGATGTTGTAAACTCAATTGCTATCGAAGTTGTCAATGCTATCTTGAAGCATCTTGATGGTGGCCTATTTGCAATTTTAATTGATGAAGCACGTGATAACTCAATCAAAGAGCAAATGTCTATAGTGATTCGATTTGTTGATGAAAATGGTTGTGTCATTGAACGATTTATGGGAATGATACATGTTCCTAATACAACTGCAATTTCGCTTAAGACATCACTTGAAGCTTTTTTTTTCAAACACAAGTTGAGCTTTACAAAGTTGCGTGGTCAAGGCTACGATGGGGCAAGTAATATGCAAGGAATGTTCAATAGTCTCAAAACACTTATATTGAGAGAGAACAATTCTGCATTTTATGTGCATTATTTTGCACATCAACTTCAGTTAGCACTTGTTCGTGTCGCGAAAGATATAAATCACATTGCTGAATTCTTTTACTTAGTTAACAATTTGGTGAATCTTATTGGAGTGTCATGTAAGCGCCGAGATATCCTACGAGAAAAAGCGGCAGAAAGAGTATTCAACCAACTACAGAGCGGAGAATTATGTAGTGGTCGAGGATTGAATCAAGAGAGAAATTTGGAACGGCCGGGAGATACACGTTGGGGTTCACATTATGGAACCTTAATTAATTTGATTGTTATGTTCTCCTCTGTGATAGATGTTCTTACAGACTTGGTGGAAGATGTTTCTGGAGGTAAAAAAGGAGAATGTTTAAACTTGATAAAAGTGATGCAAAATTTTGATTTCATATTCACATTATATTTGATGAAAAATGTACTTGGAATCACCAATGATCTTTCAAAAGCACTTCAACGAAAAGATCAAGATATCGTCAATGCTATAACTTTGGTGAAATTATCTAAGGAACGGCTACAAAAAATGAGAAATGATGGATGGGATAACCTATTTGTTGAAGTAAGTTCTTTTTGCATGAAGCAAAACATTGTCATTCCAAATATGGCGGATAATTATCTTCTTTTAGGTAGATCAAGACGAGGATCAAAGATAACAAACTTGCATCATTATCAAGTTGATTTGTTCTATGTTTGTTTGGATAAACAACTTGTTGAGCTTAATAATTGTTTTGATGAGGTTAACACAGAATTGCTTCTATGCATGGCATCTTTGAATCCTAATAATTTGTTTGCTTCTTTTGATGTCATGAAACTAGTTCGTCTATCGGAACTTTATCCAAATGATTTTTCCGAAGCAGAACGTATGGATCTTCGCAATCAATTAGAGATTTATGTGATGGATATGACATCTAATAATGAATTCAAAGAAGTAAAAAAGCATTAGCAATTTAGCTAAGAAGATGGTCTTGACGGGAAAGCATATTGTCTATAGTTTAGTTTATAAACTCATCATGTTATCTTTAATTCTATCAGTATCAACCGCTACAGTTGAAAGGACTTTTTCGGCCATGAATATAGTTAAAGCGGATCTTCGAAATCGAATGGGGGATGAATGACTGAATGATAGTTGTATCACTTATACTGAAAGAGATGTCTTTGACAACGTTGACAATGATGCAGTTATCGATCGTTTTCAAAATATGAGAACTCGTAGGGAACAACTTTAAAATATGTGTTATGATTTTTTTTTTTTTTTTTGGGAGATTAGTTATTGATCATTTTTGTAATGAATATGAAGACTATTATATTAAAGATCATATTTGTCTTATTTTAATCATATAAGTTTTTTTGTGCGAAAAAAAATTCTATACCCCAAATCACTTTGTGCCTACTCCAAGATCATGTTCTGGCTCCGCCACTGATGGTTCTGGATTAAGGAACAGCTGGGATGCGCCTGATATTGGCTTCAATGCAGTAAGTCCATTTGTCAATTTGAGCACTTGCGATGAATCTCTATTTTCCCTTTCCTCTTCTCCTTTTCTTTCATTTGATACTTCCTTCTTTGATAGAAGATTATCCCGCGAGGCCTAAGGGGGAAGTGTTTGAGGAAAGATACAGGCGACTGATCAATTTAGACGCCAAGCAGCGACGGTTTTGGGACTATTTGTCTGATCAACACCTTCATCAATATGCTCTCATAAATGAGAACAGATCCATCGGACCCCATAAGGAAGGAACCATGTCGATTTCCCCCAATCGTAACGAAACATCCTCAACAAAAAGAAAGCCGGTGATCGACAAGGCAGCTTCCTCGGTCGGGAAGTCCTCCGCCCGCTTTTCACTTGGGGAAGAGAAGGAGCCTAATCCAAAGAAACCCACTTCCAAGATACGAGTTCGAGAGGCTGAATGTCGAGAAGCCAAACACTGGAAGTTCAAAGACCGAGGAAAGGAGAAAGTTCATGTTGAGAAATCTCTAATGAAAACATAAAAAGAGCCAGCCCAAGAGATCCCCTTTGACAACTACATAAGGGGTCCTACAGTCGATAAGGATTCCTCTTCAGCTTGTAGTTTGCAAGGAGGACATGTCGCATCACCTCTTTCAGGGCTAAATTCACTGCAGATGCCCTGTGTCATTCTTTCACCACAACGTTTAGATCTGAATCGATTCTTTGTTAATCAATCAGAAGGGATGTCGATCGAGCATGAAGGCATTGGAGGTATGATTTCGTTCTCGGCGTCAGAATCATTTTGGATGATTTATCATATAACATTTGCATTGCACGTCACAACATTATGTTCTTCACACTCAACTCAAATGTGGATCATTTTAACTGTTGTCCATCCTCTCTTTTCAGGAGACATCGAAGAGGAGTTTTATGGCAGTCTTTTCGCCTCCTTTCCAACTAACGTAAACTCAAACGAACCAATTTTACAACACACCGAGAAAGGTAACAACATGGAAATTGATAACAGCTGGAGGGAGAAAGAAAAGAAAGGCCGAGATATGGAAGAAGACATGTAAAAGAGAAAGGGAGGGCAATAAGTAGGAAAAGGATGACGTGAAAGCGGAGAAAAAGAAAGAATCGACCCATGATTTAAGCAGGCAAAAGAAGAGATGCTTAGAGAAGCATGTCCGAATATTGGAGGATAGAGAAGAGTTAGGGGGTATACCCAAAAAGAAAAAGGAGAATGAATCCTCTAAGCTTTGACGTTCCCCATGCTCTCGTAAAAAGATCCATGAGGAAGGGTCGAGGACCAAGCATTCCCGGGCTGCACTGGATTGACCTAGGTCTTTGGTCAAGCCTTCTCCCGTTAGTCGAGCCAGAGAACTAGAAAGGGATTTCCCTAAACTTGTTTTTACAGGGATTGAGCCTTCCTCCGAGCTACAGCGACTCTCGGGCAGTTTTTTTCGTCGCATCCGCAACAACCTCGACCATGTCCTTTCTCAATACGACATACTGCGCGAATACGCCGGGAAAGTAAGCGGAATGCTGACAAAAAAAATGAACGAGGTTACGGGTTTGAAGAGGGTAATGGCGAGGGACAGAAAGACCTTCGGATCTTCTGAGAAGAAGATTAATGGGCTGGAGCTACAGGTGGCTGCTGACAAGGTGGAGCACAAGAAAATAACAGAAGATTTGAATGCCCAGATCAAACAAAAGAGTCTGGAATGTGACTCTATGAAGTGTGAAATCAAATCTTTAAAGGCTAACAAAGTTCGAATGGATTTGGAAGTGCAAAATCTCAAAGCAACACTTCACCCATCCGAATTGGCCAAAAGCTTGGTCGAACAAAATGCTACTGCAACGGTCGATTTAGCCAGCAACCTACAACTTCAGCATGGCATTGGCATCCAGGCAGTCAAGTCCAAGCACGCTCAGGAAAGGATTGAGTTAAACAAGGGCACGCTCTTCAGGTACTTGATTTTTTGCTAAGTTCCTTCGTCACAGGGATCTATCCTAGATGCCAAAGTATCCAATGGTTCTAGCTAATGTATGGGGAATAATTCTGGGTGAGGAGAGAAGAACAGCGCGAGGGCAACTAGTAGACGCAGAGCTTTTAATGATCCGAATTCCGAACGAGAAGGAACGGGCGGTGTTGGTCGAAAGGAGAAGGCAGGAAGAGGTTGAAATGGCGGCAGAGCGCCGTAGGGTAAAAGGGAAGTCGATCCCTGATAATAGCCAGGTTAAGGCATCTACTGTTTTTGCCACTGCAAACATTGAGAAAGGCTCATCGTCCGCTTTTCCACCTGATCTAACCGGAGTTGCTAAAGAAAAATTAACCGAACCTGATGTTAGAGGTAGGGTTACTTGTTGATTTTTAGTTTACTTATCCCACCTTGATTCGCATGCAATCTCCTTTCCTTTCTTCTTTTAGGCACCGCCGGGAGAACGAGAGAGTAGAAGTAGACACCGCCGTTAATGAGAGATAGGGTGATGCGAATGCAGCCGAAGGACCAAAGGCGGAGAGAATTATTACAGGGTCATCAGAGGATGGTGATATCAAGATAATCTCAGAACTGAAGAAAGGTGATCGTCCGTCTATGGAAGAGGTTCAAGCTCGAACGGAGATGAATATTTCTTCCGTAAAACCTGAACCATCTGAAGATGCTATGAACATTTAACCTACTCGAGCTATTCCCCGACTATCCTTTCTTTGATCGAAGTTCCTCCCTTTCCGGATTCTACTAGCCTGCAGGCCTTGACGCCCTTTGAGAGCATGCTTTGGGGACTTCGACGCTTGCTGAGCTCCGGGGAGGCGATAGAGATGGTTATACAGAAAGGGCCGATAGAGACGGTCGAGCATAGGGAGATGTTACCCCCCATCCTAAGCTCCAGTAAAAAAATTTTAGGCCCTTTAGGTAGTCTTGTACGAGTGTGGTCCTCGCGCCTTTATAATTATTGAACTTCGTGTCTTTGAAGATAACGCCTGAAATGTACCTGTCACGTAACAATATTTTGTAATCATGACATGATGATGCAAATGATAGTCTACGTGCTTTACAAGTATTCGTGTTACTTATGTGAAAAAGTATCATTCAAATTTCCCGTCTTATTTTAGCCTCCGAGGGTTATTTAGACATTACCCTAACAAGAGTTACTTGTTGGCTTTCTTGCCCTCGGTGTCGGGGAGCCATTTGGACAGCGAACCACTCAGTCGTCCTCAGGCAGATCCAACCCTGATCAAGTGTTGAATGTCATTGAGTAGGTTATGCTTTCAGTCTTTTATACACACCCTTTAATCGATAAAGATGAGAGTTTTGTCAAGATTCGAGCGATCTTTAGTCGGGGTGCACCTTTCACGCTCTTTCATCGTTTATGCTCGTCCTCAAATCGTGAGGATTAGAGTTAAGTCCAGGTGATTAGTTATGGTGTTCTATTGGCGTCACCCTTACTTATAGTCATCAAAGCAGGGGGCAAAAACTAATCGATTAATCCAAGTTTAAAAAAAAAAATCAGAGCAGCAACTGAGCTTCTTGTTCATAAATCACTACAATCGGCAAAATGTTTCTTATTACAATGCTAAAACAAATAAGGGAATAAAAATATTTGGAAAATATAAGAAAGATAAGGTTGTAAATGCTTTGCGTTCCATGCTCTGAGGAAAAGCTCGCCATCAACGGTCGATCCATTGTCAAGTTTTCATTAAATGACGTAGGGTCCTTTCCATCAGGGACCCATATGGACGGGTACCGGGAAGATCCGCTTCAAAACGAGATCGCTTACTTCAAAATTCTTCGACCGGACCTTTTTGTTAAAATATTGTGCGACTCTTTGCCTATGGGTCGTTGCATGAAGGTTTGGTTCTTCCCTTTTTTCATCAATCGTGTCCAACGATGTCAAGAGAAGTTCTTTATTAGATAAGGGGTCGTAGTAAGTCGTTCGATGCGATGGGACTTCAAGCTCTATTGGTAGTACTGCCTTCGAACCATAGGATAAGGCGAAAGGAGTATGACCTGTTGCGGTTTTATGGGTGGTTTGATATGCCCATAGTGGCAGTTCATCAACCCATTTTCCTTTTTCCCGTTCCAGCCGCTTTTCAAAATGGTTTCGATAATTTTGTTAACCGCCTCGACTTGTCCATTAGACTGGGGATGTGCAACTGCGGTATATTTCTTCTCTATACGATACTTTTCACAAAGATCTCTGAACTCGGAACTATCAAATTGAGTCCCGTTGTTTGTGATGATAGTTCAAGGTATCCCATAGCGGCATATAATGTTTCTGTCAATAAAGTTGATGACCTTCTTTGTATCGTGGTCATCTGCTCAGCTTCGTCCCATTTTGTGAAATAGTCTACTGCTACTATTGCGTATTTTGCACCTCTTTTTGAAATGGGCAATGTTCCGGTATTGTCTATTCCTCAAACGGCGAATGGCCAAGGGCCAGCCATTTGGGTGATCTCCGTCAGGGTAGCTCGCGGAATCCGCACGAATCTCTGACATTTGTCACATCTTCCAAAGCAATTGCAGCATCTATGTTAACGGTTATCCAAAAGTATCCATAGCGCAGTATCTTCTTGGCCAAGGTTTTCCTCCCAGCGTGTGCCCCACAATCTCCTTCATGCACTTCCTTTAATATCTTTTTGATATCATCGTTGGCCTCACACCGAAACACGGGAACGAAGAATCCTCTTATGTATAGTTGGCCATGTTGAATCACGTATATGGAAGATTGTCGCACCAAGGCTTGTCTTTCATTCTTTCTTTCGGGCAACGTGCCGTGGAGGAGGAAATTTTTGATGGGGGTCATCCATGACTCTTTCTCGGGTTCAGTATCAACCTGATCGATCTCCATTTACTTGATGCTCGATGTACTTGGGGTTTCTATGACAAATAGCTCCATTTTGCCAGGGTGGTCCGAGCTGGCTATTTTAGACAACCTGTCCGCCTTTTGATTCTCTTTTCTAGGAATGTGGTAAATGCTATATCAGCCAAAACTTTGCAACAACTTCTCAACTTGTTTAAGATATGAACCCAGCCATTCTCCCTTGGTAAGATATTCCTTGCAAACTTGTCGTACCAAAAGTTGTGAATCACAAAAAATGTCGAGTGATGTTATCTTTATGTCTTTCGCGAGTTTTAGCCCGACAATCAGGGTCTCGTACTCAGAATCATTGTTTGTCGCAAGGAATTCAAGCCTTAAGGCATAATAGACTGACCGCCCCTTGGGAGAAAGTAGTACTATACCGGCTTCCGAATGACTCTCATTTTGGTCTCCATCCGTATATAGCTTCGAAGTGACCGATTCAGGTTCAACCTTCAAAGGCTTAGGATTATCACTCCAGTCTTCATCCTCTGGTGCAGTGAATTCTGCTATGATGTCGGCTCAGGCCTACCCCCGGATTGATTTTCGAGGCACAAAGGTTAAGTCGAACTGACTTAGTTCAATGTTCCATTTTAACAATCTTCCACTTGCCTCGAGTCGCTTGCAAAACTTGTCGAAGGGGTTGATCGGTAAATATCTTAATTGGATGGGCTTGGAAATAATGCCGGAGTTTCCTTGACGCGATCAACAAGCTATAGGAAAGCTTCTCGATTTTCGGATAACTGCGCTCGGCCCTTGTCAACTTTTTTGCTTACATAGAAGACCAGTCGTTGTACTCGCTCTTCTTCATGACTCAGGACTGAGTTGATCGCATGCATGGATACTGCTAAATAAACGAATAGGTCTTCGTGGTCAATAGGCTTAGAGAGGATGGGCGGTTTCTCCAAGTGATCGAGTAAACTTCGGAAAGCTTCGACACAGTCGGGCGTCCAAGCAAATTCCGCTTCCCACTTTTAATTAATTCAAAGAAGGGTATACATTTATCAGTTGCCTTTGAAATGAATCGACCCATAGCTGCTATCTTACCCACTAGGCTTTGGGCATCCTTGATCCATTTAGGCTCCTAAATTCTCTTGAGGGCCGAAATTTGATCAGGATTAATTTCGGTTCCTCGAGAACTTACAATAAAACCCAGGAACTTGCCCAAAGCTACTTTGAAGGAACACTTCAAAGGGTTTAGTTTCATCCCTACTTCCAGAGGATGTTAAACATCCTTGACAGATCATTCACATGCTCGGACGATTGCTTCGACTTTACTAACATGTCATCCACATACACCTCCATCGTTTTTCCTATCTGGTCATGGAACATCTGGGTGACTAGTCTTTGATAGGTTTCTAAAGCATTTTTTAGTCCAAAGGGCATTACCACGTAACAATACAGCCCAAGGTCGGTGATGAAGCTAGTATGCTCTTGGTCTGGTATATGCATAACAATCTGGTTGTACCCTGAATACGCGTCCATAAATGAAAGTATCTCATGCCCTGCGGTCGAGTCGACTAACTGATCAATCATAGGTAGTGGGAAACTATCCTTAGGGCATGCTTTGTTTAAATCAGAAAAATCAATGCAAGTTCTCCACTTCCCATTAGCTTTTTTCACAAGTACTAGGTCGGCTATCCAATGAGGAGAGATCGAGTCCCGGATAAACCCATTACCTCGTAATTTACCATTTCTTCTTCTAAGGCCATCGACCTTTCAGGGACGAGCATTCGCCTTTTTTGTTTTACCAGAGCGTCCTTTGGGTCGATGATGAGGGAATGGGTTATAATGGAGGGAGCGATCCCACACATGTTAGCATGGGTCCAAGAAAATACGTCTAGGTTTGCTCGAAGGAAGTCAGATTGTTCCCTCGTCTGGAAGGAGTCGAGATGGGATCCAATTTTTAGGACCTTGGTGGCGTCATTTCTATCAACCGAAATTTCCACTGTCGCTTCGTTCAGAGCGGTCTTTCTACAGCCTGGTTCTTCGTCCTCTCTAGGGTCGATATCTTCGACTCCACAAATGGACGGTCCCAACCAGGACGTGTTCTGTAGTTGCTATGCTCTCATATCTTTCGCAGGAGGAGGCTCGACTGTTGACTTTTTGCTGCCTTTATTCTGGAGATCCTTCCACTCCGTCAAGTAACAAGCTCGCCCATCTACCTGGTCTCCTCGTATCGTGCCAATTCCTCCATCAATTGGGAGTTTTAATAGTAGGCACCGTGGGGCGATGTAGGCCCTAAACTCCATTAATGTTGGCCGTCCTGGGAACGCATAGCGGGAGTTGATGTCCATTATGACAAATAGTAGGGGCCTTACTCTCCTTCAGTCCCCATCTCCTAACTCCATGGGCAATTTGATCACTCCGATGGGCTCAATGGAAGATCCGTTAAAACCTTATATCTCACCAGAACAAGGCTCCAAGTCCTGCAGCTCTAATTTCATTTGGTCGTAGGTTTGCTAAAACAATATATTGACCAAACTTCCATTGTCGATCAATACCTTCCTTACTATTGCCGGGCCGATAGTCGCGGTTATCACCATGGGGTCGATCGTCGGAGCTTCAATGCCTATCACCTCTCTTCCACGGAAAACAACATCCTCTGTCTCAGTCTTCTTATGCTTCATTGGGTTCACACTTTCGGGGACACTTGTTTCGGTAGCATCAAGGTGCTTCACGGAATTCACATATTGTTCCATAGCCTTGATACTGAATCCGGCGGGGTATGGCCCTCGATTATGGCATTGATGACCATTCCTTTCCCCTTATCTTATGCAGTAGTTCGAGGAGCATCTTGGCTTTGTCTGGGGGTTGAAGCCCTTTACCCCTATCCATTAAGGCCGTATTATATTCATCAAGCTTTCCTTCACGAATCAGCTTTTCAATAATGTCTCTAAGGTGCCGACACTCGTTTTTTGTATGCCCGTAGATGTCGTGGAATAGGAAATATTTTCCAGTCGCTTGCTCCCTTTCCGTGGGCTCACGAGGAGGAGGTTTCTTATACTGGACCGTATTATTGGTATCAAGATAAATGTTTTCTAGTGTGTCATTTAAGGCAGTGTGAGTCTCGAACGCCTGGAACTGTGGACGCTTTCGAGGGTTCCCCCTCCGTCCAGAGCTTCCATTGGTCTCTCTTGGCCCCTCGCCATTTCGTTTGCCGCAGTTTCCGACGTTTACTTCCACTTTTCCTGATTTATCACCAAACTGCTTGACTGCGACGTTATTATGGGTCGATGGAGTAGATGCATTTCTTGGTCCATATTCCTCCTTTAACTGCACATCCTCCTGCCGTAATCGGATGTGGGATTTCTCATAAAAAGCCTTAATTGTTGTTGGCGTCTTCCCAATCAAGTGTTTCCCAAATTCAGTTCGTTTATCGATGCCATCGACCATGGCCATTAGGACAGTTTCGTGGTTGGGGTTACTGACCTCGGTGGCCGCCTGGTTAAATCAATTAAGGTAATTTCTCAGGGATTCTCCCTTTCCTTGTTTAACTGCCGAGAGTGCCATTACATGCTTTGAATTAGTAGCATGAAGGCGAAACTGAGTCAGGAATTTCTAGCTCAAGTCCTTAAATCTTGGGATGGATTCGCGGGAAAATGTACGAACCACATGAGCGCTATCCCGCTTAGGAAGATTGGGAAGGCTTTGCATCTGATAGTGTCGGGGGCCACCGCCACCTCCATGTGTCAGGAATACCTCATCAAATGCTGCTGTGGGTCCGAGGTGTCGTGGTACTGATTCATCTAGGGCATATTAAATCTATGAGGGAACTCTTCTTGTAAGATGTTGTCGGTAAATGGCGTGTGGCTTCGATCGATCCCCCACTCTTCGTTTCTATGTCCGCGGCTATCATTCATAATTTGTCGTACCATTGCAGTCAGGTTCGGTGGGACGATTGAGTCCTGGTTGGTTTCATCATATGAACTGGCTCTCCTGGCTCTCTCGCCAGGGAATGTTGCCTGACCCAATGCCCGGGCTGTCTCCCTTCCTTTCCAGGTATCTCGGTCAGTCACAAGATTCCGGGGAAGGTGAATAGGGGCCCGATTCTTTCTGGCAGCGTTCCGCGGTTGAGGAAAAGCTCCTTGGTTCCACGGGGCCGAGGGATCGATAATTTCCACCTCGGCCGGGTCGACCTCGGTTTGTTCGTTCACCTCCTGCTGGCCTGGATGTTACTCGAGACGTAATTGCCATACATTCCTGGCTCTTTTTAACGGGAGCCGGGTTCGTCATGGATCCCTACTACCGTCGGACGACGAAGAGCCTTCTAACACATGATCCAGTTGAGTGGGGGAAGCTGGTGTTCCCTGACTTCTTGGGTTTAGTTCCTGAGCTCCTCCCTTTGTCTTGTTATGTGAGTCATATCTTGCCGCATAACAGCATTCTCCCAAGCATGGACCTTTAGAGCCTCTGGTTTCTCCTGAAGTTGATTCAGCACAGCCATGAACTCGTCTCGAGTGGCGAAGGTTGATGAAGGAGTTGGATCTACCGTGGGGAGCAAGGCGGGTTGATCCTGAGCAGTTTCGGGTGCGGCAGGTCCGCCAGTTGCTTCCACAGAGGTTCCAATTTGCGGTTGCTTTCCAATATTACAAGCTGATTTTCTAGCCATAATTCGACAATGCAGGAACAAGGATGAGATTTTCGTCTCGGACTTGGTGATTCGAAAGTAGAGCAAAAAATCTGGACTAAGCTGAGAATTTCAGTCCAAAACGTTGTCACCATAAACTGGCACAACACCAAAAGAAAGACTTATGTAGAGATTAAAATGAAGATTAACAAATAAAAGGAACATAAAACAGGAAAAAACACACATAGATTTATAGTAGTTCGGCGTTAAAGAGCCTACGTCCACTTTATAAGCTTTTATATATTGTTTTGCTAGTAGAAGAATGATTACAATGGTGGAATAAGAGAATTAAGACTGAAAACAGTTTCAGTATTTATAATCCTCTTCTCTCTCCCAAAATGAAAAAAGACCCCCTTCCTAAACTGAAAAGAGGTATTTATAGATGACACAATATTAGGCCGTCTTGGACATGTGCCGTGAGATCCAAAATGATAGTTGATATTGAATGAGTCGGTTTCCCCTGAAGAGTTGGTATTCTCCACGCATTATCGGTGTGGATTAGCACTGGACCCTTCCAGCTTGAGTAATTTGAAAGAAAATATCTGGGGCGAGCTGATCCTTAGGCCGGTTTTTTGGATCTCATCTGAGAGTCACAAGGCTAATCATGCTTGGTCATGACGAACTCCTCCGTCCGCATCAAGGGAGGAGAGCTTGGATGTTAGATCTCACAGCTGAGCCCAACTAGAATACTACGGGTGTGTCCCTGCCGCATCATTTCTACTTGATGGGCTGCCCGAATGGCCCATCAACAAATATCATCCCTTGACAATAATGACGTCGTTCAAGTCGGGGTAGTTTATTTACCTTTCAGACCTTGACCGACAACGTTCTTATCTTGAGATTGATAAAAGCTCGTAATTCAAAAACCCGATTAAAATTCCACTTCTAGTCCATTAAAAATATGGTTTTATAAGCCATATTTACTTTGAAATAATCTATATCCAAATTATCTGCCTTCATTCCATTTATAAACGTTGTTTATAAATTAACGGCCTCATTTCATATCTTAAAGCAAACTTCCAATTTAAAATCCATTTGAAACTTGATTTCCATTTTATTTTATTATTATAACTTATATATATAAACATATAATCTATTTTCATATTAAAATTCAAAATTTCTATTTAATATGTTCCAATATCTTTTGGAAATAATATTTTATCTCTATAAATTCGACCTACTCGAATTCTAGCCACAAATCCAAATGGATTTATTTCAATTCGATTACATTTCGAACATCGGAAATGGATTCCATTGTTTTTTTTCAAAACGATTCTATTTACCTTTTTTAAACTCATACTTGAATTTAAATTTATAAATTTTCTAATGATAATTTTTTCTCCTTTATCATTTATAATTTCCACTTCTTGCTTTAAATATTTAAAATAAGTTCTTATTTTAAATCTTAATTGAAATCCAATTTCCATTGTGGAAAATAAAATTTCCTTTTTAAATTCAGACTTGAATTCAAAATCTAATAGTATCAAACGATAATTTTTATTTCCATTTATAATATTGTTTATAAATTTAGCTACTTGTTTTTATTATTAAAAGCAAGTTAATATTTCTCAATCCATTCGAAATTCCATTTCCATTTCGAAAAGCAAATTTTCCTTTTTAAATTCAAATATCCCTTTTTGATATTTTCAAATATAAATATCTAGGGCCAGTGATATTCTTATATCCAAACACACAAATCATCCATTCAATTCACACATCACACACATATATAAATGTGTAAACAACAGTAAATAAATTTTGGGAATCCAGTTGGATTCCTCCAACCTGTTTTCCTGCATCACAGATGTCAGACAACATAAATAATACAAATCCTGCTTCGAGGCAGGATATCGCGGTATAGAAGGTCATCCACTCATATATCGTAGGGCGATAGGGTCATCCGCTAATGATATTGCGGGAATCCGCTAATGGTACTGCGAGAAATATCCAAACACTAACATATATATATATATATATATATATATATATATATATATATATATATATATATATATATATATATAATATCCACAACCACCAATTCTAAATAACTAATATATATTATATATAATAACAACAATGATTCAGTAATCTATGCATGCATTCAAACAAACAACAATTTATTTTTTTAACGATAAAAATAAATTAAATATAACTTTCGAGTGATATTTACTCACCTTGATTTTACTTTGTCAAATATCCAATTGATTTCCATCCCATCGCGACTATGAATTGTCCAGAATAAATCTACTACACACCAACAATTATTTAATTTAATTTAATGATTAAGCGATTATTAAATAAATTAACTATTAACAAAATAGATAAATATTCCTAAGTATTTTAAATTTAATAAAACTGATACCTTACTTCCTTCAACTCCCCTAATACTCTACTGGGAACACACAAAACACCTGAGCTATGTCCTGCATTTCCATCTCGGTGCCTCAAAACTTGTTCAGTCGAACTTCGCTACTGTACAGAATCTTTACTGGTCATGCTAGAGCCTCGTCGTCCCCAAATTTCACACATTGAACTTCCCTTAGCACCGCGTCCAGACATCGTACCAAATATGAATTCACACACCATCATCTACACAGCATCTTCCCCAAATCAATGGACTGAACCAACACTCCAATTACATCGACTTCCAACATCGGCTTCCTACAGAAATCACGCACAGCCCTGAACTCCCCTATACTGTCGAACCCTTCCTAAATCATCACCCACAAACATCATCGCGACTTCCAGTTCAAAACTAAAAATGGCATTGCCCTCTTCCATAAATCATGAACTCCAGTACCCTCCCTTGTCATCATGCTTCCAATTCCATCCTTGAATTCATCGCACCACTTCCAGTTCAATACCGACGTCGGCCTTTGCTCTTGAAAACGCAGCACCTCCTTACCATAATCGAGCTCCAGAAAACTCGAAAATCCCCCCATCGCACGGTTTCAAATCCTAGATCAGAATCCGTCTCGATGCTCCCTTGGTCATCGCGACCCTCTACCATCGATCACAAAACCTTCCAGAACCCAAAACCGTACTCCTGAAACCCATCGCGACTAACATCTACCTCAAAAAATCGATCGATTTCCTATGCAATCCGGTTCCCCTTTTCCCTAAAAATCGAATCCCTATTTCGTGTTGCTCGAGTTGATTCCAAGAGAGAAAAGAGGCCTGCGATGGATTTGAATTGAATTCTTTCTCTTACAATTTTTTTTTTAAATCGGCAGCTTTGATTTAAAGAGGCTCGGGATATTATTGAATTGGGGAAGCCATTTTGATTTCAAAACCTTCGCTTGCTTTTTGTTGAAAGAAGGAATGAAGTTGCGATGGTTTAAACAAGCAAAGAAAGGGAAACAAATAGTATGCGCCATTAAGATGTTGTTTCCTGGATATTGAAGATGAGAGACAGAAAACTTGGCTCGAGATAACTAAGGTCTGCGTGATTAAATAGTTTAGGGTGGCGTTAGGAGTAAGTTGGTCGAATGAAAGTGAAATTGATTAGATTTTTAATTTAACTGATTTGATTTTCCTATATATTAATTTTCTATTCGAAAATATCTTGCGTTTCCTAACTTTAACCACATACTCCTATTTTAACTTAACAACTGACATCTTCAAGTCGTACTGCTATTCTGAACTTAACGGAATCGGTTCTAAAATTTAATTTGACTACATAGAAGAGATAACAATTTAAATTAAATTCGATTCAAAATATATATCAACTTCAAACACTTAAATTCATCTATAATAAATTATTATTATTATCGTTTCAATTCAGTATATAATTTATATTAATCGACTGAATTGTTTCGGTTCAGTTTTAACTTCAAATTCAATTATATTTTGTTTTCGTATTACTATGATCTGATATACATAAAATTAAATTGTATATCGATTATTAAACCTATATATTAAATAAAAAATCCATTTTTTTTCCAAATTAACTTGTAAAATAAATTTAAATATTCAATATAAAATGGCTAAAAATCCGGGAGTTACATTCCATCCCCCTTAAAAGAATTTCATCCCCAAAATTATTAAGGTAGAAGAAATGCTACATACCTGTTAACTTTTCAAAAGCCCACTTTGCTATAAATCAACACTTTAAAATTCTAAAACTCAAGTCCATACAGTTTTAAGTTTTCATGTAAATATTTAATTTCCTATTTGCCATTCAAAAATCTTTAAATTTAATTCAATCTGAAATCATCTCAAAAATTCCCAAAACTTTTGAAAAAATTTCTAACTCCCTAAATTTGGGAATTTTTTTTGGCAGAGTCTCCTCTGTACGGAGGAGCTTTTGCAATATACCAAAAGAAAAAAGTATACATCGACCCATATGGTTGGAAAACAGTTCATATATCCTAATTTGATATTTTTGCGTATGCGTACCTTATAGAAGCGTTTATTAAGCAACCATGCCTAGCATATTTGCAATCCACACAATCAAAACTAAGCCAGGCAACTCCATGTACCTGTACTTACTCAATTTAAACTCATCAGCCTCATAAAACTAAGTTTTCAATAATTTCATTCATTTACATGGTTAAACACATAGATTCATTTCGAAGCAAGTCATACCATGTAAATTTATCATGTATATGTTAATACAAGTTCCAACATTTCAGTTTATACCTCATTTTATTCATATTGTATACCACACATGCTCACACTCATTAAATTCGAATGATTTACAATCGATACTTTTATATTCAACCCATGTACCATGCACTCAAATTTATTCAAATTGATTCTAAATGATTTATTTATTTTTCAGTGCTTTATCATTTTCAAAAATCCATCTAAAATAAATTTTACTCAAAAATACTTCCAAAACAAGGCTATATTATTTTATTGTACTTTGGAAAAAAATTCCAACTTTTCGAGATTTAAACTCCGAATTCATATTTCAATCCAAATTTTAATTTTGTCTCATTCGTATATTCATGTTCTATTTTGTTAATATAATCATTTTAATTTTATAATCTCTTAATAGCAACCATCTCATCTATATATACAAATAATTCTTGAAAATTATTTATTTTTATATCAAAATCTAATTTTGGGAAAAATTATTCATTTACCCACTTTAAAACAATATTATGTCAATTCTTCTGTTCAAGTGTTTCGAAACTCCTATCGACGTCGTGACGTCCCACGATTCGACCAAAATTCATAAACCACTCAACAGACAAGCCAACACAATACAAAAAAAGTTTCATATCAATTTACAAATATGCTCTCTCTCATATATATACACTCAACTCATTCTAGGGTGCTACTGACCCTATCTTTAATGAGTAAATCCCTACCAAAGCCTAGGTTTTCGTTCAACCAAAGCTCTGATACCAAATGTGATGGCCCGAAAATCCATACCATCTGAGTTGACTAAACAACACCTATCCAACCCAAATTTTACAGAATTACGAGTCATTAGGGTTAAACAAAAAGAAACAGATAGAAGATAGAATAGAAATAACAAAACAGAATCTCATAGCGGATCGAATAAAATATAATATTATATATCATAACTTTGAAATACAAATCTGTATTTGTATATACATACTGTATCAGAGTACAATACATATACATCACAGCGGAAATAACTCTAAGTAACTAACGGTGAAGCCTCCTACTTAAGCTCCTCCAAGTGTATCTGTAAAATCCTGAAACACTTGAATGTCCGTACAAATTTGGGCACCCAAGAGTTTAGGAAAAACAAACCAAATAAACTCTGGGTCAGTCATAGGACTAGTGTGAGTAAACTCCAACCGTGTTGTTTAACTTTGAAAATCCTTTTAAAAGAAAGGGTAATAGTAAGACCAGCCCACACATAAACATGCACGGTGTTTACCTTAGTATAACCAAAAAAAATTTGATATCGAAATCGATTGATATTATAATTGTGTCTAATCAAATAAATAACCAAATAGTAGAAAGCTTGCATCTCACGCTCTACATATATATTATAAAATCAAAAATCATAGGGCGCTTATTGGAGATTGGATTACAACTATGACAAGGTATGGGACCACCTCCCGATCAGTGTACTCTATATGGGATACACTGGGGTTCAGCAAGAACGATTTGCAACCCGGTCACACATGACCGCCCACTCATCTAGCTTGAGTGTACATAGCGATTATATTGTCACCCACGGTTGTTGGCCATCCAACCGCAATCTATAAGATACAGAATCAAAATAAGAATAAATAATTGAATTTTCTCTAAATTGGCGACAAATATACCCGGCATGGGTATGACCCACCTAGCCATGCTGCCTGCCCCATTTGTGTCATTTCCTGATTGTGAGGCTTGAGGCTATGTAAATCTTTCAAAACATCTGGCAACCATTCACTTTGAATGCCACATCGTCAAACCCGTCAAATCACTAGTTAATCTTCCCAAAATATTACTGGTATAAAAGCTAAGAGAAACAAATTCCTCTGCCACCAAACGTAATATCTCGAAAAGATCGTCTTATGTGATATGTTAGGAATACTCTGTCAGACATTTGTCCATACAAGTTGTCCTGGGTCTGGACGAACATAACAGTCCTTGCATTTCACTCTGTTTTCCATTATCTTCAGCATATCTAATTCGTAACACCTATGCCTATATAGAGTGGTTTTCGAATATTAAATCCAACCGGTATCTCCTTATTGACAACGATGGTAAAAAATCTTTGATAGCCGGTGTTTTAGCTATCAAAGGAAAACAAAACATCCGTTCAAATTTTTAACATCAAACAGTCACTAGCCCTTTCTAATATTTCACGTTTGTTTCCTTATCAGGTTTTCTATATTGATTTATAGTTACCAAATTCCTTAAAAATATTCTAACTCCTTAAATTTTTGGAAAATTTCGCCAGCACCACCTTTGTACCGGTCAACAGTTCAAACCTCAATTCGCCTCTCTAGGCCCTTTCCATCCAAAACGAAAATAAAAAAACTAGTGGCTTGCCCAATAGGCTCATGAAATCTCATATGGAAATTTAAACATGTACCTTTTTGTTGGGAACTTAAATTATAAATCTTCACACTCTCATCATAACCTTCATCCCATACCTGTTAACCTATACATGCCTGCCTTTCACTTATTTGAATCAACATAACCATTTTGGATTAATTACCTTCAGCTCTACTACTTAATTCCCAAATTACTTCATTTACTCAGTTTGGATCGACAATGTTCAAATACATTTTAATTCGCTTGTAAACAAGTCGAATTCCATTTCTAATTCGAGTTCGTATTCGATTTCAGAACTAAACCCACAAATTTCAATTTACTTACCCCAAGTTAAATTTGATCCAAAACTCCTTTAACTAATTAATTTCTAATTAGTTAACTTTATTCAATAATAAAAATTTGATTTTTGTTTTCAAAAATCAATCCATTTACTCGACTGAGTTCATATTTAATCTATATCTCAAGTCCAGATTTTTCTGATGGAAATTCGGATTTTTATTCATAGAAAGTCCTCTTATTTGATTAACCAAACCATTTTGGCGCTATTTTTCTGAAAATTTGATTTTGACGTAACTCAAAATCTATAAGATAGAATTCAGATTTTTCTTTTCCATTAGAAAATTATTATTCAAAAAGTCTGGGCGTTTCTTGCTTCATTAAATTCTGACTTATATTGAGTTCTATATCCTCAATTGAAGTTTGAATCGTCAAATTACGAACTACCACGCTACAGCTAGTTTGTTTTAATTAAATTAAATATAAACGTTTAAAACTTCATTTATAATTAAATTCCAACTCCATTTTCTAATATTTTAGAAAATAAATTAATTCCGTTATCCAAATCTAACTTCAAAATTCCGATTATTTAACTCTCGGTTTCTTTATGCCATATTCATAACTTAGTTATGAATTTTATTCAAAACTCGATTTCTATATTCAATTCCAATTTCCTCTAGAGTTAAATTATTTATAAAATTCAATATAATCGAATTTCAATTATAGTTTCCTTTTACGGGAATAATTAATTTATTCAACATCCTTTACCATTACAAACTAATATCATCCCTTGATTATAGTGAATTTGTTCAAGTTGGGGTATTTTATTTATCTCTCAGATTTTGACCGACAACGTTCTTATCTTGAGACTGATACAAGCTCGTAATTCAAAAACCCAATTAAAATTCCACTTCTAGTCCATTAAAAATATGGTTTTATAAGCTATGTTTACTTTGGAATAATCTATATCCAAATTATCTGCCTTCATTCCATTTATAAGTTTATAAATTAACGGACTTATTCATATCTTAAAGCAAACTTCCAATTTAAAATCCATTTGAAACTTTATTTCCATTTTATTTTATTATTATAACTTATATATAAACATAGAATCAATTTTCATATTAAAATTCAAAATTTCTATTTAATAAGTTCCAATATCTTTTGGAAATAATATTTTATTTCTATAAATTCGTCCTACTCAAATTCTAGCCATAAATCCAAATGGATTTATTTCAATTCGATTACATTTCAAACAACGGAAATGGATTCCATTGTTTTCTTTTCCAAATGATTCTATTTACCCTTTTCAAACTCATACTTGAATTTAAATTTATAAATTTTCTAATGATATTTTTTCTCCTTTATCATTTATAATATCCACTTCTTGTTTTAAATATTTAAAACAAATTCTTATTTCAAATCTTAATTGAAATCCAATTCACATTCTGGAAAATAAAATTTCCTTTTTAAATTCAGACTTGAATTTAAAATCTAAAATTATCAAATGATAATTTTTCTTTCCATTTATAATATTGTTTATAAATTTAGCTACTTGTTTTTATTATTAAAAACAAGTTAATATTTCTCAATCCATTCGAAATTCCATTTCCATTTCGAATAGAAAATTTTCCTTTTTAAATTAAAATATCCCTTTTTGATATTTTCAAATATAAATATCTAGGGCCAGTGACATTCTAATATCCAAACACACAAATCATCCATTCAATTCACACATCACACACATATATAAATATGTAAACAACAATAAATAAATTTTAGGAATCCAGTTGGATTCCTCCAACCTGTTTTCCTGCATCACAGATGTCAGACACCATAAATAATACCTATCCTGCTTCGAGGCAGGATATCAGGTATAGAAGGTCATCCACTCATATATCGTGGGGCGATAGGGTTATCCGTTGATGATACTGGTACTGCGGGAAATATCCAACCACCAATATACATATAATAGCCATAACCACCAATCCTAAATAACTAATATATATTACATATAATAACCACAATGATTCAATAATCCATGCATGCATTCAAACAACCAACAGTTTATTTTTTTAATGATAAAAATAAATTAAATATAACTTTTAAGTGAGATTTACTCACCTTGATTTTACTTTGTCGATTATCCAATTGATTTCCATCCCATCGCGGCTATGGATTGTCTAGAATAAATCTACTACGCACCTACGATTATTTAATTTATCGATAAAGCGATTATTAAATAAATTAACTATTAACAAATAGATAAATATTCCTAAATATTTTAAATTTAATAAAAACGATACCTTACTGCCTTCGACTTCCCTAATACTCTACTGGGAACACACAAAACACCTGAGTTATGTCCTGCATTTCCATCTCGGTGCCTCTAAACTTGTTCAGTGAAACTTCACTAATGTACAGACTCTTTAATGGTCATGCTAGAGCCTCGCCGTCCCCAAATTTCACACATTGAACTTCCCTTAGCACCGCGTCCGTACATCACACCAAAAATGAATTCACACACCATCATCTACACAACGTCTTTCCCAAATCAATGGACCGAACCAACACTCCAATTATGTCAATTTCCAACATTGGCTTCCTCCAAAAATCACGCACAGCCCTGAAATCCCCTATATTGTTGAACCCTTCCCAAATCATCACCTCCAAACATCATCGCGACTTCCAGTTTACAACTAAAATGCGGCTGCCCTCTTCCATAAATCACGAACTCCAATACACTCCCTTGCCATCATGCTTCTAATTCCATTCTTAAATTCATCGCACCACTTCCAGTTCAATACCAACATCGGCCTTTGCTCCTGAAAACGCAGCAACTCCGGACTATATTGTCCTCCAAAAAACTCGAAAACCCCCTATCGCACTGTTTCAAATCCTAGGCCAGAACCCCTCTCGATGCTCGCTTGGTCATCGCGACCCTCCACCATCGATCACAAAACCTTCCAGAACCCAAAACCGTACTCCTGAAACCCATCGCGACTAACATCCACCTCAAAAAATCGATCGGTTTCCTATGCAATCCCGTTCCCCTTTTCCCTAAAAATCGAATCCCTACTTCGCGTTGCTCGAGTCGATTCTGAGAGAGAAAAGAGGCTTGCGATGGATTTGAATTGAATTCTTTATCTTATTTTTTTTAAAATTGGCAGCTCTGATTTAAAGAGGCTCGGGATCTTATTATATTGGGGAAGCCATTTTGATTTCAAAACCTTTGCTTGTTTTCTGTTGAATGAAGGAATGAAGTTATGATGGTTTAAATAAGCAAAGAAAGGGAAAAAATAGTATGCGCCATTAAGATGTTTTCTGGATATTGAAGATGAGAGACAAAAAATTTGGCTCGAGATAACTAAGGTCTGCGTGATTAAATGGTTTAGGGTGGCGTCAGGAGTACGTAGGCCGACTGAAAGTGAAATTGATTATATTTTTAATTTAACCAATTTGAATTTTTTTTATATATTTATTTTCTAGTCGAAAATATCTTTTGTTTCCTAACTTTAACCACATACTCCTATTTTAACTTAACGACTGACGTCTTCAAGTCGTACCGTTATTCTGAACTTAACGGAACCGGTTCTAAAATTTAATTTGACTGTATAGAATAGATAACAATTTAAATTAAATTCGATTTAAAATATAAGTCAACTTCAAACACTTAAATTCGTCGAAAATAAATTATTATTATCGTTTTAATTCAATATAGAATCTATATTAATCGACTGAATTGTTTCGATTTAGTTTTAATTTCAAATTCAATTATATTTTATTTTTGTATTACTATGATCTGATATACTTCAAATTAAACCGTATATCGATTATTAAACCAATATCTTAAATAAAAAATCCATTTTTTAATTCCAAATCAATATTTAAAATAAATTTAAATATTAAATATAAAATGGCCAAAAATCCAGGACATTACAGTCCAGGTAGTCCCTTTTTCTGCTGTTGGTATGGAAGTATTTATAGATTGAGAGGTGGGTTGATTGAGGTGCAACGTGGCCTGCCTCTTTTGCAGAGCTCGGACATGTGAAGCTCGATCATTTAAAATAATAGCGGCGGTGGGACCCAGTCTACTGCTGATTTATAATATCCTCGAGAATTGTAGCTTGCGTGGCATTCGAGATGAGGTGTAATTAAAGTAGAGCTTTGGCCGAAAGTGGTTGACCACCTTTAATGCCTTGAAAATCGGGCTAGTGAATGACTTGTCTAGATATTTCCATGTAGAATCCGACCTTTAAGGAAATGTTTCACTCGGCCAGTCTGGGAGAGCAATTATGTCGGGGCATGAGAAGCTGCTGCTCGAGGGAAACTAGCTCAGGCTAAATTTTATTCAGGCTTTCTGAAGCAGGAATCAGCCACTGGGGTCAGTCGGCGAGTCTTTTGACATTGGGCTTTGATCCATTGAACAGTTACATCTTTTGCCAAAAAGTGGGTTAACACCTTTCCCCTCAGAATACATACTTCTTAGTAAAGGAGGTGTGTTCTGAATATTGCATCGGGGTCCAATGTGCGGGTAGCTATGGTTGCGTCGAACCATATTAAGATCAGAAATCCGACGATCCCAATTATTATATTAAGACTAGAAAACCAACAATCGGTGTAGATCGTATTAAGGCCAGAAAAGCGACAATCATCGAGGACCGTATTAAGGATGAGAATGTTATGAAAGTGGTCAAGTACTTGTGCCATAAGATCCATTACTTGCAAAGATTGTATAGGTCATTCTCGGTTTAGAGATGGCTTTGAATTTGGTTGGGCGAGTATTAACCATACTCGCCTTAAAGAGGTGGCGAGCAAAAATCACACTTGGCTCAGAGGAGTGGTGAGTATTAACCATACTCAGCTTATAGGGGTGGCGAGTACTAACGATACTCGGCTTACGGAGGTAGTGAGTATTAACCATACTTGGCTTGTGGAGGTGGTGAGTATTAACCATACTCGACCTACGGAGGTGGCGAGTATTAACCATACTTGGCTTATGGAAAGTGTTAATCGTGCTCGGCTTATATAATTTTGCTTATGTTCGACTAGTGATGTCAGATATGGTGGCTGGCATAGACCATATTCTCATTAGCAACATTTGAGTATTGTGAAATTTATCGAGTGAAAGGAGTACTTAGATTAGAGAAGGGGCGAGTAACGTCCATGCTCGGCTTATAGAGGGTTAATCATGCTCGGCTTGAGGAGTTGGTTTAATATGGTGGCAGGTATTGACAGCGACTTAATATCGGTGGCTAACACTGACCATGTTTAATCGTGCTTGGCTTTAAACATAATTCTTGATTAAGAAAGAAAGTTTATTACTGCTAGAGAGCCATTACAAGGGAATGAAAATAAATTCTAAGTGGGCTAGAGCCGAACCTAGAGCACGCCTAGGAGCTAAATCCTAACTCCGTACGTGTGTACTATGGCATACCCTCATTATTGAAAAAGAAATACACTTCTAAAAAGGAAATAAAAAATCTAAATCTCATTAATTGATGATGATGTCGTGGTTGCTGCGCTCATGGTCCTTTCCGTTTCTAGGAGGTCGAGGACCAGCCTGAGGAGCTTGGGCAGAATACTGTGGCGGCAAGGCCTGTGCCGACTTCTTGACATACTCGTGTGGTTCTCCCCGCCTAACCTATCCTCGATGAGATCAAGCAAATGCCTGCATTCACTGGTACTGTGGTCTGCCATGTTGTGGTACATGCAGTGCTTTCCGGAGTCGAGTTCCTTTTGGATTGGCTCTCTTCGAGGAGGTTTTGGGAAGGGCAGAGATTCCGTATGTCAAGGAAGAATTCGAGCAGGGAGGAGGTGTAACACCCCGTAATTTGAACATAAAAATTCACAAATTAAAGTATACTTAATTAAGTGAAATGGGTTGCGCAGAGAAATATATATATATATATATATATTGATATATATATATATATAATTGAAAATTAAATAAATAAATATGCAAAAATGTTCAAAACAGCGAATTGGGAGAGGGGAATAACCGAACCGGCCGATTTTTGAGGTCGACCCGAGCCTGCTGGGTCGACTAGGGGTTAATCCAGGGTGTTTGGCTGTCAACCCGTGGGCCGATTCGCTCAAATGCAGATTTTGCATTTGAATGGTTCTCATGGTTCAGCTTTAATTTAAAGGCCCTAGATGGTTCCTACACTTGACTTCTTCCCCAAGACATGCTTTGATGACTAGGATCTAAACTAAGGTTTATCCTATGGCTAAAACTATCCTAGTCTTCTATAAAAAGACCCCTAACCTAAACCTAAATGCTCATTATTCAATCCTATAGCTAAACTATGCCAAAATGTTCTCTCATGGCCTCCACCCTCATCCTCTTGTCATAATCTCCATCTCTAATCATATGAGAGAGTTTCTAAAGAAGTATAAGAGTTCCTAAGCTTGCTTAAGTGTTTCTAAGTTTGATTCAAGGCTTTTCTTCATCAAAGCTAGGATCTTTATTATTGATTTGGCTCAAGGGTTTTCATTTGGAGCATTCTTATTTGGAGTTTTTGAGTTGGTAGCTTAGTGGCTTCGTCTCAATCTTTTAATATATTCATAAGAAGGCTAATCAACAAGTTGTGAGTTTTCTATAGCCTTAATGACCAATTATTGAAATGATTATGATAGGATATAATGAGGTTATGTCTATGAATGTGGATCAATGAAAGTTATGCAAGTTGTATGCTATGTGTTAATGATGTTATGCATGTCATGCAAGTTATATGTTATATGTTTGTGATATTATGCAAGTAATATGCTACATGTTTGAGATGCTATGCAAGTTATGCAAGCCATATGTTACATGTTCATGATGTTATGCAAGTTATGCAAGTCACAAGTTACATGTTCATGATGTTATGCAAGTTATGCAAGCTATATGCTATATGATCATGATGTTATGCAAGTTATGCAAGTGTTCATGATGCTAGTTGCTATGATAAACATTGATCCACTATGACACCATGATTATGCAAGTTTGGTGTATGATAATATGTAAGTTCACATATGACATGTTATGCAAGTATGATGTTTGATTATATGCAAGAGACATGTGCAAGTTTACACCTTAGTATGATATGCATACATATGCAAGTTAACCCCTTTACATGTCATACATACATATGCAAGTTTACCCCTTTGTATGACATAAGAAACTTATGCAAGTTACCCTCCTTATGACATATGTCATTCATGCAAGTTTGGGTTGATTATCTATGCTAGTTGGGTTTGATGCTATATGCATGTTGACACCTTTAAACCCATGTTGATGCTAATGTTATGCAAGTTGAACCCATTACATTTATGATGAATCTTCCCTTTTATGTCATGTTAGCGAATTACGTGGGGAACGATGGGGTTAATAAACATGTTAATGAAATGGTGTGAAGTTGGTATGATTATGCATACCATAAAATGATGGACATAATTGAGTCAATTATGTACATCGTTAAAATTGGAATTAATTAGGGAAAATTAATTCGGGGGTGATTAATTAGGTGTAATTAATCGACTAAGACACGAGGTTGGACCCTTTTGTAGCATAAGACTGCCCGGAACCGACCGGCAAATCCAGCGGCTACAAATGATTGGCCCAATGTGAGAGGTCTTAGGCACAAACTATATACGTGACAAGTGTAAAGACACGAGGTTAGACTCGGTTATGGCGTAAGGCTGCCCGGACCCAACCGGCAAATCCAGCTACCATAAAAGATAGTCTAATGTGAGAGGTCTTTACAACGGTTACGTTCTTAATCAATTAAGAAACACTTAACCAGATAAGCATGTAGTGGGCATGAGGGGTTAAGTGGGTGCCTTGGGTGGCATGTGGAAATCAAGTAAGTGCCTTGGGTGGCATGAGAAAATCTAGTGGGTTGCCTTGGGCGGCAATAGAAAATACGATTAGATGACTTAACCAAGTGGAAACATGTAATTAAACATGATTAAAGGGTTAAGTGGGATGCACTAGATAAATTGACAAGCTTAGGTGGTAGCTTGTGGGGGCCCATTTCAACCAGTAACCCATATGTATCTTATTGGGCTCGACCCATGTCGAGGACGGGACACGCGTACTGGGCTTGATTATAAGAGGCCAAAACGGGGTAGCGGTGGCAACGCGAGTCCAACGGGTTTCATATGCGTGTGTGGACCCGGGCTGGTAGGTAAGATGTTGTTGCATCGTGTAGATAAAAGCCGTGCACCATTTGTTGTATCGGGTTGCCACTTTGGGGAGTGATACACCCCATTGTGGGGCCAGCACAGGTATCTACGGTAGGGAGCCGATCGCTTGGGAGTAGTGGGTACACCTAGTGGAGATAGGGGCAGACGGCACCTATGTAGTCAGCTAGGGGTACACGAAACTACTGGGTAAATTCTTTAAGTCCTTGGGTGGGATCAACATTTAAGTAGGAATGACTGGTGTGGTGTAGTTAGTAATTATCCTTGGGTGGGTAGATGCGTCTTTACCGTTATCCTAGTTATCCTATGTCTAGTTGGCTACTTAGTGTAGTCATTTATCCCCAGTCATCCCGTACCAAGTTTATATCATACCCTAATTACTTTAATGATTGTGTGGTTAAAGTTATAGGGCTCACTCAGACTTATGTCTGACCCCGTTGTTTTTATCTTTTTCCCCTCAGGTCCTCAGGTTGGGCCTAGCACTAGTGGGCTTTGATCAGACTTCTTTATCTATCTTCTGGAGCTTGGACCGTGATGTAAAGCCCAGCTTATCTTTTCTTTTATGGCTATTGTTTATGTAGTGGGATTATGTACTTATGTTTTTATCAGGATGGGTATTTAGTACTTGACTCTTTATGGTGTTGTAACTAAACATGTTTACCTTCTGCTGCTATGAAATGATGTTTTAGATTTAGATTTTTCAAGTATTTATATCTGTCTTATGTAATTTTTCTGTTCTATATTCACTTAAAATGCTCCACCGAAGTTAAGGCATTCCCTTAGTGAGTGACCTTAGCGGGTGTGGGGTGTTACAGGAGGTAAGCTTGATGTATTGATCGTACTTGTTCTCTCTCCAGAGCCGTTCGTTTCAGTCATTCTTTTCCGAGACCTTTTCTTTTCCTTTATTCTGGCCATTGGTGATGGATGGACCTCTATCTTTTGGCAGCAAGTACCTCGAGGCTTTCAATCTCAATGTTGGAGCCTTCTTGTCGGAGGAACCGCTCAGCCTCCGCATAAAAGTCTTCGATGTCTTTGGGAGGATCTTTGGTTAAAGAAATCCTGAATTCTGACAGGTTCTGAACACCTGCAATGGCGGCCATAAGCACCATCAATGGCTCGGGTCGATCGACTGATGCTAAGGCCGCATTGAATATTTCTAGGAAGGACATGAGGGATTCACCGGGTCGTTGCTTGATAGAGGTCAAGAACATGACACTCTTTGATCGAGAGATATGGATTCTGAACTGCTCGATGAAGCGAGTGACCAGCATGTTCCAGCTGCTGGTCGACTCCGTTCTTAACTGCCAAAACCACATGTCGGCCATATCTATGAGGAAGAGGAGGAATCACCCAGCCATAACACTGGTAGATGTAGAGAGTACTTCCATATGGCGCATGTATCGCATAAGATGAATGGTCGAGTCGGTCCGGCCATTGTAGGGCTCTACGGCTGGGAACTTGAAGTCTGGAGAACAGCGAGAGTTTCTGATCTGGTGAAGGGGCTGCGGTGGATATTATCTATATCTTGTTGAGAAGAAGTGCCCCGGGTGAAGCGTCGGATGATGCTTGCAAGCTAGCTTCCGTCTCCGAGGAGTCATTGCCATGAATCTAACTCTGCATTGGGGAGAATCCCAATACTAGGGTCCGTCGTAAGCATGCTCGGAAGGGTAGTCGTTTGCTGGGCCTGACCTCCATGAGTTGAGTGAAGGTGAGGGCGAAGGCCCATCGCAGTTTCGGGGCTCGGTTCATCCGATGTGAGGATTACCCAATCGTTATTGGACTAAACCATACCTACTCCTGCTGGATTAGTCCAAGTTTGGTTAGCCGCAGGACGACCGAGCATAGCATGTGATGTTCGGGGCTCTTCGGTGCCCCCCGCCCGAAGCGATATTAGAAGGGTTTATAGTAGCGTTTTCCTCTGCCATATTGGAAACCAGTATGGTAGAGTGATCTTCCTGGTTCGATGGGAAGGCTCAACTAGCTCTTCATTGGAGGGGGGAGGCATAAGACGAGTCTGTCGAAAGATTCCGGGTTGTAATGGGAATGGAACTGATCCTCGTCGACCAAACTGCAATTCGGTTGATCCAGGGAGTTGATTTGTTCCCTAGAGTGGAGGTGAAATGGTCGAACGACCTAGATCTTGATCTGTGAATCTGCAGATGCAGCTGCGCTGGTCGATGGAAACGATACTCCTGGCAATGAATGGGCGAGAGATAGTGTTGAGCTAGGAGGAAGCAAAGATATGGTCTGATCTGCATCTTGTATTTGTGCAGACCGAAGATCAGTTACTGCCTCAGTCCTGCTCGGTGTAGGAAATGATACTGAAATGTTTGCTCCCTTATCCATCCGTGCGAGAAGGTTATCCATCAACTGTTGTTGGTGTTCGAGGAGTTTACCCTTAGATGTCATCTTTCCTCTGAACTCGGCTAGAATCTTATCCATGTCGTCCTGGGTAAGGTACCGGGACATGTCTTCATGAGAAGAGGCTTCCTGACTTGCTTCTGCAGTGTCTGTTTTGGTTGCATCAGCGTTTGTGGGACAGGAAGATGTTGCATCCTTCTTCCGTTTGTTCGCCATGGATCAGAGAATGCTGAAGGTCGTGGGGTATGTCAGTGCGTTCCCCCACCTGGCATGCCAAAGTGTTGGCATCAAAAGGTGGTCACTAGTGACGGTCAACCCCCAATTATGCTTAGAAAACACGAGCAAAAATCATAGAGTACGATAAAGTAAATAAAATAGGGAACACGTAAGATTTTTATAGTAGTTCAGTAAAGATGGTGCCTACGTCCACTTTATATATTGATTTGCTTTTGATTACAAATACAATATTTTTCTTTTAGAAGAAAGTGGGAGATGAACACAAGGTGACTGTGTTGCAAAGAAATATTTGGCTATTCTTGGAGTTAGCCATAGAATTTGAGCTTGAGTGAGAAAGCTCTGCCCAAAAATCCAAGTAGTCCCTTTTTCTGTTCTTGGCATGGAAGTATTTATAGATGAAGAGGTGGGCTGATTGAGGTTCAACGTGGCCTGACTCTTTTGCGGAGCTCGGACACGTGGAGCTCGATCATTTGAAATAATTGCGGTGGTGGGACCCGTCTACTACTGATTAATAGTATCCTAGAGAATTGTGTCTTGCGTGGCACTCGAGATGAGGTGTATCAAAAGTAGAGCTTTGGCCGGAAGTGGTTGACCGCCTTTAATGCCTTGATAATCGGGCTAATGAATGATTGTCTGGATATAACCACGCAGAATCTGATCGATCCGACCTTTAAGGAAATGTTTGACTCGGTCGGTCTGGGAGAGCGATTATATCGGGACATGAGATGCTATTGCTCGAGGGAAACTAGCTCGGGCCAAATTTTATTCGGGCTTTCTGAAGCAGGAATCAACCACTGGGTTCGGTCGGCGAGTCTTTTGACATTGGGCATTGATCCGTTGAACCGTGGCATCTTTTGCCAAAAAGTGGGTCAACATATACCAATTGTTAAGGATGCGAAATAAGGATCATAAGGAAGAATCAACACTAAAAGGGGAGGGGGTGAATAGTGTTTATAAGAATTTTATAGAATTCTTTAATAATGTTGAATTACTATATGAATCACATAATGATTATCACACTAGAAATGATCGCTAACACAGAAACAATCACAGACATAGATATAAGTTATTATTAAATGCAGAAAAGGAAAGAACACACTGGATTTTATACTGGTTCGAATTACTCCTACGTCCAGTCCCACGAAACGTTGGATTGCGCAGAGTTTTATTAATATCAGAATCAAATTACAGCACCCTTGATTTCACGGATACAAGGTTAATACCGATTCCACTACCCTTGATTTCACTGGTACAAGGCTAACAGCGCTCCCTTTCCTTGATTTACGGGCTACAATGAACACACCCTTTCCCAAACAATTCCCAAATGTTTACAATAGCCCTAGAACTCTTGACTAATACTTCCAATCAAAGAGTATTTGATAGAGATTGAGAAAAGCAGAAGAAAGATATAACTGTATTGAAATCGGCAAAGTTTAAGTATGGAAATCACGAAATTAAAGTATAATAATGGTGGTGAGAGAAGGAACGAAGAAAGAGAAGATAAAGTGATTAAAAATTCGAAAATGACCCATTTATGTTCCAAAGGTTGCAACTGTTCTGAAACGTTTCAAATAATGAAAAGACACTTCCTTTGAAATTTGAAAATGTGATGGTTATATGTTGACATGTCCAATAATGAACGTCGACATATATATGTTTTGTGAATTTTTAAAATCGTTTTTATCAAGCGTTAAAACCAATATATACATATATATATATGTATGTACATATATATTCTGGAAATTCTTGAATCAAAACTAGTGTTTCAAATGAATTTTCTAATGTGTAAAAACATAGTAATATATATTATGAACATATTTATAATTATATGGTATAAAACAATAAAACATATATATTATAAACATATATATATATATATATATATATATATATATATTGTAAAACTTTATAAACTATAAACATATATATATTTGAAATTATAAGTAAAAACCTTTAATAATCTTAAATCATTTTTAGAAAGGAGTTTGAAATAATTTTGAAATCAATTTGAAAATAATTTGAAATCAGAATTTGAAAGTGCTAACCGGAGTTTTACATATAAACTAGACTCTATTACTGTGATAATCTTAAGCTCTTGATATCTTGATACTCATGAGTCTTGAATTCCTTGATATCTTGAATCTCTAAACTGTACAGTCTTCAATATTTATATCATACATATACATACATATATACATACATATATATATATATTCTAGACAAAAGATGTTAGTATATATTTTGTAATTAATAATGTAAATAGTTGAAACAAGATTGTTGTCATCAAAATTCCATTCTCCAACAGAGATGCTTGATTGATGAAGTCATGAAGACTGGAGCTTGGTGATGTAGATTTTATAGCCTATTATTATTATTATTATTATTATCATGTTTGGCAATTTATTGTACTCATGGAATATTATTATTGATGTAGATTAATATGACATTTGAGACTTGATGTGATCAACATTATCGTGGTTTTTTTTAATGGTACATCTATTTTTTAGTTATTGTATTTTATCTCATCCGCTATGAGAATTTGATTTCATTTTTATCTCAACTTTATTTATTTATTTCTTATAATGACCAAAGACTCGTTTAGAATGACTCTAAGTTCCAGTGGGTCTTTTCCGGATTGGGATTTATTCTCATTCCTGGCAGGTTGTTATAGTTTATTCCTTGTTTCGTTCTTGCATTGCCTTGAGAAAGACTACAGTTACTATATTGTTTTCAATCGATTTTAGAAAGACTTTAGTGTTTCTCGTAAGCTTTACGATAATCTAGATAACGACATAATGTCCATAGAATGAGTAATTTGTAATCAGAATTGTTCTTTAAACCTTCTTGCTAGCTCTTAAAATCGTGGGATGGACTTGGCAGACAACTTGGTAAACCATAATGAAGTGATCCTTTTAGATAAATGTGAAAACCCTACACTTTAGAGCGTCCAATTTGGACCAAATTCCTATTCCTTCTTTGTATCATTCTGAGCAGAACTTTCCTACATCAGTTTCCTTACCAGGGATGTATTCATCGCTAATGTTATCCTCCAATGGGTGATCCTAAACAACATACTCGAGTGTTTGGTTTGCAAATAGTCTCAGTTAACTAGTTGAGATCTAAGTCCTTCAATCTTCGGGAGAACCTTTTAGCGGAGTTCAACACTCTTGAAGGAGGTCGTAACATAGGTTTGATCACAGTAGCTTGATTTCTAGATCCTATGTTCGCCTCAACACCAAGTTTTGATTTTGATCAGCATCAGATACAAATATCCTATCTAGATTTTGAGCAGTATCTAGATTTTGATCAGCATTAGTATTTCCTTCCTCTATTTCAAGACTATTATATTTCTTAGTCTTCTTCTTCGATTGCATCTTCCCTTCTAGTCACCTTCTGGACCTTGCAGTTTCATAATAGATAGTTAGAACCTCTCCTTTATTCGAGTTCTCGATGAAAGCACCAAATTTAATGTCAAAAATGGCATTAACCCGAGATGTGGTTGAAAGATTCTATCTTTATAAGCAAACTATATGGATTAAACACGGATCTAAGATACAGTTATTCAAGATAAATGAAAATGAAGAGAATAGATAAGAGACAAATTTATAGTGATATTGAGGGGGTATTGAAGGTTAAAGACAAGTACATGTAGATCACAATACCCTTCAGGTGATATTGAAGGGGTAAAGGAGGTTAAAGATAGACTTCAGCATACCAACGGTACAGAGAGATCAGATCCTTTTCAAGGTGGAGATGGTTTGGTATTTATATGTATTTCAAAATGAGTTGGCAAATATATTGCACCAGCTGTAAAACGACTTGAATTTTCAGACAAGTCAATATCATCGAAATATCCATCCATTCTGAAACTACTAATGAAATTACCACTCTATAACCCAATTTTTGATAAATATTCAACACTTTAAATGTATAGGATACATTTGAATGATACAAGCTATCAGACATCGTTTAGTCTACAAAGCATGCTGTACTACAAGACTAAGTCATATATAATAAATCTACTGGTGCACAACTTGAATGAAATAGACAACATTAACTAATCCGACAAACTCAACAATTAAGTCAAATGTGGAATATTATAGTATGCATGAAATGTACAACATCATAAGATGAATAAAAAATAAAAAATTGGAAATTGTTTTATTATTATTGAGGCTGCATCACAACCACTTGTGACTGCCTACATACCCTATCTGATTGGATATGTGGTTAGATATAGGATCAAGCTGACATAATTCTCTTATCAACAAATAGGATTCATGGAGCTTATGATGCAAAACCATATGCAATTCCGAAACTACCCTTTAGGTTAACCTTTAGATTTAGATTTATAAAATCTAACCAACTTCATTAATTTAAAAATCCAATTTTTGAAAATAATATCTTCGAACCAAAATCCCGATTTCATTTCAAATCATTATATATATATGTTCTATTAAAATACTTCACTTCAGGATTTAAAAATAAATGCTTCTGAAATTATCAAATACATTTGTAATAGAAGCTTATCAACATATATGTAACCAGATCGAGAGGTTTCTCCCGATAACAAGGCCATTGGGTCCTAACAGTCTCCATAAATAATTAAAATATGTACATCTATCACTCTTGAGCAGACCAGACCAGACCAAGCCACACCGAAGTTTCCATGAACCCCATGCCCGGTTTGTAATCAGAGTTGTTTGAATCATCGGTAACATAAAAAATTATTTTGCACTTGAAAGTCGCACTAATAATCATAGATATCTTCAAATCGTAGTGTTGCTTTCAAAACCTTTTGAACATTGGGATTAAAGTCATTGAAATTCTCTTTGTTTATAAAACACTTTTATAAACCTTTTATAATCTTTAAGATATTTATTCTAAATATTTTATATTCTTTGGAATCAAACATTTATTCAATATTATTTTATGAATTCCATCTTACAAAACAATTCATTTAAATTTATGTTCACATTAAACGAATCATATATTGTCGCTAACCTCCTTCCAATCAAATCATGAAATAAATCACAAGGTGTTAGCCTATAAATATTTTCTACTCAAACTAATGTTGAATAGAAAAGATATTTGCTCATAAACTGATCGAGCGCAATCAAAGCAACCATTTAAATAGACAATCAATAACTAGTGCGGCATCTGTCATATGAACAAACGTTCAAGAAATTATAATATCAGAATAGTGTTTGATTTTGCTAACAAATATCACTAATAAAACATAATTATTTAACTGTGTTAAATGTAATTAAATTCATAACTAATATTTACCCATATTTCATACCTAGCTAAATGTGTCAAACAATTACACTAACATGTTCTATTTGTCAATACAAACATAATGTTAATAACCGCCGGTAAAAAGGTTTTCGTACGGGTGAGAAAAATGTGATGGAAATAAGACTACTTAAATATACAAATCAAATATTTAAACTAAACATAATTAGATAATATAACCATATCCCACAATCAGAATAAGGCTCAACATAACTTCAACCCATATCCAAATTGTAGAATCTAGAGGGGTGAATAGGGTTTATTAGAGTTTTACAAGATATTTAAAATATCACAGCACATATTTCATCAGAGAAAATAATTGTAGAAAGTAAATGACATAGATTTTACCCAGCTTCGACAAACCCCTGCTTATTGTTGCATTCCCAAGATTTTTTACTAGAATTAAAACAATTTCTATGCTTACAAAATCCCTGTAAACTCGCGATACCCACTACCAACTGTTCTAATCCTACGCTCAAAATCCTTGGACTGATCTTTATCCCCAAGATCATATTTTCCCCTAATTACAAACTTGTAACTCGTAAACCCTAGTTTAAAGTAAACTAGAAAATCGTAGATCGTTTACAAGTGAAATACAGAAAATAAAAATAAAACTAAACAGAAAAAAAGAAACCTCTTTTAAACTTAATAAAAAATTGGCCGACCCCTTCTCTTTTCCACTTGAACATGTTGGCTTCCTCTTTTTCTTAATGGCCAAACCAAAATTAGGGTTTGCTTTATTTCCCCTAATCGCGACTTCAAATTTATGGAAAATAATCTCTAATAGTTTCTGGTTCTTTGTTGCTCTTGGTTGATTGATTGCGTGATGATCTTTGTTAGTAGACTTGGGGTTCGCGATCAATAAACGTTGTGAGTAAATCTGATTTCAATTTCTCTTATGCTTGAATTTGTTGCTTTGTTTTTCGATACTGCCAGTGATGATTTGCATGTATTATATAGGGTATAGAAATCCTTAATGCACTCTGATTTCCACGTATTGATTTGGTATGATTTTGCATGAATATTGCTTGATTACTTTGCCGTGAATATCCAGAAATGATTCTTGCTTAAAATATTCACGCGTGATTTTCTTGAATGATTCTTGCATGATTAACTGATTTGATTCCTTGCAATTTTCTTCTCTGATTTTCTTAATAGGCTTGGTTTCTGATTTTGGTCATAGGCAATGAAGTTGAATTCTTCGACTTTCCTAAAATAAGATTTGCCAAAAAAATACTAGCGTGGTTGTTTATTTTTAGAATATTTCTAGCCCATTTAACCTTTTGCCAAAGTTGAGAAAGTTTAATACTTCCATGTTTTAAACTCTGGCTTGGCTTGCTTCATTACTGAACTTGAGCCATGCATCTTCTCGAGCTTATGCTTCACCATTTTTCTTGCCGCACCATATACAACAGTTATGTCTTGCGCATTACCCATGCTTGCTCTTGTACCTGTTTGCACATGTGCGCTTTGTCTGGACACTGTGTTGACTCTTTAAGAATTGCTACACCAATGTTGACCCATGCATCTTTCACTCAAGAGCTTGTCCATATTTGTGTATTTGAGATAGTCATATAAACCTGGTCTTCATGTTGCACTTGAGCTTTTATGACTGGTCATACTCATGTATATTTCTGTGAGTCCATTGATTTCTGTCCTTGTTAAGTCATGCATAACACCCGAACCATTTGCTATTGTGTATGATGAGTCTTCGCTGGTTTTGTACCAATTCCATGTGCACATGTGTGTGTTCATGCTGCACCTTATTTTTTTGAACTTAACCTTTGCTTGTCTTTGGTTTTAGTAGTATGAACTTGAACATCACTAAGTGTACTCCCATGTACATTCTGTATACTGCCACGTTTGAGCTTGCACACTTTGTTTCTTGCTTGCTGAGTCAAACATAATGGCCCTTGAATATAACTGCACTATATTTGCTTCCTTTTATACTTGTGTTCTTACAGAATATATGTCTTGATCCACAATTGTATGCATATTTAGCCCACTGTGTATTTTAATGTCTTCTTGTTCAGTGCCATGTATATTATTGCCTGACCATTATGATTCCTTGGCTTTGTGTATACACTTGTATATTTGTTGGCTTCTTGTATATCGGAATGTCACTTTTCTGGCTTTCTCATGATTGCTTGCATTTGTGTCCAGTGGTGTAATTGTTGACTTGATCGTTTTACATACACTTGAATGCCTTTGTGCCTGATTGCTGTGTTATGTCAGTTTTGTGGTAGCTTGCATGTGTTATTTTTGTTTCTCACCGACTTTGACTTGACCACTTGAGTGGTACCTTGTGCCATGATCCTTGCTGCATGTATCATTTTTCTTTGACGACTTACATATATACATACATACATATGTATATATACGTACGTATACATGGTGATGTGTGTATATATATATATGTGTGTTTTATTTTTGTTGAACCATTTGTATGTTGAAAAGTTTGAACCCTTGTTTGTGGATATTGATATTTATGACCTATTTTAGTCCATGTGCTTGTCACATGAGCTTGACTCTGCCTTGTTTAAATTTGTACATGCTGCCATATATATATATATATATATATATATATATATATATATATATATATATATATATATATATGCACATATGTGTGTGTGTGTGCTTGGATTGCCTTTTTCGGTTGTATTGAATTTCTTGGTTCATGTGCACTCAGTGACTTTTGACCATATTGTCCATACATATTATATATGTGAATATACATACACATGTATTTGTATACATGTATCATGCATGTGCAATTTATATATGTGAGCACTAGAGATATTATTGACTAGCTTTTTGGTAAAAGTCGTCACTATTCAAAATTTCACTATGGATTGGTATTTCATCTCCGATATCGACCTCCATCTAGGTTGACCAGAACTTGGTTCGACCCATATAGATCATATTTCAAGAGGAAGCACTCTTCTTTAACATGGTTCAATGTTCAGAAATCAGACTGATCAATCCAATAAATTGATCCTAGATATATCGATCCATTACCTATGCTTGACAACAAAGCCCGATTCTCAAAGCGACTTTATTGGTCAAACATGACCTATTCACTCTCACTAGCTGTAAGTTTCGAGGCACATGTGTGCCTCAATTTTCAAGAAGAACTATTCCCCAAAAGGAGACCAGGTCTCACTGCCTATAAATACTTTTTTGGATCGAATATTATGTGGACAAACAAGTACCGGATGGTGCCACGTGGCACACATATCAATTTGAGTTTTTTCCTATAAATAGGCCAATCCAGAATAGAAAAGAGAGAATCTTCTTTTAGGAAAAGTTCATGGTTGGCTTTCCTAAAATATCTCACTATAAACTTCAATCGAATAACATTGTAACACAAGGATTTTGTGTATAAACTACTTCTTTCTCTATCTTCTTTCAATCAAAAGCAACTGTGTAACCTATAATCAACAGTATAAACAAATATTATAAAGTGGACATAGGCTTGGATTAAGCCGAATCACTATAAAAGTTGTTGTGCACTCCCTGTACTTGTTTATTTTCTTACATTTTGTGATTGAAATTGTGAGAATACTTCTTGATTTGTGTGTGGATTACCCACTATGGGGTTTGATCGTCATAAGACCAACTTTTGCCGTCAACACTTTGGCGCACCAAGAAGGGCGGAGAACCTACGTAGTGTAGCAAACCTTTGACCACCTTCAACAATTTCTAAGCTTGGAAGGGTTTAAATAGCTTTTTGCTGAAGGACCAACGGTAAAACGGAAGAAGGATACAACGTCTTCCCAAGTTCAAACTACCGATGCAGTATACACAGCAGCGAAGGCATGCCTGGAGGCCTCTTGTCATTAAGAACCGTCCCAATACCTGATTAGGGATGAGATGGATGAAGATCTAGCCAAACTTAGAGCACAGATGGCACATCGGGATGATCTCCTTAAAAACAGCAGGAAATGATGAATGACTACTTCGCTTGAGCGGAAGGAAGTTCGAGCAACTAGCCATCGCTCCCTGCAACAGGCAAAGCCGGGGCAACAACTAGATTTCGAACCAATGAAATCCAATCCCCAGATCGGTTCAGAGACCAACTACCACCTGGTTCAACTCAACTCCTGGATCAATAGTATCTTGGACCAAATCAATCGATGAAACCTCCGGACCGGCCAGAGCATGGTTTGGTGCAACCTCTGGTTCAGTCCAGTATCTTACCACAAATCGGACTTATTCCTCCTGTGACTTGACCTTGCCAGCACGATGACCCAAGCACAGCTAGGGGCAACAACCTTCCATCTCTCCAGGACCGCTATACCACATCAGGTCCCATCATGACAAAGAGAGACACTACTGTAATCGCCCCAGGCGGGGGTAATGCTGAACCTCGAACTGATAATGCTATCCCGAGTCGGTCCAATATTACTGGCATGGATATGTTTTGGCCCAACACACATGGCAACTCACTGGTCCGAAATAATCTGGAATCAATAACCGTGGCTGCGGACCACCTTCACCCATAACTTGTGGGTCGCACCGAACTGACCCCAAGAATGCAAAGCTTACTTCTACCTTGTACTGAGACCATGGCCGGTTCTTGGACCAGACGCATCAGACGAAGGACACGAGCAACCCCCCTTACACGAGCAACCCCCACGACTTAAAAAATAAAATAAAAAATTCTGAAAAAGAAATCGTAATCAGAAAAGAAACAACGCACACGAGAAAAAGGAAGAGAAGAAGATCGTCGCTAGAAGAAAAAAGATGAAGAAGAATAGATCCCCTGGAAGGCTGGAATCATCTCTCTATTTACCACAAGCAAGGCTAACGATAGTCGTCGATTGACGATTCGCAGATTCAGTTAGGTATGCTTTGATTTATTTTTATCGATTATCCCCCTTCTCTGCTAACTGTGTTAAAACTAAATTGTGGACTGATTTCCTCTATTTCCTTTTTTTACTTGATAAATTTACCTGTTAACGATGGATTTCCCCTATTTCAGTCAGGAGTTGTTCTCACAATTAGATCTGCCATACAAAACTGCAGCTGCAACCTACAAATTTCAATTGCATGCCAACTTTGATGGGTAAATTCTCTTATATTATTGCCTTTTTTTCCAAGTGCATGCCTATTTTGATGGGTAAATTAAACAACATAGCAAATTTCAATTGCAGCTGTAAATGCCTCGTTTTTTTTGCATGTATACCTTGCAGCAGTAAGTGTTCTAGACTTCTAGTATTTCAAGTACAAGTCAATTGCACATGTATTTTTATAGTCACTTTTGTTTCATTTGCTGTGAGTACAACATGTAATTAAAATACTTAAAAATTAAATAAAATACATCAAGGAAGATGTAAATTAGCTGACTTAGTATGTCATGGTGTGCAACGGCCTATAACAAGGGTCTTCTAGTTCAGAATTAGATGAAAACAATTAACAATGTTGATTTCATGTGGATAACTTAGTTTCGTATGCTATTAATAGTGTTGTGTTGTAGATATCAGCTAAAATCCATTACTAAAACAACCTCTCAGTATTCAACTTGATCTTCTTCCTTGGGAACCTTAAACTTCCATGATGTTTTAAATATCAGTAATAATTCTTCAGTTGAAGAAATCCGTAAAGCTTACATTTGCCCTTGCAAGGAAATGGCACCCTGACAAGCATCCGGTTTCTTCCAAAGTAGAAGCTGAGGCTAAGTTCAAAGCTGTTTCAGAAGCTTACAAGGTATCTAAGATAATCCATTTATTTACACTTTATATTACCCATGCTACTAATTTTTATGTGTAAATTTGCTTGCCTACTTTCATGGTTAAATTCTGTTATACTGTTGCTCTTCTTCTTCCCTTTTTTATTTTTTATTTTTTATTTTTTATATTTTATATTTTTTGTGTGTAGAGGGCAACAAAATTATTTTTCGTCTAGGGCAACCCAATGTTGCAAACCGGCCCTGACTGAGACTCTCGCTGAAGCCACCGGTGCAGAATTGGATTCATGGCAACGACTTCTCAGGGACGAGAACCAAATTGCTAGCATCATCATACCCGAGGCACCACTTCCCAGCAAGACGTGGATAACACATATTGAAACCCTTTCACGTGGGAAATCAGGAATTTCCGTATACCACCCGACTTCAAACTTCCAATTCTGGAACCATACAATGGCAGGACAGATCCTACCGTACATCTTATGCGTTATATGCATCACATAGAAGTACTATCGGCATCAGTTAATGTCGTAGCCAAGTGCTTCCCCCATACTTGAGCGTCGCCGCCATATGGTTTCGATATCTAACAACTGAATTGATCAATAGTTGGAATACGTCGGTCACCCGCTTCATTGAGCACTTCAGATTTCACATATCTCGGCCCAAGAGCGTCATGTTCCTCACGTCTATTAAGCGAGGTCAGATGAGACACTACGCTCCTTCCTGGAAAGATTCAACGCGGATGTAGCATCGGTCGATCGGCCTAAACCATCGATGGTGCTCATGGACTCTATGGCTGGTGTCTTGGATAGAACAGACATCAAAATTTCCCTCCAAAGTGACCCTCCTGGAGATATTGGTGATTTCTACTCTGAGGAGGATAGGTTCCTCCGGCAAGAGGATGCTACTATTGAGATGGATAGTTTCGACATACTTTCTATGAAGGATGGAGGACCATCCACTACGATCTAAAACAATATAAAGGGGAGGGCCTCGGAAAAGAATGACAGGAATATGCGGTTTCGAAGAGAACCCAAATATGATAGATACACCGAGCTCATTTCTAGATATATATACCTCGACGTGAGAGGAAATCTTCCTTTTCCTAAGCCTCCCGGGAGGGAACCAACTTAGAAAGAGCTCGAGTCTGGAAAGCACTGTATGCTTAATGATACGGCAGGTCATGGCACGACCGACTGTATACACATACAAGATCTCATCGAAGAATGCGTCAGACGTGGAGAGCTACCCAAGTATGTCAAACAATATATGGCATCTGCACCGCCACCGCTACTCCATGCTCCTCAAAACAAATCCCACGCTCCTCGGAATGGGAAGGATCCTCAGTCGAGAAATCGTGGCATTATCATCAACTGATCTAGATTAGGTTATCTTGGATTTACTACGTTTCTTAGGATATAAGTCATGTATTTCTATTGCTTTAAGATTTTAAATTTCTGTATCGACTTACGTATGTATAGGGGTTAGGCTCTAATCTTCGAACGTACCACGTTCTCAGCCATGCAGTCGTCCTACGAATAAAAGGTTATATTGAAGTAAACATGTATGGGGTTAAGATTTAATCCCAAGACGTGCTCTAGATTCAATTATAAACCAGTCTGGATTTGTTTCGATTTTGTAATAATTTTAGGCATTAATAAAATTTATTTCTCAAGCATGGATTATGTTTGACCAGCATAAGTATCTTGCCAAGACGAGGCAATGTTCTCAATCTAAACCCGAGTATGGCTTATACTCTTCCCTATACCTCAGGTATGGATGATACCTAGGCACATAATCCACTCATCAGGATATGACAAATGTAAATCTCTCTCACTTTCAAAACTGGTATGGATTATGCCACATGTATGGTTTGTACTCAGCCTCGAGGTATGGATTATGCCTCGAGTATGGTTTATACTGGACCTCAAGGTATGGATTATACCTCGAGTATGGTTTATAATCGACCTCAAGGTATGATTATACCTTGAGTACGGTATACACTCGACTCAATGGTATGGATTATTCCTTGGACATGGTTTATGCTAAAAAAGGATGAGCAGTGTTGTTAGGATTTGATGCATTAACGGTCCTACCTTCTTTGCAAGTTTGGGTCTGTGCAGTTAAAGCTCTCAACGGATCTAATGCGGCGGAGGTGTAAAAAGTTCTAGCGGGGATAAAGCGAGGAAATAGCAAGATATAGCAGATGAGTCTAAAATAGCATATAAAACTCGAATTTAATGCTTTTACAAATGTATAAATGATAAATAAATGGAAAATTATCATTCAACTTAATTTTTCTTAGTACATTCTTCATTTTAAATAAAGCGTAAGCAAATATTTGTAAATAAGTGTAAACTTTTACTTAGCTTAACTAAATTTAATAGAATATTATAGTATTTTCTATTTTGAAAAACATATGTCAAAAAATTATATTTAAAAATAATTTTATAATGCCTAATTTTCATTTTTAATTAATTTCTCTCACAAAAGTTATAGCGGAATATAGCTGAAATAATGGGATATATCGAAAATACCGGAATATAGCGGGCGTTAAAGCGGAAAGGCTATTTCAAAGGCTATTTGTACTACACCAGAAAAGGCCTTTCGTAGCGTTGAAAAAACGCTACTAATTCTTGTAGTAGCGTTTCGATAAACGCTGCGATACGACATGCAACTAAAAGCCTGAAAGTTTTAGTTGCGTTGTAGAAAACGCTACCAAAAATGTACATATTGCAGCGTTTCTGAAACCCTACAAAAAGTTCTTTTAGTAGCGTCTTAAAAATGCAACCAAAGCAGAACTTACACCATTATTTTTTATTTTCTGTAGCGTTTTAGTTATGCTACTATAATATTTTTTGTAAGTTGCATTTTCTTTTGTAGCACTTCTAAAACGCTACTAAAACTTATTGATCGATGAATAACACGTTTTAATCGCAGCTACTTACTATTAATGACTTGCATCGTTTCTACCAATCGCTTATAGAATATTCATATTAAAACCAACAACCAATCATATAATTATCATTTTCGAACCAACATCGATAATCACTATATTCAAATAATTCAAAGACATATCACACAATCAAGGGTAATATCCATAATCATTTCAATAATAGTATTTCGAGAAAATAATCAAATTCATGTACCATAACTATTTACAAACAAGTGTACACAACTGTGCAATTAAAATATTATGATACATAATAAATAAAGTCTTTTTCATGGCTAAATTACCGATAGTTCTTTGAAATGGTTGCTCTTCATTTCAGCAATGTTAATTACCTATACACAAGTATAACGGTCAACAATTAGAATTACATACAAGTCCTAATGATTTATATGTATAAATGATCTCGAATTAGGGTGTGTGTATGTGTGTGTTTGAATTTGATCCGGACGAAACCGACCGGAACCGTAAAACCCCTCCTAGTGCACCTAGCCCGCTCCGCGGATACCACATAAGTGACTAATCATAGTGTATGCACATGGTAAAGCCTTAGCATGTCATTCAAGGTTTCAAACTCATATACCCGTAGATGATATGACCTCATATAAATTCGAAATATATCAAGCCTAGGATTGTTTACATGGTTTTAAAAATCAACAATAAGAATTATAAACAAGCACTATGTTACTGATTACCTGCAAACGAGTTTAACATAATTCTGAAATATATCAATCCTCAGAATTAATACCTGGGAATACATCAAGCTAACTACCTGCATACGAGTTTCACAATCGACAATATGAATTATAAACCAAAACTAAATGCTAAGTTACTAATTCAAAGACTAATCACTAAAGCACACTTATCAATTAATGGATGCTAAAAAAACTGGTATGCACGAAGCCTGGTATGTTACTTGCTCAAAGTTCGTATAATAATTTCTTAGGGTACCCAAGGTTATAACTAAAACAAAGGATAACTCAAAGGGGATAGGTTTAGTTAGATTGTTACAAAACAAGTATTCATCTCGCTCATGATTTAAAAATCCTTTGAAATTATTGGACTTCAAATTCTGAAAATGATTTTTTCTTAAGCAATTTGAAGGATTTTTTAAATCATTAGAATTCAGCTTTTCAAAATCATTAATTTTCCAAAAGCCAAGATCACATTTATTTCCAACAGAACATTGGTTTTGCAACAACATATTCAACAATTTTTCTTCATTAGAAAATCTATCCAAAGTTGATTCAAGTCGTTGAATTTCAAATTTAAGATCGCTATTTACTTTTGTAAAATTTGAACAACGATATATAGCGATCTTTTTTCAACATCAGATTGTTTCAAAACCAAATTTTCGTTTTCAAGAAATTTGATTTTGGCTTGGGACTCAAAAATATCGGATTCCAAATGATTTTGTTTTTCAAATTTCTTGAAATTTTCAATCTCATTTTCAAGCTCTTTCAAGATCAAATCAATTTTCAACAAATTTTCCTTTTCAGTAATTTCATATTTGGTAGTCTTAAAATTTTCAAATTCCTTTTGGAAAAAGTTGTTTTTACTTTTTAGCTCAATCTCGTTTCCTTTTAAAATCAGAATTTCCTTTTCAAGTTTTTGAATATTTTTATTGAGATGAATGAGATTATTTTTCAAATTCAAACAATTTTTGCAATCAAAGTTTGAAAATTTCTTGATATTTTCAAGATTTGATTCCAAAATATTGTTTCTTCTTTTCAACTCATGAACTTTAGATTTCAGATATTTGTTTTTCCACTGGGGGTTATCAATAGTTTTAGTTAAATCAGTTCGCATATAAACTAAATCTTCATATGAGAAATTTTCTATTTTATCGTCTGTTGAGTCTCCATTGTCTGATCCATTTGAATTTTCATCTGTAAGACCTATTAAGCACAAATCTGACTCTGAGTTGACATTCCGGGGTTTTGAGATGTTGTTATAATTTCTTCCATACTTCGCACTGAGAGTATTCCAAATATCCTGTGCAGTTGAGCAATGAGAAATAAGGTTAAATTGATTAATACTAATGTAAGAATAAATAATATGCATTGCAATATCATTCTCATATGCATTATCACCTCCATTCAGAATAATATCCCAATATTTAATATGAACATATTTTAAATAAAATGCCATTTTGGATTTCCAATTTAAATTTTTGTTCCTTTGAATAAAGTTGGAATATTATCGAACCGACTCTTGTTGGACTAACAATTAGGGTAAACATGACTCTAGAGTTAATGAGAATACCAGGCTCTGATACCACTCGTAGGATCTAGATTAACCCTATAGGGGGTGAATAGGGTTTATTGGAGTTTAATAGGATATTAAAAATATCACAACACAGATTTCAATAGAGAAAATAAATGTAGAAAGTAAATGACATAGATTTTACCCAACTTTGGCAAACCCCTGACTACTGCTTCATTCCTAAGATTTTTTTACTAGAATTAAAACAATCTCTACGCTTACAAAATCCATGTAACTTGCGATACTTGCTAACAACTGTTCTAATCCTACGCTCAAAAACTTGGATTGATCTTTATCCCCTAGATCAGGTTTTCCCCGAATTACAAACTCGTAACTCGTAAACCCTAGTTTAAAGTAAACTAAAAAATTGTAGATCGTTTACAAATAAAATGCCGAAAATAAAAATAAAATAAATAAACCCTTTTAAACTTAATAAAAAATTGGTTGGTCCTTTCTCTTTTCCACTTAAACACGTTGGCTTCCTCTTTTATTTAATGGCCAACCCAAAATTAGGGCCTCCTTTATTTCCCCAAATCGCTACTTTGAATTTCTGGAAAATATTCTCTGATAGATTCTGATTCTTTGTTGCTCTTGGTTGATCGATTGCGTGATGATCTTTGTCAACAAACTTTGGTTTGCTATCAAACAAATTTGTGAGTAACTCTGATTTCAATTTCTCTTATGCTCAAATTTGTTGCTTTGTTTTTCAATACTGCTAGTGATGAATTGCGTGTATTATATAGGGTATAGAAACCCTTAGTCCACTCTGATTTCCACGTATTAAATTGGCCTGATTTTGCATTAACGTTGCTTGATTAATTTGCCGTGAATATCCAGAAATGATTCTTACCTAAAATATTCACACGTGATTTTCTTGAATGATTCTTACGCGTGATTAACTGTTTTGATTTCTTGTGATTTTCTTCTTTGATTATCTTAGTGGGCTTGGTTTTTGATTTTGGTCATTGGCAATAAAGTTGAATTCTTCGACTTTCCTAAAATAAGACTTTCCAAAATAAATACTTGCGTGGTTGTTTATTTCTTGAAAATTTCTTGCCTATTTAACATTTTGTCAATATTGAGAAAGTTTAATACTTCCATGTTTTGAACTCTGGTTTGGCTTGCTTCAATACTGTACTTGAGCCATGCATCTGCTTGAGCTTATGCTTCACCATTTTTCTTGCTGCACCGTATACAATAGTTATGTCTTGTGCATTACCCATGCTTGCTCTTATACCTGTTTGCAAATTTGTGCTCCGTCTTGACACTATGTTGACTATTTAAGAACTACTACACCAATTCTGCCCCATGCATGTTTCACTCCAGTGCTTGTATATATTTATGTAACTGAGACAGTCATATGAACTTTGTCTTCATGTTGCACTTGAGCTTTTATGTCTTGTCATACTCATGTACATTGTCATGAGTCCATTGATTTATGCCCTTGTTAAGTCAAGCATGAGACCTGAACCATTTGCTATTGTGTATGATGAGTCTTGGCTGGATTTGTGCCAATTCCATGGGCACCTGCTTGTGTTCATGCTGCACCTTTTACTTTTGAACTTGACCTTTGCTTGTGCTTTGGTTTCTGCAGTATTAACTTGAACTTCACTTTGTGTGCTCACATGTACATTTTGTATGCTGCCATGTTTAATCTTGCGCACTTTGTTTCTTGCTAGTTAAGTCAAACATACTGGCCTTTGAATATAGCTACACCATATTTTCTTCCTTTTGTACTTGTGTTCCTATAGAAAATATGTCTTGATCCATGATTGTGTGCATATCTTTTTGACTGCATGTAAATGTATATATACACACAGTTGTGTGTGTGTATATGTTGATTACTCCAGCATGTGAACTCCTGGTCCTTGCTTGTTCTCGAGTTTGTCATGCACCATTTTGCTTGAAGGTCCATTATTTATTTTGATGTCTTTTTGTTCACTGCCATGTATATTCTTGTCTTGATCATTCTGATTCCTTGGCTCTGTGTATAAATTGTATATTTACTGGCTTCTTGTATATTGGAATGCCACTTTTCTGGCTTGCTCATGAACCAGACACAATTGCTTGCATTTATGTCTAGTTGTGTAATTGTTGACTTGATCATTTTGCATACACTTGAATGCCTCTGTGCATTATTGCTTTGTTATGTCAGTTTTGTGACAGTTTGCATGTGTTGTTTTTCATTCTCACTAACTTTGACTTGATCACTTGAGTGGTGCTTTGTGCCATGATCCTTGCTGCATGTATCATTTTGCTTTGACGAATTTGATATATGTATATATAAACAATGATGTGTGTGTGTGTATATGTATTATTTTTCTTGAACCATTTGCATGCTGAACGGTTTGAACTCTTATCTGTGGGTCTTGAGATTTCTAACCTGTTTGAGTCCATGTGCATGTCACATGAGCTTGACTTTGCCTTATTTAAATCTGTACATGTTGCCATATATACATACATACGTATATATAAATATATATATTCACAGATGTTTTTTTGTGTGTGTATATTTTTTTTTTGTGTCTACTTGGATTGCCTTTTTCACTTGCATTGAATTTCTTGGTTCATGTACACTCAGTGATGTTTGATTATGTTGCCTCTGCATATTATATGTGTGTATATACATACACATGTATGTGTATACTTGTATCGTGCATGTGTAGTTTATATATGTGAGCACTAGAGATATTGTCTAACTTGTGGTATTTACGATGAATCACTGTAAATATCACAAGCAGTTTAGACATAGATGGATGTATATAGATATCAGATCAATTCAGGAAATATGATGAGAAACACACCAAAATTCAAACACAAATAAAATTTAAAATAAATTTATATCTGCTAGAATGTAAATCAATTTTTATTTCAGTATACTGCATGTATTTCTGTGCCAGGTATGCAGGTGACTGGACTAACACTGAAGCAGTCTGAAGATCAGTGTGTTAGTGAGTGTAACTGAGAGAGCAGATTGAAATGTATATGTGTTAGTATGTATATACAAATGAGTAGAATCTAACTGAGTGAAATGTAGTGAGGAACAATGCATAAGAAATGAATTTGTACAGTTGTGATATATGGCAGTGAAATGTACAATAATGGAGTTAGAAGTTTGTACTATTGAAATGTTGAAATAAAATATTATATTTAAGTAAAATACTTTTTGAATATATATATATATATATATATATATATATATCTATGTGTGATGTAGTAGAATAGTAAAATTGCAAATACAATTAATATATATATATATGTATATATATATGTTTGTTATCATCAAACAAAAATCATATTGTTATATACAACACACCAAACCCGCTCTGCCTCTATGCTAACTACACCATATTCTATCAAATGATCCATGCACACACTTGGAAAGTAGCATTGTTTGTGTTTACATGTTTCCCTCTACTTGTATCTTTCTTATGACACTGTAGATGTGGGAAGTTGTCATTTACTTAATGCACGCCAACACCCAATGTGTATGCAAGTGCATTAGCAACAAGTTGTAACTCCCCGTAATTTTAAAGAACATTATTTACAATAAACTAAAGGAAATTTAATTAAACATTGGGAATTAAGAAAAACAGAATGTACCATTGTGTTCATCTCAAAATTCTAGTTCAGATAGACTCCAAGTTTGCGTAAAATGGATATCATACGAGAAAAATATAAAGGTTATAAGTTTATATACATATAAGTAGGATATATGTTAATATAAATCAAACCAGTTCAAAAAAATAATAAAAGAAACGAGGCAGGAAGCGAAGGCGGCAAGAGGCAGGAACCAGACTCGTTGTGGGATGACCCACCCTAGTCTGGGTCGATTCACACACTATCTAGCGAGGTGAATTTTTCTGTTTCTGGACTGATTTGTTAACCAGTTTCATTATTTTACTGAGCGGTTGGATTTAAATACCAGGGATCTGATGGCTAAGGATTGTCTTGCGAACTCTATATAAAGGCATGGATTCCTATGAAATCAATTACATTTCTTCCTTAAACTTCTGTTCTAGAAATTTAAGATGAAGATAGGGAGGTGTTGCCGAAACTTGGATTAAATCAAGACAATTCTTATCTGATTTGTACAAGATTGCCCTCTTCAACATCATCATATTATCCTTTGTTCTTTAAATTCAATATCCATGAGTTAATGTTACTTTTATACATAAAAATTAATTGTAGTCCTGACCTGTTAATAAACCTGGATCTGAGCTTATGCCTGTTAATAAACTAATTCATATCTAAATAGTTCTGTTGTAACTACATGTATTTTTTCCCCTATTCTGTTGTTCAGTTGTTATTATATGCCTATTTCTGTTCTTCTTCCTCTCTCTTTCCCTTTTTATTTTATAAGTCTAGGCTACCTTCGAACCTAGGCCAATCTCGTAAGAGACATACATATGAATTAAATTGAGACAATTAGGGAATGTTTGGGAATGAAAATAAAAGAGGGAAATTTGGGGACATATCTTGTACTATGTAATATGACTGGAAATTTGGGGTTCTATGAACATGTAAATCTGTAGGCTTGATTCAAGGATTAAGTGGAACATGTAAATGAAACAGTAATTAACCCATGGAATCTGTTAAAACTGTGGAGTTAAGTAAATCTGTTAAAATTTATGGGGTTTAGTAAACATGTTTAATCTGTTGGGGTTAAATGAACCTGTTAACCTATAAGACTTAACCTGTTAAATCCGTGGGGGTTATATGAACCTGTTAATCTGTAAGACTTAAATTGTTAAAATCCTATTTAATGGGGACACAAGCTTAGGGGTTTGGCTTGTGTCATCTGCTGTGTTGGGACCATATCAGATTGTAACCCATTCGGGTTTTAAACGGGAACCCCACACTAGGTAAGGATCAGGGCACACACTCTGAACTAAAATTAAGAGATTCATCTGAAAGCGGGTGTATACGGGAGCGTTCCAATAGAGTCATGAGCGTACATGGGTCCGATCTGTATGGGAGAATAAGCCATTGTAGCACCATTAAATCGGTCAGTGTCCTTCTGTAGGTTGCCACTTTAGGAAGTGATACACCCTACTATGGGGCCGACACAGTGTATTTACACATTAGGGAGACGATCGCTTGGGGTAGTAATTAAGGTAAATTTAGTCCTGCCTTTTTCTATAGGGTATCCGATATTTCTGTTTGGGGTAACATCCATTAATTCTGTTGAGGTACCTATTATTTCTGTTTAGGGTAAAATCCATTATGTAACTAGAGTACACCTAAACCTACCATTATGTTTCTGTTAAGATCATTCTGTTTCAGTTATATAATTAGGGAACACCTAATCGTGTCATAAATCTTGTTGTACTAGTATCAGTGTAGAGAAAAGTAAGTGAAAAGGATAGCATGGTCCATATTATCCTGTTTACTCTACTTATCCTGTTCACCTTCTGTATACCTATTATATGATACTGTTATCTCTCATCCAGTTTTATTTACCTATCTTGGTACTTTTATTTCTTTATATGCTAAAAGTCACTGGACTCGCCAGACTTTATGTCTGACCCTATTTTCTCTCTTCACCCCTCAGGTTCCCAGGTTGGGAATGCTCAGTCATGATTTTAACTTTCTCCCTCTTCTGTTTCTACTTGGATCTGGATATGCTTTGATGTATCGCTTTGACTACTTGTCTACTTTGTTACGACTACTTATAGGGATTATGACTTTACATTTATATACTCCGATGGTTTTTAGAGCAAGACAGATGTTTTGGTGTGATGTATTTAGTTTCAGTATTTTAGCCTGATGTTGTAACTGGTTTTGAGACTATGATGTTTTTTCCTGTTAAATAATGAAGTTTTAAATTTCCGCTACTATTTTTATATCTGTCTTGTGAGATTTTGTTTCTATTTTCCTATAATGCTTCATGAAACTTAATGCATTCTGATAAAGAATGATATTAATGGACGTGGGGTATCACATTTGGTATCAAAGCTGAAGGTTATAAGATCAGAGGAAAAGTTTTGAAAAATTGTTTTCAAAAGCAAAGTATTTTTAAATAAAAGCATGTTTAGAAAAAAAAACATATTTCCTACGGCTATATAAAATATATTTCGATTCTTTTTTTGAATCATTTTCCTTTTCTTTTCAGCTTGTCTGGTGAACCGAATCTTCCCGAGGGCGTTCAAACACAGGATTGGTTCCGTAGATATCTTAAGGATACGTCACCTGCCGGAGGCCAAGGAGATGCCCCTCCCCCAGCTGCAACCGTTATTCCTCCACCTCCATGAGCAGATAATTTCTCTAAGATATGAAAATAATTCTGTGCTATGGGAGGAAAACCATTCTATGAAACCAAGAGCCTTGTGGAAACACTGAATTGGCTACGGCTCATCTCTCTATGATATGTCGGGGTTTGAGGATATCTATGTTAGGCGTCGATTTCAAATGCGACACATATGTGCTTGGTTTTATGGGTTATGGTCTAATTCTTAGGATGGATTGACTAGCCATGTATGGTGCCATCCTAGAATATGAAAGGAGGGTCGTTAGACTTTTGACTTGCCATGAGAGGACTCTCGAGATTTCCTTTGACCCAAAGGGGTCTTTCATTCTTAATTTCCTAGAATCACTTGATGCTTCTGTCGTTGATTTGCGATTTGCACCTATAGTCTATGAGTATATGTATGTTTTTGATGAGGTTAGGGGCTTACCTCTGAGACGTGAGATTGATTTCTGGATATACTTGGTGGATAATGCGAATCCAGTCGCATTGCATGTGCATCACATTGCTCCTAGAGAGAGGAGGGAGCTTAGCAAAAAAGAAGGGGAGCTACTAGAGAAGGGGTTTATTAGACGAAGTATATCAGAATGGGTTGCTCCTGTCGTCTTCATGACCAAGGCGGATGGCTCAATTCGTCTATGTATGGATTACAGAGAGTTGAATAAGCTCACTAAGAAGAGTAGGCACCCACTCCCGAGGATTGACGATCTGTTTAGCCAGCTTGCTAGCGCATTTGTTTTCTTGCAGTTAGATCTGGCCATGGGATTTCATCAGTTGAGGGTGTCCGAGGATAGTATAAATTTGATCGCCTTCAGAACTCCGGATGACTTTTTTGAGTCCATGCCTTTTGGGTTGACATATGCACCCGCATATTTTGTTGATCTGATGAGTACGGTGTTTAGGTGGTTTCTGAATAAGTTTGTAGTGGTCTTTGTGGATGACGTCCTGATCCTCTCGAAGAGAGAGGAAGAACATACCCTTCATTTAGAAGAGGTTTTGAGGACTCCAAGAGCACACCAGCTTAAGGCGAAATTCACCAAGTCACACTTTTGGAGAAAGGAGGTAAGATTTCTAGGGCATGTGGTCTTCAAGGATGGGATAGCAGTGGATCCCGCGAAAGTAATTACAGTTCAAGATTTGAAGGATCCAAAGAATGCAATGGAGGTGAGAAGTTTTCTAGGTTTAGCGTGCTATTATAGGAAATTTATCAAGAACTTTGCAAAGATATCAGCCCCACTCACCAGACTAATAAAGAAGAATCTGACCTTTTCTTGGAGTATTAATTGTGATGATGCTTTTCAGCGATTGAAGAAGGCTTTGACAACAACCCCAGTTTTGATGTCGCCTGATGGGAACAAGGGGTTCACAGTGTATGCTGGTGTACGTAGTATAAGGCTTGGTGTCGTCTTGATGCAAGGGGAAGGGTAGTATGCTATGGTAGTAGACAACTGAGAGTTCATGGGAGGAACTAGCCTTCCCATGATTTGTAGTTGGCTGCTATAGTGTTCGCACTTAATACTTGGCGACATTATCTACTTGGAGAAAGGTTCGAGTTGTACACAGACTATAAATCGCTCAAGTATCTATTCTGGCAGAAGGATCTCAATTTGAGACAACAAAGATGGATGAAGTTCCTAGCGTCATATGACTTTGAGATTGCTTATACCCCTGGCAAGGGTAATGCAGTGGCAGACGTGTTGAGTAGGCAGAGGATGACCTTGAGTCCTCTATTCATAGAGAGGTGAAGTTTGGAGTACATATCGACCTTCGATTTTGGGCCATCTACGGACCTTGCACCTAGTTTGTTGGCATCTTTAAAGGTGCGGCATTCTCTTATGGATATGATAGGATCTTCGTGGCAAGAGGATCCACAAATAGAAGACATCTTGGATATAGGCTCAATCGAGGTGAAATTTCTAGTCACCTTAGTAGATATTCCACAGATGATAAAGGATGGTTACGAAGAGATGGGAGGCTTTGTGTTCCCTGAGTTGGAGATTTGTTAAAGACAGTCCTTGAGGAAGCCCATCATTCTCGGATGACTATCCACTCGAGCGGCGAAAAATTGTATTGGGACATAAAGAGGGTTATCTTTTGGGATGGGATGAAGAAAGATGTAGCAGAGTTTGTAGCTTGATGTTTAGTTTGCTAGCAAGTAATAGTTGAACATAGGAAGCCCGACAGTTTGCTTCATCCTTTGGATGTCCTACAATGGAAGTGGGAGAGCTTCTTTCTAGATTTCATCGATGGTTTACCCAGATCCAGGAGAGTCAACACCAACATTTAGGTCATAGTGGACAGGCTTACCACGAGCACTCATTTTATTCCTGTTAAAAGCAAGTGAACAACAACATGGTTGACATCGAATTATCTTCTTGAGATATTCTTTCTGCATGGAGTACCTTCTAGCATAGTGAGTGATCATGACCACATCTTCACTAGTGAGTTCTGGAAGAGCTTACAAGAGGCACTAGTTACATAATCATGTTTAAGCACCACATATCACCTCAGACCGATGGATAGACTGAGAGGGTGAATTGAGTTTTGGAGAATCTTTTGAGACTGTGTATCCTAGACTTTGGAGCGGTTTGGGAGGAGCATCTCCCATTGGTGGAGTTCGACTACAAAAACAATTATCAGACTAATGTAGGCATGAGACCCTTAGAGGAATTATACAGATGGCCTTGTAGATCACTGACTTGTTGGTGGGAGTCTACCGATAGGCTTCTACTTGGACCTAAGATGAATAGAGCGACTTCAGAAAAGATTGATCTTATCCGTTGATGTATGAAGACAACTCAGGACAGGTAGAAGTCCTATGCCGATAAGAGAAGGACTGACATTGACTTTGAGGTAGGAGACATGGTTTTCATCAAAGTATCACCGCTGAGGAATGTGGTTCGCTTTGGATCTGTAGGGAAATTAGCACCAAGGTTTGTAGGGTCATTTCCCATAGTAGAGAGGATAGGTCAGGTGGCCTATAGGGTGAGACTACCGGAGAATGGTGGGTGTTCATGATGTTTTCCACGTTTCCCATTTGCGGAAATGTCTTCACAATACAGCAGAGGTGGTTGAGATGAGCATGCTTAAGGAAGTAGAGGTATAAGAGGAGGCACAGTTAGATGAGTTCCAACTCGAATACTTGGATCAGAGGTTAAGAAACTGCGCAACATAGAGGTTAAGCTAATAAAAGTGCAAAGGGGAGAAGGCCGCGAGGATGCAGCTTGGGAGACTAAAGACAAGATTCGCCCTTCATACCCTTTTCTGTTCGAGAGTATGTTCTTAACTTATTTTTCCAAGCTTTTATTTATACTTGCTTCTTTCATTCGAGTATATCCAATCGACCGAATCTTCAACCTTTAGGTAAAAAACCAATCGATGTAAACATGTGTTTGAGACATGTTACGTTTGATGGATGCAAGTGGTTGCTAGTGCTGCTCATGAATGCATATATACACACTGGGCATTAGATCGGCTCAAACACTCTCATACTGCATATGGATGTGTGCGCGTTTTACTTTTTAATGAATGAAAAATGGATAACTCATCACATGGATGTTGCATATTGGTGGATGGTGGAGCACACATATAGAACTTATATGATATAAAAGGACTATTTGTATACATCTTGGATTCATGGCACTAACATATATTGCATTAAAACTGGATCAGTAGACCGCCTAACTTTCGCATTAGCATAGGGACATTTACACACACTATTGACGACAACAAATGTCGTAAACACCAAAGATTCCAATTACTAGGAATAATTAATTTGGTCGCATAGACTAGAGTGAAAAGCAGTAAATAACATAAGAGATTTATAGTTGTTCGGCCTCGTGAGGGGCCTACGTCCACTTTGAAGCATTATTGGAATATCATTGATCACAAACTGTTACATGGTTAAGACACTCTCATGACATCTCATTACATTCATTTCAAAGCCATATGATGTCATCTCTAAGCTATATAATGTCACCTCTAAGGCCAGATGATATCATCTCTAAGGCATGATATCATCATTCTTATATATGATGTCATAATTATCATATATTTAATACACTAGGAAAAAGACACTTTTGCCCTTCTTCTTCCTCAAATGAGATATGCCATTAAAGTAGCTCTCTAGGAGTCTTAAGCTCACAAATTCCAACCCCTTTCAAGTGTGAAGTCATGGGGTATTTATAGGAAAGGGGTTAGGTAGGAATAGATAGAAATAAGGAGCTACACCCAGAATTTCGCACCTTAGGCATGCACACCCTGAAATTTCTATCATGGAGCCCGAGGTGCAAATTTTCGCACCTCGTGGGGTGCGAAATTCGTACACTATAGGATTGGAATTTCGCACCCTGTTGTGTACGAAACTCGTACCCCTGGGGGTACAAAATTCGCACCTCGGGGGGTTAAAATTTCATACCTTCATGGGTGCGAAATTCGCACCCCAGGGCACAAATTTTGCACCCCTGCTGGGTGCGAATTTCGCACCCGATAGGGTGCAAATTTTGTACCCCTGCTGGGTGCGAATTTTGTACCTCTTAGAGGTGTGAAATTCGTACCCCCATGGCGGTACAAAGTTCTTGTTCCAAGGGGCTGCGAAGGCTGTATGAAGGAGGGGCTCGAGATCCAGGCTTAGGGGTTCCAGGCCTTGGTTTAGAAATGCGTTTGGGGGAAGCGCGAGGTCCTTGGCGGCGCGGTCCCTCTCTATCCTATTTCTTTTGCTCCAGAGCGTCCCTTTCGGCTTTAGTCCCTGGCGATGCATTGAATCGAGCGTTTCTTGTGTGCTTTTGGGAACCGGACCAAAAATTTGGTTAACATTTGCCTCCCGAAGTACGTCTTGACATAATGTGCTTTGGATTGGTTGAGGTAGTAATTGAGTTTTTGGTTTATCCTATAAGTTAAAGGGAAAACACATGTTAGTTGACAGGCTTGTTCGGTGTAGGATTGCTAGCGAGTCGTTGCTGGTGTGGCGTCGCGCTCACGTTGCTAAGCATTCGCAGTGCGTTGCCTCCACAAATTCGCGGGGGTCAGTATGCGCACGAAATACGTGTACATGAGCGCGTGGCATGAAGCTTCGAGCCTGGGGGTTCGATTTCTCCTTTTTTTAAGGGTGTGAAATCTCGAACCATAGGGTTCGAAATTTCGACCCATAGAGATTCGTAACTTCGAGAATCGGAGTTTCGAAATTTCGAACACAGGGGGTTTGGAATTTTGAACTCATGGGTTCGAAATTTCGAACTCGTAGACTTGAAATCTTAGGAAATACCAAGGGACTTTTCCTTTTTATTATAAATAGCCCCCCTTCATTTTTCCCTTCCATTTTTTTTCCTTAGCTGCCATTGTTGTAAAAGCTCCACAACACAACACTATTATTTCGAACCAGACGTAGGTAATGGCTGGGGCTGAAAATCGAAGAGGAAGGAGGTCGAAGGGTCGAGGCTTAGAGGAGTAGTTTGGCGCGAGGGAGAGAGGCGAAGGCTTCGAGCTAGGTTGGGAGTTCGACCCCTCATGGGGTTCGAAATTTCGACCCTCTAGGATATGAAATTTCGAACCTCCTTGGATTCGAGTTCCCGAACCCTCAGGGCTTGGATTGTCGAGCCTGGGAGGTTCGGATTTCCAGACCTCCAGGGGTCAGATCTTCGCACCTCCAAGGCTCAAAATTCTGAACCTCGAGGGTTAAAATTTTTGAACCTTGAGGCGTTCAACTTTCCAGACCTCTAAGGGGTCGAATTTTCGAACCTCTAAGGCTCGAAATTTCGAACCTCGAGGGTTCAAAATTTCGAACCCTGAGTGGTTCGAATTTCTGGACCTCCAGGGGTCGGAGTTTCGAACTTCTAGGGCTCGAAATTTCAAGGAATTTCGAACTTTAAGGGGTTCGATTCTTCGAGCCTGGTTGGTTTTGGAGTTTTGAACTCTGAAGTGGGTTGGAGCCTCTCTCGCCTATCACGGTCTTTTGGTTTGCTGCTTGCCCAACTGCTCTATGTCACGCCTTGGCGGGGTATTGTTTCCCTTGTACAGGATTTCGACCTTCCGACTACCCATCTTTAGATTCACAACACTTCTGTGCTTGGTGCCAACGCGTACAATGATAGTCGCGTGTACAGGAATTTGAATTTTTTCACATAGGATAGCGCATATATCCGAATTGCGATTGAATTGTTGAAATGTTTTAATTTCCTTTGTACATCTTAATTTTGCATGACACTGCACGCACCTGTTAGCTTTAACTAGCATGAGTGGTACAGGTTATTCCAATGCGATGTCTAATATCAGTGTGTTAAAATATAGCTAGCCATGCAAACGAGATCAAAGATCGGGAAAACCCTGGAAGCTGAGGCTTCCTCGCCATCGTCAAATTAATTTGATCCCACTAATAGTGGTAACTCGAGTGGCAGCGAGCTTGAGACTATCGAAGAATCCGTCCCTTCACAAACGGCCAGTTAACCTGAAGTATTCGATCATAGGGAACAAATTGAGAGGTTACATTCTCCGTTTATACATGAGGAGATCGAGAATGTGGATATTACTGAAGAAGATGCACCGGCAGGTCCAATAGCCCTGGATATGTTGCCCGATGTCGTAATCTTGGAAAATCCGACGGACTCGGTATCGTCGCGCAGGAATGCTATAGTAGTTAGGAAAATGGCGTAGCGGTTCAGTATACCAGTGGGCGACGCACATGCAACGGGAGAGGGTGACCGAGCCCATGCACCGCCCGAAGGGTTGACTGCCTGGAATAGGCAAGCTTGTTTTGTGGGATGCGTGACCTCAGCCAATGACTTCATCCGGGACATGCTATCCTATTTCCACCTCGCACCTTCGCAACTGCACCCAAATGCTTACTCTTCACTCTTAGGCTCTTACGTTCTCTACCGAGAATATTTGCACATGAAACCCACCAGAGAGGACATTCGGTATTTTTTTAGTTTGAGGAGAAAATCTAGCGGATCGCCTTCCCAATGGTTCCTGGAAGTGATGGCTGCCACCAAGATTTTCATCTGGAAGTGGCCTAGACCGTCGGTGTTTAAGCAAGACCGGTTCTTTGTGCGCTGCCCTCCTGGATTTGCAAGGAGGTGGATAGAAGGGAGTAAGCACTTTCGAACTCCGTTCCCTATTATAAAATTCTTAGTGCCCGCGTCTCATTATTATCCTTTTTTTACTACGGCAAGGAATCTAGAGGCACCCACCGGTGAAGAGTGCAAGCAGCGTCTTGACGCCTTGCGAGCAATTCCCGAAGAGCCTCACAAAACTGATACTGTGACAAGCCAAGAGTGCCTTCGCCGTGCGGGGTTGCTTCCTGATGATCGAGCTATAATTAGGCCCGCATTGGCGAGCATTGCGCTAGAAAAGGTGGTGGCGGAAAGCCCTGTGACCCCTGGTCTGAAAAGAAAGTTTCTCTCTGCTGGGCCCAGGCCAAAAAAAGGTCGTTAAATTTCAAGGACACGCTGGTGAAGCCAGGGTTCACAGTGAAGAGGCCGCAACTGGAGATGAGGGCCCGTTGAATGTTCCCGTCCTGCCCCCCGCAGGAGGGGTGGGGGTGGGAGTGTCGATTAGGCCATTGTCCCTAGTGACTTCTCCTGGAGACACCACCGCACTTGAGGACGAGTGCTAGTTTGATGGCTTAAATAAACTTGACCTGGAAGTGTCCCCGTGGCTAACTCCGACTATCATGGAAGAACCAACTCTTGCTTCGGAGGGGTTAACTCCTTCAAGCGGACCACAATCTGGTTTGTTGAGAGAACACTTAAGGCATACACTCATTAACACTACATAGCATAGCGGCTTATCTGAGCGTGTTACTTAACAAACTTTGCTTCATTTCTTTGATAGGTGATATGGCTAGAGGGCGTGGAGGACGAGGTTATGGTCATGGAGGCCATCAATGCCCTAGAAATCCCTTCTTTGAGGGATTTAGAAGAGGGACCAGCTTGTATGAAACTCAACCTCCGCCTGGTCGCGATAGTGAGCACCGAGGTGGGGATCGATTTCAGCGATCTCCGACTCCTCCTCCTCCGCCTCCGATTCGGGTGTCCTAGGGAGACTCTCGACTTAACTTAAGGTATTCTCGGCATCCGCCTTTGGCAGCTCCCTCAGCACAACTACTCCTGCCTCCATTCCAGTTACCCAAGGGAGGGAGCCACCACCCGGCCAACCAAGACCGGAGAGGGCGACCATGCCCGGGACGCGGGAACTAGCGGACTTTGAGCAACAAAGGTTTTCCATGGAGGAACGGAGGGCATGGTTGAAAACAACTTTTCCCCAACACTATTTCAATGAGCTGACGGTCCTTCCAGATCTCTGCCCGCCTCCCGCTAGAAATTCCGGAGAGATCTGGATGCATGTGAAGGAAGCGTACCATCAGGCTGACGAGATTACCGCCTATTCCTTTCATTTGTCAGAGCTGATAAAGAGGAAGAACATGGAGCTCATGAATCAGAAATTAACCATTGATGATGAACAGACCACCGTCGTTCATCTTAATGAAGAAATAGGTGAGTTTTCTTTTTGTACCATGGGCACATTGTCATCCATTACCGTATCCGTGATTGCTAATTTGTGAATCTCGTTTATGTAGCTGAGATAAAGAAAGGATATGAGACACTCAAGAAAGAGGCCGATCATTCCCGCTCCGTTTCCACAGAAACTATAGCCGACCTAACTACCCAAAACACGGCCCTAAAGAGGGACAAGGCCACGGTGGATAAAGTATGCGCCGATCTAGAAAGGGATAGCGCGAGAGTCTTAGACCTTCAAAATGACAACAATGCTCTGAAAGCGGAGAATGATAGCCTGAAGAGACAGCTTGAAAAGATGAAAAAGGCCAAGGAGGACGTGGAGATGAGTAATCAGGATGTGTTGGGAACAATGGATGGATTGAGAGCGGCACATCTGAGAGAGGTGGAACAACCAAGAGAGCAGCTAGAGGATACAGAATTTCGGGTATAATCGTCCGTTGAGGAAGATATCTGAAACATGTACATTAAGGTTCTGAAATTCCATGGCCTCTCATGGGTTGACGACTATCCCCAGGAACTAGCTCGGACTTGGGAGAGGTTGGTTCTGTATGAAGCTTACTTGCGCCAAGTGGATGTCGGGTCCTTGGACGAACGATAGCTTATGATCGATCTCTTGACCATTGAGGAGCTTGAGAAGCTGGGGGAGGGTAAGAAATTGTTGCTTGAGGATGCTAAGAGAGAGAGGCTACAGAGGATTACTGCCGAGAAAGGGAAAGCTACCATGACTGAGAGCGTCATGGTAGCAGAGATATTTGCAGAAGGAAGCTCCTACCGGCCACTGGCTCCTGAATCGGTTATGGTGAGCGATCCTGCAGCTTCAATTCGGTCTTCAACAGAGTATGACTGTGAACACCCGAAGCTGGGAGGGACCAGATTCACTTTACCTGCCACCACAAGTACCCATCCTGTCCTTTCTACACCATCCCTGACCGAAGGTAAATTTCTTTTGCCATACATCCCCGAGGATGACGCAATTACCAAATTTGCGGACTGAAAGGTTGTGTTTTTACTGTACAGCCCTTCCTGGACTGACCATGGCATCGGGCCCTGCCCCCATGGTCCCACAAACAACTGAGCCTGGACCAAGACTTGCGGTAGTGCAATTTGGAGAAGGCGGTGATTAGCTAGATGCCTACTCGGAGATAAGGATAAGTCCCAGCATGTATGAGAGCCTTATGGAGAACAGAGAGGTGGTTGATAGGCAGAGCTATCGTACCAGACGTTCGGTGGAAGCTAATGTACCCTCGATGGCATCCATCATGGAGGCTCAATAAGCCAAGATGGTGGCTAAAAGCGAGGAAGTGGAGGAGAATTGGAGGTAAGACGAGGCTGCTATGCATGAGTTCCTAATGAAGACCAGACAGGATGCCGAAGGGAGAGCTGTTGAGAAGGTTGAGCAGAGAAAGGCTAATGCAAAGGCAACAAAGAAGAGGGCTGTGGAGGAGGCCTAAAATAAGGAGGATGATGAATCCCAGTTGAGGACCACCGAAGATTCTGAGAAAGCCAAGGCTGGTGATCTTACATAGCATAAGTCCTAGAAGCTTGCTGCATGACGGGCTGCCAGGGAGGCCAAGGAGACGGCTGAATGGGAAGGGAAGGTGCTCCCGGAGAAGAGTTCCACTGTGGTAGGCATTTCTGCCAGGAGTGCCCCTATGCCTACACCACATACCACCCTTGTTGATATCACTGAGATCTCTAGTAGTGATGGGAAGATTAGAAACGCCTCTCAGTTTCTTGTGAGTCGGTCACTCCTCCGGAGGGCCGAGGAGGAAGGAGCAGATCAGGTGGGAATTGGACTGGCGTGGGGGAAGAACCATCGAGTGCCGAATTTGCAAAAAAGCACAAGCACAAGAAGAAAATACGTTTTTAATGTTAGCAACTTAAGTAAAAGTTACCGTTTATTTTGATAGTGTAGATCAATAGTTTACGCGAGTATGACCCTCGCTTTCGGTTTTTCAAGACAGGGTGTGGTTCTCATGTACACCCTATCATTAGAAAGACAGATGTTAGACATGTAGTTTATTAAACATGTGTGCATAGAAATTGAATATGAATTAATAAAGACCGCGATTTGTGTCGAGTGTTCAGATGTTCTTCTTATGTTTTCTGGCGTCCTGTACTTGCATAAGCATACTTATCGTTACACTTAACAAAAAAGTGATTGGGGGCCACGCACTGGGTTAACTATTCCAGAGGGGCGATATAGAGCGCTGATTTCATTAAGTCTCCCTTAGCTTAGGAAACCCATAGTTTGCGAAACCAGGTTGTGCGCCTGTTGTTTTGGGTTGTCCGGGGTTAATCCCAAGTATAGCGAAGGCGTATGACGTCGCGTTATGCGATCCGTCCGATGTGTGGCTCTCCCATCGTTCATTAGGTTGAGGCAAGCCGCAGGCGTCATTTATTGGACTGAGAAGAGAAGCCCGGATCATCAGCCAGTAGGGTCCTATCATGGCCATGGGCTACCCTTTAGCCTTCAGGGATTTGGGGAAGAAACGATTTTAGGTCGGTCTTGGTGCCGCGCTAAGATTCGACCGACGCCCGTAGACAGGGGAGAAATTTACATTACTCCTTACTGGTCGTCGGGCGGCCCCAAGTCGCTTGGTACTTGGGTGCGGAACGATTTATCCTTGGCCTCGACATGGGGCCAAGGTTCTAGTTCGTGGTTATTTATACTCGGTCGTGCCACGGGCCGACGACTCGAGTAGCATTGCCGGCTCCCGTGCTTTGGGTGCCAGTCGTAGCCAGTGTAGTTTGACCTCGAGGTTTGCTCGAGATTTAGATGGCGGTTTCATCTCCCGTGCTCGGGAGCCGATACGACGATCGATTGTTCACACACAAGCTAGTTGTCAAGATTAATCAAACGTGTCATGCACGGAGTAAACACAAGAAAGAGATAGAAAGTTGAACATCATTTCTACTACTAACTTTGGTAGTAATAGCCTTTATAATGCCTTGAATTGTTAGAAAACAAAACATCGTTGGAAATCATAAACAACTGTGAACTAAGTAATGTAAAGTAGCTTTGGAGATGTTCGTTGTTCCATGCCCTGAAGAGTTCAGCTCCGTCCACGGTTGCGAGTTTGAAAGATCCATTGTCGAGCTTCTGTTTTATGGAGTAAGGGCCTTCCCAACGAGGGGCGAGGCCGGTTGGCGGAGGAAAGACCCATTTCAAGACATGATCACCGACGTTGGGGTCCTTAAGGCGGACCCTAGAATTGAAATACCGGGTGACTCATTGTCGTTGGGCGGTGGCTCTGAGGTCATCTTCGTTCCTTCTCTCTTCTAGCAAGTCAAGTAATCCCAGAAGTAAATCTTGGTTTGTCTTCGGGTCGAAGTAAGTGACCCAATGGGAGGGAAGCTTGAGCTCGATGGGAATGACGGGTTCAGACCCGTAGGAAAGGGCGAAAGGAGTGTGTCTGGTTGCCATCTTGTAGGTGGTTCAGTTGGCCAATAATGCTAGAGGAAGTTGTCCGCCCACACGCCTCTAGCCTTTTCCAGCCGTTTCTCGATAATGGATTTAATGACCTTATTAACCGCCTCGACTTGCCAGTTGGATAGGGGATGAGCCACTACCGAATATCTTTTTTTGATGCTGCATCACCGACAGAAAGATTTGAACTCGACGCTTTCAAACTGAGTGTCGTTTTCAGAAATGATAGCTTGAGGGACCCCATATCAAGTAATGATGTTGTGCACAACGAAGTTGATCATCTTCTTGGTGGTGATTGTGGCAAGAGCTTCGGCCTCCTCCCATTTAGTAAAATAATCAACTGCCACGACAGCATATTATGCCCCGCCTCTGGCCATTGAAAGAGTTCCAATGATGTCGATCCCCCACATGGAAAATGGCCATGGGCTAATCATTTGTGTCAACTCTGTAGGCGGGGTCCTTGGGATCTTTGAGAAGCGTTGGCACTTGTCACACTTGCGAGCGTCGTCTGCGGCATCTTGATCGAGCGTGGGCCAATAATAGTCATGCCTGAGTATTTTCCTAGCCAGGGTTTGTCCTCCAGTGTGGTAGCCGCACTCACCTTCATGTACCCTAGTGAGCACTCGGGTGGCATCGTCATGGGCTACGCATCTGAGTAACGGGACAGTGAAGCCTCTACGGAAGAGCATCCCATCCACGGGAAGGTAGCGAGCTGATTGATGGGTGAGCACTCATCTTTCCTTGTAGCATTCTGGGAGGATCCCGTGTTGCAGGTAATTATTGATCAGCGTCATCAAGGATTCAGGTTCGGATTTGGTGTTCATGGCCACCTCAGTTCGCATTTGATTGATACTTGGGGAGTTGAGCACTTCGACGGGGGCGAAACCCAAGAGTGCGAGTCCTCGGAGCTTGCTAGCTTAGCTAGTGAATCTGCTTTTTCATTCTATTCTCGAGGAATATAAGAGATGACGAAGTGGTCGAAGTGAGTGAGTAGTTCCTGAACTAGGGTTAGATATCGGACGAGTCATCCCTCCTTCCCTTGATATTCTCCTTGCACCTGACGAACGATGAGCTGTGAATCGGAGAAAATTTGGACGGTCTTTAGCTTGAGCTCAATTGCGATCTTGAGTCCGACGATCAAGGCTTCATACTCCGCATCATTGTTGGTAGCAGGAAAATTCAATTATAGTGCATATTATATCAGGTCTTTTTCGGGAGTGATGAGTACGATTCTGGCCCTGGAGCATTTGCTGTTGGAGGAGCCGTCTACGAACAATTTCCATTGAGTGTCGGGAGCTTCGACGTTCTCTACAGGAGTATCCTCGGGGACAGTGAATACTGCTATGAAGTCAGCGAGAGCTTGGCTGAGGATGGCCCGAGGGGGATAAAGGTTATCTCAAAATAGCTTAGTTCCATACTCCACTTTAGTAGTCATCCAGATGCTTCAGTTCGTTGTAGGACCGGTCGTAATGGCTAGTCGGTGAACACCTTTATAAGATGAGACTGGAAGTATGGTCGAAGCTTCCAAAAAGAAATCAATAGGAAGAACGCCAGCTTTTCCAACTTCGGATAGTTCTTCTCTGCCCCCATCAATAGTTTTTTTATGTAGTAGATGGGTCCTTGGACGCGGTTCTCGATGCGTACAAGTGCCGAGTTGATTGCCTGCACAGGAACAGCAAAATAAGCATATAAGTCCTTGTGATTCACGGGCTTAGATAAGATAGGTGGTCACTCTAAGTGATTCAGAAGGTCCTCAAATGCGGAAATGCATTCTTAGGTCCACTCGAAGTTGCATTTGCCTTTCCGAAGTAAATCAAAGAAGGGAATGCACTTGTCGATGGCTTTAGAGATGAACCGACTTAAAGCAGCGACCATTCCATTTAGACTTTGGAAATCCTTGATGTTCCTGGGGATTTGGATGTCCCGAATAACTTGGATTGTTTTTTGGATTGGCTTCGATTCCTCGGGAATTGACGATGAAACCTAAGAATTTCCCTAAAGCGATCCCAAAGGAGCACTTCAGAGGATTGAGTTTCATGTCGTATCGACGAAGGATATCGAACATTTCAGAGAGGTCGTGGACCTGGTCGTTGGACACTTTTGATTTAACCAGCATGTCGTCCACATACACCTCCACGGACGTCATAATTTGGTTTTTAAAGATCCGATTAACCATTGGTTGATAAGTGGCGCCGACATTCTTGAGGCCGAAGGACATGACGCGATAGTAGTATAGTCCAAGGTCTGTTATGAAAGAGGTATGATCCTAGGCGTGAAGATCCATCGGGATTTGGTTGTTGCCTAAATAGGCGTCCATGAAAGATAGTAGTTGGTATCCGGCGGTTGAGTCAACAAGTCGGTCAATCTTCGGAAGTGGAAAGTTGTCCTTGGGACACGCCTTGTTCAAGTCTGAGAAGTCGACGCACGTCCTCCATTTACCATTGGATTTTTTGACCAGGGCTGGATCGGAGACCCATTCGGAATAGTAAGCTTCGCGGATGAAATTGTTGTCGAGTAGATGGTCTACCTCTTCCTCGAGTGCTTTGGATCTTTCGAGTCCCAAGAAGCAGCGCTTCTGCTTGATTGAGGCATTATGGGATCGATGCTTAGAAAATGACAAGCTACAGCGGGATTGATGGCTTTTATTTCAGAGTGAGTCCATACGAACACATCCAAATTGGCCTTCAAGAAATCTACAAGATCCTCTTTGATTGTGGGATGGAGTTGCGATCCTTTTTTCGGCACCCTAGACGGGTCGTCGGGATTAACCGGAACGTCCACCGTAGGCTCGACTGGAGTAGCCCTTTCATATTTGAGCTCTTCGTCCTTCCATGGGTCGAAATCATCGAAAAGACGGCAGTGGCGTTTGAGCCAAGGCCCATACGCCACTGATTGCTATGCTGAGATATTCTTGGCGCAAGAAGGCGTGGACACGTTTTTGCCCTTGTCCTTATTGCATGCATTCTTCCATTCTATTGCATAACACTCTCTGGCGCTTCTTTGGTTGCCTCTAACTATTCCAATCCCGTTCACTATCGGAAATTTCATTAGGAGGGACCATGGCGACATGCAGACTCGAAACTCTGTGATAAAAGGGCGTCCAAGGAAAGCGTTGTAGGGGGAATCGATGTCTATAACCACGAAAGTGAGAACCCAGACCCAGCTCCGATCCCCCTCGCCCAGTTCCACAGGTAAATCAATCATTCCCACCGGGGGACTATAAGCCCCATTGAAGTCGTGGATAGTTACACGACATGGCTTTAAGTCTTTTGTTTCCAACTTCATCTGATCGTAAGCAGTCTTGAAAATAATGTTGACCGAGCTTCCTGAGTCAATTAATACTTTTCGAACGGAAGCCGCATCGATTTGAGCTATGATAACCAGTGGATCGGTGGTCGGGATCTCAACCCCCATAGAATCTCTTTCGTGGAAAATGATGTCATCCCGCATGATTTTTTGGAGCTTTGATGGGACGGATTCATCGGAAGCGAAGCAAGCTTCATAAGTAGCATGCTTTATGGCATTCACATATTCTTCCATTTTTTGAAAGCTATCATGTGTAGGGTAAGGTCCGCCACATATTGTGTTGATCACGATCCCTCGCCTTGGGTTAGATGGACCTGCATCTGCCTTGGCGGTTGCCGGAGGTGCTGGTGCTAGAGGTTTTGAATTTGTCTCGGGAGGAAAGGGCTTTTGGACATATTGCTCAAGTCGTTACTCATGGATAAGCTTCTCGATTGCGTCCCTGAGCTGGCGGCACCCATTGGTATCGTGCCCATATACATCGTGGTATCGATAGTACCTCCCGTTATTTTTCTCACTGTCAGTTGATTCTTTGATGCGCGGCTTCTTATTCGGCAATGTAATGCATGTTTCCAATTAAATTGTTTCTAAGTTTTCATTTAATGGGATGTAGGTATCGAAGGCACGGTGAGGGCAGGGTTTCCTCGGCTCTGCCGGGGCCTGATCGTTGTTTCGGCCACCCGGCCTACCATTATTTGGCTTTTGCCTATAGGGGCCTTCCCCCTTGTTCTGGTTGAAGGGCTCCCCAACTTATTTTCCTCTAAGGTTTCCATTTGCGGTGTCTGCTTGGGGGTCATTGGGATGACTTATTGTGGAGAACCGGTTGCGTCTCGCCTCCTCTTGGCATAAGTACTAATCCGCCTTCTCGTAGAAGGCGTCGAGGTTTTTTGGCTGCTTCCGATCGATCCATGCCCTGAATTCTGAAGTTGGGAGGATGCCTTTGGCTAAATGAAACGGTATGGTGCGAGGGTCCGGATACTTGACCTCGGCGAGGGCAACGTTGAAACGGGAGAGGTAGCTTTTGAGTGACTCGGCGGGTCCTTGATATAAGTTGGACAAAGTAAGGGTGTTTTCGGTAGTTGGGATATGCATTCTGAATTGCATGACTAGTTTCATAGCTAGTTGGCCGAAGTTATTGATGGAATCAAGTGGAAGGCGAGAGAACCAAAGCAAAGCGGTCCCTGATAAGAAGACTGGGAAGCCCTTGCATTTAACCGGATCGTTGCCCCGGCTCTAGTCCATTTGCCACTCATATCGGTTCAGGAAGGCACAGGGATCGGTAGTGCTGTCGTAGAGCGGCATCTATGGCATGCTGAAGCATCGCGATCACTCGGCCTCATTTACCCTCCTTGTGAAGGGATTACGCCTAATATGGTCCTTCCATGAGTCGAATACATTTCCCCGCAACTCCCTCATGATCCTTCGGACCATGTCGAGAAGGTAAGTTGGATGGGGGTCCACCATTGGGGCCCAAGGGTTTTAGCGAGGTTCCGAAGTTCTGTTGCGAGGGTGTCCTCTATGATGGACGTCCGGATCGTCTTCCTCCATGTCCTTGACATTTATGATTGGATCCTGGTGTGAATGGTGAGGTGGAGCAGGGTAAGGCGGATCCTGTTCTAGAGGAACGCGAGCCGTTGGAATAGCGAGCCCATCATCTGGATTAGGGGTCGTCGGGTTGTGTCGAGGAAGAGGTTGGTTAGTAGGACCTGGTCCGTCACTGATGATCATGCAGGAGCGATCCCGGTATTGTGCCCCCTCGCTATATGTGACTATAGTTCGGTCGTCGTTCCCATTGCCATTGGCGTAGCCATAACCGTTACCGTTGTCGAGAGCATTGGTGAGGGCGGAGGCATTGTTGATTAGGCTAAACCTCCTCCTTTAATGTGGGCCCCTCCACTCGAAAGGGGAGGTTTTCGAGATAGTTGGTCGGGGTCGAGCGTTGTGATGAGTTAGTTGAAGTCGAGCGATGATGCGCTGACTTTCTTGGAGTTGTCGCATAAGGTCGATGTTATTCCTTAATGCTTGATTGAGGTCGACCGCCGTGCTCTCGTATTTTTCATTAAGCGCGCGGACCTAAGCTTGTGTTGAGGGCACTTCGGGGTCCACAATAGGAGGGATGTTTCATTAGCGTCCGGGATGTCTGCCGGTTGAGGTTGTTGGGAGGTCCCGGCCTCGGCTGCGGCTGAAGAGCCGACCATTGCGTTCTTTGGTTGCTTTACCATCGTAAGCGGACCCGGGGCAGGTTTAGCAAAGGAACCTCAAGCTCATCGAAGTCGAGATGATAATGTGCGACAAAGATGCAAAACTCGAGTTCAACTCTCAATAAAAGCACCAAATGTTGACGGTAAAAAATGTCGTAAACACCGAAGATTCCAATTAATAGGAATAATTAATTTGGTCGCATAGACTAGAGCGAAAAGCAGTAAACAACACAAGAGATTTATAGTGGTTCGGCCTCGTGAGGGGCCTACGTCCACTTTAAAGCGTTGTTAAAATATTATTGATCAAAAAAAGTTATAAGGTTAAGACCCTCTCATGACATCTCATTACATTCATTTCAAAGTCATATGCTGTCATCTCTAAGCTATATGATATCATCTCTAGGGCCATATGATGTCATCTCTAAGACATGATGTCATCATTCTCATATATGATGTCATAATTATCATATATTTAATACACTAGGAAAAAGACACTTTTTCCCTTCTTCTTCCTCAAATGGGAGATGCCATTAAAGTAGCTCTCTAGGGGTCTTGAGCTCATGAATTCCAACCCCTTTCAAGTGTAAAGTCATTAGGTATTTATAGGAAAGGGGATAGGTAGGAGTAGGCTGAAGTAGAAATAGGGGACTACAACCAGAATTTCGCACCTCAGGCCTGCACACCCTGAAACTTCGCACTTACAGCCCGAGGTGCAAATTTTGGCACCTCGTAGGATGCGAAATTCGCACTCCTTGGGGGTGTGAAATTCGTACCCCATAGGATACGAATTTTGCACCCTGCTAGGTGCGAAGCTCATGCCCCTCGACGGTACGAAATTCACACCCCGGGAGGTTCGAATTTTTTACCTCCGTGGGTGCGAAATTCGCACCCCAGGGCACGAATTTCGCACCCCTGCTGGGTGCGAATTTTGCACCCGATGGGGTGCGAATTTCATACCGTTGCTGGGTGCGAATTTCGCACTTCTTAGAGGCGCGAAATTCGCACCCGCAGAGGGGTACGAAGTTCTTGCTTCGAGGGGTGCGAAGGTTGTATGAAGGAGGGGCTCGAGATCCAGGCTTGGGGGTTCGAGGCCTTGGTTCGAAAATGCGTTTGGGGAAAGCAAGAGGTCCTTGGTGGCGCGGTCCCTTTCTATCCTGTCTTTTTTTGCTCCTGGGCATCCCTTTCGGCTTTAGTCCCACGCGATGCGTTGAGTCGAGCGCGTTTTGTGTACTTTTGGGAACCGAACCAAAAAGCCGGTTAACACACACTGTTGCATATATTCATACAAGCATTAGGAATTCCTAAGGACAATGGATGCCTGTGTATGATGGATGAGTAGATGATTGTAGGTGGATGTAATAAACATTCCTCTTAACTTGGAGATTTTGGGGATGAAATCCTTTAAGTAGGGGAGAATGTAACACTCCGTAATTTTAAAGAACATTATATACAATAAACTAAAGGATTCTTAATTAAATATTGGGAATTAAGTAAAACAGATTGTACCATTATGTTCATCTCGGAATTCTAGTTCAGATAGAATTCGAGTTTGCGTAAAACGGATATCATATGAGAAAAATATAAAGGTTAGAAGTTTATATACATATAAGTAGTATATTTGTAAATATAAATCAAACTAGTTCAAAATAAATCAAAAAGAACGAGGCGGGAAACGAAGGCGGCAAGAGAATTAGACCCATTGTGGGACGACCCACCCTGGTCTGGATCGATCCATGGGTCGACCCAAGGGCAGATGGTCGACCCAGGTGGTAGGTGGGTCACCCACACACGTTCTAGCGAGGTTAATTTTTCTGTTTCTGGACTGCTTTGTTAACCAGGTTCATTATTTTACCGAGCGGTTGGATTTGAAAATCAGGGATCTAACGGTTAAGGATTGTCTTGTAAGCTCTATATAAAGGAATGCATTCCTATCAAATCAATTACACTTCTTCATACTTCCTCCTCACACTTCTATTCTAAAAATTTAATATGAAGATAGGGAGATGTTGCCGAAACATGGATCGAATCAAGACAATTCTTATCTGATTTATACAAGATTCCCCTCTGCAACATCAACATATTATCCTCTGTTCTTTAAATCCAATCTCTGTGAGTTCATGTTACTTTTAGATATAAAAATTAACAGTAATCCCGACTTGTTAATAAACCTGGATCTGAGCTTATGCCTGTTAATAAACAAATTCACATCTTAATAGTTTTGTTGTAATTACATGTATTTTTCTACACCCCTATTTAGTTGTTCAGTTATTCTTATATGCCTATTTTTATTCTTCTCCCTCTCTCTTTCCCTTTTTATTTTATAAGTCTAGGATACCTTCGAGCCTAGGCCAATCTCGTAAGAGATGTACATATGAACGAAAACGAAATTGGGACAATTGGGGAATGTTTGGGAATGAAAATAAAATTGGGAAATTTAGGGCATATCATGTACTATGGGATATGATTGGAAATTCTGGGTTGTATGAACATGTAAATCTATAGGCTTAATTCAAGGATTAAGTGGAACATGTCAATGAAACTGTAAGTTACCTGTGGAATCTGTTAAAACTGTGGAGTTAAGTAAATCTGTTAAAATCTATGGGGTTAAGTAAACCTGTTTAATCTGTTGGGGTTATATGAACCTGTTAACCTGTAAGACTTAAACTGTTAAATCTGTAGGGGTTATATAAACCTGTTGATCTGTAACGCTTAACCTGTTAAAATCCTAGTTAATGGGGACTCAAGCTTAGGGGTTTGGCTTGTGTAATCTGTTGTGTGGGCCCATATCAGTCAGTAACCCATTCTAGAATTAAACGGGAACCCCGCACTAGGTAGGGGTCAGGGCACGCATACTGAACTGATAGTAAGAGGTTCTTCTGAAAAGGGGTCATACGTGGGCATTCCAACGGAGTCATGAGCGAGCATGGGTCTGATCTAAAGGAGAAAATAAGCCGTTGTAGCACTAGTAAATAGTTTTGTGTTCTTCTGTAGGTTGCCACTTTAGGAAGTAATACACCTTACTGTGGGGCCAACACTGGGTATTTACACATTAGGGAGCCGATCGCTTGGGGTAATAATTATGGTACATCTAGTCCTGTCGTTTTCTGTCAGGGTACCCGATATTTCTGTTTAGGGTAACACCCATTATTTCTGTTGAGGTACCCGTTATTTTTGTTTGGGGTAAAATCCATTATGTAACTAGAACACACCTAAACCTACCATTATGTTTCTATTAGGATCATTCTGTTTCAGTTATATAATTAGGGAACACCTAATCCTATCATAAATCTTGTTATACTAGTGTTGGTGCAGAGAAAAGTAAGTGAAAAGCATAGCTTGGTCCATATTTTCCTGTTTTTCTGCTTATCCTGTTCACCTTGTGTATACCTGTTATATGATACTGTTATCTCTCATCCAGTTTTGTCTTGGTACTTTTATTTCTTTATATGCTAAAAGTCAATGGACTCGCCAAACTTTATGTCTGACCCTTTTCTCTCTTTCTTTTCCTCCCTTCCCCTCAAGTTCTCAGGGTGGGAACGCTTAGTCATGATTTGGACTTTCTCCTTCTTCTGTTTCAGCTTGGATCTGGATCTGCTTTGATGTATCTCTTCGACTACTTGCCTACTTTGTTATGGCTACTTATAGGGATTATGACTTTACATTTATGTACTCTAATGGTTTTTGGCGCAAGATAGATGTTTTGGTTTGATGTATTTGGTTTCAGTATTTTAGCCTGATGTTGTAACTGGTTTTGAGACTACGATGTTTTTTCTATTAAATAATGAAGTTTTAAATTTCCGCTACTATTGTTATATCTGTCTTATGAGATTCTGCTTCTTTTTACCTATAATGCTTCATGAAACTTAATGCATTCTGATAAAGAGTGACATTAACAGGTGTGAGGTGTCACAACAGTAATCCAAAGATGAAATAAAGTAAAGTAAATGAGGGGAGACATAGCTTTTTATAGTGGTTCGGCTCTAACGCCTACGTCCACTTCATAGTAATCATTCATCATATATTTGTTGATTACAAAGTTATACAAGTTTAGACAATATTCGAGTATAAAGTGTTACAATAGGATAACAAAATATATGTTAGTCTCAAACTTTGACTGAAATAGCCTTCTTCTTCTTCGTTGAGTGGGTTGACTTGGTCAACTATGTACAACTTATCTTTAATGTCCAAGAAGTTCAAAACAGCCCAAAAGCAACATAATTATTGTAACACCCCACTTCCATTAATGTCACTCACAAAGGGAATGCATTAACTTCTATGGAGCGTTTTAAGCAAGTATAGAATAGAAACTTAACAACAAGATAGATATAAACAGTACTAAAACTTTAAAACTTTATTTCATTGCAGCGGAAAACACATACGTTTGATTACATCATCAAAAACCAGAGTCAAAGTACATAATATCCATCTTGACTAAAGCAAAGTACATAAATTGAAAGACATAATCCCCAATACATAATAGCCATAATTAAGAGAGGCTGAACATTACTTTAGCGATCCAAGCAATCTTCTAAAAGCAGAGAAATAGCAGTCCAAAATCAAGCTCCACTGGTGCTAGTTCCAACCTGAGCACCTTGGGGGGGGGGGGAGGAAGAAAAGAGGAGGAAACAAAGGGGGTCAGACATAAATTCTTGCGAGTGCGATAACTTTAACAATATAATTACCAAAATAACTTGGCTAAGGCATAAGTTGGAAAATAGGGAAATGACTATGAACTATTGAGTATGACAGAGTAAACAAGGAACAAGGTTGAACAAAGATAATGTTAAGCGCACCTAACCCACTATAAGATATTTGCTATACTGCACCGCCACTACATACTGTACTGCACCACCACTAGTCACCCTAAGGTTGATCCCACCTACAGAACTAAATAACGATATTGGTAGTTTCGCACATGCCTAGTTGCCTTCATAGGTGCCGCCTGCCCCTATCTCCACTAGGTGTACCCACTACCACTACGTGATCGACTCCCTAACTCGTAGATACCCGTGCTGGCCCCACAGTGGGGTGTATCACTCCCCAAAGTGGCAACCCGATACAACCAACAATGCACGACTTATACTTACATGATGCAACAACGTCTTACTTACCAGCCCGGGTCCACACATGCATATGAACCCGTTGGACTTGCGTTGCCACCGCTAACCCGGTTTGGCCTCTTGCAGTCAAGCCCAGTATGCATGTCCCATCCTCGACTTTAGTCGAGCCCACAAAGATACGTATGGGATACTGGTTGAAACGGGCCCCCATTACTTGACACAAGCCATCCACCTAAGCTTGGTCCCCTCTAGTACATCCCACTTAAACCACTTCTTATTCATGTTTCAATTACATGTTTCAAACTTTGGTTAAGTATTTCTAATCGTATTTCCAATGCCACCCAAGGCACCCACTAGATTCCACATGCCACCCAAGGCACCCACTTAACCCCCTTATGTCCCACTACATGTTTATTTGGTTAAGTGTTTCTTAATTCATTAAGATCGTAACCTCATAAAGACCTCTCACATTAGACTGGCATTTGTGCCAGCTGGATTTGCTGGGCGGGTCCAGGTAGTCTTACACCACAAAAGAGCCTAACCTCGTGTCTTTACAATTGTTACGTATTTAGTTTATGCCTAAGACCTCTCACATTAGACTGACATTTGTGGCAGCTGGATTTGCCGGGCAGGTCCGGGCAGTCTTACACCACAAAATAGCCTAACCTCGTGTCTTAGACGATTAATTACTCCTAATTAATCATCCCCCAATTTGAATTACTTTTCCTATTCAAATTATCAATTAATTCCAAATTTACTATGGCCATAATTAACTTAATTATGTCCATCCATTTATGGTATGTAAAATCATACTAATTTTCATCACAATTTTATTTTATGCTTTTTTAGGCATTTATGCCAATTAAATCTTTTAATATTATCCCCTTTACCCCTACGTTGTACGTTTGTTCGTTTAACGTAAAATATACGTTAGACTCGAATAGTCTAACTCATGGAATAAAGAGAAAACATCACAACATACATATACTAAAAATAGATCTAAACATAAGGGGTGAACTTGCATATGTGAATGATGTTCTACATCTGAAACTTGCATAGGCCAGAGTTACAACTTGCATAGAACTAAATATACCATAGACCCAAATCTAAAGGTGTAAACTTGTTGAGATAATGGTCACAAACTTGCATAAATCATGTATGTCATAGATCTACATCTAAAGGTGTAAACTTGCATAGGCAATAACCACAATCTTGCATAACATGATTCATATTAAAAACACATGTATTCATATAGACTTGCATATGTTATTTATGCAACATAACAATGGTGTAAAATTACATCTAACATGTAAACTAGCATGTAGAATTTGGCATATAACTCACACATGTCATAGCCTAACTTTTAGATCCAATTCACATAAAATAGGTGTCATGAAACATGTAAGGTTATGCATAAAATTTACTAACTTGCATATGATTCACATCTAAATCAACGCCTAAACTTGCATACATACATATGATTTATCATATGAATCAACATAACCAAACTAGCATATGGAACATGATGATTTGATTATATAAAATTACAACATAGATGATAACAACATAACTTTTCAACATGGATGATAACATCACAACATAACATCATAGAATTTATAACATATATGATAACATCGCAATTTTACAACAATAATTCACATCCATATAATCCGCATCATAACTTAATCCAATTAAATTACTAATTATTTTGTTAAGGAAATCGAACTCACAACTCAAAGAAGGTCTTGAGTTCTGAATTCTGACGTTGTATTAGCTTTCCTTTGAAGAAGATTCGTTGTTAAAGTTGAAAAGGATTGAATTAGGTTTGCTTTCTTCCTTTCTAATTGGTGGCGGCTATGCTGAGCTGCTAGGTGACGGCATGGAGGCCATGAATCTATTTTTGTTTTGATTTTAGGGGTTGAGTCTAGAGGTATTTTTATAGAGTTTAAGATTAGTTTAAGCCGTCCGATCAACCCAGAATTAATTAATGCCAACCAGAGCAGTTCAGAAACCCTAATGGGTCAGCACACAGTCATCAACAGGTCATAAATCAATTCTGCACCGGGTGGGGGGGGGGGGGGGGGGCAGGTCGACCCTATGGTCGACCTGGCCAGTGCAGGTTGACCCCCAGGTCGACCCTATGGTCGACCTGGCCCTGGCGGGAAAATTCCCGCCTAGCCTGTCTGACTCCAAAATTTTGAATTTTGAAATATGTTTTGAATTTTCTGAAACTTCCGATGGCCATTACTTCTTCATATGAAGTCCAATTCATGCAAACTCGGACTCTATCTCAACCAGAATTCCGAGACGAACACAATGTCGCAACCCGTTTCCCCTAATTCTTATGTCTGAGATTAGTTATTCTTTAATTTGTGATCATTAGCGTTAACAGAAATACGGGGTGTTACAATTATCCTTATGAATGTCCAAATGTTGGTGGAAAACGTGTATGCCATGTTTTAATTGTCCATGCCATGTCCAATGGACATGAAGAAGGAGATAACAACCATTAATGAGGGTTCTGGAGCTCTATAAGTCCAAAGGATCCAAATGAAGGCCATGCTTGGGGGTATTTATATGAGAGAAGTTAGGTGGAAGTAGGTAGAAAAAGAGGCCCACATAATAGATTTTCGGATCCCTAAAGAGCAATCTCGACTCCCTTAATGTTGAAGCAATTTTCGTACCCCCATAAAGAATACGAAATTTTGTATCCCTCTAGGAGGATGCGAAATTTCGTATACCTCAAGGGGGATATGAGAAATTCGTATCACTCCGGGGGATACAAATTTCGTATCCCGAGGGGTACGAAGGGAAGGAATTTGAGGGATTCTGATGTTGAGGTGAGGGATACGAAATCCCTGGAGGTGAGGGATCCAAAATTCCTTAGAGGGGAGGGATCCGAAATTCCTGAGAGGAGAGGGATACGACTTTTCTGCACGTGCTCACGGAAACGAGCATAACTTTCAAGCCGTAAGTCCGTTTTAGCCAAACGAAAGTTGTACCTAAAGCTAATTCAGAGGGCTACAAGGGTTATGGTGCTTTGGACTTTAATTAATGTTTTCAGATCCAAAAGAGATCATTTGATAGGAGTTTTGGGCTTTTTTATGATTGCGATGCGACTTCGACCATATCGCTTTGTATTTTCTGATTATGTTCTTGACGCTTGAGCGCGCTGCTAACCGAGAACTTTATGTGTGACAGCTTTAACCAAAAAGCGTGTCAACAGACACTACTGCCAAGCATACACTTACATGTAGCCAACCGATACATACACCCTATATACCAAACCCAAGCACTGACTCAACCACACTGCCATATACATACATACACACATGTCTATGCGCCCAACGCACACAACATATAAGTATACATGCACATATTAAAATATACACAAGCATGCACAAAATGGATGATATGCAGGATCATATAATATAGGTGATAAACATATGAATGGAGATAATACTTGTAAAACGAAAATAAAAGTAAAAAGATCACATTAGAAATTTTTATACTAGTTCAGACTTCCCATTCTACTTCAGTCATAGACTTTTCTTTGGAGTTTAATTAAACAATACCCTTGCTTGGCCTTGAGGAATAAGCATCCGAGCAACCAAACAAGATTTCTACAACACTTGCTTGAGCAGTCGAACGTGACTTCTCTTAAGCATCATAAATGACTTCAAGCTTGCTTGGACAACATAATATGACTTCGAATACAGAAATAATTGTTTGTCTTGACCTTGTATGTTCTTAATACAACATAAAAACATTAATTGTAGTACACCCCTCCTATAATCTTCTTCTCAAGTAGAATATATATATATATATATATATATGTTTGTGAAGATGTGGAAGATATAAAAATTCTTTTAGGATATTAATTGAATGCGTAATTGCTTAAAATAAAAGAAAAAAAATACGTCAGAGAATTCAAGATTAGAAGAACAGAATGAGAATTAAGTGATTTAATCTTGAATCTTATGTGCATTTATAGATATTTTATGGTTGCAACCCTCCGTAAATAGTTTGATCAAAAAAATGGTTGCAACTCTTCTTGGAAGTGATATCTCTTCGATGGAAAGAAATATCTCTTCAGGAAATTTAGTTGTTTTAATATTTAAGCAATATTCAATCGACTGAATATACACTATTAGTCAATTGAATTGTTAAAATTCGATATAGGAAGAAATTAGTTTAATAAACCTTGTTTTTTGTTGACTGGATATCATTGACAGTCGACTAAATCAATGATTACTCGACTATTTATGGTATTCAAACGACCGATATGTGAAGTATACAAATATTTATGCATGTGCATAGGTTCAGTCGACTGGGAAGATATTTCAGTTGACTAACCTTGTATACTTTCAAAATTCTAATTTTAAGAGTTTATAATTTTACGTCATCGAGTGTTAAATGTGTGCATGAACTAGTTAAAGATAGATTTCAAAATTTCTAAGACTATACCAAGGCTCTAATAACATGTAATCAAATCATACTTGCAGATTGACTTTTAGTCATCTCTTATAGTTCATTGACGTAGTTTCATGAATATTGCTTCATATTTCTTAGTCATCTTTGTCTTCTATGTTCGTTTTTCCTTTCATCAAGTCCAAAATCCAACATTCTCCCACTTTTTGATGATGACAACTCCAAAGATGAGATGATCGAATCTTGAATATATTGCTCCATAATATCAATGCTCTTCTAAGTTTGTGCTAGCTCAGTGATTGAATAGTTAATCCAGTTTCCCTCCTTGGATCGATGCTTACACTTCTTATTCATGAAAATTTTGTTAACAATATTCTTTCTCCTCCTTTGTCACTGACAAAAAGAAGAGGCATAAACGTGCATAAATTATGCTCAAACATAATTTTATATTAACATGCACATATATAACATGGTAACTACATATGATGAATATATTAACATCTTTCACAGAATGATGAACATGTGAACAATATGACAAATATAAATTTACTTTGATACTGCGAACATATGAAAAATGAACACAATTTAACAAACTAATCATGTAGTAATAGTTGATTAACATTGTTACATAACAAACAAGTAAACACATATGTGTATACAAACACATAATTCACAACAACAAACCATACACATAACAATGAAATAATACTACAATTTCATAAATTACATCACACAAAAAAAACATCACAAACCCATAACACAACCGAAACATCATGAATATGTTCATAAAACCATACACGTAACAATGAAATGATACTACAATTTCATAAAGTTTGTCCATTTTCTTTTGGTTTCTTTCTATAACACTGTAGGTCGACTTGCTTGTATGTTGGGTCCAATGTCTTCAATTTCTTCTATATATATTGCTGAGGTTGTGTAGAGGTATCAGCCATGGATTACATAGCTTATTGATGTGAGAAGGGTTAAGGTTAACTGGCACTTTAATTGGCCTTCCATTGTTTGAAAGAGATAATGTTATGGGTTTCTAGACTTAGTAAGACCCATAAGACTTAGTGTCTTATTATTCAAAGAATTGATGGATGTATATTCATAATCGGGAATCTCCACTTGAAAATGAGCCATAATCTTCATGATATATGCTCCTTAATTAATTATTTTCATATGGTCTTGGTTAAAAAAAGTCAAGAAATCCTCTAAGACTAGCTTGGTACAATTCATATTCCATTGTCTCCAAATAGCATAAAGCGCTTGAAAATCATGTAAATGAACTTTTTTAATAACAACCTACTCTTGGTTTTGTAGAATGTGTGAGAACTCTATGCATTATCCATGACTTAGGACGAAGAACAATAGCTTTTAATTCTTGTGCGCACACACACACACACACACACACACACACACACACATATATATATATATATATCCAACTCCTTCCGATAGACATCTTAAAATTATTCCTGATCGCTGCAATGGTGTATATATACATTTTAACGCAATAAACTAGAGTCCACGCACATTCTTCATTGTTATGTATTGTATGATGATCTAGATTAAGATCTGCATAAAGTAACTTAACCAAAAGAGGATTTATTTTAACGTTATTGAGGGTATAACGAATCAATGATTCTATCCCACTTATTTTTGCTAAATCTTGGATTTTATAATGTGAAAAAATCGTTATATTTAATGAACGAACCTTTGAAATTAGAAGAGCTATGTGCTATGTCGTTGCACCACCTTATCATCATATAACTATTTTCTTATCTACGATTCAGATTGTCCAGCGGAGGAGGAGGATGGTCTAGATCTCCTTGGATCCATTGGAGAGGTTTCTAAAATATATGGAGTTTGGAATTTGAGATAGTTTCGTGCGATTTTGAGTAAATGAGTGTAAATATAAGGTGAAATAGTAAATAATTGGTTTGCTTTCAATCGACTGTTTAGTTGATTCGATTGACTGATAACAAATAGAAAAGAAATTAGATTGCTTTCACCTGATTTTAGTCGGCTGTTTTTCTACATTCAGTCGACTGGCATTATAATGTGATATTTTTTGATTCAGTCAACCGCCTTTGCCTGTTCAGTCAACCTAAAAACTAAAAACCATTAAATGTGCCCAACTACTATTATAGTAGTTTCAATAGGTTTTCATAGAATATATATTCGTGGTTGGAAATCTACTTTTATTTTAAGCCAATCTTTTTGTTTACCTAATTTTTTCGTAATAGTTTTAGAAGTTATATATATGTATATACAAATAAAGTTAATATTTTGCTTATGTTCTTAAAAAATGATTATATAGATGACCAGCTTATATTTTTATAAATCATGTAATGGTATAATTCTAAGTTCTCGTCTTAATTTCACAAATATATGTTCCTTTAATGTTTAGTAAATATATCTACTATTTGAATTTCTGAGGATATAAATTCAAGAGAAATAACATTATTTCTATATTGTCACACAGAAAATGATGTCGTATATCTATATGTATAGTTCTAAAATGATTCATTAAATTCTTTGATAAGTTTATGGCACTGTAATTATCACAATAAATCGTTGATATTTTAAGATCAAAACGAAAATCTCGTAAAGCTTGTTGCATATATGTGTGTGTGATTGTGTGGGGTATGTTGAGCACATGCCAAGGTAGCGGAAATATACTCCTCTTCACATTTTGAGAGTGATAACAATTTTTCTTTTTAGTAAACCATGATACTAGAGCCTGACTAATGAAGTGATAAGTACTACTTGTACTCTTTAGATCCATTTGACATCCACCAGAGTCGACATCACAATATGATAATAACTGGAATGTGAATCTTTTTTGATAAATGGGACCATAGTCTTTAGTATTGCTTAAGTATCACAAAATTTGTCTCAGAGCTCAAAAGTGCGATTCTACGGGATTTGCTTGAAAACATGTATGTTTATATAAGCATACACTCATCATTATGTCAGGATGACTAATAGTTAAATATAGAAATGAACTAATTATACTACAATGTATTTTATTCTACACATTTCCCCTTTTTGTCTAGATCAAGGTGAACGGTTGTGCTCATAGGAGTTGGTTTGCTAGAAGTGTTTACCATTCCAACATGTTTTATTAAATTAATGCAATGTTATTATTATTTTTTCATAGCAAGCGGAGTTGAATGGTCCCTACCATCTTTACTAAAAGCTAAACAAGTACACAAAATAATTACAATACAAAGCTACATCAAATACTTCCAGTAATAGATCGGATCATTACTTATTTAGAGATAGAAACACCACTAAACACCCTAATGTTCCGCTCCATCCATAGAAGATATACTGACTTCTTCAACAACATCATAAGAAGGCACCCACTTATACTCTTCCACCTTGTAAACTTGAAAATGATATACAATTCTTCCACAGATCCGCGAGCAGGACTATGCAAACCAAAGTGCAAGAGCACATGATACCAAACAAAATTTGTGTAATCACATTCGAAATATAGATTCTTAATAGTCTCAAGGTAGGAACCATAGAACATACAAGTGAATTCAATATTTTTTTTTGATTTATAATAAATACCATTTTTAATTGTTTAATTGTAAACCAAGAAAATATGAAATTTCTTCCACGCAAGACATTTCAAATATGTTTTCCATAATATTTGAAAGATATGTACATAGTTTTCAATAATCGAAGCAAAAACAATATTACGTAAATTTGAATTACTAAGGTATCTTTGTTAACTTGTTTAATGAAGAGTGTTTGATCAACTTTTCCAACTTCAAATCTTGAATTTATTTAGTAGTTTTTAAGACGTTCCTACCAAGCATGGGGTTCTTGTTTAAAACCATATAATGTTTTTTTAAGCTTATATTCATGATTTGAATATTTTTCATATGTACTAGAGAAGGAGATTGTTTAACATATACATTTTCTTTTATAAAATTGTTTGAAATGCTCTTTTTTACATCCGTTTGATATAATTTAAAATTATGATAACAAGGAAAAGCTAATAATATTTGTATTGCTTCTAATCGAGCATAAAAAGCAAACATTTCTTCGTAACCTATACTTTTTTATTGATTGCACCCTTTATCTATTAATCAAGCTTTATTCCATGTTATATTATCTTATTCATTTGCTTTATTTTGAAAACTCATTTCGTACCAATGAAAGTTTGGTCACTTGTTCTAGGAATTAAGTCCCAAACTTCATTTCATTCAAAATGATTTAGATAATCTTGCTTAGCTAAATTCCATTAATCATTAGTTGATGATTCTTTAACATTTTTAGGTTCTATATTAGAAAAGAATGCTACATGACCTATTTGATTTAACTATCTTCTTGTTCTTAAATTCAAATTTATTTCGCAGGTAATATTATGAATATGATGATTTCTTAATATCCTCAACGATGTTTATAGGTCATTTATATTTGGTATTTTTTGTATACATTCAATATTATTTTTAGAATTATTTTCAGTAATATCATATTCTTTTATAAATATTTTTTCTGATATTATTTCACCAATTTTATTTATATAATTTTTGAAACAGAAGTTTTCATCAAACGATACATGAAATGTTTCTTCAATAGTTTTTGTTCTTCTGTTATATACTCTATATGCTTTGCTTCTTTCCAAACATCCAATAAAAATTCCTTCATTGGATTTTGGATTGAATTTACCGGGATGATCTTTTGTATTTAATACAAAACTTTTTGTATCAAAAATTTCAAAATACGCCTTTCCATTTAGTAATTCACATGGAGCATTTTTGTTAATGGTCTAATTGAAAAACGATTTAAAACATAACAAGCAATTACTACACCTTCTTGCTAAAGTTGTTATGGTAACATGCTACTACTTAACAAGGTTCTAGCGAATTCTTGTAACATGAGATTTTTCTTTTCTATAACTCCATTTTGTAGTGAAGATCCCAAAAATGAAATATTACGATAAATTCCCTTTTTATTGTAATAGTACTCAAATTGTTTGACCAAAAAATAGCTCAAACACACAAAGACTTGAATTTGCAGAGAAGAATGAAGAAATATAAATGAAAAAGTGGAAATCATAGCAAACACACAAGATTTATAGTGGTTCAACATTAACGAGCCTATGTCCACTTTATAATTCCTTAATTCAGTAAGAAATTGTGATTACAATTGATATAATCTTCAATCACTCAAGATACAATATGCAAACTCTTGAAATTCTATTGTAGAGTATGAGAAATGCTTTGAATTGAAGATATATCTGACTGACTTGCATATGCATGGAGTTATCAAGTGCCAAAAGTTCTCAAAAAGACCTCGAAACTGTGTATTTATAGACGTAACAACAGGCTGGTTCGCATCCAAGGAGGGGACGGTTAGAGGTATGTGGTGTTCAAACCGTAAATATAGGAGATTAGTCGGTCATATAGAGAAACTGGGATCGGATCATGGCTACGTTAGGCATGTAGCAGCATCTTTATGTTTTCAGGAAATCATGGGGAATATGGAGATGGGAGCAATCAATCTTGTACGGATCAAATATGGTTCAGATAGGATATTCGAACTTGGTTCCATTCGAACCGAGGACCTTCGATCCGACCCCTGCTTCTGCTCGATCCAACGAGCATAAAATGATACGAACCACCTTGCCTTCGATCCGAGCCAAAGTTAAGTCCTTGGTTATGAATGATTCTTGTGGCTCGAGGCTTCTGACTATGACCATTTGGATCTTGGATGACCTTGCCAAGCTAACATTTTATCCCCAAAGTGCATCTTATCGTAGATGAGATTTGATTTGAACCCGTCGAAGTATCCATTCCCTAACAAGCAATGGTTAATCGTTGTGTCTCTATGTAAAGTCATGACTCTTGATTCCTTACACTATGTATAAGTAGAAGATTGTCCCTAGAACTGTCTTTGTCGTAATCAACAAGCCAAGATCTTTGATTGGAGCATAGACTGGCACATGGGTAAATCTTTCAAACCCTTGCTGAATCTAAAAGTTAGATTTACCTATTTCAAATCATGTTAGGTTGTTGACTCTTGTACATAGTTATACACATATAAGTCGTTCCAAATAATGTTTCTAGTGAACACCAAGGCCAAGCCAGATTTTGACTTCATAGGAATTCACCACGCCATCTAGAAACTGAGATGGTTGGTAGAGACGTCCCTTACCTTGCCTCATTTCTTTCCAGACACTATCTTTCGCATCGAAAAACTTTTCTTTACTCGGATCAAGTTTGACCAAAAACTATTTCGATCTGCAGCTACCTTATACTTTTTGGTTCTGGGTTAAAGGCCAACTCAAGCCATCATTTAGATGGGGATACAAACAATCATTCTAATATGCTATATTAAGCGGGATGCTTCCTTCTCTTTACTTTCTACTTTTCAGCATTTTTAACAATAAGTTTAAATCGAGCCAAACCCTAATCCCAATTCGAATTTATCTCTCTCAATCTTGAATTAAAGGTGGGTTTTTAATCACGCAATTCGTGCTTTAATCTGAAATCTCAGACGAATTAAATCCTAAAGTCGAGCTAATCGCCTCTGATTCATTATGGCGTTGATGCATCGAGCTCAGGAGATGACCACCGCCGTCGATCGTACCTGTGGTGTCTCTAATTCATCAATGACCTCCAAGGCATTATTTTGGTGACTTGACACTCATCCTCGTCGACTGGAGATAAATAGGGGCGCAACGCGGAAGAAGAAGCGTGGAAGGACAATTGGATTGGTTCAAAACTCTAGGGTCGAATGGGATATTGATTCGATGGAGGCCTTGGGTCAATAGGGATTTGTAAGTGAAAAGGATTTGCGAGATCAAAGTTGATGGAAGGAGGAGCTCTAAGGAATTAGACAGCCTCATATAAAAAATTTCGACTCATAATGATTCAATCTGGGGCTACTGGATCTAAAAACTTTCGAGCCTAATCACAATTCTATTCGACCCGGGATACTCGAGGCATTCCTTTCCATCATTCCTATCTTTGTAAATGCACAACTGACGAAACAATGAACGAATCATAGCTAACCGGGGAAATACTCATACGGACAGTTAGGATAGAGCCTTCTAGGACTTGAATCAAAGTTGCATACAATATTATTTCAGACAATCTGAACATAAAGACATAATTCCTCATGACGCCGCGACGCATATCAAATAACTACATGCATTCTATATTTCCTTCCTTTATGCATTTCAACACACCTGCACTTCACACACTAGCGCACACACATAGGAGGGCACAAGTTACTTTATTATAACTACCAATATTTCTTGGATAGCACAACAAGCATGTCTAGAAGGTACTCCACAAGATATTCTGAATCCGAGAAGGGCAAGGCTTTAGAGACAGAGCCTAATCAAAAATTCGTTTGCCAGATTCTAACTTTAACGAGATAATCTAGAATTTGAAGCTGACATTCATGGGGAAGTAGAATTCTCTAGAGAAGGAACTTCTATGGATAAAAAGGTCAAAGGAGTTGGAGATAACAGGGCTCCCAACACATTTTGAGATGCAATTTTTCAGGACGAACCTAAGGATTCTTAGGTGTCTACCACTGATGAATCAAGACTAAGGTCTTATGTTTGAAACATGGAATCCCTTAGGAAGACGTCCGGATCCTCGATGGATTAAAAAGACCTCATGATCCCTCATAAGGATATATGACAATAAGTCGACGGATGTGTTCAGTTAGAAGCATTTGTCCCTTTCATTCGTTCATGGTCGATTTCCTTAGATGAGTAAATATAGCACCCATACAACTTCATCCTACAGCATACTTATACTTGTACACTATATTCATAGCTTATATGAAGATCTTGGGTGTGGAGCCCACCTATGAAGAAATAATCTTTTTCTATAACTCCAAGCATCGCCAGCAAGTGACTCCTTCATTTATGTATTTCGAGTCTGTGTCCAAAAGAAAGATTATCACTAAAGGGTACAACAACATGGGTGACATAAGGCACAATTAGTTTTATACCTATCATCAAGCCGAGTGTGCTAGGAGACGGCTTCAATCCAGTAAGATTCGAGTTCCAGTCTCTTCTCTTCAACCTTATACACAACATTTCTAACATTTCTCTTCATTGTTAGTTCCAAATCCGAAGAAGCCATAAGGTATGGTGACCAAGACTGCTTGACTGCATTACTAAGCGCTCCACCGTCCTCGCTAAGTGTTAGGGGTTGCCTTATGTATGAATTTCTTCAAAAATACCATTTGCTCATTCCACAGCAGAGTATGGGAGTTGGTGGAGGTCGTGCTCCTATGTACACGCCCTCAGCACAATTTCCTCTAACGTCAGCGGTGATAGAAGGCGTGACCCTAGTCGAGGGGTAGAAAGCAGTATCATCCGAGGCTAGGGATGAACCGAAAAGCAAATACCTTGCAAGTTATAATTAGGAACCTCAGCAAGGGGAAGGAGAAGTCCCCCGAGAAAGTGATTAATGAAACGCTCAAGACTCCCTCTCCAATAAACGTATTCATAGAGGAGCTGTTAGAAAAGACAGCTGAAGATCCTATGGACCTTTCTCTGAAAGATACATCTACCGTAGAGAAACAGTCCTCTTATAAGACTTTATCTCCAACTAAATTTCCAATTCATGACCCTCATCAAGAGAAGTCAGTGTCTTTATTCTGAGGCTTGGGCGATCTTCCTTTGCCATATATAATATATTCTTCTCATGACATTGGCTCTGGCACCTCCTTCCTACTTCCGAGGAGGGAGTTACACCCACCAAGACAGGGAAGATGACTCTAATTAGCCAAACTCCGGGCTCCGGTCCATCGGGGGTTCATTAGGACACACACGACATGGGCACTACATGTCACAACACCTATACGTTGTATTAATCCTTGATTCTAATGTTGGCTTACTTTGATTTGCAGGAACTACGTATGATCGAAATTACGATCCCAGAAAGCTCTATACCAGTATCTCCAAGTCTAATTCTGATTCAGAGTGTGAATATAGAGATGAATGTGATCAAGAAGATAGAAGGCAATATCAATAGAATTTTATCCCCCTAGCGCTCTCGTTCTCTGGTCCGCTCCAATGTTGACAAGCATAATACATAACAAGGCTCTTGTGAACCAGATTTTTTTTTGCTAAAGTTCCACTTCCCCCAAAAGAAACACAACCACAAGACAAACATCCTAAGAAGCATTCTGACCACAAGGATAAATCTAGGGACAAGGATGGTGCAACAATCATTCTATCCAAATGCAAATCTACTAATATCTCCATGTCAAAGAACATTGTACTTGATGCCTCTACCACCGAGAGGATAAAAGATTTGAAAGAGAAATTTTCTCAATATCACTTCGGGAACATGCACTTTGTGCCCAACCTCCACCCAGTCCCTGAGTATTGGTCTAATAGCTTCAAGGAAAAGATAGACTCCATCAACCAACAATACAAGGAGGCTTGCAAGTACGCTTGGAAGGTATTCGAAATCATACAAAATCCCTAATTGAACCTGGACAACCAAAGGCATTTGTAGGAATGCGACATGTCACGTGTAAAGGCCATCAAGAAAAATATGAAGAAGTTCTAGCTAAACTTGCACTTGCAAAACGTGAGGCCAAGAAATACAAGAAATTGCACGATGAGTTGCAGCAACATTTCCATAATGAGCTTGATGTCAATAGCAAAGAACGCACAACCCTTAAGGAGAAGTGTCAAAGTGTTATAGATGAAAATACTGATTTGAAATTGTCCTGGACTTTCCTCGAGCACGAGAAAGATGAACTTGAGGAACAAAATGTTGATCTGAAGGCTAAGATGGCTGAAGCTGATTAAAGGTCAAAGAGGGCCGAGGCGCATGCTAACACTGCTCTTGAATCTGCTTCAAATTCTAAATCCCAATTTGAGATTGACAAGGCTGAGTTGAGAAACAACTTGCTGAGGCCAAACAAGACCTTCTTGGTATAGGACCTCTCATCCTTTCTTTCTTCGCACAGATTCTCTGATATTGTGACATATGATGGGTGGAAAACTATCCCACTAATTTAGTCAATACTTGGAGCGAGCTTGTTGAAAATGTGAAGTGTAGGCTGAAGTTTGAAACTTTGGATGAGGACGTACTTGAGAGGCAATGAGCCTAAGCACCTGACTGAGGGAAGGAGACTGCCAAAAGAAGTTGAGGATGCCACGAAGCATCAGGCTAAGGGCAAATATGATATTGTGGGTAGTTATGGCTCTTCCTTTGCAGCATTCAAGGCTAGGGAGACAGAATAGTACAATCCTGAGAACCCAGGGTTTGTCAGATGCACGTCTCTTTCCCCAATCATTGAGGCTAAAACTCCTGCAATTCTCGGAGACCATTCCATTGTAGGTATTTCCACATTCCCTCCTCAATTCGCTAAGGCTATTATGGCGTATCATTATTCTATGGGGATTTCAACTGAAAGGCCCATTATTTCTTGAAGCTAATAACCATTGGTCTCCTTTCTTTAGGTACAAAACCTGTTGATGTGGCTACGGAACAGGGAACAAAGCCAAATGACGAATCTGCAGTGCCTCCTAGTGATGATGCCTCGAAGGAAGGAGAAATGATAGTTGCATTGAATGATCTCGACAACAAGGAAACTAATGACGATCTCCTCTACACCGGAGAGGCTGGGGAACTGGCGCTAGCAGAGTCTAAGGCGAGGAATGAGGGTAAACTTATGCAAGTCAAGTTTGAGATTTTCCCACTCCTTTTCCTGTTAATCCTATCAGAATGGTCTTTCATTCTAGCACAAAGGTCTCCATTGATATTCCTTCATTGTCTCTAAAGGATATGAGCTCCAAGCCTACTCCTAAACCTGAAGAATCTTCAACTGGGAAGATTAAAAAGAAAAAGCGTCTACTTACCAAGACTGAGAAGAAGGAGCAGAAGAAGCTCAGAGTTCTCAAGAAGACCAAAACATCCAAGTCTTGGACGTTTCCAACTTGTTTCTTTAGTTTTCCACTATCATACTGTGGTTGTTGCAAGTGCGGCCCTCACCTTTTTCTTTATCACTCTATATAAAAAAGTAATTAGTAAAGTAGTTATCATTCTGTAAAAATATGTAATTAATAAATTAGCCTATTTCTTTTATTCGATTTCCGTTCAATGTACTTGTGGTTTAATTTTTCGTTCCTTTATAAGTTTTCCACTTAAGGTAGGGTCAACCAAGTCAAGTTGTTACTAGTTCGGAGGTATAGTGTATATTACCCTAATTAACCTTTAACTATATGTCAAGTCCATGACGTATTTAAGGTTAATTTATAAATTCATGCTTGTGCCCCCCTCCTCAGCATCTGTCCTCCAAGCCTTCCATGCGGTACGAGTAGAGTCCTTTGGACGTTCAATCCAAAACATTTTTATACTCTCTTGTCATGAATTCAGGTTAGAGTTATGGGTTATAGCGGTCTTAAGTCGTGGTGCACCATTTCACGCCTACCTTGATTTTATACTTGCTCTCGAGTCGTGAGAGTTAGAGTTGATTGTGCGAAAAGTCATGTCATCCACTTTGGTATCAAATCCGCACTTGAAGTCCTAATGTGGGATTTTGCCGATTTGAGTGTCGATTTCGAACTCTAATTTAGTCAATACTCCGTTCCAAGCTCTAAGGAATGAAGTTAGTAGGACAACTGGTTGGGTCACACTTATCCGAGCATCGTTCTTTTGACCCCTAGTCAAGGGAAAAGGTTGCCATCAGGAATGGTTGAGTTCCACCTCTGTTGTTTATACTCATCCCATCGAAGTAGGGAAGAGTTTAATATGTCTTTTAAGCGTCATTCCCTCACTTCAATCTGCAAAGTGGGGACGACTATGTTGAGCATCGATGTCAAGCTTAACTTTGGTTAACCCAAGTCCGATTAGTCGAGGAATTGAGTTAGCTAGTTGAAGCGCGAGCAAGTGATCAACGTCATTAGGGAGATAACCAATTCCTTCGCCCATGTTCAGAACAAGTCAATCGAATCACAATATTTAGTCAAATCAACATAAACAACCATAGAGCATAGAAAGAGCCTTTATTTATAAACAGTGACTTCGAGCAAATTGTGCCTCATTACATAATCCGAGAATAAACAAAATAAAAGCCCACATATGCTCGACATTCATGCTCTTATAATATGATCACCATCGACGATCGTTAGCCTGAAAGTTCTTTTATTAAGCTTCCGATGAATGACGTACGGTCCTTCTCACTTCGGGCCCATGTAGACGGGGGCCAGTAAGACATGCTTCAGCACGAGGTCGCCACGCTCGAAGGTCCTAGGTAGTACTTTTCAGTTATAGTATCGGGAAACCTGATGTCTATGCTCTGAAGCACGTAAGTCTGCTTCCTCTATCTTCTCATCGATCATATCCAGCGACTCTAGGAGAAGAGCCTTATTAGTCAAAGGATCATAATATGTCGTTCTATGAGAAGGGACTTCAAGCTCTACTGGGATAACTGACTCTGAGCCATAGGAGAGTGGAAAAGGAGTACAACCAATCGTTGTCTTGTGTGTGGTTCGATACGCCCAAAGGGCTAATAGCAATTTGTCAACCCACCTGTTCTTTGCCTGCTCCATTCGTTTCTTCAAAATGGATTTGATGATCTTGTTCACTGCTTCTATTTGTCCGTTTAATTGTGGGTGCGCAACCGTTGTGTATCTCTTCTCAATATGATGCTTTGATAGATATTTTTGAACTTCATGCTATCAAATTGGGTTCCATTATCAATAATGATGGTCCTGGGGAGCCCAAATCGACATATGATGTTTCCGATGATAAAGTTGATCACTCGCTTGGTCGTGATGGTGGTTAATGGTTCTGCTTCAGCCCACATCGTAAAGTAATCCACCGCCACAATTTCATACTTTGCTCTTCCCTTGGATATTGAGAGAATTCCATTGATGTGCACTCCCCATATTGTAAATGGCCTGGGACTTACCATTTGGGTAAGTTGTTTAGGTGGACACCTAGGAATCTTAGCGAACCTCTGACATTTCTCACGCCGTCATGAGTAATCAACCACATCTCAATTTACGGTAGGCCAAAAGTAGTTATACCACAGTATCTTCATTGCTAATGTTTTCCCTCCAGTGTTTTCATTACAATCACCTTTGTGCACTTTTGTAATACACGCATGACGTCATCATTAGCGATGCACCGGAGCAAAGGAACGGAAAATCCTCTTCTGTAAAGCGTACCATGTTGCATAATATATCTTGAGGCTTTGCGTACAATGGCGCACTTTTCTTTATTCCTTTCTAGAAGTTTTCCATGTTGTATGAAATTCTTTACAGGGTTCATCCATGACTCTTCTTCAGGCTCAACTTCCAATATTTGATCAACTTCCATCTAATCAAGGCTCAGTGCATTTAGAATTTCATTATGAACCGTTTCTGTTTCCTCTAGGCTATCATACCTAGTTGTCTTGGCTAGCCTGTCTGCTATTTGATTCTCCTCAATCGAGATATGGGAAATGCTATGATACTTTAAGCCGTCTAACAGTTCTTCCACCCATTCCAGGTGAGCGGCAAGCCATGATCCCATTTTTGATAATCCTTCTGAACCTGAAATACAACAATTTGAGAGTCATGGAAAATATATAATGCAACTACTCCCAATTTCTTTGCAAGTTTCAGCTAGGAAATCAGGGCTTCATACTCGGAATCATTGTTAGTAGCAGGAAAATTTGGCCTTAAGGCATAATAGATCGATCATCCCTCAGGAGTTACCAAGACAACCCCGGCGCCGAAACGTCAATCATTACGAGCACCGTTTGTATATAATTTCCAAATGCTTGATTCTAGCTTATTCTTAGGGAGGATAATATCATCATCTAAAGCATCTTCCTCAGAAGTTGTAAATTCGACTATGAAATCAGCCAACGCTTGCCCTCGTATCGACTTTCTCTGAAGGAATGTGAGGTCGAACTGACTTAGTTCAATATTCCACTTAAGCAACCTACCAGATGCCTCAGGTCGATGAAGGACCCGTCGTAGCAGTTGGTCGGTGTATATCATAATTGGATGGGCCTATAAATAGTGATGGAGTTTTATTGAAGCGATCACCAAGCTATAGGCGAGCTTTTCAATCCTTGGATAGTTGTGTTCCTCCCCGGTCAAATGCTTGCTCACATAATAAACTGGTCTCTGGACCTTGTCCTCCTCGCGAACGAGCGTTGAACTGACGATATGCAATGCTACCACTAAGTATACAAACAAGCCCTCATGATCTACAGGTCGGATAATATTAGGGGTTCCTCCAAGTGATTTAGCAAATTTTGGAAAGCTTCGACGCAATCTAGGGTCCACTCAAAGTTGTGTTTCCTTCGCTATATTAAGTTAAAAAAGGGAATGAACTTATCGGTAGCTTTTAAGATGATCTGGTCAAAGCTGCTACCTTTCCTTCCAAGCTTTGTACATCCTTGAACTTTTGAGGTTCTTGGATGTTAACGATTGCTGCAATATGGTCTGGGTTGATTTCATTCCAAAGCGAACTAACGATGAATACCAAAAACTTCCCTGATGTAATGCCGAAAGAAATTTTCAATGGGTTGATTTTAATATTGTAATGTCGGAGGATGTTGAACATTTCTGCTAAGTCTTTACATGATTGGCCGATTACTTCGACTTCACAAGCATGTCGTCTACATAAACTTCCATCGATTTCCTGATTTGGTTATCAAACATACAATTAACCAAACATTCGTACGTTGCCCCAACATTGTTCAAACCGAAAGGCATCACTACATAGTTGTACAACCCAATGTCTGTAATAAATCTAGTATGTTCATGGTCCAAAACATGCAACAGAATTTGGTTGTATCCATAGTATGCATCTATAAATAAGAGGAGTTTGTGTCCAGCTGTCGAATCTACCAGCTAATCAATTCGTGAATGCGGAAAGCTGTCCTTCGGGCATGCCTTGTTCAAATCCAAGAAGTTGATGCACATATGCCATTTCCCATTAGCTTTCTTCACAAGGACTAGATTCGATATCCACTCAGTGTATGTCGCATCTCGAATGAGTCTCTAACCCTTCAGCTTTTTAACCTCCTCCATCAATGCTGCTGACCTCTCTGGGCCAACTATGCGCCTCTTCTGCTTCGCTTGGACATACTTTGGATCGATGCTCAACGAATGGCTTGTAATCGATGGAGATATCCAATGCTTATCAGCATGGGACCAAGCAAACATATCCTAGTTTGCCTTAAGAAAAATCAATCAATTCCCTCATCCGGAAGGATTCTAAACGGGATCTGATCCTCAAGGCCCTAGTTAGGTCGTCGTTATCTATCGAAACTTCTATCGTAGCTTCATCAGGTGCTGCCTTTCTACATCCCAACTCCTCATCTTCTCTAGGGTCAATATCCTGAAAATGATGACTAGGCGACCCTTGTTAGGATGGGTCCATTACCTGCTTTGATGTTGCCTCCTTAGAAGGAGGGGATGCTTCTTGTACTTCTTCGCCTTCTTTGTTGGGGACTTCCTTCCATTATGCCACCTAGCATTCCTTTCCTATCACCTCATCTCCCCTGACCATTCCCACTCCAACTTCAGTCGGGAATTTCAAGAGCAAACATCAATGGGCTATACACACTCTAAATTCTACCAGGGCCGGCCGAACCAAAAAGGCATTGGAAGGAGAACTAAGCACCATAACAAGGAATGGGAGAATTTACACTCTTCGACGATCTCCCTCAGCTAGCTTAACTGGCAATTCAATATAACCAATTGGCTCAATGGTTGAACCATTGAAATCACATATCCATACAATACATGGCTTCAAGTCTCTTGACTCCAACGTCAATTGATCAAAAGCTTTTTTTAAATATTGATGGAACTCTGGCACTCAACCAGGACCTTTCGCACAGTTGCAGAGCCAATGATGGAAGATATCACCAATAGGTCTGTACTTTGGGTCTCCACCACCGAACTCTCTCTATCGCGAAAAACAATATTGTCCTTTATTGTTTTCTGTTGTTTGATCGAAACATTTCTTCGGGGGTGCTGCATTACCCAATTTCTATATGTTTCGCAACATTCACATATTGCTTCATCATTCTTGCACTAAATCCCATTGGAAATGGTCCTCCGACAACTATGTTATGACAATTCCTTTCACCTTCTATTGGGCAGTGGCTTTGGGGGGGCCCTTGATCTTGATTCGGGGTTGGAGCTCCAAGCTTCTTGTCCTTTGGGACACCTTATACTCATCGAGCTTCCCTTCTCGCAGTAAATTCTCAATCATAACCTTCAAATGGCGACCTTCATTCGTCGAATGCCCAAAAGTTTCATGGAACGAACAGTACTTTCTAGTCTCATGTTTCTTCTCCATCGAGTCTTGTAGAGGCGGTATTTTGTACTACATCACGTTTTACGTATTGTGATATGTATTCTCCAAAGTGTCATTTAATGGTGTATAACTCCTGAATGATTGGAATCGAAGTCGCTTCTTAGCATCCCCTTTCTGATATCGATTTCCTTTATTGTCGTTCTTTCCCTAATAGCCAATTTCTTATTTTGATTCCCAAGGTTGACCCCCACTTTTTCGGAATTGTCGCTGGATTGTCTTACAAAAATATTACTCTGAATTTCCTCTTTCACAACTTCATTAGACCTTCTTTTTCGATTCAGATATGAGTCTTCTTGTCATAAATGCACGTTTTCCTTTTCATAAAATAGCTCTATCGTCGTAGGAGGCTTTCATACCAAATATCTTCAGAATTCTGAGTCCTTATCCACACCATCGACCATTTCCATCAAAACGGTCTCCGAGTTAGGGTTACTTGCTTCGATAATGGCCATACTAAAACAATTGAGGTATCACCTCAAAGTTTCGCCAGGGGATTGCTTAACCGTAGAAAGCTTCATCATGTGCTTGGACATTAATGCGTGCAATAGAAATTAAGTCAAGAACTTCTCAGTTAGTTCTTTGAAGTTGGGAACTGATCGGGGAGGAAGCTTGGTAAACCACATCATAGCCACTCTTTCAAGACATATCGGGAAGACTTTGCACATAAGGGCGTCAGGAGATGCTGCTGTATTCATATACCACGAATAGCACATGAAATGTTGTCGCAGATCCGTCTTTCCCAGGTAATGACTTATAGTGGGCATATTAAACCATCTTGGGAACTGTGCATCCAAAATATAGTTGGTAAAAGGAATATGGCTATGATCTATGTCCCAATCCTCATTAGTATAGCCTTTGCTACAATGAATTATATGTCTTATCATTGCTTCTATTTCTGCATTGGTCAACACATGTTCTAGCTCGGCACTTTCGGCTCGTTGAACTATCTCAGCTCTCGTTTCAAGCAACGTCGACTGAGCCACCGTCTGGGCGGTACTTCCCTACCCTCTATGGTCCCGGTAAGTCGCAGGACGAGTGGGTGGAAGTACGAGTGCACGAGAAATTTGGGAAGTGCCACGTTCGTTGGGGAGAGCTCGAGATTGGGTTGGCATAAGAATAGGTTCAGCTGGACTAGGATTGTCATAGCTGAGCCCAATTATTGCATCTTCCCGGGAAGGTAGTGTACCAAACCGGAGCTGGTGAAGGTATTTTGGCCCTTCATAAGGCCTTCTTTGACATAGTGGTCGTTCTCCTTCTTCAGACGAGGACGAATCTTCTACCGTTTGGCGATGTGGTAGGGATGGTTTCCTTTTCCTTTGGAACTCTTCCCATTATCGGGCTATGACATCCACATCATTCCTTAGCATTAGATTGTCTCGTCTGTTAGCATTCAAGACAGCAATGGTCTCTTCTAACTTGCTGAATAGACATGCAAAATCATCTCTCATGATGAAGGCCGAAGAAAGAGCTTGATTGGAAGTTGGAGTAGTGGCCCTTGACATCTGCTCGGATCGAATCAAACTCGAACCGAGGAGATTCGAACCAGGCTTGTTTGATCCGGGGACCTGTGCTAGCACCATCTATGAATCAAGCGTCGGTGTGTTACTGGTTGATGCTCCACGTAAATCTTGATGAGTTCTAACAATTTTAGAAACCATGATGACTGAAATTGTCGGAAAAAAACAAAAATATGGACTATTCCTTCGGACTTGGCGATAAAAATAGCAGACAAACAATCCAAAAAAGGCAGAGAATTCAAATTTCTCAATGCAAGCACTAAAATATTTGACCGAAAAATGGCTCAAACTCCCAAAGATTGGAATTTATAGAGAAGAATGAAGAAATATAAAATGAAAAAGAGGAAATCACAGCATACACACAAGATTTATAGTGTATCGGTGCTATCGAGCCTGCGTAATTTATATTTCCTTAATTCCATAAGAAAATGCGATTACTATTGATATAATCTTCAATCACTCAAGATACAATACAAAAACTCTCAAAATTCTTTAGTAGAGTATGATAAATGCTTTGAATTGGTGATATATCTTGCTGACTTTTGTATGCGTAGAATTATTAAGTGCCAAAAGTCCTCAAAGTGACCTCGAAACTGTGTATTTATAGATGTAGCAGCAGGCTGGTTCGAATCTAAGGCTAGAACAGTTGGAGATATGTGGCGTTCAAACCGCAAATATAGGAGATTAGTGGGAGGAGTTATATGGAGAAAGTGGGATCAAATTATGGCTACGTAGGGTATGTGGCAGCATCTTCATATTTTCAGGAGATCGTGGGGAATATGGAGATGGGAAAAACCAATCTTGTGTGGATGGAATGTGGTTCAGATCAGATATTCGAACCGGGTTCCGTTCGAACTGAGGACCTTCGATCCGTCCCCTGCTTCTTTTCGATCCAATGAGCATAAAACGATGTGAACCACCTTGCCTTCGATCGAAGCCAAAGTTAAGTCCTTGGTTAAGCATGATGCTTGTGGCTCGAAGCTTGTGCCTATGACAATCTGGATCTTTAATGGCCTTGTTACAAGGCAGGCTAACACAAATAAACTATTATCAAGTTCTCTGCCAATATCTATTTTAATAATTTTGGCCTTCAAACTTTTAAAATTTCTTAGCAAATATTAATTTTTCTTAAAAGTATCACTATTATATTTTAGAATTTTTTTATATGTATATCTTGAAAAGTCATCAACAATTACGAAACATATTTACTATGATTTATTTATTTAATTTGAGTTAGTCCAAAAATATTTATATGCTACAATTCAGGTGGTTGTAATGTTGATATTTCATTTTTACTTTTAAATGATGATTTAATTAATTTACTGAGGTTACATACATTGCATAGATTATTAACTTTGAAATCCATTATTAAATTCTTCTATCAAGTTATTTTCGGATAATTTGTGTATAATTTTAAAGTTTACGTGACAGAACCTTTTATGCCATAGCAAAGAATAATTTTCGTTAGCTATAAAACACGTATTTAAATCATTCTTTATTTTTATATTTAATGGGTAAATATTCCTCTCTCTTATTTCCTTAGAAATAAGATTTTTATTTTGATCATAGTTATTGCATCTGTCTTTTTAAAATGATATCGAACAAACTTTGTCATAGAGTTGGCTAATGACGAATAAATTATGTTTTTAAAATTTTAACTAATAAAATATTTGTAGTGGTAGGAGTTTTAGATATACCATCATTGTTCATATACATTTATTCCTATGAAATGGAAACAATTAAAACTCAAACACACAAACATTTACATAATGCAATACCGTCCTTTACATAGATTTGGATAGATAAATACGTATATTTATATTTATAATTAAACTTGAAGTTAGCGTAGTTACTGATTTATACTTTCTCATTTTTTATTACTTATGTTTTGGTCTAAACTGGTGACCAAAACACTCTTTTTGTGTTTAATCTTGTTTTAAAATTCAAAATCTTATAAAAGGTTATTTACTATGACTATTGTAAATGTTTCCCAAATTATTAAAAGGGGAAGATTTGACGTCATTTCGAATCACAAGGAAACAAGTTAATGTTTTATTTAGAACAGCGGTTGCAAACTACATACATAAATACGTGAATTTTCACATCTCTTCTTATCTGGTTTATTTATTGTCTTTGTAGATTTCATACAATGTCTTTTTATACAAAAAGGAAAAATTTAGAACAATCAAGTAAAACCACAAACAATACCAAATGCAATAGGAATATTAATTATTTTAACCAATATTGCACAATTACAATTTAACACTCAATTCTATGAATCTGGAATAAAACTACAAAACTAACAGTAGTTTTTGGGACCGATTTCTATATTCAAGGTGTTTACAATAACTACAATAAATCTAAAAATACAAGAATGATTGTAGGCAAGAAGATGATAATAACTTAGAAAGGCCTACAAACCCATGCTTAACAGATATTCATAATAATTCAGATTTGACAAATAAGCAAATCTATCATTTTTAGGCATATAATTCAAATTAAACGAATTATATATATTTATTATAAACAATGTATATAATTTTCCACTCACCTGAAAGTTATCCATATCCAATCTGACATAGCTATTAAAATAAAAATTACCAAATCCTATATATTTACAATTTGTTTTCAAACGGGTTTACAAATAAAAGTTTAGATTTGTAGATCTGAAAGAAAAGTAGGAAAAGAAGAAGGAAATTCAATAATTTACATTACCTAAGCAGAGAACCACTCTTTTTAATAAATATGAATATAGTCTCTCCAATCTTGTAAATCTGATTTATATATGTTTGTAATTTGCGTTTTGGAAGAGATTGGAAATGGCAGAGCTTTGTTGTTGCCTTCAGAAAATATGAATAAGAGAACAAGGGTCTAGCACTTTATTTATAGGCATAGAAATGACCTTAGACTGTTAGATTTAACTTAATAAACATCTTCCCGTTAATATAATAAAATATACATAAAAAACCTAGCTGCCGTCGGCTGCCATCAATCAAGTGGTTGACCTGGCAGAAGGCGGGAAAGGAAATAAGTTTATTACCATATATTAATTATCCTCTTTTATTTATTTTCGTCCATTATAATATTTCATTCATAAATCTTCATACGAACTCCATTCATGAAGTTTCAAACATTAAAGTTGACTAAAATTCTGATACGAATGTAGCGATGCAAGTTTTCTAGTCAAATTCCATCATTTGCAAAAATTCCATTTTCATAATTTAATTAAATAACTAAATTAATTATCCCCAAAATTCTTGTTTATTACACATATAATTCTCTATGGTGCATTTGTGTTGTATCTGTCTCCTATCATGCAATGTAGCAACCATAATGCAACCACAAACGTGTAATTGGAAGAAATTTATTACTCGACAAAAGCACTGGATGAGTCAGTCTAATCTTCTCCTTAGTTTCCCAGGTGCTTTTTGTGGGGTTATCTCCTTACTGAAATCAGACTAGGCAAATAGATTTGTTGCGGAGTCATTTGATTTCATGCTCCCCGATTCTTACAGTGGCACAAGGCACGCTAGGATCCGATTCGAAGCTCCATATGTCCCCAATATCATTAAGCTCGAGCTTGTCGGCTGAATCGTAATGGCATTTGTGAAGATGAGAAACATGGAAAACATTATGGATTCCCGACAAACACTCAGGAAGATCCACTTGGTAAGCCATCTTCCCAATCCTATCCTAATTAACATGAGAGCCAACTTTCGAGTCTTCCCAAACCGAACTGTCTTCTTTAGAGGAGAAACCTCGACAAATACCAAATCTCCAACATCAAATTCTAGCTCTTTCTGCTCCTATCTTAATATGACTTCTGCCAGTCTTGGGCAGCCTTCATTCTCTGTCGAATTAAAGCGATAATCTCTGTTGACATACTGATAAGGTATGATCCGAGAACACTACAACAAAAACACCATATTACAACTTTAATTTTACAACTGTGCAAAAAGCACTATTGTAATAAATATTTTTTTACAACTGTGCAAAACGCACTGTTGTAATAAATGTTTTTTACAACTGTGAAAAAAATCACTGTTGTAATAAACATATATATATCACAACTTTTCTTTTTTGTCTGTTGTAATAACTAATATATACTAATTAATTTCCGATAATTAATATTTAAATTAGAAAGTTGTAATAAACATATATATTTTAACAATTATTTTTTTGCCACTTGCGACAACTATTGTACATTAATATTTAATTAAATTCTAGAATTAATATTTAATATTAAATTATAAAAAATTAAGAAATATTAATTATTTTGACAATAGATTTACAACTTAATAATAAGTAGTGATTAATAAATAGTAATTAGGTTCTAATACTACCACGTAGGAAAAATAGGCGGGCTCTCGCAGCAAAAATAAGTTGGAAAGGAAAAATTGGCTCCAAAGTCACTCACGTGATATCACTCCCTCACGTATGCCTCCTCGTATCCCCTTCAACAAAATTTTGCCCAAATCGAAATCAGTCCCAACCATAAATCCGAATAGATCCTCTTCCTTCCTCAATTTTTACAAGCTGCTTCTTTTCATTCTCAAATCCGCCATTTTTTCCTTCCCCTTTTCATTTGCCGTGCGCATTCAGTTCCCCGAATCCCTAAATTCTCTACTTCTCTTACCCATCAACAACCCTATTTTTGTTTTGTTAAAAAGAACCTCGTCTGCCCCCTTTTTCTTCCATTCTGTCAGTAGCGGTTCCGATATGATTACGGCTAGGTATCGAGATTCAGCATCGACCTCGGTCGTCGCTTCTTGGATTTAAGGAATTTCTTACTGTTCGGTTGATTTCCTCTTTTAGTTTACTGAAGTTAGGTTTTGATTTTGTTTTGGTAACTTTGTAATGTCAGTCCATCGTTAATTAGATTTCAAAATATGACAACTGAATGCAATCTGTTTATCACTTCTTCAAAGATTGTATTCAGTGACTATCTTGTTGTTTCACATCAACTCCGCTGAGAAGATGTGTTTGCACGCTCACTTGAATCAGAAATAAAAACTTTAAAGATGTAGTTGTTGAGATTCTACCTCTTTATCTTTCAGAAAGGGTAGTTATTACTCTTGGGCTATATATAACTCGACATATTGCTAGTTCATCTTCCTATTTTATTATCTTTCCAGTCCAAATTTCATGTTTATAGGGGGTGCATACAAACATGAATGTTCATAGTTTTTGTATGGCCTTAACATGGTATGTAGAGTAGAGAAAGCCCAAGCAATGTGTGCATCAATAATATATGATATGAACATTTAATCAAAAAAGGCTTGATTAATTTGTTTTTCTTCTCTTATTGCGATTGATGTACTCTTGTACCTTAATGTTTTGGCTCGGCTTGATGCCATTAGAACATTTGGTGTAGTTTTCAAATGGTTCATAATTTTTTTGAAGAGGTGCAAGTAAGGGAGTTTGCAGTTTGTGATTTTGAAGCCTATTTTGGTTGTTATTATGTTCATACTTTATGAAAGAGGGAAATATGAAGATGGAAAATTTGGTGTTGATCAAGGCTACCTTTATGTCACAATAATATACACCATCTCTTATTCAGTTGCTCTCTATGCACTTGCTTTGTTCTATGTAGCTTGCAGATATCTGCTTCGACCATATAATCCTATCCCTAAGTTTATCCTGATCAAATATGTTGTTTTTCTGAATTTCTTAAATTGAACTAATCAAACTTTGATTGAGAAGCATGTTAATAATTAAGGATTTTCTGGACCAAAAAAAAAAAGGCTTAGTAGACTATGTCTATTATGTAATATATATTAGTGTTTAGTATATGCAGACAATGTTTCTTAATAATGTAGAGGTTGGTTTGGAGAATTCCTTCCATCTCTTCCTCTTTTCGTTTCCATACTTAAACATGAAGGTTATGTTTTTAATTTTGAAAAACTATCTAGTGGGTTTTTAAACCACACTGCGGTTTTAGTTTGTCAGAGTAGAAACACTTATATGAATCTGATTACAATGCTAGTTTTCTCTTTAGTTACTCTAGTTTCCTTTTCATGATATGATTTTCTAGTTAAGAGGAGTACCAAAGGAAGTCAGGGACCGGGGATGCTGGGGAAATCAAATCAATGCAAGGAGGATTTGAAGATAACCATATGCGACATCCTAAATAAAGTTGACTTTGATACTGTGAGTGTATCTATGTTTTTCCCCTTCTTTCTTTTGCATATAAACTTTGCATGCATACAAGCATGTATTTTCCCTCTTTTGCATATAAGCTTTGCATGCATACAAGCAATTATTTTCCCTAAGATTTGCTACGGCGGATTTGTATGCACTACTAAACTAATTGATGGAGATACATTGAACAATACCTTTTTGCACATCAATTTCAGAAAATAAAACAAAATAATAATAGAAACAATTTTATGTACTAATAAACAATTTTATGAACCTTGCATGAGGCCTCCTATCCAGGTTTCACACTTGTGTACATTTGAAAATAGATGAATTGCTTTGCACAACAATATGCTAAGTCTACAGTCAAACATTCATTTGAATTTGTTTTTTCTCATGCTGCTTTCTATCGAGAAAAGTTTTGGCCTAACTTTATCATATAAACATTTGACTTAGGGTTCATTTCTCTCATGATTGAATCTCTAGCTCATAATATTATTCATCCCATGTCATGTGTTATGCAAAAGTTTAATACTTAGTTCAGTTATGCTATTATTGATTATTAATAATTTAACAAAAAACAATGTACTAATTATTTGTTCTTATTTATAGCTCAAACGCACCGCCCAAAGCATATGTGAACTTGATGACAAGCGAGGAATCTCTTTTTGCGGAATTCTACCCCAAAGGTAAAGATAACAGTTCTTGTTTCTTCTTTTAATGAAAATTTTCAAGTATGGCATATGAGCTTATTACAGTGTTTGTAACTTTGTAGTTTTGTTGTGTTATCTTCTATGCTTGATGTGTCGGCTTGTTTGAGCCCAGGTGTTTCTCTGGTTGATGTGTATTGGTATGTAGTTTTGCTATGTTGAAGCTGTGGTTCTTATGCTATTGGGGTGACTTAAGATGAAGCAATTATCATTTGGATTTCTTGATGCATCAGCTTCGATTGGCAGCTTGCCTCCTCTTAGTTGCAAGTCAAGGAACTCAACCTAATGGTATTGCAAGTGAGTCTCTCATGTCATGTTTCCAGGCCTGTTTGTTCGGATGTGATTTTTCGTGTCATTGTTGTTTGATGTCAAGCACGCAAGTTAGTGTATGATCATGTAATAATACGCCAAATATTTTCTAAAAATTATTATTTGTAATATTGAAAATTTGAGTATTTAAATAAATTAGTTTGCAAATAACTATTATTATTTTTTTGCTTATGGAGTATCGCTATATTTAGTGTATTGTTCATTTCAGCTGCAAAAGATGTTTATTTTTTTATAAAACGCAACTGTCAATCACAACGGTGTATAACAGTTGTAGTAGATATTATTACAGCGGTGCATAACTGTTGTAATAAAGTTTATTACAACGGTGGGAAAAATCTGTAAAATACACATATTACAGTGGTGTGTCAACGGTGCAAAAAAGTTGTAAAAGATTTTAGTCTATTACAACTTCTTAATACACGACGGTTAGACCACCGTTGTAAAATGTATATTACAATGGTATTCCACCGTTATAATAGGGTCATTTTGTTGTAGTGGAAAAACCTTGTCGGTAATCTTCCACCAACAAGTTGGCAAATTGCATGGCAGCCTATACAAATCTTCGTAAGGGGCCGTACCAATCGTCTCTTAGTAACTGTAATTGTATGGAAACTCTACCAAAGGCAAGTGCTGCACCCATGCTCCTCCAAAGTTGATTATGCAAGCTATGAGCAGATCCTCCACAACCTTGTTGATTCTCTCTATCGGGCCTTTTTTATTTGCGGATGATAGGCTGTACTGAAACTCAGTGTTGTTCCCAAAGCTTCTTGAAGACTTCCAAAATTCGCTAGTAAATAACGGGTCTCTGACACTAACTATATTTATCGAAATTCCATGTAGCCTAGCAATCTCGTTAACATACAACTAGTCTAATAAAGCGGTCGTCCTACTCTTATTGATCAAAATAAAATGGGTGCTCTTTGTTAACGATTCACTATAACCCAAATGGCTTCATTCCTCTTCTTGCTGCTAGGAAGCCCATCAATAAAATCCACAGAAATGTGTTCCTATTTCCAAGTGGGAATCTCTAAGGGTAACAAAGGTCCTTTAGGCTTCCCTTGCTTTGCCTCTATCCTTTAACAAGTAAATCATCTAGAAACAAACTCTGCAACGTCAGTTTTCATTCCTTCCTAATGAAAGCTTCTGTTCTTGTCCCTAAACATTTTTTTCACTTCCTGGGTGTAGGGTCATTCCTGACCTATGATATTCCTCAAGAATTTTCTTCCTAAGGTCGACACTCCTAGGGACACAAATCCAACCTGTCTCCCCAAGCTACCACTACCATCAACAGAATATCTATCAGAATGAAGGAAAGATTCTCCCTTTGAAACTCTTTCCTTCGGTACCCTTGACTCATTATCATGGTCTTTCTCACTCTTGATTCTCTCCACCAGAACTACTCTTATCTCCATGACTCCGAGAAATCCTTGAGCTTCCTCATACGGTGGTTGCAAACTAAAACTAGAGAGGAATTCTAACCGTCTCGGCGTCTCCACTTGGTGACTGCACTAAGGGTGGCGTGCCTCTGACTCAAAGCATCAGCTATGATGTTACCCTTACCAAGGGTATACTGAATGGAGAAATTGAAAGATGCATGATATTTCATCCACCTCTGTTGTCGAAGGTCCGGATCTCGTAGAGAAAACAAATATCTAAGAGACTTATGATCAGTGAACAACTCATACTTTTCTCCAAGAAGATAGTGTCTCCACATCTTAAGGGAGAAAATCACTGCTTCTAACTCTAAATCATGGAAGGGATTCCTTTTCTCGTGATCCTTCAGTTGTCTACTTGCGTAGGCAACTACTCTACACTTCTGCATGAGTACCACCCCTAAACTGGTCCCACATGCATCCATAAGTTCTGTGAATATCTTGGTTTCATCCGGGATAATAAGAATAGGTGCACTTATGAGAGATTCTTTCAACCTCTCAAAAGAAATTCCACATTTCTCGCTCTACTCAAACTTATGATCCTTTTCGTCAACTGGGTTAGAAGAGTTGCAATCTTTGCAAAGTCCTTAATAAGTTTCGAATGGTATCCTGCTAACCCAAGGAAACTCCTAACTTCAATCGCATTGCGGGATATCGTCCACTCTTGGACAACTTCTACCTTAGCGGGGTCCGTTACTAATACTTCCTCGAACCAATATGCCCTAGAAACTTGACTTCTTTCTTCCAAAAGTGGAATTTCGATAATTTGAGTTTAATTTGGTTCTCCTTCAGAATTTGTACGACTTTTTTCAAGTGATCCTCATGTTCCTTGGAATAGATAAGAATGTCATCCACAAATACTACCACAATCTTATTGAGTATGAACCCTAAATATTCTACTCATAAGGTCTACGAAGAAAGATGGGTCATTTGTCAACCCAAAAGGAATAACCTCCCACTTGAATAGTCCATTTGGTGTCCTAAACGCTATCTTGGGCTCACTCTCTTCGGAAATCCTTAACTGATGAAATCCAATAGACAAATCTAACTAGGGAAATATTTGGGCTCCTCCAAAATGTTCAAACAATTCATCAATCCTTGGTAAAGGATATCTATTCTTCTTAGTCAGCTTGTTAAGTTCCTTATAGTCACACATAATCTCAGTGACCCATAAGATTTTGTGGCAAACACTACTGGTGCACCCCACTTGTAGGTACTCCAATGAATAAACCCTTTCTACAATAATTTTGAGAACTGTCTGTCGAGCTCTCTCCTTTCCTTAGGAGTCATGTTCCTTAAAGGCAATACTGTAGGACTTGCATCCTTGTCGAGATCTTTCCTAATGATATTTCCCGATAGGGTGGCAGTTCTATGACCTCATCAAAAAGATCAAGAAACTCACATACAACTGGTACCAAAGATGGTCCTTCTGCATAGTAGACAAAGAAAATACGGCCGAATCTCTATTCCTTGTCCTATAATGGGTCTCTAAGTTGCGGCCTCCATAGCTTCTCAAACAAACTATTCTCCTATCGTAGTTAAGGACGACCCCATAAAATGATAGTCAGTCCATTCCCAAAATAAGAATATACCCCTGGTATTCAAGCACATATGCATCGCAAAAGAAGTCGATGTCATCGATGTCAAATGTTAGGTCTTTACACACAAACAAAAGTTCCATAGTCCCTCACATAGGGTTAGACACCTCTATCGGATGGCCAGCAAAGAATAAGGGAAGTTTCAAAGAAATAACTATCTTCCTAGCAATAAAGGAGTAGATGGCCCCCAAATCAAAGAGGGTACACAAAGAAATTGCTAAGATAGAAATTATACCTTCCAATGCAGGTTGTGCTTGATCCCTAGGTGGATGACTACGAGTCGACGCTACTACCAAGGCATAGCTTTGACCACTCTGCACTACTCCTGGTTTAGGGTAGTTCCTTGCTAAGTGACCATCCTCGTGACAGTTAAAGAATTTTCCCTTGAACTCTGGCTTTGCTAAGCTCACTCTGTAGTCCTCCACCTCATGCCATTTTCTATGGCATCTAGAACATGTCTTGGCCTCATTGAATTTTCCTCCCTTCTTCTTCTTAAGTCAGAACTTTTCTTCTTGTTCTTACCGAATTTAGAGCTACCTTCTCCCTTATTAGTATTAACTTCCTTAACAACTCAGCTGAATATAGGATAGTTGCCTCAAGCAAGGCTTCAGACATAGCTCCAAATGTCACTTGGGCCAAAAGCATTTCCCTCAACCTAGAATTCAATCCTTTAATAAACCTAAGAGCTTTATCCATTGGGGTGTCCACTAATCCTCTTCCAAACTTAGACAATAGTGTAAAATTCGCTCATACTCTTTTAGATCCAACTCTCCTTGCTTCAACTGGATAAACTTTCCTAGTTGCAGATTCTTCTCAGCATTAGTTAATAACTTAGCCTCAAAATAGGTCCTAAACTCTGCCCATGTAAATACTCTAACTACATTCTCATGTGAAATCAGGTTCCACCATTCAACGACCCTCCCTTCAAATGCAAAGCCGCTACCCTATGCTTAAGTTGATCGTCACATCGAGTAGCTTCAAAGATCCTTTCGCACTCAGAGATCTCGCTTTAGCTTTAATGAAGTTCTCGGTTCCAAAAGGTGACTTGCCTCCTAAATTCACAAAATCTTTGCAAAGATGAGCCAAGTAGAGGGCCCCTTCGACGGGTTGACCAGTTGGTTCCACTATGGCAGAATTGACAGTAGGGACTTGTTCCAGAATCATAAGGTACCATTGAAACCATTTTGGCAAGTAACAAGGCCTTGCCAGGTTCCCATGCTATGGATGGTTTGTTGGCCATTTATACTATCTAAAAAAGGGAAAACTCTTCAGTGGACTTCCTACGATAGCATCAATGCCCAAAAGAAAAATAAGGTTGCCTAGTATAATTGTGTATGTGTTTGGGGTATAGTACACACACATATATAGTTTTGAAGATTTTCTCAAATAACAAATATGTCTCTCATATGGATATTTCCCGTTAATCGAGTAACATATGCTCTGATAATGGATGTAACAATCCACCGAAATAAGCCAAAATTTTAACCAGAAAAGGCCTACTAGAACTTAGATCTACTCTAAATGAATCGTTGGTTCCTATAAGCAAATACTAAATGGATATCACAGAGCAGTCGAAAAGAAAATCAAAATCTCACATAACGGAAGGGATAAAATATAACAGCATAAAATAGATGTGCCATTATTAAAACTATAAAGTTAGATACAATAATTTTCACAGGTAAAAGGGTACATCATTCATTATCCTAAGTACATAACAATAATAATAAAAACGCTACTACCATAATAACTAAATCTTCATTGAGAGGCTTCTCCTCCAAGCAATCGTTCATCATCAGTCAATTAATAGTCATCATCGATTAATCTGTTTATGTTAAGAGGAGGGAGGTCAGAACATAAAGTTCTAGTGAATGAAATGCGTATAAGTTTAGGAATGCTTATTCCCTATATTTGGACGTGTAAATTCTTCCTGTTATGTCTATGCAAACAAACATACACATAATTAAACATATGAGCCAAACATCCTAACAATCACTTTAGGCCTATCTGTAAATCTAAGGGGTGAACATCCTTACAGTCACTTAATAGCCCAAAAGTAAAACTAAGGGAATGCATCCTTATAGTCACTTAATACCTCATAAGGCAGGCTATACCCATTCACTTAAGGACATTATTTAAAAGCGGACATCCTTGCAATCGCTTAATACCCATGGCGGATCCGATCCACTTAAGACCTCGTTTCTAACGTCGATGTCATAATAACTTTTCTTATAGGTCGAGAAATAGCAAAAACCACTTACTACTAGGTTTGGGTCAGGAACACTTCATTTAAGAAAGCCCTCCGAGGGACCCTCTTATTACTATTTAGTTATCCCTATGGGTGAACTCCTAGTCACTTAATACCTCCTTTTTATGGTGGTTCCTTAGGCCATATATATAATTTGCCCCTAGGCCAACCCTCACTAAGCCATTAGATAAGAAGCGGACATTACTCAGAGAACTACCAACTGATACGCTATCGTCTAATCAAAACATTTAATACCTTATACATAAGAGAAAGCGGACAACCACTAAACCTCGAAGGGTGGTGCCATGACTTAGGTCCAGAACTAGGGAGTGAACCTTCGGAACAGACCTAGTTCTAACTACTTAATACCACATAAGAGGAAGGTCAGACACTTAATACCATTCCCCCAAGGCAAGTCTACTTCACACAAATATATGTATATATATATACATAAAGGAACTTCTACGTAATCTCCTTAGTGTTCCCCCATCAAGAAATCTAACCTACGTGAAACCGACAACCACCCATGTGCTCTTACCTGAATCTACTTTTAACAAATCGAAAGAAACATGGATAAATACCATTGTTCTACTCCTGGTTGAATTCCGACTATCGTTGTTCAAATTGAAAGAATTTATCTCTAACGTTTGGAAACCAAAAGGACAATACTTGATTCATAGGTATGCTTCTAGTTTTCCATCCAATTTGGCAACCAAGAAGATTTCACATGCATTCTTCAAACAAATACATATTCATATTATGGAAAAAATATTATTGGTTGATGCGTGCCAACCAGGATATGAGTTCAAGAAGTATAAGATGGAACCGGTGCAGATATGGGTGAGATTGTTTAGTCTGGACATGGCGATGTAGTCAAATGAGGCTATATCAATGATTTCTAGTTATTTGGGTGAACCTATACAAATTTGTGAAAAAACTCATTTGAAGCAACTCACTACATATGCAAGAGTACAAATAGGCATCACTACTAACACACAACTTCCAAATCAAATTCCAATTCTATTACTTACGGGTATCACCAAATAAATGGATGTTCAATATGAATTTTGTAACACCCCGTGTATTCTATAACTGTGGAATTAACAAATTAAAGTATAATTAATTTGAAATCAAAGAACTAAGGGAAACGGGATACGCCATGGCGTTCGTCTCGGAAAAATACGCGAAATAGAGTCCGAGTTTTCGAAAAACGGAGTCCGTATGAAGAAGTTACGGCCTTCGGAAGTTTCTGAATTAAGTTTAAAATTCGAACAGAATAAAACAGTTTAAAAATTAAAACCGGGCCCAATTGGCCAAGGCGGGAAAACTCCCGCCTAAGACACCCAGGTCGACTGGGCTGTCGACCTGGTCTAACCAGGTCGACTGGGCTGTCGACAGGGCTGTCGACCTGGTCCAGACCCAGGTCGAACCCAGTCCACCCTGGCTGGCCTATTCTATGTTGGTCGATTTTCTGTGGTCTGCTTTGTCATTAAGGCTAGGTGGCAGGCTCTAATTGGTCCCTCTTGCGAATGAATGGCTACGATCAATCCAAGCGACATCAATGGTCCTAATCAGTTCATAAACTCTATAAAATGACCCTAGACTCTACCTAGGTTTCTTACACAATTCTCTAGCCTCCATTGCTCTCTTCTTCTAATTAAAAATAAAAATGGCGTCTCTGCTCTGCTGGAATTAAAACTAGAAGATAATCAACATCAGCCTAAGCAACTCAATTCAAACTAGAGATTAAAGTTTCTGCAAAGATTCTACAGCAAGTTAAAGTTCTTTCTTTAATCCAATCAAGGCAAGTACAGTTATTTTCCGCTATAAACGTTAATAATAATTTTGATATGTTTTTGATTCTGAATATGAGATTGTATATATATTTTCTTCTGTTAGATCTGTTTTTCTGTATCCCTTTTCTTCTTTTCTGTTTTTATAGCCAGGCTACCACGAGCCTGTGCCTAATCTCATAAGAGATGAACGTATGAACGCAAATTTTGGGATGAATGATGCGAAATTTGACAAGACTAAATTGAATATATGACTGTAGGTCTGAGGCACAAAATATATTGGACATGTGACTTGGGATTGGATGCATAAATTTGACTATGAACATATAATTTATGCATGTTGTATGCATAGTTATGTTGTAATTTAGATCTGTAATTAATTAGAAAGATGAGCATATGTTATAAACTAGTTTTAGACCTATGCATATTCTGTGAATAAAAGAAGAAGAGGAACCACTGTAAGATTACATATGATTTGAGATTTTGGACAAAATGCATATAAAAGTCAAGATTTGATTTTTAGAAGATATGATTTAAAGATTTAGATTGTTGGGTATAGTTTGTATAATGATTCATGACATGAAAAGAAGAAGGATATGGAAAGTTAGGTGTAAAGATTTACATTAATTAGGATATCTATTATTTAGATTACACCTAAATAGGAATTTTTGGATATATGGCATGCATTGAAATTAATGGTTATATTTGGTATGATTTATATGTGAATCTGCTGTAAGATGCTAGTTTAACAAAAATTGGAACATATGTTATATGGCAAATTATGTCCATATTCTGTGCTATGTAACTTTATGCAAACATGGAGTATATGTTGTGAATCATGACAATTATGTAAGCATATGAATTTAGGCCAATTTATGATTGGGCAAAGCATGTAAATAGAACTTTTAGAAATATTAAATTTGCTAAATCTGCTAATTTGTCTAGTTGCCTAAACTACTAGTTTTGTTATATTGCCTAGACTGCTAATTAGATTGAAATGCCTAATCTGTTAAATTTGTCGGTTGAAATGCCTAACCTGTTATATGCCAAAATCTGCTAAGTTGCTAAATCTGTTAAATCCGTTATGTCATATAGAATCTGTTATCTGCTATGTTGATATAATCATCCTGTGATTGATATAATCCGAATTGGCATATATATATTGGGCACGCTTACTGAACTAATTATAAGTGGTTCATTCTGATAATGGCGAGGGGTGTTGATGGTGCGTTCCAACCGGGTCATGTGCGTGCATGGATCCCGGTCTGCCTCTGAGGATGTAAGACGCCGTGACATCTGTAAATAGGTCTGTGCCAATTGGTTGTCACTTTAGGGAATGATACACCCTACTGTGGGGCCGACACAGGATATTTATGTATTAGGGAGCCGATCACTTGGGGTAGGGTTTTAGGGTACGCTTAGTTCTGTCTATTTCTGTTGGTACCGTCTGTTTCTGTTGGGTGGTAACACCTGTCTGTTTCTGTGTGGTACCGTCTGTTCGGGTGGTAAAGGCCCATTACTAGTGTACACCTAATTCCACATTCTGTTTCCATAGGGATAAATCTGTTTCTTCTTCTGTCTGTTTCTGATCGGGTAGTAAAGGCCCATTATTAGCATTCTGTTTTCTGTTAAAGTATTCTGTACCCGTTCCTGCTTCAATTTAGACATTAGGGTGACACCTAATTCTGCTATACTAGTATTAGTGCAGAGAAGTGTAAAACAATAGTTTATATCATTCTGTTTTTCTGTTATATCTGCTACACCTGTTATAGTTACCTCACATCCAGTTTTATGTTCACGTCATATTATTATTATCTGTTCATATGCTGAAAGTCACTGGACTTGCCAGACTTTTTGTCTGACCCTTGTTGTTTCGCCTCCTTTCTTCCGTTCCCCCCCAGGTTGTCCAAGGAGGGAAATACTTTAGCTTGATCCGGATTTCTCTTTGCTTGAAGTGCTTAAAGTATGGCTTGGCTCTGTATAGCTTCCGTTCCATGGGGATTATGATTTTAAACTATGCATTTTGAAGGTTTTGTACAAGACTGATATTTGTACTTGAATTCTGAGATTTGAAAGGATGTAACCATATTGATTTCTGTTTCTAGTGTAATAAAGTTAAAAATTTTCAAGTACTGTTTTATCTGTCTTGTAAGTTTCTGTTCTGTTTACTAAAATACTCCACCAAAGTTAAGGCATTCCCTTGGTGAGTGACCTTAACGGAGGTGGGGTGTTACACTTGGTATCAGAGCTGAAGGTTACCAGATTTGGGTAAAGTTTTTGAAAACTATTTTCAAGAAGGTTTTAAAATGAAGTATTTTCAAAAATTAAAGCTTATTTTGAAAAACATGATCCCCAAGAGCCATATATCTTTCTTTCAGTCCTTTTTGTATTGAACCTTTCCTTTTTCGTTTCAGCATGTCTGAAGCATCTGAGATACCAGAGGGTGTCCATGTACCCGGTTGGTTTCGTCAATATCTTGAGGCTAGGACCGCCGCTGCAGGTCCAGCAAATGATCCCCCTCCTCCACCCCCTCCTCGTGCAATTGCTTTCTCAAAGATATGTAGAGATTTTAGGGCCATGGGTGGGAAGGATTTCAAAGGAACTGAATCATTCGTAGAAGCAAGGAATTGGCTCAAAGAAACTGAGGATCTATTCGTTATCTTCGAGGTGGACGATAGGCAGAAGGTACAGTTGGCAGTATGGCTGCTCAAAGACGAAGCTTCCTACTGGTGGGAAGTCACTAACGCCGAGAGGCCGGTTGAGACATGGATGGATTTCAGAACAAGGTTTGAGACAAAATTCCTCTCGCAAGCTGAACGAAGTTTACAACTGGAAAAGTTCTTATCTCTTAAGCAAGGAAGTATGACGGTCAAGGAATACGTCAACCAGTTCAACCAACTAGCTAGGTTCGGATTGGATTTAGTCAACACTCAGCATAAAAAGGCTCTCCGCTTTGTTAAAGGATTGAATGAGCCACTGCACAGCCTAGCCATGACCCATGTACCCATGGGAGCAACTTACGAGAAATTGGTGGATATGGCACTACTGCACGAGGAAGACAAGGGCCCGAAAGAGACAAAGAAGGAAGAACCACAGAATAAGAAAGCGGGGCCCAAAAAGGAAACACAAAAGAAGGATGAGAAGTCTGAAGATAAGAAGGGGAAAAAGTGCTTTACTTGTGGGAGCTCAACTCATCTGAACAAGGATTGCAGAAAAAGGAAGGGCGCTTGCTTCAACTGTGGGGAGATGGGACACTTCACTAGGGACTGCCCAAAGAGACGAGGACAAGGAGGGCAGGCGAACACTCTTGAGGCTAGTGGTTAGGATAGAAATAGGAAAATTTCTATAGTAGGTTTAATTTATTTATTTATCTGATTATGAAGTCAAGACTTTTTCTCTGATTCTGGTATTTTGATTTTGTAATCGATACTCTGCACTTTAATACTAGTATTATTTCTGAATTCCGCTGTAGACTCAGACCCATAAGGGTTATGGATCATCTGTTTGGGACTGGGGTTTTAGGGATATCTGTGTTAGGCGTCAAGTATGACGCATACATTCTGAGTTTTCGTGGGGTATCAATTTGATGTTGGTTCCGGTCTTTGGGGCCGATACTTAGGACCCATGTCTAATGGGAACCAAATTTTCGTTCTATCTGTACTCGCTTCCATCATTCGACTGTATCCTATCGATCGAATCTTCGAACTTTAGGTAGAAACTAATGGGTGTAAACATGTGTTTGAGACATGTTATGTTTGATGGTTGCAAGTGGATGCAAGTGGTTGCTAGTGGTTGCCCGTGGATGCATATACACACACTAGGCACTAGATCGGCTCGAAAAACACTCTCATACTGCATATGGATGGGTGAGCATTTTTCAATTCTTGTGGATGCAAAATGGTTGATTCAGCACATGGATGTTGCATTTGAGTGAATGGTTGTGCACTCATATAGAAATAATATATCATCAGAATTCTATTGCATACATGTTGGACTCATGGCACTGACATAATTCGCATTAAGGAGGTCGACTGAATCAGTAGACCGCCTGATCTTTGCATTAGATAAGGAACATATACACACACTTTTGCATATGTTCATACAACATTAGAAGTTTTCTAAGGACAATGGATGCTTGTGGATGATGGTTGAGTAGATGGGTGATTGGATGGTAGGACACATTCTTCTTAACTTGAAGATTTCGGGGACGAAATCCTTTTAAGTGGGGGAGAATGTAACACCCCGTGTATTCTATAACTGTGGAATTAACAAATTAAAGTATAATTAATTTGAAATCAAAGAACTAAGGGAAACGGGATACGCCATGGCGTTCGTCTCGGAAAAATACGCGAAATAGAGTCCGAGTTTTCGAAAAACGGAGTCCGTATGAAGAAGTTACGGCCTTCGGAAGTTTCTGAATTAAGTTTAAAATTCGAACAGAATAAAACAGTTTAAAAATTAAAACCGGGCCCAATTGGCCAAGGCGGGAAAACTCCCGCCTAAGACACCCAGGTCGACTGGGCTGTCGACCTGGTCTAACCAGGTCGACAGGGCTGTCGACAGGGCTGTCGACCTGGTCCAGACCCAGGTCGAACCCAGTCCACCCTGGCTGGCCTATTCTATGTTGGTCGATTTTCTGTGATCTGCTTTGTCATTAGGGCTAGGTGGCAGGCTCTAATTGGTCCCTCTTGCGAATGAATGGCTACGATCAATCCAAGCGACATCAATGGTCCTAATCAGTTCATAAACTCTATAAAATGACCCTAGACTCTACCTAGGTTTCTTACACAATTCTCTAGCCTCCATTGCTCTCTTCTTCTAATTAAAAATAAAAATGGCGTCTCTGCTCTGCTGGAATTAAAACTAGAAGATAATCAACATCAGCCTAAGCAACTCAATTCAAACTAGAGATTAAAGTTTCTGCAAAGATTCTACAACAAGTTAAAGTTCTTTCTTTAATCCAATCAAGGCAAGTACAATTATTTTCCGCTATAAACGTTAATAATAATTTTGATATGTTTTTGATTCTGAATCTGAGATTGTATATATATTTTCTTCTGTCAGATCTGTTTTTCTGTATCCCTTTTCTTCTTTTCTGTTTTTATAGCCAGGCTACCACGAGCCTGTGCCTAATCTCATAAGAGATGAACGTATGAACGCAAATTTTGGGATGAATGATGCGAAATTTGACAAGACTAAATTGAATATATGACTGTAGGTCTGAGGCACAAAATATATTGGACATGTGACTTGGGATTGGATGCATAAATTTGACTATGAACATATAATTTATGCATGTTGTATGCATAGTTATGTTGTAATTTAGATCTGTAATTAATTAGAAAGATGAGCATATGTTATAAACTAGTTTTAGACCTATGCATATTCTGTGAATAAAAGAAGAAGAGGAACCACTGTAAGATTACATATGATTTGAGACTTTGGACAAAATGCATATAAAAGTCAAGATTTGATTTTTAGCAGATATGATTTAAAGATTTAGATTGTTGGGTATAGTTTGTATAATGATTCATGACATGAAAAGAAGAAGGATATGGAAAGTTAGGTGTAAAGATTTACATTAATTAGGATATCTATTATTTAGATTACACCTAAATAGGAATTTTTGGATATATGGCATGCATTGAAATTAATGGTTATATTTGGTATGATTTATATGTGAATCTGCTGTAAGATGCTAGTTTAACAAAAATTGGAACATATGTTATATGGCAAATTATGTCCATATTCTGTGCTATGTAACTTTATGCAAACATGGAGTATATGTTGTGAATCATGAAAATTATGTAAGCATATGAATTTAGGCCAATTTATGATTGGGCAAAGCATGTAAATAGAACTTTTAGAAATATTAAATTTGCTAAATCTGCTAATTTGTCTAGTTGCCTAAACTACTAGTTTTGTTATATTGCCTAGACTGCTAATTAGATTGAAATGCCTAATCTGTTAAATTTGTCGGTTGAAATGCCTAACCTGTTATATGCCAAAATCTGCTAAGTTGCTAAATCTGTTAAATCCGTTATGTCATATAGAATATGTTATCTGCTATGTTGATATAATCATCCTGTGATTGATATAATCCGAATTGGCATATATATATTGGGCACGCTTACTGAACTAATTATAAGTGGTTCATTCTGATAATGGCGAGGGGTGTTGATGGTGCGTTCCAACCGGGTCATGTGCGTGCATGGATCCCGGTCTGCCTCTGAGGATGTAAGACGCCGTGACATCTGTAAATAGGTCTGTGCCAATTGGTTGTCACTTTAGGGAGTGATACACCCTACTGTGGGGCCGACACAGGATATTTATGTATTAGGGAGCCGATCGCTTGGGGTAGGGTTTTAGGGTACGCTTAGTTCTGTCTGTTTCTGTTGGTACCGTCTGTTTCTGTTGGGTGGTAACACCTGTCTGTTTCTGTGTGGTACCGTCTGTTCGGATGGTAAAGGCCCATTACTAGTGTACACCTAATTCCACATTCTGTTTCCATAGGGATAAATCTGTTTCTTCTTCTGTCTGTTTCTGATCGGGTAGTAAAGGCCCATTATTAGCATTCTGTTTTCTGTTAAAGTATTCTGTACCCGTTCCTGCTTCAATTTAGACATTAGGGTGACACCTAATTCTGCTATACTAGTATTAGTGCAGAGTAGTGTAAAACAATAATTTATATCATTCTATTTTTCTGTTATATCTGCTACACCTGTTATAGTTACCTCACATCCAGTTTTATGTTCATGTCATAATATTATTATCTGTTCATATGCTGAAAGTCACTGGACTTGCCAGACTTTTTGTCTGACCCTTGTTGTTTCGCCTCCTTTCTTCCGTTCCCCCCCCCCCCCCAGGTTGTCCAAGGAGGGAAATACTTTAGCTTGATCCGGATTTCTCTTTGCTTGAAGTGCTTAAAGTATGGCTTGGCTCTGTATAGCTTCCGTTCCATGGGGATTATGATTTTAAACTATGCATTTTGAAGGCTTTTGTACAAGACTGATATTTGTACTTGAATTCTGAGATTTGAAAGGATGTAACCATATTGATTTCTGTTTCTACTGTAATAAAGTTAAAAATTTTCAAGTACTGTTTTATCTGTCTTGTAAGTTTCTGTTCTGTTTACTAAAATACTCCACCAAAGTTAAGGCATTCCCTTGGCGAGTGACCTTAACGGAGGTGGGGTGTTACAAATTTGTTCCTCCAAAGTGTGAAAAATGCAAGATTTTTGGACATACAACATATATTCCTAACTACAACTATCAGAAGAAACGGGTACAAAAAAAGAAAGAAGACTTGCCTTCTACTTCAACTAACCTTTTGCAAGCTTCATCAGTTGAGCCTTCAAACCGTCCTACACAAGCAGAAATCATCTGAACATTCTCTAGATCATCTAGACTTCTTAGATGATGGACTTCCTTCCAATATTATGTCTAGTGATCTTGAACAATTAGCAGACCATATTGCAGATCCTCCTCCTGAAGAAGACAATATATATTTATCCTAGTTTGTTAACAAAAATGACAATTACCTTCATCATATTATGGGTAAACAACCTGTGCACATTTCAGCTCCTCTTAAAACAACTTTGAGGAGCAATTCCTCTATCAATTGACATTTTTGACATGGAATGTTAGGGGTATGAATACACCCCCAAGGAGTTGGTGATGTATTCACACTCCTAACAAAATTCAAACCAACCTTGGTTGGTTTGGTAGAAAACAATTTAAATGTCTCAAATTTAGATAGATTCATCAAAAAGTTACCTATGCGGTGGAGTCATATAACAAACAATACAACTGAAAGGTCGGATAGAATTCTGGTTGTATAGGATGCTTCAATCTGGAGTATTACCACCTTTCCTTCTTCTGATCATCATATCACTATACATGCAAAAAATACTGGAGAGCATACACATCACCATAATATATGCTAGTAATACTTTACATGATAGACAATGTTTATGGGATCTTCTAGATAAATAAGCATTCATCATATCTGATGTTTAGATACTCATGGGAGACTATAACCATGTTTCCTCATTCACTGGTAAAAAGGGAGGACTCCCTATAACTTTTCAACACTTAGGTCTATTCACCTCATTTTTAAACCAAAGTGGTCTAATAGAAATAAGGCCTTCTGGGGTTGATTTCACATGGCGGAGGAAGGGGATTGCTATGAATCTTGATAAATTTTTAGTCAATAACGCTTGCCTCACAAAATTCCTTAATTTGCGAGCCTACACTTGTTAGATGGTATTTATGTTAATAATATGTTACATAAATACCATATATTAACGGTAGAAGATTTGTGTTAGAATAATCAATATATGGTATTTATGTTAATAATATATTACATAAATACCATATATTAATGGTAGAAGATTTGTCATTTATATATATTACGCATGGTAATATATATATTAATGACAGAAGATTTCTGTTGATGTTTATCTACTATTTGCAATAAATTTCTGTAAATATTGAACTCCTATATACAGGAGTGGAGAATAACGAAATCAAGGCAACAAATTGAATTCTATCATGGTATCAGAGCAGGTTTCGAATGTCTAAACCTCTGCCCTCCCATCCTCCTCTCTTTCTTCTTCTTCGACCATCTCTTTCCTGTTAAATAACCACTAATGCCCGCTATGCATGCCGATGAATTTTTTTACATGGATACCTGTGCCACATCTCACATGACTGCGGATCAAAGTGTACTTTCTTCTTATTTCAATTCCAATAATAATTATCATAATATTGTTGTTGGAAATGGTCATCTAAGTCCAATTGTTGGTCACGGTAGCACTAATTTACCTTTACCATACCCTCCATTTACCTTAAATAATGTTTTGCGTGCTCCTAAACTTATTAAAAACCTGATATCCGTTTGTAAGTTCACCTGATAATATGGTTTCTATTGAATTTGATCCGTTTGGATTTTCTATTAATGATTTACATACGGGAACCAAACTATGAGATGTGACAGCACTGGGGATCTTTATCCTCTCTTCTCCAATAAACAAACCACTCCCTTTATGAGTCATCTTTATCCTCTCTTCTCCAATAACCAAACCACTCCCTTTATGAATCAGTTAGCCTTTACTGCTCTCTCTCCAGATCTTTGGCATAACCGCTTAGGACATGCTGGCGTTGCTGTGCTTGGATCATTAAATCATAAAAATCTCATTAATTGTAATAAGTCTCGTAAAACTTATTGTTCTTCTTGTCCTCTTGGAAAACATTCTAAATTACCATTTTTTGATCCTCTGTCATACACTTTATTACCTTTTGATATTATTCACAGCGGTTTTTGGACATCGCCTGTTGTTAGTTCTCTTGGCCACTGTTATTATGTTCTTTTTCTTGATGATTATAGCAAATTTTTGTGGACTTTCCGTATTGCCAGAAAGTCACAAGTCAAACATTTATTCCAATCTTTTCATGCTCTAATCAAAACTCAATTTGAACGAAACATTAAAACATTCCAATATGACAATGTCACATAATACATTAATGGCACCTTTAAACAATTATTTGATCATAATGGGATGCTATTCCGCCTTTCTTGTCCCCACACCTCTCCTCAAAATGGCAAAGCCGAATGAAACATTAAATCAATAAACAACATCATTCGTACCTTGCTTGCTAAAGCCTCTATGCCAACTTCTTTTTGGCATCATGCTTTAGAAATGGCCACATATATTCTTAGCATACTTCCAACTTAAGTCTTAGGATTTCAGTCACCCACCCAAATTCTATACCAATGTGATCCCGAATATATTCGGTGTTGCGTGTATTTGGTTGCCTATGTTTTCCTTTGTTTCTGACCACTTCTATCCATAAATTGCAAGCTCGATCCACTCCATGTGCTTATCTTGGTCCCGCTCCCAACCATAGAGGCTCAAAGTGTTACGATATGGCAAGTGTCAAAATCATTATTTGTCGTCATGTGAAATTCATTGAGATCAAATTCCCATTTGCACAAATTCAAAAAAACCATAAATAAAATGTATGATTTTTTAATTGCCAATAGTTCTAATTCTTTATTGAATTATTTGCATTCTACTTCGAGGCCTCCAAACATAATTGAGTCCACGCCTCATTCTAGCCTATTAAATCAGCCTTCCCTTACTGGTCCATGGCCTCAAACGAACCTAGTTGCATCCTCTTCTGTAGTGCCACTAGCTCCCACAGGCTTAGTTCCCCAGCAATTCTCTCCATGTGCTGTCAACACTCAGGTTGGTTGACAAACTCAGCTAAGCACACAACCCACTCCTCTTCTTTTCAGTCCAGAAACACAGCCCACGTCTGCTACCCAATCTTACAACTCTAAGTCAGCAGCATCTCTTTCCCCAAATACCTCCATTTCAACTGCTCAAACGAACCAAACCCAAAGCCCACAAAGCTCTCCTCAACCTAACAACCCAATATTATATCGTATGACAACCCGATCAATGGATGGCATTTTTAAACCAAATCCCAAATACACCACCAATTTACACACATCCACCACAAACATATCTCTCATGCCTAAGGACCCTATTAGTGCTTTTCGTGACCAAAACTGGAATAGTGCAATGTTGGATGAATTTAATGCTTTAATTGATAATAAGACTTGGATTTAGTGGCAAGGCCACCTAATGTGAATGTAATTCGGTCCATGTATTTTTTGGTCACAAGTATAAATCTGATGGTTCTTTTGAGCGGCATAAAGCTCGTCTTGTAGGTGATGGTAAAACTCAGCAACAGGGTATTGATTGTGAAGAAACGTTTAGCCCAGTGGTTAAACCAGCAACCACACGAGCAGTTCCTAGTATCGCTCTTTCAAAATCTTGGCACATTCATCAACTGGATGTCAAGAATGCCTTTTTATATGGTTGTCTTAATGAGACTGTCTATATGCATCAACCCATGGGGTTACGAGACAAGAGACATCCGGATCATGTGTGTTTACTAAAAAGGATCTCTATATGGTTTAAAACAAGCTCCTTGGGCTTGGTATCAACGATTTGCAGACTTTGTTGCATCAATTGGATTTACTCACAATAAATATGATCACTCTTTGTTCATTTATAGACAAGATTCAGATATGGCATAGATATTGTTGTATGTGGAAGACATAATTCTTACTGCTTCTTCAAATCATTTGCGCAATTCTTTCATTACTCTTTTAAGTTCAGTATTTTCTATGAAGGATCTTGGTCAGTTATGATTTTTTTGGGTATTGCTGTTACTCATCATGCAATTGGCTTATTTCTATCTCAGAAAAAGTATGCTACAGATATCGTTGACAGAGCTGAAATGTCTAACTGTAGACCTTGCCCTACCCCTGTTGACACCAAGTCTAAACTTAGTGCTACTAAGGATGCCCCATATGAGGATCCTACTAAGTATCGTCGCCTTGCTGGTGCTCTTCAGTATCTTACCTTCACAAGGCCTGATATTTCTTATGCAGTACAATAGGTGTGCCTTCATATGCATGATCCGAAAGTTGAGCACATGACTGCTCTCAAGCGCATCTTGCGCTATATTTAGGGTACATTATCTTATGGTTTGCATCTGCACAAGTCTTCTATTGACAAACTTATCGCCTATACAGATATTGATTGGGGTGGATGCCCAGATACTAGACGCTCCACCTCAGGTTATCGTATATTTCTCGGAGATAATCTTATTTCTTGGTCCTCTAAACATCAGCCTACATTGTCTCATTCTAGTGCATAAGTTGAGTATAGAGGAGTTGCTAATGTTGTCTCTGACTCATATTGGATCAGAAATTTGTTGATAGAGTTGCATGTTCCCATTCAGAAAGCCACCTTGGTTTATTGTGACAATGTAAGTGCGATCTACTTATCTGGTAATCCAGTTCAGCATCAACGCACAAAACACATTGAAATAGATATTCACTTTGTCCGTGAAAAAGTAGCTAAAGGAGAAGTTCGAGTCCTCCATGTCCCATCCCGTTGTCAAATTGCTGATATTTTTACAAAAGGTCTTCCGTGTGTGCTAATTGACGAATTTTGAGACAGCCTCAACGTCCGACGACAACCTGTTTCGACTGTGGGGGAGTGTTAGAATACTTAATATATGATATTTATGTTAATAATATATTACATAAAAACCATATATTAATGGTAGAAGATTTATGTTAGAATAATTAATATATGGTATTTATGTTAATAATATATTACATAAATACCATATATTAATGATAGAAGATTTGTCATTTATATATATTACGCATGGTAATATATATATATATATATATATATATATATATATATATATATATATATATATATATATATATTAATGACAGAAGATTTATGTTGATGTTTATCTACTATTTGCAATAAATTGCTGTAAATATTGAACTCCTATATAAAGGAGTGGAGAATAATGAAATCAAGACAGCAAATTGAATTCTATCAACAAGTCGAATTCTATCACTACACTCTATCATAACTTTCAAGCGATCACAAGCCATTACTTCTAGTTCTAATTCCTACCACCAGGGCCGGCCCCAGGGGTAGGCCAGCTAGGCGGCCGCATAGGGCAACCCACCCGGGAGGGGCAGCCAGGAGGAGGTGGTGGTATGGTGAGAGCATATTTTATTTTCTATTTAAACGATTTAGTTTCTCTATGTATTAAGAGGTAGTAGTAGTTGGGTGGTAAATTGCTTGTTGTGAGGTGAGAGGTTCGAAACCTGTTGATGGGCATATAAAGTTGGGGCATCACTTTGTAATTTTTTTTCCTGATGGATATTTAAAATGTGTATGTACAGGTTTGACCGCTGAAACTTGGGGGTTTCCCAGCTACAACTTTTAAACAAAGTTATCTGCATGCAAGAAAGAATTAATAAAAGGGAATAAGCTTCAACCTAAAGAAGACGATCTTTTGAAACAGGCAGATGAACTTGTTGAAAACTTGGAGAAGGAAGTAGATAATAACTCTACTGACCTAGATTTATACGAAGATTACTTGAAGGAAAAACACAATTTAATGAGATAGCAGAAGTTTAAATCCTGGAGTATGTGTCAGAAAGCTAAAATAGCATGGCTACAACACGGAGATCTCAACTCTAAATTTTTCTACGCTAGGATATCAACAAGAATATTTACTAATAATATTACTGCACTCGTTAAAGAAGACAGTGACTTTTTTTTTCAAACCAAATGACATTGAATAGGAAGCCATTGCATACTTCATTGATTTATTTAATGGACCAACAACCTTAGATTTTCCCAATTTTCACAGGTAGCAAAGTTTCCCTCTTTTATTTCCATTTACCGCCTTAAACATATTTTTCTCTTCCACCCATGGTAACATTTAAATGCTTCTCTGAAGTTCAAACCTTGAATTCATGACTTAAAATTTTGGGAAGCTTTTCACAGGTTAGAGTTCCTTTCCTAATTAGTAATTTTCAGATTGTAAAGACTCTGTTGTTTTTTCTTCTAGCGGTTTTAATGGGCTAACTTAGACATAAGTTTTAGTATTCTATGAATGATTGAGATGTAGATGTAAGTGAATGGATCAAAAAACAAGCAAAAATGAGTTAAGATAAACATGAATGGGCAGTCAGCCTACATAACATAGTGGTACATTAATACGATATATTTAACGTGTTATAAGACAAAATGGAACTGACCAACAAAACTAAATTATAGCCTTTGCTACCAGTGACATTACTATGTAGTTTATTCCATCTAGACAGTAAGCCTACATAAACATGAATGGAGTGTTGAGGGGTTGCTTGTATTTATGTTTGGGAGTTTTAATTTGTGAGATGATTAAAAGTAACTTGTCAACAGGTTATGTATGGTATGCAGTTAGACACTTAGAAGGATTATGGCAGTAAGGATGATATGTATATGAAGGTGGCGTGTGGTTTTGGCAGAGTTAGATGTGGATTACTGACGACAGAAACTTTGTGATGAAGGCAGTAGTTGGTGAACGTTTGAATATCAATTACATCATGGAAGTTGTTGGAGTGGAGATATCCGAATAAGTTACCAAGAGCATGCTTTGTTTCTCAAGTGCTGCATCGAAAAGGTAAGTTGTTAACATTTGTTTATTTAAAAAAAATTATATGTTTTTGATAGCAGTTTTTATTGTATTCTGACGCTATAATTTGTGAAACGAAAACATGTTGTAAGTCATTTTGAAAGCTCAAAAACCAACAGCAGTATGGATTGTGATAATGCAAACACTCCTCTAACTTTTAATTATATATACGCAACACTATACATCAATATTCTTTTCATATTACACTCTTCGGCATCAACCACAACTTATACTAGTATTTCTAATAATAGTTATAAAAATATATACCATGAATCTACCGCTAGTTTGCTAGTATCATTGATTTTTGCACTCATTTATTAGCATCTTTTATGTTTTGGGTAATGAAAGCTATTTTATTTTAGTTTCGAGATTTTTTTTTCCTAGTACAATGGAGGTCGGGATGTAAATATGTAATGGACATACAAAACATATGTTGAGTTGAGCCTTATGTTATTTTTTCCACTTATAGTTAGAGAAAAAAGTAAGCATGTCCGTCCTCATGTTTAAAGAGATAAATTAGCAAGTTTATACCATTTGTTGTCACACAATGCATTTTATTTGCAATGTTACTTGACATATAATGATTGTTTAAGCTTATTGATTTTGGCCCTTCGTATCATTTTCATTTCATTCATATTTTGTTTTGCAACTTACTAGAGCACTAGTGATGTTTTTGACAATACTAGGCCAATTACTTGGAGATGGGTTTACATTTCTTTAGAAATTGAGCGAAGACGTCCTTTAATCCTATTCTATACTTGTTTTTCTCTTTCATAAAAAATACTACTTTGCAAAACAAAATCTCTGCATTATAATATTATATCACTGAATTTACTCATTGCCATAGGTTGTAAATAGGGAAAGTTATCCTTTCGATATTAGTTCAATTTTTTTTCACATGAGAATAAATGGAGATCAATGTGCGATCGCTGCAGAATTTGATGTTGAAATCGTGATGAAGACTTATTCATGCGAGATTCAAAGATGAGTTCATCTGGAAATAATCCGTTTTACATAGTGAAGGATGAGATACAACAATCAACAGACAAATTGTAGGAAACTTTTCAACAATGGCAACAGACACCTTCTGTTGAAAAGTAAACTTGGTTTTAAATGGAAACAAATAAATTTAGTTCTATAAGTAAATGTCAATTATGTAATAAATTCTATCCTTGTTTTAGGAAAGACCAAAATCAAATAAATGATAATAAATTTTGATCTATCAAAATATGTAATAGAATTATCTAGAGAGAGAAGAGTGTAGAACACTGTCATGTTATATATAGACACTTTATCATATGTTGTACCAATCAATAATCAAGCAAGAAAAAAGAATCAAGCAATAAAAGTTTTTCTTTTCTTCCCTTAAAAAATATTCTACTTTCTTCTAATTTGTTTATCTTCCTCCACATAAATTTTTAACAAAGTGGTACCAGAGTTTGAAGATCCTAAGAGATGGCGAATAACAACGTTCCCGTTCCAGTTCCAATGCTTACCAAGACCAACTATGATAATTGGAGCTTAAGAATGAAGACCCTCCTTGGAGCAAATCGTGTATGGCAGATAGTTGAGAAATGCTATACTGAACCAGAAGACGAAGATAGTCTATCCCAAACCCAAAAGGATGAATTGGAAAACTTGAGGACAAGAGATAAGAAGGCTCTTAGTCGAATTTACCAAGCATTGGATGATGACACTTTTGAAAAGATTTCGGAAGCTAAATCAGCAAAAGAAGCATGGGAAAGGCTTCAGGTATCTTACAAGGGGGCAGATCAAGTCAAAAAGGTGCGTCTTCAAACATTAAGAGGAGAATTTGAATCTCTACATATGAAAGAAGGTGAACTTGTTTCTGATTATTTTTCAAGAGTTTTAGTTGTTACTAATAACTTGAAAAGAAATGGTGAAAAATTAGATGATGTCAGAATCATGGAGAAGATTCTTAGATCATTAGATTCAAAGTTTGAACATATTGTCGCCATCATTGAAGAAACAAAAAACCTGGAGGCCATGGCTATAGAGGAGCTTTTAGGCTCATTGCAGGCTTATGAAGAAAAGAAAAAGAAGAAGGAAGAGACCGTAGAGCATGTTCTTAAGACACGAATTGATTCAAAAAGGAAGAAAGTAATCAAAGCCAACAAAGATGGGGCCGTGGTCAAGAACGAGGAAGAGGACGTGGCTATGGATATGGACGAGGTTGGAGGCTCAACCATGACAATAACCATAGCTTCAATAATCAAAGAGGAGAAAGCACAACTAGAGGTCGTAGGAGAGGCAACTCAAATTCAAGGAGTGACAAGTCACGGATCAAATGCTATAATTGCAACAAATTTGGACACTATGCTTCTGAATGTAGAGCTCCAAGAAACAATAAAGTTGAAGAGAAGACCAATTATGCTGAAGAAAGAATTGTAGAAGATAGTACATTATTATTGGCCCATAAAGAAAATGAAAAGGGGGAGGACAATCAATGGTATCTAGATAGCGGCGCAAGCAACCATATGTGCGGAAGAAAAAATATGTTTGTGGAGCTTGATGAAACAATAAAGGGCAATGTGGCGTTTGGAGATGAATCAAAGGTAGCAGTGAAAGGCAAAGGTGATGTTCTTATTAAATTAAAGAATGGAGAGCATCAATTTATTTATAATGTTTACTATGTGCCAAACATGAAAAGTAACATCTTGAGCTTAGGACAACTCTTAGAGAAAGGTTATGATATTCAATTAAAGGATAAAAGCCTTTCCATAAGAGACAGTGCAAGCAATCTCATTACTAAAGTACCAATGTCAAAAAATAGAATGTTTGTGCTCAACATTCAACATGGTGTCGCCCAATGTCTTAAGGCGTGCTACCAAGATGTCTCATGGCTTTGGCATCTTCGTTTTGGACATCTTAACTTCAAAGGATTGGAATTGCTCTTTAAGAAAGAAATGGTGAGAGGATTGCCTTGCATAAATCATCCCAATCAACTGTGCGAAGGATGTTTACTTGGGAAGCAAGTCAAAATGGGCTTTCCAAAGGAGTCATACTCAAGGGCCAAGAAACCATTAGAACTCATACATACAGATGTGTGTGGACCAATCAAGCCAAGCTCGCTAGGTAAAAGTAATTATTTCCTTCTTTTTATTGATGTTTTTTCAAGAAAAACGTGGGTGTATTTTTTGAAGGAGAAATCAGAAGTATTTGAGAACTTCAAGAAGTTCAAAGCTCATGTTGAGAAGGAAAGTGGCCTTATGATAAAAGCCATGAGATCTGACCGTGGAGGAGAATTCACATCAAAAGAATTTCAGAAGTTTTGTGAAGATAATGGAATTCGACGCCAACTAACAGTGCCTAGATCTCCTCAGCAAAACAGAGTAGTAGAAAGGAAGAACAGGACAATTGTTGAAATGGCAAGGAGCATACTCAAAAGTAAGAGACTACCAAAGGAATTTTGGGCGGAAGTTGTGGCATGCGTTGTTTATCTATCAAACCGATCTCCAACAAGAAGTGTGTGGGGGAAGACACCACAAGAAGCATGGAGCGGAAGGAAGCCTGGCATTTCTCATCTAAGAGTTTTTGGAAGCATAGCTCATGTACATGTACCGAATGAAAAGCGAAGCAAATTGGATGATAAAAGTGAAAAATATATTTTTATTGGTTATGACACAAATTCAAAAGGCTATAGACTTTATAATCCTGATACGAAGAAAATAATAATTAGCCGAGATGTTGTATTCGATGAAGAAGGAGAATGGGATTGGAAATCGTATGATGAGAATTACAACTTCTTTCCATATTTTGAAGAAGATGAGATACAACAACCAAGGATCGAGCAATCAAGTGAAGAGCCTACTTCCCCACTAGCCTCACCAGCAACAAATTGTCAAGAAGATGGGAGCTCAGAGAAAGGGTTCCTCGTTTTAGAAGCCTTCAAGAAATTTATGATGTAACAGAAAACCAAGACAATATTACTCTTTTTTGTCTTTTTGCAGATTGTGAGCCCATAAATTTTCAAGAAGCTTTGCAAAAGAAGAGTTGGAGAGATGCTATGGACGAAGAAATTAAGGTGATCAAGAAAAATGACACATGAGAGCTAGCTTCACTTCCAAAAGGACACAAGGCGATTGGTGTCAAGTGGGTATACAAGGTAAAGAAAAATGTCAAAGGAGAAGTTGGAAGATACAAAGCAAGATTGGTAGCAAAAGGCTATATTCAAAGAGCTGGCATTGACTATGAAGAGGTATTTGCTCCAGTTGCTCGATTAGAAACTGTAAGATTGATAATTTTTTTAGCAGCTCAAAACAATTGGAAGATACATCAAATGGATGTGAAGTCTGCCTTCCTAAATGGAGTCCTTGAAGAAGAAGTTTATATCGAGCAGCCACAAGGCTACGAAGTCAAGGGAGAAGAAGACAAAGTTTTGAAGCAAAAGAAGGCACTTTATGGGTTGGAGCAAGCTCCAAGAGCCTGGAATGCTCGAATTGATAAGTATTTGAAAGAGAGAAACTTCATTAAATGTCCATATGATCATGCACTCTATATTAAAATCCAAAATGGTGATACATTGATTGTATGTTTGTATGTAGATGACTTGATTTTCACAGGTAGCAATGCAAGCATGTTTAAAGAGTTTAAGAAAGAGATGATGAAGGAATTTGAGATGACTGATATTGGGCTCATGTCTTATTATCTTGGAATTGAAGTAAAACAAGAAGATGAAGGCATTCTAATAACTCAAGAAGGCTATGCTAAGGAAATATTGAGAAAGTTCAAGATGGAAGACTCTAATCCAGTTTGCACGCCAATTGAATGTGGAATCAAATTATCAAGACACGAAGAAGGAGAAAAGGTAGACTCTACACTTTTCAAGAGCTTGGTTGGCAGCTTAAGATATTTAACGTGCACAAGGCCCGACATTCTATATGCGGTTGGAGTTGTAAGCTGATACATGGAGAATCCAACTACAACACATTTGAAAGCAGCAAAGAGGATTCTTCACTATGTTAAAGGGACAACAAACTTTGGTTTGTACTACTCTGTTTCTGATAATTATGATCTTGTTGGATATAGTGATAGCGATTGGAGTGGAGATATAGATGACCGGAAAAGCACAAGTGGTTTTGTGTTCTACAAGTGAGACACAGCTTTCACATGGATATTGAAAAAACAACGCTCTCTACATGCGAAGCGGAGTATGTAGCAGCTACTTTATGTGTTTGCCATGCTATTTGGCTAAGGAACTTGCTAAAAGAATTAGATTTGCAACAAAAGGAGCCAACCAAGATTTTCGTGGATAACAAATCAGCAATTGCTTTGGCCAAAAATCCAGTTTTTCATGATCGAAGCAAGCATATTGACACACGCTATTACTACATTAGAGAGTGCATCACTAGAAAGGAAGTGCAGCTAGAGTACGTGAAGTCCAATGATCAAATTGCTGATATTTTCACCAAGCCGCTCAAGTATGAAGATTTTATCAGGTTGAGAAATTTGCTTGGAGTAATAAAACCAAGTTTACGGGGGAATGTTGAAAAGTAAACTTGGTTTTAAATGTAAACAAATAAATTTTGTTTTATAAGTAAATGCCAATTATGTAATAAATTCTATCCTTGTTTTGGGAAAGGCCAAAATCAAATAAATGATAATAAATTTTGGTCTATCAAAATATGCAATAGAATTATCTAGAGAGAGAAGAGTGTAGAACACTGTCATGTTATATATAGATACTCTCTCATATGTTGTACCAATCAATAATCAAGCAAGAAAAAAGAATCAAGCAATAAAAGTTTTTCTTTTCTTCCCTTAAAAAAATATTCTACTTTCTTCTAATTTGTTTCTCTTCCTCCACATAAATTTTTAACACCTTCAAACACCAAAAAGTGTGTTCATTTGACTAAAGAACTTACTGCTAGCTCTGACAGCATTGCATGAAAGAAAAGTAGATGAGTTGGAAAAAAATCCCATTGCTGCAAGAGATCCAACTTGGTATGGACTTAATGAAGCTGAACTTGAAAGGCATAGGAGATGGACTAGGTCTATTTATTTTAGTCTTCCTAACTTAACCGTTGAAATATGTTTGCATTGTAGACATTTAAACTGGAACCAAAACATTTCTCTAACACTTAAAATGGCCTGTAAAACTATTTTGTTTTTGCGTTTATTGAAACAATTTTTTTACCGTGGAATGAAAAAAAAAATCAGTTAATTTTCTTTCTTTGTACAAAATAGAAAGTAACCTTAACAAGAAAATCTTTCTTTGTAGCTTTATTTTAAATCTTTATAATCCCTATAATATAGTTGTTATTTATGTATGATATATTAATTTTATTCGAATGAACTTATGAATAATGGTTGTGTTTTTTTTTTTTTGTGTGTGTGTGTGTGTGTGTGATTGAAATGTGGCAGTTTTAAAACAGAATAAAAAAATGATGATATAAGGTAAAAGGTTTGCATACTCAACAAAGGGAAATTTCAACAATATTTGATACATGATAAAGTAAATGCATTTACGATGGTTTTTTCATAATAGAATATTAAAAACTTGCAATGATATCCAATTACGAATGATTCCACACTTTTTGAATAGTCATTCAGCTTCGGTGATGCTCAAAAGAAAAGCAAACTTGAAGCAGCTCTACATAGCAACTAGGAAGCTTCTCCTTCTCTTGATACTGCTGAACAAACCTAAGAAATTCCCTCATGTATTTTCATCAAAATAGGCTCATTTAATATGAAATATGATTATTCCCATAATACGATACTCATGTGGAGTATTTAAACCAATAGATGAAGATTTGTATTAGGTGGCAGTAGTTAAACTTTATGCATGGAGAGAGTCTAACTCTAATACGATATTAAATAATTACATATTATTGTGGAGCTATCTATATAAACTCATATTTCATGTCGAACATAAGGAGAATGGACGATGAAGATATTATCAAATTTCTGTTCGTGAAGTTAAAATTTGTAGCATATTTCTGTATTACAAAGTGGTTTGCAATACACTAGGTTTTATAATTCTAGTCATACTTGACCAAGAAAATGCAGCTTTTGAACTGTGTTGCCAAGCTGTGCATATTCTAGCTGTGATATCCTATGAACCAAATAATATTTTTTTCTTTTTTCATTATTGGGCTTAGTTACAATTAAAACTGTATTTTTATTCTTAAAATTCTGAGCTGGATTGTGTATGAGAATGGATACATGATGTTGTCAATTTCAGAAAGTGTCAAAGTTGAGGAAATGATGTAAAAATAATTGGAAAACCACTGGCACCATTTCAGAAAGTGTCAAATTTCAGGAAGTGTCAAAATTCTGAATTAGTGACATTCAACTACAATATTTCTCTAGTCTCTTATTGTTTGTAGAAATTTGTCACTCATACTACTTAAAACTTGATACTTTATTGCAAAATCACTAACACCATTTTTACTTTTGTAATATTTCCATTTATATAATTGAATTCTATAACAAGTTCATTACAATGTTTTACTTTCCAGATACTAACGCTTATTGCATATCTCTAGCTTGTATTCATCATGTATCAAATTTGTGCAACAGAGTTGTGAAATTTTTGTTATGTAACGACGGTCGGAACAAAGCCCCCCTTCCTTGCACGCATATGAGCTGGCACACAACTTCCATATAACAAAAAGAATCCCTGATGTTACTTGCCTACCAGCTCATATTTGTACACAATTCCTTCAATATATTCCATGATGTGGGACTATTGTATCCAAACCATCGTTTCTTCTTAAGAACATGCGAGGCAATCCTAACAAACTCCCCCTTGACTTGCATCCTGCGAGTATCTTTTGAAAGCACTGTCTTGCCTGCATGACTCAGTCCGAGCCTTCGGCTCCGATATCACTGTTATGTAACGAAGGTCGGAATAAAACCTCTCTTCCTTGCACACATATTAGCTGTCACACAACTCCCATATAACAAAAGGAATCCCTGATGTTACGTGCCTACCAACTCATATTTGCACATAATTCCTTCAATATATTCCGTGATGTAACTCATACTTTATTTTTAATTAAGAAGCTTCTTATACTTTCTATAACTAATTTAGATTTAATTATTGCTCAATGAAGTTTGAGATAGGCAGAGATAAATGAGTAAAATTTTAGATATAACCCAATCGTACCTAACATATACACCAAATTTCAACATGCAAGAATTTATCAAAGATTAATGAGTAAATAAGAAGGCATTCTATATAATTGAACTACAACATAGCTAACACAAGATAATGCATTCGTTAAATATTATTTCTGTTCCTAATGGCTGATAATGTGTTGTATTACGAAAGAATATTAGATGTGTTTCTTCCCTTTAGTTCAACATCGATAATATAATATCTTGTATGGCTTGGCATGTCATTGAAATCGACTGCTACCAACTTTCATGCTGCAAATTGTTGACTAATATTCAGATATTTAACTATCTGTATTGTGGTTAATAATTGAACATGAAATGGACCTATTGCATAACTTTCATGTGATTCTATACTGTTTGATATATGGCTAGTGCTTCATCCATTATATCTTCTTCATTTCGTCTGCTCTTTTCAAATTCCTCATAAAGTATCTGCACATTACAGAAATAGTGTAAGATTTATCTAAATTTTTTTCCAAGATTGAACAGCAATTTCCTACATCAACATCACATAAAATTTTTATATAAATTATGGAAAGTGAGGTTCAAAAATCTTCCTGCATACAGGTTTATGTTAGAAATTTTACAGCTCTGATACCACTGTTAGAAAATTTTAGAAGAAGAAGAATTTTAAAAATGTATGAGGAAGAAATGTTTATTTTTATTTATTTTCTTTCAACTTGATTTCATACATAAGTTTAATACACTACTTGATATTGCTTCACACAACTTCATAATTTATATAAGAGAGAATATCTAGACTCTTTTTTTCTAGACTTTTCTTCTTTTTGCATATTTGTTTAGTCTAGATTCTTCTCTAATCTTATTCTGATAAGGCTATATTTATTTCCATTTATCTAGGCCTTTCCTAAATACAATAAGTAAATTTGTCACATAATCAGCATTTCCTTAAAAACCATGTTTATTTCCAACATCCCCACGTAAACTTGGTTTTACAAATTGATGCAAGATTTTTGGTTCTTTGTATTTTATGTGCTTTGGCAGAAGCAAAATAATTATGCGAGCTTTCTTTTTTTCTTTTCTTCTTCTTTGTCATTGTTACGGTCTTCAATGCGATTACACAAATCTTTGTTGAACTCCTTTCATTTTGTCTTTCTTTACTGTCGTAGAACACTTCAAAAATTATATGTTTTATCTTCCATCTTATTCTCGTTTGAATGAGTTATATATGGCGTATTTGAATTCTTCCAAAAAATCACTTTTGCAATCTTTGACCAATTCAATTTCTTTATTTGTTTTCCAAATTTCTTCAAAATGCTTGTGCTTCAAATTTTCACTAGGCTCTTCAATTTCTCCTTGTTTCATTTGTTCTTCATTTTCATTAGCTTTCTCACGCTCTTCGTCAGCTAGCTGGGGGTCGAAGTATCCCTGTTGTTCCAGCTCCTTCTTTGCTTTCTTTGCATCATTTAGTTTTCTCAATGTCTCTAGATTACGATGTTCTGTGAATGCTTTCTGAAATGTTTCTACGGTTGGATCAAAATCCTTCGAGGTCTTTGCAATTTTCACCAATGCGCTTCCTTTTCTTGTCAGCGCTCTTGCTATCATCTTGAAGTCAGAACGAAGCTCTTTCCCCCTCTCCACAGCTTTGTCGCAGTCTTTGATGCACTCTTCATACTTTCCTATCTCCAGGTAAACAGCGGCACGATTAGTCAAGAAGGAAATATCCTCATCATCAAGCTCCAAAGCTTTGTTATAACGCTCAACTGCCTTATCAAAATCCTTCCTTTTATAAGCAGCATTCCCAGCTTCCTTTTGTTTCTAGACCTCCTTTTTCCTCTCCTTCTTCTTCTTCGCTGTCTCATCCATCATCTCTTCTTCCATAGGCTCTGGCACAGTCTCTTCTTTCTTCTTCTCTTGCTCCATCTCGTTCACACCCTCGCTATCCTTCTTTTCATCAATCAACTTATCTTCATTAATTATTTTTGCATCATCTTTTCCATATATCTTTTTCAAGAGATTCCATGAATCTTTTGCATAGCTTTCTCCAAAAATGAGATCTGAAGCTTTCTCATCGACGTTCTCAGCAATCACATAAAGAGCACAGTAATTATTCCGTTTTAATTTCGCAAAGGTTTTCTTGTCCATTTGCGACATGCTCTAGAAGTCATTACGCCATTCATAGCCATTTTCAACAATCTTCCATAAACCTTTAGAGATTAGCTACTCCTTTTTTCTACTGCTCCATTCTTCGTAATTATCTTTTGTGAGAACAATTGATGAAGAAAATAGAAATCCCATGATTTCAACCTTGCTCTTGTTGAAAAGATCTTCTACCTCTGATACCAATATTAGAAATTTTACAACTATGATACCACTGTTAGAAAATTTTAGAAGAAAAAGAATTTTAAAAATTTATGAGGAGGAAATGTTTATTTTTATTTATTTTCTTTCAACTTGATTTCATACATAAGTTTAATACACTACTTGATATTGCTTCACACAACATCATAATTTAAATAAGGGAGAATATCTAGACTCTTCTTTTTCTAGACTTTTCTTCTTTTTGCATATTTGTTTAGTCTAGATTCTTCTCTAATCTTATTCTGATAAGGCTATATTTATTTCCATTTATCTAGGCCTTTCCTAAATACAATAAGTAAATTTGTCACATAATCAGCATTTTCTTAAAAACCATGTTTATTTCCAACAGTTTATAGGTCTAGTAGACATGTCGTGTCTTTGAATTCGCTAACTTTTCAACTTGGAACTAGTGTTCAGAAAACTGGTTGTCTAATATTGCATGATAAGTGCAAATGACATTTTTGGAGCTATGGCAGCATCAGGGATCATCTTGAGTCTGAATGAATCTGGGAAAAAAATAAGGTGGATAACATAAATTTAAGACCTAGTGATTCTTCGATGCAAGTTGAGAAGTCCATGCACAGTTGTAGTGTTAAGTCCATGGCTTCAAGAATGGAAACTCAGCTTGGCGGTGGATTCGACAATACGCAGGCTGACAAGGATCATCTTGTTGAGAAAAATATAGTGCCAGATGTGATGCAACACTTTGTTCAGGTACAACTTGTTGAATCTCATAATGCTAACTGTGATGATTTAGTAATTAATAAAGTGACAAAACAATCTATATCCATCACCCCTTATCCATATGAATGTGCAAGTCACTGTCCCGTTTGGTTTTGGTAATGAAAATGTCGATGAAACAAGTAATGCCTCTGTAATGCAGTAATGTGAATGGCTTCTATTCGGATTTGCTTGACTCATATAGTAAATCAAAAGTAATTTGTGTTGCTCCTCTTGTGACCGGAAAATGTACTACTCCAGTACCTAAGTCTGAATGTGACATGTAACCTTCATAGTTAGCTAATGAAGCCTCAGACTCACCTGGTTAGAATGACATGATTTTCCAGCAGTAGGAAGCCGCATACATATGGGTTGCCACCTCCATTGTTAGTGCACCTTTGTGTGATCATGAGTGATGGTGATGTATAGAACATTGCTGCAAATTCTGGACAACTATGAGTTCTCTCATTTGATTTTTTTCAAAATATATTTGAGTTTTGTTAATCAGAAATAGTTGTGTTTGTATGTGCATCTGTTGACTGTGTACTAAACCAGCTACCGCAATTGACTTTGTTTTCTTTATTTGATTCAAGTGCAATATCAACTTCATGTTTTGCAAGGTAGTTGTTAATCCACTTGATAGTTTGAGGTTTGTCATGTTTACTAATTGTTTGTTCTCTAGTTTAAGCATTTTGCTTCTGATAAGTTTGGTATCAAAAATGAAATCTTTTATTGCATATTAAAGATTAATGGAAAACACAGTGGCACATCTTGCACTCAAGATGTCAGATAAATTGCTATTTGAAGTTGTAGCAGATATGTGTTTTCCACTTTTCCTAGTTGTAAATCTTCAGCTTTTTAAACTGGGAAATTTTATTTTTTGTGTTTCTGCCACTCATTAGTATAAGCATATTCTAGCTTCATCATAAGCTGGATAACCATTTTTACTGGCTACTTAACTATTTATGTTCTCATGGTTTTACTGGCACAACCAACTTTTAGCTATTTTGATGCCTTTTATCTTTCTCTTTCTTTGCTAACTTTACATTCATTTAAAATTATAATGCTTCTTGAAATGGTGCGTCGTTGTTGGTCTTGAATATTTAGTTTGAGTTACTTAAATGAATATTTTTTCTTAAAACCTCCTTCATGATGCACCTAATATAAGCTCAGTAAAGGTAAACTTAAATTTATAAATATTAAATAAGTCTATAAAACTTAGTTAAATATTATAAATATTTAACTAAGTTTTGTAATAATAATAATAGTAATAATATTTTATGATTATTAAATAAGTTAATAAAAATTAACTAAGTCTTATAAAAATTTAACTAATTAACTAATTTTATAAAAATGAAGAAGTTTAGTTTAGATAAATTAACTAAAGTTTATAAAAATATAAAATATAATCAAATATTCTATAACAATAATAGCTATAATAATGATTATTAACTAAAACTTATAATAGCAGTGCAGGTGATATTTTTGCTTAGAAAATAATATTTACACAGCTAAATATAGATAAATATCTAGCCATTAGCTAGTAATACATTAGTAAAAATTGTGTTCAAAAGCTCTTATAAATAATTCCATCATGGTAATAAATGTGTAAATAAATTTTTTAACAAACAGTATTATTAAAATAGAAGTGATAATAATCGTATCATTTCAATGATACTAATCACCGATAATAATCAAAGAGGTCTGAAATATGTTTCCCAGGTATCTTTTTTAAGTACTATAGTTACCCCTTTACCTTCCTTTTCAACAATTTTGTATCGTCTAAAATATACATACACCTTACCTCCACTTCCACCATCTCAGTTATAAGTTAGCGGCAATGGCTTATGTATTTGCACATCATGCATGTCATTAGCTTACTTGCAAATAAGAGAAAATTATGAGAAATTTTTTTCTGGTTGCAAAAATATCTTGAAAACAACCAATGTTGTGCTAAGGTAAAATTTTATTTGCTTGAATGTGTTCAAAGATACCTTACAATAATGTCTAACTTTACATATCTTTGTTTAAGAACAACAAAGCTTTGGCTAGCTATCCCGGAATAGCAGGCCTGCTCTTGCTGTTTCGAAACAGTAAGACCTTTGAAACTCATACTATATCATGTGCTTGCTGTCTGAAGTAGCAAGCACTTTGAAACTCATACTGCATCATAACTTGCTATTTGAAACACGGTATTATTTTGTAGCAGTTATTATAAATATGCTAATTTTAAATTTATATTTGATCACTAACCGTTAAATTTCATCCATGTATGTGCTGATGCAAGAAATGCACAAGATAACATGTACTTCAAGTTTATTTTGGTAAGGTAGTAAGCACATGAAAAGACTTTTGATTGCACATTTCGTCTAATATTTAGTGCAAACTTGTTTTTGGGTATTGTGGTGTAATGTTGTTTAAGTACCATTTTAGTTACGAACCTATGTAAACTTTGTTTACGAATTGTGTTCAATTTAACTAATGGAAGCGACTACTAGGTGGGTTTTTATACGATTATTTTTCGTTTGATTGCATATGTGATGCAGTTGAAATATGTTGAAAGTATAGTTCAGGGTACTGATATGTGTACAAATGTAACATAATATGAATGCTGTAAAATTAGCACCAACAATTGACAATGTTTAAAACGTGTTGTAAGTTCTTCGTGAAGCTTGTGCATATTACGACAGCATATATAAATTGTTGTGCAAATATTAGTCACAGCGTTTCATAAATGCTGATAAAACCAAAGTTAATCTTTTTTACAATGAGCAATAAACGCTGTTATATAATTAATAATAGCATTTTTTATTAGCTGCTGGAAGTTTACGTGTGAATGTGTGCAATTTTGACGACAAATATAAAATGCTGTATATAGTATTAACAGCTCAGGTAAAACGCTGTAAAAGTCGACTTTTAACAGCATTTATTTTACGTTGTTGAAAATTCCAGGCCTACGACCTCATGTCATTATACATCGCTTATAACAACGCTGTAATAACCTACCACAGTGTTTTTCAATTAAAAGCATTTTCTGGTGTAGTGCCATCTACACTATCAACCATTAGGGACAACAACTACTATCTCGTCCAATCACATTAGACGAAATTAGGAATGATCTAAAGTCTGACTTACTAGCTGCTATCACAAAAACGTTTAATGCTGGAAAACTTCCTCGAGGAATAAAGCATATCTTTATTACCTTGGTGCCAAAATCAGATAAACCCACTTCCATAACACAGTACCGACCAATATCTTGCTGCAATATGTATTATAAAGTGTTAGCAAGATTCTTTGTAACAAGTTCAAGCATTTCTTACCATATCTTATCTCACAAAATTAGTATGCTTTCATTTTAGGCAGGTACATTAGAGAGAACATTTTACTTGTTCATGAGCTTCTTCGAGATGTCAATAAAGCAGGCATGCCTAATTTTTGTGAAGGTTGATCTTAAAAAGGCCTATGGTTCGATCAACAGAGAGCTTATTTGTCACATAATGCATTGCACGAAATTCTCCACTCACTTTATCAACATTGTGTACGAATGTATATCAACACCCACATTCTCTGTCATGATTCAAGGAGTTCCCAGAGGATTCATCACATCAATAAGAGGGATTCGACAAGGCGACCCATTATCTCCCTATCTTTTTGCCATAGCCATGGAGTACTTCACATTCTTAATGAATGAAGTTGCTGCTACCAACAGTTTTTAGCCTGCTTCCAGGACTGATCCAAATATAACACATCTTCTCTACGCAGATGATCTCATGGTTTTCGGCAAATCATTTACTACTTCTGCTGCTACTTTGATAAACTTATTTTCAAAACTCAATTTGTATGCTGGTCTATCAGTAAACAATGATAAAACCAAACTTTACTTCAGCAAAACAATAACTAGTACACATTCCATACAAACTGTTTTAAGCTTTCGTCCCGGAATTTCCCATCAAATATCTAAGAGTTCCATTGTCCTCCACTTACCTACGTGCCAATGACTTCCATTCCTTAATCCAAAAGGTCCAGTGCAAACTTCAGGGTTGGCAACTCAAGCTTTTGAGTTTTGCAAGGAGAGCGGAACTAATATCATAGGTCACTACTCCGATGGTCCTATATTGGTTGTTCGTGTATCAAATGCTCAAAATAACATTGGATAAAATACATGCCATGCATGCTAATTTCTTTTGGGTAGGCGGTACTCATAAGGTTGCTTGGAGCACATTGTGTAAACCCAAATCTGAAGGGGGAATTGGTATTAAGCTCTTTTCCGACTTAAAGCGAGCTGCATGTATTAAACTGGTATGGAACTTCTTGACTAAAAATAATCTTTGGCAGATATGGATGTATAACAAGCACTGTAGAGGCCGATATTTTTGGAGTATGGTGATCGACAACAATTCTTCATCAACATGGAAATCAATGCTTCACATTCGTACAATAGGACGACAACTATTTAACAAAACAATAGTAAATGTCAACAACACCTTATTATGGCATGAACCTTGGAAAAGTTCCAAGTGTCTGGTCGACATCATCGGCTCTAACAGAATTTATTCAATGAAAGATGATAACGAAAAGGTAGCCACGTTAATGCAAGATGGATTCATCAGTCCAACACTTCATCCGATTACTCGTGAGGTCGCAAGGGATATACATAACATACATGTTCGATCAGATCAGAATGAAGATTAATATGAATGGAGGGAAGGAGGAAATTTTACTTTTTCAAAAGCTATGCAAATAATGCGTGCTAATGGAGAAATCAAGGATTTAAGTCACATTTATGCATTATTAGGCATACCAAAAATAGCAGGAGGATGGCTCTTATTTCCTACATGGCACTTTTAAATCGATTGAATATAAAAGCACGCCTGTCTCGGTTTGGAATAGTTACAAACACCTCATGTGTGCTTTGTCAGCATGAAATAGAAACACAAAAATACTTTTTCTTCAACTGTGATTACACTGGATTTATTTGGATTGCTATGAAAACAAACTTAAAACTTCACACTCTAGCACAATTACCATTGGAAGAGGAAATCAAACAAGTTCAAACTGCTTTCAACTCAGCGGATTAGGTGCAATATTTGGCCTATGCTGCTTTAACAGCCACTATATACTATGTTTGGAATGAACGTAATCATTCAAAACAAATCATGTGATGTTATGACTAAACTGAGACAGATTGAATGGGAGATATACTATCTGGTTGCTAACAATGGCAGTTCAACGAAGAGAAATTCTAGGAATTCACGGATGCTTATGCGATGGGGAATTGAGTTAAATGATGGGGTTGAGGAAGAAGAAAGATAGAATCGGAGGAGAAGCGAGAAACGGTGTTTTATTTATTGTTTTGACTTTATGCATACGTATTGTATATATACATTGTATTTGTACGTTATTATTATATTTAATAAAGGGAACCAATTTTCAATATATATATGTATATACACACACTAGACATCTCACATTAGACCAGTCACCTGTAGATGCTGGATTTGCCAGGTGGCTCCGGCAGGGTTCCACTAAAAGTTGGGCCTAATCTTGTATCTTAGTGTACTAATTATAATGACCCATAGCACCTAGACCTATCACATTAATCATTCTTAGTTGTAGACGTTGGATATGCCGGTCGGCTTCGGGCAGGATTTTACTATAAGTAATGGACCTCGTGGCTATGTGTCATTTATTATAATTTAAGTCATTAACTAGCACACATACATACAAAATTCCTATGGGGACATTCAAATTCTATTTCCTAAATTAATGCAATTATTACGCACTTAATATGTGTTAATATTATGCTTATTACGTTGTTAATATATATAAATATATGCGTGAATTATGCGAATGAGAGTAGCCTACTTACCACGTTTGAAATGTAAATCCCTTTTCAAATTAAAGGTGTACAAGTTATTTTCCATATTCCTTTCAATCAATCATAAATATACATATTGACATGTAACAATCAAAATGGGAAAAACAACAATATTATCACAAAACCTGTAACCTAGGTTTGATTTTATTATTTCAACAATAAAAGATAAAAAAAGTGCCATATATCCAATATATATATAATTCCAATTTTGGTATAGATTCGCTTTTTTTAAGTTTATATGTAGAATTTTAATATTTGGACATCTTGTAAACAGTATGTTCAAATACTCCATTTAGAAAAATAGAGATTTAAACCTATTCAAATTTACAATCTTTCCAAATCTTAACCTTTTGCACAATATTACACATGAATTTACACAAACAAAATAAGATGAATTTGACTAATATAGAGAATTATATAACATCAAATGCTTCTCTTTTATTATTTCAATAATCCAAACCCACATACACAAATAGATTGACCATTTCTTCTTATAGACATAAACAAATGGAAAATTTAAGTGATTTGATATTGTTTTATTTTTGTAATAATTAAAATCTTCCTAGGCATAATAATCTAGATTTAGACTAACAAATCATAGAAAATAATAAACTTAAATGACTTCCACTCAGAGATTTTGGAGATAAAAAACAGTAGAATTTGCTGAAGAAATGAATTTGGATTTGGCATATGCAATGAGCTCCAATCCTTCTATAATATATATATAAGAATTAGAATCTTGTATATATATAAACCAAATATCTACAATTCTAAATCTATAGAAAAACCTAGATAAGAGAAGTTAGAAATGAAGAGAAGAGAGGAAGAAGAGATCAAACATTTCTCTAGAAATTGGTAATGGCATAATAGAGGCATGAATAAGAATAGATATAGGATATTGAGTGAGGGTTGGGGCCATATTATATATAAATTTCTGAATTAATTTGATTGATTGGTTACCTTATATTGATAATTCTTATCCCCTCTTATATATAAATATATACACACAAATTTGGATTCAATAAGAATATTCTTTTCATGCTTATCTGCATTAATATATTCCAGATTTAGTTATATTTGTTTATTTGAAATTCAAACCTTTTGCGTCTATATTTACGCACATCTTGTTTTATTAATATCTTTTATATATGGACCCGTTTCTAGCAAATAAAATATGAAAACGGATTAGAATCTCGCCATGAAAGCAACTACAATACTTTCGTGGCCTAATTCCTAATTACTCAAAATTTCGTTTTTCAGCTCATTAGCTTATTGTTGTTTTTCGTTATTTATTTTGAATTAAATTACCTCATGGCTAATTTATGCTTATTTTACGGGGTGTTACAAGTTGTAAGGCAATACTAGAATTTCTACTTTAATTTTAGGTAGACGGTCGATTTTTAACTTGTCGAACATAGCTGCATATAAAATAGACTTAATTTTGTTATAACACTCCACACTTTTACAAGCAATAGTTCTTTGAACAACTCCAGTAATTAATATTCCTTCATGATATGACAATTATGACTTTTTATCTCACTCAATTTATTGTTTTTAAAGTCAATGAATCTATCGAGATTTAACGAAATCCCATCGGGACGTTTTAGTCCCTCAGGCCATTATAGTGGGAGTTCTACTTGCTTGTTACCTAGTCCATAACATGCTTTGTCTTCTTTTGTCATTGGGCTTCATATAAAGTTTGAAATGTTTATAGAAGTGTTCTATGTCATGTCTTGAATTCAAATCGTACTTCTTTCCACTTAACATTCAAAATGTTATCAAACATGCTTTTTTCATTATGCATCATGTCGATATTATGTTGAAGTATGAGATCTTTCCAGTAAGGTAGCTCCCAGAATATACTTTCTTTGCACTAACTATGAATGTCAGATTTACAGGGAATTTCAGTCCGTACTCCAGTACATGTATCTTGGGATACTCTTTTACAATTTTATATATTTCTTCACTTGATCAAATCTATGGTGCTTGCATATTTGTTAGCTTTGAAGTATTTTAATCTCTTCGAAAAGTATGATTGAGATGTAGAAAACAACGATGACAATCAAACCATGAAATCTTCCCCTCATACCGTAAGGAAAGTACCTGTGTTTCTTCCATGCAATGAGGACAAGCTAGGCGAACGACCGTCCTCCAACCCGAAAGCATCTGATAAGCAGTAATACAATAAAAGTCAATAACAAAGAAGCGAACATATGAAAATTCCTTTTTTTTAAATGTCATATGTTTCAACTCCTTCAACTTATAGTGTTTTCAACTCTTCTATTAATGGTTGTATATCAACATCGATGTCATGTGTTGGATCATCAGGTGCCAAGAACGATAATAGTGAGAAACATATATGGAGTTTTCATACACATCCACGAAGGTATATTATAAGGAGTGATGATAATAGACAAAGATGAATATTTATTATCAAACCGATAGAATTGTGAAAAGATACCATACATAAACCAAGTCAGACGTTATGGCTCTCGGCGGACAATGTAGGATACATCCTTCCAAAAAGTTTTCATGCTTCTCCATTCGATGGATGTATTAAATTTCCACCTTCTAGTGATCTCGTATTATGCCTTCGCATATGACATGTAGTGAATTAGGATGCATATAACCTTTGTAGTCTAAAGGTGATGGATAAATAATGCATTCTTTTTTGTGGGAAATCATTTCCTTTCTTTTCTCTAGGTTTATACCTTTCCTCACCACGTATTTTGTAGTTTCTAAGATTAATATCATCTTTCCAATATATCATGCAACCTCTTATACAAGTATCTATTTTCTTGTAAGGCAGAACAAAAGTCGATATTCTTTTTAATGACTGTCACACATATCGAATGGTATATGTTTCTTTGCAGCTTGTACAACCGCCGTAAATCTTGCTTCTGGAAGGTTGAATTTGATTTCATAGTGATGTATTAAGCAATTGTTGATAATTCAGTTCCACTTTTACAACCATTCAGCATCAGCCTCTTAGATGAAGCTAATAAATCCTATATTTTTTCCCTCCTACATTTGGTTCTTCTTCAGTATTGCCGCAATCATTGTCAACTTGACCACTAAGTAACATTTGTAACACCACTACTTTTTATTAAACAATAGTTAAATGTAAAAGAGTTATAAACTAAATATTAATAAAAATAATATCCAAATTGGATAATGGTACTTTCACCATTGAGTTTGTTGTGATTTTCTGATCAAAATGGACACTTGGTTTGCCAAAACCGGAGTTAAGATGAATTAATTATGAATTAAAGAAGAATTTAGAAAAATTGAATAAATAATCAAATGGACCAACGGTCACTGGTGGACCCATCCCATTAGGGTCAACACATGTGTTGGCCCATGGGTCGACCCCTGTGTCGACCTAGAAAGGCGGGTGGGTCGACCCAGGTGAAGAAAGCTACGTGCCTTCCCTGGCACGCAAGAAGCAAATGATAATTAATTTACACTGTTAGTTTTTCTAGGTTGGCATTGTTTTATTGGTTTATCTTAAAAAATAAGCTGACGCCGCATTTTCTTATTCGTCCAATGACATGGCTGAACCAGATCTAATCTTAGATTTTAACGACTAAGGGCATCCAATAAACCCCATAAACAGACTAGCAGAGCCTTTCTCATTTCTTCACATCCATTCTTCTTTTCTAGGCCTATCCTCAAAATTAGGATAGGCCACATAATTAATTTTTTATCGGGTGAAGAAGTTCTTAATTTATTAATATTTATTTTTATAAACACTTCTGGAGGTGGAAGTGCTGCTAGATTTTAGAAGAAGGCCATAGGGAAGCTTTGTTCATCAGATCTGTGAGTTTTATGTAATGTTTGGATTAGTTATTTGCGTAAGAATGTTTAGAAAGTTATGTAATTTTAATTTGCAAGTTTTATGTTTACAGTATTTATATGTTTAGTTTTTTTGTAAGTTACTGTAATTTATTTACTATTTATGCCTATTTCTTTCCAGTTGTTTATTGTTTGTAAGTAATTCTCTTTCTTCTTATCCCCTTCTTTGTTATAGTTTATTTATAATTATATTTATTCCTATTTTTACTTGCTTTTGTTTATTTTGAGTTTAGGCCTTGCGAGTAGCCTAGATCGTTTCCCTTTTTCTTTTTAGCGCTGACCCTGGGCCTGAGAAAAGCCTTTATCATTATTTGTACGATAAATTAGAACAATGTTGAAATTGAATAAAAAAGAATTTTTGGGCATATTGAAACTACTTAAGTAATGTAATCAGATTGGACTGAAAATTAGTGATTAAACCTTAACATGTAATTTGGGGAACATGTAAACTTGAATAAATTAAACTTAATTGGACATTAAGTAATGTGGGGATGTGCTGTATAAAAAGATTACATTAATTAGAAAAGTTAATGCAACCTAGGATATAACATGAGATTATATTGGGCTTATTAATAAACTTAAATGTGTTAATTTGAATTAATAAAATTAATAAGCTAAGATAGAGGGAGTCTGTTTCGGCGGGGTGGGTTGATTTGGAAAGATAAGTGGCTCATAAATTAGGCCTGTTCCGGCAGCGTTGGGTTGATTGGTGAAGATAAGAGGCCTAAGAGTACAATAAAATCCTTGTTTAGGTTCATTCCAACAGCGTGGGCGAGATTAGAGAAGATAAAAGGCCTAATAAAATAATTAATGGGGGCCAAGTCTAAGGGTGACTTGTGTCAATTGCATTTTTTGTTGGAAACCCGTATTAGTTAATATCCCTTTGTTATCATGGAGTCTCACACTAGGCAGATGTCAGGGCACGCTTTACTGAACTGAATAATAAGAGGTCAAATGAGGTGGGTACGGGGACGTTCGTGCGGAACAATGAGCGTGCGTCGTTCCAATTGGGGAAGATAAGACGTTGTAATGCCCGTGACTAATGACTATGTCCTTTTAGTTGATGGGTTCGGGATTGATAACCCTGAATTCCATAGTTGGCATAGGTTATCGTATTTTGGGTAATGAAGCCGATCGGCAGGTAGAAATTAGGTAAAGCCTAATTATGGTATTTTTGGTAATTAGTGCAGCAATTTTTTATATGAATGAGAACTCTATCTTTATTTGTGTTTACCATATCTTCTACTTCATTTATGCATTTATGTCTACCGCTCTTAGAACTATTCATTTATCTAAATGTTGGCATAACTTATTTTCATGCTTGAAATTACTAGAACTCACTAGACGTATGTCTGACCTAATTTTTTCTCCTTCTCTCTTCCTTTCCCCTCAGGTTCAAAGGGTGGCGGGTCACAGCAGTGATTCTTGATTATTCGGTTCAACTTGGATCCATACTCTTTTCAAACTCATGTATTAGTTCAGTTATTGTTTTATGATCATTGTATTGGCTTATGATATGGATAGTTTTTATGGTTTTACTTATGCACTATGGTATTTTCCATGAGACAGTATGTTTGTTTTATGATGATGACTATTTGGTATTTTGAAATGTAATAAGTACTGTGGTTTGACTTGCTTATTAAACGTTTTAAAGTTTCCTCTGTGTTTTATGTTTTTGTCTAGTGAATTTTAGTCTTTGTATTGTTACTTTATACCTAAGCGCTTCATAAACCTTAGCGAATCCTCATATGGGTGACGTTAAGGGGTGTGGGATGTTTCATTTAGTATCAGAGCCTAAGGTTACAAAATCAGAGAAAAGTTTTGAAAAAGATGTTTTAAAAAATAAAGAACTTTCAAGTAAAACTTATTTTTTTTAAACATCCCCTCAAGTAAATTACACTATTCCTTTGATCTCTTTTGAATCCTTGTCTCTTTCTTTCCAGGATGTCCAGCGTTCCCAATTTTTCCAGAGGGCATTCCATTCCAGCATGGTTTTGTGGATATGTTGAAGCTACGACACCTACCAAAAGGAAAGGAAATGCCCTGCCTCCAGTTGTAGCCGTGGTAGTTCCATCCAATCTAGCGGGTAATTTCTCTAAGATCTGTAATGATTTTTATACTATGGACAACAAGCCATTTCTTGGATCAACGAGTTTTGTTGGTGCTCGTAATTGGATGAAAGAGGTCGATCGTGTGTCTATAATATTAGAGCTTGATGACTGGAGGAGGATTCAATTGGTTGTCTGGAAACTGAAAGGAGAGGCGTCATATTAGTGGGATGCAGCTGAGGTTGAGCACGCTGTAGAGACATGGGATAAGTCCAAGGATAAGTTCGATAAAATGTTTTTATTACAAACAGGGATGTAGTTGGAGAAGTTCTTGAGTCTTAGACAAGGTTGTATGCCAATCTAGGAATATGTGAATAAGTTCAGTTAGTAGGCGAGATTTGGCTTAGATCTTATCAATACTGCACACAAGAAGGCTTTGAGATTTGCGATGAAACTGAACCAACCCATCCAAACACCAGCGATGACACATATTCGATAGGATCTACGTTTAAGAGGCTTGTAGATATGACTCTTATGCATGAGGACGGAAAGGAGAGTAAACAAGAGGATAAGACTGAGGTGGCCAAGACGGTTACAGGAAAGAAAAAGTGGTGGCCCAACAATGGTGTAGTGAAAAAGGGAGAGAAGCCAGATAAAGCACAAATCAAGAAGGAAGTGAAGTGTCATGGCTGTGGTATGATAAGACACTTCATCAAACTTTATAAGAAGACAACTACGAAGGGTGCTTGTTTTCAGTGCGGACAGATGGGATATTACAACATGAAGTGCCCTCAAAAGCAGGGACATAGGGCAGGATCATTGGGAGCTCAAGTTCATGCGCTTGAGGCAACTCAGACTTGTGGTAGCAGTCTAGACAAAGGTAGGAAGGTCACTGCAGAAGGTTTAATTTCTCTTTTCGACTTTCCCATTAGGACCTTGTTCGATTCTGGTGCTTGTCATTCTTTCATATCCAGTTCTATTGTTGATAGTCTACACCTATATACTTCTATAGCTTCTGATCCAGTAGTTGTCTCAAACCCCATAGGAGGTACGGCTCACCTATCTATGATGTGTTGGGGTTTGAGGATTTCTATTCTTGGTATCGAGTTTGAATGAGACACGTATGTACTAGGATTTATGGGTTATGGGCTTAGTTTAGGGATGGATTGGCTGGCCGTGTATGGTGCCATCCTTGACTGCGAGAGGAGAGTTGTTAGGATTTTGATGTGCCATGGTAGGACTCTTGAAATTTCTTACAACCCGCGAGGGTCAGTCATGCTCAGTTTCATGGATTCCCTATATGATTCTGTCGACGATCTTAGTTTGGCACCCATCATAAGAGACTTTCTGAACGTATACGAGGAGGTGAGAGGACTATCTCACAGGCACGAGATAGATTTTCGAATGTACTTGGTGGAGAATGCTAAGCCTGTCGCATTACTAGTGCTCCACATGGCTCCGAGAGAGAGGAAGGAGATTAGTAAGCAAGTGGGTGAGTTGTTTGAGAAATGGTTTATTAGACAGAGTATTTCTGAGTGGGAAGCACCAATCGTCTTTGCAACCAAGGAGGATGAGACTCTCATTCGACGTATGGATTACAAAGAGTTGAACAAGCTCATGAAGAAGAATAAACAATCACTCCCATGGATATATGACTTGTTTGATCAGTTAGTGGTGCTTCAGTTTTTTTGCAGTTGGATTTAACTATAGATTTCATCAGCCTAGTGTAGTGGATGACAGCATAGATAAGACTGCTTTTAGGAATCCCGATGGATTCTTTAAGTGGCTAGTTATTCCTTTTGAGCTAACCAATGCACCGTCGTACTTTGTGGATTTGATGAGCCGGTATTTAGGGAGTACCTAAATAAGTTTGTGGTGGTATTCGTTGATGATATCTTGGTATTCTCGAGGAGCGAGGAGGAGCATACCTTGCACTTAGGAGAGGTACTATATAATCTCCTTGTACATCAGCTAAAGGAAAAGTTTTTTAATTGCCATTTCTGGCGAAAGGAGGTAAGGTTCTTGGGGCACGTTGTCTTTAATGATGGTATAGTAGTGGACCCCACTAAGGTTGTCCCAGTTCAGGATTGGAAAGCCCTCAAGAGTGCGATAAAGGCAGGGAGCTATTTGGGTTTAGCAGGATACTATTAGAAGTTCATTAAGGATTTGCACAAATCTCAGCTCCACTTACCGCCTAATGAAGAAGAACCTAGTTTTTGCTTGGGATATGGATTGCGAAGATGCATTTTCGAGATTGAATAAGGCTCTTACATTATCTCCAGTATTGAGTCTTCCTGATTGTATAGAGATAATTATTGTTTATATGGATGGTTGTGGAACAGGTTTAGGTGCAATGATTATGCAGGAGGGTAGGGTTGTCTACTACGTAGGCAGTTGAGGGTGCATGAGAAGAACTACCATGCCCATGATTTGGAGTTAGCAACGACAGTGTTTGCGCTTAAGTCTTGGAGACACTATTTATTATGTGAGAAGTTCAAACATTATACAGATCATTAGCCTATCAAGTACTTGTTCTCGCAAATATCTTAATTTGCGACAGCAACGTTGGATGAAGTTCCTTGCATCTTATGACTTCGAGATAGCATATACCTGGGGAAGAGGAATGTAGTAGCAGACGCATCGAGTAGGCAGAGAATGACTATGAGTCCGTTGTTTGTCGAGTGACAGAGTTTGGAATTTATTTCATCATTCTATTTTATACCATCTACGGATTTTGCACCTAGATTATTGACATTGTTGGAGGTGCGACCTACTATCTTAGAGTATTTTGGGTCAAGTCAGCGCGAGGATCAGCAGTTAGTGGATATCATGGACTGACTCGTTAGAGGAGAGAACTCTAGCTACCTTCTTTGATATTCTATAGATGAGAGAGGGTGGCTACACCAAGATGGGAGATTGTGTGTTCCTTGAGTTGATGATTTGTTGAGATTTTTTAATGGAGGCTCATCACTCTTGGATAACCATCTATCTAGGTGGTGATAAGATGCACAGAGATATGAGGAGGATTTTTCGTTGGATAGGGATGAAGAAGTACGTGGCAGAGTATGTTGCTAGATGTATGACCTGTCAGCGAGTGAAGGTTGGGCAAAGGAAGCCTGGTGGATTTCTTTAGCCCTTAGATGTTCCACAGTGGAAGCGAGAGAGCGACTCGATGGACTTTATAGATGGTTTATCCAGATCGAGGAAGGACAACACCAATATTTGGGTTATAGTCGAAAGATTGACTAAGAGCGCTCACTTTATCCCCATTAAGAGTAAGCGGGCTGAGGCTTGGTTAGCATCAGTGTATCTTAGAGAGATCATCTGACTTCATGGAGTACCATCTAGTATTGTTACTGATCGAGACCTCATCTTTACGAGCGAGTTTTGGAGTAGCCTGCAGGAGGCATTGGGGGCACAACTACGATTTAGTACCTCCTATCACCTCAGACAGATGGACAGACGGAGAGAGTTAATGGGATTCTCGAGGATTTGGTAAGGCTGTGTATCCAAGATTTCATAGGGACATAGAATGAGCATCTTCTATTGGTAGAGTTCTCATATAGTAATAGCTATCAGACGAGTATTGGTGTAACCCGTATTTTTATAACATGTTAAAGTCATAAATCGAGGTAGAATTAAATTTTAGAATAAGAATCAGGGGAAACTGGATGCGCCATTGCGTTTGTCTCGGAATTCTACATGAAATCGGGTCCGAGTTTTCGAAAATCGGAGTCCGTATGACCAAGATATGACCCTCCGAAGTTTCAGGAATTTAAATAATATAAAACAGCTAGAAAATAAAGCCAGAAATTCGAAATTCAAACCCAGAGAAGGCTGACGGGAAAATTCCCGCCCATATACCCAGGTCGACTGGGGAGTCGACCTGGGGGTCGACCTGCCTCCCGAACCCACTTCTTGAACCAGATGCATCCTGATGTATTTAAACTCGTTTTCTGTCCAGATTCGTCTGCCTAACCCTATATAAGCAGCCCCCTAGCCTCATTCTATCCACACCATTTCATTCTGTCCTTATGCTGCTTCTAAGATAATTAAAATAATAAGATAAAAAGGAAGAAAAAAGGACTGCTCCTTCTCCATCAAGACTACGCTTAGAGATTTGCAAATTGGGGGGATTTCAATTAGAACACGATCAATCAATTAGAGATTCAACAATCAAATTCTGCTTTCTAATTCTCGATCCACGCACTATAAGTTCAAGTTACTTTTAGATAAAAGCTGTAAACTTAATATCCATGTTGTAAATTGGAATTGGATCTATGTAAGGTAATTGATTCGTATCTATTCTTGTTCATCTTGGATCTTGACTTTCGTGAATATTGCTTTGGACCTATTCAAGTTCTCTCATGTCTATAACCTTAACATGCCTATGACGTTGAAACCATTGTTAATGGCCAAGGACTATGACTGTGAACATAGGACTATGCCTATGCCTATGACGGTGAACATAAGACTATTGCCTATGACTATGACAAGGACAATGGTGGCTAATCACCTATGACTCTTGACTATGGGAATTATTACCTATGATTATGAACATAAGGCTATTATCTATGACCATGACTTTGAAACTATCACTGTTAATTGACTATGACTATTTTCCTAGAACTATTTTGGATAATTATCCATGAATATTGTGATTAATCGTTTATGGTTCATAATTATGAGATTTCTGCCTATGACCGTGACTATGACTACTGGGATTAATTACTTAAGACTATTATAGTTGATTGTTCATGCCCATAGTTGAATCCCATGTTGTACACCGAATTTGCAGTTGTTGGATCTCATACCTAGGGTATAACTTGCTTAGTTTATTCGCTATTATGTACACCAAAGCCATTGGATCCATTATCCTTGTAATTGGCTTGCTCTTGCAGGCCTATTCTATTATGTCAACTTGCGTCATGACTATCACCTTTTCTTGCTAGATTTGAAATCCTATATGCTAGTGATGTTGTAACCAATTATCTCAAGTTATATCATGCTAGTCTTGTAATCCCTTTTATCGCTTTAGGCTCGTCCCTTCTTGCCTAACATAGTTTCGATGTTATTCCCTTTATTTCGGGATTTGGATTTATTTGTAGTATAGATCGATTCACGTTTACGTGCGATGGGAATACGATTTGGGTAGATTAGGCAAAACATGAATTGGTTATGAACATGAATTATGAACTTGATAATAGGCAAAACTTGAAACATGAACATTGTTATAACTTGAATCTGGATGTGGGCATGAAACTTATCCTTGAAACTTGACACGAACTTGACATGAAACTTGAACATGGTCATGACACTAGAATGAACTTGAAAATGGCCAACTCGAGGTTGGGTTGAGTTTGCAGTGTAAATCTGTCTGGAACTGCCCGGTAAATCCAATTACTGCAAACAATAGGATCCAATGTGGGTAGTTGGTCATATCGCGCTGGAAACCCGAGGTCAGACTGAGTTGTGGTGTAAATCTTCCCGGAACCGCCCTACATATCCAGTGACCACAACAATAGGTCTGATGTGAGAGGTTAGGGTGCATTAATGAATTAATGCCACATGATAGGGTTAAGTCATGAACATGAAAGACAACACTTAACCAACTTGAAAATATGATTGGTAGGGTTAGGTCATGAACTTGAACGACAACACCTAACCAACTTGACACGTGAATTGTAGGGCTAAGTCACGAACTTAAATGACAAAACTTAGCCAACTTGATATGCTAGACTGATGGGGTTAAGTCTCAAATTTAAATGACAACACTTAACCTACTAGACGGAAACCCTAGTTATGCGGTCCGTTTCAGCAGTAACCCACAAGATGTATCATGGTACCCTGGAACTAGGCAGGGTAAGGCACGATTACTGGGCTTATTGTAAGAGACCAGAACGACGGCTGTGTGGGTGCGCCAGTGTAGGTTCAGGCGGGCTATGGTCGTGCACGTGGTCCGGAGTTGAAAAAGCAGGCATTGGGCATTAGTAGGTTTATCTGTGCATTCTTGATTCGTGTTGGTGGTTGGCACCATAGGGCTTGATACACCCTATGGTGGACCTAGCACAGGTGACTACATTCGTGATTGGGCTATATGACACAGACACACAACGAGCTAGAACTTGTAGGGAGCCGATCGAGTAGTGGATCGTTCCGTTGGACCCAGTAATGGGTCATTCATGATATGGGACCAAGGGATCAGTTCATGATTAATATAAGACGTGGGTTTGGGATCCTAGTACAGTTGATGCAGCGAACCTTGAATACGTGGTGCTATACTTGATTTATCATGTTATCTTAGTCTATCTTTCCCATCTTGTCATCATCCGTATGTTTACTTTCAGTTTATACATGTCATGTTACCTTTACCTGTTTTTATACTGAAAGTCACTTGGACTTACCAGTCTTTATGACTGACCCGTTTCCTTTCGCCTCTTTTTCTCTCGTTTCTTCCCCCAGGTTCTCAGGTAGGATACTCTAGCTCTTAGCTTGGATTTAGCTTGCATTCTGTCAGCTCATGTACGGCTTGGTCTTGAGCTATGCTATGGCTGCACGTCTGCTATTTTTTGGGGAATAATTTACTTTTGTCATTATAAGTTTATGCTTCTTTATTTAGAACTTGATGTAATGGATTAATGGCAACTTGTACTTTGGATATATGAGGTTTTGACTCTTTTCTTGAAAGTAATAATATTTGATTTTTAATTTCTACCGCTGATTTATTTATGTTCTGTCTTGTGATATCTCTGTGTATGTTTACTTAGATAATGCTCCACCAAAACTAGTGCATTCCCTTTGTGAGTGACCCTAGCGGAGGTGGGGTGTTACATTTGGTATCAGAGCAGAAGGTTACTAGACTAGGCAAAAGCTTTTAAAAACCTTCTGAAACTATTTTCAAAACTGTTTATAAAGAAGCATTTTCAAGAAAAGTTTATTTTGAAAAGGCTATTCCCTAAAAGCCATTAGCACTTTCCTTTGTTCCCCGTTTGAATCTCTATCTTTTCGTTTTCAGCATGTCTGGGAATCCTAACTTTCCAGAGGGCATGCCAATACCTGGCAGTTTTTGGAGGTACTTAGAGGCTAGGGCCAACGATGCAGGCCCAGCAGATAATCCTCCTCCAGCTGCAGCGATTCCTCCTCCTCCTCCTCGTGGAAATGCTTTCGCAAAGACGTGTAGAGACTTCAAGGCTATGGGTGGAAAGGACTTCTATGGGACTGAATCCTTTGTGGAAGCGAGGAACTGTCTGAAGGAGACCGAAGACTTGTTCGTCATCTTCGAAGTCGACGACAGGCAAAAGATACAGCTAGCAGTGTGGTTGCTTAAAGATGAAGCTTTGTACTGGTGGGAGATTACCCATGCTGAGAGGCCAGCGGAAACTTGGGAAGACTTTCAGATGAGATTTGAGATGAAATTTCTCTCCCAAGCTGAAAGAAGCCTGCAGATGGAGAAGTTCCTAACTCTTAAGCAAGGAAGCATGACAGTCAGGGAATACGTCAATCAGCTTAATCAGCTGGCCAGATTTGGGCTGGATTTAGTGAACACCCAACACAAGAAGGCTCTTCGCTTCGTCAGAGGTTTGAATGAGCCACTACACAGCCTTGTTATGACTCATGTACCCATGGGGGCGACCTTTGAGAGCTTGGTGGATATGGCCCTACTTCATGAAGAAGACGAGAATGGCAAGAAGGAGGTCAAGGCGAATGATTCTCAAAACAAGAAGAAAGACTCCGAGAAAGGAGGCAAGAACAACAACAACAATAATGACAACAAGACACGTGAGAAAAGAAAGTGCCACTTCTGCGGTATTGAAGGGCATATAGTCCATGATTGTAGAAAGAAGAAGATGAAGATCATGCTTTCAGTGTGGTGAAACTGGACATACCAGCAAGAACTGCCCTAAGAAGCAAGGGCAAGCCCAGCAAGCAGGACCTTCTAGGGGTACATCTTTAACTTCTCCTCCTTGATGCTTTGTTTTATCTTGCTTATCTTCTCCATCCTATCTTGGGAACCTTAGGTAGAACCAAATGGATGGAAACATGTATTTGAAACATGTTATGGTTGATGTTTGCAAATGGTCGCAAGTGGTTGCTCGTGGTTGCATAACACACATTACGCACTAGATCGGCTCAGACACGTTTTCGTATTGCATATGCATGAGTGTTTATACATGTTTATGAATGAAATTGAATGTGTTATCATGTGGATGTTGCAAATGGATGAATGTTTGTGCACATATATAGTGTTTATGTGACTAGGATTATTTGCATACATGTTGGATTCATGACACTAAACATATTTTGCATTAAGAAGATCAAACATGCCTGATCATTTGCATTAGATAAGGAACATACACACACACTTTCTGCATATGTTCATATAGCATTAGAAATCTTTTGAGGACAATGATTGCTCGTGAATGATGCTTGAGAAGATGGATGATTGGATGGTAGGATATATTCTTCCTAACTTAGAGATTTCGGGGACGAAATCCTTTAAGGAGGAGAGAATGTAACAACCCGTATTTTTATAACATGTTAAAGACATAAATCGAGGCAGAATTAAATTTTAAAATAAGAATCAGGGGAAACGGGTTGCGCCATTGCGTTTGTCTCGGAATTCTGCATGAAATCGGTCCAAGTGTTCGAAAATCGGAGTCCGTATGACCAAGATATGACCCTCCGAAGTTTCAGGAATTTAAATAAAATAAAACAGCTCGAAAATAAAGCCAGAAATTCGAAATTCAAACACAGAGAAGGCTGGCGGGAAAATTCCCGAACATATACCCAGGTCGACTAGGGAGTCGCCCCCCCCCCCCCCAACCAGGTCGACTGGGGAGTCGACCCCCCCATGACCAGGTCGACTGGGGAGTCGACCTGGGGGTCGACCTGCCTCCCGAACCCACTTCTTGAACCAGATGCATCCTGATGTATTTAGACTTGTTTTCTGTCCAGATTCGTCTACCTAACCCTATATAAGCAGCCCCCTAGCCTCATTCTCTCCACACTATTTCATTCTGTCCTTATGCTGCTTCTAAGATAATTAAAATAATAAGATAAAAAGGAAGAAAAAAGGACTGCTCCTTCTCCATCAAGACTACGCTTAGAGATTTCCGAATTGGGGGGGATTTCAATTAGAACACGATTAATCAAATAGAGATTCAACAATCAAATTCTGCTTTCTAATTCTCGATCCACGCACTGTAAGTTCAAGTTACTTTTAGATAAAAGCTGTAAACTTAATATCCATGTTGTAAATCGGAATTGGATCTATGTATAGTAATTGATTCATATCTATTCTTGTTCATCTTGGATCTTGACTTTCGTGAATATTGCTTTGGACCTATTCATGTTCTCTCATGTCTACAACCTTAACATGCCTATGACGTTGAAACCATTGTTAATGGCCAAGGACTATGACTGTGAACAAAAGACTATGCCTATGTCTATGACGGTGAACATAAGACTATTGCCTATGACTATGACAAGGACAATGGTGGCTAATCACCTATGACTCCTGACTATGAGAATTATTACCTATGATTATGAACATAAGGCTATTATCTATGACCATGACTTTGAAACTATCACTGTTAATTGACTATGACTATTTTCCTAGAACTATTTTGGATAATTATCCATGACTATTGTGATTAATCGTTTATGGTTCATAATTATGAGATTTCTGCCTATGACCATGACTATGACTACTGGGATTAATTTCTTCAGACTATTATAATTGATTGTTCATGCCCATATTTGAATCCCATGTTGTACACCGAATTTGCAGTTGTTGGATCTCATACCTAGGGTATGACTTGCTTAGTTTATTCGCTATTATGTACACCAAAGCCATTGGATCCATTATCCTTGTATTTGGCTTGCTCTTGCAGGCCTATTCTTTTATGTCAACTTGCATCATGATTATCACCTTTTCTTGCTAGATTTGAAATCCTATATGCTAGTGATGTTGTAACCAATCATCTCAAGTTATATCATGCTAGTCTTGTAATCCCTTTTATCGCTTTAGGCTCGTCCCTTCTTGCCTAACATAGTTTCAATGTTATTCCCTTTATTTCGGGATTTGGATTTATCTGTAGTATAAATCGATTCACGTTTACGTGCGATGGGAATACGATTTGGGTAGATTAGGCAAAACATGAATTATGAACTTGATAATAGGCAAAACTTGAAACATGAACATTGTTATAACTTGAATCTGGATGTGGGCATGAAACTTACCCTTGAAACTTGACATGAACTTGACATGAAACTTGAACATGGTCATGACACTTGAATGAACTTGAAAATGGCCAACTCGAGGTTGGGTTGAGTTTGCAGTGTAAATCTGCCTGGAACCGCCCGGCAAATCCAGTTACTGCAAATAATAGGATCCAATGTGGGTAGTTGGTCATATCGCGCTTGAAACCCGAGATCAGACTGAGTTGTGGTGTAAATCTGCCCGTAACCGCCCGGCATATCCAGTGACCACAACAATAGGTCTGATGTGAGAGGTTAGGGTGCATTAATGAATTAATGCCACATGATAGGGTTAAGTCATGAACATGAAAACAACACTTAACCAACTTGAAAATATGATTGGTAGGGTTAGGTCATGAACTTGAACGACAACACCTAACCAACTTGACACGTGAATTGTAGGGCTAAGTCACGAACTTAAATGACAACACTTAGCCAACTTGATATGCTAGACTGATGGGATTAAGTCTCGAATTTAAATGACAACACTTAACCTACTAGACGGAAACCCTAGTTACGCGGTCCGTTTCAGCAGTAACCCACTAGATGTATCATGGTACCCTGGAACTAGGCAGGGTGGGGCACAATTACTGGGCTGATTGTAAGCGACTAGAACGACGGCTGTGTGGGTGCGCCAGTGTAGGTTCATGCAGGCTATGGTCGTGCGTGTGGTCCGGAGTTGAAAAAGCAGGCATTGGGATCAGTAGGTTTATCTGTGCATTCCTGATTCGTGTCGGTGGTTGGTACCATATGGCTTGATACACCCTATGGTGGGCCTAGCACATGTGACTACATTCGTGATTGGGCCGTATGACACAGACACACAACGAGCTAGAACTTGTAGGGAGCCGATCGAGTAGTGGATCGTTCCGTTGTATCCAGAAATGGGTCATTCGTGATATGGGGCCAAGGGATCATTTAATGATTAATATAAGACGTGGGTCTGGGATCCTAGTATAGTTGATGCAACGAACCTTGAATACGTGGTGCTATACTTGATTTATACTTGATTTATCATGTTATCTTAGTCTATCTTGCCCATCTTGTCATCATCCGTATGTTTACTTTCACTTTATACATGTCATGTTACCTTTACCTGTTTTTATACTGAAAGTCACTTGGACTTACCAGTCTTTATGACTGACCCATTTCCTTTCGCCTCTTTTTCTTTCGTTTCTTCCCCCAGGTTCTCAGGGAGGAAACTCTAGCTCTTAGCTTGGATTTAGTTGCATTCTGTCAGCTCATGTACGGTTTGGTCTTGAGCTATGCTATGGCTGCACGTTTATTATTTTTTGGGGAATATTTACTTTTGTATAAACTTCTTTATTTAGAACTTGATGTAATGGATTAATGGCAACTTGTACTTTGGATATATGAGGTTTTGACTCTTTTCTTGAAAGTAATAAGATTTGGTTTTTAATTTCTACCGCTGTTTTATTTATGTTTAGTCTTGTGATATCTCTGTGTATGGTTACCTAGATAATGCTCTACCAAAACTAGTGCATTCCCTTTGTGAGTGACCTTAGCGGAGGTGGGGTGTTACAATTGGTATAGCTCCCATACAGGCACTATACTGACGACCCTATGGATCACCTACATGTTGGTGGGAGTCCACGAACAGACTTCTACTTAGACCTGATATGGGTAGAGAGACGTTAAAGAAGATAAATTTGATCTGGAGGTGGATGAGGGAATCTCAGGACAAGCAGAAGTCGTACGCAGATCAACGGAGGAAAGATCTAGAGTTCAAGGTAGGAGACATGGTATTTGTAAGGTGTCACCTTTGAAGAGTGGTGCTCGGTTCGACTTACTAGGGAAGTTGGCACCGAGATTTGTAGGGCCATTACCTATAGTAGAGAGGATTGGTTTGATGGAATACAGAGTTAGACTACCAGAGAGATTGGCAGAAGTTCATGATGTATTTCATGTTTCACACTTGAGGAAGCATTTACATGATTCTGTGATAGTAGTAGAGCCGAGTACTCTAGAGGATATGGAGGTAGGGAGGGAGGCATCAGTCAAGAGAGTTCCTACTTGGTTACTAGGATTTGAGTGAAGAAGCTACAAAATAAAGAGATCAAGCTAGTTAAGATTCAATGGGGAAAAGACAGTGACGACGCGACTTAGGAACCAGAGGATAGGATTCACACTTCTTTTTTGTTTCTCTTTGAGAGTATGCTCTTAACTCTTTTCTAAGCTTTGAATTTGAATCTATTTTTTCTATCGCTTGAATCATAAGTCTTAAGTAAAAGCCTATGGATGGTAGGAAATGATTTAAAACATGTTAATATAATATGTTATGGTTGAATGGATTCACATGGATGCAAGTGTTTACTAGTGGATGCATACACACATACACACATACTAGGCACTAGTTAGAGATTGGTTGAACTAGGACACTTACATAATTGCATATGGATATTTGTGCATTTATTATAGTTGTTATGGATGAAATATGGTTGAATCATCACTTGGATGTTATACTTTGATGAATGGTAGTTACACGCATATAGAGTTTTATATGTATCACTAGGGTTTCTTTACATACATATTGAATGCTTGGCACATACATGAATTGCATTAAGGAGGTCAACTAAATCAGTGGACGACCTGATTCTTGCATTAGATTGGAGACATATACATAACACCTTTGAATATGTTCATGAAAAGCATTAGAAAATCTAAGGACAATGGATACCAGTGTTTGATAGTTGAGTAGATGGTTGTAGATAATGGTTGATAACATTCTTCTAGCCTTGGAGATTTCGGGGACGAAATCATTTAAGGAGGGAGAATGTAATATCCCGAATGTTTAATAAATAATAATTAAATGTAAAAGAATAATAAAATAAATATTAATCAGAATAATACTTAGAATTGGACAACTGGACTAACAACACTGATCCGTTGTAATTTTCTGATCAAAATGGATAGTTGGTTCGCCAAAATCGGAGTTAAACTAAATTAGTTATGAATTAAAAAAGAAATCAGAAAAATTAAAAAACAACTAATGGTACCAAAGGTTACTGGGCGACCCAGCCCCATCTGGGTCGACCCCTCTAATGACCCAGGAAGGCGGGTGGGTCGACCAAGGTGAAGGATGTTGTATTTGCCTGGATCGCAAGCAACGAACGATAATTATTTTACACTGTTAATTTTTTAGAGTAGGCATTGTTTAATTGGTTTATTTTAAACCATAGGCAGACATGGCGCTTTCTGATTAGTCCGATGACATGGATGGACCATATCTAATTTTAGATTTGAATAGCCGAGGACATCCAGTAAACCCTATAAATAGACTAGTAGAGCCTCTCTCATTTCTTTACATCCATTTTCTCTTCTCTCTTCTTCTACTTCTTCCCCAGGCCTATCCACAAAATAAGGAAATGACACATAACTTAATTTTTATAGGGTGAAGAAGTTCTTAAGTTTTAAATATTTATTTTTATAAACACTTCTGGAGGTGAAGGTTCTAGTAGATTTTAGAAGAAGGTCACAGAGGAAGCTTTGTCAGATCTGTGAGTTTTATGTAATTTTTAGATTATTTATTTGCGTAGAAATGTTTATACAGTTAAGTAGTTTTAGTTTGCAGGTTTTATGTTTACAATATTTATATGTTTATTTTTTCTGTAAGTTACTGTAGTTTATTTACGATCTATTCTTATTTCTTTCCATTTGCTTATTATTTATAAGTAACTCTCTTTCTTTTTATCCCCTTCTTTGTTATAGTTTATTTACAATTATGTTTATGCCTATTTTTACTTGCTTTTGTTTATTTTGAGTCTAGGCCTTGCGAGTAGCCTATACTATTTCCCTATTTTTAGCGTGTATCCTAAGCCTGAGAAGAGACTAGATCTTTATCATTATTTGTGCGTTAAATTGGAATAATGTTGAAATTGAATAAAAAGGGATTTTGTAGGAATTTTTTTTGCCATAGCCGACCGATTTTTATAGTGTTCCTTAACACTCTTTATTATGACTAATAATAAAATTACAATACATTACAGGTGATTGTAGTTAGTAGTCAGCTAATTTGTTTTTTTAGGTGGACCGTCCACTACCAACGGCATTTACGGTGGGTCATCCACCAAATCTATCATATATTACAGTACGGGAGCTAGCTAAGTGTACTAGACTACTATCTTGCTCTCCGCAGGAGGCATATTACATACTGAACACAGTAAATTACATGGAAAACAATACATAAGCAAGTGCTGAGTTAACAACATCACATGGTAGATTACATGAGCCAAACCAAAAGAAAATAAAATGGTAGTACTAAGGCCTGGTTGTCCTATCATCTCGAGCTACACAAAGAGCATGGCAGCCTATTCCATACAACTATTGCAGCATGGGTACAAGGACAATTTGAGAAGCTTTGCAACAGTACATACAAGAGCTCCACAATAAAGCAGAAACTCCAGTTACATCTAACAAGCATCAGCAGTGATAATACAGAGCATCACATCCACAAGAAACATGGTGCTTCCAAAGGAAAGCTTCATGAGAAGTCCTTCTTAAGGTCCAAGAAAGCAGTTAAAAGAGAATGAACGAGTAGCACCGTAAACAGTGGACACAATAAGACCAGAACACAAACAATAGTAACCCATTCTTGGACCAATAAATAACATAACTGCCTCGAATGACAAGTAAAAGCATTGGTGTGAACATTCAGGCAAATCATCATCGTAAAATACAACTATGGTCAATGCTAAAAGCATCACGTGTATAATCGAAAATCATAGCAATGATCAAAATGTCAAAAAACCAATAATATACCACAAACAGTCGAATTAAACCCAAAATTTGAAGACCCAAAGCTTAATGATTTCAAACTCCAGTGATAAGAACCAACACTATCGAATTCATTTCTGCTTGCGAAACCATTACTAAGAATAACTCACCGAGATAGAGCAGAGATCTGCAAATAACAACCTTCAATTTGCTGATAAACAGTCACATGCAATGGCACAATTGCAACCAAGTATAGTTTAGTACAATAATTTGGCAACTAGAAAAGCGTATAGCGAATCGCGATACCTACACTATAAAGAAAGAGAATGCTGAAGCAATGGAATCGTCGCGTGGATCCAAACAACCAGGCACTCGCAAGTCGAAACTAGATCTGGAATCCAAAAGAAGCCACCACGCCGGAACTCAGTAGGACGTATGAATGAGAAAAGGTAAGGAGTGTAGTTGAGGATGGAAATTAAGGGGAAAAGTGGAGGCTTATATCTGATTGGGTTTAGATCTGAAAAAAATGTACACGGGTATGGAGAATCGCACGCACTACGAAAATAAGGTGGAAGGAAGCATGTAGAAAGAGAAAATCGCAGGAGAGAGGTAGAGAAATGAAGAACTGGTGGAGATTAGAGACTTGTGGAGGAAGAAAGTTGTAGTGACCTTGTCGCCATTAACATGAAACTCCACACCAAAACCCGATGATTTTTTTTGGGCATATTGAATCTGATTAAGTATTGTAATCAGATTGGACTGTAAATTGGGGATAAAAACTTAACATGTAAATTGGAATAAACTGAATTTAATTGGACAATAAGTAATGTGGGGACAGGTTGTATAAAAAGATTACATTAATTAGAAATGTTAATACAACCTAGGATATAACATGGGTTATATTGGGCTTATTAATAAACTTAAACGTGTTAAGTTAAATTAGTGAAATTAGTAAGCTAAGATAGAGAGAGTCCATTCCGGCAACGTGGGGCTGATTGGAAAAGATAAGTGCCTCATAGATTACGTCCGTTTTGGCAGTGTAAGGCTGATTAGGGAAGATAAGAGGCCTAATAGTATAATAACAATCTAGTTTAGGTCCTTTCCGGCAGCGTGGGGCAGATTGGGGGAAGATAAGAGGTTTAACAAAATAATGAATCGGACCAAGTCTAGGGGTTACTTATGTTAATTGCATTTTTGGTTAGGAACTGGTATGAGTCGGTATCCCTTTGTTATCATGAAGTCTCACACTAGGAAATGGCTAGGGTACGCTTTACTAAACAGGAAAGTAAGATATTCAAACGAAGTGGGTACATGCGCATTTCGGGGGAACGATGAGCGTGCATCGTTCCAATTGAGAAAGATAAGTCGTTGTAATGCCTGTGATTAACGGCTATGTCCTTTTAGTTGATGGGTTCGGGATTGATAATCCCGAATTCCATAGCTGGCATAGGTTATCACATTTTAAGTAAAATAGGAAATCGACGGATAGAAATTAGGTATAGCCTAATTACGATATTTGGTAATTGGTGCAGCAGTTTTGGATATGAATGAGAAGCCTATCTTTATTCGTATTCACGTTACCTGCTATTTCATTTATGCTTCTATGTCTATTGCTCTTAGAACTATCCATTAATCTAAATGCTTCCTTAACTTATGATCATGCTAGAAATTACTAGAGCTCATCAGATGTATGTCAGACCTAGTTTGTTTTCTCCTTCTTTCTTCCTTCCCCCTGGTTCGAAGAGTGGTGAGTCTCAGTAGTGATTCTTGATTATTCGGTTCAGCTTGGATTCAGACTCTTTTCAGACTCATGTATTGGTTCAGTTCTTGTTTTCTGACCATTGTATTGGCTTATGAGAGGAATAGTTTTTATGGTTAATTTACTTAGGTAATCTAATATTTTCCATGAGATAGTATGTTTGTTTTACGATGATGACTATCTGGTATTTGGAAATGTAATAAGTAATGTGGTTTGACTTTCTTATTAAATAAATGTTTTAAAGCTTCCACTATGTTTTATATTTATGACTTGTGAATTATAGTCTATGTATTGTTACTTTATGCCTAAGCGCTTCATAAATCATGGTACATCCTCATATGGGTGACGTTAAGGTGTGTGGGGTGTTTCAACATTGACCGTGCTGCATCTTCCTCCATATCTTCTACCGGATTCGTCGTTTCGACCTCTGACATTACAGGATTTGCTATAGATGCAACAAGTTCTCCATTAAGATCTCACAGATAATAATCTGGCATAAAACTAGATTTATAAAATGTATTTTAACTGTGTCTGGTATCCAAAACCTCAACAGTTTGCTCCTACTAAAACGACAACGAATTTTCTCGTTATTTCAATTATTAGATACTGTGAATCTAATAAATTCGTTTACACCATTATAGAAATGTGCTTTCACCAACCCTTTCATTTTTGTTCTAACTTCATGTATCCTACTACGGTTGACACAATAATCAAATACTTTTCCTGATTTGAAAATATATGTTCGTAATTTCGATAAAACACACATATATATTCGATATAAGGTACACTAAGGTCGCTAGGGTACAACCAAAAGTCTCACACATTACTCCTCTAAAAAATAGTAAACATTTTGGCATTAAAGGCTTCACACACCACATTTCTCTCTAAATTTCGACAATATTTCGCTTTACTTCTCTTTTACATATCAGTTGCATCCAAAGGGCATATCTTTTTTGTAGTATTCTAAAAATAAATAAAGCCTTTTGAGACTAAAGGCTTTACACACCACACCTCTGACATATCTCGACAACACTTAACTTTACTTCACTTTTCTTCTCTTCAACGCATAAAATAGTACTTACGACTTATCAAACAATGTTATAGTCACTTTGAAAATTAAGTAAAAAAAATGATTTTAGAGAAATATTCAATTTCTAATGTTCTTTTTTAACTACCTAAAAAAAATCAATTTTATCGTAGTATTTATTGTTGCCATTTTCATGCTTTATTTTTTTAGAAAATAAATTTCACCACATTATATATTAGACATAAGTTATATTTATTTCTGGACTATTTAAAAAATCAATTTCACTATAGTATTCATTGTTGTTATAATCAATTCAGTTTTTTTTTTTTTAAACCAAATTTAGTAGGATATTTATTCTTGTATATTTATTTTTTGATTTCCTAAATATTTTTTTAAAACTATTTAAATAGAATATTCATTCTTTTAATATTCATTTCCTAACTTTTTCATGAAATTTATTTTTGGTATAATATATGTTATTGCAAAATTGGTTGTTTAATTTATTAGAAATTTGATTTTGATAGAATATTTGTTATTGCTAAATTTATTTTTGAACACTATAGAAAATCAATTTCATTGCGGTACTTGTTATTAAATTTATTTCTTAACCTTTTACAAAATCGATTTTAGTATAATATTCCTTACCTTTTTATTAAGAAACTTTAGACTTTAGAAGTTATTTTAAAATTCACATAATAATTGACTTTTTGCATAAAATAAATCAAGCATTATATTATGCCTAACAATCGCGTAAACTTATGAATAAGCATATTAATCAATAATTATATGCCATCTTTGGAATTTAAATCAAACATAATTTTGAATTACATATTAAAAAATAAACTACTACTTACCATCCTCAAATCAGGCAACTCATAATATTTCAACAACTAGTTCACAATATTTATCGATTTCTAATCGATTATCAACTAATTTTCAAACTTAAGGGTTCAATTATATTTCCAAATCAACTAATAATCCACCGTTATTCTTAACTAACATATAATACCCATACTCAAATCCGCAAACATCAAAATTTTATAAAAAATATTCTTGATCTTTATACCTAAAATTACAACTAATTAACATAACAAAATTTTATAAAAATTAAACCTAAGCTTTAAAATAACAAGAATTTAACCTTAAAATAGAAGAGGAGAGGAGAGGAGAAGACAACCGATCTGCAAGAAAGAGGGAGGTAAGCTTTGGGACGCGGTGGCAAGTGGTGTCAAATGGAGAAGCTCGACGGCAGTTCACCTAGTTTTTTTTGGTGTGTTGTGTTTGTTCATTGGAATGGAGTGAAAGCGGAAGTTCTGGCTTTAGTTCGCGGGCACAGGAACGAAGCTAGCACTTTGATGAAAGGGCGAAAGGGCATTTGTCTAAAATATTTCATGAAATCATTGGTTTACAAGCTTAATTTGTACAGAATTTTGAAAGTGTATTGTTTATTTTAGTATCTGTTGAAATCAAAAATTGATGCAACATTCCAAGGTGTTTATGTAATAGTAGGACTTCACAAAAGTAGGATTTGAAAATATGGAGCCATGAAATATAAAAGCAAGTAAAAACACGGGAATTTGGAGTGGTTTGGCCTAGAATCGGCCTACGTCCACTATGGAAGCAATTTTCATTATCACTTTTGAATTTACAAAGTACATGATTTCCTTCATTTCACTCATTTTACTCTTTTATAACGATCTCCTTTATTTCTCTCTTTTTTGCTCTTGATTTCACGTGAATTCATGAAGGAGTCGACGAAATTTGAATTGTGATGGTTGATGTGTAGATCATCAACCATTTGACAATTAGATGATCTTCATTGGTTCCATGATGATTTTGTGTTAGATATAGGCTTGTGAAATAATTAATGGAGGTTCGTGTTAGATCTAGGCTTGAGAGAGAATCAATGGAGGTTCGAGAAGTTTAGAGTGGTGGAGAAATGAAAATGGCAACCCTTTGAGGTAGAAATTTCGGTTCTTTGAATGATAGAGAAGTGGGTTATTTATAGGTGTAGTTTGTAGGTAGTGGAAAAGATGAAAATATGGTGTACAGGCTATGGATCGATCGTAAAGATATTTACGAAAATGCCACTGGATTTATTTGGGCCCGATCCATACTATTTAAAAAACTACCACCGGATATATTTCACTACCCACCCATGATACTTTACTGCCGATCCATGCAGTATTAAAAGGTACCGATCCATCACATTTACTCCTTTGGCATTGTGTTATTTTATGGTCGATCCATCCATGTATTAATCCTTCTGATCCATCGTTTGAGAAAATAAAGACCGACCCTTTATCTAAGGGATGCTGCTTCGTTCATATATGTTTATACTTCATTGTGTTCATATTTGTACATGCGTTGACCATGCTATGCTGACGTGTCTCGTTCTATATAAATAATTACCACTAATCCATTATTTTCTTTTACTCTGCATAACGTTCTGCCAGGGCCATTCTACATGCCTGGTCCATGTGTACATTTTCACTGTCGATCCAACTTTTGTATTATGATCCTCCGTTTGCACACATCTTTCCATGACAAACATCATGCATGACTCGCATGTTACAGGAAGAATCCACGTGGCCTTCATATAAAAGCTTTGTTGCCTTTAATTATACTACTTCATGTTGTTTTGTATATAACTGTCCACCCCTAGATGTGGCCACGTTGCTTTGTACAGATCCATATATTTCTGTAACAACATTTTGTCTTCATGCAAATTTTCTTTAGGTAAGAAAGCATGCCATTAGATAACGTTTATTCCTGGTCTACGTGGAGAATTATCCTTCATAATTCACATTGGAAACTATTCTGTCACACAACAAGATTCACGGTTGTGAGCCATACTTCATAATTTTCATCTGAAATGAATACTGGAAGGGACTTGGAATAATTTTCATAAAATCTAGAAATACAGTGAGCGATCCATATTTTATAACGGGGCTCACCGATTCACTAGCTAATATATGTACGATCCATCACCAGTGAAGGCGCCCAATCCATTAGCTGACAACCGATCGATCCATGCTACAATTTTACGTTCGACCCATGCACAAAATTCTCCCCCGATCCATCATATAATTTACCCCCCACCCATATTAAAACATCACCCAATCCATCCTTTTATAAATGATTTATCACTCTTGTGTTTAATAGAACATGATTTTTACACCACGTTTTATAACAGAGTTAACATTTGCCCCTCGAAATTAATATTTTTACTTGTGAAAAATATAAACTTTGAAATGACTACCATAACCGATGTTAACACACAATGATAGATCATTTATACTTATTTTTGATGGATAGGAATTTTTTACTATACATATAGGTCGAGTGCCTATTGTACTTTGGATCGTAACATACCATTTTAAAATTCATGTATGTATCAGACACTTTCTTATGCATTAGAAATTTTTTTTGATAGTGGATTAGATACGGGTTAACTTTGGAGAATCAGTTTCCTGGTCACTGGCATTTCAGCTGTTGAATTAGAGGTTAGACTTTTAGAGTCTGAGTTGTATCTTTGGGATCAAGCTGAATGGTCGATCTCAATGTTTTGCAGTTGAAACCAGTTCTCGACTCTATCGGTTTAGAGTTTGAAAGCATGGGTTTCGAAGCTATCTTTGGAATGCTCGCAACTCAATGTTGTCGCAAGGATTTTTGCATTGGTAGGCAATCAATGATTTGTCCTCGTAACAGATAACCAAAACATATTTTTCCAATGCTACGCTATGTTCTATAATAACAGAAAAACATTGCATGTTTTCAGGAAAATATTTTGCTATCGACTGCCCACATCAATAGCAGGTTAGTTAATCATTAAAAATTTAACTATGGAGAATTTTATGATTTTAACTGAATGACGTATCTACACAAAATCGTTTCGTCTGATCAACTTGTCGATTATTACTTGTGTAGATACAACATTCTAATTTGAATTCGCGGTGACGTTTGAAACCAATTAACCGACATATACGGACTATAGATTCCAAGCATCATCTTTTAATGACTTATATAATCTTGCACGACGGTTCATATTTCACGAAATGTGTACCTGTTCAAATTGGAACTTCGGCTTGAGTTTCTGAGGCTAAAGCGACTGCAGCCTTTGGATTATGCATGAATCAGTCTTTGGTTATTCCTAGTACTCTTGATAATTTGCCCAAAAAATGACATTCTATGCTGACTCAATATGTCCTTAATAGAGCGTGCACTTATTTTGGCATTCCCGAATTTGTCGCAAAGTTGATAGGGAAAGAAGAATTTGCCGACTGTCTATTTATAGGTCGACTGCAGTAGCTTAGTTGGATTCAGAATTTTGAATTTGAATTCAGTGCCCGCACTTGGGGAGGTCTTTGGATTTGATGCCCCCGCTTGGGCAGGATTTATATTTTGCGCCCCCGCTAGGGGAGGACCTATATTTGGTTCCCCCGCTTGGGGAGCTCTTATATTTTGTGCCCCCGCTTGGGGAGGCCTTATATTTTGTTCCCCCGCTTAGGGAAGACTTATATTTGGTGCCCCCGCATGGGGAGGTCCTATATTTTGTGCCCCTACTTGGGGAGGACTTATATTTAATGCCCCCGCTTAGGGAGGTCTTATATTTGGTACCCCACTTAGGGAGGTCTTAAGCTCTCACTAGGGAAAGCTTTTTCACTTGGGAATATTTTCTATTGTTGCATTGTTTCACGTGGCAGACCTCAGTTTCTTTATCAGACGCTTGACTTGGCAAGCTATTTTAGTCAAGGAACTAAAGCCTTAGACCCCTCACTCGGGAAGTTGCCTAGTGAAATTTATAACCCTTGTGTTTGTTTGTCGTGATGTTTGTTTGTTGTTTGAATCTTTGCAACTCTTCCCATTCACTTTTCAAGGTGGTGCTTTTCTATTTTTGCATTTGTGCATGTTGATATTTACAGCATTTGGCGCTTGAACTAGTATTGTTGGGGTCACTATGTTTTGTCAGATCTTAAAGAAACAAGCGCTCGACAAATACCCTGCAATATAAATTCATCTTTAAGCAAATTTTGATTCGACAAAATGTTTTTGCAAGTAGAAGATTTATTCAAGTAGATATGCTCTTAGTCACAGAGCTTAATATTCAGTGCAATGTTTGTAAAATACTACATACTATTTTTTATGAAGTTCAAGTACAACATGAAGTAAAGCATGAAATAAAGTTGTGGTGATGATGATCGCTTATTCTGAGTTGTGAAATTGGAGTGCCGATCAACGGTAATCATTTATTGACCGGCCTTGTATTATCCCATGTTCAAGTTTCATTACTTAGACCAGTTTGATTTGTGGGTGCACTGTGCCCCTGAAGCGCTGGAGCAGAATTTGAGGCTTTCGGTTTCTTTACATAATGTTGCAGCCTGTTTTTCCTGATAAGCTCCTTGATCAGGTTCTTCAGGTGTCGACAATCATTAGTATCGTGCCCAGGTTGATTGTGAAAGGCGACAGAATTTTCTAGAATTCACAGCTTTCTTGAAAATACTCAGCGACGATGGTTCTGGATAGTGTTCTATATCTTTGGTGGTGAAGAAAATGTTTTCCGGAGTACTATTCAGAGGGGTGAATTCAGCGGGAGTACAGAAGCAAGTCTTTTTGCCATCTCGATTTTCTTTCCCATCGTTTCCTCTCTTTTGACTTCCAGGATTCTTCTGATTATATTAGGTAGCAGCATTTTTGGGAGGTTCAAGAAGGTTGTTACCATCAATAATCTAAAGAGGCACAGGATCATCATCCACTCTCATATACTCCTATGCTTTTTTATAGAATTTCTCAAGCATGTTTGGTTCTTTCATTTTAATCCATCTAACAAATTCGCTCTTCTTATCTATGACGCCGATTAGAGACATTAAGATCATGCAGGGCTTAGAATTCCCCACCTCTGGACAAAGCAGTGTTGAATATCTTGAGAAAAGCTTTAACAGACTCTCCTCGATTTTGTTCCATTGATGTTAGAGAAATGCCATCCTTAGCCTTCGTAGCTTGGAACCAAAACTACTCTTTGAATTTCTGAGTCAAATCAGCAAATCGATCAACGGATTTGGGCTGCAGCTTCGTGATTGATGCCATGCCTTCTAGATGGAGAAGGAAGCATAGGCATCTGATCTTGTTTGTCGCTTTGGCTGCATTCATATGCCATTCATATTTGTAAAGGAAGTGATTCGGATCAGCAGTCCCATTGTATGGAGGCAGAGTAGGATAAGTGAACTTTTTAGAGAACTCCGCTTTGCGAATCCTTTTAGTTAATGGATTTTTGCTGGGAGAGAAGTCCCATTCCCTCTCGCTGTCATTGAGGGCCATGCTATCTTTCATGATTTGCTTTATCATATCCGTGACATATTCTTCCGAGTTGTGTTATTCCGCAGAGCCAGACTTCGATCTCTTTTCCGGGTGCTCGTCTTGGCGAGCGATCGCGATTACAGGATCTAGGTCTTTTACCTCCACTGTGGGGAGGTGCCCCCTTGGCGGGACTTGCAACTCTTCGGGTATTTCAATCAGAATGACTTTTAGTCTTCAGATTTGAGTCCTGGACATCAGCGTCGCCTTTTCCACTTGACCGACCATCAAGCCCTTCCATGTTATCGTTATAATGATGATCAGAAGCTGACGAATTCGCATTCTTTTCAAGGTTGACGTGAACTTTTTGAGGAGGAGCGGGATTCACTTGCGCATTCAAAAGAGCATTTATCTTATCGACAAGAGCCTGATTAACGTCCATCAAATTTTTGGTAGAGGTCTCCATTCGTTGATTTAAGCTGGCGACAACGGCATCTAGTTCAGCTTTGGCTACTCCGGCTCCACCTACATAACTTTGGCCAACTTCAAAGTGATTGGTAAGTGGTGTAGCCTCATTAGCAACATTGTCGGGTCCTCCAACAGTTTTACTTGCAATTTTCTTTGATTTTGCCATTATCTCGGACAAGGTTTTGAACTTCGGAGAAAATTCGTCAATTGGCCTGGATCTTAGATTTGGAGAATCTATCATAGAAGCAGGCTTCAAATTTCACTATCTCCACAAAACACTTAAAGTTGAGAATGCAAATAGCCCCACGGTGGACGCCAAAAATTTTGAAATCAAAAATTGATTGCAGCATTCCAAGGTGCTTATGTAACACTTCATAAAAGGAGGATTTGAAAATATGGAGCCACGAAATATAAAAGCAAGTAAAAATACGGGAATTTAGAGTGGTTTGGCCTAAAATCGACCTATGTCCACTATGGAAGCAATTTTCATTATCACTTTTGAATTTACAAAGTACATGATTTCCTTCATTTCACTCTTTTATAATGATTTCCTTTATTTTCTCTCTTTTTTTCTCTTGATTTCACGTGAATTCATGAAGGAATCAGCGAGATCTCTTGATTTGTGATGGTTGTTCTGTAGATCTTCAACCATTTGAACAATTAGATGATCTTCATTGTTTCCATGATGATTTTGTGTTAGATCTAGGCTTGAGAAAGAATCAATGGAGGTTGGAGAGGTTTAGAGTGGTGGAGAAATGAAAATGGCTGCCCTTCGGGGTAGAAATTTCGGTCCTCTGAATGGTAGAGAAGTGAGGTATTTATAGGTGTAGTTTTGGAGGTAGTGACAGAGCTGAAAATATGGTGTCAGGCTATGGATCGGTCGTAAAGATATTTACGGAAATGCCACTAGGTTTATTTGGGTTCGATCCATAATATTTACAAACTGCCATCGAATATATTTCACTACTGACCCATGATACGTTACTGCCGATCCATGCAGTATTATGAGGTGCTTACCCATCATATTTACTCCTTTTCCATTGTGTTATTTTAAGGCCAATCCATCCATGTATTAATCCTACCGATTTATCGTTTGGGAAAATAACGACTAACCCTTTATCTAATGGATGCTACTTCGTTCACATGTGTTTAAACTTCATTGTGTTCATATTTTTACATGTGTTTGACCATGCTATGCTGACGTGTCCCATTCTATATACATAATTACCACTAATCCATTATTTCCTTTTACTCTGCAAAGCGTGTTGTCAGGGCGATTCTACATGCCCGATCCATGTGTACATTTTCACTATCGACCCAACTTTTTTATTGTGATCCTCTGTTTGCACACAACTTTCCGCGGCAGACATCATGCATGACTCGCATGTTATTGGAAGAATCCACGTGGCCTTCATATAAAAGCTTTGTTGCCTTTAGTTATACTACTTCATGTTGTTTTGTAGCTACCGACTCATAGATGTGGCCACGTTGCTTTGTACAGCTCCATATATTTGTGTAACAACATTTTGTCTTCATGCAAATTTTATTTAGGAAAGAAAGCATGCCATTAGCTAATGTTTATTTCTGGTCCACATGAAGAACTACACTTCATAATTCACGTTGGAAACTATTCTGTCACACAACAAGCTTCACGTTTGCGAGCCATACTTCATAATTTTCATCTGAAATGAATAATGGAAGGGACTTGGAATAATTTTATAAAATCCAGAAACGCAGTGACCGATCCATATTTTTTAATGAGGCCGACTGATCCACTAGTTAATATATGTCTGATCCATCACCAGTGAAGGTGCCCGATCCATTCGCTGACAATCAACCGATCCATGCTACAATTTTATGTCCAATCCATACACAAAATTCACGCCCGATCCATCTTATAATTTAAGCCCAACCCATATTAAAACATCACCCAATCCATCGCTTTATTAATGATCTATCACTATTGTGCGTCATAGAACATGATTTTTAGACCACGTTTTATAACGGAGTTATAAATAACCATTATTGAAAGTCTGAGTTAAGCATTGAAAACTTGAGTCACACAGCGAAAAGGGGAAAACAAACTCGATTTGTAATAGGAATTTGAAAGTCAAGGGGGGCATTGCCCCTACTTTCCCCCTCCCCCTCTCTCCGCCTACAGTATTCGATCGTTGTTGTTATAATCAATTCAATTTTTTTCGAAAACCCAATTTAGTAGGATACTTATTCTTGTATATTTATTTTTTGATTTTCTAAATATTTTATTAAAACTATTTAACTAGAATATTCGTTCTTTTAATTTTTATTTCTTGACTTTTTCACGAAATTCATTTTTGGTACAATATATGTTGTTGCCAAATTGGTTGCTTAATTTATTTGAAAATCAATTTTGATAGAATATTTGTTATTGCTAAATTTATTTTTGAGAATATTGTAGAAAATCGATTTTAGTACGATATTTGTTGTTATTAAATTCATTTCTTAACCTTTTACACAATCGATTTTTGTATAATATTCCTTACCTTTTTATCAAAGAAACTTTAGACTTTAGAACCTATTTTAAAATTCACATAACAATTAACTTTTTTGCATTAAATGAAACAAGTATTATTTTGTGCCTAACAGTCGCGTAAACTTATCAATAAGTATATTAATCAATAATTATATGCCATTTTCGGAATTTAAATCAAACATAATTTTAAATTACATATTAAAAATCAAACTACTACTTAAACCATCCTCAAATCAACCAACTCATTCAAATGAAGTGAAAGCGAAAGTTCTGCCTTTAGTTCGGGAGCACAGGGACGAAGCTAGCATTTTGATGAAGGAGGGAGAGGGCATTTGTCTAAAATATTTCATGAAATCATTATTTTACAAGCTTAATTTGTATATAATTTTGAAAGTGTACTGTTTATTTTAGAATCCATTACTGAAAGTATGAGTTAAGCACTGAAAACCCGAGTCATAGAGTGGAAATGGGAAAACAAACTTGATTTGCAACAGGATTTTGAAAATAGGGGGAGAGGGGCATTGCCCCCCTGTTGCTACGTCCCTGCAAGGATATATTTAGTTGTGCGATGGTTGGCGATGGTTGATGCTGACCCGCTTAATCTGGGCGCTATAGTGTGTCACTATATGAGGCCTTCCTAATGATGTGATTTTAGATTTTATATAGGCTTCAACAAAGATTTAAAATAAACAGATATTGTTGGAAAAATGATTTATTTTATAAGTTGAATTATTAAAAAATTGAATAAGTGTATGAATGACTCTTGCCTGGGCTTGAGCTTGTGCTTTGGCGGTGTAGACACTTATATTTTATGATTTAAAATACCTAGCTTTTTTTTTGATCCGGTCTTATTTGACTTGGTAAAATAGAGATCCATTTTTTCAGATCTGAACCGACTCCTCCACAATTATGTTATCACGTTTCCTCGGAAAAATAGATGACATTATTTTTTATTTTTCTGTCATTTTTTCTTCTTCCTCCACCATTATAAATTTTCTTTCAAAAACAAAATTAGAACGAACAGTTAAATTTTATTTGAAAGTGCAAATTTACACCGATTTGTTGTGCAAGCGAATCAGTTATTAATTGTAGAGGCTGTTTTATCCTAGAGGCGACGGTGATAGAGAACGACTGGTTTGCACCTTTGACCAGATCACCGAATCGAAAGCGACAACGTATGCTTCTCAACCATTGTTTACCAGCAATTTGACGACGATCTCGAAAACAATTTTTGCAACTAAATTAAAGTAAATAACCAAACAAAACCGTCCAAGGAACTCAGCTCATTGAGCTCTGCGATTCAGAGGCGTCGTCTCTGCTATTTGAAGTGTTGAGTTCCGTGAGTTTGTTGTTGATTACTTTACTTCTCTTATCGATGTACTGACAGATGTTGAAGTCAGTGATAAAGTCACCGGATTCAGTAAAGATGACGACTTGTTCATCCTCCGACCAGATCTTCATGCCGGACAAGCCAATTGAGGCACCGCTTACCCAGTCCAGAACTAGAAGAGTTGCGATGTCACTCAAAGAAGTAAAAAATGTGACTTAGAGCTCCAGGAAAAAATTTGGTACTCAGAAAATAGGAAATCTAAAGCCAAGGTTTCAGAACGCAGTAAAGAATGTGTAACACCCCACCTCTGCTAGGGTCACTCACAAAGGGAATGCACTAGCTTTGGTGGAGCATTATCTAGGTAAACATACACAGAAATATTACAAGACAGAACATAAATAAAACAGCAGAAGAATCAAAAGATAAATTTCATTACTTTCAAAATAGTCAAAGCCTTTTTCATTCAAAGTACCAAATAGCCAAAGTCATTATTTTCCATTACAACAAATTCTGTCTTGCATAAACAAAGAAGCATAAACTTAGAACATCAAAAGTAGCTTAATTCCCCAAAGGTAGCAGAAAATGCAGCCATAGCATAGCTCAAGATCAAACCGTACATGAGCTGAACCGAAAGCAAGTGGAATCCAAGATAAGTGCTAGAGTTTCCTCCCTGAGAACCTGGGGGGGGGGGGAACGGAAGAAAAAGAGGCGAAAGAAAATGGGTCAGTCATAAAGACTGGTAAGTCCAAGTGACTTTCAGCATAAAAACAGATAAAGGTAACATGACATGTATAAACTGAAAGTAAACATAAGGATGCTGTCAAGATGGGCAAGATAGACTAAGATAACATGATAAATCAAGTATAGCATCACATATTCAAGGTTCGCTGCATCAACTGTACTAGAATCCCAAACCCATGTCTTATATAAATCATGAAATAATCCCTTGGCCAATATCGTGAATGACCCATTTCTAGGTCCAACGGAACGATTCACTAGTCGATCGGCTCCCTACAAGTTCTAGCTCGTTGTGTTTCTGTGTCATACGGCCCTATCACGAATGTAGTCACCTATGCTAGGTCCACCATAGGGTGTATCAAGCCCTATGGTGCCAACCACCGACACGAATCAAGCATGCACAGATAAACCTACTGATGCCCAAAGCCTGCTTTTTCTGCTCTGGAGTGTGTGCACGCCCGCACTCCGTTAGAACCTACACTGGCGCACCCACACAGCCGTCGTTCTGGTTGCTTACAATCAGCCCAGTAATCGTGCCCCACCCTGCCTAGTTCCAGGGTACCATGATACATCTAGTGTGTTACTGCTGAAATGGACTGCGTAACTAGGGTTTCCATCAAGTAGGTTAAGTTTTGTCATTTAAATTCGAGACTTAACCCCATCGGTCTAGCATATCAAGTTGGCTAAGTGTTGTCATTTAAGTTTGTGACTTAGCCTTACCATTCACGTGTTAAGTTGGTTAGGTGTTGTCGTTCAAGTTCATGACCTAACCCTACCAATCATGTTTCAAGTTGGTTAAGTGTTGTCTTTCATGTTCATGACTTAACCCTATCATGTGGCATTAATTCATTAACGCACCCCAACCTCTCACATTAGACTTGTTGTTGTGGTCACTAGATATGCCGGCTGGTTCCGGGCAGATTTACACCACAACTCAGTCTAACCTCGGGTTTCAAGCGCGATATGACCAACTACTCACATTGGATCCTATTGTTTGCAGTAACTGGATTTGCCGGGCGGTTTCAGGCAGATTTACACTGCAAACTCAACCCAACCTCGAGTTGGCCATTTTCAAGTTCATTCTAGTGTCATGACCATGTTCAAGTTTCATGTCAAGTTCGTGTCAAGTTTCAAGGATAAGTTTCATGCCCACATCCAAATTAAAGTTATAACAATGTTTATATTTCAAGTTCATAACCAATTCATGTTTTGCCAAATCTACCCAAATCATATTCCCATCGCACGTAAACGTGAATCGATCTATACTACAAATAAATCCAAATCCTAAAATAAAGGGAATAACATCGAAACTATATTAGGCAAAAAGGGACGAGCATAAAGCGATAAAAGGGATTACAAGACTAGCATGATATAACTTGAGATAATTGGTTACAACATCACTAGCATATAGGATTTCAAACTTAGCAAGGTAAGGCGATAGTCATGATAAAAGTTGACATAAAAGAATAGGCATGCAAGAGCAAGCCAAATACAAGGATAATGGATCCAATGGCTTTGGTGTACATAATAGCGAATAAACTAAGCAAGTCACACCCTAGGTATGAGATCCAACAACTGCAAATTCGGTGTACAACATGGGATTCAACTATGGGCATGAACAAATCAACTATAATAGTCTTAAGTAATTAATCCCAGTAGTCATAGTCACGTTCATAGGCAGAAATCTCTTAATTATAAACCATAAACGATTAATCACAATAGTCATGGATAATTATCCAAAATAGTTCTAGGAAAATAGTCATAGTCAATTAACAGTGATAGTTTCAAATCATGGTCATAGATAATAGCCTTATGTTCATAATCATAGGTAATAATTCTCATAGTCAAGAGTCATAGGTGATTAGCCACCATTGTCCTTGTCATAGTCATAGGCAGTAGTCTTATGTTCACCGTCATAGGCATAGGCATAGTCTTATGTTCTCAGTCATAGGCATAGTCTTATGTTCACAGTCATAGGCATAGGCGTAGTCTTATGTTCACAGTCATAGTCCTTGGCCATTAACAATAGTTTCAACGTCATAGGCATGTTAAGGTTATAGACATGAGAGAGTTTGATTTACAACATGAATAGGTCCAAAGCAATATTCACGAAAGTCAAGATCCAAGATGAACAAGAATAGATACGAATCAATTACTATACATAGATCCAATTCCAATTTACAACATGGATATTAAGTTTACAGCTTTTATCTAAAAGTAACTTGAACTTACAGTGCGTGGATCGAGAATTAGAAAGCAGAATTTGATTGTTGAATCTCTATTTTATTGATCGTGTTCTAATTGAAATCCCCCAATTTGCAAATCTCTAAGCGTAGTCTTGATGGAGAAGGAGCAGTCCTTTTTCTTCCTTTTTATCTTGTTATTTAGATTATCTTAGAAGCAGCATAAGGACAGAATGAAATAGTGTGGAGAGAATGAGGCTAGGGGGCTGCTTATAAAGGGTTAGGCAGACGAATCTGGACAGAAAACGAGTCTAAATACATCAGGATGCATCTGGTTCAAGAAGTGGGTTCGGGAGGCAGGTCGACCCCAGGTTGACTCCCCAGTCGACCTGGTCATGGGGAGGTCGACACCCCAGTCGACCTGGCTGGGGGGGTCGACTCCCTAGTCGACCTGGGTACATGGACGGGAATTTTCCCGCCAGCCTTCTCTGGGTTTGAATTTTGAATTTCTGGCTTTATTTTCGAGCTGTTTTATTTTATTTAAATTCCTGAAACTTCGGAGGGTCATATCTTGGTCGGACTCCGATTTTCGAAAACTCAGACTCGATTTCATGTAGAATTCCGAGACGAGCGCAATGGCGCAACCCGTTTCCCCTGATTCTTATTTTAAAATTTAATTCTGCCTTGATTTCTAGTTTCAACATGTTATTAAAAATACGGGTTGTTACATTCTCCCCTCCTTAAAGGATTTCTCCCCGAAATCTTCAATTTAGGAAGAATGCATCCTATCATCCAATCAAACATCTACTCAACCATCATCCACAAGCAACCATTGTCCTTAAAATATTTCTAATGCTATATGAACATATGCAGAAAGTGTGTGTATATGTTCCTTATCTAATGCAAATGATCAGGCTTGATTGATCTTCCTAATGCAAAATATGTTTAGTGTCATGAATCCAACATGTATGCAAATAATCCTAGTCACATAAACACTATATGTGTGCACAAACATCCATCCATACGTAACATCCACATGATAACACATTCAATTTCATCCATAAACAAGTATAAACACTCATGCATATGCAATATGAAGACGTGTCTGAGCCGATCTAGTGCCTAATGTGTGTTATGCAACCACGAGCAACCACTTGCAACCATTTGCAAACATCAACCATAACATGTTTTCAAGCACATGTTTACATCCATATGGTTCTACCTAAGGTTCTCAAGATATGATTGAGGAGATAAGCAAGATAAAACAAAGCATCTAGGAGAAGAAGTTAAAGATGTACCCCCAGAAGGTCCTGCTTGGGGGGCTTGCCCTTGCTTCTTAGGGCAGTTCTTGCTGATATGTCCAGTTTCACCACACTGAAAGCATGCTCCCATCTTCGTCTTCTTCTTTCTACAATCCTAGACTATATGCCCTTCAATACCGCAGAAGTGGCATTTTCTTTTCTCGTGTGTCTTGTTGTCCTTACTGTTGTTGTTGTTCTTGCCTCCTTTCTCGGAGTCTTTCTTCTTGTTTTGAGAATCATTCGCCTTGACCTCCTTCTTGCCATTCTCGTCTTCTTCATGAAGTAGGGCCATATCCACCAAGCTCTCAAAGGTCGCCCCCATGGGTACATGAGTCATAGCAAGGCTGTGTAGCGGCTCATTCAAACCTCTGATGAAGCGAAGAGCCTTCTTGTGTTGGGTGTTCACTAAATCCAGCCCAAATCTGGACAGCTGATTAAAGTGATTGACGTACTCCCTGAGTGTCATGCTTCCTTGCTTAAGAGTTAGGAACTTCTCCATCTGTAGGCTTCTTTCAGCTTGGGAGAGAAATATCATCTCAAATCTCATCCGGAAGTCTTCCCAAGTTTCCACTGGCCTCTCAGCATGGGTAATCTCCCACCAATACGAAGCTTCATCTTTAAGCGACCACACTGCTAGCTGTATCTTTTGCCTATCGTCAACTTCGAAGATGACGAACAAATCTTCGGTCTCCTTCAGCCAGTTCCTTGCTTGCACAAAGGATTCAGTCCCACAGAAGTCCTTTCCACCCATAGCCTTGAAGTCTCTACACGTCTTTGCGAAAGCGTTTCCACGAGGAGGAGGAGGAGGAGGAATCGCTGCACCTGGAGGAGGAATATCTGTCGGGCCAGCATCGTTGGCCCTAGCCTCTAAGTACCTCCTAAACCAGCTAGGTATTGGCATGCCCTCTGGAAAGTTAAGATTCCCAGACATGCTGAAAAACGAAAAGATAGAGATTCAAACGAGGAAACAGAGGAAAGTGCTAATGGCTTTTCGGGAATAGCCTTTTCAAAATAAACTTTTCTTGAAAAAATGCCTCTTTATAAACGGTTTTGAAAATAGTTTCAGAAGGTTTTTAAAAGCTTTTGCCCAGTCTGGTAACCTTCTGCTCTGATACCAAATGTAACACCCCACCTCCGCTAGGGTCACTCACAAAGGGAATGCACTAGCTTTGGTAGAGCATTATCTAGGTAAACATACACAGAAATATTACAAGACAGAACATAAATAAAACAGCGGAAGAATCAAAAGATAAATTTCATTACTTTCAAAATAGTCAAAGCCTTTTTCATTCAAAGTACCAAATAGCCAAAGTCATTATTTTCCATTACAACAAATTCTGTCTTGCATAAACAAAGAAGCATAAACTTAAAACATCAAAAGTAGCTTAATTCCCCAAAGGTAGCAGAAAATGCAGCCATAACATAGCTCAAGATCAAACCGTACATGAGCTGAACCAAAAGCAAGTGGAATCCAACCTAAGTGCTAGAGTTTCCTCCCTGAGAACCTGGGGGGGGGGGGGGATGGAAGAAAAAGAGGCGAAAGAAAACGGGTCAGTCCAAGTGACTTTCAACATAAAAACAGATAAAGGTAACATGACATGTATAAACTGAAAGTAAACATAAGGATGCTGTCAAGATGGGCAAGATAGACTAAGATAACATGATAAATCAAGTATAGCATCACATATTCAAGGTTCGCTGCCTCAACTTTACTAGAACCCATGTCTTATATAAATCATGAAATAATCCCTTGGCCAATATCGTGAATGACCCATTTCTAGGTCCAACGGAACGATTCACTAGTCGATCGACTCCCTACAAGTTCTAGCTCGATGTGTTTCTGTGTCATACGACCCTATCACGAATGTAGTCACCTGTGCTAGGTCCACCATAGGGTGTATTAAGCCCTATGGTGCCAACCACCGACACGAATCAAGCATGCACAAATAAACCTACTGATGCCCAATGCCTGCTTTTTCTGCTCTGGAGTGTGTGCACGCCCGCACTCCGTTAGAACCTACACTGGTGCACCCACACAGCCGCCGTTCTGGTCGCTTACAATCAGCCCAGTAATCGTGCCCCACCCTGCCTAGTTCCAGGGTACCATGATACTCTAGTAGGTTACTGCTGAAATGGACTACGTAACTAGGGTTTCCGTCAAGTAGGTTAAGTGTTGTCATTCAAATTCGAGACTTAACCCCATCGGTCTAGCATATCAAGTTGGCTAAGTGTTGTCATTTAAGTTCGTGACTTACCCCTACCATTCACGTGTAAAGTTGGTTAGGTGTTGTCGTTCAAGTTCATGACCTAACCCTACCAATCATGTTTCAAGTTGGTTAAGTGTTGTCTTTCATGTTCATGACTTAACCCTATCACGTGGCATTAATTCATTAATGCACCCCAAACTTTCACATTAGACCTGTTGTTGTGGTCATTGGATATGCCGGGCGGTTCCGGGCAGATTTACACCACAACTCAGTCTAACCTTAGGTTTCAAGCGCGATATGACCAACTACTCACATTTGATCCTATTGTTTGCAGTAACTGGATTTGCCGGGAGGTTCCAGGCAGATTTACACTGCAAACTCAACCCAAACTCGAGTTGCCAATTTTCAAGTTCATTCTAGTGTCATGACCATGTTCAAGTTTCATGTCAAGTTCGTGTCAAGTTTCAAGGATAAGTTTCATGCCCACATCCAAATTCAAGTTATAACAATGTTCATATTTCAAGTTCATAACCAAGTCATGTTTTGCCTAATCTACCCAAATCGTATTCCCATCGCACGTAAACGTGAATCGATCTATACTACAAATAAATCCAAATCCCGAAATAAAGGGAATAACATCGAAACTATGTTAGGCGAAAAGGGACGAGCATAAAGCGATAAAAGGGATTACAAGACTAGCATGATATAACTTGAGATAATTGGTTACAACATCACTAGCATATAGTATTTCAAACCAAGCAAGATAAGGCGATAGTCATGATAAAAGTTGACATAAAAGAATAGGCATGCAAGAGCAAGCCAAATACAAGGAAAATGGATCCAATGGCTTTGGTGTACATAATAGCGAATAAACTAAGCAAGTCACACCCTAGGTATGAGATCCAACAACTGCAAATTCGGTGTACAACATGGGATTCAACTATGGGCATGAACAAATCAACTATAATAGTCTTAAGTAATTAATCCCAGTAGTCATAGTCACGTTCATAGGCAGAAATCTCAGAATTATGAACCATAAACGATTAATCACAATAGTTATGGATAATTATCCAATATAGTTCTAGGAAAATAGTCATAGTCAATTAACAGTGATAGTTTCAAAGTCATGGTCATAGATAATAGCCTTATGTTCATAATCATAGGTAATAATTCTCATAGTCAAGAGTCATAGGTGATTAGCCACCATTGTCCTTGTCATAGTCATAGGCAGTAGTCTTATGTTCACCGTCATAGGCATAGTCTTATGTTCTCAGTCATAGGCAGAGTCTTATGTTCTCAGTCATAGGCATAGGCGTAGTCTTATGTTCACAGTCATAGTCCTTGGCCATTAACAATAGTTTCAACGTCATAGGCATGTTAAGGTTATAGACATGAGAGAGTTTGATTTACAACATGAATAGGTCCAAAGCAATATTCACGAAAGTCAAGATCCAAGATGAACAAGAATAGATACGAATCAATTACCATACATAGATCCAATTCCAATTTACAACATGGATATTAAGTTTACAGCTTTTATCTAAAAGTAACTTGAACTTACAGTGTGTGGATCGAGAATTAGAAAGCAGAATTTGATTGTTGAATCTCTATTTGATTGATCGTGTTCTAATTGAAATCCCCCAATTTGCAAATCTCTAAGCGTAGTCTTGATGGAGAAGGAGCAGTCCTTTTTCTTCCTTTTTATCTTATTATTTAGATTATCTTAGAAGCAGCATAAGGACGGAATGAAATGGTGTGGAGAGAATGAGGCTAGGGGGCTGCTTATATAGAGTTATGCAGATGAATCTGGACAGAAAACGAGTCTAAATACATCAGGATGCATCTGGTTCAAGAAGTGGGTTCGGGTGGCAGGTCACCCCCCAGGTCGACTCCCCAGTCGACCTGGTCATGGGGAGGTCGACACCCCAGTCGACCTGGCTGGGGGGGTCGACTCCCTAGTCGACCTGGGTACATGGGCGTGAATTTTCCCACCAGCCTTCTCTGGGCTTGAATTTCGAATTTCTGGCTTTAATTTCGAGCTGTTTTATTTTATTTAAATTCCTGAAACTTCAGAGGGTCATATCTTGGTCATACGGACTCCGATTTTCGAAAACTCGGACTCGATTTCATGTAGAATTCCGAGACGAACGCAATGGCGCAACCCGTTTCCCGTGATTCTTATTTTAAAATTTAATTCTGCCTTAATTTCTAGTTTCAACACGTTTTTAAAAATACGGGTTGTTACAGAATGTGACCAACAAATCTGTGGCGGTGATGGATCTTTCAGCAAAGAGAAGACCTTGTATGAGATTCTAGGTGTAGTAAAGACTGTGTCTTATCAGGAGATTAAGAGGGATTATCACAAGTTCAGCTTGTGCAATTAAATGTGTATTCTGTTGGAAGCATCACACAAATCCTATAGGAAAGAATTGGCGCTGGAAAATGGAAGATCCTCTTGTAATAGTAAATTCTGCAATAGACCAATATACTAAAATGTTAAAATAAATGAAGGGCGTTCCAGGTGTAACCCAAGAGCGAATATTAGAAGGTCTCCTTGGTTGGTGAACCAATCATGTATCCAGAGAATTTTTCTTATTGACGAGCTGCATATGAGGCGTATCTCAACTTTTCTTGTAACAAATGCACCCATGACAGAATAAAAGAATTGAAACCCATCATCCAGTTATATATGAGCGTTGATGCTGCTACAAAAAACTTCTAGGAGCGTTTTATTACAGATACTATGTTGAAGACCCTTAGTCTTTCTGGAAACGCTATTTGTGACTAAAGCATATGTTGGTCGTCTTGCTGCTAAATGGCGTAGCTTTAATTCCACACCATCATATATTGGAAGAGAATGAATCTCATGACGAAGGTATGTTCATGACATTTATAGTATTTAATTGAAGTTTCATTGCACGAACGTGAAGCGTGTTTATTCTAACATACATATCACTCAGCCAGAACATATAAATGAATATTGCATGGCAAAACATAGCGTAAAGAATGCTTATGCAAACTTTGATTTTCCGACTTAGGTTGAGATAGAAATAGTTCTAAGTAACTATTAAGATCAACAAGAAAATGCAGAAAATAAATATTTTCTATGATTCGCTTATGTTAGTCTCTGAGTTTACGTATATTTTTCTAAACGAAAAATATAAATTTTCAAACATGTTTACATCCTAAACAATAGTAAACTAACTCAGCTGGTCAGTAGAGAACGGAATAGGAACCCGCAAGGAAATCATAAAAGATAGCAACAACCAACCCAAAAGAATGATTCTGGACAGTTGATTCTATGTTACAACTGTGGAAAACCAGGTCATATGGCACAAAAGTGTCGGAACAGACCAGACCCTGCACCTCAGGCCTACCTGACTAAGAAGCCTCTAACGGCTATGAAAACTGAGATTCACCTCATTGGTGGATCAGAGCATTGGTGGGTAGGCATTGGTGTTTCTCGCCATGTCTGCTGTGATCGTGATATGTTCACTACATGCACAACTGCTGATGATCAGAATGTGTTGTTGAGAGATTCTCACACCATTAAAGTTGCAGGGATAACTGAAATTGAGAATCAAGCAAATAAGAAAATTAAGAGACTATATAGTGATAGAGGAACAGAATATGAATCTATTCTGGATTTTTTTATGAATTACATAATATAGTAAATGAGAGAACTGCACCCTATTCACCTGAAATGAATGGTAAAAAAAGGACCTTTACCAAATTAATAGTTGTCATCTTATTAAATTCTGGTGCAGCAAAACATTGGTGGGGGATATTTTATTAACCGTATGCTATGTTTTGAATAGAATCCTTAAATCTAAGAATAAAATTTCACCTTATGTAATTTTAAAGAATTATAAAACTCAATGTGTCCTACTTTAGAACTTGGGGTTGTTTAGAATATGTACGCATTCCAGACCCCAAGAGAATAAAACTGGCAAATAGAGCATATGAATATGTATTTATAGGCTATGCTACTAATAACAAAGCATACAGATTTTATGAACTAAATATACATAATATAATTGAACCAAAAGATGCAGCTTTTTATGAAATAAAATTTCCTTTTAAATTAAGGAATATGGGGGCACTTCAGGTATGCCTATTCAAACAGAACTTAATGAAAATTCTGAAATTGTATCTAGAAGAAATAAAAGAGCAAGAACCGTAAAACATTTTGGTTCGGATTTTTGTGTTTTTACAATAGAGGAGGATCCCTTAAACCTCCAAGAGGTCTTATCTTCTTTAGATGCGGACTTTTGGAAAGAGGCTATAAATGATGAGATGGATTCCTTTGAATCCAATAAGACTTGGCACTTGATAGATTTACCCCCTAGTTGTAAATCGATAAGTTGTAAATGGGTGCTTAAAAGGAAATTAAAACCTGATGGTACTATTGATAAATATAAAGCACAACTAGTAGCTAAATGTTTTAAGCAAAAAGAAAATATAGATTTCTTTGACACTTTTTCATCCGTAACTAGAATTACATCCATTCGGGTATTGACTCACTTGCTTCAATTTATAATTTATTAATACACCAAATGGGTGTTAAATCCGTATTTTTAAACGGTGAATTAGACGAAGAAATTTATATGGACCAGCCTGAAGGATTTGTAGTACATGCTCAAGAACATAAAGTATGCAAATTAGATAAATCATCATATGGTTTAAAATAAGCACCTAAACAATGGCATGTAGAATTTTTATAACTTAACTATTTCGCATGGTTTTAAGTTAATGAAAGTGACAAATGCATTTATTACAAATCTGATAACGACATTTGTACTATTACATGTCTTTATGTAGATAACCTACTTATCTTTGGGTCAAACATTCATGCCATAAACTCATTCAAATCCTTATTAAGTGCCAATTTTGATATGAAAGATCTAGGTGAGACGAGTGTAATCCTTGGTATTAAAATTACTAGGTTAAAAAGGGGATTTTCTTTGGATCAATCTCATTAAATTGAGAAGACTCTAAAGAAATATGATTACTTTGACTGTAAATATGCATGTACACTATATGATCCCAGTGTAAAGTTATTTAAGAACACTGGTGAATGTATAAGATAGTCTGTTTATGCGAGCATCATTGGCAGCCCTCGGGATGCCACTGATTGTACTAGACCCGACATTGCCTATGTCGTGGGATTATTGTGCGAGTTTACTAGTATACCTAGTATAGAGCATTAACATGCTATTGAGAGGGTCATAAAATACATAAAATAAAATATGAACCTTGCATTACATTATGAAAAATTTTCAGCTGTACTTGAAGGATATTCTGATAAAGACTGTAATAGTTTATCTGATGATTCTAAAATGACCAGTGGCTATACATTTAGCATCGCTGGAGAAGCTGTCTCTTGGAAACCCAAGAAACAGACTATTTTGACTCAGTCTACTATAGAGATTAAGATAATAGCACTAGCCACGGCTAGTGAAGAAGCAGAGAACTAAAGAAATCTGCTAGTTGAGATTCCCATATAGGAAAAATCAACACCAGTAGTGTAATCAATTGCGATAGTACTGCGGCTGTTGCAAAAAGTATAGAACCGTTATTACAACGGTAGAAAACGACGGTCGTAAGCACAACGCTATAAGAGAATATCACATATATAGTGATGAAAATTTGACGACTGTTGAAAGAAAGACAGAATCGATATTACAACGGTAAGAAATGACTATCGTATGCATAGTATTATTAGAGAACATCAAATATGAAGTGATGACAATTTGGCAGATCTTTTGACGAAAGGACTGACCAGAAAGAAAGTCCTTAATGAATCTAAAAGAATGGGACTATTGCCCTTAGATTGATGAGTCACGCACAATGGTAACCCGATCTAAATGACTGAAGATCCCAAAAGCTAGGTTCAATGGGTAAAAACAAGTTGTGTAGTGATATGAGCTGAACATATTATTTAATAAACCAAGAAGCATTTATTCCTGAAGTGATTAGAGGATGTGTTAATAGAAACTCTTAATGAGATATATACTCTATTTGGAGTGGAGTATCTACACTCATGAGTACTCTTGATAGACTCACCTTTGTGAATGTGGAAATGTGGCTGTTTCCTATGGAGTTTGGGCAAAACTTCTAGAGTGTTCACTAAACTGGGATAGACATTCATGGCCATAAACGAACGAGCTTATTCGATTGCACTATAGAAAAGGTTGTGTGTGGTTTGATGTCAGGAATAGAATTCAAGACTACGTGTCACTCTAATAAAAACTTAATCTTATCCACTATGCAAAGGTTCAAGTCGGATGATACATTTGTTTATGCACAATCTTATATTTTTAGAAACTGCTCGGAAATTATTTTTTAAAAATTCAAGTGGGGGATTGTTGGAAAAATGGTTTATTTTATAAGTTGAATTATTAAAAAATTGAATAAGTGTATGAATGGCTCCCGCCTGGGCTTGTGCTTGGGCTTTGGCGGTGTAGACACTTATATTTTATGTTTTAAAATATCTTGCTTTTTTTTTGTGACCCAGTCTTATTTGACTTGGTAAAATAGAGATCCATTTTTTCAGATCTGAACCGACTCCTTCACAATTATATTATCACATTTCCTCAGAAAAATAGATGACACTATTCACAATTATATTACCACATTTCCTCAGAAAAATAGATGACACTATTCACAATTGTATTATCACATTTCCTCAGAAAAATAGATGATACTATTTTTTATTTTTCTGTCATCTCTTCTTCTTCCTCCACCATTATAAATTTTCTTTTAAAAACAAAATTAGAACAAAAAGTTAAATTTTATTTGAAAGTGCAAATTTGCACTGATTTGTTGTACAAGCGAATCAATTATTAATTGTAAAGGCTGTTTTATCCTAGAGGCGATAGTAATAAAGAGCGATTGGTTTGCATCTTTGACCAGTTCGGCGAATTGTCTTCAAGAAAGCGACAACGTACGCGACTCAGTCATTGTTTCCCAACAAATATTACGGGTAATTTAGCGGTAATTAAATTGTTAATGAGATGGCGCAAAACTCGAAGTAAAATGAAAAAGTCAGAGTTTTTGGATCTTACCGAAGTAAGCCACCAATAGCACCAGCATAAAATTCATGAGAACAAGTAGTTTAGAGTTTGATAGGTCATAAGTAACCTATGCATGGAACAATCATTAATTAGTGGGCAGGTTATTATCTAACTTATTGACTACAAATTAATATAATCTCTTAGAAATAGTGTGGTCTGCTTGGAATGCACAATCAAACGTAATAAGAAGCACTAGAATAAATAAACAAATGTTGCAGCTTAAATTATATAAATTATCCTTTAAAGGAAGCTATTTCCACCAACGATGAATAAGTCCACAGTTATGTAATCCTAATGTTCACTCACAGTTTAATGTGGATTTGTACTAACAGGGTGAGCAAGCTCGCATCTTAATAATCTATTGTCCCAGGGTTTGCATCTTAATAATCTGTTGTGCCGAGGTTTTATATATGCCTAGTCAAAATACTGGCCTACTAAAGTTAATGGCTTCCGTTAATATTTCAAGTATATTGATCAACTGAATTTGCGTAGTGCTTGTCACGTGTATTCCCTACATACAATACATAAGCCACTATGCTTTATATAGAGCATTCTGATCTAATTAACTAGCATCAATTTAACTCAAGCAATGGGAGAAAGACTGAAATTTCCAGTTGGAATATTAGGTACTGTTCTTTCTCTTGATCAACACTGCCAAAAATTTATGCAGTTTACATTAGAGTTCATCACGCATCGATATAATTTTGTTTAATCAATTTGCATGCAGGTAATGCAGCTTCGTTGTTCTTGTACACTGCACCGATGTATGCATATTCATTACGTGTGTGCATATATGGCTCATATTAATTTATGATCTAAAATGTTTAACAATTATATTTTCATTTTTTTTTTTTTCCAGATTAACATTTAAAAGGGTAATAAGAAAAGGGAGCACTGAAGAATTCTCATGCCTGCCATACATAATTGCCTTACTGAATTGCCTTGTCTACACATGGTTTGGTTTGCCTGTAGTGAGTAAAGGCTGGGAGAATTTCACAGTTGCCACCATCAATGGAGTTGGGATATTGCTTGAAGCCTCCTTCATACTTATTTACATATTCTTCGCATCCCCAAACTTGAAGGCAATTGATCCAAACATAGTTATTCAGTTGCTTGTAGGACAAAACTTCTATATGAGCCAGGAGGGGGGGAAATCAATTACAACAACCAGCATTCAAAACCTATTGCTAAAATAGACAGATTAGAAAATGAACTTAAGCACCATCCAATTGGGTAAGCACAAATTTATGTATGCATTTATACAGTGTGCGCGCACAAATCTGGAATGATAAAGGTTGTTGCAATTGGTTTTTTCATGGGGCTCATACATAAATCTTGTCCTACTAAAATATAAAGATGTGGATTACTAAAATATAATGTGTTAATTGAAGAGAGAGAAAAAATGCAGATAAAAGCAGTGGCAATGGTGGTATCAGTAATGGTTATATTTGGAGCAACGGTAGCTGTGTCAAGTTTTGTGTTGCATGACCATCCAGGCAGAAAAGTATTTGTTGGAACTGTGGGGCTTGTAGCTTCTATATCCATGTACACTTCCCCACTTGTGGCTATGGTAATATTCTGTGTATACACACACAAGCATACACATATATGTAAGAAATGTGTAAGAAAATTGAGTTACGTGCTTGCAGAGAGTGGTAGTGAGGACAAAAAGGGTGGAGTTCATGCCTTTTTATCTCTCCTTCTTCTCTTTTCTTGCTAGCTCCTTTTGGATGCTCTATGGATTGTTAGGGCATGAGCTTTTTATAGCGGTAAGTTTGCTTAATTTCTGACCATGCATGCAACCTTAAGTCAAAGTATAAAGGACGCCTTATACACCAACTAAAATATGAACTTTAATTATATGCAGGCACCTAACTTCTTGGGCACACCAATGGCAATTCTTCAACTGATAATATACTGCATGTACAGGCCCCAGAAGAAGAAGGGTGGTTATGACGAGGAAGCAGCTGATCAGAATGTACCGGCCAATTTAGAAAACCATAATGCACAAAACCTTGGTCTCACCTGAAATTGATTGTTTGATCGTGTTGTTAATAACTAGCTGAATGTGCTTGTGAAAGATTTGATTTCAATATTTCTGGTTTTTGGTCGTATTGATTTCAGCCTTAAACAACTGAGGGTAGCCATTGTAACTATTTGGTGCCGTCTTTAACTATTGGTGTGTTCATTCCATTTGTAACTATTTCATCTGCACCGACCCGACAACAACTGGTGCCCTAAACGAATTTTTTTTCCTCCATGTCTGTAGCTAGGGCTGTAAACGGATGCAGTCGAATACAGATAGTGCCGTATCCGAATCCGTATCCGATATTCGCGGATACCAGTTAAAAATATCCGTATCCGCGGATATTTTCGGATATCCGAAAATATCCGTATCCGCCTTAGCGAATACGGATATCCGAAAATATCCGAAATATCTGTATCCGAAACTTAAAACTGTACATTGGATGTGTATATCCGAAAATATCCGAAATATCTGTATCCGAAACTTAAAACTGTACATTGGATGTGTATATCCGAAAATATCCGAAAAATATCCGAAAACATTCGAAAAAATATTCGAAAATAAAACAATAAAAGTTTACAAATACATCACTCACATACAAATTTGCTCATAAAATATTTTTTTTTGAAAATGTGAATACATCTAATTAAAAATTTCAAGCAGGACATCAATCAAATAATTTTCTTACAACAAATATTTTAAGACATCAAGTGTTCAAAATATGAAATACACAACCCTAAGACTAAAATAAAACAAAATATAAATCATAGAAGCACATACACAATTATGTTTTAATTATAACCATACCACAAAATAAAATGAGTACATGATTTAAAATGTTGCATAATACAAAATAAAACTTTCCTTTACAATTAAATAGTTGAGTTTAGATTAGCTATTTTAAGGAAATTTATATATTAATTTAATCTTAAATATAAATTAAAAATTATATAATATATATACATACATACACATATCAGAAAATCGGACGGATATTTTTCGGATACGGATACCACTATAACCATATCCGTATCCGCAATGATTTTCGGATATTGGATATCCGTATCCGCATTTCGGATAGCGGATATTTTTCGTATTTTCGGATACGGATGCGGACGGATATCGGATTTTTCGGGTACCCGTTGACAGCCCTATCTGTAGCCACACTTTGTAAGATAAAAATACTTTCATGCGCAAAAGATAAAATTATAAAATGCAACGTTAATTGCAAAATATTGCTAAACTAAATCACTAGTTTACAAGTCAAATTATTATAATGTCAACATGGTACCCCAAAAAAAAAAAAAAAAAAAAAAAAAAAAAAATCTAATGAAAACAACTTTGTTTTGCATTCTTTGAAGTAAACTCCTCTATAATCTCCACATAGTTAAGTTTATCCAAGTACTCATTTTCAATTGAAATAATAGCTAATCCACTTAATCTCTCCTGCAACATAGTGCTTCGAAGATCCGTTTTTATCAACTTTAATTTTGAGAAACTTCTTTCCTCCGTAGCAACAGTTACCGGAATAGTCAACAAAATTCGATAAGCAATCCAAATATTAAGAAATCCACTTACATCACTATATAACCTCAAAAAATTTAGAATATCAATTGATTTAGTTACTTCCGATGGCAGGATTCCTTTTAGCTGTCGAAGCTCGAATAATAATCCTTTGCCACAAATATCTTGTTTTTCATCATTTTCCAAAAAGCTTTCTAGTATCAAACATTGCTTCTTCAATTCCTCGTCATCAATATTTTTAAATCTCAAATTTAGCAAGAAGCCAAAAGTTCCTTCATAAAGTTTAAATTGCTCAAATCGGTCTTAAAGTGAAGTTAAAGCTTGATCGATTATATAAAAAATAATAAGTGACTCTAAAATTATCCTTGGGAGATTGTCTATGGTCATCCTCCATGATATCTTCATCAAATTATTATTTTCTACGTATAATTATTTTTTCATAAAACTTTGAATCAATACCAACATCATTTGCAAGCTCTTTAGCTTCCTTCATCATTGTTTCAAATCCATCTACTCTAAATTTTTCAAAAAATAGCACAAGCTTTTTTATTTTTGTAATTGTGTCTTCAATAGCCATTTCTTCTCGTTGAAGTATTTTACTTACTCAATTAATATTTTCCTATATCGTGTAACAAATGCACAAACAAATAAGAACTCAAAATTTTCCAAAGCATCTTGGCACAATCCTTTAGCCTCCATCATAACAGCATCATCCTTAGAATTATTTCAATGTCAATTAAAACATCTCTTAGCTCCGGTGCTTGTTCTTATTGCTTTAACACTTTCAATTCTTTCCCAACATGTTGCGGATAATGGTTTTGGAGTCAAGCCCTTACATAAGTCTGAAGTATTTCCCATCGTTGAGTTGAACCAGAAAATAATGTATAATTTTTTTGCATAAAGGCGAAAAAATTTCTTGCTTTCATACATGATTTTGCCACATCACATAAAGCAAGATTTAGACTATGACATCCACATGAAATGTAGAAAGCTCTAGAATTTATATCAAGTAGCCTTTTTTGTATGCCTTGATGTTTGCCACAATTAATTCAATTAAATAATTAATGTTATAGTATAGCATATGGTAAAATTTAATTCAACCTCATGCCTTTCATATTTGAACCATTATTGTGGACTTTTCCTATCACGTCATTGATATCAAGTTTGAGATTATTCAACGTATTTTGAAGTTCTCTAAAAAGACCAAGTCCAGATGTATCACTAACAGTTATGAATCCAAGAAAATATTCCTCCACATTAATATCATTTGCATTATCAACATTCACATATATTACAACAATAAACATTTGCTCCTTGTGGCTCAAATCCGGACTGCAATCAAGGATAATGGGGAAGTACTTCGCTTTCCTTATTTTTGCAAGTATTGTTGATTTAATTTTATTAGCCAACAAATCTATCAATTCATTTTGAATTTTATGGCTAAGATAATGATTATTAATCTCATTATTCACCACATGTCTAAGATGCTTCTCCATAACTGAATCAAACTCCACTACAAATTCAATAAGTTGGCAAAAAAAGTCTATTATTTTTCCCATAAATTCTCTCATTTGATCCTCGAAATGGCAAATTATTTATGCTCACCTTCCCAAATGCAAATTCAATGAGCAGGTTGCAGCTTACAATCTTGCTCGTCACAGTCCCAAATGCATTTTCAAATTATTTATGCTCACCTTCCCAGATGCCTTTTCAAATTATTTACACTTCTGCAAATCGATATAGGTCTATGACTCACTGACTCTTCTGACTGTGAAATGAAACTAATTAAAAATTGAAGCCTATCACTGATTCATCAAATTGAAGCCGCATCAACGCATCATTAAAAGCTAAAATTAAAAATTGAAATTACCAAATTTGGTGTTGATTGAGGTGAAGCTTCTGAAGGTGAAGGCCTGAAGCGGCGAAGCCGTGATTTCGTGAAAGGTACCGGCTGCCGCGATGAAGGCAGTCGTAGACGATCGAAGAGGAAGGAGGGAGTGAAGTAGTCGATTGGCAGAAACTTTTTTATTGCTTGTCTTGGGCAAGGGCCGGGCGTGCATCTATGCACAACACGCCGAACACACCAAAAAATAAAATCAAATATCAATGAACAATATTTGCTTTGGTGATAAGAAATCATTGAAACAACATATTGTTTGTTGTAACGCATGGGCTGGGCTAGTCTTATCCCATATTAGATGGAGGATAATTTTCCACTTTGGAGCCCTAACCATTGCTAAAAAAATTAGGTTTAAAAACAAAAAAGGCTTAATTGTCCCTAATAAATTGGTTTGTGTTGTAATATGTATATGTAATAAAGGTGAATATGATAATATGCTAAGGGACTTTACTACAATTTACATGGCATATAGACTCTATACATAGCATATAGACTCTATACATAAATGGATAGTTTACATTGTTTGTGCACTTAATCAATAAAATAAAGGCTCTCTCCCTAATATCCATTGTTTTCTCTAATGGCTTCTATTCTTTTATTATGTGTTCAATTTTATTTTATAACACGTTATCAACACAAAATTATATTATAACTATTTGTTGAAATCTTCTAGATTTACATCTATGAATTTGTCATGTAAGTAATTTAATTTATTTGAGGATTGTCAATTCATGGATTTCTAGATTTGATCTACAGTTATTTTCTGTTTGAGAATCTTTGATTAATGGATCTATAAATTTGTTTTTTCTTCTGTTCTTCTAGATCTGATTCAAACTTCTAAATTTCGTCCTCTATTTTTTTTATTTTGTAGATCTAAATTGGGTTCTAATAGATCTATTTTTTAGATCTAGTTATTTTAATTGACCCTAAGTATCTGTCTAGATCTATTCTTTCAAATTCTATGAGGATCTAATTTTGAGTTTTCCAAATCTAGTTCGATGGACCTTTGATTATATATGTATTATTTTCATTATTGGTGATATAGATATGGATCTAATTTTATCCTTTTCGATCTACTGTTATTTTTCATATGTAATTTTTTTGGAAAGATTGAAGACAACATATCTCTTAAAAAATGACTTTTTTTGTATGCCTAACAGAATTATGGGTATAAAATATAACGATGTAGCATTGAAACTCAATAGCAATACTGATTTATCACTGGATGTGAAAATTGAAAACTCTTGATGTAAACAAATTCTTTCAAAGGTGAAACCTGAAGTTCATATGCAAATGAGGAACCTAAAGTTCATATTCAAATGAGAAACATGAAATAAAGCCTCGGAGCATATAATTGCCTTTAATATTTTCTTATAACAAATGACCGATAATGGGAAAGGAAAAGTTTCTATAAAAGGCAAAAGGCTTATTTTTCAATTTTATGCTACACATAGTTTTTGAAGAAGTTTATGTTATGTAAACTACGCCTTTGTGGAAGCGACCAGACTCTTATTCACCCAATTACTTAAAGATGAATTTGATTGAAAATGAAAACACAATATATCGTAAATAATATAAGTACACAAATATTCCACTCAACCAACCTCTTTATTGATTCACAAAAAACAAATTTTGTTTACACTCAATGGATCAAAACAAAAAAATGAAGCGGATGATTAACTTCTCTTCACCCGAGCCTATCCAACCTAGAGGACACTCAGGTAGAAAGAGAGGGAAGCGGGACCCAAGTCAGTAATCAGCTTTGACTATCTCACATGAATAGTACTGGGACTGAGCTCGGCACTCTACTATCGTACTGGGTATTGTTGATTACCAGTGACTATTGATAGAAGAGATCGGTCGCTTAGTCGCACCTTAGTGTGTACTGATTTTCTCTCGATTCACTCCATACTCAACTCAATTCAGAACCTAGATACTAGACACAGTGACTATTGACACCGTCGTACCAATTAATATACTGGCAACCCTGATCTTAGTTCTTCTTCCGTTCTCTAAGCTATAGGGGTAAATCTTTCTTTGTTCTGCGCTTAATCACTGAGTTTACAATAGATGGTAAAGAACCAACCCAGATTTAAGGAATAAACAAAATACAATTGAATCAATAACCTTACTGAGAAAAGGGAAAGAATATCCAGATGACTACAAATATTGTTGGAGCAGAAGAGCGATGAAGAACGACAACAAATTCTTGGACAATCTGGAGGCACCAACTACATCTTTCAGCAGTAAATAGGAATAGCTTGTTGTATATAACGGTGTTGTATACAAAATTATATGATTTTTTTTTATGATAACAACCAAATATATATAAAATTATAAATGTGTTTGTACTATACAGTTACATATATACATCACAGAAAGGAATATAATATTTATATTTAAACAGAATATTATTGTACATGAATTTAAATATTCAAAGAGTATTCTATTTAAATATAATATTTTATTTCAATATTTAAACAGTACAGATTTACAACTCCACAATTTGTACATCTCAGAAATTCAATACAGTCTATTTCAATCAATTTCATTATATACAAAGCTCCTCACACAACACTCAACACTCATACAGTCACTCAGTCGCATATTTTTTCTTATATACATTATTTTTACACACATTTCTTCATCTTCTGTCGTGTATCTTCAGTCTTCTGTCTTCACAGTCAATAAAGTCTTTACACCTGTCATGTATAGAAACACACACAGAGTATATGGAATAGAAACAATTTTCAAAATTCATGTGAATTTTTTTTATTTGCCTCAATATTCTGGTGTGTTTCTCATCATTTCTCATGACTTGATCTGTTTCATCAGTGTCTAGGCAGTTTGTATATGTATAGTACAGGGATAGGAAATCTTATCTAATGGCAGCATATACACACGTGTATAGATATACACGTGTGCACTGCCTTGCCGATCAGCGCGCAACTGAGGAGTAGCCACGTGGACCGTCTCAACTCAGTGCGTATATGGCCGACGCAACACAAAATCATGCAAACCAGAATGGTCGAGTTCATGATCTAGTATACACACTGAAACATGGTTCAGCTCAGAAATGAAGCAGCATTTTGTAAGTGAAAAAACATGAACAGGTCAACATGCAAACTCATGAGAGAAACTACACATGTAGTGGTCTCGATACACACATGGTCGAGAGTAATAAAAGTAAAAGGTGGAGTGATGTTGGCGAGCCAACATAGCAGTCATTTCAAATCTGGCCAAATACATGGATACCAAACATGCAGCAAACATAGTGAAAGTCAGGGGAGTATACATGCGGCAATGCAAACGCAAGTGGTCGAGCTACGTAGTCAAGCTACAAGATGGACAAGTGTTTTTTTGTGCAACAAATGCTCATGACTTAGAACATCAAATTGTGCTTCAGCAAACTCAAAAATGGTGAGAACATGATCTGCCTCAACTCGAGTTCAAGTGTACATATAGCAAGTGTACCATGTGTGTACACAAACATCAATATAAATACTTCAGCTAAGGTTGTGTACACAATCAAGACAGCACTTTCACATTCAAGAGCACGGGCAGCCATATGAGTACATACAAAAGTACATGTACACAATATATCAACAGGGAAGGGATGTATATATACATACATCAGTCAAAGCATGAGCAGTTTTTTTTATGGACAAGCAATTCAAGTAGTGGAGCATATACATGATGCATGTATGTGGTCACTGCAATGTACATGGGTGTAGTGGTCAAGCTAAAATGTGAAGCAGTGTGGTCAGTATACTTTAAAATGCCAAAGCTATCATGAAAATCACAGCAAGTATGCAAGCAACAAGTGAACAAATCAGTTTGAGCATATATGGAAAATGAATTACAGCATTTTTGGCAAGGGATGAATTCAACAAATCAATCAGGTGTTCAAAAAGGGATTTAATGCTATGTCCAGAAATGGTGAATTGTTCATGGAGCAATACACGACCAAAATATACTTCCAGATCATGTTCTTACAACATGGAAATTTGCAATTTTTAAGGCTAGAAATCACATATTTATTTCCAGTTTTAAACCAGAAATTCACAGCATATATTCAGGAGAATTACTTTTGGGCACAGTCAAAATCAGTTTCCTATTTGATTAGCATACAAATCTGTTTGAATCCGTATAAAGAATTCTTCTTTTAAAATGTTTTGAGAATTCAAACTTTCCTTTTTTTTTCTCCAGAAAATCAAAGTGGAAAATCTTTTTTTTTTTGGCTAGAATCAGGTGTGGCAAAAATGGTTCGAGAGATTCAAAGGCAGCTATTCTTTTCAGAATAAATCATACAAGGGCAAATGGAAATTATTCTTGTTTCCAATCTGACACTTAAGTCACAAACAAAATCACGCAAGATTTTTAATGCTAAGATTTCAAATTCAAGAATCATTTTTAATTCGAGAATGTCAAAAAGGGAAAACACAGAAATCAACCAAGTCATGATTGAAATCAGAGGCAACAAATTCTCGCAAATCAGATTTCGTCATTTCAGGAAAGCAGAGATTTTATAGGAGTCTCTAATCCTATTTTTACACCATTACACCACAGGAAGAATGCATCGAAACCAACAACAACTAAATCAGAGAGCAAAATTTATTCGAAAAAGAACACTCACAATTTCATTAGGGTTTCGATCGCCAGAGTGAAGAATCACATAGCCACACATCAATCGAGCAAGACAGAGAAGCACTCGGAGATTTGAGCACCAGAAATCATTTCTAGAGCCAAAAAATTATCAACGTCGATTCGAGGATTTCAGAAACCCTAGTAATTGCCCTGCTGCCATTTGTGATTTCAGAGGAAAAGGGGATCGGACAAAGGAAGGGTGGATCAAAACTAAAGTGGCTGGCCCAATTTCTCTAGAGTGGTTTAAAAGGGAATTGCATATTTTCTTTTATTTTCAACTAGGGTTTGATTTTTTTATTGTATTTTCAATTTCAAGTTGTAATCGTCTGAACCGAACAGTTTCTAGAAGTCTGCAAAATTTCTAGGATTCCAGTCAGGGTGTTGACTGGCAGTCCACTCGAGTCTGTAAATCTAGGTTACTGGTTACGGGGTCGTAACTAGGGGAAATCTGATCATGGGGATATCGATCAGTCTTGGGTTTTGAGTGTAGGGTTAGGATAGGAGCAGGCGCTGCGAGTGTACATGGTCTTGTATGCAGGATCTGTTTATAACACCTAGTAGAAACCTTAGGAATGCAATAATAGGCAGGGTTTTGCCAAAGCTGGGTATATCTGTGTGTGATTTATTTTCTGCACTTTTATTTCTGCTGCATTCTGTGATCTGTTAATTATTTTAGTATCCTGTCATATTTTCAATTAAGTTAAAAACTGTGATAAACCCTATTCACCCCCTCCTAGGGTTAATCTAGATCCAACATTTGGTATCAGAGCGGATATTTTCTTTAACTCTAGAGAAATGGTGAATCCTAGTTGTTAGTCTTCTAATAGTCAGATCAGTGATATTCCAATAATTTTCAATGGAACAGATTTTTTTAATATGGAAATCAAAATTCGAGTTATATTTAAAATCTGTTAATTTTGAATATTGGAATATTATTGACAATATGGGAGATATGTTAGATAAGAAAAATAAAATTGTTAATGCCTGTGTTATGCATATTCTCTATTCTTATCTTAGTAATAATCAGCTTGATCTTATCTCTCACTGTTTGACTTCGCATGAAGTTTGGTGAACTCTCAACAAGCTGTATGGAAAATCTGACAACAACTCAAAACCCCAGGATGACAACTCTGATTCAGATCTATGCTTGACTAGTCATAGAGATGAAAATTCAGATGGATCAGATGATGGAGAATCAACAAATGCTGAAACAAAAAATCTCTCATATGAAGATTTGGTTTACATGTGTCTTGATTTAATGAAATCTATTGATAAACTCCAACTGAAAAATAAGTCTTTGAAATCTAAGAATTTTGAGTTGACCAGCAAAATTGATAATTTGGAATCACAACTAGAATATGTTAAAAATTCTTCAAATTCAGTTTGGAAAAATTGTTTGAAATTGAAAACCAATCTTGTTTATCTCAATAAAAATATTCAAAAGTTTGAAAATGAAATTCTGGCCTTAAATGAGAACAAGACTGAGTTATCAAATTTGAAAAACCTTCTGCAAAAGGAATTTTAAAATTTTAAAATAGATATAAATTCCAAATTTGAAATTACTAAAAAGGAGAACTTGTTGAAATCAAATTTGATTTTAGAAGAACTTGAAAATGAGACTGAAAAATCCAAGAAATTTGAGTCTGAAAAGCAAAAACGATTTGAACTTGGAATTTTTGAATCCCAAGCCAAAATTAAATTGCTTGAAAATGAGAATTTGGTTTTGAAACAGTCCAATACTAAACAAAAGATCGTTATAAATAATTCCTCAAATTTATTAAAAGAAAATAGCGATCTAAAATCCAAAATTCAACGATTAGAATCAACTTTGGATAAATTTTCTAATGGGGAAAAATCGTTGAATATGTTGTTACAATACCAAGTTTCTATTAGAAATAAATCTGGTCTTGGCTTTGGGAATATCAATCGTTTTGATAGGATGAATTCAAATGGTTTTAAAGACACTTCAAATTATCTTGGAAAAGATTATTTTGAAATTTTAAACTCTGGCAATTCAAAAGATTTTTTTGTTTTATAACAAATCATTTAATCATTCTTGGATCCCAAAAAGAAATAAAATGAATTCGTCTAAATTCAAACAGATTTGGGTCCCTAAAGGCATTTTTGTAAATTCCGATTGTTTGTTATATAAACAGGTTTGGGTACCAAAACGTACAAAACATAACTGAGAGTGGTTTTACAAACTTTGTCAGACTACTCGATCATTCAAACTGTTAGGTACCAGAGGAGGCCGAGGAACTACTAAGCAAAAAGAGAATTGAAATCAAACTGGTCTATATTTCTATATCATCCACGGTTCCTCAGCCATGATTTGTTGAGTTAGAGATTCTGATTTACATTGGATTTTGGTATGATCTCTAAACTCACCTTTGTAAATATTCTCTGTTCTATTTTTTCTCTCCTTCTATCCCTTCTGTTTATTTTTTATTTTTTTTGTTTTGTTTGATCTCTCACTATCATATCATTGTAACCTCTTTTGGGCTTCGTTAACTTCCAATTGCAGGATTCATACTTTTTCTGGAAAAATCGCTTTAGTTGAATAGAACTCTGATGTTTTTAATCTTTTCCAGATCTTGAATTTATTTTTGTAAATATCTACAATTAATTTGAAGTTTGTTTTCTGATTCTCTGAATTCATAACAGTGTTGATGTATTCTTGTCATGTCTTGAACACTGATGATTAGAATCCTAAATTTTTGAAGATCTGAATAATTAATTGAATTTCACACATCTCTGCTGTTTTGAGTTTCTTCTAATTCATTTAGAAAAGCTTGAAATAATATACTCATTACAGCACATTGCTACTTCTCAGTTATGATAATTTCATTGATTCTCGGAATGGGTTGGAGATTTTAAATTGTATTGAATCTCAGTGATACATCTTGAAATCCTTTTTATATTCATGATCAGTATGGTTGAAATTTGTTTATTTGAAATCATCTGAAATTCTTGATATTTTGAATTTCACACACCTCATAAATTTGAAATTATCAACCTTGTGTGAATAACTCATTATATCTCAAACTTAACATTGATTCAAGTGATTTCAAATAAATTATTTTTAAATTATTTTATGAATTCCCCTCAAACTTGATGTATATGATCTGAAATTACTCTTGTACTTGTCAAAAATTCTTGTGAAAAATTCTTTGAAAATCGGGTCTTAAATCTCTTTGTTTTTCATGATGATTAGATTGAATACTAGTTTGTTTAAAATCATTTGAAATTATTAATTTATTGAATCTCACACATATCTTGAATCTAAAACTTAATCTGGTGTGATTGATTCATTAATCTTAAGATCTTCATATTTTCTCAAATGACTTCAAATAAACTGTATTGTTAATCTTGAATCATCTTATTTGACCATCACCGTGATAAGTATGATTTGAAAATATTTTCTGTGCTGCTCTGATACTGTTTTTGAGGAATGTGTGTTTTGAAATCGTCTGCTTCTCTTATTAAAAGAAATTGATTTGTAAATATTTTCGATGATTGTTTGATTGGTTAAACTTGACTGCTTGGGTCTTGTGATTAAAAAGAAAATTTCTATTGTCAGTGATATTCTGTTTTGTCTCCAGTGTCGTCTTACAATCCTCATTAATAGAGACACCCTTTGGTATCAGTAGTGCTGATTTTTTTGTATATATTCTTATTAATCCCTCTTGTGTTGTATAGATCTTTTAATTTCCTCTTGTAGTTGATTTTCAATTTTAAAATTATTTATTGATTATTCATTCAGAAATTGAAATCAATATCCAAATTGACATGTATTTATAAATCATCAAAATTATTACTAGATTTTGAAATTGTAATTAATTGTGACTGCGGTCTATTTCACAACAAGAGGAGTTGTTTATTCAGATTTTTCATGATGGTCGAACATTTATTATAATATCTTTGAATTGGCAATTATTTCACGACCATCTTCATTATCTCTCATCTTTCTACCATCCATCGTGATTTTATAATAATGTGGAGAGTTTAATATATTTTTTTCTAAAAAATTATCTTGAATAAATAGTGAAAATATTTGTGATGGAATTGTGGTTATACTATTATTTAGAATTAGTGATAACTGAAAATTTTCAACGATCTCAGTACAGTTGATCATATTTCATAATATGATTAATTTTGAAATTTATTTCGCAAACCATTTATGTACCTACCACATTTCTATCATCCATACTGGTTTATATACCAAGGAGTTTTTTTTTTCCTTTTAAAGCTGAAAATGATAAATATATAAATTATATATATAAGTGTGTCTCTAGTCTCATTTAAAAATCCAAGCTCTGGATATGCATGGTTATGAGACAACTTATAATTTAAGCTGCGACTGATCTCATTTAAAAATCCAAGATCTGGTTATGCGTGGTCAGCGTGCTCTTAAATAGTAATAATAAAATGAGCTTTAAATTGAAATTAATATGAAATTCTCCTTGGTGTTTAAAAACCAGCCTATCAATCCATATTCTAATCTGTGAAATGTGTTGAAATCTTATGACATATTATGATTTGTTGATTGATAGCTATTGGGATTTGAGAATATTCGATTTTGTCACTTAAATTGAATTAATAATTATAGTCCAAATCCATCACTGTTTTTGTGCTCAATTTTATATTATTCTTTTGGAAATAATTGGAAAATATTCATATTTTTCAAACTCTCTCCATTTTTATAAATTCATCGTAAATTCGTCATTCTCTAAAATGTGAAATATAACATCTATCCTCAGTTTATTATGATTTTTGTTTGATTAATTAAGATTTATGGTGATCGCTCTTCCTCTTCAGCTGAAATTATATTTTTTAGCCATTTTTCATCTATATTTTAAATTCTGTATCCTTTTGATGATAACAAAAGGGGGAGAATGGGTTGAGATTTTGATTTATGAGTGAATATTTTATAAACATTTTTAGTTTTGAAAATTTATTCTTTTCGCTCGTGCACAGTTATAGGGGGAGTCTCTGTTGTAGGGGGAGCTACTAAATAGGGGGAGTTCAAAATTCACTGTCAAACACATTTATTGTATTCAAAATCTTTTATTTGTTTGTCATCATCAAAAGGGGGTGATTTTTGTATATAATGGTGTTGTATACACAATTATATGATATTTTTTTGATGATAACAACCAAATATATATAAAATTATAAATGTGTTTGTACTGTACAGTTTCATATATACATCACAGACAGGAACATAATATTATATTTAAATAGAATATTATTGTACACAAATTTAAACATTCAAAGAGTATTCTATTTAAATATAATATTTTATTTCAATATTTAAATAGTACAGATTTACAACTCCACAATTTGTACATCTCAGAAATACAATACAGTCTATTTCAATCAATTTGATTATATACAAAGCTCCTCGCACAACACTCAACACCTATACAGTCACTCAGTCGCACATTTTCTTATATACATTCTTTTTACACACATTGCTTCATCTTTTGTCTTGTATCTTCAGTCTTCTGTCTTCACAGTCAATCCAGTCTTCACACCTGTCATGTATAGAAACACACACAGAGTATATAGAACAGAAATAATTTTCAAAATACATGTGAATATATATATTTTTATTTGCCTCAGTTTTCTGGTGTGTTTCTCATCATTTTTCATGACTTGATCTGTTTCATCAATGTCTACGTAGTTTGTATATGTATAGTACAGGGACAGGAAATCTTGTTTGATTGCAGCATATACACACGTGTATAGATATACACGTGTGCACTGCCTCGCCAATCAGCGCACAACTGAGGAGTAACCACGTGTATATGGCCGACGCAACACAAAATCATGCAAACCAGAATGGTCGAGTTCATGATCTAGTATACACACTGAAACATGGTTCAGCTCAGAAATGAAGCAGCATTTTGTAAGTGAAAAAACATGAACAGGTCAACATGCAAACTCATGAGAGAAACTACACATGTAGTGGTCTCGAGTACACACATGGTCGAGAGTAATAAAAGTAAAAGGTGGAGTGATGTTGGCGAGCCAACATAGCAGTCATTTCAAATCTGGCAAAATACATGGATACCAAACATGCATCAAACATAGTGAAAGTCAGGGGAGTATACATGCGGCAATGCAAACGCAAGTGGTCGAGCTACGTAGTCAAGCTACAAGATGGACAAGTGTTTTTTTGTGCAACAAATGCTCATGACTTAGAACATCAAATTGTGCTTCAGCAAACTCAAAAATGGTGAGAACATGATCTGCCTCAACTCGAGTTCAAATGTATATGTAGCAAGTGTACCATGTGTGTACACAAACATCAATACAAATACTTCAGCTAAGGTTGTGTGCACAATCAAGACAGCATTTTCACATTCAAGAGCAAGGGCAGCCACATGAGTACATAAAAAAGTACATGTACACAATATATCAACATGGAAGGGATGTATATATACATACATCAGTCAAAGCATGAGCAGTTTTTTTTTATGGACAAGCAATTCAAGTAGTGGAGCATATACATGCTGCATGTATGTGGTCACTGCAATATACATGGGTGAAGTGGTCAAGCTAAAATATGAAGCAATGTGGTCAGTATACTTTAAAATGCCAAAGCTATCATGAAAATCACAAGTATGCAAGCAACAAGTGAACAAATCAGTTCGAGCATATATGGCAAATGAATTACAACATTTTTGGCAAAGGATGAATTGAACAAATCAATCAGGTGTTCAAAAAGGGATTTATTGCTATGTCCAGAAATGGTGAATTGTTCATAGAGCAATACACGACCAAAATATACTTCCAGATCATGTTCTTACAGCATGGAAATTTGCAATTTTTAAGGCTAGAAATCACATATTTATTTCCAGTTTTAAACCAGAAATTCACGGCATATATTCAGGAGAATTACTTTTGGGCACAGTCAAAATCAGTTTCCTGTTTGATTAGCATACAAATCTGTTTGAATCCGTATAAAGAATTCTTCTTTTAAAATGTTTTGAGAATTCAAACTTTCCTTTTTTCTCCAGAAAATCAAAGTGGAAAATCTGTTTTTTTTTTGGCTAGAATCAGGTGTGGCAAAAATGGTTCGAGAGATTCAAAGGCAGCTATTCTTTTCAGAATAAATCATACAAGGGCAAATGGAAATTATTCTTGTTTCCAATCTGACACTTAAGGCACAAACAAAGTCACGCAAGCTTTTCAATGCCAAGATTTCAAATTCAAGAATCATTTTTAATTCGAGAATGTCAAAAAGGGAAAACACAGAAATCAGCCAAGTCATCGATTGAAATCAGAGGCAGCAAATTCTCGCAAATCAGATTTCGTCATTTCAGGAAAGCAGAGATTTTATAGGAGTCTCTAATCCTATTTTTACACCATTACATCACAGGCAGAACGCATCGAAACCAACAACAACTAAATCAGAGAGCAAAATTTATTCAAAAAAGAACACTCACAATTTCATAAGGGTTTCGATCGCCAGAGTGAAGAATCGCATAGCCACGCATTAATCGATAAAGACAGAGAAGCAATCGGAGATTCGAGCACCAGGAATCATTTATAGAGCCAAAAATTTATCAACGTCGATTCGAGGATTTCAGAAACCCTAGTAATTGCCCTGCCGCCATTTGTGATTTAAAAAGAAAAGGGGATCGGACAAAGGAAGGGTGGATCAAAACTAAAGTGGCTGGCCCAATTTCTCTAGAGTGGTTTAAAAGGGAATTGCATATTTTCTTTTATTTTTCAACTAGGGTTTGATTTTTTTATTGTATTTTCAATTTCAAGTTGTAATCGTCCGAACTGAACAGTTTCTTGAAGTCTGCAAAATTTCTAGGGTTCCAGTCAGGGTGTTGACTGGCAGTCCACTGGAGTCTGTAAATCTAGGTTACTGGTTACGGGGTCATAACTAGGGGAAATCTGATCGAGGATATATCGATCAGTCTTGGGTTTTGAGCGTAGGGTTAGGACAGGAGCAGGCGCTGCGAGTGTGCATTGTCTTATATGCAGGATCTGTTTATAACACCTATTAGAAACCTTAGGAATGCAACAGTAGGCAGGGTTTTGCCGAAGCTGGGTGTATCTGTGTGTGATTTATTTTCTGCAATTTTATTTCTGCTGCATTCTGTTAATTATTTTAATATCCTATCAGATTTTCAATTCAGTTGAATACTGTGATAAAACCTATTCATCCCCCCTCCAGGGTTAATCTAGATCCAACATAGCTACCCTCAGCCCAAATTCCTGCATCTTCCTCTCAAGGGCACAAGCCCATGGAGGAACACAACCTCACTAGATATTCTCACATGGTTCCTTATTCGTTGTTTGATCTAACCAAGAAGGTTGCATATATAGGAGAACAGAAGACCTAGGCAAATATTCAAATTGCCCCTTCAAAATATCTTCAGAATATAACCATTCATTTATTTCCTTCTATGATAAAATCAATCAATCAATCACACCAATAAATCAGTCAATCAAATAAATTAATTGATCAGTCAATCAAATCAGTTAATTAACTACATCACCTTCATAAAATATTTGAATCAAAAATTCAACACTCCACCATGATTCAAATATCACATATCTCCAACAATCCACAAACAAGTCAACCTAGCTTCTTTCAACAACACCTACTCTCAATTACAACCAACCTCGATTTCTAGGCAATGAGATACACCCCAGTCGATTTGAAAAGACTACGATCACACCTCAATTACAACCATAACCCACCGCTTGCAAAAGATGCATCTACCACCCGAGATGCACCGCGCAAAACTAACGGTCTAAAAGTGCTTGTAATACCATAAAGTCCTCCATCTTGTCATTTTGGATTTCACAACTTGTAACACCCCGAAAATTTTAGACATTTTAACTACATTATATAACGAATATAATGTGATAACTTAATTAAATACTGTGAATTAAGTAAAACAAACTGTACTATTACGTTCATCTCAAAATTTTGGTCAAGATAGACATTTGGTTTGCGTAAAACGAACACTGTATGAAAAAGTTATTAAGCCTTGAAGTTTGTATGCATATGAGAAATAAATATATATATAAAAATTAAATAAACAAATATTCAAAAAAATTCAAAACAACAAATCGGGAGTGGAATAGCCAACCGCCCCCATTTTGGGGATCGACCTGAGCTGTACTGGGTTGTTCCAGGGTGTTTGGGTGTCGACCCGTGGCTCGATTCGCCCTAGGGCTGATGTGGCATCTGAATTTTGGAGGTTGGCAGCTATAAATACATGGCCATTTCTCTTGTTTTCTTCATTGAGAATCAATGGAGGCCAAACTCTGCTGGCATCTGAACTGAAATGGATCCTTTATCTTCTAAAACTATTAACTAAAGAAAGTCTATTGGAAATTCAAGATCTAATCTTTACTAGTTCTATCTTCTAATCCAAACTTTGTGAGTTCTTAATTACTTTTAGAATTAAATATTTAAAAGTAAACTTGATAGGATTATAGTTTGGATTTGTTCATGTGCCTATATTATATTGGATCCATATTAAATTATGAGCATATGACATTTTGGATTGGTTATAACTTGGATCTAAATTTCTATGATGTAGATCTTAATCCCTATTTGTGAAAGATCTACTTTTATCTATTAGATCTGAATTATGTGGACATTCTATGATGTAGATTTTATCCCTATTTGTGTTAGATATACTTTTATCTATTAGATCTAAATTATGTGGACATTCTATGATGTTGATATTATCCCTATTTGTGTTAGATCTACTTTTATCTATTAGATCTGAATTATGTGGACATTCTATTATGTAGATCTTAATCCCTGTTTGTTAGATCTACTTTTACCTATTAGATTTGTATTATGTGGACACCTAAATTATTAATCGGATCTAGTTTATTATTTGGATCCCCTTGTGCTTCTCATATTAGATCTGAACCTGTTGGACATCTAAATTAAATTTAGATCATGTCATGTTCATCTTATCACCTTTGCTATGTTACAACTAGTTAACTGCCACAAGTTCATTAGATCTATGCTTATATGCTCACCATGTTAGTATATGCTTATGCTAGTTATGTTAGAACATTCACCTTTGTCATATTTTCATTACCTTCCCTTTTTATCGTTTATGATTAGGCTATTATTTAGCATATACGTGCCGCAAATTATGTGAACACACTAGTTAGGGAACGGGGAGGGAAAAAAGTAAATTTTGGCATATTTTGAATATAAACATGAGTTGGACATAAAATTCAAAATGGGTAAGTGAGGACATAATCAGCTGTTAAGACATAGGTAAGAATTGGATAAAAATGGAATGTTTAATTGCTACAATTAGAAACTGTAATTGCACTTATGACACAAGGTTAGGTTGCATTAGTGGTGGAAGTCTGCCCGGAACCGACCGGCATATCCAATAGCCACTAATGTTGAACCTAATGCGAGAGGTCTAAGTGCGCAAATACGAATCGGGTTAAGACACGAGGTTAGGCCCAACTTGTGGAATAAGACTGCCCGGACCCGACCGGCATGCCCAGTATCCACAGGTTGTAGGCCTAATGTGGGAGGTCTAGCCCATTATTGTCATAAATGGACATGGTAATGAATTGGACTACCTAACCTAATCTAATCCATATGGATTGTATGATTATGAACTAAAATTAGGGTTAAGTAAAAAAACTATTTGGGCAATGGGTGGGTTAAGTTAAGTAAATCTTGGGTAGGTGGGTAATATTATTATATTTGGGCCCACAAACTTAACTATTAAATAAACATGCTTGAATCAGTGTGAGGGTTAAGTAAATCTTAGGTAGGTGGGTAATATTATTATATATAGGCCCACAAACTTAACCGTTGAATAAACATGCTTAAACCAGTGGGAGGATTAAGTAAATCTTAGGTTGGTGGGTGATATTTGTATATATAGGCCCACAAACTTAACTTGTTGGAGTTATGTGATTAAAGACACCGTTAGGTAACCATAACCAGTGGAAAACCTAGTAGTGGGGATGCAAGACAAAGGGGAGGCTTGCATCATCTTGTGTGGGACCCATTTCAGTCAGTAACCCTTAAATAGGTATTAAACGGGTACTCTGAACTAGGTTGGACTGAAGCACGCTTACTGAGCTGAATATAAGAGATCCAAATGTGGAGGACGGTGTCATGATGGTGCGTTCCATCGGGGTCATGTGTGTGCGTGACTCTGCCTGCTCGAGAAAATAAGACGCTGTGACATCAGTAGATATGGTTGTGCACATCCGGAAAATGAAGGGTTGCCACTTTAGGGAGTGATACACCCTACTATGGGGCCAGCACAGGGTATCTACGGAATAGGGAGCCGATCGATTGGGGGGTAGTAAATAGGGTACATCTAGTCCTGTCTATTTCTGTGGGGTACCTGTGTTTCTGTCTGGGCTAACACCTGTTATTTCTGTTTAGGTGCCAGTTCTGTTTGGGTTAAAATCCATTACTAGAGTACACCTAAAGCTACTATTATGTTTCTGTTGGGATCATCCTGTTTATGGTAAGCAATTGGGGAGTATGTAATCCTAATACATATCTGTTATGCAATTATTGGTGCAGAGAAAGTTAAGTATTAAGAAGCGCTATCTATTCTATCATGTTGTCCTGTTTACCTTATCATACCTGCCTTTTATGTAGTAATCTTTCTTATCCACTTTATATGCCTGTCATGCTAATTTTATTTATTTACTTGCTAAATGTAACTAAACTCGCCAGACTTTATGTCTGACCCTTTTTGTTTCCTTTTCTTTCTTCCGTTCCCCACCCCCCTCCAGTTTCTCAGGGCGGGAACACTCAGGCTTGACCGTGATTCTGCTTTCATTTTGCTGGAGCTTCTTAGATGTATGGCACAGGCATTTATCCTTGCTACTATGGCTATGCTTTATTTGGGGAATTATGCTTTTATGTACTCTGATGTTTTAAAGTACAAGACATTAGTTTTTATGATGTAATGGTTTATGTGTATTTCAGACACGTGCTGTTTTGAACCACGGTATCTTATGATAAATAAAGTTAATCCCGCTGTTGTTTTTATATCTATCTTGTTATATTTCTGTTTACCTAGAATGCTTCACGAAACTTAATGCATTCCCTTAGTGAGTGACATTAACGGACATGGGGTGTCACGCTTTGTATCAGAGTGGAAGGTTACCAGATTAGATAAAAGTTCTAGATTTTTTTTTTCAAAAAGGTTTTAAAAGAAAGCATTTTCAAAAAGAAAATTTTGTTTTGAAAAGCATTCCCCAAAAAGCCATATGTAATATCTTATATCCTTTGTATGAATCACTTCCTTTTTTTTCAGCATGTCTGGGGAACCAAACATTCTTAATATCCCAGAGGGCGTTACGATACCCGGATGGTTCCGTAGGTATCTGGAGGCCACGGCGCCTGCCGAAGGCCAAGGAAACATTCCTCTCCCAGCTGCACCAGTCATTCCTCCTTCTCCTCATCCAAGAGCAGATAATTTTGCTAAGATCTGCGAAGACTTCCGTGCTATGCGAACGAAGCCATTCCATGGGAACGACACATTCGTAGAGGCACGAAATTGGCTCAAGGAGACCAAGGATTTGATCGTAATTTTTGAAGTAGAAGATACAAGGAAGATTCAGTTAGCTGCTTGGCTACTGAAAGACGAAGCCTCATTTTGGTGGGAAGTTACCCAAGCTGGACGCCCGGTGGAAACTTGGGAAGATTTTAGACAAAGATTTGAAATGAAATTTCTTTCCCAAGCCGAGAGAAGCATCCAGATGGAGAGGTTCCTAGCACTCAAATAAGGTAACTTGACGGTGAAAGAGTATGTGAACAAACTCAATCCGCCAGCAAGGTTCGGGTTAGAATTGGTGGATACGCCGCATAAGAAGGCATTGTGGTTTTCTAAAGGGTTGAATGAACCCCTTTATGGGTTAGCCATGTCCCATATCCCAAAGGGAGCCACTTTTGAAAAGCTTGTTGATATGGCCCTAATGCATGAGGAAGACAAGGGAGAAAAGAAGGAAGGAAAGGCTTAGGAAGCAACGCAAAATGAGAAGGTGTGGCCCAAGAAGGGACAACAACAGCAACAACAGTAGAAGAAAGGCGAAAAGAATTACAAGGTTAAAGATAAGAGGAAGGGCCATAGTTGTGGGCGAGAGGGTCACTTACCCAAGGACTGCAGGAAAAGGAAGAATGCTTGCTTCTCTTATGGAGAGGTCAGGCATCTTATTAAGGATTGCCCGAAGAAATAGGGACAAGGTCAAAGGGTAGGAACTTCTGGAGGGCAGGTGCATGCTCTTGCGATCAATGCTCCTGATAGAGGTAGATTTTTTTTCTGTGGAAGGTTTAATTTCTCTAAGAACACTTTTTGATTCTGGCACTTTACATTCATTTATATCTAGTTCTATGGTTGAATATCTGCACTTAATTACTAGTATGTAGTGGATCCCATAGTTGTCTCAAATCCCATTGGTGGTTCGGCTCATTTATCTATGATTTGTCGGGGTTTGAGAATACATGTATTAGGCGTCGAATTTGAGTGTGATGCACATCTTGTTTCATGGGCTATAGTTTGATTCTAGGGATGGATATGCTATCCATGTACGGTGTCATTCTGGATTGTAAGAGGAGGGTCGTTAGGCTTTTGGCTTGTCATGAGAGAACCCTCGAGATTTCTTGTGACCCGCAAGGGTCTGTCATGCTTAGTTTCCTAGAATCTCTTGAGGCATCTATCGATGACCTGCGATCGGTACCAGTAGTCCGTGAGTATCCTAATGTCTTAGATGAGATTCAGGGTTTACCCCCGAGACGCGAGATTGATATCCGTACATACGTGGTGGACAATGCAAAGCCAGTTGCATTACCTGTGCTCCATTTGGCTCCAAGGGAAAGGATGGAGCTCAGCGAAAAAAGTAGGGGAGTTACTTGGAAAAGTGTTGGTTAGGCGAAGCATATCTGAATGGGGTGCTCCGGTGGTATTCGCAACTAAGGCGTACAGCTTGCTTCGCATATGTGTGGATATTCATAAAGATTTTCCTCGTTTCTTATTTATCAAAGTGTCTACACGACACAACAGTGGTAGTTGAACCTAACATGCATGAGGAAGTAAAGGTAGAATGGGACAACTAGATGAGTTCCTACCGATATACTTGGATCAGAGGTCAAGAAACTACGCAACAAAGAGGTTAGGTTAGTAAAAGTGCAATAGGGAGAAGACAACAAGGATGCGACTTGGGAGACTGAACACAAAGATCACGCTTCATACCCTTTCCTTTTTGGGACTATGTTCTTAACTTCTTTTTCCAAAGCTTTTACTCGGACTTGCTCCTATCATCTGAGTATATCCTATCGATCGAATCTTCGACCTTTAGGTAGGGAACCCATGAATGTAAACATATGTTTGAGACATGTTATGTTTGATGGATGCAAGTGTTTGCTAGTGGTTGCCTGTGGATGCATATACGCACACATCAGGCACTAGATCGGCTCAATCACTCTCATACTGCGTATGGATGTATGTGCATTTTTCTTTTCTTTGATGGAGGTATGATCATGTGGATGTTGCATTGGATGGATGATTGTGCACACTTATAGAACTTACATGTTATAATAGGATTATCTACATACATGTTGGATTCATGGCACTAACATACATTGCATTGAGGAGGCCGACTGAGTCAATGGACCACCTGATCTTTTGCATTAGTGTTGGGGCATATACACACACCTTTGCATATGTTCAGATAAGCATTAAAAAATTTCAAGGACAATGGATGCCTGTGATTGGTGGATGAGTAGATGGATGATGGTTGGTAGGATACATTCTACTTAACTTAGAGATTTCGGGGACGAAATCCTTTGAGTAGTAGAGAATGTACATCCCGAAAATTTTACATATTTTAACTACATTATATAATGAATATAATGTGGTAACTTAATTAAATATTGTGAATTAAGTAAAATAGACTGTACCATTACGTTCGTCTCGAAATTTTGGTCAAGATAAACATTTGGTTTGCGTAAAACAGACACCATATGAAGAAGTTATTAAGCCTTGAAGATTGTATGCATATGAGAAACATATATATATATATATATATATATATATATATAAATTAAATAAATAAATATTCAAAAGAATTCAAAACAGCGAATCGGGAGGGGGAATAGCCTTACCATCCCATTTTGGTGGTCGACCTGAGGGTCGATCCAGGGTGTTTGGGTGTCGACCCATGGCCCGATTCGCCCTAGGGCTGATGTGGCATCTGAATTCTGGAGGCTGGCATCTATAAATACATGGCCATTTCTCTTGTTTTCTTCATTGATAATTAATGGAGGCCAAACTCTATTGGCATCTGAACTGAACTGGATCCTTTATCTTCTACAACTATCAACTAAAGCAAATCTATTGGAAATTCAAGATCCAATCTTTACTAGTTCTATCTTCTAATCCAAACTTTGTGAGTTCTTATTTACTTTTAGAATTAAAAATTTAAAAGTAAACTTGATAGGATTATAGTTTGGATTTGTTCATGTGCCTATATTATATTGGATCCATTGTAAATTATGAACATACGACATTTTGGATTGGTTATAACTTGGATCTAAATTTCTATGATGTAGATCTTAATCCCTATTTGTGATAGATATACTATCTATTAGATCTGAATTATGTGGACATTCTATGATGTAGATCTTATCCCTATTTGTTTTAGATCTACTTTTATCTATTAAATCTGAATTATATGGACATTCTATGATGCAGATCTTATCCCTATTTGTGTTAGATCTACTTTTGTATATTAGATCTGAATTACGTGGACATTCTATGATGTAGATCTTAATCCCTATTTGTTAGATCTACTTTTACCTATGATACCTGTATTATGTGGACACCTAAATTATTAACCAGATCTAGTTTTTTATTTGGATCCCATTGTGCTTCTCATATAAGATTTGAACCTGTTGGACATCTAAATTAAATTTAGATCTTGTCATGTTCATCTTTTCACCTTTGTTATGTTACAACTAGTTAACTGCCATAAGTTCATTAGATCTATGCTTATATGTTCACCCTGTTAATATATGTTTACGCTGGTTATGTTAGAACATTCACCTTTGTCATATTTCCATTACCTTCCCTTTTTATCGTTTATGATTAGGCTATTATTTAGCCTATACATGCCGTAAATTATGTGAACACGCTAGTTAGGGAACGGGGAGGGAAAAAGGTTAATATTGGCCAAATTTGAATATAAACATGAGTTGGACATAAAATTCAAAAGGGGGAAGTGGGAACATAATCACCTATTAAGACATAGGTAAGAATAGGATAAAAATGGAATGTTTAATAATTACAATTAGAAATTGTAATTGCACTTCTGACACAAGGTTAGGTTGCATTAGTGGTGGAAGTCTGCCTGGATCTGACTGGCATATCCAGCAGTCACTAATGTTGAACCTAATGTGAGAGGTCTAAGTGCGCAAATACAAATCGGGCTAAAACACGAGGTTAGGACCAACTTATGGAATAAGACTGCCCGGACCCGACCGGCATATCCAGCAGCCACAAGTTGTAGGCCTAATGTGGGAGGTCTGGCCCATTATAATCATAAACAGACATGGTAATGAATTGGACTACTTAACCTAATCTAATCCGTAGGGATTGTATAATTATGAACTAAAGTTAGGGTTAAGTAAAAAAACTGGTTGGACAGTGGGTGGGTTAAGTTAAGTAAATCTTGTGTAGGTGGGTAATATTATTATATATAGGCCCACAAACTTAACCGTTAAATAAACATGCTTGAATCAGTGAGAGGGTTAAGTAAATCATGGGTAGGTGGGTAATATTATTATATATTGGCCTACAAACTTAACAGTTAAATAAACATGCTTGAATCAGTGGGAGGGTTAAGTATATCTTGGGTAGGTGATAATATTTGTATATATAGGCCTATAAACTTAACCTGTTGGGGTTATGTAATTAAAGACACTGTCAGGTAAACATAACAAGTGGAAAACCTAATAGTGGGGATGCAAGAAAAAGGGGAGATCTTGCATCATATTGTGTGGGTCCCATTTCAGTCAGTGACCCTTAAATAGGTATGAAACGGGTACTCTGAACTAGGTCGGAGTGGGGCACGCTTACTGAGCTGAATATAAGAGATCCAAATGTGGAGGACGGTGTCATGACGGCGGGTTCCATCGGGATCATGTGCGTGCATGACTCTGCCTGCTTGGGAAAATAAGATGTTATGACATCAGTAGATATGGTTGTGCATATCCGGAAAATGAAGGATTGCCACTTTAGGGAGTGATACACCCTACTGTGGGGCCATCATAGGGTATCTACGGAATAGGGAGCCAATCGATTGGGGGGTAGTAAATAGGGTACATCTAGTCCTGTCTGTTTCTGTGGAGTACCTGTATTTCTGTCTGGGCTAACACCTGTTATTTCTGTTTAGGTACCAGTTCTGTTTGTGTTAAAATCCGTTACTAGAGTGCACCTAAAAAATGTTATATTTATATTGGGATCACCCTGTTTCTGTTAAGCAATTGGGGAGTATGTAATCTTATTATATATTTGTTATACTAGTATTGGTGTAGAGCAAGGAAAGTATTAAGAAGTGCTATCTATTCTATCCTATTGTCCTGTTTACCTTGTCATACCTGCCTTTTATGTAGTAATCTCCCTCTTATCCACTTTATATGTCTGTCATGTTACTTTTGTTTATTTACTTGCTAAAAGTAACTTGACTCGCCAGACTTTATGTCTGACCCTTTTTGTTTCCTCTTCTCCCCCCTCTAAGATTTTCAAGACGGGAACACTCAGACTTAACCGTGGTTCTACTTTCATTTTGCTGGTGCTGCTTAGGCATATGGCTCAGGCTTTTATCCTTACAACTATGGCTATGATTTATTTGGGGAATTATTCTTTTTATGTACTTTGATGTTTTAAAGTGCAAGACAGTAGTTTTTATTATGTAATGGTTTATGTGTATTTCAGACATGTATTATTTTTGAACCACGGTATCTTATGATAAATAAAGTTTTTAATTCCGCTGTTGTTCTAATATATGTCTTGTAATATTTATGTTTCTGTTTACCTATAACGCTTCACAAAACTTAATGCATTTCCTTAGTGAGTGACATTAACGGACGTGGGGTGTCACACTTGGTATCAAAGCTGAAGTTACCAGATTAGATAAAAGTTTCTGAAAATTATTTTTCAAAAAGGTTTTAAAAGAAAGCATTTTCAAAAAGAAAAGTCTATTTTGAAAAACATTCTCCAAAAAGCCATATGTAATATCTTAGATCCTTTGTCTGAATCTCTTCCTTTTTCTTTTCAGCATATCTAGGGAACCAAACATTCCTAATATCCCACAGGGTGTTATGATACCGGATGATTCTGTAGGTATCTGAAGGCCACGGTGCCTGCCGAAGGCCAAGGAAACGTTCCTTCCCCAGTTGCACAGTCATTCCTCCTCCTCCTCCTCCTCCTCCAAGAGATGATAATTTCGCTAAGATCTGCAAGGACTTCCGTGCTATAGGAGGGAAGCCATTCCATGGGAACGAGACATTCGTAGAGGCGCATAATTGGCTCAAGGAGACCGAGGATTTGTTCATAATCTTTGAAGTAGAAGATAGAAGGAAGATTCATTTAGTTGCTTGGCTACTAAAAGATGAAGCCTCATTTTGGTGGAAAATTACCCAAAGTGGACGCCCGATGGAAACTTGGGAAAATTTTAGACAAAGACTTGAAATGAAATTTCTTTCCCAAGCTGAGAGAAGCATCCAGATGGAGAGGTTCCTAGCACTCAAATAAGGTAACTTGACGGTGAAAGAGTATGTGAACAAACTCAATCCGCCAGCAAGGTTCGGGTTAGAATTGGTGGATACGCCGCATAAGAAGGCATTGTGGTTTGCTAAAGGGTTGAATGAACCCCTTTATGGGTTAGCCATGTCCCATATCCCAAAGGGAGCCACTTTTGAAAAGCTTGTTGATATGGCCCTAATGCATGAGGAAGACAAGGGAGAAAAGAAGGAAGGAAAGGCTGAGGAAGCAACGCAAAATGAGAAGGTGTGGCCCAAGAAGGGACAACAGCAGCAACAACAACAACAACAACAACAATAGAAAAAGAAAGACGAAAAGAATTACAAGGTTAAAGATAAGAGGAAGTCCCATAGTTGTGGGTGAGAGGGTCACTTAGCCAAGGACTACAGGAAAAGGAAGAATGCTTGCTTCTCTTGTGGAGAGATCGGGTATCTTATTAAGGATTTCCCGAAGAAATAGGGACAAGTTCAAAGGGCAGGAACTTCTGGAGGGCAGGTGCATGTTCTCGCGATCAGTGCTCCCGAGAGAGGTAGATTTTTTTTCTTCTATGGAAGGTTTAGTTTCTCTTAGAATAATTTTTGATTTTGGTGCTTCACATTCATTTATATCTAGTTCTTTGGTTGAATCTCTGCACTTAATTACTAGTATGGTAGTGGATCCCGTAGTTGTCTCAAACCCCATTGGTGGTTCGTCTAATTTTTCTATGATTTGTAGGGGTTGAGAACATCTGTGTTAGGCGTTGAGTTTGAGTGTGACGCATATCTTGTTTTATGGGCTATGGTTTGATTCTAGGGATGGATAGGCTAACCATGTATGGTGCCTTTTTAGATTGTGAGAGGAGGTTCATTAGGCTTCTGGCTTGTCATGAGAGGACCCTCGAGATTTCTTGTGACCCGCAAGGGTCTGTCATGCATAGTTTCCTAGAATCTCTTGAGTCATTTATCGATGATCTACGATCGGTACCAGTAGTCCGTAAGTATCCTGATGTCTTTGATGAGGTTGGGGGTTTACACCCCGAGGTATGAGATTGATTTTCGTATATACCTGGTGGACAATGCAAATCCAGTTGCATTACCTGTGCGCCATTTGGCTCCAAGGGAAAGGAGGGATCTCACCAAAAGTGTAGGGGAGCTACTTGAAAAGGTGTTGGTTAGGCGAAGCATATCTGAATGGGGTGCTCCGGAGGTATTCACAACTAAGGCGTACAGCTCGCTTCGCATATATGTAGATATTCATAAAGATTTTCCTTATTTCTTATTTGTCGAAGTGTCTGCACGATACAGCAGAGGTAGCTGAACCGAACATGCATGAGGAAGTAGGGGTAGAATGGTAGGCGACAAGTAGATAAGTTCCTACCCGTATACTTGGATTAGAGGTCAAGAAACTACGCAATAGAGAGGTTAGGTTAATAAAAGTGCAATGGGGAGATGACAACGAGGTTGCAACTTGGGATACTGAACACAAAGATCACGCTTTATACCCTTTCCCTTTTGGGACTATGTTCTTAACTTCTTTTTCCAAAGCTTTTATTTGAACTCACTTCTATCATCTGAGTATATCCTATCGATCGAATCTTAGACCTTTAGGGAGGGAACCCATGGATGTAAACATGTGTTTGAGACATGTTATGTTTGATGGATTCAAGTGTTTGCTAGTGGTTGCCTGTGGATGCATATACACACACATTAGGCACTAGATTGGCTCAATCACTCTCATACTGCATATGGATGTGTGTGCATTTTTCTTTTCTTTAATGGATGTATCATCATATGGATGTTGCATTTGGACGGATGATTGTGCACACATATAGAACTTACATGTTATAATAAGATTATCTGCATACATGTTGGATTCAACGCACTAACATACATTGCATTAAGGAGGTCGACTAAATCAGTGGACTGCCTGATCTTTCGCATTAGTGTTGAGGCATATACACACACCTTTGCATATGTTCAAATAAGCATTAGAAAATTTCAAGGACAATAGACGCCTGTGATTGGTAGATGAGTAGATGTATGATGGATGGTAGGATACATTCTTCTTAACTTGGAGATTTCGGGGACGAAATCCTTCAAGTAGAGGAGAATGTAACACCCCGAAAATTTTGGACATTTTAACTACATTATATAATGAATATAATGTGATAACTTAATTACATACCAGGAATTAAGTAAAATAGACAATATCATTACATTCGTCTCGAAATTTTGGTCAAGATAGACATTTGGTTTACGTAAAATGGACACCGTATGAAAAAGTTATTAAGCCTTGAAGTTTGTATGCATATGAGAAATATATATATATATATATATATATATAAATTAAATAAATAAATATTCAAAAAAATTCAAAACAGTGAATCGGGAGGGGTAATAGCCGAACCGCCCCATTTTGGGGTTGAACCGAGACCCGCTGGGTTGACCCAGGGGTCAATCCAAGGTGTTTTGGGTGTCGACCTGTGGCCCGATTCGCCCTAAGGCTGATGTGGCATCTGAATTCTGGAGGCTGGCAGCTATAAATACATGACCATTTCTCTTGTTTTCTTCATTAAGAATCAATGGAGGCCAAACTCTGCCGGCATCTGAACTGAATTGGATCCTTTATCTTCTACAACTATCAACTAAAGCAAATATATTGGAAATTCAAGATCCAATCTTTACTAGTTCTATTTTCTAATCCAAACTTTGTGAGTTCTTAGTTACTTTTAGAATTAAATATTTAAAAGCAAACTTGATAGGATTATAGTTTGGATTTGTTCATGTGCTTTTATTATATTGGATCCATTGTAAATTATGAACATATGACATTTTGGATTGGTTATAACTTGGATCTAAATTTCTGCGATGTAGATCTTAATCCCTATTTGTGATAGATCTGCTTTTATCTATTAGATCTGAATTATGTGGACATTCTATGATGTAGATCTTATCCCTATTTATGTTAGATCTACTTTTATCTATTAAATATGAATTATGTGGACATTCTATGATGTAGATCTTATCCCTATTTGTGTTAGATCTACTTTTATCTATTAGATCTGAATTATGTGGACATTATATGATGTAGATCTTAATCCCTATTTGTTAGATCTACTTTTACTGATTAGATCTGTATTATATGGACACCTAAATTATTAATCGGATCTGGTTTATTATTTGGATCCCCTGGTGATTCTCATATTAGATCTGAGCCTGTTGTACATCTAAATTAAATTTAGATCTTGTCATGTTCATCTTATCACCTTTTCTATGTTACAACTAGTTAACTGCCACAAGTTCATTAGATCCATGCTTATATGTTCACCATGTTAGTATATGTTTATGCTAGTTATGTTAGAACATTCACCTTTGTTATATTTCGATTACCTTCCATTTTTATCGTTTATGATTAGGCTATTATTTAGCTTAAACATGCCGTAAATTATGTGAACATGCTAGTTAGGGAACAGGGAGGGAAAAAGGTTAATATTGGCATAATTTGAATATAAACATAAGTTAGACATAAAATTCAAAAGGGGGAAGTGGGGACGTTATCACCTATTAAAACATAGGTAAGAATTGGATAAAAATGGAATGTTTAATAACTACAATTAGAAATTGTAATTACACTTATGACACGAGGGTAGGTTGCATTAGTGGTGGAAGTCTGCCGGGACCCGACTGGCATATCCAGCAGCCACTAATGTTGAAAATAATGTGAAAGGTCTAAGTGCACAAATACGAATCGGGCTAAGACACAAGGATAGGCCCAACTTGTAGAATAAGACTACTCGGACCCGACCGACATATCCAGCATCCACAAGTTGTGGGAGGTCTAACCCATTATAATCATAAATGGACGTGTTAGTGAATTGGACTACTTAACTTAATCTAATCCATAGGGATTATATGATTATGAACTAAAGTTAGGGTTAAGTAAAAAACTGGTTGGACAGTGGGTGGGTTAAGTTAAGTAAATCTTGGGTAGGTGGATGATATTATTATATATAATCCCACAAACTTAACCATTAAATAAACATACATGAATCAGTGGGTGGGTTAAGTAAATCTTGGGTAGGTGGGTAATATTATTATATATAGGCCCACAAACTTATCCGTTAAACATGCTTGAATCAGTGTGAGGGTTATGTTAATCTTGGGTAGGTGGGTAATATTTGTATATATAGGCCCACAAACTTAACCTGTTGGGGTTATGTAATTAAAGACACCGTTAGGTAAACATAACCAGTGGAAAACCTAGTAGTGGGGATGCAAGAGAAAGGGGAGAGCTTGCACCATATTGTGCGGGACCCATTTCAGTCAGTAACCCTTAAATAATTATCAAACGGGTACTCTGAACTAGGTCAGACACGCTTACTGAGCTGAATATAAGAAATCCAAACATGGAGGACGGTGCGATGACGGCGTGTTCCGTCGGGGTCATATGCGTGCATGACTCCGCCTGCTCAGGAAAATAAGTCGCTGTGACATCATTAGATATGGTTGTGCATATCCGAAAAATGAAGGGTTTTAGGGAGTGATACACCCTACTGTGGGGCCAGCACAGAGTATCTACGGAATAGGGAGCCGATCGATTGAGGGTAGTAAATTGGGTACATCTAGTCCTGTCTGTTTTTGTGGGGTACCTGTGTTTCTGTCTGGGCTAACACCCGTAATTTCTGTTATGGTACCAGTTCTATTTGGGTTAAAACCTGCTACTAGAGTACACCTAAAACTACTATTATGTTTCTGTTGGGATCATCCTGTTTCTGTTATGCAATTGGGGAGTATGTATTCCTATTACATATCTATTATACTAGTATTGGTGCAGAGCAAGGAAAGTATTAAGAAGCGCTATTTATTCTATCATGTTGTCATGTTTACCTTGTCATACCTGCCTTTTATGTAGTAATCTCTCTTATCCACTTTATACGCATGTCATGCTACTTTTATTTATTTACTTGCTAAAAGTAACTAGACTCGCCAGACTTTATGTCTGACCCTTTTTGTTTCCTCTTCTTTCTTTTGTTTCCCCCCCAGGTTATCAGGGCGGGAGCACTCAGGCTTAATCGTGATTCTGCTTTCATTTTGCTGGAGCTGCTTAGACGTATGGCTCAGGCTTTTATCCTCGCTACTATGGATATGCTTTATTTGCGGAATTATGATTTTTATGTACTTGGATGTTTTAAAGTGCAAGACAGTAGCTTTTCTAATGTAATGGTTTATGTGTATTTCATACATGTGTTGTTTTTGAACTACGGTATCTTATGATAAATAAAGTTTTTAATTCCGCTGTTGTTTTTATATCTTTCTCGTTATATTTCTGTTTCTGTTTACCTATAACACTTCACGAAACTTAGTGCATTCCCTTAGTGAGTGACATTAACGAACGTAGGGTGTCACACAACTCGACATTCACCTTCCGTTTGACATGATCTATTCATCTCTGGGATCCCTCGAGCATCATTAATATGTAGACCCATGTCGATACCATGGTCCTCCACCTTAGGACCATCAGCGGTGACCATACTAACCTCTCCACCTTGCTGTTGACTAGGTTCTTCAACCGTCACCCACCTTCTTCTTCGCCTTCTTCCATCTTCCCTCTTTCGTATCAGAGGGCTTCTTCTCATCTCCATCAGTCAGACCATTAAGGCATCGAACATCCACCTTCATAGGCTTTCAAATCTCTCAATATCTACCATTAAAAATAGTCATCCACGAAAGCAACATCATCTCTGATATCTACAAACTTTAATCCAAAATCACTCCAAGATATGCCATGAACTGAGCTCTGATGCCAACTGATATGTAAATTGAACCTTTGCGGAAACAACCAGGATCTTATTCACCCAATCACTTGAAGATGAATTTGATTGAAAATAACAACACAACAGATCGGAAATAATAGCAGTACACAAATATTCCACCTAAACACCCTCTTTAATGATTCAACAAAAACAAATTTTGTTTACACCCAATGGATCAAAACCAAAAATAAATAAAAAATACAATTGAACCAATAACCTTATTGAGAGAAGGGAAGGAATATCTAGATGACTACAAATATTGTTGGAGTAGAAAAGCGATGAAGAACGACGACAAACTCTTGGACAATCTTCAGGCACCAACTATGTCTTTTAGAAGTAAATAGAAATAGCTACCCTCAGCTCAAATTCCTACATCTTCCTCTCTAGAGGGCAAGCCCATGGAGGAACACAACCTCACTGGATATTCTCACATGGTTCCTTGTTTGATCTGACCAAGAAGGCTGCATGTATAGGAGAATAGAAGACCTAGGCAAATATTCAAATTGCCCCTTCAAAATATCTCCAAAATATAATCATTCATTTCTTTGCTTCTATGATAAAATCAATCAATCTATCACACCAATCAATCAGTCAGTCAAATCAATCAATTGATCAATCAGTCAAATCAAGTAATTGATCACATCCTCTTTATAAAATATTTGAATCAAAAATTCAATAATTTATTATTAGAAGAGATCATCACAAATACCGTTTTCTTGAAGAAAAATTGTAAAATGACTCTCATATGTGAATAAAAGCACTTTCTAGAGAAATTGCTTTAATTTTAAAATATATAATAATATGCAAATTATAATAAAACCTGAAGTTTTATATAGTAATTTTAGAACATATCATAATTCCGAAAGAAATATCTTATTGTTTCTTAGAAAAATCTATATAAAGAAAATATACATCTCGAAGATCATATTAAGTTAAGATATAAATATTGATCTTAATTTTGCAAACCTGAAGTGAATGCAAAAGCAATTTTTGTTACAAAATGGAAAACTTAGAACCTGAAGTATCTGCAATGATAAGAAGTAATTTTGCTGTAAAAAGAAAGATCTAAATGATCTTTATATGAATTATATAATTTGAATCTAAAACATGTAATTTTTATGTTGTGAATTTTATGTATAGACCTGCAAGTTTTTCAAATCATTCATATTAAGGGTCCGTCTATTGACACCCCGCTATATACTCTTCATCCCCCAGAAAATAGAAAGTAAAATATACACCCTAACGTTTTCTCTTCCCACCCACTTATTCAAAAATGCCCTTACTACATTTTAGATTTTATTGTTTTTTTGTTCTTTACTTCTTATTTCAAGCTTGTTGTTTTTTGTATAGCTCTCTTCTTAACATCTTGATCGAATTAGTTAATATTTGTAGACGACATCGCTGATTATGGTAATTAACACTTCATCCGAGCGTTAATTTATTTAAATTAACTCCTACAAAAGTGATATTTTATTTATTTGCAATTCCTATGCACTATCGATGTATTCGGTCTCCAAATACATAATTACATACACCGTTTACTTTACCATTTTTTAATTTTAATAATTGTTTGCAAATTTTAATCGTTGTTTGTAGTTTCTATCTCTTTTTTTTTTGAAATCACATACAATGGTGGTTTTTTATTTCAAGTATTGTTTGTAATTTAATCTTAAACATCCTACATGGTTGATTTTATTGTTTTTAATCGTTCCATAATATTAGGCAACATATCTATTTTATTACTAAGGGGTAAAACTGGAAATAAAAGTTAAAACTTTTAACTGGGGGGTGAAGAGCAAATAATGGGGTGGCAATAGCTGGACCCCATATTAAAGAATGTAAAATCTTGGTTCTATGATTATGCACTTTTACTCAATTCTCGATTAGACATTATGCATATATATATATATACATATGGTATTTTAATGAAATATGATTATAGAGAATGCAGTACAAGTATAAGTTATTCATTTCATCTTAATCATTAGTTAATACTGTGGCTCGATCCAAATTTTATTCTGTTGAGTTAAGTAAAATTTATTTGATTCATATATTTGAACCACATAACGGATATTTCCACTGTTTTTATATTAAATGCATTAAATGTATCATTATGATAATATATTTTATTACTATATTATCATAATTGTTAAAATGCATTAGTTATTATAAGTTTAATGATGTATGTATTTGAAATAAAAATAGATAAATGTATAATTATTTGATGTATTTAGCAAGTAATATCCAATGTACTGAAAGAGATAAAAAGGTTAGGACCACAACCTGAAGTTGTGCAAAGAATTTTTAAACTAGAAGTTGTATAATCTAGAGTTTAAGACGTAAAGTCTTAAATTATGAAAAAAAAAACTGAAAGAGTTTATAAGTTTGAACTCTTAACAATTAGCAAGAATGTAAAAGCTTCTAAATTAGAAGTATATTAAAAGATTGAGAACCAAAAGCTCATCATAAATTAATAAACTTGATATACATTTGTATGTGTATATATATGCATAGGAACTTGAAGTTCCTCAATCAATGAACTTGAAATACTTCATAATTTAAAAGCCTAAAGCTTTATTGAAACTATGTGAAATAATAACATCGTACTTCTTAAAGAAGTTACATAATGTGCGAAAATGATAATGCATCCAAAGATTTCACAATATTCAAAACGAGTTGTATCTTACTTATATGTTTACATTTACATATTGTATTAAAGAATAAATTTTAACAACTTGAAGTTTTTTATATATTTTATTTGAACCAGAAGTTCAATACAGTTTAGCAACTTGTAGTTGCTTATATATTTTATATGAACCGGAAGTTCATACAGTTTAACAATTTAAAGTTATTTATATATTGTATTTGAACCAGAAGTTTGACATAATCTAACAATTTGAAGATGTTTATATATTTTATTTGAACTAGAATTTTAATACAATTCCAAACCAAATGTTTTGGACATTATAATACGACCTTTAAGATTCACATTGACTTTGCTTGATAAGCAAAAATTAATGATTTTGGAACCTTATAAACAATTTGTTCTAAAATCGATAAATCGAATGAGAAAAAAATATGCAAACCAATTACAAATGCAATACGTGGACACACGTATACATACATATATATATATATATATATATATATATGAATATTTAGTTAACAATCTGAAATTGTTATGAGCTCATATTATAACTTATGCAAATTTTATTTAGTAATTCAAAAAGTCGATTGACATCAATATTGAATGAACTGAAGTCATGAGCATATTCAAATGATTGAAAATTACCCTAAGTTACCAGATCAATGAAAGGGAATAAGCAATACAATATGAATGCATCTTACCAACTAATAAGAGCATTAAACTCCTATGATTGAAATACATTTAATGTATTTGCTAGCTATAATTCGATAATGGATCAAAAATGAGAATCCAAAGAAGGTTCATTATTTAATGTGACAATGTTTGTCAACATTGAAGGGGAGGATAAAGGAATTATTGATGTTAAATATTTGCTAAAATATAGAATCATGCAAAGTATTAAGCAACTTGCATAAATTATCAATTATGTCCCTAATAGACTTTCTCCAATATAGATTTGAATCCCTGAAGGTGTAAATCACAGCTGGAAATTTGGCATAAAAGTTAGTTCAAAATATTTTTGGAGTAAGTCATAAAGATGTCAAATAATGGAGGTGAGTGTTCTTGAAGAAACACTTAAGTGTGCTTTGAAAAAAAACTCATGACATGATTGTCAAAATAATCCTAGTAGTGGTTTAGGTACCTAAAGCATGATAAGTTTTGAGATCTCAATAAATCATGTATAGGACTGACAAGAAATAGTCGTTGATTATAAATTAATAAATAATATTAAAGCGCTTACATTTATAAATAGATTAAAAATCCCATATTAGAGACAAACATGATTGGTCATCATGAAATTCTCCTAAATAAGATATATGGACATGTAGTCCATAAGATAAAATTAGAAATATATAAAATGACAAAAGCACACTGAAGTTACTGAAGCACCGTACATTGTCAAAAAATGTTATGTGCCATGAGCATTGTACCTTCAAAGATAATTGAATTGATTAGAAGTATTTAAAATGTTTACAATAACCAGAACATATAAACATTGAAAGTATGCAAATTCTAGAAGAATTTAAATAACTTTGGTAGTGATAAAGAATGTTAAGAGCAAGAAATGTAGTTTACAACTTTCTTTAAAGTATTGTTTTGATGGAAATCTTGATATAATTAATGATGAGTAGATCACTTCCTACTTTCAAAATTTTTTGTAAAGAAACTCTTAATATTCATTGAAGTGGTAGTTGCGTTATGAAAAATTTATTAAAAAATAAACGATCCTGAAGAATATAAATAACATTTGGTTATAAAGAATGACAAGGACATAAATGATCACTATAGGATTTACAACAATATGGAAGAATGTGATATAAACATCTTAGTCAATATTTTGTAAAAGCTGTGTAAAAAGACAATCTCATTTATCCATGTGCATGTCTTTATAAAGAAATCGGTAAATGGATTTGCTATTTTAATGGTATATGTTGATGATATAATTGGACTGGGACTCTAGAAGAAATTGATGTAACAATAGATTACCTGAAATGGAATTTTGAAGCAAAAAAATCTTGGCAAAATTAAATACTGTCTTGATCTACAAATCGACCATAGTACAAATGGCATACTAACCCTGTCACACCCCGTAATTTTAAAATGGGACATAAGAGATAATTAAAGAATATTTAATCTTTAAAAGAAAAATTGGGTGAAACGGGTTACGCCATTGCGTTCGTCTCGGAATTCTGCTTGAGATAGAGTCTGAGTTTGCGTGAATCGGACTCTGTATGAAGAAGTTACGGAGGTTAGAAGTTTTCAAGTTTGAGCAGAAATTAAATTAAATTAATAATTAAATAAATCAAGTTCGAAATTCAAATCTGCAGAGAAGGATGGGCGGGAAAAGTCCCGCCATAGGTGTCGACCCCCACAGGTGTCGAACCCCCGTATAGGGGTATCGACACAGATGTCGACCCCCCCTGTAGCGGTCGACTCCGGCGAGCTGATTTGGAATCGGATTCCTTATGAAGAAGTTATGGAGGTTAGAAGTTTTCAAGTTTAAGCAGAAATTAAATTAAATAAATAATTAAATAAATCGAGTTCGAAATTCAAATCTACAGAGAAGGCTGGGCGGGAAAAGTCCCGCCATAGGGTGTCGACCCCCCTGTAGGGGTCGAATCCAGTGAGCTGATCTGGAGGTGACGATTTTCTGAGGTGTTAGGGCATATGTGTCATGTTTTATTGGCTCTCTTGGGTTTGGATGGATTTGATGACTCCTAGGTCGATCTAAAGGCCCATATTGATCCTAGACATCTATATATACATAGCTAAACCTCAACAATAGACCTCACAGCCCTAAACTATGATACCATCATGCTGTTCATCTACAAACTAACCTAGCCGCCACCATAACAAATCAAATTTTAGACTAAAGATAAAAAGATAAGAGATAAAGATTCAAAGCCTAAGAATTACGAAAAGGAATTCTAGAACAACAACGAATGAATCAACGCCTACATCAACGGATTAGCTTAGCAACTTCAGAAATCAGATCCTAGAATTCAAGATCCGTTTTCTGCGAGTGCAGTTACTTTCAGAACATAATTGTTTAAACATAATTGTGATGAGTTATGAATTGGACTGTATGAAAATGTTTGTAAATCATATAAAATTTATGTCATTGCAAACTATGTTTTGATTTATGCTTGATTTGATTCATTATATGCAAGTAATGTTCTATGTTATTTCATATGCCTAATTACATATGCAAGTTATGTATGCAAGTTTGCTCGATCTATGCAAGTTATGAAAGATTATGTGCAAGTCATGTTCATATATGTAAGATCATATTTTATATGTTCATATGTTTGGATCTACATGTTTATATAATTAGATCCATATCAGTACATATGTTTAGAACTATATGTTCATATGTTTAGATCTACATGTTTATATGATTAGATCCATATCATTCCATATGTTTAGAACTATATGTTCATATGTTTAGATCTACATGTTTATATGATCAGATCCATATTAGTCCATATGTTTGGAACTATATGTTCATATGTTTAGATCTACATGTTTATATGATTAGATCCATATCAGTCCATATGTTTAGAATTATATGTTCATATGTTTAAATCCGTGCAAGTTTATGTTTAGATCCATGCTAGTTCGCACTCAATATGTTGATTGAATCTATTTTTATATGTTTACTAGATTTATGTCGTCTTACATCTATATTGTATATGCCAGTTATGATGTCATGTGTTTCTTCCCTTTTCCTTTTTTTATGAGTTGGGCTAATTGCAAGCCTAACGTATCACATGAACTATACGCGCGAACGACATTGGAACGTTGGGGAAAAGTTTGCATAAAAGTCGATTATTATGTAATTGGCATAAAAAGGTGTTGTAATCATATAATTAATTTTGGGCATAACTAGAAAATGTGGCATAACTTGAATTGACCACACTTATGGATAATTTACATATAAACTTGGACATGAATGGTAAATATGTAAATTGGCTAAAAGATGAAAGTGCCTAACCCGAGGTTAGATTGAGTTGCGGTGTAAGACTGCCCGGAACCGCCCTGGCACATCCAGCGACCGCAACAACATAGATCTAATGTGAGAGGCTAGCGCATTAAGTCCAAAAACCCGAGGTTAGAATAAGTTTGCGGTAGAAGTCTGCCCAGAACCGCCCGACACATCCAGCAACCGCAAACAATAGTTCTAATGTGAGATGTTGATGCTTTAATGAATAAATTAAAGCTAAGGAACAGACATGCTAAGATTGGAAAGGTTAAGTAACATATGAACAGGCGACACTTAACCAATACAACATGTTAGGTGGGTGGGTTAAGTTAACATGGACAAGAAGACAACTTAACCAATATTACATAAACAAAGTGGATAGGGTTAAGGCAAGCTTAACCAATAATACATATGGACTTGATGAGGGGAAGGGTTAAGTAATAGGTAATATTAGTATATATAGCCCACAAACTTAACCGTTAAATAAACATGCGTGAATCAGTGAGAAGGTTAAGTAACATATGAATAGGCAACACTTAACCAGTACAACATGTTAATTAAGCAAATGGGTGGGGTTAAGTTAAATTGAGAACAATTAACCATTATAGCATGTTGATTAGGAAACCCCAGTAACGGGGACCCATTTCAATAGTAACCCACATAGATGTATCATGGTACCCTGAGTTAGGCAGGGTGGGGCACGATTACTGGGCTGATTATAAGCTGTCAAAATAGCGGCGGGTGGTGCAGCAGTGTAGGTTCCGACGGAGTATGGGCGTTCACGTGCTACGGAGTGGAAAAAGCAGGAACTGGGCATCAGTAGTAAACACTGTGCATCTTAAATCATGTTGGGTTGCCATCATGGGAATCGATACACCCAATGATCGGGCCAATACAGGTATCTACATATAAGCGGGGCCGAATGACACAAGTAATGAATACATACAAGCGAGGTCGAATGACACAAGTAATGAATACATACAAGCGAGGTCGAATGACACAAATAAGAAATACATGCGAGTTAGGGAGCCGATCGAACGAGGAAGGTAGTGGGCACAACTCATGGGGGTAGGAGCAAAAAGGGGCACCTACATTAGGAGCTAGGAGTACACGAAAGTACCATTATCATAATTAGTAAGAGGGATCAACTTTTAGTATGGGACTAGTAAGGGTGCGGTGTGACTGGTAATGATACGGTGTTACTAGCATTGGTGCAGTGTAGTAATTATCCTGTAGTGATTAGAAGCTCAATCAATGTCATATCTTGTTCATCTTGTTTGCTTTGTTATGCCTGTTTATTCTACAGTCATTTCTTGCTTTCCATTTTATGTTCTTATCCTGTTACTTTAATGATTATATTGTTAAAGTCACTGAACTCACCAGACTTATGTCTGACCTAGTTTGTTTCGCCTCTTGTCTTCTGTCCCCCTACCCCCCAAGGTTCTTAGGGAGGAAGTACTCAGGCTTAGTTCAAATATCTCTTTCTTCCAGCTTGAAGTTGAAAGGTGTATTGCTTGCCTTTGATTATGCGTATGGCATTTTTTTGTTGGGGATTATGGCTTTGAAATTTTGTACTCTGAAGGTTTTGTACATGACTCATATTATGTACTTGATTCTGGTTTTTGGAAATGTAATCAAACTTATTTGTGTTTCCGCTGCAATAAAATTACAAAATTTTCAAGTACTACTTTTTCTGTCTTGTAATATTCCGTTCTGTTTAGTTATAATGCTTCACGAAACTTAATGCATTCCCTTTGTGAGTGACATTAACAGACGTGGGGTGTTACACGTGGTATCAGAGCTGAAGGTTATCAGAATAGATAAAAGATTTTGAAAATCGTTTACAAAAGTATTATTTTCAAAAACATGTTTCAAAGAAGGTGTTTTCAAGAGAAAGATTTACTATGAAAAACATAATCCCCAAAAGCCAAAAGTTGATCTTTCGATTCTTTGTTTCGAATCTCTTCCTTTTTCCTTCTTGAGTCTCTTTCTCCGCGTTTCGATGCTTTTCCTAAGATATAGAAGGACTTCGGTGCGATGGACGGAAAACCTTTTCATGGGACTGAGACGTTTGTCGAGGCTATAAATTGGCTCAAGGAAGTGAAGGACTCGTTTGGCATCTTGGAGACAGACAATGGAAGGAAAGTTTAGCTAGCTGCTTAGTCGATGAGGAAGTTTAGGCTGAGGAACACAACCCAAGGATGAGGAATTTATTGATATGGTTTTTATCCACGAAGAAGGTAAAGGAGAAAGTGGAAAGAATAATTAACCCCCGTAACAAAAGAAGGTGTCTTTATTGTGGTATAACGGGCCATATAATTTAGGACTGCAGGAAGAAGAGGAAGCGTGGTTGTGATTTAAGATTACCCAAGGAGCTAAGGACAAGGGCATGGACAGAAGAAAGGACCAACTTCTGGAGGACAGGTTCATGCTCTCATGGCACCAGGACAAGAGAGAGATAGAAGCATTTCTGTTGAAAGTTTGATTTTCCTTTTTCAGTCATCCTGTTCGAACTTTGTTTGATTCTTGCGCTTCGCAATCGTTTGTATCTACTTCGTTAGTTGAAACACTGCACCTAAATACTAGTCTAGTTATGGATCCCATTGTAGTCTCAAATCCTATCAGTGGTTCGGCTCACTTATCTATGGTTTGTTGGATTTTGAGAGTGTCTATCTCGGGCGTTGGGTTTGAATGCAACGCCTTCATTCCTGATTTCATGGGTTATGGCTTGATTCTAGGGATGGATTGGCTAGCCAGGCATGGTGCCATCTAGGACTGTGAAAAGAGGGTAGTCAGACTGTTGACTCGTTGTGGAAAGACCATTGATATTTCTTGTGACCCTAGGGGTTCAGTGATGCTTAGCTACCTAGAATCTCTTGACGCATTCATCGATGATTTGAAATCTGTCTGTGTAGTCCGATGACGCCTTTGACGCGGTTCTAGGTTTACCCCGTGGCGCGAGATAGACTTCTGTATATACTTAGTAGATATTGCAAAGCTGCTTGCACTGCCAGTGTGCCACATGTCTCCGAGAAAAAAGGAGGGAACTCAGTAAACAATTAGGGGAGCTACTTGATAAAGGGTTCATAAGCAGAAGCATTTCGAAATGGGGTACTCCAGTTGTTTTTGCTACGAAGACTGATGGTTCGCTTAGATTGTGCGTGGACTATAGGGAGCCGAACAAGCTCACGAAGAAGAATAGACACCCATTGCCGAGGATAGATAATTTGTTCTATCAGTTAGCTGGTGCTTCGGTTTTCTCGCAGTTGGATTTAGCTACAGGATTTCACCAGTTGAGGGTAGCTGAGGATAGCATAGATAAGACTGCTTTTGGGACTCCTAATGGTTACTTCGAAGGGCTCGTCATACTTTTTTTTTTGGTTTGACGAATGCACCCACGTATTTCATAGACTTGATGAGTAGCGTGTTTAGGGAGTTCCTAAACAAGTTTGTGGTAGTCTTTGTGGATAGTATTTTGATTTTCTCTAGAAGCAAGGGAGAGTATGCCCTACATCTTAAGGAAGTCTTAGAGACCCTAGAGCGCATCAACTCAACGCTAAGTTCTCCAAATGTCATTTTTGGAGGAAAGAAGTGAGGTTCTTAGGACACATGGTCTCTAAGGAAGGGATAGTAGTGGATCCTACAAAGGTGGTGGCAATCCAAGATTGGAAGGTTCCTAGAAAAGCAACGGAAGTAAGAAGTTTTCTAGGGTTGGCGGGCTACTATAGGAAGTTCGTTAAGGGCTTTGCGAAGGTATCAACCCCAGTTTTCACTTTGCTAGATAGGAGAAAAACATTCACAGTATATACTGGTACTTGCGAGGCAGGGGTTGGAGCAGTTTTCGATGAAAGAGGAAAAGGTGATATGCAAAACGCAGTAGGAACGCAGTTATGTTTGAGCATCGCGTATCGTCCACAGACGGATGGACGAACAGAAAGGGTGAATAGAATCCTTGAAGATCTTTTGTGGTTATGTATCCTAGATTTTGGAGGACATGATAAGAACACTTTCCATTTGTGGAGTTCGCTTATAACAACAGTTATTAAGCTAGTATTAGGATTTTTATGGACGACCGTGTCGATCACCAACATGTTGGTGGGAATCTACATATAAGATTTTACTTGGGCCAGATATGATTAGGGAAACTTCTGAGGAGATAGACTTGATCCGAAGATGAATGAAGACAACACAGGGCCGACAAAAGTCAAACGCTGACAAGAGACGAACCGACCTCAAGTTTGATGTTAGAGACAAGGTTTTTATTAAAGTGTCACCATGGAGGAACGTAGTTCGCTTTGGGGAGTGTGGGGAAATTAGCACCAAGGTTCATAGGGCAATCCTACATTACAGAAAGAATTGGATAGATCACAGAGTGAAGTTGCCGAAAAAGCTTAGTGGTGTTCATGACATCGCATGTGAGGAAGTGTTTACATGATACCGCGGAAATAGTGGAGCCGAGCATGCTTAGAGAAGTGGAAGTGGAGCAACATGCTGCGGTTAGACGAGCTCCTACATGCATCCTTCGATCGGAGATCAAGAAGTTACGCAACAGAGAGGTCAAGTTGGTTAAAAATCCAATGAGGAGATGATCAAGGAGACGTGACTTGGGAGACGGGAGACAAGATGCGTATGCTGTACCCTTTCATTTTTAAGGGTATACTCTTTATTTCACCTTTTTCTATCATTTTGTTTAGACTTGCCCTATCGTTTAGTGCATCCTCTCGATTACATTCTTGATCTTTAGGTAGGAAAATCCTATGGTTATAAACAAGTGTTTGAGACATGTTATGTTTGGTGGATGCAAGTGTTTGCTGGTGGTTTCTCGTGGATGCATTTACACACACATTAGGCACTAGATCGTCTCAGTCACTTTCATATTGCATATGCATATATGTATTCATATATTGATTGAAACTTGATGTGTTATCATATAGTTGTTGCATTTGTATGAATGATTGTGCACTTATGTAGAAGTTATAAAGTATGATTAGGAATAATTGCATACATGATGGACTCATGGCACTGACATAATTCGCATTAAGGAAGTCAACTGAATTAGTAGACCGTCTGATTTTGCATTAGATAAGGACATATACACACACTATGCATATGATCATGAAAGCATTAGAAACGTCTTTGAGGACAATGGATGCCTTTGATTGAATGGTTGAATAGATGGTTGTTGGATGGTAGGATACACATTCTTCTTGACTTGAAGATTTCGGGGACGAAATCCTTTAAGTAGGGGGAATGTAACACCCCGTAATTTTAAAATAAGACATAAGAGATAATTAAAGAATAATCAATCTTTAAAAGAAGAATTGGGTGAAATGGGTTATGCCATTGCGTTCGTCTCGGAATTCCGCTTGAGATAGAGTCCGATTTGCGTGAATCAGACTCCGTATCAAGAAGTTACGGAGGTTAGAAGTTTTCAAGTTTAAGTAGAAATTAAATTAAATTAATAATTAAATAAATAGAGTTTGAAATTAAAATCTACAGAGAAGGATGAGCGGGAAAAGTCGCGCCATAGGGCGTCGACCCCCCCTAGGGGTGTCGACACAGGTGTCGATCCCCCTATAGGGGTATCGACATAGGTGTCGAACCCCCTGTAGGGGTCGACTCCAGCGAGTTGATCTGGACATTGACGATTTTCTGAGGTGTTAGGGCATATGTGTCATGTTCTGGTTGGCACTCTTGGGTTTGGATGGCTTTGATGACTCCTAGGTCGATCTAAAGGCCCATATTGTTCCTAGACATCTATATATACATAGCTAAACCTCAACCCTAGACCTCACAACACTAAACTATGATGCCGTCATGTTGTTCATCTACAAACTAACCTAGCCGCCACCATAACAAATCAAATTCTAGACTAAAGATAAAAAGATAAGAGATAAAGATTCAAAGCCTAGGAATTGCGAAAAGGAATTCTAGAACAACAACGAACGAATCAACGCCTACATCAACGGATTAGCTTAGCAACTTCAGAAATCAGATCCCAGAATTCAAGATCCGTTTTCTGTGAGTGCAGTTACTTTCACAAGACAATTGTTTAAACGTAATTGTGATGAGTTATGAATTGGACTGTATGAAAATGTTTGTAAATCATATAAAGTTTGTGTCTTTGCAAACTATGTTTTGATTTATGCTTGATTTGATTCATTATATGCAAGTTATGTTCTATGTTAATTCATATGCCTAATTACATATGCAAGTTATGTATGCAAGTTTGCTCGATCTATGCAAGTTATGAAAGATTATGTGCAAGTCATGTTCATATATGTAAGATCATATTTTATATGTTCATATGTTTAGATCTACATGTTTATATGATTAGATCCATATCAGTCCATATGTTTAGAACTATATGTTCATATGTTTAGATCTACATGTTTATATGATTAGATCCATATCAGTCCATTTGTTTAGAACTATATGTTTATATGTTTAGATCTACATGTTTATATGATCAGATCCATATCAGTCCATATGTTTGGAACAGTCCATATGTTTGGAACTATATGTTCACATATTTAGATCTACATGTTTATATGATTAGATCCATATCAGTCCATATGTTTAGAATTATGTGTTCATATGTTTGAATCCATGCAAATTTATGTTTAGATCCGTGCTAGTTCGCACTCATTATGTTGATTGGATCTATTTTTATATGTTTGCTAGATTTACGCCTTCTTAGATCTATATTGTATATGCCAGTTATGATGTCATGTGTTTCTTCCCTTGTTTTTCCCTTTTTTTATGAGTTGGGCTAATTGCGAGCCTAACGTATCACATGAACTATACGCACGAACGACGTGGGAACGTTGGGGAAAAGTTAGGGTAAATGTTGAATATTATGTAATTGGCATAAAAAGGGGTTGTAATCATATAATTAATTTTGGGCATAACTAGAAAATGTGGCATAACTTGAATTGACCACACTTATGGATAATTTGCATATAAACTTAGACATGAATGGTAAATATGTAAATTGGCTAAAAGATGAAAGTGCCTAACCCGAGGTTAGATTGAGTTGCTGTGTAAGACTGCCCGCAACCTCCCGGCACATCCATCGACTGCAATAACATAGATCTAATGTGAGAGGTTAGCGCATTAAGCCCAAAAACCCGAGGTTAGAATGAGTTTGCGGTAGAAGTCTGCCCGGAATCGCCCGGCATATCCAGCAATCGCAAACAACAGTTCTAATGTGAGAGGTTGGTGCTTTAATGAGTAAATTAAAGCTAAGGAACATACATGCTAAGAATGGAACGGTTAAGTAACATATGAACAGGCGACACTTAACCAATACAACATGTTAGGTGGGTGGGTTAAGTTAACATGGACAAGAAGACAACTTAACTAATATTTCATGAACAAAGTGGATAGGGTTAAGGCAAGCTTAACCAATAATACATATGGACTTGATGAGGGGAAGGGTTAAGTAATGGGTATTATTAGTATATATAGGCCCACAAACTTAACCGTTAAATAAACATGTGTGAATCAGTGAGAAGGTTAAGTAACATATGAATAGGCAACACTTAACCAGTACAACATGCTAATTAAGCAAATGGGTGGGGTTAAGTTAAATTGAGAACACTTAACCATTATAGCATGTTGATTAGGAAACCCTAGTAACGGGGACCCATTTCAGCAGTAGCCCACATAGATGTGTCATGGTACCCTGAGCTAGGCAGGGTGAGGCACGATTACTGGCTAATTATAAGCGGTCAAAATAGCGGCGGGTGGTGCAGTAGTGTAGGTTCCGATGGAGTATGGGCGTGCACGTGCCCCGGAGTGGAAAAAGCAGGTGCTGGGCATCAGTAGTATACACTGTGCATCTTGAATCATGTCGGGTTGCCAACATGGGAATTTATACACCCCATGATGGGGCCAGCACAGGTATCTACATACAAGCGGGGCCGAATGACACAAGTAATGAATACATACAAACAAGGTCGAATGACACAAGTAATGAATACATACAAGCGAGGTCGAATGACACAAGTAATGAATACATGTGAGTTAGGGAGCCGATCGAACGAGGAAGGTAGTGGGTACTACTCATGGGGGTAGTAGCAAAAAAGGGGCACCTACAATAGCAGCTAGGAGTACACGAAACTACCATTACCATGATTAGTAAGAGGGATCAACTTTTAGTATGGGACTAGTGAGGGTGCTATGTAACTAGTAATGATACGGTGTTACTAGCATTGGTGCAGTGTAGTATTTATCTTGTAGTGATTAGAAGCGCTATCAATGTTATATCTTGTTCATCTTGTTTGCTTTGTCATGCCTGTTTACTCTACAGTCATTTCTTGCTTTCCAATTTATGTTCTTATCATGTTACTTTAATGATTATATTGTTAAAGTCACTGAACTCACCAGGCATATGTCCGACCTAGTTTGTTTCGCCTCTTTTCTTCTGTTCCCTCCCCCCTCCCCCCCAAGGTTCTTAGGGAGGAAATACTCAAGCCTAGTTCAAATATCTCTTTCTTCCAGCTTGAAGTTGAAAGGTGTATTGCTTGGCTTTGATTCTGCATATGGCATTTTTCTGTTGGGGATTATGGCTTTAAAATTATGTACTCTGAAAGTTTTGTACAAGACTGATATTATGTACTTTATTTTGGTATTTGGAAATGTAATCAAACTTATTTCTGTTTCCGATGCAATAAAATTACAAAATTTTCAAGTACTACTTTTTCTGTCTTGTAATATTCCGTTCTGTTTACTTATAATGCTCCACGATACTTAATGCATTCCCTTTGTGAGTGACATTAACGGACATGGGGTGTTGCACGTTGTATCAGAGCTAAAGGTTACCAGAGAAGAAAAAAGATTTTGAAAACCGTTTTCAAAAGTATTATTTTTAAAAACATGTTTCAAAGTAGGAGCTTTAAAGAGAGATTTACCATGAAAAACATAATCCCCAAAATCCGTATATCTATATTTTGATTCTTTGTCTCGAATCTCTTCCTTTTTCCTTCTTGGGTCTCTTTCTCCGCGTTTCGATGCCTTTACTAAGATATAGAAGGACTTCGGTGCGATGGGCGGAAAACTTTTTCATGGGACTGAGACGTTTGTCGAGGATATAAATTGGCTCAAGTAAGTGAAAGACTCGTCTGGTATCTTGGAGATAGACAATGGAAGGAAAGTTCAGCTAGCTGCTTAGTCAATGATGAAGTTTAGTCTGAGGAACACAACCCAAGGATGAGGAATTTGTTGATATGGCTTTAATCCACAAAGAAGGTAAAGGAGAAAGTGGAAAGAATAATTAACCCCCGTAACAAAAGAAGGTGTCTTTATTGTGGTATAAGGGGCTATATAATTATGGACTGTAGGAAGAAGAGGAAGCATGGTTGTTACCATTGCGGGGAGGCCGGACATATGATTTAAGATTACCCAATGAGGTAAGGACAAGGACATTGACAGAGGATAGGACCTACTTCTGGAGGACAGGTTCATGCTCTCATGACACCATGACAGGAGAGAGATAGAAGCATTTCTGTTGAAAGTTTGATTTTCCTTTTTCAGTCATCTTGTTCGAACTTTGTTTGACTCTTGCGCTTCGCAATCATTTGTATCTGCTTCGTTAGTTGAAACACTGCACCTAAATACTAGTCTAGTTATGGATCCCATTGTAGTCTCAAATTCTATTAGTGGTTTGACTCACTTATCTATGGTTTGTCGGGTTTTGAGAGCATCAATCTCGGGTGTTGGGTTTGAATGCAATGCCTTCGTTCCTGATTTCACGGACTATGGCTTGATTCTAGGGATGGAATGGCTAGCCAGGCATGGTGCCATCCAGGACTATGAAAAGAGGGTAGTTAGAGTGTTGACTCGTTATGGAGAGACCCTTGATATTTATTGTGACCCTAGGGGTTCAGTGATGCTTAGCTACCTAGAATCTCTTGATGCATTCATCGATGATTTGAAATCTGTTCATGTAGTCCGATGACGCCTTTGATGAGGTTTGGGGTTTACCCCAAGGCACGAGATAGACTTCTGTATATACTTAGTAGATAATGCAAAGCCAATTGCATTGCCAGTGCGCCACATGGCTCCGAGAAAGAGAGGAGGGAACTCAGTAAACAAGTAGGGGAGCTACTTGGGGTTTGTAAGAAGAAGCTTTTCAGAATGGGGTGCTCCAGTTGTTTTTGCTATGAAGAATGATGGTTCGCTTAGATTGTGCGTGGACTATAGGGAGACGAACAAGCTCACGAAGAAGAATAGATACCCATTGCCGAGGATAGATGATTTGTTCTATTAGTTAGTTGGTGCTTCGGTTTTCTCGCAGTTGGACTTAGCTATAGGATTTCACCAGTTGAGGGTAGCTGAGGATAACATAGATAAGACTTCTTTTAGGACTCCTTATGGTTACTTCGAAGGGCTCGTTATACTTTTTTTTTGGTTTGACGAATGCACCAACATATTTAGTAGACTTGATGAGTAGGGTGTTTAGGGAGTTCCTAAACAAGTTTGTGGTAGTCTTTGTGGATATTATTTTGATTTTCTCTAGAAGCAAGGGAGAGTATGCCCTACATCTTAAGGAAGTCTTAGAGACCCTAGAGCGCATCAACCCAAAGCTAAGTTCTCTAAATATCATTTTTTAGAGGAAAAAAGTGAGGTTCTTAGGACACGTGGTCTCTAAGGAAGGGATAGCAGTGGATCCGACAAAGGTGGTGGCAATCCAAGATTGGAAGGTTTCTAGAAAAGCAACAGAAGTAAGAAGTTTTCTAGGGTTGGCGGGCTACTATAGGAAGTTCGTTAAGGGCTTTGCAAAGGTAACAACCCCAGTTTTGACTTTGCTAGATGGGAGCTAAACGTTCATGGTATATACCGGTACCTGCGAGGCAGGGCTTGGAGCAGTTTTCGATGCAAGAGGAAAAGGTGATATGCAAAAGACAGTAGGTATGCAGTTATTTTGAGCATCGCGTATCGTCCACAGACGGATGGACGGACAGAAAGGGTGAATATAATCCTTGAAGATCTTTTGATGTTATGCATCCTAAATTTTGGAAGACATGAGGCGAGCACTTTCCATTTGTGGAGTTCGCTTATAACAACAGTTATTAAGCTAGTATTAGGGTTTTTATGGACAACCGTGTCGATCACCAACTTGTTGGTGGGAATCTACGGATAAGATTTTACTTGGGCCAGATATGGTTAGGGAAACTTTTGAGGAGATAGACTTGATCCGTTGATGAATGAAGACGGCACAGGGCGGACAAAAGTCAAACGCTGACAAGAGACGAACTGTCCTCGAGTTCGATGTCGGTGATAAGGTTTTTATTAAAGTGTCACCGTGGAGGAGCATGGTTCGCTTTGGGGAGTGTGGGGAAATCAGCACCAAGGTTCTTAGGCAATCCTACATTACAGAAAGAATTGGACAGACCATAGAGTGAAGTTGCCGAAAAAGCTTAGTGGTGTTCATGACACTCATGTGAGGAAGCGTTTACAGTATACCGCGGAAATAGTGGAGCCGAGCATGCTTAGAGAAGTGGAAGTGGAGCAAGATGCCACAATTAGACGAGCTCCTACATGCATCCTTGGATCGGAGATCAAGAAGTTACGCAACAGAGAAGTCAAGTTGGTTAAAAATCCAATGAGGAGATGATCAAGGAGATGCGACTTGGGAGACGGGAGACAAGATGCGTACGCTGTACCCTTTCATTTTTAAGGGTATACTCTTAATTTCTCCTTTTTCTATCACTTTGTTTAGACTTGTCCTATCGTTTAGTGCATCCTCTTGATTACATTCTTGATCTTTAGGTAGGAAAATCCTATGGTTGTAAACATGTGTTTGAGACGTGTTATGTTTGGTGGATGCAAGTGGATGGAAGTGTTTGCTAGTGGTTGCTTGTGGATGCATTTACACACACATTAGACATTAGATCGGCTTAGTCACTTTCATATTGCATATGCATATATGTATTTATATATGGATTGAAATTTAATGTGTTATTATATAGATGCTGCATTTGTATGAATGATTGTGCACTCATGTAGAAGTTATAAATTACGATTAGGAATAATTGCATACATGATGGACTCATGGCACTGACATAATTTACATTAAGGAGGTCAACTGAATCAGTAGACCGCCTAATTTTGCATTAGATAAGGACATACACACACTATGAATATGATCATGAAAGAATTAGAAACCTCTTTGAGGACAATGGATGCCTGTGATTGAATGGTTGAATGGCTGTTGGATGGTAGGATACACATTCTTCTTGACTTGAAGATTTCGGGGACGAAATCCTTTAAGTAGGGGGAATGTAACACCCCATAATTTTAAAATGGGACATAAAAGATAATTGAAGAATAATTAATCTTTAAAAGAAGATTGGGTGAAATGGGTTACGCCATTGTGTTCGTCTCGGAATTCTGCTTGAGATAGTGTCTGAGTTTGCGTGAATCGGACTCCATATGAAGAAATTATGGAGGTTAGAAGTTTTCAAGTTTAAGCGAAAATTAAATTAAATTAATAATTAAATAAATCGAGTTCGAAATTCAAATCTGCAGAGAAGGCTGGGCGGGAAAAGTCCCGCCATAGGGTGTCGACCCCCCTATAGGGGTGTCAACAAAGGTGTCGACCCCCCCTCCTTAGGGGTCGACTCCAGCGAGCTGATCTGGACAGTGACGATTTTCTGAGGTGTTAGGGCATATGTGTCATGTTCTGGTTGGCACTCTTGGGTTTGGATGGCTTTGATGACTCCTAGGTCGATCTAAAGGCCCATATTGATCCTAGGCATCTGATATATACATAGCTAAAACTCAACCCTAGACCTCACAACCCTAAACTATGATGTCGTCATGCTGTTCATCTACAAACTAACCTAGTCGTTACCATAACAAATCAAATTCTAGATTAAAGATAAAAAGATTAGAGATAAAGATTCAAAGCTTAGGAATTGCAAAAGGAATTCTAGAACAACAACGAACGAATCAACGCCTACATCAATGGATTAGCTTAGCAACTTCAGAAATCAGATCCCAGAATTCAAGATCTGTTTTCTGTGAGTGCAGTTACTTTCACAAGATAATTATTTAAACGTAATTGTGATGAGTTATGAATTGGACTGTATGAAAATGTTGGTAAATCATATAAAGTTTATGTCTTTGCAAACAATGTTTTGATTTATGCTTGATTTGATTCATTATATGCAAGTTATGTTCTATGTTAATTCATTCGCCTAATTACATATGCAAGTTTGCTCGATCTATGCAAGTTATGAAAGATTATGTGCAAGTCATGTTCATATATGTAAGATCATATTTCATATGTTCATAGGTTTAGATCTACATGTTTATATGATTAGATCCATATCAGTCCATATGTTTAGAACTATATGTTCATATGTTTAGATCTACATGTTTATATGATTAGATCCATATCAGCCCATATGTTTAGAACTACATGTTCATATGTTTAGATCTACATGTTTATATGATCAGATCCATATCATTCCATATGTTTGGAACAGTCCATATGTTTGGAACTATATGTTCACATATTTAGATCTACATGTTTATATGTACAAGACTGATATTATGTACTTTATTTTGGTATTTGGAAATGTAATCAAACTTATTTCTGTTTCCGCTGCAATAAAATTACAAAATTTTCAAGTACTACTTTTTCTGTCTTGCAATATTCCGTTCTGTTTACTTATAATGCTCCATGAAACTTAATGCATTCCCTTTGTGAGTGACATTAATGGACGTGGGGTGTTATAAACCCATCAATCAAATTACACTGAGAAAACCCTGAAGTGTTTTCAAATGGATAAAGCATATCCACTTTAGCATGCGTATGGTTGTCAGATCACTAGATATTAAAAAAAAAACTTACCATCCAAAATGTAAATGATGAAAATGTACTTGATCTAGAAGTATCAACCTGTCAATCAAATTACACTGAGAAATGGAATACTAACCCATCAATCAATTTACACTGAGAAAACCCTGAAGCATTTTCAAATGGATAATGCATATTCACTTTAGCATGCGTATGGTTGTTAGATCAGTAGATATTAAAAAAGAACCCTTACCATCCGAAATGAGATGATGAAAATGTACTTAATCCAGAAATATCAACTAAAATAGTAGCATATGAAAATAAGTTATAATGTACTCTTTTTCCTTATTTATGATTTTTTTTCCATTGGTTCTTTCTTATTAAGTTTTTAACGAGGCATTACATTGATCCGGAAGTATCATACTCCTTTTGACGTAGTAAATTATTGAAATATGATATTTTATATTGCACTCTTTTTTCCTTTACTAAGATTTTTTTCCATTGATTTTCTTTTAGTGCGATTTTGACGAGGCAACATTTTGATCCTGAAGTATCAAATATCTTTTTATACATTAAACTATTGTTTATGAAGACAAGGCAGCTTGCGTGGCTCGGATTCAAATGAATTATATCAAGGGTGATAGCATGGAGCACATTTCTTCTGAATTTCCCTTCACACATGAAACATGAAAGGACAGCAAGAAAGTGGAGAAACCAATCCAGTTTCAAGAAAAGAATGTTGATCTATTCTCAGAGGCAATTTCCAAATCAACATTCCAGAAGATGGTGTACAAAATTGGCATGCGTCGACTACATCAATAAACTAATTGAATAATGCGTTATAAATCTGGGGGAGCATATAAAATTATGCTATAGTATACTCTTTTCCTTCACTAGTATTTTTCACACTGGGTTTTTGTTAGTAAGGTTTTCAATGAGGCATTATCTTGATCTTCAAGTATCAACCCTTATTGTAACATTGTAAAACATGTTACCTAAAGATGAAATTGCACTCTTTTCCTTGTGTATGATTTTTCCCACAGGTTTTTGCATAAAAGGTTTTAATGAGGCAAATTAATTTTATCATCCTTGGATATGCATATTAAAGGGGGAGTGTTGTAATATTTATATGTAATACGGGTGAATATGCTAATATGCTAAGGGACTTTACTGCAATTTACATGGAATATAGACTCTATAAATAGAGGGACTGTTTACATTGTTTGTACACTTTAATCAATAGAGTAAAGGCTCTCTCCCTAATATCCACTATTTCCTCTAATGGCTTCTATTCTTTTATTATCTGTTCTGTTTTATTTTATAACAGTTTGCCTGTTTGTTGCCACCATTATACAATAGCAACAATAAGCAAAGATACAAGTTTTAAGTCATTAAAAGATTTGTTTAAGTTTGAAATCTTGCAGTGATGCAATAGAAAATGAAGATGATAATTTTTTTATTATTTCAGCATTGTGCCTTATTCAGGTCTTCGAATACATTGTTGAATACAGAATACATGGGCATGGACTTGTATTTATAACATCAGATATTGAACAAAGGAAAATAGGAATGTAAGGGAAAATATGAATGTGAAATAACAGCAAAGAAATCATCCTTATATGCAGAAAGAATTCATCCTGATTATCTGTTATTTCTTACTCCCCTTTAATCCTAATTACCAAAATTAGGGTTGCAATCGACACCATAAACAATCGTCAAATGAAAGTGATTTCCACCAGATTTGAGCTCGAGACGACAAGCTAACAACAAACTTTAGGTGAGAGAGAGAGAGGAAAATAGAGCTTCTATTCTGGGAGATGGATAAATGCAGAGGACCTCAAGTTCAGTTCCTCCTTATCCACGTTCAACTCATGTCTGAGCTTGGTAAAGCTTGATTTCAAAAGCTGCTTAGTGAGTATATCTATAACACCCCACACTTTTCTCTGCCCAAATTTCGACAAAGTCGAAACTTAAACACATCCAACCATGGAGCGTGTAAATCTGGTACCTGTAAATCAAGGAGCATGAGCATAATCAGAGTACGATAAGATAACCCACATCGAAAACAAAATAGGATAACAAGTATTAACTCAAGTAACTACCTTTTTCAAAGTAAGTCACTTTGCCAATGCCAAGCATGAGAGAGTACGAGAAGCGAAAGCCAAACTTAAACACCTGTGAGAACCTGAACTTCTCTGGGATACCTGGTAGGTTGTAATAAGGAGAGGGGGTTAAAACTACAAGTTCTAGTGACTAAGAAACTTACATACATGTTATAATACACAAACATATCCCATTTGGTTCAACCCAAGACGTTTGCCTAGCAAGATTAGTGATTCTAAACCAACCTTGTTAATGTATACGCACAACTCTACTACTCTTCCAAGTAGTATCCCCAAATTACATTACCGAGATAAGACATTTACACATATTTTTGTGAAGCCTTTATACCAGAGCTTAACTGGTTATTTATATCGAGAGTCGACCCCTAATTTCGGGGTTTTTATCTCATTCACTATTCTTTATTATTTAACATCTCACTATCAAAGATAGATATGGTGGATTCTCCCTAATTACTTAAGACCCGAGGCGGACCTATTGGTCACTCATTAACCGTCGATAATATATTCAACGTTAACATAAACTGGAGGGCACTAGCTACGGGCCCTACTGGTTATGGCTTCCATCATTCACGCATATACCCTTTCCCTGCATAAGGTAAGAGATGATATTTTATCGTTCGTTGTACCTTCTATCTGACCTTATTAGATAACCTCCTTAGTCGCTTATTACTTTTCGTTGGATAGGTGTGTAACAACCCACATTCTACGCATCTAGGATCGTAGAATATTTATTTCTTTTTCTAGATAAGTCGTATGGTCATGTACTTTTGGGAAACGACTAGTGGGGTCATTTCCCATGTTCATGATTTTTGCCAATTTTTAAATGACCGTTTTACCCCTAGTTGATCTTGTTTCGTCCATAACTTTTGACTGGAAAGGAATTTTGACCTGAAACCACTTCCATTAGCTCCGGATGATGGTTTCTCTTTCCGTAGAGTGGTCATAATAGCCAAACGGACTTACCGTTTGGGAGATATGACTAAATTAAGGTTTAAAGGGTTATTTTCAGCTAATTGGGCTTAACCGGGTAATTAGCAGCTAGGCCCAAAGGGGGATTTCGGGATTAGTGGTACTTAGGGGCTGCTAGGGTTATGATTTCGGTTTTTACTTCATTTTCCAGCCGCCTAAGACATTCCTTCAAGTATAGCCATGGCCTCCACCTTCTAATTTCACTCCAAATCACCTCTAATCACTTTCTAATCAAAGATTAAGCAAAACTACATCAAACCAAAGGGGATTAGCACCAAATCAGAGAGAGAGTTGCTGGAACACATAGAGATTGGATCTATATCAGAGGAGTTTCAGTTCTGAAAGTTTAATTGTGCCAAAGGTGAGTGATTTGCTTAGTTTTTTCACTAATTACGGCTAATTAGGGTAATTAGCGAAGATTAGCAAAATTATGGCTCAGAAAAATCTAGAAAAAAATTCCCAAAATTCTAAAACATCATTTTATGCCTCTGATATGAATTTGGGTTAATTTGGACTAATTTTGTTAATCCCGGAATTTAGGGGATTAAGGGGTGATTAGTGTTAATTAGCGAAATTAAGCGTGATAAAATTCTGGAAAAATATTCAGAAATTTATAAATATTGTTTTAGACCTCTGTTAGAAAATTTGGCTAATTTGGTTAAGTTTTACTAATCCTATCATTAGTTGTTCTTAAACATGCTTAAGGGGAAAATATGGATTTTTGGGTATGTTTGATCCGTTTTAACCTATCATATTGTTGTTTTGGTGTTTGTGGTTGATTATGCATGTTGCTATGACTGTATGAAATGCTTTGTGATTGATTTCAATAGTTAGAATGATTGAAAACGTCGTCGAATGGCGTAAACACTTGCTGGAACAGTCTCAGAAAACAGTGTAGGGATCGGATCGGATCGGACATAGGGCTCGGATCGGATATGTTGAACTGAGCAAAGAATCCGATCGGATCGGAACCCAACACTTGGGGGGAAATGGCAAAAAGGAAGGCCATGCTAGCTGAACTGGGATCGGATCGGATCGAGGAGGACGGATCGGATCGAGGAGGACGAATCGGATCGAGGAGGACGGATCGGAGTGAAGGCATAAGGATGGATCGGATAGGAGCATGTAAAGGACGAGGGCACGGATCGGAACGGAGGCACGAGCTGGAGGGGAGATGACACCCGACCCGACCCGAGGTAAAGCACCTGAACCGAACCGATGGAGGACAACCGACCCGAACCGCACTAGGAGAAGACCCGACCCGAACCGCACCAGGAGAAGACCCGACTCGAACAGATGAAGGACACCCGACCCGAACCGATGGCTTGAGAAGGAACCCGACCCGACCCAGTATTGACCAATAACCCGAGATGCAAAGGTAGTCCAATATGGGAAGTTAGAGCTTAGGATCCAGCTGGGAACCAATGAGTTCACTTCATAGTTGGGCTTTGCTGCGGGACGTGTGCTAAGGAGTTGTCGGTATTCATAACTTTGGTTCACCACTGAGAGATGGATAGTGGGCTTGTAGTGATAGTTACACGGGATTGGATTCCGCCATGGCCCAAAGTATTAGGTGACCAAAGTAGTGGATATCATATGCTTTACGCACTGAGTGAGGGATGTGAGGATGATTGCTATGCTTGATTGTTTGACATCACTATGACATGCACACCCCCACCCCTGTTATCTTTACACCATTTGAAAGGGCACCTTAGAGTGTTGTACAGTATGTAGTGCTAACTCTTTGGTTGCAGGTCCAGGTTCAGGTATGATTGGATTATACCTGTTATTATTCTGTTTAGATGTTTATCGCTCATACCAGACTTTATGTCTGACCCAGAGTTTTATGTCTCTTCTTATTACTCTGGGTGCTCACACGAGCAGACTAGAGACATGTTAGGTGGATGCACGGGTAGCTGTACTGGAGACGAGCAGGAGGCTTCCACGTATGATATTTATGTATTATCTCCCTATGTTATCGATGGTCACTGCTTGGGCATTAGTAGTGTACCTTTTCCTTTCTTTTGTTTAGAGACTATTTTTTTGAAGTTGTAATAAGGATGTTGGATCATAAGCTGTATTTTGGATTTCCGCTGCCATGTTAGACATGATTTAGTTTTTCAGCTTATGCCCTGTCTCGCCTGTTTTATGTCAAAGTTATGTGATTATTATATTTTATTCCATGCGCTGTGAGACATTCTACAGGTTCTGTGTTAGTTTTTCACCTTCTTTCTTTCCTTCCGACGACCGTTCCGTGCTAGTTAGACATGTGTACAGCGCACTTTCGGAGGAAATGTCGGCTAGTATAGGGCGGATCGTTACATTTGGTATCAGAGCTCTAGGTTGCGTAGTTAACCTGGGGAAAGTCATTAGGGAGAGATATTATACGTATATGAGAGCGCGTATTTGTGATTATTTTGATTTTTCAAAACTGGTTTTTAAAGCTATATATATATATACTATTAGTATATCTAAGGATGAAGTCGCACTGCACTGACACCACAAAGAAGATAGTTAATCGTTTTCTCTGTACAGATTGAACGATGAGCCGATACGTGAGGGGTACTGGTAGAGGAGCCAATAATGGGAATGCTGCTGAGATGAGGACGATGTTTACTGACCTCATGAGAGAGATGCTTAGGGATGTTCAGAGGGCAGCTCCTAATGTTGCTAACGGTGGTGGTGCAGCAGTGCAAGCGCCTAGGGCCGATTTCGCCAAGCTTAACAAGGATTATACTAGTCTTGGTGGGAAGCCGTTCCATGGAACGGAGTCGGCTACGGTTGTTCAGGATTGGTTGGATAGCTGTGAGCGTATCTTCGAAGACTTGGGTATTGAAGATGCCATGAAGAGGAAGTTAGCATCCCGTCAGCTTCAAGGACGAGCAATGAATTGGTGGAATGCTATTAAGGCAGCAACTCCAGAGGATCAGATTACATGGGATCGGTTTAAGGCTCGTTTTTGCGATAAGTTTATACCAGCTGCTCAGAAGTCAGAATTGTTTAGAAAGTTTCTGGAGCTTAAGCAGAACGGAAGAGCAGTTTCAGAGTATGTTGCTGAGTTCGATACTTTATCGAAATATGGGTTATCTCTTATCGACACTGCCGAGAAGAAGAACGAGAAGTTCATAACTGGTTTAGATGGGTACTTGGGGGAAAGGCTTATAAACCACATCGATGAGACGTTTGAAACGATTGTAGGAAAGGCATTAAGGTCAGAAAGTCTTTATCCTAAGCCTAAGACTGAGGTCGCTAATGCATCTGCAAAGAAGCCAAAGCCGCAAGCAGGCGGCGGAGGCAAGAATAATTCCCAGACTAAGAGGAAACAAGACCAAACCATGGGTGGTCAGAGTAAGAAGAATAAGAAAGATGGCGAGTGCTTTAGCTGTGGCAAGAAGGGCCACTATGCCAGAGATTGTCGAGAAAAGCCCGGGGAAAGGAAGTGCTTTAATTGCGGCCAAGCGGGACATCACAAGAATGAATGTCTACAATCTCCTAGGGAGAAGCAGATCGTGAAAGCATATGCTATCAACGCTATTCCTTCTTCGTCGAATGCCCCAACTGCGTCGCAGAAGGAAAAAGGTGTCGTTATTCGAGGTATGCTTTCTATTTAAGATGTTTCTGTTCGAGTTTTTTTTTTAATAACAAGGTTTCCCATTCCTTCGTACCTAGTGACCTGGTAGATAGGTTGGAATTGGAACCCGAGATAGTCGATAGACCTTTAGTAGTGACAAACCCGATAGGTGGTTTGACTAGCCTTTGTAAGATTTGCCGTAATTTGGTCTTATCGAGTCATGGATGTATGTTTGTTGTGATTGCTTTATTTTGAGCTTTACTAGGTTTGGCTTGATTTTGGGAGCTGATTAACTCCAAAAGTATAGAGTGAGAGTAGATTGTGAAGAGCCTTTGATGACCGTTAGAGTGGATGATAGATGAAGGGTGGTATTGGATCGCCTACCTTATGATGAAAATGATAACGGGAGTTAGAGAAGCAAATGTACATTGGATGTACAGTAGTTGGTCAGGACTTGGTCATGCGGTCGATGATAATTTCAAGTAAGATTGGCAAGGATAGCCAAAGTCAGTTATGGATGCTTGAGTGTTTGGATGTTTTGCTCATGTCATCTCACGTAGATCGTCTGAACTCGAAGGAGATGTTCCTTGGGTGCTTGTCTGATATTGGTTTAGGCCTTTGGGACTTGTGCTCGGGGAATGTCGAGGTCGACTAGGATGGTCTGCATGAGAGATAGGTAGTTGTTGCGATTTTCATTGGATGATATCTTGGTTTACTCGAAGAGTGATGGGCAGTTGTGACAGGATAACACTATTCGATGGTATGGACTGCCCCGAGTTAGACTCGATAGGGTTATGAGATGACTCGAGTGGGACTCAAGAAAGATGCAAAGTAATGAATCGTTTAGGACCATATGTTAATGTTCTTTTTGAAAGAATAGGATGTGTTCGTTGGTCCAGGAAGGTGCAACGAAGGTTAGGACGATTCAAGTTGGACTTGAACTCGTAAAATAAAATAGATGTTCGATTGATCTTAGAGATGCAACGAATAGGGAGACGACTCACATTGGACTAGAGTTTGTAGGTAATGGATACTCAAGACTGGGTCTGAGTTATGGATAATAGATTGACTCGAGTTGGACTCGAGGAGGCTGCAAGGAATTGGATTGGCTCGAGTTAGACTCGAGAGGGCAGCAGGATAATGGATAGGCTTGGGTGGGACTCGAGTGTTTCAGGCGGACTAAAAGCAGGGGTATCTGGGGACGCCCGTTACCTTGGATCCGTTGGACGTGATCTAGTTATCCTTGGAGGATAAACGTGCGTTGGACGTACGGTAGTCCGTTTGGAGGCTGGGCTTCCATTAGTTATTGATGTTGGTTGGACCAGACATATAGGTGTTGATGTATTCAAGGATTTAGCAGGTGATATATAGGATTTTTTTGATGGATGCTATGGTTGCTATGTTTGTTCCTACCTTTCTTCTCTTGATTAGACTAACACCTGTAAGGATCCTGTTAAATGGAAATAGGATAGGTTTGTTGGTCATAGCGAGATGATGGGTGTATGATACTTTACGTTAGACTTGAAGTATGTTTGGGCATTGTGGAGCGTCCGTTGATCTTGGAGATTCCGCGGATATAGGAGATTCAAGTTGGACTTGGACTCATAGGTAGGGTACCTAGATTCATTGGATGAGTCTAGTTCACCTTTAGAAGGTGAATGTACGTTGGACGTGCAGTACAGATATGAGTAAGGTACCTAGATTCATTAGATGAGTCTAGTTCACCTTTAGAAGGTGAATGTACGTTAGACGTATAGTACGGATATAGATGTAGTGCCTAGGGTCATTGGATGGATCTAGTTTGCCTCTAAGAGGTGAATATACGTTGGACGTGCAGTACGGATGTAGGCAAATTCGGGTTAGACTTGAAAGGACATTTGGAATGTAGTTGGTAATTTGACGTATATGGTTGGATTACCTAAGAAGATGACAGTACGGACGGATGCCGTAGTACCGGACTAGGTGCGGTAGCTGATGCATTGGGTTGGAGACATGCCAGTTTAGAGGCTATGTTTCTGGAATGGAAGCTACTAGAGTATATCATGGGGCATGACTTCAGACCTAAGTGTGAATTGGATTCAGAAACGCTAGTAAGCTTGACGATTAGATCGATTTGGATTGAGTGGAACAGTTCCAGTCAGAGGAACGATCCTAACCTATTGGAAATCGCCTCTAGGATAAAGATGGGAATCGATGGCGAGAGGACGACTGTACTTAGGAAGTAGAGGATGACATAAGAAGGTCGTATTTGAAGCTCTTTGTCTGGTAAGATCTTAGCGGCGATGATTCTTCCTTTGTTAGAAAACCGCATGCTAGGATATGCTTGTTGTACTATCATGTATGTTTGATTGTTTGAAATTGGTTAATAAGCATGCGGGACCCATTGTTGTTTCTTAGTTAAGGAATTTCGGGGGCGAAATTTCTTAAGGGGGGGAGAATGTAACAACCCACATTCTACGCATCTAGGATCGTAGAATATTTATTTCTTTTTCTAGGTAAGTCGTATGGTCGTGTACTTTTGGGAAACGACTAGTGGGGTCATTTCCCATGTTCATGATTTTTGCCAATTTTTAAATGACCGTTTTGCCCCTAGTTGATCTTGTTTCGTCCATAACTTTTGACTGGAAAGGAATTTTGACTTGAAACCACTTCCATTAGCTCCGGATGATGGTTTCTCTTTCCGTAGAGTGGTCATAATAGCCAAACGGACTTACCATTTGGGAGATATGACTAAATTAAGGTTTAAAGGGTTATTTTCAGCTAATTGGGCTTAACCGGGTAATTAGCAGCTAGGCCCAAAGGGGGATTTCGGGATTAGTGATACTTAGGGGCTGCTAGGGTTATGATTTCGGTTTTTACTTCATTTTCCAGCCGCCTAAGACATTCCTTCAAGTATAGCCATGGCCTCCACCTTCTAATTTCACTCCAAATCACCTCTAATCACTTTCTAATCAAAGATTAAGCAAAACTACATCAAACCAAAGGGGATTAGCACCAAATCAGAGAGAGTTGCTGGAACACATAGAGATTGGATCTATATCAGAGGAGTTTCAGTTCTGAAAGTTTAATTGTGCCAAAGGTGAGTGATTTGCTTAGTTTTTTCACTAATAACGGCTAATTAGGGTAATTAGCGAAGATTAGCGAAATTATGGCTCAGAAAAATCTAGAAAAAATTCCCAAAATTCTAAAACATCATTTTATGCCTCTGATATGAATTTGGGTTAATTTGGACTAATTTTGTTAATCCCGGAATTTAGGGGATTAAGGGGTGATTAGTGTTAATTAGCGAAATTAAGCGTGATAAAATTCTGGAAAAATATTCAGAAATTTATAAATATTGTTTTAGACCTCTGTTAGAAAATTTGGCTAATTTGGTTAAGTTTTACTAACCCTATCATTAGTTGTTCTTAAACATGCTTAAGGGAAAAATATGGATTTTTGGGTATGTTTGATCCGTTTTAACCTATCATATTGTTGTTTTGGTGTTTGTGGTTGATTATGCATGTTGCTATGACTGTATGAAATGCTTTGTGATTGATTTCAATAGTTAGAATGATTGAAAACGTCATCGAATGGCGTAAACACTAGCTGGAACAGTCTCAGAAAACAGTGCAGGGATCGGATCGGATCGGACATAGGGCTCGGATCGGATATGTTGAACTGAGCAAAGAATCCGATCGGATCGGAACCCAACACTTGAGGGAAAATGGCAAAAAGGAAGGCCACGCTAGCTGAACTGGGATCAGATCGGATCGAGGAGGACGGATCGGATCGAGGAGGACGAATCGGATCGAGGAGGACGGATCGGAGTGAAGGCATGAGGATGGATCAGATAGGAGCATGTGAAGGACGAGGGCACGGATCGGAACGGAGGCACGAGCTGGAGGGGAGATGTCACCCGACCCGACCCGAGGTAAAGCACCCGAACCGAACCGATGGAGGACAACCGACCCGAACCGCACTAGGAGAAGACCCGACCCGAACCGCACCAGGAGAAGACCCGACCCGAACAGATGACGGACACCCGACCCGAACCGATGGCTTGAGAAGGAACCCGACCCGACCCAGTATTGACCAATAACCCGAGATGCAAAGGTAGTCCAATATGGGAAGTTAGAGCTTAGGATCCAGCTGGGAACCAATGAGTTCACTTCATAGTTGGGCTTTGCTGCGGGACGTGTGCTAAGGAGTTGTCGGTATTCATAACTTTGGTTCACCACTGAGAGATGGATAGTGGGCTTGTAGTGATAGTTACACGGGATTGGATTCCGCCATGGCCCAAAGTATTAGGTGACCAAAGTAGTGGATATCGTATGCTTTACGCACTGAGTGAGGGATGTGAGGATGATTGCTATGCTTGATTGTTTGACATCACTATGACATGCACACCCCCACCCCCGTTATCTTTACACCATTTGAAAGGGCACCTTAGAGTGTTGTACAGTATGTAGTGCTAACTCTTTGGTTGCAGGTCCAGGTTCAGGTATGATTGGATTATACCTGTTATTATTCTGTTTAGATGCTTATCGCTCATACCAGACTTTATGTCTGACCCAGAGTTTTATGTCTCTTCTTATTACTCTGGGTACTCACACGAGCAGACTAGAGACAGGTTAGGTGGATGCACGGGTAGCTGTACTGGAGACGAGCAGGAGGCTTCCACGTATGATATTTATGTATTATCTCCCTATGTTATCGATGGTCACTGCTTGGGCATTAATAGTGTACCTTTTCCTTTCTTTTGTTTAGAGACAGTATTTTTTTGAAGTTGTAATAAGGATGTTGGATCATAAGCTGTATTTTGGATTTCCGCTGCCATGTTAGACATGATTTAGTTTTTTAGCTTATGCACTGTCTCGCCTGTTTTATGTCAAAGTTATGTGATTATTATATTTTATTCCATGCGCTGTGAGACATTCTACAGGTTCTGTGTTAGTTCTTCACCTTCTTTCTTTCCTTCCGACGACCGTTCCGTGCGAGTTAGACATGTGTACAGCGCACTTTCGGAGGAAATGTCCGCTAGTATAGGGCGGGTCGTTACAAGGTGGCCATATCTTACCTTTTTAATTTCCAGGTTTGGGTAGGCCCACACGCACCTGTCATTTAAGACCCCTATACTGAAAACCTATTCCCAGGTGGACTCTTTAACCCTAGTTACTTAGTCTTTTAGGAACTAGGAAGCAGACTATACGCAAAGGTTATTAGCTCGTACCCCATTTGCCTTTAGCACCTTTTCCTTTTAGGGATAAAGTAGGCTACGTTATTAAGTCATTCCCGTTTAGTCCCTTTATACGGAAATGTTAAACGTACACCATTCATTAACTTCAAGGGTTAATATGGTTAATAATATTTTACACTATTAACCTACTAAGTCCAACTATATTTTATATTTTAAGCTCTGTAATTATTGACATAATTAAGGAAGGTTGTATCCCCTTTTTCCCTAGAGTAATTATTTTATTTCTTCCCCAATTTGGACTTAGTATTTAAACAACAATCAATATCCATAAATCCCTTTTTTGACACCCAATTTCTTTCATTTCCTTTTTATTGCCCTTTTGTGACCATAATAGTCATATTTTCCTAAGGCAATTATTTATCAGTCCCAGGGTATCTATTTTTTGTACCCCAACAATCAGTTACTATTCTTATTTATTTATTGGTTGACTGTTATATGTACATACATACATACATACATACATACATACATACATATATATATATATATGTACTAGGCCTCTCACATTAAGTTGACAACTTGTGGATGCTGGATTTGTCGGTCAGTTCCGGACAGACTTCTACCACAAGTTAAACTTAATCTCATGCCTTAGTACATTTATATTTATGCAATAGACCCCTTACATTAAGCTGACTACCTGTGGTTGCTGGATTTATCGGTCGGTTCCGGGCTGGCGTATACCACAAGTGAGCTTAACCTCGTGTCTAAATGCGATTATAATCCAAATTTCCTAATTGGGGTGTACAAAATTTATCCTAAATAAATTTTAGGAATTGTGACCATTATCCTATCATTTTCACTTTCCCATTCAATATTGGTTACAAGTGTTATTTATTGATTTGCAGTTCTATTTATAGCAATTAATTATATTGATTTCTACAAGTGGTCACCACAAATATATTCATTTAATATGGAATACAATTTACATATATGATTTCATAAATGAATATCATTCAAACATTCAATACTATTTGCATCTTTTGCCGTTTTACGCTGATTTGGACGAATAATATGTATATGTTTATATTTTATGTTTTCGTACGGTCAATGTAGTTATCCTTTATTATTATTATTAGTTTTTATTTAAATGATTTGGTTTAATCAATAACCAAACATTCCTTTTTGCATTCAATCTTGCTAAAAGGTTTTCAATCTTCCAAAAAGACTGTTAGCAGTAATTATTATAACTTATGCCAAATTTGTGGAATAAACACAATTCAAATTCACAAGAAATATATATATTTATATATTTTTAGAATAATCGATGCAAACTACGCACAAATATTTATTTTTATATTTATACGTACGTTTGCACCACTTTTCCTTTTTAGATCTTTTTGTCATAGTTCTTGTGGATTCAAAATGGCATCTTTTTTAAAAAAAGGGCATACTTACAATAATTAAGCCAAAACCCAACAATATTAAATAAAAAATTGGTATAATTTCAATCACATAATTTAACAATCATATCTTTCCAAATTCACATGATTCACCAATTTCACCTTTTTACCCAAATTCACATATTTTATTATTCAATACTAAACTAAAGATCTGGAATGTAAATAGTGTTTAACGAGACTGATTTCCAGATCTACAGTGTTATGCAATGTCCACAATACGTTCTATAATAGAGTTGCAACATATTTCATGACATAACTATAGGAATTGGTGTAAACAAGTTTAAGAAATTCTAAAATTCATTCTATGCATAGCCACAACGTACAATTCACAAGTTTTACAAATTTTATAACCAGATCTGATAGGTGTCAATCTAATTACCACAATTTATTTACCAGATCTGATAGGCATAGGCATAAAATTTGAATTTATTACAAATGAGATAAATACATTATTATAAATGTATATGTAAAATTCCCACTTACCTTATAGCTTCTAAATTAAATTGTTTGAAACTCTTTAGGCCTACAATCCACAAATTCTTATAAGTCTACAATTTATCTAAAAAGGTGAAAATTCTAGATCTGCAGAAATGTAAGAAAAAAGGAAGTGAGCGAAGAATCTATCATTGAGCATCAAATTGCATTCTTTTCCATCGAATCTATCTATCCTCTCAATTGCATATGAGTTTGATTTGATATGCATGAATATATTTTTATTTTAGAAATTAGGTTAGAAGAGGAAGAAAAATGGCAGAGCTCCGCTGCCTCTATATACTTGAATGGAAAAGAATGAGGCTTTACCCCTTTATTTATAGGGTTGGAAATAGCCTTGCACCATTGGATTCATTTTAAATAACATCTGTCCATTCGTTTTATAAAATATAACAAGAATACCCCTTAAAATCTAGCCATCATTGGGCACTACAGGCCCGAAGTGGTCGACAACGCCCTGGCCGAAATGCCGAATGAAGGCGAGTTAAAGAGGGAAAGAAATTTATTAATTATTCTCTTTATTTATTTCTGTCCATTTTTCGTATCTCGTCCGTAAATTTTTCATACGAACTTCGTTCGCAAAACTCCAAACATGGAAGTTGACCAGAATTCCAAGACAAATGCAACAGTTAAAATTTCGTGGTCAAATTCCATCATTTGCAGAAATTTCAATTTTTGGGCTTCTAATTAAATAACTATTTATTGTCAAAATTTCAGGTTGTTACAATATCCGCCATTTGGTGTGTAGATGGTATGTATCTGATTCTCATTTTTTCTTTGATGACTTGTTCCTTGAGGAAGTACAAATAAAGCTCAATGTGTTTAGTTTTAGTGTGTAGAATTGGATTGCCTGTGAGGGCAATCGTACTTACATTGTCACACCATATGCTAGCTTTCTTTTCAGTTTTGATTTGTAGTTCATTTAATAGTGGTTGCGCCCACAAAATTTCTGCTGCACAGCTAAACTCAACTTCTATGCTCAAACGGGATACTGTATTCTGTTTCTTTACACACCATGATACTGCATTTTTTCCCATGAAAATACAGTATCCTGATGTTGAGTTTCGATCATCATGGTCGGTTCCCTAGTCAGCATCAGCATATGCATTGATATTTAGTGAGTTGCTTATTTTATTATCATTCCTTGATTAATAGTTCCTCTTAGATATCAAAGTATCCTTTTTACTGCTTTCCAGTGATCATATGTAGGACACTGCATATATTGACTCATTTTATTAACATTGTAAGAGATGTCTGGTCTTGAAACTGTAACATATTGCAGGGCTCCCACTATGCTTCTATAATGTCTTATGTTTTTAAATGCTTACCCTTTGTGTTTAGACAACTGTGCATTGGTTACCATAGGTGTTGGAAGAGAATTAATGTAATGACCCGCAAATCAGTACTATCTGAGTTGACTAATAATACCACACGTCCAACCCAAATTGCACAGAAATACGAATCATTATTAGAAAGAAGTTAGAGGGTGGGAAATAGGAAGAAAGAAATATTAGAATAGAATAAAATAACGAAGATCACAAACTCACAGTGGAACGAATAAAATATATTATATAACATAACCTTTGAAATACAAATATGTTTTGAATACACATACCATTATCAGAGCACAACAGTTATTCCTGGAACAGTTATAAACACCTGTTTCCAGATACAACATAGTACACAACGGAAATATAATAGTCTATATCTAACTGGTGAAGCCCACTGCTTCCAACTCTTCTAAGTGAATCTGTAAAATCCCAACTACTTGACGGCCCGTACAAATTTGGGCACCCAAGAGTTTAGGGAAAAACAAACAAAATAAATATGGGTCAGTCATGGGACTGGTGTGAGTAAACTCCAACCATTTGTTTAATTTTCAAAAAACCTTTCAAAAGAAATGATAATCGTAAGACCGATCCACACATAAACACGGATGGTTTTTACCTTACGATAACCCAAACACTTTGATACGAAAATCCAGTGGTATTATAATAGTGTCTAAATCAAATAAACAGAATCTAGCGGAACGCTTGCATCTCGCGCTCCACATACATAGTATAAAACCAAAAACCGAATGGCTCTTATTGGAGATTGGAATTCCAACATGACAAGGTATGGAACCACCTTCCAAACAGTGTACTCTAGAGGCGATACACTGGGGTTCAACAAGAACATCTTACAACCCGGCCCACACATGACCGACCACTCATTTCGCTTGAGTGTATCGAATGTATATCACCAACGGTTGGGATCAGCAACCGTTTCCCGAATGGGACTGCATCGAATAGAATAAAGAATTAAATGAATCTCTAGATAGGTGATTATACATCCTAATGGGAGCGACCTACATAGCCATGCTGCCTGCCCGATTTTTGTCATTTCCCGGTTGTTGAGGCCTGAGGCTACGATTACTTTCCATTCATTTATAGCACAATCACTTTGAGTGCCACATTGTCAGATCCGTTAATCATTAATTGATTTGCACAAATATTCTGGATATTATGCTAAGGGAATAAATCCATTGCAACCATATATATTTATACAGACCAATCCATTAGATCATTGGAAATACTTTGTCAGACATTCGTCCATATATGTTCATTCTGGGATTGAACGAAACCGAAGGAACAATTCCTATTAATAGAAAAGTCCTTGCACTTCACTCCGTCTTCAATTATCTTCATATAATCTGATTCGCAACGCTACTGCCAATACAGAGTGGTTCACGGATAATAATCCAACCAGTCTCTCCATATTGGCAACGATACTGGCAAACACTTCGATAGTCGGTTATTTAACTATCGAATAAAAACAAGTGTTTCGATAGTCGATGATTTAACTATCGAAGAAAACAAGTGTTCATTCAACATATCAATCAAATCACTGGGCTCTTTAATTAATGTTTCATTAATTAAATCTCTTCTCCATTTCCCTATCAATATTTGTTAACCATATTCTAATTTTGATTTCGTTTCCTAATCGAATTCTATATATATCAATACATTGATTTCTAACTACCAAATTATCTGAAAAATATTCTAACTCCTTAAATTCTCGGAAAAATTTCGCCATAACCTCCCTTGTACCGGGAGCTTCGGGATATTTCAATTAGCCTCCCATGGCCCTCACCAATCCAAAAGAAAAAGAAAAGGCCAAGCGGCTAGTCGATACGGCGCATAAAATCTCATATATGAATTTAAACATGTACCTTTTTGTTGGGCACAAATTAAAATCTTCATATACTTCATCTCATACCTGTCTCCTATATGTCTATACCTGCCCAACTATACCCGATCGTTTTAACTCAATTTGTTAATAAATTTTGTTTATTAACCCTTTAGTCTATTTTTCTTTTATATTTGAACATAACATGTTCAAATATATTTTAACTAGTTTACAACTAATTTGAACTCCATTTTCAACTTACACTTCATATTCAATTTCGAACATAAATCCTCAAATTCCCTTTACCTTACAAAGTTCAACTTTAATTCAAAACTCCATCGACTAATTGCAAATAAACCGTTTGCCTATTTCACCTCTTTATTTGAACATAACATGTTCAAACAAAATACTTATCTTGCTCATAACCAAATTTCAATTTCAATTTCAATTCCAAATTCCTTTTCAATTTCGAATATAAATTTTCAAATCGAATTCAGTTATTCAAAGTCAAATGTCGATTTAAAATCTCATTTACTAATTACTATTCAAATCAGTTAATTCTATTCAAAAATCAAAAATCGGATTCCTGTTTCAAAAATCAGTTCATTACTCCACTTGCTTCACTGGAGCTCATATTTATTTTATATCTCCAGTGTGGATTTTTCAAATGGAAAAATTCGGAATTTATTTCTTTAAAATCATTTTATTTATTTTAACTAACCCAGTATAGTTTTAAAACGATTTTGGCACTGCTTTTCTAAAAATTTGATTTTGACATAACTCAAAATCTATTCGACGAAATCCAGATTTTTCTCCTTCATTAGGAAACTATTATCAAATCGGTCCTGACGTTTCTTGTTTCAAAAAAATCCGACTTCAATTGTGTTCTGTATACTCAATTGAAGTTCGAAACGCCAATTTTCGAACTGCAGCGCTGCGGCGAGTTCGTTTTAATTATATTTATAAATATGAACGTTTAAACTTCGTCTATAATAAATTCCACGTCATTCTGATATATTTTTTAATATATCAAATCGAATTTTTTCCCAGTTCAACATAGTATTTCCGATCTATTTCACTTCTATTTGAAATTCTATATTCAAATTTCAATTCACTTCTATTTTTTTCAAATTCTATTTAAATTTCCATATTCGAATTTCCTTTATTCAAATCCCATTTGAACTTCAACGTTCAATTTCTATATTTGAATTTCCTTTGAATTTCATATATTCAAACTTTATTTAAATTTCTACATTCAAATCCCCATTGAATTTTCTATTTGAATCCTATATTCAAATCCCATAGTTTAAATTTCATTTGAATTCTCTATTCGAATTCCATCGTTTAAATTCCATTTAAATTTTATTTGAATTCTATATTCAAATTACATTTGAATTTCTACATTCAAAGTTTCCATTTCAAATCTCTTATTCAAATTCTGTTTGAATTTCTCTTATTCAAATTTTATACTCACATTTCGTTTAAATTTTTATATACTATTTGAAAATGTTATTTGAAATTCCTACTTGAATCCTGTACTCAAATTCCAACTCAACTCTTTTTGAATTCTATATTTTAAATTTCATTTGAAATTTCTTTATTCAAATCCATTTGAATTACTTTGAATTCAAATTCTATTTTAACTCCATTTGAATCCCATATTCAAATTCTATTTTTGAAATTCTATTTTGAAATTCTATATTAAATTTCCATTTGAATTCTTATATTCAATTCCTTTAAACAAGTCTCGATTTCAATTCCTTTTGAAATCGATATTTCTATTTTATTGAAAATAGATTTCCCTTTTCAATTTCACACTTATATTTTTATTTCTGAATTATCATATGATAATTCTTTTCACTTCATTTATAACTTCGTTATAAAAGAACTATTTATAAACTTCGTTTATAAAGGAACTACTTGTTTTATTTTTCAAAACAAGTTTATATTTTTACTCCATTCAAATTTAGAATTCTATTTAAAAATAGAATTTTCCCTTTTAATCTCAAATATCCTTTCCACGATATTTTAAATAAATTAGCACTTAGCCCAATGATATTTAAGACAGTCAAATCACCCAATTTTCAATCATTTTTTTTAACACGTCATATATGAATATATGAAATAAAGCAAACAAACAAACAGATAATATATTTTTGAGGAATCCAGTTAGATCCTTCAACCTATTTTCCTGCATCCATAGACATTATTCAACATAGTAATACCCATCCTGCTTCGTGGTAGGATATCACGGTATAAAAGGGGATCCACTTATATACGTGGGCGTAGGGTCATCCGCTAATGATACTGCGGGAATCCAACCAATCACCAAACCAATATATACATAATTGCAAGCCTATATAACTAATATTTTTAAATCAACCAGAAAGCATTTCAAACAATTATTTTTAACGAATAAAAATAATTCTAAATAAAAGGTGAGTGAGATTTACTCACTGAAATTGCAGTTTTCGAATATCCTGTTTGTTTGCAAATTATCGGCTACGGATATTCTCGAATGAATTCACACCTACGATAATTTTATTTAAATTTAAATGATTGACATTTATTTATTTAAATTAACTATTTAAACGAATAAATAATTTTCCTATATATATTCTCCTTTTAATCATAAATCATTTTTAAATTAAATAAACTATTTTTCCCTTCTTCTGCTTAAAATGGTCTAGGCAACTGTCAAATCAAATCAACTAACTAGACTTATAAATTAATGAATCTAAGCACTAAAGTGGTTTAAATAGATTACCTAATCCCTCTCTTTTTTTATCTTTAAATAAACTAATATAAAAAATTAAATAGTTTATTTTATTAGAACTGAAATAAAATTGGCAACTTAATTAAAATTTTAAGTACCTTACTTAGATAAACTAAGCCATGTGTTTAAACTCGTTTCCACTGCCACTTTGTTTGAATCCTCCTTCCTTGCAGTGCTGAGAAATACTCCACCCGAACTCCCACTTGTTACCACGCCCATCCATTTCCACCTTCCTCAGATCATTAATGGATTCCATACAGCACTCCTCTTCTTCCATTCCTCTTTCTCCAGTTTGATCCTAGCGTCACCAGAATGGTCACGCACCACAAATCGCATAAAACCCTAGATTGAAATCCATATTCAACTCCATCGCGAGGCAGTCCCTATACCACACATCACTACCGAGTACCAATCGACATCGCGACCCTCACCAGATGTTTGAATCGCACGCCTGAATCCATGAATCGAACAACATGAGTCTCACGTTTGTAGATGGATCACAAATCCCTTCTTTTCCGATGCCAGAACTCCATCGTCCCTTTTAGAAACCAAATCGATTTTGATTTTTGCGGTTTACTGAAGGAATAGAAGATGGTATCGGCCATTTGATTTTGATTTAGAGATTTATCTCATTAAACAGAAATTAGAAGAGGAACGAGAGGAATGAATTCTGCCATTTTATTTTCCCTCGATTTCTTCTGAGCCACAGGAATTGAAGAAGAGAAAAAAGCGAGTGATCGTATATATAATTGAAGAATACTTCACTGTGAAGGAATATGCCCGAATTGGTGGTACATAATATAGGGTAGGTTATTTACTTGATTTGATTTAAAGAGATATTCATTCTTTTTAAACGGATTCTGATTTGATTTTGATCCTATCCACAATCAAATATCTTGGGGTTCATTAATTTAAACCATGAACCGCTATTTTAACGTAACCACTGTTATTTCAACAGTAACACTATTCTGAACTAACTGAATATATTTTGATAATTAATTTGAACGTATATTTAAAATAACCATATTAAATCGATATAATATACTTTAAATTCAATAACGAATAAATTCTCCAATAATAAAATATTTTTATTATCATCTATATTCAAATATAATTAATACTGATCATCTGAATTGTTTTGATTAAATTCTGACTTCGAATTGAATTATTTTATATTCTCGTGTTACGATGATTTTCAAAATAAATCGTATTTCGATTATTTAATCGATAACCCAATAAAATACCATTTATATTATAAATTCAATATTTAAAACCATAATAAATATTTAAAATAAATCGACCAAAAATCCGGGTCGTTACATTCTTCCCCCCTTAAAATAATTTCGTCCTCGAAATTGCTAAGGTTGGAAAAATGGTACAAATCCATTACTTTTTAAAATCTCACTTATGTTGAAACTCATCTTTTCACGTTTCAACAAATTTTGATTCCACCAAAACTTTTGGTCTTCCCTCATTTAATTTGAATGATCTATGATCAATCCATTTATATCCAATCTATGTTCTATTAAACCAATTCAAATTGATTCTAGTCAATTGATTCACCCCGAACCATTTAACTTGCTTAAGTTAAATTTTAATTCCAGAAGCCAAATCCCAGGGTTTTCATTTCGAATCCTTTTTGAAATCACATATATTTATAACTAATTCAAATTCAAAACATTTAAATTTTCAACTTAACTTGTTTTCTTACAAACAAATTTCCATCAAAAATTTTCTAAGGCAGCAATTCGTCACTTAGAAACTCGAAAATGAATACTGATGATGTCGCGACCATCGTCAGAATTATTTCCCAGCTACTGAAGTGAGTTCAGTGCTTTATCACTTTCAAAATCCATTCAAAATCCTTTTTATTCAAAAATCCTTCTCAAACAAAGCTATATTATTTAAATATACTTTGAAAGATATTTTCCAACTTCCCAGGATTTAAATTCTGAATTCTGTTTTGAATTAAATTTTTAATTCATCCCGTTTGTATATTTTATTCGTATACAAATTCTATTTGGCTCTATATAACCATTTTATTTCTTATAATCTCATTTGATTAAAATAATAACAACCAACACACCCATATATTATAATAATTTCAAAAATTGTTCTTTCTATATCAAAATAGAAATTTGGGCAAAATTATTTCATTCACCCACTTTAAAATAATATCGTGTTCAATCTTCTGTTCAAGTATTTACAAACTCTTATCGACGTCGTGGCGTCCCACAATTCGATCAGAATTCATAAACAGCTCAACAGACTAGCCAACACAATACAAAACAGTTTTTATATCAATTTACAAATACGCGCTCTCGTATATACACTCAACCCATTCTAGAGTACTACTGACCCTATCTCTAATGAGCACATCCCCACCAAAGCCTAAATATTCGCTTAACTTAAGCTCTGATACCAACTGTAATGACCCGCAAATCCGTACTATCTGAGTTGACTAATAATACCACACGTCCAACCCAAATTGCACAGAAATACGAATCATTATTAGAAAGAAGTTAGAGGGTGGGAAATAGGAAGAAAGAAATATTAGAATAGAAGAAAATAATGAAGATCACAAACTCACAGCGGAACGAATAAAATATATTATATAACATGACCTTAGAAATACAATATGTTTTGAATACATATACCATTATCAGAGTACAACAGTTATTCCTGGAACAGTTATAAACACCTGTTTCCAGATACAACATAGTACACAGCGGAAATATAATAGTCTATATCTAACTGGTGAAGCCTTCTGCTTCCAGCTCTTCCAAGCGAATCTGTAAAATCCCAACTGCTTGACTGCCCGTACAAATTTGGGCACCCAAGAGTTTAGGGAAAAACAAACAAAATAAACTCTGGGTCAGTCATGGGACTGGTGTGAGTAAACTCCAACCATTTGTTTAACTTTCAAAAATCCTTTCAAAAGAAATGATAATCGTAAGACCGATCCACACATAAACACGGATGGTTTTTACCTTACGATAACCCAAACACTTTGATACGAAAATCCAGTGGTATTATAATAGTGTCTAAATCAAATAAATAGAATCTAGCGGAACGCTTGCATCTCACGCTCCACATACATAGTATAAAATCAAAAACCGCATGGCTCTTATTGGAGATTGGAATTCCAACATGACAAGGTATGGAACCACCTTCTGATCAGTGTACTCTAGAGGCGATTCACTAGGGTTCAACAAGAACATCTTACAACCCGACCCACACATGACCGACCACTCAATTCGCTTGAGTGTATCGAATGTATATCACCAACGGTTGGGATCAGCAACCGTTTCCCGAATGGGACATCATCGAACAAAATAAGGAATTAAATGAATCTCTAGATAGGTGATTATACATCCTAATGGGAGCCACCCACATAGCCATGCTACCTACCCGATTTTTGTCATTTCCCGGTTGTTGAGGCCTGAGGCTACGATTACTTTCCATTCATTTATAGCACAATCACTTTGAATGCCACAATGTCAGATCCGTTAATCATTAATTGATTTGCACAAATATTCTGGATATTATGCTAAGGGAATAAATCCATTGCAACCATATATATTTATACAGACCAATCCACTAGATCATTGGAAATACTTTGTCAGACATTCGTCCATATATGTTCGTTCTGGGATTGAACGAAAACGAAGGCACAATTCCTATTAATAGAAAAAGTCCTTGCACTTCACTCCGTCTTCGATTATCTTCATATAATCCGATTCGCAACGCTACTGCCAATACAGAGTGGTTCACGGATAATTATCCAACCGGTCTCTCCATATTGACAATGATATTGGCAAACACTTCGATAGTCGGTTATTTAACTATCGAATAAAAACAAGTGTTTCGATAGTCGATGATTTAACTATCGAAGAAAACAAGTGTTCATTCAACATATCAATCAAAACACTGGGCTCTTTAATTAATGTTTCATTAATTAAATCTCCTCTCCATTTCCCTATCAATATTTGTTAACCATATTCTAATTTTGATTTCGTTTCCTAATCGAATTCTATATATATCAATACATTGATTTCTAACTACCAAATTATCTGAAAAATATTCTAACTCCTTAAATTCCCGGAAAAATTTCGCAATAACCTCCCTTGTACCGGGAGCTTCAGGATATTTCAAATAGCCTCCCATGGCCCTCACCAATCCAAAAGAAAAGGAAAAAGCCAAGCGGCTAGCCGATACGGTGCATAAAATCTCATATATGAATTTAAACATGTACCTTTTTGTTGGGCACAAATTAAAATCTTCATATACTTCATCTCATACATGTCTCCTATATGTCTATACCTGTCCAACTAGACCCGATCGTTTTAACTCAATTTGTTAATAAATTTTGTTAATTAACCCTTTAGTCTATTTTTCTTTTATATTTGGACATAACATGTTCAAATATATTTTAACTAGTTTACAACTAATTTGAACTCCATTTTCAACTTACACTTCATATTCAATTTCGAACATAAATCCTCAAATTCCCTTTACCTTACAAAGTTCAACTTTAATTCAAAACTCCATCAACTAATTGCAAATAAACCGTTTGCCTATTTCACCTCTTTGTTTGAACATAACATGTTCAAACAAAATACTTATCTTGCTCATAACCAAATTGAAATTTCAATTTCAATTCCAGTTTTCTTTTCAATTTCGAATATAAATTTTCAAATCGAATTAACTTATTCAAAGTCAAATGTCGATTTAAAATCTCATTTACTAATTACTATTCAAATCAGTTAATTCTATTCAAAAATCAAAAATCTGATTCCTGTTTAAAAAATCAAGTCATTACTCCACTTGCTTCACTGGAGCTCATATTTTTTTTATATCTCCAGTGTGGATTTTTCTAATGGAAAAATTCAGAATTTATTTCTTTAAAATCCTTTTATTTATTTTAAATAACCCATTATAGTTTTAAAACGATTTTGGCGCTGCTTTTCTAAAAAAATTGATTTTGACATAACTCAAAATCTATTCGACGAAATCCAAATTTTTCTCCTTCATTAGAAAACTATTATCAAATCGGTCCCGACGTTTCTTATTTCAAAGAATTTCGACTTCAATTGGGTTCTGTATACTCAATTGAAGTTCGAAACGCCTTCGAACTGCAGTGCTGCGGCGAGTTCGTTTTAATTATATTTATAAATATAAACGTTTAAACTTCGTCTATAATAAATTCGACTTCATTCTGATATATTTTTAATATATCAAATTGAATTTTTTTCCCAGTTCAACATAGTATTTCTGATCTATTTCACTTCTATTTGAAATTCTATAATCAAATTTAAATTCACTTCTATTTTTTTCAAATTCTATTTAAATTTCCATATTCGAAATTCCTTTATTCAAATCCCATTTGAACTTCTACGTTCAAATTCTATATTTGAATTTCCTTTGAATTTCGTATATTCAAACTTCATTTGAATTTCTATATTCAAATCCCCTTTGAATTTCTATCTGAATCCTATATTCAAATCCTATAGTTTAAATTTCAATTGAATTCTCTATTCGAATTCTATTGTTTAAATTCCATTTAAATTTTATTTGAATTCTATATTCAAATTACATTTGAATTTCTAAATTCAAAGTTTCCATTTCAAATCTCTTATTCAAATTCTGTTTGAATTTCTCTTATTCAAATTCTATACTCACATTTCGTTTAAATTTCTATATTCAATTACTATTTGAAAATTTTATTTGAAATTCCTACTTGAATCCTGTACTCAAATTCCAACTCAACTCTGTTTGAATTATATATTTTAAATTTCATTTGAAATTTCTTTATTCAAATCCATTTGAATTCCTTTGAATTCAAATTCTATTTTAACTCAATTTGAATCCCATATTCAAATTCTATTTTGAAATTCTATATTAAATTTCCATTTGAATTCTTATATTCAATTCCTTTAAACAAGTCTCGATTTCAATTCCTTTTGAAATTGATATTTCTATTTTTTTTGAAAATAGATTACCCTTTTCAATTTCACACTTATATTTTTATTTCTGAATTATCAAATGATAATTCTTTTCACTTCATTTATAACTTCGTTATAAAAGAACTATTTATAAACTTCGTTTATAAAGGAACTACTAGTTTTATTTTTCAAAACGAGTTTATATTTTTATTCCATTCAAATTTCGAATTCTATTTAAAAATAGAATTTTCCCTTTTAATCTCAAATATCCTTTCCACGATATTTTAAATAAATTAGCCCTTAACCCAGTGATATTTAAAACAATCAAATCACCCAATTTTCAACCATTTTATTTTTAACACGTCATATATGAATATATGAAATCAAGCAAACAAACAAACAGAGGATATATTTTTGAGGAATCCAGCTGGATTCCTCCAACCTGTTTTCCTGCATCCACAAACGTTAGTCAACATAGTAATACCCATCCTGCTTCGTGACAGGATGTCGCGGTATAAAAGGGGATCCACTTATATACGTGGGCATAGGGTCATCCGCTAATGATACTGCAGGCATCCGCTAATGATACTGCGGGAATCCAACCAATCACCAAACCAATATATATATAATAACAAGCCTATATAACTAATATTTTTAAATCAACCAGAAAGCATTTCAAACAAGCATCAAACAATTATTTTTAACGAATAAAAATAATTCTAAATAAAAGGTGAGTGAGATTTACTCACCGAAATTGCAGTTGTCGAATATCCTGTTTGTTTCCAAATTATCGGCTACGGATCTTCTCGAATGAATTCGCACCTACGATAATTTCATTTAAATTTAAATAATTAACATTTATTTATTTAACTTAAATATTTAAACGAATAAATAATTTTCCTGTATATATTCTCATTTTAATCACAAATCATTTTTAAATTAAATAAACTATTTTTTCCTTCTTATGCTTAAAATGGTCTAGGCAACTGTCAAATCAAATCAACTAACTAGACTTATATACTAATGAATATAAGCACTGAAGTGGTTTAAATAGATTACCTAATCCCTCTCTTTTTTTTATCTTTAAATTAACTAATATAAAAAATTAAATAGTTTACTTTATTAGAACTGAAATAAAATTGGCAACTTAATTAAAATTTTAAGTACCTTACTTAGATAAACTAAGCCATTGTTTAAACTCGTTTCCACTGCCACTTTGTTTGAATCCTCGTTCCTTGCAGTGCTGAGAAATACTCCACCCGAACTCCCACTTGTTACCATGCCCATCCATTTCCACCTTCCTCAGATCATTAACGGATTCCACACCGCACTCCTCTTCTTCGATTCCTCTTTCTACAGTTTGATCCTAGCGTCACCAGAAAGGTCACGCACCACAAATCGCATAAAACCCAAGATCGAAATCCATATTCAACTCCATCGCGAGGCAGTCCCTATACCACACATCACTACCGAGTACCAATCGACATCGCGACCCTCACCAGATGTTTGAATCGCACGCCTGAATCCATGAATCGAACAACAGGAGTCTCGCGTTTGTAGATGGATCGCGAATCCCCTCTTTTTCGATGCCAGAACCCCATCATCCCTTTTAGAAACCAAATCAATTTTGATTTTTGCGGTTTACTGAAGGAATAGAAGATGGTATCGGCCATTTGATTTTGATTTAGAGATTTATCTCATTAAATAGAAATTAGAAGAGGAACGAGAGGAATGAATTCGGCCATTTTATTTTCCCTGGATTTCTTCTGAGCCACAGGAATTGAAGAAGAGAACAAAGTGAGTGATCGTATATACATAATTGAAGAATACTTCACTGTGAAGGAATAGGCCTGAATTGGTGGTACATAATATAGGGTAGGCTATTTATTTGATTTGATTTAAAGAGATATTCATTCTTTTTAAACGGATTCTGATTTGATTTTGATCATGTCCACAATCAAATATCTTGGGGTTCATTAATTTAAACCACGAACTGCTATTTTAACGTAACCACTGTTATTTCAATAGTGTAACATTATTCTGAACTAACTGAATATATTTTGATATTTAATTTGAACGTATATTTAAAATAACCATATTAAATCGATATAATATACTTTAAATTCAATAACAAATAAATTCTTCGATAATAAAATATTTTTATTATCATCTATATTCAAATATAATTAATACCGATCATCTGAATTGTTTTGATTAAATTCTAACTTCGAATTGAATTATTTTATATTCTCGTATTACGATGATTTTCAAAATAAATCGTATTTCGATTATTTAATCGATAACCCAATAAAATACCATTTATATTATAAATTCAATTTTTAAAACCGTAATAAATATTTAAAATAAATCGACCAAAAATCCGGGTCGTTACAATTAACTTTTTCCATTTTTGCTCTTGATATTATCTCATGAATGTACTTTCTTTGGTTGAGTTGTATTTCAGTGTCATTTGCTCTTTTTACTCCAATGCCTAGAAAGTAATTCGACTCTCCAAGATCCTTTATAACTCAGTGTTCAAAAGTTGAGTAATTCCTTTGATTTCTGCCTCACTTCTACCAGTTATAATGAAACCATCAACATAGATTAAAATATATGTGATGGAATTGTTAGGGAATTTTGTAAATATAGAGTTGTCTGATTTTGTTGACTAATAGCCATGCTTTATAAAAGTGGACTTTAATTTGTCAAACCACATTCTGGGTGCTTGTTTTAATACATAAATTGATTTGTTGAGTTTGCACACCAGTGTATCTTGTCCTTTGCTAACAAACCCCTGTGGTTGTTCCGTAAAAACTTCCTTCTGCAAAACACCATTCAAAAAAGCAATATTAACATCTAACTGTATGATGGTCAAATTCTTATATAAGGCTATGGTTAAAATTATTCGAATTAAGGTTGGTTTCACAACAGGTGAAAAGGTTTTTGTAAAATAAAATCCACACTGTTGTGAATACCTCATTGCTACAAGCCTAGCCTTATATTTAGATATTGAACCCTCTGCATTTTTTGAGTTTGTAGACCCATTTGCTCCCTATGATATTTTTATCATTGGCCATTTCAACCAAAGTCCAAGTGTTATTTCTAGTGAGGCCTTTGAACTCCTCTTGCATTGTTGCCTTCTATTTTGCACTTTGAGTTGCTTCCTAATATGACATGGGCTCGGCTGAATCCATAACTGTGTTGATCACTTTGGGTTAATATATGCCACACTTGGCCCTTGTCATCATTGGATGTTGATTTACATTGATTCTTTGTGACAACACCTGTCAAGTGTGTGTATCATTTGTTGGTTGAGTCTTTGATGTGTGATTTTGGCTTTGAATTTCTTTTTCTTATGTGTTGTCATTTTCTTCACAGTCGTAAGTTGTATGAGGAGCCTCTCATTGGCTTGTGCCTTCCCTTGTGGTACCGTGTTGAGTGAGATTACCAGTGCAACATGGTTCATGTTGTACTAGCTGAATTTTAACTTCATCATCTTGCATAACAGTCTTGTATTGTCTTGCATTCTGCATCTTGTTTGTTGTCTTAATTTCTGGTATACTATATGGGAAAACATCTTTATTGAATACTACATGCCTAGAAACATAGTTTCTTCCTTTGTTGTCTATGCACTTGCATCCCTTTTGATTATTAAGATACCCCAAAAATATATATGAAGCAGACATGTAATCAAGTTTGTGTGCATTGTATGGTTTTATCTAAGGAAAACACTAACACCCAAATACCTTTAAATGATTATAGTCTGGTCTAACTCTTTTTAGCACTTCCTATATGGACACATTAAATTAAGCAACTTTGTTGGCATTTAATTAAGTGTACAACAATGTTAAATGCCTCTGGCAAAAAATTTAATAGCATAGAGTCCTTAGCAAGAAGGGTTAGACTAGTCTCAACGAGGTGTCGTGTGTACGTTCGATAAAACAATTTTGTTCTCAAGTACATATATACACGTTATTCTATGTTCAATTCCCTTTTTAGAAAAAAATCGTTTTGAAGGAAAAAAATTCAAATCCACCATTTGTTTGGATCTTTTTTACCTGACAGCCTATTTGACTTTCAATATTTGTGATGAATTATATTGTGACATTACTAATATCTGCTTTAGATTTAAAAAAAATATATCCAAACGAATCTATAGTATACATCAACGAATGAGATATAGTATCTATACCTATAATCTAAAGTTATGGGTGTTAGACCCCAAACATCAGTGGTAATTAATTCAAGTGGTGAGTTGTGAGTAGTTTCAGAATTTGGAAATGCAAGTTTATGGCTTTTTCCCATTTGATAGAATTCATACACATATTTAGTTGGGAAATTATCGGTAAAAACATTATTGTCATTACAAACAGTTTTAACAATTTTCACACTAGGATGTCCTAGTCTATTATGCCAAAGATTAATTTTTTTTACTGCTACTAGAAATACTATCAATGTTCAAAATACAATTGCTTTTATTAAACTCAGATTGTCTAGCTTTTGCAGAGTGAAATTTGTATAGCCCATTACATTCTTTACCCTGCAGAGTGACATCTTTAGTTAGTATGTCTTTGATTAAGCATACATTTGGGTAGAACTCAAAAAAAATATTATTATCTCTGGAAAATTGAGAAACACTTATTAGATTTCTCTTAATAGCTGGTACCCTTAGTAGGTTTTTAAGATATAATGTGTGGTTCCATTTATGCTTGCATTTTCAGTATGTGTGATATGAACATTTTTTACCATTACCAACAAGTAAGTTTTGCGTACCTTTATACTCTTTGTTTCCAAGATTCAAGTTGCTCAAGTTGTTTGTTACATGATTTGTTGCCCCTAAGTTAGGATACCAACACTCATCATCTATAACTTCAAACCTTGTTGTAGTAGGATTTTGTGCCTCTGCTTGTCCCAGATTATCCTTTTGAATGCTGACATTGTTGATATTTGTACCTGTATTGTTTTGATTTGGCACATAGTTGGCATTAGACCTAATGTAATGGCCCGTAAATCCGTACTATCTGAGTTGACTAAATACAACACACGTCTAACCCAAATTGCACAGAAATACGAATCATTATTGAAAGAAGTTAGAGGATGAGAAATAGAAAGAAAGAAACTTAGAATAGAAGAAGAAGAACATAAACACAACACAAAATCTCACATCGTAGCGGAATAAAATATAATATATAACAGCTTTTGAAATACAAAATTTGACTGTATATACATAACATTATCATCAGAGCACAACACTTACAATACATCGGAAATTACACTAGTTAACTGACATTGAAGCCTCCTGCTCTAAGCTCCTTCAGATAAATCTGTAAAATCCTGAACTACTTGACTGCCCGTACAAATTTAGGCACCCAAGAGTTTAGGTGAAACAGAATAAAATAAACTCTGGGTCAGTCATGGAACTGGTATGAGTAAACAATTTAAAACGGTTTGAGAAACTAAACGATATCTCATAAGACCACGCCGTATAATGGAACGGGTTTTTTCCCTTATGAGAATCCAAAATAATCTTTATACCAAAACTCATTTGATATTATGATAGTGTCTAAATCAAATAAATAGAAATATAGTGGAACGCTTGCATCTCACGTTCCACATATATTATATACAATCAAAACCGCAAGCACTTATTGGGTAAAGAATTTCCAACTATGAGAAGGTATGGAACCACCTTCCGCTGGTGTATCTCTAGAGGAGAATACACCGAGTTCAACAAGAACATCTTGCAACTCAGCCACACATGACCGACCACTCATTTCGCTTGAGTGTATCGAATGTATACCACCAACGGTTGGGATCAGCAACCGTTTCCCGAATGGGACAGCATCAAATAGAATAAGGAATTAAACGAATCTCTAGATAGGTGATAATACACCCTAATAGGAGCAAACCACATAGCAATGTTGCCTGCCCGATTTTTGTCGTTTCCCGGTTGTTGAGGCCAGAGGCAGCGCTTACTTGCCATTCATTGATAAAACGATCACTTTGAGTGGCACATTGTCAGATCCGTTAATCATTAATTGATTTGCACAAATATACTCTGGATATTATGCTAAGGGAATAAATCTGTTACCACCATGTATATTTATATAGACCAACATATTCGGTCATTGGAAATATTCTGTCAGACATTCATCCACACACTTCGTTCTAGGACGGAACGAAACCGAAGGCACTATTCCGTACATCCATCCTAGGCAAACTCTACCTAGGACTTATACAACAGCCCTTGTACTTTACTACGTCTTCAATTATCTTCAGCATACTTGGTTTGCAACGCTTATGCCAATACAAGGTGGTTCTTCAGATAATAATCCAACCGGTCTCTCCATATTAACAACGTTAAAATGGTCAAAAACTTTGATAGTCGGTGGTTTAACTATCAAATGAAAAATGTCCGTGTACACACAACGATCTTATTTCCAAATGGAATTATCGATCACATCATCAAACATATATATATATATATTCATATTTTCCTTATTTTCTATATTGTGAAAATATATGTTATTAACTCTGGAAATCATTTCCATTGCATATTTACATATCACTATTTTTCCACTTCTATCAGACTCTAACTGTAAACTAGTAAGAGAACAATTCTCTAAGTATTAATCCCGAAGGCCGAAACCAACATCAGATCGATACTCAAAAAACTATTCAACTTAACTAATCTCTAGTTAGTTTCTAATTTGCTTAACTCTATTTCTTTAACTATGTTTGATTAACTCTATTTCTTTTAAATCATCGTTCACTTTAAAACGTATACCTCCCAGGATTTTATCATATTCCTTTTCGTTTATAATATTCTATTTTTAAGTTCGTTTCATTATCGAGTTCTATATATTAATATATATAGCTCTAGTTATCATATTTTCTTAAAAATATTCTAACTTCTAAAATTTTTGGAAAAATTCGCCATAACCTCCTTTGTACGGGGCTACCGGAAAATTTCAAACCTTACCACATAGGCCCTCTCCAATCAAAAAGAAAAAGGAAAAGCCAAGCGGCTAGCCGATACGGTGCATAAAATCTCATATTCAATTTAAATACATACCTTTATGTCGAGCATTCTATTTATATCTCTTCTAATACTTTATTCCAAACCTGTCTCATGCATATTCATACATTTCTAATTCATTTCAACTTAATCCAATCATTTTAACTTATTTTGTTAATTGATTTGCTAATTAACTGTTTTGCCTATTTCACCTTTTTATTTGAATATAACATGTGCAAATATGAGTTTAACTTGTTTATAAACTAATTGAAATTTCATTTTTCAATTCAAATGTCATATTCTATTTCGAATATAAATTTACAGGTCCAGTTTACTTATCTATGATCGAAATGGATACATAACTCGATTAACAAATTATCCTTTAACTCGGTTAACCCTATTAAATAGTAAATATCTGATTTTGTTTCACAAATAAATCCATATACTTTACTTGAGTTCATATTCATGTTATCCAATTTATGATTCTTCCTTTTTATTTACAAACACAATTTATTTTACTTGTTTATATATTTAAACAAGTCTCAATTTCAGATTTCATTTGAAATAAATATTTCTACTTTGGAAAAACAAATTCCCCTTTCCAAATTCACACTTGTATTTATATTTCCTGAATTATCCAATGATAATTCATTTCAGCTCCTTTATAAACTTCATTTATAATTGAACTACTTGTTTTAATTATTCAAAACAAGTTAATATTTTTGTTTTATTCAAATTCCAAATTCTATTTTAGAAAAATAGAATTTCCTTTTTAAAACTGGAGATTTCCTTTTCACGATATTTTTAAATATCAACATTTAGGCCCAGTGGTAATTAAACACCCAAAACAACCAATTTAACAATCACAGGTTTTCTAACATAGAATATATGGTAATATATATGAAAACAAACAATAAATAAATTTGAGAAATCCAGTTGGATCCCTCCAAACTGTTTTCCTGCATCCACAGACGTTAGCACATAAATTATACCTTCCTGCTTCGAGCTAGGATACCGCGGTATAGAAGGTCATCCACTATCATAGCGTGGGGCGCATAGGGTCATCCGCTAATGATACTGTGGGCATCCGCTAGTGGTACTGCAGGAATCCAACCACCAATATATATATATATATATATAAAATAACCACAAACACCAATCCTAAATAACTAACATATACGATAGCCACAACAATATTTCACATGCAAACAACCAATCAAATAATTATTTTTAACTAACAAAAATAATTCTAAATAAAATGTGAGTGAGATTTAGTCACCGTGATTTTATTTCCAATCCATTCCTATTTTAATTTAAACTAAACGATGTTCGACGTAAATTAAAAATCCTAGTTGAGTCTGAAAAATCCCAAACCAACTCCAGCTTGCAAATTTCGACGATACGATTTCGATGTTGCTTGTTTTGTTCCAATCTAATAATGTATGAACGAAATGAACGTGACTAACAAATTTAACTAACTAGCTGGTAAATTACTTGCTAATAACTTAATAAATTAAGTAGTTTACCTTAGTCATCCGTTTATCCTCTTTCATTACAACAACTATTGTCGATAACCAGACTTCGAACCCATCATTGAATATTACACTTTCCTTCTTCGTCTGCCCTCACCATTTTTCGACCAGACCTTTGCAAGAGGTAGTCCCACCTCCGACCACTCCACGGAATCACTTGCCTCATTGTATGGATCCACTTTGTAATAACAATGATGCTAGCTTTTCGCAGCTCGTCCCCTTATCAAACAGCATCTTACCGATTTCAATTTGGTCCCAAACCATATTGAACGACCTTCCTTATCCCATTCCTTCACTAAAATGTTGAACTCGAAGTTTTCCCCACTCATTCACGGTTTCAAACCCCAAACATTCACGTTGCCTGCTACAGGCGTTGGACTCCACACCGACAGTTCTTCTCCCATAAAATTCCACTCGACCTTCTTCCTACCAATACGATAACCGTACACCTGAAATGGCACTTCACTAAAAGCGCAACCTATCTCCCCCACTGATCTTCTCAAAAACATCTCAACCTTGCTACAGGAACTCGGTTATCAAAGCCGTTTATACATCGACCCCTTCTTTGAAATCTGTAGCGGCCTTCACAACCATGAAACCAAACCCAAATCATGAACTCCACCTCCATCTCAAAAACAGTGGACGGTGCCCAAAAATCATCGCGTGCCCCTTCCTCGAAGACTTCCTTTGAGTACGAATTCCCTTCCCTTTATCTCTCGAGTTCAAACATCATAAAGACCCCATCACACCCAAAAAGACATCGCTCGAAATCCAAAGGCTGTAGGGTTGGATATTTTACTTACACAAGTTGACGGAAACTGCATTCAAATTAATTCATGGGTTTTATTTCTATTTTTGATTGTTGGAAGAGGACGGTTTAGTTGAAGTAGGGAAGGAAACTAAAGGCTTTGTTTTTATTTGATTTCTGAAATAGGGAAACTTGGTTTCATTTAATCTGAGATTTCCATTTCAATTTAGTGGAAGGAGGATAATGCACAGTGCTGATTTAATTTCCACATGAATTTCCAAAGCTAATGAAGCCAACGTGATGAAGAATAAAGAGGGCGGTCACCCCTTTTTGAGTGGCTGGAAAACGAAATGGTTGAGTGGCTCTAATTGTTTGTTCGCAGCATTATAGAAGGGAGACAGTAGCAGTTTTGTTTTGCGTTGCACCGATGATTTTTTTCCCTTATTTAAATTACCTTATGACTCCGACTCCTTTCTGAACCCAATAACAGTCCTTTCTAAGGTTAAACCACCCTTCTGAACCCATTGCGATAGGTTCTGAGGAATCATTTAGATCATATGGAGAAGATATAAATTTAAATCGATTTAAATTAATTTTTAAAATAATTAATTCTTTGATAATCAATTAATATCATTATTCTAATTCAAACAGGAGTTTGAATTGATTATCTGAACTGTTTCCAATTCAGTGTTGACTTTGAATTCAAATAAATTCAATTTCGTATTTCAATAATTATATATATTCGAAATAAATCATATTTCGATTTTTAAATTGATAACTAAATATAAGAATTCATTTATATTCTCAAATCAATATTTAAAATAAATATTAAAAATTAAAAATTAATCGACCATTAACCTGGGTCGTTAAATTCTTCTCCTCTTAAAAGAATTTCATCCCCGAAATTACTAAGGTAGGAAAAGTGCTACAAACCCATTAACTTTTTCAAAATCCACTTATGTTGAAATTCAATATTTAATAATTCAACAAATTTCAGTTCTATCAAAACTTTTGGTTTACATTCTTTTATTTGAACAATCAATATATTTACTACATAAAATATTTTCCAACTTCCCATGATTAAATTCCAAATTCTAGTTCTGAATCAAATTTTAATTTGTTTCACTTGTATATTTCTTTTATATACAAATTTTATTTGGTCATATATAACCATTCCAATTTTATAATCTTATCTGATTATAATATTAACATTCAACACATCCGTATATTATAATAATTTCAGAAAATTATTCTCGTTCTATCAAAAATAGAATTTTTGGGTAAAATTATTTCATTTACCCACTTTAAAACAATATCAGGTCGAATTTTCTATTCAAGTGTTAAGAAATTACTATCGACTTCATGGCCTCCCATGATTCGATCAGAATTCATAAACCACTCAACAGACAAGCCAACACAATATAAAACAATTTTTTTTTATATCGATTAACAAATACGCACTCTCGTATATATACACTCAACTCATTCTAGGGTACCCTATCTCTGATGAGCACAATCCCAACAATGCCTAGGTATTCGCTCAACCTAAGCTCTGATACCAACTGTAATGGCCCGCAAATCCATACTATCTGGGATGACTAAATACAACACACGTCCAACCCAAATTGCACAGAAATACGAATCATTATTGAAAGAAGTTAGAGGATGAGAAATAGAAAGAAAGAAACTTAGAATAGAAGAAGAAGAACATAAACACAACACAGAACTCATATTGCAGTGGAATAAAATATAATATATAATAGCTTTTAAAATGCAAAATTTGACTGTATATACATAACATTATCATCAGAGTACAACACTTACAATACAGCGGAAATAACACTAGACAACTAACGTTGTAGCCTCCTGCTCCAAGCTCCTTCAGATAAATCTATAAAATCCTGAACTACTTGACTGCCCGTACAAATTTAGGCACCCAAGAGTTTAGGTAAAACAAAACAAAATAAACTCTAGGCCAGTCATGGGACTGGTATGAGTAAATAATTTAAAACAGTTTGAGAAACTAAACGATATCTCATAAGACCACGCCGTATAACGGAACGGGTTTTTTCCCTTATGAGAATTCAAAATAATCTTTATATCAAAACTCATTTGATATTATGATAGTGTTTAAATCAAATAAATAGAAATCTAGTGGAACACTTGCATCTCACGTTCTACATATATTATATACAATCAAAACCACAAGCACTTATTGGGTAATGAATTTCCAACTATGACAAGGTATGGAACCACCTTCCGCTGGTGTATCTCTAGAGGAGAATACACCGAGTTCAACAAGAACATCTTGCAACTCAGCCACACATGACCGACCACTCATTTCGCTTGAGTGTATCGAATGTATACCACCAACGGTTAGGATCAACAACCTTTCTCGAATAGGATAACATCGAATAGAATAAGGAATTAAATGAATCTCTAGATAGGTGATAATACACCCTAATGGGAGCTAACCACATAGCCATGCTGCCTGCCCGATTTTTGTCATTTCCCAATTGTTGAGGCCTGAGGCTACGCTTACTTGCCATTCATTGATAACACGATCACTTTGAATGCCACATTGCCTTATCTGTTAATCATTAATTGATTTGCACAAATATATTCTGGATATTATGCTAAGGGAATAAATCCGTTGCCACCATGTATATTTGTACAGACAAACATATTCGATCATTGGAAATATTCTGTCAGACATTCGTCCATACACATTCGTTCTCGGATGGAACGAAACCGAAGGCACTATTCCGTACATCCATCCTAGGCAATCTCTACCTAGGACTTATACAACAACCCTTGTACTTTACTCCGTCTTCATTTATCTTCAGCATACTTGGTTTGCAATGCTTATGCCAATACGGAGTGGTTCTTCAGATAATAATCCAACTGGTCTCTCCACATTAACAACGTTAAAATGGTCAAAAACTTTGATAGTCGGTGATTTAACTATTAAATGAAAAATGTTCGTGTACGCACAACGATCTTATTTCCAAATGGAATTATCGATCACATCATCAAACATATATATATATATATATATTCCTTATTTTCTATATTAAGAAAATATATGTTATTAACTCTGGAAAACATTTCCATTGCATATTTACATATCACTATTCTTTCACATCTATCAGGCTCTAACTGTAAACTAGTAAGAGAACAATTCTCTAAGTATTAATCCCGAAGGCCGAAACCAACATCAGATCGATACTCAAAAAACTATTCAACTTAACTAATCTCTAGTTAGTTTCTAATTTGCTTAACTCTATTTCTTTAACTCTATTTGATTAACTCTATTTCTTTTAAATCATCATTCACTTTAAAACGTATACCACCTAGGATTTTATAAAATTCCTTTTCATTTATAATATTCTATTTTTAAGTTGGTTTCATTATCGAATTCTACATATTAATATATATATATATATATCTTTAGTTATCAGATTTTTCTTAAAAATATTCTAACTTCTAAGATTTCTGGAAAAATTCGCCATAACCTCCTTTGTATGGGGTTACCAAAAAAATTCAAACCTTGCCACACAGGCCCTCTCCAATCAAAAAGAAAAAGGAAAATCCAAGCGGCTAGCCGATACGGCGCACAAAACCTCATATTCAATTTAAATAGATACCTTTGTGTCGAGCATTCTATTTATATCTCTTCTAATACTTTATTCCAAACCTGTCGTATGTATATTCATACATTTCTAATTTATTTCAACTTAATCCAATCGTTTTAACTTAATTCGTTAATTGATTTGCTAATTAACTGTTTTGCCTAATTCACCTTTTTATTTGAATATAACATGTTCAAATATGAGTTTAACTTGTTTATAAACTAATTGAAATTTCATTTTTTTTCAATTCAAGTGTCATATTCGATTTCGAATATAAATTTACAAGTCTAGTTTATTTATCAATGATCGAACTTGATTCATAACTCGATTAACAAATTATCCTTTAACTTGGTTAATCCTATTAAATAGTAAATATCTTATTTTGTTTCACGAATAAATCCGTATACTTTACTTGAGTTCATATTCCTGTTATCCAATTTATGATTCTTCCTTTTTATTTACAAACACAATTTATTTTACTTGTTTATATATTTAAACATGTCTTGATTTCGGATTTCATTTGAAATAAATATTTCTACTTTGGAAAAACAAATTCCCCTTTCCAAATTCACACTTGTATTTATATTTCCTGAATTATCCAATGATAATTCATTTCACCTCCTTTATAAACTTCATTTATAAATGAACTGCTTGTTTTAATTATTCAAAACAAGTTAATATTTTTGTTCTATTCAAATTTCAAATTCTATTTTAGAAAAATAGAATTTCCTTTTTAAAACTGGAGATTTCCTTTTCACGATATTTTTAAATATCAACATTTAGGCCCAGTGGTAATTAAACACCCAAAACAACCAATTTAACAATCACAGGTTTTCTAACACAGCATATATGGTAATATATATGAAAACAAACAATAATTAAATTTAGGGAATCAAGTTGGATCCCTCCAACCTGTTTTCCTGCATCCACAGATGTTAGCACATAAATAATACCATCCTGCTTCGAGGCAGGATATCGCGGTATAGAAGGTCATCCACTATCATAGCGTGGGGCGCATAGGGTCATCCGCTAATGATACTGCGGGCCTCCGCTAATGGTACTGCGGGAAACCAACCACCAATATATATATAATAACCACAAACACCAATCCTAAATAACTAACATATACGATATCCACAACAATATTTCACATGCAAACAACCAATCAAATAATTATTTTTAACTAAAAAAAATAATTCTAAATAAAATGTGAGTGAGATTTACTCACCGTGATTTTATTTCCAATCCATTCCTATTTTAATTTAAATCGAACGATGTTCGATGTAAATTAAAAATCCCAAACCAACTCCAGCTTGCAAATTTCGACGATAAGATTTCGATGTTGCTTGTTTTGTTCCAATCTAATATTGTATGAACGAAATGAACGTGACTAACAAATTTAACTAACTAGCTGGTAAATTACTTGCTTATAACTTAATAAATTAAGTAGTTTACCTTAGTCATCGTTTATCCTCTTTCATTACAACAACTATTGTCGATAACCAGACTTCGAACCCATCACTGAATATTACACTTTCCTTCTTTGACTGCCCTCACCATTTGTCGACCAGACCTTTGCAAGAGGTAGTCCCACCTCCGACCACTCCACGGAATCACTTGCCTCATCGTATGTATCCACCTTGTAATAATAATGATGCTAGCTTTTCGCAGCTCGTCCCCTTATTAAACAGCATCTTACCGATTTCAATTTGGTCCCAAACCATACTGAACGACCTTCCTTATCCCAATCCTTCACCAAAATGTTGAACTCGAAGTTTTCCCTGCTCATTCACAGTTTCAAACCCCAAACATTCACGTTGCCTGCTACAGGCAATGGACTACACACCGACAGTTCTTCTCCTATACAATTCCACTCGATCTTCTTCCGTCCAATACGATAACCGTACACCTGAAATGGCACTTCACTAAAAACACAACCCATCTCCCTCGCTGATCTGCTCAAAAACATCTCAACCTTGCTATTGGAACTCGGTTATCAAAGCCGTATATATATCGACCCCTTCTCTGAAATCTGTAGCGGCCTTCACAACCCTGAAACCAAACCCAAATCGTGAACTCCACCTCCATCTCAAAAACAATGGACGGTGCCCAAAAATCATCATGTGCCCCTTCCTCGAAGACTTCCTTTGAGTACGAATCCCATTCCCTTTATCTCTCAAGTTTAAACATCATAAAGACCCCATTGCACCCAAAAAGATATCGCTCGAAATCCAAAGGCTGTAGGATTGGATATTTTGCTTACACGAGTTGACAGAAACCGCATCCAAATTAATTCGTGGGTTTTATTTCTATTTTTGATTGTTGGAAGAGGTCAGTTTAGTTGAGGTAGGGAAGGAGACTAAAGGCTTTGTTTTTATTTGATTTCTGAAATAGCGAAACTTGGTTTCATTTAATCTGAGATTTACATTTCAATTTAGTGGAAAGAGGATAATGCACGGTGTTGATTTTATTTCCACATGAATTTCGGTAGCTAATGAAGCCACGGTGATGAAGAATAAAGAGGGCGGTCACCCCTTTTTGAGTGGCTGTAAAATGAAATGGTTGAGTGGCTCTAACTGTTTGTTCGTGGCTTTATAGAAGGGGGACATTAGAAGTTTTGTTTTGCATTGCACCGATGATTTTTTTCCCTTATTTAAATTACCCTATGACTCCGACCTCCTTTCTGAACCCAACCACAGTCCTTTCTAAGGTTAAACCACCCTTCTGAACCCATTGGGACAGTTTCTGAGGCATCATTTAGATCATATGGAGAAGATATAAATTTAAATTGATTTAAATTAATTTTTAAAACAATTAATTCTTCGATAATCAATTAATATTATTATTCTAATTCAAACAGGAGTTTGAATTGATTATCTGAACTGTTTCCAATTCAGTGTTGACTTTGAATTCAAATAAATTCAATTTCATATTTCGGTAATTATATATATTCGAAATAAATCATATTTCGATTTTTAAATTGATAACTAAATATAAAAATTCATTTATATTTTCAAATCAATATTTAAAATAAATATTAAATGTTCAAAATTAATCGACCAGAAATCCGGGTCGTTACACCTAAAGTAGCACTTATTGGCATTGTGTCCATACATTTCACATATCTGACTACGTATTCGGTTATTATTGTTGAATCTGCTTCCCCTTCCTCTTGACCTATTGCTTAGACCACCTCTTTGGTTCTTGTAAAACTGCTGCCTTGACACACAATTTCTTTCCTGTTGCTTGTCTTTGAAATTAGTGGTATAGTTGACATTGAATTCTGGGTTTACATCGCGTTTTTGTTCAATTCTTCCTTCGTGTGCCAAGAGTGTGGAATATACATACTGGAGGGTTGGGGTAGGCTCAATAGATGAAATAATTGCTACCATAGCTTCATAGCTATCATCAAGGCCACTGATAATGGAAAGAACTTGTTCTGACTCACTTATCTTATGTCCAGTAGATGTAAGTTAATCACATGTACCTTTACTCTTGAGTAGATACTCATTCGTTGACATGTTATCTTTTCTCATGCTTTGTAATTGTCTTCTAAAGTGCAGAATTCTCGTAAAAGACCGTGATGTGAAGTTTCTCTCTACATTTCCCAAACATCATGAGCCATCTTGCATCCAATAATCTATGGAAGCAAGGCAAGACCGATCAATGACATCAGCCATAAGCAAATCAAGCTGTCTTGTGATTGATGGATGGTGTAATCTTGATTTAATATCAAGTTTTCATTGTTGTCCTTAAGGAACTTTGCTGGAATTTTCTTTGTTCCAAGCACATAATCTTCTAAGTTGTATCCTCTAACAGCGTTTCAATTTGTAATTTCCATAGCAGGTAATTTGAATCATCCAGTTGCGCAGAAATCAAGTTGGTCTGAGGCTTGTGATGGCTTTGATCAGATCAAGGGTTGATTCTTGTTAACAGCGAGAGACCCTTGATGCGAAGTTTGGAGAAAGAGTTTCATCACCCGTCTTGACACAAATGAGTAGGAAAATAAGGACTGAGAGAAAAAAGAAATCGAAAGGAAAACAGGAAAGCAAATCTGTTGGGATGTTGCGAAACACAACAACTCTGATACCAAGTTTGAAATCTTGCAGCGATGCAAAAAAAATGAAGATTTTTTATTATTTTAGCATTGTGCCTTATTCAAATCTTTGGATACATTGTTGATTACAGAATCCATAGGAATGGACTTGTATTTGTAACATCAGATAGAGAACAAAGGAAAATAGGAATGTAAGGGAAAATAGGAATGTGAAATAACGGTAAAGAAATCATCCTGATATGCGGCAGGTCATTTGGATATATTCGACAAGATATTTATCTATTATTTCTTACTAAAAAAAGTCATTTTGAATTTGATTACTAATTTTAACAAGCATCTAATAGTCTTTTCTTTCTCAATAGTATAAATACACTGATGCACTAAGTGTGCCTAGGCATATACAGGACCAATATCACCAATAGAATCCAAACGAATTTTCCAACCTGCGAACAAGATTTGATACGAACAACCAATCACTTAAAATAATAGTTTTCTATTATAGCTATCAATTTATTAACATTCAATGTGTATTTACTATCTTCTTAAGATTTAAGAGACTTTTTCCGTAAGTTCCTCCGAAATTATGATCCGAGAATTGGAAATAATTTTGTGTATTTTGCTTACAAATCTTTTATTTGGCATTGGATATTCCAGCGAGCAAATGCATTTAGTTTGCCTTGTTCCTGAAGACAAATGTAGTAACAAATATAAAGAACAAATAAAAAATTCATCATATTACCTTACACTATCATTCTACCTATTTCTAATAGAACCTAGGGATACAACACCATTATATCAACCACCGGCTACAAATTAAAATATAAAAATGATTATATCAAAATCCAGATCATGTAGATGTCATTACATAGTTACCTTGCAGTTTTAAAATTTTGATGCTAAAATTAGACTGAATGCTTATCTGAAATCGGATATTGTCTTTCCAATATCAAATTTTTTATTTTGATTTTTGTATAACAGTAAGGCAAACAAGGATTAAAAAAATAGAAAACAAATGGAACATGGGAATGCTTAGAAACTGAATGTAGTGATTAAAATGGTCTTCAGAGTTGGAAAGCATATATATTAAATTGCATGCATTCACCAAAATGGTGCTTCGAATATCTAATCATGCCTTCTATATCTAAAATTAATACATTTTGGGTTTGTATTTCTCAAATTAACAAAATTTTAATTTCGAAGAAAGGGTACCATATATAAGGCCTCTTTGATAAACTTTGAAAAAAAACAGACTCTGCTTTATTGGCACAGAATAAATATGATTACTGCCTATATATATATATATACATGCACACAAATTTTGCAGTTTGAATAAAAGCAAATAAAACAATGTAATAGGCTTTGAGCTTATAATACTACAACCCATGTATATAAAATACAAGTTATGTGTTGTTGTTTATCCCATTACTTCTATTACTTCCTCGCAAAGTCAGCTAGAATTTTCACCTTTTCTTCCTATCTTCATAAATCACCTATATCATCATCGATCTGGTTTAAGTCTTCAAATGTAAGTGTTAATCGTCTTGTAGCGCTGACCAGTTCTGAGAAACTATCATTAAATCCTTTGGGTTTCTGTATTTTTTATTTCATGCTTATCAAATTACTTGAATTTCCTTCGATTTGTTCTCGTATGTTAGATTTAAGGAGATTCATAGCGAAGACAGTTCAGATTGGTACAGTTTGAGATACTTTCTAAATTTGAAGATAAGTATTTCCCGACCTTTTGGTCCAACTATCAGAAGCAATCTAGACTCTATCAAGATCGACGAATAGCTTGATAGTCAGAAGTCAACTAAACCTAGACCGATCACCTCCGGGCATCATTCGATCACTTAGAAATGACTTGATTGACTCATAGGATCACTCAAGTTACATGGATCGATCATTTCCAAGATTAGATCGGTCACTCCGAAACACATGTGATCTATATAACCCAAACACCTAAAAATACTTGATCAACATGGATCAATCACTAGAATTCCATAAAGTCGCTCTTGCCTAGTCCATAACTATAGGGATCGGAAGTAATCCCTCCAAAGAGATCGGAAGGAGTCCATACTTCGACTCAACACAACATTCAAGTATCTATTCATTAGGAATGGTATGACTTGCACTTACCGAATCGGTATGACTCCAATTAGTATCGACTCTACTACTCCAACAAACTAAAGTTATAACTCCAAAGTATGGATCTGATCCTAACCAAGCTACACCGAAGAGCTGAGAAGACCTACATGAACATGCACACAAAGTTAAATATCCAAAATCACTAAGTAAAGGGATAGGTACCGATCCTTAAAGGGATAGGTACTGATCCAATTATATATTTATTTGGGCTTTAGTCCCCATGTGACTCTCTCCATAACAACTTTCTGACTTCCTAACTTGAACAACAACTATAAATTGCCCTCTTCCAGATGAGAAATGGATGTTTTTGCACTCTGGTTACTTTGTATAATTTTCCTTCGAAGTAATACTGATTTGAGTACTGTACTTAGTAAATTTCAATAATAAAGTGATAAGACCTCCTAAGTGAACATAGCTTGACTTACGCTGAACCACTATGGATTGTTATCTCTTATTTCTGCTACATATCTATTATTGTTATCCTCATTTTCCATTTATTAAGTTTAATTATCATCGAACACTTTGGGTGATTTACCTTTTTTGGTGTCAAAATTTTGGTACTCTCATTGAGAAATATAAGAAATTTGATTTTTTTTTTCCTTTTCTTCCTAACCATTCGAGGTTCATAAGCTCCTTAGATCTCTATGCGGTCTACATTCGAAGCTTGGAATCATGATGAGAAAAACTAAATCCCAAGCTGTTGGAACTTCTCATGCCAAACAACAAGAGACATCACTCCAATGACAACCTTATGATTATGTCGATCCTAATCTTCTTGACACGGCCGATGTGGACACTTACTCCAATCTCAATGCTATGGTCATGCAGACTAAGTTGTTTGACGTAAAGAAGAAACTGGAGGACACGAAGAGAGAGATGAACAACCTAAACCTTGAACTGATTCAGCAGCTATAGGAATATACCGAAGGGACATTACTTGCCTTCAATCCTTTCATAATAATTGTGCCTCCGAAAGCTCTTCATCGGGTTACTACCAAAGCGACCATATTCATTGAAGAAGGACGTCTTGTAATGGAATGAAAGCTAAAGCCAAAGAGGGAACGAATCAGCTTGGACGTTCCCAGCTCAGTCCAGGCCATAACCAAGAAACTGAAACTACGCTTCATGACACTCAACCTCACGCCACCACCACTCAAAATTTGGTTTCTAGACTTTATATTGTAAACCAGAACCAAACAGCTCATGCTTAACCTTCTCGCAACTAAGCTACTAACATGGTCCAAAATGATGATGATGAACTTTCTTTGATGAGGTGACACAGGCATCATACTCCCGAGAGAGATCACGACCGTCAAAACCCGGTGGACACGCCACCTTTGGATATTGCTGCTACGACCCATAGGATCATATGTAAAATTCAAAGATGCATCATCGACGACTGAGAAGCCAGTATGAGACATAATTCTTTCACCGAAGCCATTCTGAATGCCTAATGGCCTTGAATGTCCAGCATGCCACAATCCACTGCTTACTCAGGGAAAACTGATCATTGGGAATCTTTCAACATATACAAGTAGCGTATGGATTTTTCCCGCACCACTGATGTGGTTAAGTGCAATTGCTATACTGCATTCCTTGAAAGCATGACACTGTTTTATGGTTCTCACGACAAGCATCGAGTACCATATCCTCTTTAGACAAGCTTGCCAGAGAGTTCGTGAAGCAATTCAGGATGTATGCTACCATACCCAAAGACATCATGACCATTTCAAACATATTCCAAGGAGCTCACACATCATTGTAAAGCTTCTTAGAGAGGTTCAACAATGCCCTTACAAAGATCGATGATCCATAAATGAATGTTCTTTTACAGCTAGCCAAGGGAATTCATCCGAACATTGAGTTTGAACTATGGCTTGATGGAAAACCTCCAAGATCTTTAGAGGTGTTCTACGAAAAAGATAATCAATACCTATGCTAGGTAAAAGTGCATCGAACAACGCATGGTCATCCCCATAATCCACATCGGGACACCATATAAAACAACATCATCATTAAACCAACCGGAGTGACTTCCGAAAAGGATGAAGGGGTACTCCCAGCAAGCCCAAGCAAGGCAACAACAATGGTAACAATATGAAGGCCACGACAAGAAGAAGGAATCATAGAAGGGAAAATGATTCCTAACTTACAACGTCTATAACCCATTGAACTCTCAGCCGGAGAACATATACTTGGAAACCTGCAATACAATCCTATACAAAGAGCTTAATCAACAACAATCCACGGAGAGGGAGAAGCAGTCTGGCAAGTACTGCTGTAGTGGCCCAACCAATTCCCGGTCCTGGTCATCGACACAAAACACCATGTCGGCTAATCAAACATCAGAAATTTACCGGATTTAATAGAAAGAAGTTAGAGGGTAGAAATAGAAAGAAACAAAAGATAGAATAAAAGAAAATAAGACTATAATATCACAATGCCAGAGCATACACAAATCTCACAGTGGAATGAATAAAATATATCATATAACATACTTTTGAAATACAAATCTTTACTGTATACACATACCATCATCAAAATACAATACATATAAAACATTGGAAATAACTGTAGATATCTAATGCTGAAGCCTCATGCTCCAAGGCACTCCAAGTGTATCTGTAAAATCCCGACTACTTGATTTCCCGTACAAATTTGGGCACCATAGAGTTTTGGGGTAAAAGAAAACAAAATAAACTCTGGGTCAATCACGGATTGGTGTGATAAACTCCAAACATTTGATTTAACTTTTTTAAGAAAAAATCCTTTTAAAAGAAAGGATAATCATAAGACCAATCCACACATAAATATAGATGGTTTTTACCTTACGATAACTCAATTTTTTTTTGTATCAACACTATTATGATATTATAATAGTGTCAAATCAAATCAATATCAATCTAGCAGAATGCTTGCATCTTACGCTCCACATACATAGTATACAATCAAGAACCGTGGGCGCTTATCGGGTAATGGATTCCAACTACAACAATGTATGGAACCACCTTCCGATATTGTGTCTCTAGAGGGAAATACACTGGGTTTAATAAGAACATCTTGCAACCCAAGCCACACATGACCGGCCACTCATTTCGCTTGAGTGTGCCGAATGTATTATCACCAACGGTTGTGATCAATAACCATTACCAAAAGCATACAACAACGATATAATAAGAAACAAATGAATTTTCTCTAGATCAGGTGATAATGCACCCTAATAGGCGCAACCCACATAGCCATGTTGCATGCCCTATTTTTGTCATCTTTTCGGTTGATGTGGCTAAGGCTACGTCTTACCTTTATAACACCACAACATCATTCACTTTGAATGTTACATTGTCAGACCCGTCAAATCACTAATTGACGTCTCCAAAAATACATTGGGTGTTAAGCTAAGAGAAGTTTCCTTCTCTGCCACCAACTATGGTACGTTTGAAGAAATCAATGTACATGACTATCTAGAATACTCCGTCAGACATCCGGCCGTATACGTTGTTCTAGGAATGGAGAAACCGAAGGCACCATCCCGTCAATTCATCCTAGACAATTTCTATCTAGGATTAACAGAACAGCCCTTGCACTTTACTCCGTCTTCAATTATCTTTAGCATAATCGCAATGCTTATGCCCATACAGAGTGGTTTTAGATAATAAACCCGATCCCGGTCTCTCCGAATTGACAATGAAAATATAAAATGGGACAAAACTTGATAGCCGTTTATTAAACTATAAAAGGAAACATCCATACAACCAATGATCCTATTTCCAAATGGAAATTCTAGTGATGAAGCTTCAAGCAAAGTTAAGCCCTTTAACTTGATTTTTTTATTAATTTATTATTTCCAATTTCTTGTTTTATCGTTTTCCATAACTTTTCCTAAATATTTCTAAAACCCCGTTTTGTCTCTCATGAATCTTGGAAAAAAATTTCATATATTCACAAATTCTTATTTTCTGTATTTAGAAAATATATGTTATTAACATCAGAAATTATTTCCTTATATTCACACCTCTTATTTTCTAATCAACCAAAACATTCCATTTTCTATGCTTAGAAAACATCTATGATTATATTTGGAAATAGTTTCCACAAGTCACTTACTTGGATTTAAAAGAATGTTGTATAAAATATCGTTATGTATTCGATGAGAAATGTTTTATCAATTAGAAATCCATCGCGAAGTGTATAAAACCGCAAGCACACGCGTACACTTGTAGTATGCGGCGAATACGTGTCGATCCATGGAGAAAGAAATAATTTAAGATTCTACTCAATCAAATTAAAACAATGCTAAGAGAAATGTTAGTTACAACTACAACTAAACTAACAAACTAAGATCGATAAAAACTATGAGATTAAATGGCAACATCGGAATAAATCCACTTTCTAGATCATATAGTTCAACAAATTATGAAATTATGATCTCTCTATTTGGTCATAAGTATGATTAATTGATGTTTTTGTCCTAAGCATGTCATATTTGTGCCATTGATTAGCCCAACATAAGCCATCAAATTTTAACACAACCACCAACCCACTTGTTTAAATCTCATGAAAATGACAAAAAGATGAAAATCAAATCTAATTTAAGCATGATCTATTAACTGTTGTTAGAAATATAAGCCATCAATTTCAATTTAAACAATCACTTCTTTGTCATAATCATATTTCCATTAAGCACAAAAAGAGAACATAAATGATCATAATATGTTGAAGCTACATGATTAGGGAGCTTCATTACCCCTAAGTTGAAGGGGCTTAGCTTCCAATATTTGCAATCATATTAACAATTGTAGCATGCAACATGAAAAAGGAAAAAGAGAGAAAAATAAAGGAAAATCTATTCTACTTGCATAAAACTAAAGAAATCTACACTATAAGAAGTAATATGCATGTAAATAAAAGAGAACTGATTTACATTGCATTAGAAAAATGAAAGTTACATAGAAAAAGAAATGGCTAAGTAGCCATTAAAGATAAAGAGAGCTCTGATCCTCCAGAACTAAACTAACAAAAAGAGAGGATCCATTTACATGACATAAAGGGGTACTTATACATGCTCTAAAACCCTAAAACCATAATCGCTTTTGTTGGACGCTACCAAAAATACCCTCTTCATGAAGCTTCCATTTGTCTTTATCCACTAGTGAATCATTAAAAGTGCATGAAGCTTTTTTTGTCTCCATTAGCCAATAAATTACCCTTTAAATGTAGCATTAGAGAAAGAGGGATAATGGGTAGGGTCCTCCACTAAGTTGTGTGTGAATTAATTACATCTCCATTCCTTTGTATCCACTTTGTGCATGCATATCTTCATTTCTTCATGCGCATACTTCATTTTTGCTCCTGATTTCCTTTAAGACAACATGAAAATGAACAAATAAATTTTATTAAAATATAAATACATGCACAAATGTACGCTTTGTCCCAATATGAAGATGTGCACATTTACGTGCACATCAAATACCCCCACACTTATCTTTTTATCCGTCCTCGAATAAACAAAACAAAAAACTACGATAAATCTGTTTTCAAAGGGAGCACGATTGCACTGAGCGCATGCAACAAGCCATTAAACCTCTGAGTGTCCCTAGTAGGACGAGTGTTGTCTTGTGAAGGTTTTCAGCAGATACTACCCACAAAGTCCAAATGTTAAATGCAAAAAATATTTACAAAATGTAAGATTTGAAAATATTTTCAAGATGAATGCAAGTTTTTAAAAGAATATTTACAAATAGGTAATTTAATGTTAAATTTGACACAAGTGAGTTAACACAAGTTTGGATCGTCACTGTGAAAGTTAAGCCCGTTACTAATCAAAACTTCAAACAAAATTCTGGTTATTGCTACAAAACTCCTCTAGCTTGGCCAGTTGTTTCAGTTGAAAACATAATGCAATTATGAAATGAATTCTATAATCGATTATCAATAATCGTAAAATGGCATTTCTATTTTCTTTTGGTTAACAAGTTAGGTAAAATAAGTGAAGATAGTACTTGGATTTCAAGTGCTTGCTTTCTCTTTATTTTCAAAAATATTAACATTATTATTACGAGCGTAACGACACGGGCTTCGCGCGTGGTCAAGGCACACGCTTCGCGCGTGAAACGCTGAATCTCAAATATGATGTGCTATTGTGTAGAGGTTTTTGTAATCGTCGTAAATTTATCGTACCTAAGTTTAGCTGTATTTTGTGTAATTGTAGTTGAATGTTAAGGTTATGGTTTTAGAATTCATTTGTATAGTAAAACTAATTTCCATGAATTATAAGTTAAAAGAACGATTTTTAATACTGTACAATTCTAAATTTAAGGGTACATTATACAAAGCCAGGACTGTCATTTGAGTTTGATTCAATATATATAAGGTGGATGGCTGTCAGTGTACTTTGATTCGAAATATATATATGCAATATATACATAAAGTTACAACCGCATAATTTCAGTGCTTCCCGGACCATAAAACACGGCATGATAAGTAACCTCACCATCATCCAGAACATGAGAATTATAAAAATTGAAATATGTAGGCTTCACAGAAAGCAAATGCAAACATAGTGGCCATAATTTTAATACACAGACTGACATACATGCGTTACATCAGAATGCTATAATTGTATTTTGCATATATATTGTATTGATGAACCAAAAATATACTAACCTATCCCCATACACATTCATGTATCCAAATGCATAAGGCCGAGGCAGGCCCTCAGCAATGCCTTAAGTGTGAAAACTGTGTCATACCACCGGTATGTTCATGACCTACAAAACACGCCTTCACATTTCTATATATACCTTCATCCTGCCGTCAGACTCCTAAGGCAATGCTTTGTAGGACATCGCTCTCTAATCGAACGGTTGATGGCAACACATAATAACATTCTGCTCTTCATCCGACACCTTTTGTAAAACTCTAACCATATTCATCAATAGGGGTAGTTCCAGCACCTAATATAATCAATAGCAGAAATATATTTTATTACAACTGAAAGTTAAATAGACTACAAAGTCCAAAATGAGAACCCTCCAAAAATCAAAAACTTACAGGAAAAAACATCAGCTTTGTGAAACAATGCAGAGTATTTCTTAGTGCCATGCAAATCACAACGATGTAATCTGCTATTGCACAGAAATTGTTTATTAGTTATTCAATGGGACAATTAGGATAAAGGGCCTCAATAGGTAAATTAATAAGTTTCCAGGCCCGTTGCTCAAATCCATTAGTTTTAAGGCCATATACTTGCAAAATTACAGACTTACCCTTTATTTTACGTTTCCAGCCGAGGGTTTATCGAATTTCTTACTTTCCTAATTCTTCTAGCACTATTAATTTTACAATTTCTCACCTTCCAAATCAAACATAGTTTGTAATCGAAATTGCAAAAAATCAAACAATCGAATCGAACTATCAGGCGATTTAATTTTTGCCTCGGTTTCTACTTCAACTTGTTGCATATCTTCTTCAAATTCCTATTGAAAGAAGTTAAAGAGGTGATGTTAATATCTCGAAATAAGTCAATGTTTAGTATTTTTTTTCTATTTTTTTAGTTTTAATAGTAGATTTGTGCCTAATTTCTTTTCCGCTTGTTCAAAATTGTAGTATAAACAAAATTTTAGATTTGCATGTTAATTAAAAAAAAGACTAAAGTATTTTAAACATTATTAAGTTAATGCATGTCTTTATGCTGATGTTACTAAACTTATGTCTAAGTAAAATTAATTTGTAGATGCAATAAAATCTTTTTCCTTCATTTGTAGATGCAATAAAATCGATTTAGGTCTATGCAATTCTTTTTTTAGTATATTGAGAAAACTAGTAGAAAGTATAATATGGAATCTAACAAATGCTATTGATCAAATAAAGCAATAGTTTGTTATCTTTAGGAAGCTCATGTCTTTTTTTTTTTTTTTTGATGTATACTACTTAAAATGGATATGCATATGAAATTGGATTGCTTACTAGTCATCACCCTTTTATTATTTTACAGGAGAAGTAAATATATGCATTGTTAAGTATATTGGTTTATTTAATATGAATTTAATACATAACATTTTTAATTTTATTTTGCAGGATCATCGTGTTAACAAGAAATCAGGGGAAGAAAAAGAGGGCGCAATGTATTTTTATCAATAACGATGCAAAACAGTGTATCAATTTAATATCTTCAAATACATCTTTTTGCGAGCTTCATTCTCAACAAAGCGAAGAATTACAGACAAGAGATTTTTTTAAAAAAAATTGTAAGTTTTTTTAATTTATTTGCATTGTTGTATTAATCTGAGTACAGTTTTGAGCATAGTAATAAATGAGAAACCACAGCGCAGTTCGCTAGCGCGTAGGTCTCATAGCTTAATCTGATCGGGTACCTTTGTGGGGGCGCAGTTGGCTAGCGCGTAGGTCTCATAGTTTAATCTGAGTACAGTTTTGTGCATAGTAATAAATGAGAAACCACGGCGCAAATTAAACAATCCTGATTCAAACCAAGGTTTGAGATTTTTTTTATCTTTTAAAGTATAAAATTTAAAGTATAAAGTATAAAGTATAAAATATAAAATTTGAGCATAGTACACTGATCAGTTTTGAGCATAGTAATAAAATATATAGTATAAAATATAAAATATAAAATTTGTTAACTGAAATATTATTTTACGCATGTGCACCATGCTTCATTCATGTGACTGCTCCATTTGTGTTAATGCATACATGTTTTTGTATTTGCCATTTGCTCAACTGTTTGGTCATGCATCTGTTTTAGGCTGAACCATGTTGTACCATTCATGTAACTCTTCATTATGCCTTCTCTGTCCATTTGTTGTAGCTTCATTCACCATGTACCTTGTAATGCTGTGCCATTCATGTATATTTTTTGAAAACATCATTCGATCATGCACTGCTGAATATGTGCACACTGTGTTGACCTCATCCTCAAACACTTGAGTTGTATTAGACCATGTAAAACTGCTTGTGTATCTTTCATTTCAGTTGTATTTGCTGTGATCATTGAAAATGCCACTCCCATGTATAAAGTGCTGCACTATTACTTGTACATGCTGCTGCCATATCCACCAGCACAAGCATGTATAATGACCAATTTGAGTTGCACCATATATATGTTTAAACTGAATCATGTCTGAGCAGTGTAAATTCTTGATTTACTTTATTTTTTCTTGAACATCATAATGCTGATCCATACACCATTCATTTGTGTGCTGTTACATTTGCTAAATATACGTTTTTTAAACATGTTTATACGCAGGATTTTTTTATTAATGTGTATTTTTTTTGTTGTTGTTTAGGATGAAAATAATCCAAAAATTATGACAAAGGATATAATGCCAAGCTATCAAGGCACTTCAAATTCTAGTCTTGGTACACATTCAAATTCTTTATACAAAATTTCAACGGAATCGGATGAAGAGATGGTAGCAAGTAAACAATGTGTCAATAGAGTTGTAGATGAAGTAAATTTGGGCAGTATAAAAAATAATGAAAAAATGTATGGCTCTTATTATTGCAATCTAGAATCGTTGCATAAAATATTTGTGAAATTAAGAAGCAAAAAGATTTTGAATCATGATTTGGTAGAAAAAATGAATAAAAGTCCATTCAAAAACTTCTTAAGAGTTTTTGTTGAAAACAAAATAACAAGGAGTGATTTTAGGAAAAATTAAAAGACATTAAATGATGTCATTCAGACATATAATGTGGATGAGAAATCATTTCGAATTGGAGGAAAGTTGTTAAAACTAACAGAAAAAGATGTTAGTTTGATATTTGGTTTTCCGATTGGTGGTAAGGAAATATTTCCGATTAAACATTCCGGTAGAAAGTCGGTACCGAAAAAATATCATGATTTCATAGATTTTCACTTGCAAGAGAACAACAGGATTACAAAAAAAATATTAGAGATGAGAATAGAATTTTTAATCTCTCAAAGATATAAAGAGGAAGATTGGATAAATTTAATTATCATATCATTTGTGGTATCTTTCTTGTATCCGAATAATCAGGGATATTTGTCTTGGAGCTTCATTCCATATTTACTTGATTGGGATAATATGAATTCAGTATGTTGGGCAAAGTTTATGGTTGATACATTGAATAGGAATTTGGAGAAATTTGTTGATGATTATCGAGGTACGCCTGGTTGTACGTTGTTCTTACTGGTAAGGAATTTTTTCTTTTCTTTTCTTTTCATTAGTTTTAAGTTCCTTTGTTAATTTATTTTATATTTAATATAGTATTGGATATGTGAAAGGACATCTCTCATTGAAGGGAAAGAAAATGTCATAGGATATCCTCGTTTCATTAAGTGGAATTTATCAAACTTGAAAAATCAGTTGACGTATGCAAAATTGCAAACAATTGAAGATAATCAGGTATTATTAGTTTTATTTGTATAATTTTTAATAATTTTACATGCAATTTTAAACTTTAGTTATTTGCATGTATAGCATCGGTTGAAACAATTCCAATATTATTAAAAAATAATTGTCAAATTTTTAGTTATTTGCATGTATAGCTTTCAGCGATCATCGATTCGACTGTTTCTTTGCTTTATTTCTACATTATGTTGTGAACTGATATTTAGATATACTCACTGTATAGCTTTCTTTCTTTCTTTGCATGTATAACTTTCTTTCTGCATTATGTTGTGAACTGATCATCGATTTCTGCATTATGTTGTGAACTTTCTTTCTTTGCATCTTTTTGCAATTTTATTACACGGTTAGCTTTATTTCAAAACTATTTTCATTTGTAGTCCTATTTTGATTTACTTAACGTTGCATTATTTGTTTTTTAAACGTATGTGCTAGTACATATGAAATTACATCAATTTTTTTTTCCAGTTCTCTAAATAAAGAAAGTTCGACTTTAAATTGTGTATTCGTTGTGCATATAAAAAAATACACTTAAAGAGCCTTTTGTTTTTAAATAATTAATTTCTTCATTTATTTCCAAAGAAAAAAGCTTACTGTTTTCACTAAAAACAATTGTTTTAGCATATGACTAAAACAATTATAAATTACACATATTATTTCAAACACTGATAATATTTGACTAAAATGAAAAAAAATATAAATTTTTTAAAAACTGATAATTTTTTAAAATCCACATTCCACTGCAAAATTCTTGGCATCTGTGTACTAATTTCCCTTTTAGAACTACCATACTTCATCTGTTAGACTTTCCTTCTCTATATTCAAACTTTTAATTGTAATATGTTCAATTAATAAAACAGGTTTTTGATGAAATTCCGAAAATTAGTGAATTTGAGAATGATTTGCTTGAAACAAACAAGGGTCAAAGTGATCAAAATAAAAAAACTTAATGAAGAAAGTCCTAAAAGATTCAATACTGCTAATGGTAGAAACCATGACCAACACTTTGAAAAAGAATCTTGTTCATGTGGCAGCAAAGCCCAAGTTGAATTATTGAGAGTAGAATTAAATAATGTTAAAAAAGAAGTGTCATCGTTATCTACAAGGTTAGATGAAGAAAAAACAAGAAGACAATTGATGGAACAAGAGTTGAAAGAAATCAAAGAAAAGTTGAACTTTGAAAATTATATGTCAAATGTTCCAGAATCGGTTTTTGAATCAGACAAGGAGGAAAAAATAAAAGCAGAAGATAAAAATGTGGATATCAAAAGCAATGCAGAGGACACTACTAATTTCAAAATGGAAAAAGAAAGAGTATGTTTTGATAATTATATTTCATTGTTTAAAATTTATTATGTAAACTATAGTAAATATTTCTTGTTTATATTTTGTTTTGATAATTATATTCCAACTTTTTTGAGCATATGTTGGTGTGTAGGTGGTTGTTGTAAAAAAATCAGTCTTGAATTTTAAAATCAGTCTTGAAATAATATGAGAATGCACACTTGTCCATGTTGTTATTTTAGCATTTGAACAGTTCATGTAATATGGACAGTTGTGTTACCATTTGAATACCGGCATGTACAGAAGTACATGTGATATGCAATGTGGGGGCATAGCAAGAATATGTGCATGTGATGTGTGTGAACTTATCAGTTATGGATTGCAGTTATGAAGTTTGCATATACTGTTCTGCAGCCCAACTGGTTATGACTCATACATTGTTTTAGTACTATACTCTGAAAGTTTTAGTAGAAGAAAGAAACTTTGATTTACTTTCGACACAGAGTGCCCTATTACTGCTGGTCCTTTATGTTTGTCAATGCTATCACATGCTATAACCAGTGCTGGCCTTATTATTTTTGGGGCCCTAGCCAAACCTTTAGGACTGCATAAGCTTTATTATGGAAACATACATTTTCAGTGTCAAACATGGGTTGTTGGCCCAAATTTTCAAATTTGGACATGATGCTTTCTCTCAGCTTAATTTTTTAAGAAATGTGATGTTTGTATCCATCCTCCCTCTCTCCTAAGCCTCTCTCAGTTCTCATATTTAGAGATAAGTGTCATTCCCAAAAAATCCAAATCATCTACACATCATGCATCTTGAATTAACTATTTTATTTTTTTAATTGTTCAGATAATAGATTGGTATTGGGAGCGAAAACTGAAACGCCTAGATGAAAGTGAAAGCTTCGTTTATATAAACACCGTTATGACCGTAAGTTTAAGTTTTTCATAATATGTCATTATACTATAGTTCTATGTTTAATAAATTACAATATATTAATTTGAGTATGATTTTTTTTTGTAGAATAGTGCAACCTCATGCTTTACTAGCACTAGAGAAGCTTTATTCATACCAGCTATGTGAAAATCTCTTTCAAACAAATTTTGTTGCAGCATATTATTTCCTATAAATGATGTACATCATTGGAATCTTCTAGAATTTGATATTTCGGACTCTAAATGGTATTTGTACGATTCTCTCCAACCCCATTGTACTTCATCTAAAAGAAATAATCACATGAAAGCAGCACTTAAAATTGTAAGTTTTTTTTTATTTCTTAATATTAAAAGTGTTAAGTTTAAGATTGTTCTCATTTTTTTTTAATGTAATGTTTTTGCAGAAAAGCCTTGTAGAAGATGTTGCAGCAAAATTAAAGAAAGAAGGATTACCAGTGAAGTTACATAACAAAAAAGTGATTATGAATTCTAAGTGTACACAGCAGTCCAATGGGCAATTTCTGCAAATTGATTTATTTCTTATTTATATTAATTTTTAAACAATGGATTATATATTATCTTATATAGCAAGTTTTTGTTGAGAGTCCATATCCATGTCCACGTCAACAAAAAGATACTATTTTACTGTATTTCTTGTTAAGTTTTCCATCTCTGCTTCGTGCATTAACTATGAAATTAGTGTTTAGATATGTTCACACAAATATGCGTACATTGCCAATGTACATTGTCAATGTACCTTAGATATGTTTGAATTGTGCATGTACGTGTTGACGTTAGATGATGAACTTTATTTATACTTTATATTTATTTAGAATTGGGGGATTCAAGTTATAGGTTTCAATGTCTCAACGGACATATAGTAATTTCATGTATTCAGATTTGAAATCTTAATCATGTGTACATTGTAAAAGTATTATATTTATATCTGGAAATTTTGCAGATTACAGAAAGATAGAGTTGAAAAAAAATTCAGAGTATAGGCCTAGCGTTTTGGTTTAGAACATTAGTCAAATAGGAGAAATTCTAATGATTAGTTAAGGAACATGTAGTCCACCTTTTTTGTCTAGTGGAGAAGATACATTATTAAAATCATCCATTAGTATTCGTGTATTAGAAATAGAAGTAGATTGTTGGAAGAGGCTTAGACTTTCAGTAGAACTATAGGCTGACAATCTACTTTATAACGCTAAGTCCCTAAGAAACATTCAGTCAATAAAGAATGGTAAACGTGAACTAATCAGCTTGTAATTCCAGTTTGAGAAACTCTAATGACATAAATTCCTTCAAGTAATGATATTGTAATTCATGAACCAAAACGATTAATTTTTGAAAAATCAGAGCTGTTGTAATTGAAATAATTGGCCTCAATTAAAGCTAGTAGATTTGACACATATATGATGTCAACGTCAACGTAAAGAGACACTAGTTATGGAAAATATCTTTGAGAAGTGGATATATTCTCTCAACGCTGCATTGATTAGAATATCAACATCGAATGGTTAAGAGTGGGTCTGGGACGTGGCATATGGGGTTAAATGATGGTGCATAAAAAGCTGATATTTGGTTGTTTTCTTTGTGTTGCGTAGTTGGTCGATTGGTCTACTTGTTACTTTTGACATCATATGCATAAGGGTCCCGAATCCTGATAAGATAGAACCAACTTTATAAGCAGGTGGCAATCTACTCTTTTCTGCCACTTAGATCTTTCTAAAAGACTAAAGTCATTGCACAAAAGTAGAACATTACACCACTGAAAACATGTTAACCATTTGTTGATATGATATATAATGATCTGTCATTCTAAATTCTAATCTAAAAAACCACTCTTCAAGCACTTAGTTTTGTCATGTTTGCACAGGGTTTTACATTTGGCATCATAAAATAACTAGTGTTTAATGCAGCTGCATAATGAACAAATGGGTTGATGTGTAATGTATGGAAGCTGACGTGCTATATATTATTTGTACATGCTTACCTGTAACCAAATTGACATGTACAAAATAAACAACAAAATGGAATTATTGTGATGGTGATATGTTTGAAGGACTTAACCTTGAAGCATTTGAGTAGGAAAAAACTTTCTAGGTATGACGGAACCAGCATGTAAAATATAGGACATTCCAGTCTTTGTAATGTCCTATATTTCCAACTAACTGTTGAAACGTAGGACTGATGGTTTATTTAAGGTATTGCATGCACTCTTGTGCTTCTGTTGTCCTCTTTGCGTCAATCTTTTGTCTTCTTTTAAATCGGCATTTGAATCTTTAATGCTGTGCTTTGTTATCTCCGCATGACCCTTATGGAAATATAGGAAACCCCTTTATTGACAGCAGAGACTGTTATATTCTGAGATGAATAATGTATAACACTATTAGATATTACAATCCCAAAGCAATAAAACTTGGCCAGTAATCAATTAAGAATCATTAGTCGAATGCTTCTAAAAACTTTACAGCATATTAGAAAATATAGCTAAAATAATGGTAGATAATTTAGTTTCAATTTTAATATTTGTCGGACAGTCAGTTATAGTCAGATATAGTTTAGAACATGTAAATCAATCTATAGGTCCACATGTATGTATGTTATCTATTGTTTGGCTGTGTTAGATAGATGATAGACTTCAGTGATTACATCATTATACTTATATATTTATCATGTTTTAAATTTTCAGAGTTGATTGCGGAGTATTTGTGATGCTAAACATTGAAAGAAGAGTGAAGGGAATGAGCTTTACTGAAGATGTATCTGAGAATTTAATAAGAAAAATGAGAGGACAAATAGCACATGACATTTTGTCAAACAATCCATACTGTTGGTCAGTTGAAAAATTCTACAGTTCGTTTCAAGGATAAAATGTTGAAGGTTGAATTCTATTTACTCTTTCTTCTTTTTACGTACTTTTTAAACTATTGTCATGTAAGTTTGGTGAATTGTTGGGGTATTTGAAATATATGTACTGCGCTGTGTAAATTTGGGGTATGCAGAACAAGATTAGAGTAGTTTGTTGTAATTTGTTCTAGTTTGTTGACAGTAGAAAGCATGAGTAGTTTGTTATATTTTGAAGTTTTAAAATCACATTCTATACACATTCTGTGATGTTGTTTATGTCTTTTAATTTTAATAGTTAGCTATGCTGATTTGTTTTTTTTTTTTTTTTTTTTTGAAATTTTAGTTGTGCTGGAGCTTTATAAAATATATCAAGTTGTTTCTTGCCAAAAGTGATTGCTCTCTGATGATTGATGGTTAAGTTTGGTGTGAGTTCAAAAACAAAAACAGTGTCACATTGTATTGTACAGTTTGCTTTATTTACAGTTTGTAGCTTTTGGGATGCTCAAATTGGGTATCTTTGGTTATTGATTGTAAGCTTGTGTGGTATATGCTTGGTATATACGCACATTAAAACACAGAAAGAAACCCTTTTTTTGAATTTTAATTGTTATGCAGTTACTGTTGATTTTATTTGTTCAGTGTGTTGTTTACAATAATGAAATAACAATATGTACAGCACCGTAAAGTAGAACCTTGCTTGCTTGTTTTTTCTTAGAACTAGCAATTGTGTACAACTCTCGATTGTACGGTATTGTTTGTATTACTTTACTGCACTTTATTATTAAAATATAGTACCAATCTACTGTATGGTTTGATGTATTGAATTATCATCATGAAATTAATTTTTTACATGTTAACTTGCATAAAATCCCCTTGTGTATTACTCATAGTTGTATTTTTGGTCTATTGTCTGGGCAACCATGTTCAAAGTAAAATATTTCCAAAACACAAACAGATGTAAGAGAAACAAATCATACCTTTAATAGATGAAAGAGAGTTGGTTTAACAGCTTGGTTAGGTAAGTGGTTATGGGTTGATTACGGGCTCAGTTGTTGTTTTCGTTCTGTTCTAATATCTGTTACAAGCTAAATAATAACCTCAATAAGGGCTAAGTTATAAATTAAATTAAAAGCTCGTTTATGGTATAACTTATGGGTTTAGTTTTGGCTCAGTTATGGACGTGGTTATGTGCTAGGTTAAAGATATTGTTATGACATTAATTATCATTGTGCTTATGAGCTCGGTAAGTACCTCGGTTAAGATCTAGGTTTATATCTTGTTTATGGGCTCGTTTATTGGAATGATTATGAAATAAAAGCCAAATTAGAAAATATAAAATTAAAATCAAAAAATTAAAAACCTAAAATAAAAAGTATTATATAAAAAACTAAAATATAAAATATTAATTATGAGCTTCGTTAGAAGTTTGGTAAGAACTCAATTAAGAGTACAAATAGGGTCGTAGTTATGGGCTTGGTTATATACTCAGTTATGTGATCAGTTATAGTCTTAGTTATACTTCAATTATGAGCAAGGTTTATATCTAGGTAACGGGCTCGATTATGTGAAGGGTCTACGGATATGTTCTCAATTATGGACTCGGTTATGGTCTCAATTATGGACATGTGATCGGTTATTGGTTCGATTATGGTTGTGGTTATGACCTTGGTTAAATATTTGGTTATGACCAAGTATGAAATAAAAATTAGAAAATAAAAAATATAAAGATAAAATAAAATATTAATTATTATACGTAAAATATAAAGTATAAAATATAAAATTATGAAATATAAAGTATAAAATATAAAATTTAAAGTATAAAATATATAAAGTAAAATACGCATACATTATAAAATACACATACAATATAAAATAAAAAATATATTGGCTTGTCTATTAGCTCGGTTATGGGCCTGATTATGGACTCAATTACGGATTCGGTTATGGGCTCAATTACGATACGGTTATGGGCTTGGTTATGGACTCGGTTATGGCCTAGGTTATGGACAAGTGATCGGTTATGGATTCGGTTTTGGTCTCGGTTATGGACATGGACATGTGATCGGTTATAGGTTTGATTATGGGATTGGTTATGGACGCAATTATGGCCTAGGTTATGGGCATATATGATTAGTTATGGGTTCTATGGTCGCAATTATGGACATGTGTTCGGTTATAGGTTCGGTTGTGTTCCTTGTTATAACGTTATGGTTTATACAAGAAAGAATTTTTTGCTGATGTAGGTTAAAGAATGGATTATGACCTAGTATAAAATATAAATTAGAAAGTAAAAAATAAAAAATAAAATAAAATATTAATGCTTATATTTAAAATATAAAATATAAAGTATAAAATATAAAATATAAAGTATAAAATATAAAGCATAAATTATAAAACATAAAACATAACGTATAAAGCATAAAGTATAAAACATAAAGTATAAAGTATAAAATATAAAATATAAAGTATAAATATAAAATATAAAATATAAAGTATAAAGTATAAAATATAAACTATAAAATATAAAATATAAAGAATAAAATATAAAATATAAATATAAATATAAAATATAATCTATAAACTATAAAATATAAAATATAAAATACAAAATATTAATTATAAAATATAAAGTATAAAATATAAAATATGAATTATAAAATTTAAAGTATAAATTATAAAGTATAAAGTATAAAACATAAAACATAAAATATAAAATATAAAACATAAAATATAAAACATAAAGTATAAAAAACATAAAGTATAAATTATAAAATATGAAATATAAACTATAAACATAAAATATAAAGTATAAAATATAAAGTATAAAATATAAAATATAAATTATGCGACTCGGTCATGTTATGAACTCGGTTAAGAGCTCGGTTATGGACTCAGTTATATGAAGGTTCTCGGTTATGAGCTCAATTACGGATTTGGTTATGGACTCGGTTATGTTATTGGCTATGTGAAGGGTCTCAGTTATTGGCTAGGCTATGAAATCAAGTATGAGCTCACTTATTGGCTCGATTATGGACTCGATTATGTGAAGGGTCTACGGATATGTTCTCAATTATGGACTCGGTTATGGTCTCAATTATGGACATGTGATCGGTTATTGGTTCGATTATGGTTGTGGTTATGACCTTGGTTAAATATTTGGTTATGATCTAGTATGAAATATAAATTAGAAAATAAAAAATATAAAAATAAAATAAAATATTAATTATTATGCATAAAATATAAAGTATAAAATACAAAATTATAAAATATAAAATATAAAATTTAAAGTATAAAGTATAAAATATACAAAGTAAAATACGCATACAGTATAAAATACACATGCAATATAAAGTAAAAAATATATTGGCTTGTTTATTAGCTCGGTTATGGGCCCGATTATGGACTCAATTACAGATTCGGTTATGGGCTCAATTACGATACGGTTATGGGCTTGGTTATGGACTCGGTTATGGCCTAGGTTATGGACAAGTGATCGGTTATGGATTCGGTTTTGGTCTCGGTTATGGACATGGACATGTGATCAGTTATAGGTTTGATTATGGGATTGGTTATGGACTCAATTATGGCCTAGGTTATGGGCATATATGATTAGTTATGGGTCCTATGGTCTCAATTATGGACATATGTTCGGTTATAGGTTCGGCTGTGTTCCTTGTTATGACGTTATGGTTTATACAAGAAAGAATTTTTTTTCCCGATGTAGGTTGAAGATTTGATTATGACCTATTAAAAAATATAAATTAGAAAGTAAAAAATAAAAAAATAAAATAAAATATTAATTCTTATATTTAAAATATAAAATTTAACGTATAAAATATAAAGCACAAATTATAAAACATAAAACACAACGTATAAAGCATAAAGTATAAAACATAAAGTATAAAAATATAAAATTTAAAATATAAAATATAAAGTATAAAATATAAATTATAAATTATAAAGTATAAAATATAAAATATAAACTATAAACTATAAACTATGAAATATAAAATATAAAATATAAAGTATAAAATATAAAATATAAAATATAATCTATAAACTATAAAATATAAAATATAAAATACAAAATATAAATTATAAAATATAAAGTATAAAATATAAAATATGAATTATAAAATTTAAAGTATAAAGTATAAATTATAAAGTGTAAAACATAAAACATAAAACATAAAACATAAAATATAAAACATAAAACATAAAATATAAAACATAAAGAATAAATTATAAAATATGAAATATAAAGTATAAATATAAAATATAAAGTATAAAATATAAATTATGCGACTCGGTCATGTTATGAACACGGTTAAGAGCTCGGTTATGGACTCAGTTATATGAAGGTTCTCGGTTATGAGCCCAATTACGGATTTGGTTATGGACTTGGTTATGTGATTGGCTATGTGAAGGGTCTCAGTTATTGGCTAGGTTATGAAATCAAGTATGAGCTCACTTATTGGCTCGATTATGGACTCGATTATGTGAAGGGTCTACAGATATGTTCTCAATTATGGACTCGGTTATGGTCTCAATTATGGACATGTGATCGGTTATTGGTTTGATTATGGTTGTGGTTATGACCTTGGTTAAATATTTGGTTATGGCCTAGTATGAAATATAAATTAGAAAATAAAAAACATAAAAATAAAATAAAATATTAATTATTATACGTAAAATATAAAGTATAAAATATATAAAGTAAAATACGCATACAGTATAAAATACACATACAATATAAAGTAAAAAATATATTGGCTTGTTTATTAGCTCGGTTATGGGCCCGATTATGGACTCAATTACGGATTCGGTTATGGACTCAATTACAATACGGTTATGGGCTTGGTTATGGACTCGGTTATGGCCTAGGTTATGGATAAGTGATCGGTTATGGATTCGGTTTTGGTCTCGGTTATGGACAAGGACATGTGATCAGTTATAGGTTTGATTATGGGATTGGTTACGGACTCAATTATGGCCTAGGTTATGGGCATATATGATTAGTTATGGGTTCTATGGTCTGACTTATGGACATGTGTTCGGTTATAGGTTCGGTTGTGCTCCTTGTTATGCCGTTATGGTTTATACAAGAAAGAATTTTTTTGCTGATGTAGGTTAAAGATTTGATTATGACCTAGTATAAAATATAAATTAGAAAGTAAAAAATAAAAAAATAAAATAAAATATTAATTCTTATATTTAAAATATAAAATATAAAGTATAAAATATAAAATTTAAAGTATAAAATATAAATCATAAATTATAAAACATAAAACATAACGTATAAAGCGTAAAGTATAAAACATAAAGTATAAAATATAAAGTATAAAGTATAAAGTATAAAGTATAAAATATAAAATATAATATATAAATATAAAATATAAAGTATAAAGTATAAAATATAAAGTATAAACAATAAACTATAAAATATAAAATATAAAGTATAAAATATAAAATATAATCTATAAACTATAAAATATAAAATATAAAATACAAAATATAAATTATAAAATATAAAGGATAAAATATAAAATATGAATTATAAAATTTAAAGTATAAATTATAAAGTATCAAGTGTAAAACATAAAACATAAAACATAAATAAAATATAAAACATAAAACATAAATTATAAAACATAAAGTATAAATTATAAAATATGAAATATAAAGTATAAATATAAAATATAAAATATAAAGTATAAAATATAAAATATATATTATACGACTCGGTCATGTTATGAACTCGGTTAAGAGCTCGGTTATGGACTCAGTTATATGAAGGTTCTCGGTGAAACGACCCGAACTTCCCCGGTCTCCGAAGAGAAGAGAAAGAACGAATTGTTTTGAGAACAGGACAAAATAGAACGCATACAAAAGAACGTTTCACTGTATATCACAACAATGCATCAGATTACAAGAATATACGGAGTATAAACAAATAAATATTACACAGAAATATCAGAGATTTAAATTACATTTAAATACATAGCAGCGGAAAATAATACAATACACAACTAGAAGAGATATACAGATACGAAGCTTTCCGGATATCGTTCCAGGTGTAAACCAGGATCCTATGAATATAAATCTGCAAAACCAAAACTACTAGCTGCCCGTGTCAAAATAAGGGCACCCAGAGTTTAGGTTAAAACAATAAACTCCAGGTCAGTCATGTGACTGGTGTGAGAACTAAAACAGTTATTAATCTTTATTTTTAAAGTTAGGTAAATCAAGGGACCACGCCGTATAACACGGAACGGGTTTCCTCCCAAGAACACCAGTGCATAAAACAAACAGCGCGATGCTAAATAAAGAAAAATGAAGCTATTATAAGACCCAGGTCCTATCACACAATGCAACGCAAGCCGGGGGATAGGGTTTTTACCTTATAATAGCCAAGAATGCTTGATACGTTTAAAAGAAATCATTTGATACTATAATAAGTGTATAGTGTATAAAACAACTTCAAATCATAAGTATCAATCATAGGCGGCATGAATGCCCCATACCACTATGTCGCCATATATAAGTTTACAATCAAAACCGCAATGTCGTATTGGAAGTTGGGTTATCATTTATGGTATGAACCGAGGCTAGGGGCAAGATCCTCACCGATTCGAGACTGTCTAGTCCGAGCCTCAGGAACAGCGGCAATTGCCCCATGGATCGTCAGGGCCGGTCCACCGATGTGGATTATTATGCCTGAACACTGCGTTTCCCCGCCCTTTGGGGCGTAAGCCTGGCCCGTCAGCCGACCAGAAGCATCGGCCGAAACCGATATCACGAAGCGCCTTGCTTTTCAGCAAGTAATAATAAGCAACATCCACATGAGTCAAACTCGTCAGCCAACTCAAGCACTGACGCCACTCCTAACTAGAAAGAAACGCATGTCCTCCCTGAGGTCCGTCTCCCGTTTTTGGTTCACAACCGGGGTGTGAAACTCGCGAAGTAAACGTTACACAAAGCTACGCCACAAAGGCCGTGCTTTGATCATCACCACAAGACTTTGCTTTTCAACAGAAGCCTTGATCATTTGCATCTTAGCATGCCACACAGGCAAACCACTCTATGCAACCGATATCAGTCACACAGAATGAAATCCAATGTCAGACATACAGTCCATTTATAAGTCCGTTCTGGGTCTGAACGAAACCGGAGGCACCTAGTAACCCGCATATCCATCGATCTCCAAGCACGTCTGGACGATCACCAACTGTTTCCATCTTCTTGGGTGTACAGCCCAATCAAGATCATCAGTAATCACCCAAACGACGTGAAGACCTCCGGTCTTCGACCATCGTCTTCATCTTCGACTTATCGTCGTATCAGTTATTCAGAATGGGATAAACCCGGTCTTTCTGAATAACTCACGTATATTTTAAATAAGTGTTACACAAACACAACATACGCCTCATTCCAATTCATCAGTCACTAACCGTAAATTAATCAAGAGAATAATTCCCCAAATATTAACCCCGAAGGCCGAAACCAACATCAGATCAATACCCAGAAAACCATTCTGCTTGGCTAACCGACAGTTAGTTTCTAAATTTCACATTCATAGGGAGAGGTTCCCATTAATTTTATCCAAGATAAATTCCTTGAATTTATTCTCTAATCTTCCTTTGAATTTTGATTCAACTAGTCTGCATTAACGAAACTTACTGAAGTAATCATTTGTTTTAATTTCCCAATCCCAACCTATTCATCCCATGAAGTAAAATTGGTAATGCTTCATATCTAACACCACGGTGTTATCGGTAAATTCAATTACCATTTCACGTTCAAAATCTAATTAAAGATTTAACTATCGCCTGGAGCAAAACTGGTGATACTCCATTCTCGATCATTTCAATCTAATTAAAGATTCATTAAAACTCCACTTAGTTTTAATCGTTAACTGGGTTAAAGAATCAGTGTCATTTAAAACACGATTCACGATAGACCCAAAATCACATTCATTAATTATCGGGTTAAAGAACGAGTGTTATTTAAAACACCGTCCACGATAAACCCAAAAATCAATATCGATTCAATTAAATGTTATTTAATTGGTACACTTCATTAAATCTAAATAAAAAGATTCAATCTTTTTCTCAACTGGATTCAAGAACAGTGTTAATGAAGACACCATTCACGACAAACCCAAATCACATTTGATATTAAATACAAGGCTCTGAATAGAAAATATATCGACTTATATTCAATATCAAATTCTACGACCAACAGATATCGTATTGGATATAACGATATATATATATCTATATCTTTCAAATTTCCATAACAACATCTGTATAATCACGAAATCCAACATCGAAATATTCCGAAGACAATTTCGATTCAAATCCTTTCCAATGCAATTATTGGAAGTTCTGGTTATTTTCAAAACCATTTCAAATCCAATTTATTTGTTTTAAAAATAAATAAATTACTATTCTAGTTCAAAACTAGTTCATTTCGATAAAAATCTATTTTTATCTTTTCAAATATGGAGTTTTTCATCCCAATTTTTCCCAAATCATTTCTTATGATTTTACACAATTATTATTATTTTTAATAATTTTATCAAGGCCCGTACAGTCGATTTCCATCAATGGCCATCGAACTGCACTTACAACGACCTTTTTCAAATTTGATTTGGACGTATCTCCAAATCCAACCATTAGATTTCTAATTTCTAATATTCGTTAGAAAGCTCTTTTCGATACGAACCCAACGGTTTCGGTTTTAGGAGAATCTGACGGTCGGATCTCCCGTAATATCCGTTCGAAGTCAATGGTCGAAATTTGCGAACTGCCGCGGCGCGGCGCGTTCTATTCAGGCCATTATATTATATATATAATATATATAATATATACTTCGTCGATTTCTATTTAAAACGAATTATATAGATAGTTTTAAATTCGTTTCAAAAACAATTTCAACTTCCATTTCAATCCAAAGCACAAATGAATTCTTCTTTATAAATTCGTTTTAAAATTCATTTCTATTCAATTCAAATTTCAATTCAATTTGAATTCGTTTCAATTCGCTTTCAATTCAATTTGAATTCGTTTTCAATTCAATTCAATTTCAAAGTTGTTTTCTATTTGATTCATTTCGAAATCGTTTTCTATTCGATTTATTTCAAAATGAATAAAATAGATATAAATATCGTTCACGTCAAAATGGCGTCAATCTAATCAACACGGCTTCATATATTTCTATTTTCAAATATTCTATTTCAAATATTTCTTTTTCAAAATAGTTGTTATTATCAAAATATTTCGTTCAACACATGACTAATCTCAACGGATGAGTATTGTCAACACATGAACCTTTATTTTAATATATTCTTTATTTTCTAAATTGGAATGAGGCCCAATCAATCACCATATAATATTAATTATATGGATTTTCATACATCACACGTATATAACAGCATTGAAAAATAATCAATCATCAACCAAAGTGCACTACACTGTATAAGCCTCAAATATAGACATCTAACGCTTATAACAGCCTGTCAATCAATCGATCGACATATTTAATCAATCAGGATGAGTGGACTTCAAATTTTATCCCAACACCCATGTGGGGTTTCAAATCAACAAACACAGATTTTATTTGTGCAGTTGGGCGATGTGTAAAATTTATCGTCCCAATAAATGTCCTTCAAATAGGTGTACATAAACAAACCGTCCGGTTTGTAAATGAATATTTATTTATTCACATTCACGTTAAAAATTATATTTTTAACGATCAAACTATTTTATTCAACCTATGAATATTCTATTCGGTTCATTTATTAAATAAAATGTTATCTTTATTTTTCTAACTTATTTTTAGAAAATTCGGCGGCATAACGGCACGATACTAGAAACGGGACGAGGCCTAGCCTTATCCCCGGTCTAGTGAAGGCCCACGCCATTCACATATCAATCAAATCAATTTCATTTCACCAAACAATTCACTTCAAACCAGATAACCTAACCAACTACACAACCAAACAATTAAACAAACAAGCCATCCATGGTCTGTGGATGACGGGTGTCGGGTGCTACTAAACACCGTCTGCATCCTAGTATATATATAACTAGAAAAAGAATTTTGAGTGAGAAGTTCTCACCGATAGCTATCCTAACTTCACGACACTTCTAATGCAGGAAATCTTCACTGTTCTCGTCTCTTATCACTTTCTTCGCCCGTAGCCACTACATGTATAAAAATCGAATTTTTACTTCGCTATTCAATATATAAAAATCATATTTTTACTTCGATGTTCAATATATAAAAATCACATTTTTACTTTGCTATTCAATAAATAAAAATCACATTTTTACTTTGCTATTCAATATATAAAAATCACATTTTTACTTTGCTATTCAATATATAAAAATCACATTTTTACTTCGATGTTCAATATATAAAAATCACATTTTTACTTCGATGTTCAATATATGAAAATCACATTTTTACTTCGATGTTCAATATATAAAAATCACATTTTTACTTTGATGTTCAATATATAAAAATCACATTTTTACTTCTACTTCATATATAAAGCTCGAATTTTTATCATCATAACTATATAAAAGATTATATTTTTATGCTTCTGCTATAATAAAAATTATATTTTTATATCAATAAAAATCTAACCTTTTCTACATTATAAAAACCATTCCTTTCTTCATATAAAAACTATTTTTATATCATTAAAAATCACTTTTTTTATTTCATTAAAAATTGTTTCTTTGCTATGATAAAAATCTAATCTTTCATATGATAAAATTCCTAACTTATACAGTTTAAAAATCCTATTTTTTTTTAAAGTAATAAAAAAACCCTATTTTTATTTATAAATAAATAAAACCTGAAAGAGGAAACTCACCGTTGGTCTGGATGTCGATTGGAGGGAGGGGGATCTCGCTGGCCAGTTGAATCGGAGGTGGACAGGGCTAGGTTGGGTGGCTGCATCATTGGCAGCGCCTCCGGCTGTCGGGACAGGGCTCGAATGCGTCAGAAGGGGGGGCTGAACGGGATCGATTAGAGGAGGGGATGGAGAAGGAGGTGCGGGGGCTCGAGGTGGAGGGCGCCGGCCGGTGGGGGTTCGAATCGATGAAGGGGCGATGGGGTTTTTTGGGCTCGCGGAGATGGACGGAGGCGCCATGGGAGGCCGAAGGTCGCGGTGGCCATCAGGGGGAGGGGCGTGAGGCAAATCGTCGAGGGGGGGGGGGGGGTTAGGGCACGACGGGATTGGGTTTTTTTTTTATTCGATTCTCATCTGTCATCGGGGGAAGAGGAAGTTTAAAGGGGGGCCAGATAGTACAGAAGGGAAGAGAGAGGATATTTTTTTTTTATTTAATTCAAAAAGTTGACTTTTACATACGACCTCTAAACGAGGCCCACCGCCTGTCTTCCACAGTGTTTTACCCCCATTCCAAACACAATGGGATATGTATCGCAAGCTGATGTGATCGTTTCGATTAGTTTCCGTTGAATTTACATTTAAATCACTATATTGAATTTTAAACGTACATTTCAAATTACCGGGGTCGCATACGAACTTTAAAAATTTCAGAAAAATATTTTCTAGCTTCGTATTGACAATACGGTCCTAACAAAACTAGTTTCGCCGAATTCTGAGACCGTTGGAAAAATGGCCATTTTCCAGTCGATTAAAATCAACTGAAACTGGTCAAACGCGTTTTCCTTTGCCACACTCACATATTGATTCGAAAAATTATGAAATTTGATACCTAGCAATAATTTGACATCACGGACCCAACAAAAGTGGTTTCGTCAAAATCCGAGGTCGTTTGCAAAATTCCCATTTTTAAGGGCCTAAATTCCATAGCGACTATTCAGATTTTCAACTGGACATATCTTTTGATTCCCGCTATGAAATCTTGATTTTTCGGATTCGTTGGAAAGATATCATCAATTAAATCCTAATGTTTTTGGTTTCACTGAAATCCGGATTGTTTTGCACCCGGTACATTCAATTGAAGTTTGAAATCGAATTATCGAACTACCGCGCCATTTTCAATTCTATTTATAATTATATATAATTATTTATATTCTAACGACGACGTATATAATATATACATTCTAATTCTATTCAAAATAAATTTCTCGTCGATATTATTTAAAATAATTCATTTTAAATAATCAAAATTCGCAAAAATTGCCAAAATAAAAATTTTAAACTGGCCCAGATTTTCGGGTTATTACACTCGGTTATGAGCTCAATTACGGATTCGGTTATGAACTCGGTTATGTGATTGGCTATGTGAAGGGTCTCAGTTATTGGCTAGGTTATGAAATCAAGTATGAGCTCACTTATTGGCTCGATTATGGACTCGATTATGTGAAGGGTCTACGGATATGTTCTCAATTATGGACTCGGTTATGGTCTCAATTATGGACATGTGATCGGTTATTGGTTCAATTATGGTTGTGGTTATGACCTTGGTTAAATATTTGGTTATGACCTAGTATGAAATATAAATTAGAAAATAAAAAATATAAAAATAAAATAAAATAAAATATTAATTATTATACATAAAATATAAAGTATAAAATATAAAATGATAAAATATAAAGTATAAAATATAAAATTTAAAGTATAAAATATATAAAGTAAAATATGCATACAGTATAAAATACACATACAATATAAAGTAAAAAATATATTGGCTTGTTTATTAGCTCGGTTATGGGCCCGATTATGGACTCAATTACGTATTCGGTTATGGGCTCAATTACGATACGATTATGGGCTTGGTTATGGACTCGGTTATGGCCTAGGTTATGGACAAGTAATCGGTTATGGATTCGGTTTTGGTCTCGGTTATGGACATGGACATGTGATGGGTTATAGGTTTGATTATGGGATTGGATATGGACTCAATTATGGCCTAGGTTATGGGCATATATGATTAGTTATGGGTTCTATGGTCTCAATCATGGACATGTGTTCGGTTATAGGTTCGGTTGTGTTCCTTGTTATGACGTTATGGTTTATACAAGAAAGAATTTTTTTGCTGATGTAGGTTAAAGATTTGATTATGACATAGTATAAAATATAAATTAGAAATTAAAAAATAAAATATAAAATATTAATTCTTATATTTAAAATATAGAATATAAAGTATAAAATATAAAATTTAAAGTATAAAATATAAAGCATAAATTATAAAACATAAAACATAATATATAAAGCATAAAGTATAAAACATAAAGTATAAAGTATAAAATATAAAGTATAAAATATAAAATATAAAATATAAGGTATAAAATAAAAAATATAAAGTATAAAATATAAACTATAAAATAAAAAATAAAAAATATAAAGTATAAAATATAAAATATAATCTATAAACTATAAAATATAAAATATAAAATACAAAATATAAATTATAAAATATAAAGTATAAAATATAAAATATGAATTATAAAATTTAAATTATAAAGTATAAAGTATAAAACATAAAACATAAAACATAAAATATAAAACATAAAACATAAAATATAAAGTATAAATTATAAAATATGAAATATAAAGTATAAATATAAAATATAAAGTATAAAATATAAAATATAAATTATGCGACTCTGTCATGTTATGAACTCGCTTAAGAGCTTGGTTATGGACTCAGTTATATGAAGGTTCTCGATTATGAGCTCAATTACGGATTTTGTTATGGACTCGGTTATGTGATTGGCTATGTGAAGGGTCTCAGTTATTGGCTAGGTTATGAAATCAAGTATGAGCTCACTTATTGGCTCGATTATGGACTCGATTATGTGAAGGGTCTACGGATATGTTCTCAATTATGGACTTGGTTATGGTCTCAATTATGGACATGTGATAGGTTATTGGTTCGATTATGGTTGTGGTTATTACCTTGGTTAAATATTTGGTTATGACCTAGTATGAAATATAAGTTAGAAAATAAAAAATATAAAAATAAAATAAAATAGTAATTATTATACATAAAATATAAAGTATAAATATAAAATTATAAAATATAAAGTATAAAATATAAAATTTAAAGTATAAAATATATAAAGTAAAATACGCATACAGTACGCATACAGTATAAAATACACATACAATATAAAGTAAAAAATATATTGGCTTGTTTATTTGCTCGATTATGAGCCCGATTATGGACTCAATTACGGATTCGGTTATGGGCTCAATTATGATACGGTTATGGGCTTGGTTATGGACTCAGTTATGGCCTAGGTTATGGACAAGTGATCGGTTATGGATTCGGTTTTGGTCTCGGTTATGGACATGGACATGTGATCAGTTACAGGTTTGATTATGGGATTGGTTATGGACTCAATTATGGCCTAGGTTATGGGCATATATGATTAGTTATGGGTTCTATGGTCTCAATTATGGACATGTGTTCGGTTATAGGTTCGGTTGTGTTCCTTGTTATGACGTTATTGTTTATACAAGAAAGATTTTTTTTGCTGATGTAGGCTAAAGATTTGATTATGACCTAGTATAAAAATATAAATTAGAAAGTAAAAAATAAAAAAATAAAATATTAATTCTTATATTTAAAATATAAAATATAAAGTATAAAATATAAAATTTAAAGTATAAAATATAAAGCATAGTTTATAAAACATAAAACATAACATATAAAACATAAAGTATAAAACATAAAATATAATATATAACATATAAAATATAAAGTATAAATTATAAAATATAAAATATAAAGTATAAAGTATAAAGAATAAAGTATAAGGTATAAAGTATAAAATATAAAATATAAAATATAAAATATAAACTATAAACTATAAAATATAAAATATAAAGTATAAAATATAAAATATAATCTATAAACAATAAAATATAAAATACAAAATATAAATTATAAAATATAAAGTATAAAATATAAAATATAAAATATAAAATATGAATTATAAAATTTAAAGTTTAAATTATAAAGTATAAAGTATAAAACATAAAACATAAAATATAAAACATAAAACATAAAATATAAAACATAAAGTATAATTTATGCTTTATGTTTTATATTTTATGTTTTATGTTTTATATTTTATGTTTTATGTTTTATACTTTATACTTTATAATTTAAACTTTAAAATATAAAGTATAAATTATATTCCTTCAAAAAAAATAAAGTATAAATTATAAAATATGAAATATAAAGTATAAATATAAAATATAAAGTATAAAGTATAAAATATAAAATATAAATTATGCGACTCGGTCATGTTATGAACTCGGTTACGAGCTTGGTTATGGACTTAGTTATATGAAGGTTCTCGGTTATGAGCTCAATTACGGATTTGGTTATGGACTCGGTTATGTGATTGGCTATGTGAAGGGTCTCAGTTATTGGCTAAGTTATGAAATAAGTTATGATCTCACTTATTGGCTCGATTATGGACTCGATTATGTGAAGGGTCTACAGATATGTTCTCAATTATGGACTCGGTTATGGTCTCAATTATGGACATGTGATCGGTTATTGGTTCGATTATGGTTGTGGTTATGACCTTGGTTAAATATTTGGTTATGACCTAGTATGAAATATAAATTAGAAAACAAAAAATATAAAAATAAAATAAAATATTAATTATTATACATAAAATATAAAGTATAAAATATAAAATTATAAAATATAAAGTATAAAATATAAAATTTAAAGTATAAAATATATAAAGTAAAATACGCATACAGTATAAAATACACATACAATATAAAGTAAAAAATATATTGGCTTGTTTATTAGCTCGATTATGGGCCCGATTATGGATTCAATTACAGATTCGGTTATGGGCTCAATTACGATACGGTTATGGGCTTGGTTATGGACTCAGTTATGGACAAGTGATCGGTTATGTATTCGTTTTTTGTCTCGGTTATGGACATGGACATGTGATCGGTTATAGGTTTGATTATGGGATTGGTTATGGACTCAATTATGGCCTAGGTTATGGGCATATATGATTAGTTATGGGTTCTATGGTCTCACTTATGGACATGTGTTCGGTTATAGGTTCGGTTGTGTTCCTTGTTATGACGTTATGGTTTATACAAGAAAGATTTTTTTTGCTGATGTAGGTTAAAGATTTGATTATGACCTAGTATAAAATATAAATTAGAAAGTAAAAAATAAAAATAAAAATAAAAATATTAATTCTCATTTTTAAAATATAAAATATAAAGTATAAAATATAAAATTTAATGTATAAAATATAAAGCATAATTTATAAAACATAAAACATAACGTATAAAGCATAAAGTATAAAACATAAAGTATAAAATATAAAATATGGGCGTAATGATGAAACATAAAATATAAAATATAAAGTATAAATTATAAAATATGAAATATAAAATAAAATATTAATTCTTATATTTAAAATATAAAATATAATAAAATAAAATAAAATAAAATATTAATTCTTATATTTAAAGTATTAAATATAAAGTATAAAGTATAAATTATAAAATTTAAAGTATATAATATTAAGCATAAATTATAAAACATAAAATATAACGTATAAAGCATAAAGTATAAAACATAAAGTATAAATTATAAAATATAAAATATAAAGTATAAAGTATAAAGTATAAAATATAAAATATAAAATATAAAGTATAAAGTATAAAGTATAAAATATAAAATATAAAATATAAAATATAAAATATAAACTATAAAATATAAAATATAAAATATAAAGTATAAAATTTAAAATATATTCTATAAACTATAAAATATAAAATATAAATTATAAATTATAAAATATAAAGCAAAAAATATAAAATATAAAAATATAAAATATAAATTACAAGATTAAAAGTATAAATTATAAAGTATAAAACATAAAACATAAAACATAAAATATAAAACATTAAACATAAAATATAAAACATAAAGTATAAATTATAAAATATGAAATATAAAGTATAAATATAAAATACAAAATATAATGTATAAAATATAAAATTTAAAGTATAAAATATAAAGCATAAATTATAATACATAATGTATAAAGCATAAAGTATAAAACATAAAGTATAAAACATAACGTATAAAGTATAAAATATAAAATATAAAATATGAAGTATAAAATATAAAATATAAAGTATAAAGTATAAAGTATAAAGTATAAAATATAAAATATAAAGTATAAAATATAAAATATAAAATGTAAAATGTAAAATATAAAGTATAGAGTATAAAATATAAACTATAAACTATAAAATATAAAATATAAATTATAAAATTTAAAGTATAAACTATAAAGTATAAAGTATAAAACATAAAACGTAAAACATAAAACATAAAACATAAAATATAAAACATAAAATATAAAATATAAAGTATAAAATATAAAATATGAAATATAAAGTATAAATATAAAATATAAAATATAAAGTATAAAATATAAAATATAAAATATAAATTATGCGACTGGGTCATGTTATGAACTCGATTAAGAAAAATATATAAAGTATAAATATAAAATACAAAGTATAAATATAAAATACAAAGTATAAATATAAATATAAAATATAATATAAAGTATAAAGTATAAAATAATTGAGTATAAAGTAAAAAAATATAAAGTATAAATATAAAATATAAAGTATAAAATATAAAATATAAATTATGCGACTCGGTCATGTTATGAACTCGATTAAGAAAAATATATAAAGTATAAATATAAAATACAAAGTATAAATATAAAATACAAAGTATAAATATAAAATATAAAATATAATATAAAGTATAAAGTATAAAATAACTGAGTATAAAGTAAAAAAATATAAAGTATAAATATAAAATACAAAGTATAAAGTATAATGTATAAAATATAAAGTATAAAGTTTAAAGCATAAAGTATAAATTATAAAATATAAAGTATAAAATATACAATACAAAGTATAAAATATAAAGTATAAAATATAAAGTATAAAGCATAAAGTATAAACACAAAGTATAAAAAGTAAAACAAAGAATACAAAGTATAAAGTATGTAATATAAAGTATAAAGTATATAATATAAAGTATAAAATATAAAATAACTGAGTATAAAGTAAAAAAATATATAGTATAAAGTATAAAATATAAAGTATAAAGTATAATGTATAAAATATAAAGTATAAAGTATAAAATATAAAGTTTAAAGCATAAAGTATAAATTATAAAATATAAAGTACAATTACGACCTAATCACTTAAGTATAAAGCATAAAGTATAAATTATAAAATATAAAGTAAAATATAAGTATAAATTATAAAATATAAGTATAAACTATAAAGTATAAAATATACAATACAAAGTATAAAGTATAAAATATATAGTATAAAGTATAAAGTATAAACACAAAGTATAAAGTATAAAACAAAGAATACAAAGTATAAAGTATAAAGTATATAATATAAAGTACAAAATATAAAATAATTGAGTATAAAGTAAAATATATAAAGTATAAGGTATAAAGTATAAAGTATAAAATATAAAGTATAAAGTATAAAATATAAAGTTTAAAGCATAAAGTACAAATTATAAAATATAAAGTACAAAATATACAATACAAAGTATAAAGTATAAAACAAAGAATACAAAGTATAATGTATATAATATAAAGTATAAAGTATATAATATAAAGTATAAAATAATTGAGTATAAAGTAAAAAATATAAAGTATAAATATTAAATTCAAAGTACAATGTATAAAATATAAAGTATAAAGTATAAAATATAAAGTTTAAAGCATAAAGTGAAACGACCCGCAAATCCGAGCTATCTGAGTTGACTAAATACACCACACGTCCAACCCAAATAACACAGAAATACGAACCATTAATAGAAAGAAGTTAGAAGATGAGAAATAGGAAGAAAGAAATATTAGAATAGAAGAAGAACGAAGATCACAACTCACAGCGGAACGAATAAAATATATTATATAACATAAGCTTTGAAATACAAATCTGTTTGGTACATATATACATACCATCATCAGAGTACACATAACATTTGACTCAGCGGAAGTAACTCCAAATAACTAACGTTGAAGCCTCCTGCTTCAAGCTCCTCCAAGTGTATCTGTAAAAGCCTGAAACACTTGACTGCCCGTACAAATTTGGACACCCAAGAGTTTAGGGAAAACAAAACAAAACAAACTCTGGGTCAGTCATGGGACTGGTGTGAGTAAACTCCAACCACTTGTTTAACTTTCAAAACTCTTTTCGAAAGAAAAGATAATAGTAAGACCAGCCCACACATAAACATGGACGGTTTTTACCTTACTATAACCCAAAACACTTTGATATCAAATCCAATGATATTATAATAATGTCTACCCCAAGTAAATAACCAAATAGCAGAACGCTTGCATCTCACGCTCCACATATATAGTATAAAAATCAAAAACCGCATGGCGCTTGTTGGAGATTGGATTTCCAACATGACAAGGTATGGGACCACCTTCCGATGATGTATCTCTAGAGGCGAATACACCTGGGTTCAACAAGAACGTCTTGCAACCCGGCCCACACATGACCGACCACTCATTTCGCTTGAGTGTATCGAATGTATATCACCAACGGTTGGACTCAAACCACCGTTTCCCGAATGGGCAGAATCGATAGATTTAGAACAAAAGGAATTTCTCTAGATAGGTGATTATACACCCTAATGGGTGCGACCCACATAGCCATGCTGCCTGCCCGATTTTTGTCTTTTCCTGGTTGTTGAGGCCTGAGGCTACGCATACTTACCATTCATTGATAACACAATCACTTTGAATGCCACATTGTCAGATCCGTTAATCACTAGTTGAGTTTGCACAAATATTCTGGATATTATGCTAAGGGAATAAATCCGTTGCAACCATATATATTCATACAGACCAACCCATTTGATCATTGGAAATACTTTGTCAGACATTCGTCCATTTACGTTCGTTCTGGGACTGAACGAAACCGAAGGCACAATTTCTATTAATAGAAAGAGTCCTTGCACTTTACTCCGTCTTCAATATATTCAGCATACTTGGTTCGCAACGCTTATGCCGATACGGAGTGGTTCTTCAGATAATAATCCAACCGGTCTCTCCATATTGACAACGATGGTCAAAAACTTCGATAGTCTGTGATTTAACTATCGAATAAAAACAAGTGTTCATCCAAACAATATCAAACAAATCACTGGGCTCTTTTAATTAATATTTCATTAATTACATCTCTTCTCCATTTCCTTATCAATATTTGTTATCCAATATTTTCAATAACCATATTGGCTCTTTACGCTATTTGGAGAGCATTTCCCAATATCACTTCCTTTATTTTCTATATATTAGAAAATATCTCTATTTGCAATTGGAAACAATTCCAATCACTTATCTCTATCCCGACTATTTTAATTATACTCAGGAAATACTTACTTGTTATATTTCCAAAATTCCATCACTTGGTTTTAAAACGAATGTTGTGTAAAACATCGTTACAACAACCCAAAATATTTTATTCAACTAACTTTTTTTTTCAAACACTTCTCTTCGAGACTGGATCTTGCTATTTATCCATTAAAAATGAAATCAATCAAGTTGGGGTAAAATTACCTCTCAGACCTTAACTGAAAACATCCTCAACTTCAAAACGGCAAAACCACTAATCTCGAATAAACACACAAATAAACCCCATTATTCATTCTAAAACACGTGTATGGTTTGCTTTCTATTTCTAATTTATAGACTTCCCTTTTTGTTTACAATATTCTATTTTTGATTTCGTTTCCTTATCGAATTCTATATGTATCGATATATAGATTTCTAATTGTCAAATTTCTTAAAAATATTCTAACTCTTTAAATTCCCGGAAAAATTCGCCATAACCTCCCCTGTATCGGGAGCATCGGGAAATTTCAAATAGCTTTCCCGGTCCTTCTAATCTCAAAAAGAAAAAGAAGAAGCCAAGCGGCTAGCCGATACGGCGCATAAAACCCATATATGAATTTAAACATGTACCTTTTTGTCGGGCACATAAATAAAAATCTTCATATACTCCATCCCATATCTGTTTAACACCTGTTCACCTGTTTCCAATTCAATTCAACTCAATCCATTCGTTTGAATCCAATTTTGAATCGTTTGAATTCAGTTTCGCTCAATTATTCTTTAATTAGCCTTTTTGCCTATTTCACTTCTTTGTTTGAACATAACATGTTCAAACAAAATATTTAACTTGCTCACAACCAATTTGAATTTGAATTTCAATTCTAGTTTCCTTTTTGATGTCGAATATAAATTATCAAATCGAATTTACTTATTTAAACCCCAATATTCATTCGAAATCTCATTAACTAATTTCTATTCAATTTAGTTAATTCTATTCAATAAATCAAAATCTGGTTTCTGTTTCAAAAATCATATTCATTTACACAACTTGAATTCGCATATATTTTACAACTCAACTCTGAGATTTTCTAAATAGAAACTTCGGATTTTACCTGCTTAAAATCCTTTTATAACATGAAATAAACCGTTATGGTTTTCAAATAGTTCTGGCGCTGTTTTTCTAACAATTTGATTTTGACATAACTAAAAATCTATATGACGAAATTCAGATTTTTCTCTCTCATTAGAAAACTATTATCAAACCGGTCCTGACGTTTCTTGTTTCAAAGAGATCCGACTCCAATTGAGTCCTGTATACTCGATTGAAGTTCGAATCGCTATTTTACGAACTGCAGCGCTGCGGCGAGTTCGTTTTAATTATATTTATATATATAAACCTTTAAACTTCTTTAAAATGAATTCAACTTCATTCTAATATATATAGATATATATATATTCCAAATTCCATTTGAATCTTTACATTTCAAATTCCATAGTTTTAAATCCTGTATTCAAATCCCATTTGAAATCCTTTATTCAAATTCCATTTCAAATCCTTTATTCGAATCCCATTTCAAATTCTTCATTTAATTTCCACTTTAATTCAACTCCTTTTTGAATTTCTATATTTGAAATTCATACTTGAATTTAAATATTCAAACTCCATTTAAATTTCTATTTGAAATTATAAATGTTTCAAATTCCATTTTTCTCTTATTTGAAACTCCCAATATTTCAAATTACCTTTTCTTTTATTTGAAATTCCATTTTTGAATTTCCTTTATTCCAATCCCATTTGAATTCCTTTAAATTCAAATTTTATTTCAATTCCCTTGAATTCAAATTCTATTTCAAAACTATTTGGATTTCCTATTTTGAAATCCTATTTTCAAAGTTTATTTCAAATTCTATTTTGAAATTCTATATTCAAATTTCTACTGGAATTTCTATATTCAATTCCCTGTTCAAATTTTAATACTTGAATTTCTATTCAAATCTCTTTTCAAATTTCATGTTTGAATTCCATTCAATCCCTCTTCAAATTTCACATTTGAATTCTTCTTTGAAATTCTATATTCCAAATTCTATTCAATTCTTCTTTGAAATTCTATATTTCAAAGTCTGTTTTCTATTTGAACTCTTATATCCAACTTCTTTAAACAAGTCTCGACTTCAATTCCTTTTGAAATCGATATTTCTATTTTCTTTTGAAGATAGATTTCTCATTCCAATTTCACACTTGTATTTCTATTTCTGAATTATCAAATGATAATTCTTTTCTCTTCATTTTATAACTTCGTTATAAAAGAACTATTTATAAACTTCGTTTATAAAAGAACTACTTGTTATATTTTTCAAAAACAAGTTTTATATTTTTATTTCCATCTAAAATTCAAATTCTATTTCAAAATAAAATTTTTCCTTTTAAAATCTCAAATATCCTTCCACGATATTTTTAAATATCATTACTTAAGCCCAGTGATATTTAAACACACAAAGCAACCAATTATTTATTTTTCTAACACATCATATATAACAATATATATGCAAACAAATAAACAAACAGATAATATATTTTTGAAGAATCCAGTTGGATTCCTCCAACCTGTTTTTCCTGCATCCACAGATGTTAGCACATAAATAATACCCATTCTGCTTCGTGGCAGAATATCGCGGTATGGAAGGTCATCCACTAATCATAGCGTGGGGCGTATAGGGTAATCATCCGCTATGGTACCGCGGGCATCCGCTAATGAGACTGCGGGAATCCAACCAATCAATCAACCCAATATATATATATATAGCCTAAATAACTAATATATATAAAACAACCATAAAACATTCACACAAGCAACAGACAATTATTTTTAATGAAATAAAAATAATTCTAAAGGTGAGTGAGATTTACTCACCGGTATTTCCCTTTGTCGAATACCCAATTTCATCCCATATCTGCGTCCATGAATCGACTCGGCTTGTCTTAATTGATTTTATCAAGCTCCTATGAATATAAAATTCATAATTAACGATTCATACTCTTAACAATTTAATTAACTATTTAATTAATTAAATTTGAACTACTCTAATTTATCAAAAGACATTACTAAATTATTTTAAATAAATTTACCTTAATCTCCTTTAACCTTAATCATGTCAAAGTTTCTCTCCGTGGTTCACTACAATCACTAAGCTTGACAACCTCCTTTGTCATCATGAACCAACATTGAGTCTTCCTTTATTCAAACCCGAACAGACCTTGACCCTTCCCTCTTGCCGAAAATGGAGCGATCATAAAAACCCCACAGTATCTCCATTAGTTATTCTTCAATATTTTCAACTAATAAAATTAAAAACCCAAAGCTGCTAAAACCCCACACCTCGTCAATCAACGAAGCACCACTGTCAGGAACTTCCCTCTCGGTTTCAAACTCCAGATCCACATCAGTCCCTCCGTTCAAAACCTCATTCCTCAGAGCCCCTCTAACTGACTTTGTTCAAGCACAACTACCCGTACCCAAAGTCGCAACCTCGCCTCAAGCAAGTGCCCTCATCTCAAAGTCGAACTACGGGAAGCTCTTCACTTGTGATTCGCGATGAAGCTCTAGGGTCGAAATGAAATAGTCGAACCCCTAAACCATACGGTTCGAAATCGAACCCTAAAATCGAGCACCCCTAATTCCATCTTTCACCACAATACCTACAATCTAAACCCCATATCCCTTTTTGAAATCGCGAGCATCCTCTGGTGTGATGTCGAGCTTCTGTGAACTTGAAATAATCCATCGCGATTTGATTTTTGGTTTTTAAAAAAAAATGGCTTGGAGGTTCAATGACATCGGGTTTCCATTTTGAAGAAGAGGCAGAGAAGTGGAAATGGGTTTCTGCGTGTTTCAGAAAATGGAGAAACAAAGGGCAATGCTTGATTTATAAGATGATGAGGAAATATACGTACGCACCATTAACTCCTTGTCTTTCCTCAGCAGTGATGGAAGGGGCCAATACGTACAACGGATTAAATTTGTGTAGGCTAAAGGACACAGCAAATCCTTTATTGTTATTTTTTAAAAAGATTTTTGATTTGATTTAAATAGATTTTTATTTCTTTTTAAATAGATATCGATTTGATTTTGATCATATCCGTAGATCAAAAAAAATCGGGGTTCACAATTAAAAATCATGAACCGCTATTTTAGCGTACCGACCGTCGTTCCAATGTTATAACGCTATTTTGAATCCAACGAAATAGATTATACAATTTAATTTGAACGTATATTTAAAATAGCCATATTAAATTAATATAATATAATTTAAATAAAATAAACAAATAGATTCTTCATCAATAAATTTCTCTTATCCTCATTCATATTTAAATAATATATATATATTGATCATCTGAACCATTTCGATTCAGTTTTATCTTCGAATTGAATTATTTCAATTCTAGTATTTCGATGATTATCAAAATAAAATTATATTTTGATTATTTGATCGATAGTCCAATATAAAAATTCTTTTATATTATTAACACAATATTTAAAACGATATTAAATATTTAAAACTAATCGTTCAAAAACCTGGGTCGTTACATAAAGTATAAATTATAAAATATAAAGTACAAAATATAAAGTATAAAATATACAATACAAAGTACAAAGTATAAAGTATAAAATATAAAGCATAAAGTATAAACACAAAGTATAAAGTGTAAAACAAAGAATATAAAGTATATAATATAAAGTATATAGTATATAATATAAAGTATAAAATATAAAATAATTGAGTATAAAGTAAAAAATATAAAGTATAAAGTAAAAAATACAAAGTATAAAGTGTATTGTATAAAATATAAAGTATAAAGTATAAAATATAAAGTTTAAAGCATAAAGTATAAATTATAAAATATAAAGTACAATTATGACCTAATCACTTAAGTATAAAGCATAAAGTATAAATTATAAAACATAAAGTAAAATATAAGTATAAATTATTGCTAATGGTATACGTTATGGATTCGTATATAGGTTTGATTTTGGCTCAGTTATGTGCCTGGTTATGGGCTAGGTTTAAGATTTGGTTATGATTCAATTATGACCGTGATTATGTTCTCGGTTATTACCTTAATTATGAGCTAGATTTAGATCTTGGTTATTGGCTTGGTTATTAGACCGCTTATAGAATAAAAGATAAATTAAAAAATATAAAATATTAAAAAAATTTAAATTAAAAATTATAAAATATAAAATATAAAGTATAAATTCTAAAATAAAAATTATAAAATACAAAATAAAATAAAAATTGTAAATTGTAAACTATAAAATAGAAAGTATAAAATATAAATTATAATATAAAAATTATAAAATAGATTATAAAATATCTGATATAAAATATAAATTATAAAATACAAATAATATATAAATAACTAATTTAAGTTACAAACTAAATCATAACTTTGGTTATGTCAAAGAATATTTATTTCATCATGAAACCAATAAATTGACATTTTATCAATAAAATTTATTTCCCTGTATTATGTATTAATTTATAGACTGCTTCTTTAATAAAACCTATTCCATTCTGCATTAATTCATAGATGACAGGGCAGTACATAAACGGTCGTATGTGCTGGTATTGCTTAACATATTTGAAGTCTCCCCTAATTCGATGGCTAATTAGTAAAAGTCTAAATGGATCAAAATAAAATAAATACAAAAAAATTGATACATCTTTAATATATATAATTTACATCCAAAATGTCAATTCAACCTTCAAACTTAAAGTATGTATTCAGTGAAAACTTGTATGTTCATATAAAAACAAAAAATGTGCAAATACAGAATCTTTTGATTAATAAAATGGAGAAGCAACAAATAACTTACATTCATATGACCCCTATATAATATGTCTACTTCAGCAAATAACTTGCATTCATATGACTCCTATTAAACATGTCTACTTCATCAAGTTATACATTTGTTCACATTTTTTGACGGCTTGATGCCTATCAAATTTGCCAATAGAACAAAAACTACAACTACCAAATAAAATGAAAAAGATCTCAACAAATTCTAGAAAGACAAAACTCAGATTTTATTTGTCCACGCACTTCAAAGTTATCAAGTCAAATATTTCTTATTACCAAGACAGAGAATAAACAATCTTTCAGAAAATCAAAATGATACAAACAAAATATGAATTGTAATTTTCGTTACAAAAAAGAAATATACACCCCATCCGAAGAGAAGCAAATAATCGTAAGTTATTAAACTCTGTTGAAAAATTCAAGCATCTTCAAAGCATAGCTCATTTTGAATATACTGCAGCTCCACCAGTGTTTGGTCTGGAAAAAATAAAAACCAAGTTATAAACAAATATATGGTTATATATAGTAAAGCAATATGGGTAAATAAGAAATATTAAGATTAGTTTAAATCATCAAAGCTAATTATTGCTATCTAAGTTTATAATTCTTAACACATCAGTAAGAAGAAGGGATGACAAGATAAAAGAATACATACAGTCCAAAAAAAACTTTAAAGGGGTCATAAAGTCACCATTGTGCTCCTGTAAGAGTACCTATCGTAATAATTTGAAGTGAAAGCCCACAACAATCCCCATGCTCCAAGCTTCTTCACAGCCTGATATTGCCAAATGATAACCGTAAATTATCAAACGAAAACGATTAATGCATAAGGATTTTCAAAAAAAATACTCAAGAGATCAAATTTAGCCTGAAATACAAGAGCACGTTAAAAACATATAACAAATTTAAAAGTCACCTTACACAAATGTGTATTTGTGAGATACAGGTGTCCTGTGTTATCTTTCCAAGCCAACTAGAAACAAAAACCACAATATAGCCACAATTACTCAAGAGATAAATGTTGATAAATGTAGGAAACAATCAAGAGGGATTGGGTTAGCCAATACAATCTCAGTGGTACAACCTGAAGGTAGTTGAACATGTAGAGTTGCAACTGGGTCGGATGTACATGAAGCTTCACCAAGCAAATTTTGATTCTCTATCTGTTTAGAGTGTGAATCACCCTGCGATGGAACCACAAACTGATGAAAGTAAGTTATCAATTATGGAAATGTCTACTGATTTATCAACATTGATCTCTTAAGTCATAACAGATGCTATGTCATTTTAAAGTTCTGATCGTTGGCTAGCTTTAATATTTTCATGAAGCGTAATCATGTTGACCTCTGAAGCAATAAAATTGATTATCTGCAATAAACAATTATCGTCACTACGCGCAAACTTAACTAGTACAATTAATTAGTGCACTGAATCAACAAATAACACGATACACACACTAGCATTAAGTTAAAAATGAAGAACTAAATTCTTCCAATAAAAAGCAAATATCAACTTAGTCTTCCATCTGCGAACATGGACAGAAACAGCATAATCTTCCAAAACCCAAAATATCAATTCAGTGTACGTTTTCTAACGGGATTATACACGAAAAAAATACTAGAATTCGAAGGGTAGAACAAAACAAATTTTTTAAAATTTCCAAAATGAAACTGATATCCTAATATTTTACGGACTGGAGCATAAACAGAAATCAAAATTCTAAACTCTTGTTGCAACACCTACTCTTCCTAAGCTCCTGCTACCACAACATTGCAAAGGCCATCCAGTAATGCAATTAAATGGGATACCTAATTCTCAGTCAAATGGTCGATATGCTGCTATGGCTCGTGCACTTTCAGTTTATGCTGCTGAATCACCATTATGCATGTTAGTGAACAATATGCTATTATTATTCATCCAAATTCACTAGCGCTGCCAAAGCTAGGTTGTAGTCGCTGCTCCATACAGTCTGATGACTCACAATCAAGGGTGAATATATGTTTGTCTCTCGAAATCCCTCGAACATGATAGAACTTGTTGTCTTATTAGCGAAACTATGCTTACTTCAGCAAGTTTTGTCTATATTAGACATAGACTTCTACGGTTCTACCTTACTTAAAATTTGACCATAAATGGATTCCTAGATTCACCATTGCTAATCATTGGTAGTTGATAAAAACAAATGCATAACTAAATAGTTCTCAAAATATTTGTCCAAAAAAAGAACCCAATATGCACAATATGGTATGAATTCGATTTGTTGTATGCTTTATAATGCACATTTATGAAATGCACTCTGTGCTAAGTGATGTGAGTAACCGTATTATTTTGCTTTTCAAGTCATGGAACAACCATTTCATTTGTGCCTTCTTTAACACTAAAGAAGCAAACCATTGAATAAAAGGAAAGTATATGGTGAATTCTGGAATAGACGACGAGTCAGCAAAACATTTAATTATGGCTATGTTTATCCTGCTGTGCCACATCACAATGACGAGTCAGCAAAACATTTAATTATGGCTATGTTTATCCTGCTGTGCCACGTCACAATGACACAGCCATATTTCACTTATCCAGAATAATGTATTTTACCGTTACATTTACTAGTATATATAACAGGACTTTCTGTTCTATACTGTATCATTCAAAAAAAATAAAATCTTATTGAATAAAATGACAAGCTTTATAATTCTTCCAACTGTAGTTCCTCCTTTCCATCTGAATCTTCAGCTTTGTTAACTTGGTATCAAAGCCAGCAACAGCCTAACGGCTACAACAATTCAAGTTGATTGAAATCAAGAAAGAACCACCTGGAATATCCCATCATACAATTCTTGAAAATCCCCAATTCAAAAGGCATCAAAAGTTCTCACCACTTACCTGCATTTCGTGGACTCAGATCTGTGATCTATAATCATGTCTGAAGAGAACTCTGCTACTTCCAACATCAATGCTACCATGCCATCTGCCGAACAAATGATCGAAACAATCATCAGCCCACAAAGCCAATTAATCACCATTCAACTTGAAGAAACCAATTATTTATTGTGGAAACTTCAAGTAGAAACTATCGTGCAAGGTTACGGACTGAAAGGCTACTTATATGGCACGCTATCAACTCCAGCAAGATATATAACTGACAAAGAAAACAGAATCATTAGAAACGACGAGTATACAAAATATCATAGACAGGAAAGACTCATCAGTGCATGGCTGTTGTCATCCATCAGTCCAAGCCTACTATCTCAAGTCATAGGCTGTAAAACAGCCAGTGATATATGGCTAACCATGGAGAAAGTGTTCAACTCACAATCAGCTGCAAAGTCGCTATTTTATAAAAGACAACTACAAAACTGTAGAAAAGAAAATCTAAGTATGAGATAATACATATCCAAAGTTAAAATATCTGCGAAGGCTGCTGGCAGCAACATAGATGAATATGAACATGTATTGTCATTACTAAATGGACTGGGAGACGAATATGAAGCCGTAGTAGCCGTCATAACATCACAAAAGGCAACACCGCCACTGGACGATGTCTGTGCTATACTACTCTCTCACGAAGCAAGGATCAACGACAAAAAGCCATCAGAAAGTGAATACTCACTGAACTTCACTACTAGTAATAGAGGGAAAAATCAAAGTAATAGGTACAACGCCACTGATCAAAGAGGTGGTTACAATAACACTAGTCAAAGAGGTGGTTACTCTAATCGTGGACGAGGACGTGGCAGGTGGAGCCCTAACAACAGACCTAAATGTCAAATTTGCGAGAAAATTGGACACACTGCGGTGAAGTGGTACTTTCAATTTAACTCAAACCATGTACCAAATCAAGGTAACAACAGTCAAAGAGGAAGCAATCCTAATGTCAACATGGTTGTGTCTCAAACAGAAGGGATGAATCAAAACAATAACAGCAGAGCTTATAGTCAAAATGACAAAGCCAAAGGAGAAGACATTCAAGGCGACAACTGGTATCCAGACTCGGGAGCAACAAATCACATCACTAGCAACTTGGAAAATCTTAATCTCGGAAACAAGGAGTATCGAGGTAATCAAACTATAAGCTTGGGTAATGGTAAGTGCGTAAAAATTTCTCACATAGGAAATGCTATAATTAATGGTAAAAAACAACTATATTTAAATAGCCTACTTAGGGTACCCAATATTAAGAAAAATCTGATAAGCGTATCACAATTTGCAAAGGATAACAATGTTTACTTTGAATTCTTCCCGAAATATTGCTTAGTCAGGGACATACTGACTAAGGAAATTTTATTGTAGGGGAATACTATTAATGGACTGTATCAGTTTAAAGTTGATGGTCAAGACAACAATGCAAAAGAGAAAAGATGCTACAATTCTGTCATGCTACTTGGAGAAAATAATAAAAGTATTTTTGATAAATGGCATTACAAATTGGGTCATGCTAGTGTAAATGTAGTCAAAACAGTTCTTAGGAATAATAAAATTGCTTTTGATGATATATCATATCCCTACATTTGCACTTATTGTCAAATGGGAAAAAGCCACAAACTACCGTTTACAAACTCTTTAACTAACTACACGCAACCATTTGAATTAATAGCTACTGATCTATGGGGACCTGCCCCTGTTTGCACCGACTTCAACTACAAGTATTACATTTCATTTGTGGATGCTTGCACTAGGTAGACCTGGATTTACTTCCTAAAAGCAAAATCTGACACTTATGCTACTGTTGTTAATTTTTCTAATATGGTTGAAAATCAGTTCAATACCAAAATTAAAGTGTTGCAATCTAATGGTGGCTCTGAGTATAAGAACCTAAGTGAATTTTTCAAAACTAAGGGAATTATACACAGAACCACTTGCCCCTACACATCTGAACAAAATGGCTTAGTAGAAAGGAAACACAGACACATCGCGGAGACTGGACTAACTTTATTGGCTCATGCATCGCTACCACTAAAATTTTGGTCAGAAGCTTTCAACACTGTCGTATACTTAATTAATAGAATGCCTACAACAGTGTTGAAAGACTTTAGTCCCATTGAAAAACTATATCACATCAAACCAGACTACCATAGTCTTAAAACTTTCGGATGTTTGTGCTTCCCATACTTAAGACCATACAACACAAATAAATTAAATTTCAGATCCAAACCATGTACATTTATTGGATATGCTACGAAGCAAAAAGGATACAGGTGTATAGATGAAAATGGCTGAATTTTCATCAGTAGACATATGGTATTTAATGAAGAGGTATTTCCATATAAGAGTTCAGACATCAAAACCACAAATAAAGTAATCACAGGAAAAAGTAGCATACCTGGCATACCATACTATACAGACTCTCTAACAGGTACTAACAAAGCAGTGGATGTTGTGGGCAATCGAAACTGCACTACCGGATCAGTTACACCCAATACCAGCAATGAAGAGCCAATCAGCCTCGCCAACTACTCACCTGAAAGACAACAACAAGAAGAAAATGAGAGCCAAAACATTGAAAGCGACATCAGAAGTACAACCAACAACAATATACCAGCAGCCACAGCCAATCAAGAAAGCCAATCAGAGACAAAATCATCAACAAATATTGGGCACCCGATGATAACCAGGGCTAAAAGTGGTATTTTTAAACCAAAATTGCTCGTAGCAACTATCAACTCAGATGAACCAGTTACATACCAGCAAGATGCACAATATAAAAACTGGAGAGAAGCTATGGACGAAGAGTATAAAGCTCTGGTGAATAATCAAACATGGGAACTTGTTCAACTACCAACCAACAAAAATTTAATTGGATGCAGATGGACATATAGAACAAAAAGAAATCCAGATGGATCTGTTCAAAGATACAAAGCAAGGTTGGTAGTTAAAGGATATACACAAGAATATGGATTTGACTACAATGAAACATTTTCACCTGTAGTCAAACCAGCTACTATAAGACTAATTCTCACTATTGCTCTCACCAAACAATGGAATATAAAGCACTTAGATGTCAACAATGCATTTCTCAATGGAGTGTTACAAGAGGAAATCTACATGCAACAACCAGAGGGCTACATACAGAATCCAAATTATGTATGCAAACTGAAGAAAGCAATTTATGGTCTAAAACAGGCTCCTAGAGTATGGTTCGACAAATTAAAATCAACTCTAGTGACACAGGGATATCGGCCAACTAAATCTGACACTTCATTATTCCTCAAATCAAATAATTACTATACAACATATGTACTAATATATGTTGGCGACTTAATAGTAACAGGGAACAATGAAGGTGAGCTAAAGCAACTGACTCAGTATCTAAATGAGCAATTTTCAATAAAAGATCTCGGCACTCTATCATATTTTCTGGGAATAGAAGCCCAAAGAAGATCAAAAACAGAAATGGTTCTCAGCCAAAAGAAGTACATAACTGGACTCCTGATAAAGACTGATATGCATGAACCAAAACCCATGATATCTAGTCAGCATCTCTCTAAAAACAGGGGAGAATCTATAAATAATATAAAGCAGTACAAAAGTGTTGTGGGAGCATTGCAATATGCAACCATAACACGACCAGGCATTTCATTCAGTGTTAACAAAGTTTCACAATTTTTGCAGGATCCAAGGGACGAACACTGGAAAGCAGTAAAGCGAATACTGAGATATTTAAAGGGGACTATAAGTAAGGCTTAACAATAAAAGGAGGAAAAGACTTAAATATCACAGAATTCACTGACTTAGACTGGGCAGCAGATCCCGATGACAAAAGATCAATAACAGGGTACTGTATCTATATAGGGGACAATCTAATATCATGGACATCGAAAAAGCAACCAACAATTTCAAAATAAAGTGCGGAAGCGGAGTACAGAAGCATTGCCAGCGCTACATCAGAAATAATATGGTTGCAATCAATATTAAAGGAGCTAAATCTATTAAACAATCAAAAAGCAACAATATGGTGTGATAATCAAAGCTCGATATACATGACAGCTTATCCTATTCAGCACGCACGAACTAAACACATAGAAATCGACATTCACTTCGTTCGAGAGCAAGTAAAGGAGGGAAAGCTACAAGTAAATTACATACCGTCTTACCATCAAAAAGCCGACATACTTACCAAGGCTCTCTCAGCTAAAAACTTTACTAGACTACGCGACGCCCTAAACATCAGGCCAATCGACACAAAATCAACGTTGAGTGTAGCTAACCAGCAATCAGAACTTCAAATCGACAGCTCGAAGCCAAATATTAAAGCTACAACTCGAATGACAAGAGAGGAAGACTCAATTGAGGCTCACAGTTCAGATCCAGCACACTTAAGTCAAGTACGAAGTGAATGGAGAAAAGATCAGAAACAAACTATGGTTCGACATGGCCAACCCTATATTTGAGGGGGGGAAATAAAAGGAAAGTATATGGTGAATTCTGGAATAGACGACGAGTCAGCAAAACATTTAATTATGGCTATGTTTATCCTGCTGTGCCATGTCACAATGACGAGTCAGCAAAACATTTAATTATGGATATGTTTATCCTGCTGTGCCACGTCACAATGACACAGCCATATTTCACTTACCCAGAATAATGTATTTTACCGTTACATTTACTAGTATATATAACATGTCTTTCTGTTCCATCCTGTATCAATAAAAAAAACAATTTCTTATTGAATAAAATGACAAGCTTTTATAATTCTTCCAACTGTAGTTCCTCCTTTCCATCTGAATCTTCAGCTTTGTTAAAACGTTGAACACATTTAATCAAAAAATAGACAAAAGGTTTTTGTCCAGAGTAGATGTTTCGTATAATTTGGTGATGAAGGATTTTTGCATATCATATATAATTCAAATAGTTTAAATGTAATTATTATTTTAAAAGAAGTATGCTCTAATGTTATTTCATATTTCGTAATGTTGGGTAAATAAGACTGTCAATGGGACAAAACTGGAAAATGTCCTTAACTGAATAAACAAAATTATCATTCTCAAATGTAAGATATAATAAGAGATAGCCATAATATGTCAAAAGATGTTACTGTGGACATATTAATGCGTAAATATAATGAAGAACGATTCTCTTGTAAATGTTACAGGGCTTTTGGGCAGGGAATAGTGAAAAAGTGTCAACATTATAAAATAAGTTCAAAACAATTAACAGGGAATCTTACAGTCCTTTACTGCACAAGAAATTCGAATTACTGGATGTGATTAATCTGGAAAACTTTAATTGCATGATCAAACAAGATGATGGGGCCTTCGACACTGTAATTCCTATGTGTCTTTCCTGCACAAAACGACAAAGTCAATTTCACAGCATCCTTCGACAGTTAATAAAGAGACAATGGAAGAGAGAATCTTACTGATAACTCCGTCAGTGTGATGTTAGGAGTAGTAGTCAAAGGTTGAATCGATATTGATGAAGAAGTGCTTATCAAGAATATTAGCATTAAATCGAGTGAACCTACAAGTGAAATAGATGTCTCAGATCAAGTGGCAAACAATAAACAAATTGGATGAACAGGGAGGAATAAATGAACAAAAATAAAAAGAAATTTTCCTCAAAATCAATAAATCATGCTCCTCCTGATATATCGAATATTTAAATGATATACACTACACTATTTCAAATAGTTTAAACGTAATTAATATTTTAAAAGAAGTGTGCTCTAATGCTATTTCATTTGCAATATTGGAAATCCATACTTAATGCAACTTTGGGTGTTACTTCCGACATACATTTTACATATTCAAGACTATCATTTTTCTGTGTTCATAAATCCATGCACAAAAGCCTACCATTCTAGTGGAAAGCTAGCATATTCCTATCTTGGACAACGTGTATAATGGATAATTAGTCATTTTGATCCATATAAGAACTTGTTTAACAATATTACACCCAACATTTAAATCCCAAGGCTTAATTAGAAATTTTTTGTTCCTTATTATGATTGGATCTGAATGAAGTATTCTATCACTATCATCTAAATTAGCTAATAGGAAAAAGAATACCTTGACCGTAGACTTGACATTGATTTTCCATTAGGCTTCTAGTGTCGTCGTAAATAAGTGATGAAATAGGAAAAGGACAGCGAACAGTCGAGGAAATACTGCACCAGATAATTCTTCCATTGCTCTTTAGCTGCAACTTAAATTTCTTCCGTAGGTGCAATTGCTTTTCCAGAGAATTTAGCAGAGAATAGAGAAGACGCAAACACTTGAACGTATTCTATTGTGTTATCTGAGTAAAAAATAAAAATGAATGCATGGAAGACATTGTTATTTTAAGATAAACCAGAAAATTAACCAGAAAACGACTTCTCAATATTATAATAAACTGGAAATAACTTATATGGGTATTATGATGAGTATTATGATGAAAAATATTGGTATTATGTTTCTGTTGCATCTATTTCTTTTTTACCCCTTAAGTATTCAAAAGAAACAATATAGATGGCCTTAGCAAAAAACCATATTTATCAGTATATGCCCATATGTAACCATACAGAGGGATCCACATCTTTCAGTAGCTAATTATTACCTTTGCTACCATTCGATAGACAAATCTCTAAAGAATATTTACATGTTGCGGTAGTTTCAATTTTCATTTCATATGGAACACTAACAGCCCGTTGAAATTTTTGAACATAGGCAGAACTTAGTCTGGACATACCATGTTGTACCACAGAAACACATGATATTTTTATCGATGCAAACTCAGTTCTAATGACAGTGAATCATTAAATTCAACTCACATAAAATAGTATCATAACTGTAAACCATAAGCTTACATTAACATGATACACGCACAGACACACGCTTAACGTAAATGAATCAACACAAAGCTCTTATTGCAAATCGTCTCACGAATTTTAAGACACCCAAATTTCTTTCCAAAGCTGATACTTATATCATATAGCCACTAATGGTAGACTTCAATAACCGATATTTTTCATCAAAATACAAGTTAGTAAGTATATAACTTATATGCATATATAACTTATATTTTTCATCATAGTACCCATATTTTTCATCATTATACCCATATTATGATGAAAACAAACTTATATGCAAGAAAATACCAGAAAATGAAACAGAAACATTATTAAACGGTTTGTGACTCACTTCTTGCAATGAGCAACAATGCATGCACTGTGAATATGAGTCATTTACGCCAGATCAATACAAATTCCTTTGTATACTTGAGTACAAACTTACTTGAATCATATTAATGATTTCAACACTGAGGACAGATCCCGGCGGCAAACATAAAGGCATGAATCCAAACCAATGCTTGCATGCACAATTAAAAAGTAATTATAAAAACAATTATAATAAGGTGATAATAATAATTATATAATGATAATATTAAAACATACCTTCAACACTATTTATTCCTATGCAATGCAGGCCCGGCAGCAAACATAAAGGCATGAATCCAAACCAATGCTTGCATGCGAAATTAAAAATTAATTATAAAAACAATTATAATAAGTTGATAATAATAATTATATAATGATAATATTAAAACATACCTTCAACACTATTTACTTCTATGCCATTCAGGAATATACATCAATAAACCACCTTATACTTCAACTTCAACATATAGCACAATCATAACTTTACAGAAATACTGTTTCAATTTGAATATTTAACAAATAGAACAATCATAACATAAGAGTACTGTTTCAGTTGATTACACTATTTAAAAAAAAGAGTCATACAAAAAAATTGACAAAAAAACATCACAGATTGAAAAGAAGGAAAAAAATTGTACAACAGCTTGAATATTAAAAAAAATAGTATATGGTTTTTTCAAACATTTGTAACTATGATTAGCATCACCATTTAAAATAAATTGATAATAAGACATGATAACATATTTAAAATCAGCTTACATTTCCAAACAAGAAAATAAAATTTCATATCAAATACCTAAATAAGAAAATTAAAAAGCAAACATAACAATAATCAAACATTCATTGGACATCCTCTTCGATTGTGGCCTAATTTCTTGCATTTCCCACATTTATTCTGTTTTCCATGGAATACATCAGGACCTCCTAATCTATTAACTCTCAGCCTACCAGCTGCTCTAATTGGTTTAGGGGGATGAATAATTGAAGACCCTTCAGCTACAATAAGTTGCTTGTCAACTGTAGGAATTGGCTGAATAACATGTGAATAACTAGCACGATAAGCGGCAGTTGTAAAATAATAGTCAACATAGTCATAAACTGAAAGTTTGTTGACTACTATACACTTCAAAGCATGAGCACAAAGGAAACCGGTTACTTTCCATTGATTACAAATGCATAATCTATTTTCTAGATCAACTTTATGAGAAATTGGAGAATGCACTTCAAAAACATGAGCTGAAGACTTAGAAACATTCCATCCAAATCCTTCTTCTTTTAGCGCCAATAGCCTAACTTCCATTTTAGGACAAAGAATGCTATCCCATTTTGATGCTTCTTCTCTTCCATTTGACATTTGAACCATAAGTTTAGTTCTAATTCCATCAATACATGCAGTAATGGGAAGGTGTCTTTCATCTAAAATCCAAGAATTAAAACTCTCTGCAACATTCGATTTATTTTCACCATAACGATTACCCAGGAAAAAAAAAGGTCTGCCCAATGATCAAGATGTTTATCATTCAAAAAATCAATTGCTTTTTGACCTCCACTTTGTCTAAGATTTGCCACAACTCTATCAAAATCATACTTATTAGCAGCTCTAGCACAACGTTCTAATAAATAAGCTATCCAACGTCCTTTAGTGCTTTTAATAATTGAAGCCATATTATTTTGCATTTGGTGTAAGCAATATGAATGACAAGAATTTGGAAATTTTTTAGGAATGCTAAGCAACAAACCCCAATGTCTATCTGATATGAAAACCAATTGTTGTTCAACTCCAATAGTACTTTTCAAATAACCCAAAAACCAAGACCAATTTTCTTCATTTTCTTTGGAGACAATAGCCATAGATAATGGGAAAAAACCTAATAACACAAAACAAACAAATATTATATAGAGACAAATGATATAAATATCTATCAGTTAGTATTAAATTTTAGAAAATCATACTTAAAAATTTAGGATTTCGCTTGAAAACCTGATATTATTTAAATTCCAAATGTACCAACAAAAATTGAAATTGTAAATATTTCTATTTAAAAAAATTAAACTTAACAAAAAAAAAAAAAAACTGAACAAAAAAAAAATGTTGTCAAAATGAAATTGTAGTAATATAATTATAAACCTAATAATTAAATTATTATAAACTATTAGTTCGTACTACATATACTCACAAAACTCATGTGTTAATGACTCTAACTATGTGCAAAATGAAAAAAGTAGTTTGACAGGTGATAACAATTCTGCTTATGTGGAAGATGAGTTTTTGGCCTACTTATGACATCATCTAAGCTAAGTAGTCAGTAACGGAAGTTACATAAAATATAACTTGAATATAACTTATGAATATTTGCCATCATATTAAATAAATTGTTATAAACATTAATAAATGAAAAATTAAAAATGTAGTAATATAAATAAAAGATAACATCCTACAATTGAATATTAAATTTTAAAAAACATACCTTGATTACCATTTTTTGCTATAGCAGCCATCAAGCAACCACTTCTTCCTCGTAAAAAAGTGGCATCAAGAAATATCATAGGACGACAATGGCTAAAACCATAAATGAAAGCTTCAAATGATAAATAAACTTGCTGAAATTGATTGGTATACTCATCAACGTCAATAAAAGAATAACTACCCGGATTAGTTCTATCAACAGCCTTCAAATACCAAACCAAATCATTATATGATTGTTCTTCATTACCAAATATTTCTTTTAAAGCCATTTTATTACCCATATAAGCATAATAGTAACCTAAATCAATATCATAATCCCTTTTAAAGCTAGCTCTGATATCTTTTGTTTTTCTACATGGCTCTTCTCGCACTTGGTCTAGAATTAGTGTCTTCACAAGATCACTATTAATTAATGGACTACTTATAGATTTAAAACCACCACCACATGTATGATTGGGCTCAAATTTTCGTACTAAAAAATGATCCAATTGCTTCATTTTGCAAGATGCATGGATTCTAAAAGAACAATTATCAACATGACATCTAACTGTTATACGCTCTTTACTATTCTTTATAAATTTAGGTTTAAACCCATTTCTCGCACAATAACCAACCACAGTTCTTCGAAAATCAAATTTTTGTCCAACTCCATTGAAAAATTTCAAATTAGAACCCTTTTTCAATAACTCATTCAAAATTCCTTTTTTCCCTGATAAATCAGCGCTATCAACCGTGCTTTCATCATTTCCAATAGATCTACTATCAGAACAAGAAATGCTATTATTTCCAACAAAATTGATACGACCAATTTTCCTCAGCTTAACAAATAAAACCAAACAATCTTCTTTCTATAGAAAATTAAACACAAAATGGCCTGCAAATCACTATCCGTTTCGATAAATTTAGACTTAGAATCTTTAATGTAGCAAAGATCAAAAGATAACGGAGTAAGATTTCTCCACACTTCACAAATCTTATCTCTAATAAATGAAACTAAAGAATCCAAATTAACTCTTAAACTAAAAGTATGGTTGTTAAAATAAAAAACAACCATAATGGATTCCTTGTTCCTGTAAAGACAAAACAAATTATCATTATACACAATAAAATAGAAAACAAACTATAAAATATTTTAGTAAACACGATACCTCTGTTCACCTAAATTATCCATCAGAGAAAATGATTGCCAAGATCGCCTAGGGCAAAATTCAGAGAATGATGACTATAAACCCTAAAAATAAAATATATTAATTATAAAATATAAAACATATAATTTTACAGCCCTGATAATCTTACAGTATAATCAAAAACTATAACAACCTAAATCGAACTACCAGAATCGAACTAACAGAACCGACATAAAAAAAATGGAAAAAAAAGAAGAAATTACCTTGATTACAGAAGGTGAATCGCAGAAGAAGGTGAATCGCAGAACAAAACCCTACAAGTTGCTCGATTACAATTAGAAGTAAAACCAGAAGAACCGAATAAAGTTAGAAGCAAAATAAGGTGAATCGCAGAAGAACGCGATTTTTATTTTCGATGAGAAATAAAATCAGAAGAAGAAAAGAGCGAAGAGGGCAGAAGTGTCCATATGAAATAAAAAATTGTCCTGGAAACATAAGTTCTTAGAAAAGTTGGGCCATAAAATAAATAATTCATAAATGTAGCCCTGCAAACATAAAACAAAATGAGCGTGGCCTGCAAACAAACGGAACAAAGTAGGCAGCCCCTTGGACATAATTTCCAGTTATTCAATTCAGTTGAACTCAAATATGATATTTGTTTTCATAAATGTGAGTTTTGAAATTTTTAATCCTCTGCATTGAGTAATCACTTTTTTTACCGCATTTAACATGAGAAAACATGGCAAAGACAAACAAAAAAGATTGAAAACACTCATATATTCTATTATATCATTGTTATAGGAAATTGGAAAATTTTATATTTAGTTCATTTGATCACAAACGTTGGCATCAACTGCTATACCTTTAGGTTCTAAATGATATGGTTAAAACAAAGCAACCTAATGAACTAATTGGTCAACAATTATAGTTACAGAACACAACATCAAAATCTATAGACATTGCATATTTCATACCTTTGTTTTTGTGCTTTTTAATAGTTAAAAGCCCATAATGTCATGAACACTGTAATTTATTCTAACTCTGAAGGTTATCTATACTTTTTTGCTTTACTTTTAAGTATTTCTATATATATCTACGACTGCCTAAGGCCATCTAAAAAATTAAGTGATATATTAGCTATTACTAAACTACTTCATTGTTGAAGCAAAAAACCAACAGGGAACGATCAAGTTTAACATTACTTTCAATTTTAAACACATTTTAATATTATCATCAGAATAAATATTTATCCTGCAAAATCGATGCTTCCAAATTCTAGAAATTTGAAAAAGTGGTAGAATGCTATGATAAAAAATTATTAATTTTTTCTTTATCTTCTTATGGAAGAACATGGTAGAATGGAATTTCAATTTATCTTTGTTACCAATATTAACAAAGTTACCAAGTTAATGAATGAATGCAAAATCCACAAACATAAGAACAAAAAACAAAATTGCTTCGGTTTTGTTCCAAGCAGTTATAGTTAAATTCCATAATAACGAATTTTATATTTAACTTTAATTAAAAAAAAGTTCGGAGTTCTCTATTTACCAATGATCTGCAAGACTCAATATACTGTAATACTAATTCTTTTTTGTTATTAAATACATCTACTTGGATTATTTTTACCTAGAAAATGAATATTTGCCTAAAATGTCGAAACTACTATAAATATAAATTTGTTTATAATACAGTAACTTGTCTAAATCTTTTACATGACAACAAGATCCCTATTTTGGTTATCGAATATCAAAAATTAAGTAAATGACTGCATAACACAATTTGCTTGACGATAAACTCTTTACAGATGTTTAATTTAACACTTGACCACAATATATATAACAAAATTAGTTTTTACTCTTACTGGTATATTTTATTGCTTAGTTTCATCATAATGGAATGGTATTTCTCTTGTTTTGGATCAAAGAAGCAAAATAAACTTTTGGACAACTGCAAAAATGAAGATATTAAATATAAAGATTGCTCCAAAACAATTCAAAACCAAAATTACCATATATATGAAATAATAAAATACAAAATAGCTTCATTTTGCCACTCCAATAAAAACCATGTATAGGTTGTAAACACAATTGTAGTGAATCTTTTTCGAAAGCCACAAAACATAGACTGATTTAAGTGTAGAAAGTTCATATATTTAAAAGTCTAAACCACTCAGCAAGACAAATTTTTCAGTATTTTTGTACAGCAACTCTAATAGCAGCAAATTTTCGAATACACAAATAAAACCATATATTAACATGTAACTATATAAACAATAAAATTTAAGTTCAAATCGAATAATTAAGAGATAAAAGGATTAAACCTGAGAGTTGTCGAAGATTCAGAAGGTGGCAAATTGTTGGCTGATGCAGAATGGCAGTCTGTTACCACTCGAAGTTCCAGGGGCTTCATCCAGTTGTGGCCGCCTTATGCCGACGTCTAACCATGCTTAACATCTAACCACCAATTAGGCAACAAATGATATAGTAAACTTCAGGAGGCTGTAAATAAACAAAACATTTTATCAATATTCAACAAAATGAAGTTACCTATCAATAACATCCCCCATTCAACATTCTACACAGAAAATGAAGCATACCTAAAAGTATAAATAAAATGTAAAAAAGTAAATTAAAATAGACCTTTGTGTATGATGCAGTATGGCAGTCCGTTACCGCTCGAAGTTCCTGGGGCTTCATCGCAGTTGTGGCCGCCTTATGCTGGCGTCTAACCATGCTTAACATCTAACCACTAATCAAGCAACATATGATATGGTAAACTTTAGGAGGCTATAAATAAAAAAAACATTTTATCAATATTCAACAAAATGAAGTTACCTGTTAATAACATCCCCCATTCAACATTCTACACAGAAAATGAAGCATACCTAAAAGTATAAATAAAATGTAAAAAGGTAAATTAAAATTGACTTTGTGTATACCAAAAACTCTAGCAGTGCTCGCATCCAAAGAAAACAAAGGAAAACATATATAAAAATACATAACTGAAATCAAGCTTACTTAGTCCCAATTAGGGACATTGTGTTTATCTACATAAATAAAATAATGTATTTGCAAAGGTATATTGAAATATGTGTATAATTAACCAGATGACGAAACTGATGTACATAATACCTGAAACTGAGCAACCTAAATAATGGTTTCACAACAGTTGTTTTATCAAAATAATAAGAGATATTATGAAGTGAAAAAAATAGCGAAGAGACCTGGTGGATTTCTGAAAATGTAAGTAAAGGGACGAAATGAAAATGTACCTGAATAATCGCAAGAAATAACAGAGCGTTAGTAAAATCATCAGAGAAAGAAGCTTTGAGAAACAAAAGTATTGTCACTATTCAAGTAAATTAAATTCTTAAAACTAATTTGCTGAAAATCACAAATCACAATAACTCACCCTATCAAATGCGGGATAGTTGTCCATCTCTAAAAGAGAGGGCTGAGAATTAGCGCATATATTGTAAGTACCCAATGACATAGCCTTCAAAAAGCGTCAAAACACAAATAAGAACAAATAAAGAACAAACTGAAAATTGATGGTGACCGAATATTACCAATAGGGTAGGGTTTCAGATCTGATCTCCAACTTTGAAGAAGAGCGCCAGTTCCCTTTTCTAACTTGATATGTTATTCGCAATTTTTCTTATGGCAATATTTTTTCGTTGTTTGATTTGGAATTGGGAATTTCGAGCTGAAGTGCAGAAAGAAAGAACTGGTACTGATAGTGGCATAGTGCTGCTGAACGTGAGAGTGAACGTGACAAACAGGAACAAAAAGACAATTGTACCCTTATGCTAATTAGGTTGAAGCTGCTAAATACCAAGGGTACTTGTGGAAGAACGAAAAAGGCTTCATTTGGGTAAGTATTTGGATTATATATAAGATTTACAAACACCTAACTAAAAAGACCAAGTTATACCACTCATGCACTACCTTGCGGACTAACGTGAGAGTTTGGGACAGAGCTTGGCGGATTGTGTAGACCGACGCCGACTTTGTCAACAAGATGTCATTAATCCTTAGTTGTCTAACTCATAAAATGAGACCAAGGTATACCAGAGTTGGGACAGAGCTTGGCAAGTTTGCACACCAACGCTAGATTTACAAGCAACGATGGATACCCTTGGATTGTTTACTATTATTATATATTTTTTCCTTTTTTTTTTTTTTCTTTTTTCCTTTTTTCTCTGTTCTTTTCCTTTTTTTTATTTTTCTTTTGAAAGAAAGAGAGAGAGAGAGTTAAGCGAGAATATCTTAGCACAACTTCACTTAAAAGATCTAAAATGTTATCGTAAGTAGTCTAAGTCAACCATTCATTTAATCGTATTACAATTTAGAAAACATTTCATACTCATCACATACGAATCTACCTATATACCAATTACACTAAATTTACTCATAATTCAATTGTTTCTTTCGTTATCCGTTGAGAGAAGTGAATTTCTGAACATTTTAATCGTACGACCAAAACTGTATATTCACTTCATCTTGCCCATTTAAAAGTAAATTAAAATGCAATTTTTTTTAATTTTTTTGAATGAAAAAGATAAGAAAAAATCTATGCAAAACCAAAATAAATATGAAACTCCCCCCACACTTAATTTAGGCTTTGACCTCACAGTCAACCAAAGTGAAAGGAAAATGAAAAATTTGAAAATATGACCTATATTTACAAGGGATTTTTTTTATTTACAATATATCATAAAATATATTGACATTTTGTTCAGAAAAACGAATGTCATTTTATTAAATATCAAATGAGTTGTTATATTTTCGATGATAAATGGTTGAAATTCAAGTTTAATTTCACCAATTTCAAATTCAAGCCTGTAACTGATAATTTCTTCAAAATTATTGATTTTAAAATTAATATGGTAATTTAACTCTACTCCTTAAAAATCCGACAACTCATCTTTGAAAAGTCCGAAAAAATCGTGTCCTTTAATTCATCTTCCTTTGAATTATTCACAACTTCATTGCTTATATCATTTTCAATGTCCAAAGTCATTGTTTGAAATTCGTTATTTTCATAAAAAAGAAGATCGAATTCTAAATTTTGTTCCGCCTTCTCAAAAGAATTAAAATTGAACTCAATTACCATTTTTTCAACAACTTCATTAAGGCCATCATTTTCTGTTTCAATTATTTGAAAATCGTCGATTGTGGGCAAAGGTGAATTCTTATTCGAATTGTCACACATTTGGATTTGATTTTGTTGCTCGCATTGTTTCTTGTAGGTTTCAAACAACAAGTCCATGCGATTATCATAAATTTCGTTCATTTGCTCAACAAAATCAAATTTATAATTATTTACTTGAGAATTTTCAATTTGAAATTGTTGAGAATAAAAATTTTCATTTGCATCATGATTATTCTCATTACCAAAAGCATTTGATAATTGATTCACTTTTCCATTTTGAATTTGAAATTCAGTTTGGAGTTAGAAATTGAATTGGCAAGGGTTATAATCAAAATCATTTGAATTTGGAATTGAATTTTGATTATTTTGAAAATTTTGACTTCGATTGTTGCACAAGTATGAATTACACCATTCTTTAATTCTTTGACTTTGTTGTATGCTCATTTCAAGTAAAGATTCAAGATTTGTTTCGAGATTGAAGGGTTGACAGTTAGTTTGGAAATTTTGTCTTTGACTATCGTAAAATCCGTAGGAATAAGGAAATTAAGAAAATGTTTTCTATTTTTTTTTGGTTTTTTTTTAAAAAATGGAAAGGAAATAAATATTCACAAAAGAGAAAGTTTATTTTTTTTGGATTTTTTTTTTAAGAACAAAATACTTAAGAAAAAGGAAAGAGATTATTTACAAACGGAATTTTTTTTTCATTTTGAGGATTTTGAATTTTTTTTCTTTTTTTATATATGCATGAACTTAATACAACTATATGAATGCAAATGATATATTTACAAATTTTCTAAATGGTTATATTAATTTCAACAAAAGATTCTCAGCCAGTTAACGGTTAGGAGTTATCGGTGCACCATGAATCACCCTAGCAATGCAGCCGAAGGTTTAAGTACCTTCAAAGGAACAATCACTGTAATATTTACGAATCAACGTAATATGTATAAATGGTTATTGCTTTGCCATAGTGTAGACACCGAAAATTAATTCGTTGGAAAGAGACCAATTTGTCAAAATATAATGATGTCCTTCGAAAATAAAAACAAAATGAGATGAATGCAAAATGACAATAAATGTGAATTAATGATGCAACTATGAATGATTTTTTATTTTTCTTTTGGATTTTTTTATGCAAATGCAAGCAATCAACAATGCAAGAAAAATAAAAAACAAGGGATGAGAACACGATACTAGAGCGTGTAGAACTTATTAGCAATTTTTATTTAATTGGCGATTATTTTAGGCAAGCAAGCGGTTTTCTAGCTAGCGAAGCAATTCTCCTTCTTGTGCAACCGGAAAAGCGAAGATAATATATGTACAATTGAAAAGCAAGTGATGATTATTATCATTTTTAAGAAAAGAGAAAACAAGCTACAAAAAGGAAACAAAAGGGAATGTATACTAGCAACTTACTTTCGAAGATCGAGGAAAACCAAACTAAAACAAAGATTAATAACAACTCAAAAGAGGACAAAGTGTTTTTTTTTTCAAATAAACAACAAAAGGAGAGAAAAAAGAATTGAAAGTCAAAAGAAAAACTTAAAACAAGCAAGCACAATCTCAAATTAACAAAGGAAAATTGGGGCCAACCTTTCTTTTTTTAACAAAGAAAAAGAAATTTGAGAAGACACAAAAAAAAACCAACTAACATTAAACACATGCACACAAGTTATTAAACAACCCGGGTCAGACCAATACAAGCCCACACACTCAACCCTCTTGTAATGACCCAGTTTTGGCTGTTTTTGTAATGCAATTTATTTTGGATTTATTCTAATAATTAATTTAAATAATAAATTATGAATAAATATTGAGGAAAATTCCGAGCATGTATATATATTAATAATTTAAAACTCATGACCAGTGTGTATATGGTTATAAAAGCTGTAGATAATATAGTATCATTTTGTTTTGCATTTTAATGTGTTTTAAACTATTCTTAGAAATATAGATAATATCAGATTTAAATATCATAGGAAATAGTATAGTAATTATTTAATAATGTTGTGTGAATATTTTACTTGTTATATGTAAATACATATACAAGTAATATTGTTTTGATATTTTGTTATATTTAAAACTTATTTTAAATTCATGTAAACATAATTTTGGTTATAAATTTATAAAACCAGTAAGCATATGTATATTTAATCTCTATTACTTCACATCTAAACCTATCTATCTAATTGATTTATAAGTGAAAGGATGTAGCATTCTTTTTGATAAGAGGATGTAATTAATAGCCTTTATCTCGCCTTAGAAGGTAAGTTAATTTTTTTACAATGTATTTAGTACATAGGAGATTTAATACTATGGATGGCTTAAGAACGAAGTTGATTTTTTAAAGGCACATGGCTTAAGTAAAACTAGTATAGCCTACAAAACATAGCAACTTTCCCACTATAAAATGTACAGACAGCCATTGCACTTTTATCCACCAAGATACTACCATCTATCAAAGATTTGATACCATATATTACTTTAAAGCCAAGTTTTTGTTTTAAAACATATTTGAACATAGCTAGTACACAGATGTGTTCATAAACACATTGATGGTCGTGCCTTTTATCAATGAGGAGATTATATGTAAACATCCTGCATATACCCTCTTCGAATCAAAGAAAAGATTAGACACAGCAACAAACACATCTATTCAAATCAAAGACTTGCAGCAGCTAGAAAATCCTTTTATGTAGCTACACATTACACTACAAAAGGCAGCTTAAATAGCGACGGGGTGGAGCAACGGTTAGCGACGACTAAAAAAGCGGTCGTCGCTTGCCGTCGCAAACCGTTGCTCGATTTGCAGAATAATAACTGCCGAACCATCCTCTTCCTCATTATATTTTTTCCCCAAAATCAATCCCAAACCCTACCCGTCGCCATTTCTTGCTGCTCCGATTCCAAGCCTCCAATTTCACTTCCAAGGTATTGATTTCATTCTTCTATGTCTTCTAACTCTAGTTTATGCTTAATTAGGGTTAATTAGAGGCTTTGGTTGCTAATTTATATGAGTTTGCAAAATTGAATGTTTATGGATATGAAATTGGTTGTCTCGAGGGATGTTTATGATAACGGTTGTGTTGTGAGTTGATTTGGGGATAAGTGTAATTGATTAGGAGGGTAAAATCGATGAATATTACATATGTAATTGATTTAGGAAGTTGAAAACGATGATTATCACGTGTTTAATTAGACATACGATGATTGTGTTGTATGTAGAATGTGTGGTATGATGATTCGAAAATGAATGGAATTAATGTAATTGTTTAATGGTAGTAAATTGATTATTATTCAAATGGTGCAACGATGTCCCTAGCCTACATGCATGCACTGTTATGTCCCTATCGGATGCAAGAATGGTCGGTCCAAAAGAATGCACTTGCAATTGAAAAAAATTTGTTTTGTTACTATAATATTTAGTAATCAAATGTTGATTAAAAATGTTAATTCAAAATAGTTCTTAATTTAGGTTTAGATCGGTAAGAATCTTGTTAAATGTGATGAAAATCATATTACTCAACTCTTTGAATTTTTTATGAATTGAAATAATTAACTTGAAAGCTTAGTTTATCTTTCAAAAATTTAAACTAACTAAAATTAATTTTATAATTTATACATTAAACTAAAATGAATCAAAACTTACTAAAACTAATTGTCATGTTACTTTACAAATTGAAATTTTGAAGTTTAAGGCGCGTCTTTTACTGAAGCGCAAAAAAAGCGCAAAAAGGTCCAAAGCGCAAAAGGCATGCTTTTTCATTTGATGTGTGTGTTTCTTGTTTTAAACTTAGGTTGAATGTGTTTTGACTAATTATGTGAACCCCTTAGATAAATTTGGCCCCGTCCGACAAGTGTTGTATATGATCGTTATATGGATATTCGTTTTTCCATAAAACGGAAATCTATATTCATCTGATACAATATTCGTTGGATTTGTCCTTGTATTGGACAAGTTACAAATATAATAACGTAACCATATTTTATAAATCATTTCAGTTTAAACGGTTAACAAAATTTCGATGGCACTTCCTTTTTGTTCCCTGTGTACACGCATTTGTGTATGATACAGGGACCAAAGGGATAGTATCCCACCCCACATCAAGAACGTCATTCTAGCCGATGTGCTAGTAAGTATTTATTTATTTTATTATTAGAAATTCATATATACTATAAATAATTCAAAATAAATTTAATTTGCAGGCGGCTGTTCGTTAAGAGGAGCGGGACATGCAGGTTTTTTTGACACACTGGAATATCAAAATGCGAAAGAATTACCGAGAAACAATTTCCAGGGCGAAGACATCAGGGAAGAAGCCTAAATGGATGGCTGACGATGTTTGGGCTGGATTTCTAGCATAATGGGATACTGAAGCAGCGAAAGTAAGATATAATGAAAATAATCACATTTATGTTGATTGCATTCTTTTATTTAATAATGTATCAAATTTAATAGGAAGTAGCACAAAGGAATAAAGAAAATAGAGATAAGAATCCTGGTTTACATCGCGGTGGCTCAAAATCATTCCAGCAGCATAAGAGAGAATTGGTAAAAATTTGAAATAGTTTTTAGCATATGTTCACGTAAAAATTGAGTGCATATCATTCATTTTTATTTTTAGTAATTTTATTACTGTATATATACTCAGATGGCAAAGTATAGAAGGGAGCCTACGATGACAGAGGTTTTCAGGCATACTCATGCGGTGGAGCATACTGATGACGAAGGGAACGTGACATATGATTGGGCGGATGACAAGGCTGCGGGCGTAATGGTAAATATACTTATTAATAATTAAAATATTTCATATTCGTTCATATCACATTATATTATTAAATTATATGACTATTGTAGGAGAGATATGATGCAGAGGCAGCTAGAGGGACGCAGTCCAGTGGACGAGATGAGCTTACGGTTGCAGAGTGCGATCGTATTTGGGATGCTATTATTAAGCCGCCTACTCGTAATAGGTGATACGGCTTCGGCAATCAGGAGGTATCTTTTTTAATTTAAGTTTACATTTAAAATGTATTCAATTAACATGCATTCTTTTACCTTCTTTTTATATTAACATGTTAAATTGACATTATAAATATAGAAGTATCAAATTGACATGTGTATTGATCTTAAAAGTCCATGTATATATTACAAGTCCATTTATAAATGTGAAATTGAACTATTTCGCAGGCTATTGATTTTCAGCGAGGATATAGGAAGTCCGTGGAGCAGGAGACTATAGCTTAGTTGAAGGAGCAACTGGAAGAGATGAACGATTGGAGAAGAAGCCAGCTGGCTCAGGAGATAGACGAGCGTATTGCACGCTATTATGACGAGCATGGATCGATGCCAGACGAGGACGATGGCGGGGATGCTACAAGCGAAGAAGAAGAAGACGACGAGTAGTTTGTTTGTTCTTGTGCTTGGGTATGTATATACACTTACTTTTTTATTTGCTTTATGTACGTACGATGATATTTGATGACGGTAGTGTGTAGTTTGATGTATTTTGATGTTTTGTGATGATGGGACGATGATATACTGTGATGATATTATTTTTTGGATGTATGACGATGGTATGTTATGGTATTGTGATGAATTTAGTAATGTTTTGGATATATTGATGGATTTGGAATGATATTGATGGATTTGGAATTATATTGATGGATTGGTAGTGGATTGGGTTTGATGTGGAGGTTTGTTGGAAAGGTATTGCTGTGTAGTGCAGAAAAAATGCTCCAGATTTGCGACGGCTAGTAATGGGTAGTGACGGAATTTCGGTCATTACTTTGCGACGGCTTGCAACAGATAGCGACGGCGAACAACAAAGGAAAGCGACGGATAGCGACGACGTTTTGGACAAAAATGGCCATGGCTTTTGCAACGGCTTCGCGGCAAAAAAAAACCACTTGCCTTCTGATGGTGCCACGTGGCAAGTATCCGTTGCAAGCCGTTGCTAATCGAGCGATGGAGCCGTCGCTTTTTCCGTCACTTTTTCCTCTCGCGACGACATTTATAGCGACGACAAATAGCGACGGCTTGCGACGGTTAGCGACGGCCGCCAACGCCTATTTGCCGTCGCTATTCACTGTTCCTTTTGTAGTGTTACTTACCATGATTTCACATGGCTGACAAGCACATGAATCTCAAGCATGCTAGCATAGCAATATTTTTATAGCATAACAAACTAAAAACCACTAGGCACCCTTCTTTGTATATCAATCTACACCAGTCATCACCTATATGAACATATCCTTTTCACTTAAAACTGAACACAACTATGCATGTAGCTTCATCCCTTTTCAGCCACTAGTAACAGTTAATAGTCCATCACATTTCCTTTTCAGTACACTCATGTGATGCCCTTTTTTTATAATTCTTGGCACCTATATATACACCAAGTAACTGGTTTCATGCATAAAGCGTTTGAACCAAAACTGGAATATAAACTGGGATTAAAAATGGAAGTAAAACTAGTAAAAACAGTTTGAAGACCAGTGAATGAAAACAAAGAAACATAGAGCTAAAAATTTGTGAGTAAACTTCATATTTATACAAATAGATACACATATACTTGTGAAATATGTTGTGCTTAGTTTCTATACTTTTCATATAAAAATTTAGATTGGAAGTAAACCTGAAATGGCTATATCATTAAACACAATGGACTAACTGTTATGAGTATAACTTCCTTTTACCTAACAATATGTTCTTGTTGATTTATTGTTTTGTTTTATGTAAGTAAACCCATGACTGTTGTAGGTAAAACATATATTTTGTTTGATATAATGGTGAGTACAACTTCCTTTTTTCGCTAGTAATAGGAAACAAAAACTATAAGCTGAAGCGAGAATCAATAACAAATAAAAGTGGGTAAACTTCTTTTCCCGTTCATTGATATGGAAACAATATAGATACGTGTATGCTTCAGCACGAACGGTATTAAGTCATCTGATCTGCATATAAAACCAGAATGAAGAAGATTAAGGCACAAGACAGGAAACAGTATAAATAGAGGTTCTGTTTATCAATCTAACTACCAAAAAAATCAGTAATTCATAACTAAAATTTATATTGAGTTTTAAACGTAATATTGAACATAAAAGTAGTTCAATTATGTTTGAAGATTACTACAAAGATAGTTTCACTTTAGCAATACTTATGTTTTTCCGTAGATATAAAAATACAGCACGGAAATTGTATAAACCAAACTTTTGGTTGTCTTGAAATGGAGATTCATATGTATAACGGTGTGGGTATATAGAAACCATGATTTTTAAACCAAAAATCAAGATTTTTAATGCGCTATATTATGAGTTGTGATTTAGTTATGGGTTTGGACTAAATAAATTAATTCCCGAGATTTAGTGGATGACACCTAAAACTGTTATTTGGGGAGATGCGCGGAAGGTAGATGAGGGTGCGGAAGGACTTCAACGGATTATGGTGGTCGTGGTTGGTCGAGGAAGGTAGATTTAGGTTTTTAGTTTTGTTTGGGTATGGGTACTTTAATCGGATCATCTGCGGGTTTTCAGCGATCGAGTTCAATAAGAAGTAGCGTGGAGGAGCTCTGGAGGTCGGGAATTGATCGGAGGTGGCGTAGGCACTTCAGGTGGGTGGAGTCGTTCTGACGAGGTCGGTTTGTGAGGTCGACCTGAAGTAGTTTTTATTTATTTAATGGTGGTGGAGGGTGATCTGAGTAGGAGATGGTTTGGGTTTTGAAAGGTCGGTCAGCGACGACAATTGTCAGAGGTGTGGTGTGTGGGTAGGTTTGAGATGGACACACGACGACCGAAGAAGCTGTGCAGGTGCACAAGTGTACGGTGGTGCACTGTGCAGTGTTCAACAGGAAGCAAGAAGGAGTAGCAACAAGTTAAGGAAGAAAATAAGGAGTGGCATCTGGAGCACGCAAGGCTTGGTTCGTGAGTTCTTGTAATGGGCCGAGCCTTTGGGCTTTTTAAATAATATATATATATATAAATAAAAAAATATGTTTTAGATTATAATCCTAATACAAACAATACATTTATATATTAAACATATATTGATAAGCGAGATTTAGAACACATGAGTGGGTGGGTTTTGACTCGCGTGTCTGTGGTCGAGCCAATGTTAGTGTTTGTAAATATCTCGACATGGTTATCGAGTGTAAACAATTTAATTTGAACCAATTTACTAAAAGTGATTTTTTTTTACTAAATATCGTTAAAATTTATCAAGTGCAAAATTTGCCGTAAATTGAAATAACGCGTAAATTATTATGAATTTATCAGTAATAATCTATAAGTATAGTAAATTGTTTAACTGACTAGTATTGAGTTGTTTGTAATTACGCAAACGTAATTTTATATTAATATCTGTTAGTGGAAATAAACACCGTTCCACTATATAATTTGACTGAATTGATTGAACACCCTGTTAGCAGAAATAAACACCGTTTTGCTATTACATCAGTTAGTATATGTTGTTGAAATATTACCAATTGATAATATTGAATTGTTTTCATATGTTGGTTTGTGCAGATTGGGTTAACAGCTTGAATGTCTTTTGTTATAAGAACTGTTATATACTGTTGGAACTACTAAGCCGTTTCCTGTAAAGTAACTCAGAATTGAACGAAAGTTTTTAATTGGATTAATATTGTTTGAGAAACAATTAAATGGATTATTTTTAATTAATTGTATTATTAATTTATTTAAAAGGAAAGATCAATTATAATCAGGTTATCTAGGGTTAATTTAAAGCAATGGTTTAAACAGGAAATTGATTATTAAATTAATTGGTTTCAATTAATTTAATAAAAGGAGTTTTAATAAAATGATTATTTAAAGACTTGATAATGTTTCAAATTAATAAGTTGGGTAGGATAATGTTACAGTTAAATAGAGAATTTAAAAGTGAATAAGATAATTTTTTTAACTTAATGAATCTTTAATTAAGTAAAGTTTCAAGATAATTTTATTATCAAAGAAAAAGAAATCAAGTCGATCATTTGGATTAAATTTCCTTGAAATAATATCAAGTTAAATCGATGAACGGTTCAAAATAACATAGTTTTTTGAAAAGGATTTAAGGTTTGGGAATCAAATGGATTTACCAATGTATGGTTTTTAATATCGAACTTCCACAAATCTTGACAATGAGAATGATTTCGATTCAAGGTCTGAGAGGTAATTAATATACCCCAACTTGAACAATTTCACAATAATCTAATAGATCGTTTTAGTTTGTGTTCAGAATGAGTATTAGAGTTGAATATCATTTTCAGTTATGGAAACGGATATTCGAGAGTGGGATTATCATGTAAGATTGATAATAAAAGATTTGTTGTTTAATTAATAATTATGTTTTCAAATAAATATATACACCAAGTTAATATTGGAATATAAATATTTAAAGATTATTTAAATAACGCTTAGCTGATCCATTGAAAACAAATTCGTTTATTTTAATTTATATTTGATAGTTTAATCGGCGACAATCAAATCTGGACCATTTAGTTATCATTTTCGAAGAGACCGGAATCTAAATTCCACTTCGATTCGATATACATGTTACGAGTCAGAGATTTTATTGAAGACCATTGAAGACGGAGTATTGCTAGGGTTGTTTTGTCAATCCTACGTAGAAATTGCCTAAGACGGATTTACAGAATAGTGCCTTCGGTTTGTCCATTCCCAGGACAACTTGTTGGAAGAATGCCTATCAGAGTATGTCTAACCAATCACGTACATTGATCTCTTCGAACGTATTTATGTGGTGGCAGAGGAATTCATTTCTCTAGCGTTATACCTATAATATATTTTTGGGGAAGTCAATTAGTGGTTGGCGGTATTGACGATGTGGAATTCAAAGAAATGATTTGTCAAAGGTTAGTCCAACCTCAAGCCTCACAAACGGGAAATGACAGAAATCGGGCAGGAAGCATGGCAATGTGGGTCGCTCCCATTAGGGTGTATTGTCACTATCTAGAGAATATTCATTTTGTTACTTATTTGGCTTCTGTATCTCTCGGGAATGATTATGTTGCTAGCAACCGTAAGGTGACAATATATTCGATACACTCAAGAGAAATGAGTGGTCGATCATGTATGGCTGGGTAAGGTGACAATATATTCCCCTCTAGAGATACACTATCGGAAGGTGGTTCCATACCTTGTCATAGTTGGAAATCCATTTTCCAATAAGCGCTCGCGCTTTTGATTGTATATTATATATGTGGAGCGCGAGATGCAAGCGTTCTGCTAGATTGCTATTTATTTGTACTTAGACACTAATATAATATCAGAATAATATTGATTTCAGATGTTTTTGGTTATTGTAAGGTAAAAAACCATCCATGTTTATGTGTGGATCGGGCTTATGATTTTCTTTTCGAAACATTTTTGAAAGTTAAACCAAGGATTTTGGATTCTCATATGGGGAAAACCCGTTCCGTTTTTACGGCGTGGTCTTATGAGATGTCCTTGATTGGAATCAAGATATTTTAAAATCATTTACTCATACCAGTCCCATGACTGACTCAGAGTTTATTTTTCTATGTTTTCCTAAACTCTTGGGTGTCCAAATTTGTACGGGCAGTCAAGTAGTTCAGAATTTTACAAATTTATGTGGAGGAGCTTGGAGCAGGAGGCTTCAACGTTAGATATTTAGATTTTATTTCTGTTGTATTATAAATGTGATGTACTCTAATGATGTATGTAAGTTCAAATCCAGTTTGTATTTCAAAAAGTGATTATATATATATATATATATATATTATATTTTGTTCTGCTGCGATTGTGAAATTCTGTGTTGTTATTCAGTTCTATCTTCTATCTAATTTCTTCTATTCTAAATCTTCTATGTTTCTATTCTCATCCTCTAGCTTCTTTCTATTAATGATTCATATTTTCATACAATTTGGGTTGGACGTGAGTTGTATTCAGTCAGCTCAAATAGTATGGATTTATGGGTCGTTACATTTGGTATCAAAGCAGAAGGTTAAGCAGTAACCTTGGCTCTGTGGCATAACTGATAGAGATGGGATTAGTAATATTCTACATTGAGTTTGAGTGTATATATATATATATGAGCGCGTATTTGTTAACCGATTATAAATAGTTTTATATTGTGATGATTGGTTTGTTGAGCGGTTTATGAATTCCAGTCGATCCAGGGTGTACAACTTATCGATAGGTGTTTGTAAACTCTCGAGCAGAACAATTCGACACAGTATTATTTTAAAATATGGGTAAATGGAATAATTTTACCTAAATTTTACTTTGTTATAAATAATAATTTTTTGTAATTATTATTATATATAGATGCGTCGATTGTTGTTATTATAATCAGTTAGGATTATAAACATGGAAATGGTTATATATAACCAAATTGAGTTCGTATAAGAATAAAGTAAACAAATAAGACAAATTGGAGAATTGTTTGAGAAAACAAAATGTTTGGGAAAATATAAAGGTTTTGAAGTTAGAATGAAATCAAGATATGTGATTTTAGATTGATTTGGAATTTAAACCAGAAATTGGATTCTGGAATTTCAAAATTTTACTGGAGTTAAGAAATTGGAACCTAACTGGAAACTGGTTGAGTTAAATGATTTTCTGAGTATTGATCTGATGTTGATTTCGGTCTTCGAGGTTGATACTTAAAGGATTATTTTCTTACCAATTTTCGATCACGATCTGATGAATGTTTAAGAGTAGAAGTGCATTAATAAGAAATAGAAATGTTTTCTAACTGTAATGACGGATATTTCTAGTTATGAAATGGACTGTGATTAATAGCTAATTGATGATGTATTGAATGTTTTGATTGTTGTGAAACGTTTTGATTGATAACCTGTATGTTGGGATGCCTTATTTGTTGCAATTGTTAGGGGACGACCCATGTATATGTTTGTGTATAAGCCTATAAATACAAGTATAACTATAATATCCTCATTACTCTTTAATTTCGAGGACGAAATTCTTTTAAGGTGGGTAGATTGTAACGACCCAGTTTTGGTTGTTTCTGTAATACAATTTATGTTGGATTTATTTTGATAATTAATTTAAATAATAAATTGTGAATAAATATTGAGGAAAATTCTGAGTATGTATATATATTAATAATTTAAAATTCACGACCAGTGTGTGTATGGTTATAAAAGCTGTAGATAATATTGTATCATTTTGTTTTGTATTTTAATGTGTTTTAAACTATTCTTAAAAATATAGATAATATCGGATTTGAATATCATAGGAAATAGTATAGTAATTATTTAATAATGCTATGTGAATATTTTACTTGTTATATGTAAATACTTATACAAGTAATATTGTTTTGATATTTTGTTGTATTTAAAACTTATTTTAAATTCATGTAAACATAATACTGGTTTTAAATTTATAAAACCAATAAGCATACGTATATTTAATCTCAATTACTTCACATCTAAACCTATCTATCTAATTGATTTATAAGTGAAAGGATGTAGCATTATTTTGATAAGAGGATGTAATTAATAGCCTACATCTCGCCTTAGAAGGTAAGTTAAAAAAAATTCATAGTATTTAGTACATAGGAGATTTAATATTATGGAAGGCTTAAGAATGAAGTTGATTTTGTTAAGGCACATGGCTTAACTAGAACTAGTATAGCCTGCAAAACATAGCAACTTTTCCCCCTTATAAAATGTACAGGCAGCAATTGCTCTCTTATCCACCAAGATACTACTAGCCTATCTATCAAAGATTTGATACCATATATTACTTTAAAAGCCAAGTTTTTGTTTTAAACATATTTGAACATAGCTAATACATAGATACATACATAAACACATTGATGGTCATGCACTTTATCAATGAGGAGATCATATGTAAACATCCTGCATACACCCTCTTCAAATCAAAGAAAAGACTAGACACAACAACACACACGTCTTTTCAAATCAAAGACTTGCAGCAGCTAGAAAATCCTTTTAGGCAGCTACACATTACTTACCAATATTTCACATGGTTGACAAGCACATGAACCTTAAGCATGCTAGCACTGCAGTATTTTTGTAGCATAACCAGCTAAAAACCACTAGGCACCCTTCTTTGTATATCAATCTACACCAGTCATCACCTATATGAACATATCCTTTTCACTTAAAACTAAACACAACTATGCATGTAGCTTCATCCCTTTTCAGCCACTACACTACAAAGAACACAGCCTTTTGCGACGGCCTGAAGCCGTCGGCGGCCGTCGCAACCCGTTGCCCGCCGTCGCTAAAGGTCGTCGCTAATCAAGTCGTCGCTAACAGGAAAAGCAACGACCAAAGCGACGGCCTCGTCGCAGATTTAGCAACGGCTAGCAACGGTCTGTAGCCACGTGTCATCTTACGTGGCAAGTAGTTTTTTTACCGGGATGCCATTGTATACCGTCGCAAAACCGTTACAAAAAACCGTCACAGGCCATCGCTAGCGTCGCTATGTGTTGAACAATAGGCCGTCGCTAGCCGTCGCAAACCATCGCAAATCTGAAGCAAAATTTTTGGCACTGCATAGCAGTTCCTTTCCATCAAGCCATACCACACTATCATCTCATCAATTCACTATTATTTCACCAATTCTCATCAAAAATCAATTCAACTCACCAATATTATTTCATTATTTCACCAATACTTATCAACAATCAATTCATCGATTAAAAAACAAAATTATAAACACCACACATATGAAAACCATGTCAAAACACATCATAACATCGCCATATACCATCGTACAACACAAAACACAACAAGCCACAGTATATCTTCATATCATCATACGTACATATAGCATATAAAAACCAAGTTTATGTACATACCGGAGCATGAATCAAGAAATGTGCACCTACACACTAATCTTCCTCGTCATTTTCTTCTTCTTCCTCCCCTTGATAAACGGCAGAATCTCCTCCATCTCCTCCCTCCCAAGTCATAAACCCATGCTCCTGAAAATAAGTTGCGATGCACTCATCTATATCCTGTTGCATCTAGGTTTTTCGCCAATCCATCATCTCATTCATCTGCTCCTGCATCCGAGCAATAGTCGCCTCCTCCATCGTCTTCCTATAACCATGCTGAACATCCTGCAAAATAAGCAAGTTCACATTAAAGTTATTTAAACTTGTATATGGTTAAACATGTATATGGTTTGTGTTAAACACTACACCAGAAAAAGGTTTTTGTAACAGTTATTACCGTTACTATCATACTTTGTAATAGTTATAATTGTTACTACAACATACGTGGCAAACAGTTGTCACGAATTTTGTAACGGTTATAACCGTTATAAAAGGTGTATATTGCAACAGTTATAACTGTTACAAAATTTCTATTTTATCACATTAATAACCGTTAGTACTGAAAAATTATAACACTTATAACCGTTATAATATTTTTTTTATAACACTAATTACTGTGACAAATATTAAATATGTAACAGTTATTACTGTTAGTACGTAAAATTGACTATTTCATATAATAAATGTAATAATAGTTATAACTGTTACAAACTTGGAGTAATGTACCACAATTATGATATACTCCTAATTTCATAAAGCAAATAACAATAAGAATATATAACGTATACTATAACAATATTCCAAAACAAATACAACATATCACAATTTGTATCCAAAAGCAAATTTCATTTCAACAACTATCAAACAATCACAATCTAACAAATAATCATTCATCACCCATAACAAATATCAAATAAAATCGAAATATCACAATTTAACATATAACCATTACACAAAACACTAACGATAAATGGGCCAAACTACAAACCCACCATCGAAAAAATTATCTAGACATTGAATTTCATCACCAGCTTCTGATCTTTGTCTTGCTTCCGCTATTTCAAGCAAAGCCTACGAGGTTCAATAAATATAAAAATATAGGTCAAGACATGAAAATTTGCATATTACCCCTTCTAACAAATATTTTTATAACTCAAATTTTTCATAGCTAGATACAAGCATAAAATAACATGATGATGTCAAATTATACGGGATGAGGACATCAATAGTAAACGAACATCGTTAGGCTACAAGCAACTCACCCATCAAATAACCGATGTTCCTCAAAAGCTGCATGCTTATTCAATCTTAAAAATACAATGTACACAAGCTTCGTACAACTAAAGAAACATACATCACTTATTATAAAAAGATTACAATAGAATACACAAAGGAGCAAGAATGTGTTTCGGTTCCCCGAAACCGAAACCAGTTTCAGTTTCTGAAACCTGACTGTTTTAGGTTTCAAAAACTAAAACCTGAAACAGGTATCCTGAAACCTGAAATATTTCAGTTTTCAGAAACTGAAACCTGTTACAGGTTTCAGAAGCCGAAACCTGAAATAGGTTTCAGAAGCCGAAACCTGAAACACGTTTCAGGTTTCAAAAACTGAAACCTGTTTCAGGTTTCACCGTGAAACCCGAAACGGGTTTTGGTTTCTATTTCAGGTTTCAGGAAACCGAAACCTGAAACCTCTCTTATTTCATTGGTGATTATAGGTTGATGGTTGAGTTTATTTTAAAAAACACAACATTTTTACCCTAGTCATAATGATGTTTTATCAACACGAATATGCAGTTTATAAGCTTATTGCTTTATTTTAAAACAAGAGGTTGATGGTATTTGATTCACTAATTAAAGCCTTAGACATGAATGCATGGACAACCATAAAATATGAACAAGAAAAATGATTTGGACAAGCCGTAAATGCAAGGACAATTCACACCAACAACACTTAACATAAATGATCTGGTATAAAACAAGAAAAATGGTTATGAAGTTGTTGACTATCGGACATCAAAAATGGTTCGACACAATGAAGGCTCTGAACAAGAAAAACCATTATGCTATTTCCTTGCCGAACTAAGTTCCTACTGAACCGAATATTACCAACCAGAATGAGTCAAACATGGAAAATGCCCATTCTACAAGTAATAATGGCATTCTCACATCATACCTATAAATACTCCATGAATGAACAAAATTCAAGGCAAGTTTGAGAGCTCTGCTACCACAGAACATACTGATTAATTAGAGTTTTAATTTGCATTTCTTCCGATCAATAAACCATTAGTATCTATGCATTATTCTTGAGATACATATAAAATTAATGATAATTTCCAATGGATGTAGGCAATAGCCAATAGGCCTACTATAAATCATGCGTGTTACTCATTATCTGCATTTCTTTTATAATTTGCAATACCTATCTTAAATCTGCTCCATATAAACTTCGTTTTACATTTAATTTTGAACTATAGAATACATCCAACATCTATAGTCTACTTAATTCCATGGAGGTTTTTAATCATTTCTACACAAACTCTTGTTAAACAAATTGACAAATGGAAGAATACCATGTGTATATGATAATATAGACCAATTTTTATCTAAACAGATAATCCCATGCTTTCTTTTAATTCAATATAACGGACAAACAAAGTAAAATAGAATATAAGTATGGAAATGTACTTAAATTATGAAGCAAGAATAGGCAGCCAACAAAGCATGGTGCATGGTTTAAATGTTAGTATAATGTAGACATGAGTGTGGTTGTGATTAGAAATATGTATGTTGTTGTGGGTTTTTTAAAAAAATATGAGAAAGTGCATTCACATACTATATAATTATATATCCAACTAATTTTAGATACGTGCACACATTAAAAAAGAGATTCGGATTACTTACATATTTTTCAGCGGTAGATGAAAGTACTCTCCCTTTTTTTTGCTTGTATATGCTATTTTCCAAGCAAGAGCTCGCGCAGGCTTACTTTCCGAATTTTCCCTTTTCTAATAAAATATACAAATTAACACGTGGAGTCATTAGTTCTTCCACTACATTCTATTTACCATTGATATTCTACTTAAAAAAATAGATCAACTACTGGATAATACAGTAAATGGGTTATAACCTACTTCCATGAACACAGTTTTTGATTTTGCACAAAGTAAAGAAGTGTTTTGTTAGTTGCATAATGTATTTGTTTAATTTTAATGTAAAATAAATTCTAAATCATAGCAGCTTGCATATTAAGGGTGAGCTTTTACTGCTGATTCAATCTAGCTTATATCACCAACTATTAAACATGCGAGGAACTGTTTTAGCTTATGTTTCAATCAATATAGCATCATAACATGTGATCCCCTGCAATTGAAATATGAATACACACATGTGTGTGTCTTTGCTAATGTTATCAGGCTTTTCAAAAAAGTAGACTCTTATACCAATGCTCTCAAGCAGGCAAACAAAGGATTGACCAATTATTAGTTGTACAGGCTTAGAGAGTGCAATTTACCGAGCAAGAACAAAAATTAGCATGGATCTTTACCAGTTCAAAATTTTTCTTTACTAATAACCGAGCATATTTTCACTCATTGCATAGTAAAACTTGGAAAGTTTCAACTCTATAAAGATACCGCATGCAAAATTGTTTCAACTCTATAAAGATGTATTAAAAGCGGTAATACTTTGAAATCACATGGTTAGAACATCAAAATAAATAAATAGGCCAGACCTTATCCAAATCCATGGTGAGAACATCAGAATAAAGTGTGGTGATAAAAGTCAAAGAATGAACATGACACAACATCTATCATAACATAGTAATATACCAATAAAGCAATTATGTTTACTGAAGATCAATTCTTTTACTGATGTTGTTGCTAATGCCAATAAAGCAATTGAACTTGATCCTTCAATGTCCAAAGCTTACCTTTGCAAAGGAACTATTTGCATCAAATTAGAAGAGTACGAGACCGCAAAAGCAGCTCTTGTAGCAGGTCTGAAATTGGCAACTGAAGATTCAAGATTTTTTTTTTCTTAAAGTCGAAAAGCAATGAAGAAATTCTGAGGGAAATAGCAGGTAAATATATTGGTAACAAAATTTTATTTACATCCGCGTAAATATTCAATTTCTCCACCACAATTTCAGTTTTGTTTTTATTTTCCTCTTTAATATGAAGTTATTCTGTCAATCCATCCACATTTGTAATTTTCTCGTCTCTTCTTCTCTATGGGTTAAAAACTAAAAAGTTAACTTAGTACTATTATTATCAATTTAATATAAAATCCCAATCATACTCATCATCAAACAAAATATCTAAAAATCCAAGCAAGGAAGGTGTACATGTAATTGAACTTAGGCTAGCGGATGGAATGTACAAGCTAGGACGTAGTAATGGGATCTCATTCCCAGGGGTGTGGAATAATAAAAAATTATGATGCAATTTCACTAGAAATTTTACTTTTTACATCTTCCATTGATCAGCATGTAAAAAGATAGAATCTGCCATTTTTAGTAAATATATAAAATAAAATATTTTCAAAGTTGTGAATCTATTTTAAGTAACCATTAACTGTAAACAATGATGAATTCAAATGGGTCAATATCTGTAAAATGCAGGTGTATGTGATTCAAATGACGAGTTCAAACAACTTTATGTATTACTCCAAATTTTCTAGCAATGATGAAAGAAAATGTCTTGATAGGTAACCATTCATTATCACCACTTACCACTTGACCTCTTATGGGGACAAGTATATGATAGTATCTACTGCTTTCCAAAATATAGTAGTATGTATATTACATTAGAATTATTGGTTTAAAATAATAATATAATATAAAATATATTTTTAATTCATCCTAACTACTAAGTATACTAACTTAATTTTGTTGTTATATTGTTTTTTTAGTGCATGAACTCCTTGTATAACTTTTAAAGTAGGGTGAATATTTTTTGCATACATTAACCATCTTTGAGGGATCATCAAATATGAGTTGGCTCTAAATTCACACACTACCTTATTTGTTAACATTATACTGAATACGAGATTGCTTAAAGAAGTAATTAGAGAACAAGAAGATTGTAAAGTCTCAATGGAAGAAAAATCTCTTAGTACCAAGAGGTTCTTCTCAGTATCTAATGGTCCTGTTAGCTTAATTTTTCGTTAAAATTTTTGAGTATGATTCTTTTGCTCTTCTAAGCATATTTCCGAATCTATGAATCATTTTATCAGCATTTTGATCTTTTAAGTAAAGCCGAAATCTGTTTGGTCAAAAAGCATGTTTGGGACATTGTGTTTCCAATGATTTTGTAGTCTAACCTTTCCTACACCGTATGCAATATATATTATAGGGACTGCTGTTGTTTTATTGTATTTTGAAATGCTATGTTTCACTTTGCATTAACTATATAACCTGAGAAACTTTTTTTTTAGATATTCACTTTCCTGTTCTAATTAATGCCAAAATTTGTCAGAATCTGTATTACAAATTTATAATATACATCCATTGTTTTCCAATCACTCGCGATTTTACAGCAAAACGAGTAGATTTTCAAACAAGCTTTTTACAAAAGAAACAACTTAAAAGTTCAGAAAAAGCGGATGCAAATTCACTCATTTTCGTTGTAATGAATTTTGAACAAGATACTAAATTACTTGATAAGATTGCATCAGATCGGAAAGCCCTCAGCTCCTCTTAGCCTTAATGGTAAGCAATGCAATGAGTATATGCCAGGCCCTACATTCTCAATCTTTAATGCTTCAACTAGAATGATTTCCTTGCTTCCAAAAAAAAAACAAGACGAGCTGAGACCAAATCATCAAAGGCAGCAACTGATAGATAGTTGATCCCTACGAGTTTGATGTCGGTGTTATCGACTAACCACTGCACACCATACTTTGTAAATCCAACGTAACTTGAATCAAACTCTTTCTTCCACATCAGTTGCTTGTCAGTGTTCAACATTCTAAAAAGAACATGACAAAATCCTCTAGGGATATGAAGGGACTGCATCGCTTCAGCAGTAATGTGAGCATTTCTCGCTGCATCGACCAAAAAGGCAGGGCCAATGAGTACTCCAAGATCGAGAGTATCAATATCAAACCCAGCTTCAAAGTACTCCTGAAACAATGAAACATGTGTCCAGGAGCATCAATGTGGGTCCCAGCGTGACCAGGAATCTTCATCTCTGAGGCGTTATAATCTGATTCATTCTCCATCAATTTGTCCAATCGCAGGAATTTACCAAGGCCTTTTTTGGGCATTTCGCCAACCGTAGGGCATGTCTTTCTTGTAGAAGTGTGTTATGTCTATGATTCTTCCATTGTCAAGTACCTCTCTTCTGATTGGGTACGAATTCAAATCTGAATATGAGACAGGGTAGTATTGTTCATGGACTGATTCGAGGAAGAGAAGAAGTAGGAGGAATTTTGCGGTCATTCTTTCTACCGGTATGACTGGTTTCCTTTTCTTGGGAATACCCAAGCAACTTGTTGCTACTATAGCTGAAGTAAAAAAGATTATGCTTCATGTTTTACATCACATATCCACAGTTTATAGTTATTTAAAACTGTAGCAAGATTTTACAATGTTTGAAATTAGTTGCAAAAATTCTCAGAATATATATCTCTGTCAACCTCATTAAGTGAAGTAAAAGAATTAGTACCCTTCCCATACAACTGTCATCTTAAATAACTAATTTTTGGTTTAAAAAATAAACAAAACACTATTGATTTCAAAATAAACATAGCTTAGGTCAGATTCAAACTATTTAAATACTAGTATTGCTGAAAAAGAAGAATTGTTGATTTCAGAGAATTCCAAAATGATTAAGTTTGGTGAAATTGAGTAACTGTTTGGTTTTTTTCGATGATTTTTTTGACGCAAAGATTATTGTTTGTTAGATAACATGTAACTTGACATTTTGTGAGAGTAACAATTTCATATTTATGTTTATTTTTCAACATTTTCGTTATTATATATGACTTCTTCTGGCAATGTTTTTATTTTCTTTTATATCGAAGTTTTGAGTAATTTTAAGATCCAAATGCTGCACACCAGTATTGCTTTTTCCCAGGCAACATATGTACAAGATCACTTGCATAAATCCTTGAGCAAACTTTGATCATCTAGGTTTATAGACAAAGCCGACTGGTTTTTATTTACAATAGGAAAACTGACCGTTTGGTTGAAAATTGTCCAAAATTAATGTTTGTTATAAAAAGATTTACTAAATTTTATTTTTATTAAATGTAAATAGATAATATGTTGAAATTATTTACAAGTAATAATCTAAATTTGAAATTCAAAAATTTTAAATAAGAATTTATTTATAGGCAGCATTTGCTCATATATACAGAAGCATACAAGTATTTACAATTTACAATTTACAATTTGCATTTGCATAATCTAGTGAGTAGATCAGTAGTAAAAGTGAGATAAAAGTGAAAGCAAATGTCCAATTCTACTTCCTTCATTTGTTTAGTGTCTTATATTCATAAATCATGCACGTTCCACATGATGAATTACTGTATTGACAGCTAAACTAGATTTCTATACATGAAAAAAGTATTGAAATTTTGTAGTTTAACTGAATTTCAGATACTAGCATATATATATAAATGCTACAATAAAAATACTGCTCAGATTTCTCCAATTATAAAATATCTATGGCCTTTGCCCCAGTCCCACCCATGATATTTTGGTAAAATGGGTTCAGTATTTGGGTTAAATTTGATTTTTGACAACACAAAATATGTCCACCTTAATAAGTTTCAATGACAGCATGAATAATGAATAAAACAAAACGGCCCAAACAACGATCGGATTGATATATTTCAGTATTTCATGGATTTTTTTTTCTTTTAATTTAAATGATACAGTTATGGATACCCTAGATTTAACTACGCTGGTAAGCACGCAATCTGCTCCTCAAACAATTCCAAGAAGATAAAAGGAAAGGTCACAATTTCAGACAACAATTAGAAAGGTAATTAATAAAACTAAAATAAAATTACTTCAGCAATTGAATAGATGAGGAGGAGGCTGATAGAACGTGGCAGAGGCGATCGAGACAACGGCGTCGGCGTTGTAAGAAAGCGATCAAAAGCAATTGAAGGAGTAACCCTAGGTAGTGGCTTTAAAAAATTGGGGATCGTAAGTGTGACCGGTTATAACGAAAAATAAAAGGAAGGGCTAGAAAGAGGTGCACAAGAAATTACTATCTTGCCCATCGAGTGCATAAGTATTGGCTATTGTAAGGTAATAACCATTGTAACTAGTTACAATGGTAATAACCGTTATAAATTAGTAACAAATATAACCGTTACTAATAGGAACCAGGAAAATGTTACAAAATAGCCTGTTTGGTATAGTGAAACATGTATATAGTTAAACATTTATATGGTTCGTGTTAAACATTTTTTTGGTTGTTGTTAAACATGTATGAGTTTTAGTGTGGTCCAAATGTAAACAAAACTTAATATTAAATAGCATAATTTCTCGTATTTTAAAAATGTAATTTATGTCTACAAAAGGTCTTACCTCCTGATTGCCGAAACTATATCGCCTTCCTCGAGTAGGAGGATCGATGATAGAATGCCATATACGATCATACTCTGCGACCGTAAGCTCCTGTCCAGTTGCCTTTATCACTCTAGCAGCCTCTGCATCATACTTTCCCTACAATAGCAATATAATTTTAACACAATTGCCATAAAATTTACTTATATACTGTGATAAGAACGAAATGGAATATTTTAATTTATACGGATAAGCATATATATTTACCATTATATGCTCACTCTTCGGATCCGCCCAATCATATGTAATATTTCCTTCTACATCAGTATGCTCCACTGCATGTGTGTGCCTGAATACATGTGCCAGCGAAGGCTCTCTTCCATACTTTACAGTCTGAGTAAATATATTTTTTAAATAAGAATGAATTATATACACTAAATTTTTACGTGAACATATACTACAAGTATTTAAATTTTTTACCAAATCCCTTCTATGTTGTTGAAATGATTTTGAGCCACCGCGGTGTAGAGCAGGATTCTTTTCTCTATTTGCTTTATTTCTAGCTGCTACTTTCTATTAAATTTTAAACACGATGATGTAAATTAATGCAATCAATATTATAAATGTGAAAATTTATCATTATGTCTTACTTTAGCTTCTTCCGACTCCCAATACTTTTGAAAATCTGCCAAACATCATCACTCAAAAACAGAGGCGTTTTTCTAGATGTCTTCGCCCTTGAAACCATCTCTCTATAATTTTTGCGCATCTTCATATTCCAATGAGTTAGAAAAGTAGGCATGTCATGATCCTCAACGCGTACAACAACCTGCATATTACATTTATTTTTAATTATTTACAGTATATTAATTTTCAATTTTAGTATAAAAAAATACTTACCAATAAATTGGCTAGAATGACATTCTTAATATGAGGTGGAATACCTATTGCATGTTTTCGATTTTTTGTTTATTTCTTTTTTACTTTGATGGCCGGTCTACCTACTTTCCATTACAAATATAATAATGTAAGCATATTTTATAAATCATTTCAGGTTAAACGGTTCAACAAAATTTCGGCAGCACTTCCCTTTGGTCCCTGTATCGTACACAAATGAGTGCACACATGGAACAAAAAGGAAGTGCCATCGAAACTTTGTTAACCATTTAAACTTAAACGATTTATAAAATATGCTTACGTTATTATATTTGTAACTTGTTCAATACTAGGACAAATCCAACGAATATTGTATCTGATGAATATAGATTTCCGTTTTGTGTAAAAACGAATACCCATATAACGATCATATACAACACTTGTCGGATGGGGCCAAATTTATCAAAGGGGTTCACCTAAATAGTCAAAAAATATTCAACCTAAGTTTAAACCAAAAAACAATACAAATGAAAAAAGCCTGCTTTTTGCGCTTTGTGCTTCACTAATAGGTGCGCCTTAAACTTCAAAAAAGCCCCTTAGTTGCGCCTTGTGCCTTTTTCCGCCTACGCTCACACGTTAACTACATAGCGTCTATGTAATATTTTTCAGCACTTTCAATTTGTAAAATAACATGACAATGAAAATTATGAAGTATAAATTAGTTTTAGTTACTTTTAGTTTATTGGTTTCAAATTTTGAAAGATAAACTAAGCTTTCAAGTTAATTATTTAATTTCATTTCAAATTTAAGGAGTTAAGTTATAAATATGATTTTTATTACATATAACAAGATTCTTAACGATCTATATCTAAATTAAGAACCATTTCAAATTAACATTTTTTTTATTAAATAATATAGCAACAATTTTTTTTTATATATTGCAAATGCATTCTTTAAATTTGTTTTGACCAACTATTCTTGCATCCGATGGTGACATAAATAACAATGCATGTAGACAGGGACATCATTACACCGTTTCAATAATTATACTCAAGTTACTATTGGTAAACAATCACATTTACTTCATATTTTCTCCAATAATCCCTACCACACAATAACCTATAACACAATCAACGTAAGCCCAATTCCATACATGATAATCATTGTTTTCATGCTCCTAAATCAAGTACATAAGTGATAATCAACGTTTTCAACCTCCTAATCAATTACACTTACTCCCAAATCAATCTATAATATAATCAACATCATATGCATCTCACAAGACAACTAATTTCGTATCCATAATCATTCAATTAACAAACCCATATAAACATGGAAATTAACCCTAATTAATCATAAATAAACATATAATAGGGATTAGAAGGCATACCGGAGCAAATTGAGAAGCTTGGAAAGGAGTTAGGGTTGGTGAAATCGGAGCAGCGATGGTGGGCGACGGGAAGGGTTTGGGGTTTTAATTTTGTTTGCTGGAAAATGATTTGGGGGAGAAGCTGACGGTTGTTAATATTACAGGCCGTGCGACGGCTAGCGACGACCACTTTTTTAGCCGTCGCCCCCTCCCGTTGCAAAATGAAGCATGCCTTGTAGTGCTAGCAACAATTAATAGTCCATCACATTTCCTTTTTAGTACACCCATGTGATGCCATTTTTTTATAATTCTTGGCACCTATATATACACCAAGTGTCTGCTTTCATGCATAAAGCATTTGAACCAAAACTTAAATAGAAACTGGGATTAAAAATGGAAGTAAAACTGGCAAAAACAGTTTGAAGACCAGCGAATGAAAACAGAGAAACAGGGAGCTAAAAATTTGTAAGTATACTTCATATTTATATACATAGATACACATATACTTGTGAAATGTGTTGTGCTTAGTTTCTATAATTTTCATATAAAAATTAGATTGGAAGTAAACCTGAAATGGCTATATCATTAAACACAGTGGACTAACTGTTATGAGTATAGCTTCCTTTTTGCTGGCAATATGTTCTTGTTGATTTATTGTTTTGTTTTGTGTAAGTAAACACATGACTGTTGTAGGTAAAACATATATTTTGTTTGATATAATGGTGAGTACAACTTCCTTTTTACTCTAGTAACAGAAAAGAACTATAAGCTGAAGTGAGAATTAGTAACAAACAAAAGTGGGTAAACTTCTTTTCCCATTCACTGATATGGAAACAATATAGATACATGTACGCTTCAGCACGAATGGTATTTAGTCATCTGATCTTCATATAAAACCAGAATGAAGAAGATTAAGGCACAAGACAGCAAACAGTATAAACAGAGGTTCTGTTTATCAATCCGATTACCACAGAAAATCAGTAATTCGTAACTAAAATTTCTATTGAGTTTTAAACGTAATTTTGAACATCAAAGTGGCTCAATTATGTTTGAAGATTACTACAAAGATAGTTCCACTATTCCAATAATTATGTTTTTTCATAGATATAAAAATACAGTAGAGAAATTTTATAAACCAAATTTTTAGTCGTCACGAAATGGAGATTCAGATGTATAAAGGTGCGGGTATATAGAAACCATGATTTTTAAACCAAAAATCAAGATTTTTAATGCGCTATATTATGAGTTGTGATTTATTTATGGGTTTGGACTAAATAAATTAATTCCTGAGATTTAGTGGATGATACCCAAAACTGTTTTTTGGGGAGATGCGCGGAAGGTAGATGAGGGTGCGGACAGACTTCAACGGCTTACAGTGGTCGTGGTTGGTCGAGGAAGGTAGATTTAGGTTTTTAGTTTTGTTTGTGTATAGGTACTTTAATCGGATCGTCTGAGGGTTTTCAGCGATTGAGTTCAACAAGAAGTAGCGTGGAGGAGCTCTAGAGGTCGGGAAGTTGATCGGAGGTGGCACAGGAACTTCAGGTGGGTGGAGTTGTTCTGACGAGGTCGGTTTGTGAGGTCGACCTGAAGTAATATTTATTTATTTAATGGTGGTGGAGGGTGATTTGAAAAGGAGATGGTTTGGGTTTTGAAAGGTCGATCAGCGACGACACTGGTCGGAGGTGTAGTGTGTGGGTAGGTTTGCGATGGACACAAGGCGACCGGAGAAACTGTGCAGGTGCATAAGTGTACGGTGGTGCACTGTGTAGTGTTCAACGGGAAGGAAGAAGAAGTAGTAACAAGGAAGGCAATAAGGGGTGGCATCAGGGGTGCGCAAGGCTTGGTGCGTGAGTTCTTGTGATAGGCCAAGCCTTTGGGCTTTTTAAATAATATTTTTATATATATATATGTTTTAGATTATAATCCTAATATAAACAATACATATATATATATATATATATTAAACATATATTGATAAGCGAGATTTAGAACACATGAGTGGGTGGGTTTTGACTCATGTGTGTGTGGTCGAGCCATTGTTAGTGTTTGTAAATAACTCGACATGGTTATCGAGTGTAAGCAATTTAATTTGAACCAATTTACTAAAAGTGAATTTTCACTAAATATCATTAAAATTTATCGAGTGCAAAATTTGACGTAAACTGAAATAACACGTAAATTATTATGAATTGATCGGTAATGATCTATAAATACAGTAAATTGTTTAATTGATTAGTATTGAGTTGTGTTTAATTACGTAAACATAATTTTATATTAATATCTGTTAGTGGAAATAAACACCGTTCCACTATATAATTTGACTGAATTGATTGAACACCATGTTAGCAGAAATAAACACCGTTCTGCTATTATATCAGTTAGTATATGTTGTTGAAATATTACCAATTGATAATATTGAATTGTATTCATATGTCGGTTTATGCAAATTGTGTTAATAACTTGAATGTCTTCTGTTATATATTGTTGGCACTGCTAAGCCGTTTTCTATAAAGAAATGAACGAAAGTTTTTAATTGGATTAATACTGTTTGAGAAACAATTAAATGGACTATTTTCAATTAATTGTATTATTAATTTATTTAAAAGGAAAGATCAATTATAATCAGGTTAACTAGGGTTGATTTAAATCAATTGTTTAAACAGGAAACAGATTATTAAAATAATTGGGTTCAATTAATTTAATAGAAGGAGTTTTAATAAAATGATTATTTAAAGACTTGACAATGTTTCAAATTAACAAATTGGGTAGGATAATGTTGTAGTTAAATAGAGAAGTTAAAAGTGAATAAGATTATTTTCTTTTAACTTTATGAATCTTTTAATTAAGTAAACTTTAAAGATAATTTAATTACCTGAGAAAAGGAAATCAATTCGATCATTTTGATTAAATTTCCTTGAATTAATATCAAGTTAAATCGATGAATGGTTCAAAACAACATAGTTGTTTGAAAAGGATTTAAGGTTTGGGAATCAAGTGGACTTACCAATGTATGGTTTTTAATATCGAAATTCACCGAATCTTGACGATGAGAATGATTTCGATTCAAGGTCTGAGAGGTAATTAAAATACCCCAACTTGAACGGCTTTACTATTATCTGATAGATCATTTTAGTTTGTGTTCAGAATGAGTATTAGAGTTGAATATCGTTTTCAGTTATGGAAACGGATATTCGAGATTGAGATTATCACATAAGATTGATAATAAGAGTTTTGTTGCTTAATTAAAAATTATGTTTTCAAATTAATATATACCAAGTTAATATTGGAATATAAATATTTAAAGATTATTTAAATAAGGCTTAGCTAAACCAATGAAAATAAATCCGTTTATTTTAATTTATATTTGATAATTAAATCGCCGACTATTAAATCTGGACCTTTTTGTTATCATTTCCGAAGAGACCGAAATCTAAATTCCACTTCGATTTGATATACATGTTACGAGTCAAAGATTTTGTTGAATACCATTGAAGACGGAGTATTGCAAGGGCTGTTCTGTCAATCCTAGGTAGAAATTGCCTAAGACGGATTTACAGAATAGTGCCTTCGGTTTGTCCATTCCCAGGATAACTTGTATGGACGAATATCTGACAGAGTATGCCTCACCAATCACATACATTGATCTCTTCAAACGTATTTATGTGGTGGTAGAGGAATTTGTTTCTCTTGCTTTATACCTGTAATATATTTTTTGGGAAGTCAATTAGTGGTTGGCGGTATTGACGATGTGGCATTCAAAGAAATGATTTGTCAAAGGTTAGTTCAGCTTCAAGCCTCACAATCGGGAAATGACAAAAATTGGACAGGCAGCATGGTTATGTGGGTCGCTCCCATTAGGGTGTATTGTCACCATTTAGAGAATATTCATTTTGTTACTTTTTTCACTTATGTATCTCCTAGGAACGGTTATATTGCCAGAAACCATAAGGTGACAGTTATTCGATACACTTAAGAGAATTGAGTGGTTGGTCATATGTGGCCAGGTTGCAAGATGTTCTTATTAAACCCAGTGTATTCCCCTCTAGAGATACACTATCAGAAGGTGGTTCCATACCTTGTCATAGTTGGAAATCCATTATCCAATAAGCGCTTGCGGTTTTTGATTGTATACTATATATGTAGAGCGTGATATGCAAGTGTTCTGCTAGATAGCTATTTATTTGTATTTAGACACTAATATAATATCAAAATAATACTGATTTCAGAATGTTTTGGGGTATCGTAAGGTAAAAACCATCCATGTTTATGTGTGGATCGGTCTTACGATTATCTTTTCTTTTCAAAACATTTTGAAAGTTAAACCAAGGATTCTGGATTCTCATAAGGGAAAAACCCGTTCCGTTTTTACGGCGTGGTCTTATAAGATATCCTTGATTGGAATTAAGCTTTTTTAATATCGTTTACTCATACCAGTCCCATGACTGACCCGGAGTTTATATTTCTATGTTTTCCTAAAATCTTGAGTGTCCAAATTTGTACGGGCTGTTAAGTAGTTTAGGATTTTACACATTTATGTGGAGGAGCTTGGAGCAGGAGGCTTCAACGTTAGATATTTAGAGTTTATTTCTGATGTATTGTACATGTGATGTACTCTGATGATGTATGTAAGTTCAAATCCAGTCTGTATTTTAAAAAGGGATTTTAAATATACTATATTTTTTTCTGCTATGATTGTAAGATTCTGTGTTGTTGTTCAGTTCTATCTTCTATCTAATTTCTTCTATTCTAAATCTTCTATCTTTCTATTCTCATCCTCTAGCTTCTTACTATTAATGATTCGTATTTTTGTGCAATTTGGGTTGGACGTGAGTTGTATTCAGTCAGCTCAAATAGTACGGATTTGTGAGTCGTTACACCTATGCTCTTAAAACCTTCCACGATCCTCTGTTAGATCAAAACCGACTTACCAAAATCAAAGAAAGCAAATTGAGGACAAAATTCACTGTTGAATTCAACTGCGGTTCGATGAGGTATTTGTGAACTGAATTTGAGAACTTAAGTTTAGTGAAGGCGGAATTTGGTACGATTCGACGTAAGGCGAGGCCAGTGATGGTTTCAAGTTGTTTTCGATTTGTAGATTTGGTCTACGTTTGTGATTTTGGTTTGGTGTTAGCGATTTGGTGGAGGTATGACGTGATAAAGGGGGAAGGAGGATTTGAGAAGCTGGGATGCTACGATTACGATGGTTCACGTTGGACGATCTGAGTGGTTTTGGTTGTTTCAGTTCACTGATTTGTGAGGTAGAGGGGTTGTGTTGCAGTAAGGTGTATCAGGGGTAATGACGGTAGACTGACAGTTGAAGGTTGGTGAAAGCAGTTTAGGGTTTGTGGTTTTTGCTGAAGGCTGGTGGAGATTGTTCTACTGTTTTTAGATGGGGAGGAGTGACAATCGACTATGTGTGGAAAATGGTTGTTGGATGTCTGCCAGGATGGTTTGTTATAGGTGACTGAAGGTGACAAGTAGTTGTATGGAAGGCCGGAATTGATGGAGCTTAATGATAGGTTCGGATGTTGGTTGATCTTGATGGGAAGTAATTGTATGAAGGCAGTAGTATGTACTGAATTGATGATATGGTTAGTGGATCTTGGTTGGGCTTAAGTTATGGTGTGGCTATTGTGTTGGGGAGGATGGACTTTGTGGTATAAGGTGATTTGTAGAGGTTTTTGTAAGTGATGGATGTAGTGAATGGTGAAGTGTTTGTTGTAGAAGGGAGATGCAGAGGTTTGCGTTAGAAACTATTTATGTGGTGGATCTTTGTAGAGGCAGTGGATGAAATGTGGTTGAAGAGGGGATAAAGTGCAGTGTATGGTAAGATGAAATGCAATGTTGGCTGAAACAGTTTGTGTGGTATGAAAGTGTAGGTGTACAGTTGTGAGGATTGTCTTTGTCAGGTGGGTGAATGTATGTCGCAATGCTGTAGTAGTTTTGGGGAGGGGGGTCTGAGCTGTGGTGCTCAGGACTATTGCAAGCAGAGTGGTGGTTGTATGTTGGTGGTGAATGAGATTTGTGGCTAGTATATAGGATGTTTGGTGAGTTGAAGTACATGGAGTATGTGGAAGGAAAGTGATGACATTTGAATGAGGTCGTGGAGTATGTTGAACTTGGACTAGGTTGTGAGGTGGTAGTGGTTTTTGATATGTGGTGAATGTCGAAGCAGTGGGTGGAGTTTGATGGTTTGAATAGGTGATTGGTGAACGAGAAGATTGTGGAGTGATTTTGAATAACTTGGAATGTAATAGAGCGGGAAGAGATGCACTGTATGACAGAAATAACAAAAGAAAATTGAAATGTAAATGTAATTGCTATGTAATGATGTGAATATTTTATATGTGTATGTTCGAGTGAAACTTGAAATCTGCTTTCCTTTTGTAGAAAGAAACTTGTGATACGCTAAATGTTTGTGTAAAAAAAAGTAAAAGCACAAGGCAGAAATCTGAACTAAAGGCAAATTAAATATTATGTAAAACAGAAACTAAACAGAAAAGAATAGAAGTCTGATTTTTTTTTAAATGAAAATGAACAACAAAACACAAAAACTAAGAACATATTTTTTTTAAAGAACGCAAAATGAAGATAAAAATAATTTGAAGAGTAAAATCAAAATTAAAATTACTTTCCACGGAAACGGCGCTAAAAACTTGTTCGACGACGAATGTTCTATCAATTAGAAATTCGTCACAAAGTGTATAAACCGCAAGCGCACGGCGTACACTTGTAGTACGTAGCGAATACGGGTTAATCCACGGAGAAAGAAATAATTTTAGATTCTACTCTATCAAATTAAAACAATGCTAGGAAAATGTTAGCTACAACTACAACTAAACTTAAAAATTAAGATTGGTAAAAATTATGAGATTAAATGACAACTTAGAAATAAATCCACTTTCTAGATCATATATTTCAACAAATTATGATCTCTCTATTTTGGTCACAAGTATGATTAGTTGATTGATGTGTTTATCTTAAACATGGCATATTTGTGCTATTAATTAGGCGAACATAAGCCATCAAACTTTAACACAACCACTTTTTTAACTCTCAAGAAAATGACAAAAAGATGAAAATCAAATCTATTTTAAGCATGGCCTATTAACTGTTGTTTAGAAATATAAGCCATTAAATTTCAATTTAAACAATCACTTCTTTGTCATAATCATATTTCCATTAAGAGAAAAAAGAGAACATAAATGATCATAATATGTTGAAGCTACATGATAAGAGAGCTTCATTACCCCTAAGTTATATGGGCTTAGCTTCTAATACTTGCAATCATATTAACAACTGTAGCATGCAATATGAAAAAAGGAAAAAGAGAGAAAAATGAAGGAAAAACTATTCTACTTGTTTAAAATTAAAAAAAAAATCTACACTATAACAAGAAGTGAAAAAACATGTAAATAAAAGAGAACTAATTAACATTGCATTAAAAAAATGGAAGTTACGTAGAAAAAGAAATGGCTAAGTAGACATTAAAGATAAAGAGAGCTTTGATCCTCCAAAACTAAACAAACTAAAAGAGAGGATCCGTTTACATGACATAAATGGGTATTTATACATGCTCTAAAACCCTAATTACTGTTGTTGGGCACTACCAAAAAGACCCACTTCATGAATCTTCATCTATGCTCATCGAAGTTTCTCCCCTCAAGGAAGAAGGGATGGATTTTCCAAAAGCGGTCTTCTTTCTTCCGACCATTGAATCTTCTCTTAAGTAAAAAAGGAAAGTTCTTCAACAGAAATTGTAGATCTGGCCCTTGAATCTATTGAAGATTCCAATAGCGAAGTCGGATCTGCTTGGGTTCTCTCTCAATGAAAGCACCAAAATGTTGATATCCAAAAATGGACACCAACACCCGATGTGATGTGAATCGCGTGATAGCACCAGCATGGGTCTCTCTAGGCCAGGAATATGATAAAAAATATTAGAATATAGATAGCAGAAAAGTAGATAACACACAATATTTTATAGTGTTTCGGCCGTTAACGAGACCTATGTCCACTTTTTCTTTTATTGATGATTATTCTAGCTAGTTGATTACAATAGATCAATAGATTACAAATTACTATGTAGATAAAAAGTAATTTAGAGGAGGAGATTAGATTCCATGAAGAAGATATAGGCGGAGGCATATTTATTTGCTATCATGGAAGCCATTGATGGGAGGTAAGAGTTGAAGAATAATTTCGGCAGCGTAAGGGTAGCTAGAAGTGGAGACCCCCTTTCAATGAAGTCGACCCTCTTTTGAAGCATGGGGATTCTTTGGTGAAGATTAAGAGGGATAGCTTCATTCAAAATATGATATGAAATTTCCCGCATGGTATTAATATTTATTAGGGGAGAGTACTTCACTTCTGGTAAGTCTCACCGGTCTTATGGCAACATCTGGAATAGAATCGAATAGAAAAGAATCTATTTATTGACCGGCTTTGGTTGAGCAACCGCGACATTTCTTGAACGGCCACAACCTACATAGCTCGCCTCCTCTTTTCAAGGAAGTGAGTCTCAGAACATATGTAGTTCTCGATCCATTTTTTGACCCAGTTCCTGTACTTTTGAAGAATGAATTCCAGAAAGTACTCTGGTGGAAGAGGCCCTCCCCTTTCGGTATATGTGTTTGCCATTATTCTTAAAGAAGATTCAGAACCTGACCGAGGACGTCAAGCGCATATGAAAAAGTCTCAGACATTTGGCCGTACACAAATAAATCATGGTAACAGAAGTTTATATAACTAAAATCATGGTCTGGAGTGAACATAAGGCCCGTAATGCGGGATGAATCAATCCCTTAGGGCCCCAGCTTTGTCACAGAGGGCGTCCAACTTCTATGCGATCCCTTCTATCAGTATATCGTCAACCATGTCTTCCATGTGCTCCATGGCGTTCTCCCTAGGTTTCGTAGTCAAGTAGTCATAGTTTTGTACGTTGCAGGGTTTGAAATGCTATGTGTAACGTCAGGCCTAAGCCAAACAAAATAAAAGAAGTGATTTCTAACTCTGTCATAGTCATATCATAAGTCATAACGGAAACTAATAATATGTGAGAAATTCAAATTGATAGTTTGGACCTTCCTATACCTATAGTAGTAAACTACGTATACTAGGCCAAATTGAATATAAGACTGGAAGACGAATGAGATCAGAAAGGCCATTATTATGGCAAATAATGCAATAGCTTTGGTTAGAGCAAAGCCCAAAATGGCATAACCAAATGATTGTTTTGCCAATGAGGGATTTTAAGCCACTCCATGAATCAAAGAACTGAACGAGTTTCCTATACCGACTGCGGCTCCCGCTGAAGCAATTGTAGCAGCTCCGGCACCTATTAATTTAGCACCTTCTAACATGGGAAAATCCATTCTTGTCGCGCTTCATGATTCACGATTTTCTTTATATACTCTTTATTCTTTTACGAAATTTCTAGTTGGATGAACAGATCGCTCCTAAAGGTTTAATAAGACATTAGATTCTCATTCATCAATAACTCGACTTCCTCTCACATGGAAGGGTCCGAAAGAAGAGGAAAAGGAGTTCACCTCAAATCAAGGCAACGCGCACTCAATCCATCTATCCTGTCTGATTGAGAAATTAGGTTCCAGAGTTCCGACCTATAAAGGAGTGAAACCGTTTCAAAAGACTCATAAGGTAGGGCGTAGTGACTACTCAGATGAAAGCTTCGGAGGAAGCATGGTGTTAAACGAGGTCGGTGAAGCATACCTTCCATCCAGTGCTATGTTTGCAAGAGAAGGTGTGATCGTAGGAGCTTAACTTGTTGCTGGTGGTTTGAGACCGCTGCTAGGGAAAAAAAGGTGTGGTCCTATCCGCTTTTAGAGTTGTAACAACCCGTATTTTCAATAACCTGTTATAACGTAAATCGAGGCAGAATTTAATTTATAAGTCTGAATCAAGGGAAACAGGCTATGCCATTGCGTTCGTCTCGGAAAAATACGCGAAATAGAGTCCGAGTTTTCGAAAATCGGAGTCCGTATGACCCGATTAAGCCCCAATGAAGTTTTCAGAAAATTTCAAGTTCAAAACAGATTTGAATTTCAAGTTCAAATTTCGGATTTCGGGCCTGGAAGGCTAGGCGGGAAATTTCCCGCCAAGCCAACCAAGTCGACAGGCCTGTCGACTTGGTTGGACCCAAGTCGACAGCCCTGTCGACTTGGCTGTCGACTTGGTTCAGCCGGGCAGTTTTGCCTGGTGCACCATTTTGGGGTTTTGGTTAGGTTTTGGGGCCAGATTCGGTTTTAAGGGCTGAGATTGGAATTAGGGTTTAATCCTAAGGTTGAAACTAATCCTAATCTCTATAAATAAGCCCCTAACCTAACCCTAAATCATCATTATTCATTCAAGTAACTAAACTATGGCAAAATCATTCCTCTCATGGCCTCCACTCTCTTCATAAAATTCCTAAGTTATTTCTATGAGAGATTTTCCATGCATACAAGTGTTTTCAAGCTTGTATGAGTGTCATTAGCTTGCATTCAAGTCAAGTTTCCATATTTACATCATAAAGCAAGGGTTTTGATCATTTTTGCTCAAGGGTTTTTCTATTGGAGCTTGCATTTTGGGTTTATTTGATTGCATAAGGGCTTTGTCTCAACCTATATATATTTTTGTGTCTTCATAAGCATTGTAAGCCCTTTTCTACTTTCATATTTAAACTCTAAAGTTAAATGAATGATGCAAGTTTGGTTGATCATTATGATATGCAAGTTTGCCATGATATGCAAGTTTACTATGTCATGTTATGCAAGTTTGATATGTTATGATATGCAAGTTTGCCATGTTATGATATGCAAGTTAATCATGTTATGTTATGCAAGTTTGCCATGTTATGATATGCAAGTTTATCATGTTATGATATGCAAGTTTATATGCAAGTTTGTCATGTTATGTTATGCAAGTTTGCTATGTTATGATATGCAAGTTTGCCATGTATGTTATGCAAGTTTGGGTGAATCATTTTACTCATGTTATCATGTTATGCAAGCTTACCTTGAGTATATGAACATAAAGCTTCAAGCTTTATGCTAAAGGTTGCATTTTGGCAACATGTAAGTTATCATATCTCTTATGATAACTTGCATGTGAGGCTAAATGCGAACTTATGGCCATTTCTACATGTCATTTATCACCATGTATCACCAATATGCTAAGTTTGGTTTTATGCATGTTTTTTAGGCCTAAAAATGTAATATGCAAGTATATGAACATATGTACATTTCATATGCCACCATGTTAAACTTGTGGTTTCAACACCTTTATGTCATGATTATGCCAAGTTCCCTCTTTCTATCCTTTATGCGCTATTGCGATATGTAAGCGATGGGATTGCATTTGGGGTTGGGTAAACTTAAAAGACATAAAAACATAAGATTGGGAATTTACCTATTAAGTTAGGTCTACCCATTGGGAATTTACCTATTAAGTTAGGTCTACCCAAATTCTTGAAAACTTGTAATATGTTTTGGAAACATGATGGACATGACACTTAGAAAATATAAGTGTGACCAACTCGAGGTTGGGTTGAGTTTGTAGCGTAAAACTACCCGGAACCGACCGGCTTAACTAGTTGCTACAAACAGTAGGACCCAATGTGAGAAGTTGATCATGTTGTACCTTGAGCCCGAGGTTAGACCAAGTTGTGGTGTAAAGCTACCCGGACCCGCCCGGCTTAACTAGTAACCACAACAAGGTCTAATGTGAGAGGTTAAGGCACATTAAATTAATTAATGCCTCATGATTAGGGTTAAGTCATGGTTCACTTAACACTTAACCAATTTGGGCTTGGTAGATTAATCAGGGTTAAGTCGTGAACTCATCGTTACACTTAACCAAGTTAATCCATGATTAGTAAAAGGGGTTAAACCGTACTTAACCCACTAGAAAATCCTAGCAATGGGGGTCCACTCCAGCAGTAATCCCAAGTTTGTATCATTAAGACCCTAGGGACTAGGCTAGGGTGGGGGCACGATTACTGGACTTGAGGTAAGTGACCAAAAACGACGACAGAGTGGTACGCCGATGTAGTTCCGGACGGACTATGGTCGTGCACGTAGTCCGTATTTGGAGAAGTCAAGCATGGGTACCAGTAGATCGAGACTGTGCACTTATGTTTATGGTGTCCAGGGGTTGACACCCTAGGGCTTGATACACCCGACGGGAGACCCGGCACAGTCTGACTACAATTATATTTGGGCCGTATTGACACCAACACGTGACGAGTTAGGCTTATAGGGAGCCGATCGACTAGACCGTTTGGTTGGACCTCGTATTAGGGTCACTTCATGTTATTGGACCTCGTATTAGGGTCACTTCATGTTATTGGACCTCGTATTAGGGTCACTTCATGTTATTGGATCTCGTATTAGGGTCACTTCATGTTATTGGACCTCGTATTAGGGTCACTTCATGTTATTGGACCTCGTATTAAGGTCACTTCATGTTATTGGACCTCGTATTAGGGTCACTTCATGTTATTGGACCTCGTATTTGGGTCACTTCATGTTATTGGGCCAAAGCTTGGGCCAAGGGATCAATACTTGTTTATTCAAGTCATGTTAGCTTGCTAGTACACCTGTGGTGCAAAAACCTTAAACCTGATTATGCGATGACACCTTTATCTACCTTGTTGGTTAATCATCATGCTAGTATGTTGTTATCCTTATGTTCATCCCTGCTTCTCATGCCAGTTAACTTTATCAGTTTACATTGATTGTAGTAGGGCTTACTCAGTCTTTTTGATTGACCTGTTTTTCTTTCGCCTCTTTTCTTCCGTTTCCCCCCCCCCCCCCAGGTTCTCAGGGTGGGAATATTGGAGCTTAGCTTGGACTTCTGATTGCTTGCTTGTGGGATTTTAGCTCATGTACGGTCTTGACATGAAGCTAGCTATGGTTATCACTTATTTTGGGGATAGTACTTATGTATTTCAGTTTTTCAGTGATGTTGTTTTTATCTAGACTTGTGTATTTGGAAAGTTGACATTATGTGTACCAGACTTGTTTTGAAATAGTTTGAAATCTTCCGCTGTTTTACTTATCTTATTTACTCTGTTTACATATATACATATGTTCTTGTTCTACCTTGATATATCATGATGCATGTTTACCTGATTCAAACGCCCCTCCAAAGTCAGAGTGCTTGCAAGAGCCACCCTGGCGGAGGCGGGGTGTTACATTTGGTATCAGAGCATATGGTTTACGAGAAGCAACAAAAAGGTTTTTAGAAAACTTTTGGAAAACTATTTTCAAAACCAAGTATAAAGTATTTTCCCAAAGAAAAGTCTAGTTTATTTTAAAGGCTATTCCCCAAAAAGCCATTAGCAAAATTCCTTCGTTTTTCTCCATTCTGAATCTATCTTTTTCTTCGTTTTCAGTATGGCCAATAACTTTGCCATTCCGGAGGGAGTACACGTACCTGTTTGGTATAGGAGACTTTTGGAGGCTAGGGCGACCGAAGCCGGCCCCACCGATGTTCCTCCTCCTCCTCCTCCGGTAGTTAATGTTCCTCCTCCTCCTGTCGCTGAGGTTCCTCTTCCTCCTCCCCTCAGCATCCACAAGCGGATTTTGCGGAAACTTGTAAGAACTTTAAGACGATGGGTGGCAAGAATTTCATTGGAACCGAGACTTATGTAGAGGCAAGGAATTGGTTGAAAAAAACCGAAGATCTTTTCGCCTTCTTTGATATAGATGACCGTAGGAGGGTTTTATTGGCAGTGTGGTTGCTAAAGGAAGAAGCTGCACATTGGTGGGTGGTCACCACCGCTACTAGGCCAATTGAGACTTGGAATGACATTCGGGGAAAGTTTGGACTAAGGTTCCTATCACTGAAACAAGGGGATATGACTATTAGGGAATACATAGATAAGTTTAATCAACTGGCTCGGGTCGGTTTAGACTTGGTTAACACAGCTCAGAAGAAGGCCCTATACTTTGCTCTAGGATTAAACGAGCCATTACATGGTTTAGCCATGTCGCATATACCCTTGGGGGCAACTTTCGAGAGTTTGGTGAATATGGCCCTACTCAATGAAGAGAATAGGAGTGACAAGAAGGAGGTCAAGATGAATGAGTCTCAAAACAAGGAAACGGGGCCCAAAAAGGAAATGAAAAGGAAGGAGGAGAAGTCTAAAGATAAGAAGGAAAAAAGGTGCTTTACTTGTGGAAGCTTGACTCATCTAAACAAGGATTGCAGAAAAAGGAAGGGCACTTGCTTTAACTGTGGAGAAATGGGACACTTCACTAGGGATTGCCCGAAGAAGCAAGGGCAAGGCCAGGGTCAGACTCAGCGTGCTGGACCTTCGGGAGGGCAAGTTCATGCTCTCAATGCCGCTCCAGTTCCCGATCGAGGTAGTATTTCTGTTGAAAGTCTTGTTTACATTACTGATTTTCCTGTTCGTACTTTGTTTGATTCTGGTGCATCGCATAGTTTATTTCATCTGGTTTAGTTGGAAGTTTGCACCTAAGTACTAGTCTAGTTAATGATCCCGTGTGTGTTTCAAATCCAATTGGGGGTTCCGCCCATTTGTCTATTATCTACGTGGATTTGAAAATCTCTATCTTGAGTATAGAATTCTCGCGTGATGCGTATATTCTCGGTTTCATGGGGTATGGGTTGATTTTGGGCATGGATTGGTTGTCCAGTTTTGGGGCCATTCTTGATTTTTGAGCATAGGGTTGAGAGGCTCATGACTCGCCTCGGTAATACCCTAAAAATTTCTAGTAACCCTATGAGTCCCGTCATGTTGTGTTATCTTGAATCCCTCAACTCGTCTATCGATAGTTTGCAATCGGTGAGGGTGGTCCGAGAATATCCTGATATCTTGGGTGAAGTGAAGGGGGTTACCCTTAAACGAGAGATAGATTTCCGCATTTATCTGGTTGATAATGCCAAGATAGTTTCGTGGCCGGTTAGGCACATGGCCCCGCAAGATGAGAGTTAAGAAAGCAAGTCAAGGAGTTGCTTGAGAAGAACTTCATTAGATGAAGTATATCTGAATGGGGAGCGCCTGTAGTATTTACTACCAAGGCAGATGGTTCTCTTCGACTTTGTGTTGATTATCGTGAGTTAAACAAAGAGAATAGACAACCATTGCCAAGGATCGATGATTTGTTTGATCAGCTTGTAGGAACATCTGTTTTCTCTTGATCTTGCTACTGGATTCCATCAGCTCAGAGTAGTTGAGGATAGTATAGACAAAACTGCGTTCAGAACTCCAGATGGATTCTTAGAATGGCTGGTCATGCCATTCGGTTTGACTAATGCACCCGCCTACTTCGTGGACTTGATGAGTAGGGTGCCTAGGGAGTTCCTGAACAAGTTTGTGGTAATCTTTGTAGACGATATCCTGACTTTCTTAAAGAACGAGGAAGAACATGCTAGACATATCAAGGAGGTGATGGATATGCTTAGAGCGCATCAGTTGAAAGCCAAGTCCTCCAAATGTCATTTTGGAGAAAAAGGAGTTAGATTTCTTGGGCACATAGTTTCTAAGCAAGGCTTAGTGGTGGATCCTGCTAAAGTGGTCGCGGTTCAAAACTGAAAAGCTCCGACGAGGACAATTGAAGTAAGAAGTTCTCTCAGTTTAATTAGTTAGTTAGCGTCCCTTGAGCTTAGACCTACCCTTCTGGATCAAGTAGGGACTTCACAGAGGGAAGACCCGCAGTTAGTCGAGATCATGGACAAGTTGATTCGAGGCGAGATGATAAGTCACCTCGCTATAGATGACAAGGGATGGCTAAGACGCGATGAGAGAAAGAAGGTTCTTGAAGATGCACATCACCCGAGGAGGTGGCCGAGTTTGTCCCAAGGTGCATGTTGTGCCAACAGGTTAAAGGCCGAGTCATAGAAGCCCGGTGGGCTATTATATCCATTGGAGGTCCCCGCAATGGAAGAGGGAAAAGCGTCACGAAGGATTTCGTGGATGGACTGCCTAGATCAAGAAAGGGAATAAGAACATGTGGGTCATAGTAGGTAGACTCACGAAGAGTACTCATTTCACTCCGGTAAAGAGCGAAAGGACTGCATCATAACTAGCGACAGTTTACTTTCAAGAAATAAAGCGGTTGCACGGGGTTCCCTAAAGGATAGTTAGTAACCATGACTCAATTTTCACTAGCCAGTTTTGGAATAGTCTACGGGAAGTCATGGGAAAGCGACTGAATCTAAGTACGGCCTATCATTCACAAGCGAATGGTTCATTTCGTTCAAGCATGAGTTATAGAAAATTACGTTAGTAAGAGCAATTGGCAAACGTGGATTGGTATTTTCAAGAAAAGTTCTGCTGCGTGGAATACTTTATAGTAGGTAAACGAGATCCAGGATTCACTGGTGAATTTTGGAGAGCTTGCATGAAACCATGAGGTCATAGTTATGTTTAAGCCAAGAATGATAGAAGAGTAAGTAAAAGACGGTCAAAGCACAGTGGAGTTAAGCTCAAGGAAATGTGGCTTAGAAGACTGAAGGCTAGATACGCGCATCATATCTCTTTTTAAGAGCATATCCTTGATCCTTGTTTTCCTGTGGAACTTACTCGCATGTTATCTTTTTACGTATATCCTCTCGGACCCATTCTCGGTCCTATTTCTGTCGGGAGGTATGACTTATTGGCTAGTAATACATGTCAGGGTTTGAAGGGGTCCGTTAGGTTGACTAAACCTTTTGGGCTTTTATAGGATTGGGGTTAAGTTAGGAAGGGATTTCTTGTAATCCAAAAGGAGTATATCTTGCTTATCTTCCCGATCTCTTTGTAGCATATCTTTCTTTTGCTATCCATGTTTGTCTTGTTTATCTTGTTATCATGTTAATCTTGTCATGAGAACCTTAGGTAGAAACCCTTTGGATGAAACATGTGTTTGAAACATGTTATGCTTGATGTTTGCAAGTGGTTGCAAGTGTTTGCAAGTGGTTACTCGTGGATGCATTATACACATTAGGCACTAGATCGGCTCACACACTCCTCATATTGCATATGCATGAGTGTTTACGCTTATTCATGGATGAAAATTTTTGTGTTATCACATGGATGTTGCATATGGATGTATGTTATGTGCACACATATAGATGTTATACATTATATTAGGAATTGCATACATATGGATTCATTTCACTAACATAATTTGCATTGATGATATTTGCATTAGATAAGTACATATACACACACCTTTGCATATGTTCATACAACATTTAGAATCTTGTAAGGACAATGATTGCTCATGGATGATGTTTTGAGTAGATGGATGTTGGATGGTAGGATACGTTCTTCCTAACTTGAAGATTTCGGGGACGAAATCCTTTAAGGAGGGGAGAATGTAACAACCCGTATTTTCAATAACCTGTTATAACGTAAATCGAGGCAGAATTTAATTTATAAGTCTAAAACAAGGTAAACGGGCTATGCCATTGCGTTCGTCTCGGAAAAATACGTGAAATAGAGTCCGAGTTTTCGAAAATCGGAGTCCGTATGACCCGATTAAGGCCCAATGAAGTTTTCAGAAAATTTCAAGTTCAAAACAGATTTGAATTTCAAGTTCAAATTTCGGATTTCGGGCCTGGAAGGCTAGGCGGGAAATTTCCCGCCAAGCCAACCAAGTCGACAGGCCTGTCGACTTGGTTGGACCCAAGTCGACAGCCCTGTCGACTTGGCTGTCGACTTGGTTCAGCCGGGCAGTTTTGCCTGGTGCACCATTTTGGGGTTTTGGTTAGGTTTTGGGGCCAGATTCGGTTTTAAGGGCTGAGATTGGAATTAGGGTTTAATCCTAAGGTTGAAACTAATCCTAATCTCTATAAATAAGCCCCTAACCTAACCCTAAATCATCATTATTCATTCAAGTAACTAAACTATGGCAAAATCATTCCTCTCATGGCCTCCACTCTCTTCATAAAATTCCTAAGTTATTTCTATGAGAGATTTTCCATGCATACAAGTGTTTTCAAGCTTGTATGAGTGTCATTAGCTTGCATTCAAGTCAAGTTTCCATATTTACATCATAAAGCAAGGGTTTTGATCATTTTTGCTCAAGGGTTTTTCTATTGGAGCTTGCATTTTGGGTTTATTTGATTGCATAAGGGCTTTGTCTCAACCTATATATATTTTTGTGTCTTCATAAGCATTGTAAGCCCTTTTCTACTTTCATATTTAAACTCTAAAGTTAAATGAATGATGCAAGTTTGGTTGATCATTATGATATGCAAGTTTGCCATGATATGCAAGTTTACTATGTCATGTTATGCAAGTTTGATATGTTATGATATGCAAGTTTGCCATGTTATGATATGCAAGTTAATCATGTTATGTTATGCAAGTTTGCCATGTTATGATATGCAAGTTTATCATGTTATGATATGCAAGTTTATATGCAAGTTTGCCATGTTATGTTATGCAAGTTTGCTATGTTATGATATGCAAGTTTGCCATGTATGTTATGCAAGTTTGGGTGAATCATTTTACTCATGTTATCATGTTATGCAAGCTTACCTTGAGTATATGAACATAAAGCTTCAAGCTTTATGCTAAAGGTTGCATTTTGGCAACATGTAAGTTATCATATCTCTTATGATAACTTGCATGTGAGGCTAAATGCAAACTTATGGCCATTTCTACATGTCATTTATCACCATGTATCACCAATATGCTAAGTTTGGTTTTATGCATGTTTTTGAGGCCTAAAAATGTAATATGCAAGTATATGAACATATGTACATTTCATATGCCACCATGTTAAACTTGTGGCTTCAACACCTTTATGTCATGATTATGCCAAGTTCCCTCTTTCTATCCTTTATGCGCTATTGCGATATGTAAGCGATGGGATTGCGTTTGGGGTTGGGTAAACTTAAAAGACATAAAAACATAAGATTGGGAATTTACCTATTAAGTTAGGTCTACCCATTGGGAATTTACCTATTAAGTTAGGTCTACCCAAATTCTAGAAAACTTGTAATATGTTTTGGAAACATGATGGACATGACACTTAGAAAATATAAGTGTGACCAACTCGAGGTTGGGTTGAGTTTGTAGCGTAAAACTACCCGGAACCGACCGGCTTAACTAGTTGCTACAAACAATAGGACCCAATGTGAGAAGTTGGTCATGTTGTACCTTGAGCCCGAGGTTAGACCAAGTTGTGGTGTAAAGCTACCCGGACCCGCCCGGCTTAACTAGTAACCACAACAAGGTCTAATGTGAGAGGTTAAGGCACATTAAATTAATTACTGCCTCATGATTAGGGTTAAGTCATGGTCCACTTAATACTTAACCAATTTGGGCTTGGTAGATTAATCAGGGTTAAGTCGTGAACTCATCGTTACACTTAACCAAGTTAATCCATGATTAGTAAAAGGGGTTAAACCGTACTTAACCCACTAGAAAATCCTAGCAATGGGGTCCACTCCAGCAGTAATCCCAAGTTTGTATCATTAAGACCCTAGGGACTAGGCTAGGGTGGGGGCACGATTACTGGACTTGAGGTAAGTGACCAAAAATGACGGCAGAGTGGTACGCCGATGTAGTTCCGGACGGACTATGGTCGTGCACGTAGTCCATATTTGGAGAAGTCAAGCATGGGTACCAGTAGATCGAGACTGTGCACTTATGTTTATGGTGTCTAGGGGTTGACACCCTAGGGCTTGATACACCCGACGGGAGACCCGGCACAGTCTGACTACAATTATGTTTGGGCCGTATTGACACCAACACGTGACGAGTTAGGCTTATAGGGAGCTGATCGACTAGACCGTTTGGTTGTACCTCGTATTAGGGTCACTTCATGTTATTGGACCTCGTATTAGGGTCACTTCATGTTATTGGACCTCGTATTAGGGTCACTTCATGTTATTGGACCTCGTATTAGGGTCACTTCATGTTATTGGACCTCGTATTTGGGTCACTTCATGTTATTGGACCTCGTATTTGGGTCACTTCATGTTATTGGGCCAAAGCTTGGGCCAAGGGATCAATACTTGTTTATTCAAGTCATGTTAGCTTGCTAGTACACCTGTGGTGCAAAAACCTTAAACCTGATTATGCGATGACACCTTTATCTACCTTGTTGGTTAATCATCATGCTAGTATGTTGTTATCCTTATGTTCATCCCTGCTTCTCATGCCAGTTAACTTTATCAGTTTACATTGATTGTAGTAGGGCTTACTCAGTCTTTTTGACTGACCTGTTTTTCTTTCGCCTCTTTTCTTCCGTTCCCCCCCCCAGGTTCTCAGGGTGGGAATATTGGAGCTTAGCTTGGACTTCTGATCGCTTGCTTGTGGGATTTTAGCTCATGTACGGTCTTGACATGAAGCTAGCTATGGTTATCACTTATTTTGGGGATAGTACTTATGTATTTCAGTTTTTCAGTGATGTTGTTTTTATCTAGACTTGTGTATTTGGAAAGTTGACATTATGTGTACCAGACTTGTTTTGAAATAGTTTGAAATCTTCCGCTGTTTTACTTATCTTATTTACTCTGTTTACATATATACATATGTTCTTGTTCTGCCTTGATATATCATGATGCATGTTTACCTGATTCAAACGCCCTTCCAAAGTCAGAGTGCTTGCAAGTGCCACCCTGGCGGAGGCGGGGTGTTACAAGAGTGATCGCAGACTTAAGCTTGAGAGTCCTCGCATCACAGCCTGCTCTTATACAATCACAACCAAAGCATTCTTTTCATAGGCAGACTAACTACTGGATACAAGATAGGGTATACTAGTTCTAAGCCTACCTTTTCTTTTCCTTACTCGCCTTCCTTCGGGCACCTTGCTTACTTTTTTATTTTTCTTAAGCTTGGCAGACTAGCTCCTAACTTCCTTGATAGAGCGATGAGCTTACTTAAATAGAGTGCTATCCTCAGTAATGACTTAAAAGAGAACCTTGCACCAGAATGAGGCTGACCCGGACTCTTACTTCGGGATAGCTGCTTTAGAACCTAACCTTATTTTTACTTCTAGGGTTTGCTGGTTCTAAAACCTGTCTCCCCTTTTTTTAGGAAGTAAGGAAGTGGATAAACCTTATAACCCTCTAGGAGTAGGAGCCAGCTAATCCCTCTATCAGTCTAACCCCGCGAGCAAGGCGAAGAGTGCCCTAGGGTCCGTCCCGGGATGCTCACTATGACCTGCTGATACTCCCGCGCAGTAGGAGCGGACTGAGTCGGTACTCGTCTACGAGAGGTGCACTCGTATGCCTTTCAAGGCTTCCTCCTAGTAAATATTCTTGGCAGAACACAACCTCTTTATGTTGCGGAACACAAACCTACTTCAGATCCTCTAAAACATGTAGATCTATTAGACTACAAATAAATTGGTAGCAAGAGAACTGTCCACCACTAAAGCACCTACAATAATCAGTAATAATCAGTCTACCTATGGTACATTGTAGAGAGACGTTCGACTCCACGTGTCCGCGAAAGAGTTCCGAAGTAGCAAGACGAGTGAATGAAGGCACTGTAAGCGGTAGTGAATGCTCGTTCCATGGAGACAAACCCCTCCGGCGTAAACGTTCCTTCATTATAGACTGAACTCGCTGTGAACCCTTTCGATTATGAGTAGCGGGTGGTGCTTTATGTTGATACATGCCCCCCTTTACTTGATATTCTTTTAGGAAAGCGCTAACGCCCTTTTAAATCTCCATCCAGGAACAACGACCATATACAAGAAGGCATCTAGGAGACCCTGAGTCCTTCAGTAAATGATTGCCTAGCTAGCGCATATCTATTTTTGAGCAGTGGCCTTTGTTCACATCTGGGTTCCATCGAGGCTAGCTACTGCTTCCTCTTGTTGCGAGAAATCGAGTTGCAGCACATGACGAGTGCCCATCTTTCCCGCCACTTTCATAAAGACCCATCGTGATCACGACGAAAAGTAATTAAGCTTGATCTGGATATGGGAAAGCACAAATGTCTGATTGTTCCCAATATGAAGATGTATGCATGATAATTTGAGAATTTTGGGTTATTGGTTAAAACATGTAAAAATAGCCCTAATTATTTCACGTATATTTAAACATTATTAATTAGTTTTAATTAACTACTACAAAAACCCTAATTACTTGATTGAACAAATGAAGCCCACTTACTTCTTCTTTCTTCTCCAATTACCAGTTCGAAGCTATGCTCTAAAATTCCTCCATTAACACAACTTTCATCCCATCGTTCTCCCCTATTTCTTCATGAGATTACAAACCCACCATCAACATTATTCTCGTCTTCCAAATCTCTTTCTTCTCCATGCCAACAACTTAAACTCGCACACACCATATAAAATTGCGTTCTCTAGCCTCAACTCACGACTTCTAGTATTTATGTCGACACTTTTAATTTTATTAAATCCTTAAAAATTCATACTAAGCTCTAATAGATGCCACAATCATGAATCTAACACCCAAAACTCCAATCGAATCCTAAAACTCCCCTAGGACATAACCCTATGTCACAATGTAAACGAAGACAGCGAACAAACATGGTTCGAACGGAGAAAAAATTACACGAGATCAAAGAGAAACTTGTCACGAACCCAAATATATTTATTTCATAATTTTTATAGTAGTATTAAATTGCTTAAGATTTTTCAAAATCATTTATTACAACAAAAATACCCTATTACAACTTCCATTTTACAATGGGCATTGGCTTCCCGTTGTAATAGAATGCTATTACAATGGTCATTTTATGGACCGTTGTAATAGATCTATGTATAACACCCTTTTTATAACAGGCACAGGCTGCCTATTGTAATGAAATCTTATTACAATGGTACGGACAGTTGTAATAGATGTCATTTACAACACTCTTTATACAAAGGGTAATGACTCCCCGTTGTAACAGAATTTTATTACAACGATCATTTCAGGCCCGTTGTAACAGATGTCAATTTTATTACGTTCACAAAATGTCTGTTGTAATAGATGTCTATTTTACAACGGTTACGAAATTCCCGTTGTAATAGGTGCCGATTTTCGATGGTCAATAATTAATAATTAAGGTACTACCATAAAATTAATACTAATTATTTTTTATTATTTAATAATTAATCATTAATCATATATTAGTAATTACTAATCATTAATGATATTATATTATTTATTAATATTTAATAATTAATCATTAATAATATTATCTTCATTTATAACTTATAACAATTAATGATTATTAATAAATAATCACTAATTACTAACCTATATAATAAAGTAGGACAAACCAAGAGACAAAAAGCGGTCCAGATCTAATCTGTCAACTTATATGTAGCGGCTACTAAGAAAACACGTAAGAGTATCTTCAAACGGAGCAGTTTTCCATCGCATTTCTCACACCACGTCTTCTTCCACATCTCTCAATCTGTTTCCCCTCTCTTTTCTTCTGAGTAAACTGAAAAAGTAATTTTACTTTTTAACTTAAAATATCGTTACGTCTCAGATCCAAATCGAGACCATCTTCGATCGCTTCACTGCTTCGTTGATTTGTTTTCAAAATGCTAACCTACAAATAGTTCTATTCTTTTGTTCTTATGTATTTAGATATAGTTTTCTCTATTTCAGTCTGCTGTATGGTTCAATCTTTTAACCCTCGGTATGAATTGATTCTAGCGTTGTTTCCGTTTTCGTTCTAAGATTATGAGCAAATTGCAGGCTTTTGCTGCCGATGCTAACGAGTTTGCATACGTAAGTACTGATACTTCTATTTTATATGAAGTTTTCATTCCTATACTGAAGTTATAGATACGAGTAATCTGTATACATTGATGTTAATTTTTATATATTTTGGTTTTAAATCTTCATTCATATTTGTATGCACATAAGGTGTTTGTATAAATGATCCAACAAACATTCTGTTTTAACTTTTCTAACAATTCTAAGTATATAATTGCCCTGCTTATCAACTCCATTAAGACGCAAAATATGCAAACAATCGAGGTCACTGAAATCTTCTTGAAGACAATCGTGCCACTCTTCGTAGTCATCGTCGGCGTCTGCGACACAACGTTCAAAGTCAGAAAGGAGAGATCCGCTATTGATTCCGAGATCCGATGCTAGAACCTGAACTGAAAATTTATCATCACCCATTTGGATGGATTTGTTAGTGGTTTGGTTTGCTAATCAGCGATGAATACTCGATCACTGAACGATATGTTCTTCTTTTTTTATTTTTGGATTGTATTATTATTGTTGTTTAAGTTGAGTGTTCTACTATTGGTATTTTTTTAAATTAGCATTCATTGTAATACTGTGATTTGTTTCCATTTGATAACATGGCTTTCCTTCTTTAACATAGATTTGATATGCAAAGCACAAGCCGAGAATGATATAACAGCGGATACTTGGTTCTCAAAGAAGTAAATTCATTATTGGAAATGGAGTGTAGACTTTGGGAAAGAGAATCAAAGAATCGAAACACATTAGTAAACTTCATGGAATGATGGCATCTTATGATGTGAAGCTTGTTGGGTTCATGAAGAACAGTGATTTATTGCAGTCGTAGTAAACCCACCTGGTAATTTTTTTAATTTACTCCTTTACTTCACACTTCTACTATATTCAAGATTTATTGCTTTATTATCATCATCGGTTTAGTTTTTTTTTTTCAATTGATTTTATTACCATGCAATTATGAATGTTAGAAGAAGTAATGGATTAGCTTAGTAAGGCAGGTTATGGTGTTTTGTTTGGATCTGGAATTCTTTGTGTGTCGTTTATGTGTTTAACCAAATGATATCATCAATGCTTCATTTCACTTTAATTTATATATATATATATATATATATATATATATATATGTATGTATGTATGTATGTATGTATGTATGTAATAGGAGTTTAGTGTTGTTTCTGAGACGTCAGGATTTTATATATGTACAAAATATACCCATTTCAAGTCCTATTTTGGCACAACAGACTTTTTGTCTTTGCCAAATTAGTAGTCTAAATTCCATTTGAGGTTACAATAATTAATTGACGGCATAAATATTAATACTACAAAAGCTGATATGCTTTTACATTGAGCCAATATTTGCTGCATTAATGAGGTATGTGTAGAACGTTTATACTGATGCATGACATTTATTAACACATTTGCATGTATAATAACGAGATGGCACAGGTTGCATGCAAATTTAATTACATGTGAAGGTGCAGGGTTAACGCATTCTACATGAAACCAGATCATATGCCACGTGAAGTCAAGCCATCTGGATATTACATATATGTGATGGGTCCTTTGTTTTCGTCTCATTATGTTATTATAAATGCTGCCATGTAATTCTATAAGTTAGACTAATTGTTACTCCATGATTGATGTATTGGTATATGAATTCAAAAGTTTTTGTCTTATGTGTAGCATTAACATTCACGTGTATTCTTTTGGATAGCCAATTGATTTAATTAATAGCATATAAACCTACTCCATATCTTAGCTTGCAAGCAGTATAATCAATAACCTCCCCTCTTCTTTTCAAATATGTTTCCATAGCCATTGTTTGATCATTTACGCCACTTGATCAAAATAGAAATTTTTCGCTGGGAATAAAAGAACTGAACTTATATCCTACAATATTATATAAAGAAAGCTGCTACATGCGTGCCATTTAATGCATACACTATTGCATGTTGTTTTTTCATGCAGTTTTGTCTTCTTTTCTAACATACAATTACTATAAATGTGAAAAGGAGGATTGGAACGTAACACTAAACCACATAAAATTACTTTAAATCGTTATGTTTCAGTCCTTCGGAAAAAAAAATACAAAATCCTATTTATTATGTATTAAAAGAATTAATTATTAGACGTATAACCCCACATTTGTTCACATACGGTTTCCACCCACTTCTCTCATTTCTTTATATTTTTTGACTGCTTTCTATACTACAAATACTAATTTATAGAGTATAAACGCATGTTGTAACCTATACAAACTCTTCATAATATCACCTAACCTGCCATAACTTTGAACATAATGATGATATATAATTTAACCTTTCATAACTCTTTATATTCTCTTTTCATAAACTCTCCTTGATTATATTTCTTCTTACCGAATTAATAGTTTAACCTGCCATAATTTTTTACAAATCTCACATGCCTCATTTGTCACATTATACCACCATTCAACGATAAGCTTTTATATCTTACCTTCCGTCACATTGGCTTATGCTATATCACTTCCACTAAAAAAAGTACAATCAAAATCAATTAACTATTTTCCTTTTTATCGTATTGTTTTCAAAATGATTCATATTTTGAGAGAAGAATTAGAACAACTGCACTAATGTCGTCATTAATTCCTTTCATTTTACTTTTCCCTCCAAAAGGTGTCGTTAGTATTTATTTCCATACCATTTGTATTAAAATATGCTCTTTCTTAAAATATTTTCTCCTTTTACAATCGAAGATTATTCATGACATAATAGACAAATATGTCAAACTACAAAGCTACACAAATATATTATTAACATTGTGTATTAGAATCGCAGTACCATAACACGTTCTCATTTCTTCTGTAGTTTTTGAAATTCTAAGTTTAGGTGTTAAACCATGAAATGTCACTAATAATTTTTTTTTTAGCCCTCTACAAGAGTAGAGCACTCACTTTTATTAATACATAATAATTCAATAAACCATCCATAGTGTTTTCAAACTATAAGTCATATAAAAAACAAATCCAGCCGAGATCTTCATGGGAGCGATTTTAATATAGATGATAAGCATGTTTTAGAAAACTCTGATTACTATTATATAGAGAATATATAATGCTAGGGAACCACAGTGAGTGTCTAAAGTGAGATGGCTCTTTATAGGCAGGGGAGCATGATATAGTACATGAGTGACATTGTGCTTTCTACAGGTTGGAATTGGAGAATATGATCAGAGTTGAGGTGCAAATTTCAGATGATGCCTAGAGATGAGTCGGGCATCAAACTGGGACAGATCTTTGGGATTTGAAATATTGGTGCCCGTAAGTTGGAAGCTAGCCAAATGTTATAAAATGATATGTGGGTCTGAATGGAGTTGAAAGAGTAATCAAACATGTCAAACTGTATTAGTTTTACAGTTTAATGTATAATGATTCCACTTATATGATTTTGTATTTGAGATGTAGGTTGTTCATTGTGTTTTGACTTGAGTACATTTGAAGGCCATTATTGAACCATAGAAGTTGCATAAATTTAACATCAATTAAATTGGATACTAATGTGTAATATTGTAAGATATACAACAACAAAAGTTAAAACTGTGTCATCGACACGTGATACATACTATATACATTACATAATATTTAAAGTTAACCAATCCACACGCGAAGCGCGTGCCATGATCACGTTTGAAGCGCGTGTCATCATCACGCGCGAAGCGCGTGCCGTCATCACCTATGTTACCACTGTATTCCGCTCTAACAAATTACATTCACTTCCCACCTGTGTTACCACTGTATAAACCTAGTTGTCTTCTCTTTGTATGCATAAGTTTGTGTTATGCGGTTTGTGTTTTGTACTTTGTGTTTTGTACTTTGTTTTTAATTATGACACTTTTTCCCTTTCATTTATTATTCTATTGCCAACTTCGTGCATCTTTTATTACTGAACTGAAATAACTCCAACATATTACATTCATCCACTTCCAATTTACATTAAATAACCTGCGACAAATAAAAATTTAAATATACAATTACTCCACATATACATGACAGTTGACGAACGTCAATCGACGCACAAATGACTTGCACCGATCACGTACGAAGCGTGTGTCACGACCACGCACGTGCAAACTGCAATACCCCTACTCTATGCTTCCGTGCAAACTACAACACCCGTACTCTATGCTTCCGTGCAACGCATGAGTTTCCACTCGTCATTATATATAATCAGTATTCCTACAAGCTTAATTTTACTTTCCAGTTATTAGTAAGTATATTATTTTGTAATTAATATTAAATATAATAATTTATCATTAACATTAATTTATAATTAATAAATTTGAAGTAACATATGATATTTAACTTTACCAATTATACAATAATCATGAAATCACCGTTGTAATAAACGTCTGTTGCCAATTTTCGACAATCAATAATTATTAATTACAATGCTTTCTTAAAATTAATATCTATTATTTATTAATATTTAATAATATTATATTAGTCACATAATACTATTCATTAGGTAATTATAACATAATAAGAGTCTAGTATGCAATATAAGTAGAGTTTATTAATAATCGCTATTAAATAATTACTATTAAATAAATACTATTAAGCAAGCCTTACTAATAATTATGTAATTGCATTTTTTCTACTAGCTGTATTAAATATTCCTATTTACTACGACTTGATTGTACGTAAATTCAATTAAAATGAAATGCGAATTAGATGCAGTTGATTAGAATTTGATCGGAGATTAAAATTCTAATGTAAATGTAATAGAAATTAATTAGAGATGAACCAAATCAAATCCGATCAATCCCAGATAACTCGACATTTTATATTTTTCCCATTATAGCACAGGTCTATGCAATTATTTGTCCTACTTCTATGTCTAAATTTTGTTGATCCGTTTAATATTTCGTGTTTCCGCCAAATATCATTGAGTTATGCTAGAGTACCCGAAAAAGTTTTTGTCAAAAACTAAGAAATACGGGTAGATCTGGAATTCAAGAGGGGTAAGCATTGAATTTAGGAGGGTATTTGTGTAATTCAAGGGTGAACCACCTAATTTTTTTGTCTCTGGTGGGTTTTTTTTTTTTTTTTTTTTTCTTTCTGATAAAAACTTTTTTTTGTCAAAGTAGCATTTTTGAATATCATTTTGCAATAAAACTTACAGTCCTCTCTTTTCCCTTTTATTTCAAATCCAGCCCCAAACTAAATCCCAAATCTTAATCCAAATGAATCCAATTTTGATTTGATTCCTTTTCTCCTCCCCAAATCCCAGTAAAATGTTGCTCCTATGATATCCCTAAAACACCAAATTCAATGCATTTCAATTACAGAGACGAAGACAAAATTTGAATCTTGTCAATTACGTTGTCGAAGATGTGCTACCAGTCGCTGCCTCTCTCATCAAACTTGAATCCTTCCTCCGATCTATTTCAAGCTTTCTCTCGGCAACAATCGTTGACTTCTTTAACGCCGATGCTAGTTCCGACGATGGAGGCGTTATCGGCATAAATCGCTGACTTCTTCGATGTTGCTGCGACTTTTGTCGTGCATATGGTAAGAACGAAGTCTGTGCGTATGGGAAGATTTGATGGTCGTTTTATTTGGTTTTATGAGTAATCTCACGGTTATGGTAGTTTCATCTAGTTCCATTTTGTTCCATTCACAAGCATCTGGTTTTATGAGTAATCCCACGGTGATGGTTAGAATCAGTTCATTTTCTTCCACTTTGTTCCATTTACACATTTACTCTCATCTGATGAGGCATAGTTCATGGACAAAAAATCAGTTTGAATTTAGAAATGCACACAGTAGACTGTAATTCAAAGTTAGAATTGTTTGATTTGGCTAATACTAGCATATTCTTCATCGTTATTTCTTTTGTTCTTTCACTGCTACCCTGTTTTTTTACTTAAGTCACAATTGGATTATGTCTAATTCTTTCAGCCATGGATTTTTTTTTTTTTCATATATTTTTCTTATTAACATTGATTTATTTATTTCATTTTTTTTTTTTTCAGTTGGATTATGTCTAAATTTTAGAGGGTAACCCTTGGTTCAAGAAGTCGAAATGATCTGACTGTTAACTTTCTACTGTATTACCCGTTTGAGGCTCTACGTTGCTATTAGTACTCTGCTCTCTATGGTGGTAACCTGATTTGCAGAGGTAGAAGATACATCCACTTGCTGCTTTGGTATCCACTCAGGCGTTGTAACATTTTCATGTGAAGAGGATTTGTGCTCAAAAGACTTGCAGTTATCACATTTAGGGGTACATATTCATATTCAATAGCAATTTCATTTTTGATATCAATATGCATAAAAACTGGTACTTTATTGGGAAAATTATTTCGGTATCGATAGATAGTTGCACTATGGATATCTAGTATACTGTTTTGTAGTAGTTTCTTCATCAACTTTAATTGGCACACCAATATAACTTGCACTCATGGATAGAGCTTCACCAAACCGCATCTCCATGTCAAGATTGTAAGTCGTGTCTAAACATTCAAGGGGACAAATTCATTAGAAGCTTACTGAAGTAATATCTAAGTTTTTGAATGGACCGCCTGAGTTCAACTGGGTGCAAGACAATTGTGTTAATCCATGCAACTTTGAAATTCATTGAATGTTTTCTCAAGTAGATAAACTAGGCTTCAGGTCGCTTTATGTATACAAGTTTTCGATTTGTTGATGTTGCGGAGGAAGGATAGGTTTGTTTGACCATATTGTTTGCATTAAGCATTCCCAATCTTGGTATTATTGACTTGGGCCAATATCCTATCGGTTTTCTGTTAAGTCCAGAGTATAGCCGCCAATTTCCATTACCTCCATCCTTTTAGTGCAATTGATACAATCAGGCAGTTGTCAAAACAATTGCCAACTGTATCAAAAAATAGTTGATGCATTCATAATAAAAAAACCTACCATGTGAGACTGATGTCATCAGTTGTGTAACAATTGTTTAAAATTATAGAAATGTGTGCTAATTTATACTCCCTCCATCCCATAATAAGTGACGTTTTTTGACTTTGCACATATATTAAGGTTTACATTTACTACTTTCATTTTCATTTTCTGCCCTTAATTATCACACCTGTACATCATTAAAGTCTTAGATGACTTCAAACTGTAAGCTCTTTTCACTTCTTCTTTTGACTAATCCCTCCATAAGCATTCTTAAAAAAAAATTCATTCCCTCCAAATAATTTAATTCCCTCCTAAAATTTTAACATGAAAATTTCAAATTTAAACTTTTCTATCGTGTTTCCCTCCTATGTGGTCTGTATAAAGGACTACTGTAAACAGTCGACTCATTTTCCATTTTCCATTATGAATACAATACACCTTCTAGACCTAAATGAGCCTGCTCATTCTGAAGACGATCTAAATTATAAGGGAGGTATTTTTTTGTTTGTTTTATTTTCTGTGTATGGGTACATGTGTACGTGTATATATATAAGTATGTACCTTACTATTACTTGTATTTGCAAGTAGATTTCATATGTTACTTGTATTTGCAGACGATTACTATATTCCTGATTTGAATGAGCCTCCTCCACTTGATTTAAATGAGCCTCCTCCAATTGATTTAGATGAGCCTCCATGCAATGAAAGTAAGATTAAAAAAATTATATTTTATTAACATTTTTTATCATAAATTTTATTGTAAAATTAAAACTATATTTATATATTCTTAAATAAAAAATTGACTCATCTAAATATCTCTCACATAGAAATTAAAAAATTCATTATTGATAATTTATAAAATGTTTGAACGTAAATATTAATATATGTTTTTTTATTATAAAAATATTAATTGTTTTGATTTCTTTTTCCAGATGAAAATATGTCACAAAACATGATCAGGAGGAACAAGAAAAATTTAACAAATGATAAACGCCATGCTATATATCTTGCCATGTTAAAGAGGAGTGTCAATGGAAAAATTAAATGGGGCATTACAAAAAGTGTTGCAGCAGAATTTGGTGTACCAGTACGTTCAGTTCAACGTATTTGGAAACGGGCAAAAGAGTCTTCAAGCCTGGGAAAAGTTGATGTATCACATCTTAAGACCAAAAATTGTGTTCGCAAGAGAGTACAGATTGATCTTGAAAAATTTAGAAATATTCGTCTGTCTCAAAGAACAACAATTCAATCAGCTGCATATGCAATGAATGTTCCCAAGTCAACACTACATAGGCGCTACCAGGATGGTACATTAAGGAGACATAGTAACTCTATCAAGCCTTTTTTAACTGGTAAAAATATGAAAGACAGGGTTAAGTTTTGCTTGTCAATGTTGGATAAAATTCTCTCCCTCATAATCCACAATTTGTGGATATGGAGAATGTTATTCATATTGATGAAAAATGGTTCTATTTGACAAAAAAATCAGAGACCTATTATCTCCTTCCAGATGAAGAAGAGCCTCAAAGAACTTGCAAAAGTAAAAAATTTGTCTTGAAGGTGATGTTTTTAGCTGCAACTGCACGACCACGATTTGACATGCAAGCAAATGTAACCTTTTCGGGAAAGATTGGAATTTTTCCTTTCGTCATCAAGGAGCCGGCTAAGAGAAGTAGTGTCAACAGAGCTGCCGGAACCCTTGAAACAAAAGTTATGACTTCAGTTGGGAGAGAAACAATAAGGTCATTTCTTATTGAAAAAGTTTTGCCATCTATTTTTGCAAAGTGGCCAGATGGAAATTCTAAGACTATTTACATACAACAAGATAATGCAAGAACTCATCTTGACCCAAATGATTTAGAATTTTGTCAAGCCGCCTCACAACATGGGTTTGATATCCGTTTAATGTGCCAGCCAGCAAATTCTCCTGATCTAAATATTTTGGATCTTGGATTTTTCAATGCCATTCAATCCTTGCGCTATAAGGAGTCTCCGAAAACCATTGATGAACTTATCAGTGCAGTTGAAAGATCATTTCAAGTATTTACACCTAGAATGTAATATCGGATATTTTGCACCGTACAACAATGTATGGTGGAAATATTGAAAGCACGCGGCTCCAACAAGTATAATATACCTCATATAAGAAAAACTATTTTAGAGAGGCAAGGTAAGCTTCCTAGACAGCTAATCTATGAAGCAAAACTAGTAGAAGATGCACAGAATTGGTTAAATTCAAATTAGCAGTGATGAGTATTTTGTTTAGGTGGCAGTATGGTTTTACAAACTTTATGATGTTACAGGCTTGTAGCTACGTTTGTGCTTGTTAATTGTCTTTGTTTAAGCCATGTACTTGAATCACAAAACGTAAATATCAAGACACATCAATTAACAGCTTGTATCATAACCGAGCAGCAGCCATATTCGATTGAAAATTACATTCATTCAGTCATTCAACTCCTTAAACAACATAACACATTTGGAAAATAAATTTTCCACATCATAAACACAATCTGTTGAGTAGGTGTTCCAGCGTCTCCTTCTCCTTCATTATCTGGATATTCATTCAGATCAAAATCATGTTTTACATGAGTGACACAAGATACAGGATATGCATTCTTCTCTTCTTTAGCCGGCTCCACTTCTTTGGTTGGCTCCACCTTTTTACCTACGTCCATAATAGGTGGGGATTTTTTTTTTTTTTTTTTTTTTTTTTTTTTTTTTTTTGACTACAAATAAGAGATGAAAATGAAGATGAAAATAGAACACATATAGATATAGCAGTAGAACTATACAGCTTTATATAGATATACAGGAAGATGGAGGATCATACTTGAGTAGAAGTAGAAGTAATAAATATATTAACATTGGAAAAGGAATATAATTAATTGTTACAGGTGTAAATAAGAGTATAACAGGTGAACATGAATCTAGCTTACCTTGAAAACCTAAAAACGTCACTTAATACGGAATTTGAAAAAAGTCAAAAAACGTCACTTATTATGGGATGGAGGGAGTACTATATAATATCATTACTAGAGTATGTTCACAACTTCATTACTTTAATTTTTTCAAGACACCAGAAACAATCATGATAGCAGCAGTACAAAACCAGTTGCTGACTGTAAATCCACCTCGGAAATTGCAAGATTAATGAATCGTTGCCTCCTACCATATTCAGATACTCCCTCCATCCCATAATAAGTGACATTTTTTGACTTTTTTCAAATCCCGTATTAAGTGACGTTTTTTGGTTTTCAAGGTAAGCTAGATTCATGTTCACCTGTTATACTCTTATTTACACCTGTAACAATTAATTATATTCCTTTTCCAATGTTAATATATTTATTACTTCTACTTCTACTCAAGTATGATCCTCCATCTTCCTGTATATCTATATAAAGCTGTATAGTTCTACTGCTATATCTATATGTGTTCTATTTTCATCTTCATTTTCATCTCTTATTTGTAGTCAAAAAAAAAAAAAAAAAAAAAAAAAAAATCCCCACCTATTATGGACGTAGGTAAAAAGGTGGAGCCAACCAAAGAAGTGGAGCCGGCTAAAGAAGAGAAGAATGCATATCCTGTATCTAGTGTCACTCATGTAAACCATGATTTTGATCTGAATGAATATCCAGATAATGAAGGAGAAGGAGACGCTGGAACACCTACTCAACAGATTGTGTTTATGATGTGGAAAATTTATTTTCCAAATGTGTTATGTTGTTTAAGGAGTTGAATGACTGAATGAATGTAATTTTCAATCGAATATGGCTGCTGCTCGGTTATGATACAAGCTGTTAATTGATGTGTCTTGATATTTACGTTTTGTGATTCAAGTACATGGCTTAAACAAAGACAATTAACAAGCACAAACGTAGCTACAAGCCTGTAACATCATAAAGTTTGTAAAACCATACTGCCACCTAAACAAAATACTCATCACTGCTAATTTGAATTTAACCAATTCTGTGCATCTTCTACTAGTTTTGCTTCACAGATTAGCTGTCTAGGAAACTTACCTTGCCTCTCTAAAATAGTTTTTCTTATATGAGGTATATTATACTTGTTGGAGCCGCGTGCTTTCAATATTTCCACCATACATTGTTGTAAGGTGCAAAATATCCGATTTGACATTCTAGGTGTAAATACTTGAAATGATCTTTCAACTGCACTGATAAGTTCATCAATGGTTTTCGGAGACTCCTTATAGCGCAAGGATTGAATGGCATTGAAAAATCCAAGATCCAAAATATTTAGATCAGGAGAATTTGCTGGCTGGCACATTAAACGGATATCAAACCCATGTTGTGAGGCAGCTTGACAAAATTCTAAATCATTTGGGTCAAGATGAGTTCTTGCATTATCTTGTTGTATGTAAATAGTCTTGGAATTTCCATCTGGCCACTTTACAAAAATAGCTGGCAAAACTTTTTCAATAAGAAATGACCTTATTGTTTCTCTCCCAACTGAAGTCATAACTTTTGTTTCAAGGGTTCCGGCAGCTCTGTTGACACTACTTCTCTTAGCCGGCTCCTTGATGACGAAAGGAAAAATTCCAATCTTTCCCGAAAAGGTTACATTTGCTTGCATGTCAAATCGTGGTCGTGCAGTTGCAGCTAAAAACATCACCTTCAAGACAAATTTTTTACTTTTGCAAGTTCTTTGAGGCTCTTCTTCATCTGGAAGGAGATAATAGGTCTCTGATTTTTTTGTCAAGTAGAACCATTTTTCATCAATATGAATAACATTCTCCATATCCACAAATTGTGGATTATGAGGGAGAGAATTTTTATCCAATATTGACAAGCAAAACTTAACCCCGTCTTTCATATTTTTACCAGTTAAAAAAGGCTTGAGAGAGTTACTATGTCTCCTTAATGTACCATCCTGGTAGCGCCTATGTAGTGTTGACTTGGGAACATTCATTGCATATGCAGCTGATTGAATTGTTGTTCTTTGAGACAGACGAATATTTCTAAATTTTTCAAGATCAATCTGTACTCTCTTGCGACCACAATTTTTGGTCTTAAGATGTGATACATCAACTTTTCCCAGGCTTGAAGACTCTTTTGCCCGTTTCCAAATACGTTGAACTGAACGTACTGGTACACCAAATTCTGCTGCAACACTTTTTGTAATGCCCCATTTAATTTTTCCATTGACACTCCTCTTTAACATGGCAAGATATATAGCATGGCGTTTATCATTTGTTAAATTTTTCTTGTTCTTCCTGATCATGTTTTGTGACATATTTTCGTCTGGAAAAAGAAATCAAAACAATTAATATTTTTATAGTAAAAAAACATATATTAATATTTACGTTCAAACATTTTATAAATTATCAATAATGAATTTTTTAATTTCTATGTGAGAGATATTTAGATGAGTCAATTTTTTATTTAAGAATATATAAATATAGTTTTAATTTTACAATAAAATTTATGATAAAAAATATTAATAAAATATAATTTTTTTAATCTTACTTTCATTGCATGGAGGCTCATCTAGATCAATTGGAGGAGGCTCATTTAAATCAAGTGGAGGAGGCTCATTCAAATCAGGAATATAGTAATCGTCTGCAAATACAAGTAACATATGAAATCTACTTGCAAATACAAGTAACAGTAAGGTACATACTTATATATATACACGTACACATGTACCCATACACAAAAAATAAAACAAACAAAAAATACCTCCCTTATAATTTAGATCGTCTTCAGAATGAGCAGGCTCATTTAGGTCTAGAAGGTGTATTGTATTCATAATGGAAAATGGAAAATGAGTCGACTGTTTACAGTAGTCCTTTATACAGACCACATAGGTGGGAAACACGATAGAAAAGTTTAAATTTGAAATTTTCATGTTAAAATTTTAGGAGGGAATTAAATTATTTGGAGGGAATGATTTTTTTTTTAAGAATGCTTATGGAGGGATTAGTCAAAAGAAGAAGTGAAAAGAGTTTACAGTTTGAAGTCATCTAAGACTTTAATGACGTACAGGTGTGATAATTAAGGGCAGGAAATGAAAATGAAAGTAGTAAATGTAAACCTTAATATATGTGCAAGGTCAAAAAACGTCACTTATTATGGGATGGAGGGAGTACTAGTTGTAAACGATTTCCTGGTACAAGGTTAGACTGATTAACCATCACAAATCCTTTATAGTCAAAGTTTATACATCCTGTCATAAAATTTCTATCTCTCTGTTATAAAAACATCTCTCCTTTATTTGTGTGCTTGCTTGGTGGCATTTAACTGTAAATGGGTCCATATGTGCAAAGAAAAATCAATGTCCTTGGCTAAGATCAATTAGATAAAAAAAAATATAACATAGAATTACGAAGTGGTATGGATTGTTGGATCAAAATCTAATACTCCTATAAAAAACCAGTGCATTTAACATTATTTAGTTTGCTGAAATGCATTGATGTTGCTAAAACTTACTGATTTTGTTATGCTAAAGATGAAATTGATGAATTATTCACAGATCTAGTCAATCTACTCAATCATTTAGGATTTTCTACCCATTAGCAAAAGATGAAATTGATGAATTATTCTTCAAATTCAGTATTGAAATTTTGGAGGATGCATTTTGATATATTTTTTATTTACATTCATAAGGACTAGATTGATGCTTTCTGTTTTTATTTGCATATATGATTATTCACAGACCTGAAAGGTAATGAAGAAAGCTTATGGCAGATTTGACTACAAAATTTATTTCGCAATTTGAGAGCTGAAGAAAACAAAGGAAATATCATTTCATCAGGGAAGCATTCTTGAGCATCTGGTTTATGAATCTTGATTCATATTTTTATGTTAGTTTGTCCATACTTGATGCACAAGTCTCTATAATGCATAATTTTACTAAAATTATTGAATTTTGATTTTTTGAATCAACAATAGTATGAATATATTTCGTAAAGTCATGTTCAGATAATAAAATTGCATGGGTAGTTTACTGCGTTATTCTATTCTAACAGGTACAACAGACGATTTGATAGATTATGGACTAATCACTAAAAATGAAGGCATTGCGTGTGAGAGTAAGTGAGTGTAACTGAATGTATACAGTGAGACACAGCTTCTACAAATGAGTATTTTGTATATTTATTGTGTAACAGAGATAAACAGAACTTTGTACTATTGAAAAGTATAATAAAATATTTATACAAAATTAGAAATTCTATTGAATATTTTAATTATCGTAAATATTTTATATTACAAAGTTGATTTATTACAATGGGCTTTAATTGTTGACAAAGAGTCTATTGCAACGGCCATTGAAAGTTGTAATAAGTCCCGTTTTACAATGTGGCTTAATACAACAGTAGAAATGTCCGTTGTGAAAATCATATTACAACTAGCAACGACTGTTGTAAAAGGTGACTTATTACAACTTGGACTAATACAACAGTCGCAATGCCCGTTGCGAAAACGCTATTACAACCGGTATTGCCCGTTGTAAAAAGTCTGTTTTATTGTAGTGATTGTAATTGGCTATGAAAATTTTCTTGTATGAAATAAATGAACAAGGCTTGTGTATAAATAGGAAAATGATGGGGAACATAAAATAGACGTATATCTAATATGTGTAGGGATAAGGTACATGGCACGTATTTATTTCGATTTGATTTTATTTAATTTCGACTTGATTTTTTATATATTTTAGTTTACTACGGTTTGATTTTAAAAAGATGCGACTTGATTTTGAAGAGATTTTTATTCTAGTTAAAAAGATACCGATTTGATTTAAATTATATATATATATATATATATGTATATGTATATGTATATATATAATGCACACGAAACTTATGCACGAAGTAACATGCCCAAATGACCACATATGAGCTCCAGTCGCGATGAAAATTGTAATCTTACAATAATTTAGTATTTCGAACAAGATGGAACATGTTTCATCGAATTCTGTGATCGTTTGTAAAAGTCCATTTTTAGTTTCAAACGGTTAAATAATACACATTTATATTACGTATAAATAACTCCAATTGACGCGAAATTTGAAATCTAGCAATAATTAGACATTACGGATTTAATAAAATTTGTTTCATCGAAAATGGAGGTCGTTTGAAAATTGAGTATTCTTAAGTTCTATATTAAATCAATATAATATAAATCGATTCCAAAATAAACAAATCTCCTAATAATAAAATATTATTATCTTATGTATATTCAAACAGAATATATATAGCTTCAAAATATTATAATTTGGATTTTAAACTCGATATTTCCATTTTCAAGTTAAATCGATATTCAGTTTATTTAAAACCCTTTTGTTTTATGAAATAAATCGTTATGGTCTATAAATGATTCCATAGCGACTTTCTGAAAATTTGGTTTGGACATTACTAAAAATCTACAATATGAAATCTCCATTTTTCACCTTCATTTGAAAACAATAGTCAAATAGATATAAACGTTTCTTGTTTCAAAGAATTTCGACTTATAACAAATCATATATACTCAATCAAAGTTTGAATCGTTAAACTACGAACTACAGCACCGTTGCGAGCTCATTTTTAATTAATATAAATTTATATGTTCAAACTTCATTTAATTAGTGAATTCTTTATAAAAATCCATTTATATTACCAATTCGACATTTAAAACTAAGTTAAATATTCGAAATTTAACGATTAAAAATTCGGGTCATTACATTCTTCCCCCCTTAAAAAAATTTCATCCCCGAAATTACTAAGCAGGAAAAATGTATAACTCTTTTAACTTCTCTCAATCCACTTGGTTGCAACCCTACACTCCATATTTCCACGTTTACTTCTTACACAGAACCTTTAATTCTCATGCCCATACTCAAATTTTCATGATTCATCCCAATTAACCTGTCCACCATTTTTGGACCATCCATCATCACATTCTTATCTTCAATCCATATGCTCTCTTGCATATTTCCTCATTTATTCAAATTAATTTTAAATTAATTTATCAACTTCAATATTCCACTTTAAATCTTATTAGCCAAATCTGGTTTTCTAATTTCAATTACAATCAACACGTCCATTTCTTTATTTATCAATTTTTTTTTATAGATATTTTCTAACTCTTTAAATTTTCAAAAAATTTCTCCAACGTCTCCTTTGCACGGTTCAATCGATACAATTACAACTTGCCTCTCTATATCAAAAAGCCAAGTGGCTTACAAAATAGACTCATACAAATCTCATACTCAATTAAACATGTACCTTTTTGTCAAGTATTTAAGTCTATCTTTTCCATTTGCTACTAATTCAGCATATACAAATGCATTCTCAATTGATCTCCAATCAATTTATCCTTAAACCCAGTCATTCACTTATACCCAAGCCGAATTCCCTTTCAAACTCAAGTTCCATTCTCGATTCCAAACTATTAACTTACCAATCTAATATACTTAACCAAGTAAAGTTCCATTCCCATAGTTAATTTCCCTAATCAGTTATCCAATATTCAAAGTCTGATTTTTATTTTTCAAAAATCGGTCCATTTAACTCTCATGTGGTCATATTTAGCAAATAGCTTAAGTCTGCATTTATCGAGAAAGGTCCAGATTTTAATTCACTTAAAATCGATTCATTTTTAACTTGTTTTAAATTCAGACTAGCTCAACCTGGAAGGTTTGAAACAACTTAGCCTTTTTAAAAGCAAACTTTCCCATTCAGGATTCAAAACAACTTGTTTTCTTAAATTAATATCTTCTGTAGTAATCTGTCACTTAGAAACTCGAAAATAAACACTGTTGAAGTGAAGACCGCCCATAACCCCTGCACTATACAAGAGGAATAATGCGCTGAAGGGTGTGCCAGGAAGTCATGGACGATCATCAAAATAGGTAAACACAAGCGGAACCTGTCGTAAACTCACAGCGCAAGGATAAAATATAATAGAACATATACAACATGTAGTAATAGTGAAGCAGAAACACTGGACTTTCATACAAGCAGAAAGTAATATCCATAACTTGGAAACAGTGTTTGTACAAAGTTGCCTCACTACATCACTCCGAAAAGAAAACAGCGGAAATCCAATTACTGTATAGCAGTAAAACTGGTACGTGAGCCTCCTGCACGTCATCGATCTGCATAGTCGTCCTCACTAAAGCATTACCTGTCACCTGTTACTTAGTCTGCCCATCCACAACCGGATGAACAGCCCAAGGTAATAAGAGGAAACATAAAAGATTGAGTCAGACAACAGTCTTATTGAGCGATAAAACAGCCAACAACTTCAACAGTAAGTGTATGAGAAGGGATAGGTAAATATACTAATCTACCCACAACACCAGAGAAGAACTCAACCTTAACTTCCCCACATCGGACAGTGACAGCCTTTATAATCTATTCAACCAAAGGAATAACAATTCATACATGGGAACCAGAACAAGCATTGATAACATTTATAGCATCCAAATTACATAGGTCTCACGTAGACAACCCTAATTGATTTTAACATTCCCCAAGTACTCTCCAGAGGCCTAAACCAATATCAGCTAAGCACTCAAAGAACATCTCCCTGAACTTTGGATAATCTATATAAGATAGTATAAACAGAACAACCAATCATCCATGAATGACTCTGGCTATCACCGCCAATCTTGCTTTGAAATCATCTTTAATCGTATGACGGCCAACCTTGCCATATGTCAAGGGCTAATGGTAACCCCAGTTCTAGCATAAACTCCATATGTCTAAACTTGACAATGTCCAACCTTGACAACTAGGCCTTTCAACAATACCCAAGGTACTCGACCTACAATCGGTCTTTTGGGTGCCCTCATCGTACCCCTGCTTTGAGCCTACTAGAACTTATGACAAAGATAATCTCTCGGCCTTCAATATCTCTAGTCATCCAACCTTGACGACTATTTACTGCTCAAGCGACCTTCTCGAGCAACCATTATCCGCCAAATCACGACCTTTGAGCTGTCTACCTATTCGTTGCTTTTCACCGATCAACGAACATATCACATCACTTTGAACATTCCCTTCTGGACTCTTGTCGAAGCCACCACCATCGTTGAACTAACCAACATCTTAATAAGGTTCAAAGCAATCCATAGCATTATTTTAGCACTTCCCGACTTTCCAGTTTACTTTGAAGTCACACCATCACTGGAAATGTCCGGGTCACTTTAGTCCGAATCACTTCTGGCTGAACCAATTCTGGCCAAGCCAACTTCTACCGAGCCAGCTTCTACTGAGCCAACTTCTGCCCGATCCAGCTTTTGGCCGAGCCAACTTCTTCCCGATCCAACTTCTTCCTGAGCCGACTTCTCCCCGAGCGACTTCTGCCCGATCCGACTTCTGGCGGAACCAACTTCTGCCCGAGCCAACTTCTGCCCGATCCAACTTCTGCCCGATCCGACTTCTGCCCGATCCGACTTCTGGCTGAGCCAACTTCTGCCCGAGCCAACTTCTGCCCGAGTCAATTCTAGCCGAGTCAATTCTGGCCGAGTCAATTATGGCCGAGTCAAAACCTACATAATGCAGTTCAACTCCGATTTCGACCAAAACTTCGCTAAACGACGAAACCGACGAAACCAACTCAACCAAAATCATCAAACACAATCTAAACATATCATAACATCACTAACCATATAAATATGACGATTACCACAAAAATGATGTAAATCTCACCAAAAACCATTAAAATGAACATAAGATCAAAATGAGAGATCTAACTAACATAAACATGTAAAATGACATGAAATTAACGAGTAAAACTTGTTAGATTAGATCATAGGGTGATGCATATGAAAATGGACATGTAATGGTGTAAATCTATGGTAAAACATTCCAATTTGATGAGAAACATGCACCAACACTCATATACTTCATTGCATTGATGAGAAATCACTCACCAATTATCCAAAACGAAGCAAAATGATGAAATATAATTTTGGACAGCGAAGAGATAGCTCCTAGCCCTTCGATTTGATGAATCCTTACTTGAATTGATATAGATCTAGCCTCCAATGGTATAATCTATGATTTCCCTCATTAGATTTGGATTTTTAATGGTGGAAATGTGTTAGAGGATGAAGGAGATCAATGCCTCCAAATGAGAGAATGGTAAAGTAAACCTTTTCCCTCCACTCTCACCCCCTATTTATAGGATTCCACCAAGGCTCCAAACCCTGAATAGCCAATTGTAAAACCTTAAAACAGCGATTTCTCCCAAACCGCTGAGCCAAATGTAACAACCCGGAAAATACGAGCCAATTTAAATTTTTTAAATTGGTTATTTCAAAGAAATTTAAACAATTGAAATAGAATATTTCAATAAAATAATGAATTAGAAGTAGTGTGGCAGTTTGAAAATTTGAATTCAACTTTGACTGACTGTGCCGGGTGCAAAACGAAACGGATTTTAGTGAAACCAAAAATATTTAAATCTGTTTATGAATATCTTTCTAAAGAATATGAGAAATTGAAGTTTCATAGCGCGAATCAAAAGTTATGGTCAAATGAATTTTCAGAAAGGTCGCCATAGAGAATATATAGCCCTTGAAAATAGACATTTTGCAAACGACCTCGGAATTCGACGAAACCACTTTTGTTGGATACGGGATGTCAAATTATTGCTAGGTTTCAAATTTCATAATTTTTGAAGCTAGTATGTGAGCGTGGCAAAAGAAAACGTGTTTGGTCAATTTTTATTAAATTGGATCGACCAGAAAATGGCCATTTTTCAAACGGTCTCAGATTTCAACGAAACTAGTTTTATTGGGACCGCAGCATCAAAACATAGCTAGATTTATTTTTCTGGAATTTTTCAAATTAGTTCGTGGCCCTGGCAAATTGAAATGTACGTTCAAATCGAATATTGAATGTTTTATATTTTAATTTGAAGAATAACTGACTGTAACAGTCGAATTGGCCTACAAAACATATCCATTGTGTCCGGGATGAGGGTATTTAGCTAGGGGCGACAGTCATTGGGTTTGAATTGGTGTCCGTGTTGAGAAACACTATTTTAAAATTTAGTAAAACCATCGACCAATAGAATTTCTCCATCATAATTAAATAAAATAAAAGATTCAGAAAACCCTGCCCCCCTCGACTTCGACGGAAACCATTTACCCCCGTTCTCAGCCATTTTCCGACTGCCACAGCCACTATTAGCCCCACCCCCAGTTCAACTTTTTGTAGCTCTCCTCTTCCTCTTCAAATCAATACCCACTAGACCCCCTAGCGTGTTGTGTGGAGGGAGAACCACCTCCCTGAAGTTCGGAACTTCTAAGCGCCGCCGCCGCCTCCTTGGTGACCCGAGCTGGACCCCACCACGTCACGCCGACGCGTCTCTCCGCCCCCTTCAACCTCGCACCAGCCGATCGACGAACTACTTCACGGATTTGCCTAAAAATCCAAACCTAGTTTCGAAGAAACAAGGCAGGTAACGACTTGGGTTTTCTGAACTGAAAATAACACTTTTAAGTGTTGCAAACTTTGAAAAATCATATCTTTATCGTGTGTTAATGAAATTCGATGAAACAGGAAACATCTTGACCGAAAGGACGCTCTCTACAATCTAGAAGAGACCGCGGATTTTTCTGAGCTAGCTACGATTTTAAGCATCTCGAAAACCAATGTGAGATTTCTAAACTGAAATGTGAATGGAAATGTGATGTATAAATTATATAAGTGAAATATAAATTATACACGTGTCGTATACCTCATGTACATGCGTTGTGTAAGTTATATGAGCGAAGTATGAATTATACATGTATTGTATAAATGAAATGTGTGTTGGAATGGAAATAAAATATATTTATATACGAATATATATTTATATATATATACTCCCCTCGTCCAAACCATGGACGATAATTATTGATTGTGAATTGGTGTGAAAATTTTGGTGAATAATGCGAATGGTTGATAGAATTGTTTGTGGTTGATATTGTTTGGTTGTGGTTGAAAAATACCCATTTGTGATTGAAATAAATTGTGGAAAAGAAAAATCATACTCGCCTGCATGCGAATTAGATGTATGAAATCCCCATTGTAAAAAACCGCGAGGTTTTAAGGTAGAGCGAGAAGCCGTACTCGGGACGGTGCCGGTTTTAAATACCCTGCCGTTATGTTGCCGAAATTTTGAATAATATTCATGTGTTAGAATTATTTTCATATGTTGAAATTATTTTCATGTGTTGAAATGAAAGTCATGTGTTGAAACTATATCCATGTGTGGAAATGCTCATGTTTTGAGAAGTTCATGTGTTGAATAAATAAATAGTTTTAACAATAAAAACCACAATTTTATTATATATATGAAGTATGTAAAATATTCGTATTTTATATAAATTGTTTCAACAATAAAAATAACATCTTTCTTATATGCACAAACTATATGAAACTATATCCGTGTATGGAAATGCTCATGTGTTGAGAAGTTGAAGTGTTAAAACATTCATGTGTTGAATAAATATTTTTGATGATAAAAATATCATTTTTATCATGTATGTGAATTGCTAAAAAAACACAATGTTGAAATAAATATTTGTTTGCTATGAATATTATTTTTAACATGTATAGGAACTAAATAAAATAGTCATGTGTTAAAATATATTTTAGTTCGACAAAAATATCATTTTTAAGTGAAACGTGAAGTGTTAAAAATAACTATACGTGGAAATAAACCTTTGTTCGCTAGAAATATAATTTTTAGCTTAGTTTTGCACATATATATATGTGTGTTGAACAGGAAATGGATTAGCTGTTGAGTAAAGAATTTATTTGCGTGCCCGACAAATAGGTAAACCTTAATGAGTTGGATGTGCAAATTTTAATATTATATCAACTCCTGTGAATGCCATTGGATGCGGAGTGCTAATTGTTCTATGTGTAATAATAAACATCGTCATAGGATAGTAACCATTAATTTTGAACTATATTACATGGCATACTTCTTGACGATAGGCATACTTCATCATATACCACATAAGCATTTGGAGCTTGTGTGACGAGGTTGAAGATTTACCATACGAGCGAGAGGCTGGTATGGCGATGACTATATATTACAGGTTGAACTGATGACTGATCTGGACTATATAAATTGTAACGGTAAATTGCAAGATTTATAAAAACCCCACACGGGTCTGGAGATGACAATAAACACGTCTCTCTGGTCATTAAGGCATAAAAACCATTTATAGGGTGACGAGAATGTATTCTCTGGAGTTATGATCTATACACACTCCCCTGTGGACACCGGAATATATCACTATAAATATGTGTGTGCTTATCAGGATTTATTGGGTACCTGATACGGCCCAATAAATTTCCAAACCCCTTCCCGTACAAAGGAGGTTATGGCGAAATTTTTCGAAATTTAAAGATGTTAGTGAAATATTTGAAGTGAAAACGATATTGAAATCGTCGAATGAATTATATTTATATATATAAATATAAATTAAATTAAAATGAATCGAGGCCGTGCAGTTCGCGTTTTGAAATCGTTACTTCAAACGATTATACCGGAAGATCTGACCATGAGGTTTTCAGGAAACTGGAATCGTTGGGTTCGCTTTGGGAATATCTTCCCAATGATATAAACTTTGTTGAAATCCAACGGTTAGATTTTCAGATATGTGTAAAACAAATTTGGGGAAAAACAGTGCCCGACCTGAAACGTCGTTTAGTTAAACAGGGCCATTTTTAAATAAATAAAAATGGCTATATATCATGATAAAATATTATAGATGATATAGAGTAGAAATAAACCGATTCTGCTTGGTTTGCTTGAAATTTGATGGTTGAATGTGTTTGACATGAAAACTATACTAAAGAACTGAAATGTGAATGTCGAATGATTTAACCATGTGAAGAATTGATTTGAAAATCTAAATATACGTGGATTATTTGAAAAGACCGAGTTCATTCTCATTTCAAATAATCGATCGACCGTGAGAAGTCGAAGAGTTGAAGACGGTTCTAGACCGACGATCTTCACATTGGATGGATGGGCGCTACTGATGCTCATGATTGGAGTAGCTATCTTGAGGGAGCTGAAGTGGTAGCCATCCGGACGTATTGTTGATTGTGCGGAAATGCGAGGAATTTGGTGCCTCCGGCTTCGTTCATACCCAGAACGAACTTGTAAATGGACTGTATGTCTGACATTGGATTTTGTTCTGTGCTGATTCATCTCTATTAAATATATATCTGTTTGGCGGTGGAGAATTTATTCTCTTGCTTAACGCCCTTCTCTGAGACGTACGAGCTCAGAGGTTATATATCGATAGAAATCAGTCGCATGGAGTGGGTTGCCTGTGTAGCACGCTTAAGTGGCATATGATCAAGGCTTCTGTTGCAAAGCAAAGTCTTGTGGTTGATGATCAAAGCACGGCCTGTGTGGCGTAGCTTTGTGTATAGCGTGGATTCACGAGCCTCACACCTCGGTATGAGTCAAAAACGGGATAATGACTGCAGGGAGAACACGACGTTTCTTTCTAGCTACGGTGGTGTTAGTGACCTACCAGCCCTGACATTTATATATACTTTTTACCTGTGTGGTTGTTGGAATGCGAGGCGCCTCGATTATAGGTTTGTAAGGACCGGGAATGTGTGTTCAGGAATTGCCAATCCTCGAAAGCAAGAGAGGACCGGCCCTTAAGATCCAAGGTTTGCTATGTGCGGTCCTGGGACATTTGCTACAGTGTCTCGAATGGAGAGGAGCTTGCCCCTTGCCTCGACTCATGATGGAATCCAATTTCCAATACGAAATTGCGGATGTGATTGTATTACTAGTATGGCGACATGATATATGGTACTCATGCCGTCTATGATTGATATTTATGGTTGAATTTTCTTTTGAAACATATATGAACTAGTAATAATATCAAACACTTTTGTTTTATATGTATCAAGCATTTCTTGGCCATTATAAGGTAAAACTCTATCCTCCGGCTTGCATTGAATTGTGTGATGGGACCTGAGTCTTATAATGACTTCATTTTTATAAAAATCATTGCGATGATTTAATAATTTACTTTATTTCATGCACTAGCACTCATTGGAGTAAACTCGTTATGTGAAAGTGGCGTGGTCCTTTGATTTGCCTTATAATTGTGATTTAATTAGTTAAGTAGATTTCTCATACCAGTCCCATGACTGACTCGTAGTTTGTTTCACGTTGCAAACTCGGGTGCCCTTATTTTCACATGGCAGCCTAGTTACAGGTAGCTGACATATTTTGGCTTGGCACCGAAGTATAGGTGCACTTTTGGGCTCATGGCGAGGCTTGACTACATGTTGATGACTACGATTTTTCCGCCATTACTATATCTGTATTATGATTCCGCCATAGGCGATGTAGACTGATGTTTCATTTATGTACTTATTATGTATATGATTCCGCCACAGGCGATGTAGATTGATATGTATTATTATGCACTAAGTTGTATCCTGCACTGTGCTCTCTTATGTGGTGATATATATATATATATATATATATATATATATATATATATATATATATGATTCCGCTATCATATTTGTGTAAATTATTCTATTTCCTGCTTTTGATATTTTCCGTACTCTGCTATTTGATGATTAATGTGTTATATTCCAATGATTATCCTTAACACCATATCACGGGGTTTTGAGATCGTCATAGGTGGTATCGGAGCTTTGGTTAACCTTAGTTCTGGAATTTAACACATTAAACACTTCGTCATAATAGAATCAGTAGTATTCTAGGGCGAGTAGCTCATTAGAGATAGGACTAGTAATGTCCTAGAAAGAGCTAAGCAGAATAGAAAAAATAATTTGATCAGTACATCATTGTCTTTCCTTAAGTTCTTCTGCTTTACCATACAATAAAATTATCGTTTCTGTAGGCTGACGCTTTTCTTGCTTATACAGAACTTGAACAATGGCTACCCGAGCAGCCACTGGTAGAGGAGGCCGAGCTGGCAGTGGCAGAGGACGAGGAGAAGTCCCAGCTGAAGATGGACCCTTAATACAACCCCCGGACGCTCAACCATTCGAGCTCGACCGCGTGGCAAAAAGGTACAAGAATCTAGGAGGCAAAACCTTCTCTGGAACGGGCACTGTGATTGAGGCCTTGGCATGGCTGAAAACATTCGAGAAGATATTAGGAGGCCTGAGGCTGGGTGATCAAGACAAAGCTTTCATGGGTGCTTGGCTTCTACAAGAGAAAGCCGAATTATGGTGGGAAGCTCTTACCGCAGGGAACAGAGATGCTAGTAGGACATAGGATGAATTCAAAGAATTATTCAAAGAAAAGTACGTCCCAGAGCAGGCCCTTGAGCGCATGCACGACGAATTTGCAAACCTCCAGCAAGGTGATCTCTCTGTGCAAGACTATCTGAACAAGTTTACACAGTTATCCCACTATGCTCCCGAGCTCATCGCCACCGCTAAGTCCAAGAACAAGTGGTTCATCCTCGGGCTAAAGCGTAAGTACCAAAACAGGGCAATGGCCCACATCAAGCTGGCGTTTAATGAATTAGTGGAGATGACGTGCAATTATGAGGACCTGGATCAAAGGAACCTCGATCTGGACCGTGCTAAAAGCCAAGCGGGGAATAAATGCAAGCCCTCTACAAACCAGCCAGAATCAAGCAACGCGGCGTCCACGAATCAGCAGACTAGCAGGCCGCCAAAGAGAAGCCGCTGCAATTGTGGCAAGGTGGGGCACTACTCAAATGTTTGCACAGCCCCGAAAAGGCAGAAGACCGATTCTCAAGGGTCAAGCCAGGGCTCTCAGAACCCTTGTTCATTCTTTAACTGCCGCGGGACAGGACATCTTGTTAGAGACTGTCCCTTGCTTAAGAAGGCCGAGGTTGCTCACGTATACGATGGGACGAACCCGTCGGCTGCTTCCGATGGAGCAGGTAAACCCGATGTTTTTGGAGGTACCCTTACAATTAAAAGTATTCCTATTTCTGTATTATTTGACACGGGTGCATCGCGTAGTTTTATTGCTAGTAACACAGTTCACAAATTAAAGTTAAAACAAAGAAAGCTTAAGGAATCAGTCAAAGTTCATAATCCGATAGGAGGATCTCTTATTCTCAGTTTATATTGTAGAGTGCCAGTCTCTTATTCTTCCTACAAATTTTCTTTTAATTTGATCACCATGGATTTTCCCGAATTCGATATTATTCTCGGGCTAGATTGGTTAACGAAATACGAAGCTGAAGTAAAGTGTGCGGAAAGAATAGTAAAAATTAGAACGAAGCTGGGATATATTACTGTACCATGCCATGGTTCGAATCCAGATAGAAAGGAATTTTGGTATGTGTTAGAAGTTATCCCCATTACCTTAGAAAATATTCCTGTTGTTAGAAACTATGTGGATGTGTTTGAAGAAGTTGAAAACTTACCTCCGCAAAGAGAAATTGAATTCAGAATCGATCTAATTCCGAATGCCAAACCAGTCGTACATCCAATTCGAAGAATGACTCCAAAAGAAAAAAAAGAATGGGGCAATCAAACTTGTCAACTGCTATGGAAGGGTCTGATCAGACCTAGATTTTCTAATTGGGGTGCAGCTGTAGTGTTTGTCCCAAAGTCAGATAGTACTCTCTGATTGTGTGTTGATTACTGAGACCTCAACAAACAGACGCTCAAAAACAAATACCTGTTACCCCGCATCGATGATTTGTTAGACCAATTAAATGGGGCGAGAGTGTTTTCCAGAATGGACCTAGGAGCAGGTTTTCATCAACTGAGAATTGCCGAAGAATGTGTTCCTTTGACAGCTTTCAGAGGTCCAGACATATTTTATGAATGGTTAGTAATGCCGTTCGGCCTATGCAATGCTCCAGCATACTTCGTCGATTTAATGAATAGAGTGTTCAGGGGAGTTCTGAATAAATTTGTCCTCGTATTCATCGATGATATTTTAATCTACTCCAAATCAAAACCTGAGCGTGAAAAACATTTAGAACAAGTATTGGAGATTCTAAGAAAGAACGTCTTCAAAGCCAAATTCTCTAATTGTGTCTTCTGGCAAGAAGGGGTGAAGTTCCTTGGCCATGTCGTGTCAAAGGAAGGGATTTCTATAGACCCGAGCAAAAGTACAACAACTCAAGACTGGAAACAGCCTACTACACCCATAGAGATTAGAACTTTTATTGGGTTGGCTAGTTATTATCGGAAGTTCGTTAAGGATTTCTCGAAGATATCCGGTCCATTGACAAAGCTTCCGAAGAAGCACGAGAAATTTAAGTGGACTTCCAACTGTGAGGAATCTTTCCAGGAATTAAAATCGAAATTGATAACCGCTGCAGTATTAACCTTTATCGATGGCAATCAGGATTTGACGGATTAGACTGATGCTTCTATTAGAGGTCTGGGTGCAGTGTTAATGCAAAGAGGCCAAGTAGTCGCTTATGCAAGCCGCCAGTTGAAACCGCATAAGAAGAATTATGTAACTCATGATCTTGAGTTGCTAGCCATCGTTTTTGCTTTGAAAATCTGGAGGCATTACCTATTGGGTGAGAAATTCGAACTGTTTATAGAATCATCAATCATTGAAGTATTTGTTCACCCAGAAAGATATGAATTTGAGACAGTAGTGTTGGCTAGAATTTCTTGCCGCGTATGATCTGGATATCCTGTATACGCCGGGAAAGGCTAATGTAGTAGCTGATGCGCTCAGTAGAAAGACGGAAATCATCGCCAGTTTTATCGTTACGTCTTCGTTGAATGACAAGATCTCTGTTCTGCATAAAAATTACAATTTTGTTAAAGAGATGATCAAAAGAATTCAAAAGGGCGAAAGCTCCAGTTTCCAAGTGTATAGTGAGGGAGTTCTGAGATTAAATGGGAGAATTTGTGTTTCCGACTTCCCTAAGCTCAAAAGAGAGGTGCTCGATGAATGCCATAAATCCAAGCTTCGCATTCATCCTGGAGTGAGTAAAAAGTACAACGATATCAAATGCACTTTCTGGTGGAAGGCGATGAAGAGGGACATTTCTTTATATGTTAGCAGGTGCCCTACTTGCCAATTAGTCAAGAGCGACCAACAAAAGCTAGCCGGATTGTTGCAACCGTTGGAAGTTCCAGGTTGGAAGTGGGAACAGATTTCCATGGATTTCATAGATGGTTTGCCCCGAACCAAGAAAGGTAATGACAGTATTTGGGTGATTGTAGATCACTTCACGAAAACCGCCCATTTCATACCTGTCAGATCCAATAGAACCGCTCAAAGTCTGGCACAGATATATTTCAAAGAAATAGTTAAGCTGCATGGGGTTCCCATCAGTATAGTTAGTGATAGAGACCCAATATTTTCTAGCAAATTCTGGGAGGCATTCCAGACAGAACTTGGAACAAAACTGAACATGAGCACCGCTTATCACCCTCAGACAGATGGCCACACTGAGAGAGTGAATAGAATTCTAGAAGATTTACTACGGGCTTGTATTATTGATTTTGGTGGGTCATGGGAAGATCACTTACATTTGGCAGAATTCTCATATAACAACAGCTATCGGGCAAGTTTAAAAATGTCGTCATTTGAAGCGTTATACGGTAGACCGTGCAGATCTCCCGCATGTTGGGTAGAACCTGGCAACAGACTTGTGTTGGGACCCGATGTGATTAGAGAAGCATCAGATAGAGTCGATTTCATCAAGAAACGATTTAAAACCGCGCAAAGCCGACAGAAAAGTTATGCAGATTCTAGAAGAAGAGATTTGACATTCGCTGTTGGTGATTATGTTTATTTGAAAGTTTCTCCGATGAGAGGAGTGATCCGATTCGGTAAAACAGGGAAGTTGGCACCCAGATTTATTGGTCCCTTTCCTATACTTGAATGAATTGGAACTTTTGCTTATAGGGTTCAATTACCTGATTGGTTGCCTAGGGTGCATAATGTATTTCACGTATCTCAACTTAGAAGACATGTGCATGATCCGGATCTTATTGTAGAAGAAGCAGCGCAACAGGACTTGGAAATTACTCCAGAATTAGTAGTCAGAAGAGAGCCATTAAAAATTATTTGCAAAGAAACTAAAGATCTAAGAAGCAAGAAGGTTCATTTAGTTAAAGTGCAGTGGAGTAGTGATCCTAGAGACTGTACTTGGGAGACTGAGGAGAGCATTAAGCAAGCTTATCCCAAATGCAGAATGGACCTCTCTGACTAACTCCGGTGCAAGGTACCTTCACACTACTTTGCATTTACATTTTTGCTTCCTACTATACTGTTGTTTCCTTTTCGGGGATGAAAAGTTTTAAGTGGGGGAGATTGTAACAACCCGGAAAATACAAGCCAAATCAAAAAATTTAAATTGGTTATTTCAAAGAAATTTAAACAATTAAAATAGAATATTTCAATAAAATAATGAATTAGAAGTAGTGTGGCAGTTTGAAATTTTGAATTCAAACTTTGACTGACTGTAGCGGGTGCAAAATGAAACGGATTTTAGTGAAACCAAAAATATTTAAATCTGTTTATGAATATCTTTCTAACGAATCTGAGAAATCGAAGTTTCAAAACGGGAATCAAAAGTTACGGCCAAATAAATTTTCAGAAAGATCGTTATAGAGAATATATAGCCCTTGAAAATTGACATTTTGCAAACGACATCGGAATTCGACGAAACCCCTTTTGTTGGATCCGTGATGTCAAATTATTGCTAGGTTTCAAATTTCATAATTTTTGAAGCTAGTATGTGAGCGTGGCAAAAGAAAACGTGTTTGGTCAATTTCTATTACATTGGATCGACCAGAAAATGGCCATTTTTCAAACGGTCTCAGAATTCGACGATACTAGTTTTGTTGGGACCGTAGCATCAAACATAGCTAGATTTATTTTTTTGGAATTTTTCAAATCAGTTTGTGGCCCTGACAAATTGAAATGTACGTTCAAATCAAATATTGAATGTTTTATATTTTAATTTGAAGAATAACCGACTGTAACAGTCGAATTGGCCTACGAAACATATCCCATTGTGTCCGGGATGGGGGTATGTAGCTAGGGGCGACAGTCGTTAGGTTTGAATTGGTGTCCGTGTTGAGAAACACTATTTTAAAATTTAATAAAACCATCGACCAATAGAATTTCTCCACTCGTAATTAAAATAATAAAAAAAATATCAGAAACCCGCCCCTTCGACTTCGACGGAAACCCTTTACCCCCATTCCCGGCCATTTTCCGACCGCCACAGCCACTATTAGCCCTACCCCCAGTTCAACTTTTTGTAGCTCTCCTCGTCCTCTTCAAATCAATACCCACTAGACCCCCTATCATGTTGTGTGGAGGGAGAACCACCTCCCTAAAGTTCGGAACTTCTAAGCGCCGCTGCCGCCTCCATGGTGAACCGATCTGGACCCCACCACGTCGCGCCGACGCGTCTCTCCGCCCCCTTCAACCTCGCACCAGCCGATCGATGAACTACTTCACGGATTTGCCAAAATCTAATTCTAGTTTCGAAGAAACAAGGCAGGTAACGGCTTGGGTTTTCTTAACTGAAAATAACACTTTTAAGTGTTGCAAACTTTGAAAAATCATATCTTTATCGTGTGTTAATGAAATTCAATGAAACAGGAAACATCGTGACCGCAAGGATGCTCTCTACAATCTAGAAGAGACCGCGGATTTTTCTGAGCTAGCTACGATTTTTAGCATCTCGAAAACCAATGTGATATTTCTAAACTGAAATGTGAATGTAAATGTGATGTATAAATTATATAAGTGAAATATAAATTATACACGTATCGTATACCTCATGTACATGCGTTGTGTAAGTTATATGAGCGAAGTATGAATTAGACATGCATTGTACAAATGATATGTGTGTTGGAATGGAAATAAAATATATTTGTATACGAATATATATATACATATATGTACACTCCCCTCGTCCATAAACCATGGACGATAATTATTGATTGTGAATTAGTGTGAAAATTTTGGGGAATAATGTGAATGGTTGATAGAATTGTTTGTGGTTGATATTGTTTGGTTGTGGTTGAAAAATACCCATTTGTTATTGAAACAAATTGTGGAAAAGAAAAATCATACTCACCTGCGTGCGAATTAGATGTATGAAATCCCGATTGTCAAAAACCGCGAGGTTTTGAGGTAGTGCGAGGAGCCGTACTCAGGACGGTGCCGGTTTTAAATACCCTGACGTTATGCTGCCGAAATTTTGAATAATATTCATGTGTTAGAATTATTTTCATATGCTGAAATTATTTTCAAGTGTTGAAATGAAAGTCATGTGTTGAAACTATATCCATGTGTGGAAATGTTCATGTGTTGAAAAATAATTCAATTGTTGAATAAAAAATAGTTTTAACAATAAAAACCACATTTTTATTATATATATGAAGTATGTAAAATATTCGTATTTTAAATAAATTGTTTCAACAATAAAAATAACATCTTTCTTATATGCACAAACTATATGAAACTATATCCATGTGTGGAAATGCTCATGTGTTGAGAAGTTGAAGTGCTAAAACATTCATGTGTTGAATAAATATTTTTGATGATAAAAATATCATTTTTATCAGGTGTGTGAATTGCTAAAAATACACAATTTTGAAATAAATATTTGTTTGCTATGAATATTATTTTTAACATGTATAGGAACTAAATAAAATATCATGTGTTGAAATATATTTTAGTTCGACAAAAATATCATTTTTAAGTGAAATGTGAAGTGTTAAAAATAACCATAAGTGGAGATAAACCTTTGTTCGCTAGAAATATAATTTTTAGCTTAGTTTTGCACATATATATACGTGTGTTGAACAGGAAATGGATTAGCTGTTGAGTAAAGAATTTATTTGCGTGCCCGGTAAATAGGTAAACCTTAATGAGTTGGATGTGCAAATTTTAATATTATATCAACTCCTTTGAATGTCATTGGATGCGGAGTGCTAGTTGTTCTATGTGTAATAATAAACATCGCCATAGGATAGTAACAATTAATTTTGAACTACACTACATGGCATACTTCTTGACGATATGCATACTTCATCATATACCACATAAGCATTTGGAGCTTATGGGATGAGGTTGAAGATTTACCATACGAGCGAGAGGCTGGTATGGCGATGACTATATATTACAGGTTGAACTGATGACTGATCTGGACTATATAAATTGTAACGGTTAATTGCAAGATTAATATAAAAAAAACCACACGGGTCTGGAGATGACAATAAACACGTCTCTCTGGTCATTAAGGCACAAAAACTATTTATAGGGTGACGAAAATTTATTCTCTAGAGTTATGATCCATACACACTCCCCTGTGGAAACCGGAATATATCACTATAAATATGTGTGTGCTTATTAGGATTTATTGGGTACCTAATACGACCCAATAAATTTCCAAACCCTTTCCCGTACAAAGGAGGTTATGGCGAAAATTTTCGAAATTTAAAGGTGTTAGTGAAATATTTGAAGTGGGAACGATATTAAAATCGTCGAATGAATTATATATATATAAATATAAATTAAATTAAAACGAATCGAGGTCGTGCAGTTCGCGTTTTGAAATCGTAACTTCAAACTATTATACCGGAAGATCTGACCATCAGATTTTCACGAAATTGGAACCGTTGGGTTCGCTTTGGGAATATCAACCCAACGGTATAAACTTTGTTGAAATCCAACGGTTAGATTTTCAGATATGTGTAAAACAAATTTTGGGAAAAACAGTGCCAGTGCCTCGGCACGACCTGAAACGTCGTTTAATTAAATAGGGCCGTTTTTAAATAAATAAAAATGGCGATATATCATGATAAAATATTATAGACGATATAGAGTGGAAATAAAATGATTCTGCTTGGTTTGCTTGATATTTGATGGTTGAATGTGTTTGACATGAAAACTATACTAAAGAACTGAAATGTGAATGTCGAATGATTTAACCATGTGAAGAATTGATTTGAAAATCTAAATATACGTGGATTATTTGAAAAGGTCGAGTTCATTCTCATTTCAAATAATCGATCGACGGTGAGAAGTCGAAGAGTTGAAGATGGTTCAAGAAAAACGATCTTCACATTGGATGGATGGGCGCTACTGATGCTCATGATTGGAGTAGCTACCTTGAGGGAGCTGAAGTGGCCGGACGTATTGTTGATTGTGCGGAAATGCAAGGAATTTGGTGCCTCCGGCTTCATTCATACCGAGAACGAACTTGTAAATGGACTGTGTGTCTGACAGTGGATTTTGTTCTGTGCTGATTGATCTCTTTTAAATATATATATGTTTGGCGGCGGAGAATTTATTCTCTTGCTTAATGCCCTTCTCTGAGACGTACGAGCTCAGAGGTTATATATCGATAGAAATCAATCGCATGGAGTGGATTGCCTGTGTGGCACGCCTAAGTGGCATATGATCAAGGCTTCTATTGCAAAGCAAAGTCTTGTGGTTGATGATCAAAGCATGACCTGTGTGGCATAGCTTTGTGTATAGCGTGGATTCGCGAGCCTTACACCTCGGTATGAGTCAAAAACGGGATAGTGACTGTAGGGAGAAAACTACGTTTCTTTCTAACTACGGTGGTGTCAGTGACCTACCAGCCCTGACATTTATATATACTTTTCACCTGTGTGTTTGTTGGAATGTGAGGCGCCTCGATTATAGGTTTGTAAGGACCGGGAAACGTGTGTTCAGGAACTGCCAATCCTCAAAAGCAAGAGAGGACCGACCCTGAAGATCCAGGGATTGCTATGTGCGGTCCTGGGACATTTGCTAGAGTGTCTCGAATGGAGAGGAGTTGCCCCTTGCCTCAACTCATGATGGAATCCAATTTCCAATACGAAATTGCGGTTGTGATTGTATTACTAGTATGGCGACATGATATATGGTACCCATGCCGTCTATGATTGATATTTATGATTGAATTTGCTTTTGAAACATATATGCACTAATAATAATATCAAACACTTTTGTTTTATACGTATCAAGCATTTCTTGGCCATTATAAGGTAAAACTCTATCCTCCGGCTTGCGTTGCATTGTGTGATGGGACCCGAGTCTTATAATGGCTTCATTTTTATAAAAAGCATTGCGATGATTTAATAATTTACTTTATTTCATGCACTAGCACTCATTGGAGTAACCCGTTCCGCATAAGTGGCGTGGGCCTTTGATTCACCTTATAATTGTGATTAATTAGTTAAGTAGATTTCTCATACCAGTCCCATGACTGACTCGTAGTTTGTTTCACCTTGCAAACTCGGGTGCCCTTATTTTCACATGGGCAGCCTAGTTACAGGTAGCTGACATATTTTGGCTTGGCACCGAAGTAGAGGTGCACTTTTGGGCTCATGGCGAGGCTTAACTACATGTTGATGACTACGATTTTTCCGCCATTACTATATATGTATTATGATTCCGCCATAGGCGATGTAGACTGATGTTTCATTTATGTACTTATTATGTATATGATTCCGCCATAAGCGATGTAGACTGATTATGTATTATTATGCACTAAGTTGTATCCTGCACTGTGCTCTCTTATGTGGTGATATATATATGATTCCGCTGTCATATTTGTGTAAATTATTCTATTTCCTGCTTTTGCTATTTTCCGTGTTGTGCTATTTGATGATTAATGTGTTATATTCCAATGATTATCCTTAACACCGTAGCACGGGGTTTTGAGATCATCACACCAAATCTTTAGTGTAACCACTCTACGGAAAGACAATCATCAATTTCTTTCCATTGGCACAGATCTCACCCTCTGATTCGACCTGAGTCAAAAGTTATGCTCTGTACAAGGCTGATAGGGGAAAAATGGTCACAAACAAAATCGGTAAAAATTATGGACATGTCTCCCATCCCCATAAGCAACATATTAAAAGATGAGAATGATCCAACCCTCAGAGAATGAAATAAAAATATTTTACAATCTTTCGATACTTAAAATGCGGGCTGTTACATTCTCCTCCCTTAAGAATTTCGCCACCGAAATTAAAAAAACACAAGCAATCACACATAAAAGAGAAACCATGACCCGACAACACTAGACCACGACATATCATGCAAAGATTTGATGAACCCCCAATTGGATTAGTCACTATGAAGGGTTTATCACAAATCTCAGGTTCCAAACCCAAGAGACACACAAGCTCATTGCAAATGAAAGAATGTGATGCTCCAGTATCATAAAGCACACGAACTGGAACACCTTTAATAGAAAGAGTACCTTACACCACGACACCCTTTCCCTTCTCCTATGCAGTAGGAGCTCTCGAAGAAGATAGCATAGCTTCCAAAGCATATGCCTTCACAATCTGCTTTCCCTTAGCTGATTCTGGACAGTCTTTCTTCTCATGCCCAGACTTCCCACATTTGAAGTACTTCTTCTCAGCTTTTGGATTCTTGCACTCACTAGCAAAATGGCCTTTCTGTTGGCAGTTATAGCAAACCACCTCACTCTTGGGCTTCTTTTGACTGTCTTTTCCTTTTTGTTGTTGCTGCTTCCTCTTCTTATTATTACCACCCTGTCGTGGTTTCTGAGCCTCTTTGGTCATAGCGACAAGATTTGCTTCCTTAGGAAACAAGCTCTAATGACGAATAACTTTTTCCATAATCTTCTCAAATGAGTCATCAAGATGGTCCACTAACGGCTTTCCGATATAAGCATCCAAACCCAAGACAAACTTCTCGTTCTTCTGACAGGGTGTATTAATGTATGAACGAGCATATCTAGACAAAGGCTTAAAATCAGAAATGTAGCCAAGAACTGATCTGCCATCCTGCTTCAACTCTACGAGCTTCTTGAAGAGAACAGACTTATGAGGTATGGAGATAAACTTTGCTTCAAACTTAGCTCGGAATAGCTACCATGAAATTTCTTCCTCTGGAGTCTCGAGTGTAACAGAATTCCACCATTCCATGGCCCTGTCCTGCAATTGCCTTGATGCAAGCTTTCTCTTTATTGCATCCTCAATACCTAAGTCTCCAAAGATTCGGACACATGAATCCATCCACCTCTGAACCTCTTCAGCTGGTTCAGTTCCATTGAATGGGTTCCCCCCTAGAGATGTAAAGTCCTTGCAAAATCTACTAGGATCTCGCACACCAACGTCTACCGTTGCTGCCATTGGAGCGGGTGCCCTTCGCATAATTGCTTCTGCCATGGCTTCAAACATGGCCGGGTAATTAGGTTCAACAATATTTCCCCCTCCAATATTGGCTCGCCTAGCAGTGTGTCTTGTTTCTCGTCTACTCATTCTAAATCTGCAATTTAGAATAATTAGCCACCTTCAAGAAAAACTGCTAAAGGAAAACAACCGCTACTACTATATATGCTACTATGTATAGTAAACATCCAACTGAAATCTACAAGTACGTCTCTCATATGTGATTATGTCCTTGAACCTTGGCCAAAAATCGTTGACTAGAGCTCTGATACCAAATATGATGACCGCCCATAACCCTCGCACTATACAAGACAAATAATGCACTGAAGGATGTGCTAGGCAGTCATGGACGATCATCAGATTAGGTAAACACAAGCGGAACCTGTCGTAAACTCGCAGCGCAAGGATAAAATATAATATAATATATACAACATGTAGTAATAGTAAAGCAGAAACACATGACTTTCATACAACCAGAAAGTAATATCCACAACTTGGAAATAGTGTTTGTACAAAGTTGCCTCACTACATCACTCCGAAAAGCAAATAGCGGAAATCCAATTATTATATTGTAGAAAAACTAGTATATGAGCCTCCTGCACGTCATCGATCAGTATAGTCGTCCTCACTAAAGCATTACTTGTCACCTGTTACTTAGTCTGTCCATCCACAACTGGATGAACAACCCAAGGTAATAAGAGGAAACATAAAACCTTGAGTCAGACGACAGTCCTAGTGAGCGATAAAACAGCTAACAACTTCAACAATAAAGTGTATGAGAAGGGATAGATAAATATACTAATCTACCCACCACACCAGAGAAGAACTCAACCTTATCTTCCCCACATCGGACAGTGATAGCCTTTATAGTCTATTCAACCAAAGGAATAACAATTCATACATGGGAACCAGAACAAGCATTGATAACATTCATAGCATTCAGATTACATAGGTCTCACGTAGACAACCCCAATCGAGTCTAACATTCCCCAAGTACTCTCCCCAGAGGCCTAAACCAATATCAGTTAAGTACTCAAAGGACATCTCCCTTGACTTTGGATAATCTATATAAGATAGTATAAATAGAACAACCAATTATCCATGACTGACTCTGGCTATCACCGCCAATCCTGCTTTGAAATCATCGTTAATCGTACGACGGCCAACCTCGCCATATATCAAGGGCTAATGGTAACCCCAGTTCTAGCATAAACTCCATATGTCTAACCTTGACAATGTCCAACCTTGACAACTAGGCCTTTCAACGATACCCAAGGTACTCGACCTACAATCGGTCTTTTGGGTGCCCCCATCGTACCCCTGCTTTGAGCCTGTTAGAACTTACGACAACGATAATCTCTCGGCCTTCAATATCTCCAGTCATCCAACCTTGACGACTATTTACTGCTCAAGCGACCTTCTCGAGCAACCATTATCCACCAACTCACGACCTTGGAGTTGTCTGCCTATTCGTTGCTTTTCACCTATCAACGAACATATCACATCACTTCGAACATCCCCTTCTAAACTTTTGTCGAAGCCACCACCATTGTTTTCAAAGCAATCCATAGCATTATTTTAGCACTTCCTGACTTCCCAATTAAATTTACTTTGAAGTCACACCATCACTGGAAATGTACGGGTAACTTTAGTCTGAATCACTTCTGGCTGATCCAATTCTGGCTGAGCCAACTTCTACCCAAGCCAACTTCTGGCTGATCCAACTTCTGGCCATCCAACTTTTGGTCGATCCAACTTCTGGCGGAGCCAACTTCTGCCCGAGCCAACTTCTTCCCAACCCAACTTCTGCCTAACCAACTCCTGGTCGACCCAACTTCTGCCCGAACCGACTTCTGCTCGAGCTGACTTCTGGGCGATCCAACTTCTGGCCGAGCCGACTTCTGGCCGAGCCGACTTCTGCCCGAGCCGACTTCTGGCGGAGCCATTTTCCGCCCGAGTCAATTCTGGCCTAGTCAATTATGGACGAGTCAATTATGGCCGAGTCAAAACCTGCATATTGCAATTCAACTCCGATTTCGACCAAAACTTCGCAAAATGACGAATCCGACGAAACCAACTCAACCACAATCATAAACATATCATAACATTGCTAACCACATGAATATGACGATTACCACAAAAATGATGTAAATCTCACCAAAAACCATTAAAATGAACATATGATCAAAATGAGAGATCTAACTAACCTAAACATGTAAAATGACATGAAATTAACGAGTAAAACTTGTTAGATTAGATCATAGGGTGTTGCATATGAAGATGGACGTGTAATGGTGTAAATCTATGGTAAAACATTCTAATTTGATGAGAAACATGCACCAACACTCATATACTTCATTGTATTCATGTGAAAGATGTAAATCACTCACAAATTATCCAAAACAAAGCAAAATGATGAAATAGAATTCCGGACAGCGAAGAGATAGCTCCTAGCCCTTCGATTCGATGAATCCTTACCTGAAATGATGTAGATCTAGCCTCCAATGGTATAGATCTATGATTTTCCTCCTTATATTCAGATTATTAATGGTGGAATTGTGTTAGAGGAAGAAGGAGATCAATGCCTCCAAATGAGAGAATGGAAAAGTAAACATTTTCCCTCCATTCTCACCGCCTATTTATAGGATTCCACCAAGGCTCCAAAACCTGAATAGCCAACTGCAGAACCTTAAAACAATGATTTCTCCCAAACCGCTGAGCCAAATCTTTAATGGAACCACTTTATGGAAAGGCAATCATCAATTTCTTTCTAATGGCACAGGTCTCACCCTCTGATTCGACCTTACTCAAAAGTTATCCCCTGTACTAGGCTGATAGGGGCAAAATGGTCACAAACAAAATCGGTAAAAATTATGGACATGTCTCACATCCCCATAAGCAACATATTAAAAGATGAGAATGATCCAACCCTCAGAGAATGAAATAAAAATATTTTACGATATTTCGATACATAAAATGCAGGCTATTACAGTTGATGTCGCGAATTCAAAAACAATATCTTTGGCAGTAATACGTCACGTAGAAATTCTGAATAGGCCACGTGGCAACTGGTCCGAGCATGTAAGAAGGTAGTGGGATAAGTCTTCAACCCACTTATCAACTCGACCCGGTTCGAATTCATACAGGTGGCGTTCGTCTCAAACTTTCAGGAAGTGGTGGAAGTATTCTTTCGGCATTAGAATGAGTATTCAGGAGAAATATCACGTGGTCTTGCTGGGTTCGGTTCGACACTGCTTAGTCAAATTGACATTTCTCCGATCTGAGACATTCACCAAACCAGAAGTGGTGTTGTTTTGGTCCTGCGTGTTCTGGTCGATCTGAGTTGTATTCGAACCGAGATTATTATTACTTTATGATGGTTTGAAGAATAGTGAAGCTTCTTCTGGCATGTCGCAGTCTTGACGGCCTTGCCAAAAGGAAGATCAACACTAACTGATTGCTTTGATCAAGGGTATTAATGACGGGGAAACCCACTCTGCTTAGCGCGTGGTCTCCTAGATATCTTTGAAACCTCGTTATTTTCTAGTATACTGGCTAAATCAAAACTTTTAGTACATGGTTTTGCAAAATTAATATAGAAAGGTTGGTTAGATTAATTTTTTCGTAAATAAAATTGATTAACTTATGGTAAAACCAAGTATTCAGGCATAAGTGATTAATATAGGTTACAAATCTATTATAATTATCAGATCTGTACTGCATAAATCATGATATGTTTTCATTTTATTATATAAAATTAAAGAAAAATTACTTCTCTTACACAAATGACGTGAAAAAGAGAATAATTTAACATTTAATATTTTGTTTTATATCTAGTGAAGTTTTATTCAACTCCGTCATTTTTGCAACATCCCCACTTTAACCTCATTATAACTTTTTGCACATCCGCAGATATAGAATCATCAACAGCTTTAACTACATAGGCATTAGCCACATAATTTTGGCTTGGCCTTAGAGAAATAGTTTGACATGGTTATAGCTACTATGGCAATGCGTTTTGCTACCCTGTTGTGATGGTATTGCTTGTCCAGTTGTTGTGGCGAAGCTGTCTTTGTTTAGCCATATTGACTTCCTACTACGAGATTTGATTTGTATATATTTGCTACATATGAGTCAAGGACCATGCTTTATGAAGGATGACTACTGGATGATGTGCCTTTCTGTTGCTTTAGGTATGGAAGTGTAGCTTATCTCAACCGTAGCGGCACAATTTGACTCATGGGAGGTAAGTATTACAAATTTAAGCTATGGTGCAGTTTGACTCAAGTTGTGGTAATACAGTCTCTGCATTTTTTAAACTACGTTGTGCTAATTGTTGTGCATGAATTGTAGGTCATGCAATTTCAGTATGGGTTATTATTAGGCATTTCATGCTATATTTCAAACATCATTCCTTACTACTGTTGATGTGACTAGTTTTATCTCAATATTGTCTGTTACATCCATTGACTATAAATGTCTAGACTTGTATGGTTAAAACACTTAGCAATTCCATATTTGGTATGGAATAAAAATTTCTACTGAGATAAAACAAAAATATAGCATAAAACAGTGGAAGTGTGAAAACATTCATTAGATACAATGCCAAATTTTTAAAGTTAATTCATTCTCATTCTATCATTTATATAGGAAAAATAAATATTATTAGATCTTACATATCGAAGAATATCATGATTTATGCATATAAGATTTGGTGCATACTATCGATTTTGACTTAAAAGGAAATAGTTAGATCAATCTTTCATAATACATAAAACAACATTGAAAAAAAATGTAAATTAGGCTCATCTATTCATAAATAATCAAAAAAAAAAAAAAAAAAATTCAAAGTAAAGCACTATCGAACTTCAAAATTTTGATTCAATTTATAATCGTCTTCGTATTTTTGCAAGAAAAGTTAAAAAAAATGCATCAAAAACAAAAAAAATCACGCTTCAGCAAACTTTGTAGTAAATGCAAGTTTTCGGAAAACTGCACACATTAACGCAATTATAAACAATAATTGCATATTTTTATGTAATTTTTGGTGAGTGCTTCGTCAAAAATTCAAAGCATCACATTTATTGCAGAAAAATCATCAAAATCTTGATGTCAGTCGGATAAATCAAAATAGATTGCTTTCAAGAAAAAATGCTGATAAATGATAATTATATTGAATATTTACGGATATGTACGTAGTTTTTCATTCATTGTGAATATTCGTATTCTAGTAAAATATATATAGATATGTGCAAATATTTATAGATATATCTGAACTTTTTCACAATAAATGCAGACATTTCAAAAATCCATTTTATCCCCAGTTTTCTTATTTTAACATTTACAATTTCATGTTTTTTTTTTTAAAAAAAAGCACTAAAACAAAAGAATCATGTAAAGATGTTTGATACAGTAAAATAAAAATAGGAACGTGCTTTACAGTAAATTTGTACATAGATTTTTTATATATTAAACCTTATTTTAAGAATGCTACGGTTCAGTGAATGTTAAGGGTGCGTTCTTTGCGAACGGGAACGGGGTATTTGAGCGTGGCATTTGAGCGTGGTATTTGAGCGTGGTACTGTAGCAACGGGGAATTGTGTTTTTAGCTGCGAACGGGGTATTTGAGCGTGGCATTTGAGCGTGGTATTTTTGAAATAAAGATAAATAGATATGATATGTCGAATACGAATACAAATACAGTTACAAATACAAGTACAAATACAACTACAAATACAAGTACAAATACAACTACAAATAAAAAGAAAAATCAGTGCAGACCAGCAGCAACCAACCCATCTCTAATGGAATCTCGAACTAATGACATCTCTTGGTGTCCATCTCGATGCACCGGCTCAGTGCCTCTATTCGTCGTATTTCTCATAGTATAATATTCCGTCAAGTACTCATCGGGGATTTTTTCAGGATCATCATTAAAAGCCATAAAATCTGGGTCACAACTATTATATTTGCGTATGAAGTTGTGTAAGGCCATTGTAGCTACGACAATTTTGACTTGAGTTCGAAACTTATATGTAGGCATCTTATTGAGAATTGTAAAAAAAAAATTTCCAAATACCAAATGTTCTTTCTACGGCCATCCGTAAGCTCGAATGATAGAAATTAAACACTTCATTGGCCGACTTTGGTTGATTCATGGTTTCATGGAAATGCGGAATATGATACCTCATATTTCAATATGATGGTAAATATCCGGTCTGTAGTGGATAGCCCGAATCAACCAAATAATATTGTCCATCTAGAGGTGTAGGAAAGTAAGAGTTTCTATCGTTTGTAACAGCATTAAAAATTCTACTATCATGTGCAGTCCCTTCCCAACCAGCCATCACATACGTAAACTGTAAATCGAAATCACAAACCGCTAATATATTTTGAGTTGCAAAACCTTTTCTTCCGATATACGGGGCAATTTGATCACGGGGTAAATGTGCAGATACATGCGTACCATCTATAGCACCAATACAATTTCTGAAATACGGATAATACCGGGAAGAAGATCTGATGTGCTGTGGAACAGTATTAAATTGTTGTTCCGTTGGTCTTATTATAACAGCAGCGAGTGACTGAAAAGCGTTTAGTACATCATGAAAACAAACGGAAATAGTGCTACCTGATCGTTGAAATCTTTCACTAAGTTGTCTATTTGAAAGCCCTGTAGCCATTGTATAAACGAATATTCCAACCATTTCGATGACATGCATTTCTGGTCTAGAAGCGAGACCATGCTGTTCCAATTTTTCACATATTGAGTAGAAACAAAGTCTTTTCATCTGAAAATTATTTTGACAACGGTTTTGATGACCATTCAAAATTTCGTTAACCCAAGCTAAGCCGGTAAACTCTGAAGTATGTATCCTCGTCATATGATTTCTACTAGCATCCTGAATGAGTGAAATCCCGTAGAGATCAAGCAAATCGTCGAAATCGGAGGAAGAATCAGAGGCATACATTAGTTTAGTTGAAGAATAAGATTGAGACGAAGAAGAAAGGAAGGAATATGATGTTGAAGGGAAGAATGAAGAAAGTTATAATATATAAGAAAGGAAGGAATATGATGTTAAAGGAATAAGATCGGACGCCAACGACTTGTTTTCCAACTTCCACCAGTCGTTCCATTTGGACGTGGAATTTTCCGTTCGCGTCCGACGCGTCGGATGCGTCGGACGCGAACGGCAAATCCAGCATGGAAACAGAACGCTGCGAGCCCCTAAGTTTACCATGACATTATTAGTATGAAATTTCTCTCTTTGTTCATTAAACAAAATATGATTAGCACACAACAATAGATGTTGAAAGGCATGATTACTCAATCGCTGACTAGGGTGATTGCTGATCTAGACTTAAATTTTATTTCAAATCTATCATATTCAAGGAAAGGAGATTTCTTACCAAAAATTAGTGTATGGTATTATAAAATTGCTTAGTGGTATACCAAGCATTTGAGGTGCCAATATCTTTTTTGTTTTAGCTACCTCAGATATGTGATATATCATCTTCTGCACTAAAAGGAGTACAATTCCCATATATATACCAATAACCAAGATGTGTGGATAAAAAATGTTTAAAACACCTATGCGCATAGCAGTGGTTGCACAACAGCAATTCTTCTGTGACCAACCTCCGTCTCCTCGTGTTCCCACCAATCAAATATCTTCATTTCCTTTTTTTGTATTTAAATCCCTGAACAATTGAACGATTTAACTGCAAAAAGCAGAAATCATGGGATTGTTATTGGCTGACGACATGGGGCACATACAAAACGGGGATTTAAGAATTGGTGCCGTGGTTGCACTGCTTATAAAAGAAAAAAATGAACAAAGGGTATATTATATTTTGACATGCTTTGTCCACAAATAAAAACAATCAATAAGTACACGATTTAAAATTACCACGGTACACTTGTCCTGGTACAATGGTTAAAACAAATCTAATATAAATTTCAACACACTTAAATGTGCAAATAACAAGTATAAAAAAGGTTTGGAAAAAAAAAAAAAAAAAAAAAAAAAAAAAAAAAAGGAGAAGAAAGAAAGAATAAGCAAAGAGCCTTCTTCCTCAGACTGACGTTAAGGATCTAATTTTCCTGGTAAGTCCAGCAAGTGCAATGTCAACTGCATCCATTTCCATAATAGAAAAACTAGCATTTGGATGCACATAAGTCATTCTTGGAATCAACTCAATTATATTTTCTCTCATCATCTTTACATCCTCCTCCGAAATCTTATTCAATTCCTCCTCAATTAAATCCCATCGGTCTGGTTCTATAAAAACCGACCATTTTTTCCTCTCAATACGAAAAAACCACTCATACTGTGTATACGCAGTGTGTTCAGAAAAGAACACAGGTATACAGCCACTGAGCACCGAATCAAAAGTCGATCTTCTAGTAAACGAATCGCCGGGCGGTTGCATGCAAAATTTGGATCGTTTCATAACGTCCAACACTCTATCTGGATCGTGACAGTCGACCGAACCAGGCGCGCATTGCACTCTGATGCAGTTGTCGGATTTGGCGCATTGGTCCAATATTTTGTTTCTAACGGCGGCTTTCTCTACGTTGACACGTGGACCGCCAACGAAGGAGAAAAGGTGGGTTCTCGGAGATCGACGGACAGATGATTGCCAGGTAAGCATTTCAGTGGAGGTTAAGGGGTGAAAGTAGGAGGGGTATGGAATTCCATGCTGATTGTGGCCTTGCCATGGATGTCTTTCTACAGTCAGGATTGTCATGTTTTGCGCCTGTTCACAATCAAGCATTGCTTTTAGACTTAAACATTTAGATAAGTGTAGATTATGTAACTAATATCAAATTTAGTTACAGCAAAACTTTCAGTAAGCTAATTCTGAACTCATAACAAAGCCCACTAATTGAACATAAAACCAAACACAAATGGAAAGATTCAAGATTAGAAAACAAATTGAGAGATTTGAACACAAAGTTTTGGTTTGTGTTTATCAAGAATCTAAGCTACTTAAATATAGAAAGTAAGCATATATTGTAATACCAATAAAAATAGAAAGAAGATAGAAAGTTAATCAAAAGGCCAGAAACATTTTTCCACTCGTTTTCAATCGCACCATCAATTTTCCTAAAACCGACACTGCAATTTTGTCAAAAGTAATCAATCCTATTTGGCATTTGCAGCAACAACAAAAATCTGGCACCGATCCTGTTGAGAAAAACTTGGAACATTTATGACTCATGTTGGCCCATTTGTTTGAAAAGCGACAACTAAATCAAATTACTATGAATATCGGTCTTAAGTGCTCTACCCTCCATGTTTTCAAGATGAATCTTCATTTCAGAATGTTTTAGGTATGTTAGGGATTTTTACTTCAATACAAATATATTATTCAAAGCTATTTTACATTCTTAAAAATCAATTAAATATATTCCATTAAACTAAAGAAACAATATTTAAAGACAAAAATTAACTATTAGGAAAATCTTAACTAGTACACCGTTGTACCACATAATGGTGAGGAACCAACCATTAAATTGCATAAAAACTATATTGTTAGTCTTAGTTGAACATAAAAAACTAGTGTGCTAGATAATATTTAAAATTAAAGAAATAAAAAAGACAAAAGTAGAGAACGTTAAGTGAATTAAATTGGAAAGACCTATGTTTTATGGGTTATGGACTTCGAAACAATTGATTTTGGTTCAGCGACAGTAGCCAAATTTCCCTAACAATCAGTTTGATTAATGAAAAAACAATAAATAGAGGTTTTTAAAAGATAGGTAATGAAAAGGAAAAGGGAGAAAAAGAAAGGAAAACGAAAGAGCTGATAACAAAAGATAAAAAAGTGCATACAGAAGGCAGACGGAGCAGCCGGTTAGCGCCAAAATCCCCATCATCCCGCTCCGATCTCATGAAATCCCACGCAGTCCGTCCGATCACCATAAAGTGATCCGCACCGTTCATCCTCCTCCACCCCTCGCTTCTAACGACGCAATCCATAACCTTGACCCCCAACCTATCCCTAACGACGAAGTCCTTCTCCGCAAAGACGCTGGACGCGTACAGCCCCGCGTAGAACGGCACGTAGAACAACTCCGCGTCGGCGGGGTCGAGCGTCCGACACGGATGGTTCTCCGCACGCGCGTGGAAGATCATCTCGGCGATGAACTGGTGGGTGGCGTGCCACGTGGCGTTCAAGGGTCGGCCGAGCCCGCGGTTGGCCACGTGGGGGCACATGTCGGTGTAGATGTTGAGGGACTCGCAGCGCCGGAGGAGGCGGTCGTTGAAACCGGAGGGGAGGGCGTGTATGTAGAATGGGGCGATGGGAGGGTCGTAGTTGCACTGTGGTGGTGGCTCTACAATTTTGTTTTGTGAAGGGTGGGAAGTGAAGAAAAGGAAGAGTAGGAGCCAGAGGAGGAGGATGGGAACAAAGAGCTTAGGGAGCAGAGATGGTCTGTGTTTTGGTTTTGTCGCCATGAGCGAAATTAAAATGGGTACAAAATGGAAGAAGAAAGGCTTGTTTGGTTATTACTTAATATAGAGCAAGTGATCACAAAGCATCAAAAAATGTATTAAGTTCACTACTAAAACTGCGACGACTGTTACCTTAAAATTAGATGTGAATATATATGTGGAAACGAAAAGGTGACAAAAACACAATTTCATTTCAGCAAATATAATTAATATGGAGGAGAATTCAACAAACAAAATGGGTAGTAAATGAGGAAACTGTTCACAGTTTGAGAAAGAGTGGTCAGGAGTGTTTTAAGAAAGTATTAGAAAATGACTATACAACAGCACAGACATAAAATATTGAAACGGAAATCATATGATTGTCGGTAGCATCCTTTAATGAAGTACTGTGTAATTCAACAGGTGGTGTAAAGAACATGCCTCCAATTCAGGTTATGGTTTGAAAAAACAAGCTTCCAGTGAAATATGTGTGTACTTTTAACATGTGGAATTTCTTTTGCGTACCTAATCTAGTCTCACGAATCATTACGCAACTTTTTCAATGGAGTAGTATTATCATTCCAGGACAATTTGACGACCATCCTTGTTTATTGCCATGTATGCATGATGAACAAATCTTGGTACATTGTAAATATGATCTTTCATATATCACATCTGTTATTTAGACAAGAAAGTAGCAACAAACTTTATACCCAAATGAAACTGTTAATATGCCTTTCGATAAGGCCGTCAAGATCACAAGTGCTTATAATCACGATGCTCTATAGACTCGAGTGAAGTATACTCTTATAATCATAAACTCAAGCAAGACAAGCTAGTGGGTGATACAACTTTAGGTTCGGCCCAACCTCGGATCGTTCAAACTTGAAGTGCTAAGGAATTCGGATCGATGTTGCTTCAGTTTTCTAAGGACGCTGCTACAAAGCTTCAATTCGGTGAATACAAAGACCCTGGATCGACATGCTTTCGGTTTAACATTTGATCCGAAGATATGTCGAGCCAACCCGGTATTCCTTCTAAAGAAGCACTCCAACTCTAAAGAGACAACTTCCACCACTTCCTGAAGATTCGAATCGGATGTCACATGCCCTATATCAAGCCGAAATGGGTATCTGCATAAGCTAAAGACACGTTACACACCCCTTATCTGACCTGATGGAGTGCTTGTACATATCAAATCGGGCTCAACCATATGCTATAAATAGCCCCTTAGAGCTACGAAATAAGGATGTTTGGCATTTTAACTTTCTTGTATTCTCTGTAATATAATTATTTTAGAATTTTTAAGTGATTTCATCATTGTAACTTCATTTCTTAAGTATTACAAAGGAAAAATAAAAATGTACGTAAGCCGAATCAACGTCAAACCACTATTAATTTGTGAGTGCTTGTTGTTCTTCTCATTTTAATTTATTATTCTTCATTTATTTCTCTTCACTATAATCTTTGGGTATTTGTGCCACTTTTTGACGTCAATAGTAAGTATCATGGTTTTCTCCGATATCAATTCGTGAACTTTTTAACTGTTTGGTTTATGTTAATGACATTTCTTTTGTGATTTCTGAAAATATGTACCTTGCTAATAAACATTCTTCATTTGTTAACATGAACGTGATTTTACTCAACTGATTTAAATCTATGATAATTTGTTTGTAAGATAATCAATTTTCTCTTCACAATCATAATTTTTAAACATATTCTCATAGAAAACCATTTTTTGAAGAAATTTGATTATTATTTCTTCAAAAATGAGAACTGTAGTAATATTCGAAAGAAATTCTTATATTATTTCAAATTTTTTAAAAAATGTAACTTTCTAGAAATATTATTTTCTTCCCAACAATATTAGTTGGATTTTCAGAACACGAATATATTTTAGAAACTATAAAAAAGTTTATTTTATCTATAGCTCTGAATAAACTATAAAAAGGTTTATTTTAAATCTTCTTTTACATAAAATAAATATTTTATTTAATTGAGAGATAATGTTTAATTTCATGGGTTATATTAAATAATATATGTGTGTCATAAACATATTTATGTATATATCCATGCGTAACGTAATACTGTAAATAGTTTGACATGTCCGTATATAGATGCTAGGATTTCCACCACAATAGGTATGCTAGGAATTTCATTTGCGTACACCTATTCGAATCTCACGAATCATTATGCAACTTTTTTAACGGAGCAGTATTACCATTCCAAGACAATTTGGCGCAACCATACTTGGTTATTGCCATGTATGCATGATGAACAAATCTTGCATTGATGACGTACATTATGAATATGATCTGTCATTTATCACATGTGTTATTTAGGCAATAAAATAGCAAATTACTTCCAATACAAATGTAAGTGTTGATCTGCCTTTCCATAAGACCGTCGAGATCACAATTGTTCTTGATCACGATGTTCTAGACTCGAGTAAAGCATACTCAGATATTCGTAAACTCAAGCAAGACAAGCACTTGGTAATACAACTCCGGTTCGGCATCGTCCAAACTTGAAGTGCTGGAGAATTCCGATCGATGTTGCTCTGGTTCGGTGAGGACTCGATGGTGAAGAATCGCTTCGATGAATACAATGACCCCGGATCGACATGCTTTCAGTTCGACATATCGATCCGAAGATACATCGAGCTTACCCAATATTCCTCCCGAAGAAGCGCTCCAACTTCAAAAGGATAGCTTCCACCACTTCCTGAAGATCCAGATCGGATACCACCTGCCCTATGTCGAGTCGAAAGGTGTATTTACACAAGTTGAAGACACATTCCACACGCTCCTATCGAACTAGATCGAGTGCCATGTGTACATGTCGAACCAGGTTCAATCTTATGCTATAAATATCCTCAGAGCTATGAAATAAGGACTTTTGGTACTTTAACTTTCTTGTATTCTTTGTAGTAGCATTGTACTTGAATTTTTGAGTGATTTCACCGTTGAAACTTCATTTCTTGAGTATTATAAAGTGGGCGTAGGCCGAATCAACGCCAAACCACTATAAATTTGTGTGTGCTTGTTGTTCTTCCCATTTTAATTTATTATTCTTTATTTATTTCACTTCATTATAATCTTTAGGTGGTTGTGTCATTTTTTGGCGTCAACAGTAAGTATCATGGTTTTCTCAGAAATCAATTCATGAACTTTTTAACTATTTGGTTTACGTTAATGACATTTCTTTTGTAAAATCTAAAAATATGTACCTTGCTAATAAACATTCTTCATTTCTTAAAATGATTATGCATTCTGTCGATTAAACGTGATTTTACTCAACTAATTTAAATCTATGATAATTTGTTTGTAAGTTAATCAATTTTCTCTTCACAACCATAACTTTTAAACATGTTTTCATAGACAACCATTTTTTGAAGAAATTTGATTATTATTTCTTCAAAGTTGAGAATTGTAGTAATATTGGAAAGAAATTCTTATATTATTTCAACTTTTCTAAAAAAATGTAACTTTCAAGAAATATTATTTTCTTCCCAACAATATTAGTTGGATTTTCAGAACACGAATATATTTTAGAAACTATAAAAAGGTTTATTTTATCTATAGCTGTGAATAAACTATAAAAAGGTTTATTTTAAGAGTAATGTTAATGTCACTCCAAAAACGGTTAAGAGGGTTCATTTTTTTTTTATTTACTAAGGGAGGACCATTTAACATAGCCCTCCCTTAACAATTTATAAAATATAGACAAAAATGTCCTTTTACTAGTTTACCTTAATTACATTTAACTGTTCGTTAAACCCTAATCGTCTTCTTCTTCTCAGAGTAAACAATTAATCATTTTTTTCATGGAGGAGCCAATTTCTAACTAAATTTCTAATTTTGAAAATGAAGACAACATGATTTTTCATCAAAAAAGCGAACGGTATGTTGAATTTGTTGAAGAAATCACCGAAAATGTAACAATTTACTGGAAAAATAGAGGTTCGTTTTCGACCATAAACGATATATTCGTTGATAGCGAGCTGAAGTTATATAATTAAAACGGCATGTACTCGTCGAATTTGGTGAACGCATCAGGTCATCACAAAAACACAAATTTGGTGATAGACCATCAAATAAAATCGTGTTTTCTGACGCACTATCGCCGATTATGTAGGATTTTTTTCCATTTAATCTACTTTCGGCATGTTATTTTCATACTTAGTACTGAATTTCGGTATGTTCTTGTCGATTTTTACCGTGTTTTGCGTATTTGAATGGAGGGCAAAACCAGGTTAATTTATTTATTTTTCCATTGTGTTCGGCCCCCCTTAACAGTTTATTTTTTAATGGAGTGAAAATAAAATATGACCCCATCTTATCTATCTTTGGGGTGGCATTAACAATACTATATTTTAGATCTTCTTTTACATTAAATTAATATTTTATTTAATTTAGAGATAATGTTTAATTTCATAGGTTATATTAAATAATATATGTACGTGTGATAAACATATTTATGTATATGTCTATGTGTAACGTAATAGTGTAAATTTGACATGTCCGTATATAGATGCTAAGATTTCCACCACAATAGGCATATCAGCCATTCACATATACAAATTTATTATGAATATAAACATATGTTAAACAAAATGTAATAAAAATAAATATGTAATTCGGTCATTTAGGGGTCAGTATGCATCCCTGCCAACTTTCCAGATTTGTCTATAGATTGGTGTCTCCCTTAGTAGGGATCGGTACGCATCCCTGTCTTGTAGGGATCGGCGCAAATCTAATAACAACATCTCAAAATTCACTAAGTATGGAATGACACCCCCTTAAGATAGATATTAGTACATATCCCTTATCTAGGAATCAATGCTTACCCTTTAGCATACAATAACAAGTTCATTTCAATGAAGATACATTAACATCTCCGAAAAAACCAAAGCGACCATTCAAACAAACTTCAAAATTAAAACACCAATAATTAACATGAAAATGTGTTTATTTTATGCTCTTATATCTTATCTTTTGTGTATAAATAAATATTACTTGGGTATTATTTTGTTGTTTTTATAGATGTGTTGTCCAAACCTCATTCAGCCTTAAAAGTGAAGAATAGATGCCATATATATGAAGAATTGCATAAGAAGCAGTCATTGGAGGCTAGTTGTGTTCATATTGGTCACTTTGGAAGGAGATTGGTAGAAAAGATCTTAGGAAATCTTCTGTCAATCAAATGGAAACATGACAAACAAGGTTAAGAAGAGGATCGTAGCATAATCTTTGATAAGGAGGCCCATTTAGATGATTAGGGTTTGCAACTCAGCTATAAATACACATGTATACCTATTGTAAATATTGACTTTTCTTTTGTACCTTCTTCTGCCATTAATCTAGTTTAGTTTTCTTTTACTTTTTTGCGTATTTATTTTGTTAGCAACTAGTGCCATCTACACAATTAGGTTTGGTAGAGTACTAGTTGTCTTTTGCACTTATTTTCATTAGTGATTGACCGTCTGATTAGATTCAGCGGTGATCCTAATTTTATTTTTTGTTAGTTATTTGATTTCTGCAATTTTAATTTCTGCTTTTTAATTGCTTTCCTAGGTCATATTGGATTGAATAAAGATTTGATTAGATTCAGATCTAATTCAATTCAATAATAGTTTTATTTGCAGTTTTAATTTTTTGTTGTTTTCAAAATCAAACTCCAAGTTTTGTCTAACTCGCGCACAAAATATATAAATAATAAAATTTAAAATTCCTCCCTGTGTCCGACCAACATACTACACACATGTGCGCTTGCAGTAATTTATTTTAAAATTTGCGCTTTTCTAATTCATAGGAAAGCGTCGATCAAGTTTTAGCACCGTTGCCGGGGAGGTAACAATTAAATTTTATTATTTATTTAATTTTCGAATCGTGTTTGTTTTTATTTTATTTTTTCCTTTATTTTCTTGTATATATATAGAAAAAAAATCTTGATTAGACAATTTGGTATCAAAATATTGATATTATATTCTCTAAGACAAGAGAAAAAAACTTGCAAATTCTGTTTGATTTCTTTCCTTTCTTTTTTTCCTTTTCCTCCTTACCTTTCTTTTACAATTTGATTTCTTTCCAAAACAAAAAAATACAAAGTTTCCTTTTTCCTGGGTTTTCTTCATTAAGAGCCCACCACAAATTTCAAACAAGCAACAATCATCCCCAACCTTTGTTCAACCTTCCTACAATCTCAGACCACCCTCTTCACCACACACATTAAAAACCTCCACCTTCAATCAAAACTTCCATCAGTTACCCCCTCCAACTAACATACCTATTCCTTCCGATCACATCATCTACCATCACCACAAGACACAAATTTCAAAGCCTCACGAACGCCCTTCCTCTCATACTAGACCATCCATAATTCAATCCCAATACCTTCTACCTGTCACAACCTTCCCATCCACAAACTCATCACGACCAACTGTTAACCTTCACCACATTCCATGTTGCCAATTCTGACCATCTTTCCTGTAACCCATAGAACGTTCACAAGCCAAAACCACACTCCAATTCTACACATAAACCATCTGCAAACCAATTACGCCATAGCATCATCATCACGCAACCACTTGCTTTTAAGTCAAACTCCTCTACGGTTACATACAAACCACCTACACCGTGCATACATAAACCGCTCACATCACCATCTGTATCTGTCGAAATAAAAAATGACCGCAACACCAAAGGTGTTATTGTAACACTTCACTAGAAGGTATGAAATAGAAAAATGGAGCCAGAAATGTAATAGCAAATTAAAAACACAAGATTTTAGAGTGGTTCGGCCTAATATTAGCCTATGTCCACTATGATAGCAATTTTCATTGTCACTTTTGAATTTTGTTTTCATTGTCACTTTTGAATTTACAAAATACATGATTTGATTCACTTCACTCATTTGTGATATTTATCTCTTTTACCCCTCTCTTTGATCTACATTTCATTTGAATCTACCAAAGGAACGGTTTGAACTTTCTAAGTGTGGTGGAGATTGATGAATATCTTCAACACTTGATCACTTGAGTGGTTTTCCTTGATTCCATGGCGATTTTGCATTAGATCTAATCTTAATAGAGAATTAGTGGAGATTAGAGCAGCTTGGATTGAACTTGATAAATATCTAATCGAGTTTGGAGAAGATTTTATCCATTTGTTGTTAGAGAGAGATAGATTTAGTTTGAGAAACCATTAATGGAGCTTGGAGTACTTGAGAGTGGTGAAGAAATGGTTTGGACAGCCTTTCAGGGTCCAAAAATCGGTCCCTTAAATGGTTGAGAAGTGAGGTATTTATAGGTGAAGTTTGAGGGTAGTGACAGAGTTGTAATTATGGTGTGCAGGGTAAGGGTCGGTTTTTTATTTATTTACAAAAATGAAACTGGGTTAATTTTCCGACCGACCCATCATTTTTCTTTACTGTGTATCCATGAAAACTACCGACCCATGCAAATTTTGATATCGATCCATCCTTACTTTTTAAACTGCCGACCCATCTTTTTCATGATGCTGCCTCCGCTTATTTTCCTACTGACCAACCTATCATCACGTGGAGCTTGATGATCCGTGTATCGCCAAAATGCCACCACGTTATATTTAAAGCCGACCCATTGGAATAGTACTGAAGCTGATCCATATTCTAACAAGTTTGCTCGTCCATGCCTGAAATTATTCAATTAACCCATATTCTCATATGGGAGCATTGCCACGTGTCTGCATATCCTTTGTATTAATAATCTCCAGTTCACATATACAAGAATCCCCGTTAACGTATACTATGCAGCTCCCTTTTATATGCTACCTGATCCATACTAGTGTGTGTTGAGGAGCCGACCCATGGTATAAATAATTTTTTGACCTAGTTAGCAATTTACTCGTGACCGACCCTTATGTCTACAAATTGACCGACCGTTCACAAAACAAGTTGTTGATCATATTGTTCAAAGCTTATGTACGTGTTGTACTGCTTGTAACATGGAACCACTTTTATACTATTCACATGTTTATATTGTTGCTCATCCACCATACGTGAATGTTGCTTTCTTATACTAATACGTGGCTTCTTCCTTATGTTGATACATGCGTTAATATACGTTGATCCATTAAAGAGGGAAAATGACTGTCTCATATTAGTCGGCCACGTGTCCTGGAATGAAGGTGCTTTATGAACGTTAGCTTTATTTAGTTCATTCATTATACTGAAGTCACACGAAGCAAGCTGACCCATGACCAACGTCCAAACCATATTGTATGTGTGTCACGTGAACTACATGGTTCTTCAATTTCATGTTAGGAGTATTTTGGACATGTCAGTTTCAATACACTTGCTTCATATTTCAATAATTGTCGATCCATAACAAACTTTTGTGCTATGCGTGGGATTCACTTCATGCATTGATACTTTGCAATTTAGTCATGAACATAGCAGGACCGACCCATAATGTTTAACATGTCCAACCGATCCATTGAGGCCGACAGACCCATATGCGTTGAAACAGTACCGACTGATCCATAGCTATGAGACCGACCGACCCATGGAATTGAGACCGACCGATCCAGTATTAAAATAACACCAATCCTTGGCACTTAAACTTTAACGATCTATTTCACGTGCATTTGGCTGATTATTTTTTATCTGTGTTTTTAACAGGGTTAACATTTGCCCCTCAAAGCTTGTATTTTTTGCTTGTGAAAAATGCAAGCTTCGAAATGAACATTGTTGTTAATATATTCTGTGTTAAATGCACATGAATAGACTGTAGATAAATGTTTAAGATGGATCAGAGCATTTTTACTTGGATGTTCTTTCTATATATGGACCAATGCATGGCCTCCTTGGGTTGGTCTCTGCTCACTTCTGCACTTCTCGGTCGTAGATATTTTAATAATAAACTTGGGCTCGAATCACTTCATTTGGCTTTTAGCTTCTGTTACATGAGCTATCGCATATGGAACTTATGTACTTGATTCAGATTTGGTCAAGTTTTTAATGTCGAGCACTTGAAGGCTTGTTGGTGATAATCCGAACTCAAATCCGCTTTTGAAATGCTCTATTGCATGGATTTTCTCATGCTAACAGGCGCTCCAAATTTGAATTCAAGCACTTGTTGTTAATAGCGCTGTGCCAGTCTGTGAATGCCCCAGTTTTAACTCGAGCTTGAGTGCGTAAAACAAGCGAAATTCGCGATGGATTGGTCATGCCTTATTTTCATTGAAATGGTTGTGGCCAATTCACGCTGAATTGATCGTTTTAAGAACTCGTCTAGCCACTGATTTTTACCGAAGCAGTACACCTTCTAAAGCGAACGATGGTTGTGCCTTTTTCAGTGCTGCAACCTATTTTGCAACAACAAAAACATTGCACATTTCTGGGGTAATATTTTGTTATCAATTGCCCACATCGACAACAAATTAGTCAGTTAAATTTTTTAATTATGGCGAATTTCTATTTTGAATTAAATGATGTGTCTATACAGAACTGTTTTATTCAACGGTTTATAACTCGTCGAATATTATCTGCACAAACACGATATTTTAATTCGAATTTGCGTTGACGCTTAAGATCAACTAATCGATACAAGCCGATTGTGGATTTCAAGCGTCATTGTTTTAATGACTTATATGATGGTATACGACATTTCACATTTGGGAAATACGTATCTGTGATTTATTTTCTGCTTCTTGTCGGAGAAGCTTCGGATATTCGTGCCCCTGCCTAGGAGGTCGTCATTAGTCTTTACTGTGGAAAAGATTATTATGGCTCGATGTTTGTCTATTTCGTTGATTAGTTCCAACATCGGAGACTCCATTGGATGCCCCTACTGTGGAAAGGTCATTTATAACCCAACTTTCGCCTTCTCCTGTTGACTAAATCAACATTATAGACTTCATTGAGCATTGTTGATCTCTCCTATGGAGAGGTACAGTTACTTTCTCTATGGAATGATTTTTGGTTGTTGCATCGTTTCGCAAGGCAAACTCCCATGAGGTTTAGATGAGGTTGCATCGCTTCGCATTACAAACTCCTGCGCATTGTTTTATATAGTGAGCTCCCGTGCTTCGTTTCGCACAACGAATTCTCGCGACCTTTGGGTGAGGTCGCATCACTTCGCGTAATGAAACCTCGCGCATCATTTCACATAGTGAACTCCCACGCTTCTTTTCGCACAACGAATTCCACGACCTTTGAGTGAGGGTTCATCGCTTCGGGTAACGAACTCTCGCGCATCGTTTCACATAGTGAAATCCCGCTCTTTGTTTCGCACAACGAATTCCCATGACCTTTGGGTTACATTGCACCGCTTCGCGTAATGAACTCCCGTGCATCGTTTCACATAGTGAACTCCTATGCTTCGTTTCGCACAACGAATTCCCGTTACCTTTGGGTGAGGTTGCATCGCTTCATGTAACGAATTCCCGTGCATCATTTCACATAGTGAACTCCCGCGCTTCATTTCGCACAACGAATTCCCGTGACCTTTGGGTGAGGTTGCATCCCTTCGCGTAACGAACTCCCGCGCATCGCTTCACATAGTGAATTCCCGCACTTCGTTTCGCACAACGAATTCCTGCAACCTTTGGGTGAGGTTGCTTCGCTTTGCATAACGAACTCCCGCGCTTCGTTTCATGCAATGAATTCCCACGACTTTTGGGTGAGGTTGCATCGCTTCGCGTAACGAACTCCCATGCATCGTTTCACATAGTAAAATCCTGCGCTTCGTTTCGCACAATGAATTCTTGCGACCTTTGGGTGAGGTTGCATCGCTTCACGTAACGAACTCCCGCACGTCGTTTCACATACTGAACTCCCACGCTTCGTTTCGTTCAACGGATTCGCACGACCATTGGGTGAGGTTGTGTCGCTTCGCGTAACGAAATCTCGCGCATCATTTCACATAGTGAACTCCTGCGCTTCTTTCTCACAACGAATTCTCGCAACCTTTGGGGTTTTGGATCCATGGTTGCTTGCTACTCTCTTCGTCGTTTGAATCATTGGGACTTTTTCAATCTACCCTTGACTTGGTATTATCGGGGTTGTCTCACTTGGTCGAACTCTAAGGAAACAAACGCCTGTGGAACAACCTGCAATGAGAAAATCGTATTTAGAAAATTTTGTATATTTTGCAAGTAAGAGACTCATATAGGTAGGTAAAACTTCATTCGTAAAGCTACTGTTCTGTTCAACGCATGTAAATCATTACAGACTTTTACAAGAAATTCAAACATAACAAGAAGTAAAGTAAAGGCGAAGAAGATCACTTATTATGAGCCACAGATATTAGAGCACCACCAACGGTTATCAATTAATGACCTGACTTGCATTGGTTTGAGCGGAAGCTCTGTTGTTTGGACCGGACTGGTCATTTGATGCCCCTTTCCCCTGGGGAGTTGCAGAAGGATTTTCATCTTTGGGATTATTCACATATTTTTGCAAGATGTTCTTCCTAATCATCTCTTCGATCAATAATTTCATATGCCTACATTAATTGGTATTGTGGCCTGGCTGATTGTGGAACCGGCAGAACTTCCCAGATTTGGTCAAATGGTCACTCATCTTTATTGGCGAGGCTTCGGGTAATCCTCTACATCCTTCATGGCAAGGTAGATGTTTTCAAGAGTTTCATTCAGATAGTTCTGACGAGTCATGAAGGCAAAAATTCTTGTTATTCTTGTTGTTGTTCTCGTCATTGGCTTGCTTTTGCCCCTGAGTTCTCTGTTGATTAGCTTGATCATTAACACTCTTTTTATCCTCAGCAATGCTGCTTATGACAATAGGATGGGGATCGTCGTCCACTCTCACGTAATCTTCTTCTTTCTTATAGAACATGTCAAGCGTATTTGGTTCCTTCATTTTTATCCATCTCCGAAACTCGCTTTTCTTGTCTATAACGTGGAGTAAAGCCATGAGGATTATGTGAGGCTCTAGATTACTCACTTCGGACAAGGCAATATTGAATCGACTGAGAAAAGCTTTAACGGATTCCCCTGGATTCTACGTTATTGTTGAAAGTGTTATAGCATCTTTGTCTTTTGTAGCATACAGTTGGAACTGCTACTTGAACTTTTTTGTCAAGTCAGAGAATCATCTACAGATTTAGGTGGTAGCTTCGTGAACCATAAGGATGCATCACCTTCTAAGTAGAGAAGAAAGTATAGGCATCTCATCTCGTCTGCTTCCTTTGCTGCACTCATATGCCAATCGTACTTAAATAGGAAGTAGTTAGGATCAATAAGGCCATTATACGGAGGCAAAGTTGGATGAGTGAACTTCTTCGGAAACTCTGTTTCTCGGATTCTCTCGGTGAACGGAGTCCTATCGGGAGAGAAATCCCATTTTCTTTCATCGTCACTGCCAGCTTGATTCTTCTTCATGATCTGTTCTATCATATCCGAGATGTATCTTTCAGTTTTATGTTGCTCTGCGAGGCTGAGTTATTTACCAAATGTTCATTTAGGAAATCAATCATGATTACAAGACTTAGGTCCTTTACCTTCCCGGCAAGGAGGTGCCCCCGTGGTGGGACTGGTAACCCTTTGAGTATTTCCATCGGAATGATTCTTAGCTTTTGGTTTCAAGTCTTCGACATTAGCTTTGTCTTTGTCACTCAACCAGTCATTATCATCTTCCATGTTGTCATTACATTTACGATCAGAAGTGGATAATTTGACATTTTCGTCAAGATTAATGTGGATATTTTGAGGGATTGGATTTGGTCAAGCATTCAGAATCGCATCTAACTTCTGCATCAAAGCCTTGGTAGAACTATTCATTCGTTGGTTTAAATTGGCGATAGCGGCGTCCAACTCATTCCTAGTCACACTGGCTCCACCTATCGAGTTTTCACCAACTTCAAAGCGGTTAGCTAGTGGCGTAGTCTCATTAGCTGCATTGTCGGTTTCTCCAACGGTTTTACTTACAGTTTTCTTATATTTAGCCATTATCTCGGACAAGGTTTTGAACTTTGAAGAGAGTTTGTTATTTGGCATGGATCTTAGATTTAGAGAATCTATAGTAGAAGCAGGCTTAGAACTTCAATGCAAAGCGCTTAAACTTGAGAAAGGTGTGAACATGGCCCCACGGTGGATGTCAAATGTTGAAATCAGAAAATGATCACCACACCAAAGGTATTATTGTAACACTTCATCAAAAGGTACGAAATAGAAAAGTGGAGCCACGAAATGTAAAAGCAAACTAAAAACACAAGATTTTAGAGTGGTTCGGCCTAATATTGGTCTATGCCCACTCTGATAGCAATTTTCGTTATCACTTTTGAATTTACAAAATACATGATTTGATTCACTTCATTTATTTGTGATATTTCTCTCTTTTATCTAGATTTCACTTGAATCTACCAAAGGAATGGCTTGATCTCTCTAAGTGTGGTGGAGATTGATGAATATCTTCAACACTTGATCACTTGAGTGGTTTTCTTGATTCCATGGTGATTTTGCATTAGATCTAGGCTTTAGAGAAGATTAGAGGAGATTAGAGCAGCTTGGATTGAACTTGACAAATCTCTAATGGAGTTCGGAGATGATTTTATCCATTTGTTGTTGGAGAGAGATGGATTTAGTTTGAGAAGCCATTAATGGAGCTTGGAGGATTTGAGAGTGGTGAAAAAATGATTTGGACAGCCCTTCGGGGTCCAAAAATCGGTCCCTTGAATGGTTGAGAAGTGGGGTATTTATAAGTGAAGTTTGAGGGGAGTGGCAAAGTTGAAAGTATGGGGTGCAGGGTATGGGTCAGTCTTTGATTTATTTACAAAAATGCCACTGGGTTAATTTTCCGGTAGACCCATCATTTTGCTTTACTACCGGCACATGAAAACTACCGACCCATGCAAATTTTGATACTGATCCATCCTTACTTTTTCAACTGCTGACCCATCTTGTAATACCCCACACCCGCTAAGGTCACTCACTAAGGGAATGCCTTAACTTCGGTGGAGCATTTTAAGTGAATATAGAACAGAAAAATTACAACAAGACAGATATAAATAATACTTGAAATCTAAAACATCATTTCATTGCAGCAGAAGATAAACATGTTTGGTTACATATAAAACCAACTAAAACAAGAGTCAAGTACTAAATATCCATCCTGATAAAACATGAGTACATAATCCCACTACATAACTAATAGCCATAATAGAAAAGATAAGCTGGGCTTTACATCACGGTCCAAGCTCCAAAAGATAGATAAAGAAATCTGATCAAAGCCCACTAGTGCTAGGCCCAACCTGAGGACCTGAGGGGGAAAAAGATAAAAACAACGGGGTCAGACATAAGTCTGAGTGAGCCCTATAACTTTAACAACACAATCATTAAAGTAATTAGGGTATGATATAAACTTGGTACGGTGATGACTGGGGATAAATGACTACACTAAGTAGCCAACTAGACATAAGATGAACTAAGATAACCGTAAAGACGCATCTACCCGCCCAAGGGTAATTACTAACTGCACCACACCAGTCATTCCTACTTAAAGGTTGATCCCTCCCAAGGACTTAGAAAATTTACCCAGTAGTTTCATGTACCCCTAGTTGACTACATAGGTGCCGTCTGCCCCTATCTCCACTAGGTGTACCCACTACTCCCAAGCGATCGGCTCCCTACCGTAGATACCCGTGCTGGCCCCACAGTGAGGTGTATCACTCCCCAAAGTGGCAACCCGATACAACAAATGGTGCACGACTTATACCTACACAATGCAACAACGTCTTACCTACCGGCCCGGGTCCACACACGCATATGAAACCCGTTGGACTTGCGTTGCCACCGCTAACCCGTTTTGGCCTCTTATAGTCAAGCCCAGTACGCGTGTCCCGTCCTCGACATGGGTCGAGCCCAATAAGATACATATGGGTTACTGGTTGAAATGGGCCCCCACAAGCTACCCACCTAAGCGTGTCACTTTATCTAGTGCATCCCACTTAACCCTTTAATCATGTTTAATTACATGTTTCCACTTGGTTAAGTATTCTAATCGTATTTTCTATTGCCACTCAAGGCAACCCACTAGATTTCCACATGCCACCCAAGGCACTTACATGCCACCCAAGGCACTTACATGCCACCCAAGGCACCCACTTAACCCCTCATGCCCCACTACATGCTTATCTGGTTAAGTGTTTCTTAATTGATTAAGAACGTAACCGTTGTAAAGACCTCTCACATTAGACTAACTTTTATGGCAGCTGGATTTGCCGGTTGGGTCCGGGCAGCCTTACGCCATAACCGAGTCTAACCTCGTGTCTTTACACTTGTCACGTATTCGGTTTGTGCCTAAGACCTCTCACATTGGGCCAATCATTTGTAGCCGCTGGATTTGCCGGTCGGTTCCGGGTAGTCTTATGCTACAAAAGGGTCCAACCTCGTGTCTTAGTCGATTAATTACACCTAATTAATCACCCCCATATTTCGAATTAATTTTCCCTAATTAATTCCAATTTTAACGATGTACATAATTGACTCAATTATGTCCATCCACTTTATGGTATGCATAATCATACCAACTTCACACCATTTCATTAACATGTATATTAACCCCATCGTTCCCCACGTAATTCGCTAACATGACATAAAAGGGAAGATTCATCACAAATACAATGGGTTCAACTTGCATAACATTAGCATCAACATGGGTTTTAAAGGTGTCAACATGCATATAGCATCAACCCAACTAGCATAAATAATCAACCCAAACTTGCATGAATCACATATGTCATAAAGAGGTTAACTTGCATAAGTTACTTATGTCATACAAAGGGGTAAACTTGCATATGTATGTATGACATACAAAGGGGTTAACTTGCATATGTATGCATATCATACTAAGGTGTAAACTTGCACATGTTACTTGCATATAACCAAACACCAAACTTGCATAACATGTCATATATGAACTTGCATTTAATCATACACCAAACTTGCATAACATATCATATATGAACTTGCTTATAATCAAACACCAAACTTGTATAACATGGTGTCATAATGGATCAATGTTTATCATAGCAATTTGCATAACTAGCATCATGAACACATAGCCTAACACATGCACAACTTGCATAACATCATGATCATGTAGCATATAACTTGCATAACTTGGATAACATCATGAACATGTAGCATATGACTTGCATAACTTGCATAACATCATGAACATGTAGCATATAACTTGCATAACTTGCATAACATCATGATCACATAGCATATGACTTGCATAACTTGCATAACATCATGAACACATAGCACATAACTTGCATAACTTGCATAACATCACAAACACATAGCATATGATAACATAATCTTGCATTGATCCACATTCATAGCCATAACCTCATTATATCCTATCATAATCATTTCAATAATTGGTCATTAAGGCTATAGAAACTCACAACTTGTTGATTAGCACTCCTAATAAGAAGATTAAGTTGCTAGAGTTGATTAGAGGTTGATTTGAGAAGCTATCTTCCTCTTTAATTTGATGGAGGCTCCTTCAAGTTGCATTTTGACGGCATAACGGTGTTGTAGCTATTTTTAGTATGAATTAGGGTAGTCTTAGGGTGTATTTATAGAGTAGTTAGGTGTTTTAAGCCATTAGATTAACCCTAAATAAGATTAGAGCCGTCAGATCTCGTCCTAGCCACCAAGCACAGCCCAAAAGCCATCAGGTTGCACCCAGGTCACACAGACCGACAGGGGGGGTCGACCCCTGTGTCGACCCCTAGGGAGGGGGGTCGACACCCATGTAGACCCTAGGGTCGACTCCCTCTGCCTGGTGGGAATTTTCCCGCCTCTTCTGAAATATGAATCTGAATATTTTAAATCTGTTTTAAATTTTCTGAAAACTTCTTCGGGCCTTAACTGGGTCATACGGACTCCGATTTTCGAAAACTCGGACTCTATTTCGCGTATTTTTCCGAGACGAACGCAATGGCATAGCCTGTTTCCCCTGATTCAGATTTTAAAATTTAATTCTGCCCTGTTTTATATTATAGCAAGTTATCCAACATACGGGGTGTTACATTCTCCCCTACTTAAAGGATTTCGTCCCCGAAATCTCTAAGTCAAGAAGAACGTATCCTACCATCCAAACAACCATCTACTCAAACCATCAAACACTGGCATCCATTGTCCTTAAAGTTTCTAATGCGGTATGAACATATGCAAAGAGTGTGTGTATATGTTCCTTATCTAATGCAAAATCAGGCGGTCTACCGATTCAGTTGACCTCCTTAATGCAAACCATGATAGTGCCATGCATCCAATATGTATGCGAAAGAACCCTATCGACACATACTATTTCTACATGAGTGCACAATCATTCACCAAAATGCATCATCCATATGATAGCACAACCATTATACATCCATTAATATAGCTACCTACACATAATTATATGCAATATGCAATATGAAGTGATTGAGCCGATCTAGTGCCTAGAGTGTGTGTATATGTATCCACGAGCAACCACTTGCATCCACTCGCATCCATCAATCATAACATGTCTCAAACACATGTTTCAACCATAGGTTTACCCTATCTAAAGGTCAAAGGTACTAATGAGAGGACATACTAAAGATAAGATAAGTACTAGACAAACGATAAAGGAGAAGTTAAAAGACATACCCTCAAAAAGGAATGGGTACAGCGAACGCATCTTCGCTTCTGTCTCCCAAGTAGCATTGCTCTCATCCTCTCCCCATTGCACTTTGACTAGTTGAACCTCCCTGTTTCTCAACTTCCTAATCTCTGACCCAAGGATGCGGGTAGGAGCTCGTCGAATAGTCGCATCACGCTCTATCTCCACTTCTCTAAGCAAACTCGGCTCTACCACCTCTGCGGTCTCATGTAGGCACTTCCTCAAATGTGACACATGGAATACGTCATGTACCCCACTAAGTCTCTCGGGTAAATCCACTTTATATGCCATCCGTCCAATCCTTTCCTTAATAGGAAACGGTCCTACAAATCTTGGTGTTAACTTCGCAACGGACCCAAAGCGAACAACATTCCGTAATGGAGATACTTTAACAAAGACCATGTCCCCAACATCGAACTCAAGATCCGTCCTCCTCTTATCCGCGTTAGATTTCTGTCTGTCTTGCGCCGCTTTCATCCTTCTTCGAATCAAATCAATCTTTTTCGAAGTCTCTCTAACCATATCGGGCCCAAGCAAGATCTTATCTGTAGATTCCCACCAACATGTAGGTGATTGACAAGGCCTTCCATAGAGAGCTTCGAAAGGAGCCATGCCAATACTGGACTGAAAGCTGTTATTATACGCGAACTCCACCAATGGAAGATGCTCTTCCCATGTACCTCCAAAATCCAAGATACAAAGCCTCAAAAGGTCTTCCAGAACACGATTCACCCTCTCGGTCTGGCAGTCCGTCTGAGGATGATATGCGGTGCTCAAACACAACTGAGTCCCCACTGCTTCTTGCAAACTCTTCCAAAACTCGCTACTGAAGATAGGATCTCGATCACTCACTATGCTAGAGGGTACCCCATGCAATCGAACTATCTCTCGAAGGTAAACTGAAGCTAGCCACGGAGCAGTCCGCTTGCTCTTCACGGGTATGAAATGGGCGCTCTTAGTCAGTCTGTCTACCACGACCCAAATTCCCGTATTACCCTTCCTCGATCTAGGTAACCCATCAATAAAATCCATCGAGACGCTATCCCACTTCCATTGCGGAACTTCCAATGGGTGAAGCAACCCACCAGGTTTCTTTTGCTCCGCTTTCACTTGCTGGCACACCAAGCATCTAGCGACATACTCGGCCACATCTTTCTTCATACTGGCCCAAAAGAAAACTCGCTTCATGTCTTGGTACATCTTGTCCCCACCGGGATGAATGGTCATCCTAGAACGGTGTGCATCATCAAGAATAGCCTTCCTCAAACCCTCGTCTTGCGATACACAAAGTCTACCGTCTCTACGCAAGCACCCCCTATCGTCTAGGGTGTACCTACTCAAATGGCTGGACGACTCCCCCCTTATGAGCCTTTCTACTAACTCAACCAACTGTGGGTCGTCCCGATGTGCCTCGCCAATCCGTCCCAAAAGAGTAGGTCTGACCTCTAAGGATGCTAGCAAACCGGGTACAAAATCAACGGAAGGTCTGAAATCAAACATCGAGATAAATTCCAAGCTTCGTCGTTCCACAAACAATGGACTCAAGGACAACCTTTTTCTGCTTAAGGCGTCCGCCACCACGTTACCCTTGCCAGGGGTATATGCTATCTCGAAATCATAGGATGCTAAGAACTCCATCCACCTTTTCTGTCTCAAGTTCAAATCCTTCTGAGAAAACAAGTACTTCAATGATTTGTGGTTAGTGAACAATTCGAATCTTTCTCCAAGAAGATAATGGCGCCAAATCTTAAGCGCAAAAACAATAGCGGCCAACTCTAGATCATGGGTAGGGTAATTTTTCTCATGCTTTCTCAACTGCCTTCCACCGTAGGCTATTACCCTTCCCTCTTGCATTAAGACTGCGCCCAGTCCTGTCCCACAAGCATCGGTATAGACAACAAATGGCTTACTCCCATCTGGCAACACTAAGACTGGGGCTGTGGTTAAAGCTCTCTTTAACCGTCGGAACGCTCATCACAATCTACGTCCCATGCGAAGACCAGATTCTTCTTTGTCAAGCGAGTTAATGGGGCTGATATCTTCGCGAAGTCCTTGATAAACTTCCTATAGTAGCCAGCCAACCCCAAGAAACTCCTCACCTCGGTAGCATTCTTCGGAACCTTCCAATCTTGAATGGACACTACCTTCGTGGGATCCACAGCTATCCCTTCCTTGGAGACCACGTGCCCCAAGAACCGCACTTCCTTCCTCCAGAAGTGACATTTAGAGAATTTAGCCTTAAGGCTATGCGCTCGAAGAGTCTCCAACACTTCCCTAAGATGTAGGGCATGCTCTTCTTCACTCTTAGAAAAGACTAAGATGTCATCCACAAAGACCACCTCGAACTTATTAAGGTACTCCCTGAACACCCTACTCATCAAATCAATAAAATATGCAGGGGCGTTCGTCAACCCAAATGGCATCACCAGCCACTCATAGAAACCATCCGGAGTCCTAAAGGCAGTCTTGTCTATGCTATCCTCAGCCACCCTCAACTGATGAAACCCCGTGGCTAAGTCCAACTGCGAAAACACTGAGGCGCCAACCAACTGATCAAAGAGATCATCAATCCTCGGCAATGGGTGTCTATTCTTCTTTATGAGCTTGTTGAGTTCTCTATAGTCTACACAAAGTCTGAGGGACCCATCCGCCTTCGTGGCAAAAACTACTGGAGCACCCCACTCCGATATACTTCGTCTTATGAACCCCTTCTCAAGCAACTCCCCTACTTGCTTATGGAGTTCCCTCCTCTCACGAGGAGCCATGTGGCGCACTGGTAAAGATACTGGTTTAGCATTATCCACCAGATATATTCGGAAGTCTATCTCCCGCTTCGGAGGTAAGCCCTTCACCTCCTCAAACACATCCGAGTATTCCCGGACCACTCTAACAGATCGCAAACTCTCGACCGAAGCGTCAAGCGATTCAAGATAACTTAGCATAACAGAATCCATGGGATTACAAGAGATCTCGAGTGTGTTCCTTAAGCGGGTCATGAGCCTAACAACTCTCCTTTCGCAATTAAGAACGGCACCATTACTGGATAACCAGTCCATGCCCAAAATCAACCCATAGCCCGTGAAGCCCAAAACAAAAGCATCACATCTAAACTCAACGCTAAGTATAGAAATCTCCAAACCCAAACATATCATGGACAAATAAGTGGAGCCCCCAATTGGGTTTGAAACAACCAAGGGATCATCTACTAGACTGGTGTCTAAGTGCAGTGACTCAACTAATGATGATGAGATAAACGAATGCGATGCGCCAGAGTCAAACAAAGTACGGACAGGATGATCAAACAGAAAAACCAGACTTTCAACGGAAATAGTGCTACCTCTTTCCTGAGTCGGTGGAACCGCGAGAGCCTGAACTTGCCCCCTTGCCTGACTTGGTGCCATAAGAGCTTGCACCTGTCCTCTTGAGGTAGATCCCTTCCTTTGCGCCTTCTTAGGGCAATCCTTCACTAGATGCCCTGCTTCGCCACAGTGGAAGCAACCAGTCTTCTTCTTCTTCTTTCGACAATCTTTGCTTAGGTGGCCTGGTGTCCCGCAATTGAAGCACTTCTTCTTTCCCTTGCCACCGTTGCCTTTCCCACCCTTGTTTTGCTGTTGCTGTTGAGGTCTCTTTTGATCTCCTTTCTTCTCGGGTGCCGTATTAGCATTGGGACCCTTCTCTTCCTCATGCATGAGTGCCATGTCTACTAGCTTCTCAAAGGTGGCCCCCATAGGGATGTGAGTCATAGCCAATCCATGCATCGGTTCATTCAAGCCCTTAACGAACCTCAAAGCCTTCTTCTCCGGTGTATTCACCATGTCTATGCCAAACCTTGCCAATTGATTAAACTTGTTAACATATTCCTTCACTGACAGGTTTCCTTGCTTTAGAGTCAAGAATCTTTCCATATACAAGTTTTCCTCTGCCCTTGAGAGAAACTTTGCCACAAACCTTTGCCTGAAATCCGCCCAAGAGTCAACAGGGCGCTCTCCATTAGTGACCTCCCACCAGAATGAGGCCTCTCCCTTCATCAACCAAGCCGCTAACTTGACTTTCTTTCCTTCTTCCATCTCAAAGATATCTATCAACTCTTCCACCTCCTTAAGACAATCTTTAGCTTCCACAAAAGTTTCTGATCCTTGAAAAGGTTTCCCTCCCATAGCCTTAAATTCCTTGCAAGTCTTAGCAAAAGTATCCGTGCGAGGAGGAGAAGGGGGAGGAGGAAGATCGGGTGCTACTGTTGGTGGAGGAACATTTGCTGGACCCGCAGTGGCGGCCCTAGCCTCCATCAATCTCCTATACCATACTGGTATCGTCACACCCTCCGGAAAGTTAAGATCTTCAGCCATGCTGAAACGAAAAAGGAAAGATTCAAAACGGATAATTCAAAGGATAAAGATATGGCTATTGGGGATTATGCTTTTCTTTCAAAAACCTTTCTCTTTAAAGACATGTTTTTGAAAATACTTCTTCCAAAATGTTTTTAGAAAAATAGTTTTCTAAAAAATTTATCTGTTCTGGTAACCTGGCTCTGATACCACGTGTAACACCACACACCCGCTAAGGTCACTCACTAAGGGAATGCCTTAACTTCGGTGGAGCATTTTAAGTGAATATAGAACAGAAAAATTACAACAAGACAGATATAAATAATACTTGAAATCTAAAACATCATTTCATTGCAGCAGAAGATAAACATGTTTGGTTACATATCAAAACCAACTAAAACAAGAGTCAAGTACTAAATATCCATCCTGATAAAACATGAGTACATAATCCCACTACATAACTAATAGCCATAATAGAAAAGATAAGCTGGGCTTTACATCACGGTCCAAGCTCCAAAAGATAGATAAAGAAATCTGATCAAAGCCCACTAGTGCTAGGCCCAACCTGAGGACCTGAGGGGGAAAAGATAAAAACAACGGGGTCAGACATAAGTCTGAGTGAGCCCTATAACTTTAACAACACAATCATTAAAGTAATTAGGGTATGATATAAACTTGGTACGGTGATGACTGGGGATAAATGACTACACTAAGTAGCCAACTAGACATAGGATGAACTAAGATAACCATAAAGACGCATCTACCCGCCCAAGGGTAATTACTAACTGCACCACACCAGTCATTCCTACTTAAAGGTTGATCCCTCCCAAGGACTTAGAAAATTTACCCAGTAGTTTCATGTACCCCTAGTTGACTACATAGGTGCCGTCTGCCCCTATCTCCACTAGGTGTACCCACTACTCCCAAGCGATCGGCTCCCTACCGTAGATACCCGTGCTGGCCCCACAGTGAGGTGTATCACTCCCCAAAGTGGCAACCCGATACAACAAATGGTGCACGGCTTATACCTACACGATGCAACAACGTCTTACCTACCAACCCGGGTCCACACACGCATATGAAACCCGTTGGACTTGCGTTGCCACCGCTAACCCGTTTTAGCCTCTTATAGTCAAGCCCAGTACGCGTGTCCCGTCCTCGACATGGGTCGAGCCCAATAAGATACATATGGGCTACTGGTTGAAATGGGCCCCCACAAGCTACCCACCTAAGCTTGTCACTTTATCTAGTGCATCCCACTTAACCCTTTAATCATGTTTAATTACATGTTTCCACTTGGTTAAGTATTCTAATCGTATTTTCTATTGCCACTCAAGGCAACCCACTAGATTTCCACATGCCACCCAAGTCACTTACATGCCACCCAAGGCACCCACTTAACCCCTCATGCCCCACTACATGATTATCTGGTTAAGTGTTTCTTAATTGATTAAGAACGTAACCGTTGTAAAGACCTCTCACATTAGACTATCTTTTATGGCAGCTGGATTTGCCGGTTGGGTCCGGGCAGCCTTACGCCATAACCGAGTCTAACCTCGTGTCTTTACAATTGTCACGTAGTCGGTTTGTGCCTAAGACCTCTCACATTGGGCCAATCATTTGTAGCCGCTGGATTTGCCGGTCGGTTCCAGGCAGTCTTATGCTACAAAAGGGTCCAACCTCGTTTCTTAGTCGATTAATTACACCTAATTAATCACCCCCATATTTCGAATTAATTTTCCCCAATTAATTCCAATTTTAACGATGTACATAATTGACTCAATTATGTCCATCCACTTTATGGTATGCATAATCATACCAACTTCACACCATTTCATTAACATGTATATTAACCCCATCGTTCCCCACGTAATTCGCTAACATGACATAAAAGGGAAGATTCATCACAAATACAATGGGTTCAACTTGCATAACATTAGCATCAACATGGGTTTTAAAGGTGTCAACATGCATATAGCATCAACCCAACTAGCATAAATAATCAACCCAAACTTGTATGAATCACATATGTCATAAAGAGGTTAACTTGCATATGTATGTATGACATACAAAGGGGTTAACTTGCATATGTATGCATATCATACTAAGGTGTAAACTTGCACATGTTACTTGCATATAACCAAACACCAAACTTGCATAACATGTCATATATGAACTTGCATATAATCATACACCAAACTTGCATAACATATCATATATGAACTTGCTTATATTCAAACACCAAACTTGCATAACATGGTGTCATATTGGATCAATGTTTATCATAGCAATTTGCATAACTAGCATCATGAACACATAGCCTAACACATGCACAACTTGCATAACATCATGATCATGTAGCATATAACTTGCATAACATCATGAACATGTAGCATATGACTTGCATAACTTGCATAACATCATGAACATGTAGCATATAACTTGCATAACTTGCATAACATCATGATCACATAGCATATGACTTGCATAACTTGCATAACATCATGAACACATAGCACATAACTTGCATAACTTGCATAACATCACAAACACATAGCATATGATAACATAATCTTGCATTGATCCACATTCATAGCCATAACCTCATTATATCCTATCATAATCATTTCAATAATTGGTCATTAAGGCTATAGAAACTCACAACTTGTTGATTAGCACTCCTAAGAAGAAGATTAAGTTGCTAGAGTTGATTAGAGGTTGATTTGAGAAGCTATCTTCCTCTTTAATTTGATGGAGGCTCCTTCAAGTTGCATTTTGACGGCATAACGGTGTTGTAGCTATTTTTAGTATGAATTAGGGTAGTCTTAGGGTGTATTTATAGAGTAGTTAGGTGTTTTAGGCCACTAGATTCACCCTAAATCAGATTAGAGCCGTCAGATCTCGTCCTAGCCACCAAGCACAGCCCAAAAGCCATCAGGTTGCACCCAGGTCACACAGACCGACAAGGGGGGTCGACCCCTGTGTCGACCCCTGGGTCGACCCCTGGATCGACCCCTAGGGAGGGGGGTCGACACCCATGTCGACCCTAGGGTCGACTCCCTCTGCCTGGTGGTAATTTTCCCGCCTCTTCTGAAATGTGAATCTGAATATTTTAAATTTGTTTTAAATTTTCTGAAAACTTCTTCGGGCCTTAACTAGGTCATACGGACTCCGATTTTCGAAAACTCGGACTCTATTTCGCGTATTTTTCCGAGACGAACGCAATGGCATAGCCCGTTTCCCCTGATTCAGATTTTAAAATTTAATTCTGCCCTGTTTTATATTATAGCAAGTTATTCAACATAAGGGGTGTTACACATCTTTTTCATGTTGTTGCCTTCGCTTATTTTCCTACTGACCGAACCATCATCACGTGGAGTTTGCTGATCCATGTATCGCTAAAATGCCACCACGTTATATTTAAAGCCGACCATTGGAATAATACTGAGGCTGATCCATATTCTAACATGTTTGCACGTCCACGCCTAATATTATTCAATCAACCCATATTCTAATATGGGAGCATTGCCATGTGTCTGCATATCCTTTGTATTAATAATCTCCAGTTCATATATACAAGAATCCCCGTTAACGTATACTATGCGGTTCCCTTTTATATGCTAACCGATCCATACTGGTGTGAGTTGAGGAGCCAACCCATGGTATAAATAATGTGTCGACCCAGTCAGCAATTTACTCGTGACCGACCCTTATGTCTATAAAGTGACCGACCCTTCACAAAACAAGTTGCTAATCATATTGTTCGAAACTTATGTATGTGTTGTACTGCTTGTAACATGGAACCACTTTTATACTATTCACATGTTTATATTGTTGCTCATCCATCATACGTGAATGTTGCTTTCTTATACTAATACGTGGCTTCTTCCTTATATTGATACATGTGTTAATGTATGTTGATCCATTAAAGAGGGAAAATGACTATCTCATATTAGTCGTCCACGTGTCCTGGAATGAAGGTGCTTTATGAACATTAGCTTTATTTAGTTCATTCGTTGTATTGAATCACATGAAGCTAGCCGACCCATGACCAACGTCCAAACCATATTGTATGTGTGTCACGTGAACTGCATGGTTCTTCAATTTCATGTTTGGAGTATTTTGGACATGTCAGTTTCAATACACTTGCTTCATGTTTCTGTGATTTTCGATCCATAACAAACTTTTGTGCCATGCATGTGATTCACTTCATGCATTAATACTTTGCAATTAAGTCATGAACATAGCAGAACCAACCCATAGTGTATAACATGTCCAACAGACCCATTGAGGCCGACCTACCCATATGCGTTGAAATAGCGTCGGCCGACCCATAGCTCTGAGACCTACCGACCCATGAATTGAGACCGACAGACCCATTATTAAAATAACACCAATCCTTGGCACTTAAATGTTATCGATCTATTTCACGTGCATTTGACTGATTATTTTTTACCCGTGTTTTTAACAGGGTTAACAATATCTATCCTCATCAATTTCGTTTGTCTCCCGAATACCCTCGTTTTCACCATGATCGGAATCTTAGCTTCTACAAGTTTTTGAACCTGCCGCAACCCTAATTGTATTCGAAACCCTTACATCCTCACACCATAACAATTCACATCACTACATCCTCTACTACCAAGACACGACCATGCTCGTCTACCAGCAAACCACGAACCATCAAACCCCAAATCACAGTTCAAATCGTATCGAATTCACCAATACCATCAAACCCTAGTCTCAACAATCTCCATAGCGATTTGGACCAAAACCGTTCTGAATCCATATCGATTTCTCTCTTCAAATAAAAGCGAGGAGAGTCTTCAGTTTCGTTCGACTTAATTCTTTTGAGATCTGGATCATAATTTTTTGTATTTGCCTTGTTTTATAGACCCACAGTTCAGACCCAATCCGATTCGAATTCAATCAATTTTAAAGAAAATAAAAATAAAAGAGGGGGCATGATTTATTTCCTGATTTTGTTCGATTTTGTGTTTCTTTTTCAATAAGGAAAGAAGGCGTGATTGTGTTTGTTAATCTTGGGATTTTATATTTGTGAGACGCGTGAGTTATTTTTTTGTTAGGTTAGGTTTTTCCTTTTTAATATATATTTTTTGGAGTCAGTTTATTTAACTAATTATTTTTTATTTTATGTTTTTGTTTTTCCTTTCAAGCTTAGTTTTAGTTTTTGTCCAGTCTTGATTTTGTGAGTCTAGCTTAGTTTGTTTCTTTTGTTTTGAGTTTAGTTTAGGTTTTGTTTATTTTATTTAGTCTAGTTTTGTTTTTTTTACACAGAGAGAGAGAGGGACCAAAGTGAAAGCAAAGTGAACATGGAATTCAAAGGCCAAGCAATCTGCATACAGTGGAATTTGAAATGTGAGCACTACTCAAATTTTCTGAACGGACAGCCATAACCCACTGTAAAATTTTCTGAACTCTGCAGGTGCTCTGCTGTAAAGAAGAATATATAGAAATTGCTTGTAAAAAACTTCTGCAGGGGCAGCGGCTTGCATGTACAATTTTTAATTTCTGCATTTATTATTATCTAATTGTTATATAGCTAAAAATTCTGAATTGGTTTAGTTAAGAGAAAATTTTCCATCACTCTCGTCATTTTCAATTATAAAAGTTGATTAGACATTACAAAAATATTTAACTACAAGAGTGTTTTTTATGAAATTGATTCTCTCAAGGGTTCGATCACGGACATATATTAGTTCAATTCATTGAACTTCTAGCAAAAGAGGTTGCATACTACCCGTAAAACGTTGTTCGTATCCCTTAGCATTTATATTATACGTGAACGGCCATAAAACCCTCTTCCCCCTTCAAATCGAGATTATCGACTAATAAGATATACTTGAGTACGTTATTTCTCTTGTAATTACGAGCTAATTATGTCAAATTTAAGTTTTGGATTTTCTATATTCAACAACGATGAGTGAAAAGAGTGTTAGCCACCATAATTCTCCTAGGGGTTCTCAGATAACCAAAAAATTTCAAACGAGATGGATTACAATCGAATAAATCAAAATTTCAATCTCGAAATGGATAGATCCTTATCACTTCGGGATTGATGTTACCAAAATAGGACTGTTCAATCATCTGTCATCGTGTTTCCACTGCCTGAAGGAAATAATTTTGAGCTTAAGCATTCGTTTATTCAAGGAGTACCAAAATTTACTAGTTCTGAAAATGCTTATGAATTTCTAAGTGAATTTGAATTGTATGCGTCCACAACAAAAATGCAACAATTGTCCAACGAATCAATCAAGCTAAGGCTAATTCAATTTGCATTACTTGAAAGTGCTAAAAGATGGCTAAATTCTCTTCCAAAATATTCCATAAGAAGTTGAGATAAATTTATCACTATATTCTTGGAAAAGTTTTTCCCTTACCATAAAACTCTGAAAATCCAAACTAAAATAAATCAGTTCTCTCAAAATGAGGGGGAATCTTTTTCAAAATACTTTGAAAGATTCAACCAATTGTCGTATGGTTGTCCTCATCATACAATCCGAAAATAGTACTTATGCCAAATTGCATATGAAGGACTTAACTATCAGACTAGAACTCAACTAGAATCAATGTGTGGAGCTGAATTTATGTCTAAAACGGCCGATGAAGCTTGGAAATTCTTAGAAGACTATTCTGAAAAGGACATGCAATGAGAGTCAATTCATGTTCCCATTCGTACTCCTACTATAAGAGTGCATGTCATGGATCCAAGTCACCTTCCCTTAGAAAATCAAAGTCCTTAATTCGGAGAAGGGCTACCCCACTATTACTCTTAAGACCAAGCCAATGCTATCACTCAAAATAATCTTTACTCATCTACATATAACCCTAGTTGGAGGAACCACCTGAATTTTTCTTGGTCAAATCCTAATAATTCGACGAATCCATCTCGCATGCAACCCTTTATTCCAAATCCAAATTACCAAGCTCCATCTCCCAATTCTCAAACCTCTTAAGCTGCACCTCAATCCAAACATCCTTATAGCACCCCTAACTTTCAATCATCAACCCATTCCTCTCAATCTTCTCAACTGTCACAAGAAATTGTGGATTTAGAGAAACAAGTAGAACAAATGATGAATATGATGAATGAACTAATGAAAAGTAACGAGAAAGAGAAATTGCCTAGTCAACCCGAGGTGAATCCAAAATATAATTCTCGTACTGTGAATTTTTGTGATGGTGGAAACAATAATTCAGTTAACGTTGTCATCACCCTTAGGTTTGGAAAAACGTTTGACAATAATTTCGTCAATCCCAATAATCCTTCGATCCCAACTCCAAATCAAGATCTTGATTCTCACCCAATGGTAACCAATGCCAACTCCTTGGAACCTTCTAAACCCCCATCTTCTTCGAATGTTGGCAATCCCAATATCTCTTCTTCTAATGTCGGTAACCCCGATAATATCTCCTCCTTTAATGTTGGCAATCCTAGCATCTCACCTTCTATTCCTGTACCTCCTTCACTTTTCACATCAAAACCTTCTTCTTTGACCGATCAAAATTCTGAAAGAGTCTATAAACCAATAGCTCCTTATCCTCATAGAATTAACAATAAGAAGAAGGATACAAATTTCTAAAAAAATCTTGAAATCTTCAAACTAGTTCGTGTCAATATTCCACTCTTAGACACCATCGAACAAATTCCATAGTATGCCAAGTGTAGCAAAGAGTTATGTAACCGAAAATGAGCCACTAACGTTACTAAAACTGCATTCTTGACTGTGAGTACTAGCTCTATTTTCTCGAATCCTTCACTAATCAAGTATAAGGACCCGAGAAGCCTTACAATTGATTGAAAAATAGGAAATATTCACATCTCTCATGCCTTACTTGATCTTGGTGCCATTGTAAATCTTCTTCCTTACACTATTTATCGTCAACTTGGATTAGGGGAGATTAAACCAAAAACATCAATCTTCACTTAGCAGATCGATCCGTCAAAAAGCCATTGGGCATGATCAAAGACGTCTTGATACAAATCGAACAATTTTACTTCCCTATCGATTTCATAATTCTAGAAACCGAGCCTATCTCAAATCCCAATGTTCAAATCCCGATGGTATTAGGATGCCCCTTTTTAGCAACTTCAAATGCTATCATAAATTGTAGGACCGGTCAACTTCGACTTTCTTTCGGGCATTTAACCATTAAGCTAAACATATTTAATCTCAAAAAAACAACCTAGGGATTTTGAGATTAATGAAATTGACATGATTCAAACCACCATTGATGAGTCCTTTTATGGCACTTCTGAAACCTTGAAAATGTGTCTTGACCATTTTAACTCCGATTTCGATGAGCTTGAATACATAAATGAACTACTTGACTCGAAACCCTCGTCATTTGAATCCAACCAAGGAATGTTGACCAATGTTAGCACATAAGAACTTACTAACTTAAACCTCAATCCCCAGCCACAAGACCTTAAGTACGCTTACTTGGATTCTACAAAAAAAAAATCCCGTAATCTTAGCCTCTGATCTTACCGAGGACCAAGAAAACAAACCTTTGAAAATTTTACAAGAAAACAAAGAGGCATTAGAATGGAATTCTGACGAAAATGAATCTAGAAAATGCCTTGAAGATAATCGTAGTTCCATTTCATCGAGAGAAATTATGTTTCGACATTCAACTTTATGGGATTATGATAATCTTCATCTAAATTGTATAAATCAATGGTACTACAAAAATTTTCATAGGAAGGATTCATTTCAGACATCATTGACATACCTGTTGCACCTTACAAATCATATGAGAAATTATCGTACATCATTTTCGATAGAGGTTAGTGTTGGGGGGGGGGGGAGGAAACATCATTCTTCGCCAAACATTCATCATCATCGATTTTATTTTGCATTTGATTAGCACACTCATATAGTTGTTAAACTGCTTTTTATTCTACAAATCATTTACATCTAATCCATATTTGGGTACTCTCTTTTACATTTAGTAAACGTGTTTACAGTGTGGACACTGTTTAGATCAAGTGTGGGGGGAGTCTGAATTGCATTCTTTTCATTTTTCTTTAATCTTTTTCTTTCTTTTTATACAGGACCATCAATGTATTTTATGTAACACCCCACATTTTTAATATAATTAAAAATGTATATATATGCATATATAGGGTTAATAATGGTGATGTATAATGAAAATTAATTAATACATGAAAGAGAAGGAAAGATTAATTCAATGACAGTGTACGTAATGGAGAAGATAATAAAATAAGGATACTTAATCTAAATACTAGGAATTAAGAAAAATGGATATCACCATTGCGTTTGTCTCAGAACTCTACATGAAATAGAGTCCAAGTTTTTGAAAATCGGACTCCGTATGAGAGAGTTATGGCCTCCGGAAGATTCAAAACAGTTCGAAATTCGACCCAGGCAGCTGGGCAGGAAATTTCCCACCCAGAACAGGGCAGGTCGACCTGGGGGTCAGGTCGACCAGGGGGTCGACCTACCCCTTAGGAGGTCGACCTGGGGGTCGACCTACCCCAGATCTGGGCTGTTTTGGTGCCTGTGACGTATTTTGCTGTGCTGTACGGTTTTGGTGGCTTCTTGGTCAATCCTAGGGCTCTAAAACACTCTCTACACCTATATATACATAGCAAGACCTAACCTAAACTTCATAAAAATTATCTATCGCATCCACATGCTGTCAAACTCTCTCCTAAACCTAGTCGTCGCCTCTAAATCAAATTTCAAGTGTTCATCAACAATTCAAATCGAAGATTAGAGCTTCAACAACAATCAATTATTGAAAAATTAATCAACATCAATTCAACGTTTCTGCATCGACGTTTTACCTCAACAACCAATCGCTTATTTCTCCAATCCAGTCAAGGTGAGTGGATTTGAACTATATTTGTTGTACAATGTTGCTTCTATCGTTTACCATTCCCCATAATGAATATGATGTTAATTTAATAAGATCAGTCATTTTATTTATGCCTACATTTGATTTCTCTCCTTTTTATTCTTTCCCCTTTTTATTTTTATAGTTAGGCTATCTCGAGCCTACGTTTATCATGGGTTTATGTGTTGTAAACAAGAACGAGAAATGAAAAGGGAAAAGGGGATGTTTGGGCATAATATGGATTGGAAGGATTTGTGTATGATTTGAAATATAGACATAATTATATTGCAATATTAAATTTATGTAAATTGGAATAATTCTAATTGGCTATGGTATTGGTATAATTGAATATGAATAATTTAGTATGAACGACATGTAATTGGATAACATGGATTGGTGAAATTTATTTGTAAAATAAGCCTAAAAGGTGAATTAGGTTATATGTATGAACGTGGGAACGTGGAGAAATATATTGGGAAAATATTGATTTTATGAAATTGAGTATTATTGGATATATTGGATAATTGGAATATATAAATGAAATTGGCATATTTGGGTATGAATTACATGGAATTGATGAAATGGCCTATAATTGGAAATTTGTAAATTGGGCTAATTAATATGTAATTAGTGAATTAATGGAAACTTGGAATAGGCATGAGAATGATCATAAATTGAATTTGGAACACATGGCATGAAATTGGGGTTTGGGTGAAATACGAATACTAATGAACCTTTTGACACGAGGTTAGACGCAATTGTGGCGTAAGACTGCCCGGAACCGCCCGACAAATCCAGCTGCCACGATTGGACGTCTAATGTGAGAGGTCAAAGGCGAGAATTTGAGCGTAATGGCTTATGACACGAGGTTAGACTCGAGTTGTGGTGTAAGTCTGCCCGGAACCGCCCGACACATCCAGCAGCCACAAAGGTTTAGTCTAATGTGAGTGGTCATACATCATTACAGCATAATGAATGAACTGATGAATACTAACCATAGTAAGACATGTGGGTCACATTGGTATGGTTAGAGGGTTAAGTGGGTGACATGTAATATATGACATGTAAATATGGACTTAACCGTAGTAAGACAAGACGTGTAAAACATGACTAATGTAGACTTAACCATAGTAAGACATGTGTAAGGCATGGAAATAATAATAAAGGGGTTAAGTGGGACATGGGCGATATGTGAGACCTAAATAAATAAATGCTTAACCAAATGGGACCCGTAATGGTATTACAAGTCAATTGAATTGGGTAAAGTTTAAGTAACGGGTTAATTAAATGGAAGGGTTAAGATAAATCAAAAATTAACGATAGAAAATGGGGAATGATAAATAACCTATTATGAATCATTTTGAACAAGAAAAAGACGAATAATAGGTTAGACTTGTCCTAGGGACAAATGGAAAGTATAACTTATAGGACAAGATAAGTTATAAGAAGCGATAGAGGAAAATAAGATGACTTATATGTAAAGATATACTTAATTATAAATTAAGTGGTTTGGGAAGGAGAAATGTGAAATTAAAAATAATATAATTTATATGATTGGAAAAGAAGTAAATTAGAATCATATATGTTGGTTGGGTTGAGTAATTCTCTGGGTGCCAGTCTGATGTTGATTTCGGTCTTCGGGGCTGGTGTTTAGAGGGTTATTCTCCTAATCAGTATATATGTGGGATAAGGCATACTTAACTTTGAATTAAGTATAACATGTTGTTGTAACCCTAAAAGGGAATAATTTATGAAATTGGAAAATAACATGTTATGGGCTTATTAATGGACTTAAGTGGGTTAAATATAAATTGAACTAATAAGCAAGGGTAACTTGGTGAATACGAAAAAAAGGAAGAGCATGTGAATAACCAAGTTAAATGAGAAAACTGATGAGGTGGCGCAAGCGCGTAATTAACGATTAGACGTAGGGTCTAACAACAGATAAGAATAAGGCGCTTGAAGCAGTCCGTACGTTATAGGATGAATAACCCAACGAGGTAGATCATCACGATGTCATAAGGCACGAGTGGAACACACGTTTATTATTTGGCGGCTCCAACGGACTGGAAGAGGTGGCAGGCGGCTTCCTGAGACGTTAAAGATGCTCCTGGTAGTCCTCTGTGGTGGTTTAGCTACGGGCTAGGATTGCAGAGTTTGGGTCTGCGCGAAACTACCAGGTGGGTGGGCCTTGACTGCACAATTAGGGGGGCAGTCAGAATGATGTACGCGGTGGCATTAAGGGTGGTTCGGCGGTTGCCTCAGGAGGAGGTGGAGGGTCAAGACCAAACGATAGCAAGATCGTCGAACGCCTGTCACCAGCAGCCTAAGAAATGCGAAAAGACAAGAGCTAACCCCTAGAGATCGTTATCCTTTGCTATCAAGGGACGGGTGCGGGGAGACCCCACATGGATGTTTAGATTGTTTGCTTGTTAGGGGTGGTCGCTTAGCTCATGTGGTCTTTACTAGTTGAGGGAGGGGCTGAGGTGGGGCCATAGCCACCATAAGAAAATCAGACCCGAGGGATATCTGTACATTGGACACTCTTAGAGGCGGGCCCGTACAGATATAGAAAAACTCCCGACCGAGTTCCGTGTCTTCTGGTGTAGCCCTTCCACGGAACTTGGGTGCACAAGTAGAGGTTATGTGTAGTAGAAACATCGAGTACGATTGATGATACGTACGTGGGAAAGTCTAGGTACAGCCATGTCTGCTCTGGGTGGTGTATCGTAGATTAGAGGGCAATATTCGGTGATGGAACCAAACTCGATCGAATAGTTCGGGGATAGCAGTCCGTACGCTTACGTAGCACAGCGATAGTGGTTTTATGCGCATGTAGCGTTGTACGTTACTATGGCATAGGATGAGGGACTGCGCATATTACTGTGGCGATACGGAGGAGACCGTGCGAGTGGGGTATCACGGGGTGTACCTTAATTTGGGGGTAGCTACATATACACTATATTAGGTTAATCTACTAGGGGGTAGATGGGTGCGACGTGTGTGTAAGCTTTGAGTGCTAATAACACGTATAATCTAATAAATAAGAAAGTGTAATTGAATGGTATATGTAGGATTATTCAAGAAGTGTAGTTTAAATTCATTCACACAGAACTTATGTTCTGACCCCCTCCTCATAACATTCGCAGGTTAGACAGAGACTTATAGCTTTGGGAATACTAATTTAGCAGTATTGTGATTAAGGTAAAGCTATGTTTTAAAATATATTATATTTTATTCCTTCCGCTGTGAGGTGTTTTCCGTACTCTGACATATCTCTTTTCTTTGTCTTTTTTGCAGGATACCAGAGCAACCAACTCGGGTTTCGGTGGATTGGATTTTTGAAAAAAAAATCAGTCTGTCGGAATTCGGGTTGTCACATTTTAGGTCATAGTAACGTGCATTTTTTGATACGACTCATTTTAGACTGATACAACAAAATAAGTTAACAATTGTTAGTCAGTTGGTAGTATTTTTTCTCTCAACTAAGATCGAATAAGAAATCTAATGAAAAGTTGAATTTTGAGGGATAATAGTGTAACTGGAACATATGGAGATTCTTAGGTAATGGCCATGAAGTTTATTCTAAATTTTAGTCTTTGTTTAATGAGCGGAGGACTTAAAATATTTATATTGGCTTTTTGAGTCTTTAAAACTAAGTTGTGTTAAGTTGAATTCGCGTAACTCTCTCTTGTGCTTATATTTTCAATAATAATAATAATAACAACCCAAGGGCATCCAACATTGCTTGTAAATCTAGTGTTGGTGTGCAAACCCGCCAAGCTCTATCCGATATGTTGTTGACAAAGTCAACATCAGTATATCTTGGTCTTGTTTTATGAGTTGGACACCTAAGAATTACCGACATGTTGTTGATTAAGTCAGCGTCGGTCTGCACAATCGGCCAAGCTCTGTTCCATCTATCATGGGTGGTATACCTTGGTCTTTTAAGTTAAGTGTATGTAGTTAATCATAAATTTTAATTTTTATAGAGATAGAGAATAAGCGATGATGGCCAAGCACTTCTTGACCTTATTGATTTGACTTGTCATGCACAAGGAAATTAGAATACCAATTTGCGAACTGTGACAAGCAAACTAAGAATTTATTTCATGGCTGCACTATGTTATATATCAAACCAACTGGCCAAACTAGAACATAACATTTGAAAACTTGAATTATGTTGAAAATTTGTGACAAGTTGAGGTATCTAAAATAAAATCAACTGATTAGAAATTGTTAATTTACCTTGTTGTACCACTTTTCTGAAATAATTCTTATTTTCGTTTTTTATTTCATTTGCAGATGTCTGTTGCATCATGCAGTTGCACTAGAATCATAGCAAACTGCATTTGGATTTTGTAGGTAGTATCCGCTGAAAACCCTCACACGAGACATCACTCGTCCTACTAGGGACACCTAGAGGTTTAACGGCTTGTTGCATACGCTCAATGCAATTATAACACCCCGCATTTTATGGTAATTTAATAATTAAATAAAATGCAAATGTATATATGAAGAATAATATAAAGATAATGCAAATAAAAATGTAATGCATGCATTAAAAGAAAAGAAATGATTAGTTGCATGCGGTGTAAATAAGTTACATGCACTGATTATGCATTAATAATAAAAGAGAAATAAAAGAAAAAGATTCATGAATGGTTTGATTGAAATATTGTAACAAACATGAAAAGAGAAGTAAGAAGAGAGCAACAATTATCATTGTTCTAAGCCTTGTTAACAATAGCCTTAGTAGTCCAGTTGGTTAGAGCATGTGACTTGCATACAAGAGGTGCGAAGTTTGATCCCCGCCGCCATCATATTTTTGTTTTAAGGGAACTGCTAAAATAACACATGTTCATGAGAGGAAATATGTATAAACACACATATAAGGAAGTAAAGAAAATATGTGTATATATGTATATGAGAATATATGCATATATATGTGCAGAAATATATATATATATATATATATATATATTCAAGAGATAAATTCAAGATAAGGCTACAATCAATGAAATATGGCAAGAATCAAATAACGGTGCAACACCGTTTGAATTTTGAAAACGAAATGAAAGTTATGCTATATACACATAAAATGATCGTTAGAAGAATTGTATACGTATAAAAAGATTACATGTGAATATAACAGTTAATTAAATTCCAGAAATTCAAACATTCGAAATTCAAATTTCTACGCCAAAACAGCTTGTAGGGTCCGGGGGCTCGACATCGGGGTCGACACCTCCCAGATCCGAGTAGATTCATTGACATATCTAGACCGTTTTCTTAACCAGGTTCAATGCTGACTCAGCGTTGCGTGTACGATAAGATCCTGAACACCTATAAATAGGCTGGCAGAGCCTAGCCTAAATCTCACATTCGTTGAGACGATGTCTAAGCTCTGTCATTCTTTCTCCTCCTCGAATCTCTTCAGAAAAATAAGATAATTAGTTTAGGAAAATTCTGAATCAAGATCTGGAGGAAAAGAATGAATATTAATTAGTAGGTGTTCAGAATCATATTCGAAGTGAGGTAATTTTCTAGATTTGGTCTATTCAATTTTCTTCCTCTTTCTTTCCTTTTTCTTTTAGTAAAAATTATGAATCCATGGTTGTTAGGTTCTGAATCCAATTAGGGGAAAAACCATGGAATGCTAGATCAGGACCAGATCTAGGATTTGGAAAGCAAAATAGGTGAGTGGATTTAAGTTATATCAGTTTTTGATAATGATATATTACCGTTTGACATTCCCCGTTAAAATGACATGTTGAAATTTGATATGTTGAAATGTTTAAACATATGTCAGAATAATTAAAGTGACGAAATGCTAATATGACATGTTGGAATATTAATATGTTAAGATATTAATATGTTGGGAAAATTCATATGTTGAAATGTTTAATGTGTTAAAATGTTCATATGTTGAAATATAAACTTGTCAAAATAGGTGTAGCGATTACTGTTGTCTCAATTCCATGTTAACTTGTGACATTTATGTACCTGGACTACTAACGGTAGAAATTGAGAAAATTACATGTTAATTTGTTTGATTTGAACAATTACATGATTAAACAATTACATGATTTAACGATTACATGTTAGAATAGAATTTATTGTATGTTAGAAAGAACAAACGACATAAAATGGGGTTAACATGATGACATGTAAAATATAGAAAATTTACAGTAAATAGGAAACTATAATCGCACTTAGACACGAGGTTAGATTATGCTAGAAGTCTGTCTGGAACCGCCCGGCATATCCAGCTTCCACGAGTGGTAAATATAATGTGAGAGGTCTAAGTGCATAAATAAAACATGTAACGGTGCTAAGACACAAGGTTAAGTCAACTTCTAGAAGAAATCTGTCCGGAACCGCTTGGCAAATCCAGCATCCACAAGTGGTAGGCTTAATGTGAGAGGTCTAGTACATAAGCATATACATAAATATATGAATATAAAAGGATAGAAATAAATGACATTAATGCTAATTAATGGAAATGAATGGAATTGAGTGAAAGTGACAACAGTTAAAGAAATAGAATGAAAAGGGAATGATAATAACCTTTTATAAATAAATTACATTAATGAGAATGTTGTATAATAGGTAGACTTGTCCTAGGGACAAGTGAAGATTATAACTTAGGTTATAATAAACTAGTAAGGAAATCAGATAACCTATGTAATGAGATGAGTGGTACTTAATTGTAAATTAAGTAATCTGTAAGTGGGGAAAACTGAAAGCAGTTGTTTGTAATAAGTAGAGAAAAGGGGGAAACTTATGAAATATGAGAAGTTGTACTTAATTATAAACTAAGTAATCTGTAAACTTGAAAAATCTGAAATCTGCTGATAAGAATAACATGTTAAGGCTTGTCCTAGGGACAAGAGGAAATTATAACATAGGCTATATTAAATGGAAAGGAGACTTATTAGTGAACCTTAGTTAAAATAACTAAGTTAATAAGTAAAGAACGATAAGTTGTAGTGACAATGTAAGATGGAATTATGATTAAATAGGAAAGAGTGAGGCAAAATTATGAAATAAGTTATATTTAATCATAAATAATGACTGACATGTTAAATAGAAAAAAATGTGAATTGAGATATACTTAATTACATATTAAGTAGGACATGTTATTGTGACTACGAAATCAAACAAGGATATAAAGGAATTGTGGATTACAGACCTTGGATCACAATCTAGAAAATAACATGTTGTGGGCTTATTAATAAACTTAAATGGGTTAAGTTATATGACTGAAATTAATAAGCAAGAGGAACTTGGTAACTTAAATAAGAAGTCAATGTGAATGAGAATAATCAAGTTAAATGGAAACCTGATGAGGTAAAGCAAGCGCATTAAAGAATGATTAGACATAGGGTCCAATAACATATTAAAATGAGACGCTTGGACCTGGCTGCACGTTTAAGGGTAAATAACCCAACGGGGTAGATCATCATGGTGTCATGAGGCACGAGGAGAGCGCACGTTCGTCTAATTATCCTTTCGGCTCCGAAGGACTGGAAGGGGAAGCACGCGACTTCCTAAGATACATAAGGTGCTCCTAATAGTCCTCTGTGCGGTGGCAGATGTTTAGGCTGTGCTCACAGAGGTTGGGTCCGCATGTTACTAGCATGTGGGTGGGCCTTGACTGCAAAAGTAGCTTTACAGTCAAAATGCTGTGACGAGGTGACACTAGGGTGATTCGGCTATCGCCTCAACGGGAGGCAAGATCAGGACCAACAAGGATAATAGATCACCAGGTACCCATCATCGGCAGGAAGTGGGATGCGGAAAGACTAGAGCTAAACCTAATAGACCATTCATCTTTCACTATCGAGGTACGGTGGTTGAGGGGAGACGCCAACTGGATGTTTAGATTGTTCGTTAGGGGCAAGTCGCTTAGCTCTTGTAGTCTTTACTAGTTGAGGGAGGGGCCGAGGTGGGGCCATAGCCACCATGAAAAATAGACCCGAGGGATATCTATATTTTGAGGCTCTTAAAGGCAGGCCTATACAGATATGGAAAAGCTCCCGACCGAGTTCTGTGTTTCTTGTATATCCCTGCCACGGATCTCAGTGCACATTATGTGTGGTTATGGCATCGAATACGATTGGCAATACGTACGTGGGAAATTCTAGATACATGCATGTCTGCTCTGGGTGGTGTATCGTAGACTTAAGGGCATTACTCTGGTATGGGATCTGATTCGACCGAAGGAGGCAGTCCGTACGCTTACGTAGCATAATAATGACAGATATATGCGGAACGTAACATTGATATGTAAAGATCCGTACATCACTCCGGCGTAGGACGAGGGACTGCGTTCATTTCTATAGCATTACGGTGGAGACCGTGCGAGTGGGGTACCATGGGGTGTACCTCAATATTAGGGGGTAGCTACATATATATTGTATTAGGTTAATCCACAGAGAAGTAAATGGGTATGATATGTGTGTAAGACTTGAGTGTTGTTAACCAAAGTAACCTAATAAATAAGAAAATGTGATTGAACGGTATATATAGGATTATCCAAAGTGTATAGTTTAAATCCAATCACCAGAACTTGTGTTCTGGCCACCTCCTCATAACATACTCGCAGGTTAGATTTGTGGCAGAGATATGATAGCTTTGGATATTGGTTAGGCAGTATTATTACTACGGTAAGGCTATACTTTGGTTATATTATACTCTATCCATTCCACTATGAGAAATTTCCGAACTCTGATATATTTTATATCTCTGTCTTTTCTGCAGGATACCAGAGCAACCAACACGGGTTTCAATGGATTAGAATTTTGAAAAATAAATTCGATCTATCGGAATTCGATGTTGTTACATCTAGTATCAGAGCTTAGGTTTAAGATTCCTTTATACATAATGAGTGAACGTATTTGTATTTTTAAAAATATAAATATTATATATATACCTAAATCCATAGAGAAACCCACTAAATAGAAAGAGTATAATATGGTAAGAATCGGGATTACCGTTTTGTACACTAAAGGAATGAATATGGAAATCTGAGGCCCTTAGGTAATTTGGGTGGAATGTGTACAATGTACTTTGTATGGAAGGAAGGTGAATCCCATATGATTAGTATTTTAGGTTAGTCGGTTTGGTAGTAAAACCTTATAAATTGGAAAATGTTAAAAAGAGAATTGACATTGTGGGAGTGTCTAGGAAAGCCTAAAAAGTGGAAAACCGCTTTGAGTCTAACCCCATTGTTAACTTTTAATTGTAAATTTATTGGGAAAATGGTTTATGGTGTTTTCAAGTTTTAATCTTAAAAGTTATAGTTTTAAATATGTAAAGTACACATATTGAGTTTTAAAGTAAATGAGGTATATTTTCCAAATAGTGATTTCTTGCGAAAACTTTTTGTAATAACCCGGAAAATCTGGGCCAGTTTAAAATTTTTATTTTGGCAATTTTAGCGAATTTTGATTATTTAAAATGAATTATTTTAAATAATATCGACGTGAAATTTATTTTGAATATAATTCGAACGTATATATTTTACGCGTCGTCGTTAGAATATAAATATTTATATATAATTATAAATGGAATTGAAAATGGCGCGGTAGTTCGATAATTCGATTTCAAACTTCAATTGAATGTACCGGGTGCAAAACAATCCGAATTTTAGCGAAACCAAAAATGATAGGATCTAATTGATAATATCTTTCTATCGAATCCGAAAAATCAAAATTTCATAGCGAGAATCAAAAGGTATGTCCAGTTGAAAATTCTGAATAGTCGCTATGGAATTCAGGCCCTTAAAAATGGACATTTTGCAAACGACCTCGGATTTCGACACAACCAGTTTTGTTGGGTCCGGGATGTGAAGTTATTGCTAGGTTTCAAATTTCATAATTTTTCGAATCAATATGTGAGCGTGGCAAAGGAAAACGCGTTTGACCAGTTCTAGTTAATTTTAATCGACTGGAAATTGGCCATTTTTCAAACGGTCTCGGAATTCGACGAAATCAGTTTTGTTAGGACCGTATCGTCAATACGAAGCTAGAAAATATTTTTATAGAATTTTTCGAGTTAGTATGTGACTTCGGTAAATTGAAATGTACGTTTAAAATTCAATATAGTAATTTAAATGTAAATTCAACGGAAACTAATCGAAACGATCAAATCAGCTAGCGATACATATCCCATTGTGTTCGTAATGGGGGCAATACGCTATGGACGACAGGCGGTGGGCCTCGTTTCGAGGTCATATGTGAAAGTCAACTTTTTTTGCCAAATAAAATAATTAAATAATTAAAAAATAAAAATTCCCTTTATCTTCTGGACCCCCCCCCCCCCCCCCCCCCGTTTACTTATTCGATCGAATGGAAAAAAAAAAAAGAAGAGATCGGAGGAAGCGCCTCCGACTGGAGGAGCTCAACGTCGCCGCCATCGTTCCCCAGACCGCCGTCTAGCCCCGCTCCGACGGTCAACCACCGCAAACCCCCACCCCCTACCCTCCTCGACGACGACGAGAGCCCCCCCCAGATTCGAGACCGCCGCCGCCTGCATGCCACCGCGCCTGAGCCACTCCCCACCTCCGACGCCGGCCTGATAGCCCCCCCTGTAAGTTTTTTTAACTTATTTATTTTTCTCCCGTTTTTGGTTCATACCGGGTGTGAAACACGCGAGGTAAACGTTACACAAAGCTGTGCCACACAGGCTGTGCTTTGATCATCACCACAAGACTTTGCTTTTCAACAGAAGCCTTGATCAATTGCCACTTAGGCGTGCCACACAGGCAATTCACTCCATGCGTTTGATATCCATCAATATATAACCCCTGAGCTCGTACGTCTCAGAGAAGGGCGTTAAGCAAGAGAATAAATTCTCCGCCGCCAAACAGATATATATTTAATGGAGATCAATCACACGGACTAAAATCCAATGTCAGACACACAGTCCATTTACAAGTCCGTTCTGGGTCTGAACGAAACCGGAGGCACCTAGTACCCCGCATATCCATCGATCTCCAAGTACGTCTGGACGATCACCAACTGTTTCCATCTTCTTGGGTGTACAGCCCAATCAAGATCATCAGTTATCACCCAAACGACGTGAAGACCTCCGGTCTTCGAGCATCGTCTTCATCTTCGACTTATCGTCGTATCAGTTATTCAGAATGGGATAAACCCGGTCTTTCCGAATAGCTCGCGTATATTTTAAATAAGTGTTACACAAACACAACATACGCCTCATTCCAATTCATCAGTCACTAACCGCAAATTAATCAAGAGAATAATTCCCCAAATATTAACCCCGAAGGCCGAAACCAACATCAGATCAATATCCAGAAAACCGTTCTGCTTAGCTAACCGACAGTTAGTTTCTGATTTCACATTCATAGGGAAACGTTCCCATTAATTTTATCAAGATAAATAGGGTGTAAGTCTAATCCACATCGGTGGACCGGCCCTGACGATCCAAGGGTCGATGCGCTTTGACCCTGTGGCTCGGGCTAGAGAGTCACGAAAACGGTTGAGGACTATCTTTTGCCTCGGTTCATAGACGGAAATCCAATTTCCAAATACGTGACATTTGCGGTTTTATTTGTAGAACCTAGTATGGTGACATAGTGGGATGGGGCGCTCATGCCGCCTATGATTGATACTTATGATTTGAAGTTGTTTTATACACTATGCACTTATAGTAGTATCAAATGATTTGGTTTAAACGTATCAAGCATTCTTTGTCTGTTATAAGGGAAAACCCTATCCTCGGCTGCGTTGCATTGTGTGATGGGACCTGGGTCTTATAACAGCTTCATTTTTCTTTATTTAGCATTGCGCTGTTTGTTTTATGCACTGGTATTCTTGGGAGGAAACCCGTTCCGTGTTATACGGCGTGGTCCCTTGATTTACCTAACTTTTAAAATAAAGAATAATAACTGTTTTAGTTCTCACACCAGTCCCATGACTGACCTGGAGTTTATTGTTTTAACCTAAACTCTGGGTTCCCCTATTTTGACACGGGCAGCTAGTAGTTTCGGTTTTGCAGATTTGTATTCACAGGATCCTGGTTTACAGCTGGAACGATATCCGGAAAGCTTTGTATCCGTATATCTTCTTCTAGTTGTGTATTGTATTATTTTCCGCTGCTATGTATTTAAATGTAATTTAAATCTCTGATATTTCTGTGTAATATTCATTTATACTCTGTATATTCTTGTAATCTGATGCATTGTTGTAATATACAATGAAATGTTCTTCTGTATGAGTTCTGTTGTGGTTTGTTCTCGAACTATCCGACACTTTCCTTTACGGGGAAGTTGTGGGTCTTTACACTTTGTCTAAAGTAAAATTCTCTCAGTAAAAGGTGCATATTATAGAGCATGTATAGCTCGTTAGTTTTCTTCTTATATTTCATACAAGAATGTTTAATAAAGGAAGTTTGGAAGTCTCTATTCTTTTGATAAATTGTTTAAAAGAGAAAAATTTTGTTGTGTGGACAAAATAAGTTGTAGAAATTAAGAATAGAGTAGATGGTTGCACCTTGTAGTAAGAGACTGAACCGACCTTATAGGTAAGAACAAGTTATAAACTCGATTGAGAAAAAGTTGTCCTTATCTATTCTAGTTTTTGTGATTTGAAAAAAATATGATTTACATTTTTTTAAGATGACATGTTTTTATGGTTAGGCAAAAGTGAGTTTTCATGAGGACAGTAAAATTTTGACACTTCTAATTTTTGAAGAAAATTTAAATGAAAAGGCCAAACTGTGTTTTAAAAGTATGGAGTAGGTATGGATTAGTGCCTAGGAAAGACGGGAAAAAGTTTTGAGGCTATGAAGTAAGTATCGAGAATTATCTTGGAATAGTGGTAAGTTCCCGCAAATTGCGTAAGCATTGAAAAGCCTAGGGTGTTGCTTGAAAAAAATTGTTGGTACACAGCTAGGACTAGTGGTGACTACTAGATATTAAAAGGGCAAGTAAGTATTTAGATCATGTTGCTAATTTTCATGTTAGGGGTACAACCCGTCATTGCATTTCTGTTGTGATCGTTTTGTTATTTTTCTTGTTGGGTAGTTAGGGCTACACCTAAACCTGTCGTGGATCCCGTGGTTTGATATTTTCTGTCTGAGGGGACATAGTCATGAGATTCTTGGCCCTTAGCAGTAGCTGTGTAGAGCGTTTATTTTCCTGTTTTAGTTGAAAGATTAGAGGGCTTATTTGAAAACTAAATTGGAATATTTCAAATTGGGATTCTTACACTAGTCGTTAACTAGCCTATTCAGATAAAAGTTAACATTTATCTTTTCAAATTGGAATATTTCATCCAAAAATTCTTTCAAATTATTTATTATGATTTAACATAATTTTTCCCTATTTTTATTCATTTAAAAATAGTCCCTTTAAGTTAAATGATGTTTCAGGTCATTTAACTACACTGGCGTTGTTTTATTTAAATTTGAATTGAACATTTCACAAAATCAAACCGTTAGGTTTTAAATATCCTATTATCATTTGAAAGATCTTTCCGATATGAACCCAACGGTTCTGGATTCAGGAGAATTCGGCGGTCGGATCTCCCTGTACGTCAATTTAAAGTTAATGGTCGAAATTCACGAATGGTCGCTGCACAACTTGTTCTATTCAAACCATTTAATTATATATATTATATTTCGTCGATTTCCATTTAAAACTTATTTTATAAACGTTTATAATCTCGTTAAAAAAACGATTTCTGCTTCCATTTCAATTTTTAATTTAAAAATTAAACAATCCATATTATTATAATATCAAAATAATAATATTATCAAGAAATCAGATTTTGAAATCTAATCTTTTCGATATTCTTTATAAAAATGAATAAAATCGATAGAAAAATTCGTTCGAGTTAAAATGGCGTATATATACTTAACTTGGCTTCATATTCATTTTAGTTATTAATATTTCAATATTTTCGTGTCCATCCTAAATCGGACATCAAAATCAAACTTTGCTTCTTCACTGAATATTATAGTAAAAAATTCGTTATTTCCGAATTGGAATGAGACTCAATCAATTACCATATAATTTTAATATTATGGATTTCATACATCGCATGTATTCAACAATAGTGATAAACGACTATTAAACATTCAATTCACATCCAGAGTGCATCTATAACTGTATAAGCATTAAATAATTTAAATAACACTTATAGCTATCTGTCAATCAATTGATTGAAATACAAATTAAACATAAGGGAGATGTGTGAATTAATTTCACCCCAAGACCCATGTGGGGTTTCAACCAATAAATAATAATTTATAAATTATTTATTCATTCCAATTGATATTACTTAAATGGGCAAACATAGACAAGTCGTTCGACTTGTATATGAGTGTTTAATCCAATTTCAACTACCACAAACATTTTAATAATGTTTTTAACATGTTAATTATTTCAAAATCACATTCAAATCATAACACAAATAATCATCCATTCATCCATATGGTTTTAAAACAACTATGATGTGAGCTACCAAATACCGTATAAGACTTTCTAATAAATTAATGAATCATTGCAATCACAGGCAATCAATAAATATTCAGTTATAAAAATAAATAACTATACAAAATATTTGAGTGAGAGAGTTCTCACATCGATCGGTTTTGAAATTGTTAAATAACAATTGTTTTAATGAAATTAAACTGTGCGTTTAATTTTATCAAAATCTGTAACTAGCTCCATACTCGTTCCAGTCAATTCCATAGCGTAGTATTTTTCACCACAATTCCAACGATTCCTGATGTCACATCCCGCATTTTTATCGATTTAAGTTTTGATATTTAATTTAGTTTATATATCGAAATCGTGATATACATGGATTTTTATATTAATTAAAACGAAGTTTGAAACATGTAAATATATATATTATATAAACGAGCTCGAAATGGTGCGGTAGTTCGTAAATTTCGATTTGAACTTCAACTTAGCTTACAAGATCCGTTATAAATCGAAATTCGTTGAAACAAGAAATAATTGAACCCGTTGAACTATAATTTTCTAATGAAAGAGAAAAATCAGAATTTCATATTTTATATTGAGAATAATGGATAAATCAATTTTTGATTTAGTCGCTGTAAAATCATTTATAAACCGTAACGATTTATTTAATAAAATAAATCGATTTTAAATCAATTTAATATTGGTTTAACTGGAGAATATAATATCGAGATTTGAATCCATATTAGTTTACTCTGAAAGTAGTATGAATTCAGTTTGAAAATATATATAATGATAATAATTTATTTGTTATTTTAGTCGATTTATATTAAATCAAATTTAATGTAAATCGTTAATTTAATTTAATATCTCTTGTATATGATCGAATTAGACCATGGAAACTATTCCAATGTGTTCAAAATGGTGGTAGAACCCTGGAAATGTCGTTCGTTGCGTTAAAATAAGGGTTTGATAGCGCAGAGTATTTTAATTTAAGGTACACCGGTTAAAAAAAATTAAAATGAAATTATATATTTTAGAAGACGACCTATTTTCTTATCACAGACCGCTCTGTAAACCTACGTTCGTTTTCTCCTTTCAAAACTTCACATCGAGATATTTCCTTTCTCCCAAAAAGCTTCAGCACTGCAAACCTACCCGACTTAGCTGCCTCCGTCTTCTCTTTTCATTTCCAATCAGACTTTATTTTTCCTTCTCATTAGTTCACATCCAATTTTCTTCCTTCTCCTTGAAGGCTCACAATCAAGTACAAAGAAAAGCTACTACCATAATGTCAACTACTAAAGCTATCTGTACGAATGAAATTCCTTCCACGCCAAGCTTCATAGCCATGGTACTACGCCTAAACCTACCTCTACGATTAGAAATGACATTCTTCTTATCCTCCTCGTCGTTCACATATAAATAGACACTCACATTTAGTATTTCCATCCCAAACCAAACAGACAAATTCGATCTTTATTCCTTTATTTCCATTTCCTTTTTCCAGTCATCGGTTTCCTTCATTTCCTTTTCTTCTCAAAACCAAATCGAAACCTGTCCACTATTAAAGAAAAAAAGAATTGGAAATCGAATCCACGATTTATACCCGAGTGATTTTCTGAAGCTCGTCACCAACGTAATGGCGCTCGCGGAAGGGAAAATGAGGTGTTATCGTGGAGGAGTTTCCATCTTTTATCAAGGAGGAAGATGGGATTTTTGCGGTTATCATGGGTTGAGCGAAAAAGGGGGCGTGAATGGGTGAGCTCGATTTGAAGAATGGATGGATAAGGAGTTCGAAGTTGTTGAATGGTGAGGCGCGATGAATGGTGAGGTGCGATTCAGTGGGAGTGTGATCAGTGTTTTGAGGAGGCTTTTGTACTGGTGGTCTGAATTTCTGATGACGAGCTGGAGTTCGAAATTGGGTTCAATCTTGTGATTCTGGTATGAAACATGAGGTGCGATTGTTGTTGGAGTTTGTACTAGAGTGGAGTTTGTTTTGGTAAATAACAAAATGGAGATTTGGTCTGACATTGGTGCGAGTTGAAAGTTCAAATTTGGGGTTCGATTTCTTAATACTGGAATGGTGTACTGGTGTTCAACCGTAATCTGAAATGAGGAGTTGTAGGGGGCATGGTCTGTTTTAATGTAAGGGATGCGACAATATATTGATTTGAGAATTGGCTCTGAGTATTTGGAGATGGGGATACAGGCGTGAGTAAGGGCTGTAAATGGAAGATGGTTTTTTTTCTGAAAAGGTAGTTTGGACAGTAAGGGGATGGAATGTTGACTGGAGAGTTGTCCATGGTATTTTAAAGCTAATTACATTGAGGCATTGTGTAGCTTGACAACGAGATGGTTGATGAAACGGTGGAATGGATTATTGAAGTGTTTGGGTTGTTCGTATTTTTTTTGAGCTGTCCAAGGATTTATTTCGAGGATTGATTGAGGTTGGCGAGCTAAATAAGGTATACGTTTCCGATAAATTTAAATTACATAGAAGATTTTATTTAAGTAGTTCATTTAAAATGAATATTTAATCGATAAATACGCGTGAGATAAATTATTTAAATAGTTAGTTTAGATTAGTAAATTGTTTGACCGATTAAAATAATCGTAGGTGAAAAATAAATTCATGTGGACAATTCAAGTAGATGCAGTGCTGAGTCGATATGGAAATTAAACGAGATATTCAGAAATGGAAACCCGCGGTGAGTTAAACTCACTCAGTTAATTATTGGGAACTATTTTTAGTTGTTCAAATTTATTTTTATTGCTTGCTCGCTGCTAAATTGACTGAATTAAATTATATAATAATAATAATATATAATAATAATATTGGTGATTGGATAATTCCCGCAGTACCATTAGCGGATGCCCGCAGTACCATTCGCGGATGATTTCCCTATGCGCCCCACAATATATATAGTGGATTACCTTCTATACCACGATATCCTGTCTCGAAACAGGATGGGTATTATTATTTTTGACTAATGTCTGTGGATTCAAGAAAAACAGGTTTGAGGGATCTAACTGGATCCCTCAACATTTATTTATTTGTTTTTCATATACATGCTCATGTATGATGTGTTTATAACCTGTGACAATTATAGTATACTTAGATGTGTTAGTAACGCTGATTGTTGATGTTGTATATTTTAAATCTCCTAAATAATAATATATGGATTTCAAAATAGAATTGAAATATAAAAAAATCAAAAGGAAATATTTATTTCCAAATAGAATGTTTATTTAGAAACCAAATTAAATAGAATTGAAAAGTAAATGCTGGTTTTAACAAATAAGATGAGAACTCGATTTTATAAGTGACAATTATATAAAAATGAAAACCATTATTTTGAAGTATTTGAGAAAGCTACAATTTGAGTGTGAATTTGGAAAAGGAAGTGGAAATGTGGTTTGAAAACTAACATTTGAAATGGATTAGAATTTTCCAATTTCAAAGGAAAATATAAAGGGGATATTATGAAATAACTCGATAGAAGTTATAAATAGAATTTAAACCTGAATTGCAAGTAAGAATTAAGGATGACTAAATAAGTCATGTATGAGCTTGTGTTGATAAACATCGTTCACGGGTAATGTAAAGAGGTGTTAAAGCAAATAAGTTGATTCGATAAGAAGGGTTTTGAAGTTATAAGCTCTAATTGAATTTGAATTAAACTAATTCAAATGATGAAATTATAAGATTTTGGATAATAAATATCAATGGTGAGGAATTTACAATGACATTGGTATACAAATATTTTATATATGGAATGTAGTTATTGGAATAAAGTTGGGATAAGGTGTAGTAAATCTATAAAGATATTTTATGAAATCAAGACTTTATTTTTATGAAGTTTCAAATAAAATTGAATTGGTAAATGAAACATATCGCATAAAAAGTACTTTCTTTTAGTTTTAGAAATAAATAAATATTAGCAAGTGTTTTGCAAACCATATCTTAAAAATGAATATTCCATTTATTGGAAAAAAGGAGAAGTTTTGAATTAACGAATGGTAAATCGAAAAGAGGATAAAGTGATGGAGAATATTAGAACAGTGAACTCAATTTTCTTTTATGGATGAATGGTTGTTTTATTTGATAGTTAAATAACCGACTATCAAATCTGACCTAAACGATGGTTAGCACGGAAAGACTGGGATCGAATTTATTCGAAAACCATTCCGAACTAACTAATACGTAAACGTAGAATATACAGATTAAAGATGGAGCAGTGAAGACCGTAGATTTTCATAAGCGAAAGGACTACTGGTCGAATTCTCCGGAGTCGCACCCGGAGATATTTTGATGGTGATCTTGTCGTGGTTGAAATCGACGGACGACAAGGACTACTCGCTACTGATCCATAAGGTGATTCCTAGGATGCAGTAGGAGAGTGCCTTCGGTTTGTCCAGTCCCAGGACAACTTGTATGGACGAATGTCTGACAGAGTATTTCCAAAGGATCACGTACATTGATTTCTTCAAACGTACCATAGTTGATGGTGGAGAAAAGGTTTTCTTTAGCCTGATAACTAGAGTATTTTTGTGGACGTCAATTAGTGATATCTGATGGATTTGACGATGTGGCATTCAAAGTAATGGTGGCCAGATGATCTAGAAATACGATTATAACCTCAAGCCTCACAACCGGGAAATGACAAAATCGGGGCAGGCAGCATGGCTATGTGGGTCGCACCCATTAGGGTGTATTGTCACCATCTAGAGAACATTCATATTTGTTACTTCTTTTAGCTTATGTATCTCCCGGGAACGGTTATGATGCTAGCAACCGTAGGTGACAATATATTCGATACACTCAAGAGAAATGAGTGGTCGGTCATGTGTGGGCCGGGTTGCAAGACGTTCTTGTTGAACCCAGTTTATTCCTCTCTAGAGATACACTATCGGAAGGTGGTCCCATACCTTGTCATAGTTGGAAATCCAATCTCCAATAAGCGCCCACGGTTTTGATTGTATACTATATATGTAGAGCGTGAGATGCAAGCGTTCTGCTAGATTAATATTTATTTGTATTTAGACACTATTATAATATCAGAAAAGATATTGATTTCAAAAATGTTTTGGGTTATCGTAAGGTAAAAATCATCCGTGTTTATGTGTGGATTGGTCTTACAATTATCCTTTTCTTTCAAAATGATTTTAACTTAAAAATCAAAATGGATGATACCAATAATTTAGTGGGTTTTTTCTCACGCTGATTCACCAGACTGACCTGTGGCATTTGTAATGCTCGGGTCAGACCCAGTTGGGTCCGACCGAGTTGTACAGGTTCATGATAAGATGATACGGATCCCAGGAGACGAGCTGGAGGAGATCAGACGTATGATATATATATTGTGACGGCCGGGAATTTCGCTCGATCCGAATCAGTCGTTAAACCGATCTAGACCGTTCGAAACCCCTGAACGTTGAGAACATGACAAATCAGAACACAAACAAAAGAACATTTCATTGTATATTACAACAATGCATCAGATTACAAGAATATACAGAGTATAAATGAATAAATATTACACAGAAATATCAGAGATTTAAATTACATTTAAATACATAGCAGCAGAAAATAATACAAAGCACAACTGAAGGTGATATACGGATACAGAGCTTTCCGGATATCATTCCAGCTGTAAACCAGGATCCTGTGAATATAAATCTGCAAAACCAAAACTACTAGCTGCCCGTGCGGAAAATAGGGGCACCCAGAGTTTAGGTTAAAACAATAAACTCCAGGTCAGTCATGTGACTGGTGTGAGAACTAAAACAGTTATTTAAAGCTTTACTTTAAAAGAGAGTAATTCAAGGGACCACGCCGTATAACACGGAACGAGTTTCCTCCCAAGGATACCAGTGCATAAAACAACAGCGCAATGCTAAATAAAGAAAATTGAAGCTGTTATAAGACCCAGGTCCTATCACACAATGCAACGCAAGCCGGGGGATAGGGTTTTCCCTTATAACAGCCAAAACATGCTTGATACGTTTAAAACAAATCATTTGATACTATAATAAGTGTATAGTGTCACAACATTTCAATCATAAATATCAATCATAGGCGGCATAGCTACCACCTACTATGTCGCCATACTAGTTCTACAATTAAAACCGAATTACACGTATTGGAAATTGGATTCCATCATGAGTCGAGGCAAGGGGCAAGATCCTCTCCGCGTTCGAGACACTCTAGCAAATGTCTCAGGGCTACGCACTCTGGGCAACCCTGGATGCGGCTGGGCCGGTCCTCACTTACGTTAGAGGATTAATTATGCCTGAACACACGTTTCCCAGTCCTTACAGACCTATAATCGAGGCGCCTCATTCCAACAACCACAAAGGTGAAAAGTATATAAATGTCAGGGCTGGTAAGTCACTGACACCACCAAAGCTAGAAAGAAACGTCGTGCTCTCCCAGCGGTCCGTATCCCGTTTTTAACTCATACCGAGGTGTGAGGCTCGCGAATCCACGCTATACACAAAGCTACGCCACAAAGGCCGTGCTTTGATCATCAACCACAAGACTTTGCTTTTCAACAGAAGCCTTGATCATTGCAACTCAGTATGCCACACAGGCAATTCATGCCATGCGATTGATGTCTATCGATATATAACCTCTAAGCTCGTACGTCTCAGAGAAGGGCGTTAAGCAAAAGAATAAATTCTCCGCCGCCAAACAGATGTATATTTAATAGAAATCAATCAACACAGAATAAAATCCAATGTCAGACACACAATCCATTTACAAGTTCGTTCTGGGTCTGAACGAAACCGGAGGCACTTTCCTCGCATATCCATCCATCTCCAGGTACGTCTGGACGACCACCAACTATTTCCATCCTCTTGGGCGTACAGCCCAATCAGGATCGTTAGTAATTATCCAAGCGATGTGAAGACTTCCGGTCTTCGACCACCGTCTTCATCTTCGACATATCGTCGAATCGGTTATTCAGAATGGGTATAAACCCGGTCTTTCCGAACAACCCGCGTATATTGAAAACAAATGCTACACAAACACAACATACGCCTCATTCCAATTCATTAGTCACTAACCGCAAATTAGCAAGAGAACAGTTTCCCAAACATTAACCCCGAAGGCCGAAACCAACATCAGATCAATACCTAGGAAACCATTCTTCTTAGCCAACCTACAGCTAGTTTCTAAATTCCACATTCTTAGGGAAAGGTTCCCATTAATTTTATCCAAGATAAATTCTTTAAAGTTTATCCTGTAATCTTCCTTTGGATGTCGTTTCAAACCAAATTATGGTTTTTCTAAACTAGTCGAGATTAGCGAACCACACCGAAGTAATTATTTATTTTATTTCCCAATCCCAACCTATTCATCCCATGAAGCAAAACTGGTAATACTCCATATCTAACACCACGGTGTTATCGGTAAAATTAATTACCATTTCACGTTCAAACCTAATTAAAGATTTAACTATCGCTTTGGAGCAAAACTGGTAATACTCCATTCTCGTTCATTTTCTAAATTTGATAATTTAGATTACAATTTACATTTCAATCTAATTGTAGATTCGTTAAAACTCCTTTTATTGGGTTAAAGAACTAATGTCATTTAAAACACAGTTCACGACAAACCCAAATCACATTCTATTTATTATCGGGTTAAAGAACCAGTGTTGTTTTAAAACACAGTTCACGATAAACCCACAAATCAATTCTAGTTCAATTCAAATCAAATATATTGGGAATTCCGATTATTCAAAACTCCTTTTTAAATCTAATTTATTTATTTAAAAATAAAAACCCGGGTTTTAAATTGAGTTTAAACTAGTTCGTTTTGATAAAAATCAATTTTTTTATCTTTTCAAATATGGAGTTTTTCACCCCAATTTTTCTCAAATCATTTCTTATGATTTTACACAAATTATTACTATTTTTAATAATTTTATTAAGGCCCGTACAGTCGATTTCCAACAATGGCCATCGAATTGCACTTACAGCGACCTTTTTCGAATTTGATTTGGACGTATCTCCAAATCCAACCGTTAGATTTTGAATTTTTAATATTCGTTAGAAAGCTCTTTTCGATACGAACCCAACGGTTCCGTTTTTTTTAGGAGAATCCGACGGTCGGATCTCCCGTAATCTCCGTTTGAAATAAATGGTCGAAATTTTCGAACTGCCGCGGCGCGGCGCGTTCTATTCAGGCCATTATATTATATATAATATATATTTCGTCGATTACTATTCAGAACGGATTTTATAAATAGTTTTGAATTCGTTTCAAAATTCATTTCAACTTTCTATTTCAAATATTTCGTTTTCAAATATTTCTATTTCAAAATATTTCTATTTCAAATATTTCTATTTATAATTATATATAAATATTTATATTCTAACGACGACGCGTATAATATATACGTTCGAATTATATTCGAAATAAATTTCTCGTTGTTTTTATTTAAAATAATCTATTTTAAATATTCGAAATTCGCTAAAATTGCCAAAATAAAAATTTTAAACTGGTTCAGAATTTCCGGGTTATTACAATATAGTATCCCATTTTTTGTTTTAAATGGGGACAGACTAATATAATTGTCCAGATGAATTGAATGTCCGCTGTACTCCGATAAATTGTAAGTATTGTTCTTGAAGTTTTCAATAAAGGTTTATTTCTGTATTATATTTTATTCCGCTGCGATGTGAGACTGAGTATTGTGGTTAGTTGTTCTTTTTCTTTTTCTTCTATTCTAGTATTTCTTTCTTTCTTATCACACCCTCTAACTTCTTTCTTATCTCACCCTCTAACTTCATTCTTAAACATTCTAGATTTTTGGTACTCGAGTTTGGGCACGAGATGTATTTGTGTCGAAAATTCGAGCATCGAATTTTCCGGTTCGTTACACCTGGATTGCTAAATTCTGGTTTCATTTGAACAAGTTACAAGGGTTTAAATAATAATAAATTTAAAAATTTTAATAACTAACTTGATTAAGTTTTAATTAATCTTAACCATTGTTTAACTTGGCTAATCCCGTCTTCTTTCTCCCTTCACGAATCACGCTCCAGGCTTTCATGCAAAAAGCTCCAGCCCTAGGGCTTCACGTCGCACACACTACAAGGCACGAAGCCTCGATCGAAGATCTTCACCAAAGGCGGCGCGACACCCTCCTCCCTCGCCAATGACGGCGTCGAACTCGAAGCTCCGGTGGTCACGAAAATCAAGCTAATACATGGTGGCTTTGAGATGGAAATTCGAGCACATTTCTGCAAAAAATCGGATCACACTCGTTGAAACTATGGAGATTGAAGAGCACTTTAATTTTGCTTTTGGAAGTTTCGAAAATCGTTGAGTGGATTAGGAAAAAAATGGGTAAGAAGATTGGAAAAGGGCTGCCATCGATTCAAGGAAGTGGCGGCGAGTTCTGATCTTAGGTTTAGGTTTCTAGAAAATAGGGTGCTATTTATATTTTATTATTTAATCCAATTAATTACTATATTGTGAAATTACGCGTTCGACCTCCAAACGAGCCCCAACAACTTTCGCCTCTAACCAACTACCCCCAATCCAGAAACAATGCAATATATTTCGTAAGCTAATTCAATTGTTTTGATCAGTTTATATCAAAATTAAAATATAAATCAATATAACATTCAAAATTGATTTTCAACGTACGTTTTAATTTGCCACGACCACATACTGACTCCAAAATTTGGAATCTTGCTATGTTTTTCAAAAACGGTCCTAACAAAACTAATTTCGTTGAATTTGGAGACTGTTTGAAAAATGACCTTATTCTTAGCTTATTTAATTTACAACTAAAATTGGACACGCATTAAAATTTTCTACGATTACATACGAATTCCAATTGACTTTAAATTTTAAACTTGATAATAATTTGAGGTTCTGGATTCAACAAAATTGGCTTTATTGAAAACGGACGTCGTTTGCAAAATGGCTATTTTTAAGGGCTTAAATAATATTAAAATATTAATTAATTCCATGGCGACTATTATAAATTTTAATTTGGTCATATCTTATAATTTATAAAAGGAAATCTCAATTTTTTACAATTGTTAGAAAGATATAATCAAATAGATCCTAACGTTTCTTGTTTCATCATATTCTGATTTAAACAAATTCTGTATACTTGTTTAAAGTTTAAAACGAAATTTTAAAACTACCCCGCCATTACGAGTTCGTTTTAATTAATTTTAAGTTTATACGTTCTAACTTCATTTTAAATAAATTCTATTGCGTTTATTCCCAAAATAAATCATTTAAAATATTTAATTTCTATTAAAATCAATTAGAAATGAATTTTAAATTGGTTCCAAAAATCAGGGTTGTTACAATCTCCCCTACTTAAAAACATTTCGTCCCGGAAAAGGAAGGGAGCTGAAGGTCGTTTACTTAACCAACTCACCTTCATTATAACTCCAGTACTTCAACTTTTCAGTTTCTAAGAACTTTCCAATTTCTCAAAATTTGGCTACCGCCTTAAATTTTTGAAAAATTTCGCTATAACCTCCTTTGACGGGTTAATCGGTACAACTACAACTTGCCACTCTAGTCCCTCACCAATCAAAAAGAAAATCAAAAAGCCAAGCGGCTCATAAAATTATCAAACCCAATCAATACAATAAATAATTACCTTTTTGTCAGGCATACGATTTTATTCCACTTCTTAGTTTCTATGCAATAACATGTCTAATATATACATGTCCAATTCGAACAAATTTTTAAATCAGTTCAATATTAGAATTGGTTTAATTTGCCTTTCATTATCATATTGGTTTTATTATTCCAATATTTTCATTAGTTAAACTAATTATCACACATAATAATTAGCAATCAATTAGTTGATTAACTTTTCAAATATTTAACTTTTATATATTCAAAAATATAATTTCAAGGCCAAGTCCCAAACAATAAACTCTAACTAAGTTTTTGGTTCTCACACCAGTCAATTGGAATTATATAGATATCCCACTTTCGAAACTCGAAAATAAATATTGTTGATGTCCAAACTATCATCAGAATCATCCCCGAGCAACTAAAGTGTGATTATATATCTATCCAGTATATTTGAGACTTCGAATATACGTTCATGATGCATATATTTAAAATCTTCTTATACTTGATAGTACAAATTCAAAAATCTAATAAAATACTCAAATTCTTATATTAAGATATAAATTACAAAATTAAATTCGTTTTTTCTAAACCATACTCTTCAAATTCATTCAAGGGCATTACTTACCCTATCTATAACGAGTCATTTTTCAGGGACATTACTAATCCTATCTTTGATGGATTCTTTCGTCTGGTTCTAATGTGTCTTGTTTTCAAGCTTTGTAAACCAAAGCTTTGATACCACCTGTAGAGACCCGAACTTGCCGGCCGGCTTAATCGAACAAGAAGGCGTATTGCCTTGAGAACACGCCGCATTAGAACACAAGCAGGAGGAAATGTCATTGTTATTACAACAATTTACGTCAGAGTACAAGATATCAGAGTGCAAATAAATAATATATAGCGGAAAAATAATATCAGAGATTTAAATTACAAAATAGTGGAATTTTAAATACATAAGTATAATTGCAGCGGAAAACATCAACTCCCATAGCTGAAGAAAATATATGGATACAAAGCATTCCATAGTATAGCTCCAGCCGTAATCCAGGATCCTGTGAAAAGAAATATCTGCGAAACCAAAACTACTAGTTGCCCGTGTGGAAAATATGGGCACCCAGAGTTTAGGTGGAAACAATCAACTCCGAGTCAGTCATGAGACTAGCGTGAGAACTAAAATGGTTATTAACTTTATTTTAAATTTTGGTAAATCAAAGGACCACGCCATATGACACGGAATGAGTTTTCTTCCAAGAATACCATAAAACAAACAACGCAATGCTAAAAGGAAAAATGAAGCTATTATATGACTCAGGTTCCATCACATAATGCAACGCAAGTCGGAGGATAGAGTTTTATCTTATAACGGTCAAACATGCTTGATATGCGAAATTTATGTTTTATTATTATTAGTGCATAGTGCAAAAATCAATTTCGAATATAAGTCCATAATTCCTAGGCGACATAGTTACCATATATTTTTCTGCCATATGGATTTACGACTAAAACCGTAAAATCGCGTATTGGAATTTGGATGTCCACCTATGAACCAAGGCAAGGGATCTTTCTTTCCCATTCGAGACACTCTAGCACATGCCTCAGATCACACCTCTAGGCAACCCTTGGATCTTGCAGAGCCGGTCCGCCGTTGCTAATTATTTATACCATAAACAATACTTTCTCGGTCCTATCGAACCTGTCACCTGGTTAGTACATCGACCAATCTTTTTCAGTATGTTGACCATCAATGGACTTGTGCGACCAATTCCGAGGTACATCACTTTCCATCCTCCAACATCCACATAAGTAAAATGTCTGGACTCCATATCATGACATCACTCGTAGCTAGAAGGCAATATATGTTCATTTCCCTGCTTCCCTAATCCTGTTTTTGATACAGAACAGAGAGTGAAGCTCACGAATTAACGCTACAAAAATCTGTGCTATATTAAATTGTGCTTTGATCATCAACCACAAAGCTTTACTTTTCAACAAAAGCCTTGATCTATGCATCTCAGCGTGATACATTGTCAATCCATACCATACCATTGAATTCCACCAGTATGTAACCTCTAAGCTCGTACGTCTTAGAGAAGGGCGTTAAGCAAGAGAATAAATTTTCCGCCACCAAACAGTTATATATTTAGCAGAGAACAATGAATACAGCCCAAAATACAATGTCAGACGTACAATCCATTTGCAAGTCCAATGGGTCTGAATGAAACCGAAGGCACCTTATTCCTCGTCCCATATGTCCAATACAGAAGAGATGCCCTCGCATATCTGGTCGATCTCCAAGTACGTCAGGACGACCACCACTTGTTACCTCATCTCGGGTGTACAGCCCAACTGAGACATTAGTATTCATCCCAACGATGTAAGATCTCTTGTCTTCAACCACCGTCTTCAAATCTTCAACTTTTACTCATCGTATCAGTTTTTCAGAATGGGTTAAACCCGATCTTTCCGAATAACTTACGTATCTTATAATCAAGTGGTATAAAAACACACCATATGCCTCATTCTAATCTAGAATCCTTTTATTCAAATATTATTTTTTTACTTTGGGGAAAGGTTCTCAATAATCTTATCAAAGATTATCTCATTTAAACTTATTGTTTAATCCATTCTTTGGAAACCATTTCAAAAGATTTTGTAATATCTTTTCACAATCTTAAACCAAATTAAGCTTTACAAAACTAGTCGGGATTAACGAGCATTAATGAATTAATCATTCATTTTATTTTCCCAGTCCCATCCTATTCATCCCATGGAGCAAATTGGTAGTATTCCATATCTAACACTCATTGTATTCTCGGTAAAATTAGTTACCACTTAACATTCAAATCTAATTAAAGATTTAACTATCGCATGGAGTAAAACTGATGGTACTCCATTTCGAGCATTTCTTGAATTCAGTAAATTTAATTACCGCTTTCACATTTCAATCTAATTAAAGATTCATTAAAACTCCAATTTAGTTTTAATCTTAAAAATAATTATTTAATGATTATTCAAATATAGGAAATAAATCCTCTCTTTAACCGGGTTAAAGAACGAATGTCATTTAAAATACCATTCACGATAAACCCAAAATCATCTTCCATTAAAATGGAAATTTCACGGAAATCAGATCAGTCATAATCGATATAAATTTATGTATTAGACTCATATTATAAATGGAATAACGACAAGGCCTTTTAAATTCCATATATAGTAATGGTCTTCTTTCACAGAAGCTCATCTCGATTATTAGTGAATCGAATTCCATTCAATTCCAATTTAATATATTAAATTGGAAAACTTTGGAAAATTCATTAAATCTTAATTAAAAGATTCATAAATTCCAAATCTTAACTTCTCAGTTAATTGGGTTTAAGAACAAATGTTATTTAAAACACAGTTCACAATCAACCCAAAATCAACTTCCATTTTATTCCAATTATATTTATTAATTGGAAAACTTCATTAATCTTAATTAAAAGATTTATTCCTTTCTCAATTGGGTTTGAGAACAGTGTTATTGAAGTCATTATTCTCGACAAACCCAAAATCCAATTTGATATCAAATACAAAGCTCAGATTAGAAATTATATCGAATTATATTCAATATCAAACTCTGAAACCAACAGATATCGTATTGGGATTAACAATATCTATTTCTTCCAAATTCCTCAACGATATCCGTATAATCACGGAATCCAATATCAAAATATCCGAAGATTATTTCCATTGAAATCCATCCAATTTATACATTGGAAATTTCTGGTTATATTAAAACCATTCGCAGTCCAATTCATTAATTTAAAAACATTGGATTCTTACACTAGTCGTTAACTAGCCTATTTGAAAAAAAATTGACATTATCTTTTCAAAACTGGAATGTTTCATCCAAAAATTCTTTCAAATTATTTATTATGATTTAACATATTTGTTCCCTATTTTTTTAATTTAAAAATAGGCCCTTTCAGTTAAATGACGGTCCAGGTCATTTAACTACACTGGCGCTGTTTTTATTCAAATTTGAATTGAACATTTCACAAAATATAACCGTTAGATTTTAAATCTCTTATTATAGTTTGAATGATCTTTCTGATACGAACCCAACGGTTCTGTTTTCAGGAGAATCCGACGGTCGGATCGCTCGGTACGTCAATTTAAAGTTAATGGTCGAAATTCATGAACGGTCGCTGCGCGACTCATTCTATTTGAACCATTTGATTATATATATATATATATATATATATATATATATATATGTATGTATGTATGTATTAAATTTCGTTGATTTCCATTTAAAACGTATTTTATAAACATTTATAATCTCATTAAAAAAACGATTTCTACTTCCATTTCAATTTTAAATCAAAATTGAACAATCCATATTATTATAATATCAAAATAATAATATTATCAAGATATTAGATTTTGAAATCAAATCTTTTCGATATCCATTATAAAAATGAGTAAAATCGATAGAAAAATCGGTTCGAGTTAAAATGGCGTATATATACTTAACTCGGCTTCATACTAATTTTAGTTATGAATATTTCAATATTTTCGTGTCCGTCCAAAATTGGACATCAAATCAAACTTTGCTTCTTCACTGAATACTATATTAAAATATTTGTTATTTTCGAATGGAAATGAGACTCAATCAATTACCAAATAATTTTAAATATACGGATTTCAACCATCGCATGTATTCAACAATAGTGATAAACAACGATTAAACATTCAATTCACATCTAGAGTGCATCTACAACTGTATAAGCATTAAATAATTTAAATAACGCTTATAATGATCTATCAATCAATTGATTGACATACAAATTAAATATAAGGGAGATGTGTGAATTAATTATCATCCCAAGACCCATGTGGGGCTATTAACCAATAAATAATAATTTATTAATTATTTATTCATTCCAATTGATAATGCTTAAGTGGGTGAACATAAACAAGTCGTTCGACTTGTAAATGAATGTTTAATCCAATTAAAACTACCACAAACATTTTAACAATGTTTTAAATATGTTAATTATTTCCAAATCACATTCAAGTCATAACACAAATAATCATCCATTCATCTATATGGTTTTAAAACAACTGTGATGTGAGCTACACTATACCGTATAACAATTTGTAATAAATTAATCAAACATTGCAATCAAAGGCAATCAATATATATTTAGTTATAAAAATAAACAATTGTACAAAATATTTGAGTGAGACAGTTCTCACATCGATCGATTTTGAAATTATTAAATAACAATTATTTTAATAAAATTAAATTATGCGTTTAATTTTATCTAAATCTGTAAGCTCCATACTCGTTCCAGTTAATTCCATGACGTAGTATTTTTCACCACGATTCCAACGGTGCCTTGGTTGCTAAATTCTGTTTTCATTTGAACAAGATACAAGGGTTTAAATAATAATAATTTTAATAACTAACTTAATTAAGTTTTAATTAATCTTAACCATTGTTTAACGTGGCTAATCTAGTCTTCTTTCTTCCTTCACGAATCATGCTTTAGGCTTTCATGCAAAAAATTCCATCCCTATGGCTTCATGTCGCACACACTACGAGGCATGAGGCCTCGATCGAAGATCTTTACTAGAGGCGACGCGTAACCCTCCTCCCTCGCCAATGACGGCGTCGCACTCGAAGCTCAGGTGGCCACGAAAATCGAGTGATACGTGGAGGCTTTGAGATGGATATTCGAGCTCGTTTCAACAAAAAATTAGATCATACCTGCTGAAACTATGGAGCTTGAAGAGCTCTTTAATTTTGCTTTTGGAAGTTTCAAAAATCGTTGAGTGAATTAGAAGAAAAATGGGGAAGAAGATTGGAAGAGGGCTGCCATCGATTCAAGGAAGTGGCGGTGGGTTCTGATCTTAGGTTTTGGGTTTCTAGAAAATAGGGCATTATATATTTTATTATTTAATCCAATTAATTACTTTATTGTGAAATTTCGCGTCCGAACTCCAAACGAACCCCAACAACTTTCACCCCTAACCAAATACCCCTATTCCGGACACAATGGGATATGTTTCGTAAGATAATTCAATTGTTTAGATCAGCTTATATCAAAATTAAAATATAAATCCATATAACATTCAAAATTGATTTTCAACGTACGTTTTAATTTACCATGACCACATACTGTTGACCAACTTTTTGGCAAAAAGTTGTCACAGAACAATGGATCGAAGCCCAATGTCCAAAGGCTCACTCTTCAACGTTGACCAATCCCAGCGGATGACCTTTGTTCCAGAAAGCCGGAACACGGTTTGGCCTGAGCCAGTTCCCCTCGAGCAACTACATCTTATTCCCCGATATAATCGCTCTCCCAGAACGACTGAGTCAACTATTCCCTTAAAGATCGCATTGATCGGATGTCTTTGGATCCACGTGGAGGTATTCAATGAGTCATTCATTGTTTCGCCCAATTCTCAAGGCATTAAAGGCTGTTAAACACTTCCAGCCAAGGCGCAACTTTCGATACACCTCATCTCGAATGCCACGTAAGCCACAATTCTCAAAAATACTATTAATCAGTAGTTGACCAGGTCCCACCGTCGCAACTACTTCAAATGATCGAGCACCACGCGTCCAAGATCCGCAAAAGAGGAAGGCCACGTTGCACCTCAATCAGCCCACCTCTTCATCTATAAATACCTCAATGCCAAGAATGGAAAGAGGATTTTTTCTTCAACCGAGACTTTGGGGGCAGGTTTTCCTCTCTCAAGCTCAAATTCTACGGCTAACTCCTAAAATAGCCAACTCTTTCTCTACAACGCAGTCATCTAGTGTTCATCTCCCACTTTTTTCCAAAAGAAAACATATTTTACTTGTAATCAAAAGTAATTCAATATATATAAAGTGGACATAGGCACCATCTTTTCCAAACCACCATAAAAAATTTGCGTGCTCCCTGTTTTAATTACTTTATTGTACTCTGTGATTATTGTTCGTGTGTTCTACGCACGATTGGGGGTTGATCATCACTAGTGACCAACTTTTGATGTCAATTCTTTGGTGTGCCAGGTACGGGAACGCGCCCAGACATACTCTATGACCTTCGACCGCCTTCAGCAAAATCCAAGCCGACTAGGGCGAACAAGCGGAAGAAGGATGCAACATCTTCTTGTCCTACGAATGCTGATGCAGCCGAGACAAATGCTGCAAAAGCAAGTCAGGAAGCCTCTTCTCATGAAGACACATCCTGATATCTTACCAGAGACGACGTGGACAAGATTCAGGCTTGAGTTAGAGGCCAGATGACATCTCAGGGTAAACTCCTCGAACAACAACAACAACAGTTGATGAATAACCTCGTCGCTCAGATGGAAAAGGGATCTTATGCTTCAACATCAGTTCCTCCACCGGGCAGATCTGGGGCAACAACTGATCTTCGGTCTGCACAAATACAAGCCGCAGATCAGACCATACCTTTGCTTACTCCTGGCTCGGCTTCACTTCCAGGCTGACCACTGTCAGGAGTGTCACTTCCAACGACCAGCGCAGCCCCAGCTGCAGATTCTTAGGAGGTCCACGATCAAGATCTAGGTCGTTCTATCATTTTTCCTCCACCCCAGGGAACAACTAAACTCCCTGGACCGACCAAACAGTGGCTGGGTCAACCAGGATTAGTGCCATTTCCATTACAACCCAACATCTTACTACAAACCCATCTTACGTCTCTTTCCCCTCCAACGAAGAGCTGGTGGAGCCTTCCCTTCGAACCGGGGAGACCACTCTACCATACCAGTTCCCAACATAGAGGAGGAAAATGCTATCATAGACCATCATAGCATTGCCTCGAGCGAGGGAACTCAGAGCCTCGAACATCACATGCTATGCTGGATCAGTCGGGCCCCTCTAACACGGGTATGGCCCCGTACAATCCTCCTTCTATTCAAGCGGCACCATTCTGCGCAGAACCAACAGCGGGGTCTCATCCTTTCCCTCACCCTCACTCAACTCTCGGAGGTCGAACCCAGCCAACCGATCCCCTTCCGAGCATGCTTTCGGCAGATCCTAGAACCGGGATTCTCCCCAATGCAGAGTTGGATTCATGGCAGCAACTCCTCGGAGATGGAAGCCATATTACAAGCCTCATCAGATGCTTAACCCGAGGCACATCTTCTCAACGGGATAATGATGATATCCACCGCAGCCCGTTTACCAGGGAGATCAGAAACTCCCGAAACCCTCCAGACTTCAAGTTTCCGGCCATAGAGCCCTACAATGACTGGACCGACCCGACCATTCATCTCATGCGATACATGCGCCATATGGAAGTACTATCTGCATCGACCAACGTCATAGCCAAGTACTCCCTACTCTTCCTTACTGATATAGCTGGCATGTGGTTTCCGCAGCTAACAACGAACTCGATCAGCAGTTGGAACATGCTGGTGACCCGCTTCATCGAGCAGTTCAAAGATCTCCTGACCAAATAGCACCATGTTCCTGACCTCCATCAAGCAAAGACCCGGAGAGACCCTCCGGTCCTACCTAGAAAGATTCAATGTGGCCGTAGCATCACTTGACTGACCCGAGCTATCGATGGTCCTTATGGCCGCCATTGTAGGTGTTCAGAACCGGTCCGAATACAGGATTTCTTTAACCAGAGATCCTCCCACGGACATCGAAGACTTTTATGCGGAGGCTAAACTGTTCCTCCGACATGAAAACGCTAGTATTAAGATGGAAAGCCTTGCGGTCCTTACCGCCAAAGATGGGGGTCCATCCAAAACCAATGGCCAGAATAAAGGGAAAGGAAAGGTCTCGGAAAAAATGACTAAAACGTACAACTCCGGAGATAGAACAAGTATGACCAATACACTGAGCTCAACTCCTACCTGCTCGACATCTTCCTTGACGTGCGAGGATCTCTGCCCTTCCCAAGACCTCCTCAAAGAGAGCCAACACAAAACGAACTCGACTCTGGAAAGCACTGCATGTACCATAACATGGCAGGCCACACACCAGTGAATGCAGTAACTTGCACGATCTCGTCGAAGATAGGGTTTGTGACGACCGCCCACATCCCCTGCACTTAATGAGGAATAATGCGCTGAAAGGTGTGCACGGCAGCTATGGACGATCATCAGAGTAGGTAAACACAACTGGAACTTATCGTAGAACTCACATCGCATGGATAAAGTATAATAGAACATATACAACAGGCAACAGTAATGAAGCATCATATACCAAACTTTTCAAACTTTCACAACATCCTGAAAGGTTATCTAACAAATACCAAAGTTTGTACATAAGGCCTCACTTCAACCCTCATAGATCACTCAACAGCGGAAATAGAAATACTAGATAGTAATAAAATTGGTACGCCAGCCTCCTGCTCGCCTCCGCACAACAGCTTCGTCCTCACTAATCAACTATAACCTGCTACTTAATCTTCCCATCCACAACCGGATGAACAGCCCAAGGTAATAAGAGGAGACATAAAACCTTGAGTTGGACAATAGTCTTAGTGAGCGATAGAACAGCTAACAAACTTCAACAATAAAGTATATGAGAATGGATAGATAAACATACTAATCTACCCACAACACCAGAGAAGAACTCAACCCTATCTTCGCCACATCGGACAGTGATAGCCTTTACGATAAACAATTCAACCGTTCATCCATGGAAACCAGAACACTCATTCAATCATGGTAAGCACTCATAACATCCAGATTATATATATCTCATGTAAACCATCCTAATCGAATTTAACACCCCTCAAGCACAAGCCATAAAGGCCTAAACAAATATCAGACAAGCACTTAAGGAACATCTCCTTCGACGTTGGACAACCTACAAGAGATGGTACAAACAGAACAACCAATCATCCATGACTGACTCTGGCTATCACCGCTAATCCTGCTTTGAAACCATCTTTAATCGTATAAGACCAACCTTGCCATATGTTAAGGGCTAATGGTAACCCCAGTTCTAGCATAAACTCTATACGCCTTTCAACGATACATATGCATGTCCAACCTTGACAACTAGGCCTTTCAACAATACCTAGGGTACTCGACCTACAACCGGTCTTTTAGGTGCCCCATCGTACCCCTGCTTTGAGCCTGCTAGAACTTACAACAACGATAATCTCTCGGCCTTCGCATCTCTAGTCATCCAACTCGATGACTCTTCATAGCTCAAGCAACCTTCTCGAGCAACCATTATCCACCAACTCACGTCCTTTGAGTTGCCATCTTCCTCGTTGGTCTACACCAATCAACGACCACATTCAACACTTCGAATATTCCCACTTGAATTCTCCTCGAAGTTATCACCACCTTAGAACCAAAGAAGAACATCAATCATGAGGTCCAAAATAATCAATAGCATCACATCAACTTGCAAAAGAAATCAAACCACAGAACTTATTCCATCCACCACAGCGTTTGAAGCGCTGCTGAAACTGTCACGACCGACCCTTACTCCTAGCTCTACCTACCCTGTCCTGTAAGTTTGACCACATGTGTGCACGACCCTGCTCGACCGACCCATACAACTCAGCTCGATCGACCCAACCACATGCGTGCTCGACCCATCTCATCAGGCCTTCATCACCAAGACTAACCGACTCGGAGCGACCGACCCGGCCAGGAGTGCCCGACCTAACCTGTCCACTTCACCTCCGTGCTTCACGAACGACCGACCCTGATAGGACCAACCGACCCTCATCAAGATCGACCCTGGTCCAATCTTCCCCATACAAGCTTCACGACCAACCCACCCAACTCTGCACGACCGACCCAAAATGAGACCGACCCAGTTGCTTCATGGAGGACTGACCCTGAAGTGCTCTACCTCATACTTGCTTAACCGACCCAAACCATGATTTGTTCTCCAAGCTATACATTTGAACGACCGAACGACCCACCCTGTTCAACCCACCATGTTCGACCCACAACCTGCATTTTCCAACGCAACTCCAATTTCGACCAAAACTTCACCAAAATAATTCGTTCAACGAAACCAACTCATCAAATTCATATAATATGACCACAATCATTATATGAAGTCAACAATAACACCAATATGGAAATTCCTTCAATTAATCATGTAAAACTCACCAAAATCACCATAAATGTACATATGAACAAAATCAAAGATCTAACTTGCATATTTACATGAAATATCGTAGAAATTACAAATCTAAAACTTCTAGATCATATCATAGGGTGATTTATATGGAAATGGACTTACCAATGCATAAATCAATGGAAAAACACTTGAATTTGATGAAAAACATGAACAAACACTCATACACCTCATTGAATCCATGTGAGAGATGCATATCACTCACCGATTCTCCAAAACAAGCTAAAATGGTAGAAATAAGAATCTGGATAGTAAGCACCTCGCACCAGACCTCTTGATCCGATGAACTCTTGCTTAAATTGATGTAGATCTAGCCTCCAATTGTGTTGATATATGATTTCCCTCCTTGTATTTTGATTTTCAATGGTGGAAAGGTGTTAAAGGAAGAAGGAGCTCAAGGCCACCTAATGAGAGAATGAGAAAGTAAAACTATTACCCATACCTCTCACCCTCTATTTATACCCTTCCAATAGCCCACAAATGGGCCTTCCCAAATCAGCCTATTGTGGCTCTCCAAACCTGAACAGCCAACTGAAAAACCTTAAAACAGCGATTCCTCCTAAATCACTGAGCCAAATCTTTAATGTAACCACTCTATGGAAAAGCAATCATCAATTCCTTTCTAGTGGCACAGGTCTCACCCTCTAATAAACCTGAGTCAAAAGTTATGCCATGTACAAGACTGATAGGGGCAAAATGGCCACAAACAAACTCGGTAAAAATTATGGACATGTCTCACATCCTCATAAGAAACATATCAAAAGATGAGAATGATCCAACCCTCAGGGAATAAAATAAAAAAAATATTTTATGATCTTTCGATACGTAAAATGCGGGTTGTTACATTCTTCTCCCCTTTAGAATTTCGCCCCCGAAATTCCAGGCAAACACAAGCAACCGCAATAATTCTGCATGCCTATCATCCATGAGAAGCCAATTCTATCATTCAAACTAGCAACCATCAAGCCATGCATCCATAGCCTTATCCTAGCACACGGAATTCTATCAAATAACAATAAGATACAATGATATAACGATGATACGATATTAAAGGGTCCTACCGACGAAGAGTTTTGGATGAGTCGCCTGCCCTCTATCGTCTCCCACGTACAATCGTCACAATTCTCACTCCATTATACCTTGACCAGCTTAACCGTCTTCCTCCTAAGTTGGTTCGTGCCTTTTCCCACGACACAAAGCGGCTTATGAGGTTTCGCAACTATGGTCTCAACTTCCAAGTCTTCATACTGCTCTGGAGATACCACCACATTCGAGTCATGCACAAACTTTCGTAGAAACGACACATGGAAAACATTATGCACACTTGACATCTTCTTGGGCAACTCCAATCTATACGCGAGCTTTCCGACTCGCTCGACTATCGGAAATGGTCCAACAAACCTTGGAGCTAATTTCCCTTTACTCCCGGATCAAACCACATGCTTCAATGTCGAAATCTTCACGAAAACCATATCGCCAACGTCGAATTCCAGATCCTTACGATGTTTATTGGCGTAAATCATCTGATGATCTTGGGCTGCCTTCATTCGTTGCCGAACGATCTCGATAAAATCCGAGGTTTCCCTAATCATCTCAGACCCAAGTACCAACTTATCTCCAGTTTCAAAGCAACAAGCTAGAGAATTGCACGGCCTCCCATACAACGCCTCATATGGTGCCATCCCAATGCTAGACTGGTAGCTATTATTATATGCAAACTCAACTGGATGTAGATGGTCTTCCCATGACCCTCCGAAGTCTAACACATAAGCCCTCGGGAGATCTTCCAAAACTCGGTTGACTCTCTCAGTCTGACCATCAGTTTGGGGATGGTAAGCCGTACTTAAACACAACTCGGTTCCCAAAGCTTCTTGCAAACTCTTCCAAAATCCACTCGTAAATAATGGATCTCGGTCACTCACTATACTCTTTGGGACACCATGGAATCGAACTATCCATTTCACATAAAGTTTAGCCAGTTTCGACGCCATCCTCGTCGACTGACAGGAATGAATCTCGCACTTTTGGTCAAACGATCCACAATGACCCAAATCCCTTCATTTCCTGCCCTCATCCTAGGTAGTCCATCGATAAAATCCATCGACACTTGCTCCTACTTCCATGTAGGAACTTCCAATGGCTGAAGTAACCCACTTGGCTTTTTATGTTCAGCTTTCACCAACTGACAGTTCATGCACTTGGAAATGAACTTTCCAATACCTTGCTTCATCCCTCCCCAGTAGTAGTCTCGCTTCATGTCCTGATACGTCTTATTTCCAATGGGAAGAATCGTCAACTTCGATTGATGGCATTCTATCAGAACCTCATCTCTCAATCCGTCAATATCAGGTACAACTAACCGCCCTTGCTTTCAAAGCCAGCCTTCTCGATCGACTCCGACCTCTTTATCCTTTGGTTCCAATCCCCGGATAAACTCGACAAGCTTCACATCTCGCTTTTGGCTATCACCAATCCTTTCGATGAGAGTAGGTATTATCGATAAGCTTGCCAACATTTCAGGTTCCAATTCATACCTTGGCTTGAAATCAAACCTTGTCAAATACTCGAGGCTCTTCCATTCTGAAAACATCGCTCCCAAACTTGCGTGTCTTCGACTCAATGCATCTGCAACTGCGTTGAAATTGGCAGGAGTATAGACTATATCAAAATCATACGAAGCCATAAACTCTAACCATCATTGTTGCCGAAGATTAAAATCCTTTTTGGAGAAAATATACTTTAACAACTTGTGATCTGTAAACAACTCGAACCGAACTACCGACAAGTAATGTCTCCACATGTTCAGAGCAAACACAATCGCCGCCAACTCTAAATCATGAGTTGGGTAATTCCTCTCATGCGGCTTTAGCTATCGACTCGCATAGGCCACAACCTTATCCTTCTGCATTAGCATTGCTCCAAGTCTAGTACCACATGCATCGGTGTATACCAACATCTATTCATTCCCACTCGGAATGGTCTACACAGGTGAACTCGCTAATCTCTCCTTCAGGATGTCGAACGCTTGTTCACACTTTGCATCCCATGTGAACACTTGGTTCTTCTTTGTCAATCCTGTCAACGGTGCTGCTATCTTGGAGAAATCCTTGATAAACCGTCTGTAATAACCATCAAACCCAAGGAATCTCCGAACATCCGTCGCATTCTTGGGTCTATCCCAGTCCTGGTTTGCTTCCACTTTAGCAGGGTGAACCGCTATCCCATTTCCAGAAACAACATGACCTAAGTACCTCACTTCATTCTTCCAGAAGTGACACTTCGAGAACTTAGCCTTCAGCTGATGCTTCCGCAAGATCTCTAACACAACTCTCAAGTGCGTCTTGTGTTATTCCTCATTCCTGGAGTAAACCAGAATATCATACACGAACACAAGCACGAACTTGTTTAACTGATCTCTGAAAACTCTATTAATAAGATCCACAAAATACGATGGCGCGTTAGTCAACCCGAATGGCATCACCAACCACTCGAAGAACGCGGATGGTGTCCTAAAAGCAGTCTTTGGCACACTATCCTTTGTCACCCTCAACTGGTGAAATCCCGTTGCCAAATCCATCTGAGAAAACACTTTAGCTTCGTGAAGCTGATCAAACAAGTCATCAATCCTTGGCAACGGATACTTGTTCTTCTTAGTCACCTTGTTCAGCTCACAATAGTCTACACACAATCTTAACGAGCCATCTGGCTCGGTTGTAAACACAACCGGTGCACCCCATTCGGAAACACTTCTCTGAATGAATCCCTTCCTTAGAAGGTCTCGAACTTGCACCTCCAACTCTTTCTGTTCCTTAGGCGCCATCCACCTAAGAGACATAACAATTGGTCTAACTCCCTCGACCAAATCGATCCTAAACTCGATCTCATGATGCAGTGGCAATCCTTTGACCTCGTCAAAGACATCCACATACTCATTAGCGATAAGCACAGATGACAAGTCTTCTTGTGGAATCACAAGCAAATATAGATAGCTAACGAAGACACCCTCTTCGCACTTACACTTTATCAACACCTTTCTCCCTTCCACATCTCCGACTCTCACCTCTAGCTTCTCGCAATTCACCCTTGCCGCATACCTCTTGAGCCAATTCATGCCTAAGATGATCCCAAACCCAGCGAAGTTAAGAACAAAGCAATCATACTCAATAGAGCAACCATGACTCGACAACACTAAACCACGACAAATCATGCAAAGATTGGACGAACCTCAACTGGATTAGTCACGATCAATGGTCTATCACAAATCTCGGGTTCCAAACCCAAGTGACACACAAGCTCATTGCAAATGAACGAGTGTGATGCTCCAGTATCAAAAAGCACACGAACTGAAACACCATTAACAGAAAGAGTACCTTGCACCATGATACCCTTTCCCTTTTCCTCTACAGTAGGAGCTCTTGAAGAAGTTGGCACGACTTCCAAAGCATATGCCTTCACAACCTACTTGCCCTTAGCTGATTTTGGATAGTCTTTCTTCTCGTGCCCAGGCTTCCTACATTTGAAGCATTTCTTCTTAGCTTTGGGATTCTTGCACTCATTAGCAAAATAGCCTTTCTGTTGGCAGTTAAACAAACCACCTCACTCTTAGGCTTCTTTTGGCCATCCCTTCCTTTCTGTTCTTGTTGCTTCCTCTTCTTATAATTACCACCCTAATGTGGTTTCTGAACCTCTTTGGTTGCAGTGACAACATTTGCTTCCTTAGGAAACATGCTCTCATGGCGAATAGCTTTCTCCACGAGCTTCTCAAAGGAATCATCAAGATGATCCACTAACGGCTTTCCAATATGAGCATCCAAACCCAAGACAAACTTCTCGTTCTTCTGATCGGGTGTATCAATGTATGAACGAGCATATCTGGACAAAGCCTCGAAATTAGAAATATATTCAAGCATAGAACGACCATTCTGTTTCAGCACCACGAACTTCTTAAACAGAGCAGATTTCTAAGCTGTGGCGATAAACTTTGCTTGGAATTGCTCCCATAAAATCTCCTCTTCTGGAGTCTCAAGTGTAACAGAATTCCACCACTCCATGGCCCTGCCCTGCAGCTGCCTTGATGCAAGCTTTCTCTTTATTACATCCTCAATACCCGAGTCTTCAAAGATTCGGACACAAGAATCCATCCATCCGTGAACCTCTTCAGCTGGCTCAGTTCCTTTAAATGATTTTCCCCCTAGAGATGTAAAGTGCTTGCACAGCTTTGCAAAATCTACTACTCTAGGAACTCGCACACCAACATTTACCGTTCCTGCCACTGGAGCGGGTACCCTTCGCATAATTGCCTCTACCATGGCTTCAAACATGGCCGGGTAATTTGGTTCGCTGCCATTTCCCCTCCAGTATTAGCTCCCCTAGCAGCGTGTTTTGATTCTCGTCTACTCATTCTAAATCTGCAATTTAGAATAAATAACCACTTCCAAGAAAAACTGCTAAAGAGATACAACCGCTACGACTATATATGCTAATACATATAGTAAGTATCCAACTGAAATCTACAAATACGTCTCTCATACGTAATTACGTCTTCGAACTTTGGCCAAAATCGTTGACCAGAGCTCTGATACCAAATGTGACGACAGCCCACAGCCCCTGCACTTAATTAGAGGAATAATGCACTGAAAGGTGTGCACGACAGCTATGGATGATCATCAGAGTAAGTAAACACAAGCGGAACCTTTCGTAGAACTCACAGCATATACAACAGGCAATAGTAATGAAGCATCATATACCAAACTTTTCAAACTTTCACAACATCCTGAAAGGTTATCCAACGAATACCAAAATTTGTACATGAGGCCTCACTACAACCCTCATAGAGCATTCAACAGCGGAAATAGAAATACTAGATAGTAATAAAACTGGTACGCCGGCCTCCTGCTCGCCTCCGCACAGCAGCATCGTCCTCACAAATCACCTAAAACCCGTGACTTAGTCTGCCTATCCACAACTGGATGAACAACCCAAAGTAATAAGAGGAGACATAAAACCTTGAGTCAGACAATAGTCTTAGTGAGCGATAAAACAGCTAACAAACTTCAACAGTAAAGTATATGAGAATGGATAGATAAACATACTAATCTACCCACAACACAAGAGAAGAACTCTACCCTATCTTCCCCACATCGGACAGTGATAGCCTTTATGATAAACAATTCAACCGTTCATCTGTGAAAACTGGAACACTCATTCAATCATGGTAAGCACTCATCACATCCAAATTATATATATCTCATGTAAACAATCCTAATCGAATTTAACATCCCTCAAGCACAAGCCCTATAGGCCTAAACCAATATCATACAAGCACTCAAGGAACTTCACCTACGACGTTGGACAACCTACATGAGATGGTACAAATAGAACAGCCAGTCATCCATGACTGACTCTGGCTATCACCGCCAATCCTGCTTTGAAACCATCGTTAAGCGTATGACGACCAACCTTGCCATATGTCGAGGGCTAATGATAACCCTAGTTCTAGCAAAAACTCCATACGCCTTTCAACGATACGTGCATATGTCCAACCTTGACAACTAGGCCTTTCAACGATACCCAGGGTACTCGACCTACAACCGGTCTTTTGGGTGCCCCCATTGTACCCTTGCTTTGAGCCTGCTAGAACTTACAACAACGATAACCTCTCAGCCTTCGCATCCTTAGTCATCCAACCGATGACTCTGCATAGCTCAAGCAACCTTCTTGAGCAACCATTATCCACCAACTCTAGACCTTTGAGGTGCCATCTTCCTCGTTGGTCTACACCGATCAACGAACAGATTCAACACTTCGAATATTCCCACTTGAATTCTCCTCGAAGTTATTGCCACCTTCAAACCAAAGAAGAACATCAATCACGAGGTCCGAAATAATCAATAGTATCACATCAACTTGCTAAAGAAATCAAACCACAACACTTATGCCATCCACCACAACGTTTAAAATGCTACTGAAACTATCACGACCGACCCTCACTACCAGCTCGACTGACCCTGTCCTGGAAGTTTGACCACATGTGTGCACGACCTTGCTCGACCGACCCATACAACTCAGCTCGACCGACCCAACCACATGCGTGCTCGACCCATCTCATCAGGCCTTCATCACCAAGTCCAACCGACCCAGAGTTACCAAACCGACCAGGAGTGCCCGACCCAACCTGTCTACTTCACACCTGTGCTTCACGACTGAACGACCGACCCTGATAGGACCGACCGACCCTCATCAAGACTGACCCTGGTCCAATCTTCCCCATACAGGCTTCATGACCGACACACCCAACTTTGCACGACCGACCCAAAATGAGACCGACCCAGTTGCTTCATGGAGGACCGACCCTGAAGTGCTCTACCTCATACTCACTCGACCGACCCAAACCATGACTTGTTCTCCAAGCCATACATTTGAACTACCGAATGACCCACCCTGTTCGACCAACCACGTTCGACCCACAACCTGCATTTTCCAATGCAACTCCAATGTCGATCAAAACTTCGCCAAACGATTCGTTCGACAAAACCAACTTATCCAATTCATCCAATATGACCACAATCATAATATGAAGTCAACAATAACACCAATATGGAAATTTCATCAATAATCATGTAAAATTCACCAAAATCACCATAAATGTACATATGAACAAAATCAAAGATCTAACTTGCATATTTACATGAAATATCGTAGAAATTACCTATCTAAACTTGCTAGATCAGATCATAGGGTGATTTATATGGAAATGGACTTACCAACGCATAGATCTATTGAAAAACACTTGAATTTGATGAAAAACATGAACAAACACTCATACACCTCATTGAATCCATGTGAGAGATACATATCACTCATTGAACTAGCCTCCAAAAGTGTAGATCTATGATTTCCCTCCTTGGATTTTGATTTTTAATGGTGGAAAGGCGTTAGAGGAAGAAGGGGTTCAAAAACACCTAATGAGAGAATGAGGAAGTACAACTATTTCCCATACCTCTCACCCTCTATTTATACCCTTCCAATAGCCCACCAATGGGCCTTCCCAAATCAGCCCATTGTGGCTCTCCAAACCTGAGAAGCCAACTAAAAAAACTTAAAACAATGATTACTTCCAAACCACTGATCCAAATCTTTAATGTAACCACTCTACGGAAAGGCAATCATCAACTCCTTTCCAATGACACAGGTATCACCCTCTGTTTCAAACTAAGTCAAAAGTTATGCTCTGTACAAGACTGACAGGGGCAAAATGGTCACAAACAAAATTGGTAAAAAAAATAGGGACATGTCTCATATCCCCATAAGCAACATATCAAAAGATGAGAATGATCCAATCCTCAGGGAATAAAATGAAAATATTTTATGATCTTTCGATACGTAAAATGCGGGCTGTTACAGGGTTAGACGGGAGAATCACCCGAGTACGTCAAAAAGCCCGCACAGGCCTTGCCGCCACAATCTACTGCCGAAGCTCCTCAGGTCGGTCCTCGAGCTCCTAGAAACGGAAAGGGCCTTGAGCCCAGCAATCGCGACATCATCATCATTTAATAAAATATAGATTTTTCTTTCTTAGAAATATGTTTTTCTTTCAATATTATGGGTATGCTGAAGTACACAAGTACGGAGTTAGGATTTAGCTCCTAGGTGTGCTCTGGATTCAGCTTTCACCCACTTAGAATTTATTTTCGTTTTCTTGTATAGCTCCTTAGCAGCAATAAACTTCCTTTTTCGAACATGAATTATGTTTAAGCCGAGCACAACTGACGCTCACCGACCCAAAGATGGTCAGTGATAGCCACCGTTATTGGATTACGGTCAATACCTGCCACCATATTAAACCAACTCCCCAAGACGAGTATGGTTAACCATCCATAAGCCGAGTATGAACGATACTCACCCCCTCTACAGACCGAGTGTGCCTCCCAATCGATGAGTTTCACAATACTCAAATATTACTCATGAAAATATGGTTGGAGCTTGCCACCGTAATTAAGACCACGGTCAATGCCCATCACCATATTTAGTCAAACATAGACAAAATTATATAAGCCGAGCACGGTTAACACTTGCCGTAACCCGAGTATGGTTAATACTCACCACCTCCGTAAGCCGAGTATGGTTAATACTCGCCACCTCCGTAAGCCGAGTATGGTTAATACTCGCCACCTTCGTGAGTCGAGTATGGTTAATACTTGTCATCTTCATAAGCCGAGTATAGATGATAGTTGCCACCCCTCTAAGCCAAGTGTGATTACCGCTCGCCAACTCTTTAAGCCGAGTGTGGTTAATACTCGCCCAAACAAATTCAAAGCCATCTCCAAACCGAGAATGGCCTACACTATCTTTGCATGAATTGGATATTGCATTTCTCGGCCTTAATATGGTCTTCAGTGGTTGTCGGTTTTCCGGCCTTAATACGATCAACACCGATCGTTGGTTTTCTGGCCTAAATACAACAATCAGGACCATCGGATTTCTGTCCTTAATATGGTTCGGTGTAACCATAACAAATCACACATTGAGCTCCGATGTATTATCCAGAAAACACCTCCTTTCACCAAGAAGGATGTGTTCTGGGGGCAAAGTATTGAGCAACTTTTTGACAAAAAGTTGTCACAGATCAACGGATCGAAGCCCAATGTCCAAAGGCTCACTCTTCAGCGTCGACCGATCCCAACGGATGACCTTTGTTCCCGAAAGCCCGAACACGGTTTGGCCCGAGCCAGTTTCCCTCGAGCAATGACATCTTATGCCCCGACATATTCGCTCTCTCAGACCGACCGAGTCAACTATTCCCTTAAAGATCGAATCGATCGGATGGCTTTGGATCTACGTGGAAATATTCAGATGAGTCATTTATTGCTTAGCCCAATTCTCAAGGCATTAAAGGCAGTCAAATACTTCCACCCACGGCGCAACTTTTGATATAGCTCATCTCGAATGCCACGTTAGCCACAATTCTCAAGAATACTAATCATCAGCAGTAGATCAGGTCCCACCGCCGCAACTACTTCAAATGATCGAGCACCACGTGTCCGAGCTCCGCAAAAGAGGCAGGCCAAATTGCACCTCAATCAGCCCACCTCTTCATCAATAAATATGTCCATGCCAAGAATGGAAAGGGGACTTTTTCTTCTATTGAGACCTTGGGGGCAGATCTTCCTCTCTCAAGCTCAAATTCTACGGCTAACTCCTAAAATAGCCAACTCTTCCTCTACAATACAGTCATCTAGTGTTCAACGCCCACTTTCTTCCAAAAGAAAACAAATTGTACTTGTGATCAAAAGCAAATCAATATATATAAAGTGGACGTAGGCATCATCTTTGCCGAACCACTACAAAATTTTTGCTTGTTCCCTGTTTTACTTACTTTACTGTACTATGTGATTATTGTTCGTGTGTTCTACGCACAATTGGAGGTTGACCATCACTAGTGACCAACTTTTAACGAAAACACATACTGACTCCAAAAATTATGAATTTTAGAATCTTGCTATGTGTTACAAATACGGTCCTAACAAAACAAATTTCGTCGAATTTGGAGACTGTTTGAAAAATGGCCTTATTCTTAGCTTATTTAATTTACAACTAAAATTGGACATGCATTTAAATTTACTACCCTTACATACAAATTCCAATTGACTTGATATTTAAACCTAACAATAATTTGACATTTTGGATTTAACAAAATTGGTTTCGTAAAAAACGGAGGTCTTTTGCAAAATGGCCATTTTAAGGGCTTAAATAATATTGAAATATTAATTGATTCCATAGCGAATATTTTAAATTTTAATTTGGTCATATCAATCTCAATTTCTTACATTCGTTAGAAAGATATAATCAAATAGATCCTAACGTTTCTTGTTTCATCAAATTCTGATTTATAACGAATTCTGTATACTCGTTTAAATTATGAAACGAAAATTTTAAACTACCACGCCATTATGAGTTCGTTTCAATTAATTTTAAGTGTATTACGTTCTAACTTCATTTTAAATAAATTCTAAGGCGTTTATTCCCAAAATAAATCGTTTAAAATATTTAATTTCTATTAAAATCATTTAAAAATAAATTTTAAATTGGTTCCAAAAATCATGGTTGTTAAAATCTCTCCCACTTAAAAACTTTTCGTCCCCGAAAAGGAAGGGAACCGAAGGTCATTTACTTAACCAACTCAGCCTTCATTCTAACTCCAGATCTTCAACTTTTCAGTTTCTAAGAACTTTCCAATTTCTCGAAATTTGGCTAACGCCCTAAATTTTTGAAAAATTTCGCTATAACCTCCTTTATACGGGTTCATCGATACAACTACAACTTGGCACTCTAGACCTTCACCAAGCGGCTCATAAAATCATCAAACCTGATCAATACAATAAATATGTACCTTTTTGTCAGGCATACGATTTTATTCCACTTCTTAGCTTCTACACAATAACCTGTCCAACATATATACATGTCCAACTCGAACAAATTTTTAATTCAGTTCAATATTAGATTTGGTTTGGTTTAATTTACCTTTCATTATCATACTGGTTTTATTATTCCAGTATTTTCATTAGTTAAACTAATTATTACACATCACAATCAACAATCAATTAGTTGATTAACTTTTCAAATATATGACTTTTATATTTCAAAAATATAATTTCAAGGCCAAGTCACAAACAATAAACTGTAACTAAGTTTTTGGTTCTCAAACTAGTCAATTAGAATTATATAGATATCCCACTTTCGAAACTCGAAAATAAACACTGAGGATGTCTGAACTATCATCGAAATCATCCCTGGGCAGCTAGAGTGTGATTCTATATCTATCCAGTATATTTGAGACTTTGAAAATACGTTCATGACGCATATATGTAAAATCGTCTTATGCTTGATAGTCCAAATTCAAAAATCAAATAAAATACTCAAATTCTTATAATAAGATATAAATTTCAAAATTAAATTTGTTTTTTATAAACCATACACTTCAAAACTCATTCTAGGGCATTACTAACCCTATCACTAACGAGTCATTCTTATAGAACATTACTAATCCTATCTCCGATGAATTCTTTCGTCTGGTTCTAATATGTCTTGTTTTCGAGCTTTGTAAACCAAAGCTCTGATACCACCTATAGCGACCCGAACTTCCCGGCCGGCCTAAACCGAACTAGATGGCGGATTGCCTTGAAAACACATCGCATCAAAAAACATAAACAGTAAAACATTTCATTATTATTACAATAATTGACATCAGAGTACAAGATATCAGAGTAAAAATAAATAATATACAACGAAAAAATAATATCAGAGATTTGAATTACAAAATAGCGGAATTTAAATGCATAAGTATAATTGCAGCGGAAAACATCAATTACCACAGCTGAAGTAAATGTACGGATACAAAGCATTCCCTAGTATAGCTCCAGCCGTAATCCAGGATCCTGTGAAAAGAAATATCTACGAAACCAAAACTGCTAGTTACCCATGTGGAAAATATGGGCATCCAGAGTTTAGGTGGAAATAATTAACTCTGAGTCAGTCATGGGACTGGTGTGAGAACTAAAACAGTTATTAACTTTATTTTAATGTTGGTAAATGAAGGGAACACGTTGTATGACACGGAATGGGTTTTCTTCCAAGAATACCATAAAACAAACAACGCAATGCCAAAAGGAAAAAACGAAGCTTTTATAAGACTCAGATCCCATCACACAATGCAATGCAAGTCGGAGGATAGAGTTTTACCTTATAATAGCCAAATATGCTTGATACGTGAAAATTATCTTTTATTATTAGTGCATAGTTTAGAAATCAATTTCGAATATAAATGTATTAATCCTAGGCGACATAGGTACTATATATTATGCCACCGTATAGGTTTACAACTAAAACCGTAAAATCGCGCATTGGAATTTGAATTTCCATCTATGAACTAAGGCAAGGGATCTTCCTTTCCGATTGGAGACACTATATCACTACCTTAGGATCACACCTCTGGGGAACCCTTGGATGTTGCAGAGCCGGTCAGCCATCACTAATTAGTTGTACCATAAACGATACGTTCCCCAGTCCTATCAGACTTGTCATCTGGTTAGTATGTCGACCAATCTTGGTCAGTATACCGACCAGCAAGGGCCTTATGTGGCTAAATCCGAGGTACCTTGCTTTCCATCATCCATCATCCACATAAGTAAAATGTCTGGGCTCCATACCATGACATCACTCGTCGGTAGAAGGCAACGTATGTTCATTTCCCTGCTGTCCATAATCCCATTTTTGATTCATACCGGGGAGTAAAGCTCGCGAGTTAACGCTACACAAAGTTGTGCTATATTAAAATGTGCTTTGATCATCAACTACAAGGCTCTACTTTTTAACAAAAGGCTTGATCTATGCATCTCAGAATGCCACATTGTCAATCCATACCATACCATTAATTTAAACCTATATATAACCTCTAAGATCATACGTCTCAGAGAAGGGTGTTAAGTAAGAGAATAAATTCTCCGCCACCAAACAAATATATATTTAGTAGAGATCAACGAATATAGCCCAAAATACAGTTTCAGACATACAATCCATTTGCAAGTCCATTCTGGGTCTGAGCGAAGCCGGAGTTACCTTATTCCTCGTCCTATATGTCAAATACAGGAGAGAGGCCTTCGCATATTCCGTCGATCTCCAAGTATATCTGAACGACAACTACTTATTACCTCGGCTTGGGTGTATAGCCCAATCAAGACATCAGTAATCATCCTAACGATGTGAAAATCTCCGGTCTTTAACCACTGTCTTCATATCTTTGACTTTTAATCGTCGAATCAGTTATTCAGAATAGGTTAAACCCGATCTTTCCGAATAACTCGCGTATCTTATAATCAAGTGGTATAAAAACACATTTATGCCTCATTCTAAGCTAGAATATTCTTTTATTCAAGTATTCTTTTTTACTTTAGGGAAAGGTTCTCATTAATCTTATCAAAAAAAAATTCATTTAAACTTATTGTTTAATCCATTCCTTAGAAATCATTTCAAAAGATTTTGTAATATCTTTTCACAATCTTAAACCAAATTAAGGTTTGTAAAACTAGTCGGGATTAACGAGCCTTACCAAAGTAACCACACATTTTATTATCCTAATCCCAACACAGTCATCCCACAAAGCAAACTGGTAGTACTCCATATCTAACACCCATTGTGTTCTCGGTAAAATTAATTACCATTTAACGTTTAAATCTAATTAAATATTTAACTATCGCATGGAGTAAAACTGGTGGTACTCCATTTCGAGCATTTCATGATTTAGGTAAATTTAATTACCGCATTCACATTTCAATATAATTAAAGATTCATTAAAACTCCAATTTAGTTTTAATCTTAAAAATAATTATTTAATGATTATTCAAATTTAGGAAATAAATCCTCTCTTTGACCGGGTTAAAGAATGAATGTCATTTAAAACACTGTTCGTGACAAACCCAAAATCATCCTCCATTAAAATGGAAATCTTATGGAAATCAGATCAGATGTAATCGATATAAATTTCCATATCAGACTCATACTATAAATGGAATAACTGCAAGGCCTTTTAAATTCCATATATAATAATGGTCTTCCTTCATAGAAGCTCATCTCGATTATTAGTGAATCGAAATCCATTCAATTCTTGTTTAATATATTAAACTGGAAAATTTTACTTTGGAAAATTCCATTAAATTTTAATTAAAAGATTCATAAATTTCAAATCTTAACTTCTCAGTTAATTGGGTTTAAGAAATAATGTTATTTAAAACACATTTCACAATCAACCCAAAATCAACTTCCATTTTATTTCAATAACATTTATTAATTGGAAAACTTCATTAATATTAATTAAAAGATTTATTCCTTTCTCAACTGGGTTTAAGAACAGTGTTATTGAAGACACCATTCACAACAAACCCAAAATCCAATTTGATATTAAGTATAAAGCTCTGAGTAGAAATGATATCGGCTTATATTCAATATCAAATTCTGAAACCAACCGTATTGGGAATAACGATATCTATATCTTCCAAATTCCTCAGCGATATCCTTATAATCACGCAATCCAATATCGAAATATCCGAAGATATTTCCATTCAAATCCATATAATTTATACATTGGAAATTTCTGGTTATATTAAAACCATTCGCAGTCCAATTCATTAATTTAAAAACATTGGACTCTTACGCTAGTCGTTAACTAGCCTAATCAGATAAAAAATAGCATTTATCTTTTCAAAACTGGAATATTTCATCCAAAAATTCTTTCAAATTATTTATTATGATTTAACATATTTTTTTCCTATTTTTATTCATTTAAAAATAGGTCCTTCCAGTTAAATGACGTTTCAGGTCATTTAACTATACCTGCGTTGTTTTTATTCAAATTTTAGTTGAACATTTCACAAAATCTAACTGTTACATTTTAAATCTCTTACTATCATTCAAAAGATGTTTCCGATGCGAACCCAACGGTTCCTGTTTCAGGAGAATGCTACGGTCGGATCTCCCGGTACGTCAATTTAAAGTTAATAAATTTCGTTGATTTCCATTTGAAACGTATTTTCCAAACATTTATAATCTTGTTAAAAAAATGATATCTACTTCTATTTCAATTTTAAAATCAAAATTGAAAAATCCATATTATTATAGTATCAAAAAATAATATTATCAAGATATCAGATTTTGAAATCAAATCTTTTCGATATCCATTATGAAAAGGAATAAAATCGATAGAAAAATCTGTTCGACTTGAAATGGCATATATATAATTAACTCGGCTTCATATTTATCTTAGTTATGAATATTTCAATATTTTCGTGTCCATCTAAAATTGGACATCAAAAACAAATTTTGCTTCTTCACAGAATATTATATTAAAAATATTCGTTATTTCCCAAATGGAATGAGACCCAATCAATTATCAAATAATTTTTATTATATGGGTTTCGTACATCGCATTTATTCAAAAATAGTGAAAAAACCTATTAAGCATTCAAGTCACATCCAGAGTGCATCTACAACTGTATAAGCATTAAATAAATTCAATCACGCTTATAACGATCTGTCAATCAGTTGGTTAACATACAAGTTAAACACAAAGGAGATGTGTGAATTAATTATTATCGCAAGACCCGCGTGGGGTTTCCAACCAATTAATAATAATTTATTTATTTATTCCGATTGATATTGCTTAAGTGGGTGAACATAAACAAGTCATTCGACTTGTAAATGGGTGTTTAATCAAATTTCAACTACCATAAACATTTTAACAATGTTTTTAACATGTTAATTATTTCTAAATCACATTCAAATCATAACACAAATAATCATCCATTCATCCATATGGTTTTAAAACAACTATTATGTGAACTACAAAATACTGTATAATAATTTGTAATAAATTAATGAAACATTGCAATCACAGGAAACATACATATTCAGTTATAAAAATAAACAACTGTGCGATAAAAATTCTCTCCCCTTTCATGTCTGCCCACTCCCCATGTCCTTTCCCGCCCAATCCAATCGTCGTTCCCGTCACTTCTAATCCTACCTCGAGCCTACCACCCACAACCCCTTCGTAGCCTGATCCCCCTCCTGCCCCGCTTGACCCAAACGATTCCAGTCATCCTTTTCTAGCCATCCCTTCTTCCTCCGTTCAACCCCAATTCTTCTCAAATGTTACTCAACAACCATGGACTTCCTTCTTATTCAAGCGTAAGCCACTTAACGCGGGGAAGTACATTCCTGTTGAGATAACTCCAACGATTGTGAATGGAACCTTGAAATTGATACCCGGTGTCTCTGAAGCGGGTACTGAGGTATGGAGTGATTCTGTCATAGGTTTCTTCTTGGATAATCCGCTATCTTATTCAGCGATGGTAGCAAAACTGAATTCCCTATGGAGATTGAAGGGTTCTGTTAAGGTAAAATCTGATGGCGTCTTGTTTTTATTTGATTTTACATGCGAAGAAGATAGAAACCAGATTCTACAGGCTGACCCTATAATTATGAACTCGAAGTTATTCATCATCAAAAAATTTGATCCTTATATAAGTAATGTTTGTGGTAAAGTTAAATCTATTCCCCTCTGGGTTAAGTTTTACAATATCCCAATTGTTGTTTGGTCTAACTATGGAATCAATTGGTTAAGTAGTATGCTTGGTAATCTTCTTTGTATGGATGAAATGACGGAAAGTAGGAAAAGACTAGCTTATGCGAAATGCTTGATAGAGGTGAAACCCGATAAAGAGCTACTCAATGACTTCTTAATTGAAACTGTTGAGGGTGGTGTTCAGCGGATTTACGTTGAATATTTGTGGAAACCGAATATTTGTAACCAATGTAAGACATTTGGGCACCTTAGCTCTGATTGTGACAAAGAAAGAAGCTCTACTGAGTTACGAAGAGGCACGTTGGGAAGTCAAGTCAATACCTTTCAAAGTAATGAACGTGTACCGTTAAGAAGTCATAACCCAGTCCAAGAGAACACTGTTAGAAACAATTGGCAAATGGTAGGAAACAAGAGAAACAGAAATGTAATACAAGCAAAGGAAAACGTTAGAGGATTGACAAGGCAGGGAAGTTGGGTAAGGAAGAATGCAAGTGTAGTAAAGGAGTTAGTGAAGGAAAATAGTTTTATGGCACTTGAAGATGGTGAAATTGGTAGTGAAAATGAAAGAAACGATGATAACAACGTTAATGATGATGATTTTGACACACATGAGATTGCTAATTTACTTGTACCATCCCTTGGTGAATTACTGTCTAGTAAGGAGAAGCACTCTGTAGTTTCTATACCGGAAAGTATTGAACTCGAAGTAACAAATGATGAATGGGCGGCTGAAGAGGAAGTACACTCCTTTTTTAGACAGTTGATAATGCAGGAATGTTTGAAGGATAGCAGGAAGGAAATTAAACAAGGAAAAGCTAAAGTTGATGAAACCAGCAGTTCAAGAAATGAATCAGAGGACCCTCTTCATAAAGACAAAGCAACCGAATTCAATAAAGTTATTAATGAAAACAACCATCAGCAGAACCCCTTCAATCAGCTTACCCCCAATCTTGTGCCTGCTTGCATGCAAAGTAATATGTGCGTTTCAACTATCCAATTCCCTTCAGACCTTGGCATCCTCCCTCCCACGCTAACTGTCGATAATGTTTACTCCAAAATTTCACCTCCTCAAGCTTTCAAGAAACCCCCACCTGATTCTTTTTCCCTTGCTCCACCTAATATAAATCCCAACGTCCCTGGTCTTACCACTCCTAGTACTGCCCAAAAACAGTACTTGTTAAGGAGCATGTCACATAGAGGAATCCTACCCCAGTAGTTTAATAAATGGTGAAAGTTGTGTGTACGTGAAATATTAGAGGTTGCCACGATGACACAAAACTAGATCAATGTAAAAACCTGATTTCTGAATACAATTTAAGTATCCTTGTGATAGTTGAAACTAAACTAAGCCTTGATTTGACGTTAAGAGCAGTTAATTATATCAACCCATCTTGGAATTTTATTCATAACATTGCCGATGCTCCATATGGTAGGATTCTCGTGCTTTACAATCCTAACATTGTCTCCTTGCAACCACTTCACACTTCCAATCAACACATACACTGCCATGCCATTAATCAGAACGATCAGTTATCATACTACTTATCCTTTATCTATGTCGCCAACAGCCTCCCTTCCAGGTCCACCCTCTTTCAATCCTTACACTCGTTAAGACAATCTACTCATCTGTGGTTTCTCCTTGAAGACTTTAATTGTTGCTTTCATACCTCGCAACGTCTTGGTGGGAATCCCTTATCTTTATCAGAAATTCTCCCTCTCAGGAACACCATTGACCATGTTGATCTCGTTAATATCAAGTGTGTCGGTATGCCTTACTCATGGAATAATAAAAAGAGAGTAGGTCCAAGAACTTTCTCTTTAATCGATCATGCTTTCTGCATTGATAAAACTTTTAGCTTCTGGCCAGCCTTACACTGCTCTATGCCCCCTACCCTTCTCTCAGACCACTCCCCGATTATCCTTCACCTTAGTGAGATAGACATGAAAAGGAAAACAAGTTTTACTTTTTTTAACAAACGGGTTGATGATCCGGATTTTCTTAACTTTGTTAAAGAAATTTGGGAGAAGACTACTTTTGGTAATCTGCTTGTTATCTTGCAGGAAAAACTCAGAAGAACGAAGATCAAGCTTAGAGATTGGGCGAAGCAAAAGTTTGGTAATGGTAACAAGCAGAGCTCTTATTGGAAAGAAGAATTAAGGCTCATCCAAATAAAAATGATGGAGGAGCCTTCCAATCCTGCTCATCCACCTATGGAGACTCAAACGGCAAAGCAATATCAAAGAGCATTCAACATTGAAGATGATATGATCAAGCAAAAAGCACGCATTAAATGGAAGAAAGATGGTGACAATAATAGCGCGTATTTTCATGCGAGTCTCAAGAGTAAACAGTGTAGAAAAAACATTGTCCGCTTTGTTGACAAGCATGGCGTCACGCTGAATAAATAAGGTGAAGTAGAAAATTTGTTTCTTGAACATTTTTCGGAATAGTTTGGCAACAGTGAGAACTTCATACCAAACATTGACATGGTAGACCCCTACATTCTACCCAAGCTATCAGCAACCGATTATCTTTATCTTTGTACTGAAGTTTCCGATAATGAAGTCAAAGAGGTGATGCACTCTCTAAATAAGAACTCAACAGGAGGTCCTGACGGCTTCAAAGACTGCTTTTACACTGCTTGTTGGATGTTCTTAGGTCATGATGTCACCAAGGCGGTGAGACATTTTTTCCTTAAATCACCCATGTTGTCTTCCTTTAACGCTACTAACTTAACACTTATACCCAAAGTCAAAAATGCCTCTTCGGTTAATGAATTCAGACCCATCGCGTGTTGTAACACCTTGTATAAATGCATTGGCAAAGTTATTGCTTCTAGGCTTAAAAGGGTTCTCCCTGATATTATTTCTCCTAACCAAGCGGCATACTTACCGGGGCGTAATATTCTTGATAACGTTCTACTATCACACGAGCTCTTAAATGGTTATTCTCATTCTAATATCAGTCCGAGAGCAATGTTCAAACTTGATATTATGAAGGCTTTTGACTTGATCTAGTGGGATTTGATTGTGAGAATTATGGGTTATATGAACTTCCTGCATCACTTCGTCGCATGGATGCTTACCTATTTTTCCATAGCTCACTTTTCGGTCCTTATCAACGGTTCCGTTGTTGGTTATTTTAAAAGCAAACAAGGTATATGACAAGACGACCCGATCTCCGCCTATATTTTCATCATTGTGATGGAAGTTCTTTCACGAATGTTGAACCAAAAAGTTGAAAACGGTCTGTTTAAGCTACACCCTATGTGTCAACAACCTATGATCTCCTTGCTTATGTTCGCAGACGACCTAGTCATTTTCTGTGAGCCTACTATGCAAACAATTGACTCTATTTTTGAAACTTTGAATGAGTTTTACCTTATGACTGGTCTTCGTATTAATCTACTCAAGTCTGACATGAAAGTTGCAGGAATCACTGTTATACATATACGTACAATTCAGGTGAGAACTGTCTTAACTAACAGCTTAGAGACCCTGTCCTACCTTGGGATGCCTCTCACTACGGCTAAGATCACGGTTTCTCAATGCCTTTCACTATATAACAAGATCACAGCTAGACTCAACTCTTGGTCTTACAGAATGTTAAGCCAGGCAGGGAGTCTAACCCCTACAAAGTCAGTAATATTCTCAATGCAAGTTTACTGGTCAAGAACATTCCTTCTCCCAACTAAACTGGTATCCATGATTCTCTCTGCTTTTATGAGATACTTATGGAAGGAAAAAATGACGATAAATACTTAGCCCCGATTGCGTTCAATAAAGTCGAAAGCCCGTTGCATTAAGGAGGGCTTGGAATCATCAATATTAAAGAGTGGAATAGAGATGCCTGCATTAAACACATTGATGATTTCCTCAACGATACTGACAGCTTATAGGTGAAATGGTCCAAATTCAACGTGGTGAAAGACAGGAATTTTTGGAAAATGAATGAGCCGCAAAAAATTAGCTGAACTTGGAGGTCCATTTTCAAGCTCAGATCAGTTATTCTTCCCCTTTTCAAATTCCTAATTAAACCAGACTCTATAGTTCTGTTGTGGGACGAACCGTGGTTGGCGAGTGGCCTAATATTATCTTCAGAACTTATGCACCTTGAAATCATTTCTTCTGGTATTGCTTGTAACGCCAAAGTGATTGATTTTGTTATCAATGGGAAGATATGTTTGCCGCATACTCTTGTTGATAGAATCAATCAAATGAAAGACAGAGCAAACTTCTTGACGTTAGGATCTGATGAATTTCAGGTTACTTATTGGTGTAATATGCGTAAAAAGTTTCAAATTAAGATCTTGTATGAGAGAATCACGGGTATTAGCGAAATGCCTGTATGTGCATGGAATATGAAAATCTAGTCACGAGACAACTATGCGCGTGAAAACCTGTTCTTGTGGAAAGTAATTAAAGGTTCTATCTTAACTAAAGTGAAGCTATCTCAGAAAGGAGTTTTAAATGATGATGCTTGCGTTTTCTGTAGTAATGGGATAGAAACTACCGGGCATTTATTCTTCAAGTGTCATTTTATATACGGTATATGGAAAGATATTATGTCCAACATTAAACGAAGTGATGCAAATCAAAACTCAAATGCATAGTGGAACATATTGCTCAATCAAACCAGCAATAAACGTCTAAAGGGAAGACTTCTTAATTTTGTGCTCAAAAAATTCTTGTACACTATTTGGAGAGAGAGGAATGCTAAAGTATTTCCTGGACAAAACGGTAAATCTAATGTCCAAATTATCAACAGCGTGAAGGCGGAAATTAGAGAAGGAATCCGGCAGTTAGGCTTTACTTTTGATCCTGGAATTTTGATTAGCCTTATGTAACTATGTTTTTCTTTGTTGTGTTCATCTTCTAGTGTTTGAAGAACCGTGTTTCTATGTTTTCTCATATGAGTTGTATTTTCTTATATTTACTCCGGTTCTTTAATAAAAGTGGTAGGGGTCCACTCAACCCCGTAAGCCGTGCAAAAAAAACAACAACTGTACATCATTTTTGAGTGAGAGAGTTCTCACATCGATCGGTTTTGAAATTGTTAAATAACAATTGTTTTAATGAAATTAAACTGTGCGTTTAATTTTATCAAAATCTGTAACTAGCTCCATACACATTCCACTCAATTCCATGGCGTATTATTTTTCACCACGATTCTAACGATGTCTGGGTTGCTAAATTCTGATTCATTTGAAAAACATACAAGGGTTTAAATAATAATAAATTTAAAATTTTTAATAACTAACTTGATTATGTTTTAATTAATATTAACCGTTGTTTAACGTGGCTAATCCTGTCTTATTTCTTCCTTCACGAATCACGCTCCAGGCTTTCACGCAAAAAACTCCAGCCCTAGGGCTTCATGTCGCACACACTACGAGGCATGAGGCCTCGATCGAAGATCTTCACCAGAGGCGGCGCAGTACCCTCCTCCCTTGCCAATGATGGCGTCAAACTCGAAGCTCCAGTGGTCACGAAAATCAAGCTGATACATGGCGTCTTTAAGATAGAAATTCGAGCTCGTTTCAACACAAAATCAGATCATACCCGTTGAAACTATGGAGCTTGAAGAGATCTTTAAATTTTCTTTTGGAAGTTTTGAAAATCGTTGGGTGGATTAGAAGAAAAATGGGGAAGAAAATTGGAAGAGGGCTGCCATCGATTCAAGGAAGTGGTGGCGGTTCTTATATTAGGTTTAGGGTTTCTAGAAAATAGGTTGTTGTATACATTTTATTACTTAATCCAATTAACTACTTTATTGTGAAATTTCATGTCCGAACTCCAAACGAACCCCAACAACTTTCGCCCCTAACCAAATACCCTCATTACGGACACAATGTGATATGTTTCGTAAGCTAATTCAATTGTTTTGATCAGTTTATATAAAATTAAAATATAAATCAATATAACATTCAAAATTTATTTTCAACGTACGTTTTAATTTGCCACGACCACATACTGACTCCAAAACTTAAGAAATTCAGAATCTTGCTATATTTTACAAATACGGTCCTGACAAAACTAATTTCGTCTAATTTGGAGACCGTTTGAAAAATGACCTTATTCTTAGCTTATTTAATTTACAACTAAAATTGGATACACTTTTAAATTTACCACACTTACATACAAATTCCGGTTGACTTCAAAATTTTAAATCTGACAATAATTTGACCTTCCGGACTCAACAAAATTGGTTTCATCGAAAACGGAGGTCGTTTGCAAAATGGCCATTTTTAAGGGCTTAAATAATATCAAAATATTAATTAATTCAATATCGACTATTTTAGATTTTAATTTGTTAATATATTACAATTTATAAAATGAAATATCAATTTCCTACATTCGTTAGAAAGTTATAATCAAATAGATCCTAATGTTTCTAATTTCATCAAATTCTGATTTATAATGAATTATGTATACTCGTTTAAAGTTTAAAACGAAAATTTCAAACTACCGAGCCATTACGAGTTAATTTAGTTAATTTATTTAATTTCAAACGAAAATTTTAAGTTTGTACGTTAAATCATTTAAAATATTTAATTTTAAATTAGATCCCAAAATCAGGGTTGTTACAAGTTACAACTCTCGTGGAGCCAAAAGAATATAGGTGACATGGTAGAACTCGATGTCACGATTCAACCTAAGAACATATGGTACATTCTGATTAGCATCTAGAAATAAATATCTAAACTAAAAACTTAACATCTATGACTTGAGAACTTGTAAGAGAAATACAATATCAAAATGGCGACGACTGGCATACTTCCCATGTAACAACCCATAAAATAAACCTAAAATAGACATAAGGTAATTTAATTTAAATAATAATTATTATAATTAGAGATAAAATAATGAGCTAAATAATTAGGATCTTTGGATAATTGGGAATTGGGCCACGAAAGTATTTCTATTGCATTCATGGCGAGGTTCTGATCCATTTTCATATTTTATTAACTGAAAACGGAGTCCGTATGTAAAAGATATTAATAAAACAAGTTATCCGTAAATATTAACGCACAAGGTTTGAACTTCAATAGATCTATTATAAATCTGGAATATATTTAATTATAGATTGGCATGAAAGAATATTCAAAGAGAATTCGAAATTGTGTGTATATATTCGCTTGCAAATGTGACAAAGATAATCAACATAAGAAAATATATCAAAGCAATCAATTAAAAAATAAGGCAATGTCATTGGAGAAATAAATTCTCCGAGCTGACCCCAAAGGGGGGTCGACCGCCCTCCTAGGTGTAGAGGTGGGGGATGTATGTTTTGTTAGGGAGTTTTATACAAACTGCAGTAGTTTAACCATCCATATTTAATCTAAATAATCTAACGGTCTACACTTACACTTGCAACAATAAAAAGGGCTCCCAAGCCACACTCGAAATTCTATTCTCATTGCTCACTACACCACCATTCTACTCTTCTGCCATTGACAATTCCATAAGAGGGTTAGGATTTCATCTACCTCTCTTATCTTTATTCTACCTTCTCTAATCTAAATTCTCTATAGATTTTGGATTCTGGAATTTTTTTTATATACATATGACATTTTAATTCTTATGTATATATAATATAGAAGAATCGGAGCATAGTTTCGTAGGATGAATCCAGATTCAATTATATAACAATGTGTATTGTTTTTCTATCTAAAATCACTATGAGTGGAAACCCTATAAGTACCATTTGCTATCTTTTGTAGTTTGAATTTGGATTTTAATGCTTAGGAAGATTTGGATTTATATAAAAAGAAAATAATATCAAATCTTCCATTATTTATGTTTGTAAGTAGAAATGGTCAATTAATCATTATGGTTTGGATTATTGATGTAATGGAAGAAAAGGCATTCGGGTATTGGTATGATTCTTGAATATGGTCTAATTCTCGTATTATAAATTTGTAAATTCATATATATGTATATTTTGGTTGCAAGAGCTTAAGGATTTGAGAATTGAAAATTGAACAGGTTTAAGCATTTATTTCTAAATAGATCGTTTGAATGTGTTACTTGAAAATTACTGAAGTATTAAGGTGTTGAATACGAAAATTGCATAAAGAGTGAATTATTACCAAAAAGAGGATTTTACTTACGTCTTTAGAAATGTTACACCTTGTCTCTATTCTATTATTGAAATAATCATTCGAACCTTGGTTACAAGTTCTATACATATGTTATCATTTTCCTTCTTATTTATACTATATGTTTTTTCCATCATTAAGGAATATAGGGAAATGGACTTGTATATCTTTATTATATTAGGATTGACATTTCAAACGAATTAGGTTGTTTCTATACGAAAGCTTAATTTACGTCTAATTTATTATTATATTTTAATAGTGTAATAAAATGTAATATTAATGCATATTATATCGAGTATTAAACACGTTTAAATTAGTTAATAGCACTTTAATGGCCCCATAGGAATTTAAATGCATGTTTGTATGTGTGTGAGTTAATGGCTTTAAATATAATTAATGACACATAGACATGAGGTTAACCATTACTTGTAGTATAAGCATACCCGAAACCAACCAGCATATTCATCATCTACAAGTAAGACTGGTTAATGTGAGAGGTTTAGGTGTCATAGGCCATTATAATTAGTACACTAAGACACGAGGTTAAGCCCAACTTGTAGTGGAAGCCTGCTCAAAACTGCCCAGAAAATCCAACATTTACTTGTTTTGTTTATAAGATAGACCTTGTTTTTTTTATCATTTGTAAATTATGTATATATGAGATTGAGTTACTAGTTTGATGTTATACTCTTTTTCCCTGCTACAATGGTAGGGTTTTTTAAGGAGACGAATCAACTAGGTGTTCTTTAACGTCATTAATAAAGAACCAAAATTCAATATATATATATATATATATTTGTTTGTAAAGTAGGCCTGCCTTGCGAAAGGTAAGTGGTTGACCTACCTCGTTTGGGTATTAAGTAGTTAGGACTCGGCCCATTCCTAAGGTTCACTCCTTGGTTTAGGACCCAAGTCATAAGACTCTCCCTTACAAAGGTCTTAAGTGGTCATTGGGTCCGCATTTCTCTTATAGGGCATTAAAAGGTGCTAACAGACGATAGCGTATGAGTAGGGTAATTCTCCAATAATGTCTGCTTCTTATCTAGGGGATTAGTAAGGGCCAACCTAGGGACAGTTTCTATAAAAAAAAACTAAAAGGAGCCACCGCCCAGGGGAAGTATTAAGTAGCTCACTACACCATAAATGCCAATTAAGAAGTGTTTTGGGCCGTATCTAATGTAATTAGGCAGTGCTTTGCTCCGTATCAATTTCTTGCGTGGTTATCAATTAGATACAGCCTTAAGACGTATCTAATTATGAATTAGATACGGCCATGAGTCGTATCTAATTTTCAATTAGCTACGTCCATGACGCGTATCTAATTCATCATTAGATACAGCTTAAGGACGTATCTAATTTTAAAAAGTGAAAATTAGTACCACCGTCCCTATTATGTTTCATAATAGAAGCGGCATCCAGTCCAACTTCTCATTGCAAAGCGGGTCCCTATTTTGGACCTTACGTGTTTTCTGAAGAAAAAAAAGTGTTGATCACAAAAAAATCGGAAAAATTCCTAGAAGCATTCGAAAAAAAAAGTTGCATACATCTATGCAACTATTACCAATAGTAGCATATATGTATGCATTTATTCATTCAGTGTTTTCTATTGAAAATCTGGATGAATACATGCACAAATTTATGCAACTATTACCAATAGTTGCATTCATGTATGCATATAAAGTTGAACTGAGATGCATGTGTTACGAATAGTTGCATACATATATGCAACTATTGCGTATATATGCATGAATGTATGCAACAAATTTAAATGGGACGAAGGCTTCTGAGTATGTGCGTGAATGTATGCATGTATTCTGTATAAGTGCATCGTGTATGCAATAATGTCTGAAAATCATGAATTATTGAAAAAAACAGCCTAGGAATGAATATATGGATAAAACGATGCATGTATTGCTGTTTAATTGCATATATGTATGCATATATAGTGCAGTTTGGTGCAAAACTGAAATATAAGTATGAATGTATGCAACTATATACGAATAGGTGCACCTTTTTATGCATAAACCTGTTGTTTCACTGTTTCGTTGTTATTTTGGGTTTTGATATGGTTTTGGATTATTTTAACACCTGAATTTTTTGGCGTGTACGTATTTTATTTAATAATGAATTTACGTGATTTTTTTAATTTTTTTCATGAATTTTCAAAAAATAGTGACCTAATTTACAAAAAAATTAGGACCAGATGTGAGCCTAATTTTGAAACTTAATAGGGACCTGTGCCAAACGGACCCTTCAAAAAAAAATATTTATACAAAATTCAATTAGCTTTATAACCCATGAGAACTACTTGTTACCATAATAAAGCAAGACTGAACAAAACTAATACATATGACCAGTAAACATGTTTTATGTAACATTCACAAACATCGTCACTAACATCAATGTTGTTTACATGAAAAAAATTCATGAGCCTTTATCAATAATGAAAAATAGACATGAGTTGGTTAGAGCAGTTTTAAAATTCCAACATTTCTAATTTATACAGTTATATGTCAACACGCGTAAACACATATGTCGATATATGTATGTGAATTTTTATTTTTTGAAGGATTTTGTGATTTATTTTGACTTATATAAACTTATTTTTCTTGATTTAATAGCTATTCCATAGATGTTTAAATAAGAATTGACATAAATAAATAACTTTATTTCATTCTAATGATAACGATACATGAAATGAATATATAACTTAATATAGAAATACCGAAAAAGAAATACAAGCAAACATATTACGAAATTAAACTTAGAACTCAGTGGAGGAGGAGGAGGATGACAAGCCAAGTTTTCTTCCCACTTTGTCAAAGAACTTTCTCACTTTAGTAGAAATCTTTTCAAATTTCTTACTAAACGATCTTTTTAAGTAACTTTTGATTCTTGGCTAAAATCTTTTGATTTTGGATAATGGTTTTCTTGCAGGGGTTGGTAGGAACTTCAACGCTTTCTAAAGAGGTATCTTCTTCCTCTTCTTCAATGTACATTTCTTCTTCTTGTTCAATTCTTGCTCGTTTTTTCGAATATGTTTTATATGGATCAAACATAAGTGGAATCTTAATAAGAGAAATATTTCCCGTATTGAAAACTTTTCAAGAAATGAACTCTACTCCTTCAAAATCGACTACAAAATATTTGAAAATACATGTTAGATAAACTCCTTGATATAACGTATTTTCCTTTGTTGAAATTTCCTTTGGTTAAAACACACTTAAAATAACTTTGGCCTAATTGATTTCATAATTTCCAAATATAGCAAAAAGAGCCTTGTTAACTTTCATAGTAGGGTTGTTGAAATATTCGGACCGAGGGGTGATGGTATGTTGAAGTAGTAAATTGACTATTATTGCTTTTGGACGATAAAACGATTTTTGAATTCCAAATGTTCGTGGTTTTAAAAAATGTGATGAAAAGTTTCCAAATCACTTTCATTGATGTTAAAATTTGAAAAATCCAACTCTGTATTCTTACAACCCAAGATAGTACTTAAAACATCACAATCCAAAACAATTTGTGTTCCTTTAACACTACTCCAAATTACGTCTTCACTTCTTTTATAAAAGTTGCAATTCAAATTTGCATAAAACATTTTCACAAGGTTAGGATAACAAACTTCATAATTATTCCGAGAATCAATAAGACCATTTTGATAAAAGAGAGGTTCAAGTTCATAAGAAGCAAAATCACCAAAGATAACAAATTTTCCCATGTCTACTTTTCCAAAATTTACATAGCTAATATAATCTTGGATAGCATTCATGTTATTGAAGAGGAAGCCTTTGATGGTCTTGGTTAATCTCATGGTTTTTGGAGTACTTGAGGAAGTCATTAGATTAGTTTTTGAAGAGTATAGAATATGAAGAGTAGTTTTTAAATCATGACCAACATTTCATCAACTTCAATGTTACTGAAAAGGTGTCCTTTAAACCAGTGAATTTTGAAATAAAGGTGGAAAAGAAATGAATGGAATAGGTGGTAAATATAGAGAATCAAAGGACAATTCACTGGTTTAAAGGACACCTTTTCAGTAACATTAAAGTTGATGAAATGTTGGTCATAATTTCAAATCTTGAAATTCAAATTTGACATATTCGGTATATGTCGACATGGTCAAAAGGGTATGTCGACAATCCCTTCATATTTTCAAAATGACTTTTGAAATTTGACTTTTTGAATTATTTATTAATCAATATTCTTATATAATTGTTTTCTAGAACAATATTTATTATAAATATACTTTTTATATTATTATTTTAATATCAGATAATTATTATTTTATATTTTATATTTTAATCTTGAATTAAGATTTGAATTTTCAAACGCAACAATCAAGCGAAGAACCATTCAACCAAAAATTATTATATAAAGGCATACCTATTTTTAGATCTGTTCTTCGATTTTATCCGATTCAAGAATTGTTGTGAAGCACATAGTCAAACTTTTTGTTTCTTGTTCTTCATCACTTGATGATGAGTCTGAATCATCTAAAGTTGCTTCAAATGCTCTTTTCTTTTTCTTTGATGAATTTTCGTTAGCAGGTTGATTTTGTTTCTCTAGATATGGACAGAAACTCTTCAGATGGCCTAATTCATTGCAGTAATAGCATCTGATATTACTCAAATTTTCATTACTATTTTTCCGCTCATTCATTTTGAAATTATTCCGTTTTCTGTATAGGAATTTTATGAAATTTCTTGTCATTAGTGTCATCTCTTCATCGTTATCGCTGTCTAAGTCTGAATCTTCAATTGATGCTTTAAATGCTATCGATTTTTTTTTAGATGATGTATTTTCTTTCCTTCCTTGCATTTGTACTTCAAATGACATTGAATTACCAATTAATTCCTCAATTTTCATTGTATTGATGTCATTGGCTTCTTCGATAGCAAGGTTCTATTGATCCCAATCAGAAGTTAGTGAATTCAGAATTTTTCCGACTTGATCTTCCTCATAATATGATTTTTTTAAAGCCATTAGTGAATGCACGATTTCCTGAAACCTGCAGTACATGTCAGAGGTAGACCCATTCTAATTCCTTTTAAATAACCCAAATTGATTTGTTAATATAGATATTTTGGTCTGTTTAACTTTTTATGCTCCTTCATGAGTTACTTGCAAAGTTTTCTAGATTTCATATGCAGATTTACAAATAGACACTCAATTAAATTCATTCCTGTCTAATAAATAGAATAAAATATTTATAGCCTTAGAATTATTCTATGAAGTGGCTTTCTAATCATTAGTCCATTGTGCAAAATTAATAGTGGGTACAACGTATTCTGTTTGTGTGATATTCCTTGTGTCTAATCCTACAGACTGCAAATAAATTTTCATTTTACATGCCCAATATTCATAATTACTGCCATTAAAAAGTGATGGTCTAACAGTGGACTGACCCTCTATGAGCGAACTAATATTAGTGACAATTCCAGTGTTGGTTGCCATCTGAAATTTTTCAAAATTTAGATTATGAAAAAATTGAAAACCAATGCTCTGGTATCAATTGTTGGAGACACAGATTAAGGATTATAAAGCAAGTTGACCACTAAAGGGGGTGAACAGTTTTTAATGGAATTTATAAAATTTCTTGAAATCTTTTTGAAACAAAAACACAATATACAGATCACAGGAACAAACAAACACATAATCAATTACAGAATGCAGAAAGTAAATGTAAAGCAATAAAAGGAAAGCACACACCGGGATTTTATACTGGATCGGGACTCTCCTACATCCAACCCCACACAACGCTGGGTTGTTGCGGATTTTTATTCAACAATATCCAATTACAATCCTTGATTTCAAAGCTATATGGGCACACCCCAACTGATTCCAAGCACAGTGAGACTTAGTTAATATACCGGGTTACAACTTTACACCCAATCGATTTTCCGGACACAATCGCACCCAGTCACTTTAAACGGGACATGACCATACCCTTCTATAATCAGTTTTTATAGTATTGACTCTATAGGAATTGATCTTGATATCTTTGATTACAAACAGACTAACTCTTGAGAAGCACTTGAATTCAGAGAGTATTTGGTTTAGAATTGAAAGAGAAGAAGAGTGATATGAAATACCAGCATAGATTTCCTGTGTACATGTGTGTGTGTGTGTGTGTATATCTTTAATAATAGTTGGAATAGGTTTGGTGTCACACTTTTTTGGTGTACACGCAAACTACCGAAAATGCCCCTTAAAATATTTGAAAAAAAATCATACTGACTTCGTAATATATTGCATCAGCGACATAATAGGTCAATTTAACATAATATTGCATCGGCAATAATTACTCCATCTTATTCAAGAATACCATATCCAGCATACTAGAATTTGTTTCCTTTATGCACTATTACCAGACTTTAAATCCTTTACGCATTTAACATAATATTAACATTACCAATATTATTCACTGCCATCTATTACCTTCTAATTAAAATTATTTTAAAAAAAATATGTGTTTATAAATAAGTGTTTAACGTTTATAAATAGGCAATTAATAAATAGCCAATTAATATAAATTTTTCATTTAATGTTTCACTGCTTATTCTGTTAGCCATAAATATAAAACCTTGACGTTTTATATTAACATTACCAATATTATTCACTGCCATCTATTACCCTCTAATTAAAATTATTTTAAAAAAATATGCATTTATAAATAAGTGTTGTAACGTTTATGAATAGGAAATTAATAAATAGGCAATTAATATAAATTTTGCATTGAATGTTTCACTGCTTATTCTATTAGCTATAAGTATAAAACCTTGAATTTTTATATTAACATTACCAGTATTATTCACTGCCACCTATTACCCTCTAATTGAAATTATTTGAAAAAAATATGTGTTTATGAAATAAGTGTTGTAACATTTATAAATAGGCAATTAATATAATTAGATTACTCTTTCCATATCCAACGATAATTTGAATAGGCATTTAAATTTGAAGAACGACATTTATTATTGCGTATTACGATATAAATTAGCAATTAATAAATAGTTGAACGTGCTAAAGTCAAATAAATAAAATCTTAATGATTTTTATTCAAATCTGACATCAGTGTAGGTGCATTTGAAAGGTCAGTCTCCCCTGCAAATGCGCTATTCTAGAAACAGCCATTCACTTTCAAATATGGCACACCATCCAATTAATTTTCACGCTTCTTTCCTCATTTCCTCTACGCTTTGCTTGAAATTCTCTCCTCTTTCATACCTATCTTCCCAATACTCACTGCCTCGTAAAATTGAATACACTGCACAACAAATTTACTTTTTATTTATTGGGTTTAAATTTTTGAAGCTTCACCTCATTCAAAAGGTGATTTTTTTCCCAGGTAAACGCATAAATAAGATTACACCACATTTAAGTTTAACCAGCGTTCTTTGCCCTCAACCTATGTACTTTGTTTCTAAGGTTTTTCTTCGTGATTTGTATGAAAAATAATGTTTTATGTTCCTTTTAAATAGTAAAGTAAATGGGAGCATTGTCCCCTGTTGCTTGCATGAGACCATGAACGTGAGAAGTGAATGTCTCAGTATATGTTCAAATAAAAGTGAATGTCTTAGTATATGTTCAAATAAAAGTGAATGTTGTCTGAAAGAAGTTAGGAAGTTAAAGGAAATAAGAATATGTTTTGTCCTCAACAGATAAAGCACGTTTAATGAGAATAATAAACCAAATATTAATACAAATATTTTTTTGCATATGTAAAATACGCAGTACTTAAGGAACAATAATCCTTACCAGAAGTGTGTGCTATGATCACGCGCGAAGCGCGTGCCGTGACGCTCGTGTATATATATATATATATATATTCTAGAGAATTGTGTTAGCATATATCTTATAACAATAATAATAGAAAAAAAGTAGAAACAAGGTTGTTGTCATCAAAACCATCATCATCACTATCTCAGCTCTTATCATGACTATTTAGACGGGAGTTCTTCTTCCTTTTGACCATCGTTGTCTAAAATACTAAACATGACAAAAGAGTGAGTTCAGATTATGGGAAAGCTTGAAGATGAAACATTAGAAGCAACATCATAACTTTTAGGTTTACGTAGTCCATATTAATGAAGATTCTCACCTATAAGAGGGAATATGACGGTTTTTTTGCTAGATCTAACGACCTTTTAAGTCATCAAGCATTAATTTGAGCTCCTTTCTCCATTACGGATCGCAACAACTACAATGGAATATGTTCTGGATTAGAAACTCATAAGCGTTAGAAGGGGCTTAGGAAGGAGGCATAGAGGCTTACTTCGCATCACCAAAGGCAGTTGAATACTTTCAGGCATTAAAAAAAATGAATCTTGGAGGCAAAGAGTTTATTATGGAGTTTTAGTATAATTTTGTAGTTCCTATGGTCCTCGATGATTATGAAAGTTTATTATGGATTGGATTAGAGGTAAGATTCCCTTGACTTGGAGTTGTGAAAGGCCAATCTGAATCATGCAGCAATGAAGAAGAAGGCATGGAGCAGCTAGATTCTCACAGTAACTTCCTTCTTTGATTTTTAGCACAGTAGATTCAACCTTTGCCCAAATTAGGCCAGATAATGGATAGAAAGTAAGCAAGACTCTAATGGAGCTTTGTACTGAAGCATGCATGAAGCTTTTGAGGAAGAAAAAGTAGAGGAGGCAATTACTGTGTTTTCATAAAAGAAGGAAGATGGAGGAAAAAGAATACATATCTTTTTCTCTAGCATCCTCCGGAAGTAATTAAGGAAGGGAAATGGGATAAATACCCAAACAGAACCCTAGCTATCTTAATTAGGTTAATTAATATCAAATTACACCCTTTTAAGGATTTAGCACATATGTTAACACACAACTAAACTCTACTACACATTCTTAAACTACTTAACGCACAAAACACTGACTAGATTAGGTTAAATTTCATAATCAAACGCACAAATTAAATACACAAAACATATTTACATAGTATCTAAGTACTAATTTGACACAATTACACTAAGTAAATTGTGTTTCGACAAAATACTCATTTTACACTTTGAAACAGACACACACACATTTTTTTTTTGAAAGGAAAATATAATATTACAAAAAGGGGAGAATCCAGCCATTCTCCAATGGCTCACAAAAACGGATTCCACAGAAAGCAGAATCCGTGCACATACACAAACAAGATAAACATAACAAAACATATAAAATAAGCAGGCGGGTAATAGACTAGCGCAAGCTAATCAACAGACACTACAGAGGGAGCCTCAGCAGACGGGCATCAAAGCGATGAGCGGCGATGAATAACACTAGCTCCACGAGACACCAGAAAAAAGATGAAGCAACGCACCGGCACCAGGCCTCTCAAAAATGGAACTAGCGAAGATAGAGAAAAACCAGTCTGATGGCCCAGAGCATGATAAATCCCTGGGCCACAAAGTCCGACTAATCCAAGGAGGCAAGCAAAGGCATAGAAAAGTTTTCGAACTCCTGATCCACTAAAGGCTCCAGATGCTCTTTCTCCAGGCAGTCCACCTAGGATGAAGAAGCTCTAAGTAGACCTAACAAACGACATAAGATCGAAAAGGAGGGGCGGGTGGAGAGTAATTGATAAAATCAGATGGACACAAAATCACAAAAGCAAGAAATCAACCAACACCCGTCCTGGGAGTGTTCGTTACGGATGAAATATCAAAGGTAACAGCCAATCTCCTAGAGTGGGAACCAAAAACACCACTGAAAGGCCTACCACGGAACGCTAGAAACAGATCGCTCCTAACTTTTCGGATAATGGTAGGAGGGTCCATAGACACTTCATCGAATACTGCCTTATTTCGCGAGCACTAGATGTGCCAGCAGATCAGACAAGGAACCAGACAAAGAAGGATCGATCGTAAAAATTTACCTGATACGCCGAACCACCAGAGTTTCAGTGAATCTTCAATCGAGGTTACATTACCTCGGTAACCCATCAGATTCCTGAAGTAATTCCAAACAGCCCTGGCACAAGACCCAGTGAACAACAAATGAAAAGCTGGTTCGGAGCATCCAGAACACCAGTACCTGCATCTAGACACAAAAGGAATGCCTATTCACTGAAGGTTCTCACCTATAGGTAAACCATTATATAAGGTTTTCCACATAAACATAGAGACCTTCGGTGGAATACAGACATCCCAGACGAAGGAGAAAATATGGAGATGTAGGCTCGGAGTCCGCACTGAATTCCACGCCGCCATAAGCGAGAAGGGACTGTCATCCCAAATGGGACCACCCCCATGAGCATCCGTTATGACCTTCACGGACTGCATCCTTTTCCACGTCTCACTAGCGTAGGACGGGATACTGGTGTAATTCGTATTTGCCAACCTATGGTACTTGGCGTGAAGGAACGTTGCCCAGAGGGAATGTTCGCTCCAAATTTCGCTCAAACCTTACAAGCTAAGGCCAAAGAAATGTCCTTAGGGTTTTGGAGTCCCAGGCCTCCCTCATTTTTGGGACGACAAATGGAGTTCCAAGAGATACAGTGGTGGCGAGAAGCATCATCTTTGGATCCCCAGAAAAGGAAGAAGCCAAGGAACGGTAAGCGCGAAAGATGGAAGCGGTGGGAGTCATTGCAACAAAGATATGAGATCCAATAGAGTCAAGAACACACATATATAGGTTTATGTATATGTATATGTATACAGACAACAACAAAATTGTTGTATACTTCATTGACTTAGCGAATAAAATTAATTAACCACAATAAACATCACAAAACCCCAATATTGATTCATAATCAATATTTATATTCCTAATTGATTACAATTCAATTAACTTACAGATTGTTGCTATTAATGTTATTAAATTACAATTAATAACTGTAGAATACTAGAGATGTAGAATATTAGAGACCCAAGCAAGTATTCCTAAAACCAATTGGTAATAGGAACAACGATCTTATAGTATATATACATGAAACATGACACAAATTGTTCAATGTGGGACAAGACTAACACCACTCCTGCACATGTGACACATGTGCCGAAACCAAACTCTGATACCATGTAGAATACTAGAGAACCAAGCAAGTGTTCCTAAAACCAATTAGTAATAGGAACGACGATCTCATAATATATATACATGAAACAGGACACAAATTGCTCAATGTGGACAAGACTAACACCAACCATGCACGTGTGACACAATTGGTCAAGATGTGCCCAAGTCGCACGAGCCAAAAGGGTGCTCTGATACCATTTAAAATAGTAGAGAACCAAACAAGCGTTCCTAAAACCAATTGGTAATACGAACAATGGTCTCATAGTTTATATACAAGAAAAATGTCACAAATTGCTCAATGTGGGGACAAGACTAACACACCCCTGCACGTGTGACACCACTAGCCACGACGTGCTCAAGCCACATGAGCTGAAACCAAACTCTGATACCACGTAAAATACTAGAGAACTAAGCAAGTGCTCCTAAAACAATTTGGTAATAGGAACGACGATCTCATAGTATATATATAAGAAACAAGACACCAATAGCTCAATGTGGGACAAGACTAACACCACCCTTGCACGTGTGACACAATGCCCAAGCCTCACGAGCCGAAACCAAGCTCTGATACCATGTTGACTACTAAAGAACCAAGTGTTCTTAAAACCATTTGAAAATAGGAACAACGATCTCATTGTATGTATACAGGAAACATCACACAAATGGCTCAATGTGGGACAAGATTAACAATAACAACCTTCCAAATTCTATTTTACATCTTGGCAAATACACAATATATCATTCTTTAAAATTTTATAACCAATTCCAAACACAGTTTAAAACTCAAATCTTAATTTATTTTGCTTACAATTAAAACATGTAGCCACAATTTAATAATTATTCCAACCAACAGTTTATTATTAAATATTGAAAACATTTTTTTCTTCTTAAATATTGGTTGCTAATCAATACTATATATTTCAATTTTCTCCTTAATCAATAAGTTACAGTTTATAAACACACATTGGAATAAATTACTTATTGAATTAAAGACATTTAATTTACACCAAGCACATTAATAATGAAAACCACAATTTCCCTATTTTCTGTATATAAAATACTATACGAGTTAGGTTCCCGAACTCACATATTATTCTTTCTAGACTTAAAATATAGGAAACACACACAATGGTATGTTTAGCCCGGGTACCCAAAAATCCGGTTGTTACATCCGCATATGAAAAATGGATTAATATTTGATTCGAAAAAACAAGTAAGGATGCGATTACGACGAAAATTATTCCTTCGGTTTTTATCAAAATTTTAGTTAATATTTTTTTTTAGTATAAAGATATACATATGTTTATTTTTTGATTAAGATAATAATTCTTATTATATGAACTTAATGTACATTAATTGTTCAAAATTATTTAGTACCATTTTATTTTGTTTATTTTTTATACTTTTATAATCAGTGAGATTGGAAAAGGTTAGTGTTATTCCAAAATTTTATATTTATTGACTTATCGAATAATTAGCGGATACGATAATTATCAGACATCCGATTAGGGATGGCAATGGGGCGGGTCTAGGGCCCAAACCCGCTTGACCCGCCCCTGTTTTGACCCATTTAGACCCGCCCCATAGGGTCTTCGGGGCGGGTAGACCCACGACCCGCTTTTGGAGGTCCGGGTCTAGGGTAGGGTCTGGGGCATGGCTAACCCGCCCCAACCCGACCCGCATGATCGAAACATCATTCAAACACTTTATAACTATAACTATTACTTGTTAATCTTCTTAGATTTACATGGTTATAACTTGAATATTATATTCTTTCAATTGACAAACTATAAAATTTTCATTGTATTAAGTGGCATCAATGATAATCATACAATAACAAATGCATACATTTTGAACTATTATCTTACAACTCATTTTATAATATTCTCTTGTCATTGTGAACACATTATAATATGCATATAATTTATCATTTAGTGATAAAAAAATATAAATATATAAATTTGTGTACACTAGAACATAATATCACCGGGTCGCGGGGAGGGTCGGGTCTACCCTGACCCGTACGGGTTTCAGGTACGGGGCGAAATTCCAGACCCGCACCGGGTCTACGGGGCGGGTCTGGGGCGAGGTTTAAAAAGTCCGGGTCGGGTCTGGGGCACGAGAAACCCGCCCCAACCCGCCCCATTGCCATTCCTACATCCGATATTTGATAATAATTTCGAATGCAAATGTAGATATGACACTGTCTGTCTTTGAAAATATCAATTCATGTACTTATTTTTTTAAAAAAAAAATTGATAATAGTGTATAACTTTTTTTTTTCCATATCTAACGTTATAATGAAAAACGAGAAAAAATTATATTTTGTTTTGTGTGTGAACGCCTTAACCGATAAAATGGCGCAAATTTCCTTTCCTGTTGCGTGCATAGTACTGGTACAGTCGTATAGATGAGAACAATAAATAAAGGACCTGGAGTTGCGGGTGCAGCACCTGTTTCGGACTGGTGTTTAGCACATGAAAAACTCTGCTGTTTCACTAAGTTTCCTCTACCTACTGCACTATTTTATGTTAGCAACTTAATTAATCATTGATTACTGCTTAAAATTGACAATGAACGGACTTTATGACACTGCTGAATCATACATAATCATACAGCGGCTTATTTTGGCAATGTCCTCTGAGCTGTCAAATGTTCTATTTTGATATTCCAGAAGAACTAGACGTTAGTAAAGCTTTTGGTATTTCGGGTTAAACGTGGGTTGCAAAAAATAATAGTAGTATAATACTATAAAATCTAGATTTTAATTATTATTGAAATTGAAATTAAAATTGAATTTTTATTGTACAACACACACACAATGGGTTCGACACAATAAATATATTATAAACTATCATTGTTGTCGTTTATACATACATGGTATGGTATACATTGTGTACCTTACATTTCTTTAAAGTAAAATAATAATTTTATTGATCTTACGACCGACTATGAGCAATATTCTATATGTCTCATACCATAAAATATGAGAATATTGCCTAGTATATAGGCCATTAGGCATCCTTCCCTTACAAGCTAGCTTTTGAGGGTGAGTTCTACCTAATAAGCCGTATCATATTCTTATTGAAATTGGTATATTACAATTATTTTAGATGAATTACTAAATATTATTTAATTTATTTCTTTTATATATGTTAAATTTAAAATTATATAATTAGTTAAAATATGTTGACTTAAAGAGTAAATAATATAAATAATTTGAAAAGGATTTTGTATAAAGATTACAAAGATTTTAAATGTAAAGTCATTTGAAGTTGGAAATAATCATTGTTTGTGTACATAAATTACCAATTTAACTTTGTTATTCAAGTTCAACGAAGACTGCTCAATATCCTACAAGTGCTGAGATGATTATAGAAGTCAACATTAGAAACAAGACATTAGCACATATGAGGGATCACACACTTTAACTCATACATCTATCAGATGTAGTATACCCATTCGATGGTCATAAGGGTCAGTACCAATCTGATGATACATCCACTTAGGGCCCAAATTTATGTGGTAATGTCGTCTTTAGTCCAAGGTTCTTTTCGCGAAATTTCAATGCAATCTGAATTAGTCTTTGTTCTCTTTAAGTAATTTGTACTCATGGGATCCCTAACAATCTGATTAATGTAATTAACGAAATTCAGCAATTAAAGCTAAAATGTTTTAAATGGACATAGGCAATTCATGACCGAACCCTATAAACCTATGTGATTTCTATTGTTGCTTCCTTTTAATTTCTTCATTTTAATTTTAATTTCTTCAAATTTCTTTTTTTACACCTCTCATCTTGAGTGTTTGTAAGATTATCGGTGTAAACATTTTGGTTTTTCACTGAGAACTGAATGCTCAGTTTCTTCTGGATTCCATCTTCTTTGGAAGGCGTTGGTATTCATCAATCGATCGAGTTGCTAGAAATTTCATGGACTGGAACACATCAAACTTTTGTGAGGCCGAGTTTCGACAAAACTCAAACTCATTCAAGAATGGATAGTGCAATTCGGTACGTGCAAAATATGAGCATCAGCATAATCAAAACACAAAAAAACTAACTCACACCGAAAACAAGACATGATAATAAGTATTGACTAAATAAACTACCTTAATAATAAATTGTCACATCAATACCAAGCATGAGAGAATAAGAATATAAACCCAAACTTGAATACTTGCAAAGACCCGTCTTCCCCAAGATAAATGTGAGAGTTGTTGTGAGAAGGGAGGTCAGAACAAGTCCTGGTGAGTAAAAAATGCATAACACTGTTTATAATACACAAATGCATCCTGTTTGGTTGCATATGTCCAACGAGGCTAGTAATTCTAACCTAACCTTGCAAGTATTACACATAACGATTAACACTTCCAAAAGATAATTTACTGCAATATACTAAGATATAACTTTTATGTGTAAGCATGAAGTCTTCAAACCACCACCACACTAAACGATACCGAAAATTAAGAGGTGGGCTTCAAGCTAATTAATAGCCTACTAATAAAAGAGATGGGTTATATATATATATATATATATATATATATATATATATATATATATATATATATATATATATATATATATATATATAACAACTTACGAACTCACTCGCAATATCTCTACTACTAATAAGGTAAATTCGTTACACTAAATTACTTGACGTATTTTTGAAATACCTAAACTATCCTTGCTACTCAATTAGTTTTATGTTCCTCGGTGGTTTTTAATTTCGCCTACTCCAACGTCCCATCTCTGATGGCGACCATCGCCTTCTATTTTGCCTACCACACTCTCTCCTTCTACATAGATCCACTCTCAATTCTACGTATATCTCTACCGGGAACCCTGGGTTCTCTACACTCTCGATTCTACGTATACCGCAAACCCTAGATTTTCTCTGCTCCTTTAAATATTTGTAATAGCTTCGGTCGAAGTTCTATCTGCTCTCCATCGTCTTCTCCGCTTCCCCAAATGTCTTGCGCTAATTTAGATTGGCTGAAACGCAACTCCAAAACAAGCATTCAACAACTGGATGCTTTTTCCAATAAGCTGAACCAAACGAATTCATTCTGCCTAGTAAAAGATTGATTACAAATGCTTCTCTTCTTGCTGCTTCGATGGATTTCGAGCAATACATTTCTAGAAAATCATGAGAATTATCAGAAGGTAAATTGATTTTTTTTTTTTAGAACTGTGATCGATTTTGATTTTTGGTTTAATATTTATTGGGTTTTCATAAATATTGGATCAAAATATAAGTTTGAACTAATTTGCAACTTCTTCAGAGATAACAAGTAGGTATAATCAAGGGAGAAGATTAAATGCTTGCAAATGAAAGTTAGATGTGAACTAAGTTCGGTTTATTTTCTTATTTTCTTACGTTATTAATCTTTTTTCATACAGCCTAAAAATACTAGAGATCTAACATGTCTTGCATAAAAGACTTGGACTTCATACATGGAGAATTTGGAATATAGTGGCTGAGTGCGCGAATGGAGATAAACTGACACAATCTTAATACATACTATCAATCATCTCCCCCCTGAAGCCTAGGGTTTCTAGAAAAAATCCAGCTTTGTTGCATAACGTTTTATAGTGTTGTGCAGTAGTAGTGACTTGAACTAATGCATAATGTTTAATTGTTTCAGATAACAAGAAAGGCATACACCATGATCTTTTGCAAATATAGCTATTGCCTGGTGAATTTATTCCTATGATTTTATTTAGAAGAAATTCTCCATAACATTAACAAAATCAATTGGGAAAAAAAATGATTTTTGTTAGTAAAAGGGCAATATTTTAGGGAAGATAACGATAACTCAAGAGGAAGTATGGCATACCTTTAAAGTAATCTTTATATATACTTACCTTTTGATAATCGCTGAAAAACTAATTTTCCAATATTTCTGAATCTATATATATATATTTACCTTTAAATAAATGGAAGGGAGTTTGTGCACTGTTTAGATTCTCTCTCTCTCTCTCTCTCTCTCAAACACACACACACACACACACACACACACACATATATATATATATATATATATATATATATATATATATATATATATATATATATATATATATTCTTCCTATCAACAAGTTTTAGTGACTATATAAAGAAGAAAAATATGGTCAGGTCAGTACATCGGTACAAGCATGCAAACTAAATATATTCAGGACACAATATAGGAAATAAGTGAAAGAAATCATTCGAGAATTTTAGCAATTCGAATGTATTAACAGAAATAAGAGTTGGAAGATAATAGGTTGTAAGTAATTGATCATGGATCAACGCAAATGGACACAAATGTTAGTTATGATTGAGAAAAACCTGTAGCAAGAATTAGAGTTTTCCTCGGTTGATGTAACAGATACTTTTCATTTTAGTTTGATATGGCCCTTGCATGGCATATGAAGTCTCAAATCCACCATTCACACGAAGAATCATACGAGCCCACATGGTTTTTATGCAAGCACGTGTTCAACAGTACGGTTTTTAAAATCTCCAAAAGAGAATATTGTTTTCTTTCATATCCTGACCACTGCACATAAGGAATCATATCATAAAGGCATATATATGCAGTAAAATCTACTTTTGAAAATACTTCATGGCTTATAGCTAGCCACTGGAAAACTCAGAATGGCTCACTTAAATATAAAGTTTTTGGACCATGTGATGTGTTTAACTTAGAATCAAATAATGAAGACAAGTTGAATTTCAGAATGGCTCACTTAAATCACGTAAGTATTTGCTTGAACAACTTATGTGGAGCTAACATCAAGCTGCTTTTTTTTGGTACCCAACGTACATTATATATACATAGACAGAGAGGGTTTTAATAAGTTTTGATCCACACTTTGTATTTCATTTCAGCTTGCATATGGTTCAAGCTAACCTGGATTGTAAGACGCAAATCTGTCACTTCATTTATTATAGAGTATTAGCTGCGTTTCAAAGTTAACATAAGTTTCCATACTAATCTAATAAAAAACGACTTTTGGAAAGATATCTTTTAATTTACTTAAAGATGAAAATCAAGTATACACTAGATTTTTTATTTGACAAATGACATTATATTCCAAAGAAGTGATTATTAATGAAAAGAGGTAGTTTTTGTTGTCAATTTGATTGATTGGAGTTAATGGAATAGAATTTTCTTCTACAGAATATTAGCACTATATCATACTTTATACTTGATTTCATTATTTTTCCCCTATAGAGCATGATTTATATGGACCTTTATAACAACAAACAATTTGATGGAGGGAATCCTTGTTCACACATTATCTTATCGTTTATTTCTTATTAATTTTATTTGGCACAAACTATTTGAAGAAAGAAGCATAACATATATTGTCTCAGCATTTGTTAATTTTATTTCATTTTCTTCGTTTGAAGCCAATGAGCAATTACCGGGGTGTTTGATTCAATGGAAGAAAAGAAAAGACAGTGAACCACTGCAGTAATAATTAATGCTTAGCTCATTAATATGGATGTCACTTTTGGCATGAGCAGGTACTGATATATACATGTCATTCATATCGTAACTTCATTCATTACTATCATGATTATTGGCAATTTTTGGTTCCTTTTAGCAAGCTAATATTGAGTTTACAGTGGCTAAAGATGTTCTTGAAGGCGTAAATGATGAAGTATTAATATGTCTTATTGTATTGTTTATACTATTGTCTATATTGGTTATTTGTTCAAACGAGTTTATTTTTAACAAAAATCATAGAACCTTCAAATGAGATTTTTTTTTTTTCCAGTCCTGTACTACTAAAAGCTGCAGTGAAATAATTTTTATACAATGCTATATACAAAGTAAAGAAAATGTTTGTTTTACTTGGAAGTAAAGATTCGTACTTCAAGTGAAGGAAAATGGGTACTATAATTCTGATTTAATTGCTTTCTATGACTCATATTGACCCAACAATGCTATATACCTTACTATATTTCAGATTTTGTTTACCTGAGTTTACTTTCTTATCTTTGTGCAAGTCAATCACTTCCAAACTCGATGTGAATGGATTCAAATGGCTTCAAGATAAGAAGATCAATGCCAAATGTGCAATTGGAGGTGGTGGTAATTCTAATTAATAGGAGCCTAACTTCTGCATCCAAAGGAGAGAACATACTCAGGTTGTAGTTTTGAGAGTTTCCATTACTAATGGAGTGCTGGAAATTGAGTTTGCATCATTTCCAATTATATTGAAATATCCAAGGAAATCGCTTAAAGAATGATAGCAATTGCATGAAAGTGAGTTATTTAATTATTACCTTCTACTTCCATTATCCAGTTTTTCAACTTCTTATATTTTTATTATACATATGCCATGGTTATTGGAGTTGTTAATGAAATACATTAATTAAGAGATTATGCATTCAATTACTGACATTATGCGCCATCATTAAGGTCTTGGTCTGGCTTATGACGTAGGTGAAATTTTCTGATGCAATGAAGTAGGTGACCCTCCGGAACTGTTCTTATGATGTAAAAAGCATGCCTGTATTTGAGATCTAGCTTTCGGATTTGGTCTGTATATAGAAATGGACTATGATTTTAGTCCACGTTTCCTTTGTATTAAAAAAGGTAACAAGAGTTGGGCCCTTTTATGTATTTGACAAACTGATGATATTATGTATTAAGATTATTTTTCTCGTATAAATGAGTTTTTATACATGAGCATAACACTGTTGATGATGTAGGCTAGCGGGGCATACCTCTATATGGATGGCTATTGAGAGTCTAGAGAGAGGGGGGTGACTGTCATGGATGTCCTGATATTTTTGGTCATGTTCCAACTTATCACACTGTTGAATAAACCTAAGCGCAATACTACCATTTTTCTATTTACTTATTTATTTGATGTAGATTTCATCATGGGATATTTAGACGGGTGCATAGGAAAAGTTTATTTATATATGGCGAAATACTTTGATTTTTTCTTTTTTTCATATTTCTTATTGAGATGCAACGAGAGTGAAAAAGGAAGGGATAAAAGATATATGAATCAGTGTTGATGTTGATTAAAATTTATGTTCCAGACCCTTTTTTCTTTCTTTCTGTAATGTTCTGACTAACTACAAATCATGAATAGCAACATTGTATTGCTTAGTCGGGATGGCCTCCTCCATATCTCAGTTTAGTAACTATTGGGATGATATATTTACTACATTATATTTCTGATAAAAGACATCTGTTTGGTTGTAATTTAGCCATGTAGGTTGAGGAAAGGGCATTAAAATTGCAATTTGTAAAAACTTTTATTTTAAATTTATTAATAGCTACAAGTAAGGAGTTTTTGTATGTACATTGCAAGCAACAAGAATATTTTCATGATGTATGGAGTTATTATATGATGGAACCGAACCATGCACTGGGTTATTACATGATGGAAGATTCTTAGATATTTATATTTAAATCTTTTTTCTAATAAACAATTTGGCATTTGAACACCTGCTTCCTACATACAAAATTATATACGAATTTTGCTCTTCGGATTAATGTCCTCTTTTGAGAATTTTGTTCATAGGAAACGACAGTTGCAGGGTAAGGCCTTGAAATATGAACGGTGGCCTTGAAATATGCACGTTGGTGGCACAAAGAAGGAAAAAAAACGAAACACCATCGGTCTAATATTAAGGACTAGGAGCTTCTTTCAATAGGTAGTTTTACATATATATTTCCACTTTGATATAAATAAAAGTTATAAATACTCTCATTATATGCAAATAGCATAATCGATGTAGATTATGCCATTAGGTGAAAGATCTGAAATTCAAAGCGTTGATCATAGTAGGGGCAATAAAAAACCTAATAAGGTAGAAAAAGAAACGTTATCACTTTCACATGATTATCATTTATTTAAATGTTTAACTACACAATAAATGTATTTACACGAGTATTAATATAATATCAGAACGTAGAGAAAACATCGATAAATTAACTTGACATAAGCTCATGAACAAAGTACTTGATAAAATAATCGCTTTAAACAAAAATTGGTAAATAAAACATTATTGTTTGTTATAAGTTGGAATTGACTATTCATGTTAACAAATTTATGAGGCAATTCAAGTGCATTGGCTATGAATGTGTTGATATGGTAAGCGATCATTTCACCGGTTCTATTGTCATCCTTTTAAATAGCCATGCTATAAAATATGGCTCGACAATTAAATGCAGGTCCACCTAGACGTGCATATATTCTCATATCATATAAGGCAGATTCCTTCGAACACTTAAAGGCCATAGGCGGATCCACTGATCACTTCCTAATATAAATTAGAGGATACTAGCTGCTTAGTCCTACTAATTCAAAGTTGTCGTAATCACGCATATCCCCAACCCCGCAAAAGACCAGAGATAGTAAGAAGTCACTTATTACCTACAAGCTAGGTAGACGACTAACCGTCATTTGTTAGTATTTCTTGTAGATTTTAAATTGTGTCTTTTTACTTGTAAAGAACAAAAGGGCTAATTTTAGAAATCAAGCAAAAGTCCCAAACAATACCAAATACAAATAGATTTATAATTCTCTTAGCAAACTGCACAAACCTTACAAATTACACCTAGTCCTACAAATCTGGAATACATAAAGGCACAAATTTATAAACATTTAGGGATTGATTTCCAAATTTAGGATGTTCACAATAAATCCAAGACATAAAAGAATTATAGGCAAGAAATGAATACTATAACTGAAAGCCTACAAACATATATCAAATTTATAACATATAAATTCATATTAACACCAATGAAGTAAATATGATATTATTAGGCATACGGATTCATATTAACACCAACGAAGTAAATCTGATATTATTAACAATGAATAAATTTCCTACTCACCTGAAAGTCATTCCAAATACAAATCTAAGCACAACTTTTAGGCTTATATTTCCAAATCCCTATAGATTTATAGTATGTATAAAAAAGGGATAGGTAGACATATTTAGATTTATAGATCTGAAAAAGAATTAAAAGAAAGAAAAAGGGAAAGAGAAAATACCTAATACTCTAAATCCATTCTTTACTCATATATCTAGATTCATCGTCTCCAATTCTTATTTTGTTTAAAAGAAATTTGATTTATATTTTAGAAATTTTGGAAGAGATTGGAGAAGTGGAAATGGCTGAGCTTCGCTGCAGCCGCCGGAAAATATGGACAAAGAGTAGAGGGTCTAGGCCTTTATTTATAGGCGCTAAACTGGCCCTAAACCGTTGATTAGTTTTTATAAAAATCCATCTGTTTATATTAAAAATATATAACTTAGTACCCTTTCCACCACAGGAAGCTGTGGGCAACAGGTCGTAGGGGAGGTCAACCGCCAGGTCGACCCCCAAGTTGACCACTTGGTCGACCTGCCTTCTGCGGAGGTGGGGTGAGAAATGGTAATATTAATTACCTATTATATATATTGTTGGTTAATTATTTATTTCCGTTTTCGTATTTCATTCATAACTTTTACATACGGACTCCGTTCATGAAGTTCTAAACATGAGAGTTGACAAGAATTCTTTCACAAACGCAACGATGCATGTTTCATGGTCAAATTCCATCATTTTCTCAAATTTCATTTTTGAAATATAACTAAATAAATAATTTAACCGATGTCAAATTCCGAGGTGTTACATTCTCTCTTCCTTAAAAGAATTTTTACCAATGACTAAGTAATGGTGCTGTCACCTAATTTTCCTATTTTACACAACCAATTTGTGTACATTTAATTTTCCAGCCAGACACGCACATGTGCACGGTGTACATAATGAGTCACAACCACAAAATATATATGCATAATGATTCTACGTAGGATCCTTCTATATATATGCATTTTTTTGAAATTTTTGCTGAAATCATGATGCAAACATCCTAAAATATACTGACAGTTCTATATGACTGCAACATTTTGAAAATATTTTTCGCCCAATCCCCTGACATGACTACGAATATATGTGTGAAGCAATTAATTTTACATCTAAATCCTAAAATCCAACATGTCAACGCATCTAAAATCATTTCCTATTCATTTCTCCTATGCTGGAAAACGAAAACTATAATGGAGAATTCAATGTTCTTACTGCTTATAAATATTCCTGTTCTCATCTTACATTGGAATTTAACCTCACCAGCCCCAAAATAATCCAAAAATTTTCATATATAGACTGCAAAGGAGGCTTAAAATAAGCTATAAAACGTAGAAGAATTATATAATAACATGCACGCATCGTCGACAAGGTATGAAAACAAGGTTTCCAAGGAGGAAGCAGCTTTTTCCCTGTTATTGTTGACTTTTGTTAACGCATCATCGCTCCTATTGCACTGCTAAAAACTGTAAAACTACCTAAATAGAATCTTTTCTACGCTTCACATATGAACACAAAATCGCACTCTACAAAAAAAAATCTGCTTCTTAAAACTTCATGTTTTTTGGTAAAAATTTGATATAACACGCAAATGCACATTCTTTCACAACAAAAATTTAAATTTGAAAATTCTGAACCTTTTAAAAGTTCTTTTATTCAAACTACATTTACCAAAAGTTTCAGAAATTGCTTTGCGAAAACTTAAGTGGCTTAGGGCACATTTCAACGTGGATGGATGTCGGTTTCGCAAAAGATGTGCAAACCGAAGGCACATACAAGACTAAAAAATAGGTTATCCATAGAAAATGCTCAAGCCCAAAGATAAATTTTAGCTTCTAAGTTACATGAACAAAATAATAATAATACCCATGATGAAACAATGCATAACCTGTCCTTCACTAAAATTTATTTATCGTAGAATTCTATTGTTTCTAGCTTTAAAATAATTGTTAGTTAGATAAAAACAAGATTTCATTTCCAATTATACTTATAGATAAACACAAATGATACAAAACATTTTCAGATGACAAAATCTCATTACATCATTGTATGATTTTACAAAAGCAACAACACTAACAATTACAAACATGAACTACCATAAAGTAAAATGTTGGTTAGAGAAATGGTACTACCGACACTGAAGGAAATGCCTATGGACTACGAGAAGGTCGAGCTCCGCAACTGAAACTTGATTCGTTATATGTCCTTGCCAAGATCATAGCAAGGAAGAGATACAACCTATCTCACGCGTCTGTCGACGCTGATCCCTACTAACCTCACGGAGCTCAACCTGAATCTAGTGAAGTGCAACAAGCTTGGGGCTCTTCTAGTCTGCTGCGCCTGGCTGCTGCTGCTGAACTGGAGAAATAGGTGTTAGAACTAGAGTGGGAGTAGCTTGCAATTGAATATCCATCCTCCAAAGAGTTGCACGATCTATGGCGACGTGGATCTTCCTAATCACGCTTCCCCCGCTAAGATTTAACTCAAGATGTCGAAAGACATAGGTGAGAAGATGGCTATATGGAAAGTGTGCCCTTGGAGTGCCAGCAGGAGGCTCAGCAAAGTGGATCATCGAGCCTAATTGATGGCTATGCTGCCAATGATAGCATAAATGGCTTTGTGGCATCGAACGGTAGATCTGCTCAAGACTTCCTAACTTGGGAATAATGTTGTGTTGGATGATACACACAACTACACGGGCGATGGGTCACAAATTTTTCATGTCCCATACATCGACAACTCTAACAAAGATACGCTTAAGGATCTGAGGGTCGGTCATGTCAATAACATCCAAATTCGCTCTGGCATGAATCCTTGAAATTTTAGACAAATCCTGGTCAATAATCTTGATGGTGGTTTTGTTCACCTTTGACCGAATCAAGCTGGCTCCCGCATCAAAATCGGCATCCATTTATGTGTCCAAAGGATGAATATAGCGTGGATAACACTCACGCTCAAAAGTCTCATAGTGCAGGATCGATGTTATGTCTGCGATTATGAATAGCCCCTCAAGGTGGAAAGGATAAAATCAATAAATTTCACCGATGGCTTTGGTGAAACTTGTAGCTTGTTGTTTCAAAATAGGAAAAATCTTTATCTCGCTACGGTCTACCCATCCGGCATCTTGAGGTGTGAGACCAGAGTGACGCATAATGATATTGGAGGCTCAAGGTGGCATCATGGAAAATCGATAAATCAAGGAAGAATGTATAGATCTGGAGTGTTGGAGGGGTTAATCTACTGTGCAAGAGTTTTGTTGGTGATTGGAGGTGAAATGCAACTTGGAGGCTTTAGTTTGAAGGTTGGAAAATGGTGGAAATTAGGTTCTGCGACTGCAAAATAAAGAGTAATGAAGGAAATGAAGGTCTCAGTTTATAGGAAACAATTTATATCACTTCTCAGGTTCAGGTCACTCCCGATCAGGGAGGGTGCTTGACCTGGATATAGGAGGTCGGTTGACCGCCACCGATCGACTTCCTCCCTATAAATGGACATGGTATAAACATGAACCCAAAAGGGTCGGTTCGAATAGAAAAAAATAAAACAAAAAGGTATCGCCTTCCCAAATCCACCGGGTTTTTCGTGCCAATGTCCACCATTCATCGAGTCGAGAAATAATTTCCACAATGCTACTCAATCACATCGAAACACTGCGATCAACAAATAAACGAATTTCCAAAGTATATTAAGTTAGAAATTCGAATTAAATTTAATATAGATTTACCCCCTTTTATAGCTGATAAATCAACAAATGATTTAAGAAATAGAATACTCCAAGCTAAGCAGAATATTTCCTTAGTCCAATCGAGAGAAAATTTAGAAAATGTTTTCGAAATTCAATTTTATTTATAAACTGAGGGTCTCGTACTATAATTTATAGTGTTATTATTTTTGTTTCTTTTAAATCAAAATTTTATTTGCATAAAATAAATCTTTTAGAAAAATTATTTAAAATCTTTCAGACCCTTTTTCTTTTCTAAAACAGCTTTAAAAATAAAAATTCTCCTGATTATAAGACCAAAAACTCAAAGGAATAGTTTCTGAGAAAAGAATATCAGAATTGCCAAAACAAAGTATCAAATGGATATACCTCATCATTTTGCTTTTAGACTAATACAATATATTAACATGGATTTCCCGTTTAACTTCAAAACCATGAAAAGGTTTTTAATTGGAACTACTAAACGAAACCAAAAACCAGAAATCGCGGCTTTCTCAGTTGTAGCTAGCTTTACGTCTAGTCATAAAGCTCAAGTACACGGGATTCACCTTATGCCGTCCTCATGCTCTTCAAGACAAATTTCCAATCGCACAATAGGGTAAATTGAGGTTGGCAAGAAACTCAACCTCAAAAATATTTTTAACTACTAGTCATCTTAAACTCATTTTTAATAAATAGGCTCATGACCACTTCATTGTCGAAATTATTTAGAATCAAGTGCTAGTTAAAGATCAAAGAAAAATATAAAAGAAAGTTTGGAAACATTCTCTCACTACATATTAATTTATTAATTCTTCTTATCGTTTAAACCTAGGCACTAATGCCAAATGTAACACCCTACACTTTTCTAAGCTCAAATTTCGACCAAAATCAAAACTCAAACCCATCCAAGCATGGATAGTATAATCTGATACCTGAAAACTATGGGCATGATTATAATCAGAGTACAATAAAACTAACTTACAACAGAAACAAGGTAAGATAACAAGTATCGACTAAGGCAAGTACCTTAATAGCGAATCACACATCAATACCGAGCATGAGAAAATAAGAACAAACTTGAATACATGCAAAGACCTATTTTCCCCTAGATAAACCTGAGAGTTTTTACGAGGAGGGGGGATCAGAACAACAAGTCCTGGTGAGTAGAAAATGCATAACACTATCTATAATATACAAATGCATCTTGTTTGATTTCACCCAAATCATATGTCTAACAAAGGCTAGTACTTCTAATCTAGCCTTGCAAAGAGTATGTGCGACAATTAACTACCATACCCAAGGTAACACTTCCCAAAGATAAATTATCATAATGTACCAAGATAGAACTTTTACGCATAAGTATGAAACCTTTAAACCACCATGCAAAACGATACCAAAAATTAAGAGGCGAGCTGCAAGCTACCTAATACCCTACTATTAAAGGAGGTGGGTCATATATATAGCCACTTATGACCTCACTCACAATATATCATATGAGGTGGATACCTACGACCACTTAAGACCTAAGATAGATTCATTGATCACTCAATACCTTATTAAGTGGTTTACAACATGCTAATATAAATTATAGGACACTAACTACTAAGTCCTACTAATTCAAGGGTTCCATCATTCACGCACATTGCCAACCCCGCATAAGGCGAGAGATAGTAATATTACCTACAGGCTAGGTATACGACTAATCATCATTTATGACCTTTCCCTGGTTACCCCCTATGGTATTATCTAGACAATCTTATTAGATAATCCCCAAGTCACTTAATACTTCCGACAGGATAGGAAAGCCTATGGTTCCTCCGTGGAGGTCATATAATATCTTATCCCAAGGCGGACTCTAACCCACTCACTTACTTCCTAGTGGAAGCAGACTATCGCGGAGATTACCTATCTCGCCCTAAATTTGTCATTTAATACTTCTTATTTATATAGAGGTGAGTTATTGGATCATTCAATAATTGATAAGGGCGGACCCTATGACTCACCCTTAAGGGGAGGGGTGAATCCAATCACTTAATACCAAGAAGTGGATTCCACTACTTAATCCTCTAATCTAGAAGTAGGTTTTGCTATCGAATTATCCCCTTTTGGTTTATTCTTTCAGTGGTGAGGCTGACCCTACAACCACTTAATATCTCAACGCTTGTAGTAAACCTTTAGGATAAATTCGCATTAGGCAATTAATTTTTACCACAATTTACTATGATCAATGATATCTCACATCAGTTGTGCATAATCCAACTACTAGAAAGTGTAAAATTCTATCGAATAACGTGACTAACCTTGCATCATTAACCTACTAAGACTAATCCTTATTTTAATAATAGTTACTGTTTCTAGAAATTAAAATAGAAATAAGATAAGGATGATTTCCTAGGATTTATAGTTCTAGGATATTTATTCATGTATTTACTTCTTAGCCTTAGTATTAACTATGGAAACAAATATCCAAATTTCTTATTGAATCCTCTTTAATTCAATTAATTATTATAATGGTCACATGACATTAATGACCATAACTATCATATTTCCAAAGGCCATGGACACTCAAATAAACCAGTTAAATTCCATAATTGTCAAATGTCATTAATGACCATAACAATCACATTTCTTAAGGCAATGGAAAACCTATTAAATGCCATTAACATCTACCTCTTATAATAAAATTAATTCAATTTATTTTAACTCCCATTTGTTTTATTATTGTTTTTTTTCTTTATTGGTTCTTACATATACATATATAATATAAATAAGTTTATTGTTTAAATTCCCCTAATCAGGGTTAGAACATCTATTCCTATTAATTTTTAAATTGTAACCGACTGACATTTATTTCCTTATTAATTTCCCTTACGACATTTATGGCTACAATCTTAATTCCCTTTTATTTATTAATAACCTTTGGAATTACAACAATTAACTCTACATTTATTGCTAATAAATATAGCGATTAAAAATATTTATTTCCATTCATTTCGGGAGCTACTCTTGTATACCCGTCATTAATGGAAAACCATTCGAATTCAAACATATAACACATGTTTACCTATTATTAATAATAACGTTATTTACGTATATTTTTGGACGGATATGGTTATAATATAATTATATGTATGTGTATATTTTTAGCACGATATTTATGTAGTTACTAATTATTTTAAATTCTTGTTACTTAACATTATATTCTAAACTAATGACTAGAACAATATTTTTGAGTTCTACCTTGTTGAGGTTCAAAATCTCACAAAAAAGTGTCGGAGAATGGGATTTTGATGACAACAACCTTGTTTCAATTAATATCATTATTAATTATAAAATATATACTAACATCTTTGTCCAGAATATATATATATATATATATATATATATATATATATATATATATATATATATATATGCGGGATATATAAGAAGGATATAAAATATTGAAGACTGTACAATATTAGAAATTGAAGATATCAAAGAATTCAAGACTCATGAGTATCAAGAATCGGAATTTCAAAAGCTCAAGATATCAAGTAATAGAGTCTAGTTTATATGTAAAACTCCGGTTAGCACTTTCAAATTCTGTTTTCAAACTCTAATTTCAAATTCCTTTTCAAATCAATTTCAAAGTAATTTCAAACTTCTAATCTAAAAGGATTCAAATTATTAAGATTTTACTTATGGTTTCATATATACATATATATATATATGTGTGTGTGTGTGTGTGTGTGTATGTGTGTGTGTTTATATTCTATAAAGATTTATAATAGATATGTTTTATAGTTTTACATCATATAATTTTATAAGTATGTTTATATTATATATCATTATGTTATATGTTTTAATACTTTAGAAACTTCATTTGAAACATTAGTTTTAATTCAAGAATTTCCAAAAATATATATTGGTTTTACCACTTGAAAAATGATTTTAAAAAACAAAATACTATGTATATGTTAACATACATAATTAAGAACGTCGACATATAACTGCCAGATTTTCAATTTTCAAAGGAAGTGTCCTTTCATTTGAAACGTTTTAGAAACGTTGCAACCTTTCGAACACTATAAATAGGGGTTAATTTTGAATTTTTTATAACTTCTTCTTCTCAATCTTCATCCTATCTCTAACCACCATTAATATACATTAATTTCTTGATTTCTACAATTATACTCTATCGATTTCTACTCAAATTATATCAAACGTCTTCTCTTCTTAATCTTTATCAAACACTCTCTGATTTGAAGCGCTATTGAAGAGTTTTAGGGCTGTTGTAATCATTTGGGAATTGTTTCGAAAAGGGTGTGTTCCTTTTAGCCTGTAAATCAAGGAAAATGAGCTGTGTGAACCTTGTGATTGTTTAATCAAGGGTGCTGGAATCGGTGTTAACCTTGTAGCCGTGAAATCATGGGTGTTGTAAGATTGATACTAGTATTAATAAAACTCTGCGCAATCCAGCGTTGCGTGGGATTGGATGTAGAAGTAATCTGGACCAGTATAAAATCTGGTGTGTTCTTTTTTTTGCATTATATATTTCTTATATTTGTGTTTGTGATTGTTTCTATGTTTTTGATCATTTCTGGTGTGATACTCATTGTGTGATTCGTATAGTAATTCAAGATTGTTTAAGTTTTCCATAATCTCTTTACAACGCTATTCATCTCCCATCTAGTGTTAGTTTTGCCTAAAGATCCTTAATCCACATCCTTAACAATTGGTACCAGAGCATAGGTTTTCAAAAGTTCATCATTTGAATTTTGGAAATATTAAATGGCAACCAACAATGGAATTGCTAATAACAATAGTTCATTCGTAAAGGGTCGGTCCACTATTAGAACCGTTATTTAATGGTAATAATTATTCATATTGGGCATATAGAATGAAAATGTATTTGCAATCCGTAGGATTAGACACTTGGAATAGTACACAAATTGAATATGTTGAACCCACCACTAATTTTGCACAATGGACTAATGAACAAAAGGTTGCTGCACAGTGTAATTCTAAGGCGATGAATTTGTTATTATGTTCACTAGATAGAAATGAATTTAATAGAGTGTCAGTTTGTAAATCTGCTTATGAAATATGGAGAACATTGCAAGTTACTCATGAAGGAACCAATAAAGTCAAACAGACCAAGATATCTATGTTAACTAATCAGTTTGAGTTATTTAAAATGAATCAGAATGGATCTGTCTCCGATATGTACTGCAGGTTTCAGGAAATCATGCATTCATTAATGGCTCTAGGAAAACCTTATTATGAGGAGGATCAAGTCAGAAAAATTCTCAATTCACTAACTCCAAAATGGGATCAGATAACACTGGCAATTGAAGAGGCAAATAATGTTAGTGAAATGAATATTGAGGAGTTAATAGGAAATTTGATGTCATTCAAAGTTCGGTTATAGAAAATAAGGGAGAATAAGTTGACAGAAAAGAAATCTATAGCATTCAAAGCAACAACTGACAATTCTGATTCAAGCAGTGAGGATGGTGAAGAAATTGCCATAATGATAAGGGATTTCAAAAAAATTCTAAGATATAAAAGGAGAAATAATTTTCCGAGAAATAATCAAGGAAGTTCGGGAAGAAATGATGACAGGTGTTACAACTGCAACAGAGCAGGCCATATAAAGAGAATGTTTCAAATCCAGATAAATCAAATCAACAAACAGATAATAATAATTAGTCAAAGAAGAGGAAAAGGGCATATGCAACAACTTTAAATGATTCAGACTCATCATCATCGAGCGATGATGAGCCAGAAACAGGAAATTCGAATATGTGCTTCATAGGGATTCAGAGTTCAAAAAATATTGAAGAAATGGATCTAAAAACCAGGTACGCCTTAATTAATTTTGATTGAATTGGTTGCATGGTAATTTTTGGGTGTTTTTGATTGCTTGCCTTGTTTGAATTTAAAATTTAAATTTACAAATTCAAGCTTGAACTTTAAAATTCAATTTTGAAACTTGAATTTTGAAATTCAAAATAATAATTATAATAAAATAAATAATAAATTAATTTTAGATGTTTGTTAGGATTAATATTATTTTAGGAAATAATAAACCTAAAAATATAAAACATTAAAATATAAAAACAAAGTTAAAAAGCAACATGTCTTTTGAAAACACACATATATGTTAACATACCAGAATAGACATGTTGACATGTATGCCAGTAATTGAAATTCAAATTTGAATTTCAAGAGTTTGAACATTTAAACTTCCCTCCATCTTTTCACCAACTCCCAAGGTCGGGAAAGGTGTCCTTATTTTCAGAGAAGTAATGACCATTCACTCTCTATTTATTTATCTATTCAATTCTATCCTCTCTACTTCTCATTCAAAATTCAAAACAATTATCTTCATTTTATTCTCTTCAAAAGTTATCTCCAAAGGCTTCCTCAAGCACAACAAAAACCATGAGATTGACCAAAACTCTCAAGGGTCATCTCTACATTGATCCGGAAGCTATTCAAGCCTATGTTGACTATATAGCAAACAGAAAAGTCAACACGGGAGCTTTCGCTATCATTGAAGATTTCCTTCTTATGATCTTCGTTCTCTTTTTCATAAAAATGAAGTTCTAAGTTTAATTAACTCTCGGGATAACGATGAAGTATGTTACCCGAATCTCGTCAAAATTTTTTACGCAAATTTAAATCGTGGCTTTTACGAAGGAAATGAGAATCAAGTTTGGAGTAGCGTTAAAGGCACACGAATCATTCTAGACTATGAAATTTTGGGCACCATTTTAAATTGTAACAGTACGGGCTCAGATTTTTCAGAATTTGGAATTGATGAAACAGATTTGGAAACTGTAACAACCCGAATTCCGATAGACCGGTTTTTATTTTCAAAATTCCAATCTATCGAAACTCAAGTTGTTGTGGTCTGGTATACTGCAGAAAAGACAGAGACATAAAATATGTCAGAGCTCAGAAAACATCTCACAACGGAATGGATAAAATATAATATAATCGAAGTATAGCCTTACCGTATTTATTAATAATACTGCCTAACAAGTATCTAAAGCTATAATGTCCCTGCCCCAAATCTAAACTGCGAGTATATTATGAGGAGGGGGTCAGAACACAAGTTCTGGTGACTGGATTTGAATTATACACTTTGGATAAACCTACATATACCGTTCAATCATATTTTCTTATTTATTAGGTCACTTGGGTTAACAACGCTCAAGGCTTACACACACGTCGTACCCATTTACTTCCCAGTGGACTAACCTAATATAGTATATATGTAGCTACCCCTCAATGCTGAGGTACACCCCATGGTACCCCACTCACACGGTCTCCACCATAATGCCACAGAAATGAACGCAGTCCCTCATCCTACGCCAGAGTGATGTACGCATCCCTACATAAAAATGTTACATTCCGCATATATCTGTCATTACAACGCTACGTAAGCGTACAAACTGCCATCGTCTATCGAATCAGACTTCATACCGGAGTAATGCCCTCAAGTCTACAATACACCACCTAGAGCCGACATCCATATATCTAGACTGTCCCACTTACATATCGTCAATTGTAGCTCGATGCCTTAACCGCACGTCCTCTAATGTGCACCGAGTTCCGTGGCAGGGCGATACAAGAAACACGGAACTTATTCGGGAGCTTTTCCATATTTGTACATGCCCGTCTTCCAGAGCCTCTATGTACATATATTCCTAGGGTCTGTTTTCACGGTGGCTATGGCCCCACCTCGGCCCCTCCCTCAACTAGTAAAGACTACAAGAGCTAAATGACTGCCCCTAAAAAAACAATCTAAACATCCACTTGGCGTCTTCCCTCAGCCACCGTACCCCGATAGTGAAAGGTGAATGGTATTTGGTTTTAGCTCTAGTCTTTTCGCATCCCACTGGCTGCCGATGACGGGTATCCGACGATCTACTATCCTTGTTGGTCGTAACCCTTCGCCTCCCATTGAGGCAACCGCCGAATCACCCTGGTGTCACCGCGTCACAGCATTCTGACTGCATAGCTACTTTTGTAGTCAAGACCCACCCACCTAGTAGTACGCGCAGACCCAACCTCTGCGAGCGCAGCCTAAACATCTGCCACCACACAGAGGACTACTAGGAGCACCTTACGTATCACAGGAAATCGCATGCTTCCCCTTCCAGTCCTTCAGAGCCGACAAAATAATCAGATAAATGTGCGCTCCCTCGTGCCTTATAACACCACGATGATCTACCCCGCTGGGTTGTTCACCCTCAAATGTGCGGACTGGTCCAAGCGCCTCACTTTAATTTGTTGTTAGACCCTATGTCTAAACATTCTTTTACGCGCTTGCCTTACCTCATCGGGTTTCCTTTTAACTTGGTTATTCTCATTCATATTGAATTCTTAATCAAGTTACCAAGTTCCTCTTGCTTATTAATTTCAGTTATATAACTTAACCCATTTAAGTTTATTAATAAGCCCACAACATGTTATTCCCTAGATTGTGGTCCAAGGTCTGTAATCCACAATCCCTTTATATTCTTGTTTTATTTTATTGTTACTATAACATGTTCTACTTAATACGTAATTAAGTATATCCCAATTCACATGTTTTCTATTTAACATGTCAGTCATTATTTATGATTAATTATAACTTATTTCATAAGTTTTTCTCATTCTATCTCATTTAATCATAATTCCATTTTACACCGTTATTACAACTTATCGTTGTTTACTTATTAACTTAGTTCTCTTAACTATGGCCAGTTAATAAGTTTCTCTACCCATTTATTATAACCTATGTTATAATTTCCTCTTGTCCCTAGGACAAGTCTAAACATGTTACTCTTATCAGCGGGTTTCAGACTTCCAAGTTTATAGATTACTTAATTTATAATTAAGTACAACCTCTTATATTTCATAAATTTCCCCCTTTTCTCAACTGGTTTCAGGTTTTCCCCATTTACTGATTTCTTAATTTACAATTAAGTGTCCCTTATCTCATTTCACTAGTTATCCCATTTCCTTACTAGTTTATTATAACCTAAGTTATAATCTTCACTTGTCCCTAGGACAAGTCTACTTATTATACAACATTCTCATTAACGTAATTTATTTATAATAGATGATTATCATTCCCCGTTTAAACCGTTTACTGTTGTAATCCATTATGCTTCATTCACTATAATATATGTTCCTTACTTTTTAAGGAAAACACTTCATACACCTTATCCGTTTGATTTGTAGAAGGAATCAGTGATTTATTTACATAACGTATTCCCATCTAAATCTGTGGTGGCAAGTAATTTCTTTCCTTTTTCTTACTTCTACCACAACTTGACTTAACCTCGTGTCTTAGTACCATTGCATGTTTTAATCATGCACTTAGACCCCTCACATTAGATTTACCACAAGTTGACTTAACCTCGTGTCTTCTAAATAATTGTCCGGGCAGACTTCTACCACAAGTTGACTTAACCTCGTGTCTTAGTACCATTGAATGTTTTAATCATGCACTTATACCCCTCACATTAGATTTACCAATTGTGAATGCTGGATATGCCGGGCGGTTCCGGGCAGACTTCTATCACAAGTACAATCTAACCTCGTGTCTAAGTGCGTTACAGTGTCAAATTATTATGAATCTAGGCATGTTCGTTCTTTAACAATTATTCCTATTTCATATAAATTTTAGGCATATTGTCCTTTTCATATGTTTACTGTAATCCAATTTACATGTCATCAAATTATGCCTATATTTTGTCGCATGTCCTATTTAACATGTGTTTGATTCTATTTTGACATGTAAATATTTAATTGGGTAATTGTTCAAATCCAACAGGTTAAACTTATCATTTACTCAATAATATATCACAAGTGAATCATGTGATTAAAACAACAGTAGTCATTACCCATATTCTAACAAGTTTGTTTTCAACATGTAATCATTCCAACACTTTAACTGATTCAACATATGAATTGTTCATATTAGCATCTCAACTTGTTATAACAATAATTCTTACTTATTCTGGCAAATTCAATTATACAAAATGGGTAATGGTAAACGATAGCATATTATTATCTAAAATGCTATAGTTTATACCCACTCACCTCGTAAGCTTTCCAAATTTTGGATCTGATCCAGTTTTAGCATCCTTGGTTTTTCCCTTAATCAGATTCAAAACCTAACGACCATTGATTGATTATTTTCATTAAAAGATAAAGGAAAGAAAGAGGAAGAAATTTGAATAGATCTGATATAGAAAGCTACCTTACTTTGATTTGATCTAAGAAATAGAAGAGTAGTTGCAGAGGTCGAATCACAGATCTCTGAATCAGTCTAACTCTTAGTTGTTGAAGAAGAAAAATGCTAGATCAAACTACGTTGGAGCAGCACCTTGTCGTCTCCATTGAATTAGATGAATAAAACAATGGGTCTAGGGTCCTATTTATAGCCTAAATCCAATGATCCAGGTCAAGAAAGGAGTCCAGATTCAAATAGAAGAATTTTACCCAGATCTGTCGTAGGGGGGTCGACCCCCCTTAAGGGGTCGACACCCGTGGGCGGGAGATTTTCCGCTCCCCTTTTCTACGTAAAATTTGAACGGTTTTGATTTATGGCCTTATTTTATTCATATATATTCTTCTTACGCGTATACAAACTTCAAACCATAATAACTTCTTCATACGATGTTCGTTTTACGCAAACCAGGTGTCTATATTGACCAGAATTCCGAGACGGACCCAATGGCGCAGTTCGTTTTACTTAATTCTTAATATTTAATCAAGTTATTCTTATTTTATTATCTTGAGTTAAAAATGTGGGGTGTTACAATCTCCGCCCCTTAGGAAATTTCGCACCCGAAATTTGATAAGGGTAAAAATCAATTAACCCCTCGCATAATATACATTCATCATGTATGCATCCAATTTTTGCAAATATTGTGCACTTGTGCAAAGTGAAATACAACAGAATAATGCATGTATGCCTAAGAGGTACCTCCCATGTGTATGCAAATTTTCAAAAATCCTTTTAAAACATGATGCTCACATCCTAAATATACTGGCAGTTCTACATGAATGTAATATTTTGAAAATCAAAATACATTTTCATCCAAATTTTCCCACACTCTTACTGAGTAAGAGCGTACTTCATCCAATTGTTGCATCCAAAATCCTACCAACCAACTTTATTTTTCGTATTTCAGAAAAATCTAATTTTCTAAATTCGATTTGATATGTTACAAAAAGGTGGAAAACAGAAAATTTCACATCTTCCGTTTTTCTTTCTCAACCTTTCTCCAGCCGTACTTGGATTTTATGTAACTATTTATAAAGATTCCCTATTTTCCTATCCAAGCACATCCCACATAAGAAAATTTTCTTTTATTACTGATTTTCTTTTTAGTTGAACCTTTTCTCTTTTCTTAGCTTATTTAAGTATCTGATCTTAGTTTAAATTTAAGCATGCTTCTAGTCTTCCAACTAAAACATGAGAAGAGACACCCTACACAGCTACTACTAAGGGCCAAGAATCTCGGGGCTATGTCCCCCTCAGACAGAAAAGTCCAAACAGGTTTAGGTGTTACCCTAACTAGCCAACAAGAAAAAAATAATGGAACGATCCCAACAGAAATGTAGTAACGGGTTTTACCCTTAACATGGAAATTAGCAGTAGGATCTAAACACTTACTTGCCCTTTACTATCTAGTAGTCACTACTATTTCTAGCTGTGTACCAACATTTGTTTTAAGCAACACCCTAGGCTTTTCAATGCTTATGCATTCTATGGTATCTCACTATTATTCCAAGATAATTCTCGCTATTTACTTCATAGCCTAAAAACTTTTCCCGTCTTCCCTAGGCACTATTCCTTACCTACTCCATACTTTTTAAAACCTGGTTCGGCCCTTTTTATTCAAATTTTCTTTCAAAAATTAAGAGTGCCAAAATTTTATTTTCCTTATGAAAACTTTCTTTTGCCAAACCATAAAAACATGTCATCTTAAAAAAATGTAAATCATTTTTTTTAAATCACAAAAACTGGAGTAGATAAGGACAACTCTTTCTCAATCAGGTTTATGACAGGTTCTAGCCAATAAGGTCTGTTCAGTCTATTACTACAAGGTGCAACCATTTACTCTATTCTTAGTTTCTACAACTTATTTTGTCCACCAAACAAAATTATCTTGTTAGAATAATTTATCAAAAAGGGTTGTCATAAGAATAGAGATTTCAAATCTTTCTTTATTAAAAATTCTTGTATGTAATATAAAAAGAAAAGTAGCGAGATATACATGCTTTATAATATGCACCTTTTATTTAGAGAATTTTATCTTAGACAAAATTTTCACAAGAAATAACTAGTTGCAAAATATACCCCATTTTACTTCAAAACCCAATATGTACTTCTTTACATATTTTAAAACTATAACTTTTAAGATTAAAACTTGAAAACACCGTAAACCATTTTCCCAAAACTTTTATAATTTCAAGTTCTTAAAAGTTAATAATGGGGTTAGACTTAAAGCGGGTTTCAAATTTTCTAGGCTTTCCTAGACACTCCCAAAGGTCAATTCTCTCAACTATATATATTCCTAATCCATTTTTCTCTTTTTAACCTTTTTTAACTTATAAGGTTTTCAAGCCCACTAATCCGAAATACTAATCATATGGGATTCCCTTTCCTTCCATACAAAGTACATTGTACACTCTCCACCCAAATTAACTAAGGGTCTCAGATTTCCATATTCATTCCTTTAGTGTACAAAACAAACATTCCATTTATTATCATATTAAACTCTTTCTTTTTAGGGGATTCCTCTATGGTTCTATGTATATATATAATATATTAATATTTTTAAAAATACAAATACGTTCACTCGCTATTTATATAGGAATCATAAACCCAAGCTCTGATACCAGATGTAACAACCCAAATTCTGACAGACCGATACTTTTTTTTCAAAATTCCAATCTATCGAAACTCAGGTTGTTGTGCTCGGGTATCCTGCAGAAAAGGCAGAGACATAAAATATGTCAGAGCTCAGAAAACATCTCACAACGGAATGGATAAAATATAATATAATCGAAGTATAGCCTTACCATATTAATAATACTGCCTAACCAGTATCCAAAGCTATAATGTCTCTGCCACAAATCTAACCTACGAGTATGTTATGAGGAGGGGGTCAGAACACAAGTTCTAGTGACTGGATTTAAACTATACACTTTGGATAATCCTACATATACCGTTCAATCATATTTTCTTATTTATTAGGTTACTTGGGTTAACAACACTCAAGGCTTACACACACTTCGTACTCATTTACTTCCCAGTGGATTAACCTAATATAGTATATATGTAGCTACCCCTCAATACTGAGGTACACCCCATGGTACCCCACTCGCACGATTTCAACCGTAATGCCACAGAAATGAACGTAGTCCCTCATCCAATGCCGGTGTGACGTACGGATCCCTACATAACAATATTTCATTCCACATATATATGTCATTACTACGCTACGTAAGCGTACGAACTGCCATCGTCGATCGAATCAGATTTCATACTGGAGTAATGCCTTAAAGTCTACGATACACCACCCAGAGACGACAGGCATGCATCTAGACTGTCCCACATACGTATCGTCAATTGTAGCTCGATGCCTTAACCGCACGTCCTCTAATGTGCACCTAGTTTCCTGGCAGGGCAATACAAAAAACACGAAACTCAGTCGGGAGCTTTTCCATATCTGTACAGCCCCTTCTTTAAGAGCCTCTATGTAAAGAGATATTCCTAGGGTCTGTTTTCACGGTGGCTATGGCCCCACCTCGGCCCCTCCCTCAATTAGTAAAGACTACAAGAGCTAAACAACTTCCCTTAAAAGAAAATCTAAACATCCATTTGGCGTCTTCCCTCTACCATCGTACCCCGATAGTGAAAGGTGAATGGTCTATTGGTTTTAGCTCTAATTTTTCGCATCCCACTGGATGTCGATGACGGGTATCTGACGATCTACTATCCTTGTTGGTCGTGACCCTTCGCCCCCCGTTGAGGCGACTGCCGAATCACCCTGGTGTCACCGCGTCACATCATTCTGACCGCATAGCTACTTTTGCAGTCAAGGCCCACTCACCTAGTGGTTACGCGTAGACCCAACCTCTGCGAGCACAGCCTAAACGTCTGTCACCACACAGAGGACTACTAGGAGCATCTTACGTGTCTCAGGAAGCCGTGTGCTTCCCCTTCTAGTCCTTCAGAGCCGATAGAATAATCAGATAAATGCGCGCTCCCCTCGTGCCTGATAACACCACGATGATCTATCCCGTTGGGTTGTTCACCCTCAAACGTGCGGACTGATCCAAGCGCTTCACGTTAATATGTTGTTAGACCTTATGTCTAAACATTCTTTTACGCGCTTGCCTTACCTCATCATGTTTCCATTTAATTTGGTTATTCTCATTCATATTGAATTCTTAATCAAGTTACCAAGTTCCTCTTGCTTATTAATTTCAGTTATATAACTTAACCCATTTAAGTTTATTAATAAGCCCACCACATGTTATTCCCTAGATTGTGGTCTAAGGTTTGTAATCCACAATCCCATTATATTCTTATTTGATTTTATCATTACAATAACATGTTTTACTTAATATTTAATTTAGTATATCTGAATTCACATGTTTTCTATTTAACATGTCAGTCATTATTTATGATTAAATATAACTTATTTCATAAGTTTTCCTCATTCTTTCTCATTTAATCATAATTCCATTTTACACCGTTACTACAACTTATCGTTGTTTACTTATTAACTTAGTTTTCTTAACTAAGACCCATTAATAAGTTTCTCTACCCATTTATAATAACATATGTTATAATTTCCTCTTGTCCCTAGGACAAGTCTAAACATGTTATTCTTATCAGCGGGTTTCAGACTTCCAAGTTTACGGATTACTTAATCTATGATTTAGTACAACCTCTTATATTTCATAAAATTTCCCCCTGTTCTCAACTGGTTTCAGGTTTTCCCCATTTACTGATTTCTTAATTTTCAATTAAGTGTCCCTTATCTCATTTCACTAGTTATCCCATTTCCTTACTAGTTTATTATAACATAAGTTATAATCTTCATTAGTCCTTAGGACAAGTCTACCTATTATACAACATTCTCATTAATGCAATTTATTTATAATAGGTGATTATCATTCCCCGTTTAAACTATTTACTGTTGTAATCCATTATTCTTCATTCACTGTAATATATGTTCCTTATTTTATTAAGGAAAACATTTGATGCACCTTATCAGTTTGATTTATAGAAGGAATTAGTGATTTAGTTTAATAACATATTCCCATCTAAATCTGTGGTAGCAAGTAATTTTTTCCTTTTTCTTACTTTATTCGCTATGGCTTACTTGCAACCACGTTCTCAGAAATAGGTCATTTAGGAAAATACATCACTTTTCCTTCGCATCACGCTAACTCAATCTGTTACATCCCTTCCTTTCTTATTTTCTGAGTTAGACATTTAGTTACCATTATTTCCATTTATTCATATTTTGTTATATATATATATATTCACTAGACCTCTCACATTAAGCCTACACTTGTGGACGCTGGATTTGTCGAGTGGGTTCGGGCAGATTTCTACCACAAGTTAACTTAACCTCGTGTCTTAGTACCATTGCATGTTTTAATCATGCACTTAGACCCTTCACATTAGATTTATCACTTATGAATGTTGGATGTGCCGGGGGTTTCCGGGCAGACTTCTATCACAAGTGAAATCTAACCTCGTGGCTAAGAGTGTTACAGAGTCAAATTACTGTGAATCTTGGCATGTTCGTTCTTTAACAATTATTCCTATTTCATGTAAATTTTGGGCATATTGTCCTTTTCATAAGTTTACTTTAATCCAATTTACATGTCATTAAATTATGCCTATATTTTGTCGCATGTCCTATTTAACATGTGTTTGATTCTATTTTGACATGTAAATATTTAATCGAGTAATTGTTCAAATCCAACAAGTTAAACATGTCATTTACTCAATAATATGCCACAAGTGAATCATGTGATTAAAACAACAGTAGTCATTACCCATTTTCTAGCAAGTTTGTTTTCAACATGTAATCATTCCAACACTTTAACTGATTCAACATATGAATTATTCATATTAACATCTCAACTTGTTATAACAGCAATTCTTAATTTTTCTGGCAAATTCAATTATACAAAATGGGGAATGGTATACGATAGCATATTATTATCTAAAATGATATAGCTTAAACCCATTCACCTCGTAATCTTTCCAAATTCTGGATCTAATCCAGTTTAGCATCCATGGTTTTTCCTTAATCGGATTCAAAACCTAACGACCATGGATTGATTATTTTCATTAAAATAGAAAGGAAAGAAATAGGAAGGAATTTGAATATATCGGATCTAGAAAGTTACCTTACTTTGATTGGATCTAAGAAATAGAAGATTAATTGCAAAGGTCGAATCATAGATCTCTGAATCAGTCTAACTCTTGATTGTTGAAGAAGAAAAAGGCTAGATCAAACTACGTTGGAGCAACAACTTGTCGTCGCCATTGAGTTAGATGAATAAAAACAATGGGTCTAGGGTCATATTTATAGCCTAAAGCCAACGAACTAGGTCAAGATAGGAGTCCAGATTCAAATAGAAGAATTCTGCCCAGATCTGTCATGGGGGAGGGGGGGTGTCGACCCATGGGTCGACACCCCCTTGAGTGGTTAAAACTCCTATTCAGGAGATTTTCCGCTCCCCTTTTCTGCCTAAAATTTGTATTGTTTTGAATTCTGGCCTTATTTTATTCATATATATTCTTCTTACGCGTATACAAACTTCAAATCTTAATAACTTCTTCATACGATGTCTATTTTACACAAACCAAGTATTTATCTTGACCAGAATTCCGAGATGGACACAATGGTGGAGTCCGTTTTACTTAATTTTGAATATTTAATTAAGTTATTCTTATTTTATTATCTTGAGTTAAAAATGCGGGGTGTTATAGAAACTTTTCATGTAACAACCCGGAATTTGGGGCCAATTTAAAATTTTCATTTTAGGAGATTTTAGGGGTGTTTAGATATTTAAATAAATTATTTCAAATAATTATGAATGGGAATTTACTTTGAGCAAAGTTAATACAAGTATATTACAAAAAGAATTAGAAATAGGAGGGTAGTTTGAAAAGTCAAACTTGAACTTTGACTAATTACCCAGGGTGCAGAATAAACCAGATTTTGTTAAAACGAAAATATCTAAATCTGTTAATGAGTATCTTTCTAACGAATCCGAAAAATAATATCTTGCGTGAACGGAGATGCGGGTTGTTACAGTGGTATCAAAGCCAATACCCAGCCGGAATTGTGGCTCTTGTGTGGACCACAGCGCCTGGGTGAGATGTTTGTGAGCCAACGGGGACGTTGGGCTCTGTAGGAGGGGAGAATGTAACACCCCTAAGTCCCACATCGTGGAAGCCAGTGTGAAGTGGGTACTTATATAGTAGAGCCCATCTCTTACTAACGCCGAGGCCTTTTGAGGAACAAAACCCAAACCTATACGGTGGCTAAGTTGGGGGACAATATCTTGCGTGAACGGAGATGCGGGTTGTTACATTTCATCACATCTTTTAAAGTGATGAACATATGGAAATTAAAAATCATCTTTTCGCCCATATGCAAGAATCGTCAACTTCCTTATTCAACATAATCTCACTAGCTGCTCCAGAAATTTCAATAACCCTACCCTAAAGGTCCAAAAAGCTCTTTTTACCATCTTTGGCACCTATGATATTAATTGGCCCGATGTAATTTTGAAAGAGTTTAAACTCAAAGAAATGCCCACCAAAGAAAATACTCTCTATCATGGAGTTTATCTTATTCGGAATTTGAAGTATTTTGGAGTGGATCTCAAAAGAGAGGAATTTGTGCCAAGAAAGGTTTTTAACTCGGAAAATATAAACCTTATGCAAATTTCAATCATTTTTAAGCCCTATGAAACATTAGAGGATAAACAAACTCGAATGCAATAACATCAAGAAAATCCAATGGAAATCGACGAAGAAGAAGAATCCTCTTTGCGAAGTGTAAAATTTCCAACAAATAGTAGGACCATAACCAAAGAAACACTTGTCAAAAACCAAGTCATGCTAGCCAAGAACCAAAAGAAGGCCAAGAAGACTCTTACCCAAATGTCTTTTAAAATGGACAAGTTTTTGGCAAAGTAGGAAGAAAACTTGGATTGTCATCTTCCTCATCTTCATCCGTTAAAGTCTAAGTTTACTAGTTTAAGTTATCCTTTCGTATTTTCTTGTATTTCCATTTCGAATCTCGTATTTAGTACCTTGCATCGTTTGAATGTGTTTGCTTTCTAGTAGTCATGAATGATATTTATTTCAGTCAATTTAATCCTTAGTTTGCTGTAAAAATCCATTAAAACTAAATAAATTAATATAATATAATAATAAATAACTTTAAAATTTGAGAAAAATCAAAATACCCAAAAATAAAAGGGATATATCGATATGTAGAAATGCACATGTCGACATGTAACTGTCAAGAAATTCAAATTATTTCAAATTTGATTTTTTTAAATAACAATCTTATGTCTCTTCATTTTAAATGAATTCCAGCCTCTATAAATACCCTTTTCTTCTATAAAATTTAATTTAAACTCTCACCTTCTTCTCTAATCATTCTTTATCAATATAATCAAATAATGGCCAATCCTATTCACAATTTGAGTGAGAATCTCGAAGAAACACTCAATTCGTTTAAGAATATCCTTTCTATAGTATTTCGCAATTTGTGTCATTTAGAGTTAAGTCGATAAAGATGGTTGAACATCAAGAGAAACACTTTGATGTCATTCGTTAGCTAATATCTTCTCTTATCAGAGATGAAGACAACAACCTTGCTAAAGCACCACTCACCAAAGAAGATGAAGACTAGGAAGTCATCAAGAAGGATCCAATATTTAGAGGTGATGGATGGGTAGAAGTCCCGAGAAACATTTGAATTTGTTTGACTTGATTGGTATGCTTTGTTTGAATTTGGTTGAATTTGTTCGTTTGTCAAACTTGTACATAATTATTTAGTTTGAATACTTGGATTGATTGTAAGTATTAGACAAATTATTTGTAAATACTTTATTGATTTGCATGGATATACTCTTGTTTCAATAGTATTGTCATAGAGTTAGGGGGAATTATTTAGATTTAGTTCTTTAGAATTATCTATAGCATAAATTTAAGGGGAGTATGGTTTAGTTTAGTATAGTCTAAAATAGGTTAGTATAATCTAGTATAATATAGTTTAGTGTCGGGTATTTTTTTATAACGATAAAGGAGGAGAAATTATAAAATATATGATATAGTTAAGATAAACATAGTTTGAGGGGGGGGGGGGAGTTAGAAGAGATTCATGGTGAAAGGGAGAGTAATCAAGGAATCAGATCGACAAGTAATACCAGGTATGAATATTTTATAAACCAAGGTTGTCATCATCAAAAATGGGTTGGAGATTGGATTTTTGATGACAACAACCTTGTTTCAATTAATATCATTATTAATTATAAAATATTTACTAACATATTTGTCTGGAATATATATATATATATATATATGTGTGTGTGTGTGTGTGTGTGTGTGTGTGTGTGTGTGGGATATATATACATGATATACATGCAGGATATAAAATATTGAAGACTGTATAGTATAAGAGATTCAAGATATCAAGGAATTCTAGACTCATGAGCACCAAGAATCAAGATTTCAAGAGCTTAAGAAAATCAAGTAATAGAGTCTAGTTTATATGTAAAACTCTGGTTAGAACTTTCAAATTCTATTTTCAAATTCCTTTTCAAATCAATTTCAGTGTAATTTCAAACTTCTATTCTAAAAGGATTTCAAATTATTAAGATTTTACCTATAACTTCAAATATATATATATATATGTATGTATATGTATATATATATATATATATGTGTTTGTGGTCTATAAAGATTTATAATATATATGTTTATAATATATGTGTTTTATAGTTTTATATCATATAATTTTATAAATATGTTTATATTATATATCACTATGTTTTTATGCTTTAGAAACTTCATTTGAAACATTAGTTTTAATTCAAGAATTTCCAGAAAATATATATTGGTTTTAGCACTTGAAAAATGATTTTATAAAGTAAAATACTATGTATATGTCAACATACGTAGTTGAGCATGTCGACATATAACTGTTAGATTTTCAATTTTCAAAGGAAGTGTCTTTTCATATTTGAAATGTTTCAGAAACGTTGCAACCATTCGAACGCTATAAATAGGTGTTAACTTCGAATTTTTTATAACTTCTTATTCATCTTTATCCTATCTCTAACCACCATTAATATACATTAAGTTCTTCATTTCTACACTTATACTCTGTCGATTTCTACTCAAATTATATCAAACTTCTTCTCTTCTTAATCTCTATCAAATACTCTCTAATTTGAAGTACTATTGAAGAATTTTAGGGCTGTTGTAATCATTTGGGAAGTATTTGGGAAAGGGTGTGTTCTTTGTAGCCCGTAAATCAAGGAAAGGTAGCGGTGAGACCCTTGTAGCCGTGAAATCTAGGGTGGTGGAATTAGTGTTAACCTTGTAGCTATGAAATAAAGGGGGTTGTAAGATTGATACTAGTATTGATAAAACTCTGCGCAATCCAGCGTCGCTTGGGGCTGGACGTAGGAGTAATCCGAACCAGTATAAAATCCGGTGTGTTCTTTCCTTTTTCTGCATTTTATATTTACTTATATCTGTGTCTATGATTATTTCTGTGTTTGTGATCATTTCTGATGTGATATTCATTGTGTGATTCATATAGTAATTCAAGATTGTTTAAGTTTTCCATAATCTCTTTACAACACTATTCATCCCCTCTAGTGTTAGTTTTGCCTTAAGATCCTTAATCCGCATCCTTAACAAAAATTTATTTGCTATATTTCTTGTAAATTCTTCCCAAACAATTAAAAGACGAAACACTGACATGTTTCAAATTACAAGAAATAGGTGATATTTATTTGGAATAGATGATGTGGACTACGTACCAATACTAAATTTACACATCTCTTCCTTTGTTTATTTAATACTTCTTGTAGATTTCAAACAGTGTCTTCATATTTAAAAAAAACAAAAGAGATACTTAACAAAAATCAAGAAAAAATTACAAACAATACCAAATACAAATAGATTTACAATTCAAGATTGCAAACTGCACAAATCTTACAAATTACACCCAATCCTACAAATCTGTAGTAAACAACTACATCAATTCGTACATATTAAGGGACTTATTTTTGGGTTTATAGTGTTCGCAGTAAACCAATCATATAAAATAATTTTAGGGAAGAAATGAATACTATAACTGAAAGCCTACAAATACATATCAGGTTTATAAGCATACAAACTTAGATTAACACCAACGAAGTAAATCAAATATTTTTACGCATACAAATTCAGATTAACACAAATGAAATAAACCTGATATTATTAACAATGAATAGATTTCCTACTCACTTTAAAGCCATTCAAAATCCAAATTTAAACACAACTTTTAGGCTTATATTTCCAAATCCCTACAGATCTATAATATGTAAGAATACATATTTAGATTTACAGATCTGAAAAAATAATAAGAAAAAGGAAAAAAGAGAAGAGAAAATACCTGATATGCAGAATCCAACCTTCACTCATATTTCTAGACTTACCTTCTCTAATTTTATTTTGTTTGTAATAAGACTAATTTATATTTTAGAAGTTTTGGAAGAGAATGGAGAAGTGGAAATGGTAGAACTTCGCTGCTGCCTCCAGAAAGAATGAACAAAGAGTAGGGGTCTAGGCTGTTTTTGTAGGAACTTAAATGACCATTAATCATTAGATAATTTAAGGAAAAATTCGTTCATTTATATTAAATATATACCTAAAACCCTAGCCGTCAAAGGAAGCTACGACCAACAGGTCATAGGGTCAATCGACCGCTTCGTCGACCTTCCTTTTGTGGAGGTGAGGGATAAATGGTAATTTCAATTACCTATTATATATATAGCTGATTAATTATTTTTCTCCCATTTTCATATTTCATCCGTAACTTTTTCATACGGACTCCATTCTCGAAGTTTCAAACATGAAAGTTGACCAGAATTCTATCATGTATGTAACGATGCATGTTTCATAGTCAAATTCTATAGTTCTCTCAAATTTTATTTTTGGAATATAACTAAATAAATAATTTAACCGATGTCAAATTCTGGGGTGTTTCATGGACCATTTCGCATACAACAACACATCTAAAAGACGTTATGTCTTTTGCCTACATCTTTCAGAGAGCTGGAGAGTCACTAGAATATTTCACTAAATGATTCCTTAATAACCTTACAAATGTAAGAAAGTCGTTGATAATAACTGTTTTGATTGCCCAGATACGTGACACTCACCCCGACACTGACTTTGGTGAATGACTTAAAAGAAAGTCGTTGACCATGCTGGAACATTTTGACGTTAAAGCATTGTAGTATCCGCACAAAGAAGAGGCCCGAAGAAACATGGGTAAGGAAAAGGATCCCTTATCCTTCATCAAAAACAACCAAATACAATTCAAAGTAATAAAAATATTAAGTAGACTAGGGAAAGTTCTGTTAAAGTGAATACGAATGTGTGGAACAGAATGAACCAACAGAAAAGAGGTAACAATGGTGGACGATATAAGGGAATAGATTTGAGCAAACGTCTAAGATTTCTATCGTATGATATATATATTCCACTTACCAACTTGTAGAAGAATATCTACCCTAAGACCGGTACTGTTGTGCAGTACTGAAAGCTCGCTCCTAAAGAATCGATGAAGATGGAGAAATAATCTATGAAATACTCCATGTTTTGTGAAATGTATGACCATAACACCAATGAGCGCTTTCATCTAAAGGATGTAACAAAGAAGTTGTTTCTTTAAAATAAGTTAGAGTAACATGTAAAGGCCCCAGAGGATAGTAACTGGGGTCTTCAAACCCAAACAGAGGCCAGGTAGCATCTATAACTACCAATCAGAGAAACCTATAAAGAGGAATTATGATTAACGTCAATGTCAGTGGACCCCATACGGTTGACAAAAGATGGAGATCGATATAGAGCATGTCAATACCATAAAGATGCTGTATAAGAGGAATGTTTTGCCATGGGAGAGGGAGTTCCAGAAAAGCTACATAGGACGACGACCAATGATATCATTTACCAAAACCAAAAAGCTAAGGAGGTCGAGGTCCCAGCCATTGATCTGATTGTCATATCGACTAGTATTGACTTTTCACTTGCATGTATTGCCCTTAATGATTGTGGAAGTATTGTAAACTTAGTCTTTAAGAAAGACAATGACTAGACGAAACTGGAGGCCAAGGACTTAAATCCCTACATAACTTGCATACATGGCTTTAATGGAACTACAGATGAACCATAAGGCTTGTGGATATATCGGTGATGGGCAAGGGAGACAACCCGAAAGTATAGATCTTCCTGTTTGTCGTGACTTCCATCTACTCTCCACACAATTCTTTCCTAGGCTAACTGCCCTTTTAGAGTTTCGGGCTTACTTATCCCATTGTGCATCCTCATGAAATTTTTGATTGAGAACAACTTTGTAGTTTCCAGCGACGATTAAGTGACATGACGAGCCTGTTATGTTGTTGAATAGAGACGCTTAGCATCTAGATAAGACAAGGATGTCATGGCCTCAATCTATATAAAGAATACTTATGCATAACAACAAATGACCGATGATGGCACTAGCATCATAATCGTCTCTATAAAAATATGTACCTAAGGAAAGACGAAGAGCTAGGATATGTGAGGGTTACACCCGCTGAGCTGACAATCAAGATTCTTGTCAGTCTCGATTACCCATTATGGGTCTTAAAGATTGGATTTCGGCCTATTCCCAAACTGGTGAAAGAACCCACAGACTTCCCTCTTGGCAAACTGGACGTTTTAGATTGGATCACAGACCATACCATAAATATTAACCCGACATTCCATTTGGTCAAAAGTGAACACATACCTTAGAATTATAGAGTTCAGTTGCAATTAAAGATGTAAATAAGCTAATGAACATCGATTTTATCCATGAAGCTCTCTACCCAAAGCGAGTTTCCAGTCCAGTTCTTGTAACGGAAAGCGGAGGATGTGCACAGACTACCAATAGATTTATGATATTCTAGATTGTAGGTTCGATGGTGGGACATTAACTTCTTTCCTTTATAGATGCATACTTGTTTTACCACCAAATCTTCATGCATGTCCCAAACAAAGAGCATACCAGCTGCATCGCTGACCTAGGGTTGTGGTGCTACATAATCATGTCTTTTAGATTTAAGAATGTTGGGGTAACTTATCAACGACCAATCAATAGGAAGCTCAAAGATCAAATTGGGAGATCTACAGAGGCATATGTAAATGATATGGTCGTGAAGTCTCCATGGTAAAACGACCACACGGATGACTTCATGGAATGTTTAGTTTTCTCCTTAAGTATAAAATGAAACTCAATTGTTTAAATTGCTTTTTCGTCTTTACATCATAAAAATTAGTGGGTTCAAAGTAACCCTGAGAAGATTGCTGAAATCTAAAAGATCAAAGTTCCAGAGAAAATTAGGGACGTTCTAAGTCTTAATGGGATGGTCGTTGCCCTGAGTCGATTCGTCTCCAAATTAGGAAATTGGAAATTCACATGATGCAAGATTGCATCGATTCGTTCCACGATTTAGTTATCCACTTGGAGAGACTTCACATTTTCTTTAGGCATGTGGACCTAGAATATTTGATCATTTGGTTATTTTCGTGCATGCCATCAACTCTATACTTGTATGTTAAGAGAATCAGAACTAAAGGCATATTCTACATTGGCAAAAGATTAACAGGTGTTGAAAGAAAATATCTAAAGCTAGAATTGCTTGCTTACTACTAGGTAATCTCTTCCAGAAATCTTGGCATATACTTTCAAACTTATCCTATTAAAGTTTATACCAACCAACTACTATGACATCTTCTACAATGACCTGAGGCATTTGGCAGATTTTTAAAATGGAACATTAAACTAAGCAAATTTGACATCACTTCTCTTCGTTGGAAAGTTATCCAGTGACAAGTGCTAGTGTATTTTATTACTGAAGTCAATGCACCAAATTCCCTCTCTTAGAGATCACTGAATGGCTAACCGTCCAATGGAAATTGTACGTGGATAGAGAACCTAATGATTAGTGTTCTAGAAGTGGAGTCATGATAGTGACTCTGGAGAGATGCTCAATTTGTTACACACTAGAACTCGCTTTTCCTGCCACTAATAACGAAGTTGAATACAAAGCCATGATTTTTATGATTAAACTCGCGAAAGAGATAAGGATGAAAGCATTTTCTTTTATTCCTAACTTATGTATATCGGGTCCTGAGGGAGTTCATAACGAAGGAGTACAACATACTCTTTATCTTAACCGGGTCCACGTACTGTTTAATAATTTCAAACATTACATTATTACACATATCCGTAGAGAGTTGAATGAGAAAGCTAACATACTGGCTAAGCTAGCTAGTTCTGGGGAAGCAAAATCCATGGGGATGGTTCTAGTCGAGATACTAAATACTCTTAGTATTGATTATATGAAAGTTAATTAGATAACATAGGCAGGGCCCGAAGAAGAGTTATGGTTGGCTATGATATAATACTACCCCTAATGGGAATCCTTCTAGAAAGGTGAAATGAGAAATGATCAATCCTTCAAAAAGTTTTCTGATATATCATTAGAAGAGGAAATTTATACAAGAAAGGTTTCTTCATTCCACTGCTTCGATGTCACCCTAAATGATGCCAAACGAGTGTCATGAGAAGTCCAGGAATGTGGTGATCATGCAGAGGGGCGGAATTTTGCAAAGAAAATATTTTTCTATGGCTATTGTTGACTGATCATCAGTTGAGATGCAACTGGCTATACATGTTGTTGTGAACATATTTGCTAAAATTTGGAGAGCCCCTATGGAAATTACTCAATTGGTCAATCCATAGCCATTCGTAGCTTGGGGCATTGTCGATGCTATATTAGATCTCCAAAATAGCATAATATAAACAATATTTGAAGTTAATTACTTCACCAAATCGGATGAAGCTAAGCCAATAAATATAGTCTTAACCAACAAATAATCAACTTCATGGTTCGACAAATCATATGTAGTTTTGAGTTTCCCAAAATCTTCACTGGTAACAATGGGAACTAGTACGATAACTTCGAATTCAAAGAGTTCCGGTGATGCAATGACATTGAGAAGTAGTTTGTTACGTTTACTCATCCTCTAGCTTGTGGGCAAGTCGATGCATTTAATAAAATCATTAAGTTAATTACAAAGAATCATTTGGAAAAGGTTAGAGGAAAGTTAATCGATGAACTCGAGCTTCTTTTATGGCTGTAGAGAACCACTCATAAGTTTGAGACTAAACATACTCCATTCGCCCTCTCCCACAACTCTGAAGTCATCATCCTCATTGAACTGGAAGTCCCTACTCGTCGAGTGATATACTATAATCACAAAAACAACTAAGTCTCCTCTTGGGTTCTCTATACATTGTATATGAGAAGCTCGAAGAAGATGACATGAGAGGTAACACACATATACCAAGTCACTCGATATTACAATGCTAAAGTGCATCCTGAAACCTTTGAAATTGGCGATCTTGTTCTAAAACGAATCTTTGCTTATCCCTCCAACTAAAGCCCAAGATGTGAAGGAACATATATAATCAAATAGAAGCTTAGAGACAAAACATTCAATCTAACGATCGTTGTTGGCATCAGACTACCAAGAACATAGAATAGTGAGCATTTACGATGCTATTTCACTTATCATTTACTTTATTCATTTTGCATTCAATTAAAAGTTTGTTCTTGCAATTTGTTTCAAGCAATGCAATAAGCTATATGCTGCTAACTATTTTATAGTTGCGGTAGATGTTCTTGGTTCCCTATATCTATGACCTTTTAATACATAGTATAACAGCTATGATATGATTGACATACATCAACGTACATTGAATACCAATATAATGGTATCCAGAACTTGATAACAACTAGTTTCTCTAAGCCTATGATTGAATTCAACAAGTATAAGCGCTGTCTGACTACATCAATGTACATTAAATTTCAAAATAGTGGTTTCTTGAACTTGATACCAGCTAATTTCTCTAAGCCCATGATTGAACTCATTAAGTATAACCATGATTTGAGTGTTCGCTAATTTACCCTAGCTTACGATTCAATAAGGAAGGTATAAACTGAAAGTTAACATGAATCGATAGCCTATTCATCAACTCATGCCTCGAGAAACAATGAGGATAGGAATGAAACTTAACATTGATGTCATTGGAATGTCCCGTAATTAAATCTATCCCAAATTCAATGAATGGAATATAAAAGTATAAACATAAACCATACACGTGTTCGTTCATCGTCCCTTGTCTTAAGACTTAGGAGCATCGAAGCCAAACTGCAGTGAACATGATATGAACATTCTCTAAGCCCGACCGCAATTCTTAGAGTTTAGATTAGAGTATACAAAAAGTGGTTATGACATGACCACATATTATGAATTCCAAAGGACTAAATACAACATCGACACTTACTCGACCGCATTGTGAAATGAGGCAAGAGTATAAACACTTAAGGCACTGATTACCATGCCTTAACACCAAGCTATATGCTTACTATTTCAACTTAAATCCACGACTAAGGGCATCTCCAGTGGATTCAGGGCTGAATATTCAGCCCACTGAATATTCAGCCCTGAATTGGGCTGTATGCGCCAGTGGTCTGGCGCCTACATTACAGGCGCCAGATCCTGGCGCCGGTAATACAGGCGCTAGGATTCTGGCGCCTATAAACCCCCCTCCGTCAGATGCTCCGTCACATGAGAAGATGAAAAGATTCTGGCGCCGGGGGGTGGGATCCTGGCGCCTGTAGTACAGGCTCCAGGATCCTGGCGCCTACATTGTAGGCGCCAGAAACTGGCGCCTACAATAAAGGCGCCAGGATCCTGGCGCCTGTACTACAGGCGCCAGGATCCGATTCAGGATCCTGAATTGGATCCTGAATATTAACCTTAATATTAAGGCTGAAGCAAACGACTGGGATGAAATTTTGAATATTAAGCCTTAATTTTATACCACTGGAGATGCTCTAAGTGGATTCTTTTGACATAGCTTATTCAATAAACACTTGAACTCACGAGTTATGAACTATAAGTTAGGTGTAAATGAAGAGTGGTTACTTGCAAGTACATTAAATGAAAAGCATAGAAAACTCTATCACTTAAACAAACGAATGTTAGATAAAAGGAAAAATGAACTTCTATTCACAACTAGACCTTCAAAAGCAATAAGTTCCATGTCCTAAATAGCTAAAGCGAGGTCCGCATTCGCACAAATACAATAAACAATAAGCAAAAAATAGCTATACAAGAAAACAAAAGCCAAAATAACAAAAAAATCCTGGCAACGGTCATAAATGGCAGAGCTAATTTCCCCCAATTCTTCCTCCGCCTCTCAAATCTCCCCCAACTCAACCGCCTCTCAAATCGATCGTTCCATTGAACCACATGATCAACCTCCGGCAATCCCACCTCAGATTTCCGGCTCCGCTTTACCAGATCCAACCCCAAAGCTTCCAGACCTAACATCCGCCCTAAAGCCTCAATCTACAACTGATCCACCGCCGCTATCCTCGCTAGGCCAGCCTGATCCGTCTCTGCAACCTCCAGACCCTATGCCGCATCTTCCTCCTGACCCCCCTGAGCAACCTTTCTCTTCCCTAACCACTCCTCCTGCACCACCACCACTCTCACCTGTCTCAGCTTTGCAAACCAATCCGACACTACCCTCTGCTGTTTTTTGTCATGTTGCTAGCAACCCTCCTAGTTTGGCTCATGGTAACCCAGCAGGCAATTTCGCGAGTAGCTCCCACCAAGAAATCAATCAACGTGTTTGGACTTCCTTTGCTCAGCGCTTGCCTCGCAATGCGGGGAAGTACAAACCCGTTGAAATGCAACCCTCTTACGTGAATGGAGTTATGCAACACACCGCAGCTGTTGTAGAAGCAGGCACAGCGGTTTGGAAGGATGTTCTAGTTGGTTTTTTCCTCGATAAGCCGCTATCGTATACAGCCGTGGATATGAAATGCAGATCAGTATGGAGGCCTAAAGGGGAACTGAAAATCAAATCCGATGGAGTCCTCTTCTTGTTTCAGTTCACATGTGAAGAAGACAAGGAACGGGCGCTCATGGGTGAACCTTTATTAATCCAAAACAAGCTCTTCATAGTAAAACCGTACGACCCCAGTGTGAGCAATGTATGTGGCATGATCAAGTCTGTCCCAGTTTGGGTGTACTTCACCAACATTCCGCTTTTTTCCTGGTCACATTATGGAATCAACTGGCTTGCTAGTAGGCTTGGTAAACTAATTTGTATGGACGAAACTACCGAGAGCTAGAAAGACTACACTATGCCAAATGTCTCATAGAAATAAAACCAGACAAAGAGCTAATTGAAGACTTCTTAACCTCGCTTCCAGATGGGGGTACCCAGAAAGTTAAAGTTAATTACCTTTGGAAACCCCTAGTATGCACTCATTGTCATGTTTTCGGTCATAAGACTGAAAACTGTGAAGCGATCAAGCAAAAGGAAAATGCTCAAGGAAATAACTCCAACGGTGATGCGAACAAACAAAAGGAGAACGCTCAAGGGAAAAACTACAAGGAACAGCCAAACAGGAATGCTATTCAAGTCAATTATAATGGGTACAACAAAGGAAAAGAGCCGGATAACGCTATGATGCCGCAGCAGGATAACAACAAACACAGGAACCATGACAATAGAATACAAGTAAGGAAAGAAGCTCCGTGGAAGCGTGTAGAAAGAAATAAAAACAAAGTCACGTTCAAAAATCATAGGCAGATTAGTTTTGCCAAAGCTTATACGCCACAAAAACCAATTTATAAAAGAAAGCAAGTGAGTCTCGCAGACTATATGCCAGAAGAAGGCGAAATTTACAACAAAGATGCCCAGAAACAGCAAGTAAGCAAACCAGTGCCAGTTATGAACAGCTTTAATGCTCTAATTAATATTGAAGGAACAAGCATAAATAATGAAGATATCATCGTTGAGCACAATCCAGAGAACCATTCTCAAACGACCCTTTCAAACAAGACACATGAGGATGCTACTAACAAATATTCTGGAAAGTCGCAACATGCAGCTTTGCAGAATAACACCATTCTATCAACAACCAACCAAGTAACGGTCTATCTTGATAAAGCTTCAACTGGGAACAATGATCACACCACTCTGAGTTCTTCATGTCAACAAGCAACTAAGGATACAGCAACTGATGTAATTCCGTGTAGAGACAATGTGACTACAATTGAAAGGATCAACGTTGAAATAATGCCGGTTTTCGAACCTGGTATTCTTGCTGTTATGCCTGATCTATCCAATATCATTGCTTGTACCCTTAGTGATAGCCAAGATAAAGAATTAGTAGCACAAGAAACACAAGAAAGTGGCAAATCAAGCGAGAAGGAAATATCAGAGGAAAACAGCAGGAAGTCATGGCTTCAACATTTACCGTTCCTGCCACTGGAGCGGGTACCCTTCGCATAATTGCCTCTACCATGGCTTCAAACATGGCCGGGTAATTTGGTTCGCTGCCATTTCCCCTCCAGTATTAGCTCCCCTAGCAGCGTGTTTTGATTCTCGTCTACTCATTCTAAATCTGCAATTTAGAATAAATAACCACTTCCAAGAAAAACTGCTAAAGAGATACAACCGCTACGACTATATATGCTAATACATATAGTAAGTATCCAACTGAAATCTACAAATACGTCTCTCATACGTAATTACGTCTTCGAACTTTGGCCAAAATCGTTGACCAGAGCTCTGATACCAAATGTGACGACAGCCCACAGCCCCTGCACTTAATTAGAGGAATAATGCACTGAAAGGTGTGCACGACAGCTATGGATGATCATCAGAGTAAGTAAACACAAGCGGAACCTTTCGTAGAACTCACAGCATATACAACAGGCAATAGTAATGAAGCATCATATACCAAACTTTTCAAACTTTCACAACATCCTGAAAGGTTATCCAACGAATACCAAAATTTGTACATGAGGCCTCACTACAACCCTCATAGAGCATTCAACAGCGGAAATAGAAATACTAGATAGTAATAAAACTGGTACGCCGGCCTCCTGCTCGCCTCCGCACAGCAGCATCGTCCTCACAAATCACCTAAAACCCGTGACTTAGTCTGCCTATCCACAACTGGATGAACAACCCAAAGTAATAAGAGGAGACATAAAACCTTGAGTCAGACAATAGTCTTAGTGAGCGATAAAACAGCTAACAAACTTCAACAGTAAAGTATATGAGAATGGATAGATAAACATACTAATCTACCCACAACACAAGAGAAGAACTCTACCCTATCTTCCCCACATCGGACAGTGATAGCCTTTATGATAAACAATTCAACCGTTCATCTGTGAAAACTGGAACACTCATTCAATCATGGTAAGCACTCATCACATCCAAATTATATATATCTCATGTAAACAATCCTAATCGAATTTAACATCCCTCAAGCACAAGCCCTATAGGCCTAAACCAATATCATACAAGCACTCAAGGAACTTCACCTACGACGTTGGACAACCTACATGAGATGGTACAAATAGAACAGCCAGTCATCCATGACTGACTCTGGCTATCACCGCCAATCCTGCTTTGAAACCATCGTTAAGCGTATGACGACCAACCTTGCCATATGTCGAGGGCTAATGATAACCCTAGTTCTAGCAAAAACTCCATACGCCTTTCAACGATACGTGCATATGTCCAACCTTGACAACTAGGCCTTTCAACGATACCCAGGGTACTCGACCTACAACCGGTCTTTTGGGTGCCCCCATTGTACCCTTGCTTTGAGCCTGCTAGAACTTACAACAACGATAACCTCTCAGCCTTCGCATCCTTAGTCATCCAACCGATGACTCTGCATAGCTCAAGCAACCTTCTTGAGCAACCATTATCCACCAACTCTAGACCTTTGAGGTGCCATCTTCCTCGTTGGTCTACACCGATCAACGAACAGATTCAACACTTCGAATATTCCCACTTGAATTCTCCTCGAAGTTATTGCCACCTTCAAACCAAAGAAGAACATCAATCACGAGGTCCGAAATAATCAATAGTATCACATCAACTTGCTAAAGAAATCAAACCACAACACTTATGCCATCCACCACAACGTTTAAAATGCTACTGAAACTATCACGACCGACCCTCACTACCAGCTCGACTGACCCTGTCCTGGAAGTTTGACCACATGTGTGCACGACCTTGCTCGACCGACCCATACAACTCAGCTCGACCGACCCAACCACATGCGTGCTCGACCCATCTCATCAGGCCTTCATCACCAAGTCCAACCGACCCAGAGTTACCAAACCGACCAGGAGTGCCCGACCCAACCTGTCTACTTCACACCTGTGCTTCACGACTGAACGACCGACCCTGATAGGACCGACCGACCCTCATCAAGACTGACCCTGGTCCAATCTTCCCCATACAGGCTTCATGACCGACACACCCAACTTTGCACGACCGACCCAAAATGAGACCGACCCAGTTGCTTCATGGAGGACCGACCCTGAAGTGCTCTACCTCATACTCACTCGACCGACCCAAACCATGACTTGTTCTCCAAGCCATACATTTGAACTACCGAATGACCCACCCTGTTCGACCAACCACGTTCGACCCACAACCTGCATTTTCCAATGCAACTCCAATGTCGATCAAAACTTCGCCAAACGATTCGTTCGACAAAACCAACTTATCCAATTCATCCAATATGACCACAATCATAATATGAAGTCAACAATAACACCAATATGGAAATTTCATCAATAATCATGTAAAATTCACCAAAATCACCATAAATGTACATATGAACAAAATCAAAGATCTAACTTGCATATTTACATGAAATATCGTAGAAATTACCTATCTAAACTTGCTAGATCAGATCATAGGGTGATTTATATGGAAATGGACTTACCAACGCATAGATCTATTGAAAAACACTTGAATTTGATGAAAAACATGAACAAACACTCATACACCTCATTGAATCCATGTGAGAGATACATATCACTCATTGAACTAGCCTCCAAAAGTGTAGATCTATGATTTCCCTCCTTGGATTTTGATTTTTAATGGTGGAAAGGCGTTAGAGGAAGAAGGGGTTCAAAAACACCTAATGAGAGAATGAGGAAGTACAACTATTTCCCATACCTCTCACCCTCTATTTATACCCTTCCAATAGCCCACCAATGGGCCTTCCCAAATCAGCCCATTGTGGCTCTCCAAACCTGAGAAGCCAACTAAAAAAACTTAAAACAATGATTACTTCCAAACCACTGATCCAAATCTTTAATGTAACCACTCTACGGAAAGGCAATCATCAACTCCTTTCCAATGACACAGGTATCACCCTCTGTTTCAAACTAAGTCAAAAGTTATGCTCTGTACAAGACTGACAGGGGCAAAATGGTCACAAACAAAATTGGTAAAAAAAATAGGGACATGTCTCATATCCCCATAAGCAACATATCAAAAGATGAGAATGATCCAATCCTCAGGGAATAAAATGAAAATATTTTATGATCTTTCGATACGTAAAATGCGGGCTGTTACAGGGTTAGACGGGAGAATCACCCGAGTACGTCAAAAAGCCCGCACAGGCCTTGCCGCCACAATCTACTGCCGAAGCTCCTCAGGTCGGTCCTCGAGCTCCTAGAAACGGAAAGGGCCTTGAGCCCAGCAATCGCGACATCATCATCATTTAATAAAATATAGATTTTTCTTTCTTAGAAATATGTTTTTCTTTCAATATTATGGGTATGCTGAAGTACACAAGTACGGAGTTAGGATTTAGCTCCTAGGTGTGCTCTGGATTCAGCTTTCACCCACTTAGAATTTATTTTCGTTTTCTTGTATAGCTCCTTAGCAGCAATAAACTTCCTTTTTCGAACATGAATTATGTTTAAGCCGAGCACAACTGACGCTCACCGACCCAAAGATGGTCAGTGATAGCCACCGTTATTGGATTACGGTCAATACCTGCCACCATATTAAACCAACTCCCCAAGACGAGTATGGTTAACCATCCATAAGCCGAGTATGAACGATACTCACCCCCTCTACAGACCGAGTGTGCCTCCCAATCGATGAGTTTCACAATACTCAAATATTACTCATGAAAATATGGTTGGAGCTTGCCACCGTAATTAAGACCACGGTCAATGCCCATCACCATATTTAGTCAAACATAGACAAAATTATATAAGCCGAGCACGGTTAACACTTGCCGTAACCCGAGTATGGTTAATACTCACCACCTCCGTAAGCCGAGTATGGTTAATACTCGCCACCTCCGTAAGCCGAGTATGGTTAATACTCGCCACCTTCGTGAGTCGAGTATGGTTAATACTTGTCATCTTCATAAGCCGAGTATAGATGATAGTTGCCACCCCTCTAAGCCAAGTGTGATTACCGCTCGCCAACTCTTTAAGCCGAGTGTGGTTAATACTCGCCCAAACAAATTCAAAGCCATCTCCAAACCGAGAATGGCCTACACTATCTTTGCATGAATTGGATATTGCATTTCTCGGCCTTAATATGGTCTTCAGTGGTTGTCGGTTTTCCGGCCTTAATACGATCAACACCGATCGTTGGTTTTCTGGCCTAAATACAACAATCAGGACCATCGGATTTCTGTCCTTAATATGGTTCGGTGTAACCATAACAAATCACACATTGAGCTCCGATGTATTATCCAGAAAACACCTCCTTTCACCAAGAAGGATGTGTTCTGGGGGCAAAGTATTGAGCAACTTTTTGACAAAAAGTTGTCACAGATCAACGGATCGAAGCCCAATGTCCAAAGGCTCACTCTTCAGCGTCGACCGATCCCAACGGATGACCTTTGTTCCCGAAAGCCCGAACACGGTTTGGCCCGAGCCAGTTTCCCTCGAGCAATGACATCTTATGCCCCGACATATTCGCTCTCTCAGACCGACCGAGTCAACTATTCCCTTAAAGATCGAATCGATCGGATGGCTTTGGATCTACGTGGAAATATTCAGATGAGTCATTTATTGCTTAGCCCAATTCTCAAGGCATTAAAGGCAGTCAAATACTTCCACCCACGGCGCAACTTTTGATATAGCTCATCTCGAATGCCACGTTAGCCACAATTCTCAAGAATACTAATCATCAGCAGTAGATCAGGTCCCACCGCCGCAACTACTTCAAATGATCGAGCACCACGTGTCCGAGCTCCGCAAAAGAGGCAGGCCAAATTGCACCTCAATCAGCCCACCTCTTCATCAATAAATATGTCCATGCCAAGAATGGAAAGGGGACTTTTTCTTCTATTGAGACCTTGGGGGCAGATCTTCCTCTCTCAAGCTCAAATTCTACGGCTAACTCCTAAAATAGCCAACTCTTCCTCTACAATACAGTCATCTAGTGTTCAACGCCCACTTTCTTCCAAAAGAAAACAAATTGTACTTGTGATCAAAAGCAAATCAATATATATAAAGTGGACGTAGGCATCATCTTTGCCGAACCACTACAAAATTTTTGCTTGTTCCCTGTTTTACTTACTTTACTGTACTATGTGATTATTGTTCGTGTGTTCTACGCACAATTGGAGGTTGACCATCACTAGTGACCAACTTTTAACGAAAACACATACTGACTCCAAAAATTATGAATTTTAGAATCTTGCTATGTGTTACAAATACGGTCCTAACAAAACAAATTTCGTCGAATTTGGAGACTGTTTGAAAAATGGCCTTATTCTTAGCTTATTTAATTTACAACTAAAATTGGACATGCATTTAAATTTACTACCCTTACATACAAATTCCAATTGACTTGATATTTAAACCTAACAATAATTTGACATTTTGGATTTAACAAAATTGGTTTCGTAAAAAACGGAGGTCTTTTGCAAAATGGCCATTTTAAGGGCTTAAATAATATTGAAATATTAATTGATTCCATAGCGAATATTTTAAATTTTAATTTGGTCATATCAATCTCAATTTCTTACATTCGTTAGAAAGATATAATCAAATAGATCCTAACGTTTCTTGTTTCATCAAATTCTGATTTATAACGAATTCTGTATACTCGTTTAAATTATGAAACGAAAATTTTAAACTACCACGCCATTATGAGTTCGTTTCAATTAATTTTAAGTGTATTACGTTCTAACTTCATTTTAAATAAATTCTAAGGCGTTTATTCCCAAAATAAATCGTTTAAAATATTTAATTTCTATTAAAATCATTTAAAAATAAATTTTAAATTGGTTCCAAAAATCATGGTTGTTAAAATCTCTCCCACTTAAAAACTTTTCGTCCCCGAAAAGGAAGGGAACCGAAGGTCATTTACTTAACCAACTCAGCCTTCATTCTAACTCCAGATCTTCAACTTTTCAGTTTCTAAGAACTTTCCAATTTCTCGAAATTTGGCTAACGCCCTAAATTTTTGAAAAATTTCGCTATAACCTCCTTTATACGGGTTCATCGATACAACTACAACTTGGCACTCTAGACCTTCACCAAGCGGCTCATAAAATCATCAAACCTGATCAATACAATAAATATGTACCTTTTTGTCAGGCATACGATTTTATTCCACTTCTTAGCTTCTACACAATAACCTGTCCAACATATATACATGTCCAACTCGAACAAATTTTTAATTCAGTTCAATATTAGATTTGGTTTGGTTTAATTTACCTTTCATTATCATACTGGTTTTATTATTCCAGTATTTTCATTAGTTAAACTAATTATTACACATCACAATCAACAATCAATTAGTTGATTAACTTTTCAAATATATGACTTTTATATTTCAAAAATATAATTTCAAGGCCAAGTCACAAACAATAAACTGTAACTAAGTTTTTGGTTCTCAAACTAGTCAATTAGAATTATATAGATATCCCACTTTCGAAACTCGAAAATAAACACTGAGGATGTCTGAACTATCATCGAAATCATCCCTGGGCAGCTAGAGTGTGATTCTATATCTATCCAGTATATTTGAGACTTTGAAAATACGTTCATGACGCATATATGTAAAATCGTCTTATGCTTGATAGTCCAAATTCAAAAATCAAATAAAATACTCAAATTCTTATAATAAGATATAAATTTCAAAATTAAATTTGTTTTTTATAAACCATACACTTCAAAACTCATTCTAGGGCATTACTAACCCTATCACTAACGAGTCATTCTTATAGAACATTACTAATCCTATCTCCGATGAATTCTTTCGTCTGGTTCTAATATGTCTTGTTTTCGAGCTTTGTAAACCAAAGCTCTGATACCACCTATAGCGACCCGAACTTCCCGGCCGGCCTAAACCGAACTAGATGGCGGATTGCCTTGAAAACACATCGCATCAAAAAACATAAACAGTAAAACATTTCATTATTATTACAATAATTGACATCAGAGTACAAGATATCAGAGTAAAAATAAATAATATACAACGAAAAAATAATATCAGAGATTTGAATTACAAAATAGCGGAATTTAAATGCATAAGTATAATTGCAGCGGAAAACATCAATTACCACAGCTGAAGTAAATGTACGGATACAAAGCATTCCCTAGTATAGCTCCAGCCGTAATCCAGGATCCTGTGAAAAGAAATATCTACGAAACCAAAACTGCTAGTTACCCATGTGGAAAATATGGGCATCCAGAGTTTAGGTGGAAATAATTAACTCTGAGTCAGTCATGGGACTGGTGTGAGAACTAAAACAGTTATTAACTTTATTTTAATGTTGGTAAATGAAGGGAACACGTTGTATGACACGGAATGGGTTTTCTTCCAAGAATACCATAAAACAAACAACGCAATGCCAAAAGGAAAAAACGAAGCTTTTATAAGACTCAGATCCCATCACACAATGCAATGCAAGTCGGAGGATAGAGTTTTACCTTATAATAGCCAAATATGCTTGATACGTGAAAATTATCTTTTATTATTAGTGCATAGTTTAGAAATCAATTTCGAATATAAATGTATTAATCCTAGGCGACATAGGTACTATATATTATGCCACCGTATAGGTTTACAACTAAAACCGTAAAATCGCGCATTGGAATTTGAATTTCCATCTATGAACTAAGGCAAGGGATCTTCCTTTCCGATTGGAGACACTATATCACTACCTTAGGATCACACCTCTGGGGAACCCTTGGATGTTGCAGAGCCGGTCAGCCATCACTAATTAGTTGTACCATAAACGATACGTTCCCCAGTCCTATCAGACTTGTCATCTGGTTAGTATGTCGACCAATCTTGGTCAGTATACCGACCAGCAAGGGCCTTATGTGGCTAAATCCGAGGTACCTTGCTTTCCATCATCCATCATCCACATAAGTAAAATGTCTGGGCTCCATACCATGACATCACTCGTCGGTAGAAGGCAACGTATGTTCATTTCCCTGCTGTCCATAATCCCATTTTTGATTCATACCGGGGAGTAAAGCTCGCGAGTTAACGCTACACAAAGTTGTGCTATATTAAAATGTGCTTTGATCATCAACTACAAGGCTCTACTTTTTAACAAAAGGCTTGATCTATGCATCTCAGAATGCCACATTGTCAATCCATACCATACCATTAATTTAAACCTATATATAACCTCTAAGATCATACGTCTCAGAGAAGGGTGTTAAGTAAGAGAATAAATTCTCCGCCACCAAACAAATATATATTTAGTAGAGATCAACGAATATAGCCCAAAATACAGTTTCAGACATACAATCCATTTGCAAGTCCATTCTGGGTCTGAGCGAAGCCGGAGTTACCTTATTCCTCGTCCTATATGTCAAATACAGGAGAGAGGCCTTCGCATATTCCGTCGATCTCCAAGTATATCTGAACGACAACTACTTATTACCTCGGCTTGGGTGTATAGCCCAATCAAGACATCAGTAATCATCCTAACGATGTGAAAATCTCCGGTCTTTAACCACTGTCTTCATATCTTTGACTTTTAATCGTCGAATCAGTTATTCAGAATAGGTTAAACCCGATCTTTCCGAATAACTCGCGTATCTTATAATCAAGTGGTATAAAAACACATTTATGCCTCATTCTAAGCTAGAATATTCTTTTATTCAAGTATTCTTTTTTACTTTAGGGAAAGGTTCTCATTAATCTTATCAAAAAAAAATTCATTTAAACTTATTGTTTAATCCATTCCTTAGAAATCATTTCAAAAGATTTTGTAATATCTTTTCACAATCTTAAACCAAATTAAGGTTTGTAAAACTAGTCGGGATTAACGAGCCTTACCAAAGTAACCACACATTTTATTATCCTAATCCCAACACAGTCATCCCACAAAGCAAACTGGTAGTACTCCATATCTAACACCCATTGTGTTCTCGGTAAAATTAATTACCATTTAACGTTTAAATCTAATTAAATATTTAACTATCGCATGGAGTAAAACTGGTGGTACTCCATTTCGAGCATTTCATGATTTAGGTAAATTTAATTACCGCATTCACATTTCAATATAATTAAAGATTCATTAAAACTCCAATTTAGTTTTAATCTTAAAAATAATTATTTAATGATTATTCAAATTTAGGAAATAAATCCTCTCTTTGACCGGGTTAAAGAATGAATGTCATTTAAAACACTGTTCGTGACAAACCCAAAATCATCCTCCATTAAAATGGAAATCTTATGGAAATCAGATCAGATGTAATCGATATAAATTTCCATATCAGACTCATACTATAAATGGAATAACTGCAAGGCCTTTTAAATTCCATATATAATAATGGTCTTCCTTCATAGAAGCTCATCTCGATTATTAGTGAATCGAAATCCATTCAATTCTTGTTTAATATATTAAACTGGAAAATTTTACTTTGGAAAATTCCATTAAATTTTAATTAAAAGATTCATAAATTTCAAATCTTAACTTCTCAGTTAATTGGGTTTAAGAAATAATGTTATTTAAAACACATTTCACAATCAACCCAAAATCAACTTCCATTTTATTTCAATAACATTTATTAATTGGAAAACTTCATTAATATTAATTAAAAGATTTATTCCTTTCTCAACTGGGTTTAAGAACAGTGTTATTGAAGACACCATTCACAACAAACCCAAAATCCAATTTGATATTAAGTATAAAGCTCTGAGTAGAAATGATATCGGCTTATATTCAATATCAAATTCTGAAACCAACCGTATTGGGAATAACGATATCTATATCTTCCAAATTCCTCAGCGATATCCTTATAATCACGCAATCCAATATCGAAATATCCGAAGATATTTCCATTCAAATCCATATAATTTATACATTGGAAATTTCTGGTTATATTAAAACCATTCGCAGTCCAATTCATTAATTTAAAAACATTGGACTCTTACGCTAGTCGTTAACTAGCCTAATCAGATAAAAAATAGCATTTATCTTTTCAAAACTGGAATATTTCATCCAAAAATTCTTTCAAATTATTTATTATGATTTAACATATTTTTTTCCTATTTTTATTCATTTAAAAATAGGTCCTTCCAGTTAAATGACGTTTCAGGTCATTTAACTATACCTGCGTTGTTTTTATTCAAATTTTAGTTGAACATTTCACAAAATCTAACTGTTACATTTTAAATCTCTTACTATCATTCAAAAGATGTTTCCGATGCGAACCCAACGGTTCCTGTTTCAGGAGAATGCTACGGTCGGATCTCCCGGTACGTCAATTTAAAGTTAATAAATTTCGTTGATTTCCATTTGAAACGTATTTTCCAAACATTTATAATCTTGTTAAAAAAATGATATCTACTTCTATTTCAATTTTAAAATCAAAATTGAAAAATCCATATTATTATAGTATCAAAAAATAATATTATCAAGATATCAGATTTTGAAATCAAATCTTTTCGATATCCATTATGAAAAGGAATAAAATCGATAGAAAAATCTGTTCGACTTGAAATGGCATATATATAATTAACTCGGCTTCATATTTATCTTAGTTATGAATATTTCAATATTTTCGTGTCCATCTAAAATTGGACATCAAAAACAAATTTTGCTTCTTCACAGAATATTATATTAAAAATATTCGTTATTTCCCAAATGGAATGAGACCCAATCAATTATCAAATAATTTTTATTATATGGGTTTCGTACATCGCATTTATTCAAAAATAGTGAAAAAACCTATTAAGCATTCAAGTCACATCCAGAGTGCATCTACAACTGTATAAGCATTAAATAAATTCAATCACGCTTATAACGATCTGTCAATCAGTTGGTTAACATACAAGTTAAACACAAAGGAGATGTGTGAATTAATTATTATCGCAAGACCCGCGTGGGGTTTCCAACCAATTAATAATAATTTATTTATTTATTCCGATTGATATTGCTTAAGTGGGTGAACATAAACAAGTCATTCGACTTGTAAATGGGTGTTTAATCAAATTTCAACTACCATAAACATTTTAACAATGTTTTTAACATGTTAATTATTTCTAAATCACATTCAAATCATAACACAAATAATCATCCATTCATCCATATGGTTTTAAAACAACTATTATGTGAACTACAAAATACTGTATAATAATTTGTAATAAATTAATGAAACATTGCAATCACAGGAAACATACATATTCAGTTATAAAAATAAACAACTGTGCGATAAAAATTCTCTCCCCTTTCATGTCTGCCCACTCCCCATGTCCTTTCCCGCCCAATCCAATCGTCGTTCCCGTCACTTCTAATCCTACCTCGAGCCTACCACCCACAACCCCTTCGTAGCCTGATCCCCCTCCTGCCCCGCTTGACCCAAACGATTCCAGTCATCCTTTTCTAGCCATCCCTTCTTCCTCCGTTCAACCCCAATTCTTCTCAAATGTTACTCAACAACCATGGACTTCCTTCTTATTCAAGCGTAAGCCACTTAACGCGGGGAAGTACATTCCTGTTGAGATAACTCCAACGATTGTGAATGGAACCTTGAAATTGATACCCGGTGTCTCTGAAGCGGGTACTGAGGTATGGAGTGATTCTGTCATAGGTTTCTTCTTGGATAATCCGCTATCTTATTCAGCGATGGTAGCAAAACTGAATTCCCTATGGAGATTGAAGGGTTCTGTTAAGGTAAAATCTGATGGCGTCTTGTTTTTATTTGATTTTACATGCGAAGAAGATAGAAACCAGATTCTACAGGCTGACCCTATAATTATGAACTCGAAGTTATTCATCATCAAAAAATTTGATCCTTATATAAGTAATGTTTGTGGTAAAGTTAAATCTATTCCCCTCTGGGTTAAGTTTTACAATATCCCAATTGTTGTTTGGTCTAACTATGGAATCAATTGGTTAAGTAGTATGCTTGGTAATCTTCTTTGTATGGATGAAATGACGGAAAGTAGGAAAAGACTAGCTTATGCGAAATGCTTGATAGAGGTGAAACCCGATAAAGAGCTACTCAATGACTTCTTAATTGAAACTGTTGAGGGTGGTGTTCAGCGGATTTACGTTGAATATTTGTGGAAACCGAATATTTGTAACCAATGTAAGACATTTGGGCACCTTAGCTCTGATTGTGACAAAGAAAGAAGCTCTACTGAGTTACGAAGAGGCACGTTGGGAAGTCAAGTCAATACCTTTCAAAGTAATGAACGTGTACCGTTAAGAAGTCATAACCCAGTCCAAGAGAACACTGTTAGAAACAATTGGCAAATGGTAGGAAACAAGAGAAACAGAAATGTAATACAAGCAAAGGAAAACGTTAGAGGATTGACAAGGCAGGGAAGTTGGGTAAGGAAGAATGCAAGTGTAGTAAAGGAGTTAGTGAAGGAAAATAGTTTTATGGCACTTGAAGATGGTGAAATTGGTAGTGAAAATGAAAGAAACGATGATAACAACGTTAATGATGATGATTTTGACACACATGAGATTGCTAATTTACTTGTACCATCCCTTGGTGAATTACTGTCTAGTAAGGAGAAGCACTCTGTAGTTTCTATACCGGAAAGTATTGAACTCGAAGTAACAAATGATGAATGGGCGGCTGAAGAGGAAGTACACTCCTTTTTTAGACAGTTGATAATGCAGGAATGTTTGAAGGATAGCAGGAAGGAAATTAAACAAGGAAAAGCTAAAGTTGATGAAACCAGCAGTTCAAGAAATGAATCAGAGGACCCTCTTCATAAAGACAAAGCAACCGAATTCAATAAAGTTATTAATGAAAACAACCATCAGCAGAACCCCTTCAATCAGCTTACCCCCAATCTTGTGCCTGCTTGCATGCAAAGTAATATGTGCGTTTCAACTATCCAATTCCCTTCAGACCTTGGCATCCTCCCTCCCACGCTAACTGTCGATAATGTTTACTCCAAAATTTCACCTCCTCAAGCTTTCAAGAAACCCCCACCTGATTCTTTTTCCCTTGCTCCACCTAATATAAATCCCAACGTCCCTGGTCTTACCACTCCTAGTACTGCCCAAAAACAGTACTTGTTAAGGAGCATGTCACATAGAGGAATCCTACCCCAGTAGTTTAATAAATGGTGAAAGTTGTGTGTACGTGAAATATTAGAGGTTGCCACGATGACACAAAACTAGATCAATGTAAAAACCTGATTTCTGAATACAATTTAAGTATCCTTGTGATAGTTGAAACTAAACTAAGCCTTGATTTGACGTTAAGAGCAGTTAATTATATCAACCCATCTTGGAATTTTATTCATAACATTGCCGATGCTCCATATGGTAGGATTCTCGTGCTTTACAATCCTAACATTGTCTCCTTGCAACCACTTCACACTTCCAATCAACACATACACTGCCATGCCATTAATCAGAACGATCAGTTATCATACTACTTATCCTTTATCTATGTCGCCAACAGCCTCCCTTCCAGGTCCACCCTCTTTCAATCCTTACACTCGTTAAGACAATCTACTCATCTGTGGTTTCTCCTTGAAGACTTTAATTGTTGCTTTCATACCTCGCAACGTCTTGGTGGGAATCCCTTATCTTTATCAGAAATTCTCCCTCTCAGGAACACCATTGACCATGTTGATCTCGTTAATATCAAGTGTGTCGGTATGCCTTACTCATGGAATAATAAAAAGAGAGTAGGTCCAAGAACTTTCTCTTTAATCGATCATGCTTTCTGCATTGATAAAACTTTTAGCTTCTGGCCAGCCTTACACTGCTCTATGCCCCCTACCCTTCTCTCAGACCACTCCCCGATTATCCTTCACCTTAGTGAGATAGACATGAAAAGGAAAACAAGTTTTACTTTTTTTAACAAACGGGTTGATGATCCGGATTTTCTTAACTTTGTTAAAGAAATTTGGGAGAAGACTACTTTTGGTAATCTGCTTGTTATCTTGCAGGAAAAACTCAGAAGAACGAAGATCAAGCTTAGAGATTGGGCGAAGCAAAAGTTTGGTAATGGTAACAAGCAGAGCTCTTATTGGAAAGAAGAATTAAGGCTCATCCAAATAAAAATGATGGAGGAGCCTTCCAATCCTGCTCATCCACCTATGGAGACTCAAACGGCAAAGCAATATCAAAGAGCATTCAACATTGAAGATGATATGATCAAGCAAAAAGCACGCATTAAATGGAAGAAAGATGGTGACAATAATAGCGCGTATTTTCATGCGAGTCTCAAGAGTAAACAGTGTAGAAAAAACATTGTCCGCTTTGTTGACAAGCATGGCGTCACGCTGAATAAATAAGGTGAAGTAGAAAATTTGTTTCTTGAACATTTTTCGGAATAGTTTGGCAACAGTGAGAACTTCATACCAAACATTGACATGGTAGACCCCTACATTCTACCCAAGCTATCAGCAACCGATTATCTTTATCTTTGTACTGAAGTTTCCGATAATGAAGTCAAAGAGGTGATGCACTCTCTAAATAAGAACTCAACAGGAGGTCCTGACGGCTTCAAAGACTGCTTTTACACTGCTTGTTGGATGTTCTTAGGTCATGATGTCACCAAGGCGGTGAGACATTTTTTCCTTAAATCACCCATGTTGTCTTCCTTTAACGCTACTAACTTAACACTTATACCCAAAGTCAAAAATGCCTCTTCGGTTAATGAATTCAGACCCATCGCGTGTTGTAACACCTTGTATAAATGCATTGGCAAAGTTATTGCTTCTAGGCTTAAAAGGGTTCTCCCTGATATTATTTCTCCTAACCAAGCGGCATACTTACCGGGGCGTAATATTCTTGATAACGTTCTACTATCACACGAGCTCTTAAATGGTTATTCTCATTCTAATATCAGTCCGAGAGCAATGTTCAAACTTGATATTATGAAGGCTTTTGACTTGATCTAGTGGGATTTGATTGTGAGAATTATGGGTTATATGAACTTCCTGCATCACTTCGTCGCATGGATGCTTACCTATTTTTCCATAGCTCACTTTTCGGTCCTTATCAACGGTTCCGTTGTTGGTTATTTTAAAAGCAAACAAGGTATATGACAAGACGACCCGATCTCCGCCTATATTTTCATCATTGTGATGGAAGTTCTTTCACGAATGTTGAACCAAAAAGTTGAAAACGGTCTGTTTAAGCTACACCCTATGTGTCAACAACCTATGATCTCCTTGCTTATGTTCGCAGACGACCTAGTCATTTTCTGTGAGCCTACTATGCAAACAATTGACTCTATTTTTGAAACTTTGAATGAGTTTTACCTTATGACTGGTCTTCGTATTAATCTACTCAAGTCTGACATGAAAGTTGCAGGAATCACTGTTATACATATACGTACAATTCAGGTGAGAACTGTCTTAACTAACAGCTTAGAGACCCTGTCCTACCTTGGGATGCCTCTCACTACGGCTAAGATCACGGTTTCTCAATGCCTTTCACTATATAACAAGATCACAGCTAGACTCAACTCTTGGTCTTACAGAATGTTAAGCCAGGCAGGGAGTCTAACCCCTACAAAGTCAGTAATATTCTCAATGCAAGTTTACTGGTCAAGAACATTCCTTCTCCCAACTAAACTGGTATCCATGATTCTCTCTGCTTTTATGAGATACTTATGGAAGGAAAAAATGACGATAAATACTTAGCCCCGATTGCGTTCAATAAAGTCGAAAGCCCGTTGCATTAAGGAGGGCTTGGAATCATCAATATTAAAGAGTGGAATAGAGATGCCTGCATTAAACACATTGATGATTTCCTCAACGATACTGACAGCTTATAGGTGAAATGGTCCAAATTCAACGTGGTGAAAGACAGGAATTTTTGGAAAATGAATGAGCCGCAAAAAATTAGCTGAACTTGGAGGTCCATTTTCAAGCTCAGATCAGTTATTCTTCCCCTTTTCAAATTCCTAATTAAACCAGACTCTATAGTTCTGTTGTGGGACGAACCGTGGTTGGCGAGTGGCCTAATATTATCTTCAGAACTTATGCACCTTGAAATCATTTCTTCTGGTATTGCTTGTAACGCCAAAGTGATTGATTTTGTTATCAATGGGAAGATATGTTTGCCGCATACTCTTGTTGATAGAATCAATCAAATGAAAGACAGAGCAAACTTCTTGACGTTAGGATCTGATGAATTTCAGGTTACTTATTGGTGTAATATGCGTAAAAAGTTTCAAATTAAGATCTTGTATGAGAGAATCACGGGTATTAGCGAAATGCCTGTATGTGCATGGAATATGAAAATCTAGTCACGAGACAACTATGCGCGTGAAAACCTGTTCTTGTGGAAAGTAATTAAAGGTTCTATCTTAACTAAAGTGAAGCTATCTCAGAAAGGAGTTTTAAATGATGATGCTTGCGTTTTCTGTAGTAATGGGATAGAAACTACCGGGCATTTATTCTTCAAGTGTCATTTTATATACGGTATATGGAAAGATATTATGTCCAACATTAAACGAAGTGATGCAAATCAAAACTCAAATGCATAGTGGAACATATTGCTCAATCAAACCAGCAATAAACGTCTAAAGGGAAGACTTCTTAATTTTGTGCTCAAAAAATTCTTGTACACTATTTGGAGAGAGAGGAATGCTAAAGTATTTCCTGGACAAAACGGTAAATCTAATGTCCAAATTATCAACAGCGTGAAGGCGGAAATTAGAGAAGGAATCCGGCAGTTAGGCTTTACTTTTGATCCTGGAATTTTGATTAGCCTTATGTAACTATGTTTTTCTTTGTTGTGTTCATCTTCTAGTGTTTGAAGAACCGTGTTTCTATGTTTTCTCATATGAGTTGTATTTTCTTATATTTACTCCGGTTCTTTAATAAAAGTGGTAGGGGTCCACTCAACCCCGTAAGCCGTGCAAAAAAAACAACAACTGTACATCATTTTTGAGTGAGAGAGTTCTCACATCGATCGGTTTTGAAATTGTTAAATAACAATTGTTTTAATGAAATTAAACTGTGCGTTTAATTTTATCAAAATCTGTAACTAGCTCCATACACATTCCACTCAATTCCATGGCGTATTATTTTTCACCACGATTCTAACGATGTCTGGGTTGCTAAATTCTGATTCATTTGAAAAACATACAAGGGTTTAAATAATAATAAATTTAAAATTTTTAATAACTAACTTGATTATGTTTTAATTAATATTAACCGTTGTTTAACGTGGCTAATCCTGTCTTATTTCTTCCTTCACGAATCACGCTCCAGGCTTTCACGCAAAAAACTCCAGCCCTAGGGCTTCATGTCGCACACACTACGAGGCATGAGGCCTCGATCGAAGATCTTCACCAGAGGCGGCGCAGTACCCTCCTCCCTTGCCAATGATGGCGTCAAACTCGAAGCTCCAGTGGTCACGAAAATCAAGCTGATACATGGCGTCTTTAAGATAGAAATTCGAGCTCGTTTCAACACAAAATCAGATCATACCCGTTGAAACTATGGAGCTTGAAGAGATCTTTAAATTTTCTTTTGGAAGTTTTGAAAATCGTTGGGTGGATTAGAAGAAAAATGGGGAAGAAAATTGGAAGAGGGCTGCCATCGATTCAAGGAAGTGGTGGCGGTTCTTATATTAGGTTTAGGGTTTCTAGAAAATAGGTTGTTGTATACATTTTATTACTTAATCCAATTAACTACTTTATTGTGAAATTTCATGTCCGAACTCCAAACGAACCCCAACAACTTTCGCCCCTAACCAAATACCCTCATTACGGACACAATGTGATATGTTTCGTAAGCTAATTCAATTGTTTTGATCAGTTTATATAAAATTAAAATATAAATCAATATAACATTCAAAATTTATTTTCAACGTACGTTTTAATTTGCCACGACCACATACTGACTCCAAAACTTAAGAAATTCAGAATCTTGCTATATTTTACAAATACGGTCCTGACAAAACTAATTTCGTCTAATTTGGAGACCGTTTGAAAAATGACCTTATTCTTAGCTTATTTAATTTACAACTAAAATTGGATACACTTTTAAATTTACCACACTTACATACAAATTCCGGTTGACTTCAAAATTTTAAATCTGACAATAATTTGACCTTCCGGACTCAACAAAATTGGTTTCATCGAAAACGGAGGTCGTTTGCAAAATGGCCATTTTTAAGGGCTTAAATAATATCAAAATATTAATTAATTCAATATCGACTATTTTAGATTTTAATTTGTTAATATATTACAATTTATAAAATGAAATATCAATTTCCTACATTCGTTAGAAAGTTATAATCAAATAGATCCTAATGTTTCTAATTTCATCAAATTCTGATTTATAATGAATTATGTATACTCGTTTAAAGTTTAAAACGAAAATTTCAAACTACCGAGCCATTACGAGTTAATTTAGTTAATTTATTTAATTTCAAACGAAAATTTTAAGTTTGTACGTTAAATCATTTAAAATATTTAATTTTAAATTAGATCCCAAAATCAGGGTTGTTACAAGTTACAACTCTCGTGGAGCCAAAAGAATATAGGTGACATGGTAGAACTCGATGTCACGATTCAACCTAAGAACATATGGTACATTCTGATTAGCATCTAGAAATAAATATCTAAACTAAAAACTTAACATCTATGACTTGAGAACTTGTAAGAGAAATACAATATCAAAATGGCGACGACTGGCATACTTCCCATGTAACAACCCATAAAATAAACCTAAAATAGACATAAGGTAATTTAATTTAAATAATAATTATTATAATTAGAGATAAAATAATGAGCTAAATAATTAGGATCTTTGGATAATTGGGAATTGGGCCACGAAAGTATTTCTATTGCATTCATGGCGAGGTTCTGATCCATTTTCATATTTTATTAACTGAAAACGGAGTCCGTATGTAAAAGATATTAATAAAACAAGTTATCCGTAAATATTAACGCACAAGGTTTGAACTTCAATAGATCTATTATAAATCTGGAATATATTTAATTATAGATTGGCATGAAAGAATATTCAAAGAGAATTCGAAATTGTGTGTATATATTCGCTTGCAAATGTGACAAAGATAATCAACATAAGAAAATATATCAAAGCAATCAATTAAAAAATAAGGCAATGTCATTGGAGAAATAAATTCTCCGAGCTGACCCCAAAGGGGGGTCGACCGCCCTCCTAGGTGTAGAGGTGGGGGATGTATGTTTTGTTAGGGAGTTTTATACAAACTGCAGTAGTTTAACCATCCATATTTAATCTAAATAATCTAACGGTCTACACTTACACTTGCAACAATAAAAAGGGCTCCCAAGCCACACTCGAAATTCTATTCTCATTGCTCACTACACCACCATTCTACTCTTCTGCCATTGACAATTCCATAAGAGGGTTAGGATTTCATCTACCTCTCTTATCTTTATTCTACCTTCTCTAATCTAAATTCTCTATAGATTTTGGATTCTGGAATTTTTTTTATATACATATGACATTTTAATTCTTATGTATATATAATATAGAAGAATCGGAGCATAGTTTCGTAGGATGAATCCAGATTCAATTATATAACAATGTGTATTGTTTTTCTATCTAAAATCACTATGAGTGGAAACCCTATAAGTACCATTTGCTATCTTTTGTAGTTTGAATTTGGATTTTAATGCTTAGGAAGATTTGGATTTATATAAAAAGAAAATAATATCAAATCTTCCATTATTTATGTTTGTAAGTAGAAATGGTCAATTAATCATTATGGTTTGGATTATTGATGTAATGGAAGAAAAGGCATTCGGGTATTGGTATGATTCTTGAATATGGTCTAATTCTCGTATTATAAATTTGTAAATTCATATATATGTATATTTTGGTTGCAAGAGCTTAAGGATTTGAGAATTGAAAATTGAACAGGTTTAAGCATTTATTTCTAAATAGATCGTTTGAATGTGTTACTTGAAAATTACTGAAGTATTAAGGTGTTGAATACGAAAATTGCATAAAGAGTGAATTATTACCAAAAAGAGGATTTTACTTACGTCTTTAGAAATGTTACACCTTGTCTCTATTCTATTATTGAAATAATCATTCGAACCTTGGTTACAAGTTCTATACATATGTTATCATTTTCCTTCTTATTTATACTATATGTTTTTTCCATCATTAAGGAATATAGGGAAATGGACTTGTATATCTTTATTATATTAGGATTGACATTTCAAACGAATTAGGTTGTTTCTATACGAAAGCTTAATTTACGTCTAATTTATTATTATATTTTAATAGTGTAATAAAATGTAATATTAATGCATATTATATCGAGTATTAAACACGTTTAAATTAGTTAATAGCACTTTAATGGCCCCATAGGAATTTAAATGCATGTTTGTATGTGTGTGAGTTAATGGCTTTAAATATAATTAATGACACATAGACATGAGGTTAACCATTACTTGTAGTATAAGCATACCCGAAACCAACCAGCATATTCATCATCTACAAGTAAGACTGGTTAATGTGAGAGGTTTAGGTGTCATAGGCCATTATAATTAGTACACTAAGACACGAGGTTAAGCCCAACTTGTAGTGGAAGCCTGCTCAAAACTGCCCAGAAAATCCAACATTTACTTGTTTTGTTTATAAGATAGACCTTGTTTTTTTTATCATTTGTAAATTATGTATATATGAGATTGAGTTACTAGTTTGATGTTATACTCTTTTTCCCTGCTACAATGGTAGGGTTTTTTAAGGAGACGAATCAACTAGGTGTTCTTTAACGTCATTAATAAAGAACCAAAATTCAATATATATATATATATATATTTGTTTGTAAAGTAGGCCTGCCTTGCGAAAGGTAAGTGGTTGACCTACCTCGTTTGGGTATTAAGTAGTTAGGACTCGGCCCATTCCTAAGGTTCACTCCTTGGTTTAGGACCCAAGTCATAAGACTCTCCCTTACAAAGGTCTTAAGTGGTCATTGGGTCCGCATTTCTCTTATAGGGCATTAAAAGGTGCTAACAGACGATAGCGTATGAGTAGGGTAATTCTCCAATAATGTCTGCTTCTTATCTAGGGGATTAGTAAGGGCCAACCTAGGGACAGTTTCTATAAAAAAAAACTAAAAGGAGCCACCGCCCAGGGGAAGTATTAAGTAGCTCACTACACCATAAATGCCAATTAAGAAGTGTTTTGGGCCGTATCTAATGTAATTAGGCAGTGCTTTGCTCCGTATCAATTTCTTGCGTGGTTATCAATTAGATACAGCCTTAAGACGTATCTAATTATGAATTAGATACGGCCATGAGTCGTATCTAATTTTCAATTAGCTACGTCCATGACGCGTATCTAATTCATCATTAGATACAGCTTAAGGACGTATCTAATTTTAAAAAGTGAAAATTAGTACCACCGTCCCTATTATGTTTCATAATAGAAGCGGCATCCAGTCCAACTTCTCATTGCAAAGCGGGTCCCTATTTTGGACCTTACGTGTTTTCTGAAGAAAAAAAAGTGTTGATCACAAAAAAATCGGAAAAATTCCTAGAAGCATTCGAAAAAAAAAGTTGCATACATCTATGCAACTATTACCAATAGTAGCATATATGTATGCATTTATTCATTCAGTGTTTTCTATTGAAAATCTGGATGAATACATGCACAAATTTATGCAACTATTACCAATAGTTGCATTCATGTATGCATATAAAGTTGAACTGAGATGCATGTGTTACGAATAGTTGCATACATATATGCAACTATTGCGTATATATGCATGAATGTATGCAACAAATTTAAATGGGACGAAGGCTTCTGAGTATGTGCGTGAATGTATGCATGTATTCTGTATAAGTGCATCGTGTATGCAATAATGTCTGAAAATCATGAATTATTGAAAAAAACAGCCTAGGAATGAATATATGGATAAAACGATGCATGTATTGCTGTTTAATTGCATATATGTATGCATATATAGTGCAGTTTGGTGCAAAACTGAAATATAAGTATGAATGTATGCAACTATATACGAATAGGTGCACCTTTTTATGCATAAACCTGTTGTTTCACTGTTTCGTTGTTATTTTGGGTTTTGATATGGTTTTGGATTATTTTAACACCTGAATTTTTTGGCGTGTACGTATTTTATTTAATAATGAATTTACGTGATTTTTTTAATTTTTTTCATGAATTTTCAAAAAATAGTGACCTAATTTACAAAAAAATTAGGACCAGATGTGAGCCTAATTTTGAAACTTAATAGGGACCTGTGCCAAACGGACCCTTCAAAAAAAAATATTTATACAAAATTCAATTAGCTTTATAACCCATGAGAACTACTTGTTACCATAATAAAGCAAGACTGAACAAAACTAATACATATGACCAGTAAACATGTTTTATGTAACATTCACAAACATCGTCACTAACATCAATGTTGTTTACATGAAAAAAATTCATGAGCCTTTATCAATAATGAAAAATAGACATGAGTTGGTTAGAGCAGTTTTAAAATTCCAACATTTCTAATTTATACAGTTATATGTCAACACGCGTAAACACATATGTCGATATATGTATGTGAATTTTTATTTTTTGAAGGATTTTGTGATTTATTTTGACTTATATAAACTTATTTTTCTTGATTTAATAGCTATTCCATAGATGTTTAAATAAGAATTGACATAAATAAATAACTTTATTTCATTCTAATGATAACGATACATGAAATGAATATATAACTTAATATAGAAATACCGAAAAAGAAATACAAGCAAACATATTACGAAATTAAACTTAGAACTCAGTGGAGGAGGAGGAGGATGACAAGCCAAGTTTTCTTCCCACTTTGTCAAAGAACTTTCTCACTTTAGTAGAAATCTTTTCAAATTTCTTACTAAACGATCTTTTTAAGTAACTTTTGATTCTTGGCTAAAATCTTTTGATTTTGGATAATGGTTTTCTTGCAGGGGTTGGTAGGAACTTCAACGCTTTCTAAAGAGGTATCTTCTTCCTCTTCTTCAATGTACATTTCTTCTTCTTGTTCAATTCTTGCTCGTTTTTTCGAATATGTTTTATATGGATCAAACATAAGTGGAATCTTAATAAGAGAAATATTTCCCGTATTGAAAACTTTTCAAGAAATGAACTCTACTCCTTCAAAATCGACTACAAAATATTTGAAAATACATGTTAGATAAACTCCTTGATATAACGTATTTTCCTTTGTTGAAATTTCCTTTGGTTAAAACACACTTAAAATAACTTTGGCCTAATTGATTTCATAATTTCCAAATATAGCAAAAAGAGCCTTGTTAACTTTCATAGTAGGGTTGTTGAAATATTCGGACCGAGGGGTGATGGTATGTTGAAGTAGTAAATTGACTATTATTGCTTTTGGACGATAAAACGATTTTTGAATTCCAAATGTTCGTGGTTTTAAAAAATGTGATGAAAAGTTTCCAAATCACTTTCATTGATGTTAAAATTTGAAAAATCCAACTCTGTATTCTTACAACCCAAGATAGTACTTAAAACATCACAATCCAAAACAATTTGTGTTCCTTTAACACTACTCCAAATTACGTCTTCACTTCTTTTATAAAAGTTGCAATTCAAATTTGCATAAAACATTTTCACAAGGTTAGGATAACAAACTTCATAATTATTCCGAGAATCAATAAGACCATTTTGATAAAAGAGAGGTTCAAGTTCATAAGAAGCAAAATCACCAAAGATAACAAATTTTCCCATGTCTACTTTTCCAAAATTTACATAGCTAATATAATCTTGGATAGCATTCATGTTATTGAAGAGGAAGCCTTTGATGGTCTTGGTTAATCTCATGGTTTTTGGAGTACTTGAGGAAGTCATTAGATTAGTTTTTGAAGAGTATAGAATATGAAGAGTAGTTTTTAAATCATGACCAACATTTCATCAACTTCAATGTTACTGAAAAGGTGTCCTTTAAACCAGTGAATTTTGAAATAAAGGTGGAAAAGAAATGAATGGAATAGGTGGTAAATATAGAGAATCAAAGGACAATTCACTGGTTTAAAGGACACCTTTTCAGTAACATTAAAGTTGATGAAATGTTGGTCATAATTTCAAATCTTGAAATTCAAATTTGACATATTCGGTATATGTCGACATGGTCAAAAGGGTATGTCGACAATCCCTTCATATTTTCAAAATGACTTTTGAAATTTGACTTTTTGAATTATTTATTAATCAATATTCTTATATAATTGTTTTCTAGAACAATATTTATTATAAATATACTTTTTATATTATTATTTTAATATCAGATAATTATTATTTTATATTTTATATTTTAATCTTGAATTAAGATTTGAATTTTCAAACGCAACAATCAAGCGAAGAACCATTCAACCAAAAATTATTATATAAAGGCATACCTATTTTTAGATCTGTTCTTCGATTTTATCCGATTCAAGAATTGTTGTGAAGCACATAGTCAAACTTTTTGTTTCTTGTTCTTCATCACTTGATGATGAGTCTGAATCATCTAAAGTTGCTTCAAATGCTCTTTTCTTTTTCTTTGATGAATTTTCGTTAGCAGGTTGATTTTGTTTCTCTAGATATGGACAGAAACTCTTCAGATGGCCTAATTCATTGCAGTAATAGCATCTGATATTACTCAAATTTTCATTACTATTTTTCCGCTCATTCATTTTGAAATTATTCCGTTTTCTGTATAGGAATTTTATGAAATTTCTTGTCATTAGTGTCATCTCTTCATCGTTATCGCTGTCTAAGTCTGAATCTTCAATTGATGCTTTAAATGCTATCGATTTTTTTTTAGATGATGTATTTTCTTTCCTTCCTTGCATTTGTACTTCAAATGACATTGAATTACCAATTAATTCCTCAATTTTCATTGTATTGATGTCATTGGCTTCTTCGATAGCAAGGTTCTATTGATCCCAATCAGAAGTTAGTGAATTCAGAATTTTTCCGACTTGATCTTCCTCATAATATGATTTTTTTAAAGCCATTAGTGAATGCACGATTTCCTGAAACCTGCAGTACATGTCAGAGGTAGACCCATTCTAATTCCTTTTAAATAACCCAAATTGATTTGTTAATATAGATATTTTGGTCTGTTTAACTTTTTATGCTCCTTCATGAGTTACTTGCAAAGTTTTCTAGATTTCATATGCAGATTTACAAATAGACACTCAATTAAATTCATTCCTGTCTAATAAATAGAATAAAATATTTATAGCCTTAGAATTATTCTATGAAGTGGCTTTCTAATCATTAGTCCATTGTGCAAAATTAATAGTGGGTACAACGTATTCTGTTTGTGTGATATTCCTTGTGTCTAATCCTACAGACTGCAAATAAATTTTCATTTTACATGCCCAATATTCATAATTACTGCCATTAAAAAGTGATGGTCTAACAGTGGACTGACCCTCTATGAGCGAACTAATATTAGTGACAATTCCAGTGTTGGTTGCCATCTGAAATTTTTCAAAATTTAGATTATGAAAAAATTGAAAACCAATGCTCTGGTATCAATTGTTGGAGACACAGATTAAGGATTATAAAGCAAGTTGACCACTAAAGGGGGTGAACAGTTTTTAATGGAATTTATAAAATTTCTTGAAATCTTTTTGAAACAAAAACACAATATACAGATCACAGGAACAAACAAACACATAATCAATTACAGAATGCAGAAAGTAAATGTAAAGCAATAAAAGGAAAGCACACACCGGGATTTTATACTGGATCGGGACTCTCCTACATCCAACCCCACACAACGCTGGGTTGTTGCGGATTTTTATTCAACAATATCCAATTACAATCCTTGATTTCAAAGCTATATGGGCACACCCCAACTGATTCCAAGCACAGTGAGACTTAGTTAATATACCGGGTTACAACTTTACACCCAATCGATTTTCCGGACACAATCGCACCCAGTCACTTTAAACGGGACATGACCATACCCTTCTATAATCAGTTTTTATAGTATTGACTCTATAGGAATTGATCTTGATATCTTTGATTACAAACAGACTAACTCTTGAGAAGCACTTGAATTCAGAGAGTATTTGGTTTAGAATTGAAAGAGAAGAAGAGTGATATGAAATACCAGCATAGATTTCCTGTGTACATGTGTGTGTGTGTGTGTGTATATCTTTAATAATAGTTGGAATAGGTTTGGTGTCACACTTTTTTGGTGTACACGCAAACTACCGAAAATGCCCCTTAAAATATTTGAAAAAAAATCATACTGACTTCGTAATATATTGCATCAGCGACATAATAGGTCAATTTAACATAATATTGCATCGGCAATAATTACTCCATCTTATTCAAGAATACCATATCCAGCATACTAGAATTTGTTTCCTTTATGCACTATTACCAGACTTTAAATCCTTTACGCATTTAACATAATATTAACATTACCAATATTATTCACTGCCATCTATTACCTTCTAATTAAAATTATTTTAAAAAAAATATGTGTTTATAAATAAGTGTTTAACGTTTATAAATAGGCAATTAATAAATAGCCAATTAATATAAATTTTTCATTTAATGTTTCACTGCTTATTCTGTTAGCCATAAATATAAAACCTTGACGTTTTATATTAACATTACCAATATTATTCACTGCCATCTATTACCCTCTAATTAAAATTATTTTAAAAAAATATGCATTTATAAATAAGTGTTGTAACGTTTATGAATAGGAAATTAATAAATAGGCAATTAATATAAATTTTGCATTGAATGTTTCACTGCTTATTCTATTAGCTATAAGTATAAAACCTTGAATTTTTATATTAACATTACCAGTATTATTCACTGCCACCTATTACCCTCTAATTGAAATTATTTGAAAAAAATATGTGTTTATGAAATAAGTGTTGTAACATTTATAAATAGGCAATTAATATAATTAGATTACTCTTTCCATATCCAACGATAATTTGAATAGGCATTTAAATTTGAAGAACGACATTTATTATTGCGTATTACGATATAAATTAGCAATTAATAAATAGTTGAACGTGCTAAAGTCAAATAAATAAAATCTTAATGATTTTTATTCAAATCTGACATCAGTGTAGGTGCATTTGAAAGGTCAGTCTCCCCTGCAAATGCGCTATTCTAGAAACAGCCATTCACTTTCAAATATGGCACACCATCCAATTAATTTTCACGCTTCTTTCCTCATTTCCTCTACGCTTTGCTTGAAATTCTCTCCTCTTTCATACCTATCTTCCCAATACTCACTGCCTCGTAAAATTGAATACACTGCACAACAAATTTACTTTTTATTTATTGGGTTTAAATTTTTGAAGCTTCACCTCATTCAAAAGGTGATTTTTTTCCCAGGTAAACGCATAAATAAGATTACACCACATTTAAGTTTAACCAGCGTTCTTTGCCCTCAACCTATGTACTTTGTTTCTAAGGTTTTTCTTCGTGATTTGTATGAAAAATAATGTTTTATGTTCCTTTTAAATAGTAAAGTAAATGGGAGCATTGTCCCCTGTTGCTTGCATGAGACCATGAACGTGAGAAGTGAATGTCTCAGTATATGTTCAAATAAAAGTGAATGTCTTAGTATATGTTCAAATAAAAGTGAATGTTGTCTGAAAGAAGTTAGGAAGTTAAAGGAAATAAGAATATGTTTTGTCCTCAACAGATAAAGCACGTTTAATGAGAATAATAAACCAAATATTAATACAAATATTTTTTTGCATATGTAAAATACGCAGTACTTAAGGAACAATAATCCTTACCAGAAGTGTGTGCTATGATCACGCGCGAAGCGCGTGCCGTGACGCTCGTGTATATATATATATATATATTCTAGAGAATTGTGTTAGCATATATCTTATAACAATAATAATAGAAAAAAAGTAGAAACAAGGTTGTTGTCATCAAAACCATCATCATCACTATCTCAGCTCTTATCATGACTATTTAGACGGGAGTTCTTCTTCCTTTTGACCATCGTTGTCTAAAATACTAAACATGACAAAAGAGTGAGTTCAGATTATGGGAAAGCTTGAAGATGAAACATTAGAAGCAACATCATAACTTTTAGGTTTACGTAGTCCATATTAATGAAGATTCTCACCTATAAGAGGGAATATGACGGTTTTTTTGCTAGATCTAACGACCTTTTAAGTCATCAAGCATTAATTTGAGCTCCTTTCTCCATTACGGATCGCAACAACTACAATGGAATATGTTCTGGATTAGAAACTCATAAGCGTTAGAAGGGGCTTAGGAAGGAGGCATAGAGGCTTACTTCGCATCACCAAAGGCAGTTGAATACTTTCAGGCATTAAAAAAAATGAATCTTGGAGGCAAAGAGTTTATTATGGAGTTTTAGTATAATTTTGTAGTTCCTATGGTCCTCGATGATTATGAAAGTTTATTATGGATTGGATTAGAGGTAAGATTCCCTTGACTTGGAGTTGTGAAAGGCCAATCTGAATCATGCAGCAATGAAGAAGAAGGCATGGAGCAGCTAGATTCTCACAGTAACTTCCTTCTTTGATTTTTAGCACAGTAGATTCAACCTTTGCCCAAATTAGGCCAGATAATGGATAGAAAGTAAGCAAGACTCTAATGGAGCTTTGTACTGAAGCATGCATGAAGCTTTTGAGGAAGAAAAAGTAGAGGAGGCAATTACTGTGTTTTCATAAAAGAAGGAAGATGGAGGAAAAAGAATACATATCTTTTTCTCTAGCATCCTCCGGAAGTAATTAAGGAAGGGAAATGGGATAAATACCCAAACAGAACCCTAGCTATCTTAATTAGGTTAATTAATATCAAATTACACCCTTTTAAGGATTTAGCACATATGTTAACACACAACTAAACTCTACTACACATTCTTAAACTACTTAACGCACAAAACACTGACTAGATTAGGTTAAATTTCATAATCAAACGCACAAATTAAATACACAAAACATATTTACATAGTATCTAAGTACTAATTTGACACAATTACACTAAGTAAATTGTGTTTCGACAAAATACTCATTTTACACTTTGAAACAGACACACACACATTTTTTTTTTGAAAGGAAAATATAATATTACAAAAAGGGGAGAATCCAGCCATTCTCCAATGGCTCACAAAAACGGATTCCACAGAAAGCAGAATCCGTGCACATACACAAACAAGATAAACATAACAAAACATATAAAATAAGCAGGCGGGTAATAGACTAGCGCAAGCTAATCAACAGACACTACAGAGGGAGCCTCAGCAGACGGGCATCAAAGCGATGAGCGGCGATGAATAACACTAGCTCCACGAGACACCAGAAAAAAGATGAAGCAACGCACCGGCACCAGGCCTCTCAAAAATGGAACTAGCGAAGATAGAGAAAAACCAGTCTGATGGCCCAGAGCATGATAAATCCCTGGGCCACAAAGTCCGACTAATCCAAGGAGGCAAGCAAAGGCATAGAAAAGTTTTCGAACTCCTGATCCACTAAAGGCTCCAGATGCTCTTTCTCCAGGCAGTCCACCTAGGATGAAGAAGCTCTAAGTAGACCTAACAAACGACATAAGATCGAAAAGGAGGGGCGGGTGGAGAGTAATTGATAAAATCAGATGGACACAAAATCACAAAAGCAAGAAATCAACCAACACCCGTCCTGGGAGTGTTCGTTACGGATGAAATATCAAAGGTAACAGCCAATCTCCTAGAGTGGGAACCAAAAACACCACTGAAAGGCCTACCACGGAACGCTAGAAACAGATCGCTCCTAACTTTTCGGATAATGGTAGGAGGGTCCATAGACACTTCATCGAATACTGCCTTATTTCGCGAGCACTAGATGTGCCAGCAGATCAGACAAGGAACCAGACAAAGAAGGATCGATCGTAAAAATTTACCTGATACGCCGAACCACCAGAGTTTCAGTGAATCTTCAATCGAGGTTACATTACCTCGGTAACCCATCAGATTCCTGAAGTAATTCCAAACAGCCCTGGCACAAGACCCAGTGAACAACAAATGAAAAGCTGGTTCGGAGCATCCAGAACACCAGTACCTGCATCTAGACACAAAAGGAATGCCTATTCACTGAAGGTTCTCACCTATAGGTAAACCATTATATAAGGTTTTCCACATAAACATAGAGACCTTCGGTGGAATACAGACATCCCAGACGAAGGAGAAAATATGGAGATGTAGGCTCGGAGTCCGCACTGAATTCCACGCCGCCATAAGCGAGAAGGGACTGCCATCCCAAATGGGACCACCCCCATGAGCATCCGTTATGACCTTCACGGACTGCATCCTTTTCCACGTCTCACTAGCGTAGGACGGGATACTGGTGTAATTCGTATTTGCCAACCTATGGTACTTGGCGTGAAGGAACGTTGCCCAGAGGGAATGTTCGCTCCAAATTTCGCTCAAACCTTACAAGCTAAGGCCAAAGAAATGTCCTTAGGGTTTTGGAGTCCCAGGCCTCCCTCATTTTTGGGACGACAAATGGAGTTCCAAGAGATACAGTGGTGGCGAGAAGCATCATCTTTGGATCCCCAGAAAAGGAAGAAGCCAAGGAACGGTAAGCGCGAAAGATGGAAGCGGTGGGAGTCATTGCAACAAAGATATGAGATCCAATAGAGTCAAGAACACACATATATAGGTTTATGTATATGTATATGTATACAGACAACAACAAAATTGTTGTATACTTCATTGACTTAGCGAATAAAATTAATTAACCACAATAAACATCACAAAACCCCAATATTGATTCATAATCAATATTTATATTCCTAATTGATTACAATTCAATTAACTTACAGATTGTTGCTATTAATGTTATTAAATTACAATTAATAACTGTAGAATACTAGAGATGTAGAATATTAGAGACCCAAGCAAGTATTCCTAAAACCAATTGGTAATAGGAACAACGATCTTATAGTATATATACATGAAACATGACACAAATTGTTCAATGTGGGACAAGACTAACACCACTCCTGCACATGTGACACATGTGCCGAAACCAAACTCTGATACCATGTAGAATACTAGAGAACCAAGCAAGTGTTCCTAAAACCAATTAGTAATAGGAACGACGATCTCATAATATATATACATGAAACAGGACACAAATTGCTCAATGTGGACAAGACTAACACCAACCATGCACGTGTGACACAATTGGTCAAGATGTGCCCAAGTCGCACGAGCCAAAAGGGTGCTCTGATACCATTTAAAATAGTAGAGAACCAAACAAGCGTTCCTAAAACCAATTGGTAATACGAACAATGGTCTCATAGTTTATATACAAGAAAAATGTCACAAATTGCTCAATGTGGGGACAAGACTAACACACCCCTGCACGTGTGACACCACTAGCCACGACGTGCTCAAGCCACATGAGCTGAAACCAAACTCTGATACCACGTAAAATACTAGAGAACTAAGCAAGTGCTCCTAAAACAATTTGGTAATAGGAACGACGATCTCATAGTATATATATAAGAAACAAGACACCAATAGCTCAATGTGGGACAAGACTAACACCACCCTTGCACGTGTGACACAATGCCCAAGCCTCACGAGCCGAAACCAAGCTCTGATACCATGTTGACTACTAAAGAACCAAGTGTTCTTAAAACCATTTGAAAATAGGAACAACGATCTCATTGTATGTATACAGGAAACATCACACAAATGGCTCAATGTGGGACAAGATTAACAATAACAACCTTCCAAATTCTATTTTACATCTTGGCAAATACACAATATATCATTCTTTAAAATTTTATAACCAATTCCAAACACAGTTTAAAACTCAAATCTTAATTTATTTTGCTTACAATTAAAACATGTAGCCACAATTTAATAATTATTCCAACCAACAGTTTATTATTAAATATTGAAAACATTTTTTTCTTCTTAAATATTGGTTGCTAATCAATACTATATATTTCAATTTTCTCCTTAATCAATAAGTTACAGTTTATAAACACACATTGGAATAAATTACTTATTGAATTAAAGACATTTAATTTACACCAAGCACATTAATAATGAAAACCACAATTTCCCTATTTTCTGTATATAAAATACTATACGAGTTAGGTTCCCGAACTCACATATTATTCTTTCTAGACTTAAAATATAGGAAACACACACAATGGTATGTTTAGCCCGGGTACCCAAAAATCCGGTTGTTACATCCGCATATGAAAAATGGATTAATATTTGATTCGAAAAAACAAGTAAGGATGCGATTACGACGAAAATTATTCCTTCGGTTTTTATCAAAATTTTAGTTAATATTTTTTTTTAGTATAAAGATATACATATGTTTATTTTTTGATTAAGATAATAATTCTTATTATATGAACTTAATGTACATTAATTGTTCAAAATTATTTAGTACCATTTTATTTTGTTTATTTTTTATACTTTTATAATCAGTGAGATTGGAAAAGGTTAGTGTTATTCCAAAATTTTATATTTATTGACTTATCGAATAATTAGCGGATACGATAATTATCAGACATCCGATTAGGGATGGCAATGGGGCGGGTCTAGGGCCCAAACCCGCTTGACCCGCCCCTGTTTTGACCCATTTAGACCCGCCCCATAGGGTCTTCGGGGCGGGTAGACCCACGACCCGCTTTTGGAGGTCCGGGTCTAGGGTAGGGTCTGGGGCATGGCTAACCCGCCCCAACCCGACCCGCATGATCGAAACATCATTCAAACACTTTATAACTATAACTATTACTTGTTAATCTTCTTAGATTTACATGGTTATAACTTGAATATTATATTCTTTCAATTGACAAACTATAAAATTTTCATTGTATTAAGTGGCATCAATGATAATCATACAATAACAAATGCATACATTTTGAACTATTATCTTACAACTCATTTTATAATATTCTCTTGTCATTGTGAACACATTATAATATGCATATAATTTATCATTTAGTGATAAAAAAATATAAATATATAAATTTGTGTACACTAGAACATAATATCACCGGGTCGCGGGGAGGGTCGGGTCTACCCTGACCCGTACGGGTTTCAGGTACGGGGCGAAATTCCAGACCCGCACCGGGTCTACGGGGCGGGTCTGGGGCGAGGTTTAAAAAGTCCGGGTCGGGTCTGGGGCACGAGAAACCCGCCCCAACCCGCCCCATTGCCATTCCTACATCCGATATTTGATAATAATTTCGAATGCAAATGTAGATATGACACTGTCTGTCTTTGAAAATATCAATTCATGTACTTATTTTTTAAAAAAAAAAATTGATAATAGTGTATAACTTTTTTTTTTCCATATCTAACGTTATAATGAAAAACGAGAAAAAATTATATTTTGTTTTGTGTGTGAACGCCTTAACCGATAAAATGGCGCAAATTTCCTTTCCTGTTGCGTGCATAGTACTGGTACAGTCGTATAGATGAGAACAATAAATAAAGGACCTGGAGTTGCGGGTGCAGCACCTGTTTCGGACTGGTGTTTAGCACATGAAAAACTCTGCTGTTTCACTAAGTTTCCTCTACCTACTGCACTATTTTATGTTAGCAACTTAATTAATCATTGATTACTGCTTAAAATTGACAATGAACGGACTTTATGACACTGCTGAATCATACATAATCATACAGCGGCTTATTTTGGCAATGTCCTCTGAGCTGTCAAATGTTCTATTTTGATATTCCAGAAGAACTAGACGTTAGTAAAGCTTTTGGTATTTCGGGTTAAACGTGGGTTGCAAAAAATAATAGTAGTATAATACTATAAAATCTAGATTTTAATTATTATTGAAATTGAAATTAAAATTGAATTTTTATTGTACAACACACACACAATGGGTTCGACACAATAAATATATTATAAACTATCATTGTTGTCGTTTATACATACATGGTATGGTATACATTGTGTACCTTACATTTCTTTAAAGTAAAATAATAATTTTATTGATCTTACGACCGACTATGAGCAATATTCTATATGTCTCATACCATAAAATATGAGAATATTGCCTAGTATATAGGCCATTAGGCATCCTTCCCTTACAAGCTAGCTTTTGAGGGTGAGTTCTACCTAATAAGCCGTATCATATTCTTATTGAAATTGGTATATTACAATTATTTTAGATGAATTACTAAATATTATTTAATTTATTTCTTTTATATATGTTAAATTTAAAATTATATAATTAGTTAAAATATGTTGACTTAAAGAGTAAATAATATAAATAATTTGAAAAGGATTTTGTATAAAGATTACAAAGATTTTAAATGTAAAGTCATTTGAAGTTGGAAATAATCATTGTTTGTGTACATAAATTACCAATTTAACTTTGTTATTCAAGTTCAACGAAGACTGCTCAATATCCTACAAGTGCTGAGATGATTATAGAAGTCAACATTAGAAACAAGACATTAGCACATATGAGGGATCACACACTTTAACTCATACATCTATCAGATGTAGTATACCCATTCGATGGTCATAAGGGTCAGTACCAATCTGATGATACATCCACTTAGGGCCCAAATTTATGTGGTAATGTCGTCTTTAGTCCAAGGTTCTTTTCGCGAAATTTCAATGCAATCTGAATTAGTCTTTGTTCTCTTTAAGTAATTTGTACTCATGGGATCCCTAACAATCTGATTAATGTAATTAACGAAATTCAGCAATTAAAGCTAAAATGTTTTAAATGGACATAGGCAATTCATGACCGAACCCTATAAACCTATGTGATTTCTATTGTTGCTTCCTTTTAATTTCTTCATTTTAATTTTAATTTCTTCAAATTTCTTTTTTTACACCTCTCATCTTGAGTGTTTGTAAGATTATCGGTGTAAACATTTTGGTTTTTCACTGAGAACTGAATGCTCAGTTTCTTCTGGATTCCATCTTCTTTGGAAGGCGTTGGTATTCATCAATCGATCGAGTTGCTAGAAATTTCATGGACTGGAACACATCAAACTTTTGTGAGGCCGAGTTTCGACAAAACTCAAACTCATTCAAGAATGGATAGTGCAATTCGGTACGTGCAAAATATGAGCATCAGCATAATCAAAACACAAAAAAACTAACTCACACCGAAAACAAGACATGATAATAAGTATTGACTAAATAAACTACCTTAATAATAAATTGTCACATCAATACCAAGCATGAGAGAATAAGAATATAAACCCAAACTTGAATACTTGCAAAGACCCGTCTTCCCCAAGATAAATGTGAGAGTTGTTGTGAGAAGGGAGGTCAGAACAAGTCCTGGTGAGTAAAAAATGCATAACACTGTTTATAATACACAAATGCATCCTGTTTGGTTGCATATGTCCAACGAGGCTAGTAATTCTAACCTAACCTTGCAAGTATTACACATAACGATTAACACTTCCAAAAGATAATTTACTGCAATATACTAAGATATAACTTTTATGTGTAAGCATGAAGTCTTCAAACCACCACCACACTAAACGATACCGAAAATTAAGAGGTGGGCTTCAAGCTAATTAATAGCCTACTAATAAAAGAGATGGGTTATATATATATATATATATATATATATATATATATATATATATATATATATATATATATATATATATATATATATATATATATAACAACTTACGAACTCACTCGCAATATCTCTACTACTAATAAGGTAAATTCGTTACACTAAATTACTTGACGTATTTTTGAAATACCTAAACTATCCTTGCTACTCAATTAGTTTTATGTTCCTCGGTGGTTTTTAATTTCGCCTACTCCAACGTCCCATCTCTGATGGCGACCATCGCCTTCTATTTTGCCTACCACACTCTCTCCTTCTACATAGATCCACTCTCAATTCTACGTATATCTCTACCGGGAACCCTGGGTTCTCTACACTCTCGATTCTACGTATACCGCAAACCCTAGATTTTCTCTGCTCCTTTAAATATTTGTAATAGCTTCGGTCGAAGTTCTATCTGCTCTCCATCGTCTTCTCCGCTTCCCCAAATGTCTTGCGCTAATTTAGATTGGCTGAAACGCAACTCCAAAACAAGCATTCAACAACTGGATGCTTTTTCCAATAAGCTGAACCAAACGAATTCATTCTGCCTAGTAAAAGATTGATTACAAATGCTTCTCTTCTTGCTGCTTCGATGGATTTCGAGCAATACATTTCTAGAAAATCATGAGAATTATCAGAAGGTAAATTGATTTTTTTTTTTTAGAACTGTGATCGATTTTGATTTTTGGTTTAATATTTATTGGGTTTTCATAAATATTGGATCAAAATATAAGTTTGAACTAATTTGCAACTTCTTCAGAGATAACAAGTAGGTATAATCAAGGGAGAAGATTAAATGCTTGCAAATGAAAGTTAGATGTGAACTAAGTTCGGTTTATTTTCTTATTTTCTTACGTTATTAATCTTTTTTCATACAGCCTAAAAATACTAGAGATCTAACATGTCTTGCATAAAAGACTTGGACTTCATACATGGAGAATTTGGAATATAGTGGCTGAGTGCGCGAATGGAGATAAACTGACACAATCTTAATACATACTATCAATCATCTCCCCCCTGAAGCCTAGGGTTTCTAGAAAAAATCCAGCTTTGTTGCATAACGTTTTATAGTGTTGTGCAGTAGTAGTGACTTGAACTAATGCATAATGTTTAATTGTTTCAGATAACAAGAAAGGCATACACCATGATCTTTTGCAAATATAGCTATTGCCTGGTGAATTTATTCCTATGATTTTATTTAGAAGAAATTCTCCATAACATTAACAAAATCAATTGGGAAAAAAAATGATTTTTGTTAGTAAAAGGGCAATATTTTAGGGAAGATAACGATAACTCAAGAGGAAGTATGGCATACCTTTAAAGTAATCTTTATATATACTTACCTTTTGATAATCGCTGAAAAACTAATTTTCCAATATTTCTGAATCTATATATATATATTTACCTTTAAATAAATGGAAGGGAGTTTGTGCACTGTTTAGATTCTCTCTCTCTCTCTCTCTCTCTCAAACACACACACACACACACACACACACACACACACATATATATATATATATATATATATATATATATATATATATATATATATATATATTCTTCCTATCAACAAGTTTTAGTGACTATATAAAGAAGAAAAATATGGTCAGGTCAGTACATCGGTACAAGCATGCAAACTAAATATATTCAGGACACAATATAGGAAATAAGTGAAAGAAATCATTCGAGAATTTTAGCAATTCGAATGTATTAACAGAAATAAGAGTTGGAAGATAATAGGTTGTAAGTAATTGATCATGGATCAACGCAAATGGACACAAATGTTAGTTATGATTGAGAAAAACCTGTAGCAAGAATTAGAGTTTTCCTCGGTTGATGTAACAGATACTTTTCATTTTAGTTTGATATGGCCCTTGCATGGCATATGAAGTCTCAAATCCACCATTCACACGAAGAATCATACGAGCCCACATGGTTTTTATGCAAGCACGTGTTCAACAGTACGGTTTTTAAAATCTCCAAAAGAGAATATTGTTTTCTTTCATATCCTGACCACTGCACATAAGGAATCATATCATAAAGGCATATATATGCAGTAAAATCTACTTTTGAAAATACTTCATGGCTTATAGCTAGCCACTGGAAAACTCAGAATGGCTCACTTAAATATAAAGTTTTTGGACCATGTGATGTGTTTAACTTAGAATCAAATAATGAAGACAAGTTGAATTTCAGAATGGCTCACTTAAATCACGTAAGTATTTGCTTGAACAACTTATGTGGAGCTAACATCAAGCTGCTTTTTTTTGGTACCCAACGTACATTATATATACATAGACAGAGAGGGTTTTAATAAGTTTTGATCCACACTTTGTATTTCATTTCAGCTTGCATATGGTTCAAGCTAACCTGGATTGTAAGACGCAAATCTGTCACTTCATTTATTATAGAGTATTAGCTGCGTTTCAAAGTTAACATAAGTTTCCATACTAATCTAATAAAAAACGACTTTTGGAAAGATATCTTTTAATTTACTTAAAGATGAAAATCAAGTATACACTAGATTTTTTATTTGACAAATGACATTATATTCCAAAGAAGTGATTATTAATGAAAAGAGGTAGTTTTTGTTGTCAATTTGATTGATTGGAGTTAATGGAATAGAATTTTCTTCTACAGAATATTAGCACTATATCATACTTTATACTTGATTTCATTATTTTTCCCCTATAGAGCATGATTTATATGGACCTTTATAACAACAAACAATTTGATGGAGGGAATCCTTGTTCACACATTATCTTATCGTTTATTTCTTATTAATTTTATTTGGCACAAACTATTTGAAGAAAGAAGCATAACATATATTGTCTCAGCATTTGTTAATTTTATTTCATTTTCTTCGTTTGAAGCCAATGAGCAATTACCGGGGTGTTTGATTCAATGGAAGAAAAGAAAAGACAGTGAACCACTGCAGTAATAATTAATGCTTAGCTCATTAATATGGATGTCACTTTTGGCATGAGCAGGTACTGATATATACATGTCATTCATATCGTAACTTCATTCATTACTATCATGATTATTGGCAATTTTTGGTTCCTTTTAGCAAGCTAATATTGAGTTTACAGTGGCTAAAGATGTTCTTGAAGGCGTAAATGATGAAGTATTAATATGTCTTATTGTATTGTTTATACTATTGTCTATATTGGTTATTTGTTCAAACGAGTTTATTTTTAACAAAAATCATAGAACCTTCAAATGAGATTTTTTTTTTTTCCAGTCCTGTACTACTAAAAGCTGCAGTGAAATAATTTTTATACAATGCTATATACAAAGTAAAGAAAATGTTTGTTTTACTTGGAAGTAAAGATTCGTACTTCAAGTGAAGGAAAATGGGTACTATAATTCTGATTTAATTGCTTTCTATGACTCATATTGACCCAACAATGCTATATACCTTACTATATTTCAGATTTTGTTTACCTGAGTTTACTTTCTTATCTTTGTGCAAGTCAATCACTTCCAAACTCGATGTGAATGGATTCAAATGGCTTCAAGATAAGAAGATCAATGCCAAATGTGCAATTGGAGGTGGTGGTAATTCTAATTAATAGGAGCCTAACTTCTGCATCCAAAGGAGAGAACATACTCAGGTTGTAGTTTTGAGAGTTTCCATTACTAATGGAGTGCTGGAAATTGAGTTTGCATCATTTCCAATTATATTGAAATATCCAAGGAAATCGCTTAAAGAATGATAGCAATTGCATGAAAGTGAGTTATTTAATTATTACCTTCTACTTCCATTATCCAGTTTTTCAACTTCTTATATTTTTATTATACATATGCCATGGTTATTGGAGTTGTTAATGAAATACATTAATTAAGAGATTATGCATTCAATTACTGACATTATGCGCCATCATTAAGGTCTTGGTCTGGCTTATGACGTAGGTGAAATTTTCTGATGCAATGAAGTAGGTGACCCTCCGGAACTGTTCTTATGATGTAAAAAGCATGCCTGTATTTGAGATCTAGCTTTCGGATTTGGTCTGTATATAGAAATGGACTATGATTTTAGTCCACGTTTCCTTTGTATTAAAAAAGGTAACAAGAGTTGGGCCCTTTTATGTATTTGACAAACTGATGATATTATGTATTAAGATTATTTTTCTCGTATAAATGAGTTTTTATACATGAGCATAACACTGTTGATGATGTAGGCTAGCGGGGCATACCTCTATATGGATGGCTATTGAGAGTCTAGAGAGAGGGGGGTGACTGTCATGGATGTCCTGATATTTTTGGTCATGTTCCAACTTATCACACTGTTGAATAAACCTAAGCGCAATACTACCATTTTTCTATTTACTTATTTATTTGATGTAGATTTCATCATGGGATATTTAGACGGGTGCATAGGAAAAGTTTATTTATATATGGCGAAATACTTTGATTTTTTCTTTTTTTCATATTTCTTATTGAGATGCAACGAGAGTGAAAAAGGAAGGGATAAAAGATATATGAATCAGTGTTGATGTTGATTAAAATTTATGTTCCAGACCCTTTTTTCTTTCTTTCTGTAATGTTCTGACTAACTACAAATCATGAATAGCAACATTGTATTGCTTAGTCGGGATGGCCTCCTCCATATCTCAGTTTAGTAACTATTGGGATGATATATTTACTACATTATATTTCTGATAAAAGACATCTGTTTGGTTGTAATTTAGCCATGTAGGTTGAGGAAAGGGCATTAAAATTGCAATTTGTAAAAACTTTTATTTTAAATTTATTAATAGCTACAAGTAAGGAGTTTTTGTATGTACATTGCAAGCAACAAGAATATTTTCATGATGTATGGAGTTATTATATGATGGAACCGAACCATGCACTGGGTTATTACATGATGGAAGATTCTTAGATATTTATATTTAAATCTTTTTTCTAATAAACAATTTGGCATTTGAACACCTGCTTCCTACATACAAAATTATATACGAATTTTGCTCTTCGGATTAATGTCCTCTTTTGAGAATTTTGTTCATAGGAAACGACAGTTGCAGGGTAAGGCCTTGAAATATGAACGGTGGCCTTGAAATATGCACGTTGGTGGCACAAAGAAGGAAAAAAAACGAAACACCATCGGTCTAATATTAAGGACTAGGAGCTTCTTTCAATAGGTAGTTTTACATATATATTTCCACTTTGATATAAATAAAAGTTATAAATACTCTCATTATATGCAAATAGCATAATCGATGTAGATTATGCCATTAGGTGAAAGATCTGAAATTCAAAGCGTTGATCATAGTAGGGGCAATAAAAAACCTAATAAGGTAGAAAAAGAAACGTTATCACTTTCACATGATTATCATTTATTTAAATGTTTAACTACACAATAAATGTATTTACACGAGTATTAATATAATATCAGAACGTAGAGAAAACATCGATAAATTAACTTGACATAAGCTCATGAACAAAGTACTTGATAAAATAATCGCTTTAAACAAAAATTGGTAAATAAAACATTATTGTTTGTTATAAGTTGGAATTGACTATTCATGTTAACAAATTTATGAGGCAATTCAAGTGCATTGGCTATGAATGTGTTGATATGGTAAGCGATCATTTCACCGGTTCTATTGTCATCCTTTTAAATAGCCATGCTATAAAATATGGCTCGACAATTAAATGCAGGTCCACCTAGACGTGCATATATTCTCATATCATATAAGGCAGATTCCTTCGAACACTTAAAGGCCATAGGCGGATCCACTGATCACTTCCTAATATAAATTAGAGGATACTAGCTGCTTAGTCCTACTAATTCAAAGTTGTCGTAATCACGCATATCCCCAACCCCGCAAAAGACCAGAGATAGTAAGAAGTCACTTATTACCTACAAGCTAGGTAGACGACTAACCGTCATTTGTTAGTATTTCTTGTAGATTTTAAATTGTGTCTTTTTACTTGTAAAGAACAAAAGGGCTAATTTTAGAAATCAAGCAAAAGTCCCAAACAATACCAAATACAAATAGATTTATAATTCTCTTAGCAAACTGCACAAACCTTACAAATTACACCTAGTCCTACAAATCTGGAATACATAAAGGCACAAATTTATAAACATTTAGGGATTGATTTCCAAATTTAGGATGTTCACAATAAATCCAAGACATAAAAGAATTATAGGCAAGAAATGAATACTATAACTGAAAGCCTACAAACATATATCAAATTTATAACATATAAATTCATATTAACACCAATGAAGTAAATATGATATTATTAGGCATACGGATTCATATTAACACCAACGAAGTAAATCTGATATTATTAACAATGAATAAATTTCCTACTCACCTGAAAGTCATTCCAAATACAAATCTAAGCACAACTTTTAGGCTTATATTTCCAAATCCCTATAGATTTATAGTATGTATAAAAAAGGGATAGGTAGACATATTTAGATTTATAGATCTGAAAAAGAATTAAAAGAAAGAAAAAGGGAAAGAGAAAATACCTAATACTCTAAATCCATTCTTTACTCATATATCTAGATTCATCGTCTCCAATTCTTATTTTGTTTAAAAGAAATTTGATTTATATTTTAGAAATTTTGGAAGAGATTGGAGAAGTGGAAATGGCTGAGCTTCGCTGCAGCCGCCGGAAAATATGGACAAAGAGTAGAGGGTCTAGGCCTTTATTTATAGGCGCTAAACTGGCCCTAAACCGTTGATTAGTTTTTATAAAAATCCATCTGTTTATATTAAAAATATATAACTTAGTACCCTTTCCACCACAGGAAGCTGTGGGCAACAGGTCGTAGGGGAGGTCAACCGCCAGGTCGACCCCCAAGTTGACCACTTGGTCGACCTGCCTTCTGCGGAGGTGGGGTGAGAAATGGTAATATTAATTACCTATTATATATATTGTTGGTTAATTATTTATTTCCGTTTTCGTATTTCATTCATAACTTTTACATACGGACTCCGTTCATGAAGTTCTAAACATGAGAGTTGACAAGAATTCTTTCACAAACGCAACGATGCATGTTTCATGGTCAAATTCCATCATTTTCTCAAATTTCATTTTTGAAATATAACTAAATAAATAATTTAACCGATGTCAAATTCCGAGGTGTTACATTCTCTCTTCCTTAAAAGAATTTTTACCAATGACTAAGTAATGGTGCTGTCACCTAATTTTCCTATTTTACACAACCAATTTGTGTACATTTAATTTTCCAGCCAGACACGCACATGTGCACGGTGTACATAATGAGTCACAACCACAAAATATATATGCATAATGATTCTACGTAGGATCCTTCTATATATATGCATTTTTTTGAAATTTTTGCTGAAATCATGATGCAAACATCCTAAAATATACTGACAGTTCTATATGACTGCAACATTTTGAAAATATTTTTCGCCCAATCCCCTGACATGACTACGAATATATGTGTGAAGCAATTAATTTTACATCTAAATCCTAAAATCCAACATGTCAACGCATCTAAAATCATTTCCTATTCATTTCTCCTATGCTGGAAAACGAAAACTATAATGGAGAATTCAATGTTCTTACTGCTTATAAATATTCCTGTTCTCATCTTACATTGGAATTTAACCTCACCAGCCCCAAAATAATCCAAAAATTTTCATATATAGACTGCAAAGGAGGCTTAAAATAAGCTATAAAACGTAGAAGAATTATATAATAACATGCACGCATCGTCGACAAGGTATGAAAACAAGGTTTCCAAGGAGGAAGCAGCTTTTTCCCTGTTATTGTTGACTTTTGTTAACGCATCATCGCTCCTATTGCACTGCTAAAAACTGTAAAACTACCTAAATAGAATCTTTTCTACGCTTCACATATGAACACAAAATCGCACTCTACAAAAAAAAATCTGCTTCTTAAAACTTCATGTTTTTTGGTAAAAATTTGATATAACACGCAAATGCACATTCTTTCACAACAAAAATTTAAATTTGAAAATTCTGAACCTTTTAAAAGTTCTTTTATTCAAACTACATTTACCAAAAGTTTCAGAAATTGCTTTGCGAAAACTTAAGTGGCTTAGGGCACATTTCAACGTGGATGGATGTCGGTTTCGCAAAAGATGTGCAAACCGAAGGCACATACAAGACTAAAAAATAGGTTATCCATAGAAAATGCTCAAGCCCAAAGATAAATTTTAGCTTCTAAGTTACATGAACAAAATAATAATAATACCCATGATGAAACAATGCATAACCTGTCCTTCACTAAAATTTATTTATCGTAGAATTCTATTGTTTCTAGCTTTAAAATAATTGTTAGTTAGATAAAAACAAGATTTCATTTCCAATTATACTTATAGATAAACACAAATGATACAAAACATTTTCAGATGACAAAATCTCATTACATCATTGTATGATTTTACAAAAGCAACAACACTAACAATTACAAACATGAACTACCATAAAGTAAAATGTTGGTTAGAGAAATGGTACTACCGACACTGAAGGAAATGCCTATGGACTACGAGAAGGTCGAGCTCCGCAACTGAAACTTGATTCGTTATATGTCCTTGCCAAGATCATAGCAAGGAAGAGATACAACCTATCTCACGCGTCTGTCGACGCTGATCCCTACTAACCTCACGGAGCTCAACCTGAATCTAGTGAAGTGCAACAAGCTTGGGGCTCTTCTAGTCTGCTGCGCCTGGCTGCTGCTGCTGAACTGGAGAAATAGGTGTTAGAACTAGAGTGGGAGTAGCTTGCAATTGAATATCCATCCTCCAAAGAGTTGCACGATCTATGGCGACGTGGATCTTCCTAATCACGCTTCCCCCGCTAAGATTTAACTCAAGATGTCGAAAGACATAGGTGAGAAGATGGCTATATGGAAAGTGTGCCCTTGGAGTGCCAGCAGGAGGCTCAGCAAAGTGGATCATCGAGCCTAATTGATGGCTATGCTGCCAATGATAGCATAAATGGCTTTGTGGCATCGAACGGTAGATCTGCTCAAGACTTCCTAACTTGGGAATAATGTTGTGTTGGATGATACACACAACTACACGGGCGATGGGTCACAAATTTTTCATGTCCCATACATCGACAACTCTAACAAAGATACGCTTAAGGATCTGAGGGTCGGTCATGTCAATAACATCCAAATTCGCTCTGGCATGAATCCTTGAAATTTTAGACAAATCCTGGTCAATAATCTTGATGGTGGTTTTGTTCACCTTTGACCGAATCAAGCTGGCTCCCGCATCAAAATCGGCATCCATTTATGTGTCCAAAGGATGAATATAGCGTGGATAACACTCACGCTCAAAAGTCTCATAGTGCAGGATCGATGTTATGTCTGCGATTATGAATAGCCCCTCAAGGTGGAAAGGATAAAATCAATAAATTTCACCGATGGCTTTGGTGAAACTTGTAGCTTGTTGTTTCAAAATAGGAAAAATCTTTATCTCGCTACGGTCTACCCATCCGGCATCTTGAGGTGTGAGACCAGAGTGACGCATAATGATATTGGAGGCTCAAGGTGGCATCATGGAAAATCGATAAATCAAGGAAGAATGTATAGATCTGGAGTGTTGGAGGGGTTAATCTACTGTGCAAGAGTTTTGTTGGTGATTGGAGGTGAAATGCAACTTGGAGGCTTTAGTTTGAAGGTTGGAAAATGGTGGAAATTAGGTTCTGCGACTGCAAAATAAAGAGTAATGAAGGAAATGAAGGTCTCAGTTTATAGGAAACAATTTATATCACTTCTCAGGTTCAGGTCACTCCCGATCAGGGAGGGTGCTTGACCTGGATATAGGAGGTCGGTTGACCGCCACCGATCGACTTCCTCCCTATAAATGGACATGGTATAAACATGAACCCAAAAGGGTCGGTTCGAATAGAAAAAAATAAAACAAAAAGGTATCGCCTTCCCAAATCCACCGGGTTTTTCGTGCCAATGTCCACCATTCATCGAGTCGAGAAATAATTTCCACAATGCTACTCAATCACATCGAAACACTGCGATCAACAAATAAACGAATTTCCAAAGTATATTAAGTTAGAAATTCGAATTAAATTTAATATAGATTTACCCCCTTTTATAGCTGATAAATCAACAAATGATTTAAGAAATAGAATACTCCAAGCTAAGCAGAATATTTCCTTAGTCCAATCGAGAGAAAATTTAGAAAATGTTTTCGAAATTCAATTTTATTTATAAACTGAGGGTCTCGTACTATAATTTATAGTGTTATTATTTTTGTTTCTTTTAAATCAAAATTTTATTTGCATAAAATAAATCTTTTTGAAAAATTATTTAAAATCTTTCAGACCCTTTTTCTTTTCTAAAACAGCTTTAAAAATAAAAATTCTCCTGATTATAAGACCAAAAACTCAAAGGAATAGTTTCTGAGAAAAGAATATCAGAATTGCCAAAACAAAGTATCAAATGGATATACCTCATCATTTTGCTTTTAGACTAATACAATATATTAACATGGATTTCCCGTTTAACTTCAAAACCATGAAAAGGTTTTTAATTGGAACTACTAAACGAAACCAAAAACCAGAAATCGCGGCTTTCTCAGTTGTAGCTAGCTTTACGTCTAGTCATAAAGCTCAAGTACACGGGATTCACCTTATGCCGTCCTCATGCTCTTCAAGACAAATTTCCAATCGCACAATAGGGTAAATTGAGGTTGGCAAGAAACTCAACCTCAAAAATATTTTTAACTACTAGTCATCTTAAACTCATTTTTAATAAATAGGCTCATGACCACTTCATTGTCGAAATTATTTAGAATCAAGTGCTAGTTAAAGATCAAAGAAAAATATAAAAGAAAGTTTGGAAACATTCTCTCACTACATATTAATTTATTAATTCTTCTTATCGTTTAAACCTAGGCACTAATGCCAAATGTAACACCCTACACTTTTCTAAGCTCAAATTTCGACCAAAATCAAAACTCAAACCCATCCAAGCATGGATAGTATAATCTGATACCTGAAAACTATGGGCATGATTATAATCAGAGTACAATAAAACTAACTTACAACAGAAACAAGGTAAGATAACAAGTATCGACTAAGGCAAGTACCTTAATAGCGAATCACACATCAATACCGAGCATGAGAAAATAAGAACAAACTTGAATACATGCAAAGACCTATTTTCCCCTAGATAAACCTGAGAGTTTTTACGAGGAGGGGGGATCAGAACAACAAGTCCTGGTGAGTAGAAAATGCATAACACTATCTATAATATACAAATGCATCTTGTTTGATTTCACCCAAATCATATGTCTAACAAAGGCTAGTACTTCTAATCTAGCCTTGCAAAGAGTATGTGCGACAATTAACTACCATACCCAAGGTAACACTTCCCAAAGATAAATTATCATAATGTACCAAGATAGAACTTTTACGCATAAGTATGAAACCTTTAAACCACCATGCAAAACGATACCAAAAATTAAGAGGCGAGCTGCAAGCTACCTAATACCCTACTATTAAAGGAGGTGGGTCATATATATAGCCACTTATGACCTCACTCACAATATATCATATGAGGTGGATACCTACGACCACTTAAGACCTAAGATAGATTCATTGATCACTCAATACCTTATTAAGTGGTTTACAACATGCTAATATAAATTATAGGACACTAACTACTAAGTCCTACTAATTCAAGGGTTCCATCATTCACGCACATTGCCAACCCCGCATAAGGCGAGAGATAGTAATATTACCTACAGGCTAGGTATACGACTAATCATCATTTATGACCTTTCCCTGGTTACCCCCTATGGTATTATCTAGACAATCTTATTAGATAATCCCCAAGTCACTTAATACTTCCGACAGGATAGGAAAGCCTATGGTTCCTCCGTGGAGGTCATATAATATCTTATCCCAAGGCGGACTCTAACCCACTCACTTACTTCCTAGTGGAAGCAGACTATCGCGGAGATTACCTATCTCGCCCTAAATTTGTCATTTAATACTTCTTATTTATATAGAGGTGAGTTATTGGATCATTCAATAATTGATAAGGGCGGACCCTATGACTCACCCTTAAGGGGAGGGGTGAATCCAATCACTTAATACCAAGAAGTGGATTCCACTACTTAATCCTCTAATCTAGAAGTAGGTTTTGCTATCGAATTATCCCCTTTTGGTTTATTCTTTCAGTGGTGAGGCTGACCCTACAACCACTTAATATCTCAACGCTTGTAGTAAACCTTTAGGATAAATTCGCATTAGGCAATTAATTTTTACCACAATTTACTATGATCAATGATATCTCACATCAGTTGTGCATAATCCAACTACTAGAAAGTGTAAAATTCTATCGAATAACGTGACTAACCTTGCATCATTAACCTACTAAGACTAATCCTTATTTTAATAATAGTTACTGTTTCTAGAAATTAAAATAGAAATAAGATAAGGATGATTTCCTAGGATTTATAGTTCTAGGATATTTATTCATGTATTTACTTCTTAGCCTTAGTATTAACTATGGAAACAAATATCCAAATTTCTTATTGAATCCTCTTTAATTCAATTAATTATTATAATGGTCACATGACATTAATGACCATAACTATCATATTTCCAAAGGCCATGGACACTCAAATAAACCAGTTAAATTCCATAATTGTCAAATGTCATTAATGACCATAACAATCACATTTCTTAAGGCAATGGAAAACCTATTAAATGCCATTAACATCTACCTCTTATAATAAAATTAATTCAATTTATTTTAACTCCCATTTGTTTTATTATTGTTTTTTTTCTTTATTGGTTCTTACATATACATATATAATATAAATAAGTTTATTGTTTAAATTCCCCTAATCAGGGTTAGAACATCTATTCCTATTAATTTTTAAATTGTAACCGACTGACATTTATTTCCTTATTAATTTCCCTTACGACATTTATGGCTACAATCTTAATTCCCTTTTATTTATTAATAACCTTTGGAATTACAACAATTAACTCTACATTTATTGCTAATAAATATAGCGATTAAAAATATTTATTTCCATTCATTTCGGGAGCTACTCTTGTATACCCGTCATTAATGGAAAACCATTCGAATTCAAACATATAACACATGTTTACCTATTATTAATAATAACGTTATTTACGTATATTTTTGGACGGATATGGTTATAATATAATTATATGTATGTGTATATTTTTAGCACGATATTTATGTAGTTACTAATTATTTTAAATTCTTGTTACTTAACATTATATTCTAAACTAATGACTAGAACAATATTTTTGAGTTCTACCTTGTTGAGGTTCAAAATCTCACAAAAAAGTGTCGGAGAATGGGATTTTGATGACAACAACCTTGTTTCAATTAATATCATTATTAATTATAAAATATATACTAACATCTTTGTCCAGAATATATATATATATATATATATATATATATATATATATATATATATATATATGCGGGATATATAAGAAGGATATAAAATATTGAAGACTGTACAATATTAGAAATTGAAGATATCAAAGAATTCAAGACTCATGAGTATCAAGAATCGGAATTTCAAAAGCTCAAGATATCAAGTAATAGAGTCTAGTTTATATGTAAAACTCCGGTTAGCACTTTCAAATTCTGTTTTCAAACTCTAATTTCAAATTCCTTTTCAAATCAATTTCAAAGTAATTTCAAACTTCTAATCTAAAAGGATTCAAATTATTAAGATTTTACTTATGGTTTCATATATACATATATATATATATGTGTGTGTGTGTGTGTGTGTGTATGTGTGTGTGTTTATATTCTATAAAGATTTATAATAGATATGTTTTATAGTTTTACATCATATAATTTTATAAGTATGTTTATATTATATATCATTATGTTATATGTTTTAATACTTTAGAAACTTCATTTGAAACATTAGTTTTAATTCAAGAATTTCCAAAAATATATATTGGTTTTACCACTTGAAAAATGATTTTAAAAAACAAAATACTATGTATATGTTAACATACATAATTAAGAACGTCGACATATAACTGCCAGATTTTCAATTTTCAAAGGAAGTGTCCTTTCATTTGAAACGTTTTAGAAACGTTGCAACCTTTCGAACACTATAAATAGGGGTTAATTTTGAATTTTTTATAACTTCTTCTTCTCAATCTTCATCCTATCTCTAACCACCATTAATATACATTAATTTCTTGATTTCTACAATTATACTCTATCGATTTCTACTCAAATTATATCAAACGTCTTCTCTTCTTAATCTTTATCAAACACTCTCTGATTTGAAGCGCTATTGAAGAGTTTTAGGGCTGTTGTAATCATTTGGGAATTGTTTCGAAAAGGGTGTGTTCCTTTTAGCCTGTAAATCAAGGAAAATGAGCTGTGTGAACCTTGTGATTGTTTAATCAAGGGTGCTGGAATCGGTGTTAACCTTGTAGCCGTGAAATCATGGGTGTTGTAAGATTGATACTAGTATTAATAAAACTCTGCGCAATCCAGCGTTGCGTGGGATTGGATGTAGAAGTAATCTGGACCAGTATAAAATCTGGTGTGTTCTTTTTTTTGCATTATATATTTCTTATATTTGTGTTTGTGATTGTTTCTATGTTTTTGATCATTTCTGGTGTGATACTCATTGTGTGATTCGTATAGTAATTCAAGATTGTTTAAGTTTTCCATAATCTCTTTACAACGCTATTCATCTCCCATCTAGTGTTAGTTTTGCCTAAAGATCCTTAATCCACATCCTTAACAATTGGTACCAGAGCATAGGTTTTCAAAAGTTCATCATTTGAATTTTGGAAATATTAAATGGCAACCAACAATGGAATTGCTAATAACAATAGTTCATTCGTAAAGGGTCGGTCCACTATTAGAACCGTTATTTAATGGTAATAATTATTCATATTGGGCATATAGAATGAAAATGTATTTGCAATCCGTAGGATTAGACACTTGGAATAGTACACAAATTGAATATGTTGAACCCACCACTAATTTTGCACAATGGACTAATGAACAAAAGGTTGCTGCACAGTGTAATTCTAAGGCGATGAATTTGTTATTATGTTCACTAGATAGAAATGAATTTAATAGAGTGTCAGTTTGTAAATCTGCTTATGAAATATGGAGAACATTGCAAGTTACTCATGAAGGAACCAATAAAGTCAAACAGACCAAGATATCTATGTTAACTAATCAGTTTGAGTTATTTAAAATGAATCAGAATGGATCTGTCTCCGATATGTACTGCAGGTTTCAGGAAATCATGCATTCATTAATGGCTCTAGGAAAACCTTATTATGAGGAGGATCAAGTCAGAAAAATTCTCAATTCACTAACTCCAAAATGGGATCAGATAACACTGGCAATTGAAGAGGCAAATAATGTTAGTGAAATGAATATTGAGGAGTTAATAGGAAATTTGATGTCATTCAAAGTTCGGTTATAGAAAATAAGGGAGAATAAGTTGACAGAAAAGAAATCTATAGCATTCAAAGCAACAACTGACAATTCTGATTCAAGCAGTGAGGATGGTGAAGAAATTGCCATAATGATAAGGGATTTCAAAAAAATTCTAAGATATAAAAGGAGAAATAATTTTCCGAGAAATAATCAAGGAAGTTCGGGAAGAAATGATGACAGGTGTTACAACTGCAACAGAGCAGGCCATATAAAGAGAATGTTTCAAATCCAGATAAATCAAATCAACAAACAGATAATAATAATTAGTCAAAGAAGAGGAAAAGGGCATATGCAACAACTTTAAATGATTCAGACTCATCATCATCGAGCGATGATGAGCCAGAAACAGGAAATTCGAATATGTGCTTCATAGGGATTCAGAGTTCAAAAAATATTGAAGAAATGGATCTAAAAACCAGGTACGCCTTAATTAATTTTGATTGAATTGGTTGCATGGTAATTTTTGGGTGTTTTTGATTGCTTGCCTTGTTTGAATTTAAAATTTAAATTTACAAATTCAAGCTTGAACTTTAAAATTCAATTTTGAAACTTGAATTTTGAAATTCAAAATAATAATTATAATAAAATAAATAATAAATTAATTTTAGATGTTTGTTAGGATTAATATTATTTTAGGAAATAATAAACCTAAAAATATAAAACATTAAAATATAAAAACAAAGTTAAAAAGCAACATGTCTTTTGAAAACACACATATATGTTAACATACCAGAATAGACATGTTGACATGTATGCCAGTAATTGAAATTCAAATTTGAATTTCAAGAGTTTGAACATTTAAACTTCCCTCCATCTTTTCACCAACTCCCAAGGTCGGGAAAGGTGTCCTTATTTTCAGAGAAGTAATGACCATTCACTCTCTATTTATTTATCTATTCAATTCTATCCTCTCTACTTCTCATTCAAAATTCAAAACAATTATCTTCATTTTATTCTCTTCAAAAGTTATCTCCAAAGGCTTCCTCAAGCACAACAAAAACCATGAGATTGACCAAAACTCTCAAGGGTCATCTCTACATTGATCCGGAAGCTATTCAAGCCTATGTTGACTATATAGCAAACAGAAAAGTCAACACGGGAGCTTTCGCTATCATTGAAGATTTCCTTCTTATGATCTTCGTTCTCTTTTTCATAAAAATGAAGTTCTAAGTTTAATTAACTCTCGGGATAACGATGAAGTATGTTACCCGAATCTCGTCAAAATTTTTTACGCAAATTTAAATCGTGGCTTTTACGAAGGAAATGAGAATCAAGTTTGGAGTAGCGTTAAAGGCACACGAATCATTCTAGACTATGAAATTTTGGGCACCATTTTAAATTGTAACAGTACGGGCTCAGATTTTTCAGAATTTGGAATTGATGAAACAGATTTGGAAACTGTAACAACCCGAATTCCGATAGACCGGTTTTTATTTTCAAAATTCCAATCTATCGAAACTCAAGTTGTTGTGGTCTGGTATACTGCAGAAAAGACAGAGACATAAAATATGTCAGAGCTCAGAAAACATCTCACAACGGAATGGATAAAATATAATATAATCGAAGTATAGCCTTACCGTATTTATTAATAATACTGCCTAACAAGTATCTAAAGCTATAATGTCCCTGCCCCAAATCTAAACTGCGAGTATATTATGAGGAGGGGGTCAGAACACAAGTTCTGGTGACTGGATTTGAATTATACACTTTGGATAAACCTACATATACCGTTCAATCATATTTTCTTATTTATTAGGTCACTTGGGTTAACAACGCTCAAGGCTTACACACACGTCGTACCCATTTACTTCCCAGTGGACTAACCTAATATAGTATATATGTAGCTACCCCTCAATGCTGAGGTACACCCCATGGTACCCCACTCACACGGTCTCCACCATAATGCCACAGAAATGAACGCAGTCCCTCATCCTACGCCAGAGTGATGTACGCATCCCTACATAAAAATGTTACATTCCGCATATATCTGTCATTACAACGCTACGTAAGCGTACAAACTGCCATCGTCTATCGAATCAGACTTCATACCGGAGTAATGCCCTCAAGTCTACAATACACCACCTAGAGCCGACATCCATATATCTAGACTGTCCCACTTACATATCGTCAATTGTAGCTCGATGCCTTAACCGCACGTCCTCTAATGTGCACCGAGTTCCGTGGCAGGGCGATACAAGAAACACGGAACTTATTCGGGAGCTTTTCCATATTTGTACATGCCCGTCTTCCAGAGCCTCTATGTACATATATTCCTAGGGTCTGTTTTCACGGTGGCTATGGCCCCACCTCGGCCCCTCCCTCAACTAGTAAAGACTACAAGAGCTAAATGACTGCCCCTAAAAAAACAATCTAAACATCCACTTGGCGTCTTCCCTCAGCCACCGTACCCCGATAGTGAAAGGTGAATGGTATTTGGTTTTAGCTCTAGTCTTTTCGCATCCCACTGGCTGCCGATGACGGGTATCCGACGATCTACTATCCTTGTTGGTCGTAACCCTTCGCCTCCCATTGAGGCAACCGCCGAATCACCCTGGTGTCACCGCGTCACAGCATTCTGACTGCATAGCTACTTTTGTAGTCAAGACCCACCCACCTAGTAGTACGCGCAGACCCAACCTCTGCGAGCGCAGCCTAAACATCTGCCACCACACAGAGGACTACTAGGAGCACCTTACGTATCACAGGAAATCGCATGCTTCCCCTTCCAGTCCTTCAGAGCCGACAAAATAATCAGATAAATGTGCGCTCCCTCGTGCCTTATAACACCACGATGATCTACCCCGCTGGGTTGTTCACCCTCAAATGTGCGGACTGGTCCAAGCGCCTCACTTTAATTTGTTGTTAGACCCTATGTCTAAACATTCTTTTACGCGCTTGCCTTACCTCATCGGGTTTCCTTTTAACTTGGTTATTCTCATTCATATTGAATTCTTAATCAAGTTACCAAGTTCCTCTTGCTTATTAATTTCAGTTATATAACTTAACCCATTTAAGTTTATTAATAAGCCCACAACATGTTATTCCCTAGATTGTGGTCCAAGGTCTGTAATCCACAATCCCTTTATATTCTTGTTTTATTTTATTGTTACTATAACATGTTCTACTTAATACGTAATTAAGTATATCCCAATTCACATGTTTTCTATTTAACATGTCAGTCATTATTTATGATTAATTATAACTTATTTCATAAGTTTTTCTCATTCTATCTCATTTAATCATAATTCCATTTTACACCGTTATTACAACTTATCGTTGTTTACTTATTAACTTAGTTCTCTTAACTATGGCCAGTTAATAAGTTTCTCTACCCATTTATTATAACCTATGTTATAATTTCCTCTTGTCCCTAGGACAAGTCTAAACATGTTACTCTTATCAGCGGGTTTCAGACTTCCAAGTTTATAGATTACTTAATTTATAATTAAGTACAACCTCTTATATTTCATAAATTTCCCCCTTTTCTCAACTGGTTTCAGGTTTTCCCCATTTACTGATTTCTTAATTTACAATTAAGTGTCCCTTATCTCATTTCACTAGTTATCCCATTTCCTTACTAGTTTATTATAACCTAAGTTATAATCTTCACTTGTCCCTAGGACAAGTCTACTTATTATACAACATTCTCATTAACGTAATTTATTTATAATAGATGATTATCATTCCCCGTTTAAACCGTTTACTGTTGTAATCCATTATGCTTCATTCACTATAATATATGTTCCTTACTTTTTAAGGAAAACACTTCATACACCTTATCCGTTTGATTTGTAGAAGGAATCAGTGATTTATTTACATAACGTATTCCCATCTAAATCTGTGGTGGCAAGTAATTTCTTTCCTTTTTCTTACTTCTACCACAACTTGACTTAACCTCGTGTCTTAGTACCATTGCATGTTTTAATCATGCACTTAGACCCCTCACATTAGATTTACCACAAGTTGACTTAACCTCGTGTCTTCTAAATAATTGTCCGGGCAGACTTCTACCACAAGTTGACTTAACCTCGTGTCTTAGTACCATTGAATGTTTTAATCATGCACTTATACCCCTCACATTAGATTTACCAATTGTGAATGCTGGATATGCCGGGCGGTTCCGGGCAGACTTCTATCACAAGTACAATCTAACCTCGTGTCTAAGTGCGTTACAGTGTCAAATTATTATGAATCTAGGCATGTTCGTTCTTTAACAATTATTCCTATTTCATATAAATTTTAGGCATATTGTCCTTTTCATATGTTTACTGTAATCCAATTTACATGTCATCAAATTATGCCTATATTTTGTCGCATGTCCTATTTAACATGTGTTTGATTCTATTTTGACATGTAAATATTTAATTGGGTAATTGTTCAAATCCAACAGGTTAAACTTATCATTTACTCAATAATATATCACAAGTGAATCATGTGATTAAAACAACAGTAGTCATTACCCATATTCTAACAAGTTTGTTTTCAACATGTAATCATTCCAACACTTTAACTGATTCAACATATGAATTGTTCATATTAGCATCTCAACTTGTTATAACAATAATTCTTACTTATTCTGGCAAATTCAATTATACAAAATGGGTAATGGTAAACGATAGCATATTATTATCTAAAATGCTATAGTTTATACCCACTCACCTCGTAAGCTTTCCAAATTTTGGATCTGATCCAGTTTTAGCATCCTTGGTTTTTCCCTTAATCAGATTCAAAACCTAACGACCATTGATTGATTATTTTCATTAAAAGATAAAGGAAAGAAAGAGGAAGAAATTTGAATAGATCTGATATAGAAAGCTACCTTACTTTGATTTGATCTAAGAAATAGAAGAGTAGTTGCAGAGGTCGAATCACAGATCTCTGAATCAGTCTAACTCTTAGTTGTTGAAGAAGAAAAATGCTAGATCAAACTACGTTGGAGCAGCACCTTGTCGTCTCCATTGAATTAGATGAATAAAACAATGGGTCTAGGGTCCTATTTATAGCCTAAATCCAATGATCCAGGTCAAGAAAGGAGTCCAGATTCAAATAGAAGAATTTTACCCAGATCTGTCGTAGGGGGGTCGACCCCCCTTAAGGGGTCGACACCCGTGGGCGGGAGATTTTCCGCTCCCCTTTTCTACGTAAAATTTGAACGGTTTTGATTTATGGCCTTATTTTATTCATATATATTCTTCTTACGCGTATACAAACTTCAAACCATAATAACTTCTTCATACGATGTTCGTTTTACGCAAACCAGGTGTCTATATTGACCAGAATTCCGAGACGGACCCAATGGCGCAGTTCGTTTTACTTAATTCTTAATATTTAATCAAGTTATTCTTATTTTATTATCTTGAGTTAAAAATGTGGGGTGTTACAATCTCCGCCCCTTAGGAAATTTCGCACCCGAAATTTGATAAGGGTAAAAATCAATTAACCCCTCGCATAATATACATTCATCATGTATGCATCCAATTTTTGCAAATATTGTGCACTTGTGCAAAGTGAAATACAACAGAATAATGCATGTATGCCTAAGAGGTACCTCCCATGTGTATGCAAATTTTCAAAAATCCTTTTAAAACATGATGCTCACATCCTAAATATACTGGCAGTTCTACATGAATGTAATATTTTGAAAATCAAAATACATTTTCATCCAAATTTTCCCACACTCTTACTGAGTAAGAGCGTACTTCATCCAATTGTTGCATCCAAAATCCTACCAACCAACTTTATTTTTCGTATTTCAGAAAAATCTAATTTTCTAAATTCGATTTGATATGTTACAAAAAGGTGGAAAACAGAAAATTTCACATCTTCCGTTTTTCTTTCTCAACCTTTCTCCAGCCGTACTTGGATTTTATGTAACTATTTATAAAGATTCCCTATTTTCCTATCCAAGCACATCCCACATAAGAAAATTTTCTTTTATTACTGATTTTCTTTTTAGTTGAACCTTTTCTCTTTTCTTAGCTTATTTAAGTATCTGATCTTAGTTTAAATTTAAGCATGCTTCTAGTCTTCCAACTAAAACATGAGAAGAGACACCCTACACAGCTACTACTAAGGGCCAAGAATCTCGGGGCTATGTCCCCCTCAGACAGAAAAGTCCAAACAGGTTTAGGTGTTACCCTAACTAGCCAACAAGAAAAAAATAATGGAACGATCCCAACAGAAATGTAGTAACGGGTTTTACCCTTAACATGGAAATTAGCAGTAGGATCTAAACACTTACTTGCCCTTTACTATCTAGTAGTCACTACTATTTCTAGCTGTGTACCAACATTTGTTTTAAGCAACACCCTAGGCTTTTCAATGCTTATGCATTCTATGGTATCTCACTATTATTCCAAGATAATTCTCGCTATTTACTTCATAGCCTAAAAACTTTTCCCGTCTTCCCTAGGCACTATTCCTTACCTACTCCATACTTTTTAAAACCTGGTTCGGCCCTTTTTATTCAAATTTTCTTTCAAAAATTAAGAGTGCCAAAATTTTATTTTCCTTATGAAAACTTTCTTTTGCCAAACCATAAAAACATGTCATCTTAAAAAAATGTAAATCATTTTTTTTAAATCACAAAAACTGGAGTAGATAAGGACAACTCTTTCTCAATCAGGTTTATGACAGGTTCTAGCCAATAAGGTCTGTTCAGTCTATTACTACAAGGTGCAACCATTTACTCTATTCTTAGTTTCTACAACTTATTTTGTCCACCAAACAAAATTATCTTGTTAGAATAATTTATCAAAAAGGGTTGTCATAAGAATAGAGATTTCAAATCTTTCTTTATTAAAAATTCTTGTATGTAATATAAAAAGAAAAGTAGCGAGATATACATGCTTTATAATATGCACCTTTTATTTAGAGAATTTTATCTTAGACAAAATTTTCACAAGAAATAACTAGTTGCAAAATATACCCCATTTTACTTCAAAACCCAATATGTACTTCTTTACATATTTTAAAACTATAACTTTTAAGATTAAAACTTGAAAACACCGTAAACCATTTTCCCAAAACTTTTATAATTTCAAGTTCTTAAAAGTTAATAATGGGGTTAGACTTAAAGCGGGTTTCAAATTTTCTAGGCTTTCCTAGACACTCCCAAAGGTCAATTCTCTCAACTATATATATTCCTAATCCATTTTTCTCTTTTTAACCTTTTTTAACTTATAAGGTTTTCAAGCCCACTAATCCGAAATACTAATCATATGGGATTCCCTTTCCTTCCATACAAAGTACATTGTACACTCTCCACCCAAATTAACTAAGGGTCTCAGATTTCCATATTCATTCCTTTAGTGTACAAAACAAACATTCCATTTATTATCATATTAAACTCTTTCTTTTTAGGGGATTCCTCTATGGTTCTATGTATATATATAATATATTAATATTTTTAAAAATACAAATACGTTCACTCGCTATTTATATAGGAATCATAAACCCAAGCTCTGATACCAGATGTAACAACCCAAATTCTGACAGACCGATACTTTTTTTTCAAAATTCCAATCTATCGAAACTCAGGTTGTTGTGCTCGGGTATCCTGCAGAAAAGGCAGAGACATAAAATATGTCAGAGCTCAGAAAACATCTCACAACGGAATGGATAAAATATAATATAATCGAAGTATAGCCTTACCATATTAATAATACTGCCTAACCAGTATCCAAAGCTATAATGTCTCTGCCACAAATCTAACCTACGAGTATGTTATGAGGAGGGGGTCAGAACACAAGTTCTAGTGACTGGATTTAAACTATACACTTTGGATAATCCTACATATACCGTTCAATCATATTTTCTTATTTATTAGGTTACTTGGGTTAACAACACTCAAGGCTTACACACACTTCGTACTCATTTACTTCCCAGTGGATTAACCTAATATAGTATATATGTAGCTACCCCTCAATACTGAGGTACACCCCATGGTACCCCACTCGCACGATTTCAACCGTAATGCCACAGAAATGAACGTAGTCCCTCATCCAATGCCGGTGTGACGTACGGATCCCTACATAACAATATTTCATTCCACATATATATGTCATTACTACGCTACGTAAGCGTACGAACTGCCATCGTCGATCGAATCAGATTTCATACTGGAGTAATGCCTTAAAGTCTACGATACACCACCCAGAGACGACAGGCATGCATCTAGACTGTCCCACATACGTATCGTCAATTGTAGCTCGATGCCTTAACCGCACGTCCTCTAATGTGCACCTAGTTTCCTGGCAGGGCAATACAAAAAACACGAAACTCAGTCGGGAGCTTTTCCATATCTGTACAGCCCCTTCTTTAAGAGCCTCTATGTAAAGAGATATTCCTAGGGTCTGTTTTCACGGTGGCTATGGCCCCACCTCGGCCCCTCCCTCAATTAGTAAAGACTACAAGAGCTAAACAACTTCCCTTAAAAGAAAATCTAAACATCCATTTGGCGTCTTCCCTCTACCATCGTACCCCGATAGTGAAAGGTGAATGGTCTATTGGTTTTAGCTCTAATTTTTCGCATCCCACTGGATGTCGATGACGGGTATCTGACGATCTACTATCCTTGTTGGTCGTGACCCTTCGCCCCCCGTTGAGGCGACTGCCGAATCACCCTGGTGTCACCGCGTCACATCATTCTGACCGCATAGCTACTTTTGCAGTCAAGGCCCACTCACCTAGTGGTTACGCGTAGACCCAACCTCTGCGAGCACAGCCTAAACGTCTGTCACCACACAGAGGACTACTAGGAGCATCTTACGTGTCTCAGGAAGCCGTGTGCTTCCCCTTCTAGTCCTTCAGAGCCGATAGAATAATCAGATAAATGCGCGCTCCCCTCGTGCCTGATAACACCACGATGATCTATCCCGTTGGGTTGTTCACCCTCAAACGTGCGGACTGATCCAAGCGCTTCACGTTAATATGTTGTTAGACCTTATGTCTAAACATTCTTTTACGCGCTTGCCTTACCTCATCATGTTTCCATTTAATTTGGTTATTCTCATTCATATTGAATTCTTAATCAAGTTACCAAGTTCCTCTTGCTTATTAATTTCAGTTATATAACTTAACCCATTTAAGTTTATTAATAAGCCCACCACATGTTATTCCCTAGATTGTGGTCTAAGGTTTGTAATCCACAATCCCATTATATTCTTATTTGATTTTATCATTACAATAACATGTTTTACTTAATATTTAATTTAGTATATCTGAATTCACATGTTTTCTATTTAACATGTCAGTCATTATTTATGATTAAATATAACTTATTTCATAAGTTTTCCTCATTCTTTCTCATTTAATCATAATTCCATTTTACACCGTTACTACAACTTATCGTTGTTTACTTATTAACTTAGTTTTCTTAACTAAGACCCATTAATAAGTTTCTCTACCCATTTATAATAACATATGTTATAATTTCCTCTTGTCCCTAGGACAAGTCTAAACATGTTATTCTTATCAGCGGGTTTCAGACTTCCAAGTTTACGGATTACTTAATCTATGATTTAGTACAACCTCTTATATTTCATAAAATTTCCCCCTGTTCTCAACTGGTTTCAGGTTTTCCCCATTTACTGATTTCTTAATTTTCAATTAAGTGTCCCTTATCTCATTTCACTAGTTATCCCATTTCCTTACTAGTTTATTATAACATAAGTTATAATCTTCATTAGTCCTTAGGACAAGTCTACCTATTATACAACATTCTCATTAATGCAATTTATTTATAATAGGTGATTATCATTCCCCGTTTAAACTATTTACTGTTGTAATCCATTATTCTTCATTCACTGTAATATATGTTCCTTATTTTATTAAGGAAAACATTTGATGCACCTTATCAGTTTGATTTATAGAAGGAATTAGTGATTTAGTTTAATAACATATTCCCATCTAAATCTGTGGTAGCAAGTAATTTTTTCCTTTTTCTTACTTTATTCGCTATGGCTTACTTGCAACCACGTTCTCAGAAATAGGTCATTTAGGAAAATACATCACTTTTCCTTCGCATCACGCTAACTCAATCTGTTACATCCCTTCCTTTCTTATTTTCTGAGTTAGACATTTAGTTACCATTATTTCCATTTATTCATATTTTGTTATATATATATATATTCACTAGACCTCTCACATTAAGCCTACACTTGTGGACGCTGGATTTGTCGAGTGGGTTCGGGCAGATTTCTACCACAAGTTAACTTAACCTCGTGTCTTAGTACCATTGCATGTTTTAATCATGCACTTAGACCCTTCACATTAGATTTATCACTTATGAATGTTGGATGTGCCGGGGGTTTCCGGGCAGACTTCTATCACAAGTGAAATCTAACCTCGTGGCTAAGAGTGTTACAGAGTCAAATTACTGTGAATCTTGGCATGTTCGTTCTTTAACAATTATTCCTATTTCATGTAAATTTTGGGCATATTGTCCTTTTCATAAGTTTACTTTAATCCAATTTACATGTCATTAAATTATGCCTATATTTTGTCGCATGTCCTATTTAACATGTGTTTGATTCTATTTTGACATGTAAATATTTAATCGAGTAATTGTTCAAATCCAACAAGTTAAACATGTCATTTACTCAATAATATGCCACAAGTGAATCATGTGATTAAAACAACAGTAGTCATTACCCATTTTCTAGCAAGTTTGTTTTCAACATGTAATCATTCCAACACTTTAACTGATTCAACATATGAATTATTCATATTAACATCTCAACTTGTTATAACAGCAATTCTTAATTTTTCTGGCAAATTCAATTATACAAAATGGGGAATGGTATACGATAGCATATTATTATCTAAAATGATATAGCTTAAACCCATTCACCTCGTAATCTTTCCAAATTCTGGATCTAATCCAGTTTAGCATCCATGGTTTTTCCTTAATCGGATTCAAAACCTAACGACCATGGATTGATTATTTTCATTAAAATAGAAAGGAAAGAAATAGGAAGGAATTTGAATATATCGGATCTAGAAAGTTACCTTACTTTGATTGGATCTAAGAAATAGAAGATTAATTGCAAAGGTCGAATCATAGATCTCTGAATCAGTCTAACTCTTGATTGTTGAAGAAGAAAAAGGCTAGATCAAACTACGTTGGAGCAACAACTTGTCGTCGCCATTGAGTTAGATGAATAAAAACAATGGGTCTAGGGTCATATTTATAGCCTAAAGCCAACGAACTAGGTCAAGATAGGAGTCCAGATTCAAATAGAAGAATTCTGCCCAGATCTGTCATGGGGGAGGGGGGGTGTCGACCCATGGGTCGACACCCCCTTGAGTGGTTAAAACTCCTATTCAGGAGATTTTCCGCTCCCCTTTTCTGCCTAAAATTTGTATTGTTTTGAATTCTGGCCTTATTTTATTCATATATATTCTTCTTACGCGTATACAAACTTCAAATCTTAATAACTTCTTCATACGATGTCTAATTTACACAAACCAAGTATTTATCTTGACCAGAATTCCGAGATGGACACAATGGTGGAGTCCGTTTTACTTAATTTTGAATATTTAATTAAGTTATTCTTATTTTATTATCTTGAGTTAAAAATGCGGGGTGTTATAGAAACTTTTCATGTAACAACCCGGAATTTGGGGCCAATTTAAAATTTTCATTTTAGGAGATTTTAGGGGTGTTTAGATATTTAAATAAATTATTTCAAATAATTATGAATGGGAATTTACTTTGAGCAAAGTTAATACAAGTATATTACAAAAAGAATTAGAAATAGGAGGGTAGTTTGAAAAGTCAAACTTGAACTTTGACTAATTACCCAGGGTGCAGAATAAACCAGATTTTGTTAAAACGAAAATATCTAAATCTGTTAATGAGTATCTTTCTAACGAATCCGAAAAATAATATCTTGCGTGAACGGAGATGCGGGTTGTTACAGTGGTATCAAAGCCAATACCCAGCCGGAATTGTGGCTCTTGTGTGGACCACAGCGCCTGGGTGAGATGTTTGTGAGCCAACGGGGACGTTGGGCTCTGTAGGAGGGGAGAATGTAACACCCCTAAGTCCCACATCGTGGAAGCCAGTGTGAAGTGGGTACTTATATAGTAGAGCCCATCTCTTACTAACGCCGAGGCCTTTTGAGGAACAAAACCCAAACCTATACGGTGGCTAAGTTGGGGGACAATATCTTGCGTGAACGGAGATGCGGGTTGTTACATTTCATCACATCTTTTAAAGTGATGAACATATGGAAATTAAAAATCATCTTTTCGCCCATATGCAAGAATCGTCAACTTCCTTATTCAACATAATCTCACTAGCTGCTCCAGAAATTTCAATAACCCTACCCTAAAGGTCCAAAAAGCTCTTTTTACCATCTTTGGCACCTATGATATTAATTGGCCCGATGTAATTTTGAAAGAGTTTAAACTCAAAGAAATGCCCACCAAAGAAAATACTCTCTATCATGGAGTTTATCTTATTCGGAATTTGAAGTATTTTGGAGTGGATCTCAAAAGAGAGGAATTTGTGCCAAGAAAGGTTTTTAACTCGGAAAATATAAACCTTATGCAAATTTCAATCATTTTTAAGCCCTATGAAACATTAGAGGATAAACAAACTCGAATGCAATAACATCAAGAAAATCCAATGGAAATCGACGAAGAAGAAGAATCCTCTTTGCGAAGTGTAAAATTTCCAACAAATAGTAGGACCATAACCAAAGAAACACTTGTCAAAAACCAAGTCATGCTAGCCAAGAACCAAAAGAAGGCCAAGAAGACTCTTACCCAAATGTCTTTTAAAATGGACAAGTTTTTGGCAAAGTAGGAAGAAAACTTGGATTGTCATCTTCCTCATCTTCATCCGTTAAAGTCTAAGTTTACTAGTTTAAGTTATCCTTTCGTATTTTCTTGTATTTCCATTTCGAATCTCGTATTTAGTACCTTGCATCGTTTGAATGTGTTTGCTTTCTAGTAGTCATGAATGATATTTATTTCAGTCAATTTAATCCTTAGTTTGCTGTAAAAATCCATTAAAACTAAATAAATTAATATAATATAATAATAAATAACTTTAAAATTTGAGAAAAATCAAAATACCCAAAAATAAAAGGGATATATCGATATGTAGAAATGCACATGTCGACATGTAACTGTCAAGAAATTCAAATTATTTCAAATTTGATTTTTTTAAATAACAATCTTATGTCTCTTCATTTTAAATGAATTCCAGCCTCTATAAATACCCTTTTCTTCTATAAAATTTAATTTAAACTCTCACCTTCTTCTCTAATCATTCTTTATCAATATAATCAAATAATGGCCAATCCTATTCACAATTTGAGTGAGAATCTCGAAGAAACACTCAATTCGTTTAAGAATATCCTTTCTATAGTATTTCGCAATTTGTGTCATTTAGAGTTAAGTCGATAAAGATGGTTGAACATCAAGAGAAACACTTTGATGTCATTCGTTAGCTAATATCTTCTCTTATCAGAGATGAAGACAACAACCTTGCTAAAGCACCACTCACCAAAGAAGATGAAGACTAGGAAGTCATCAAGAAGGATCCAATATTTAGAGGTGATGGATGGGTAGAAGTCCCGAGAAACATTTGAATTTGTTTGACTTGATTGGTATGCTTTGTTTGAATTTGGTTGAATTTGTTCGTTTGTCAAACTTGTACATAATTATTTAGTTTGAATACTTGGATTGATTGTAAGTATTAGACAAATTATTTGTAAATACTTTATTGATTTGCATGGATATACTCTTGTTTCAATAGTATTGTCATAGAGTTAGGGGGAATTATTTAGATTTAGTTCTTTAGAATTATCTATAGCATAAATTTAAGGGGAGTATGGTTTAGTTTAGTATAGTCTAAAATAGGTTAGTATAATCTAGTATAATATAGTTTAGTGTCGGGTATTTTTTTATAACGATAAAGGAGGAGAAATTATAAAATATATGATATAGTTAAGATAAACATAGTTTGAGGGGGGGGGGGAGTTAGAAGAGATTCATGGTGAAAGGGAGAGTAATCAAGGAATCAGATCGACAAGTAATACCAGGTATGAATATTTTATAAACCAAGGTTGTCATCATCAAAAATGGGTTGGAGATTGGATTTTTGATGACAACAACCTTGTTTCAATTAATATCATTATTAATTATAAAATATTTACTAACATATTTGTCTGGAATATATATATATATATATATATATATATGTGTGTGTGTGTGTGTGTGTGTGTGTGTGTGTGTGGGATATATATACATGATATACATGCAGGATATAAAATATTGAAGACTGTATAGTATAAGAGATTCAAGATATCAAGGAATTCTAGACTCATGAGCACCAAGAATCAAGATTTCAAGAGCTTAAGAAAATCAAGTAATAGAGTCTAGTTTATATGTAAAACTCTGGTTAGAACTTTCAAATTCTATTTTCAAATTCCTTTTCAAATCAATTTCAGTGTAATTTCAAACTTCTATTCTAAAAGGATTTCAAATTATTAAGATTTTACCTATAACTTCAAATATATATATATATATATGTATGTATATGTATATATATATATATATGTGTTTGTGGTCTATAAAGATTTATAATATATATGTTTATAATATATGTGTTTTATAGTTTTATATCATATAATTTTATAAATATGTTTATATTATATATCACTATGTTTTTATGCTTTAGAAACTTCATTTGAAACATTAGTTTTAATTCAAGAATTTCCAGAAAATATATATTGGTTTTAGCACTTGAAAAATGATTTTATAAAGTAAAATACTATGTATATGTCAACATACGTAGTTGAGCATGTCGACATATAACTGTTAGATTTTCAATTTTCAAAGGAAGTGTCTTTTCATATTTGAAATGTTTCAGAAACGTTGCAACCATTCGAACGCTATAAATAGGTGTTAACTTCGAATTTTTTATAACTTCTTATTCATCTTTATCCTATCTCTAACCACCATTAATATACATTAAGTTCTTCATTTCTACACTTATACTCTGTCGATTTCTACTCAAATTATATCAAACTTCTTCTCTTCTTAATCTCTATCAAATACTCTCTAATTTGAAGTACTATTGAAGAATTTTAGGGCTGTTGTAATCATTTGGGAAGTATTTGGGAAAGGGTGTGTTCTTTGTAGCCCGTAAATCAAGGAAAGGTAGCGGTGAGACCCTTGTAGCCGTGAAATCTAGGGTGGTGGAATTAGTGTTAACCTTGTAGCTATGAAATAAAGGGGGTTGTAAGATTGATACTAGTATTGATAAAACTCTGCGCAATCCAGCGTCGCTTGGGGCTGGACGTAGGAGTAATCCGAACCAGTATAAAATCCGGTGTGTTCTTTCCTTTTTCTGCATTTTATATTTACTTATATCTGTGTCTATGATTATTTCTGTGTTTGTGATCATTTCTGATGTGATATTCATTGTGTGATTCATATAGTAATTCAAGATTGTTTAAGTTTTCCATAATCTCTTTACAACACTATTCATCCCCTCTAGTGTTAGTTTTGCCTTAAGATCCTTAATCCGCATCCTTAACAAAAATTTATTTGCTATATTTCTTGTAAATTCTTCCCAAACAATTAAAAGACGAAACACTGACATGTTTCAAATTACAAGAAATAGGTGATATTTATTTGGAATAGATGATGTGGACTACGTACCAATACTAAATTTACACATCTCTTCCTTTGTTTATTTAATACTTCTTGTAGATTTCAAACAGTGTCTTCATATTTAAAAAAAACAAAAGAGATACTTAACAAAAATCAAGAAAAAATTACAAACAATACCAAATACAAATAGATTTACAATTCAAGATTGCAAACTGCACAAATCTTACAAATTACACCCAATCCTACAAATCTGTAGTAAACAACTACATCAATTCGTACATATTAAGGGACTTATTTTTGGGTTTATAGTGTTCGCAGTAAACCAATCATATAAAATAATTTTAGGGAAGAAATGAATACTATAACTGAAAGCCTACAAATACATATCAGGTTTATAAGCATACAAACTTAGATTAACACCAACGAAGTAAATCAAATATTTTTACGCATACAAATTCAGATTAACACAAATGAAATAAACCTGATATTATTAACAATGAATAGATTTCCTACTCACTTTAAAGCCATTCAAAATCCAAATTTAAACACAACTTTTAGGCTTATATTTCCAAATCCCTACAGATCTATAATATGTAAGAATACATATTTAGATTTACAGATCTGAAAAAATAATAAGAAAAAGGAAAAAAGAGAAGAGAAAATACCTGATATGCAGAATCCAACCTTCACTCATATTTCTAGACTTACCTTCTCTAATTTTATTTTGTTTGTAATAAGACTAATTTATATTTTAGAAGTTTTGGAAGAGAATGGAGAAGTGGAAATGGTAGAACTTCGCTGCTGCCTCCAGAAAGAATGAACAAAGAGTAGGGGTCTAGGCTGTTTTTGTAGGAACTTAAATGACCATTAATCATTAGATAATTTAAGGAAAAATTCGTTCATTTATATTAAATATATACCTAAAACCCTAGCCGTCAAAGGAAGCTACGACCAACAGGTCATAGGGTCAATCGACCGCTTCGTCGACCTTCCTTTTGTGGAGGTGAGGGATAAATGGTAATTTCAATTACCTATTATATATATAGCTGATTAATTATTTTTCTCCCATTTTCATATTTCATCCGTAACTTTTTCATACGGACTCCATTCTCGAAGTTTCAAACATGAAAGTTGACCAGAATTCTATCATGTATGTAACGATGCATGTTTCATAGTCAAATTCTATAGTTCTCTCAAATTTTATTTTTGGAATATAACTAAATAAATAATTTAACCGATGTCAAATTCTGGGGTGTTTCATGGACCATTTCGCATACAACAACACATCTAAAAGACGTTATGTCTTTTGCCTACATCTTTCAGAGAGCTGGAGAGTCACTAGAATATTTCACTAAATGATTCCTTAATAACCTTACAAATGTAAGAAAGTCGTTGATAATAACTGTTTTGATTGCCCAGATACGTGACACTCACCCCGACACTGACTTTGGTGAATGACTTAAAAGAAAGTCGTTGACCATGCTGGAACATTTTGACGTTAAAGCATTGTAGTATCCGCACAAAGAAGAGGCCCGAAGAAACATGGGTAAGGAAAAGGATCCCTTATCCTTCATCAAAAACAACCAAATACAATTCAAAGTAATAAAAATATTAAGTAGACTAGGGAAAGTTCTGTTAAAGTGAATACGAATGTGTGGAACAGAATGAACCAACAGAAAAGAGGTAACAATGGTGGACGATATAAGGGAATAGATTTGAGCAAACGTCTAAGATTTCTATCGTATGATATATATATTCCACTTACCAACTTGTAGAAGAATATCTACCCTAAGACCGGTACTGTTGTGCAGTACTGAAAGCTCGCTCCTAAAGAATCGATGAAGATGGAGAAATAATCTATGAAATACTCCATGTTTTGTGAAATGTATGACCATAACACCAATGAGCGCTTTCATCTAAAGGATGTAACAAAGAAGTTGTTTCTTTAAAATAAGTTAGAGTAACATGTAAAGGCCCCAGAGGATAGTAACTGGGGTCTTCAAACCCAAACAGAGGCCAGGTAGCATCTATAACTACCAATCAGAGAAACCTATAAAGAGGAATTATGATTAACGTCAATGTCAGTGGACCCCATACGGTTGACAAAAGATGGAGATCGATATAGAGCATGTCAATACCATAAAGATGCTGTATAAGAGGAATGTTTTGCCATGGGAGAGGGAGTTCCAGAAAAGCTACATAGGACGACGACCAATGATATCATTTACCAAAACCAAAAAGCTAAGGAGGTCGAGGTCCCAGCCATTGATCTGATTGTCATATCGACTAGTATTGACTTTTCACTTGCATGTATTGCCCTTAATGATTGTGGAAGTATTGTAAACTTAGTCTTTAAGAAAGACAATGACTAGACGAAACTGGAGGCCAAGGACTTAAATCCCTACATAACTTGCATACATGGCTTTAATGGAACTACAGATGAACCATAAGGCTTGTGGATATATCGGTGATGGGCAAGGGAGACAACCCGAAAGTATAGATCTTCCTGTTTGTCGTGACTTCCATCTACTCTCCACACAATTCTTTCCTAGGCTAACTGCCCTTTTAGAGTTTCGGGCTTACTTATCCCATTGTGCATCCTCATGAAATTTTTGATTGAGAACAACTTTGTAGTTTCCAGCGACGATTAAGTGACATGACGAGCCTGTTATGTTGTTGAATAGAGACGCTTAGCATCTAGATAAGACAAGGATGTCATGGCCTCAATCTATATAAAGAATACTTATGCATAACAACAAATGACCGATGATGGCACTAGCATCATAATCGTCTCTATAAAAATATGTACCTAAGGAAAGACGAAGAGCTAGGATATGTGAGGGTTACACCCGCTGAGCTGACAATCAAGATTCTTGTCAGTCTCGATTACCCATTATGGGTCTTAAAGATTGGATTTCGGCCTATTCCCAAACTGGTGAAAGAACCCACAGACTTCCCTCTTGGCAAACTGGACGTTTTAGATTGGATCACAGACCATACCATAAATATTAACCCGACATTCCATTTGGTCAAAAGTGAACACATACCTTAGAATTATAGAGTTCAGTTGCAATTAAAGATGTAAATAAGCTAATGAACATCGATTTTATCCATGAAGCTCTCTACCCAAAGCGAGTTTCCAGTCCAGTTCTTGTAACGGAAAGCGGAGGATGTGCACAGACTACCAATAGATTTATGATATTCTAGATTGTAGGTTCGATGGTGGGACATTAACTTCTTTCCTTTATAGATGCATACTTGTTTTACCACCAAATCTTCATGCATGTCCCAAACAAAGAGCATACCAGCTGCATCGCTGACCTAGGGTTGTGGTGCTACATAATCATGTCTTTTAGATTTAAGAATGTTGGGGTAACTTATCAACGACCAATCAATAGGAAGCTCAAAGATCAAATTGGGAGATCTACAGAGGCATATGTAAATGATATGGTCGTGAAGTCTCCATGGTAAAACGACCACACGGATGACTTCATGGAATGTTTAGTTTTCTCCTTAAGTATAAAATGAAACTCAATTGTTTAAATTGCTTTTTCGTCTTTACATCATAAAAATTAGTGGGTTCAAAGTAACCCTGAGAAGATTGCTGAAATCTAAAAGATCAAAGTTCCAGAGAAAATTAGGGACGTTCTAAGTCTTAATGGGATGGTCGTTGCCCTGAGTCGATTCGTCTCCAAATTAGGAAATTGGAAATTCACATGATGCAAGATTGCATCGATTCGTTCCACGATTTAGTTATCCACTTGGAGAGACTTCACATTTTCTTTAGGCATGTGGACCTAGAATATTTGATCATTTGGTTATTTTCGTGCATGCCATCAACTCTATACTTGTATGTTAAGAGAATCAGAACTAAAGGCATATTCTACATTGGCAAAAGATTAACAGGTGTTGAAAGAAAATATCTAAAGCTAGAATTGCTTGCTTACTACTAGGTAATCTCTTCCAGAAATCTTGGCATATACTTTCAAACTTATCCTATTAAAGTTTATACCAACCAACTACTATGACATCTTCTACAATGACCTGAGGCATTTGGCAGATTTTTAAAATGGAACATTAAACTAAGCAAATTTGACATCACTTCTCTTCGTTGGAAAGTTATCCAGTGACAAGTGCTAGTGTATTTTATTACTGAAGTCAATGCACCAAATTCCCTCTCTTAGAGATCACTGAATGGCTAACCGTCCAATGGAAATTGTACGTGGATAGAGAACCTAATGATTAGTGTTCTAGAAGTGGAGTCATGATAGTGACTCTGGAGAGATGCTCAATTTGTTACACACTAGAACTCGCTTTTCCTGCCACTAATAACGAAGTTGAATACAAAGCCATGATTTTTATGATTAAACTCGCGAAAGAGATAAGGATGAAAGCATTTTCTTTTATTCCTAACTTATGTATATCGGGTCCTGAGGGAGTTCATAACGAAGGAGTACAACATACTCTTTATCTTAACCGGGTCCACGTACTGTTTAATAATTTCAAACATTACATTATTACACATATCCGTAGAGAGTTGAATGAGAAAGCTAACATACTGGCTAAGCTAGCTAGTTCTGGGGAAGCAAAATCCATGGGGATGGTTCTAGTCGAGATACTAAATACTCTTAGTATTGATTATATGAAAGTTAATTAGATAACATAGGCAGGGCCCGAAGAAGAGTTATGGTTGGCTATGATATAATACTACCCCTAATGGGAATCCTTCTAGAAAGGTGAAATGAGAAATGATCAATCCTTCAAAAAGTTTTCTGATATATCATTAGAAGAGGAAATTTATACAAGAAAGGTTTCTTCATTCCACTGCTTCGATGTCACCCTAAATGATGCCAAACGAGTGTCATGAGAAGTCCAGGAATGTGGTGATCATGCAGAGGGGCGGAATTTTGCAAAGAAAATATTTTTCTATGGCTATTGTTGACTGATCATCAGTTGAGATGCAACTGGCTATACATGTTGTTGTGAACATATTTGCTAAAATTTGGAGAGCCCCTATGGAAATTACTCAATTGGTCAATCCATAGCCATTCGTAGCTTGGGGCATTGTCGATGCTATATTAGATCTCCAAAATAGCATAATATAAACAATATTTGAAGTTAATTACTTCACCAAATCGGATGAAGCTAAGCCAATAAATATAGTCTTAACCAACAAATAATCAACTTCATGGTTCGACAAATCATATGTAGTTTTGAGTTTCCCAAAATCTTCACTGGTAACAATGGGAACTAGTACGATAACTTCGAATTCAAAGAGTTCCGGTGATGCAATGACATTGAGAAGTAGTTTGTTACGTTTACTCATCCTCTAGCTTGTGGGCAAGTCGATGCATTTAATAAAATCATTAAGTTAATTACAAAGAATCATTTGGAAAAGGTTAGAGGAAAGTTAATCGATGAACTCGAGCTTCTTTTATGGCTGTAGAGAACCACTCATAAGTTTGAGACTAAACATACTCCATTCGCCCTCTCCCACAACTCTGAAGTCATCATCCTCATTGAACTGGAAGTCCCTACTCGTCGAGTGATATACTATAATCACAAAAACAACTAAGTCTCCTCTTGGGTTCTCTATACATTGTATATGAGAAGCTCGAAGAAGATGACATGAGAGGTAACACACATATACCAAGTCACTCGATATTACAATGCTAAAGTGCATCCTGAAACCTTTGAAATTGGCGATCTTGTTCTAAAACGAATCTTTGCTTATCCCTCCAACTAAAGCCCAAGATGTGAAGGAACATATATAATCAAATAGAAGCTTAGAGACAAAACATTCAATCTAACGATCGTTGTTGGCATCAGACTACCAAGAACATAGAATAGTGAGCATTTACGATGCTATTTCACTTATCATTTACTTTATTCATTTTGCATTCAATTAAAAGTTTGTTCTTGCAATTTGTTTCAAGCAATGCAATAAGCTATATGCTGCTAACTATTTTATAGTTGCGGTAGATGTTCTTGGTTCCCTATATCTATGACCTTTTAATACATAGTATAACAGCTATGATATGATTGACATACATCAACGTACATTGAATACCAATATAATGGTATCCAGAACTTGATAACAACTAGTTTCTCTAAGCCTATGATTGAATTCAACAAGTATAAGCGCTGTCTGACTACATCAATGTACATTAAATTTCAAAATAGTGGTTTCTTGAACTTGATACCAGCTAATTTCTCTAAGCCCATGATTGAACTCATTAAGTATAACCATGATTTGAGTGTTCGCTAATTTACCCTAGCTTACGATTCAATAAGGAAGGTATAAACTGAAAGTTAACATGAATCGATAGCCTATTCATCAACTCATGCCTCGAGAAACAATGAGGATAGGAATGAAACTTAACATTGATGTCATTGGAATGTCCCGTAATTAAATCTATCCCAAATTCAATGAATGGAATATAAAAGTATAAACATAAACCATACACGTGTTCGTTCATCGTCCCTTGTCTTAAGACTTAGGAGCATCGAAGCCAAACTGCAGTGAACATGATATGAACATTCTCTAAGCCCGACCGCAATTCTTAGAGTTTAGATTAGAGTATACAAAAAGTGGTTATGACATGACCACATATTATGAATTCCAAAGGACTAAATACAACATCGACACTTACTCGACCGCATTGTGAAATGAGGCAAGAGTATAAACACTTAAGGCACTGATTACCATGCCTTAACACCAAGCTATATGCTTACTATTTCAACTTAAATCCACGACTAAGGGCATCTCCAGTGGATTCAGGGCTGAATATTCAGCCCACTGAATATTCAGCCCTGAATTGGGCTGTATGCGCCAGTGGTCTGGCGCCTACATTACAGGCGCCAGATCCTGGCGCCGGTAATACAGGCGCTAGGATTCTGGCGCCTATAAACCCCCCTCCGTCAGATGCTCCGTCACATGAGAAGATGAAAAGATTCTGGCGCCGGGGGGTGGGATCCTGGCGCCTGTAGTACAGGCTCCAGGATCCTGGCGCCTACATTGTAGGCGCCAGAAACTGGCGCCTACAATAAAGGCGCCAGGATCCTGGCGCCTGTACTACAGGCGCCAGGATCCGATTCAGGATCCTGAATTGGATCCTGAATATTAACCTTAATATTAAGGCTGAAGCAAACGACTGGGATGAAATTTTGAATATTAAGCCTTAATTTTATACCACTGGAGATGCTCTAAGTGGATTCTTTTGACATAGCTTATTCAATAAACACTTGAACTCACGAGTTATGAACTATAAGTTAGGTGTAAATGAAGAGTGGTTACTTGCAAGTACATTAAATGAAAAGCATAGAAAACTCTATCACTTAAACAAACGAATGTTAGATAAAAGGAAAAATGAACTTCTATTCACAACTAGACCTTCAAAAGCAATAAGTTCCATGTCCTAAATAGCTAAAGCGAGGTCCGCATTCGCACAAATACAATAAACAATAAGCAAAAAATAGCTATACAAGAAAACAAAAGCCAAAATAACAAAAAAATCCTGGCAACGGTCATAAATGGCAGAGCTAATTTCCCCCAATTCTTCCTCCGCCTCTCAAATCTCCCCCAACTCAACCGCCTCTCAAATCGATCGTTCCATTGAACCACATGATCAACCTCCGGCAATCCCACCTCAGATTTCCGGCTCCGCTTTACCAGATCCAACCCCAAAGCTTCCAGACCTAACATCCGCCCTAAAGCCTCAATCTACAACTGATCCACCGCCGCTATCCTCGCTAGGCCAGCCTGATCCGTCTCTGCAACCTCCAGACCCTATGCCGCATCTTCCTCCTGACCCCCCTGAGCAACCTTTCTCTTCCCTAACCACTCCTCCTGCACCACCACCACTCTCACCTGTCTCAGCTTTGCAAACCAATCCGACACTACCCTCTGCTGTTTTTTGTCATGTTGCTAGCAACCCTCCTAGTTTGGCTCATGGTAACCCAGCAGGCAATTTCGCGAGTAGCTCCCACCAAGAAATCAATCAACGTGTTTGGACTTCCTTTGCTCAGCGCTTGCCTCGCAATGCGGGGAAGTACAAACCCGTTGAAATGCAACCCTCTTACGTGAATGGAGTTATGCAACACACCGCAGCTGTTGTAGAAGCAGGCACAGCGGTTTGGAAGGATGTTCTAGTTGGTTTTTTCCTCGATAAGCCGCTATCGTATACAGCCGTGGATATGAAATGCAGATCAGTATGGAGGCCTAAAGGGGAACTGAAAATCAAATCCGATGGAGTCCTCTTCTTGTTTCAGTTCACATGTGAAGAAGACAAGGAACGGGCGCTCATGGGTGAACCTTTATTAATCCAAAACAAGCTCTTCATAGTAAAACCGTACGACCCCAGTGTGAGCAATGTATGTGGCATGATCAAGTCTGTCCCAGTTTGGGTGTACTTCACCAACATTCCGCTTTTTTCCTGGTCACATTATGGAATCAACTGGCTTGCTAGTAGGCTTGGTAAACTAATTTGTATGGACGAAACTACCGAGAGCTAGAAAGACTACACTATGCCAAATGTCTCATAGAAATAAAACCAGACAAAGAGCTAATTGAAGACTTCTTAACCTCGCTTCCAGATGGGGGTACCCAGAAAGTTAAAGTTAATTACCTTTGGAAACCCCTAGTATGCACTCATTGTCATGTTTTCGGTCATAAGACTGAAAACTGTGAAGCGATCAAGCAAAAGGAAAATGCTCAAGGAAATAACTCCAACGGTGATGCGAACAAACAAAAGGAGAACGCTCAAGGGAAAAACTACAAGGAACAGCCAAACAGGAATGCTATTCAAGTCAATTATAATGGGTACAACAAAGGAAAAGAGCCGGATAACGCTATGATGCCGCAGCAGGATAACAACAAACACAGGAACCATGACAATAGAATACAAGTAAGGAAAGAAGCTCCGTGGAAGCGTGTAGAAAGAAATAAAAACAAAGTCACGTTCAAAAATCATAGGCAGATTAGTTTTGCCAAAGCTTATACGCCACAAAAACCAATTTATAAAAGAAAGCAAGTGAGTCTCGCAGACTATATGCCAGAAGAAGGCGAAATTTACAACAAAGATGCCCAGAAACAGCAAGTAAGCAAACCAGTGCCAGTTATGAACAGCTTTAATGCTCTAATTAATATTGAAGGAACAAGCATAAATAATGAAGATATCATCGTTGAGCACAATCCAGAGAACCATTCTCAAACGACCCTTTCAAACAAGACACATGAGGATGCTACTAACAAATATTCTGGAAAGTCGCAACATGCAGCTTTGCAGAATAACACCATTCTATCAACAACCAACCAAGTAACGGTCTATCTTGATAAAGCTTCAACTGGGAACAATGATCACACCACTCTGAGTTCTTCATGTCAACAAGCAACTAAGGATACAGCAACTGATGTAATTCCGTGTAGAGACAATGTGACTACAATTGAAAGGATCAACGTTGAAATAATGCCGGTTTTCGAACCTGGTATTCTTGCTGTTATGCCTGATCTATCCAATATCATTGCTTGTACCCTTAGTGATAGCCAAGATAAAGAATTAGTAGCACAAGAAACACAAGAAAGTGGCAAATCAAGCGAGAAGGAAATATCAGAGGAAAACAGCAGGAAGTCATGGCAGGTAGACAACTCGTATAATAAAATTCCTCCACCTCCTGGATTCAAAGAAGCTAGCGAATCCCATTTGTTTGTAACTGAAAGCAGTAGCAAGCAAAGTCAAAAAGGAAAAGAAACCAAAAATGGCACCCCAAAAGCAGGAATTAATGTTGAAGATGACGAAAACAAGGTCAAGACCAGATCTATGACAAGGAGTTCCGAAAAACAACTAGAGTTTAAATTATGATACACAACATATGCGTTTGGAATATAAGAGGAGCTCATAAACAAATTAAGCTCGACAGATGTAGGACCTTGATTCTGAAATTCAACCTCTTGGCTATTGCTCTTCTCGAAACCAAGCTCAACCATGACCTCACAATCAAAGCTGCCAGGTACGTGAACCCTAATTGGCAATTTATTCATAACTTAGAGGATGCTTCCTACGGTAGAATTTTAGTTTTATATGATCCGACTACACTTCATATTACTAGAATAGGTACATCTAGTCAGCATATTCATTGTCAGTCTTTACACATACCCACATCTACTTCATACTTTTTTACCTTTGTGTACGCGCATAACTCTAGAGCTGCTAGGGAAAATCTGTTTCAAGTTATGCCTTCTCTTAAACAAGATAGCGTACCTTGGCTGATTTGTGGCGACTTTAACTCTCCATTAAACATTCATGATAGAGTAGGAGGTGTACCGGTTTCTCTAGCGGAAATAAGTCACATAAACACGGCCATTTTGAATTCTGACCTGATTGAAATTAATACAACTGGACCTGAGTACACTTGGAATAACAGTAGTCGAAATGGCACTCGCATGTTTTCCAAAATTGATCACTCTTTTTGTAACACCGCTGCTCTTAACATATGGCCTAGTCTTGTCAACGAAATTGCTCTTCCTATTCAGTCTGACCATTCACCTCAACTACTTCATATGAATGAGCAGACTATGAATAGGAAACCTCCTTTTAGATTCTTTGACATATGGACTAAGCATAGCGATTTCGCTCAAACTGTTAAAAAGGCTTGGGAAATCAATTGCTTCGGAAATCCTATGTTCAAACTATACAAAAAACACAAGGCCATTAAAAACGACTTAAAGGCATGGTCCAGCAAGATCTTTGGAAGTGGAAGTCTTCAATCGCATACGCTTGAGATTCAACTTCAGCAAATCCAGGAAAATATGTTACGAGACCCTCTCAACAGCTCACTTCCAGCTATTGAGCACGACTTATCTAATCAACATCAAGAAGCTCTTATCACGGAATCCTTGATGAGAAAACAAAAAAGCAGAATCAAATGGTTTGAAGACGGAGACAGGAACACTGCTTACTTCCATGCAACTCTTAAAGCTAAACAGGTTAGAGAAACGATACACACCATTAAGGATCAGCATGGTCAGGTACATTCTACCCTTATTTCTGTTCAAAATGCTTTCGTCGAATACTTTACAGACCTTTTTGGTAATACAAATGACTTTGTCCCTCATATAGATGATATTAATCCAATGCTTTTGCCCAAGATTAGTGACAATATGAAAAAAAAATTATGCACTACAATTTCATATGATGACATAAAGCAAGCTATGTTTTCGCTCAATAAACACTCCTGTGGTGGCCCTGACGGGCTGAATGCTGTGTTTTATACTACCTGTTGGAATATAGTTAGCTTCGGCGTTTGCAACGCTATCAAGCAATTTTTTAAACGTGCTAACATGTTTCATTCTTTCAATAATACTGTCATTGCTCTTATTCCCAAAACGAAGAATGCAAACAATGTTAGTGATTTTAGACCCATTTCTTGCTGTAACACTATTTATAAATGCATTGCTAAAATCATTGCTAGTAGACTCAAGCATGTTCTTCCAAATATAATTTCAGCCAATCAGTCCGCTTTTCTTCCGAAGAGAAATATTTTAGACAACGTTCTTTTAGCACATGAATTAATCAAAGGATACAACACGAAAAATATTTCACCAAGAGCTATGATTAAATTAGATATCAAGAAAGCTTTTGACACCATTCAGTGGTCCTCTATTATAAGAATCCTTAGTTTCATGAACTTTCCTGCTTGTTTCATATCTTGGATTCACTCGTGTATTAGCACAACACACTTTTCCGTTAATGTTAATGGCACGCCGGTTGGTTTTTTTGAAAGCAAACAGGGAATTAGACAAGGAGATCCCATATCTGCCTACTTATTCATAATTGTCATGGAATTGTTAACTAGAATGCTCGATAGTTTGGTAACTTCTGATCTTTTTGACTTACACCCTAAATGCAATGATCCGCGCATCACTTCTCTTATGTTCGCTGATGATTTGATTGTTTTTTGCAAACCGAATGATAAGACCTTAACTAATATCATGTCAACGCTCCAGAAATTCTACACGTTAACTGGGTTAAAAATTAACTACGACAAATCAAACATCATGCTCGCTGGTGTAAGTCAAGACCGAATCACTCACATACAGGGCTTCATTGGGATTACTTGTACTGACACTTCCTTAACATATCTAGGTTTACCAATGGCTACTTCTAGAATCACCACGCAACATTGTTTACCTCTTTTTGATCGCATTACTAAGCGTTTGAACTGTTGGTCTACCGGTTTTCTCAGTCAAGCCGGTAGACTAACTTTGATTAAATCTGTAATTACTTCAATGCAAGTTTACTGGTCTCGTATGTACTTACTCCCTAACAAGCTCCACAACTTAATTCGTTCTGCGTGCATGAAATTTCTTTGGAAGGGTAACATACACACTAAGTATCTAGCTCCCATATCGTATACTAAAATTATGAGGCCCATTGATAGAGGTGGCCTTGGCATAATTAATACCAAACTCTGGAACTCAGCGGCCATTGCCATACACTTTGATGATATATTAAATAATATCTCAAGCCTTTGGGTTCGCTGGTCACTAAAATATGTGCTTAAAAATCAAAGTATTTGGAGCTTAAAAACACTTCAAGGTTTTAGCTGGACCTGGAAATGTATAAATAAATTAAAATATAGGATTCTGCCATTTTTCAAATTTGGTTATGCTGCATATAACAGGATCAAGTTCTGGGAAGACCCATGGCTCGATTACGGACACATTATCGATGAAAAGGTAACATCTCTTGAAAAGCATGCTGCTCGAGTGCGGAAGGAAACAGTAGTCAGTGACATGATGGTCCATGGCAAGTTTCAAATGACAAACAACTCGGTCCAGGCAATACAAAGGATATGGAACAAGATAAATGACATGAACAACCAACCTCTTTCCCAACGTGTCACTGTTTGGAATTGGACTGGTGAGGCCTTCCACATAAACCGTATGTACTATGCTTTAGCTGGTTTCTCAACTCTTCCTTTTTGTAGCTGGTCCAAGAAAATCTGGAAGAGGGACAATACTGCCAAGGAAAATATGCTGCTGTGGAAGGTCATCAACAAAGCTCTCTTAACTAATGACAGATTAGCGGACTTCGGAATGAGGGTGCCTACTGGTTGCCTTCTGTGCGGAAATAACTCTGAAAATTTTCGCCACTTGTTCTTTGAATGTGGACCGGTTCAACAACTTTGCACTGAAGTACTTATTGAAGTTGGCTACAGCAGCTTTCCAACACTAAGCGATGAGCAGTGGAAATTCTTCAAAAAAATTACCGGTAGCAAAAAGCCAAAAGCAAGGCTTAACACTTACGTGCTGAAGAAATTAACTCATGCGATTTGGGGGATGCGCAACACCTGCATCTTTGATTCCGCGCATGCCATGAATCACTTACAATGGAAGCATCATCTTTGGCGTAACATCAGAGAAGGTTTGAAGTTCCTCAAATTTTCTTATGACCCGGGGATTTTTGAGCAACCACGTTAGGTTGCTAATAACTTTTGTTGTATATACGTGTTGTGTTCTGTAGGTAATCGTTGATATGCTTGTAAGCCCAGTCCTCTTTGTTTTTTCTTTTTTCCTTTCTATGTTGCTATGTAATCGTCTTAGCATATCAATAAAAATGGTAGGGGTCCATTCAACCCCGTCGGCTTTGCCAAAAAAAAAAGCCAAAATAACGACTACACCTCCCTCTCGCCCTTCGTTGATTTCTTAGACCAAGAATCGCCCGAGCCTTTTTCCATATTCTTTATTCTGCAGCATTTTCGCTCTGGCTGTGACCATCTTTAATAGGTATATATTCCATCGGGGAAGAAAGCTCAGCTTCATGGTCTAAGTAAATTTTGGTTTATACCTTTCCGTATAGGGATCATCCAATGCTAACGCAGCATGCTGCTTAGGTATATGGACAACTATCTCCTTCGTGACGGAGAAGTTTAAGACCTGTTTGGCTGTAATCACCTCCATGCTTCTCCTTTATATACAACCTCTCCTCTTTAGTTTCGAGCTGAGCGCCTGTCATGTTTAAGCCTATTTGAATAACAGAAAAATGTTTTCAGAATTTCTATTATGACTGAATGAATGTACACATAACGTTTGTGCGTATGTATATATATATATATGTATATATATATATATAACTGAAATAAAACATAGCCGCTTGGGCTTGTGTACAGGACATTGGGCTGAGCCCATTTGTTATTTGAGTGATGTATTGATGAAGTAGGGTACTCGGTGTAAATTAAACACTTTATACCCCCCCTCTCCGCAAACCCTACCAGTAAAGCTAGGGTTTGAGATAGAAAAATGGCAGCCGTCACTCTTGTTTTCAGAGCTATTTCAACTTCAAATGGCAATCGCGTACATCACCACAGCACATGTTCTTCAAGTTATGCCCTTCACTTGAGGCTAAGCGCTTCCACCTTGCAAATAAGTACTTGTTCCACTTTCGCCTTTCTCAGATCTATCAGAAACTTGAGTCTTCGTGACCGATTTGTAATTACTGTCTTTTAATTTTTGATTTTTGTTGTCCAGAGCTTGAGTATTGGTACTGAATTCTTTAATGGAAGAGATCTTTTGTTTTTCAAGTAGTTGCGAGTGACTGATCTCTTCAACACACAGTTTTCTCCTCAGCTCTTCAAATCTGGATCTCGAAAGGGGTTTGGTTAGAACGTCTGCTATTTGGTAAGTAGAAGGTATGTGATTAACCTGAATTTTTCTTTTCTGGACAAGCTCACGTACGAAATATATGTCCAATTCTAGATGCTTTGTTCTAGAGTGTAGAACTGGGTTTGCTGTTAATGCTATTGCACTCATATTGTCACACCATATTGTTGTTGTTGAGTTGTTGTTAATTCTTAGCTCATATAGAACAGATTGAATCCACATTATCTCTGCGGTTGCACTAGCAATGCTATGATACTCTGCTTCAGTGCTTGATCTAGACACCGTGTTTTGCTTCTTAGCACATCATGATATAGGATTTTAACCCAGAAATATATAGCGGCCAATGGTTGATTTTCTATCATCATAATCATTAGCCCAGTCTGAGTCTGAGTAGGCATTGATGTTTAGATTGGTACTTGGTTTTAAAATGAGTCCCTGATTGATTGTGCCTTTCAAGTATCTTAACATTCTCTTAACAGCTTTTCAATGTTCACTCAGTGGCTTTTGCATGAATTGACTTGCCTTGTTAACACTGTATGAGATATCTAGTCTTGTTATGGTGACATATTGAAGTGCTCCAATAATACTTCTGTACAGCCTTTCATTGCAAGTGGGTTCCCCTTTGTCTTTGCATAGATGTAGGTTAGTTACCATTGGTGTGGGCAGTGATTTAGCTTCATTCATTTTTGCTCTCACCAAAATTTCAGTAACGTATTTTCTTTGACAAAGCTATAGTTCATTTTCTTTTGTTCTGCACACTTCAATTCCAAGGAAATATGATAGGTCACCCAGTTCCTTTACTAAAAACTCACTGTTTAGCTGATTTTGTAATTTTTTTATTTCTAATTCACTATTGCCTGTTATTATGAAGTCATCTACATAGATTAGAACATAAGTAACAGTGTCCTTTGTGAATTTTGTAAACAGTGAGTTGTCTGATTCTGTGGAAATGTAGCCCAGTCTTGATAGTGTTGCATGTAGCTTATTGAACCAAACTCTTGGTGCTTGCCTTAGACCATATATAGCCTTGTTTAGTTTGCATACCATTCCTTTGTTAGCCTTTTCTTTAACGCCCGGTGGCATCTCCATATAGACTTCTTCCTGCAAGTCACCATTCAAAAAAGCATTATTTACATCAATTTGTTTAATGGTCCAATTTTTATACAAGGCTATAGTTAATATAATTCTAATGGTGGTTGGTTTTACAACAGGAGAGAATGTTTCATTAAAGTCAATTCTCACTGTTGTGAATACCCTTTGGCCACTAATCTAGCCTTGTATTTAAAAATTGTACCATATGCATGCCTTTTAATTCTGTATGTCCATCTACACCCTATAATATTTTTGTTTTTGGGTGGTTGAACTATACACCATGTTTGCTTTTTGCTCAAGGCATTTAATTCTTCTTCCATAGCTGCTCTCCACTTATCATTCTACACTGCTTGATGATAAGTGAAGGGTTCAGTATCATTATATTCAGTATGAATAGTTTTTGGTTTGAAAATATCACTTTTTGCCCTTGTTACCATATAATGCTTATTTTGAGTTTGACCAGCATCCTTGTTTTCTTCTTCCTGTTGGTTTTCATCCTGATTGCTTCCATCATTGTTCTCACATTGATGAGATTAGTCATCTTCACTATTATCAGTACTGATCTCATTATCATGATTTGATTCAGTACTGGATTCAACCTGTTGTGGAGAGCCAATATTTTGTGTGTCTTGTGTGTGTGTGTAGAACTAGCAGTAGCGTGTAGCACATATATAATGTCGTTTGCTTGTCAGAAATAGGAGGTATAGAAATTCTTGGATTGTACACCTTATGTGTTGTTTTGCAGGCATTAACTTTAAATAGGAAAACTTTTTCATTAAAAACAACATGTCTTGAAATGTAAATTTTTCCATTATTATCTAAACACTTGTACCCTTTGTGATTAGTGGTGTACCCCAAGAATGTGCAGGCAGTAGATCTGTAGTCTAGCTTGTGTTTGTTCAAAGGACTTGTGTGAGGAAAACAAAGACACCCAAATGTTTTTAGATCACCATAGTTAGGTGTAACTTGAGTTAACACCTCTATAGGACTTTTTAGATCCAATACTTTTGTTGGTAATCTGTTAATTAGGTGCACAGCTGTGGCAAAGGCATCGGGCCAGAATTTTAGAGGTAGGGATGCCTATCCCAATAGTGTTAACCCAGTCTCGACAATATGTCTGTGTTTTCTTTCAATTAGGCCATTTTGTTCAGAAGTGTGTGGACAGATTAGTCTATGAGTAATACCCTTGTTGCCAAAATAGTTTTTCAATGGAAGAAACTCCTTACCACCAACACTTTGAATAATTTTGACTTTATGACTAAGTTGATTTTCAGCATTAGCTATGAACCGTGTCACTGCATTGCATGTATCGGACTTAGATTTCATAAAGTATATCCAGACATATCTAGAAAAAGCATCAATAAAAGAGATGTAGTACTTGAACCCATAATCAATATCAATTGGTGTTGGACCCCACAGGTCAACATCCACTAGTTCTAATGGATTTAAGTATTTAGTCTATGAATTTGAAAATGGCAACTTGTGACTTTTTCCCATTTGACAATATGTGCATATGTAACTATCAGGAATACTAATAGAAATTTCACTGTTTTTAACAATTTCTTTCATAATTTTGCAACTTGGATGTCCAAGCTTAAAATGCCATATATCAAAAGCAGTACATTCATTGTTTCTTTCTAACTCTGTTACATTACAGAGATTACTCTTAAATTCAGAGTTTTTTATATTTCCGGAATTAAACTTGTACAACACATTTTGTTCTCTACCCTGCAATAAAATGGTCCTAGTCAGCATGTCCCTAACTACATAGTGTCTTGGGTAAAATTCAAAAGACACTTGATTGTCTTTTGCACACTGTGACACACTGATTAAGTTTTTCCTTATATGTGGTGCACATAATAGATTATTCAAATAAAGTAGTTTAGCACCCTTAATACTAGCATGTCAGTGTGTGATATAGTAGTGGAATTACCATTACCCATAATTAGAGGCTGGTTACCTTTGCATTCTCGGTTTCCAAGATTCAGATTATTTAAGTTGTTTGTTACACGGTGAGTAGCTCCTGAATCTGGATACCATGCTTCATCTTGAATGTCATCAATAGTTGCTGCATTAGATGATGTTTCTTGACTGCTTTTGTTTTCAGTTTGACTGGTGACCATATTTGCATTTGGGTTGCCTCCATGATTATTGTTGTTGCCTTGCTGATTTGTATTGAAATTGTTATCAAATCTGAAGTAACATTTGTTGGTTGTGTGTCCAAGTTTCTCGCAAATCTGACATTTAGGTCTATTGTTGGGATTCCATCTCCCAACTCTGCCTCTTCCTCGATTGGATGACCTCCTCTTTGGTAAGTGCTTTGACTTCTTGGGTTATTGGCTTGATTTTTTGCTTTGCCAGTGGTAGTATAGTTGACATTAAAATCTGCTCCATCTTTCTTTTGCAACATTCTTCCCTCATGAGCTAGTAACATAGAATAAACATTTTGTAAGGAAGGTGTGTGGGTTCAATAGATGTGATGAAAGCTATCACAACTTCATATTCATCATCAAGTCCACCCACTATATATAGAATCTATTCCTTTTCTTCAATCCTATTTCCTATGCATGCCAATTGATCACATAAGTTTTTCACCTTCATAAGATATTCATTCATGCTAGAGGTATCTTTCTTTATAGATTGTAGTTGTTTCTTGAAGTGTAAGGCCCTTGCTGATGACTGGCTGGTGAGTGATCTTTCCAAAGCTGTCCAAATATCATGAGCAGTTTTAATTCCTATTAGTTGGGGCATAAGAGATGCACCCACTGAGGACATTAACCATGCACTGACAAGATTATCTTGCCTTTGATAAGTAATGAATTCTTGATTATTAACCAGATTATTATTTGTAACGACCCAGGATTTCCGGCTCTGAAAATCGACATAAATATCTTTACCGTAACTCATGTCGACCCTCCAAACACCGAAAACACTGGATAGTTTAAGAAAGAATTTAGAGGGTGGGATAAGAAAGAAAGAAATATTAGAATAGAAGAAGAAGAAACACCACAACACAGAATCAGATTCTCACATCGCAGCGAAACAAAATATAATACAGAAATAATCTTTATTGAGAGCTTTTAAAACATACTTACAATATCAGAGTATAATACACCTCTGGACAGTTATAATGACCTATCCTCATATACAACACACAGTGGAACAAGAGCTATATAATATCATACGACTGAACATCTCCAGCTCGTCTCTTCACAGCATTCGATAACCTGAACCTGTACTCCCCGGGCTAACCCGAGCATTTACAAAACACCGGGTTAGTCTGGTGAACCAGAGTGAGACAAACTCGCACAGTATTAAGGGTAAATCATTCAATCATGATTTTAGAGTTTAAAGTCGTTTCAAAAGAAAAGGATAATCGTAAGACCAAATCAACACATAAATACGGACGGTTTTTTACCTTACGATAACCCAAAACAGTTTTGAAACCAATATCTTTTCTGATATTATAATAATGTCTAAATACAAGTAAATAACAATCTAGTGGAACGCTTGCATCTCACGCTCCACATATATACTATACAATCAAAAACTGCGAGCGCTTATTGGAGATTGGATTCCAACTATGACAAGGTATGGGACCACGTTCCGATAGTGCATCTCTAGAGGCGAATACACTAGGTTCAACAAGAACGTCTTGCAACCCGGCCCACACATGACCGACCACTCATTTCGCTTGAGTGTATCGAATGTATATCACCGACGGTTGGGATCAGCAACCGTCTCCCGAAAAGGGACAACATCGAACATAGATTGAAGAAGCAAATGGAATTTCTCTAGATAGGTGATTATACACCCTATGGGAGCGACCCACATAGCCATGTTGCCTATCCGATTTTTGTCATCTCCCGGTTGATGAGGCTTGAGGTTTGAAATTATCCTTTAGGATATTTGGTCCCCATTCACTTTGAATGCCACATCGTCAGATTCGCCAGATCACAATGATTGACGTTCACAAAAATACTCTAGTTATCTGGCTAGAGAAAAAACCTTTCTCCGCCATCAACCATGTTACGTTTGAAGAAATCAACGCATGTAATTCCTTTGGAAATACTCTGTCAGACATCCGTCCATACAAGTCATCCAGGAACAGGATGAACCGAAGGTACTCCCCTACTGCATCTCATATAGGAATCACCCCACGAATCAGTAGCAAGAAGTCCTCGCAATCCATAGATTCCAACCACGACCAAACCATAGTTATCTCTGGTTGCAATCCCAGAGATTTTTAGCAATTCCTCCGTTTATGAAAATCTATGGTCTTCACAGCTCCATCTCGATCACCTTCTGGTATCTTCACGTATTTGTTGGTCGGAATGGTTTTCGAATATAAATTCGATCCCGGACTTTCCGTACCAACAATCGTATTGGGTAGATTTGATAGTCGGTGATTTAACTATGAAAATAAACAGTGTTTCAATCATGACAACCCAATGAGTTCACTGGTTCAGTATTCAGCACCACTTGGCCTTTTAATTAAACAAATGTTCACTTTTGCTGAATTAAGACTTCTAACTCTTTTAATACTTTTAAAAAATACGATTATTGAATCTTATACACTAATGTTCCTTGAACCATCTCATTCTAATACCTAGAAGAATAACTTATAACCATATTTCATTTCTCCTTTCAAAACATATGTTACATCGTTCTTTATTTTTTTTATTAAATTTGGGAAATCCATTCAGCTTATTATTCGTAAACAACGTTACGTAATATCGGTTATTTCATTAATATTTATTAATAAAAATAAAACTAAACTGCACATTTCCTTTACCTCGGGTCTCTCGCTATATATATATTCTCCAAATTTCCACTAAATGTTGCATTATTGCACTACTGGAAATAATGAACTATCACTTACCTATTTTACGATTACCAACTATTATCATCTTCAGATAATCCTGATGTTGTTCAAGTTGGGGTATTTTAATTACCTCTCAGACCTTGATCAACAACGTTCTTATCTTCAGATAAATATAAGTTGTAATCAAAAACCCAAATTCCATTCCAATTCATTCCCACTTTAAATTAATTAATACTATAATTAATTTAAATAATCTCATTAAATAAATTCTTAACAAACCAATTTTCCATATTTTTAACCGTTTGGTAAATTTCTATTCCCATATTTATAAATTCTGATTAATCTCAGATTCACTTTGTAAAATCAATTTATAATAAATCAAAGCTTTTAATAAATAGAATATTTATTTATTTCCCTTCTATATACTTCTATTCAAAATAATATATTTCAAAACCTACTCCAGTTATAAAATAAATTTTATAACTTCATCTCTATCGACACATGTGACGGTGAATCGATATTTATAAAACGATTGATTTTACAGGCCATACGCTGCCAAATACTCAACCAATACCGCTCATTGGTTTAAACTAACAGATGTTGAATATTCAATAATCAACAATCAAATCAATCACTCCAAACAGGACAGTTCATATGTGATAATATGAAAATAAAATAATATATTGAGGAATCCGGTTGGATCCCTCCAACCTGTTCTTCCCTGTATTCAAAATGGTTATCACAAATCAGATCATATCAGTTTCTTTTAACCGATAACAATAATTTATGACCATCAACATCAACCAATCCTTAAGCAATTCAAACAATCCAAACACGTTTATTTTATAAACGTGACCAACAAGGTAAGCTACCTTTATTGGAACCAATCGTTAAAATAATGATTTGGTCTTTCACTGAAATTAAACGACGATTTAATTTCATCATTCAAATCAACGAATAATTCTAATACTAGCAAACAGTCAACCATAGCAAACAGAGCACACAAAATAAAACCCGATTTATACAAAAATATAAATGGGAAGAAACTGAGTGAGTTTAACTCACCTTGGTTTTATTTTCGTCGATTAAACCGGTTTGCTTTGATAAAGTCAAACACGCATTTAAATTTATCAGAATCTCCAACAGCTTTTGGTGCCAACCAAACCTGCTCCATAACGTCCTGCTCGTCATTACGGTTCCAGCGTTTATCATTTTGGTTCGATTCTGATAACATAAACATACGTTATTAATATTATAAGTGTATGTCCTTAACTAAATAAATAAAGGCCTCGATCATTACTAATCATGTTTTGTTATCCTAAATAGATAATTATCTTATGACTAATTAACGTTTATATTTACCCTTACCAGGCATTTTCGAAAATTGCTACAGGCCGTACCATTTCTCTTCTACTGCTAGATGTATATGTTCCCACCATACTGTCACCTTTTCCACATCCCATGCATTCATTCACCATGCATTGCCTTCTTCCCAAACTTCTTATACCACGTGAGGCTCCCCTTTCTTTTACTCTTCCCACCTGTTACAGCATTACCCACTTCTTTCCCCTTGAATTCTTTCCAGTTCACACTTTTTCTAATATTATTTTTCTTTTTTTATTTTTATATAAAGCCCGAAGCCCAAAACCCCCGGAACAACCCACGAAACCGCATGCCTCACGTACCCGAACTCTCCTCCCTAATGCTTCGCTGTAGCTTTTCCTGAAACATTCCTCTCCCCCATGTTTTTGTACACTCCTCTTCATTCGCTTATTTACTGAACCCATCCGAGAATCACACCAAGTACCTCCATACATCAGCACTTCCGCCCTTAACTCCACCTCAGCTTCACACTTCACCTCACAGACCACCGAGGTGATCTCCCTACACCGCGCCATACATCACCGAACAACGTTTGGTTCCCCCTTATAAAACACGACAGCGGCTTCAGGCCATGAAAACCGCGATAGAAAGATTCTCCAACTCGCACCAATATTTGCCAAACCATTCGAAATCTTCCCATGATCATTATTCTATACTTTAAAACATGAATTGATGCACTCCCACTCATACATGACATCGCCAAGCTGCAGCATCTTCGCTGTACTACTTTCGAAAAGAGGAAAGAAGAGAGTGTTCGTTGTTGTGAAGAATGAAGGCCAGAAGTGTGTATATATATAGATTAGAGGAAGTTTGGGTAGCAAGGTATTGACATGTCCTTTTCATTTGTATCCCTTGGTCGGCACGGTTACTCATTTTAGGTGGATAGGTGCAGGAATATAGGATGTTGTGTGATATTTAGGTAGGCTTACAGGAGTAACAGGGGTAGGTGATACTGCATAGGATGGGTGAGCGTGGTGTTTTCCTTTCTTTCATAAGTCAGCTTTGATTTGAAAACATATATCAGAACAGAGTAGCAAGTGAAATTACAGAGTATAGAAGGACGCTAGTTGTAGTTGTGCAGTGTATTTCCTCTTCAATCAATTCGCAGCTGTGTTACGAACTAGGGTAGGTGATATTCGAAACTTTGCATGGAAGGAATGGTTTGACGTAAGAGGGTTTGAAAAGAGAAGTATATATATAGTGTAAAGAAATTGTATTATATTATCAAACGAAACTTCACCGCAAAGTAACGCGATAAAATCTACATACGATCTTCGTTTTCTGATAAAAAAGCTAATCTTAGTGTAAAAAGGTATTCCGGATCCAATGGGACAAGTTTCGTCGAATTCCGATATCATTTGAAAAAAATTCCTTTATAAAACCAGAAATAAACATGCGTTTAAATTTTCCACGGTCATTAGACAAATCTAATCAACTTGAAACCTTGAAATCCTACAATAATTTGTTAATACGAACCCAATGGCACGAGTTTCGTCGCATTCTGAGACTGTTTCCCCGGTAGGCTATTTTTACTGCGCACCGCAATACCCTTTTTAACGCCAAATTACCTGGTCTTCAAAAATAGCAAACTATTTACCTATCCTGACTCTAATCGACGATAAGAACTCAACGGAATTGGTTTCGTGGCTTAATTCGATCGTCTGTTCAAGTTATACCCAAATAACCCTTTATTGAATTAATTATGCGCTATAGAAATTGAAAGGGCGTTTATAGCTGCCGTGGTCACATACGACATCGGTTTATCACGCAATTCAACACCGTATAATAATTAAATGATACGGTTCTAATGAAACTGATTTCATCGAAAACGAAGTCTGTTTGCAAAACGGCTATTTTAACGCGTATATAACGATTTTCATAGCGACTATTTAAAAATTTGATTTGGCTATAACTTACTTTTTAGAATACGAAATCTGGATTTTTCTCTTTCATATGGAAATTATTATCAATACGGTTCTAACGTTTCTTGTTTCACAGAAATCCAACTTACATCGGATCCTGTATTCCCAGTTAAAGTTCAAAACCAAATATTACGAACTACCGCGCGATTTCGAGCTCGTTTTATATTTATAAATAAAATTAACATTCAACTTCGTTTTATTATCGAATTAAATATTAAAGACCATAAATACTCCAAATATAATATTTAAAATAATAAATTAAATTAAATATTTGGCGGCCAAAAATACGAGATGATACATTCTTCCCCCCTTAAAATAATTTCGTCCTCGAAATTGTAAGGTAAGAAAGAACGTAATAAACCCATTAACTTTATAATAATATTAAATCAAAACTCCTTTTTATTTCCAAAACAAATCTAATTGGTTTTAAACCAATTTAATTCAAATAAAAGAATTTTCCAAAAATCTTCAAAATTTTCTAACACCTTAAATTTTGGAATTTTTTTGGCAGAGTCTCCCCTGTACGGAGGACATCTGCAATATCGCAGGTTCAAAAAAAATATATACATCGACTCTCATGGTCGGAAAAATTCAAAACCCAAACTCAAAATCCAAATAAAACCAAAAATTTCATATTTGCGTAGACGTACCTTTTTGCGAGCGTTATTATGCGATAAGCAATATATTATACTCGATCCGCTTAGTTATTACGCAGCTCTATTCAAGCTGGATTTGATTAACTCCAGACTTTTCTCTCTTGGATGGATTTCAAAGCTGAATTGGCACTTCTGCCCCTGTTTCTCAACTCAAATGAATTTCATTAGTCCCCAAACAAATGTCAGTTAAGTTCAAAACATCCATACCATCCATATCATTCATATCAGCCAATTATACACCCAATTCAATCCATACGAGATTGTAATTAAGTCTTAACAATTAATTTATATCTTTCATTATCCCTTTCGGATTTATTAAATATGGATTGATTTATCCAACTTATTTATTTCATATTGGTTTTCAATCAAGTCTATCATTTTCAGGTTTATATTCCTGAAATTGAACACACAATCCAAACATATCACACAATCAACATTAAAAAATCAATTGATTTACCCATATTATAATAATTTATAAAATCCTTACTTTATTATTTTATAAAATAAATTGGCGAAAACACATTTCAAAAATAATTTTATATCAAATTACAAATACGCGCTCTCATATATATACACAAAGTCAATCTAGGGAATTACTAACCCCATCTCAATCGAGTCACGCCACAGAGCCAAGGTTATCACTAAACCAATAGCTCTGATACCACTGTAACAACCCGGGATTTTTGGCTCTGAAAATCGACATAAATACATTTACCAAAACTCATGTCGACTCTCCAAACACTGAAAACACTGGATAGTTTAAGAAAGAATTTAGAGGGTGAGATAAGAAAGAAAGAAATATTAGAATAGAAGAAGAAGAAACACCACAACACAGAATCAGATTCTCACATCGCAGCGGAACAAAATAAAATACAGAAATAATCTTTATTGAGAGCTTTTAAAACATACTTACAATATCAGAGTATAACACACCTCTGGACAGTTATAATGACCTGTCCTCATATACAACACACAGTGGAACAAGAGCTATATAATATCATACAACTGAACATCTCCAACTCGTCTCTTCACAACATTCGATAACCTGAACCTGTACGCCCCGGGCTAACCCGAGCATTTACAAAACACCGGGTCAGTCTGGTGAACCAGAGTGAGATAAACTCGCACGGTATTAAGGGTAAATCATTCAATCATGATTTTAGAGTTCAAAGTCGTTTCAAAAGAAAAGGATAATCGTAAGACCAAATTCACACATAAATACGGACGGTTTTTTACCTTACGATAACCTAAAACAGTTTTGAAACCAATATCTTTTCTGATATTATAATAATGTCTAAATACAAGTAAATACAATCTAGTGGAACGCTTGCATCTCACGCTCCACATATATAGTATACAATCAAAAACCGCGGGCGCTTACTGGAGATTGGATTCCAAGTATGATAAGGTATGGGACCACCTTACGATAGTGTATCTCTAGAGGCGAATACACTGGGTTCAACAAGAACGTCTTGCAACCCGGCCCACACATGACCGACCACTCATTTCGCTTGAGTGTATCGAATGTATATCACCGACGGTTGGGATCAGCAACCGTCTCCCAAAAAGGGACAGCATCGAACATAGATTAAATAATCAAATGGAATTTCTCTAGATAGGTGATTATACACCCTAATGGGAGCGACCCACATAGCCATGCTGCCTGTCCGATTTTTGTCATCTCCCGGTTGATGAGGCTTGAGGTTTGAAATTATCCTTTGGGATATTTGGTCCCCATTCACTTTGAATGCCACATCGTCAGATCCGCCAGATCACACTGATTGACCTTCACAAAAATACTCTAATTATCTGGCTAGATAAAAACCCTTTCTCCGCCATCAACTATGGTACGTTTGAAGAAATCAACGCATGAAATTCCTTTGGAAATACTCTGTCAGACATCCGTCCATACAAGTCATCCAGGAACAGGATGAACCGAAGGTACTCCCCTACTGCATCTCATATAGGAATCACCCATGGATCAGTAGCGAGAAGTCCTCGCAATCCGTAGATTCCAACCACGACTGAACCACAGTTATCTCTGGTTGCAATCCCAGAGATTTTTTAGCAATTCCTCCGTTTATGAAAATCTATGGTCTTCACAGCTCCATCTCGATCATCTTCTGGTATCTTCACGTATTTGTTGGTCAGAATGGTTTTCGAATATAAACTCGATCCCGGACTTTCCGTACCAACAATCGTATTGGACAGATTTGATAGTCGGTGATTTAACTATGAAAATAAACAGTGTTTCAATCATGACAACCCAATGAGTTCACTGGTTCAGTATTCAGCACCACTTAGCCTTTTAATTAAACAAATGTTCACTTCTGCTGAATTAAAACTTCTAACTCATTTAATACTTTTTAAAAATACGATAATTGAATCTTATATACTAATGTTCCAAAAACCATCTTATTCTAATACCTAGAAGAATAACTTATAACCATATTTCATTTCTCCTTTCAAAATATATGTTACATCGTTCTTTATTTTTTTATTAAACTTGGGAAATCCATTCAGCTTATTATTCGTAAACAACGTTACGTAATATCGGTTATTTCATTAATATTTATTAATAAATATAAAACTAAACTGCACATTTCCTTTACCTCGGGTCTCTCATATATATATATTCTCCAAATTTCCACTAAACGTTGCATTATTTCACTAATGGAAATAATGAACAATCACTAACCTATTTTACGATTGCCAACTATTATCATCTTCAGATAATCCTGATGTTGTTCAAGTTGGGGTATTTTAATTACCTCTCAGACCTTGATCAACAACGTTCTTATCTTCAGATAAATATAAGTTGTAATCAAAAACCCAAATTCCATTCCAATTCGTTCCCACTTTAAATTAATTAATACTATACTGAATTTAAATAATCTCATTAAATAAATTCTTAACAAACCAATTATCCATATTTTTAACCATTTGGTAAATTTCTATTCCCATATTTATAAATTCTGATTAATCTCAGATTCACTTTGTAAAATCAATTTATAATAAATCAAAGCTTTTAACAAATAGAATATTTATTTATTTCCCTTCTATATACTTCTATTCAAAATAATATATTTCAAAACCTACTCCAGTTATAAAATAAAATTTATAACTTCATCTTTATCGACTCACCTGATGGTGAATCGATATTTATAAAACGATTGATTTTACAGGCCATATGCTGCCAAATAATCAACCAATACCGCTCATTGGTTTAAACTAATAGATGTTGAATATTAAATTATCAACAATCAAATCAATCACTCCAAACTGGGCAGTTCATATGTGATAATATGAAAATAAAATAATATATTGAGGAATCCAGTTGGATCCCTCCAACCTGTTCTTCCCTGTATTCAAAATGGTTATCACAAATTTGATCATATCAGTTTCATTTAACTGATAACAATAATTTACGACTATCAACATCAACCAATCCTTAAGCAATTCAAACAATTTAAACACGTTTATTTTATAAACGTGACCAACAAGGTAAGCTACCTTTATTGGAACCAATCATTAAAAAAATGATTTGGTCTTTCAATGAAATTAAATGACGGTTTAATTTCATCATTCAAATCAACGAATAATTATAGTACTAGCAAACAGTCAACCATAGCAAACAGAGCACACAAAATAAAACCCGATTTATATAAAAATATAAATGGGAAGAAACTGAGTGAGTTTAACTCACCTTGGTTTTATTTTCGTCGATTAAACCGGTTTACTTTGATAAAGTCAAACATGCATTTAAATTTATCAGAATCTCCAACAGCTTCTGGTGCCGACCAAACCTACTCCATAACGTCCTGCTCATCGTTACGGTTCCAGCGTTTATCATTTTGGTTCGATTCTGATTACATAAACATACTTTATTAATATTATAAGTGTATGTCCTTAACTAAATAAATAAAGGCCTCGATCATTACTAATCATGTTTTGTTATCCTAAATAGATAATTATCTTATGACTAATTAACGTTTATATTTACCCTTACCAGGCATTTTCGAAAATTTCTACAGGCCGTGCCATTTCTCTTCTACTGCTACATGTATTTGTTCCCACCATACGGTCACCTTTTCCACATCCCATGCATTCATTCCCCATGCGTTGCCTTCTTCCCATACTTCTTATACCACGTGAGCCTCCCCTTTCTGTTTTACTCTTCCCACCTGTTACAACATTACCCACTTCTTTCCCCTTGAATTCTTTCCAGTTTCGCACTTTTTCTAATTTTTTATATATAAAGCCCGAAGCCCAAAACCCCCAGAACAGCCCATGAAACCGCATGCCTCACGTACCCGAACTCTCCTCCCCAATGCTTCGCTGTAGCTTTTCCTGAAGCATTCCTCTCCCCTACGTTTTTGTACACTCCTCCCCTTCATTCGCTTATTTACTGAACCCATCCGAGAATCACACCACGTACCTCCATACATCTGCACTTCCGCCCTTAACTTCACCTCAGCTTCACACTTCACCTCACAGACCACCGAGGTGATCTCCCTACACCGCGCCATACATCACCGAACAACGTTTGGTTCCCCCTTGTAAAACACGACAGCGGCTTCAGGCCATGATAACCGCGACAGAAAGATTCTCCAACTCGCACCAATATTTGCCAAACCGTTCGAAATCTTCCAACGATCATTCTTCTATACTTTGAAACATGAATTGATGCACTCCCACTCATACATGACATCGCCAAGCTGCAGCATCTTCGCTGTGCTACTTTCGAAAAGAGGAAAGAAGAGAGTGTTCGTTGTTGTGAAGAATGAAGGCCAGATGTGTGTGTGTGTGTGTGTGTGTATATATATATGTATATATATATATATATATATATATTAGAGGAAGTTTGGGTAGCAAGGTATTGACATGTTGTTTTCATTTGTATCCCTTGGTCGGCACGGTTACTCATTTTAGGTGGATAGGTGCAGGAATATAGGATGTGGTGTGATGTTTAGGTAGGCTTACAGGAGTAACAGGGGTAGGTGATACTGCATAGGATGGGTGAGCGTGGTGTTTTCCTTTCTTTCATAAGTCAGCTTTGATTTGAAAACATATATCAGAACAGAGTAGCATGTGAAATTACAGAGTATAGAAGGACGCTAGTTGTAGTTGTGCAGTGTATTTCCTCTTCAATCAATTCGCAGCTGTGTTACGAACTAGGGTAGGTGATATTCGAAACTTTGCATGGAAGGAATGGTTTGACGTAAGAGGGTTTGAAAAGAGAAGTATATATATAGTGTAAAGAAATTGTATTATATTATCGAATGAAACTTCACCGCAAAGTAACGCGATAAAATCCATATACGATCTTCATTTTCTGATAAAAAAGCTAATCTTAGTGTAAAAAGGTATTCCGGATCCAATGGGACAAGTTTCGTCGAATTCCGATATTGTTTGGAAAAAATTCCTTTATAAAACCAGAAATAAACACGCGTTTAAATTTTCCACGGTTACTAGACAAATCTAATCAACTTGAAACCTTGAAATCGTACAATAATTTGTTTATATGAACCCAACGGCACCAGTTTCGTCGCATTTTGAAACTGTTTCCCCGGTAGGCTATTTTTACCGCGCACCGCAATACCATTTTTAACGCCAAATTACCCGGTCTTCAAAAATAGCAAACTATATACCTATCCTGGCTCTAATCGACGATACGAACTCAACAGAATTGGTTTCGTGGCTTAATTCGATCGTCTGTTCAAGTTATACCCGAATAACCATTTATTGAATTAATTACGCGTTATAGAAATTGAACGGGCGTTTATAGCTGCCGTTGTCACATACGACATCGGTTTACCATGCAATTCAACACCGTATAATAAATTAATGATACGGTTCTAATGAAACTGATTTCGTCGAAAACGAAGTCCGTTTGTAAAACGGCTATTTTAACGCGTATATAACGATTTTCATAGCGACTATTTCAAAATTTGATTTGGACATAACTTACTTTTTAGAATACGAAATCTGAATTTTTCTCTTTCATATGGAAATTATTATCAATACGGTTCTAACGTTTCTTGTTTCACAGAAATTCGACTTATATCGGATCCTGTATTCCCAGTTAAAGTTCACAACCAAATATTACGAACTACCGGGCGATTTCGAGCTCGTTTTATATTTATAATTAAAATTAGCGTTCAACTTCATTTTATTATCGAATTAAATATTATAGACCATAAATACTCCAAATATAATATTTAAAATAATAAATTAAATTAAATATTTGGCGGCCAAAAATACGGGACATTACATTATTACTGTCTTTGGTGTATTTTGCTGGAATAGGCCTTATTCCATAAAGATAATCTTCCAAACCATAACCCACTGCTGCTGTTTCCACTTGTAGTTTCTATAGGACGTAATTTGATTCAACGAGTTGAATGGAGATGATCTGGCTTTGAGGCTTGATAATGGCTTTGATGAGATCCTCAGTGCTTTCAACACTTGTCTGATTGGATCTGGCAGAAGATATTGGTGAATTTAATTTGTCTCCGTCAACCATGATTTCAAGATTCAGGAATTTTGAAGTTGTCCAACGAATTCAGGTAAGAATCACTGAACTCTCGTTCTTGAATTAGAGGATCTGAACGTTTTTCTTCAATCTACAATCAAAAAGCAACCAGAATGCTACTGTAGCTGTTCTTGAGAACTGACTGATTTGCTTTCTTGGATGGCTTTTGATCTGAATTCAGATTAATTGCAACCAGTTTGCAAAAATGATGTCAAGTTGGCTTTCTTGGACGGCTTTCGACTGCAATTGAATGGATACTTTGGATTCTTTGATCGAATCTTGAGTTTTAGTGATAGTTAACCACCAACTGTAATATTATGAAACAGATGCAGCCACTAATACGGCGAGGCACTGATTTCTTTGTTATAGCCTCAACTCTCAAGGGAAGAGATCACAGATCTTGGATGAATCCAAGTGATGACAATTTTCTGATGGATAATCTATCTATTGATATATCTATTGAGATTAGAGTAGTGGATGGATTTTAATTGTTGTTAGCAGGTAGCTCCGATACCATATTTAACAGAAAAATGTTTTCAGAATTTTTATTATGACTGAATGAATGTACACATAATGTTTGTACACATATATATAACTGAAATAAAACATAGCCGCTTGGGCTTGTGTATAGGACATTGGGCTGAGCCCATTTGTTATTTGAGTGATGTATTGATGAAGCGGGGTACTCAGTGTAAATTAAACATTTTATAACATCAATGCATCCATAATAATCCAAACTTGGGGCTTCATTAGTGAGGAAAGTGAGGAACTTTCAAAGATTTAGTCCAGTAGCAACCTCTTCAGCCATAACATGCTTCCCAAGATGGGTACCTACATAGGGATGATTCAGTATCATTAGCTTCTTCCGTTGCAGGAAGATGCAACAAGAAGATTGTTGTCTTTCTCGCTTGTAATCAAAACTTTCTCAAATGTTGAAGAAAATAGCGAAATCCATTCTATCTCATCTTCCCTGTGTGCCGAAGTTCATCCATCCGGGATAGAAGTCAACAACTTCTTGACTTGAGGAATAAGATCCTTCAGTATATACTTCGAAACTTATGTAGAGGTCTGAGTAGAAGAGGGATTAGAAGTGATATGCTGCGCAAATGGACCTCAGATAAGAATGTCTAGAATCGATGTTTGACTCGCTCTATCAGCAAAAGGAACGATGATCGAGATCTCACACACTTTTTCCTTCTCTAACTCCCTCTGCAGTCTCCATCTCTCTCCCGTCTCTACTAAATAAGCATCGACCCTCTCTTAGCACCGCTAGCTCATCATCTTTGAAAATGCCTATGACTAACTCCTCCTCATTCACATTAACACTACTAGGCAGGAATTACTCATCCTCCGCAGCGTAATCCCAAGCCTCCACTAATGCATGGGCATAGTTCCAAATCCAATTTAAGTTTCGGTGGTGAAGCGCTTGAGAATAAAATACCAAATTTTAGCATAGCAAACTTCATAATCTGTCAAAGTGGATAAAAGAAAAGTTGTAGCTTAGTTTCTAAGCTTTCTAGAATGATCAACATCGCCGAATTACGATTGGTGGTTCAAAAGTTATGACAATGTTACTAACAAATATCAAATTGGGCCAGAACTATACACTCGATAGGACTGAGAAAACAATTGCAATTGTTCTGTTGTGATATTGATATCCATTTAGATGCGGTATTTTGTTCTCATAGATCCATAGCTATCTGTAGCTTGTATTAATTATTTACTGAATATGTCGATCCACTTAAGTTGGAAAAAAAATTGATAGCAATTATCGACATGTCCAGTAGATAGTTATGATAAGGTTATACTTGGTTGCCCCTAACAAGCCATATTCTCTGCATTATCAAATGAAATTGCTTTGTAATTCTCTTTGTTATTGTGGTTCTCGGGGTGGGACATTACAACATGGTATGCAGTTGAATCCCTCTATTCATTCAACGAGAGTTAGCTTCTATGCGCTACTTCCTAATATCCTCAATCTTCTTCTCTTTCTCCACCTTGACTTTAACAAGCATCTTGTAGAGGGATAGAGTTTTTGTTTCAGCCTTTAGCATATCATTGTTGACTTTATCGAGTTTTTCTCTATGTTTGGTATTGTAACATCACGTATTTTTAGTAGTTAAATATTTAATATATTTATTATATTAAATATTGAATTGAAATTTTAAATGGATTTATAATATTATTTCGTTTATTAAAATGACTTCTGAATATATGTATTTTATATTTAAATTATAAACAAGCTCATAACGGCGCGATAGTTCGTAATATTGAGTTTTGAACTTCAATTGAATATACAAAATCCATTTTAAGTCGGAATTATGTGAAACAAGAACCATCCGAATCTATTTGATAATCATTTTCTAATGAGAGTGAAAAATCGAGATTTCATCTTATAAATTGTAAGTTATGGCTAAATCAAATTTTAAAATAATCGCTATGGAATTCGTTAATAAACAATAACGTTTATTTATAATATTTAAAAGAGTTTTCATATATTTCGGACATCGTTTAACTTGAAATTTTTAAACAATGAGTTATAATTCTGTAGTGACTGGATTTGAAGTGATATATTTCTACTTGGATATATATACGATAATAATAATTTATTTATTATTTAATTGTATTTATTCTAGAATTTAATATTATATCGATATTATATAAGCCTTTAAAATAGCATTTTTTTTCTTCAAAAAAAAACTCCGTTTTCGATGAAATGAGTTTTACTGGAATACGTGTTACTAGTTATTGCTAGATTTTCAATTTGGAGTCAATTGGAGTTGTTTTGTCAGTACGTGCAATTTAAAGGTGAACCTAGAAATATATTAAAATTAAAATAACGTCGTTGTGCAAACATAGTCCAATTTCAATGAAATTAATTTTATTGGGACCACAAACGTCAAAACGTAGTAATGTATTTATTTTCGTTGAATTTGGAGTTGGTATTTGGCGGTGCGTATGTTTAGCGGTAGCGTTAAATAGCGGTACGTATTTATTTAAACGTGAACCAAAATAAATAATACTTAACCCATAAGCAACTTTAAAAAAAAAGCCTACCCTGTCTCCCATCAAATGAACTATCGTACACTTTTTTGTTGTCGCCTTCACACCATAAACATCTACCTTAGGTTACACTGCAAAGAGAAATGAAATTACACTGAACTACACCATTTTAAAATCTGGAGCCTATATATTTCTTCTAGCCTAAACTTTCTCTTTTTACTTCTTCTTTAACGAGTTTTCATAGCCTACCCGGCCAACCTAATTTTGAAATTGAAATGCCTACCATTTGTGCCCAACGCTACATCCTACCCATCCACTGATAACACAAGAGGCTTCAGTTCTTTCTCCATCAAATCTGCAGCTCTAATTTATCTACATACAGCGGGCTATGGAGAGTAGGATTTGACGGGAGCTTATCCCCCATTCGTGTACATATATATACAGGGTTCTCTTGTCATTCTTGTTCCAGAAAATTACTGCAAACCATCATTAAAGAAGACACAAGCTCAAAATATAAAAATAAAAAGTAAAGTATATATTTAGAAGATGGCCGAAGCGTGTGTACTGAGGATAGGCGGAGTTGGGTGAAGTTTGGTGACTGCGTGATGGCCAGTACACGTGGCACAGCGGGGTGGAGGGGGGATGCAGTATCAGGTGGGTTCGGAATATAAAATAACATTAGGATGGAGAAGCATGTGTGGAGGCATGAAGTACCAAAGTGCGACTTTCATATATTAACAGTGAAGAGGGATTGTTGCGTGAACAGGGAGTTAATGGCGAGGCAAGCGTTCGTGTTCGAGTTTGTGGGGTCAAACGAAACTGGCGTGCGAGTTTTCTTGAGGAACAATGAGCTAGAGGTAGAAGCTTGGAACTGAAGGGGATTGGAGAGCAAGGATCGTCGGGGTTGATGTGCGGGCCATGCGGTGAAGCGCGTGGGCATTTGTCGCGGCTGGAAATACAGGTGAGAAAGGAGATGTACAGTAACATTTTTACTATGCCTAAACATGCTTACCAACACCTAATCTAGGATTAATTAACACAAGTAATTAGGTTAATAATAATATCATTATTTTTAAGTAAAGACTAGCGTAAGCCTTTTTCTCAAAACCAGCTACCAATAGCACGTATATAAAAGGATACAACAACCACTATTACCTGTTTCTTCCAACTTTATATTATGAAGCATGCCTAATCTATATTTCTGTAACCTCATATATAATACACCTGTATTTTGATCAACTGGGTTTTGGATGAAAATTAAAATAAGTTATTTTGAGTTATTTAAGTGAGTTTAAGTTATTACTGATTAAAAATTTAGTTAGTTCAATACAGCAAGTTGTTGAACTAGAATTAATAAACTTGAGTCAGTGTTCGCTAACCTGTTCACAGTGAATAGAAAGAAAGACAAACATTTATTATATTTGTTAATTATATAATTAAGAATTAAATTTAGTTTAAACTAAATCACATGCATGTAATACGTATAATGTTCTCATCTGTTAATAGAATCAGACCAAACCAGGAATGTTGGAACTTTACCGACAGACATAATCTTATGAAACTGGATTAGATAAGTTAAATCGAACCGTTATTAACATCGAATGGAAATACAATGAGAGTTCAACTCATATTTTATATAAGTCAGGTTTAATATTTGTGTGCTATGATTGTTTATATGTGTTGACTGAACTGATTAAATTAAACGTTTGACTCGATCGTTATTTTTAACGATTTGAATTATTGGAGGTAGCTTACCTTGCTGGTCACGTTTATAATAATATAAACATGTTAAATTTATAATTTGATGTCTGATTGTTGTTATTGTTTGACTATTATATCTATAATTGAAATATGTGGTTTTATTTGAGATAACATATTTGGATGCAGGGAGAAACAAGTTGGAGGGATCCAACTGGATTCCTCAAATTTATTGTTTATTTCATATTACAATTATATGAAATGTTAACCAGTTTGGTTCGATGATTGATTTGATCATTGGTTGTTGAATCTAAATTGAATGCTTGTTTTATTGTTAACCAATAGATAAAATTGGTTAGGTAATTGGCGGAGATGGCCTAAAAAATAAATCATTTTGTGAATATTTGTTTACCGTCCTGTGAATCAACGGAAATGAAGTTATGAATCTATTTTATAACTAAAAAAATAGATTTAAAATCTATTATTTTGAATTAAAGTTTATAAAAAAGGAAGTAAATCGTATGTAACTAAGATTTTAAAAGCAATTAAGCAGATATTAGCCAAACGATTAATAACTAGAATTAATTGTTTATAATAAACGTTTAGATTGGGATTATATAGAAATGATTATTATGTAATAATAATCAAGGTAGATGGAACTAATTTAAATCAATTATATTATTAATTAATGGGAGGATTAATTGGGGTGGGTTAACTAGTTAGATTGGTTAAGTTGAGTAAGTCAACTGCTTAAATCAGATTTTATTATTTAATCCGTTATTAATGGAATGATAAATGATAAAGTAAATCCTTTTTATAATATTGGAATTTGATTATTATTTCTTTAACAATAATCAAAGTGATGGCCTTGGAACAAAAATGGAATTTTATAAAGTCTTAAAAAGCCGATTGTTAGAAATGGGTTTTAAGCAAGTTTATATTGACATGTTAAGTGAGTTTAAATCGAATTTTCTTTGAAATTCTACTTAATTAGATTTCATAAAATCCAAGTTGAACAAAGATATTGAAAACCAAGTTAATTTGAAGGTATTAAAAATGATTGCAAATATTGAGACGAGAGTTACTAAAGTTGAGAACTTTGAAATGATTTATGTTCAATGAAAAGTTATAAGTATAAGATATGAAATGGGAATCGAAATAGAAACCCAAATTGAATTAAAATGGTTTGGCTTGATAAGTTATAAGGATTAGATCCTAAGTCATGTATTTTAAACAAGAAATGGAGTTTTATTATGATATAACCTGAATAGAGCTTAAGTAAGTCTTTAATGAAGTTTTATATAGTATTTGATTTATATTTATTTATAACGTTTCAAAAAGGTATATCATGTACGATAAGGAATTGGATGTAGTTTTTAAATATATTAGAACTTGTTATACATTGGTTGAGTTGAGTAACTTTCGAGGTATCAATCGGATGTTGGTTTCGACCTTCAGGGTTGATACTTAGAGATTTATTCACTTACCAATTTATAATGAGGAGCTAATGGAGTAAAGGTGAGACAATAATTGAATATTCTTATATTAAATAAGAAAGAAAGAAACATTTTTATAGCATTGAAGATATAAAGTATCAAATTAACCATTCGTTAATTATTAAAGAGGCCAAGTGATGCTGATTACTGAATCAGTAAATTTTTATGGATGAATGCTTGTTTATTTGATAGTTAAATAACAGACTATCAAATCTGGTCAATTATCGATTATTGGTATGGAAAGACTGAGTTCAAATTTATATTGGAAAACCATTCCGACCAGCAAATACATAATCATGGGAGAGATCAGACGATGACCGAGATGGAGCATTTGAAGACCATGGATCTTCATAAAACGGAAGTATTGCTTATAATCTCTTGTTAGCTTCCAGAGATAAACTGTGATTCTGTCGTGGTTGGATTCTATGGATTGCAAGAACTACTCGAGACTGATCTATAGGGTGATACCTAGGATGTGGTAGGAGGGTGCCTTTGGTTGTCCAGTCCCAGGACGACTTGTATGGATGGATCCGATGATGTGGCGTTCAATGTGAATGGTGGCTAGATGTTCTAGAGCGGAATTTATAACCTCAAGCCTCATAACTAGGAAATGAAAAAAATCGGACAGACAATATGGCTATATGGGTCGCCCCCATTAGGGTGTATTGTCACCATCTAGAGAATATTCATTTTGTTATTCTTTCGCTTCTGTATCTCCTAGGAATGGTTATGTTGCTAGAAATCGTAAGGTGATAATTAATTTGATGCCCCCAAGAGAAATGAGTGGTCGGTCATATGTGGCCGGGTTGCAAAATGTTCTTGTTGAACCCAGTGTATTCCCCTCTAGTGGTACACTATCAGCAGGTGGTTCCATTCCTTGTCATAGTCGGAATCCAATCTCCAACAAGAGCCCACGGTTTTGATTGCATACTATGTATGCAGAGCGTTGATGCAAGCGTTCTACTAGATTGCTATTTATTTGTATTTAGACACTATCATAATATCAGAATAATATTGTTTTAAAAATGTTTTGGGGTTATTGTAAGGTAAAAGCCGTCCATATTTATGTGTGGATTTGGTTTTACGATTATCCTTTTCTTTCGAAAGGATTTTGACTTTAAAAATCAAGTTGTGTGATACCTCAAACTTAGTGTGCTTTCTCACTCTGGTTCACCGGACCGACCAAGTGTTTGTAATGCTCAGGTTAGACCGAGTTTTTCAAGTTCAGGTTAAAATGCTGCGAATTCCAGAAGACGTGCCGGAGAAGTTTAGACGTATGATATATATATTATATTTATTATCCCGCTGTGTAATTGTATATGGGGACAAAGTATTATAACTGTCCAGATGTGTGATGTACTCTAATGATTGTAAGTTTTATTTCAGGCTCTTAGTTAAGATTTATTTCTATATTATATTTCATTCCGCTGCGATGTGAGAATCTGTGTTGTGTTAGTTCTCCCTCTCCTTCTATTCTAATATTTTTTCCTTTTTATCTCACGCTCTAAATTCTTTCTATTAACTATCTGCTTGGTTTCGATACTTGAGTTTTGGCGAATAATACAGGTTTATGTATTATTGTCAGAATTCAGGCGTTGAATACCGAGTCATTCCACGTATTTTTCTTTTTCTAGTTAATTATTATTTCCAGTGCGGTGCTAAGGGCACCGCAAAAAGTGCTTCGGGGTACCATGAGGTACCGTCGAACGCTTTTTTTAATTACCGCGTTCGACGGTCAACTGCCGCCCGAACACTGTTCGGTCGGCGGTTGTGTGGTACCCGCTAGCATCTTTCAACGTTCCCCTAGCATTACACTATTTCTATGACATGAGAATTTCCTTCTCTTTTGAAACCATTTCATCATCTTTCTTTAAATAATCGGTCAAAAGAGATATTCTATCCTACCCCTCATGAAATCGGGTCCTATTATCATCAACTTTTTGCAGGAAGTCTAAACTTCCTTCTCTTCCACCAGTATGCCCTCCTTAAGGTTCTTAACATCTTTATCTAGGTTGTTAATAATTTCCTTATCTTAGTCAACCTCGAGCTTCTTATGATTGATCTCATATTCCCTCTTTGTTGTGATTTCAGCCATCTCCTCGACACTCTTAGTCGTTGGCCCATACTAATTATAGGAATCATAAACTTATTCAATCCTGTATGTAACACCCCGTAATTTGATAACATTAAAATTCACAAATTAAAGTATACTTAATTTTTAGAAAAGAATTAAGTGAAATGGGTTGCGCTATTATGTTCGTTTCAAAATTTTGGGTCAGGAAAGACATTTGGTTTGCACAAAACGGATACCTTATGGAGATGTTATTAAGCCTTGAAGTTTGTATGCATATGAGAGAAATATATATATATAATTAAATAAATAAATATGCAAAAAAGTTCAAAACAACGAATTGGGAAGGGGAATAACCGAACCGGCCCATTTTTGAGGTCGAACCGAGTCTCGCTGGGTCGACTAGGGGTTGATTCAGGGTGTTTGGCTGTCAACCCATGGGCCGATTCGGTCAAAGGCACATGTGGCATCTGATTGGTTCTCATGGTTCAGGGTTAATCTAATGGTCCTAAATAACTTCCTACACCTATATATACACCCTAAGACCTAACCCTAATTCATAAATATTACCTATGACACCATTATGCTGTCAAACTCTCTCTTAAACCCTAGCCGCCGCCTCTAAATCAAATCTCAAGTATTCAACATCAACTCAAATTAAAGATTAGATCTTTTACAACAATTCAAGAAGATAAATCAGCAACACTGCAACGTTTCTACACCAATTTAAGTGCATAATTCTATTCATTAACCATGAAAGGTGAGTACGGTGATTTTCACAATATAATGGGATTAAAAGTAACATGATGAAGTTGTAAAGAGGATTCATATGTATGTATGTAATTTAAATCTCATCCAAGCTTTCACCTTTTTGATTCATGTCATCATATGCCTATGTTTCTATGTAAAGTTCATACCTTTTATCAGTTTATTCATCTTGAATCTGTCATTATGCCTCTATGCCAGTTTACATGCCCCTTTATTTCATGATGTTGTGTTAATTCCAATTTTCTGTGATTTGATTCTCTCTTCTTATCCCTATTCCTTTTATTTTTGGATCTAGACTACCTTCGAGCCTATGTTAAAATTACGCGCGAATGCGAATACATGGGAACGATGGGAATATATGAAATATGGAAAATTGGATATGATTGGATATTTCGGATAATTTGATAATATGTGAAATTGGCATAATTCATGTACATGGAATTGATGAAGTTGCCCATAATTGTAAATTTGTAATTGAGGCTAATTAATACGTAATAAGTGACAATTATGAATAGGCAATATTATAAACATGATTACATGTTTAATTGGATATACATGACAAGAAAATTGGGTATGGGTGAAATACGATTATCAATAAACCTTTGACACGAGGTTAGCCGCAATTGTGGTGTAAGACTGCCTGGAACCGCCCGGCAAATCCAGCTGCCCCAATTGGACGTCTAATGTGAGAGGTCAAAGGAATGAATTGTAGGCGCAACGGTTAATGACACGAGGTTAGACTCGGTTTGTGGCATAAGACTGCCCGGAACCGTCCGACAAATCCAACGGCCACAAAGCGTTCAGTCTAATGTGGGAGGTCATGCACCGTTCACAAGGAATGAATTAAGGAAAACTAACCATAATAAGACATGGATATGGTTAGAGGGTTAAGTCAGGTGACATGTAAATTATGACATGTAAATATGGACTTAACAGGAATAAGATAAGACATGTAAATTAAGACATGTAAGTATGGACTTAACCGTAGCATGTGTAAGACATGGACATTTAAATTAAAATGGTTAAGTGGGAGAAAAACCTAGTGGGGACCAAGCATAGGTGGGAGGCTTGTGTCGGATGGGGGACCCGTTTCAACCAGTAACCCCTTTGAGTATCTAATTGGGCCAGGTACTAGGCCGGGGTTGGGGCACGCTTACTGGACTTGAATGTAAGAGGTCAAAATGTGAATAGCGGTGGCAACGCAAGTCCAACGGGTTCATGTGCGTGCATAGGTCCGGGCTGGTTGGTAAGACGCTGTTGCATCATGTAGGTATGGCCGTGCATTTTATGTTGCTATCGCGGTTGCCACTTTGGGGAGTGATACACCCCATTGTGAGGCCAACACGAGTGCCTACGAGGTTTAGGGAGCCGATTGAATGGGTAAAGTAAGAGTACCTTAGCGGTGGTAGGAGCAAGCCGGCACCTACGATGGCAGCTAGGTACAAGTAACTACCAAGTATGTCATGTGGAAACAGTTAGTGGGAAGGGATCAAACTTTAGTAAATAGAGACTAGTAGATGTGCAGTGTAATTAAGTAATGTGGTGTAACCTACCAAAAGTGCGGTGTAATGAAATACATCTTGGTTGAGTTGGATAGTCCTTTGGTTGCTAGTCTGATGTTGACTTCGGTCTTCGGGGTTAGTACTTGGAGGGTTGTTCGCTTAGCCAAGGTGTAGGATTGTCTTAGTACTTAGGAACGGAATCATCTTGTCCATCCTTTTTATCTACCTTATCTATGTTACAGCCATATCATGATGCCTATTTATGTTTTGATCATTTACCTTACCTATTAATTGTTAAAATTATTGGACTCACCAGACTTTATGTCTGACCCGTTTTGTTTCCACCTCTTTTCTTTCCTTCCCCCCCTTAGGTTTGCAAGGAGGGAATACTACAGCTTAGTGCCGATTTCTTTCAGTTGCTTGAAAAGTGTAGATGTATCGCTTTGGACTCTCTCATCTTTATGGCTTTGCTTATGCTCAGTGGGGATTTATGCATTTATGTTATTTAAGTATTTGCTTCTTTATGTACTTTGAAGTTTTTGGAAAAGACTATTGATCCTGTTGTAATGGTTTTGGAGACTACTTATGTAAGCTTGTTTTGAGTTATGATGCTATGAAATAAGTTTTATCTTCCGCTGTGTTGTTTTATTTATTTATTCTTGTAATTTATCTGTTCTATACAACAATAATGCTTCATGGACATTGATGCATTCCCTTTGTGAGTGACATTAATGGACATGGGGTGTTACATGTGGTATCAGAGCTATGGTTACAAGAACAGATAAAAAGTTTTGAAAAGTGTTTTCAAAAGTATTATTTTCCTAGAAAGTATTTTCAAAAACTTGTTTTAAAGAAGCTATTTTCAAGGAAAGTTTACTTTTAAGAGCATAATCCCCGCAAGCCATACATCTCTCTTTCGCTTCCCTTGTTTTAAAACTCTTTCTTTTTCTTTCCAGCATGTCTGGAGCATGTGAGATACCAGAGGGTGTTCATGTACCCGGTTGGTTTCGTCAATATCTCGAGGCTAGAGCCGTTGTCGCGGGTCCGGCCGACATTCATCCTCCTCCTCCCCCAGCTCCAGTCATTCCTCCGCGTGGAGATTCTTTCTCCAAGATATGTAAATACTTTCGTTCGATGGGTGGGAAACCTTTTACTGGGACTGAAACGTTGGTTGAAGCTAGAAATTGGTTGAAAGAAGTGGAGGATCTGTTTGGCATTTTCGATTTGGACGATTGTAGGAAGGTCCAATTGGCTGCTTGGTTGATGAAGAACGAAGCTTCATTTTGGTGGGAGGTTACTAATGGAGAGCGTGCTATAGAGATGTGGGCAGATTTTAGGGGAAGGTTTGAGTTGAAATTCCTTTCTCAAGCTGAGGAGAGTATGTACATGGAGAGGTTCTTGACATTGAAGAAGAAAAACTTGACCGTGAAGGAGTGTGTGACCGAATTTAATAAGTTGGCGAGATTTGGGCTAGAGTTGGTGAATACGCCTCACAAGAAGGCCTTGAGGTTTGCAAAGGGCCTAAATGAACCGCTTCACAGTTTTTCTATGTCCCACATTCCAATGGGGGATACGTATGAAAAGCTTGTTAATATGGCATACATGCATGAAGAAGAGTAGGGTGTAAGTACTTTCAGGCCGCAAGATAGGAAGGAGGATCCAAAGAAAGCCCAATAACAAAAGAAGGGTGGTAAAGAAAAGAGGAAGTGTCACAACTGTGGGATACCCGACCATTTGAAGAAAGACTGTAGGAAGAAGAAGAAATTCGCTTGTTATCATTGTGGTGATCCAAGTCATGCTGTCAAGGACTATCCTAAGAAGCAAGGGCAGAGGGCAGGTTCTGCTTCGAGAGGGCAGGTTCATGCTCTCATGGCTTTGGGCAGGAAGAAGGAAGAAACATTTCTATCGAAAGTTTGATTTTCTTGTTTGATCATCCTGTCCGTACTTTATTCGATTCTGGCGCATCACATTCGTTTATCTCTACATTATTAGTTGAAACACTGCTCTTAAATACTAGTCTCGTTGTGGATCTCATTATAGTATCAAATCCTATTGGTGGGTCAGCTCATTTATCCATGGTTTGTAGGGATTTGAGATTGTCTATATTAGGCGTTGGTTTTGAATGTAATGCTTTTGTGCTTGGTTTCATGGGCTATGGGTTGATTCTAGGGATGGATTGGCTAGCCAGACATGGTGCCATCCTAGATTGTGAACGAAGGGTAGTAAAATTGTCGACTCATAGTGGAAAGACCCTTGATATTTCTTGTGACCCTAAAGGATCGGTGATGCTTAGTTATCTTGAATCACTTGACGCATCCAATGATGATTTACATTCTGTTTGTATAGTCCATGAATATGTTGATGTCTTCGATGAGGTGAGGGGTCTACCCCCAAAACGTGAGATATACTTTCGTATTTATCTTGTAGACAATGCAAAACCCGTATCTCTGCCAGTACGCCACATGGCTCCTCGTGAGAGGAGGGAACTCAATAAGAAAGTAGTGGAGTTGCTTGAGAAGGGGTTCATCAGATGTAGTATATCGGAGTGGGGTGCTCCAGTAGTATTTGCCATGAAGGCGGATGTGTCCCTTAGACTTTGTGTGGACTATAGAGAACTTAATAAGATTACTAAGAAGAATAGGCACCCACTGTTGAGGACTGACGATCTCTTCGATCATTTAGTTGGCGCCATTATCTTCTTGGCAAGAAATTCGAATTGTTTTACAGACCACAAATTGCTAAAATACTTGTTCTCTCAGAAGGACTTGAACTTAAGGCAGCAAAGGTGGATGGAATTCTTAGCGTCCTACGATTTCGAGATAGCATATACCCCTGGTAAGGGTAACGTGGTGGCAGACGCCTTAAGTAGGAAAAGGTTGTCCTTGAGTCCGTTGTTTGTTGAGCGGCGAAGTTTAGAGTTCATCTCTACATTTGACTTTAGACCTTCCATTGACTTTGTACCCGGTTTGCTAGAATCCTTAGAGGTCAGACCTACGCTTTTGGGATGGATTGGTGAGGCACAGCGAGATGACCCACAGTTGGTTAAGTTAGTAGAGAAGCTCATAAGGCAGGAGTCATCGAGCCATTTCAGTAGGTATACCTTCGATGATAAGGGTTGGTTACGTAGGGACGGTAGACTTTGTGTACCACGAGACGAGAACTTGAGGAAGACCATTCTTGATGATGCACATCATTCGAAGATGACCATTCATCCCAGCAAGGACAAGATGTACATGGATATGAGATGAGTTTACTTTTAGGCCGGTATGAAGAGGGATGTGGTCGAGTTTATCGCTAGATGCTTGGTGTGCCAACAAGTAAAAGAAGAGCAAAAGAAGCCCGGTGGGCTGCTTCACCCATTGGAGGTCCCACAATGGAAGTGGGAGAGTGTCTCGATGGACTTTGTTGATGGGTTACCAAGATCGAGGAAGGGTAATAGGGGGATTTGGGTCGTGGTAGACAGACTTACTAAGAGCGCCCATTTCATTCTCGTGAAGAGTAAGAGGACTGCTTTATGGTTAGCCTCCGTATACATTCGAGAGATAGTTCGTTTGCACGGTTTTCCTTCTAGCATAGTGAGCGATCGCGATCCTATCTTTACAAGCGAGTTTTGGAAGAACTTGCAAGAGGCGGTAGGGACTCAGTTATGTTTGAGCACCGCATATCATCCTCAGACAGACGGCCAGACCGAGAGGGTGAATCGTATTCTAGAGGACCTTTTGACGCTATGTGTTTTAGACTTCGGAGGTACATGTGAGGAGCATCTTCCTTTGGTGGAGTTCGCGTATAATAATAGTTTTCAGTCTAACATTGGCATGACAGCTTTCGAGGCTCTTTATGGAAGGCCATGTCATTCACCTACATGTTGGTGGGAATCTACGGATAAGATCTTACTTGGGCCCGATATGATTAGAGAGACTTCGGAAAAGATCGATTTGATTCGAAGGAGGATGAAGACGGCGAAAGATAGGCAGAAATCTTATGCAGACAAGAGGAGGACAGATCTTGAGTTTGATATTGGGGACATGGTCTTTATCAAGGTGTCTATATTACGAAATGTTGTTCTCTTTAGGTCCGTTGGGAATTTAGCACCAAGGTTCACAGGGTCGTTTCCTATTAACGAGATGATTGGACAGATGGTGTATAGAATGGAGTTGCCCTAGAGACTTAGTGGTGTACACAACAAATTCCATGTATCACAATTGAGGAAGTGCTTGCATGAGACCGCGGAAGTGGTAGAGCTGAGCTTGCTTAGAGATGTGGAGATAGAGCGTGATGCGACGATTCGACAAGCTCCTACGTGCATTCTTGGGTTGGAGATTAAGAAGTTGAGAAATCGAGAGGTCAAGCTAGTCAAAGTGCAATGGGGAGATGATGAGAGCGACGCTACTTGGGAGACGGAAGAGAAGATGCGTTCATTGTACCCTTTTCTTTTCGAGGGTATGTCTTTTAATTTCTCCTTTATCGCTTACCTTGTACTTGTTCTATCTTTAGTATGTCCTCTCGCTATCATATTTGACCTTTAGATAGGATAGTCCTATGGTTGAAACATGTGTTTGAGACATGTTATGCATGTGGATGCAAGTGTTTGCTAGCTGTTGCTCGTGGATGCATATACACACACTTTAGGCACTAGATCGGCTCAGTCACTTTCATATTGCATATAAATGGATGTATTTAGTAAAATGAATGTACATTGAATGTGTGTATCATATGGATGTTGCATTTAAATGAATGGTTGTGCACACATGTAGTAATGATATGTATAGGGTTCTTTGCATACATGGTGGATACTTGGCACTATCATTATTTGCATTAAGGAGGTCGACTGAATCAGTGGACCGCCTGATTTTGCATTAGTACACGGACATATACACACACTATGCATATGTACATGAAAAGCATTAGAAATCTTTTAAGGACAATGGATGCTTGTGGATGATGGTTGAGTAGATGGATGATTGGATAGTAGGATACATTCTTCTTAACTTGGAGATTTCAGGGATGGAATCCTTTAAGGAGGGGAGAATGTAACACCCCGTAATTTTATAACATTAAAATTAACAAATTAAAGTATACTTAATTTTTAGAAAAGAACTAAATGAAATGGGTTGCGCTATTATGTTCGTTTAAAAATTTTGGGTCAAGATAGACATTTGGTTTGCACAAAACAGATACCTTATGAAGATGTTATTAAGCCTTGAAGTTTGTATGCATATGAGAGAAATATATATATATATATGAATTAAATAAATAAATATGCAAAAAAGTTCAAAATAACGAATTGGGAGGGGGAATAACCGAACCGGCCCATTTTTGAGGTCGACCCAAGCCCTGCTGGGTCGACTAGGGGTTGATTCAGGGTGTTTGGCTGTCAACCGGTGGGCCGATTCGCTCAAAGGCAGATGTAGCATCTGATTGGTTCTCATGGTTCAGGGTTGATCTAATGGTCCTAAATAACTTCCTACACCTATATATACACCCTAAGACCTAACCCTAATTCATAAATATTATCTATGACACCATTGTGCTGTTAAACTCTCTCTTAAACCCTAGCCGTCGCCTCTAAATCAAATCTCAAGTATTCAACTTCAACTCAAATTAAAGATTAGAGCTTTTACAACAATTCAAGAAGACAAATCAGCAACACCACAACGTTTCTACACCAATTTCAGTGCATAATTCTATTCTTTAACCACGAAAGGTGAGTACGGTGATTTTCACAATATAATGGGATTAAAAGTAACATGATGAAGTTGTAAAGAGGATTCATATGTATGTATATAATTTAAATCTCATCCAAGTTTTCACCTTTTTGATTCATGTCATCATATGACTATGTTTCTATGTAAAGTTCATACCTTTTATCAGTTTATTCATGTTGAATCTGTCATTATGCCTCTATGCCAGTTTACATGCCCCTTTATTTCATGATGTTGTGTTAATTCCAATTTTCTGTGATTTGATTCTCTCTTCTTATCTCTATTCCTTTTATTTTTGGATCTAAGTTACCTTCGAGCCTATGTTAAAAATATGCACGAATGCGAATACGTGGGAACAATGGGAATATGTGAAATATGGAAAATTGGATATTATTGGATATTTTGGATAATTTCATAATATGTGAAATTGGCATATTTGGGTATGAATTACATGGAATTGATGAAATTGCCTATAACTGTAAATTTGTAATTGAGGCTAATTAATACGTAATTAGTGACAATTTGGAATAGGCAATATTATAAACATGATTACATGTTTAATTGGATATACATGACATGAAAATTGGGTATGAGTGAAATACGATTATTAATAAACCTTTGACACGAGGTTAGGCGCAATTGTGGCGTAAGACTGCCCGGAACCACCCGGAAAATCCAGCTGCCACAATTGGACGTCTAATGTGAGAGGTCAAAGGAATGAATGGTAGGCGCAACGGTTAATGACATGAGGTTAGACCTGGTTTTTGGCGTAAGACTGCCCGGAGCCGCCCGACAATTCCAGCGGCCACAAAGCGTTCGGTCTAATGTGGGAGGACATGCACTGTTCATCATAAGGAATGAATTAAGGAATACTAACCGTAATAAGACATGGGTATGGTTAGAGGGTTAACTGGGTGACATGTAAATTATGACATGTAAATATGGACATAACCGGAATAAGATAAGACATGTAAATTATGACATGTAAGTATGGACTTAACCGTAGCATGTGTAAGACAAGGACATTTAAATTAAAATGGTTAAGTGGGAGAAAAACCAAGTGGGGACCAAGCATAGGTGGGAGGCTTGTGTCGGATGGGGGACCCGTTTCAACCAGTAACCCCTTTGAGTATCTAATTGGGCCCGGTACTAGGCCAGGGTTGGGGCACGCTTACTGGACTTGAATGTAAGAGGTCAAAACGTGAATAGCGGTGGCAACGCAAGTCCAACGGGTTCATGTGCGTGCATGGGTCCGGGCTGGTAGGTAAGACGTTGTTGAATCATGTAGGTATGGCCGTGCGTTTTATGTTGGTATCAGGGTTGCCACTTTGGGGAATGATACACCCTACTGTTGGGCCAGCACGGGTGCCTACGAGATTTAGGGAGCCAATCGAATGGGTAGAGTAAGGGTACCTTAGCGGTGGTAGGAGCAAGCCGACACCTACGATAGCAGCTAGGTACAAGTAACTACCAAGTATGTCATGTGGGTACAGTTAGTGGGAAGGGATCAACCTTTAGTAAATAGAGACTAGTAGATGTGCGGTGTAGTTAAGTAATGTGGTGTAACTTAGCAAAAGTGCGGTGTAACGAAATACATGTTGGTTGAGTTGGATAGTCCTTTGGGTGCTAGTTTGATGTTGACTTCGGTCTCCGGGGTTAGTACTTGGAGGGTTGTTCGCTTAGCCAAGGTGTAGGATTGTCTTAGTACTTAGGAACAGAATCATCTTGTCCATCCTTTTTTTCTATCTTATCTATGTTACAGCCATATCATGATGCCTATTTACGTCTTGATCGTTTACCTTACCTATTAATTGTTAAAATTACTGGACTCGCCAGACTTTATGTCTGACCCATTTTGTTTCCACCTCTTTTCTTTCCTTTCCCCCTCCCCCTCAGGTTTGAAAGGAGGGAATACTACAACTTAGTGCCGATTTCTTTCAGTTGCTTGAAAAGAGTAGATGTATCGCTTTGGACTCTCTCATCTTTATGGCTTTGCTTATGCTCAGTGGGGATTTATGCATTTATGTTATTTAAGTATTTGCTTCTTTATGTACTTTGAAGTTTTTGGAAAAGACTATTGATCCTGTTGTAATGGTTTTGGAGACTACTTATGTAAGCTTGTTTTGAGTTATGATGCTATGAAATAAGTTTTATCTTCCGCTGTGTTGTTTTATTTATTTATTCTTATAATTTATCTGTTCTATACAACAATAACGCTTCATGGACATTGATGCATTCCCTTTGTGAGTGACATTAATGGACATGGGGTGTTACACTCTACTTACCAATCTCAATGGGAATAAGATGTATTCTAAAAAATGAGCATAAATCTTATAAAATTTAGAATTGGAAATTGAAGCTTTAATTCCACAAAAATCTCTATAAGGGAGAAACTAATGGCAATGGTAGGTGGAGACTTGTCAATCTTTTTTGGGATCGTGGCTAGAGACAGTAGGGTGACAAACTTTCCCTTTGGCTCAGAATGCCCAAAATAGGTTTAACAAAAATATTTAGGAGGAGGAGGAGATGGAAGAGGAACCTGAGACTGGCTGCTCGATTGAAATTCATTATAGTGACCACAGATCTATCAAAACCTCTATGAGGAGATGTTGACGAAGACCGATGCTCAAAGCCATATTCATAACGATGGTACCCTTTCTCTTTTATTGCAACTTTACTAACACTTAGAATCCTTGATGCCACTTTGATATTATGATTATGGATGATACCCAATCTGCTCCCAGACCTAGGCAAGCTACCACTAAATTTTTTACTTGATGCTTCTTTCTTCTTATTTTACCAATAAGAAAAAAAAGCCTTAATCAGAATCAATAAATTTAAGTGCAATGGTGTAGTGCTTGTGTAGCGAATATCCTATGCCCTACCAATGGACTTATTTGCAGAGTATTGCTAGATGAAGTAACTTTTCCCACATTAAAAGGGGAAACACCTCCCTTAATGCTAGGGAATAAGTTATCCTAATTGAAGTTGTTGAAGCTGACAAGCATAGTCCCAAGCAATAAGTCATCGAGACCCTTAAATGTCTCCTCTGTGTCGAGGGAAGTTGTCACCTAATCTACTGAAGTGGAGACTGGTTGTTTAAAGGTTTCTCCTATTTTTTGTTTGACGATCAATTGACGTTTTCTGATGTTTGAGTTTCATCTTCTTATATAATCCTCAGCTCATAGCTTAGAGCTATACCGTCATGACCGACAATGTCACCACTGCTATCTTTCCTTTCTTAATTAATCCTCCTCAAATCCATAGCTTGCAACAAGGGGCATGATAGGGTCAAAGTTGTCACATTCCTCCTCCCCGTCTTCTTCTTTTTCAACTTGAAGACCTACTGGTGCTCTAATGCGATTGATGCTCCATTGTCACTGTAACACTCCACGTCCATTAATGTCACTCTCAAAGGAAATGCATTAACTTTCATGGAGTATTATTGGTATATAGAACAGATTATAACAAGACAGATACATATATTGGTACTTGAAATTTTAAAACAACTTTTATTGCAGTGGAGTAATAGTTTGATTACAACAACATCATAAACCAAGTACACTTAATATCCATCTTGACAAATTGTTTTCTGAGTACATAAAGTAAATAGCATAACCCCAACACAAGTAGCCATAAAAGAGATGAGCTGAACTTTACTTTCAGCAATCCAAGAACTTCCAAAAGAAAGAGATTCAAATCAAGCTCCACTAGCACTAGCCCTACCTGGAGAACCTTGGGGAGGGGGGAGAGGAAGAAAAGAGGCGAAAACAAGGGGGTCAGACATAAAGTTTGGCGAGTCCAATAACTTTAACAATATAATTATTAAAGTAATTAGGATAAGGCATAAACTGGTAAAACAAGGTATGACTGTGAAACAAGTTGGCATGACAAAGCAAACAAGAGGAATATTCTAGCGTTAATTGCGCTCCTAATCACTATAGGATAATTACTATACTGCACCATTACTAGTCACCCTAAAAGTTGATCCCGCCTGCTGAACATAATAGTCATAATGTTAGTTTTGTGTACCCCTAGTTGTCTTCATTGGTGCCGCCTGCCCCTATCTCCACTAGTTGTACCCACTACCCCCATGCGATCAACTCCCTAACTCGTAGATACCCGTGCTGGTCCCACAGTGGGGTGTATCACTCCCTAAAGTGGCAACCCGATACCACTAAAAATGCACGGCTTATATCTACACGATGCAACGTCTTACCTACCAGCCCGGGCCCATGCACACACATGACAACGTTGGACTTGCGTTGCCACCGCTAACCCATTTTGACCTCTTACAATCAAACCCAGTAAGTGTGTCCCGTCCTCTATCTAACTCGAGCTCACAAAGATACTTAATGGGTTACTGGTTTGAAAAGGCCTCCCATACTTGACACAAGCTTTCCACCTATGCTTGGTCCCCACTAAGATTTCCCACTTAACCCCTTCTTATTCATGTCTTCTTACATGTTTCAATTTGGTTAAGCGTTTCTAATCGTATTTCACATGCCACCCACTTAACCCCCATGTCCCACCACATGTTTATCTGGTTAAGTGTTACTTAATTCATTATAACCATAACTTTGTAAAGACCTCCCACATTAGACTACCGCTTGCGGTTACTAGATTTGCCGGGCGGGTCCGGGCAGTCTTATACCGCAAACGAGCCTAACCTTTTGTCTTTACAATTGTTACGCATTTAATTTATGCCTTTGACCTCTCACATTAGACTATCGTTTGTGGTTGTTGATTTGTCGTGCGGGTCCGAGCAGTCTTACACCACAAACGAGTCTAACCTCGTATCTAAAGCGTTTATTAATACACATAATTATTTCACCCCAATATGAATTAATTATCCCTATTCAAATTTCAAAATTAATCTATGTCCATAATTGTCACCTAAATTATGTCCATAATTTCAGGTATATAATTTATACCAATTAATGCCTCAAATTAATTATATGCCTTTAAGGCCATTTTATGCCAATTCACAATTATGTATATTTAATACTTTTCCCATTATCCCTACGTCATTCGTACGTTTAACATGAAATATGTTCGACTCGCAAATAATCTAACTCATAAAAAGAAAAGAAACATCACAACTTGCATAACACATAAAAATAGATCTAACTTGCAAATAAGAATTATAGCATAAATTTGCATAGCCAATATTTGCATAGGAAATGGACATTTAGAACATAAATTTGCATAAACGATGTACTACCATGAATCTAAATATAGATCTAAATATGAACTTGTGAACTTGCATATATGGATATGGGTTTTTTAACTAAACTTGCATAAATTGTGAACATACACATATAAATATGGTTTTTCACCTAAATTTGCATCAATTGTAAACTCACATATATAAATATGGCTTTTACACCTAAACTTGCATATGAATCTAAGCATGTAAACTATGTTTTTCATATAAACTTACATATATACATATACTTGATTCACATATAAACTTGTGTATAATCCGCATACAGATTTGCGTATGATACAAACTAGAATATCCCAACTTGCATAAGATTCACATAAGAACTAGCATATGATTTAACATCCCAAACTTGCATAAGATTCACATAAGAACTAGCATATGATTTAACATCCCAAACTTGCATAAGATTCACATAAGAACTAGCATATGATTCAACATTACAAACTTGCATAAGATTCACATAAGAACTAGCATATGATTTAACATCACATGATTCATCAGACATATTCTCATAATCCAAATTATATCTCATCATAATTAATTTATTAATTATTTTGTGAAAGAAATTGTACTCACAAAAACGGATTAGAGAAGAGAATAATTCGTTCGTCGTTTGTATAAGAATTCTGACTTGCAATCCTAAGCTTTTAAGAAAAAGTTGCAATTCCTAAGCTTTAAGAAGGAGCACTATTCCAGCAGCAGCATGGTGGCCAAGGGATTAATTTAGTTTAGGTTTAGGGTTTGAGTCTATGCGTGCTTATATAAAAGTTTAATTCAACATAAGGCGTTAGATTATCATAAGAGCAATCACAACCGTCCAGACTAGATAGAGTTATCCAGAATTGCCACATATGCCCTAGTGACTCGGCAAAAGATCAGGAAAGACTCAGCAACAAGTCAGAATCGTCCGATTTCAGATCTACCCCGGGGGGTAGGTCGACCCCTAGGTCGACCCCCTGGTCGACCTGGCCTTGGGTGGGAAATTTCCCGCCCAGCCCGCTTCTGTGTTTTTCAATTTGAATTTTGAATTCTGATTTGAGCTGTTTTAATTTATTTAAATTTCTGAAACTTCTGAGGGCCATAACTTCCTCATATGAAGTCCGATTTACGAAAACTTGGACTCTATTCCAAGCAGAATTCCGAGACGAACGCAATGGCTTAACCCATTTCCCTTAATTATTCTCTTAAAAATTAAGTGTTCTTAATTTTGTTAATTTTAATATTTAAAATTACGAGGTGTTGCAGTCACTTAATAAGTAAAAACTATATGAGATCTCATAAGTGATGAGGATCTATAACTCTCTAAAAGTTACATCGACTTCTTTAAGGGAAGCTATGGCGGATTAATATTCTTTTCTTGAAGTCCTTGAGAGATTCCCTGCACCATTTAAGAAATCACGCTTTGAGAGATATGACATGATTAATGTAGAAATATGTGATGGAGTTAAGAATGACAAGTCCTTCAACCTAATGTCTCATGTAGCTGGGTGGACAACGAACATAGAACCAATCATGTTTGAAGTTGCTATGTCAGTTTCACATTTGCCAATAGCGCATTATTTCGAGTTGCCTTGAGATAAGTTAATGATGGGGTGTTCTTCTAATGCTTGTAATTGATAAATACCAGATATCATCTTCTATAGGCTTACTGTGGAGGTAAATAAGAAAGAGAACGTATTCCTCAAGAACAAATGAATAGCTGTTTGGATACAGCTACAAAGGAGCCAATCTTTTATGGCAGAACATCTGATGAGTATGTAGGTTGAACGACAAGATGCATCCAACCAGACACATAAAATAATTATAAATCGTTAATATTTTTGAGTGCACGTATACCCTATCTGCAGGACTCGGGACTTAAACCACTTAAAACGTGCTTCTGTTTTTATGGAAAATCCTTCTTAGGATCATTTCATCTATTTTTAACGATACAAAATCAACCGGATATTCCAGAATTGTAGGCTTTCCAAACTGTTAGGATTTAGACGAACACCTTCTACTATGCCCTTTTAATATCATGATGAGCCTCTTGGGCTTGGTAAGCTTCAAGTTAGTTAACTTACTGGCTTAAAATGAGCCTATATAAAATTGTCATAGAACTCGACTCAGTATCAAAATCAAGGTATGAGGTAGCTTGAGAATTTTTTCTCCAACATCCATAGCAGTAACATAATTAGATCATCTGACTCCCATCAACTACAAAAACTCAATAAATAACTTCAATTAGAGAGATTAACCTATACCTCTATGAAAAACATAAAGTATCGCATGTTATGTCATGTAGAAGCGTGTAGTGAAATTTTTTAGTGATACTGATTATAAGATTATAGGTTTAACTAGACCGACCATCATCACCGACCGGTTCATCAACCTTCACATCAATGAATGAGGATTTCAATTTAGCTTTAGAATCAAATATTAGCATATAAGAGTTCAATATACAAGTTTAATTTCATGTATTTACACATATTTTTAGGCATATGCTTTCATTTCAGTCCAACTCTATATGTTCAATGCTCTTGTTTTGGTACAAAGCACTCAAGCTCTAAGCACTCAAAGTTATATGCAAGTGTTTGATGAGAGCTAATCCTCTGTACCAAAAATTCTTTGTCTCCCTACCCAACCAATCAGGATATCTGATTTTCATCTTTTTGCGTTTAAGTCAAAGAAAAGAGGGGGGGTTTAAGTGTAAAAAGGTGGAATTTAGTGGAGCTGATTAGTTGGGTATAGAGGGACAATGAATTTTGGGTACATGTGATTTTATTTGGTGTTTGATATGCTTAAATCTGGAGGACGATTATCTAAATTCTTTTCAGACAAAGCGACCATAACCGATCCTTATGTGACACCGTCAAGGATGTATATCTGATCCCTTAACTTAAACACTCGCATAATCAATCTTACCCACTCCATTACTATCCACATCCATTTCTCCTATACCCTTTTATCTATTTCGTATGCTTTCACCTTATCTCCTTCAAATGCAATGATGTGATAGAACAAAGAGATTGAAATGATTATCAATCATAGATCACAGAAAATAAATAAATAAATAAAGGCAACAAAGAACATACAATATTTATAGTGGTTCCACTATCACAAGATAGTGTACGTCCACTTCAATGGGGAAGAGATTTTATTAATATTCAAGAGATTACATAGTTTTTAAAGTAGATCAAAGAAATGAAGTAATACAGATGAACACTCATGTCATAGGAATAACATCCTCTATGCCTCTATTTAAATAGAGAAAAAATTACTTGGGGATAGGGCAATTTTTCTCTATTAATAAATCAATTCATGGAAGGCTAATATTCCCATTAATTTTATTGTCATATGATTGATTGATAACTTTCCCTTTTCTCCATCAATCAATCATTTCCATTTCTTCTTTCATGGAACATGGCAAAAAAATAAATGACTAATCTCCAATATTCCTTTCTCCTTAATATTTCTTTCCATTTCTTTCTTACACAAAAGGGTAATCAAATTACCCTGAATATTCCAATAATCTCCACCTTGATACAATATCTTTTGCAACCAAGAGTCTCCAATGTGAATGCTTCCCAATAAGTTCCTGAAAAAGACACCCCCCATTGCACTTTGTCAGTGAACTCCGACAAGTCCACCACCCACCAACAAAGTGTTGGAAGCATTCAAAAACAAGATAGACATTGTGCAACCAACTCCTATCTTTTCATACAAGAAAAATACCACATATTTTCTTGACTTCAACCAAGTCACTCTCTTCCCCATAGTGCCACCATGTGGCACTTAGCACTTCATTAAGTGAATCAAGTTCAAGCAATGCTCGAACTTAGTAGCAGGTAATGCCTTTGTAAACATTCCGCTGCATTGTTACTTGTGTGAATCTTCTGAAGATGAACTAACTTCTCCTCATTCATAGAGATAAGGAAAGACCTCTTACCTCTATATGCTTTGTTCTAGAACTGAAAGCCAAATTTTCAGATAAATGAATTGCACTTTGACTGTCATAATTCACCAATCAAGCATCTTTTATGAAGCCCAAATCACACAATAACTTCTTCAAATAAAGTTCCTCTTTTGCTGCCTCAATTGTAGCTATCAACTCTGCCTCTGTAGTAAACAAAGCAACTATAGTCTGCAACCTCGCTCTCCAACTAATAGATGTTCCTCCAAGTGTGAACACATAGCCTGAGGTTGACTTCCTTCTATCTCTATCTCCGGCATAGTCTGAATCAACAAATCCGACCTAGTTGAAATCTTTTTTTCTACCACAAAAAACAAGCCCATAATCTGATGTTCCTCTAAGATATCTAAATATGTACTTCACTGCCTCCCAATGCAATTTCCCTGGATTTTCCATATATCTACTAACTAATCCTACAGCCTGAGTAATGTCCGGTATAGTGCACACCATAGCATACATCAAGCTACCTACTGCACTTGCATAAGGCACCTTTTTCATATAGGTCTTTTCCTTTTCTAAGATCGGAGAGCCTTGCTTAGAAAGCTGTATATGCCGAGGCATGGGTGTACTAATAGCCTTTGCTCCATCCATGCTAAACCGAGAAAGCACCTTTGTCAACATATTCCTTTTAAGTAAGTCTCGAAAGTCCAAGCTTTCTATTTCTTTGGATTTCCATCCTCAAAATTTTCTTTGCTTCTCCAAGATCTTTCATGTCGAATTCCTCTTTTAATTTCAACTTCAACGCATCAATTTCAGATTTATCCTCGGAAGCAATCAACATATTATCCACATACAAAAGCAAATACACCCAATTATTATTCTTTAAATGCTTAAAATAAACACATGCATCTTTAGTACTACGATTAAAATCATGTGAAAGCATAAAAGAATCAAACCTTTTGTACCATTGTCTAGGTGACTGTTTTAGACTATAAAGAGATTTCTTCAACTTGCATACCCAATTCTATTTTCCATCTACAATAAATCCTTCTGGCTGCTTCATGTAATGATTTCCTCCAAATCACCATTCAAGAAAGTCTTCACATCAAGTTGTTCTAACTCCAAATCGTGAGCATCAACTATTGCAAGTAGGGTTCGAATTGAAGTTTGTCTTAGAACTGGAGCAAATATTTCATCATACTCTAACCCATTCTTTGTGAAAACCCTTTGGCTACTAATCTTGCCTTGTATCGACCATCATCTTTCACCTTGAATACCTACTTGCAACCTGTGGCTCGGTTTCCTTGAGGCAGTGGTACTAAATCCCAAGTCTTGTTCTTTTGCAAAGACTGTATCTCCTCTTCCATAGCGCAATTCCACTTCGAATTATCACTCGACTTCATGGCTTCTTCAATGCTCAATGGTTCATCATGAATTACATGTAAAACATACTCAAACTAATCATCAAGGCTCAAATTTACATACTGCCAATCTCCATATCTAACTGGAGCTCTCTTTGGTCTCTAACTAGCCTAAATGGCTATATCGCCCGACTCTCTTTCAGCTCTACCTTGAGTTGAATCCTCTCTAGCTTCATGACCATCACCATCACTGCTAGAGGAAATATGTGGACTATCATGTAATGTATCATCAATTGCTCTGTCATTATTATCAATAGTAATGGCTCTATGTTGGGTTTGAAAACTAGGAGTCTCGGTCTTTTCAGGCTTCTCATCAACTGAATTTGAACCCTCCGATAAACCTTCCTAAGGTTTAAACATTGATGACTCATCAAAAGTCACATGTCTGGAATGTATAACTTTCTTCGTAACTGGATTCCAAATTCTATATCCTTTTGTACCATCTGTATAACCAAGAAAAACACATTTGGAGGCCCTAGGCTCGAACTTATCATGTCCTGTATTGTGAACATAAACTGGACATTCAAAAAAATAAAAATAACTTAATAAAGTGTTTTTACCTCTCCATAACTCTTCTGGAATATTCCCATCAATGGATGAGCACGGAATCCGATTAATAATATGTGCTGCAGTCGAAACAGCTTCAGCCCAAAATCCCTTAGACATATCTACAATCAATATCAAGCAATAGGCCTTTTCAAGTAGAGTCCTATTCATTCTTTCAGCAACCCTATTGGATTGCATTTCACCAAATGTAGTAAAATGTCTTCTAATACTACGCTGTCTGCAGTAGTCGAGGAACTCTTTGGAGACATATTCGCCACATTGTCGGATCTAAGAATCTTCAATTTCTTTCTTGTTTGGTTTTCAATAAGAGCTAACCAAACCTTAAACTTCTCAAATACTTCCGACTTAGCTTTCATTACATACACCCAAACCTTGCGCGAGTAGTCATCAATGAATGAAATAAAGTAATATGCTCCTCCACCACTAGAAGTTGTAGAGTATGGCCCCCAAACATCTGAATGCACATAATCAAGTACCCTCTTAGAAGTATGCATGCCATCACCAAAGGAAACTATTGTTTTCTTTGCCAATATACACTCCTTGCAAAAGTCCAACTTGTTGAAGATTTTTCCCTTGATCTTTTTCTTCTTACGAAGCAACTATCTTCTCCGAAGTATGACCTAATCTCATATGCCAAAGCTTGGGAGTATCCAAACTTTTAGAACTATTGACCCAACACATAATTCTCCATGGACAGCGATACCCATTAGCAAATACAGATTTCTCACCATAACACCTTTCATCAATACAAGTGCCTCTTTAGAAACTCTCAAACCATCTCTGACAATGGTTATCTTGCATCCCAATGATGTCAATTGTCCTAGTGATGTCAATGACTTCTGAAGACCTAGGACATAGCGAACATTTGAAAGTATGCGAACAATCCTGTTAACCGGCCTTTTGGTCCAGGTCCCAAAAGTATGCAAGACATGCTCGACTCAGCATATCGCGTGACATTATAGCCCAGAGGCATTGCTAGTACCAGAAGACCGGAGTCTGGCCACCAGCAGAATGTCACATCCCTCAAACGCAACCTCCATTAGTATCCGTTCGCAGTCGAGCCGAAGGCGATCCTTGCTCTGAGCCAAAGGCGAGCCGTCCAGCGGGTCCGGGTGCAGCGCCGATGGGGGTCCTGGGCCCCATAGTCCCGGCTGCAATCGTCCTAGCCGGTTATGTCGAAATTGCGGGCATCGCCCGATTCATCCGATTTCCTCCAACAAGTGTGTTGCCTAGAATCACAGATCGACTCAAAGTCAGGATTCAACCAACAACTTCCGCGAACCTCACCGCTCCTACAAACTTTGTCAAACAAAGGTCTTGTAGTCCGAACCGTTCCCGAGCCAAGGCCTCAAATCCTAAAGGAATCACGAGTCTCTAAGCGCTGAACATGCTGTCCACATGCAGCTCAAAAGGAATTCACACCCATGCCTGGGTTCAAAATTTCGAACCTAGCGGGTGCGAAATTTAGCAACCCTGCCTGGGTACGAATTTTTCACCCAAACCTGGGTTCGAAATTTCGATCCCGTGCCCGGGTCCGAAATTTTGAGGCGCGCGGGTGGCGGGCTTGAATTTCCTGCATGTGGTCTCTATTTCTACCTAATCCTACCTAATCCCACTCCTATAAATAGCCCATGGCCTCAAACTTCAAAGGGGTTGGATTTTCTTCACTTGAGACCTCCCTAGAGCCTCATGAACTCCATTAATGGCATCTCCTATTTGAGGAAGAAGGAGAATTAAATATTCTTTTTCCCAAATACCTAGCATATTTCAATTATGAAAGTGAATGTAATGAGCATGGCTCTACCCTGTAATTCTTGAGTGATTAATAAAAGTTCAACATCCTTCCAAAGTGGACGTAGGCCTAATCCATGGCCGAACCACTATAAATACTTGTGTCATTTACCGCTTTCTCTTACCTAGTCTTGCGACCAAATTAACTATTCCTAGTAATAGGAATCTTTAATGTTTACAACATTTTTTGTCGTCGACATTTGGTGCTTTCATTGAGAGTCTGAATTCAAGATTTGTGTCTTTTTTCCACATTATCATCTTGACTTCGACGTGCTTAACGTTCCTTGCTCAACCTGCTGTCAAGTCTGCTTACGATGGTAAAGAAGTCAAAGAACACAATGGTCGGCTCTGCAGCCGCAGCCGAGGCTGGTACCTCCCAACAACCTTAGCCGGTACATGTCCCGGTCCCTAATGAAGCGCCTGTTACCCAAGCTCAAATTCGCGCGCTTAATGAAAGATATGAAAACATCGTGGTTGAGCTCAACCAAGCATTAAGGAATAACATCGACCTTATGCGGCAACTTCAAGAAAGTCAACGCGTCGTTGCTCGACTTCAACTAGCTCGGAACAGTGTTCGGCCCAGACCAACTACCTCGGAGACTTCCTCTTCCGAGTCAAGGGACCCACACCAAAGGAGGAGGTTCAGCTTCATAAACAACGTCGCCGTCCGTACCAGTGCCCTCGATAACGGTAATGGTCATGCAAACAGCAATGGAAACGACAACGGCGACCGAACTACAGTCACATATAGCGAGGGGGCACAACATCGAGACCGTTCTCGCTTGATCATCAAAGATGGACTAGGTCCTACAAACTAACCTCTTCCTCGAAACAACCTAATGGTCGCTAATCAGGGTGATGAGCCTGCTATTCCAGTGGCCCACGCTCCTCCAGAACAGGATCTGCATCACCCCGCTCCACCAAACCATCCACACCAAGACGCAATCATAGATGTCGAGGACATGGAGGAAGACGACCCGAATATCCATCCTACAAGATGCCCTCGCAATAGATCCCCAGAACCTCACCAAAACCCATGTGTCCCAACGGCGGATCCGCATCCAAATTATCTTTTCAACATGGTCCAAAGGATTATAAGGGAAGTGCGAGGGAATGTGAATGATTCATGGGAAGCGCACATTAGGCGCAACCCTTTCACAAGGAGGGTAAATGAAGCTGAGTGGCCGCAACGCCTCAGCACGCCACATATGCCGCTTTACGACGGCACAACCGACTCCTGTGCCTTCCTAAATCGATAGGAATGGCAAATGGGCTCGAGCCGGGGCAATGATCCGGCCAAATGCAAGTACTTTCCAGTCTTCTTATCAGGAACTACTCTACTTTGGTTCTCTTGCCTCCCACTCGATTCCATTGACAAATTTGGCCAGTTAGCGACACAGTTGGTCAAACAATTTAGGATGCATATTCCAACTCCAAAGAATGCCCTCACCTTGTCCAATTTATACCAAGGACCCGCGAGTCTCTCAAAAGCTATCTCTCCTGGTTCAATGTCGCCCTCGCTGAGGTTGAGGATCTAGACCCTTGCACCATACTCTTTCTGTTAGCAAAGGGTGTTCTCCCTGCTTTCGAATTCGGGGCATGGATTGATCGGAAGCATCCAAAAAGCCTTGACATTTTCCATGAGAAGGCTAGGAAATACTTATGTCAAGAGGAAGCAAGACGAAACCGACTCTCCAGGGCCGGTCTTCCTAACTATCCACATGCGAATACCATAAGTGACAACGTCAAAGGGAAACGGATAGGAAAGCTTTTTGATAAGGACAAGGGGGCAAATCCCCACGAACAAAGGCCAAATAACGGTGCGCTAGGCGGCCGCAATAATGTTTAGGTTTCTACGGAACCAAAGAAGCCCAGCCCTAACCGGGTATACAAAATCTACACCCCGCTGAATAAAGACTTGGAAACAATCTATCAGGAAACGTGCAACACGCTTCAATACAAGAAGCCGTACAACAGGGAATCCACTAATCATGAGAGGAATACTGGAAAGTACTGTCGATACCACGACATGTACGGGCATAATACCAATGGTTGTCGTCAACTTAAAGACACAATTGAAAAGCTTATCCATGAGCACCTTGAGCAGTACGTCCAAAAAGCATCACGACTCTCACCGGCATTAAGCAGAATTACGGCAAAACCAAATGCTTACCCCGTTGGCCGCAATTGACGCTGGTACCTCTCGCCAGTCCCGAGCAGCATAGGACCCGCTGGAAATGGATCTCCTTCCACTTGTGGCCCCCGAAGCTCCTGCAACTCAAGCACTGATTCACATGCTTAATGAGAAATATGAGAATGCAGCTCTCGCGCTAGGCATTGAAGAATAACATCAACCTTATGCGCCAACTTCAAGAAAGTCGACATATCATCATTCTAATTCAGCTCGCTCAGAACCACGCCCGCTCGCAGCACACCACATTGAGAATCTCTCCTTTCAAAGCTAGGGGCCCACGCCGAGGAAGAAGGTTCAGCCTCATTAAAAACATTGCCATCCGCTCCAACACTCATACGGCGACAGCAACGACAACAGAAATGAGATGATGATCGAACCCCCATCACTTACGGCCAAAGAGCACAGTAACAAACCGAGTCCGAATAACTAACCTTCTAGCCGGACTAGCCCAACTGTCACTACTCACAACCAGAGTCCCACTTTTCCAGCAGCCCATCGGGCCAGAGTACTTCCGGACCAGGGTGCACATTAGCTCGCTCAACCTCGACAATCATACCAAAACCAGACAATTCATGACATGAAAGAGAGCGAGCCGGATGTGTACAACAGAAAAAGTCGATGAAATGGAAATCCCGAAATTCATCAGAACGAATGGGTTCCATAAGAAAATCCCCCTCCGGCATATCTCCCCGACGTGGTCCGAATAATCATGAAAGATATGTGAAGGAACGCCGACAACTCAAGAGAAACCCACTTGAGGCGTAATCCCATCACTAGGGTCGTACACAAAGCTGAGTGGCCTCGATGCTTCAACACACCACATGTGGCATTCCATGAAGGCACGACTAACCACTAATCTCAGCAATGTCAGGATCACTACCAGAAATAGAACGCGTCATCTCGGCCATCCCCGGCTTTGACGCTCAAGCCTCCACTAGGCGGACTCAAACTACTATGAGCCCATACTTATCGCCTACGCTTCTAGCATCCAACTAGACCTAAGATCACTTCAACCGACTTCCACAACATCATGCAATCGAAGTTGGAGACTCACGGTTTGCCAAAGACCTTCCGTCAAGATGGTGCGCTAGGCTCCAAAGTCCTGGACTAGATCACGACCTTTATAGTGCGACAAGAGCCCAACCTCCGATTGTCGCCGACACGATCCGTGAGATCGTGAGGAAATCGCGGGGGCACGCCCACGACGTCTGTAAAAGCAGTACAAGGAGTAACCCATTCACTTCGGCTAGCCATAATACCAAATGGCACCAGCACTTCGACATGCCAACGCTCGCCCCATACTTAAAGAAGCCATGATTCTCGAAGCTTCGTTAGCTGCCACAAATGGCACGCGGGTTCATTAAACATCGCCAACGCCATTAAGTGCAAGTGCTTCCCTGTCCTTATCCAAGACGGCACTATTCGGGTTCTCTCGACTTCCACCTTGAACTATCCCAACTCTCGACTAACTCACCAAAAGATTGGTCGTGCAATCCAGGTTGCACATCACGATGCCCAGAGACCTCCTCTCAGCCTCGAATATTTAGCAAGGCACTCGTGAAAACTCTTAAAGGCTATCTCACAAGATTCCACACCACCTTGGCTGATGTCGAGAAACCTGCGCCTCGAATCGCACTCATCCAGCTCACAAATGGCATACTACATGATTCTAAACTTATAGCATGGATAGATCAGAAGCAATCAAAGATTCAGGAGCTCTTCTGCATGAATGCCGGCTATCCCCTATGCGAAAATCTAGCCTACAGGAATCACGCTCCTACCGTCAACATTCTGCCTCGTGACGACATACAGAGCTCCAACAACTCTAATTCTACCGCTCTGCGCAATCTTGCTCGCATCGGCAACGTCAAAGGTAGTTGCAGCAATGGATGGAATCGTCTTCGACTCCCATCTCTCCGCAGCTATACTGCTCTTGGAGACACCTCTGAGAAAATCTATCTCGCAACCTGCAACTCCTAACCACGCAAAAGGCCAAGACCTAAAAGTCTGACGAGAGCACCAAGGGACTCTACGGGATATTGTTGGTTCTACAACATCCGCGGATGCGACACAAGCATGCTATGCCACTTACAAGACAACCACGAGGAACTCATCCGCATGGGATCTCTGAGCTACTCAGCGCTCATCAAAGATTCCCACTAAACATGACCTCGACTCCGACAACTAATCCCTCAAGATCGTCCCCCCGGCTCATCAGGAATACAGCTTCCATGGCGCAATTGACTCTAGGTGGTCATCAGAGATGCCAGTTTGCAAATCCTCCCTACCTGTGCCTCCCTCAGTATCCGACAACTTCGGGCACAACTGGAAGCTTAACCATAGGCCCGCTCGAGTGCACATCAGCGGTCTCATCTTCAAACGGGTCTTTCCTCCACCTGCAGGCCTCACTCCCCGTTTGGAGAGCCATACTCATACAATGGAAGCTTAGCGATGGAACTTTCAAACTCTCCACCATGGATGGAGCCTAACTCCCAAGGGCATGGAATAATGAACGTCTTCGCCTCTACTCTACATAACTTAGTGTACAACTGCTCATGCCTTCCAATGATGTTTCGTTTTCCCGCAATTCGAGGCATTGTAAAGGCCACTACTGCCAGAGTTATCTGCAGTAATGATGTTCAATTCTCTATCACCCTTCCATGTTTTCTCTGTGCATGTCGTTCATGACGTGTTTGATTAATCCCGACAACCAGCTTGCGTGCAAACATGCGATCGCCGTGTCGGCACCCCGAGCACGGGAGCCGATGCTGCCATTCGAACCTCGATCCAACATCGAGGCCAAACAACACTGGCTACGTCCAGCACCCCGAGCATAGGAGCCGACAACGCTACTCGAGTCGCTAGTCCACGGCGCGACCGAGTATAAACAACCACTAACTCGAACCTCGGCCCAGTGCCGAGGCCGAGGATAAATCGTTCTGCGTCCTAGTCTAGGTGACTTGGCACCACTCAGCGACAGACTAAGATCGATGCAAATCTCTCTTCGCCGGTTGCGGGTGGCGGTTGAATCTTGGCGCATCACCAAGACCAACCTTAAATCATTTTTCCCCGAAGCCCTAAAGGCTTAGGTGCAGCTCATGGCCAAGATCGGACCCTACAGGCTGATGATCGGAGCTTTTTCTATGCCGGTGAATAAACAACGCTTGGCGGCTCGCCCCAACCCGATGAATGAAGGGAAATCCACCCACCTGGCGGACCGCACAACGCGACGTCCTACGCCTTCGCTATACTTCGGTTTAACCCCGGGCCACCCAAAACATCAGGCGCACAGCCTGGTTTCGCAAACTACGGGTTTCCTGAGCTGAGAGAAACTTACTGAAACCAGCGCTCTATCACATCCCTTTGGAATAATTGACCCAGAGCGCGGTACACAATTATACGCCTCTGGAATAATTGACCTAGAGCGTGGTACACGATCGCTTTTTCATTAGGTGTGACGATAAGTATGCTTACGCAAGTACGAGACACCCGAAATCATAAGAAGAACATCCGAACACTTGACACAAACTGCGATCTTTACTAATTCATATTTCATTTTCACACACACACACACCCGGAATAGACTACATGTCTAACAGTTCTTCTTTATGATGACAGAGTGTACATGAAAACCACAACATACCTTTAGTGACCAAGAGCGAGGATCACACTCGCCTATACTATTGGTTTACCTAACCCAAAGTATCTATAATTCCTTTAACAATTATTGATGCTACTCATCCTTCTCTTGTCTCTTCTTTATTCTGTATAGGTTCGGAACTTGACAGGTCACCAGCAGTGATGGTCCCCTTCCTTCCAGAATCGCTTCCTCCTCCTCTACTCTTCACAAGAGTAACAGATCCGTAAAACATCGATGCGCACCTCCCGCTATTATCCTCGCCGCTTGAAATTGTTGTAACTTCCCCGAGAGCGATACATGGCAATGACTTAGGGACGATGTCAAAGGCGAGGACCAATGCATCCGAGGTTTTCTCCTCAAGTATTCTTGGCGCCCGACTCCGCTCTCTTCTCAGCATCTTCGGCGGTCTTCTAATCAGCTAGCTCCATGGCCTAGAGTTACATAATTGCATCTTCTTCGAGTTTGCTAAATGTCCCCTCGCCCTCTTTTGGTGCGCATCATCGACGGTTTTCCTTTTTCCTAGCCTACTTAGAGGCCCTCTCCTTCACCGCCTCAATATCAGCCTACTTCTTCGCCACTGCAGCGACAGATTTCTCCTGGGCATCCTGCCTAGCCTTTGCCCGTGCATCTTGTATGGCAGCCTCATCCTGTCCCTCTTCCCCCTGGCTCCTTAGACTTTACCACCAGCCGGGCCTCCTGGTCTTTAACTATAGCTTGCATTGTTGGCAAACTTACGTCAGCTATGTCCGTCACACGAGCACTTCGGCCAACCAAAACTTCTCCTCCTCCAAAGAGACTCATATAAATACGGGGTCCCGAGGCTACAGGATCTCCTACTTCTCCAGATTAGTCTCATTGTAAATCCAACCGATACTCGAATGCTTGAAGAAGCACGGGGGCAAAGCCTAGTGTCGCCTCCGCTCCAAGGTGGGTTGCCTAGTAAAAGAGGCAACTATTGGACTCCTGAAGGGTCATCGCTCGCATCCTCTTCAATTGACAATACTCGAGCTTGGGAGCAGTCCCCCACCTATCCTTTCGCCAGCTTACTCATCGCAGGACGTAAGGAAGATCCCCACTAGCTCCCACGCTGGCATTTCCATCACCACAACCTTCGGATCAACTATTCTAAAGTGGAACATACACCTCGCCAAGAGGATGATCCAGACCCAAAAGCTCGGGTCTCGGATAATTCTAACCTCCCGCCAATACTAGGCAGGCCGAGCATAGAGGCTCGAACCGAAGGGTAGGAGGAGCTACACAATCATTAGTTCCCCGAGGAACATGGGAATTTAGACAAATTCTCAGTATGCGAAATAAAAAAATCATATCTCGATGCAAGTTCTGGAGTTTCCCCGGCTGGTTCATCGGGTTCCGAAAATCTCTACGTCTTGCCTGCAAGCTCATACTTAAACACAACGCGAAGTTGACTCACACCCCTCGATGCAACGGCTTCCTACGTACAAGCACATCGGAACATGGTGATGACACCTGGTTTTAATAACTATGGTAGCGATTCCTGGTAACCATCAACACTATTCTCAGATTGGAATAGGGTTACAACATAATTGGGCTGGAACTAACGACTCAACCGTATGTTTACATCTTATGTGCATCGAGTAGTCAACCCGAATAAGTCCATCTCCTTAATCATTCTCCAACCAGTTGTGTTACGTTCAACTTCAATTACAAACCAGACATGAAACATAGAGCAACGATCCGAATTTTCTAGCTCGTCCCTGACGTCGAGCAAAATCTAGCAGATACCCGGCTTGGGGGCAAACCTCAACCGATTATCGCATCAGCCTGGCCATAACAGAACCCGATCAGATACCCTTTAGTCCTTGCACTGGCGTCATCCTCATAGCATCCCTTGGAGCCACCATCTTGAGAGCGCCCACTAGTAGAAAAGTGTCTATCTACAACAATAGAAGACAACATTTTGGGCTGAACATTGTAGAACGCATCCTCTAATGTATTTCCTATAGGGAAAAATGCTGGCACTTTTATTTCAAAATGTTGGCACCTTTATTTAGTAAATTTCCCAAGCACGCGCCCTCTGAAAAATTCGTTGCCGCTTAAAACTTAATTATTTCCCTCTTCTACCCAAACCTAATTCAGCTCCTCTCCGCAAATTCTTTATTACAGCTCCTCTCCAAATCTTAATTTTCTCTCCTCTTCGTACTAAATATAACCAAGAAATATGGTGACTTTAGATTGAGGATTGAACTGCATATACGGTAAATTTTGATTTATGACCTCCTCAATATTTATTACACTCTATGATTTCTTGGTTATATTTGGTTTATGAGCTGATGGGTCGTTGATTGAGGATTGAACTGCATATAAGGTAACTTTTGATGTTATTTATACCACAAGCTCTATGTATTGGCAGTAAATTAATTCTAGTAGGTGCCTGTATAAAATTGATGTTTAAAAAGGCTGCAAAATAACTAAATCCGTGTGTTTTTCCTACATTCATCCATTATAGAAGTTTATAATTCATAGATTCCAAAAGATAGACTAAAAATTTATGTGTCCCATAATAAAACTTAAGCTTTCGTAAGGTAGCTCGGTTACTAAACCAAGCTAAAGCTCATTTCCATCTAGCCGTTTTTTGATGGTGATCGAGCTGAAGCTCAGTTTTGTAACTAAGCAACAACCCGGTTTTGTAAGCCATTTTCTTCAGTAATTACCGATTGTAATCTTCATGTTGTACCCATAAGGCTTTAAGAATGTTAATCTCATGTTCCATGGTGTATGCTTGTTTATTCGGTTTTAATTTTGTTTGTTTTGTACATGTAGATTGTTCAGGATGTTGGTTTGGATAATATTGATAGATGCTTGTTAATAGAAACATCATACTTACTTGTTTTATGCATTAATATGAAACTTCATAATAATCTTGTGCATAGGTAACCTGTGTCACATAGTTATCTTCATGCAGGGATATAACATTTGGATAAAACTCTTATTCATGTGAAACCTGTCAATAACTGCTATTGCATGATGATTTTTTTAACTTGTCGAATCAGTGCTAACATGAATGCATGAACATATTGAAAAACTGCATAAGGAGGTCCATGATGCTAAGGGTGTAGCAGCACTAATAAGATACATAATGGCTAGAGGAAGGCAACGAGCTAGTAAGCACCGCAGTGGAAAGCAGAGCAACGTTAAGAGATGGAAAAGTCAAGCCAGCGCCTGTTACAATAGGAGTGGGTAACTGAATGTTTGAGGAAAGTTTCAAGTTTACATGTGGGGAAGGCTTGGATGGTGTAGAAGCTGAAGATGGTGATGTGCAGGAAAATGTAGCAGTAGTAGATTTAGCCTGGATTGATTTATTAAAAGAGTTACCATAAGAGGTATGATATTAATTTTATTACAAAACAACTATGCCTTAAGTAAAGGCTTTACTAAATAATGATAACCAATAAGCTGGTAATGGTATGATAATGAAAATTTTGCCATCACCATAAGAGGCCTAAAAAACAGTACCATAATTTGGCTGGTATGTTGTCCAGTTACACATTTTTAAATATCATATTCAGTTCAATCAATGGTTTAATACACCCAAGAATAAATTTTAGATGCCAAAGAAAGGAGTCACGTGCTGCTTTCATCTCTTGAAAATTCAATTGTGGTAGAATATCATTCATTCAGATTTAGTTGGTTATATATTACTAAAGTTGTTCTTCAATTATTAGAGTCGTACTTGAATGACTAAATGGGAAGTGTTCTCATTCTTCCTTTCAGGTGGCCGTTATTGCACCAAATGTTCCTGCAATGTATGAAGCTTATGTTAGAGTTCCAATGTCCGGAGCAGTAGTAAACCGTGTCAACATTTGACTCAACGCCAAAACCATTGCATTTCTGTTAGAACACTCCCAAGCCGATGTCATTATGGTGGACCAAGAATGTTTTGCCCTAGCAGAAGAGTCCCTAAAAATAATAGCAAACAACAACCATAGCAAGTGTAAACGCCCACTTATGATTATCATTGGTGATCAAAACATTGAACCACTAGTTGCATTATTATTGCACATATCAGAATTTCCCTGTGCAGATTTATCAACATTAACAGGATTTCCATCTAGGAGATTACCTACCATATTTTCCACTTCCTTTAACTGATTGCTTTCTTCTGTAATATGATATGTTGTCTCTTGAGTATTATTGTCTTGTGCCCCAAAATCATAAGCAACACTAGTATCCTATCCTATATTATGATCATCTACATGATAATTAACTTGCACACTTGTTTAAAGCCTTAAAGGTAATCACATGTTTCTTTAAATTATTATTTTGTTTTACTTTATTTGGTAACTGATGTTTTAGTATTGTATTATATTGACTCTATCGTTTGTAGGAGCAGCTTCATTAGAGGCAGAAGGCGAGACACTAGTGGTGTTGATACCAGAGTTGCTGCCGGTATTTAGTTTTTAATGTTTATTTATTGGGAACCAAATCCCATAAAAGAACCTTCTAATAGTTTGATATATATCTCAGTGTTTTTAAATACAAACACAGATATATTGTGTGCATGCAGGAAGATGTTGCACGAGTGCATAATGGAAACGAGAAAACTAACAGACATAAATCTACTGGCTTTGAGAAACTACTGAATCTGGAAGAAAATTGCTTTATAGACATATTGGGAGAAAGTGCAGAGGTGACTACAAGGTTCAATTTATATCCACAGTGCCCGAAGCCCGATCTTTTGCTTGGGCTTCATCCGCACCGGGACTCGTTTGCCCTTACCATTTTATTGCCTGATAGAGAGGTGGATGGACTTTAGGTGCGGAAAGATGGAAAATGGTACATAGATGTCCCATAATGCAGATGATAAGTAATGGAATAATAAAGAGTGGTGCATAGAGTGGCAGCAAATACAAAGGAAAGGTTGTCTGTCACCATGTTTTTTGGTATGAATTTTAACTGTTAATTTCTTATCATGTACTCAAATTTAACTGTCACCATAGCTTAGAAGAATATGCATAGTGCTGCATATGGATACCCTAAGCATAAGTTATCAAATTTGCATATAAGCATGAATATAGTTCTATAATTCTCCAGTTCGGATATATGTTTTTTATATTATGTGGGAAATCATGTCGTCAAGAATTGTGTAGGTTGGATTTTATTAGTATATCTAGGAATTTCCCTATTCATCACTCGAAATAGTGTATATTCTTTTTAACTGTAGTAATTGGTTTTTGATGAGTTTACTTAATGAATCACCCAAGTTCTCATCTTTAACAGTGTGGACTTGTGCAACTATGCAAATCGGACATGGGAGGAAGTATGCGACTTGGATCAATAAGTACTTATTTTCAAACTTTCACTAAACAGGCTATAAGTTTTTTGGGAGCTACAATGTAGACGATCACTCTTTCACCAAAGTAATTGGATAGTCACGTAGATGGAGAGCATAAAAAAAGTTCCGTTTTCTCTCATTATTATACGATGATCACTCTTTCACAAAAAAATAAAGTTCGGTTTTATTTTGTATTGAAAATATTTACATCAATTGATCCATTTCAACATATAAACAAGAGCATAATACTGATTTATTTATTTTTTGGTCAGTTAACAGTTGTTGGTATCAAGTATGCTGGAATGTATAGTCAGATGCATTCAATCAAGAAGGTATGTACCTTATAGCAACATGAATAGACATAATGTTTAGTATGCCCTTCATTAGCATGTATATATATCAAAGCACACTGGAAAACAATAACAAAACAGGTCTGACGTCTGAAATAAATTTCAGACATCTGTACCAAGCCTAGGAATTGCCCGAGAATATTTTCAGACGTCTGAAATAAATTTCAGACGTCTGAAACAAATTTCAGACGTCTGAAATCGTCTCAGTGTTGGCCGAAATCCATTTCAGACGTCTGGAACTTATTTTCAGATGTCTGAACCAGGTTAAACGTCTCAAAATATTTCCAAACGTCTGAAATTTGATGTTGTTTCTAGTTTTCCTTCTATCGACCAGTTGGTTGTATATGATGTCAACTTATTATTTGTTTTTCTTTTGCAGCTTATGGCCCTTTTGTTAATGAGACATTCCTTGAGCTTTTCCAATGACGACGATGATTATTATGCTTCTGCATATTTTTCTGTAAGTAATTATATTCATCACACTACATGTTCATGACATTCATGTAGGATTAACAAAGTACATAAAAATACAAAAATAAATAAACTTTTATAATAATAACAACAATAAGATCTATAATAGTAGTAACTTAACTAAGATTTATAAAAAAAACTTATAAAAATTAACTAAGTATTATTAAAATTAACTAAATAGTATAAAAATTATAAAAAATTATCTATGTATTATAAAATTAACTAACAATTATAAAAAATCAACTGTGTTTACTAATTTTATAAAAATTAAGAAGTTTAGTTTATAAAAGTTAACTAAGTATATAAAAATATAAAATATTACAAAGTATTATATAATAATAATTGTAATAATTAAAAATTGGCTAAGTATTATAAAAATTAACTAACTATTATAAAAAATTAACTAAATTTACTAATTTTATAAAAATTAACTAAGTATTATAGAAATTAACTAAGTATTATAAAACTAACTAAGTATTATTAAATTATCTAAGTATTATAAAAATTAAGTAAGTTTACTAATTTTATAAAAAAATCAACTATGAAAATTAACTAAATATTGTAAAATTAACTGAGTATTATAAAATTCACTAAGTATTATAAAAATTAACTAAATATTATAAAATTAACTAAGTATTATAAAAATTAACTAACTATTATAAAAAATTAAATAAGTTTACTAATTTTATAAAAATTAGCTAACTATTATAAAAATTAACTAAGTATTATAAAATTAACTAAGTATTAAGTATTATAAAATTAACTAAGTATTATAAAAATTAACTAACTATTATAAAAAATTAATTAAGTTTACTAATTTTACAAAAATTAACTAACTATTATAAAAATTGACTAACTATTATAAAAATTAACTAAGTATTATAAACATTAACTAAGTTTACTAATTTTGTATAAAAATTAACTAAGTATTAAGTAAGTATTATAAAATTAACTAAGTATTATTAAATTAACTAAGTATTAAGTTTTAAAAAATTAACTAAGTGTTATAAAATTAACTAACTATTATAAATATAAACTAAGTATTATAAAAATTAACTAAGTTTACTAATTTTATAAAAAATTAACTAAGTATTATAAAAATTAACTAAGTATTATAGAATTAACTATGTATTAGTTATTATAAAATTAACTACGTATTATAAAATTAACTAAGTATTATAAAAATTATCTAACTATTATAAAAAATTAATTAAATTTACTAATTTTATAAAAATTAAATAACTATTATAAAAATTAACTAAGTATTATAAAAATTAACTTAGTTTACTAATTTTATAAAAAATTAACTAATTATTATAAAAATTAACTAACTATTATAAAAATAATCTAAGTATTATAAAAATTAACCAAGTATTATAGAAATTAACTAAGTTTACTAAATTTATAAAAAATTAGAAGTTTAGTTTATAAAAGTTAACTAAGTATATAAAAATATAAAATATTACCAATTATGACCAAATGCTAACATGAACACATGTGTATAGGTATTGAAAATGGGCATCGTTGTGCATTCGGCTAAAATCAGAATATCGTTATGCGCTTCTGAAGATCCCTCAACAAAAAGACCGCTTGTGGTATCTGATTATGGAGAAAGCGGTAACTTTTAGATGTTCATATTGTTGGCATTTGGCGCAAACTTGTTTTATGGAAATTTTGTTTTATTTGTAGATATCATGACTTTGTTTGACAGATATTGTGTAAATGTAGTTTATGGTGTTATTTTTTTATGCAAATTATGTAAAGTTTGTTTATTGATGTGTCTTTGTGTTTGAATATTGTGTTATATAATTAGTTGGTTGATACATATTTACATGTTGTTGATATATTTATGCATGAATATTTTGATACTACAATATGTACATGCTATGATAGATGCAAAAAATGTTGTGATATGTGGCAAAACGCTGTGATATTAAAGAACATGTAAACTTCCAGAAACGTTGTGATATGTGGCAAAACACTGTGATAGTAAAGAATTTGTAAACTTTGTAAATGTTGTGATATGTGGTTAAACGCTGTAGAAAAGGGAAGATAACAACATTTTTGGAACAATATAAAATTCTTTATAAACATAAGGACAACATCATTTGAAACGCTGTAATATGTCAATTTTCTACAGCATTTTTGAAAATGCTGTGATATACCCAGGGACCTATAACAACACATTGGTAGACAGTGTTCATCAAAACGCTGTTAATGGCTATAACAGTGTTTTTTCAATGCTGTGAATAGACATATTTCTTGTAGTGGCCTTCACCTCGCGACGAAGGCAATCCAGAGCCAGAGTCTAGGCCCTGAAGGCTTTTCGGCTTTCCATCAGTGCCCGGACTCCTCAAAAAGTTGACATTTCGGAACATAATGGCAACCTTTAGCCTCAAGACTAATGCCATGGCCATCACCAACCACCAGCGCAATGCCTGAGTCAAGTGCAACTCCGTCATGGTTGGGCTATCGATTGGGTCCCGAGACTAACAACTCAATTATATGTCGACATCCCAGATAAGCATTCGAGCCGACAGTCCAAGTGAGTTCGCTCCTCAAGGGTCGCGTCGCGAGACCAAAAATCATTGATCACTGTTTACTCATCGGGCGCCATGCAAATGTTTTGTTTTACGAGCCCAAGCTTGGAGCCAAGACTAAGTCTTCAAAGTGCGAAGTTATGCACCATGCTCCGATGCACTTGCTAGATTATCACGTCCCTCGAACCGACTTCGACTTCTTGAAAAACCAGGAGGGTTTATTAACTGTCCAGGATACCAAGCCCACTCCCGTATTCACACATACTTGGCGATCTTTATCCGAATTCCTAATTTCGTTTCCCAAGATCCGCCGCTCCACGTTCTTGAGTGTCAAATCCGAAAGCCCTCTTACTTTTCATATCTCTCTTCCCTTCTCCCGAAAACCTAACGACACCTCGAACGTCCAAAGTACAAAAGAAGTATTTTGGCGTCCTCCAAGCCTTACGATGATTTTCTATTTGAAGAAGAGAATAAAGGAAGCAACTACCATCAGAGGATCAGCATACACCAAACGAATGTTCCGGGATCGGAAATCAGGATCATACACCAAGCTACGATCGTATTTCGAAGCTCCAACTACCAAGTCAATCATCACTCAGCGACCACTTGTGTACTCACCAAGTGCTCAATCATCAAAGTGCACGCACCCAACATTTGGGTCCGACCTCGCCCTAAAGGAAAATCCATATGAATACATGCCACGACATATGCCAAGCATTGCCCTGACAATGACATTTAGATATACGAGTTGCCAAAATGTTGATCGTTGGAACCGACTTGGATCGCTGAATGACTTTGGCCTCACAAATCCAAGTGACCCAGCGGATACCCCATGCAATAAAGCTCCATCCCATAATCGTTCCAACAACCACTTAGGGCTATTGAGCTCCTAGGCCGTAGCAATGACCATGCATACATGCTTTCGAAATCTCAACCGAGCAGACTGACTTGATTCGAATGCATGCCCACGATACTTAAGGGTTCAAATGTACACACCAAACAGTCGGATCTCAATCCAAAAACTCCTCGAACACCTAAAATACGTGATTACAAGCCCATGGCATGCAACCCACTTTCATGATACCTATCCCAACTCAGACCGCGTCACACAAAACCACGTGCAAACTCGCAATGGCATACACAATTGTGACCGGATAATGAACCATTTGCACTACGACGCAATCGAGAGTCGGCAACTAACATTTACTATCTTTAATCTACATGAATTAAATGCCTTGGGTAGGTTCCAACTCAAGCAAGCCAAAACTCTTAGCAATGTTGGAATCCTAAGCTCATACCAGCGTATTCCGACAAGGCATCCCAACCGCTCTAAAGCAGTGCACTCTCGATATACAACTCAAGAGGAAGGCCATAACAGATCACTAAGCACCGCACAGAGATGTTTGCGCCCATATTAAGACTCATCTGACTTCAAAGCACGTCCCGTTAACACAAGACATATTTTGAGGGGGCAAATGTTAACCGGCCTTTTGGTCCGGTTCGCAAAAGTACGCAAGACAAGCTCAACGCAGCATATCGCGTGACATTATAGCCCAGAGGCATTGTCAGTACCAGAAGACCTGAGTCTGGCCACTAGTAGAGTGTTGCATCCCTCGAAAGCGACCTCCATCAGTATCCGTTCGCAGTCGAGCCGAAGGCGAGCCGTCCAGCGGGTCCAGGCGTAGCGCCGATGGGGGTCCGGGGCCCCACAATCCCGATGGCGATCAACCTAGCTGGTTATGTCGAAACTGTGGGAACCGCCCGATTCATCCGATTTCCGCCAACAAGTGTGTTGCCCAGAATCACCAGATCAACTCAAAGTCATGATTCAACCAACAACTTCCGCGAACCTCACTGCTCCTCTAAACATTGCCAAATAAAGGCCTTGCAGTCCGAACCATTCCCGAGCCGAGGCCTCAAATCCTAAAGGAATCACGAGTCTCGAAGCGCTCGAACCTACGGTCCACACGCAACTCGAAAGGACTTCGCACCCAGTGGGTGCAAAATTTCGCACCCATGCCCGGGTGCAAAATTTCGCACCCAAGCAAGGACCCTTGCTTGGGTTCGAAATCTCGAACCCAGCGGACTCGAAATTTCGAACCCAGCGGGTGTGAAATCTCGCACCCCTGCCTGGGTGCAAATTTTCGAACCCAGCGGGTGCGAAATTTCGCAACCCTGCCTGGGTACGAAATTTCGCACCCAAATCTAGGTTCGAAATTTTGAACCTAGCGGGATTGAAATTTTGAACCCGTGCCCAGGTTCAAAATTTCGAGGCGCGCGGGTGGTAGGCTCGAATTTCCTGCATGTGGTCCCTATTTCTACCTAATCCTACCTACTCCCACTCCTATAAATAGCCCATGGCCTCACACTTCAAAGGGGTTGGATTTTCTTCACTTGAGACCTCCCTAGAGCTTCATGAACTCCATTAATGGCATCTCCAATTTGAGGAAGAAGGAGAATTAAATATTCGTTTTCCCAAACACCTAGCTTATTTCAATTATGAAAGTGAATGTAATGAGCATGGCTCTACCTTGTAATTCTTGTGTGATTAATAAAAGTTCAACCTCCTTCCAAAGTGGACGTAGGCCTAATCCACGGTCGAACCACTATAAATACTTGTGTCCTTTACCACTTTCTCTTACCTAATCTTGCGAGCAAATTAACTATTCCTAGTAATAGGAATCTTTGATGTTTACGACATTTTTTGCCGTCAACAAATCCCATCATATATGCGAATGCGGATTGAACCAACTCCTATAGACTTACATGTAGCATCGTTCCCCATAAGGATAGAACTTCCTTCTTTGGCGATGAACAAAGAAAAATAATACTTATTGGATGTCATGTGAAATGATGCCCCAGAATCTAGAATGCAGTTTTCAACAACATCTGATACAACCGCTGTCAATAAATTGCTACCATCTTTCTCTATCGCAATAGATTAAGAACCATCAGTCTTCTTTTCCAAATCTGGACAGTCTCTTCTCCAATGTCCTGGCTTCTTTCAATTATAGTAGTTTCCATCTTTAGATTTACTCCGCGAATTAGGCTTCCCAGAATTGGAACTCCCCCTATTATTCTTCACTTTCTTCTCTGCTCTTCCTCTCTCAACAAATAAGCCTGAACTACTACTTCCTCCACTACTATCACCAACACCAAACTCTTTCATCTGATCTCTCAACTCTTCTCTAAGCAAACATGTTTTCATATCATCTAATTTTAATGTATCTCTAGCATAGATAAGGCTATTAGCAATACCAGTGTATCACTCTGGGAGTGAACACAATAGAATCATTGCTTTATGTTCTTCATCAATTTTCAACTCAACAGACCTCATCTTCATCAACAGGTCATCAAACACATTTAGGTGTGTCTTAATTGAAGAACCTTCCTTCATCTTATAAGCGAAGAAGGTCTTCAATAGGATCATATGGTTAGTTAGGGATTTCTTCATGTAGAGGTCCTCCAACTTCTTCCAAATGCCTTTAGCTGTTGTTTCCTGACTGATTTCAGAAATTACATTCTTTCCCATGGCAAGTTGAAGAGTAGTAAAGGCCCATTCTTCCAACTCTTCTAATTCCACTGACGAAATATCAGTAGGCATTGTGTCTGTATCAAATACTACTCGATGAACGCGATTTCTTCTCAAAACTGCTTTCATCATCCACTACCACTTTTTAAAATCTCCTTCACCATTCCACTTCTCTATCATCAACTGTGGTCCTAATGCCACATAGGAGCCTTTGACGTATGGAGCAACTACTGGCACTGACATATTATTTGTAGTATATTCATCTCCTCCTTCCATTCTGCCAAACACCTTTGCGAATCCAGCTCTGATACCAACTATAAGGGGTGATCAATCCCTTTCAGCGGAAAAACCTCAATAAGATCTTGCAATGATGTGATAAAACAAACAGATTGAAATTATTATCAATCACTGATCATAGAAAATAAGTAAATAAATAAATAAAGGCAACATAGAACACACAATATTTATAGTGGTTCCACTACCGCGAGATAGTGTACGTCCAGTTTAATGGGGAAGAGATTTTATTAATATTCAAGAGAATACAGAGTTTTTAAAGTAAAGCAAAGAAATGATGAAATAAAGAAATAAAGATGAACACTCATGTCATAGGAATAACATCCTCTATGACTCCGTTTAAATAGAGAAAAAATTACTTAGGGATAAGGTAGTTGATTTATGTAAATATTAATTTTATTGTCATATGATTGGCTGATAACTTTCCCTTTTCTTCATCAATCAATCATTTCCCCAATTTAATTTCTTTCCATTTCTTCTTTCATGAAACATGGCAATAAAATAAATGACGAATCTCCAATATCCCTTTCTCCTTAATATTTATTTCCATTTCTTTCTTACAGAAAACGGGTAACTAAATTACCTTGAATATCTCCAAAAATCTAATTAATTTTTGGAAATATTGTATCACAAAAAATTCAAATATAAAATGAACTGTTGGCAGACTGCAATCATGTATTTAGACTGACAATTATGAGCCACAAGAAATGTGATTCTTCGCCAACACAGCTCTATGGAAGAGTAGCAAATCAATATGAAATCATTTATGATGGATCTGGCTATTCTCAATTCAAAGCATGTCATGTTTGCTACAAAACATAGCAAGTGTTACCTAACCTTTTGGGATGGTTATATCTGTTTATTCAAGCAAGAGAAATAAGATGAGCTGAGGCAAACAACCCGAAGAGATGATTTGAAGGTCTATATATCAAGTACAAACAAGACCATGAGGTAGAGATCAAGTGAACTCAGAAGAACGATGTCTAAGAATACTCTAAGTATGAACTTGTACTCACTGCAGTAAAGGGATCAGTACCAATCCCATACTCAATACAGATAATTCAGGTTCATGAAGATTACTTAATATCTAGCAAGCACCAAGGTGACTACATAAAACAACCTTGGGTATTGGACACTTGCACACATGAGAGCTCACCCTCTGGAACTCACTTCTTAATGCATCCATCGGATTAGTAAAGATCTGATGCACATAGGAATAAATACTTATCCGTCATATGTCAAGTTAGGGGCCTAAATTTCTGTGGTAAGGTTGTCTTCAGTTGAAGATTTTCAAGGAAGTTTTTAGCATGATCCAATGTTGTCTCTGCTTAAAAACACCAGTTGTCTTAAAAGAGAGATGGATTTTTAGCTCTTTGTTTTCTCTTGTTAATTATTACTTATCATATCTCTTCATATTCAATGGTTGTATCATCAGAATTCCGTAATAAAGAGTTAAAATCTTTCAAGTGAATATAGGCAATTCAAAGATGAAGCAATATAAACTATAACAACCCACACAGCTAATGGGCCTAGATTTTCTGGCAAAAAGCTAAAACCCAAGTCCATGGGAGTACAAGTAGTATGTTTGGCATCAAGCAAATAGACTAATGTTCCAGTGACAGATAAATTATATACCTTTTGTAAATAACACCGCATACACCATTCTATTACTGCTTTTATTATACTAGGTTTACTAATGTTGTTTAGGGATCCTCTTTGATCAATATCGCACCCGTCAACTCTTTAGTAGATCTAACCTGATAAATCATAGTCATATATGTTTGTAAATGTAGCCTCTTGGACTCCATGGTCCTAGCACCACCCATGGTATCGCTAAAAATTACGCTGGGATTCCACCATCTTACTATTAAAAAGTTGAAGCTACATTTGTAGTGGACTGCACGTGACTGCCTACAGTACAAATATTCTATTTTCTACTATGAAAAAAGTGAGATTTTTCCATAATAAATTTTCTTAAGCCTACATCGCTGATCTACATGTCATTGTTTTGTCTAAGCTTTCTGAAACGACCCAGAATTCTGAAATAGTCAAAACTGCTTAAATATCCGTCCATTTTAAAACTACCACTGAAATTTACTAATTTATTGCATAATATTTGATAAATATTCAATACCACTAAATGTACAGAATACAGTTTTGATTATAAAACTATCAGGGATCTTTTAATATACTAAATATGCTATAATATAAGAAAAAGTTAAATAAATAAATCTACTGATGCACAACTCCAACGAGCTAGACAGCAATAACAACTCCTTCAAACTCAGCAGACAAATCAAATGCGGAATAGTACAGTAAGCAGGAAAGATATCATATCACAAGTTAAATAACAAACAACAAACAAGGAAGTGTTATGTTATTTCCATAGCTGCATCACTATCACTTATGACTTCCTACGCACCCCTATCTAAATGAATACCCAATCAGATACAGAATCAAGTCGCCTAATTCTCCTATTCACAAATAGGACTCATTGAGCCTACGACCCACAAAAAACAATGCAATTCCCAAACTACCTTTCTGGCTTATTCTTTATATTTAGATTTATCAAATCTAATCAACTTAATTAATTTTAAAATCCGTTCTTTTTGAAAATAATCTATTCGAACTTAAAATCTCGATTTCATTTCAAATCACTTGAATAATATATATATCTTTCATATCAAATAATACTTCACTTCGGATTTCTCCTAATAACAAGGCCATTGAGTCCTAGCTATTTCCATAAATAAACAAAATATGTCTCTCTAGCATCTAGAGTAGACCATCTCCAAGAGTCCCACCAAATCCATGCCCAATTTTTATTCACGGGTCACTCGAATCTCTGGTGACATAACAAATCATTTTGGATCCCGAAGTGATAAATCATTTCGCATCAATAATCACAAATATCTTAAAAATCATAGTGTCATTGCTTTCAAAATTTTAAACAACGAGATTTAAGTCATCAAAATTTTCTTGTTTTATAAAACATCTTTTATAAATCATTTGTCATCTTCAAAATATTTATTTCAATTTTTTTTACTTCTTTGAAGTCGAACATTTCATTCAGTATTCTTTTATGAAAACAACCTTAAAAAATAATTCATTTAAATTTACGTTCACCAATTAAATGAATTGAATATTTCGCTAAACACATTTCTGTCAAATCATGAAGTAAAGCACAAGGCGTTAGCGTACAAATTTTCTACCCAACCCCATGCTAAATAGAAACAAATGTTTGCTCATAAACTGGTCGAGTGCAAGCCTGACAAGCTTCAAAGCTCTACGAAATTCCATGCACCTACCCATGCTAAATTTGCAACCCATATATATACACTCACACATAAACACAAAATAGCAGATCGCAACACACACACACACACACACACGTCACTCACATGCACATGCACCCGAACACTACCATATATACACACACACATGCACATAACACACAAGCTGTGCAGTTGAAGCGCTTAACGGTTCTATAGCTGTGGAGATGCAAAAAGATGTAGCGAGAATAAAGCATAAAAATAGAGGGGATAAAGCAGATGTGTAAAATGCTTCATTAGATGTAAAACTAGATATTTAAAATTAATTAATTATCATTCTCACATCATTTTTATAGAATAAATGAATATTAGTTAATATTATATAAGAAAATCAAAGAATATCATGTTTTTCTCATTAGATTTGACTATTATTATAGATTTTTACCTATATTGCGCACTTTTGCTTTAAATTAGATCTTTACACTAATTTTTTTTAAGATTGGTTCAAAACAAAATAAGTCAAATCATCTTTTGTACATTAATATCGCTAAAGCGGTTGCTAAATCGCCTTGATTTAGCGGGTGCAACGGAAAATAGCGGGGCTAAAAGCGGATCTACTGCTCATCAGCGCTAAATAGAAATAGCATAGCGGTTGGAGAGTGCTATGAAATATAGCAGGGATTTTTCGGAGCTTTAGTGGGGCTTTAACTGCATAACACACAAACATATATTCACACACACACACACATATACATATATACACTCACACACATGGACTCAACACCCAAGCCACACTCACACACACATGCACAACATCTTATGCACATATTCATACAACATGTGTATGTTGATATATACACCTCATGCATACACTACTCGCAATTGGACATGAAATGTATAAACATCGACATGCATGTTGAAGTAAAAATGAATGAATTTGTGTATTTTTTAATGGTAGAGAAAAGAAATAGGAAGGGAATGGAAAATGGAAAAATGAAGACATGTGGTTTGAAATTCTTGCTTCGGAGATAAAAAAATGACACTCCTCCCTCTATTTTCTTCATTCATGATTTTGTTTCTTGAGAACAAAGGTGAATGTATGTGTTTGTCGCGTGGAAACCTAAGAGAAGTGAATGAATTCCCTTTTCTCATGTTTGTGGTATTAACATATAAAGGAAAATATTTAGAAGCTAGAGTATGGTGAGGAAGTGCAAGTGCATTAAATGAGAAGTAAGGTGTTAATGTAGTGTACAAAATGAAAATGTAGGGTACTCGGAATCATTTAATGGAAATGTGGTTGCGTACCGTAGTAATAAGGTATGGTGAAAGTATGTGCATGAGAGGGAACCGTGCTTGCATATGTTCATATTTGTTTTGTATGAAGTTAGACTTTAAGGTACCTAGTTGCATACAATTCTATTCATGCACGAGTCACAACGAACAAAAGTTAAAATATGGCCACATCCAATAACGCATCACAATCACAGAACGATAACTAAATAGACAGGTTAACTTATTTTTTGAAATTCCAAAAACACTGATATTTGATGTAAAATATTTCAAATGATAAGTTGCTTATTTCCTAAATTAAAATTTATGGAAAAATTCAATAATTTAATCAAAATACGTCATCAAAAATATTATCTAATTTGAAACATATAGTTTATTATAATTAACTTCAAATTTGACGACTCAAAAATGTGGGTTTTGCACACTTTGAGTTCTGCTCACAAGAGGGCCTTCGTGCCTATATTGTACGAAACTTAGTTGGGAATTTAAAATATATTATGATCCGTCTCTTCTTATTATGGCTATGCTTCTCACAACCTCCCCCTTTCTAGTTTGAAATGTATCTCTTGAAATGTGTTAATAGCCTTATCTTAAACAAACAATATAAAATAACCATGTGTCTTGCAAGGGACTTAACCAGATGTCCCGATAGTGAAAGATAACTTAGTCCATAAAGGCATAAACCACCTCCTTTCCCTCCCTCCCTGCTAAACCGATGATGACCTATAATCCTGCGACTAATATCCTTTTGGGTTTCGTTACTTCTAGGCGTCGTTGTCTGCTGGTGGCATGGTTACCAAGCCATCCATTGACCCTTTAGACTGCGTAAAACAGTCATGGTTATACACTCTTGATGAACTCTTATAGACGTTGCCTCTAATGGACTTCCTCTTTATTCCCGTTGATAAAGACCATCACGGCTATCCCTCTTTCCATATCTCGTATAAAGTCACTCATTTCTTGCTTTGATATTTTCCGAACAATCCTGTTAGGACGGACCCTAAATGTGGTCACTTATTTCCTGCCTTGGTATTATCCCAAAGCCGTTAAGACAAGTTTCCCTCTATCCTAAAGGCATGTGATGAACTACACATGATTGTTTACATCCAGATTCCTTTAGACTGCTCCTAAACGCATCTTATGAGGTTACAGTTGTAATCTCATTCTCTATTAGACCATGTGTCTTGCTCTTTTTCTTTATGCATTTATTTCATCTTTCTTTTACTCTTATTAATTTTATTTATTCTTTGTTCTATTATTATCTTTTTCTTTGACCCCTATGTGTCATGGAGATAGTCTCTTTTTGCTGTTTTGGCCTCTAACGATCATAAAAATATGATAGTCATCTATCTATCATGAAAGCATCTACCTATTCTTTTGCTTAACATGATAGTCTTTTTTCTTTTCTTTTATTTCATTCTTTACTTATCTTAAAGATAAACAATAATTTTACTCCCTACTATTTAGCTATCTTTTAAATCTTTTACCATTGTTATGTTTTCTATTCTAACACTGTCTTTTCTTTAGTTTGCCAAGTATTAAACTTGGTAACTATCTTTCCTTGTTTGTTATATCCTTGTTTCTCTTAATATCTTCCTTCTATATTAGTAAGTCATATTTTAGTAATTTAGCAACTGGTGTTCTTCTACAATCTGTTTTCAAATCTAGTATAAAATTAAGTTTTTACACAATGATATATGATTATAGGACATTTTTTCTTTTATCTTGGTTAGATAGTACAAAATATAATTACCAATTTTATTTTGTACTTATCCATTTTATTTCTATGTTCTATTACTTTTCTTGTAATTACGTCCATAACTTTCTTTATAAAATGGTGATGGAATTTCTCCATTCTTCCCAAGAAACTACAATACTGCAAGTTTTCCAAAATTGTTATAAGTATATTTCGTTTGATTCATTTTACATATCCAAGCATAATTCTTGTAAATTCTCTTCTTTATTTTTTATTTAAAGCTTACACCTTTCACATTAACTCTAAATTTTTGCTAATCGATTCGCTTATCCTTACTTTGGTATTTTTGCATAAAAGCACAAATAATTTACAATTTACTATTAAGCTTTTGTAATTCCAAATGAACCATCTTTTAATAATAAACTTAAAACGTAAAAATTCTTATAAGGCTAAACTTAATGGGAATCTGACAATATGACATATCATTATAGTAAAAGACATATAATTTCCACTCACCTCAAGATCACTCCAAAGTATCCAGATCTGACTAAGATCCAATCCTAATACTCTTATTCTCTCCTTTGTAATTCTTATTTGGAACCACAAATTGAATTACATATAGATATATAAATTTTGGATCTAAATAAACTGATAAAATCAAAGATAAATTGGATCTGAGACCATACCTTGTTTGAGTAACATTTTGATGCGAACCTCTATCCTAAATTTCTATAATCTTCTCCCTCCTATTGGTAATAGAGAACCTAAATCTAAATTCCATAATTTCTAAAGTTTTGGTGGATGAAGAAAAGTGGTATGGCTACCATGTCCATTCACGATAAAATGAGTTTGGAGTTAGCCATATACGTTCATTTATAAAAGCCCAAATTTGTGTGGTCCGTACAATGTAAACGATCTAATTCCGTCCATTGAAATAACTAGTAAAACACAATTTTGGACAGTGTATGGGTCGTCCTAACCACTTGAGTAGTCGACTTCCATCATCACCCGAGCCCTAGGGTGGTCGACTATCCTGGCCCAACACGTGTATAAAATTAATGATTATTATCTATATTTTAAACTTATTCTGAATGTTACCATTCTTTCAGTTAAATTTTACTTGATGCTCTAATTATATTGATTTCCTTCATTCTTTATTGCTCGTTTGAATTTCGTGCCCAAATGCACTTCCAATCTTTAATGCTTATTTACACATGCACATATGAATATTTTTATATGTACATACGTTTGTATATGTAATTGTTTTACGATATCAAAACTTTAAACAACAATAACTTTTCTGTTCGAACTCCATTCGAAGAGAATTATATACGTAAATTGATCAAAAAATCGTCACAAACACAATGGAAAAAGTTTCATAGTCAAGTTCCAGCAACTCCAAGAAATTTAGTTTCTCATTTTTATATTTAAGTTATGCTTGTTATTTATTCTGAAAACGTGTAATACTACATTCTCCCACCTTTTAGGATTTTTATCCCCAAAAATTAATAAATATAAGGTCGTACAATTCTTCGCACATCTATCTTATACTTACATACATTTACTATACATATAATTTCTCAACTATCTATAACATCGCATGGTGCATTTCATTATAAATGACATGAATGCGCATAAACTTTAAGCGGATCATCCTATATGATTCTTCTTTCTATAAAATTCTTTTCAAAGTATGATGCAAACATCATAAATATTCTTGCAATTCTATTTGAATTTAATCTTTGTCAATCAAAACAGCTTTTCATCCAAATTTCCCATACTCCTACCAAATATAAGCATAGTCTAACCAATTTTGCATCCAATTTAATCGTTAAAAATGCTAACGTACTATTTCTAGAACTCGAACTTAGAAAAAATTAATCTTCCAACACTATAAGAAAACTTATGTATAATTGCATTAAATTTTAGTTTTGAAGTTCAAGTGCAACCGTTAGTTTTATTAATTGAAAAGGGGAAATGCAAGCACCGCTAAAGATCAAAACAAACATTCGCCTTAATTCATTCTTTCCTTTCTTCTTGTTTGCTCAACCTAACATCCCATTATCAATGGCGAGGCCACCTATTGAACAGTAAAATGAACCCAAAATCGATCGTTCCTCTACCAAAATCTCCTTCATCTCTCAACTAAATGCAACATCATCTTCGCCAATAACTCCGTTTCGGGAATGATCTTCTCCAGTCCGTTCAATACCACTATGTGTGGTGAAATTATGCAACATTGTATATGCTGAATTGAAGTAGGTTAATATAGACCTGTAGCGAAGAAGACGATTCAAAATCAGAGCTTGAAGGTAGATGAAAATTGGCATCTCAAGTGCTAAAAGCCGTCAAAACAGCTGCTCAGATGTCTGAGTATGGTGGTCAGATATCTGAGCAAGGGTGCTATAGGAGGGAGTGAGCAGAATTGGACGTCTAACAAATCTAGCCAGACGTCTAGCTCCAGGACAGACATCTGACCTTAGGGTTCAGACGTTGTGCACTGGAAACACAAATTTCTTGCGAAAAATGTTGGATATTTGAGACAACTTCGAGCATGGAACTAATTTATGTTTATTAAGGGTCATTTCTATCTATTTGCTTGGGTTTCTAATCCTCTATATAAGTTAACTTTCAAATTTGAAAGGGAATCCAAATTGCACTTTAAGCAAGGGTTATCCTCGTTTATCTAAGGTCTAGAAAATCTTCATCTTCATCAATTCTTATCTCCATAAAAATAGCTTTTTCTTTTAGAATTATCGTGATCATTCTCTTGTACGCTTCTCGTTGGTATTAATAAAAGCTCTCTCTCTCTCAAGTGGATGTACGGTAACAAGACATTAGTGGAACCATTATAAATCGATGTATGATTTATTTATTGTTATTGCTATTAATATTGCTTGTTGATTTTTTGTGATTAGTTATTTTATTGATCGTGTTTGGGTTTAAGATATTGATTGGTCATTTTTTCACTTATATCATAATCGAGCTCATTTTCGCTGCGTTAGGTTTGTGTTTGAGTGGTCTCGAATTGGAAAAATCCACAACATTTGGTATTGGAGCTTAGGTGTTGATAGATATGCGTTGAAATGTCGAAATCAGGTTCAAGCTGTCCCTCAATGGTTAGTCCAAGTTGTATAATGCCATATGTTTGTGGATCGTATGTGTCTTTGGGATCACAACAGGTTATTGACAAGTGCGATGGTTACAATGATTATGAATAGTGGGAATAGAATATGAAAACGGTTCTTAGGCGGAATTGGTACCTCTGCATGTGTTTGATACATGTTTGTTGCCAGCGGATATCTCAGATATGGTAAGAGAGGAAATGGAAGTGTGGGCATTTACCATACTTCAACTTGCTACGGTAGAGAATGTTATCTTTGAAATTAGTGGTGAGACGATTACTAAGGGTATTTGGGACAAGTTAGGGGAGTTATATATTAAGAAGTCACTTACTAATCGTTTGATCTTGTTGCGAACATTATTCACCAAAAAAAAATGGAAGAAAGAACTTCACTAAAGCAACAATTGAATGTGTTTGATAAGGGAGGTAGATTCAAAATTGAGCAAGAGAAAAAGGCGATGATATTGTTATGTTCATTGCTGGATTATTATACGGGCTTCTTAAATAGTTTGGTCTATAGCCGAATACACTGACGTTAGATGATGTCAAGATGGGTCTTCTTAGTGAGGAATTGTGAGACTGAGTGAAAAGAATTAGTAGTGCTGGTAATGGTCAAGGCTTATTGGTGGAGAAGGAAAGATATGTGAAGAAGGAGAACCGAGGGCGTTCCATATCTAGGAATCCCAGTTGGTGAGGAAAGTCAAAGGAAAGGAAAGGCAAGTGTTATATTTGTAAGAAGCCTGGTCATTGGAAGAATGAGAGCCCAGACAAGGAGAAGGAGAAGAAGGAAGTAACATCTTCATCGGTTGTGGTGGAGAGATTTGTTAGCGAGGGAGAAGTGGATGTTTTCATAGCGATAACATTAGATGTTTCGAGTAACGAATGGGTGCTCAATTTAGGGGCGTCTTGTCATATAACCTAAATAGGAATTGTTTTTCTTCTTATGTAAACAAGGAAGGGAATGCAATCATTATGGGAAATGGTTCTATTTGTAAGTCTAAAAGCTTTGGGTTCCTTGAAAATTATAATGTTTGATGGAATGCCCATTAATGTGCGTTATATTCTGGGACTCTGTACACCCTTATCTCCTCAGGGGCAGTTCGATATTTTGGGATGTAAGAACAATATTGAGAGTTATAGGTTGCAGGTTTCAAACGGTGCGCTTATGTTAATGAAAAGTGATAGGGTCAATGGTATTTATTTTTTCAAGGTGTGATAATTGAAGTTAAAACTTGTGTTGGTGATGATAATTCTTATGATGTGAATGCAACCAGTTGGGGAATTTGAGATTGGTTCATGTCTTGGAGAAGAGTTAGGACATTCTTCATAAAATAGTGATGATTAATGGAGAGTTCAACCAGTTGGAGTTTTGCGAGGAATGTGTTATGGGGAAGCAAAATAAAGTATCATTTGGTGAAATGAAACTTGATTCAGGAGGCGTTTTTGAGTATATGCACACAGATATTTGAAGACCGACACTAGTAGCTTCTTTGGATGGATCAAGATACTATATTATTTCTATAGATGACTTTTCTCAGAATGCATGGGTGTATGTAATGAAGTCCAAGTTAAAGGCCTTTGCAAGGTTCAAAACATGGAAGGTTCTTGTTGAATACGAGAGTGGTAAGTCTTCGATGGTTCTTAGGCCCGACAATGGCGGGGAGTATGTTTTCGGAGAATTCTTGGATTATGGAAAGCATTATGGTCTTCGAAGGCATTTTACTACATCGGGATATCAACAATCAAATGGGGTCGCAGATAGGATGAACGAGGTCTGCTAGAGAAGTCTCGGTTCTTGAGATTGGCATCAAGTTTTTCTAAGGGATTTTGGGCCGAAGCTTTGTCAAGCGCGGTGCAAATTGAATTCCGTGGCTATTGATAACAAATTCCAACGGAAGTGTGAAAGGGAAAGAGCATTGACTTAAGATATCTCATGTGTTTGGTAGTCCGGTTTATGTGCATAATCTGAGAAATGAAAAGCTTGTGCCTAGAGCTTTCAAGGGGATTTTTCTTGGTATGCAAACAAAGTTAAAGGCTATCAGATATTGAATCCGAAAACGAAGAAGGTACTGAATTCTCATTATGTTGATTTTGATAAGTAGGCTATGTTCAAGGAATGAGGGCTCATCGAATGTTCTGGACTTGACTGAAGGTGAATCAAAGGAGAAGGAAATCATTCCCTCATTTTATCTAAGGAGTAGAGAGAGAGTAGAGCAGTTGAAGATGCCTACGGGGAGAATGCGATTTATGGTACATAACTTAGTCCACATGGTTTCTCTAGTAGTGCGGGTGATGTGCACGATTCTATAAAGGATCAGTTTGAGGCGGAGCTGAAAGAAGAACGAATGAAGGAATTGCTACTCTGGTCAGCCGATGTGCAATAAGACCATTCGATAGATATGATGATTGAAACTATCATGTAGACCAAGATGAGCTAATGGATCTTGATGACGTCATGGGTCCGAGTGATAACTCGAAGTGGATTTGTGCCAAGGAGAAGAGATGCAATCATTAATGAAGAACCAAATTTGGGGTTTTGTTCCACTTCCTAAGGGAGACCGTGCAATTGGATGCAAATGGATTTACCAGGTGAAGGACAATGGAAGATACAAAGCTAGGATAGCGGCTAAGGGTTTATATAATAGAAAGGAAATGAGTATGACGAGATATTCGTACCAGTTATGAGACATACTTCTATCCAAATATTACCTTCCATAGTTGCTATTTACGACTTGGAGCTGGAGTAACTTGGTATGGAAACTGCCTTCTTGCATGGTGACTTGGATAAAGATATTTACATGGAGAAATTAGAAGGTTTTGGCATAAATGATAGGTCAAATTTAGTTTGCAAGGTGAATAAATCACTATATGATTTAAAGAAATAACAAAGACATTGGTATAAGAGTTTTGATCATTTTAAGCATGAAAATAGCATTGATAAAAGCATAGAGGATGCTTATGTCTATTTCAAGTAGTTGGAAAATGAGTGTTGGGTGTATTTACTTTTCTATGTGGACGATATGCTCATCGCTTCTAAGGACAAAAAATAAATCAGCAAGTTGAAATTGAGATTGAAAGTGTAATTCAAGAAATATCTTGGAGAAGCAAGGAAGATTTTGGGCATGGAATTGACTTAAAAGGATTATATTAGAAAAATTCTTTGTCGGTTTAGCATAGAGAATGCAAAGGCGTCAAATGCACACTTACCTTTGCATATAAAGCTTTTGAGTAAGGGATTTTCTGTTGGGGAGAAAGACAAGAGTTGTATGGTAAAGATTCCATATAAAAGTGCGATTGGGTGTTCATGTATGCCATGGTTTGTTCAAGACCTGATATTGCAAATGCCGTCGGGATGGTTAGTCGGTATATGCCTAATCCACGGAAATCACATTGGGAAGCAGCGAAGCTTATTTTAGACATTTGAAAGGTACAACATCTCATGATCTTATTTTTAGAGATAGGAAGAAGAAGAATAGAAAGATGGTTGGATATTTCGATTCTAACTACGCCGGTGATAGGGATTGAAGAAAGACAACTTTCAAATATGTCTTCACACTTGGTGGCACAACTATAAGTCGGAGGTCGAGACTGCAAACTGTAGTCACTTTATCCATTATGGAGGCGAAGTTGATAGCCGTGGTGGAAGAAAAAAACAAGGCACGCTATTTGAAGCGATTGTTGTAAGACTTCGGTTTTGAATATGATAGTGTCGATGTTCAATTTGATATACAAAGTGTTATTTATTTGACGAAGAATTTGGCGTTTAGCTCATGGACAAGCATATAGAAGTGAGAGAATAATTTTTGGTAGCCATGGATGAAGATAAGCAAGTATATCTTCGAAAAATGCACACACGGGATAATGCAGCGGATATGTTCATAAATGCAATAATGGTTGGGAAGTTCGAGCATTTGTCGAACTTGATTCACTTGGAGAGGTGTTAGGCAGCACGAGTGAGAGAGGAGCTTAACTTTAGATGAGAAAAAGTATTAGGATGAGATCGTACTTCTACTTTGTCTTTGGTGAGAAGGTTTTGGAGTTAGGTGCTTTAAACACTTCATTGGTGGGTGAGGCCCTTACCTGAACTCGTTGGTCGGTTGCTGTAACATCCCATAATTTTATAGAACACTTATCAACTAAAGGATACTTAATTAAACATTCGAAGTTAAGTAAAACGGACCGTAACATTGTGTTCGTCTCGGAATTCTAGTTAAGATAGACTCCGAGTTTGCATAAAACGGACATTTTATGAGAAAGATATAAAGCTTAGAAGTTCATATACATATAAGATATATATATATATATATATAATTCAAAACCGGAATTCAAATCAGTCCAAAATATGAAGCGGGAAAAAGGGGTGGGCACAGGCGGGAAATCGATCCATTAAGGGTCGACCTATGCCTGGTTTGGGTCACCTATGGGTCGACCCAAGGGTAAGTGGGTCGACCCGGGGAGGTTGGGTCAACCCAACTAAGATCTAACCAGGTGCATTTGTCCAAATCGGGACTTGTTTGTTGGCTGGGTTCGTTGAGGATATGCTATATAAAGGACAACATTTCTGTTGCTTTCTACGCCTAAAACAATGGAGATAATGAGATGCTGCCCTGGCTTGGATTGAATTAGACTATCTTCTTCAACATCAGCCTATATACATACATCAAAAATGTTTCTTATACACCGATCCAATCTCTATGAGTTCATGTTACTTTTAGATATAAAATTTTAACACTAACTCTGACATGTTTATAAATCTGGATTTGAACCTATGCCTATTAAGAATGTTATTCATACCTAAATAGTTCTGCTATTATTACATGTATTCCTTTGTACATGTATTTTACTGTTCAGTTCTTATATGCCTAATTCTGTTATTATATGCCTATTTCTGTTATTATCTGCCTATTTCTATTCTTCTCCCTCTCTTATTCCCTTTTTATTTTTATAGTCTCGGCTATCTTCGAGCCTAGGCCAATATCGCTTAAACATGCATACGAACGAAATTAGGATAAATTGGGAATGATTAGGAATGATAATTTGGGGGCATAACTTATACTATGAATCATTATTAGAATTTGGGGTTATAACCTATATTGTGAAATATGACTAAGATGTGGGGGCATATAAATCTGTAGGCTTAATTTAAAGATTAAGTGTTACAAGTTAATAAAACTGTAAGTAACTTGTAAACCTGTTTAATCTGTTTAATCTATTGGGGTTATGTAAACCTATTTAATCTATTGGGATTAAGTAAACCTGTTTTATCTGTTGGGGTTAAGTAAACCTATTTAATCTGTTGGGGTTATATGAATCTGTTAACCTGAGAAACTTAACTTGTAAATTTGTGGGGGTTAGGCGAACCTATTAATCTGTAGGCTTAACCTGATAAAATCCTAGTAACTGGGGGACACAAGTTTAGTGGTTTAACTTGTGCCATTCGCTATGTGAGACCCATATCAGTTAGTAACCCATTCTTGTATTAAACGGGGGCACTGCACTAGGTAGAGATCACGGAACGCATACTGAACTGATTGTAAGAGGTTCATCTGAAAGAGGGTGTATACGGGCGCGTTCCAACAGAGTCATGTGCGTGCATGGGTTCGGTCTATAGGGGAAAATAATCCACTGCAACACCAGTAAATAGTCTATGTCCTTCTATAGGTAGCCACTTTAGGAAGTAATACCCCCTACTGTGGGGCCGACACAGGGTATTTACAAGTTAGGGGGTTGATCGCTTAGGGGTAGTAACTAGAGTGCATCTAACCCTATCCGTTTATGTTGAGGTACCTGTTATTTCTTTTTGGGGTAACACTCTTTATTTCTATTGAGGTGCCTGTTATTTCTATTTGGGTAAAACCCTTTACTGGAGTACACCTAGTCCTACCATTATATTCTGTGGGTATCATTCTGTTTCTATTAAGTAATTAGGGGATACATAATCCTGTCACTTACCTGTTATACCAGTACTAGTGTAGAGAAAGGTAATTGAGAAGCACATTCTACTATGTTTATTCTGCTTATCCTGTTCAGTCTGTTTATACCTGTTATATGACACTATTATCTCTCATCTAGTTTGTATGCCTATCATGATACTTTTACTTCTTTATACACTAAAAGTTACTAGACTCACCAGACTTTATGTCTGACCCTTTTTGTTTTCTTTTCTCTCTTTTCATTTCTCCCCAGGTTCTCAAGGTGGGAACGCTCAGGAATGATTAGCATTCTCTCTTCTGTTTCTGCTTGGATTTGGATCTTCTTTGATGTATCGCTTCGGCTACTTGTCTTCTTTATTATGTCTATATTTTTGGATTATCATTTTACATTTCTGTACTTTGATGGCTTTTAGTGAAAGATAAATGTTATGGTTTCATGTACTTGGTTTCAGTATTTTAGCTTGATGTTGTAACTGGTTTTGAGACTACGATGTTTTTTTGCTAAGTAATGAAGCTTTAAATTCCGTTGCTATTTTTACATTTGTCTTGTGAAATTCTGTTTATATTTACCTATAACGCTTCACAAAACTTAATGCATTCTGATAAAGAGTGACATTAACGGACGTGGGGTGTCACATTTGGTATTTGAGCTGAAGGTTACAAGATCGGATAAAGGTTTTGAAAATTGTTTGCAGAAATAAAGTATTTTCAAAGAAAAGTTTGTTTTTGAAAAACCTATTCCCCAAAGCCATATAAAACATCTTTCGATTCTCTGTTTGAATCCATTTTCCTTTTCTTTTCAACATGTCTGGGGAACCAAATCTTCCTGAGAGCGTTCAAATACCGGCTTGATTTTGTGGGTATCTTGAGGCTACGGCGCCTACCAGAGGCCAAGGTGACGTCCCATCCCCAGCTGCAGCTGTTGTTCCTCCTCCTCTACGAGCGGATAATTTTTCTAAGACATGCAAGGACTTCTGTGCTATGGGAGGAAAGCCATTCTAGAGAACCGAGAACTTTTTGGAAGAACGAAATTGGCTAAAAGAGATAGGACTTGTTTGTGCTTTTTGAGGTCGATGACCGCAGGAAGATACAGTTGGCTGCATGACAACTTAAGGATGAGGCTTCGTTTTGGTGGGAAGCGATGCAAGCAGGGCGTCTAGTTGATACTTGGGATGATTTCCGATAGAGATTCAAGACAAAGTTTCCCTCTTAAGCAGAAGAGAGTATGCAGATGGAGAGATTTCTGCCGCTTAAGCAAGGAAGCATGTCTGTTCAAGAGTATGCCAATAAATTCAATTAGTGGGCAAGGTTTGGTTTGGAGCTGATGAATACCCTGCACAAGAAATCTTTAAGGTTCGCAAGAGGATTAAATCAACCTCTTTAGGCATTGGCATTATCTCACATCCTGATGGGGGCTACTTTTGAGAGATTGGTTGATATGGCATTGATGCACAAAGATGGTAAGATTGAGAAAAAGGAGGCTAAGACTGATGAGACGCAAAAACAAGAAAGTGTTGCCCAAGAAAGAACCGGAAAAGAAGGGTGGTAAGAACAACAAAGCTCAAGGCAAGAAAAAAATATCATGGTTGTGGGAGCTTGGGTCATTTAGTCAAAGAATGCAGAAAAAGGAAGAATGCTTGCTTAAACTGTGGTGAGGTTGGACACTATACTAAGGAGTGCCCGAAGAAGCAAGGACATGGCCTAAGGGATGGATCTTATGGAGAGCAGGTGCATGCTCTCGAGGCCAGTGTACCAGATAGAGGTAGGAAAATTTCTTTTGAAGGTTTGATTTCTCTTTCCGATCATCTAGTTAGGACTCTTTTTGATTATGGCGCTTCTCACTCTTTTATATCTGATTATGTGGTTGGGTCTCTGCACCTTAGTACTATATTATCTCTAATCCCGTTATGTCTCAAACCCTATTAGGGGCACGACTCATCTGTCTATCATACGTCTGGGTTTGAGGATATCGTTGTTTGGGCGTCGAGTTTGAGTGCGACACACCTGTGTTTGGTTTTATGGGCTATGGTCTGATCCTAGGGATGGATTGGCTAGCCATGTATGGTGTCATTCTAGACTGTGAGAGGTGGGTCGTTAGACTTTTGACTTGCCAAAGAAGGACTCTCGAGATTTCCTTTGACCCAAAGGGGTCTGTCATGCTTAGTTTCCTGGAATCACTTGATGCTTCTGTCGATGATTTGTGATCTATGCCTGTAGTTTATGAATATCCGGATGTTTTTGATGAGGTCAGGGGTTTACCTCTGAGGAGTGATATTGATTTCCGAATATACTTGGTGGATAATACGAAGCCAGTCGCATTGCCTGTGTGCCACATGGCTCCTAGGGAAATGAGGGAGGTTAGCAAACAAGTAGGGGAGCTACTTGAGAAGGGGTTTATTAGGCGAACTATATTAGAATGGGGTGCTCCTGTCGTCTTTGCAACTAAGGCGGATGGTTCACTTCGACTATTTGTAGATTACAGGGAGTTGAATATGTTCACCAAGAAAAATAGGCACCTATTTCCGAGGATTGACGATTGGTTTGATCAACTTGTTGGCGCATATGTTTTCTCTCAGTTAGACTTAGCCATGGGGTTTCATCAGCTGAGGGTGACCGAGGATAGTATGGACAAGACCGCTTTTAGAACTCCAGATGGTTACTTTGAGTGGCTAGTCATGCCTTTTGGGTTGACGAATGCACCCACATATTTTGTGGATCTGATGAGTAGGGTGTTCAGGAAATTTCTGAATAAGTTCATTATTGTCTTTGTGGATGACATTTTGATTTTCTCGAAGAGCGAGGAAGAGCATGTCGTACATCTAGGAGAGGTTTAGAGGACTCTCAGAGCACACCAGCTTAAGTCGAAATTCTCCAAATGTCACTTTTGGAGAAAGGAAGTAGGATTTCTGGGGCATGTGGTCTCCAAGGATGGTATAGCGGTGGATCCCGTGAAAGTGGTTGCAACTCATGATTGGAAGGTTCCAAAGAATGCAACAGTGGTGAGGAGTTTTCTCAAGTTAGCGGGCTATTATACGAAGTTTATCGTGGACTTCGCAAAGATATCTGCCCCACTCGCCAGACTGATGAAGAAGAATCTGACCTTTTGTTGGAGCATTGACTGCGAGGATCAACGGTTGAAGAGGGTTCTGAAAACGTCCCAGTTTTGACTTTGCCTGATGAGAACAAAGTGTTCACAATGTACACTGACGCATATGGTATAGGGCTTGGTGCCAACTTGATGCAAGAGAGAAGGGTAGTATGCTACGGTGGTAGACAATTGAGGGTGCATGAGAGGAACTACCCTACCCATGATTTAAAGTTGGCTGTTATAGTATTTGCACTTAAGTCTTGGAGACATTATCTACTTGGAGAGAGGTTTGAGTTATACACGAACCATAAATCTCTCAAGTATATGTTCTCATAGAACGTTTGAGAACGATCTTAATTTGAGACAGCAGAGATGCATGGAGTTCCTGGCGTCCTATGAGTTTGAGATTGCTTATACCCCTGATGTGGTGGCAAATGCGTTGAGTAGGTAGAGGATGACTTTAAGTCCTCTATTCATAGAGAGGCGGAATTTGGAGTACATATCCACCTTCGATTTTAGGCCATTTATGTATCTTACACCTGGTTTCTTGGCATCCTTAGAGGTGCAACCTACTCTTATGGATCAAATAGGATCTTCGCAGTGATAGGACCCACAAATAGCAGACATCTTTGATATGCTCAGTAGATGGGAGACTTCTAGTCACCTTAGTAGATACTCCATGGATGATAGGGGAGTGGCTACAAAGGGATGATAGGCTTTGTGTTCCCCAAGTTAGAAATATGTTGAAGACAGTGCTTAAGGAAGTCCATCATTCTAGGATAACTATCCATTTAGGCGGCGATAAGATGTATAGAGATATGAAGAGGATTTTCTTTTGGGCTGGGATGAAGAAAGATGTAACGGAGTTCATCTCTCGATGCATAGTTTGCTAGCAAGTTAAGGCTGAACGAAAGAAGCCTGGAGGTTTGCTTCATCCTTTGGAGGTCCCACAATGGAAGTGGGAGAGGGTCTCTATGGATTTCATTGATGGTTTGCCTAGATCAAGGAAAGGAAACACTTGTATCTGGATTATAGTAGACATGCTTATTCAGAGCGCTCATTTCATTCCTATTAAAAGTAAGAGGGCGACAACATGGTTGGCATCAGTTTATCTTCGTGAGATAGCCCGTCTACATGTAGTATCATCTAGCATAGTGATTGATCTAGACCACATCTTCACTAGTGAATTCTGGAAGAGCCTACAAAAACGCATTTGGTACACGGTTATGTTTAAGCACCGCATATCACCCTCCGACCAATGGGCAGACTGAGAGGGTGAATAAAGTTCTTGAGGATCTTTTAAGGCTGTGTATCCTGAACTTCGGAGGGACTTGGGAGGAGCATCTCCCGTTGGTTGAGTTCACCTACAACAACAGTTATCAGGATAGTATAGGCATGGCACCCTTCGAGGCACTGTACGGAAGACCATGCAGATCACCGACTTATTGGTGGGAGTCTACGGATAGGCATCTACTTGGACCTGAGATGATTAGAGAGATTTCAGAAAAGATTGATCTTATCCGCCAACGCATGAGTACAGCTCAAGACAGGAAAAAAGTCCTACGCAGATAAGAGAAGGACTGACATTGAGTTTGAGGTAGGAGACATGGTTTTCATCAAAGTATCACCTCTGAGGAATGTGGTTTTCTTTGGATCTATAGGGAAATTGGCGCCAAGGTTTATAAGTCCATTTCCCATAGTTGAGAGGATAATTCAGATGGTGTATTGGGTGAGACTACTAGAGAGATTGGCAGGTGTTCATGATGCTTTCCACGTTTCTCATTTGCGGAAATGTCTGCACGATACAACAGTGGTAGTTGAGCCAAGCATGCTTGAGGAAATAGAGGTAGAAAGGGATGCGACAGTTAGACGAGTTCCTATCCATATACTTGGATCAGAGGTTAAGAAGCTACACAACATAGAGGTTAAGCTGATGAAAGTGCAATGGGGTGAAGACAGCGAGGATGCAACTTGGGAGACTGAAGACAAGATTCACACTTCTTACCCTTTTCTTTTCAATGGTATGTTCTTAAGTTCTTTTTCCAAATATTTTATTCGTACTTTCTTCTATCAATTGAGGATTTCCTATTGATTGAATCTTCGACCTTTAGGTAGAAAACCAATGGATGTAAACATGTGTTTGAGACATGTTATGTTTGATAGATGCAAGTGGATGCAAGTGTTTGCTAGTGGTTGCTCGTGGATGCATATACACACACTGGGCACTAGATCGGCTCAAAACACTTGGATTTGGATGGATGTGTGTGCATTTTTCTTTTTAATAGATGGAAGTGGATGTATCATCATGTGGATGTTACATTTGGATGGATGATTATGCACACATATAGCGTTTACATGATATACTTGGACTATTTGCATACATCTTGGATTCATGGCAGTAACATATGTTAGGGCTTACAGAATGGATCATTAAGGCAAAACAAACACTAGAGGGGTAGTGAATAGTGTTTTTAAGAATTTAAACAAAATCTAAACTTATATGAACTACTATATGAATCAAACACCGCAAAAACAATCACAGACATAGAATCAAACACAAATTCAAAGATAAACAAAAATAAAGTACAAAAAAGGAAAGAACACACCGGATTTTATACTGGTTCGGTATTGCTCCTACGTCCAGTCCCTAGCAACTCTGGACTGCGCAGAGTTTTATTACTATATCAATATCCAATTACAACCTCCTTGATTTCACGACTACAAGGGATACCACTGATTCCAACCTCCTTGATTTCACGGCTACAAGGGATACCACCGATTACCCGTCCTTGATTTTACGGCTACAAGGGATACCACCGATTTCTCACACAACACAAACAATTATAAACAGCCCTGTAACTCTTCAATAACACTTGATTCAGAGGGTAATGGGTAAAGAGTGTATAGAGAAGAAGATTAATGAAAACAAACTTGAATTCGACAGAGTATAGGTGTAGAAATCATAAGAATGATAAAGAATAATGGTGTAATGAAAGAGATTGAAGATAGAGAAGAAGAAGTAATAAAAATTCGAAATTAGCCCCTATTTGTAACATTTAAAAGGTTGCAACGTTTTTGAATCGTCACAAATAGTGAAAAGAAACTTCCTTTCAATTTTGAAAAAATGACAATTATATACCAACATGTGTATATATGTATATATATATATATGTATGTATGTATGTATGTCGACATATACATGTACAAAATTGAAATTTGAATAATTTTCAAGTGTTTTGATATATATATATATAATTTTAGAAATTCTTGAGTTAAAATATAGTGTTATAAATAAATATTATAAAGTGGAAAATCATATGAAAATATAAATATAAATTATATAAACATATTTATAAAATTATAGAGTTCAAAATTATATAAATATAAGTATATAAAGTATAAATATATAAAACTTATAAAACTTAAGTTTAAAACCAAATTAAAATAAAAAGTGTAACACCCCACCTCCGCCAGGGTCACTCGCAAAGGAATGCACTAGCTTTGGAGGGGCATTATTGGTAAACATGCATAATGATATAGCAAGGCAGGACATGACATATATATATATATATGTAAATAAACAGAGTAAGTAAATAAAACAGCAGAAGACTTTTAAAACCATTTCAAAACACAAGTCTGGTACATCAGAATGTCAATTTCCCAAGTAAACAAGTCTAGTACTTAAAATAACATCATCTGATACTGAGAAAGAAAACATAATAGTAGCTATCCCCAAAGTGGAAGAAACCATAGCGAGCTCAAGTCCAAAGCATACATGAGCGATCCAAGAAAGCAGCTAAGATCCAAGCTAGGCTCCTGTATTCCCTCCCTGAGAACCTGGGGGGGGGGGGAAACGGAAGAAAAGAGGCGAAACAAAACGGGTCAGTCAAAAAGACTGAGTAAGCCCTGCTACGATCAGTCTATAAACTAATAAAGTTAACATCATGATGGAAACTGAGATGATCATAGATAACAACATACTGGCATGGTAAATTACCTACAAGATAGATAGAGGTATCATCGCATAAAACAAGGTTAAGTTTTTGCACCACGGTGTACTAGCAAACCAACATAACAGGTATTGATCCCTTAGCCCAAACTTTGGCCCAATAACATGAAGTGACCTTAATACAAGGTCCAGCCCAACGGTCTAGTCGATCGGCTCCCTATAAACCTAATACGTCAAGTGTTGGTGTCCATATGGCCCACGTATGGTTGTAGTTAGACTGTGCTGGGTCCCCCTTTGGGTGTATCAAGCCCTCGGGTGTTAACCCCAGACACTTAAGCAATAATGCACAGCTCTAATCTACTGGTACCCGTGCCTCGAGTTTGTCCAACATCGGACTACGTGCACGTCCGTAGCCCGCCGGACCCGCACCGCTGTACCACTCGGCCATCGCCCTTTGGTCGCTTACATCCTCCAGTAATCGTGCCCCGCCCTAGCCTAGCTTCTAGGGTTGTGAATGATACCAAACTGGGATTACTGTTAGAACAGACCACGTTGCCAGGGTTTCCCCAAGAGGGTTAAGTGTGATTTAACCCTTCACTAATCCTGGATTAAACTGGTTAAGTGTGGCTTAACCCCATTCTAATCCCTTGAACTCCCAAATGGATTAAACTAGTTAAGTGTAACCAACGGTTCACAACTTAACCACATTCTAATCCCTCGAATCCCCAAATTGGTTAAGTATTAGTGGACCCTGACTTAACCCTAATCATGAGGCATTAATTAATTTAATGCACCTCAACCTCTCACATTAGACCTTGTTGTGGTTACTAGTTAGGCCGGGCGGGTCCGGGTAGCTTTACACCACAACTTGGTCTAACCTCGGGTCTTGGCACCCCATGACCAACTTCTCACATTGGGTCCTATTGTTTGTAGCCACTAGTTAAGCCGGTCGGTTCCGGGTAGAATTACGCTACAAACTCAACCCAACCTCGAGTTGGCCACACTTATGTTTTCTAAGTGTCATGTCCACTTTATTTCAAAACATAATCACAAGTCAAACAATTACTTGGGTAGACCTAACTTAATAGGTAAATTCCCAAGGGGTAGACCTAACTTAATAGGTAAATTCCCAATCTTATATTTTTATGTATTTTAAGTTTACCCCAAAACCCCCATCGTCATTCTATCGCTTACATATTCGTAGTAATGCATAAAGGATAGGAAGAGGGAACTTGGCACAACATATATGATAAACTTGCACAACAATCATGCATAACATGTTAGACTTGCACAACTTAGCATAGTGATCTTGCGTATTACCATAAAACATGCACCACTTGTCAAAACATGCACAACTTGTCATCTTAAACTTGCATAAGTATGCATAACTTGTCAAACTTGCACAACTTGTCAAAACATGCACAACTTGTCATCTTAAACTTGCATAAGTATGCATAACTTGTCAAACATGCCCAACTTGTTTTTTTTTAAACTTGCATAAGTATGCATAACTTGTCAAACATGCACAACTTGTCAAAACATGCACAACTTGTCAAAACATGCACAACTTGTCAAAACATGCACAACTTGTCCTTTTAAACTTGCATAAACATGCATGACCCAATTAACTTGTAAATCATGACTTAACAAACATGCATAAACATGCATAACTCAGTTATCTTGTAAATCATGACTTAGCAAACATGCATAAACATGCATAACTCATTTAACTTGTAAATCATGGCTTAGCAAACATGCATAAACATGCATAAACTCATTTAACTTGTAAATCATGGCTTAGCAAACATGCATAAACATGCATAACTCATTTAACTTGCAAATCAAGGCTTAGCAATCTTGCATAAACATGCATAATCCATAAAACATGTACAAATCTCAATAATCATACAAATCATGACTTAGCAAACTTGCATAAACATGCATAACTCATTTAACTTGCAAATCAAGGCTTAGCAAACTTGCATAAACATGCATAATCCATAAGACATGTACAAATCTCAATAATCACCACATGATAACTTTAGAGTTTGTAAAGTGAGGGTAAGAGGGCTTACAATGCTTATGTGGACTCAAATAACTATAGCAAATGTAGAGAACCCCTTATGCAACTAATTAAAGCCCCCAAATGCAAGCAAACTTGATCAAGACTCCTCCTTTATGATGCCAATTGAAAAACAAGCCTTTAATGCAAGCTAAGGAGGATCATACAAGCCTAAATATGCTTGTATGCATGGAAAATTACTTAGGAATTATTAATGAAGAGATTGGAGGCAAGGGTTTTAGGTGGAGGCCATGAGAGGATGGATTTTGGCATAGTTTGGTTGCAATAATGATTAATGGGGTTTTAGGGTAGGATTAGAGGCTTATTTATAGAAGATTAGAGTGTTTTTAGCCCTAGGATTAACCCTAGGATAGTTTTGGCCCGTCAGATCCCGGAACTCTCTAGAAACAAGCCACAAGACCCAACCCCAATCAGAAATGGTGCACCAGGCTAAGCAGCCCGGGCACCCCCTGTCGACAGGGCTGTCGACAGGGCAGTCGACATGCCCAGGATCCTGTCGACAGGCCTGTCGACATGCGGGTCCTGGCGGGATTTTTCCCGCCTTGGCCCAGCTGGCCCAAATCCTAGTTTTTAATTTAGATTTAAATCTGTTTTAATTATGGAAATTTCTGAAAACTTCCATGGGCCTTAACTGGGTCATACGGACTCCGATTTTCGAAAACTCGGACTCTATTTCGCGTATTTTTCCGAGACGAACGCAATGGCATAGCCCGTTTCCCTTGATTCCCATTTTATAATTTAATTCTGCCTCAATTTATGTTATAACCGATTATTGAAAATACGGGTTGTTACATTCTCCCCTCCTTAAAGGATTTCGTCCCCGAAATCTTCAAGTTAGGAAGAACGTATCCTACCATCCAATCATCCATCTACTCAAAGCATCATCCACGAGCAATCATTGTCCTTACAAGAATCTAAATGCTGGATGAACATATGCAAAAGTGTGTGTATATGTACTTATCTAATGCAAAAATCAGGCGGTTACTGATACAGTAAACCTCCTTAATGCATATGTATGTAAATCAGGCGGCTACTGATACAGTAAACCTCCTTAATGCATATGTATGTCAGTGAAATGAATCCATATGTATGCAAATTCCTAACATAATGTATAATATCTATATGCGTGCTCAATCATACATCCATATGCAACATCCATGTGATAGCATACGAATTTCATCCAAGAATAAGCATAAACACTCATGCACATGCAATATGAGGAGTGTGTGAGCCGATCTAGTGCCTAATCGTGTATAATGCATCCACGAGCAACCACTTGCAAACACCTGCAACCACTTGCAACCATCAAGCATAACATGTTTCAAATACATGTTTCATCCAAAGGGTCTCTACCTAAGGTTCTCATGACAAGAAAAACACGATAAACTAGATAAACTAGATATACTAGACAAACTCCCTTTTGGATTACAAGAAATCCGTTCAAACTTTGACATGTAGTACTAACCGATGAGTCTTAACCCCCTTATGGAGTTCACATCAGAAATAAGGTCGAGAATGGGACCGAGAGGATATATACGAAAGATAACTTGCAAGCAAGTTCCACAGGAAAACGAGGATCAAGGGTGCACTTCTTAAAAAAGAGATATGATGCGCGTATCTAGTCTTCACTCCTCTTAGCCACGTTTCCTTGAGCTTAACTCCACTGTGCTTTGACTTCATGATTCCTTGGCTTCCTAACTCCTATTTCCCAAATTCGAGTTGGAACTCATTTCATTATCGCCTCTCGTCTTTCTTTCCCACTTATTCTCCCTTCTGTATACTTGACTTAACCATACTATAACCCCATGATCTCATGTCAGCTCTCCAAAATTCACTAGTGAATCTTGGATCTCGTCTACTTACTATAAAGTATTCCATGCAGCCGAACTTTCTCTTGAAAATACCAATCCACGTTGCCAATTGCCCTTATAAACGCGATTTTTCTATAACTCATGCTTAATCGAAATGAACCATCTGCTTATGAGTGATAGGCCATACCTAGATTCAGTTGCCTACCCATGGCTTCCTGTAGGCTATTTCAAAACTGGCCAACTTCTTGAGGGTAAACCGTTGCTGACCATGATGCAGTCCTCTCGCTCTTCACCGGACTGAAATGAGCACTTTCCGTGAGTCTATCTATTATGACCCTCATACCCGTATTCCCTTTCTTTGATTTAAGTAATTTATCCACCTAATCTATCGAGGTATTTTCACACTCCCCTGGCGAAATTTCTAATGGAGGTAATGGCCCACTGGGCTTCTATGACTTGGCCTCAACCTGGTGGCACAACATGTATCCCGAAACCAACTCGGCCACCTCCTCGAGTGATGCGCATCTTCAAGAACCTACTTGAGGAACACATAATCTCTTATCGCGCCTTGGTCATCCTTTATAATATATCTAGCGAGGTGACCTAACATCTCGCCTCGAGTCGACTGGTCCATGTTCTGGACCAACTGCGGGTCTTCTTCCCGTGAAACTCCCTTCTTGACCCAGAAGAGTAAGTCTAAGCTCCGGGAATGCTAACTAACTAGCCAAACGGAGAAAGCTTCTTACTTCAATTGCCCTTCTCAGAGCTTTCCGGTCTTAAACCGCAACCACTTCAGCGGAATCCACCGCTAAGCCTTACTTAAGAACTATGTGCCCAAGAAATCCAACTTCTTTCCTCCAAAGTGACATTTGGAGAATTTGACCTTCAACTGGCGGCTCTAAGCGTATCCATCTCCTTCTTGAGATGTCTAACATGCTCTTCCTCGTTCTTTTGAGGAGATCAAATACTGTCTACTACGACCCGGACAAACTTGTTCAAGGACTCCCTAGACACCCTACCCATCAAGTCCACGTAATATGCGGGTGCATCCGTTAAACCAAATAGCATGACTAGCCATTCTAAAAATCCATCTAGAGTCCTAAACGCAGTCTTGTCAATTCCATCCTCAGCCATCCTAAGCTGATGGAATCCGGTAGCTAGGTCAAAAGAAAACGGATGCTTCTCCCAGCTGATCAACAAATCATCGATCCCTGGTAACGGTTGTCCATTCTTTTCAACATGTAAGCGAAGCAAACTATCCATATTAGTAACGAATACTACTGGAGCACCCTACTCGGAAATGCCTCGTCTCAGGAAGTTCTTCCCAAGCAACTCCTTGACTTGCTTTCTTAACTCTCATTTCGTGAGGTCATGTGCCTAATCGGCCACGATACTGGCTTGGCATTACCAACCAGATAATACGGAAATCTATCCCCAGATATCAGGATATACTCGGACCACCCTCACAGATTGCAAACTATCGATAGACGAGCTGAGGGATTCCAGATAACATAACATGACGGGACCCATAGGGTTGCTAGAAATTTCTAAGGGTACGGCTGAGGCGAGCCATGAGCCTCACAACCCTATATACAAAAACCCAGAATGGCTCCAAAATAGGACAACCATTCCATGCCCAAAGCCAACCCATATCCCCCGAAACCGAGAATATAAACACCCCACGAGAATTCTATACTCAAGATAGAAATTTTTCAAATCCTCTTAGACCACAGACAGGCGGGCAGAACCCCCCAATTGGATTTGAAACACATACGGGATCATCAACTAGGCTAGTACTTAGGTGCAAAACTTTCAACTGGATCAGATGAAATAAAACTGTGCGATGTGCCAGAATCAAACAAAGTTCGAACAAGGAAAATCAGAAAATGTAAACAAGATTTTCAACAGGAACACTACCTCTATCATGAGCTGGAAGAACGGGGTTGAGGGGATGAATTCGCCCTCCCGATAGTCCTGCACACTGAGTCTGACCTTGCCCTTGTTTCCTCGGGCAATCCTTGCTGAAATGTCCAAACTCACCACAATCAAAGCATTCGCCCCGCTTCCTCTTCTCCTTTTTCCTACATTCCTTGGCCATATGTCCAACTTTACCACAGAAGTTGCATTTCATATTCTTGCCCCGTTTCCCGGAATTTACTCTTTTGCCTTGAGACTCATTTGCCTTGACCTCTTTCTTGTCATTGTTATCTTCTTCTTGTAGTAGGGCCAAATTCACTAGACTCTCGAAAGTCGCCCCCAAGGGTATATGAGACAGGGCCAAATCACGTAATGGCTCGTTTAATCCTAGAGCAAAGTGTAGAGCCTTCTTCTGAGCTGTATTAACCAAGTCTAAATCGACCCGAGCCAGTTGATTAAACTTATCTATGTATTCCCTAATAGTCATGTCCCCTTGCTTCAGTGATAAGAATCTCAGTCCGAACCTTCCTCTAAAGTCATCCCAAGTCTCAATTGGCCTAGTCGCGGTGGTGACTACCCACCAACGTGCAGCTTCTTCCTTTAGCAACCATACTGCAAATAAAACCTTCCTGCGGTCACCTATATCAAAGGTGGCTAAAAGATCTTCGGTCTCTTTCAACCAATTCCCTGCTTCTACAAAAGTCTCGGTTCCAAAGAAATTCTTGCAACCCATCCTCTTAAAGTTCTTGCAAGTTTCCGCGAAATCCGTTTGTGGAGGCTGAGGGGGAAGAGGAACATCAGCTACGGGAGGAGGAGGAGGAACAGCGGCCTCGACTGGGAAGACAACATTAGGGACACCCGGGACCGGTGCCGTGACTTCCAAGTACCGACGAAACCAATCGGGTATTGTTACTCCTTCGGGCAAGACGAGATTATCAGGCATGCTGGAAATGAAAAGGAAAGAGTTCAAACGAGGAGTCAAAGGATAGTGCTAATGGCTTTTGGGGAATAGCCTTTTAAAACAACTAGACTTTTCTTTGGAAAATACTTTATACTTGGTTTTGAAAATAGTTTTTCAAAAGTTTTTAAAACCTTTTTATCCCTTCTCGAAAACCATAGGCTCTGATACCAAATGTAACACCCCACCTCCGCCAGGGTCACTCGCAAAGGAATGCACTAGCTTTGGAGGGGCATTATTGGTAAACATGCATAATGATATAGCAAGGCAGGACATGACATATATATATATATATATATATATATGTAAATAAACAGAGTAAGTAAATAAAACAGCGGAAGACTTTTAAAACCATTTCAAAACACAAGTCTGGTACATCAGAATGTCAATTTCCCAAGTAAACAAGTCTAGTACTTAAAATAACATCATCTGATACTGAGAAAGAAAACATAATAGTAGCTATCCCCAAAGTGGAAGAAACCATAGCGAGCTCAAGTCCAAAGCATACATGAGCGATCCAAGAAAGCAGCTAAGATCCAAGCTAGGCTCCTGTATTCCCTCCCTGAGAACCTGGGGGGGGAAACGGAAGAAAAGAGGCGAAACAAAACGGGTCAGTCAAAAAGACTGAGTAAGCCCTGCTACGATCAGTCTATAAACTAATAAAGTTAACATCATGATGGAAACTGAGATGATCATAGATAACAACATACTGGCATGGTAAATTACCTACAAGATAGATAGAGGTATCATCGCATAAAACAAGGTTAAGTTTTTGCACCACGGTGTACTAGCAAACCAACATAACAGGTATTGATCCCTTAGCCCAAACTTTGGCCCAATAACATGAAGTGACCTTAATACAAGGTCCAGCCCAACGGTCTAGTCGATCGGCTCCCTATAAACCTAATACGTCAAGTGTTGGTGTCCATATGGCCCACGTATGGTTGTAGTTAGACTGTGCTGGGTCCCCCTTTGGGTGTATCAAGCCCTCGGGTGTTAACCCCAGACACTTAAGCAATAATGCACAGCTCTAATCTACTGGTACCCGTGCCTCGAGTTTGTCCAACATCGGACTACGTGCACGTCCGTAGCCCGCCGGACCCACACCGCTGTACCACTCGGCCATCGCCCTTTGGTCGCTTACATCCTCCAGTAATCGTGCCCCGCCCTAGCCTAGCTTCTAGGGTTGTGAATGATACCAAACTGGGATTACTGTTAGAACAGACCACGTTGCCAGGGTTTCCCCAAGAGGGTTAAGTGTGATTTAACCCTTCACTAATCCTGGATTAAACTGGTTAAGTGTGGCTTAACCCCATTCTAATCCCTTGAACTCCCAAATGGATTAAACTAGTTAAGTGTAACCAACGGTTCACAACTTAACCACATTCTAATCCCTCGAATCCCCAAATTGGTTAAGTATTAGTGGACCCTGACTTAACCCTAATCATGAGGCATTAATTAATTTAATGCACCTCAACCTCTCACATTAGACCTTGTTGTGGTTACTAGTTAGGCCGGGCGGGTCCGGGTAGCTTTACACCACAACTTGGTCTAACCTCGGGTCTTGGCACCCCATGACCAACTTCTCACATTGGGTCCTATTGTTTGTAGCCACTAGTTAAGCCGGTCGGTTCCGGGTAGAATTACGCTACAAACTCAACCCAACCTCGAGTTGGCCACACTTATGTTTTCTAAGTGTCATGTCCACTTTATTTCAAAACATAATCACAAGTCAAACAATTACTTGGGTAGACCTAACTTAATAGGTAAATTCCCAAGGGGTAGACCTAACTTAATAGGTAAATTCCCAATCTTATATTTTTATGTATTTTAAGTTTACCCCAAAACCCCCATCGTCATTCTATCGCTTACATATTCGTAGTAACGCATAAAGGATAGGAAGAGGGAACTTGGCACAACATATATGATAAACTTGCACAACAATCATGCATAACATGTTAGACTTGCACAACTTAGCATAGTGATCTTGCGTATTACCATAAAACATGCACCACTTGTCAAAACATGCACAACTTGTCATCTTAAACTTGCATAAGTATGCATAACTTGTCAAACTTGCACAACTTGTCAAAACATGCACAACTTGTCATCTTAAACTTGCATAAGTATGCATAACTTGTCAAACATGCCCAACTTGTTTTTTTTTAAACTTGCATAAGTATGCATAACCTTTCAAACATGCACAACTTGTCAAAACATGCACAACTTGTCAAAACATGCACAACTTGTCAAAACATGCACAACTTGTCCTTTTAAACTTGCATAAACATGCATGACCCAATTAACTTGTAAATCATGACTTAACAAACATGCATAAACATGCATAACTCAGTTATCTTGTAAATCATGACTTAGCAAACATGCATAAACATGCATAACTCATTTAACTTGTAAATCATGGCTTAGCAAACATGCATAAACATGCATAAACTCATTTAACTTGTAAATCATGGCTTAGCAAACATGCATAAACATGCATAACTCATTTAACTTGCAAATCAAGGCTTAGCAATCTTGCATAAACATGCATAATCCATAAAACATGTACAAATCTCAATAATCATACAAATCATGACTTAGCAAACTTGCATAAACATGCATAACTCATTTAACTTGCAAATCAAGGCTTAGCAAACTTGCATAAACATGCATAATCCATAAGACATGTACAAATCTCAATAATCACCACATGATAACTTTAGAGTTTGTAAAGTGAGGGTAAGAGGGCTTACAATGCTTATGTGGACTCAAATAACTATAGCAAATGTAGAGAACCCCTTATGCAACTAATTAAAGCCCCCAAATGCAAGCAAACTTGATCAAGACTCCTCCTTTATGATGCCAATTGAAAAACAAGCCTTTAATGCAAGCTAAGGAGGATCATACAAGCCTAAATATGCTTGTATGCATGGAAAATTACTTAGGAATTATTAATGAAGAGATTGGAGGCTAGGGTTTTAGGTGGAGGCCATGAGAGGATGGATTTTGGCATAGTTTGGTTGCAATAATGATTAATGGGGTTTTAGGGTAGGATTAGAGGCTTATTTATAGAAGATTAGAGTGTTTTTAGCCCTAGGATTAACCCTAGGATAGTTTTGGCCCGTCAGATCCCGGAACTCTCTAGAAACAAGCCACAAGACCCAACCCCAATCAGAAATGGTGCACCAGGCTAAGCAGCCCGGGCACCCCCTGTCGACAGGGCTGTCGACAGGGCAGTCGACATGCCCAGGATCCTGTCGACAGGCCTGTCGACATGCGGGTCCTGGCGGGATTTTTCCCGCCTTGGCCCAGCTGGCCCAAATCCTAGTTTTTAATTTAGATTTAAATCTGTTTTAATTATGGAAATTTCTGAAAACTTCCATGGGCCTTAACTGGGTCATACGGACTCCGATTTTCGAAAACTCGGACTCTATTTCGCGTATTTTTCCGAGACGAACGCAATGGCATAGCCCGTTTCCCTTGATTCCCATTTTATAATTTAATTCTGCCTCAATTTATGTTATAACCGATTATTGAAAATACGGGTTGTTACAAAAAGTAAAATAGAGAAGAAAGAGATTCAAGATAGAATTTGAAAATAGAATTTGAAAAATAGAATTTGAAAATATTCTGAATTTGAACCTAGAGTGCTATTCAGAGTCTTACATAATCTAGACTCTATAACTATATTTATCTTAAACTATTAAAATCTTGAATACTCATGAGTCTTGAATCATCTATGAATTCTGAATCTCTAACATCTTTAAACTGTACAGTCTTCAGTAATAATTCCTGAAAATAAATCCTGCATATGTATATGTGTATATATATATATATATATATATATTCTCTAGACAAAGGTGTTAGTATATATATATATTTTATAATCAATTAATATTGAAATAAGGTTGTTGCCATCAAAACTCCATTCTCCAATACATTAAGGAGGTTGATTGAATCAGTAGACCACCTAATTTTTTGCATTAGCATAGGGACATATACACACACCTTTGCATATGTTCATATAAGCATTAGAAATCTATTATGGACAATGGATGCCTGTGGTTGATGGATGAGTCGATGGTAGTAGATGGTTGTAGATGGATGTTCGGATAGTAACGTTCTCATAGACTTGGAGATTTCGAGGACGAAATCCTTTAAGTAGGGGAGAATGTAACACCCCGTAATTTCATAGAACACTTATAAACTAAAGGATAATTAATTAAATATCGGGAATTAAGTAAAACGGACTATACCATTGATGGTTAAAATAGACTCTGAGTTTCCGTGAAACGGACATCATATGAGAAAGATATAAAGCTTAGAAGTTTGTATACATATAAGTGACTTATATATATATAATTCAAAACTGGAATTCATATAAGTTAAAAATACAAAGTGGGAAAAAGGGGCAGGCGCAGGCGGGAAATCGACCCGTTAAAGGTTGACCCATGCCTGTTCTGGGTCGACCTACGCGTTAATCCAAGGGCAAGTAGGTCGACCCTGGGGGGTTGGGTCGACCCAACTGAGATCTATCCTGGTGCATTTTTCTGAATCGGGACTTGTTTGTTGGTTGGGTTCATTGAGGATAGGCTACATAAAGGAAAACATTTCTATTTTTTTTCTACACTTAAAACAATGGAGACAATGAGATGTTGCCCCAGCTTGGATTGATTTAGACTATCTTCTTCAACATCAGCCTATAGACATACATCAGAAACGTTTCTTGTACAACGATCCAATCTCTATGAGTTCATATTACTTGTAATTTAATAGTAACCCTGACATGTTTATAAACCTGGATCTAAACCTATGCCTGTTAAGAATCTTATTCATACCTAAATAGTTCTGCTATTATTACATGTATTCCTCTGTACTCAAGATCTGCTGTTTAGTTATCATATGCCTAATTTTGTTATTATATGCTTATTTCTGTTATTATTTGCCTATTTCTCTTCTTCTCCCTTTCTTATTTCATTTTTATTTTTATATCCTAGGTTACCTTCAAGTATAGGCCAATATCTCTGAAACATGCGTACAAACGAAATTGGGATAAATTGGGAATGATAATTTGGGGGCATAACTTATACTATGAATCATAACTGGAATTTGGGGTTATAACCTATATTGTGAATATGACTAAGATTTGAGGATATATTAATCTATAGGCTTAATTTAAAGAATAAGTGGAACATGTTAATAAAAATGTAAGTAACCTGTAAACCTGCTTAATCTGTTGGGTTATGTAAATCTGTTTAATCTGTTGGGGTTATGTAAACCTGTTTAATTTGTTGGGGTTATGTAAACATGTTTTATCTATTGGGGTTAAATAAACTTATTTAATATGTTGGGGTTATATGAACCTATTAACCTGAGAAACTTAACCTATTAATCTGTGGGGGTTAGGCGAACCTGTTTGTCTATAGGCTTAACCTATTAAAAATCCTAGTTAATTGGGGGACACAAGTTTAGGGGTTTAACTTGTGTCATCTACTGTGTGGGACCCATATCAGTTAGTAACCCATTCTAGTATTAAACGGGGACCCCGCACTAGGTAGGGGTCAGGGCACGCGGATTGAATTGATTATAAGATGTTCATATGAAAGGGGTGTGTACGGGCGCGTTCCAACGGAGTCATGTGCGTGCATGGGTCCGGACTGTAAGGGGAAAATAAGCCGTTGTAACACCAGTAAATATGCATGTGTCCTTCTATAAGTTGCCACTTTAGGAAGTAATATACCCTACTATGGGGCCAATACAGGGTATTTACAAGTTAGGGAGCCAATCGCTTGGGGGTAGTAATTATGGTACATCTAGTCCTATCTACTTCTGTTGAGGTACCTGTTATTTCTGTTTGGGGTAACATCCGTTATTTCTGTTGAGGTGCCTGTTATTTCTATTTGGACATAACCTATTACTAGAGTCCTAATCCTACCATTATATTCTGTGGGGATCATTCTATTTCTGTTAATTAATTAGGGGATACCTAAACCTGTCACATATCTATTGTACTAGTATTGGTGCAAAGAAAAGTATTTGGGAAGCATAATCTACTCTGTTTATTCTGCTTATCCTGTTCAGCCTGTTTAAACCTGTTACATGACACTATTATCTCTCATCCAGTTTATATGTCTGTCATGATGCTTTTTCTTCTTTATATGCTAAAAGTCACTAGACTCTCCAAACTTTATGTTTGACCCGTTTTGTTTCCATTTCTCTCTCTTCCTTCCCCCCGTTCTCAGGGTGGGAACACTCAGGCTTGATTTGGATTCTCTCTTCTGTTTATGCTTGGATTTTGATCTGCTTTGATGTATCGCTTCGGCTACTTGTCTACTTTATTATGCACATATTTGGGGATTATGATTTTACATTTCTTTACTCTAATGGCTTTTACTGCAAGACAGATGTTTTGGTTTCATGTACTTGGTTTCAGTATTTTAGCCTAATGCTGTAACTGGTTTTGAGACTACGATGTTTTTCTGCTAAGTAATGAAATTTTTAAATTCCGCTGCTATTTTTATATCTGTCTTGTGAGATTATGTTTCTGTTTACCTATAACGCTTCACGAAACTTATTGCATTCTAATAAAGAGTGACATTAACGGATGTGGGGTGTCACAATTGCAATGGGTGGTGATGTTGCTTGAACTCATTGGGAAAAAAAATCATACTTGGTTAAAGGTAGAAGTGGTGATAGTTGGAGTAATCGACTGATTAAAGCTGGCACGAAACCATTGCTATTGGTGTTATAAATATATCAGAGCTCGATAAAACGCTTCACAATGGAATGGATAAAATATAATAATCAAACACAACCTTACCAAAATGAAGGCACTGCATAACAAGTGTTCAAAAGTGACCAAATCTTTCATAAATCTAACTTGCGAGTATGTTATAAAGAAGGGGCCAGAACATAAGTTCTGGTAAGAGGACATATTAAACATTCAAAAATAACACTACATATACCCTTCAGTTACATTTTATTAGTTATTAGGTTATTTGGGTTAACAACACTCTAGGCTATGTAATCACGTCGCACCCATCTACTCCTTAGTAGCCTAAAACAAATATAATACATATGTAGCTGTTGACATGCTTTTTGGTCAAAGTTGTCACATATGATAACTCTGGTTAACGACACACCCAAGTATAGAGTACATCGTCAGAAGACATGAAGCGATTTGGTTGAAGTCGCATCACAATCAAAGAATGGCCCGAAACTCCTACCAAACGACCTCTTTTAGGCCGGAAAATATCGATTCAGAGCTTTGCATGGTAACACTTGTAGCTCTCTGAATTATCTTCAAGTAGAGCTTTCATTTGGCTAAAATGGACTTATGGTTTGGAAGTTACGTCCGTTTCAATGAATGTACTTAGAACCAAGAACTTGGATCCTGGCACCGGCTTGCCCCCTAGGGCTCGCCCCACACTCGGCTCGTGGTGCACCGTCGGACCACGACCCGCTCGTGATGCACCCATGGACCATGACCCGCTCGTGGTGCACCCTCCTCAGCTCGTGAATCACCTCCATCGGCTCACCCAAACGATCTCGCACACACCGATTCGCTCACTCCGACTCGCCCTCAACCCTCACGAACCGGGCCGCTGCACAACTCGCGAGCCGACCCCTGGACCTGCTGATATACGTGTGGACCTTGGCCTATTTCAAAGGCTAATTATGCTCCTACTTTCTTGGATTAGGTTCCACATGTGACTCATGAACCGGTCCTCCCAGAGGCTCTCCTACAACTATAAATACATCACTACATGGAAAATGAAGGGTACTTTTTGTCTTGGACTTTCTCCTACATCTACGTGGTCTCTTCCATTACCGAGTGCAAGGATATTGCACCTTTCTACATAAAAATTTCCTCTTGTAATCTCAATTAACACACGGATTGTGTGTCTTCTTGTAACTGATTCGTGTAATCTGCCAGTAAGACAATAAGATTATAAAGTGGACGTAGGCTTGGTTTGAGCTGAACCACTATAAAAACCTCACGTGTCTCCTGTGATTTATTGATTTTTATGCATTTATAGTGATTATGAGAATTTCACACTAAATTTGGGTGTAAGGCCCAGATTTTGGTCTAACATTTTGGCATGCCAGGAAGGGGGCACACGATACTACTTCAATTTCTAGCTTTGGAGGAATCAGATTGCTTGGCTATTCGATCAATGGCAATCAACAGGAAGAAAACTGGAACTTCCTCTCATGCTGAGGATGTTGACACAGAAGGCGCAAGGAACGAGGCAAGCCAGGAGGCTCCTCTCATGTGGATCCTTCTGCATACTTGAACAGAGAAGAAATGGATGGAGTTCTCGCTGAATTGAGAACCCATATGGCAAGGCAAGATGATCTTCTCCGAAAACAACAGGAGATTATCGATGGATTCTTCGCTCGGATGGATGGAAGGTCGAGCAACATTCAAGTCATTAGAGACAGAGACACCGAAGCGGCTTGCGTAGGCCGCCACGATTGGGTCGGGTCGAGCCCAGTGACCCGCGACCCGCCAACACCAATGCTCGGGGGAAACCCCCTCCCTATTGGAAATGCACAATGACCTACTTCAGCTCCAGTTCAGAAGAATATCAGAATGCAAGCTTCCACTCAGCAGTAGGGTAAGGCTCGTGATGCAGAGCCAGGAGCGGCTCGTGATGCAGACCCGAGATCGGGTCGGGTCACCCCCTGGCTCGCCCCCTACGAACCGTGAGCCGCGACCTGCGACCCTCTCCCAGAATTTCACCAATAGCTTCCTCAATATCTTGCTCACAATGCTGGGGGAACCGACTCTGATTTAGGCAATCTGCAACAACATTTTGAAGGAAATCGGCTAGTAGATCTGATTGAATGCCTCTCGAGAGGCCGTACTTATCAGAATTACTTGGATGACGTCAATCACAACCCATTCACTCAAGAAATCAGGAATTCTCGGAATCCCCCAGATTTCAAACTTCCACAACTGGAGCCTTACAACGGCAGGACGGATCCTACCGTACATCTGATGTGCTATAAACTGTATATAGAAGTTCAATCGACGTCGAAAAACATCATGGCTAATGTTTTCCCCTCTTTCTGACTGATATAACAGCCATGCGGATTCGGAAGCTAGAAACGGAATCGATCAACATCTGGAATATGTTGGTCGCACGCTTTATTAAACAATTTCGAGTTCACATCGCACGACCTAAGAACGTCATGTCACTCACTACAATCAAGCAGAGGCCCAGAGAAACTCTGTGTTCCTTCCTGGAAAATTTCAACGTTGCAGCAACATCAGTTACTGACTAGAACCATCCATGGTATTGATGGCAGCATTATCTGGCGTTCTAGATAACTCGGATTTCAAAAAATCCTTGTACCGAGACCCACCGCGAAACCTCAGTGAATTCTACCTTAAAGTAGACAGATTTCTACTGGAAGAAGATGCAACTTCCTAGAAGAAAATTCTCGATGTCAACATGCTCAAAGATGGAGAGCCGTCTAATTATGGAAAAAGCAAAGGTAAAGCCGCTGTCAATAATGACCGCAACACTCAGCCCTAGATATGAAAATTCACTGAACTCAGTGCTTCACTATCTGATATTTACGTGGACACAAACGGTGTTGCCTCCTACCCAAAGCCTCCTAGAAGGGAGCTATCGCAAAGAGAACGCGAATCTGGAAAACATTGCATATTCTAGGATATGGACGGTCATGACACGAATGACAGTATGCAACTGCATGATCTGATTGAGGAACGGGTTAGACGTGGAGAGCTACCCGAGTATGCGAAACAACCAACAACACCCCCACCTGCGCTGCAACCTCCTGCTCCCCGGAGAGGGAATGAACCTGGATCAAGCTCTCATGGGCTCATCATCAACAGGTCTGGATTAGATCACTTCGCATTTCCTGCATTTCTTAGGGTTTAAGTTATTCTTTTTCTTTCTTTAAGTTTTCCAATTGGCTAAATTGGAGTATACACATATGGGGTTAGGATGTAACCGCAAAGCGTACTCAAAACTCGATGATAAACCAATCCGGATTTGCTTCAGTTTTATACTTTGAATTGAATAAGGAAGGACTTTCCGAGCTTGGATAATGTTTGGCAAATATAAGTTTGGCTTATACTTATCTCGAATCCCTAGATATGGATTATACCTAGGGACGGACTACCTTGTCAGGCTTTGGCAAGTATAGCTCTATCTCGCTATGAGTATGGATTGTACTTCACTGGATTTCTAAGTATGGATTATACTCGGAAACGACGAACGATCTTGTCCGGATTTGGCAGCCTTATAAAACTCGAGTATGGTTTGTACTCAGTTTGAACTTCCCGGTATGGCTTATGCCTGGAAGGTTAGGTCCCTCGCCAGGTTTTGGCAAGATGATTCAAATGTTCCTCGAGTGTGGTCTACGCTTAATCGGATGCCCAAGCATGGTTTATACTTGAAAATGTTATTCAGTTTTGTCAGAATTTAACGCATCTTTTTGCTTTCTTTTCTTTGTAGGTATGGATTATACTTGCAGCTGGCGGGACCGGTGTGGCCTTGGTTTTCTTGGTTTATCCAGGACACATCATCCTTCAATCAGCAAGATATGTTCTAGGGGGTAAAATCTTGACACACTTTTTGGTCGAAGCTATCACACATGATAACTCTGGTTACAATACACTCAAGTATTGAGAACATCGTCAGAAGACAAGAAGCGATTTGGTTGAAGTTGCATCACATTCAAAGAATGGCCCGAAACTCCTATCAGATGACCTATTTTGGGCCCGAAAACATCAGTTACGGAGCCTCGCTCAGTAACTCTTGTAGCTCTCTGAATTAGCTTCAAGTAGAGCTTTCTTTTGGCTAAAACAGACTTACAGTTTGGAAGTTACGCCCGTTTCCATGAACGCACTCAGAATCGAGAACTTGGATCCTGGCACCGGGTCGCCCCCCACTCGGCTCGTGGTGCACCCTCGGACCATTATCCGCCCGTGATGCACCCATGGACCACGATTCGCTCATGGTGCACCCTCCTCAGCTCGTGAAGCACCTCCACCGGCTCGCTCACACCAGCTCGCACACACCGGTTTGCCCACTTCGGCTTGCCCCTAACCCTCACGAACCGGGCCCTTGCACGACCCACGAGCCGACCTATGGACCTACTAATATACGTGTGGATCTTGGCCTATTCCAAAGGCTACTTCTACTCCTACTATCCTGGATCGAGTTCCACGTGTGACTCACGATCCAATCCTCCCAAAGGCTCTCCTACATCTATAAATACACCACTACATGGCAAATGATGGGGATTTTTTGGCTGGGACTTTCTCCTACATCTACACGGTCTCTGCCATTACCGGGTGCAAGGATTTTGCACCTTTCTACATTTCCTCTTGTAATCACAATTAGCACATGGATTGTGTGTCTTCTTGTAACTGATTCGTGTAATCTATCAGTAAGACAATAAGCTTATAAAGTGGACGTAGGCTTGGTTTGAGCCAAACCACTTTAAAAACCTCGCGTGTCTCCTATGATTTATTGCTTTTTCTGCATTTATAGTGATTGTGAGGATTTCACACTAAATTTGGGTGTTAGGCCCAGATTTTGGTCTAACATTTTGGCGCATCAGAAAGGGGGAACACGGTACTACTTCAATTTCTAGCTCGGGAGGAATCAAATTGCTTGGCTATTGGATTAATGACAATCAAAGGGAAGAAAACTAGAGCTTCCTCTCATGATGAGGATGTTGAGGCAGAAAGCGCAAGGAACAAGGCAAGCCAAGAGGCTTCCTCTCATAGGGATCCTTCTTCATACTTGACCAGAGAAGAGATGGACGGAGTTCTCGCTGAATTGAGAACCCAAATGGCAAGGTAAGATGATCTTCTCTGAAAACAACAAGAAATGACCGATGGATTCTTCGCTCGAATAGATGGAAGGCGGAGCAACATTCAAGTCACTAGAGACGGAAACATCAAAGCGGCTCGCGTAGGCCACCACGATCGGGTCGGGTCGAGCCCAATGACCCGCAACCCGCCAGCACCAATGCTCGGGGGTAATCCCCTCCCTATTGGAAATGCACAGTGACCTACTTCAGCTCCAGTTCAAATGAATATCTGAATGCAAGCTTCCACTCAGCAGTAGGACACGGCTCATGATGCAGAGCTAGGAGCAGCTCGTGATGCAGACCCGGGATCGGGTCGGGTCGCCCCCTTCGGGTCGCCCCCACGAACCGCGACCGTGACCCTTTCCCAGCAGCTTTCGCAATCCGTTGCTCAAAACGCAGGGGGCACAGGCTCTGATTTAGGCAATCTGCAACAACTTTTTGAAGGAAAACGGCTAGCAGTTCTGATTGAACGCCTCTCAAGAGGCCGTACTTATCAGAATGACTTGGATGACGTCAATCACAATCCATTCACTCAAGAAATCAGGAATTCTCGTAATCCCCCAGATTTCAAACTTCCACAACTGGAGCCTTACAACGGCAGGACGGATCCTATCGTACATCCAATGCGCTACAAACGACATATAGGAGTTCAATCGGCATCGGAAAATGTCACGGCTAAATGTTTTCCCCGCTTTCTGATAGATATAACAGCCATATGGATTTGGCAGCTAGAAACGGAATCAATCAACAGCTGGAACATGTTGGTCGCATGCTTTATTGAACAATTTGAATTCCATCGCATGACCTAAGAATGTCATGTCACTCACTACAATCAAGCAGAGGCCCGGAGAAACTCTGCGTTCATTCCTGGAAAGATTCAACATTGCAGCAACATTAGTTGGCCGACCTGAATCATCCATAGTATTGATAGCAGTAGTATCCGACGTTCTAGATAACTCAGAATTCAAAAAATCCTTGTATTGAGAACCACCGCGAAACCTCGGCGAATTCTACCTTGAAGCAGACAGATTTCTGTAGGAAGAAGATGCAACTTCCGAGAAGAAAATTCTCGATGTCAACATGCTCAAAGACGGAGAGTCGTCTGATTATGGAAAAAGCAAGGGAAAAGCCGCTGTCAAGAATGACCGCAACACTCAGCCCCGGAGAGGGCCCAGATATGATAAATACACTGAACTCAGTGCTTCACTATTTGACATTTACATGGACACAAAAGACGCTGTCTCCTACCCAAAGCCTCCCAGAAGTGAGCCATCACAAAGAGAACGCGAATCTGGAAAATATTGCATATTCCATGATATGGATGGTCATGACACAAATGATTGTAGGCAACTGCGTGATCTATCGAGGAACGGGTTAGATGTGGAGAGCTACCCGAGTATGTGAAACAACCAACAGCGCCCGCAATTGCGCTGCTACCTCCTGCTCCACAAAGAGGGAACGAACCCGGATCAACCTCTCGTGGGCTCATCATCAACTGATCTGGATTAGATCATTTTGCATTTCCTGCATTTCTTAGGATTTAAGATATGTTTTTTCTTTTTTAGGTTTTCCAATTGGCTAAATCGGAGTACACATGTATGGGGTTAGGATGTAGCCCCAAAGCGTGCTAAGAAGTCGATGATAAACCAATCAGGATTTGCTTTCATTTTGTACTTTGAATTGAATAAGGAAGGACTTTCCGAGCATGGATAATGTTTGGAAAATTTAAGTATGGCTTATACTTATCTCGAATCCCTAGGTATGGATTATGCCTAGGGACGGACTATCTTGTCAGGCTTTGGCAAGTATAGCTCTATCTCGCTATGAGTATGGATTGTACTCCATTGGATTTCTAAGTATGGATTGTACTTGGAAACGATGAACGATCTTGTCAAGATTTGGCAGCCTGATAAAACTCGAGTATGGTTTGTACTCAGTTTGTACTTCCCGGTAAGGCTTATGCCTAAAAGGTTAGGTCCCTCGCCAGGTTTTGGCAGGATGATTTGAACGTCCCTCGAGTGTGGTCTATGCTCAATCGGACGCCCAAGCATGGTTTATGCTTGAAAAGGTTAATCAGTTTTGTCAGAACTTGATGCATCATTTTGCTTTCTTTTCTTTGTAGGTATGGATTATACCTGTAGTTGGTGGGCCCGATGTGGCCTTGGTTTTCTTGGATTATCCAGGACACATCTTCCTTCAATCAGCAAGATATGTTCTAGGGGGCAAAATGTTGACACGCTTTTTGGTCAAAGCAGTCACACGTGATAACTCTGATTAACAATACGCTCAAGTATTGAGAACATCATCAAAAGACAAGAAGCAATTTGGTTGAAATTGCATCACAATCAAAGAATGACCCGAAACTCCTATCAGACGACCTCTTCTGGGCCCGAAAACATTAATTACGGAGCTATGCTCCGTTTCCCTTGTACCTCTCTGAATTAGCTTCAAGTAGAGCTTTCTTTTGGCTAAAACGGACTTACGGTTTGGAAGTCACACCCGTTTCCGTGAACGCACTTAGAACCGAGAACTTAGATCGTGGCACCGACTCGCCCCCAAGGGATCGCCCCCCACTCGGCTCGTGGTGCACCCTCGGACGACGTCCCGCCCGTGATGCACCCATGGACCACGACCCGCTCGTGGTGCACCCTCCTCATCTCGTGAAGCACCTCCATCGGCTCGCCCACACCAGCTCGCACATACCGGTATGCCCACTCCGGCTCGCCTCAACCCTTACGAACCGAGCCCCTGCACAACCCGTGAGCCGACCTCTAGACCTGCTGATACACGGTGGATCATGGCCTATTCCAAAGGCTACTGTTGAATCCCGCAATATAGTATTTTGACTATGACAACTATACAAAGCACACACACACACACATATATATATATATATATATATATATTATCAGCTAATTCTATGTTGCAGGAAGATACTTTTGACAATCAGATTCAAGAACACAAAACGAAGTTTACTTATATGTTGTAAGAGTCTGTTAGTCCTCAATTTATTTGTTAAAGTCTTCCTTGATGATTACACACACACGTTTTTTATATAGTTCTTTTATTATAAAATAGGCAAGGTATAGGCTGATAACGGAAAACAGACGTCTGGTCTGAAAATTTCAGATGTCTGTTTGCTGAAACTGATTGTTTTCAAATACAATATTCAGACGTCTGTTTCAAACATTTCAGACGTCTGAATTTGTTCTGAAATGCACTATTTCCTTGCGGCTTTAATTTTAACTTACAAACAGACATCTGAAAATTATTTTCAGACATCTGATTCTGAAAGGTTGCAACTTCTATGAAGAGACACAACTATTCAATCCATAACTCTTCATTAAAACCTTTCGTGATCAGTTGTATCTTTTTATATATTATAAAAAAGGAGTTGATTAATTGATCTAATCACTGAATTTTATTCTAATTCTATCTATCTTATTCAAAACTCTCTAAGTTCCAAAAAGCAATCTATTTTCATACTTGAGATTTTTAAACTTCCATATTCCTTTACGTACTTCACGATTATCATCAAGGAAAGGCTATAGGAAAGGTGTACTTAATATTGACAATCTGTGTTATCAAGAACACAATAGAGTCAACAATTATTCTATATTAGTAAAGACCTCCTTAGTGGTTGAGGCGAGAAATCTCGTTCGTGTGTTCGGGTAATTGTGAACCTATTCCTCTGGGTGAAGTGAGGGTTTTAGTGTTAGTGAAATACCATAAGTGAGTCTGGGACTGGACGTAGGATAGTGGTCCCAACCAATATAAATCTGTTGTGTGATATTTACTTATTACTCTGCTATATACACTACGTCCTATTCTCCATACTACACGATCCTATACCGCTGCATAGCCTCTTTCAATTGGTATCAGGGCAAGGCCATCCTATAACTGTGACACCGTTATTCGATATATTGGTATAATGGAGAATTACCCAAATACTAGCTCAACTACTTTTGCCGAAAGATAATCTACTCAAAGACCTCCACTATTCAATGGACTACATTACAATTACTGGCTACAAGAATGAGAATTTATATGCAAGCAAGTGGCTTTAGCGCATGGCATGCTACTCAAAAAGAGTTCACAGCACCTACAACTGAATATTCAACTTGGACAGTAACTCAAAAAGATGAAGCCAATAGCGACAGAAATGAATTCAATCGAGTGAGAATTTATACATCAGCATATCAGATACGGGAGACACTTAAAACTATTCATGAAGGAACAAAAAAAGTCAAACAAACAAAAATTTCAATGCTCAAGAATCAATTCCAAAACTTCAAAATGAAGCAAAATGAAACCATCAATGAAATGTACTCAAGATTTCAAGATGTTTTACATGCATTGATAGGATTGGGAGAAAAATATAGTGACTTTGATATTGTGTCAAAAGTACTAAATTCTTTAACCGAAGATTGGGAGAGAAAAGTATTGGCCATTGAGGAAGCTAATGATTTGTCAACTATGAAACCTGAAGAACTCATAGGAAATCTTATATCTTATGAAGTTAATCTTCAATCAAAAAGAGAATTAGCTCAAGAGAAAAAGAATGTGGCATTTCATGCGGATAAAGAAGAATCTGAATCTGAATCAGAGGACGAAGATTTAGCCTTTATTGCCAAGAATTTTAAGAAATTTCTAAAATATAGAAAAGGAAATTTTAAAAAGAGTGGCTCAAACTAACCTTCCTCTTCAAAATTGGAATGTTTTAACTGTCGTAAGAAGGGTCACATGGTAAAAGATTGTCCAGAAATGAAAGAAAATCAGAAAAACTTCAACAACAAGAATAAGAAAGATAAATTCAAAAAGAAGGCATTTTCTGTTACATGGGACAGCTCAGATTCAGATTCATCAGAAAGTGACAATGATAATGAAAGAGACAATGAGCAGGAAAATGTGTGCTTCATGGCTCAAGAATCTGATGTAAGTGACTTATCTTATGAAGATTTAATAGAAGTTAATTCTGAATTTTTAAACGTCATAAAAACATTAAAGAAAAAGCTTAAGGAAACTCGTGAAAATCAAAACAAAGCTGAATTTGAAAGAGATATGTTGAAAGATGAAAAGATAATTCTAGAAGAAGAACTTGAAAAAGTTCAAAAAAATCTTACAAATTCAGATAGCCAAATTTCTATTTTAAGTCAAGAAACTGAAACTCAAAAGTCAAAAAATGATGAAATTAGTTCTGAAAATCATATGTTGAAAACTAAAGTAAAAGAACTAGAGCTTGAAAATAGAAGCATTCAAGCTAAGTTCGAAAGCATCTCTAAAAATGTTTCAAATTTTAACAAGGGTAGAGAAAACTTATCAAAGATCATAGAAAATTCTCGACCATCTTCAAATAAAAATGGCTTAGGATTTAGAAAAGAATAAAAAATTCCTCTAAAAAGAAATGAAAAATAAAAAAGGAGAACTGATTCAAAAGTTAAAAACATTTCTAAATCTATAAAAAATATCAAAATATGGAGTCCAAAAACTAATAATAGTTTGATCAGAAACAAAAATATTTATTCATTTTTGGAATCTGTACATAATAATATCAATTATTTATATAAAAGGTATACTAAACCCACTTGGGTTTGGCTTCCTAAGACCTAACTCTTAGGACCCTATCAAAAAGTGGGTACAAATATGCTTATTAATATTTTTTGCAGGTCTCACTCAAAAAGAGAAAATGGATCTTAGACAGTGGTTGCTCAAAACACGTGACTGGAGACAAAGATATGCTAACCAAAATTTCATACTTTGACGGTGGCTTAGTTACCTTCGGAGACAACTCAAAAGGTTTTATCATTGGCAAAGGAGATGTGTGCAACTACGGTATTTCACATTTACCTCTTATTACTAATGTTTCTTTAGTTAAAAATTTAAAACATAATTTACTAAGTATTAATCAATTATGTGACAAAGGTTTTAAGATAACCTTTTCTGAAAATAAATGTAGTATTTTTTAAAGAAAAAAACCTTATTTTTGGAGGAAATTGAGATAGAAATATTTATGTTTTAAATATGAAAGTTAATAATAATAAGGACATGTGTTTGATTGCCAATAACAACGATTCTTGGTTATAGCACAAGCGTTTATGTCACATAAATTTTAAAATTATTAAAAAAACTTTCGAAACATGAATTAATAAAAGGTTTACCAAAAATAAATTTTAAAGTAAATAATCTTTGTGAAGATTGTCAAAAAGGAAAATTAACCAAGTCTACTTTTAATTCAAAAAGAGTTATTTCAACTTTAAAACCATTAGAACTATTACATATGGACTTGTTTGGACCTACTCAAGTTCAATCAATTATTCACAATCGTTATGTTTTTGTAAAAATTGATGACTTCTCAAGATATACATGGACTATTTTTATGAAAAATAAAAGTGATACTTTTGAACACTTTAGAAATTTTATTAAAAGAATTCAAAATTCTAAAAAAATTGAAAGTCAAAAATATTCGAAGTGATCACGGTGGAGAGTTCAAAAATGAATCTTTTGAACATTTTTGTAAAAAGAAAGGAATAAATCATAATTTTTCTTGTCCCAGAACTCCACAACAAAATGTAGTTTTAGAAAGCAAGAATAAAACTTTACAAGAATGTGCTAGAACTCTACTTAATGGAAGTTCTTTATCTAAGCAATTTTGGACAGAAGCTGTAGCAACTGCTTGTTACGTATTAAATTGTATTTCTATTCGACCTTTAACTAAAAATACTCCTTATGAACTTTTTAATGAAAAGAAACCAAATATCTCTTATTTTAGAGTTCCTGGGTCTAAATGTTTTATCATTAACACTAAAGATCAACTTGGAAAATTCGACGCTAAAGCTGATCACGGAATTTTTGTTGGGTACTCAGAACATAGTAAATCTTATCGTATTTTTAACAAACGTACTAATATCATAGAAGAATCTATACATGTATCTTGTGATGAAAATTTTAATAAACACATAAATAACAATGATGATGATGAAATTATTGAAAATACGGGTCTTGAAAATACAGAAAATAATCGTACAAAACATATTCGATCACCTCCCAGAATATTAAGAGATCATCCAACACAAAATATTATTGGTGAAATTGACACACACGTTCGAACTATAAGTCAATTAAATCAAATGGGTCATGTAGTACTCCTGTCAACCATTGAACCAAAAATCCGAAAGAAGCCTCTACTGATGATTACTGGATTTTTGCTATGCAAGAGGAACTAAACCAATTTGAATGCAATGATGTGTGGGAACTTCTACCTATACCAAATGACCAATCTGTTTGGTACAGAATGGGTATATAAGAACAAGGCAGATGAACTCGGAAATATTACACGAAACAAAGCCAGATTAGTTGCTCAAGGATACAATCAGGAAGAAGGTATCGATTATGAAGAAACTTTTGCACCCGTAGCAAGACTAGAAGCCATACGTATTTTATTAGCATAGGCAAGTTTTCATAGTTTTAAACTTTATCAAATGGATGTTAATAGCGCCTTTTTAAATGGTTTTATTAAGGAAAATGTTTACGCAGAACAACCACCATTATTTGTACATGAGAAATTTTCAGATCATGTATATAAACTTAGGAAAGCTTTATATGGTCTAAAACAAGCACCCCGTGCTTGGTATGAACACTTAAAAGCTATTTAATAAATTCTGGTTTTAGAATAGGAAAATCATATCAGACTTTATTTAATAAAAATTCAAATAAAGATATCTTAATTGTTCAAATTTATGTAGATGATATAATTTTCGGGTCAACTAATGATAACTTATGTAAAGAATTTTCTTCTATAATGACAAATGAATTTAAAGTGTCACATATGGGTGAACTATCATATTTTCTAGGATTACCAATTAAACAAATTTCAAATGGTATTTTTATTAATCAAGAAAAATATTGTAATAATTTAATTAAACGTTTTGGGTTAGACAACACTTTCGGTAAACCAACTCCAATGAGCACTACAGTTCGTCTTGATAAAGACGAAAATGGAAAAAGTGTTGATAAAAAATTGTATGATCGGTTCACTACTTTACCTAATAGCCAGTCGACCTGACATAATGATCAGCATATGTTTGTATGCTCGATTTCAATCAAACCCAAAAGAATCTCATTTAAGAGCAGTAAAACGTATTCTACGATATCTAAATAATACTAAGGACTTTGGTCTTTTTTATCCGAAAGGATGTCCATTCGAATTAGTTTCTTACAGTGATGCTGATTTTGGTGGATCCCGAACAGATAGAAAAAGTACAAGTGGTACGTGCCATTTCATTGGAAAATCACTTGTGTCCTGGTTTAGTAAAAAACAAAATTGTGTATCACTTTCTACATGTGAAGCAGAATACATATCTGCTACTTTAGCATGTGCTCAAGTAATTTACATGCAACAAACAATTAGAGATTTTGGAATAAATTTATCAAAATCAATAATATACTGCGATAATACTAGCGCTACAAATTTATCTAAGAATCCGATAAATCACTCTAGAACAAAGCATATAGATATCCGACATCATTTCTTACGTGATAATATTGAAAAGGATATTATAAACTTAGATTATGTTTCAACTGAAAACCAAATTGCAGATATTTTTTACTAAACCTTTATTAGAAATTTCGTTTATAAAATTACGACGAGATCTTGGAATTGTTTCAGTAACAGACATATAACTCAACATTTGATAATCCTTTCTCTTAAAAACTAAAATACGTTTTTATGTTTACAACAAAATTTCTACCTATTTTTAGCATTTCCTAAAATTCCTCTCATCATCCAAATTCTTTATGGCTGTAGACTTCTGAACCACAAATTCGTTAATCACCTTCTGGATATGAACCTATGAATTCCTACAAACTCACAATCAAAATTTTACACTAAACACTAAATTCAACTCAAAACTATGTCGTCAAGTAATTCCAACTCCTCTATCAGTATAACCTTCACATCAAACACCTCCTCCGATTCTCCTCATCTTCCAACACCTACAACTAGAAATGAACCTCAATATCGATGGTGTAATTATCACACCGGATATGCAGCAGAAGCAAAAAAAAGCTAAATGAGTCTTATTCTCATCTCCGGATACCAAACGTAAAATTGATGATCTTCATCATTACTAGACAAAACAAATGGTGCTACAGAAGGAGTTATATTTCGAATAGAAAGTGAAATCGACTCGCTTGAGTCTTCTCGAAAAGATGATATATAAGTTTTGTGGTTCAAAAGAAAAATATGTTGTCCCACCTTTATTAACTCCGCCAAATCCTATTGATCCATCTTCTTCTTACCGAACTGAGAACGATCCAGTGAATCTCACGATAAAATACTACACCTTTTCTCCACAAAGACCACCTCTCACACCAAACTCATGGGAGAAAAATTATAAAACAAATGAAGGGACCAGTTCGACAACACCTATGAAGACTCCACTCTCAAAGAAATGAAGTTTTTTCTTATCATTTATATGTACTTTCATACATTAGTTATTATTTAAAAATTGTATGAAATAGATTTTATTTCAGCTCAAAATGAAAAAACAGATGTCTGAGCATATATAAACAGACGTCTGAACTGATATATAATACATTCAACTTTTACCACAGACGTTTGAATAGTTTAAAACAGAAGTCTGAAATATGTTAAAAATGAACTAATTTCTTGCAGGTTGATTTTTTCTTCAAACCAAATGTCTGTTTAAAATCTTTTAGACGTCTAAAATCTAAGACTAAATAACTTCACCAACTCAATAATCATACGTCTGATTAATTTAAAACAAACGTCTGTTTCATTTCAAAAATGAACTATTTCTTTGCGGGTTAGTTTTTAATTCAATTCAGACGTCTGCCCCTAAAATTTCAGACGTTTGAAATATGTTAAAAATGAACTAATTTCTTGCAGGTTGATTTTTTCTTCAAACCAGATGTCTGTTTAAAATCTTTTAGACGTCTAAAATCTAAGACTAAATAACTTCACCAACTCAATAATCAGACGTCGGATTAATTTAAAACATACGTCTGTTTCATTTCAAAAATGAACTACTCTGTTTCATTTCAAAAATGAACTATTTCTTTGCGGGTTAGTTTTTAATTCAATTCAGACGTCTGCCCTTAAAATTTCAGATGTCTGAATCTACGTAGAAAAGTTTTTTTTAAAGAGACACGTCGATTTCCTATAATAACTTCTCACCTATTCACCTTTTTTACCATTCATCTCTTCCCTTTTACTTTTACCTATTCACTCTCAATAAAAACACTAGCCCCCAAATAATTATTTTACCACAACAACTTCATTAAATCAAAATCAATTCATGGAAAATCGTGGTAAAAGAACATGAGACAAAGAAGCTGTAATAACCCGGAAATTCTGGGCCAGTTTAAAATTTTTATTTTGGCAATTTTAGCGAATTTTGAATATTTAAAATAGATTATATTAAATAATATCGACGAAAATTTATTTTGAATATATTTAGAACGTATATATTATATACGTCGTCGTTAGAATATAAATATTTATTTATAATTATAAAAGGAATTGAAAATGGCGCGGTAGTTCGATAATTCGATTTCAAAATTCAATTGAATGTACCGGGTGCAAAACAATCCTGATTTTAGTGAAACCAAAAACATTAGGATCTATTTGAGGATATCTTTCCAACGAATCCGAAAAATCGAAATTTCATAGCGGGAATCAAAAGATATGTCCGGTTGAAAATTCTGAATAGTCGCTATGGAATTCAGGCCCTTAAAAATAGACATTTTGCAAACGACCTCGGATTTCGACGAAACCAGTTTTGTTGGGTCCGTGATGTAAAGTTATTGCTAGGTTTCAAATTTCATAATTTTTCGAATCAATATGTGAGCGTGGCAAAGGAAAACGCGTTTGACCAGTTTCAGTTGATTTTAATCGACTGGAAAATGACCATTTTTCCAAGGGTCTCAGAATTCGACGAAACCACTTTTGTTAGGACTGTATCGTCAATACGAAGCTAGAAAATATTTTTCTGCAATTCATAGAGTTAGTATGTGACCCCGGTAATTTGAAATCGACGAAGTATATATTATATATATAATATAATGGCCTGAATAAAACGCGCCGCGCCGCGGCAGTTCGCGAATTTCGACCATTGACTTCGAACGGATATTACGGGAGATCCGACCGTCGGATTCTCCTAAAACCGGAACCGTTGGGTTCGTATCGAAAAGAGCTTTCTAACGAATATTAGAAATTAGAAATCTAACGGTTGGATTTGGAATTATGTCCAAATCAAATTTGAAAAAGGTCGCTGTAAGTGCAGTTCGATGGCCATTGATGGAAATCGACTGTACGGTCCCTGATAAAATTATTAAAAATAGTAATAATTTGTGTAAAATCATAAGAAATGATTTGAGAAGAATTGGGATGAAAAATTCCATATTTGAAAAGATAAAAATAGATTTTTATCGAAGTAAACTAGTTTTGTACTAGAATTATAATTCTATTTATTTTTAAGTAAATAAATTGAATTTGAAATGGTTTTGAAAATAACCAGAATTTCCAATGATTGCATTGGAATGGATTTGAATCGAAATTGTCTTCGGAATATTTCGATGTGGGATTTCGTGATTATACGGATGTTGTTATGGAAATTTGAAAGATATAGATATATATATCGTTATTTCCAATACGATATTTGTTGGTCGTAGAATTTGATATTGAATATAAGCCGATATATTTTCTATTCAGAGCCTTGTATTTAATGTCAAATGTGATTTGGGTTTGTCGTGAATGGTGTCTTCATTAACACTGTTCTTGAGCCCAGTTGAGAAAAGATTAAATCTTTTTATTTAGATTTAATGAAGTGTACCAATTAAATAATATTTAATTGGAATTGAATGGATATTGATTTTTGGGTTTATCGTGGATAGTGTTTTTAAATAACACTCGTTCTTTAACCCGATAATTAATGGAATGTGATTTTGGGTTTATCGTGAACTGTGTTTTAAATGACACTGATTCTTTAACCCAGTTAAAGATTAAAACTAAGTGGAGTTTTAATGAATCTTTAAATAGATTGAAAAGATCGAGAATGGAGTATCACCAGTTTTACTCCAAGCGATAGTTAAATCTTTAATTAGATTTGAACGTGAAATGGTAATTGAATTACCGATAACACTGTGGTGTTAGATATGAAGTACTACCAGTTTTACTTCATGGGATGAATAGGTTGGGATTGGGAAATTAAAACAAATGATTACTTCGGTAAAGTTCGCTAATCCCGACTAGTTTGAATTGATATTCAAAAATAGATTAAAGAATAAATTCAAGAAATTTATCTTGGATAAAATTAATGGGAACCTTTCCCTATGAATGTGAAATTTAGAAACTAACTGTCGGTTAGCTAAGCAGAATGGTTTTCTGGATATTGATCTAATGTTGGTTTCGGCCTTCGGGGTTAATAATTGGGGAAGTTATGGGTTTTTACAGTTGGTATCAGAGCTTTGGTTTACAAAGCAGAGAACAAGACACATTAGAACCATACGAAAGAATTCATCAGATATTGGATTAGTTATATCCAATTAGAGTGACTCGTTAGAGATGGGATCAGTAGTATCCGAGAACGAGTGTGAAGAGTATATTTTTCAAATGAAAACAATTCTGTTTTGAAATTTAGATCGTTTTACACGAATTTGAATAATTTATTTATATTGATTTTGGACAATTCAGTATATAAAGAATTTGCATATACGCCTTGCAAACGTATATTCAAAGTTTTAATATATTGGATAGATATAGCATCACACTCTAGTCGCCCGAAGATGATATTGATGATAGCGATCGCATCATCAACATTTATGTTCGAGTTTCGAAGGTGTGATTTTCTATATATTTCCATTAGACTGGTGTGAGTACCAAAACTAATATAGCTAGAATACATTGTTGTGATTTGGCATCAAAACATGATTTTCTTTATATATATCAAAATGATGAATTTGAAACGTTAATCCACTAATTGATTGATGTTTGTGTTGTTTGTTTATTTGTTTGATAATTTTGAACCATTATGCCTAATTGAACCAAATTTTGAATTGTATTGAAAATAGGTTGCATTTGCTTGCATATACATGTACTTACCTTGAACAGGTCATAGCAAAGAAGCTAGAGCAGAGAATAAAATTTGTTTGCCCGACAAATAGGTACATGTTTACTGTTTTGTTTGGGTGATGATGATTTTATGAGCCTATTGGCTAGCCGCTTGGCTTTTTCTTTTTCTTTTTGAGATCTGAAGGACCGGGGAAGCTATTTGAGATTTCCCGATGCTCCGGGTGCAGGGGAGGTTATGGCGAAATTTTTCTAAAATTTAGGGTGTTAGCCAAATTTTTGAAAATTGGAAAAATTCTCAGAAACTGAAAAGTTGGAGAATGGAAGCCAGACCGAACGTAGAGTTGATTAATCAAACCACTTTCGACATTGTTCCTTTTCGGGGACGAAAAGTTTTAAGTGGGGGAGATTGTAATAACCCGGAAATTCTGGGCCAGTTTAAAATTTTTATTTTGGCAATTTTAGCGAATTTTGAATATTTAAAATAGATTATTTTAAATAATATAGACGAAAATTTATTTTGAATATATTTAGAACGTATATATTATATACGTCGTCGTTAGAATATAAATATTTATTTATAATTATAAAAGGAATTGAAAATGGCGCGGTAGTTCGATAATTCAATTTCAAAATTCAATTGAATGTACCGGGTGCAAAACAATCCTGATTTTAGTGAAACCAAAAACATTAGCATCTATTTGAGGATATCTATCCAACGAATCCGAAAAATCGAAATTTCATAGCGGGAATCAAAAGATATGTCCGGTTGAAAATTCTGAATAGTCGCTATGGAATTCAGGCCCTTAAAAATAGACATTTTGCAAACGACCTCGGATTTCGACGAAACCAGTTTTGTTGGGTCCGTGATGTAAAGTTATTGCTAGGTTTCAAATTTCATAATTTTTCGAATCAATATGTGAGCGTGGCAAAGGAAAACGCATTTGACCAGTTTCAATTGATTTTAATCGACTGGAAAATGGCCATTTTTCCAACGGTCTCAGAATTCGACGAAACCACTTTTGTTAGGACCGTATCGTCAATACGAAGCTAGAAAATATTTTTCTACAATTCATAGAGTTAGTATGTGACCCCGGTAATTTGAAATCGACGAAGTATATATTATATATATAATATAATGGCCTGAATAGAACGCGCCGCGCCGCGGCAGTTCGCGAATTTCGACCATTGACTTCGAACGGATATTACGGGAGATCCGACCGTCGGATTCTCCTAAAACCGGAACCGTTGGGTTCGTATCGAAAAGAGCTTTCTAACGAATATTAGAAATTAGAAATCTAACGGTTGGATTTGGAATTATGTCCAAATCAAATTTGAAAAAGGTCGCTGTAAGTGCAGTTCGATGGCCATTGATGGAAATCGACTGTACGGGCCCTGATAAAATTATTAAAAATAGTAATAATTTGTGTAAAATCATAAGAAATGATTTGAGAAGAATTGAGATGAAAAACTCCATATTTGAAAAGATAAAAATAGATTTTTATCGAAGTAAACTAGTTTTGAACTAGAATTATAATTCTATTTATTTTTAAGTAAATAAATTGAATTTGAAATGGTTTTGAAAATAACCAGAATTTCCAATGATTGCATTGGAATGGATTTGAATCGAAATTGTCTTCGGAAAATTTCGATGTGGGATTTCGTGATTATACGAATGTTGTTATGGAAATTTGAAAGATATAGATATATATATCGTTATTTCCAATACGATATTTGTTGGTCGTAGAATTTGATATTGAATATAAGCCGATATATTTTCTATTCAGGGCCTTGTATTTAATGTCAAATGTGATTTGGGTTTGTCGTGAATGGTGTCTTCATTAACACTGTTCTTGAGCCCAGTTGAGAAAAGATTAAATCTTTTTATTTAGATTTAATGAAGTGTACCAATTAAATAATATTTAATTGGAATTGAATGGATATTGATTTTTGGGTTTATCGTGGACAGTGTTTTTAAATAACACTCGTTCTTTAACCCGATAATTAATGGAATGTGATTTTGGGTTTATCGTGAACTGTGTTTTAAATGACACTGATTCTTTAAACCAGTTAAAGATTAAAACTAAGTGGAGTTTTAATGAATCTTTAAATAGATTGAAAAGATCGAGAATGGAGTATCACCAGTTTTACTCCAAGCGATAGTTAAATCTTTAATTAGATTTGAACGTGAAATGGTAATTGAATTACCGATAACACTGTGGTGTTAGATATGAAGTACTACCAGTTTTACTTCATGGGATGAATAGGTTGGGATTGGGAAATTAAAACAAATGATTACTTCGGTAAAGTTCGCTAATCCCGACTAGTTTGAATTGATATTCAAAAATAGATTAAAGAATAAATTCAAGAAATTTATCTTGGATAAAATTAATGGGAACCTTTCCCTATGAATGTGAAATTTAGAAACTAACTGTCGGTTAGCTAAGCAGAATGGTTTTCTGGATATTGATCTGATGTTGGTTTCGGCCTTCGGGGTTAATAATTGGGGAAGTTACGGGTTTTTACAGTTGGTATCAGAGCTTTGGTTTACAAAGCAGATAACAAGACACATTAGAACCATACGAAAGAATTCATCAGATATTGGATTAGTTATATCCAATTAGAGTGACTCGTTAGAGATGGGATCAGTAGTATCCGAGAACGAGTGTGAAGAGTATATTTTTCAAATGAAAACAATTCTGTTTTGAAATTTAGATCGTTTTACACGAATTTGAATAATTTATTTATATTGATTTTGGACAATTCAGTATATAAAGAATTTGCATATACGCCTTGCAAACGTATATTCAAAGTTTTAATATATTGGATAGATATAGCATCACACTCTAGTCGCCCGAAGATGATATTGATGATAGCGATCGCATCATCAACATTTATGTTCGAGTTTCGAAGGTGTGATTTTCTATATATTTCCATTAGACTGGTGTGAGTACCAAAACTAATATAGCTAGAATACATTGTTGTGATTTGGCATCAAAACATGATTTTCTTTATATATATCAAAATGATGAATTTGAAACGTTAATCCACTAATTGATTGATGTTTGTGTTGTTTGTTTATTTGTTTGATAATTTTGAACCATTATGCCTAATTGAACCAAATTTTGAATTGTATTGAAAATAGGTTGCATTTGCTTGCATATACATGTACTTACCTTGAACAGGTCATAGCAAAGAGGCTAGAGCAGAGAATAAAATTTGTTTGCCCGACAAATAGGTACATGTTTACTATTTTGTTTGGGTGATGATGATTTTATGAGCCTATTGGCTAGCCGCTTGGCTTTTTCTTTTTCTTTTTGAGATCTGAAGGACCGGGGAAGCTATTTGAGATTTCCCGATGCTCCGGGTGCAGGGGAGGTTATGGCGAAATTTTTCTAAAATTTAGGGTGTTAGCCAAATTTTTGAAAATTGGAAAAATTCTCAGAAACTGAAAAGTTGGAGAATGGAAGCCAGACCGAACGTAGAGTTGATTAATCAAACCACTTTCGACATTGTTCCTTTTCGGGGACGAAAATTTTTATGTGGGGGAGATTGTAATAACCCGGAAATTCTGGGCCAGTTTAAAATTTTTATTTTGGCAATTTTAGCGAATTTTGAATATTTAAAATAGATTATTTTAAATAATATCGACGAAAATTTATTTTGAATATATTTAGAACGTATATATTATATACGTCGTCGTTAGAATATAAATATTTATAATTATAAAAGGAATTGAAAATGGCGCGGTAGTTCGATAATTCGATTTCAAAATTCAATTGAATGTACCGGGTGCAAAACAATCCTGATTTTAGTGAAACCAAAAACATTAGGATCTATTTGAGGATATCTTTCCAACGAATCCGAAAAATCGAAATTTCATAGCGGGAATCAAAAGATATGTCCGGTTGAAAATTCTGAATAGTCGCTATGGAATTCAGGCCCTTAAAAATAGACATTTTGCAAACGACCTCGGATTTCGACGAAACCAGTTTTGTTGGGTCCGTGATGTAAAGTTATTGCTAGGTTTCAAATTTCATAATTTTTCGAATCAATATGTGAGCATGGCAAAGGAAAACGCATTTGACCAGTTTCAATTGATTTTAATCGACTGGAAAATGGCCATTTTTCCAATGGTCTCAGAATTCGACGAAACCACTTTTGTTAGGACTGTATCGTCAATACGAAGCTAGAAAATATTTTTTTGCAATTCATAGAGTTAGTATGTGATCCCGGTAATTTGAAATCGACGAAGTATATATTATATATATTATATATATAATATAATGGCCTGAATAGAACGCGTCGCGCCGCGGCAGTTCGCGAATTTTGACCATTGACTTCGAACGGATATTACGGGAGATCCGACCGTCGGATTCTCCTAAAACCGGAACCGTTGGGTTCGTATCGAAAAGAGCTTTCTAACGAATATTAGAAATTAGAAATCTAACGGTTGGATTTGGAATTATGTCCAAATCAAATTTGAAAAAGGTCGCTGTAAGTGCAGTTCGATGGCCATTGATGGAAATCGACTGTACGGACCCTGATAAAATTATTAAAAATAGTAATAATTTGTGTAAAATCATAAGAAATGATTTGAGAAGAATTGGGATGAAAAACTCCATATTTGAAAAGTTAAAAATAGATTTTTATCGAAGTAAACTAGTTTTGAACTAGAATTATAATTCTATTTATTTTTAAGTAAATAAATTGAATTTGAAATGGTTTTGAAAATAACCAGAATTTCCAATGATTGCATTGGAATGGATTTGAATCGAAATTGTCTTCGGAATATTTCGATGTGGGATTTCGTGATTATACGGATGTTGTTATGGAAATTTGAAAGATATAGATATATATATCATTATTTCCAATACGATATTTGTTGGTCGTAGAATTTGATATTGAATATAAGACGATATATTTTCTATTCAGGGCCTTGTATTTAATGTCAAATGTGATTTGGGTTTGTCGTGAATGGTGTCTTCATTAACACTGTTCTTGAGCCCAGTTGAGAAAAGATTAAATCTTTTTATCTGGATTTAATGAAGTGTACCAATTAAATAATATTTAATTGGAATTGAATGGATATTGATTTTTGGGTTTATCGTGGACAGTGTTTTTAAATAACACTCGTTCTTTAACCCGATAATTAATGGAATGTGATTTTGGGTTTATCGTGAACTGTGTTTTAAATGACACTGATTCTTTAACCCAGTTAAAGATTAAAACTAAGTGGAGTTTTAATGAATCTTTAAATAGATTGAAAAGATCGAGAATGGAGTATCACCAGTTTTACTCCAAGCGATAGTTAAATCTTTAATAAGATTTGAACGTGAAATGGTAATTGAATTACCGATAACACTGTGGTGTTAGATATGAAGTACTACCAGTTTTACTTCATGGGATGAATAGGTTGGGATTGGGAAATTAAAACAAATGATTACTTCGGTAAAATTCGCTAATCCCGACTAGTTTGAATTGATATTCAAAAATAGATTAAAGAATAAATTTAAGAAATTTATCTTGGATAAAATTAATGGGAACCTTTCCCTATGAATGTGAAATTTAGAAACTAACTGTCGGTTAGCTAAGCAGAATGGTTTTCTGGATATTGATCTGATGTTGGTTTCGGCCTTCGGGGTTAATAATTGGGGAAGTTACGGGTTTTTACAGAAGCACTCCCTCCCACCGAAGAATTGATTCAAAGATGGCTTTGGGATGATACTGCAAAAGCTAGGTATAAGGCAATGAAGGGTTCAAAATTCTTCGAAGGTGCATTCGTGAAATTTGAGGCTTTTTCGAATTATCGTCTTTTACACTATGCTAGATACATTCACTTTAAATCGCTTGTTGATTATAACAAAAACAATGTCAAAATCTACCCTCTTTTAATCAAGTTGTTTTTAGCAAATCTAAACCTTGATCATACCAAGCCTCAAGTTAAAAAAGATACGATTTGGTCATGGGTATGTGGAAAGTGTGTCCTTATAACTATGCAACGCTTTGGCCAAATTCTTGAATGTGCATGGCAAGGATTGGATATAGACTCAATAGAAGTAGATATGGAGACACGAGATGAGACTTCACATCAATTTTTGTCCGGTGATATAATTAACATGCAAGATATTACCTTCACTCATCTCCGACCACAAGCTCGTATACTTAATCGTATTCTCGTGGGCACCATCCAACCTAGGATAGGTAGTTATGAAAAGGTATACAAACGGATTTTCAAGCTCTCTATGCTTTATACTCCAACAAACAAATCAATTATGCCAAAATTATCATGGACGAATGGACTGACATAACATATAAGCGCAAGTACAAGACTTTGCACTATGGTGTCTTCATTACTCGCATTCTTACCGCTTATGAAATCAACATACCTAACAACATACCATCCTTATCCATCAAAGAAATTGGTCCCAAAACGTTGCAGCTCATGAATATCGATCCGAATCCACGATCTTTAGAATACATGTCTTTTGATGATTGGACTCAACATGTTGCTGCTCAACTGGAAACTCTAGTTACTGAGCCTTCTCATCGTCATCATCTGAGGGAAGAAGAAGAGGAAGACATTCAAATCATTTCTCCCGATACTTCCTCTAAACAAGCTTTGGTTACGCTTTCCTGCAATAAATCAAAACTTCATAACGACCTAAAGCATTTTGAAAAGCAAACAAACAAAAAAGTTTAACTCGATCAAAGGTTTCTTGAATAAAATTTGGGAAAAGGTTTCATGCACTGGCACTTCTTCGGGCCAAGCTCAAGCTTCAGCTCCATTCCAATGGTTTCAAGCTCCGAAGAGGTTCCTGATTCTGAAGAAGGCTCTCCTAAAGATGGTGGAACGACTGTTGTTGCATCTACTTCAGAAGAATGGTAAGCGTGGTTCGCGGTATGCTAGCATAAGTATTTTTCTTAAAAAATACTTAAACTCTTTCCATGGTTTGTAATATTTTTTGGTACTTCTTTTTATTTCGCACAAAAACTTTATTATGTGCTGATCTATGTTATGTACGATGGTATGATTATCTATGTTTGCTTGTCTGTTTCTGTATGTGTGTTTATGTGTATTATATATGTGCTTAAGTTGTCTAACAATTATTCCTTTTTGTCAAATGATAAAGGGGGAGAAACAAGTAACATTATATGCAAATTGACAAGGGGAGCTTATATAGTTGTCATTAGTCAAAAAGGGGGATAATGTTGAGTCCCGCTATATAGTATTTTGACTATGACAACTATACAAGCACATATATATATATATATATATATATATATATATATATTATCGACTAATTCTATTTTGTAGGAAGATACTTTTGACAATCAGATTCAAGAACACAAAACGAAGATGACTTATATGTTGTAAGAGTCTGTTAGTCCTATATTTGTTTGTTAAAGTCTTCCTTGATGATTACACACACACGTTTTATATATATAGTTCTTTTATTATAAAATAGGCAAGGTATAGGCTGATAACAGAAAACATACGTCTAGTCTGAAAATTTCAGAAGTCTGTTTGCTGAAACAGATTGTTTTCAAATACAATATTCAGACGTATGTTTCAAATATTTCAGACGTCTGAATTTGTTCTGAAATGCACTATTTCCTTGCGGCTTTAATTTTAACTTACAAATAGACATCTGAAAATTATTTCCAGACATCTGATTCTGAAAGGTTGCAACTTCTATGAAGATACACAACTATTTAATCCATAACTCTTCATCAAAACCTTTCGTGATCAGTTGTTTCTTTTTATATATTATAAATAAGGAGTTGATTAATTGATCTAATCACTGAATTTTATTCTAATTCTATCTATCTTATTCAAAACTCTCTAAGTTCCAAAAAGCGATCTATTTTCATACTTGAGATTTTTAAACTTCCATATTCCTTTACGTACTTCACGATTATCATCAAGGAAAGGCTATAGGAAGGGTGTACTTAATATTAGACAATCCGTGTTATCAAGAACACAAAAGAGTCAACAATTATTCTATATTAGTAAAGAACTCTTTAGTGGTTGAGGCAAGAAATCCCGTTCGTGTGTTCGGGTAATTGTGAACCTATTCCTCTGGGTGAAGTGAGGGTTTTAGTGTTAGTGAAATACTAGAAGTGAGTCTGGGACTGGACGTAGGACAGTGGTCCGAACCAGTATAAATCTGTTGTGTGATATTTACTTATTACTCTACTATATACACTACATCCTATTCTCTATACTAAACGACCCTATACCGCTGCATAGCCTCTTTCAGCTACTTCTGCTCTACTTTCCTGGATTGGGTTCCACGTGTGACTCACGAACCGGTCCTCCCAGAGGCACTCCTACAGCTACAAATACACCACTACATGAAAAATAAAGGGGACTTTTTGGCTGGAACTTTCTCCTACATCTACACGGTCTCTGCCATTACCGAGTGCAAGGATTTTGCACCTTTCTACATAAAAATTTTCCTCTTGTAATCTCAATTAACACACAGATTATATGTCTTCTTGTAACTGATTTGCATAATCTGTCAGTAAGATAATAAGATTATAAAGTGGACGTACGCTTATTTTGAGCCGAACCACTATAAATACCTCATGTGTCTCCTGTGATTTATTTCTTTTTCTGCATTTATTGTGATTGTAAGGATTTCACACTGAATTTGGGTATTAGGCCCGGATTTTGTTCTAGCGGTAGCCATGCCCAACTTCTTAAAGTACTCCCTACAGTACACTCCTCATATGGTCTCTGCCATCACACCATGGAAGCATGCACAACCTCCATCTTGCACCGAACTGTGTAAGGTAATCTCTATCGTTACACCACGTAATTGCACACAACTACCATCTTTATTCAACATAAGCATACAGATCCTCGTATCCAAACTCCTCGGTCGAATCACGTCTTGACACGAAGTAATGTCCTAATGTCTACAATACACCACCCAATGTGTATATCTAGACTCTCGCACGAACGTACTGCCTACTATAACACAAGTTCTGTAATAGGGTTGTAGCCAATGCACAAAACTTGGTCGGAAGCTTTCGATATTTGTAAAGGACAGCTTCGTCGATCCTACATTACGGATATCCACATATGGCCTGTCTCTTTTCACGGTTAATATAACTCATCCCTCAACTAATGACTGCATTAAGAGATAATGACGTACCCTTTTTGTGAATCTAACATCCAATTTGGCGTGTCCCTAAACCAACATCTCGATAGTGAAAGATTTTTGGTATGTTAGTTTAGCTCTAGTCTTTCTGCATCACACTGACTTCCGATAACTTGTATCCGACAATTATTATCCTTAGTTTGGTCCTGACCACCTCCTAGAGCAAGGCAAACCACTGAATCACTCCAGGCCATCTACCACAGCTTCTGACTGCTACTCCATGGTTGTCGTACGGGTATACTCCAAATGGTACAACATAATTGCCTACAAGCGACGACTTCACACAGTTGTTCCTCAGAGGGAAATTTCAGAGTACCCAACCACATCCCGTAGAAGCCTCATGCTTCCCTACAATCCCGAAGAATAATCGGTTGGATGTGCTTCTCTTATGTCTCCAAACATCGTGATGATATACCCCATTGGGTTCTTCATCTCCATACACACGCACTGGTCAAAGCGCATCACACTATCTCGTTATTAGATCTTATGTCTTGTCTTAATCACGCGCTTGCTTTAACTTATCACATTGCTAATTAACTTGATTATTTACACTTCTATTCAAATTATTGGTTTATTAGCTTATATTTGGCCGCTTACTTTCTCTAATCAGCCCCATGCTGTAGAATGGACCATATCTATGAGCCACTTATTTTCCCTAATAAACCCTACGCTGCCGGAACAAACCTCTGCTTATTATTATTACATTCATTAAACTTTATCCTCCCAACCTTAGTTTACTAATAATAAGCCTATTTTATTCTTTTTCATTTAATTAAAACCTCATTTTATATCGTCATCACAACCGTTGCTGGGTTTGCTTATTAATTTAGTCCCCTAACAAAGGTTTATAAATAAGTTCTCTTTTCATAATTAATTGTAACCTACGTTACAATTCTACTTGTCCTTAGGACAAGCGTACCTATTAGAATTCATTCCCATCCATATAATTAATTATAATAGGTTATATTCCCCGTTAATCACATTTTCCCTTGGCTCCTTATTATTTGAGCGAACCTTTACATTTGTAAAGTTTATTTTATTATCGTCTTGTACATTTTTTTATTACAGGAAATATTTAACGCACTTCATTAAATTGGTTGGTGGAATTTTACAAGAATCTTTTTCCATAATATGCATCAATTAAGATCTGTAGCTGTAAGTTATTTCTTTTTATTACATCATGTATATATATTTGATTAGTGTGTAATACGGAAAAAGCCCCTATTTCAATTCATTAATCCCGATTACCTTTCTTTTTATTGCAACTATGTTCTTTATAATTTACCATAATGGTAATTATGGAAATATATCCCTTTTCTAGCCCTAACTAACTCAGTACACAACTAGTTCCCCTTTTCTGAGTTATATATTATTTTCTGTTTTCTCACACAATTCCCAATTCCAATTTAATTACGGTAAATTTCTATACACAATTAGGCTTACTATTTCCTATTCCACTTTTCACATTTTACTGTTGTTTTTCCATAATCCGATCTTTTAATTATATTCTGAAAAATATACATTGGCTATATACACATAATCATCATCAAATTTACAATCTTATTATTATAGTAATTTCATAAGCCCAAATAGAAAGATATAGGAATGAATTCATAAAGTAATATTCTTAACGCTGTTTGGTAATGAATTATATCACATATACCACAATTTCAATTATTCATTACATTTAGAAATATGGGGAATCAAACGATAAATGTACTATTACCAAAAGACATAATTTAAATCTATTCACCTATCAGCTTTCCAATTCCAAAATCTGGTTCAAAATCATTAACAGTGTTTTCTCCCTAATTCTATTCAATGTTGTAATAACCAAAGATTTACAGTTCAAAACCAAAAAGAAAAGAATTGAATTGGAATCAGACCCACAAAACTTACCTCGTACGGAAACGAATTCTGAGTGCCTACAACGTAAGCTATGAATTTCACTCTCCAATTCTTTTTTCTGTAGGCCTAAACTAATTTAATTTGATTCAGAAAAGGTTTGGAGAAGAAATAAAATGGCAAGGCTTTCGTGTCTGCTCAAGAAATAATGAGTTTGACGACCAGCCCTGGACGTTTATTTATAGTCGCTCAAAAGAACCAGATTCGTTAGATTCGTAGAAAGAAAATCAGAACCGTCACTCGGAAGAAAACCACGTCATCAGCCTAGAATAAATTACACCACCCAGGCCTCATGGATCGAACCATATACTGCTTGAGTCGGCACTGGGTCGACCCAGACACCCCTTGGGTGAAACTAAGTTGACCCAAGCACAAGCATGGATCGACCCATCCACGTTTTAAAGAAAACAAGTACATACCTTTTAATACATGATTATTTCTTGCTTAAATTTGTTCTTAACATTATAATTTAATTCTTTCCACATTCTTAAGCATTATCCATTTCAAATTTTAAGCACGAAATTAATACGCGCATATAATTTCTACCGTTTTAACTTTCTGCTTGTTTAATCCCTTTTTAATTCAGTGAATGTTATTTTTAAAGAGCATTAATTCAAATTCAAATGCGCACCATTAGTACATTAATATGCACAAATCTATTCAAAATTGAAACACTACTTAATTGACGTTATTTCAAACTTCCTTTTATTGCATAATTTTGTACCATTTATGACATGCGTTTAATTTGCGCATTTCTTCTGCAATTTATATCTAAATATAATATTTCTTTGTTAATGTTAATTATGAAATGCGTTGGCAATTAATACGAACGTTTCAATCTTAATGTCAATTACTTTCCTTTTTCTGACTATCAATTTATTTTAATCTTAAACGACCGTTTTTCTAGGAATTTATGTACATATATAATTTTAAAATATAAATTATATTTTTTAACACGCCACACCTTTCTGTACCCAAATTTTGATAAAACTCGAACACCTACAAATAAATGAGCATGAGCATAATCAGAGTACGATAAGATAACTCACATCGGATATGAAATAGGATAGACTGGTATTAACTCAAGTAACTACATTTTTAAAGTAAGTCACTTTGCCAATACCGCGCATGAGAGAGAACAAGAACCAAAACCCAAACTTAAACATCTGTGAGAACCCGACATCTAGAAAACCTAGGTGGTTGTAATAAGGAGAGGGGTCAGAACAACAAGATTCTGGTGAACAGGAAATGTGTTGGATCTAGATTAACCCTAGAGGGTGTGTGAATAGGGTTTATTGAAAATTAAGTGAGATATTAAAAAATATCAAATCACAGAATGCAGTAGAAAATAAATGCAAAAAGGTAAATGACACAAGATATACCCAACTTCGGCAAAATCCTGCCTACTGCTGCATTCTTAAGGTTTCTACTAGGTAATAAAACAGATCCCACTTACAAGACCATGTAAACTCGTGAATCCCTCGCTCCTATTCTAATCTTACGCTCAAAACCCTAGACTGATCTATATCCCCTAGATCAGATTTTCCCGGATTACAACCCCGTAACGCGTAACCCTAATTTTTACAGAGTCTAGTAAACTGCCAGTTAACACCCTAACTGGATTTCTAGAACTTACAGACTCTAGAAACTTCTCGATGATTACAACAAAAAACAATACAAAAATAAAATGAATTTAGAAAACCCCTTTTCCCTTTTAAACTTAGATAGGCCGGCCCATTTGTATACTTAGCACCCGATCTCTATTTCTCCAGAAAAATGGTGGCCAGTGAAAACGAATTAGGGTTTTCTCAGATACTCCCAAATTGAATTCTATTGCTTTTAGAAACAAATCTTTGATGCTTCGTAATTGTAGATGATTATGTGATTCTTTGAGTTAGTGTACTTCTGATCGAAAACTTGGTGAGTTATATGAATTAATTTTCAATGTTTTCCTCTTTGAAATGTTGGATTGTTTTTCGATACACCTGCCAGTGATGAAGAGGTGTTGTTTATAGGTTATAGAAACCCTACGATTAAGCTCTGATTTCATATAAAATGACTTGGCTGATTTTCACGGTTTCCTCTTTTGATTGGCTCGAAATAAAATCTTTCCTCGGCTTGATTGAAATGCTTGCGTGAGTTAATTGATTGAATATGGATATGTACTTGTCCCTTGAATGAATTAAAATGATTGTTTCATGGATTGAATTCGATTTTGAATTGTTGCCTTTTAAAAACATCTTGATTGATTCCAATTCTGGAAACACCAGTACCATTTCTGGAATCAAAGATTCTTGTCCCGCTGGAATGTTGAGCAAAAACTGATTTGGCTCCTTTGCTGATTTTTTTGAAATATTCCCTTCATTGAAATTGTGTGATTGATTAGTTGTTTCCTTTCCAGAAAAAAATTATTGCTTATCAAATATATTTTGTGAAATCTAGAAATAAAAACATTGGCCCACTTTGAAATTCGATTGTATGTTTTGGTAGCCCCTTTTGTGATGAACATTGATAGTATTCCTTAGTTCATGTAATTCCAGTTTGCACCAGTTTAAAAACTTCCTTATACTTTATTTTCTGATAAATATATGTTCGATGGTCTTTGGAAATAAATTACTTGATTTGTGGTCCTTTTTGATTTCATACTGATATGCTCCAAATTCATGCCTTTTTCCACTGATTTGTTCCTTTTTCCATTGAACCATACTTGTGTCAAATTCCTGTGACAAATATTGTTCTGTCCATATATTGATGCTTTACTATACTGGACCTACTCATTGTTGCCGCATTGTCCATATGCACATTTAAAAACTGGAAAGAATTTGAGCAATTCTTCATGTCGATTTTAATATGATCTTGCTAATTCTGATTTCTGGACAGATTAAATCAAAAGGTTTCTAGCCAAAAATCGACATACTGATTTTAAAACATGAATATGCTACTTGTTTATTGCTAGCTTATATGTGCATGTTGGTTCTCCCATGAACTTGCATTGTTACATTCCATTTTTGCTGAGCATTGAGTTGTGTGTGTAACTTTGTGACTGGACTGCCTTGTCTTCACTTGTCTGCACATTGAACTTGAGTTGTTCCACCTTGTGATCATTCATGTTTGTAATTAAAAACTTCTTCAATCTTGCTTTTCTTGTTTGTTGCTGACCACTTTGTTATGAGTACATCCTTGTATCCAGTTTGCCATGCTTCATCAAATTTGTGCAGACTATTGCATACATCTTCATTTTTGGGCTGAATTGTTTTGGCTTGTGCACTATTGCACTTGAACATTGCCGCTGTATTTATGTTGATCCAATATACATTGTTAACCTGCTCGACACTTTGAAAATGCTGCTTTGTACATGAGCTACTTTGCTTTGATACATCACATGAGCATGCACCAGTTTGTGTTTGCACACCTTCACTTGGATCTGCAGTTGTCTGATTTGCCTTATGCATTCTGTCTTGAAACTTGAGTCTGAACTGCACCACTAGATTGTTGTTGTGTTGGTACATGCACTTGACAGTTTTGTATATTGATCCCACGCTTTAGCTGCATGCTGATCTGGCCATGCCATCACTTAATCTGGAAGTGATCCATATTCACATGCACTGAGTCGAGTTGGTCCACGTGGCTGCTCCTCAGTTGCTTACTACTATATTTTGATTGGCGAGGCAGTGCACACGTGTATATCTATACACGTATGTATATGCAACCAATCAGTAAATTTTCTTGTCCTTACACTGTATATACATATTGTCTGCTTGTGGTATTTACAGCGTATCATTATGAATATCACAAGCCGTTTAGACACAGATGGATGGAAATATAAATCAGATCAAGTCATGAAAAATGATGAGAAACACACCAAAATTTTGAGGCAAATAAATTTTTAAAATAAAAATTATATCTGTTAGAGTATGAAATTATTTCTGTTCCAAATACTCTGTGTGTATGTTTCATGTGACAGGTAAGCAGATAATGACTGGACTGACTGTGAGCTATGAAGAAAGAGGACAAAAGATTGAAGAAAAGAACAATGTCAGAGAATGTGTCTGTATATGAATATGAGTCTGTAAACTGAGTGATAGAGTGTTTTTGTAGTGAGGAACATTGTATGAGTGAAAATGATTGGACTGTATTGTATCAGTGATTATATACAAATAGTGGAATTGTAAATCTGTGCTTTTTAAATATTGAAATAAAATATTATATTTAAACAAAATACTGTGTAAATATTTGAATTTCTGTACAGATGTATTCTGTTTAAATATAAATATTATATTCTTGTCTGAGTTGTAGATTATCAGTACAGTAACATACACATTTAATAATAAAATATATTTGGTTGTTATCATCAAACAAAAGTCATATAATTGTGTATACAACACCGTTATATACAATAATCTCCCCCTTTTAATGATGACAAACAAATATTAAGATTTTGAATATAATAAATGTGTTTGACAGTGAAGAACTGAACTCCTCCTATTTGAATGCTCCCCTACAACAAAAACTCCCCCTATAACTGTAAATAAGTGAAAAGAATGAAAATTGAATGAAATTTTCAATATTAAAATATTTATAGAATATTCACCATAAATCAAAATCTCAACCCATTCTCCCCCCTTTTTTTTGAAAAAACAAAATGTGTGGTCTTCTGAAGGGAAGAGAGCACACACATATATATCATAATAACGAATATACAGAGTCCATAAACAACCCACTAAGGGTAAAACAACCCACAATACTCCAACATCAACACGACTCTATGAAAGTAAAGGGTTGTAGATATATGAGCTCCGGATAAACCACCGCCCATCTACTCCAATATCGAATTCCGGCAAGGCCACCACCCGATATTGAAGTATATCTACTCCAATACTATAAATCAAACATTCCCAGTAATATAATAAAGAAGTACAACAACAATAACTCTCTAAAACAATCACAATATAAGCTCCTCCAGAAAAGCCAAGTTCCAAAACTAATCAGCTATCCGTATAGTTCTTCACTAGTATCCCGCCACCTGAAAACCTGAAAAATTTCTAACAACCACCATTAGTAACCATCACATATATGTATGAATATATATATATATATATATATATATATATATATATATATATGTGTGTGTGTGTACCAATATAAATAATTATATATCCATACATATATGTAATATGGGAAGAAAAAGATACTGAAAAGAGTTAAACTATCATCGTCAAAAAAACAAAAAATTTATCCACAAATACGCAGATTATTGCCTCTAAAATAGCTATTGATACTCATAAATAACCACAAATTTAACCTGACCTTTTGCAAAAAATGACCAATACTAAAATCTCTAAAATACTTATTACATGAAGTGGTCATCCATTCCATACAGAAATAAACTATCTTAATGATTAATTTATCAGAGGTCACTGAAGTTGAATGAAAAAATCTTTGATTCCTTTCCAACCAAATGAACAAACTAATGATAATAACTAAAGAATCCATAACATACCTCTGTTTTGATTTATAAGTAAGTCAATACTGATTCCAATATTTCTCACAATTACTAAATGCATTCAACCTAACCATAGCAAAATCCTTAATACCATAGTTAAAATATAATTGGTAAAATTACAAGCAAAGAATAAATGATCAACATCTTCCTCAAAATGACTACAAAAACAACATTTAACATCAAACAAAACATTCTTCTCCTTTAAAAGCTCCACTGTGTTAAGTTTCTTATGAACAATCATCCACATAAGAAACTTAGCTTTAGGAGGAGAACTTGAACACCAAATAAACTTAAAAGGGAGCAAAGAAATACCAGAAAAATTTATAAGTTTGTACATAGAATTAACAGAGTAAACTAAACTCTTATCCAAACCCCAACTAATGGTATCCCTATACTCATCAAGATGATATAAGGTTAATTTTGCTTTTAATAAGGCCAATTGTCTTAACAATCCCCCCTCTAAAATGTTGGCAAATGAAAACTCCCACGGAGGGTCTGAATTCCTTCTATAGACATCAGCAATTAAAGAATTCTTAAATTCACAAATATTAAAAAGTCCAGCAAATTCAATTTTAAGTGGTACACTAGATAACCAAGCATCATGCCAAAAAAGGTAGAATTACCAGAATGAACTGTTGTCTTATAACCTAACTTGAAAAAGTCAAAAAAATATAAAACGGAATTCCAGAAATGAGATAATCTATTTGACCAACTAAAACCCGACCCAACAAAAAACTCTCCCCTATAACAATAAAATTTTGAAACTATATCCTTCCATGTAGCCACTATATCAGGACATCTAAATTACCATAAACATTTAGTTAATAACGAGGAATTAAAATTAAATAGATTAATAATCCCTAAACCCCCGTCTCTCTTGGACTTGCAACACACTTCCCAATTTACTAAACATTTAAAACCACTACAATTAGTACCTCCATTACAAAGAAAATTTCTTCTAATTCTATCAATTTTCTTAATAACCCAATGAGGAAAACGATGAACTGTCATCAAATAAGTGGGGATGGCTGATAAAACTGAATTTACTAAAACTAATCTACCTGCTCTAGAAAGAAATCTATTATTCCAACTCGATAACCTATTATTGATCATATCTATTATGACTAACCAATCCTCCTTTTTAAGTTTTGTAGGTCTAATCTTAAAACCCAAATATTCAAACGGAAATTTCATGATAGAACAATTTAAGGTGCTAGCAACTAATGACTCGACGTTACCACTATCATTTAGAACCATGACAACACTCTTGTCAAAGTTTATTCGAAGGCCAGACAACATCTCAAAGCAATATAATATAAACTTAAGGGCAATAACATGATTAGGTAAATGAGAGGAAAATAATAATGTATCATCTCCAAATTGTAGTATAGAAAGTTCATTATGAAACTCCTCATTGCCCACACTACCTAAGACACCTAACCTCCCAGCCCTCTTTATAATTCTTGAGAAAACATCAACCGCTAAATTAAACAAAAATGGTGAAAGAGGATCTCCTTGTCTGAGACCTCTCTTGGACTAAATTTTCTTACCAACAACATCATTAACAACAACACTTGAACAACCAGTCCTAAGCAAAAGCATAATCCAGGTTGTCCATCTAACACTAAACCCCCTAGCAAGACATAAGTCACAGATGAACTCCCAATCAACAGTGTCGAAAGCCTTCTCAAAATCTAATTTCAATATGGCACATGAAAAATCATTTTTAACACAGACATTAATGTACTCCTGTACTGCAGCTACTCCATCCACTATATTTCTACCCTTAATAAAAGTTGTTTGTGATACATCTATTAGATCATTCATCTCAGTGCTAAGCCTATTTGCAAGAGCTTTTGAAATGATCTTTATCGATACATTAATTAATGAGATAGGTCTGAAATCCTTAAGCGTATTCGCACCCACTCTCTTATGTATAAGAATGACATTTGCAAAATTGAAGTTACCTAACCGTAGTTTACCACTTAAAAATCATTAAAAAGATTAATAATATCAACTTTCAAAACCTCCCAAAACTGTTTATAAAAAAGAACAGAAAAACCATCGGGTTCTGGAGCTTTGTCACTAGGCATATCACATATTGCCTTCCATATCCCCCTCTTAGTGAAAGGACTATCTAAGTCAGCTAACTCAATCCTAGAATCCGACGGATAAATACCATTCCATCTAACATTAATCCTTCTATTATTCCTAGTACCTAGGATCTGCTTATAATACATAGTAAAGGCTTCATTTAAATCCTTCTGAACAGACGCCTCTACATCATTAATAAAAATTGAATGAATCAAATTGTCCCTCCTTCTTTTATTCGCTATACTGTGAAAAATTTTTGTGTTATTATCACCTTCTTTAATCCATTGGACTCGAGATCTTTGCTTCCACATGATCTCTTCTTTCTCTAAAATCAACTTAAGATCATTTCTAAGATTACTAAGTTTATCCCTCTCATTAATATTAAGAATTCTAGTTTCACTAACTTTATCCAAATCTAACATTTCACATAAAATTTTATCTTTTTTAATTCTAACATTACCAAAAATGAACTTGCTCCAACGTTTAAGAAAAAATCTTAGCTTTCCTAACTTAGCTACAAAAAACTTTTTTTGAGTTATCCTTATACAAATTATTAAAATAATATAAAGAATTCCATTTAATCGAGACCAAATTACTGAAATTACTGTCCAGTAACCACATTTTCTCGAATTAAAATTACTACTTATAGATAAATTCGAGTCACATGAAAGAATGATTGGACAGTGATCTGACAATAAGAATGGTAAACCCTTAACTCTGCATATGGAGAATCTATCTTCCACCTCAGCATTAATAAAAAATCTATCTAATAGAGCAAAAGAAGGACTATCTCTAGCATTGGACCAGGTAAACATTCTATTAAAGAGAGGAATCTCTATTAGATTATTGTCTAAAATGAAATCATTAAATTCCTCCATATCAGAGAAATCACCTTCCCTTGTTGATCTCTCCTCTAAAAATCTAGTAACATTAAAATCACCCCCAACTATCCATTGAATGCAAATGAGATTTTTAAAGTCAGTAATTTCTGTCTACAAACGTCTCCTCTCAATTTTCGTATGTTGACCGTACACATTCGAAATACCCAAAAAATAATTACCTACCGTCGAAGCTAAAATAATATGCAAAGAATGCAACAAGGGTAACTCCTATACAAGTCTAAATTGATTATCTTTCCAACCGATCATAAGTCCACCAGCACTACCTATGGCCGGAAGACAAGACCAATTACGAAAGTGAGACCCACCTATCCTTCTAAAAAAAATTAGGATCAGGGTCATCTATTTTAGTTTCCTGAAGCATTACGATGTCAAGGTGAAATTCTTTTAAAAAGTTCCTAACTTTAGCACATTTTTAGGTTCATTTAAACCTCTAATATTCCAACTTACAATCCTCATCGACTCAAGGATGAAACTCTCTCTAATTCCCTACTCCTAATGAAATCAGCATCTAAATCTAAGTCAGAAAAAACAAACGTTGTGTCACTAGCAAGCTGAAATAACTGGTTAGTCGAGAGACTACTTAATGCATATGGATAATAATCACTACCATAAATAGTACCCATACCTGAGCCCAAGCTCGTATTACTACCACTAGAAATCGTGCTTGGGGACCTACCATGAGATGATGCAGATCTATATCTAATTTTTACACTTCGTTGAACCACCCCAGAGCTAAGCTCCACTCTCCTCCTCCTCCCTCTGCTGGATGAAGAAGAAAAATCACCAATTTGATGTGACCCAACACTAATACCAGTAACACCAACCAGATTCCAATCTCTGCGCTGATCCTCTGAGTCGACCTCCGAATAAGGCATAACAGCCTATGTTTGAAATTCACAGAAATTTGGCCTCCAAACTAAAGAAATAACTCTCACCGTAGACTCTGGCATATATATCGTGCAACCTGCCCTGACCAAACCAACCGTCCTACCATTCGAACTGTGACAATTTAAAAAATCAAGTCCCAACAAATCCTTCCAGACTTGCCTTACCACCTCTCTTGCCTTGCCACCTGTGCATTGCCCCCATTCCCACCTATTCCCAATAGTGTGACTAAAGCAGCCCGTCAGGTATCGTACCTCTCCCAAACATGCTCTATCAATATCATTACAAACCATACTCATCACATTCCCTGTAATTGTCCTTGACCTCTTTGCAATTTTTACTTTACCAACTCTAAATCCCTTCTTGTACTTTAATGAGAGAGGCCCCAACTCTAATATCCAATCCTCTGCATCAATCACTTCATCCACAAAATCGTTCAACACCTCAAACCCATTCGACAAAACCATATCCTCATTCACCCGCCATTCATTCTCAACCTCCACACCATGAGACTGAGCACTGTTCGAAAGATCTACAACATAGCCATCCATGTCTATCAAATCATCCCCTGTCATCACCTCCTTTCCCTTGCCAACTCTCACTTCCTTACCCGCTTTAAGCCCTTCATTACACCCCACACCATTACAATATATCACAAAGGGGTCAAGACACATAGGATCAAACTTTGTACATGCCAGGTAGCTCCCAACAACACCCTCCATATCGTCCACAAATAAGTCCTTACCATGATCCTCCCACTCCTTTTCGACGTACAGTCCACTCCTCCCAAACAGTTCAGTCTCAGATTGCGGAAGTTTCTTTTTATTACTTAAGAAGACAGAATCTTAACCTTTGTACAGCGGCTGATAATCAGGAACACAATGTTCAACATTAACTGCTGTGTTTATCGTGTCAAAGTGAGACAGAATGCCATCCAACAATATTAGAGCTCCTTCCTTATTTCTCACAAATGAATCTGAATATACTCTCCTCAACTTTGTCAAATTTATACTAAATTGAAACGCATGCTCTTTCCTGTTTAATGGTCTCGGCAATGGTGGGTATACACAATCCACCGAAGAGCTTTTGCACCATAATAAACCCTCAACTAGTCCTTCTAAATGCCAAACCAACAACAACAACATCTATGACCCACCATTATTCTGGGAAGAGAAATCACTGACGAAAGTTTCAATGAGCTCAGACAGTTTCAGGCATAGTCTCGAACAGTTAAAGTGCATAAGTTCCAATACAGTTTTTCCTCTAAATAAATCTGGACAACTAGCTAATCAGTGTCCTATTCCTCTACACTTATAACATCGAAGACCATTTCTACATTCATATGTATAATGATCAGATTCTCCACATTTCCTACAGCAACTATCCTTTACTTTTTTTGCCTGAAACAGTCTATTACGAGAGGCAGTATTCCATATATTATATGAACTAGTACTCTTTAATACTTCTGCATGGGATCTCTGAGACGAATTTGATTCATACTGAGAAGACATTGGAATTTGAGTGATAAAGAAAAAATTTGAGTCTGCTAATGAATTTACCTCTTGTGAACTCGGTAGTGTCCTCTGCCTAAAAGTGAGATTCAGCCTTCCCGATTTTAGATCAGTCTCATTCATTAGCCAAGCGGGAGCCGTGTTCCTTAATATTCCACTAATTCCATGATATATATTCCTTGATTTTCCTCCAAAAATTAACACATCACCTGATTCGAGCATCACTTTCTTAATCATACCATTGTTCCTCTCATCCTTGTACATAAATTCGGTCGTGTCTCCAATAGAGAATGACACTACCGGGAGTCCCGCCATGAGACTGTCTTTATCTTCATCTTTATCTTGATGTAACCCCAATTTTCCTTCTTTATTATAGAAATTAACTATGCAAGCATCTGGCTTCATAACTGGAAAAGCTTCGTCTTTTCCACCTTTCTCAACAAATTCCTTTTGAGCTACATCAATTGAATCCCCAACCAGTAATTTAAAAACCTCTGGAATCTCAGGAGGAAGCTCACCATCACTTGATCGTCTACCTTCATACATTCTTGACACTGGATTCCAATTTTTTCCAAGGCACATCATGTAAAGATTTAATTTTGCCCCATTATCATACCCCGGTCTATAGAAACCCCCTTTACCATTTCCAAGAACTTGACATTTTCTCACGATATTAATCTGATCATTGATACTTAAGTGCTTCTTTAACAAGATCATACCCGAGTTCAAGATTTGGTGATGAATTTCTGCACTATCTGCTTCCTTACGAACAATTTTTGGCATACCAACGCAATTGAATCGTTTATGCCCAAATTTGCCACAATTAAAACACTTTACTTGATTATTACATCTACCCACCAAATGATTTGAATCTCCACATCTATAGTATCGTCTGCGTTGATTCTGGGATCTAACTGTAATCAGATCTGAGAGAAATTGTGTAGCCTTTTTCGTCTCTTCAAACAAACGAGAATTACCACGAATAGATTGATGGATCGATGGATTGGAACAAGAATTATTAAGCAATGAAGAGAAAAAAAATCGACCGCCATTAGTTTATCCTCCCCCTTTTGTTATCATCAAAAGGATTCATAATTCAAAATATAGATGAAATGTGACTAAAAAAATAATTTTTGCTTAAGAGGAAGAATGGTCATCATAAATCTCAATTAGTCAAACAAAAATCATAATAAACTGAGAACTAGTGGCTTATTTCACATTGTAGAAAATGTCGGATTTACGATGAATTTTATAAAAATGGAGAGAGTTAAAAAATTTGAATTCCAATTATTTTCAATAAAAAAAATTTGAAGCACAAAAGCCGTGATGGATTTGGACTATAATTATAAATTCAACTTAAGTGATGCAATCATATAATCTCAAATCCCAATATCTATCAATCAACAAATCATAATACTTCATAAAATATTAACACATTTCACGAATTAGAAAGATGGATTGATAGGCTGGTTTTTACACACTAAGGAGAATTTCATATAAATTTTCTTTAATTTACTCAAATTATTTTCTTTTGATTTAAGAGCATACTAACCATGCATAACCAGATCTTGGATTTTTAAATGAGATCAGTTGTAGCTTAAATATAAGTGATCTCATAACCATGCATAACCAGAGCTTGGATTTTTAAATGAGGTTAGAGAAACACTTATGTATTAATTATATTTATCATTTCATTTTCAGCTCTAAATGAAAAACTCCTCAGTATATAAAACCAATATAGATGATAGAAATGTGATAGGTATAGAAATGGTTTGTGAAATAAATTTCTAAATTAATCGTATTATGAAATATGCTCAACTGTATCAGAATTCTTGAAAATTTTCAATTATCACTAATTCTGAAAAATAATATAGCCACAATTCCATCACGAATATTTTCACTGTTTATCCAAGATGATTTATAAAATATTGAACTCTTCGCTTAATATTAAATCATGATGGATCACAGAATGGTGATAAATAATGAAGATGGTTGTGAAATAATTGCCAATTCAAAGATATTAAAATAAACGTTCAACACTCATGAAACTCTAAACAAAATCTCCTCTTGTTGTGAAATATACTGCAGTCACAATTCATCACAATTTCAAAATCTGATAATAATTTCTATGAATTATAAATACAGTTCAATTTGGTTATTGATTTCAATTTCTGAATGGATAATCAATAAATAATTTTAAAATTCAAAATCAATTACAAGAGGAAAAATGAAGAACTATACAAGACATAGGGGCTAAACAAAATATATGTATATATACAGTGAGAAAAAATCCAGCAATTCTAAACTGGTACCACTCGATGTCTCAATTAATGAGAATTTTGACATGATACTGGAGACGAACATGAATATCATAAACAAAAGAATTATAAGTACAGAGTCCAAGTAGACAAGATAACAGATTATGCACATATGTCAAAGCAGCAAACAGATGATTCCAAAACAAATATTTTTCAAAAACAGTATCATAGTAGCACAGAAAATAGTTTCAAATCGGACTTATCAAGATGACGGTCACATAAGATGATTCATGATCCAATGATTAAAAATTGATTAAAAATACCGTTTATTTGAAATCATTTGAGGAATATGAAACTCTCAAGATTCAGTGAATCAATCACACCAGATTGTAAATTTCAGATTCAAGATATGTGTGTGATTCAATAAATCAATAATTTCAAACGATTTTAAACAAACAAATATTCAAATCAAATAATCATGAAATAACAATGAGTTTTAAGACCAGATTTTCAGGGAATTTTCACAAATATTTCAGACGAGTACAAGAGTAATTTCAGATCATTTACATCAGGCTTGAGAGATATTCATGATCCAGAAAATTAAAAATAATTTAATTGAAATCACTTGAATCAATGTCAAGTTTGAGATATAATGAATCATTCAGACAAGATTAATAATTTCAAATTTAAGATGTGTGTGATATTCAAAATATCAAGAATTTCAGATGATTTCAAACAAACAAATTTCAACCATAATGATCATGAATAAAGATAAATTTCACGATGTATCACTAACTCAAGATAATTCAAAATATCCAAGCCAATCTGAAAAACAATGAAACTATCACAACTGATAAATATTGGTGTGCTGTAATGAGTATATTATTTCAAGCTTTTCTAAAATGAATTAGTGAAAACTCAAAACAGTAAAGGTGTGTGAAATTCGATTAAACTTTCCGATCTTCAAAAATTTAGAATTCAAATAAAGCGAATTTCTAGGAAATCCTGAATTCTGCAATTTGAAGTAAAGTAAGCTCAGAAGAAATAGAAATATGACAGTGACAAATCAAGCAAAAAAATAGATGGGATAGAAGAAGGAATAAATAAGGAAAATAAAAACAAGGAATATTTACAAAGATGAGTTCAGAGATCATACCTGAAATCGATGTAAGCCAGAATCTCTAATTTAACCCATCTTGGCTAAGGAACTCTGAATGATACAGAAATATGGAATAACTTGAATTCAATTTTCTTTTAGCAACACAGTTCCTCGGCCTCCTTTGGTACCTAACAATTTATAGGATCGAGTGGTCTAACAAAATTGGTAAAACCACTCGCAGTTTTGTTTACACGTTTTGGTACCCAGACTTGTTTATATAACAATCCATCAGAATTTACCAAAGTACCTTTAGGGACCAAATCGGTTTGAATTTAGATGAATTCATTGTATTTCTTTTTGGGGTCCAAAATGGTTTCAATGGATTGTTATCAAACAAATTCTCATTTCGCTTTTGATTTAAAAACCCTTTGAAATTATTTGAATTCAAATTTTCAAAACGAATATTCTCAAAATGATTTAAAGGATTTTTGAAATCATTTGATCTTCTCTTTTCAAACTCATCAATTTTCCCAAAGCCGGGTCCACTTTTATTTCCTGATGAAAATTGATTTTTCAACAACATATTTAAAGATTTTCCACCGTTAGAAAACTTGGTTAATGTTGTTTCAAGTTGTTGAATTTTAGTTTTAAGATCACAGTTTCCTTTTATTAAATCTGAACAATGATTTCTAGTGATCTTACATCTTTCAAAATCAGATTTCAAAACCATATTTTCATCATTAAGCAATTTAATTTTGGTTTGGGACTCGACAATCTCAAATTCAAAATGTTTCCGACTTTCAATTTCAAAATTTTTGAATTTTTCAATCTCGATTTCAAGCTCTTTCATGATTGATTCAGATTTCTGTAAATTTTGATTTTCAAAAATTTTATGTTTTAAATTAAGCACATCCAACTCCTTTTGCAAAACATTGTTTTTATAAATTATCTCATTCTCCTTTAGTTTTGAAACCATAATTTCTATTTCAAGCTTTTGGAAATTTTCATTCAGATAAGCGAAATCAGTTTTCAAATTTATACAACTTTTGCAGCCAGAGTTTTCTTGTTTTAATTGCAACATATTATTTTTGCAAATAAAATCATGATTTTCAGATTTCATAAGATTGTTTTTCCGTTGGAGGTTTTCAACAAATTTAGTTAAATCAGTACACATGTAAACTAAATCTTCGTATGATAAATCTTCTGTTTCATCATCTGTTGATTCTCGATCATCTGAATCATCTGTACATCCTGTTAGACATAAATATGAATCTGAGATGTCCTTCTCTAGTTTTGAGCAGTTTTTGTCAGTTTTTCCATACAGCGCATCAAGAATTCTCCAGATATCCTGCGCAGTCAAACAATGAGAGATAAGATCAAGCTAATTATTATTAAGACAAGAAAACAGAATATGCATAACATGAGCATTTAAACATTATTCCTCTTATCCAACATATCTCCCTGATTTTCAATAATAATCCAATAATCAAAATTAACAGATTTTAAATGTAATTTGATTTTTGATTTCCAAATTAAAAAATATGTTCCATTGAAAATAATTGGAAAATCACTAGACTGACTATCGCTATACTGATAACTTGGATCCATGACTCTAGAGTTAACCAAATTTACCAGGCTCTGATACCACTTGTTGCATCTAGATTAACCCTAGAGGGGGAGTGAATAGGGTTTATTGAAAACTAAGCGAGATATTAAAAAATATCAGATCATAGAATGTAGTAGAAAATAAATGCAGAAAGGTAAATGACACAAGATATACCCATCTGTGGCAAAATCCTGCCTATTGTTGCATTCCTAAGGTTTCTACAAGCTAATAGAACAGATCTAGCTTACAAGACCATGTAAACTCGCAAACCCCTCGCTCCTATTCTGTAATGACCCGAAAATCCGGTAGAGTTTGAGCTGACCAAAAACACAAGTCCAACCCCAAATATCACGGAAATTCGAACCATTAATAGAAAGAAGTTAGAGGGTGAGGATAGATAAGATAGAAACTTAGAATAGAAGAAAAAGAAGAACACAACATTAGAGTAACACGAATCTCACAGCAGAACGAATAACATATAATATATATAACATAACTTGAAATATACATCTGTACTTGAATATACATCAATATCAAAGTACATCACTTACAACACAGCAGAAATAACTATAGCTATATGATCCTGAAGCCTCCTGCTCCAAGCTCTTCCAGTATATCTGTAAATTCCCGACTACTTGACTGCCCGTACAAATTTAGGCACCCAAGAGTTTAGGGAAAACAACAAAGTAAACTCCGGGTCAGTCATGGGACTGGTATGAGTAAACAGTTTAAAAACAGTTTCAGAAAACTAAATGATATCTCATAAGACCACGCCGTATAACACGGAACGGGTTTTTTCCTTATGAGAATCCAAACACTTGATTTATCTTTATATCAAAACTCTTTTGATATTATAATAATGTCTAAATCAAGTAAATAACAATCTAGTGGAACGTTTGCATCTCACGTTCCACATATATATACAGTCAAAACCGCAAGCACGTATTGGGTAATGGATTTCCTACTATGACAAGGTATGGAACCACCTTCCGCTGGTATATCTCTAGAGGAGAATACACCGAGTTCAACAAGAACATCTTGCAACTCAGCCACACATGACCGACCACTCATTTCGCTTGAGTGTATCGAATGTATATCACCAACGGTTGGGATCAACAACCGTTTCCCGAATGGGACAGCATCGACAATAGATTTTTAGAAGTAAATGAAACTCTAGATCAGGTGATTATACACCCTAATAGGTGCGACCTACATAGCCATGCTGCTTGCCCGATTTCTGTCATTTACCGGTTGATGAGGCTAGAAGCTACGCTTTATCATCACACCAGATTCACTTTGAATGTCACATCGTCAAATCCATCAAATCACCGATTGACGTCCTCAACAGTACATTACGTGTTAGCTAAAAGAAGTTTCCTTCTCCGCTTCCACTCTTGGTACGGTTGAAGAAATCAATGTACGTGACCATTCTGGAAATACTCTGTCAGACATTCATCCATACAAGTCACCCAGGAACAGGATGAACCGAAGGTACTATTTCTATTAATAGAAAAAGTCCTTGTACTCTACTCCGTCTTCGATTATCTTTATATAATCTGATTCGCACGCTACTGCCGATATGGAGTGGTTCTTCGGATAATAATCCAACCGGTCTCTCCATATTGACAACGATGGTCAAAACTTCGATAGTCTGTGATTTAACTATCGAATAAAAACAAGTGTTTCGATAGTCGATGATTTAACTATCGAATAAAACAATTGTTCATCCAAACATCCAACAATCACGGAACCTTTTAATTAATATTCCATTAGTTAAATCTCTTCTCTATTTCTTATCAATATTTGTTAACCAAATATTTTCAATAACCATATTGGCCTTATACGTTATTTGGAAAAAAACATTTCCATATATCGCCTTCCTTAAATTTCTAGCTTTAGAAATATTCATTATTCTATTTCCAAGCTTTGCACATATTTGGGTTAAAACAGATGTTGTGTAAAACATCGTTACGACAACCCAAATACAGTATTTAACTAATTCTCATTTCACATTGATCTTCGAGCCTGGATCTTACTACTTATCGGTATATCATGAAATCAACCAAGTTGGGGTATAATTACCTCTCAGACCTTGACTGAATAACATTTAACGTCAAAACAGAAAAGACTACTTACTCAAATAATCAATACCATACAACTGATTATTCACCTTTAAACACATACATTTTCTCTTTCTATTCTTACTAGATTTTATTCTTATACTTCCTTTTTTATTATACTACTTTATTTCTAAGTTCGTTTCCTTGTCGACTTCTATATAATCGATACGTTGATTTCTAACTATCAAATTATCTTAAAAATATTCTATCTCCTTAAACTCCCGGAAAAATTCGCCATAACCTCCTTTGTACCGGGAGCATCGGGAAATTTCAAATAGCTTTCCCGGTCCTTCTCATCTCAAAAAGAAAAAGAAAAAGCCAAGCGACTTGCCGATACGGCGCATAAATCTCATATGGAAATTAAATACGTACCTTTTTGTCGGGCATTCTATTTATTTCACTTCTATACTTTATTCCATACCTGTCTCCTGTATATTTATGCCTGTCCAATCTATTTTAACTATACCAATCGTTTTAACTCAGTTTGTTAATTAAATCTGTTGCTTAACTTTTCAGTCTATTTCACCTTCATATTTGAACATGACATGTTCAAATATATTTTAACTGCATATTAACAAATTCTAATTATACTCATACTCTCGTTTCCTTATCGACTTCTCTATTCAAATTCCAATTCAATTCTATTTGAACTCTCTTTATTTAAACTTCATTTGAATTCTATTTTCAAATTATATAGTTTAAAGTCCATTTGAATTCCTATATTCAAATCTATAGTTTAAAGTCCATTTGAATTTCTATATTCAAATCTATAGTTTAAAGTCCATTTGAATTTCTATATTCAAATCTATAGTTTAAAGTCCATTTGAATTTCTATATTCAAATCTATAGTTTAAAGTCCATTTGAATTTCTATATTCAAATTCTCTATTTCAATTCCTTATATTCAAAGTCCATTTGAATTTCTATATTTATTTATAAACAACGTTTATAACTTCAATTCAAATCCCACCTTTCCATTTATAAACAACGTTTATAAATTCAATTCAAATTCCACATTTCCATTTATAAACAAAGTTTATAAATTCAATTACTTGTTTATATATATATTCAAAACAAGTTAATGTTTCTATACTTCATTTAAAATTCAAATTCTATTTATAAAAATAGAATTCCCCTTTTAAATTTCAAATACCCTTTTTGATATTTTTATAAATCAATATCCCAAGCCCCAGTGATATTTTAAACAATCAATCAACCAATTTTCAATCATTTGATTTTTAACACATCATATATGAATATATATGAAATCAAACAAACAACAACAGATAATATATTTTTGAGGAATTCAGTTGGATTCCTCCAACCTGTTTTCCTGCATCCACAGACGTTAGTCAACATAGTAATACCCATCCTGCTTCGAGGCAGAATATCGCGGTATAGAAGGTCATCCACTAATCATAGCGTGGGGCGAATAGGGTAATCATCCGCTATGAAACTGCGGGCATCCGCTAATGAGACTGCGGGAATCCAACCAATCAATCAACCCAATATATATATATATATATAATAGTCCTAAATAACTAATATATATTTTAAATCAACCAAACAATATTCAAACAAGCATAGCAATTATTTTTAACAACTAGAAATAATTCTAATTAAATGGTGAGTGAGGTTTACTCACATTGATTATATTTGATTATCTTCGTTTTATCCAATTTTAAACAAACGTTTAAAATCAGATAAAATCCCATTTAGCTCCAAAATTTCCCAAACTTGTCCCATAGCATAGCCTATACCATACGAATTCAACCCGATTGACTTTGCTCAAATCTGATTATGTATGATGGACATAAAGTTTTTGACAAGTTTAAATATATAATTAACATTCCTCAGTAATTTAAATTAATTAAATTCTTACCTTATAATTCATTGTTGTATTTACCATTCCCAAAGAAACAAATCCAACTCTTGAAACCTACAGCAAATTTCCGAGCAGCTGCCACACTACCATATAACCTCAACATCACTTGCTCCAGTCAATACTACTCCACCGAACCCACACTCGAATCACCATAGTTTCCTTTCCATCCAGTTGAATTGAGTAAACTGTTCCCAAAAACACAAAAAAAACATACCACCGAATGATTTCACTAGCAGTTCAAACCTCATCAGCCTACGGATATCCCTCCTCATCAAAATAGCAACGCTGCTTTCATCACCTACCAGTTCAACTCCTCATCACTGATTAACTTTCCATCGCAACCTCACAGCCCCCAATAAAGTACGGACACCCTCAAACACAACCTCGAGCTTCCCTGACAACTCACCCAGTTAAACGGTTCGTCACCACCAGACTCGATATGATGAATAAGCTGACCTCGAGGTCCTCCATCGCAGCAGATTTCGTTCGTCGCCCTAGTTTCCAGTTCGGATTTTGAAGACCGAAGGCGAGCGTCGCACCCTTAAATCGATCGATGTACGAGCTCCAGTGAATATTACGATTTCGATCTCTACTTTCCTTCTTGAACCCATCGTCGCATTATCCAAAACAAAACCCCACTACAACCATGCAACTCCAGAGAAACTCTAGGGATCTCGCGATGGAATCACGGTCTGGATTTCGATCGCGATTTTTATTAAGAGGGGGGCGGATTTGATTTGGTTTTGAATTTATGAAGAGAGGAAATCACGGTTTTATAAAGTATTTTGTGGATTTAAAAGAGACACGGTGGGTTTTGATTTGTGGTACCAAAGGAGGCACGGTTTATTTGGTTTTGTGGCGATAAGGAAGAACACGCCCTTTTAATTTCTGGCCATTAAATTTTTGTTTTAAATTAATTAATTTAAAACTCGCACCCTTTAAATAAAAATACACCCCGATTCTGAACTCCTTTCTGAACCCAACAACTGTCAATTTTAGGGTTAAACCCCTATTCTGAACCCACCGGGACGGGTTTCAAAGTCCAGTTTGGTCATCTGTAGAAGATATGAATTTAAATTGATATAATTTAAATTTCAAACTATTTATTCTCCTTGAAAATAAATAAATATTATTACTGTTATAAATTTCAATAGAAATTCTTATAAATTATTTGAACTGTTTTTTTTTTCAATTCAAATTAAAATTTGAATTCAACTAAATCCATTTTCGTATTCTGATAATTTAATATTTTCAATATTAAATTGAAATTGATTTTTAAATCGATAACTCCCTATAAAAATTGATTTATTTACTTAACTCAATATTTAAATCCATATTAAATATTTTAGAATTAATCCATAAGAATCCGGGTCATTACATATTCTAATCCTACGCTCAAAACCCTAGACTCATCTATATCCCCTAGATCAGATTTTCCTGGATTACAACCCTGTAACCCGCAACCCTAGTTTTTACAGATTCTGGTAAACTGCCAGTTAACACCCTAACTAGATTCCTAGAATTTTACAGACTCTTAAAACTGTTCGATGATTACAACAAAAAACAATACAAAAATAAAATGAATTTAGAAAACCCCTTTTCCCTTTTAAACTTAGATAGGCCGGCCCATTTTTATACTTAGCACCCGATCTCTATTTCTCCAGAAAAATGGTGGCCATTGAAAACGAATTAAAGTATCCTCAAATACTCCCAAATCGAATTCGATTGCTTCTGGAAACAAATCTTTGATGCTTCGTAATTGTAGACGGCTATGTGATGCTTCGATTTGGTGTACTTCTGTTCGAAAACTTGGTGAGTTATATGAATTGATTTTCAATGTTTTCCTCTTTGAAATGTTGGATTGGTTTTCGATACACATGCCTGTGATGAAGAGGTGTTGTTTGTAGGGTTTAGAAATCCTATAATTAAGCTATAATTTCGTATAAAATGACTTGGCTGATTTTCACGGTCTCCTCTTTTGGTTGACTCAAAACAAAATCTTTCCTTGGCTTGATTGAAATGCTTGCGTGAGATAATTGATTGAATTTGGACATGTACTTATCCCTTGAATGAATTAAAACGATTGTTTCCTGGATTGAATTCAATTTTGAATTTTTTCCTTTTAAAAACATCCTGATTGATTCCAATTCTGGAAACACGAGTACCATTTTTGGAATCAAAGATTCTTGTCCCACTGCAATGTCGAGTAAAAACTGATTTTGCTCCATTGCTAATTTTTTTGAAATATTGCCTTCACTGAAATTGTGTGATTGATTAGTTGTTGCCTTTCCAAAAAAAAATGTTGCTTGTCAAATATATTTTGTGAAATCTGGAAATAAAAACTTTGGCCCACTTTGAAATTCGATTGTCTGTTTTGTAGCCCTTTTTGTGATGAACATTGATTGTATTCCTTAACTCATGCAATTCCAGTTTGCACCAGTTTAAAAACTTCCTTATACTTTATTTTATGCCAAATATATGTTTAATGGTCTTAGGAAATAAATTACTTGATTTGTGGTCCTTTTTGATTTCATACTGATATGCTCCAAATTCATGCCTTTTTCCACTGATTTGTTCCTATTGCCATTGAACCATACTTGTATCAAATTCCTGTGACAAATATTGTTCTGTCCATATATTGATGCTTTACTATACTGGACCTGCTCATTGTAGCCGCACTGTGCATATGTACATTTAAAAACTAGAAAGAATTTGAGCAATTCTTCATGTCGATTTTGATATGATCTTGCTAATTATGATTTCTGGATAGATTAAATCAAAAGGTTTCTTGCCAAAAAATGACATACTAATTTTAAAACATGAATGTGCTACTTTGTTGCTAGCTTATATGTGCATGTTCGTTCTCCCATGAAATTGCATTGTGCCATTCCAGTTTTGCTGACATTGAGTTGTGTGTGTGTGTGAACTTTGTGACTGGACTGCCTTGTCTTCACTTGTCTATACATTAAACTTGCGATGTTCCACCTTGTGATCATTCATGTTTGTAATTAAAAACTTCTTTAATCTTTCTTGTCTTGTTTGTTGCTGACCACTATGTTATGAGTACATCCTTGTATCCAGTTTGCCATGCTTCATCAGATTTGTGCAAACTATTGCATACATCTTCATTTTTGGGCTGAACTGTTTTGGCTTGTGCACTATCGCACTTGAACATTGCCGCATGTATTTATGTTGCTCCAATATACATTGTTAACTTGCTCGACACTTTGAAAATGATGCTTTGTACATGAGCCACTCTGCTTTGATACATCACATGAGCATGCACCAATTTGTGTTTACACACCTGCACTTGGATCTGCGGCTGCCTGATTTGCCATGTGAATGCTGTCTTGAAACTTGAGTCTGAACTGCACCACTAGATTGCTGTTGTGTTGATACATGCACTTGACAGTTTTGTATATTGATCCCATGCATTAGCTGCATGCTAATCTTCCATGCCATCACTTGATCTGTAAGTGATCCATATTCACATGCACTGAGTCGAGTTGGTCCACGTGGCTGTTCCTCAGTTGCTCGCTACTATATTTTGATTAGTGTGGCAGTGCACACATGTATATCTATACACGTGTGTAACATGCAGCCATTCAGCAAATTTTCTTGTCCCTGCACTGTATGTACATACTGTCTGCCTTGTGGTATTTATAGTGTATCACTGTGAATATCACAAGCTATCTAGACACAGATGGATGGAAATATAAATCAGATCAAGTCATGAAAAATGATGAGAAACACACCAAAATTCTGAGGCAAATAAATTTTTGAAATTAAAATTATATCTGCTAGAGTATGAAATTATTTCTTTTCCAGATATTCTGTGTGTGTGTGTGTGTTTCATGTGACAGGTAAGCAGATGATGACTGGACCGACTGTGAGCTATAAAGACAGAGGACAAAAGATTGAAGACAAGAACAATGTCAGAGAATGTCAGTAAATGTTTCTGTATATGAATATGAGTCTGTAAACTAAGTGACAGAGTGTTTTTGTAGTGAGGAGCATTTTATGAGACTGTACTGTATATCAGTGATTATATACAAATAGTAGAGTTGTAAATCTGTACCTTTTAAATATTGAAATAAAATATTATATTTAAACAAAATACTACGTAAATATTTGAATTTTTGTACAGATGTATTCTGTTTAAATATAAATATTATATTCATGTCTCAGTTGTGGATTACCAGTACAGTAACAAACACATTTAATAATAAAATATATTTGGTTTTTATCATCAAACAAAAATCATATAATTGTGTATACAACACCGTTATATACAACAGAATGTATAACATAGATTATAATACATAGATGTATCCCGTTTGGTACAACCCAAGATGTATGCCCATCAAGGTTAGTGATTTTAGCCTAACCCTATAAATGTTTACGCACGACTCTACTACTCTTCCCAAGGTAGTATTCCCAAAATATGATACTGAGATAGCCCGTTTACACATATATTTGTGAAGTCTTTATACCAGAACATGGCTGGTTATTTAATCGAGGGTGGACCTGTAATTACGGAGTTTCTACATATATATTCATTCGATCATCCTTCATTATTGAATGCCTCACTATTAATGATAGATAGGGTGGATTCTTCCTGATCACTTAAGGCCCTAGGTGGACCTATTAGTCACTTATTATTCCTCGATAATATATTCAACGTTAATGTAAACTAGATGGAACTATCTACAGGACCAACTTGCTAAGGCTTCCGTCATTCACAGATTAACACATTCCCCATGTAAGGTGAGAGATGGCATTTTTCGCTCGCTATACCATCTTGCTGACGTTATTGGATAACCTCCTTGGTCGCTTAATACTTCTCGTAGGATAAGTAGCCATATCTGACGTTTTTAGTTTCCTGGTTTGGGTAGGGCCCACACAATCACGCCATTTAAGACCGCTAAACTGAAAGACCTACTCCCGGGTGGACTCTTCAACCCTAGCCGCTTAAGATCCAAGAAGCGGACCATACACGAAGTTTATTAGGATCTTACCCCGTTAGCCTTTAATACCTTTCCATATTGGGATAAAGTGTGCTACGTTATTAGTCCTTCCTTTGTAGTTTCTCTTCACCGAAATACTATACGCACACGATTTATCGTCACGGGTTCCTATGGTTAACCTACTAAGTCCAACTCTGCTTCTAATTAAAAGTTCTATATTAACTAATACCAATAATGAAAGTTATATCCTCCTTACCCTAGGTTATTCATTTGATTATTTCTCTATTTGGACTTAGTATTAAACAACAGTCTATACCCATATCCTCTTTTTATTTCATTTACTTCTATTCATAGATTAGTTGCCATTTATAACCATAACGTTCATATTTTCCTAAGGCAATCATAAAATTCCTAATTCCCTTTTCATTACCATTGATTATAATTAATGTCATTTATGAGTCTAACGGCCAAAATTTTCCTAAGGCATTAATTCAATATGGATATCCTTATCTTATCAGTCTCGAATATATCTATATGTTGTACCCCAACTGACATTACTAATTTTATTTATTATTTATGTATTGTCTGTTATACATACTTATATATATTTATGTACTAGACTCTCACATTAAGATGACAACATGTGGACGAAAGATTTGCTGGGCGGTTCGGGGAAGATTTCTACCACAAGTTGAACTTAACCTCTTGTCTTAGTACAATTATGTTTACGCAGTAGAGCCCTCACATTAGTGTTGTCCACTTGTGGATGCTGGATTTGTCGGGCGGTTCCGGAAAGACTTCTACCACAAACTGAACTTAACCTCGTGTCTAGATGCGAATTTAAATTAAATTCCCTAATTGGGGCTTACAACGTTAATCCTAATAAATCTTAGGAATTGTGACCATTTTACATAATTTTTGTATTAAGTCTACTTTTCCAAAATCAACATTGCTTACATTGGTTATTTATTTGTGGTCCTATTTATAACAACCAATCACATTGATTGCTAATTGTCACCGCAAATGTATTAATTTAATATGGATTGCCTTTCCATGCATAATTCCATACTTGAATGTCGTTTAAACATTCAGACATTTAATATAATGTATATTTTGTCTCTTTAGGTAGATTCATACGGATAAAGTGTATATATTTATGTTTATATTTTTGCGCGGTCAACGTAGTTATCTTTCTTTATTATTGTTTATTGTTAAATTTAATAATTTGGTTTAATTAATAACCAAACATTCCATTTTGCATTCACTCCTGCCAAAAGGTTCCAAATCTTACAAAAAGATCGTTAGCTGTAATTATTGTAAATTATGTCTGATTAATGGAATAGACATATTTCAAAACCAAAAGAAATATATGTATATATATGTATATTTTGGAATGTTGATGCAAACTGCGTGCAAACATGTAAATTTATATTTATGCGTACGTTTACACAACATTTCCCTTTTTAAATCTTTTTTTCATATCTCTTGTGAGTCCAAAATAACGTCTTTTTGTTCAAAAGGAGAAAAACGATAAATTTGCAACAACTAAACCAAAACCTCAACAACATTGAAGACAATTAGACATGTGTCTTTTAAATTAAAATCACATAATTCACCATTTCACCTTTTTATTCACATAATTTATCTTTTTAACACTGAAACTAGAGATTTGGAAGAAAAACTACACCTAAAAAATGTTATTGGGACCGATTTCCAAATCTCAAGCGTTTTACAACAACTACAATATATTATCCAAAATAGTTATAGGCAATATGCATAAACAATTTAAGTGAACCTACAATTTATATTATTCCTAATCACAATTCCTAAGTTTTGACAATATTTATTAACAGATTTAATATGTGCCAATTCAAATTCAATAATATTATGAATAGATATGATGATAATAGACATATATTTTGAGATCTAATTCAAATGAGATAAATAAGCTATTATAACTTTGTATGTAAATTTCCCACTTACCTGAAAGCATCCAAATCTGAAATCTACATAATCTCTCAGGCCTACAATTCCCAAATTCTTACAGATCTACAATTATTCCGAAAAGGGGATACTTTAAGATCTGTAGATTTGCAAGAAAATAGGAAGAGAGAGGATAATATGATATAGAACCACTTTAGACGTCAATTCATAATCTTTCCCTTTGGATCTGACAATCCCTTTCAAATGTATGTGATTTGTATTTGATTCACTGTATATGAATATAATTTTAATTAAGAAATTTGATTTGAAGTGAAAGGTAAATGCAGAGCTTCGATGCTGCTTACATATTTGTGTGGAAAAGAATGAGGCCTTGCCCATTTATTTATGGTGTGGAATTGGTTATGAATCACTAGATTTATTTTAATTGACATCCGTCCGTTTATTTTGTATATTACCAAAATATCGTTCAAAACCTCGCCGTCATTGGACGTTTCAGACCCGAAGCGGTCGACACCCCCCGGGAGCGATCAACAGCCCTTCGGCCAGAATATCCAATGAAGGCGGGTTAAAGTAGGTAGTAAATTTGTTAATTATTCTATTATTTATTTCCATCCGTTTTTCGTATTTCGTCCGTAGCTTTTTCATACGGACTCCGTTCGCGAAACTCCAAACATGAAAGTTGACCAGAATTCTGGGACGAACGAATCTGTTAAAATTTCGTGGTCAAATTCGATCGTTTACAGAAATTCCTACTTTTGAGAATAATTAAATAGCTAATCTATTGTCAAAATTCTGGGTTGTTACATCCTTCTTCCCTTAAAAGTAATTTCATCCCGAAATTCTGACACCTACTGTCCTATCCTACACAACCAATTAGGGCATATCAACTTTGCAACCATGTGTGTATGTGCACAGTGTACAAAATGCATTTCAACCATAAAACATGTACGCAAGATGATTTTAAATCGGGCCCTCTATATGTATGCATTGAGATTTACAAAACACTTTTGAAAACATGATGCAAAACATCCTAAATATGTTGGAGGTTCTATATGAATGCAAAATTTGAAAATTATTTTTCATCCATAACCCTCATACAACTAAATATAGAAGTGTGAAGCAACCAATTTTCTATCCAAACCCTACCATCCAAAATGTCATGCAATATAATCCTTTCTTATTTAATTTCTCCAAAACTGAAAAAAGGAAATCGAAGCGAAGAGTTTAAATGCTTCTTTCGCTTATAGATATTCCATTTCCTTCCCTACAGTGGAATTTTCACCTTAGTTACCAAAATACTCCAAAAGTTTCCATTGTAGACTATAAAGGACATTTAAAACAAACTTTAAAACGTAAAATGAGTAAATTAATAACTCGCGCACATCGTTACAAGGTTTAGAAGAAACGTTTCCACGGCCAAAACAACCTTTTCCTTATTGTTGCTATGTTTTTTATAGTATCGTCGGTCCTATTGTGCCGCTAAAATGTGCACGCAATCATCTAAACATCTTCCTTACGCTATACGTGTGATAAAAAATCAAATTTTTTCATAAAAATAATTTTTTGCTTTAAAACTTCTTATATTTATTTTGAAAATTTCTTTTCAATGTCGTTTCACTTCCCAAATGAGATTCGTATGAAAAATCAAAATTTCAATAACGTGCTATTTGCGCCATTTAAATCATCCATTTTAATGTAAAACGGACGTTTAAACATGCATAAATTGATGTATCCAAATTTTACGTTTTCGCGTGAACCGAAATAAAAGAAAGTAATTCAGTTAAAATTTCAAAATGATAAAAGTTTTTTTTTTCAAACAACGTTTTTCCAAAAGCTTCAAAAATGTATTTTGCTGAAACTTAAGCGATTCAAGTCACATGTTGGCAAAAAAAGGAAATCAGTCATGCAAAAATTGAAATCACACACAAAAAACTAAAATAAATTTTAGCTTTAACAAGGAACGACGATTTATTTATTTCTATCCCATGACGAAAAGAACGCAAAATAGATCCTTTGCTAAAATTTATCCAACACAGAATTCTATTCTTTTCAGCTTTAGGACAACTGTTAGTTTAAATAAGAAATGAGATTTCATTCAAATAGGCATGCGTGAAATGACATAAACATTCCAAACATAGATATCTCATTAACTTAAGTCATGCGATTTAAACAACACTAACAAGTACAAGCATGAATCACCACAAGGCCAAGAACCCGATGCTGGAAAGGGAAAACAACAAAGATGATGACAAAAAAACAACACCGAAACTCCCAAAACAATGGCTATAAACAACGAGATGTCTTGCTCCATGGCTAAAGCTCAAACCAATTTTTATGATCTTTAATTAACCATATCATGGCAGCACAATGCTCAATCTCGTGTTACAAAAAATGCTGCTATTATTGGAGGTTTCCACATCACACATCTTCTAAGAGAGAATTTACGATGAGAAAAGAAACCTACCACAAAACTGCTTCCTCATGGAAATACACCTAATATTGTCTAAATAAAAAAATGGATAGGTAAAATTATAGAAAGTAATTTCATGAGATAACCCACAAGAATAACAAGCTGAATCAAATACGATGTGGCACTAAATGAAGGTTACTGTAACACCCCGTAATTCTGTAGCATTAAGTTTCACAAATTATAGTATAATTAAATTTATAATAAGAATCAACGGAAACAGGTTACACCATTGCGTTCGTTTCGAAATTCTGCTTGGAAACGAGTCAGAGTTTTCGAGAGAAGGAGTCCATATGAGGGAGATATGACCCTCCGAAGTTTCAAGGATTTTTAGAACAGATAAACAGCTCGAATTCGAATTCGAAATTCGAATTCAAACCCCAGCGCAAACTAGGCGGGAATTTTCCCGCACAGAACCAGGTCGACCTGGCGGTTGACACTATGGTCGACCTCCCAGGGACCAGGTCGACCCTATGGTCGACCTGGGGGTCGACCTGGTGCTAAAACCCAGTTTTGAGCCTGGGTTCATTCTGATGTTTCTGGTCTCGTTTTCAGTCTAGATTCGTCCGCCTAATCCTATATAAACATCCCTCTAGCCCCATTCCCTTTACACCATTTTATTCTCTCCTTATGCTACCTCTGGAATAATTGTAATAAATAAATTAAAAAAAACACGAAGACTATTTCTTGAAGACTACGGCTAGGAATTGCATATTGGAGATTCAAATAAAGTAAAAGCTTCAAGGAGGGAAGCAAATGCTAATTCAACGGCTTAGAGCAACGTCGCGTGAATCACTTCAACGTTATCCTATTATCCTTTTCTAAAACCAATCAATGTAAGTCAGTTACTTTTTAGATTTGAACGCCTAGATCTATTAGTGACATGTAATTAAATGGATATGAGAATATGCCTGATCCTTTCGTTTGAATCTGTGTTTGTATATACCTTTGGATATGATTCAGGACTATTATGATTAAATTACCGATGAAACTGTGCCTATGCCTATGACATTGAAACTATTGTTAATGTCCTAAGACTATGACTATGAACATAAGACTATTGCCTATGACCATGATTCATGACTATGAGATTATTGCCTATGACCATGAACATAAGGTTATTGCCTACGACTATGAACATAAGACTTTTATCTATGACTATGACCTTGAAAACTATTGTGATTAATTGCCTAGGACTATTTATGATAATTTCCTAGGACTATTTTGGTTAATTATCCATGACTTATGTGGTTACTCGCCTATGATTCATAACTATGAGATTTCTACCTATGACCATGACTATGACTATTGTGGTTAATTGCCTAAGACTATTATGGTTCATTGTTTATGCCCATAACACTGTAGTTACAAACCATGTTGTACACCGAACTGGCATTTTGTTGGATCTCATACCTAGGGTGTGACATGCTTAGTTTATTCCTATTCACTATTATGTACACCAAAACCATCGGATCCATTATCCTTGTATTTGGCTCGCTTTTGTATGCCTATTCTTTTGTGTCAAATCTCATGTTTATCCTCTATTCCCTTTTTAGTTTCATTTCATGAGTATTTAGAAAACTTGTGAAATCATGGTATACATACATTATGAATGTGGGGTTATTTGGGTATAACATGAAATCTATATTATTTGGCATAATTTAGAGTATGTATTATAACATGACTATTAGATGCAAATTTGGGGTAATTTGACGTGAATTATAGAAGATGTAATTTGATATATTGAATCTAGCATCGACTAGTAAATTAAGCTTTAGGCATAAATCGTAAACTAGAGTATCAAATCTAGTTTGGACATGAACTGTAAATGGGAATACTAGATCTAAATTGGCATAAAAGCTGCAGGTTGGGTAAATCAAGATTGGGGCCTAGAATATAGGTATGTTAGTGGGCATGACAAATGGACATGATATAGGCCAAATTTGTTTAGAAGCAATTTACATATAGACAAAAAGGATAAATATGTAAATCTAGGAAAGACGAAGATGCCTAACCCAAGGTTAGATTGAGTTACGGTATAAGACTGCCCGGCAAATCTAGCAACCGTAATAATCCCTATCTAATGGGGGTGGTTAGAGCATTGAGCCCAAAAGGACCCGAGGTTAGACTGAGTTGCAGAGTAAATCTGCCTAGAACCGACCGACACATCCAGTGACCGCAACAATATCTGTCTAATGTGAGTGGTTGGTGCTTTAAATGAATAATTTAAAGCTAAGAAACAGCTAAGCTAGAATGGGAGGGTTAAGTCCATAGGAAAACTTAACCAACTTAACAAGACAAGACTTGTAGGGGTTAAATAACCATTATAACATGTTGACTAGACAAGTGGGTGAGGTTAAGAAAAGGTTTAACCGTTAAAACATGTTAACTAGACTCGAAGGTGGGGTTAAGTAAAATACACTCAGCCAATTTAACATGTTCACTAGACTAGAAGGTGGAGTTAAGTAAACTTAGAACACTTAGCCATCATAGTGTGACAAATGAACAAGGTTAAGTTAAAACATGAAGGGACAATACTTAACCAATATAACATGTGAATTAAACAGATGTTAGGGTTAAGTTAGCTAAGAGAACACTTAACATTTATAACATGTTAGCTAAACAGGTAGGCAGGGTTAAGTTAAAAGAAATGCTTAACCAATACAAGATGAAGGGGTGGGGTTAAGTAACAAGAAATACTTAACCATTATACCTTGATTTGTGGTAGGGTTAAGTCAACATGAACTACTGATAACACTTAACCAGTTTAACATGACAAATGAATGGGTTAAGTTAACTTGAAGTGACTAATGACACTTAACCAATCCAACGTAACGAGAAGGAGAACTAAGTAATAAACCTTAGTTAAGAAGACTAAGTTGTAAACCTTAGTTAATAAAGTTAACGATTCAGGAGACTAAGTGGTAAACCTTAGTTAAGAGAACTAAGTAGTAAATCTTAGTAGAACACGAGAAGGAGCGAACATCCATCTGATCTTAAAGAAGGCTCCAACGAACTGGGTAACGAAGCACGCTACTTTAAGGGGACGTGAGGGTACTCTTGGTATCCCTCTGTGAGGCTGAAGATGATCCTCCTGGGCTCACAGAGGTTAAGGTCTGCGTTAGAAGAACCAAGGGTATGCCTTGGTTGCAATATGGGCAACCTAAAGACTAGGATGCACCAGCGTGATTCTGCGAGACCAGTAGCTCTGTGACAGCAACTCGTCATCTACCTACCATCTTGAGCCAATCGAGATACGTGAAGCGGAAAGGCGGAGAACTCCAAAAGACCATATACTTGTTATCTAGTTATGGTTGCGGATGGCCATAGGTTAGTGGGGGCATAGGGGGGCCTGCGTATAGTTCTCATTTTTCAAGGTGTGCCTTTCATTAGTTCAGGGAGGGATCAAGTGGGTCCATAGCCACTGGAAAAAAGACCATAGCATCTGCATCGAAAGATAACTTAAAGCTCCCGACCGAGTCCCGTGTTTCTTGATTTGCCCTGCCACGAGACTCGGGTCGCACATATAGAGGACATGTGCATCTAGACAGCGATAACGATCCACGACACATATACGTGGGGAAAGTCTAGGAACATATACCACTCTGGGTAGTGTGTCCTAGATTAGGGGCGTCGTTCGATAGGTAGCATAATCCCTAGTTGGACCTAGGTCGCTTAAACCGTAAATCCGAGAAACGTTCAATAGGTAGCATAATCCCTAGTTGGACCTAGGTGGCGTAAACCCTAGTTGAATCTAGAATGCGCTCGTTAGAAAACCCTAGATTAGATCTAGGTAATAAATAATAAATGTACACCTGAAACAACCACAATTGCCGGGATTGGGATCACGTTATTGTTTTATCAGTTTATATAGATTACTAGTTAGGTGGTGCAGAGATATAGAAATTAGAATAACAAGGTAGTAGCGAAGCAGAGAAAGTATAGAATTGCATCTAGTTTATCTTACCTTATCATATCTTATTCTAACCTTATGATTCCCGTCATCATGGAGTTGTCTTGTATTCAGTTAAATTCATGTCATGTTGCTTTTACCTGTTCACATGCTGAAAGTTGCTGAACTTACCAGACTTTATGTCTGACTCTGTTTTCTTTCGCTTTCTTGTCTTCCGTCCCCCCCCCCCCCCCAGGTTCGTAGGGAGGGAATATTACTACTTAGTCCAGTTTTCTTTCCAAGATGAAGATTAGTCGAAGTTTTGCTTGGATTCTCTTTTACATTGCTATGGCTGGCTCACACTACATTGGGGAATATAAATGTTATTTTATGCTTCTTTATTTTGTAAGACAAATATTCTGGTATTAGAAAACAATTGTTGTACAAAGTGTTTTATCAATAAAGTAAAGTTCTATTTTCCGCTGTTTTAATTTTGTATGTCTTGTAATTTATCTGTATCTTTTACCTATAACTCTCCACCGAAGTTAAGGCATTCCCTTTGTGAGTGACCTTAACGGATGTGGGGTGTTACACGTGGTATCAGAGCTGAAGGTTACCAGAGCAGATAAAAAGATTTGAAAAATTATTTTCAAAATGGATTTAAAGAAGCATTTTCAAAAGAAAAGTTTCGTTTTAAAGGCATATTCCCGAAAAGCCATATGCACTATCTTCTAATCCTCTGTTTGAATTCTTATCCCCTTCTTTCTTGAGTCTTCGGAGCTCCAGGCTTTCTGGGAGGTAACCTCATCGCGGCAAGGTTCTGTAGGCTTGATAAGACTACGATACCTATCGAAGGGCAAAGTAGTGCCCGACTCCCATCTATAGCCATAGTAGTTTCACCTGCAGATAGTTTTCTTTCAAGCTTTGTAAGGATTTCTGTGCGATGGAGGCAGCTTTCGAGAGACTTGTTAACATGATTACACGGGGATGGTAAAGATGAGAACAAGGGAGTTTGGCTAAGGAGCTCAACGCAAGGGTGAAAAATTCATGGATATAAACTCGACTCATGAAGAAAGAAGGAATTATAAAACCTAAGACGAGAGGAAGTATCTTTTCCATGGTATAATAGGGCATATAATTAAGGACAAGGGCAAGGACGAGGGACAGGATTTTCAGAAGGGCGAGTGCATGTTTTCACCACTAGAATATCTGAGAGAGAGGTAGTAATAGTCTCTGTTGGAATAGTTTAGCTTTTCATTTTGATCAACCAGTTAGTACTCTTTTGATCTTAGCACTTCGCATTTGTTCATATCTACTTTAATAGTTGAGTCTCTGCACCTTAGTACTTATATAGTAGAAGATCCCATTAGTGTCTCAAATCTAATCGGTGGTTCGGCCCGTTTACCTTTAGTTTGTAAGGATTTGAGATTAACTATATTAAGTTTTGAGTTTAAGCATAATGCTTATGTTTTTGGTTCCATGGGCTATGAGTTGATTCTAGGCATGGGTTGGTTGGCTAGTAATTCTGAAAGGAGGGTAGTTAGACTTTTGACTTGCCTTGGAAATACCCTCGAGATTCCGTGTAAAGAATCAGTTAGGCTGAGCTAGCTAGAATCGCTTAAATGCATTCATCGACGATTTGCAATCCGTTAGGGTAGTCCATGAGTACGCAGATGTGTTTGATTAGGTTAGGAGTTTACCCCTAAAACGCGGGATAGACTTCCGCATGTATCCAGTTGACAATGAAAAGCCAGCTATTCGATCAACGACAATTTTGGAAATGGAGGTAAAGAAGCTTCACAATCATGAAATTAATTAGATAAGGTACAGAATAGTGAAGCTCAAGAAGATGCGACTTAGAAGACTGAAGACTAGATACACGCATCATACCCTTTTTCTTAAGGGTACATCCTTGATTTTTTTAGGAATTTTATGCATACTTTCTTGCTTTTAAGGTATGTCCTCTAGGGCGTATCATCGATCCTTAGGCAGAAGCCAATGGATGCAAACATGTATTTGAAACATGTTATGATTGATGGTTGCAAATGGTTGCTCGTGGATGCATATACACACCATAGGCCCTAGAACGACTCTGTCACTTTCATATTGCATTCACATATATGTATTTGCTAAACGGGTTTAACTTGATATGTTATCATATGGATGTTGCATATGGATGAATGGCTATGCACACATGTAGTATTTACATAACTAGGGATGCTTGCATACATGATTGGGCGCATGGCACCGACAAAATTCGCATTAAGGAGGTCAACTGAATTAGTAGACCGCCTAATTTTGCATTAGATGAAGACATATACACACACTATGCATATGAACACGAAAACATTAGAAATCTTTTTAAGGACAATGAATGCCTGTGATTGAATGGTTGAGTAGATTGGTGATTGGATGGTAGGACACATTCTTCCTAACTTGGAGATTTCGGGGACGAAATCCTTTTAAGAGGGGGAGAATGTAACACCTCATAATTCTGTAACATTAAGTTTCACAAATTAAAGTATAACTAAATTTTAAAATAAGAATCAAGGGAAACAGGTTGCGCCATTGCGTTCGTCTCAAAAATCTGCTTGGAAACCAGTCCGAGTTTTCGAGAAACTGAGTCCATATGAGGGAGATATGACCCTCCGAAGTTTCAAGGAATTTCAGAAGAGAAAAACAACTCGAATTCGAATTCGAAATTCGAATTCAAACCCTAGCGTAGACTGGGCGGGAATTTTCCCGCCCAGGACCAGGTCGACTTGGGGGTCGACACTATGGTCAACCTCCCAGGGACCAGGTCGACCCTATGGTCGACCTGTGGGTCGACCTGGTGCTAAAACCCAGTTTTGAGCCTGGGTTCATTCTGATGTTTCTAGTCTCGTTTTCAGTCTAAATTCATCCGCCTAATCCTATATAAACATTCGCCTAGCCCCATTCTCTTTACACCATTTTATTCTCTCCTTATGCTGCCTCTGGAATAATTGTAATAAATAAATTAAAATAAAACACGAAGACTATTTCTTAAAGACTACGGCTAGGAATTGCATACTGGAGATTCAAATAAAGTTAAAGCTTCAAGGAGGGAAGCAAAGGCTAATTCAACGGCTTCGAGCAACGTCGCATGAATCACTTCAACGTTATCCTGTTATCCTTTTCTAAAACCGATCAATGTAAGTCAGTTACTTTTTAGATTTGAACGCCTAGATTTATTTGTGACATGTAATTAAATGGATATGAGAATTTTCTTTATCCTTTCGTTTGAATCTGTGTTTGTATATATCATTGGATCTGATTCAGGACTATTGTGGTTAAATTACCGATGAAACTATGCCTATGCCTATGACGTTGAAACTATTGTTAATGGCCTAAGACTCTGACTATGAACATAAGACTATTGCCTATGACCATGATTCATGACTATGAGATTATTGCCTATGACCAAGAACATAAGGTTATTGCCTACAACTATGAACATAATACTTTTATTTATGACTATGACCTTGAAAACTATTGTGATTAATTGCCTAGGACTATTTAGGATAATTTCCTAGGACTATTTTGGTTAATTATCCATGACTATTGTGGTTAATCGCCTATGATTCATAACTACTGGATTTCTACCTATGACCATGACTATGACTATGACTATTATGGTTAATTGCCTAAGACTATTATGGTTCATTGTTTAAGCCCATAACACTGTAGTTACAAACCATGTTGTACACCGAACTGGCATTTTGTTGGATCTCATACCTAGGGTGTGACATGCTTAGTTTATTCCTACTCACTATTATGTACACCAAAACCATCGGATCCATTATCCTTGTATTTGGCTCGCTTTTGTATGCCTATTCTTTTGTGTCAAATCTCATGTTTATCCTCTATTCGCTTTTTAGTTTCATTTCATGAGTATTTAGAAAACTTGTGAAATCATGGTATACATACATTATGAATGTGGGGTTATTTGGGTATAACATGAAATCTATATTATTTGGCATAATTTAGAGTATGTATTATAACATGACTATTAGATGCAAATTTGGGGTAATTTGACGTGAATTATAGAAGATGTAATTTGATATATTGAATCTAGCATTGACTAGTAAATTAAGCTTTAGGCATAAATCGTAAACTAGAGTATCAAATCTAGTTTTGACATGAACTGTAAATGGGAATACTAGATCTAAATTGGCAAAAAAACTGCAGGTTGGGTAAATCAAGATTGGGGCCTAGAATATAGGTATGTTAGTGGGCATGACAAATGAATATGATATAGGCCAAATTTGTTTAGAAGAATTTTTAGCAATTTACATATAGACAAAAAGGATAAATATGTAAATCTAGGAAAGACGAATATGCCTAACCCAAGGATAGATTGAGTTACAGTATAAGACTGCCCGGAATTGCCCGGCAAATCCAGCAACCATAACAATACCTATCTAATGTGGGTGGTTAGAGAATTGAGCCCAAAAGGACCCGAGGTTAGACTGAGTTTCGGTGTAAATCTGCCCGGAACCGACCGGCACATCCAGTGACAGCAAAAAAATCTGTCTAATGTGAGTGGTTGGTGCTTTAAATGAATAATTTAAAGCTAAGAAATAGTTAAGCTAGAATGGGAGGGTTAAGTCCATAGGAACACTTAACCAACTTAACAAGACAAGACTTATAGAGGTTAAATAACCGTTATAACACGTTGACTAGACAAGTGGGTGAGGTTAAGAAAAGGTTTAACCATTAAAACATGTTAACTAGACTCGAAGGTAGGGTTAACTAAAATACACTTAGCCAATTTAACATGTTAACTAGACTAGAAAGTGGAGTTAAGTAAACTTAGAACACTTAGCCATCATAGTGTGACAAATGAACAAGGTTAAGTTAAAACATGAAGGGACAATACTTAACCATTATAACATGTGAATTAAACAGATATTAGGGTTAAGTTAGCTAAGAGAACACTTAACCGTTATAACATGTTAGCTAAACAGGTGGGCAGGGTTAAGTTAAAAGGAACACTTAACCAATACAAGATGAAGGGGTGGGGTTAAGTAACAAGAAATACTTAACCAATATAACTTGATTTGTGGTAGGGTTAAGTCAACATGAACTACTGATAACACTTAACCAGTTTAACATGACAAATGAATGGGTTAAGTTAACTTGAAGTGACTAATGACACTTAAAGAATCCAACGTAACGAGAAGGAGAACTAAGTAATAAACCTTAGTTAAGAAGACTAAGTTGTAAACCTTAGTTAAGAAAGTTAACGATTCAGGAGACTAAGTTGTAAACCTTAGTTAAGAGAACTAAGTAGTAAATCTTAGTAGAACACGAGAAGGAGCGAACGTCCATCTGATCTTGAAGAAGGCTCCAACGAACTGGGTAACGAAGCACGCTGCTTCAAGGGGACGTGAGGGTACTCTTGGTATCCTTCTGTGAGGCTGCAGATGATCCTCCTGGGCTCATAGAGGTTAAGGTCTGCGTTAGAAGAACCAATGGTATGCCTTGGTTGCAATATAGGGCAACCTAAAGACTAGGATGGACCAGCGTGATTCGGCGAGACAAGTAGCACTGTGATAGGAACTCATCATCTACCTACCATCTTGAGTCAATCGAGATACATGAAGCGGAAAGGCGGAGAACTCCAAAAGACCGTATATTTGCTATCTAGTTATGGTTGCGGATGGCCATAGGTTAGTAGGGCATAAGGGGGCCTGCGTATAGTTCTCATTTTTCAAGGTGTGCCTTTCATTAGTTGAGGGAGGGATCGAGTGGGACCATAGCCACTGAAATAACAGACCTTAGCATCTACGTCGGCAGATAACTTAAAGCTCCCGACCGAGTCCCTTGTTTCTTGATTTTCCCTGCCACGAGACTCGGTCACACATATAGAGGACATGTGCATCTAGACAGCGATAATGATCCACGACACATACGTGGGGAAAGTCTAGGAACATATACCACTCTGGGTAGTGTGTCCTAGATTACGGGCGTCGTTCGATAGGTAGCATAATCCCTAGTTGGACCTAGGCCGCGTAAACCTTAAAATCCGAGAAACGTTCAATAGGTAGAATAATCCCTAGTTGGACCTAGGTGGCGTAAACCCTAGTTGAATCTAGAATGCGCTCGTTAGAAAACCCTAGATTAGATTTAGGTAATAAATAATAAATGTACACCTGAAACAACCACAATTGTGGGGATTGGGATCACGTTATTGTTTTATCAGTTTATACAGATTACTAGTTAGGTGGTGCAGAGATATAGAAATTAGAATAACAAGGTAGTAGCGAAGCAGAGAAAGTATAGAAATGCATCCACTTTATCTTACCTTATCATATCTTGTGCTAACCTTATGATTCCCGTCATCATGGTGTTGTCTTGTATTCAGTTAAATTCATGTCATGTTGCTTTTACCTATTCACATGCTGAAAGTTACTGAACTTACCAGACTTTATGTCTGACTCTATTTTCTTTCGCTTTCTTGTCTTCCGTTCCCCCTCCCCCCCCCCCCTCCCCCGGTTCGTAGGGAGGGAATATTACTACTTAGTACAATTTTCTTTCCAAGCTAAAGATTAGTCGAAGTTTTGCTTGGATTATCTTTTCCATTGCTATGGCTGGCTCACGCTACATTGGGGAATATAAACGTTATTTTATGCTTCTTTATTTTGTAAGTCATATATCATGGTATTAGAAAACAATTGTTGTACAAACTATTTTATCAATAAAGTAAAGTTCTATTTTCCGATGTTTTAATTTTGTCAGTCTTGTAATTTATCTGTATCTTTTACCTATAACTCTCCACCGAAGTTAAGGCATTCCTTCTGTGGGTGACCTTAACGGATGTGGGGTGTTACAGTTACGCCGTCGATCAAGCAAAAGACTAATTTCCAAATTATGAGACAAATCTAGTCATAACTTCCCATTTATATAATGATTTGCTAAATGGGTCACACGTCAACTTGGGCAGTTCAAATATAGATTCCTGAACTCAAAACTCAACATTAAGAAAAAGAGATTTACTGCAAAATCTCCAAAGTCAGTGTAACATCCCATATTTCCGTACAATTTAAGCTGACAATTAACTATCATAGTCAACCCAAATTATACAGAAAAGCATAGATTTAGAGAAAGAAGTTAGAGGGTGAGAGAAAGAAAAGATAGAAGAATTAGAATAGAAGAATAAGAAGAAGAACCACACAGTGGCTCACATGCAGCGGAATAAAATATAATACAGAAAGAACTTTATTGAGAGCTTGAAATAATAATTATAATCATCAGAGTACAACAATCAAAACAATCTGGACAGTTATAACAACCTGTCCTCAAATATAACACATAGCAGAATAATACTATATATATATATCATACGTTTGAACTCCTCCAGCTCGCCTCTGAGTTTCACAACATCCGATAACTGAACCTAAAAAGACTCGGTCTAACCTTAGCATTACAAATGCCGTAGATCAGTTTAGTGAACCAGCATGAGAAAAACTCACTAATTTTAAATAACATTCATATTGCTTAACTTTAGAAAATTCTTTTGGAAGAAAAGGATAATAGTAAAACTAGCCCACACATAAACATGACGGTTTTTACCTTACTATAACCCAAACCATTTTTGATACAAAAATCCGGTGATATTATGATAGTGTCTATATCAAGTAAATAACCAAATAGTAGAACACCTGCATCTCACGCTTCACATACATAGTATATAATCAAAAGCCGTGGGATCTTATTGGAGATTGGATTCCAACTATGACAAGGTATGGGACCACCTTCTGATCAGTGTACTCTAAAGGGGATACACTAAGGTTCAACAAGAACATTTTGTAACCTGGTCACACATTACCGTTCACTCATTCAGGTTGAGTGGACCGAATGTATTATCACCCGATGGTTTTTAGGTCCCGCCATCATTCCTCTGAGATACAAAATCGAAAGAAGAACAAATGAGGATTTTCTCTAGATTGATGATAATACACCGTGCTTGGGTTCGACCCAACTAGCCATGCTACCTGCCCGATTTTTGACATTTCCCAGTTGATGAGGCTTGAGGCCACGTTTGTCTTCTAGAGCAACATGCCACCATTTACTTTGATTGCCATATCGTCAAACCCACCAAATCAAAAATTGATTTCCCAAAAAATAATACGGGTATAAAGCTAAGAAAGATGAATTTCTCCACCACCAAAACGTAAATACGTTTGAGATAATCGACCCGTAATCTATTAGGTATACTATGTCAGACATTCATCCATACAAGTCATCCAGGAACATGATGAACTGAAGGCACCCTCCTATCACATCCAAAGGATTAATAGAGAGAAGTCCTTGCAATCCGCAAAATCTTAACCACGACCGAATCACGTCAGAATACCTCTGGTTGTACTTCTAGAGAATATTCGACAAGTAACCCTTCCGCTTATGAAGATCCACGGTCTTCAAATGCTCCATCTTGATCATCATTTTTCGTGTTTTCGTATTTGCAGGTTGGAATGGTTTTCGAATATAAATTCGATCCCGGTCTTTCCGTACCAATAATCGTATTGGCCAGCTTTGATATTCGGTTATTTAACTTTCAAATAAACAACCATTCATCCATAAAAAGAAAATGAATTCACGGATAAATATCTAGCATCATTTGGCCTCTTTAATTAACCATCGGTTAACTAAACTTCTAAAATCTTCAAGTCTTTCTACATTCGGAAAATATTTTCATTTCTATTCCACTATTAAATTTAAACACGATCTTTAAAACCATTAACGCTCATTAACCTACTTCGTTTATATAATCCTTGCTATGGAACCTGATCATTCCTTAGTCAATAATGAAGTCAGTCAAGTTGGGATATAATTACCTCTCAAACCTTAACTAAACAATATTATTAACTTAGAAATAGACAGTTCACAACTTCGAATACCAACATTTACTCTCGTAACCCTCGGATTTAGTTTAAACTCTACTTCTTTAACGGAAATAACATCGATAGTCTTATAATTCACGCTTTCAAAATATTTAAATTTAAAATACACTTTTATTTTGATAATCTGGATAAACAAATAAACAAATACTAAAATAAATCATTAAATCTATTTACTTCACCATTTACTCCTATTAAAATAGTGAATCTTTCTTTAAAGGTCATCAAAATAATAATCGACTTTAAAATAGTCAACTCAAAGCATTGTTAATTTATTAACCAATTCCAATTAACTAATATAATCAATTTAAACAAATTTCATTTAGGTCATTACTTACTTTTATAAACCACGCTATAACTCGTTTCATTAGTTTGAAACATTTACAAATCTTATTTATAAGAATTTGGTTTTCAAAACCTGTTTTATAAACACATCTCCATTTATAACTATTTTTATCGACGGTATTAAAGAGGCAAATGTTTACTAAAGTACCAAACCGTGAAATATCAATCGATTCCACATTCAATAACAATATATAATCATATTGATAAACATTACCAATAACAATGACGAATCTGGTTTGATTCCTCCAACCTATCATTCCCTTCATCAAAATGGGTTACCTCAATTTCATAATGGCAATGTATATTTATTCATCACAATAAACAAAAATAAATAGTTTAACAAATATTGGTCAACAATCAATTAACAACATCCATTCAAGTATCCAATTATTTATTAAATGCGTTTATATTATTATAAACATAACCAACAAGGTAAGTTACCTAGTTTGGAATATAATTATTAAAATATTGATTAAATTTGATTAAATTAAACAAACGTTGATTTAATTAATGAATATTAATGATATTCAACATTCATGCTGTAACACCCCACGTCCATTAATGTAACTCTCAAAGGGAATGCATTAACTTTCATGGAGTATTATTGGTGTATAGAACAGAATATAACAAGACAGATACATATATTGGTACTTGAAAATTTTAAAACAACTTCTATTGCAGCGGAGAAATAGTTTGATTACAACAACATCATAAACCAAGTAAACTTAATATCCATCTTGATAAATTGTTTTCTGAGTACATAAAGTGAAAAGCATAACCCCAACACAAGTAGCCATAAAAGAGATGAGTTGAACTTTACTTTCAGCAATCCAAGCACTTCTTAAAGAAAGAGATCCAAATCAAGCTCCACTAGCACTAGTCCCACCCTGAGAACCTAGGGGGAGGGGGAAGGAAGGAAAGAGGCGAAAACAAGGGGGTCAGACATAAAGTCTGGCGAATACAATAAGTTTAACAATATAATTATTAAAGTAATTAGGATAAGGCATAAACTGGTAAAACAAGGTATGACTGTGAGGGAAGTGGGCAAGGCAAAACAAACAATAGGAATATTCTGGCATTAATCTCGTTCCTAATCACTATAGGATAATTAATATACTATACCAGTGCTAATTACACCGCACCATTACTAGTCCTATACTGGAAGTTGATCTCTCTTACTAATCGTAATAATAATAATTATAATAATGGTAGTTTCGTGTACTCCTAGCCGCTATCGTAGGTGTCGCCTGCTCCTACCTCCACTAGTTGTACCCACTACACTCCCCAGTCTAATTACAACATTTATTCATAATATGGTAGTTTCTTGTACTCCTAGCTGTTGTCATAAGTGCCGCTTGCCCATATCTCCACTTGTTGTACCCACTACCTTCCCCATTCGATCATCTCCCTAACTCGTAGATACCCGTGTTGGACTTGCGTTGCCACTGCTAACCTGTTTTGACCTCTTACAATCAAACCCAGTAAGCGTGCCTCATCCTCGATCTAGATCGAGCTCACTAGATACTAAATGGGTTACTGGTTTGAAAAGGGTCCCCAAATTTGACACAAGCTTTCCACTTATGCTTGGCCCCGACTAGGATTTCCCACTTAAACCCCTCTTATTCATGTCTTACATGTTTCAACTTGGTTAAGTGTTTATAATTATATCCCACATGTCACCCATATTACCCACTTATCAAATCAACATGTGTTATTGGTTAAGCTTGTCTCAACCCTATCCACTTATATATTATTGGTTAAGTTGGTCTTAAACCTATCCACTTATATATTATTGGTTAAGTTGGTCTTAACCCTATCCACTTATATATTATTGGTTAAGTTTGCCTTAACCCTATCCACTTATATATTATTGTTTAAGTTGGCCTTAACCCTATCCACTTATATATTATTGGTTAAGTTGTTCTTAACCCTATCCACTTATATATTATTGGTTAAGTTGGTCTTAAACCTATCCACTTATATATTATTGGTTAAGTTTGTCTTAACCCTATCCACTTATATATTATTGGTAAAGTTGGTCTTAACCCTGTCCACTTAAATATTATACTTAGATTAAGTACATCTTATTTCACAGATACATTGGTCAAGAGAATAACTCCCTAAGTATCAACCCCGAAGACCGAAATCAACATCAGGTTGGTACTTAGAGAATTACTCAACTCAACCAAACTTCTGTTTGTCATTCATTTTCGTCTTTGATCAACATTAATTAATTATTAATGCACATACCTCTCACATTAAGTCGATTGCTTGTGGCCGCTGGATATGCCGGGCGGTTCCGGGCAGACTTCCGCCACAAGCCAGACTTAACCTCGTGTCCAAGTATCTTTAATTATGCCTTTGACCTCTCATATTAGACTACCGTTTGTGATTGCTGGATTTGCCGGGCGAGTCCGAGCAGTCTTATACCACAAATGAGTCTAACCTCGTGTCTTAGGCATTTGTTATGCATTTAATTTATGCCTTTGACCTCTCACATTAGACTACCGTTTGTGGTTGCTGGATTTGCCGGGCAGGTCTGGGCAGTCATACACCACGAACGAGTCTAACCTCGTGTCTTAGGCATTTATTGTTACACATTATTATTCAACTTCAATTTGAATTAATATCCCTATTTCAAATTGCCAATAACTTCCAATTTTAATCCATGTCCATAGTTGTTCACCTAAATTATGTCCATACTTTTTAGGTATATAAACTATACCAATTAATGTCTCAAATTAATTATATGCCTTTAAGGCCATTTCATGCCAATTCACAATTTTGCAAAATTAATATTTTCCCATTGTCCCCACGCTATTCGTACGTTTTAATATGACATATGTTAGACTCCAAATAGTCTAACTTATAAAAAGGAAAGCAACAACACAACTTGCATAACACATAAAATAGATCTAAGAATCATAACATAAGTTTGCATAGCCAATAACTTGCATAGGCAATGGATATACATAAATTTGCATAAACTATCATGGATCTAAATATAGATCTAAACATGTAATCGTGAACTTGCATATATGGATATGGTTTTCCTATAACTTGCATATGAATTCCATTCAAAATAGCATATGATTCACATACAAAACTAGCATAGGCAATGGGCATATAGAACATAAATTTGCATAACTATGTACTGTCATGGATCTAAATATAGATCTAAACATAAAAATGTGAACTTGCATATGGATCTAAACATGTAAATTAATGTCACATGTTTGCATATAAACTAGCATATGTATATACATGATTCACATATGAACTTGTGTATAATCCACCTACAGACTTGCATAAGATTCATATATAATTTAACATCCCAAACTTACATAAGATTCGCATATGCTTTAACATACTAAACTTGCATAAGATTCACATATGTTTTAACATCCCAAACTTGCATAAGATTCATAAACTAGCACAGATTTGCATAGAATGAATCAAGTTAAACATGTACAATTGGACATATGAAATAGATCCACAATAACAAAACTGTCAACGATAACATCACATGATTCAATAGTCATATTCTCATAATCCCAGTTATAACTTATCACAATTAAATTAATTAATTATCTTGTGAAATAAATCATAATCACAAATAAAAGAACTGTCTTGTTTTTCTAGGATCTATATTATGAAACTGAATTGCTCGCCTTTGATGTAGACTAATTGTTATTCTAATTTAGATTAGATTTGATTTTGATTCATGCTTCTATCTTTCTTTTGAGTTAAAAGAGAACGGCTGCTATTCTTGGTTCATCATTGATAGCATGGCGACTCTTGGTATGAATTAGTGTGATTTTAGGTTGAGGGTTAGGTTGCTTATATAGAATTTTAATTAATTAAGAGCCGTCAGATTAACCTAGAAGCAATCAAGACCATCCAGACAAAATAGAATAACCATCTCAGCCCTAATGAACTCAACAGTGAGTCAACAGATCATCATATTTTAGATCTGCTCGAGGGGGGGGGGGGAGGTCGACCCCCAGGTCGACCTGCATATAGGGAGGTCGACCCCTTGGTCGCCCTGTACATAGGGAAGTTGACCCCGTGGTCGACCTAGCCTGGGGTAGGTCGACCCCCAGGTCAACCTGCTTTGGTATTTAATTTTCTGAATTGTTTTATATAAATTTCTGAAAGTTCTGAGGGCCATAACTTCTTCATACGAAGTCCGATTTTCGAAAACCTTGACTCTATTCCAAGAAGAATTTCGAGACGAACACAATGGCGTAACCCGTTTCCCTTAATTATCACTTTAACAATTTAGTATTCTTAAATTTTTTAATCTAAATATTTAAAATCGCGAGGTGTTACATTCTCCCCTCCTTAATGGATTTCGCCCCCGAAATCTCCAAATTAAGGAGAATGTATATCCTAACATCCAATCATCCATCTACTCAACCATCAAACATAGGCATCCTTTGTCCTTACAAGATTTCTAATGCCGTATGAACATATGCAAAAAGTGTGTGTACATGATCCTTATCCAATGCAAAAATAAGGCGGTCCACTGATTCAGTTGACCTCCTTAATGCAAATTGTGATAGTGTCATGCATCCATTATGTATGTGAAAGAATCCTAATGATACATATTACTTTTACATGTGTGCACAACCATTCATCAAAATGAAGCATCCATATGATAACACAACCATTATACATCCATTAATTTAAATATGCACACACATTTATATGCAGTACGAAAGTGATTGAGCCAATCTAGTGCCTAATGTGTGTGTACATGCATCCACGAGCAACCACTAGCAACCACTTGCATCTATTTGCATCCACCAAACATAACATGTCTCAAATACATGTTTACAACCATAGGGTTTTTCCTAACTAAGGATCGAAGATATCATCGCAAAAACATATTAAACGATAGGACAAGTATCAACAAAGTGGTAGAGAAAGGAGAAGTTAAAAACAAACCCTCAAAAAGGAAAGGGTACAGCGTATTCATCTTGTCTTTGGCCTCCCAAGTCGCGTCTCCTTGATCATCTCCCCATTGCACTTCGACCAACTTGACCTCTTTGTTGTGTATCTTTTATACCTTCGACCCAAAGATGCATGTCGGAGCTCGTCTAATGGTGGCATTTCACTCTACTTCCACTCCTCTAAGCATGTTCGTCTCCACTACTTCCACGGTATCTTGTAACACTTCTGCAAATGCGATACGTGAAACACGTCGGGAACACTACTAAGCTCGTTGCCTCTTCTCATGTCCCTCCAAAATCTAGGATACATAACCTCAAAAGATCTTCAAGGATTTTATTCTCCTCTTTCTGTCCGTCCATCCGTCTGTGGATGATGAACGATGCTCGAACTTGCGGCCTCTTACATATAACCTTTTCCTTTTGCATTGAAAACTGCTCCAAGCCCTGTCCTGTAAGCACCGGTATACACTGCAAATGGCTGACTTCCATCTGGCAAAACTAAAACTGGAGTTGTCGTCAAAGCCCTCTCAAATGCTGGAAAGCATTGTCACAGTCAACATCCCACGCAAAAGTCAAGCTCTTCTTCGTTAACCGAGTAAGTGGGGCTGATATCTTCGTGAAGTCCTTAATGAACTTCCTATAATAGCCAGCCAGCCCCAAAAAGCTTCTTACTTCTGTTGCGTTCTTAGGAATCTTCCAATCTTGGATAGCCACCACCTTTACGAGATCCACAACTATCCTATCCTTAGAGACCACGTGTCCTAAGAACCTCACTTCTTTTCTCCAAAAATGGCACTTGGAGAACTTAGGTTTGAGTTGATGCACTCGTAGGGTCTCTAAGACTTCCCTTTGATGCAAGGTATGCTCTTCCTCGCTTCTAGAGAAAATCAAGATATCATCCACAAAGACTACCACAAACTTGTTTATGAACTCCCTGTACACCCTACTTATTAAGTCAACGTAGTATGCAGGTGCATTCGTCAAACCAAACGACATGACAAGCCACTCGAAGAAACTATCAGGAGTTCTAAATGCAGTCTTATCTATGTTGTCTCCAGCCACCCTTAGCTGACGAAATCCTGTAGCCAAATCCAATTGCGAGAAAATCGAATCACCCACCAACTTATTGAATAAATCATCTATCCTCGGCAATGGGTGTCTGTTCTTCTTTGTGAGCTTGTTCAGCTCTCTATAGTCGACGCACAATCTAAGTGAACCATCAGCCTTCGTAGCAAAAACAACTGGAGCACCCCATTCTGAAATATTTCTTCTTATGAAACCCTTCTCAAACAACTCCTTTGCTTACTGAGTTCTCTTTTCTTTCTCAGAGCCATGTGGCGCACCGGTAATGCAACTGGCTTTGCATTATTTACAATGTATATACGAAAGTCTATCTCGCTCCTCGGGTTAAACCCCGAACTTCATCGGAGACGTCACCATATTCACGGACCACACAAACATATTCCAAATCATCATTGGATGTGTCAAGAGATTCTAGGTAGCTAAGAATCACCGGACCTCTAGGGTCACAATAAATATCAAGGGTCTTTCCACATCGAGTCAATAATCTAACTACCCTTCATTCAGAATCTAGGATGGCACCGTATCTGGCTAGCCAATCCGTGCCTAGAATCAAGCCATAGCCTGTGAAGCCAAGAACGAAGGCATTACATTCAAACCCAATGCCCAAGACACTCTCAAATCCCGGCAAATCATCGAATGATGAGCCGAACCACCAATAGGATTTGAGACTACTATGGGATCCATAACTAGACTAGTATTTAGGTGCAGTGTTTCAACTAACGAAGCAGATACAAACGAGTGTGAAGTGCCAGAATCAAACAAAGTACGAACAGGATGATCAAACAGAAAAAAACGTTCAATAGAAATGTTTCTACCTCTATCAGGTATGCCAGCAGTGAGGGAATGCGTCTGCCGTCCAGAAGATCCTTTACTTTGTCCTTACCTTTGCCTTTTGCTTCTTTGGACGATCCAAATAAGATGTCCTGTTTCTCCGTAACGATAACAACTAGTCTTCCTTTTCTTTCTAACGTCTTTATTTAAGTAGTCAGATATTTCACAAGTGTGGCCCTTCCTTTTCTCTTGGCCCCTTGTTATCCTTACCGCCTTTCTTTGGCTCTATTTTCTTATCATGTGTCCTATCCATGTATCTCCTCTATATCCTCCATTCGTGACCTCCCACCAAAATGAGGCTTCGTCCTTTATTAACCAAGAAACTAATTGAACCTTCCTCCCAATGTCTATCTTCAGGGTATGAACAAGTCCTCCACTTCCTTCTGGCTTTGACAAATGTCCCAGTCCCATGAATTGGTTTTTCCGCCCATCGTACGGAAGTTCTTACATATCATAGGAACAGCATCTATACGTGGAGGAAGAAATTCAAAAAGGAAAGAGGAATAGATTCAGAATGGAGAATCAAAGGAAAGATATATGGCTCTTGGGGGTTATGTTTTTAAAACAAACTTTTCTCTTGAAAATACTCTCCTTAAAACATATTTTTGAAAGTATTTCTTTACAAAATGCTTTTGAAAAACAAATTTTCAAAATCTCATATCTGTTCTGCTAACCTTCAGCTCTGATACCACTTGTAACACCCCACGTCCATTAATGTCACCCTCAAAGGGAATGCATTAACTTTCATGGAGTATTATTGGTGTATAGAACAGAATATAATAAGACAGATACATATATTTGTACTTGAAAATTTTAAAACAACTTTTATTGCAGCGGAGAAATAGTTTGATTACAACAATATCATAAACCAAGTACACTTAGTATCCATCTTGACAAACTGTTTTCTGAGTACATAAAGTGAAAAGCAAAACCCCAACACAAGTAGCCATAAAAGATATGAGCTGAACTTTACTTTCAGCAATCCAAGCACTTCCAAAAGAAAGAGATCCAAATCAAGCTCCACTAGCACTAGTCCCACCCTGAGAACCTGGGGGGAAAGGGAGGAAAGAGGCGAAAACAAGGGGGTCAGACATAAAGTCCAGCAAGTACAATAACTTTAACAATATAATTATTAAAGTAATTAGGATAAGGCATAAACTGGTAAAACAAGGTATGACTGTGAAGCAAGTGGGCAAGGCAAAACAAACAATAGGAATACTCTGGCGTTAATCTCGTTCCTAATCACTATAGGATAATTACTATACTGCACCAATGCTGATTACACCGCACCATTACTAGTCCGATACTGGAAGTTGATCCCTCTTACTAATCGTAATAATGATAATTATAATAATGGTAGTTTCGTGTACTCATAGCTGCTATCGTATGTGCCGCCTGCTTCTACCTCCACTAGTTGTACCCACTTCCCTCCCTAGTCTAATTACAACATTTATTCGTAATATGGTAGTTTCTTGTACTTCTAGCTGCTGTCATAGGTGTCGCCTGCCCCTATCTCCGCTAGTCATACCCACTACCTTCCCCATTCGATCGGCTCCCTAACTCGTAGATACTTGTGCTGGTCCCACAGTGGAGTGTATCACTCCCCAAAGTGGGAACCCGATACGACTAGAGATGCACAACATATATCTACACGATGCAACAACGTCTTACCTACCATCCCGGGCCTACGGACGCACATGATCCCATTGGACTTGCGTTGCCACCGCTAACCCGTTTTGACCTCTTACAATCAAACCCAGTAAGCGTGTCCCGTCCTCGATCTAGATCGAGCTCACCAGATACTAAATGGGTCACTGGTTTGAAAAGGGTCCCCACATTTGACACAAGCTTTCCACCTATGCTTGGTCCCCACTAGGATTTCCCACTTAACCCCCTCTTATTCATGTCTTTTCACATGTTTCAACTTGGTTAAGTGTTTATAATTGTATCACACATGTCACCCATGTTACCCACTTATCAAATCAGCATGTGCTATAGGTTAAGCTTGTCTCAACCCTATCCACTTATATATTATTGGTTTAGTTGGTCTTAAACCTATCCACTTATATATTATTGGTTAAGTTGGTCTTAACCCTAACCACTTATATATTATTGGTTAAGCTTGTCTTAACCCTATCCACTTGTATATTATTGGTTAAGTTTGTCTTAACCCTATCCACTTATATATTATTGGTTAAGTTGGTCTTAACCCTATCCACTTATATATTATTGGTTAAGTTGGTCTTAACCCTATCCACTTATATATTATTGGTTAAGTTTGTCTTAACCCTATCCACTTATATATTATTAGTTGATTTTGTCTTATGCCTATCCACTTATATATTATTGGTTAACTTGGTCTTAACACTATCCACTTATATATTATACTTAGATTAAGTAAATCTTAGTTCACAGATACAATGGTTGAGAGAATAACTCCCTAAGTATCAACCCCAAAGACCGAAATCAACATCAGGTTGGTACTCAGAGAATTACTCAACTTAACCAAACTTTTGTTTGTCATTCATATTCGTCTTTGACCAGCATTAATTAATTATTAATGCACAGACCTCTCACATTAAATCGATTGCTTGTGGCCGCTGGATATGTCGGGCGGTTCCGGGCAGACTTCCAGCACAAGCCGGACTTAAGCTCATGTCTATCTTTGATTATGCCTTTGACCTCTCACATTAGACTACTGTTTGTGGTTGCTGGATTTGCCGGGCGGGTCTGGGTAGTCTTATACCACAAACGAGTCTAACCTTGTGTCTTAGGCATTTATTACACATTTAATTTATGCCTTTGACCTCTCACATTAGACTACCGTTTGTGGTTGCTGGATTTGCCGGGCGGGTCCGGGCAGTCTTACACCACAAACGAGTCTAACCTCGTGTCTTAGGCATTTATTATTACACATTATTATTCAACTTCAATTTTAATTAATATCCCTATTTTAAATTGCAAATAACTTCCAATTTTAATCCATGTCCATAATTGTTCACCTAAATTATGTCCATACTTTTTAGGTATATAAATTATACCAATTAATGTCTCAAATTAATTATGTGTCTTTAAGGCCATTTCATGCCAATTCACAATTTTGCAAAATTAATATTTTCCCATTGTCCCCATGCTATTCGTACGTTTTAATATGACATAGGTTAGACTCGCAAATAGTCTAACTTATAAAAAGAAAAGCAACATCACAACTTGCATAACACATAAATAGATCTAAGAATCATAACATAAGTTTGCATAGCCAATAACTTGCATAGGCATTGGATATACATAAATTTGCATAAACTATCATGGATCTAAATATAGATCTAAACATGTAATCGTGAACTTGCATATATGGATATGGTTTTCCTATAACTTGCATATGAATTCCATTCAAACCAGCATATGATTCACATACAAAACTAGCATAGGCAATGGGCATATAGAACATAAATTTGCATAACTATGTACTGTCATGGATCTAAATATAAAAATGTGAACTTGCATATGGATCTAAACATGTAAATTAATGTCACATCTTTGCATATAAACTAGCATATGTATATACATTATTCACATATGAACTTGTGTATAATCCACCTACAGACTTGCATAAGATTCATATATAATTTAACATCCCAAACTTACATAAGATTCGCATATGCTTTAACATCCTAAACTTGCAAAAGATTCACATATGTTTTAACATCCCAAACTTGCATAAGATTCATAAACTAGCACAAATTTGCATAAAATGAATCAAGTTAAACATGTACAATTGGACATATGAAATAGATCCTCAATAACAAAATTGTCAACGATAACATCACATGATTCAATAGTCATATTCTCATAATCCCAATTATAACTCATTAAAATTAAATTAATTAATTATCTTGTGAAAGAAATTATACTCACAAACAAAAGAACAGTCTTGTTTTTCTGAGATCTGTATTCTGAAATTGAATTGCTCGCCTTTGATGTAGACTAATTGTTATTCTAATTTAGATTAGATTTGATTTTGATTCTTGCTTCTATCTTGCTTTTGAGTTGAAAGAGAACGGCGGCTATTCTAGGTTCATCATTGACAGTATGGCGGCTCTTGGTATGAATTAGTGTGATTTTAGGTTGAGGGTTGGGTTGCTTATATAGAATTTTAATTAATCAAGAGCCGTCAGATTAACCTAGAAGTAATCAAGACCACCCAGGCAAGATAGAATAACCACCTCGGCCCTAATGACTCAGCAATGAGTCAAAACATCATCATATTTTAGATCTGTTCGGGGAGTAGGTCGACCCCCAGGTCGGCCTGCATATAGGGAGATCGACCTATATATAGGGAGGTCGAAGCCCTGGTCGACCCCCTGGTCGACCTGGCCTGGGGTAGGTCGACCCCCAGGTCGACCTGCTTTGGTATTTATTTTTCTGAATTGTTTTATATAAATTTCTGGAAGTTCTGAGGTCCATAACTTCTTCATACGAAGTCCGATTTTCGAAAACTTGGACTCTATTCCAAGCATAATTTCGAGGCGAATGCAATGGTGTAACCCATTTCCCTTAATTCTCACCTTACCAATTAAGTATTCTTAAATTTGTTAATTTAAATATTTAAAATCACTGAGCGTTACACATGTAAACAGTCATCAAACCATCAATCATTATCACACATTGCACATAATATAAACACCCGGCTTATAAAAATATAAGCGGGATAAACTGAGTGAGTAGAACTCACCTTGGTTATCGTCATTTGTTTAAATGGTCCGTTTTTAGTCAAATTAAACATGCATTTAATTTGATTAAAATCTCCAACAACTTTCATTTCTGTCCAAACTGGCTCCAACATGAAGTACTTGTCAAGATGTTACTATCATTCCATGTTTTGTCATATTCTGCCAAAATATGGCCATGTTATACAAATTACAAGTCATGGTTTTATTAAATAATTTAATAAATTAATTAATTAAATATATACGTGTTAATTACTCAAATAGTTTAATCATCCCGTTTAATTTTTGATAATTCACGTAGTATAATAAGGGTCAAGCACAAAAAACCATTCTGCCTACATGCGTTATATAAACAAAACAATGCTTGGCCATGTTGACTTATGTATACATATTTGGGAATATTTAAATGGTCGTATTTTAATCAGTGACGTTAATAAATTGGGCCATGTTGATAAATTGGCCCATATTATTATCAGGACATATATATAATAAAACGGTAAGTAGCCACAATAACGATTTGGCCACAAAAAACTAGATTAATTTATTTTGTACGGACGACCACATAAGATACAATTAGGCGCGTTTAAATATAAGATTAGGCAATATTTAATTTGGCACTAAATAACTATTTAGGCAACGTTAAATTCAATTAGGCAAATAAAGTGATTGGGCAAGTTGATAAATCACTGTTCACGTTTCTTCTCCTTTTCTGTTTTTCGAACTGCCACGCTATTCCTTCCTTTTCAAACCACTACTGCCTACCATACCAACTCCATGCCATCGCTCTTGCACTCCCACATGACGTTTCCCTTTTACTGACTCACCGTTGAAAAACTGGAGCACCGCCGCAGCTACCCTAGCCGACCCCTCTCCATAACTCCACGGCTTCACTCATGCTCGGCAAACCTCCTTCCATGTTCATCAACAACAAACCTACGTCCTATCGTATCAATTCACCAGTCTCGAAAACAATGCCCCAATGATCGCCTCCTTCCTTCAATAAGAGTCGAACCCTGCTGCTGATCCTATGGCCACCGAACTGCCATCCATCTTCACTGTCCGACTCACTCATACCACACCACAAGGTCCCTCACATTTTAGACCATCTCCACCGGAACATCGCACCAACTCCATTGCATCTCCACGTCCTCCTGAACATACCTCTTCGGTCCTGACGCCAAAACAATAAACTGCATGAACTTCGAATACCCACTACTTGACCCTAATATCTAATATGTTGGGCTGAGCAGGTTTTGATTTTTTTCTTGAATGAAGCTTGTCGTTGCTCTTTCTATAAGAGGCTTGCGGTTTTAATTCAAGGGTGAAGCAGATACTTTTGGTTGCTGGAAGGAGGGGATTATTTCGTTTCCATTTTGTTGTGAGGAAAGGTTTTGCTCTGTTCTAATTTACAAAACAATTAGAAAAGAGAAGATAAATCTTGCCGTGTACATTTGCTTGAAGAAGACAATGGGAAGTTAGTTTTACTTCTTGCATGTTGGTTGCTGAACAAAATGGTATGCAGTGGTTATACATATAAGAAAAAAAGGATGGGGATAAGAACAACTTCTTTTCTTTCATTTCAGCAAAATTAGCGTGTCACAGAATAGGTTTGTTGAGATTTTTGTCTTCCTTTTCAGTGGATAAATAGTGTACAAATATTTTTTTCCCTTAGGTCAGTTGGGCTATTTTTATACGTTTTTGGGTAGGTTAATATTTAGGGTTGGTATTATATAAGGCAGATTTTATAACGTAGTAGCACTATTTAACGTCGACCGCTGTAATTTGCATCGACATACACACAAACTACAATAGTGACGAAAATGGACGTACTAATATGTTTTGACATTATGAACCTAAAAAAATTTGTTTCCTAGAGAACGGAGGTCGTTTGAAAAATGACTATATTTCAAAAGCTTATATAATATTGATAAATAATATATAATTCCAAAAAAAATCCATAATAAATTATTATTCTATATCTCCATATGAAATCGTATACAGCTTCAAAATATACCAATATAGATTTTAACTCAATATTTAAAATCTTAGGTTAAACGATATTCAAATTATATGGAAATTCCTTTATATTTTTTAATTATATAGTTATAATTTATTAATGATTCCATAACGACTATTTGAAAATTTAATTTGGACATAACTTACAATCTTTAAACTGAAATCTTGATTTTTCTCTTTAATTAGAAAATTATCATCTAATAGATTCAACTTTTCCTTGTTTCACTAAAATCCGACTTATATCGAATTCTATATATTCAATTAAAATTCAAAATTCAATATTATGAATACCATGTTGTTACGAGCTCATTTTAATTATATTATAAGTTTATACGTTCAAACTACATTTTTTATAATTCGGCATAAAAATCCGTTAATATTATCAAATTAAAACAGATTTAAATATTTGTGATTAACATTCAAAAGTCTGGGACGTTACATTCTTCCCCCTTAAAAGATTTTCACCCCCGAAATTATAAGGTAATAAGAATGCTTCGAACCCAACTATTTTAAAATAATTATTTTTGAATTATCATCAAAACAAATTCAAACTCATAAGATTTTCAAAAAAATTCGCCAACACCACCTCTGCGTGGTTCCATTGGTACAACTACGACCGCAACTCTAGGCCTCAACTTCATCGAAGGAAAACCAAAAAGCCAAATGCCTACCCAATTCAAGGGTAAAAATCAATCATCAACCAATAATATTAAGGTTTACCTATTTGTCGGGTGACTCAATTTTCAATTTCGATGTGAGGCACTAACAACTCTTCATCTACTACTACCCTGTACTTCAATATATGTAACACCCCGGATTTTTTTGAATAATCGAATTAACTAAAATAAAGAATAATTAATATCTGATGTGAGAATTAAAGGAATGGGTTTGCGCCATCGTGTTCGTCTCGGAATTTTGGTTGAAATAGAGTCCGAGTTTGCGGGAAACGAGTACTAGATGAAGGAGTTATGGACGAACGAAGTGTGGTGGCAAAAGAAAAAAAGGGGATTGCACTGGCGCACTTGGGAGGTGCGCCAGTACAAATTTGCACAAGCGCACCTGCCAAGTGCACCCAGGCCGATGCAAAAGCCTGCACAACTTTCTAGTTCAGGTTGACCCATGTTGTTGAGTCCTTTCAAACTCCTTGCTGAGTCATTAGGGCTGACTCATCACCCGATCATGATTGGATGGTTTTGATTAACCCTAAGATCATCCGACGGCTTAAAATAATTCAAAACTCTATAAAAAAGACCCATAGACTCAAACCCTAAATCAGAATTAAAACTGAAATTATGGCCATTATGTTGTTGTCTTGAACCCTAGAGCACCCGCCACCAAAATTAAGAGGAAGAACAGCAACTAAATCAAAACTATTCAACCCTAACAGCCAATCTTCTTCAAAGGAGAGCTAATTTAACTCCAGAAATCAGAAAACTCAAGACTGCTTTTGAGTTGTGAGTTCGATAGTTTTAACAAGATAATTAGTAATTTAATCGGATTAAGATATAATGTGGATTGTATGGATGTGATATGAAGTATTGATTGCATGTTGTAATTATGTTGTAGGATTGTGATTGAAATATCTATGACGTTATGTTGTGATGCTATCATTTATGATGTAAAGTTATGTTGCAACCATTCATGTTGTAATTTTATATACAATCAAATCATCATGTTTCTTATGCTAGTTTGTTATATTGATTCATATGATAAATCATATGTAGGCAAGTTTAGATTTTGATTCAATCATGAATCATATACTAGTTGGGTAGAATTATATGTGAACTTACATGGTTATGACACCTAGTTTATGTGAAAATTTAATTGAAAGTTGGGCTATAACATGTGTATGTTATAGGCTAAATTCTACATGATACTTTACATGTTAGATATTAGTTTACACCGTTGTTGCGATGTATAAATCACATATGTAAGTTTATGAGTTGGATATGAATCATGTTATGCAAGTTTAGAATTATTACCTATGCAAGTTTATTCCTTTTGATATAGACCTATGACATATGTTATTTATGCAAGTTTGTAGCCATTTTCTCATCAAGTTCACACCTTTAGATTCGGATCCATGACATATGTTATTTATGCAAGTTTGTGGCCATTTTCTCATCAAAGTTCACACCTTTAGATTTGGATCCATGACATATATTGTTTATGCAAGTTGTAATTTTGGCCTATGCAAGTTTTAGGTGTAGAACATCATTCACATATGCAAGTTCACCCCTATGTTTAGATTTATGTTTTAATTATGTGTATATTGTGATGCTTTCTCTTTAGTTAGACTATTCGAATCTAACGTATATTTTTACGTTAAACGAACAAACGTACTACGTGGGGTAAAGGGGATAATATTAAAAAGATTTAATTGGCATAAATGCCTTAAAAGGCCTAAAATAAAATTGTGGTGAAATTGGTATGATTTTACATGCCATAAATGGATGGACATAATTGAGTCAATTATGGACATCGTTAAATTTGGAATTGATTGATAATTTGAATAGGGGAAGTAATTCAAATTGGGGAATGATTAATTAGGAGTAATTAATCGTCTAAGACACGAGGTTGGGCTCTTTTGTGGTGTAAGACTGCCCGGACCCGCCCGGCAAATCCAGCTGCCGCAAATGTCAGTTTAATGTGAGAGGTCTTAGGCACAAACTAAATATGTAACAATTGTAAAGACACGAGGTTAGGCTCTTTTATGGTGTAAGACTGGATGGACCCGCCCGGCAAATCCAACTGACACAAATGCCAGTCTAATGTGAGAGGTCTTTAAGAGGTTACGGTCTTAATGAATTAAGAAACACTTAACCAGATAAGCATGTAGTGGGACATGAGGGGGTTAAGTGGGTGCTTTGGGTGGCATGTGGAATCTAGTGGATGCCTTGGGTGGCATTTGGAAATACGATTAGAAACACTTAACCAAGATTGAAACATGTAATTGAAACATGAATAAGAAGTGGGTTAAGTGGGATGTACTAGAGGGGACCAAGCTTAGGTGGATAGCTTGTGTCAAGTAATGGGGGCCCGTTTCAACCAGTAACCCATACATATCTTTGTGGGCTCGACCCAAGTCGAGGACGGGACACGCATACTGGGCTTGACTGTAAGAGGCCAAACCGGGTTAGTGGTGGCAACGCAAGTCAACGGGTTCATATGCATGTGTGGATCCGGGCTGGTAGGTAAGATGTTGTTGCATCGTGTAGGTATAAGTCGTGCATTCTTGGTGGTATCGGGTTGCCACTTTGGGGAGTGATACTAGGGTTGTCAATTTCCTACATGACCTGTGACCCGACCCGAAACCCGCACGGAAATTAGCAGGTTAACCCGACCCGTTTAGTTAGCAGGTCATTTTCGGGTTAACCCGAATTTGACCCGTTTATAAACGGTTGGGTTTAGGGTTGACCCGTTAACCCGATTTTGACCCGCCAAACCCGATTATATGTTGTATTTCTTCCATTTGTCTTTTATGTATACTGTTAGTGTTAATCTTTTATGTATGCAGTAATCAGTATGCTCGTATATGTAAGCTATTATATTTTACTAATTTATTCTAGTATTTGTTAGTTATATTTTACCTATAGCAACTGTATCTCTTCCATACTGGTAGTCTTTAATTTATGCAACATAGGAATATATACTCATGTATAAAAAATAATTTTTGGATATGGTGATTTCATGCTTTATATATGTGTTGTCTGTTGGTGACTTTGCAACTTGTTGCATTCTGGTGATTATATAACAGTGTGCATGTTGGTGATTATATAACAGTGTGCATGTTGGTGATTCGGCTCTTTTGTTGCATATATTAGTAGGCAATATCTATCAACAGGTCAAACGGGTAGACCCGACCCGACACGACCCGACATGACCCATTTAGTTAAATGGGTTACGCGGGTCGGGTCGGGTCAACCTAGTTATAAACGGGTCAGGTTAGGGTTGGGAAAATATGACCCGTTTAATAAACGGGTTGACCCGACCCGTTTATAAATCAAGCCGAACCCGACTTAACCTGACCTGAACCCGACCCGACACGACCCATTGATAGCCCTAAGTGATACACCCCTTTGTGGGGCCAGCACGGGTACCTACGAGTTAGGGAGCCGATCGCATGGGAGTAGTGGGTTCACCTAGTGGAGATAGGGGCAGACGACACCTATGAAGGCAGCTAGGGGTGCATGAAGCTACCAATATCATTATTAAGTCTGTAGGCGGGATCAACCTTAGGGTGACTAGTGGCGGTGCAGTATACTAGTGGCGGTGCAGTATAACAATCATCCATAGTGTTGGTGTAGCTTAGTAATTATCTTAATGGGTTAGGTACGCTTTAACGATATCGTTATTCATCTTGTTTCCTTATTTACTCTGCCATACTCAATGGTTCATGGTCATTTCCTTATTTTCCAATTTATGCCTTAGCCTAGTTACTTTGTTAATTATATTGTTAAAGTTATCGCACTCGCCAGACTTTATGTCTGACCCCCCCCCCCCTTTTTTCATCTCTTCCCCCCTTAAGGTGCTCAGGTTGGAAATAGAACCAGTGGAGCTTGATTTTGGACTGCTTTTAGAAGATTGCTTGGATCGCTAAAGTAAAGTTCAACTTCTCTTTACTTATGGCTATTTTGATGTTGGGGATTACGTCTTTCAGTTTATGTACCTTGTTTTATCAAGATGGATATGATGTACTTGACTTTAGTTTATGGTTTTTGATCATGTAATCAAACATATGGGTTTATCTACTGCAATGAAATACAGTTTTAAATTTTCAAGTACTGTTTTGTATATGTCTTGTTGTGATTTTCTGTCCTATGTTCACTTAAAATGCTCCATGGAAGTTAATGCATTCCCTTTGCGAGTGACATTAATGGACGTGGGGTGTTACACGTGGTATCAGAGCTGTAGGTTACTAGAACAGATATGAATTTTGAAAAGTTGTTTTTCAAAAACCACTTTTATAAAGAAGTACTTTCAAAAGTATGTTTTAAGGAAAGTATTTTCAAGAGAAAAGTTATTTGAGAAAGCATAACCCCAAAAGCCATATATCTTTCCTTCAATCCTTTTTGTGTTGAATCTTTCCTTTTTCGTTTCAGCATGCCTGAAGCATCTGAGATACCAGAGGGTGTTCATGTACCCGATTGGTTTCATCAATGTCTCGAGGCTAGAGCCGCCACCGCAGGTCCAGTAAATGCTCCTCCTCCTCCTCCTCGTGTCGATAATTTCGCAAAGATATGTAAGGACTTTAGAGCAATTGGTGGAAAACCTTTTCACGGGACGGAGACATTTGTTGAAGCTCGTAACTGGCTAAAGGAGGTGGAAGAACTGTTTGGAATCTTTGAAGTGGATGATGGGGAAAAAGTCTAACTAGTTGCCTGGCTAATGAAGGATGAGGCCTCATTTTGGTGTGAGGTCACTAATGGGGACGTCCAGTCGATACGTGGCCAGATTTTAGGCAAAGGTTTGAGGCGAAGTTTCTCTCGCGGGCTGAAGAGAATCTGTACGTGGAAAGGTTTTTGGTGCTGAAGCAAGGAAATCTATCAGTGAAAGAGTACGTCAACAAATTCAACCAATTGGCAAGGTTTGGCTTAGACTTGGTGAATACTCCAGAAAAGAAGGCTCTAAGATTTGTTAAGGGTTTAAACGAGCCGCTTCATGGGTTAGCTATGACCCACATTCCCATGGGGGCTACCTTCGAGAGATTAGTTGACATGGCGCTCATGCATGAAGAGGAGAAGGGCGCCAATGCTAATAAGGCACCCGAGAAGAAAGGGGATCAAAAGAAGCCGCAACAGCAACAACAGAACAAGAAAGGTGGCAAAGGCAACAATGCTAAGGGGAAGAAGAAATGCTTTAACTGTGGGACACCCGGCTATCTAAGCAAAGATTGTAGGAAGGGAAAGAAGACTGGTTGTTTCCACTGTGGCTAAGCGGGACATCTTATTAAGGACTGCCCAAAGAAAGGGCAGAGGGCAGGGTCTACCTCGGGAGGACAGGTGAAAACTCTTATGGCACCAGGGCAGGCAAGGGGACAAGTTCAGACTCTCGTGGTCCCACCGCTGCAAGAACAAGGTAGAGTAAGTTCCATTGAAAGTTTAGTTTTTTTGTTTGATCATCATGTCCGTACTTTATTCGATTCTGGCGCATCGCATTCGTTTCTCTCTACATCATTAGTTGAAACACTGCACCTAGATACTAGTCTTGCTACTGATCCCTTAGTAGTCTCAAATCCTATCGGTGGTTCGGCTCATCTTTCTATGATTTGTTGGGATTTGAGAGTCTTTATCTTGGGCGTTGAGTTTGAGTGCAACGCTTTTGTTCTTGGCTTCATGGGCTATAGCTTAATTCTAGGTATGGATTGGCTAACTAGATATGGGGCCATCCTAGATTGTGAAAGACGGGTAGTTAGGTTGTTGACTCGTTCTGGAAAGTCCCTTGATATTTCTTGTGACTCTAGAGGTCCAGTAATGCTTAGTTACGTAGAATCCCTTGACGCATCCGATGATGATTTACATTATGTTCCCATCGTCCGTGAATATGCTGATGTCTTCGATGAGGTGAGGGGGTTACCCCCAAAACGTGAGATAGACTTTCGAATATATCTAGTGGACAATGCAAAGCCAGTTGCATTGCCAGTGCGCCACATGGCTCCAAGAGAGAGAAAAGAACTCAGTAAGCAAGTGAAAGAATTGCTTGAGAAAGGATTCATCAGATGTAGTATATCGGAGTGGGGTGCTCCAGTAGTGTTTGCCACGAAGGCGGATGGGTCCCTTAGACTTTGTGTGGACTATAGAGAACTTAATAAGCTTACTAAGAAGAATAGACACCCACTGCCGAGGATTGACGATCTTTTCGATCAGTTAGTTGGCGCCTCAGTGTTTTCGCAGTTGGACTTAGCCACTGGTTTCCGTCAGTTGAGAGTGGCTGAGGATAGCATAGACAAGACTGCCTTTAGGACTCCAGACGATTTCTTCGAGTGGCTGGTGATGCCCTTCGGTTTGACAAACGCCCCCGCATACTTTGTTGATTTGATGAGTAGGGTGTTTAGGAAGTACCTCAATATATTTGTGGTAGTCTTTGTGGACGACATCTTGATCTTTTCTAAAAGCGAGGAAGAGCATACCCTACATCTTAGGGAAGTGTTGGAGACTCTTCGAGCGCATAGCCTTAAAGCAAAATTTTCTAAATGTCACTTTTGGAGGAAAGAAGTACGATTCTTAGGGCACGTGGTTTCCAAAGAAGGGATAGCCATGGATCCCGCAAAGATAGTGGCCATCCAAGATTGGAAGGTTCCTAAAAATGCTACCGAGGCGAGAAGTTTCTTAGGGTTGTCTGGCTACTATAGGAAGTTCATCAAAGACTTCGCAAAAATATCAGTTCCATTAACACGCTTGATGAAGAAGAACTTAGTTTTCATGTGGGACGTAGATTGTGATGAAGCGTTCCAACGTTTAAAGAGAGCTTTGACCATAGCCCCAGTCTTAGTGTTGCCAGATGGGAGTAAGCCATTTACCGTCTATACCGACGCTTGTGGGACAGGACTAGGCGTAGTCTTAATGCAAGAGAGAAGGGTAATAGCCTATGGTGGAAGACAGTTGAGAGTGCATGAGAGAAATTACCCTACACATGACCTATAGTTGGCCGCTATTGTCTTCGCACTTAAGTCTTGGCGTCATTATCTTCTTGGCTAGAAATTCGAATTGTTCACTGACCACAAATCGCTAAAATACTTATTCTCTCAAAAGGACTTGAACTTAAGGCAGCAAAGGTGGATGGAATTCTTAGCATCCTATGACTTCGAGATAGCATATACCCCTGGCAAGGGTAACGTGGTGGTAGATGCCTTGAGTAGAAAAGATTATCCTTGAGTCCGTTGTTTGTTGAGCGGCGAAGTTTAGAGTTCATCTCTACATTTGACTTTACACCTTCGATTAACTTCGTACCCGGTTCGCCAGCATCCTTAGAGGTCAGACCTACGCTTTTGGGATGGATTGGCGAGGCACAGCGAGATGACCCACAGTTGGTTGAGTTAGTAGAAAAGCTCAAAGGAGGGGAGTCATCAAGCCATCTCGGTAGGTATACCCTAGATGATAAGGGTTGGTTGCGTAGGGACGGTAGACTTTGTGTACCACAGAACGAGAATTTGAGGAAGATCATTCTTGATGATGCCCATCGTTCGGAAATGACCATCCATCCCGGAGGGGACAAGATGTACATAGACATGAGACGAGTTTATTTTTTGGGCCGACATGAAGAAAGATGTGGCTGAGTATGTCGCTAGATGCTTGGTGTGCCAATAAGTAAAAGCAGAGCAAAAGAAGCCCGGTGGATTGCTTCACCCATTGGAGGTCCCACAATGGAAGTGGGAAAGCGTCTCGATGGACTTTGTTGATGGATTACCAAGATCGAGGAAGGGTAATATGGGGATTTGGGTCGTGGTAGACAGTCTTACTAAGAGCGCCCATTTCATTCCCGTGAAGAGTAAGAGGACCGCTCCATGGTTAGCCTTTGTATACATTCGAGAAATAGTTCGTTTGCACGGTGTTCCTTCTAGCATAGTGAGCGACCGCGATCCTATCTTCATTAGCGAATTTTGGAAAAGCTTGCAAGAGGAGGTAGGGACTCAGTTATGTCTGAGCACCGCATATCATCCTCAGACGGATGGCCAGACCGAGAGGGTGAATCGTATTCTAGAGGACTTATTGAGGTTGTGTGTCTTAGATTTCGGAGGTTCATGGGAGGAACATCTTCCGTTGGTAGAGTTCGCATATAATAATAGCTTTTAGTCTAGCATTTTCATGGCACCGTTCGAGGCTCTTTATGGACGGCCGTGTTGTTCGCCTACATGTTGGTGGGAGTTTACAGATAAGATCTTGCTTGGACTCGATATTATTAGAGAGACTTCGGAGAAGATCGATGTAACACCCCGTGAATTCTATAATGCTAAGCTTCACAAATTAAAGTATAATTAATTATAAATGATGAAATCAAGGGAAATGACTCCATTGCGTTCGTCTCGAAATTCTGCTTGAGACAGAGTCCAAGTTTGCGTAAAATGGATATCGTATGAAGAAGATATGGACGAACGAAGTTGGGCAAAAAAACCAGAAAACTGGTCAGAATGCACTGGCGCACTTGGGAAGTGCGTCAGTGCATTTTTAGCCTGGCGCACCTGCCAAGTGCGCCCAAGTCAGAATGACCTGCTGGTCAGGTCCTGGCTGGCCTGATCAGGGTCTGGTCGAATTCCGAGGCTTGGCTGAGTCACTAGGGCTTACATGTCACTTTCTGATTGGCTTCTCTTGAGACAGATGGTCTGGATTCACTCTAGCTTCATCGATGGATTCACTCTAGCTTCATCGACGGCTCTAATTAGATTGAAATTATATAAATACAACTCAAGTCTAACCCTAAATTCACATAAATAATAGAATACAAAAGCCGTCATGCTACTGGAAAGGAGCTAGGAATGGCCATCAATTAGAAAGCCTAGAGACAAGCCAACACTAAAGCTTAGAGACGAATCAAATTAAGAAGAAGATAAAAGTTAAATCAAAATTTATCAACGCAACGTTAGTCTACCCAAAGGAGCACACCTCTATTTTTGAATTCAAAATCCAGAATTCAAGATTCTGCATTCGTTGTAAGTATAGTGAACTTTCAGAATATGAATAAAAATTGTGATGTGATTCGATGTAAACGAAAATAGAATTGTGTTGTTATATTGCATAAATTCTATGTATTGTAATGATTTTATCATGACTTGCGTATTGATATTTGTGGCCTTAGTTGATTGATGCAAACCTATTGGATATTTGTATATGAAAGTGATAGCAATAGCAAGTTGTGGCAAAAACTAGAAATTTGATTCCTTTATGTACATGTCGATGGAATGGATTATATATAATCCCTTAGTCTAAGTTAGGATTTATGTAAACATGTTATAGACCTTTTATGCCTACATGACCCAAAACCTATGATATCATTCTTATGTTTATTTGCAAGTATAATTAGATCTATGTTTCATAAACTATGCAAGTTCATGTTTATTTGCAAGTATAATTAGATCTATGTTTCATAAACTATGCAAGTTCATGTTTATTTGCAAGTATAATTGGATCTATGTTTCATAAACTATACAAGTTCATGTTGAAATAGGCAATGTGATTAGATGTTATAATTGGACATTTTGGTGAATATACAACATGCTAGTTTTGTGGTTGATATTATGCCAAGTTAAACATGTCTAAACACAAGCTTGTATTAGCCTAAACTATGCCATTTCACATGTCACCTACTTAGTCATACTTTGATTTGAATGTAAGTTTACATGACCCATGTTATGTGTTAGTTGAATCGCCAAATTGCAAGTTTATGCACCACACACCTTTAGGTATTACATGTTCTCGATTTCCCCTTTTTTCCTCACGTTTATAAAGTTGGGCTGAATTGTAACAAGCTCAACACATTTTATAATGTTGCGAACAAACGAGTGTAATAACGTTGGGTGTAAAACATGAAAATATATGTTGGCATGTTTGGCACATGCCAATGACAATGACATTTGAGCGGTATGAATTAATATACCAAAAAATAAAAGATATGACATTTACATATATAATTGAGAAGTAATAAATATGTAAATTTAGAAAAACACGATATGCTTAACCCGAGGTTAGATTGAGTTGTGATGTAAACCTGCCCGGACCCGCCCAGTTGTCTAGTAGTCACAACAATACTTATCCAATGTGGGTGGTTAAGCATTGAGCCCAAAAATGACCCGAGGTTAGATTGAGCTACGGTGTAAACCTGCCCGGAACCGACCGGCATATCCAGTAACCATAGCAATACCTGTCTAATGTGAATGGTCTGGTGCTCCTAAGAGGCTAAGGACAGATGGTAGGGTTAAGTCAACTATAACACTTAACCAAATTCAACATGTTAATTAGAATTGATGGGTGGGGTTAGATAAATACAGACACTTAACCACGTAACATGTTTGACTAGAAAATCCTGTAATGAGGGACCCATTTCAGCAGTAACCCAAGTTAGGTATCAACGGTACCCTGAAACTAGGCAGGGTGGGGCACGATTACTGGGCTGATTGTAAGCGGTCAAACGACGGCGGTGGGTGCATAGTGCAGGTCTAACGGGGTACGGGCGTGCACACACTTCGGAGAAGACAACCAGGGCACTGGGGACACCAGTAGTATAACCTATGCCTTCTAGAATTTGTGTTGGGGCCGCCACCATGGGTCTTGATACACCCCATGATGGGAACAACATAGGTATCTACAATTCTTGGGGGCCGTATGACACATGTTAATGCGAGTAGGAACCGATCTGTTAATAAGAATGGGGATCACTTCACCCTCAACATGGGGTGCCAGTTAGAATAAACTCAAGTAAATGCAGAGATATAGTATGGGTGCGATAGTACATTCGACACTTCCTTAGCTTGTGACACCATCCTATTTTCAGTATATATCTATCATGCCCTCTTCTTATTCACATACTGAAGAGTTACTAGATTTACTCAGGCTTAATGTCTGACCCTATTTTCTTTTCGTCTTCTTTTCTTCCCCCCCCCCCCCCAGGTCCACAGGGAGGATACAGCTCAGTTCAGTCAGGCTCTGTACAAGCTCCAAGAACGTAGATATATGATTTGGGTCTCTTTTGCTCGAACTATGACTTTGGATATCACTATGGGGATTTTTGTCACTTTATTTATGTTTTCTGCTTCTTTAATTATCAAGACAGTAATGATGTTGTAATGTTGGAAGTATTTTGAGACAATTATGGAATGTTTGGTTTTGAACACATATTGATGAAATAAAAGTCTGTTTGGTTTCCGCTGTTTAAAATATGTTTATTTATATCTGTCTTGAGTTTATCTGTGGCTTTTACTTATAAACCTCCACCAAAATTAAGGCATTCCCTTTGTGGGTGACCTTAACGGATGTGAGGTGTTTCACTAGAATGAAACAGCTCAGTTCAGTCAGGCTCTGTACAAGCTCCAAGAACGTAGATGTATGATTTGGGTCTCTTTTGCTCGGACTATGGCTTTGGATATCACTATGGGGATTTTTGTCACTTTATTTATGTTTTCTTCTTCTTTAATTATCAAGACAGTAATGATGTTGTAATGTTGGAAGTATTTTGAGAAAATTATGGAATGTTTGGTTTTGAATACATATTGATGAAATAAAAGTATGTTTGGTTTCCGCTGTTTAAAATATGTGTATTTATATCTGCCTTGAGTTTATCTGTGGCTTTTACTTATAAACCTCCGCCAAAATTAAGGCATTCTCTTTGTGAGTGATCTTAATGGAGGTGGGGTGTTTCACTTGGAGGAAACAGAGCATAGGTTTACCAGATAAGATAAAAGTTTTTGAAATTGTTTTCAAAAAAGAAAGTTTAAAGAAGCATTTTTCAAGAAAAAGTGTTATATTTATTAAAAGACAAAATCCCCCAAAGCCATGTACCCCATCTATCCCTCTCTATCCTTCGTTTTGAATCTTTCCTTTCTGTTTCAGCATGTCTGGGGACCCTACTTCTCAGCTATAGATGCTTTTACTCCTCCTCCTCCTCCTCTACGTGAATCAGCAAACGGGAGAATCGCCGAACAAGAAGACAGATACTAGTCAAGGAGGAAAGGACCACAAAAATAATAACAAGACACGTGGGAAAAGAAAATGTTATTTCTGTGGCATTGTTGGACATGTGGTGAACGACTGTAGAAAGAAGAAGAGGAAGATTAGTGCTACTTGCTTCTATTGCGGTGAGGCTGGACACATGGCTAAGGACTGCCCTAAGAAGCAAGGGCAAGGCCCGCAAGAAGGACCTTCTGGGGGTACCTCTTTAACCTCTTCTCCTAGATGCTTTGTTTTATCATGCTTATCTTCTCAATCCTATCTTAAGAACTTTAGGTAGTAATATTTCTGTAGAAAGTGTAGTCTATCTTTATGATCATCCAATTCGTACACTTTTTGACTCTGGCGCATCACACTCTTTTATTTCATCTGCCTTAGTAGAATCTCTGCATCTAGACACTAGTATGGTAGAAGATCCTTAGTAGTTTCAAATCCAATTGGGGGCTCCGCTGACTTGTCAATGGTTTGTTTGGGTTTGAAAATCTCTATTCTCAGCATTGAGTTTAGTTGTAATGCCTTTGTCCTGGGCTTCTCGGGATATGGTTTGATCTTAGGCATGGAATGGTTATCCAGTAATAGTGCCATCCTTGATTGTGAAAAAAAAGTAGTTAGGCTCTTGACTCGGCTTGGTAACACTCTAGAAATTTCTTGTAATCCCTTGAACGTTGTTATGCTTAGTTATCTAGAGTCGCTTGATGCTTCTGATGAAAATTTGCATTCAGTAAGAGTAGTCCGGGAATATCCGGATGTCTTTGAGGAGGTGAAAGGCTTACCTCCGAGGCAGGAAATAGACTTCCGCATATATCTTGTGGATAACGCAAAGCCTGTAGCTTTACCTGTCAGACACATGGCTCCAAAGGAGAGAAAGGAGCTCAGTAAGCAGGATAAAGAACTTCTCGAAAAGGGGTTCATTCGACGGAGCATTTCGGAATGGGGTGCTCCAGTGGTGTTCGCAACCAAAGCGGACGGTTCGCTTCGCCTTTGCGTCGACCATAGGGAGTTAAACAAATTGACCAAGAAAAATAGGCACCCTCTTCCCCGATTCGACGATTTGTTTAATCAGCTTGTAGGTGCAACAGTCTTCTCCCAGCTTGATCTGGCAACTGGGTTCCATCAGCTAAGAGTAGCTGAAGATAGTATTGATAAAACGGCGTTCAGAACCCCAGACGGCTTCTTCGAGTGGCTTGTCATGCCTTTCGGCTTGACAAATGCACCCGCTTATTTCATAGATCTAATGAGCAGAGTGTCCAGAGAATTCCTCAACAAATTTGTGGTTGTCTTCGTAGATGATATCTTAATCTTCTCAAAGAGTGAGGAAGAGCATGCTCAGCATCTAAAAGAAATCATGGAAACTCTTCGAGCTCATCAACTAAAAGCCAAATTCTCCAAGTGTCACTTTTGGAGAAAAGAAGTAAGATTTTTGGGGCATATAGTGTCCAAAGAAGGGTTGGCCGTGGACCCCGCGAAAGTAGTGGCAGTACAAGATTGGAAGACACCAAGAAATGCAACCGAAGTTCGAAGCTTTCTTGGGCTAGCCGGCTTTTACAGAAAGTTTATTAGGGATTTCGCGAAAATCTCAGCTCCACTCACATGGCTAACAAAGAAGAATCTGGCGTTCACTTGGGATTTGGACTGCGAGTTTGCTTTCCAACGATTAAAAAGGACTCTCACAACAGCTCCAGTTCTGACTTTGCCAGATGGAAGCAAAATGTTCACAGTATACATGGATGCATGTGGAACGGGACTAGGCATTGTTCTAATGCAAGAAGGAAGGGTAGTAGCGTATGGTGGAAGACAATTAAAAGTTCATGAAAAGAACTACCCAACCCATGATCTTGAGTTAGCCGCCATCGTCTTTATGCTTAAGTCCTGGCGCCATTATCTCCTAGGTGAGAAGTTCGAATTATACACTGACCACAAATCGTTGAAATATCTCTTCTCGCAGAAGGATCTTAACTTGAGGCAGCAAAGACGGATGTAATTTCTTGCCTCGTATGATTTTGAAATTTCCTATACTCCTGGTAAAGGCAACGTAGTAGCAGATGCGTTGAGCCGAATGAAACTGACCTTAAGCCCGCTCTTCGTAAAGAGGCAAAGCTTGGAGTATATAGTCAGTTTTAACTTTAGGCCGTCCTCTGATTTTGTACCGGGTTTGTTAGCATATCTTGAAGTACGCCCTACTCTCTTGGACTCAATAGGGGTTGCACAACGTGAAGACCCTCAGCTTGTTGAAGTGATTGATAGACTTATTAGGGGTGAGACTTCTAGTCACCTCAGTAGATACGCCATCGATGATAAGGGTTGGCTGAGGCGAGATGGAAGATTATGCGTCCCACAAGCAAGGGAGTTGACAAAGAAGGTTCTCGAGGAAGCGCATCATTCCAAAATGACTATACACCCTGGCAGTGATAAGATGTACAAGGATATAAAAAGGACTTTCTTTTGGAATGGCATGAAGCAAGACGTGGCAGATTTCGTTTCTAAGTGCATGACCTGCCAACGGGTCAAGGCGGAACAAAAGAAGCCTGGAGTACTACTTCATCCTTTAGAGGTCCCACAGTGGAAGTGGGAGAGCATTTCAATGGACTTCATTGATGGACTGCCTAGGTCGAGAAGAGGCAACACTAGCATTTGGGTAATAGTGGATAGGCTTACTGTTAGACCAAAAAGTGGTTCTAACACCCAAATTGACTAAAAGCAGAATGAAATAAGATTAAAAATAAAATGAACACACAGGATTTATAGTGGTTCAGCGAAGAAATGCCTACGTCCACTTGTCTTTCACTATTTTCAATGATGTAGTTGAGGTTACAATGAAATATTCACTGAATTTCTCTCACAACTCACTTACAATCACTCAATTGTCTAAAAACAAATAATGAAAGAAGATTTGGATTTTCCGGGAATGTTGAAATTCGGGTTATGAAGGTGTTCGAACTCTCAAAGTGCCAGAAAAAGATCCTTTTCTTTGTCTCCAGACAGGGTATTTATAGGTGAGAATTTGCTCAGAACCCGATCCGGATCGGAGCCACGTGTCATCCATCCCATTAGCCTCGGGTTCGGATGGGTTTCTGTGTTGACAACGCATCAGAGCAGTGGACGTTGTGGGTAGGAACTAGTCATAGCAGCTCCGAATAACAAGGCGCTCATGCAGGAAAATGAAGTGGAAAATGGGTTCGGATCGGAAGGGTATGCTCAAGGGGTTCGGATCGGCGTCTCCGATCCGACCAGGATTAACTCAGGACCAATTCTCTCTCCTTTTTACTCTGCTCCGCTCCGATCTATCTCTATAGCAACTGGGTGGCTTTCCGATCCAACTTGAAGTAGATTGCCCTCCGATCCAAACAGCTCTGCCTCCCTGATTCCAACAGCAATAGTTCACCGATCCGAACAGAAGACCTTATCCGATCCGAACCGATACGCTGCTTCAATCCGATCTGCTTCAGTACTTCCCAAGTTTTTTCAATGTTTCACATCTTGACTTTGTGTTGCCCAGTTCACAAAGTGGGCTAACATTTTGCCCCCTCAAAGGATGCTTCTGTTGGAGACGGAGCATGCTTTGACTATCATTGCACAGCGCTCTTCGAGGTGATTTTTCTTTTGATTTTCCTTGTGTTGTCATCTTTTTCTTCAAATTTCAATTTAATTCGCTGCTGAGCTAAAGAACTCGGTTCGGTTCGGATTCCGATCCGAACAGACCCCTTCTTCTTTCTATTTTTCACTGGACTATTGGGCCAATCTTTGCTTCAGGACTGTCCATCCGACCCGAACGGGGGTTCTTCTACTGGGCTGCCGATCCGAATGGGGAGACGAATGGACACCCTACTCTTCTATATAAACTGATTCTTCATCCCTCTCTCATTTTCACTGTTTTACTCCCCGAGTTCTGCAAAACGAGAAAAATCTCAATTCGTGAAACATCAAAATTCCTCTTAATTCTCGAAGTAATCACACCATAGGTTATAAAATTTTGAACAATTCCTTCTAAAATCACTCTCGATTCGGATTCGTAGACGATTAGGATGATTCGAGCATGAAATTCTGGTGACCTTGCCACCGTGACCCCCCCTCGTCATCGTCGCCAGTAGACTCGTCGCCATCTCGAGGTTGGAACGGAGGGGATTAGAATCCGTCGTTGAGTGTGCCAGCGCATGATTGCTTGGTTTTGATTGGAGTGACTGGCACGAAATTGGCCTTAGCGTCGGTTAGGGAAGAAAGAGGGTGAAGGAGAAGAAGAAGATAATAGGGAATCGGTTCGGTTCGGAGGGATATGGGTGGTGAAACAATAAAGGAAGAAGGAAGGAAATTCAGGAGATCGGACCGGGTCGGGGCAAGTAAAGAAAAAAAGAAATCCAAGAGATCGGATCGGGTCGGAGCAAGTATTTAAAGAAGAGGTAAAGGAGTCTACCTAACCGGATCGGGTCAGACCGTAAGATGGCGGAGAAGTATAACTATGTGATCCGATCCGATCCGTTAGGGGACTTTACCTCCGATCCGATCCGATTTCGATTTATGAGTTTCAATGAGATATCCAAGCCTAAGGCCATGCCCCCGATCCGACCCCAATGAATTCATCCGAACCGAACCGAAGCACAGTCTACCTTAACGCATCAAAACTCGTCTAACTGGCTCAAACAACTTTCGGCATAATCTTCAATTTAATGGACAGTTAGGATAGTGCCTTGCGAACGTAACTGGACATCGAGAACTACTTCAACTCTTTATATTTTGCCAAACTTTTTCGTCGCACTTTTAAACATTTACTTTGCACTTTCCGCATACATTGTTTACAACTTAGTTTGTACACATGCACGGGGGGATACGGGCTAATTTGCTCTAATATGTGCTATTGCTTCTTCAATAGTTTTATGACCATGAGACCCAGACGCTCTTCCAGACTAGCCGAGAAGAAAGAAGCCCCGGAAGCCTCCAACAAAATCACTCTCGAGGACATATCTTCTCCGTCGGATCCCGAGTGGAATAATGATGGCTCAGACTATGAGATTGAAAATCGTAAAAGTGACGAAGTGTCTTCAGAAAATGAAGTTTCTTTAGGTTTTGAAGAGGAAGGAGGGGTTGGTGACGACCGAGCTCCTGATGAGTTTGAATCAGCTGTCATATTGGAATCACCCCAAGATTCCGTTGAATCAACTATCGATAACGGCCGACTTACCCGAATTTGTTTGAAATACGGGATAATGAAAAGGGACACTCTAGTGCCTTCAAGCTCTGACCGTCCCCATAACCCTCCAGAAGGATATATGGCGGTCACTCGGTTGATGTGTATGGTTGGCGCTATCCCTCCATTTTCTCCCTTCATCGTCGACTTTCTAAGACAAATGCGGATTGCCCCCATGCAGCTGCATCCCAATTCTTAAGCCTACTTGCACACTTTATACATAGCATACCATGAGATCTTAGGCATAGAGCTCACTTTCGATGACGTTCATTTCTTCTATAACTTCAAGCATCGGACTCGAGAGACTCCATCTTTCTGTTATTTTGAGTCTGTTCCTAAGAGGAAAATAATCTCAGCGCCATTCAGCAGTAAAGCTGGAGATTCCAAACTGGAATGGTTCTATGTGAAACGACGGCCTGGATGTGCCAGGAGGTGGACGAAATCAAGTAAACCACTGATTTTCTAAATCCGGGCTCTATACACTTGAGTCATCGCCTTAACTTGTTTTTCTTTTTGTTTGCAGTCGACAATCCAAAACAAATATCAGATCAGGTGTTCTTTGACCGGATGCACCAACTTCTTAATGGAGACCAGAAATTCTTGACTATCGATGAAGTCCTTAAGGACGAATATCTTCACTTTCATGGGCTGTTATCCGTTTTTCGTAGTATTGGTCATGGGACGGCTCCATACGTATATATTCCTCCAGTGGATGTAGTCCCAGAGACTGGAGAAGGTTCGGGAATTCCTACAGTGCCTCTTCAAACTTCACCTTCTCCATCTTCTACTCAAGATGACGAATTGGCTAACCTGGCCGAAATGCATCGTGAAGGATATACTGCCCCCGAGGAGGCTACTTCTCTGGAAAAGTCAACATCCTCCAAAGAGTCGCCACTTAATGCTTCCGAGGGAGATGTCCCTAGTACTGATGACCCAATATTTCAGGGTTTGGGGGATCTCCCCGTACCTGAAACTATATACACTTCAGAGGATTTTAGGAAGGATCCCTTAGTCTTCACCTCTTCTGAAGAGACTACTCCTGCTAAGGCCAAAGAGCCTGCCCGTACTAGTCTAGCTTCAGACTCGGGTTGGTTGGGGGGATACACACCAGGACACACTTTATACAACAGCATTAGCATTCATTGCACCTCTTTCTATGTGAATCCATTGATTCTGAATCTCGTTTGTCTTATTGTGCAGGCACGATGTCTCGATCTTACTATGATATCCGGAAGCTTCGCCGCAGCATGTCTAATCCTCCTCAGGATATCGAGTATGATCGTCGCGATGATCGCGGTAGGGAGGAGAGAAGGCCTTATGATCCCTATCGCTCTCGGCCCTCACGTTCTCGCTCTCCCGTTCGGTCGGATCAAGAGAAATACAAAGGTTATCAAAGCCGTAGGGAAGAGGACAGGCCACAATCGAAAGACTCCACCTCTTCCCATGAAAAGCGCAGCAGAGAGAGAAGCCCTCCAAAAGATGCTGAGTCTCGAAGTAAACGCAAGGTCCCTGCTACTAAACGACCTAGGGCAGACAAAGAAACTATTGAATCCTCCACACACAGGGACACTGAATTGACGATCCCTGCTCCTCCACCACTAAATGCAGAAACTGCAATCAAGCGGGCGTACTTGGAGGAGCATTTTCCCGAACATTACTTTGAGACTTTGACTTTTTTACCTGCCCTCGAACCTATTTCTTCCAGGTGGGCAGATGAGGCCAAAGCAAAGATAGACGCAGTTGAAAAACAATATTCTGAAATGTTCAAATATTCACGCAACCTTTCCAGAATTATTCGTACTCTAATCACGAATGCTGATTCAATGCAAAAGACCGCGGAAGAAGATGCAAAGGCCTTAAAGAATTTAGGAAAAGATTTAGAGGACACACAGGCCCAGCTCGCTTTTGCTTAAAGGGACGCTTCTAATTTCAAACAACAATTTGAAGACATGCAAAAACGTTATCTTGATTTGCTTGAATCTCACACTCAAGAGCGTTTTGAGTTAAAAAAGCAAGCTGATGATGCTAAGTCAGAAGCCGCTAAGACGCGCCTTGCTTACACTGACCTCGAACGGAAAAATGCTGAGTTAGCAAAGAGGAATGCTGAGCTAGAAAAGAAAAACGCTGATTTGGCTTCAAAGCTATTAGAAGCGGAGAACAGAGCTGCCCTGGCGGAGGGCAATGTTGAGTGTGCTATCAAATCTGCGGAGGAGGCCCGCAAACAATTGTCAGAGGCGGAGGCAGATATTCAGGGTTTCGGCAAATTAATGATTGAATTCTTCGCACATATCATCCGTCGCCGAAACATTTCTTGGATCGAGGATTACCCATTCAAGTATGGAATCAGATCGTTGATTGGGAAAAAGAGGAGCTCAAAGTCGATTCCATCGATGAGGATAAGCTAATGGAAAAATACTTGAGGGATGATGAGCCAGAACGCCTAGTTGAAGGGCGCCGCCTCATTGCTGATGCTATGGAAGAAGAGAGGCGGAGGATTAAACAGAAAAACATTCTCGAGACTGGTTCCTCTTCTGCTGCCCCTGCAACTCCTGAAGTAGAGGGATATGATCCTGAACACCCTGGAATCCCTCGAATAACTCTGCTATCCCCAATCCCTGAAATGGCATGAGAGACAGCAGTTACCCCCGCTGAGAAGTCTTCGGAAGGTATCCCTACCTTTTCTCCTCAATTTGTCAAGGCCATTTCTACCTTTCGCCACGTGATTGAGCAATCGATGAAAAACCCATTGTTTTCGCCTGAGTTAATAACTGTTGCTTCTCACTCTGTAGGTATTGAGCCATCCGAAAAGACTGATGTGACTCAAGGAGCTGCCTCTGGGGCAGAGCCTATGGAAAAGGCAAAAGGAGGGAAGGACAAGGCTGCTCCTATAGACTTGGGAGAAGGAAGCGAGCCGTCTAAGGCTGACACTCCCCATGATGAAGAAATGATAGCAGCTTTAAAGGATGATGGCGGTGATGGAGGACATGAGGAAGATCCAGAGGTTGCAATAGTCGGGGAGTCAAAAAATGCTGATGATGTTACTTTGGCTGCAATGAAAGCTGATCAAGATAAACGCTTGCAATTAAAAGCCGAAGAACTAGACCCTGAAGCCCTCAAGCCTCTCGCAGTTGTGGATGCGGGATCAAGGTTAGTTGTTAAGCTCTTAACTAGATCTATTACAGAGGAACTCGCTAAAAAATATTCTCTTGATTCTAGCGCTCTGCCCTCCGGGAAGAAGTCTATCGGTTCCAGCACCGCATCTTCAGGAAAGAAGAAATCAAAGCGCATCTTGACCGAAGCCGAGAAAGAGGCAAAGGATGCGGAGAAAGCCGCCAAGAAGTCCAAGACTCCCTCAAAATCCAAATAGTGGGTTGTCGTGCATTGTTTTAGTATTTGGTAGATCAATAATTGTTGTTGTAAGGGTGGTTCTTGCACCTTCTTTTTTAGCTATTTTCCTGTACAAATTCATTCATTCGTAAATAAATAAAAAATAATTCATTTTCTGCAATTTCTGTTTGTCAGCAGTTCTGCACTTGTGTAAAAATGCATATCTTACTAGAATTATGAAATGAAGTTACGGAGGGAGGAAATATGTGTATACATATATGCCCCTAGTCAATTCTCACAAATTATTTAAGGCTTAATCAAGCAATCTGAATGCTCCCGATTTTCTGACGGGATAGCATTTTCTGTGTCGTCAATGCCTGTCGTTTTTTCTGGCATTTCTTTTATACTCTCCTGTCTCTCTGGAAAGTTAGAGTTCGAGTTTAGCAATCTATTCATTCCCCGGTCTTTCAGCGGGGAAGGATCTCTTTCTCAGCGCTCAGTCGGAGACGCTTTTATACTCTCTCTCTCTCTGGAGAGTTAGAGTTCGAGCTCAGCAATCTATTCATTCCCCGGTCTTTCAGTGGGGAAGGATCTCTTTCTCAGCGCTCAGTCGGAGACGCTTTTATACTCTCTCTCTCTCTCTGGAGAGTTAGAGTTAAGAATGTCGTTTTCTCATTCTTTTATGTCTTGTCGCACAAATAGTCGTTGTGCTTTTTCTTATGTTTAAACCGTTTTCAACCTTTCAGGTTTTGAATCATTTTATATTCCATAATCACAACAGAATAGTCGATGAATGTATATATATATAATGCATAAAAGTAAATAACACACGATATTTTTATAGTGGTTCGGCTAAGTCGTAGCCTACATCCACTTTATAGTCCTTTATTCATATCATTAGATTTCCCCAAGGCAAGTCGTGCCTTATTACAGAGTTCATAAGAAAAGTAACAAAGAGTACAACATTTCTAATCCAAATATCGCATCAAGTGTTGGGCATTCCATGCTCTAGGGACTTCTTCGCCATCTACGGTCGTTAACTTGAAGGTTCCTTTTTCAAGTTTCCGTTGGATGACAAAGGGTCCTTCCCACTTCGGACCGAGGTGAGGAAGGGATGGAAAGACTCTCTTTAGCACCAAATCTCCTGGTTCAAAAGTCCTAAGGAGAACTTTTTTGTCGTAATAGCGTGCCATCTGACGTCGATGTCTTGCCGCACGCAAATCTGCTTCGTCCCTTTTTTCTTCGACTTCATCAAGAGACTCAAGTAAGAGTGCCCGATTCGTCATCGGGTCATAATACGTCACCCTGTGGGAAGGAACTTCCAGCTCAACTGGAATTCCTGCTTCTGAGCCAAAGGAGAGAGAGAAAGGGGTGTGACCATTAGCCGTCTTAAATGTTGTTCGATATGCCCACAAAGCTAGGGGCAATTCGTCAACCCATTTTGCCTTTGCGCGCTCTAACCGTTTCTTGAGGATGGATTTTATTACTTTGTTTATTGCCTCAACTTGCCCATTCGACTGCGGATAAGCAACCGCAGTGTATCGCTTGTCGATCTTATACTTCTGGCAGAAATTTCTAAATTCAATACCATCAAACTGGGTCCCGTTGTCAGTTATAATGGTCCTTGGGATCCCAAATCGGCATATAATATTTCTAACCACGAAACTTATCACCTTTCTTGCCGTGATTTTGGTCAAAGGCTCAGCTTCCACCCACTTCGTAAAATAGTCCACGGCCACTATTGCATATTTCGCTCCTCCTTTAGCAATCGGTAGAACTCCAATGATATCAATTCCCCACGTGGCAAATGGCCAACGACTCACCATTGATTTAAGTTGGGTCGACGACGCTCTGGGGATTTTGGCGAATCTATGGCACTTATCGCAGCGTCGTGAATAATCAGCTGCATCTTTATTAATTGTGGGCCAGAAGTATCCGTATCACAATATCTTTTTCGCTAAAGTCTGACCTCCTGTATGATCTCCACACTCACCTTCGTGCACTTCTCTTAATACACGCTTGATGTCGTCGTGTGCTATACATCGTAACAGGGGCATAGAAAATCCTTGCATATAAAGAGTATCATCTTGCATGACATATCTAGTAGCCTTGCGAACTACAGCCCTTTTCTCACTCTTCTTTGATGGGAGTGTCCCATTCTTAAGGAAATTCTTAATTGGGGTCATCCATGACTCCTTCTCCGGTTCCGCTTCGAAAGCGAACTCAATTTCCATCGACTCAAAGCTTGGCAATTCCAACGTTTCAATTGGAATTATTTCAGTCTCTTCTAGATTGTCGGAACTAGCTAGCTTTGCCAGCCTGTCTGCCTTCTGGTTTTCGGCTCTTGGGATATGTGTTATACTGTACCGCTCCAGGTTGCTCAATAGCTCTCTCACTTTTTCCGAGGTAGGCGATAAGTCGAGGTCCCCGAGCCACAAATTCCTCTCGTACTTGGCAAACAACGATTTTGGAGTCACAGAATATGTCCAACATTTTTATTCCGAAGTCTTTAACAAGCTTCAGCCCGGCAATCAGGTCTTCGTACTAAGAGTCATTGTTAGTCGCCGAAAATTCTAATCGTAGAGCGTAATATAACGACCGTCCTTCAGGAGTGACTAAGACGATTCCAGCTCCGGACCTTCGGTCGTTTTTGGCTCCGTCCGTGTATAGCTTCCATGAATCTACCTTTAACTCATCTTCGGACTTGACCACTCTGTCATTGATCACTTCCTCCTCTGGATAGTGAACTCTGCTATAAAGTCTGCCAGAGCTTGCCCCCTAATCGACCTTCGTGGCTGAAAATTTAAATCAAACTGACTTAATTCTATATTCCATTTGATCAACCTTCCCGATGCTTCGGGTCTCTGCAACACCTGCCTCAGAGGCTGGTCAGTGTATATGGTTATTGGATGAGCTTGGAAATAGTGACGAAGCTTTCGGGATGCGATTAGGAGGCTGTAAGCGAGCTTCTCAATCTTTGGGTGGTTGCGTTCTGCCGCTGCTAATTTCTTGCTTACATAATATACTGGCCTTTGCACTTTGTCTTCTTCTCGAACCAAGGCCGTGCTAACGGCGTGAGCCGAGACTGCTAAGTAAACAAACAATTCTTCGTGATCCACTGGCTTTGACAAAATCGGCGGTTTTTCTAGTAGTTCCAATAAATTTCGAAAGGCCTCAACACAGTCCGGAGTCCACTCGAAGTTCTTCTTTCCCCTTTTATTCAAATCAAAAAACGGAACGCATTTGTCTGTGGCTTTGGAGATGAATCTACTCAACGCAGCTACTTTCCCTGCAAGACTTTGGACATCTTTAATTCTTCTCAGCTCTTCAATGTTTCTAATCGCTGCTATTTGGCTGGGATTGATTTCAATTCCTCGGGAGCTCACAATAAAGCCTAAAAACTTTCCCGATGCCACTCCAAATGAGCATTTCATAGGATTCAACTTCATCTGATACTTTCGCAGGATACCAAACATTTCTGCCAAGTCTTGCGTATGGCCGGAGGACTGTTTCGATTTGACAAGCATATCATCCACATAAACTTCCATAGTCTTCCCTATTTGATTATAAAACATTCCGTTCACCAAGCGCTGATAAGTGGCTCCGACGTTTTTCGATCCGAATGGCATCACAACATAGCAATATAGCCCTAAATTTGTAATTAAGCTCGTATGCTCTTGATCTGGTACGTGCATAGGAATTTGGTTGTATCCAGAAGATGCGTCCATGAAAGAAAGAAGTTCATGACCTGCTGTCGAATCTACAAGCTGGTCAATCCTGGGAAGTGGGAAACTATCCTTTAGGCAAGCTTTGTTCAAATCTGAAAAATCAATGCAAGTCCGCCACTTTCCATTCGGCTTCTTTACTAAGACGGGATTCGATATCCAGTCGGGATATGTCGATCCCGAATAAATCCGTTCTGTTTCAGCTTCTCCACTTCTTCTTTGAGAGCAGCCAACCTCTTTTGGCCCAGCATACGTCTCTTTTGCTTCACAGGCGGATGTTTTGGGTTTACATTTAGTGAGTGACTTTTGATGGATGGCGATATCCCACACATGTCAGCGTGGGTCCACGCAAACACGTCCAAGTTCGCCTTCAAGAAGTCCGTTAGTTCTTTGGCCCGACATGGATCCAATTGAGAGCCAATCTTCAAAACTCTTGTTGGATCAGCTTTATCAACGGGAATTTCCACTGTCGCTTCATTAGGAGTTGCATTTCTAATCTCTGGTTCCTCGTCTTTTCTGGGATCCAGGTCTTCAAGTGTTCCTTTGGGCAACTCCTTCGGGGTCGATCTCTCTAATTGCTATGCCGAGCCCCCCTTTGGGGGAGGCGAGGCATCTTTACTCTCGATGTTGAGTCCTTTCATCAACATCTTTAATTCGGCAACATAGCAGGCTCGTTCGGAAACTTGATCCCCTCTCATTACTCCAGTTCCGACTTCAGTTGGGAAATTAAGCAATAAACACCAAGGGGCGATGCAAGCCCTGAATTCAGCAAGGGCAGGCCTTCCCAAAAATGCATTATAGGGCGAATCTACGTCCAACACTACGAACTGAAGCATCCGCACTCTTCGGCGCTCTCCTTGCTCCAAGGTTACGGGCAATTCTATGTACCCCATGGGGGCTGTTGACGCCCCGTTGAAGCCTCTGATCCATCCTTCACATGGCTTCAAATCTTCAGATTCAAGCTTCATCTGATCGAATGACTTTTTAAATAAAATATTGACAGAACTTTCGTTGTCTACCAACACCTTATGAACCAAGGCCGGCCCAATGGTGGTAGTAATGACCAACGGATCATCAGTGGGTGATTGGATCCCAGTATTATCCCTGCTGCGGAATACCACGTCGTCAAACATTGTCTTCTGTTGTTTTATGGGGGTGATATCTTCCAAATCATCACCTTCATTCACATATATGTGCTTGGCAGCATTTACATATTGATCCATCGCTCTGTAACTATGGATTGCTGGGTGAGGTCCACCCACTATGGAGTTGATAACAATTCCTTTACCTTTCTGCTGCGCTGTTGGCTTGGGAGCAGGTATAATCTGTTTTGGAGCCTGCTCTCCTTGCCCCTGTCCCTCGGGGCAACCTTGTATTCATCCAACTTCCCTTCACGCAGCAGCTTCTCAATCACATCTCTCAAATGCCGACATTCATTGGTTCAATGCCCATGAGTTCCATGAAACAAACAAAACTTCACAGTTGCCATTTCTTTCTCGGTCGAGTCACGAGGTGGCGGTCTTTTATACTGCAAAACGTTGTACCTATCCAGATAAATGTTCTCCAGAGTGTCGTTCAACGGTGTATAATTCTCATAAGTCTGGAATCGGGGCCTTTTACTAGGATCACTTCCCCTATTTCTATTTCTTCTGTTACCGTTCGCATTACGGTTATTGTTGTTGCCCCCGTTTCCAGCATTGTTGTTTCCACCCTGGTTTCCCACATTTACTTCAACCTTTCCGGAACTTTCCCCAGACTGCTTCACGGCGACGTTACTCTGCACATTTTCTTTTGAAGCCGCTTCAGACTTTCTCTTTCGGTTTGCCCTGGCCTCCTCTCGCCTTAAATAAATATCGGCCTTTTCATAGAATATCTCTCTCGTGGAGGGTGTCTTCCCAGAAAGGTAATCTCCAAACTCGGATTCTGGGTCGACTCCTTCCTTTAATGCCATCAAAATGGTGGGCTCATGCGGGTCACTAACTTCAGTCACAGCTAAGTTAAAACGGTCAAGATATGACCTCAAAGACTCTCCTGGCGCCTGCTTAATTCTTGACAATTCAATAACACTTTTGGACTTTCGGGTATGGAGTCGGAACTGATTCATAAAACGTTTGCTCAGTTCCCTATAATTCGAAACCGAACGAGGGGGAAGTCGGGTAAACCAGAACAGCGCCACATCTTCTAAATAGATCGGGAATGCTTTACACTTCACTGCATCAGGGGCAGCAGCAGCATTCATGAGCCATGAGTATCGCATCAAATGCTGTCCCGGATCAGTTCTCCCGTTGTACTTGTCCATCTGTGGCAGGTTAAAACGCCGGGGAAACTGGAAGTCGAGGATGTTGTCAGTGAAAGGAGTATGGCTTCGCTCAATGCCATAATCTTCATTGGTATAGTTCCAGCTCTCGGACATAATCTGGCATACCATTGCCTGTACATCAGCATTATTTAGGGGCCGTTCAAGTTCCCTGGCCTTGGTATCTGGGTTCCTTCTGGGTTCTTATTCAGGAGATGCCCTTCTTCTTCGAGTTGCTTCTGCTCTATTCCGTTCCCTACGCTCCCGGTCGATCTCGGGAGGAGGGGACTGGAGCCTTTGCCCCTGAGTAGGATCATTGTTACCTAGTGCTCGTGCAATATCCTCGCGAGACCCCAAAGATCTGAATGTCAACTGCTCCAAATTCTGAGGTCGTTCGAGTGGCCTTCGTTCACGGGGCCGCTCTTCCTCGGAAGATGAAGACTGATCCACTGGTGTGTGACGAACCGGTGATGGGGTTCTCTGTCGATGGAGTTCGCTGATCTCTCTGCTCATGAGCCTCATATTTTCCTGCATCATGAGATTAGTGCGCTCGTGGATTTTCTTAGCCTCTCTAGTACTCTCAAGCATGTCAAGCAGGCGCGAGAAATCTCCTTGAGTGATGGGCGCGGATGGATTGACCTGATCGTTGACCCTGGTGGCTGGAATTGGAGCATTTGTAGGGACTCGAATAGAGGTTCCAACATCACCAAGTGTCGGATCGGTTCGGAGATGGGAGATTGGGTCGGTTCAGAGCTGGGAGATCGGGTCGGTTCGGAGCTGGGGAGCCTGGTCGCGTCGGTACATGGCAAGCTGCTCAGGTCGGTTCAGGTTGGGGGAATGTACTGCTTTAGAATCTCCTACCCGGATCGGATCGGAGCTCTCCTCCTGAAGGCGGTTCGGGTTTCCTGTATCGGTTCGTCCTGCTGTTGAGCTTTGACCACGAGACCTTGTCATGACCGCATTTTGCTGATCTTTGCCAACTCCATTTCCTCGACCAGATTGAACTTCTTTGCCTTTTCCTTTAGCCATGGTTCTTCAATAATCAATTCAACAAATGTCCAAAAACGTCGAAATTTGAGAATTAACTTCTTTGAACTCAACGGTCCAAAAAGTGGAACGATAATCCCAAAAAACGAAGAATTCAGATAAGTTCTCAGTGAAAGCACCAAAATGTTAGACCAAAAAGTGGTTTTAACACCCAAATTGACTAAAAGCAGAATGAAATAAGATTAAAAATAAAATGAACACACATGATTTATAGTGGTTCGGTGAAGAAATGCCTACGTCCACTTGTCTTTCACTATTTTCAATGATGTAGTTGAGGTTACAATGAAATATTCACTGAATTTCTCTCACAGCTCACTTACAATCACTCAATTGTCTAAAAACAAATAATGAAAGAAGATTTGGATTTTCCGGGAATGCTGAAATTCGGGTTATGAAGGTGGTCGAACTCTCAAAGTGCCAGAAGAAGATCCTTTTCTTTGTCTCCAGACAGGGTATTTATAGGTGAGAATTTGCTCAGAACCCGATCCGGATCGGAGCCACGTGTCATCCATCCCATTAGCCTCGGGTTCGGATGGGTTTCTGTGTTGACAACGCATCAGAGCAGTGGACGTTGTGGGTAGGAACTGGTCATAGCCGCTCCAAATAACAAGGCGCTCATGCAGGAAAGTGAAGTGGAAAATGGGTTCGGATCGGAAGGGTATGCTCAAGGGGTTCGGATCGGCGTCTCCGATCCGACCAGGATTAACTCAGGACCAATTCTCTCTCCTTTTTACTCTGCTCCGCTCCGATCTATCTCTGTAGCAACTGGGTGGCTTTCCAATCCAACTTGAAGTAGATTGCCCTCCGATCCGAATAGCTGTGCCTCCCTGATTCCAACAGCAATAGTTCACCGATCTGAACAGAAGACCTTATCCGATCCGAACCGATACGCTGCTTCGATCCGATCTGCTTCAGTACTTCCCAAGTTTTTTCAATGTTTCACATCTTGACTTTGTGTTGCCCAGTTCACAAAGTGGGCTAACACTTACTAAGAGCGCCCACTTCATACCTATCAAGAGTAGAAGGACTGCCGCATCTCTAGCATCTCTTTATCTCAAGGAAATAGTTCGACTTCATGGGAAACCCTCCAGCATTGTTAGTGACCGAGACCCTATCTTTACAAGTGAGTTTTGGCGGAGTCTGTAAGAAGCTGTAGGCACACAGTTATGTTTGAGCACGGCCTATCACCCCCAAACCGATGGCCAGACGGAAAGGGTGAATAGAGTTTTAGAGGATCTTTTGAGACTTTGCGTTCTTGACTTTGGAGGGACTTGGGAGGATCACCTTCCTTTAGTGGAATTTGCCTACAACAACAGCTACCAAGCTACCATTGGCATGGCACCCTTCGAAGCCTTGTATGGACGACCGTGAAAATCACCAACTTGTTGGTGGCAGTCTACCGATAAGCTTATACTGGGGCCAGACATGATTCGAGAGACTTCGGAGAAAGTGGACTTGATACGTAGGAGAATGAAGACTGCCCAAGACAGACAGAAATACTATGCCGACAAAAGACGGACCGACCTTGAGTTTGAGGTTGGGGACAAGGTTTTCCTTAAGGTATCACCTTTAAGGAACGTCTTTCGCTTTGGATCCGCAGGAAAGCTAGCACCAAGATTTGTAGGACCGTTTCCTATCATCGAGAAGGTTGGGAAGATGGCCTATAGATTAGAGCTACTCGAGAAATTGGCCGGAGTTCACAACGTCTTTCATGTTTCTCACCTCCGAAAGTGTTTGCCTGAGTTGGCGGAAGTGGTGGAACCTAGCATTCTAGAAGAAGCCGAAGTGGAACGTGAATCAACTGTGAGGAGAGTTCCAACCCGCATCTTAGGAACTGAAGTAAAAAAGCTACGCAACCGCGAAGTCAAACTCGTTAAATTTCAATGGAGCGACGCCGAGGAAGATGCGACTTGGGAAACTGAGGACAGAATACGCGCTGCCTACCCTTTTCTTTTCGAGGGTACATCTTTGACATCTCTTTTTCCTTAAGTTGTGCTTGTATCTATCTTTTTAGGTATATCTCCTCGATATTATCCTTTATCCTTAGGTAGAAACCCCTTTGGATGTAAACATGTATTTGAATTATGTTATGGTTGATGGTTGCAAATGGTTGCTAGTGGTTGCTCATGGATGCATATACACACACAACCAAGGTCTTAGATCGGCACAATCACTTCATACTGCATATGCATATATGTATTCATATTTGTACATGGTTGAAACTTGATATGTTGTCATATGGATGTCGCATTTGTATTAATGGTTGCGCACTCATGTAGAATTATGAGTAAGGAAAAATTTGCATACATGATGAATTCATGACACTTACAAGATTTGCATTAAGGAGGTCAACTGGATCAGTAGACCACCTGATTTTGCATTAGTTAAGCACATATACACACACCGTGCATATAAATCATAAAGCATTAGAAGTCTTTTAAGGACAATGGACGCCTGTGTTTGTTGGTTGAGTAGATAGACGATTGGATGTTAGGACTTACGTTCTCCTAACTTGAAGATTTCGGGGACGAAATCCTTTTAAGGGGGAGAATGTAACACCCCGTGAATTCTATAATGCTAAGCTTCACAAATTAAAGTATAATTAATTATAAATGATGAAATCAAGGGAAATGGGTTATGCCATTGCGTTCGTCTCGAAATTCTGTTTGAGATAGAGTCCAAGTTTGCGTAAAACGGATATCGTATGAAGAAGATATGGACGAACGAAGTTGGGCAGTAAAACCAGAAAACGGGTCAGAATGCACTGGCGCACTTGGGAAGTGCGCCTGAACAAAGTTGAACTGGCGCACTTGGGAAGTACGCCAGTACATTTTTAGCCTGGCACACCTGCCAAGTGCGCCCAAGTCAGAATGACCTGCTGGTCAGATCCTGGCTGGCCATATCAGGGTCTGGTCGAATTCTGAGGCTTGGCTGAGTCACTAGGGCTTACATGTCACTTTCTGATTGGCTTCTCTTGAGATGGATGGTCTGGATTCACTCTAGCTTCATCGACGGCTCTAATTAGATTGAAATTCGATAAATACAACTCAAGTCTAACCCTAAATTCACACAAATAATAGAATACAAAAGCTGTCATGCTGCTGGAAAGGAACTAGGAATGGCCGTCAATTAGAAAGCCTAGAGACAAGCCAACACTAAAGCTTAGAGATGAATCAAATTAAGAAGAAGATAAAAGTTAAATCAAAATTTATCAATGCAACTTTAGTCTACCCAAAGGAGCGCACCTCAATTTCAGAATTCAAAATCCAGAATTCAAGATTCTGCATTCGTTGTAAGTATAGTGACCTTTCAAAATATGAATAAAAACTGTGATGTGATTCGATGTAAACAAAAATAGAATTGTGTTGTTATATTGCATAAATTCTACGTGTTGTAATGATTTTGTCGTGACTTGTGTATTGATATTTGTGGCCTTAGTTGATTGATGCAAACCTATTGGATATTTGTATATGAAAGTGATAGCAATAGCAAGTTATGGCAAAAACTAGAAATTTGATTCCTTTATGTACATGCCGATGGCATGGATTATATATAATCCCTTAGTCTAAGTTAAAATTTATGTAAACATGTTATACACCTTTTATGCCTACATGACCCAAAACCTATGATATCATTCTTATGTTTATTTGCAAGTATAATTAGATCTATGTTTCATAAACTATGCAAGTTCATGTTTATTTGCAAGTATAATTAGATCTATGTTTCATAAACTATGCAAGTTCATGTTTATTTGCAAGTATAATTAGATCTATGTTTCATAAACTATGCAAGTTCATGTTAATTTGCAAGTATAATTGGATCTATGTTTCATAAACTATGCAAGTTCATGTTGAAATAGGCTATGTGATTAGATGTTATAATTGGACATTTTGGTGAATATACAACATGCTAGTTTTGTGGTTGATATTATGCCAAGTTAAACATGTCTAAACACAAGCTCGTATTAGCCTAAACTATGCCATTTCACATGTCACCTACTTAGTCATACTTTGATTTGAATGCAAGTTTACATGACCCATGTTATGTGTTAGTTGAATCGCCAAATTGCAAGTTCATGCGCCACACACCTTTAGGTATTACATGTTCTCGATTTCCCCTTTTTTCCTCACGTTTATAAAGTTGGGCTGAATTGTAACAAGCCCAACACATGTTATAATGTTGCGAACAAACGGGGGTAATAACGTTGGGGGTAAAACATGAAAATATATGTTGGCATGTTTGGCACATGCCAATGACAATGACATTTGAGCGGTATGAATTAATATACCCAAAAATAAAAGATATGACATTTACATATATAAGTAATAAAATATGTAAATTTAGAAAAACACGATATGCTTAACCCGAGGTTGGATTGAGTTGTGATGTAAACCTGACCGGACCCGCCCGGCTGTCCAGTAGTCACAACAATACCCATCCAATGTGGGTGGTTAAGCATTGAGCCCAATAATGACCCAAGGTTAGACTGAGCTACGGTGTAAACCTGCCCGGAACCGACCGGCATATCCAGTAACCATATCAATACCTGTCTAATGTGAGTGGTCTGGTGCTCCTAAGAGGCTAAGGACAAATGGTAGGGTTAAGTCAACTATAACACTTAACCAAATTCAACATGTTAACAAGAATTGCTGGGTGGGGTCAGGTAAATACAGACACTTAACCACGTAACATTTTTGACTAGAAAATCCTGGTAACGAGGGACCCATTTCAGCTGTAACCCAAGTTAGGTATCAACGGTACCCTGAAACTAGGAAGGGTGGGGCACGATTACTGGGCTGATTGTAAGCGGTCAAACGACGGCGGTGGGTGCACAGTGCAGGTCTAACGGGGTGCGTGCGTGCACACACTCCAGAGCAGACAACTAGGGCACTGGGGACACCAGTAGTATAACCTATGCCTTCTAGAATTTGTGTTGGGGCCGCCACCATGGGTCTTGATACACCCCATGGTGGGACCAGCATAGGTATCTACAATTCTTGGGGGCCGTATGACACATGTTAACGCGAGTAGGAGCCGATCTGTTAATAAGAATGGGGATCACTTCACCCTCAAAATGGGGTGCCAGTTAGAATAAACTCAAGTAAATGCAGAGATATATTATGGGTGTGATAGTACATTCGACACTTCCTTAGCTTGTGAAACCATCCTATTTTCAGTATATATCTATCATGCCCTTTTCTTACTCACATACTAAAGAGTTACTAGATTTACTCAGGCTTTATGTCTGACCCTATTTTCTTTTCGTCTTCTTTTCTTTCGTTCCCCCCTCCCCCAGGTCCACAGGGAGGAAACAACTCAGTTCAGTCAGGCTCTGTACAAGCTCCAAGAACGTAGATGTATGAATTGGGTCTCTTTTGCTCGGACTATGGCTTTGGTCATCACTATGGGGATTTTTGTCACTTTATTTATGTTTTCTGCTTTTTTAATTATCAATACAGTAATGATGTAATGTTGGAAGTATTTTGAGACAATTATGGAATGTTTGGTTTTGAACACATATTGATGAAATAAAAGTCTATTTGGTTTTCACTATTTGAAATATGTGTATTTATATCTGTCTTGAGTTTATCTGTGGTTTTTACTTATAAACCTCCACCAAAATTAAGGCATTCCCTTTGTGAGTGACCTTAACGGAGGTGGGGTGTTTCAATCGATTTGATTCGAAGAAGGATGAAGACGGCGCAAGATAGGCAGAAATCTTACGTGGACAAGAGGAGGTCAGATCTTGAGTTTGATGTTGGGGACATGGTCTTTGTCAAGGCGTCTCCATTACGAAACGTCGTTCGCTTTGGGTCCGTTGGGAACTTAGCACCAAGATTCGTAGGGCCGTTTCCTTTTAAGGAAAGGATTGGGCAGATGGCGTATAGAGTGGAGTTGCCCAAGAGACTTAGTGGTGTACACGACGTATTTCATGTATCACATTTGAGGAAGTTCTTGCACGAGTCCACTGAAGTGGTAGAGCTGAGCTTGCTTAAAGAGGTGGAGATAGAGCACGATGCGACGATTCGACGAGCTCCTACGCGCATTCTTGGGTCGGAGATTAAGAAGTTGAGGAATCGAGAGGTCAAACTAGTCAAAGTACAATGGGGAGATGATGAGAGCAATGCTACTTGGGAGACGGAAGCGAAGATGCGTTCATTATACCCTTTCCTTTTCGAGGGTATGTCTTTTAAATTATCCTTTATCGCTTACCTTGTACTTATCTTATCTTTAGTATGTCCTCTCGCTAGTATCTTTGACCTTTAGATAGGATAATCCTATGGTTGAAACATGTGTTTGAGACATGTTATGTATGATGGATGCAAGTGGATGCAAGTGGATGCAAGTGTTTGCTAGTGGTTGCTCGTGGATGCATATACACACACTTTAGGCACTAGATCGGCTCAGTCACTTCATATTGCATATTGCATATAAATGTGTGTACATATTTAAGTTAATGGTTGTACCATCATATGCGTGTTGCATTGTGGTGAATGGTTGTGCACACATGTAGAAATGATATGTATCGATAAGGTTCTTTCGCATACATAATGGATGCATGGCACTATCATGGTTTGCATTAAGGAGGTCAATTGAATCAGTAGACCGCCTGATTTTGCATTAGATAAGGAACATATACACGCACTTCTTGCATATGTTCGTATAGCATTAAAAATTTTATAAGGACAATGGATGCCCGTGTTTGACAGTTGAGTAGATGGTTGTTTGGATGGTAGAATACGCATTCTCCTTAACTTGGAGATTTCAGGGGCGAAATCCTTTAAGGAGGGGAGAATGTAACACCCCGGATATTTTTGAATAATCAAATTAACTAAAATAAAGAATAATTAATCTCAGACATGAGAATTAAAGGAATGGGGTTGCGCCATTGTGTTCGTCTCGGAATTCTGGTTGAAATAGAGTCCGAGTTTGCGGGAAACGAGTACCGGATGAAGGAGTTATGGACGAACGAAGTGTGGTGGCAAAAGAAAAAAAAAGAAAAAAAGGAGATTGCACTGGCGCACTTGGGAAGTGCGCCAGTACAAATTTGCACTGGCGCACTTGCCAAGTGCGCCCAGGCTGAGGCAAAAGCCTGCACAGCTTTCTGGTTCAGGCTGACCCATGTTGTTGAGTCCTTTCAGACTCCTTGTTGAGTCATTAGGGCTGACTCATCACCCTATCATGACTGAATGGTTTTGATTAACCCTAAGATCATCCGATGGCTTAAAATAATTCAAAACTCTATAAAAAGACCCATAGACTCAAACCCTAAATCAAAATTAAAACTGAAACTATGGCCGTCATGCTATTGTCTTGAACCCTAGAGCAGCCGCCACCAAAATTAAGAGGAAGAACAGCAACCAAATCAGAGCTATTCAACCCTAACAGCGAATCTTCTTCGAAGGAGAGCTAATTCAACTCCATAAATCAGAATTCAGAACTCAAGACGGCTTTTGAGTTGTGAGTTCGATAGTTTTAACAAGATAATTAGTAATTTAATTGGATTAAGATATAATGCGGATTGTATGGATATGATATGAAGTATTGATTGCATGTTGTAATTACGTTGTAGGATTGTGATTGAAATCTCTATGACGTTATTTTGTGATGCTATCATTTATGATGTAAAGTTATGTTGCTACCATCCATGTTGTAATTTTATATACAATCAAATCATCATGTTTCTTATGCTAGTTTGTTATATTGATTCATATGATAAATCATATGTAGGCAAGTTTAGATTTTGATTCAAACATGAATCATATACAAGTTGGGTAGAATTATATGTGAACTTACATGGTTATGACACCTAGTTTATGTGAAAATTTAATTGAAAGTTAGGCTATAACATGTGTAAGTTATAGGCTAAATTCTACATGATACTTTACATGTTAGATACAAGTTTACACCACTGTTGCGATGTATAAATCACATATGTAAGTTTATGAGTTGGATATGAATCATGTTATGCAAGTATAGGATTATTACCTATGCAAGTTTATTCCTTTTGATATAGACCTATGACATATGTCATTTATGCAAGTTTGTGGCCATTTTCTCATCCAGTTCACACCTTTAGATTCGGATCCAAGACATATGTTATTTATGCAAGTTTATGGCCATTTTCTCATCAAAGTTCACACCATTATATTTGGATCCATGACATATGTTGTTTATGCAAGTTGTAATTTTGGCCTATGCAAGTTTTAGGTGTAGAACATCATTCACATATGCAAGTTCACCCCTATGTTTAGGTTTATGTTTTAATTATGTGTATATTGTGATGCTTACTCTTTAGTTAGACTATTCGAGTCTAACGTATATTTTTACGTTAAACGAACAAAAGTACTACGTGGGGTAAGGGAATAATATTAAAAAGATTTAATATTCATAAATGCCTTAAAAGGCATAAAATAAAATTGTGGTGAAATTGGTATGATTTTACATACCATAAATGGATGGACATAATTGAGTCAATTATGGACATCGTTAAATCTGGAATTGATTGATAATTTGAATAGGGAAAGTAATTCAAATGGGGGAATGATTAATTAGGAGTAATTAATCGTCTAAGACACGAGGTTAGGCTCTTTTGTGGTGTAAGACTGCCCGGACCCGCCCCGCAAATCCAGCTGCCACAAATGTCAGTCTAATGTGAGAGGTCTTAGGCACAAACTAGATACATAACAATTGTAAAGACATGAGGTTAGGCTCTTTTGTGGTGTAAGACTGCCCGGACCCGCCCGACAAATCCAGCTGCCACAAATGCCAGTCTAATGTGAGAGGTCTTTATGAGGTTACGGTCTTAATGAATTAAGAAACACTTAACCAGATAAGCATGTAGTGGGACATGAGGGGGTTAAGTGGGTGCCTTGGGTGGCATGTGGAATCTAGTGGATGCCTTGGGTGGCATTTGGAAATACGATTAGAAACACTTTACTAAGATTGAAACATGTAATTGAAACATGAATAAGAAGTGGGTTAAGTGAGATGTACTAGAGGGGACCAAGCTTAGATGGATAGCTTGTGTCACGTAATGGGGGCCTGCTTCAATCAGTAACCCATACGTATCTTTGTGGGCTCGACCCAAGTCGAGGACGGGACACGCATACTGGGCTTGACTGTAAGAGGCCAAACCGGGTTAGCGATGGCAACGCAAGTCCAACAGGTTCTTTGCGTGTGTGGACCCGGGCTGGTAGGTAAGACGTTGTTGCATCGTGTAGGTATAAGCCGTGCATTCTTGGTGGTATCGGGTTGCCACTTTGGGGAGTGATACACCCCACTGTGGGGCCGACACGGGTACCTACGAGTTAGGGAGCCGATCGCACGGGGGTAGTGGGTACACCAAGTGGAGATAGTGGCATACGGCACCTATGAAGGCAGCTAGGGGTGCATGAAACTTCCAATATCATTATTAAGTCTGTAGGCGGGATCAACCTTAGGGTGACTAGTGGTGGTGCAGTATACTAGTGGCGGTGCAGTATAGCAATCATCCATAGTGTTGGTGTAGCTTAGTAATTATCTGAGTGGGTTAGGTACGCTTTAACAATATCGTTATTCATCTTGTTTCCTTATTTACTCTTCCATACTCAATGGTTCATGGTCATTTCCTTATTTTTCAACTTATGCCTTAGCCTAGTTACTTTGTTAGTTATATTGTTAAAGTTATCGCACTCGCCAGACTTTATGTTTGACCCCCCTTTTTTCCATCTCTTTCCTTCCCCCCCCCCCCCCCCTCCCCCGGTGCTCAGGTTGGAACTAGCACCAGTGGAGCTTGATTTTGGACTGCTTTTAGAAGATTGCTTGGATCGCTAAAGTAAAGTTCAGCTTCTCTTTATTTATGGCTATTTTGATGATGGGGATTATGTCTTTCAGTTTATGTACCTTGTTTTATCAAGATGGATATGATGTACTTGACTTTAGTTTATGGTTTTTGATCATGTAATCAAACATATGGGTTTATCCGCTGCAATGAAATAAAGTTTTAAATTTTCAAGTACTGTTTTATATCTGTCTTGTTGTGATTTTCTGTTCTATATTCACTTAAAATGCTCCATGGAAGTTAATGCATTCCCTTTGCGAGTGACATTAATGGACATGGGGTGTTACAATATCTATAATCAGATCAACTCCCATGGCCTTCTAGAATCTGCACTTAGCTCAGCTTTCAACACAAGTAACAGATACAAGTTTAATTCATTTGATTCATTTCACATGTGATTTAATTCCCAATTTATTAAACTGGAATTTATTTCTTTAGTTTCCAATTCATTCAACTTATTAACCCATTGATGATTTCTTTATTCAACCGATCCAACCATCCAATCATATTCAATATGGATATTTACTTGTTTGCATTCACGTTGGTTTAACATGCTTCAATCTATTGATATCCGATTGATTTTCATTCAATTATCCATTCAATTTCCAAATTCTAGCTTTGTTTTATTTAATTTCATTTCTTAAGTTAATTTGAATTCCAAACAAATCAATCAAAAGAACCAGACAACCAATATTGCTATAATTTAAGAAAACCATTTCCTTTTTCTATATAAAAATATAATTTAGGTAAAATTATTTCATTTACGCTCTTTACAAAACAATGTTGTGTCAACTGTTAGTTCAATATGGTTTCCCAATACTTGAATCGATTAATCAACACAATACAAAACATTTTTATATAAAATTTACAAACACGCTGTCTCGTATATATGCTCAAACTCAATCTAGGGTATTTCTAACCCCATCTCTATCGAGTTATACCACAGAGCTAAGGTTACTACTCAACCAATTGCTCTGATACCAAGTTGTAACGTCCTACTTTTCCGTACAATTTAAGCCGACATTTAACCATCATAGTCAACCCAAATTATACATAAAAGCAGAAAATTTAGAGAAAGAAGTTAGAGGGTGAGAGAAAGATAAGATAGAAGAATAAGAAGAAGAACCACACAGAGTCTCACATTGCAACGGAATAAAATATAATACAGAAATAACTTTATTGAGAGCTTGAAATAATACTTACAATCCTTAGAGTACAACAGTCAAAACGATCTGGACACTTATAACAACCTATCCTCAAATATAATACACAGCGGAATAATACTATATATTTCATACTTCTAAACTCCTCCAGCTCGCCTCTAAATTTCACAACATCTGATAACTGAACCTGAAAAGACTCGGTCTAACCCGAGCATTACAAATGTCATGGATCAGTCTGGTGAACCAGCATGAGAAAAACTCACTAAGTTTAAATAACATCCATATTGCTTAACTTTAGAAAATCCTTTTGGAAGAAAGGATAATAGTAAGATATTCCCACACATAAACATGGATGGTTTTTACCTTACTATAACCCAAACCATTTTTGATACAAAAATACGGTGATATTATGATAGTGTCTATATCAAGTAAATAACCAAATAGTAGAACGCTTGCATCTCATGCTCCATATACATAGTATATAATCAAAAACCGCAAGCTCTTAATGGAGATTTGATGCCAACTATGATAAGGTATGGGACCACCATCCGATCAGTGCACTATAGAAGGGATACACTCGGGGTTCAAGAAGAACATCTTGCAACCCGGCCACACATGACCGATCACTCATTTAGCTTGAGTGGACTGAATGTATTATCACCTGATGGTTGTAAGGGCCCACCATCATTCCACGGAGATACAAAACCAAAAAAAGAACAAATAAGGATTTTCTCTAGATTGGTGATAATACACCCTGCTTGGGGGCGACCCAACTAGCATGTTGCATGCCCGGTTTTCGTCGTTTCCCAATTGATGAGGCTTGAGGCCTCGTTTGTTGTCTAGAACAACATGCCACCATTTACTTTGAATGCCACATCGTCAAACCCGCCAAATCACAAATTGATTTCCCCAAAAATAATATGGGTATAAAGCTAAGAGAAATAAATTTCTCCACTACCTAACGTAATTACGTCTGAGGTAATCAACCCATAATCTATTTTGTATACTCTGTCAGACATTCGTCCATACAAGTCATCCAGGAACCAGATGAACCGAAGGCACCCTCCTATTGCATCCAAAGGATCGTTAGCGAGAAGTCCTTGCAATCTGCAAAATCTCAACCACAACCGAATCACGTCAGAATACCTATGGTTGTACTTCCATAGAATATTCAACAAGTAATCCTTCCGTTTATGAAGATCTATAGTCTTCAATTGCTCCATCTTGATCATCATCTTCCAAGTTTTCATATTTGCTAGTCGGAATGGTTTTCAAATATAAATTCGATCCCGGTCTTTTCGTACCAACAATTGTATTGCCTAGATTTGATAGTCGGTTATTTAACTATCAAATAAATAACCGTTCATCCATAAAAAGAAAATGAATTCACTAATTAAATACCTAGCATCATTTGGCCTCTTTAATTAACCATGGGTTAATTAAACTTCTAAAATCTTGAAATCATTCTACATTTGGAAAACATTTCTATTCCACTATTCAATTTAAACACGATCTTTAAAACTATTAACGCTCATTAATCTACTTTATTTATCCAATCCTTGCTATTGAACCTGACCATTCCTTAGTCAACAATGAAGTCAATCATGTTGGGGTATAATTACCTCTCAGATCTTAATTGAATAACAATATTTACTTAGAAATAGATAGTTCACAACTTCGAATACCAAGATTTACTCTCGTACTCCTCGGATTCAGTTTAAACTCTACTTATTTAACAGAAATAACATCGATTATAATAATAGTCTTATAATCCACGCTTTCAGAATATTTATATTTAAAATATACTTTTATTTCATTAATATGAATAAACAAATAAATAAAGACTTAATAAATGATTAAATCTGTTTACTTCACCATTTACTATTATTAAAGTAGTGAATCTTTCTTTATAGGTCATCAAAATAATAATCAGCTTTAAAATAGTCAACTCCGAGCATTATTAATTTATTAATCAATTCTAATTAACTAGTATAATCAATTTAAACAAATTCCATTCAGGCCATTACTTATAAACCACGTTATAACTCGTCTCATTAGTTTGAAACATTTACAAATCTTATTTGTAAGAATTTGGTTTTCAAAACCTGTTTTATAAACACATCTCCATTTATAACTGTTTTATTGACGGTACTAAAGAGTCAAATGTCTACTAAAGTACCAAATCGTGAAATATCAATCAATTCCACATTCAGTAATAATATATATAATCATATTGATAAACATTATCAATAATAGTGAGGAAGCCAGTTTGATTCCTCCAACCTGTCCTTGCCTGCATCAGAATGGGTTACCTCAATTTCATAATGGCAATATATATATATATATATATTCATCACAATAAACAGAAATAAACAGTTTAACAAATAATGGTCAATAAGCAGTTAACAACATCCATTTAAGCATCCAATTATTTATTAAATACGTTTATATTATTATAAACGTAACCAACAAGGTAAGTTACCTCGTTTGGAATATAATCGTTAAAATACGGATTAAATTTGATCAAATTAAACAAACGTTAATTTAATCAATGAATATTAATGATATTCAACATTTATGCAAACAGTAATCAAACCATCAATCATTAGCACACATTGCACACAATATAAAAACCCGACTTATAAAAATATAAGCGGGATAAACTGATTGAGTTGAACTCACCTAGAATATCGTCAGTCGTTTAAACGATCCATTTTTAATCAAATTAAACATTCGTTTAATTTGATTAAAATCTCCAACTACTTTCATTTCTGTCCAAATTGGCTCCAGCATGAAGTGCTTGTCAAGATGTTTTCAGCATCCTCTGTTTTGTCCAATTCTGCCAAAATATGGCCATGTTATACAAATTACAAGTCATGGTTTTATTAAATTATTTAATATAAATTAATTAAATATATACGTGTTAATTACACAAATAATTTAATCACCCTATTCAATTTTTGATAATGTACGTTGTATAATAAGGATCAAGCACGAAAAACCATTCAGCCCACATGCGGTATATAAACGAAACAATAATTGGCCATGTTGACTTATATATACATATTTGGGTATATTTAAATGGTCATATTGTAATTGGCCACGTTAATAAATTGGGCCCCGTTAATAAATTGGACCACATTATTATCAAGATATATATATATATATATAATACTGTAATCTGCCACAATAACGATATGACTACATTAAACTTGATTAACTTATTCTATACGGATGACCACGTAAGATACAATTAGGTGCGTCTAAATATAAGAATAGGCAAAATTTGATTTGGCACTTAATAACTATTTAGGCCACGTTAAATTCAATTAGGCAACTAACAGTGATTAGGCATATTGATAAATCATTGTTCACCATTCTTCTCCTTTTATGTTTTTTGAACTACCACGCTATTCCGTCCTTTTCAAAGCACTGCCGCCTGCCATACCAACTTCAAACCATCGCTCCTGCACTCCCAAATGGCGCTTCCCTTTTACAAACTTCACCACTAACAACCTAGAGCACCGCCGCAGCTACTCTGGCCAACCCCCTCTCCATAACTCCACGGCTTCGCTCCTACTCGACAAACCACCTTCCATGTTCATCAGCAATGAACCTACATTCTCCCATCTCACTTCACCAGTCTCGAAAACAACACCCCAACGATCGCCTCCTTCCCTCAACCAGAGACGAACCTTGCTGTTGAGCCCATGGCCACTGAACTGCCACTCTATCTCCACTGTCCGACTCACTCAAACCATGCCACAAGGTCCCTCACGTTTCAGACCATCTCCGCCCGAACACCGCGCCAACTCCATTTCATCTCCACATCCTCCTAAATAGACCCCTTCAATCCTGACAACAAAACAACGAACTGCATGAGCTTCGAATACCCACAACTCGAGCCTAATAGATAATACGTTGGGCTAAGGAGGTTTTGATTTTTTTTATTGGATGAAACTTGTTATTACTCTTTCTAAAACAAGCTTGCGGTTTTAATTCAAGGGTGAATGAGATACTTTGGTTGCTAGAAGGAGGGGAGCATTTCGTTTTCATGTTGTTTGTGAGGAAAGGTTTTGCTCTGTTCTAATTTGCAAAACAATTAAAAATGAGAAGATGAAGCCTGCCATGTATATTTGCTTGAAGAAGAGAATGGGAAGCTGGTTTTACTTCTCGCATGCTGGCTACTGAATAAAATGGTATGCCGTGGTTATATATATAAGAAGAAAAGGATGCGGATAAGAACAACTTCCTTTCTTTCATTTCAGCCGAATTGGCGTATCAGAGAATAGGTTTATAGATATTTTTGTCTCTATTTTCAGTGGATAGAGCGCACCCGGTATGCTGCTACGCAAGAAATAGTGTACAGAGATTTTTTTCCCCTTAGGTTGGCTGAGATGTTTTTATACGTTTTTGGGTAGGTTAATGTTTAGGGTAGGTATTATATAAGGTAGATTTTATAATGTGGCTCCGCTATTTAACTTGACTGTTGTAACTTGCGTCGACACACACGAATTACAATCATGACGAAAATGGACATACTGATATGTTTTGACGTTACAAACCTAAAGAAATTTGTTTCGTCGAGAACAGAGGTCGTTTGAAAAAGACTATTTTTAAAGCTTATATAATATCGAGAAAGTAATATTTAATACCAAAACAATTCAATAATAAATTATTATTGTATATCTCCAATTGAAATTGTTTACAGCTTCAAAATATACAATATAGATTTTAAGCTCAATATTTAAAATCTCGGGCTAGACTATATTCAAATTATATAGAAATTCCTTTATATCTATTAATTAAATCGTTATAACTTATTAACGAATATTTGAAAATTTAATTTGGACATAACTTACAATCTATAAACTAAAATCTCGATTTTTCTCTTTCATTAGAAACTTATCATCTAATAGATTCAACTGTTCCTTGTTTCACCGAAATCCGACTTATATCGGATCTTGTATATTCAATTAAAATTCAAAACTCAATATTAGGAACTACCATGCCATTACGAGCTCATTTTAATTATATTATAAATTTATACGTTCAAACTCTGTTTTATATAAAAATTTCGACATAAAAATCCATTAATATTATCAAATCAATATTTAAAACAGATTTAAATATTCGTGATTAACATTCAAAAATCTGAGACATTACAGCCGGTCAAACAAATGACCATTCAAGTCCGCGGAAAACACGGATGCCTCTAAAATCTCATCGAGATTCTCCTTAGAAAAACCATCCAAAGATAGCTTAATCTTCATCTCTTAAACGATAATCGCCTTCATAAAATCTATTCTAACAAGAAATTGCAAAGGCGGATGCTGCAAAAAAACAAATTTTATTCTAAGATCTCGAAGCAATGATTCAGTGCAAGTTCAATTGCCACGACAAATTTTCTTAGCCCTAATGCGGTGAGACCTTTCTGATTATTCCGATCCAACCAAATGAACTCTCCCTAAGGAGGAGACTTAAATGGTGCGAGTAATATCAGATAGCACAATTAGGTATCATGGACTAATAAATTATCGGTGAGAAGAAATTAGATCTTGGAGTACTTGTTAGGCAAGATTTAATGCGTAAACTAGTGCGGGGAAAAGAGAAAACGAGGTGGGAGCAAAGAAAGAGAAGAAGGATAGGAATATGGTTTGGCTGGACGAGAAAGGAAGGACGAAAGAAGGAAGTTAAGGTGGTAATTTTGACGCAGCTTTTATGGTTGAGTCCTAGGTTCAAGTTGCAACAAAACTTGTCAACTAGTTGACCATTCTTGTGTAAGGCTAGATGGTCAAATATTTGATGGGCTTTAGGCAAAGAATGAATCTTGACCTTATTAGGCGGGTTAAAATATTAAACGTCCCGCATAATCTTTAAAGACTTGACGTGATCTGAAAAATAATTATCCTCATCATGATGATATCAAATACCATAGTCAAACTCCGAACCAACTCCAAGGATTCCAAGTAGTCTCAACAAAAGGCTGCGACCACACGACAAATGAATGAATTCCAAAGATAATTCAGCTAGAAATCCATAATATAAACTAAAATGGATTTTCCCCTTACCTAGATGACAACAAACAGATGATTCATGAAATTAGATACCCCAAAAATCAAGATGAAGGGTTTTTCTTAGCCTTTTCGAAGGCAATTTTGAAACCTTTCAAAAAAAATGGATTTATTATAAACTTATGGTTTCGTATTTATAAATCAAATTTATTATTATTTATTATTTATGTTCTAGCCTATATTACAAATTAAGAAAACCTTTTGCGTGTTCAAATATGTTGGAGCTTTAAAATCTTATGGATTAATTGTGGTAATTTAAATAAATTATCCAATATATATAGGGAGAGGGTTACTAAAAATCACAAGGAATGGATATTTATTATCCATTAGTATAGTGGCATATTCTTTGTCATTTCTAATTCCTTCCCTTCTACCAAACAGATTGTATTTATTAAAATTACACAACAACCCTACTAATTTTGAAACACAAATATAATAAAATTTAAAAACCATATCTTTATAAAGCTAGGCCTTGATAAAACCATTTTTCGAGACCGTACATCAAAATTTTCAAAACTCAATTTTATTTTTTCAAATAGTTTTAAAATAAAAAAATTCAAATACAAGCCAAGAACTCAATGGAAAAATTCAGTAAAGGTAGATTCATAAATTTAATGAAGTAATGAATGGATATACCTCATGATTATATTTCCGAAATGGATACGATATACTTACGCGAACTTTTCTCGTTTTGGATTGAACAATGGTCTTAACCGGAACTACCAACGAAACCAGAAACTAGAAATCGCGACTATCTTGGTTGTAGCTAGATTTTTGTCCAGTCTCCGACCTCGAATCAACGGAATCCACCATATGTCTCTTCACAACGAAATTGCCAACGTACTGTGGGGTAAGAAAAATTGGCTAGAAAGTCGAACTCAACATACTTCAATTCTTAGTCGCTTAAAGCCCATTTTATTAAATTAAGCCCACGACTAATTTATCGTCAGAATAAATTTAAGTCGACTAATAAAGACGAAGAAAAACAGAAAAGAAAACCGAATTACGTTCTCTCACGAGTTCTAATTTAACTAATTCCTCGGATCATTTAACCTGGCTCTGATACCAAATGTAACACCCTACACCTTTCTGTGCCTAAATTTCAACAAAATCGAAACTCGAACACATCCAAGCATTTAGCGTGTAAATCTGGTACCTACAAATAAACGAGCATGAGCATAATCAGGGTATAATAAGATAACTCACAGTGGAAACAAATAGGATAGACTAGTATTTAGTCAAGTAACTACATTTTTAAAGTAAGTCACTTTGCCAGTACCGAGCATGAGAGAGAACGAGAACCAAAACCCAAACTTAAACATCTGTGAGAACGCGGCCTTCTCTAGAAAACCTGGGTAGTTGTAATGAGGAAGGGGGTCAGAACAACAAGATTCTGGTGAACAGGAAATGTACAACATAAATTGTAATACACAGATGTTTCCTGTTTGGTTCAACCCAAGATGTATGCCCATCAAGGTTAGTGATTCTAGCCTAACCCGATAAATGTTTACGCATGGCTCTACTACTCTTCCTAAGGTAGTATTCCCAAAATATGATATCGAGATAGAACGTTTACGCATATATTTGTGAAGTCTATATACCAGAACATGGCTAGTTATTTAACCGATGGTGGACTCCTAATTACGGAGTTTATATATATTCATTCGCTCATCCTTCATTATCTAATGCCTCACTATTAATGATAGATAGGCTGGATTCTCCCTGATCGCTTAAGACCCTAAGCGGACCTATTGGTCAATTATTATTCCTCGAGAATATATTCAACGTTAATATAAACTAAAGAGCACTAGCTACAGGCCCTACTAGTTAAGGCTTCCTTCATTCACGCATGAACCCATTCCCTGTGTAAGGTGAGAGTCGGTATTTTTTGCTCGCCATACCATCTAGCTGACCTTATTGGATAACCTCCTTAGTCGCTTACTACATCCAGTAGGATAGATAGCCATATTTGACGTTTATAGTTTTCAGGTTTGGGTAGGCCCTACAGACTCACCCATTTAAGACCACTAAACTGAAAGACCTACTCCCAAGTGGACTCTTCAACCACAGCCGTTTAAGACCCAGGAAGCAGACTATACACGAAGGTTATTAAATTTGTACCTTATTAGCCTTTGATTCCTTTCCCTACTTGGATAAAGTGGGCTACGTTATTAAGTCTTTCCCATGTAGTTTCTCTTCACGGAAATACTATATTCACACGTTATATCGTCATGGGTTCCTATGATCAACCTAATAAGTCTAACTCTTCTTCTAATTATAAGTTCTATATTAACTAATATAAATAAGGAAAATTATATCCTCCTTACCCTAGGATATTTATTTGATTATATCCCTAATTGGACTTAATGCTTAAACAATAATCAATACCAATATCCCTTTTTATTTCATTTACTTCTGTTCATAGATTAATTGCCATTAATTTATAATCATAACAGTCATATTTTCCTAAGACAATCATAAAATTCCTAATTCCCTTTTTATTACCATTGATTATAATTAATGCCATTTATGAGCCTAAGGGCCATAATTTTCCTAAGCCATTAATCACAATGGATATACTTAGCTTATCTATCCCGAATATATCTATTTACTGTACCCCAACAGACATTACTAATTTTATTTATGATTTGTTTATTGTATGTTATATATATATATATATGCACCAAATAGGGATGGCAATGGGGCGGGGTGGGCGCGGGTAGTACCACCCCATCATCCGCCCCGTTGGGTGATTTTTTGCCCCGTGCCCGCCCCATACCCGCACGGATACCCATTAAACGGGTTTTAAACAGGTTGCGGGTAATGGCGGGTATTCGTGGGTATCCATTATATTTATTCAATTTATTTTTTAACCGTTTATTGAAAGTATTCAAAAGTACATTTGGTTAAAAAAAAATTAGACCAATGCTCAAATGCTAACCTCAAAATACCAATACATATTTAAACCAACATCCAGAAAATAAAAGACAACAACAGAACTATCCATCAAAATATCAATAGCTAGTTATAAATTGTTGAGTAAAAACATGCACACAAATACCAAACAACCAACAATAATGTTTTTTGTATTGACTATTGGTAATAAATCACATTCAATACGGGCAGGGGTACCCACAGACATGGATATCTTACTATCCGTACCCGCCCCATTAATTACCGGATATTAAAAATACCCATTTATTTTATCCACGGATACCCATTTAACTATCCGTTTCATATCCATGACGGATTTTACCCGCGGATAACCGCGGGTACGGATTTTTTTGCCATCCCTAGCACCAAACCTCTCACATTAAGCTGATAACTTGCGGATGCTGGATTTGTCGGGGTTCTGGGCAGACTTCTACGACAAGTTGAACTTAACCTCATGTCTTAGTACAGTTATATTTACGCACTAGACCCCTCACATTAAGTTGACCACTTGTGGATGTTGGATTTGCCGGGCGGTTCCGGGCAGACTTCTACCACAAGTAGAACTTAACCTCCTGTCTAGATGCGCATTTAAATTAAATTACCTAATTGTGGTTTACAACATTAATCCTAATAAATCTTAGGAATTATTACCATTTTACTTAATTTCCTTATTAAGTCTACTTTCCCCAAATCGATATTGCTTATAATGGTTATTTATTTATTTATGGTTATGTTTATAGCAATTAATCACATTAATTGCTACAATGGTCACGACAAATATATTAATTTGATATGAATTACATTTACATGCATAATTCCATACTTGAATACTGTTCAAACATTCAATATAATGTATATTTTGTCGCTTTACGTAGAATCGAAAGGATAATGTGTATATATATTATATTTATATTTTTGCGCGGTCAATGTAGTTATCTTTCTTTATTATTATTTATTGTTAAATCTAATAATCTGGTTTAATTAATAACCAAACATTCCATTATTACATTCAATCTAGCCAAAAGGTTCCAAATTTTACAAAAAGATTGTTAGCTGTAATTATTGTAAATTATGCCTAATTAATGGAATATATATATTTCAAAACCATAAGAAATATATCTATGTTTATGTATATTTTGGAATAGTTATGAAAACTACACACAAACTTGTAAATTTATATTTATGCTTATGTTTACACAACTTTTCCCTTTTTAAACCTTTTTGTCATATCTCTTGGGAGTCCAAAATAATTTCTTTTTGTTCAAAAGGAGGAAAACGATATGTTTACAACAACTAAACCAAAACGTTAACAACATTGAACACAATTAGGCATGTGTCTTTTAAATTGAAATCACAAAATTAACCATTTCACCTTTTTATTCACATAATTTATCTTTTTAACGTTAAAACTAGAGATTTGGAAGAAAAACTACACCTAAACAATGTTATTGGAACCGATGTCCAGCATTTTACAACAATTAATATATTATCCAACATAATTGTAGGCAACATGTATAAGCAATTTAAGTGAGCCTACAATTTATATTATTCCTAACCACAATTCACAGTTCCTAAGTTTTGACAATATTTATTAACAGATCTGATAGGTGCCAATTCAAATTCAATAGTATTATGAACAGATCTGATGATAGTAGGCATATATTTGAGATCTAATTCAAACGAGATAAATAGGCTATTATAACTTTGTATGTAAATTTCCCACTCACCAAAAATCATCCAATTCTGAATAATCCTTTAGGCCTACAATTCCCAAATTCTTACAGATCTACAATTATTCTGAAAAGGGGATACTTTCAGATCCATAGATTTGCAAGAAAATAGGAAGAGAGGGGAGAATCTGATGTAGAATAGCTTTAGACGTCATTTCATACTCTTTCCCTTTGGATCTGATAATCCCTTTCAAATCTATGTGATTTGTACTTGATTAATTGTATATAAATATATTTTTAATTAAGAAATTTGATTGGAAGTGAATGGTAAATGCAGAGCTTCGATACTGCATACAGATTTGTGTGGAAAAGAACGAGGGCTTACCCCATTGTTTACAGGAGTGGAATTGGCCATGAGCCATTAATTTATCCAAATTAACACCCATCTGTTTGTTTTATATATTATAACGAAAATACCCTTCAAAACCTAGCTGTCATTGGGAGTTTCTGGCCCGAAGCGGTCGACACCCCCCCGGGAGCGGCCGACCGTGCTACGACTAGAATACCAAATGAAGGCGGGTTAAAGTAGGTAATAAATTTATTAATTATTCTATTATTTATTTCCGTCTGTTTTTCGTATTTCTTCCGTAACTTTTTCATAGAGACTCCATTCGCAGAACACCAAACATAAAAGTTGACCAAAATTTCAAGATGAACGCATCGGTTAAAGTTCTATGGTCAAATTCCAACGTTTGCAGAAATTTATATTTTAGAGTATCTAATTAAATAACTAGACTATTGTCAAAATTCTAGTTGTTACATATTTGCACACATTTATATACAAAATTTTTCCAATGCTAAACCTAGTACGTTCTTAAATATGTCGTACCAACTCCGTTCAGAACATATTATATATGTAAATTTATCAGAAAGATGCAATGAAAGCAATGGTACAGGTTTCGAAGCCCTATTCCAAAAATGTCTATTTTCCCTTCATTGTTTTCTATAATTATTTAATTGAATTAATATTAAAAAAATGCAGGGTGTTACATCCTCCTACCCTTTAGAAAATTTGTCATCGAAATTAAATAAAAGGGTAAGCTTATGTCATTTCTCGCATAATTTACAACTATCATGTGTACATTCATTTTTGCAACCATTCGAGTGCTAGTGCAAAGTACCATTATATAAAGTTATGTATGCAATGAATTTCTAAGCGGTACCTTCTTTTTCTTAACAAGAAACTAGGATATATAGTGAAAAGGAGAAAGAAGTCATTCTCTGATGGCTCACAAAACCAGTATTGTAGTTCATAAGCTACTACAAAAATTGTGCAAAAAAGAGAAATATAAAAAATAGACAAGAACAGCAGAAAAAACCAAGCCCTCACAAACTCGAGGATAAGACTAAGCAGAGCCACCAATGCAAGCAGCAGTCAAACCAAGAGGACCAAACCAAAAATCCAGCCTATGCTCCAATAAAGTCGCATGCTCCATCATATCAACCTACAACACCAAACTCATAGAAGCAAAGAATCTGCTCTAGTCCCGAAGAAACTATCCATGCTGCAAGAAGTGCTACAAACCAAATCCCAAACTCGAGCTCGGGATCCATTGAGTAGGAAAGAACCCAAAAAAACAAGATAGCCCAAAAGCAAGACCACTTCAAAGAAAAAGTAAACCCTGCACCTGCACAAATAAACTATGTAAAATTAAGGGGAGGGGGAGGGAAAGCGGGGAGGAAGACAAAAGAATAGAAAGATAAACACGTAACCTCACCTATGCACACACAACATAACCAAGAAATCAGCCAACACCAGCACGGTACCTCCTATATGAATGTTGTCTTTTTCAAAAATATTTGGAAAACATGATGCACACACCTAAATATACTTGCAATTCTTATATGAATACAATATTTTAAAAATCAAAAATATACTTTCATCCAATTATTCCCACACTCTTGCAAAAAAAAAGAATAGTTCGTTAATTTTTTACACCCAAACCCCACCAACCAACTTCAAATTTGCGAATTTTAGAAAAAACTTATTTTCCAAATTTTGTTTCTTATGTCAGAAAAAACTAGGAAGTGGGAAAGTTTGTATTTCGCACTTCTTTTTTACTTACTATTTTCCTTGTACTTGGAACCCTCAGAACTATTCCACAAAAAATCACACTTTCTTTTCCAAGCAGAGTTTATACAAGAAAATTTTCTATTTCAACTTTCCCGAACTTACTTTAGGAGAATTTATTTTCTCTTATTGTTCTCGTCAATTGTAGTTATCGCCTTTATTACTTTTCATTATATTTATGTTTCTTATAGTCACTCATTTCTTGATTACACTGTTAATTCATTTGTGACATTCTTTGTCTTTATTATTTTCTAGTAATCATTTTACATACCTAAAAAAAGAATGTCATAATATGCCATTCTATTTTCTATAATAAGATAGAATACTACATAGGAGTGCGACTCCATACTAAAAGAAGACTATCTCTACTACAATCACTACTAGGTAAACGGTAAGATGGTTAAATGTGTTTATCTACTCAAACTAGGAGGCCTAGGAACATGTCCTCATGACATAAAAATAGGTCCTCATTACTAAGTTCATCCAGCCATACCATTCCTCCTTTCCATCTACCACTATCTACATACCCATCCCGCGTGCCTGCTTTTGATATTAATAGGCTAACCATACCCGATACTTAAACAGATACAAACCTGACAACCCTTACTTCAGCATGAAGCAACCTCACATCCTTGGGCCTAGTACCCATCATTTCTTAAAGTAAGACAACACTTCATGCCTTCTAATTTTCTAAGAAGCGCTAAAAATGGGATTTCCATTAATCACACATCATACTACTGTTTTCCATACACGAACCCCAAACTTCCTCTTACTTTTCACTTACCTTCGTATTCCCATTAGACAAGTTCTAGGCCTTTTCTTGAAAATTTAATCTTCTCTCGTTTTATTATTGATTTGCGTGGGAACATAATTCTTATTTGAATTAACTGACCTTTTCCACTTAACTTGTATCATCCTCTTAAATCAATATTTATGCAGAACCTCTTTGCTTCCTTTTCATATAAACAATACAATTTTTAAATTTCCCTTAACCATTTTTAACAAAAACAGTAACCATCAGAGAGACAACTTTCTAACATTTTTTTTCCAGTTCACATAGATTATCGTATAACCTTTTAATTGCTGACCAATTTTCCATTTTTACTTCCCTACTTCTTATTGGAGACTTTCTACAATTACTGCTTAAGTTTATGGTTTACTAGCTTACCAAATGTTGACCAACATTTTGGCAAAAAGCCGTCACAACTCAAGATTGAGACTGATTCTCGGATATCGATCTCCATTGTGGATCGATCAACTATGGTTTGACCCAAACCAATCTGCTAGTAGACAAAGATATGCTCTAGATTTGACATGAATTTCCGAAGTCAATCCAACTGATCGATTGAGTCATCCCTATAACATCAGGTTGAGCCTACAATACTGGATCAAAATATCAAGCCAAAGTATGTGCTACCAGACGAAGTCCTATTCCCAAGGCTACAGAATCGGTCAGCTTTATCTCGCACTACTTTTTATGCACTAGATTTCAAGCTCAACATATGCCACAATTTTTGAGGAGAATTGTTCGTCAACAGGAGACCGAGTCCCTCCGCCTACAGCTACTTTTTGGGAATGAATTACACGTGGTCGACCCCAAAAAAGATGCATGCCACGTTGCACTCAACTTGGCCCACGTCCTCGCCTATAAATACTTCCTTACCAGAAATAGAAAGCATCTGAAAAAAATCTTGGATTCTCTACCTAAAGAGTCATGTTTGGCACTCCAAAAATGTCATGCCACACATTTCAAATACAACACAAGGATTTTGTGTATAAATAACTCCTCTCTCAACTTTTTTTCAATCAAAACAACTGTAACATGTAATCAACAGTATAAACAAAGATTATAAAGTGTACCTAGGCTTGGTTGAAGCCGAACCACTATAAAAATATTGTGTCTCATGTGTTCACTCTCCTTTTCTTGCACCCTGTGATTATAATTGTGTGTATAACACACTTTGGGGGGTTGACTGTCACTAGACCAACTTTTGACATCAACACTTTGGTGCGCCTGGAAGGGGGAAACATCGTTAACCTTCGACCGCCTTCAAAAACATACAATGGTAAAATGGAAGAAGGATGCGACATCTTCCCATGCTCAAGCCGTTGGTGCAGCGTATGCATCAGCAACGGAGGTAAGCCAGGGGGCGTCCTCCCACAACGGAGGTAAGCTAGGATGGACTCCTCGGAAAGCAGCAGGAAATGATGAATGATTTCCTCGCTCGGATGGATGGAAGACCGGGAAACTACGCATTACTTCCTGCACCAGGAAATGCTGGGGCAACAGCTAATCTTCAATCTAATGAAATCCAATCCCCAGAACGGTCTACAACTCTACCTCCACCTGGTTCAACTTCACTTCCTAGTCGACCAGATCTTAGGTCGTCATTCCCTACAAACAGTGAAGCTGGAACGACCGTAGAACCTCAGGTAGGTCGAAGCCAAGCTCAAGGTCGGTCGACCATTTTGCCTCCGGTCCAGGGTTCGACTCAACTCCCTGAACAAGCAGTTCTTGAATCAATGCAACTTCTGGGTCGACCAGAACATGGATCGGTGCACCCTTCAGTTGGACCTAGTATCTTACCGCAAACTCGGATTATGCCTCCCTCCACTCGACCTAGCCAGCACAGCGATCCAAGCCTAGCTAGGGGAAGCAACCCTCTGTCCTAACAAGACCACTCTATCATACCAATTCCTAGCAGAACAGAGGAAAGCGCTACTAAAAATCACCATGACATCGCCCCAACCGGGTGCAATGCCAAACCCTGAACTGATAACGCTTTCCCATACCAGTCCAATCCTACCGGCATAGATACGGTTCGACCCAATACGTATTCCACCCAAGCGACTCCCGTCAATCCCGAACAAACATCTGAGGCTGGGGACACCTCTATCCATCACTCGTGAGCCGTGCCGAACTGGCCTCAAGAGCTCACAACCTGCTTCAACCCTCGTAACGGGATTCTCATCAATGTCCACGACGCAGAATTGGATTCATGGCAACAACTTCTTGTGAATGGAACACAGATTGCTAGAGTCATCAAGCGCTTCACCAAAGGCGTCTCTTATCAACAAGACGTGGATAATGTCCATAGCAGTCCATTTACATGGGAAATCAGGAATTCCCGAAACCTTCCTGACTTCAAGCTTTTAGTCCTGGAGCCCTACAACGGTAGGACCGACCCAACCATACATCTCATGTGATACATGTGTCAATTGGATATACTATCAGCATCGGTTAATGTCATGGCCAAGTGCTTCCCTCTCTTTCTCATTGATATTGCTGGCATGTGGTTTCAGTAGTTAACAAATGAATCAATCAACAACTGGAATATGTTAGTCAATCGTTTCATCTAACAGTTAAGAGTTCACATCTCTCGATTGAAGAACGTCATGTTCCTCACATCCATCAAGAGCGGTCCGGTGAGACCCTACGCTCCTTCCTAGAAAGATTCAACGTGGTTGTAGCATTGGTCTATCGACCCGAGCCGTCGATGGTGTTTATGGATGTCAAGGCTGGAGTCTTGAATCGAATTGATTTCAAGATCTCCCTCCAAAGGGATCTTCATAGAGACATTTTCTTAATTGTTAGGCTATACAGTCACGTCGCACCCATCTACTCCCCAGTAGACTAAAACTAATATAGTATATATGTATTTATGCCCAACATCTTAAGGAACTCCCCATGGTACCCTCCCCGTATGGTCTCTGTCGTTGCACCACGGAAACATGCGCAACCTCCATCCTGCACCAAACCATGTATGGAAATCTCTATCGTTATGTCACGTAATTGCACAGAACCACCATCGTTATGCAATGTAATCGTACGGATCCTAGTATCTAAAATCCTCGGTCGAATCACGTCTTGACACAGAGTAATGTCCTAACGTCTACAATACACCACCCAGTGCATGTATCTAGATTCTCGCATAAATGTAGCCAATGCATGAACTCGGTCGGAAGCTTTCGATATCTGTAAAGGACAGCTTTGTTAGGCCTACATTACGAATATCCACATATTGCCTATCTCTTTTCACGGTGGCTATATCCCCTCCCTTAACTAATGACTGCATTAAGAGCTAACGACGTGCCTCAATCAACGAATCTAATATCCAATCTAGCCTGTCCCTCAACCAACGTCCCGATAGTGAAAGATTTTTGGTCTTTTGGTTTAGCTCTAGTCTTTGCATATCCCACTGACTTCCGATGACAGTTATCCAATGATTATTGTCCTTAGTTTGGTCTTGACCACCTCCGCTTAGAGTGAGGCAAACCATCGAATCACTCCACGCCATCTACCATTGCTTCTATCTACCACTCCATAGTTATAGTCAAGGTATACTCTAGATAGTGCAACAGATCTACCTTCGAGCGACGACTTCATCCGGTTGTTCCTCAGAGGACAATCTCAGAGTAACCTACTACATCCCGCCGATGCCTCGTGCTTCCTTCCACTTCCGAAGAATAATCAATTGGACGTACTTCCCTCATGTCTCCATACATCGTGACGATCTACCCCTTGGGTTCATCATCTCCACACTTATGGATTGGTCCAAGCGCATCACGCCATCGCGTTATTAGATCATATGTCTAATCTTTTAATCACGCGCTTGCTTTAACTTATCACATTGCTAATTAACTTGATTATTTACACATTCATTTTCTATTCAAGTTACTAGTTTATTAACTTATATTTGGCCGCTTACTTTCCCTAATCAGCCCTACGCTGCGGAACAGACCATATCTATGAGCCACTTATTTTCCCTAATCAGCCCCACGCTGCCGGAACAGACCTCTGCTTATTATTATTACATTCATTAAACTTAATCCTCCCAATATAAGTTTACTAAAAATAAACCTATTTTATTCTTTTTCATTTAATTAAAACCTCATGTTATATCGTTACCACAGCAGTTGCTGTGGGTTTGCTTATTACTTTAGTCCCCTTAACTAAGGTTTATTAGTAAGTTCACTTTTCATAATTAATTATAACCTATGTTATAATTCCACTTGCCCTTAGGACACGCCTGCTATTATTATTCATTCCCATTCATATAATTCATTATAATAGGATATATCCCTCGTTAATTACATTTTCCCTTGGCTCCTTGTTATTTGAGCGAACCTTTACTACTGTAACCTTTATTTTATTATCGTTTAGTACATTTTTTTTATTATTACAGGAAATATTTAACACGCTTCATTAAGTTGGTTGGCGGAAATGTACAAAAATTTATTTGTCTAATATACATCAATTAAGATCCGTAGCTGCAAGCCATTTCTTTTTATTACATCATGTATATATATTTGATTAGTGCGCAATACGGCAAAAGCCCCTATTTTAGCACATTAATCCCTATTACCTTTCTTTTTCTTGCAACCATGTTCTTCGTAATTTACCATAATGGTATTTATGGAAATGTATCCCTTTTTTACCCCCAATTAACTCAGTCCACAACTAATTCCCCTTTTCTGAGTTATATATTATTTTATATTTTCTTACACAATTCCCAGTTCCAATTTAATTATGGTAAATTTCTATACATAATTAGGCTTACTATTTCCTATTTCATTTATTCACATTTTACTGTTATTTTTCCCTAACCCTATCTTTTAATTATATTCTAAACAATATACATCGGGGACATACACATAATCATCAAATTTACAATCTTATTATTACAGTAATTCTTAAGACCAAATTGAAAGATATAGGTATGAATTCACAAAGTAATATTCTTAAGCTTTTAGGGAATGAATTATACCGTAATTACCACAATTTCAATTATTCATTACATTACGAATTATAAGGAATTAAACGATAAATATACCGTTACCAAAAGACATAATTTAAATCCATTCACGTGTAAGTTTTCCAATTCCAAATTCTGGTTCAAAATCATTAATCGTGGTTTCTCCCTAATACGATTCAATGTTGTAATAACCACGTATTTACAATTTAGAACCCAAAAGAAAATAAAAGAATTGAATTGGAATCAGATCCACAGAACTCACCTCGTACGGAAAGGAATTCTAAGTGCCTACAATCCTAAGCTATGAATTTCACTCTCTAATTCTTGTTTTCGAAGGCATAAACTAATTTAATATGATTCAGAAAAGGTTTGGAGAATAAATGAAATGGCAACGCTTTTGTGTCTGCTCAAGAAATAATGAGTTTGACGGCCAACCCTGGACATTATTTATAGTCGCTCAAAAGAACCGGATCCATTAGATTCACAAAAAGCAAATCAGAACCGTCGCTTAAAAGAAAACCACATCATAAGCCTGAAATAAATCATGCCACCCAGGCCTCATGGGTCGACCCGGACACTGCCTGGGTTGATGCTGGATCGACCCAGACACCCCTTGGATTGACACTAGGTCGACCCAAGCACAAGCCTGGGTCGACCCATACTCGTTTAAAGAAAACATGTATAGGCCTTTTAATACGTGATTATTTCTTGCTTAAATTTGTTTTTAACGTTATAATTTAATTCTTTCCACATTCTTTAGCCTTATCAATTTCAATTTTCAAACGCAAAATTAATATGTGCATCTAATTTCTTCTGTTTTAACTTTCTTCATGTTTAATCCCTTTTTAATTCAGTGAACGTTATTTTTAAAGCGTATTAATTCAATTTCAAATGCGCACCATTAGTATATTAATTAATATGTGCATACCTATTCAAAATTGAAACACTACTTAATTGACGTTATCTCAAACTTCCTTTTATTACATAATTTTGTACCATTTATGACATGCGTTTATTTTTCGCGTTTCTTCTGTAATTTGTATCTAAAAATAATATTTCTTTATTAATGTTAATTATGACATGCATTGGCAATCAATAGAAATGTTTCAATTTTAATGTCAGTTACTTTCCTTTTTCTAGCTGTCAATTTATTTCAATTTCAAACGACCATTTTTCTAGGAATTTGTTAGACCAAAAAGTGGTTCTAACACCCAAATTAACAGAAATCAGAATAAAATAAGATCAAAAGTAAAATAGAGACACAGAATTTATAGTGGTTCGGCGTTGAAAAGCCTACGTCCACTTGTCAATCACTATTCTCGATGATATAGTTGCAATTACAATGAGATATTCACTCAATTTCAATCACAACTCACATACATTCACTCAATTGTCTCAAAACAAATGTTGAAAGACGATTTGGATTATCCGGGAGTGCTGGAATTCGGTTTATGAAAGTGGTTGAACTCTCAAAGTGCCAAAAAGAAGATCCCTTTGATTGTCTCCAAACAGGGTATTTATAGGTGAAAATTTGCTCAGAACCCGATCCGGATCGGAGCTACGTGTCTTCCATCCCATTGTCCTCGGGTTCGGATGGATTCTAGTGCTGACAGCGCATCAGAGTTGTGGACATTATGGGTAGGAACTGGTCATAACCGCTGCGAATAATTAGGCGATCATGGGGGAAAATGATGTGGAATATGGGTTCAGATCGGAGGAGTGTGCAAAAGGGGTTCAGATCGGGGAATCCGATCCGACCCGAATTAAGCTGAAACTAAGTTCTTATCCATTTTGCTCTGCTCTGTTCCGACCTGGTAGTAGGTAGCCCTCCGATCCGAATAGCAGCGTCTCTTCGATCCAAATCGTAACAGCTCTCCGATCCGACTGGTGATAGCTTTCCGATCCGATCCGCTATGACGCTTTCTAAGTTCTTCAATGCTCTACATCTCGACTTTGTGTTGCCCAGTTCACAAAGTGGGCTAACATTTTGCCCCCTCAAAGGATGCTTTTGTTGGAGACGGAGCATGCTTTGATCATCATTGCATATCGCCTTCTAGGTAATCTTTCCTTTGATTTTTCCAGTGCTTTCATCCTCTTCTTCGAGTTTTAATTTAATTCACATGCCATGCTGAGATATGACACTCTGATCGGCTCGGATTCCGACCCGAATGGATCCCCCTCTTCTTCTATTTCGCATTGGACTAGGGGGCCAAACTGCGTTACTAGGCTGTCGAGCCGGTCCGAACGGGGATACGAATAGTCACCTTGCTTTTATATAAGTCCAGCCTTCATTTTCCTTTCACTTTCTTTTTATTCTATCGTTTTGCGAGTTATGTTCTGAAACTCCAGAATACAAAAAAAAACTTTCCACAATTCTCGTGCGAATCTCCAACTTATCCATCTTGGTAGGTCTAAATCCCTGATCGACCTCATAATAATAGGTTTTAATTGAAATTTATGGTCAATTCGATCGATCCGAATGTGATTTCCACGCTACAACATCCTCTTCCTTCATTATTGTTGGTGGTGGCTTCGTTGCTACTTTGAGACGTTGGAAGAGGAAGCTGTAATTGGTTTGGTCATGACTGGGGCGTTGGAAATGATATTGGGTCTAAGACTGAAGAAGAGGAAGAAGAAGAAGATCACAGGGAGTCGGTTCGGGCGATGGAGTATGGAAAGTGGAGAAAGGGAAAAAGAAAAGAGATCCAGAAGGTCGGATTGGGTCGGGGCAAATAGTTAAAGAAGGGGGGAATGGAGCTCACCTAACCAGATCGGGTCGGACTGTAAGATAAGGGAGGAGAGGCATGACTGCGTGATCCGACCCGAACCGTTCGGGGAATCTACTTCCGAGCCGATCCGATTTTGATTCCTGAGCTTCAATGTTTATCCGAGCCCAAGGCAGGGCTACGCCCCCGATCCGATCTCAAGGAATGAGCCCGAGCCGAACCGAAGTGAAGTCCATCTTAAGGCATAAAAACTCGTTTAACTGGCCCAATCAACTTTTGGCATAATCTTCAACTTAATGGACAGTTAGGATAGTGCCTTGTGAACATAACTGGACATCAAGAACTGCCTTGATCCCTATTACTTTGCCAAAATTTTGCGCCGCACTTTCAAACATTAACTTTACACCTTTCGCATACACTATTTACACTTTAGTCTGCACACATGCACGGGGGATACGGGCTAATTTACTCTAACTTGTGCTATTGCTTCTTCAATAGTTTTGTGACCATGACATCCTGATGCTCCTCTAGACTAGCAGAGAAGAAGGAGGCCCCAGAGACATCCAACAAAATTACTCTTGAGGACATATCTTCTTCCTCGGACCCAGAATGGAATGACGAGGGCTCAGACTACGAGGTTGGAACTCGTGAAAGCGACAACGTGTCTTCGGAGGGTGGAGTTTCCCTAGGTTGTGAAGAGGAAGGAGGGATTGGTGATAACCGAGCTCCTGATGAATTTAAATCTGCCGTTATATTGGAATCACCCCAAGATTCTGTTGAATTGACGATCGACAACGACAGACTTATCCGAATTTGTCTAAAATACGGGATACTAAAAGGGGACACCCTGGTGCCTTCAAGAACTGACCGTCCCTACAACCCTCCAGAAGGGTATATGGCAATTATCGGTTGATGTGCATTGTCGGGGCTATCCCTCCATTTTCTCCTTTCGTCGTCGATTTTCTAAGACAAATGCGAATTCCCCCATGCAGCTGCACCCCAATTCTTATGCTTACTTGTTCACCTTATATGTAGCGTACCGTGAGATCTTAGGCATAGAGCTCACTTTTGATGACGTTCGTTTCTTCTATAACTTCAAGCATCGGACTCGAGAGACTCCTTCTTTCTGTTACTTTGAGTCCGTCCCTAAGAGGAAAATAATTCCGGCGCCATTCAGTAGTAAAGCTGGGGATTCCAGGATGGAATGGTTTTATGTGAAGCGACAGCCAGGGTGTGCTAGGAGGTGGACGAAATCAAGTAAAGCACTGGTTTTCTAAATCTCGACTCTATACATTCAAGCCATCGCCTTAACTCGTTTTTCTTTTTGTTTGCAGTCGATAACACAAAACAAATATCAGACCAAGTATTCTTTCGCCGGATGCACCAGCTCCTTAATGGCGATTAGAAGTTTTTAACTATTGATGAAGTCCTTAAGGACGAATATCTTCATTTTCATGGGTTGCTATCCGTTACTCGTAGCATTGGTCATGGGACGGCTCCATATGTATATATTCCCCCAGTGGACGTAATTCCTGAAACGGGCGAAAGTTCGAGAGCTCGTACAGTGCCTCTTCAAGCTTCACCCTCTCCTTCTTCTACCCAAGATGATGAATTGGCTAACATGGCCGAAAAGCATCGCGAAGGGTATACTGTTCCCGAGGCTGCTATTTCTCCGGAGAGGTCAACGTCTTCCAAAGAGTCTCCGATCGATGCTTCTGAGGGAGATGTCCCTAGCACTGATGACCCACTGTTTCAGGGTTTGGGGGATTTCCCCTTACCTGAAACCATTTACACTTCAGAGGATTTTAGGAAGAATCCTTTTGTTTTCACTTCTTCCGAAGAGACCACTCCTGCTAAGGCCAAAGAGCCCGCTCGTACTAGTCTAGCTTCGGACTCGGGTTGGTTGGGGGGAAAAACACCACTTAGGACACACTTTACACAAAAACATAACAACTCATTGCATCTTTCTCTTGGTGAAAATATTGGTCCTGAATTTCATTTGTCTTATTGTGCAGGCACGATGTCCCGATCTTACTATGATATCAGGAAACTCCGTCGCAGCATGTCTAATCCGCCTTATGATACTGAGTATGATCGCCGCGATGATCGTAGCAGGGAGGAGAGAAGGCCCTATGAACCCTATCGCTCTCGAACCTCACGCTCTCGCTCTCCTGTCCGGACGGACCCAGAGAGATATAAAGGTTACCAAGGTCGTCGGGAAGAGGACAGGCCGCAACCAAAAGACTCAACCTCTTCTCAAGAAAAGCGCAGCAGGGAGAGGAGTCCGCCAAAATATACTGAGTCGCGAAGCAAACGCAAGGTCTCTGCTAAACGGCCTAGAACAGACAAAGAGGCTATTGAATCTTCCACACACAGGGATACTGAGCTGACGATCCCCGCCCCTCCACCACTAGATGCTGAAACTGCAGTTAAGCGGGCGTATCTGGAGGAGCAATTTCTCGAACATTACTTTGAAAACTTGACTTTTTTACCTGCTCTTGAGCCTATTTCTTCAAGGTGGGCAGATGAGGCCAAAGCAAAGATAGATGCGGTCGAGAGACAGTATTCTGAAATGTTCAAGTATTCACGCGACCTTTCCAGAATTATCCGCACTTTAATCACGAATGCTGACTCAATGCAAAAAACCACTGAAGACGATGCAAAGGCCTTAAAGAATCTAGGGAAAGATTTGGAGGATGCACAGGCCCAGCTAGCTGTTGCTCAACGGGATGCTACTAGCTTCAAACAACAATTTGAAGATATGCAAAAACGCTATCATGATTTGCTTGAGTCCCATACCCAAGAGCGTTCGAAACTGAAAAAGCAAGCCGAAGATGCCAAGTCAGATGCTGCCAAGACGCGACTTGCATACGCTAACCTTGAGCAGAAGAATGCCGAGTTATCAAGGAGGAACGCTGCACTGGAAAAGAAAAATGCTGACTTGGCTTCTAAGATAGTGGAGGCGGAGAACAGGGCTGCCCTAGCGGAGGATAACGTTGAGTGTGCTATCAAATCCGGTGAAGAAGCCCGCAAACAACTGTCAGAGGTTGAGGGAGAGGTTCAGGGTTTCGGCGAATTAATGATTGATTTCTATGCGCACATCATCCGCCGCCGAAACATTTCTTGGATTGAAGATTATCCATCTACTCTAGTCCAAGTATGGAGTAAAATTGTTGAGTGGGAGAAAGAGGAGCTCAAGTTTGATTCCATTGACGATGACAAGCTGATGGAGAAATATTTAAGAGATGATGAGCCAGAACGCCTAGCTGAAGGGCGCCGCCTCATTGCTGCTGCTATGGATGAAGAGAGGCGGAGGACTAAGCAAAAGAACATTCCCGAGGCTGGTTCCTCTTCTACTACCCCCGCAACTTCAGAAATAGAGGGATATGATCCTGAAAACCCGGGGATCCCTCGATCAACTCTTTTATCCCCTATTCCCGAAACGGCATCGGAGACAGCAGTTACTCCAGCTGAGAAGTCTTCGGAAGGTATCTCTACCTTTTCACCTCAATTCGTCAAGGCTATCTCTACCTTTCGCCACGTGATTGAGCAATCGATGAAAAACCCATTATTTTCTCCTGAGTTGATAACTGTTGCTTCTCACTCTATAGGTATTGAGCCATTCGGAAAGACAGATGTGTCCCAGGGAACCGCCACTGGGGCGGAGCCTACGGAGAAGGCAAAAGGGGGAAAGGACAAGGCTGCTCCCATTGATTTGGGAGAAGGAACCGAACCGTCTAAGGCTGACACTCCTCGTGATGACGAAATGATAGATGCCTTAAAGGACGATTGCGGCGATGGGGGACATGAGGAAGATCCGGAGGTGGCAATAGTCGGGGAGTCGAAAAGCGCTAATGATGTTACCTTAGCTGCACTGAAAGCTGACCAAGATAAACACATGCAGCTTAAATCGGAAGACTTAGACCCTGAAAGCCTTAAGCCCCTCGCAGTAGTGGATGCGGGATCAAGGTTAGTCGTTAAGCTTTCGACTAGATTCATTACAGAGGAACTTGCTAAAAAGTCTTCTCTTGATTCCAGCGCTCCGCCTTCCGGGAAGAAGTCGACTGATTCCAGCACCTCAGCTTCAGGGAAGAAAAAGTCAAAGCGCATCCTGACGGAGGCCGAGAAAGAGGCGAGAGATGCGGAAAAGGCTGCTAAGAAGTCCAAGCCCTCTTCAAAGTCCAAATGATGAAGTGTTTTGCGTTATTTTAGCGTTTGATTGACCAATAATTGTTGCTGTAAGGGTGGCCCTTGCATCTTCTTTTTTCCTGTTTTCCTGTACAAATTCATTCATTTGTAAATAGAAAATAATTCATTTTCTGCAATGTCTGTTAGTCATTAGTTTTGCGCATATGTAAGAATGCATGTCTTACTATAGTTGTGTAATGAAGTTATGGTGGGGGGAAATATGTGTATACATATATGCCCCCAGTCAATCTCAAAAAACTATTCAAGACTTAATCAAGTAGTCTGAATGTCCCCGATTTTTCGACGAGATTGCATTCTCTGTGCTGTCAATGCCTATCGTTTTTTCTGGCATTTTTTATACTCTCCTGTCTTATACTCAGGTTAGAGTTCTTACTGAGGCGGTCTCTTGTCTGGGTGCACCTTCACGCCTCAGAGGACGTCGTCTTCCTGTCCTTTATACTCTCTCACAATTCTCGAGAGTTAGAGTTAAGAATGTCGTCTTCCCATTCTTTTATGTCTTATCGCACAAACAGTCGTTATGCTTTTTCTTGCGTATGAACTGTTTTCAACCTTTCAGGTTTTAAATCATCGCGTATTCCATAATCGCAACAAATAGTAGATGAAGGCATATATATAATGCATGAAAGTAAATGACACACGATATTTTTATAGTGGTTCGGCTAAGTCGTAGCCTACATCCACTTTATAGTTCTTTATTCATATCATCAGACTTTCCTAAGGCAAGTCGTGCCTTTTTACAGAGTTCATAAGAAAAATAGCAAAGAGTACAACATTTCTAATCCAAATATCGCATCAAGTGTTGGGCATTCCATGCTCTAGGAACCTCTTCGCCATCTATGGTCGTTAACTTGAAGGTTCCTGTTTTAAGTTTCCGTTGGATGACAAAGGGTCCTTCCCACTTTGGACCTAGGTGAGGAAGGGATGGAAAGACTCTCTTTAGCACCAAATCCCCTGGTTCAAAAGTCCTAAGGCGAACTTTTTTGTTGTAATAGCGTGCCATTTGACGTCGATGTCTTGTCGCGCGCAAATATGCTTCGTCCCTTTTTCTTCGATTTCATCGAGAGACTCGAGTAAGAGTGTCCGATTCGTCATCGGGTCATAATACGTCACCCGGTGGGAGGGAACCTCAAGCTCTACTGGAATTACTGCTTCTGACCCAAAAGAGAGAGAGAAAGGGGTATGACCAATAGCTGTCTTAAATGTTGTTCGATATGCCTACAAAGCTAAGGGCAATTCGTCGACCCATTTTGCCTTTGCGCGCTCTAACCGTTTCTTGAGGATGGATTTTATAACTTTGTTTATTGCTTCTACTTGCCCGTTCGACTGCGGATAGGCAACCGCAGTGTACCATTTGTCGATCTTATATTTCTGGCAGAAATTTCTGAATTCAGCACCATCGAACTGGGTTCCGTTATCAGTTATAATGGTCCTTGGGATCCCGAATCGGCATATAATATTTCTAACCACAAAACTTATCACCTTCCTCGCCGTGATCTTGGTTAGGGGCTCAGCTTCCACCCACTTCGTAAAATAGTCCACAACGACTATTGCATATTTCTCCCCTCCTTTAGCAATTGGTAGAACTCCGATGATATCAATTCCACACATGGCAAAAGGCCAAGGACTCACCGTCGATTTGAGTTGGGTCGACGGTGCTCTGGGGATTTTGGCAAATCTCTAGCACTTATCGCAGCGTCGTGAATAATCAGCCGCGTCTTTATTAATTGTGGGCCAGAAGTATCCATACCGCAATATCTTTTTCGCTAAAGTCTGACCTCCTGTATGATCTCCACACTCACCTTCGTGTACTTCTCTTAGTACACGTTTGATGTCGTTGTGTGCTATACATCATAACAGGGGCATAGAAAATCCTTGTCTATAAAGAGTATCATCTTGAAGGACGTATCTGGTAGCCTTGCGAACTATAGCCCGTCTCTCACTCTTCTTTGATGGGAGTATTCCATTCTTAAGGAAGCTCTTAATTGGGGTCATCCACGACTCCTTCTCCGACTCCGCTTCGAAAGCGAACTCAATTTCCATCGACTCAAAGCTTGGCGATTCCAACGTTTCAATTGGAATTATTTCAGTTTCTTCCGGGTTGTCGGAACTAGCTAGCTTTTCCAGCCTGTCTGCCTTCTGGTTTTCGGCTCTTGGGATATGCGTTATGTTGTAATGCTCCAGGTTGCTCAACAACTTTTCCACTTTCCCGAGGTAGGCGATGAGTCGAGGTCCCCGAGCCACAAATTCCTTTCGCACTTGGAAAACAATGATTTTGGAGTCGCAGAATATGTCCAACGTTTTTATTCCGAGGTCTTTAGCAAGCTTCAGCCCGACAATCAGGGCTTCATATTCAGAGTCATTGTTGGTCGCTGAAAATTCTATTCGTAGAGCGTAATATAACGACCGTCCTTCAGGAGTAACTAAGACGATTCCAGCTCCGGACCTTCGGTCGTTCTTGGCTCCGTCTGTGTATAGCTTCCATGGATCTATCTTTAACTCATCTTCGGACTTGACCACTCTGTCATCGATTATTTCCTCCTCTGGGATTGTGATCTCTGTTATAAAGTCTGCCAGAGCTTGCCCCCTGATCGACCTCCGTGGCTGAAAATTTAAATCAATCTGACTTAATTCGATATTCCATTTGATCAACCGTCCCGATACTTCGGGTCTCTGCAACACCTGCCTCAAAGGCTGGTCAGTGTATATGGTTATTGGATGAGCTTGGAAATAGTGACAAAATTTTTCGGGAGGCGATTAGGAGGCTGTAAGCGAGCTTCTCAACCTTTGGGTAGTTGCGTTCTGCCGCTGCCAATTTCTTTCTTACATGATATACTGGTCTTTGCACTTTGTTTTCTTCTCGAACCAAGGCTGTGCTAACAGCGTGAGCCGAAACTGCCAAGTAAACAAATAACTCTTCGTGGTCCACTGGCTTTGACAAAATCGGTGGTTTTTCTAGCAATTCCAATAAATTTTGAAAGGCCTCAACACAGTCCGGAGTCCACTCAAAGTTCTTCTTTCCCCTTTTGATCAAATCAAAAAATGGGACGCATTTGTCCGTGGCTTTGGAGATGAACCTACTCAATGCGGCTACTTTCCCCGCAAGACTTTGGACATCTTTAATTCTCCTCGGTTCTTCAATGTTTCTAATCGCTGCTATTTGGCTGGGATTGATTTCAATTCCTCAGGAGCTCACAATGAAGCCTAGAAACTATCCCGATGCCACTCCAAAAGAACATTTCAAAGGAATCAACTTCATCCGATACTTTCGTAGGATACCGAACATTACTGCCAAGTCTTGCGTATGGCTGGAGGACTGTTTCGATTTGACAAGCATATCATCCATATAAACTTCCATAGTCTTCCCTATTTGATTATAAAACATCTTGTTCACCAAGCGCTGATAAGTGGCTCCAGCGTTTTTCAATCCGAACGGCATGACCACGTAACAATATAACTCCAAATTTGTAATGAAGCTCGTGTGTTCTTGATCTGGCACGTGCATAGGAATTTGGTTGTACCCAGAATATGCGTCCATAAAAGAAAGAAGTCCGTGTCCCGCTGTTGAATCTACAAGCTGGTCAATCCTGGGAAGTGGGAAACTATCTTTCGGGCAAGCTTTGTTCAAATCTGAAAAATCAATGCAAGTCCGCCACTTTCCATTCGGCTTCTTTACTAAGATGGGATTCGATATCCAGTCGGGATATGTCGAATCTCTAATAAATCCATTCTGTTTCAGCTTCTCCACTTCTTATTTCAGAGCGGCCGACCTCTCTGGGCCCAGCATACGTCTCTTTTGCTTTACAGGCGGGTGTTTCGGGTTTACATTTAGTGAATGACTTATGACGGATGGCGATATCCAACACATGTCAGCGTGGGTCCAGGAAAACACGTCCAAGTTTGCCCTCAGGAAGTCAGCTAGTTCTTTGGCCTTACGTGGATCCAACTAGGATCCAATCTTCAAAACTCTTGTTGGATCAGTTTCATCAATGGGAATGTCCACTGTCGCTTCATTAGGAGTTGCATTTCTAGTCTCTGGTTCCTCGTCTTTTCTGGGATCCAGGTCTTCAGGCGTTCCTTTGGGCAACTTCTTCAGGGTCGATCCCTCTAATTGCTACGCCGAGCCCTCCTTTGGAGGAGGCAAGGCATCTCTACTCTCGATGTTAAGTCCCTTCATCAACATCTTTAATTCGGCAACATAGCAGGCCCGTCCGGAGACTTGATCTCCTCTCACTACTCCAGTTCCGGCTTCAGTTGGGAACTTAAGCAATAAACGCCAAGGGGCGATGCAAGCCCTGAACTCAGCAAGGGCAGGCCTTCCCAAAAATGCATTATAAGGCGAATCTACGTCCAATACTACAAACTGAAGTATCCGTACTCTTCGACGTTCTCCTTGCCCCCAAGGTTACGGGCAATTCTATGTACCCCATTGGAGCGGTCGATGCTCCGTTGAAGCCTCGGATCCAACCTTCGCATGGCTTCAAATCTTCAGATTCAAGCTTCATCTGATCAAATGATTTTTTAAATAAAATATTAACAGAGCTTCCATTGTCTACTAACACTTTATGAACCAAGGCCGGCCCAATGGTGGTGGTAATGACCAACGGATCATCGGTGGGTGACTGGATCCCGGTATTATCTCTACTACGGAATACCACGTCGTCAAACATTGTCTTCTGTTGCTTTATGGGGGCGATATCATCCAAATCATCACATTCATCCACATCTACGTGCTTAGCTGCATTTACATATTGATCCATTGCTGTAAAACTGTGGATCGCTGGGTGGGGTCCACCCACTATGGAGTTGATAACAATTCCCTTGCCTTTCTGCTGCGCTGTAGGCTTGGGAGCAGATTGGATCTGTTTTAGAGCCTGTTCTCCTTGCCCCCTGTCTCTCGGGGCAACCTTATATTCATCCAATTTCCCTTCGTGCAGCAGCTTCTCAATCACGTCTCTCAAATGTCGACATTCATTGGTTGAATGCCCATGGGTTCCATGAAACAAACAAAACTTTCCAGTTGCCATTTCTTTCTCCGTTGAGTCGCGAGGTGGCGGTCTTTTATATTGCAAAACATTTTATGTATCCAAGTAAATGTTCTCTAGAGTGTCATTCAACGGTGTATAATTCTCATAAGTCTGGAACCGTGGTCTTTTGTTAGGATCACTTCCCCTATTTATGTTTCTTCTGTTACCATTCGCGTTACGGTTGTTGTTGTTGCCCCTGTTTCCATTATTGTCGTTTCCACTTTTGTTTCCCACATTCACCTCAACTTTTCCGGAACTTTCTCCAGATTGCTTCACGGCGACATTACTCTGAACATTTTCTTTTGAAGCCGCCCCAGACTTTCTCTTTCGGTTTTCCCTGGCCTCCTCTCGTCTTAACTGAATATCGGCTTTTTCATAGAATAACTCTCTCGTGGGGGGTGGCTTCCCAGAAAGGTAATCTCCAAATTCGGAGTTAGGATCGACTCCTTCCATCAAAGCCATCAAGATGGTGAGCTCGTGCCGGTCACTAACTTCAGTCACAGCTAAGTTGAAACGGTCGAGATATGACCTCAAAGACTCCCCCGGCGCCTGCTTAATTCTTGATAATTCAATAACACTTTTAGACTTTCGGGTATGGAGTCGGAACTGATTCATAAAACGTTCGCTCAATTCCCTATAATTCGATATCGAACGAGGGGGAAGTCAGGTAAACCATAGCAGCGCCACATCTTCTAAATAGATCGGGAATGCTTTACACTTCACTGCGTCAGGAGCAGCAGCAGCATTCATGAGCCATGAGTATCGCATCAAATGCTGTCCCAGATCGGTTCTCCCATTGTACTTGTCCATCTGCGGCAGGTTAAAACGTCGGGGAAACTGAAAGTTGAGGATGTCATCAGTGAAAGGAGTATGGCTTCGCTCAATGCCATAATCTTCATTGGTGTAGTTCCGGCTTTCGGACATAATCTGGCGTACCATTGCCCATACGTCAGCATTAGTCGGTGGTCGTTCAGGCTCCCTGGCCCTGGTATCCGGGTTCCTTCTGGGCTCTTGTTCAGGAGATGCCCTTCTTCTGATGTTTGGGTTTCCTCTGGGCTCTTGCTCAGGGGACGCCCTTCTTCTTTGAGCTGCTTCTGCTCTGCTTCGTTCCCTACGCTCCCGGTCGATCTCGGGAGGAAGGGGCTGGAGCATCTGCCCCTGAGTGGGATTGGTGAGGTTAGGGTCTCTAGGAAATACATGGGATCCTTGCATCGGTAATAACATAGGCTCTCTCAAGCTTGGATCATTGGGTCCTAGTACTCGTGCAGCATCCTCACGGGACCCCAAAGATCCGAACGTCAGCTGCTCCAAATTCTGAGGTCGTTCGAGCGGCCTTCTTTCACGGGGCCGTTCTTCCTCGGAAGACGAAGACTGATCCATTGGTGTGTGACGAACCGGGGATGGGGTTCTCTGTCTACGTAGTTCGCTAATTTCCCTGCTCATGAGTCTCATATTTTCTTGCATCATGAGATTGGTGCGCTCATGGATTTTCATAGCTTCCCTAGTACTCTCAAGCATGTCAAGTAGGCCCGAGAAATCTCCTTGAGTAATAGGTGCAGATGGAGTGACCTGATCATTGACCCTGGTGGCTGGAGTTGGAGCATTTGTAGGGGATCGAGTAGAGGTTCCAACATCACCAAGTGTCGGGTCGGATCGGAGATTTGCAATCAGGTCGGGTTGGAGCTGGGAGACCTGTTCGGGTCGGAGCTGGGATGCCAAGTCGGATCGGTGTAGTGCGAGTTGCTCGGGTCGGTTCAGGTTGGGGGAGTGCACTGCTTCAGATTCTCCTACCCATATCGGATCGGAGCTCTCCCCTTGAGTGCGGTTCGGATTTCCTGTATCAGTCTGTTCCACTGCCGAGCTCTGCCCACGAGACCTTGTCACAACCGCATTTTGCTGATCTTCACCAACTCCATTCCCTCGGCTAGTTTGAACTTCCTTGCCTTTTCCTTTGGCCATGGTTTTTCAACAATCAATCAACAAATATTCAGGAGCGTCGAAACTTGAGGATTAACTTCTTTGAACTCAACGGTCCAAAAAGTAGAACGATAATCCCGAAAAACGGAGAATTCAAATGTTTCTCCGTGAAAGCACCAAAATGTTAGACCAAAAAGTGGTTCTAATACCCAAATTAACTGAAATCAGAATAAAATAAGATCAAAAGTAAAATAGAGACACAGAATTTATAGTGGTTCGGCGTTGAAAAGCCTACGTCCACTTGTCAATCACTATTCTCGATGATATAGTTGCAATTACAATGAGATATTCACTCAATTTCAATCATAACTCACATACATTCACTCAATTTTCTCAAAACAAATGTTGAAAGACGATTTGGATTATCCGGGAGTGCTGGAATTCGGTTTATGAAAGTGGTTGAACTCTCAAAGTGCCAAAAAGAAGATCCCTTTGATTGTCTCCAAACAGGGTATTTATAGGTGAAAAATTGCTCAGAACCCGATCCGGATCGGAGCTACGTGTCTTCCATCCCATTGTCCTCGGGTTCGGATGGATTCTAGTGCTGACAGTGCATCAGAGTTGTGGACATCGTGGGTAGGAACTGGTCATAACCGCTGCGAATAATCAGGCGATCATGGGGGAAAATGATGTGGAATATGGGTTCGGATCGGAGGAGTGTGCAGAAGGGGTTCGGATCGGGGAATCCGATCCGACCCGAATTAAGCTGAAACTAAGTTCTTATCCATTTTGCTCTGCTCTGTTCCGACCTGGTAGTAGGTAGCCCTCCGATCCGAATAGCAGCGTCTCTTCGATCCAAATCGTAACAGCTCTCCGATCCGACTGGTGATAGCTTTCCGATCCGATCCGCTATGACGCTTTCTAAGTTCTCCAACGCTCTACATCTCGACTTTGTGTTGCCCAGTTCACAAAGTGGGCTAACATTTTGCCCCCTCAAAGGATGCTTCTGTTGGAGACGGAGCATGCTTTGATCATCATTGCATATCGCGTTCTAGGTAATCTTTCCTTTGATTTTTCCTGTGCTTTCGTCCTCTTCTTCGAGTTTTAATTTAATTCACATGCCATGCTGAGATATGACACTCTGATCGGCTCGGATTCCGACCCGAACGGATCCCCCTCTTCTTCTATTTCGCATTGGACTAGTGGGCCAAACTGCGTTACTGGGCTGTCGAGCCGGTCCGAACGGGGATACGAATAGTCACCTTGCTTTTATATAAGTCCAGCCTTCATTTTCCTTTCACTTTCTTTTTATTCTATCGTTTTGCAAGTTCTGTTCTAAAACTCCAAAATCCAAAAAAAAAAAAAACTTTTCACAATTCTCGTGCGAATCTCCAACTTATCCATCTTGGTTGGTCTAAATCCTCGATCGACCTCATAATAATAGGTTTTAATTGAAATTTATGGTCAATTCGATCGATCCGAATGTGATTTCCACGCTATAGCATCCTCTTCCTTCGTTATTGTTGGTGGTGGCTTCATTGCTACTATCAGACGTTGGAAGAGGGAGCTGTAATTGGTTTGGTCATGACTGGGGCGTTGCAAATGATATTGGGTCTAAGACTGAAGAAGAGGAAGAAGAAGAAGATCACAGGGAGTCGGTTCGGGCGATGGAGTATGGAAAGTGGAGAAAGGGAAAAAGAAAAGAGAACCAGAAGGTCGGATCGGGTCGGGGCAAATAGTTAAAGAAGGGGGGAATGTAGCTCACCTAACCGGATCGGGTCGGACTGTAAGATAAAGGAGGAGAGGCATGACTGTGTAATCCGACCCGAACCGTTCGGGGAATCTACTTCCGAGCCGATCCGATTTTGATTCCTGAGCTTCAATGTTTATCCGAGCCCAAGGCAGGGCTACGCCCCCGATCCGATCTCAAGGAATGTGCCCGAGCCGAACCGAAGTGCAGTCCATCTTAAGGAATAAAAACTCATTTAACTGGCCCAATCAACTTTTGGAATAATCTTCAACTTAATGGACAGTTAGGATAGTGCCTTGTGAACATAACTGGACATCAAGAACTGCTTTGATCCCTATTACTTTGCCAAAATTTTGCGCCGCACTTTCAAACATTAACTTTATGCCTTCCGCATACACTATTTACACTTTATTCTGCACATATGCACGGGGGATACGGGCTAATTTACTCTAACTTGTGCTATTGCTTCTTCAATAGTTTTGTGACCATGACATCCAGACGCTCCTCTAGACTAGCAGAGAAGAAGGAGGCCCCGGAGACATCCAACAAAATTACTCTTGAGGACATATCTTCTTCCTCGGACCCAGAATGGAATGACGAGGGCTCAGACTACGAGGTTGGAACTCGTGAAAGCGACAACGTGTCTTCGGAGGGTGGAGTTTCCCTAGGTTGTGAAGAGGAAGGAGGGATTGGTGATAACCGAGCTCTTGATGAATTTGAATCTGCCGTTATATTGGAATCACCCCAAGATTCTGTTGAATCGACGATCGACAACGACAGACTTATCCGAATTAGTGTAAAATACGGGATACTAAAAGGGGACACCCTGGTGCCTTCGAGAACTGACCGTCCCCACAACCCTCCGGAAGGGTATATGGCAATTACTCGGTTAATGTGCATGGTCGGGGCTATCCCTCCATTTTCTCCTTTCGTCGTCGATTTTCTAAGACAAATGCGAATTGCCCCCATGCAGCTGCACCCCAATTCTTATGCTTACTTGTTCACCTTATATGTAGCGTACCGTGAGATCTTAGGCATAGAGCTCACTTTTGATGACGTTCGTTTCTTCTATAACTTCAAGCATCGGACTCGAGAGACTCCTTCTTTCTGTTACTTTGAGTCCGTCCCTAAGAGGAAAATAATTCCAGCGCCATTCAGTAGTAAAGCTGGGGATTCCAGGCTGGAATGGTTTTATGTGAAGCGACAGCCAGGGTGTGCTAGGAGGTGGACGAAATCAAGTAAAGCACTAGTTTTCTAAATCTCGACTCTATACATTCAAGCCATCGCCTTAACTCGTTTTTCTTTTTGTTTGCAGTCGATAACCCAAAACAAAAATCAGACCAAGTATTCTTTCGCCGGATGCACCAGCTCCTTAATGGCGATCAGAAATTTTTAACTATTGATGAAGTCCTTATGGAAGAATATCTTCATTTTCATGGGTTGCTATCCGTTACTCGCAGCATTGGTCTTGGGACGGCTCCATATGTATATATTCCCCCAGTGGACGTAATTCCTGAAACGGGCGAAAGTTCGAGAGCTCCTACAGTGCCTCTTCAAGCTTCACCCACTCCTTCTTCTACCCAAGATGATGAATTGGCTAACATGGCCGAAAAGCATCGCGAAGGGTATACTGTTCCCGAGGCTGCCATTTCTCCAGAGAGGTCAACGTCTTCCAAAGAGTCTCCGATCGATTCTTCTGAGGGAGATGTCCCTAGCACTGATGACCCACAGTTTCAGGGTTTGGGGGATCTCCCCTTACCTGAAACCATTTACACTTCAGAGGATTTTAGGAAGAATCCTTTAGTTTTCACTTCTTCCGAAGAGACCACTCCTACTAAGGCCAAAGAGCCCGCTCGTACTAGTCTAGCTTCAGACTCGGGTTGGTTGGGGGGAAAAACACCACTTAGGACACACTTTACACAAAAACATTACAACTCATTGCATCTTTCTCTTTGTGAAAATATTGGTCCTGAATTTCATTTCTCTTATTGTGCAGGCACGATGTCCCGATCTTACTATGATATCAGGAAACTCCGTCGCAACATGTCTAATCCACCCTATGATACTGAGTATGATCGCCGCGATGATCGTAGCAGGGAGGAGAGAAGGCCCTATGAACCCTATCGCTCTCGAACCTCATGCTCTCGCTCTCCTATCCGGACGGACCCAGAGAGATATAAAGGTTACCAAGGTCGTCGGGAAGAGGACAGGCCGCAACCAAAAGACTCAACCTCTTCTCAAGAAAAGCGCAGCAGGGAGAGGAGTCCGCCAAAAGACACTGAGTCGTGAAGCAAATGCAAGGTCTCTGCTAAACGGCCTAGAATAGACAAAGAGGCTATTGAATCTTCCACACACAGGGATACTGAACTGACGATCCCCACCCCTCCACCACTAGATGCTGAAACTGCAGTTAAGCGGGCGTATCTGGAGGAGCAATTTCCCGAACATTACATTGAAAACTTGACTTTTTTACCTGCTCTTGAGCCTATTTCTTCAAGGTGGGCAGATGAGGCCAAAGCAAAGATAGATGCAGTCGAGAGACAGTATTCTGAAATGTTCAAGTATTCACGCAACCTTTACAGAATTATCCGCACTTTAATCACGAATGCTGACTCAATGCAAAAAACCGCTGAAGACGATGCAAAGGCCTTAAAGAATCTAGGGAAAGATTTGGAGGATACACAGGCCCAGCTTGCTGTTGCTCAACGGGATGCTACTAGCTTCAAACAACAATTTTAAGATATGCAAAAACGCTATCATGATTTGCTTGAGTCCCATACCCAAGAGCGTTCGGAACTGAAAAAGCAAGCCGAAGATGCCAAGTCAGATGCTGCCAAGACGCGACTTGCATACACTGACCTTGAGCGGAAGAATGCCGAGTTAGCAAGGAGGAACGCTGAACTGGAAAAGAAAAATGCTGACTTGTCTTCTAAGCTAGTGGAGGCGGAGAACAGGGTTGCCCTAGCATAGGATAACGTTGAGTGTGCTATCAAATCCGCTGAAGAAGCCCGCAAACAACTGTCGGAGGTTGAAGGAGAGGTTCAGGGTTTCGGCGAATTAATGATTGAATTCTTTGCGCACATCATCCACCGCCGAAACATTTCTTGGATTGAAGATTATCCATCTACTCTAGTCCAAGTATGGAGTCAAATCGTTGAGTGGGAGAAAGACAAAAGAAGACTAAAGAAAAGAAAGATAGACAAAAGAAATCGGGAAGAAAGATAAAAGAAAAGAAAGATAGACACGCAACCTGTACAAGTACAAGTAAAAACGAGGTAAAATTAGGTGGAGGGGTAGGGAAATCGAGAAAGACAAATGAAAAGAAAGATAGACACGCAACCTCACATATGCATATACAACATAACCAAGAAATCAACCAACACCAGCAAGGTACCTCCTATATGAATGCTGTATTTTTCAAACAATATTTTGAAAACATGATGCGCACAACCTAATTATACTTGCAATTCTTATATAAATACAAACTTTTTTAAATAAAAGATATCCTTTCATCCAATTTTCACACAATCTTACAAAAAAAGAGCGTAGTTCGTCCAATTTTTACATCCAAACTCCGCCAACTAACTTTAAATTTGTGAATTTCAGAAAAATCTTATTTTCCAAATTCAGTTTCTTATGTTAGAAAAAGGTAGGAAGTGGGAAAGTTTGTATTTTCCACTTCATTTTTACTCATTATTTTTCCTATGCTTGGAACCCTTGGCAACTATTCTACAAAAAATCCTACTTTCTTTTCCAAGCATAGTTTACATAAGAAGAATATCTTTTTCAACTTTCCTAAACTTACTTTGGGAGAATTTATTTTCTATTATTGTTCTTGTTATGCAGTTATCGCCTTTATTACTTCCCATTTTATTTGTTTTTCTTATAGTCCTTCATTTCTTGCTTACACTTTTAATTCAATTGTGACATTCTATGTCTTTATTATTTTGTAGTAATTATCTCACGTACATAGAAAAAGAATGTCATAATAAACCATTCTATTTTCTATAATAAGATAGAATACTACATAGGAGTGTGACTCTATACTAAAAGAAGACTATCTCTACTACAATCACTACTAGGCAAAAGGTAAGATGGTTAAATGTGCTTATCTACTCAGAATAGGAAGCGTAGGAACATGTCCTCGTGACATAAAAATAGGTCCTCATAACTAAATTCATCCAGTCATACCATTCCTCCTAATCGAACTTCCTCTTACTTTTCATTTACCATCATATTCCCATTAGGCATGTTCTAGGCCATGAAATTTTAATATTCTCCCGTTTTATTACTGATTTGCATGGGAACATAATTCTTATTTGAATTAACTGACCTTTTCCACTTAACTTGAATCATCTATTAAATCGATATTTATGGAGAACCTCACTACTTCTCTTTCATATAAACTATACATGTTTTAAATTTCCCTTAATCATTTTTGACTAAAATAGTAACACTAGAGGGACAACTTTCGAACATTTTTTTTCTGTTCACACAGATTATCGTATAACCCTTTTAGTGCTGACCGATATTTCATTTTTTACTTCCCTACTTCTTATTGGAGACTTTCTACAATTACCGCTCAAATTTATGGTTTACTAGCATACCGAGGGTTGACCAGATTTTTGGAAAAATCGTCACAACTCAAGATCGAGACTCATTCTCAGACCAATCTCCATTATGGATTGATCAACTATGGTTCGATCTGAACCAATCTGTTGGCAGACAAAGATATCCTCCAGATTTGGCATGAATTTCCGAAGTCAATCCAACTGATCAATCGAGTTATCCCTATAAGATCGGGTTGAGCGTGGAATGCCAGATCAAAATATCCCAGATTATATGCTACCAGATGAAGTCCTATTCCCAATGCTGCAGAATCGGTCAGCTTTATCTCACACTACTTTTTATGCACCAGATTTCAAGCTTCACGTATGCCACAATTTTCAAGGAGAACTGTTCTTTAGTAGGAGAACGGGTCTCTCCGCCTACAACTTACTTTTTCGGATCGAAATACACGTGGCTGACCCCGAGAAAGATGCATGCCACGTTGCACTCAACTTGGCCCATCTCCATGCCTATAAATACCTTCTTACCAGAAATAGAAAGCGGCTGAAAAAATCTTGGAGTCTCTACCTAAACAGTTCATGTTCGGCACTCCAAAAATAACATACCGTACACTTCAAATGTAACATAAATATATATTATAAAGTGGACGTAGGCTTGGTTGAAGCCGAACCATAATAAACATGTTGTGTCTCCATTTTCACTTTCTTTTCTTGCACTCTGTGATTATAATTTTGTGTGTACAATACACTTTGGGGGTAGACTGTCACTAGACCAACTTTTGACATCAACACCGAGATAATTTCCCAAAGCTCTACCTAGTGTTCAAGCACACTATTGGAATTATCCTACTAAACTATTTTAAGTTTTCAGTAATATTGTTTCCTCAAAAACCCTTCTCAAAAGTCAAAAATTTAGGGAAATAAAAATTGACATCTATTCAGTACCGTAAAATATATCTTAAACCTATACATGTTTAATTTATTTATTTGAGTCTTCCTTTTTCTAAGCTTGTGACTTAACTCCACAACTTGCTTACACGCCTTATTATTTTGGAAAACAAATCTTTATACTTTTTTTAAAAAAATATTTATGCCAAAACCAATATCTTTCCAAAAACTTTTAAACTTTTAGATTTGAAACTTGAAAACTCTTTTAGAAATCTTTTCCTATACCTATTTCTATTTCACGTTCTTCTAAAAGTTTAATTGTTGGACTAGGTATAAAATGCTCTCTAGACTCACACTTTTCAAAATTTCTTGCACAAAATAAATTTACTTCCTTACTAATCCTTAAGCAAACATTCTAACTACTTGTGGCGTCCAACTCTTGTGCTGCCTGTGCACACACACACACACTATATATATATCCCCGATTCATCCATTTTCCGAACAAAAGGCCTTATTACCCACCCACGGCTTGGACCTACAGTCCGTTTCCAAGTACCGACACATGAACTTTTCCATTAATCATCAAATCTACCATACATCCCATAGCATGGTTAAGCCAGAACTTACTCTTTAAGGACCCTTCACAATCCTAACATTGGTGTATGAAATCATTACTCAATACTTTACATGTGCATTTTTTTCAAAAGTGGGTCCCTCACATGGATACAAGCATAAATATGTATATATATATATAATATTTATATTTTTAAAATACAAATACGCCACTTACTAACTATATACGAGAATCCTAAATCTAAGCTTCGATACTAGATATAACAACCCAAATTCCAACAGGTCCGGATTTTCCGAAAATTCTAAATTAGAAACCAGTGAAACTCGAGTTTGCTTGTTTGGTATCCTATAGATATGATAAAAACAATAAATATATCAGAGCTTGATAAAACATCTCACATCGGAAAAGATAAAATATAATAATCAAATATAGACCTATGGAAATTATGACACTGCCTAACAAGTTTCCAAAGGCTACCAAATCTCTGTTATAAGTCTAACATGCGAATATTTTATGAGGAGGGGGGTCAGAACACAAGTTCTTGTGGGAGAAAAAATTATACATTCTGATATAACACAGCATATATCGTTCAGTTACATTTTCTTAATTATTAGGTTATTCGGGTTAACAACACTCTAAGCTCTGCTCACACGTCGCATCCATCTACTCCCCAGTAAACTAAAGCTAATATATATATATATGTATATGTATATGTATATGTAGCTAGCCAAACATCTCAAGGTACTCCCATAGCACCCTCCTCGTATAGTCTTCGTCGTCACACCATAGAAGCATGCACAACCTCCATCCAACACCGAACTGCGTATTGAAATCTCCATCGTTACGCCATGTAATCGCATAGAACCACCATCGTTATGCCACGTAAGCAAACGATCCTCATATCTGAACGCCTCGGTCGAACCACCTCGCGAGACAGAGTAATGCCCTAACGTCTACAACACACCACCAAGTGTGTATATCTGGACCCACGCAAGAACGTACTACCTGGTATAACCCGAGTTCCTTAATAGGGTCGTAGCCAATGCACGAATTTCGTTAGGCCTACATTACGGATATCCACATATGGTCTATCTCTTTTCACGGTGGCTACGGCCCTACCTTGGCCTCTCCCTAAAGTAATGAAAGTTTAAATTAAGAGCTAACGACGTGCCCCTATAAACCAATATAACATCCAATTTGGCGTATGTGATGACCCCAAACTTCCACAGAATGTGTGACAACCCGGATTTTTACAACATGCTAAAGACAAGAATCAAGGAAGATTTTAATTATAAAATCAAAATCAGGAGAAACGGGTTGCGCCATTGCATTCGTCTTGGAAAAATACGCAAAATAGAGTCCGAGTTTTTGAAAATCGGAGTCTGTATGACCCAGTTATGGCCCATCAAAGTTTTCAGGAAAAATTCAAATTCAAAAACAGTACGAAATTCAAATCTGGAGCCAAACGAACTGGGCGGGAAAATTCCCGCCCAAGCCCCAGGTCGAATGGGGTGTCGACTGGGGAGTCGACACGCCCAGGGGGCAGGTGGACTGCCCAGTCGACACGGGTGTCGACCTGGGTGGTCCGACCACTTGGGCCTGGGTGCACCTGCTTCTGTCTTGGCTCGGTTTTATGGGCCTGTGACGGATTTTGAGTGCTCATATCTATCCTAGGGTTTATCCTATGGCCTAAACTACTCCTAATCTCTATAAAAACACCCTAGGACCTAACCTAAATCACTCAAAATCAATCTAACAACAAAGTGCTGCCCAAATCCCTCTTGATCATGGCCTCCATCTCCAACTCCAAGTGCTTATGCATTCAAATCGGATCTGAATCAAAGGTGCTAGCTTGCGACATCAAATCAAGGGAGTGGATCAACGTTGCTACGCAAATTTCATGACGATTCTTCAACAAAGGAGCCACCTTTCTTTGTCAAGACGATGCATGATCATTCCCCAAGCCTCGCTAAGTAAGTTCTAGCTACTTGTAGATTCTAATGGTGGTTCTAATGTGACATGGAATAAAATGCGATGAAACATAAGTATGCTAGCCTATGTGAACCTAACTTTTCCCCTTTTCTATGATCTATGACCTTGGGCTAAGTTTTAGTGACTTAATCATGCCACTCATGTTATGTTTAACCTAGTTTATCTTGCAAGTTTGAATCTTTATCTATGGAATGTTAGCAAGAACCTTTGGGAACCATTTGACTTGTGAAACATTGGCAAAGACTTGACTTTGGGGCTTATGCATGTAAATGAACCCAAATACCCTTATGTTATCATGCATGTTTGTGGCTAAATTCCCTTATGATACTATGCATGTTTGTGGCCAAATTCCCTTATGATACTATGCATGCTTGAGGCCAAATCCTTTAGGATAATATTCACGTTTGCGGCCAATCCCTTTATGATATCTCGCCTGTTTGAGGCCAATATTTTGGCATAATACCCCTATTATGTGACTTGCTTCCACTTGGGTTGGAAATACGTTTGGGTAGCTTAGGAAAAACGTGAATATGACACGAAAACTTGACATGGGGTTTACATGAGAACATGACATTCATGATACATTTAAATGTGGTCATGACACGTAGGAAAACATGGAACTTGAACTAGACATGTGTGGGTTGTAAGTGTAATAAGACACTAGACTAAACATGAAAGTGGCCAACTCGAGGTTGGGTTGAGTTTGTAGCATAAATCTACCCGGACCCGCCCGGCTTAACTTGTGGCTACAAACAATAAGACCCAATGTGAGTAGTTGGTCATATAGCACTTAAAACCCGAGGTTATACTAGGTTGTGGTGTAAATCTACCCGGACCCGCCCGGCTTAACTAGTAACCACAACAAAGTCTAATGTGAGAGGTTGGGGTGCATTAATCTAATTAATGCCACATGAAAAGGTTAAGTAATTTTGACTAATGACACTTAACCGATATGACACGAATGGGTAGGTTAAGTTAAACCGGACGTGATTTCTTAATGACACTTAACCATATAGGACAATTAGGGGATGGGGTTAAGTAATTTACACTTGACTAATCCAACTTGGTAATTATATGGGTTTAAGTAACTTAGACTTAACTAATCTAAACACGGTAATTAGATGAGGTTAAGTAACCTACACTTAACTAATCCAAACACGGTAATTCGATGGGGTTAAGTTAAACACTTAACCAATCTAAACTTGGTAATTCAATGAGGTTAAGTAACCAATACTTAACCAACTTAACATGATAATTTAATGGGGTTAAGTAACTTATAATTAACCAATTATACATGATGATTTGATGAGGTTAAGTAACCTATACTTAACCAATCTAATATGCGGACCTGATAGGGTTAAGTCACAAGACCTTTTAAATATACTTAACCATTGTATTACGATTAGTGGATGGGGTTAAGCTAACCCACACTTAACCAATCCGACTCAATAATCTGATGGGATTAAGATAATCTACTCTTTATCAATCTAACACGATAATCTGACAAGGTTAAGACAAACAAACAGTTAACCAATTTGACTTGATAGGGTTAATTCATGAGCTTCTTGGTATACTTAACCAACTTGTAGGACTAAGCCTTGAACTTAAATACTTAGCCAATCTTGACATGATTCGTAGGCGGGTAAAGTCATGAATTTGAAGGACAACACTTAACCCATTAGACAAAACCCTAGCTCAGGGGACTAGGTTGAAAATCGTATTTAAGAAGGATAGCGGGAAGAGAAGCTAAGTGGTAAACCTTAGTTAAGGATAACTAAGTGATAATTCTTAGTCAAGGAAATTGGACCAGTTCACAGATAGATGAGTAACCCGATATGGTAGGTCATCGCTTTAACACATGTGGAGGAGCGAATTATCTGACTTAGATAAAGGCTCCAACGAACTGGGTGATGAAGCGGTAGCTTCGGGGGACGTGAGGATACTCTTAGTATCCCTCTGTGAGGTTGCATATGATCCGCCTGGGCTCACAAGAGGTTAAGGTTTGCGGTAGAAGAAAAGAGTATGCCTTGGTTGCTATGCGAGCGACCTAAAGACTGGGATGGATTAGCGTGGAGTCGACGATACTTGTTTTTGCCCTGGATAGCACATCGCCGACTACCTACCATCTTTAGTCAATCGTGCACGTACGGAAAGGCAGAGAACTCCCAACAGACCATATACTTGTTATCGAGTTATGGGTGAGGTTGGCCAATAGGTAAGTGGGGCATAGTGGGGCCGAGATGTAGTTCTCATACATGATTTTTCTTGGATTGCCTTTCAGTAGTTGAGGGAGGGGTCACGTGGGACCATTGCCACGGATACAAAAACAGACCTTGATATCTGCATCGGCAGATGACTTAAAGCTCCCAACCGAGTTCCGTATTTCTTGATTTGCCCTGGCACGGAACTCGGATGGCACATTGAGATACATGTGCGTCTAGACATGGAAAACGATTCACGATACATAGGTGGGATAAAGGGCGTGGTTGACGGGTGGCATAATCCCTAGTGGCCCTGGGTGGCTTGAACCCAAACCGAGACACGGAAACGTTCATTAGGTAGCATAATCCCTAGTGGTCCTAGGTGGCATAAATCCTAAGTGAACACGCGATAGTTCATGGTAAGAAAACATAACCAGATCAAGGGTAGCAGTCCAAAACAACTTCAAGGATAAAATGGTACTACGTTGAGGTGGTATAGATTTACATGGGAAAGCCCGTAAGGCCTACGGCAAAGGACTGAACTTATACATGGAAAGAAACATACGAGTTGGGAAAACCTACATATGCTATATATTAGGTTGACATGGACCATTTCATGACATTGGGCAAGGGACATTCATAGTTAACACATGACGCGGGTTAGGATACTAGTACGAGAGGCGCAGAGCAAATATACATGATAAATACCTTGGGATGTTATACATGATAGATACCGTGGGATGTTATACATGATAGATACCTTGGGATAGTATACTTGATAGAACCCTGACGATGTGATACCTTGATTTATCTTGACACCATAGTTTATCATGATACCTTAGTTTATCTTGCTACAGTAGTTCATCCGGTTATCTTGGTTTAGCTTATCTATCTTGTCGTCATCCTTATGTTTACTTTCAGTTTATGCATGTCATGTTACCTTTACCTGTTTTATACTGGAAGTAGATAGGACTTACCAGTCTTTATGACTGACCCCGTTTTGTTTCGCCTCTTTGTCTTCCGTTCCCCCCCCCCCCCAGGTTTTCACGGAGGAAATGCTGTTGTTTAGTTCGGACCTCTTATGCTTGAAGGTCATCATGTATAGCTTGGTCTTCTCTTGGCTATGGCTGCTTCACCGCTTTATTTTGGGGAATAATTTATGAAAAGGTTTATGCTTCTTTACTATTACAAGACAGGTTTTGATGTATTCTGATGTAAAAGGCTTTAGACCTTATTTTATAAGGTAATGAAATTTGTTTTACTTCCGCTATTTTATATATGCTCTGTGTTGTAATATTTCTGTGCATGTTTACCTCGATAATGCTTCACCAAACCTAGTGCATTCCCTTTGTGAGTGACCCTAGCGGAGGTGGGGTGTTACATTTGGTATCAGAGCAGAAGGTTACCAGACTGGGCAAAAGTTTTTAAAACCTTCTGAAAACTATTTGAGAAAGCGTTTACAAAGAAGCATTTTTCAAGAAAAGTTTTTTTTTAAAGGCTATTCCCCAAAAGCCATTAGCACTATCCTTTGTTTCCTTGATTGAACCTCTTTTCCTTTCTTTCCTCCATCTGTAGTCATAGTAGTTTTAACTGCGACTAATCCTTGTCTACCTACATAAGTGTTTTCCCGTGCGATGGAGGAAGTTCTCGAGAGACCTGTTACCGAAGTTATAAGAAGGGATAATAAGAGCAAGGATAAAGGACACGAGCTTAAGAATAAGCAACTTGTTGGTATGGCTTGATCCACAAAGGAAGATAAGGACAAGATCAGCGAGAGGGCAATTGTATGCTCTCATTTCTAGCGTACCTAAGAGGAATGGTACCGTTTCTGTTAGAGGCTTAGCCTTTCTTTTCTATCGTCTCATCTAGACTTTGTTTTGATCATCACATCATTTAAGTCTGCCTCGATAGTTAAGTCTTTGCACCTTAGTACTAGCATGGTAGAATATCCCACTTTAGTCCCAAAATCTGGTTGGAGAGTCGGTCCATTTATTCATGACTTGTTTGGATTTGAGAACGTCTATGCCAAGTGTTGAAATTAGAAGCAACGCTTCTATTGTTGAGCTATGGATGGATTCTAGGGATGAAGTGGTGATCCAGCAATGGATGCCATTATCGGTTTTGAAAGGAGGATAGTTAAACTCTTAACTTGCCTTGGTAATACCCTCGAAGTCTCGTGTAACCTTATGAGTTCTGTCATGGTTAGTTACCTAGAATCTCTTGATGCATTTATCGGAAATCTCTGATCCGATCGAGTAATGTTCGCCAATAAGGCGGATGGTTCATTCTGCTTAAGCATGGGCTGTAGGAATCACCCTAGTAAGTACACTGGGCAACATGGCTGGCATCGGTTGTTTTCAAGGGAAAGTTCTTCTACGTGGAATACCTCTTAGTAGGTAAACGAGATCCAAGATTCGCTAGTGAATTGTTGGAAAGCTTGCATGAAACCATGAGTACGCAGTTATGGTTGAGCCAAGGATTCTAGAAAAGAATAAGTGAAAAGGGAACGAGAGGCGATAGTGAAATGAGTTCCGACTCATACCTTGGAAATAGGAATCAAGGAGCTACGAAATCATGAAGTCAAAGGCGGTCAAGGCACAATGGAATTAAGCTCATGGAAATGCGGCTTAGACGCGCGCATCATGTCTCTTTTTAAGAGTATATCTTTGATCCCTGGTTCTCTTGTAGAGCTTGCTTGCATGCTATCGCTTGGTGGATATCCTCTTGGTTCTGTTTCTGTTGCAAACCCCGTAAGGAGTTTGTCTTGTTTATCTTCTCGATCCTATCTTGGGAACCTTAGGTAGAACTCTATGGATGTAAACATGTATTTGAAACATGTTATGATTGAAATGGTTGCAAGTGGTTGCTCGTGGATGCGCGAATACACATTAGATACTAGATTGACGCGGTCACGTTTCATGTTGCATATGCACGAGTATTTATACTTGTTTATGGATGAAATTGAATGTGTTGTCATGCGGATGTTGCATATGAATGAATGTTTGTGCACACATATAGTGTTTATATGACTAGGACTATTTGCATACATGTTGGACTCATGGCACTAAACATGTTTTGCATTAGAAAGATCATTCAGGCCTGATCACTAGCATTAGCTAAGGAGCATATACACACACGTACTGCATATGTTCATATGGCATTAGAAATCGTCTAAGGACAATGGTTGCCTGTGAATGATGTTTTGAGTAGATGGATGATGGATGGTAGGATACGTTCTTCCTAACTTGGAGATTTCGGGGACGAAATCCTTCAAGTTGGGGAGAATGTGGCAACCCGGATTTTTACAACATGCTAAAGAAAAGAATCAAGGCATAATTTAATTATAAAATCTTAATCAGGAGAAACAGGTTGCGCCATTGCGTTCGTCTCAGAAAAATACGCGAAATAGAGTCCGAGTTTTCGAAAATCGGATTCCGTATGACCCAGTTATGGCCCGTCAAAGTTTTCAGGAAAAATTCAAATTCAAAAACAGTTCGAAATTCAAATCTGGAGCCAAACGAACTGGACGGGAAAATTCCCGCCCAAGCCCCAGGTCGACTGGGGTGTCGACTGGGGAGTCGACACGCCCAGGGGGCAGGTCGACTGCCCAGTCGACACGGGTGTCGACCTGGGTGGTCCGACCACTTGGGCCTGGGTGCACCTTCTGCTGTCTTGGCTCGGTTTTATGGGCCTGTGACGGATTTTGAGGGCTCAGATCTATCCTAGGGTTTATCCTATGACCTAAACTACTCCTAATCTCTATTAAAACACCCTAGTACCTAACCTAAATCACTCAAAATCAATCTAACAACGAAGTGCTGCCCAAATCCCTCTTGATCATGGCCTCCATCTCCAACTCCAAGAGCTTATGCATTCAAATCGGATCCGAATCAAAGGTGCTAGCTTGCTACATCAAATCAAGGGAGTGGATCAACGTTGCTACGCAAATTTCATGACGATTCTTCAACAAAGGAGCCACCTTTCTTCGTCAAGACGATGCATGATCCTTCCCTAAGCCTCGCTATGTAAGTTCTAGCTACTTGTAGATTCTAATGGTGGTTCTAATGTGACATGGAATAAAATGCGATGAAACATAAGTATGCTAGCCTATGTGAACCTAACTTTGCCCCTTTTCTATGATCTATGACCTTGGGCTAAGTTTTAGCGACTTAATCATGCCACTCATGTTATGTTTAACCTAGTTTATCTTGCAAGTTTGAATCTTTATCTATGGAATGTTAGCAAGAACCTTTGGGAACCATTTGACTTGTGAAACATTGGCAAAAACTTGACTTTGGGGCTTATGCATGTAAATGAACCCAAATACCCTTATGTTATCATGCATTTTTGTGGCTAAATTCCCTTATGATACTATGCATGTTTGTGGCCAAATTCCCTTATGATACTATGCATGCTTGAGGCCAAATCCTTTAGGATAATATTCACGTTTGCGGCCAATCCCTTTATGATATCTCGCCTGTTTGAGGCCAATATTTTGGCATAATACCCCTACTATGTGACTCGCTTCCACTTGGGTTGGAAATACGTTTGGGTAGCTTAGGAAAAACGTGAATATGACACGAAAACTTGACATGGGGTTTACATGAGAACATGACATTCATGATACATTTAAATGTGGTCATGACACGTAGGAAAACATGGAACTTGAACTAGACATGTGTGGGTTGTAAGTGTAATAAGACACTAGACTAAACATGAAAATGGCCAACTCGAGGTTGGGTTGAGTTTGTAGCATAAATCTACCCGGACCCGCCCGGCTTATCTAGTGGCTACAAACAATAAGACCCAATGTGAGTAGTTGGTCATATAGCACTTAAAACCCGAGGTTAGACTAGGTTGTGGTGTAAAACTACTCGGACCCGCCCGGCTTAACTAGTAACCACAACAAAGTCTAATGTGAGAGGTTGGGGTGCATTAATCTAATTAATGCCACATGAAAAGGTTAAGTAATTTTGACTAATGACACTTAACTGATATGACACGAATGGGTAGGTTAAGTTAAACCGGGCTTGATTTCTTAATAACACTTAACCATGTAGGACAATTAGGGGATGGGGTTAAGTAATTTACACTGGACTAATCCGACTTGGTAATTAGATGGGGTTAAGTAACTTAGACTTAACTAATCTAAACACGGTAATTAGATGAGGTTAAGTAACCTACACTTAACTAATCCAAACACGGTAATTCGATGGGGTTAAGTTAAACACTTAACCAATCTAAACTTGGTAATTCAATGAGGTTAAGTAACCAATACTTAACCAACTTAACATGATAATTTAATGGGGTTAAGTAACTTATAATTAACCAATTATACATGATGATTTGATGAGGTTAAGTAACCTATACTTAACCAATCTAATATGCGGACCTGATAGGGTTAAGTCACAAGACCTTTTAAATATACTTAACCATTGTAATACGATTAGTGGACGGGGTTAAGCTAACCCACACTTAACCAATTCGACTCAATAATCTGATGGGATTAAGATAGTCTACGCTTAATCAATCTAACACGATAATCTGATAAGGTTAAGACAAACAAACAGTTAACCAATTTGACTTGATAGGGTTAAGTCATGAGCTTCTTGGAATACTTAACCAACTTGTAGGGCTAAGCCTTGAACTTAAATACTTAGCCAATCTTGACATGATTCGTAGGCGGGTTAAGTCATGAACATGAAGGACAACAATTAACCCATTAGACAAAACCCTAGCTCAGGGGACTAGGTTGAAAATCGTAGTTAAGAAGGATAGCGGGAAGAGAAGCTAAGTGGTAAACCTTAGTTAAGGATAACTAAGTAATAATTCTTAGTCAAGGAAATTGGACCAGTTCACAGATAGATGAGTAACCAGATATGGTAGGTCATCGCTTGAACACACGTGGAGGAGCGAATTATCTGACTTAGATAAAGGCTCCAACGAACTAGGTGACGAAGCGGTAGCTTCGGGGGACGTGAGGATACTCTTGGTATCCCTCTGTGAGGTTGCAGATGATCTGCCTGGGCTCATAAGAGGTTAAGGTCTGCGGTAGAAAAACCAAGAGTATGCCTTGGTTGCTATGCGAGCGACCTAAAGACTGGGATGGATTAGCGTAGAGTCGACGATACTTGTTTTTGCCCTGGATAGCACGTCGTCGACTACCTATCATCTTTAGTCAATCGTGCACAGACGGAAAGGCAGAGAACTCCCAACAGACCATATACTTGCTATCGAGTTATGGGTGAGGTTGGCCAATAGGTAAGTGGGGCATAGTGGGGCCGAGATGTAGTTCTCATACATGATTTTTCTTGGATTGCCTTTCAGTAGTTGAGGGAGGGGTCACATGGGACCATAGCCACGGATACAAAAACAGACCTTGATATCTGCATCGACAGATGACTTAAAGCTCCCGACCGAGTTCCGTATTTCTTGATTTTCCCTGGCACGGAACTCGGATGGCACATTGAGTTACATGTGCGTCTAGACATGGAAAACGATTCACGATACATACGTGGGATAAAGGGCGTGGTTGACGGGTGGCATAATCCCTAGTGGCCCTAGGTGGCTTGAACCCAAATCGAGACACGGAAACGTTCATTAGGTAGCATAATCCCTAGTGGTCCTAGGTGGCATAAATCCTAAGTGAACACGCGATAGTTCGTGGTAAGAAAACATAACCAGATCAAGGGTAGCAGTCCAAAACAACTTCAAGGATAAAATGGTACTACGTTGAGGTGGTATAGATTTACATGGGAAAGCCCGTAAGGCCTACGGCAAAGGACTGAACTTATACATGGAAAGAAACATACGAGTTGGGAAAACCTACATATGCTATATATTAGGTTGACATGGACCATTTCATGACATTGGGCAAGGGACATTCATAGTTAACACATGACGCGGGTTAGGATACTAGTACGAGAGGCGCAGAGCAAATATACATGATAAATACCTTGGGATGTTATACATGATAGATACCGTGGGATGTTATACATGATAGATACCTTGGGATAGTATACTTGATAGAACCCTGACGATGTGATACCTTGATTTATCTTGACACCGTAGTTTATCATGATACCTTAGTTTATCTTGCTACAGTAGTTCATCCGGTTATCTTGGTTTAGCTTATCTATCTTGTCCTCATCCTTATGTTTACTTTCAGTTTATGCATGTCATGTTACCTTTACCTGCTTTATACTGGAAGTAGATAGGACTTACCAGTCTTTATGACTGACCCCATTTTGTTTCGCCTCTTTGTCTTCCGTTCCCCCCCCCCCCAGGTTTTCAGGGAGGAAATGTTGTTGTTTAGTTCGGACCTCTTATGCTTGAAGGTCATCATGTATAGCTTGATCTTCTCTTGGCTATGGCTGCTCCACCACTTTATTTTGGGGAATAATTTATGAAAAGGTTTATGCTTCTTTACTATTACAAGACAGGTTTTGATGTATACTGATGTAAAAGGCTTTAGACCTTATTTTATAAGGTAATGAAATTTGTTTTACTTCCGCTATTTTATATATGCTCTGTCTTGTAATATTTATGTGCATGTTTACCTCGATAATGCTTCACCAAACCAAGTGAATTCCCTTTGTGAGTGACCCTAGCGGAGGTGGGGTGTTACAGAATGAAAGTAAGGAATGATCATTTGGAATACAACATAAATACAATAATACATATCACTGATACAACATAACATAGGAAATTCATAGAGTAACAACATCATAGCAGTGGAAATATAATGTCATTAACCACAAAAAGTCCACAGTAATAGAATTCTAAATTATAACATCAAGTTTGCAGAAAGAGAAATAAGTTCCAACTCCAACTTAAACAACGTGAAATGAAACAAGTTTAATGTCTGAAATTAAAAAGATAAAAATGCAATAGCAGCAAATGATAGATGTCTTCAAGCTCCAAGTCATCACCTCTTCACAAAAGAAAACCCAAGAAAGATAATAAGCAGCTCCAAAGAAAAGACTCCAAGCGAAGAATAAACCTGTTTACTTGGCTGCCCATGTAGAAAGGAGGGCACCCGAGTTTGCAAAAAGGTGGAAACAAACAACGGGTCAGTCGTGGGACTGGTGTGAGAATTCTTAACTAATTAATCACTATTAATAGGACAAATCCAAAGACCATGCCGCTAACGCGGAACGGGTTTGCTCTAATGGATTGCCGTGCATAAAAGTGTCAGAAACAACTAATAAGTAAATCGTACAACAACGTTATGCTTTTGAGAAAAATGGAATCACCATAAGACCCAGGTCCCATCACACAATGCAACACAAACCAGAGGATAGGGTTTTACCTTATAGTGATTAAACATGCTAAATATGGCAAATACGAGTTTAATATTATTATTAGTATATATCAAAACATTTCAAAGTAAATGTATAAATCCTAGGAAGAATAGTATCCTATACTACTATGCCTCCATACTAGTAATACAATCAAATTCGTAGGGTCGTATGTGGATTTTGGTTTCCACTATGAGTCAAGGCTAGGGAGGAGCTCCTACCGATTCGAGACACTCTAGCTAATGTCTCAGGATAACCCGCGGCGAACCCTTGGATAGCTGCAGGGCCGGCCCACCATACGAGTTGCGGATTAGTTATTTCTGAACACACGTTTCCCAGTCCTATAGGACCTATCATCCAAGGCGCCTCATTCCATCATCCACATAAGTAAAATGTTGGGCCGTGTTAAAGCCCAATCACCACTTCTAGCTAGAAAGAAACGTGTTGCTCTCCCTGCGTTCCCTTCTCCCGTTTTAGACTCCGCCGGTGTGTGAGGCTCGCGAAGTCACGCTATACACAAAGCTATGCCTAAACAGACTATGCTTTGATCGTCCCACAAGACCTTCTTTTCAACAAAACCTTGATCCTATGCATCTTAGCATGCCACATCATCACTCCATATCGAACTACCAATCCTTTGAAGAAATATATGAATGGGTGTTAATCAAGAGAATAAATTCTCCGCCACCAAACATCCATACATTCGACAGAAGATCAATAACATGATATTTGATAGAGTACGATGTCAGACACACAATCCATTTATTAGCTTATGCTCTGGGTCTGAACTAAAGCCAAACCAGTGAAATCAACACGTACATTTGGGAAATGACCATGACCCTTGAGTTGGGAGCAAGTTAAATCAGGGCCTCGATCGTTGTCCATTCGAAGGAAGATTTACGGTCTTCATACGCCATCTTTAAACTTCCATTAACGTCGTTTGATTATTTGGAATGAGAGAACTCGGACTTCTCAAATAATCCTCGTATATACATATATATTTAAAATCCTTCTTATTCGTTAATAATATTTTTCTTAACGATTCATTCCTATTTTTAAAATAATTAAATTTTAATTAACGATGCTTCAGGTCAATGGACGACACTGGCGCTGCTTTCTACAAATTTTGATTTTCATATTCCTCAAAATCTAATCGTTGGATCATAACGTATCTTATATCGTTGGAAAGAATTTTCCGAGACGGTCCTAATGCTTTCAGTTTTGGGAAAATCCGACGGTTGGATCTTTCGGTATAATCGTTTAAAGATACGATTTCAAAATGTGAACTGCCGCGCTCGATTCAATAAATTTTAATTATATTTATATATAAATAAATATAATTCTTCTAACCCTTTTATTTACATAAAAACGTAAATTCCATTTTTACGTTGAATTCATTATTTTAATTACTCTGTAAATTTTCAATGAACATACCTAACTTTTACCTACGTATGAAAATGTAAATTTTATTTCACAATGTAAAAGGTCATTCTTTTATTGCATATAAAAAATGCAATTTTATTTGCGATGCCAATTCTCAAAAAAAATGTAAATTGCCTATACAATGCAAAATCTACTTTTCATTTACATCCTAAAATATATAACTAAAATTTCATGTCACATTCCTACACTTTATTTACATATAAAATGTAAATTTAATTTACATGTCAAATTCCTACATCTTATATTATATATAAAATAAATAAATTTTATTTCTAATGTTCATTCTCATTCTATGTTACATATAAAAAAATGTGAATTCTATCATACGATGTAAATGCATCTTTTTAATTACATAGGAAAATGCAATTTTTATCCTACGGTTTAATTTCCTACATACATTACATATAAAAATGTAATATTTAACATACGATGTAAACCCATGTTTTAATTACGTATAAAAATGTAAATTTTAACATTCGATGAAATTCACATGTTAATTACAAAGAAAAGTGTAATTTTTAACATACTGTATAATTCCTTATATAATTTACATATAAAAATGTAAATTTTAACATTCGATGAAATTCACATGTTAATTACAAAGAAAAATGTAATTTTTAACATACAATATAATTTCCTATATAATTTACATATAAAAATGTAAATTTTAACATACGATGGAATTCACATGTTAATTACAAAGAAAAATGTAATTTTTAACATACAGTATAATTTCCTATATAATTTACAAATAAAAATGTAAATTTTAACATACGATGAAATTCACATGTTAATTACAAAGAAAAATGTAATTTTTAACATACAGTATAATTTCCTATATAATTTACATATAAAAATGTAAATTTTAACATATGATGAAATTCACATGTTAATTACAAAGAAAAATGTAATTTTTCCCATTATGCAAAATCTTCTATATTTTAACATTATAAAAATGTAACCTCCTAACATCGTAAATTCCTACTTTATTAACCTATATAAAAATATAAATTTAATCTTATGTCAAATTCTACTTTATATTAACATTATAAAAATGTAAATTCCTACTTTAATCCACATTAAAATAATGTAAGTTGCATAACGATGTAAATTTCGTAGCGATGTAAATTTCATAACGATGAACAAGATGATAGATTTATACATGATTCATATCCACAAGGCATACTTCAACAAATCTAAACAAGGTAAAAATCTAATTTTTCCTACCGATCTATAATTTTAATTAACAGATCTATAATTGAAAATGACAGATCTAAAATCAGAACATCACAACAATTTGAATCCATAACCCATGGTAACATTCATCGCAGATCTAATTGTGTTTGACTTTCAATTTCACATAACGCAACAATAATAATTAAATTAACTAAATTTAATTAAAAATAAATTCTCACCTAGCTTGGATTTGAAATGAAGGTTCGGATTAAATCAGATCTCGTGTTCAAGGTCACGGCAGTTTCGGATCTGAAAGATTTCAAATTTGAAGTTCATACGAATAAATTAGAACTGACTTTTAACAATTGTCGCTGTAATGCTTAAAAGCGAGGCAAAACTGAAATATTCATACCTTTATAATTTCAGAAAGTTCAAAACTTTGGATCAAGAAATCGGGAGATTGGATGATAGGATTGAGGAGCGGATTGTTGGAGGTGGAAGGCCAAGGGGAGGCGCATCCACACCGGGAGTATGGGGAGGTGCGGCGGCGGCGTGTGGGCCCGGCGGTGGTTCGAAGGCCGCGGCTTTGGGTGCTCGGTTCGAGAGCTACAGGGCGCGAGAGGAGGTGATTCTTGTCGGAGATGGAAGAGCTCGCGAAGTACTTCGAAAAAGTCCAAAGGGGCATACCCTAATTCTCCATGGTTTGGGAGGAATCGGAGCTCAAAATTTTGAGCTATATGGGTTCGGCGGTGGAAATAAAACGAAGAGGAAGGAGCACTGTTCATCCGTATTTATACGTGTATTCAGCGTATTTTTATTTTATTTTTTTATTTAATTAATCCTAAAATTAGGGTTTTTCCATATAATCATCAAACGGACCCCAACGACTGTCGAACAATAGGTTTTGACGTCTTCTGAACGCAATGGCGCTAGTGCCGAGGTCTAATTCTGAAGTTTACAGTGTGTTTTCTTTATTTTCAAATTAATTCTTTTATTTTTAATTCGAATGTACTTTCTAATTTTACTGGGGTCACATACGAAGTTAGAAAAATCCAGAAAAATTATTTTTGACTTTCTTATGACGATACGGTCCTAACAAAATTTATTTCTTCGAATTCTGGGACTGTTTGAAAAATGACTATTTTCAGTCAATTAATTTTGACTGAAATTGACAAAACACGGTTTCTTTTACCACGCTCACATACTAGCTTCAAAAATCATGAAATTTGAAACCTAGCAATAATTTTATATCCCGGACCCAACAAAAGTGGTTTCGTCGAATTCCGAGGTCGTATGAAAAATGTCGATTTTCAAGGGCGATATATTCTCTATAGCGACTTTTCTGAGAATTCATTTGGCCATAACTTTTGATTCCCGCTATGAAACTTCGATTTTTCAGATTCGTTAGAAAGATATTCATTAACAGATTTAAATATTTTTCGTTTCATCAAAATCCGGTTTATTCTGCATCCTGTGTAGTTAGTCAAAGTTCAAGTTTGACTTTTCAAACTACCGTCCTATTTCTAATTCTTTATGAAATTAAATGAAATATATTCGCATCAAATTCAATCACAATAAATTTCTAGTCATTTTTGTCCTTTTCAATTATTTAAACACCTCTAAAATCTCTAAAATGAAAATTTTAAATTGGCCCCTAATTCCGGGTTGTTACAATCTCCCCCGCTTAAGAACTTTTCGTCCTCGAAAAGAAAAAGGGAAGAATAGAAGGGTAGGAACCAACACAAAGAATGGGAAATATTTTAAGTGTACGTCAGAATAAAATTAATCGGAGATATCCACTCTGCATTTGGGATAGGCTAGTTTGATACTCTCCTCGGTTTCCCAAGTGCAGTCTCTAGGATCACCGCTTCATTGCACCTAGACTAGGTTGATACTTTTATTTCTCAGCTTCCTAGTCTCCTTGCCAATAATTTTCAGTGGTTCTCTTTTCACTGCAAGGCTTGGGGTAATCAACAAATCTTGTTGTGTTGCTTCTTCCATAATCAGATCTGGATCATGGACATGCCTTCGAAGTTGAGATACATGGAATACATAGTGCACTCCAGGCAACCAGTCGGGCATCTGAATTCTATAAGCTAGGGTGCCAATCTTTTCAACAATAGGGAAGGGGCCGATAAATCTAGGTGCTAATTTTCCTGTCTTTCCAAAACGGATAACACCTCGCATTGGAGCGACTTTCAGATAGACATAGTCACCCACTTCAAAAGCTAGCTCTCGCCTTCTTACATCTGCATAGCTTTTCTGTCTACTTTAGGCAGCCAATAGTCGCTTCTTAATAAAGTCAACTTTGTCCGAAGCTTCTCGGATCATGTCTGGACCCAACACAAGCCGATTTCCTTTTTCAACCCAACATGCTGGCGATCTACACGGCCTACCATATAAGGCTTTTATTGGAGACATTTTCAAACTTGCTTGATAGCTATTGTTATGTAACAACCCGTAAATTCTGGGCCAGTTTAAAATTTTTATTTTGGCAATTTTAGTGAATTTTGATTATTTAAAATGAATTATTTTAAATAATATCGACGAGAAATTTATTTAGAATATAAATCGAACGTATATATTATACGCGTCGTCGTTAGAATATAAATATTTATATATAATTATAAAAGGAATTGAAAATGGCGCGGTAGTTCGAAAATTCGATTTCTAATTTCAAATGAATATACAGAATTCAATATAAGTCAGAATTGAACGAAACAAGAAATATTTGAATCTGTATAACTATATCTTTGTAACGAAGTTAACAAACTGAGATTTCATCTTAGAAATGATAAGATATGTCCAGTTGAAAATTAGAAATAGTCGCTGTGGAATTTATATATATTTTAATATAATATATGGCCCTTAAAAATAGCCATTTTGCAAACGACCTCGGATTTCGACGAAACCAGTTTTGTTGGATTCGCAGTGTAAAGTTATTGCTAGATTCCAAATTTCATAATTTTTCGAATCAATATGTGAGCGTGGCAAAGGAAAACGCGTTTGACCAGTTTCAGTTGATTTTAATCGACTGGAAATTGGCCATTTTTCAAACAGTCTCAGAATTCGACGAAACTAGTTTTGTTAGGACCGTATCGTCAATACGAAGCTAGAAAATATTTTTCTGCAATTTATAGAGTTATTATGTGACCCCGGTAATTTGAAATGTACGTTTAAAATTCAATATAGTGATTTAAATGTAAATTTAACGGAAACTGATTCAAACGGTCGAATCAGCTTACGATACATATCCCATTGTGTTCGGAATGGGGGTAATTCGCTATGGACGACAGGCGGTGGGCCTCGTTTCGAGGTCTTAGGTAAAAGTCAACTTTATGCAATTAAATTAATAAAAAAAAAAAATATCTTTCTCTTTTATCCTCCAGGCCCCCCCCCCCCGTTCAAAAAATTAAATTTCAGAATAAAAAAAAAAAGAGGGCGGAGCCCTAAAACCGCTCGACGGAGCCACATCGCGCGAGGCGCTGCTCCCCCCATCTCCGACAACTCCTCCGCCGCCCTCTCAGGTGAACCCCCCCTCGTGAAAACAACCGAGCGCCTCCCCTTGAAGCCCTCGACGCCGACGAAGAAGCCGCGCCACCCCCCCCTCGAAGCAGCCCCTCCTGCCACCACCGATCGAAGACCCAAGCCGCCGACGAACTGCGAAGACCTCCCCCCCCCTCTCAGTAAGAATTTCTGTTTATTTTATTATTATTATTTTTTTTTTATTTTTTTTAAAAACCGATTTTAATAATGATTTTGTTTTAAAAATAAAAACTGAAAATGTTTAAAAGTAAAAAACTAAATATTTTTAAAGGTATAAAACTGAATATTTTTAAAAGGAATTTTTAAAAGTAATAAAACAGGAATTTTTAAAAAGTATTAAAAACTGGAATTTTTAAAAGCATTTTAAAAACCTGAATTTTAAAACATAGAAAAAAAAACTGATTTATTTATAAAGTATTAAAAACTGAAATTTTTATAAAGTATAAAACTGGATTTTTTTTATAAAGTATTAAAACTGAATTTTTTTTAGAAATAAAAACTGGTTTTTGAAATAAAGGATAAAAACTGAATTTTATAAAAAAAAAAATAAAAACTGATTTAGTTTTAAAGGTAAAAGCTTTAACATGGGAAGAAAGGTTTGAACTTTCAAGCAAAGTAAAAATCATATTTTTATATGGTGAAAGCAAAAGTAAAAATCATATTTTTATATATTGAATAGCGAAGTCAAAATTCGATTTTTACATATTGAGTAGCATAGTAAAAATTCTATTTTTACATATGTAGAGGATACGGGCGAAAGCGACAATAGGCGAAGATTTCTATTAAGAAGAGTCTTGAAGTTGGATAGCTATTGGTGAGAATTTCTCACCTTTCAATTTATTTTTCTAGTTATATATATACTAGGATGCAGACGGTGCTTAGTAGCACCCGACACCCGTCCACAGACCATGGACTTGTTTGTTTGACTGTTTGGTGATTGATTGTGATATTGGTTTGAATGTGGTTTGTGGTGTGAAAAATCGAATCGATAAATTGGTTAGGATTAGACGTGCGCCGTTATAAGGCGAAGGAGTAAGGCTAGGTTAGACCCTTACTCCAAAGTTTGTGGTTTGCATAACGAATTGATTTGATTGATGTGTGAATGGCGTGGGCCTTCACTAGACCGGGGATAAGGCTAGGCCTTGTCCCGTTTCTAGTATCGTGCCGTTATGCCGCCGAAATTTTCTAAAATAAGTTAGAAAAATAAAATTAGCATTTTATTTAACGAATGAACTGAATATAAATTCATATGTTAAAATAAAATGTGTTATCGTTAAAAATATAATTTTTAACGTGAATGTGAATAAATAAATATTCATTTACAAACCAGACGGTTTGTTTATGTACACCTATTTGAATGACGTTGATTGGGTCGATAAATTTTACACATCGCCTAACTGCACAAATAAAATATGTGTTTGATTGTTTGAAACCCCACACGGGTGTTAGGATGAAATTTGAAGTTCACTCATCCTGATTTATTAAATATGTCGATCGATTGATTGACAAGCTGCTATAAGCGTTAAATGTCTATATTTGATGCTTATACAGTGTAGTGCACTTTGGTTGATGGTTGATTATTCATCGTTGTTGATATATACATGTGTTGTAGAAAATCCATATAATTAACATTATATGGTAATTGATTGGGCCTCATTCCAGTTTCGAGAAAAATAGAAATATTTGAAATAGAAATATTTGAAATAGAAATATTTGAAATAGAAATATTTGAAATAGAAATATTTGAAATAGAAATATTTGAAATAGAAATATTTGAAATAGAATATTTGAAAATAGAAATATGTGAAGCCGTGAGGATTAGATTGACGCCATTTTGACGTGAACGATATTTATATCGATTTTATTCATTTTAAAATGAATATTGAAACGTGATTTCGAAATCGAATATTTTGAAATGAATTGAATTGAAAACGATTTCGAAATGAATTGAATTGAAAACGATTTCGAAATGAATTGAATTGAAAACGATTTCGAAATGAATTGAATTGAAAACGATTTCGAAATGAATTGAATTGAAAACGATTTCGAAATGAATTGAATTGAAAACGATTTCGAAATGAATTGAATTGAAAACGATTTCGAAATGAATTGAATTGAAAACGATTTCGAAATGAATTGAATTGAAAACGATTTCGAAATGAATTGAATTGAAAACGATTTCGAAATAAATTGAATTGAAAACGATTTCGAAATGAATTGAATTGAAAACGATTTCGAAATAAATTGAATTGAAAACGATTTCGAAATGAATTGAATTGAAAACGATTTCGAAATAAATTGAATTGAAAACGATTTCGAAATGAATTGAAAACGAATTCAAATTGAATTGAAAGCGATTTCGAAATAAATTGAATTGAAAACGATTTCGAAATGAATTGAATTGAAAACGATTTCGAAATGAATTGAATTGAAAACGATTTCGAAATGAATTGAATTGAAAACGATTTCGAAATGAATTGAATTTTAAAACGATTTCGAAATGAATTGAATTGAAAACGAATTCAAATGGAATTGAAAGCGAATTGAAATGAATTCAAATTGAATTGAAATTTGAATTGAATAGAAATGAATTTTGAAACGAATTTATAAAGAAGAATTCAATTTTGATTTGAATTGAAAAGGAAGTTGAAATTGCTTTTGAAACGAATTTAAAACCATTTATATAATTCGTTTTAAATAGTAATCGACGAAATATATATTATATATATTATATATATAATATAATGGCCTGAATAGAACGCGCCGCGCTGCGGCAGTTCGCGAATTTCGATCATTTGTTTCAAACGGACATTACGGGAGATCCGACCGTCGGATTCTCCTAAAACCGGAACCGTTGGGTTCGTATCGAAAAGAGCTTTCTAATGAATGTTAGAAATTTGAAATCTAACGGTTGGATTTGGAGATACGTCCAAATCAAATTCGAAAAAGGTCGCTGTAAGTGCAGTTCGATGGCCGTTAATGGAAATCGACCGTACGGGCCTTGATAAAATTATTAAAAATAGTAATAATTTGTGTAAAATCATAAGAAATGATTTGTGAAAGTTTGGGATGAAAAACTCCATATTTGAAAAGATAAAAATAGATTTTTATCGAAATGAACTAGTTTTGAACTAGAATTATAATTCTATTTATTTTTAAATAAATAAATTGAATTTGAAATGGTTTTGAAAATAACCAAAATTTCCAATGATTGCATTGGAGTGGATTTGAATCGAAATTGTCTTCGGAATATTTCGATGTTGGAATTCGTGATATTACAGGTGTTGTTATGGAAATTTGAAAGATATATATGTATATCGTTATTTCCAATACGACATTTGTTAATCGTAGAATTTGATATTGAATATAGGCCGATATAGTTTCTATTCAGAGCCTTGTATTGAATATCGAATGTGATTTGGGTTTGTCGTGAATGGTGTCTTCACTAACACTGTTCTTGAACCCAGTTGAGAAAAGATTAAATCTTTTTATTTAGATTTAATGAAGTGTACCAATTAAATGATATTTAATTGGAATTGAATTGATATTGATTTTTGGGTTTATCGTGAACAGTGTTTTAAATAACACTTGTTCTTTAACCCGATAATTAATGGGATGTGACTTTGGGTTTATCGTGAACCGTGTTTTAAATGACACTGATTCTTTAACCCAGTCACAGATTAAAACTAAGTGGAGTTTTAATGAATCTTTAATTAGATTGAAAAGATCGAGAATGGAGTATCACCAGTTTTGCTCCAGGCGATAGTTAAATCTTTAATTAGATTTGAATGTGAAATTTAGAAACTAACTGGCGGTTAGCCAAGCAGAATGGTTTTCTGGATATTGATCTGATGTTGGTTTCGGCCTTCGGGGTTAATATTTGGGGAATTATTCTCTTGATTAATTTACGGTTAGTGACTAATGAATTGGAATGAGGCGTATGTTGTGTTTGTGTAACACTTTTATAATATATACGCGAGTTATTCGGAAAGACCGGGTTTATCCCATTCTGAATAACTGATACGACGATAAGTCGAAGATGAAGACGATGGTCGAAGACCGGAAGTCTTCACGTCGTTTGGGTGATAGCTGATGATCTTGATTGGGCTGTACACCCAAGAAGATGGAAACAGTTGGTGATCGTCCAGACGTACTTGGAGATCGAAGGATATGCGGGGTACTAGGTGCCTCCGGTTTCGTTCAGACCCAGAACGGACTTGTAAATGGACTGTGTGTCTGACATCGGATTTCATTCTGTGTGACTGATATCGGTTGCATAGGATGGTATGCCTGTGTGGCATGCTAAGATGCAAATGATCAAGGCTTCTGTTGAAAAGCAAAGTCTTGTGGTGATGATCAAAGCACGGCCTTTGTGGCGTAGCTTTGTGTAACGTTTACCTCGCGTGTTTCACACCAGGTATGAACCAAAAACGGGAGACGGACCTCAGGGAGGGCATGCGTTTCCTTCTAGATAAAAAGTGGCGTCAGTGGTTTTACACGCCCTGACGAGTTTGACTTATGTGGTTGTTGCTGTTGCGAGGCGCCTCGGATTGATCGGTCGTTCTCGAACCGATGGAGTCATTTGGTTGGCTCATTTACGCCCCAAAGGGCGGGGAAACGTATTGTTCAGGCATTCTTAATCCACATCGGTGGACCGGCCCTGTCGCTCCAAGGGACGATGCGTTCTGTTCCTGAGACATGGGCTAGATTGTCTCGAATCGGTTGAGGACTATCTTTTGCCTCGGTTCATAGACGGAAATCCAATTTCCAAATACGACATTTGCGGTTTTGATTGTAAACTTATATATGGCGACATAGTGATATGGGCCGTTCATGCCGCCTATGATTGATACTTATGATTTGAAGTTGTTTTATGCACTATGCACTTATTATAGTATCAAATGATTTGTTTTAAACGTATCAAGCATTCTTTGGCTGTTATAAGGGAAAACCCTATCCCCCGGCTTGCGTTGCATTGTGTGATAGGACCTGGGTCTTATAACAGCTTCATCTTTCTTTATTTAGCATTGCGCTGTTTGTTTTATGCACTGGTATTCTTGGGAGAAAACCCGTTCCGTGTTATACGGCGTGGTCCCTTGATTTACCTAACTTTTAAAATAAAGATTAATAACTGTTTTAGTTCTCACACCAGTCACATGACTGACCTGGAGTTTATTGTTTTAACCTAAACTCTGGGTGCCCTTATTTTGACACGGGCAGCTAGTAGTTTCGGTTTTGCAGATTTATATTCACAGGATCCTGGTTTACAGCTGGAACGATATCCGGAAAGCTTTGTATCCGTATATCTCTTCTAGTTGTGTATTGTATTATTTTCCGCTGCTATGTATTTAAATGTAATTTAAATCTCTGATATTTCTGTGTAATATTCATTTATACTCTGTATATTCTTGTAATCTGATGCATTGTTGTAATATACAATGAAACGTTCTTCTGTATGCGTTCTGTTTTGTCGTGTTCTCAAACGATAGGGCGTTTCGAACGGTCTGAGTCGGTTTAGCGACTGGTTCGGACCGAGCGAAATTCTTTGCCGTCACATTTGGTATCAGAGCTTTGGTTTACAAAGCTCAGAGAACAAGGCACATTAGAACCATACGAAAGAATTCATCAGATATTGGATTAGCAATATCCAATGGAATGACTCGTTAGAGATAGGATCAGTAGTATCCTAGAACGGGTGTGAAGAGTATATTTTTCAAATGAAAACATTTTGTTTTGAAAATTTAAATCAACTATTCGTATTTGATTATTTGTTTATATTGATTTTGGGCAATTCAGTATATAAAGAATTTGCATATACGCCTTGCAAACGTATATTCAAAGTTTTAATATACTGGATAGATATGGAATCACATTCTAGTCGCCCGGAGATGGTACTGATGATTGTCATGACATCATCCGTATTTATATTCGTGTTTCGAATGTGTGATTTTCTATATATTTCCATTAGGCTGGTGTGAGAACCCAAAACTTATATAGTTAGAATTCATTGTTGTGATTTGGCATCAAAACATGATTTTTTGTATATGTATCAAAATTATGAATTTGAAACTCTAATTCACTAATTGATTGATGTTTGTATTGTTTGATAATTTTGAATCATTATGCCTAATTGAATCAAATATTGAATTGTATTGAAATTTGGTCGCATTTGCTTGCATATACATATACTTACATTGAACAGGTCATAGCAAGGAGGCTAGAGACAGAGAATAAAATTTGTTTGCCCGACAAATAGGTACATGTTTATTACATAATTTACTGTTTTGTTTGGGTGATGATGATTTTATGAGCCTATTGGCTAGCCGCTTGGCTTTTTCTTTTTCTTTTTGAGATCTGAAGGACCGGGGAAGCTATTTGAAATTCCCCGATGCTCCCGGTGCAGGGGAGGTTATGGCGAAATTTTTCGAAAATTTAGGGTGTTAGCCAAATTTTTGAAATTTTGAAAATTCTCAGAAACTGAAGAGTTAGAGAATGGAAGCCAGATCGAGCGTAGAGTTGAATTATCAAACCACTTTCGACTTTGTTCCTTTTCGGGGACGAAAAGTTTTAAGTGGGGGAGATTGTAACAACCCGTAAATTCTGGGCCAGTTTAAAATTTTTATTTTGGCAATTTTAGTGAATTTTGATTATTTAAAATGAATTATTTTAAATAATATCGACGAGAAATTTATTTAGAATATAAATCGAACGTATATATTATACGCGTCGTCGTTAGAATATAAATATTTATATATAATTATAAAAGGAATTGAAAATGGCGCGGTAGTTCGAAAATTCGATTTCTAATTTCAAATGAATATACAGAATTCAATATAAGTCAGAATTGAACGAAACAAGAAATATTTGAATCTGTATAACTATATCTTTGTAACGAAGTTAACAAACTGAGATTTCATCTTAGAAATGATAAGATATGTCCAGTTGAAAATTAGAAATAGTCGCTGTGGAATTTATATATATTTTAATATAATATATGGCCCTTAAAAATAGCCATTTTGCAAACGACCTCGGATTTCGACGAAACCAGTTTTGTTGGATTCGCAGTGTAAAGTTATTGCTAGATTCCAAATTTCATAATTTTTCGAATCAATATGTGAGCGTGGCAAAGGAAAACGCGTTTGACCAGTTTCAGTTGATTTTAATCGACTGGAAATTGGCCATTTTTCAAACAGTCTCAGAATTCGACGAAACTAGTTTTGTTAGGACCGTATCGTCAATACGAAGCTAGAAAATATTTTTCTGCAATTTATAGAGTTATTATGTGACCCCGGTAATTTGAAATGTACGTTTAAAATTCAATATAGTGATTTAAATGTAAATTTAACGGAAACTGATTCAAACGGTCGAATCAGCTTACGATACATATCCCATTGTGTTCGGAATGGGGGTAATTCGCTATGGACGACAGGCGGTGGGCCTCGTTTCGAGGTCTTAGGTAAAAGTCAACTTTATGCAATTAAATTAATAAAAAAAAAAAATATCTTTCTCTTTTATCCTCCAGGCCCCCCCCCCCCCCGTTCAAAAAATTAAATTTCAGAATAAAAAAAAAAAGAGGGCGGAGCCCTAAAACCGCTCGACGGAGCCACATCGCGCGAGGCGCTGCTCCCCCCATCTCCGACAACTCCTCCGCCGCCCTCTCAGGTGAACCCCCCCCTCGTGAAAACAACCGAGCGCCTCCCCTTGAAGCCCTCGACGCCGACGAAGAAGCCGCGCCACCCCCCCCCTCGAAGCAGCCCCTCCTGCCACCACCGATCGAAGACCCAAGCCGCCGACGAACTGCGAAGACCTCCCCCCCCCCTCTCAGTAAGAATTTCTGTTTATTTTATTATTATTATTTTTTTTTTATTTTTTTTAAAAACCGATTTTAATAATGATTTTGTTTTAAAAATAAAAACTGAAAATGTTTAAAAGTAAAAAACTAAATATTTTTAAAGGTATAAAACTGAATATTTTTAAAAGGAATTTTTAAAAGTAATAAAACAGGAATTTTTAAAAAGTATTAAAAACTGGAATTTTTAAAAGCATTTTAAAAACCTGAATTTTAAAACATAGAAAAAAAAACTGATTTATTTATAAAGTATTAAAAACTGAAATTTTTATAAAGTATAAAACTGGATTTTTTTTATAAAGTATTAAAACTGAATTTTTTTTAGAAATAAAAACTGGTTTTTGAAATAAAGGATAAAAACTGAATTTTATAAAAAAATAAATAAAAACTGATTTAGTTTTAAAGGTAAAAGCTTTAACATGGGAAGAAAGGTTTGAACTTTCAAGCAAAGTAAAAATCATATTTTTATATGGTGAAAGCAAAAGTAAAAATCATATTTTTATATATTGAATAGCGAAGTCAAAATTCGATTTTTACATATTGAGTAGCATAGTAAAAATTCTATTTTTACATATGTAGAGGATACGGGCGAAAGCGACAATAGGCGAAGATTTCTATTAAGAAGAGTCTTGAAGTTGGATAGCTATTGGTGAGAATTTCTCACCTTTCAATTTATTTTTCTAGTTATATATATACTAGGATGCAGACGGTGCTTAGTAGCACCCGACACCCGTCCACAGACCATGGACTTGTTTGTTTGACTGTTTGGTGATTGATTGTGATATTGGTTTGAATGTGGTTTGTGGTGTGAAAAATCGAATCGATAAATTGGTTAGGATTAGACGTGCGCCGTTATAAGGCGAAGGAGTAAGGCTAGGTTAGACCCTTACTCCAAAGTTTGTGGTTTGCATAACGAATTGATTTGATTGATGTGTGAATGGCGTGGGCCTTCACTAGACCGGGGATAAGGCTAGGCCTTGTCCCGTTTCTAGTATCGTGCCGTTATGCCGCCGAAATTTTCTAAAATAAGTTAGAAAAATAAAATTAGCATTTTATTTAACGAATGAACTGAATATAAATTCATATGTTAAAATAAAATGTGTTATCGTTAAAAATATAATTTTTAACGTGAATGTGAATAAATAAATATTCATTTACAAACCAGACGGTTTGTTTATGTACACCTATTTGAATGACGTTGATTGGGTCGATAAATTTTACACATCGCCTAACTGCACAAATAAAATATGTGTTTGATTGTTTGAAACCCCACACGGGTGTTAGGATGAAATTTGAAGTTCACTCATCCTGATTTATTAAATATGTCGATCGATTGATTGACAAGCTGCTATAAGCGTTAAATGTCTATATTTGATGCTTATACAGTGTAGTGCACTTTGGTTGATGGTTGATTATTCATCGTTGTTGATATATACATGTGTTGTAGAAAATCCATATAATTAACATTATATGGTAATTGATTGGGCCTCATTCCAGTTTCGAGAAAAATAGAAATATTTGAAATAGAAATATTTGAAATAGAAATATTTGAAATAGAAATATTTGAAATAGAAATATTTGAAATAGAAATATTTGAAATAGAATATTTGAAAATAGAAATATGTGAAGCCGTGAGGATTAGATTGACGCCATTTTGACGTGAACGATATTTATATCGATTTTATTCATTTTAAAATGAATATTGAAACGTGATTTCGAAATCGAATATTTTGAAATGAATTGAATTGAAAACGATTTCGAAATGAATTGAATTGAAAACGATTTCGAAATGAATTGAATTGAAAACGATTTCGAAATGAATTGAATTGAAAACGATTTCGAAATGAATTGAATTGAAAACGATTTCGAAATGAATTGAATTGAAAACGATTTCGAAATGAATTGAATTGAAAACGATTTCGAAATGAATTGAATTGAAAACGATTTCGAAATGAATTGAATTGAAAACGATTTCGAAATGAATTGAATTGAAAACGATTTCGAAATAAATTGAATTGAAAACGATTTCGAAATGAATTGAATTGAAAACGATTTCGAAATAAATTGAATTGAAAACGATTTCGAAATGAATTGAATTGAAAACGATTTCGAAATAAATTGAATTGAAAACGATTTCGAAATGAATTGAAAACGAATTCAAATTGAATTGAAAGCGATTTCGAAATAAATTGAATTGAAAACGATTTCGAAATGAATTGAATTGAAAACGATTTCGAAATGAATTGAATTGAAAACGATTTCGAAATGAATTGAATTGAAAACGATTTCGAAATGAATTGAATTTTAAAACGATTTCGAAATGAATTGAATTGAAAACGAATTCAAATGGAATTGAAAGCGAATTGAAATGAATTCAAATTGAATTGAAATTTGAATTGAATAGAAATGAATTTTGAAACGAATTTATAAAGAAGAATTCAATTTTGATTTGAATTGAAAAGGAAGTTGAAATTGCTTTTGAAACGAATTTAAAACCATTTATATAATTCGTTTTAAATAGTAATCGACGAAATATATATTATATATATTATATATATAATATAATGGCCTGAATAGAACGCGCCGCGCTGCGGCAGTTCGCGAATTTCGATCATTTGTTTCAAACGGACATTACGGGAGATCCGACCGTCGGATTCTCCTAAAACCGGAACCGTTGGGTTCGTATCGAAAAGAGCTTTCTAATGAATGTTAGAAATTTGAAATCTAACGGTTGGATTTGGAGATACGTCCAAATCAAATTCGAAAAAGGTCGCTGTAAGTGCAGTTCGATGGCCGTTAATGGAAATCGACCGTACGGGCCTTGATAAAATTATTAAAAATAGTAATAATTTGTGTAAAATCATAAGAAATGATTTGTGAAAGTTTGGGATGAAAAACTCCATATTTGAAAAGATAAAAATAGATTTTTATCGAAATGAACTAGTTTTGAACTAGAATTATAATTCTATTTATTTTTAAATAAATAAATTGAATTTGAAATGGTTTTGAAAATAACCAAAATTTCCAATGATTGCATTGGAGTGGATTTGAATCGAAATTGTCTTCGGAATATTTCGATGTTGGAATTCGTGATATTACAGGTGTTGTTATGGAAATTTGAAAGATATATATGTATATCGTTATTTCCAATACGACATTTGTTAATCGTAGAATTTGATATTGAATATAGGCCGATATAGTTTCTATTCAGAGCCTTGTATTGAATATCGAATGTGATTTGGGTTTGTCGTGAATGGTGTCTTCACTAACACTGTTCTTGAACCCAGTTGAGAAAAGATTAAATCTTTTTATTTAGATTTAATGAAGTGTACCAATTAAATGATATTTAATTGGAATTGAATTGATATTGATTTTTGGGTTTATCGTGAACAGTGTTTTAAATAACACTTGTTCTTTAACCCGATAATTAATGGGATGTGACTTTGGGTTTATCGTGAACCGTGTTTTAAATGACACTGATTCTTTAACCCAGTCACAGATTAAAACTAAGTGGAGTTTTAATGAATCTTTAATTAGATTGAAAAGATCGAGAATGGAGTATCACCAGTTTTGCTCCAGGCGATAGTTAAATCTTTAATTAGATTTGAATGTGAAATTTAGAAACTAACTGGCGGTTAGCCAAGCAGAATGGTTTTCTGGATATTGATCTGATGTTGGTTTCGGCCTTCGGGGTTAATATTTGGGGAATTATTCTCTTGATTAATTTACGGTTAGTGACTAATGAATTGGAATGAGGCGTATGTTGTGTTTGTGTAACACTTTTATAATATATACGCGAGTTATTCGGAAAGACCGGGTTTATCCCATTCTGAATAACTGATACGACGATAAGTCGAAGATGAAGACGATGGTCGAAGACCGGAAGTCTTCACGTCGTTTGGGTGATAGCTGATGATCTTGATTGGGCTGTACACCCAAGAAGATGGAAACAGTTGGTGATCGTCCAGACGTACTTGGAGATCGAAGGATATGCGGGGTACTAGGTGCCTCCGGTTTCGTTCAGACCCAGAACGGACTTGTAAATGGACTGTGTGTCTGACATCGGATTTCATTCTGTGTGACTGATATCGGTTGCATAGGATGGTATGCCTGTGTGGCATGCTAAGATGCAAATGATCAAGGCTTCTGTTGAAAAGCAAAGTCTTGTGGTGATGATCAAAGCACGGCCTTTGTGGCGTAGCTTTGTGTAACGTTTACCTCGCGTGTTTCACACCAGGTATGAACCAAAAACGGGAGACGGACCTCAGGGAGGGCATGCGTTTCCTTCTAGATAAAAAGTGGCGTCAGTGGTTTTACACGCCCTGACGAGTTTGACTTATGTGGTTGTTGCTGTTGCGAGGCGCCTCGGATTGATCGGTCGTTCTCGAACCGATGGAGTCATTTGGTTGGCTCATTTACGCCCCAAAGGGCGGGGAAACGTATTGTTCAGGCATTCTTAATCCACATCGGTGGACCGGCCCTGTCGCTCCAAGGGACGATGCGTTCTGTTCCTGAGACATGGGCTAGATTGTCTCGAATCGGTTGAGGACTATCTTTTGCCTCGGTTCATAGACGGAAATCCAATTTCCAAATACGACATTTGCGGTTTTGATTGTAAACTTATATATGGCGACATAGTGATATGGGCCGTTCATGCCGCCTATGATTGATACTTATGATTTGAAGTTGTTTTATGCACTATGCACTTATTATAGTATCAAATGATTTGTTTTAAACGTATCAAGCATTCTTTGGCTGTTATAAGGGAAAACCCTATCCCCCGGCTTGCGTTGCATTGTGTGATAGGACCTGGGTCTTATAACAGCTTCATCTTTCTTTATTTAGCATTGCGCTGTTTGTTTTATGCACTGGTATTCTTGGGAGAAAACCCGTTCCGTGTTATACGGCGTGGTCCCTTGATTTACCTAACTTTTAAAATAAAGATTAATAACTGTTTTAGTTCTCACACCAGTCACATGACTGACCTGGAGTTTATTGTTTTAACCTAAACTCTGGGTGCCCTTATTTTGACACGGGCAGCTAGTAGTTTCGGTTTTGCAGATTTATATTCACAGGATCCTGGTTTACAGCTGGAACGATATCCGGAAAGCTTTGTATCCGTATATCTCTTCTAGTTGTGTATTGTATTATTTTCCGCTGCTATGTATTTAAATGTAATTTAAATCTCTGATATTTCTGTGTAATATTCATTTATACTCTGTATATTCTTGTAATCTGATGCATTGTTGTAATATACAATGAAACGTTCTTCTGTATGCGTTCTGTTTTGTCGTGTTCTCAAACGATAGGGCGTTTCGAACGGTCTGAGTCGGTTTAGCGACTGGTTCGGACCGAGCGAAATTCTTTGCCGTCACATGTTATACGAGAATACAACTAAATGCAAGTGATCCTCCCAAGAACCTCCAAAATCGAGTATGCAAGCTCGCAATAGATCTTCAAGAATGCGATTCACTCGCTTAGCCTGGCCGTCAGTCTGAGGGTGATATGCGGTACTGAGATTTAACTTCGTTCCCAACTCATTTTGGGGTGCTTCCCAAAATTTGCTAGCAAAGATAGGATCACGGTCGCTAACGATGCTACTAGGAACTCTGTTTAAAACAAAAGATTATTATTTACTTTGAGAAAGAAAATTTTCATTCAGATTATGATGAAAAGGAAAGATTTAGTTTTATTACCCATGTAGCTTGACGATTTCTTTGAAATAGATTTGCGCCAGACTTTGAGCAGTTCTAGTGGACTAGACAGGTATGAAATGAGCGGATTTTGTGAAGCGATCCACGATCACCCATATGTTGTCATTTCCTTTCCTAGTACGAGGCAGACCATCTATAAAATCCATGGATATTTGGTTCCACTTCCAATCTGGAACTTCCAATGGCTGCAACAACCCTGCCAGCTTTTGTTGATCACTTTTTACTTGTTGGCATGTGGGGCATCTACTCACATAAATGGATAAATCCCTCTTCATAGATCTCCACCAAAATGTGCTCTTTAAGTCCTGATACATTTTGCTCATACCGGGGTGGATGCAAAGCTTTGATTTGTGACCCTCATCTAAAACTTCTCTTATGAGCTCGGGGATACTTGGAACACAAATCCGCCCGTGCAATCTAAGAATTCCCTTGCCATCTATTTGGAAATTCGTGTTTTCACCTGCTTCAATTCTCTTGATCATTCTCTGAATGAATTCATCATCCTTTTGAAGAGCAAAAATTTTATCAATCAAGGAAGAGGTAACGATGAGGCTTGCGACAATGACATCCTTCCTACTAAGCGCGTCTGCCACAACATTGGTTTTCCCTGGCGTATATAAGATGTCAAGATCGTATGCCGCCAGAAATTCTAGCCATCGTTGCTGCCTTAAATTCAGATCCTTTTGATCGAAGAGATATTTCAAAGATTGATGGTCTGTGAATAATTCAAATTTTTCGCCCAAAAGATCATGTCTCCAAATTTTTAAAGAAAAGACTACGGCCAACAACTCTAAGTCATGGACACGATAATTTTTCTCATGTGGCTTTAATTGACGACTTGCATATACAACAACTTTGCCCCTTTGCATCAGTACTGCACCAAGATCCCCACTTTGAGAAGCATCAGTGTAGACCTTTAAATCCTGATTGCCATCGATGATGGTAAGTACAGGAGCAGTAGTCAAACTCACCTTTAGCTTTTGGAATGCCTCCTCACAATTCGATGTCCAATTGAACTTGGCTTGCTTCTTGGTAAGCTTTGTTAATGGGCTAGACAGCTTGGCGAAATCTTTGACAAATTTCCTGTAATATCCGGCCAAACCTAGGAAGCTTCTTACTTCAGTGGGTGTACTGGGCTGCTTCCAATCTCGAATGGCGAAAATTTTACTTGGATCAACTGCGATTCCTTCTTTTGACACAACATGGCCCAATAATTTTACTTCTTCTTTCCAAAATGTGCATTTGGAAAACTTTGCTTTTAAAACATTTCGTCGCAGAATTTCCAACACTTCTCTTAAATGCCCTTTATGCTCCTACTTAGTTTTAGAATAGATTAGAATATCATCAATGAAGACTAGGACGAATTTATTTAGGACCTCACAAAAGACCCTATTCATCAAGTCAAAAAAGTAGGCTGGAGCATTGCATAAACCGAACGGCATCACTAACCATTCGTAGAATGTATCAGGACCTCTGAAGGCGGTCAAAGGTATGCATTCTTCAGCTATGCGGAGTTAGTGGAAACCTGTGGCTAGGTCCATCTTCGAAAACACCTTAGCTCCATTCAATTGGTCCATCAAATCATCTATGCGGGGCAAGGGGTATTTGTTCTTCAATGTTTGTTTGTTAAGATCGCGGTAATCGACACAAAGTCTTAGAGTACCGTCTGATTTGGGGACAAACACCACAGTTGCACCCTAATTAGAAAAGCTAGGTCGGATGAGTCCCTTCCACAGGAGCTTCTTAGTTTGGGTTTGCAATTCTTCCTTTTCTTTAGGAGTCATCCTTCTGATAGCATGAATTACAGGTCTTGCATTTGGAACAAGATCAATCCTGAAATCGATTTCCCTTCACGGGGGTAGGCTGTCCACTTCTTCAAATACATCCGCGTAATCTTTGACCATGGGAATGTTTTCTAAGGAAATAGGAGTGATCTCCAGGGAAGACCAAAATGCCTTTCTATCAGATTTTGGCCCATGGCAAGGTATAGTAACAGTGTTTCCGAAACCTGTTTTCACCTTAACCACTCTTTTTGAACATAACACTTCAGCGACATATTTGGTTAGCCAATCAAGACCGAGGATGATATCAAACTCGGAAAAATTCATAGTGATCAAGTTAAATGGAAATTTGAAATAGGAGTAAGATACAGGCACTTTACAAAATAAATTTAGAGTGGTAGAACCTCCTACAGGGTTATGAACATTTAGTGGTTCTTTAAGACTTCTTTGCTTCAGTTTCAACTTCTGGACTGTATTGCTAGAAATAAAGCTTCTTGATGCACCCGTATCAAACAAGGCAGTAACAGGGATATTTTTAACAGAAATGGTACCATCTAAAACATCAGGCTTACCTGCTCCTTCGGAAGAAGTAGGAGTGGAAGAAGATGGTGCACTTGTCCCCTCATACACATGTGCAACCTGCGCTCCTTTCAACAATGGACAGTTTGGCTTGATATGACCCTTCTTGTGGCAATTATAGCATTCCTTGGTGTCGTCGCTTCGGGCCTTCTTTGGATTTCTACAGTCCTTGCTGTAGTGTCCAAACTTCTGGCAATTGTAGCATTGCACCTTTGACTTATCATGCGCCTTAGCAGCTTCAGAATTGCTTCCTTCAGTCTTCTTCTCTGTTTGCTTCCTCTTATTGTTAGCCAAGCTCCTTTCCCTGTCTTGTTGGGAATTCTTCCTATCGTTCTCCTCATATCGACAAGCAAACTCCACCAGCCTACTGAAATAAAGGTCGATGTGGGCAGTGGCTCTATCAATATACTTCCTTGCAAGCCCATTTATGAACCTCTTGTTCTTCTGGAAGTCATCCTGAATCAATTCAGGGGCATAGCGGGAGAGGTCTTCAAATCTTGGTACATATTCTGAAATGGTCTTGTCGCCTTGCTTCAGATTGGCGAACTCGTCATGTAGTCTTTCTACCTCCTGCCTTGGAATGTATTTGTCATTGAAAAGCTCCTTAAACCTTGTCCAAGTCCTATTGTCTGCAATCCCTCCAACCGTGACTGTGTCCCACCAGTTTTGAGCTTCCTCTTGTAGCAGCCATGAAGTCACTAATCTTTTCCTATGATCCTCAAGCTCTAATCCTCCAAAAACCTTTTCACAGTTCCTCAGCCAAGCTTGAGCTTGTGTCACGGTCTCAGTACCCTTGAATGGCACTCCTCCTAGGTTTTTGTACTTCTTTGCCACCTTATCCAAATCAAAGGGCTGCGGTGGTGGTGGTTGTTGAACAGTCGCCTCCTCAATTCTAGCAGCATTTTTCCTCCTTGCTCTAGCTCTAGTGACCCTAGCGGCAGCGGTACTCATTTCTAGTTAGTTCTGTACGATCAAGGAAAGAGTCAGAACAACTATAATGGTGATTTGAGGAGTTGATCAAGATAAAAGGACGGATAAAAGATAATGATAGAATGACTGACTATTATGTATTCACATGAAATGTTCACCATAGAATATTGTGATTCTATGCAAACAAATTATCATAAATATGTTATATCCCAAAGCTAAGTTTAACCAAAGCTCTGATACCAATTGTGATAACCCCAAACTTCCACACAATGAAAGTAAGGAATGGTCATTTGGAATACAACATAAATACAATAATACATATCACCGATACAACATAGCATAGGAAATTCATAGAGTAACAACATCATAGCAGCGGAAATATAATGTCATTAACCACAAAAAGTCCACAGGCACAAAATTCTAAATTATTACATCAAGTTTGCAGAAAGAGAAATAAGTTCCAACACCAACTTAAACAACGTGAAATGAAACAAGTTTAATGTTTGAAACTAAAAAGAGAAAAATGCAATAGCAGCAAATGATAGATGTCTTCAAGCTCCAAGTCATCACCTCTTCACAAAAGCAAAACCAAGAAAGATAACAAGCAGCTCCAAAGAAAAGACTCCAAGTGAAGAATAAACCTGTTTACTTGGCTGCCCGTGTAGAAAAGAGGGCACCCGAGTTTGCAAAAAGGTGGAAACAAACAACGGGTCAGTCGTGGGACTGGTATGAGAATTCTTAACTAATTAATCACTATTAATAGGACAAATCCAAAGACCACGCCGCTAACGCGGAAAGGGTTTGCTCTAATGGATTACCGTGCATAAAAGTGTCAGAAACAACTAATAAGTAAATCGTACAACAACGTTATGCTTTTGAGAAAAATGGAATCACCATAAGACCCAGGTCCCATCACACAATGCAACACAAACCAGAGGATAAGGTTTTACCTTATAGTGATTAAACATGCTAAATACGGCAAATACGAGTTTAATATTATTATTAGTATATATCAAAATGTTTTAAAATAAATGTATAAATCCTAGGAAGAATAGTATCCCATACTACTATGCCTCCATACTAGTAATACAATCAAATTCGTAGGGTCGTATTTGGATTTTGGTTTCCATCATGAGTCAAGGCTAGGAGGAGCTCCTACCGATTCGAGACACTCTAGCTAATGTCTCAGGATCCCCCGCAGTGAACCCTTGGATAGCTGCAGGGCCGGTCCACCATACGAGTTGCGGATTAGTTATTCCTGAACGCACGTTTCCAATTCTTATAGGACCTATCGTCTGAGGCGCCTCATTCCATCATCCACATAAGTAAAATGTTGGGCCGTGTTAAAGCCCAATCACCACTTCTAGCTAGAAAGAAACGTGCTGCTCTCCCTGCTTTCCCTTCTCCCGTTTTAGACTCCGCCGATGTGTGAGTCTCGCGAAGTCACGCTGTACACAAAGCTATGCCTAAACAGGCTATGCTTTGATCGTCCCACAAGGCCTGCTTTTCAACAAAACCTCGATCCTATGCATCTTAGCATGCCACATCATCACTCCATATTGCACTACCAATCCTTTAAAGAAATATATGAACGGGTGTTAAGCAAGAGAATAAATTCTCCGCCACCAAACATCCATACATTCGACAGAAGATCAATAACATGATATTTGATAGAGTACGATGTCAGACACACAATCCATTTATTAGCTTATGCTCTGGGTCTGAGCGAAAGCCAAACCATGAAATCAACACGTACGTTTGGGCAATGACCATGGCCCTTGAGTTGGGAGCAAGTCAAATCAGGGCTTCGATCGTTGTCCATTCGAGGGAAGATTTACGGTCTTCATACGCCATCTTTATACTTCCATTAACGCCGTTTGATTATTTGGAATGAGAGAACTCGGACTTCTCAAATAATCCTTGTATATACATATATATTTAAAATTCTTCTTATTCGTTAATAATATTTTTCTTAACGATTCATTCCTATTTTTAAAATAATTAAATTTTAATTAACAACGCTTCAGGTCAATGGACGACCCTGGCGCTGCTTTCTATAAATTTTGATTTTCACATTCCTCAAAATCTAACCGTTGGATCATAACATATCTTATATCGTTGGAAAGAATTTTCCGAGACGGTCCTAATGCTTTCAGTTTTGGGAAAATCCGACGGTCGGATCTTCTGGTATAATCGTTTAAAGGTACGATTTCAAAATGTGAACTGCCGCGCTCGATTCAATTAATTTTAATTATATTTATATATAAATATATAAATATAATTCTCCTAACCCTTTTATTTACATAAAAAGGTAAATTCCATTTTTACGTTGAATTCATTATTTTAATTACTCTGTAAATTTTCAATGAACATACCTAACTTTTACCTACGTATGAAAATGTAAATTTTATTTCACAATGTAAAAGATCATTCTTTTATTGCATATAAAAAATGCAATTTTATTTGCGATGCCAATTCTCAAAAAAAAAAAAAAAAAATAGTAAATTGTCTATACAATGCAAAATCTACTTTTCATTTACATCCTAAAATATATAACTTTAATTTCATGTCACATTCCAACACCTTATTTACATATAAAATGTAAATTTAATTAACATGTCAAATTCCTACATCTTATATTATATATAAAATAAATAAATTTTATTTCTAATGTTCATTCTCATCCTATGTTACATATAAAACAAATGTGAATTCTATCGTACGATGTAAATTCATCTTTTTAATTACATAGGAAAATGTAATTTTTATCCTACGGTGTAATTTCCTAATACATTACATATAAAAATGTAATATTTAACATACGATGTAAACTCATGTTTTAATTACGTATAAAAATGTAAATTTTAACATTCGATGAAATTCACATGTTAATTACAAAGAAAAATGTAATTTTTAACATACAGTATAATTTCCTATATAATTTACATATAAAAATGTAAATTTTAACATTCGATGTAATTCACATGTTAATTACAAAGAAAAATGTAATTTTTAACATACAGTATAATTTCCTATATAATTTACATATAAAAATGTAAATTTTAACATACGATGGAATTCACATGTTAATTACAAAGAAAAATTTAATTTTTAACATACAGTATAATTTCCTATATAATTTACATATAAAAATGTAAATTTTAACATATGATGAAATTCACATGTTAATTACACAGAAAAATGTAATTTTTAATAATTTCCTATATAATTTACATATAAAAATGTAAATTTTAACATACGATGAAATTCACATGTTAATTACAAAGAAAAATGTAATTTTTCCCATATGCAAAATCTACTATATTTTAACATTATAAAAATGTAACCTCCTTACGTCGTAAATTCCTACTTTATTAACCTATATAAAAATATAAATTTAATCTTATGTCAAATTCTACTTTATATTAACATTATAAAAATGTAAATTCCTACTTTAATCCACATTAAAATAATGTAAGTTGCATAACGATGTAAATTTCATAACGATGTAAATTTCATAACGATGTAAATTTCATAACGACGAACAAGATGATAGATTTATACATGACTCATATCCACAAGGCATACTTCAACAAATTTAAACAAGGTAAAAATCTAATTTTTCCTACCGATCTATAATTTTAATTAATAGATCTATAATTGAAAATGACGGATCTAAAATCATAACATCACAACAATTTGAATCCATAACCCATGGTAACATTCATCGCAGATCTAATTGTGTTTGACTTTCAATTTCACATAACGTAACAATAATAATTAAATTAATTAAATTTAATTAAAAATAAATTCTCACCTAACTTGGATTTGAATTGAAGGTTCGGATTAAATCAGATCTCGTGTTCAAGGTCACGAAAGTTTCAGATCTAAAAGATTTCAAATTTGAAGTTCATACGAATAAATTAGAACTGACTTTTAACAACTGTCGCTGTAACGCTTAAAAGCGTGGAAAAACTGAAATATTCATACCTTTATAATTTCAGAAAGTTCAAAATTTTGGATCAAGAAATCGGGAGATTGGATGATCGGATTGAGGAGCGGATTGTTGGAGGTGGAAGGCCTAGGGGAGGCGCATCCACGCCGGGAGTATGGGGAGGTGCGGCGACGGCGGTTCGAAGGCCGCGGCTTTGGGTGCTCGTTTCGAGAGCTACAGGGCACGAGAGGAGGTGATTCTTATCGGAGATGGAAGAGCTCGCGAAGTACTTCGAAAAAGTCCAAAGGGGCATACCCTAATTCTCCATGGTTTGGGAGGAATCGAAGCTCAAAATTTTGTGCTATATGGGTTTGGCGGTAGAAATAAAACGAAGAGGAAGGAGCACTGTTCATCCGTATTTATACGTGTATTCATTGTATTTTTTTTATTTATTTATTTAATTAATCCCAAAATTAGGGTTTTTCCATACGATCACCAAACGGACCCCAACGACTAACGAACAATAGGTTTTGACGTCTTCTGAACGCAATGGCGCTAGTGCCGAGGTCTAATTCTGAAGTTTACAGTGTGTTTTCTTTATTTTCAAATTAATTCTTTTATTTTTAATTCGAACGTACTTTCTAATTTTACTGGGGTCACATACGAAATCAGAAAAATCCAAAAAAAATATTTTTGACTTTCTTATGACGATACGGTCCTAGCAAAATTTATTTCGTCGAATTCTGGGACTGTTTGAAAAATGGCTATTTTTCAGTCAATTAATTTTGACCGAAATTGACAAAACACAGTTTCTTTTGCCACGCTCACATACTAGCTTCAAAAATCATGAAATTTGAAACCTAGCAATAATTTTACATCCCGGACCCAACAAAAGTAGTTTCGTCGAATTCCGAGGTCGTATGAAAAATGTCGATTTTCAAGGGCGATATATTCTCTATAGCGACCTTTCTGAGAATTCATTTGGCCATAACTTTTTATTCCCGCTATGAAACTTCGATTTTTCAGATTCGTTAGAAAGATATTCATTAACAGATTTAAATATTTTTTGTTTCATCAAATCCGGTTTATTCTGCATCCTGTGTAGTTAGTCAAAGTTCAAGTTTGACTTTTCAAACTACCGTCCTATTTCTAATTCTTTATGAAATTAAATGAAATATATTCGCATTAAATTCAATAACAATAAATTTCTAGTCATTTTTGTCCATTTCAATTATTTAAACACCTCTAAAATCTCTAAAATGTAAATTTTAAATTGGCCCCAAATTCCGGGTTGTTACAACGTATCCCTCAACCAACGTCCCGATAGTGAAAGATCATTGGTCTGTTAGTTCAGCTCTAGTCTTTCCGCATCCCACTGACTGTCGATGACAAGTATCTGACGATTACTATCCTTAGTTCGGTCCTAACCATCTCCTCCTAGAGCAAGGCAAACCGCTGAATCACCCCACGCCATCTGCCATAGCTTTCTGACCACCACTCCATAGTTGCAGTCAAGTTATACTCTAGATGGTGCGACAGACTTGCCTACGAGAGACGGCTTCATCCGGTTGTTCCTCGGAGGGCCATCTCACATTACCCTACAACATCTCGTAGAAACCTCGTGTTTCCATCCAGTCCCGTAGAATAATCAGTTGAACACGCGTCCTTCGTGTCTCCAGATACCGCGATGATCTACCACGTTGGGTTCTTCCTATGTCTAACCTTTTAATCACGCACTTGATTTAACGTATCACATTGCTAATTAACTTGATTATTTACACATTCATTTTCTATTCAAGTTACTGGTTTATTAGCTTATATTTGGCCGCTTACTTTCCCTAATCAGCCCCACGCAACCGTAACAGACCATATCATAAGCTATTCATTATCCCTAATCTGCCCCACGCTGCCGGAACGGACCTCTGTTTATTATTAATACATTCATTAAACTTAATCCTCCAAATTATGTGTTTACTAATAAGCCTACTTTATTATTTCTCGTTTAACTATAACCTCATGTTATATCGTTACCGTAACCGTTATTGTGGGTTTGCTTACTAACTTAGTCCTCTTAATTAAGGTTATTAATTAATAAGTTCTCTTTTCATCATTAATTATAACCTATGTTATAATTCCACTTGTCCCTAGGATAAGCCTACCTATTATATTTCATTCTCATTCATGTAATTAATTATAATAGGTTATATTCCTCGTTCATCACATTTTCCCTTGGTTCCTTGTTATTTGAGCGAACCTTTATTGTTGTAACCTTTCTTTATTTACCGTCTTGTGCATTTTTATTATTACAGGAAATATTTCACACACTTCGTTAAATTGGTTGGTGGAAATATATAAAAATCTATTTTCATAATATACATCAAATAAGATTCGTAGTTGCAAGCTATTTCTATTAATTACATCATGTATATATATTTGATTAGTTTACAATAGTGCAAAACCCCTATTTCACAATAATCCCTATTTTTTTGCAACTATGTTCTCTATAATTTAACGTAAGGGTAATTATGGAAATGTATCCCTTTTCTATCCCCAACTAACTTAGTCCACTACTAATTTCTTTTTTCCAAGTTATATATTATTTCCTGTATTCTTACACAATTTCCAATTCCAATTCAATTACGGTATATTTTTATACACAATTAGAATTACCATTTCTTATTCCATTTTTCCACGTTTTACTGTAATTTTCCCTAATCCAATCTTTTAATTATATTCTAAACAATATACTATAGGAATATACACATAATCATCGTCAAATTTACGATCTTATTATTACTGTAATTTCTTAAGCCCAAATAGAAAGATATTGGAATGATATCACACAACAATAATATTTTTAACGCTTTTAGGTAATGAATTACATCACAATTACCATATTTTCAATTATTCGTTACGTTATAAATTACAGGGAATTAACCTTAAATATACCATTACCAAAAGACATAATTTAAACATAAGTATACACTTTCCAATTCCACAATCTGGCAGAATTACTAACTACGGTTTCTCCCTAATTCGACCCAATACCGTAATAACCACAAATTTACAATTCAGAACCCAAAGAAAACAGAAGAATTGAATTGGAGGCTCATCTCCAACTGTTGGTATTCCATTCTAATCAATTGCTCTGCCGTAGGTTATTTCAGATCCGGGAGAGGCCTTCGGCAGGGTGACTCCTTATCCCCCTCCTTGTTCGTCCTTGTTGCCGAGGCATTCATTAGAGGGATTCACTCTCTAACGATAGCCGGGCAGATCCATAGGTTCAGTATTCCTAGGGGTTCCCTCTGACCGCCTCCTTGTCCTTTGCAGATGACATCATCATCTTCACTAATGGCTCTCGTCGTTCGATCCGGTCCCTTCTTGATTTTATTCGGCAGTATGAGAGTTGCTCGGGGTAACTCGTGAACTCTTCTAAAAGCTGCTTCGTGGCCGCTAAAGATCTGACTGCGATTAGGTCCTCTTGGATTGAGTCCACTTCTGGCTTTAATAAAGCCACCCTCCCTCTTCCTTATCTGAGAATGTTCTTTACCGTGGTAGGAAGCTCAACGCCATATTTGACCGTGACAAAGTCAGGGGCAAGATTTATAAGGTGGGATGCTTCCCTCATTTCCCGGGCTAGAAAGCTTGACCTCAATAAGTCTGTCCTCGACTCGCTGGGATCTCATATCTTCCCTGCTATGACTCCCATGGCCTCTTTCTTCTGCTCCTACCTGTCGTTGGCTTCTGTGTTCTTCAAGGGAAGCTCAGACAGTTCTTCTCGCCATCACTGGATTTCCTGGAACACTATTTGTCGTCCCAAATGTGAGGGAGGCCTTGGTCTCTGAAACCCTAAGGACACTTGTTTGGCATTTGCTTGTAAGTTATGGGCGAGGTTTGGAGCGAACAACTCCGTCTGGGCGTCGTTCCTCCATGCCAAGCATCGTAGGCTTCCTAATGCGAATTACATCAACATCCCGTCCTACGCTAGTGAGACGTGGAAACAGATGCAACCCGTAAAAGGCTTAACAAATGCTCAGGGAGGTGGTATCATTTGGGATGGTGCCCCCTTCTCTCTTAAGGAGGCGTGAAATTCTATTAGGACAACTAATCTACGTTTCCCTGTTTTCCATTCTGTGTGGAATGTCCGTATCCCGCCGAAGGTTCATCTTTTCATGTGGAAAACCTTGCATGAAGGTTTGCCAGTAGACGAGAACCTGTAGCGCATTGGAATCCCTCTTGTGTCCAGATGCAGGTGCTGCAGATCTGGATGTTCAGAATCTTCTTCTCATCTTCTTATAGCGGGCTCTTATGCCCATGCTATCTCGAATTACTTCGGTAATCTTACAGGATGCCGAAGTAATGCTAACTCGACGGGAGAGTTGCTAAGACACTGGTGGTCCGACGTCTCAAGCAAATCATTACGTTCTATTCTCATGGGTCTGATTCCTTGTCTTATATGCTAGCACATTGGTGTGTCAGGAATAAGGCTATTGTTGACGATGTTACGATGGACCCTCCTACTATTATTCGGAAAGTTAGAAACGATGTGTTCCTTGCCTTCCGGAGAAGGTCGTTTCAAGGTGTCATTGGTACCGGCTTAAGGAGATTAGAGGTTTCTTTTGACATTTTTTCGATAGCGGGCTCTCCTAGGGAAGGCATTGGGTGAGTCTTGGGTTTTCTTGGTGTCCAGTTTTTTGGTTCTATTGTCTTATTTGATTCTTTATTTTCTGCTGGTTTGTGTCTTATGATGTATTCTGTTTATTCTTTCTCCCTCTGCTCTCCACCTAGGGTCTAATGTTGTTTGCTTGTTTGCAGTTGGCTTTTATTACGTGTTGGATTGCTTTGGCAGGAGCTTCAGGTGGGTCTCGTCTCCACTATAGTGCAGGAGCTTCAGGTGGGTCTCGTCTCCACTATAGTGCAGGAGCGACTATGGATCTGGGTGGAGTAGGAGGCGTGCAACTGGGCCTTCAGCTTGGTTACCTCATTGTCTTGTGGTTCGTCCCTCCTACTCTTTGTTATAGGTCTTTCCCGTTGAATTGGCCTTTGCCCTGATTGGAGGCGATTTGGTTGGCTACGGAGCTTGGCTCGCTTTGGAGGCTGTTTCGTCCGGGCCTGGATTAGAGTCTAACTTTTTTCGTACTTCCTGTAATTACATTTGCTTTTTACATTTTGTGTGTGCACGATTTCGCTTGTTGATATCCGTTTTTGTGAGCCGTTAGAGGAAGGATTGTTTCTCCTTTTGGATATATATATTTCTCCTTTTTCGAAAAAAGAAGAAGAAGAATTGAATTGGAATCAGATCCACAGAATTTACCTTGTACGAAAAGGAATTCTGAGCGCCTACAATCCTAAGCTATGAATTTCACTATCCAAATCTTGTTTCTAAAGGACTAAACTAATTTAATTTGATTCAGAAAAGGTTTAGAGAAGAAATGAAACTGCAGGGATTCCGTTTCTGCTCAGAAAATAATGAGTTTGACGGCTATCCCTGGCATTTATTTATACTCGCTTAAAAGAGCCTGGTCCGTTAGATTCGTGGAAAGTAAATCAGAACCGTTGCTCGAAAGAAACCACGTCAAAACCCTAAAATAAATCACGCCACCTAGGCCTCATGGGTCAACCCATATACTGCCTCGGTCGACACTGAGTCCACCCAAACACCCCTGGGTCGACACTAGGTTGACCCAAGCAATGCATGGGTCGACCCATACACGTTTTAAAGAAAACATGTACATGCCATTTAATTAATACATGATTATTTCCTGCTTAAATTTGTTCTTAATTTTACAATTTATTTCCTTTTCCGTTCTTTAGTCTTATCCATTTCAAATTTCAAACACGAAATTAATGCGCATTTATAATTTCTTTCGTTTTAAACTTTTGCGTGTTTAATCCTTTTTTAATTTAGTGAACGTTACATGTAACGCGCATTAATTCCATTCCAAATGTGCACAATTATTACATTAATATGTGCATATCTATTCTAAATTGAAACCTACTTAATTGACGTTCTTTCAAACTTCCTTTTATTGCATAATTTTGTATTAATTAGGACATGTGTTATTTTGCGCGTTTCTTCTGCAGTTTATATCTAAATATATTACTTCTTTGTTAACGTCAAATATGACATTCATTGTTAATTAATAAGAATGTTTCAACTTTATTGTCAGTTATTTTCCTCCTTCTGACTGCCCATTTATTTCAATTTCAAACAACCGTTTTTCTGGGAATTAATTAAATACATTATATATTATATATGCACACATTTACATACAAATGTTTTTTGACGTTAAACTTCGTACGTTATTAAAATTTTCATACGAATTCCATTCGGAACATATGTATATGTAAATCTATTAGAAAAATGTAACGAACGCAATGGTAAGTGTTTCAAAGCCCAGTTATGACAATTCCAAAATTTTGTGTTACAGTGAAGGTCAGACATATGATCACAAGCGTTAGACGTCTGAGCTGGCTTCGGTCCCGGAACTAATTTATGATTATTAAGGGGAATTTTGGTCTATTTGTCTGTCTTTCTATTCTTCCATATGAGATATCTTTCAAATTTGAAAAGGAATCCAAATTACACTCCAAGCAAGGGTTTTATCCTCGATTAATTAAGGTTTAGGCAATTATAATCTATTCGATTCTTATCTCCACAAAAACGGATTTTTCTTTAAGAATTATTGTGATCATTGTAATCAGTCTCTTGTACGTTTCTATTAGTATTAATAAAAGCTCTCTCTTTCAAGTGGATGTACATTAACAATATGTTATTGGAACCACTATAAATTGGTATGTGACTTATTTATCACTATTGCTCTTAATATTGATTGTTTGTGATTGGTTATTGGATTGATCATGTTCAGGTTTGAGATATTGATAAGTTGTTTTTGCACTTCAATCACGATCTAGATAATTTCCGCTGTGTTGGGGTTTGTGTTTATGTGGTCTCAAATTGGAAAACTCCATAACAATGAGCTCGATTCTATGGATTCGAATGCGACTCAATGCTCTTACAACTTTTGAAACAAGATTCATTTCAACTTTTCCTTCAATTTTACAACTTTTCTTCTATTTAGTAACAATTTTATTGAATTATCGATTTTTCAATATGAGTTTTATTGCCGAATTTGTGTTTTAGGGAAACCAATTTCTAAGTTTTCTCACTTTATCTTACTTAGGTATGCATGTATGCATTTTTTTGCTATGTCTATGACAAGTTAGAATTCAGTAAAACTTGACATCTTGGCCTAAGACGATTTAAATGAGGCTTGCTTTTGATTTCATGTCTTGTGTGTCTTACGGACATTTTTCAAAATGAAATCCTAAAAGGGTGCTGAGATATTTGAGAATTAGAAGTTCTTCATTTTTGTCATCTGAATGCCTATTATTAATTTGGAGTTGATTAATATATCTTTATTATCTTTTCAAAAAATTGCAGTTTCCTCTAGGTTATTATGCGTAGAAATTTCAATGCTTAGCAACGAAATTATCTATTTAGACAAAACAAAAAAAGCTGCATCATTTTTTCATAATTTAGTCTCCTATAACCATAGTACTATTGATGCTTCAGAGGTCAATGTTGGTGCATGCTTGAATTAGAAGTACAATTTATTATTTATCACAATAGCACGACTATTGTATTTGTTTTCAAGCCGTTGAGCCAACGACTCGAAGTTGAATTAGTTAAATTACAAAATATAAATAAAATACTCCGTTTAAACCGCCAAACGCATGGTCCGCTAACTATCATTCTCCGCTATAATACCCCGCTCAAATCCTTCGCTTAAATTCTCCGCTTCCGCTTGCAAAGAACACACCCTTAGACACCTACAATCTCATATAAGAAGACACTCAAAATAATTATCGCTCTTAGTATATTAGATATTTTAAAAGTTTCTCGTATTAAATATGATTATTTTTTATAGGATCTTCTTGTTTATCAAATACGGAATTTGTTTAAAAACATCTCAAAAAATGGAATTCAAGCAACTAGTAATAAAATCATCAGTTTATAATTAAAATTTGAAATTAAAAACAACAACTTGAAATTGAATCATTGGTGCATAAGGACTCAATAAGTAAACAAATGATAGATAATCTTATGTTAGTTAAATAAGCTTGGATGATATTATGGATTAGGGACTCAACAAGTAAACAAGTGGTGGATAATCTTCTGTTAGTTAAAAAGCCTGGATGATATTGTGAATGATGAGGCTATTAGAGAGTCTATTGATTTTAATCGATGGGCTTAATGGTTAAACAGGTATGGTTCCAATTGGCGTATTCCCCAGAGGATAGGTCAGCCGTAACTTGTGGTTCATATTGGGTCATGGTACAGTACGAAATTAGTTATATAAAAAAGGATGTGCATTCCTTCTCTTAAATTGAACTTTGGTCACTTTTCAACAGAGCATGTGCACTTACCACCCACACTACTCATACTTTCAATATTAAATAGAATTAGATAAATTAATGGTCTTACGTCCGGTGCTTTGGACGAACAAAGCATTTCGCATTTCTTTTGAACGAACAAAAATATGTTAGCGTCCGACGGGTCCGACATAAGCAAAATTCTAACGTGCCAAATATTGGCCGCAGACGTTTCTTACAATGACTTTGTTGTATAGTTAGCATAATAAAGTCACTATTTTATTCAAGCCCTGCCAATTTCTTAATTAATATGTCTGTCAGAACTCAGAAGCCATTTACAATTTTGGTTGTTGCCATCTTTGCAGGTCTTTCGCGTATTTTTTACTTCTTTGTGCAAAAGCAATCCACTTACCAATTTATTTTTCTTCTCAACAAGGACTACCTAAAACTCTATGCCTGTAACGTTCGAAAATACAAGACTTCTGAGGTACAGTTTTTCCTGAAATTATGTGGTTTCTTATCATATTTGTGTTGATTATCCATAAAAGCATAAGAACGATTTACGTTTGGCTTGAAATATGTGTCAGGTTCAACCTTCGTTTATTTCAAATTATTTTACTGACAATTCTTATCAATACATTTCCAATGCAAAATAGTTTTTATTGCTGGGTATTGAGAATCAACAATTTATTACCTTTTCCTATTTTCATAAGCTTAGTTGGTTGTACCAACAAGAACGAAGAAGAATGTAAGAATTTAATTTAATTAATATTATTTTTGCTAGCCCGAAACCACTATTAGCTAGAACTATATTTTAGTGAAGCTAAGATATATACCATTATGAAAATAAGCTCTTCCATGTTTATGTTTTTCAGAAACTAAAGGTAGTGTTTGGCTTAAAATATATCTTGAGTTTTGAGCTTTCAATATTGATAACAAAACATAAAAAAATTAAAACGAAGACGGAGAGAGCGAAAGAGTGATGGAGGAGACAACGTAAAGAGAGAGGGACGATGGAATGGTATATTATCTCTCTTTCTTGTGTTAATTCTCAAATTAAGAAAAACAAATAAAAGTTGTTTTGTACTTTGTGTGTTAACTTTATTTTCTAAGAAGACCGTTTTTTACATTGTACGCATTTTACTGTGGGCAAACTAAAACACATAAACCAAACACCGCCTTGTATTTGCAAATACCTTGAGTCAAAGTACAATCATCAGTTACCATTTATATAAGAACAGATATCCTGATATAACTAAATTTTATCACATGATAGCATACGCAGTGGAACAGTCCCATGAATTTGTTACGTATAATTTACAACCCTTTTGTCCTGCAAGTTGATATCATACATGATACAACCCATATTTATTTATTATTTTAAGGATATTTTTTGGATTCGGCCACCTTTTATGAACTTATAACACTTTTAGCGTAATTTCAAAATTTATTACGGCCGTAGACTGGTTTATGTCAAATCAGCTCAAAACCGTTATTAACACTAGCATTATTTTGAGATGACGCGTGGAGCGTTATTTGAGATGACGCATATATCTCACGTCTGAACGTCATTTAGGATGCCGCGGTTCTGGAAGAAGTTTTTGAGTGTTAGGTTCGATACCTTTTTGTTAAAGCTTTATTTTACCTATATACAATTTGGTAGAAGAAAACATGTTATTTGAGTGGTACTTGAATGTAATCGTGTTTTGTTGAAATTTGGTTAGTGTAGATAGTAAGGTATTTGATTTCATCATTGGCTTGTAGTATTTTGTTAGCAGAGACTAAGATGTGTTTTACGATTTGAATTTTACAAGAATAAAGAATTAGACCCCATTATTGGTGTAAATCGCTTTATTTTCGTCTTTCTTCATTATCACACACAATCACATTATGCAGAAAAAAATCATCCATGGTAAATTTAAAACCAACATTTTCTATACTTAATACTTGAGCAGTTACACTCTTTTGCCTTTTTGTTTTGCTTTTTTTAACTCTTTTACTGTAAAAAAACAAGTTACCTTCTTCAGTTTATAGCAAGCTTCTCTCAAATCGCACATGCTTCGGCTCTACGACATGCAATACGAATGAAATCACTTATCTATTATATGTACGAAAGCTTATTCATATGTTTTGCTGTCTGATTTCAAAAATTCTCCCCATATTTATATTTTGTGACTTTAGAGTTTAGACTAACTATCTTGGTTCGTTTTCTGTTTACTTTTTTGATATAAGTAAAGATTTAACTTGCATGTTTCAGTTTGTCGCCTTTTGATACTCTAGGAACAATCGTACATTACAAATATTTTATCTTGAGACCTGCTATTGGTTAACCTTACTAAAAACAACAATTTTCTTCACCAAAATTTAGCAGGCCTTGTCAGTTTGGTATATGTTGCAAACACAATAGAAACTTATAGTTTGTAAAGGACAATGCGGTTTGTGGCATATCTAGATTAGGGAAACATGAACTATCAGCTATTTCACAACTCTCATGCGTCGGAGTTGCTCAAAAAATGTTTTCACATTGCTTAATTAAAAGGATCTAGTACTAGTCTACTAGAGGAGGGAAACAGTTACAAGTGGGACTGTGGAACCTCGGATCGTTTACACTGTTGGAATTTAACAGGAGAAGGATAACAAAATTTTCTTGTAATACTTCTTACAATATTTCTTGTATTACTTGTATTTCATTTCTTACAACAAAATATGACAACCCTTATATAGTAGACCAGACACACCCTTACACATATCAATAAACACCGATTGATTAATAGACACAACATTAAACGAAGTGACATAACACTTAAACTAATAGACACAACAAATTACGAGAGAATAATAAATTGGGTTTACTTTCCAATATCCCCCCTTAAACCCAATTCTCCAGTAATTTTGAACTTTCTTCAAACTGTAAAGCTTCTGACAACATCTCGGCTTCGATTGATTTATATCTCACATGTTTCGGTAGAATGATAGAAAATTTCCGAACTTTCTTTTTCATTTGCTCCTCTTCTTTTACTTCTTCACCAGTAGGAACTTTAGGTTTTGCTTTAGCTGTTTGTTTTGATTTAGGCTCTTGCTTTTCATCAAAATATCCAGAACGGTAATTTCCTTTCCAGAAAAATGTAACATGACCAAATTTAATGGTCTCACTGCAAGCAAAAGTTCGCACACCATTTTTGACCAAGTATTCACCGGATGTCCTATCAATCTCAGGAGGAGTAACATTATACTTAGATGGGAGCTTCAATTCACCATCATATTGAAGCATACCAGCATATCGGATCTTTGGTACCATGACCCAGTCATACATGTTAAAATCTTCATATTCAAGTGCTTTGGCAAGCATAACCATTCCGTCTGCATGGAAATTGATAATTACAAATGCAGCACCATCAACAATAGGTCTCACGGCTTTCAGAAGTTTGCAGCCTCCGCTGATTCCTTCTATGTAATCACCAGCAATTTCATCATTCTTCATGGGTTCAAGTAAAGCATCATCCTTTGCTTTGTCACCTAACTTCCCTTCTTGAGATTTTTCAGATTTCTCCGTTGCTATTCTCAAAGCTTCTCTCTTCTCATTCAACTCCTTATGAGCATCTTCCAACTTTTCTAAAGTTTCCAGCTCGGATTCTTTTGCTACCTCGATTTGAGCAATGGCAGCAGCGCCTAGTTCATTTAGTAGTTCCTCGGCTTTATGAACCTTGTTTGCAAACCCAATATCTTGTTTTTCCTTTGTTGCATCCAATACAACCTCCTCTTTTTCATTCTCTGCCGAAGTCACCTCATCAGCATGAATAATTGTTTCATTAACCTCCTCCGCTTCTTCTTCTTTATTCTCCATTAGTGCTTCATCAACATGATCTACAATAATCATTTGTACTGATTCCTCATCAGCAGCCCCATCTTCTTTATTTGCCATTGGAGATTCCTCGTATGGGTACACCTCTTTCAACAAATTCCACGAATCCTTTGCGGATTTTTCTCCAATAATATGGTCGAAAGCTTCTTCATCTACGTTCTCACTCATTGCTGCACGTGCACAACGATCTTTCCATCTCAACTTTGTGAATGCCTCACTCTCTTTCTTCGTCATATTTTTAATGTCTTTTGGCCATTCATAACCATTCTCAACGATCTCCCAAAACTCTTTGGAAATCAACTCTTCTTTCTTTTTATCACTCCACTCTTTGAAATTTTCTTTTGTGAGAACAAACGGTGAGAAAAATAGCATTGTCATAGTTTCAACCTGGCGCTCTGATACCAATTGTTGGAATTTAAGACGAAAAGGATAACAAATTTTCTTGCAATACTTCTTACAATATTTCTTGTATTACTTGCATTTCATTTCTTACAACAAAATATGACAACCCTTATATAGTAGACTAGACACACTCTTACACATACCAATAGACACCGATTGATTAATAGACACAACATTAAACGAAGTGATATAACATTTAAACTAATAGACACAACAAATTACGAGAGAATAATAAATTGGGTTTACTTTCCAATATACACTCCTCTTATGCCATTCACGTAAGTATTTTAAGCTAGTACGTAAATCATTTTTTTAATGCAAATTGTAGTGGAACGTTGTACTTTGTCGACTAACCTGATTACTTCTGATGCTGTAAAAAAGGTTTACAGGAAAACTATACTGATTCTACATCCTGATAAACTCCATCGTGTGCAATCTTCAACATATACGTACCTATCAATGAAAAGGTTTTCAAAATATTTTTAAGGTCAATAGACATACATTTATATACAAAATGATCATTGCAAAAGCATATAAAAAGGACATCATACAAGTAAGCACTGAGTTCATGATAACTAATACATAGTACATATATACTAAGCACGTACTACTGGACAGAAAGAAAAACACAAATTCTGCTACATTATACTACCAATAAACATAATTAATCTCCAGGACTAGGAGGCTTGGCACTAGATCCTCCTCCGTGGAGAAGAGTCCTAATCCTAGAACCAATGCAACCTAATTGTTCCTCCTGCCTCCTCTGGCCCTCTGATAACCTACGGTGCATGTGAATGACCTCCCACCGCTCATGCTCCACCTCCCTGATCGGTGAGCTAGGCCTCTCACCTTTTCCATAACACCCTCATGCCCGACTTACCGAGAGGGTACCTCAGCCCGTGGTTTGTATCTCTACGGCCAATATAGCTCCAATCTCGTGGTGGATTCACAATCCACTGCCTTGATCCACTTGGCTACATCCGCCCTTTATCTAGCTAAATAATTTTCTCTTTTTTCCATTCATCGTTATTGTATTTATTCTTACCTTGATACTTAGATCGAGATATTCTATTGGACATACGGTGGAAGTTGAAAAGCCCAGCGATGCTCAGAGTAATGCCGCTACGAATGCTATTGAGACCCAAAATACTACCGTGTGAAGCTACTAAGGCTACTGAGGCTGCTGTGGAGGCTGCTCCGCCTCCAAAACAATACCCATCCTTCCAAAAGAGGATTCATCCAATGGTGGGTGACTAACCTTTACTCGGGCCTCTTTAGCAATGCTAAACCTGCCTACCTAAATACTATAGTCCAAAGATGATAGTAAAGAAAAGAAGTCCTAAGAGCTCTTGCTGTACTTTCATAATGGGTTGTAATCACTTTATCCCAGCCTATGCAGTAAAAACACTCAAACGGTTCCGATGTAGTGAAAAAAAGTCCTAAGAGCACTTGCTATACTTTCATAGTTACATGTCGTATAAAAACATTTTCTGTAACGCTACAAGGCAGAGTTTTTTCCAACACTGCTAAAGGTTTTCTCTGATGTAGTGAAAAAATAAATATGTTAGAAAAAGGTATAAATGTAAAATTCTATACTTTACATTCCTTTTTCACATACCCTTTTTCTCTGTACTTAGAACTTTTATTCATTGCTCAAGCTACAATCCTATCTTTTTCTAATACAACTTGCATAAGAAAGACTTCACTTTGGATTCCGCAAAAATTTATATGTTAGGATTTGTTCTTTTAAGTTTCTTTTTCCTTATTACTGTAATCATCTTTAACGTTCTTATTTTATTTTATTTTTCCTTTCAAGTTCCCCACAATTTCACTTTATTTTTCTCTTATTATATAGTTAATTTATATGTATGCATTATTTAAAATGGTCATTATAAAAGCATATAAAAAGGACATCATACAAATAAGCACTAATTTCATGATAACTAATACATAGTACATATATAATAAATACTATTGGATAGAAAGAAAAACACAAATTCTACTATATTATACTACCAATAAACATTACTAATCTCTACGACTAGGAGGCTTAATTGAAGAATAAGATTGAAGAGAATAAGAAAATATTGAGGAAGCTGAAGATTTTATTGATAAATATTATTTTTTATACAAAGAGTAATGTAAGAATGGTATGCTTATATAGAGAAACATTGTAACGGCTCTATTGTCTTTATTACATACTAAATATGATAAAACATGTTCACACACTAACGACTCTATTGTAACGGCTCTATTGTCTTCATTATGCCCCCTCAGTTCGAACTAGGGTTTCCTTTTTCATTTCCGCCTCCACCAACTACCTTCAGCTCCTCTCTCAATCTCACAAAATTCTTGGTTGATAATGCTTTTGTAAGAACGTCAGCTCGCTGGTAGTAAGCAGGAATATGACAGATGACAAGCTTTCCATTCTGCGTTCTTTCTCTGACGAAATGAAGATCGATTTCAAAATGCTTTGTCCTTGAATGTTGAATTGGATTGAGGGAAAGAGAAACCGTACTCTTGTTGTCGCACCAGATGACAGATTTTCGTGTTAGACTCAGCCCTAATTCTTCCATCATCGTTTCAATCCAAGATACTTCTGCAGTTGCACTTGCGAGAGCTCTATATTCGGATTCTGTACTGGACCTGGATGTAGTCTGCTGCTTCTTAGTGCACCAGGAAATTATGTTGTCTCCAAGGTAAACGCAGTATCCTGATACAGATCGTCTATCATCAACATCATTTGCCCAATCAGCATCGCTAAAGCATTGTAAGGAAAAATGTTTCACTGATTTTAAAATTATTCCTAAATTCTTTGTGCCTTGCAAATATCTTAGAACCCTTTTTAAAGCAATCCAATGTTCCGATAATGGATTTTGTATAAACTAGCTAAGCTTGTTAACACTATAACAAATATCTGGGCGAGTGATTGTTGCATATTGAAGTGCTCCTATTAAACTTCTGTACTGTTTTGCATTTGTGATGGCCACATTATAGACTTTCGGTTTAAAAATACCGCTTTTTGATCTAGTAGTCATGTGATGTCTGCTTTGATGTTGTTGTGATTGTTGTTCCTTTTGTGATATCCTTATACTACTGTTGCTTTGCCTGCTACCGTCATCATCAGTGTTGTGCATGTTATTATCATCTTGACTTATTTCTGTGTCATCTGAATTTCATTCTTCTGATCCACTGATGTGTATACTTGTTTTTCTTATATCCTCAGCTTGTGTGCATGAATGTTCATTGTCTGTAATTGTTTCAAGAGTAACTGGTCTAAACTCCACAGTCTTGATAGATTCCACTCTATTGTCTTCTTTCGAAATATGTCTATCTGCATAAGGAAATTTACTTTCATCAAATATCACATGTCTTGAGACATAAATTCTAACATCTTGTCAAGACATTTATAACCTTTTTGATTTTGAGCATAGCCTATAAATGTGCATGGACTTGATCTCATACTCAATTTATGTTTATTATAATCTCTCAGACATGGAAAACATAGACAACCATATATTTTTAGAAACTTATAGTCTGGTGTAACATTGTATATCATCTCATGTGGAGTTTTATTATCTAGGATCTTAGTGGGTAACATGTTAATAAGAAAAACTGAAGTAAAAAATGCTTCATTCCAATACTTCATGGGTAATGAGCTTTGTGATAACAATGTTAAACCAGTTTCTACAATGTGTCTGTGTTTTCTTTCAACCAGGCAATTCTGCTCAGATGTGTGAGGACATGTTAATCTGTGTTTAATTCCTCTTTTAGCAAAATAATCAGCCAAAGGTTTGAATTCTGCCCCACCATCTGTTTGCAAAATTTTGACATCACAATTAAGTTGTTTTTCAACATGAGTTATAAATTGTATAACCGTGTTAGAAGTTTCAGATTTATTTTTTAGCATATATATCCAAGTATATCTCGAATAGGCATCTACAAAAGAAAGATAATACCTGTGCCCCTGATATGAATTTAGAGGTGCTGGCCCCCATAAATCTGCAGCTACAAGCTCCAATGGCTTGTTATACCTGGTTTCAGAATTACTAAAAGGAAGCTTGTGGCTCTTTCCAAGCTGACAATGTGTACATGTGTGTTTAACAGATGCATTTTTAAAAGCAATATTATTAATAGATAAAAAAGTTCTGACAGTTTCAAAATTTGGATGACCAAGTTTCATATGCCATAAAGTAATATTATCTAAAACATTATTTCTATTACAATGCTCATTACTATTGCAATCATTATTACTACAAGCATCCACGTTGTTGCACCATAGTTCACCACTTGAATTTCCAGTCTTCAAGTTATTAAATCTGTAAAGTCCATTATGTAGACTACCTTGTAGTAATATTTCATGACTTAGAATATCTTTGACTAAGCAAAATTTTGGATGAAACTCAAAATATACACAATTATCACTGGCAAATTTTGATACACTTAAAAGATTTTTATTTATGGTAGGAACCCTTAGCATGTTATTTAGTTGAAGTTGTCTTTTACCAAAAATAGTTCCTTTGCCAGTATGTGTTATATTTGCAGTATCACCATTGCCCATATATAAATATTTCATACCTGAGTAATCTTTGCTACCAATGTTTAAATTCTGAAGATTATTTGTAATATGATGGGTTGCACCTGAGTCTGGATACCATTCCTCAAAGTTACCTTCATTACCCTTATCAGCATTATTACTGCTTTGACTGCTTTGAGAACTATTATCTGGATTGTACCTGAAGTAACATTTATTTGCCATATGACCAAATTTTTGACAAATTTGACATTTTACACGATTGTTATTATTCCATCGGCTTCTTCCACGGCCTCTCAGAGACTGGGAACCTCCTCTTTGTGATTGAAAACCTCCTTGAAAACCTCCTCTTTGTGATTGAAAACCTCTTGAATACTGACTTTCTTGTCTGTTTGAATCATTGTTGTAGTTGTTTCTTTGTTGATTACTTTTAGCTGCTGCATAGTTGACCGAAAAATCACCTTGTATAGTTTTTCTTTGTTCAATCCTTCCTTCATGAGCAAGTAGAGCGGATCGAACAAACTGCAAGTCAGGTAATGTTTGCTGAGTAGCAATAACAGTTATTAATGAATCATATTCTTCATCAAGTCCACCAGTGATAATCAATATTTGTTCACTATCACTTATCTTATGCCCAACAGCATTTAATCTATCACAAGTATTTTTAATTTTTGCTAAATATTCTTTCATACTCATGCCTTCTTTTCTGGAGTTTTGTAAATCCCTTCTATACTGCATTATCCTAGCTGCAGACTGAGAACTAAAAATTTGCTCAATAGATGACCAAATTTCATGAGAATTGTTACATCCTACTATCTGTGATAACAAATTTGAACTTATAGAAGACATAAGCCATGAAGATAATAGATTATCCTGCTTTTGATATATAACATAAGCTGGATTTGAAATAGTGCTACCATCTTGACCCAAAGTCATGAGTGGTGGTATAGTTATGGTTCCACTGATGTATTCCAACAGTCCATAACCTTTTAAGGAAACTTCCACTTGATATTTCCATAATATATAATTGTCTTCATCAAGAGATGTGGTAATAATTTGACTTTAGGGTTTTATTAGGTTATGGCTGTTAGGTGGTGGATCAGTGCTAGTGTTGACCATTGATGTAGACATGGCTTCATTACTGTTCGCCATAATTAATCAGAATAAAAAAATGGCGAGGCAGACGTAGGAAAATGCAGGCAATGTAATCTTAGATAGAAAGAAATCGAAAAACAATAAGAAGGTATATTTTGTATGCCTGACATGCAATATCAAATTTTGTAGCCGTCTTTGTGCTTGGAAAATCAAGAATGATATTTTTTTTTTGCCGCTACAAAAATACTTATGATTTAGGAGAGGTAGAATAAACTAGCAACCAGTTGATCTAGGCGTGGCTAGTTTCCAAACCGATGATCCAAAACAATCAAGAATTGGATGTCCTTTTGCTAAAATCTACAATTATGAGAAGAAGAAAAAAAAACTGAGGAGAAAGAATAAAATAAAACAACTCTTGGTTGATAGAAAGCCTTTCGGGAATTTGCTCTGATACCAAATTGAAGAATAAGATTGAAGAGAATAAGAAAATATTGAGGAAGCTGAAGATTTTATTGATAAATATTATTTTTTATACAAAGAGTAATGTAAGAATGGTATGCTTATATAGAGAAGCATTGTAACGGCTCTATTGTCTTTATTACATACTAAATATGATAAAACATGTTCACACACTAACGGCTCTATTGTAACGGCTCTATTGTCTTCATTAGGCTTGGTGCTAGATCCTCCTCCGTAGAGCAGAGTCCTAATCGTAGAATCAATGCAACCTAATTGCTCCTCCTGCCTCCTCTGGCCCTCTTATAACCTACTTTGCATGCGAATGACCTCCCACCGCTCATGCTCCACCTCCCTGATCGGTAAGCTAGGCCTCTCACCTTTTCCATAACATCCTCATGCCCTACTGACTGAGAGGATACCTCAGCCCGTGGTCTGTATCTCTATGGAAAATATAGCTCCGCTCTCGTAGGTCAAACGGTCCACTATGACCCTATCTCTCCCCTAAATGGTGGAAGTTGAAAATCCCAGCGAGGCTCAAAGTAATGTCGCTACTCATGCTGTTGAGGCCCAAAATACTACCGTGTGAAGCTACTAGGCTACTGAGGCTGCTGTGGAGGCTGCTCCGCCTCCAAAACAATACCCATCCTTCTAAAAGAGGATTCATCCAATGGTGGGTGACTAACCTTTACTCGGGCCTCTTTAGTGATGCTAAAGTACCCGCCTACCTAAATACTATAGTCCAAAGATGATAGTAAGAAAAAGAAGTGCTAAGAGCGCTTGTTGTACTTTCATAATGGGTTGTAATCACTTTATCCCAGCCTATGCAGTTAAAACACTCAAACGGTTCCGATGTGGCAGTCGTGCAAAAGCAGGGAAATTGTGGGATATAGCAGATAAGTCAAAAATTGCATATAAACTCGTATTTATTACATCTACAGATTTTCTACTTATTGCTAATAATGCTTGGGTCACTAACCTTTACGGCACTCCAATGTTCGTATTGCAACGGAAATTAAAAAGGTCAAGAGAGCACTTTCAGCATGGTCTGCAAGCAAATTTGGGAAGGGTGATCTTCTTTCTACCAACCTTAAGTCAGAACTTGCAATGCATAAATGGATTCAATGGCTAACCCGCAGGATGCAGAATTAGCTAAAATTAAATACAATTTAGTCGAAAATTACAAGAAAGCATTATAGGTTGAGCAGGAGATGTGTAAGCAAAAGACAAGAGTAAAATGGAACAAGGATAGGAATAGAAATTCAGAGTTTTTCCATGATTACTTGAGAGTTAAACAGTCAAAAGCTAACATTATGATAGTCGAAGATCAGAATGGTAATATAGTTTTGACCCCTGATCAGGTAGATAATGCTTTCATAGACTATAGTTTTGACCCCTGATCAGGTAGATAATGATAGTTGAAGACCTTAGCATAATTGATGGCTTAAATTTACCCACCCTCAGTGTAAGTCAACAAGTTATGCTCTTTGCTGAGATTGGTAAGGAGGAAATTAAAAACGGTATTTTCTCCATGAATAAAGAATCCTGTGAAGGTCCCGATGGGTTTAATGCAATATTTTTCACTTCATTCTGGTCCATTATTGAGCACGATGTTTACAAATTTGTAACACCCCACACTTTTATGAGCCCAAATTTCGAAAAAAATCGAATCTCGAACACATCCAAGCATGGAACGTGAAAATCTGGTACATGCAAATAAATGAGCATAAGCATAATCAAAGTACGATAAAAGAAACTCACAATGGAAACAAAACATGATAGACTAGTATTAACTCAAGTTACTACTTTTTAAAGTAAGTCACTTTGCCAATACCGATCATGAAAGAGAACGAGAACCGAACGTCAAACCTAAATACCTGTGAGAACCCGACCTTCTCTAAAAACCTAGGAGGTTGCAATGACGAAGGGGTCAGAACAACAAGATTCTGATAAATAGGAAATGTACAACACAGATTATAATACACAGATGTATCCCGTTTGGTTCAACCCAAGATGTATGCCTATCAAGTGTTATTGGTGATAACTCTCCTTAGGTTTATAGCTCTTTAGTTATTTTTTCATTTCGCTTATTATGTGTTCTGGGCTGATTTCTTATACAAGCCTATTGTCTTGTTCGACCTAATTAGTTTCAGGAAGGCCGCTTCTATTTAAGTTCGTTTTTCCCTCTTGTTAGAACCTTAATGAGAAGAGTAAATCAATAACAATGACATCTAATATTTACTTCTCCCGAGCCATCGATCTGAGAAGCTCGAGACAAGTCTGCGCATTCTTCATCTACTCCTCTGTTTCGATTTACGTATCCACTCTATGAATTATGACTAAACCAAAAGGAGTGGATGTAATGTCGATGATGCCTAAAATCATGGATCGAAGATTGAATAGTTCAAATTGTCATGACTGGAATAAGACGATTCAGTTATATATTAGAAGTATAGATAAAATTGATCACCTAATTAATGAGCCGCCCCAATCAGATTCAAAAGACAAAGAAGATCAGGATTGGCTTTGTGATGATGCTCGTCTCTTTCTGCAAATTCGAAATTCATTTGAAAACGAGGTTTTTGGATTGATCAATCATTGTAAAACGGTGAAATGGTGAAGGAATTAATTGAATTTGACTAGGATGTATGATGTGTGCCAAGCTCTCTATAGAGCCGAGAAGAAAGACATGAGTTTAATGAACTACTTTATGTCATTTAAACAAACATCAGAAGAGCTTAACCTTCTTTTGCCAATGAGTACAGATATCAAGGTGCAGCAAAAACAAAGGGAACAAATGGCCATTATGAGTTTCTTGGCTGGCCTTTCATCAGAATTTGAAGGTGTTAAATCGTAAATTCTTGTAAATACTGAGATAACTACCCTTAATGAAGTGTACAGTCGATTGTTGAGAACTGAAACTGGGTCACATGGTAGTAACACAAGTGGAAACATTGTTAATAGTGCTTTTGTTGGTAGCATAAATGTGGTATCAAATAATCAAACTGATACAAGTAAAACTAGTGCATAGCAACATGCACAAGCTTGGAGGCCACAAAGACCACCTAATACTCAATCATGGAGACCACCTCAATTACTTGGAAGATCACAGAGATCATCATGGAGGCCACCTGTGAATCAAAATATGATATGTAACTATTGTAAACGGATATGCCATGTAATCTTTGAATGCAGAAGTCTCCAGTGGAATCAAAGAAATACAACCCCTATAATATCAAGACTGTTCTAATTACTGCTGAAGAAATTGACAAATACTCCAAATTACAAAGCTCAATGCATAATACTCCATCTGATTCTTCCACTACTTCAACAACAACTTCAGTAGCAAACACCAGTACTGGCTGTACTACATCCAAATGGATAATCGACTCAGGTGCTTCTGATCACATGACAGATAATCCACATCTGTTTACGAGTTTAAGAGAATCTAGTGTGTCTCATAAGGTTACTCTAGCAGATGGATCTCAATTATTAGTAAGAGGAATAGGTGAAGTAATACCCAATTCTGATATCCCCATGAAATTTGTGTTATACTTACCATCACTGTCATTTAATTTGCTCTCTGTGAGTCAAATTACACATAATCTCAATTGTAGTATTACCTTCTTTCCCGATCATTGCATGTTTCAGGATCTTGTGACGAAGCAGACTATTGGTAGAGGGAGTGAGTTTGGTGGTTTATACTCGCTTGACACACTTTCTGAAGCTGTAGTTTGTGCAATCATGAATCCAACACTTAAATTGCATTATCAACTTGATCATCCATCTCCCACTTTATTCATAAGACTCTGTCCTCAGTCTAGCAATGTATCTATAATAAATTGTGAAGCTGCAAAACATCATAGAAGTAGCTTACAACCTAGAATAAATAAACGTGCTGATAGTCCATTTTCTTTAATTCACTTAGATATTTGGGGACCCTCATCAATTGCACCTAAAACTGGGTATAGATATTTTGTAACCTTTGTTGATGATTACATTCATATTACTTGGTTATTTTTGATTAAGTTTCGAAGTGAATTGTTTCATATATTTTGTAAATTTCATGCTGAGATAAGAACCCAGTTTAGTACCTCAATAAAAATTCTTTGTAGTGATAATGCAAAGGAACTGTCTGCTGAATTTGGCAACTTTTTGGCTCAAAATGGCGTTTTGCATGAAACTTCATGCGTTGATACCCCTTCCCAAACTGGTGTAGCTAAAAGGAAGAATCGACACTTGTTAGAAACTGCTAGATCTCTACTGTTTCAAATGAATGTACCCAAGGTATTCTGGGCTAATGCTGTATCAACTGCTTGTTTTCTAATTAATCAAATGCCATCCACAGTCCTTAATAATGAGATTCCATATCAAATCTTACAACCAAATAAGAGCATGTACCCTATTAAACCCCGTGTATGGATGTACATGTTCTGTGAGGGATTTTAACCAACAGCTAGGTAAACTTGATCACAAGTCCTTAAAGTGTATCTTTGTTGGGTATGCAAGACTTCAGAAGTGATATAAATGCTATTGCCCAAGCTTGCAGAAGTATATTATATCAATAGATGTGACATTTATGGAGGATATACCTTTCTATCAAAACTGCACTCCTCAGGTTCAAGAAGATGAAGAATAATTCTTTTTGTATTCTACCATACCAAGTAGGACATCTAATGTGAATAATACTGATGACAGTCATACAGGTGAAGTACATGCTAAAAGTATACATCAACCTGTGGCTGATCTGATTTTAGAGTTACCCGTTTCTTTAAGAAAAGAAAAGAGGAAGTGCACTTATCCTATTGCTTCATGTGTATCATATAATAAGGTACCGTATTCATCACATGCATTTATTTCAACATTGGATTCTACTGCTATACCAAAGACTATTGGAGAAGTTATAGCTTCACCTGAATGGAGTGCATCAATGATGGAGGAAATGAAGGCTTTAAAGCTAAATGAGACAAGGAACTTAGTAAAACTACCCTCAAATAAGAAGGCAACAGGATGCAAATGGATATTTTCAGTCAAGATGACTACAGATGCCATTGTGGCAAGACTCAAAGCTCGCTTAGTTCCCAAAGGCTATACTCAAACATATGGTATTAACTACTCAGAGACATTCTCACATGTGGAAAAAATGACATCTATTAGAATGTTTATATCTATGGCAGCTAGATACAAGTGGAAACTTCATCAACTAGATATAATAAATGCATTCTTGCATGGGGAGCTCTCTGAAGAAGTATGCATGGAGCAACCACCTGGATTAGTTTCTTACGGGTAATTAAACTTGGTGTGTAGGCTTAACAAGTCACTGTATGGACTTAAACAAATTCCACGTGCATGGTTTGGCAAATTCAGCCTTGCCATGAAAAAATTTGGAGTCATAATAAGTAAAGCAGATCACTTGGTCTTTTACAAGCAATCTGACAAAGGTATAATATTATTGGTAGTTTATATAGATGATATTGTGATTACATTAAGTGATGAGGCTGGTATATTTAAGCTTAAACAATTTATTCACACTCAGTTTTGAACTAAAGATCTTGGAGAACTTGATTACTTTCTAGGTTTTGAAATAGTGAGGAGTAGTGAGGGTATATATTTGTCACAAAGGAAGTACACTCTTGATTTGTTGACCGAAACTGGGAAGTTAGCTTCCAAACTCAGTAGTACTCCTATGATGCAGAATTACAATGTGAGTGAAGAAGGTGAGCCTTTCAAAGACCCAGAAAGGTACAGAAGATTTGTAGGTAAGCTGAACTATTTATGTGTCACTCGGCTTGACATAGCATATTCAGTAAGTGTGGTAAGCCAATTCATGTCAAAACCCACTGGTCATCATTGGGCACTCCTGGAGCAAATATTGTGTTTATCTTAAAGGTATTGCAGGTAAGGGAATTATGTATACTGATAATGGTCACATGAAAGTTGAGAGTTTTAGTGATGCTGATTGAGCAGGATCTAAGGCAGATAGGCGATCTACTTCTGCCTTTTGTGTGTTTGTTGGAGGCAATTCGATGTCCTATAAAAGTAAGAAACTAATTGTAGTTTCTCGTTCAAGTGCAGAATCAGAATACCGTGCTATGGCTAATGCTATTTGCGATATTATGTGGGTAATGCATCTGATGAAAGAAGTTCAACTGAAGGAAGAATGACCAGCGAAGTTGTGGTGTGATAACCAAGCAACAATGCATATTGCTTCAAACCCAGTATTTCATTAACGAACAAAGCATATAGAGGTCGACTGTCATTTCATTAGAGAAAAACTCCAAGAAGGGAATATTGAAACTGGATATGTTCGAACTGGAGAGTAAGTTGCAGATTTTTTACAAAAGCATTGAATGGCGTGAGAGTAGAGTATCTCTGTGGCAAGTTAGGAATGACAAATATGTATTCTCCAACTTGAGGGGGAGAGCTATTGGAGATAGCTCTCCTTAGGTTTATAGCTATTTAGTTATTTTATCCTTTCGGTTATTATATGTGTTCTATGCTGATTTGTTATACAATCCCATTGTCTTGTTCGACCCATTTAGTTTCCGGAAGGCAGCTTCTATTAAATTTGTTTTTCCCTCCTGTTAGAACCCTAATGAGAAAAATAAATAAATAACAATGGCATTTGATATTTACATCTCCATTACTTCTTACTTCTATTAATTACACCAAGGTTCGTGATTGTAGCCTAACCTTGTAAACAATTACGCACGACTCTAACTATCCTTCCCAAGATAGTATACCCAGAATATGATACTGAGCCAGGACGTTTACTCATATATTTACGAAACCTCTACACCAGAACATATCTGGTTATTTAATCGAGAGTGGACCCCTAATTATGGAGTTTCTTTATAATATATATATATATATATATATATATATATATATATATTCACTTGCACGTTCTTTATTATTTAGTGCCTCACTATTAATGATAGATAAGGTGGATTCTCCTGATCACTTAAGACCCTAGGCGGACCTATTAGTCACTTAATACTCCTTAATGATTTGTTCAATGTTAACATAAACTAGAAGGCACTAGCTATGGGGCCCTACTAGTTAAGGTTTCCTTCATTCATGCATACCCATACCCCATGTAAGGTGAGAGAGGGTGTTTCGCTTTACCTTCTAGCTGACCTTATTTGATAATCTTCTTAGTCGCTTACTACTTCCCGTAGGATAGTTAGTCATATTTGACATTTTTAAATTTCCAGGTTAGGGTAATTGTAACGACCCGCATTCTACGCATCGGAAGATCGTAGAATATTTATTTCTTTTTCTTAGTAAGTCGTATGGTTGTGTACTTTTGGGAAACGACTAGTAGGGTCATTTCCTATGTTCATGATTTTTGTCGATTTTTAAATGACCGTTTTGCCCTTAGTTGAACTTGTTTTTACCATGACTTTTTACTGGAAAGAAATTTTGACATGAAACTACTTCCATTGGATCCGGATGATGGTTTACAATTCCGTAGAGTGGTCATATTAGCCAAACGGACTCACCGTTTGGGAGATATGGCTGAAACAAGTTTCAGATGGTGAAAAACAGCTTAATTAGGCTTAACCGGGTGATTAACAGCTAGGCCCAAAGGGGAATTTCGGGATTAGGAGTTCAAAAGGGCTGTTAGGGTTTGGAGAATACCTTTTTCTCATTTTTCAGCCGTCACTATTCATTCCTCTTAACCAAGCCATGGCCTCCACCCTCTAAATCTCTTCAAAACACCTCATAATCACTTTCTAATTGAAGATTAGGCTTAGCAAACATCAAATCAAGGAGTATTAGCACGAGAACCGAGGTAGAGTTGCTGTGTAAGATTGGGAACAGCGCCAAATTAGAGAATATTTCAGTTTTGGGGTTTTAGTTGTGGCAAAGGTGAGTGATTAGCTTGCTTTTACACTAATTACGGTTAATTATGGGTAATTAGTGAAGATTAGCGAATTTATACATTAATAAATTCTGGAAAAATTCCTAAAATTCTATAATGATGTTTTATGGCTCTGATAAAAATTTGGGCTAATTTGGATAAGTTTTGCTGATTGTATGCTTAATCATGGTTAAGAAGGATTAAGGGGAAAACATGGGTTTTTGGGTATGTTTGATCTAAAGTATTTCACGTAAATGATGTTTTAATGTTTTTGATTGATTCTATATGTTGTTACTGCTGTTTGGAATGTTTTGTAATGTCATAGGAAGTTTAGAATGGTTGAAAACGCCGTCGTTCGGCGAAAATAGCTTGCTGGAAGAAGTTGCAGATTTTCAGAACCGGTTAGGAAGAACACCCGATCCGAACCGGATAGGAGGAGGAGATCCGATCCGAACCGAATAGAAGGAGGAGATCCGAACCGAATCGAGTAGGAAGAACATCCGATCCGAACCGGATAGGAGGAGGAGATCCGATCCGAACAGGATAGAAGGAGGAGATCCGAACCGAACCGGATAGGAGGAGACACCTGAACCGAACCGGATAGGAGGAGGAGATCCGATCCGAACCGGATAGAAGGAGGAGATCCGAACCGAATCGAGTAGAAAGAACATCCGATCTGAACCGGATAGGAGGAGGAGATCCGATCCGAACCGGATAGAAGGAGGAGATCCGAACCGAAGCGGATAGGAGGAGACACCTGAACCGAACCGGATAGGAGGAGGAGATCCGAACCGAACCGGATAGAGGAGAAGACCCAAACTGAACCGGATAGGAGGACGATGCCCGAACCGAACCGAATAGGAGGAAGAGACCCGAACCGAACCGAAGAAGACCATAACCCGAGATGCAAAGGTAGTCCAAATGGGAAGTTTGTACCAAGGATCTAGATGGGAACCAACGAGTTAACTTCATGATTGGGCTTTGCTGCGGGACGTGTGCTAAGGGGCTGTCGATGTCTGTAACTTTGGATCACTATGTATAGGGGGTACGTGAACAGATTCAGGGCCACAGTGGTTTAGGTACGACTAAAAGAGCTATAGACCAATGAAGTGGGGTCATTTGTAAAGGTTTAGTCATGACTCCATGGGGTAAGCTTGGTGGTAGCAGTAGTTGTACAAGCCGAACTCCGTCACTACTTCGATGGGTCTAGTGGTTGAAAGCGGTATACATCGTATGCTTTATGCACTGAGTGAGAGATGTGAGGATGGTTGCTATGATTGGATTGTTTGCTATCACTATGACATGCACACCCCTACCCCCGTATTTCTTTACACCATATGTTGATGGCACCTTAGAGTATTGTACAGTATGTAGTGCTAACTCTTTGGTTGCAGGTCCAGGTATGGTTTAGTATACCTGTTATTGTTCTGTTTAGCTACTTATCGCTCATACCAGACTTTTTGTCTAACCGAGAGTTTTATGTCTCTTCTTATTACTCTGGGTGCTCACACGAGCAGACTAGAGACAGGTTAGGAGGTATGCACGAGTAGCTGATCCGGAGACGAGCAGGAGGCTTCCACGTATGATATAGATATTCTCCCTGTGTTGTTGAAGATCACTGCTTGGGCATTAGCAGTGCATCTTCTACTGTTGCTTTCTTTTTCTTTAGAGACAGTTTTAAAAGTTGTAATAAGCTGTATTTTGGATTTCTGCTACTCTGATGTTGTTTAGTTTTGGTTTCAGTTTATTCACTGTCTCGCCTGTTTTATGTCAAGTATCTTGCTATTATATTTTATTCCATGCGCTGTGAGACATTCTACACGTTATGTGTTAGCTCTTCACCTTCTTTCTTTTCTTATGACGACCGTTCCGTGCCAGTTGGACATGTGTACAGCACACACTTGGAGGAAGTGTCGGTTGGTGCGGGGTGGGCCGTCACACTTGGTATCAGAGCTCTAGGTTGCGTAGTTAACCTAGGGACGTTATCAGGGAGAGATAGTATACGTATACGAGAGAGCGTATTTGTGATTATTTTGGTTTTCAAAGGCTATATATATATATACTATTAGTAGTATAAGAATGAAGTCGTGCTGTACTAGCACCACTATGGGGTCGTTAATCGTTTCCTTTTTCAGATTGACGATGAGCCGATATGTTAGAGGTACCGGTAGAGGGGCCAATAATGGGAATGCTGCTGACATGAGGACGATGTTTACTGACCTCATGAGAGAGATGCTTAGAGATGTACAGAGTGCAGCTCCCAATGGTGGAAATGGTGGTGGTCCAATAGTGCAGGCGCCGAGGGTCGACTTCGCCAAGCTGAATAAGGATTATACTAGCCTTGGTGGGAAGCCATTACACGGAACGGAGTCGGCCACGGATGTTCAAGATTGGTTGGATGGTTGCGAACGTATCTTCGAGGATTTGGGTATCGAGGATGCGATGAAGAGAAAGCTAGCGTCCCGTCAGCTGCAAGGGCGGGCAATGAATTGGTGGAATGCTATAAAGGCAGCTACTCCCGAAGATCAGATTACTTGGGAGCAGTTTAAGGCTCGCTTTAGCGAGAAGTTCATTCCAGTTGCTCAGAAGTCAGTGCTGTTTAAGAAATTCTTGGAGCTCAAGCGGAATGGCAGAGCTGTCTCGGAGTACATTGCTGAATTTGACACTTTGTCAAAATATGGGTTATCTCTTATTGATACTGCCGAGAAAAAGAATGAGAAATTCATAACTGGTTTGGATCAGTACTTGGGGGAAAGACTTATTAACCACATCGATGAGACGTTTGAATCGATTGTGGGGAAAGCATTAAGATCAGAAAGTCTCTACCCAAAGCCGAAGACTGAGGTTGCATCCGCAGATGAGCCAAAGCCACAAGCAAGTGGTGGAGGCAAGGGTGGTTCCCAGAATAAAAGAAAGCAGAGTCAGACTAAGGATGGCCAGAAGAAAACGAATAAGCAAGATGTTGAGTGCTTCAGCTGTGGTAAGAAGGGCCATTATGCTAGTAATTGTCGGGCCAAGCCAGCGGATAGGAAGTGCTTCAACTGTGGCCAAATGGGACACCACAAGGACAAGTGTCCACTGCCCCCTAAAGAAAAGCAAATGGTGAAAGCATATGCTCTCAATGCTATTCCTTCTTCGTCGAATGCCCCAACTGCGGCGGAGAAGGGAAAGAATGTCGTCATTCAAGGTATGCTTTCTGTTTATGATGTTCCTGTTAGAGTTTTATTTGATACCGGAGCTTCCAGTTCTTTCATATCTAGTGACCTGGTAGATAGGTTGGGATTGGAGCCCGAGATTGTCGATAGACCTTTAGTAGTGACGAACCCGATTGGTGGTTCGACTAGCCTTAGCATGATTTGTCGTAATGTGGTCCTATCGAGTCATGGATGCATGTTTGTTTGTGATTGCTTTGTTTTGGGCTTTACTGGGTTTGGCATTATTTTGGGAGTAGATTGGCTCCAAAGATACGGGGTGGTGGTAGACTGTGAGGGCTTTTTAGTGACAGCTAGAGCGGATGATGGGCGGAGGATAGTGTTTGGTGGTCTACCCAGTAAAGGGGTATTGGCTAGTTTTCTAAACTCCCTCGACATTCCGCATAGTGAGTTGTCAGGTTTGCCCGTGGTTGGCCAGTATCCGGATGTTTTCGAAGAAGTGACCGGACATCCACCACACCGAGAGATTGAGTTTCGTATTGATTTGGTAAAGGATGCCAGGCCTATAGTGATGCCACTTCGTCGTATGGCACCAAGGGAGCAGCGAGAGCTCGAGGTACAAGTCAGCGATCTTTTGAAGAAGGGATTTATCAGAAGGAGTGTTTCTGAATGGGGAGCACCAGCTGTGTTTGCTACCAAGGCGGATGGTTCCCTTCGTTTGTGTGTAGACTACCGCGAGTTGAATAAAGTGACGAGGAAGAACAAGTATCCTCTACCGCGGATAGATGATTTGTTCGATCAGTTGAGTGGCGCGAGAGTATTTTCTCAGTTGGATCTCGCGACAGGTTTTCATCGGCTTAGAGTGGAAGCTGAGAGTATAGCTAAAACGGCATTTCGAACGCCGTCTGGATTTTATGAGTGGTTGGTCATGCCATTCGGACTGACCAATGCCCCAGCATATTTTGTCGATCTTATGAATAGGATATTCAGAGATCAGTTGAATAAGTTTGTCCTTGTGTTCGTTGATGATATTTTGGTCTATTCGAGAACAGAGGAAGAACACAAGGAGCATTTAAGAGTAGTGATGGAGGTGTTGAGAAAACACCAATTGAAAGCAAAGTTTTCTAAGTGTCACTTCTGGAAGAGGGAAGTGAGGTTCTTGGGCCATGTTGTATCAGAGAATGGTATTGCCGTGGACCCGGCGAAAGTGGCTACGGTACAGGATTGGCCTACGCCCAAGAGTGCAACAGATGTAAGAAGTTTCTTGGGGTTAGTTGGATATTATCGTAAGTTTATCCAATGTTTCTCCAAGATAGCAGCACTATTGACCCAGTTGACCAAGAAGAATCAAGCTTTTGTCTGGGATGGAAGGTGCGAGAATGCATTTAAGAGTCTGAAGGACAAGTTGGCAAGCGCACCAGTGTTAGTCATTCCTAAGGGGAATGAAGACATGACAGTCTACACAGATGCCTGCAGTACCAGACTAGGTGCTGTATTGATGCAAGGCGGTAGGGTTGTAGCTTATGCAAGTCGGCAATTGAAACCGCACGAGAGAAGATACCCCACCCATGACTTGGAATTGGCAGCGATCGTGTTCGCGTTAAAGATGTGGAGACACTATCTCTTGGGAGAAAGATTTGAGCTATTTACAGATCATAAGTCGTTGAAGTATCTCTTCTCCCAGAAGGATCTAAATCTCCGGCAACAAAGGTGGTTAGAGTTCTTGGCTTCCTATGATTTTGACATCGCATATACACCAGGAAAGGTCAATGCGGTGGCTGATGCATTGAGTAGAAGACATGCTAGCTTAGGGGCTATGTTCCTTGAATGGAAGCAACTGGAGTATATCGCGGAGTTTGATTTCAGACCAAAGTGCGAATTGGATCCAGAAATGTTAGCAAGTTTGACGATCAGACCCACTTTAATTGAGCGGATCGGCTCTAGTCAGAGGGACGATCCTAACCTATTGGAAATCATCTCCAAGTTAAAGATGGATAACGATGAGGAAATGAACAAGTATGGGCTTGATCGAGATGGATGGCTTAGAAAGAATGGAAAGCTTGTTGTACCCAATGTCAATGGATTGAGAGATGAAGTGCTTACAGAATGTCATCACTCAAAGCTGACTATACACCCCGGTGGTAACAAGATGTATCGAGATATGAAGCAGACTTACTACTGGGAAGGGATGAAAAGAGACATTGGGAAGTTTATATCCAAGTGCATGAATTGCCAGCTAGTTAAAGCTGAGCAAAAGAAGCCTAGTGGGTTGTTACAGCCCTTAGAAATTCCCGAATGGAAGTGGGAGCAAGTCTCGATGGATTTCATTGATGGTTCACCAAGGACTAGATCAGGACATGATAGCATTTGGGTAGTTGTGGATCGACTGACTAAAAGTGCAAGATTTATACCAGTCAAATCGACCAGAACGACAGCTAAGTTAGCAGAATTGTATATGAAGTGGGTAGTGAGATTTCATGGAATACCTAAAAGCATTGTGAGTGACCGAGACCCGTTGTTCACTAGTGGGTTTTGGAAGAGCTTACAAGAGGCTCTAGGGTCAGAGTTACATCTCAGTACCGCATATCATCCTCAGACCGACGGTTAGACGGAGAGGGTGAATCGTATTTTGGAAGATCTCTTGAGAGCATGTATATTGGATTTTGGTGGATCATGGGATGACCATTTGCATCTAGTAGAGTTTGCATATAATAATAGCTACCAATCCAGTATCGGTATGGCTCCGTTTGAAGCTTTGTACGGAGGACCATGCAACTCACCATCATGTTGGATAGAGACCGGCGAGAAGTTTATGCTTGGACCAGATGTGGTGAGGGAAACTTCAGATAAAATCAAGACCATTCAACAACGAATGAAGGCTGCCCAAGATAGGCAGAAGAGTTATGCTGATAAGAGGAGAAGAGACTTAAAATTCTCCGTTGGTGACTTGGTGTTTGTCAAGATTTCTCCGTTGAAGAGCGTAATACGATTTGGCAGGAGAGGCAAGTTGGCACCAAGGTTTGTTGGCCCATTCCCAGTTCTCGAACTAGTTGGAAGTTTGGCATATAAAGTTGAATTACCGGACAAGATGGCGGGAGTTCACAACGTATTTCATGTTTCCCAGTTAAGGAAGTTTGTGCATGACCCTAATGTGGCTATTTCACCTGATCAGTCGGACGATATCGAGGTTGAACCTGAGGCGGTTGGGAACCGTAGGCCTATGCGTATCGTTGGGAACGATACGAAGCAACTTCGAAGGAAGGCGGTGAAACTAGTCAAAGTCCAGTGGGGTGAGGATGAGAAAGACTGTACTTGGGAAATAGAGGAGGACATAAGGAAGAAGTATCCAGAACTCTTTGCCTGGTAAGATTTTATTAGCGATTTAGTTTTCCGCATGCTAGGTTATGTTTGTTTTGCTTGTTTTGCATGTTTGATTGCTGTGAATGATTGTTAAGCATGCGGGATTCATTGTTTGTTTATTTGTTAAGGAATTTCGGGGGCGAAATTTCTTAAGGGGGGGAGAATGTAACGACCCGCATTCTACGCATCGGAAGATCGTAGAATATATTTTTTTTCTTAGTAAGTCGTATGGTCGTGTACTTTTGGGAAACAACTAGTAGGGTCATTTCTCATGTTCATGATTTTTGTCGATTTTTAAATGACCATTTTGCCCCTAGTTGAACTTGTTTTGACCATAACTTTTTACTGGAAAGGAATTTTGACATGAAACCATTTCCATTGGATCCGGATGATGGTTTACAATTCCGTAGAGTGGTCATATTAGCCAAACGGACTCACCGTTTGGGAGATATGGCTGAAACAAGTTTCAGATAGTGAAAAACAACTTAATTGGGCTTAACCGGGTGATTAACAGCTAGGCCCAAAGGGGAATTTCGGGATTAGGAGTTCAAAAGGGCTGTTAGGGTTTGGAGAATACCTTTTTCTCATTTTTCAGCCGTCGCTATTCATTCCTCTTAACCTAGCCATGGCCTCCACCCTCTAAATCTCTTCAAAACACCTCTTAATCACTTTCTAATTGAAGATTAGGCTTAGCAAACATCAAATCAAGGAGTATTAGCACGAGAACCGAGGTAGAGTTGCTGTGTAAGATTGGGAACAACGCCAAATTAGAGAATATTTCAGTTTTGGGGTTTTAGTTGTGGCAAAGGTGAGTGATTAGCTTGCTTTTACACTAATTACGGTTAATTATGGGTAATTAGTGAAGATTAGCGAATTTATACATTAATAAATTCTGGAAAAATTCCTAAAATTCTATAATGATGTTTTATGGCTCTGATAAAAATTTGGGCTAATTTGGATAAGTTTTGCTAATTGTATGCTTAATCATGGTTAAGAAGGATTAAGGGGAAAACATGGGTTTTTGGCTATGTTTGATCTAAAGTATTTCACGTAAATGTTGTTTTAATGTTTTTGATTGATTCTATATGTTGTTACTGCTATTAGGAATGTTTTGTAATGTCATAGGAAGTTTAGAATGGTTGAAAACGCCGTCGTTCGGCGAAAATAGCTTGCTGGAAAAAGTTGCAGATTTTCAGAACCGGTTATGAAGAACACCCGATCCGAACCGGATAGGAGGAGGAGATCCGATCTGAACCGGATAGAAGGAGGAGATCCGAACCGAATCAAGTAGGAAGAACATCCGATCCGAACCGGATAGGAGGAGGAGATCCGATCCGAACAGGATAGAAGGAGGAGATCCGAACCGAACCGGATAGGAGGAGACACCCGAACCGAACCGGATAGGAGGAGGAGATCCGATCCGAACCGGATAGAAGGAGGAGATCCGAACTGAAACGAGTAGGAAGAACATCTGATCCGAACCGGATAGGAGGAGGAGATCCGATCCAAACCGGATAGAAGGAGGAGATCCGAACCGAACCGGATAGGAGGAGACACCCGAACCGAACCAGATAGGAGGAGGAGATCCGAACCGAACCGGATAGAGGAGGAGACCCGAACTGAACCGGATAGGAGGAGGATGCCCGAACCGAACCGAATAGGAGGAAGAGACCCGAACTGAACCGAAGAAGACCATAACCCGAGATGCAAAGGTAGTCCAAATGGGAAGTTTGTACCAAGGATCCAGATGGGAACCAACGAGTTAACTTCATGATTGGGCTTTGCTGCGGGACGTGTGCTAAGGGGCTGTCGATGTCTGTAACTTTGGATCACTATGTATAGGGGCTACGTGAACAGATTCAGGGCCACAGTGATCTAGGTACGAATAAAAGAGCTATAGACCAATGAAGTGGGGTCATTTTTAAAGGTTTAGTCATGACTCCATGGGGTAAGCTTGGTGGTAGCAGTAGTTGTACAAGCCGAACTCCGTCAGTACTTCGATGGGTCTAGTGGTTGAAAGCGGTATACATCGTATGCTTTATGCACTGAGTGAGAGATGTGAGGATGGTTGCCATGATTGGATTGTTTGCTATCACTATGACATGCACACCCCTACCCCCGTATTTCTTTACACCATATGTTGATGGCACCTTAGAGTATTGTACAGTATGTAGTGCTAACTCTTTGGTTGCAGGTCCAGGTTCAGGTATGGTTTAGTATACCTGTTATTGTTCTGTTTAGCTGCTTATCGCTCATACCAGACTTTTTGTCTAACCCAGAGTTTTATGTCTCTTCTTATTACTCTGGGTGCTCACACGAGCAGACTAGAGACAGGTTAGGAGGTATGCACGAGTAGCTGATCCGGAAATGAGCAGGAGGCTTCCACGTATGATATAGATATTCTCCCTGTGTTGTTGAAGATCACTGCTTGGGCATTAGCAGTGCATCTTCTACTGTTGCTTTCTTTTGCTTTAGAGACAGTTTTAAAAGTTGTAATAAGTTGTATTTTGGATTTCCGCTACTCTGATGTTGTTTAGTTTTGGTTTCAGTTTATGCACTGTCTCGCCTGTTTTATGTCAAGTATCTTACTATTATATTTTATTCCATGCGCTGTGAGACATTCTACACGTTATGTGTTAGCTCTTCACCTTCTTTCTTTTCTTATGACGACCGTTCCGTGCCAGTTGGACATGTGTACAGCGCACACTTGGAGGAAGTGTCGGTTGGTGCGGGGCGGGCCGTCACAGTAATCCCCATACGTACCACTTAAGATCCCTAAACTGAAAGACCTACTCCTAGGTGGACTCTTTGACCTAAGCCACTTAAGACCAAAGGAAGTGGAATATATGCGAAGATTATTAAGTTCGTACCCCATTATTCTTTAATTCCCTTCCCTATTAGGATAAAGCGGGCTATATTGTTAAGTTAGTCCCGCTTAGTTTCTCTTCACGGAAATACCATACACACACAGTTAATTATCGTCACGGGTTCCTATGGTTAATAATATTTCACATCGTTAATCTACTAAGTCTAATCCTAACTTTAAATTATAAGTTATATATTAACTTATATAATAAGGAAAGTCTTATCCTCCTTATCCTAGGATATTTATTTGATTATTTGCCCTAATTGGACTTAGCAATTTAAACAACCATCAATACCCCCTTAATCCCCCTTTTATTTCATTTATTTTTGTTCATATGTTTATCGGACTTTATAACCATAACAATCATATTTTCCTAAGGCAACACTTAATCTTTAATTCCCTTTTATTGTCATTGATTACAATTAATGTTATTTATGAACCTAACAGCCATAATTTTCCTAAGACATTAATTATCAATGGATATCCTTAGCTTATTAGTCCCAAATATATCTATTTGTTGTACCCCAACAAATATTATTAATTTTATTTATTTATTGTCTATATATATATATATATATTTGTGTGCTAGACCTCTCACATTAAGATGACCATTTGTGGATGCTGGATTTTCCGGTCGGTTCGAGACAGACTTCTACCACAAGTTGAGCCTAACCTCGTGTCTAGATGCAATTTTAAATTAAATTCCCTAATTGGGGTTTACAACGTTAATCCTAATAAATCTTAGGAATTATAGCCATTTGACTTAATTTCCTTATTAATTTCACTTTTTCCCAAATCAACGTTGCTTACAATGGTTATTTATTTATTTGTGGTCCTATTTATAACAATCAATCATATTAATTGCTGTAATGGTCACCACAAATATATTAATTTAATATGTTTTACATTTACATGTATAATTCCATAATTGAATACCGTTCAAACATTCAATACAATGTAATTTCGTCGTTTACATAGATCCAGACGGATGATATATATATATAAATATATATATGTTTATGTTTATTTTTGCACGGTTAATGTAGTTATCTTCTTTTATTATTGTAATTGTTAATTTAATAATTTTCTTTAACCAATATCCAAATATAACTTTTTGCGTTCAATCATGCCATAAGGTTCCAAATTTTACAAAAGACCGTTAGCCATAGTTATTGTAAATTATGCATGATTATTGGAATAGACATATTTCAAACCACAAGAAATATATGTTTATGAATATTTTGGAATAGTTGATGCAAACTACGCACAAATATGAGTATTTATGTTTATACGTTAATTTACACAACTTTTCCCTTTTTAAATCTTTTTTCATTTCTCTTGTGAGTCCAAAATAATGTCTTTTTGTTCAAGAAGAAGAAAACGACATGTTTACCATAACTAAGCCAAAACCCCCGACAACATTGAACACAAATAGGCATATTTCTTTTAAAACTAAAATCACGTAATTCATAAATTAACACTGAAACTAGAAATCTGGAATATAGCTACATCTAAACGGTGTTTAATGGGACTAATTTCAAGATGTACAGTGTTTTGCAACAACCACAATATATTTCCCAACATAATTGTAGGCAATATGTATAAACAATTAAATAAACCTACAAACAATATTATTCATAACCACAAATCTATACGTTCAAGTTTTGACAGTTATTTATAAGCAGATCTGATAGGTGTATTTCAAATTCAACAATATTATAAACAGATCTGTTGATATTAGGCATATATTTTGAGATCCAATTCAAACGAGATAAATAGGCTATTATGAATTTGTACGTAAATTTCCTACTCACATGAAAGCATTCAAATATGAAATCTGAATAATCTTTTAGGCCTACAATTCCCAAATTCTTACAGATCTACAATTATTCTGAAAAGGGGATACTTTTAGGTCTGTAGATTTGCAAGAAAATAGGAAAAAAAAGGAGAGAATCTGACGTAGAACAGATTAGACGTCAATTCATATTCTTTTCCATTTAGATATGATAATCCCTTTCAAGTTTAATGATTTATATTTGATTGATTGTATATGAATATAATTTTGATTATGAAATTGATTTGAAGAGAAAGGAAAATGGCAGAGCTTCGCTGCTGCCTACAGATTTGTGTGGAAAAGAATGTGGCCTTACCCCCTTTATATATAAGAGTGGAATTAGCCATGAACCGCTAGATTTATTTAAATAAACATCCATCCATTTATATTATATTATATAACGAAAATATCCCTTAAAACCTGGCCGTCACTCGACACTATAGGCCCGGAGCAGTCAACACCCCCTAGGGGAGGTCGGCCGACATCTGGCCTATTTGCTCAGTGAGGGCTGGTTATATATGGGAATATATTTTATATTTATTAAATTTATTTATTTTCGTAAATTTTTCGTATTTCGTTCGTAACTTTTTCATACAGACTCCACGAACCTCCAAACATGAAAGTTGACCAAAATTCCGAGACGAACGCATCGTTTAAAGTTTCATGGTCAAATTCCATCGATTTTAGAGATTCCTATTTTTGAGATTCTTATAATTAATTTCTATTGTCAAAATTCTGGGTTGTTACATTCTTTCCCCCTAAAAAGGAATTTCGTCCTGAAATTCCGACACCTACTGTCCTATCCTACACAACCAATTTTGTACATCAACTTTGCAACCAGGTGTATATGTGCACGGTGTACATAATGCATTCCAACCATAAAACATATATGCAAGACAATTCTAAATCGTGCCCTCTATATGTATGCATTGAAATGTTTAAAATACTTTTAAAAACATGATGCAAAACATCCTAAATATACAGGTAGTTTAATATGAATGCAAATTTCAAAAAATCCTTTTTCATCCATAACCCTCACATGGTTACGAATAAAAGTGTGAAGCAACCAATTATTTTATCCAAATCATACCATCCAAAACGTCACGCAATCTAATCACTTCCTATTTAATTTCTCTTAAACTGGAAAAGGAAACTAAAGCGAAGAATTTTAATGTTTCATCTGCGTATAAATATTCCATTTCCCGCCCAACAATAGATTTTCACCTCAGTTACCTAAAATACTCCAAAACTTTCTGTATGTAGACTGTAAAGGAGGCTTAAAACAAGCTCTAAAACGTAAAACGAGTTAATAAATAGCTCGCGCGCATCGTTGACAAGGTATGGAAAAACTTTTCTAAGGCTAAAACGACTTTTAGTTGTTGTCATTATCGCTTTTATCGTATCGTCAGTCCTACTACATCGCTACAATGCGCACACAAAACATCCAAACATCTTCTTACGTTATTCACGACCAAAAATCGAAATTTTTCATAAAATAAATTTATGCTTTAAAATTTCTTATATTTATTTTAAATTTTTCTTTTCAATATCGTTTCCCTTTCCATATGAAATTCGTATGAACAATCGAAATTTCGGTAACGTGCACTTTGCGCCATTCAAATCATCCATTTTAATGTAAATAAACATTTAAATATGCACAAATTGTTGTACCCAAATTTTGTGTTTTCGAGTGAACCGAAATAAAAGAAAGTAACTCAGTAAAAATTAAAAATGATAAAAGTTTTTTTTTCAAACAAAAATTTCCAAAAGTTTCAAAAATGTATTTTGCGCAAACTTAAACAATTCAAGTCACATGTTAAAGAAGAAGGAAGTCAATCACACAAAAATGCGAAAACTGAAATCACACACAAAAACCGAAATAAATTTTAGCTTAACAAGAAGCAGTGATTTATTTATTTTATACCCGTGACGAAAACAATGCAAAACGGGTCCTTTTCTAAAATTTATCCAACATAAAATTTTATTATTTCTAGCTCTATGATGTAGACGAATATGCGCGAATAACATAATGAGATTTCATTCAAACGAATATGCGCGAATAACATAAATATTCCAAACATAGAAATCTTATTTACCTAAGTCGTGCGATTTAAACAACACTAACAGTTAAAAACACAAATCACCAGAAAGCCAAGAACCCAATGCTGGAAAGAGAAAACAACAAAGACTACAACAAAACAACACCGAGAACCCCAAAGCAATGGTCATACACAATGAGATGTTTTTACTCCACAGCCGGAGCTCAAACCACTTTTATGACTTTTTATTATCATATTATGGTAGCAAAAATGCTCAATCTCATGTGACAAACACTGCTGGTGTTGTTGAAGGTTCCCACATCACCATCTCTACTAAGAGAATTGATGAGAAAATAAACCTGCCACAAAAATGCTCATAGAAATCCACCTAATATAGTCCAAAGACAAAATTGAGTAGGCGAAATTATAGAAAGTAACTCCATGAGATAACACACAAGAACAAAAAGTTGAATCGAATATGATGCAACACTAAATGATGATTACGCCATCGATCAAGTAAAAGGGTAATTTCCGCATCATGAGACAAATCTAGTCTACTTCTCATTTATAAAACGATGTGCTGAATGGGTCACACGTTTACATGGGAAATTCGATCATATATCTCCGAACACAAAAACCAACATTAAGAAAAAGAGATATGCTAGAAGATCATCATAGCTGGTCAAACAAAAAGGTCATTCAAGTTCGTGTATAACACAGATGCCTTTAAAATCTCATCTAGAGTTTCCTCGGAAAAACCATCCAAAGATAGCTTAGTCTTCATCTCCAAAACGATGATCGCCTTCATCAGAATCTATTCCAACAAGGTATAACAAAGGCGGATGCAACACAAACAACAATCATATTATAAGATCTCAAAGCAAAAGGTCAGTGCAAGCCCAACTACCAAGATAAATTTTCTTAGTTCTAAAGCGTTGAAACCATTTTGCTCATTCTAATCCAACCAAATGATCTCTCCCTAAGGATGAGACTTAAATGGTATTATAAAGATCAGGTTGTGCAAGTAGGTATTGCAGACTAAGAAATGATCGCAGAGAAGAAATTAGATCTTGAAGTACTAGTGGGGTAAGATCTAATGCACAAACTAGCATTGAAAAGGAGGAGATGAGGCCACGACAAAGAGAAATAAGATGGATAAGAATATGGTTCGGCTAGATGATGGAGGAAGGACAAAAGAAAGAAGTCAAGGGGGTGATTAGGATGCAACATTTACGGTTGAGTCCTAGGTCCAAGTAGTACTAAAATTTATCAACTAGTGACCACTCTAGGTACAACGCTAAACGATCAACTATTAAATAGGCTTTAGACAAAGATTAAACCTTGACCTTATTAGGCCGGATTAAAATATTAATCAACCTGCGTCACCTTTTAAGATTTGACATGACCCGTAAAATAATTATTCTCATCATGGCGGTATCAAAGACCGCAATCAAATTCCGAACCGTCTCCAAAGATCATAGTCTTAATGTGCATGTAAAATGTAACAACCCGGGAAATCAGAACCAATTTAAAAATTTTATTTTAGCAATTTTAATGGATTTTGAATATTTAAAATGATTTATTTTAAATAACAACAACTAGAAATTTATTTTGAATAGAATTAGAATGTATAAATTTATTTTAATTATATAACGAGCCTGAAATGGCGCGGCAGTTTGAAAATTCGATTTCAAATTTCAAATGAATGTTCAGGATTCAAAATAAATCGGATTTATGTAAAACAAGAAATATTTGAGTCTATTTGAAAATATCCTTCCAACGAATGTGAAAAATCCAGATTTCATAACGGGAATAAAAAGTTATGTCCAGCTGAAAATTCAGAATAGTCGCTATGGAATTTTATATAATATATAGCCCTTAAAAATAGCGATTTTGCAAATGACCTCCGTTTTCGACGAAACCAGTTTTGTTGGATCTGGAATGTCAAATTATTGTTAGATTCCAATTTTCATAATTTTTGGAATTGATAAGTGAGCGTGGTTAATTTAAACGGGTTTGGTCAATTCAGTTTGAATATAATCGACTGGAAAATGACCATTTTTCAAACGGTCTCCAAATTTGATGAAATTAGTTTTATTAGGACCGTATCGTCAAAACATAGCTAGATTTATTTTTCTGGAATTTTCGGAGTCCGTACGAGACCCCGGTAAATTATAATGTGTGTTCAAACGTAATATATATTGGTCTATATTTTAATTTAAAAGAAAATTGACCGAAACGGTCGAACTGGCTTACCGTACATATACCATTGTGTCCAGAATAGGGGTAATTAGCTAGGGGAGACAGTCATTGGGTCTCGTTGGGAGTTCGAATAAAAAGTCAAGCTAGTTGGAATTAAAATAGAATAAAAATAATAAATAAATAAATTATAAAATCCCCCTTTTATCTCCCCTCCCCCTTTTTCCTTCAGCCCATGATTGAAAACCAAAAACAAAAACAAAAAAGAAAAACGTGATGCCTTGGTCCCCGTCGCCGTCAATGGAGCCCCGCCGCTTCCACCGCCGTGCCCCCCAACGCCGACGCCTCCACCCTCGACACCCCTCCTCTGCTCGCCCTCCTCGCTTCTCTACCCCGTTCGAAACCCACAACCCCCAAAAAAGAAAAACCGCCGATGCCCTGTAGCTACTACCTCCGACCGCACCGCAGCCACCTTCCCGACACGCCGCTCCCCTCAGCACCTCCTCCTCCAACCAAAACGGTGAGTCTTTTTTTTCATATATTAAAGCATTGTTTTTTTAATCCAATTATTTTATATATTAGACCATTGTTTAAAATTTTTATTTATATATAAAATTATGATTTTTATATATAAAGCTATAATTTTATTTGTATATAAAGTTACGATCTTTATGTATATAATATATGATTTTTATTAGTAGAAAAATATGATTTTTATTAGTAGAAAAATATGATTTTTATTAGTAGAAAGATAAGATTTTTATTAGTAGAAAGATAAGATTTTTTATAATAGAAAGATAAGATTTTTATAATAGAAATGGTTATATTTTTATAATAGAAAAGATTAGATTTTTAATAATAGAAAAAAATTTGATTTTTATAATGAAGTAGCAAAGATAAAAATTTGATTTTTATAATGAAGCAGCGAAGATAAAAATTTGATTTTTATAATGAAGCAGCGAATATAAAAAATTTATTTTTATAATGAGATAACGTTAATAAAAAAATATTTTTTATAGAAATGATTTAGAAAAAAAACATGTTTTTAAGTTATATGAAAAAATATTTTTAGTTTGTTAAAAATGTAATTTTTATTGATAAATGAAATTGGTATAAAAATATAATATATATATATATGATGTAGCGATATAAAAATATAATTTTTATATAGAAAGTAGCGAAATTAAAATATGACTTTATAAAGTAGATTAGAAATAAAAATATAATTTTTATTATATATATAGCGATATAAAAACATGATTTTTATTATATATAGCGATATAAAAATGTGATGTTATATATATAGCGATATAAAAATGCGATTTTTAAATATATAAACATCATATTAAAAATGTGATTTTTACTATGAACAACGCGGAAAAGATTGCGTTAGAATTTCGGGAAAATCCAGACGGTTCAGAAATTCAGAAATAGAACTGGAGGAGTGGATCTCAAAGGTGAGAACTTCTCACTCTAATTTTGATTACAGTTAAATATATATACTAGGATGCAGACGGTGCTTAGAAGCACCCGACATCTTTGATTGAAACCATGGATGCTTGGTTGTTTGTTTTGATTGATAAATTGGTTGAATTTGATTTGGGATGTAAATTGAATTGATTAGAATTTGGTTTGTGTATGGCGCGAGCCATTATTAGGAGAGGGATAAGGAAAGACCTTATTCCGGTTCTAGTATTACGCCGTTATGCTACCGAAATTTCTAAAAATGTTAGAATAATAAAAATATCATTTTTATTGTATAAATGAACTGTATAAAATATTCATGTGTTGAAATAAATATTTCATTGTTAAAAATATAATTTTTAACGAGTATATGAATGAAAATAAATATTCATTTACAAATCGGACGATTTGTTTATGTACACACATTTAACTGATATTGATTGGGACGATATATTTTTACACATCGCCCAACTGCACAAATAAAATCTGTGTGCGTTGATAGATACCCCACACGGGTATTGGGATGATATTTGACGTACACTAATCCCAATTGTTTAGTTGTATATCAATCGATTAGTTGACAGACTGTTGTAAGCGTTAATTATTAGTATTTAATGCTTATGCAGTTGTGTAATGCACTCTGGATGATGGCTGACTGTGTTTGATTATTGTTGTTTACACATGTGTATGAAATCCATATAAATAAAATTATATGGTAATTGAATGTGTCTGATTCCAATTCGGAAAGAATGAATATTTTAAATTAACGAATATTTTAAAAATAACGAATAATGAATATTTTAAAATATCTAATATTTTAAAATAATATTCAGTAATGGATCAAAACATGATTTCGATGTCCGATTTGGGATGGACACAAAAATATTTAAATATATAAAGCCGTGTTGATTAGATTAGCGCCATTTTGACGTGAACGATATTTATATCGATTTTATTCATTTTTATAATGAATATCGAAAAGGAAATGATTTCAAAATCTGATATTTTGAAAACATTATCATTTATATATTATAATGATAAGGAAAATTCAATTTTGATTTAAAATTGAAAATGAAGTGGAAATCGTTTTTAAAACGAATTTAAAACGATTTATAAATTTCGTTTTAAATGGAAATCGACGATATAAATTATATATATATATATATTATAATGGCTTGAATAGAATGCGCCGCGCAGCGACTGTTCGCGAATTTCGAACATTAACTTCAAATTGACATTACGGGAGATCCGACCGTCGGATTCTCCTAAAACTGGAACCGTTGGGTTCGTATCGAAAAGAGCTTTCCAACGAATATAAGATATTTGAAATCCAACAGTTGGATTTAGAATTATATCCAAATCAAATTTGGAAAAGGTCGCTGTAAGTGCAGTTCGATGACCGTTTATGGAAATCGACTGTACGGGCCTTGATAAAATTATTAAAATTATTAATAATTTGTGTAAAATCATTATAAATGATTTGCGATGAATTTGGATGAAAAATTACATGTTTGTAAAGATAAAAATATATTTTTATCAAAATGAACTAGTCATGAACTAGTATTATAATCCAATATTTTTAAATAAATAAATTGGATTTGAAATGGTTTTAAAAATAACCAAAATTTTGAATATATGAATTGAAATGGATTTGAATCGAAATTATCTTTGGAATATTTCAATAGTGGACTCCATGATTATATGGATGTTGTGGAGGAATTTTGAAGATATATATATCATTATTCCCAATACGATATTTGTTGATTTTAGAATTTGATATTGAATATAAGCTGATATAATTTCTATTCAGAGCCTTGTATTTAATATTGAATTGAATTTTGGGTTTGTCGTGAATGGTGTCTTCATTAAAACTGTTCTTAAACCTAGTTAAGGAAAGAATAAATCTTTTAATTAAGATTTAGTGAAGTTTTCCAATTAATTAAGATTTAATTGGAAATGAATAAAAGAATTGGATTTTGGGTTTTTTCGTGAACGGTGTCTTAAATAACACTGTTCTTAAACCCCATGTGAAAAGAATAAATCTTTTAATTAAGATTGTTAGAGTTTCCAGTTAATTAATATTTAATTGGAATAAAATGGGAATTGGGTTTATTGTGAACTATGTTTTAACGACATTCGTTCTTTAACCCGATTTACAGTGAAATGTAATTTGGAATATATAAATCTTTTATTAAGATTTAATGGAATTTTCCAAAGTAAAGTTTTCCAATTTAATATATTAATTTGGAATTGAATGGAATTCGATTTGGTAATAATCAAAGTGAGCTTCTATGGAGGAAGACTGTTAATATAATTGGAATTTAAAAGTCTTTATCGTTATTCCATTTATATAATTAGTCGGATATAGAAATTGATATCGATTATACATTGATCTATTTTCCATGAAGATTCCATAATTAATGGAATGTGATTTGGGTTTATTGTGAACTGTGTTTTAAATGACATTAGTTCTTTAACCCAGTTAAAGACAGGAATGCATGTCTAACATTGTATTTCGAACTGTATGGTTGATCTCTGCTAAATATATATCTGTTTGGTGTAGAGAATTTATTCTCTTGCTTAACACCCTTCTCTAAGACATACGAGCTTAGAGGTTATATATCGGTAGAAATCAATAGTACGGTGTAGATTGTCGATGCTGCATGTTTGTGTTTCCAAAGTTAAATAATCATTAATATTGATTTTTGGGATGATTAAAACTAAGTGGAGTTTTAATGAATCTTTAATTAGATTGAAATGTGAATTGATAATTTAAATTATCAAATTTGGGAAATGACCGAGAGTGGAGTATCACCAGTTTTTCTCCAGGCGATAGTTAAATCTTTAATTTGATTTGAACGGGAAATGGTAATTAATTTTACCGATAACACCGTGGTGTTAGTTATGCAGTATTACCAGTTTTGCTCCATGGGATGAATAGGTTGGGATTGGGAAATTAAACAAATGATTACTTCGGTAAAGTGCGTTAATCCCGACTAGTTTGGAAAACCTTAATATAGTTTGAATTGGTATCCAAAGGAAGATTAAAGGATAAATTTAAAGAATTTATCTTTGATAAAATTAATGGGAACCTTTCCCTAGAAATGTGAATTTTTGAATAAAAGAATACTCTGAATTGGAATGAGGCGTATGTTTATATCACTTGATTATAATATACCCGAGTTATTCGGAAATGCCGGGTTTATACCCATTCTGAATAACTAATTCGACGATAAGTCGACGATGAAGACGGTGGTTGAAGACCGGTGGTCTTCACGTTGTTTGGATGATTACTGATGTCTTGATTGGGATGTACACCCAAGACGAGGTAATAAGTGGTGATCGTCCAGACATACTTGGAGATCGACCGGATATGCGAGGATCTCTCTCTTGTATTAGACATATGGGACGAGGAATAAGGTACCTCCGGTTTCGTTCAGACCCATAACGAACTAGTAAATGGATGTGTGTCTGACATTGGATTTTATTTTATGTTGATTGATTTCTATTAAATATATATATGTTTGGCGACGGAGAATTTATTCTCTTGCTTAACGCCCTTCTCTGAGACATACGAGCTCAGAGGTTATATATCGATAGACATCAACCGCATGGCGTGAATTACCTGTGTGGCATGCTGAGATGCAAATGATCAAGACTTCTGTTGAAAAGCAGAGTCTTGTGGTTGATGATCAAAGCATGGCTTTAATATAGCATAGCTTTGTATATAGCGTTAATTTGCGAGCATCACACCTCGGTATGAGTAAAAAACGGGATAAGGGACCCAAGGAGGACATGGCATTTCTTTCTAGCTATGGGTGGTGTCATGGTATGGAGCCCAGACATTTATATTTTTTACCTATGTGGATGATGGATAGCGAGGCGCCTCAGATATATCGGTTACTACAGAGCCGATAGATTGGTCCTATAGGACCGAAAAACATGTGTTTTAGGAATTGTCATTCCTCAAATGTAAGAGAGGACCAGCCTTGGAGGATCCAGGGGTTGCCCAAAGTGTGTAGTCGTTAGACATTTGCTAGATTGTCTCGAAGCGGTTAGGAGTACATCCCTTGCCTAGACTCATAACGGAAATCCAATTTCCAATACGTAACATTTCGGTTTTAATTGTAGAGCCTAGTATGGCGACATGAAAGATGGTACCCATGCCGCCTATGATTGATACATTTATATTTGAAGTTGTTTTATATTTACACTATGCACTTATAATAGTATCAAACGATTTGTTTTAAACGTACCAAGCATATTTGATTATTATAAGGTAAAACTCTATCCTCCGGCTTGTGTTGCATTGTGTGATGGGACCTGAGTCTCATAATAGCTTCATTTGTCCAAAAATCATTGTGTTGTTTATAACTGTTTATGCACTGGTATTCTTAGGAGGAAACCAGTTCTGTGTTATACGACATGGTCCCTTGATTTACTTTTAAAGTAAAAGATTTAACAACTATTTTAGTTCTCACACCAGTCACATGACTGACCTGGAGTTTGTTGTTTTAACCTAAACTCTGGGTGCCCCTATTTTCCACACGGGCAGCTAGTAGTTTGGTTTTGCAGAATTCTATTTTCCAGGATCCTGGTTTACAACTGGAGCTATATTCGGAACGCTCTGTATCCGTTTATTTCTTTAAGCTGTGTTATGTATTATTTTCCACTTCATAATAATTTGTAAATCTCTGACATTTATCAAATGTTTATTATTTGTTCATACTCTGTATGTTCTTGTACTCTGGTGTAAATTGTTGTAATAAGCAATGAAATGTTCTTCTGTTTGTGTTCTGATTTGTCGTGTTCTCAACTCAATCCGGGCTTTCCCGTAAGGGCCAGTTTGGGTGGTTTCATCGTGGTATCATGGCTTTGGTTTACAGAGCTCGAGAACAAGACATATTAGAACCAAACGAAAAAATTCATCAGAGATTGGATTAGTTGTATCCAATGAGAATGACTCGTTAGAGATAGGATCAGTAGTAACTAGAACGAGTGTGAAGAGTAGTGTTTTTAAAATAAAAATGAAAAACCAATTTTTTTTTGAAAATTTGAATCTAATAATACGTATTTGACTATGTTATTTTATATTGAATTTGGACAATCGAGTATATGAAGATTTTGAATATACGCGTAATTAACGTGTATTTGAAGCCTCAAATATACTGGATAGATATGGAATCACACTCTAGTAGCCCGGAGATGATTATGATGATTGAGTACTCATCATCAGAGTTTATGTTCGAGTTTCGAAAGTGGGGTATCTATATATTTCTAATTGACTAGTGTGAGAACCAAAACTAGATAGGGTCTATTGTTGTGACATGACATCAAAAATGGATTTATATATATAAAAGTTACGTGTTTGAAACGATAATCAACTAATTGATTGCTGATTGTGTTGTTTAATTGTTGGTTTGATTAATTAAAATTTTGAACCATTAAGCCAAATTAAGTCAAATATTGAACTGGATTGAAATTGGTTGAAATTGCATACATGTACATGCATATATATTGGACAGGTCACAGCAAGGAGGCTAGAGAAGAGGAATAAAATTGTATGCCCGACAAATAGGTATATGTTTACTAATTTATTGGGTTTGGACGATTTTATGAGCCGATTGGCTAACCGCTTGACTTTTTCTTTTTCTTTTTGGATGATGAGAGCCCTACGTGGCTAGTTGAGGTTTTAAATGTCTCCCCGTACAAAGGAGGTTATGGCGAAATTTTTCAAAAACTTAGGGTGTTAGCCAAATTTCTGAAGAATTTGAAAATTCTTAGAAACTGAAAGTTGAAGAATGAAAGCCAGAATGAAAGTTGAGTTGATTAGTAAAACAACTTTTAGCTCCGTTCCTTTTTTAGGACGAAAAGATTTTAAGTGGGAGACATTATAACAACCCGGAAAATCAGAACCAATTTAGAAATTTTATTTTAGCAATTTTAATGGATTTTGAATATTTAAAAAGATTTATTTTAAATACCAAATGACTAGAAATTTATTTTGAATAGAAGTAGAACGTATAAATTTATTTTAATTATATAACAAGCCTGAAATGGCGTGGCAGTTTGAAAATTAGATTTCAAATGAATGTACAGGATTCAAAATAAATTGGATTTCAATAAAACTAGAAATGTTTGAATCTGTTTGAAAATATGTTTCCAACGAATATGAAAAATCCAGATTTCATAACGGGAACAAAAAGTTATGTCCAGTTGAAAATTCAGAATATTCGCTACGGAATTTTATATTATATATAGCCCTTAAAAATAGCGATTTTGCAAACGACCTCTGTTTTCAACGAAACCACTTTTGCTGGGTCCAGAATGTCAAATTATTGTTAGATTCCAATTTTCATAAATTTTGGAATTGATATGTGAGCGTGGTGAATTTAAATGGGTTTGGTCAATTCAGTTTGAATTTAATCGACTGTAAAATGACCGTTTTTCAAACGGTCTCCAAATTCGATGAAATTAGTTTTGTTAGGACCGTATCATCAAAACATAGCTAGATTTATTTTTCCGGAATTTTTGGAGTCCGTATGAGACCCCGGTAAATTATAATGTACGTTCGAATGTAATATATATTGGTCTATATTTTAATTTAAAAGAAAACTAAACGAAACAGTCGAACTAACTTACCGGACATATCCCATTGTGTCCGGAATGGGGGTAATTAGCTAGGGGAGACAGTCATTGGTCTCTTTGGGAGTTCGAATAAAAAGTCAACCTAGTTGGAATTAAAATAGAATAAAAATAATAATTAAATAAATTATAAAATTCCCCTTTTATCTCCCCTCCCTCTTTTTCCTTCAGCCCACGATTGAAAACAAAAAAATGTGATGCCATGGACCCTGCCACCTCCACCGCCATGCCCCCCCAACGCCGGCCCTCCACCCTCGACACCCCCTCCTCTGCTCGCCTTCCTCGCTTCTCTCCCCCGTTCGAAACCCACAACCCCCAAAAAAGAAAAACCGCCGACGCCCTGTAGCTGCCACCTCCGACCGCACCACAGCCACCTCCACGACGCGCTGCTCCCCTCAACACCTCCTCCTCCAACCAAAAAGGTGAGTCTTTTTTTTTATATATATATTAAAGCATTGTTTTTTTAATTCGATTATTTTATATAAATGAAATTGGTATAAAAATAAAATTTATATATATATGAAGTAGCGATATAAAAATATAATTTTTATATTGAAAGTAGCAAAATAAAAATATGATTTTTATAACGTTGATTAGAAATAAAAATATGATTTTTATTATATATATAGCGATATAAAAACATGATTTTTATTGTATATATGGTGATATAAAAATGTGATCTTTTATATATGTATATAGCGATGTAAAAACGCGATTTTTAAATATATAAACATCATATTAAAAATGTGATTTTCACTATGAATAGCGTGGAAAAGATTGCATTGAAATTTTGGGCAAATCCAAACGGTTCAGAAATTCAGAAAATAGAACTGGGGGAGTGGATCCCAAAGGTGAGAACTTCTCACTCTAATTTTGATTACAGTTAAATATATATACTAGGATGCAGACGGTGCTTTGAAGCATCCAACACCTTTGATTGAAACCATGGATGTTTGGTTGTTTGTTTTGATTGATCAATTGGTTGAATTTGATTTGGGATGTAAATTGAATTGATTAGAATTTGGTTTGTGCATGGCGCGAGCCATTATTAAGCGAGGGATAAGGCTAGACCTTATTCCTGTTCTAGTATCGCACTGTTATGCTACCGAAATTTTCTAAAAATGTGAGAACAATAAAATTATCATTTTTATTGTATAAATGAACTGTATAAAATATTCATGTGTTGAAATAAATATTTTATCGTAAAAAATATAATTTTTAACGAGTATATGAATGAAAATAAATATTCATTTATAAATCGGACGATTTGTTTATGTACACACATTTGACTGATATTGATTGGGACGATATATTTTACACATCGTCCAACTGCACAAATAAAATCTGTGTGTGTTGATTGAAACTCCATATGGGTATTGGAATGATATTTTACGTACACTAATCCCAATTGTTTAGTTGTATGTCAATCGATTGGTTGACAGACTGTTGTAAGCGTTGATTATTTATATTTAATGCTTATGTAGTTGTGTAATGCACTCTAGATGATAGTTGACCGTGTTTGATTATTGTTGTGTACACGTGTGTATGAAATCCATATAAATAAAATTATATGGTAATTGACTGTGTCTGATTCGAATTCGGAAAGAACGAATATTTTAAATTAACAAATACTTTAAAAATGACAAATAACGAATATTTTAAAATATCTAATATTTTAAAATAATATTCAGTAGTGGATCAAAATATGATTTTGATGTCCGATTTGGGATGGACACAAAAATATTTAAGTATATAAAGCCGTTTGATTAGATTAACGCCATTTTGACGTGAACGATATTTATATCGATTTTATTCAGTTTTATAATGAATATCGAAAAGGAAATGATTTCAAAACCTGATATTTTGAAAATATTATCATTTATATATTATAATGACAAAGGAAATTCAATTTTGATTTAAAATTGAAAAAGAAGTTGGAAATCGTTTTTAAAACGAATTTAAAACAATTTATAAAATTCGTTTTAAATGGAAATCGACGATATTATATATATATATATATATATATATATATATATATATATATTATAATGGCCTGAATAGAACGCGCCGCGCCGCGACCGTTCGCAAATTTCGACCATTTACTTCAAATTGACATTACGGGAGATCTGATCGTTGGACTCTCCTAAATCCAGAATCGTTGGGTTCGTATTGAAAAGAGCTTTCTAACGAATATATCTAACGGTTAGATTTGGAATTATATCCAAATCAAATTTGGAAAAGGTTGCTGTAAGTGCAATTCGTTGACCGTTTATGGAAATCGACTGTACGGGTCTTGGTAAAATTATTGCAAATATTAATAATTTGTGTAAAATCATAACAAATGATTTGGAAAAAATTTGGATGAAAAATTCCACGTTTGTAAAGATAAAAATATATTTTTAACAAAATGAACTTGTATTGTAATCCAATATTTTTAAATAAATAAATTTGATTTGAAATGGTTTTAAAAATAACCAGAATTTCCAATATATGAATTGGAATGGATTTGAATCGAAATTATCTTTAGAATATTTCGATATTGGATTCCGTGATTATACGGATATTATAGAGGAATTTGGAAGATATATATATCATTATTCCCAATACAATATTTGTTGATTTCAGAATTTGATATTGAATATAAGCTGATATAATTTCTATTCAAAGCCTTGTATTTAATATTTATTTGGATTTGGGTTTGTCGTGAATGGTGTCTTCATTGACACTGTTCTTAAACCCAGTTGAGGAAAGAATAAATCTTTTAATTACGATTTAGTGAAGTTTTCCAATTAATTAAGATTTAATTGGAATTGAATAAAAGAATTGGATTTGGGGTTTGTCGTGAATGGTGTCTTAAATAACACTATTCTTAAACCCCGTGTGAAAAGAATAAATTTTTAATTAAGATTATTAGAGTCTCCAGTTAATTAACATTTAATTGGAATAAAAAGGGATGGGAATTGGGTTTATTGTGAACTGTGATTTAACGACATTTGTTCTCTAACCCGATTTACAATGAAATGTGATTTGGAATATATAAATCTTTTATTAAGATTTAATGGAATTTTCCAAAGTAAAGTTTTCCAATTTAATATATTAAATTGGAATTGAATGGAATTCGATTTGGTAATAATCAAAGTGAGCTTCTATGGAGGAAGAGTGTTAATATAATTGGAATTTAAAAGGCTTTGTCATTATTCCATTTATATTATTGGTCGGATACGGAAATTGATATCGATTATATATTGATCTATTTTCTGTGAATATTCCATAACTAATAGAATGTGATTTGGGTTTATTGTAAACTGTGTTTTAAATGACAACAGTTCTTTAACTCAGTTAAAGACAGGATTACATGTTTAACATTGTATATTGAACTGTATGGTTGATTTCGGCTAAATATATATCTGTTTGGTGGCAGAAAATTTATTCTCTTGCTTAATACCCTTCTCTAAGACGTACGAGCTTAGAGGTTATATATCGGCAGAAATCAATAGTACGGTGTAGATTGTCGATGCGGCATGTTTGTGTTTCCAAAGTTAAATAATCATTAATATTGATTTTTCGGAAGATTAAAAATTAGTGGAGTTTTAATGAATCTTTAGTTAAATTGAAATGTGAATTGATAATTTAAATTATCAAATTTGGGAAATGATCGAGAGTGGAATATCACCATTTTAGCTCCAAGCGATAGTTAAATCTTTAATTAGATTTGAAAGGGAAATGGTAATTAATTTTACCGATAACACCGTGGTTTTAGTTATGGAGTATTACCAGTTTTGCTCCATGGAATGAATAGGTTGGGATTGGGAAATTAAACAAATGATTACTTCGGTAAGGTGCGTTAATCTCGACTAGTTTGGAAAACCTTAATATGGTTTGAATTGATATCCAAAGGAAGATTAAAGGATAAATTTAAAGAACTTATCTTTGATAAAATTAATGGGAACCTTTCCCTAAAAATGAGAATATTTGAATAAAAGAATATTCTGAATTGGAATGAGGAGTATGTTGTGTGTTTATATCACTTGATTATAATATATGTAAGTTATTCGAAAAGGCCGGGTTTATACCCATTCTGAATAACTGATTTGACGATAAGTGTACGATGAAGACGGTGGTTGAAGACCGGAGGTCTTCACATCGTTTGGATGATTTCTGGTGTCTTGATTGGGAGATCGACTGGATATGCGAGGTCCTCTCTCCTGTATTGGACATATGGGACGAGGAATAAGATGCCTCTAGTTTCGTTTAGACCCAGAACGAACTAGTAAATGGATGTGTGTTTGACATTGGATTTTATTTTGTGTTGATTGATTTCTATTAAATATATATCTATGTGGCGGCAGAGAATTTATTCTCATGCTTAACGCCCTTCTCTGAGACGTACGAGCTTAGAGGTTATATATCGATAGACATCAGTCGTATGACATGAATTGCCTGTGTGGCATGCTGAGATGCAAATGATCAAGGCTTCTGTTGAAAAGCAGAGTCTTGTGGTTGAAGATTAAAGGACGACTTTAATATAGCATAGCTTTGTGTATAGCGTTAATTCGCGAGCCTCACACCTCGGTATGAGTCAAAAACGGGAGAAGGGACCCAAGGAGGACATGACATTTCTTTCTAGCTATGGGTGGTGTCATGGTATGGAGCCCAGACATTTTTTTTCTTTTTACCTATGTGGATGATGGATAGCGAGGCGCCTCGGATATATCGCTTACTACTAATCCGATGGATAGGTCCTACAAGACCGGAAACGCGTGTTCAGGAATTGCCAATCCTCAAACGTAAGAGAGGACCAGTCTTGGAGGATCCAGGGGTTGCCCAGAGTGTGTAGTCCTGAGACATTTGCTAGAGTGTCTCAAAGCGGTTAGGAGTACATCCCTTGCCTAGACTCATGACGGAAATACAATTTCCAATACGTGACATTCCAGTTTTAAGTTAGAGCCTAGTATGGCGACATGATAGATGGTACCCATGCTGCCTATGATTGATACATTTATATTTGAAGTTGTTTTATATATACACTATGCACTTATAATAGTATCAAACGATTTGTTTTAAACGTACCAAGCATATTTGATTATTATAAGGTAAAACTCTATCCTCCGGCTTGCATTGCATTGTGTGATGGGACCTGAGTCTTATAATAGCTTCATTTTTCCAAAAATCATTGTGTTGTTTATAACTGTTTATGCACTGGTATTCTTGGGAGGAAACCCGTTCCGTGTTATATGGCGTGGTCCCTTGATTTACTTTTAATGTAAAAGATTTAACAACTATTTTAGTTCTCACACCAGTAAATGACTGACCTGGAGTTTATTGTTTTAACCTAAACTCTAGGTACCCCTATTTTCCACATGGTTAGCTAGTAGTTTTGGTTTTGCAGATTTCTATTTTCCAGGATCCTGGTTTACAATTGGAGCTATATTCGGAACATTCTGTATCCATGTATTTCTTTAAGCTGCGTTATGTATTATTTTCCGCTGCATAATAATTTGTAACTATGACATTTATCAAATGTATATTATTTGTTCATACTCTGTATATTCTCGTATTCTGATGTAAATTGTTGTAATAAGCAATGAAATGTTCTTCTGTTTGTGTTCTGATTTGTCGTGTTCTCATCTCAATCCAGGGTTTCCCGTAAGAGCGAGTTTGGGTGGTTTCATAAATATGTACATTTATTCTTGTTTTATTTAAATAAATAACATAATTGGGATATTTTTACATGTTTTAACCAAAAAACCCAAAATCATTAAACTATCAGCATTCATCCTCATATTAAGGTAAAATGGTAAATTGTGCATGTTCTAATTTGTGATAGCATTTACTTCTTCCTTGTAGTTGTCACTTGTAGGAATTTAGGTGCAAAAATGATGTATGCATATGAAGATATGAAGAACGCCATGCACATAAACAAGAGGAGACAAAAAAATAATTCATTCTATGGAAAGTTGAGGACCCTACCTCTCAACTAACCCATTTACTCTTAAGCTCCATTTTAGAGACTAACGCACTAATTGGATGAGACAAAAAAGACTTCATGCATTCTACATGATGGATTAGTGGCTAAAGATAAAATTAGAGCTTCACGAAGTGCACATTTTGGGGATTTCCCAACAAAACGGATTAGGGTTTTAGGGTTTTAAACATGTATATATACCCCCTTTATGTTCATGTAAATATCCTTTTGTTTTGTTTTGTTTAGTATAAAGGATCAAAGATCTCTCTTTTCTTTCATGGATTCTTAGCCATTTCTCTTTATGTAACTTTCCCTTTTTTTAATGCTATTTTAAGTAGTTCTCTTTTATTTACATGTTCTTTTCTCTATGTTAGTAGAGTAGATTAACATTTCATGTAAGTAAATTATATTTATTTTATGCAAGTAGAATAAATTTTCCTCTATTTTGTTCTCTTTTTCCTTTGCTTTTCTTTCATGTTGCATGCTACATTAATTTATATGATAACTAATATGAATAGCTAAACCCCTTCGACTTAGGGGTAATGAAGCTCTTTCTATTATGTAGATGCAACATATTTTGATTCTTATGCTCTCTTTTTGTGCTTATTGGAAATACTATTATGGCAAAGAAGTGAATGTTTAAATTGAAATTTGATGGCCTATATTTCTAAACAATGGTTAATAGGCCATGCTTAAAATGGATTTTATTCTCTTTTTTTGTCATTTTCATGTGAGTTAAACAAGTGGGTTGGTGGTTGTGTTAAAGTTTGATGGCATATGTTGGGCTAATTAATAGCATAAATATGTCATGCTTAGAATAAACAAATCAACTAATCACACTTATGACCAAATTAGAGAGATCATAATTTGTTGAACTATATGATCTAGAAAGTGGATTTGCTTCTAAGTTGATATTTAACTCCCATATTTTTATCTAACTTAGTTTGTTCATATAATTTATTTGTAATTGTAGCTAGCATCTCTCTTAGCATTGTTTTAATTTGATTGAGTAGAATCTAAAATTATTTCTTTCCCTTTATGTTGACCAACTTTTTGGCAAAAAGCTATCAAAGACCAGATCAAAGCCTAATATCCCGAATTTCGTCTCCCAGCATCGGTCAATAAACTAGTTCGAACAACTCACACTTCAGCAAAGTCCAAGCAAGATTCGGCCCGAGCCAGCTTCCTTCAATAACAACCCGAAAGTTGGGTCAGCCCGAATTGATCTCCTTCAAGCAACGACTCGTAAAGCCCGAAAGAATCGCTCACTCCAGCTGACCGAGTTAATCGCTTCCCTCAACCTCAGAACGGCCGAATATCTCGGATTCAACAAGAAATATCCAGCTGAGTCATTCAACACTTGGCCCAACTCTTAAGGCAATAAAGGCGGTCAACCATCTCTGGACAAAGTTCTACTTTTGATACACCTCACCATGATGGCCATGTAAACCACGATTTCCAAAGATACTATTAATGAATAATGGAGTCAGTCTTCCAGCCGCAACTATACCCAAGGATCAGATTCCACGTGTTCAAACTTTCCCAAAAGGCCAGGCCACGTCGCACCAATCCTAGCCGACTTCCCCATCTATAAATACCTTCTTCCCCAAATAAAAAAAGAGGAGAGATCTCATGTTATTTGGGCATTCTAAGCTCTTGACAAAGAAGATCTACGGATTATTCCACAAATAACCAACTCTTATCCCTTTAAAAACTTCTCATCTCCCATCTTTCTTCAAAGATAAAAAGCATTGTACTTGGAATCAAAAAGAAAAAACCAATATATGTATATAAAGTGGACGTAAGCACCATCTTTGCCGAAGCACTATAAAAAGTCTTGCTTGTTCCCTATTTTATTTACTTTCTTGCATTTCATAATCATTACTCGTGTACACTCCATACGAATGGAGGTTGACTATCATTAGTAGCCAACTTTTGACGTCAACACTTTGGCGCACCAAGTAAGGGCACAAACATCAACGTACTCTACAACCTTCTGCTAATTCTGACCTACGACGAACAAACGGAAGTAAGATACAACATCTTCCCATCTCACGAATACCAATGCAGCCAAGACAAATGATGCAGAGGAAAGTCAGGAAGTCTCCTCTCATGAAGACATGTCCCGATATCTCACCCGAGACGATATGGATAAGATTATAGCCAAATCAGAGACCATATGACATCTCAGGGTAAACTCCTCGAACAACAACAACAGTTGATGGATCACCTTCTTGGTCGGGTGGAAATAGTGTTGAGAACAAGATTTGATTGATGACAACACCTTGGATTTTCTCCCTCTGAATATAAAGCTTCCCCTGAATTTCTGCAACAATTGTTAGCTCATAATATAAATAATCTTACCTTTTGATTCCTGCATTAACAAATATTAGTACACATATACTATTACCATGTTAAGCACATAATTTTAAATGATAGTATATGTAACATGAATCATGAAAGAAAATATTCTCCCCCTTTGTCATCGATTAAAAAGAATAAATCCCATAATAAACACAGTAATCGAGAGAAGTGGAGAATATAAATAATTATAGCACTTTAGGAGATTTTGAATCATGTGATTTTTTTGATGAGCTAAGTTTTCAAAGATATTTAGAGATACCGAATAACCTCCTCTTTGTTGTGGTGTACCTGCAAAAAATATGGCATATACAGTTTTGGTACCCACTTTCTTTCTTTGGGTCCATGGGATAGATGGAAGGTAATCATACCTAAGAGGGTTTAATGGAACCTTTAAAGATAAAATTTTCATTATTAACTACTGAATCAAAATAATCATTGATATATTTTTCTCTGTTTATCCAACTTACAGGAACCCAAATACTTAAGTAATCTCTAGTGATATTCCTTTTCGTACTTCTATATTTATTATAAATACCGCTAGTCATAGAAGTATTCGAATGTCTATAATAATTGGGTCTTGGATGTACATTAGTACTAGTAGTGATATTCTTATTGTACATAAAAGCATATTTAGTACTATTTCTATGATTGGTTTCTTGTTTCTTATATCCCAAAACTTGTTTATTTGAAGCAGGTTGTGAACTTTCAATGATTTTTGTCAAATTTTCTCGACCTTTGTTGAAGTTAGAAACATTTTGAGTAATATCAACTAACTTAATTTGTAAACTAGCTTTTTCTAGGTCCAGAATTTTGACTTTTGCCTTAAGCTCATGATTTTCAGTAGTAAGAGCATCATTTTTCTCTTTTTGAGTTTCAATTTCTTGACTCAAAAGAGATAATTGAGAATCAATATTAGATGATGTTCTTGAAGTTTTTCAAGTTCTTTTTCTAATATTTTCTTCTCGTCTTTAAACATATCTCGTTTAAACTCTTCTCTACTCAAATCAGCTTTGGCTTCTTTGTATTTTTGTTTCATGTCTTTGAATTTAACTATCAATTCAGCATTAATATCAAGTACTTCATCAAATGTAGGAATTTGTACCTCATCTTCTGTTGCCATGAAACAAATGTTTGCTTGTTCATTTTCTGTATCACTTTCACTTTCTGATGAAGATGAGTCTGAATCATCCCATGTTACTGAGAACACTCATTTCTTTGATTTGTCCTTCTTGTCGTTTTCTGACTTTTTCTTTTGCTCTGGACAATCCTTGTGCATGTGCCCCTTTTTCTGGCAGTTGAAACATTCTACAGCGAATGATGATGGTTGATCCACTTTTCCTTTTGTTATAACGACTTGCTTTTCGTTGTTTCAAGAATTTTTTGAAACCTTTTGCAATGAATGTTAGGTCTTCATCTTCAGAACCTGATTCATCTTCATTTTTTTCAGCATGAAATGCTACATTTTTCTTTTCTTCTTTCTGTCCTTTTCTAGCCTACAAATTAGCTTCATAGGACATTAGATTTCCTATCAATTCATCTGGCTTCATGACGGAAAGGTCATTAGCTTCTTCAATTGCTAATATTTTCCTTCCCATGCACTAGTCAGATAATGTAGGACTGTCGAAACAACATCAAAATCTGAATATTTTTGTCCTAAGACAATAAGTGCATGGTGGATAGTTTGAAACCGTGAATACATATCATTGATCGACTTCATTTTGAAACTGACTCTTCAGCATGGCTATTTTGACTTGTTTAACCTTGTTAGTACCTTCATGAGTGGTTTTCATTGTTTGCCAAAGTTGATATCCAGTGGTACAGATACTAACACGGCTATATTCATTTTGATCTAATGCACAAAACAACATATTTATTTCTTTTGCATTTACGGCTGCTGCCGTTTTCTCAACCAGTGTCCATTTTGTATAATCAGTTGTTGGATTCACTATTTCTTTTTGGGTAGCATTCCAGGCATCATAGCTATTTGATTGCATAAAGAATGCCATATGTGTTGCCTAATAGCTATAGTCGAGACCATTAAAGAATGGAGGTCTTTGTGCCGATTGACCTTCCGTGTAAGTGTTAGTGCTTACATTATTTTTCATATTACTAGAATATAACAAATAACTGTGTTACGGTTATATGATGACCGTGCTTTGATACCAAATGGAAAGATGTGTACGTATGTGCTAGTATAGTACACATGGATCGTGTAATATGGTGTATAACACACAAGTCTGAAATAATAACTAATCATAGATATAAAAAAGTAAATGCAGTAAAAAGGAAAAATCACACCAGAGATTTTTATACTGCTTCGGAGCACCGTCCTACGTCTAGTCCCAGACTTCCTTCTGGATTTTCACTAACAACCACCTCACTTCACCCGGAGGAACAGTTATACAACACCCGAGCAGCCAAACGGGATTTCACGCCTCTAACAACACGAGGACTTCAACACTTGCCTGATCACACAAATGACTTCAACTAATACAATGGTTTTGACTTCTACTTTGTGTTCTTGATTCAACATGGATAGTCAATAGTTTGAGTACAATCTTCCTATAATCTGATCCTCGAGTATATACTTCGAATGCGTTGATTTAAGGAAGTAGAATGCTTGTTGAATCAAATGATTTTAAATTGATTCAAGGATTCAACAATTATTTAAATTTGGAGAGCTTTTGTTTTGCAAAGAGTATGAAAATGCAATTCAGAAATTAGAGAGAATATAGAATGATTCAGTGATTGTAAAACTAGTTTGAAGTTGTTTATATAATAGTAGAAAGGTAGTAATTCTTCATGAAGAGTTTCTATAAAAAGTTATATCTATTTCCTTTGGTTATTGAATAAAAATCTCTTCACAAATAGAAGTAACCTTTTAGAAAAAGCTTGCTGTTTAAAAACGGTCGAATGGTTGAAAATCACCGGTGGAATTTAATTAAATTAAAACTTCCAGAAAAATAGTCGTTATGTGCAAAAAACACACTGACCGATCGACAACCCATTTTGGACCAGTCGACCGATTTATGGCTGCGGACCAGAGGAGCTCGGTCCACAGTCTAGATCGCTGTGCGCTCTTTCCCGGTCGGAGCCAAGACCATTTGGGCTTTTTCTGTGACATTTCAATTTCTCAAATATACAGATTTCAGCAACGAAGATATGATATAACTTTATAAATTGTTTTGTTCATTCGTGTTATACTTTGAGGATAGATTTTAACATATTTCTAACACGACTCAAAGTATATATATAAAACCTTATCTGTATGAAATGGTCTTCATTGCAACTTTATATGTTGGCATCGATCAAAATCTTGTTCTCAACATCAATTCCTCTACCGACGGGGACTGGGGAAATAACTGATCTTCGGTCTATGTAGAATCAGGCCACTGATTAGGTTACGCCTTTACTCCCTCCTGGCTTGGCTCCACCTCCCGACCAATCGCAGCCAGGAGTATCGCTTCTAGCGACCAGCGCAACCGCAACTGCAGATTCACAGGAGGCCAGCGACCAGGATCTAGGTCGCTCGACCACTTTATCTCCACTCTTGTGGATAGCCCGACCCCCCGGACCAATCGAGCAACCACTGGGTTAGTCAGGATCAATGCCACTCCTATTACAACCTAGCATCTTGTCGTAGACTCATATTATGCTGCCTTCCCTTCAATGAATAGCTGATGGAGCCTTCCCTTCGAACCAGGGAGACCACTTTACCACACCAGCTCCCAGATTAGTGGAGGAAAACTCTACTATAGACCTTCCTAACATCACCTCGGGTGGGGGCGTCGAAGAACCCCGAACATCACATGCTATGCTGGATCAGCCCGGACCTTCGGTCATAGGTACCACTCGGTACGATCCTCATCAAGTTTAAGAGGGGCCATTCTGCCCAGATCCAACAACTGCGATGAACCCTCGCCCTCATCTCCACTCAACTCTCGGAGGTCGGGCCTAACCAACGGCCACCCTTCCGAGAATGCTTTCGTTGAATCCCAGGGTTTGAGCTCTCCCGAATGCAGAGCTGGATTCATGGCAGTGACTCCTCGGAGATGGAATCCAGCTTGCAAGCATCATCCGACGATTCACCCGGGGTAATTCTTCTCAGCAGGATATAGATAACATCCATTGCAACCCCTTCACCAGGGAAATTAGGAACCTCCACAATCCTCCGGACTTCAAGTTTCCAGCTATAGAACCATACAACGGTCGGCCCGACCGACCATCCATCTCATGCAATACATGCGACATATGGAAGTGCTCGGCGCATCGACCAATGTTATGGCCAAGTGCTTTCCACTCTTCCTCACAGATATAGCCGACATGTGGTTTCGGCGGCTAACAACGGAGTCGATAAGCAGTTGGAACACACTGGTCACCCGCTTCATGGAGCAATTCAGAGTTCACATCTCTCGATCGAAAAGTGTCATTTTCCTGACTACCAACAAAAAACTCCCAGGAGAAACGCTTTGATCCTTCCTTGAAAGATTCAACGGGCTGTAGCATCAGTCGATCGCCACGAGCCATCGATGGCGCTTATGGCCGCCATTGCAGGGTTCAGAACCGATCAGAATTCTCAATCTCTTTGACCAAAGATCCTCCTAAGGACATATAAGATTTCTATGCTGAGGCCGAATGATTCCTCCGACAAGAAGATGCCAGCATTGAGATGAAGAGCCTCGAGGTACTAGCCACCAGACAAGTAGGTCCATTTCACACCAATGGCCAGAATAAAGGAAGAGGAAAGGCTTCAGAAAAAAATGAACGCAACAAACGACCTTGAAGAGAGGATAAGTAAAATCAGTATACCGAGCTCAATTCTTCCCTTTCGACATCTACCTTAACATACGAGGGTCCATGCCTTTCCCAAGACCTCCTCGAAGAGAGATGATCCAGAAAGAACTCAAATCTGGGAAGCACTGCATGTTCCACAACATCGCTGGTCACAGCACTAATGAATGCCGGTACTTGCGCAATCTCATTGAGGATGGGTCAGGCAAGGAGAGCTCCCGAGTATGTCAAGAAAAGCCCACAGGCCATGCCACCACAACCTTCTGCCTAAGCTCTTCAGGCCGGTCCTCGAGCTCCTAGAAACGGAAACGACCCAGAGAATAGAACTCACGACATCATTATTAATTAATAAGGTTTAAATTTCTTTATCGATGTATCTCTATTTCTTTCAATAAAGTGGACACTTTGATTTACACATGTACGGGGTTAGGATTTAGCTCTTAGACATGCTCTGGAATCAATAGTCGTCCTCTTAGAATTTACTTTCATTTTCATGTAATAGTTATTTAGCAGCTATGAACTTTCTTTTACAAACATGGATTATGTTTGAATGATTTAAGCCAAGAACGACAAAAGCTCGCCCTCCCCCCTCCCCGAATATGGTCAGTACGATAGTCTGCCACCATCTCTAAAACCTACTCCTTAAGCCGAGCACAGTCAGATCTTTCTAAGCCGAGTATGGACTATACTCGCCCCTTCTAAGACTTTCCTATTGACCTTACACAAGTCGAGCATGGTTAACACTTGCCATAAGACGAGTATGGTTAATACTCGCCACCTCCGTAAGCCGAATATGGTTAATACTCGCCACCTCCGTAAGCCGAGTATGGTTAAACTCGCCACCCCTCTAAGCCAAGTGTAACTACCGCTCGCCCTTATCTTCAAGCCGAGTATGATAAATACTCAACCAGATGAAATTAAAAGGCCTTCTCTAAACCAAGAATGGCTCATACAATCTTTGTAGGTACAAGATCTGTCAACCGGAATTTACAATTATTATCTCGGCCTTAATAAGGTCTTCAATGGTTGTCGGTTTTCTGACCTTAATACAATCTATTTCGATCGCCGGTTTTCCGGTCTTAATACAACCATTAGGACCGTCATATTTCTGGCCTTGACATGGTTCGGCACAACCATCGCCACTCACAAATTGGACTTCGATGCAAGGATCAGAACATGCTTCCCTCTACCAAAGAAGATGTATCCTGAGGGGCAAAGTGTTAACCAAATTTTTGGAAAAAAACTATCAAAGACCAGAACGAAGCCCAATATCCCGAATTCCGTCTCCCAGCATCGATCAATCAACCTGTTCGAATAACTCACACTTCAGGTAAATCCAAGCAAGATTCGTCCCGAGCCATCTTCCTTCAATAACAACCCGAAAGTTAGGTCGTGCCGAATTGATCTCCCTCAAGCAACGGGTCATAAAGACCGGAAGAATCGATCACTCCAGATGACCGAGTTAATCACTTCCCTCAACATCGGATCAACCGAATATCTTGGATTCATCAAGAAATATCTAGCTAAGTCATTCAGCACTTGGCCTGACTCTTAAGGCAATAAAGGTGGTCAACCATCTCCGGATAATGCTATACTTTTGATACACCTCACCATAATTGCCACGTAAACCATGATTTCTGAAGATACTATTAATGAATAGTGGAGTCAGCTTCCGGCAGCAACTATACCCAAGGATCAGGTTCCACATGTCCAAGCTTTCCTGAAAGGCCGGGCCACGTCACACCTATCCTAGCCGACTTCCCTATCTATATATACCTTCTTCCCCAAAGAAAAAAGAGGAGAGATCTCATGTTATTTCAGGCATTCTAAGCTCTTGAGAAAGAAGAACTTCGGCTTATTCCTCAAATAGCCAACTCGTATTTCTCTAAAAACTTCTCATCTCCCTTTTTCTTCAAAGATAAAAAGCATTGTACTTGTAATCAAAAAGAAAAAAAATATCTAAAGTAGATGTAGGCACCATCTTTGCCGAACCACTATAAAATGTTTTGCGTGTTCCCTGTTTTATTTACTTTCTTGCATTTCATTATCATTAATCTTGTGCACTCCACATGATTGGGGGTTGACTGTCACTAGTAGTCAACTTTTGACGTCAACACCCGGATTGATTCGTATTCGCTAACGTACTACTAGTGTACGCCCTGTGCTTGCGGTTTATTACATTTCGTGACGAATTTCAAATTGATAGAAACTTCATTGTCAAACAAGTTTTTAGCGCCGTTGTCGGGGAGCTAGTGCGGGTTGTCCAAATTTTCTTTTATTTTTATTGTTTAGAATAAATTGTTTTCTTCTAAAAACAAAGGAGGCTTTTCTAAAAAAAATTGCTTTTCTTTTTGGGCTTTCACTTAATCACTTCCTTTATTTTTGTTTTTATTTTCTTTCCCTTCTTTTAAAAAAAAGAGAGATCTGTGTTCAAGTCTTTATTTTAGGTTACAGACACTAACGAAGAAGGAATTGCTTGCTTTGGTTTTGTGCTTCAAAAAAAAAAAATTTGCCGCAAAAAAATTCTAATAATTCTGCATGCTCTGGTATCATATTCTAACCCTTGTTTTTATTTTCCTTGCATTGTTGTTTGTTTGCATTTTCATTCATAAAAAGAAATCCGAAAACAAAATAAAAATTCATTCGTAATCGCATTGTTAATTCACGTTTGATTTCTGTTTTGCATTCATCTTATTATTGTTTTTATTTTCTAAGGACATCATTATATTTTGACAAATCGGTTTATTTCGATCGAATTATTTCTGGGTGTCGAGACTACGACAGAGTAATAACCATTTATAAATATTACGATGATTCGTAAATATTATAGTGGTTGTTCCTCTGAAGGTAGTTAAACCTTCGGCTGCATTGCTAGGGTGATTCCTGGTGCACCGATAACTCCTATTCCGTTAACTAGCTAAGAAATCTTTTGTTGAAATTAATCTAACCGTCATTATATACTTTTAGAAAATTAGTAAATATTTTATTTGCATTCATATAATTGCATTAGGATCGTGCATATATAAAAAAATTCCAAAAAAAGCCATTTTCTTAAAAATGACTAAATTTCCTTATTTCCATGGATTTTGCGATAGTTGTGAAAATCAATATAATCCATATAATTTTACTTCGTACTAATACTTTAATAGCAACAATAATACAAACAATTTGGATTTTGCACAACAAAATTTTCAAAATGACGATCAACCCTCAACTTTGGAAGCAAGTATTGAATTGTTACTTGGATAATGTCAAAGAATGAATGAATGGTATAATTCATACTTGTGCAATAATTCAATTCAGATTCAAAATAATCAAAATTCAAATTCAATTCCAAATTCAAATGATTTTGATTATAACCCTTGCTAATTCAATTTCGAACTCCAAAATGAATTTCAAATTCAAAATGGAAATGTGAATTACTTTTCAAATGATTTTGCCAATGGGAATAATTTCAATTGTGCTGCAAATGAAAACTTTTGTTCTCAACAATTTCAAATTGAAAATTCTCCAGTAAATAATTACAAAATCAATTTTGTTGAGAAAATGAACGAAATTCATGATAAATACAAATATTTGTTGTATGAAACAAACTTGAATTTTCATGGGAAACAAAATCAAATCCCAACGTAAGACGATTCGAATGATAATCCACCTTTGCCCACAATCGATGATTTTCAAATAATGACTTTTGAAATTGAAAATAATGATTTTAATGAAGTTGTTAATAATACGGTAAATGAGTTGGATTTCGATTCTTTTGAGAGAGTGGAACCAAATCTCAAATTAGATATTTCTTTTTCTAAAAATAATGAATTTCAAACCACAACTTTAGAATTTGAAAATTATTTATGCAATGATGTTGTGAATAACTCAAAGGAAGACGAATTGGATGAACACGGTTTTTTTGGACTTTTCGAAAATGAGTTGAGTATTAAATGGGTAGATTTGAATTTCCATTTTTATTTTGAAATCAATAATTCCAAAGAAATTTTCAATGATAATTTTGATATTCAATTTAGTGAACATAAACTTGAAATTCGATTAATTATTTAATCTACCCCAAGAATCATCGAAAATAAACCAACTCATTTGATTTTTAATAAAACAGCATTTGTTTTTCCAAATCTACATTCAACTTCAAAATCTTTTACGATTTGGTTTTCTGAGCTTAAGCTGTGTCTCTCCTATTTGAAGAGACAAATGAATTGGTCTTTAGAAGACCGTTTTGTTTACTTCTTATCAATATATTTTCTGATATATTGTAAAAAAAAAACTTTTTTGTAAATATAGGGTATATTTTCAAAATTTTCTTTTCCTTTTTTTCTCTTTTCTTCTTCCACTTGGGTTGACTGTGGGGACACAGTCGAAATCCCGTGTGGGGGGAGTTTCATATTTGTTTTTTGTTTTGCATTGATTTTTTTCTTTTTACATTCCAAAATAAAAATAAAAAAGCTTTTTAATTTACTTTTAAATGGGTACGATGAAGTAAACATACAATTTTGGGCATACAATTATAATACTTAGAAAAGAACTTCTCTTAATGGATAACAAAAGAAAAGTTTGAATTATGAGTAAATTTAGTGTAATTGGTATATTGGAAGATTCGTAGGTGATGAGTATGAAATGTTTTCTATATTGTAATCCAATTAAATAAATCGTTGATTTAGACTACTTGCGATAACATTTTAGATCTTTTAACTGAAGTTGTGTTACGATTTCCTCGCTTAACTCTCTGTCTCTCTCCAAAAAAAAGAAGAAAAAAAGAAATAATAGTAATAATGCAAGGGTATCCAATAATGCTTGTAAATCTAGCGTTGGTGTGCAAACTAGCCATGATTTGTCCCAACTCTCACGTTAGTCTGCGAGGCAGTGCATGGCTGTGATACCTTGGTCTTATTTTATGAGTTGGACACCTAAGGATTACTGACATCTTATTGAAAAAGTCAGCGTCAATATGCACAATCCGCCAAGCTCTGTCCCAAACTCTCATGGGTGGTATATCTTGGTCTTTTCAGTTAGGTGTTTGTAAATAGTAACAATGCAAATATTTTCAAAATAAAGAGAGAGTAAGCACTTGAAATCCAAGCACTATCTTCACTAATTTGGCCTAACTTGTCGACCGAAAGGAAATTAAGATGCCATTTTATGATTGTTGATAATCGATTATAGAATTCATTGCATCTATGTTTCAACCAAAACAACTGGCCAAGCTAGAGGAGATTGTAATGATAACCAGACTTTTGTTTGAAGTTTTAATTAGTAACGGACTAAAATTTCATAGTGACAACCCAAATTGTATTTAACTCACTCATGTTAAATTTAAAAATAAATTATCCATTTGTAAATATTCTTCTGAAAACCTGCATTCATCTTGAAAATATTTTCAAATTTTGCATTTTATAAATATTTTTATGCATTTAACATTTGAATTTTGTGGGTAGTATCCGCTGAAAACCCTTGCGAGACAACACATGCCTACTAGGGATACCCAGAGGTTTAACGACTTGTTGCATATGCTCAATGCAATCGTGCTCCCTACGAAAACAGATTTATCTTAGTTTTGTTTATTCAATGACGAATAAAAAGATAACGTGGGGGCATCTGATGTGCATGTAAAAATGTACATTTATTCACACAATTATTTTTGTTTTAATTAAATAAATAATATAATTGTGATATTTTTACATGTTTTAACCAAGAAACCCGAAATCATTAAATTATCATGCATTCATCCTCATATTGGGGTAAAACGGTAAATTGTGCATGTTCTAATTTGTGATAACATTTACTCGTTCCTTGCAGTTGTCTTTTGTTGGAATTTAGGAGCAAATATGATGTATGGATATGAAGATATGAAGAATGGCATGCACATACAGAAGAGGAGGCAAAGAAATAATTCATTCTATGGAAAGTGGAGGACCCCACCTCTCAATTAACCCACTTACTCTTAAGCTTCATTTTATATACTAATGCACTAATTGGATGAGACGGAAAAGACTTCATGCATTCTACATGATGGATTAGTGGCTAAAGACAAAATTAGAGCTTCACGAAGTGCCCATTTTGGGGATTTCCCAACAAAATGGATTAGGGTTTTAAACATGTATATACCCCCTTTATGTTCATGTAAATATCCTTTTATCCTCTTTCTTTTGGTTTTGTTTTGTTTAGAGGATCAAAGCTCTCTCTTTTCTTTCATGGCTTCTTAGCTGCTTCTCTTTATGTAACTTTCCATTTTTTCAATGCAATTTTAAGTAGTTCTCTTTTATTTACATGTTCTTTTCTTTATGTTAGTAGAGTAGATTTACATTTCATGCAAGTAGATTAGATTTATTTTATGCAAGAAATATAGACTTTCCTTTTTTTTTTGCTCTCTTTTTCCTTTGCTTTTCTTTCATGTTGCATGCTACATTAGTTATATGATAACTAATATGAGTAGCTAAACCCCTTCAACTTAGGGGTAATAAAGTTCTCTTGATTAGGTAGATGCAACATATTTTGATTTTTATGCTCTCTTTCTGTGCTTCATGGAAATATGATTATGGCAAAGAAGTGAATGTTTAAATTGAAATTTGATGGCCTATATTTCTAAACAATAGTTAATGGGCCATGCTTAAAATAGATTTGATTCTCATTTTTTTGTCATTTTCATGAGAGTTAAACACATGGGTTGGTGGTTGTGTTAAAGTTTGATGACATATGTTGAGTTAAATATGTCATGCTTAGGTTAAACACATCAACTAATCAATATTATAACCAAATAAGAGAGAACATAATTTCATAACTTGTTGAAATATATGATCTAGAAAGTGGATTTGCTTCTAAGTTGATATTTAACTCCCATATTTTTATCTAACTTAGTTTGTCAATATAGTTTAGTAGTTGTAGCTAGCATCTCTCTCGACATTATTTTAATTTTATTGAGTAGAATCTAAAATTATTTCTTTCCCCGTGGATCGACTCGTATTCGCTAACGTACTACAAGTGTACGCCGTGCACTTTTTGTTTATTACACTTCGAGATGAATTTCTAATTGATAGAAACTTCGTCGTCGAACAAGTCTCAACAACGATGCTGCGACCATGCAACGAACGAACAAATTTCCAAAATAATTCATTTAGAAATCCGATATGTAAACTAAAACGGATTTTCCCCTTACCTAGCTAATACACAAATAAACGATTCGAAATCAAATACTCAAAAAATCCAGATGAAGGATTTTCCTTAGTCTTTTCGAAGAAAAATTTAAAACTTTTCCAAAAATGTAATTTATTATAAACTAATGGTTTCGTATTTATAAATCCAATTTACTATCACTATTGTTATTATTATTATTTCAGTTCGTATTATAAATTGAAAAACCTTTTCGTGTTCTAAAATGTTGGAACTTTAAAATCTTAAGGATTAGTTGTGATAATTTCAATAAATCATCCAATATATATAAAAAGAGAGGAATACTAAAAAGCACAAGGAACATATATTTATTATTCTTAAGTTTAGTGGAATGTTCCTTGTCATTTCTAATTCCTTCCTTCCTACTAGACGGATTATATTTAGTAAAATTACACAAAGCCCTAATAATTTTGAAACATGAATAAAATAAAATTTAAAAACCATATCTTTTCAAAACTAGGTTGTTATAAGACCATTTTCCTAAAACGTATTTCAAATTTTGCAAAACTCATTTTTATTTTTCCAAATAGTTTTAAGAACTTTTTTTGAATAAAAGGCCAAGAATGCAAATGAATATTTCAATAAAGGTAGATTCGGAAATCGAACGAAGTAACGAATGGATATGCCTCGTAATTAAACTTCCAAAATGGATACGACATATGAACGTGAATTTTCCCATTTTGAATCAAGTAAAGGTCTATTATCGGAAATACCAACAAAAACCAGAAATCGCGACTATCACAGTTGTAGCTTGATTTTTGTCCAGTCTCCAAACCCGAATCAATGGAATCCACCATATGTAGTCCTCATGCTCTTCATGACGAGATCGCCAACATACTGTGGGGGTAAGACAAAACTGTCTAGAAATCTGAACTCAACATATTTCCACTATCGGTTGCTTAAAGCCTGTTTTATATAATTAGGCCCACAACTAATTCATCGTTGAAGTAAATTTAAGTGGAGTAAGAAAGACGAAGGAAACACAAAAAAGAAAACCGAATTATGTTCTCTCATGAGTCCTAATGTAGCTAATTCCTCTAATCGTCTATCCTATGCTCTGATACCAAATGTAACACCCCACACTTTTCTGAGCCTAAATTCGACAAAAATTGAAAATCGAACACATCCAAGCATGGAGCGTATAAATCTGGAACCTACAAACAAATGAGCATGAGCATAATTAGAGTATGGTAAAAGAAACTCACAGTGGAAACCAAACAAGATAGACTAGTATTAACTCAAGTAACTACCTTTTTAAAGTAAGTCACTTTGCCAATACCGAGCATGAGAGAGAACGAGAACTAAAAGCCAAACCTAAACATGTGAAAACCCGTAACTTCCCCGGTGAGGAAAGCACGAATAGTTCGAGAACAACACACAGAAGAACGCAAACGGAAGAACATTTCATTGTATATTACAACAATGCATCAGATTACAAGAATATACAGAGTATAAATGAATATTACACAGAAATATCAGAGATTTAGATTACATTTAAATACATAGCAGCGGAAAATAATACAATACACAACTAGAAGAGATATACGGATACAAAGCTTTTCGGATATCGTTCCAGCTGTAATCCAGGATCCTGTGAATATAAATCTGCAAAACCAAAACTACTAGCTGCCCGTGTCAAAATAAGGGCACCCAAAGTTTAGGTTTAAACAATAAACTCCAGGTCAGTCATGGGACTGGTGTGAGAACTAAAATAGTTAATCTTTATTTTTAATGTTCGGTAAATCAAGGGACCACGCCGTATAACACGGAACGGGTTTCCTCCCAAGAACACCAGTGCATAAAGCAAACAGCGCAATGCTAAATAAAGAAAAATGAAGCTGTTATAAGACCTAGGTCCTATCACACAATGCAACGCAAGCCGGGGGATAGGATTTTCCCTTATAACAGCCAAAGAATGCTTGATACGTTTTGAAACAAATCATTTGATACTATAAGAAGTGTATAGTGTTTAAAACAATTTCAAATCATAAGTATCAATCATAGACGACATGGGTACCATATATCATGTCACCATACTAGGCTCTACAATTAAAACCGCAAAAATCACGTATTTGGAAATTGGATTTCCATCTGCAAACCGAGGCTAGGGATCGTCCTCACCGTCTTCGAGACTCTCTAGCCCGAGCCTCAGGGTCAGAGCGCATCGACCCTTGGATCGTCAGGGCCGGTCCACCGATGTGGATTAAAATGCCTGAACACTGCGTTTCCCCGCCCTTTGGGGCGTAAATGAGCCAACGAATGACTCCATCGGACCCGGATCGTCCGATCAAACCGAGGCGCCTCGCAACAGCAACAACCACACAGGTGAAAAGTATATAAATGTCAGGGCTGGTAGGTCACTGACACCACCCTAGCTAGAAAGAAACGCATGCCCTCCCTATTCAATATATAAAAATCGAATTTTTACTTCGCTATTCAATATATAAAAATCGAATTTTTGCTTCGCTATTCAATATATAAAAATCGAATTTTTACTTTGCTATTCAATATATAAAAATCGAATTTTTACTTTGCTATTCAATATATAAAAATTGAATTTTTACTTTGCTATTCAATATATAAAAATCGAATTTTTACTTCGCTATTCAATATATAAAAATCGAATTTTTAAGGAGTTAAAATCGAAAGGAAAACTCACAGCATTTTGGGTTTCAATCGACGAAAGTAAAAGGGCTTCTCTCCGCCAAGGTAGTGGCGCCCAAGGGCTGTGGAGTCACTGTCGCGTTGGAGGGGCGATCAGTGTGGGGTCGCGGCGGAACCAAGGGGAGCTGCACGGTTTTAAGGGAATAAGGAAGAGAGAGGGAGGTCAGAGGCTAGGGGGGTCGGACTATGTGGCTGAGCAGAGGGGCGTAGGGCCTGCAGGTGGCGGAGGAAGGTTGCACAGGGGTGCGGGGTCCCTCCGGTGGCCAACGGCAGCGATTCTGCTTTGGGGGTTTAGGTCGATGGAGAGAGGAGCGGGAGCTGGAGGCGGGGGGGGGGGGGGGGGAGGGGGGGTGTTGTGGTGGACGGCGCCGCCTTGGGGGGGGGCACGATGGATCGATCGTTGTTTTTTTTCTTCTTCTGATAATGTAATAGAAACGGGGTGGGGGGGTTATGATGTGAAGAGAAAAGGGGATAGGGTTTTTTTAATTATTTTATTTTTCCACCCAAAAAGTTGACTTTTACATACGACCTCTAAACGAGGCCCACCGCCTGTCGCCCATAGCGTTTCACCCCCATTCCGAACACAATGGGATATGTATCGTAAGCTGATTCGATCGTTTCGATCAGTTTTCATCAAATTTACATTTAAATCATTATATTGAATTTTAAACATACATCTCGATTACCGGGGCCACATACTAACTAGAAAAATTCCAGAAAAATATTTTCTAGCTTCGTATTGACGATACGGTCCTAACAAAACTAGTTTCATCGAATTCTGAGACTGTTGGAAAAATGGCCATTTTCCAGTCGATTAAAATCAACTGAAACTGTTCAAACGCGTTATCCTTTGCCACGCTCACATATTGATTCGAAAAATTATGAAATTTGAAACCTAGCAATAAATTTACATCCTGGATCCAACAAAAGTGGTTTCGTCGAAATCCGAGGTCGTTTGCTAAATGTCTATTTTTAAGGGCCTGAACTCCATAGCGACTATTCAGAATTTTCAACTGGACATATCTTTTGATTCCCGCTATGAAATTTCAATTTTTCGGATTCGTTGGAAAGATATTCTCAACTAGATCCCATTATTTTTGGTTTCACTAAAGTCCGGATTATTTTGCACCCGGTACATTCAATTGAAGTTTGAAATCGAATTATCGAACTACCACGCCATTTTCTATTCTATTTATAATTATATATAATTATTTATATTCTAACGACAACGTATATAATATATACGTTCGAATTATATTCTAAATAAATTTCTCGTCGATATTATTTAAAATAATTCATTTTAAATAATCAAAATTCGCTAAAATTGCCAAAATAAAAAATTTAAACTGGCCCAGATTTTCGGGTTGTTACAAAACACTTGTAAGAACCCAACATTCTCTGAAAACCTAGGAGGTCGTAATGAGGACGGGGTCAGAACAACAAAATTCTGGTGAACAGGAAATGTACATTACAGATTATAATACACAGATGTATACTATTTGGTTCAACCCAAGATGTATGCCTACTAAAGTTAGTGATTCTAGACTAACCTTGTAAACAATTACGCATGACTCTAACTATCCTTCCCAAGGTAGTATACCCAAAATATGATACCAAGACAGAACGTTTATGCATATATTTATGAAGCCTCTATACCATAACATGGCTAGTTATTTAATCGAGGATCGACCCCTAATTACAGAGTTTCTTATATATATATATATATATATATATATATATATATATATATATCTTCACTCGTTCATCCTTTATTATTTAAAGCCTCACCATTAATGATAGATAGGGTTGATTCTCCTAATCACTTAAGACCCTAGGCGGACCTATTGATAACTCAATACTCCTCGATGATTTATTCAATGTTAACATAAACTATATGGCACTAGCTACGGGCCCTACTAGTTAAGGCTTCCATCATTCACACATACCCATACCCCGTGTAAGGTGAGACAGGTTATTACGCTTTACCATCTAGCTGACCTTATTTGATAATTTCCTTAGTCGCTAACTATTTCTCGTATTATAGGTAGCCATATCATACATTTTTCAATTTCCAGGTTTGGATAGGCCCCACATACATTGTAATGCCCTACCTCGAAACCCACCCTAATAAAGAGCATTACTAGGTAATATTGTCTACTAGAGTAGAGAATAAGGCTGGTTAAAGGTGACCACTCATAGATTTGCATTAACAAGTCTTAAGTACATCGAAGAAGTGCTCGCTATATTTTTTCTAGAGGCTCGAAATACTTAATACTTACGTAATACAATTCCACTGTGGCTATAGGATCAGCTCAGAACACATTACATATATTAAACAATCACAGTCTACAGAACAATTCCACAATATTACAATTATAGACTACAAAAAATACATGTGCTACAAAAAGAATAGATAAAACACTAACACTTATACAACATGATATAAATGAATCAATGGAAAACCTCTACAACTCAAACTCAACTGGATGTTGCAATAGAAAAGATATCCCAAAAGAATCCATTAATCCCAAGCTCAGCAACTACACCTGAAATATCTTGGTCTGAGCTGAGGAATACACACACGGGCCAGTCTAGTTTACAAATCGGTATAAGAACTAAAAGATGAATGAAGGATCAAACTGATACTATCCCTTTCAATATGAAATGGAATCTCAACATGAGAGACTAAACGGGATCTAAGATACAGAATCCCCCTTTTTATATGAAGGGAATGTCATATTCAGAGGTTAACAAAACACAAACATAAGCCCGGAAGATTAATATATAATAGGCGAGGAAGAAACACGAAAGTGGATCTAAACACGACATAAGCATGACTTACCTGAACTTTTTGGTTAGGGTAATCAACACTTGAAAGTGCGTGAAACGATTGGAGGACTCTGAATTCATAGAGAACACAAGGTGAATCACAAATCATGTAATTCACTAATTCATAGAATCACCAAGTCACAAACACTTTAAAAAACAGAATCGTAAAAGTTATGAAACACAAAAATGCTAAAACATAGAATCATATAATCACTGAACTCTTTTAAGAGTTTCAAACCACTAATGAAACCACCACAAACAATAGTGATAATTAGTAAAAGCAAAATCAGTGATAAACAAAAAACCCAAAAACACAGTGTTTGGGTTCAACACAAAGTCGCAAGACGAAGCTGTGCCTGCACGTGTAATTACACAGATTGACGTAAAGCCATAGTCAGTACTACTATTCATGGAGGAGGTACCCTATGTATCATAGAATACCCGAAGGTCTAACACGGACGACTCAAAAGCCAAACATAGACGACTCGTAGGTCCAACATTGATGGCTCAAAGGCCTAACATGGACGGCTCGAAAGCCTAACACGGACAACCCGAAGGTTTACTACTGGCATATTCACAGAATATGTCACAAAATCTGAGATAGTAAACCAAAAAGTGTTAATCGTGTGTCCCATAACACATGTTCTCACTTAACTGTTCACACACTGTAAGTCAGCTTCACACAGAAAAATACAAAAATTTACTAAAAATCACAAAACACTAATTAACATGAAGCATCACAGATGTCACAGGTAAACCACAGAATCACAAACACGGGATGTCAGAAAGAGTCACAGAGTTAACCAATAAAATACAGAGACCACAAGAATCACAAACACATGATGTCACAAAGGATCAGAGAGGTCACCGATAAACACTAAAATATTACTTCAATCAGACGGATATGGGATTGAATATGGCCATATACCGCCACGTCCCATACCATGGGGTTTGCGGAGACATTCGATTGTCAACACGTCTTTTCGAAATGTGAAAATATGTGTATTTATATGTAAGAAAGATATTTGATTAAATAAAACCACTTATAAAACGATTCTATTATTTTATAAACAAGAAATACTTAAAATTTGAAAATATTTTATTTTCAATGAATATACTAATATTAACTAAAATTCGCGAAGGAATGACTCTTACGCATCTTACTATAAATTTTTTTCCCTTTGCTATAGTCAGTTAAAGGTATTCCAGTATCTAAATTTCATTATTTAATTTAAAATTAAACTTTTTTGTTGAATTCCAGTTAACAACGTTATTTTAGATCGTTGAAATTTCCAAGTTGTTACAATCTCTCCCACTCAAAACTTTTCATCCTTTAAAATGAATGGTGTAAAGGATCACACTTCAATATAATTAAAATAAAATAAACAACTTGTGAAAATTTTTAATTAGTTATTTAAGAAAAAGAGTTATAGGATTTCAAAGTCCTAAAATTTTCTGACACTCGAAATTATGAAAAAATATGATCTCCTTTGCGTGGCTCGATCAATTTTTCTTACAATATATATAATAACAAATATAAATCTCATTTCAGTGATGAGACATCTCAAACCATGGGGAAACAATATACAATACATAAGTACGTTTTTCATTTGAGATGCGTGCCTTTTATAATTATTAACAAGCATATATAAGTGATATAACGCAAAAGTGAGAACTAGAGAAAAGAAACGCCGTTAATACCTAGTAAACAATTAGCAACAAGTAAGTGCAAATATATGTAAAGAAAACTCATATATAGCGTAAGCTATACATAACCATAAACAAACATGGAAAAGGCTCATGGAAGAATCATCCATCAATAATATCCATGAAATTTATTCATAATCAATCAATTCACATCATCCAATATTAACATTTAATTATACACACTTTCATTATTATTAATATTAATCTCAAACTAACATTTACCTAGTTTGTTTACAATATATTCATGTCGTTTTTTATCCTCATCAAATTGATTTAAAATACATTTCGTTTGTTTCCAATCGATTAATGCTCACTTATTAACATTCATTTTATTAGTCATTCAATGGATTTATATTAAATTTATTCGCTTTCAATTGATTTCAACTATTTCACATTCATGGTGTCCACATTCACTTATTTGAATTCAATAAATTTACATTCATTTATATCTAACTGGTTACATTTAACCATTTACATTTGTTACACTCACTTTTTGTTACTTTCACTTAATTTCATGTTCAATTTATACCAAGTTCTATTTCAATTTACTCAGTTCATAAATTTTCATCATCTTATTTCACTTATTCATTTCATTAAATTTTTCTTGAGTTAAATTTAAATTCATAGTTAATTTCACTAGCTTGTTTCATTTCTAGATAGTCTATTGAGATTTATCTTCCTTTATACAAATTTATTCCAATTTATAATTACCACTAAAGTCACAACTAAATTTTAAAACATTACTTGTCAAAATTTACTCTTATATTCTACAATAGTTTTCGAGGATAAGGTCTAATTTATTATGTGTTTACTTTCTTAAGTTTATATTCATCTATCAAAATAATATTCTCATTTACTATTCAAATTTTTCTTGTTAAACATTTCTCAACACATTAACCAAGTGTATATCATTTATTATAACAACTTAATTTTCTTCTTTTTAAATGTTTCTAATTTTTTTGAACCAACTTTACATCCTAAATTTTACTTGTATAATATTCCATCACATATTCTTATTAACACTCACACTTTTTATTTCTGTTTAGTTTTATTTATGTTTCAGCATGCCATTGAGTATTATATAAATTTTCTTACACATTTCCTTAGTTGGAATATTTAGCAGTTTATGTTTGTTCCAAAATTTTACTTGTTTTCCAATTTAGAATTATAATTTAACTGTTATTTTAAACATTTAGCTTAATTTCTTAACTTTCAAAATACTACGAATGTTTATGGACCACATACAAAATTTGAAAGGAGAACCTTGTGGGAGGAATGTACTGAATTCAGAGATCTCACCCTAGACCAATGGATTGTGGGGGGTGATTTTAGTGTTAATAGATTCCTGGGAGAGACATCACCTCGGGAAGGTGACTTCTCAGATATGAAGGAATTTAACGAATTTATTTTGACAAATAATTTGATTGAAATACCTTCAAATAATAGATATTTTACGTGGTCTAATGTTAGGGATGTACCTTCTTTTACTTTACTAGATAGATTTTTTTTCAGTAATGAGATTGAGGATAGATTTTCATTTTGTAAAGTAAAAGGTTTTCCTATTCTGCATTCGGTTAATTGTCCAATTATTCTTTCATGTGAGTCTAGCTTCACCATTAATAATGGCTTTGAATTTGAGAAAACGTGGTTACTAGATGCTAGATTTTCTAATTTGGTTGCTTTTTCATGGAATTCCCTGTTTTATATTAACAATATGTATGATGGAAATTCTGCTAAGATTTTTGTCTTGAAGTTAGGCAAACTTAGAGTTTTTCTTAAACTTTGGAACAAATTTGTTTTTGGTAGTGTTGGAAATAGGAATGATAAGATTATGCGTGAGATGTTTGATTTAGATAAGATTAGTGAGAACAGACCGCTTAGTCCTAATGAGCGGGATAAACTATCTAGTCTTAAGAACGGTCTTGAGTTGCTTCTTGAGAAAGAAGAAGTCATGTGGAAATAAAGAGCTTGTGTACAGTGGATAAAAGAGGGGGATAATAACATGAAGTTTTTTCATAGTGTGGCAAATGAAAAAATATGTAACATTGTATACCTTATATTTTTGTGGATGATATAGAATTATGTGTTCAAAAAGATTTAAATGAAGATTTTACTAAATATTATAGGTAGATATTTGGAACTAAGATTAATAGGAGGATTATTGTTAGATGGAATGATATTTATACATCTTATTCTAAGATCGATTTAGTAGACTTAGACAAGCCTTTCACAGAACAGGAGATTTGGAAGGCTATTAGTGATATGCCTAGTGACAAAACCCTGGGCCGGATGGTTTTTCTATTCTTTTTATAAACAATTTTAGGATGTCCTAAATATGATATTATAAACTTATTCAATGATTTTTATAATGGAAATTTACAGATTGGTAGATTTAATTTTGCAAATGTAATACTCATTCATAAGAAATTAGGAGCTAATAAACTTAAAGAATTTAGACCTGTTTCGCTAATCAACTATTTAGTTAAAATTATTACTAAGGTACTGGCTAATAGACTTAGTCTAAAGATAAATGATCTTATTGATTGTTCTCATATGCATTTATAAAGGGTAGAAACAGGAGGGATGGTGTAGTCGCTGTCCAAGAATATATCAGTTTGTGTAGTAAGAATAATTTTCCATGTATTATTATAAAAATCGATTTTGAAAAGGCTTTTAATTCAGTTAATTGGGATTTTATTAGTGATGTATTATTAGCTAGGGGTTTAGTATGAGGTGAGTAAATTGGATCATATTATTACTCAAATTTTGTTGTTCTAATATAGTAGTAAATGAGGTGGTGGGGAATAAAATACAGTCTAAGAGAGGTCTTAGACAAGGGGATCCTTTATCGCCTCTCTTATTTAATCTCGTTGTTGATATTTTCACTGAGATTATTAAGAGAGCGGTGGGAAATGGAGTTTTTGCAGATAACGGGGTTTTTAATAATGAATTAAATATACTTCAATTTTCTAACGATATTCTTCTATTTTCCTCTAATTTACCCAAACATATTACAGCTTTGAAATTTATCCTGTATTGTTTTGAGATGCTTTCCGGGCTTAGAATTAATTTTGATAAAAGTTTAGTTATGGTGTTAAATGATTTTGATAGGATTGAAAATCAAGTGGCTAATACACTAAATTGTTCAATTATGAATTTTCCTTTTATTTATTTGGGTTTTATGATTAGACCATCTAAACTAAAACATAATTATTGGTTTATTATTATTGATAAGATTAATAATAGACTCTCTAGCTAGAATAACAAATTTTAATCTAGAGTTGGTAGATTAGTTCTTATTAACTCGGCATTATCTACTATTCCTACATGTTGAATGACTATGCATCGACTACCTAATTGGGTAATCGATAAAATTGATAGGACTAGGAGAAATTTTCTTTGGAGTGGAGAAAATATTTGCAGTGGATATAAGTGTTTAGTCAATTAGGAAATTGTTTGTAGACCTAAGAAGGATGGGGGTCCATGGGTTAATAACTTACATAATTTTAATTCTTCTTTGTTAGCAAAATGGTTATGGAAATTTAGAAATTCTGATGTGTACGCAGTTTGGAAGCAAATAGTATCTAAATTTTATTATGATAGGGGTAGAATTATATTTGATACTAATTATATTTGGACTGATAGATTATCCTCTTTTTGATTTCCATTTTGAAATGTTTTGATTTCTTTAATGTAGGATTTAATTTGACTGTTCGTTTAGGTGTAATACATTCTTTTGGCATGATTCTTGGATTTCTAGATTGCCCCTTAAAACTTATTTTAAAGAACTATTTGAGATTGCTTCTTTAAAAATACCTTGGTTAAGGAAGTTTATAGGGGGAATTCAAATCCTTCGTGGGAATTTACGTTTAAGGATATTTTAGATGGATTAGTGTTCAGACAAATTACTTTGCTACGAGCGAAGTTGTCATTATGTCAAATTGATAATAATATAGATAGTATTTACTAGGGCCTTGATAAGAGTCAAAAGTACACTTCTAAATCCACATATTTTTTTTTAATTATATAGGCATCTCTGCTCTGAAATTCAAGTTTATTTGGGAGGCTAATGCTTTAGACTTGATTTTAACCTTAAAAATAGATATGTACTTGATACTTTAGTAACTATTACTTGTTGGTTTATTTGTTTTGATAGAAATCAGAGATTGTTTCGTTCAAATTATACTAATATGGATAATTTAATTATTAAGATTGTTTCTTTCTGTCTGGAGTGGATGTCTAACCCTTATTATAAGATGATGAAGGACACTAGGTTTGACAGATGTCTAGTTAAGGTTAGGAATAACTTTTATATGCTTACTAGGATAGCTAAGCATTTTAGTCATAATAGAATATGTATTTGCTATTGATAAGGGATAGCTGTTTTAATGGTTTTATTGTTGTTTCCTTTTATTATATGTTATTCCTTCCACACATATAGGTGTCTATATATACATTGTGTGTGTGTGTGTATATGTGTGTGCGTGTGTGTTGTTAGCTGACTCTTGTTTAGTCTTACTTCAGGTTACATGTTGGTTGTTTGTTGATGAGGAGCTTACTAGAGACCAGATCTAAAGTTTTACTTTCTGTTATTATGTTGTATGGTTTATCATGTATATTATGGAGTGACCATTGTATTTGTAGGAGTAGATATAGTTCATAATCGGGGGGTGGCCATGCCGGAACTCATCCATCTACATTCTAGACTTATGGTCATAATCTGAGTTGTCTGTATACATCTGGTTACCTGCCAGGCATGTTGGCAGCTATTGTATATTCTTTTTTACAAATATATGTGTGCTCCCTTATTTTTAGAGGATCACACATTTTTCGATTCATTCAAAAAAGAAAAAAAGAATTTCATTTGATTTTTAGAATCAAAATTTTTCTAGTTTACAAAATTTGAAAATCAAATACTTGGTTCCATATCAAACCATTTTGAAATAATCTATATACTTGTATCGTTTATATGTCAAACCATACTTTGGATTTTTAGTATAAACCGTTTGAATTAAGTTATTTAAAATTTATATCTTTGATTGTCAAATTATACTTTAGGAATTTTAAACCAAAACCTATTTATCAGAACAATTTCATATTAATGCTACTAAGTGGCCTCCCCATTTTGAGACTTGAAAATGAATACTATGACGATCGCCCTACATTTCTGACACCTAAAAAGTGTACTATGTTGGTGCTCGACCAATGTAAGGTGATCATCAAAGTTAAAGAAAATAAAAAAAAACCAAGAAACCTGTCGTATATCGCACAACAAATGGAAATATAATAGTAACACATAACATATACAAAATAAGCAAGACAGTAAAACCTGATAACGAACCTTAAACATCAGAACTATAGATCCAAAATACAACATAATTGAAATAGAGCCACATGGAGATAAGTAAAAACAAAATTTCTCTAAAAAACACTATTAAACCCTAAGTTTGCGAACAACAAAAATAAATAGGGTAGATGAAAGTAATATGTAAGGTAGCCTTATGCTCACCCCCGATCAGTTACATGAGCAAGCCTGACTTGTCTCTCATCTCTTCATTTAAGAGAAACCAGAGTAATAAGAAGCAATGCATAAAACTCTAGGTTAGACAAAGTCTGGTGTGAGAGATAGTAATCTCAAATACTAGTAAGGTAGCACAGTAGATATCAAGAGTCATATCTAACTTGTCCTTGCATCCAAAGAGTTAACATATGTAATAATATACTCTACCCTAAGTTTACCATGCAATTTGTATAAAAAAAACTGTGTATATGATAAAGTAATATCACAAAACCAGGCATAAACATCTATCCTCACATTCACTCGTCAATGAATTGAGTGTACAATACTCAAAAATTTGGTTACTATATCCATCGAGGCGCTGGCAGGTCCTACCGCAACGGACTCCACCATATTATCGCTACGTCCTATCATAATGGACTATAGCAGATAACCCTTCCCAATCCAAAATGCAATAGGCTCTGGGGTCCAAGTCAATCAGTCCAAGCTACAACTAGTTCAAATTTGTCCTTGTGCCTCTTCCTTAAAGTTATACCAAAATCATGAGTACCAATGACAACTTTGCACATGTTCTTCCCCGCAACAGAATCCGCCTCTAGGTTGTCTATACAACTCTCGACTGAAATCGATATATTTTAAGGACAATCCCAACATTCACCATAGGGCATCATCATGTCCTTCATCCACCTTAGACATCCACATGAGTACGATCGCTTGTCATTCAATCTGCATCTTAGGTTTAGCTCAACGTATCGGAGTTGTATGTCAAAGAGTTGGAGTCTCCAACGAAGCACGTTGCCATGCAGTTTGCTACATCTTGAGTTACGAACAATATGTCACCATTGAACGCTGGAAGGTACCCATACCCTTTCTCTTAGGGGTCATTTGACCTAATTCCATTTGGGTTAGGATCCGTGCATCTGATCTTAGTCGATGTGTCAGGAATGATGATTCAGATCCAATCCAGTTTACTATGCTTGGTATACCGATTCAGATCCAATCTGGTTTAGAATTCTTGAGATCAATGTGTTTGTTATACCAATCTGATTTCCTCCCTTCGACCCAACCGATTCGAAGATCTCCCTCCAAGTTGATCTGAGACCAAGTGCCTCATGCTAGCTTAAAGTTTAACATTTTAGCCAATCCAAAGCCGAAACACCATGTATGTCTGGTAAAAAGTCATTTATTGATCCATAATATTTAATGCCATAACTCGATCACCCAAACTCTAATCGACTTGAAACTTGTTAGGTAGTCGCCGGACCTTCCTTATTGTCCTATAGAACTCCCATACCGATCCAAGTAAATAATTCGGAGGTATTCCAATCCCTATCTTTGAAACCACCACATGCTTCTTATTCATAATCTGCCATTCGTTTGCCATTTACATCCATTCAAGCATTCCTATAGAAAGTATCTAACGTGAAAGATATGCTCAAACAACATTTAAATCAAAGCATCAAACTAGGGAGGTAGCATATGTTCGTAAGGTAATTTAGGGAAACCCCTTAAATTCTCGGTTTAACAAACATGATCTAAATTGCCCAAGCTTATATATATATGTGTGTAATTACATAATTAAATATGATTTATGAGCATTTTTCCATATTTTTAAGAGTTGATTATAGTCTAACACACCCTAGTTAGTAAGCAAGAGGACTAATCACTAACCTTAACCTTCAAAGCCTTATTAGATCCAAATGAATGACGATTTTCATATATTCCTAGGTGCTTGCAATAGTTTTCTTTTGATCTGATGTTGATTTATGTTAATCCTTTACTAATGACGAAGTTTGGCTAATTAGGTTTTAATGGAATATTTGAGAGGTGGATGTTAGGGAATGCAGAATGGATCGCTAAGGCAAAACTAACACTAGAGGGGGAGGGGAGTTAAATAGTGTTTTGAAGGATTTTAAGAAAATCTAAAAATTATAGATCTACTATATGAATCATGTTAGGGATTGCAGAATGGATCGTTAAGGCAAAACTAACACTAGATGGGGGGGGGGGGAGGTGAATAGTGTTTTTGAGAAATTTAACAAAATCTAAAATTAATATGATCTACTATATGAATCACACACCACAGAGACATTCACAAAAACAAAATCAAACACAAACACAAAATAAAAAATAAAATGCAAAAAAGGAAAGAACACCCCTGATTTTATACTGGTTCGGATTACTCCTAAGTCTAGTCCCACGCAACGCTGGATTGCACAGAGTTTTATTACTATATCAATATCCAATACAACACCCTTGATTTTACAGCCACAAGGTTACCACCGATTCCAAACACCCTTGATCAAGTATATTCCCCTTGATCTCCTGGCTACAAGGTTAACACCGCTCTGTTTCCTTAGTTTCAAGGATACAAGGAACACACCTTTTCCTAAACACTACCCAAACAATTGCAACAACCTTATAACTCTTCAGTAGCACTTCGATTCAGAGAGTAATGAGTAGAGAGTGAAAAGAGAAAATGTTTTCTATAAATATAATTGAATTCGGCAAAGTATAAGTGTACAAATCATAAAAATATGAAATATTAATGGTGTAATGAAAGAGGATGACGATGGAGAAGAAGAATGATGAAAAAAATTCGAAATCAGCCCCTATTTATAAGATTTGAAAGGTTGCAATGCTTCTGCAATGTTACAAATAGTGAAAAGACACTTTCTTTCAAAATAAAAAATATGACAGTTATATGTCGACATATCCCTTTGTAAAATTAATTGAGCATTTTTGAAGTGTTTTAATATATACCTAATTCTGGAAATTCTTGAATTAAAACATAGTGTTATAAATAAGTATTGTAAAGTATAAAATCATATGAAAACATAAATATAAAATATATGATCGTATTTATAAAATTATATAGTTTAAAACTATATAAATGTAAAGTATTTAAAAGTATATAATTATATAAATATATAAAAACCTTATAGATTAAAACTTGAGTCTAAAATCAAAAGTAAAATAGAAAAACTTAATAAAGAGTGAAGATATAATTTGAAAATAAAATTTGAAGTTTGAAAATCAAGAATTGAAAAACAGAATTTGAATTTGAATTTAAACCTAGAGTGCTATTTAGAGTCATACATAAATTTGACTTTATTACTATATTTATCTTGAACTCTTGAAATCTTGATTACTCATGAGTCTTGAATCATCTCTGAATTCTTAATCTCTAGAAGCTCTTAAACCGTACAATCTTCAATATTAATTCCTATATACGAATCTTGCATATGTATATATATTCTAGATAAAGGTTTTAGTATATATATTTTATAACCAATTAATACTGAAATAAGGTTGTGTCATCAAAACTCCATTCTCTAACAATCTTCCCCTTTTTGATGATGACAACCTTAGTTTATAAAATATTATACCTGTACATAACTGTTGATGATGATCCTTCTAATACTTCCCCTATCCATATGAATCTTATAAACTAAGTCTATATTTTATAATTTCTCACCATTTGGCATTATAAAAAAGGAATCATAAAAATACTCCCCCTAAATTCTATAACTATTTAAATTATTACTATACTAAAGTAAAGTACTCCCCCATAATCCTAAATATATCTATATAATCCTTATACAAAAAAAATACTCCCCCTAAATTCTTGCTTATATAACAAAGTAATAGAGTACTTATGATTAAAAAAAAACAAGCATTATATTAAACTTAGTTTTTATAAGCGATATTATACGAAATATTGTAAACGCAATACATCAAGTGAACGTAAAGGAACGGAGATAAAGAAATGCCTAAATTCTAATTATTTTTGACGATGGGAGACTTATGGATTGGACAATTTGGTTAATGGAGACAAAAATCCCCATTTCATTCAATCACATTTCCATTTTGATCGAACAAGACTTCTCCCACACATACGACTTGATCTTCTTTTGTAACTTCTTGTTGATTCTCCTTAGGTTCCACTTCCTCCATTATTTGTTCCTCTTCCTCTTCTGGTTCCTCCTCTTCTTCCATGGCTTGATTATCATCTTCGATGATAATTGGATTTGCTTGGTTATCCATTACGAACTTAAGAAGACTCCTTATCATTTTTCCTTGTATATTTTGTTCTTGGTTCATCCAAAATTAAGGCACTTGTATTTTAGCAAGCATTTGAAGAGTATATTCCATTTTTTCTTCAATTTTGATGAAACGTGATAAGGTAGAACGTTGAAAAGGACCTTCAGATGGTCCAGCGGATGATTCAGGATTGATTTGAGTGTTAAAATTGGTGGAGGCATTGTTTATTTTAGTTTAGAATTTTTAGAGAAGTGAAATGAGAAAATAAAGAACAAAATTCGAAGTGGAGAGTTTAAATGGTTATTTTAACTAACTTTTGGTGGGAATTAATTATAAAAATCTGGCAGTTATATGTCAACATAGTGACATATGTATGTCGACATAATTGTATTTTTCATTTTATTTTTCTTATTTTTTAATTTTATTCTTATATATACTTATATATTTAATCATTCTAATTAACTTAGAGAACATATGCTAATTCTCTTCGAAATTTAGTAAATGTTGCTTCGTTTAATGGTTTTGTTAATATATGTGCTATGTGTTTATCTGTTTCTATAAATACGAGTGAAATTTTCTCTATACTTACGTTATCTCTTAGAAAATGATGCTGTATATCAATATGTTTAATTCTTGAATGATGAGTTGGATTTTTAGATATATTTATAGCGCTTGTATTATCGTAGTATATTGGCGATTTGTTTATATGTAATCCAAAATTATCTAGAGTTTGTTGCATATATATTACTTGTGAACAAGCAAAGTAGCAGAGATATATTCTGCTTCAGTTGTTGACAAAGATACAATATTTTGATTTTTACTAAACCATGAGACTAGTGAATATCCTAAGAAATGACATTACCCACCGATACTTTTATGATCGAATTTACGTCCCGTATAATCAGCGTCACAATAAGAAACTAAGTTGAATGAATCATCCTTAGAATAAAATCCAAAGTCTGATGTATGCTTCACATGCCTTAGAATGCATTTTACGGATTTTAAATGTGTTTCCTTAGGTTGCGATTGATATCTTGCATAGAGACATAGACTATGCATTATGTCTGGTCTACTAGCGGTTATGTATAATAGTGATCCTATCATTCTTCTGTATAATTTTTTATCAACATCTTTAGACGTACCGTCTTGACTTAATGCTATATTAGTCGCCATCGGTGTTGGTCTCCCATTAGTTGTTAGATTATATATATTAATTAGACCTCTTGTGTATTTTTCTTGATTAATAAATATTCCGTTCTTTAATTGACGAATTTGTAAGCCTAAAAAGAACATTAGTTCTTCCATATGAGTCATCTCAAATTCTTGGGTCATTATATCTGAAAATTCTTCATTCATCTTATCGTTTGTTAATCCGGAAATTATATCGTCAACATATATTTGTACTAATTGTATATCTTTACTATTCTTCCTAATAAACAAGGTATTATCTATTTTTCCTATTTTGAAGTTGGGTTGTAATAAATAATTTCTTAACAAATCATACCAAGCCATAGGAGCCTGTTTTAATCCATATAATGCTTTCTTTAACTTATATACGTGATTTGGTGATTTTTCATCTTCAAATAGAGGTGGTTGCTCTACGTATACATCTTCTTCAACAAATCCGTTTAGAAAAGCACTTTTAACATGCATTTGATATAATTTGAAATTATTATGGTTTGCAAAGGCTAGTAAAATCCAAATAGCTTCTACCCTTGCTACGAGGGCAAAATTTTCATCGTAATCTATTCCATCTTCTTGAGTATAACCTTGTGCCACTAGTCGTGCCTTATTTCTTTTGACCTCACCGTGTTCATTCATTTTGTTTTTATAAACCCACTTAGTTCCTATTATAGTCTTATCCTATGGTCTAGGAACAAGTTCCCATACGTCATTCTAGTAAACTGATTCAGTTCTTCTTGCATGGTAATTGTCCATGAATCATCAGAAGATGCTTCCTTTGGATTCTTAGGTTCAATTGTTGAAATAAATGCAGTATTACTCATATTATTTAATTGATTACGGGTTCTAATGACGGATTCAATATCTCCTAAGATATTTTCTATAGGGTGGTCTCTAAGTAATCTAATTTGTCTATTTGGTTGACTATCTTCATGATTTGTTTCATTAATTTCGTTTTCACATTCATCTTCATTGTTTTGTGCTATACTTTTATAATTTTCTTCAAATGATACGTTTAAGGTTTCTTCTATAGTATTGAAAACTCTATATGCTTTACTTCACTCTAAATATCCAATAAATATTCCTTTATCGGATTTCGAGTCAAATTTATCCAAATTTTCTTTAGTATTAAGTATTAAACATTTACTTCCAAATATTTTAAAGTATGACACTTTTGGTTATTTATTATACAAAAGTTCATACGGAGTTTTATGAGTTAAGGGTCTAATTGAATTTCTATTTAAAATATAACAAGCTGTTGCAACTGCCTCAGCCCAAAAATTTCTTGGTAAATTACTATCAGATAACATAGTTCTCGCACACTCTTGTATCGTCCTATTTTTACGTTCAACTACTCCATTTTGTTAAGGGGTTATGGGAACAAAAAAATGTGGATTATTCGCTTTTTATTACAAAAAATTTCAAAATTTTCGTTTTTGAATTTTTTGCCATGGTCTCTACATATAGTTTTTTTTAAAGCATAATAAATTTTGAATTCATTTAGAAAAAGTTTTAAATTGATCAAAAACATCACTTTTATTTTTTAGAAACAAAGTCCAAGTAAATCTAGAAAAATCATTGACTATTACGTAAACATATCTATTATGATTTATCGATTGGGTTTGAGATGGACCAAATAAATCCATGTGAATTAATTCTACTGGTTTCGAGGTTGTAATTTCCTCTTTTGATTTAAATGAACTTCTTTTTAATTTTTCAAATTGACAAGCATCATATAAATTATTAACTTTAAATTTCATTTTGGGTAATCCTCTAATTGAATCTAATTTAGAAATCCTATAGATGTGTCTGTAATTTATATGACAAAATCTCTAATACCATATACAGAGGTCACTTGTATTGTCCATAAGACATAGATTATCGTTGGAGATTTTCATACTCAATATATAGATATTTTTCTTTCTATCTCCTTTGGATATTACTTCTGAATTCCTACCTTCTATAAAACATTTATCTTTTTCAAAGTTTATTTTATAACCCTTATCGCAAAGTTGACTAATACTTAGTAAATTGTGTATTAGATTCTTAACTAATAAAACATCAGAAATAGTAGGAGTTTCAGAATTATCAACATTGCCGATCCCAATAATGTATCCTTTAAGTTATCTCCGAAGTTCACCATTCCACCATCTTCATATATCAGATTATTGAGTAATTCAGGATTTCCCATCATATGTCTCGAATAGCCACTATCCAGTATCCATTTGTCCTCTTTGATTTTCACCAATTGCTTTCCAGAATCTGAATTCTCAACAGCCATGTAACATAGTAGTTCTGAATTTTAATTTTGAACAGTCACCGTTTCAGAATTTGAATTTTCAATAGCCACCATTTCAGAATTTGAATTTCCAACAGCCACTTTACCCGTCTTTTCAACTTTTGAATTTTAAAAAGCCATATGATGCATCTTTTCCTGTATTGAACACTTTTCAGTAGATCACTTGACTTTTTAACACGATTATATGCAAACTCTTTCAACATTGATACAATGCATGAATTGACGCTAATGTTAACAATTTTTTCAAAATTTGCCATTTAAAAATTTTCAAAAATCAGATTATGAACTTTTAGAAAGACCTTGCTCTGATACCAATTGTTAGGGAATGCGAAATGGATCGTTAAGGAAAAACTAACACTAAAAGGGGGTGAATAGTGTTTTTGAGAAATTTAACAAAATTTAAAACTACTACTATCAGAATCACACACCACAGAGATAGTCTTAGATACAAAATCAAATGCAAACACAAAGATAAAAAATAAAATGCAGAAAAGGAAATAACCCACTAGATTTTATACTGGTTTCGGATTACTCCTACGTCCAGTCCCACGCAACGTTGGATTGCGCAGTGTTTTATTAGTATATTACTATCCAAGTACAACACCCTTGATTTCATGGCCACAAGGTTACCACCGATTCCAAACACCCTTGATCAAGTATATTCCCATCTATTTCCCCGCTACAAGGTTAACACCGCTCCGTTTCCTTGATTTCAAGGAACACACCTTTTTCTAAACACTACCCAAACAATCACAATAGTCCTATAACCCTTCAATAGAAATTCGATTCCGAGAGTAATGAGTAGAGAGTTAGAAGAGAAGAAGTTTTATATAAATATAATTAAATTCGGTAGAGTATAAGTGTAGAAATCATAAAAATATGAAATATTAATGGTGTAATGAAAGAGGATGAAGATTGAGAAGAAGAATGATGGAAAAAAATCGAAATCAGCCCCTATTTATAAGACTTGAAAGGTTGCAACACTTCTGGAATGTTACAAATAGTGAAAAGACACTTCCATTCAAAATAAAAAATATGACAATTATATGTCGACATGCCCAATAATGTATGTCGACATATCCCTTTGTAAAATTGAAGTTTGAGCATTTTGAAGTGTTTTAATATATATATATATATATATATATATATATATATATAACACTCTAGAAATTCTTGAATTAAAACATAATGTTATAAGTATTGTAAAGTATAAAATCATATGAGAACATAAATATAAAATATATGATCATATTTATAAAATTATAAAGTTAAAACTATATAAATATAAAGTATATAAAAGTATATAATTATATAAATATATAAAAAAATTGTAGATTAAAACTTGAGGCTAAAATCAAAAGTAAAATAGAGAAACTTAATAAAGATTGAAGATAGAATTTGAAAATAAATTTTGAAGTCTGAAAACCAGAATTGAAAAACAAAATTTGAATTTGAATTTAAACCTAGAGTGCTATTCAGAGTCTTACATAAACTAGACTCTATTACTGTATTTATCTTGAACTCTTGAAATCTTGATTACTCATGAGTATTGAATCATCTCTGAATTCTGAATCTCTAAAAGCTCTTAAACTGTACAGTCTTCAGTATTTATTCCTGTATACAAATTCTGCATATGTATATATATATATATATATATATTCTGGATAAAGGTGTTAATATATTTTTTATAATCATTTATTATTGAAATAAGGTTGTTGTCATCAAAACTCCATTCTCCAACAGTGGGAACCACCAATGGAGTCAGAATCTATTATGAAAGTTGCGTAATGATTAGGGAATGAATCCTCTACCCACTTTAGCGCCCACTAACCCTCATCCCGAACTATGACTTAGACCCACCCTGTAATGAACTTCTTTACCAATTAAGCTTCCTAAACCTCTTCAAAACCTTAATTCAACCATTTCTCTTAAACCATTAGTTCTCTTAATGTAACTATCTACTAAATGGTAAACCATCATCCAGTTCAAAAGGAAGTGGTTTCAGGACCTGGTTCCTTCCCAATCAAAAGTTATAGGCAAAATAAGATTCTTAAATGGAAAAACGATAAAAATCGATTTTTTTGTATAGGTAAGAAATGACCCTAATAATCTTTTTTTTCGTAGAATCGTACAACCTCATATGCGAATAATATATATATTCTATAGTTCTCTGATATGTAAAATACTAATCATTACATTTTCCTCCCTTTTAGAAATTTCTCCTTCGAAATTCCTAAACAAATTGACATGATTATCCTTTATACCTATTAATCATATTTACACATCAAAAATCAGATATGCATACATGGTAACCAAGATAGAAAAGAACCAATCTAAGTATATCCTAGCATTGCAAGATGTTACACAATTGAAAATTGATGATTTTGTTCATGAAAATAAGAGCGATAAGCCAAAATCTTATGCATAAGAATTCTGGATATGACATCATCATATTCTCCTCGGTCTCCCAAGTGCAATCGCTCCCATTATCACCCTACTGGGCTTTGATAAACTTCACTATCTTCCTAAGTCGTTTCTATCATACCCTATGATACTTGTCGGCTTGCAAGTTCCAACAACTTCCGGTTCCACTTCAATATCAACAGAAATATCTACCATGATAGTTACATTGGAATCATGTACAAACTTATTTAAGTGAGAAAAGTGAAACAATCTGTGCCACCCAGCCATCTTTTGAGGTAAATCGACTCTATAGGCCAAGCTCCTAATCTGTTCAAGAATGGAAAGGGACCAACGTACCTTGGTGTAAACTTCCTTTTCCTAACAAGTCACACTCTTCAAGAGAGAGAGATCTTAACAAATATTAAGTCATCATTGGAGAACTCCAAGTCACTACACATCTCCTATTTACAAAGTTTCTTTTGTCTATCCTAAGCAGTTTTCATTCATTTTCGACTGGTTTCAATCTTCCCAGATGTCTCTCTAGCTATACCTAGACTAAGCAACAATTTTACGCTTTCTTTTGGTGTTGTATGACCTATCATACAAATGTTCTACAGCGCCATGCCTATGCTAGACTGGTAACTATTATAGTATGCAAACTCCATAAAATGAAAATGATCATCCTATGAACCTCTGAAATCCAAGATGCGGGCTTGCAAGAGATCTTCTAATGTACGATTCATCCTTTCGATCTGAACATCATTTTGAGGATGATATGTTATGCTAAGGTGTAGTTCAGACCTTAAAGCTTCCTTTTAGCTTTTCTGAAACTTACTAGTAAAGAATGGGTCTCGATCACTCACAATGCCTTTTGGTACTACATGGAATAATACAAAAAAATTCATATACAATTGACCAATTTTGCCATCGTTCTATTTGACTTGACATCTATAAATATAACACTCTTGGCCAATCGATCCGTGTTGACCTAAATGCTACCATTCCATGCCAGAGTCCTTGGAAAAACACCAATGTAACCCATCGAGATTTCCCACTATTTCCATTTAGGAACTTCTTGTGGTTGTAGAAAACCACAAAGCTTCTTCTGCTCGGCTTTAATGAGTTGACAATTCATGCACTCAGAGATAAATGTCCCAATATCCTTCTTTATGCCTTCCTGACAATAGGTTTGCTTCATATCGTGGTGCATGTTATTACCATCCAGATGTATGACTTACTTTGAGTGATGAAGCTCCCGAAATACGCCATCTCTTAGCCCATCGATGTATTGTTCCATCGACCTTCCATTCTTCCCAGAGCCAACCATCATGGTCGAGTTTGTACACATTTAAACGATTAGGTTAAACCCTATTCTCCACCTTGATAGCGATCTCAACCACTATAGGAACACTCTCTAACCAGAGCCAATCCGGATTATCAATGAACGCCTCTAAGTCAGAATCCAAGCTTAAGAAGCGGTGCTTAAGCTCAATGACCTCCTTCCGACATACAGTAGATGTGCGAAAGCATTCCAATGGGCACATGCTGAAGGACCCGACCTGCTCGAAATATTCATCGTAGGGTTTTCCTTAGACGAAAGTTTGGTAAGGTCCTTGATTGAATCCTTTGCAGATAACTTAAATACAAGTTGGAGCATTGTAAATGATACAGTAGTTTTGCTTCCACGATCCACTGAGACCCAACCTTTACTCGCATAGATTACCTCCCTTCCAACCCACTATAAGGTGCAAAAAAATCATAAGGTTTGAGTGATAGAGTTATTATTCATTTTCAACTGGGGATATTATTACAATGACGAACACGGGGTCAAGCACATGTCCTATCACAATCTCATCCTTAAGAATAAATTGAGGGGTGCAGAATTCATGGTCCGTAGGCGAGGATGTAAAGTATCAAAATTTTGCTATAAAATACAAATGAGCGGTTGGATCAAAATGATCCCGAGGTGGATATTGTTGCGATGCAATTTAAGCTGATACATGGGTGGTCCACGATAGTTAGTCATCTCCCCAGTTGGATCAGGCAAGATCCACGATTGAAAATTAAATGTAAATAGAAATGGAACTTCTAGGATAGCAGAGACACTTCGGACTGAGGCGGTCGTTTCTACCAAGATTCCAAAAGTTCCCACAACTAGTAGGGGAGGTGGGAAGCAAGAATGGATTAAACTGGGGAAATGATCGGTTTTCCCTCCAATCGGATCAGGGAAAATCCATGTTGGAATGTGGAACGATTGTAGAAAATGAGTTTGCCAGGATTTACTGGTAAAATCTTTTTTTCTCGGTTCATTCCACTTATGGGAAAATTAGTGCATAGAGCGGATCGGTCCACTTGGATCAGAAGAAATCCACGCTGCAACGTGGTTCGATCACAGAATGCGAGTTTGCCCGAATTTGCTTGTAAAAATAGCTATGCCCAGATTTTACCACTTAGTGCCAAATTCATGCGCAGAGTGGATAGGCCTGATGGGATTATGAGAAATCCACGGCTGGTACATAGACCGATCACAGAAATTAATTGCGTATTTTTTTAGCAAAACTGGTTATGCCTGGATTTTACCAAACCAAAGCGAATCAAGCAAAAACCAAGCTGAAACGTGGGTTGATCACTGAAATCTACTTACGTGGATTTTGTGCCATTTGCCCATATTTACCAGACCTGACCGGATCAGGAAAAAACTGTGATGACCGCCCATAACCCCTGCACTAAACAAGATGAATAATGCGCTGAAAGGTGTGTCAAGCAGCTATGAACGATCATCAAGGTATGATAACACGAGCGAAACCTATCGCATAACTCACAGCGCAAGGGTAAAGTATAATAGAACATATATAATAGGTAGAAGTAGTGGAGCATCACATAGTGGAAATATAAACTTTCATATCATCCTGAAAATCTCCATACAACTTTGGAATACATTTTAGAAGTCTGTACATGAAGCCTCAGTACATAACCCTTAGGGAATGCATTAAATAGAACAACAGTGGAAACACCCAATATGTATAGTAGTAAAAATAATACGTAAGCCTCCAGCTCATCTTTGACCAGCATCTCTGTACACTAAGATCAACCATCTACAACCTGCTACTCAGTATGCCCATCCACAACACAATAGATGATCAACCCAAAGTAATAAGAGGAAACATAAAACCTTGAGTCAGACAACATCTTAGTGAGCGATATAATTGTTATCTATCATCATCATTGAAGTGTATGAGAATTGGTAGATAAATCAACCAAATCTACCAACATCGCCAGAGAAGAAACCTCAAATTTGTCTTCCCCACATCCGACTGTGATAGCCTTTAAAACAACCAGAAGCATACAAGCAGTAGTAATCATAGAAACTAGTTTAATTCCTACATAAACCGCCCTAATCGAGATCAACATCCCTTAAGCACAAGCCACGAAGGCCGAAACCAACATCAGACAAGCACTCAAGAGATATCTTCTTCGACGTCGAATAATTTACGTAGGAAGGTGCAAGCAAAGAAGACAATCATCCATGACTCTAACTATCACCGCCAAATCCTACTTCGAAACCATCGCTAATCGTGTGCGACCAACCTTGCCATATGTCTAGAGCTAATAGTAACCCCGGTTCTAGCCAGACTATTGCACGTCCAACATATATTTTCCTCCCAGAGACAACTAGGCCCATCCAATGAGTCCAGGGTACTCGACCAGCACCCTTCCAGTCTTTTAAACGTCTCTATTGCACCCTTGCTTTGAGTTCTCTAGAACCTACGACAACAATAATCTCTCAGCCTTCAATATCTCTAGTCGTCCTCTTGATGGCTATTCATAGCTCAAGCAACATTCTCGATCAACCATTATCCATCAACTCACAACCTTTGAGTTATCATCTCATTCGTTGCATTACACTGATCTTTACTATGCTTTAGACACTCCTCATTGAATTCACATCGAAGCTAGAACCATTGTCAACTCAAAAACAAGCTTCGTTTGGTCGATACTGCATTTCATAGCATTGCCAGCTTTTTCGCTTGGCCACATTCTGAAAACAGCCTTTTGCAGGGCTTCTGAAATGCTATTATATCTCCTAGTTCAATTCTGCATCATTCTAGTGTGAAAAACTAAGTAAAACACCCAAAATCCTTTCACAACATTTTTGGAATGCTATCATTGCTTCTGGACGATCCATCTACCCCTAAGGATCATTTGCACTTAAAACATCTTTTATAGCATTTCAAGAGCGCTATCATAGCTTCTGAGCGATCCAACCACCCTTTTGGATTGTTTGCGCTTCATGACCTTCCTACAGCGTTTGTCCAAACGCTATCTAAAGCCAGCGGTCCATCCACTTTGCCAGACCAAGAAAAATGTCATGTACCATCACATTTACAAGGCCGATCCACACCTTTTTGGCATGCGCGATCCATGCTAGGATCATGGCCGATCCATCGACCTACCGCAGCGTTTCCCAAATGCTGTAAATTCTAGATTTTGCCAGAAATTTCAGCTTTTGCCAGATTCATGAAAACTTGCTCGATCCATTATTTTTTCATGTCGATTCAACGATTTTTGGTCACCGATCCATACAAGGATTTGTACTCGATCCAAATCGCTAAACCAAATCTTTAATGTGACCACTCTACGGAGTGGGAAACATCATTTCATTTCCAGTGAAACCGATCCCAGCACCTGATTCGATCTGAGTCAAAAGTTATGCTCTGTACAAAACTGAAAGGGGCAAAATGATCACAAATAAAAATCGTGGACATGTCTCACATCCAAATGAACAACATATCAATATATGAGAATCATCCAATCCTCAGGGAACAAAGTAAAAATATTGTACGATCCTCTAATACGTAAAATGCGGGCTGTTATATTCTCGCCCTTTAGGAATTTCGCCCCCGAAATCCCAACATACATAAGCAACCAAACAGTTCCTCATGCCTATCGTCCATGAACAACCAATTTTATCATCCAAACTAGCAACCATCAAACCAAACATCCATACCCTATCCTAAGATGCATAATTTTATCAACAACAATGATAGTACAAGCTATAATGGGGGTAAGAGTGATATGACATTCATGGTTCATACCAACGAAGAGTCCTGGATGGATCGACTTCATTCTCTCTTCCGTTTCCCACGTACAGTTGTCATCATCCTCACTCTATTTTACCTTGACCAACTTAGTCGTTTTCCTCCTAAGTTGTTTCGTGTCATTCCCCACATAGTGAAGTGGCTTACGTAGCTTCTTAGTTACGGACTCGACTTCTATGGCTTTGTACTGCTCCAGAGATACCACCACATTCAAATCATGCACACACTTCCGAAGAAACAACACATGGACAACATTATGCACGCTCGACATCTTATCGGGTAACTCCAACCTAAACGCGAACTTTCCAATTCACTCGATTAGCGTAAACGGTCCAACCCAAAGCTTGGAATAAACTTTTCTTTGCTTCCGAACCGAACAATGTTTCAATGGTAAACTCTTTACGAAAATCTTGTCACCAACATCGAATTCCAAATATATTCGATGCTTATCAGCATAACTCTTCTGACAATCTTGAGCTGCCTTCATTCGTTGTCGAGCGATCTCGATACAATCCGATGTCTTTTTAATCATCTCAGTCCCAAGTATCAACTTATCTCCAATTTCTAACCAACATGCTGGAGAAATACATGGTCTTCCATACAACGCCTCGTATGGTGCCATCCCAATACTCGACTGGTAGCTATTATTATATGCAAATTCAACTAGATGTAGATGGTCTTGCCGTGATCCCCTAAAGTCCAATGCACAAGCTCTTAGGAGATCTTCTAAAACTCGGTTAACCCTCTTGGTTTGACCATCAGTCTGGGGATAATAAGCCGTACTCAAACACAACTTGGTTCTCAAAGCTTCTTGCAAACTCTTCCAAAATTCGCTCGTGAACAATGGATCAGGGTCACTCACTATGTTGTTTAGGATATCATGGAATTGAACTATCGATTTAATATAAAGCTCAGCCAACTTCGATGCTGTCCTCATCGATTTGATAGGAATAAACCTTGCACTTTTGGTCAAGCGATCCACGATGACCCAAATTCTTTTGTTTCCTGCCGTGGTTCTAGGTAGTCCATCGATATCTACTCCCACTTCCATGTAGGAACTTCTAATGGCTGAAGAAATCCACTCAGCTTCGTCTATTCAGCTTTCAACAACTGACAGTTTATGCACATGGAAATAAACTTTCCAATATCCCTTTTCATCCCTTCCCAGTAGTAAGATCGCTTCATGTCATGATACATTTTATTACCACCAGGATGAATCATCAATTTCGAGTGATGACATTCCCTAAGAACCTCATCCCTCAAACCATCGATATCAGGAATAACCAATCTTCCTTGCTTTCGAAGCCGACCTTCTCGATCGACCTCGAATTCTTCATCCTCTTGTTCCAACTTCTGGATAAACTTGACAAGCTTTGCATCTCGCTTCTGGCTCTCGCCAATCCATTCGATCGGAGTAGGTCTTATTGATAAGCTTGCCTAAATTTCATGTTCCAACTCGCACCGTGGTCTGAAATCAATTCCTGCCAAGTACTCAAGGCTTTTCCATTATGAAAACATAGCTCCCAATCATGCATGTCTTCGACTTAACGTATCTGCAACTGCGTTACCTTTACCAGGAGTGTAGGCTATACCAAAATCATACGATGCCAGAAACTCCAACCACCTTTGCTGCCGAAGATTCAAATCCTTTTGGAAGAAAAGATACTTTAACAACTTATGATCCGTAAACAACTCGAATCAGACTCTCAATAGGTAATGTCTCCACATCTTCAAAGCAAACACAGTCGCTGCCTACTCCAAATCATTAGCTGGGTAATTCCTTTCATGCGGCTTCACCTGTCGACTTGTGTAGGCCACAACCTTATCCTTCTACATTAGCACTGCTCCAAGTCCAGTACCACATGCATCGGGGTATACCATAATTTCTTCGTTCCCACTTGGAATCGTCAAAATAGGAGCACTTGTCAGTCCCTCTTTCATGATTCCAAAAGCTTGCTCATAGATCACATCCCATGTAAAAATGCGATTCTTTCTCGTTAATCCTGTTAATGATGCAGCTATCTTGGAGAAATCCTTGATAAACTGGCATTAATATCCTGCTAATCCAAGGAAATTCCTAACATCCATCGCATTCATAGGTCTATCCCCGTCCTGGATTACTGCCACCTTAGCGGGGTCAACCGCTATTCCATTTCCAGAAACTACATGGCCTAAGAATCTCACTTCGCTCTTTCATAAGTGACACTTCGAAAACTTAGCCTTCAGTTGATGTTTTCGCAAGATTTTCAAAACAGCTCGCAAGTGTGTCTTATGTTCTTTCTCATTCCGGGAGTAAACCAGAATATCATCCACGAGACTTGTTCAACTAATCTCTGAAAACTCTATTCATAAGATCCATGAAATACACTGGTGCGTTAGTCGACCCAAATGGCATCACCAACCATTCGAAGAAACCAGATGGTTCCTAAAAGCAGTCTTCGACACACTATCCTTTGCCACCCTCAACTAGTGAAACCCCACTGCCAATTCATCTTAGAAAATACTTTGGCCTCGTGAAGCTGATCGAACCTTGGCAATGGATACTTGTTCTTCTTGGTCACCTTGTTCAGCTCATGATATTCCACACACAATCTCAAAGATCCATCGACCTTGGTTGCAAGCACAATCGTTGCACCCTATTCGGATACACTCCTCCAAATGAATCCTTTTCCCAAAAGGTCACGAACTTGCACCTCTAACTCTCGTTGTTCCTTAGGCACCATCCGCCTAAGAGGCAAAACAATCGGTCTAGCTCCCTCGAACAAATCGATCATAAACTTAATCTGACCATACGACGACAACCCTTTGACCTCGTCACAGACATCCTCAAACTCTTTAGTTATCTACACAGATGACAAGTATTCCTATGGAATCACAAATGAGTACAAGAAGCTAACAAAGAGTCCATCCTCGGCTTCACATCGAATCACAACCACTCTACCTTCCACATTCCTGACTATCTCCTCCAGCTTCTCACAATCCACCTTTGCCACATACCTCTTGAGCCAATACATGCCCAAGATGATCCCAAATCTAGCGAAGTTCAAAATAAAGCAATCACACAAAAAGGAGCAACCATGACTCGACAACACTAGACGATGACAAAGCACACACAAGCTAGATGAATCCCCAACTGGATAGATCATAATCAAAAGTCTTTCACACAATCTCGTGTTCCAAATCCAAGCAGCACAAAAGGTTATGACGAACTTCTCGTTCTTCTGGTAAGGAGAGTCAATGTATGAACAAGCATAATTGGACAAGGTCTCAAAATCAGAAATATACTCAAGCACCGATCGACCATTCCAGTTCAATTCCACAAACTTCTGAGCTGTAGAGACAAACTTGGTCTCAAACTTGACTCAGAACTGTTCCCATGTGATCTCATCTTCCGGAGTCTCCAAAGTGATAGAGTTCCACCAATCCATGGTGATTAACATAGAAATGTGTTTATTTTATGTTCTATATCTTATCATTTGTATATAAATAAATATTACTTGGGTATTATTTTGTTACTTTTACAAATATGCCGAATTAGCCATATGCAATTAGAAAATATAAAAATAGAGATGAAACTGCTGTATATTTACATTTGAAGACTTGCTGACGAAGATCTCACATTCAGTTGCTTTTTTGGACAAGAGATTAATTGGTAGAAAGGCTATGCATATCACAAATCAATGAAGAATTACCAAGGAAGCAAGAATAAAAGAAGAAAGGCCCAATTTTAATAGAATTAACTAAGGCCCATTTGTGATTATTAGGGTTTAGGTTGGCTATCTATCCTATAAATACCCTTGTAATCTCATTGTAAAGATCATCCATGAATTAATAGTTTTCTTCTTTCTTTTCTCTGCATTTTTTTGTTTTCTTAGCAATTAGTGATGTCTACACAATTAGATTTGGTAGAGCACTATTTGTCTTTTTCATTTATTTTTCATTAGTGATTGACCGTCTGATTAGATTCAGCGTTAACCCTAGTTTTATTCTCTGTTTGTTATTTTACTTCTGCAATTTTAATTTCTACTGTTTATTTTCTTTGCTAGGTCATATTGAATTAAATACAGATTCGATTAGATTCAGATCTGTAGTCAATTCAATAATAGTTTTATTGCAGTTTCAATTTTTATTGTTTTTCAACCCAACCTCCAAAATTCGTCTAACTCGCCCATGAAATATATAAATAATAAATTTTAATATTCCTCACTGTGTTCGACTTGCATATTACATGATCTATGCGCTTGCAGCAATTTATTTTAAAATTTGCGCTTTTCTAATTCATAGAAAAGTGCCAAACAAGTTTTCGGTGCTGTTGTCGGGGAGGCAACAATTGAATTTTATTATTTATTTAATTTCTGATTCGTGTTAGTTTTATTTTATATCTTAATTTTTTCTTATATATATATAGAGAAAAAAATCTTGATTGGATAGATTTGGTATTGTTCAATGATACCATTATTTTCCAAATAAGAAAAAAAAAATCTTTATCATTTTTTTCCTTACTTCATTCCTCTTTTGAACTTCCTTTCCTTTTTGTTCCCCTTTTTCCATCTATTTCTTTCCTTTGTACAGTTTGTTTTCTTCTTTACAATAAAAAAAAATCTTGCCAATTTTTCTTTTATTTCTTTTTTCCCAGTCAATTTCTTTCCTCTTTTCACATAAAAAAATACAAATTTCTTTTTTTTCCTAATTTTGCCTTCACTACCATTTTTCACCTCTACATCCAGATTTTCAAACCTAAATCTGCTCCCCAGTTCTCACCACAACAAAACTCCCCTGTCTTTTTCCACAACCAAATCATAGTACAAGTCCAAACCAAACCACCATATGGCACCATATCATCATCCCCAGACTACACCATCTTGCAACTACCACGTCTCATACTACCCAGAACACTTCTGCACTCACCACAACTGTGTCAGTTAACACGCAATACCATACCTGATCAGAAAATCAAGTCGTCTTCCCCTCAGATCCGAAACCGTCATCATAAATCATTGAACATCACTAGCACAGCTCAACATCAGTTACAAACCATACAATCCACAACGTCACAACTTCATAGGTAATAGTTCATCCATCAAGTTAACAGGCAACTTCTGCTCATCTTCCACAACTCGTTCTTCACCACACGAACCCATAGTTCATACCATTTTCATCATAAGCCCCTTTCATCTCATAAACATCATCACGCAACTTCATAAAACAGACATACTCCCATCGCAACACCAATACTACAATCCCTCATTTTCACCAATACACAAACCTGCCACATCCCCTACAAATAGACTTCTACTCCTCCCAACCACCGTTCAAACTAGTTCACAAAAAAAATACTTGCCAAATTTCCTTGTTTTTTTTATTTATTTTCATTTATTTCTTTACACCTTTTCAATTTTTTCCTTTTCTTTTCCTACAAACTTCGAAAAAAAGGCCTTGCCTTTTATTTTCAATTCCTTTCTTCATTGCAAAATTTCAATGCATTTCTTTCCCTTTCTTCTTGTGCAAATTTCTAAGCAAAAAAAAACTTGCATTTATTTTTATTGATTTCTTTCCAATTATAGCTCTCTTCCACTTCCTTCAATCTCTCTTTCCAATTTTTTTTCCTTATTTGTTTCTTTCCTATTCTCTCTTGTATAACAATTAAAAAAACATAAAAAGATTCTTCTTTCGCATTTTTTCCCTTATTTGATTTCTTGCCTTCTATTTCCAGTACCACGTACTAATCTCCACACCATATAATTCTGCCATCCCGTATTCTTCCTCTCCAAAAATTCAACCGCAACATATACCCGCGTTCATCACTACTTACCTTGTAGGAACCTCATCCACTATCCATAGAAACTCATACCATCTCATCTTCATCACAATCCATGCTAATAACCACCCATCAACCAACGTCATCACCTCAAACAGCCTACCCCTTCCACACAGATACCATACCAAGCTGCCATCATCCTCTCACGCAACTTCCAAACCTCAACATTAACCAAGCCAATTACCTCCTCACAATACCCTAGAAAACCATATCTGCTTCGTCACCATTTCTCCTATCAGTTCATCACCTTCCTCACAAACCACCACTTCACGCAAGCATTTCAACAACCCATCTCCCTCTCAAACAACAAAGTTCAATCACTATATTTCACAAATCACGCAGACCACAGATCCCAAATCCACTTCAGACAATCACGTAATAAACAATTCAAATTCCAAACCCAGAGCCAGAATTTCTCGTAAACATCATCACTACAGATTCCAAAATGCCCCAATTCAGACAAGTTTCGAATAACCAAATTAAGTTCAAATACCAAATTCTTGAACAACACAGATCAATAGATCAATATCGAACCCAATCGCACAAACTTCACTTCGCCACAACTCGGAAAACGCAAACAGGTTTTTGAGAAAAGAGAGTGTTCATTTTTTCTGAAAAGGGTGATTTGTTTCTATCCTTCCTCTCACGACTTGTTTCCAAAAACAAGGGAAGGGGCAAGATATTGGCATCCTGTTGCCTTGTATTTGAGTGCGTATTAGCCCCTTTTTTGTTGAGACAAGTAGAAAAGTTTGTGAGATGACTGTGTTTTATACTATTGATTGGGTTTGAAGGGTGAAAACAGTGCTTCATTTTTTATTTATTTGATCGACCTTAATTGTTAAACTATTTTACAAAAGCCAAGTTTTTTTTAAAAGATTTGTTCCTAGTATTCTGAAATCGTTACACAGCTTGCGTGCATGAAAGGAAGAAGGGAATTTATTTCTGAAACCAGAAAATTCATTTACTGAAGATTTTACAGCAGGTGTGATTTTGTTATGGCGTATAGGGTGAAATTTCCATATCTATTTGGCAACTGGATTTGTTCAATATTTATTTGGCAAGGGATTTTATATTATTCTGAGCTTGTCATATACCCGTTGTTTCTTTTGTTGAGTAAAATTTTACTTGTTTGTTAAGATTGAGTGAGTGCGTGGCTTGAGATTGTGTTTAGTCAAGCTTAGTATTTTTTATTAACCTTTTTTCTCCATTTTTCTAGCTTAGATTTTAGTTTTTGTTTAGTTTTTCCTTTTTCTTTTTCTACTTGTTTTTGTTTAGATTTTTTTTTTTGTTTTGCATTTTTTTCCCTTTTGTTTGGTTTTTCTTTTCAATTTAAAAAAAAAGAGTTTCAAATCAAAGAGCAACTTCAAAGTGAATCGTTCAAGCAAAGCGAACAAAGATATATGAGATAAGAAAATATTTAATTATTAGAGTGTATTTCATGAGATTGATTCTCTCAAGTATTTGATGGCGGATATATATTATTTCAATTTATTGAACTTCTAGCAAAAGAAGTTGCATACTACCCGTAAAACATTGGTCGTATCCCTTAGTATTTATATTATACGTGGACGGCCATAAGACCCTCTCCCCCCTTTAAATCGAGATTATCAATGAATAAGATATATTTGAGTATTATTTACATTGTAATAAGAGTTACGTGTGTCAACCTTAAGGTTTGGATTTTCTATACTCGACAACGATGAGTGAAAAGAGTTTTAGCCACCATAATTCATCCAACGATTTCAACTCTGATTTCAATGAGATCGAATACATTTCTGAACTAAACGAACTCCTTGACTCAAAGCCCTCGTCACCTGAATTGGACCTCAAACCCATGGCACAAGACCTTGAGTATGCTTACTTGGACTCTACAGAAAATTTTCCCGTAATGGCCTGTGATATTACCAAGGACCAAGAAGAAAAACCTTTGAAAATTTTACGGGATAATCTGCATCTGTATTATGTAAATCATTGGCACGACAATTTTTTCATAGGAAGGATTTTCATTTCAGAATTTACTAACATACCTATTGCACCTCACAAATCATATAGGAAATCAATGTCAAGGTTTTAAATCTCGAATATCAGTCGTGTTTCGTCTTGGGGATTTTATAGACTTGGTCTCGTATCGGGGGAGATCTCGGACGAGATGAGTCTAACTCGGGAGTTGGTCTTGGATTTCCATCTCGGGTCTGAAAGTTCATATCGGAACAATCTCGGGGTACATGATATGTTAAAAATGATATTTTAATAAAATGATTTTTATGAGTGCTATCAAAAACATACTAACTTAAACTTAAAATGCAAAATAAATTTATTATTCTTTATTTTGCGAAAGATCATTCATACTCTAAGTAGTAATATGCTTAAAACATGAATATTATTAGACAGGAAACATTAAAAGGATCCAAAACATTAAAAAAATCAGCATAAATAGACCATAAAATACATAATTTCATAAGTAACATGTATGTAAAAAGATGAATATGAAAATCATAAGCATTGTAAAACAAATACGAACATACAATATAGTCATTTAACATGCAAAATGTAAAATAACAAAAGATTGATATGGCAAGATTTGAATTTTTTAATTATAGTTCTAGTTCAGGCACAAATTTAAAATTTAACCAAAAAAACTAAGATCTTGGATGATATTATAGTATTTTGTCTCGGTCGATATATCGTTCGATATTGCAATATCTCGGGCGATATATCCGAATGAGATTTAGAGTGATATTTGTTGTTTCGTTTCGGAAGGAGCCCAAAACGAGATCTCGGAGGAGATCTCGGGCTAGATTTGAAACAGTGATCATCGTGCATCATTTTTGATAGAGGCAAGTGTGGGAGGAAACACGAAATTTCATTATTTAAACATTCATCATCATCATAGATTTTATCTTGCATATGATTTTCACATGCATATAGTTGCTGAATTACACTTTATTTTACAAATCATTTTGCATTTAATTCATCTTTGGGTTCTATCTTTCAAATTTAGGAAACGTTTTTATGGTGTGGACACTATTTTGAACAAGTGTTGGGGGAAGTCTGCATTGCATTCTTTTCATTTTTCTTTAATTTTTTCCTTCTTTTCATATAGGACTATCATGCATTTTAGATCGTAGTATGTTAGATCGAAATTTGGACCTAACACCCAAATTGTTATAAACAGTAAAGAATTTCAAATGAAGAGCAAGGAAAAAGAAAATAACACTCAGAATTTATAGTGGTTCGGCGTTAACGAGCCTACGTCCACTTTATATATGATTGATTATGCTTTAAAAGCTAATACAACAATGATTTCTCTCAATATTTCAGTAGTTTGACAACAATGGCGGATTCAGTACTCAATATTGCCAAAAAGATCCCGAAAAATGCCAAGCTCTGGGCTATTTATAGCTGATTTTGTCAGGCGGATCGTGGACACGTGGCACGAATCCCGAGAGTATCGGATCGTATCGCCACCGTTGAAGAAACAGTCAAATTAGCCGTTGTGGACAGGTGTCGTGATCTGCTTGAAAATCGAATCGTGTAGATGGGGAGAATTGGTCCAGATGACGGTTGGGGACACGTGTCGCCAGATCCGTGCGACTCGGATCGCTGAAGACTAGCTCGCGCTTGAACAGGTCAGAGGGTTCGCCATGCACCAGGGGATCGGATCGGTTCGCTCGGGGTAACAATGTAAGTTTGGATCGGATCGCCCGGCTGCCTCGTTCGCTGATGAGATGGGGGCGAGACGATGGTGCGCGATCCGATATTGGACGAGACGATGGTGCGCGATCTGATACTGGACGAGACGATGGTGCGCGATCCGATCCTTCATATTCTTGGGGATCGTGGTTTCCTGCGTTCCTCTTACAAATGATCCTAGCTGGCTTGATCAAAAAGCAAGCCAACATTTTGCCCCCTCGAAGTATGTTTTATCGAAGATGGAACATGCTTCGAAAAATTGTATCTTCCCATCGAATCGCGGGTCACAAAACTCTTCTTTTTCTGTGATTTTCTCAGAATCCTTATTTCCGAATTCACCGATTCGTATCGCGGTTTCGAATCGCGTAATGTCAGCGAAACGTTTGTTTCGTTCATGGGTGTGGACCTGGTCCTCGGAACGTCGTGGGCTCCCCCTCGAGTTGTGGTGGGCCTTTGGTTCGCGGCCCATGGGTCTTTCGTGGATCGAGCAGGACAAAGAAGGGGAGACAAACGGTCGCCCCCGTTGCCTATATATGCCGACCTTCCCCTCTTCACTCTCCTTCTTCTTTCCCTCTGCCGTATCGTTTCGCCTTAGCCATTGAAAAACGAACCCAACTTTTGCAATCTTTCGAAAATTCAAGTATCGTCTCAGTTTTTAGAAAGGTAACTTCATAGAAAACATTCTCATTTGTAAACGCAACACTTTCCTGAATTTTTACGACTGATTCGAGGGAGAACCGGTGGAAATCCGCAATTTTCTGAAGAAATCACCAAGTTGCCATGGCCATCGGGTGTAGAGCTCGGAATTCGAGGATGGGAAGGAGAGGAGGAAAACTAAGGAGGCAGAAGGAGAAGGAAAGCCGACTCAGATCGTGGTCAAAGATAGAAGACGAACGCGAATGGCGAGACGAAAGATCGAGGTGGTAGCGAAGGGACGGATCATGGGGGTCGCAACGGTTCATGAAGGGGCGATCCCTTCGCCCGGCGATTCGATGGGGGGCGATTCCCCTGCTCTGCGAGTCGAAAGGGGGGCGATCCCTCTGCTTTGCGATCCGTCTCATAGCTAACGATACGAAGAAATTTCAGACTTTAATCAACGTCTTGTCACCATAAAACTCTGAACAGTTAGGCTAGAGCCGCGACGTTGGACTTTCTGGACTAAATGACCTCATAATTTGATTGCATATGACGCCTAATGCTTCTGATAACCTTGATCGCTTTTATGCTTTATTTTTTGTTAATGCGCACACACAAGCACACACCGGCACTTGCACACACGGGGGACGGGTAGTGTTAATCTTATTGTTCATATTTTCTCGTCCTAGCAGCAATGTCGAACGATCACTCTTCCTCAAGATCTGTAGCAGAAGCGGAATCCGAGACTCCTGAACAGTATAATCCTGAAATTCCTCCAATCAATCCGGGAGGTGAAGATTCTGGATCTGAGTACGAAGCCACAGAATCAGATCCGATAGAAAGTACTTCATCCAGCAACAACTCTGAGACTGATGAGCGAGCTCCTGACGAAATCCCAGGCGCACTTGTGATAGATAAATTTTCTGATTCTTTAGCCTCCAAGCTTGACGAGATAAAACTTAAAAGAATCTGCTTAAGACACGGAATTCCTTGGGACGATGTCTTGACGCCTGGAAGCGAAGATAAACCCCACCTAGCACCGGAAGGGTATATGGCGATCAGTCGAACAATGTGTCTAGTAGGAGCTATTCCTCCGTTTCCTCCGATTGCCATTGAAACTTTAAGACGACTAGGTATTGCTCCGATGCAGCTTCATCCAAATGCCTACGCATCTCTATACTCTTTATATGTTGCATATGCGGAGATCCTGCATGCCGAACTTAAATTCAAAGATCTGGTATTCTTCTTTCTTTTCAAGCACCGTTCTTCGGCGACTCCAAACTTTTCCTTCTTTGAATCAGTGGCGAACAGGAAGGTTCTGTACGATGGTTATAGCAATATAGGGGACCCTAAATCTGATTGGTTTTATATAAGGAAACAGGCCGGATGCTCACGAAGATGGCTTAAATCAAGTAAACTTCGATCTTCTCATCGAATATCTTGCTTGAGGAGTCTAAGTATTAACATTTCTTCCCCTTTTTCTTTGTCTTAAACAGATCATATCTTCCCGAAAACGGAGGGTCCGCTATATAACCATCGATTATCCATTCTTTCACAGAGCAGATCCGACTTTTTAAGGATCAAAAAATGCATTACTGACGACAATCTCCATAAGCATCGCCTCCTAGACAGAAGATTTGGACTTGGCACCGGCGGCAAACCCTATAAGTACTTGCCCCCAACAGAGGGGGAGGGAACTTCACAAGCGGTAGAAACAACTAAATTTCGCAAAAGTCCTTCTCCGATAGTCATCCAAGACGATGAAGACTTGAACATATACAGAGGGGATGAGTCCCGTGGTGATGTGTCGAAGGAAATCCCTATCTCTGCTCCAATGGAAACTGTCGCTGACGATGACTTGACAGAAGAACAATTATTTGACAAGCTGAATAAAATCCCTCTACCCGATATTGTATATACAGAAAAAGACTTCGGCGAGGAGCCTTTCTTTTCTGCTCCCGAAGAGGCGATTGCTTCAACAAGGGGACGAGAAACGGGTCAGATGAGCCTGTCTTCAGGCCCGGGTCTGTTAGGGGGAATTATATGGGATGCACACCTCACACACACTGTCTAACCTTGCACTCTAACTTCGCGGGTATTCAAAGTTTTAATATACTCTTTTCTTTTTTGCAGGAACGATGTCCCGCAGGAAATCTTATTCCTATCGTTCTCTCCGCGAGGGCACACCCAGCCTTCGTCCGGATACTGAGCGCCCCCGCGGTCCTCCTCATAGGCCGAGTTTCTCGCAACCTCGATCTCCACCCAAATCAACCTCTACCAGGCCTTCGAGTCATCCGACAATTCTGACCGGGGGAAAGAAACTTCCAAAAGAGTTGACTCCTCCAAAGAGTGCGCCTTCCCACAGTCGATCGTCCAAAAGGCGTCACGAATCCAAAGATAGGGACAGAGATTCATCCAAAGAAACTGAGAAGGAGAAAAGTGATATTGTCCCCACCAGCCAACCAGAGTTAGCTGCCCCCGGATCACGGGATTACGTCCATGGTCCCGAGATCCAAGGTAGGCTGGAAAAGCTGCAGGAACAATTTCCAGGCATGTTCTTTGACAGGATGGTCTTCGTTCCTGCCTTGGAACCGGTCCCTAAAAATTGGGATGATGAAGTTATCGGGCACATCCAGCACGCAGCCAGACAATACGAGATGATGAAAAAACACGCAGTTAATCTTTCGGAAGTCATCCGAACACTTGAAATAGAAGCTCATAGATCTAAAGCAAAACTTGAAAACAACGAGAGGGCTAGGTCAAAATTGGAGAAGGACCTGGAAGATGCTCACGCCCAGCTTGCTTTAGCACGGAGGGACGCTGAAAATTATAAGACTGAATTAGAGAATGCCAAACAGCGCTTTCATTCAGAACTGGACTCCAATAGCCAAGAAAAAATGGCTTTAAAGAAGGAGGTTGAAGATCTAAAAATGGCCAACGTCGAGTTGAAAACAACACAAGGCCATTTCGAAGCTGAGAGGGCTGCTTGGGAGGCGGAAAAAAGCGAGTCTAAAAGAAAGTTTGGCTCTGGCAGAAGCAGAAAAGGTGATCTTGAATGACCAGGTTGCGGACGCGGAGAGACGGGCAGCTCTCGCCGAAAAGAATGTTGACAGCGCCATTGAAATGGCCACTGCTTCTAACAACAAACTCCTTGCAAGAGAGAAAGAGATTGAGGGGTTTGAAGAGATGATTTTCGATTTCCTTGGCCAAGTTCTCAAAACTCGCAACATCTCATGGATCCCGGATTACCATGTTACTTTGGCCAACTTATGGGATGCCATTGTGGAGGGCGAAAAATATAGACTGGGGGTCAAAGAGATCAATGAGGATGAATTGATGAGGAGCTTCCTAAGAGACAACGGGCCCGAGGACCTGGCAGAGGGTCGTCGCCTAATCTTGGCGGAAATGGAAAAGGAGAGAACCTTGGCTAAAGGTAAAAGCAAAATTGACGAAGGTTCCAGTTCCGCCGCGAAGCCTAAAACCTCCGAAGTTGAGGAGTACCATCCTGATGATCCGCTAATCCCTTTGGGCCTAACTCCCGTGGTTGTTGGAGCATCTGGAACTACTCAAGAGGGAGCATCTGCTGAAGGTATCTCTCTCTTTTCCCCGCAATTTGCTAAAGCGATTGCTAATTGTCGTCGTCTGGCAGAACAACCAATTGAATTAGTAATGTGTGTCTCTCGTAATGCAGGTGGCGAGCCCGTCGACAAGGGTGCTGAAAAAGAGAGAGAAGTGGAGAAAGAGACTGCCCTGCCGGGTGCTGGTATTGATGTTTCAGAGCGGGTCAAGGTCACAACAGTAGAAGGAACCATCCCGGCGCCTAGCGCCGATGTACCCAAAGATGCTGAGACTATCGAAGCTTTGAAAGACTTGGATGGTCGTCATGCGGATGACGAAGAGGACATTACCGGCACCAAAAAGGCCGACGATGATGATGATGATGACGAGGAACCCCTGGCCAGTCGAAAAGCCAGACAAGAGAAAGAGTTGGTTTCAAAGAAGGTGGGAGATGAGGCTTTGGACGTAGTCCCTCTTGCAGAATTCGATCCCAAAACTGGGATGATTGTGAAAATCCAGCCCAAGTCCATCAGCCGGCAGCTTCACTTCGCAAACCCCGACGACTTCCCGGCTTCCCTCTCCAGTAGAAGCAAGAGAAAAGAGGTGGAAGAGGAAACCTCAGAGGAGTCGGATGTTCCCCTCGTAGACAAGCGGAAGAGGAAGAAAGGGGATCCATCTGAAACCGACAAGGAGAGGCTGGAGAGGCAGAAGCAAGAGAAGAAATCAAAGCGTAAATAGGATGTTTGTAGTTTGTTGATATTTTGTCTTTAGGTTTTCCACTGGCCAGGAAGTGTAATTGTGAGACTGGTCCTCACTTTTGTTTCTAGGTTGTTTTTCACTTTGTTGATTCGCAGTATATAAATAAGGGTTTATCTCTCCTTGCATCATTGTGTACCTGTATTCAGAGAAACTTTCCATGTTTAGTCATTAGCCAACTATTAATAATTACAAATCAGTCAATCAACAGGAAGAAGAATGTTCATGTTATGTTATACTGCTGTATCAAAGTTTAGTGTTTGCATGTGAGTGCATGATGCCCCCCAATCAGTTGTTACCGTAGCATCTGACTGGTGTTTACTATGGATTGATTAGTATTGTCGGCAAGTTGCCTCCTATTTCTGAATACGGGGGCATAGGAGATTTCATGGGATAACAGTAGTTCAGTCAGCCCTCGTTCCTTTAGTAGGGAATAAGTTCTTTCTCAGCGCTCAATCGGAGACGCTTTTATACTGTCTCTCTCTCTGGAGAGTTAGGGTTTTGTGCTCGGCGATTCACTCGCTTCCCGATCCTTCAGCGGGGAAGGAGCTATTTCTCAGCGCTCAATCGGAGACGCCTTTATACTCTCTCTCTCTCTCTCTCTGGAGAGTTAGAGTTCGAGCTCAGCGATTCACTCGCTCCCCGATCCTTCAACAGGAAAGGAGCTCTTTCTCAGCGCTCAATCGGAGACGCCTTTATACTCTCTCTCTCTCTCTGGAGAGTTAGAGTTCGAGCTCAGCGATTCACTTGCTCCCCGATCCTTCAGCGGGGAAGGAGCTATTTCTCAGCGCTCAATCGGAGACGCCTTTATACTCTCTCTCTCTCTGGAGAGTTAGAGTTCGAGCTCAGCGATTCACTCGCTCCCCGATCCTTCAGTGGGAAAGGAGCTCTTTCTCAGCGCTCAATCGGAGACGCCTTTATACTCTCTCTCTCTGGAGAGTTAGAGTTCGAGCTCAGCGATTCACTTGCTCCCCGATCCTTCAGCGGGGAAGGAGCTATTTCTCAGCGCTCAATCGGAGACGCCTTTATACTCTCTCTCTCTCTGGAGAGTTAGAGTTCGAGCTCAGCGATTCACTCGCTCCCCGATCCTTCAGCGGGAAAGGAGCTCTTTCTCAGCGCTCAATCGGAGACGCCTTTATACTCTCTCTCTCTGGAGAGTTAGAGTTCGAGCTTCAAGCAGTCTGCAATCATGCATGCTCATCAAACTCATCCTAGGTGTACACTTTAACCCATGCTCCGTGGATTAAAACTAGTCGGACAAGCATTTGGAGCCTTTGCCAAGGCTTTAGGTTCCTCCGATTAGTCTACGGGGAGAACGGTTGGCACCGGTCTTCGAGTACCTGCATTATTCACATTGATTTTCATAAAAATAAACAGACAAATAAATAAAGATGCAATAAAGGCAAATGACACACGGTATTTTTATAGTGGTTCGGTCGAATCATGACCTACGTCCACTTTATAATCTCTTGCTTTAAGGAATCAGACTGTTCTAGGCAAGTCATGCCCTGTACATAGTTTTTTAACAAAGAAAAAGAATAAATTTGAAACTTCTCATGTTAAATATGGCCGTAAATGTTGGGCGTTCCACACTCTGGGGATTTCCTTTCCATCTACGGTTGCCAGCTTGAAGGTTCCATTATCAAGCTTGCTCAGAATAGAGAACGGTCCTTCCCACTTCGCTCCCATATGAGTTGGGGGTGGAAAGACACGTTTCATAACCAAGTCTCCGGGTTCCCAGGTTCGCGCTCGGACCTTTTTGTTGTAATATCGGGCGACCTGTTGTTTGGATCTCAGAGCACGCAGGTCTGCTTCATCCCTCTTTTCTTCGATCATATCCAGGGACTCAAGGAGCAATTCATTATTGGTCATTGGATCATAATAGGTCACCCGGTGAGAAGGTACCTTTATCTCAACCGGGATGACTGCTTCCGTTCCAAAAGCAAGGGAGAACGGGGTATGTCCTGTCGCTGATTTATATGTTGTCCTGTAGGCCCATAGCGCCAAGGGCAATTCATCATCCCACATGGCTCTAGCCCGCTTCATTCTTCTTTTCAGAATGGACTTAATTACTTTATTTGCAGCTTCGACTTGCCCGTTTGATTGTGGGTGTGCCACGGAGGTGTACCGATTCTCGATGTGGTATTTTTGGCAGAAGTTTCTGAATTCAGCACTATCAAACTGAGTTCCGTTGTCTGTTATCACAATCTTTGGAATTCCAAATTGGCAGATGATGTTTCTCACGATGAAGTTGATCACTCGTTTAGTTGTGATTGTAGTTAGTGGTTCTGCCTCGACCCACTTAGTGAAATAATCTACGGCCACAATAGCGAACTTTGCTCCGCCCCTTGCTATGGGGAGACTTCCTATGATATCAATTCCCCACATAGCAAAAGGCCATGGACTCATCATTGTTTTTAACTGACTTGGAGGCGCTCTAGGTATCTTTCAAAATCTCTGGCACGCATCACATCGTCGTGCATATCTTACTACATCCTTGTTTATGGTAGGCCAGAAATAACCATGCCGCAATACCTTTTTCGCCAAAGTTTGCCCTCCAGTGTGGTCGCCACATTCGCCTTCGTGGACTTCTTGCAGCACACGTTTGATGTCATCGTGGGCTATACACCGAAGGAGGGGCATTGAAAACCCTTGTCTATAAAGAACTCCGCCTTGCAGAACGTATCGGGCGGCTTTACGAATCACTTTACGCCTCTCGCTTTTCTTGGTCGGAAGCGTTCCATCCATTAGGAAATTCTTTATAGGGGTCATCCAGGACTCCCTTTCTGGTTCCGTCTCTAGTACTAGGTCGATTTCCATCTGATTTATGCTGGGTGACCGAAGTACTTCAACGGGGGCTAGCCCAATCACTTCAGGATCATTAGAACTATCCATCTTCGCCAACTTGTCTGCCTGCTGATTTTCTGACCGCGGAATATGAGATATGCTGTAGTGATCAAAATCATTCAGCAGTTCTTGTACTTTCTTTAAGTATAGAATCAATTTTGCACTTTTAGCTTGGAATCTTCCAGTGACTTGATTCACAACTAACTTGGAGTCGCAGAAGATGTTCAGCCTTGTGACTTCTAGTTCCTTTGCAATCTTTAATCCGGCTATCAGAGCTTCATACTCGGAATCGTTGTTAGTGGCCTGAAACTCCATTCAGATTGCATAGGTTATCAATCGTTTCTCGGGGGTTTCAAGCACTATTCCAGCGCCGGATCTTTCGTCATTCCTAGCGCCATCAGTATACAATCTCTAGGCATTAGGATCGAAAAGTAACTTTGAAGGTTCCACTTCTTCATTTGCTATATCTTCTTCAGGAACAGTGAATTCTGCTATGAAGTCGGCTATCACTTGCCCCCGAATTGACCGTCTGGGCTGAAAGTTCAAGTCAAATTGACTTAACTCAATATTCCATTTGAGTAACCTTCCAGATGCCTCCGGTCTCTGTAAAACTTGCTTGAGTGGATGATCGGTGTATATGGTGATAGGATGTGCCTGAAAGTAGTGCCGAAGTTTTCTGGAGGCAATCAGTAAACTATACGCCAGCTTCTCTATCCGTGGATAATTACGCTCTGCTGCTGTCAATTTTTTGCTCACATAATACACAGGTCTTTGGACCTTATCCTCTTCCCTTACCAACGCTGAGCTGATCGCATGGGATGACACTGCCAAATACACGAATAAATCCTCGTGATCTATTGGTTTAGATAGAATCGGAGGTTTCTCCAAGTTCCTGAGCAAATTCTGAAACGCTTCTACGCAGTCAGGTGTCCATTTAAAGTGGCGTTTTCCTCGCTTTATTAATTCGAAGAATGGGATGCATTTATCCGTAGCCCTGGAGATAAATCTGCTTAGTGCGGCCACTTTTCCGGCAAGGCTTTGCACATCCCTAATTTGCCTAGGTTCCTGAATGTTTCTGATTGCCGCGATCTGGTCTGGATTAATCTCGATACCGCGGGAACTGACAATGAATCCCAAGAATTTTCCAGAAGCAACACCGAATGAACATTTGGTTGGATTGAGTTTCATTCCGTACTTTCGAAGAATGCCGAACATTTCCGCCAAGTCAGTAGTGTGTTGAGAAGATTGCTTGGACTTAACCAACATATCGTCGACGTATACTTCCATTGTTTTCCCGATTTGGTTATAAAACATTCTGTTGACCAAACGTTGATATGTAGCGCCTGCGTTCTTCAAACCAAAGGGCATTACCACATAACAATATAATCCCAGATCAGTGATAAAACTAGTGTGCTCTTGATCTGGAACATGCATCGGAATTTGGTTGTATCCTGAATAAGCATCCATAAATGAGAGAAGCTTGTGACCTGCCGTCGAGTCTACCAACTGGTCAATTCGAGGTAATGGGAAACTATCCTTTGGACAGGCTTTGTTCAAATCCGAGAAGTCGATACACGTTCGCCACTTCCCGTTGGCCTTCTTTACCAGGACTGGGTTCGAAATCCAGTCTGGGTAGGTTGAATCTCTGATAAACCCATTACTCTTTAGCTTTCCAACCTCTTCTTTCAAGGCAGCGGACCTCTCTGGGCCCAGCATTCGCCTTTTTTGCTTTACTGGAGGATGTTTAGGGTTAATGCTCAAAGAATGGCTCATGATTGATGGGGATATCCCGCACATGTCCGCATGGGTCCAAGCAAATTCATCCAAATTGTTCTTTAAGAAATCCGTCAATTCTTCAGCAAGATTCGGACTTAACTGGGATCCAATCTTAAGGACCTTCTCCGGGTCACTGTCAACGATTGGTACATCCACAGTTGCCTTGTTGGGAGTCGCCATTCTGCCCCCGGGTTCTTGATCCTCTCTGGGATCTATATCCTCGGGCATCTCTCTGGGCAACTCTCCAACGATTATCCTCTTTGGTTGCTATAAGGTCTCCGCCCCCGAAGGGGGAGAAGTGCCTTTAGTTTTGATATCCCCTCCGTTGCGAAGTAACTTTAGTTCGGCAACAAAACACGCTCGCGCAACAACTTGATCCCCTCTGACGATACCAATGCCAGCTTCTGTGGGGAATTTCAATAGCAAGCACCAGGGGGCTATACAGGCTCTGAACTTTGCGAGGGCCGGTCGGCCCAAGAAGGCATTGTATGGCGATTCAACATCCAAAACCACAAAGGGAAGGATCCTCACTCTCTGGCGTTCTCCTTCCCCAAGTGTAACTGGCAACTCTACATAACCCATTGGAGCGGTGGATGCTCCGTTGATCCACGGATCCATCCTTGGCAGGGTTTCAAGTCTTTTATTTCAAGATTCATCTGGTCAAAGGCCTTTTTGAAAAGAATATTAACGGAACTCCCGTTGTCCACCAGAACCTTATGAACAGTGGCTGGCCCAATGGGTATCGTAATTACAAGTGGATCTTCAGTTGGAGCATGGACTCCGATGCTTTCTCGCTCTCGGAATACAACATCATCGGTCATCATCTTCTGCTGCTTCACCGGGATATTGTCCTCGGGGTTGCTACATTCCCCCACCTCGAGGTGTTGTTTGGCCGCATTGACGTATTGATCCAATGCTTTGGAACTGTGTCCAGCAAGATAAAGTCCTCCGATCACGGTATTGATAACAATATTCTTTCCTTTTTGCTGAGCAGTCGGCCTAGCAGCAAGTTGATTTTGATTCTGATTCGGGGCCTGCACTGCTTGCCCCCTGTCCCTGGGCGTTACTCTGTATTCATCTAGCTTCCCTTCTCGAAGCAGCCTTTCGACTACATCCCTCAGGTGACGACATTCATTCGTCGAATGGCCGTGGATTTGATGAAAGAGACAAAACTTCCCTGTCTCATGCTCTTTCTCTGTCGACTCTCTAGGAGGTGGCCTCTTATTCTGGAGGACTTCGTACGCATCCAGGAAGATATTTTCCAGAGTATCACTTATGGGTGTATAACTTTCAAAGGCCCTGGGACGAGTCCTTCTCTGGGAGTCGTTCCCTCGGCCCCTCTTCCGGTTGTTGCCGTTACCATTGTTATTGTTGTTACCTGGCTGGCGACCACCCTGATTCTGATTTCCGACGTTAAATTCAACTTTCCCCGAGCTGTCTCCAGTCTGTTTGATGGCGACATTGCTCTGAATTTCCTCCTTATCAGTTGTTTTAACCTTTCGGTTTGCGTATACCTCTTCCCGGCGTAGATGTACGTTGGCTTTCTCGTAGAATAACTCTCTAGTGTGGGGCGGTTTGCCTGCCAAGTACCTCCCGAATTCAGTGTCCTTATCTACTCCGTCAATCAGTGCTGCGACAATGGTCGGTTCATGAGGATCTTTAACCTCAGTGGCGGCCAAATTGAAACGATCCAGGTACATCTTTAGACTCTCGCCTGGTCACTGTTTGACAAGGAATAAATCGATCACGCTTTTTGTCTTCTGTGCGTAGATACGGAATTGTTCTACGAACTTCTCGCTCAACTCCCTGAAGCTAGAAATCGATCTCGCCGGCAGGCGAGTAAACCATAGCAAAGCCACGTCCTCCAGGAATATGGGAAACGCTTTACACTTAACCGCGTCAGAAGCGGCGGCGGCGGTCATCGACCAAGAGTATCTCATTAGGTGCTGAACAGGATCAGATCTTCCCGCATATCGGTTCATTTGTGGCATGTTGAAATGCCTTGGAAAAGTCGCATCCAAAATATCGTCAGTAAAAGGAGTATGACTGCGGTCGATCCCCCAATCTTCGTTCCGCTGTCCGCGGCTGTCGGCCAGAATCTGGTGGACCATGGCTGCAACATTTGCACTGGTCAAAGGAGGTTCAGGGTCAGTGCCTCTGGCCCGACGAGGTTCTCTGATCTCTCTTCGGGAAGCAGCCACAAAATCTGGGGCTCGGACAGGGCTTCGCTGCCCCCTGTTATCATGAGTATGCGTGCGGTGACGGGGCTGAGGTGGTCTGTTATGCACAGGACTGTTCACGTCTCGAGTCCTGAGAGCCGTTGCTTGACCATTCACATTACGGTTTGTGGGCCTTGCCCCTAGTTCTTCTTCTTCCTGTGAGGGCAGGGTTCCGAACCGAAGCTGCTCTATGTTTTCGGCTCTCTCATACGTTCGCCGCGGAGGTCTCGGCGATTCTTCAGACGAAGAAGAATATACTGGGGTGAGTGGACGAACCGGCGATGCTCTTTGCCTTGCTAGCTCATCAAGTCTTCTATCCATAGCCGTCAAATTTTGCCGTAGGATGGAACTTTCCTGCCTTTGGGCAGCCAACTCATCAAACAACCTATCCCACATTTCGATGAAGCGAGAGAGATCCCCCTCAGTGACAGGAGCGGCAGGATCATAGTGGTCATCATCACTCTCTCTTATGCGCAAAGAGCTCGAACCGGGTCGAGCAGAGGTTCCAGGACGATAGGAGTGGGTCATAGGTTCTTTTCCAGGTCGAGTTGTAGTCTGACCATCAGTTCGGATAGCTGCGGTTCGTGGAGGGCGATTCGCTGCGCCCCCCTGAGATCGACTCGTGGTCGTGGTACGCGGAGGCTGCGAGGTGTAACCTCGGGATCGAGTAACAACCCCTTCAGTGGCACGGATCGTCTCGTTCTCATCGACTCGGAACGAGGTGTCTTCGTCGGATCGGATCGCCCCCTGCGCTCCGCGATCCAGAGTTTCTTCGTTGCCCAGTTCGTGCACACTCTCCTCAATCGTTTCGTTGGTCTGCGAAACTTTAGATCTTTTTCCATCCATGATATCCGAATCGCTGGAATCCTCAAAGAAGCGAATAGTGAAACTTTAGGATCGAGTTTCTCAGTGAAAGCACCAAAAATGTTAGATCGAAATTTGGACCTAACACCCAAATTGTTATAAACAGTAAAGAATTTCAAATGAAGAGCAAGGAAAAAGAAAATAACACTCAGAATTTATAGTGGTTCGGCGTTAACGAGCCTACGTCCACTTTATATATGATTGATTATGCTTTAAAAGCTAATACAACAATGATTTCTCTCAATATTTCAGTAGTTTGTCAACAATGGCGGATTCAGTACTCAATATTGCCAAAAAGATCCCGAAAAATGCCAAGCTCTGGGCTATTTATAGCTGATTTTGTCAGGAGGATCGTGGACACGTGGCACGAATCCCGAGAGTATCGGATCGCATTGCCACCGTTGAAGAAACAGTCAAATTAGCCGTTGTGGACAGGTGTCGTGATCTGCTTGAAAATCGGATCGTGCAGATGGGGAGAATTGGTCCAGATGACGGTTGGGGACACGTGTCGCCAGATCCGTGCGACTCGGATCGCTGAAGACTAGCTCGCGCTTGAACAGGTCAGAGGGTTCGCCATGCACCAGGGGATCGGATCGGTTCGCTCGGGGTAACAATGTAAGTTTGGATCGGATCGCCCGGCTGCCTCGTTCGCTGATGAGATGGGGGCGAGATGATGGTGCGCGATCCGATATTGGACGAGACGATGGTGCGCGATCCGATACTGGACAAGACGATGGTGCGCGATCCGATCCTTCATATTCTTGGGGATCGTGGTTTCCTGCTTTCCTCTTACAAATGATCCTGGCTGGCTTGATCAAAAAGCGAGCCAACATAGTAACATGCCAAATTTTTTTTTTTTTGAAACATGACTCACTTTTGATTGATACAACAAAATAAGTCTACAATTATTAGTCAGTTGATAGTATTTTTTACTCTCAACTAAGATCAAATAAGAAATATAATAAAATGTTGAATTTTGAGGGATAATAGTGTAACTGGTACATAGGGAGATTCTTAGGTGATGACCATGAGGTTTATTCTAAATTGTGGTCTTTGTTTAATGAGTGGAGGACTTCAAATACTTATATTGGTTTTTCGAATCTTTAAAACTAAGTTGTGTTAAGCTGAATTCGCATAAACTCTCTCTTTTTCTTATACTTTCAATAATAATAATAATAATAACAATCGAAGGGTATCCAACATTGCTTGTAAATCTAGCGTTGGTGTGCAATCCCGTCAAGCTCTATCCAACATGTTGTTGACAAAGTCAGTGTCGGTATATCTTGGTCTCATTTTATGAGTTGGACGCCTAAGGATTACCGACATCTTATTGAAAAAGTCAGCTCGGTCTGCACAATCCACCAAGCTCTTTCTCAACTCCCCGTTAGTGCACTAGGCAGTGCATGGGTGGTATATGTTGTTAGATCATAGGTTTTTGATTCATGACAAGGAAGAAGAGAATATCAAAGGAAAAGTGATATAGGTTATGATTATCTATTTAATTGTGTCTTAGAGGTGTTATATATTGTTAAAATCTATCCTCAAATATATAGCATACACAAATGCATTTACGAAAAGACACTTCGCGAAAAGACACTTCGTGAAAAGACACTTCGCGAAAAGACACTTCGACACTTCGCGAAAAGACACTTCGCGAAAAGACACTTCGCGAAAAGACACTTCGCGAAAAGACACATCGCGAAAAGACACTTCGCGAAAAGACACTTCGCGAAAAGACACTTCACGAAAAGACACTTCGCGAAAAGACACATCGTGAAAAGACACTTCGCGAAAAGACACTTCGCGAAAAGACACTTCGTGAAAAGACACTTCGTCACTTCATGAAAAGACACTTCGCGAAAAGACACTTCATGAAAAGACATTTCGCGAAAAGACACTTCATCACTTCGCAAAAAGGCACTTCGCGAAAAGTCACTTCATGAAAGGACACTTCATCACTTCGCGAAAAGACACTTTGAAAAGACACTTCACGAAAAGACACTTCACGAAAAGACACTTCACGAAGGGACACTTCATATTTCCAACAGTCATATTTTACAACGGTCATATTTTACAACGGCCATATTTTCTAACGGTCATATTTCCAACGGTCATATTTTACAACGGCCATATTTTCTAAAAGGCATCATATTTCATGAAGAGATGCCTTTTCATTTCTGAAAGGAAATGGGTGCAACTCTTTGATAAAACTCTTCACGGAAGTTAACAACTCTTCAAAGATTATATATACATCAAAGCATTTTTTTTTTCAACCAACCGATTCTTGCTCTGATTTCTGATCTTACTTTCTAAATACTCTTGCATTCTAAAAAGCTCCCAAATTCAAGTTACTTATTGAATCCTTGATAATATTTCTCATATTTTGATTCAACAAGCAACTAAATTCCTTCAAATCTTCGCATTCAATTCATATACTTGAGGATAAGATTATAGGAAGGGTGTACTCAATCGTTGACAAATCAGTGTTGAAAGAAGAACACAATCAGAAGTCAAACTCTCGTAATTGTCCTGTGTGGGTAAGCTTGTAGCCCGTGAAATCAAGTGGGTAAGCTTGTAGCCCGTGAAATCAAGTGGGTAAGCTTGTAGCCCGTGAAATCAAGTGGGTAAACTTGTAGCCCGTAAATCAAGTAGTGTTGTGAACCTGTTCCTCCGGGTGAAGAGAGGGTGTTGTTTAGTGAAAAGCCGAAGAAGAGCTTCGGGACTGGACGTAGGACTGGAGGTCCGAACCAGTGTAAAAATCCTGCTGTCTTTGCTCTACTTTACTGCATTTATAATTATTTGTGATATATATTGTTTGCGAATATTTATTTGCATAACTATTGAATAGCTTAAGTTATCACATACATTCCGCATAGCCATATTATAGATCCTGCACAAGTCGTACACACTCCGAACTTTTCATATGTTGGTCTTTTAGTTAGGTGTATATAATTGATCATAAATTTTAAATTTTATAGAAATAGAGAGTAAGCGATGATGCTCAAGCACTTCTTGACCTTATTGATTTGATTAGTCATACACAAGGAATTTAGAATACCACTTTGTGAAGGGTGACAAGCAAACTAAGAATTTATTTCATGGCTGCACTATGTTATCAACCGAATCAACTGGCTAAACTGGAATTTAACATTTAAAAAATTGAATTGTGTTGAAAATTTGTGACAAGTTGAGGTATCTAAAATAAAATAAACTTACAAGAAATTGTTAACTTACCGTGCTGTACCATTTTTCTGAAACAAGTCGTGTTTTCATTTTTATTTTCATTTGCATATGTTCGTTTCATTCATGTAGTTGCATTAAAACCATAGCATACTGCATTTGGATTTTGTGGGTGGTATCCGCTGAAAACCCTCACGAGATACCACTCGTCCTACTAGGGACACCTAGAGGTTTAATGGCTTGCTGCATATGCTCAATGCAATCGTGTTTCCTATGGAAGTGTGACCTACCTAATTTAGTTTTTTACTCGAGGACGAGTAAAAGATAAGTGTTGGGGTATTTGATTAACATAAAAATGTGTTTATTTTACGCTCTTATATCTTATCTTTTGTATATAAATAAATATTTCTTGGGTATTATTTTGTCACTTTTATAGATATGCCAACTTAGCCACATGCAGTCAGAAAATATAAAATTAGAGATGAAATTGTTGTATATTTACACTTGAAGACTTGCTGACGAAGATCTCACATTCAGTTGCGTTTTGGGACAAGAGATTAATTGGTAGAAAGGCTATACATATCATAAATCAATGAAGAATTACCAAGGAAGCAAGAATAGAAAAAGAAAGGCCCAGTTTTAATAGAATTAACTAAGGTCCATTTGTGATTGTGTTAGGGTTTAGGTTGGCTATCTATCCTATAAATACCCTTGTAATCTCATTATAAAGATCATCCATGAATTAAGAGTTTTCTTCTTTCTTTTCTCTGCATTTTTTATTTTCTTAGCACTTAGTGATGTTTGCACAATTAGATTTGGTAGAGCACTATTTGTCTTTTTCATTTATTTTTCATTAGTGATTGCCCATCTGATTAGATTCATCTGTAATCCTAATTTCATTCTCTTTTTGTTATTTTTACTTCTGTAATTTTAGTTTCTACTATTTATTTGCTTTGCTAGGTCATATTGAATTAAATACAGATTTGATTAGATTTAGATCCGTACTCAATTCAATAATTGTTTTATTGCAGTTTCAATTTTTATTGTTTTTCAACCCGACCTCCAAAATTCGTCTAACTCGCCCACGAAATATATAAATAATAGAATTTAATATTCCTCCTTGTATTCGACCTACATATTACACGATCTGTGCGCTTGCAGCAATTTATTTTAAAATTTTTGCTTTTCTAATTCATAGAAAAGTGTCAAACACATGGCTCTACCATGTAGTTGTCTTGGTGTGATCTTTCTCTTAGTTGCATCATCTATGCTTAAGTCACCAAAGATCCTTATGCAAGCATCCATCCATCTCTGAACCTCTTCAGTCGGCTCTGTCCCTTAAAACGGCTTTCCTCCAAGAGAAGTGAAGTCCTTACATAGCTTTGTGAAGTCAACCACCCATGGTACCTGCACATGAACACCAACATCTACTGCGGTGCTCTTGGAGTGGGTACCCTCCTTATGTTCACTACAATCCTAGCCTCGAAGATAGCTGGGTAATCCAATATACCGCCATCACCCCCTCCAGGAACAGTCTCCTCCCTAGAAGTGTCTTGACAATTAACAACTCATTCTAAATATGACAAATAGAATGATTAGTCCACTTCTGAGAAAAACTATAATGGAGTTCAAGCACTATTACATTATATACTAATATATAGTAGCATCCATCAAAAATCTACAAGTTCGTCTCTCATACGTTATTACGTTTTCGAACTTTGGCTAAAATTTTTAACCAGAGCACTAATACCAAAAGTGACAACTGCCCATAACCCCTGCACTAAACAAGAGGAATAATGCTCTGAAAGGTGTGCCACACAACTATGGACGATCGTCAAAGTATGATAACACAAGCGAAACTTGTCGTATAACTCACATCGCAAGGATAAAGTATAATATAACATATACAATAGGTAGAAATAGTGGAGCGTCACATAGCAGAAATCAAGTCTTTCATATCATCCTGAAAATATCCATACAACTTTGGAATACACTTTAGTAGTCTGTACATGAAGCCTCAGTACATAACCCTCTGAGAATGCATCAAAAAGAACAACAACCGAAACACCCAATATGTATAGTAGTAAAAATAATACGTAAGCCTCCGTCTTGTCTTCGATCAGCAGCTTCGTCCGCTAAGGTCTACCCTCTCCAACTTGCTACTTAGTCTGCCCATCCACAACATCGTAGACGAACAAACCAAGGTAATAAGAGGAAACATAAACCCTTGAGTTAGACAACAGTCTTAGTGAGCGATAAAATAGCTATCTAACATCATCAATGAAGTATATGAGAATAGGTAGACAAATCAACCAAATCTATCAACATCACTTGAGAAGAAACCCCAAACTTGTCTTCCCCACTTCCGACGGTGATAGCCTTTACAACAAGCAGAAGCATACAAGCAGTAGAAATCATAGCAACTAGTTTAGGTCCCACATAAACCGCCTTAACCAAGATCAACACCCCTTAAGCACAAGCCCCGAAGGCTGAAACCAACATCAAACAAGCACTCAAGAGATATTTTCTTCGACGTCGAACAATTTACGTAGGAAGGTACAAGCAAAGAAGACAATTATCTATGACTATGGTTATCACCTCCAAATCCTGCTTTGAAGCCATCGTTAATCGTATGACGGCTAACCTTGCTATATGTCAAGGGCTAGTAGTAACCCGGTTCTAGCTAGACTATAGCACGTCCAACGTACATTTGCCTCCCAGAGATAACTTAGCCCATCCAATGGGTCTAGGGTACTCGACCAACAAACTTCCAATCTTTTAGACGTCTCTATTGTACCTCTGCTTTGAGTTCAGAAGAACCTATGACAACGATAATCTCTCATCCTTCAATATCTCTAGTCGTCCTCCCTGACGGCTATTCATAGCTCAAGCAACCTTCTCGAGCAACCATTACCCATCAACTCACAACCTTTGAGTTATCTAATCATTCTTTGCATTACAACGATCAAAAAACACTTCACTATGCTTCAGACACTCCTCCATGAATTCGCGTCGAAGCTAGAACCATCATCGACACAAAAACAATCTTTTTTTGGTCGATACTGCATTTCATAGCATTTCCAGCTATTTTGCTATGAAAACCTGGCCACAATGTCAAAACAGCCTTTTGCAGTGCTTCTGAAATGCTATTATATCTCCTGGTTTAATTCTGCATCATTCCAGTATGAAAAACTAAGTAAAAACCAAAACAACCTTTTTGGAGCGCTGTCATTGCTTCTGGGCGATCCTTCCACCCCTATGGATCGTTTGCACTTAAAACACCTTTTAATAGCGTTTCTGGAGCACTATCATAGCTTCTGGGTGGTCCATCCACCCCTATGGATCGTTTGCGCTCCATGACCTTTCTAAAGAATTGTCAAAACGCTATCTCAACCTCTTTGCCAGACCAAGAAAAATGACACGTTCCATCACGTTTTTAAGGACGATCCACCCCTTTTTGGCATGCACGATCCATGCCTCGATCGTGGCCGATCCATCCACTTACCACAACGTTTTCAAAACACTGTAAATTCCAGAGTTTGCCAGAAAATTCAGTTTTTACTGGATTCATCAAAACTTGCCCGATCCATTATTTTATCATGCTGATTCACCGAATTTCGGTCACCGATCCATACTAGGATTTGTGCTCGATCCATGACTTTTTATAGCGTTTCTCAAACACTATAGATTTCCAATTTTTTCCAGATTTTGATTTTTGGTTGATTCTTCAACTTTTGGCTGATTCTTTCACTTTTTCTTGGTCAATCTACTCCTTTGGCACTACTTGAACCTCGCCAAAGCCTCTACAATGTTGATCTATCATGGATCTTGCCAGATCTACAATTTGCTTCAATCCATGTCACTTGATATTCCTCTTCATGACCGATCTACTTTCTCTTGTTCTCCAAACAATACTCCCTTGATACAATCAACTATGTTTTCCAAGCCCGACCAGATCCATCTTAAAATCTATACAATCTCGTTTTCGAACTCAACTTGATATCTACATTTGCAATCATCGATTCAATCAACAAAACCAACATCAAATTACACAAACAATCATCACTCATTTAAACAACAATTATCATTGAAATTTCATAGAAAACATACCAATTTAAGTTGCTAAGTAGATCATATTATGTTTTGAGTTAAAAAAACATACTTACATCGATTAGATCAATGCAAAAACAACTTGAAATGATGAGCATGAGATCAAGCGACCCATATACTTGACTGAATTCGTGCGAGAGATGCTTATCACTCAACAAATCTTCAATCTAGCATAGAAACGTTGAAATATGAATCCAGAAAGCAAAGATATATCTTCAAACCGCTCGATTCGATCCGATATATCTTCTTTTGATGTAGATCTAGCTCCCTTTGATGTAGATCTTCAATCTTTACTCGTAGATCTAGAATTTTAATGGTGGAAAGGTATATTTGTTTGAGCAAGGATCAAACACAAGCTTAATAAAATGAGAGAATGAAGAAAGTAACCCCCTCTCCATGTCCCTAACCGCTATTTATAGCCTCCCACCAGCCCACTAATGGGCCTCCTCAAATCAGTCCATTAATAGCTTAAAATCTGAACAGAAAATTGTGTAGCAATAACTCCCAAACTACTGAACCAGATCTATAATGTGACCACTCTACGGAATGGGAAACATCATTTCCTTTCAATGAGATAGATCCCATCACCTGATTCGATCCGAATCAAAAGTTATGCCCTATACAAAACTGATAAGGGCAAAATGGTCGTAAATAAAATTGCTAAAAATCATGGACATGTCTCACATCCCCATTAACAACATATCAAAATATGAGAATGATCCAACCCTCAAAGAATAAAATAAAAATATTTTACGATCCTCTGATACGTAAAATGCGGGCTGTGACAAAAACTAAGATGAAACGTTGCCCCATCACTTAAATTTGCTTGCATGGATTCTTTTGCATTTGCCCGGATTTTACTAGACCTGAGTGGATCAACCAAAAACCAAGCTGAAATGTGGACCTATCCATGAAATTTACATGCGCGAATTTTGTGCCATTTTCTCGGATTTTACTAGACCTTAGCGAGTCAAGCAAAAACTAGGCTGAAATGTTCCTTGATCATTGAAATTTGTTTGCGAGAATTTTCTATCATTTGTAGGGATTTTACTTGAGCTGAGTAGATCAAGCAAAAACCAAGTTGAAACATGGTCCGATCACATAAATTTGCTTGTGCAGATTTTGTGCCATTTGCCAGGATTTTACCAGACTTGAGCGGATCATGCAAAATTCAGGCTGAAACATGGCCCGATCACTGAAATTTGGTTATATGGATTTTCTAGCCTTTGCCCAGATTTTACCAAACCTGAGCGGATCACACAAAAACCAGGCTAAAACACGGTCTAGTCACTGAAATTTGGTTGCGCGGGTTTTTTGGCATTTTTTCGGATTTTACCAGACTTGAGCGGATTAGCCAAAAACCAAGCTAAACATGGGCTGATCTCCGAATTTTTTACATGGAATTTTCTACGTAGCATAGACACTTTGGACTACCAGGGTCATTTTATCCTAGACTCCAAAAATTCCTAATGGGGAGGAGGTAGGAGAAGAAAGGATTAGATAAAGGAAGTGATCGGTGATCGAGCCAAGTGGATTAGCAAAAACCAAGCTGAAACATTAGCTGATCTCTAAAATTTTCTTGTTTCGATGTACGACAATTACCCTGATTTTACGAGACATTACCGGATTAGGAAAAAACCAAGCTAAAGTGTGGTCACATCACTGTAATTTTCTGGTGTGGATTTCCTGGCATTTCCTTGATTTTACCAAACCTACGCGGATCAAGCAAAAACAAAGTTGAAACATGGTCCCATCACTTTGCTTGCGTGGATTTTTTGGCATTTTCCCAAATTTTACCAGACCTAACTAGATCAGGATAAAACCAATCCGAAATTTTCTTGCGTGGATTTTTTTGACATTTGCCTGAATTTTACCAAACCCGAGAAAATCAGCCAAAAACCGAGCAGAAACGTGGATCGACCAATGAAACTTACTTGCGCGAATTTTGTGGCAATTTCCCTGGTTTTACTAGGCTTGAGCAGATCAAGCAAACAAAACAAGCTAAAACGTGGTTCGATCACTAAAATTTGCTTGCCAAAATTTACCATACCTGAGTGGGTCAAGCAAAAACCAAGCTGAAACGGGCCCCGATCACTGAAATTTGCTTGCACGGATTTTCTACCATTTTCTCAAATTTTACCAGACTTGGACGGATCACGCAAAAACCAGGCTGAAATTGGGTTGCACGGAATATCTGGAATTTTTCTGCATTTTACCAGACTAGAGCGAATTAGGAAAAAACTAAGCTGAAACGTGGGTCGATCACTGATATTTACCTATATGGATTTTTGGGTTTTTGGAAATTTCTTTATGGGGAAGTTAGAAAAAACTCCGGGTTTTTATATATCCGGGGTTGGCATATCTTACTGTATATTGTAATTTTAAAGATTCAAAAGATTAAAATATGAGTTCGGGAACCTAACTCCTATAATAATTTAAGGTTAGAAATAAAGACTTTGTGTTTCTTGGGAAAATTGTGTGTATTGGAATAAAATGAATTCTTTTGGTATAATAATTTTTTTATTTTAATCCGTGTTTGTAAATTTTGTCTTTATGGTTTAAATAAATATTGAAAAATATAAATATTGATTAATAATAAATATTTAAATGAACATAAATTTTTGATGTGAGGTGTTTATTTTAACAAGAATATTTTGATGTTGGATTGTGGGAAAAAAATAAAATAAAGTTTTGAAAGATTTATAATGGGAAGTTATAAGAGTTTAAGAGATTATATATACTTGTTGCATCAAATCTCAAGTTTGAACAAAATGAGGTATTGTTGTATAAATTGATATTTTCAAGTCTACCAGAGATGTAAATAAATAATAATAGGTAAACACTGATTAAACACCAATATTTAGATGAGTTATGATATCTTAAAGGAAGTTTAATATTTATTCTAACAAGAGAATTTAATTTACATAAATTTGAGTTTAATATGTAAGTTTTATTAATAAATGATTTAAAATGAACGAGTAATGGTAATTTATAAATTTTGTGTGAAATATAAATATGTATAATGTTAAAAGAATTATAAATATTCTAAACACTTTATACATAATTTTGTGAAGTTAAAAAATGTAACAACCCAAAATTTTAACAAATAATAGTTAATTAACAATTTAATTAATTAAAGAATAAGTTGAAAAATAATTGAGAATTGGACAATGGGGATAGCGCCATTGGGTCCGTTACGATTTTCTGGTTCGGATAAACTTTGGTTTGCGTAAAAATAAACTTAAAACGAATAAGTTATTAAAAGTTGAAGTTTGAAATTCAATCTGAAATTAAAATAAAACGAAATTAAATAATTGAACTCACGAAACCAGCGCAACTACTTGAATAACCCAGACCCCAAGTGGGTCGACCCCTATGTCGACCCTCTTGGGGGTGGGTCAACCTAGGTAGTGCGTCTAGGCACATTTTTGTGCCTGGCATAGATCCGAACGTTGTGGACGCTTCTAGACTTTGTTTTATCCGATGTTTGAGGATGAAAACCTAAATCCCGTGCCTCATCTATAAATAAGCTATTCTCCTCCCTCATACCTCACAATTCTCACTTTTCACTTCTGAGCCTCCATATTACCCTTTTACTCAAAAATAAAAATAGGTTGTTCACACAACAAATTGGAGTATTGGTTATACGTAGATTTTGGGTATTTTCTACCAGGGCCTTTGGATTTGTTTTTCTTAGGTGAGATTACGGTGATTTCTAGATTTCTTTTAAGATTGAAGATAAATCTATAAAATAGTAGTTGTGGTTGTTTCAAGTCTGGTACATTCTTATATCTTAGATCCATATTATTACTGTTTGATTTCAGATTTTGTTGTCTCTTTTTTCTTTTGAACTCCTTCTGTCAATTTTTACATACCATGTTCTGATTTTTATACACTGTTATTTCAAATTTGTTTCTTTCTTTCTCTATTTCTAAATTTTTGCAGTTGCGCCAAACATATGCCTAAAAGGGGGATATGAATACGATTGATATAGGCATGAACCTGTAAGCCTAATATCTATGTTGGATTATTTCTCTTTTTCTATATTTTGCAATTGGGTTGGGGAATAAAATACATCAAACAAAAATGATCAAATTTGAGGCTTAATTTGAGTACATCTAAAACTGTAAATAAAAGAGGAATAATTGAATTAAGACAAGTGGTTTGAAGTAATGCCTATTTGACAAATTTTTAATAGAAATGAACTATAATTAGATAAATTGCACAATTATGAAAATTGATATCGTAGAAAATATAATAATGTTAAATTGTATGCCTAGTACTCCTTGTTGTCAGGCATTAGCTTAGTACTCCTTATTGTTAGGCTTTAGTACAAACATGTTAAATTGTATGCCCTGTACTCCTTGTTGTCGGGCATTAGCCTAGTACTCCTTGTTGTCAGCTTTAGTATGAACATGTTAAAATATATGCCCAATACTCCTTATTGTCAGACTTGGACATCCTAGGGATAAGGTTATGTCAAATCGTTGATAAGCAGGGCTTGATAAAACCAAACCTATAGTGGGCATAGGTTATCTACGATTTATCACAGTTGATCATTTGGATAGTATTAGAAATCCTTTTCCTAATTTGTTTCTATTTATAGAAGTGTAAAATAGTCATCATCATTATCTAATCTTTCGAACAAGAACGCTTATATCACCTATGGTACCCATATTCTATTGTAACAACCCAAATTTTTTAGCATTTGGGATAAACAGACTATTGGGTGTTTTCTGCATTTAAATTATTAGAGAATAAAATATGAGTTTGAGAAGCCTAGCTCGAATAGTGTTTTTAAAACATAAAATAAGAAATTTGAGTTCTCATAATTCATGAGCTTGGAATAAATTTAATTACTTAATTTAGTATGTTGTTTATTCCAAAATGTGTGTTTATGAAGTATAAATTGTGATTTTAGTGAATATTGAAAATATATAAAATTGATTGAGAATCAATATTCAAGTAGAAGAATATATTTTCAATATTAGTAACAAGCTGTTGGTTGAAATAATTATTAAACTATTAAATTGTGTTCTAAATTTGGTCAGATGATTTAAAGTGATAATATAACATTGAATTTGTTAATAATTATTAATAAATAAATTTGTGGCTTTTGTTAAGTTGATAATATTAACGACTACATTGGTGTTCCAAATGGATTATTTTGAAAATAAACTTATGAATATTGATTATAAATCAATATTGTAGTGGTTAAATATTCATTGATTTATTTTATTAAGTTAACAAGGAATGCTAACTTGTAGCTAAAATATAAATAGGTTTATAAGGTAGAATAATCATAACAAACATATTTATAATTGCAAGGTACGTCAAAACCGATATTTACAATATTGTCTAAATTATTTTGAGATTATTATAGTGTATGTATTTGTGTTTTATAAATTAAACACAAATTAATTTGCATGTTGAGGTGGTATGTGAATAAAATCATTTTTATAAAGAATGTGTTAATACAACAAATGGTTAATTATGCAATGGGCTTAAAACGTAAAAGAAAGCATATTTATATTGAAATATAAAATTGGGTACTTAATTTAAACGAAACAACCACCTGCCCATGCGTGTTCTTCTGCTAACTCCACTTGTTTCATTTCCTCTGAGCTATTTTGTCTGGACCTTTCTGGGTTATCTTCTTTTATTTGATTAACGTGTTTATTGGGAGGGGAGAGGAGCCTTTCTTCCAGAAAAGGATTGCTTAACATTCCTTTGAAAAAAAGTTCTCAATGCCTTGTTTTAGCAGACACGGCTCATCACTCTACCTGAGATCCTTCGCTACCCCTCCTCGTGTTTTCTCCTCCGCCATATCCTATAAGGCTCGTCAAACGGTGCCTCTCCACTAGCCGAACTCAATCTCCGTTAGCCCACACAACAGAACACACCACCCTTTTTCTCGAACCAAACTCCTTAAAATTGGAGCACCTCCGTAGTCCTCTCCTACTTCAACTCACAGTTGTTCATCACCCCAACATCGCTCCACACAACTCCATGCTCGCCGGACTATAGCAAGATTAACTAAGGAGCATTTTTGTTGTTTCATGTTTTAGGCAATGGTGGGTTTGGCATATCAGTAGTGGTGAGAAATAATGGAAGCGAGGAAGATGTTTGAGTAGGAGTGAGTAGCGTAATGGAAGAACGCAAGAGGTGTGCTAGTATGCATTTTTCGTAATTGCTATTGGGAACATGGATGTTGCATGCACTTGGAAAAATGGCCAGGGCATTTTGAAGATGTATAGGTAGCAGCAGGCTCTGGAGTCCTTTAGCCACATAATGCTGAGAATGCAGATTGTTGAAACAGTGATGTCAGAGAGTAGGCGAGGTTAAAGTCGAAGTGCCTAACTAGTCAGCTTAAGGAAAGAGAACTCGATGGCGGAGCTCGTAAGACAAATGGGGGCTTGGATTTGTTTGTCAAAACGGATCATGCATGTCAATTTCCTCCAAGTTTTGCAAGTCTAGGAAGCTCAAATTCATCTTGTGCAACTATAAAATCGTCTCAAATCCAATCTCAAGTGAGTGTTCGCTCATAATTTCTAGTTTACAAGAGTTATTGATGATTTGGTTTTATCTAATTTCAGTTAGAAGTCGTTGTTATAACTAGAAAAGTTTCAGTAATGACTTAGCAACTCATCTTGATTCAAGTTAGTCTTTGAGACCATGTAGCGTATTCTACGCAGGGAGTGTATGTTTACTTCCTATGTTGATTTTTGAACCCTTTGCATCCGCTTGGCTTTGTTCACCCTAACATGTCATTCATTGACACTTTGTATTGGTAGGCATGTCATTGAGTTTTATTTGGCTCATTTTTGTAATCATCTTTGTTGTTTACTTTGCCGATCTGACCTTTTAAGTTAATCACTACCCTTGTAATTTGCTGTGACAATCACTTGTATGTTGCATGGGACACGGAAGTCTACGAAGTCGGTTAATTCCAATATAGTTAGATTTAAGCTGATATTTTATTAATGATGATTTAGTGTTTCGATGTTTTCCATTGTGAAGTTGATAAGCAGCTAGTGAACCAGTTGTGAGAACGTGTGGTATGGGACGCACTGTTGCCACTACTTGGGTTACTGACTGTGAGTCAGTGTCACATATTGTGTTTGTTGAGCTAGTACTTTGCTTCGGGTGGAAGTCGAGACTCGGTGGGAGTTACACATTCACTTGACCGGGGGGAGGGGGTCAAGATACACTCAATCGGGGGGGAGGGGGTCGTAGTGAAAGGCGCCTAACTTGAATACGTATAAGTACTGAGCTAAGCTCGGGGGAGCTATATTATCATGTGGTTGCACATGCATGATTATTTCTAATGGATCCATATTGTGATGAAATTTGTGATTTGATTTATACAATCATACATTGAAGATTATTTGATTTTAAATTTACCTAAAGTTTTGTGGTTTCCTATGTTGCAGTGTGATGCTCCTTTCATGGTATTTGACTCATTCGAGTTATATGATGATTTTCAATTGATAATACATGGCTATTACTCGGGATGAGAAATACTATAGCTCAGGGTAGGATATAATTTACTTAATAGCACGTGCACATTATTTATGATGATTTAATGTTATGATTTGATGTTGGTGATTTTCATTTGCTAATACTTGGCTATTGCTCAAGATGAGCAACATTATAGCACGGAATGGGCTTTATTATTATTGCATGTGCACATTTGTTATGATTTCTTTTATAGGTTGGGTTTGATGATTTTAACTCGATCGGGATGATTGTACATTTGCAGAGTGCATTTGGATTTAGTGAAGTGAGGAAGATGTTTGAGTAGGAGTGAGTAGTGTAATGGAAGAATGCAGGTCGTGTGCTAGTATGCGTTTTTTGTAATTGCTGTTGGGAACATGGATGTTGCATGCGTTTAGAAAAATGGCCAGGGCATTTTGAAGATGTATAGGTAGCAGCAGGCACAGGAGTGCTTTAGCCACACAATGCTGAGAATGCAGGTTGTTGAAACAGTGATGTTAGAGAGCATGCAAGGTTAAAGTCGAAGTGTCTAACTAGTCAGCTTAAGGAAAGAGATCTCAATGGCGGAGCTCATAAGACAAATGGGGGCATGGATTTGTTTGTCAAAACGGATCATGCATGTCAATTTCCTCCAAGTTTTGCAAGTCTAGAAAGCTCGAATTCATCTTGTGCAACTATAAAATCATCTCAGATCCAATCTCAAGTGAGTGTTCGCTCATAATTTCTAGTTTACAAGAGTTATTGATGATTTGGATTTATATGATTTCAGTTAAAGTCGTTGTTGTAACTAAAAAAGTTCCAGTAATGACTTAGCAACTCATCTTGATTCAAGTTAGTCTTTGAGACCATGTAGCGTATTTTGCACAGGGAGTGTGTGTTTACTTCCAGTGTTGATTTTTGAACCCTTTGCATTCGCTTGGCTTTGTTCACCCTAACATGTCATTCATTGATACTTTGTATTGGTAGGCATGTCAGTGAGTTTTGTTTGGCTCATTTTTGTAATCATTTTTGTTGTTTACTTTGCCGATCTGACCTTTTAAGTTAATCTTTACCCTTGGAATTTGCTGCGACAGTGACTTGGACCTTTTGTAGCTCCCTTTTCATATGGCATATTGCACGTGTGCCTTGGTTGATACCCTTCTTGTTCGTGAGCTTTCTATGATATTTCAAACTGGTGTTGTGTTGCCAAGAATGTCTATGCAAGCTTGGCTTTAGTTTTCTAGAATCTTTTACAGATTGTTTGGTATAATTTCCTGAGCAATTTAGTGAAATTTAAAACTTCGGCTTATCATTATCTTGTTAGCTAACGTGATTGTTGATCCGTAGTGCGAATCCAATTAATTCATTAATTTTGATACTTACAACCTTAAATTTGCCAAAAGCAATTTCCAACCAGGTCAAAACTAGAGCCTGAGTCCAAGTTTGAGGCTTTGTGTCTTTTCCATATGATCTCAAAATTTAGTGATTCTTTTTTTTATTGAAAGACATATTGTCCTAGTTTGTGCATGTTGAATTTTAGGCCAATCGATCATCGTTTGGTCATTCGAAATTAACCTCAAAGTCGCAATACAAATTGGTTTCTTGGTTCATTTTTGTGCCTTGATACTTAATTTTCATGATTTTTTGTGGTTTTATGACTTCGTTTACTACCGTTTTAATTTGAGAAACCAAGTTTGTATTTTATACCATCCAAACTTCAGATTTTGGGAAAATTTATGATGATTCATGGTTGTCATCTTAAGGATATTGAGCACACTTCGCACGTTTTAAACTGGTTTTCAATATATAAATAGATATCAATTTCTTTATGGTTTTGTAGGCTAAACATTTTACGGTTTCTATTTTAAAATATAAATAGCCTCAAAATAATAGTATAGAAATCTATTTCAAATAAAAGGAATTTAAGAAAGAAAAGACTTGATTTTCAAGCAGTCATTTTATAAGTGGCTTTATTAAATCAAATACTTTCTTATATATAAACTACACAATCTTGCACCCTTCAAGATAACGTATTGGATTTTAAACCACATCGTACACTCCGCGGTATGGGAGATGGAAGTATACAAAATCAGTTAATTCCAATATAGTTAGATTGAAGTTGATGTCTCATTAATGGTGATATGGTGCTTTCGATGTTTTCCATTGTGAAGTTGATAAAAAGTTAATGAACCAGTAATGAGAACGTGTGGTATGGGACACACAGTTACCACTACTCGAGTTACTGAATGTGAGTCAATAACCTATATTGTGTTTTGATAAGCCAGTGCTTTGCTTTCGAGGGAAGCCGAGACTTAGGGGGAGTCACATATACGTATTCACTTGATTTGGCGTGGGGGGGGGGGGGGGTCAAGGTACACTCGGTCGGGGGTTCGCAGTGATAGGTGCCTAACTTGAATACGTATAAGTACTGAGCTAAGTTCGGGGGGAGCTATATTATCATGTGGTTGCACGTGCATATTCATTTCTAATGGATCCATATTGTGATGATATTTTGTGATTTGATCTATATGATCATACATTGAAGATTATTGGATTTTAAATTTACATAAACATTTTGCGATTTTCTACGTTGGAGCGTGATACTCCTTTTGTGATATTTGACTCAGTTGAGACATATGATGATTTTGATGATTTTCATTTGATAATACATGGCTACTACTCAGGGATGAGCAACATTATAGCTTGGGATGGGCTTTATTATTATTACACGTGTAAATTCCTTATGATTTATTTTATGATTTGGGTTTGATGATTTTAACTCGATTGGGATGATTGTGACACTCCATGTCCATTAATGTCACTCACAAAGGGAATGCATTAAGTTTCATGAAGCGTTTAGGTAAACAGACACAGAATATTACAAGACAAATATAAAAAAAATTGCAGTGGAAATAAACAACTTAATTAATCATCAAAATACGGTGGTCCAAAGCATCTTTTGTCTGAAATATAAAAACCCATTACAACATAAAAACCACTGCCTTGTACTTCAGAAATATCAGAGTACAAAAAAGAAAGGAAATTCCCCAAGAACAAAATATGGCCATAGCAACAAGGATAGGAGCTTGATCCATACATATCAGCAACTCCAGCAAAATAAGCAGAATCACGCCCAAGCCTGTGTGTTTCCTCTTTGGGGGGGGGGGGGGGGACGAAAGAAAGTAGGGGAAACAAAAAGGGTCAAACACAAAGTTTGGCAAGTATAGTAACTTTTAGCCAGTAAATAAATAAAAGTAACATGATAGGCATACAAAGTGGATAAGAGAGATCACTACGTAAATGGCAAGTATGACAAGGTAAACAGGACAACATGATAGAATAGATAGCGCTTCTTAATACTTTCCTTCTCTGCACCAATACTAGTATAACAGATATGTAATAGGATTACATACTACTAAATTGCTTAACAAAAATAGGATGATCCCAACAGAAACATAATGGTAGTTTTAGGTGTACTCTAGTAATGGGTATTAACCCAAACAGAACTGGTACCTAAACAGAAATAACGGGTGTTAGCCCAGACAGAAGCACAGGTACCCCATAGAAACAGACAGGACTAGATGTACCCTATTTACTACCCCCAATCGATCGGCTCCCTATTCCGTAGATACCCTGTGCCGGCCCCATAGTAGGGTGTATCACTCTCTAAAGTGGCAACCCTTCATTTTCTAGATGTGCACAACCATAACTACTGATGTCACAGCGTCTTTTCTTCCCCAGCAGGCGGAGTCATGCATGCACATGACCTCGTTGGAACGCGCCGTCAACACCTCTCCATGTTTGGATCTCTTACAATCAGCTCGGTAAGCGTGCCCCCACTCCGACCTAGTTCGGAGTACCCGTTTGATACCTAATTAAGGTTACTAACTGAAATGGGTCCCACACAAGAAGATGCCAGCTCTCCCCTTTGTCTTGCATCCCTACTACTAGGTTTTCAACTGGTTATGTTTACCTAAAAGGTGTCTTTAATTACATAACCATATCAGGTTAAGTTTGTGGGCCTATATATACTAATATTACTCACCTACCCAAGATTTACTTAACCCTCCCACTGATTCAGGCATGTTTATTTAACAATTAAGTTTGTGGGCCTATATATACTAATATTATCCACCTACCCTAGATTTACTTAACCTTCGCCTTTTATTCAGCCAAGTTTACTTAACCCCCAACTAAAATTTAAGTTAATACAATCCCTATGGATTAACTTAGGTTAAGTAATCCAATTCATTACCATGTTCATTTATGGTTATAATGGGCTAGACCTCCCATATAAGGCCTACAACATGTGGATGCTGGATATGCCGGTGAGGTCCGAGCAGTCTTATTCCACAGTTGGGCCTAAGCTCGTGTCCTAGTCTAATTCGTATTCACATACTTAGACCTCCCATATTAGGTTCAACATTAGTGGCTGCTGGATATGCCGGTCGGGTCCGGGCAGACTTCCACCACTAATGTAACATAACCTCGTGTCATAAGTACAATTACAATTCCTAATTGTAATTACTAAACAGTCCATTTTTGATAAATTAATTTATTAATTAATCCTTTCCTTTTATAGGTGTTAATACCTATTTTACTGATAATTTGAATTACATATCAATTCATTTAAAGATTACATGCCAATTATAAATCCCTTTTCCCTCATTTCTTTCACTAACATATTCGCACATATTTTGGCAGCATCTAAGCTAATAAGTAGTCTAGCGGTAACAATGAAAAAGGGAATATGATAGAGGCGATAGTTTCAACATATATTGGCATAAACATACTAGAATGATAACAAAGTGGATGGACATGTAATTAACATCATATCAAGGTGAACATACATATTGCCATTGACATGTCATCATCATCATAACGGGATCTAACATAAATATTGCTTTAGATTTACATAAATTGTTCGCATGCTTTAGACCTAATAGATTAAATTGGATGTAATCATAAATAAAGGTTTAGATCTACAGGTTTACAAATAGATCTACCCAAATCCACATCATAGAGGTTACAGTTAAGATAAAGGTGTGGACCCAATCCTAATCAATCCAATGTGGCATATGTTCATGGTTTACATAAATAATTTGATCTATCCAAATGAAACGGAAATAACATACTAGAACAATCACAATAACAATTGAATTGGATCTCGAGAGATAGATCTTTCATAGCATAAGATATGATCATAAAATGGATCTAGCATAAAACATGATAATAGCATGTTTAGATCTAAATATGTCCAACTTACAACATATCTAAGTTGATCGCAACATGAAAGGCGATTTACATACAAAATTAGATCTAACCAATGTTGCAACTGTCAAGATTAATAGATTTACATTTACCACAACGTAGTTACAAATCAAGATCCATAAAGGCAACATCATAATATAGCCACAATTGCATCAGATCTAGAAAATTAGATCTATCACGATCTACATAGGAAACATCATAGAATAACCACAATTATATCAGATCTAGAGAAATAAATCTATCAAGATCTACATAGTATAAGATTTAATACTGGCATAGATTCATACTTTACAACATATCCAATTCATAGTCTTTCACAATTTATAGTTCACCTTAATCTCCTTATTGAACAAGGAGTTAGCCTAAGAAAGGAACATTATGTACATTTTTCTCTCTTGTTCGTTATTTATTCTTCAAGGAAAAAGAAATTATAGAGAATCCATGGCTTCCTTCACCTCAAACTCAAGCCAATCCTAAATTATATCAAAAGAGATCTCTCAACTCTCTATTTAAATCTTGCAAACAAAAAGATTCAAGCATTTATTAGGGAATTTGGGGAGAAGGAATTCACAACAGCCAAAGGGTCTTGCATGTCACTAGTTTTGAGCTTTCAGGCCATGGCTACCCAAAAGCTTCAAGCTTGTAGATAAATAAGATTTAAATCATCAAATCTAATCAGGGTGAGTTTGTGAAGTTCGTTTTGGTAGCTTGTGTATGTTCTATTATGTTTATAAATGTTAATCATCCTACTGCAATCTGAAACGTAGTTTCAGATGTTTCTCTATGCAAAACTGAAGTAGATTCAAGCTTTAGAGCTCGGTTCTCTCCCAATTCATGTCATATTCTTTGTTTTTCTTTTCCGACTTAATGTAAATGTGTTGATGTTCATTTGTTCAAGGTTTCATGATCAAGTTTAGTTGCTTGAGCATCTAAAAATCATTTAGAAGTTGAATAAGAAACATGCAGATTTTTCTTTGCAATTCGCGTACCCTATGTCGATACATAAACAACTGTGTTGACATAGGCAGTAGAAATTGTGCAAGCAATTCCAATGGTTGCTTTGAGTTGCTAAACCTATATTTGTGATTTTTTTGGATTATTTGATGAATTTTGAGATGAATTTGGTGATCATTTGATGAGGCGTTGATCCTATCTAGGAGAAGCCAAAAGTATATAGAATCCATAGTTCAGATCATGAGTTTCGTGTTGATTTCAATTATTGATTCTTTGTGAAATTCATGCATTTCTTTGTGACAACTTGCATGTTTTGATAATGGTTTCGAAAGTTTTTTCTCATACCTCTATATATTAGCTTTGAGATAAATAAGATTTTCTTTGTTTTCTGTTTATAAAATTAGATTGTCTCAAGGCAGTAGTAAAAACAATATATAGTTTCTAAATGTAAAATTTTGATGAAATGGTCTGATTATTTTCTAAGTTGCTTTATAAAATTTGCTTCTTAAAACTAATTCTTTTCTGTATATAAAATGACATGTTTTGCAACCTTCGAGAAAGAAAAGTTGTGATTTAAACGGTGTAACTAATCGTGTGGTATGAGACGCATTGATTAATTATATCAGTTAATTTCTAGCTCGACGATCAAAGATATTTGATGTTTTCTTGTGTGAAGTGGGATAGCTTCTTGTAAACTGAGTAATGAAAATGTACGGTACGAGACATGTTTTTTTTTTCATTATTTAGATTCATGTTTGGGAGTCTGTGACACACTGTTTATTGTTAGTGTGTGTCAATACTCACTTCGGGGGAAGCCAGTCTTGTGGGGAGTTTTATAGGCATATTCACTTGATCAAGGGAGGGGGATTAGGATACATTCGGTTGGTGGATCGTAGTGATCGACGCTAGAATACGTGGCCTAAGATCGGGGGAGCTCATTTGTGAAGCATATACAATAATTTTTGATGTTTTGGATCTGTTTTGTGGCTTTAGGTATCTTGGTGTTTATAATGTTTCGGATCCCTCTTTGATGTTATATTATGATGAATTTCTATCATAGCCACATGACTAATTTAAGAATTTTAAGATTTGTGATGCCTCTTGCGATGTTAAACTCTTTTGAGTTTATTATGCGTACACAATTTAGAGTATTTATAATGATATTTTTGGTGTATATGTTCGATGACCTTAGATTCTAAAAGATGATACATGTGGGCTCAAAGCTGATACTTGTCTATTGTAGTAAATTTTATTATGTTGATCCTATGTCTAACCACTTTAAATTTTAATTACCCCAATTTGGTACTCGGGTAATATGTGTCGATGGAAACACCCAAGTCTCTATTCATGGTGTTCACGAGTAATCTGAGTATAAACTCATGAATTTATCTTTTGCGAAATCTATTGTTATGAGTTATTATATTTCTTTCTAATAAAAATGAACCATCTTTTTGTATTTTTGAGTCTATTTAGGATTATGAGATTCCTCTTTTTATACATAACTTATCTTATTATAACTGATATTTTTAAGTTAGACTAATCCATTTATTTATACTCGGGTCACACCGAGTTGTTTTCAGATTACAGTTTATTTTAAGCTAAAAGAATTGGTTTATACTGGATTCGTAAATGATGTGTTCTTATATGGTACTTTGACCCTGCATTTGTCTAAGCCGTTATTGTATAATGTGAATATTTGCATTAACCTGTATTTGTCTACTGTATAATATAAATTTGCAGTTTTTCAGGAAGTGAATAGGAAGAATGATGTTCAATGATGTGCATTTTCAATAGTAGACAGAAATATGGCCTTTTATTGGTTTGCTGTTGCTACTCGTTCATCTGGGACTCCATTTGCAATACTTAATTGAATTTGGTGTTGTAATATATTTTTAATACAATTTTAAAAATATATTTAGTGGTGTTTCAAGTTATTTGATGTACTTCTCATGTTTTTTGGTGCTGTAGCATGTACTTTTTCTAGTTTTAAGAAATATTAACTGGCATAGTTGTGTGAAGAATGATAACATGTATTGTTTTTCATGTTTTTTGGTGTTGTAGGCAGTAGCATGATCTGATTTGTTTAACGTGATATTTCAGAATTTACAACTATTTTTTTACTATTAGGGTTATAACGGGTTAATCCTTTAATCAAGAAAGTCAAAAAGGATCAAGCTATTGTATGTAGATAAAGGGTCGGGTCAAATTTTACTTGACTCACATATGACCCTACCTCACCCTTTTGACTTGTCTACTCATGACTCTCTAGAGTTTGAAATGGAAAAAATAGAAAAATCAAAATAAGAAACCCACTCGTCAAAGGAAAAAAAGGCAACAATAACAAAGAAACCACCCTCGCACATGAAGATAATAAAAGGAAGAATAAGAAAAAAGCCTTCGTTGGATATCAGCAAAAAAATCAAAAAACAGAAAAAGATATAGGAATACAAGAATTAATAAGAAGAAGGAAGATAAGAACAAATAAAATAATGAAGAAACATATTTATAACCACTAGCTATAATTGAACCAATATTTGCGGACGTAAATTGTTACATTGTAAACGTTTATCATTATTGACTACAAAACAACAAAACCTGATCAACAAGTATTTTCTCTGATGAATCATCAATGAATAATTTTACAAATATTTTTACTAATAATATACGATAAAATAAATTTAAAAGTTAATTCAATCATGTTTTGTTAAAATAGCAAGCTGCATGAGACAACAAAGAAACAATCAGAGAAGGTGGTAAATTCACAAAAGATATGCTTAAAAATGTCTTAAGAGACAACTTAACTGATAGATAAGTGTTAGACCAAAAAGTGGTTCTAACACCCAAATTGACTAAAATTCTAATAAAATAGGATTAAAAACAGAAAAGAGACACGAGATTTATAGTGGTTCGGCATTAAAGAGCCTACATCCACTTTATATCACTTTGGTTGATGATGTAGATGAAAGTACAACAAGATATTCAATCAATCTCACTCATTTTTCATATGCATTCACTCGATTATATTCAAAATACACTTTGAATGATGATTTGGATTGTTTGGGAGTACTGGAATTCGGTTCTCAAGGATACTCAAACTCTCAAAGTGCCAAAAGATCCTTCTAAATGCCTCTTGATGGGGGTATTTATAGGTGAAAATTCCTCCTGGATCCGGATCGGATCGGGTATACGTGGCTTCCATCCCGTCACTTTCGGGATCAGGTGAGTTCTGGTGAGGACAACACTTCTAGTTAGTGGCCATTGTGGGTAGAAAGTGGGTCTAACTGCCCCGAATATCCAGGAGATCGTGGAGCGGAGTAGCAGGATGCACTGGGTTCGGATCGGATAGGCTAGAAGATAGGGTTCGGATCGACCCTACTACCTCCGATCAAATCCGAATACTTTCCTTCCTCCTTTGTCTTGTTTTTGTTTCTACTCCTGTAATTTCGATACGAACCGGATGCATAACAAAGTGTCTTTTGTCTACTTGATCTTCTAACTTTTTGACTTTGTGTAGCCTAGTTTACAAAGTAGGCTAACATTTTGCCCCCCTCAAAGGATCCTTCTGTTGGAGACGAAGCATACTTTGATGTTATCTATTCATTGGTCTTTGAATTTGAGTCACTGAGAAGTCGTTTCCGTTGATGTATAGGGATATATTACTTCAGACAGTCGCATCTCTTGACGTTTATATATATATCACGTAGCGTTTAGACTACTTTCTTCATTTTTTTAACAAGTTTGAATATTCTACTTGATTTCCAGCAGTCCCTTCAGGTAATTCCTTTCCTTGTTTCTCTTTTTGCTTTTTAATTTGTCTGCCGAGTCATTGTTTTTAATCTAATTTGGTTTGGATCGATCCAGTCAAATCCCCTTTTGTTCTGTCTTGGTATTAGGCCAACAGGCTAAAATATGCTTGTGGGCTTTCACCCCGGACCGAACGAAAAAAGCGGGTAGGAATACGAGTAGTCACCATCGACTTATATAAGCCTATCACCTTTTTCTTTCTTCCTCCCTTTATTTTTATTTGCTTTTTCTGAGCCGACTGAACACAGAAACCTTAACCCTCCGAAATTCCAAATCATCTTTATTAATCATCAAATCACTCTCGTAAGTGGGTTTTAAACTTGATTTTCTTGGTTATGATCGGTTTCGATTATGATTTACAGTTGGTTTGATCGATTTGGGCATGGCTTTGATTCGTTCTCGCCATTACAGCCTCCTCCTCCCTCACCATCGTCGTTGGTGGCTTATTCGCCACTTCGAGGCGTTGGAAGGATGGAATTAGGACCCGCCATAAGGGATAAAACCAATGAAAACTTGATCTTGGTTGGGGCCATGAGTACGAAATTAGGTTCTAGGTTTGAAAAAGAGGAAGAAGAAGGAGGTTGCAGGGATCGGTTCGGGTGATGGAGTGTGGGAAATGGAGAAGAAAAAGGGAAGAGAAGTTCACAAAATCGGATCGGGTCGGAGCAAAAAATCAAAGAGAGAAGCTGGGCTTACTCAATCGGATCGGGTCGGACTTGTAAACAAAGAGGAGGACAAGACTTGCCTTATCGGATCGGACCGGGAGTTGAAACGAAGGAAGAAAAGGAAATGGCTGCCAAATCTGATCCAGACCATTTTAGAAGTCCTCCTCCGAACCGATCCGATTTTGATCCCTGGGCACCAACACTTATTCTTAGCTAAGATGAGGCCTTACCCTCCGATCTGATCCCAAAGCACACATCTGAACCGAACCGAAGAAAACAATCCAACTTAACACTTAAGAACTTGCTTAACTAGCCCATTCAATTCTTGACATGATCTTCCAACTTAATGGACAGTTAGGATAGTGCCTCGCGAATCATAGACAAACGTCGAGAACGGTTCTAAACATCATCGCTTTGTAAAAACTTTACATTACGCTTCCAAGCGTTTGCTTTACATGCTTCGCACACACCGTACACACTTTAGTTCATACACATGCACAAGAGGACACGGGCTAATTTGCTCTAATTTCTGTTATTGCTTCTTCGATAGTTTATTGACCATGGACGAAAGACGTTCATCTCGATTAGCAGAAAAGAAAGAGGTCCCAGAGACATCCAAGAAAATCACTCTTTATGACATATCTTCTTCCTCAGATCCAGAATGGGATGACGAGGGCCCAGATTACGAAATGGAAGTACATAATAGTGAAGTATCTTCTGGGGGTGATGTCTCTATGGGTGAGGAAGAGGAGGGAGAAGTTGGAGACGATCGCGCTCCCGATGAGTTTATATCCGCTACTATACTAGAACCAGACAAAGACTCCATTGAGTTGACGATCGATGATGATAGACTTGCCAGGATATATCTAAAGCATGGGATACTAAGAAGGGATACTAAGTTGCCTTCGAAATCGGATCGTCCCCACAATCCACCGGAAGGATTTATGGCTATCACTCGATTAATGTGTTTAGTTGGGGCGATACATCCATTTCCACCTTTTGTCGTTGATTTTATAAGGCAAATGCGGATTGCCCACATGCAGCTGCATCCCAATTCTTATGCTTATATATACGCCTTGTACATAGCATACAAAGAGATTCTAAGCATAAAAACTACCTTCGATGATATCCACTTCTTTTATAATTTCAAACATCGAACTCAAGAGACTCCCTCCTTCTCTTACTTCGAATCAGTCCCGAAAAGAAAGATCATCACCATTCCATTTAGTAGCAAGGCTGGCGACCCAAAACCAGAATGGTTTTATATCAGACAACAACCGGGATGCGCCAGGAGATGGACCAAATCAAGTAAAACATCTATTTTCTAGATTCCAGCTTTAAGTGTTCATGTTGACATGCTAACTTGCTTTCATCTTTATCTGCAGTTGACAACCCAAAGCAAATATCAGGTCAATTATACTTTGATCGTTTACACCAGTTGCTCAACGGTGACCAAAAGTTCTTGACCATCGACAGTGTTCTTAAGGATGAATATCTCCATCGTCACGGGTTACTATCTATTACCCGTAATATAGGTCACGGGACAGGTCCGTATGTGTACATTCCCCGGGTTGACATTATCCCCGATACAGGTGAGCGTTCAAAGGGTCCAACAATACCTCTCAGGACTCTTCCCTCTCCATCTTCAACTCAAGACGATGAACTAGCTAACATAGCCGAGAAATACAGAGAAGGATACACCGTTCCTGATGCTGCCATTTCACCTAAAAAGTTAACATCCCCTAATGAATTGCCCCTAGATGCCCCTCAAGGAGATGCTCCTGCTACTGATGATTCTACCTTTCAGGGCTTGGGAGATCTTTCTTTGCCTGAAACTCTTTATACTCCAGAGGACTTTCCGACAAACCCCCTTATCTTTACCTCTTCGGAAGAGACTACTCCCGTAAAGACCAAGGAGCCTACACGTGCTAGTCTGACTTTAGGCTCGGGTTTGTTGGGGGGAATACCACTTAGGATGCACTTTGTACATTAACACTCCACGTCACAGCACTTATACCCTATGCTAATGTCGACTCTGAAGTTCACTTGTATTGTCGCGTAGGTACCATTTCACATCCCTATTACGATATTGGAAAGGTTCGTCGTAGCATGTCCAAACCTCCTGCTGACTCTGAGCATGATCGACGTGAGAGTCGGGGCAAAGACTACAGAAGGCATCATGATTCCTATCGACCCCACATTTCACGCTCTCATTCTCCAGTTCGACCGGATTCTGACAGATATAAGAGCCACCAGAATCGCCGTGGGGGAGACACATCACAACCTAAAGACTCAATTCCTCCCCAAGATAAATATAATCAAGAAAAAAGTCCAACGAAGCACACTGATCCGCGAGACAAGCAAAAAAATCTGAGAAACGACCTGAGAAAGGAGGCACAACCATCGTCTCCACTAAGCGAAAACACTTTGAATTATCATATTGCAGACCTCCACCGCTGGATGTCGATTCCCAAACAAAATTAGCTTACCTGGAGAAACAGTTCCCGGAGCATTACTTCGAAAATCTAACTTTCTTACCCGCACTCGAGCCTATCTCTTCAAAATGGGCAGATGAAGCTAAGGCAAAGATTGATGCGGTAGAGAAACAATACTCAGAGATGTATAAGTATTCACGTAATCTTTCGAGAATCATTCGGAACTTGAACACATATGTCGATGCAATGAAGAAGATTGCAGATTCTGATGAAGAAGTCTTGAAAAATCTTGAGAAGGACCTGGACAATACACAATGTGAACTTGCCATTGCTCAGCGGGATGCCAACAATTTCAAAAAACAATTTGAAGAGTTGCAAAAGCGTTATCATGACTTATTGGTATCTCATAGTCAAGAGCGCTTAGAGTTGAAGAAACAAGCTGAAGACGCTAAATCAGAAAGTGTCAGAATGCAATAGCGTATAGTACTCTTGAGCAGGAAAAAGCCAAGTTAGCGAGAAAAAATGCTGATTGGAATCCAAATTACTGGAGGCTGAGACTAGAGCTGCCTTAGCTGAGGGGAATTTAGATAACGTTATCAAGTCCGCTGAAGAAGCCCATAAACAACTATCATAAGCTCAAGAAGAATTGCATGGTTTTGGCGAACTGATGATAGAGTTCTTTGCACATATAATCCGTCGCCGAAACATTTCCTGGATCGAAGATTATCCAACTACCTTAGTTCGTGTATGGAATCAAATTGTCGAATGGGAAAAAGATGAACTGAAGGTAGACTTTGTTGATGAAGATAAGCTCATGGAGAAGTATTTGAAAGACGATGAGCCAACTCGCCTAGCCGAGGGGCATCGCCTTATTGCTGCTGCCATGGAGGAAGAAAGACGCCGAGTCAAAGGAAAAAATGTTCCTGATGTTGGTTCCTCTTCCGTTTCTGCTGAAGCTGCTGGAGTAGAGAAATACGATCCTGAATACCCGGGAATTCCTAGAGCGCCTCTTCTATCTCCAATACCCGAATCAGCATCTGAAGCAGTAGCCACCCCAATTGAGAAATTCTCAAAGGGTATTTCCACCTTTTCGCCTCAGTTTGTCAAGGCAGTTTCTACCTTTTGTCATATCATTGGGCAGTCCATCGAGGATTCTTTGTTTTCCTCTCAGTTGATAACTGTTGCTTCTCATTCTGTAGGTGTTGACCCGACCGAGAAGACTGACGTACATCAAGGAACCACCACGGGGGAAGAATCTGTGGAAAAAACTCAAGGAGAACTGGATAATGCTACCATTATTGAATCAGGAGGAGGGGCTGAAGGTAAGAAGGAAGAGACTGCCAATAAGACTCCCCTGCCACTTAACGTCGATGCTTCTCATGACGACAAAATAATAGATGCTTTGAAAGATGATGATGGCAACAACGGGAATGAAGAAGAACCTGATGTTTCTATCATTGGGGACTCAAAGAATCCTGATGACGAGACTCTGGCTGAGATGAAAGCCAAACAAGACAAGCATATGCAACTAAATGTCGAGGATGTAGATCCCGAAAGTGTTAAACCTCTTGCCGTGATGGATGTCGGGTCGAGGTTAGTTGTTAAGCTTTCAACTAGGTCGATTACCGAAGAGCTGGCTAAAAAATCTTCACTTGAATCTAGCGCTCAAACTACTGCGAAGAAGTCTATTTATTCTGGATCCTCAATCGCAGAAAAGAAGAAGCCAAAGCGCCTTTTGTCTGATGCTGAGAAGGAAGCTAAAAAAGCTCTTAAAGGTGCCAAGAAATCCAAGTCCACTCCTAATACTAAGTGATAATGTGCTTTGTTATTTTGATGTTCCATTGGCCCGCTATTGTTGCAGTGAGCACGGTCCTTGCATCTTTTACTTGAATTCCCTGTACAAACTCATGCATTTGTAAATAAAAAGTACATTTCCTGCAATGTCAGATAGTTATAAGTTCATCATATCGTGTTGCAGTTATATAATAGAGTCGCTATCAAAAGGGGAACAACATGTGTATACATATATGCCCCCAATCAATTGTGGATAACCGACCAAGGCTTATTCACGGTTGGTTAAATTTAATCACCAAATTGCCCCCGATTCCCTAGCGGGGACAATTTTCTTTTGACATTGATGCTCGTTTCTTTTAGCATCTTTATACTCTCCTATCTTATTATCAGGTTAGAGTCATTTTGAGGCGGTTTCTTATCGGGGTGCACCTTTACACCTCAGAGGACGTCGTCTTCCCGTCCTTTATACTCTCTCTCTTTTCACGAGAGTTAGAGTTAGGAATGTCATCTTCTCATTCCTTCTGTCAAATTATTCAAACGGTCATTTCGTTTGTTCCTGCATGTAAATTCAAGTTTCGTTTCAAAATTCAGCACTTCATAATTGTGACAGACAAGTCACATAAAACAATGCTGGAAAGTAAATGACACAGGATATTTTTATAGTGGTTCAGCTAAGTCGTAGCCTATGTCCACTTTATAATCTTTTGTTAATATAAACAGACTTTTCTAGGCAAGTCATGCCTTTTTACAGTGTTCATAAAAAACAAAAGAAAATACAACATCCTTAATTCAAATATCGCATCAAGTGATGGGCATTCCAAGCCCTAGGCACTTCTTCACCATCTACACTCGTTAACTTGAAAGCTCGTGTCTCAAGTTTCCGTTGGACGGCGAATGGTCCTTCCAACTTTGGACCGAGATGAGGAAGAGATGGAAAAACTCGCTTTAGCAACAAATCCCCTGGCTCAATGGTTCTAAAGCGAACTTTCTTGTCATAATAGCGTGCCATCTGATGTCGATGTCTTGACGCACGCAAGTCTGCCTCGTCCCTTTTCTCTTCAATTTCATCAAGGGACTCGAGGAGGAGTGCCCGATTCGTCATCGGGTCATAATATGTCACCCTATGGGAGGGAACTTCAAGCTCTACTGGGATTACCGCTTCTGAACCAAATGAAGGAGAGAAAGGAGTATGGCCAGTAGCTGTCTTAAACGTTGTCCGATATGCCCACAAAGCCAAGGGCAATTCATCCACCCACTTTGCTTTTGCATGCTCCAACCGCTTCTTGAGGATGGATTTTATGAATTTATTTATTGCTTCTACTTGCCCATTCGATTGTGGATGGGCGACTGTAGTGTATCGCTTGTCAATCTTGTATTTCTGGCAGAAATTTCTGAATTCGGCGCCATCGAACTGGGCTCCATTATCAGTTATAATGGTCCTTGGAATCCCGAATTGGCATATGATATTTCTAACCACGAAACTTATCACCTTTCTCGCTGTGATTTTGGTTAAGTGCTCAGCTTCCACCCACTTCTTAAAATAGTCCACGGCGACTATTGCATACTTCGCTCCTCCTTTGGCAATCGGTAGAACTCCGATGATGTCAATTCCCACATGGAAAACGGCCACGGACACACCATCGACTTGAGCTGGGTCGGTGGTGCTCTGGGGATCTTGGCGAACCTCTGGCATTTGTCGCAGCGTCGTGAGTAATCAGGTGCATCTTTATTAATGGTGGGCCAGAAATACCCATACCGCAGCACCTTCTTTGCTAAAGTCTGACCCCCCATTATGATCTCCACACTCACCTTCGTGTACTTCCCTTAGTACACGCCTGATGTCGTCGTGCGCTATACACCGTAACAGGGGCATAGAGAATCTTTGTCGATAAAGGGTATTGTCTTGAAAGACGTATCTGGTAGCTTTGCGAACTATGGCTCGCCTTTCGCTTTTCATTGGCGGGAGTACTCTATTTCTAAGGAAATTCTTGATTGGGGTCATCCACGACTCCCTCTCCGGTTCTGCTTCGAAAGCTAATTCAATTTCCTTCAACTCAAAACTAGGCGATCCCAACGTCTCAATTGGAACCATTTCAGTTTCATCCGGATTGTCGGAACTTGCCAGCTTCGCTAGCCGGTCTACCTTCTGGTTTTCAGCTCTTTGGATATGTGTTACGTTATACCGTTCCAAGTTGCTCAACAGCTCCTCCAACTTTCCAAGATAGGAAATAAGTCGAGGTCCCCGGGCCACAAACTCCTTTCGCACCTGGCAGACGACTATTTTGGAATCGCAGAATATATCTAAGACCTTTATTCCGAATTCCTTAGCAAGTTTCAACCCGGCATTCAGGGCTTCATATTCAGAGTCATTATTGGTCGTTGAAAACTCTAGTCGCAGAGCGTAATATAAAGATCGTCCTTCAGGAGTAACTAAGACGACTCCGGCTCCGGACCTTCGGTCGTTCTTGGCTCCGTCTGTGTATAACTTCCATGGATCTAATTCTTCCTCTAATTTGACCACCATATCATTGATCGTCTCTTCCTCCGGAATTGTGAACTTTGCTATAAAGTTAGCCAAAGCTTGCCCCTGATCGATCTCCGAGGCTGAAAGTTCAAATCAAACTGACTTAATTCAATATTCCACCTGATCAACCGTCCTGACGCTTCAGGTCTTTGCAACACCTATTTCAGAGGCTGATCAGTGTATATGATTATTGGGTGAGCTTGTAAATAATGGCGAAGTTTTCGGGAGGCGGTCAGAAGGCTGTAAGCGAGCTTCTCAATCCTTGGGTAGTTACGCTCTACAGCTGCCAATTTCTTACTTATGTAATATATCGGTCTTTACACCTTGTCTTCTTCCCTGACCAAGGCGGTGCTAATGGCATGAGCCGATACTGCTAGGTAAACAAACAGCTCTTGATGATCCACTGGCTTCGAAAAAATTGGTGGTCTCTAGTAAGTCCATTAGATTTTGAGAGGCCTCAACACAGTCTGGAGTCCATTCAAAATTTTTCTTTCTCCTTTTTATTAGGTCAAAAAACGGGACACATTTGTCTGTTGCTTTGGAGATAAATCTACTCAACGCAGCCACCTTCCCTGCAAGACTTTGGACGTCTTTGATTCTTCGTGGTTCCTTAATGTTCCTTATCGCTGCTATTTGACTGGGATTAATTTCAATTCCACGAGAGCTCACGATGAAACCTAGAAACTTTCTAGATGCCACCCCAAACGAGCACTTCAAAGGATTTAGCTTCATTCGATACTTTCGCAGGATACCAAACATCTCTGCCAAGTCTTGCGTATGGTTAGAGGACCGTCTCGATTTGACAAGCATATCATCCACATAAACCTCCATGGTTTTCCCTATTTGGTTATAAAACATCCTGTTCACCAAGCGTTGGTAGGTAGCTCCAGTTTTTCAATCCGAAAGGCATGACCACGTAGCAGTACAACCCCAAATTTTGTAATAAAGCTTGTGTGCTCTTGATCGGGCACATGCATGGGAATCTAGTTGTACCCGGAATATGCATATATAAAAGAAAGAAGTTCATGTCCCGCCGTCGAATCCACAACTGGTCTATTCTGGGGAGTGGGAAGCTATCTTTCGGACAGGCTTTATTCAAGTCTGAAAAATCGATACACGTCCGCCACTTTCTGTTTGACTTCTTTACCAAAACGGGATTTGATATCCAGTCGGAATATGTCGAATCTCTAATAAATCCGTTCTCTTTCAGCTTCTCCACTTCTTCTTTCAGAGCTGCCGACCTCTCTGGGCCCAACATACGCCTCTTTTGCTTTACAGGCAGGTGTTTCGGGTTTATACTCAGCGAATGACTCATGATGGATGGTGATATCCCACACATGTCAGCGTGGGTCCAGGCAAACACATCCAGGTTTGCCTTCAGAAAGTCAGCCTGTTCTTTGGCTCGATGCAGATCCAACTGGGATCTAATCTTCAAAACTTTTGCTGGATCAGCTTCATCAATGGGTATATCCATTGTTGTTTCGTTAGGAGTTGCCTTTCTATCCTCAGGTTCCTCATCCTCTCGAGGATCTTGGTCCTCAGGCATTCCCTTGGGCAACTCCTTTGGGGCTGATCCCTCTAATTGCTACGCCGAACCCTCCTTTGGAGGAGGTGAAGTACTTTTAGTATCGATGTTGAGTCCCTTCATCAGCATCTTTAATTCAGCAATATAACAAGCTCGCCCGGAGACTTGGTCTCCCCTCATTACTCCTATTCCGGCTTCAGTTGGGAACTTCAGCAATAAGCACCATGGTGCGATACAAGCCCTGAACTCTGCAAGGGCAGGCCTTCCTAAAAAAGCATTGTAGGGTGAATCAATATCTAGCACTACGAACTGAAGCATTCGTACTCTTCGACGATCCACTTGTCCCAACATCATGGGTAACTCTATATACCCCATTGGAGCAGTCGATGCCCCATTGAATCCACGGATCCAACCTTCACAGGGCTTCAAATCTCCAGACTCGAGTCCCATCTGATCAAATGACTTCTTAAACAGAATGTTGATAGAGATTCCATTGTCTACTAGTACCTTATGAACCAATGCCGGCCCAATAGTAGTGGTAATAACCAACGAATCTTTGGTAGGTGACTGGATTCCGGTATCGTCTCTGCTATGGAACACCACATCGTCGAACATTGTCTTCTGCTGTTTCACAGGGGTGATATCTTCCAAATCATTACACTCGTCCACATCTATGTGCTTAACTGCATTAAAGTATTGGTCCATCGCTCTGAAACTGTGGATGGCTGGATGGGGGCCACTTACTATGGTGTTAATGACAATCCCTTTGCCCTTTTGTTGCGCTGTAGGCTTGGGAGCAGACTGATTCTGGTTTGGGGCCTGTCCTCCTTGCCCCCTGTCACTTGGGGCAGCCTTATGCTCGTCCAACTTCCCTTCATGCAACAACTTCTCAACCACATCTCTCAAGTGTCGACATTCGTTCGTTGAATGTCCGTGGGTTCCGTGAAATAAACAAAATTTTCCGGTAGCAACGTCTTTCTTTGTCGAATTTCGTGGCGGTGGATTTTTGTATTGCAAAACATTATACGTGTCCAAATAGATGTTCTCCAACGTATCATTCAACGACGAATAATTTTCAAAAGTCTGAAACCGGGGCCTTTTGTCAGAATTACTTCCACGGTTCCTGTTTCTCCTATTACCATTCCCATTATGGTTGCTGTTGCCCCCATTTCCATTATTATTTTTTCCATTCTTGTTTCCAACATTCACTTCGACTTTCCCAGAACTTTCTCCAGACTGCTTTACAGCAATATTACTCTGAACAGCTTCTTTTGAAGCCGCTTCAGACTTCCTCTTTCTGTTTGCCCGTGCTTCCTCTCGTCTTAAACAAATATTGGCCTTCTCATAAAACAACTCTCTTGTGGGAGGCGGCTTCCTAGAAAGATAATCTCCAAACTCTGAATCAAGATCAACTCCCTCTATTAAGGCCACCAAGATGGTAGGCTCATGATGGTCGCTGACTTATGTTACTGATAAATTGAAACGGTCTAGATACGACTTCAAGGACTCACCCGATGCTTGCTTAATTCTCGATAATTCAATAACAGTCTTAGACTTTCGGGCGTGAAGTCGGAATTGATCCATAAAACGTTCACTTAATTCTTTGAAATTTGATATCGATCGAGCAGGAAGTCGGGTGAACCATAGTAATGCTACGTCTTCCAAGTAAATTGGGAAATCCTTATACTTCACAGCGTCAGGAGCAGCTGCAGCATTCATAAACCATGCGTATCGCATCAGATGTTGTCCCGGGTAAGTCCTCCCGTTATATCTGTCCATCTACGGCAAATTAAATCGTCGGGGGAACTGAAAGTCAAGAATGTCATCAGTAAAGGGAGTATGGCTTCGCTCAATACCATAATCTTCATTGGTGTAATTTCGACTCTCAGACATGATCTGGCGCACCATAGTCCATACATCAGCATTGGTCAAGGGCCGTTCTGGCGCCCTGGCCCTGATATTCGGGTTTCCTTTGGGCTCCTGATCAGGGGAGACCCTCCTTCTTCTAGCGGCTTCTGCTTTGCTTTGCTCCCTACGTTCCCGGTCGATCTCGGGAGGAAGGGGCTGAAGCATCTGTCCCTGAGTGGGGTTGCAATGTTAGGATCTCTAGGCAGAACATGAGATCCTCGCATTGGTAACAGCATAGGCTCTCTCAAGCTCGGGTCATCGGGTCCTAACACACGAGCAGCATCTTCGCGGGATCCCAGAGATCCAAAAGTCATTTGTTCCAAATTTTGAGGTCGTTCAAGCGGCCTTCTTTCACGAGGTCGCTCTTCCTCTGAGGAAGATGACTGATCCACTGCGGTGTGATGAACTGGGGAAGGGGTCCTTCGCCTGCGAAGCTCACCAATCTCCCTACTCATGGTTCTCATATTCTCTTGCATGATAAGGTTGGTGCGCTCGTGGATTATCATAGCCTCCCTAGTGCTCTCAAGCATGTCGAGAAGGCGCGAAAAATCTCCTTGTGTGACAGGCGCAGACTGATTGATCTGGTCATTGGTCCTGGTGGCTGGAGTCGGAGCATTTGAAGGGGCTCGAGTAGTGGTTCCAGCATCACCTAGAGTCGGGTCAGATCAGAGCAATGTGACCTGGCCGGATCGGTTCGGATTGGTGGAGCGCACTTCTTCAACGTCTCCAACTCGGGTCGGATCGGAGCTTTCCCTCTGCGAATGGTTCGGATTTCCTGAGCCGGTCCAATCCACTCCCGAGCTTTGCCCACGAGACCTCGTCACGACCGCGTTTTGCTGATCTTCGCCAACTTCGTTCCCTCGACCGGTTTGAACTTCCTTGCCTTTTCCTTTGGCCATAATTCTTCAACAATCAACCAACAAGTACTCAACAGCGTCGGAAATTGGGGATTAACTTCTTTGAACTCAACAGTCCAAAAAGTAGAACGATAATCCAGAAAAACAGAGAATTCAAATGATTCTCAGTGAAAGCACCAAAATGTTAGACCAGAAAGTGGTTCTAACACCCAAATTGACTAAAATTCTAATAAAATAGGATTAAAAACGGAAAAGAGACACGAGATTTATAGTGGTTCGGCGTTAAAGAGCCTACGTCCACTTTATATCACTTTGCTTGATGATGTAGATGAAAGTACAACAAGATATTCACTCAATCTCACTCATTTTTCATATACATTCACTCAATTATATTCAAAGTACACTTTGAATGATGATTTGGATTGTTTGGGAGTACTGGAATTCGGTTCTCAAGGATACTCAAACTCTCAAAGTGCCAAAGAATCCTGATAAATGCCTCTTGATGGGGTGTTTATAGGTGGAAATTCCTCCTGGATCCGGATCAGATCGGGTATACGTGGCTTCCATCCCGTCACTTTCAGGATCGGGTGAGTTCTGGTGAGGACAACACTTCTATTTAGTGGCCATCGTGGGTAGAAAGTGGGTGTAACTGCCCCGAATATCCAGGAGATCGTGGAGCGGAGTAGCAGGATGCACTGGGTTCGGATCGGATAGGCTAGCAGATAGGGTTCAGATCGGCTCTAGTACCTCCGATTCGAATACTTTCCTTCCTCCTTTGTCTTGTTTTTGTTTCTACTCCAGTAATTCCGATCCGAACCGGATGCATAACAGAGTGTCTTTTGTCTACTTGATCTTCTAACTTTTTGACTTTGTGTAGCCTAGTTTACAAAGTAGGCTAACAATAAGTACCTTAATTTTTTTAATAATTAAATGGTTCTTTAATTTAAATGCATGAATTCAGTCTATTTTAAATTAAATTACTTAACTGAAAATAACGTAAAAGATAAAACTGGTGCCAAAAAGTTAAAATTGTTACTTAGTAAATGTGGGTTGGAATCAATGTTTGTTTTACTGATTTTTTTTAAGGCTAATTCTATTTATACACCTATAATTCCTTAACATACACCGTAAAATGATATATAATAGCACACACCAAAAATTTCTTTTCATACACCATGTCTTTCACAAAATTACCCTTTTATATTTTCATCACCTTTCCTCTCCTTAACCTTAAAACTAAATTACATAAAACTGGGAATTCATTGCAGTATGTTTACCTAAAACTTAAAAAAAAATTAACACTTGTATCTTAAATTATTTGATTGTTTTATTTTTAAATCACTTTTAATTTTAGATGACAAAAATTTGAACTTATTTTTTTTAAATATTAGAAAGTTAAACTAGTTAAATTTTGATGTTAAATTTAAACATGATTAGATTTGAATGAAAGATTGAAGAATTTAGTACTCTGTATAACATTAATTTTATTAGTTAGTTTTAAGTTTTAATTTTTATATTTAATTAAAGTGAAAACTGTTAAAATTGACCGTTTATAAATGTTGCTTGTAATGATATGAATAATTTTAATCCACAAAAGAAATATAAAATTAATTTAACCAGTGATATAAATTAATTTATAATATAGTAACTTTACAAGAGAAACTATATTGAGTATACATAATGCAAACAAAGGGGAATTTTATATATTTTCATTCTTTAATATTGATTCTTCTTTAATAAGGTCATTTTGGTCTGAAATTTTATTTAAAATCCCATGGTGTAGATAAAGAAATTTGCGGTGTTTGAATAGAATTTGCCTTTTTTTAATTGTTGTCTAAAAAACTGGTATGCGTATAATATGAAAATGCTACCCACTTTCTGTTTAGAAAATATGAGACCTACATAAATATGAAAGAGCTTAAATATGATCATATACGAGGAAAATGTCGAATTACCATATCTCAAATGCATGTCTCTACCGATACCATATTAACTGCAAGGTTCACCAAGTAAAGCTGTTATGGAAATCTGACTACTACAGCAACTAAAATCTGCTATGGAAAATAACCTTGTGACATAAATATAGTGTTAGAGTGACGATTCAAAAATACGATCATACACCTGGAAAGGTACAAATAAAACTAAATCTGTAGTCCAGTAGTAAAAAAATAAAAGGCGATTTATATTGCGGTTTACAAGTATACCTTCAACTCCCGGTGAAGAAGACGTGAGAAGATATCGTTCTAGAAATTGCAGCTTCCGGCTTTCTATAAACGGAATACATTGAACATTTTAGCTCTCGATCTATTCAATTAGCAGCCATAATTGAAATTTACTGATGTAAAAATCATGGGCTCATTTGGTTAATGCTTATAAAATCGTGCGAGACATGATCGATTTACGATTGGAGAGATGTCGATGCCATATTCTGAAAAAAACAAAAATTATTCAGAATTTGGGGTTTTCCACATGGAAGTGGGTTAATTGGGTTGAGCTTTATTTTAACGGGCTAAATGGGTATGGCCCAATGAAATAAAGAAAACGAATAATTTAGTCCAACCCTTTTAAATACGGGTTAAAGGGTTGGGATGAAATTTGACAGCCCTAGTTATAATCTCCAAAAAGCAATGCTTCATGTGATGCCTTCATTATAGAATCCACGTCCATTAGATCAGACCAGGGCTAAGGTAAAATAGAGCCCTGCGCAAAGATGGGATCAGTTAAGATGAGGCATAATTTTTGTCTAACGTATGAAAATATAGCATTTTAAATGGTGTGTTGGCATGAGGACTTGAGCCCAACGCCTCAAGTATCAACAAAAATTTCCCTACTTCTCGGTAATGTACATGTACCAAGTATCAACGATCAGTTTAATATTATGTGCAATAACAATAATCAACAAATAAAATTTCTCTGCTTCTCAATTGCAAATAATTCCATGAATCAAATTCTCATCTGTTCTATATTCTATGCTCCAATCTATCGATCAGGGTATATTGCTCATCAAAAGCGTTCTCATCATTGAGCCTCAAAGTTGGACCTGGTCATTTATGGAAGTAAACGAAGGCAACATCCTCTGTGACATCCTCAATTTGGGTACCTAGGCTGCAAATTCTTTGCCTAGCCATAAATTTGACACCGATTGCAACACCGAATTGTTGCCTTCATTAAGAAAATCAAGAACCAAACATAGAAGAAAGTCATCCAAAAATCAAGAAAGAGGCGCTACATCAAAGAACTCATCAATAAAATGATTCCATCATTAAAGTTTCTTTCACTGCTACACACTTGATTTTTCTTGATATTCTTTCTCATCGGTTTTAAAGTTTCTTTTCTGAAATAGCCAACGTAAGCATATCAGCATTTGGTAACACAGTTACCTCTAAAGAATGTGTCAGCGCCACTGAACATCTCATCAAGATCGTTGTTAGTCCTCAAACACAACCAATAACAGTCCATTTAGAAGAAAGTAACTATGTAACACCCCACATCCGTTAGAGTCGCTCACAAAGGGATTGCACTAAGTTCTGTGGAGCATTATAGGTAAAAGATGCAGATAAATTACAAGACAGACAAATTTAAAACAGTGGAAAATAAAACTTTACTTTATTGATAAAATAGTTTGTACAACAATTGTTTTCCAATACCAGAGTGTCTGTCTTACATAAAATAAAGAAGCATAAAATAACATTTATATTCCCCAATGTAGTATAAGCCAGCCATAGCAGCGGAAAAGAGAGTCTGAAGCGATATATCCAAGAGTCTTCAAGCTTGGAAAGAGTAATAGTCCATACTAAGCAGAGCTATTCCCTCCCTGACTACCCGGTGGGGGGGGGGGGGGGGAACGGAAGAAAAGAAGATGAAAGAAAAACAGAGTCGGACATAAAGCCTGAGTAAGTCTAATGGCTTTTAGCATGCGAATAGGATAAAGTTCATGACAGGAGTAAACTGGAAAATGGGACAGTACCATAATAACAGACTAATATAAACCAAAGCAAGACATTTTAAACCGAATATACTATCACACCCCATTCTATATCTCTGCACCACCTAACTAGTATCCCTACTAGTAATCTGTATAAAGATGATAATGTGATCCCAATCCCTGTAATTGCAGTTGCCTTTAGGTGCACATCTATTATTAATTACCTAGATCTAATCTAGGGTTTTCTTATCGAGCGCTTTCTAGACTTAACCAGGGTTTACACGACCTAGATCCAACTAGGGTTTATGTTACCTATTGAACGCTTCTCGGATTCAGGGTTTATACTACCTAGGTCCAACTAGGGATTATGCTACCTGTCGAACGATCCCTTTTTCCCACGTATGTATCGCGAATCGTTTTTCGATGTCTAGATGCACATGTTCACTATGTGTGCGGCCCGAGTCCCATGACAGGGCTAAATCAAGAAATTATGGAACTCGGTCGGGAGCTTTAGGTTATCTGCCGATGCAGATGCTAAGGTCTGTTTTTCTACCAGTGGTTATGGTCCCACGTGACCCCTCCCTCAACTAATGAAAGGCAATCCAAGAAAATCAAGCACGAGAACTATACTCCTTCCACCTAAGCCCCACTTTCCGATTGGCCATCCTCAACCATAATTAGATAGCAAGTATATGGTCTGTTGGGAGTTCTCTTCCTTTCCGCATGTGTACTACGATTGACTGAAGATGGTAGGTAGACGACGAGTTGCTATCACAGGGCTACTAGTCTCGCCGAATCACGCTGGCCGACCCTAGTCTTTAGGTTGCCTTATATTGCAACCAAGGCATACCCTTGGTTCTCCTAATGCAGACCTTAACCTCTATGAGCCCAGGAGGATCATCTGCAGCCTCACAGAGGGATACCAAGAGTACCCTCATGTCCCCCCGAAGCCTCGGGCTTCGTAACCCAATTCGTTGGAGCCTTCTTTAATATTAGATGGACGTTTGCTCCTCCTCGTGTTATACTAAGAATTACTACTTAGTTTTCCTAACTAAGGTTTACCACTTAGTTTCCTGAATCGTCGTTTTCTTAACTAAGGTTTACTACTTAGCCCTTTAAACTAAGGTTTACTACTTAGTTATCTTTCTCGTAAAGTTGGATTGGTTAAGTGTCATTAGTCAATACAAGTTAACTTAACTCATTCATTTGTCATGTTAAACTGGTTAAGTGTTATCAGTAATTCACGTTGACTTAACCTTGCCCATCTGTTTTAACTAACATGTTATAATGGTTAAATGTTCCCTTAGTTAACTTAACCTTGCCCACCTGTTTTAACTAACATGTTATAACGATTAAGTGTCATGAATTTACTTAACCTCACCCTCCAGTCTAGTTAATATGTTAAATTGGTTAAGTGTATTAACTTTACTTAACCTCACCTTCTAGTCTAGTTAACATGTCGAGTTGGTTAAGTGTTTTAGTTAACTTAACCCTACCAATCCTAACTTAGCTTTAATTGTCTTATTAAAGCACCAATCACTCACATTAGACAGGTATTATTGTGGCTGCCTGTATGCCGGTCGGTTCCGGGCAGTCTTACGCCATAACTCAGTCTAACCTCGGGTCTTTATTGGGATCAATGCCTTAACATCTCACATTGGATAGGTATTGTTGTGATTACTGGACAGCCGGACGGGTCCGGGCAGGTTTACATCACAACTCAATCCAGCCTCAGGTTAAGCATATCCGTATTGTCTAAATTTACATTTTATTTATGTAAATTATCCAGAATTCATGTCATTACCCAAATTTATTTCTAATTAAGTTCATTAGTTTAGGTATATAATTTATACCGTTTCGTGCCACAAATCACCTATGTGATTTTAACCAATTTACGTCAAGTTTCCTATAATTACCAATTTTACCCAACTTTACGCCATCTAAATATTAGGCTAACAATCTTTGCCTAATTTTCCGTCCGCATGATTTTGACATATAATATTAGGCTAAAAACTTAGCCTAATTTAGCATACAAAAAATTGGCATAAAAATAATTCATTAACATAAACATGTCATAGGTGTAAACTTGGCATTCTCGACATAGTAAATATGAACATCATAGGTGTGAACTTGCAAAATAATCGACATGAATATCATTGCATAACATGCCACAAACTTACATATAAATATTGGGCCTAGTTAAATAGGTGTCACATGAATCATATAGTTTTAACCTAACATAAAGGTATAACATAGTATAACCTAATAGGTGTCATATGAATCCACTACAACATGGTATTAACATGTTAATGCATAGGTCTAGGCATAACCTCAAACATAAAACTGGCGTAAGACAAAACTATATGTATAACTTTAACAACCACTTAAGGGTGTGAACTTGCAACACATATGTATAAACATAGATCTAACAATAAACTTTCATATGAATCCTAAACAGATCTTGACATGGATCCGATTATAAGTTCTCACTTGCATAAAAACATGTGAATATAGATCTATTCTAGTCATGTAGGCACAATTGGTTTAAACATATATACATAGAGCTTATATGAATGACATAAATATTTGTGTAAATCTAACTTGCAACCTATAACTTGCATAAGCATATATTTAGATCTAACTGTATACATACAATTCGCATAAGGTGTTGATTGTTTGATTCACAATACATAAAAGATTCAATCACCACAATAATTCAAATTATCACAAATAACAAATATAAAACAATATCATTAATACTGATATAATTCCATATTACAATTTACAACAAATCATGTCTTAATCGCATTCCTATTTAAAGAGCCACTATACTTACAACGCAAGACGGTCTTGTTTTTCTGAGATCTGAGGTTCTGAAATTGAGATGCGTTCCTTTGGGTAGACGTTGTTGTTTTGATTTTATTAGTAGCTTTAATCTCAAATTTGAATTAACTTGAGTTAATTCGTTGTTTGTCTCTTTTCAAGCGGAGGCTCTCCTTAGTTTTCTTCCGACAGCATGGCGGCTCAAGTTCTTATTTTTGTGTGAATTTTAGTTGGAGACCTAGGGTGTTTTTATAGAGTTTCATGTTGATTTGAGCCATCAGATGAAGACAGAAGGAATCTAGGCCATACACGTCAAGAGGAGCTAATCAAATGCCGACACGTCAGCCCTAGTGACACACTAAGCCTCAGAAATTCGACCAGAACACAGACCAGGCCAGCCAGACCTGGCCAGGTCGATAGGGGGGTCGACCCTATGGTCAACCTGGGTCCACCAGGTCGACCCTACGGTCGACCTGGGCCCTGGGCAGGAATTTTCCTGCCCAGCCCGGGTCTGGTCCTATTTTTGAATTTTGAATCCGATTTTCGAGCTGTTTGAATTTCAAATAAATTCTGAAACTTCCGGAGGTCATATCTTCTTCGTACGGAGTCCGATTTACGCAAACTCGGACTCTATCTCAAGCAAAATTTCGAGACGAACGCTATGGCATAACCCGTTTCCCTTAATTCCCAAATTTAGAATTAACTATACTTTAATTTGTGAAACTTAGTGTTACAGAATTATGGGGTGTTACATTCTCCCATTCTTAAAAGGATTTCGTCTCCGAAATCTTCAAGTTAGGAAGAATGTGTCCTACCATCCAATCACCCATCTACTCAACCATTCAATCACAGGCATTCATTGTCCTTAAAAAGATTTCTAAATGCTTTCATATTCATATGCATAGTGTGTGTATATGTCTTTATCTAATGCAAAATCAGGCGGTCCACTGATTCAGTTGACCTCCTTAATGCGAATTATGTCAGTGTCATGCGTCCAATCATGTGTGAAAGCGTCCCTAGTTATGTAAATACTACATGTGTGCATAGCCATTCATTCATATGCAACATCCATATGATAACGTATCAAGTTAAATCCGTTAAGCAAATACATATATGCGAATGCAATATGAAAGTGACTAAGTCGTTCTAGCGCATATGGTGTGAATATGCATCCACGAGCAACCACTTGCAACCATCAATCATAACATGTTTCAAATACATGTTTACATCCATTGGCTTCTACCTAAGCATTGATGATACGCCCTAGAGGATATACCTAAAAAGATAGAAACAAGTAGGCATAAAACTCCTAGAGAAAGGATATACCCTTAAGAAAAAGGGTATGATGCACGTATCTAGTCTTTAGTCTTCTAAGTCGCATTTTCATAAGCTTCTCTGTACCGTACCTTATCTAGTTAATCTTCATGATTGTGAAGCTTCTTGACCTCCATTTCCAAAACTGTCATTGATCGGATAGCTGGCTTTTCATTGTCAACTGGATATATGCGGAAGTCTATCCCGCGTTTTAGGGGTAAACCCCTAACCTAATCAAAACATCTGCGTACTTATGGACTATTCTAACGGATTGCGAATCGTCGATAAATTTATTAAGTGATTCTAGATAGCTAAGCCTAACTGATCCTTTTAGGATAACGAAATCTTGAGGGTATTTCCAAGGCAAGTCAAAAAGTCTAACTTTCAGAATTACTAGCCAACCAACCCATGCCTAGGATCAACTCATAGCCCATGGAACCAAAACATTACGCTTAAACTCAACACTTAATGTGGCCATTCTCAAATCCCTACAAACCAATGGTAAACGGGCCGAACCACCAATTTGGATCTGAGACTAATTGGGATCTTCTACTATACAAGTACCTAGGTGCATAGACTCAACTATGGAAGCAGGTATAAACGAATGCGAAGCGCTAAGATCAAAAGAGTACTAACAGGTTGATCAAATGAAAAGCTAAACTTTTCCAATGGATACTTTTACTATCTCTCTCCCAGGTATTCTGGTGGTGAAAGCACGCACTCGTCCTCTTGAAAATCCTTTCCCTTGTCCTTGCCCATGTCCTTAATTATATGCCCTATTATACCATAGAAAAGCTACTTCCTCTTGTCTTAGGTTTTATAATTCCTTCCTTCTTCGTGAGCCGAGTCCATATCCATGAATTCCTCATCCTTGGGTTGTGCCCCTTAGCCAAACTCCTCATCCTCTTCCTTGTGTAATCATGTTGACAAATCTCTCGAAAGCTGCCTCCATCGTACAGAAAACCCTACAAAGCTTGAAAGAAAACTAGCCGCAGGTGAAACTATTACGGCTATAGATGGAAGTCGGGTACTACTTCGCCCTTCGATGAGGTTACCTCCCAGAAAGCCAGGAGCCCCAGAGACTCAAGAAAGAAGGAAACAAGGACTCAAACAGAGAATCAAAAGATAGTGCATATGGCTTTGGGGAATATGCCTTTAAAACAAAACTTTTCTTTTGAAAATGCTTCTTTCACTACAAGAAATGAGTATATATAGCCTTGTGTCATAGCATTATATTAAAGTGCTATAATAAAATAATAAAAAATAATAAAATAACATGGATTTTGTGCTATATAAATGAAGTAATATAATAACTATTATATTTAGCTATTTATGCACACGTTCCGCTATCAATCTAACCTGTTGAAAAGGCGGGACTAAAAAAAGCGAAGCTGGAGATAATAAAGACATAGGCCGCCAAAACAATAATTCCCTCTTTTTCCATTTCGACCTAATCTCTCCCCTAAATCGCTGAAATACCTAACTTCATAAATTCCCAAAGCTAGACTATCTCCGATCCACACCAGCAGCCTGTAAATCGAATTCGCTCCACCGTTAGTCGGTTCCAACTCTGATTCTCTCCAAAGTCATCCAAAACGGGGGATTTGTTCTAAGAGGTATGTATATTTTTTAATCTAACCTTTTAATCCTTCAAGTCATTGATTAACGTTAAGTTTTCTTTCGCATCCTTCAAGGTATGTATATTTTAAGGTGATAACGGGGGATTTATTCTAAGAGGTACGTATATTTTAAGGTGATCTACGATATTGTAATCAAAGCCTAAATGCCCAAACAAATATATCTCAACCATCTAAGGTCGATGTATTGTTTAATGGTATGTATTCTTCTAATTAAGTGCATAAAACATAGTACTACCAGTCCAAAAAGTTACTTAAACTGGTGATAGATATAATTGATCACATGAACCAGTTGGAAAATTTTATGTTCATTCTACTTGTATTACCAGTTTGCAACTTTTGGCTATTGTCTTTGTTGGATGCAAATTCAATGTTTGTATTTGTATAACCAGCACCAATATGCTGGGATTCAGGCTGAGAGTCTGAAAGTGTCACTAAATTCCCACCTTGATTACTACACTGATTGAAATTACTCTTACTAATATGTAGAATGTAAGTTGTATATTTACCTTGCATTTAACATGTTTTTGCAAATGTTAAGCATAAGCTACTACGATGTTTTACTATCTGTCTACGCACCTTGTAGTCCTAACATTGTTTCTTTCCTATGAGTCAAGAAATTGTTTGGATCTTCCTATGGTAACTGATCACGGATGTACTTGATTATGTTCATCTGTTACTGTAGCTACACAATAGTAGAATACAGATAATTTCTTAGTTATCGTTAGGTTTTTAGGTATCCCTTGCATACTTGGTTTTTTACTAATACAGGATTTTGGCACATTAGATGCACATGTATCAAATATACATCTGAAAAAGGTATTATGGTGATCTGAAATCATTAAATTTCAATATTGTATATTCATTAAACATAAATTGGAAAAGAAAAGAATATGATATTATTTATGAGCTTGAGATTCAGATTCATGACAACACTTTATACGCACACTTGTATGTGTGTTTGCGCGTGCTCTCTTTCCAATAGTTAATAAATGATAGCTTCTATTATGAGTGGGGTTCCTATTTTTTCCCCTGCACCTTTTATTTTTCAAATCATTATAGGGCATCTTAACTTGGCATAGCAGATAGCACATTCTTCGTTATCATGATGTTTTTTTTGGGGTAATCTTCTTCTGCCATTCATACTTTAACACATTGTCAGTTGTCCCTAAATTGTTGCAGTTGAGCCTTTATCAGTGTTGTACAAATATATCTTCATAACTTGGTAAGTTTCCAGGCTTCTTTTGCACTTGAGCCTGGCAAATGTCTGTCAAATTTTTTATTTTCTTTGATGATTTTAATCATAATATTAAATCATAAGCACTTCCATCATAGTGGTCATGTTTACTTACATTATTATATTTATAGCACTACATTTAAACATCTACGTCTTTTGTTTTAAAAACAAACCCGCTATGCTGCTGTTTTTTTTTTTAAATTTTTGTACAATTTTAATTTGATATTGATGTGTGAAATCATTCTTTTTTAATTTTGGAGCAGGTGCTAATGAAGTAAATTGTCAGCCTTTCAGTAAAGCAGGAAATGTTGCTACTGACCAACAACCATTCAGTAAGTCTACATATTTTGGTAAAGAAGAAAGCCACCAACCTCTTAGTAAATCAGCTTACATGGACAGTGATGTAAGTGATCAATCTTTTATTAAAATATCAAATTTCGATTGGGATGATACTCGTCATTGCCAAGAATCTTTACTTAGTCCTAAGAATTGTTCAGAAAAGTTCCTTATAAAATTAGATCTGTTACCCAACTACATCTGAACCGACCTCATTGCTTGATGATTTGTTGCAACCTGAAGAAGCCTGCACTGGAGATTCCAAACCTAATAAATATATTGCTACAAATAGGCTAGAAGTTCTGAAAGTTGAAATTCCCAAGGAGTTGGAAAAAACTGAATATGAAATATACTTGTTAGAAAATGAGTTGAAGTCCTTAAATAGTGAAAAAGAAAGCCATACTGTTCCTCACTCATCGCCAAAGACCGAGAGCCTCTCGGAATATGGTTTTGGTTCAGCCAATGTTGCGGTATCTTTGAATGCATGTGACATAGATAAATTGTCAATGGAATCACCCAATGATACATTCTCTGTTCAGAATGGTTGCGATGTAAGACATACAAATGAGGTATTGCATACATCATCCAATGTTAACGAAGCAACAGAAGTAGTTGAGGAATCAATTGTCCGTGCTGATAGCTCGTGTACAAGCTCAAATAATATGGACAAAGTCAACTTCATTGGCTTAACTATGGCTTCTAACAAGGACGCTGTGAAAAATGCGTTGAAAGAGTTTGATAAATTTATGGCAATCAAGCAACAAGAAGTTAACATTTGGGAGTCTGATTTTATTTTGGCATGCAAAAAAAAAATGACATCTATATCAAAGAGAAGCTTGCTGCATGAAAACAGGAACTTAAGATCAAGGAAAGGATTCTTGCTATGAAATTCAAGGCATTACATCAGGTATGGAAAGAGTATTTACGCTTTCTCTCTGTGAAAAAGCAACGGTCAAAGTCACAGAAGTGCCCTAAACTTTGTAGCAGTTTTTTGCATAGCACACAAAAGCATCAAAGTTCTGTCCTTTCACGGTTCACATCCCCAAGTGAGCTGTCTTTTTATTGAAGTTCTATGCTTGTTTCATATTTTCCGCAGATATATGTAGTATGAAGATTTTTGATTTATAAAGGATATTGGTTTGAGTACTGGAATGCATTATTTTAGTCTGCCTGTTCACATATTGCTTTGATTTGTGTAACCCTTTATCTATACACATGGTATATTTTAATTTTCCATTTATACCATTCTATCAGTGGAATTTCAGTCGTTAAAATTGGTACAAAGGTTTATGTTTATTGGTATTTAAGTGGACGTTTTAACCCAGCTCCTGAATAATTATGTGTAGGGGGTATTAAGCCAAAACAGTTTGTAAAGATCATGATATAGGTCACCCCTCGTAATCAAGGCTCATTTTGGTTTTTGAATTAATTTGTTTGTGAAAATTATTAGACTTGTTTTATGGTCAAGTTTGTATGTGTAAACTTGTTATTATTGCATATTTTGTTCTAAGAAACTGAAGTTTGGAGATTGTGTGGATAGCAACCAAATATAGATTGATTTTCACTGGTTGTAACCCAAAAGCTTCAAACCAATTTATGCATGCATGGATATACGTGTAAAACACACATGTGCACACATGGAAGTCTTCTACTACGTCCCATTCACGGCCCTCGATAATTTTGAGTAACTCTAGCAGTCTAGCTCAAACAAAAATTTGCGGATTCTTACCTGCATCATGGTCAGTACAGTTACCAATATAGATATGATTATTATATTGTGACTGATTGTCCAACTGAATTCGGCTTAAAAAGTTTCTTAATTTCAGGGATATTGTCTAATTTCAGTACATATGGTTTTTATGTTGGTCTCTAGTCTCTATCAGATGATTGAAACACTTGGTATACGCAACTTTATGTTCGCTTTAGCTGTTTAAAAAATCGGTAGCACACTTCTCAATGAGAATATCCTAAAAATAATATTTTAGGTGTTCCCTTTGGTGTTAGAGGATTATGCTGGTCATGTGAGAAGGGATAGATCCTACCACAAAAAAGTACAAAAAAAAGAACATGCACGTGAAAAACATTTTGTAGTTTTGGGCTGGGTCTTCTTTATCTTAGTCTTTGGTACCATATTACGCTCACATAGAGCCATATACTTAAATTCATTATATGTGGAAATATTTTATGTATTTTAAGCAAAACAACGGAACAATATTGAAATCACGTTATAATTGCACCACCTTTACCTTTCACATCGTATTGTTACAAGATCTATGATAAGTACAAATTTAAGTTATATGTTTGTAGATATGCGCATGAATAATCTCCTCATTTCCCGTCTTGATCCTTTTGAAATCACCCATTGTTCTTTTTGGTGTTTATAATCATATTAATCATCTTCACAACTTTTTTTAAAACATTATTACAACACTTCTTTCCTTCAACATACGCAAGGTTTCAAATTTGGTGTCCAAATAAATATGTTCAGTATTTCATGCTTAACATACGATTTTGAAGGAATTCAATGCATTAAAAGACAATCAAAATTTTAGGAAAATGATATGCATAATTTATAAATTATATATACAGATAAATGTTTCAATTTAAGACATTGGGGGTACTAAAGAAGCAATGGGATAAAGAGAAGGGGATGTAGAGATTTCTTCTTATATATTTGAATGTGTGTGTGTGTACACACACACATATATATACATACATGCACACATCCACATACACACTTCACATGATGGCATTGCACCCCTCTTTTATATCATCCGGTTTGTAATTTCGCACAATCAGTGTTATGAAACACTGAAGATTTAATTGCCAGTATCGACATCAATTTCATAACAGATAAAATCATTTCATCCCAACGCTTTAAAAAACCGTAGGAGCATCTCTAATCTTGCGGTCTCGTTACATCGTAAAGTTTTTAAGGGTGTTGTTTGCTATTATCTTGTTAAGTCATATTTTGCAACTTAATGAGACAATATACAAAATAGCATTGCAGATCTTACAAGTTGAGAAATATTTGTTTTAATTGTTAATATGGGATATTTATTTAACTATGATAGAATTAGTCAAACGAGCTATTTTATATTGATCTCAAGTGCTGTTAGAGTATATTTAAAATTTTCTGACTATGCCCCTTAGTAGATGGACAAGATAATTTAAAATTATCAGTATATGTGCATTTATACATTGTCATCATCATTTACCCGGTGCTCATGGCTTCAGCTTGAATGGGTCTAGGGTGGTATACATACAATATACAAACATGTGCATAAAGTATAGATAGGCTTCAGCTTGTGCACTTATGTACATATATGTATATGTGTATACACATACATGCTTACACAGCCAATCTCGCCAATTTGAGCCAAAAACGGAATTCCAACGGTTATCAATTAGAAGATGACAAATGAATAATGAAAAAGTTTTAGCAGCTTGATAACAATGCATGCGATTTAGGCTTACCTTCATTGGATGGTACGGTGATGCGATTTACACCATCAAATTTGTTTTCAATGGTTGTCAATTTACTAATTTGACAGAATGTGGCGGTTGTTAATTTAACGCAGTGGACAAAATAATTTTGGTAATTAAGAAACAAAAACCAATGACACTGGTCAGAGTGGGTATTTTTATGAGATAGAATACATCCAGTCAGCATCTAAACTTCACTCGTTCAGTTATAATTATGTTTATATGATAGTTGAAAATCCTTTGACTATAAGTGGGACAAAAATCCAAATATTGTGACTGACATAAAATACAATGTATAAAGAATGCTCCTTGGTTTGCGGCCACCATGGTGAAATCTGACTGTAGCTGTTGTAGCGCAAATGTATTGTTATACATTTTCGTTGTTTCTTTCTGGTTGCAATTTTATTCTTGAGAGTATATATAACATTATATCTGTCAACTGATAATGAGAAACATTATAATCATAGCACTAAACAGGTGAATTATTTTCATTGAGAGGATCTTAAATACTATTAGAGTGTGTGTTTATGTGTGTGTGTGTGTGTATGTATATGTATGTATGTGTGTGTATATCAACCAAGCATTGGTAATCTGTCTCTCCTTTTCTCTTCCCACTTGAAAGTAGTAGTAGTTTTACTTTTATTATATTCTGAACTTGTCCCACGTGCGTCCAAATTTTTGATAAGGATCCAGTATCATTGTTGTCATTTGGTATAAGTAAACCTAAGAAAACAAGTATGTTTCAAACACCTTTCATTTAAAAATCTCGTTAACTTTTTATCTTTAATCGACTAGCAAAGTTATACTCTAACCTTTTGTTTTGTTTATCAAATACAGATGGGAAAGAGGACACAAAGATTATTTCAAGGTGTGAGCATTGATGATAAACCTCGAGTTAGAATGATATAAGAAAATCATGACTAAATACAAATTTAATGGAGTGATCCTTCATACTGAAAGCTGGATCCTTATTGTTATTTATATCTTCCATTTTGCGAGCTTTACAATTCTTTTTATTTCACTTAGGATGCTCAAGCAGCAGTAGCTGCTGCAAACAACAACCTGATGGAACGTCAGGAGAAGCTTGAGGTACATTTTTCTTATAATATAGTCTGATAAGTCTATATTTTAATAATAATGAAAACAAACATGTAAAATATTAATTTGTCAATCTAAAACTTTGTAATCTCTTTTTTAACAGGATGTCGCTTCATCTTCTTAAGCCTGAAGATTCTTTACAGGTCTGTTTGTATAGATTTCAGAATTTTTTTTTGGCCTGGGGTTAGAGGGTAGGGGGCTTAATTTTGGTAAACAAAGTATTTCAAAGCACACATCTTTTATCCATTTTTTAAAGTATATGTTACACTGGTTATAATGAGCTCATTTCTATTCATTCAACCTAAATATTACTTTGTCTTTATATTAAGCATGACAAGTTTTAACCTGGGTACATTTACGTAGTCTTATTTGAATATTTTAAGTTCTCCAAGAGGATACATTAACTTTTAGGTCCAGTATTGTATGAGTCACTCGTGAAATGCATAAACATAAAATTGCAAATTTAATTGAAAAACCATGAAACTTAAAAAAAAACTTTAAGAATTTAAAACATCTGGAATCTTGGATTCATCTTTTCTTCCTCAAACATATTGCAAATATCATAGAAGAACAAATGAATGATTGTAGGAACTCGAACAAGTGATCTATACTTGGTTACAAGTCTTTGCACATACAAGTTCCCAACTGTCATCATATAATGGTATAAGATCAATGTGAATGAGCAATTAGGCAAAATGATAAAGTTTGACACATGATATACTTGTTATGTTTATTAAATATGTAGATGATGCAACTTACATTAGGACGTGAAAGGTTCTAAACCAAAATGATGAATAATAAATACCTTTCTAGATGTTTCTGAGTGCTGAATCATAACCTTGTGTCTGGATTTGTTTAGAATAGCATATAATGTATGTCCTATATGCTAATTTATTTGTCTTTGGTAAAAGTTCCAATAAACGATGATTGTCAAGTGAAAATAGGGAAAACCAAATGTATACACATTTATTATTATGCTACAAGATCAAAAAGCAATGCATATTTCAGTTTTGGAGATGATATTAGGATACATGTGTAAGTGACAATTTGGAAGTAAAATAAAAATTAGACTACAAAATAGCCTTTTACAATCAATTTATCGAGTCAAGGTTATCAATTTTATACTCATTTGTATGATATATGTCCAATAGCAAGTCACAAAGCAAGGCACTGAATCAAAGTGTTATGTTTCATTGCTTTATGTTTCCATACCAAATTGTTTAAAAGCTTTTGCAAATTGCATCCTTTCCCTCAATGATTTGAATGCTCGATTTCCTAACCTACTAGAACCATGGACTGAAAATATGTATGCTAGATTGAAGGATCCTTCTGTATCTGTGAGGAAAAACGCTTTTCTAGTTCTTTCTCATCTCATATTAAATGATATGATGAAGGTAATTACTAACTGAATTCATTCCAAATATGTACCCCGCGTTTGGTAATTTTGTAGTCACATATACATGAGTTGCTTAACCAGGTTAAAGGATACGTAAATGAAATGGTTGTATGTATAGAAGATAAGGATGAGAGGATTTCAAGTCTTGCCAAGCTTTTCTTCCATGAACTGTCCAAAAGAGGTAGGTTTTGTAACAGCACTGTCAAAAACTGGTGATCATTGTGTGACATCATATCTGTTTGTTCTTTCAGGTAGCAACCCAATCTACAATTTGCTTCCAGATATATTGAGCAGGCTCTCAAAACAAAATTTAGAAGAAGACGCTTCCCGCAATATAATGCAATTTTTAATTATTTCTATTAAAAAAGTAATTTTATTTTGCAAAACTAATTTGGTTTGGCCTTTTCATTTGTGTCAACAACTTATTATCCTGTTTTTAACAGGATAAACAAATGGAAGCTCTTGTTGAAAAGCTTTGCAATCGATTCGGTGGAGTAATCAGTACATATTTTGTTTGAAATCTAGTCAAACTTGGTTGTTAGTCTTTTACCTGCTTAAAAACTCTACTACATCTGATAATTATCTAGACGGACACCAAATATTCTGCCATGAATTATAACAGGCGTATCTAAGGTTATCAAATAAATATGTAATATGCTCATTTCAAATGATAGTTATCAATTGTTCGAACATGGCTTGTTAATGTATTTAGCTAAACAAAATATGTTTTGCATTTTTTATTTATTCTATAAATTCGAAATGCTAAACAGACATAAATATACATAAGATTATTATCATTTTGTTTTAACTTAGTTTTCTTTTATAGACGCTAGACAGTAGGAAAATATTGCTTATTGCCTTTCCCAGTTAACTTTCAGTGACAAGGGTCGAAAAAACTAATTGACTCTTTTAAAATTTACGAGCATGCTCTGTGCGAAAATTCCGTAATGGATTATTTTAGAGTTATTATTAACAAGGTACTAAATTCCAAAAACCTTGGTGTTCACCTTATTTTACGGAACCTTGGTTAAGTGGTACCTGATGCATGTTACATTCTCTCAAAACCAGAGCAAAAAATTTACAAAGCCAAAAGTTAAATCCTCTATTGAGGAGTTTAAAGAGAAGCTTAACAAGATACACATGGAAAGAAAAGAACAAGAAGAAACTGCTAGAAATGCTCAATATCATAAAGAGAAGCTCAGCTCTATACAAAGCCTCATCACAACAAATAACAGTAATGTAGAAAATGATGCGGAAGGTAATGCTTTGAATTGTAGCTCAATTAACAATTTAAAATACTTACCTGTACTACTAATTTTATTGTTGTTCATGCTGAATAGTGAATGCTTATGATCATCCCTATAAATTATCCAACATATCTTTATCCTCTTTAAATTTACCTACCTTTTGAACTTTACTTCTTCATTAACATCGATGTATTTCACAAATAACAACACCAACCTTTATTTGAGATACTTTGGATATATTTTACAAATAATAAAAACCCATATTACAAATGCTTTGGAAATACTTTTTGATAACAAACAACAACCATCCCCGTATCTGAGATGCATTGAACATATTTTACAAATAATAATAATGGTGATAATCTATATTTGAGATGCTTTGAATCAAATCACGATGAATTAATATATGATACATAAAACCCGGTTTATTTTTTATACAGTGTGAATTTAAATGTACTTCCAGGGAACAATATTGATCATACACAAATTGATTAGCTTCTTTTCAGGTAGATACAAATGAATGTCTTATTTTCATAACATTATGGGAGGGAATACATAATCATGTATCATACAAAAGGTGCATTAAGAGCTTAGATACAACATATTGCATGACCAAACTTTTGAATATAGTTTTATAAATAAGATATGGCATGGAGGAACATAAAAAATCAGCATCACAAGATTGATAGGTTTTGCTATGAACTTTTTTTTTCACCTAGATCAAACCTATGTATGATTCAGATTGATTGTAATGAAGTGTTGCATTAGTTTTTACATGTTTTCATTCTGCTTCTTCTCCCTTGTACAGACTTGTAAGAATCATAATTTTTTACTATCAAATGATGAAAATGGTGAACTTATTGAAGAAAATGACGAAGCAATTGATGAAAATGGCATTTCAAGTATCATAAACAAAGGTGAGCAAGTGGAACCTGCTGAAACAGATGAAAGTGGCATTTCAATTGTCATAAACAAACATGACCAAGAGGAACCAGAGGTTCCATCACCAAAAGTTTCACGCAGAGGTAGTTGAATTGTGTATCTAGTCAATGTTCTAGTTTTATTTTGCTTAATTTTTTGACAATTTGTCAAAAGTGGAAGCAACAAGGACCACCAAATTGAGGGAGACTGCCCCTGGAACCCGAAAACAAACTCGCTCCACTAGAAGGTTCGATATTTAATATCCCCTGTTATTTATGGCTGTATCTTGAGATAATCCCTAGATTTTTGGTGTAATGAGCTGACAAATATTTTCTTGCATGGGTATTATTTGCAGATAGTCGAGTAACAAAATGGTGATAGCTTTTTTCTTCACTAGTTCTGGTCATGTATCTAATAGCAAGGTATCGTAGCTTTATCGCAAAGCTCAGTTGATTTTTTGTTGGAACCCCTCACAGCTTTTCAGTTAGAATCAGTTGGTGCTATATTGTGATGTAAAAGAAGTGCATTCTTCTCTAACGTGCTCTTATTCTGCCAGGAAAACTCATGCTGACTTGATGTTCTGATTTTTAGTTTTTGATGTGGAAATTCTGGGATTCGATGCTGAAGTGAGTGCTATTGTGTTTGCATGGTCAGCTACTAGTGTTGCACCATGACTGGATTTAATGGAACAAGAGTGTGTGCTACTTCTGTATGATTCGATGCTGAAGTGAGTGCTATTGTGTTTGCATGGTCAACTACAAGTGTTGCACCTTGACTGGATTTAATGGAACAAGAGTGTGTGCTACTGCTGTATGATTCTATCCCTGCTGTATTATTGTTTTCATGGTTACCAACTAAGGTATTAATATTCAACACATGCAATGATTCTATTCCTATTGTATTATTGTTTTCAAAATTATCTATGTTTGTGCTACTACTGTATGATTCAATCCCTACTGTATTAATATTCATTACATCAATTTTTTGAAAATCCAATTTGTCATCTAACGTTGTTCTCTCCAGAATTACTACTAATAAAATTGAGATGACATCTAACACTGTTTCATTTTTTTCATTTTAATTGCGTTTCTTGCATTTTTCTTTGTTATAAGATTGTAACTTGTGCTTGTGAATTGCAGGATCTAGAAGTTGGACGAGCTTACAAGCTGAAAACTAAGTGATTTTTCATGTAACTTTGTTTTGAAACGATATATGAATAATATGTATGCTGACTTATTTTTATATTTATTAGTAGACTTATTAACTATGACTAATTTGTAATTGAAATCAAATATGTTTTCAATTTTTTGCTATTGATAGTTTTGTCTTGTGAATTTACTACTTAATTGTTTGAACTGCGCACAAATTAAATAAGAGATTTGTTATGTAAAGATCATAGTAGAAATATGTGCTATATATTAAAACTATTAATAGCGGAAAATTGCACCTATGGAAATAAAAGGTGAAATGCTATGTAAAAAATAAAATAGTGTGGAACACCTTTTCATATCATTGAATGTGTGCTATGAAAATAATGAAAACGCTATATATACTACAAATATCCATAGCAGAAAACAACTCTTATGGAATTAAAATGTGAAATGCTATATTAAATGTAAAATTTTCATATCGTTGAATATGAGCTATGAAAACAGTGATAATGCTATAAAAAATGAGTATTTAACATAGTAAGGTCTGAACGCTATATATTAATGGGGAATTCAATAATAGCGGATTTTTTTAAAAAAACAAAATGGAAAACATTTTTCATAGCAATAAATATGTGCTATGAAATTATTGATAACGCTATAAAAAAATAAGCTAAGATTTTAATAAGAAAATATAATTGCAAGGTCTGAATGCTATGTAAAACATTTCATGATGGTGAACGTGCGCTATAAAATGTATAATACTATAGCGTTTAGATTTCAGCTATAAGATATACCAGGCCTATTATTGCATGTTGTTATATAGCGTTGTCACTAATGCTATGGTAGCCTATTATAGCGTTTTTCACGTGCAATTAAAAGGTAAATCTGTTGTAGTGTTTTAAACCCATTCTGAAAATAATTTTTCAAATCTTTTATCTGATCCGGTAACCTTCAGCTCTGATACCACGTGTAACACCCCACATCCGTTAGAGTCACTCACAAAGGGAATGCACTAAGTTCTGTGGAGCATTATAGGTAAAAGATACAGATAAATTACAAGACAGACAAATTTAAAACAGCGGAAAATAAAACTTTACTTTATTGATAAAATAGTTTGTACAACAATTGTTTTCCAATACCAGAGTATATGTCTTACATAAAATAAAGAGGCATAAAATAACATTTATATTCCCCAATGTAGCGTAAGCCAGCCATAGCAGCGGAAAAGAGAGTCTGAAGTGATATATCCAAGAGTCTTCAAGCTTGGAAAGAGTAACAGTCCATACTAAGCAGAGCTATTCCCTCCCTGACTACCTTGGGGGGAGGGGGGAATGGAAGAAAAGAAGACGAAAGAAAAACAGAGTCAGACATAAAGCCTGAGTAAGTCTAGTGGCTTTTAGCATGCGAACAGGATAAAGTTCATGGCAGGAGTAAACTGGAAAATGGGACCGTACCAGAATAACAGACTAATATAAACCAAAGCAAGACAGTTTAAACCGAATATACTATCACACCCCAATCTATATCTCTGCACCACCTAACTAGTATCCCAACTAGTAATCTATATGAAGATGATAACGTGATCCCAATCCCTGTAATTGCGGTTGCCTTTAGGTGTACATCTATTATTTGTTACCTAAATCTAATCTACGGTTTTCTTATCAAGCGCTTTCTAGACTTAACCAGGGTTTACACGACCTAGATCCAACTAGGGTTTATGTTACCTATTGAACGCTTCTCGGATTCAGGGTTTATGCCACCTAGGTCCAACTAGGGATTATGCTACCTGTCGAATGATCCCTTTTTCCCAAGTATGTATCGCGAATCGTTTTTCGATGTCTAGATGCACATGTTCACTATGTGTGCGACCCGAGTCCCGTGACAGGGCTAAATCAAGAAATTATGGAACTCGGTCAGGAGCTTTAGGTTATCTGCCGATGCAGATGCTAAGGTCTGTTTTTCTACCAGTGGTTATGGTCCCATGTGACCCCTCCCTCAACTAATGAAAGGCAATCCAAGAAAATCAAGCACGAGAACTATACTCCTGCCACCTATGCCCCACTTTCCTATTGGCCAGCCTCACCCATAACTAGATAGCAAGTATATGGTCTGTTGGGAGTTCTCTGCCTTTCCGCATGCATAGTACGATTGACTGAAGATGGTAGGTAGACGACGAGTTGCTATCACAGGGCTACTGGTCTCGCCGAATCACGCTGGTCCACCCTAGTCTTTAGGTTGCCTTATATTGCAACCAAGGCATACCCTTGGCTCTCCTAATGCAGACCTTAACCTCTGTGAGCCCAGGAGAATCATCTGCAGCCTCACAGAGGGATACCAAGAGTACCCTCATGTCCCCTCGAAACCTCGGGCTTCGTAACCCAATTCGTTGGAGCCTTCTTTAAGATCAGATGGACGTTCGCTCCTCCTCGTGTTATACTAAGAATTACTACTTAGTTTTCCTAACTATGGTTTACCACTTAGTTTCCTGAATCGTCATTTTCTTAACTAAGGTTTACTACTTAGCCCCTTTCAACTAAGGTTTACTACTTAGTTCTCTTTCTCGTCAAGTTGGATTAGTTCAGTGTCATTAGTTGATACAAGTTAACTTAACCCATTCATTTGTCATGTTAAACTGGTTAAGTGTTATCAGTAATTCACGTTGACTTAATCTTGCCCATCTGTTTTAACTAACATGTTATAACGGTTAAGTGTTCCCTTATTTAACTTAACCTTGCCCACCTGTTTTTAACTAACATGTTATAACGGTTAAGTGTCCTGAATTAACTGAACCTCACCCTCTAGTCTAGTTAATATGTTAAATTGGTTAAGTGTATTAACTTTACTTAACCTCATCTTCTAGTCTAGTTAACATGTCGAGTTGGTTAAGTGTTTTAGTTAACTTAACCCTACCAATCCTAACTTAGCTTTAATTGTCTTATTAAAGCACCAACCACTCACATTAGACAGGTATTGTTGTGGTTGCCTGTATGTCGGTCGGTTCTGGGCAGTCTGACGCCACAACTCAGTCTAACCTCGGGTCTTTATTGGGCACAATGCCTTAACCTCTCCCATTGGATAGGTATTGTTGTGATTACTGAACAGCCGGGCGGGTCCGGGCAAGTTTACATCACAACTCAATCCAACCTCGGGTTAAGCATATTCGTATTGTCTAAATTTACATTTTATTTATGTAAATTATCCAGAATTCATGTCATTGCCCAAATTTATTTCTAATCAAGTTCATTAATTTAGGTATATAATTTATACCGTTTCATGCAATAAATCACCTATGTGATTTTAACTAATTTACGTCAAGTTTCCTATAATTACCAATTTTACCCAATGTTACCCCATCTAAATATTAGGCTAACAATCTTAGCCTAATTTTCCGTCCGCATGATTTTGACATATAATATTAGGCTAAAAACTTAGCCTAATTTAGCATATAGAAAATTGGCATAAAAATAATTCATTAACATAAACATGTCATAGGTGTAAACTTGGCATTCTCGACATAGTCAATATGAACATCATTGGTGTGAACTTGCAAAATAATCGACATGAATATCATTGCATAACATGCCACAAACTTGCATATAAATATTGGGCCTAGTTAAATAGGTGTCACATGAATCATATAGTTTTAGCCTAACATAAAGGTATAACATAGTATAACCTAATAGGTGTCATATGAATCCAATACAACATGGTATAACATGTTAATGCATAGGTCTAGGCATAACCTCAAACATAAAACTGGCGTAAGACAAAACTATATGTATAACTTTGACAACCACTTAAGGGTGTGAACTTGCAACACATATGTATAAACATAGATCTAACAATAAACTTTCATATGAATCCTAAACGGATCTTGACATGGATCCGATTATAAGTTTTCACTTGCATAAAAACATGTGAATATAGATCTATTCTAGTCATGTAGGCACAATTGGTTTATACATATACACATAGAGCCTACATGAATGATATAAATATTTGTGTAAATCTAACTTGCAACCTATAACTTGCATAAGCATATATTTAGATCTAACCGTATACATACAATTCGCATAAGGTGTTGGTTGTTTGATTCACAATACATAAAAGATTCAATCACCACAATCATTCAAATTATCACAAAGAACAAATATAAAACAACATCGTTAATACTGATATAATTCCATATTACAATTTACAACAAATCATGTCTTAATGCATTCCCATCTAAAGAGCCACTATACTTACAACGCAAGACGATCTTGTTTTTCTGAGATCTGAGGTTCTGAAATTGAGATGCGTTCCTTTGGGTAGACGTTGTTGTTTTGATTTTATTAGTAGCTTTAATCTCAAATTTGAATTAGCTTGAGTTGATTCGTTGTTCGTCTCTTTTCAAGCGGAGGCTCTCCTTAGTTTTCTTCCGACAGCATGGCGGCTCAAGTTCTTATTTTTGTGTGAGTTTTAGTTGGAGACCTAGGGTGTTTTTATAGAGTTTCAAGTTGATTTGAGCCATCAGATGTAGACAGAAGGAATCTAGGCTATACACGTCAAGAGGAGCTAATCAAATGCCGATACGTCAGCCCTAGTGACACACTAAGGCTCAGAAATTCGACCAGAACACAGACCAGGCCAGCCAGACCTGGCCAGGGCGATATGGGGGTCGACCCTATGGTCGACCTGGGTTCACCAGTTCTACCCTATGGTCGACCTGGGCCCTAGGCAGGAATTTTCCTTCCCAGCCCGGGTCTGGTCCTATTTTTGAATTTTGAATCTGATTTTCGAGCTGTTTGAATTTCAAATAAATTCTGAAAATTCCGGAGGTCATATCTCCTTCGTACGGAGTCCGATTTACGCAAACTCGGACTCTAGCTCAAGCTGAATTTCGAGACGAACGCAATGGCGTAACCCGTTTCCTTAGTTCCCACATTTAGAATTAACTGTACTTTAAATTGTGAAACTTAGTGTTACAGAATTACGGGGTGTTACAAACTATCTCGGATGGAAGCTTCAAGTTGAGACAGCGATACAAGGCTGCGGGCGGTGTAACACCCCGTAATTCTGTTAATATTAATATTCACAAATTAAAGAATAACTAATCTCAGACGTGAGAATTGTGGGAAATGGGTTGCGCCATTGTGTTTGTCTCGGAATTCTGGTTGAAATAGAGTCCGTGTTTGCGTGATTTGGACTTCGTATGAAGGAGATATGGCCATCGGAAGTTTCAGAAAATTCAAAATTCGAAGTCAAACAGGCCAGGTGGGAAATTTCCCGCCCAGCACCCCAGGTCGACTGGGGAGTCGACTGGGCAGTTGACACCCCCAGGACCAGGTCGACTGCGCAGTCGACTTGGGTGTCGACCTGGTCAAGTCGGCCAGGTTTTGGCAGAGCCCAATCTTGAGCTGCTGATATGTCTTTAGGGCTGAGTTGGCTAATTTAACGGTTCAGGTTAGTTCTGAGTTGATCTGACGGTCTAAATAAATCCTAAACTCTATATATACCTAGGTAGTCTCTCACTCTAAATTCACATGAAAAATAGAATAGCCGCCGTCATACCGTCGCCATGGAACTCAGTGTAGCCGCCGCCAACTAAGAAGGAAGAAAGCTAATCAAAACTCTAATTCTACTCAACTCTAAAGCAAATCAAGACTCTCTTTCTTTTCTAATTGTGAGTATGATGATCTTAATAAGATTATTATCAAACTAAATAGATTAAGATGTGATACGGATCATAAGAAAATGATGTGAATTGTCATATATGTTGTTGTAAACCTTATGCTATCATGTATGTTGTAAATCCTATGTTATGTGATGATGATATCCTATATGTTGTAAATCATGCTATGATGATATTATATATGTTGCAAGTTTCTATGCCAAGTTGCGATGTTACAAAGCCATGATGTTATTATGTTGTAGTTAGCTTATGAATCATGATGTTGATTATATATATTTGGGCTATGATGATTCACATGATAAATCACATGTACCTATGCAAGTTTAGATTTATTAGTATGTATAATCTCACATATTGTATGACATCTATTTAGATCTAGAATTATGACGTCTATTTAGATCTAGAATTATGCTATGACATGTGTGAGTTTTATGTGTTAAATGCTAGTTCACACCATCGTTATGTTGCATAAACCACATATGCAAATTTATACATGAACTTGGGTTATGATCATATTATGTAAGTTGTGACATTTAACCAAACAAGTTGACACCTTTAGATCCATGACATGTGTAGTTTTATGCAAGTTTCACCCCTATTTTGATTAGATCTATTTTATTTGTCTATATGTTGTGATAATTTATCTTTGTGCTATGAGTTAGACTATTCGAGTCTAATGTATATTTTGCGTTGAATAAGCGAACGTATAACGTGGGGTAGGGATAATATTAAGGATTTAATATTAAGAAATTGGGGTGCAATTGATATGATTTTGCATACCATAAGTGGATGGCCATAATTGAGTCAATTATGGACATCATTAAAATTGGAATTAATTAATGATTTGAATAGGGATATATTTAAAACTGGGGTAAAAGATTATAAGTAATAATCAATGCTTAGGACACGAGGTTGGACTCGTTTGTGACGTAAACCTGCCCGGACCCGACCGACAAATCCAGTAGTCACAAATGTCAGTCCAATGTGAGAGGTCCTAGGCCCAAATTAAAGCATAACAGTTGTAAAGACACGAGGTTAGACTCTTTTATGGTGTAAGACTGCCCGGACCCGCCCGGCAAATCCAGCTGCCATAAATGTCAGTCTAATGTGAGAGGTCTTTATAAGGTTATGGCCGTAATGAATTAAGAAATACTTAACCAGACAAACATGTGAGGTGGGACATGGGGGTTAAGTAGGTGTCTTGGGTGGCATGAGGAATCTAGTGGGTGCCTTTAGTGGCATTTGAAATACGATTAGTAAGACTTTACCAAACACACATGTAAATGAACATGACTAAGAAGAGGGTTAAGTGGGATATACTAGTGGGGACAAGCTTAGGTGGATAGCTTGTGGTAAGTAATTGGGGGCCCATTTCAACCAGTAACCCAAACGTATCTTTATGGGCTCGACCCAAGTCGAGGACGGGACACGCATACTGGGCTTGACTATAAGAGGCCAAACGGGTTAGCGGTGGCAATGCAAGTCCAACGGGTTTAATATGCGTGTTTGGACCCGGGCTGGTAGGTAAGACGTTGTTGCATCGTGTAGGTATAAGCCGTGCATCCTTAGGCTGTATCGGGTTGCCACTTTAGGGGAGTGATACACCCCACTGTGGGACCAGCACGGGTATCTACGAGTAGGGAGCCGATCGAAAGTGGGTAGTGGGGTACACCTAGCGGAGATAGGGGCAGGCGGCACCTATGTAGTCAGCTAGGGGTACACGAAGTTATTTATAAAATTTCTAAGTGAAGCAAGTGGGATCAACCTTTAGGGTGACTGGTGTGGTGCAGTGTAGTAATTATTCGTTAGTAATTAGGTGTGCCTTTAACGTTATCTTTACCTGCTCTTCCATACCCACTAGTTCATAGACATTTCCTTGTTTTCCAGCTTATGCCTTAGTCTAGTTATTTTGATAATAGTATTGTTAGAATTATCATACTCGCCAGACTTTATGTCTGACCCCCTCTATTTCTATCTTTTCCCCCCCTCCAGGTCCTCAGGGTGGACCCAGCTCTAGTGGAGTCTGATTGAATTGCTTATTCTCTCTTTTGGAAAGCTTGGACCGCTGAAGTAAAGTCCAGCTTGTTATCTTCTTTAATGGCTATTTATGTAATGGGATTATGTATTTTGTTTTATCAAGATGGATATTGTACTTGACTATGATTTATGGTTTTATGATGTAACAAACATGTTTAATTTCCGCTGCAATGAAATAAAGTTTTAGATTTCCAAGTACTACTTATTATATGTCTTGTTGTAATTTTTCTGTTCTATATTCACTTAAAACCTCCATGGAAGTTAATGCATTCCCTTTGTGAGTGACATTAATGGACGTGGGGTGTTACACGTGGTATCAGAGCTTAAGGTTACCAGAACAGATAATTTTTTTAGAAAAACTATTTTTCTAAAGTATTTTTGGAAGAAGTGTTTTCAAAAACATGTCTTGATGAGTAATTTAAAGAGGAAAGTTTTTATGAAAAACATAATCCCCAATAGCCATATATCTTTATCTTTCGAATTCTCCATTTTGAATCTTTCCTTTTTCGTTTCAGCATGGCTGAAGATCTTAACCTTCCGGAGGGTGTAACGATACCCGGATGGTATAGGAGGTTATTAGAGGCTAGGGCCGCTGCAGGTCCAGCCAATGTTCCTCCACCACCAGTTGCACCCGCTCCTCCTCCCCCCTCCTCGCGCTGATACTTTTGCAAAGACATGCAAGGAATTTAAGGCTATGGTGGAAAACCTTTTCAAGGGTCAGAAACGTTTGTGGAAGCTAGAGATTGGCTTAAGGATGTGGAAGAATTGCTTGAAATCTTTGAAGTAGAAGAAGAAAGGAAAGTCAAATTAGATGCTTGGTTAATGAAGGTGGAGGCCTCGTTTTGGTGGGAGGTCACTAATGGGGAGCATCCTGTTGACTCTTGGGCGGATTTCAAGCGTAGGTTTGAGGCAAAGTTTCTCTTAAGGGCAGAAGAGAATCTATACATGGAAAGGTTCTTGACATTAAAGCAAGGAAGCTTATCAGTGAAAGAATACGTCAACAAATTTAACCAATTGGCAAGGTTTGGCTTAGATTTGGTGAACACGCAGGAGAAGAAGGCTCTGAGGTTCGTTAATGGCTTGAATGAGCCATTGCAGGAGTTGGCTATGACCCACATCCCTATGGGGGCCACCTTTGAGAAGCTAGTAGACATGGCACTCATGCACGAGGAGAAAGGCGCTAATGCTAATAAGGCACCCGAGAAGAAAGGGGATCAGAAGAAACCACAACAGCAAAACAAGAAGGGTGGTAAAGACAATAATGGCAAAGGAAAGAAAAGATGCTTTAACTGTGGGACACCAGGCCATCTCAGCAAGGATTGCAGAAAGAAAAAGAAGACTGGCTGTTTTCACTGTGGTGAAGCGGGACATCTAGTGAAGGACTGCCCAAAGAAGGGGCAGAGGGCAGGGTCTACCTCGGGAGGACAGGTGCAGGCTCTTATGGCACCAGGGCAGGCAAGGGGACAAGTTCAGGCTCTCGCGGTCCCACCGCTGCAAGAACGAGGTAGAACCATTTCTGTTGAAAGCTTAATTTTTCTGTTTGATCATCATGTCCATACCTTATTCGATTCGGGCGCATCACATTCGTTTATCTCTACATCATTAGTTGAATCACTGCACTTAAACATCAGTTTAATAGAGGATCCCTTAGTTGTTTCGAATCCAATTGGGGGTGCTCCAGTAGTATTTTCCACGAAGGCGGATGGGTCCCTTAGACTTTGTGTGGACTATAGAGAACTTAATAAACTTACTAAGAAAAACAGACACCCACTGCCGAGGATTGACGATCTCTTTGATCAATTAGTTGGTACCTCAGTGTTTTCACAGTTGGACTTAGCCACTGGTTTCCATCAGTTGAGAGTGGCTGAGGATAGCATTGACAAGACTGCCTTTAGGACTCCGGACGGTTTCTATGAATGGCTAGTGATGCCCTTCGGTTTGACAAACGCCCCCGCATACTTTGTTGATTTGATGAGTAGGTTGTTTAGGGAGTACCTTAATAAATTCATGGTGGTCTTTATAGGCGACATCTTGATCTTTTCTAAGAATGAAGAAGAGCATGCCCTACATCTTAGGGAAGTGTTGGAGACTCTACGAGCGCATAACCTTAAAGCTAAATTTACTAAGTGTCACTTCTGGAGAGAGGAAGTGCGATTCTTAGGGCACGTGGTTTCCAAAGAAGGGATAGCTGTGGATCCCGCGAAGGTGGTGGCCATCCAAGATTGGAAGGTCCCTAAAAATGCTACCGAAGTAAGGAGTTTCTTGGGGTTGGCTGGCTACTATAGGAAGTTTATCAAAGACTTCGCAAAAATATTAGCTCCATTGACACGCCTGACGAAGAAGAACCTAGTCTTCGCGTGGGACGTAGATTATGATGATGCGTTCCAACGTTTGAAGAGAGCTTTGACTTCAGCCCCAGTCTTAGTGCTGCCATACGGGAGTAAGCCGTTTACTGTTTATACTGATGCTTGTGGGACAGGACTAGGCGCAGTCTTAATGCTAGAGGGAAGGGTAATAGCCTAAGGTGGAAGACAGTTGAGAGCGCATGAGAAAAATTACCCTACACATGACCTAGAGTTGGCCGCTATTGTTTTCGTGCTTAAGTCTTGGCGCCATTATCTTCTTGGGGAGAAATTCGAATTGTTCACTGACCACAAATCGCTAAAATATTTGTTCTCTCAGAAGGACTTGAACTTAAGGCAGCAAATGTGGATGGAATTCTTAGCGTCCTACGATTTCGAAATAGCATATACCCCTGGCAAGGGTAACGTGGTGGCAGATGCCTTAAGTAGAAAAGGGTTGTCCTTGAGTCCGTTGTTTGTTGAGCGGCGAAGCTTAGAATTCATTTCGATGTTTGACTTTAGACCTTCCGTTGATTTTGTACCCGGTTTGCTAGCATCCTTGGAGGTCAGACCTATGCTTTTGGGACGGATTGGTGAGGCACAGCGAGACGACCCACAGTTGGTTGAGTTAATAGAAAAGCTCAAAAGAGGGGAGTCATCAAGCCATCTCCGTAGGTATACCCTGGATGATAAGGGATGGTTACGTAGGGATAGTAGACTTTGTGTACCTCGAGACGAAGGTTTGAGGAAGGCTATTCTTGACGAAGCACATCATTCGAAGATGACCATTCATCCCGGCGGGGACAAGATGTACAAAGACATGAAGCGAGTTTTCTTTTGGGCTGGTATGAAGAGGGATGTGGCCGAGTATGTTGCTAGATGCTTGGTGTGCCAACAAGTAAAAGCGGAGCAAAAGAATCCCGGTGGGTTGCTTCACCCATTGGAGGTTCCACTATGGAAGTGGGAAAGTGTCTCGATGGACTTTGTGAATGGATTACCAAGATCAAGGAAGGGTATTACGGGGATTTGGGTTATAGTAGAAAGACTTACTAAGAGCTCCCATTTCATTCCCGTGAAGAGTAAGAGGACTGCTCCATGGTTAGCTTCTGTATACGTTCGAGAGATAGTTCGTTTGCATGGTGTTCCTTCTAACATAGTAAGCGACCGTGATCCTATCTTTACTAGCGAATTTTGGAAGAGCTTGCAAGAGGCGGTAGGGACTCAGTTATGTTTGAGCACCGCGTATCATCCTCAGACGGACGGCCAGACCGAGAGGGTGAATCGCATTCTAGAGGACCTTTTGAGGCTATGTATCCTAGACTTTGGGGGTACATGGGAAGAGCATCTTCCATTGGTGGAGTTCGCATATAATAATAGCTTTCAGTCCAGCAATGGCATGGCACCTTTCGAAGCTCTTTATGGACGACCTTGTCGTTCACCTACATGTTGGTAGGAATCTACGGATAAGATCTTACTTGGGCCCGATATGATTAGAGAGACTTCGGAAAAGATCGACTTGATTCGAAGGAGGATGAAGACGGCGCAAGATAGGCAGAAATCTTATGCAGACAAAAGGAGGACAGATCTTGAGTTTGATGTTGGGGACATGGTCTTTATCAAAGTGTCTCCATTACGGAATATTGTTCGCTTTGGGTCCTTTGGGAAATTAGCACCAAGGTTTATGGGGCCGTTTCCTATTAAGGAGAAGATTGGACAGATGGCGTATAGAGTGGAGTTACCTGAGAGACTTAGTGGTGTATACGACGTATTCCATGTATCACATTTGAGGAAGTGCCTACACGAGACCGCGGAGGTGGCAGAGCCGAACTTTCTTAGAGAGGTGGAGATAGAGCGTAATGCGACGATTCGACGAGCTCCTACATGCATTCTTGGGTCGGAGATCAAGAAGCTGAGAAATCGAGAGGTCAGACTAGTCAAAGTGCAATGGGGAGATGATGAGAGCAATGCTACTTGGGAGACAGAAGAGAAGATGTGTTCATTTTACCCTTTTCTTTTTGAGGGTATGTCTTTTAATTTCTCCTTTATCGCTTAGCTTGTACTTATCTTATCTTTAGTATGTCCTCTCGCTAGTATCTTTGACCTTTAGTTAGAGAAATCCTATGGTTGAAACATGTGTTTGAGACATCTTATGTATGATGGATGCAAAGTGGATGCAAGTGTTTGCTAGTGGTTGCTCGTGGATGCATATACACACACTTTAGGCACTAGATCGGCTCAGTCACTTCATATTGCATATTGCATATATATGGATGTATTTAGTAAAATGGATGTATGAGGATTTTTTTATCATATGGATACTGCATTCAGATGATGATTGTGCACGCATATAGAGATAATATGTAGCACTAAGGAACTTTTGCATACATAATGGACGCATGGCACTATCATGATTTGCATTAAGGAGGTCAACTGAATCAGTGGACCGCCTGATTTTGCATTAGATATGGACATATACACACACTGTGCATTTAAACATGAAAGCATTAGAAGTCTATAAGGACAATGGATGCCTGTGTTTGATGGTTGAGTAGATGGACGATTGGATGTTAGGATATACATTCTTCTTGACTTAAAGATTTCGGGGTCGAAATCCTTTAAGGAGGGGAGAATGTAACACCCCGTAATTCTGTTAATATTAATATTCAAAAATTAAAGAATAACTAATCTCAGACGTGAGAATAGTGGGAAACGGGTTGCGCCATTGTGTTCGTCTCGAAATTCTGGTTGAAATAGAGTCCGAGTTTGCGTGATTTGGACTTCGTATGAAGGAGATATGGCCATCGGAAGTTTCAGAAAATTCAAAATTCGAAGGCAAACAGGCCAGGTAGGAAATTTCCCGCCCAGCACCCCAGGTCGACTGGGGAGTCGACTGGGCAGTCGACACCCCCAGGACCAGGTCGACTGCGCAGTCGACTTGGGTGTCGACCTGGTCAAGTCGGCCAGGTTTTGGCAGAGCCCAATCTTGAGCTGCTGATGTGTCTTTAGGGCTGAGTTGGCTAATTTAACGGTTCAGATTAGTTCTGAGTTGATCTGACGGTCTAAATAAATCCTAAACTCTATATATACCTAGGTAGTCTCTCACTCTAAATTCACATGAAAAATAGAATAGCCGCCGTCATACCATCGCCATGGAACTCAGTGTAGCCGCCGCCAACTAAGAAGGAAGAAAGCTAATCAAAACTCTAATTCTACTCAACTCTAAAGCAAATCAAGACTCTCTTTCTTTTCTAATTGTGAGTATGATGATCTTAATAAGATTATTAGCAAACTAATTAGATTAAGATGTGATACAGATCATAAGAAAATGATGTGAATTGTCATATATGTTGTTGTAAACCTTATGCTATCATGTATGTTGTAAATCCTATGTTATGTGATGATGATATCCTATATGTTGTAAATCATGCTATGATGATATTATATATGTTGCAAGTTTCTATGCTAAGTTGCGATGTTACAAAGCCATGATGTTATTATGTTTTAGTTAGCTTATGAATCATGATGTTGATTATATATATTTGGGCTATGATGATTCACATGATAAATCACATATACTTATGCAAGTTTAGATTTATAAGTATGTATAATCTCACATATTGTATGACATCTATTTAGATCTAGAATTATGACGTCTATTTAGATCTAGAATTATGCTATGACATGTGTGAGTTCTATGTGTTAGATGCTAGTTCACACCATCGTTATGTTGCATAAACCACATATGCAAATTTATACATGAACTTGGGTTATGATCATATTATGTAAGTTGTGATATTTAGCCAAACAAGTTGACACCTTTAGATCCATGACATGTGTAGTTTTATGCAAGTTTCACCCCTATTATGATTAGATCTATTTTATTTGTCTATATGTTGTGATAATTTATCTTTGTGCTATGAGTTAGACTATTCGAGTCTAACGTATATTTTGCGTTGAATAAGCGAACGTATAACGTGGGGTAGGGGTAATATTAAGGATTTAATATTAAGAAATTGGGGTGCAATTGATATGATTTTGCATACCATAAGTGGATGGCCATAATTGAGTCAATTATGGACATCATTAAAATTGGAATTAATTAATGATTTGAATAGGGATATATTTGAAACTGGGGTAAAAGATTATAAGTAATAATCAATGCTTAGGACACGAGGTTGGACTCGTTTGTGACGTAAACCTGTCCGGACCCGACCGGCAAATCCAGTAGTCACAAATGTCAGCCCAATGTGAGAGGTCCTAGGCCCAAATTAAAGCATAACAGTTGTAAAGACACGAGGTTAGACTCTTTTATGGTGTAAGACTGCCCGGACTCGCCCGGCAAATCCAGCTGCCATAAATGCCAGTCTAATGTGAGAGGTCTTTATAAGGTTATGGCCTTAATGAATTAAGAAATACTTAACCAGATAAACATGTGAGGTGGGACATGGGGGTTAAGTAGGTGCCTTGGGTGGCATGAGGAATCTAGTGGGTGCCTTTAGTGGCGTTTGAAATACGATTAGTAAGACTTAACCAAACACACATGTAAATGAACATGACTAAGAAGAGAGTTAAGTGGGATATACTAGTGGGGACAAGCTTAGGTGGATAGCTTGTGGTAAGTAATTGGGGGCCCATTTCAACCAGTAACCCAAACGTATCTTTGTGGACTCGACCCAAGTCGAGGACGGGACACGCATACTGGGCTTGACTATAAGAGGCCAAACGGGTTAGCAGTGGCAACGCAAGTCCAACGGGTTTCATATGCGTGTGTGGACCCGGGCTAGTAGGTAAGACGTTGTTGCATCATGTAGGTATAAGCCGTGCATCCTTAGGCTATATCGGGTTGCCACTTTAGGGGAGTGATACACCCCACTGTGGGACCAGCACGGGTATCTACGAGTAGGGAGCCGATCGAAAGTGGGTAGTGGGGTACACCTAGCGGAGATAGGGGCAGGCGGCACCTATGTAGTCAGCTAGGGGTACACGAAGTTATTTATAAAATTTCTAAGTGAAGCAAGTGGGATCAACCTTTAGGGTGACTGGTGTGGTGCAGTGTAGTAATTATTCGTTAGTAATTAGGTGTGCCTTTAACGTTATCTTTACCTGCTCTTCCATACCCAGTAGTTCATAGACATTTCCTTGTTTTCCAGCTTATGCCTTAGTCTAGTTATTTTGATAATAGTATTGTTAGAATTATCATACTCGCCAGACTTTATGTCTGACCCCCTCTATTTCTATCTTTTTTCCCCCTCCAGGTCTTCAGGGTGGACCCAGCTCTAGTGGAGTCTGATTGAATTGCTTATTCTCTCTTTTGGAAAGCTTGGACCGCTGAAGTAAAGTCCAGCTTGTTATCTTCTTTAATGGCTATTTATGTAATGGGATTATGTATTTTGTTTTATCAAGATGGATATTGTACTTGACTCTGATTTATGGTTTTATGATGTAACAAACATGTTTAATTTCCGCTGCAATGAAATAAAGTTTTAGATTTCCAAGTACTACCTATTATCTGTCTTGTTGTAATTTTTCTGTTCTATATTCACTTAAAACCTCCATGGAAGTTAATGCATTCCCTTTGTAAGTGACATTAATGGACGTGGGGTGTTACCGGCGGGCTCGAAGGATACATACTTGGAACATTGCTAGTGCTTCCGAAATTCATAATCGATCAAGAAAATCACGTTGTACGAAGAATATATGAAATATCACCAACAAGACAGACTTATAACTTCTTGGCTGCTTTCATCAATCCGTCCAAATTTACTATCTCAAGTTATACGCTGCAAAACAGTCAATCAAATATGATCAACGGTCAAATGAAGTCAAATGAGTGTTCAGCACATAATCCGCTGCCAAGACCTATTAGGAATATAAGAAATAGAATAAAAGAAAATCTGCGTTAATTATTTCATTAAAGAGACAGCCTGAGAATGTATAGGCATACAAGCACAATGCAATACATAAGAATAGAATCTAAATAACTAGATAAGCTTAGACTCGGTAATAAATCACGTCTCCAATTATATAGCTAGACTTATTCAAACACAACTTCCAACGGATCCCTCCCTTAAAGTGAAAGTGCCAACATTTAGTTTACAACACAATTTCTTTATCGTCTTGTATAGACGAACTCGATCACAACTCTCATCTCTACCTAGTTGGGCTTGCTCAACTGTTTTACGTTGATTGATACTTTAACCAGCAACAAGTACTTTTGGTTTCCTCTTAGGGATCCATTGACCTCTCTGTTCGGGTCTTCCCTTATATATGTCATCCCCAACAGATGAGAACCGCGGTTCTTCTTCCTTACTTGTTTGATGACACAAAACCAAGTTTTCTTCACTCAACTTACTTCGCATGTAGGCATGTCTATCTTCTCTTAAACATATCATCAAACAGTTCTCGAGCGCTTCAAAAATACGCAACCACTAAACGACGTTACACCATTTGTCGTCCTCGTCTTTATCGCTGTCACTAACCAACGTTCTGTTGAACCTCTTCTTCAATCTTTCATTTCTTAGTCTTGATATTGCATATCAACTTCTCACTCTACGGTTGCCATGAACCAATCTTCTTGTCTGCAATAACACTGTTATTATCAACAACAACAAGAAAAAAAAACACTGAAACAAACCAAAATTGTACATCCAACCAAAGTGACCTCTCCAACCCGTCCAACAACCTGCCTTCATTGCTAATCAAAAAACCAGTTCATCATCCTCCCTATACACTATCCTATATCGCTTATCCACACAAAATTGCTAGTGCATCATATCATCTTCCTTTTTCCAACACTAGTTCAAATTGCATCTTTCTCCTACTACATCCGAAATCTTCCACTGTCAGGTCATATTCGCTGAACAAACCACCAACAAACTACCTACAATAGAGCTGCCCGATTTCTCCACACACAGCTCGCAAACAACCGAACACGCACCTGCAAAACACACGACCCTCAGAGAACACCCAAAATAACATCCACAAATTCTTACAACCAACTTCATAACCACTATAAACTGCACACTCCACCTTCATCTCTCCTCACTGCCAAAAACAACAGCATCAACATCAACCCACTTGCTACACCACCCATACAACAACACTTCCACCTTCTTGCCATTACCTACTTCAAACCTGCAGCATCAACGTGAAACATCAGCACCACCAAAAGCAATACTCCATCAGATATATAAACTACATGCAACTTTTCATAGAAAAATTGCACCTCAAATCCACTACATGGTATTTCAACCTTCATACAACTGCCATATAGAACCCCAGCTCCGTATATAGTTCATTACCAAATCATCTCCATCTCCTCAATCGGATACAGTCAGTTTCCAGCATCATCCCAAATCTAAATCTGCACTTGACGCTTTTCTCTACCTCACTTCACTAGCCCCTCTTCTCTTACCAGCAACTGCCTCCTCTCTATCATTGCTGATCAACACAAACTCATCACGCTTGTAACTCTGCCACTATCTAATTAACACAAACTCCACTACTACAACTAACCACCACCAATCTTCAATAGCAAACAAAACAAAGACCCATACCTTGATTCAAACTCCGACATCATTAGGTCAGACACTAGTAGGATTCATGCAGTGGCAAGGAAGAGCTTCCATATTTAGTGATGAGTCCTAGCAGGTTCGAGTTTCATAGCAGCAATCTTCATTTCGTGAGCAGTTCAAACTCAAGCGATGCTTCCAGATCTTGTCACAATAACATTTCATTGAGCAAATCTTTCTGTTGGTGAATTCATTTTTTTTATTTCGTCGGCAATCATCAAATCTTGGCAGAGGGGAGAAAGTGATACCAGTTAGTTTCGGATGGCAGGCTATTAGATGCCACGTGATGGGAATGGCAGGGACATTACCACAAACACCTGTCGTGCGTCTATTGAACTGCTGATTATCAGTCCTACACAAGGACCTCCTCAAAGCCACATTCACTAACAACTTTAGCTACACTCGATTTATTGGCAGGGACATTCACTAACAACTTTATCAATCCTACACAAGGACCTCCTCAAGTTGATTTAATTCCCGCCTGTGTATGTGTATGTACGTTTATCAAGTATCAACGATTAGTTTTATATTCTGTGCAATAAAAAAAATAAAATAAAATAAAATTTCTCTTCTTCTCAATTGCAAATAGATTACGTGAATCAAATTCTCATATGTTCTATATTTTATCTTGATATTGGAGCACCAATCTATCGATCAGGTTATATTGCTCATCAAAAGAGTTCTCATCATTGAGATCAAAGTTGGATCTCATCAGTTATGGAAGTAAACAAAGGCAACATCCTCCGTGACATCCTCAATCTGGGTACCCAGGTTGCAAATTCTTCGCCTAACCATAAATTTGACACCGACTGCAACACCGATTTGTTGCCTTCATTAAGAAAATCACACTACAACAACTGTGCGAAAAGCACAGTTGTAATAAATGCTTTTTTACAACTGTGCAAAAAGCACTGTTGTAATAAACATATATATCAGAACTTTTCATTTTATTCGTTGTAATAGAGATGCTTATTACAAACTTCATGTTTATAATATCTATATTTAATAACTACTTATATTGATATTTAATAATAATATTTAATAATAATATTTAATAATAAACTTGGGAATCAATATTATTTGTCAGTTATTATTAAATAATTAATAGTTAATAAATAGTAATTTATTTTTAATAGTTAATGTATGTTAACTACTTAATTATTAATTAATAGTAACATAAGCTTTTTATAAGTATTACTCTCGTTTATAACAACAGTTGTAATAATCGTTTTTTACAACTGATTTTTCCGAAAAGTTGTCATAACCTTATTTTTAACAACTTTTTTTTAATCTGTTTTAATAGATGTTTATTACAACCTTTCTTTTTTGTCAGTTGAAATTGATGCTTATTTCCTACAACAAAAATTAATAATGAATTTGAAATAACTTCTGGATCAACAATTAATCAATAATTAGTAATTTAAAACTAATTAGTAACCATTCAATGATCAATTAATAAATGTTAAATATTATATATTTAATTAATCATTAATAATTTTGTATATAATTCACTATTTTTGGTCATTCAAAGAGATGGATACTCTTACCTTTTTTTCTCTATGAATAATAAATATTTTATTTAAGTTCCAACCAAAAGTAACACACAGAACAAATCAAATTTCGGCTCCAATTTTTTTTTGACTGCAAATGTAAAATTTTGGCTACCACATGCTTTCCCAAAAATTTTGCGACCCACCCAAATTTCTGACCATCTAACTGATGTTCTTTCTCCATCCGTACCCTTTCCCAAAATCAAATTTGAATTGAAACGCAAATTCTTCACTTCAAAAAACCTATCCGCATCTTCTACGCCTAAAGGACTAGTCCATACCCTAATCAAACCACAGATCCATCATCTTCTCAATGTCGGCTTGTTTTATGATGTTTTGATTCGTGGATCTGGAGCTAGGCTGAAAACCCTACCAACCGCAGCTACGCTCACATCATGACTTCCGTTATCGCTATAGTCTACTTTCGGCTTCCACGCCTGGACCAACCGCACGACTGGTGGGGATTATGCTCTTTGGGGAGAGAGCAGGTGTTGTTATGGTAGGATCGAATGAGAAGATTCGACGCTCGTCCTCGTCAGTGATGCATCGGTATAATCTTCTCATTCGATTTTCTTCGATTCTCTCGGATGTAGAACCTTCGATCTCGATTTTAATCTCATCGATGATCCTAAGCTCCCCATATATTTTGTAGGTGTCAAAATTTTGATTGTGGGTTTGGGGTCTTAAACATTCGAACAACAATACCAGTTTTTTTGGATTTTGATTTTTTACATCATTGATTTATTTGTATATTTTACAGATGTCAAAAGCAGGTATGGCCTTTTCGAGGCTAAAATGCCTGCTCAAAGGTTTGATCTAAGGTCCCTCTGAATTATTTCATTGGAATTCCATGTCTATTAGTCTTGGTATTATACTTGCATGGCCAGAAGCTCACACTTATTTTCTCAGACCAATCTGGGAAAAGCCACCAAAACCATTTAATCTTATATCCCATTACTACAAAAAAACCTAATAATGCAAGGTTTGTTTCATCTTCTTGGTTGGAAAGTAAGAAAAATGCAAAGATGCGTCTTTGATGCAGTTTTATTCAATAATGAAGTTGGCATGCTTTCTATTCGTTGGATTGAACTCAGTCCTTATGTATCCGAATTTGTATTGCTGGAGTCAAACTCAACATTTATGGTTATAGTAAAACCATTGTTTTTTTGCAAAGAATAGAGAAAAGTTCAAATTTGTTGAGTTAAGATTAACCTATGGTACAGTTGGTGGTAGATTCGTGAAAGGAGAGAATCCATTCATAGTAGAATCATATCAAATGGTTGCATTGGATCAGTTGATAAAAGTTGCAGGTATAGCCAATGATGATTTGTTGATAATGGATGTTGACAAAATACTAAAGCTGAACCTTCAAATAAAGCACTAATGACCAAAATGCTTCTTGATCTATATTATTAACAGGAGTTGACGAGGTAAATAGCTATAGAAAGGAACCCATCAGTGCCCTCTTGAAGAACGGATACAGGATAGACTATAACACACGACACCTGTTGAATGTGCAAAGAGCTGCAGTGTATGTTCATGAAATGTTTTAAATGATTTACAATTTAATTAGTTTGGAAACTAATGTATGTGCATACAATGTGTTTCAGGGAAGGTGTGAACGTGAGAGGATTTTTTGCTTGGTCGATGTTCGATATTTTTGAGTGGGTTGATGGCTATACAGTTCGGTTCGGTTTGTATTTTGTGGATTATAAGACATTGAAGAGATATCCTAAAAGCTCTGCTCTTTGGTTTAAGAAGTTTTTGATGAAGAATTGAGTTGTGAATCAAAATGATCTGCCTTTTCTTATATTTAAATTTGTACTGAACAAGTTGTGATTTTTATCAATGAATGGATCATGATGCCTTTAAAATTACATCTATTTCTTATGTTATTTATCTATTTATTGTTGCATATATATAATATATAGATTTATATATATAATTTGTGGATATATTACAACTTTAAAATAATAATTGTAAATAAAATATACCACAACGGTTATATACGATTGTAAAAATTATAACAACGGTGCGTAAAAGTTGTAATAAAATTTATTGCAACAATGGAAAAAAGTTGTAAAATAGACATATCACAACGGTGTCGCAACGGTGCAAAAAAGTTGTAAAAGATTTTTAGTATTTTACAACTTCTTAATAGCCGACTATTAACCCACTGTTGTAAAATGTATTTTACAACAGTGTTCCACCGTTATAATAGGGTCAATTTGTTGTAGTGTCAAGAACCTAACATAGAAGAAAGTCATCTAAAAATCAAGAAAGAGCCGCATCAAAGAACTCATCAATAAAATGATTCCATCAATAAAGTTTCTTTGACTGCTACACACCTAATTTTTCTAGATATTCTTTCTCATCGATTTTGAAGTTTCTGTTCTGAAATAGCCAACGAAAGCATATCAGCATCTGGTAACACAGTTACCTCTAAAGAATGTGTCAGCGCCACTGAACATCTTATCAAGATCGTTATAAGTCCTCAAACAGAACCAATGTAACACCCCACGCCCGCTATGGTCACTCACTAAGGGAATGCCATAGCATCGGTGGAGTATTTTAGTGAATATAGAACAGAAAAATTACAACAAGACAGATATAATTAGTACTTGAAATTTAAAAATATCATCTCACAACAGCGGAAATAAACATGTCTGGTTACATCATAAAACCACGATAAAAGTCAAGTACAATATCCATCAAAATAAAGAAGTACATAATCCCACTCTCTCATACAATAGCCATAACAAAAGAAAAGATAACTGGATAACTGGAGCTTTACATCTACCCAAGCTCCTAAAGACTGGAACAGCAATCCGATCAAGCTCTACTACCGCTAGGATCCACCGTAGGACCTGAGGGTTGGGAAAAAGATAAAAACAACGGGGTCAGACATAAGTCTGAGTGAGTCCTATAACTTTAACAATACAATCATTAAAGTAACCAGAGAAGACATAAACTTGACCTACGGTAATATCTGGGGATGAATGACTACACTAAGCAACTTGGTAGACTTAGGATAAACTAAGATAACCGTCAGGACGCATCTACCCACCCAAGGATAATTACTAACTGCACCACACCAGTCATTCCTACTTAAAGGTTGATCCCTTCCAAAGACTTAGAAAATTTCCCCAGTAGTTTCGTGTACTCCTAGCCCACTACATAGGTGCCGTCTGCCCCTATCTCCACTAGGTGTACTTAGCAACTTTTACCCAGTAGTTTCGTGTACCCCTACATAGGTGCCGTCTGCCCCTACTTTATTAGGTGTACCCACTACTCCCCATCGATCGGCTCCCTACCGTAGATACCCGTGCTGGTCCCACAGTGGGGTGTATCACTCCCCTAAAGTGGCTACCCAATACTATCAACGGTGCACGGCTTTATATCTACACGATGCAACAACGGCTTATCTACCAGCCCGGGCCCACACACGCATATGAAACCCGTTGGACTTGCGTTGCCACCGCTAACCCGTTTTGGCCTCTTATAATCAAGCCCAATATGCGTGTCCCGTCACTCGACATGGGTCGAGCCCACAAAGATACGTTTGGGATATTGGTTGAAATGGGCCCCCACAAGCTACCCACCTAAGCTTGTCATATATCTAGTGTATCCCACTTAACCCTTTAATCATGTTTAATTACATGTTTCCACTTGGTTAAGTATTCTAATCGTATTTACTATTGCCACCCAAGGCAACCCACTAGATTCCACATGCCACCCAAGGCAACCACAAAATTTCCACATGCCACCCAAGGCACCCACTTAACCCCTCATGTCCCACTACATGCTAATATGGTTAAGTGTTTCTTAATTAATTAAGACCGTGATCTCCCATAAAGACCTCCCACATTAGACTGGCTGTTATGACCGCCTGGTTAAGCCGGTAGGGTCCGGGCAGTCTTACGTCATAACAGAGTCTAACCTCGTGTCTTTACCTTAATCACGTATTTAATTTATGGCTAAGACCTCTCACATTGGGCTGACATTTGTAGCAACTGGTTAAGCCGGTCGGGTCCGGGCAGTTTTACACTACAAATGAGTCCAACCTCGTGTCTTAGTCGATTAATTACACCTAATTAATCACCCCCATATTAATTATCCCTAATTAATATCAAGTTTTCCATAACATGGGTAGACCTAACTCAATAGGTAAATTCCCATGGGGTAGACCTAACTCAATAGGTAAATTCCCACTTATGGTAATTTATTTTTATGGTATGCTTAATCATACCCAATCATTCATTTATTAACATATTTACCAACCCCATCGTTCCCCACGTAAATCGTTATCATTTCATGACATAATAAAGGGGAAGATCCATCACAAATATCATGGGTTTAGCATATAACTTTGTCATGGGTTAAGAGTATGTCAACTTGCATATATGAGCATATATTAACCCAACTACATTTAATCCAAACTTGCATATTATCATACACATGATTTGCATAACATGTTGCATATGAGCTTGCATATTATCATACACATATCTTGCATAACATGTTGAACTTGCATATAAGCATTCTCATAACTTGCATAACATGTTAAACATGCATTTAAGCATACACATAACTTGCATAAGCATTCACATACTTGCATAAGCATGCATAACTTGCATATCACATTAAACTTGCATTTCAACATATACATAACTTGCATAAGCATCCATATACTTGCATAAACATGCATAACTTGCATATCACATTAAACTTGCATTTAAACATATACTTAACTTGCATATCTCACTTTGTTAAACATGCATAAATCCACTTATTAAATATGCATAAACCCACTTGTTAAACATGCATAAATCAACTTATTAAGCATGCATAAACCAACTTATCAAACATGCATAAACCCACTTTTCAATTATGCATAAACATAGAAAAACATAGAGTAGCATATCATTATAAATGATTCAAACTCACTAATCCGCATTTAAGACCATAGGTCTCATTACACCCAATCTACTTACTTTAACAATTGATGTTAAAGTGATAGAAACTCACCAAACCCAAAATTAACCAACTTATGAAGAGGAATTAGTTGCTAAATATGAAGATGGTGATGATTAGAGAATGATTTGAGGGGGATTAGCTTGAAACTTCCTTCTTAGATTAATGGAGACTCCTTCTAGGATTTAATTTGGCGGCATGAGGCCTTCATTTCTATTTTTAGTATGGATTAAGGTAGGTTTAGGGTGTATTTATAGATTAAGAGAGTGTTTTAGGCCCTTAGATTAACCCTAGATTAATTTAGGTCCGTTAGATTTAGGAAATCTCTAGAACCCAGCCCAGCCCTAGCCAGAAAACCAGATCTGGTGCACCCAAACTTCTGGCTCGAGACGCCGTGTCGACAGGCAAGTCGACACCCCTGTCGACAGCCCTGTCGACATGCTAAGGGCGGGAATCTTCCCGCCTGGCCCCGCTGGTTCTAATTTAAAATCTGAATTTAAGTTTCTAAATCTGTTTTTAGCTCTAATCTTTCTGCAAACTTCTTTGGGCCATAACCGGGCCATACGGACTCCGATTCTCGAAAACTCGGACTCTATTTCGCGTATTTTTCCGAGACGAACGCAATAACGCAGCCCGTTACCCCCAATTCCCACGTCTGAGATTATTTATCCTGTAATTAGTGAATTTTAGTATTAACTAAAATTCGGGGTGTTACATTCTCCCCTCCTTAAAGGATTTCTTCCCCGAAATCTCTAAGCTAAGGAGAATGCATATCCTACCATCCAAACAACCATCTACTCAAATCATCAACCACGGGCATCCATTGTCCTTAAACAGTTTCTAATGATGTATGAGCATATGCAAAAAGTGTGTGTATATGTTCCCTATCTAATGTATGAACATATGCAAACCATGATAGTGCCATGCATCCATTATGTATGCGAGAGAACCCTATCGACACATACAATATCTACATGAGTGCACAATCATTCACCAAAATGCATCATCCATGTGATAACACAACCATTATACATCCATAAATATATTTTCCTACACACAATTTTATGCAATATGCAATATGAAGTGACTGAGCCGATCTAGTGCCTAGAGTGTGTGTATATGCATCCACGAGCAACCACTAGCAAACACTTGCATCCACTTGCATCCATCAACCATAACATGTCTCAAACACATGTTTCAACCATAGGTTTACCCTATCTAAAGGTCAAAGGTACTAACGAGAGGACATACCAAAGATAAGATAAGATAAGTACTAGACAAGCGATAAAGGAGAAAGTAAAGACATGCCCTCAAAAAGAAATGGGTATAATGAACGCATCTTCGCTTCCGTCTCCCAAGTTGCGTTGCTCTCATCTTCTCCCCATTGCACTTTGACTAGTTGAACCTCTCTGTTTCTCAACTTCCTAGTCTCTGACCCAAGGATGCGAGTAGGAGCTCGTCGAATAGTCGCATCACGCTCTACCTCTACATCTCTAAGCAAGCTCGGCTCTACCACCTCTGCGGTCTCATGTAAGCACTTCCTCAAATGGGACACATGGAATACATCATGGACACCACTAAGTCTGTCAGGCAACTCCACTCTATATGCCATCCGTCCAATCCTTTCCTTAATAGGAAACGACCCAACAAACCTCGGTGCTAACTTCCCAACGGATCCAAAGCGAACAACATTTCTCAACGGAGATACTTTGACAAAAACCATATCCCCAACCTCAAACTCAAGATCCGTCCTTCTCTTGTCCGCATAAGATTTTTGCCTATCTTGCGCTGCTTTCATCCTTCTTCGAATCAAATCGATCTTCTCTGAAGTCTCCCTAACCATATCAGGCCCAAGCAAGATCTTATCCGTAGATTCCCACCAACATGTAGGTGATCGACAAGGCCTTCCATAGAGAGCTTCGAAAGAAGCCATACCAATACTGGACTGAAAGCTGTTATTATATGCGAACTCCACCAATGGAAGATGCTCTTCCCATGTACCTCCAAAATCTAAGATACAAAGCCTCAAAAGGTCTTCTAGAACACGATTCACCCTCTCAGTCTGGCCATCCGTCTGAGGATGATATGCGGTGCTCAGACACAATTGAGTCCCCACTGCTTCTTGCAAACTTCTCCAGAACTCGCTAGTGAAGATAGGATCTCGATCACTTACTATGCTAGAGGGTACCCCATGTAATCGAACTATCTCTCGAAGATATACTGAAGCTAGCCATGGAGCAGTCCTCTTGCTCTTCACAGGTATGAAATGGGCGCTCTTAGTAAGTCTGTCTACCACCACCCAAATTCCTGTATTACCCTTCCTCGATCTGGGTAACCCGTCAATAAAATCCATCGAGACGCTATCCCACTTCCATTGCGGAACCTCCAATGGGTGAAGCAACCCACCTGGTTTCCTTTGCTCCTCCTTCACTTGCTGGCACACCAAACATCGAGCGACATACTCGGCCACATCTTTCTTCATACCGGCCCAGAAGAAAACCCTCTTCATGTCTTGATACATCTTGTCCCCACCGGGATGAATGGTCATCCTAGAACGGTGTGCATCATCGAGAATAGCCTTCCTCAAACCCTCGTCCTGCGGTACACAAAGTCTACCGTCTCTACGCAAGCACCCCCTACCGTCTAGGGTGTACCTACTCAAATGGCTGGACGACTCCCCCCTCATGAGCTTTTCTACCAACTCAACCAACTGTGGGTCGTCCCTCTGGGCTTCTCCAATCCGCCCCAAAAGAGTAGGTCTGACCTCCAAGGATGCTAGCAAACCGGGTACATAGTCAACGGAAGGTCTGAAATCAAACATCGAGATAAATTCCAAGCTTCGTCGTTCCACGAACAATGGACTCAAGGACAACCTCTTCCTGCTCAAGGCGTCCGCCACCACGTTACCCTTGCCAGGGGTATACGCTATCTCGAAATCATAGGATGCTAAGAACTCCATCCACCTTTGCTGTCTTAAGTTTAAATCCTTCTGAGAGAATAAGTACTTCAATGATTTATGGTCAGTGAACAACTCGAATCTCTCACCAAGAAGATAATGGCGCCAAATCTTAAGCGCAAAAACAATAGCGGCCAGCTCTAGATCATGGGTAGGGTAATTTTTCTCATGTGCCCTCAACTGCCTTCCACCATAGGCTATTACCCTTCCCTCTTGCATTAAGACTGCGCCAAGTCCTGTCCCACAGGCATCGGTATAGACAACAAATGGCTTGCTCCCATCTGGCAACACTAAAACTGGAGCGGTGGTTAAAGCTCTCTTTAACCGTCGGAACGCATCATCACAATCTACGTCCCATGTGAAAACAAGATTCTTCTTCGTTAAGCGGGTTAATGGGGCTGATATCTTCGCGAAGTCTTTGATAAACTTCCTATAATAACCCGCCAACCCCAAGAAACTTCTTACTTCGGTAGCATTCTTTGGAACCTTCCAATCCTGAATTGATACTACCTTTGCGGGATCCACAGCTATCCCTTCCTTGGAGACCACGTGCCCCAAGAACCGTACTTCCTTCCTCCAGAAGTGACATTTAGAGAATTTAGCCTTAAGGCTATGTGCTCGAAGAGTCTTCAACACCTCCCCAAGATGTAGGGCATGCTCTTCTTCACTCTTAGAAAATACTAAGATATCATCCACAAAGACCACCACAAATTTATTAAGGAACTCCCTGAACACCCTACTCATCAAATCAACAAAGTATGCAGGGGCGTTCGTCAACCCAAATGGCATCACCAGCCACTCATAGAAACCATCCGGAGTTCTAAAGGCAGTCTTGTCTATGCTATCCTCAGCCACCCTCAACTGATGAAACCCCGTGGCTAAGTCCAACTGAGAAAATACTGAAGCGCCAACCAACTGATCGAAAAGATCATCAATCCTCGGCAACGGGTGTCTATTCTTCTTTGTGAGCTTGTTGAGTTCTCTATAGTCTACACAAAGTCTGAGGGACCCATCTGCCTTTGTAGCAAATACTACTGGAGCACCCCACTCCGATATGCTCCGTCTTATGAACCCCTTCTCAAGCAACTCCCCCACTTGCTTATGGAGTTCCCTCCTCTCACGAGGAGCCATGTGGCGCACCGGTAAAGATACCGGTTTAGCATTATCCACCAGATATATTCGGAAGTCAATCTCCCGCTTCGGAGGTAAGCCCTTCACCTCCTCAAACACATCCGGATATTCCCGGACCACTCTCATAGATTGCAAACTCTCGACCGAAGCGTCAAGCGATTCAAGATAACTTAGCATAACAGAGTCCATGGGATTACAAGAAATCTCGAGAGTGTTACCCAAGCGGGTCATAAGCCTAACAACTCTCCTTTCGCAATCAAGAACGGCACCATTACTGGATAACCAGTCCATGCCCAAAATCAACCCATAGCCCGTGAAGCCCAATACAAAAGCATCACATCTAAACTCAATGCTAAGTATAGAAATCTTCAAACCCAAACATATCATGGACAAATAAGTGGAGCCCCCAATCGGGTTTGAAACAACCAAGGGATCATCTACCAGACTGGTGTCTAAGTGCAGTGACTCAACTAATGATGATGAGATAAACGAATGCGATGCGCCTGAATCAAACAATGTACGGACAGGATGGTCAAATAGAAAAACCAGACTTTCAACGGAAATAGTTCTACCTCTCTCCTGAATCGGTGGAACTGCGAGAGCCTGTACTTGCCCCCTAGCCTGACTCGGTGCCATAAGAGCTTGCACCTGTCCTCCTGAGGTAGACCCCGTCTTTTGCCCCTTCTTAGGGCAATCCTTCACTAAATGCCCTGCTTCGCCACAGTGGAAGCAGCCAGTCTTCTTCTTCTTGCGACAATCCTTGCTTAGGTGGCCAGGTGTCCCACAATTGAAACACTTCTTCTTCTTGCCCTTGCCACCGTTGCCTTTCCCACCTTTGATTTGTTGTTGTTGCTGAGGTCTCTTTTGATCCCCCTTCTTCTCGGGTGCCCTATTAGCATTGGGACCCTTCTCTTCTTCATACATGAGTGCCATGTCAACTAGCTTCTCAAAGGTGGCCCCCATAGGGATATGAGTCATAGCCAACCCATGCATCGGTTCATTCAAGCCTTTCACGAACCGCAAAGCCTTCTTCTCCGGTGTATTCACCATATCTAGGCCAAACCTTGCCAATTGATTAAACTTGTTGACATATTCCTTCACCGAGAGATTTCCTTGCTTTAGAGTCAAGAATCTTTCCATATACAAGTTTTCCTCCGCCCTTGAGAGAAACTTTGCCACAAATCTTTGCCTAAAATCCGCCCAAGAGTCAACGGGGCGTTCTCCATTAGTGACCTCCCACCAGAATGAGGCCTCTCCCTTCATTAACCAAGCAGCCAACTTGATTTTCTTCCCTTCTTCCATCTCAAAGATATCTATCAACTCTTCCACCTCCTTAAGCCAATCTCTAGCCTCCACAAAAGTTTCAGATCCTTGAAAAGGTTTCCCTCCCATAGCTTTAAATTCCTTGCAAGTCTTAGCAAAAGTATCCATGCGAGGAGGAGGGGGAGGAGGAAGATCGGGTGCTACGGTTGGTGGAGGAACATTTGCTGGACCCGTAGTGGTGGCCCTAGCCTCCATCAATCTCCTATACCATACTGGTACCGTCACACCCTCCGGAAGATTAAGATTCTCGGCCATGCTGAAACGAAAAAGGAAAGATTCAAAACGGAGAATTCGAAGGATATAGATATGGCTATTGGGGATTACGCTTTTCTTTCAAAAACTTTTCTCTTAAAAGACATGTTTTTGAAAATATCTTTTCCAAAAATGTTTTAGAAAAATAGTTTTTCTAAAAATTTTATCTGTTCCGGTAACCTTTGCTCTGATACCACGTGTAACACCCCACGCCCGCTATGGTCACTCACTAAGGGAATGCCATAGCATCGGTGGAGTATTTTAGTGAATATAGAACAGAAAAATTACAACAAGACAGATATAATTAGTACTTGAAATTTAAAAATATCATCTCACAACAGCGGAAATAAACATGTCTGGTTACATCATAAAACCACGATAAAAGTCAAGTACAAAATCCATCAAAATAAAGAAGTACATAATCCCACTCTCTCATACAATAGCCATAACAAAAGAAAAGATAACTGGATAACTGGAGCTTTACATCTACCCAAGCTCCTAAAGACTGGAACAGCAATCCGATCAAGCTCTACTACCGCTAGGATCCACCGTAGGACCTGAGGGTTGGGAAAAAGATAAAAACAACGGGGTCAGACATAAGTCTGAGTGAGTCCTATAACTTTAACAATACAATCATTAAAGTAACCAGAGAAGACATAAACTTGACCTACGGTAATATCTGGGGATGAATGGCTACACTAAGCAGCTTGGTAGACTTAGGATAAACTAAGATAACCGTCAGGACGCATCTACCCACCCAAGGATAATTACTAACTGCACCACACCAGTCATTCCTACTTAAAGGTTGATCCCTTCCAAAGACTTAGAAAATTTCCCCAGTAGTTTCGTGTACTCCTAGCCCACTACATAGGTGCCGTCTGCCCCTATCTCCACTAGGTGTACTTAGCAACTTTTACCCAGTAGTTTCGTGTACCCCTACATAGGTGCCGTCTGCCCCTATCTTTATTAGGTGTACCCACTACTCCCCATCGATCGGCTCCCTACCGTAGATACCCGTGATGGTCCCACAGTGGGGTGTATCACTCTCCTAAAGTGGCTACCCAATACTATCAACGGTGCACGGCTTTATATCTACACGATGCAACAACGGCTTATCTACCAGCCCGGGCCCACACACGCATATGAAACCCGTTGGACTTGCGTTGCCACCGCTAACCCGTTTTGGCCTCTTATAATCAAGCCCAATATGCGTGTCCCGTCACTCGATATGGGTCGAGCCCACAAAGATACGTTTGGGATATTGGTTGAAATGGGCCCCCACAAGCTACCCACCTAAGCTTGTCATATATCTAGTGTATCCCACTTAACCCTTTAATCATGTTTAATTACATGTTTCCACTTGGTTAAGTATTCTAATCGTATTTTCTATTGCCACCCAAGGCAACCCACTAGATTCCACATGCCACCCAAGGCAACCACAAAATTTCCACATGCCACCCAAGGCACCCACTTAACCCCTCATGTCCCACTACATGCTAATATGGTTAAGTGTTTCTTAATTAATTAAGACCGTGATCTCCCATAAAGACCTCCCACATTAGACTGGCTGTTATGACCGCCTGGTTAAGCCGGTAGGGTCCGGGCAGTCTTACGTCATAACAGAGTCTAACCTCGTGTCTTTACCTTAATCACGTATTTAATTTATGGCTAAGACCTCTCACATTGGGCTGACATTTGTAGCAACTGGTTAAGCCGGTCGGGTCCGGGCAGTTTTACACTACAAATGAGTCCAACCTCGTGTCTTAGTCGATTAATTACACCTAATTAATCACCCCCATATTAATTATCCCTAATTAATATCAAGTTTTCCATAACATGGGTAGACTTAACTCAATAGGTAAATTCCCATGGGGTAGACCTAACTCAATAGGTAAATTCCCACTTATGGTAATTTATTTTTATGGTATGCTTAATCATACCCAATCATTCATTTATTAACATATTTACCAAACCCATCGTTCCCCACGTAAATCGTTCTCATTTCATGACATAATAAAGGGGAAGATCCATCACAAATATCATGGGTTTAGCGTATAACTTTGTCATGGGTTAAGAGTATGTCAACTTGCATATATGAGCATATATTAACCCAACTACATTTAATCCAAACTTGCATATTATCATACACATGATTTGCATAACATGTTGCATATGAGCTTGCATATTATCATACACATAACTTGCATAACATGTTGAACTTGCATATAAGCATTCTCATAACTTGCATAACATGTTAAACATGCATTTAAGCATACACATAACTTGCATAAGCATCCACATACTTGCATAAGCATGCATAACTTGCATATCACATTAAACTTGCATTTCAACATATACATAACTTGCATAAGCATCCATATACTTGCATAAACATGCATAACTTGCATATCACATTAAACTTGCATTTAAACATATACTTAACTTGCATATCTCACTTTGTTAAACATGCATAAATCCACTTATTAAATATGCATAAACCCACTTGTTAAACATGCATAAATCAACTTATTAAGCATGCATAAACCAACTTATCAAACATGCATAAACCCACTTTTCAATTATGCATAAACATAGAAAAACATAGAGTAGCATATCATTATAAATGATTCAAACTCACTAATCCGCATTTAAGACCATAGGTCTCATTACACCCAATCTACTTACTTTAACAATTGATGTTAAAGTGATAGAAACTCACCAAACCCAAAATTAACCAACTTATGAAGAGGAATTAGTTGCTAAATATGAAGATGGTGATGATTAGAGAATGATTTGAGGGGGATTAGCTTGAAACTTCCTTCTTAGATTAATGGAGACTCCTTCTAGGATTTAATTTGGCGGCATGAGGCCTTCATTTCTATTTTTAGTATGGATTAAGGTAGGTTTAGGGTGTATTTATAGATTAAGAGAGTGTTTTAGGCCCTTAGATTAACCCTAGATTAATTTAGGTCCGTTAGATTTAGGAAATCTCTAGAACCCAGCCCAGCCCTAGCCAGAAAACCAGATCTGGTGCACCCAAACTTCTGGCTCGAGACGCCGTGTCGACAGGCAAGTCGACACCCCTGTCGACAGCCCTGTCGACATGCTAAGGGCGGGAATCTTCCCGCCTGGCCCCGCTGGTTCTAATTTAAAATCTGAATTTAAGTTTCTAAATCTGTTTTTAGCTCTAATCTTTCTGCAAACTTCTTTGGGCCATAACCGGGCCATACGGACTCCGATTCTCGAAAACTCGGACTCTATTTCGCGTATTTTTCCGAGACGAACGCAATAACGCAGCCCGTTACCCCCAATTTCCACGTCTGAGATTATTTATCCTGTAATTAGTGAATTTTAGTATTAACTAAAATTCGGGGTGTTACAACCAATAACAGTCCATTTAGAAGAAAGTAACTACCTCTGATGGAAGCTTCAAGTTGAGACAGCGATACAAGGCTGTGGGCGGGCTCGAAGGATACATACTTGGAACATTGCTAGTGCTTCCAAAATTCATAATCGATCGAGAAAATCATGTTGTACGAAGAATATATGAAATATCATCAACAAGACAGACTTATAACTTCTTGTTGCTTTCATTAATCCATCCAAATTTACTACCTCAAGTTGTACGCTGCAAAACAACCAATAAAATATGATCAACGGTCGAATGAGTGTTCAACACATAATCCGTTGCCAAGATCTATTAGGAATATAAGAGATAGAGGAAAAGAAAACTGCGTTAATTATTTCATTAAAGAGATAGCCTGAATATACAGGCATACCAAGCACATGCAATACATAAAAATAAAATCTAAATAACTAGATAAGCTTAGACTCGATATTCAGTTTACAAACACAACTTCCAACACATCCCCCCTTAAAATAAAAGTGTCAACATTCAGTTTACAACACAATTTCTTTATCGTCTTGTATAGACAAACTCGATCACAACTCTTATCTCTACCTGGTTGGGCTTGCTTAACTGTTTTAAGTTGATTGGTACTTTAACCGTCAAGTACTTTTGGTTTTCTCTTAGGGATCCATTGACCTCTTTATTCGGGTCTTCCCTTGTAGATGTCATCCCAACAAGTGAGAACCGCGGTTCTTCTTCCTTACTTGTTCGATGATACAAAACCAAGTCTTCTTCACTCAACCTACTTCGCATGTAGGCATGCCTATCTTCTCTTAGACTTATCATCAAACAATTCTCGTGTGCTTCAAAAATACCCAACCCACTAAACGACGTTACACCATTCGTCGTTCTCATCTTCATTACTGTCACTAACCAACGTTCTGTTGAACCTCTTCTTCAATCTTTCATTTCTCAAATTGCATATCAACTTCTCGTTCGCAATAACACTGTTATTATCAAAAAAAAAAAAAAACAAATAACTTGTACATTCAACCAAAGTCACCTCTCCTTCCTATCCAACAACCTGCCTTCATTACCAATCGAAAACTAGTTTAGCATCCTCCCCATACACTATCCTATATCACCTATCCCCACAAAATTGCTAGTGCATCATATAATCTTCCTTCTTCCAACCAGGCCCAGCCCTGGGCATAGGCAGGCCAGGCAGCCGCCTAGGGCCTCCGGCCGAGGAGGAGATTGTGGGGGGCCTTAGATTTAAGGTTTTTTAAATTAAAATAGGTATTTGATATTTGTATGTTAAGTATTCTTGCTTGAGTGAGAAGAGCTTTGCTTTCTGAATTAGGCCACCCCAGTTCGATACCCAACAGGTTCACCGTTGTAAGACTGAAGACTCCTTGCATTTTTTCCAGCAGCACTTTTTTTTCCACCTAAAACTATGGCCACATGCAGTTTTTCTGCCGAGGGCCACGCTACGTTCAGGACCGGCTCTGCTTCCAACACTACATCAAATTGCATCTTTCTCTTACTACATCCAAAATCTTCCACTGTCAGGTCATATTCGTTGAATAACCACCATCAAACTACCTACAACAGAGCTGCCTGATTTCTCCACACACAGCTCACAAACAACCGAACATGCACCTGCAAAACACACAAATCTCATAGAGTAACCAAAATAACATCCACAAATTCTTACAGCCAACTTCATACCCACTTCAAAGTGCACACTCCTCCTTCATCTCTCCTCACTGCCAAAAACAACAACAACATCAACCCACTTGCTACACCACCCATACAACAACACTTCCACCTTCTTGCCATTACCTACTTCAAACCTGCAGCATCAACGTGAAACACCTGCACCACCAAAAGCAATACTCCATCAGATATATAAACTACATGCAACTTTTCATAGAACAATTGCACCTCAAATCCACTACATGGTATTTCAACCTTCATACAACTGCCATATAGAACCCCAACTCCATATACAGTTCATTACCAAATCATCTCCATCTCCTCAATCAGATACAGTCAGTTTCCAACATCATCCCGAATCTAAATCTGTACTTAGCGCTTTTCTCTATCTCACTTCACTAGCCCCTCTTCCACCTTTTTTCTTACCTGCAAATACCTCCTCTCTATCATTTCTGATCGACATAAACTCATCACACTTGCAACTCTACCACTATCTAATTAACACAAACTCCATTACTACAACCAACCACCACCAATCTTCAATAGCAAACAAAACAAAGACCCATACCCGGATTCAAACTCCGACATCATTAGGTCAGACACAAGTAGCATTCATGCAGTGGCAAGAGAGAGCTTCCAGATTCAGTGATGAGTCCTAGCAGGTTCGAGTTTCAGAGCAGCAGTCTTCATTTCGTGAGCAGTTCAAACTCAACCGATGCTTCCAGATCTTGTCACAACAACATTTCATTGAGCAAATCTTTCTGTAGATGAATTCTTTTTTTTGTCTTCATCAGCAAGCATCAGATCTTGGCAGAGGGGAGAAAGTGATACCAGTTAGTTTTGGATGACAGACTATTAGATGCCACGTGATGGGAATGGTAGGGACATTACCACAAACACCTGACGTGCATCTATTGAACTACTGATTATCAGTCCTAGACAAGGACCTCCTCAAATCCACATTCACTCACAACTTTAGCTACACTCAATTTATTGGCACCAACCGATACATCATTATCTACTAAAAAATTCATGATCCTTAAAATTTGGCACAACAGTTTCTTCCCATAACCCAGCAACTAGACCAGTAGCTAAGAGATTGGAGATAGGGTTCGTAGTCTTCTCGTTTGATACTTGGAGTACCGCTCTGGGAAAGGTTCATTCAAGGCCTGCTATTTACGTCGCAGAATCAAATTTCGAGCTTCTTGCGCGTGGACATTCCTGGAACTCTTCTCCACAGTCCTCACTAGTCCTTCCCGCTTACGCATCATCTTCCTATACAGATCCTCCAACTCCTTGGTGTACTTAACTCTCCGCTCTGTACATCACAACTCTTTTCAAACTTTTAGCATCTACAGGATCGAGCGGATGGTAACCTATAATGGTGGCTACTACCACCGGAGTGAAACACTCGAGATCGAAAATACTCGTATGAGCAATAAGCTCTGATACTAATTTTTAGAAAGGGGATTGTTAAAGGTACTCCATTTTTTGTTGAGGGAGGGAATAAATTTAGGGTGTTGCTAAATGCAAATCAAATTACTTAGTGCAGTTTGTAAAAATTGCTATGCTATCCTTTCTACTTCTATTAATAAAGGCTATGTGTAACCTTGTTTTCAGTAAATATTTAATACACACAAAGGATTTTAGTCCTCCCTTTCTTGTATAACCTAGTTTTTTGTGTAAATATTTAATACACACAATGGATATAATGGTAATATACTGGTGTGCATTGAGTAAACTTGATTTGCATTTAGCAATCATGTAAATTTAAGGGCACTCCATCTTATTCTTTATTTGTTAAAGGGATTTGGAATTTTAAAAATAAAATAAAACATAGACTAAAGTACCCTGACCTCATCATCCCTTAAACCTTATCGATCAAAATTCAATCTCAGTTCGATCCAAACATGCCGCGAGGTAATAAAAAAGAAAAAAATCAAACGTTGATAAATCCCTTTTATGAAAATTTAGATTTTGTTGAAAAATATTAATACAATTTGTAGAAAGCGGATGAATTTCGTTTATTTGCGTGAATGATGAATACAATTCATCATGGAAAGTTTGGATTTTGTTCGAGGGTGAATACAGTGTATTACGGTTTAGACCTTACAGTTTAATAAGAAAAACAACCCCGCTATTAGATGATTTGTCAAAAGTAATTACGTTAAAACATTGTACATATTCCAACATTAAAAAAAATGTTTGTTAAGGGAATTTATGCTTATGTTCATGTTGTGTTAAGCGTATGTGTATGTTGTTACTTTTTTTTTCATTTGTGGGTAGCGTGTTTTGTATGTGTTTACTTGTTGTTATTGTGTTCCATGCTTACATTGATAGTGAAAACTAAAGTAAACAATGCTTAAATATGTTATTTTCATGTGTGCAGAACGTTTATGTTTCATGTATTATTATTTTTCTATGTGCAAAATTAAATTAGAATTTATTTTTTAAGATTGCGTTAATGTAGAGTATAGGTTTGTATTGGAAATTTTATTAATATATTTAAGGCGAGGCTAATTTATTTTAACCCCCCCCCCCCCTTAACAATTTTAAAATAAACTGAAATTGGTACTCCCCATAACCAAAAGTGGAGTTCCTTTAACAATCCCCTTTAGAAATATAAGAGATAAAGAGAAAGAAAAACTACGTTAATTATTTCATTAAAGAGATAGCCTGAATACATAGGCATGCAAGCACATGTAATACATAAAAATAGAATCTAAATAACTAGATAAGCTTAGACTCTGTAATAAATCACGTCTCCACTTATTTAGCTTGACTTATTCTAACCAACTTCCAACACAACCTTGTTTTACAAAAGACAACTACAAAACTGTAGAAAAGATAACCCCAACTTAAGAGAATTTATGTTTAAATTCAAAAATAAATATGGTATGATGAAGGCAGCAGGAAGTAAAGTACAAGATTCTGAACAAGTATTGTCAATACTAAATGGCTTAGGCGATTGAAGAAATTACAAAAGAGAAGACTTTATTAACTATTGATTGATAATAACTTGTACAAGGAATAACATATATATAGGCATAAAGCCCAACAGTACAATTGTTATATTAGGCAAGAACTAATTTAGGAAGATTGTATATTTGGACTGGATAATGAGCTTAGCCCAATGCTGCTTATATGTTGGCCGATGTATATTGTATTGAAATAAACGTTGTTGTGTATTGCACGTGAGTTTATTATCTCTAACATTCCCCCTTAAACCCAGCTAGGGTATCCGCTGCTTCCATTTCTCTCTTTATTTGTTCGATTCTTCCTCTCGATGCTGTTTTTTAGTTGATCTTTGATGTTCCTTTATCCATTTCAAGCTTCATTTCATGGCTCTTGTATGTTTCGATTTGTAGCTCCTTCCTCAATCTGGTGAATTTTGTAGCATATAAGGGTTTGTTAAGATATCTGCCTTCTGAAAGAAGGAAGGTACATGATTTCTTCTAATTGTACATTGATAATATGTTCATGAACAAAATACAAGTCAAGTTCCATGTGTTTTGTTCGTGAATGGAGAATTGGGTTTGCTGTAAGTGACACCATACTTAAAGTATTAGACCATATCACTGGTCTTTTGCTAGTTTTGATTTTTAATTCACTGAATAATGATTCCATCCAAATTATCTCTGATGTTGCTCTTGCTACACTTCTGAACTATGCTTCTGTGTCGAAACGAGATATTGTTGTTTGCTTTCTAGTACACCATGAAATTGGGTTGTCACCTATGTAAATACAATATCTTGTGGTAGATTTTCTATCATCTAAGTCGTTTGTCCAACTTGCATCTGCAAATCCAGTAATATTTAGATTTTTTTCCAGATTTCATGTTTAATCCATAATCCATTGTTCCTTTTAAGTATCTTAGGATTCTTTTCACTGCTTTCCAATGATCTGTTAATGGACGTTGCATGAATTGACATACTTTGTTTACACTAAATGCTATATCTAGTCTTGTAATTGTGACATATTGCAATGCCCCCACCACACTTCTGTACTGTTTGTCATTTGAAATTGCTTCTCCTTGATGCTTTGTCAAATTTGGATTGCTTATCATTGGTGTAGGCAATGCATTAGCTTTATTCGTTCCAAATTTGTTGAGTATGTTTGCTATGTATTTTCTTTGACATAAATGTAGTTTTGAACTAGATTTTCTTCTGACATTTGTTCTTAGAATGTGATTTAATTCTCCCAGATCTTTAATAGAAAATTGGCTATCAAGTTATGTAACCAGCTCATCAATTTCTTATTTATTGTTGCCTATCACAATAAAATCATCCATATATATTAGTACATAAATGGTAACTCTGTTAGAAACTATAATAAATAGAGAGTTATCAGATTTGGCTGGTTGAAAACTCAATTCAGTTAGTACTGATTTGAGTTTGTTGAACCAAAACCTAGGAGCTTGCTTTAATCCATAAATAGCTTTATTGAGCTTGCACACTATGTTATCATTGCCATTGTTGAATCCCATAGGTTTCTGCATGTATACTTCTTCTAAAACTCCATTAAGAAATGCATTGTTCACGTCAAGTTGTCTGATCTTCTAGTTGTTGTGTAATGCTAGTGTTAATACAATTCTTATGGTAATTGGCTTTACAGCTAGAGAAAATGTTTCACTGAAATCTAGTCTATGCACTTGTGTGTAGCCTTTTGCTACAAGTCTTGCTATGTACTTTTGTATTGCTCCAACTGAATTCTTTTTGATCCTGTAAGTCCATCTGTTTCCTATTATATTTTTGTCCTTTGGTTTTTCAAATAATTCCCAGGTTTTGTTTTCACAAGGGAATTAATCTCTTCTTCCATTGCTTTGTCCCAGTTGTCATTGCTCATTGCTTGTTGCAGATTTTCTAGTTATTTTGTTTCCATATTTATTGTATATATTTTGGGTTTGAAAATTCCACTCTTTGACCTAGTAGTCATGTGATGTGCTGGTCTTTGACTTGTTGTTGTTGCACCTGGATCTTCAGTATTTCTTGATTGACTTTCAGATGTTGGTTCTGCACCTTGATTGTTTGGTGTAGTGCTAGCATTGAATTCTGAAGGCTCAGATGCAGCTTCAGGCACATGATCTTCACTGTGATCATGTATGCTTTGTTGATTACCTGATATGCACTAGTCTTCTTCGCTGCTTTCTTGATATAATGGTATATTAGCTATTGAAAATTGAGGGTTGTACACTTTTTGGGATGTTTTAATTGATTACTAGCAAATGGAAACACTTGTTCATTAAATACAACATGTCTAGATATTATTATTTTTCCATTGCTAGTTAACCATTTATAACCTTTTTTGTTACTGCCATATCCCGAAAAGGTATGCAGGGAAGACCTAAATTCTAGCTTGTGCTTATTGTAGGGCCATAGATGAGGGAAACAAAGGCAGCCAAGTACTTTCAGTATTGAATAATCTGGTGTTACATAGAATAATTTTTCTGTGGACTTGAACCATTCAACACTATACTTGGTAATTTATTGATGAGATATACTGTTATGTTGAATGATTCAGGCTAGAATTTTTGTGGTAGGTGGGCTTGAGCCAGTAATGTAAGCCTAGTTTCTACTATACGCCTGTGTGACCTCTCAGCAAATTCATTATGTTCAGATGTGTAAGGACATGTTACTCTATGAATAATTCCTTTTTCTGGAAATATTCACAGAGTGGGTTATGCTCTATTCCCTCTTCTGACCGAAGCATTTTCAGTTTGTGACCAGTATGCCTTTCAGCTTGATCTATAAATTGCATGACTATTTTACCTGTTTCAGATTTATTTGTGACCAGGTGTACCTGGAGTATGCATCAAGATATATAATATTTAAAACCAAAGTCAGAGTTGACCGATGTAGGACCCTATAATTCTGTTGCAACCAGTTCAAGTGGGTGATGATATTTGGTTATTGAGTTATCAAAACAAGTTTGTGACTCTTTCCTATTTGACAGAAAGTGCAAACATAAGGTAAATCAGCACTACTAAATTTTATGTTATTATTATTAAAAACATGTTTTACAATGTTTATATTAGAATGTCCCAATTTGTAATGCCACATGTCCACAATTTTATTACATTGCAATTCAGATAAGTTACTACTTATATCTCTATTCCTAGGATTTCTTTGTTGATTTTCAGATTCTTTGGTTTAGTGTCTTGTAATCTAACAAAATTAAATCTATAGAGATCATTCCACTCTTCACCCTACAAGAGTATTTCATTAGTTTGCATATCTTTTACAAGACAATATTTGGTATAAAATATGAAGAGTACATTGTTATCACTTGCAAATTTAGAAACACTTAGCAGATTTTTCTTTATTTGTGGTACCATAAGCAAATTGTTTAAAATAATTGTTTTCCACCATTTAAACAGGAAACACCAGTGTGTGATTTTAATAGACTGACCATTACCCATAGAAATAAATTTGTTACCTTTGTACTCCTTGTTGCCAATGTTGAGATATTCAAGATTGTTTATTACATGGTTGGTTACTCCACTATCTGGGTACCATGCTTCATCACTAATATCATCAATGCTTGCTGAATTGTTGGCTGTAGTTTTGTTGTTATTATGCACACTTGCCATATATGCACTGTAATTCCTTGCATTGTTGTTAGAGTTAGCTGCAGTGTAACAACCCGGAAAACCAAAACCAATTTAAAAAATTTATTTTAGCAATTTTAATGGATTTTTAATAATTAAAATGATTTATTTTAAATAATAACAGCTAAAAATTTATCTAAATCGAAGTTAGAAGGAATAAATTTATTGTAATTATAAAAAGAGCCTGAAATGGAGTGGTAGTTTGAAAATTGATTTCAAATTTCAAATGAATGTACAGGATTCAAAATAAACCGAATTTCAGCGAACCAAGAAATATTTGAATCTATTTAAAAATATCTTTCTAACAAATGTGAAAAATACAGATTTCATAACGGGAATAAAAAGTTATGTCCAGTTGAAAATTCAGAATAGTCGCTATGGAATTTAATATAATATATAACCCTTAAAAATAGCAATTTTGCAAACGACCTCCGTTTTCGACGAAACCACTTTTGTTGGATCCAGAATGTCAAATTATTGCTAGATTCCAGTTTTGATAATTTTTGGAATAAATATGTGACCGTGGTGGATTTAAACGTGTTTGGTAATTTCAGTTTGAATTTAATTGACTAGAAAATGACCGTTTTTCAAACGATCTCCAAATTCGACGAAATTAGTTTGTTTAGACCGTATCGTCAAAACATAGCTAGATTTATTTTTATGGAATTTTTGGAATCAGTATGTGGCTCCGATAAATTAAAATGTACATTTAAATTAAATATTTATTGATTTATGTTTTAATTTTAATGAAAACCGATCGAAACAGTCGAATTGGCTTACGGGACATATCCCATTGTGTTCGGAATGGGGGTAATTAGCTGGGGACGACTGCCGTTTGGTTCGATTTGGAGTTCGAACGAAAAAGTAATTTATTAGAATTTAGTTAAATTAATTATATATTTATAAAATAAACTCAACACGCCTCTTATCTCTCTCTTCCCCTTCCCGTTCATAACAGATCGAAAAAAAAATTGCGACCCCCAATCGCCATTGACGCCGCGGGCGGGCCTCATTGCGTCGCCTCCACCTAAGATCGGCCACCCCCTCTGCCTCCGTCTCCACCTCCTCGTCAAAACACTACCGCACCGCCCCTTTTCTCCAAAACCCACCGCGCCTCCAGCCAAAACAGCCCTGCGCCCCCCCTCCCTCCCCCCCGATCAGCTTTCCCCCTATCCTCCAGTGCTTTTCCCTCCTCTTGAAGCCCCACCACGAACCCTAGCCTAATTTGACTCCAAACAGCCACCTCCGGCCAATGTGGGCCCCGCCACCGCCACTACACCACCGCCGCCTTCCCCCAGTCGTCCGACACCGCTTGTGAGTTGTTATTTTTATTTTTATTCATACATGTATATAAAAATGTGATTTTTACAATTAAGAATGTGATTTTTATTTATACGAATAGCAAATAAAAAATATGATCTTTATACATGTAGTGATATTATTAAAATGTGATTTTTATACATGTAGCGATATATTAAAAAATATGATCTTTTTAATGTTAACATCGTATTAAAGATGTGATTTTTACACATATGGATTTGAAATAAAAATATGATTTTTATTTTGAAGTTAGCAAAACAAAAATATGATTTTTATTATATATAGCGATATAAAAATGTGATCTTTTGTATATATAGTATTTTTAAATATATAAACAACATATTAAAAATGTGATTTTTACTATGAACAGTGTGAAAAAGATTACGTTGGAATTTCGGGCGAATCCAAACTGTTCAGAAATTCAGAAATAAAAAATGGAGGAGTGGAAACCAAAGATGAGAACTTCTCACTCTAATTATTTTCTACTTAAATATATACTAGGATGCAGATGGTTCTTAGTAGCACCCGACACATTTGATTGAAACCATGGATGTTTGGTTGTTTGTTTGGATTGATTAAATTGGTTAAATTTGGTTTGGGATGTGGATAAATGGATAGAATTTGGTATGTGTATGACACGAGCCAGTATTAGGCGAGGGATAAGGCTAGACCTTATATCGGTTCTAGTATCGCGCCGTTATACTGCCAAAATTTTCTAAATTATGTAGAACAATAAAAATATCATTTTTATTGTATAAATGAAGTAAATAAGGTATTCATTTGTTGAAACAAATATTTTATCATTAAAAATATAATTTTTAACGTGTATATGAATGAGAATAAATATTCTTTTACAAATCAGACCATTTGTTTATGTACGCTCATTTGACTTATATTGATTGGGACGATATATTTTACATATCGCCCAACGGCACAAATAAAATCTGTGTTTTGATTGAAACCCCACACGGGTATTGGGATGATATTTGACGTACACTAATCCCAATTGTTTAGTTGTATGTCAACCGATGGGTTGACAGATTATTGTAAGCGTTAATTATTCATAATTAACGCTTATGCAGTTGTGTAATGCACTCTGAATGATGGCTGACTGTGTTTGATTATTGATGTGTACATATGTGTATAAAATCCATGTAAATAAAATTATATGGTAATTGATTGTGTCTGATTCCAATTCGGGAAGAAAGAAAATTTAAATTAATGAATATTTTAAAATGACGAATAATGAATATTTTAAAATAACTAAAATTTTAAAATAATATTCAGTAATGGATCAAAATATGATTTTGATGTCCGATTTGGGATGGACACGAAAATATTGAAATATATAGAGTCGTGTTGATTAGATATGCGCCATTTTGATGCGAACGATATTTATATCGATTTTATTCATTTTTATAATGAATATCGAAAAGGAAGTGATTTCAAAATCTAATGTTTTGAAAATATTTTTATTTATATATTAATGATATGGAATATTCAGTTTTGATTTAAAATTGAATATGAAGTTGAATTTTTTTTTAAACGAATTTAAAACGATTTTTAAAATACGTTTTAAAATGGAAATCGACGAAATATACATAATATATATTATATATATTTAATGGCCTGAATAGAACGCGCCGCGCTGGGTCTGTTCTCGAATTTCAACCATTGACTTTGAATTGATATTACGGGAGATCCGACCGTCGGATTCTCCTAAAACCGGAACCGTTGGGTTCGTATCGAAAAGAGCTTTCCAACGAATACAAGAGATTTGAAATCTAACGGTTGGATTTGGAATTATGTCCAAATCAAATTTGAAAAAGGTCGATGTAAGTGCAGTTCGATGACCGTTTATGGAAATCGACTGAAAGGGCCTTTATTAAAAATATTAATAATTTGTGTAAAATCATAATAAATGATTTGAAAAGAATTTGGATGAAAAACTCCATATTTGAAAAGAAAAAATTATATTTTATCGAATTGAACTGGTTATTAACTAGAATTAAAATATAATTATTTTTGAATAAAATAAATTGGATTTGTGAATGGTTTTAATATCACCAGAATTTGCAATATATGAATTGGAATAGATTGGAATTGAAATCATCTTCGTAATATTTTGATTTTGGATTCGGTGATTATACAGATATTGTTATGGAAATTTGGAAGACATATTTATATTGTTATTTCCAATACGATATTTGTTGATTTTAGAATTTGATATTGAATATAAGCCGATATAATTTCTATTCAGAGCCTTGTATTTGGTATCAAATTGGATTTTGGGTTTGTCGTGAGTGGTATCTTTACTAACACTGTTCTTAAACCCAGTTGAGAAAAGAATAAATCTTTAATTTAAGATTTAGTGAAAGTTCCCAAGTAATTTTTATTTAATTAGAATTGAATAAAAGAATTGGATTTTGGGTTTGTCGTGAATGGTGTCTTAAATAGCACTTTTCTTAAACCCCGTGTGAAAAGAATAAGTCTTTTAATTAAGATTATTAGAGTTTCCAATTAATTAACATTTAATTGTAATAAAATGGAATGTGAATTGGGTTTATTGTGAACTGTGTTTTTAACTACATTTGTTCTTTAACCCGATTAACAGTGAAATGAGATTTGGAATTTATAAATCTTTTAATTAAGATTAATGGGATTTTCCTAAGTAAAGTTTTCCAATTTAATATATTAAATTGGAATAGAATGGAATTTGATTTGGTAATAATCGAAGTGTGCTTCTTTGGAGGAAGACTGTTACTATGTATGGAATTTAAAAGGCTTTGCCGTTATTCCATTTATATTATTAGTTGGATACAGAAATTGATATCGATTATATATTGACCCGTTTTCCGTGAAGATTCCATAATTAATGGAATGAGAATTTAGGTTTATCGTGAACTGTGTTTTAAATGACATTAGTTCTTTAACCCGGTTAAAGAAAGGATTACATGTCTAACATTGTATTTCGAACTGTATGGTTGATCTCTGCTAAATATATATATGTTTGGTGGTAGAGAATTTATTCTCTTGCTTAACACCCTTCTCTAAGACGTACGAGCTTAGAGGTTATATCGGCAGAAATCAATGGCACGGTGTAGATTGTCAATGCGACGTGTTTGATTTCCCAAAGTTAAATAATCATTAATATTGATTTTTGGGAAGATTAAAACTAAGTGGAGTTTTAATGAATCCTTAATTAGATTGAAATGAGGATATGATAATTTAAATTATCAAATTTGGGAAATGATTGAGAATGGAGTATCACCAGTTTTCTCCAAACGATAGTTAAATCTTTAATTAGATTTGAACGACAAATAGTAATTAATTTTTCCGATAACATCGTGGTGTTAGATATGGAGTATTACCAGTTTTTCTCCATGGGATGAATAGGCTGGGATTGGGAAATTAAACAAATGATTACTTCGGTAAGGTGCGCTAATCCTGACTAGTTTGGATAAGCCTTAATTTGGTTTGAATCGATATAAAATGGAAGATTAAAGAATAAATTTAAAGGTTTTATCTTTGATAAAATTAATGGGAACCTTTCCCAAAGGATATGAATATTTAAATGAAAGAATATTCAGAGTTGGAATGAGGCGTATGTTGTGTTTTTATAGCACTTGTTTATAAGATACACGAGTTATTCAGAAAGACCGGGTTTATCCCATTCGGAATAACTGAATCAACGATAAGTCGACAATGAAGTTGGCGGTTAAAGACCAGAGGTCTTCACATCGTTTGGATGATTACTGATGTCTTGATTGGGCTGTACACCCAAGATGAGGTAAAAAGTGGTGATCATCCAGACGTACTTGGAGATCGACCGGATATGCGAGGACCTCTCTCCTGTATTGGACATATGGGACAAGGAATAAGGTGCCTTTGGTTTCGTTCTGACCCAGAACGAACTAGTAAATGGATGTGTGTCCGACATTGGATTTTATTCTGTGCTGATTGATTTCTATTAAATATATATCTGTTTAGTGGCAGAGAATTTATTCTCTTGCTTAACACCCTTCTCTTAGACGTACGAGCTTTGAGGTTATATATTGATAGACATTAGTCGCATGGCGTGTGTTGACGTCAAAAGTTGGTTACTAGTGACAATCAACCCCCAATCGCGTGATCAACACACGAATAAAGATTAAAAGTTCAATAAAAAGTAAAAGAATGGGGAGCACACATAGAACTTTTATAGTGGTCCGGCAAAGACGATGCCTACGTCCACTTTATATATTATTTCTCTTTTGTTATTACAAGTATAATGTTTTTTTTCCTGTTTGAAGAAGAGAAAGAAAATGAGTGTCTTCCCTTCTTCTTTTTTGGAGAGATTGGAGCTATGGAGAAGCGTAGAGATGAAAAGCTTGGAGAAAGCCGTCTGGCCAAAAGTCCCCTTTCCTCTTTAAGCTTAGAGGTATTTATAGGTGGAGAATGTAGCTTGGGCTGTTGCGATATGGTCCGGTTATTTTGGGAAAGCCTGGACACGTGGAATCCATCTGTTGGTTTGAGTTGCGGCTGAAGGACTGATTCCACTATTCATAAATAGTACCCTCGTAAGTTGTAGCTGAAGTGGCATCCATGGACAGGTTCATTAAAAGTAGAGCTTGGTCCCTATATGGTTTGACTGCCTTTATTGCCTTGAAAGTCAGGATATAATTTGGATTAGCTCTGCAGAAATCTTCCACGCTGGCCCGAGATAATCGATCGATGTGTTCTTTCTGGAGGCGGAAAACTCGGTTGCCCTGGTGAGCGATTCTTCCGGTAATGCACAGTCGATCTGACTGAGTTGGACTTGGGCCGATGTGTCATTGCTTTAGGTTGCGCTTCTGCTGGGCCTCCTGAAGCGTGACTTGCATATGGTTTACGCGTTTGTACTTCAGTCCTGGTCGTTGAGACTCTTGCCAAAAAGAGGGTTAACACTTTGCCCCTCAGAATGCATCTTCATCGACAGAGGGAGGTGTGTTCTAAAATCCGAACCGAAGCACAAACGCTTGAGCTGCTATGGTCGCGCCGGACCATATTGAGGCCAAAAGACCGACGATCCGATGTTGTATTAAGGCCGGAAATCCGACGACCATGCCAGGTCGTATTAAGGCCAGAAAACCTACAACCATCGGGAACCGTATTAAGGCCGAGATGATGATTGCCATTTGTACGAGAGTTGGTTCCTGCAAATACAAAACAAACTATCCTCGTTTTGGAGGAGGGCTATGGGTCAAGCATTTTATCCTACTTGGCTTTAGAGGGTGGCAAGCATTAACCATACTCGGCTTAGTGGCGAGCATAAACCATGCTCGGCTTAGAGAGGGCGAGTATTAACCATACTCGGCTTAGGGGCGAGCATAAACCATGCTCGGCTTAGGGGCGAGCATGAACCATGCTCGGCTTAGGGAAAGTGTTTCTTATGCTCGACTCATGTTAGGTTGGTTAGTTTAGCGAGCTATGCATGCTCGTGGTGTAAAGAAGAGAGAGTTGTCCACACTCATATTTAGAAAATATGACCTCACTCGCTTGAAGGAGTAGGTGTTTGAAATGGTGGTGGGCTTTCGCGCTGATCACACAAAACAGGGGGCGAGCATTATCCATGCTCGGCTTAAAGATTTCACAACATAATCTACTTTAACAAAAAGTAAAATTCATAAATGCTAAGCAAATAAAGAAAAGAAATTCTACGAGGACAGCGATTGATTACAGAGCATTCTCAAGAGCTAAAATCAAGGCGTCCTTATTATTAAAAGAAATATATCGAAAGAAAAGATAAAAAATCTAATTAATGATAATGCAGCGAGTGCTAGTCTCAGGTTCCTTTCCGTTTCTAGGAGCTCGCGGAACAGTCTGAGTAGCTTGGGCAAAAGGTCGCAGCGGCATGGTCGGGGCGCGATTTTTGACATATTCAGCAAGTTCCCCTTTTCTGACTCGTCCTTCGATGACATCGCGCAGATGTCGGCAATCATTTGTATTATGTCCAGCTACGTTGTGGAATATACAATGCTTGCTAGAATCGAGTTCCATCTGGGTCGGTTCTCGTCGAGGTGGTCTTGGAGTAGGCAAGGACTCGTGTACATCGAGGTAGATATCGAGCAAAGAAGAATTGAGCTCGGTGCGATCATATTTGTTTTCATTTCGAGGTCGCACATTGCGTTCATCCTTTTCCAGGGCCTTTCCTATTCCTTTATTATTGCCATTGCCATTGAGTGGACCTTGTTGTTTGGCTACTAAAACTTCAAGGCTGGCATCCTCTTGTCGGAGGAATCTCTCAGCCTCGGAGTAAAAATCATCTATATCTTTGGGGGGATCTCTGGTTAAGGAGTTTGAGAACTCTGATCTCTTCTGGACTCCCGCGATGGCTGCCATCAGCACCATCGTTGGCTCGGGCCGATCGACAGATGCTACAGCTGTGTTGAATCTTTCGAGAAAGGATCTTAGTGCCTCTCTGGGTCGCTGCTTGATGGTAGATAAAAACATGACACTTTTCGGTCGAGAGATATGCACTTGAAACTGTTCGATAAAGTGGGTGACCAGAGTATTCCAGCTACTAATCGACTCTGTTGTTAACTGCCGAAACCACATACCGGCTATATATATGAGAAAGAGAGGAAAGCACTTAGCCATGAAGCTGGTCGATGCACCAAGTACATCCATATGTCGCATGTATCGCATGAGGTGAATGGTTGAGTCAGTGTGACCGTTGTATGGCTCGATGGCTGGGAACCTGAAGTCGGGAGGATTTCGAGAATTTCTACTTTCTCTAGTGAAGGGGTTGCGATTGACATTGTCTATGTCTTGCTGCGAAGAGTTGCCACGAGTGAAGCGTCGGACGATGCTTGCAAGCTGGATCCCATCTCCGAGGAGTCGTTGCCATGAATTTAGTTCTGCATCCTGAGAGGGTTCTGCACGAGGATCCGGCAAAAGCATGCTCGAAAGGGTGGCCGTTGGCTGGCCTAGACCTCCGAGATTTGAGTGAAGGTGTGAGGGAAGGTGGGATCTGGCAGGTGGTTCTGGACAGAATAGCCCCTCAGGAACCTTATGAGTCGTGGGTCGAGCCATACCCATAGCAAAGGGTCTAGGATGATCCAACATAGCATGTGATGTTCGGAGGCTAGGGTTGCCCCCGCTTAAAGCGAGGTTAGGAGGGTTCACGGTAGCGTTTTCTTCTGCTACGGTGAGGGCCGACATGGTAGGGTGGCTTCCCACGTTCGAAGGGAAGGTTACTCCAACTCTTTGTTGAAAAGGAAGAGTGGTTAGACTGGCATTTGGCAAGATCCCGGGTTGTAATGGGAATAGCGTTGATTCTGAGGGACCCGGTGGTAGCTCGACCGGTTCAACAGGTCGAGATATTCCAAAGAGTGGAGGCATATTTGCCAGACGACCTAGATCTCGATCGCCTGCCTCCTGAGGTTCTGCTACTGCAGGTGCAGTGGTTGCTGGAAGTGATATTCCTGGCTGGGGTCGATCGGTTGGTGGGACCAAACCAGGATGAAATAAAGGTGTAGCCTGATCAGTAGCCTGATTCCGTGCAGACCGAAGATCGGTTGTTGCCCCAGCTTCGACCAATGGAGGAACTCACGTTGAAGCGTTCACTCCGGTTTCCAATCGACCGAGAAGGTGATCCATCAACTGCTGTTGTTGTTTGAGGACTTTACCCGGAGATGTCATATGGTCTCTGAGTTCGACCATGATTTTATCCTTGTCGTCCCGGGTAAGGAATCGAGACATGTCGTCATAAGAGGAAACTTCGTGGCTTACTTCTGCAGCATCAGCATCGGCTGCATCGGCGTTTGCGGGACGAGAGAATGTTGCATCTTTCTTTCATTTGTTTGCCATGACCTGAGATAAGCAGGAGCTCGATGGCGATGTCGGTGCGCTGCCTCTTCATGGCGTGCCAAAGTGTTGACATCAAAAGTTGGTTAATAGTGACAATCAACCCCCAATTACGTGATCAACACACGAATAAAGATTAAAATGCAATTAAAAGTAAAAAAAAACGGGGAGCACACACAGAATTTTTATAGTGGTTCGGCAAAGACGATGCCTACGTCCACTTTATATATTATTTCTCTTTTTTTATTACAAGTACAATGTTTTTTCTGTTTGAAGAAGAGAAAGAAAATGACTCTCTTCCCTTCTTCTTTTTTGGAGAGATTGGAGCTATGGAGAAGCGTAGAGATGAAAAGCTATGAGAAAGCCGTCTGGCCAAAAGTCCCCTTTGCTCTTTAAGCTTAGAGGTATTTATAGGTGGAAAATGCAGCTTGGGCTGTTGCGATGTGGTCTGGCTATTTCGGTAAAGCCTGGACACGTGGAATCCATCTGTTGGTTTGAGTTACGGCTGAAGGACTGATTCCACTATTCAGAAATAGTATCCTCGGAAGTTGTGGCTGACGTGGCATCCATGGAGAGTTTATTAAAAGTAGAGCTTTGTCCGTATATGGTTTGACTGCCTTTATTGCCTTGAAAGTCGGAATATTATTCGGACAAGCTCTGCAGAAATCTTCCATGCTGGTCCGAGATAATAGGTCGACGAGTTCTTTCTGGAGGTGGAAAACTGGGTTGCCCTGGTGAGCGATTCTTCTGGTAATGCACAGTCGATCTGACTAAGTTGGACTTGGGCCGATGTGCTATTGCTTTAGGTTGCGCCCCTGCTGGGCCTCCTGAAGCGTGACTTGCATATGACTTGCGCGTTTGGACTTCGGTACTGGTCGTTGAGACTCTTGCCAAAAAGAGGGTTAACAGCATGGGATGTCAATATGGCATGCTGAGATGCAAGTGATCAAGGATTTTGTTGAAAAGCAGAGTCTTGTGGATGATGATCAAAGCACGGCCTTAAAGGGCATACCTTTGTGTATAGCGTTAATTCGCGAGCCTTACACCCCGGTATGAAACAGAAACGGGAGAGGATTGTAGGGAGAATATGTGTTTCCTTCTAGCTAGGAGTGGTTTCATGGTATGGAGCCCAGACATTTTTACTTATGTGGATGACAGAAAGCGAGGTACCTCAGATATATCGGTCACTACGGGGCCAATGGATGTATATGGTCAACATACTGACCAGACTTACGCCCATAGGGCGGGGAAACATATTGCTCAGGGATTATTAATCCACCTAGTGTGGACCGACCCTAAAGATCTAAGGTGCAGTTGCGGTTGTATCCTAAGACACGGGGTAGAGCGTCTCAAATTCGGTAAGGACAATCCCTTGCCTTGGTTCATAGATGGAATCCAATTTCCAATACATCACATTGTTGTTTTAATTGCAGAGCTCGTATGGCGACATAGTAGTATGGGATACTATGCCGTTTATGATTGATACATTTATATTTGAAGCTGTATTATACACTTATACTTATAATAGTATCAAAATGGTTTGTTTTAAACGTACCAAGCATGTTTGGCTATTATAAGGTAAAACTATATCCTCCGGCTTGCGTTGCATTGTGTGATGGGACCTGATTCTTATTACAGCTTCATTTTTTCAAAAAGCATTGCGCTACTTGTTTTTTGCACTAGTATTCTTTAGAGGAAACCCATTCCGTGTTACACGGCATGGTCCCTTGATTTACTTTATTTTAAAGTAAAGATTTAATAACTGTTTTAGTTCTCACACCAGTCACATGACTGACCTGGAGTTTATTGTTTTAACCTGAACTCTGGGTGCCCCTATTTCCTACGCTGGTAGCTAGAAGTTTTGGTTTTGTAGATTTATTTTTACATGATCCTGGTTTACAGCTGGAGCTATGTTCGGAACGCTCTGTATCCGCGTATGACTTTCAGTTGTGTTTTGTATTATTTTTCCACTGCTAATGTAATGTATTTTAATCTATGATATTTTTCTGCTGTATATGATTCATGTATACTCTGAGGTATTTTTGTACTCTACTGTGAATTGTTGTAATAAGTAATGAAATGTTCTTCTGTTTGTATTCTGATTTGTCGTGTTCTCAACTCAATCCAGGCTTTCCTTTACGGGGAAATTTGGTTTGTTTCAGTTGGTATTAGAGCTTTGGTTTACAGAGCTTGAGAACAAGAGACATTAGAACCGAACGAAAGAATTCATCAGAGATTGGATTAGTAATATCCAATGAGGATGACTCGTTAGAGATGGGCTCAGTAGTATCCTAGAATGAGTCCGAAGAGTGTTATTTTTAAAATAAAAATGAAACCAAATTTTATTTTGAAAATTTAAATCTTATTATACGTATTTGATATTTATTTTATATTGAATTTGGACAATCGATTATATGAAATTTTTGAATATACGTCTGATCCACGTGTATACGAAGCCTCGAAATATACTGGATAGATATAGAATAACACTCTAGTAACTCGGAGATGATTCTGATGATTGTAGCTACATCATCAGGATTTATGTTCGAGTTTCAAAAGTGTGATATCTATATATTTCCAATTGGCAGGTGTGAGAACCAAAACTAGATAAGATTTATTGTTGTGATTTGACATCAAAAATATGATTTTGACTATATAAAAATTATATGTTTGGAAATTTAGTCCACTAGTTGATTGATGGTTATGTTGTTTGATTATTAGTTAACTAATTATATTGTTCAAACCAATATGATAATGAATAGTAAACGTAGTCAATCAAGTCAAATATTGGACTGAATTGACAAATAATTGCAATTGCATGCATATACACTTATATACATTGAACATGTCATAGCAGGGAAGAAGCATAGAAATAAAATTATATGCCCGACAAATAGGTACATGTTACTAATTTATTGGGTTTGGATGATTTTATGAGCCGATTGGCTAGCAGCTTGGCTTTTTCTTTTGGATTGATGACAGCCCTGCATGGCAAGTTGCGGTTTTAAATGTCTCCTCGTACAAAGGAAGTTATGGCGGAAATTTTCAAAAATTTAGGGTGTTAACCAAATTCTTGAAAAATTAGAAATTCTTAGAAACTGAAAAGTTGAAGAATGAAAGCCAAAATGAAAGTTGAGTTGGTTAGTTAAACAACTTTCAGCTCCGTTCCTTTTCGAGGACGAAAAGATTTTAAGTGGGGGAGATAGTAACAACCAGGAAAATCAGAACCAATTTAAAAAATTTATTTTAGAAATTTTAATGGATTTTGAATACTTAAAATGATTTATTTTAAATAATAACGATAAAAATTTATTTGAATCGAAGTTAGAACGAATAAATTTATTTTAATTATAAAATGAGCTTGAAATGGCACGACAGTTTGAAAAATCGATTTCAAATTTCAAATGAATGTACAAGATTCAAAATAAACTTGATTTCAGTGAAACAATAAATATTTGAATCTGTTTAAAAATATCTTTCTAATGAATGTGAAAAATCCAGATTTCATAACGGGAATAAAAAGTTATGTCCAGTTGAAAATTCAGAATAGTAGCTATGGAATTTAATATAATATATAGCCCTTAAAAATAGTGATTTTGCTAACGACCTCCATTGTCGACGAGACCACTTTTGTTGGACCCGGATGTCAAATTATTGCTAGATTCCAATTTTCATAATTTTTAGAATTAATATGTGAGCGCGGTGGATTTAAATGCGTTTGGTAATTTCAGTTTGAATTTAATTGACTGGAAAATGACCATTTTTCAAACGGTCTCCAAATTCAACGATATTAGTTTTTTTTGGACCGTATCGTCAAAACATACCTAGATTTATTTTTCTGGAATTTTCGGAGTCAGTATGTGACTCCGGTAAATTAAAATGTACGTTTAAACTAAATATACATTGACTTGTATTTAATTTAAATGAAAACTAATCAAAATAGTCGAATTGGCTTATAGGACATATCCTATTCTGTTCGGAATGGGGGTGATTAGCTAGGGGCGACAGTCATTGGGTTCGATTTGGAGTTCGAACGAAAAACAACTTTTTAGAATTTAATTTAATTAATTATATATTTATAAAATAAAGTCAACACCCCTCTTATCTCTCTCTTCCCCTTCCCGTTCATAACAGATCGAAAAAAACAAAAAGAAAATCGCGGTCCCCCATCTCCGTTGACGCCGCCGGCGGACCTCACCTCGCCGTCTCCACCTAAGACCGACCACCCCTTCCGCCTCCTCGTCAAAACACCACCGCACCGCCCCTTTTCCCCAAAACCCACCGTGCCTCCGCCCAAAACAGCCCTCCCCGCCACCTGGATACCCCCTATTAGCTTTCCCCCTCTCCTTCGCCGCTTCTCCCTCCTCTTGAATCCCCACCGCGAACCCTAGCCCAAATCGACTCTAAACAGCAACCTCCGACCAATGTGGGCCTCGCCACCGCCACTACACCACCGCCGCCTTCCCCTAGTTGTCCGGCACCGCTTGTGAGTTGTTATTTTTATTTTTATTCATACATGTATATAAAAATGTGATTTTTATTTATATGAATATCATATAAAAAAATGCGATCTTTATACATGTAGTGATATTATAAAAATGTGATTTTTATACATGTAGCGATATAATAAGAAATATGAACTTTTTAATGTAAATATCATATTAAAGATGTGATTTTTATACATATGGATTTGAAATAAAAATACGATTTTTATTATGAAGTTAGCGAAATAAAAATATGATTTTTATTATATAAATAGCGATATGAAAATGTGATTTTATATATATATATATATATATATATATATATATATATATATATATATATATATAACGATTTTTAAATATATAAACATCATATTAAAAATGTGATTTTTACTATGAACAGCGTGAGAATGATTGCGTTGGAATTTCGGGGAAATCCAGACTGTTCAGAAATTCAGAAATAAAGAATGGAGGAGTGGAAACCAAAGGTGAGAACTTCTCACTCTAATTATTTTCTAGTTAAAACTATAATAGGATGTAGACGGTGCTTAGTAGCAACCGACACCTTTGATTGAAACCATGGATGTTTGGTTGTTTGTTTGGATTGATTAAATTGGTTAAATTTGGTTGGGATGTGGATAAATGGATAGAATTTGGTATGTGTATGGTGCGAGCCAGTATTAGGCGAGGGATAAGGCTAGACCTTATTCCGGTTCTAGTATCGCACCGTTATTCTACCAAAATTTTCTAAAATATGGTAGAACAATAAAAATATCACTTTTATTGTATAAATGAACTAAATAAGATATTCCTGTGTTGAAATAAATATTTTATCATTAAAAAATAATTTTTAACGTGTATATGAATGAGAATAAATATTCATTTACAAATCGAACCATTTGTTTATGTACACTAATTTGACTTATATTGATTGGGAGGATATATTTTTACACATCGCCCAACGGCACAAATAAAATCTATGTGTGTTGATTGAAACCCCACACGGGTATTGGGATGATATTTGACGTACACTAATCCCAATTGTTTAGTTGTATGTCAATCGATGGGTTGACAGATTGTTGTAAGCGTTAATTATTCATATTTAATGCTTATGCAGTTGTGTAATGCACTCTGGATGATGGCTGACCGTGCTTGATTATTGTTGTGTACATGTGTATGAAATCCATATAAATAAAATTATATGGTAATTGATTGTGTCTGATTCCAATTCGGAAAGAAAGAAAATTTTAAATTAACGAATATTTTAAAATGATGAATAATGAATATTTTAAAATAACTAATAATTTAAACTAATATTCAGTAATGGATCAAAATATGATTTTGATGTCTGATTTGGGATGGAACCAAAAATATTGAAAGATATAAATCCATGTTGATTAGATATGCGCCATTTCGACATGAACGATATTTATATCGATTTTATTCATTTTTATAATGAATATAAAAAAGGAAGTGATTTCAAAATCTAATGTTTTGAAAATATTATCATTTATATATTAATGATATGGAATATTCAATTTCGATTTAAAATTGAATATGAAGTTGAAATCATTTTTAAAACGAATTTAAAACAATTTATAAAATATGTTTTAAAATGGAAATCGACGAAATATACATAATATATATATTATATATATTTAATGGCCTGAATCGAATGCGCCGCGCTGCGACAGTTCTCGTATTTTGACCATTGACTTCGAATTGATATTACGGGAGATTCGACCGTCGGATTCTCCTAAAACCGGAACCGTTGGGTTCATATCGAAAAGAGCTTTCCAAGAATACAAGAGATTTGAAATCTAATGGTTGGATTTGGAATTATTTCCAAATCAGATTTGGAAAAGGTCGTTGTAAATGCAGTTCGATGACCGTTTATGGAAATCGACTGAAAGGGCCTTAATAAAATTATTAAAAATATTAATAATTTTTGTAAAATCATAATAAATGATTTGAAAAGAATTAGGATGAAAAATTCCATATTTGAAAAGATAGAAACATATTTTATCGAAATGAACTAGTATTAACTAGATTTAAAATCCAATTATTTTTGAATAAAATAAATTGGATTTGTGAATGGTTTTAATATAACCATAATTTCCAATATATGAATTGGAATGTTTTGGAATGGAAATCATCTTCGAAATTTTTTGATATTGGATTCTGTGATTATACAGATATTGTTATGGAAATATGGAAGATATATTTATATCGTTATTTCAATACGATATTTGTTGGTTTCAGAATTTGATATTGAATATAAGCCGATATAATTTCTATTCAGAGCCTTGTATTTGATATCAAATTGGATTTTGGGTTAGTCGTGAACGGTGTCTTTACTAACACTGTTCTTAAACCCATTTGAGAAAAGAATAAATCTTTAATTTAAGATTTAGTGAAAGTTCCCAGTTAATTAATATTTAATTGGAATTAAATAAAAGAATTGGATTTTGGGTTTGTCGTGAATGGTGTCTTAAATAACACTGTTCTTAAACCCCGTGTGAAAAAAATAAATCTTTTAGTTAAGATTATTAGAGTTTCCGGTTAATTAACATTTAATTGGAATAAAATGGAATGTGAATTGGGTTTATTGTGAACTATGTTTTTAACGACATTTCTTCTTTAACACGATTAACAGTGAAATGAGATTTCGAATTTATAAATATTTTAATTAAAATTAATGGGATTTTCCAAAGTAAAGTTTTCCAGTTTAATATATTAAATTGGAATAGAATGGAACTCGATTTGGTAATAATCGAAGTGAGCTTCTATAGAGGAAGGCTGTTACTATATATGGAATTTAAAAGGCTTTGCCGTTATTCCATTTATATTATTAGTCGGATACAGAAATTGATATCGATTATATATATTGATCTGTTTTCCGTGAAGATTCCATAATTAATGGAATGAGATTTTGGGTTTATCGTGAACTGTGTTTTAAATGACATTAGTTCTTTAACCCAGTTAAAGATAGGATTACATGTCTAACATTGTATTTCGAACTGTATGGTTGATCTCTGCTAAATATATATTTGTTTGGTGGAGGAGAATTTATTCTCTTGCTTAACACCCTTATCTAAGACGTACGAGCTTAGTGGTTATATATCGGCAGAAATCAATGGCACGGTGTAGATTGTCAATGCGACATGTTTGATTTCCCAAAGTTAAATAATCATTAATATTGATTTTTGGGAAGATTAAAACTAAGTGGAGTTTTAATGAATCTTTAATTAGATTGAAATGAGGATATGATAATTTAAATTATCAAATTTGGGAAATGATCGAGAATGGTGTTTCACCAGTTTTGCTCCAAACGATAGTTAAATATTTAATTAGATTTGAATGGAAAATGGTAATTAATTTTACCGATAACATTGTGGTGTTAGATATAGAGTGTTACCACTTTTGCTCCATGGGATGAATAGGTTGGGATTGGGAAATTAAACAAATGATTACTTCGACAAGGTGCGCTAAACCCGACTAGTTTGGATAAACCTTAATTTGGTTTGAATTGATATTCAATGGAAGATTAAAGAATAAATTTAAAGGATTTATCTTTGATAAAATTAACGGGAACCTTTCCCTAAGGATATGAATATTTAAATATTCAGAATTGGAATGAGGCGTATGTTGTGTTTTTATAGCACTTGTTTATAAGATACGCGAGTTATTCAGACAGACCGGGTTTATCCCATTCTGAGTAACTGAATCGATGATAAGTCGACGATGAAGACGGTGGTTGAATACCGGAGATCTTCACATCATCTGGATGATTACTGATGTCTTGATTGGACTGTACACCCAAGACAAGGTAATAAGTGGTGATCGTCCAGACGTACTTGGAGATCGACCGTACATGTGAGGGGCTCTCTCCTGTATTTTACATATGGGACGAGGAATAAGGTGCCTCCGGTTTCGTTTTGACTCAGATCGAACTAGTAAATGGATGTGTGTTCGACATTGGATTTTATTCAATGTTAATTGATTTCTATTAAATATATATCTATTTGGTAGTGGAGAATTTATTTTCTTGCTTAACACCCTTCTCTAAGACGTACGAGCTTATATGTTATATATCGATATACATCAGTCACATGGCATGGGATGTCAATGTGGCATGCTGAGATGCAAGTGATCAAGGCTTTTTCTAAAAAGGATATTCTTGTGGTTGATGATCAAAGCAAGGCCATAAAGGGCATAGATTTGCGTATAGCGTTAATTCGCGAGCCTCACATCCCGGTATGAACCAGAAACGGGAGAGGACTGCTGGGAGAATATGCGTTTCCTTCTAGCTAGGAGTGGTGTTATGGTATGGAGCCCAAACATTTTTACTTATGTGGATGATGGAAAGCGAGGTACCTCAGATATATCGGTCACTACGGGGTCGTTGGATGGATATGGTCGACATACTTACCACTGGGAAACAAATTGTTCAGGGATTATTAATCCACCTAGTATGGACCGACCCTGAAGATCCAAGATGTAGTTGCAGCTGTTTCCTGAGACATAGGCTACAGCGTCTCGAATTCGGTAAGGACGATCTCTTGCGTTGGTTCATAGATGAAATCCAATTTCCAATATGTGACATTTCGATTTTAATTGCAGAGCTAGTATGGCGACATATTAGCATGGGATACTATGTCGTCTATGATTGATACATTTATATTTGAAGTTGTTTTATACACTATATACATATAATAGTATCAAAATGATTTGTTTTAAACGTACCAAGCATGTTTGGCTATTATAAGGTAAAACTCTATCCTCCGGCTTGCGTTGCATTGTGTGATGGGACCTGAGTCTTATAATAGCTTCATTTTTCCAAAAAGCATTGCGCTATTTGTTTTATGCACTGGTATTCTTAGGAGGAAACCCATTCCGTGTTATACGGCGTGGTCTCTTGGTTTACTTTATTTAAAAGCAAATATTTAATAACTGCTTTAGTTCTCACATTAGTCACATGACTGACCGGGAGTTTATTGTTTTAACCTAAACTCTGGGTGCCCCTATTTTCCACACGAGCAGCTAATAGTTTTGATTTTACAGATTTATTTTTATATGATCTTGGTTTATAGCTGGAGCTACATTTAGAACGCTCTGTATCCGTGTATGACTTTCAGTTGTGTTTTGTATTATTTTTCCACTGCTAATGTAATGTATTTTAATCTTTAATATTTTTCTGTTGTATATGATTCATGTGTACTCTGAGATATTCTTGTACTCTAATGTGAATTATTTTAATAAGCAATGAAATGTTCTATTGTTTGTATTCTGATTTGTCGTATTCTCAACTCAATCCGGGCTTTCCTTTATGGGGAAGTTTGGACCGTTTCATGCAGCCTTTTGTTTTCCAAGAGCATTGTTTTGACAAGTGTTTAAATTGTTGTCAAATCTGAAGTATCACTTATTTGTTGTATGTCCCAGTATTTCACAAATTTGACATCTGGGTCTGTAGTTGTTATTGCCATACCTGCCACCTTGACCTCTGCCTCTTTGACTTTGTCCAACTTTTTGGAAGTTCCGGTTTGCCCTTTGAAAAGTTAGATTGAAGATTTTATTATTTCTTTAACTATTTGAATTGAAATTGGGGTTTTTGTTCCTTGTCTAAGATCGTGTGGCAAGGTTTACTAACATGTCCATGTTGAGTTTCTTTTGTTTGATTCTACCTTCACGAGCCATCAATGTTGAGTGAACATATTCCATGCTGGGTACAGTGGGTACTGGGTAGAGATAGAATAACAGCTGTCACAACTTCATAATCATCATCTAATCCATTCATGATATATAGTACTTGCTCATTATCTGGTATTTTGTTACCAGTGATTTCTAATAGATCACATAATGACTTCATTATAGTCAAGTATTCCCTCATTGGTAGGTTAACTTTCCTTAAACTTTGAATTTATCTTTTGTACTATAGGATTTTTTGCTGATGATTGAGTATTGAAAATTTGCTCAATTTTATCCAGATTTCCTTGGCCGTTTTGCAGCCCTCTATTTATGGTATAAAACTGGTTCCAATAGATGATAGTAGCCAAACACATAATAGGCTATATTGTTTGATGTATTTGATGTAGTCTTTGTTACTGAGCAATTTTCCATCGACTTCAACAAATTTTGGAGGTTTGGAGGTAGTTTCTTTGATGAACTCTGTCAGCCCATAGCCATTGATGGCTGTCTCCACTTGATACTTCAAAGATAAGTAATTGTTCTCACCCAATTGATGAATAATTAATTGAGTTTGGGGATTAATTATGGTTTTTAGACTATCATCAATACCTGGAACTTGATTGTTGTTTGATGATTGCAGCACAGGATCATATACAACACCTTTAATCATGATGGATGGATAGAATTGCGTGAAAACAGATTAAAATCCAAAATTAATCGCAAAGATTCAATTTCTAAATGGCATGCCAGAAGTTTAAATATTAGTTAAGCTTCTGGATGATGCAACCGAATATTGAACCTAATTAATTTCAAATTAAGGTTGAGGAAATAAGAAGAGTCTTCTTGTTCTATAAGAAGTGCACTTGATATTTGGAGATTAGGGTTCTCTTCAATGATGAATGAGTCTATGGACGGCAATAGCAACAGCTATCTACAACCAGACTTGCAAACTGAGAAGAGGGGTTTAATTTCCCAAGGATCAATCGGAGAAGATGAAGTATCCCTTTAGGCTTTGAAAAGCTCTGATACGTATCATGAAGAAATTACAAAAGAGAAGACTTTATTAATTATTGATTGATAATAACTTATACAAGAAATAGAAAATATATAGGCATAAAACCCAATGGTACAATTGTTATATTAGGCAAGAACTAATTTAGGCAATTGTATATTTGGACTTGATAATGGGCTTAGCCCAATGCTGCTTATATGATGGTCGATGTATATTGTAGTGAAATAAACGTTGTTGTGCCCTGCACGTGAGTTTATTATCTCTAGCAGCTATAAAAACGAAGCCGTTGTAGTAGTCATAACAAAACACAATGCCATCTCTTGATGATGATCTAGTCATACTTCATGCACATGAGGCAAGAATCTATAATAAGATATCATCAGGGTTTGATTATTCACTTAATCATGCTCCAAGCAACGGAAACAAAGGAAAAACATTAATAGAAATAATCCACCAAACCAACGAGGAGGCTACCCCCAATAAAAGAAGGGGTAGAGGCAGATGGAACTTAAATAACTGACCCAAACGCCAAATCTGTGTGAAAGCAGGGCAAACTGCACTGAAGTGCTACTCTAGGTTCTAATTTTATTCCTAGTTAGAGTGGTAGAAATCAAAGAACTACAAATTCAAATGCAAATATAGCACAAGTACACTTTGACTCGACTACACACACTGACAACTACAGAATATATAGATAGAATGACAATGTTAAAGTTGATTACATCTAAGCTAACATTTGGCACCCCAACTCAGGAGCTAATAACCACATAATCAACAATATAGACCACCTTTGTCTTGGAAATAGAGAGTACAGAGACAAACAATAAATAAGCATGCGAAATAGTAAGAGTATTAATATTACACCTACTGGAAATGTTTTCATAAAAGGTAAAAGGTAATTATTCTTGCATAACTTACCAAAGGTATCCAAAAAAAAGAAAAACTTGACCAATGTCTCTCATCTTGCCAAAGACAACAATGTATACTCTAAAATTTATCCAAGATATTTTTCATTTTAGGACATAATAACTAGTGACATAGTTTTACAGGGTGATGCAGTTAATGGGATGTGCAAGTTTAAACTAGGCAACAACACTAGCCTCTAAGAGAGAGGAACTAGTGCAATGTTTTTGTAGTGTAGCTAACAAATACTAATAAAATTACCTTTGATCTATGGCATTATAAGTTGAGTCACCCAAATGAAAACACTGTAAAACAAATTCTTGGTGAAAATAAGATAGTGTATGATTATACCACTCTGCCATATGTTTGTACTTACTATAAAAATAGGCAAAAACCATAAACTTCCATTTAACGATTCGTCAATTGTTTACTCTAAACCTTTTGAGCTAATTGCTACTAACCTATGGAGACCTACCCCATTCACTCATACTACGGGCACAAATACTACATGTCATTCGTTGATGCCTACACTAGATACACTTGGAAATATTTTATAAAGGCAAAGTCCGATACATACTGCACTGTGATTAATTTTCTGAACATGACTAAAAATAAGTTCATCACAAGGGTTAAAATTATTCAATCAGATGGCGGAACTAATTATAAGACTTAGTGACTATTTCAAATAAAAAGGAATAGTTCACATGTCAACTTGTCCGTACAGATCTGAAAAAACGACATTGTAGAGAGGAAACATAGTAGTGAATTTAGGCTTAATTTTGCTGGCATAAGCATCATTACCATTAAAATTTAAGCCAAAATCCTTTGACGCTGCTGCTTATTTGATAAACAGAGTGCCAACAAAAAATGTTCAAGGACTTAAACCCTTTGGAAAAATTATAGAATGTTAAGCCAGACTACCACAATTTAAAAACATTTGGTTTCCTTTGTTCCCTACACAAGGCCATATAACACAAACAAATTACACTTTAGGTCGAAACCATGTATTTTCATTGAATGTGGTATAAGTCAAAAAGGATATAGATGCATTGATGAAAATAGTAGAATATTCATCAATAGACATGTGGTTCTCCATTAAAACATATTTCCATATGAAATAACATATACGAAATCTGCTGATAAGGTAATCAACAACAAGGCAATAATACCTAAAATTTCAAATTATGATGATATTGCGCAAGCAACTAGTGACAAACTGGCTGCTCATGCTTAGTGTGTCAAACACACAACAACTGAACCAATATGTGAGCTGAACCACTTAACCTCACCAACTATTCACCAATAGGAGAAGAAGAAACTGACTCAACCACTCATGATGATCACAACACAGAAGTAGAAGAAAATATTTAAGAAAGAATAATAAGTGATAATGAAATTGCAACTAATTTGCAACTAATCGAGACAATTTACCAATAAGCAGAATGCAGATTGGCCACTACATGACATGTAGAGCCAGAAGTAGTATTTTTCAAGCAAAAAATCTATACTGTATCAATAAATTCAAATGAACCACTAACATATAAACACGATGCAAATGGTAAAAAGTGGAGAGAGGCTATGAATGAAGAACACAATGCCCTTATCAAAAATCAAACATGGAGGCTTTTTGAACAACCAGCATACAAAAACACAATTGGATGTAGATGGACATACAAAATAAAGAGAATTGCTGATGGATCAACCAATAAATACAAAGCAAGACTGGTTGCAAGGGATACTCTCTACAACATGGATATGACTACAATGAGACTTTCTCACTAGTAGTTAAACCAACAAAAATATGACTTATACTAACCATTTCATTAAATAATCAATGGAAAATAAAGCACTTAGGTATTAATAATGTCTTTTTAAATGGTGTACTGCATGAGGAGATTTACATTCAAAAACATATGGTTACTGTAGGAACTCGGGATATGTCTGCAAATTAAACAAATCAATATATGGACTAAATTAGATACTAAGAGTGTAGTTCAACAAGCTGAAGTCAACCCTGACCTTTATCGGTCACTACCCCACAAAATCGGATAATTCTTTATTTGTCAAAATCAATAATTCATCTGCAATGTATATTCTAATGTATATAGATGATTTAATTGTGAGAACAATAATGAAGAGATAAATCAATTAACTCAATATATAAATGGAGAATTTCCGTCCAAGGGTCTTGGTGAACTCAAATACTTTTTAGGTATGGAAGTACAAAGAAAATCAAACTCAAAAATACTACTATGTCAAAGAAAGTATATAACTGAACTACTAATCAAAACTAATATGAATGCTGCCCAAAAATATCCAACTCTCATGATATCAAGTCAATAAAACTCTAAAAATAGGGGGAAGTTATAAATAACCTTAAATAATGCAGAAGAAATGTGGCTGGACTGCAATATGCCACTATAACCAGAACTGATATAGCACTCAATGTTAACAAGGTGTCTCAATTTTTGTAGAATTCATTGGAAGATCACTGGAAAGAAGTGAGGAGGATTCTGAGATATCTAAACGAAACAATAAACTTTGGTTTGTCACTTAAAGCTAGAAGGAACTTAAACATATATTAGCACCAAAATAATCGAGAAGAAACCAAAATCCAAAATAAAGGTGAAGGGGCTAAAGAAGGCGTAGCTTCAGCATAATCTAAACCATTCCATCAATATTTTCTCATGGAACTAGATGTTAAGAAGCAATGGATTTTATCCCGCAAGGAAAGCCCCTGCTAGTATAACACGAAGAGCATGGTTATCAAGGAAGTTAGACTGCCGAGATCTTAATCCTCCTATTGCAAGCAGGCATTTAACACAAAAAAGATGATGTCATAAGAGGCGTCAAAAGCTGAAAGCTCATGCATGTTAACTTCCATCACAGATAAAAAAAGCTCCCAGTTATGGAAGAATAGTTTTGGAGAGTCATGCATCAATACTGTAGCTACCAACCTATGGGATAATAGAAGGCTTCTTCACCATTCATATGAGCCCCTGCAAGAGTACATGATGAAACCTATATGAAAAATGACGAGCCGGTCTGCACTAATAAATACGACCATCGAGGTCTAGAATCGGGACTAAATTTCTCATTCTCACTCTTATGCCTAAAAGTCTAAGTTGTGAACCTTAACTTTGAAATCTATTTGGGGGAAAGTCTGTAACATCAGAACTTATAAATAAAGAGATTTATTCATGCAGTTGAGTTTGTAAAGTGGTAATTTATTAATTATGATATTAACTTTATAGGTTCAACATCGAAAGTACCTGAAAAGCAATAGTTTGACAAGGGTACCTTCCAGAGGTTCCCAAGGGACTTAAGACATGGAATAAGTCTATTATACCAACCTTAAGAATGGAAAACCTAAAACTACGTAGTTTGTAGCCTATCGATGGTTCCTTAAGATGGTCCATATCAGTTAGAATACTATGTCCCCTCCGAAGATTTGATAGGTCCTTTATTGGTTCGATCAAAACCTCCTTTTAGTGATACTTATTAAAACGATAATTCATTATATAGGAAATTTGAAATTTCAGAATCCCTACAAAAGGGTCTAGCTACCTTATCTAAGGGTCTTCTATGAAACTTATAGGAAGTTATCAACATATACTAAAATGCTAGGGGACAAAGATTCTTCCGTATGGTCTTGCAAACTCCATCCTACCAACATTTGATCAGCATCTCTTATTTTCAATAGTTACTAGCTTTCGATAATTAATGGAAGAATACTACAAAAATCATTTTACGGAAATGGTAGCATAACTTGATTCAAACCTTTCAAAAATAGAGAATGCTGCAATGAGTACATCATTTTCGGGGTGACAACCATATTTCTAGCTAGCCAACATTTTTTGCGCTAGATGGAGGGGCTGAACCTTCAACACCTATTAACTTACCAATTGAATAAAATCTTCTTCTGAACAAAATTACAAATGGATCCTAAGTTTAAGAAATCATAGTATAATTCATGAAGGACTCCTTTACTACTCGAGAAAAGTTTCACATAAACCAAAAGGTAGTAACTACAGTTTGATAAAGGATACCCACAAAATGATAGAATGCTTCAAAAGGGTTGGGTATAAGACCAAAAAAAATGTCGGACACCTCCAAGGCCTAGTAATGGAAAGGAAGCTATAAGACATTCGTGTTATCAACAAAAAGTAATAAAGAATGATTACCGATAACACCAAATCAGTCTCTAGAAGAAGGGAAGGTGTAAAACCCCATATTTTCTGTGAATATAAGAGTAACAAATCAGAGAATAATTAAATTATAACAAAATAATTAAGGGAAAAGGGTTATGCCATTGCGTTCGTCTCGAAATTCTGCTTGGAATAGAGTCCAAATTTGCGTAAATCGGACTCCTTATGAAGAAGATATGGCCTTCAGAAGTTTCAATAAAAACCAGCCCGAAATTCAAAAATTTAGATTCGAAATTCAAAACAGACACCCGGGTTGGGCGGGAAAATTCCCGCCTAGGGCCCAGGTCAACATTAGGGTCGACCTGGGTAAACAGGTCGACACTAGGATCGACCTTAGTGTCGACCTCCCCCCTTTTCCAAATCTATAGACAGATCCATTTTTCTGCACCTGGACGCCTTTCTGACCGGATTCATGAGCTCTAACCTATTTAAACACCCCCCAAACCTAGCTTTCTCTCCACACAATTTCATTATGCCTATACTCTGCCTTTGTTCTAATTAAAAATAAAAATGGCGTCGCTACTCTGCTGGAATCAAAACTAGGATCTTCTTCCAATCTGAATAGAGTTAAAAGAGAACAACTATTTTCCAATCTAATCGATTGTCTACATCAAGGGAATGCTAATCAATTACAGAATTCAGATGCTAGAACTCAAGACCCTCTTTTTCTGTGATTTCTAGTCACTTTTAGGTTTAAATAGATAAATGTCAATTGTGGTAGACTATGATTTGGGTATATGTTGTTTGTAGTTATGCAAGTTTATTGTTGTTGTGGATCATGAAATTATACAAGTTTATTGTTGTGGTGAATCATGAAATTATGCAAGTGAAATTCATGAACCTATGCAAGTTACCTATGCAAGTTATTATGTTGCGAATTCATGAACCTATGCAAGTTGTTATCATGAACCTATGCAAGTTGTTATGAGATCATGCAAGTCACCTATGCAAGTTATTATGTCGAGAACTCATGAACCTATGCAAGTTATTATTCATGAACCTATGCAAGTTATTATTCATGAACCTGTGCAAGTTGTTATGTTATGCAAGTTTGTTATGTTGTGAATCTTGAGCCTAAGCAAGTTTCGTTAATCATGTTGTGAATCATGAACCTATGCAAGTTGTTAATTATGTTGTGAATCATAATTCTATGCGAGTTTATCATGTCATAATCCTCAGTTGTCATGCTTATACCAAAAATTGTACTGAAACAATCATCTTGTCGTTCCCTTTATTTTATTATTATGGCAAGGCTACTTTGTAGCCTCGATGACGCCAAAATGCACGTAGTTACGCTAGTTAAGAAATGGGGAAAAGGGGAATTTGTAATAGGCATAATTTACATAGTGATCATGTAAATTAGACACATGATTCAAGTAGGGAAACATATAAATAATTACTTATTATGACATGGGTAAAATTGAACAAAAATGGTATAATTTGAATTACGACCATTTATGGATAAGAAATTCCAATTGTTTTGTAAAATAGGTATTGACACCTATAAAAGGACAAGATTAATTAATTGGTAAATTAATTAAAAATGGAATGTTATCAATTACAATTAGTAGATTTAAATTGTACTTATGACACGAGGTTAGGTTACATTAGTGGTGGAAGTCTGCCCGGACCCGACCGGCCTATCCAACAGCCACTAACGTTGAACCTAATGTGGGAGGTCTAAGTACGTAAATACGAATTGGGCTAAGACACGAGGTTAGGCCCAACTGTGGAATAAGACTGCCCGAACCCGACCGACATATCCAACATCCATACGTTGTAGGCCTAATGTGGGAGGTCTAGCCCAATACAACCAAAATTGGACATGGTTATAAGAAAAGACTACTTAACCTAACTTAATACATGTGACTGTATGATTATGAAAATAAGTGAGGGTCAAGTAAAATAAATTGGATTGTGGGTGGATTAAGTACAATAGATGGGTAGGTGGGCGATATTAATATATATATATATATATATAGTCCCTCAAACTTAACCATTAAATAAACAAGATTAAATCAGTGGGAGGGTTAAGTATAACTGAAGGGTAGGTGGGTAATATTAAATTATATAGGCCCACAAACTTAACCAGAAAAAGGGGTTATGTAATTAAATACACCTAACGGTATACATACCCAGGGTAAAATAGTAAATTTATGTATTAAAGACACCCTTAGAGGTACACATAACTAATGGGAATAGATAGAGTTGTGTATTAAAGACACCTATAGGTACGCATAACTGATTGAGGGCTATGTAATTAAAGACACCTTAGGTTATACATAGTCAGTAGAAAACCTAGTCGGGATACAAGACCTAGGGTAGAGCATGTATCATGATTGTGTGGGACCTATTTCAGTCAGTAACCCAGAGAGGTATCAAAGTAGAGAACTCCGTACTAGGCGGGGAAGGGGCACGCTTACTGATTTATTGTAAGAGATCCAAAACGAGACGGATGGTGTGGGCGGCGCAAATCGACCGGTGCATGGGCCAGACAGAGGGGGACAAGATGACTGTGACACCAGTAGGTATAACTGTGCACACCTTGGGTTGCCACTTTAGGGAAGCGATACCCCCTAGTTGTGGGACCAGCACAGGGTATCTATAGAGTAGTGAGCCGATCGATTAGGGTAGTGGTTAGGGTATACCCAAACGTATGCCCTAAGTCTACCAATTTAGAGTAGAAGGGTAGTGGGTACGACTAGTTGGGATAGGAGCAGGCGGCACCTATGACAGCAGCTAGGAATACACGAAACTACCACCATCGTTATTATGATTAGCGGAAGGGATCATCCCATCTTGATTTTACTAGTAATAGTGCAGAGTAGTTTTGTAGTGAAGCATATGTATATCACCTTACCTTACCTGCCTTGTCACACCTGCCAATTGATTTGGATCCATTTGTACAGTGAACCCTTTTATCCACTTTGTATGCCTGTCATGTTTACTTTTATTTATTCACTGGCTAAAAGTTACTAGACTTGCCAGACTTTATGTCTGACCCCCTTTGTTTTTCCTTCTCTCTTCCGTTCCCCCCCAAGGTTCTCAGGGAGGAAACACCCAGGTTTAGCCAGGATCTGGATACCATCTTCTAGGAGCTACTTTGAAGTATGGCTCAAGTCGCTGTCTCTTATATGGCTTGCTCTTTAATACGGGGAATGATGTTTTTCTTTTAAATACCTATGTACTCTGATAATGTAAGACAGAACTGTTTTATTGTAATGGTTTTATGACTAATGGTATTATGTAACAAAGTATTTTGGTGATTTAATTAAGTTGTTTATTTTTTTCGCTGCAAAATTTTTATATCTGTCTTGTGATATTCTATGTCTGCTTACCTAAATACTCCACCGAAGTAAAGGCATTCCCTTTGTGAGTGACCTTAATGGAGGTGGGGTGTTACACTTGGTATCAGAGCTGAAGGTTACTAGATTAGATAAAAGTTTTGAAAAATAATTTTCAAGAAAGGTTTTTTTAAAAAGAAAGCATTTTCAAAAAGGAAAGCCTGTTTTGGAAAACATTCCCCGAAAAGCCATTTGTAGTATCCTTCGGTCCTTTTTCTAAAATATCTCCCTTTTTCTTCTCAGCATGTCTGAGGATCTTAACCTTCCAGAGGGCGTACTAATACCTGGCTGGTTCAAAAGATACCTAGAGGCTAGGGCTAACACTACAGGCCCAGCAGACGTTCCTCCTCCCCCAGCTGCACCCGCTCCTCCTCCTCATGCTCCTCGCGTTGATACTTTTGCAAAGATATGTAAGGACTTTCGGGCAATGGCCGGAAAACCTTTTCATGGATCAGAGACGTTTGTTGAAGCTCGAAACTGGCTTAAGAGGGTGGAGGAATTGTTTGGAATCTTTGAGGTAGAAGATGGAAGGAAGGTCCAATTAGCTGCTTGGTTAATGAAGGACGAGGCCTCGTTTTGGTGGGAGGTCACTAATGGAGAGCGTCCAGTCGAGACATGGGCGAATTTCAAGCGTAGGTTTGAGGCGAAATTTCTCTCACGAGCAGAAGAAAATCTATACATGGAAAGCTTCTTGGCATTGAAGCAGGGGAATCTGTCAGTAAAAGAGTACGTCAACAAGTTCAATCAGTTGGCGAGGTTTGGCTTAGACTTGGTGAACACACCTGAGAAGAAGGCTATGAGATTTGTTAAAGGATTGAATGAGCCGCTACACGGATTGGCTATGACCCACTTCCCATGGGGGCCACTTTTGAAAAGCTTGTGGATATGGCCCTAATGCATGAAGAGGACAAGGGAGCAAAGAAAGAGGAAAAAGTTGAAGGGACATTGAAAAATGAGAAGGCGGGATCCAAGAAAGGACAATAGCAGCAGTAGAAGAAAAGCGAAAGGGATGACAAGGGCAAGGATAAGAGGAAGTGTCACTATTGTGGGAAAGAAGGTCACTTGGTCAAAGAATGTAAGAGGAGGAAATTCAATTTCTTTAAGTGCGGAGAGGTCGGACACTTCTCCAAGGAATGCCCGAAGGGGCAGGGTCCGCAGGGGACTTCTGGAGGGCATGCGAATGCTCTCTGGCAGATGGATAAGATAGAGATAGGAAAAATTTATGTAAAAGGTTTAATTTCCTTATCTGATTATGAAGTTAAGACTCTTTTTGATTCTGGCATTTTGATTTTGTAATTGAGACTCTGCACTTTAATACTAGTCTTGTTTCTGATCCCGTAGTTGTTTCAAACCCCTTTGGTGGTTCAGCTCATTTATTGGTGATTTGTAAGGGGCTGAAATTATCTGTGTTAGGCGTCAAAAATTTGAATGTGACATTTGTGTGCTCAAGTTTATGGGCTATGGGTTGGTTCTAAATGGACCAGCTTTCTATGTAGAGGGCCGTTCTAGATTTTGAGAGGAGGGTCGTTAAGTTTCTAACTTGTCATGGGAAGACCCCCAAAGTTTCTTGCGACCCGCAAGGGTCTGTTATGCTTAGTTTCCTAAGAATCATTTGATAATCTGATCTGTACCAGTAGTCTGTAAGTATCTGAATATTTCTGAAAAGGATAGGGGTTTTTACTCAAAGTGTGAAGTGGTTTCCAGTTGGGAATTTGTAACAACCCGTATTTCAATAACATGATTAAAGACGAGAATCAAGGCAGAATTTAATTTTAAATTCTGAATCAAGTGAAACGGGCTATGCCATTGCGTTCGTCTCGGAAAAATACGCGAAATAGAGTCCGAGTTTTCGAAAATCGGAGTCCGTATGACCAAGATATGGCCTCGCGAAGTTTCACGAAAAATTCCCAAATTAAAGTATACTTAATTAAGTGAAATGAGTTGCGCAGAGAAATATATATATATTGATATATATATATATATATATATATATATATAATTGAAAATTAAATAAATAAATATGCAAAAATGTTCAAAACAGCGAATTGGGATAGGGGAATAACCGAACCGGCCGATTTTTGAGGTCGACCCGAGCTCGCTGGGTCGACTAGGGGTTAATCCAGGGTGTTTGGCTGTCAACCCATGGGCCGATTCGCTCAAATGCAGATTTTGCATTTGGATGGTTCTCATGGTTCATCTTTAATCTAAAGGCCCTAGATGGTTCCTACACTTGACTTCTTCCCCAAGACATGCTTTGATGGCTTGGATTGAATCTAGGTTTAATCCTATGGCCTAAAACACTTGCCTAATCTATAAATAAGACCCTAACCTGTCCTAAATCCTCATTATTCATTCATGCAACTAAACTATGGCCAAATTTCTACTCTCATGGCCTCCATCTCAAATCCCTAGAGCCTATGCATTCAAATCGGGTTCAAATCAAAAGGTGCAAGCTTGCTACACCAAATAGAGGCCAAATCAACATTGCTATGCGAGTTTCATGAAGGTTCTTCTTCAAAGGAGCCACCTTTCTTCGTCAAGATGATGCATGACCCCTTTTCTAAGCCTTGCATAAGTAAGTTCTAGCTACTTTTAGATGGAAACGGTAGTTTCGATAATGACATGGGATAAAATGAGGCTAAATATGATTATGCGAACCTATATGAACCTTACCTTGCCTCTTGTGTTCATGTTTATGATTTTAGGCCATGTGAGTGACTTAATCATGCCTCTCATGCTATGCATAACCTAGTTTATCTTGCAAGTTTGGATCTTTATGCATGAAATGCTAGCATGAACCTTTAGGAACCACTTTACTTGTGAAACATTTGCTAAGACAAGATTTTGGGGCTTATGCATGTTTATGAACCCAAACCCCTTATGCTAACATGCAAGTTTGTGGCCAAATCCTTTATGAGATTATGCATGCTCGTGGCCAATCCCCTCTTTTAAGTTGTGCATGTTTATGGCCAAACCCTTTTTGATAATATGCATGTTTGTGGCCAAATTACCTTATGACACTATGCATGTTTATGGCCAATCCCTTTATGATGTTATGCATGTGGAAGCCAAGCCCTTTTTGGCATCATGCATGTTTTGAGACCAATATGTGACATAGTATCCTTACTATGTTGACTCGCTTTGCTTGCGTTGGGAAAACACGATTTTGGGTAGTTAGATAAACATGAACATGTCGCAAAATCTTAACTTGAATATGACATATGTTTATACTTGAAAATATGACTTGAAAGATAACATGGAGGTTGGCATGTAAGTATGCATAAAAACATGAGCTTGGGAATTTACCTATTAAGTTAGGTCTACCCTTTGGGAATTTACCTATTAAGTTAGGTCTACCCAAATGCTTGAAAACTTGTAACATATTTTGGAAACATGATGAACTTAGATAATATAAGTATGGCCAACTCGAGGTTGGGTTGAGTTTGCAACGTAAAACTACCCGGAACCGACCGGCCTAACTAGTAGTTGCAAACAATAGGACCCAATGTGAGAAGTTGGTCATGTCGCGCTTAAGACTCGAGGTTAGACTAGGTTGTGGTGTAAATCTACCCGGACCCGCCCGGCTTAACTAGTAACCACAACAAGGTCTAATGTGAGAGGTTGAGGGTGCATTAATTAAATTAATGCCACATAATAGGGTTAAGTTAATTTGATTAATGAGGCTTAACCAAATATGATATGGACAAATGGGTTAAGTAATTTGATTAGGCTAATGATACTTAACAAAACATGATAAGCTTGGGTAGGTTAAGTAACTTGATTTGCCTAATGACACTTGACCATTTTTATACGACTAGTGGACGGGATTAAGTTAACCAACACTTAATCAATCCAACACGATAACGTGATAAGGTTAAGTAAATTTTCTTAATGACACTTAACCGTATAATACAGTTAATGGATGGGGTTAAGGTTAGGCTTAACTAATCTAAACATGGTAATCGGATGGGGTTAAGTTAGCCTAGACTTAATTAATCCAACTTGGTAATTTAATGGGGTTAAGTTAAACACTTAACTAATTTAACACGATGATTTGATGAGGTTAAGTGACCTATACTTAACCAATCTAACTCGTTAATTTGATGAGGTTAAGTTAATCTATACTTAACCAATCTAACGTGAAAACATGATAAGGCTAAGTCACGAATCACTTGAATACGCTTGACCGATTTGATGACAAGGTCAAGTTAAATTATATAATTAACCAATCTAAAATGATAATTAGACGAGGTTAAGTCATGGATTCCTTGATATACTTAACCAACTTGACACATGGTTTGTAGGGTTAAGTCTTGGACTTGTATACTTAGCCAATTTTGACATGGTTTGTAGACGGGCTAAGTTATGAACTTAAGTGACACTTAACCCATTAGATAAACCCTAATTCGGAGGATTAGGTAAATAACCATAGTTAACAAGGATTATGGAAATAAGGCTAAGTGGTAAACCTTAGTTAAGGGAAACTAAGTAATAATTCTTAGTCAAGGAAATTTGGACCATTTCTTAGATAGATTAGTAACCCGATACGTTAGGTCAACGTTTAAGTATGCGTGTAGGAGCAGGCTATCTGATTTAGATAAAGGCTCCAACGAACAGGGTAACGAAGCAGCGGCTTCGGGGAACGTGAGGATATTCTTGGGATCCCTCTGTGAGCTGCCAGGTCATTATACTAGGCTCACGAGAGGTTGAGGTCTGCGGAAGAAGAACCAAGAATATGCCTTGGTTGCTATGCGAGCGACCTAAAGACTGGGGTGGATAGCAGTGAGTCGACGAATACATAAGGTGCCCGAGATAGCAAGTTCGTCGATCATCTACCATCTTGAGTCAAGCGTGTACGTACGGAAAGGCAGGGAACACCCAACAGACCATAATTGCTATCTAATTTTGGGTGAGGTAGGCCGTAGGATGTGGGCTGGCCGGAGTGTAGTTCTCATGCAAGATTTTCTCTTGTGTTGCCTTTCACTAGTTGAGGGAGGGGTCTCGTGGGACCATAGCCACGTGTAGAAAAGCAGACCTTAGTATCTGCGTCGGCAGATAAATCTAAAGCTCCCGACCGAGTCCTGTATTTCTTGGTTTGCCCTGTGACAGGACTCGGATGGCACGATGTGATACATGTGCATACAGTTATAGAAAAACGATTCACGATGAATGCGTGGGAAAAAGGGCGCGGTTGAGGGTTAGCGTAATCCCTAGTGGCCTAGGTGGTTTAACCCAAACCGAAATACGAAAGCGTGCAATAGGTAAGCGTAATCCCTAGTGGTGCTAGGTGGCGTAAGTCCTAGTAGTTCAAACGATGATTCATATGGAAGAGCCTAGCTAGAACAAGGGTGACAGTCCAAACGAATTCAAGGATAATACGACATGAGGAAGCCCGTACGAGGTACGGCAAAGGACTGAACTTATATACATGGAAAGAAACATATGATTTGAGTAACCTATATATGCGATATACTAGGTTGACATGGACCATTACACGACTTTGAGCAAGGGACATTCATGGTTAACACATGACGCGGGTAGGGGTACTAGTACGAGAGGTGCAGAGCAAATATACATGTTAGGACTAAGAAGAATATGCATAATAGATACCGTGGGATGTTAGACGGGGTAGATACCTTGGGATAATGTACTCGATAGAAATCTGACGATGTGATACCTTGACTTATCATGACACCGTAGCTTATCATGATACCTTAGTTTACTTTGCCACAGTAGTTCAACCGGCTACCCTGGTTTATCTATCTTGTAGTTATCCTTATGTTTACTTTCAGTTTATGCATGTCATGTTACCTTTACCTGTTTTTATACTGGAAGTAGATAGGACTTACTCAGTCTTTTTGACTGACCCGTTTTGTTTCGCCTCTTTTCTTCCGTTTCCCCCCCCTCCAGGTTACAGGGAGGAAACAATGCTGTTTAGTTCGGACTTCTTCTGCTTGAAGGTCATTATGGATGGCTTGGACTTTTCTTGGCTATGGCTACTTTACTGTTTTTACTTGGGGAATAATTTATGAAAATGTCTTTATGCTTCTTTACTATTGCAAGACAGGTTTTGATGTACTCTGATGTAAAAGGCTTTAGACCTTATTTATTCATGTTATGAAAGTTTGATTTTACTTCCGCTATTCTATATGTTCTGTCTTGTGATATTTCTGTGCATGTTTACCAATAATGCCCCTCTAAAGCTAGTGCATTCCTTTGCGAGTGACCCTAGCGGAGGCGGGGTGTTACAGAATTTGTTTAATGGGGGTGATTCTCTGAGTGTCAATCTGATGTTGATTTCAGTCTTCGGGGCTGATACTTAGGGGGTTATTCTCTTAAACCGATGTCTAATGGGAACAAAGCTTTTGTTTTAATTGTACTTGCTTCTATCACTCGGCTGCATCATATCGATTGAATCTTCGACCTTTAGGTAGAAATTAATGGGTGTAAACATTTGTTTGAGACATGCTATGCTTGATGATTGCAAGTGGATGCAACTGATTGCTAGTGGTTGCTCGTGGATGCATATACACACACTATGCACTAGATCGACTCAAAAACACTCTCATACTGCATATGGATGTGTGTACATTTTTTTTAATTTTTATGGATGCAAAATGGTTGACTCAGCACATGGATGTTGCATATGAATGAACGGTTGTGCACTCATATAGAAATGATATGTATCAAATAGGAAAATTGCACACATGTTGGACTCATGGCACTAACATAATTCACATTAAGGAGGTCAACTGAATCAGTAGACCGCCTGATCTTTGCATTAGATAAGAGACATATACACACACTTTTGCATATGTTCATACATCATTAGAAGTTACTAAGGACAATGGATGGTTGTGGATGATGGTTGAGTAGATGGGTGATTGGATGGTAGGACACATTCTTCCTAACTTGAAGATTTCGGGGACGAAATCCTTTAAGGAGGGGAGAATGTAACACCCCGTATTTTCTGTGAACATAAGAGTAAAAAATGAGAGAAAAATTAAATTGTAACAAAATAATCAAGGGAAACGGGTTACTCCATTGTGTTCTTCTCAAAATTCTGCTTGGAATAGAGTCCAAGTTTGCGTAAATCGGACTCCGTATGAAGAAGATATGGCCTTCAGAAGTTTCAATAAAAACCAGCCGGAAATTCTAAAATTTAGATTCGAAATTCAAAACAGACACCTGGGCTGGACGGGAAAATTCCCGCCCAGGGCCTAGCTCGACACTACGGTCGACCTGGGTAAACAGGTCGATACTAGGGTCAACCTTAGGGTCGACCTCCCCCCTTTTCCAGATCTGTAGACAGATCCATTTTTCTGCACTGGATGCCTTTCTGACCGGATTCGTGAGCTCTAACCTATTTAAACACCCCCAAACCTTGCTTTCTCTCCGCACAATTTCATTCTACCTATAATCCGCCTCTATTCTAATTAAAAATAAAAATGGCATCGCTAGTCTGCTGGAATTAAAAATAGGATCTTCTTCCAATTTGAATAGAGTTAAAAGAGAACAACTATTTTCTAATCTAATCGATTGTCTACATCAAGGGAACGCTAATCAATTACGGAATTCAGATCCCAGAACTCAAGACCCTCTTTTTCTGTGATTCTAGTTACTTTTAGGTTTAAATAGATAAATGTGAATTGTGGTAGACTATGATTTGATTATATGTTGTTGTAGTTATGCAAGTTTATTGCTATTGTGGATCATGAAATTATACAAGTTTATTGTTGTGATGAATCATGAAATTATGCAAGTAAAATTCATGAACCTATGAAAGTTAACTATGCAAGTTATTATGTTGCGAATTCATGAACCTATGCAAGTTATTATCATTAACCTATGCAAGTTGTTATGAGAACATGCAAGTCACCTATGCAAGTTATTATGCTGAGAACTCATGAACATATGCAAGTTATTATTCATGAACCTATGCAAGTTATTATTCATGAACCTGTGCAAGTTGTTATGTTATGCAAGTTTGTTATGTTGTGAATCTTGAGCCTAAGCAAGTTTCGTTAATCATGTTGTGAATCATGAACCTATGCAAGTTGTTAATTATGTTGTGAATCACAATTCTATGTGAGTTTATCATGTCATAATCGCTAGTTGTCATGCTTATACCAAAAATTGTACTGAAACAATCACCTTGTCGTTCCATTTATTTTATTATTATGGCAAGGCTACTTTGTAGCCTCGATGACGCCAAAATGCATGAAGTTACGCTAGTTAAGAAACGGGGAAAAGTGGAATTTGTAATAGGAATAATTTACATAGTGATTATGTAAATTAGACACATGATTCAAGTAGGGAAACATATAAATAATTACTTATTATGACATGGGTAAAATTGAACAAAAATGGTATAATTTGAATTATGACCATTTACGGATAAGAAATTCCAATTGTTTTGTAAAATAGGTATTGACACCTATAAAAGGAAAAGACTAATTAATTGGTAAAATAATTAAAAATGGAATGTTATCAATTACAATTAGTAGATTTAAATTGTACTTATGACACGAGGTTAGGTTACGTTAGTGGTGGAAGTCTGCCCGGACCCGACCGGCCTATCCAGTAGCCACTAACGTTAAACCTAATGTGGGAGGTCTAAGTACGTAAATACGAATCGGGCTAAGACACGAGGTTAGGCCTAACTGTGGAATAAGACTACCCGAACCCGACCGGCATATCCAGCATCCACACGTTGTAGGCCTAATGTGGGAGGTCTAGCCCAATAACCAAAATTGGACATGGTTATAAGAAAAGACTACTTAACCTAACTTAATACGTGTGACTGTTTGATTATGAAAATAAGTGAGGGTCAAGTAAAATAAATTTGATTGTGGGTGGGTTAAGTACAATAGATGGGTAGGTGGGCAATATATATATATATATATATATATATATATATATATATATAGGCCCACAAACTTGATCATTAAATAAACAAGATTAAATCAGTGGGAGGGTTAAGTACAACTGAAGGGTAGGTGGGTAATATTAAATTATATAGGCCCACAAACTTAACCGGAAAAGGGGTTATGTAATTAAAGACACCTAATGGTATACATAACCAGGGAAAAAGAGTAAAGTTATGTATTAAAGACACCCTTAGGGGTACGCATAACTAATGGGAATAGATAGAGTTATGTATTAAAGACACCTATAGGTACGCATAACTGATTGAGGGCTATGTAATTAAAGACACCTTCGGGTATACATAGTCAGTAGAAAACCTAGTCGGGATACAAGACCTAGGGGAGTGCATGTATCATGATTGTGTGGGACCCATTTCAGTCAGTAACCCGGACAGGTATCAAAGTAGAGAACTCCGTACTAGGCGGGGAAGGGGCACGCTTACTGATTTATTGTAAGAGATCCGAAATGAGACGGATGGTGTGGGCGGCGCAAACCGACCGGGGACATGTGCGTGCATGGGCCGGACAGAGGGGGACAAGACGACCGTGACACCAGTAGGTATAACTGTGCACACCTTGGGTTGCCACTTTAGGGAAGTGATACCCCCTAGTTGTGGGACCAGCACAGGGTATCTACAGAGTAGTGAGCCGATCGATTAGGGTAGTGGTTAGGGTATACCTGTACGTATGCCCTAAGTCTACCAATTTAGAGTAGAAGGGTAGTAGGTATGACTAGTTGGGACAGGAGCAGGCGGCACCTATGACAGCAGCTAGGAATACACGAAACTACCACCATCGTTATTATGATTAGCGGAAGGGATCATCCCATCTTGATTTTACTAATAATAGTGCAGAGTAGTTTTGTAGTGAAGCATATGTATATCACCTTACCTTACCTGCCTTGTCACACCTGCCAATTGGTTTGGATCCATTTGTACAGTGAACCATTTTATCCACTTTATATGCCTGTCATGTTTACTTTTATTTATACACTGGCTAAAAGTTACTAGATTTGCCAGACTTTATGTCTGACCCCCTTTGTTTTTCCTTCTCTCTTCCATTTTCCCCCTAGGTTCTCAAGGAGGAAACACCCAGGTTTAGCCAGGATCTGGATACCATCTTCTAAGAGCTACTCTAAAGTATGGCTTGAGTCTCTATCTCTTACATAGCTTGCTCTTTAATATGGGGAATGATGTTTTTCTTTTAAATACCTATGTACTCTGATAATGTAAGACAGAAGTGTTTTGTTGTAATGGTTTTATGACTCATGGTATTATGTAACAAAGTATTTTGGTGATTTAATAAAGTTGTTTATTTTCCGTTGCAAATTTTTTATATCTGTCTTGTGATATTCTGTGTCTGCTTACCTAAATACTTCACCGAAGTTAAGGCATTCCCTTTGTGAGTGACCTTAATGGAGGTGGGGTGTTACAGAAGGCATTACTCATTCCCATGCAATAGCAGCCCAACAAAGATGATAGTCTAAATAAATCTGAGAAAGGGTCTTTTGGTTTGGTAGTACCGAAGATAGTCTATGTTAACTTATGGTTCTATGAGGAACAAATTCTAAAAATGTAGACTTTGAGTATAAGCAGCTAGAAAAAAACCGAAGCTTATAATCTGGACAGATGGAGCATAAACCTCTTCCATTTTTGTCAAAAACAATCTTTGTTTATGAAAGGATGATAATTTGTTTCAAAGATGAGAGATGCTATTTAAAGTTGTTCCAAATGAATAGAGTTTGAAGAAGAAATGATATAAGATTCACTTTCATACTAAAATGGAAACTGAACCTTAAAGAATCTAAGCCTTGTCGTAACCTCCAAAGGATCCACAAAGCGGTTTGATACTGGAAGAAGATACGTGTTCGATTATGGAATCTGCAAGAACCTAAAAAAGAAAGCATTCATATTTGAAAGAAAGGAGCTACCATTAAACTAAAGGAAACCAAGAATTAAACATCCCAAAGGAAAATTTAAGTCAAAAACAACAAAGGAATTTAGTCTAAATATTAGGTTATTAACCTACCAACAAGAAGACACATAAGTCTAAAAATAACGAGGAAAAATCTTATTATCATTTTTTTAACAGTCACGGAATTAATCAGTGTAGAGCCTTCGAGAGAATGGCTACTCACTTCATTAGGAAAGGAATCTCGATAAGTATGTAAAGAAATGTTAAATGGAAATTAATAAAATCGAATTTCATCTTGAAATAAGAACTTATACATGAGTTAAAGATAAAATTCATTCCAAAATAAGGCATTCTAGTTGGTTGGGGGTGAAATACCCTTTATTTATGTATAACTTTAAAAAAATCCTGATAAGGCGCTTCCTGAAAGGGAGGAGGGGTAAACCCTTGGACATGCACCCAAAAGTTATTAAATTCCTTGGTATACCAAGGTCTTTCCCCCAAAGAAGGATGGGGTAAGCCCAGGGCAATATGCCTGGCTCCAAGCCCTATCATATCCTGGGCGCCTCATGGAGGGAGGAGGGTAAGACTGGGGGCTATACCTGATACCACAAGCCCTTGACGTAGTTAAGGTGCCCTATGGAGAAGGTATAGGTAAGCCCGAGGACATGTGCCCGATAATTAATGAAGCATGCTCTACTTCTGTACTTTTTTAAACAAGCCATGCCTCTACTTAGGCTTAACCATGTCCTATCTCTACTTAGGCCTAACCACGCCCTATCTCTGCTCTAAAGATGAGCATGCTCAATCTCTGGTTATGCCTCGGGAAATAAAGCTCGAAAGGAGCAATTAAAGCACGCCAAGCCTCTGCTTTAGGAAAATCCTGAAATAGGAACATAATCTTCCAAAACCAAAATTCTTTTTTGTGTTTATAATCTTTAGTAGAAGGTTTCTAGACTTCTACTATTTTTTTTATTACCTGAATATGAGTTTCGAGTCTTCTATAAGCTTAATTGGCTTCGTTTATTCCTATTATTGCCAGCGAAGGTTTATAGACTTCTGATATTACCCGAATATGAGTTTCGCGTCTTATATAAGACGAAGGTGGCTTTGTTTATATCTATTATCTTCCAGAGAAGGTTTTTGGACTTCTGTTATTTCCATTATTACTCGAATATGGGTTTCGGGTCTTTTATAAGTTGATGGTAGCTTCGTTTATATCTATTCTCTCCATGAGAAGGTTTCTAGACTTCTATTATTTTTTTATTATTATTCGAGTATGAGTTTTGGGTCTTCTGTGAGCCGAAAGTGGCTTTATTTTCATCTACTATCTCTAAGAGTAGATCTAGACTTCTATTGTTTTTATTATTATCCGATTAAGAGTTTTGGGTCTTTTATAACCTAAAGGAGGCTTCATTCATGTTAATTATCTCCAGTAGAAGGTGTTTGGATTTATATTATCCCAATGCCTTAATCAAGTTTTTGGGTTTTCTATTAGCCGAAGGAGGCTTCGTTCATAATCATTTCCAGAAGATGGGTTCTGAGCTTCAATTACCATAATATTCGAATCTAAATTCTAGGTTCCTAGGATTCGAAAGAGGATTCATTTATAATTATTCCCAATATCGGATATTATCAAAGCCAAATACTCCAATACCCGAATTTTGGTTTTGGAATCTCTATCATTTCTAGAAAAGGCAGTTCTAAATGGTAGTATTCCACTATCTAAGTGTAGGGTTTCGGTCCTCCCAATACTGTAAGTAATTTATTTATCAAAACCTGAGTACCATAGACTCTAGATCCAAAGATGGTTATTAATCTATTATAATATGTAAAATCAGTTTCATAGGTTCGCATATTAGTACTTGCGTACGGATTTCGAATGTGTCAATAACTAAATAATACTGGTTTCTCACTATTTTCAGAATATGGTATTCTAGAAAGAAAAGCAATAAAAGCATGTAAACGACTTAGGCTTATATTACATAAAGTAATAATCAAGTTCTATCTATACAAATTATACAACATTCAAAATAATACAATAGTAAGGATTAAATCTTTGAATCTTTTATGTTAAGTTCTTTGGTGCAACCCGATCCGAAACACAATTGAGAATGGTTTATTACACCTCTTTGAGCTTATTATCTTTATATTTGATGGCTTCAGCATTATCAACATTTTCAGTTTGAATTTTAAATGCATGCTCATAAACTTTTTTTGGCTTTCAAAAGAAGTTTGTTGGCCCTTTCATACTCAGCCTCCCGTTTCTTAATAGAATATTCCTTGAAGTTTTTCGATTTAGGTTACGTAATTACAGAAAAGATGATGAATATCTACCTTTTTCTTATCTTCAAAATAATCTGTGGGGGGAGGAAAAATAGATATTTAGCTAAATTAACACTAAAATTTAGAGAGGGGGTTAGATGTGAATAGTGTTTGTGGAATTTCTAATAATCGTTTTGAATTACTTTAATTTTACTTGTATAGATGTAAACTATCATAGAATTATCACATAAATCATAGAAAGTAGAACAGAATCAAAAGCAGTAAAAAGTTGTAAAGTAAGGGAAAGAACACATCGGATTTTATACTGGTTCAAACACTACAAGAAAAAGATGATTTTGCAGCGGCAAAATCCGTTTCCAATCAGTCGCTGTATTGGTTTTAGCGACATATTTCATGTATAATACTTTTGTCGGTAAAAACTATGACGATAATTGTGTCAAATTTTAACGATGAAACTTAGCATGAGTTTTCAAACAGTTTTCCGTCATTATACTATTTATACAATAAAAATATAATTTTGCTTATTAATTTAATTTTAATTTAATTGCCAACTATTTACCGATGGATTAGTAAATTATTATTTATAAAAGGCATTGGTAAACTCTTACTAATTGCCAAGGGATTAGCGACAGAAATTAAATTGGGTTAAATTTAACCTCACTTTTTTTGTTGGTAATTCGCCGCTATTCCCCTTTTGATCTTCCAATATACGTGTACATACATATATATATATATATATATATATATGTGTGTGTGTGTGTGTGTGTGCGCGCGCATGCGTGTGTGTGTGTGGTGGGGTGTGTGTATTCATATACAAACATATATACACACACACATCAAACTAACATCATTCAACTGTGAACACTGAAATAAATAAAATATTAAAAAAACAAAGATAAATTAGCCTACAATATTGATTTAGAACTAAAAAGAACATTATAATCACATACAAGAAAACCACAACATCAATAATCCTTCATAATTCATACACTATGTTGAATTATGAACAACAATACTATTCAGTTGGGGCTAACATTATCCCAAATATAAACACATATCATCTTTAACCATACTAAGACCACGTAACGTCATATTTACACCAAAATAAGTCTAAATAACATACCCAACCAGCTTACGAAGATGACGACGACGAAGTCGCAAGCAAACGCGAAACCGAAGGCGAATGCGAAACTCTATCATAGCCCTTAAGCATTGCCATCACCTTTTCTATATGTTAAGATTTCCAATCTAGCTGCTAGAATTTTTTTTCCATCATTATCAGAGAAACTAGACTAAAAAATCAATTACAGTAGCTCATCAGGGCCTGTCTTGGAAGTTTTAATACCTAGAACCAAACGCCAAAACAATGGCCTTATATAGAAACTAATATACTGCTTCAAAACAATTAATATACAATGAATGATCTAAAAGCAAAATAAAAAATCGAAATTGGATTTGCATCAGAGCATAAATGTCGTTTACATTTTCATTTTATAAATCAACATAGAAGGAAATTACACTGAAGGCTACAGCAACTCAGGATTCATGGCAATAGCAGTTTATTTTAACACTTCTAGACAAAATTTAAGTATGAATATTAATTTGAGACCTTACTCTTAAGGCTTAACCGATAGGGTATATTTATAAATTATAAATGGTATGTTACTCAACATAAAGTTACCAGTCATTGCTTTTTCTATAACATGTAGAATGTTTCAAATGTTTCTTATTAAGAATAAATACTGAAGAAAAGATAAACCAACTAAAAAATGAAACATATATCGATCAAGAAAATGAGACATATAAACAACTATTTAACACCTACATGTATCTAGAAAAGATTGACTAACAAAAAGGATGATGCCGACTCAGCAAATAAACCAACTCAATAATTAAATGTTTAAAACATAAAATCCAAATTACTTACCTTTGGTCCTTCGGCTTCAAGTTCAACTATTTGGATATAAGCATTTGTGGTCATTGGTTCGTACCCTACCTGTTGTAGTGCTACTTCTGCCTCGCTTGGAGATTCACGATTTAGAATTCTGGATCACTGCCATAGAGAGTTGGCTCACCGTCGTTTGCTCATCAGTCGTAATTGGAGAGCTGCAATCAATTTCGTCGTTCGTGTCTTCACTAATTTGCAAATCGCGGTTTTTTTACTCTAGTAATATTTTGGTGAAGCAGTACCCTACATTATTTTGTACCCTAAGCAATTGCTTCTCCAGCTTTGGTAAATGGTCGGGCCTATATCTCATAACAAGCTTCTCAAAAAAATTATTACATAGGGTTAAATGTAACACCATGTAGGGTGCTCCATATAAAAACACACTGTCAGTGACATACCCAACTAACATTGACAAGTTCAGTAGCCAAACTACAGAATTATCACAAACCGATTTTCTTCAAGCAGGAAGAGAATTAACACTAAAAATTATTACATAGGAAGAAACATTAAACAATAATTTCAGCTAACAAACCACCACTTTCTAGGCCAACATCACACAGGAAACAAAGTGACAGGCAACAAACTTACCACACATTTCTCACAATAGAACTTGACATAAAAGAAGAGAGTCCAAGATTAAATTCCATGGCTGAAAAAGTAGAAACAACAAGCTACAAGGTACAATGGAGAGGAGTCAATCAAACACCATATGCTAAGCGAAGTGCAGGCATTACCTTCTAAGCATACGCCGAGGGGCCAAACACTAGAGCAATGTCAACAAACTCAAAACAAAGTATACCCAAAGCCAAATTTAATTGAAACTATTACCTTGGAAAGACACGATCAACAATACGTAATCTGCAACCAATATGTAAAGTTCGACCAAAACAACCTATACAGACCACCGCTTCAGCAACTCTAAGTGATAAAAGCCAAGACATGACACCTTAAGAAACCAAATTTCTTTACCGTGCCGACCTTGCAAGAAAATACCACGAATCATCAAAACCCAAGCTTTGCTATGGTTGCCAATGAATCGATCTGATACCTACTCCAGAAACGAACAACAAAGCAGCATTGGAGAAGAGGCTTACAAGTCGCTATTGAAAAGCACAAAGAAGATGGAAAAGCGGCGCACTAGGATTTGGGATTTAGAATCGAAGGCTGAAAAGCAAACCTCTATGAGCGAATTGGGATTTTGGGACCGGTTTGGCATTTAGGTTATAAGGAAAATTAAAAGGGTACGGTGGTTAAATTAAAATTATAACGGGATTAAATTTTTTAGCATGGCGCCTTGGTTTTTTCTCGTTTGTCAGCTGTTTTAATGGTGATAATTGTTTGCTAGCTATTTTTTTCCATTTGAATTCAAATTCAACAATTAAATAATTTAATGGTGGCTTAAAAATATGACTTTAATAATTTATAAATATATTAGTTATTATTCGTATTGATTTATTAAAAATATTTTCAAGAAAAATCAGTTCTTAAAAAATACACAACATTCAATGTGTAATTATCAACAAATTTAGCACAATTGAAAACATATTCAACACTTACTATGTGTGAGAGAAGACAGTTACATGTGAAAGCCTATAAATGGACATGGAAATAACAACTTGTATGGTACTGTTTGTATTCTTTGAATTTTGGAATTCTTTAATATTCATAAAAAAATATTTTAAATTTTGAACATTTTACAAAATTTTATATTTATTTCAAAATCATGAAAAATTCAAAAGTTTATAATTAAACTTTATATCTACTTCATAAAATATGAAAGTTTTAATTCTTTTGAATTGATACATATTAAACATAATTATCAATTATAATTATTAATTTTAGATGCTGGATAATAAATTTTACTTCTTAGTTATTAAAAATTACTCATTAATAATTGATTATTAAAGATTACTTATTAATCTATATTATTGATTATTGTTACCTCTTAATTATTTAGTAATTTTTATTTAATCAATACTAACTGTTGAATATTATTTACAATTAATAGTAATTATTTACTCTTTGTTATTAGTATATTATTATTAACATTAAATATTCAAGATTATTATTTTTACTTATCAATTACTTAGTAAAAAGATAACAATAAAAAAATTATGTAGAATAAGCATGCCAGTCCTTTACGGATGCCTTGAAAATCTGCTGCAAAATAGCTTCAAAACATAGAAGACAGTAAACTGCCTCTATTTGCAACAGAATTTAGTGATGAAAGAATGATGACAGTAAATTGCTGCAATTTGCTATGATTTAGCGATGCAAAACAAAACTCGACGGTAATGATTTAAAACAAGTTTAAATATTAAATCGTAGATAATATACTTATAGACTCCACGAAAATCCGTCGCTAATTTGCGATGGAACTTTCCGCTGCTAAAATTTGCAGTTAGTTACTGCTTTTCTTGTAGTGTCATACTTGAAAGGAAAGTTTTTAGTTCAAGATATGGGTTATAAACCATATTTTAAATAAAATAGTTAGTTGGGATTTGTTTTGATGTCAGAATGAATATCAGTTTTTGGGTTAAAACTTTTATCTATCTTAAGATAAGAACATTGTCGATCGAGGTCTGAAAGGCAAATAGAATACCCCAACTTGAACGACATAGCTATTATCGAGGGATGATATTAGTTTGTAATGGTAAAGATGTTGAAAATAGTTATTATTTCCAAAAGAGAAATATTTGCAAGTGTTTGAAATATAATTAGAACTATGGGATTTTAAAGCAAACAATTAATGTATAATTCGACAGTGTTTACCCAAGTATAAAGTGAATTGTACTTATACCATTTAGTTAAGTATATAGCAGTGTTTTCTAAGTAATGAAAATAGTATAGGTTTCTTCCCAAAAAGTAGAGTTATTAATGGAAATGCATATATAAGTTGAATTATATAGAAAAGATTTGAAAATTGGTTTCTTATAATAAAAGCGATTGTCCAATAGAAATTTAAGTGCTGACAAATTTGAATATAAATGAATATTCCGTGGAAATGGATTCCATGAATATAAACAAAGATGCTAAGAAAAAGGATAATAAGATTTTCTTATAAAGAGATTTTTAATAGATGTTAAAGTATTGCCAAATTGATTAATGAATATAAAAAAGGGTTAATGATATTGGGAATAGAATCTATAACATTGTTTTACAAATATTAGGTTGAACTAAACTGGATAATAAACATATATTTTATAAAAAAGAAACTTTATTCCTAGTTTTAGACATTGAATAATGATTTTAGCAAAGCTTTTGCAAATGATGTTATTAAATGGAAAATTGGATATGGCTGTGAGAATTTTTCTAAGTATAGTAAAATGAAATTGTTCTGAGAATACTCTTATATATAAAATATGAAGTGAAATGTTGTTTTCCAAATACTGGAATATTTAATTAACCATTTATAAATTAATTTCAATAAAAGGGGCCAAGTGATGCTATGTACCGAACCAGTGAATTCATTTTATTCTTATAGTTGAATGATTGTTTTGATAGTTAAATAATCGATTATCAAAATTTGGCCTACTGTCGACTGTTGTTATGAAAAGATCGAAATTGAATTTATATTCGAAAACCATTCCGACTAGCAAATACGTAATCGTGGAAGATATCTGAAGAAAGTTGAGATGGAGCATTTGAAGACCCGTAGAATTTCATAAAACGCAAGAACTATTTATAATATCTGGGTAGCTCCCAAAAAGAGAGGAACTATGATTCTATCGTGGCTGAAATCTATGGATTTGCAAGGACCTCGCTACTGATCCTTAGGATGATTCCTATAAAGGAGGTGGTAGGAGGGTACCTTCGATTCATCCTTTTCTTGGATGACTTGTATGGATGGATGTTTGACAGAATATTTTCTAACTGTCTTGTATGTTGATTTTTACAAATATTCCAAGTTTGGTGGCAGAGAAGGAAACTTCTTTTATGTTAACGCCTAGAGTATATTTTTGAATGTCAATTAGTGATTTGATGGAGCTGACAATGTGGCATTCAAAGGGTGATGTGTTGTTTTTGATAGGTAATCGCGACCTCAAGTCTTATCAATCGGGAAATGACAGAAATCGGGCAGGCAACATGGCTATGTGGGTCATTCCCATTTGGGTGTATTGTCACCATCTAGAGAAAATTCATTTGTCTTCTTTCGTTTCTGTATCTCCCGGTAATACGGTGAGCTCAACCATAGGGTGACAATATATTTGATACACTCAAGTTGAATGAGTAGTCGATCATGTGTGGTCGGGGGCAAGATATTCTTGTTGAACCCTGGTATATTACTCTACAAAGATACACTTTCGGAAGGTGATTCCATTCCTTGTCATAATTGGAAATTCATTCTCCAATAAGTGCCATGCGCTTTTTGATTATGTATTAAGTATGTGGAGAGTGAGATGTAAGCGTTCTGCTAGGTGGTTATTTGTTTGATATGGACACCATTATAATATCATTGGATTTTTTTTATCAAAATGTTTTGGGTTATCGTATGGTAAAAACCATCCGTATTTATATGTATGGTGGTCCTACGATTATCCTTTTCTTTCAAAAATATTTTTAACTTTAAATCAGTTGGATGATACCTATAATTTAGTGAGTTTCTCGTGCCGATTCACCAAACTAATTCGTGGAGTTTGCAATGCTCAGGTCAGACCGAGTTTTACTGGTTCAAGTTAGAATGCTACGAACTTCAGAAGACATGTCGAAGAAATCCAAACGTATTTAGTATTTATTCCGTTGTGTGTTATATATGAGGACAGATTGTTATAACTGTCCATGTTGTCTGTTGTACTGTAATGAATGTAAGTATTTATACAAGTTCTTTATAAAAAATAGTTTGTATATTATATTTACTCCGTTGCGATGTGAGGCTCTGATTTTTGTGTTGTTGTCTTCTTCTTCTATTCTAATATTTCTTTCTTTCTTTTCTCACCCTATAATTTCTTTTATTAACTATCTGGTGTTTTCGATGCTTGAGTATTAGCAAATAATGTAGGATTATGTATTATTGTCGAAATTCGAACATCGAATTTCTATCGAGCCATAACAGTGGCTTATTCTGCGAATAGGATGGCAGTGAGAATATGTTCAATAAACTTCTAAACGATGTTTATTTATCCAATAAAGAACACTAAGTATGTACTTAATTATGTAAAAATTGGACAACATTATCAAATCAGTATTATTCAACCATTCCCATATGATCAAATACAAGTAATAAATTTTGAATATAAAATAAACTCAAAAATATCTAACAGCAATTCGAGATGTTATATCGAGACCCTAAATCAGATTCAACCAATCAAGTAGCATTTCAAGATGCTATATCGCATCCTATATTTAATTTGGACAATTAACCAACTCAATCAATTCCAAGAGACAAATTATAGTTTAAGAATTTACCTAAATAAAACAACTAATAATTTCAATAATTTGGTAGATAACACAAAATCTAAACTACTTTATTCTACTGGTAAATCAAAAGGTTGAGTTTTACTCACCATTGTTCGAGTTGTTACTTTCGTGTTTTGATTCCATTAATTTTCAAAGTGTTTGAAATGCAAAAATTCTTACTAGCTTTAAATGCACCTAAATCAATTCCATATCGTAGAGGTTGACGATACAAGTCGAACACGACTCTCAATCGAGTATTATATAGATGAGTTGTACAATTTATAAGCTTTTAAATTCAAAAACATAAATCAAATTAGTTACTAAGCTTATTAATTTAAATACCCAATATCTTCCACTTCCCTCCTAACTCATGAATGGATAACTATAGCAGGAAACCAAAATGATGACGCTTCATCTTCTCCTTGCGCACTCACTTCTACACAAACTTAATTCGATTTCGCCCATGCCTTTATCTTCACAAGCCATACATGTCAATTGACATTACATGTAGATCGCGCCTCCTCCTTCATTTTGGATGTTAGCTCCACGTCAAGAACAGCTAAAGATGCCGACACTTCTTAGTGTCGATTCCCCTCAAGTCCTCATGCTAGGTGCTTCTTTGCTTGACGAACGTGATGCACTTCACCAACTCGCCTAACTTCCCTCAAAATGCCTAGAAGATTGAACCCATAATCAATGCTCAGAACGACTTTGGAATAAATTGGTTTGCACTATATCAAAATGGAATATATGAGAAGATAAACTCCAAATTAATTCAATGATATCCTTTTTTAAGGATTTTTCTTTGATTTAGTTTCAGATTTTGAAGACATGTTTTTTTTCTCATTTCTTTAGTATGCCATAAGGAAGATTGAAGAGAAGATGAGTACAAGGTGATTTATCTAAGTTTTAGAGGTGTTAGATACACATATTTATTTATGAATTTCCGGTTCAACGTTGCATAAAATTGATTTTACTTACGGAATCCAAACAAAAAATAAAAATACCGTTGTGCTAAGCGTAGCAGTGAGATCTATAATAATATTCAATAGTTATTAAATTTTAAAAAATTCTAAAAAATACCGCTATTTACTTAGAAATCGTCAAATTTAAATTCAGTATTCTCCATATTAAAAATGATGGAAAATTAAATTAAATTAATTGAAAATACATCAAAAGAAATCGAGTTATAAAATAATAATTTACATTTTGATTATTTATCCTAACTAGAAATTGCTGCTAATGAAATTAAATATTGAGTTCATCGCCATTATTCAAATTAAAAGGGATTAAATAAAACCATTAAATTAGTATTAAATTTAGAATACAACATTCAAATCATTATTCAAGATCAATTTGCAATAATAAATATTTTAAATAATCTTAGTATTTGAATTCTAGTTACTAATTTGAAAAAATCTCTATTTTTGAATTTAAGTAATTAAACGTTTTTAAACCAATATTTTAATGTCCAAACTTAATTGAATATTAACACTCAAAATGCGGGTTGTTACAAAGAATATGGAACATTTGACAAAAATGGCATTCATGCATTACCGGTTTTTTATTATGAGTAGACAATGAATAGTTCAAAGATAGTTTAGCATATCAATTAGTGATATATGAAAGAACTTTTCTGATATAACTATTGTGTAACAACACCAACACCTTAAAAAATACAAAGCCTAAAGTTGCTACTATGGCAGAAAAATGATTAGTATGTAGGCTTACTATTTAGAAAACATATACTCTGTTAGATACAACAATTTTCTTTTTTAAACTAGTTAAAACGATAATACAAGGGATGAATAATCATGTTTGTTTATTACGGAAACTAAATTGCTAAATTAGGTCATAACTAGTATGTCACACGAAAAAAAACATGAAATGGTTCTAATACTATTAATCACATAACGGTTTTCAATACGAAATACTACGATATTGGAACTTATATCTTTAAGCAAGGCTAAGCGTGTTTTTATAGTGGTCGCAGCTACTTTCATTATAACAAATAAATGAATACATGATAGTACATCAGTTAGACACATTTTCTAACTGTTAGAATTCAGATTCAAAGAGAAGAGAGAGATAAACGGTAAACAATAAAGGACTACATTTTTATAGATTTACTGGATAGCTATTACAAAAGAAGATGATTGATTTTCTGAATACAATTCTAAATCATATATTTATAGGCTACATTTATTCTCTAGAATATTCCTAACATATTCTTTATGCTGTAGCATATTCCCTAGCATATCTCTTAGCATATACTCTAACATCCCCCCTCAAACTCACGATGCAGAGAATCGTGAGTTTGTCAAATAGAAGCTGCGAAGAAACTGCCACAAGAAGTAGAGAAGAAACTGTCACAAGAAGAAACTGTCACAAGAAGAAACTGCCACAAGAAGTAGAGAAGAAACTGTCACAAGAAGAAACTTCCACAAGTAGAGAAGAAACTGTCACATAGAAGATGCCGATAGAAACTGTGAAGAAACTACCAAATAGAAGTTTGCCAAATAGAAGCTGCCAAAAGAAGTAGAGAAGAAACTGCCAAATAGAAGTTGCCAAATAGAAGCTGCCAAATAGAAGTAGAGAAGAAACTGCCAAATACCAAATACCAAAAACTCAACATCAACTCAACAATCCAAAATAATCTTCAATCTGATCGGTAAGCAAAAGATCTGCCAAATGACAAAACTGGTCCCCGGATGAGTTTATATGTTTGCATCCCCCAAACATATTAAACGAAAACAAAACTAAACCAAAGTGGGATGGTTTTGTATGTTTGCATCCCCCAAACATACAAACAAAAACAAAACAGAATCAAAAGGGATGGTCAGCATATGTTTGCATCCTCCAAACATACCTGCAGTAACCACCTACCACCTTCAATCAACGTCAATTGCCCTCCTAATAAACAGGGTTACCGATACAGACATCAATACATACAATACCATACAACACAAACTTCAAACACAAACTTTAATCTCCTTCTTCCATCTCACAACAGCAACCAACACACATTTCAAAACTTCCTGCCACCGAAGTTGTACACCCCAATTACCAAACTGCCTCGACCATCTCAAACCCATCGCCTCATCCACTTATACACAGTCCAGTTTCTCTTCTTCAACAGTCACCAACATACCACAAAACCAGACATACACCACAACACTACCTGCACTTCATCACTATCCCATTTCAAACACCAGCAGTCAACCAAAACCTCCCCCATCTCCATAAACAAACAGACCTCACCGACATCCTCCTCAAGTTCTACTAAAATTATTCTACTTTCACCACAGCCATTCTGTCAACTCTTTCACATCACCAACTCCACACTTCAAAATTTGTTGCACAAACTAGTCCCCCATCAACTATCATATTTACCATACTATCACCACACTATCATATTTACCAAACCATCCTCCATTATCAACATCTCGCTACAGTCAATCCACCAATACAAAGTCGCACCACCCACTTCACTGCCACATACCAAAAGCAGCACAACGTCAAGCCCCCTACCATATCCACAATTCATCAGTGAACCGCCTCTAACCAGAAATCAGAAATCGCCACCTCCTCCATCGCAATACCCAAATCCACTTCACGCATCCACTATCTTCATAAACCCAAAGTCTTCATCAGCTCCATCATTACACAGCCATTATTTTCCTACGGTGAACATAACCACAAAGACCTGACTCCAAACCGAACGCCTCAGCTCATAGCTTCCCTCCAGTCGCCAAACTCCAACACTAAACCTACATCTCATCCACCAACAGTTGCCAGTCGCCACCATCTGCTTCCTCAACATCCAAAACCCCAATTTGAACAGCAAAACCAGATCCGAAAATACCCCTTACTTCTCCCCAATCGATCTTACCAGAAACCCGATTCAACTTTCGGTTTTTTTTTTTTTTTTTTTTTGGAAAGCGAAATTCTGTGTTAGTGGAAAGTTTCAGATCAGCCCATCTCTACAATACCCGAATCAACTTACTTCTGCCCCAAATCACCTAATACGATCAACAGTTGAACCTTCGCTGCACAAAAATTCGGGAATCCCCAAATGCCACTTTTTTTTTTTTTTAAATCGCCCAATCGAACTGTTTAGGATTTTCAAATCAACAAAAAATAGATCCGGGATCTAAACGGAATTTGAAAAAAAAATATCGAAGTTCTGAGTGGAATTGAAACTAAATAAAGCGATACCATGTTGACATGAACCCTCTCTCTATCTCTCTGTAAAACCAAGCTCTGATACCATGTTAGAATTCAGATTCAAAGAGAAGAGAGAGATAAACGGTAAACAATAAAGGACTACATTTTTATAGATTTACTGGATAGCTATTACAAAAGAAGATGATTGATTTTCTGAATACAATTCTAAATCATATATTTATAGGCTACATTTATTCTCTAGAATATTCCTAACATATTCTTTATGCTGTAGCATATTCCCTAGCATATCTCTTAGCATATACTCTAACACTAACTACTACAAACTGGTTGAAGTGCCATAACACTAAAGATAATACATAAGTGAAGCAGTGTGCTTCAACTAATAAATATTTTTATGTCAATCCCCGACAAAGGTGGAATAACTGGAATCATCACTTGATCCTATAACAATGACTTACTCAAAAAAAGTATAGCAAGGTTAGGAACAAAACACGGGTTAGGAATGCAAAATTCCTCAATGTGATCCTAAATAGTACCATAGAATGGAGACTTATTCAATTCACTTAGCTCACCCTCCTCAATAAGCTAAAAATCATCACCCACAACCTGATATATAAACTTTTTAAAGTCCTCATCAATATCAGTTACATATCTATAATACATGTTTTTAGTAGTTTAACAACCCAACACTTAGGCTCTCAAGAATCAGCACTAATACATCCTCATATTCATGTATCTCAAATCAAGTAAAGTATGATATTTAGGGGAAAAGAAAGGAGATAGAAGAATAAAAGAAAGGGGATTCGAAACAGAATATCACAACTGAACGAATAATCTATAATATAAACAATGCTCTTTAAAAATGAAAAAAACTTTTAATATACATACATAAATCAGAGTACGCAGAAAAAAATGAACCAACCCAGATAGTTATAGTAACCTATCCTTAGAATTTCTAATACATACAACAACATACACAGTGGAATAAATGAAAGAATATGAGCATGTGTCTCATCACCAGCTCCTCTTCTGAAGCTCCAAAGCAATCTAGGTCCAATCTAAAAATATATTTGGTCCGACCTGAGCATTATAATAAAATAACACTCGGATCATGCTTGGCAACTACGTGAGATAACTTAACATATATTTTACATATATTGATACAATTTGAGGTCGTATGCATGTCTGTAACGGTTATCCCCCCAATAACATCCAATTATTTATTTGGAGGAGTATAGTCGTATAATAGATGATGTCTAGGGTGAACAATATAAATAAATCAAATAGATGGAATGGTTACATTATTTATATTCGACCACTATTAAGAGTACAAACGAAACCGATAAGGCACTTTCGCATATTGGATTTTCCATCGGAGATCTCTCTATATGGATCTCCATGTGCAAGAGTCAGAACCTACCTTCGAGCATCATATATCTCTAGATAAAATGTACCATAAGGTATCCATAATCGGTCCACGCATGAAAACACCAATGAGAACCACGTAAATCCAAACATATCCAACTCCCCACTCAACATCTTTAAGCATACTCTTGATATGGAGTCAATATATTTTTCCATAGGTTAGCAAAACCCCATATTGTGGTCCTACTCTGTTGTTTGCCAATTCCGGTGTCGAGGCTACATTCGGCACCCATCAAACGAGTCTTCATCACTCAAATAGAAAAACAATTCCCAGTTAGGAACACAAAATACAATAAATCTTGGAATAACACACAACCTATCTCAAAATCACACACGGATACCAATACATCAATAGATCTCAGAATCACATATAGATTCCTCAACAGATCTCAGAACCACTATATGTGTTTAAGCATCTCAACACATCTCAAATGGACACATAGACTTCACTTCACAACCGCTTCCAAAACATAGGACTCGTATACTAGTTTTGAAGTGGTTTTCGTTAACCAGAACACGTACCAATCCCAGTCTACCCAAAACTAATTGCTATGTTTATGGTAAAATTCTATAGTCGATTAACCAACTACAATTCACACAATAGACGTTTGTATATGGAAAACAACATCACTTAGTTTCCATTAAAAATGGCTAAGCATCCAAAGCATTATCAAGTCACAAAGCATGATAAAATAGTATAAGTACGATTAACTCATATAAACGACTTTTAAGCCCTTTCCCATTTAATTAATCTTTTGCTAATTAAGACTTCTTTTATTAGTAAAACTTCTTTTATCTAATAAAAATTCATTTGTCAAATAAGACTTCATTTATTAATCAATAACTCCCACTTGATTAATATTCCTTTATATACTAGTGTATATATTCAACTTATACATATAAAAGGGGTATATGTATATATTCTACTAATTCTCTATTCCTTTGCAGTCTAAATACTTAAAAAAGATTTTCATATACTTATCCTTCCAATATAAGTATAATCACAATTCATCTACAAGATTTACTTTCTCTAAAAATATAATCAAAGAGGTTAAATTCATTGTTTATTAAGAACCTCTTCTTTTTTATAAGTTAACGTCTTATTCCATATCTTTATCCTGAAAGATTATATACTTGTTTACATCTTTAGAACTCGGTACTAAAGATCTAAGTATATTAAAAAACCATTAAACCTTATATTTACTGTTTAATTACATTCCAGCGTTTAAAAACAAGTGTTGCTAAAACACTTTTACAACAAACACAAAACAGTTCCTTTTATAATTATCTTTAAACGTTCGGTTAAAGATTCAATCATATTGCTGATATAATCAGAGAGGGTTAAAGATGAATGTAATTAACACATTGTCACGACAAGCCCAAAACCATTTATATGCTTATCCCTATCTTTCAAATATTCGTTTAAAGATGTAAATATCGATCAATATTCGACAAGGTGAAATACTAGTTATTTCTATACCAATGATTATAACAAGTGTGTTATAATCTCAAAATCATTTCCAAATATTACAAAACATACTTAGTTTATTTCAAAATATATATAAAGTAAAATAGCTTAACAACAGGTTTTAAATAAGAAGAATTGAAAATGTATATATAGTAAAATAACTTGTAAATATGTTTTAAAATAAAATAATTGAAATTGTATATATAGTAAAACAGTATAAAATAGGTTTTAAGTAAAAGAATTTAAGAGGTTGTATTATATTTAAAACCATTCACTTCGAATTTCCCAATTCCATTTCGATTTGTATAATTTTCCAATTCAGTTCAGCTATGCCAAATACACCAAAATGTGTGAAATAGGCAGACTCAATATATTATATAACAAAGTATATTCACTTCACGACAATTTCACATATAATGGACGAAACAAGAAACGCTTGGAATAAATTATTTTGAGAAAAAAAACATGGCGGTCGAACAGTTATCACCTCAATTACAAAATACACGTACCCCGCCTGAAAACGCCTTCCTCAACCGCCACCTCACATCCACAACCATCTCCTTCGTCTTCCCCACAATCATATGCCGAAGCACTTACACATAACCTACCCACAGTTCCTCCATCATGAAAACTCTCTCATGTTAAACCAGCAACCAACCACGTTTTCCTTCTAGAATCCACTTTCAACAAATCTAAGGAAATTTGACACCACACCATTGTTGTCCATCCGATTGAATTTTGAATCTTTGTGCTTAAATTGAAAGAATATAGATCAAAATTCTGGAAACCAACGAGCCAGTATTGTATTCACATCAGTTCTGATTTCCAATTCTAAGTATAATTTCATAATGAAGCATATTATACACACATCCTTCAAACCACTATTTACTCGTATTATGGCAAATTGCTATTGGTTGATGCATGGCAACCAGGGTATGCTTCTTCAAAATTCAAAATGGAAACAATGCAGATATGGGTGAGACTGATGAATCTTGACATGGAAACGTGGATAACTAAGGCAATATCTTTGATTTCAAGTTATTTGAGTGAGACAATTCAAATTGACAAAAAAAACACAAGCAAAACAACTTATGATGTATGCAAGAGTTCAAATTAGTATCACCATTGATGCAAAATTGTCAATCCAAATTCTAGTTCTTCTACACATAGGCATTACAAAATATGTTGATGTGCACTACAATTTCGTTCCTCCCAATTGCGAAAGATTCAAAAAACTTGGCAATAGAGACTACATACACAATCGTGTTTTTCATAAGCAATGGGTACCAAAAGTAAATGCAGATATCCCTACGTCATCAACTAACCTTACAAATATTATAGTAGACCAGCCTTGTAATCACCGCATATATTATGAACCCTCACAAACGACTATAGACAAAACAGACCATATGGATTTTTCGAACCAAGTTTTTTTAGGAAGACGGGTGTGTAGCATGGTGCTACACAACCGATTAAGCATATATATAGATAGTACTATAATCTGGTTGACAGGCCCAACCAATGACATAAAAGTCCAGCACATATGTGTCCTTAAAGCAAGCCAAAATACATTACAATAGATAAACAACGAAGCATGGAGCTACATGTAAGATATAACAAACTTTATAATACATGACGTACAACCAAAGACCTATTATCATAACATCAGTAAGGGAACAACGAGATGCTGCCGTGAGTCCCTGGAGACAACGGTCTTGGAAGCGAAAGCCTAAAGCGAGCATGCCTTCTAGTGCTTGTCCATAGTTCGAAAAGGTATAAAATATGATTACATATTACCAGCAAGTGCTTCTTGGGTTTGTTGAAGATGTGTGTGTTTCTTCCTAATCAGATACTCCAGGAGAAGAAAGCCACCAAGGATTCGAGTTTTGGGTCAAGGTGATTGTGCTGCCAATATACAAAGAACGAGTGAACCAAAGGAATGAAGCCGAGCGAAGTGAGCTGATTGCAACCGATACCACGAATGATAAGTCACATTTGAAGAACAAGTGAGATAATGAATCTTCCTATTGATTGCAAAACATATATCTAGGATCTACGTTAATGTTAAAGCAACAGAGCTTGTCTTTAGTGTTGATGCGGGCATGGATCAAGCACCATTGGAAGAAGATGACACAAGGAAGAAGATGGCATTTTTAGATGCGGGAGAAGGAGAAGCAGCCACCTGGATGGGTAAGGTATTTATAGCAGACTGCGACCGAGAAATTCTTAGATGGGCCTAAATCCCAGTTGTATGAATCATGACAATGTGATAAGCGAGAGGAGTGCAGAATGGCACTAATTGAGAAATTTCATTCACAATTTTAAGCCCAAAAAAAGGAAGAAGGGAAGAAGCCCAATGGGCCGATGCCTATAGCGTTAGCAACAGAAAGGGAATTTGATAGGTTAAGTGAGGATAAGTTTGGAAATAACTAAAAGAAAGGAAGCTGCTCATACCAAATGTCAAACCAAAATAAATAGTTTTTTCCATTTCCAATCTTCACATGAAAGAGCAATTTAAGATGCCGAATGGAGGATAGAACACCAACCCAGAAGGGGGAAGGTCTAGATCCAATCTTTCCAAATAAAGAGCCCTGGTGAAAGGAGGTGCCAGAGCCATTTAGTAAGCAACGCAATATTGAAGGAAGCAAGGTTGATGACCCCAAGGACACCATGATCTTGATGCAAAAAAACTGTTTGTCAATTTATTAATCGTTTGTCTTTAACCCCATTCCATAAGAAAGTACTACAAATGGAATCAATTTTAGCAATAACCCAAGATGGGAGTTTATGGAAGAACATCCAATAAGAGGGAATGGATGAGAGGACCGCTTTGACGAGGACGAGATGACCTACAATTTATAAGGAACTTGCTTTCCTCTGTGCAAGTCTGGATTCAATCTTAGATGTAAGAGGAAGCCAGTCCGACCTGAGGAATTTAGTTGGACGAGGAGGAATACCAAGGTATGTTATTGGGAATGAATCCAGCTTACAGTTCAAACATGCTGCAATATCGAGGCCTAAATTGCTAGAATTACCCAATATAATGACAGAGTTTTCATTGAAATTAATGGAGAGACCCGTCACAAGTTCGAAAGAGTAGAGGAGGACCTTGAAGCAGTGGATATTAGGGGGTAGGGGAAGCAAACAAGAAAGTAACATCCAAAAATTGCAAGTTGGAGATGGATATATTTGAGTTGGGGAGAGAAATAGCAGAGAAATGGTTATTGGAAACAAATAGCCTTACCATCTGGTTAAATACATTTGCTATTATAACAAAGATTAAGGGGGAGAGAGGGTCTCCCTGTCTTAAGCCCCGCCCAGATTTGATCTTACCACCAGTATCACCATTGATGCAGACCGAGGAGAAGCTTGTGTCAAGAATATGTTTGATCCAATGACACCATTTCAGGGGGAAGTTGCGGTGCGACATTAGGGCAAGAATAAATTTCCAATTGACAGAATCAAAGGCCTTAGAGAAATCAAGTTTAAGTAAAACACCAGGTGTTGAATAAAAATGACAGAAGGAGATGACTTCTTGAGTGGCAGCTATACAATCTAGAATGTTTCTTCCAAGTATAAATACATATTGTTCAATATCAATCAAGGATGTTATGACCGATTGAAGCCTATTAGCAAGGACTTTTGTGATAATTTTGAAGGTGGTGTTGAGGAGGCTGATGGGGGCGGAAAGAGGGAAGAGTGTTGGCTCCAGTGATTTTAGGGAGGAGGATAATATTTGTATAGTTCAGCTTGGTAATGAATGAAGAGTTTGATTGAAATTCTGAACACATATCAAGAATATCCGGCTTGATGGTGGGCCAAAAGTATTTAAAAAATGATGGGCCAAAGCCATCCGGCCTAGGGGCTTTATCATTTTCCATGTCCTTCAAGGATTTCCATATTTCATCTTCAGAGAAAGGTTGATCAATATTAATAGGATGAGGATTAGGGTAGAGTATGTTCTAGTCAATCTAAGGTAGCGGAGGGGATGCCTTACCAAGTAATTCACGGTAAAAGTTGGTGAACATATGACAAATTTCATGCGGATCAGTGATGGTGGAGTTATTGTGGATGATTTCAGTTATTAGAGGGCGGTGGCTTTAAGCTACACGATGGAAAAAGGCAGTATTTTTATCTCCTTCCTCAATCCATTTTTCTTTTGAACATTGTTTCCACCCAATTTCTTCTTATTTGATAAGTTTACCTAGTTCAAACTCCAATTTTGTAAGGTTCGGGCTTTCATATTCAGAGAGAGGGCATGATTCTTCGAGGATATTGAGATTTAGGATTGCATCCTGGGTTGACGAAATGTGGTATTTAAGAGAGATCCAATTGTGTTTAGACTAATGATGAATTAGTTTGCGCAAAGAGCTGAGTTTGCAAACCATCCTCGTTGTAGCAGACTACAACTTCGATGGCTGAGACCAAATACGTTTGACAAACTTATCAAAGTAAGCTTCCAACAGCCTGAGTCTTTCAAATCTAAACGGCATTTTGATGGTGTTGCCAGATCCAGAATCTAGCAATAATGGGCAATGATCAGAAATAATTGTAGCTAAACTATTGACTAGGGAAAGAGGATAAAGGTCATCCCAAGATAGGTTAAATAAGAAACTGTCGAGTTTAGCAAAAGAGGGCTCTTCTCTTCTGCTTGACCATGTAAAGAGATGATTGTTTATAGGCGGTTAAATTAGTGAGCATGATTGGATGTAAAGAATTGATTTCAACAGAATCTTGTGAGAAATTGCCCGGATTGTGTTCAGCGGCAATCCTAGTTATATTAAAGTCACCCCCAATAAGCTAAGGGTCGTTGATGTGTTGTGATAAATTTTGGCAGAATTGCCAGATTTCAGCTCTTTCTTGCGAACTAGTTGGTGCATAGACATTAGTAAAAAAAGATGGTGTTTGAATGAAGATAATGAAGGGACATGTGTAGGACCGATGCATGTGTAAGAATTTGACAAAGAGACCATGTGTTTTTTATTCCATGATACAATTAAGCCTCCACGAGTTTCAATAGCATCAATGTGGTTTCACCTAAATAGATGTGGCCAGCACAATCGTCAAATAAAAGACATGGGCGGATTATAAAGCTTAGTTTGTTCTAATAATAAAATATCAATATGATATGGGGAAAGGATTAGATTTACGAAGTGGTTTTTTGAGGGGTCCCCCAACCCTCTGACATTCCAGAAGGCCATCTTCATTGAGAGTGGTTAGTACACTGCAATTCTAGGGTTTGCCTGGTATTATACTATTTATCCTATAGACTAACACCCATGAAATGTGCCAACATTTTATTTAGCACCTTATTAGCAAAAGAAAAAACAATGGTTTCGAAATAACTACCCGATGTGCCTGGAGGAAGTGAATGATCCCTGTTGATTCTGGCACTTCTGCGAATTGCCACCGGTGTAACATGTGGTGACGTAGAGTCATGATGCTCCTGTTGTTCAAATTCCGGATGAGAAGGCATTTGCTGGTGAAGGGGACGGATAAATCGAGATCATCCAATGGGTCCTAACGAGGCACAATGAAGTCATCATTGACTTGATCCAACAAGGCAAGGGAAGTGTCCCGTGGGACTAAATGCTCACTTTGCTCCAAACAGATTTGCAAAGCTGCTTCATCTAACATAGCGTAATATTTGTTGTCTTCTATATGGTCATTATGTTGGGCAATAGTTTGAACAATATAACCTTCATTATCGTAATCCATGAAAAGTAGGAGTGTTTCAGGGTATTTGCATGGATGAGCATGAGCGCATTGATCTATACAGAGCTTTACTGCATGGTTGTTGATATGAACAACATAGGAGCAAGGGGTTATGAATCTTCATAAAATTACATTCTAATATAGAGAAAGTGATGGCCCATGAATGACCCATCAAAGTTATCTTCCTGAATGAAGTAACCCTTCAGTTTCAGAGCTTCATATATTGCTTCTGAGCTATTCCTTAGGAACTCTAGAAAACAGGCTATCTTTGCACAAGTTTCGGGCACCAAAACAGGTTCTGGAGTTTCCTTGAGGGTAGCACTAGGTTGGAGTAGGACGGAGCCTCCTTCCTTGGATAGAATTTTGAGGTGTAGTGCATGGTTTTTAATTGTGGAGTTAGGGGAATTAATTAGGAAAGTGTTGCCAGAGGTATGCTAGATAGGCCATTGATCATAGCCTAGAGCTAGTGTTAGAGTGCGAAGAGATTTTCAATGGTCCAGAGACCATCGATGATGGTGACGGTGACAGTGAGGTAAAGATAGGCATCGACCATTTCAAGAAAGAGAGGGAATTTATGTTTTGAGGAGGGGTTTAGAGAAGGAGAATTTGTTTTGACTGTGAAAGAGAGAGATTTAGCCGTGTAATATGGTTTAAAGGCTGCATTAGCGTAATGATTTCGATTTGAATTGTGAAATGATGGACGGGCCCGCTTTTTCTACAATCTCTAATTATGTATATCGAGTCTGCACGACAGTTGTGCTAAATCTGCTCTCACCTTGGGAGGGAACGACAAGTCAGCTTTCTTACTTTGGAAAAATGCATTGTGCTTATCGGGACAATGCGAGCTTGAGTACCTGAAGAAAGAGAACTTATAGCAAATTGTGTTGTTCCTACAATTTTTTGCCATGTGGCTCTTATGTGCGCAACAAAGACATCGCCATTCAGATTTTATATGGGTAATCATGGCATGGATGGATTTGAACGTTGGGAGTAAGCGACGTTTCTTGATGGGAGGAGGGTTCGGGAGGATCGGAGGTAGTCGAGGTGGTGACGCTACAACCTGAGCATATGACCTTAGTGGTGGTGGCGATAGGTGCTGACGTTGCGATGAAAGTGGAGCATGGAAAGAAGAAGCTATGGCTGGTGGAAGAGATGCCTATGATCAGTGTGATGCTTCTCTAGTATTGTGATCAGCGAGATGATGCTGGCTAGGAACGGAGGAGGAGGGGAGATTGGGCTGGGATGAGTGATGTCTGGAGGGAATATAGTGAATGGGGGGCGGAGGAGGAGGTGGAGATAAGTGAGAAGAGGACGCCATAGTTTTCAGATGTTACCTCTCTTGAATATTTACAATATGCAAACAGCAAGTATTAATGACAGTGAACAAGTATCGATGATACCACTCCTTAATTTTGAACCAAGGTTTACCTTCCTATATAATCCTAAATGACATTGAACAAGTTGCAACAAGTATTGATGATGCCTCTCCTTAAGAAGAAGAAGTGGACATGGCGCAATATGTTAAATAGAATACAAAATATTTACAACATGCAAACGACAAGCAACCAATGACAAACTCAGCTCCTCCTAAAAGAACATTAAGGAGCAACTCATCAATTAAATGATATTCGTTTCTTGGAATGTCAAGGGTATGAATAATCCCCGGCGAATTGGTTATATATTCATACTCCTGCATAAGTTCAAACCAACTCTAGCTGGTTTGGTTGAAACTAAGTTAAGTTAATATAATTTGGATGTGTTCGTCAGACGTCTACCTACTCATTGGCAACATGTGACTAATAACACCACTAGATGTACTGGAAGAATTTTAGCTTTCTGGGATTCAATTTTGTGGAACATTACGAGTGTCCTCCTCAAAACAACACATTACTATGCATGCTTCAAACACTGGTGGCCTGACTTTATGTATTACTATTGTATATGCAAGCCACTCTTTCATTGAAAGATAAGAAATATGGAATCATTTAATTCAAGAATCCTCTACCATTTCAGATGTATGGGCTATCACAGGAGATTTCAAACATGTGTCTTCTTTCCAAGACAAAAATGGTGAGTTACCTATGCCTTTCCAATATGTACATGTATTTACTACATTTTTATCTCGAAGTGGCCTCTCTGAAATTAGATCGATTGCTTTGGACTTCACAAGGAGACGGAAAGGTATTACCACTAACATTGATAAGATATTAGGTAAAACAGTTTGTCTCTCTAAATTTATAAACAATAAGCCTTTACTTTATCATAAATGTCGAGTGATCATAATCCCTTGTTGCTGCATCTTCTTCTTCTTCTGACTCATGCATAGGGCAACCCTTTTAAGTACAAGACTAACTGGCATTTCTGTGATGGGTACTATGACTATGTGTCGGCAGGGCTAGCGGTTGAAACATGGGGATAACCTAGCTACAATTTCTTGGCAAAACACACAGCGTGCAAAAAGAACTGAAACACTGGGACAAGTATAAACCCAAAGAAGATGACCTTTTACACAAGACTAAATCATTGGTTGAGGAGTTGGAGAGGGAGGTAGATCAAAATCCTATGGATTTTGATTTATATGATGCATATATGAAGTCAAAACATAATTTGCATACACAACAGAAGCATAAATTTTGGAATATGAGACAAAAGGCAAAGATTGCCTGGTTGCAGCAAGGTGATTACAACACAAAGTTTTTCCATGCTCGCATGTCTACTAGAAAATTCTCTAACAACATTCACGCACTGATAAATGAGAATGGAGATTTTGTTTTCAAACTTGACGAGATTGAGCTTCAAGCAATTCAATACTTCTCAGATCAATTTAATGGGCCTTACACTTCTGAATCTCCTTCCTTTCAATCAACCTACACAATAAACACAAATGGTCAGCGTGTTCTTTTACGAGATATTACTATGGATGAAATTCGAACTACCTTATTTTCTGTTCACAATGATTCAAGTCTAGGGCCAGATGACATGAATGCTAAATTTTTCAAGACACATTGGGATAGTATTAAACTGGATTTGCTTGCAACAGTGGCTGACATGTTCCAATCGGCAAAATGACTAAAGGAGTGAACCATACTTTTATTATATTGGTACCAAAATCCGATAAACCCACCTCTATTTCTCATTATCGACCCATCGCATGTTGTAACATATATTACAAAGTCTTCAGTAAAGTGTTGTGCAACAGATTTAAACATTTGCTAACATACTTAATATCACAAAACCAGTGCGCTTTCATTTTAGGCAGGTACGTTGGTGACAATATCTTATTGTCTCATGAGATGCTTAGGATCCACAACAAATTGGGCATGGCTAAATTCTATGTTAAGGTGGACCTTAAGAAGGCATACGACTCAATCAATCATGAGTTTATCTGACATATTATGCACATGATGGGATTCCTTGTCCATTTTATCAATGTTGTTTACTAGTGTATTTCAACTCCAACCTTTTCAGTCATGATCCAAGGCAAACCTAAAGGCTACATCACTTCTAACAGGGGGATTCGTCAAGGCGACCCGTTATCTCCTTATTTATTTGCTATCGCAATGGAGTACTTCACTTACTTAATGAACGAAGCTATATGCAACAAACTCTTTCTACCAGCATCAAAGGTCACACCGTTTATAAGTCGTCTTTTCTACGCCGATGACTTAATGGTATTCGGCAAATCTACAATTTTATGTGCTACTACCCTGTAACGATCCAGAATTTTTAACCAATTTAAATTTGAATTTGATATAAAAATATATGGTTAAGAATATTTAATAATTTTGATAAGTTATGTGATAGAATTTACTTGAATTATAAATGAGAATGATTATTAATAAGTATGGATTTATTGATACTATTGTCGTTCGATCGGATTTGTCAAACTATAACATGAATTAGTAGCATTAGAATTAAGTATTGCCCTTAGTTTTCATAGCATTCAAGGGAAAATGCTACCAAAAGTTCACCTTCTCTTCTTAAGACAAGTGTATGGACACTTGTAATTTTGCATGTAAGCTTTCATGCATGCCTTCCATGTGCCCCCTTATGTGTCATCACCTCCATAACTCTCTATTCCTATATAAGGAGACGTTTTCTCCATTTTCTTACCATTCCATTTCCTCCTTTCCACCTTCTTCTTAAAGCTTATGGCCATGGTTTCCATGGCATAAGTTTTCCTCTTTTCCACCAACACCTTGCCAAAGTTCGTCATTCTCCTCCTCCTCCTCTTATAATATATAAAGAGAGATTAGTATATATATTATATATATTTTGATAAAGAAGACGGTGCGCCGAAATACTGTCCGACGGTTCACTCAACTAGGTTCGCCTACCGTGAAGATTGGAAAGCTGTTTGGTGAGAACTCTTTAACCATGGTTTATTATTTAATTAGTAGTTAGAATAATTTAAATATAGTAATGGATTATTAATGGTTAATGATAGTTGATGTTTGTTATGATGGATGATGGATGCGTAGTTTAGAACACACACACTATTAAGCGTTAGTGTTATAACGCTTGTGCACAGTTATGATTTATTTAATCATGTTGATGATGGTTGCTATGGATGTTTAAATAGTTGTTGATGTTGTTTTGCAAACACTATGACACAACAGTTATGGTATCATATTGGTGATCGGTAAATCTCCTTCGTAATTAGAAATAATAGCATTATTGAAATTGAAGGCTAATAATCGGGAAAGACCGTATTCATATATGTGGATAAAATTTTTTAAATGAATAAATTAATACCGGAACATTTTAGGATGACATAGAGGATAGTGTCTAGGCTTGGGTTTGGAAATGAAGTTTCCTGCTCTCCCTGGCTATCCCTAACTGGTCCGACGAATGAGGTGGTTAATTTGAAGTTATTTGAATTTATAAATGAATTGGAATTTGATTTATTAAGTTAAAAGTAAAAGTTGAATTTTGAACCCAAAATAAATTTGGAAAGTCAATGTAAATTACTTTAAATGGTTTACAGAAGTATATAATGGTTTTCTAAGGTATTTTGAAGTATCGAAGAATAATTTTTATTGCGGTCAAAATAGGGCTTTTTGCACAGCGGCAATTAGTGTATTTTAGATGCAAACTTTAAACGCTTATAACTTTTGTAATCTAAATCGGATTTGCATGAAACGAAAAACGTTAGATTTATATTAACAAGGGCTTTAAAATGAGTGAAAGCAGATTTTAATTTTGAGTTATAATTTTTAAGATATGTTTAAAACCGTTTTGGGGAAAGGTCGCTATAAGAGAAGTTATCGACCATAACTATAAATAGCCATTTTTAATGTTTCTAAAATATGGAATTTTTTTGTAAAATCATTATTATTTATGTAAAAGTGTTTTGAATTGTAAAGTTTAAGTTTTGACCAAGATAAATGATATTTGATCAATGTAGTTGAGATAACTATTTTGTGACGCTTTTGTAACACTTTCGAAACACTATTGTAACGCTTTCTTTGAAATAATCTATTTTGAAGTTTTTAAACCACGAACTAAAAGAAATCATTTGTAAATGATTGGTGGAATGTTTTCAAAGGTTCAAAATTATTGGAAATACTTTATATGGGATTCAAATTGATTTATTTAATATTAAAATAAGTTTTTAATAGTTGGATAAGTTTGGAGATAAATCTTCGGATGTTTGATATTAATCCGGTAGATGATGACTCTTACTATTGGAGGAATTTAAAAGGTAGTTCACCGTTATTCCGCTTATAGTGTGAGTTGGATACAGAGATTAATATTAAGTATAAGTGAATGATATTTCTATCCAGATCTAATGTCAAAGGTTTGGATAAATCTTTAAATTAAGATACGAGTTTCCCAATTTGATTGGGATAAGTTGGATAGAAATAATCTTCGGATATTTGGTATGAAATTCTTTGGTGTAAACGTATACTATTTGAGGAATTTGGAAGATATTAGTATATCGTTATTCCACTTATAGTATTCGTTGATCATGAGAATTGATATCAAATATAAGTAGATACAATTTTTGTGTAACTTATGTTCAATATCAATTGATTTGGGTTTTGTCGTGAATCATATCTTCAATAATATCATTCTTGAAACCCCAAGAGATTGAGTTATGGAAATTCATATCGTAATTTGAGGATTCAATCAGATCTTTGATTTGAGAATTTAAAAATAAGGAACTGGAAAGAAAGTATAATCTTTTAGTTAAGATTAAAGAAAGGAATGTTGGAAAATCAATTTAATTGGAAACTATGGTTGAAATGTGGATTAAGGATTTTCAAAGGAAACTGGATTTTGATAACAAGTTATCAAACGGAAAAATAATTAAGGCTTTAAGGCTAAACCATCTTTGATTTAAAGGATGTGTTTTAAAAGAGAGAGGTTAAATATGGATTTCGTAATAATTTGAGAACGGGTTTACAGAAGTTTAATTTTGACAAAATCCAAGACGGAAGGAGATTGGTAGAAAGCCTGTGTGTTCTATAATTGTTTTTTTAATTGTGCCTATTATTTGGAAAGACCGGGATCGGATGTATGTTTGAAAACCATTCCAAGTAATAATACGACGTTATAAAGCAATTGAAGACTTCGAAACCGCCGAGTTACTGGGAGTTTTCGAATCATTAGGGTTGAATGCCAATATCTCGGACTGATCCGTACAACCAAACGAGGAGTGGCACGATATCTGAATGTATTTGGAGATTTTTGGATGATGTTCATTCAGACCTATAACGGACATTTATGGATTGTGTGTCTGACATTGTAATTAACTTCGTAACACTGTTTTATCAATATATATCTGTTTGGTGGCGGAGAATTATTCTCTTGCTTAACACCCTTCTCTAAGACATATGAGCTTAGAGGCTATATATTGGAAATCAGTGATGCGTTGTTAATGGATAATGTGGCATACTTAAGATATGTGGTGAGCTATGGATGATCAAAGCATGGATTATTTAAGCGTAGCTTTGTGTATCGTGACCTCGGCAAGCCTCACAACCCGGTAAATGGCTAAAGCAGGAAAGATGCAGCGAGGTTAAGGGTAGTCATTTCCTTCTAGATAAAAGGTGTACTATGGTATGGAACCTAGGTATTAACCTATGTGGATAACTTCTATTTTTATGGATGTTGATGTTGCGAGGCCTCGGTTTAAAGGTTGGTAACGACCGGGAAGTGATATACTCAGGCGTGCTCTAAGTTACCCAGTTAAGGGGTAACCCGGCTTCGTGTTGGTAGATAGCCCGATTTGGTTCTCGGGGCGTCCCTCTAGAGGCGTACCCATCGGTTTGGTAAGGAAGTTCCTTTGCCTGGTCATTTGTTGGAAATCCAATTTTCCACTAGGAGCCCGTACGGTTTTGATTGTATAGCCTGCTGGTTACCGGCAGGACTGTCAGTATAATGGGATGGGGCATTATGCTGGCCAGGTTTAATACATTTATTTGCGAAAAGGTTTTCCACACTATATAGTAGTAAAAGAGGATTTTCACATATGATTGCATTTTTGGTTATCATAAGGCAAAACTCGCTCATCTGGTGTGCGCTTACATTGTGTGATGTGTGACGAGCTTATGATAGCTTCATTTTTTTCAAAAGGTCGTTGCGGATTTCTATGCACTAGTATCCACATGGAGTAAACCCATTCCGCATTAGCGGCATGGTCTGGAGAATTACCTAACTTTAAAATAAACCCTAAAAATAACTGTTTTGAGTTCTCACACCAGTCCCACGACTGACCTGGAGTTTATTGTTCCCTCACCTAAACTCTGGGTACCCATAATTTTTACACGGGCAGCCTAGTAGTTTGGTTCACAGATTTTGCCTTGGAGTTGGTTGGAGCAGGATTCTGGTTTTAGCTGAAGCTATTATGACTTGGAGCATTCACATTCTTCCGCTGAGTTTAGTATCTTTTCCGCTGTGTAATCGATGTACTCTGATGTATCTCTTGTAACTCTGATGTAATATTATTGTAATGATAATGGAAAAGTTCTTTTTATTTTGTGCAAATGTGTAAGTACCCCTAATAATCCGTCTTTATGAACGGTTTAAGTTGGTTTAATTACCGGTAAAAACCGAGCAAAAAGTCGTGTTGTTACATACCCTCCATTATATCTTTCACAAGTTCAGTTATTACGTAGGACTATCAGTTAATAATTTTAAGACTAAACTTTATTTCAGCAAAACAGTTAACAACTCACATCAAATTCAAGCTTTATTAGGGTTTCAAATTGGTTATTCCATATAAAATGTATAGGTGTTCCACTATCTTCCTCATATTTACGTCATAATGATTGTCAAATGCTCATTAAAAGGGTACAGGACAAATTATAGTGGTGGACGATAAAACTTCTCAACTTTGCAGGAAGGAATGAACTGCTGCTATCAGTGATAACACCTATGGTCTTATACTGGCTGCTTGTCTACCAACTACCAGACTATACTCTTGAATAATTGAAAGCTCTTCGTGTAGATTTTCTTTGGGCGGGTGGAAGTCATAAGGTGGCATTGCATGTCTTATGTCAACCCAAAACAGAAGGAAGCATTGGTTTGAAGCACTTCTGTGACCTCAAGAAAGACACATGCATCAAATTGGTTTGGAATTATCTGACAAATTTATGGGAAAAAATGGATGCACAACAAGTACTGCAGTGGAAAATATTTTCGGAGTATGGCTATTAACAACAATGCATCCTCAACTTGGAAATCAATGTTACGTATTCGAACGACAAGCAAATGATATTTTAACAAAGCTCTTGTAAATAGTGACAATACCTTACTATGGCGTGAGGAGTGGATTCACAGCAGGTGCTTATTGGATATTTTGGGCTTCAACAGATTGCAAGCTGGTGGTGACGGCAGGGAGAAAGTGTCATTATTGTTGCAGCATGGCACTATAACTTCATCTCTTCACCTAGCTACCCGTGATGTTGCGATGCACAATAGGAACATTCAACTCAGATCAGATCGACAGACAGATTTTTATGAATGGATAGATGGCGGCAATTTTACATCTTCAAAGGTAATCCAGAAATCGCGTAAAGTCAGCGAAATCAAACCTTTTTATAACTTCATTCGGCATATAAAGAATTGTATAAGAATGGCGTTTATTGCATATTTGGCATCTATGGAAAGATTGAATACTCGTGATCGACTATCCCTCTTTGGCATTATCTCAGATACCTCATGTGCGCTGTATACTCAAGAAGAAGAGACTTCAATCCACTCATTCTTTGCTTGCCAATACTCACGATATATTTGGGCTTCATTGAAGACAAAGCTTGACCTATTCTTTCCACTACAACCTACTTTAGCAGATGAGATTATTCAAATACATGCTTCGATTCAGGACAAAGACCAGGTCTTTGACATTGCGTATACTACTCTAACGTCTGCAATTTATTACATCTGGAACGAGCACAACCACCGAATATTCGCCAATCAACCATGTGAAGCTTCGACTGTGTTGAGACGTATCAAGACTGAAATTAGGTATCTTGTGAACAATAATGGAAGCAGGGCAAAGAGAACAACAAGGAGTGTGAGGTGTTAGGGAGATAGAAGGTAGAATTATCTGATACTGGCTAAAGCTAAACGATGAAAGGCAAGGAGAGAGAAGCGGGAAATTTAGAGGGTTATGATTTCATTATGTTAATTACGTTATGTACTATATTTCCTATCCATGTACTCTTTTTTTATATTATTTAATAAAAGGAACCAAATTTCCAAAAAAAAATCACATATAACAACGTTATATGAGACGACCCAAACTCTCCCTTACGGGAAAGCCCGGATTGAATTGAGAACCCGACTCATCAGAACGCAAACAATAGAACATTTCGTTGCTATTACAACAATTACACCAGGGTACAAGAATATATCAGAGTATGAATAAATAATATTATACAGCAAAAAAATAATATCAGAGATTAAAATACATAGCAACAGAAATTTAAAATGTATAAATACAATGATAACACAACTGAATGAAATACATGGATACAATGCTTTCCTAATATAGCTCAGCTAAAATCCAGGATCCTATTAAAATAAATATCTGCAAAAACCAAAACTACTAGCTGCCCGTGCATAAAATATGAGCACCCAGAGTTTAGGTAGAAACAATAAACTCCGAGTAAGTCATGGGACTGGCGTGAGAACCAAAAAAATTATTAGCTTGATTTTAAAGTTAGGCAAATCAAGGGACCACGCCGTATAACATGGAACATGTTTACTCCATTGGATTGCCAGTGCATAAATAAAGTAAATCATTTAAATAACGCAATGCTTTTTAGAAAAATGAAGCCATTATAAGACTCAGGTCCCATCATACAATGCAACGCAAGCCGGAGGATAGAGTTTTACCGTATAATGGCCAAATATGCTTGATACGTATAAAACAAAAATATTTTGATATTATTATTATTTTCTAGTCAGTTTAAAACACTTTCAATATAAATGTATCAATCCTAGGCGGCATAGCTACCATATACTCTGTCGCCATACTAGTTTTACAATCAAAACCGAACGATGTCGTATTGGAAATTGAATTTCTGTCATTAACAAAGGCAAAGGATCGTCCTTATCGAATTCGAGACAATCTAGCTTATGTCTCAGGACTCGTACTCAGTCAAGCCCTCAGGATCTTCAGGGTTGGTCCACACTTACTTTAGTGCATTAGTTATTCCTAAACAATACGTATCCCCGCCCTATAGGGCATAAAATCTGGTCAGTATGTCGACCATCATATCCGAGGTACCTCGCTTTCCAACAACCACATAAGTAAAATGTTTGGGCTCCATATCATGACACCACTCCTAACTAGAAAGAAACGCATATTCTCCCCGCAGTCCTTCATCCCGTTTCTAGTTCATACCGGGGTGTGAAGCTCGCGAATTAAAGATATACACAAAGCTGTGCTAATTAAAGCCGTGCTTTGATCATGATCCACAAGGCCCTGCATTTCGATAATAAGCCTTGATCATTTGCATGTAAGCATGCCACACTGATAATTCACGCCATACGACTGATGTCTATCAATATATAACCTCTAAGCTCGTATGTCTCAGAGAAGGGTGTTAAGCAAGAGAATAAATTCTTCGCCACCAAAAAGATATATATTTAATAGAAACCAAAAATCCAATTCTTTTATTCAGTTCCAATTAAATATTAATTAATTGGAAAACTTCACTAAATCTTAATTTAAAGATTTATTCTTTTCTCAACTGGGTTTAAGAATAGTGTTAATCAAGATACCATACACGAAATACCCAAAATCCAATTTGATATTAATATAAGGCTCTGAATAGAAATTATATCTGCTTTATCTTCTATATCAAATTCTGAAACCAACAAATGTCGTATTGGGAATAACGATATATATCTACCGAATTCCTCAATAATATCCGTATAATCACGGAATCTAATATCGAAATATTCCGAAGATTATTTCTATTCAACTCCAATCTAATTCATACATTGGAAATTCTGGTTATATTAAAACCCATTCTCAATCCAATTTATTTATTTAAAAACATTGGGTTATTATTCTATTTATTAATTGGTTCCTTTTGATAAAAATATATTTTTATCTTTTCAAAAATGGAATTTTTCATCCAAAATCCTTCCAAATCATTGATTATGATTTTACACAATTTTTCCATATTTTTAATAATTTTAATAAGGCCTGTACAGTCGGTTTCCAATATCGGCGACCGAACTGCATCCATATCAACCTTTTCCAAAATTGATTTGGACATATCTTAAAATCCAACTGGTAGATTTCAATTCTCTTGTATTTATTGGAAAGCTCTTTTCGATACGAACCCAACGGTTTCGGTTTTAGAAGAATCCGACGGCGGATCTCCCGTAACATCAATTTGAAGTCAATGGTTGAAATTCGCAAACGGTCATTACTCGACGTGTTCTATTCAAGCCATTAATATATATATATATTTATTTATTTATTTATTCGATTTCCATTCAAAATGTATTTATAAAATATTTACAAATTCATTTTAAAATGATTCCTACTTCTATTTCAATTTTAAGTCAAAATTGAATATTCTATATCATTATAATATTAAAATGATAATATTTTCAAAATATCAGATTTTGAAATCACTTTTCGATATTCATTATAAAACGAATAAAATCGATAGAAAACCCCTTTCGTGTTAAAATGGAGTTTAACTACTTAACATGAGTTCACATTTCAATATTTTCGTGTCCATCCAAAATCGGACATCAAAATCACATTTTGATTATTCACTGAATATTATTTTAAAATATTCGTTAATTCTGAACTGGAATCAGACTAATCAATTACCATATAATTTCAGTTATATGGTTTCATACATTGCATGTATGCAACAATAATGATAAACAATCATTAAAAATTCATACAACATCCAGAGTGCATTTTACAACTGCATAAGCATTAAAATAAATAAATAAAGCTTATACAGTCTATCAACCCATTGATTGACATACCACAAATTATCGGGATCAGTGTATGTCAAATATCATCCCAATACCTATGTGGGGTTCTCAAACAACAAATACTGATTATTATTTGTGCAGTTGAGCGATGTGTAAAATTTATCGTTCCAATCAATATCAGTTAAATAGGTGTACATAAACAAGCTGTCCAACTTGTAAATGAATATTTATTTCAATTCCTTTCCATGATAATTTTATATAAATAATTTTATATATACACCAATATCAATCAGTGACAATCCCAATCACAATCCAACCAAACAATCAACCACGGTTTGTATAAAAAAAATATAGTGTCAGGAGCTACTAAGCCCCGTCTGCAACCTATTATTAATAACTGTAAAATAATTTGAGTGAGAGAGAGTTTTCACTATCGGTTTCCACTCCGTCATTCTTTATTGGACGGTTTCGATTTAAATCTTCTCTAAATTCTAACAAGCTCCAAATTTGACCTAGTTAGTCTTGTTGTGAAGCTATCATCCCCATGATAACAACGGATCATGTTTCCCGCGATTTCCACACTGTATGAGAGAGATACGATTTTATAAACGTTAACGACAATTTGAATTAATTAATATAATAATTAATTAAATTAAAAATAACCTTCATCCTCTTTAAAACTTCAGGTCGCACGTTCAAACTATGGTTCCAAACTAGGGCTCGATTTTTCACGTCGTACGAGACGCTGGAGCTCGATCAGGTGGCACCACGTGAAGCGCCGCCGAGAGCCGCAACTGCACCACGAACCACGACCAACTTGGTGGCCTGAGGGTGTCGGAATCGGCCTCGAAGCGGTGGCTATTCGAGCCGTGATTTCTCGAGATTTACACAACGAAAATCCACTTACTTGTATGGATTTGAAGATCGTTCGAAGCACTTGGATTTTCCCTCAAGAAGTTCTTGATTTCATTGAACGGATCAAAAGTTATGGAGGAGAGAAGGTCGGAGCTTTTTCTGCCGTTATCGGGTTTGAGCGGCGCGGTTTTCTCGAGAAAATAAAATTAGGCTTAGAAAAAAATCTGATTGGTTGGTATTTATATTTAAATTATTTTATGTTCCAAAAATGTCTGTTTATTGATACGAACTCCAAATCAAACCCAACGACTGTCGCCCCTACCTTAAATACCCCCATTTCAGACACAATGGAATATGTTTCGTAAGTTAATTTGACTGTTCGATCATTTTTTCTTTAAATTAAAATATAAATCAATATATATTGAATTTAAATATACATTTTAATTTACCGGCGCCACCTACTAACTCCAAAAATTGCAGAAAAATAAATCTAGCTATGGTTTGACTATACAGTCCTAACAAAACTAATTTCATCGAATTTGGAGACCATTTGAAAAATGGCCATTTTCTGGTCGATCCAATCCAAATTGAAACTATCAAAACACATTTAAATTTACCGCGCTCACATATTAAATCCAAAAATTATGAAATTTGAAATCTAGCAATAATTTGACATTGTGGATCCAATAAAAGTGGTTTCGTCGAAAACGGAGGTCGTTTGCAAAATGACTATTTTTAAGGGCTATATATAATTTAAAAAGTGAAAATAAGGCCCAGGTCCCTAAAGCTTATTGAAATACACGCCACATTCCTGTTATGTTTCATTTTTAATCCCTCCCCCTATTTCCACTTGCGCATCCTCCTTTCCAGGGACTTCCGCCTTCCCACTTCAAACACCACGCCTTCTACATATTTCTGGCCAAAAGAAGTGCACTACCAAGTAAAAAAAAATCTCTAAAATATGGAAATAATCCAAAAAAAAAAGTTGCATTTATGTATGCAACTATTGCCTATAGTTTCATACATATGTGCAACTTTTTGGATACACATGCACATATGTACGCACGCCTCTTTAATAACTACATACATATATGCAGTTTTCCTGTATAACTGCATACATGTGTGCATATATGACAAAATATGTGCAAAACTGAAAAAGTTGCACGTACGTATGCTATTTTCAAATAAATTCATGGGAAAATGCATGTATTTACAATATATGCATACATGTATGCGTTTATAATGCAGGTTTGAAGCAGAATTGAAACAGATGCATACATGTATGCAACTAATTGAATTATATGCATCTTTTGATGCATTTTACTGCATGTCAATGTTTTTGTTTAATTTTTGATTTTGACGTTGTTTTTGATATTTTTTCACCTGAATTTTTTCATGATTAATTGTTTCTATTAATTACGAATTTATGTGATTTTTTTAATATTTTATTTTTATTTTTTTAGTGTATTTTCGAAAAATAGGGACTAAATTTAAAATAAGTTTATGACCGGACCTGAGCCTATTTTAAAACGTTAATAGGGACCTGTAAAAAACGCACCCATTTAAAAATATATATAAATTCCATAGTGACTATTTTAAATTTTAAACTGGACATAACTTTTAATTTATAAAGTGAAATCTCAATTTCTCACATTCATTAGAAAGATATTATTAAACAGATTCAAATGTTTCTGGTTGTACTTTAATTCGATTTATATTGAATTATGTATATTCAGTTGAAAAATCGAATTTTTAAACTACTGCGCCGTTTCAGGCTCGTTTTATATTTAAAGTAAATATATACGTTCTAACTTCGATTTAAATAAATTTTAAATCGTTATTATTTAAAATAAATCATTTTAAATTCTTAATATCCATTAAAATAGCAAAAATATTTTTCTAAAATTGGTTTAGAAATTTCGGGTTATTCGTCCTCGAAAAGGAACGGAGCTGAAAGTTGTTTAACTAACCAACTCAACTTTCAATCTGGCAATTATACTTCAACTTTTTAGTTTCTAAGAATTTTCTAATTTCTCTAAAATTTGGCTAACGCCTTAAATTTTTGAAAAAAATCGCCATAACCTTCTTTGTACGGGTTGATCGGTAAAACCACAACTGGCCTCACAGGGCCCTATTCAATCCAAAAGAAAAAGGAAAAGCCAAGCGGCTTGCCCATAGGCTCATAAAATCATCAAACCTAATGAATATAGTAAACATGTACCTATTTGTCGGGCATACAATTTTATTCCTCTTATTAGCTTCCATGCTATGGCATGTTCATTATAAACACATGTACATATATGCAATTCCAATAATTTCAATTCAATTCAATATTTGATTCGATTTGGTTAAATTTACCTCTCATTCTCTTATTGGTTAAATTAATTATCATTCAACACAACCAGCAATCAATTAGTTGGTTAACTTTTCAAATATATATAACTTTTATATATTCAAAGATCATATTTTTAGTGCCAAATCACAAACAGTAGATTCTAACTATGTTTTGGTTCTCACACTAGTCGATTGGAAATATATAGATATCCCACTTTCGAAGCTCGAACATAGATACTGGTGATGGCATGTAAATCACCGGAATCATCCCCTGGCGACTAGAGTGTGATTCTGTATCTACCCAGTATACTTGAGACTTCGTATACACGTCAACTAGCCAGACATATGTTCAAAATCTTCTTGTACACGACAGTCCAAATTCAAAGTAAAATAAAATACTCAAATACGTATAACAAGATACAATTTTCAAAATCTAATTTGATTTTAAAAATAACACTCTTCCAACTCATTCTAGGATACTACTGATCCTATCTCTAACGGTTTATTATCATAGGATATTACTAATCCTATCTCCGATGAATTCTTTCGTTTGGTTCTGATGTGTCTTGTTATCTAGCTTTGTAAACCAAAGCTCCGATACCAAACTGAGACGACCCAAACTCTCCCTTACGGGAAAGCCCAGATCGAATTGAGAACACGACTCATCAGAACGCAAACAACAGAACATTTTATTGTTATTACAACAATTACATCAGGGTACAAGAATATATCAGAGTATGAATATATGATTTTAAACAGCGGAAAAATAATATCAGAGATTAAAATACATAGCAACGGGAATTTAAAATGTATAAATACAATGACTAACACAACTGAATGAAATACACGGATACAAAGCTTTCCAAATATAGCTCCAGCTTAAATCCAGGATCCTATTAAAACAAATATCTACAAAAACCAAAACTATTAGCTGCCCGTGCGGAAACTATGGGCACCCAGAGTTTATGTAGAAACAATAAACTCTGAGTCAGTCATGGGACTGGTGTGAGAACTAAAAAAATTATTAACTTGATTTTAAAGTTAGGTAAATCAAAGGACCATGCCGTATAAAACGGAACAGGTTTACTCCACTAGATTGCTAGTGCATAAATAAAGTAAATCATTTAAATAACGCAAAGCTTTTCAGAAAAATGAAGCAATTATAAGACTCAGGTCCCATCACACAATGCAACAAAAGCCGGAGGATAGAGTTTTACCTTATAATAGCCAAATATGTTTGATACATATGAAACAAAAATCATTTGATATTATTATTAGTGTCTGTTCAGTTTAAAACACTTTCAATATAAATGTATCAATCCTAGGCGACATAGCTACCATATACTATGTTGCCATACTAGTTTTACAATCAAAACCGAACGATGTAGTATTGGAAATTGGATTTCTGCCATGAACCAAGGCAAGGGATCGTCCTTGCCGAATTCGAGACAATCTAGCCCATGTCTCAGGACTCATACTCAGTCGAGCCCCTAGGATCTTCAGGGTCAGTCCACACTTACTTTAGTGGATTAGTTATTCCTAAACCATATGTTTCCCCGCCCCATGAGGCCTAAAATCTGGTCAGTATGTCGACCATCATATCCGAGGTACTTCGCTTTCTAACAACCACATAAGTAAAATGTCTGGGCTCCATACCATGACACCATTCCTAGCTAGAAAGAAATGCATGTTCTCCCCGCAGTCCTTTATCCTGTTTCTGGTTCATACCGAGGTGTAAAGATCGCGAATTAACGCTATACACAAAGTTGTGATAATTAAAGTTGTGCTCTGGTCATCCACAAGGCCTTGCTTTTCAATAATAAGCCGTGATCATTTGCATCTTAACATGTCACACTGACAATTCACGCCCTACGACTGATGTCTATCAATATATAACCTCTAAGCTTATATATCTCAAAGAAGGGTGTTAAGCAAGAGAATAAATTCTCCGCCAACAAACTGATATATATTTAATAGAAATCAATCAACACAGAATGAAATCCAATGTCAGACACACATCCATTTACAAGTCCGTTCTTGGTCTGAACGAAACCGGAGGCACCTTATTCCTCATCCTGTATGTCCAATACAAGAGAGAGGCCCTTGCATATCCGAACAATCAACAAGTACATCCGGACGACTACCACTGTAGACCCTTTAAGGTAGCTACTCCAATCATGGGCATCAGTAGCAACCCACTCATTCAGTGTGGAGATCGTCGGCCTTGCATCGTCTTCAATCTCTTTGACTATTAGTCATCGTATCAATTATTCAGAATGGGTTAAACTCGATATTTCCGAATAACTCGCGTATCTTATAATCAAGTGTTATATCAACACAACATATGCCTTATTCCAATCCACAATATTCTTTTATTCGTATTTCTTTATTCTGGAAAGGTTCTCAGTAATCTAATCAAAGATTATCACTTTTAAACACACTGTTTAATCCATTTCTTTGTAAATCATTTCAAAAAAATTTATAGTATCTTTTCACAGTTTAAACCAAATTATGGTTTATCAAACTAGTCGGTATTAGTGCCTTACCGAAGTAATCATTCATTTTATTATCCCATCCCAACCTATTCATCCCATGGAGCAAAACTGGTAGTACTCTAGATCTAACACCACTTTGTTATCGGTAAATTCAGTTACCATTTCACGTTCAAATCTAATTAAAGATTTAACTATCACATGAAGTAAAACTGGTGATACTCCATTCTCGAACACTTCTCAAATGGGGCAAATTTAGTCACCACATTAACACTTCAATATAATTAAAGATTTATTAAAACTCCACTTAGTTTTAATCTTCAAAAATCATTATTTAATGATTATTCAAATTTAGGAAATAAATCCTGTCTTTACTGGGTTAAAGAACCAATTTCATTTAAAACATCATCCACGATAAACCCAAAATCATCTTCCATCAAAATGGAATCTTCACGGAAATCATAACAGGGTATAATCGATATAAATTTCCGTATCAAATCAATACTATAAATGGAATAATGGCAAAACCTTTTAAATTCCATATATAGTAACGGTCTTCCTTTACAGAAGCTCATCTCGATTATTACCAAATCGAATTCCATTCAATTCCAATTTAATATATTGAATTGGAAATCTTTACTTTGGAGAATTCCATTAATCTTAATTAAAAGATTATAAATTCCAAATCATATTCTTCACTGTTAATTGGGTTAAAGAACAAATGTTATTTAAAACACCGTTCGCGATAAACCCAAAAACCCAATTCTTTTATTCAATTCCAATTAAGTATTAATTAATTGGAAAACTTCACTAAATCTTAATTTAAAGATTTATTCTTTTCTCAATTGGGTTTAAGAACAGTGTTAATCAAGATACCATTCACGAAAAACCCAAAATCCAATTTGATATTAATATAAGGCTCTGAATAGAAATTATATCGGCTTATATTCTATATCAAATTCTGAAACCAACAAATGTCGTATTGGGAATAACGATATATGTATCTTCCGAATTCCTCAATAATATCCGTATAATCACGGAATCTAATATTGAAATATTCCGAAGATTATTTCTATGCAACTCCAATCTAATTCATATATTGGAAATTCTGGTTATATTAAAACACATTCTCAATCCAATTTATTTACTTAAAAACACTGGGTTATTATTCTATTTATTAGTTGGTTCCTTTTGATAAAAATATATTTTTATCTTATCAAAAATGGAATTTTTCATCCAAAATCCTTCCAAATCATTGATTATTTTACACAATTTTTCCATATTTTTAATAATTTTAATAAGGCCCGTACAGTCGGTTTCCAATATCGGCCATCGAACTGCATCCATAGCGACCTTTCCCAAAACTGTTTTGGACATATCTTAAAATCCAACCATTAGATTTCAAATCTCTAGCATTCATTGGAAAGATTTTTCCGATATGAACCCAATGGTTTCAGTTTTAGGAGAACCCGACGGTCGGATCTCCCGTGACATCAATTTGAGTCAATGGTTGAAATTCGCGAACGATCGCTGCGCGGCGCGTTCTATTCACTCCATTAATATATGTATATATATATATATATACAGTTGATTTCCATCCAAAACGTATTTATAAAATATTTACAAATTCATTTTAAAATGATTCCCACTTCTATTTCAATTTTAAGTCAAAATTGAATATTTTATATTATTATAATATTAAAATGATAATATTTTCCAAATAATAGATTTTGAAATCACTTTTCGATATTCATTATAAAATGAATAAATCGACAGAAAATCTCGTTCGTGTTAAAATGACGGTTGACTATTTAACACGGCTTCACATTTCAATATTTTCGTGTCCATCCAAAATCAGACATCAAAATCACATTTTGATTATTCACTGAGTATTATTTTAAAATATTCTTTAATTCTGAACTGGAATCTGACTCAATCATTTACTATAAAATTTCAGTTATATGGATCTCATATATCGCATGTATACAACAATAATGATAAACAATTATTAAAAATTCATACAACATCTAGAGTGCATTTTACAACTGTATAAGCATTAAAATAAATAAATAACGCTTATATAGTCTGTCAACCCATCGATTGATCTACCACTAATTATTGAGATCTGTGTATGACAAATATCATCCCAATACTCGTGTGGGGTTTTCAAACAACAAATACTGACTATTATTTGTGTAGTTGGGTGATGTGTAAAATTTATCATCCCAATCATTATCATTTAAATAGGTGTACATAAACAAGCCGCCCGACTTGTAAATAAATATTATTTCAATTGCTTTCCATAATAATTTTATATACATTTTATATAAATAATTTTATATATACGCCAATATAAATCAATGACAATCCCAATCTCAATCCAAACAAATAATCAACTGTGGTTTGTGCACAAAAAAATAGTGTCAGGAGCTACTAAGCCCCGTCTGCAACCTATTATATAATAACTGTAAAATAATTTGAGTAAGAGAGAGTTCTCACTGTCGGTTTCCACTCCGTCATTCTTTATTGGACGGTTTGGATTTAAATATGACCTAAATTCTAACAAGCTCCAAATTTGACCCAGTTAGTCTGGTTGTGAAGCTCTCAACGCCACGATCACAACGGATCTTGTTTCACACAATTTCAACACCGTATGAGAGAGATACGATTTTATAAACATTAATGATAATTTGAATTAATTAATATAATAATTAATTAAATTAAAAATAACCTTCTTCCTCTTTAAAACTTCAGGCCGCACGTTCAAACTATGGTTCCAAACTAGGGCTCGATTTTTCACGCCGTACGAGACGCTGGAGCTCGATCAGGCCGCACCACGTAAAGCGCCGCCGAGAGCCGCCCCTACACCATGAACCACGACCAACTCGGTGTCTTGAAGATGCCGAAATCCGCCTCGAAGAGGCGGCTGTTCGAGCCGTGATTTCTCGAGATTTACACAACGGAAATCCACCTTATTTATATGGATTGAAGATCGTTCAAAGCACTTGGATTTTCCCTCAAGAAGTTCTTGATTTCATTGAACGGTTCAAAAGTTATGGAGGAGAGAAGGTGGGATCTTTTTCCGTCGTTATCGGGTTTGAGCGGCGCGGTTTTCTCGAGAAAATAAAATTAGGTTTAGAAAAAATCTGATTGGTTGGTATTTATATTTAAATTATTTTATATTCCAAAAATGTCTGTTTATTGATACAAACTCCAATTCAATCCCAATGACAAATACACCCATTCCGGACATAATAGAATATGTTTCGTAAGCCAATTCGACTGTTTCGATCAATTTTTCTTTAAATTAAAATATAAATCAATATATATTAAATTTAAATGTACATTTTAATTTACCGGGGCCACATACTGACTCCGAAAATTCTAGAAAAATAAATCTAGCTATGTTTTGACGATACGGTCCTAACAAAACTAATTTTGTCGAATTTGGAGACCGTTGAAAAATGGCCATTGTTTGGTTGATCCAATTCAAACTGAAACTGTCAAAACACATTCAAATTTACCGCGCTCACATATTAAATCCAAAAATTATGAAATTTGAAACCTAGCAATAATTTGAGATTCTGGATCCAACAAAAGTGATTTCATCGAAAACAGAGGTCGATTGCAAAATGGCTATTTTTAAAGGCTATATATAATTTAAAAATATATAAATTCCATAGTGATTATTTTAACTTTTAAACTGGACATAACTTTTAATTTATAAAGTGAAATCTCAATTTCTCACATTTAAACAATCAGTTTATCAATATAAACTTCGGTAATAAAACCAAAATGAATTCATATATTGACTCAGCTTATTAACCAAGGTCAAGTTTAATATAAATACGAACTAACACATTTAGTCACCATGGATGTTCAATCCTAAAGATCTATTTAATGGATTAAATAGAACCAGGCATATCTTAATGATTGTACGTAATAAAAGGATTCAACCTTTAAAAAACCATTCTAATCTGTATAATCAATCCTAAATAACAATTTGACAAAATTGAACTCATTGATATCTGAACCATAACATGAACTGTTACGATTGCCTTCAACATGAGTTTCGATTCGGAAGCAAACCCAGAATTTCATTCTTATCATTATAATTAATCCATTTGATTGGATTAACAGAATGCAAATTAGAGTCAACATTGATATCCAATATTAAATTTTAAATTGCTTTCAAATTTAAATCAAACACAAAGATCTTGTTCTGTTTGAAACAATTTACATCAGAACAAAATATGTTTTCAAATCTTTAATTGATAGTATCAGTGTTCTCAACACATAGTCCTTCATAAAACATAATTAAGTAAAGCAACTAAATCATTGTTCCAGATCTAAGTTCAAATATATTTACCAATCAAACATTTTGATTACGAATTCAATACTGTTTATCATATAAACGGATTAATACAGAGTTTTATGTCAAATCCATGTATTCAAGCTTCAATAATCTGAAATCCAGTATTCTTCGAATAGAATTAATATCTGATATTGATTCAGATTTGAATGAAATCCTTTTATTTCATAAATAATTTCATCCATCTGACTTAATCAAACATCAAAGAATCTAATTCACAAATTTTATATGCAATACAATCGATTAATCAGGTATTCAAACAAGTACAAACCAAAATCAGAATTTGAAAGTCCAATGAATATGCACAGAATCACAAAATAAATCTGCAGTCAATTCTTAGATTTTGGTTTAAATCGAAAATCCTAAATCACCAATCCAGATTCAATAATCAAGTGATTCACCCATAATTCCAATTAAACTCAATCTATTAATCTCGTAAATCCTCTACTCTGATACCATTGTTAGTAAATTTAGGGTTTCAAAAGAGGATTTTGCAGCGGATTACAAAAAAACCTAAATGGATCTATTACGAGAAACAATAAATCAAGAACCGAATCATACCTAGGGTTTTAAGCTTCCAGATTCATAGATGAATCTGTGTTGAATCGAACCACATAGCACAACGATTTGCCGCGCCTCTATATGTATCCACTTGAATGTTTACTTCTTCGATCCGAATTGAAGAAGAAAGAAGGAGATGCGTTGCCAACCGCCATGAATGATTTTCTAGGGTTAAGGAATAATATCTGATATATATATATATTTTTTGGTCGGTCCATCTTTATTTTGATCCCTATATCCTTATATATGGTATTGCCTAGTGTTAAGAATTAAAAGGGAAATCAAAATATCCCCTTTAAATCTAGGCTTTGACCGAAGAATATGAATCATCCAAATACCGATTCAAACTCCAAATAAAATATCAACAAATTGATGTTTTATTTATCTAGAAAACAGTTTTTCCTTCGTAACAATCAATTGTGTGACCCTATAGGTTATTACAACGTTGGCAATGGTTTTTAAATCATATTTAAAAACCATAAACAGTGATTGGCATCTAGCAATGCGTAGCTGCTACCCAAGTTATAATAAAATTATTGATTCGATACAACCTTTCCATGACCAGTGTATCAATGCAATATAATCCTTTTAACTGATATATCCAGGATTAAACCAGAGGCATGGATCATATCATCCTCATTATAATTTAATTCATATTTCTTGATCGATGAGTAAACTGTTTAAAACAAATCAATATTTGAGCACGGCCATGCATTTCACAGTCTCACACAATCAAGAGGCCCATGGATATCACAACGAATATATCATAGGGTTAAATTCCATCTAGATCATTCATAATTTTCATTCGATTTGAGATATATCCAGTAATCACCATTATCATTACTCTGTTACGAAATAACTTTAGATGATATCAAAACACAAATATCCTCGAATAAAATTATAATGATTTCAGGTCTAAGGGCCATTACATCACTGTCTCTATGAGAACAACTTATGATACTGTTGATTATATTCCATGTAGTTATCTCATGGTGGGTCAGCCCAATACGCTATTCTCCAATACGTATTTATATCTTGACTTTAATATCACGTATATTAATGATCGATGAGATCTGATCATCAGTCAATCAATATACTAGTCTCAACGCTTTATTGTTGTCCTATATAAACAATAAAACTCGACTAGGGACATTTAAGAATTATAATACTTATCACATTATATAATCTCAAGTTCAGTCTTACTCGAACTATATAATTCCATATTATTATTCTAAGGACTTCTATTAAATTATTATTTATATTACGCAGTAAATATAATATAATAGAATATTTTTATTCCAAATAAAACAATAACGTTATTAATCACATCAAATGGATTGCCTCTAGGGCATAAACTCTAACAGACATCACTTTTGGCAAGATGGCAACACATGTTCATTTCTCTACGGTCCTTTACCCCGTTTTTGGTTCATACCGTGATGTGAATCTCGCAAATTAAGGTTATACAAAAAGCTATGCTATATCAAAGCGGTGCTTTCATTATCAACCACAAATCTCTGCTTTTCAACAAAAGCTTTGGTCCATTCATCTCAGCATGTCACATTATTAATCCATACCATGCCATTGATATCTAGCAATATATAACCTCTAAGCTCGTACGTCTCCGAGAAGGGTGTTAAGCAAGAGAATAAATTCTCCACCACCAAACAGATATATATTTAGCAGAGATCAACAAATACAACACAAAATACAATGTCAGACATACAATCCATTTGCAAGTCCGTTCTAGGTTTGAACGAAACCGGAGGCACCTTATTCCTCGTTCCATATGTCTAATATAGGAGAGAGGCCCTCGCATATCCGGTTGATCTCCAAGTACGTCTGGACGACCACCTCTTATAACCTTATCTTGGGTGTATAGCCCAATCGAGACATCGATAATCATCCTAGCGATATGAAGATCTTCGATCTTCAACCACCGTCTTCAAATCTTTGAATTTTAATCGTCATATTAGTTATTCAGAATGGGTTAAACCCGATCTTTCCGAATAACTCGCGCATCTTATAATCAAGCGATATAAAAACACATCATACGCCTCATTCCAATCCAGAATATTCTTTTATTCAAATATTCTTTATCTTTGGGAAAGGTTCCCATTAATTTTATCAAAGATTATCTCTTTTAAACTTAATGTTTAATCCATTCCTTGGAAATCATTTCAAAAGATTTTATAATATCTTTTCACCATATAAACAAGATTAAGGTTTATAAAACTAGTCGGGGTTATCGAGTCTTACCGAGGTAATCATTCATTTTATTATCCCAATCCTAACCTATTCATCCCATGGAACAAAACTGGTAATACTCCATATCTAACATCTATTGTGTTATTGGTAAATTTAATTACCAATTAACGCTCCAAATCTAATTAAATATTTGACTATCGCATGGAGTAAAACTGGTGGTACTCCATCTCGTACGTGTTTGGTAAATTTAATTACCTCCTTTTCATTTTAGTCTAATTGAAGATTCATTAAAACTGCACTTAGTTTTAATCTCAAAAATCATTACTTAACGATTACCCAAGTTTTAGGAAATTAATCCTGCTTTTAACTGGGTTAAAGAACAAATGTCATTAAAAATACCGTTCATGATAAACCCAAAATCATCTTCCATTAATTTGTAATTTTCACGGAAATTCAATCAGTACATAATTGATATCCATTTTAATATCAGACTAACACTATAAGTGGAATAACGACAAAGCCTTTTAAATTCCATAAATAGCAACGATCTTCCTTAAAAGAAGCTCATCTCGATTATTATTAAATGAATTCCACTCAATTTCAATTTAGTTTATTTAAAATGAAAAACTTCTCTTTGGAATAATTTCCATTAAATCTTAATTAAAATATTTATAAATTCTAAATCATAGGTTCACTGTTAATTGGGTTTAAGAACTAATGTTATTTAAAACATCGTTCACAATGAACCCAAGATCAACTTCCATTTAATTCCAATTATATTTTTCAATTGGAAAACTTCATTAATCTTAATTAAAATATTTATTTGCTTCTCAACTGGGTTTAAGAACAGTATTATTAAAGATACCATTCACAACAAACCCAAAATTTAATTTGATATCAAATATAAGCCTCTGAATAGAAATCATATTGGCTTATATTCAACATCAAATTCTGAAACCAACAGATATTGTGTTGGGAATAATGATATCTATATCTTCCAAATTCATATCATTGATATCCGTATAATCACGGAATCCAATATCGAAATATCCGAAGATAATTTCCATTCAATTCCCATCCAATTTATATATATTGGAAAATTCTGGTTATTTCAAAACCATTTCAATTCCTTTCATTTCGTCGCTCAAGTTGATAAACAACTTATTCAGATAAAAAATATCGTTTTTCTTTATAACTTGGAATATTTCATCCAAAATCTTTACAAATCATTTATTACGATAACTTTTCCCTAGTTTTAATCATTTAAAAATAGTCCCTTTTAGTTAAATGAAGTTTCAGGTCATATAACTGCAGTGGCGCTGTTTTTATTTAAATTTGAATTGAAATTTGAATTGAAATCTAACCGTTAGATTTCAAATCTCTTATTATCATTTGAATGATCTTTTCAATACAAATCCAATGGTTTCAGTTTTAGGAGAATCTGACTATCGGATCTCTCGATTCGTTTATTCAGAGTTACGGGTTGAACTTTGTGAATTGTCGTTGCGCGATGCGTCCAATTCAAGCCCGAATCGATTTATAGTCAAAATATAAAATTTAATATGCTTCCAAAATAATTTATAAATATTATAAATTATTCACAACTACCATTTGAAATCTTATTCCAATCTTTACCTTTCAAAATCAAATATCTTCATATTAAACCATTATATTATATAATAGATTTCATCAATTTCCATTCAAAACATAATTTATAAAATATATATAAATTCGTTTAAAAACGATTTCAACTTCCACTTCAATTTAAACCAAAATTGAACATCCCATATTATTATAATATTACAATAATACTATTTCCAAAATACTAGATTTTGAAATCCAATTTTCTCGATATTCATTATAAAAATGAATATAATTGATAGAAAAGTCCGTTCGAGTTAAAACATCGTTTATTTACTTAACTCGACTTCATATTTTGAAATTACTATTTATTTCAAAATAAAATTGAATAAGCCATGATTAAATGAAAATTAATTCAAATTAATTTGTTTCAATATTTTCGTGTCCATCCAGAATCGGACATCAAAATCAAACTTTGATTCTTCTCGTAAGCTTCGTGCTCTTCTCGTAAGTTGCATCTTCTTCCAGTAGAAATATGTCTGCTTCAAGGTAGAATTCGCCGAGATCTTGTGGTAGGTCTCGGTACAAAGATTTTTCGAACCCCGAGTTGTCCAGTTAACCAGATATTGTTGCCATCAGTACCACAGGTTGTTCAGGTCAATACCGATGCTGCTGCAACGTTGAATCTTTCCAGAAATGAGCGCAGAGTTTCTTTGGGCCTCTGCTTGATTGTAGTGAGTGACATGACATTCTTGGGTCGTGCAACGTGGACCCAAAATTGCTCGATAAAGCAAGCAACCAAGAGGTTCCAACTATTGATCGATTCAGATTCCAACTGCCGAATCCACATGATAGCTATATCAGTTAGAAAGAGGGGGGAACATTTTACCATTACATTTCCCGATGCTGAGTGAACCTCCATATGTCATTTGTAGCGCATCAGATGCACGGTAGGATCTGTCCTACCGTTGTATGGTTCCAGAACTGGAAGTTTGAAATCTGGAGGATTACGGGAATTCTTGATTCCCATGTGAACGGATTGTGATTCATGTCGTCCATGTCATTCTGATAGTTGCTTCCTCTTGAGAGGCATTTAATGAGATTGGTGAGTCGGTGCCTTCAAAATTGTTGCAAGTTGCTAAGGTCGGAACTGGTGCCCCCTGCGTTGCCTTCAGGAGAGTGATGTGGCACAGGTACGTGATCTAGTTCAGATCGATGGTGTGCGAATCAGAGGGTCCGAACCGACCCGAACCCGGTTCTCTGTTCCAAGTCACATTAGGTTGTTGTTGAGCTGAAGTTGGTGGTGCCTAAGTGTCCATCCGAATCGGAGCGGATGTTGGTCGTGCTCGACCTGAGCTTGTGTTTCCATCCAAAACATCGAGCGATGCACGCTGATCATTCCTAGAAAGGAGGCGAGTGCCCCCAGCTCCAACAGGTTCTGTGGTTCGGATCGGATCCGACCCGGTCGGGGTTGCACCCTACCTCCATTTGCTCTTTGGCTCGGGTGTATGCCGATCTGACCCGGTTAGTGGAATCATCTCGAGCTGCTTCCGTTCCGTTTCCAGCGAGTTGAATGTTGTTGCTCCGGCTGTCATCCGTTCGAGCGAAGAACTCGTCTATCGTATTTTGTTGTTTTTGAAGAGGCTCGTCTTGCCTTGCCATGTGAGTTCTCAATTCAGTGAGAACGTCATCCATTTCATCTCTAGTCAAGTATGCTGATGGATTTCCATGAGAGGAAGCCTCCTGGCTTGCCTCGTTCCTTGCACCTTCAGTGCCAACATCCTCAGAACGAGAGAAGGTTCCGTCTTTCTTTCTTTTTTCCATTTATCCAACAGCCAAGCAATCTGATTCCTTTTCAAGCCAGAAATTGAAGTAGTATCATGTGCCTCCGTCCTAGCATGCAAAAATGTTAGACCAAAATTTGGTACTAACACCAAAATGTAAATTACAGATCACAGAATGCAAGAAATAACAAAATCAGAGGGAATGCACGATTTTTTATAGTGGTTTGGCTGTAGATGTAGCCTACGTTCACTTTATAATCTTATCTATATACTGACAGGTTACAAGAATCAGCTACATGCAGGCACACAATCTGTGTATTTAATGAAATTACAAGAGTTTATACACGTACTCCACGTGTTAATTGTATAGAAAAGAGAAGAATTTGGATGTAGGAAGGTGCAAAGTCCTTATACTCAATCGTGGTGGAAGCCGTGTAGAAGAATGGCAAAAAGATCTCTTGAAAATCCTTCAAATGGTGTATTCATAGGTGTAGGCGGATTCTGGATCGGATGCCACATGGTGGGCATCCCTTTGATCTCGAAATATCATGGACAACGTGGAGAAAGCCTCTCCAAGTCGTGGAATGCCATGTGTGAATCGATCCATGCGAATAGGAGGCGGTTATGCTATGAGAATCGGTCAACATATAAGTTGTACAAAACTCACCCCAGGCGGGTCGGGTCGATGCCTCCAAACCAAACCGAACCAATGCCTCCAAACCAAACCGTTCCAATGTTGCTCCCATCCGAAGCCAAGCCGAGTTGTCGAGTAAGGGCTCCTCGTTTCCGACCCGTATATCCGATTCGAACCGGGATGCCTGATCCGATCCAGGGCTATGCCAATGCCAAAATTCAAGTTCTCAAATTATTCCAATTCTGCGCGAGTTCACGGAAACGGGAGTAACTTCCAAACCATAAGTCCATTTTGACCGAAAAAAAGCTCTACATGAAGATAATTCAGAGGGCCACCAGTATTATTGGGCAAAGCCCCATAATTGACATTTTCGGGCCCAAAAAAGGTCATTTATTAGGAGTTCCGAGCCATTCTTTGTTTGCGATGCGACTTTAACCAAATTGCTTCCTTTCTTCTGACGATGTTCTCAACGCTTGAGCGTGTTGCTAACCAGAAATTCCATGTGTGACTGCTTTGACTAAAAATCATGTCAACAGCTGCTGATGTGTAGTAATTAGAGTTAGGGGGGTGTGTGTGTATTATAATATTAAATTCCAACGTGACTTGGTTAATGCTCTGAACTCCAAACGAACCCCTACAACTTTCGCCCCTAACCAAATACCGTCATTCCAAACAAAATGAGATCTGTTTCATAAGCCAATTCGACTATTTCTATTAGGTTTTATCAAAATTTAAATATAACATTAAATATTGAATTTGAACATACATTTTAATTTACCACAGCTACATACTGACTCCAAAAATTATGAAATTTGAAATCTAGCGATGTTTCGCAAATACTGTTCTAACCAACTTGGTTTCATCGAATTTGGAGACCGTCTGAAAAATGACCTTTTAACTAGCTCGATTAAATTATAGCTGAAACTGAATTCGCGTTTAATTTTACTACGCTTACATACTAATTCAAATTGACTTGAAATTTTAAACCTGACAATAATTTGACGTTCCGAAGCCAAAAAAATTAGTTTTGCCAAAAACAGAAGTCATTTGTAAAATGGTTGTTTTAAGGCCTATGTAATATAATAATAATATTATTAAATTCCAAAATTGTTCAAATTAATAATAAAATAATTATTATAATCGTGTATATCCAAATAAAATATCATATAGCTGCAAAATAAACATACTTAGGTTTTATATCTCGATATTACAATTTTCTAGTCAAACGGTGTTCATTTCACAATAAAAATTCTTTTATTTGGTTTAATAAATCGTTATAATTTATAAATGATTTCAAAGCAACTTTTTAAAAATTTAGTTTGGACATAACTTACAATTTATATGATGAAATCTCAATTTTTCACATTTGTTAGAAAATTACAGTTTAAAATATCATAACGTTTCTTATTTTACTGAAATCCGACTTATATTGAATTGTGTATATTTAATTCAAGGTTAAAACTAAGTTTTCGAACTACTGCGACGTTACGAGCTCGTTTTATAATTATACTATAAATTTTACGCTCAAACTCATTTTAAATAAATTCTAAGTCGTTTATTCTCAAAATAAATCAATTAAAATATTTTCTTTCCATTAAAATCAATTAAAAATAAATTTTAAATTGGTTCTAAAATCCACAGTTGTTACATAAGCTTTCCAATATGGTTGGACAACCAGTTCAAGCCTATCAGGGATTGCAGTACTGAAGGGATGTGTGAAAAATATGTCCATATCGATATGGAGAGGATATGCTCTCTTACGCTATCAACTATAGGACTCCACGGAATAATAATAAACGGTTTCCCTCTTATAATGGTAGGCTCTACGCAAAGGTCACAGAGTCAATCCTCCACTAAAGAAAATTTGATGAAAAACATTTTTTATCCATCCTAACTTGGAGGCCACCACGAAGCTGCCATACTTTCCCGCAACGCTCCTTTACTAACATATACAGAGGAAGAGTGTCTAGGAAGAATCCAACCAAACAGTCAATCCAGAAATCATCCTCCACATTTTTAACTTCCTCAGGCAGGTTTCTAATGCCATCTAAGATTGTATGAACAAAACGTCGAGGCTCATAAGAGCCCTTATTGCTCAGGGTTTATCAAATAGCAATGACTATTTGGGAGCTTGAACTCCATCTGAATTAACATGCTAGGGAGCTTCAGCCACTACAATATCAATGGTATTCTGTGAATTCAGAGCAGGCCTAACGCTGGGCACTCCTAGAGCAGCATTCAGAGTGCCATAATTCTCATTTTCAAGATTGGTAACAGATTTATATGTCGTTGCATCATCATTACAGGAGGAAGATAATGCAGATTTCACAGAAAAATTTGCTCGTGTAGTTTGTGTGCCTTTTGTAATAGAAAAGGAGCCCAAATCAATAGCACTACAGAGGAGGACAGACATATTCCATACATCTGCATTAGCATCTCTCCCTATTTCACATTTTTTTACCAATGTTTCTTTCTTAATATCCAACTAACCAACCACATCAGAATCAGTGAGAGGTCCAGGTATTTTACTTGTTTCAATTAGCTCAGCATCAGATGCAAGCATCGACATGGAATCCTCCTGAGATCAACGAATAACCGGGTCTGCTGCGAGCAAGGACGACAGAGGGGTCTCAACTATATTCACAATACTCGACAGTGGCAACTCAGGCGTAGTAGCAATATTTTTGGCTAAGATTTGTGTCGGCGGAGGAGAGACCAGGGAAACCAGAATTTCGTTTCCAATACTGTCGTATCTGGTTAAGTCAGAATAGATCTTGCTAGATCTATTGGAGCTATTCACAAACCTTGCCTTCAATTTCTTGTTTTTCGCTATCAGAAGGAAATTGGGATGAGTGGAAAGGAGGACGTTGAAGATGAAAGACGATGTCGACAGAAAGATGGATGCTTAGATGACATTTATGATGGAGATTAGGGAGAGGACAATGTCGAAAAATCGCTTATTTCTGGATGCCATTTTTGAACTAACTTTAAATACAAACTATTTTGGAAAATATTTCTATAACACCCTGTAAATTTTAATATTAATGTTAACAAATTAAAGAATACTTAATTTTAAACGTGAGAATTAAGGGAAACGGGTTGTGCCATTGTGTTCGTCTCGGAATTCTGGTTGAGATAGAGTCCGAGTTTGCGTGAATCGGACTTCATATGAAGAAGTTATGGCTATCAGACGTTTCATTAAAATTCAAACAGATTTCAAAAATTTAAATTCAAACTCAGATTGGACTAGGCGGGAAAATTCCCGCTAGGGGCCAGGTCGACCAGGGGGTTGTCCTACCCATACAGGTCGACCTGCCCCCCCCCCTCCCCCGGGCAAATCTGAAAGATGACGATTTTGTGACTCAGTGTTGAGTCATTAGGGCTGGGGTGTCACCCTATCTTGTTTGGATGGTTCAGGTTGCTTCTAGGTTGATCGGATGGCCTAAATTAATCCTAAATTATATATAGACACATGTAGACTCAAACCCAAAAATCAAATAAAAATTAGAACCATGACCGTCATGCTGTCACCTTGCAACCTAGAGTAGCTGCCACCAACTAGAGGGAAAGTGAAGCTAATCAACTCAATTTGATTCAACTCAAATCTAAACAACAACGAATTGGTGTACTTCAAAGTAGAGCTAAATCAATTTCAGAACTCAAGACCTTCTTTGAGTTGTGAGTTCAATTTCTTTAATAAGATAATTAATAAGTTAATTGGGTTGAGATATAAATTGGGTTATATGGCTATGTTTGTGAAACATTGGAAAATGTAATATTCGGCGAATATATGCTAGTTGTTCATAATAATAGTTATAGTTTATTTGTGTTGTGGATCCTTATCATATGCTCAATCACCTTTGCTTAACTTGATGCAAGTTTGGATGTTAATTTATATATGAATCATATGCAAGTTAATGAGAATCATATAAAATCCTTACATGTTTCATGACATCTATTTTATGTGTAAGTTTGGATCTAAAGTTTAGGTTAAGACATGTGTGAGTTATATGCAAGTATGTATGCGAAGTATACAAAATTCTATATGCTAGTTTACATGTAGATCTTAATTTACATGTTTAGATGCAAGTTTACATCATAGTTCATGTTGCATAAATCACATATGCAAGTATCTATATATGTTTGGGGTATGAATCATGTAATGCAAGTTGGAGATTCCTATGCAAGATCACACCTTTATGTTAAAACTACATAAGTTATGAAGTACATGTGCTATACACCCATTGTCTATGCAAGTTTAGATGAAATACTTTATTCACACATGCAAGTTCACCCCTTATGTTGAGATCTATACGCCAATTCATGTTATGACTTTTATTCGTAAGTTAGATCTAATTTATATTCTATACATGTTGTGATGTTTTCTCTCTACTCCATAAGTTAGACTATTCGAGTCTAACGTATATTTCACGTTAAACGAATGAACATACAATGTGGGGCAATGGGATAAGATCAAAATATTTAACATTGAGAATTGGCATAAAAGCCTAAAATGGCATATAATTAATTTGTGATGTTAATTGATATAATTTTATACACCGTAAATAGATGGACATAATTAAGGTGTCAATTATGGACATAGTTAAATTTGGAATTGATTGACAATATGAATAGGGATATTAATTCAAACTGGGGATAATTAATTATGTGTAATTAATCGTCTAAGACACGAGGTTAGACTCGTTTGTGGTATAAGACTGCCCGGACCCGCCCGGCAAATCCAGCAACCACAAATGCCAATCTAATGTGGGAGGTCTTAGGCATAAATAAAATGCATAACAAGTTGCAAAGACACGAGGTTAGACTCGTTTGTGGTGTAAGACTGCCCGGACCCGCCCGGTAAATCCAGCAACCACAAATGTCAGTCTAATGTGAGAGGTCTTGCAAGGGTTACGACTTTGATGAATTAAGTAACACTTAACCAAAATAAACATGTGGTGGGACATGGGGGTTAAGTGGGTGCCTTGGTTGGCTATTGAAATATGATTAGAAACACTTAACCAAGTTGAACATGTAAGAAGACATGAACAAGAATGGGGTTAAGTGGGAAACTTTAGTGGGGAACAAGCTTAGGTGGATAGCTTGTGTCAAGTAATGGGGGTCGGTTTCAACCAGTAACCCATAAGTGTCTTTGTGGGTTCGAACCAAGTCGAGGACGGGACACACATACTGGTGGTAGGTAGGTAAGACATTGTTGCATCGTGTAGGTATAAGCTGTGCACATTGGTTGTATCGGGTTGCCACTTTGGGGAGTGATACACCCCACTGTGGGGCCAACATGGGTATCTACGAGTTAGGGAGCCAATCGAAAGGGGGGTAGTGGGTACACCTAGTGGAGATAGGGGCAGGCGGCACCTATGAAGGCAGCTAGGGGTACACGAAACTACCATTAGCATTATTAAGTTCTGTAGGTGGGATCAACTTTTGGGGTGTTTGGTGTGGTGCAGTGTAGTAATTATCTAATAGTGATTAGGTGCGCCTTTAACGTTATCTTTGTTCATCTTATTTCCTTTGTTTGCTCTGCCATACCCATTTTTTCACAGTCATTTCCTTATTTTCCAGCTTATGCCTTATCCTAGTTACTTAATGATTATATTGTTAAAGTTATTGCACTCACCAGACTTTATGTCTGACCCCCTTTGTTTACACCTCTTTTCTTCCTTCCCCCTCCCCCCCCCCCTCCAGGTGCTCAGGGTGGGACTAGTACTACTGGAGCTTGATTTGGACAGCTTTATCTCTCGCTTTTAGAAGTTGCTTGGACCGCTGAAGTAAAAGTTCAGCCTATCTTATTTATGGCTATTTATGTTGGGGTTATTTCTTTCATTTTATGTACTCTGATTTAGTCAAGATGGATATTATGTACTTGACTCTAGTCTTTGGTTTTTAAAGATGTAATCAAAGTTATTTGTTTACCACTGCAATAAATGAAGTTTTAAAGTACTATTTATATCTGTCTTGTTGTTAAGTTTCTATTCTATACACACTTAAAACGCTCCATAGAAGTTAATGCATTCCCTTTGTGAGTGACATTAATGGACGTGGGGTGTCACATGTGGTATAAGAGCTGAAGGTTACCAGAACAGATATGAATTTTGAAAAACAGTTTTTCAAAAGCATTTTTGTAAAGAAATACTTTCAAAGGTATATTTTAAGGAAAGTATTTTCAAGAGAAAAGTTTATTTTAATAACATAACTCCCAAGAGCCATATGTCTTTCCTGCGATTCTTTTGTTTTGAATCTTTCCTTTTTTGTTTCAGCATGTCTGGGGATCTTAACCTTCCGGAGGGTGTACTGATACCAGGATGGTTTTGGAGGTATTTGGAGGCTAGGGCCACCACCGCAGGTCCAGCAAATGTTCCTCCGCCACCAGCTGCACCCGTTCCTCCTCCTCCCCCTCCTCGCGTTGATACTTTTGTAAAGATATGTAAGGACTTTTGGGTAATGGGCGGGAAACCTTTTCATGGGTCGGAGACGTTTATTGAAGCTCGAAATTGGCTAAAGGAGGTGAAAGAATTGTTTGGAATCTTTGAGGTAGAAGATGGAAGAAAGGTCCAGTTAGTTGCCTGGTTAATGAAGGATGAGGCCTCGTTTTGGTGGGAGGCCACTAATGGAGAGCGTCCAGTTGATACATGGCCGAATTTCAGGCGTAGGTTTTAGGCAAAGTTTCTCTCACGGGCCAAAGAGAATCTATATATGGAAAGGTTTTTGGCATTGAAGCAAGAGAATCTGTCAGTAAAAGAGTACGTCAACAAATTCAATCAGTTGGCGAGATTTGGCTTGAACTTGGTGAATACACCCGAAAAGAAGGCCCTGAGATTTGTTAAGGGTTTGAACGAGCCGCTACATGGGTTAGCTATGACCCACATCCTTATGGGGGCCACCTTTGAGAGACTAGTTGACATGGCGCTTATGCATGAAGAGGAGAAAGGCGCCAATGCTAATAAGGCACCTGAGAAGAAAGGGGATCAAAAGAAACCACAACAGCAATAGCAGAACAAGAAGGGTGGTAAAGACAACATTGTAAGGGAAAGAAAAGATGCTTTAACTGTGGGACACAAGGCCATCTAAGCAAAGACTGCAGGAAGAAGAAGAAGACTGGTTGTTTTCACTGTGGTGAGGCAGGACATCTGATTAAGGACAGCCCAAAGAAAGGGCAGAGGGCAGGGTCTACCTCTGGAGGGTAGATTCAGGCTCTCATGGCACCAGGGCAGGAAAGAGGGCAGGTCCAGGCTCTCATGGCCCCACCGCTACAAGAACGAGGTTGAAACATTTCCGTTGAAAGTTTAGTTTTTCTGTTTGATCATCCTGTTTGTACTTTGTTTGACTCTGGCGCATCACACTCGTTTGTATCTGCTTTGTTAGTTGAAACACTGCACCTAGATACTAGTCTAGTTACGGATCCCATAGTAGTCTCAAATCCTATTGGCTGTTCTGCTCATCTTTCTATGATTTGTCGGGATTTGAGAGTGTCTATTTTGGGCGTTGGTTTGAATGCAATGCCTTTGTTCTTGGCTTCATGGGCTACGGCTTGATTCTAGGTATGGATTGGCTAACTAGATAAGGGGCCATCCTAGATTGTGAAAGAAGGGTAGTTAGATTGTTGACTCGTTGTGGAAAGACCCTTGATATTTCTTATGACCCTAGAGGTCCAGTAATGCTTAGCTACCTAGAATCTCTTGACGCATCCAATGATGATTTGAAATTTGTTCGTGTGGTCCGTGAATAAAGTGACGTCTTCGAAGAGGTTCGAGGTTTACCCCTGAGGCGTGAGATAGACTTTCGAATATATCTAGTAGATAATGCAAAGATAGTTGCATTACCAGTGCGCCACATGGCTCCGAGAGAGAGAAGAGAACTCAGTAAGCAAGTTATAGAATTACTTGAGAATGGGTTCACAAGAAGAAGTATTTCGGAGTGGGGTGCTTCATTCGTTTTCGCTACAAAAGCTGATGGTTCACTTAGATTGTGCGTGGGTTATAGAGAGCTGAATAAGCTAACAAAGAAGAATAGACACCCGTTACCATGGATAGACGATTTATTCGATCAGTTGGTGGGTGCTTCGTTTTCTCACAACTGGATTTGGCTATAGGGTTTCATCATCTAAGGGTGGATGAAGATAACATCGATAAGACTGCATTTAGAACTCCTGACGGTTTCTTCGAATGGCTCGTCATGCCTTTTGGTTTGACGAATGCACCCGCATACTTTGTTGACTTAATGAGTAGGGTGTTTAGGGAGTTTCTGAACAAGTTTGTGGTAGTCTTTGTAGACGATATTCTAGTTTTCTCTAAAAATGAAGAAGAGCATGCCCTACATCTTAAGGAAGTATTAGAGACTCTACGAGCACATCAGCTAAAAGATAAGTTCTCCAAGTGCCATTTTTGGAGAAAAGAAGTGAGGTTCTTAAGACACGTGGTATCTAAGTAAGGGATAGCTGTGGATCCCGCTAAGATAGTGCCAATCCAAGATTGGAAGATGCCTAAGAACACAACCGAAGTAAGAAGCTTTTTAGGGCTGGTTGGCTATTATAGGAAGTTCATTAAAGACTTCGCAAAGATATCAACCCCTCTCACTCGATTAGCGAAGAAGAATTTTACTTTTACTTGGGACGTTAACTGTGAAGATGCTTTCCAACGTCTGAAGAGAGCTTTGACGACAGTTCCAGTTTTAGTTTTGTCAGACGGGAGTAAGGCATTCACCGTATATACCGATTCTTGCGGGACAGGGTTTGGCGCAGTTTTAATGCAAGATGGAAGGGTGATATCCTATGGTGGAAGACAGTTGAAAACCAAGAGAAAAATTACCCTACCCACGACTTGGAGTTGGCGGCCATAGTTTTTGAGCTTAAGTCGTGGTGTCATTATTTGCTTGGCGAAAGGTTTGAGTTGTATACAGACCATAAGTCGCTAAAGTACTTATTCTCTCAGAAGGACCTAAACTTGAGGCAACGGAGATGGATGGAGTTTTTGGCATCCTACGATTTTAAGATCGCATATACCCCTGGCAAGGGCAACGTTGTAGCTGACGCCTTAAGTGGAAAGAAGTTAACATTAAGTCCTTTGTTTGTAGAGCACAGAGTTTGGAGTATATATCTTCCTTTGACTTCAGACCCTCTGTCGATTATGTACCCAGATTGTTGGCATCATTAGAGGTGCAAGCTAAACTTTTGGGTCGAGTTGGAGAGGCACAGCGGAACGACCCACGGTTGGTTGAGATAGTAGGCAAGCTTATAAGAGGGGAGTCCGCAAGACATCTTGATAGATATGTTATAGATGAAAGAGGTTGGCTACGTAGAGATGGAAGACTTTGCGTACCACAAGACGAAAGTTTGAAGAAGGCAATTCTTGAAGACTCACATCGCTCTAAGATTACCCTACATCCCGGTGATAAGATGTATAGAGATATGAAGCAAGTTTTCTTTTGGGCCGGAATGAAGAAGGAAGTGGCCGAGTTCGTTGCTAGATGCTTAGTGTGCCAGCAAGTCAAGGCGGAGAAAAAGAAGCCCGGAGGTTTGCTCCATCCCTTAGAGATTCTGCTGTGGAAATGGGAAAGCGTTTCCATGGATTTTTTAGATGGGTTTCCAAGATCGAGGAAGGGTAATACGGGGATTTGTGTAATTGTAGACCGACTTACTAAAAGTGCCCATTTTATTCCCGTCAAAAGTAGAAGGACCGCCGCATGGTTAGCATCTATTTACCTTCGAGAGATAGTCCGTTTGCACGGCATACCCTCCAGCATTGTGAGCGATAGAGATCCTATTTTCACAAGCGAATTTTGGAAAAGCTTACAAGAGGCAGTTGGAACGCAATTATGCTTAAGTACCGCTTATCATCCTCAGACGGACGGCCAGACCGAGAGGGTGAATCGGATTCTAGAAGACCTTCTAAGGCTATGCATTCTAGACTTTGGAGGAACATGGGAAGAACACCTTCCACTAGTAGAGTTCGCCTGTAATAATAGTTTTCAGGCTAGCATTGGCATGACACCTTTTAAGGCTCTTTATGGACGACCGTGCCGATCACCTACATGTTAGTGGGAATCCACGGATAAGGCTTTGCTTGGGCCCGACATGATTAGGGAGACTTTGGAGAAGATAGACCTGATTTGACGGCAAATGAAGACGGCACAAGACCGACAGAAGTCATATGCTGATAAGAGACGGACCGATCTTGAATTCAATGTTGGGGACATGGTTTTTATTAAGGTGTCACCATTGTGAAACGTAGTCCGCTTTGGATCGGTAGGGAAGTTGGCACCAAGTTTCGTAGGACCCTTTCCAATTACAGAGAGGATTGGGCAGATGGCGTACAGAGTAAAGTTGCCATAGAAGCTCAGTGGAGTTCATGACGTGTCTCACGTTTCACATTTGCGTAAGTGTTTACACGATACAGCGGAAGTGGTAGAGCCAAGCATGCTCGAAGAAGTGGAAGTAGAGCGCACTGCCACAATCAGATGAGCTCCTACACGCATTCTCGGATCGGAGGTCAAAAAACTTCGCAACAAAGAGCTCAAGTTGGTCAAAGTGCAATGGGGAGATGATCAAAGAGATGCGACTTAGGAGACGGAAGATAAGATGCGTACGTTGTACCCTTTCCTTTTGAGGATATGTTTTAATTTCTCCTTTTTCTACCACTTTGTTAATACTTGTCCTATCTTTTAGTATTATCTTTTCGATGACATCTTCAATCTTTAGTTAGGTAGAACCCTATGGTTGAAACATGTGTTTGAGACATGTTATGTCTGATGGATGCAAATGGATGCAAGTGGTTGCTAGTGGTTGCTCGCGGATACATATGCACACACCTTAGGCACTAGATCGGCTCAATCACCTCCATGTTGCATATAAATATGTGTGCATATTTAAGTTAATGGATGTATAATGGTTGTGTTATCATATGGATGCTGCATTTTGATGAATGGTTGTGCACACATGTAGAAATAATATGTATCGATAGGATTCTTTCGCATACATAATGGACGCATGGCACTATCATGATTTGCATTAAGGAGGTCTACTGAATCAGTAGACCGCCTGATTTTGCATTGGATACGGATACGTACACACACTTGTTGCATATGTTCATACAGCATTAGAAATTTCGTAAGGACAATGGATGCCTATGTTTGATGGTTGAGTAGACGGATAATTGGATGTTAGGATATGCATTCTCCTTAACTTGGAGATTTCGGGGGCGAAATCCTTTAAGGAGGGGAGAATGTAACACCCCGTAAATTTTAATATTAATGTTAACAAATTAAAGAATACTTAATTTTAAATGTGTGAATTAAGGTAAACGGGTTGCGCTATTATGTTCATCTCGGAATTCTGGTTGAGATAGAGTCTGAGTTTGTGTGAATTGGACTTCGCATGAAGAAGTTATGGCTATCGGAAGTTTCATTAAAATTCAAACAGATTTCAAAAATTTAAATTCAAACTCAGATTAAGCTAGGCGGATAAATTCTCGCCAGGGGCCAGGTCGACCATGGGGTCGACCTGGGGGTTGACCTACCCATTCAGGTCGACCTAGGGGTCGACTTACCCCTCCTCCCCGGGAAGATCTGAAAGATGACGATTTTGTGACTCAGAGTTGAGTCATTAGGGCTGAGGTGTCACCCTGTCTTGTTTGGATGGTTCAGGTTGCTTCTAGGTTGATCGGATGGCCTAAATTAATCCTAAATTCTATATAAACACATGTAGACTCAAACCCTAAAATCAAATAAAAATTCGAACCATGGCCGTCATGCTGTCACCTTGCAACCTAGAGTAGCCGCCACCAACTAGAGGGAATGTGAAGCTAATCAACTCAATTCGATTCAACTCAAATCTAAACAACAACGAATTGGTCTACTTCAAAGAAGAGCTAAAACAATTTCAGAACTCAGATTTCAGAACTCAGAATTCAGAACTCAAGACCTTCTTTGAGTTGTGAGTTCAATTTCTTTAATAAGATAATTAATAAGTTAATTGAGTTGAGATATAAATTGGGTTATATGGCTATGTTTGTGAAACATTGGAAAATTGTAATATTGGGTGAATATATGCTAGTTGTTCATAATAATAGTTATAGTTTATTTGTGTTGTGGATCCTTATCATATGCTCAATCACCTATGCTTAACTTGATGCAAGTTTGGATGTTAATTTATATATGAATCATATGCAAGTTGATGAGAATCGTATAAAAACCTTACATGTTTCATGACATCTATTTTATGTGTAAGTTTGGATCTAAAGTTTAGGTGCAGACATGTGTTAGTTATATGTAAGTATGTATGTGAAGTATACAAAATTCTATATGCTAGTTTACATGTAGATCTTAATTTACATGTTTAGATGCAAGTTTACATCATAGTTTATGTTGCAAAAATCACATATGCGAGTATCTATATATGTTTGGGGTATGAATCATGTAATGCAAGTTGGAGATTCCTATGCAAGATCACACCTTTATGTTAAAACTACATAAGTTATGAAGTACATGTGTTATACATCCATTGTCTATGCAAGTTTAGATGAAATACTTTATTCACACATGCAAGTTCACCCTTTATGGTTCGATCTATATGCCAATTCATGTTATGACTTTTATTCGTAAGTTAGATCTAATTTATATTCTATGCATGTTGTGATGTTGTCCCTCTATTCCATAAGTTAGACTATTCGAGTCTAACGTATATTTCACGTTAAACGAACGAACGTACAACGTGGTGTAATGGGATAAGATCAAAATATTTAATATTGAGAATTGGCATAAATGCCTTAAAATGTCATATAATTAATTTGTGATGTTAATTGCTATAATTTTATATACCATAAATAGATGGACATAATTAAGGTGTCAATTATGGACATAGTTAAATTTGGAATTGATTAACAATTTGAAAAGGGATATTAATTCAAATTGGGGATAATTAATTATGTGTAATTAGTCGTCTAAGACACGAGGTTAAACTCGTTTGTGGTATAAGACTGCCCGAACCCACCCGGCAAATCCAGCAACCACAAATGCCAGTCTAATGTGGGAGGTCTTAGGCATAAATTAAATGTGTAACAAGTTGCAAAGACACGAGGTTAGACTCGTTTGTGGTGTAAGACTGCCCGGACCTGCCCGGCAAATCCAGCAACCACAAATGTCAGTCTAATGTGAGAGGTCTTGCAAGGGTTATGGCTTTAATGAATTAAGTAAAACTTAACCAAAATAAACATGTCGTGGGACATAGGGGTTAAGTGGGTGCCTTGGGTGGCTTGTGAAATACAATTAGAAATACTTAACCAAGTTGAACATGTAAGAAGACATGAACAAGAATGGGGTTAAGTGGGTAACTTTAGTGGGGACCAAGCTTAGGTGGATAGCTTGTGTCAAGTAATGGGGCCCCGTTTCAACCAGTGACCCATAAGTGTTTTTATGGGCTCGACCCAAGTCGAGGACGGGACACGCATACTGGGCTTGACTATAAGAGGCCAAAACGGATTAGCGGTGGCAACGCAAGTCCAACGGGGTCATGTGCGTGTGTGGGCCCGGGCTGGTAGGTAAGACGTTGTTGCATCGTGTAGGTATAAGCCGTGCACATTGGTGGTATCAGGTTGCCACTTCAGGGAGTGATACACCCCACTGTGGGGCCATCACGGGTGTCTACGAGTTAGGGAGTCGATCGAAAGGGGGGTAGTGGGTACACCTAGTGGAGATAGGGGCAGGCGCACCTATGAAGGCAGCTAGGGGTACACGAAACTACCATTAGCATTATTAAGTTCTGTAGGCGGGATCAACTTTTGGGGTGTTTGGTGTGGTGCAGTGTAGTAATTATCTTATAGTGATTAGGTGCGCCTTTTACGTTATCTTTGTTCATCTTATTTCCTTTGTTTGCTCTGCCGTACTCATTTGTTCACAGTCATTTCCTTATTTTCCAGCTTATGCCTTATCCTAGTTACTTAATGATTATATTGTTAAAGTTATTGCACTCGCCAGACTTTATGTCTGACCCGTTTTGTTTCCACCTCTTTTCTTCCTTCCCTCTAGGTGCTCAGGGTGGGACTAGTACTAGTGGAGCTTGATTTGGACAGTTTATCTCTCGCTTTTAGAAGTTGCTTGGATCGCTGAAGTAAAAGTTCAACCTATCTTATTTATGGCTATTTTATGTTGGGGTTATGTCTTTCATTTTATGTACTTTGAGTTATTCAAGATGGATATTATGTACTTGATTCTAGTCTTTGGTTTTTATTGATGTAATCAAACTTATTTGTTTACCGTTGCAATGAATGAAGTTTTAAAGTACTGTTTATATCTGTCTTGTTGTTAAATTTCTGTTCTATACGCACTTAAAACGCTCCATAGAAGTTAATGCATTCCCTTTGTGAGTGACATTAATGGACGTGGGGTGTCACAATATCCATGGCATTAGTAATATATAATCAATGAAAATCAGAGCAATTCATAACTTCAACTTGCATGAACTGATATGAATGAACAAATATAGCTGAAATACTACATGAAATCATCAAACAAATTTTATCCAATATAGATTATTTAAATATTATGTATAACCAAAAGTATGAATATACTAATAACAAAAATCAACACGTTTACTAATTGAAGGTCAAAAGTTTATAAATTAAATAACCTTACATTTGAATAGTAACTGAACTAAATATTGCAAATTAAAATAGAGATTTATTAACAAATTAATAAAATCAAACTGTTGGTGACGATAACAACTAGAAACAAATACTTGCCAAGAATATCGATACTTTCATCAAGAAAACCAATGCTACCTTAAATCCGCGTATCTACAATACAAAATTTCCGTAGTAATAAAAAAAAATTCAAAAATAAGCTAAGTAGAAGAATTAAATTGAGTAATCCTCTTCAATTAGAAAAAAAACTCTCTCCGTTAGAAATAAGCAAACTAAAAAATCAATTAGACCAAAATAAACTAGACAACATGTAATAAGAGAAATGATACTTAAAACATCCAAAACCTCAGCTAAGATTTGCAGCTTCTATGATTATGATCATATCGATGATATTTCACATTTATTTTCTTTGGTTATGAAAAGAGTTAAACCACTCGCTCTCCTGAATGATGGTCTTCCCACTTGTTGAACAGGTTTAGGAGGATTTACAGTTTCAATATCTTTAGGTTAAGTTTTAGGTTGATCAAAATTAGGAATTGACATTGTAGCATGAATGTAAGAAGCACAATAATCATTAGTTGTATAATAATACTCCATAATATCGTAAACAGATAGTTTAGATCTATTTATATCTTTCATAGCATAAGCACAGGAGAAACAAATAATTTTCCTTTGGTTGGAGCTATACATTCTCAAATTCAGATCAATACGATGAGGTTTTTGAAATTTTATATATTTTTTCCTTGTTAAGATCAACTTAGACACTACAAGAATAATAGTAGTTTCCAATGGCAGTTGGAAAGCAGTTTATAGCCATTGGAAATCCTATTGGTATATGCATCAACGATTCTCAATGCCTCCCAGTGTCATTAACGGGTCTTTTCCAATAGCTTCCAATGTCAAGAATGGACATTGGAAGAAATTGTTAATCAGTTAACCATTGGAAACCGTTGTAAATCATTAGAAAATACCGTTGGAAGCCGTTGATTATCAATGACATGTAAGCCGTTGGCAGTCATTAGTAGTCATTGGAAATCTTGATTTTTCTCCGAAATAAGATATGCTTACTTCTAGCAACCCACAATCTCAAATATACCATAACAACTCCATTTCGAGAATATATATAACAACAACACTCATATGTATATCCAAACATAATATAAAACCCAAATCATATACATACAACCATATGTACACAATATAAACTAATATATACAACATCCAACTATACAGAAAAAATCAACGTCATCCAAACCAACATAATCCACAATCCAAACAACGTCTAAACCAACATAATCCATAATCCAAAACAACGTCTAAACCAACATCCAAACTGGTAATAATATATACAATCCATCGCTATGTATCAACAAAATTGTCACCCACTCAAAGCGTATATGTACACAACAACAAAACATAACAAATCATATGTAACGGCCCGAGTTTCCGCCTGACTCGATCGATCGCAAAATCTACCAAGAACGTTCAAAACCCGAGTACGTTAACTTTGGGAATACAACAACATCAGAACAAATCACAGCAGACTTTTATAAACATTACAGTAATGTTACATCAGAGTACAAAATATCAGAGTACATCGAATAAAATTACAGTGGAAGATAAATTACAATATTTTAATACATTGCAGCGGAAACTGTAAAATAAATACAACGGAAGATAACTATGCTCTGGACACAGCTTTAAGCTTCTATCTAGCATCCTGCTCGAGATAAGGACATGTAGATGAACTACTCGACTGCCCGTGTGGAAGAGAGGGCACCCGAGTTTGCAAAGGTGGAAACAAACAACGGGTCAGTCATGGGACTGGTGTGAGAATTCTTAACTAATTTAACTAATAGAAATAAGGCAAATCCAAGGACCACGCCGCTAACGCGGAACGGGTTTATTCCAATGGATTGTCGTGCATAACTTAAAAGTAAATCGTAAAACAACGCAATTCTTTTTAGAAAAATGAAACCATTATAAGACCCAAGTCCCATCACACAATGCAACGCAAACCAGAGGATAGGGTTTTACCTTATAATGGTCAAAAGATGCTTGATACGTTAAAATCGGATTTGATATTATTATTAGTGTGTATATGTTTCAAAAACAGTTCAATGATAATGTATCAATCATAGACGGCATAGTACCCCATCCTACTATGTCGCCATACTAGTTCTACAATCAAAACCGCATGAGGTCGTATTGGAAATTGGGTTTCCATCATGAGTCAAGGCTAGCGAGGAGCTCCTTACCGATTCGAGACATTCTAGCTAATGTCTCAGGATCCCCCGCAGTTAACCCTTGGAAAGCTGCAGGGACGGTCCTCACATACAGCTTTGAGGATTGGCAATTCCTGAACACACATTTCCCAGTCCTATAGGACCTAATATCCGAGGCGCGCCACATTCCATCATCAACATAAGTAAATATCAGCCAGTTTAAGCACCGACACCACTTCTAGTTAGAAAGAAACGTGCTACTCTCCCTGCGTTCCCTTCTCCCGTTTTAGACTCAACCGGGTTGTGAGGCTCGCGAAATAACGTTATAACCAGTAGGCCTGCTTTTCAACAAAGCCTTGATCATAATATCTTAGCATGCCACATTGTCAATCCATACCGCACCATTGATCATCCATCAATATATAAACGGGTGTTAAGCAAAGAATAAATTATCCACCACCAACATTTATATATTAAACAGAAGATCGATAATATGATATTGACCGAAATATAATGTCAGACACACAATCCATTTGTAAGCTTATGCTCTGGGTTTGAGCGAAAGCCAAATCCGTACAAATCAACACTACATCCAGACGGCCCCCGCTGCAGCCCCTTCAAGGTAGCTACTCCAATCACGGGCATTACCAGTCGTCGTCCATTCAATATGAAGATCGTCGTCTTCAAAACTTGAATTTTAAACGTCGCTTAAATTATTTGGAATGAGATAGACTCGGACTTTCCAAATAATTCTCGTACATATATAAGCTGGAAATCATTTCATATCGTTATTAGTAATTTATAACGATTTATCTTTATTTTTATATATATAAAAATAATTAAATTCCATTTCATTAACATAATTATATAATAAGTAGTGAATGTTTTGTTTCACAACCTATCGAAAATGTATATAATGTGTAATGAAATGTATTTTATTTCATTACATTTTGCTAACGAAAAATATTCCTATTCGTATATACAATATTAACGTACAATGTACACACCATATTGTTTATTTTTATACACATACACATCTTATACACAACAATGTACATTTTCTTGTTTCATCTTTCGAATTACACAAAATGTATATTTTGTTTATTATACCAATTCCAACAAAAATGAGCCTTCTTGCGTTTCATTTCAATTTCAACCAACGAATATTTTTCTTCATTCTCCTTTACTTCAACAAAAATGAGTATTTTTGTTTGTTTATTTCAATGTAACAAAATTTATAACTTTGTTATCCTTTCCATGCAAAACAAAAATAATAATTTTACATTACAAACAAAACGATAATTTTGTGTGATAATCTATTTACATGAAAATGAAATTTTCATATCTTTAATCTTTTAATGAAAATTTATCTCAATAAAATGTAAGTTTTACTACTGACTTCTTTTAAATCTTAATTACATAAGAATGTAAACTTTATCACTTTTTCCTCCTTAACTTAAGTACATGAAAATGTAACTATCTCCTTTGTCATAATTCAGATGATAAATGTAAATCTTCCACTTTTAATCTAATTCACATGGAAATTGACTTAATTACATAAAAATGTAATTTTTATATTCTCTAACTTAATTACATAAAAATGTAATTTTCTTCTAATTCTTATTTACATTAAGAAAAATGTGACTTTTTTTCATTATTTACATTAAGAAAAATGTAAAACTCTTCTAATAGATTATTTACATTAAGAAAAATGTGACTTTTTTTTTCATTATTTACATTATGAAAATGTAACTTTTCTAATTAATTATTTACATTAAGAAAAATGTGACTTTTCTAATTCATTATTTACATTAAGAAAAATGTGACTTTTCTATTTAATCTAATTTATATATAAAAATGTAAACTTTCTCTTCAATCTAATCTCTTAATTACATTAAAATGTAATTTTAGTTTCAATGACAAAATCTATTTTTTTATTTTTATTACAAAAAAAGTTATTTTCTTTCTTTTAATACTTATGTTTATATTTCATATGTATTAACATGATTCTAAAATATGAATATATTTCATATGCAATAACATGATTACATTCTACCTTTTTATACTAGACAAAACATGACATAAAGGAGGTTTTTTTTATTTACATTAAAAATGTAAATAAACATGCTACGCTAAATTTCATTTCTTTTATTACAAACAATGAAGTATTCCTTTGCAAACAATGAAGTTATTCATTTTTAACAAAACCACGAAGTTATCCCTTTTTAACAAACACAAATATTTCATACCTTTCACTTTTAACACAACAAGTGAATGTTTTGTTCTTTTATTTCATTTCACACAAGAATGAACTTTTGTTCTTTCATTACATAACATACAAAAGTGAATCCCCTTAACTATAAACAAAAGTGATTTTTATTCATTACAAACAAAAGTAAATTTCATGTACTTACAATCAAGAGTGAAGGTCAATTTCTATTTACAAAACAAATGTAAATATATTTTTTATTAACAAAATCAAGTTTCATTCTTCTTTTTATTAACAAAATCAAGTTTCATTCTTTTTATTAACAAAATCAAGTTTCATTCTTTTTATTGTAATATAAATGACAACAAAAATATGTTATTTCAAATTGCACCAAAATGGCGCTAAGAATATATTATTTTTAGTTAAATCAACATTGCACTAAAAATATATTCGTTTTTAATATTTCAACATGGCACTAAAAATATATTCATTTTTAATGATTCTTAATGACATTAAAATTTCGCTCATTTTCATGAAACTTAACGAAGCTAAATATTTGTTTATTTTATGTCAATTTCATATCACCGTCATATTTCTACATATCAACTAATATTTAATTTTACCACCAATGAATTTTCATAAAAGAATGTAAATAAAAGTACATTCTATTACTTATGTATATTTGCATCGAGGAATGCAAATAAAAGAACAATTTATCATCATAAATATATTTGCATAAAAGAACGCAAATAAAAGGACATTTTCTTTTCATTTAATTTAAATAATCATTTCTAAATAAGATGGTGTTTTTAATGTAATTTAACGATTCCAATCAAAATGACATTTTTGTTCTCATATGACAATCCTAACATAAAAACGTGAATAACATTACGATGAAAATTTCTATCTTTTTAAATTACACAAGAAAAAAAGTAATTTTGATTCCAATGTTTAATTCTTCTTTTAAATTGCATTAAAAATGTAATTTTTGTTTCCTGTCCAGATCTTGTCTTTTAATTTCATAAAAAAAATGTAATTTTGTTTCAATATTAAAATCTTACCTTATTATTACATTAAAATGTAATTAATAACACAATGTCAAATCTTGTCCTTTCATTTACAAAAGTAAACGTAAATAAAAGTTTTCCTTTTCAGATTTTGTTCTTTTTAATTTACATAAGGACTGTAAATAAAGTTTATCAAGTTTTTATAATCACATTTTCGTTTACCACTACATTGTAAATAAAAGAAATGTTCCTTTTCCATGTCAAACTTCTATAATCAAAATTCTATTTACAACTAAATTGTAATTAAGAAGAAATGCCTTTTTTTTCTTCAGTGATTCATATTTCAATAAAAATATAATTTTTATTGTCTACTCTATTTCTAATGGTTCATGTGAAAGTATATTTTCTATGTGAACATTTTCTATGCAGTCTAATTATTACACAAAAGTATATTTCATATGTTCACATTTTCTATATATTCTAATATCAAAATAAAGAACATTTATTTGTTTCCATCCAATGTAAAATCACAAAATGACATATTTGTTTTCGTCAATCTTATAATCACAAGGCGTCATTTTTTTTTCAAATTATTTCAACAAACTATATAAAATGTTATATTTGTTTTCATTTTTTTTTCTTTTCTTCAATCCCAGTACGATAAAATATATAAAGTGATATATGTTTTTGTCGTCAATCCTAATACAACATGGGATCACAAACAATACAAACAACAAACACAAATTTCCAACTCAATCATCACAGCAGATTTAGGATATACACAAACAATAGTTACATAACATTTTAAATTAAATAGATAAATTAACTATTTAAAAAGAAGAAATCTCACCGAATAATTCAGATCTGAATTTTGGTTAAATTTTGATCGGCTCAGAAATGGTTCTAGTCAGCTTCATACTGTAGATCTCATTTATACGATTTCAACGCTTTTCGTTTCGTTTGATTTCGTTGCTGTACGAAGAAGTTACATGATTTTAAACTTTTGATTATATGGATAATTAATTAATTAAATAAATAAAGTTAATTACTTCTCTAATCCTCCTTTCTTCTACAACCAACCCGTCGCTCCTTCTCAGTTAATGGAACCCAAACCATCATCACTAATCCTCCCTTGCGCACCACCATAGAAGACTCCGGAACTTGATCCGACACCGCCCCTCCGAAGCTCCGACTGCTGCCTCCCTGCACCCCCAAGGGCGTCGAACCCGAAGCACCTCGGCGTGCTGAAAACGCCTCCATGCGCCGGCCCTTCGTGGCCAGAATTCGCAAAATCCGTGAGCTAAAGCCCGATCTTAACCATATGGATCTGTAGATCTCTCCAAGAACTTCGATTTGGTACCAAGTTTGCTAAAATCCATTGAGCGGATTAAAAGTTATTGATGTTTCAATTTCGGAGGATTTGGGCCATCCGTGAATATGAACGGCGGCGGCCATGAATTAGGGCTAGGTTATTTTTTTTATTATTTTAATAATAAATCTCGATTTTCGTGCTTAAAAGGTGGAAATCCGGGCTGACTCCAAATCAGGCCTGCTTAGTGTCGTTCTTAATGTTTTGACATCTTCTGAACGCGATGGGATATACCCCGTGGCCCAATTCTGAAGTCTGTTGCACGTTTTATTAAAATTAAAATATCAAATTAATATTTTAATTTCCACTGTACATTTAAATACGCCGACGCCACATACGAACTTCGAAAATTACAGAAAAATTATTTCTGGCTTTCTTTTGTCGATACGGTCCTAACAAAATTAATTTCGTCGAATTCTGAGACTGTTTGAAAAATGGCTTTTTTCTGGTCGATCCTATTTAACTGAAATGGTCAAAACATGTTTTCTTTTGCCACGCTCACATATTAATTCAAAAAATTCTGGAAAATTAAACTTAACAATAATTTGACATTCCGGTTCCAACAAAAGTGGTTTCGTCAAAAACCGAGGCCGCTTGCAAAATGGCTATTTTTAAGGCCAATATATTATATAAAAATATATATAAATTATACAACGACTTTTCTAAATTTTAAACTGGACATAACTTTCAAATTATAAAGTGAAATTTCAGTTTTTCAGATTCGTTAGAAAGATATGGTTAAACATATTTAAATATTTTTGGTTTCACTCAATTCTGATTTATTTTGCATCCTGTACAGTCAGTCAAAGTTCAAAATCAAAATTTCAAACTGCAGCACTGTTTTAAACTCCTTTTATAATTAAATTTATTCGTTTTAACTTCGATTAAAATAAATTTTCGTCGTTAATATTTAAAACAAATTATTTTAAATATTAAAATCCATTAAAATTTCTAAAATAAAATTTTTTAATTAGCCCCAAAATTCAGGGTTGTTACAGTCTCCCCCACTTAAAAACTTTTCGTCCTCGAAAAGGAACGAAGCTAAAAGTGTTTAATTATCCTATTCAATTTTTTCTTTATTATTCATTCATTGGTTTAAATAATTTTATAATCGATTAACTTTTCAAAAATATAGCTGTTATATATTCAAAAGTCATATTTTCTAAATAGACTTATAATTACAAATACGTATATTATAAGCTTGTTACTCTCAACTCATTCTAGGGCATTACTAACCCCATCTCTAATGAGTTTTCTCATTCTAGGATACTGTTGATCCTATCTCTAATGAGTATTCTTATTGGATATTACTAATCCAATCTCTGATGAGTCTTTTGTTCAGTTCTAACGAGTTGTATCCCAAAGATTTGAGCTAACCAAATCTCTGATACCAACTGTGATGGCCCGGGTTTCCGCCCGACCCGATCGATCGCAAAATCGACCAAGAACGTTCAAAACCCGAGTACATTAACTTTGGGAATACAACAACATCAGAACAAATCACAACAGACTTTTATAAACATTACAGTAATGTTACATCAGAGTACAAAATATCAGAGTACATCGAATAAAATTATAGCGGAAGATGAATTACAATATTCTAATACATTGCAGCGGAAACAATAAAATAAATACAGCAGAAGATAACTATGCTCTGGACACAGCTTTAAGCTTCGATCCAGCATCCTGCTCGAGATAAGGACCTGAAGATGAACTACTCGACTGCCCGTGTTGAAGAGAGGGCACCCGAGTTTGCAAAGGTGGAAACAAACAATGGGTCAGTCATGGGACTGGTGTGAGAATTCTTAACTAATTTAACTAATAGAAATAAGGCAAATCCAAGGACCACGCCGCTAACGCGGAACGGGTTTATTCCAATGGATTGTCGTGCATAACTTAAAGTAAATCATAAAACAACACAATGCTTTTTAGAAAAATGAAACCATTATAAGACCCAAGTCCCATCACACAATGCAACGCAAACCAGAGGATAGGGTTTTACCTTATAATGGTCAAAAGATGCTTGACACGTTAAAAACGGATTTGATATTATTATTAGTGTGTATATGTTTCAAAAACAGTTCAATCATAATGTATCAATCATAGACGGCATAGTACCCCATCCTACTATGTCGCCATACTAATTCTACAATCAAAACCGCATGACGTCGTATTGGAAATTGGGTTTCCATCATGAGTCAAGGCTAGGAAGGAGCTCCTTACCGATTCGAGACACTCTAGCTAATGTCTCCGGATCCCCCGCAGTGAACCCTTAGAAAGCTGCAGGGCCGGTCCTCACATACAGCTTTGAGGATTAGCAATTCCTGAACACACATTTCCCAGTCCTATAGGACCTAATATCCGAGGCGCGCCACATTCCATCATCCACATAAGTAAATATCAGCCAGTTTAAACACCGACACCACTTCTAGCTAGAAAGAAACGCGTTGCTCTCCCTGCGTTCCCTTCTCCCGTTTTAGACTCAACCGGGTTGTGAGGCTCGCGAAGTAACATTATAACCACAAGGCCTGCTTTTCAACAAAGCCTTGATCATAATATCTTAGCATGCCACATTGTCAATCCATACCGCGCCATTGATCATCCATCAATATATAAACGGGTGTTAAGCAAAGAATAAATTCTCCACCACCAACATTTATATATTAAACAGAAGATCAATAATATGATATTAACCGGAATATAGTGTTAGACACACAATCCATTTATAAGCTTATGCTCTGGGTCTGAGCGAAAGCCAAATCCGTACAAATCAACACTACGGCCGGACGGCCCCCACTGCAGCCCCTTCAAGGTAGCTACTCCAATCATGGGCATCAGCAGTCGTCGTCCATTCGATATGAAGATCGTCGGTCTTCTATCGTCGTCTTCAAAACTTGAATTTTAAACGTCGCTTAAATTATTTGGAATGAGATAGACTCGGACTTTCCAAATAATTCTCGTATATATATATATATATATATATATATATATATATAAGTTGGAAATCAATTAATATCGTTATTAGTAATTTATAACGATTTATCTTTATTTTTATATATATAAAAATAATTAAATTCCATTTCATTAATATATTATATAACAAGTAGTGAATGTTTTGTTTCACAACCTATCGAAATGTATATAATGTGTAATGAAATGTATTTTATTTCATTATATTTTGCTAACGAAAAATATTCCTATTCGTATATACAATATTAACGTACAATGTACACACCATAATGTTTATTTTTATACAAATACACAACTTATACACAACAATGTACATTTTTTTGTTTCATCTTTCGAATTACACAAAATGTATATTTTGTTTATCATGCCAATTCCAACAAAAATGTGTCTTCTTGCGTTTAATTTCAATTTCAACCAACGAATATTTTTGTTCGTTCTCCTTTACTTCTACAAAAATGAGTATTTTTGTTTGTTTATTTCAATGTAACAAAATTGATAACTTTGTTATCCTTTCCATGCAAAAAAAAAAATTACATTACAAACAAAACGATAATTTTGTGTGATAATCTATTTACATGAAATGAAATTTTCATATCTTTAATCTTTTAATGAAAATTTATCTCAATAAAATGTAAGTTTTACTACTGACTTCTTTTAAATCTTAATTACATAAGAATGTAAACTTTATCACTTTTTCCTCCTTAACTTAAGTACATGAAAATGTAACTATCTCCTTTGTCATAATTCACATGATAAATGTAAATCTTCCCTCACATGGAAATTGACTTAATTACATAAAAATGTAATTTTTATATTCTCTAACTTAATTACATAAAAATGTAATTTTCTTCTAATTTTTATTTACATTAAGAAAAATGTGACTTTTTTTTTTCATTATTTACATTAAGGAAAATGTAAAACTCTTCTAATTGATTATTTACATTAAGAAAAATGTGACCTTTTTTTTCATTATTTACATTAAGAAAATGTAACTTTTCTAATTAATTATTTACATTAAGAAAAATGTGACTTTTCTAATTCATGATTTACATCGAGAAAAATGTGACCTTTCTATTTAATCTAATTTACATATAAAAATGTAAACTTTCTCTTCAATCTAATCTCTTAATTACATTAAAATGTAATTTTAGTTCCAATGAAAAATCTATTTTTTTATTTTTATTACAAAAAAAAGTAATTGTCTTTCTTTTAATACTTATGTTTATATTTCATATGTATTAACATGATTCTAAAATATGAATATATTTCATATGCAATAACATGATTACATTCTACCTTTTTATACTAGACAAAACATGACATAAAGGAGGTTTTTTTTATTTACATTAAAAATGTAAATAAACATGCTACGCTAAATTTCATTTCTTTTATTACAAACAATGAAGTATTCCTTTGCAAACAATGAAGTTATTCATTTTTAACAAAACCACGAAGTTATCCCTTTTTAACAAAAACAAATATTTCATACCTTTCACTTTTAACACAACAAGTGAATGTTTTGTTCTTTTATTTCATTTCACACAAGAATGAACTTTTGTTCTTTCATTACATAACATACAAAAGTGAATCCCCTTAACTATAAACAAAAGTGATTTTTATTCATTACAAACAAAAGTAAATTTCATGTACTTACAATCAAGAGTGAAGGTCAATTTCTATTTACAAAACAAATGTAAATATATTTTTTATTAACAAAATCAAGTTTCATTCTTCTTTTTATTAACAAAATCAAGTTTCATTCTTCTTTTTATTAACAAAATCAAGTTTCATTCTTTTTATTAACAAAATCAAGTTTCATTCTTTTTATTGTAATATAAATGACAACAAAAATATGTTATTTCAAATTGCACCAAAATGGCGCTAAGAATATATTATTTTTAGTTAAATCAACATTGCACTAAAAACATATTCGTTTTTAATATTTCAACATGGCACTAAAAATATATTCATTTTTAATGATTCTTAATGACATTAAAATTTCGCTCATTTTCATGAAACTTAACGAAGCTAAATATATGTTTATTTCATGTCAATTTCATATCACCGTCATATTTCTACATATGATATCAACTGATATTTAATTTTACCGCCAATGAATTTTCATAAAAGAATGTAAATAAAAGTACATTCTATTACTTATGTATATTTGCATCGAGGAATGCAAATAAAAGAAAAATTTATCATCCTAAATATATTTGCGTAAAAGAATGCAAATAAAAGGACCTTTTCTTTTTATTTAATTTAAATAATCATTTCTAAATAAGAGGATGTTTTTAATGTAATTTAACGATTCCAATCAAAATGACAATTTTGTTCTCATATGACAATCCTAACATAAAAACGTGATTAACATTATGATGGAAATTTCTATCTTTTTAAATTACATAAGAAAAAAAGTAATTTTGATTCCAATGTCTAATTCTTCTTTTAAATTGCATTAAAAATGTAATTTGTGTTTCCAGTCCAGATCTTGTCTTTTAATTTCATAAAAAAAATGTAATTTTGTTTCAATATCAAAATCTTACCTTTTTATTACATTAAAAATGTAATTAATAACACAATGTCAAATCTTGTCCTTTCATTTACAAAAGTAAACGTAAATAAAAGTTTTCCTTTTCAGATTTTGTTCTTTTTTATTTACATAAGGAATGTAAATAAAGTTTATCAAGTTTTTCTAATCACATTTTTGTTTACCAGTACATTGTAAATAAAAGAAATGTCCCTTTTCCATGTCATACTTCTATAATCAAAATTCTATTTACAACTAAATTGTTAATAAAAAGAAATGTCTTTTTTTTCCAGTGATTCATATTTCAATAAAAATATAATTTTTATTGTCTACTCTATTTCTAATGGTTCATGTGAAAGTATATTTTCTATGTGAACATTTTCTATGCAGTCTAATTATTACATAAAAGTATATTTCATTTGTTCACATTTTCTATATATTCTAATATCAAAATAAAGAACATTTATTTGTTTCCATCCAATGTAAAATCACAAAATGACATATTTGTTTTCGTCAATCTTATAATCACAAGGCGTCATTTTTTTCAAATTATCTCAACAAACTATATAAAATGTTATATTTTTTTCTTTTTTTTCTTTTCTTCAATCCTAATACGATAAAATATATAAAGTGATATATGTTTTTGTCGTCAATTCTAATACAACATGGGATCACAAACAATACAAACAACAAACACAAATTTCCAACTCAATCATCACAGCAGATTTAGGATATACACAAACAATAGTTACATAACTTTTTAAATTAAATAGATAAATTAACTATTTAAAAAGAAGAAATCTCACCGAATAATTCAGATCTGAATTTTGTTCAAATTTTGATTGGCTCAGAAACGGTTCTACTCAGCTTCATACTGTAGATCTCATTTATACGATTTCAACGCTTTTCGTTTCGTTTGATTTATATGGATAATTAATTAAATAAATAATTAAAGTTAATTACTTCTCTAATCCTCCTTTCTTCTACAACCAACCCATCGCTCCTTCTCAGGTAATGGAACCCAAACCATCATCACCAATCCTCCCTTGCGCACCACCATAGAAGACTCCGGAACTTGATCCGACACCGCCCCTCCGAAGCTCCGACTGCTGCCTCCCTGCGCCCCCAAGGGCGTCGAACCCGAAGCACGTCGGCGTGTAGAAAACGCCTCCAAGCGCCGACCCTTCGTGGCCAGAATTCGCGAAATCCGTAAGCTAAAGCCCGATCTTAACTAGGGCTGCACAAAGTATGGGTTGGGTCGGGTTGGAACAAATACCATATCCGACCGCATAGGTATGGGTTTAAGGTAGTTCAACCCGTATCCGACCCTATATGAGGTTGATACGGGTTGGGTTGAAGTATGGGTTGGGTTGGGTTTAGTAGGGTTGGGTTGGGTTGCATGAAACTAATAAAAAATGAGAATATGAGATATTCTTTTAAAAATAATATTAAAATATTCAACATAGTATATCAGATTTTAGCTGGCATAATACATTTAAAATAGCTGATTCATTATAACAAATATCATATTATAATTTCATTGTAAAACAAATCATATGAAATTAATTCACTATATAGTAGAACAAGTGTTTCATTTTAAAATACATTAAATTTTCGTTAAAAAAAATCTTTACTAAAAAATATATAGTTTGGATTTGACATGAAATATGTTCTTTTATATTTACTATAAAATAAATAAATATTACACTAGGATTAGACAATTTTAATTTTAAGTCGGTTGGAATTAAATTAGTTTTCTAATATAGGGTTGGGTCGGGTTAAAATAAGGTTGGGAAGGACAAAATATCACATCCGACCCATATATAGTATGGGTTACAAATAGTAACCCATATCCGACCCGAACTACGATGGGTTGGGTTGGGTTTATGTGGGTTGGGTCGGGTTGGTGGGTTGGGTCGGATTGGATATGGGTTGTGTGCAGCCCTAATCTTAACTATATGAATCTGTAGATCTCTCCCAGAACTTCGATTTGGCACCAAGTTTGTTGAAATTCATTAAGTGGATTAAAAGTTATTGATGTTTGAATTCCGGAGGATTTGGGCCATCCGTGAATCTGAAGTCTGTTGCGCGTTTTATTAAAATTACAATATTAAATTAATATTTTAATTTCCATCGTACATATAAATACGCCGGGGCCACATATGGACTCCGAAAATTATAGAAAAATTATTTCTGGCTTTCTTTTGTCGATACGGTCCTAACAAAATTAATTTCGTCGAATTCTAGGATTGTTTGAAAAATGGCCTTTTCCTGGTCGATCCGATTTAACTGAAATGGTCAAAACACGTTTTCTTTTGCCACACTCACATATTAAATCGAAAATTCTGGAAAATTAAACTTAACAATAATTTGACATTCCGGTTCCAAAAAATGTGGTTTCGCTGAAAACCGAGGTCGTTTGCAAAATGGCTATTTTTAAGGCCAATATATTATATAAAAATATATATAAATTATACAGTGACTTTTCTAAATTTTAAACTGGACATAAATTTCAAATTATAAAGTGAAATTTCAGTTTTTCAGATTCGTTAGAAAGATATGGTTAAACAGATTTAAATATTTTTGGTTTCACTCAATTCTGATTTATTTTCATCTTGTACCGTTAGTCAAAGTTCAAAATCAAAATTTCAAATTGCAGCGCTATTTTAAACTCCTTTTATAATTAAATTTATTCGTTTTAACTTCGGTTAAAATAAATTTTCATCGTTATTATTTAAAATAAATTATTTTAAATATTAAAATCCATTAAAATTTCTGAAATAAAATTTTTAAATTGGCCCCAAAATTCAGGGTTGTTACATCGTACCTCAAATCACTCCCCATCAGAACCACTAGATGAAGGAAACCACCGTAATGTTATATGAACTCCATGAAACGCTGGTTTAACTGCTCATTCTACATGTCACAACGACGATCATGCTCCTCAAGCTCGGCGATCTTAGCCCGTAGCCGTGCAATCTCCTCTTTGTCTTGAGACCTCTGATATGCGTTTGAGTTGTCTTAACCTATAAACAAATTTAAATTGTCAATGTTTCCAACATCATAATCGTATATCATGTAAATTTCAGTTTCCATTTAAATATCAGAGGAAATATAATATATTTTTAATATAATCCATCATAATGTGAAATAGTTTCGAACATGTAGTGGAATAATTATTTTAAAATTTAATTTAAAATTATAGCTTGGTTCCCAAATTCACAGCACCTGTTGTGCGTTGGTGGATCCATGACAGCCTAAAAATAACATCTTGCTCGACAACAGTCAACTCGGCTCGTCATGTGTCCTCGAGTAGCTATTCCCGAGCTCGCTGGAACTTTCGTTGTAATGCAAAATACAGTTTAATTTAGATAAAATTATTTTAATTAACTTATAACCTTTATGTTATATTTACGTATGCGGCATTTTCTTTTATCATCATGGTTTCAGGATTACGAGACTATGCATGAATCGTCGGTCTGACTCACGAGATGAGTATGTTAGAAAACATCCGAATAAGACACAGGAGGACCGCTCTCTCTCTTCTGAAATATGCACATATAAATATATTTTGTAATATTATCTATCTTTTAACAACTTTGAACTTAGAATCTTTAACTGTTTTTATTAATTAATAAATATATCAAGTCCTCACGGTGATGCCGGAATGACCTGTAACCACCGCGATGTGTGATGAGAATCCTACTCTTATTTTCTGAATTCCTATGTGACTCCCCTTATAAATTTAAGTTAGAATTTTTTTTTATATAATTCTAATTTATATATTAACTACGCAGAACAATATAAATTAAACATGTGGTAAATTTACTTGAAATCCCGCATTGCCCCCCTACCATCTCATAAAATCATCCCACATAGCAACGCTCATCAAATTAGGCTTCTTTCCAGCTGTTTTTAAGCTATTTATCGTTTCCCTATAGTTCTTTGCAATTTTACTACTCCAATGCATTGTACAAGGGAAATATCGGCCTCTTGAAGGTTCACTGCACCCAACACGTTTGAGAAAATAAAAGTTATACTTTTTATAAATAGTATAAACATGAATTAAGATCCTATAAGCATGAACTTATATAATGTAACAATCCTAATTTTTAAGACATAGTAATTAATTAACAAATTAATATATTAAATTATAAAGTTGTAAAATTATGGGAATTTGGCAATGGGATTGCGCCATTGGGTTCGTTACAATTTTCTGGTTTAGACACATATTCAGTTTGCATAAAAAGGACTAGAAACGAAGAAGTTATGGTGATTTAAAGTTCGCAATTCAAAATAGAATTAAATGATATATATATATATATATATAATATGCATGAGACGACCCAAGCATTCGCCTTATCGACCTATGGGTCGACCCAGGTGGAAATTGAGTCAACTCATGTGTCGACGCAGTGAATGGGCGGGTCGACCCATACGTGCCTAGCACGTATACTTGCCAGGCACGAAAACGATTGAACGAGTGCGAATTTTTGGGCAGTTTTTAGATGACCTATTTGCATCCGATTGGCTAATGTGACTATTCAGAATTGAACCAAGGGCATGGTCGATTCATATTTAGAACCTAAATCTAACTGTTGAAGATCTTTTGCTGCACTTAAAAATAAACCCCCTACCTATTTTTTCATAACACGTCTCTTCCCCGCCTAGGCTAGTCTCCTTTTTGAGAGACGGGTCTAACAAAAATTAAATTTTAGGGGATTGAGATTAAACTAAAATGATTTTTTATTTTCTTTTGGGGTTCAGCCGGGGACACGAGGGAAGCTTTTCTAGTGTTTTTTACGATAATTTAGATTTTTGATTAAGTTTAGGTAAATAGGAATAATAGTAGTTGTAGTTTTGTTTACAGTTCTTTTACTTATAGTTTATTTATAGCTTCAATTTGTTTCTATTTTTCTATAAGTAGATTCTGTAATTTTTTTGTCTTTTCTTAAAGTTTTGTTTAATTAATATTCAAATTACTATAATTAATAATCTCAGTCTTCTTTTCCCTATTCTTCGTCAGATTTTTACAGTTTATTGTGGTTATGCTCAGATATGCCTAAAAGGTGTATGTATACAGCTGATTTAGGCATAGATTTATATGCCTAATTTCCTACAACTGATTATAATCCTTTATTTGTATGTGTTTTATATGATTGACTTAGGTAGCTATTATGCGTGTAATTTTATACGACTGGCTATTGTCCTTTTATTCTGCGCACATTTGAGAAATCTGATTAAATTGGAATAATGAAAGAAATGATTTGATAATTTAAGGTTAATTTGACATGTAATGTAAACTGTAATAAAAGAGAATGTTGGACAGATAATGGGCAAAGTTGATTAAGTTTGTAAAATGGCAATGGTCTAGGTTATAATAGAAAAAATGAACTATAACATATATTTGCATAAATATGATAAATTGGGGAATCATAATAAACAAACATAGTTTACTTGAAAATATGAATGTAAGTTAAACTGTAAATGGAGAATATGACCGAATTGGTTAAACTTAGTATAAATTGATAAGTAACTTTGGCATTGAAAATTAGGACTGGATGGATTGCATAACTATAATGATAGAATATATAACTACAAAGAATCATATTTAAACAATGGGGTTTTAGTGCAACCTAATATTAATAGGATGTTGTAAAGAGTGAAAGAGGATTATTACTATAAACTTAAATTGGGTCTAATAATAAGCAATATTCTATAACAGCCTTGTGATTAAGCGATATTCTATAACGGCCTTACGATTAGGTGATACTCTAAGGGGTCTTGTGATTAGGCGTTATTCTATGATAAATGACATTAAGTTATAAGCGTGAAATCTATGGTTATTCAACGGGGTCTTGTAATTAGACATTCGTTGATAATCCTATGGGGGTCTATATAAGTAGATCTTAAATGATAACAATAACTAATATTATATGGTGGCCTTGGCGATTGTTGATAATTCTATAGGGGGGTCTATATAAGTATGCGATCAATGACAATATTCTATAGTGACTTTGGGGTTAGCTGATCTTTCTATGGTGGCCAAGCAAAATAGGCGATCAAAAATATTCTTCTGGTGGCCTCGCAACGAGGCGTTTTATGGCTATGGTTTATGTGAGGGGCCAAATCAATGATAATTTGGGTCGAGTATTATTTGTTTGTTAGTGATCCATACCATATACGTAAAATTTTATCACATACGATCTCACTGAGAGGTAAGGGCACGCACCGTGCTATGTTAGGTAGTAAGTTGGTCCAAACTAGAGGTGGATGCGGGTGCGTTCTAGTGCATCAATATGTGTGCGATGAGCCGGCAAGGGAAAATAAGACATTGTAACACCTATGATTAATGTTATGTCTTTTTTCTGATGGGTCGGGCCTGATAAACCCACGACCCAAAGTGGGGATAGGTTATCACTCTATGATTAATCGATCCATGGGTAGCATTAGGAAAATCATCCTAATTATATCATGTTCTTTTATCGTGAAAATGCAAACAGTCAGAATTCTATGTAATGAGAAAATTTAACCTTATGTGTAATCTTTTATCTCATCCTATATGTTCGCTTTAGGTGTACACGGACACTTACCCTATCTGATACTAGAACTACTATTTTATATATTTCCCTTGCTTATCAATTGTGCTAGTAATCATTATAGCTCACTGGACTTCATGTCTGACCCACTCCTTTTTTTTTCTTTCCCTCCTTAGGCTTATAAGGTAGAAGTTGAATGGTATTAGCAGCTCGGGAAGAATGTATCCAAGATCTGAAATTTCAATCTATTATCTATCAATTTTCACTTTATAATACTTTATTTTGTTATTTTCCAAAGTTGTACTTGAGATAGAATTGTATTGTATACTCTGATTTGAGATGAGATTAAGGAAGACATGTGTTTGTAACTTACTGTATGTAAATTATTATTTTGTAATGATAAGTATATTAAATAAATAAATATTTCAGCTATCTTTTACTCTATGCAGTTAAAGCCCCGCTAAATACATGCAAAATCCCCTCTATAGCCCATAGCGCTCTCCGGCCGCTACGCTATTTCAATTTAGCGCTGATGATTAGTAGCTCCGCTTAAATCCCCGCTATTTTCCGCTGCACCCGCTAAATCAATGCTATTTGGCGCTTGCTTTAGCAATACTAATATACAAAGGATGTTTTGACCAGTTTTCTTTCCAAATAAATCAAAAAAGTTAATGTAAAGAGCTTATTTTAAGTCATAAGTGCCTTAAAAAGATAGAAATATGTAGTAATCCTTGATTCTACTGTGCATAACCATGATATTCTTTGATTTTGTTATATAATATTAATTAATATTCGTTTCTTCTACACAAATGATGTGAAAACGATAATTAATCAATTTTAATTATGTAGTTTTACATTTAGTTAACATTTTTCCACCTCCGCTATAGCCCCGCTATTTCCTCGCTTTATCCCCGCTACAGCTTTTTACACCTCTACCGCTACAGAACCGCTAAGCGCTTTAACTGCACAGTTTTTACTTTACGTCTTGTGAATCCTAGTCCCTGTGATTTGTTTTTTTGTACCTATAGCGCTTCACATTCCTTTGTATGGTCTTAATTAGGAATACCAAGGAGTGTAGGGTGTTTCATTTAGTGTCAGAGCCTAAATTTATAGGATTCCTAAAAGTAGTTTTAAAATAAAGTATTTTCCAAAGAAAATAGACTTCGAAAACAAAAAGGTATTTTTGAAATATAAAAAATCCCCTTAAGTCCATCTCCCTTCCTTATCCTGCTATCTCCGTTCTTCGTTGAGTTATTTATAGAGAAACCTATCTAGGCTTTCCTATGTGTATCAAAACCTTAAATTTTTATAGGTTGGAGTTTTGACTTATGGACAAACCCATTTAGCTCAGTATTTGAGGAAAAAGAGAAACTTGCTACATGATAGATATAAATTAGGGCTAAGCATGGATAAGATAACTTTAGTGGGTGAGGGTAGCAAGATAACCAAAGGGGTATTGCTATAAAGATTTGGGAGATATAATTAGCTATAACAAGGAAATTGTTGATGTGGAATTAGGCCACGAGGGTAATAAGAAAGGTATTGAAAGAATTGAGGAAGGAAATTAGGTAAAGGTTGGTGAAAGAGATGTTATCAATCTCTAGTTCTTTTCTCCTATCGTATTTTATTTAGAGATATTTCGTTCCCTTACCTTTGATTCACAAGTTGAGGATGGCTGGGTAGAGCCGTAGCATGTTGATATTAAACATGCCATGTAGGGCATCTATATTGTAGGCCTAACGAAGTTGTCCTATACAGATATAGTGAGTCCCCGAGTGTGTTGTAATAGCACTAGTTGGCTGTTTACACTTTTCTAGGCCCAACAGTAGATTCTTAATAATGTAGCGAGATCAACATGGTTGTTGTAACACCCCACGTCCATTAATGTCACTCACAAAGGGGATGCATTAACTTCTATGGAGCGTTTTAAGTGTGTATAGAACAGAAACTTAACAACAAGACAGATATAAACAGTACTTAAAAATTTAAAACTTTATTCATTACAGCGGTAAACACATAAGTTTGATTACATCATCAAAAACCAGAGTCAAAGTACATAATATCCATCTTGACTAAATTAGAGTACATAAATTGAAAGACATAACCCCAACATAAAATAGCCATAAATAAGATAGGCTGAACTTTTATTTCAGCGATCCAAGCAACTTCTAAAAGCAAGAGATACAGCTGTCCAAATCAAGCTCCATTGGTGCTAGTTCCACCCTGAGCACCTGGGGGGAAAAGGAAGAAAAGAGACGGAAACAAAGGGGGTCAGACATAAAGTCTGGCGAGTGCGATAACTCTAACAATATAATTGTCAAAATAACTAGGCTAAGGCATAAGCTAGAAAATAAGGAAACGACTGTGAACAATTGGGTATGGCAGAGCAAACAAAAGGAAATAAGATGAACAAAGATAACGTTAAAGGCACACCTAGTCACTATAAGAGTTGAATAGAATTGAGTTGATTAGCTTCGTTTTCCCCTTTAGTTGGTGGCGGCTACTCTAGTTGTAAGGTGACAGCATGACGGCCATTGTTCCAATTTTTATTTGATTTTAGGATTTGAGTTTACACACGTTTTTATAGAATTTAGGATTAATTTAGGCCGTCTGATCACCCTAGATTTAACCACAACCATTCAGTTAAGATAGGGTGACAAGTCATCCCTAATGAATCAGCTAAGAGTCAGAAAATCGTCATCAAACAAATCTGCCCGAGGGGGCGGGTAGGTCAACCCCCTGGTCGACCTGTGTGGGTAGGTCGACCCCCCGGTCGACCTAGCCCCTGGCGGGAATTTTCCCGCCTAGCCCATCTGAGTTTGAAATTTGAATTTTGAAATCTGTTTTGAATTTTAGTGAAACTTCAGATGGCCATAACTTCTTCATACAAAGTCCAATTCTCGCAAACTCGGACTCTAACTCAACCAGAATTCCTAGACGAACACAATGGCGCAACCCGTTTCCCTTAGTTCTCACATCTGAGATTAATTATTCTTTAATTTGTGAACATTAATATTAGAATTACGGGGTGTTACATTCTCCTCTCCTTAAAGGATTTCTCCCCCGAAATCTCCAAGTTAAGGAGAATGCATATCCTACCATCCAAACATCCATCTACTCAACCATCAAACACAAGCATCCATTGTCCTTATAAAATTTCTAATGCTGTATGAACATATGCAAGAAGTGTGTGTGTATGTCCCTTATCTAATGCAAAATCAGGCGGTCTACTGATTCAGTTGACCTCCTTAATGCAAATCATGACAGTGCCATGCGTCCATTATGTATGCAAAAGAATCCTATAGAAACATATTATTTCTACATGTGTGTACAAACATTCATCAAAATGCAACATCCATATGATAAACACATTCTACGTACATTCATTTTACTAAATACATCCATTTATATGCAATATGCAATATGAAAGTGACTGAGCCGATCTAGTGTCTAAAGTGTGTGTATATGCATCCACGAGCAACCACAAGCAAACACTTGCATCCACATGCATCCACCATACATAACATGTCTCAAACACATGTTTCAACCATAGGGCTACCCTATCTAAAGGTCAAAGATACTAGCAAGAGGACATACTAAAGATAAAACAAGTACAAGCTAAGCGATAAAGGAGAAATTAAAAGACATACCCTCGAAAAGAAAAGGGTACAATGAACGCATCTTCTCTTCCGTCTCCCAAGTAGCGTTGCTCTCATCATCTCCCCATTGCACTTTGACTAGCTTGACCTCACGATTCCTCAACTTCTTAATCTTCGACCCAAGAATGCACGTAGGAGCTCGTTGAATCGTCGCATCACGCTCTATCTCCACCTCTCTAAGCAAGCTCGGCTCTACCACTTCCGCGGTCTCATGCAAGCACTTCCTCAAATGTGATACATGGAATACGTCGTGTACACCACTAAGTCCCTCGGGCAACTCCACTCTATACACCATCTGTCCAATCCTCTCCTTAATAGGAAACGGCCCTACGAACCTTGGTGCTAACTTCCCAACGGACCCAAAGCGAACAACATTCCGTAATGGAGACACCTTGATAAAGACCATGTCCCCAATATCAAACTCAAGATCTTTCCTCCTCTTGTCCGCATAAGATTTTTGCCTATCTTGCGCCGTCTTCATCCTCCTTCGAATCAAATCGATCTTTTCCGAAGTCTCTCTAATCATATCGGGCCCAAGCAAGATCTTATCTGTAGATTCCCACCAACATGTAGGCGAACGACACGACCGTCCATAAAGAGCCTTGAAAGGCGCCATTACAATGCTAGACTGAAAGCTATTATTATATGCGAACTCCACCAAAGGAAGATGCTCCTCCCATGTACCTCCGAAGTCTAAGACACATAGCCTCAAAAGGTCCTCTAGAATACGATTCACCCTCTCGGTCTGGCAATCTGTGTGAGGATGATATGCGGTGCTCAAACATAACTGAGTCCCTACCGCCTCTTGCAAGCTTTTCCAAAACTCGCTAGTAAAGATAGGATCGCGATCGCTCACTATGCTAGAAGGAACACCGTGCAAATGGACTATCTCTCGAATGTATACGGAGGCTAACCATGGAGCAGTCCTCTTACTCTTTATGGGAATGAAATGGGTGCTCTTAGTAAGTCTGTCTACCATGACCCAAATCCCCATATTACCTTTCCTCGATCTCGGTAACCCATCAACAAAGTCCATCGAGACACTCTCCCACTTCCATTGTAGGACCTCCAATGGGTGAAGCAACCTACCGGGCTTCTCTTGCTCTGCTTTTACTTGTTGGCACACCAAGCATCTAGCAACAAACTCGGCCACATCCCTCTTCATACCAGCCCAAAAGTAAACTCGTCTCATGTCCATGTACATCTTGTCCCCGCCGGGATGAATGGTCATCTTCGAACGATGTGCATCATCAAGAATGGTCTTCCTCAAGTTCTCGTCTCGTGGTACACAAAGTCTACCGTCCCTACGTAAGTAACCCTTATCATCTAGGGTATACCTGCTAAGATAGCTCAATGGCTCCCCCCTTTTGAGCTTCTCTACTAACTCAACCAACTGTGGGTCATCTCGCTGTGCCTCACCAATCCATCCCAAAAGCGTAGGTCGGACCTCTAAGGATGCTAGCAAACCGGGTACAAAGTCAATGGAAGGTCTAAAGTCAAATATAGAGATGAACTCTAAGCTTCGTCGCTCAACAAACAACAGACTCAAAGACAACCTTTTCCTACTTAAGGCGTCTGCCACCACGTTACCCTTGCCAGGGGTATATGCTATCTCGAAATCGTAGGACGCTAAGAATTCCATCCACCTTTGCTGTCTTAAGTTCAATTCCTTCTGAGAGAACAAGTATTTTAGCGATTTGTGGTCAGTGAACAATTCAAATTTCTCGCCAAGAAGATAATGGCGCAAATACTTAAGCGTGAAAACAATAGCGGCCAACTCTATGTCATGTGTAGGGTAATTTCTCTCATGCACTCTCAACTGCCTTCCTCCATAGGCTATTACCCTCCCCTCTTGCATTAAGACTGCGCCTAGTCCCGTCCCACAAGCATCGGTAAAAATGGTAAATGGCTTACTCCCATCTGGCAAAACTAAGACTGGGGATGTGGTCAAAGCTCTTTTTAAACGTTGGAACGCATCATCACAATCTACGTCCCACATGAAAACTAGGTTCTTCTTCATCTAGCGTGTAAATGGGGCTGATATTTTTGCGAAGTCTTTGATAAACTTCCTATAGTAGCCAGCCAACCCTAAGAAACTCCTCACCTCGGTTGCATTTTTAGGGACCTTCCAATCTTGGATGGCCACCACCTTCGCGGGATCCACAGCTACCCCTTCTTTAGAAACCACGTGCCCTAAGAATCGCACTTCCTTCCTCCAAAAGTGACATTTAGAAAATTTAGCTTTAAGGCTATGCGCTTGAAGAATCTCCCACACTTCCCTAAGATGTAGGGCATGCTCTTCCTCGCTCTTAGAAAAGACCAAGATATCATCCACAAAGACCACCACGAATTTATTAAGGTACTCCCTAAACACCCTACTCATCAAGTCAACAAAGTATGCGGGGGCGCTTGTCAAACCGAAGGGCATCACAAGCCACTCGAAGAAACCATCTGGAGTCCTAAAGGCAGTCTTGTCTATGCTATCCTCAGCCACTCTCAACTGATGGAAACCAGTGGGTAAGTCCAACTGCGAAAACACTGAGGCGCCAACTAACTAATCGAAGAGATCATCAATCCTCGGCAGTGGGTGCCTATTCTTCTTAGTAAGCTTATTAAGTTCTCTATAGTCCACACAAAGTATAATAGACCCATCCGCCTTCGTGGAAAATACTACTGGAGCACCCCACTCCGATATACTACGTCTTATGAACCCCTTCTCAAGAAATTCTTTCACTTGTTTATTGAGTTCTCTTCTATCTCTTGGAGCCATTTGGCGCACTGACAATGTAACTGGCTTTGCATTATCTACTAGATAAATAAGAAAGTCTATCTCACGTTTTGGGTGTAGACCCCTCACTTCATCGAAGACGTCAACATATTCACGGACTGTACGAACAGAATGTTAATCATCATTGGATGCGTCAAGGGATTCTAGGTAACTAAGCATTACTGGACCTTTAGGGTCACAAGAAATATCGAGGGTCTTTCCACAACGAGTCAACAATATAACTACCCTTCTTTCATAATCTAGGATGGCCCCGTATCTGGTTGGCCAATCCATACCTAGAATCAAGCCGTAACCCATGAAGCCAAGAACAAAGGCGTTGCATTCAAACCCAACGCCCAAGATAGACACTCTCAAATCCCGACAAATCATAGAAAGATGAGCCGAACCACCAATAGGATTTGATACTACTAAGGGATCTGTAACTAAACTAGTATTTAGGTGCAATGTTTCGACTAATGATGTAGAGATAAACGAATGTGATGCACCAGAATCGAATAAAGTACGGACAGGACGATCAAACAGAAAAACTAAACTTTCAACGGAAATCGCTCTACCTCGTTCTTGCAGCCGTGGGACCACGAGAGCCTGAACTTTCCCTCTTGCCTGCCCTGGTGCCATGAGAGCCTGTACCTGCCCTCCCGAGGTAGACCCTGCCCTCTGCCCTTTCCTTGGGCAGTCCTTAATCAGATGTCCCGCTTCGCCACAGTGGAAACAGCCAGTCTTTTTTTTCTTCCTACAGTCTTTGCTTAGATGGCCAGTTGTTGTTGTTGCGGTTTCTTTTGATCCCCTTTCTTCTCGGGTGCCTTATTAGCATTGGCGCTCTTCTCCTCTTCATGCATAAGTGCCATGTCAACTAGTCTATCAAAGGTAGCCCCCACAGGGATGTGGGTCATAGCTAACCCATGTAGCGGCTCGTTCAGGCCCTTAACAAATCTCAGGGCCTTCTTTTCGGGTGTATTCACCAAGTCCAAGCCAAATCTCGCCAATTGATTGAACTTGTTGATCTATTATTTCACTGATAGATTTCCCTGCTTCAATGCCAAAAACCTTTCCATGTATAGATTCTCTTCAGCCCGTGAGGGAAACTTTGCCTCAAACCTACGCCTGAAATCCGGCCATGTATCAACTGGACGCTCTCCATTAGTGACCTCCCACCAAAACGAGGCCTCATCCTTAATTAACCAGGCAGCTAACTGGACCTTTCTTCCATCTTATACTTCAAAGATCCCAAACAATTCTTCCACCTCCTTTAGCCAATTTCGAGCTTCAACAAATGTCTCCATCCCGTGAAAAGGTTTTCCACCCATTGCCCGAAAGTCCTTACATATCTTTGCAAAAGTATCAACACAAGGAGGAGGAGGAGCATTTGCTGGGCCGGCGACATTTGCCCTTGCTTCCAAATACCTCCTAAACCATCCTGGTATCGGTATCCCCTCGAGTATCTCGGGAATTCGAGACATGCTGAAATGAAAAAGGAAAGATTCAATACAAAAGAACCGAAGGAAAGATATATGGCTCATGGGGTTATGTTTTTAAAATAGACTTTTCTCTTGAAAATACTTTCCTTAAACATACGTTTGAAAGTATTTCTTTATAAAAATGCTTTTGAAAAATAGTTTTTCAAAATTCATATCTGTTCTGGTAACCTTCAGCTCTGATACCACGTGTAACAACCCACGTCCATTAATGTCACTCACAAAGGGAATGCATTAACTTCTATGGAGCTTTTTAAATGTGTATAGAACAGAAACTTAACAACAAGACAGATATAAACAGTACTTAAAAATTTAAAACTTTATTCATTGCAGCGGCAAAAACATAAGTTTGATTACATCATCAAAAACCAGAGTCAAAGTACATAATTTCTATCTTGACTAAATCAGAGTATATAAATTGAAAGACATAACCCCAACATAAATTATCCATAAATAAGATAGGCTGAACTTTTACTTCAGCGATCCAAGCAACTTCTAAAAGAAAGAGATACAGCTGCCCAAATCAAGCTCCACTGGTGCTAGTTCCACCCTGAGCACCTGGGGGGATAAGGAAGAAAAGAGGTGGAAACAAAGGGGGTCAGACATAAAGTCTGGCGAGTGTGATAACTCTAACAATATAATAATCAAAATAACTAGGCTAAGGCATAAGCTGGAAAATAAGGAAATGACTGTGAACAATTGGGTATGGCAGAGCAAACTAAAGGAAACAAGATGAACAAAGATAACGTTAAAGGCGCACCTAGTCATTATAAGACAATTACTACACTGCACCACACTACACGCCCTAAAAGTTGATCCCGCCTACAGAACTTATTAATGATAATGGTAGTTTCGTGTACCCCTAGCTGCCTTCATAGGTGCCGCCTGCCCCTGTCTCCACTAGGTGTACCCACTACCCCCATGCGATCGGCTCCCTAACTCGTAGATACCCGTGCTGGTCCCACAGTGGGGTGTATCACTCCCCAAAGTAGCAACCCGATACCACCAAGTTGCACGGCTTATACCTACACAATGCAACAAAGTCTTACCTACCAGCCCGTGCCCACACACGCACATGAACCCGTTGGACACGCGTTGCCACCACTAACCCGTCTTGGCCTCTTATAGTTAAGCCCAGTATGCGTGTCCTGTCCTCGACTTGGGTCGATCCCACAAAGATACTTATGGGTTACTGGTTGAAGAGGGCCCCTCATTACTTGACACAAGCTATCCACGTAAGCTTGGTCCCCTCTAGTACATCCCACTTAATCCTCTTCTTATTCATGTCTACTTACATGTTTTATTTTTGGTTAAGTGTTTCTAATCGTATTTCCCAAGCCACCCAAGGCACCCACTTAACCACCATGTCCCACCACATGTTTATCTGGTTATGTGTTTCTTAATTTATTAACACCGTAACCTTGTAAAGACCTCCCACATTAGACTGGCATTTGTAGCAGCTGGATTTGCCAGGCGGGTTCGGGCAGTCTTACACCACAAACGAGTCTAACCTCGTGTCTTTACAACTGTTACCCATTTAATTCATGCCCTTGACCTCTCACATTAGACTGGCATTTGTGGCTGCTGGATTTGCCGGGCGGGTCCGGGCAGTCTTACACCACGAAAGTGTCTAACCTCGTGTCTTAGGCGATTAATTACACATAATTAATTATCCCCCAATTTGAATTAATTTCCCTATTCAAATTATCAATCAATTCCAAATTTAACTATGGACATAATTGACTCAATTATGTCCATCTATTTATGGTATGAAAAATTATACCAATTAACATCACAAATTAATTTTATGCCATTTAAGGCATTTGTGCCAATTCTCAATATTAAATCTTTTAATATTATCCCTTCGCCCCACGTTGTACGTTCGTTCGTTTAATTGTGAAATATACGTTAGACTCGAATAGTCTAACTTATGGAATAAAGAGAAAACATCACAACATGCGTAAAATAAAAACTAGATCTAAACATAAGGGGTGAACTTGCATGTGTGAATAAGGTTTTTCATCTAAAACTTGCATAGGCCAAAGTCACAAACTTGCATAAAACTATATATGTCATAGATCTAAATCTAAAGGTGTAAACTTGTATAGGCAATAGTCACAAACTTGCATAAACCATGTATGTCATAGATCAAATAATAAGGTGTAATCTTGCATAGGCAATAGTCATAAGCTTGCATTACTTGATTCATACTCCAAACATGTATATACTTGCATATATGATTTATGCAACATAAACTATGATGTAAACTTGCATCAAAACATGTAAATTAAGATCTACATGTAAACTAGCGTAAAGAATTCTGTATACTAGCATATAACTCACACATGTCCTAGCCTAACTTTAGATCCAATTTACACATAAAAATAGATGTCAGGAAACATGTAAGGTGGTGTGTAATTCTCATTAACTTGCATATGATTCATATCTAAATTTACATCCTAACTTGCATACATACATACATACATATGATTAACATATGAATTAGTTCCACAAACATAACCAAACTAACATATGAAACATCATCATGAATTGATTGAACATAAGCCATTAATCAACATAGATTTACAAAATAACATCACAGCTTTACAGCATAGATAATAACATCACAGATTTACAACATAGATAATAGCGTAACAGATTTATAACATAGATAATAACATATCGGTTAATGATTCACAACATAACCATATAATCCCAAATCATAACTCAACCTAATTAAATTGTTAATTATCTTATTAAAGAAATCGAACTCACAACTCAAAGAAGGTCTTGAGTTCTAGAATCTGAATTTTGAAATTGGTTTAGATCGCCTTTGTAGTAGATTCGTTATTGTTTAGATTAGAGTTGAATAAAGTTGAGTTGATTAGCTTCGTTTTCCCCTTTAGTTGGTGGCGGCTACTCTAGGTTGCAAGGTGACAACATGACGGAAATTGTTCCAATTTTTATTTGATTTTAGGGTTTGAGTTTACACACGTTTTTATAGAATTTAGGATTAATTTAGGCCGTCCGATCACCCTAGATTTAACCACAACCATTCAGTCAAGATAGGGTGGCAAGTCAGCCCTAATGACTCAGCTAGGAGTCAGAAAATCGTCATCAAATAAATCTGCCTGGGGGAGGGGGGTAGGTCGATCCCCCGGTCGACCTATGTGGGTAGGTCGACCCCTAGGTTGACCCCCTGGTCGACCTGGCCCCTGGCGGGAATTTTCCCGCCTAGCCCATATGAGTTTGAAATTTGAATTTTGAAATCTGTTTTGAATTTTAGTGAAACTTGCGATGGCCATAACTTCTTCATACGAAGTCCAATTCTCATAAACTCGGACTCTATCTCAACCAGAATTCCGAGACGAACAAAATGGCGCAACCCGTTTCCCTTAATTCTCACATCTGAGATTAATTATTCTTTAATTTGTGAATATTAATATTTGAATTACGGGGTGTTACAGTTGTCTATGACAAGTCTGGGTTTGAAACTATAAATCTTGATTTAGGAGATGTTTGGGCATTTCTGGGTATGAGTTGGTTTTAGGTCTGGAGAGTTTAGCCACATAGTTGGTTACCTTTAATTTTGAAACTGGTATTAGATTTTGACGGAGATTTTTATATTCTACGGCCTTTGAGAAAGGAAAATTTGAAGGATAGATTAGTTAGCGAAGTATGAGGCTATTTTGACTACAAGAAGAGCATTGTCGGGCTATGATATGTTGTGGACTAGCCGTTGAGTTTTCTTACGATACGGGGAGTCAATCATGTCTATTTTCCTATACTTTTCCTTAGCGCATGTTTAGGCGATGTCGATTCAGTTCCCATTGTGCTATATTTTCTATGTATTGGAAGAGGTCAAAGAGATATTGATTTTGGATAACAATGCAAAACTTGTAGCATTATCGGTAAAGCACATCGTTATATGGGAATACGAGAGAATTGAGCTTCATTCTTATGACTAGAATCTTTTCTAGATATGGATTTATGCTTGTAGCATTATTGTGTGTGGATTGGTTTGGAGTTTAGACAGGCTAGCTATATGATGAACCATCTTAGATGCTGAGAGTTTTTTGTGGAATTTTGTAGTAGACACACCCTAGTATTGACTTGTGAAGAATCTATTGGAGTGGATTATTTTACTCCTTAGATCTATTTTTTGGTAGACTGAAGGGACCTTTGATGAGAACTTTCCACATGTGTTTCTCCATGACTAGATTTCTTTACTTGTGATTTCCATTAAGTTTCGAATAATGCGAAGAATAGAACAGAACTGTTTGTAGAAAACCTAATGAATTTTTATAATAGCTACCATACCTTCGGGCCAGCTTGTGCCTAGGCCTAGTTATTGACTTATGTGGAAGGATGATTGGTGAGGTTCTGTAAGTAATTTGGTATGGGTCTTTGGTTAATGACATGTTCTTCTAAACAAAGAATGACAAGGGATAAATTGGATATTTAGTTCCTTATACGTGTATAGGCCCAAGACCAAGTTCTCTGAGTATAGCTTTTAGAAGGTAAGAAATTTTCTTAGATCAGTGGGTTGTTGTTAAAAAATATTAAAAGAATTTCCAAGATTAAAAAAATTATCAATCTACCTCACCAAGAAAGGCTTAGCTTTTGTGGAAATAAAATGGGAATTTTTCTTAAAAAAATTCGGGTTAATATTTTAGTATTAGTTCTGCTGGTACCATTACCTGGAGGACCATCGAGAGTGGTTACTTGAATTAACTACTATTAGTTTTTCAGTTATCTTAGGACACATTACCTATTATAGGGAAAGATTAAAATTCGATGATCATGGAATATTGATTTGTTGTTCCCAATAAGGAATTATAACATAAGACGAAGAAGATTTATTGAATTCGAGTGTACAACGATTTTTGGGATCTCCTTGTAAAAGTAAAATTGTGCTTGACATTAAATTCTTTTCTTTTGGGTATGAGAGTTCATGTAGCTTCCATGAAAATACTTAGTAATATGGTAAGGAACTAAATGGATTTAACCCAAAAGCATGTCTTAACATTTTGATAGGAATTAGTTGGTGGTTATACTATATGTTAGAGTTTGGTGTTCATCGAGGTTATGTCATTTGAGCATAAGACGAGGATCCTAGAAATTCCATTCGAAAATAGATTTATGAGAAAGTTGAAACCTAATTGAAAAATAGGATTACTAAAATAAATCTTTATATGGTCTCCAAATTGATGTAAGTAAAAAAGTTTGGCTAGTGGATAAATGATTATAAGGATATAAAGATTTCAAACGGATTAATAGCGTGATAAATAGTTGTGCTCTAAGGAAATAATTTAAAGATAAACTGTTTTGGGGAAAAATAATTTGTAGAATCACTTTGAGTCTAAACCCCAGATATACATTTAAGGTTTTAGAAATAGAAGTTTTAAAGGGCATATATGTTTTGGTATGAAATTCATATTTTTGGGAACTTCATAAAAGTAAAGTGTATACATATTTAGAAGGAAATCTTCGTGACCTTATGAATAGTAAATTATGACACTAATACTCTTCAAACGAAATTAGACAATATAAGTGGAACTAATAAAGGAAAACAAGATAGTAAAGGTAAAGACTAGAAATCATATTATAGATATGATAAAAGTGATCCCATTGGTAAGATAGAGTAGGCTCTAGGATTTTTAAAACCAAAAATTTTTTCTATGACAAACTAGTCCAAAGAGAAAGCAAATTGAAAACTTGGAATATTTGTCCCTAAAGGATTTAAGATGGGTAAGGCAAAAAAGGTCTCTTGCAAATGTGGCTAGGATAACTCGGTAGTTATAAAAGAAACCATTCAAATTAGGAGCTTAGGGGAAAAGTACGGGTAGTGATGAGACATTGGTTAATCCAACATTGGAATCTTTTACCTCATAGGGAGAACCTCTAGTTATAACGACTTGGGTGTCTTTAAGGAATTCAAGTTTTTTACTCACGTTCTTTTGACAAATGTTTCCTTCTTGATATCATATCATTAGCTTTTTCCTCTAATTAGGGTCTTCTTCTAAATCCCCTCCGGAAGGGTAGATCTTAGGATTAAGCTAATGGATGGTAGGGGTGGTTGTAAATGTGTTATTAAAACATGTTATGTATGATGTATGTAAGTGGATGTAGTGGATGCATATATACACACTATGCACTATTAGGGATCAGCTAATAGGGAATTTACATATGCATATGGATGTCTATGCATTTTATTTTATTTTAGTGATGGTAATAAATGAATGTTATCATATAGTTGTTGCATATGAATGATGATTGAAGCATACATATAGAACTTCTTCTATCATTAGGGCCTTCTGCATATATTTGGGTACATGGCACCAACATGATTGCATAAAGGGAGGTCAACTGAATCAGTAGATTGCCTAATCTTTTGCATTAGTTAGGGTCATATACACTACACCATTGCATAATTACAAAAATAGCTATAAAAAAACTTAAGGAAAATGAATACTAATGAGTGATATTTGAGTAGATGGAAGTAGATATTTGGATGATAATGTATATTTCATTCTTCTACCATAGAGACTTCGGGAATGAAATCCTTTAAGAAGGGAAAATGTAACAATTTGAATTTCTAAGAGACAATAATTAATTAAGAAATTAATAAATTAAATAATAAATTTGTAAAATTTTGGGAATTTAGCAAAAGAGGTTACGCCATTGGGTCTGTTATGATTTCCAGTTCAGATACATATTTGCTTTGTGTAAAACAGACTTAAAACGAAGAAGTTATGGCGATTCGAAGTTAGAAATTCAAATCAGAATTTAATAATATATAATATGCATGGGACAACCCAAGCATTCACCAGGTCGATCCATGGGTAGATCCAGGTGGAAAGTGGGTCGATCCAATGAATGGGTGGGTCGACCCATACACACGTATGCTTGTTAAGTAGAAAACACTTAAACATACGCGATTTTTCGATTGTTTTTGTTAGAGTTTGTGCCCTAGAGGCAATCTGTTAGATGTGAATAATAATAACATTGTTGATGTTATATTTTATTTGAAATAAAATATTCTGTTATTTTATATTCACTACGTAATATAAATATTAACATAATAGAAGTCCTTAGAATAATAATACGGATTTATATAGTTTCAAGTAAGTGACCTGAACATGAGATTGTATAAAATATTAAGTATTATAATTCTTGAATGTCCCTAGTCAAGTTTTATTCTTTATATAAGACAGCAATAGAGCACTGAGACTAGTATGTTGATTGAATGATGATCACATCTCATTGATCATTCATATAAGTGATATTAATGTCAAAACATAAATACATATTAGAGAATAGCGTATTAGGCTGACCCAACATGAGAATAACTACGTGAAATATAATTATTAGTATCATAAGTTATTCTCATAGTGACAATGATGTAATGGACCTCAGACATGAAATCATTATAATTTTATTCGAAGATATTTGTGTTTTGATATCATCAAAAGTTACTCGTAACTGAGTTGACGATAAAGATGATTATTGGATACATCTTGAATCGAATGAAATTATGAATGATCTAAATGGAATTTAACGCTACAAATATATGTGTATATATATATGTGTGTGTGTGTGTGTAGAATTATCCATGGGCCTCTTGATTGAGTGAGACTATGAAATGTATGGTCGTGCTCAAATATTGATTTGTTTATATAGTCTACTTATAGATCAAAGTAAATGGATTAAATTGTAAAGAGGACCATACATTCCTTGCCTTGAGTTTAATCCTAGATATAATGATTAAAAGGATTATATTACATTGATACACTGGTCACATAAAGGGATGGTATCGAATCATTGATATTATTATGACTTGGATAACAAAGATGTATTACTAAATGTCGCTCGTTGTTTACAGTTTAAATATTGTTTAAATTGTTGCCAACGTTATGATAACCATAGAGTCACACATATGAACATTGTATAAGGAGATAACTTTTAAATAAAAGGAAATCAAAAAGGTTAACAATTTATTTTATTTAAATAATGAAGAACGGGTCTAAAATATCGCGCTGTTATGTTATAAAAGATAGGCTGGCCTTTTCATTAATAATAATCACAACAACGATATTCAGAAGACCCTAGAATCCTCAAATCGACTAGTACCAACTCACTTTCTTTTGAATTCGTCCGACAATTTTGAGAACAACGCTCGTGGATCTCCAATAGAGACGCTTACTCTCGAGGCGTTCGATTCGATTCACTTAAAACCAGATTCGCTGATTTTGCAATTCGAAGAAAAAAGGTACATGTTTTAGGTTCAATTTTGGATTCAAATTTAGTACTAGGGTTGATAAATTTATTTAAATCCGCCGCTTAAAGATCCTTGATATCCTTTAATGGTATCAGAGCATAGTTCCTTTCGAATTCAACTATTAGGGTTTGAAACCATGTATTCGATTTGTATTCATATGAAAAAAATTACAGTGTTGATAACGCGAATATAAATTTTAATTAGATATGTATAACTTGTAAATTTATATGGAATCAACAGTTGTTTCTGTATAGATGAATTCTGTAATTGTTACAGAAATTATGATATATATAGAGAGAGAGAGTCTGATTTTGAATGAGATCTGTTATATATATTAATTATACTGCTCTGTTGGATTTCATGGCTTTTGTTTAGATTATAATTTGAATGTATTATATATATATATATATATGTGTGTATGTTCGAATTTATGTTTTGTTTCACTGAGGATAAACTAGTTATAAATGACTGATCCTAGTAAGCTTTGTCTACAAAGCTACGGATCTATGTTTTAACAAATCATTATTCTTTAGTTAGTAACAGATTGACTTAGTTTTTGATTCTTTGTTGATCTGTTTTACATGGATTTGATTAAATCTAGTATATAAATACCATTTATCAGTCTTGCTAGTTTGATATGCAGTTACAGTTTTTTACATTTTAACTTATCCCAGTAGTTATAAATGTGAGAAAAAGTGCTTCTATAACATAAATATTCCTATGTTGTAAACTGACACTTTTATGGTGCCATGAATTACTAATCACTATATATATTTATAATTACCGTGTTTCAATATTGCACGCATACATATGTAAATCTGATGTTCACATGAATATGATATATTGATATCAAATTATGTATGCATATCTGCCATTTTAATAACATGTATTATAAAATGATATTGATGTGAATCTGGGTAATCAATTCAGTTTATTAATATAAATCTGGGTTTAATGAATCACACTATATATGTTCTGGAATTTTACGTAATGTCCATATGTTCTGGAAAATTTATTTGTTGATCCCCTTTACAGATTTAACACTTGTTGCTGTATGGATTAGTAAGTTGATACTGAAATAACATTATGTTAATATCTTTATATATGTGCCTTCAGTCATGAAAATAAATATGTGTATTTTTTATATTAAGATATAAAAGATGCATATGTATTTGTGATGCACATACTGGTATCATGTATGCCATATATAATAACAACCTGAATCTGTTGGAATAGAAACATTTGAAACTGACGTCGATTCAATTGTATATTTAAATCAGTGCGATATCTGAATGTGTATTATATTTAAATACTATACTCATTTTTATCTTACTATTTTGATACTACCTAAGAAAATTGATATTTTGATTCTATGTTTGCCCAAGACAAAATAGCTAACTGAATAGATTTAGTCATATATATATATATATATATATATATATATATATATATATATATATATATATATGTATGTATAAGTCGGGTTCGGATGGAAAGAGACGAAGACAGTGGATCAGGTTAGTGGGTGAACATAGGGGTAATGGCACATAACCACTCCGCATCTTCAGGGTTCGTGGGTCTATTTATAGGTGAAAAATATCTCTAAATTGGCTCCGGTTCAGATCGAAGTTAAAAGGGGAGTTGATGAAGAGTATTGATTAGAAGAACGTACACTAGAGATTCGGATCAGATCGGAGTTACCAAGCCAAACCAAAGCATTATGGAGCATAAAACAAAGGAGCGAAGATAGAATCGGATCGATTCGGAGAAGCCCGATCCGCTCCTCTTCTCCTTTACATGCCCGATCTGAAAGCAGGAAAATGCAGCAGCAACAGCCTACAAACCCTGAAGATGCAGAAAGGTTATGTCCCATTTCCCCCACGTTCACCCACTAACCTGATGCGCTGTCTTCGTCTCTTTCCATCCGAACCCGACTTTTAAGGGGTGAGCGCCACGTGCATCCGAACAGGAGCCAGTCCAGAGACATTTTTCACCTATAAATAGACCACCAAAGGTCATTTGAAGGGATCTTTTGGAAAAATTAGAGTAAAAACTCCCTTGTCAACCGAATTTCATCATTATATTCAGATCATTACCACAATTTGAAGTGAAAATCCACAAACATTGAGTGAAGTTATGCATTATATGAGTGAAATTGAGTGATAACTAGTATTGTACTTGTATTTAAATCATCAATCCAAAGAGTAGAAAGTGGACGTAGGCTCTTTAACGTCGAACCACTATAAATCGTGTGTTTCTCTTTACTTTTTGATTTCATTTCACCAGAATTACTGCTAGATTGGGTGTTAGAACCACTTTTGGTCTAACATTTTGGTGCTTTCACTGAGAATTTTCGAGTTTTTCGCTTTTTGGGATTATCATTCTACTATTTGGACCCTCAAGTTCAAAGAAGTTAATCCTCTGTTTTCGGCATTCACGAATATTTACTGATTAATCTCTAAGGAATTGGATATTATGGCCAAAGGAAAAGGAAAAGAAGTACAAGGTGCTCGGGAGAATGAGGCTAACGAAGATCAGCAGGCCATAGTCATGACGAGGTTGCAGGGACAAAGCTCTGGAACAAGCCGATCTGAACCGGGCGCTCCACACCAGGTCCATAACGCAAACCTGAACCGATCTGGAGGCCCTGATGCTGCTCGTACCCCCCCTCCAAATCGATCCGGGTCTGCTACCTTACTCCGATCCGAACGCGGCTGAAACTGGTACATCTACTCGAGCACCCACCAATGCTCCGATACCGGCCGTGACAACTGGTGAACAACCCGTTCTATCTGCACTAGTTACACATGGAGACTTTTCGCGCTTTCTTGATATGCTTGAGAGTACTAGAGATGCTTTGGAAGCTCACAAATGTGATAGTCTTCGTATGCAAGAGAATATGATCGTTATGAGTAGGGAAATCAGTGAACTTCGTAGGCAGAAGGCACCCTCTCCAACTCGCCACCTTACAGCAGACCAGTCATCCTCTTCGGATGAAGAGCGCCCTCGTGAAAGAAGGCCGTATGAGCGAGCTGAAATTCTTGATCAGCTGACCTTTGGATCTTTGGGATCCCGTGAATACGCTGCTCTTGTGCTAGGTCCCGACGAGCCGAGCTTTAGATAGCCCATGCTGCCGCCCATGCGTGGATCTCACGTCCTACCCAGGGATCCTAATATTACCAATCGCACACAAGGACAACTCCTCAAACCCCTTCCTCCCGTGAATGACCGAGATCGTAGGGGACAGAGCAGGGCAGCTACTGCTAGAAGCAGGAAAACATCCCCTAGTCAGGAGCCCAGAGGGAATCCAAGCATTAGGGCCAGAGAGCCTGAACCAACATTAACGAATGTTGATGTATGGGCAATGGTGCGCCAAATTATGGCCGATAGCCGATGCTATACCAATGAGGACTGGGGCATTGAATGAAGTCACACCCCCTTTACAGATGACATACTGGACTTTCAATTCCCTCGGCGATTCAGTTTACCACAGATTGATCGATATGCTAGAAGAACAGATCTGAAACAACATCTATTAAGATATGCATGGTATATGAACGTTGCAGCTGCGCTGACGCTGTAAAGTGTAAAGCCTTCCCAATATATCTAGAGGATGTAGCATTAATGTGGTTCACTCGACTTCCCCCGCGATCGGTGTCAAGTTTTCAAGAACTAAGCTAGCTTTTTACGAAACAGTTCCGACTTCATTCCCGCAGAGCTAAAAGCGTTATCGAACTATCCAAAATCAAACAGGCCCCTGGAGAATCTCTGAAATCATACTTGGACCGCTTCAACTTAGCAGTCACTAAAATAAGCGGTCCTCATGAACCAACTATTTTGATGGCCTTGATCGAAGGAGTTGATCCAGATACTGAATTTGGAGGTTATTTAGCAGGGAAGCCACCACTGACTAGGGAAGCTTTCTACGAAAAAGCAAATATTCGTCTGCAGTGAGAAGAGATATAAGATAATCAGAAAAGAAAGTCTGATGGAACCTCGAGAGAAGATATTCAAAGTAACGTTGCTGTGAAGTAGTCCGGTGATAGCTCAGGAAAAATTGAGGAGAACGTTGGTAACAAAAACGAAGGAAGTAACAACAGGAGTGGAAACAGCAACAAGAAGAATAGGAACCGAGGAAATAACTCAGGCAAAAGGCCTCGATTCCAAACTTTTGAAAATTATACACCGCTGAATGACACATTAGAAAACATCTACCTGGGAACTTACAACGTCTTGCAATATAAGAAGCCTTCGCCCTGGGACTCAACGGAGAGGAAGGTGGCTACTGGGAAATTTTGTCTGTTTCATGGAACTCACGGACATTCGACTAATGAATGTCGGCATTTAAGAGACGTTGTTGAAAAGCTGTTACAGGAAGGAAAGTTAGATGAATATAAAGTCGCTCCCAGAGACAGAGGGCAGGCGGGACAGACCCCGAATCAAAATCAACCTGCTCCTAAACCCACAGCTCAATAGAAAGGTAAAGGGATTGTCATCAACACTATAGTAGGCGGGCCTCATCCAGCCAGCCATAGCTACAGAGCGATGGACCAATACGTTAACGCAGCTAAACACATCGGTACAGAGGAATGCAATAACCTTGAAGATATTGCTTCGGTAAAGCATCAGAAAACGATGTCTGATGATGTTGTGTTCCGTAACAGAGACGATGTTGGAGTTCAATCACCTACTAAAGACCCCTTGGTCATCACTACTACTATTGGTCCCGCTTTAGTTCATAAGGTACTGGTGGACAATGGCAGTTCGGTCAATATTCTTTTCAAGAAAGTGTTCAATCAGATGAAAATCGAACCAAAAAATTTGAAGCCTTGTAAGGGATGGATTCTCAACTTCAATGGAACATCGATGGCTCCAATGGGATATATAGAATTGCCAGTAACATTGGGACAAGGAGACCATCGAAGAGTAAGAATTCTTCAGTTTGTAGTTTTGGACATCGATACGCCCTATAACGCTTTCTTGGGTAGACCGGCTCTCCCCGAATCTAGGGCTTGCATCACACCTTGGTGCATATTGTTAAAGTTTCTAACCGAAGTCGGGGTGGGGGTAATGAGAGGTGATCAGGTTTTCGGACGAGCCTGCTCCATGGCCGAACTAAAGATGTTGATAAAGGGATTAAGTATAGATGCTAAAGGTGCTTCTTCACCTCCGAAGGAGGGTTCAGCATAGTAATTAAAGGGACCAACCTAGAGGGAGTTGCCTAGAGATCTGCCCGAGGACATAGATCCCAGAGAGGATGAAGAACCTGGGGACAGAAAGGCGACTTCCGATGAAATGACAGTGGACATTCCCATTGATAACGTTCATCCCACAAAGGTTTTGAAGATTGGATCCCAGCTAGATCCGTTCCGAGCAAAGGAATTGACTGACTTTCTAAAGGTAAATTTAGATGTGTTTGCCTGGACCCATTCTGACATGTGTGGGATATCTCCATCTGTTATAAGTCACTCGTTGAGTATTAACCCGAAAAATCCACCCGTTAAACAGAAGAGGCGTATGTTAGGCCCAGAGAGGTCGGCAACCCTAAAATAAGAAGTGGAAAAATTGAAGGGTAATGGGTTCATTAGAGATTCGACGTATCCCGACTGGATATCAAATCTTGTTTTGGTCAAGAAATCAAACGGAAAATGGCGAACATGCATTGATTTTTCGGACTTAAACAAAGCTTGTCCAAAAGATAGTTTCGCACTCCCTAGGATTGACTAGTTAGTGGACTCAACAGCTAGACACGAGCTCCTTTCCTTCATGGATACATATTCAGGATATAACCAGATTCTTATGCATGTGCCGGACCAAGAGCACACGAGTTTTATAACGAATTTGGGATTGTATTGCTATGTGGTAATGCCGTTCGGACTAAAGAACACCGGAGCTACATATCATCGTCTGGTAAATCGAATGTTCTATAACCAGATTGGAAAACCATGGAGGTCTATGTAGATGACATGCTCGTGAAATCCAAGCAGTCCTATAGTCATACAGAAGATCTAGCGGAGATGTTTGATATCTTACGGAGGTACGGAATGAAGTTAAACCCCTTAAAGTGCTCGTTTGGAGTGGCATCTAGAAATTTTCTTGGTTTCATAGTGAGTTCTCGAGGAATTGAAATTAATCCTAGATAGATAGCGGCAATAAGATATAGAGAAACCACGAAAGATTAGGGACATTCAAAGCCTGGCAGGGAAGGTCGCCACATTAAGCAGGTTCATCTTCAAAACCATGGACAAGTGTTTCCCATTCTTTGACTTAATCAAGCGGGGGAAACGTAATTTCGAATGGACTTCAGATTGTGTGGAGGCTTTCCAAAACCGGTTGGACTTACTGGAGAAACCCCTGATTTTGGCAAAACCTGTCGATCATGAAGATCTATTTGTCTATCTAGCGGTATCATCTCATGCTGTCAGCACAACATTGGTGCGTGAAGAAGACAAGGTCTAGAGGCCCGTATATTATGTGAGTAAGAAGTTGGCAGCTGCAGAACGTAATTATCCAAGAATAGAAAAGCTTACTTATAGCCTTTTGATTGCCTCCCGAAAGCTCCGACATTATTTTCAAGCTCATCCGATAGTTGTATATACCGATCAACCTGTAAGACAGGTCTTGCAAAGACCCAATGCATCGGGACAATTACTTAAGCGGAATATCGAACTGAGAAAATTTGATTTGAATTTCCAACCAAGGAGATCAATAAGGGGGCAGGCCTTAACCGACTTCATCGCATAATTCATGATTCTCGAAGAAGAAACAGTGGATGACAAAGTTGTTACTTCAGAGCATGAGTTAGAACTTAGTCTGTGGAAGTTATTTACGGATGGGGCCAAGAATGGTTGAGGATCCAACACCGTAGTTGTTTCAATCACTCCTGAAGGATAATCCATTTATTACGCCCTGCGATTGGAATTTCCTGCCACCAATAATGATTCCGAGTATGAGGCCCATATTGCTGGGTTGAAATTCGCCAAGGAATTAGGGGTAAGAACATTGGACATATTCTGTGACTCCAAGATAGTTGTCTGCCAGGTTCGAAAAGAGTTTGTGACCAAGGGACCTCCACTCTTTACTTATCTTGGAAAAGTAGAAGAGTTATTGGGCAATTTGGAACATTACACTATAACACACATTCCGAGAGTGGAAAATCAGAAGGCGGACCGATTGGCTAAGCTAGCAAGTTCTGACAACCCATAGGAAACAGAAATGGTCACAACAGAGATATTGGAGTCACCAAGCTTCTACCTAATGGAAGTTGAATTAGCCCTAGAAGCTGAACCAGAGAGGGAGTCATGGATGACACCAATTAAGAACTCCCTCTAGAGTGGAATTCTCCCATCGAAGAAGAGCAAGAGACGAGTTGTAACGCGTAAAGCTGCAAGATATGTTTTAAAGGACGATGTCCTTTATGGCCAAGGATTTTCTATGCCTCTCTTATGGTGTATAGCACACAACGACATCAAGCGTGTACTAAGAGAAGTACATGAAGGTGAGTGTGGAGACCATACCGGGGTCAAACCCTAGAAACGAAAGTGCGGTACAGATATTTTTGGCCTACCATGAATAAAGATGCCGCTGATCATTCACGACGCTGCGACAAGTGTCAAAGGTTCGCTAAAATCCCCAGAGCACCACCGACTCAGCTTAAGTCAATGGCAAGCCCATGGCTGTTTGCCATGTGGGGAATCAATATTATTGGCGTTTACCAATCGCCAAAGGAGGAGCGAAGTACGCGATCATCGCCATGGATTATTTCACAAAGTGGGTGGAATCGAACCCTTAACCACCATCACAGCAAGGAAGGTAATAAGCTTTGTGGTCAGAAATATTTTTTGTCGATTCGAGATACCGAAAGCCATTATAATTGATAATGGAACCCAATTCGACAGTGCTGAGTTTATAAACTTCTGTCACAAATATAAGATTGATAAGAGGTACATCGCCATAGTTCACCCGCAGTCGAATGGACAGGTTGAAACAATAAATAAAGTCATTAAGTCTATTCTTAAGAAGCGATTGGAGTGGGCCAAAGCCATGTGGGTGGATGAGTTGCCACTATCATTTTGGGCCTACCGAACAACCTTTAAGATGGCTGCTAGCCATACTCCTTTTTCACTTTCCTTCGGATCAGAAGCGGTGATCCCCGTAGAACTTAAATTCCCCTCTCATAGGGTGACATACTATTATCCAATGACGAATAAAGCACTCCTCCTAGAGTCCCTTGACGCAGTTGAAGAAAAAAGGGACGAAGCAGACTTGCGTGCTTCAAGGCATCGACGCCAAGTGGCACGTTATTATGACAGAAAGGTTCGCTTTAGGACTTTCGAACCAGGAGACTTTGTACTAAAGCGATTCTTTCCACCTTCAGTCCATCTAGACCCAAAGTGGGAAGGACCATACGCCATCCTACGGAAACTTAAAACGGAAGCCTTAAAGTTAACGACCGTGGATGGTGAAGAAGTTACTAGAGCTTGGAATGCTCAGCATTTGCGGCGATATCTGAGTTAGATATGTATTGCTTTCTTTTGTTTTAATGAACTATGTAAAAAGGTACGACTTGCCTTGAAAAGTCATTTTATATGAACAAAGGATTATAAAATGGATGTAGTCTATGACTTAGCTGAACCACTATAAAAACATCGTGTGTCATTTATTTTTCCTGCACCATTCTTATATTCTATGATTATTCTGCTCTGATTATGAAATGTTAAAGATTAAATTAAGCTTAAAAGGTTGAGGACAATTCACGTGCAGGAACAAATGAAACAACCGTTTGCATAATAGAATGAAGGAGCAGAAAGACGATGTTCCTAACTCTAACTCTCATGAATTGAGAGAGAGCATAAAGGACGGGAAGACGACGTCCTCCGAGGCGTGATGGTGCACCCGAAAATAAACCACTTCGATGACACTCTAACCTGATTATGTGATAGGAGAGTATAAATATGAAAAAAGGATAAGCTTCCACGACAAAGGAAACTTGACCCCACCAGAGAGTTGGGGGCAGCTAATTCTCAAAATTAATCAATCTTGAACAAAGCTTTAGACTGGCCATTCATTCAAGATTGATAGGGGGCATACACATGCACGTCCCCGCGTATATTGTCGATCATCTAAGTAGTATTGACTTTAAATATGACATGTTGTTTATCTGCATCTTTACTTAAATGATGAATTTGCAAACATTGGACATCGCAGGAAATAAACTATTTTATTCACAAATACGTGAATTTACATAGGAAAACTAAAACAAAAGATGCGAGGGCCATACTCGCTACAACAACAGTGGACTAGGAGATAAACAAAAGACAAAGCCACCCTTCATTTGGACTTCGGGGTAGACTTCGCCTTCTTGGCAGCCTTAAGCTTTTCTTTCTCCTCTTTATCAGCTTCACTAATAATACGCTTTTGCTTATTCTTCTCCGGAATTGCGGCGCTAGAGTCAACAGATTTCTTCCTAGGAATCGCAACACTGGGATTATTAGAAGATTTTTTAGCAAGTTCCTCCGTAATTGACCTAGTTGAAAGTTTAACAACTAACTTTGATCCAGGAGGCACCACCGCAAAAGGCTTAAGACTTTCGGGGTCTATTTCCTCAGCCTTCAGTTGCATGCGCTTGTCCTGTTTGGCCTTCATTTCGGCCAAAGTCGTGTCATCAACGTTTTCCCCGAATCTCCAGTCACAACAACATCATCCTCCTCTTCATGCCCCTTGTCACCGTCATCTTCTATCAGAGCATCTATCATCTCCCCTTGGTGAGAAGTCTCGGTGATGGGTGGCACGGGAACTTTATCAGTAACCTCCTGTTTCTTGTCCTCGACTCCTCCTATAGACTTTGGAGCAGTGACTTCATCTCGTTTCTCCCGAGTCTCTCCAGTGGACCCTTCACCTGGAGTTGTCTTCTATGAATCATCAATTTTCTCAGTTGGATTGGTACCAACAGGACGAGAAGTAACAATTATTAACTAAAGGGAAAATGTGGGACTTTCAATTGTTTGTTCAATAATGTGACGAAAGGTTAAGATAGCTTTGACAAACTGAGGTGAAAAAGTAGAAATACCCTAAGTAGATTTCTCAACTTTAGTAGTAGGATCTTCGGGAATCAATCCGGCAGTATAAGGTAAGGAAGAAGCCTCAGGGATCTCTGGCCTTTCTGGATCATACCCCTCTACTATAGCAGCTTCGACTATGGCAAAAGAAGGACCAACTTCAATGATATCCTTTCCCTTGGCCTGAAGCCTTTCCTCCTCCATAGCGGCGACAATAAGTTTTCACCCTTCAGCTAAGCGGGCTGTCTCTTCGCCCCTCGGGTACTTCTCCATCAGCTTGTCCTCATCAATCGAATCCATTCCAAGTTCCGTTTTTTCCCATTCAACCAATTGGTCCCATGCATACACAAAGGGAATAGGATAGTCTTTAAGCCAAGCAAGATTTTGGTGATGGGTCACCTGAGCTAAAAATCCAACCGTAGTTTCACCACTGTCGTCCATCTCCCTTTGAGCGTCTTTAAGTTGTTCATTGACTTCCTCAACTTACTGCAAAGCCGTGTTTGCATTCCCTTCGGCAAGAACTACCCTCGTTTCAGCCTCTAGTAATTTAGCCTCAAGATCTGCATTCTTTTTTACTAAGTCCGTTTCTCTTGGGCAAGATGAGTGCTTTCAGACTTAGCATCCTCAGCCTGCTTCTTTAAATCTATTCATTCTTGACTATGGGACTTAAGCTCGGAATGATAGCGCTTTTGTAATTCTTCGAGTTGCCTCTTATAATTATCTGTGTCGCGTTGTGCAAGAGCAAGTTTAGCTTGAGCATCCTCCAGATCCTTCTCAGAATTTTCGATAGCCCTTGCGTCATAATCGGCGGCATCGACCATGGTTTTTACATCCGCCATCAGATCGCTAATGAACTGGAGAGAGTCTTTGCATACTTCTTCATCTCCTTATATTGTTCGCCTACAAAGTCTATGGAAGCCTTAACGTCGTTGGCCCAATCAAGATTTACCGGTGTGAGTTTAGGGTCGAAGTGCATGTATCTGAAATGGTGTTCGGGAAATTATTGCTTAAAAACTTGCAGTCGGGCCTGGTTTTCATCATTAAGAATAACTGGCCTCGTAGTGGTGATGTCGACAGTGCGACACTTGAGTTTCACGATGGGCCTATCCTTTCCTGTTTCTTTCCCTGATTCCTTTTGTTTTTTTTGTTGGACCGGGTACATTGAAGAGCTATATTGAGGAGTTTTATTTTTGGATGAGGCAAAAGGTTTGATGCCATGCTTCCCCCCTCGTAATGTGAAGGCTGACTTTTATGTGAAGGCTGAGTCTTTTCGGTGTGGGAATAGAGAACGGGAAGCCTGATAGGGCCTTGGAGGTCGATCCCTCCTATTATCTCTGCCCCTACTTTCATGCCGATCATGCCTCTCATCGGGATCCATTGGGGGCATACTCGAACGGACATCCCTCATATAGTGATGTTGCCTCACCATTTGTCCTACAAGAAGTAATGAGAGAATATTAGAATCAACATTAACATAAAATTCAAGTGTTGTGATGTGCAGTACTAGATTGCAATGTGTTTCCTAAGTAGTGATTCCCCCCAAACAGACCAGAGCCTGGACTGAGGCTGTTATGTGCAATGTCCCTGGACTTTACGGGTATAACTTCTTCCTCAGAAGTGAGAGCAAGAGGATTTGTTGCAAAATCTTCTGCAGTATAAAGGGTCTCGGGCAAGGGAAGATCTCCGAAACCCCGATATATAGAGTCATCCACTGTAATATTATCTCCTAAAGGAATGACCGATGGTAACTCTTTTGGATAAATTGTCTTTTCAGGGGTAGCCGCATCCTCAGGAGTGATATATCTATGTTTATCTTTCTCAGCTATGTTTGCTAGTTCATCATCCTGTGTTGAAGATGGAGAAGGAGGGTCCCTAAGGGGAAACGTTGGACCTTTCAAGCTTTCTCCCGTCTCAGGGATAATATCTACTTGGGGTATGTATACGTAAGGGCCTTTCCCATGGCCTGTACTGCGGGTGATGGATAATAACCCGTGGCGATGGAGGTACTCGTCCTTAAGTACTTCATCGATGGTCAAGAACTTTTGATCACGGGTGAGTAGTTGGTGCAAGTGATCGAGGTATATTTGACTCGTCACTTGCTTTGGATTAGGAATTGCGAATAAAAATAAGAGTCGTTTAATATGCTGACTCAAGTATTTGAAGTTGAAATATAAAAAGTTGGTGCCTTACTTGACTTGAGCCATCTCCTGGCGCACCCAAGCTGCTGTTTAATATAAAACCATTCAGGTTTTGAGTCACCAGCTTTGCTGCTATATGGAACAGTGATGATTTTCCTTTTTGGAACTGATTCAAAGAATGAAAAGGATGAGTCTCTTGGGTCCGGTGCTTGAAATTATAAAAGAAATGAACTTCGTCAAAGGTAAGTTCTACGCCCAAAATCTCTTTGTAGGCTATGTACAGGGTATACAAATTAGCGTAGGAGTTGGGATGCAGTTGCATGGAGGCAATCCGTAGTTGTCTCAGAAAATCGACGACAAAAGGCGGAAACGGAGGTATTGCCTCAACTAGACACATTAATCTGGTGATAGCCATTTATCCTTCTGGTAGATTATGGGGACGATCTGCTTTTGAGGGAATCTGAGTATCTCTTTGGAGAATCCCATGCTTTAGGCGTATCCGTAAAAGTCTGCCATTGTCAATTATTGATTCAACTGAATCTTTAGGCGATTCCAAAATAGTGGCATTTCCAAATTCGTCGGGAGCAAGGTTATCTCCTAGTCCTTCCTCTTCCTTACCTAGAGAGACGTCACCCCCAGAAGATACTTCACTATTATGAGCTTCCATCTCGTAATCTGGGCCCTCACTATTCCATCCTGAATCTGAGGTGGAAGATACATCCTCGACATGTGGATTTTCAGATGATCTGGCAGCACCTCTCCTTTCTGCTAATCTAGACGAGCGTCTTTCTGCCATGGTTGCTAAACTATTAAAGAAGCAATGGTAGGAGTTGGAGTAAAATTTCCCGTATCCCCCCGTGCATGTGTATGAGCTAAAGTGTGTAAGTGTGAATGCAACAATGCAAAATAGTCACATAAAGGAATGCAATGCAAAGACGAGCAAGACAGCTATGTATTCATTGATAATCCAAAAGTTTAGTTGAAAGGGATCTATCCTAGTTGTCCAAGAAATTACAATCCATATCTAATTTTGACAAAGTTGAATGAAGCACATAGGTATTGCTACGGTCCGCTTCGGGTGCGTCTGTAGAGTACGGATCGGTTCAGATTTTTTCAGATCAAAAACTTAGTTTGGGTATCTATGTCGTATGCAGACCGGATCAGAATCTGAGCACAGCGGGGTTCGAATCAGATAGATCTTCTGGGAGAGAATCCAGTTCGAGTCAGTTAACGCCAAACTAACGCCCTCATGTCTTTAAACCTATTTCCCCTTCCTTTATGCGACTCCGGGATTTACCCCCATCTAGTCTGTTACGATCCGAACCGAGGTTATAAAAGTTTCCTAATAATTAAATCTTAGTCCACTCATCACTAACCAAATCCTCTCCCCCTATGTGTCAACACCACAAACTCCACTGCACCAAATCGATCCGCCCCTTATCCTCCAAGCTCGTCATCCCTCTTCTTCCTATGCCCACTCCAAAGCTCACTATCTCCATCCACAAGCCATCAAAATCCATGTCATATCCATTAATAGTCGCACGCATCGCTATGAATGAGTTCATCAACTCCGACACCCCGAGTTGGTGAAGAAACTCCACCAACAACGACGGAGGTGAGATGAAGATCCATAGCATCGTCAATCAACTCGTGTTCGAGAAGCAACGCAAGGGCATGGTAATGAACAAAACATGGAAAAATCAACTCATGCGAAGTTATTAACCCACCTAATGCACTGATTTGGAGATTTAAAAAGGTTTAAGGGATTGAAGAATTAGGGTTACGCAAGGATTGAAAATAATGGCGAAATGAAGTGAAGAGGGGAAAGGGCAATCTTTGTAGATATATATATGAAGATGGGGGGCTTTTTGTCTTCCTCGTGGGCCCCAATGACCAGGCCGACCCATTGGAAGTGAAGCCCGCATCCTTCCAGACCTGTGATACTACGCAAGTCAAGGTCGGAGCGGGTAAGATGAGCATGCCATATCCGATGATCAACCTAAGATACAAGACTAATGCGAAAGAAGGAGTAGTAATTAAATATACATTATTAAAGTTTACCTGGGGAAGCTAATCGGACGTCAAGCAAAATTCTTAAAGTTATTTTAAACAACGGAAGCAATTTGTGCATTCTATTGGGTATATATAGATTACAAGAGATGTGACTTTACGAAGCAACACAGCCCTACAAACGAACGAAAATGACTATTCAATGATTTAAATTCAGAAACCAATGTACAGACAATTTCGAAGCACACTCTATCTTCAATAGAAGTGCCATTCGAGAGGGCAAAATGTTAGCCTACTTTGTGAACTAGGCTACACAAAGTTAAAGGGGGAATTGATGAAGAGTATCGATTAGAAGAACGTACACTAGAGACTCGGATCGGATCGGAGTTACCAAGCCAAACCGAAGCATTATGGAGCAGAAAACAAAGGAGCGAAGACAGAATCAGATCGGTTCGGAGAAACCTGATCCTCTCCTCTTCTCCTTTGAATTCTCGATCCGAAAGCAGGAAATTGCAGCAGTAACAGCCCATGAACCCTAAAGATGCGGAGCGGTTATGTGCCATTTCCCCCACGTTCACCCACTAACCTGATGCGTTGTCTTCGTCTTTTTCAATTCGAACCCGACTTTTAAGGGGTGAGCGCCACGTGCATCCGAACCGGAGCCTGTCTAGAGACATTCTTCACCTATAAACAGAGCACCAAGGGACATTTAAAGAGATCTTTTGGCAAAATCAGAGTAAAAACTCCCTCGTCAACCGAATTTCATCATTATATTCAGATCATTACCACAATTTGAAGTGAAAATCCATAAATATTGAATAAAGTTATGCGTTGTATGAGTGAAATTGAGTGAGAACTACTATTGTACTCGTATTTAAATCATCAGTCCAAAGAGTAGAAAGTGGACGTAGGCTCTTCAACGCCGAATCACTATAAATCGTGTGTTTCTCTTTACTTTTTGATTTCATTTCATCAGAATTTCTGCTAGACTAGGTGTTAGAACCACTTTTTGGTCTAACAATATATATATATATGTATGTATGTATGTATATATAGATACATATATATGTTGTGTCTGTTAATAACCCTTCTAACTGTTTGTAAATATGCCAAGGACAATCAACAATGTAATATTGTCTCATTTTTGTATGTTTACTTGAATAATTCATTTATATCTATGAATGCTGACATGAATTTATTATAGTGGAACACGTATAATTTGATTATATCATGTAAACGTTTTACATTCATGTATGATCTTGTAAGTGCAATTTATAATCCTAAAATATTTCGTTGAACCGTAATGGCAAGTTTTGTTTTATTAAATTCTGAAGGGTTTAAAAGTCAGTACACAAATGATATATGGAGTGATATGATGTTGTATCGGCAAGATTAAAATGTGTTTTATTATCCTTCAGTTTATTCTACATATGTCAGGTATTTTAAGTTCTAAATATTATGTAATGTGTCCTGATGTCTTCATATAGATGGGCTCGAAACATATTTTCATTTTGGGCTTTAAAAGCCTGCTCTTAATTAATTGACATAATGTAGGGCTGCGTCCCATTTATTGTAGCCAAATTTATAGAATGTTTTATTATACAATAGACACATTATAATTTACAAAATTGTTTTGTTTATAGTTGTCCCAATTTTAAGGAAATCTGAAATGTTCAGCAACTTTAAATAATTATTTGTGATAATAAACACTTAATTTATTATCGGATTAATTTTCCAATATTCGCATATTTTAACAAGTTTAAATAACATAATTTGCCAATTCGAATATAACTTCATTTAAAAAACCATTGTTTATATTAAGTCAAGGTGACGTCTTTTAATAATACACCCATCAATGTCTAAAATCACTGGATGTAGGTAATGCCAAAGCATTATGCATCCATTTATTTTGTTTATATGCAACGGAGTAAAAGTGATACTTGAATTGTATTATTGGGTCTGATTTAAGTAAGCTGCATAATAAGATTATGGCTTAGAAACAAACAACATAAATTATTCTATAATTTTGAGCAAGTGAATAATACTGGATAAAATATTCAACATGTGTTCCAAGAGTTATATATGCAATATAATTAACATAAAATGTCTACCTAAAAGGTTGTTTTTTGGGGATTAGCCAAAGATAAGTCAAGGCATGATTAGATATGGATCTTGGAACACCTAAATATACATATACTGATACGTGTGTGTGTGTGTGTGTGTGTGTATATATATAGGGATGTTAATTTGAGTGGGAGCATATTTATTTATTTATACATCTACAATGCAATGATTGGTATTATTTTGATTGTCAAAATTTATGATAAAAAATTATTTATCGTTATTATTTATTATCTCTTATAGATACTAAATGGAAAGTAACGCCAATAATTTGGCACTAAGGTTTGTTCTTGAAAAAGAAAAACTAAATGGAATTAATTTCCTTGACTGGCACTGAAACTTGAGGATTGTCCTAGAACAAGAAAGAAAGTTATATGTAATTAATGGGCCTATTACATAGGCACCACCAAGTATTGCACCGCGCGCAGAGATTAATGCCCATAAGAAGCACCAAGATGATGATCTTGATGTCAGCTGTCTCATGCTGGCAACCATGACTCCGGGGCTTCAAAAGCAACATGAGTTCATGGATGCTTATGAGATGATCGAGACCCTTAAGAAATTGTTCAAAGGGCATGTTCGACAAGAAAGGTATCACAGAAGCAAAGCTCTGTATCACTACAAAATTGGAGAACATGAACCCGTTGGTCCACATGTACTGAAGATGATTGGATATGTTGAGCATCTTGAAAGGTTAGCGTCTCCGTTGACACCGGGAGCTCAAACCGATCTTGTGCTACAATCATTAAACAGTAAGTATTATCAATTCATCCTAAATTATCTCATGAATGAAATTGAGAAACCCTTGACTTAGTTATTAAGCATATTAAGAACTGCTAAAAATAACGTGAAGAAAGCAGAGGCAGCCGCCATACTGATGGTACAAAAGGAGACCGCTAAACCTAAGGGCAAGGGCAAGAAAAAGAAGCTGAAGAAGACTGCTAATAAGACCAATTTCAAAAAGGCATCAAAGCCTAAAGGAGGGGTTCCCAAAGAGGGTGACTATCACTACTGCGGAAAGCCGGGTCACTGGAAACACAACTGTTATGCTTATTTAGAAGATCCAAAAAAGAAGAAGGGAAATTTGACTTTGCCCAATTCAGGTATAAATGTTATATATGTCAATTTATCTACTTCTACATCTTGGGTATTATATACTGGATGTTGATCACATACCTGTGTCAATTTGCAGGAATGCAAAGGAGTAAAAACTTGGTAAAAGGAGAAGTGGACTTATGAGTGGGAAATGGAGCAAAAGTTGTCGCATTAGCCATAGGAAGTTGCCACTTGTCCTTACCAACTGGATTAATTTTAAAATTAGAAGACCGTTATTTTGTGCCTTCCATTAGAACAAATATTATTTCTGTATCTTTTTGGACAAGATAGGATTTTCATTTATAATAAAAAAACAGATGTTGTTTATTTTATTTAAATGAGATATTTTATGGAAGTGCACAGTTAGTTAATAGTCTCTATGTTCTTAACTTTGGTGTGCCAGTTTGTAACATTAATACTAAAAGGATTAAATCTAATGATTTAAATCATACATACATTGTGCATTGTCGTATAGGCCAAATAAACGAAAAATGCATATCAAAACTCCATAAAGATGGAATTTTGAATTCATTTGATTTCGAATCATACGAAGAATGTGAATCTTGTTTGTTAGGCAAGATGACCAAAGCTGCTTTCAGTGGACACGGTGAACTAGCTAAATATGTATTGGTTCTTATTCATAGTGATGTATGTGGATTGATGAGTACATCAGCTAGAGGCGGGTTTTATTTCTTCACTACATTTACTGATGATTTCAGTAGATATGGATATGTGTATCTTATAAAACACAAATCAAAATCCTTTGAAAAGATCAAAGAATTCAAGAATGAAGTTCAAAACCAACTTGGTAAAAATATAAAAACCCTTCGAACAGACCGAGGATTAAAATATTTAAGCCAAGAGTTTAATGGCTATCTGAAAGAGTGCAGAATTGTATCACAACTCGCTCCGCCGGGAACACCAGAATGGAATGGTGTATCCGAAAGGAGAAATCTCACCTTATTAGATATGGTACGATCAATAATGAGTCAAACTGGTCTTCCAATAAGTTTTTGGGGTCATGCCTTTAAAATAGCTGCATTCATACTTAATCGAGTTCCTACTAAAGCGGTTCTAAAGAAACCATATCAGATATGGACTGGGAAATGTCCCGATGTCTCTTTTATGAAAATTTGGGGATGTGAGGCTTATGTTAAGTATCTTATCTCAGACAAGCTCGGACCCAAATCAGATAAGTGTTATTCTGTGGGATATCCAAAAGGAACAAAAGGATATTATTTCTACAAACCTTCAGAGAATAAAGTGTTTATTGCTCGATTTGATACTTTCCTGGAAAGGGAAGTAGTATCTAAAAGTACAAATAGAAATAAAGTAGAACTTGAAGAAATTCGAGAATCACAAGATACTATTGAAACTGAACTTGAAATTGAGCAAGAACCACAAGCTTTTGTGGAAACCAAAGATGCTCAAATTACACAAAACATTCATAGATCTGGTAGAATACGTCATGAGCCCGATAGATACTTTGGATATCTAATAACTCATACAAGAGACGTAATGCTCATAGATCAAGATGAGCCCACTTCTTACCAAGAGGCTATGAATGGACCATAATATGAGTAATGGATTGAAGCCATGAAATCTGAAATGGATTCCATGTACACCAATCAAGTGTGGACTTTGGTTGATCCACCTGACGGGGTAAAACCAATCGGGTGTAATTGGGTTTTCAAGAAGAAAACTGACATGAATGGTGAAGTACAAACCAATAAAGGCTGATTAGTAGCGAAAAGTTTCAAACAAGTTCAAGGAGTTAATTATGTTGAAACCTTCTCCCCCGTGGCTATGGTTAAATCCATTAGGATTATGCTTGCAATTGCAGCATTTTACGATCATGAAATCTGTCAGATGGATGTCAAAACCGCATTCCTTAATGGGAACCTTATCGAGGATGTGCACATGACATAACCTGAAGGTTTTGTCAATCCAAAGGATGCTAGAAAATTATGTAAACTTCAATGATATTATATGGATTGAAGCAAGCATCTCGGAGTTGGAATCTTCGTTTTGATGATACAGTTAAAGAGTTTGGCTTCATTAAAAATGAAGATGAACCCTGCGTATACAAGAATATTAGTAGGAGTAACATTATATTCCTAATATTATATATGGAAGACATATTACTTATTGGGAATAATGTTGATTCATTGCAAGCGCTAAAGACATGGTTGGTCACAAGTTTCCCAATGAAAGACTTAGGCGAGGCATCCAATATTTTCGGTATTAAGATCTATAGGGATAGATCAAGAAAATTAATAGGCCTAAGTCCGAGTACATACATTGATAAAATGCAGAAAATATTTGGCATGCAAGAGGCAAAGAAAGGATACGTACCCTTGGTATATCATTTTCTTAGTCTCAATGTCCTATGTCATCAACTGATAAGGAACACATGAAGATGATCCCTTACACTACGGAAATTGGATCAATCATATATGCAATGTTATGTACTCTTCCAAATGTCTCCTACGCTTTAAGTATGATAAGTAGATTCCAATCAGATTCAGGTGAAAGTTACTGGATAGCAGTCAAGAACATTCTTAAGTACCTGAAATGGACTAAAGACCCAATCTTGATATGTGGAAGGGAAGAGGAATTAATGGTAAAAGGTTAAACAGACGCTAGTTTCAAGACTGATAATGACGATTAGAAGTCACAGTCTGGTTATGTATTTTTCCTAAATGGTGTTGTTATTAGCTGGAAAAGTTCAAAGCAAGAAACGGTCGTTGATTCGACTATGGAGGCTGAATACATTGCTGCTAAGGAAGCTGTTTGGATTACGAAATTCATCACTGAACTTTCTGTTGTTCCATCGAATGTTGATCTAATAGATCTTTATTGTGACAAAAATGGGGTTATTGCTCAGGCTAAGGAACCTAGATCACATCAACGATCCAGAAACATACTTTGGCGATACCATCTCATCCGCGAAATTGTTGATGGAGGAAATATACATATCTGTAGAGTCCCAATGGATAATAATGTTTCAGACCCACTGACTAATGCTTTGTCGTAGCAGAAGAATGATAGTCACATTAGTTTCATGGGTATTTGATACATGAGTGATTGGCTCTAGTGTAACAGCCTGGATTTTACGTATCTGAAGATCGTAAAATATTTGTATTTTATTCCCTGAGGGTTGGATCATTCTCATCTTTTAATATGTTGCTTATGGGGATCTGAGACATGTCCATAATTTTTACCAATTTTGTTTTTGACCATTTTGCCCTTGTCAGTCTTGTACAGGGGATAACTTTTGACTTAGGTCGAATCAGAGGGTAAGACCTGTGCCATTGGAAAGGAATTGATAATTGCCTTTCAGTAGAGTGGTTACATTAAAGATTTGGCTTAGTGGTTTGGGAGAAATCGCTGTTTTAAAGTTTTTCAGTTGGTTGTTCAGGTTTGGAGTGCCTAATGGGCTGAATTGGGGTGGCCCATTAGTGGGCTGGTGGAATCCTATATATAGGTGGTGAGAGTGGAGGTAAAAAGTTTACTTTCCCATTCTCTCATTTGGAGGCATTGATCTCCTTTTTCTCTAACACCTTTCCACCATTAAAAATCCAAATCTACGGAGGGAATTCATAGATCTACATCATTTGAGGCTAGATCTACATCAATTGAAGCAAGGATTCATCGGATCAAGGTGTTTGGTGCGAGGTGCTTGCTGTCTGGATTCATATTTCTATCATTTTGGCTTGTATTGGAGAATCGGTGAGTGGATTACATCTCTCACATGGATTCAATAAAGTGTATGGGTAGTAGATCATGTTTTTCATCAAATTCAAGTGTTTTTCCTTAGATCCACGCATTGGTAAGTTCATTTTCATATAGATCACCCTAGGATCTGATTTAGCAAGTTTAGATAGATAATTTCTATGATATTTCATACGAATGGGCAAGTTAGATCCATGGTTTTCGTTCATATGCATATTTGTGGTGATTTGGGTGAATATGACATTATCATGGATAAAATTGTCATATTGATGATATTGTTGATTTCATAACAAGCTTATAATCCTTTTGGATGAATGGGATAAGTTATTTTCGTCGGATTTATCGTTTGGCGAAGTTTTGGTCGAAATCGGACTTGAATTGCTATATGCAGATTTTGGATTGGACCAAAGTTGGATCAGACCGAAGTTGGGTCTGACGGAAGTTGGGTCTGACGGAAGTTGGGTCGGACTGAAGTTATGTCGAATGGAAGTTGGGTCGGACCGAGTTGGGTCGGACCGAAGTAGGGTCGGACCAAAGTTGGGTTGGACATAAGTTGGGTCGGACCAAAGTGGTCGGCCTATTCTGGTCAGCCATTTCTGCTCAGCTACTTCTGGTCGAACACTTCCGGTGATGATGTGACTTCAAAGTGAATTCAATTGGGAAGTTTGGAAGTGTTGAAAAGTGTTTGTTGTTCATTATATGCAACAAACGGGGAGACAACTCAAGGATATATTGAGTTTGCGTGAAGTGATAGTTCTAAGGTGTTTTGAGCTAATTAATAGTCGTAATTGATAACGACTAGATAGGGGAAGGCCGAGGAATTATCATTGTCGTAGGTTCTAGCAGACTCAAAGCAGAGGTACAAATGAAGACCAATTGTAGGTCGAGTGCCTTGGGCGTCGTGTATGGCCTAGCCACGTGTTGAGTATAGCGTGTAGCATGTGTTGAGTATAGCATGTGGAGTTTTGCTAGAACCGCGGAATCGTGTGGTCCTTGACAATTGACGGCAAATTTTTAGCCAGTCATAAGATAACGAAGTTTCCAAAGCAAGGTTGGCGGTGATAACCAGAGTTAGTCATGGACGTTTGAATGCATGTTGTGATCATGATTGAGTTGCTTTGCCATATATGAATGGATGCTTTGATTGTCGTAACTGAATTGTTTTTCCTTTGAGTGTATGGATTGTAAAGGCAATCACTGTCATGTAACAGGGAAGGAAATTGGGAGTTCTTCTCTGGAGCTGGGTAGATTAGTTGATTATTTACCACATTCTCATATACTTTATTGATGAAGTTTGTTAGTTGTTTTATCGTTCACTAAGACTGTTGTCTAACTCAAGGTTTTATGTTTCCTCTTATTAACTTGGGATGTTCATCCGGTTGTGGATGGGCAGACTGAGTAACAGGTGGCAAGTATTGCTTTAATGAGGACGACGATGCTGATTGATGGCGAGTATGAGGCTCACGTACCAGTGTTATTAATATCTAGTATGTATTTCCGCCTTTTGCTATTTATTTGAGTGTTGTAGTGAGGCAAATTGTACAAACACTATTGTTGTTATCCACGTGTATGGGAAATACTTTCTAGTTGTCATGAAAGTTTAGTGTTTCAGCTTCACTATTACTTCCTGTTGTATATGTTCTATTATATTTTATCCTTGCGCTGTGAGATTACGACAGGTTTTGCTTATATACCATACATTGATGATCGTCCGTAGCTGTCTGGCATACACTTCAGCGCAATATTTCTCTTGTATAGTGCGAGGGTTGTGGGTGGTCGTCACATTTGGTATCAAAGCCCTGGTTAACGATTTTAGCCAAAGTTAGTGTAAGGATTTTCAAAGACATGGGCATTGATGATGCAACAAAGAGGAAGCTTGCATCAAGGCAATTAGTGGGCAGAGCAATGGACTGGTGGAACTCTGTCACACTTGAGACCCCTGAAGAGGATATTTCATGGGAGTTGTTCCAAGCTAAGTTTGAGGAAAAATTTATCTCCACCGTGCAGAAGTATGTTCTATTTAAGAGATTCGTGGAGCTTAAACAGAATGGTCGCCCAGTTCTTGACTATATTTCCGATTTCGAGGCTCTGTCGAAGTATGCTCGTTCATATGTGGATACTCCTTATCAAAAGAATGAGAAGTTTGTCTTGGGATTGGAATAATATCTTGGCGATCAGCTTGTGGATCACCTCGATGATAACTTTGAGAAGATCGTCGAGAAGGCTTTGAGGCATGAAAGTACATTCCCTAAGTAGATGTCTGTTGTTGCACCTAAGGAGGAACAGAAGCCACAATAGGGTGGTAATAATAAGAAAAGGAAGCAACAAGAACATAAAGGAAAAGATGGCCAAAAGAAGCAGAAGGAAGAAGTGACTTGCTTCAATTGTTGGCAGAAGGGCCATTTTGCTAGTGAATGCAAGAATCCTAAAGTTGAGAAGAAGAGCGTCAAGTGTGGGAAGCCAGGGCATAAGAAGAAAGATTATCCAGAATCAGCCAAAGGGAAGCAAGTGGTTAAGGCGTATGCCTTAGGGGCAATGCCATCTTCTTCCAAAGCTCCTACTCCTGAGGAGAAGGCAAAGGGTGTCGGGGTGCAAGGTACTCTTTCTGTTCATGGTGTTTCAGTCAAGTTTCGTTTGATATTGGAGCATCTCATTCGTTCATTTGCAATGAGCATGTTGTCGCTTGGGTTTGGAACTCGAAATTTGTGATATACCATCGATCGTGACTAATCCAGTTGGGGCTTCGTCCAGGTTGTGCATGTTGTGTCATGGTCTAGTGTTGTCGAGTCATGGCTGATCTTTTGTGTGTGACTTCTTTGTTTTTAACTTCGCTGGGTTTGGGATCATCTTGGGATTGGCTCAAGAGGTATGCGACAAGGGTGTATTGCGATAAGCTAGAGGTGAGAGTCGGCGATGTGGAAGGGCGAAAGGTGCTGATAAAGTGTAAGCGCGAAGAGGGTGTCTTCGTTAGCTATCTATATTCGCTTGTGATTCCACAAGAAGACTTGTCATTTGTGTTGATCGCAAATGAGCATGAGGATGTCCTTGACGAGGTCAAAGGTTTGCCGCCGTATCATGAGATCGAGTTTGCAACCAAAGTTGGGTCGGACTGAAGTTGGGTCGGACTGAAGTTGGATCGGACCAACGTTGGGTCGAACTAAAGTTGGTTCGGACCGAAGTTGGGTGGGACTGAAGTTGGGTCGGACTGAAGTAGGTTGGACCAAAGTTGGGTCAGACCAAAGTGGTTCGTCTTATTGTGGTCAGCCATTTTTGCCATTTCTAGGCAGCTATGTATTGAGTTTGTGTGAAGTGACAGTTCTAAGGTGTTTTGAGCTAATTAGTAGTCGTAATTGATAACGACTAGAGAGGAGAAGGCCATGGAATTATCGTTGTCGTAGGTTCTAGAGGACTCAAAGCTGAGGTACAATTGAAGACCAATTGTAGGTCGAATGCCTTGGGCGTTATGTATGGCCTAGACACGTGTTGGGTATAGCGTGTAGCATGTGTTGAGTACATCATGTGGAGTTTTGCTAGAACTGGGGAGTCATGTGTTCTCCTTAACAATTGACGGCAAATTGTTAGCCAGTCATATGATAACGAAGTTTTGAAAGCAAGGTTAGCGGTGATAGCCAGAGTCAGTCATGGACGTTTGAATGAATGTTATGATCATGATTGAGTTTCTTTGCCATATATGAATGGATGCTTTAATTGCCGTGACTGAATTATTATTCCTCTGGGTGTATGGATTGTAAAGGCTATCACTGTCATGTAACAGGGAAGGAAATTGGGAGTTCTTCTCTGGAGCTGGGTAGATTAGTTGATTATTTACCCATTCTCATATACTTTATTGATGAAGTTTGTTAGCTGTTTTATCGCTCACTAAGATTGTTGTCTAACTCAAAGTTTTATGTTTCCTCTTATTACCTTGGGCTGTTCATCCAGTTGTGTATGGGCAAACTGAGTAACAGGTGGCAGGTATTGCTTTAGTGAGGACGATGATGTTGATCGATGGCGAGCAGGAGGCTCACGTACCAGTTTTATTACTATCTAGTATTTGTTTCTGCTATTTGCTATTTCTCTGAATGTGTAGTGAGGCAAATTGTACAAACACTATTGTTGTTATCAACTGTATGGGAAATGCTTTCTAGTTGTCATGAAAGTTTAGTGTTTCAGCTTCGCTATTACTACCTGTTTTATATGTTCTATTATATTTTATCCATGTGCTGTGAGATTACTACAGGTTTCGCTTATATACCATACCTTGATGATCGTCCATAGCAACTTCCTAGCATACCCTTCAGCGCATTATTTCTCTTGTATAGTGCGGGGGCTGTGGGCGGTCGTCACATCTATTGCAAGTGGGAGACTGTTAGAGTTTGTGCCCTAGAGACAATCTATGAGATGTGAAAAATAATAACATTTTTGATGTTATATTTTATTTGGAATAAAATATTCTATTATTTTATATTTACTGCAAAATATAAATATTAACATAATATAAGTCCTTAGAATAATAATAAGGATTTATATATTTTCAAGTAAGTGACTTGAACATGAGATTATATAAAATATGAAGTATTATAATTATTGAATGTCCCTAGTCAAGTTTTATTGTTTATATAGGATATCAACAGAGCACTGAGGCTAGTATGTTGCTTGACTGATGATCACAACTCCTTGATCGTTAATATACATGATACTAATGTCAAAACATAAATATGTATTAGAGAATAACGTATTGGGCTGACCCAACATGAGAATAACTACTGGGAATATAATTAATAGTATCATAAGTTATTTTCATAGTGATAATGATGTAATAATCCCCAGACCTGAAATCGTTATAATTTTATTCGATGATATTTGTGTTTTGATATCATCAAAACTTACTCGTAACTGAGTTTATGATAAAGGTGATTGTTGATACATCTCGAATCAAATGAAAATTATAAATAATCTAGATGGAATTTAACACTACAAATATATGTATATAGAATTATCCATGGGCCTCTTGATTGAGTTAGACTATTAAATGCATGGTCGTGCTCAAATATTGATTTGTTTATATAGTCTACTCATCAATCAAGATAAACAGATTAAATTACAAATAGGATGATACGTTTCATGCCTTGAGTTTAATCCTAGATATACTAATTAAAAGGATTATATTACATTGATACACTGGTCATAAAAGGGGTTTGTATCGAATCATTGATATTATTATAACTTGGGTAACAGCGATATATTACTAGATGTCGCTCGTTGTTTACAGATTTAATTGTTGCCAATGTTATGATAACCTATAGGGTCGCACATATGAACGCTGTATAAGGTGAGAACGTTTAAATAAAAGGAAACAAAAAAGGTTGACAATTTCTTTTATTTAAATAATGGAGAACGGGTTTATTGGTCTGCTTCTAAAATATCGCATTGCTATATTAAAAAAGAAAGGCTGACCTTTTCTTTAATAATAATCACAACAATGATATTCAGAAAACCCTAGAACCCTCAAATCTGCTAGTACCAACTCACTTTCTCTTGAATTCATCTGATGATTATGAGAACAACGTTCGTGGATCTCCAATAGAGACGCTTACTCTCAAGGCATTTGATTTGATTCAATTAAAACCGGATTCATTGATTTTGCAATTCGAAGAAAAAAGTTATATGTTTTAGATTCAATTTTGGATTCTAATTTAATACTATGGTTGATAAATTTATAAAAATCCGCTCTGTGAAGATCCTAAATATCCTTTAGTTTTTCAGCTGACGTGTTTGCATTTGCTTAACTAACGTGGCTATTACGGATTGATCCAAGGGCATGATCGGTTCAGATTTAAAACCTAAATCTAACGGTTGAGGATCTTTTTCTCCAATTATAAACAAACCCCTAACCCCCTCTACGTTTCTTCACAAAAAATCTATTCCTCACCTAGGCTAGTCTCCTTTATGAGAGACAAGGACAAAACATAAAATTAAATTTTAGGAGATTGAGATTAAAACAAAAATATTTTCTACTTTATTTACAAAAATATTTTCTATTTCATTTTCTTCTGTTTGTTCTGCCAAGGCCAGGAGGGAATTTTTTCTGAGTTTTATGATAATTTAGATTATTTATTAGGCTTAGGCAAATAGGAATAAAAGTAGTTGTAGTTGTAGTTTTTTTATAGTTCTTTTACTTGCAGTTTATTTACAGTTTCATTTGTTTCTATTTTTTTGCAATTTCTTTTTTGTAAATAGTTTTTGTAGTATTTCTATCTTCTCTTACACTTTTGTTTAATTAATATTTAAATTACTGTAAGTAATATTATCGGTCTTCCTTTCCCTCTTCTTTGTCATATTTTTATAGTTTAATGTAGTTATGCCCTAATATGCCTAAAAGGCATATATGACTGATTTAGACATAGATTTATATGGTTAATTGCCTACGACTAATTATAATCCTTTATTTGTGCACATTGTATACGAATGATTTAGGCATTGATTATGCGTGTAATTTTGTACAGCTGATTATTATTCTTTTATTTTGCACACATTTGGGAAATTTTATAGAGTTAGAAAAATAGAAAAAGGATTCCATAATTTAGGGATAATTTGACATATGAGGTAAATAATAATAAAAAGGGAATGCTGGACTGATAATAAGCAAACTGGATTAAAGTTGTAAAATGGCTATGGTATAGGTTTTGAAAGTAAAAATGAGCTGTAACATATATTTGTGTAAATACGATAAATTGAGGAATCATAATAAACAAACATAAATTATTTGAAAATATGAATATGATTTGAACTATAAATGGAGAATACGGCTGAATTGGGTAAACTTAGTGTAAATCACTAAGTAACTTTGGCAATGAAAATTGGGACTGAATAGAGTTGCATAACGAAAATATTAGATTGTTTAACTACAAAGAATCATAGATAAACAATGGGGATTTAGTGTAGTCTAATATTAACAGGATGTTGTAAAGAATAGAATAGGCTTATTAGCATAAACTTAATTTGGGTTAAGTCTAATAATAAGAAATATTCTATGGTGGACTTGTGATTAGGTGATATTTTATGGTGTCCTTGCGATTAGGTGATATTCTATGGGGCCTTGTGATTAGGCGTTATTCTATGATAAATGAATGAACTATAAGGCTTAATAAATATTGAAATTAATATGACATTAAGTTATAAGCCTAAAATCTATGGTTATTCTACAAGGCCTTAAAATTAGGCGTTCGTTGATAATTCTATAGGGGCCTATGTAAGTTGACGTTCAACGATAATAATAAATAATATTCCATGATGACCTCGGAGTTCATTGATAATTTTTTGGGAGGTCTACATAAGTAGGCGATCAACGATAATATTTTATGGTGGCTTTGGAGTTAGCTGATATTACTATGGTGGCCTAAAAAAATAGCCGTTCAACAATATTCATCATGTGGTCTCGCAGTGAGGCGTATTATGATTATGGTTTGTACGAGAAGCAAATCAATGAGAATTTGGGGAGAGTGGTATCAAAGATCTGAAATTTCAGCCTATTATCTTTTAAATTTCTCTTTACAGCACTGTTTTTTGTTATTGTTCAAAGTTGTGCTTGAGTGGAATTTTATTGTATATTATGATTTAAGCTTAGATTAAGGAAGACATACATTTGTAACTTACTATATGTAAATTATTGTTTTGTAATTACACATTCATGAAAGAAATATATGTTTATGTTGTCTTTTACTTTATGTCTAGTGAATCATAGTCCCTATGGTGTGTTTCTTTATACCCATAGCGCTCCACATTCCTTCGCTTGATCTTAATTGGGAATACAAAGGGGTGGGGTATTTTATATAACATGTTGCTAATAAATATGACATACAATAGTATTCTATAAATAACATAACATTAATAAAGTGTTCTATAAATAACATGGAAATGTATATTGTATTTTATAAATAATTTGACAATGTGTAACGAGTTCCTTATAAACATGGGTTGATATTTAAAGCTGAGAAGTAAGATATAAAACAAATTAGAGTACAAAGTTACAAAATGTTATAGTTGATATATCACAATTTTGTAAATTCACACATACCAAGAAGTCCAGCCAAATAGTCTCTTGCACATTATCTGGAATTAACATCCACTTAGGCCAACATGCCGTCATGTGACTAATGTATGCCTGTTGCGATATGCCAAGTGTTACGGTAGATTGCTCCAGCTAAAACCCTAAACAGGAAAAAAACGTTTAATATTTCATGATTACAAAAGAAATTAATTCAATTTTGAAACTTAACACTTACCCTCCATTTGCTTTCGGCGGCAACCAAACTACAAGACGTGCTAGCTCCTGCGATGGGACACTACCATCACCACCTACAAGAGGACCGGTCCACTCTGAGAGGAAGAGGGAGACGTAGAATATGAAGAGGTATGTCTACGTAACGATAAATCTATAGTACCTGTTATAGACAAACATTATAGAAGAACATAAAAAGACTATACAAAACATATATTATGGCATTACCTAGGACTATGTGGTACATATCATATTAGTGTAACATATCATTTTTAATGAAAACAATATAATGTTAAAAAAACATAAATTTACCTTCTTAAAATGTAGATTATTGAACATTCCAGGTCACTTTCGGATTTAGACTCTGTTTTATACTCTATATTATGTTCCTCTGTAGTCTCAAATGCTTCAGTTAATGCATTTTTTTCATCTTTTATCATTGGTTATTATTATTCCTATTTCGGATTCGTATAGTGTCATATCTACATCTGCATCTGAAATAATTTTCGGATATCGGTTATCCGCATACGCAGATACGGACGGATATCAGATAGTTATCCACTGCGCCAACTGCCGATAAATCAATGAACATAAAGAATTTTTTAGCTTTATATTAAGTTTTCTCAACCAAGTTAATTGTTAAAGTGGTAAAAATAGATAAATATGATGATAATGTATAATTTCGAGCAATTAGCATGCGTTAAATAACCTTTCAACTTTACAAAATAATAAATTAGCATATTTAATTATGTTAAAATAAACATAATTTAAGCAATATTCAAGAAAAAAAGTGGATGAATAATTTTTGGATGCGAATGTGCCTATATCTGCATCCATTTTTTCGGATATCAGATATTTATCCTGTTTTCGGATGTAGATGCGGATGGATTTCGGATATTTTGGGTTTCCATTGACAGCTCTAATAATCCCTCTGTTTTTCTCGATATCTGCTTGGTAAGCTTGTTCATCGGGAATATTCCGTTCATCAAATGTAAACCTTGCTTTTGTTTTAAAAACATCTGATAAATCTATATTATCTCTTCTTAAAGATGGGTAAGAAGCATAATAAACTTGAAGAGTTTGTTTTGGAAGTACAAAAGGATTGTACTTATAATAACTCAATGTATGTTTTATTTCTATAATATTATATTTTGGGTGCACATTGAGTCCAGAACCTGGAACATTGCTGAACTAGTTGCATTTAAACAAAAATACTTCTTCTGCATGTTTTGTGAAATATGTCAATTTCAAAATCTAGGTTAGCATGGCATAAGAATCATTTTTATGATCATTTGGATTATTACTCCCTTTAACGAATACACTAGAATTGTTAGTTTTTTTTAGCATTGTATTCATTGGTATTAAATTTATATCCATTGACAAATAATATTGGATAGGTCTTAACTTTCCTTTTTGGTCCCATGGCTAAATGTTTCAATCCATCCTCTACCACATAATTTGTCATATCAAAAATGTAATAGGAAAACAAAGTAGTGAATTCTTTGCCGATATCACCTTTTTTATGTTGTGATTCATAAACACTGCAATTATAGAATAAATGTTGCATTATAATTAAGATACACGGTGCATATTTATATATACACATATGTAGGTGATATAAATGTATTAAGGTGAATATAAGTATATTACCTAACAAACAATGCAACTTTAGCACAGTTGAGAAAAATATATGTGTGCGATACATGATAATCTCTATCATCCAACCATACTTCCACACATTTACCAGCGGGCGACCATGTTTTAAAAAAATAGATAAGGTCGCTTGGCAGTCATCTTCATCACTGCCCTCATCATTCCACATAGCACTTTCAAATGATATGTTCACACTGTCACTAAAATAATTAGAGAGAAAAATGAAGCTTCTTCCTCAATGTATGATTTGCCGATTGAACCTTCAACACGAGCATTCTATCTCACATTTTTCTTTAGATGATTTAAGTACCTATTGAGAATAATTTTATTTTAATTTTTTTATACATTTAATTAAACCAATATTCAATGAAATAAATATTAATATACCTTTCAAATGGATACATTCATCCATATTGCACAGACCCTCGAAGAAAGTGCTTCAAATGGAAGGTGAATAGGTAAATGCTCTATAACATTGAAAAAACCTTGAGGAAATATTTTATCAAGTTTGCATAACAATATAGGGATTTCTTTCGCAAGCTTACATAGATGACCAACTTTTAATGAAGTAGAACAAACCTCTTTATAAAATAGACAAAGTTCTGCTACAACAATCCAAATTTTTACGGGCAACAATTCTTTGAAAGCGGCAGGTAACAAAATTTCCATCATAATATGACAATCATGGCTTTTCATCCTGCTAAGCTTATTGTTCTTATTATCGAGACATCTACTAAGATTAGAAGACTTATCATCTGGAAATCTTAACCCTTCCACCCATTTTAAAAGTATTTCAACTAGAATGTTGTCTAACTCATGCTTTTAGTTTTTCGTGTCATTTGGCTTTATATAAGATCAGGACGATTACATATTACTTCAAATATCACGTCTAAATTTCAAATCATCTTTCTTCTTCCCCTTGACATTCAAAATTGTATTAAACACATTATCAAACATGTTTTTCTCATTATGCTTCACGTCAATATTATGATGAAGCAGGAGATTTTTCCAATAAGAGAACTCCCAAATTACGCTTTGTTTGTACCAATTATGAATCAATGATTTACCTTGAATTTCAATTTGTTCTTCAGTTTCATGTATCTTTGATAATCCTTTACAAGTTCATAAATATCTTCGCTTGACCAAACCGTAGGTGGTCTCAAAGTTTTATGTCTACTAGCTGTAAAGTTTTTCTTATCTCTTCTAAAAGGATGATTAGTATGAAGAAAACATCTATGATAGTCAAACCATGAAATTTTCTTTTCACGAGGTAAAGAAAACGCTCATGTTTCTTCCATACAGTAAGGACAAGCTAGACAACTGATCGTACTCCAGTATGAAAGCATCGCATACTTAGGAAAATCCCTGATTGTCCACAATAAAGAATCATACATGCGAAAGTTTTTTTTGGAATTTCATATGTTTCTACTACTTCATGCCACACCGTTTTTAATTATTCAACCGAAGGTTGTAAATAAACATATATTCCTTGTGTCGATTCATCAGGACCAGATACGATAACTATATGGAACACATATAAAGTTTTCATACACATCCACGGAGGTAAATTATAAGATGTGACAATTATGGGCCAAGATGAATATTTAGAAAAAAATTGAGAAAATGGTAAAAATTTATCTGTACGTAAACCTAGTCTAACATTGTGACTCTCAGATGTAAAATCGGGATATTTTTTGTTAAAATGCTTCCATGCTTCCCTATCAGCTAGGTGTGTTAACGTACCTTCTTCTCGACTTCTTACACTGTGCCAACTCATATGTTGCATGATTACAAAAGATACATGTAACCTTTGAAGTCTAGGAGTAAGAGGTAAATAATGCATATGTTTATAGGAGTCTTCCTTTCCCTTTTTTTTCTTGGTTCGTATCTTTCCTGATTACATACTTTACAATTCCAAAGGTTGGTATCTTATTTTCAAAACAGCATGCAACCATTTAGACATATGCCTATTTTTTCATATGGTAAACCAAAAGCCGACATCAATTTTTTCACTTCATAATGATTTTCGCACATTAAATTATTGGAAGACATATGTCTCTTTGCAGCTTGTGCAACAGCTATAAATCCAGCTTTTGTATGGTTGTATTTAGATTTCATCATAATGTATTCAACAATTACTGATAATTGGGTTCCGGTTGTACATCCTTCCCAAGGAAGTTTCTTCACGGAATTTAATAAATTATATATCTTTTACCTTAATATTTGGTTCTTCTTCAACATTACCATCATCATTAGAAAATTGGGGAATGATGAACATTGAATGTGTAGCATCTTCAATCGTATATTCTATGAGATTCGTCGTAGCAATTTCATTACTCACTACCACCTAAACTTGTACAAGATTAGATGTGAACAGTTCTCCATGATGATCCCAAACAAAATAGTTTGCCACAAAGCCACATTGACGCAAATGAACTCTAACCATTTCTAGTATCAAATGCTTTAACAATTTTCATCTACTAGATGGACAATGGATTTCTTCATCATTTCCATTATTACTTAAAGCAAAACTAATAAATACGAGAACACCATTATTAAAATTTTCACTTATTGAGCCTCTAATATCCCTTCGTTGTTTGTACATCTAGCTCCAGACTGTTAATGTGACACCCCACGTCCATTAATGTCACTCACAATGGGAAAGCATTAAGTTTCGTGGAGTGTTATAAGTAAACAGAACAGAATATTACAAGACAAATACATAAAGTAGTACTTGAAAATTTTATAACTTTATTTCAGTGGAAACAGAGATAAGTTTGGTTACATCTTCAAACACTAAAACTAAGTACATAATATCAGTCTTGTGCAAAAGCCATCAAAGTACATAATTTTTAAAACCATAATTGCACTCCAAAATTCAATATGTAAGAGAAACAAAGCTAAGCATTACTTTCAGCACTTCCAAGCAATTTAAGCAGAAAGAAATTCGAATCAAGCTTCTACGTTCCCACCCAGAGAACTGGGAGGGGGGGAAGGAAGAAAAGATGCGAAACAAAAAGGGTCAGACATAAAGTCTAGTGAGTCTAGTGACTTTCAGCATACATATAGATAATAGTATAATAACATGTAAATAAAACTGGACGAGAGATAACAGTACTAGGAGTAGCAGGTATACATAGGCTAAAAAGAGGAAACAGAATGATATAGACCGTGCTATGCTTCTTACTTATTTTTCACTTCTCTGCACTAATGCTAGTATAACAGGATTAGGTGTTACCCTAATGTCTAAACTGAATCAGAAATGGAAAAAGAATGATTCCTATAGATACAGAATGCTAGTAATGGGCCTTTACCACCCCCAACAGAGGCAGACAATACAAAAACAGAAGCTGAAACGGAGTCATAGACAGAAACAGAATAATCCCTACTGAAACGGAATGTTAGAATTAGGTGTACACTAGTGATGGGCCTTTATCACCCCAACAGACGGTACCACACAGAAACAGACAGGTGTTACCACTCCATCAGAAACATATGGTACCCCAACAAAAATAGACAGAACTAGATGTACCCTAAATTCTACCCCAAGCGATCGACTCCCTAATACATAAATACACTATGTCGGCCCCACAGAAGGGTGTATCACTCCCTAAAGTGGAAACCTACCGAAAGACACAGACCTATTTATAGATGTCACGACATCTTAACTTCCCCAGAGCAGACCAGATCCATGCACACACATGACCCGGTTGGAACGCGCCATCAACACCCCTTGCCATTTATCAGAATGGACCTCTTATAACAATTCAGTAAGCGTGCCCAGACCCCTACCTAGCGTTGGGTCGTCGTTTGATACCAGAAAGGGTTACTGACTGATATGGGTCCCACACAACAGATGACACAAGAAAATACCCCTCCTAACCTTGTGTCCCAGACTAACAGATTTCAGATGTACAGATTTCAGATTAATACGTTCGCAGATTAATATAGCAAATTTACACATTTATAGGTTTGCAGATTAATATAATAGATTTACAAATTAACATGTTTGTAGATTAATGGACCAGATGAATGGATTATCAGATTTACGGATTAACAGATCAGATTGTACATATTCAACATATACAATAGGTTAAGTTTGTCGGGTCTATATACATATAACCTACCCCCATCGGTTTATTAAGATTAACTTAACCCCTCCCACTTATTCAGAGAAGTTTACTTAACCCTACTCAATTTAATAGGTTCATTTAACCCCTACAAATTCAATTAGGTAAAGTATTCCAAGTTGACAAATTATTATCAATTCTGGCTAGTGCACCAGACCTCTCACATTAGATTTACCACCTATGGATGCTGGATATGTCGGGCGGCTCCGGGCAGACTTATACCACAAGTGCAATCTAACCTCGTCTCTGAGTACTATTTCATATGTACGCACTAGGCCCCTCACATTAGATTCACCACTTGTGGTTGTTGGATATGTCGGGCAGTTCCGGGCAGGCTTATACCACAAGTGCAATCTAACCTCGTGCCTAGGCGCGGTTTAGTTTTAGGCATGTTCATCCCTATTCAACTACAGTGTTCGGTTTTCAATAGGTTCTAGCAGATTAGTCATTTTAACATATTAAACACCTCCGCAAGTTACAGTAGATTACTCACAGTTCAATTATTATGTTTTTCTAAATCTTAAATTAAGCTTACAGATTTATATACCCTAAATTACGGTCATAATTTGCAATATAACATTTCCCCAAGTTTTAGTCAATTTGTATAGTACAGGTTGTGCCCAAAAACCCCAGTCATGATTCAAAAAACAAATTATGCCAAATTATAGTCTTTGATTACAGTGTATGCCAATTGCCCAAATTCCCAATTTAGGCTTGTTCATAGTTATCCTTATTTCGTTATAGGTTTTCACGCCCTTCTTCCCCAGGTCATATATTATTACGCACAATATTCCCTTTCTTCCAAGTTATAAATCATCATATAGTATGCCCCCAAAATTAGGTCTTGAATCACAACATGTATTATTCCCCCAAATCCCATATATACAAGTTATACCAAATTATACCCAAACCAATTTTCATGGTTATTAACAATTTATGCCAAGCCTCATTTTATTACATATTCCTAACTTTTCTCAATCATTCCAACGTTATTCGTACGCAAATCTCAACGCAATATGTAAGGCTCGAAGTTAGCCTAATCTCATAAAAAAAAGGAAAAGAGGAGGAGGAGAGAATCAACATCAAAATTGGCATGTGATGAACAGAAATAGGCGTAGTCTCAGATTCAAGTTTATTAACATGTCAGGATTACAATTAAATTTCATATTTAAAAGTAACATGAACTCACCGTGGTTGGCTTTAAAAGAAATAGGTGTTGTAGTTGTAGATCTATTCTCTTTTAATCCTAATCTGACTTGAAGCAGAAGAAGGACTTGTTTTAATTTAGATTAGAGCAACATGGAGACGCCATGAATTTGTGTGGAGAAAACAATAGGTCTAGGGTCCTTTATATAGCATAGGAGTCAAGAACCAAGCCACGAATCAGTCCAGAACCAGAAAAATGAATTTGCCTAGATCTGGCCACGGGGGGAGGGGGGGGAGGGGTCGACACCCCTATAGGGGAGTCGACACCTATGTCGACTCCTTTAGGGGGTCAACACCCCAGCGCGGGAGATTTCCCGCCCACCCAGAATTAGCTGATTTTGATTTTTGAACCTGTTTTGTTAATTAATTATTATTTTATTTAATTCCGCATAATCTTAAATCTTACAAGCTTCATAACTTCTTCATACGGTGTCCGATTTAGGCAAACTCGGACTCTATCCCAAGCAGAATTCTAAGACGAACGCAATGGCGTAGCCCGTTTCCCTTAATTCTTCTTTTAAAAATTAAGTATCCTTTAATTTGTTATTTTAATATTCCTAGAAAATACAGGGTGTTATAGTTAAATAATTGTCATTTACCCTAATTAAAAAGTATGATATAAATTAAAATTGCTTTGACATTTTATTAAAACAATTTTATTGGTAAATGTTATCTTAATTAGTCATTAATACTTTTCTGATTGGTATCCTACCTCCCATTACAAATACAATAACGTAATTAAATTGCGTAAGTCTTTTCAATTTAAAGGATTCAACAAAATTTTGGTAGCACTTCGCAGTAGTTTCCCAAACAGTAAACAATTTCATGTACACAGGGAGCATAAAGGAAAAGCTATCAAAATTTTGTGAACCATTTAAAATGAAATTCTTTATAAGATTTAATTATGTTATTGTGTTTGTAACTTGAAATATACCGGGACAAATTCAACAAAAATTATACACGATGAGTATAGATGTTCGTTCGCTTCAAAAAAGAATACCCACATAACGATCATATGCAATACTTATCAGACGAGGCCGAAAAAAGCTCTAGGTTATATGGATATAATACATTAAATATTTTATAGCTATTAAAAAAGTTGGCATTCGACCAATACGAAATCATGGAGATTTTCCTGCAATCATGTGAATTTAACTCTTCTGCAGTTTCCAAAAATTTAATAACAAGGATGTGTATATTAACTAAATCAACTTATACGATTGTCGCTCTTGTTATCAATCGTCTGTGTGAAGCAGAAAATTTTAAACTATAAAAGCCTTAAACGGCTATATTTCAATCTAATCGCGCATAAACGGAGTTTATTACATATAGGCACATTTTCAAAACTTAACCAACTAACTATACGTTATAAAATTAAATGCATTTTTGATATTTTCTAGAATACATAATCTAAAGTATGCTCATTCACACTAAACATCCTAAACAAGCCTAAATCACTTAAACATTCAATATATATGCAACCCATTCTATTATCTTACAAATATAAACTTGCAATACTTAGGTTATAACAATAATTAGGCTTCAATAATCTAAACTGTACATACAAAAGGTACTACAAAAATGTAAATTAAACAACTTACCCTAAATTAACAAACGTAATTAAAAAGGGATTAAGGTTTATACCTTGTTTGGAAGAGATTAACAGGTTAGAGAGAAAGAGAGGGAGGTTTCCAAATATTGGAGTGCCTAAGGAAGACGAGAGTGGCGGTGTGTGGCAAAATTGGAGGATGAGAAGTGGGTTTTAAGGAACTTTTGAGGGGGAATCCGAAGTGAGGAAGGAGAAGCAGTTTCAGGAAATTTCCTCGTGACCTAGCAACAGCTACCAAAGGCCATCAAAGGGACAGTATCATCGGGTTCCAACAGCTTCCAACAGAAATATTTTCCAATTTGTAAAATAATTCCGGAATGTACTTTACCTTGAAAGTCGTTAGAAACTATTGTCATACTACCATTGGTGGTCGTCGTTAGTATCCGTTGGTATACATTGTTTGTTCAGTAGTATATAAGTTGCTTTTTAACTTTTTGAAAGTCAAAATAAACTAGATTTTTATTTGAAAACATCAAAAAGAGAATTATTATAGGTAATTCAAACAAATGGTTAATGTCAAAAACAAAATCAAAAGACTAAAACATATCCCATCTGTAACCTCCATCAACTAGTTCGGACAATCGAGCCTTCATTGTTGTGCAATGAATTCTTTTCCAATTATGACTGCTTATCTAAGTTTAGACATTTGCATCGTTAACTTAATTTGAATGCATCTAAACAAAAAGTAATAAGATGTGCACGTTCATCTAAAATCCATGAAATAAAGATCTCAGCCACGTGAGATTACAACTCACTGTACCGCTTCCCTAGGAAAACAGTTCAATCCAATAATCATAAATACTATATCATTTATAAATCTAAAACATAAGAACCACCATCCTAAACATATTTATTCATAGCACATTCAAAGTCTAAAATTAAGGGAGATTTTGCAAGACTTTCAAATAAATCTTTCATACAATAGTCTTTATTCTTAGCTTCACAAAACTAAGAAAATTACCATGAAGTAAGCAAAATGAATGATAAGATGATGGAGAGAGCTTTAGGACACCTAAAATTAAAACCCACGGCCTATCAAACATACACGCTAAATGCCTATATTCGTTAAGCTTATTTATTAAATGTTCACAAAACCAACTCCAATTAGATTCAATTTTTATGGAACAATAATAATTGTCACAGAAAAACCCTGACTTATATTCTTTCCAATTGCAGCTATCAAAATACCAGGGCTACCTTTGAAAAAGCAGCAACCTAGAGATCAAAGGCCAAAAACGTTTAAAATCAATAATATAAGAATGAAAACCTAAATAAGATAATTTGAATTTGTTTATTTTGTAAATCACACCCATATCAACATAGCTCCTAGGATGACTTCTTTACTACTTTTATATACCAATGTACGTCATTATAAGATCGTGCATCTATAGCACCCCGAAATCAGATGTTGATTAAATTATTTATTTAATTAGTTTCAAAAGTAGAATTAAAGAAAACATTGGAATTTGACCATATAACTCCTATCATTGCATTCATGATGAAATTATGGTCAATTTTCATGTTTGGAACTTCATTAATGGAGCCTGTATGAATAGTTTACGAACTAAAAACGAATAGGATAGAAAATAATATATAAATAAAACAAAATTAACTCATATCATAAACCAGCCGACACCATTGGAGCCAGATCTACTGGGCAATCAACCATTGGGGCAATCTCCTGGTTGTTTAGCTCTGGTGATGGTTAAGGTTTAAGGAAAATAAATTGTATTTATACAGGCAGATTTTTATAAAATAAAATCTGACGGTTCTGGATCATTCCATAAATAAAGACCTAAACTCACTGCCTTTTCTCATATTTTCTGGAGGCAGCAGCTGTAACGACCCGCAAATTCGAACCCCTTGAGTCGACTAAATACAATACAAGTCCGGCCCAAATTGCACGAAAATACGAATCATTAATAGAAAGAAGTTAGAGGGTGAGAAATAGAAAAGATAGAAAATTGTAATAGAAGAAATAAGGTAGAAGAAAGAACTGGATAACATCGAATCTCACAACCGCAACGGAACAAAATATAATATATATATAAGCTTTGGAAATTTACAAAACTGTATCTGAACTTACATACAACATCAGAGTACGTCATATATACATCACAGTGAAAATAAACTCTATATATATCTAACGCTGAAACCTCCTGCTCTGGCTCATTCCAGATCATCTGTAAAATCCTAAACTAGTTGACTGCCCGTACAAATTTGGGCACCCAAGAGTTTAGGGGGAACACAGAAAATAATCTATGGGTCAGTCATGGGACTGGTGTGAGTAAACGATTTTAAAACAGTTTGTTTAACTTGGAAAATTTCTTTTGAAAGGAAAAGATAATCATAAGACCGATCCACACATAAACACGGATGGTTTCTACCTTGCAATAACCCAAAAACATTTTGAAATCATAACTATTCTAATATTATAATAATGTCTAGGGTTTTCACAAATAAATTAGAATCTAGCGGAACGCTTGCATCTCACGCTCCACATATATAGTATACAAACAAAACCGCAAGCACTTATTGTAGATTGGATTCCGACTATGACAAGGTATGGAACCACCTGCCGATAGTGTATCTCTAGACAGGAATACACTGGGTTCAACAAGAAGGTCTTGCAACCCGGCCACACATGACAGATCACTCATTTCTCTTGAGTGTATCGAATATAATGTCACCTACGATTGCTAGCAACATAACTGTTCCTGGGAGATACAGAAGCGAAAAGAAGTAACAAATCTGAATATTCTCTAGATGGTGACAATACACCCTAATGGGAGCGGCCCACATAGCCATGTTGCCAGTCCAATTTTTGTCATTTCCCGGTTGCGAGGCTTGAGGTCGGAACTTACCTTTTTGAACAGCCCCATCAAATCACAAATTGACTTTCCCAAAACCACGGGTAAAAAGCTAAGAGAAACGAATTCCTCCGCCACCAAACATAGTTTTGAAGAGATGAACTTACGCGATCTGTTAGGTGTACTTTGTCAGACATTCGTCCATACAAGTTGTCCTAGGACAGGACAAACCGAAAGTACTATCCTGTAAACCCATCTTAGGCAATTTCTACCTGGGATTGACAGAACAGCCCTTGCATAAGCACCGTCTTCAATGGTCTTCAATTTGACTTCAAATTAATAAATGCCTAGGTCGAAACAAAGTGGTATTTGGATTTCGTTTAGGAAACCAATACCGGTCTCTTTGAATCGATGAACGTGAAAAAAACTTTTAGGGACAAGTTATTTTTAAATGATCAGGTTATCTTATTCAAATATATTTCAATATTTATTCGAGTTATCAGGACTTATCTAATATCATAAAATTCTAGATTTCATCATCAGTTTGTAAAAGTCGATATTAATAGGACATGTATATAATTAAATTAAACTAAACAAGTGTGTTGGGTCATTCCATAGCATTTCAATCAATCAAATCAATAAATCAATCATCACAACAGATCTTGTCGTTCTCAATTAAACAAATTAAATTCAACTTAACGTTGTCCACAAATGGGTTGATCTTGGAAAATAATATTTGCCAATTATATCTGTTTAAGATCAATTCAGTTTAAGAATCCCATTTATTTGATTATAACAGTATTGTTATAATCTTTACGTCAACGCATACGACTTATAAATACCACTATTATTTTATTTCTTTAGATAATCAAATAATTCAATAAATAATTAAATTTAAATCTTTATTTAAAACGAAAAGTAAATGATACTTCCCTGAATTTAAATCAGTCAATTACCGATTCAAAATTTCTTTCCAATTAATCTTTATTCCATTTATTTCCCAAACTTGGGAGTAACCTCATCGTCATCGGTCAACAAATTTTCTCTTCACCACCATTCACTTATGCAAATCCTTTGCTCCTCATGTTCTTCACTTTGGATTTTTGAACTCGTTAAATCATATCAACTTGATTCCATTTATAAATACTAATATAGGGTTAGGTTCTGATCATCTAGTTACTCCATAATTTCACCTTTCTTTGAATTTCAGTATTGTCATCAAGAATGATATAAGATGTGATTATCGACCTAAGTAGGCTTATACAAATAACATTCTGTTTCAAAATATTTGAGTATATTATAACACAAATTTTTTTGGTGATTAGTCATCATTTATTAATTACCACATAACATCGATTACAATTCGAATTATTCGTCTTAAATTGATTATCTAAATAGATGTATTCGTATATATATACTATTTAGAAAAGAAATGAATCAACTCTATTTATTTATTTAAATAACTTATTAAATTCTAACACCGTGCAACGCTGTCCATTATGATCCTTGTCTGATCCTACCCGGATTCCATCATCCATACCTGAACTCTTTCTTTTATCTTTTCTTAGATATATGTATGTATCTTTATATTAGAATTAAAATTTAAAGGAATTCTTTTATTTTATTTACTATAAATTCCCTTTTCTTTAATTGATTTTTTCCTTCTTTTTTGTCATAGCTATAGCCCACAATCAGGCCCACCTTTCTTTATTTCTTTTTTTGTTTCCACTACTCGGCCTAAGGCCCATTTGCCCAAACCCACCAAATCTTCCCCTTCCTTTCTGATTCTTATTTCTATTTCAATCGTGGCTATTGAATTTTTTCTGCTCCAATCTTCTTTTGTTACTTCTTTTGTTCTTCGACCAAACTACCAGTTTGGACATTTTCTTTCTTCCCAGTGCCCCGAATATTCTCCATCAAGTACCAGTACCACGACCAATCTATACAAACTGCTTCACTTGTCTTTCTCTTTTATTTTTATTTTCATTTTTATGTTTTCTTTTCCACCTCCAGTTTACGCAGTTTGATATTACTGTGCACAATATGCACCGTGCACTTGCACGATACCACCGCTGGTCACCTAGCCTCTACCACCACTCACACAAACGCCATCATCTTCCCCGAGCTTGTTTTCACCATTAGAATTAGCGACACGCCTCCCTCCTCAAATTTTGCTGTTCAACCCAAAAACCGTCCTCAGGCTGACCCTCAAAACCCACCACTATGGCCGACTCCGACCCCAAGTTCCCCTGAAACCACCACCGGTCGTCTCCTCTCCCATCCGACCTCCTCTCCTCCAATTTATGTTGAACTCGATCAAACACAGCACTCCTATGACACGATTAAACACCGTATCCCTAAAGCACTTCAAATACCTTAAAATCACCTCGTCCAGCCTCCTCAGTCCAACGACACCGCCCAAACTCCGTCCTTGTCATCATCCACCTCCAGGTCGTCCCACCAAGAACAGTTTCCCAATCCATCAACCTGAACTCTCATTCTTATTTTCTTAAACCCAAATCTTGAATAACCTCTAACTCGAATTATAATGAATTAAAAATCATAATTTTTGTCTTAAAATTCATGAATCGTAAGTGTGAACAAGTTCATATGCCTGATATTGTAAATTTCGATGATATGAAATTTGATTTAAACTCTCCTTACTATATTTTTTGTGTATATGCAATTATATAATCTTATTGAAGTTAAACTTATTTTTAGATTAAACTACTCTAGATATTGAACAACTTCTTTGATGCAATCGAATCCTCAACATATTAGATCTTCAGCTCTTGATTTTCTTATTTTTGGTATTTGTTATTTAACTGAACAAGGCATCCTTTATTCTGTTTTTCTTCCAAATCCATTTCAGTCTTTTTATGTTTCATACTCACAGCTTTTTGTTTTACAATCTACATACATTCTAAGCATACCCATAATAAATATAACAATCAGTGATTTATATGGGAAGTGCACTCAAAATGTTGGTCTCTAGTTATATATGTACTGATGTGGACATGCAGATGTGTTCTTAAAGAGAAAAACAGTGCTTCAAATCCTTCATACACTGAAATATTTGCAATATAACTTATATTACATGTCACTAACCATTAGATCTGGGTGTATACATAGAATCAGATATATAACAGTCAATGGTGATCAAATAGAGAAGATTTCAAATGAGTTTTCTCACCTTAATTTAGTCCACTGTTCTTAGCTTTTAGTTTCAAATCTCTAATTCTCTGTTCTTAAGTCTTCTCTTCTCGACCATTTTCTCTTTCATTTTAAAGTGTTTTTGAGATGGTTCTAAGGTATGGCTTCATACCAATATTGTAATGTATTTATAGGTGAAATGGAGTATGATCTCAAAGGCCTAGCAGGGTGGTTTATAGCTTGTCTCAGTCTTGATGGATTGGACATTCCAGCTGCAGTAATGATTGATTGAAAACAGGTATGGCGTTGGCTAGTTGATGGTGAGAGAAGCTAAGTTTATAGCAGATTGTTAGTTGTTTGAAAGGGAAAGAACAAGGATGTATTGCTGTGGATCTTGGTTTTAGATTGATAAGGATCCTTTTTTACAAGGCTTCACACTAGAAGGTCACGGCTGAACAGGTTTTTGAGGTACATTTACATGTGCAGGTATGTTCTTGTATGTGTTTTTCTTGCATACTTAGCTATTAAGTAATGTAAATTGTTTAAAATGTACGTGTATTCACTGTTTACAAGGTGTAACAGCACTTGTTTTCATTTAATGTTTTTCATATAGCATTTCAGGCTATTGATTCCTATACTAGTAGCTATACTTTATAACTAAGCATACAATTCCTGTTCTTTGATTTGAACATTCAATGTTCTAGTGTACAAAATGGCAAAATAATGTGAACACTATTTTCCAGTAATTGCACTTGATTCATTCCCAATATATCACATGTTCTAAACTTAAAATCCCTTAGTGGTCATATGTATATATGTCTAGGAATAAAATATTTACAAGAGTTACTATTTTAATTTACATACAAATGTATACACATATATATATATATATATAAAGATAAATTTATCTTTTCCAAATAAAAAAAATCAAATTTTACTTAAGCAATTTATATGTTAACATAAATTAAAATAAGTTTTAAATGTAGAAGAAAATGTTAAAATAACATTTACCTGTGTATACATATAAAAAACTAGTTAAAAATATACACAGTATTATAAACTAGCGATTATTCATAATTATCTAAAATCTTCAAATCCAATATTACTTAACTGAATTTAATTATCAGCATAATTTAAGATTTATAGACTACAAAGTTGGTCAGAAATCTAGGACAGTACAGCAGCAAAGCCCTACAATTTTCATTTCTTCAATTTCTTCCAAAACTTTGTTAAATTTAATAAATTCTAATTAAAACAACAAGACTTAGAGAGAATAAATCTAGATTTATAAGAAAAGACAGGTTTTTGCATGTACGGTAATTTCTTAGATTTTCTACTCTTTATTTCCATTCCCTATTCCAGTTCCTTTTTCAAATCTACAAATTTTAATATGTATACATATCCCCTTTTATGCATATTATATATACCTTTTGAAACACCCCACGTCCGTTAATGTCACTCACTAAGGGAATGCATTAAGTTTCGTGAAGCGCTTATAGGTAAACAAACACAGAATAATTACAAGATTGATATAAATAAGATAACAACAGAAATTTTAAACTTTAATTTCAAACATAAGTCATAACACCGTGGTCCACAATTTCATAAGTCACAAAAACCATTACAATAAAATAACTTCTGTCTTGCACCATCAGAGTACATAAGTAAATAAAAAGCATCATCCCCTAACTAAAAGAGTTAAGCCATAGTAGAGACAAGAACTTGAGCAATACTTTAGAAGTAGCTCCTAACAAGATGATATCTGATACCTGATTAAGTCTGAGAGTTTCCTCCCTGAGAACCTGAGGGAAATGGAAGAAAAAAGGAGAAACAACAGAGTCAGACATAAAGTCTGGCGAGTCTAGTTACTTTTAGCCAATAGATAAATAAAAGCAACATAATAGGCATATAAAGTGGATAAGAGAGTGGTCACTACATAAATGGCAGGTGTGGCAAGGTAAGCAAGATAAGGTGTGTGTGCCTCACTAATGATTACTCTACACTAATACTAGTATAACTGAAATGAGATGATCCCTTCCACTATGAGTTGGTAAGCTTAGGTCATACACCCAAGTATACCCTAACCACTACCCTAATCGATCGGCTCCCTACTCCGTAGATATCCTGTGCTGACCCCACAGTAGGAGGCATCACTTCCTAAAGTGGCAACCCAAGATGTGCACAACCATATCTACTAGTGTCACAGTCGTCTTAGCCCCCTCTGCCCGGCCCCTGCACGCACATGTCCTCGGTCGGTTTGCACCACCCACACCATCTGTCTCATTTGGATCTCCTAAAATCAATCAGTAAGCATGCCCCTTCTCCGCCTAGTACGGAGTTCTTTACTTGATACCAACTTCGGGTTACTGACTGAAATGGGTCCCACACAATATGGTACAAGCTCCCCCCTTAGGTAACCTAACCTTGTATACCCTTAGGTGCCTTACATTACATAGCCCTATACCAATTATGTTTGCCCTAAAGGGTGTCTTTAATTACATAACTTTACTATATTTTCCACCCGTTATGTATACCATTAGGTGTCTTTAATTACATAAACCTATTGGGTTAAGTCCGTGGGCATATATGTCAATATTACCCACTCCCTCTAATTTACTTAACGCACCCACTACCCATCCAATTTCACTTAACCCTAACTTAAGTTCATAGTCATATTAAATTAGGTTAAGTAGTCCATTTTACCACCATGTCCTGTTATGGTTATAATGGGCTAAACCTCCCACTTTAGGCCTACAACGTGTGGATGCTGGATATGTCGGTCGGGTCCAGGCAGTCTTATTCCACAGTTGGGACTAGCCTCGTATCTTAGCCCGATTCATATTTGCGTACTTAGACCTCCCAAATTGGGTTCAACATTAGTGGTTGTTGGATATGTCGGTCGGGTCCGGGCAGACTTCCACCACTAATGTAACCTAACCTTGTGTCATAAGTACAATTTACAAGACCTAATTGTAAATGACTAAACATTACAAATGAATCCAAATCTACCTATGTCATTATAGATAACTATTTCTATGTTTTCCCCATTTGAATTAGATGTCCAATTCATATAAATACTACATAAATTATGCTAATTATAATCCCTTTTTCCTAATTTCCTCTCTAACGTAATCGTATGTATTTTGGCGGCATCTAGGTTATAAAGTAGCCTAACTATAACAATAAAAAGGGAATATGACAAGGGTGATAGTTTTAACATATTTTGGCATAAACATAAACATAAACATAAACTAGTATGATAACAAGGTGAATGGTCATGTAATCATCATGGCAAAGTGGGCATAAAAGTGGTGAACTTGTAGCAACTACGATGTCAACACAACATAATGAGATCTAAATTAACCATAAGGTGTCAAATTATTTAGATCTAGCATAGTTAGGGTGACATAGTAACATGTTTAGATCTAAAGATGGATTCACATGTCAAGTTTACAACATATCTCAATGGATCACAATATGACAGGTAAAAGGTGATTGACATTAAGATCTAGATCTAGCCAATGTTACAACTGTCCAATAGATGTACAATCAACATAATACAGTTACAAGTTCAAATCCACATAGACAACATAATAGAATAATCAAAACTGTAGGCAATTAGATCTTTCATGACATAGTATATGATTTAACACTTGCATAGAATCATACTTTACAACATATCCAAGTCATAGTCTATCGCAAATTACTTTCATTTATCTAAACCTAAAAGTAATCTAGAAACTCATAGCGTTAGGTTTAGAGAACTGAGAAGGAACGGATCCAGAATTTTTGAATTGGATTTGCAAAATATTTTGTTGTAGAAAACGGTTCAGTTCGTACCCCAGCAGCATATAGCCTCGATGACTTCCAATGAAGAAAATATGAGAAATAGAACACGTATATATAGCTGCCAGACCCCCTTAAACCGAGTGCCACGTCAGCCCTAGGGATGTCGATACCCCTGTGGGTGGGTCGACCCTAGGTCGACACCCCTCTAGAGGGGTCGACCCCCATGTAACACCCCACGTCCATTAATGCCACTCGCAAAGGGAATGCATTAACTTCCATGGAGCATTTTAAGTGAATATAGAACAGAAAATCACAACAAGACAGATGTAAAACAGTACTTGAAAATTTAAAACTTTATTTCATTGCAGCGGATAAATCCATATGTTTGATTACATCATCAAAAAACATAAACTAAAGTCAAGTACACCATATCCATCTTGATAAAACAAGGTACATAAACTGAAAGACATAATCCCCAACATCGAAATAGCCATAAGTAAAGAGCAGCTGAACTTTACTTCAGCGATCCAAGCAATCTTCTAAAAGCAGTCCAAAATCAAACTCCACTGGTGCTAGTTCCAACCTGAGCACCTGGGGGGAGGAAAGGGATGGATAAGGGGGGTCAGACATAAAGTCTGGCGAGTGCAATAATTCTAACAATATAATTAACAAAGTAACTAGGCTAAGGCATAAGTTGGAAAATAAGGAAATGACCATGAACCATTGAGTATGGCAGAGTAAACAAGGAAACAAGATGAACAATGATATCGTTTAAGAGCACCTTAACCCACTAAGATAATTTAATAAACTACACCAACACTATGAGATGATTGCTATACAACACCGCCACAAGTATACTGCACCACCACTAGTCACCCTAAGGTAGATCCCGGCTAGAGACTTAATAATGATATTGGTAGTTTCGTGCACCGCTGGCTGCCTTCATAGGTGCCGTCTGCCCCTATCTCCACTAGGTGTACCCACTACCCCCAAACGATCGGCTCCCTAACTCGTAGATACCTATGCTGGCCCCACAGTGGGGTGTATAACTCCCCAAAGTGGTACCACCAAGAATGCACGGCTTATACCTACACGATGCAACAACGTCTTACCTACCAGCCCGGGTCCGCACACGCATATGAACCCGTTGGACTTGCGTTGCCACTGCTAACCCGGTTTGGCCTCTTAAAATCAAGCCCAGTATGCGTATCCCGTCCTCGGTTTGGGTCGAGCCCACAAAGATACGTATGGGTTACTGGTTGAAACGGGCCCCCATTACTTGACACAAGCTATCCACCTAAGCTTGGTCCCCTCTAGTACATCCCACTTAACCCACTTCTTATTCATGTTTCAATTACATGTTTCAATTTTGGTTAAGTGTTTCTAATCGTATTTCCAAATGCCACCCAAGGCACCCACTAGATTCCACATGCCACCCAAGACACCCACTTAACACCCTCATGTCCCACTACATGCTTATCTGGTTAAGTGTTTCTTAATTCATTAAGACCGTAACCTCGTAAAGACCTCTCACATTAGACTGACATTTGTGGCAGCTGGATTTGTCGGGTGGGTCCGGGAAGTCTTACACCACAAAAGAGCCTAACCTCGTGTCTTTACAATTGTTACGTATTTAGTTTATGCCTAAGACCTCTCACATTAGACTGGCATTTGTGGCAGCTGGATTTTCCGGGCGGGTCCGGGCAGTCTTACACCACAAAAGGGCCTAACCTCGTGTCTTAGACAACTAATTACTCCTAATTAATCATTCCCCAAATTTGAATTACTTTCCCTATTCAAATTATCAATCAATTCCAAATTTAACGATGTCCATAATTGACTCAATTATGTCCATCCATTTATGGTATGTAAAATCATACCAATTTTCACCACAATTAAATTTTATGCCTTTTAAGGCATTTATGCCAATTAAATCTTTTTAATATTATCCCCTTTTTACCCCACGTTGTACATTTGTTCGTTTAACGTAAAATATACGTTAGACTCGAATAGTCTAACTCACGAAATAAAAGAAAACATCACAATATATACACATAATTAAAACATAGATCTAACATAGGGGTGAACTTGCATATGTGAATGATGTTCTACCTCTAAAACTTGCATAGGCCAAAGTTACAACTTGCATAAACAACATATGTCATGGATCCAAATCTAAAGGTGTGAACTTGATTAGATAATGGCCACAAACTTGCATAAATATCATTTGTCATGGATCCAAATTTGAAGGTGTGAACTTGATGAAATAATGGCCACAAACTTGCATAAAAAACATATGTCATAGATCTATATCTAAAGGGGGTAAACTTGCATAGGTAATAACATAACATGATTCATATCCACCTCATAAACTCACATATTTGATTTATACATTGCAACAATGGTGTAAAACAGTATCTAACATGTAAAGTATCATGTAGAATTTAGCATATGTCATAGCCTAACTTTCAATTAAATTCTCACATAAACTAGGTGTCATAGCCATGTAAGGTCACATATAATTCTACCCAAACTTGTATATGGTTCGTGTTTGAATCAACATCTAAACTTTCCTACATATGATTTACCATATGAATCGATTAACATATGAAACATGATGGTTTGAATGTATATAAAATTACAACATGGATGATAGCAACATAACTTTACATCATAAATGATAGCATCACAACATAACATCATAGAGATTTCAATCACAATCCTACAACATAATTACAACATGAAATCAATACTTCATATCACATCTATACAATCCGCATTATATCTTAATCTAATTAAATTACTAATTATTTTATTAAAACTATTGAACACACAACTCAAAACCAGTCTTGAGTTCTGAATTCTGATTTCTGGAGTTGAATTAGCTCTCCCTTGAAGAAGATTCGCTGTTAGGGTTGAGTAGTTCTTATTTGGTTCACTGTTCTTCCTCTTTAATTTGGTGGCGGCTGCTCTAGGGTTCAAGATAACAGCATGACGGCCATAGTTTTAGTTTTAATTCTGATTTAGGGTTTGAGTCTATGGGTCTTTTTATAGAGTTATGAATTAATTTAAGCCGTCAGATGATCTTAGGGTTAATCGAAACCATTCAATCATGATAGGGTGATAGGTCAGCCCTAATGACTCAGCAAAGAGTCAGAAAGGACTCAGTAACATGGGTCAGCCTGAACCAAAAATCTGTGTAGGCTCACTGCCTCGTGCTGGGCGCACTTGGCAGGTGCGCCAGTGTTAATTTGTACTGGCGCACTTCCCAAGTGCGCTAGTGCAATCTTTTTTTTTTTCTATTTTGCCACCAAACTTCGTTCGTCCATAATTCCTTCATCCGGTATCCGTTTCCGGCAAACTCGGACTCTATTTCAACCAGAATTCCAAGACGAACACAATGGTGCAACCCAATCCCCATAATTCTCACGTCTGAGATTAATTATTCTTTATTTTAGTTAATTCGATTATCCAAAAATCTGGGGTGTTACATTCTCCCCACCTTAAAGGATTTCGTCCCCGAAATCTCCAAGTTAAGGAGAATGCATATCCTACCATCCAAGCAACCATCTACTCAACCATCAAACACGGGCATCCATTGTCCTTACAAAGTTTCTAATGCTGTATGAACATATGCAAGAACTGTGTGTATATGTTCCTTATCTATTGCAAAATCAGGTGGTCTACTGATTCCGTTGACCTCCTTAATGCAAACCATGATAGTTCCATGCATCCATTATGTATGCGAAAGAACCTTATCGATACATATTATTTCTACATGTGTGCACAACCATTCACCAAAATGCAACATCCATATGATGGTACAATCATTATACATCCATTACTTAAATATGTACGCACATTTATATGCAATATGCAATATGAAGTGACTGAGCCGATCTAGTGCCTAAAGTGTGTGTATATGCATCCACGACCAACCACGAGCAAATACTTGCATCCATCATACATAACATGTCTCAAACACATGTTTCAACCATAGGACTATCCTATCTAAAGGTCAAAGATACTAGCGAGAGGACATACTAAAGATAAGATAAGTACAAAGTAAGCGATAAAGGAGAAATTTAAAAGACATACCCTCAAAAAGAAAAGGGTATAATGAATGCATCTTTGCTTCCGTCTCCCAAGTAGTGTTGCTCTCATCATCTCCCCATTGTACTTTGACTAGTTTGACATCTCGATTCTTCAACTTCTTAATCTTCGACCCAAGAATGCGCGTAGGAGCTCATCGAATCGTCGCATCACGCTCGATCTCCACCTCTCTAAGCAAGCTCGGCTCTACCACCTCCGCGGTCTCGTGCAAGCACTTCCTCAAATGTGATACATGGAATATGTCGTGTACACCACTAAGTCTCTCGGGCAAATCCACTCTATACGCCATCTGCCCAATCCTTTCTTTAATAGGAAACGGCCCTACGAATCTTGGTGCTAACTTCACAACGGACCCGAAGCGAACGACGTTCCGTAATGGAGACACCTTGACAAAGACCATGTCCCCAACATCAAACTCAAGATTTGACCTCCTCTTGTCCGCATGAGATTTCTGTCTATCTTGCGCCATCTTCATCCTCCTTCAAATCAAATCGATCTTTTCCGAAGTCTCTCTAATCATATCGGGTCCAAGCAAGATCTTGTATGTAGACTCCGACCGACATGTAGGCTAACGACACGGCTGTCCATAAAGAGCCTCGAACGGTGCCATGCCAATACTAGACTAAAAGCTATTATTATATGCGAACTCCACCAACGGAAGATGTTCCTCCCATGTACCTCCGAAATCTAAGACACACAACCTCAATAGGTCCTCTAGAATACGATTCACCGTCTCGGTCTGGCCGTCCGTCTGAGGATGATATGCGGTGCTCAAACATAACTGAGTCCCTACCGCCTCTTGCAAGCTTTTCCAAAATTGGCTAGTAAAAATAGGATCGCGGTCGCTCACTATGCTAGATGGAACACCGTGCAAACGAACTATCTCTCGAATGTATACGGAGGCTAACCATGGAGCAGTCCTCTTACTCTTCACGGGAATGAAATGGGCGCTCTTAGTAAGTTTGTCTACCACAACCCAAATCCCCGTATTACCATTCCTCGATCTCGGTGATCCGTCAATAAAGTCCATCAAGACGCTTTCCCACTTCCAATGTGGGACCTCCAATGGGTAAAGCAATCCACCGGGCTTCTTTTGCTCTGCTTTTACTTGTTGGCACACCAAGCATCTAGCGACATACTCGGCCACATCCTTCTTCATGCCGGCCCAAAAGTAAACTCGTCTCATGTCCATGTACATCTTGTCCCCGCCAGGATGGATGGTCATCTTCGAACGATGTGCATCATCAAGAATGGTCTTCCTTAGGTCATCGTCTTTTGGTACACAAAGTCTACTGTCCCTACGTAACCAACCCTTATCATCTAGGGTATACCTACGGAGATGGCTCAATGACTCCCCTCCTTTGAGCTTCTCTACTAACTCAACCAAGTGTGGGTCATCTCGCTGTGCCTCGCCAATCCGTCCCAAAAGCGTAGGTCTGACCTCTAAGGATGCTAGCAAACCAGGTACGAAGTCAATGGAAGGTGTAAAGTCAAACATAGAGATGAACTCTAAACTTCGCCGCTCAACAAACAACGGACTCAAGGACAACCTTTTTCTACTTAAGGCGTCTGCCACCACGTTACCCTTGCCAGGGGTATATGCAATCTCAATGTCGTAAGATGTTAAGAATTCTATCCACCATAACATATCACCCTTCCCTAGAGACCACATGCCCTAAAATCCTCACTTCTTTCCTCCAAAAATGGTATTTTGGAGAACTTAGCTTTAAGCTGGTGCACTTGTAAGGTCCCTAAGCTTTCCCTAAGATGTAGGGCATGCTCTTCTCTGCTTCTAGAGAAAACCAGGATATTATCCCATGCAAAATCGTTACAACTATCCATCTCTCACGCAGACCATTCTAGTCAAACTCGACATCCCCCAAGTGCAAGCCCCAAAGGCCTAAACCAATATCAGACAAACACCCAAGGGATACCTCCTTCGAATTCAGACGACCTACGTGAGATGATACTAGTAAGACGGTCAATCAATTGAGCACTTGACCGACTCTAGCTGTCCTTGCCAATCTTGCTCCAAAACCACCGCTGATTACATAACTGGCTTTGCTTAATCTATTAAGCACGTACGAAAACTTATTTCGCGCCTCTGGGTAAACCCCGCACTTTCTCAAAGACGTCTCCATACTCACAGACCACACAAATAGATTCCCAATCATCGTTGGATGCGTCAGAAGATTCTAGGTAGCTAAGCATCACTGAACCCCTAAGGTCGCAAGAAATGTGAGGGTCTTTCCATAATGAATCAATAGCCTAACTACCCTCCTTTCACAATCTAGGATGGCACCCCGCCTGGCTAGCCAATCCACCCCTAGAATCAAACTATAGTCAGTGAAACCAAGGACAAAGGCGTTGCATTCAAATCCAACGCCCAAGATAGACACTCTCAAATCCCGATAAACCTTGAAGGATGAGCCGAACTACCAACAGGATTTGAGACTACTAAGGGATCAGTAACAAGACTAGTATCTAGGTGCAGTGTTTCAACTAACGATGTAGAGATAAACGAATGCGATGCGCCAGAATCGAATAAAGTATGGACAGGATAATCAAACAGAAAAACTGAACTTTCAACGGAAATTGCTCTACCTCGTACTTGCAGCGGTGGGACCACGAGAGCCTGAACTTGTCCCCTTGCCTGCTCTGGTGCCATAAGAGCTTGCACCTGTCCTCCCGAGGTAGACCCTGCCCTCTACCATTTCTTAGGGCAGTCCTTAATAAGATGTCCCAACTCGCCACAGTGGAAACAACCGATCTTCTTCTTCTTCCTATAATCTTTGCTTAGATGGTCGGGTGTCCCACAGTTAAAGCATTTCTTCTTCCCCATAGCATTGTTGCCTTTGCCACCTTTCATGTTCTGTTATTGTTGTTGCGGCTTCTTTTGGTCCCCTTTCTTCTCGGGTGCCTTATTAGCACTGGCGCCCTTCTCCTCTTCATGCATGAGCGCCATGTCAACTAACCTCTCAAAGGTAGCCCGCATGAGAATGCGGGTAATAGCTAACCCATGAAGCAGCTCGTTTAAACCCTTAACAAATCTTAGAGCCTTCTTTTCTGGAGTACTCACCAAGTCTAAACCAAACCTTGCCAATTGGTTGAATTTGTTGACGTACTCTTTCACCGATAGGTTCCCTTGCTTCAGCGCCAAAAACCTTCCCATGTATAGATTCTCTTCAGCACGCGAGAGAAACTTCGCCTCAAACCTCTGCCTAAAATCTGGCCATGTATTGACTGGACATCCCCCATTATGAGCTCCCACCAAAACGAGGCCTCATCCTTCATTAGCCAGGCAGCCAACTAGATTTTTCTTTCATCATCCACTTCAAAGATTCTAAACAATTCTTCCACCTCCTTTAGCCAGTTTCGAGCTTCAACGAATGTCTCTGTTCCGTGAAAAGGTTTTCCTCCCATCGCTCTAAAGTCCTTACATATCTTAGCAAAAGTATCGACGCGAGGAGGAGGGGAAGGAGGAGGAGGAGGAGGAGCATTAGCTGGACCTGCAGTGGCGGCCCTAGCCTCAAGATATTGACGAAACCAACCGGGCACATGAACACCCTTTGGTATCTCAGATGCTTCAGACATGATGAAACGAAAAAGGAAAGATTCAATATAAAAGAACCGAGGGAAAGATATATGGCTCTTGGGTTATGCTTTCCAAAATATACTTTTCTCTTGAAAATACTTTCCTTAAAACATACTTATTGAAAGTACTTTTTTATAAAAATTGTTTTGAAAAATAGTTTTTCAAAAATTCATATCTGTTCTGGTAACCTTCTGCTCTGATACCACATGTAACACCCCACGTTCATTAATGTCACTCGCGAAGGGAATGCATTAACTTCCATGGAGCATTTTTAGTGAATATAGAACAGAAAATCACAACAAGACAGATGTAAAACAGTACTTGAAAATTTAAAACTTCATTTCATTGCAACGGATAAACCCATATGTTTGATTACATCATCAAAAACCATAAACTAAAGTCAAGTACATCATATCCATCTTGATAAAACAAGGTACATAAACTGAAAGACATAATCCCCAACATCAAAATAGCCATAAGTAAAGAGAAGCTGAACTTTACTTCAGCGATCCAAGCAATCTTCTAAAAGTAGTCCAAAATCAAGCTCCGCTAGTGCTAGTTCCAACCTGAGCACCTGGGGGGGATTAAAGAGATGGAAAAAAGGGGGTCAGACATAAAGTCTGGCGAGTGCGATAACTTTAACAATATAATTAACAAAGTAACTAGGCTAAGGCATAAGTTGGAAAATAAGGAAATGACCATGAACCATTGAGTATGGCAGAGTAAACAAGGAAACAAGATGAACAACGATATTGTTTAAGCGCACCTAAACCCACTAAGATAATTTACTAAACTACACCAACACTATGAGATGATTGCTATACTGCACCGCCACAAGTATACTGCACCACCACTAGTCACCCTAAGGTTGATCCCGTCTACAGACTTAATAATGATATTGGTAGTTTCGTGCACCCCTAGTTACCTTCATAGGTGCCGTCTGCAACTATCTCCACTAGGTGTATCCACTACCCCCAAACGATCGGCTCCGTAACTCGAAGATACCCGTGATGGCCCCACAGTGGGATGTATCACTCCCCAAAGTGGCAACCCGATACCACCAAGAATGCATGGCTTATACCTACACAATGCAACAACGTCTTACCTACCAGCCCGGGTCCACACACGCATATGGACCCGTTGGACTTACGTTGTCACCACTAACCCGGTTTGGCCTCTTACAGTCAAGCCCAGTATGCGTGTCCCGTCCTCGACTTGGGTCGAGCCCACAAAGATACGTATGGGTAACTGGTTGAAATGGGCCCCCATTACTTGACACAAGATATCCACCTAAGCTTGGTCCCCTCTATTACATCCCACTTCACCCACTTCTTATTCATGTTTCAATTACATGTTTCAATTTTGGTTAAGTATTTCTAATCGTATTTCCAAATGCCACCCAAGGCACCCACTAGATTCCACATGCCACCCAAGGCACCCACTTAACCCCCTCATGTCCTACTACATGCTTATCTGGTTAAGTGTTTCTTAATTCATTAAGACTGTAACCTCATAAAGACCTCTCACATTAGACTGACATTTGTGGCAGCTGGATTTGTCGGGCGGCTCTGGGCAGTTTTACACCACAAAAGAGCCTAGCCTTGTGTCTTTACAATTGTTATGTATTTAGTTTATGCCTAAGACCTCTCACATTAGACTGGCATTTGTGGCAGTTGGATTTGCCGGGCGGGTCCGGGCAGTCTTACACCACAAAAGAGCCTAACCTTGTGTCTTAGACAATTAATTACTACTAATTAATCATTCCCCAAATTTGAATTACTTTCCCTATTCAAATTATCAATCAATTCCAAATTTAACGATGTCCATAATTGACTCAATTATGTCCATCCATTTATGGTATGTAAAATCGTACCAATTTTCACCACAGTTAAATTTTATGCCTTTTAAGGCATTTATGCCAATTAAATCTTTTTAATATTATCCCCTTTTTACCCCACGTTGTACGTTTGTTCGTTTAACGTAAAATATACGTTAGACTCGAATAGTCTAACTCATGAAATAAAAGAAAACATCAAAATATATACACATAATTAAAACATAGACCTAACATAGGGGTGAACTTGCATATGTGAATGATGTTCTACCTCTAAAACTTGCATAGGCCAAAGTTACAACTTGCATAAACAACATATGTCATGGATCCAAATCTAAATGTGCGAACTTGATGAGATAACGGCCACAAACTTGCATAAACATCATATGTCATGGATCCAAATCTAAAGGTGTGAACTTGATGAAATAATGGCCACAAACTTGCATAAACAACATATGTCATAGATCTATATCTAAAGGGGGTAAACTTGCATAGGTAAATACATAACATGATTCATATCCAACTCATAAATTCACATATGTGATTTATACATCGCAACAATGGTGCAAACCAGTATCTAACATGTAAAGTATCATGTAGAATTTAGCATATGTCATAGCCTAACTTTCAATTAAATTCTCACATAAACTAGGTGTCATAGCCATGTAAGGTCACATATAATTCTACCCAAACTTGTATATGGTTCATGTTTGAATCAACATCTAAACTTTCCTACATATGATTTGTCATATGAATCAATTAACATATGAAACATGATGGTTTGATTGTATATAAAATTACAACATGGATGATAGCAACATAACTTTACATCATAAATGATAGCATCACAACATAACATCATAGATATTTCAATCACAATCCTACAACATAATTACAACATGAAATCAATACTTCATATCACATCCATACAATCCGCATTATATCTTAATATAATTAAATAACTAATTATTTTATTAAAACTATCGAACTCACAACTCAAAAGCAGTCTTGAGTTCTGAATTCTGATTTCTAGAGTTGAATTAGCTCTCCCTTGAAGAAGATTCGCTGTTAGGGTTGAGTAGTTCTGATTTGGTTCGCTGTTCTTTCTCTTTAATTTGGTGGCGGCTGCTCTAGGGTTCAAGACAACAGCATGACGACCATAGTTTTAGTTTTAATTCTGATTTAGGGTTTGAGTCTATGGGTCTTTTTATAAAGTTATGAATTAATTTAAGCCGTCGGATGATCTTAGGGTTAATCGAAACCATTCAATCATGATAGGGTGACAGGTCAGCCCTAATGACTCAACAAAGAGTCAGAAAGGACTTAGTAACATGGGTTTGCCTGAACCAAAAAGTTGTGCAGGCTCACTGCCTTTGCCTGGGCGCACTTGGCAGGTGCGCCAGTGTTAATTTGTACTGGAGCACTTCCCTAGTGCGCCAGTGCAATATTCTTTTTTTTTCTATTTTGCCACCAAACTTCGTTCGTCCATAACTCCTTCATCCGGTACCTGTTTCCCGCAAAATCGGACTCTATTTCAACCAGAATTCCGAGAAGAGCCCAATGGCGCAACCCAATCCCCATAATTCTCACGTCTGAGATTAATTATTTTTTATTTTAGTTAATTCGATTATTCAAAAATCCGGGGTGTTACACCCTAGAGCGGGATTTTTGCCGCTCAGAGTAATTGTTTGAAATTTGAATCCTCTGGATAGAATTCTGACTCATCTCTAGCTCACCTCTGACTCATGCATATATATAAAATATTTTTGTGCGTATAAAAGCTTAAAACCCTCATAACTTCTTCATACAATGTCCGTTTACGCAAAACAAATGTCTATCTTGACCAAAATTTCGAGACGGTCGCAATGGTGCAGTATGTTTCCTCTAATTCTGAATATTAAATTAATTAAATAACTTTAATGCCGTTAAAAATTCGTGGTGTTACATTCTCCCCTACTCAAAGAATTTCGTCCCAAAATCTCTAAGTTGGGAAGAATGTATATCCTACCATCAATCATCCATCTACTCATCCACCAATCACTAGCATCCATTGTCCCTAAAAACTTCTAATGCCTATATGAATATATGCAAAAGTGTGTGTATATGTCCCAACACTAATGCGAAGATCAGGTGGTCTACTGATTCAGTTGACCTCCTTAATGCAATGTATGTTAGTGTCATGAATCTAATATGTATGCAAATAAACCTATTGTATCATATAAGTTCTATATGTTTGTACACCCATCCATCCAAATGCAACATCCATATGCCAGTTCATCCATTTCCATCAACAAAAGAAAAGAAAACGCACACACATCCATATGCGATATGAAAGTGATTGAGCCGATCTTAGTGCCTAATGTGTGTGTATATGCGTCCACAGGAAACCACTAGCAAACACTTGCATCCACTTGCATCCTTCAAACATAACATGTTTCAAACATATGTTTACACCCATAAGATTCCTATCTAAAGTTCGAAAACACTATGGATAAGATATACTCTATTGACAGAAGAAAGTAGTGATAAATCTTAGGAATAGGAGTTAAGAACATACCATTGAAAAGAAAAGGGTACGAAGCACGAATCTTGTCTTCGGTCTCCAAAGTCACATCTTCTGGGTTATCTCACCATTGAACCTTTAGCAACTTGATTTCCTTATTACGCAGCTTCTTAACTTCTGACCCAAGAATACGTTTAGGGAATCGTGTGACTATCGCCTCCCATTCCACTTTGACTTCTTCCAACATAATCAGTTCAATAACTTCTACAATGTCATGCAGGCACTTCCGCAGATGAGAGACGTGGAAAACGTCATGAACATCAGATAGGTTTTCTGGGAGTTTTACTCTGTAGGCCATTTGCCCAATCCTCTCGGTTATGGGAAATGGTCCCACAAACCTAGTTGCCAACTTCCCTACTGATCCGAAGCGAACCATATTCCTCAGAGGTGATACTTTGATAAAAATTAAGTCTCCCACTTCGTCTTTAATATCCGTCCTTCTCTTGTCTGCATAGGACTTCTGCCTATCTTGAGCTGTCTCTATCCGCCGTCGAATAAGGTCAATCTTCTCGGATGTTTCCCTGGTCCAAGTAATAATCTTTCTGTAGATTCCAACCAAAAAGTTGGCGATCTACAGGGTCGCCCGTACATTGCTTCGAAGGGTACCATGCCGATGCTAGCTTCATAACTGTTATTATAGACAAACTCTACTAAAGGAAGATGCTCTTTCCAAGTCCCTCCGAAGTCTAGGATACACAGTCATAAAAGATCTTCAAGAATACTATTCACCCTCTCTGTCTGTTCGTCGGTCTGAGGATGATAAACGATGCTCAAACACAACTGTGTACCTAATTCTTCTTGCAAACTCCTCCAAAATTCGCTAGTAAAGATGGGGTCATGGTCGCTCATGATGCTGGAAGGTACTCCATGAAGATGAACTATCTCTCGAACATAAATTGTTGCCAACCATGATGACGTCCTCTTACTCTTAACTGGATTAAAGTGAGCGCTCTTAGTGAGTCTATCCATTACCACCCAAATACTGGTATTACCTTTCTTCGATCTAGGCAAACCATCTATAAAATCCATAGACACGCTCTTCCATTTCCACTGCGGAACCTCCAATGGGTGAAGTAATCAACCAGGCTTCTTTTGCTCAGCTTTGACTTGCTAATAAACTAAACATTGAGAAAAAAATTCGGCCACATCCTTCTTCATCCCAGCCCAAAAGAAAACCCTCTTCATGTCCCTGTATATTTTATCACTGCCTGGATGAATGGTCATCTTAGAATGGTGGGATTCTTCTAGGACTACCTTTATCAAGCTTCTAGTTTGAGGAACACAAAGCCTACCATATTGTCGCAACCACCCCTTTTCATCTATGGTATATCTGCTGAGGTGACTAGAAGTCTACCCTCTTTAGAGCTTATCCATGATGTCTAGAATCTGTGGGTCACCTTGTTGCGATGCTCCTATCTGATCCACAAGAGTCGGTTGTATCTCCAAGGATGCAAATAAATCAGGCAAAACCTCGATGGAGGGTCTAAAATCAAAAGCTAATTGAACCCCAAATTCTTTCTTTCCACAAACAGAGGACTCAAGGCCACCCTCTGCCTACTTAGTGCATCCGCCACCGCATTAACAATGCCAGGGGTATAAGCAATCTCAAAATCATATGAAGCTAAGAACTCCATCCACCGTTGTTGCCTTAAGTTGAGATCCTTCTGCGAGAATAGATACTTGAGAGATTTATGATCGGTGTATAACTCGAATTTCTCTCCTAGTAAATAATGATGCCACGTCTTTAACGCGAATACTATGGCAGCCAGCTCTAGATCATGGGTGGGGTAGTTCTTCTAATGAACTCTAAACTGTCTACCCTCATAACTTATTACTTTTCCTTCTTGCATTAGCACTGCACCAAGTCCTGTACCGCACGCATCAGTGTAAACAGTAAACACTTTACTCCGATCGGGCAAGGTCAAGACTGGGGCTATTGTCAGAGCCCTTTTCAGTCATTGAAAAGCAACGTCTTAGTCTATGTCCCATGAAAATGCCAAATTCTTCTTTGTCAGCCTGGTGAGAGGGGCTGATATCTTCGCGAAGTCCTTAATGAACTTCATATAATAACCTGCCAATCCAAGAAAGCTTCTCAACTTGGTTGCGTTTTTAGGGATCTTCCAATCTTATACTTTAACCACCTTCACGGGATCTAAAGCTATCCCTTCTTTGGAGACTACATGCCCCAAGAATCTCACCTCCTCTCTCCAGAAATGGCATTTGGAGAACTTTGCTTTTAGCTGATGGTCACGGAGAGTTTTCAAAAAATTCTCCCAAATGCTGGACATGCTCTTCTTCACTCTTGGATAAGATTAAAATATAATCAACGAAGACTACGAAGAATTTCTTTAGGAACTCCCGAAACACCCTACTCATCAAATCAACAAAGTAGGCGGGTGCATTTGTCAACCCAAAAGGCATAACTAGCCATTCAAAGAAATCGTCTGGAGTTCTGAAAGTTGTCTTATCTATGTTGTCCTCAGCCACCCTTAACTGATAGAACCCCATAGCCAAGCCCAACTGAGAAAATACCGAGGCACCAACAAGTTGATCAATTAAATCATCAATCCTTGGAAGCGGGTGCCTATTCTTCTTAGTGTGCTTATTTAACTCTCTATAGTCAACACACAAATGAAGCGAACCATCCGCTTTAGTTGTGAATACTACTAGAGCATCCCATTCAGATATGCTTCGTCTGATAAACCCTTTTTCAAGTAGCTCCCCTACTTGCTTACTCAGCTCCCTCCTTTCCCTTAGAGCCATGTGGCGCACTGGTAATGCAACTGGCTTTGCATTGTCCACCAGATATATGCGGAAGTCGATCTCGCGCCTTGGAGGTTCCCCGTACCTCATCAAAAACAACAGAATAATCTCGAACTACTGGAACAGACTGCAAATCATCTATAAATGCATCTAGAGACTCTAGGAAGCTAAGCATAACAGACCCTTGATGGTCACAAGAAACTTCGAGGGTCTTCCCATGACAAGTCAGGAGATTAACAACTCTCCTCTCACAATCCAGAATGACCCCATACGTGGTAAGCCAATCCATTCCTAAAATCAACCCATAGCCCATAAACCCGAGCACATACGCGTCACATTCAAACTCGACGCCTAACATAGATATTTTCAAACCTTGACAAATCATCGATAAATGAGCTGAACCATCAATGGGGTTTGAAACAACTACGGGATCTACTACCATACTAGTAATTAAGTGCAGAGATTCAACTACAGAACTAGACATAAACGAGTGTGAAGAACCAAAATCAAAAAGTGTTCTAATTGGATAGTTTGAAATAGAAACTAAACTTTCTATGGAAAATTTTCAACCTCTTTCAGGAGCACTGATTACGAGAGCATGCACCTGCCCTCTAGAAGTCCCTGCTCTTTGCCCTTGTCCTTGTGATCCCTGTTTCTTCGGGCACTCTTTAGAGAAGTGTCCGACCTCTCCGCAATTAAAGCAACTGGCCTTCCTTCTTTTACAATCTTTGATCAAGTGACCCTCCTTTCCACAATTGTGACACTTTCTCTTATCCCTGCCTTTGTCGTCTTTCCCTCCTTTCTTCTGCTGTTGCTGTTGTTGTTGCTGTTGCTACTGTTATTGCCCCTTCTGGGGCCACACCTTCTTATTCTGCGATGTCCCCTCGGTCTATGCTTCCTTCTTCTCTCCCTCGTCCTCGTCATGCATTAGAGCCATATCTACAAGCTTTTCAAAATTGGCCCCCATTGGAATATGGGACATTGCTAAAGCATGCAGAGGCTCATTCATCCCTTTAGCAAACCGCAAAGCCCTTTTGTGAGGTGTATCCACCAACTCTAACCTGAACCTTGCTTGCTGGTTGAACTTGTTCACATACTCCTTCACCGTCATATTTCTTTGTTTTATTGTTAAGAACCTCTCCATCTGTATGCTTCTCTATGTTTAGGAAAGAAATTTCATTTCGAACCTCTGTCTAAAGTCTTCCTAAGTTTCTACCGGACGTCCAGCTTGGGTGACTTCCCACCAAAATGAGGCTTCGTCTTTTAACAGCTAAGTAGCTAATTGAATTTTTCTTCGGTCCTCCACTTCAATGATTACGAATAAGTCCTATGTTTCCTTAAGCCAATTCCGGGCTTCTACGAAAGTCTAGTTACAATGGAATAGCCTTCCTCCCATAGCCCGGAAGTCTTTGCAGATCTTGGCAAAATTATCAGCCCTTGGAGGGGGAGGAGGAATGACAGGTGCAGCTGAGGGAGGAACATTTTCTTGGCCTTCGGCAAGCGTCGTGGCCTCCAAATACCTACGGAACCATCCAGGTACTGTGACGCCTCTGGGATATAAGGGATTTTTTGTTTCCCAGACATGCTGAAAAAAGGAAAAGGAAGAAATTTAGATAAAGGACCGAAGGATACTACATATGGATTTTTAGGGAAGGTTTTTCAAAACAGACTTTTCTTTTGTAAATGCTTTTCTTTTAGAACCTTTTTGAAAATAATTTCCAATTTTTTTTATCTAATCTGGTAACCTTCAGCAATGATACCAAGTGAAACACCCCACGTCCGTTAATGTCACTCACTGTGGGAATGCATTAAGTTTCATGAAGTGCTTATAGGTAAACAGACATGGAATAATTACAAGAAAGATATAAATAAGATAATAACAGAAATTTTAAACTATTATTTCAAACATAAGTCATAACACCGTGGCACACAATTTCATAAGTCACAAAAACCATTACAATAAAATAACTTATGTCTTCCACCATTAGAGTACATAAGTAAATAAAAAGCATCATTCCCCAATTAAAAGAGTTAAGCCATAGTAGAGACAAGAACTTGAGCCATACTTCAGAAGTAGCTCCGAACAAGATGATATCTGATTTCTGGTTAAGTCTGAGTGTTACCACCCTGAGAACCTTGGGGGGGAATGGAAGAAAGAAGGAGAAACAACAGGGTCAGACATAAAGTCTGGCGAGTCTAGTTACTTTTAGCCAGTAGATAAATAAAAGCAACATGATAGGCATATAAAGTGGATAAGAGAGAGGTTACTACATAAATGGCAGGTGTGACAAGGTAAGCAAGATAAGGTGTGTGTGCCTCACTAATGATTACTCTGCACTATTACTAGTATAACTGAAATGAGATGATCCATTCCACTATTAGTTGGTAGGCTTAGGTCATACGCCCAAGTATAACCTAACCGCTACCCTAATCGATCGGCTCCCTATTCCGTAGATATCTTGTGCTAGCCCCACAGTAGGAGGTATCACTTCCTAAATTGGCAACCCAAGATGTGCACAACCATATCTACTAGTGTCACGGTCGTCTTAGCCCCCTCTGCCCGGCCCATGCACGCACATGTCCCCGGTCGGTTTGCGTCGCCCACACCATCTGTCTCGTTTGGATCTCTTACAATCAATCAGTAAGCGTGCCCCTTCTCCGCCTAGTATGGATTTCTTTACTTGATACCAACAACGGGTTACTGACAGAAATGGGTCCCACACAATATGATACAAGCTCTCCCCCTTATCTTGTATCCCCACTAGGTTTTCCATTGACCATGTATACCCTTAGATGTCTTTAATTACATAGCCATATACCAGTTATGTTTACCCTAAAGGGTGTCTTTAATTACATAACTTTACTATATTTTCTACTGGTTATGTATACCATTAGGTGTCTTTAATTACATAACCCTATTGGGTTAAGTCCGTGGGCTTATATTTGAATATTACCCACTCCCTCTAATTTATTTAACCCACCCACTACCCATCCAATTTTATTTAATCTAACTTAAGTTCATAGTCATATTAAATTAGGTTAAGTAGTCCATTTCATCACCATGTCAAATTATGGTTATAAGGGGCTAGACCTCCCACATTAAGCCTACAACGTGTGGATGCTGGATATGCCGGTCAAGTCCAAGTAGTCTTATTCCACAGTTAGGCCTAACCTCGTGTCTTAGCCCGATTCATATTTGCGTACTTAGACCTCTCACATTAGGTTCAACATTACTGGCTGTTGGATATGCCGTTCGGGTCCGGGCAGACTTCCACCACTAACGTAACCTAACCTCGTGTTATAAGTACAATTTACAATCCCTAAATGTAAATGACTAAACATTCCAAATTAATCCAAATCTACCTATGTCATTATAGGTAACTATTTCTATTTTTTCCCCATTTGAATCACATGTCCAATTCATATGAATACTACATAAATTATGCTAATTATAATCCCTTTTTCCTTGTTTCCTTTCTAACGTATTCGTATGTATTTTGGCGGCATCTAGGCTATAAAGTAGCCTAGCTATAACTATAAAAAGGGAATATGACAAGGGTGATAGTTTCAACATATTTTGGCATAAACACAAACAGAAGCTAGTATGATAACTAGGTGAATGGTCATGTAGTCATCATGGCAAGGTGGGCATAAAAGTGTTGAACTTGTAGCAACTACGATCTCAACACAACATAATGAGATCTAAATTAACCATAAGGTGTCCAATTATTTAGATTTAGCATAGTTAGGGTGACAAAGTAACATGTTTAGATCTAATGATGGATTCACATGTGAAGTTTACAACATATCTCAGTGAATCACAATATGACAGGTAAAAGGTGATTAACATAATGATCTAGATCTAGCGAATGTTACAATTGTCCAATAGATGCACATTCAATATAATACAGTTACAAGTTCAGATCCACATAGACAACATAATAGAATAACTGTATTAGATCTAGGGAATTATATCTATCATGACATAGTATATGATTTAACACTTGCATAGAATCATACTTTACAACATATCCAAGTCATAGTCTATCGCAATTTACTTTCATTTATCTAAACCTAAAAGTAATCTACAAATTCACAGCGTTAGGTTTAGAGAATTGAGAAAGAACGGATCCAGAATTTTTGAATTGGATTTGCAAAATATGTTGTTGTAGAAAATGGTTCAGTTCGCATTCCAGCAGTATATAGCCTCCATGACTTCCAATGAAGAAAATATGAGAAATAGGACATGTATATATAGCTACCAAACCCTCTGAAACCGAGTGCCACGTCAGCCCTAAGGGTTTCGACATCCCTGTGGGCGGGTCAACCCCTAGGTCGACACCCCTTAGGGGGTCGACCCCCTAGAGCGGGATTTTTGCTGCTCAAAAGAATTTTTCGAAATTTGAATCCTCTGGCTAGATTTCCGACTCATCCCTGACTCACCTCTGACTCATGTGTGTATATAAAATATTTCTGTGTGTATACAAAATTGAAACCCTCATAACTTCTTCATACAGTGTCTGTTTTACGCAAACCAAATGTCTATCTTGACCAGAATTTCAAGACAGTCGCAATGGTGCAGTCTGTTTCCTCCAATTATGAATATTTAATTATTATTATTTAATTTATTATATTTAATGTCATTAAAAATTCGGGGTGTTACACCTTTAAGTGTTAGGGAACGCGGAATACAGATCTGAAGGCAAGACTAACACTAGAAGGGGTGAATAATGCTTATAAGGAATTTACGAATAACTTAAACTTAACTGATCTACATTATGAATCAAACACAATAGAGATGATCACAGACATAGAATCAAACACAAACACAGATACAGATAAATATAAAATGCAGAAAAGGAAAGAACACACTGGATTTTATACCGATCCAGGTTACTCCTACGTCCAGTCCCACGCAATGCTGGATTGCACAGAGTTTTATTATTACCATCCAAGTACAATCCCCTTGATTTCACGGCTACAAGGTTAACAAAGCTCCAAACACCCTTGATTCTACGGCTACAAGATTAACACCGCTCTCTTTCCTTGATTTTAGGGCTACAAGGAACACGCCCTTTTCCAAACACTTCCCAAATGATTACAACTGTCCTATAACTCTTCAATAGCACTTAAATACAGAGATTAGTGGATAGAGAGTGTGAAAAGAAGAAGTTTTATATAATTAGAGTAAAAACCAGCAAAGTAGAAGCGTAGATATCAATAAAATATGAAATATTAATGGTGGGATGAAGAGGGGTGAAGATAGAGAAGAAGATATATCAAAAAACTCGAAATCCGCCTCTAATTATAATATTTGAAAGGTTGCAACGCTTCTGGAATGTTACAAATAGTGAAAAGTCACTTCCTTCGAAAATTGAATTTCTAACAGTTGTATGTCAACATACCCATATATATATGTCGACATATATACATAATTTTTATTTTTAAAACTTATTTTTCAACTATTTGATTATATATATTAGTCTGGAAATTCTTGAATTAAAACTTAGTGATATAAATGAGTATTCTAAAGCGTAAAATCATATGAAAACATAACTATATATTATATAAACATATTTATAAAATTATAAAGTTTAAAACCATAAATTCATAAGAATATAAAACTATATAACTATATAAACTTAAAACTTATATTTGAAATCATAAGTAAGATAGAAAAACAATTTGAAATTAGAATTTTATTTTTGAAAATTAGAATTTAAAATTTGAAAATCAGAAACAAAATTAGAATTTGAGCCTGGAGTCTTATTCAGAGTTTTAGATATAAACTAGACTCTAATACTATATTTGTCTTGAACTCTTGAAAACTTAATAATTCATGAGTCTTGAATCTCTCTTGAATTCCGAGTCTCTTGAAACTCTAAAATTGTACAGTCTTCAGTATTTAAGTGTTGTATACAAATCCTGCATATATATGTATATCTATTCTAGATAGAGATGTTAGTATATATTTTATAATCGGTTAATAATGATAATTTAAATAATGGTAATTGAAATAAGGTTGTTGTCATCAAAACTCCTTTCTCCAACAATCTCCCCCCTTTGGATGATGACGGCCTTAGTTTATAAAATATTCATACATGTCCATACCTGTTTATTCTGATCCTTTTAATGCTCCCCCTGTCATCATGAATTCTACATATTCCCCCTGAAACTATGGCTAACTAAACTTTATTTTATAATTTCTCCCATTTTTCATTGATCAAAAACAAATTCTAAATATACTCCCCTTAAATCCTATATATATATATATCATATGATCATAATATTTGATTCTATACTAAAGTAAATTACGTTTTAGATTCCCAACTAATAAAACATCATATATATATAGTATGGGTTTCTTCATTACTAACATTGTCGATGGAAACAATATATCCTTTAGAGTTATCTTCGAAGTTGACCATTCCACCATCTTTATATACTAGATTATTTAGTAGATCCTGATTTCTCGCTATATGTCTCGAACAACCACTATCCAATATCCATTTGTCCATTTTGGTTTCCATCATTTGTTCACCAGAATTTGAGTTCACAACAGCCATGTAACACACCATTTCGGAATTTGAATTCTCAATACCCACATCACTTATCTTTTAGAATTTTGAATTTCCAGTAGCCATATAACACATCTTTTACTTCATTGGACAACATTTCAGTAGATCACTTGAATTTTCAACATAATTGAATGCAGACGCTTCAAACATTGATACAATCCATGGATTAAAACTACTGTTATAAATTATTTCAAATTTTGTCATTTAATATTTTCAAAAATCAGATTATGAACTTTTTGAAAACCTATGCTCTGATACTAATTGTTAAGGAACGCAGAATCTGGATCTTAAGGCAAGACTAACACTAGAGGAGGGGTGAATAGTGTTTATAAGGAATTTACAAAAAACTTAAATGATCTACAATAGAATCATACTCAAAAGAGATTATCACAGACACAGAATCAAACACACATAGAAATAGATAAATATAAAATGCAGAAAAGGAAAGAACACACCAGATTTTATACTGGTTTGGGTTACCCCTAAGTCCAGTCCCGCACGACGCTAGATTGCGCAGAGTTTTATTGTTATCAATATCCCTGTACAATCCCCTTGATTTCACAGCTACAAGGTTAACACCGCTCCAAACACCCTTTATTATATGGCTACAAGGTTAACTCCACTCTCTTTCCTTGATTTTAGGGATACAAGGTACACACCCTTTCCCAAACACTTCCCAAATGATTACTACATCCCTATAACTCTTCAACAGCACATTAATTCAGAGAGTAGTGGATAGAGAGTGAGAAAAGAAGTTTATATAATTAGAGTAGAAATTGGAAAAGTAGAAGTGTAGAAATCAATAAAATATGAAATATTTATGGTGGTATGAAGAGGGGTGCAGATGGAGAAGAAGACATACCAAAAAATTTGAAATTAGCCCCTATTTAAAAGATTTAAAGGGTTTCAACCCTTCTGGAACGTTACAAATAGTGAAAAGACACTTCCTTTGAAAATTGAATTTCTGACTGTTGTATGTCGACATACCCATATATGTATGTCGACATATATACATAATTTTTATTTTTAAAACTTATTTTTTTAAGTGATTGATTATATATATTATTTTGGAAATTCTTGAAAGTGATATAAATGAGTATTCTAAAGTGTAAAAACATATGAAACCATAATTAAATATTATATAAACTTATATATTAAATTTAAAATTTATTTTTGAAATCTTAAGTAAGATATAAAAATAATTTGAATTTGAATTTTGAAATTTTGAATTGGAAATTTGAAAATCAGAAACAGAATTTGAATTTGAACTTGAAGTGTTATTCAGAGTCTTACATATAAACTAGACTCTATTACTATGTTTGTCTTGAACTCTTGAAAACTTGATAACTCATGAATCTTGGATCTCTCTTGAATTCTGAATCTCTTGAAACTCTAAAACTGTATAGTCTTCAGTATTTAAGTCCTGTATATAAATCCTACACACATATATATAAATGTATATCTATTCTAGATAGAGATGTTAGTATATATTTTATAATCAATTAATAATCATAATTGAAATAATCATAATTGAAATAATCATAATTGAAATAAGGTTGTTGTCATCAAAACTCCATTCTCCAACAGTAAGGACTTAGGAATGAAGACAAAAAGATGTAGTTCAGATATGAGGTTTTTGGGAAAGCTTTACAGTTGAGCATGAAATCCATAGATTGTTTATAATATCATATTCTTTTTGTTCGTATAATTTGAATCTTTATAGATAGATATGATAATTTAAATTGTATGCTTTTTAATTATAATATCTAAATTATACCTATAATTCTTTCTATATCTTTTTGTTGATATTTACACCTAAACCATGAATTTCAGTCCCTAAGTAATAATGAGATTGTTATTTGTGGGTTTTCTCCAGATCTAAAAAATGGGAATAATCGTAGAATTTCATGTAAATTGCCTCTTTTCATCTAAATCTGTTTGTGTTTTGCATTGTTTATGGATTGATTAATTTGTATAAATTAGCTTTTTTGTTCTTTTTCTAAGAAAAGGCAATGTTTGAAATTATAAGAAATATGTAAATAAACAAAAGGAATAGATATGTAAATTTACGTGTTTTGTGCATAATTTACATTGACTATTCCAATAAAAGAACATCCATTCCATGTAATTTTAAATAAGCAATAGTTTTTCTTTTAATATATGGTCAAATTTATAATAAAATAAATAATATACATAGAATACATAACAACAAATACAAATATACATATACATAGTTACATTATGTACAGTACTACATATATGTGGTCATACAATCCACTACATATGTATACATCAAAAACACCGTAAAAGAGTATATACATCAACATTTCTGTAACACCCCGCCTCCGCTAGGGTCACTCGCAAAGGAATGCACTAGCTTTAGAGGGGCATTATTGGTAAACATGCACAGAAATATCACAAGACAGAACATATACAATAGCGGAAGTAAAATCAAACTTTCATAACATGAATAAATAAGGTCTAAAGCCTTTTACATCAGAGTACATCAAAACCTGTCTTGCAATAGTAAAGAAGCATAAAGACATTTTCATAAATTATTCCCCAAGTAAAAACAGTAAAGTAGCCATTAGCCAAGAAAAGTCCAAGCCATCCATGATGACCTTCAAGTAGAAGAAGTCCGAACTAAACAACAGTATTTCCTCCCTATAACCTGGGGGGGGGGGGGAACGGAAGAAAAGAGGCGAAACAAAACGGGTCAGTCAAAAAGACTGAGTAAGCCCTATCTACTATTAGCATAAAAACTAGTAAAGTTAACTGACATGAGAAACTGAGATGAACATAAGCATGATGACAAGATAGATAAGCTAAATCAAAATAACAGGATGAACTATTGAACTCAGATAAACTAAGGTGTCATGATAAATTACGATGTCAAGATAAAACAAGGTATCACATCGTCAGGTTTCTATCAAGTATAATATCCCCAAAATATCTATCACGTATAACGTCCCATGATATCTATCCTGTATTTTAGCTCTGCACCTACCGTACTAGTATCCCCACCGTATCATGTGTTAACCAAGAATGACCCTCACTCAAAAGTCGTGTAATGGTCCATGTCAACCTAATATATCGCATATATAGGTTACTCAACTTGTATGTTTTATTCCATGTAAATGTTCAGTCCCTTGCCGTAGACCATACGGGCTTTCCCATGAGATTCTACATTACTTTAACATAGTTCCATGATCCTTAAGATCGGTTTGGACTGTTACCCTAAACCTAGCTAGGGTCTTCCAACATGAATTATCGTTTGTACAACTAGGACTTATGCTACCTAGGGCCACTAGGGATTACGCTTACCTATTGCACGTTTTCGTATCTCGGTTTTGGTTCAACCACCCAGGGCCACTGGGATTTACGCTAACCGTCAACCGCGCCCTTTTTCCCACGCATTCATCGTGAATCGTTTTCCATGACTGTATGCACATGTATCACATCGTGCCATCCGAGTCCTGTCACAGGGAAGATCAAGAAATACAGGACTTGGTCGGGAGCTTTCGATTTATCTGCCGATGCAGATGCTAAGGTCTGTTTTTCTATACGTGGCTATGGTCCCACGCGACCCCTCCCTCAACTAGTGAAAGACAAGCCAGGATAAATCTTGTATGAGAACACACTACTGGCCAACCCACAATCCTAGCCTTACCGCAACCATAATTAGATAGCAATTATGGTCTATTGGGTGTTCTCTGCCTTTCCGTACGTACACGCTTGACCAAAGATGGTAGGTAGTCTGACGAAATGCTATCTAGGGTACGACCGTGTATCGTCGACTATCCCCTATCCATCCCCATCTTTAGGTCGCTCGCATAGCAACCAAGGCATACTCTTGGTTCTTCTAACGCAGACCTTAACCTCTCATGAGCCTAGTATAATCACCTGGCAGCTCATAGAGGGATACCAAGAATACCCTCACGTTCCCCGAAGCCGCTGCTTCGTTACCCAGTTCGCTGGAGCCTTTATCTAAATCAGATACTTGCTCCTACTCGTATACTTAAACGATGACCTACCGTATCAGGTTACTCATCTATCTATGAACTGGTCTAAATTTCCTCGACTAAGAATCATTACTTAGTTGTTCCTCAACCAAGGTTTACCACTTAGCCTTATTCCCGTTATCCTTGTTAACTACGGTTATCCCCTATCCTCAGAACTAGGGTTTACATAATGGATTAAGTGTCACTTAAGTTCATGACTTAACCCGTCTACCAATCATGTCAAAATTGGCTAAGTATCCAAGTCCAAGACTTAACCCGTCTTCAAATCATGTCAAAATTGGCTAAGTATCCAAGTCCAAGACTTAACCCTACAAACCATGCTCACGTTGGTTAAGTATGTATTAAGCAATTCACGACTTAACCTCGTCCAATTTTCATTCTAGATTGGTTAAGTATATATTAACTTGACCCTATCAATTTACTTAGTCAAATCGGTCAAGTGTATTCAAGCGATTCGTGACTTAGCCTTATCATGTTTTCACGTTAGATCGGTTAAGTATAGGTTAACTTAACCTCAATAAATTCACGAGTTAGATTGGTTAAGTATATGTCACTTAACCACATCAATTCATCATGTTTAGATTAGTTAAGTGTTTAACTTAACCCCATTAAACTACCAAGTGGGATTAATTAAGTCTAGGCTAACTTAACCCCATCCGATTTCCATGTTTAGACTAGTTGAGTCTAATCTTAACCCCATTCGTTAACCGTATTTTTTAGTTAAGCGTCATTAAGAAAACTTACTTAACCTTACCAAGTTATCGCGTTGGATTGATTAAGTGTTGGTTAAATTAACCCCATCCACTAGTCATATAAAAATGGTTAAGTGTCATTAGGCAAATCAAGTTACTTAACCTACCCAACCTTGTCATGTTTTGTTAAGTATCATTAGCCTAATCAAATTACTTAACCCATTTGTCCATGTCATATTTGGTTAAGAGCCATTAATCAAATTAACTTAACCCTATCATGTGGCATTAATTACTTAATGCACCTTCACCTCTCACATTAGACTTTGTTGTGGTTACTAGTTAAGCCGGTCGGTTCCGGGTAGCTTTACACCACAACTTGGTCTAACCTCGGGTTCAAGCACAACATGACCAACTTCTCACATTGGGTCCTATTGTTTGCAACTACTAGTTAGGCCGGTCGGTTCCGGGTAGTTTTACGTTGCAAACTCAACCCAACCTCGAGTTGGCCAGACTTATATTATCTAAGTGTCATGTCCATCATGTTTCCCAAAACATGTTACAAGTTTTCAAGCATTTGGGTAGACCTAACTTAATAGGTAAATTCCCAAAGGGTAGACCTAACTTAATAGGTAAATTCCCAAGCTTATGTTTTTATGCATACTTACATGTCAACTTCCATGTTATATTTCAAGTCATGTTTTCAAGTTGTATTTTCATGTCATTAGAAATTACCCATAACATAACCCAACGCTTTTAAACTCGCATATACGTTCGCGACAACGTAATGGATTAAAAGAAGAGACTTGGCAAAGGCATGACAAAAATGGATATTAAGCCACAAGTTAATCATGGTGGCAAATGAGGCACAAATGTGTTCATTAACTTGCATATTACATTCTTAAGCCTCAAAACATGCATAAACCCAAACTTGGCACATAAGCGAATCATGGTGACAAAAGATATGGAATGATGACTAGTAACTCGCATATATCATCATATAAGGGTTATGACTTCATATGCAAGTTGACATAAAGGTTATGAGGGTTCTCATGTTGCCTAATGCAACATTTCAACATAAAGGTTGTAGCTTTTAGCTCACAAGATCAAGATAATGACTTCATAAACTTGCATGACATGATAGCATGTATCATACTCAATGATCAAACCCAAACTTGCAACATGAACATTTAACTTCATAGTTAATATTTAAGAGTAGGGAAAGGGCTTACATTGCTATGAAGGCACAAAAGATATGACAAAGCCCTTATGCAATCAAATAGACCCAAAATGCAAGCTCTAACATAAAAACCCTTGAGCCAAAATGATCAAAACCCTTGCTTTATGATGCAAAGATAGAAACTTGACTTGAATGCAAGCTAATGACACTCATACAAGCTTGAAAACACTTGTATGCATGGAAAATCTCTCATAGAAACCATTTAGAAATTTTATGAAGAGAGTGGAGGCCATGTGAGGTAAAATTTTGCCATAGTTTAGTTGCATGAATGAATAATGAGGATTTAGGATAGGCTAGGGTCTTATTTATAGATTAGGCAAGTGTTTTAGGCCATAGGATTAAACCTAGATTCAATCCAAGCCATCAAAGCATGTCTTGGGGAAGAAGTCAAGTGTAGGAACCATCTAGGGCCTTTAGATTAAAGATGAACCATGAGAACCATCCAAATGCAAAATCTGCATTTGAGCGAATCGGCCCACGGGTTGACAGCCAAACACCCTGGATTAACCCCTAGTCGACCCAGCGAGCTCGGGTCGACCTCAAAAATCGGCCGGTTCGGTTATTCCCCTCTCCCAATTCGCTGTTTTGGACATTTTTGCATATTTATTTATTTAATTTTCAATTATATATATATATCAATATATATATATATTTCTCTGCGCAACCCATTTCACTTAATTAAGTATACTTTAATTTGGGAATTTTTCGTGAAACTTCGTGAGGCCATATCTTGGTCATACAGACTCCGATTCTCGAAAACTCAGACTCTATTTCGCGTATTTTTCCGAGACGAAAGCAATGGCATAGCCCGTTTTACTTGATTCAGAATTTAAAATTAAATTCTGCCTTGATTCTCGTCTTAACACGTTATCGAAAAATACGGGTTGTTACAATTTCCTGATGGAACTACAAAAGACTACAACAAATACTATGTGATCCAAAAGGTTGAACATGATATCCATGAGAAAACTGCTAAGCATATGCCAAAAGTACCTAACCTACAACTTGGTCTGACCCAAGTATAATACACTGATCAGTCTAACTTGAACTAGATTATCACTATATAATAAGATAAGGATAATATTCATTAAGGAAAGTATTCCTTTATGTACTAAAGATATAATATCATATAAGTTTTACAAGATAAAACGGATAATGTGTAAGGCTTCACTAAGGAAGTAAACATGGAAGGTAATTCCACTTGACACAGTATTTCTTTCCACAAAAAGTAACACTAGGAATAATGCATTAAACATAAGAAGGAAACATAAAAGCCCCAAGATTTACAGAAATAAGAAAACTCACTTAAGATCTTAAACCGTGGAGATGAATCACCATATACACACATAGGAGTCTTCGAACAACTTGAAGCAATGTGTATATGTAATTATAGTTATGTTGAAATGGTAAAATCATCATAACGCAAAAAAACCACATGATTTTTGGATCCAACCACTAGAGGAGCGAGTCGAAGCTATGCATGCACATGTTAACACAAAGGAATAGCTCAAAGCCTTGTTAGTACAAATATCAACATGAAAGGTACCTTATAAGATGACCTAAAGGTCATAACACTTAGGATTGACCTCACAGTCCACTAGATTGTTCCGGAGCTCCACCAATTGACCCGAGGGTCCATCGAATTGACCTGAACATCTAATTCTAGCGAACACATACGTATTTGTCAGAAACTCACATACGGTAACTTGAATAGTGGTAACTGTGTCTCCTATACCACATTCTCACTACTAATTCACTAATCGTTAGTCAATTCCATTGTGAAAACACAAAGAAACACGGGATTATACCAGAAATAATAGCTTCGGTTAGATGAGTTTGGCTTTAACTGATCTCGTATACCTATGAGTCCCACCCATAAAATGAGATTTACGTCTTCATTTAATCACCATCCTTCTCGAACAGTTTGAAAACATTTGATTTTATATAAGAAAATATATCTTAGAAGATCAATTTACAAAATTGTCTTCAATTAATATTTGAAAATCGTTGAGCTTTTAAAACTCTAATATAAATAAAATTGTTCGTTTAGTTGCAAAATATGTATATAGAGATGATTTGTTCCAAAATAATACCTATGCTTGTAAAATGTTTAGAAAATGATTTAAAACGTGTGTACGTGTATTCAGAAAGACACAAGGAAAACATAGTGTGGGATATATTTTGCTTCTTGGATATTGAAGCAAGCCAAAAATGTACATAAAAAGTTCTACATAAAGAACCCAATTATACGTGTTGTAACACACATGGATTTGCACTAGAATTCATCACTAAACAAGCTCTGAAGTGCAAAGCAAGCAACTAAATCACATAAGAAGCAGAATTGACAACCTGAGTGTTTTACCCAGGTTAAGTCAACCAAACCTTAGCTCGAGTCGACCCCAAGGTCAACCCAACTTCATCAAGGGTCGATCCGGGTACGTAAATTTGCCAAGGCTCGAAACCATGACCAAACACTACACCATTATAGCCAATTGGCAACCCTTTTATTTTTCAATTGGCAACACTTATTTGGGTTGTAAGGTGGTAACAATAGTACGTGTTGCTATATTAAAAAAGTGTTGCCAAAAATACATATTAATAACTATATTATTAGCAACACTTATTTGGGTTGTTAAGGGTGGATTCTGGGGGTAAAAATGTAAACAAACCAGCATAACCCTAATTCCTCTTCTACGTTCCATCGTTCCAACGCTTTCCCCCTTTTGGCCGCGTAAAACATTATTTCCCTCCCACGAGAATCTCAGAGGAAAAAAAAATATGAGCATGACGAAGATGAAGGCGAAGATGAAGGTTCCTCTCTGATCGGATTTTAGGGGTGGCTTCACTCGCTTTCAACTCGCAGGTATAAATTTCATTCAATTTTAGGGATTTTGTTTGATTTCAATTCAGGGTACAACTTGCGTTTCAGGTTACAACTCGCGCTTTAAGGTTCAATTTGCTTTCAACTCCGTCTTTGCTATTATCTTCGGATTTGAGGTAAATAATTTTATTATCGTTGCAGTTAGGTCAATTGATTTATGTTTTGTTAGGTTTGGTATCTTTTTTGTCCCTTTGATTGTCAGGATTTGTCATGATACTGTAATGTAGCTTGTAGCTTTGTTAGGTTTGGTAAAAGATAAGCTTTGTTAGGTCAATCCGTGGGTTACGTCAGGATTTGTCATGGCACAGCAGCTTGTAGCTGCTGTGGCAACAGCAGCTTCAAGCTGCTGTGGCACAGCAGCTTGTAGCTGCTGTTGCCACAGCAGCTTCAAGCTTATCAAAATATTTAAACATGAGTTGTGGTTGATTCATCCTTTTCCATTTTTAAACATGAGTTGTGGTTGTTAAATGGCTGCGTATAACAAAATATTAGTAAATCAGCAAAGTTAGGTGGGTGATTAATGGCTATACACTTATATTTGGAAGAAATCAATGCTTATCAAAATTCATACAAGGTCAAGGGAAATGGTCCTATGCTATATTGATTTAGAAACCACGTAACTTAAGCGCTTAAAGATAATGTTGCTCTGACTTTTTAAATTAAATTGGCCTACAAATGATGTTGAAGTAACACCTTTGTTTTTTAATTTGATGAAATGTAATGAAAAGAGAAGTTATATCACATTACATTATGGTTAAATAATTGACTATTCATGAATACAACTATTGAGTACTTCAATGCAAGCCTTTGTAATAACGATCGGATTCTTTTTCTAATAAAATATATAATCTACAACTCAGTTTACTTGTCAGATAATATTGTAATGCATAAGCAACAATTACAATTGCATAATGAATTTAAAAGTGAACCGCTGAATGGCTGCATTTATCCATTTCCTTTTTTAGATATCAGGCTAGTTAACGTATCTTACATTATTGCAAATGGTTGTGCTATCTCTGTACACGATCTAAATAAAATTGTAAAGCAACCATCATAAGTTTATGCATGTAAATTTAATGAAATAAAAACATCACAGAAATGAAATATCAAACCATTAGATAGTAAACTTGAAAAAGGTCTTTTGGTATAAGCTTGCGTTGTAGAAGGAACCATATTGGTTATTATATAGTTCGTGCACAAAGAATAAAATACAAATGTAATTCTGATGTGACCGTCCATGATATACAGCAGCTTGAAGCTGTTGTGCCACAGCAGCTTTGAAGCTGCTGTGCCACAGCAGCTTAAAGCTGCTGTTGCCACACCTACTGCGTTGAATATAAGTTCCACTATGTCCATCGACATGTTTTGTTAATACTTTCTGTTATGCATAAAATTGGCATGTTTTGCTAATATTTCATTAAAATGGTCTTTGCTACAGCTAGTGCATTATCTCTCTTTGATGTTTACTTGTTGGATATTTTAGTTGTGTTTTCAATCTACGTGAACTGGTTTTGACCGTTAAAATTGTTAGATAGAAACATTTGAGCAAAAACCAAATTTTCTTGACCTCAAACGTCTAAAGATTCATCTTTACCTTTATATAAAGTATAGTCACCATCCATCACTTTCTACAACTCATGCAAGAAAACGAACAAAATGAGTGGCAAAGAAATTTGGCTTTCCCTTGCATTTTGTCATTTCCTTTTGGAAATCAGAGCTTTTATGTTGTGTGTATTGATTCCTTGAAACCTCGATATTTTCTAATATCAAATCAGCCTACTAAAATGACAAGCACTTGCATATGATAATAACATATGTATGCAAGTTTTTTTTCAAAAAAATAAGTTCTGGTAAGAAAGCTTGATTCCAAGATATTATATGGCAAAATAAAGGATTATACAATGAGAGCATGCGATAATTAATAAATACGTCGTGGTGTAGGTATCACAGTCATTTTAATTTTGAATAAATAAGCATGATAATAACATATAATTAATAAACAAGATCAACAATTTTTATTGTGTTGTGCATAGAAATAAAAGGGCAAAAAATTCGATCTATGTTTTTACTATTTTCCTTTTTCAGCTTCAGACCAAATAAAACACAAAGAGAATTTGCATCAAGGTTGTCGCATTTGTGATGAAATATAGTTTCGGTGTATGAAGTCCTAAGATCCTTTAGTTCCGTATTTACATGTGCTATTGTTATGTGAATATCTTACTTATAACTGCTGCGCCATTAGCTGAAAATATCTGGAGCAAGCAGCGCATTTTTTGCCAATCGACCGTTCATTCAGATAATGTCCGTTTATCAACTCATTTTTCACTAGCCAGGGATTCTATGCTAGAAGCCTAAAACCACTTAACGAATGACCATTAATCATAATATATTTGTAAGATGTGTTTTACGAAGATATAGCATGTCATCTAAGTGATGTGTTCAGTAAAGCACGTATTTAATGCATAGTTCAAATCATGGTTTAAAACTAAAGTTTCTTAGCTATGGGCTGATCCTTGGATCTCCCGCCTTCCATCCTAGCGTTAATACAATATTAGGATATGCTTATCAATATATTAGTTTTTCGATCTACTTAATACCAAAGAAATTGATCTGAAAATTCTTTTGAAAAATTAAGTCGTATTTACTCCATTAATAAAAAATAAGAATTTAAGAGAGATTCCCATAGTATATTATTTGTTGGTATTACAAGAAAGTTGTGAGCGATAATAAAGGTTACTGTACATGCACATTTTGGATGAAAAAATTAATTTTAAATATGCTAAAATAAATTTGGCGGTTGTGCTTAATGGTGAGACGATTGTGTTTCCTTGGATTGCTGATAGGATTTGAATGGGAACAGTGTGCCCTGGTCCTAATTGCTTATTGCTTGCTCCTGTTTCAGTTCTTTAGTTTTTGCTTTTATCTATTACAAGATAAAATTCATATAAATCAAAAGCCTTATCTCTGATTTTAAATGAGTAACTGAAGTAAAAGAAAATCTTCCTCCAGTATTATAGAAAAATATAAATGTTCATTTTTGTATGCTTTTGTATGCTTTTAATAATTGTTGTCTTTATCGTTACGGAAACATCATTATAATCAAAGACAAAATTTGATAGATTCACCATTGCGGCCCGAACGAATAACAAATTCCTTAAACCTTAATAGTGGTACTGGAATAATTATTTCAGGTTAGTGTAACATCATACTATGTCACAGCATTATTAATGTGGCACAGCAGCTTGTAGCTGCTGTTGCCACAGCTTGAAGCTGCCATGGCACAGCAGCTTGAAGCTGCCGTGGCACAGCAGCTTGAAGCTACCGTGGCACAGCAGCTTGTAGCTGCCGTGGTTTCTCATAGTGTACATGTTTATTAATCGGTTGGTTGTTAGACTATGAGATAAAATATCCAGTCATTCTCCCTGAAAAATTGACTTGTCCACTTATCTTCGTTCTGTCAACTGGAAAACAAAATTTATAGGTGTTGCCTATTTCTGCAAACATTTGTATTTTTCCAGTTTTCCATGTACAGATTAAACATATTATTTTGCCAAACTGAACAATGGTTAAGAAATCAGTATATTACGACTAGCTTAATGTTGGCAAAGCGGAGACATATATAGGAAAATGATTTTGTATGATTCTAGATATTATCAATTTTCTCTCATATTACATTTCTATTTTGTTTTGAAAACATTATAATTAAAACTGTGAATAAGTAAAAAAAAAATTGACATAGGATGTACGATATTTTTTTTTTCGACATAGGATGTACGATCCAAGGATTTTACAGCCATACTATGAGATGAATACTACAGGTCATACATTTTCACCTTTTTCAATATGTATCACATTTAGTCAAGAATATATATATATATATATATATCACAATATTGAATTTGTAGTGCATACCGCTTATCTTTAGAAGACGGTCTTCGTGGTAAAAGGAAAACTATCACAAAAGCAGAAGTAGTAGTCCAATTTGAATTTGTTGATTGGCTATACAATAAGGTGTGCTAAATTTACATGAGAGCAATATATTTCTTTTTAACTAATGTTATTCTATTAATTTTGTTAATTCTTAACAGTTAGTGGATGAAAAATGCATGAACACAATGTTATGGTTGTATGTCAATGGTCCAAAGTGGGAAGTCAGAAATTTTCTTAAGTATAGAGTGAACGGCTATACATTCTCTCCTCAACAATATGACGATAGCATTTCAACGCAAGATAGTGGTGTCTGTATGGATGCGATCACTACATTTGTTGCAAGTTCAAAAGATTTAAATCCTACGGATGACGATACTACTTGGTATGGTGTTATTAGAGAGATCATGGAAGTTGATTACTATGATTTTCAACATGTGGTATTCTATTGTGATTGGGTGAATGTTGCAGATAAGACAAATGGTTGTAAAGTTTGCCTGGATACAAATTTGTTAATGGTAAACTTAAAGAAGCTCAAGAATACCGATGGATGCGTCCGAAGCAAGTCAAGTATTTTACATCATAAATACACATATCAATTCCGACTGGTCAATTGTTCGACGCTCTCCTAAACGCATAATGGACAACATAGATGATTATGAAGTACCAACAACATATCAATCTATTTTGAAAGAACAACCAAATTTAGAACCATTATTGAAATGTATTCAATCGAAATCAACATGTTGATTGAAAATATTTTGCATGTATTTTGCTTGTTTTGATCATGCAATTGTACAATTATGTTGTGTTTTGAAATGTATGATTTTCTTTTATTGATGTCTTTTGAAACTATTGCCAGTTTGTTATGTTAATTCATGTCTTGTAAGTATCTTTTACGTGTTATGTTAACTTTACATTTTGTTTGTTTTTTAATGTAGATTTTTCATTAAAATGACAAACAATAGCGCAAATGCAAATTTAAGTACAACACAGACTATTGAACCTCAACCACCCAAAGGTAAAAAGTACTTTATAACGGTTGGGGTTGAGGGTGCAGTAGGGGAAGATTCAGCTAAATGGAGTACACGTAGTGGTGAGTTAATTCGTTGTTATATACCCGTTGGCTACAAAGAATGGAGGGCCGTAGATAGCTTCTACAAGGATAAACTATGGGAAGGGCTTTTGGTATTTTCACTCATATCAATTTCATCATCAAGTTTAAATTATGATATATTTGATTGTTTCATGATTTCGTTTATTTTGTTTCTTTTCTCGTGATAGGAAGAATTTGACATGGATGTAGACCCTAGCATAGCTCGACCGTTATTAGAGAAACATTTCCCACCGTACTATAGATCAATGAAGTCAACATTAAGAAAAAGTCTTCTTAAAGTTGATGACACTATGATTCCTAAACGTGTTGCCATTGACAGATGTCCAGATGATATAGATAGAGTGTGGTGGGAAAAGTTCCTTGATATTGAGTATACGAATGAAAAGATGGAGCAATGTAAAAAAAATGCAAAAAACAAAGCGAAAAACCAAATTACTCATACTCTAGGAAGGAAACCTTACCATAGAGTGCACCATGAAATGGTAATAAAATTATCTTTTGTAGATGGTTGTTTGTAGAATGTTATATTAATTATGTGTTGTCAACTTTGATATTTCTTGTAGGTCTTATCCAATCCAGAAGCAAATATTTCACGAACGACGATTTGGAAGGTTGGACATAAAAGAAAATCGGGAGAAGTACTACCATGTGCCGCAGAAACATATGTAGGTTTGCATATATGTTGTTAAGCTTAGTAAATTATTTTAATTGATCATTATTTGCCTGAACTCATGATGTTTTGCCTGAACAATGTTGAGTACATAAAGTTGGGTTTCTACAAATACCGAAAACATATACAGCTTTGCTGAGCCTTACCGCTCAGCTTTGCTGAGCCACAGGCTCAGCTAGCTGAGCCTTGCCGCTCAGCAAAGCTGAGCCGTAAGGCTCAGCAAAGCTGACCCACAGGCTGAGCCGTGGCTCAGCATTTGCGGAGCTTTTGCCCAGCAAATGTTGAGCCTGAGGCTCAGCATTTGCTGAGCTTTGGCTCAGCAACTGCTGAACCTTACCGGTCAGCTCTGCTGAGCCCACGGCTCAGCAAAGCTGACCCACAGGCTGAGCCGTGGCTCAGCATTTGCTGAGCTTTGGCTCAGCAACTGCTGAGCCTTACCGCTCAGCTTTGCTGAGCCACAGGCTCAGCATTTGCTGAGTTTTGGCTCAGCAAATGCTGAGCCCACGGCTCAGCAAATGCGGACCCACAGGCTGAGCCGTTGCTCAGCATTGGCTGAGCTTTTGCTCAGCAAATGCTGAGCCTGAGGCTCAGCAACTGCTGAGCCTTACCACTCAGCTTTGCTGAGCCCACGGCTCAGCAAATGCTGAGCCTGAGGCTCAGCACAGGCTCAGCAAATGCTGAGCCTGAGGCTCAGCAAATGCTGCTGAGCCACAGGCTCAGCAAATGCTACTCAGCTGTGGCTCAGCAAAACTGAGCCGTAAGGCTCAGCATTTGTTGAGTTTTGGCTCAGCATTTGCTGAGCCAAAACTCGGCATTTGCTGAGCCAAAACTCAGCAAATGTTGAGCCTTTGGCTCAGCAACTGCTGAGCCGAGCCTTACCTAATTTGCAAGATGTTTTTCTGTTTTGACTTTTGTGAATTCGGTATTTCGTGCGAGATGTTTTTCTGTTTTTAACAAGAAACTGAAATTTTCAATTTAATGTGATATTCAATGAATGCAGGCACTTCTAGAGGCAGTGGAAGAAAAGAGAAAATTGGATGGTAGTTCTAGTGGCGTAGTAGATGATCTTGATAATGATCCAATTGCAGAAGTTTTTGGTTCCGACACGAAGAAAAATTATTGTCGAGCAATTAGTTCTACTTCTTCTATAAAACAAGTAAAGGTGGCTCGAGCTGTAAAAGCTGTAGCTGATAAAAAACAAGCCGTGGATTTGTCCGTTTGGAAATTGGAGATAGAAAGGCAAGTAGCTACTCAAGTTAATAACGCCATCAATTCAATTACTTCAACTTTTATGAAATTTATACCTAATAGGCAAGAAAAACTTGTTGCAAGTCCTTCCACTCCTCGTACAGAAGGTGCTTCTAATTTAAGGGATTCTCCTATAAGTAATAATGTAACCGTTACTCCAAATGTGTCACTTAATGATCTTCATTCATCTACAATGGAAAAGAAATACGTAATGCTATTGTCAAATGATTTAGAGAAGGAGGTAGCAAAAGGCTATCTTGGAACACAAACAGTTTGTCATTTTAGGAAAGTGGTACCGAATATTGAGAAAGTAATTTGGGTTGTTGAAGTTCTTGAACCGGATGCACCAATTTATGATGGTCCTCAAAATGGAATGTACAAGTTATGTGAATTTTCAGATGGAGGCTTCGTTATATGGCCAGAGTTTCGTATTTGTTATTTGTAGAATCTTATTTATGTATTAAATTTAGCAAACTAATTATGTATTATTGAATTTGACATCTTAATTATGTATTGTGTTTGTTTATTGTTAACTGATATTCTATGTCGTTATGTTATGAATGTTATCTATTAGTATGCATTAAGTTTAATATTAGTTTTTGATTCATATTAAATATCGTCTATATTATCATCATGTTGGTTATTAATTGAATATTAATGTTAGAATATGTGAGTTGTTAATACATATTTCTGTTATTATTAAAATTTATATTTGTTGTGAATTAAAATTTTGTAATATGTATAGGCATTACAAACAAATGTATTGCAACATGTATAAGCGTTGCAAACAAAAATCTTACAACGCTTACAAGCGTTGCTAAAGAAAATCTACCAACGCTTATAAGCGTTGCTAAAGAAAATCTACCAACGCTTATAAGCGTTGCGACTGAAAATTTACCAACGCTTATAAGCGTTGGTACAGAAAATCTACCAACGCTTATAAGCGTTGGTACTAATTTGCCACACCTCCATAGCAACACTAATAAGCGTTGCTGAAATTGTTTGCGACGGTTATACTCGTTGGGAATCACCTGTTTTGGTGTAGTGAAAGTTCAAATTCCACGTCAATTTCAAGCAAGCAAACGACTTCTAAACAAGCTAAAATTTTGTGAATAGAAACTATAACCTGTGCAGTTGAAGCGCTCAGCGACTCCAATGCAGTGGAGGTGCAAAATGTTGTAGCGGTGATAAAGCGAGGAAATAATCGAATAGAGAAGATGACTCAAAGATAGCATATAAAAATTGTACTTAATGCTTTACAAATATATAAATGGTAAATAAATGAAAGGTGAACATTCAGTTTAGTTATAATAGTACATTCTTATTTTCAAATAAAAGCATATTCAAATATATGTCAAATATATGCAAATAAACATGAACTTTTATTTGTCTTGATTAAATTTAAAAGAATATTATAGTATTTTCAATTCTGGATAATATATGTTAAAAATTCTTTTGAAAAACTAATTTTATAAATTTATAATATATAAGTGTCGATTTTCAATTCATTTCTTTTATAGAAGGTATAGTGGGAATAACGGGATATAGCTGAAATAAAGAGATATATCGAGAATATCGGAATATAGTAGGAATTAAAGCGAAAAGGCTATTTGGAAATAGCATAGCATAGAAATCCACTGCACGATATAATAGGGAAATAGCAGGATAATAGCGGGGCATTAACTACACATATTAGAATGTTATGACAACAAACAGGAAAAAAATTCATCATTTCGTTAAGAAATGAAGAAGTTGTGCAGCCCTAAACATGGACTCGGACCATGTTTTGCTGCCTTCGAACACATTCATATTACAACAGTCGTATTTAAAAACAATTTCAACTAGACAAAAGTTAGAAAGTGTGAAGGGGCACCTCACCTCAATTTGCAACGAAGTTTGGTTTAGAGTTTGGATCAAATAGGATGCTTTTAGGCTTCTTTCTCAGCTACAATACCTGTCAAACAATCTACAGAGACATGCAAACTGATTTTTAACACATAGCAACATAAATCCATGAATCCAAGATGAAATTAGATCAAGCTTGTAGTTCCGATAGATTACAAAAATTAGCACTTAAATTAAGCCTTAGTTTTACCTTAAAGTTAATTTTATTTATAATATCAAGAAGCTCTAGAGAAAGAAGATGCCATGATAAAGCATAAAGCTAGACTTAGATGGAAGGAAGAAGGTGATAAAAACAGTTCCTTCTTTCATGCTTCTCTTAAAGATAAGCAATGCCGTGAAAACATGGTAAATATTATTGACAAACATGGTAATTTGGCTAACGCACAAGAAGAGGTTAAGACTGCTTTTGTTACACGTTTCTCTGAATTATTAAGTAATAATGAGAATTCTAAACCTGACATCGAGTTGATTGACCCATGCATCCTTCCTAAAATATCTAGCACTGAATATCAAGCACTGTGTGAAAGAAGTACCTAATCAAGAGGTGAATAAAGTATGTTCTCTCTTAACAGGAATTCTACATGTGGTCTAGACGGGTTCAATGCCTATTTCTATTTCAAATGTTGGGATTGTATTCAACAAGATGTTTGTGGTGCGGTCAAGCGTTTTTTCAAGAAAGCTGGCATGAATATTTCCTTCAACAACACCGATATTGCACTAATCCCTAAGTTGAAGAATGCTTCTAAAGTAACAGAATTCAGGCCAATCTCTTAGTGTAATACAATTTACAAATGTATTTCTGAAATTATAGCTATTAGATTCAAGCTAGTACTACCTAATTTAATCTCCCCCAATCAAACTGCTTTTCTACTTAGCAGCAACAACTTGATAATGTCCTCTTGTCCCATGAGATATTAAATGGTTACACTAACAATCGTATTTCACCTAGATTTATATTCAGATTTGATATCATGAAAGCTTTTGACATGCTCCAATGGGACATAATGGTTAGGGTTTTGGGTTTTATGAATTTACCTCCTCATTTTTTTAAATGGATCTATGCGTGCATATCTACTCCTAAATTTTATATCCTGATTAACGGTGCTCCAATGGGTTTTTTCAGTAGTTTGCAAGGGATCAGACAAGGGGACCCACTTTCAGCCTTTATCTTCATCATTATCATGGAGCTTAACACAATTGTTGAATTCTAAGATTGCCTTGTTCAAGTTTCGTCCAAAGTGTCATGATCCCAGTATCTCTTCTTTGATGTTCGTAGATGGCTTAGTTATTTTCTATACTCTTGATGATACCATGGTTAGCAGCATTTTTGACGCTCTCGATTGCTTTTATAAAATGACTGGTTTGAAGGTGAACAATGAAAAATATTAATTGATTTGTGCTTGGCTATCTGCTACTGCTCTTAATAATCTGTGATAGAACTAGTTTGGTATGTAATAGTGGAAATATTTCTTATTTGGGGCTTCCTCTCAATACTGCAAAAATTACTACTACCTAGTGTTTGCCAATGTTCAGCAGACTTATAGCTCGAATGAATTATTGGACGTCTAGGCTATTAAGTCAAGCTGGAAGGTTAACCATGATAAAGTCTGTCGTTTTCGCAATGCATGTATACTGGTCGCGCATGTTCATTTTACCAACTTAGCTAATCAATATGTTAAGGACTACATTTATGCAGTTTCTTTGGAAAGGTAAACTGGAGGGGAGATTCCTTGCTCCCTTTGCTTTCAAAGATATTGAAAAACCATTGAGAAAAGAGGGATTATGGATAATTAATCTGAAGAAATGGAACACTGTTGCTTTTATTACTCATATAGTCATATTGACAGTATTTTTTTTAAAAGAAAGAGTGTGTGGGTTGGTTTGTCGCTGAAACACATCATCAAAGACAAGCTTTTTTGGAAAATGAAACAGCCCCAAAATCTTAGTTGGACATGGAAAAATATTTTCAAAATAAGAAGCCAAATCTCCCTTTTATTCAAATTCAACCTTAAAGCAAAGCTTTAAACTTAAGTATGTGGTTCGACCCTTGGTTAGAGAGGGGCTCATTCTCACCATTGTGCTATCTAGTCTTGAAATTGAGCTTTCTAGGTTTTGCATTAATTCCAAAGTCAATCTTCTAATCTATAATGGTGTAACGAATCCCCTATTAAGCTTTTTGCTGAGAATAAATCAGTTTTGGAGGCAAGCTAGAACCATGAAAGTCATAACTTATGATTGTTCTAAAACTTGCTAGGGCAAAGCAGGTAAATCTTTCACCGCTAATTGTGTGTACAACAGTCTTATTGGTGTAGATACTATGAGTACATGCAAATGGAGAAAAAAATATGGCATAAAGACAGTGCTGCTAAACAAAAATTTGATGCTGTGGAAAATTGTTAATAAAGCTATTCTAATCAAGGATAAGTTACGTGGTAGAGGTATGCTAATTGATACAAATTGTGTTATGTGTAATGTACAGGTTGAATCTCTCAAACATTTGTTTTTTTTATTGTCCCAATGTTCAACCAATTTGGGCTGAAATAAGAGAATAATTGGTAGTGGAAGCGCTTATCAAAGTAGTGAAATCAAGTGGAGAAAACTAGAAAAATTAACGAGCAGGAAAAGAACCAGAGGAAGACTACTTAACTTTTCTCTCAAGAAAGTTGTTTCTATGATTTAGACAGAAAGAAATGCTAGAATTTTCACTCCTGAAAAGGCTAAAAGCAGTGGGAAATTTTAGAAAGGTATTAAGATAGAATTAAGGAATAGTATCAAGCTCCTATCTTTCACATTCGACCCAGGAATATTGATATCCCTTAGCTAATACTTTATCTTCATTGTTGTAAATATATGTTTTTACTCTCGTCTTCTTGTTTTGATGTACCGTGTTCCTATGTGGTCATCTATATGTTGTACTCCTCTTTTTTCTCCGATACATTAATAAATTGGTGGGGTCCACTCAATCCCGTCGGCCTTACAAAAAAAAAGTTAATTTTAAAAGCTAGAATTTGATTTTTCAAGAAGTAGCCATTGTTTCATTATAGCAAAAATGAAGGAGATAGAAATTTTTCCTGCACGAAGAAGATTATGTGATATCCAGAATTTTCCTTTCCTAAGTTGAGGGTTAACGAGATGACTAAGCCTTAATTCAACGAATAAAGATGGATTTGGCCTTAGCAAGGTAATTAGGGGATTTAGAAATTATTAACACAAGTTTTATGTTATTACTTCTTCTAATTACACACTTTCAACTTGAAACCTACAAAATTTTATCAAACCATTTTATTAAAAAATGCAAAAGTATGTTTTAGCCCATTCTAATAACTTTTATTTTTATTTATAACATATTATCAATTAAATTTTACAATTTATTCATAAACGAACATTTTACATACATTTTGAACAAACGGAACATATTTAAAGTTTAAATTGTTCAAAACACGTTATTTTAACGCAAATAAATTTGCAAACATAAATTATTTACTTTTATCACACATACAAATATTTCTCAATAATATTTAAATGTTTTTTATGTTAATATCTACACAAGTTTTATTCAAATACACGGTTTATTCAAAATTCACTGCCTTCTTGTTTACCGCAATTTAATACAATAAACTCTTAGAAGTCATATAAATTCCAATTTATTGACATATTCACCCATAATAAATTTTCAATTTTTTTTTTTAACATTTTTCAACTATATTTACACAAATATAGAGTATTTAAACCCAATTTACTCCCAAATTCCCAAGTTAACGCAATAATGCACTTGTAACATATGAAGTTCATTTTTCTAAGGTTATTTCAACCTAACCTATTTTTCATTAAATTTCACTTGTAACATGTTAAAATGATTAAGTAACCATTGTATTCATTTTTCCCCAAATAAATTCCAAAACCTCACATTTATTAACACTTGAATAATTTTATTCAAATTATCCTTTCTAATTACCATTTAACACTTCATTAATATATTCTAATCCTGTTATAATTTATTAATATAGTTAAGAATATCTAAACATACAAAACAGATTTTTTTTAAGACCCCCCGTAAAAATTGTTTCCCCGTAGTTTCCTTAGGGAAGAATTGTATTCAACTCAAATTTCTATCTCATTTCAAGAAAATACTCAAAGAAAGAAAGATTAAGATATAATAGTTTTCTCATCAATGACACATGAAGATAAGAAATCTGGATAAGACCGCTCATATAACTCCCAGGTCTCCTAAGTGCAAGCATTAGGATTCACGGATTGTTAAACCTTCTTGAGTGGTGTTGACATGCCTTTTTGTCAAAGCAGTCACACATCAGGTATTTGGTGAGCGACACGCTCAACCGTTAAAAAGCACAAAGCAGCAGGGTCGAAGTTGCATCGCAAGCGCAAGGACCAAAGAACTCTTAGTCAGGCCGTGCTCCGAGACAAGGTGAGCCGTCAAGCGGGTCTGGGCGCAGCGCCGGTGGGGGCCCGGGGCCCCACAGTCCGGGGCCCGATTCATCCGTTATTCTCCATGATGGAAGCTCAGATTCCTTCACTTCGGACCAGCAGAACCGCGAATTCCTTCACTTCGCATTCAGAAACTTCGATTCCCTCGACAACATGATTTTCGCCTCATCCACTATCAATTTCGCACCTCGCCAGTGGGGTCGAGATTTCGCACCCCACCAGTGGGGTCGAAATTTTGAACCTACCCGTGGGGTCGGAATTTCGAACCCTATCCATGGGGTCGAAATTTCGAACCCCACCAGTGGGTTTGAAATTTTGAACCCAACCATTTGGTTTGAAATTTTGAACCCCTTGGTGGGTTCGAAATTTCGACCCCTGGGCAGGGATGCGAAATTTCGAACCTGCACCAGGAGGTGCGAATTTCTTGCACATGGCTCGTTCTAGGTGCGAAAATTACTATTGTGGGCCCCGCTGCTCACCTACACCCACCTAACCTCCTTCCTATAAATACCCCAAGCCTTGGCCTTTAAATGGATCTTTCTCCCTTGGAATTTTTGGATCTTAAGAGCTCCAAAAAATCATTAATGGCTTCCAACACCTCCACCATGGCCATGGGAGATGAGATAAAGAATTAAAACATGGCATGCATGTTTTCCTTTAACACTTGAAGACTAGCAAGCCCTGCTACACCGCCTCTAGACCTCTTGGACACTAAAGCCTACCTTGCCTATAGTTGACCAAGTCAACTCACTTCAAGGAAGAAGAAGGACAACTTAGTCAAAGTTCACCATACATACAACTTTGTACATAAATATTGTAACATCTTTTGTAATCGATCAAAGATATGATGAATGAGAATTATAAAGTGGACATAGGCGTTAGTGCCGAACCACTATAAAAGCTGTGTCTCCTTGCATTTACATTATTTACTGCTTATTCTGTTAATTGTTCACACTCACACATTGGGTGTTGGCGTGCGACAGTTTTGCCCATCAACAAGTGGTAAGCCCTTATTCTGAAGGCGTTTAACCTTCGTACCAGGAATATGCATAGGATGATGCACGATGGACAAGTCGGGTGAGATCTCAAGCTCCTTTAAAGAACGATCATGTAAACGCTTCCTTAGCTATGAGATGTAAGGTACGTCATAGACACCAGAAAATTGATCAGGAAGCACCACTCTATAAGCAACTAGAACGTTACGCTCTATAATAGGAAATGGACCAATGAATTATGGTGTCAATTCCAGTGTTTGACTAAAACTTATCACTCCATTCAAAGGAGAAGCCCGGATGTACACAACATCACCAATTAAAAATTCGAGAGGCTTCCAACGGTTGTTCTGCGTAACATTTCACGTGAATTTAAGCCTCTCTCATCCTCTCTAATAAGAGAGATCTTCTCGGGTGCTTTACGAATAGATTCGAGTCCCAAATTAAGCTTTTCCATGTTCTCAAGGGAACAGAAGGAGAACGACACAGACTCCTATAATTAGCCTTAAATGGATCCACTTCGTTAGATGATTGATACATATTATTGTAAGTGAACCCAACCAATGGGTGATGATCCACCTAGCTACCTACGAAATAAAGAATGCAAGCAAGAAGGTCCCCCATTATATGGTTCACCTTCTCAGTCTATCCATCAAATAGTGGGTCGTAAGCGATGCTAAAATTTAGCATTATACCTAAAGCTAACTATAGACATCTAGAAATGGATCGTAAAAAGTAGATCATGGTCACATACTACAAAAGTAGGAATACCATGTAATCCCATGATTTTCTTAATATAAAGCCTCAAAAGAGTAGATATCGTCCTACTAAATTTAATAGGAATCAAATATGCGGGCTTATTGAATGAGATAAGCCGTCGATGAAATCTGCGGAAATCTGGTCTTGCTTCCATATTGGGACCTCTAATGGTCTCACTGATGCTCCACTTTTATGAGCTAATAAGTCACGCAGTTACTTAGATAACTTTCCACATCTCATTTCATGCCATCTCAAAAATATTAGCGACACATGCATTGTTGCTGCTTGGACGAATGGTATACTTAAAACGATGACATTCAACTAGATTGTTGCACCTAAGTTCTTATATTGGAGGCACAACTAACCTGCTTTTCGTACGAAGGTAGCCAAATCTATCGATGCTAAAATCCCACATCTTAATATCATCACGGGATCCAGACTTACATTTGTGAATAAGAGATGAAATATTAGAATCTTTCCCTTGAGATTCAGCATGCTAATCCAAAAGAGTAGGTCGAGCTTTGATGAAACATAATAAGATAGGAGAGTCAGAAAAGTAGTACGATATCGGATATCACACAAAGATAGAAGATCCAAATCATCTCAATCAACTATCATCATGGAAACAAAGCCCACTTAGTTTCGATTCAAAACATCGGCAACATGATTCTCCTTCTCTGGGGTATACTGGATATTGAATTCAAAAACGCAAGGAACTAAAGATGATATTGCTGATACATATTGAGCTCCTTTTGAGAAAATAAATACTTGAGCGACTTGTGATCGGTATAGAGAATAAGATGCTCAACCAATAAATAATGGCGCCAAATCTTTAATGTGAAGACAACGGTAGCAAGCTCAAGATCATGGGTAGCATATCGGACTTCATTCGGGCCTAGTTGCCCTGAAGCATAGGCAATCACTCGATCATATTGCATAAGCACAACACAAAAAACACTATGGATTGCATCGATATGAACAACAAGATATTGGTTCCCTTCAAGAACCACTAAGATAAGTGCAAGAGTAAGAAGCTCTTTGAGTTGAAAAAAGGAAGCTTCGCATCGATGAGACGAAACGAATCAAATACCTTTGCGAGTGAGATTGGTAAGAGGTAAAATAATACGAGAAAAATCTTTGAAGAATCGACAATAATAACCCGCCAATTCTATAAAGCTGCGAATCTTCAAAACATTCCAAAGCCACTTCCAATTCTGAGTGGCCTTGATCTTAGAAGGATCGACCAAGATGCCATCAGAAGATACAAGGTGGCCTAAGACCTTCACTTACAAAGTTTAGCTTTGATATGATGATGCCGAAGGATACTCAAAAACAATCCTCAAATGATTAGCATGCTCGGCTCGAATTTGAAATACACAATAATATCACCAATAAATACAAGCACTAATTTAATGGGATATTCCTAAAATAATCGATTCTTAAGATCAATAAAGTACGCGGGAGAGTTCGTCAAACAAAACGGCATGATGAGCCAATCATAATAACCATATCGAGCGCAGAATGCGTTTAGAGGAATATTTTCCTCCGCAACTCGAAGCTGATGAAACCATATAGCGAGGTCAAATTGAGAAAATACCTTCACTCCACTCAATTGATTGAACATATTATCGATCCTGGGAACCGGATAATGGTTCTATATGGTTAACTCATTAACCTTGAGGTAATCGATGCATAACCAAAGATTCCATCAGACTTCCACATAAGTACCACCGTGGCACCCCACAGTGAAGAGCTAGATCGAATAAAATGCCTAACCTCAAGCTCAAAAAGTTGCTTCTTAAGTTCCTCATTTTCATTAATCGACATCCTAGTCGGAGGCCAACCCATTAGTTGTACACAGTGAACTAAGATGATGCGAAACTCGATAGTTCATTTGTGTGGCAAACCCAAAACTAGCTCAAACAAATCAGAAAAGTAACAAACGACTGGAATATGCAAAACATCATCCTCATCGTGGTCTCAAGACTCTAAGAAGAATAAAGATACTTTGGTGTCATGATCGTTGTCCTAAAGAATAAGCGATAACTGGTCATGTGAGTTGGGATGCCAGAGGTACAAGATCCTCTCAACACAAAAAATCCTAGCCTCGTATCACACGAGCCAGTCTATACCAAGAATATAATTGAATTCCAAAGAACAAATCATATGCGGATTCGCATGGAAAGGTAAGCCACATAGAATTAACTCAACATCCTCAAGCTTCAAGATGAGTGTAGTGGATCCTCCAATAGGATTCATAATCCATAATGAAGTCAACAAACATATAGCATCAAAGACAAATCGTCGACACGTTTCTTCAATACGAGTGAGTGTTATGCACCGTATCGAATAAAACCTGAATCAGTTGATCATGAAATAGTAATGAGCCTTTAAGGATGGAAGTTGTACCTCGGGGCTGAGATGGTACACTAGATGCTCTTGCTACATTAAGATTACTAGAATTAGTCCCCTTTGTTCTTTTAGGATAAGAAGAGGCCTCATGACTATTCTTCTTGTAATATCGACATATATGAGGCTTTGCGCATGCTCTAGCAAAATGATCAAGTGACCCACAATTGTAGCATGTCTTTGTTCAAGCCGAAAAAGTTCTACATGAGACTTATAACTATGACCGATATGCTTCTTCTTCTTTTGGTACAATGGCTTGGATTTGAATAAGGAAACTGTTTCTTATTTGGATTTTACCGAACCACTGCCTCATCATCACTATCCTCTTCTCCCTCGAACATTTTTAGATGAAGGACCGAAACCAACACTCTTCAAAGGTCAATTTGAGTTGCGACATGAGAGCGTCTTGAACTATTTCTTTAAGTCCATTCATGAAATTAAGATTCTTCTTATAAGAAGTAGAAATATACTCCAGTCTATATTTGGATAAGGCCTTATATGATGCAACATACTCAGATATTGTCAACTTCCCTTGCTTATGGTTAAGGAAGCGATGAGCTAAGATCTCTTTTTTGACTCAGGTACAAAATTGAATTCAAATCTCTTCTAATACTACTTCCACTCTAAAGTGGACACATCAATCTCCACCACTAACAACTCATGCTAACCAAGTGCACGATCTTTTAGCATTCTCAATGCTAAAAGAATGCAATAATGGTTAGAAATCCCCATCTACGTAAAGTACGCTCATAGATGTGGTGCTAAGCCTGAATCTCAAGAACTGTCACGGTGCCTCTGAATGACTTTCCACCGAGATGGATAAAATCGCTACATATGCGCGTAAATGCAGATTTACATGGATGAGAAGAATGAGGTGGTACAAGAGGCTGGGTGCTCCTAATAAGAACTAGGATTTGATCAGTCGACGTATACACCCCTTTTGTGCGGGATACACTAGACGGCTCAAGTCTCTCTTCGAGGAGTGAGCCACTAGGAATTCCAACAATCGAAGTACAACCTCGTCCTCTTCTAGTCGTAAGTTGAAAGTTGAAATAATATAGTATTATTCACAAGGATACGATATAGTCAACAGAATTAAATACGAAAGGAATACTATGGAATTTAAGATTATACATTCCTGAACGTAATCCGCTTAAATTCACTCCAAGAGGATAAGAGGAAGGTTAAGGAAAAAAAATTAGTTTTCACTTTGACTAGTGATGATGCTTGTATTAGCATTATACATCGATGTATTGTAATGTGCATACTGTTCCATGTCTATCACATTTTGTTCTGAACACTACTTTAATACCAAGTTGTAATTCCCCACCCCGAGACCCATATTAACAAAGAGTATAAACAAGTAATATTGTCTGCTAATACAAAGAATAGGGCTAGTTAAGAGCCGCCATTTGTAATCTTCCATTAAACAAGTATTAAATATGATGATTTTTTCCTTTCACGGGTTGACATACTTAATCCTTATTCAATACAACATTACGATGGCTACAGGATATATTAAGAACAAAACACAATATAAATAATATACACATATACAGAACAACAGACACATACATACATATACATACATATTGTTAACAATATTTTTCGTCAACACCGTAGATAGGTCTAAGGAAATGGACCTAAGGGGAAAACGGGATTATTTAGTTCCTACAAGCTTGAGTTAGTTCACCAATTCCTAGATATCAAAGTCTTAAACCTGAAGATTAGTTACTCTTCCCTCAAGGGATGAGTAAGCAAAACACTAGGTAGAAAGCTAAATGGCTTGTAAAAAGGGGGTTTTCAATAATCCTGAGGAAGGGTTAGGACATGGGCATGAGACCTTTGTCATGTAGAATGCAAAAGATAGCATGTAAAGGAAGTAGCTAAACAACTCATACAAATTAAGTTAAGTGGCGGTTCATTCTTTATTGTTCATTGACTTGTATACACAAGTGTTTTTAAATGAAAACCCCAAATTGATTTTGAAATTAGGCTTTACTTTATAAGAAAAGAATACAAGATTGGAGAATGAGAATTCAGTCTCCAAAATGTGACCCCTAGGGTCTTATTTATAGACAAATCAGGACCCCTTCTATCATTGGGTCAGTATGGGACTCTTTCGGATGCAGCAGCCTTTACCTTTCGGTTCTGGTTGCCTTGGCTCTCGGCCTATCTTTTGGCATTGTTAATAGATATAACGAAGCTTTCAGTATGTCGTCTCGGCTCTCTGAAAGCTGGTCTCGTTCTTTGGAGCCTCTCTTTGATGTTATTTCTTCCTCTCGTATTGATACCAAGCTCGTTGGTATGGATAGCTTTGAGAAAGACTTTCGTCTTTTGGTCACAAGCTTCTGGTCTTCATCGTATTAATGTTCCTGCTTCAACTTCCCATGTTTTGGGCAACATCACCCCTTTCGGTATCGATACTAAGCAAGTTAGTGTGGATAACTCTTCTTTTCAAAAGCCTTGGTTTGCTCTTGGTGAATTTCTGGAAAGGTTTTTGTTCTTTCGGAAGGGTGCATTTAAGGTATTACTTGTTGATTTCTGAAGTTGTCCCTTTGTGATCATTAGCCTTTGGCCTTGGTGGCTGGCTTTCGGAAGGTTTCTCTTATGTTTTGGCTTCTTGTGCCATTGACTTCTTCATCTCCTTTTGTATTGGCATTAAGGAAGTTAATGCCGATAGGCCTTTTGTCTTCCTTGGCCCTGCTTGATGCTTCTTGTGAAGTCATTGGTCTCGGATTATAAGCTTTCGTTCTTTCTTTCCATCTGCTTCCGGTTCTAGGCGGTTTGCCTATGGACTTGCACTTGCGTCAACTACCTTTCGTGCAGGAATTACCCTACAGGTATTCTTCCTTCACATTCGATCCGAACTTTCTCCTTTAATGACAGTGTCGGTTGCCTGTGGTTCCAATTGCCCACCTTTTATGCTTTTGACCATAACCTGGTACCAGGTAAAATCTTTTAGAATTTTCTTCGATGCTAGTGGCGGTTCGGTACCCCTTCACCGATAGCCTTTTCGATGTTGAATTTTGGTAGTAATATTTGCCCCTCCCCCCTTGTGAAGTGGTAATTTGGACTTTTCAAGTAAAATTTTGGATTAAGTAACCGCCTCTTCTCACCTATAGATACTCTTTTCACTTATTTTTATTAGCTCCTTTCATCTTCGTCATCATTGCCTACATTTTAATTTTTTCTCGGAAAAGTATCAGTTGTTTCAAACTTTTGTACTCAAGTTGCTTCCATGTGAGTATTACTTTCTTTCCTTTAAAATATTTTGAAATGATTCTAACCAATCAATCTTGTTATCTCTATTATTGGTATAAACTTATTGCATTGATTATATAGTTGAAGTCCATGTTATTCCTTGTTCAAATTGAGCTAATGTAATTATAAAACTTGCTTATCATATTTGGTTTCGATTTTACAGCTAAAATGAATTCTTGGCAAACAATTTTGAGTTTAATCAAAAACTTAACCTTTTGTTTTTCACTTATTTCTACTCTCTCAAGGTTGTATGAGGGATAACCTATTGCTATTGTCAAAACACTTTTGGGGTAGTAAAGGTTGCCTCTTATCGGCATTGTTCTAACCTTGTTTTAAAAAATATATAGAATATACCTGGCAGCATAGGAAAGAAACATATTGCCTTCAAACCTGGTAGAAGTTACCCTTTGCCGAGTGACCTTTCTTCTTCAAAGAGGGTTAGTGTTGTCGAAAAGTGTTCTTTAATTTCATCGCAAGAGAAAGTCGACGCTATTCTTTAGAACTTTAACATTTATGGTGTTGAAGTCATTCCTCCACATGAAACGGATACCATCTCTTCTCCCTATGAAGGCTACTTTGCCTACTCCGCTATTCATATCTGGCATGGGGGCTTTATCCCTTTTGCCAATTCCATTTCCCTCTTCTTGCAGTACTTAGGAATTGCTCCTATCCAGCTTTCTCCAAATACTTATACCTACCTGCTAGGCTTAGAACTTTTACCATTAGAGTCCCGTAGTCCCTCTTTAAACCCTTCTCTTCTTGATTACCTAGTTCGCCCTTTCAAGCTTAGTGGCGTGAACCATCAGATTTTTCATGCGAACCCTACAAAGAAATTTTTATCCGAAGGAACAGTGAGAGTCAAAGACTGGGAAACCCAATTTTTCTTAGTACGATGTCCTTCTGACATTTCTGGCAGCTTTCGCACTCCGAGTATTAAACTCATGTACATTCTTTTCTCGTTTTTATCATAGATTGGTAACCTTCATTCCATGTTTCTGTTTTTATTACAGATGCTGCTCCTAAACTTCCAGGTTTTCAGATAAGGAGTTGATAGACCTTCTTGGCGCTGCTTTTGGAAAATTTGGCAACAGGTCCTCGTCACTAACCTCTACTATCCTTCGAAGGCATTCCCTTTTGCCGCCTGGTCAACCCATTATTGGGCAACCTCCCCCAGTTTCACTCGTTAAAGGCATTTTTTTTCTTTGTCATTAGGAGCAAAAGCTTCTTTTTCCCCTAATTATCCTTTGTTTCTAGACAACCCAGGTATGCTCCTTACATGATAATCCGAAATTTATAGCATTTAAGTTTTTATTGATCCGGCTTTTTACCATACGTCAAGGGTCATCCGTACTGAATTTAGCACAACAGATTCGTCTTCTTTAGTTCCTAGGGTTGGAGTCTCCTCTCTTAGGGATGCTTTGTTCAAGTCTAGAGAAAACGTAAAAAGGAAACTTATGGATATGAACTTAGAGGATCCTTGTCAAAAAGGTCCAAAGATGCGACGGACTCAACTCTTCGTCTTGATGTGATTACTGATTCTCCTATGGCTACCTCATCGAGGATGGTTTCTTACTTGAATTCTCACCTCGTTGGGTCTTCTAAACTTTCAAATGAGCTACACCATGCGATGGGGTTTTCCTCCTCTTTCAAGGATCTTAACCTTACGTATTCTTCCAACCCTCATACTGGCGACGACCTTGATGAACTGGTTAAACAAATTATCTCCTCTTCCACATTTTCCAGTATTGACCTTCCACCTGATTCTCCTAGCCATTGTCGTACTTTGGTTGAGCAGTTACTCTTGATATTAGTCTTACCTCTTCTCGTCTTTTCTACTTATTATGTTCGTGATTGTTGTATTTCCTACTTATCGTAGGCTATTAAGCGATGGTTCTTAATGTAAGAAGGCATCTCCATATCTTCTCCTGATTTATTAAGGCTTAAGGAAGGAAACTTGTCTCTGAGGAAGAAAAAGATGCTTTTATTCATGCTAAAGAAGATGCGATTAAGGAGAGAAAGAGACTGGAATATGCTCTTGCCGAAGCAAGAAATTCATTTGTTATGGAAAAGGAATCCAACTTGGTCTTGTCTGAAGAAATTCGGGTTCTGAAGGGGATTTAGAGAGGTCCAAGGAAGAGGTTTTTGTACTAGATGCTCATTGATCTTCTTTACAAAAGAAAATTTCTCTTTTGAATGAAAATAGTGATTCTCTCAAGGTAGAGCTTGATAAGAAGAAGGCCTTGCTGATCAAAGGTTGTGGAGGTAGTGAGTGATGCTACGCGGAAAATTTCTTGTTTCCTCCGGACCACCCAGGATGAAATTATGGTCAACACTTTTTAGGATGCTTTCTTTCTTCTCTATGCAGACAACATAAACAGACACCCGCACCAAGATTTTTCTTCTCTCGACCCGTCTTTGGTGGGAAGATTTATGTCCAAAATAACTTGTATGAAGCAAGGGGATGTTGTTCCCACGAGAGAAAAACCTGACGTGGCCGAAGTTTTGTTTATGGAGGACATTTATTTTAAAGAACCACATGCTGGTGATGGAAGAGATTTCATCGGGGTGTCAAACGTCGATTGTGTTAGTGATGATGCTCCCATGTTCACCAACGTTGCTGAATATGAAGATGATTACAACGGCGGTTTCACAGGTGTCGATGGTACCTCTCTAGTCTTTGATGGCCATGGTAAAGTGTTTGATAGAAATGCAGAAAATTCTGAACATGATTCAGTTCTGGTTGGGATTCCCGATCTTCCTAGACCATAAAAGATGAGAAAAGATCCGAGCTCCAAGGGTGCTGACTCTGTTAAGTCTCTACAAGTTCTTGCTCCTTTTTCTGAGGTATGATAACTTCTATGGTATCCCTTTTTCTTTTACTTCCAATAATTGTTTTCCTTCCCTTTTCGCATAGACGAAAAGGAGAAGAGTAAGTTTTAGGTGTTCCCTCCTAGGAAAGGCTCGATCGGAAGTGACTCGTCTCACCATAGAGCTGAACAAACAAACAAGTAAATATAACACTTTGTCCCATAGATATCACCTTCTTGACAAGTGTGCTATGAGATTATTCCTTTTCAAAGAAAGAGAAGTTGTCTGTAGGCTAAAGACTGCTCGGCTGTTGTAACATCCCATAAAATTCATAAGTACTAATAATAAAGTAAATAATTTAAAATAAGCAATCAAATAATATGACTAGAAAATGATATTTTGCAACTATAGGGATTTGGCTAGGAAATTCTTTTATTTGGATTGGTGGAGAAATTCTAAATCATTTTCATATATAATATGTTGAAAACGATTAATGTATGAAGAAGTTATAAACAAATGAATTTGGATGGTAAACGCAGAAAAATATATATAATTAAATGGATTATATATATATATATATATTTGTGTTCAAGATAAATTCAAAATAAAGAGGAAGAATTCAAATTTTGAATTGGAATAAGATCAGGGGGACAAAGTATATTGCATATATGGAAAAAGATTAAGAGATTAAGGAACGTATTAGTTAAAATAAATAACTCAGCAATGAAGCCTTATTGGGCTTTCTATCCCCAAAGAGGTCAACTGCCCCCCTTAAGGGTATCGACCGTCGACCGGCCGCTAGGGGTCGATCGCTCGGCGGCTGGACAACCCAATAAATTTAGCTGGTTGGGGTTTTTCCAAGAGGATATATATAAATTAAAGGCTTGGATTAATTCCAAGTAATCCAATGGTCTATGCTCATATGCGCAACTATATATAGCCCTCATAACACACTATGAAAACCCTAATCGTTCTCTATCCCTGTCTCCATGCTACCTCTCTACCATTGCTAAACTCCAAAGAAAATAAAGGTTAAGGTTTCTTACAATTCTCCAATCTAAATTCTTATCTCCTTTCTATTCTAATTCATATAGGTTTTAGAATAAATTTTGGAATATGGCAGAAATATGTATATATATAAGATTCTAATATATTTCTCTTGTATACATACATATATATATATATATATGTATATATATATATATATATATATATTAGTAGGATTATTGGAGCATGTTTGAACGCAAAAAATTAGAGCAAATCTAATCTACTACATATTTTTCTTTGTTCGGCATAGATGTGTGAGTGGAATGTTGTTTATTTAAGGCATATTCATGTTTTTATTAGATTATCATGTTGAAAGATATGCCTAGGAGAATTTGGGAAATTCGATAATATAAACACTAAAACCCAAAATCCTCTATCTTGTAGTTGCTTGTGAATTGTCATGATTATTTGAGTTTTGTGGATTTTTGGTTTTAATATTGAATTAAAGATGTAAAAGGGGTGTTGCTACTATTTTTTTCTATTTTATGTAATTCACCTATATCTATCACTTGATTGTAACCTAAAAAGTTTTATATTTGATTGTTTCATGATTTAATTTGGGTTTGGATCCTATTTTGAATCCAAACGCTTTCATATTTGAAATAGGTCAAATGTAAGCGTTTTTATGTGCATAACACCAAAAAGGAGTGAATTGGATAAAATGGGAATTACAAGCATACATGTATAAATGTATGTAATACTTTAATTTTTAATTCGGTATTGAAATCATTTCTACAAGCCGAGGATGAAAGTTAAATTTTTGTATATGTATATTTTCCATCCACTGCTATTTGTTATCTTGTCATTAGGCCATCATGCCTATGTTGTAGCGGTAAAAGTATGGAAAACCTAACTTGTATACCTTGAAATTGAGAATTGCCACCTCGTTAGAATGTTTCACTGTTTATAAGAATATTTACGTTACTTAGGCGTTATTAATATTATACTTATATAAATGTAATCAATGTAATTAATGTTGTATCAACGTAATAAATGCGGTTAGGTTAGATTCGAATTTGAAATGTCCCAAAATAAATATATAATTGGTTGGTTGTCTATGCGTATATAGAATGGCTTTATATATATATAATAATAGTGACACATAGACACGAGGTTAGTTGCCATTTGTGGTAGAAGTCTACCCAGAACCGACCGGCAAATCCAGCAACCACAAGTGGGTCCAACTAATGTGAGATGTCTAGGTGATTCAAAAATTAAGTACACTAAACACGAGGTTAAACCAACTTGTAGTAGAAGTCTACCCGGAACCGACCGGCATATCCAGCATGTACAAATACACGGTTTAATGTAAGAGGTCTACTGTGTGTGTATATATAACTATATATAAGTATATTGTTTGAAAATAGGTAGGTTTACCCTAGAGAAGGTCTTAAGTGGTTGACTCTCTTTTTATCTAGTTTAAGTTTTAAGTGGTTAGGACTAGGATCCCTCCGAAGCTTTATTCCTTGTAGAGGAACCAATCATGGGACCTACCCTTATTAGATTTGAAGTAAGTCTTTGGTTCCTCCTTCTCTAAAAGTGGTTAAGCATAAGTAGGGTAGTTCACCGAAATTCCCACTTCCTATAGAAGCTTGTAAGGCTCAACTAGGGACAGATTCGTAATTGAAAGATATGTGTCCATTGCATGCACGCCAACTGTCTAAGGGAAGTCTTAAGCGACATAGGTGTCCTATCGGGTAATATAAGTTAAGTAGTAACGTTCTCAATACTACTTCTCATATTACAAATGAGAATATAGACTTAAGAAAGTAAACGTATTAGGATGGGGTCTTAAAGGGCTAGGTGTCCGCCTCTGTGTTATAAGAGATCATAAGAATCCACCTTTAATAGGGCCATAAGTGATCGAGAATGCCACCTCGTTGGGTCTTCACTTAAAAACACTAATGGGAGATTGACTCGGATATCCACCCCATTGGTTAGAAACTTGGTGTTTGTTGTGTGTTGCGTAGACATACCCAGACATATGTAACTCGCATCACCTTGACATATTTCATTCACACAGAACTTTATGTTCTGGACCCTCTCGTCAACATATCCAATAGGTCAGTAGATGGGGTAAAAGCCATGGACGAAGTGATGATTGAAGCTGATAAAGAAAACGAAGTTGTTATGTTATTATTAGTAGTTATTGCTTTACTTCTTTTGAAAACTTGTGAGAACGAACTATTTGATATACCCATTGAACAAATGTAACTGTGGCTGTTGTATTTCTGTGATTTTTAAATAAATGGTACATCTTATTTCAGTATTATATTTTCTCTTTCCACTTTGCGACATTTCCATTTGAAGTATCTTTGTATATATATTATGTGAAAATGTAATCCTTACAGAAACCAACATTCCGTTTAGAATGGCTTTTAGTTTCGATGGGCCTTTTCTGGGTCAAAATTTAGGCCCATTCCGAGTGGGTTGCTATAGTTGTGATGCGAAAGACTTTTGAAGGAAAACGCTGAGCTCATAACCTTGTTCTGGATGTTGATCGAAGATAGGGACATACTAGTAAACTTTCTATACCAAATTTACAGTAGATATGAAACAGTGAATTTTTCGTTTTGAGGTAATCACGGTGGGGGCATGCTTAGGGATCTCCATAGAAGATGCTTAGATGAACGCGATGTTGACCACCACCTTGGCGATTGTTGGAACCTCCCACGAGTTACCTCTAGTCCCATAGAGCTACCATTAGACAAATTTAAGTTTAATAAGCATCGATTTGTATCTAAAACCTTTAAGAGATCCATTTTGTATGAACATGAGGATTGTATGTAGTGCATGTATTTTCTCGGTTCTAATGTAATAAATTGTCCTTCTTCTAATTACTTTAATATTATCTTCAGAATCTATCTTCTGCTACAAGTTTGCTTTTTAGGGATTTCCTAGGGGATTATGTTAGGTTGAAAAGAGAATACTGCGAGAAATCTTTTCTCTTAAGTCATCATTATTGGCGTGGTATTACTTCCTCAAAGACCTTGAGAATGTTTACACCCAATATCCTCGGATCAGTCTTGACTTCCTAGGCGAAGAAAAGGACATTTTCTAAGAGAAATCCGCACTTATCGGTCGAGACTGGCCCGAGGTTATGGCAGTCCTCCTGCCGAGATATGGGACTACCGCAAGTGTCCTCCGGTTAATTTACACAGCTGAGGAATTTGGAATTCCATTTTATTCCTCACCGACTCTTTCTACTAATGCTTTGAATAGAGTTAAGAGAGTTGCTTCCTACCTAAAAATTATACCAAGAACTTGTAATTGTGCTTTTTGCGAATTCAGTCATGGTCACATCTAAGTTATGATGTCGAAACTAAATTGTTTCTCCTATTGGAGACATACTCACTTCAAAAATTCTCTTGTAAATAAACATGTAGAATGTAGGGTACTTGATGTTACTATACTTCATATGTAATGATCTGCAGGAATAGTACCATAAATATAGTAGTGAATTGTAAAGATATCACTTGATGTTTGGTTATTGCCTTTGTTGAGAACATTCTCTCTCAGAAGCCTTATTGCATTGTCCTGTGCAAATTTAATACACATTGTTTTAATGTTAACCTTGATATATATTGATTCTTCTGTTTTCCGTGAGATAATGTTCATATGATAAATGTATGACAGGATAATGGGCGTACCAGAGATGACAACTCTATCTAATAAAAATTATCAAAGATCTTTCCTTTGTGGGTTATTTAGGAAAAGCATAACCTTTATCATAAGATTTTATAGGGAAAGCTTAAGATATCTACTCGAGCTCTTCTTTGAGCTTGTATTTCCGAGTAACGTGGTTATTTACACTACTCATTTTTTTGGAATAATGAGTAACGACTTGGTGTATATATAAGTTAAAAATATCCCGAAGCAAGATGGAAGATCATAATCTTCGCTTGAAGGCTTTCTAGGTAGTAGAACCAAGTCATTACTCTGAGTACCAGTAGTCGATCCTTTCCTCCAAGGTTAAGAATTAGACTCTTGTGACATTGATTAGGGTATTTATAAGATGTGACCAGGGTACTCTTTTTAATAATTAGAAATCTTGAACCATAACCTAGATTTTAGTAGTCAATAGAAGTTCAGGAACCACTTCTGATAACGACGGAAGCTGTGACACCCCACGTCTGTTAATGTCACTCACTAAGGGAATGCATTAAGTTTCATGAAGCATTGTAGGTAAACAGACACAAAATAATTACAAGACAAATATAAATAAGATAGCAGCAGAAATTTCCAGTTTTTATTTCAATATAAAACATAATACCGTAGTTCACAATACCATAAGTCATAAAACCATTACAATAAAATACTTCTGTCTTGCATCATCAGAGTACATAGGTATTACAGAAAAACATTATTCCCTAATAAAAAAGAGTAAGCCATAGTAGAGACAAAGACTTGAGCCATACTCTAGAAGTAGCTTCCAGCAAGATAATATCCAAGTCCTGACTAAGCCTGCGTGTTTCCTCCCTGAGAACCTGGGGAGGTAAATGGAAGAGAGAGGGAAAATAAAGGGGTTAGACATAAATTCTGGCGAGTCTAGCTAAATAAAGGTGAAAATGACAGGCATAAAGCGGGTAAGAGAGGTCACTATATAAATGGAAGTTGTGACAAGGCAGATAAGGTAAGGTGTACACATACTTCACCAATGACTATTCTGCACTATTACTAGTATAACTAAAGTTAGATGATCCCTTCCACAATAAGTTGGTATACATAGGGTATACGTCTGAGTGTGCCATAACCATTACCCTAATTGATCGGCTCCGTATTCCGTAGATACCCAGTGTTGGCCCCACAGTAGGGGGTATCACTTCCTAAAGTGGAAACCCAAGAGGTGCACAACCATATCTAATGGTGTCACGGCCGACTTAGCCCCCTCTGCCCGGCCCATGCACGCACATGTCCCCGGTCGGCTACCGCCGTCCACACCGTTCGTCCCGTTTGGGTCTCTTACAATCAATCAGTAAGCGTGCCCTTATCTCCGCCTAGTACGGAGTTCTTTATTTGACACCAACTCCATATTACTGATTGAATTGGGTCCCACACAATATTGTACAAGCTCTCCCCTTTGTCTTGTCTCCCCACTAGGTTTTTCACTGACTATGTATACCCCTAGGTGTCTTTAATTACATAGTCCTATACCAGTTTGCTTACCCTAAAGGGTGTCTTTAATTACATAACTTCATTCTATTTTCCACTGGCTATGTATACCATCAGGTGTCTTTAATTACATAACCTTATTGGGTTAAGTTTGTGGGCCTATATATCTATATATTACCCACCCCTTCTAATTTACTTAACCCACCCACTACTCATCCAGTTTTACTTAACCGTAACTTAAGTTCATAGTCATACAATCTTTACGAATTAAATTAGGTTAAGTAGTCCAATTCTATTACCATGTCCAATTATGGTTTCATACTGGGTTAGACCTCCCATATTAGGCTTGCAACATATGGATGCCGGATATGCCGGTCGGGTCCGGGAAGTCTTATTCCATAGTTGGGTCTAACCTCATGTCTTAGCCCGATTCGTATTTACGTACTTAGACCTCCCACATTAGGTTCAACATTAGTGGCTGCTGGATATGCCGGTCGGGTCCGGGCAGACTTCCACCACTAACGTAACCTAACCTCATGTCATAAGTACAATTACAGTTCCTAATTGTAATTACTAACATTCCATTTTTAATTAATTAACCAATTAATTAATCCTTTAAATTACATATCCATAAATGGTCGTATTCAAATAAGCCATTTTTACCCAAATTTACCTATGTCATTATAGATGATTATTTCTATGTTTCCCTTTTTGAATTATATGTCCAACTTATATAAACATTATATAAATTATGCCAATTATAAATCCCCTTTTTTCCCATTTCCTAACTAACATGATCGCATGTATTTTGGCATCATCGAGGCTACAAAGCAGCCTCACCATAACAATAAAAGGGGAGTGACAAAGGTGACAGTTTCAACACAGTTTTGGCATAAGCATGACAACAAGGTGAATGGACATGTAATCATCATAACAGGGTGAACATAGAGCTGATGAACTTGTGGCAACTACAATGTCAGAGTCAACAAAACATGGTCTAAACTTGTCATTTAGATGTCTAACAAAATTAGGGTGACATAGTAGCATGATTAGATCTAAAAGGGTGGCATCACAAGTCAAGTTTACAACATATCGTGATTACTACAACATAAAAGGTGAAAGGTGATTAGCATAAAGGGTTAGATCTAAATTAACAAGTTCGCATTTCCTACAATATAGTTGCAAGTCATGATCTACATAGTCAGCATAGTAGAATGTCCATAATCATATTGGATCGAGGGATAATGACATAATAAACTTGCATAAGTTCATGATTCACAACATATACCCAATTCGTACTCTATCATAATTCACATTTATCGATTTAAACCTAAAAGTGACTAGAAACTCATAGCGTTAGGTTCAGAAAATTTAGAGAGAGAGAGAGATCTGAATTCTGAATAGCTAAACTGATTGTAGTAGACTTTGATTTTGTTTCAATTTGCAACCCGATAGCATGTGGCCTCTATGATCTCCAATGGAGAAAATAAGAGAATAGGGGACCATATTTATAGCCTAGAACCAATGAACCAGACCCAGAATCAAGTCCAGGTACATAAAACGAATTCTACCCAGATCTGTCCGGGGGGGGCGGGGGGTCGACACCCCTATAGGGGGGTCGACACCCATGTCGACACCCCCTGGGGGGGTCGACACCCATGAGCGGGAATTTTCCTACTCAGCTCGCTTTGGCCCGATTTTGATTTTTGAATTGTTTTTGAAAGTTCTGGAATTTATATATATATATATATATCTTGTGCGCAAACAAACTTCGAACCCTCATAACTTTTTCATACGGTGTCCATTTTACGCAAACCAAATGTCCATTCTGACCAGAATTTCCAGATGGATGCAATGGCATAGTCCATTCCCTCTAATTCCGAATGTTAAATTAATTATTATTTAATTTATCCTCTTTTAATGTCGTTAAAATTTGGGGTGTTACATTCTCCCCTACTCAAAGTATTTTGTCCCCGAAATCTCTAAGTTGGGAAGAATGCATATCCTGTCATCCATCTACTCATCCAACATCCATTGTCCTTAAAAGCCTCTAATGCTTATATGAATATATGCAGAAGTGTGTGTATATGTCCCAACACTAATGCGAAAATCAGGCGGTCTACTGATTCAGTTGACCTCCTTAATGTAATGTATGTTAGTGCCATGAATCTAACATGTATGCAAATAAACCTATTACATCATATAAGTTCTCTATGTGTGCACACACATTTGTCCAAATGCAACATCCATATACTAACTCATCCATTTCTATCCATAAAAGAAAATGCACACACATCCATATGCAGTATGAAAGTGATTGAGTCGATCTAGTGCCTAATGTGTGTGTACATGCGTCCATAGGCAACCACTAGGAAACACTTGCATCCACTAGCATCCATCAAACATAACATGTTTCAAACACATATTTTCATCCATAGGACTCCTATCTAAAGGTCGAAAATACTGTGAATAAGATATACTCAAATGATAGAAACAAATACTGATAAAGCTTTTGGAAAAGGAGTTAAGAACATACGCTCGAAGAGAAAAGGGTACGAAGCACGAATCTTATCTTCGGTTTCCCAAGTCGCATCCTCTAGGTTATCTCCCCATTGAACCTTTGGCAACTTGATCTCTTTATTGCGTAGATTCTTAACTTCTGATCCCAGAATACGGGAAGGAACTCGCCTGATTGTTGCCTCCCGTTCCACCTCTACCTCTTCTAATATACTCGGCTCAACAACTTCCGCGATGGTCATGCAAGCACTTCCGCAGATGAGGAACATGGAAAACATCATGAACGCCAGATAGATTTTCAGGAAGCTTTACTCTATAGGCCATTTGGCCAATCCTTTCGGTTATGGGAAATGGTCCCACAAACCTAGGTGCTAACTTCCCTACTGCTCCGAAGCAGACCACATTCCTCAGAGGTGGTACTTTGATAAAAACCAAGTCTCCCACTTCGAATTCGATGTCAACCTTCTCTTGTCTACATATGATTTCTGCCTATCTTGAGTGGTCTTCATCCGCCTTCGAATAAGGTCAATCTTTTCGGACGTTTCTCTAACCATATCTGGTCCAAGTAATAATCTTTTTGTAGATTCCCACTAACAAGTCGGTGATCTACAAGGGCGCTCGTACAATGCTTCGAATGGTGCCATGCCAATGCTGGCCTGATAGCTGTTATTATAGGCAAACTCCACCAAAGGAAGATGCTCTTCCCAAGTCCCTCCGAAGTCAAGAATACAAAGTCTCAAAAGATCTTCAAGAATCCTGTTCACCCTCTCCATCTGCCCATCGATCTAAGGATGATAAGTGGTGCTTAAGAGCAACTGTGTACCTAATGCCTCTTACAAACTTCTCCAAAACTCGCTGGTAAAGATGGGGTCGCGATCGCTTACTATGCTGGAAGGTACTCCATGGAGGCGAACTATCCCACGAACATAAATCACTGCCAACCACGATGTCGTCCGTTTGCTCTTGGCTAGAATAAAGTGAGCGCTCTTAGCGAGTCTATCTACTACGTCCCAAACACTAGTATTGCCTTTCTTCGATCTTGGCAACCCATCTATGAAATCCATCGAGACACTCTCCCATTTCCATTGCGGCACTTCCAACGGATGAAGCAATCCGCCGGGCTTCTTTTGCTCAGCCTTGACTTGCTGACAAACCAAACATTGAGAAACAAATTTAGCCACATCCTTCTTCATCCCAGCCCAAAAGAAAACTATTTTCATGTCTCTATACATCTTGTCGCCGCCTGGATGAATAGTCATCTTAGAATGGTAGGCTTCTTCTAGGACTGCCTTTATCAAGCTTCCAATCTGAGGAACACAAAGCCTTCCATCTATTCGCAACCACCCCTTTTCATCTATGGCATATATACTGAAGTGACTAGAAGTCTCCACTCTTCTGAGCTTATCCATAATGTCTAGAATCTGTGGGTCACCATGTTGCGAAGCTCCTATCTGCTCCCCAAGAGTCGCTCGTATCTCCAAGGATGCAAATAAATCAGGCAAAACTTCGATGGGGGGTCTAAAATCAAAAGCTGATATGAACACCAAGTTCTCTCTTTCCACAAATAAAGGGCACAAAGCCATCTTCTGCTTACTTTGTGCATCTGCAACCACATTACCCTTGTCAGGGGTATAAGAAATCTCAAAATCGTATGAAGCTAAGAATTCCATCCACCGTTGTTGCCTTAAGTTTAGATCCTTCTGAGAGAATAGGTACTTGAGAGATTTGTGATCGATGTACATCTCTAATCTTTCTCCCAGTAAATAATGACGCCACGTCTTCAATGTAAATACTATGGCAGCTAGTTCAAGATCATGGGTGGGGTAGTTCTTTTCATGAACTCTCAATTTCCTACCCCCATAACATATTACTTTCTCTTCTTGCATCAACACTGCACCAAGCCCTGTACCGCATGCATCAGTGTAAACAGTAAACACTTTACTTCCATTGGGCAAGGTTAAGACTACGGCTGTTGTCAGAGCCCTTTTCAGCCATTGGAAAGAAACATCATAGTCTATATCCCATGAAAACACCAAATTCTTCTTTGTCAGCCTAGTGAGAGGGGCTGATATCTTCGCGAAGTCCTTAATGAACTTCCTATAGTAATCTGCCAACCCAAGAAAGCTTCTCACCTCGGTTGCGTTTTTAGGAATATGCCAATCTTGCACTGCAACCACCTTCGTGGAATCTACAGTTATCCTTTCTTTGGAGACTACATGCCCCAAGAATCTTACCTCCTTTCTCCAGAAATGGCATTTGGAGAACTTTGCTTTTAGCTGGTGGTCACGGAGAGTATTCAAAACTTCCCTCAAATGTTGGGCATGCTCTTCTTCATTCATGGAGAAGGTCAAATTATCATCAACGAAGACTACGACGAATTTGTTTAGGAATTCCTGAAACACCCTACTCATCAAATCAACAAAATAGGCGGGTGCATTTGTTAGCCCAAAAGGCATCACTGGCCATTCAAAGAAACCGTCTGGAGTGCTGAAAGCAATCTTATCTATGCTATCCTCAGCCATTATCAATTGATGGAACCCTGTAGCCATGTCCAACTGAGAAAATACCGAGGCACCAACGAGCTGATCAAATAAATCATCAATTCTTGGAAGCGGGTGCCTATTCTTTTTGGTGAGCTTATTTAATTATCCATAGTCAACACACAGACGAAGTGATCCATCTGCTTTAGTTGTGAATACTACTCGAGCACCCTATTCAGATATGCTTCGTCTGATGAACCCTTTCCCAAGTAGTTCCCCTACTTGCTACTCAACTCCCTCCTTTCCCTTGGAGCCATGTAGCGTACTGGTAATGCAACTAGCTTTGCATTGTCCACCAGATATGTGCGGAAGTCGATCTCGCGCTTTGGAGGTAAACCCTGTACCTTATTAAAAACATCCGAGTAATCCCGAACCACTGGAACAGATTGCAAGTCCTCTATGGGTGCATCTAAAGACTCTAGGAAGCTAAGCGTAACAGACCCTTGGGGGTCACAAGAAACTTCGAGGGTCCTCCCATGACAAGTTGGGAGACTGACAACCCTCCTTTCACAATCTAAAATGACTCCATATGTGGTAAGCCAATCCATTCCTAGAATCAACCCATAGCCCATAAACCCGAGCTCATACGCGCCGCATTCAAACTCGACGCCTAACATAGGTAATTTCAAACCCCTACAAATCATCGATAAATGAGCCGAACCACCAATGGGGTTTGAAAAAGCCATGGGATCTACTGCAATAGTAGTAACTAAGTGCAGAGATTCAACCACCGAAGTAGATATAAATGAGTGTGAAGCACCAGAATCAAAAAGTATTCTAACTGGATGGTTTGAAAGAGAAACTAAACTTTCTACGGAAATTTTTCTACCTCTTTCATGAGCACTAACGGCGAGAGCATGCACCTGCCCTCCAGAAGTTCCTGCCCTCTGACCCTCCCTGTTTCTTCGGGAACTCCTTAGAGAAGTGTCCGACCTGTCCATAATTAAAGCAATGGCCCTTCCTTCTCTTGCAGTCCTTGATCAAGTGACCTTCCTTCCCATAATTGAGACATTTCCTCTTATCCTTGCCTTTGACATCTTTCCATCCTTTCTTGGGCCACACCTTCCTGTTCTGCAATGTCCCCTCAGTCTTCGCTTCCTTCTTCTCTCCCTTGTCCTCTTCATGCATTAGGGCCATATCCACAAGCCTTTCAAAGGTGGCCCCTATAGGAATATGGGACATAGCAAGACCATGCAGAGGCTCATTCAGTCCTTTAGCAAATCGTAAAGCCTTTTTGTGCGGTGTATCCACCAACTCTAGTCCGAACCTTATCAGCTGGTTGAACTTGTTCACATACTCCTTCACCGTCAAGTTCCCTTGCTTGAGCGCTAAGAACCTCTCCATATGTATGCTTCGCTCAACTTGGGAAAGAAATTTCATCTCGAACCTCCATCTGAAATCTTCATAGGTTCCCACCAGACGTCCAGCCTGGGTGACTTCCCACCAAAATGAGGCTTCGTCTTTTAATAGCCAAGCAGCTAACTGAATCTTTCTTCGGTCCTCCACTTCAAAGATTATGAATAAGTCCTCGGTCTCCTTAAGCCAATTCCAAGCTTCCACAAATGTCTCATTCCCATGGAATGGCTTCCCTCCCATAGCACTGAAGTCCTTACAGATTTTGGCGAAGTTATCTGCTCTTGGAGGGGGAGGAGGCAGAGGAATGACTGGGGCAACAAGAGGAGGAGCGTCTCTCTGTCCTTCAGCAGGCGTTGTGGCCTCCAAATATCTCTGGAACCATCCAGGTATCATGACGCCCTCTGAGATATTAGGAATGTTTTGATCCCCAGACATGCGGAAAAAGGGGAAAGGAAATTTTTTAGATAAAGGACCGAAGGATATTACATATGGCTTCTTGGGGAATATTTTCAAAACAGACTTTTCTTTTTGAAAGTACTTTCTTTTAAAACCTTTTTGAAAAATATTTTTCAAAACTTTTATCTAATTTGGTAGCCTTCAGCTCTGATACTAAGTGTGACACCCCACGTCCGTTAATGTCACTCACTAAGGGATTGCATTAAGTTTCATGAAGCGTTGTAGGTAAACAGACACAGAATAATTACAAGACAGATATAAATAAGATAGCAATGGAAATTTCAAATTTTTATTTCAACATAAAACATAACACCATATTACAACAAAATACTTCTGTCTTACATCATCAGAGTACATAGGTATTAAAGAAAAACATTATTCCCCAATAAAAAAGAGTAAGCCATAGTGGAGACAAAGACTTGAGCCATACTCCAGAAGTAGCTTCCAACAAGATAATATGTAAGCCCTGACTAAGCATGGGTGTTTCCTCCCTGAGAAGCTGGGAGGAAACGGAAGAGAGAGGGAAAAATAAAAGGGGTCAGACATAAAGTCTAGAGAGTCTAGTTACTTTTAGCCAGTAAATAAATAAAGGTGAACATGACAGGCATAAAGTGGTAAGAGAGGTCACTATATAAATGGCAGATGTGACAAGGCATATAAGGTAAGGTGTACACATACTTCACTACTGACTACTCTGCACTATTACTAGTATAACTAAAGTTAGATGATCCCTTCCACAATAAGTTGGTAGACTTAAGGTATATGTCCGAGTGTACCCTAACCATTACCCTAATCGATCGACTCCCTATTCCGTAGATACCCTGTGCTGGCCCCACAATAGGAGGTATCCCTTCCTAAAGTGGCAACCCAAGAGGTGCACAACCATATCTACTAGTGTCACAGTCATCTTAGCCCCCTCTGCCCGGCCCATGCACGCACATGTCCCCAGTCGGTTTGCGCCGTCCACACCGTTTGTCCCGTTTGGATCTCTTACAATCAATTAGTAAGCGTGCCCTTATCTCCGCCTAGTACGGAGTTCTTTATTTGATACCTACTCCGGGTTACAAATTGAAATGGGTCCCACACAATATGGTACAAGCTCTCCCCTGTGTCTTGTATCCCCACTAGGTTTTTTACTGACTATGTATACCCCTACGTATCTTTAATTACATAGTTCTATACCAGTTATGCTTACCCTAAAGAGTGTATTTAATTACATAACTTTATTCTATTTTCCACTGGCTATGTATACCATCAGGTGTCTTTAATTACATTACCTTATTGGGTTAAGTTTGTGGGCCTATATATCTATATATTACCCACCCCTTCTAATTTACTTAACACACCCACTACTCATCCAGTTTTACTTAACCCTAACTTAAGTTCATAGTCATACAATCTTTATGAATTAAATTAGGTTAAGTAGTCCAATTCTATTACCATGTCCAATTATGGTTACATACTGGGTTAGACCTCCCACATTAGGCCTGCAACAAGTGGATGCTGGATATGCTGGTCGGGCCCGGGCAGTCTTATTCCACATTTGGGCCTAACCTCGTGTCTTAGCCTGATTCGTATTTACGTACATAGACCTCCCACATTAGGTTCAACATTAGTGGTGTTGGATATGCCAATCGGGTCCGGGCAGACTTCCAACACTAACGTAACCTAACCTCGTGTCATAAGTACAACTACAATTCCTAATTGTAGTTACTAACATTCCATTTATAATTAATTTACCAATTAATTAATCCTTTCCTCTTATAGGTGTCAATACCTATTTTACAACAATAATTTGAATTACATATCCATAAATGGTCATATCCAAGTTATGCCATTTTTACCCAAATTTACCTATGTCATCATACGTGATTATTTCTATGTTTCCCTATTTGAATTATATGTCCAACTTATATTAACACTATATAACTTATGCCAATTATAAATCCCCTTTTTCCCCGTTTCCTAACTAACATGATCGCTTGTATTTTGGCGTCATCGAGGCTACAAAGTAGCCTCGCCATAACAATAAAAAGGGAGTTACAAAGGTGATAGTTTCAGCACATTTTTGGCATAAGCATGACAACAAGGTGAATGGATATGTAATCATCGTAACAGGGTGAACACAGAGCTAATGAACTTATGGCAACTACAATGTCAAAGTCAACATAACATGGTCTAAACTTTCCATTTAGATGTCTAACAAAATTAGGGTGACATAGTAGCATGATTAGATCTAAAAGGGTTGCATTACATGTCAAGTTTACAACATATCGTGATTACTACAACATAAAAGGTGAAAGGTGATTAGCATAAAGGATTAGGTCTAAATTAACAAGTTCGAATTTCCCACAATATAGTTACAAGTCAAGATCTACATAGTCAGCATAGTAGAATGTCCATAATCATGTTGGATCTAGGGATAATGACATAACAAACTTGCATAAGTTCATGATTCACAACATATATGTAACAACCCCGAATTTTGGAGCCAATTTAAAATTTATTTTAAGTGATTTTAATGAGTTTTGATATTTATAATAATCTATTTTAAATAATAATGATCACAAATTTGGTTCAAATCAAAGTTAGAATGAATAAATTAATTTTAATTATAAAAAGAGCTAGAAATAGCGCGGTAGTTTGAAAAGTCAAACTTGAACTTTGACTGACCGTACAGGATGCAAAATTTAACGGATTTTAGTGAAACCAAAAATATTAGAATCTATTTAAAAATATCTTTCCAACGAATCCGAAAAATCGAAATTTCATAGCGGAAATCAAAAGTTATGGCCAATTCAATTTTTAGAAAGGTCGCTGGGTAATTTGCATAGGACAAAAATGCTACTTTTTGCATATAAAGGAATTTCGACTCGAAACCACTTCCGTTGAGTTCGAAATGATGTTTCTGCATTGAAAAACAGTAAACACTTATATATTTCGAGTTTCAAAAATTATTTGTTTTAAAAATGTATTTTTAATATTAAATATACTGGCCTTAAAAATAGTCATTTTTCAAACAGTCTCAGAATTCAACGAAATATATTTTGTTGGATTCGTATCATCAAAACAAAGCTAAAAATGATTTTTTGGTAATTTTTAGAATTAAAATATAATTATAATTGATTTTTCAGTGTAAACGGGCAAATTTTTTTTACTTTAAAAATTCATTAAAAATTCATACGGGCTCAGAATCGAACGAAATTAATTTTCATAGGTCCACAGCATCAAAAAATAGCTAAATATATTTTTCGAGAATTTTTGAAGTTAATTTGTGACCTCGGTGAATTTTTCACGTACGGTACACATTAAAATATTTATAAAATAATGTAATTATTCCGAAACTCATAACAGGCCTCGGAATTGGACCCCGGGACATAGCCCATTGCGTTCAGAAGGTGTCAAAACCTTAAGAATGACAGTAAGCAGGCCTAAATCGGGGTTCGGACCAAACGGGCTTAAGCGGGCTAATTAAATAATAATTAATTTACCCTAATATTATAATATTATATAAAGGTCGGGCCTCCTTCATCTTATCCCTGCGTATGTTGTAGCCGCCGAACCCATAGAAGCTCCAAACTTTGAGCTTCGATTTCTCTTCCATTTTTTGACGAAATTTAGCGTGTGAGTACTCATTTCGAAGCTCTTCCCTAGCTCTTCGATCTCCGACAAGTCTCGCCCCTCCCCGTGCGACGTAGCGCCGCCACCAAGGCCAAGAAGCCGCCGCCGTTCGCGCCCCCTGGGCCCCACACGCCGCCGCCGAACGCCACCCCCCTCTGGCCGATCAAAGCCCTCTCCGGGCCGGTCTTTCTCCAACAAACGGGTCGTCGTTTCATCAACTACAACTCCAGCAAATTGGATTTGAATTTTTGAACAAAAGTGGGTTTTAAGGTATGAACTATTTCAGATTTCCCCACGCTTTTAAGCGTTGCTGCAGCAGTTGTTAAAAATCTGTATATTTAAAAACGTTGATAACTAATGCGTATGAACCCCGAATCTGAAAATTTCAGATCCGTTAGGACCGTGACGACGAGTGGGATCTGCTGTGATTGACTGGAACATTCTGAACATTTCTTGGATTTATTATAATTCTATCCAAACAAGGTGAGAGTTCTTTTATTTAAAATTTAATAAAATTAAACTATCCCAGTACGATGAATGATTCAGATCTATTTGTGATGCTTTGTTCTATGATTGAGTAGTTAGGATGTATCCCTTTGATGTCATGTTTATACGATGTCATGTTACCACTGTCATGTTATCACTTTGTATTGATTTAATTTATCATCGAAGAAATTGATTATCGTTATCACATGTTATAGCTTGTTTCAGGATTTGAATTGATCAAATTTATAGAATGAAAATGTTCATCGTAGGAAAATGACATTTATGTTAGAAAAAACAAAATACATCGTATGATTCTTTAACATTTATTTCTAATGTTAATGTTAAAAAGAAAACACACCGTATGGTTTATTAACATTCATTGTATGTAAATTTATCATTATTTTTAATGTTAATAAATAGGGAATGCATTGTATGTGAATTTATCATTATTTTTAATGTTAATAAAAAGGAATTGAACCGTATGCAAGATTAACATTATTTATAATGTTAAACAAAAGAGAATTTACCTCGTAAGAAAAATGTACATTATGTATAAATGTATATGAAAAGGAAAGATTGATTTACATTATTCTAAGGTAAATATTAAAAGAGAAGGGACCATATGATTTATTAACATTATTTTAAAGTTATATAAAAAGAAAATATTGTTTAACATTATTTTTGATATTGATTAAAAAGGAAGATTGCACCGTATGTATTAACACACTTTTATTAATGTATTTATAAAAAGAGAAATTTACATTGTAAGAGAAATTGGCATTAACATTTATTTATAATGTTAATATTAGAGTATTTTCACCACATGATAAGATGTACACTTTTATTTGTAAAAGTAAGTTGGCATTTTCACTGTATGATAAGATTTACTTTTTATTTGTAAAATAAGGTAGGAATTCACCGCATGACAAGGTTTACTCTTTATTTTGTAAATATAAAGTAGGAAAAGTTTACATTATCATTAATGTAAATATAATTGGAATTTTAAAAGTAGGAAAAGTTTACATTATCATTAATGTAAATATAATTGGAATTTTCAAAGTCGGAAAAGTTTACATTATCATTAATGTAAATATAATTGGAATTTTCAAAGTAGGAAAAGTTTACATTATCATTAATGTAAATATAATTGGAATTTTCAAAGTAGGAAAAGTTTACATTATCATTAATGTAAATATAATTGGAATTTTCAAAGTAGGAAAAGTTTACATTGTCATTAATGTAAAGATAATTGGAATTTTCAAAGTAGGAAAAAGTTTTACATTATTATTAATGTAGGCATAATAGAAATTTTCACAATGGTAAGTTAACATTATTTTATAATGTCAACATAAAAGAGAATTGATCGTAGGTATTAACATTATTTTATAATGTCAACATAAGAGAGGATTAACCGTAGGTATTAACATTTATTTTTCATGTTAATATTAAGTGAATTACTTCGTAGGAAAATTACATTGCTTCATATAATGCAAATAAATAAAAGAGGAGAATTAACAGTAGGATTGATTTACATTATTCTTAATGTAAAAAAAAAAAAAAGAGAATTTAACTGTAGGATAGCATTAACATTATTTTCAATGTTGATATAAATGAATTTAACCGTAGGTACAGGTTTACATTTTATTCAATGTCAATAAAATAAGTGCGTGATATGTTATGTATGAATGAATTTACATTGTATAAAATAAATAATATTTTTATATGTTATTTATGAATGAATTTAGACCGCGTGAAATAAATTACATTTTTACATGTAATTTATGAATGAATTTTCATCGTATGAAATAAATTACATATTATTATGTAAATTATGAATGAATTTAACCCGCATGAGTGTGATTTCATTTTATTCTATGAAATAAATGTATGGATTTACATTATAAACAAAGATTACATTTTTATAATGTAAATAAAAAGTAGGATTTACATTGTAAAAGAAATTTATATTTTTATATGTAATTAAGAATGATGAATTATAAATTACCTTTTTCATGTAAGAATGGAATTAAAAGAAGGAATTGGACGAGGAAATATAATTTACATTTTACCGTAAATTAAAAGAAATTAAAGGAATTAAAAAGGAAGAATTCATCATTCAAGTATGATTTACATTTTCCTGTATAAAAAGGGATGAAAGGGTATAGAATGAGAATATTCAATAGAATAAAGAGTTAAACGGTTTATGTTTATATGTAAAAATAATTAAAATTAAACGAATCGAGCGCGGTAGTTCGCTTTTTTAAATTATATCTTTAAATGACTATACAAGAAGATCCGACCGTCGGATTTTCTTGAAACTGAAACCGTTAGGACCGTGTTGGAAAAATCTTTCCAATGATATATAATACGTCAAAATCCAACGGTTAGATTTTGAGATATGTGAAAATCAAAATTGGTTGAAAAACAGCGCCAAAATCGCCATTTGACCTGAATCGTCGTTGATTAAAGATTTAATTATTTTTAATTAAATAAAATAGGAAATAATCGTTATAAATTAGAAATAACGATAAGGAAGAGTTTTCAATATATTTACATATATATATATATATATATATATATATATATATATATATATATATACGAAGATTATTTGGGAAAACCGAGTTAATCTCATTCCAAATAATCAAACGACGATGAGAATTGAAGAAGAAGACGACTAATGAAGACCGTCAATCTTCCCCTCAGGAGGACAGCGATTGAGACTTTGAATTGATTTGCTCCCAAGTCAAGGTCATGGTCGTCGTCCGAACGAACATGTTGATTGAACGGATTTGGCTTTCGCGCAGACCCAGAGCATAAGCTTATAAATGGATTGTGTGTCTGACATCGTACTTCATTATATATCATGCTATTAATCTTCTGTCGAATGTATGGATGTTTGGTGGCGGAGAATTTATTCTCTTGCTTAACACCCGTTCATATATTTCGGCAAAGGATTGGTAGTGTGATATGGAGTGATGATGTGGCATGCTAAGATGCATATGATCAAGGCTTTGTTGAAAAGCAGGCCTTGAGGGATGATCAAAGCATAACCTGTTTAGGTATAGCTTTGTGTATGACGTGACTTCACGAGCCTCACACACCGGCGGAGTCTAAAACGGGAGAAGAGAAAGCAGGGAGAGCAGCACGTTTCTTTCTAGATAGAGTGGTGTGAGTGACCTACCAGCCCTGACATTTTACTTATGTGGATGATGGAATGAGGCGCCTCGGATAGGTCCTATAGGACCGGGGAACGTATGCTTAAGAATTGCCAATCCTCTAAGCTGTATTTGATAATCGGCCCTGCCATTTCCAAGGGTTAACTGCGGGTAATCCTGAGGCATTAAGTGTCTCGAATCGGTAAGGAGCTCCTCCCTAGCCTTGACTCATGATGGAAACCAATTTCCAATACGCGCCATTCGGTTTTGATTGTATTACTAGTACGGAGGCATAGCATATGGTACCTATGCTTCCTAGGATTGATACATTATGATTGAAATTGTTTTTAAAACATATACACACTAATAATAATATCAAACTCGTATTTGCCGTATTTATCATGTTTGATCATCATAAGGTAAAACTCTATCCTCTGGTGTGCGTTGCATTGTGTGATGGGACCTGAGTCTTATGGTGATTTCATTTTTCTAAAAAGCATTGCGTTGTTTTACGATTTACTTTAAGTTATGCACGGCAATCCATTATAGTAAACCCGTTCCGCATTAGCGGCGTGGTCTTTGGATTTGCCCTATTAATAGTGATTTATTAGTTAAGAATTCTCACACCAGTCCCATGACTGACCCGTTGTTTGTTTCCACCTTTTTGCAAACTCAGGTGCCCTCTTTCCACACGGGCAGTCGAGCAGTGTCTACAGGTTTATCTTTTTAGCAGGATCCTGGATTGAAGCTTAAAGTCGTGTCCAGAACATTGGAAGCCTTCCGCTGCCTTAGTTATTTTATTTCCGCTGCACTGTATTAAATTTATCGTAAAATTTTCTTCCGCTGTATTTTAAATTTCGATGCACTCTGATATATTCTGTACTCTGATGTTATATTATCATGATGTAAGTCTGCTGTTATTGTTCTGATGTGTTGTATTCCCAAAGTTAACGTGTGCGGATTTTGAACGGTCCTGATCGATTTTGCGATCGATTAAGGTCGGGCGAAACCCGTGTCGTTACAGTTGGTATCAGAGCTTTGGTTAGCTCAAATCTTTGGGGTACAACTCATTAGAACTGAACAAAAGACTCATCAGAGATTGGATTAGTAACATCCAATAAGAATACTCATTAGAGATAGGATCAACAGTATCCTAGAATGAGAAAACTCATTAGAGATGGGGTTAGTAATGCCCTAGAATGAGTTGAGAGTAGCAAGCCTATAATATACGTTTTTGTGATTAATTATACTCTATTTTGGAAAATATGATTTCGAATATACAAAAAGTTATATATTTGAAAGTTAATCAACTAATGAAATTATTTAAACCAATGGAGAAAATATATAGAAGATATATATAAATTAGTTAGTTAATTAATCAACTTTTAGCTTCGTCCCTTTTCGAGGACGAAAAGTTTTTAAGTGGGGGAGACTGTAACAACCCTGAATTTTGGAGCCAATTTAAAATTTATTTTAAGTGATTTTAATGAGTTTTGATATTTAGAATAATCTATTTTAAATAATAATGACCACAAATTTGGTTCAAATCGAAGTTAGAATGAATAAATTAATTTTAATTATAAAAAGAGCTAGAAATAGCGCGGTAGTTTGAAAAGTCAAACTTGAACTTTGACTGGCCGTACAGGATGCAAAATTTAATGGATTTTAGTGAAACCAAAAATATTAGAATCTATTTAAAAATATCTTTCCAACGAATCCGAAAAATCAAAATTTCATAGCGGAAATCAAAAGTTATGGCCAATTCAATTTTTAGAAAGGTCGCTAGGTAATTTGCATAGGACAAAAATGCTACTTTTTGCATATAAAGGAATTTCGACTTGAAACCACTTCCATTGAGTTCGAAATGATGTTTCTGCATTGAAAAACAGTAAACACTTATATATTTCGAGTTTCGAAAATTATTTGTTTTAAAAATGTATTTTTAATATTAAATATACTGGCCTTAAAAATAGTCATTTTACAAACAGTCTCAGAATTCAACGAAATAAATTTTGTTGGATTCGTATCATCAAAACAAAGCTAAAAATGATTTTTTGGTAATTTTTAGAATTAAAATATAATTATAATTGATTTTTCAGTGTAAACGGGCAAATTTTTTTTACTTTAAAAATTCATACGGGCTCAGAATCGAACGAAATTAATTTTCATAGGTCCACAGCATCAAAACATAGCTAAATATATTTTTCGAGAATTTTTGAAGTTAATTTGTGACCTCGGTGAATTTTTCACGTACGGTACACATTAAAATATTAATAAAATAATGTAATTATTCCAAAACTCATAACAGGCCTCGGAATTGGACCCCGGCACATAGCCCATTGCGTTCAGAAGGTGTCAAAACCTTAAGAACGACAGTAAGCAGGCCTAAATCGGGGTTCGGACCAAAACGGGCTTAAGCGGGCTAATTAAATAATAATTAATTTACCCTAATATTATAATATTATATAAAGGTCGGGCCTCCTTCATCTTCTTCCTCCGTATGTTGTAGCCGCCGAACCCATAGAAGCTCCAAACTTTGAGCTTCGATTTCTCTTCCATTTTTTGACGAAATTTAGCGTGTGAGTACTCATTTCGAAGCTCTTCCCGAGCTCTTCGATCTCCGACAAGTCTCGCCCCTCCGCGTGCACCGTAGCGCCGCCACCAAGGCCAAGAAGCCGCCGCCGTTCGCGCCCGCTGGGCCCCACACGCCACCGCCGAACGCCACCCCCCTCTGGTCGATCAAAGCCCTCTCCGGGTCGGTCCTTCTCCAACAAACGGCTCGTCGTTTCATCAACTACAACTCCAGCAAATCGGATTTGAATTTTTGAACAAAAGTGGGTTTTAAGGTATGAACTATTTCAGATTTCCCCACGCTTTTAAGCGTTGCTGCAGCAGTTGTTAAAAATCTGTATATTTAAAAACGTTGATAACTAATGCGTATGAACCCCGAATCTGAAAATTTCAGATCCGTTAGGACCATGACGACGAGTGGGATCTGCTGTGATTGACTGGAACATTCTGAACATTTCTTGGATTTATTATAATTCTATCCAAACAAGGTGAGAGTTCTTTTATTTAAAATTTAATAAAATTAAACTATCCCGGTACGATGAATGATTCAGATCTATTTGTGATGCTTTGTTCTATGATTGAGTAGTTAGGATGTATCCCTTTGATGTCATGTTTATACGATGTCATGTTACCACTGTCATGTTATCACTTTGTATTGATTTAATTTATCATCGAAGAAATTGATTATCGCTATCACATGTTATAGCTTGTTTCAGGATTTGAATTGATCAAATTTATAGAATGAAAATGTTCATCGTAGGAAAATGACATTTATGTTAGAAAAAAAAATACATCGTATGATTCTTTAACATTTATTTCTAATGTTAATGTTAAAAAGAAAACACACCGTATGGTTTATTAACATTCATTGTATGTAAATTTATCATTATTTTTAATGTTAATAAATAGGAAATGCATTGTATGTAAATTTATCATTATTTTTAACGTTAATAAATAGGAAATGCATTGTATGTAAATTTATCATTATTTTTAATGTTAATAAATGGGAAATGCATTGTATGTAAATTTATCATTATTTTTAATGTTAATAAATGGGAAATGCATTGTATGTAAATTTATCATTATTTTTAAGGTTAATAAATAGAAAATGCATTGTATGTAAATTTAACATTATTTTTAAGGTTAATAAATAGAAAATGCATTGTATGTAAATTTAACATTATTTTTAAGGTTAATAAATAGGAAATGCATTGTATGTAAATTTAACATTATTTTTAATGTTAATAAAAAGGAATTGAACCGTATGCAAGATTAACATTATTTATAATGTTAAACAAAAGAGAATTTACCTCGTAAGAAAAATGTACATTATGTATAAATGTATATGAAAAGGAAAGATTGATTTACATTATTCCAAGGTAAATATTAAAAGAGAAGGGACCATATGATTTATTAACATTATTTTAATGTTATATAAAAAGAAAAGATTGTTTAACATTATTTTTGATATTGATTAAAAAGGAAGATTGCACCGTATGTATTAACACACTTTTATTAATGTATTTATAAAAAGAGAAATTTACATTGTAAGAGAAATTGGCATTAACATTTATTTATAATGTTAATATTAGAGTATTTTCACCACAAGATAAGATGTACACTTTTATTTGTAAAAGTAAGTTGGCATTTTCATTGTATGATAAGATTTACTTTTTATTTGTAAAATAAGGTAGGAATTCATCGCATGACAAAGTTTACTCTTTATTTTGTAAATATAAAGTAGGAAAAGTTTACATTATCATTAATGTAAATATAATTGGAATTTTCAAAGTAGGAAAAGTTTACATTATCATTAATGTAAATATAATTGGAATTTTCAAAGTAGGAAAAGTTTACATTATCATTAATGTAAATATAATTGGAATTTTCAAAGTAGGAAAAGTTTACATTATCATTAATGTAAATATAATTGGAATTTTCAAAGTAGGAAAAGTTTACATTGTCATTAATGTAAAGATAATTGGAATTTTCAAAGTAGGAAAAAGTTTTACATTATTATTAATGTAGGCATAATAGAAATTTTCACAATGGTAAGTTAACATTATTTTATAATGTCAACATAAAAGAGAATTGACCGTAGGTATTAACATTATTTTATAATGTCAACATAAAAGAGGATTAACCGTAGGTATTAACATTTATTTTTCATGTTAATATTAAGTGAATTACTTCGTAGGAAAATTACATTGTTTCATATAATGCAAATAAATAAAAGAGGAGAATTAACAGTAGGATTGATTTACATTATTCTTAATGTAAAAAAAAAAGAGAGAGAATTTAACTGTAGGATAGCATTAACATTATTTTCAATGTTGATATAAATGAATTTAACCGTAGGTACAGGTTTACATTTTATTCAATGTCAATAAAATAAGAGCGTGATATGTTATGTATGAATGAATTTACATTGTATGAAATAAATAATATTTTTATATGTTATTTATGAATGAATTTAGACCGTGTGAAATAAATTACATTTTTACATGTAATTTATGAATGAATTTTCATCGTATGAAATAAATTACATATTATTATGTAAATTATGAATGAATTTAACCCGCATGAGTGTAATTTCATTTTATTCTATGAAATGAATGTATGGATTTACATTATAAACAAAGATTACATTTTTATAATGTAAATAAAAAGTAGGATTTACATTGTAAAAGAAATTTATATTTTTATATGTAATTAAGAATGATGAATTATAAATTACCTTTTTCATGTAAGAATGGAATTAAAAGAAGGAATTGGACGAGGAAATATAATTTACATTTTACCGAAATTAAAAGAAATTAAAGGAATTAAAAAGGGAGAATTCATCATTCAAGTATGATTTACATTTTCCTGTATAAAAAGGGATGAAAGGGTATAGAATGAGAATATTCAATAGAATAAAGAGTTAAACTGTTTATGTTTATATGTTTATATATAAAAATAATTAAAATTAAACGAATCGAGCGCGGTAGTTCGCGTTTTAAAATTATATCTTTAAATGACTATACAAGAAGATCCGACCTTCGGATTTTCTTGAAACTGAAACCGTTAGGACCGTGTTGGAAAAATCTTTCCAACGATATATAATACGTCAAAATCCAACGGTTAGATTTTGAGATATGTGAAAATCAAAATTGGTTGAAAACAGCGCCAAAATCGCCATTTGACCTGAATCATCGTTGATTAAAGATTTAATTATTTTTAATTAAATAAAATAGGAAATAATCGTTATAAATTAGAAATAACGATAAGGAAGAATTTTCAATATATTTACATATATATATATATATATATATACGAAGATTATTTGGGAAGACCGAGTTAATCTCATTCTAAATAATCAAACGACGATGAGAATTGAAGAAGAAGACGACTAATGAAGACCGTCAATCTTCCCCTCAGGAGGACGGCGATTGAGACTTTGAATTGATTTCCTCCCAAGTCAAGGTCATGGTCGTCGTCCGAACGAACATGTTGATTGAACGGATTTGGCTTTCGCGCAGACCCAGAGCATAAGCTTATAAATGGATTGTGTGTCTGACATCGTACTCCATTATATATCATGTTATTAATCTTCTGTCGAATGTATGGATGTTTGGTGGCGGAGAATTTATTCTCTTGCTTAACACCCGTTCATATATTTCGGCAAAGGATTGGTAGTGTGATATGGAGTAATGATATGGCATGCTAAGATGCATATGATCAAGGCTTTGTTGAAAAGCAGGCCTTGTGGGATGATCAAAGCATAACCTATTTAGGTATAGCTTTGTGTATGACGTGACTTCACGAGCCTCACACACCGGCGGAGTCTAAAACGGGAGAAGGGAACGCAGGGAGAGCAGCATGTTTCTTTCTAGATAGAGTGGTGTCAGTGACCTACCAGCCTTGACATTTTACTTATGTGGATGATGGAATGAGGCGCCTCGGATAGGTCCTATAGGACCGGGGAACGTGTGCTTAGGAATTGCCAATCCTCTAAGCTGTATTGGAGGACTGGCCCTGCCATTTCCAAGGGTTAACTGCGGGTAATCCTGAGGCATTAACTAGAGTGTCTCGAATCGGTAAGGAGCTCCTCCCTAGCCTTGACTCATGATGGAAACCAATTTCCAATACGCGCCATTCGGTTTTGATTATATTACTAGTACGGAGGCATAGCATATGGTAACTATGCTTCCTAGGATTGATACATTATGATTGAAATTATTTTTAAAACATATACACACTAATAATAATATCAAACTCGTATTTGCCGTATTTATCATGTTTGATCACCATAAGGTAAAACTCTATCCTTTGGTGTGCGTTGCATTGTGTGATGGGACCTGAGTCTTATGGTGATTTCATTTTTCTAAAAAGCATTGCGTTGTTTTACGATTTACTTTAAGTTATGCACGGCAATCCATTAGAGTAAACCCGTTCCGCATTAGCGGCGTGGTCTTTGGATTTGCCCTATTAATAGTGATTTATTGGTTAAGAATTCTCACACCAGTCCCACGACTGACCCGTTGTTTGTTTCCACCTTTTTGCAAACTCGGGTGCCCTCTTTCCATACGGGCAGTCGAGCAGTGTCTACAGGTTTATCTTTTTAGCAGGATCCTGGATTGAAGCTTAAAGCCGTGTCCAGAACATTGGAAGCCTTCCGCTGCCTTAGTTATTTTATTTCCGCTGCACTATATTAAATTTATTGTAAAATTTTCTTCCGCTGTATTTTAAATTTTGATGCACTCTGATATATTCTGTACTTTGATGTTATATTATCATGATGTAATAAAAGTCTGCTGTTATTGTTCTGATGTGTTGTATTCCCAAAGTTAACGTATGCGGATTTTGAACGGTCTTGATCGATTTTGTGATCGATTAAGATCGGGCGAAACCCGTGTCGTTACAATATACCCAGTTTGTACTCTATCATAATTCATATTTATCCATTTAAACCTAAAAGTTACTAAAAACTCACAGCGTTAGGTTCGGAAAATTTAGAGAGAGAGAGTGATCTGAATTCTGAATAGGTAAACTGATTGTAGTAGACTTTGATTCTGTTTCAATTTGCAACCCAATAGCATATGGCCTCTATGATCTCCAATGGAGAAAATAAGAGAATAGGGGACAATATTTATAGCCTAGAACCAATGAACCAGACCCAGAATCAAGTCCAGGTACGTAAAACGAAATCTGCCCAGATCTGTCCAGGGGGGTCGACACCCCTATAGGGGGTTGACACCCATGTCTCCACCCCTATAGGGGGGTCGACACCTATGTTGACACCCCCTAGGGGGGTCGACACCCATGAACAGGAATTTTCCCACTCAGCCCGCTTTGGCCCGATTTTGATTTTGAATTGTTTTTGAAGGTTCTGGAATTTATTTTATATATGTATTTATCTTATGCGTAAACAAACTTCGAACCCTTATAACTTTTTCATACGGTGTCCGTTTTACGCAAACCAAATGTCCATTCTGACCAGAATTTCGAGACGGACACAATGGCATAGTCCATTCCCTCTAATTCTGAATATTAAATTAATTACTATTTAATTTATCCTCTTTTAATGTCGTTAAAATTTGGGTGTTATAGAAGCCTTAAAAAGACCCAGATTTGGGTATTTGATGGAAGACAAGAAATCCATTTCTGGTAATAATAGAAGTCCTAAACCAACGCAGATTCAGGTATTTAAGAATAAAAGGCCGATAATCCACTTCTGGCAATTAGTTTTGTTACCCCCTTTGGGTTTTATTTATGAAGCAGAGGAAGTATGTGCTACTTGAGCCACTCTCTAGGGTTATTATTATTATAGCAGAGGATGTACGTGCTTTGTTGGCCACGCTCTGGGCCTGTGCAGTCGGTGCATTTGGCTAGCTTATTCTCAAGCTGGGCCTAAGAACTTACCCGACCTCCCTCTAGGAGACACCTTACACAGGCCATCGTGGGCGATCATAAGGGCTTAGATGATTAAACTGGGCCATCATAAACGCGGACTTAAGTCTTACTCTTTTAATGCTCTACCCCGGCCATCGTAGACGATAATAGAGGCTTACACTCCACCCCCTCCGAGGGGTGCCTTACTTCGGCCATCGCATGAAATGATAAGGGTTTTCATTCCCTTCTACGAGTAATGAGAAACATAAGCAGAGGTAGGATGTGCTCTTATACGAGCTAAGATAGGTTGTGTCTAGTTTGTAGCAGAGGCAGGGCGTACACTTCTGCGAGCAGAGGCATGTCCTACTAATTAGATGCTCCGCCCGGACAATTTCTGGCGTGGATCAGAGGCTTATGTTTTTTATGCTTTAATCTGGTCCTTTCTAATTTGGATGATGTTAAAGGCTTACACACCACCCACCCCTCCAAGGGTTGCCTTGCCCCGGCCAACTTGGCGACGACAAGGTTTTTTTATCCATTCGTAATTTGACCCTTTTCGGGTTATTCCAAAGTTTGAGAGGGTTTCCATACCCTTAGCTATGCAAATAATCTTTTTCCAAAGGTCCTTCATTGGACTTAGTTTGATTCTTTTAAAAAGTCTTATAATGGGCCTTGATTAAAGAATTTGATAATCATCCCTTCAAGAATTCTTTGGTGGTTAGTTTCATGTCCATTCATCATATGATAGTGGCAGTAAGCCCCTCCCAATTTTCTTTCATACTTGGGATTCCTCTTTGTGGATGTTCAAAAGTTAAGCTCATGTCTGGTTAGGAAGTAGATATTTTCCATTGAGGTAGTAAGGTGGTATCCATTAGGTAATCCTGATATAAAGTTCTTTTCTTGCTGTGGGAACTTAGCTCTTTTGCCACTCGACCTTATTGCTTCATCAATATCCTTATTTCCCCTTTTCAAGGTGTGTTGAGATTGAAGTACTATCCTTTCAGTCCATTTGGAAGCAAAATGGTTAAAATCCTTCATTACTCCTTGTTCAAATACCATTCCTTTGGTTTTCTCGTGGATAGCTTCTCTTATATTAGAAAATAGGTTATACTCCCTTAATATAGAACCACTTAAGGTAAGGTTAGGATTTGTCCTATGTAGGGAGGGTTGTTGTTCCAATAATAAGGATCATATTGTTATGTTTCCTTTTTCCACTTGATTACTCATAAGGCTTCCATCCTTAACATTTGTTCTTCTATCACTCTTGGGTCAATAGTACCTAACATAGCGATTTGAGATCCAAAAGACTCCTATTGGGACCTTTTTCCAATAATCTTACTTCTTCGAAGCTTAGTCCAATCCGGGATGGAACAACACAGTTAGATATATGTGGTTGTTAACCACAAGGTCGGAGGTTCAAACCCTCCTTCTAACGCCAAAATGTTAACAGTATTTTTCGTCAAACACTGGAGATAGGTTTAAGGAAATAAACCTAAGAGAAAATGGGATTATTTATTTCCTATAAGCTTGAGTTAGTTCACCGTTTCCTAGATATCAAGATTTTAAGCTCGAAAATTAGTTACTCTTCCCTTAAGGGGTGAGTATCACACTTGCAAGACTTAACAACCAACAATTACCTTGGGACAAAGGTTCCCTAGCACAATACTAGGTAGAAAGTTAAACGGCTTGTAAAATGGGGGTTTTTCAATAATCTTGAGGAAGGGTTAGAACTTGGGTGTGAGACCTTTGTCATGTAAAAAGCATAAAATAGCATGTAAAGGATGTTGCTAAACAACTCATAGAAATTAAGCTAAGTGTCGATTCACTCTTTGTTGCTAATTGACTTGCATACATAAGTGTTTACAAATGAAATCCCCAAATTGATTTAGAAATAAGGGTTTACTTTCTAAGAAAAGAATAAAATATTGGAGAATGAGAATTTGGTCCCCAAAATATGACCCCTAAGGTCCTATTTATAGACAAATTGGGTCCTATTTGTCATTGGGTCAGTATGAGCCTCTTTTGGGTGCAGCAGCTATGTGTTGGTCGCCCTTTACCTTTTGATTCTGGTTTCCTTGGCTCTCGGCCGCTCTTTTGGCATTGTTAATAGATATAACGGAGCCTTCGGTATGTCAGTCTTGGCTCTTGGAAAGACAGTCTCGATCTTGGGAACCTCTCTTTGATGTTATTTCTTCCTCTCGCATCGATACCAAGCCCGTTGATGTGGATAGCTTTGAGAAAGTCTTTCGTCTTTCGGTTATAAGCTTCTGGTCTTTATGTTCGTGCTTTAACTTCCCATATTCCGGTAACCATCAACCCTTTCGGTATCGACATTAAGCAAGCTAGTATGGATAACTCTTCTTTTCATAAGCCTTGTTTTTCTCTCGGCGACTTTCTGGAAAGGGTTTTGGTCTTCTGCAAGGGTGCTTTCAGGGTATTACTTGTTGATTTTTGAAGTTGTCCCTTGGAGTTCATTAGCATTGGCCTCAATGGTTGGCTTTCGGAAGGCTCCTCTTATGTTTTGGTTTCTTGTGCCTTTGACTTCTTCATCTCCTTTTGTATTAGCATTAAGCAAGTTAATGTCGATAGCCCTTTTATCCCTGCTTGATGCTTCTTGTCAAGTCATTGGTTTTGGATCATAAGCTTTTGTTCTTTCTTTCCATCTGCTTCTGGCTCCATGTTGTTTGCCTTTGGACTTGCACTTGCGTTAACTACCTTTCGTGCTAGAATTACCCTGCCAGTATTCTTCCTTCACATTGGATCCGACTTTCTTCTTTAATGATGATGTCGGTGGTTGCAATTTCTTACCTTTTATGCTTTCGGCCATAACTTCGTACCGGGTAAAAGCTTTCAGATAGTTCTTCTATGCTGGCGGCGATTCGATACCCCTTCACCGATAGCCTTTTACGGTGTTGAATTTTGGTAGTAAAAGATATATTATGTATAATACATCATACTACATACAAGTTGTCATAATGTAACGACTCATATTTTTAGTCAATTTAAAATATGGATTTTAAATTATTTTTAGTGGATTTTAAATGGTCAAATATTGAATCTGGACCTAAAAACAATTGAAAATGAATTCTAATTTTATTTTATATTTTACTAAAGTTAAAATAAGGTTAGTGAACATTTAAAATAGAATTAAAAGTAAATATATTAAAATTCAATAATTTAATATTATTTTAATAGCCAAAAATAGTATATTTTGTAAACGATCTCGGAATTCGACGAAACCAATTTCATTGGATTCAGAATGTTAAATTATTGTAAGGTTTCAAATTTTGTATCAATCAGAGTTAGTATGTAAGCATGCGCAATATAAACGCATGTTGAAAGATCGATTGAAATTTAATAATAGCCCAGAAATTGGCCATTTTGCAAACAGTCTCAGAATTCGATGAGAATAGTTTCATTGGATTTGCATATGTGAAATATAGTAGGATTTCAAATTTTGTATCAATCGGACTTACGGTTTGATCATGCGAGTTGAAAACGTGTAGAGATCGTTTAATTTAATTCAACATTAAACAAATCAAAATCAATTTAATACACTAGTTCCAAGCCCTCTCCTTCCTTTGAAACCTCACACCTTCTCCCGTCCACATGTCAATTACTTCCATGTTGCCACCTTTTGAAGAAACTTAGCAAGCGAGTTAAATCATTTCATTTCCTTTGGTTTTTCGTTTTTGTTTTTCACTTTTCTTTTACTTATTCTCCTTCCTCTCCATCCTCCTCTCCTCTGTTGGCCACCACTACCTCATCACCGCCCCTAACATTCCATCGCAGCCCCTACCTTATACGCAGGCATCCGCCAAAGCTCTCTTTTCTTCCTTTAAACCCAAAAACACCAACTTTTAATTCGTTTTACACCACCTAATCACTCTACCTCCTTTCTATCACCACCACCACCTCCTCGAAACCCACAACAGCGCACGCAGCCCCTCTTTAGGCCATGGGCCCTACACTCCATTTCCGATCAGAGCCTTTAACCACTAAAAATCCCACCTTTCTTCTCATATATGCAAATAAAAATATATGTACTAGTATACGTTGAATCCGTGAAGTTTTTGAAGTAGAAAAGGGGTTAACTATGTTGCTAATTGGAAGTTTGAAGTTGTAGCAAAGTTAGAGAAGTCTTACACTTAAAGTTTGGTGGAGTGGATAAGCTATGGTGAGCACACTTTGGTCAGTTTGGTTAACTTTTGTAGTTATTATAGCTAATCATGCTACGTTTGGTGATTGCGAATATGTTGAGTAACTATGGAATTAATGTTGTTAATGGAAGTTAGAAAAGTTAATTACTTAGTAATTTAGTAATTAAAAAGATTACCGTAATGGTTATTAAGTTAAACCGGAAATAAATGATCGGTTAGTTTGGTTGATAACGTGGTTGTGTTGAATGTATTGTTAATGGATGAAAAGTTATATTAATTAATATTGATTTGACATTGATTGACAACTTGATGTGTTGTGCGTTGACATTAACTTGATATGACTGGATTTTCTAATAATACCAAATAAATTATTCACGATGGTTAATAATTTAGTCAAAGTGTTTTGAAATAGTAATTACGTGTTAATGACCTTAATGCTTATGTTAATGATGCCATTATGTGATAATTGGATGTTGACGACTGCTAATGATTGTTAATGGATTTTAATGATGTGCTAAACCAATATAAGTTGGATTATATGGTGATCTATTGAGTTTTATTCCAAACTAGAATTTAATTGAATATTGTATTAATTAAATAATAAGTGAAAAATAAAAATTCAAATTTTTAATCCAAAATGATTTGGAAAGATGGTTTAAGTAATTACAAACAGTTTTCATAAAGATGGAAATTTTACTCGAATAAGCTTTCAAGCAACTAAGGCATGTTTCAAATTTGAATTTGAAAATGTATATTAACTTTAAAAAGAGAAGTTCGGTATAGATATCTAGAAAATGTTTTAACTAGATTTTATTATACAAACTATATTATTTATTTTTATTATGGTCTTCAGGAAAGTTTGGATTTCAAAACATGAAATTTGAAATATAATATTATTTTAACGATTTAAATAATATTATAATATTTAAATAATGGAATATTTGAATTTGAAGTTAAATAATTGGAAATATAGTTTCCAAAAGTTATTAAATATGTTTTATGTAATTAATAAATTGTTACGAAAGCAATTCGATTCGATTTTAAATATAAGTCGAAGTTTGGTCTGAATAGGACTAGTCGCGCAACGGTAGTTCATAAATTTCGACCGCTGACTTTAAAATGACGTACGGGGAGATCCGACCACCGAATTTTCCTGAAACGAAAAACATTTGGTTCGAATGAAAAGAACTTTAGAATGCAAGAAAAAGTTTTACAATCCAACGATTATATTTTAAAATAAGTTAGAATCAAATTTGAATAAAAGCAATGCTAGTGTCGTTTGGGACCCGAAATTGGATTTTTAAGAAATAACCTATTTTTAAACTATTAAAAATAGGGATAAATCATAATAATTGGTTTGAAAGTAATCTGGATTGAACGTACCAAGTTTTGAAAAGATCAAAACTATTTTATGAAAATGAGACTTTTTAGCAACGTTATTTGAAGCAGACTTTTGGAGTGAGTTGAAATAAAAGGTTTTGATATAACCAATGTTATCTAAAGGTTTTACAAACATATCTAGAAGATTAAAATGAGGATTTTAAGATATTTTGGGATTTGAAAAGCATGTAACGAAGTTAAGTTTCCAATTAATGAATTAAATTGAAATTGAATGGAAATTGATTTGGTGATAATTGAGATGAGTCTCTATGGATGAAGACCTTTTACTATTTAAGAAATTTAAAAGGTCTTTCCATTATTCCACTTATAGTATTAGTCCGATATGGGAATTTATATTGATTATGTGTTGATATGATTTTAATGAAGGTTTCATTGAGAATGGAAGTATAATTTTGGGTTTATCATGAACGATGTCTTAAATAACATTTGTTCTTTAAGTTAAGGAAAGATGATTTTTCAGGTTAAGTTAAAGTGAAATCTTTATCTGATTTGAATATAAAGATTTAATAAAAGAGTTTCCCCTAGCAAACGATAATGGGAACAAAGTTTAAGGATCACTTAAAGTAAGATAAGAGTGTTTTCGCATAAAGATAAGATTGAATCTTAAATAAGTTTTAGCATAAAGAAAGGAGTTGGAACTTGATTATTTTATCTTTGAGTTGGGGGATCTTCTGAGTGTTTGGTCTGATGTTGGTTTAACATTCGAGGCTATACACTTGATAGATTATTCTCTTGGCATTGTGCAATTGAGAACTAATTCTGGTTAGTGAATGGTTTTCCCTAGATTAAGAAATAGTAAGTACGATTTTGGGCTAGATATGTGATCAAGGAAAGATAAAGTAACTTACCCTAATCAATGATCAATAAATGGGTTGGGTTTGGGCAAATATTATTATCCGTAAAGATAAATGAAATCTCTAGTCAGATTTTAAATGAAAGAATGGAGTTAATAAGGTAATTAAATTTACCAAAATATGAGGGTAGATAGATATGAAGTACTGCCAGTTTTGCTCCATGGGATGGATAGGAATGGGATAACGATTTGAGAAATTACCTTTTTGTGAGGTTCAATCATCCCGATAAAACATAGAAACCTTAGTTTAAGTTAAATTTGTGAAATGAGATTTTATAATTATTTGAAATGATTTCCAAGGAAATATTTAAATAAGAGTCCAAAGTATGTAATTATGGGATAAGAATTAGAAAAGAGCTTAAAGTATGTAAATCTGGGATAAGATTTAAATAGGTGTACCCAATATAAAGAATGATTTGAGTAAAAGGATATTCCAAAATGGAATAAAGCTCGTGATAATTTTGTATCTCTATTATGGTTTTTAAATAGCGCTCGTTATTCGGAAAGACCGGGTTTCGTCCCTATTAGACCGAAATATGGTACTAACACCCAAATACGGCGTGAAGTCCTCACAATCACAGATCACAGAATGCAGAAACAGGATAATAAGAGGAGATGCACGAGGTTTTTATAGTGGTTTGGTTAAATCAAAGCCTACGTCCGCCTTATAATCTTATTCTTATACTGACAGATTACAAGAATCAGTTACATGGAGACACACAATCTGTGTGTTGAATGAGAATACAAGAGTTTATACACATACTTTACGTGTTAATTTAGTTTGAGAAGCACAAAGTTCTTGTCTCGTAGCAATGGTGGATGTTGTGAAGAAAAATTACCAAAAGTCCATTGAAAATCCTTCAAATGGTGTATTTATAGCTGTGATCGGATTCCGGTACGAATGCCACGTGGCACGCATCACAAGAATCCCGAAATGAAGTGGAAGAAATCCTCTCCAGTTCGTGCTTTGCCAGGTGGAGTTAGATATGGGTTAATATGAGGTACTTATGCCATTAGAATCGATCAAAGTAGTTGTGCAAGAGAAGGTCGAGGCGGTTCGGTTCAGGTCCGTTCTGAATAGAGTTGACATCTTCGATTTGAAGACACAGTCATGTTTCAGTAAACCCAGGTGGTCCGGATCTTCCTCACTCCGAACCGAACCGGAGATAGCTTGAGATATTTGCCAAGTTGAAGCGTTCCATCGCATGCCATTGGCCCGGTTCCTCTCCCATCCGAACCGGATATACCCGAACCGACCGGATATCTCGATCCGATCCGGGACTTCACCAATGCCATAAACCCAAGTCTTCAAGATATTCTAGTTCTGCACGCGTTCACGGAAACGGGCGTTTCTTCCAAACCGTAAGGCCGTTATGACCAAACGAAAGCTCTACCTGAAGCTAATTCAGAGGGCTACAAGACTTATTAAGAAAAGCCCTAAAATTGATGTTTTTGGGCCCAAAATAGGTCATCTATTAGGAGTTTTGGGCCTTTTTATGTTGAGTTGCGATTTCAACCAAATCGCTTCATGTCTTCTAATGATATTCTTAGTGCTTGAGCGCGCTGCTAACCAAACATTTCACGTGTGACTGCTTTGACTAAAAATCATGTCAACATTTTTCCCCCTAGAACATATCTTACTATTTGAAGGAAGATGTGTTCTGGATAATCCAGGAAATCCAAGGCCACGCCGGGCCTGCTAGCTACAAGTATAATTCATACTTGCAAATAAAAAGAAACGAACAGATGTGTCAAATCCTGACAGCATTGCTTAACCTTTTCGAGCATAAACCATGCTTAGGCATATGTTTGAGCATAAACTATACCTGAGAGATGTTCGAATCATCCTGCCAAGTCCTAGAGAGGGACCTAACCTTCCAGGCATAAGCCATACCAAGAAGTTCAAACTAAGCATAGGCCATACTCGAGTTTTTTTGAGTTCCTTTGCCAAATCCTGACAAGTCGATTAGCCATTCCTGAGTATAATCCTTACTTAGAAATTCAATTGAGTACAATCCATAATCATACCGAGATGGAGCTACACTTGCCACAACTTGACAAGATAGTCAATCCCTAGGCACAATCCATACCTAGGGATTCAAGATAAGTATAAGCCATGCTTAAATTTGTCAATCATAATTCATGCTCAGAAAGTCCTTTCTTATTCAATACAAAATACAAAACCAAAGTAAATCCTGATTGGTTTGTCATCGAATCCAGAGCAAGCTTTCAGGCTAAATCCTAACCCCATACGTGTGTACCCCAATTTAGCTAATCGTAAAATCTAAAGGAAGCAAAAACATATCTTAAATCCTAAGAAATGCTGAAAATGCAGAGTGATCCAATCCAGATTAGTTGATGATGAGTCCACGAAAGCTTGATCCAGGGTCATTCCCACTCTGGGGAGCAGGTGGTGGCAATGTGGACGCAAGCGCTGTTGGTTGTTTAATGTACTCGGTTTTCTCTCCACATCTAACCCACTCCTCTATCAGACCACGCAAGTGCCTACAGTCATTAGTGTAACAACCCGGATTTTTACAACATGCTAAGACAAGAATCAAGGCATAATTTAATTATAAAATCTGAATCAGGAGAAACAGGTTGCGCCATTGCGTTCGTCTCGGAAAAATACGCGAAATAGAGTCCGAGTTTTCGGAAATCGGAGTCCGTATGACCAAGTTATGGCCTGTCAAATTTTCAGAGAATTTCAAGTTCAAAAACAGTTCAAATTTGAATTCAGAATTCAAATACAGGCCCAGCAGGACAGGCGGGAAATTTCCCGCCAGCCCCAACTCGATTGGGGAGTCGACACACCCCAGGTGGTGTCGACTGCCCAGTCGACACCCCTGTCGACTTGGGTGGTCGGCCAGTTTGGCCTGGGTGCACCTGACTTGTTCCTCAAGACATGTTTTATGGGACTGTGACGGGTTTTGAGGGCTCAGATCTATCCTAGTGTTAATCTAAGGGCCTAAACTACTCCTAATCTCTATAAAAAGACCCCTAAGCCTACCCTAAACCCTCACAAATCACTCATGCCACGAAGTGCTGCCCAAATGCCATGTGATCATGGCCTCCATCTCCAATTCCTAGAGACTATGCATTCAAATCGGGTTCAAATCAAAAGATGCAAGCTTTCTACATCAAATTGAGGATAGATCAATGTTGCTATGCAAATTTCATGACGATCCTTCAACAAAGGAGCCACCTTTCTTCGTCAAGACGATTAATGATCTTTCCCTAAGCCTCGCTATGTAAGTTCTAGCTACTTGTAGATTCTAACGGTGGTTCTAATGTGACATGGAATAAAATGCGATGAAACATAAGGATGCTAGCCTATGTGAACCTAATTTTGCCCCTTTTCTATGATCTTTGACCTTGGGCTAAGCTTTAGCGACTTAATCACGCCACTCATGTTATGTTTAACCTAGTTTATCTTGCAAGTTTGAATCTTTATCTATGGAATGTTAGCATGAACCTTTGGGAACCATTTGACTTGTGAAACATTGGCAAAGACTTGACTTTGGGGCTTATGCATGTAAATGAACCCAAACCCCTTATGTTATCATGCATGTTTGTGGCCAAATTCCCTTATGATACTATGTATGTTTGTGGCCAAAAACCCCTTATGATGCTATGCATATTTTGAGGCCAAACCCCTTATGATACCATGCATTTTTGTGGCCAATCCCTTTTTGACATCGTGCATGTTTTGGGGCCAATATGTAGCATAGTATCCTTACTATGTTGACTTGTTTTTACTTGGGTTGGAAACACGATTTGGGGTAGGTTAGACGAGCGTGATTATGACATGATAATTTGACATGGGATTTCATGAAAATATGACACTCAAGATACACCTAAATGTGGACATGACATGTGGGGTAAACATGGGACTTGAAACTAGACACGTATGGGTTGTAACTGTAATATGACACTAGACCAAACATGAAAGTGGCCAACTCGAGGTTGGGTTGAGTTTGTAGCATAAATCTACCCGGACCCGCCCGGCTTAACTAGTGGCTACAAACAATAGGACCCAATGTGAGTAGTTGGTCATGTAGCACTTAAGACCCGAGGTTAGACTAAGTTGTGGTGTAAAGCTACCCGGACCCGCCCGGCTTAACTAGTAACCACAACAAAGTCTAATGTGAGAGGTTGGGGTGCATTAATCTAATTAATGCCACATGAAAAGGTTAAGTAATTTTGACTAATGACACTTAACCAATATGACACGAATGGGTAGGTTAAGTGGAACCGGACTTGATTTCTTAATGACACTTAACCATATAAGACAATTAGGGGATGGGGTTAAGTAATTTACACTTAACTAATCCGACTTGGTAATTAGATGGGGTTAAATAACTTAGACTTAACTAATCTAAACACGGTAATTAGATGGGGTTAAGTAACCTACACTTAACTAATCTAAACACGGTAATTCGATGGGGTTAAGTTAAGCACTTAACCAATCTAAACTTGGTAATTCAATGAGGTTAAGTAACCAATACTTAACCAACTTAACATGATAATTTAATGGGGTTAAGTAACTTATACTTAATCAATTATACATGATGATTTGATGAGGTTAAGCAACCATACTTAACCAATCTAATATGAGAACTTGATAGGGTTAAGTCACAAGACCGTTTAAATATACTTAATCATTCTAATACGGTTAGTGGATGGGGTTAAGTTAACCTATACTTAACCAATCCGACTCGATAATCTGATGAGGTTAAGATAATCTATGCTTAACCAATCTAACACAATAATCTGATAGGGTTAAGATAAATAAATACTTAACCAATTTGACTTGATGATTGAATAGGGTTAAGTCATGAGCTTCTTGGTATACTTAACCAACTTGTAGGGCTAAGTCTTGGACTTGAATACTTAGCCAAAGCTTGACATGATTCGTAGGCGGGTTAAGTCATGAACTTGAATGACAACACTTAACCCATTAGACAAAACCCTAACTCAGGGGACTAGGTTGAAAATCGTAGTTAACAAGGGTAGCAGGAAGAGAAGCTAAGTGGTAAACCTTAGTTAAGGATAACTAAGTAATAATTCTTAGTCAAGGAAATTGGACCAGTTCACAGATAGATGAGTAACCCGATACGGTAGGTCATCGCTTGAACACACGTGGAGGAGCGAATTATCTGACTTAGATAAAGGCTCCAACGAACTGGGTGACGAAGCGGTAGCTTCGGGGGACGTGAGGATACTCTTGGTATCCCTCTGTGAGGTTGCAGATGATCCGCCTGGGTTCACAAGAGGTTAAGGTCTGCAGTAGAAGAACCAAGAGTATGCCTTGGTTGCTATGCGAGCGACCTAAAGACTGGGATGGATTAGCGTGGAGTCGACGATTCTTGTTTTTTCCCTGGATAGCGCGTCGTCGACTACCTACCATCTTTAGTCAATCGTGTACGTACGGAAAGGCAGAGAACTCCCAACAGACCATATACTTGCTATCGAGTTATGGGTGACGTTGGCCAATAGGTAAGTGGGGCATAGTGGGGCAGGGATGTAGTTCTCATACATGATTTTTCTTGGATTGCCTTTCAGTAGTTGAGGGAGGGGTCACGTGGGACCATAGCCACGGATACAAAAACAGACCTTGATTTCTGCATCGGCAAATGACTTAAAGCTCCCGACCGAGTTCCGTATTTCTTGATTTGCCCTGGCACGGAACTCGGATGGCACATTGAGATACATGTGCGTATAGACATGGAAAACGATTCACGATACATACGTGGGATAAAGGGCGTGTTTGACGGGTGGCATAATCCCTAGTGGCCCTAGGTGGCTTGAACCCAAACCGAGACACAGAAACATTCATTAGGTAGCATAATCCCTAGCGGTCCTGGGTGGCATAAATCCTAAGCGAACACGCGATAGTTCATGGTAAGAAAACATAACCAGATCAGGGATAGCAGTCCAAAACAACTTCAAGGATAAAATGGTACTACGTTGAGGTGGTATAGATTTACATGGGAAAGCCCGTACGACCTACGGCAAAGGACTGAACTTATACATGGTAAGAAACATACGAGTTGGGAAAACCTACATATACTATATATTAGGTTGACATGGACCATTACATGACATTGGGCAAGGGACATCCATAGTTAACACATGACATGGGTTGGGATACTAGTACGAGAGGTGCAGAGTAAATATACATGATAAATACCTTGGGATGTTATACATGATAGATACCGTGGGAGGTTATACATGATAGATACGTTGGGATAGTATACTTGATAGAAACCATACGATGAAATACCTTGATTTATCTTGACACCGTAGTTTATCATGATACCTTAGTTTATCTTGCTATAGTAGTTCATCCAGTTATCTTGGTTTTGCTTATCTATCTTGTCGTCATCCTTATGTTTACTCTCAGTTTATGCATGTCATGTTACTTTTACCTGTTTTTATACTGGAAGTAGATAAGACTTACCAGTCTTTATGACTGACCCCGTTTTGTTTCGCCTCTTTGTCTTCCGTTTCCCCCCAGGTTTCAGGGAGGAAATGATGTTGTTTGGTTCGGACCTCTTATGCTTAAAGGTCATCATGTATAGCTTGGTCTTCTCTTGGCTATGGCTGCTTCACCGCTTTATTTTGGTGAATAATTTATGAAAAGGTTTTATGCTTCTTTACTATTGCAAGACAGGTTTTGATGTATTCTGATGTAAAAGGCTTTAGACCTTATTTTATAAGGTAATGAAATTTGTTTTGCTTCCGCTGTTTTGTATATGTTCTGTCTTGTAATATTTCTGTGCATGTTTACCTCGATAATGCTTCACCAAACCTAGTGCATTCCCTTTGTGAGTGACCCTAGCGGAGGTGGGGTGTTACATTTGGTATCAGAGCAGAAGGTTACCAGACTGGGCAAAAGTTTTTAAAACCTTCTGAAAACTATTTGAGTAACTGGTTACAAAGAAGCATTTTTCAAGAAAAGTTTTTAAAGGTTATTCCCCAAAAGCCATTAGCACTATCCTTTGTTTCCTTGATCGAGTCTCTTTTCCTTTCTTTCCTCCATCTGTAGTCACAGTAGTTTTAACTGCGACTAATCCTTGTCTAGCTACGAAGTGTTTTCCGTGAGATGGAGGTGGTTCTCGAGAGGCCTGTTACCGTGTTACAAGGAAGGGTAATAAGAGCAAGGATAAAGGACACGGACGTAAGGATAAGCAACTTGTTGGTATGGATTAGTCCACAAAGGAAGGCAAGGACAAGATCAGCGAGAGGGCAATTGTATGCTCTCACTCCTAGCGTACCAAAGAGGGATGGTATCATTTCTGTTAAAGGTTTAGCCTTTCTTTTCCATATCCCGTCCAGACTTTGTTTTGATCATCGCATCATTTAAGTCTGCTTCGATAGTTAAGTCTCTGTACCTTAGTGCTAGCATGGTAGAAGATCCCACTTTTGTCCCAAAATCCTGTTGGAGAGTCGGTCCATTTATTCATGACTTGTTTGGAATTGAGAGTGTAAATGCCAAGTGTGGAGATTAGAAGCAATGCTTATATTGTTAAGCTATGGATGGATTCTAGGGATGAAGTGGTTATCCAGTAAGGGATGCCATTCTCGGTTTTGAAAGGAGGGTAGTTAAACTCTTAACTTGCCTTGGTAATACCCTCAAAGTCTCATATAACCTTTTGGGTTTTGTCATGGTTAGTTACCTAGAATCACTTGATGCATTTATCGGAAAGCTCTGATCCGATCAAGTAACGTTCGCCAATAAGGCGGATGGTTCATTCCGCATAAGCATGGGTTATAGGAATCACCCTAGTAAGAGCACGTGGTAACATGGATTGGCATCGGTAAACGAGATCCAGAATTCACTAGTGAATTTTGGAGAGCTTGCATGAGTATGTAGATATGTTTGAGCCAAGCATACTAGGGAAAGAATAAGTGAAAGTGAAACGAGAGGCGACAGTGAAATGAGTTCCAACTCATACCTTGGAAATAGGAATCAAGGAGCTACGAAATCATGAAGTCAAAGGTGGTCAAGGCACAATGGAATTAAGCTCATGGAAATGCGGCTTAGACGCACGCATCATGTCTCTTTTTAAGAGTATATCGTTGATCCCTGGTTCTCCTGTAGAGCTTGCTTGCATGCTATCGCTTGATGAATATCCTCTCGGTCCTGTTTCTGTTGCAAACCCCGTAAGGAGTTTGTCTTGTTTATCTCCACGATCTTATCTTGGGAACCTTAGATAGAACTCTATGGATGTAAACATGTATTTGAAACATGTTATGATTGATATGGTTGCAAATGGTTGCAAGTGGTTGCTCGTGGATGCGCGAATACACGTTAGATACTAGATCGACGCACTCACATTTTGCATTGCATATGCACGAGTATTTATACTTGTTTGAAAGTTAATGTGTTGTCATGCGGATGTTGCATATGAATGAATGTTTGTGTGCACATGTAGTGTTTATATGACTAGGACTATTTGCATACATGTTGGACTCATGGCACTAAACATATTTTGCATTAGAAAGATCATTCAGTCCTGATCATTAGCATTAGCTAAGGAACATATACACACACTTTCTGCATGTGTTCATAAAGCATTAGGAGTCTTTTAAGGACCATGGTTGCCTGTGGATGATGTTTTGAGTAGATGGATGATGGATGGTAGGATACGTTCTTCCTAACTTGGAGATTTCGGGGACGAAATCCTTTAAGTTGGGGAGAATGTAACAACCCGGATTTTTACAACATGCTAATACAAGAATCAAGGCATAATTTAATTATAAAATTTGAATCAGGAGAAACGGGTTGTGCCATTGCGTTCGTCTTGGAAAAATACGCGAAATAGAGTCCTAGTTTTCGGAAATCGGAGTCCGTATGACCAAGTTATGGCCCGTCAAAGTTTTCAGAGAATTTCAAGTTCAAAAACAGTTCAAATTTGAATTCAGAATTCAAATACAGGCCCAGCAGGACAGGCGGGAAAATTCCCGCCAGCCCCAAGTTGATTGGGGAGTCGACTTGGAAGTCGACACACCCCAGGTGGTGTCGACTGCCCAATCGACACCCCTGTCGACTTGGGTGGTCGGCTAGTTTGGCCTGGGTGCACCTGACTTGTTCCTCAAGACATGTTTTATGGGCCTGTGACGGGTTTTGAGGGCTCAGATCTATCCTAGGGTTAATCTAAGGGCCCAAACTACTCCTAGTCTCTTTAAAAAGATCCCTAAGCCTACCCTAAACCCTCACAAATCACTCATGCCACGAAGTGCTACCCAAATGCCAAGTGATCATGGCCTCCATCTCCAATTCCTAGAGACTATGCATTCAAATCGGGTTCAAATCAAAAGGTGCAAGATTTCTACATCAAATCGAGGATAGATCAATATTGCTATGCAAATTTCATGACGATCCTTCAACAAAGGATCCACCTTTCTTCGTCAAGACGATTCATGATCTTTCCCTAAGCCTCGCTATGTAAGTTCTAGCTACTTGTAGATTCTAACGGTGGTTCTAATGTGACATGGAATAAAATGCGATGAAACATAAGTATGCAAGCCTATGTGAACCTAATTTTGCCCCTTTTCTATGATCTATGACCTTGGGCTAAGTTTTAGCGACTTAATCACGCCACTCATGTTATGTTTAACCTAGTTTATCTTGCAAGTTTGAATCTTTATCTATGGAATGTTAACATGAACCTTTGGGAACCATTTGACTTGTGAAACATGGGCAAAGACTTGACTTTGGGGCTTATGCATGTAAATGAACCCAAACCCCTTATGTTATCATGCATGTTTGTGGCCAAATTCCCTTATGATACTATGTATGTTTGTGGCCAAAAACCCCTTATGATGCTATGCTTATTTTTAGGCCAAACCCCTTCTGAGACCATGCATGTTTGTGGCCAATACCTTTTTGACATCGTGCATGTTTTGGGGCCAATATGTAGCATAGTATCCTTACTATGTTGACTTGCTTTTACTTGGGTTGGAAACACGATTTGGGGTAGGTTAGACGAGCGTGATTATGACATGATAATTTGACATGGGATTTCATTAAAATATGACACTCAAGATACACCTAAATGTGGACAAGACATGTGGGGTAAACATGGGACTTGAAACTATACACGTATGGGTTGTAAGTGTAATATGACACTAGACCAAACATGAAAGTGGCCAACTCGAGGTTGGGTTGAGTTTGTAGCATAAATCTACCCGGATCCGCCCGGCTTAACTAGTAACCACAACAAAGTCTAATGTGATAGGTTGGGGTGCATTAATCTAATTAATGCCACATGAAAAGGTTAAGTAATTTTGACTAATGACACTTAACCAATATGACACTAATGGGTAGGTTAAGTGGAACCGGACTTGATTTCTTAATGACACTTAACCATATAAGACAACTAGGGGATGGGGTTAAGTAATTTACACTTAACTAATCCGACTTGGTAATTAGATGGGGTTAAGTAACTTAGACTGAACTAATCTAAACACGGTAATTAGATGGGGTTAAGTAACCTACACTTAACTAATCTAAACACGGTAATTCGATGGGGTTAAGTTAAGCACTTAACCAATCTAAACTTGGTAATTCAATGAGGTTAAGTAACCAATACTTAACCAACTTAACATGATAATTTAATGGGGTTAAGTAACTTATACTTAATCAATTATACATGATGATTTGATGAGGTTAAGCAACCATACTTAACCAATCTAATATGAGAACTTGATAGGGTTAAGTCACTAGGCCGTTTAAATATACTTAACCATTCTAATACGGTTAGTGGATGGGGTTAAGTTAACCTATACTTAACCAATCTGACTCGATAATCTGATGAGGTTAAGATAATCTATGCTTAACCAATCTAACACAATAATCTGATAGGGTTAAGATAAATAAATACTTAACCAATTTGACTTGATGATTGAATAGGGTTAAGTCATGAGCTTCTTGGTATACTTAACCAACTTGTAGGGCTAAGTCTTGGACTTGAATACTTAGCCAAAGCTTGACATGATTCGTAGGCGGGTTAAGTCATGAACTTGAATGACAACACTTAACCCATTAGACAAAACCCTAGCTCAGGGGACTAGGTTGAAAATCGTAGTTAACAAGGGTAGCGGGAAGAGAAGCTAATTGGTGAACCTTAGTTAAGGATAACTAAGTAATAATTCTTAGTCAAGGAAATTGGACCAGTTCACAGATAGATGAGTAACCCGATACGGTAGGTCATCGCTTGAACACACGTGGAGGAGCGAATTATCTGACTTAGATAAAGGCTCCAATAAACTGGGTGACGAAGCGGTAGCTTCGGGGGACGTGAGGATTCTCTTGGTATCCCTCTGTGAGGTTGCAGATGATCCGCCTGGGCTCACAAGAGGTTAAGGTCTGCAGTAAAAGAACCAAGAGTATGTCTTGGTTGCTATGCGAGCGACCTAAAGACTGGGATGGATTAGCGTGGAGTCAACGATTCTTGTTTTTGCCCTGGATAGCGCGTCGTCGACTACCTACCATCTTTAGACAATCGTGTACGTACGGAAAGACAGAGAACTCCCAACAGACCATATACTTGCTATCGAGTTATGGGTGAGGTTGGCAAATAGGTAAGTGGGGCATAGTGGGGCCGGGATGTAGTTCTCATACATGATTTTTCTTGGATTGCCTTTCAGTAGTTGAGGGAGGGGTCACGTGGGACCATAGCCACGGATACAAAAACAGACCTTGATATCTACATCGGTAGATGACTTAAAGCTCCCGACCGAGTTCCGTATTTCTTGATTTGCCCTGGCACGGAACTCGGATGGCACATTGAGATACATGTGCGTCTAGACATGGAAAACGATTCATGATACATACATGGGATAAAGGGCGTGGTTGACGGGTGGCATAATCCCTAGTGACCCTAGCTGGCTTGAACCCAAACCAAGACACGAAAACGTTCATTAGGTAGCATAATCCATAGCGGTCCTAGGTGGCATAAATCCTAAGCGAACATGCGATAGTTCATGGTAAGAAAACATAACCAGATCAAGGATAGCAGTCCAAAACAACTTCAAGGATAAAATGGTACTACGTTGAGGTGGTATAGATTTACATGGGAAAGCCCGTACGGCCTACGGCAAAGGACTGAACTTATACATGGAAAGAAACATACGAGCTGGGAAAACCAACATATACTGTATATTAGGTTGACATGGACCATTACATGACATTGGGCAACGGACATCCATAGTTAACACATGACGCGGGTTGGGATACTAGTACGAGAGGTGCAGAGTAAATATACATGATAAATACCTTGGGATGTTATACATGATAGATACTGTGGGAGGTTATACATGATAGATACGTTGGGATAGTATACTTGATAGAAACCTGACGATGTGATACCTTGATTTATCTCGACACCGTAGTTTATCATGATACCTTAGTTTATCTTGCTACAGTAGTTCATCTAGTTATCTTGGTTTAGCTTATCTATCTTGTCGTCATCCTTATGTTTACTCTCAGTTTATGCATGTCATGTTACTTTTACCTGTTTTTATACTGGAAGTAGATAAGACTTACCAGTCTTTATGACTGACCCCGTTTTGTTTTGCCTCTTTGTCTTCCGTTCCCCCCAGGTTTCAGGGAGGAAATGATGTTGTTTGGTTCAGACCTCTTATGCTTGAAGGTCATCATGTATAGCTTGGTCTTCTCTTGGCTATGGCTGCTTCACCGCTTTATTTTGAGGAATAATTTATGAAAGGTTTTATGCTTCTTTACTATTGCAAGACAGGTTTTGATGTATTCTGATGTAAAAGGCTTTAGACCTTATTTTATAAGGTAATGAAATTTGTTTTGCTTCCGCTGTTTTGTATATGTTCTGTCTTGTAATATTTCTGTGCATGTTTACCTCGATAATGCTTCACCAAACCTAGTGCATTCCCTTTGTGAGTGACCCTAGCGGAGGTGGGGTGTTACAATTAGTATCATGACCGTCCATGTCATGAAATACACAATGTTTTCCAGAATCGCGTTCTCTTTGCGATGGCTCCCTCCTTGGAGGCTTTGGGTAGGACATGGCACCGTTCGCGTCCATGTAAATGTCAAATTGTGAAGCACTGAGTTCGGTGTACTTTTTATATCTGGGCCCTCTCCAAGGCTGAGTGTTGCAGTCATTCTTGACAGTAGCTTTTCCTTTGCCTTTTCCATAATCAAACGTTCCTCCGTCTTTAAGCATGTTAATGTCAAGAATGCGCTTCTCGGAAGTTGCATCTTCTTCCCACAAAATCTATCTGCTTTAAGTTAAAATTCACCAATATTTCGAAGGGGATCTCAGTACAAAGACTTTTTGAATTCTGACTCATCCAGAATGTCGGATACTGTCGCCATCAATATCATAGACGGTTCAGGTCGATCAACTGATGTTGCCGCAACGTTGATTCTTTCCAGAAATAACGCAGAGTTTCCCCAGACCTTTGCTTGATTGTAGTGAGCGACATTACATTCTTTGGTCGTGCAACGTGGACCCGAAGTTGTTCAATGAAGCGGGAGACCAACATGTTCCAGCTGTTGAGTGATTCAGATTCCAACTGCCAAATCCACATAGCAGCTATATCAGTCAAAAATAGGGGGAAGCATTTTTCCATGAAGTCTTCCGACACCGATTGAACTTCCATATGCCTTTTATATCGCATCAGATGCACAGTAGGATCTGCTCTACCGTTGTAAGGTTCTAGAAGTGGAAGTTTGAAATCCGGAGGATTGCGAGAATTCCTGATTTCCTATGTGAATGAATTGTGGTTGACGTCATCCACATTATTTTGATAGGTGCGGCCTCTCGAGTGGCGTTCGATCAAATTTGCAAGCCTATTTCCATCAAGTAGTTATTGCAGATCGCTAAGATCGGAGTTGGTGCCCAGTGTAGCCTTCAGGCGAGTGATAGGGCACTAGGACGTGATCCGATTCGGATCGGTGGTGTGCAGATCGAAGGGTCTGAACTGACCCGGACCTGATTCTCGGTTTTGAGCCACATTAGGTTGTTGTTGAGTTATAGTTGGTGCCTAAGTGTCCATCCGAACTGGAGCGGAAGAAGGTCGAGCCTGACTATTTCTAAGAGCGAGGGGATTGCCCCAAAGCCCAAGTGGTGCCGCGGATCAGAGAACATCCGATCTGATCCGGTTGGGCTGAGTAGATGTGCCTTGAGCTGCTGCTTGAGCCATGTCAATTCCAGTGAGTTGTATGTTGTTGCTCAGCCTTCCATTCATCCGTCATCTCCTGTTATTTCCGATGGAGATCATCTTGCCTTTCCATCAGGGTTCTCAATTCAGCGAGAACTCCATCCATCTCTTCTCTTGTCAAGTATGCTGACGGATTTCCATTAGGGGAAGCCTCCTGGCTCGTCTCGTTTCTCATGCCTTCATCCTCAGGACGGGAGAGTTTTTGTTTGTCCATTGATTCAAAATCCAGGCAATTAGATTCCTTTCAAGCTAGTAGGAGAAGTTGTATCATGTGCCCCCCACCTGGCACGCCAAAATGTTAGACCAAAATATGGTACTAACACCCAAATACAGTGTGAAGTCCTCACAATCACAGATCACAGAATGTAGAAATAGTAAAATAAGAGGAGGCACACGTAGTTTTTATAGTGGTTCGGGTCAATCCAAGCCTACGTCCACTTTGTAATCTTATTGTTATATTGACATATTACAAGAATCAATTACATGGAGACACACAATCCGTGTGTTGAATGAGAATACAAGAGTTTATACACGTACTTTACGTGTTAATATAGTTTGAGAAGTACAAAGTTCTTGTCTCATAGCAATTATGGATGTTGTGAAGAACAAGTGCCAAAAGTCTTTTGAAAATCCTTCAGATGGTGTATTTATAGATGTGATCGGGTTCTGGTTTGGATGCCATGTGGCATGCATCCCAAGAATTCTGAAATGAAGTGGAAGTAGTGGAGAAATCCTTTCCAGTTTGTGTTTTGCCAAGTGGAGTTAGATCTGGGTTAACAGGAGGTAGATACGCCATTAGAATTAGTCAAAGGAGTTGTGCGGGAGCAGGTTGAGGCGGTTCGGTTCGGGTTCGATCCGTAACAAGTTGATGTCTCCGATCCGAAGACGCTGTCTTGTTTCAGTAAACCTAGGCAGTCCGGATCTTCCTTACTCCGAACCGAACCGTAGATAGCCTAAGATATTTGCCAAGTTGAAGCTTCCATCACATGCCATCGGTCAGGTACCTCTCCCATCCGAACCGGATATACCCGAACCTACCCGGTATCTCGATCCGATCCTAGACTTCACCAATGCCATAAACCCAAGTCTTCAAGATATTCCAGTTCTGTGTGCATTCATGGAAACAGGTGTATCTTCCAAAACAGTAAGGCCCATTTTAACCAAACCAAAGCTCTACCTGAAGCTAATTCAGAGGGCTACAAGAATTAATGAGCAAAGCCCCGTAATTGATGTTTTTGGGCCCAAAAGAGGTCATCTATTAGGAGTTTCAGGCCTTTTTATGTTTGAGTTGCGACTTCAACCAAATCGCTTCATGTCTTCTGACGATGTTCTTAGTGCTTGAGCGCGTTGATAACCAGACATTTCACGTGTGATTGCTTTGACTAAAAAGCATGTCAACAGACCCATTACGAATAGCTATACAACGAGCATTAAAAATATTTGAAGATGGTGGTTGAAGACTGGAGATCTTCACATCACTTGGACTAATTGTTGATGTATCGAGTGGGCCATACACCCAAGGTGAGGTCATAAGTGGCAGTGGTATAGACGTACTTAGAAATTTTATGGATATGCAAGGGCCTCTCCCCTTAATTGGACGAGATATAAGGTTCCTTTGGTTTCGTTCAAAACCTAGAACAAACTTGTAAATGGATTTGTGTCTGACGTTGTATTTTTACAACACAATAATTTGGTTTCTATTGATGATATATAAGATAGGTGGTGGAGGATTTATCCTCTTAGCTTAACACACTCCTCTGGGATATATGTACCTCAGAGGGTTATATATTGTAGAAACGATTATATGTTGTGAATTGACAATATGGAATGCTAAGTGTTGAGCTATTGATGATCAAAGCTTTTGTTGAAAAGTAGAGCTTTGTGAGGAAGCATGACTTCAGGGCCTCAAAACCAAAATGAGCCGAAACAGAATGAAGTACTGCAGAGTTAGGGCAACGAGCACTGAAAATATTTGAAGATGGTGGTTGAAGACTGGAGATCTTCACATCGTTTGGACTAATTGTTGATGTATCGATTGGGCGATACACCCAAGACGAGGTCATAAGTGGCAGTGGTACAGATGTACTTGGAGATTTTATGGATTTGCAAGGGCCTCTCCCCCTAATTGGACGAGGTATAAGGTGCCTTCAATTTCATTCAAAACCTAGAACAAACTTGTAAATGGATTTATTTCTGACGTTGTATTTTACGACACAAAGATTTGGATTCTATTGATGATATATAAGATAGGTGGCGGAGGATCTATCCTCTTAGCTTAACACCCTCCTCTGGGATATATGTACCTAAGAGGGTTATATATTATAGAACCGATTATATGTTGTGAATTGAAAATATGGAATGCTAAGTGTTGAGCTAGTGATGATCAAAGCTTTTGCTGAAAATTAGAGCTTTGTGTGGAAGCATGACTTCAGGGCCTCAAAGCCAGAATGAGCCGAAACAGAATGAAGTACCATAGAGTTAGGGGTCAATGTTTCCTTGTAGTTAAGAAAGTGATGCTATAATATGGAGCCTAGGAAATTTACTTAGTGGATGATAAATTGTGGCGCCTCGGATATTGGTCGACAACGACCGGGAGATGTTATGTACAGGAGAAACCGAACAACACCTGGTATAGGTGGATCGGCTCTAACACTACAGATAATGAGCATCTGTTGATCATGGAACATCCCGCTAGAGTTGTTCCTAATTCAGTTAAGAAAGATCCTATCCCTTGGTCATTGATGGAACCCAACTTTCAATATGAACCCTTGTGGTTTTAGTTGTAACCTATGTAGTAGACATAATATATGGTACCTACGTCTGCTAAGAGGTATACATTACTTTTAAAAGTTTTTCAGAGATCGACACTAATGATAATATTAAATTATTTTCGCATATCAAGCATATTTGGTGATAATATCAAATGATTTTCACATATCAAGCATATTTGGTGATAATATCAAATGATTTTCTCATATCAAGCATATTTGGTTATCATAAGGTAAAACTTGCTCCTAATGGTGTGTGTTTGCATTGTGTGATGGAATGCGGGTCTTATGGTAACTTCATTTTCCAGAAAACAAGCACAAAGTTTTGAAACTCCTTTGATGATTGTTTAAGATATGTATGACCTGTTATCTAGTTCTCAAGCTAGTTAATCCAAGCCTGACTGGAGTGTTTGACACTCGGGTCAGATCCGAGTGTATTTAAGGTTTAGACAGGATTCGAGGAGTTCCCAGACGATTCCAGAAAAATTGGTAATCTTCGTCAAAAGGCAGGGCATATTATTCTATCTATACCTAGATGTCGTGGTTGTATTATGTGAGGATGGTATTATTACTATCTCGGTACGTTCACACTAATTATTTAAATGTTTCCATTGTAAATTTTCCGTCGTAAAGTTATATTGAATATTATACTTGTTCTATTCCGCTATGAGATTCTATTCTTGTCTCTTGTTCTGTTCCGTTGTGTCTACTCTGATATATACTCGATGGATTGAGTTTGCGATATTTGGTTTTGCGGTACATAAACACTGTGGATGTGTAAAGCTATCAAAAATCAGAAATTCGATTTATCGCACGACATTACATGGATGCTACTTTTTGGACTGGACTTGTGTGGTTTATAGTTGGTTCAAAGGTGAGAGTCTGTGGTTCGTCACACATACGATCCACTACATATATATATACATCAAAACCCCCATGAAATAATATATACATCAACACGTCTTGATGGAACTACAAAAGCTACAATAAAAAATATGCAATCCAAGAGGTCGAACATGATATCTATGAGAAAACTGCTAAGCATATGCTAAAAGTACATAACTTGCATGGTCTAACCTGAGTAACGAATATACGGATCAATCTAACTAAAACACGATTATCAGTACATAATAAGAAAAGAATTATATCCAATAAGGGAAGTACAGCTTTTACATTCTAAAGTATTAATATCATATAAGTTTCCATAAGATAAAATAGATAATGGGCAAGGATTCGCCAAGAAAGTAAACACGAAAGTTAATTCTACTTGATACGACATTTCTTTCCACAAAAGTAACACAAGGAATAAATACATAGAATACGAGAAGGAAATACTAAATCCCCAAGATTTACAGAAACGCAGAAACTCTTTTATAGCCTAAACCAAAGAGATGAATCACCATATACACACACAGAGTCTTCAAATAACACCAATGTATATATATATACATATATATACATATATATATAATGATAGTCATCTCAAAATGGTGACTCGAAATGGTGAAATCACCATAACACAAAAAACATTGAAACCCACAAGATTGTTTGATCTAACCACCACAGGGGTAAGCCAAAGTTATGCATGCACGTGCTAACAAGCAGAAATGTCTCGAAGCCTTGCCAATGTTAATATCAGCGTGAAAGGTACCTGATAATCCAAAAGTTCATAACACACAAGACTGACCCTACAGTCCGCCGGATTGACCAGTAGCTCCACCAAATTGACCTGAAGCTCCACCTAATTGACTAAAAATCAAGTACTAGCGAACACAATGGAATTGTCACAGACTCAAAGATAGTAACCCGAATAGTGGTAAATGTGTATCCTATAACATATGTTCTCACTACTGGTTCACTAACCGTTAGTCAATTGCACGTTGGAAAACACACCAAAACACGGGAGAACACCAGGAACAATAGCGTCAGCTAGCGAGTCTAGCATTAACCGGTCTCGTATAACTATGTGTCCCATAGCACGATGTTTACGACATTGTTTAATCACCATCATGCCTTCTCGAAGGGTGCAAAACATGTGATTTTATATTAGAAAATATATCTTAGAAAATCGATTTATATAATTGTTTTTCAATAAATATATGAAAATCGATGATCTTATATAAAGTCTCATATAAATAAAATTGTTTGTCTATTTATAAAATCTGGATATATAGAGATAACATTTTCCAAACATAATAGTTATATTTGTAAAACGTTTAGAAAACGATGTAAAACGTGTGTACATGTGTACAAAAATACACAAGGAAACCATCACTAAACACCACAAAAATTTACTAAGATGCGGGATATGTTTTGCTTCTTGGATATTAAAGCAAGCCATAAATATACACAAGAAGTTCCATGTGAAGAACCTGATTATATGTGCTGCAACATATTGGAATTCGCACCAGAATTCATCACTAAACAAGCTTAAAAGTGCAAAGGAAGCAACTAAAACATACACGGAGCAAAATATGCTTTTACCCAGGTTAGGAAGACCAATACACCGTTGGGGTCGACCGTTAGGTCGATGCAACTTCATCAAGGGTCTATCCATCCACACGTGTCCAATGTGACACCCCAGGTCTGTTAATGTCACAGTTTAGCAAAATGCATTAAGTTACGTGAAGCATCATAGGTAAACAGAAACATAAAGATCACAAGACAGATATAAAATAGCAGCGCAAATTTAAAACTTTATTTTCCAATAAAAAACATCATGGTCCAAAATTCAATCACAACAACAGTCTGAAATACTGAAAACGAATTACATCAATAAAAGTATCTTCCTTGTACTAAAACTATCATAGTACATAAATATAAAATCATAGTCCAAAAAAAAAAGAGCCATAACAGAGTAGACAAATAGTCAAAGCGGTACATCGAAGCAAATCCAAAATCCAAGCAGAAACTGAAGAGCGAATCCTAATCAAGCCTGAGCACTCCCACCCTGAGAACCTGGGGGGAAAGGAAAAGAGAGAAAGGAAACAAAACGGGTCAGACATAAAGTCTAGCGAGTCCAGTTACTTTTAGCATATAAATAAGTAAAAGCATCATGACAGGCATATAAACTGAATGAGAGATAACAGTATCATATAATAGGTATAACAGACTAAATAGGATAAGCAGGATGAACAAAACAGATTACGCTTCTCAAATACTTTTCTCTGCACCAATACTAGTATAACAGATATGATCCACATATAAACATAGTGGTAGACTTAGGTGAACTTCTAGTAACGGGTTTTAAACCAAACAGTAATAACAGGTACCCCAACATATAAATAACGGGTGTTAACCCAACCATAAATAATGGGCACCTAAACATGAAGAACTAGATGTACCCTAGTTACTACCTCCAATCGATCGGCTCTATATCTCGTAAATAACCTATGTCGGCCCCATAATAGGGTGTATCCCTCCCTAAAGTGGCAACCCCCATATAGACACGGCCACATCTAGTGGTGTTATAGCGTCTTATTATCCCTGAGCAATCCGGACCCATGCACGCACATGACTCCTTGGAACGCACTATCATAACACCTCTTCTCATATGAACCGCTCATAATCAGTTCAGTAAGTGTGCCCCGACCCCTACTTAGTGCGGGGTCTCCCTTTGATACCTGTATGGGTTATTGACTGATACGGGTCCCACACCACAGATGATACAAGCCACCCCCTAGGCTTGCATCCCCACTACTAGGATTTTGACAGGTTATGCCTAACAGTTTAACAAGCCCGAATAACCCTAACATATAAAACATGTTAAGTTTATCGGGTTCGTATAAACCCCCCCCCCCCCCAAGATTTAACATATTCACTTAACCCCCAAATATTCAAACAAGTTTACTTAACCTCAACCCAATTTAATAGGTTCATATAACCCCCACCGATTTAAACAGGATAAGTATTACAGTTTCATTACATGTTCCGCTTAATCTAATTATTAAGTCTACATATTTACATGCCCCAACCCTCATGTTGTAATCCACAATATAATATATACCCTAAATTATTGTCATATATCACAATAAAGGTTATTCCCCCAAATCTCAGTCATGATTTATAATACAATATATGCCCCAATTTAGCTTTCCCAACCATTCCCAATTTCATTCGTTCGTATATTTCAGCAATAGCCCTAGGCTCAAAGGTAGCTTGGCTATAAAAATAAAAAGGGAAAGAGGGAGAGAAGAGAACAGAAATAGGAATAATAACAGAATAGGCATATGATAAAAGAAATAGGCATATCAGAAATAGGCATGTAAGAACTGAACAGTAGATCAGGTGTACTTGTAATGGCAGATTTGTTTAGGTATGAATCAGAATTTTAACAGACATAGGTTTAGATATAGATTTATAGACATGTCAGGATTACTTTTTAAATGTTTATATCTAAAAATAACATGAAATCACGGAGACTGGATCTAAAGAAAAGAGAACAATAGGCTGAAGCTGTAGAAGAAATTTTTGTATGCGTATAAGCTGTTGATGAAGCAAAATAGGCTAACTCAATCCAAGCAGGGGCAGCATCTCGTTCTCCATTGTTTTTTATGAGGTACTATTTATAACCTACTGCTAACATATCTTGTTCATAAACAAGTCCAGGTTCAGAAATGAACCTGGATAGATCTCTGGTGGGTCGACACACCCTCGAGTAGGTCGACCCCCCTGGGGTGTGGGTCGACCCCAACGGGATAATTTCCCGCGTGGTCCTCCCGCCTCGATTTTGAACTAATTTGAATTGTTTTGAATTCTGGACTTGATTTGTTTATATATATATATATATATTTCTTTTATGCATATACAAACTTCTAAACTGAATAACTTCTTCATTCGATGTCCGTTTTATGCAAACTCGGAGTCTGTCTTAAGCAGAATTCCAAGACGAACGCAATGGTGCAGTCCGTTTTACTTAATTACCAACATTTAGTTAAGTATTGTTTAGTTTATCATTATAGTGTTCTTATTAAAATTACGGGGTGTTACATCCATGCCCAGAATCACGACCAATGTTCAACTTCCAGCTCAATTTCAGGTAGGCAAACGACTTCTAAACAAGCTAAAAAAATTCATACATAAACTAGAACAACATTACAACACATAAGAAAAAGAAATTTATTACATCACTGAGAAATAAAGAAGTAGTATAGCCTTAAATATGGGCCAGGCCATGTTTTTCTTCCTTAGAACATATTCATACACTTAACAATTTCAACTAGATACAAGTTAGAAAAAGTGAAGGGGCACCAATCTTGATGTGTAGCGAACTTTAGTATAATTTGGCTTGAATTTGGATCAAAGAGGATGCTTTTAGGATTTTTTTCTCAGGTAGAACACCTGTAGAACAATCTACAGAGACATGCAGATCGATTTTTAACACATAACAACATAAATCCATGAATCTGAGTTGAAATAAGATCAATCTTGTAGTTTTGATAGATTACCTATAAATAACACTTGAATTAAGCTATAATTTCACCTTAAAGCTTATTTTGAAAGATAGGATATGATTTTGCAAGAAGTGTCCATTGTTTCTTTATAGTAAAAATGAAGGAGATGAAGTTGAAAAACTCTTTCACGACTATTGTTAATGGCGGCTTCGACATCCCCTATTTCTTCTTCAACCTCTTCTTTTGCCTTCGACTCAACTTTTGCCCCTCTTCCATCATGCCTATCTCCATCTAAACCCCCAGATCCACCTCCTATCAGAGTTAATTTCCCTTTTGGTAATCAGACGCAAGAAAATCTTGGAGCGGCTGGATTTTTTATTTATTTTGGGGCGATGGATCTTCCTAATTTTGGAGCAATGGGTAAATTCAATTCGTCCAATTTGTCTTTTTCATCTTTTGTGAAATCGAGCTTTGCTTCTCTTTTCAAGTCACTACCTCGAAATGATGGCGTCTACCAACCTCGTCACTTCGATATTGCAAGAGATGATTTGCGCAAGACTATGCCAGATCTGGACAAAAACGAAGGGATTAAATTTTGGAGTAGCTTCTTGATTGGATTTTTTCTTGATGGTACGTTATCTTATGAGTCCATCTATTAACACCCCTATGATTACTCTTCACCCCCCAGTAAAAAAAATTAAAATTTTATTTCCAATTATACCCTTTAACAATAAATAACTTGTTCAACATGCCTATTTATCTTCCATCTTCTTCTCACATTTTTGCCAGCTGAAATTGTCATGACTCTTGAACGGTAAAACAAGTGAGACAACAAATTTTACACATGATGTACAACCAAACAAGTATGGTTCTTCTAGTCTATCCAGGAATAATGATTTGAAAATGCAAGTTTTTTTAGCACAAACAACAGGTACATCTATAACAACATATACACCAGCTTGTCTTAATAGGATGCATTGCAGCGTCTGAGCGGTAGGATCAAGAAATTCTAAATTGTACGTTTTTAAAAATAAAATTAATATCAACACTATGTTTCGTAACTATACACGAACGTGAGATGTATGCGCATCTATATTGAAATGAAAGCACTGCATTGAAGGCTGGCTTATTCAAATCTGATTTTTTTTAGCTTCGATTACCTAATTTTCTCGTCTTCAGTGCTAAATTTTACTGAGTTGCAAAGGTTTGAAAGGTAGAGCAATAAGTTATATGAAGAATGAGAGAAAAGAAAAAGGAAGCAAAAGAAAAAATCAATGTGGATCAGAAAGGAAGGTTATTTTTGGAATAAATAGGGTGCGTAGAGAAATAGATAGGTGTGTATTTTATTTTGTAATTAGCGGGGGGTGAAGAGTAAATCATGGGATGGCGATAGACGGACCCTTATCTTATATGTTAGTAGCTCATTACATGAAAAAATTCTGGAAACTAAGTGGAGAGGATGACATTAAAACAGATGGGTTTCATTTCTACTTTAATTTTTCAAATGAATTAGAAAGAGAGAAGATTCTTCATTCTGACCCTATTTTTATTCTGGGAAGGATGTTTATGTTGGGAAACAATGGTTGAGTCGCAGACTAGGTCGCTTTCTTGAAGACGATTCGTCGATATGGTCGGTGGTGCAAACCAGTTCGTACTTGTCGCCGCCGCCTCTGGGATAAAACAACCTTCTGAGCAAAATAACTGATTTTCTTGCACAACAAACCAATTCAGAATTGCACTTTCGATATAAATTTAATTGCTTGTTCTGATATATTTTTTTTGAAGAACTTTTAATGGTGGAGGAAGAAGAAGAGAGATATAAGAATAAAAAGTTGTTTTTTTTCTGAGTAGTTCGGCAAAAAATAAACGTGGTAATACTTGTAGAGGAAGTCAGTTCAGATCTAAAAAATGGATCTCAATTTTTTACCAAGTCAAATAAAATAAAAAACTGTTTTTCTTTTTCTTTTCATATAGTCTCATGATGTGGGACTATTTACATATGAGTCACCTCACACTTATCCAATTTTTTTAAATAATTCATCTTTATAAAAATGAATCATTTTTCCAACAGTTTATCATTACAAAATGGAATCCGACAATTGGTTGCTCAAAATCTTTGATTAAGAAAGTACCAGTTTGAATCCATCAGTATAGAATACCAATGATTCTTTGGACATTGTAAGGTATAAATTGGCTTGTTAACCACATTGGTAGATTAATTTGTTATGATACAAGCACTGAGGGAATGAATAGGTTTGGATATGCAAAAGCATTGGTAGAAGTATTTCCTGATTATTAGCTTCCCGATTTTATTGATGTCGATGGATTGGGTGAAAACAGTCCTTCAGTGAAAGCAGTATATGACTCGAGACCAAAGATTTGTACTACTTGTAAGGTTTTTTTTTTTTTGCCATGACACTTCTCTTTGTGATATAAGTTCTAAGGATAATATAGGTAATTTTGATCAGGTTAATGATGGTACAGAGGATTTACATATAGATAAATACGTTCATACTAGGACGGAAAATCAGAATTTTCACGTTGAGGCAAGTTAGAACTACAGTTAATTATAAGAAAAAGCAATATTGGAGGAAGAAAACTGATGGTAGCAACCAGGCAAATGTAGATAATGTTGCTTGTGATGGAAAACTGAGTGCTAATCTTTCTGATACATTGGCAACTGATGGTTTGGAAGGTAATGGTGATCCTGTATCTAGGTTAAAATAATTGTTCAATTCATCATTCAGGGGTTAATGGAAATATGGATCCAAAAGTATCTAACTCTAAAGTGGATAAAGAAATGTCTTTGGATAATGATGAGGAAAAATTAACTGGAAATTTATTTAATGAATCTATTGACAAATGGGGTAAAATTAAAAAATCTATTTGGGATAATGGTCAAAAATTGTTGGTGATAATGTAGGTGTGACATCTGGTATGTGTTCGTCCACTTTTAGTCCAACTGTTGCTGCATCAAGTTAGCCTTCTAGTTTGAGCAATTCTGGTTCTAATGTTTTCACATATGGTTCATCGTCAAATGTATCCATGTCGTGTTCGTCCACACTTAGTTGATCAATGCACCTTTTTCTTCCAGGAAAGTTGGTGGTTCAACTAATAGCACCGTGTGCAATTCAAATTCCTCTGTGTGTAACATGGGAGTAGTTCAGCTACTTGTTCTGGTCAAGTTCAGTCAAATGGTTCAGGGCTGACTTTTCTAATGGCTAACACGACATCTACAGCTCAGGTAACCTTCTCTCTAAGTTGTCATCTTCTGGTCCTTCAACAACTACATTATCACAGATAAAAGGGATATTTTGGGATGATGCCGATGAAGGAAATGATACTACTAGGAAAGCTGGAGAGTCCTCAAAGTGTAATGTTGATGTAGCAGTCAATGTTAATACTTCTGCTTCTAAAATTACAAATCTTTGTAATTCGCTGTATTCTCATTTAAATCTTCCTCCTTACATCATTTTGCCACCTCCTTCTAATTCACCCTCAACTTCTACGCCTTCTTCTTCAGCACAAACTAAAGCTGCTTTAAAGAATGCAAAGAGGCGTGCTCGGAAAAAGAAGGTCGCCGAGAGTGTCGATGATGATTCGGATGAGGGGATTGATTACACGTTAGAGGAGTTTCTTCCAAATTCAATTAAGTTTCCTCCTAGACATACCAGGAAAAATCCAATTTGAACATGATCAAGTTTGGTGCATGTATTTAGGTACTTTCGAGCAAGGTTCTTGTTATGATCTTTCGAGTAAGATTAATGTTGTTTAATGGCACTGGTATAATGTTGTATAATGGTGAATCAGTTTTGAGTTTTGAGTTTAGATTAATGTTGTACCAGGTTTGAGTAAGGTTCTTGTTAATGATAAGCTTATAATGGTGTTTCAAGTAGGATACTGTTGATCATGTTAAATCTGTCTGCTGGCTAATGAAGTTTTGCTTGGTTTCGAGCAGGTTAAATTTGTGGGATATGATACGAGTGATATTGGAAGTGTTTTGCTTGGGGTTGTGAGAGGCAGAAGTTCAACTGTTGAGGTTCAGGAGTAAAAGAGGAGATGCTGGTTGATGTTGTGTGATAAGTCTTTAGATGGTATAATAGTTTGTTTCCATTCTGGTAACTAGTATATGCTTGGTGGTAGCGGTATTGAGTTTTTTTTTTTTCTGGTCTCAATTTGTAATATTGTTTATGTTTTTTTCTTAATACTGCATTCTTAAGTGACTTGAGTGATTTTCTAAGATTGTACAGCTAGTTTTGTCTTTTGTAACTTTTGTAATTGGTTCCAGTGTGAATAAATAATACTTTCTAAAAAAAATGAAGGAGATGGAAATTTGCCTATAGGAAGAAGGTTACGTGAGATCCAAAATTCTCCTATCCTAAGATAAGGGTTAATAGGGTAACTAATCCTTAATTGGGTTATTAAAGATGGATTTGGGTTTAGGGAGATAATTAGGGAATATAGGACATTATAAACACAAGGTTTATGTTATTTCTTCTTCTAATTACTCATTTTCAACTTGAAACTTGCAAAATTTTACCAAGTCGCTTTATTAAAAATACAAAAGTATGTTTTAACATATTTTATTATTATTTATAACTTATTTTCACGTAAATTTTACAAAAAAAAATCAAAAGTGAACATTTTACATCAATTTTGAACAAAATGAACATCTTTAAAGTTTAAAATGTTCAAAATAGGTAATTTGAATGCAAAATGAATTTCCAAACACATATTAATTACTTTATCACACATATAAATATTTTTCAATAATATTATATGTTTTTAATATTAATTGCTAATAACTTTTATTCAAAATACAAGGTTTACTCAAAATTAACTGTTTTCCTGTTTATTGCAATTTAATACAATAAACTCATAGGATTCATATAAATTTTTTATATTGGAAAATTCGCCCATAGTAAAGTTTCCAAAACTCTATTTTAACATTTTCCAAATATATTTACACAAGTATAGAGTATTTAAACCCAACTTACTTCCAAAATTCCAGATTAACCCAAAAATGCACTTACTCCTCAAGTTTGACTCAAAACACATGATTAAACTCATTTTTCTAAGGCTTGTTTCAACCCAACCAAGATTTCCACCAAATTTCACTTTTAACATATTCAAATGATTAAACAACCATAATATTCTATTTTCTCCAAATAAGTTACAAAACCTCACATTTATTAACACGTGGATAATTTTAATCAAGTTATCCTTTTAATTAACATTTAATAGTTGGTTAATAATTATGATCCTATTATAATTTATTATTATACTTAAGAACGGGTAATCACACAAAACCAGTTGTTATATTGTATGTGCGCTAATATATATAATAATGCTCTATCCGTCCAAATTTCATGTAATTAACGCTTATTATTAATATTATGTAATATCCAGGTTAATTTCAAATTTGAACAGTTCTCCATTAATTACGAGTATAAATTAGAGCATTCATAATAAATGGAGAATTAATAATTGTAACCTTGGGTTCATGAGTATTAAATGTGGAAATTAATTATTTAATTCATAGAAGGTTAAAATTTGGGTAAGCAAAGAATTAAATAGTATAACACTAAATTTATGGACAATTAATATAATTGTCTTGGAAGTTATTAATGAGTAACAATAAATAGGAATTAAGGGATATTAATGGGAATAGTATAAATAAAATTGATTGTAATGTCTAGTACCTTAAGAAAAGTGATATTTATAGTTATGAAAGGCATATGGCAGTTATGGTAATTAATTTAAAATAGGAATCTAGGTGGACTTACCATGATTAATACCAAGTCCAATAAATAATCTTTGAGCTATGAACATTATATTAGGAATATCAACCTTATCATATCTCTAATTTGATTCTAGGATACATATCTCTGATTAATATAAGAATTGGACTTAGTAGGTTGCATATGAATGAATGTTTGTGCGCACATGTAGTGTTTATATGACTAGGACTATTTGCATACATGTTGGACTCATGGCACTAAACATATTTTGCATTAGAAAGATCATTCAGGCCTGATCATTAGCATTAGCTAAGGAACATATACACACACTTTCTTCATGTGTTCATAAAGCATTAGGAGTCTTTTGAGGACCATGGTTGCCTGTGGATGATGTTTTGAGTAGATGGATGATGGATGGTAGGATACGTTCTTCCTAACTTGGAGATTTCGAGGACGAAATCCTTTAAGTTGGGGAGAATGTAACAACCCGGATTTTTACAACATGCTAAGACAAGAATCAAGGCAGAATTTAATTATAATATCTAAATCAGGAGAAACGGGTTGCGCCATTGCGTTCGTCTTGGAAAAATACGCGAAATAGAGTCCTAGTTTTCGGAAATCGGAGTCCGTATGACCAAGTTATGGCCCGTCAAAGTTTTCAGAGAATTTCAAGTTCAAAAACAGTTCAAATTTGAATTCAGAATTCAAATACAGGCCCAGCAGGACAGGCGGGAAAATTCCCGCCAGCCCCAAGTTGATTGGGGAGTCGACTTGGAAGCCGACACACCCCAGGTGGTGTCGACTGCCCAATCGACACCCCTATCGACTTGGGTGGTCGGCTAGTTTGGCCTGGGTGCACCTGACTTGTTCCTCAAGACATGTTTTATGGGCCTGTGACGGGTTTTGAGGGCTCAGATCTATCCTAGGGTTAATCTAAGGGCCCAAACTACTCCTAATCTCTTTAAAAAGATACCTAAGCCTACCCTAAACCCTCACAAATCACTCATGCCACGAAGTGCTACCCAAATGCCAAGTGATCATGGCCTCCATCTACATTTCCTAGAGACTATGCATTCAAATCGGGTTCAAATCAAAAGGTGCAAGCTTTCTACATCAAATCGAGGATAGATCAATATTGCTACGCAAATTTCATGATGATCCTTCAACAAAGGATCCACCTTTCTTCGTCAAGACGATTCATGATCTTTCCCTAAGCCTCGCTATGTAAGTTCTAGCTACTTGTAGATTCTAACGGTAGTTCTAATGTGACATGGAATAAAATGCGATGAAACATAAGTATGCTAGCCTATGTGAACCTAATTTTGCCCCTTTTCTATGATCTATGACCTTGGGCTAAGTTTTAGCAACTTAATCACGCCACTCATGTTATGTTTAACCTAGTTTATCTTGCAAGTTTGAATCTTTATCTATGGAATGTTAGCATGAACCTTTGGGAACCATTTGACTTGTGAAACATGGGCAAAGACTTGACTTTGGGGCTTATGCATGTAAATGAACCCAAACCCCTTATGTTATCATGCATGTTTGTGGCCAAATTCCCTTATGATACTATGTATGTTTGTGGCCAAAAACCCCTTATGATGCTATGCTTATTTTTAGGCCAAACCCCTTATGAGACCATGCATGTTTGTGGCCAATACCTTTTTGACATCGTGCATGTTTTGGGGCCAATATGTAGCATAGTATCCTTACTATGTTGACTTGCTTTTACTTGGGTTGGAAACATGATTTGGGGTAGGTTAGACGAGCGTGATTATGACATGATAATTTGACATGGGATTTCATGAAAATATGCCACTCAAGATACACCTAAATGTGGACATGACATGTGGGGTAAACATGGGACTTGAAACTATACACGTATGGGTTGTAAGTGTAATATGACACTAGACCAAACATTAAAGTGGCCAACTCGAGGTTGGGTTGAGTTTGTAGCATAAATCTACCCGGACCCGCCCGGCTTAACTAGTAACCACAACAAAGTCTAATGTGATAGGTTGGGGTGCATTAATCTAATTAATGCCACATGAAAAGGTTAAGTAATTTTGACTAATGACACTTAACCAATATGACACTAATGGGTAGGTTAAGTGGAACCGGACTTGATTTCTTAATGACACTTAACCATATAATACAATTAGGGGATGGGGTTAAGTAATTTACACTTAACTAATCCGACTTGGTAATTAGATGGGGTTAAGCAACTTAGACTGAACTAATCTAAACACGGTAATTAGATGGGGTTAAGTAACCTACACTTAACTAATCTAAACACGGTAATTCGATGGGGTTAAGTTAAGCACTTAACCAATCTAAACTTGGTAATTCAATGAGGTTAAGTAACCAATACTTAACCAACTTAACATGATAATTTAATGGGGTTAAGTAACTTATACTTAAATAATTATACATGATGATTTGATGAGGTTAAGCAACCATACTTAACCAATCTAATATGAGAACTTGATAGGGTTAAGTCACTAGGCCGTTTAAATATACTTAACCATTCTAATACGGTTAGTGGATGGGGTTAAGTTAACCTATACTTAACCAATCTGACTCGATAATCTGATGAGGTTAAGATAATCTATGCTTAACCAATCTAACACAATAATCTGATAGGGTTAAGATAAATAAATACTTAACCAATTTGACTTGATGATTGAATAAGGTTAAGTCATGAGCTTCTTGGTATACTTAACCAACTTGTAGGGCTAAGTCTTGGACTTGAATACTTAGCCAAAGCTTGACATGATTCGTCGGCGGGTTAAGTCATGAACTTGAATGACAACACTTAACCCATTAGACAAAACCCTAGCTCAGGGGACTAGGTTGAAAATCGTAGTTAACAAGGGTAGCGGGAAGAGAAGCTAATTGGTGAACCTTAGTTAAGGATAACTAAGTAATAATTCTTAGTCAAGGAAATTGGACCAGTTCACAGATAGATGAGTAACCCGATACGGTAGGTCATCGCTTGAACACACGTGGAGGAGCGAATTATATGACTTAGATAAAGGCTCCAATAAACTGGGTGACGAAGCGGTAGCTTCGGGGGACGTGAGGATTCTCCTGGTATCCCTCTGTGAGGTTGCAGATGATCCGCCTGGGCTCACAAGAGGTTAAGGTCTGCAGTAGAAGAACCAAGAGTATGCCTTGGTTGCTATGCGAGCGACCTAAAGACTGGGATGGATTAGTGTGGAGTCAACGATTCTTGTATTTGCCGTGGATAGCGCGTCGTCGACTACCTACCATCTTTAGACAATCGTGTACGTACGGAATGGCAGAGAACTCCCAACAGACCATATACTTGCTATCGAGTTATGGGTGAGGTTGGCCAATAGGTAAGTGGGGCATAGTGGGGCCGGGATGTAGTTCTCATACATGATTTTTCTTGGATTGCCTTTCAGTAGTTGAGGGAGGGGTCACGTGGGACCATAGCCACGGATACAAAAACAGACCTTGATATCTACATCGGCAGATGACTTAAAGCTCCCGACCGAGTTCCGTATTTCTTGATTTGCCCTGGCACGGAACTCGGATGGCACATTGAGATACATGTGCGTCTAGACATGGAAAACGATTCATGATACATACGTGGGATAAAGGGCGTGGTTGTCGGGTGGCATAATCCCTAGTGACCCTAGGTGGCTTGAACCCAAACCAAGACACGAAAACGTTCATTAGGTAGCATAATCCATAGCGGTCCTAGGTGGCATAAATCCTAAGCGAACACGCGATAGTTCATGGTAAGAAAACATAACCAGATCAAGGATAGCAGTCCAAAACAACTTCAAGGATAAAATGGTACTACGTTGAGGTGGTATAGATTTACATGGGAAAGCCCGTACGGCCTATGGCAAAGGACTGAACTTATACATGGAAAGAAACATACGAGTTGGGAAAACCTACATATACTATATATTAGGTTGACATGGACCATTACATGACATTGGGCAACGGACATCCATAGTTAACACATGACGCGGGTTGGGATACTAGTACGAGAGGTGCAGAGTAAATATACATGATAAATACCTTGGGATGTTATACATGATAGATACTGTGGGAGGTTATACATGATAGATACGTTGGGATAGTATACTTGATAGAAACCTGACGATGTGATACCTTGATTTATCTCGACACCGTAGTTTATCATGATACCTTAGTTTATCTTGCTACAGTAGTTCATCTAGTTATCTTGGTTTAGCTTATCTATCTTGTCGTCATCCTTATGTTTACTCTCAGTTTATGCATGTCATGTTACTTTTACCAGTTTTTATACTGGAAGTAGATAAGACTTACCAGTCTTTATGACTGACCCTGTTTTGTTTCGCCTCTTTGTCTTCCGTTCCCCCCCAGGTTTCAGGGAGGAAATGATGTTGTTTGGTTCAGACCTCTTATGCTTGAAGGTCATCATGTATAGCTTGGTCTTCTCTTGGCTATGGCTGCTTCACCGCTTTATTTTGAGGAATAATTTATGAAAGGTTTTATGCTTCTTTACTATTGCAAGACAGGTTTTGATGTATTCTGATGTAAAAGGCTTTAGACCTTATTTTATAAGGTAATGAAATTTGTTTTACTTCCGCTGTTTTGTATATGTTCTGTCTTGTAATATTTCTGTGCATGTTTACCTCGATAATGCTTCACCAAACCTAGTGCATTCCCTTTGTGAGTGACCCTAGCGGAGGTGGGGTGTTACAATTAGTATCATGACCGTCCATGTCATGAAATACACAATGTTTTCCAGAATCGCGTTCTCTTTGCGATGGCTCCCTCCTTGGAGGCTTTGGGTAGGACATGGCACCGTTCGCGTCCATGTAAATGTCAAATTGTGAAGCACTGAGTTCGGTGTACTTTTCATATCTGGGCCCTCTCCAAGGCTGAGTGTTGCAGTCATTCTTGACAGTAGCTTTTCCTTTGCCTTTTCCATAATCAAACGTTCCTCCGTCTTTAAGCATGTTAATGTCAAGAATGCGCTTCTCGGAAGTTGCATCTTCTTCCCGCAGAATCTATTTGCTTTAAGTTAAAATTCACCGATATTTCGAAGGGGATCTCAGTACAAAGACTTTTTGAATTCTGACTCATCCAGAATGTCGGATACTGTCGCCATCAATATCATAGACGGTTCAGGTCGATCAACTGATGTTGCCGCAACGTTGAATCTTTCCAGAAATAACGCAGAGTTTCCCCAGACCTTTGCTTGATTGTAGTGAGCGACATTACGTACTTTGGTCGTGCAACATGGACCCGAAGTTGTTCAATGAAGCGGGAGACCAACATGTTCCGGCTGTTGAGTGATTCAGATTCCAACTGCCAAATCCACATAGCAGCTATATCAGTCAAAAATAGGGGGAAGCATTTTTCCATGAAGTCTTCCGACACCGATTGAACTTCCATATGCCTTTTATATCGCATCAGATGCACAGTAGGATCTGCTCTACCGTTGTAAGGTTCTAGAAGTGGAAGTTTGAAATCCGGAGGATTGCGAGAATTCCTGATTTCCTATGTGAATGAATTGTGGTTGACGTCATCCACATTATTTTGATAGGTGCGGCCTCTCGATTGGCGTTCGATCAAATTTGCAAGCCTATTTCCATCAAGTAGTTATTGCAGTTCGCTAAGATCGGAGTTGGTGCCCAGTGTAGCCTTCAGGCGAGTGATAGGGCACTAGGACGTGATCCGATTCGGATCGGTGGTGTGCAGATCGAAGGGTCTGAACTGACCCGGACCTGATTCTCGGTTTTGAGCCACATTAGGTTGTTGTTGAGTTATAGTTGGTGCCTAAGTGTCCATACGAACTGGAGCGGAAGAAGGTCGAGCCTGACTATTTCTAAGAGCGAGGGGATTGCCCCAAAGCCCAAGTGGTGCCGCGGGTCAGAGAACATCCGATCTGATCCGGTTGGGCTGAGTAGATGTGCCTTGAGCTGTTGCTTGAGCCGTGTCAATTCCAGTGAGTTGTATGTTGTTGCTCAGCCTTCCATTCATCCGTCATCTCCTGTTATTTCCGATGGAGATCATCTTGCCTTTCCATCAGGGTTCTCAATTCAGCGAGAACTCCATCCATCTCTTCTCTTGTCAAGTATGCTGACAGATTTCCATTAGGGGAAGCCTCCTGGCTCGTCTCGTTTCTCATGCCTTCATCCTCAGGACGGGAGAGTTTTTGTTTGTCCATTGATTCAAAATCCAGGCAATTAGATTCCTTTCAAGCTAGTAGGAGAAGTTGTATCATGTGCCCCCCACCTGGCACGCCAAAATGTTAGACCAAAATATGGTACTAACACCCAAATACAGTGTGAAGTCCTCACAGTCACAGATCACAGAATGTAGAAATAGTAAAATAAGAGGAGGCACACGTATTTTTTATAGTGGTTCGGGTCAATCCAAGCCTACGTCCACTTTGTAATCTTATTGTTATATTGACATATTACAAGAATCAATTACATGGAGACACACAATCCGTGTGTTGAATGAGAATACAAGAGTTTATACACGTACTTTACGTGTTAATATAGTTTGAGAAGTACAAAGTTCTTGTCTCATAGAAATTATGGATGTTGTGAAGAACAAATGCCAAAAGTCTTTTGAAAATCCTTCAGATGGTGTATTTATAGATGTGATCGGGTTCTGGTTTGGATGCCATGTGGCACGCATCCCAAGAATTCTGAAATGAAGTGGAAGTACTGGAGAAATCCTTTCCAGTTCGTGTTTTGCCAAGTGGAGTTAGATCTGGGTTAACAGGAGGTAGATACGCCATTAGAATTAGTCAAAGGAGTTGTGCGGGAGCAGGTTGAGGCGGTTCGGTTCGGGTTCGATCCGTAACAAGTTGATGTCTCCGATCCGAAGACACTGTCTTGTTTCAGTAAACCTAGGCAGTCCGGATCTTCCTTACTCCGAACCGAACCGTAGATAGCCTAAGATATTTGCCAAGTTGAAGCTTCCATCACATGCCATCGGTCAGGTACCTCTCCCATCCGAACCGGATATACCCGAACCTACCCGGTATCTCGATCCGATCCTAGACTTCACCAATGCCATAAACCCAAGTCTTCAAGATATTCCAGTTCTGTGTGCATTCATGGAAACAGGTGTATCTTCCAAAACAGTAAGGCCCATTTTAACCAAACCAAAGCTCTACCTGAAGCTAATTCAGAGGGCTACAAGAATTAATGAGCAATGCCCCGTAATTGATGTTTTTGGGCCCAAAAGAGGTCATCTATTAGGAGTTTCAGGCCTTTTTATGTTTGAGTTGTGACTTCAACCAAATCGCTTCATGTCTTCTGACGATGTTCTTAGTGCTTGAGCGCGTTGATAACCAGACATTTCACGTGTGATTGCTTTGACTAAAAAGCATGTCAACAGACCCATTACGAATAGCTATACAACGAGCATTAAAAATATTTGAAGATGGTGGTTGAAGACTGGAGATCTTCACATCACTTGGACTAATTGTTGATGTATCGAGTGGGCCATACACCCAAGGCGAGGTCATAAGTGGCAGTGGTATAGACGTACTTAGAAATTTTATGGATATGCAAGGGCCTCTCCCCTTAATTGGACGAGATATAAGGTGCCTTTGGTTTCGTTCAAAACCTAGAACAAACTTGTAAATGGATTTGTGTCTGGCGTTGTATTTTTACAACACAATAATTTGGTTTCTATTGATGATATATAAGATAGGTGGTGGAGGATTTATCCTCTTAGCTTAACACACTCCTCTGGGATATATGTACCTCAGAGGGTTATATATTGTAGAAACGATTATATGTTGTGAATTGACAATATGGAATGCTAAGTGTTGAGCTATTGATGATCAAAGCTTTTGTTGAAAAGTAGAGCTTTGTGAGGAAGCATGACTTCAGGGCCTCAAAACCAAAATGAGCCGAAACAGAATGAAGTACTGCAGAGTTAGGGCAACGAGCACTGAAAATATTTGAAGATGGTGGTTGAAGACTGGAGATCTTCACATCGTTTGGACTAATTGTTGATGTATCGATTGGGTGATACACCCAAGACGAGGTCATAAGTGGCAGTGGTACAGATGTACTTGGAGATTTTATGGATTTGTAAGGGCCTCTCCCCCTAATTGGACGAGGTATAAGGTGCCTTCAGTTTCGTTCAAAACCTAGAACAAACTTGTAAATGGATTTATTTCTGACGTTGTATTTTACGACACAATGATTTGGATTCTATTGATGATATATAAGATAGGTGGCGGAGGATCTATCCTCTTAGCTTAACACCCTCCTCTGGGATATATGTACCTAAGAGGGTTATATATTATAGAACTGATTATATGTTGTGAATTGAAAATATGGAATGCTAAGTGTTGAGCTAGTGATGATAAAAGCTTTTGCTGAAAAGTAGAGCTTTGTGTGGAAGCATGACTTCAGGGCCTCAAAGCCAGAATGAGCCGAAACAGAATGAAGTACCATAGAGTTAGGGGTCAATGTTTCCTTGTAGTTAAGAAAGTGATGCTATAATATGGAGCCTAGGAAATTTACTTAGTGGATGATAAATTGTGGTGCCTCGGATATTGGTCGACAACGACCGGGAGATGTTATGTACAGGAGAAACCGAACAACACCTGGTGTAGGTGGATCGGCTCTAACACTACAGATAATGAGCATCTGTTGATCATGGAACATCCCGCTAGAGTTGTTCCTAATTCAGTTAAGAAAGATCCTATCCCTTGGTCATTGATGGAACCCAACTTTCAATATGAACCCTTGTGGTTTTAGTTGTAACCTATGTAGTAGACATAATATATGGTACCTACGTCTGCTAAGAGTTATACATTACTTTTAAAAGTTTTTCAGAGATCGACACTAATGATAATATTAAACTATTTTCACATATCAAGCATATTTGGTGATAATATCAAATGATTTTCACATATCAAGCATATTTGGTGATAATATCAAATGATTTTCGCATATCAAGCATATTTGGTTATCATAAGGTAAAACTTGCTCCTAATGGTGTGTGTTTGCATTGTGTGATGGAATGCGGGTCTTACGGTAACTTCATTTTCCAAAAAACAAGCACAAAGTTTTGAAACTCCTTTGATGATTGTTTAAGATATGTATGACCTGTTATCTAGTTCTCAAGCTAGTTAATCCAAGCCTGACTGGAGTGTTTGACACTCGGGTCAGATCCGAGTGTATTTAAGGTTTAGACAGGATTCGAGGAGTTCCCAGACGATTCCAGAAAAATTGGTAATCTTCGTCAAAAGGCAGGGCATATTATTCTATCTATACCTAGATGTCGTGGTTGTATTATGTGAGGATGGTGTTATTACTATCTCGGTACATTCACACTAATTATTTAAATGTTTCCATTGTAAATTTTCCATTGTAAAGTTATATTGAATATTATACTTGTTCTATTCCGCTATGAGATTCTATTCTTGTCTCTTGTTCTGTTCCGCTGTGTCTACTCTGATATATACTCGATGGATTGAGTTTGCGATATTCGGTTTTGCGGTACATAAACACTGTGGATGTGTAAAGCTATCAAAAATCAGAAATTCGATTTATCGCACGACATTACATGGATGCTACTTTTTGGACTGGACTTGTGTGGTTTATAGTTGGTTCAAAGGTAAGAGTCTGTGGTTCGTCACACATACGATCCACTACATATATATATACATCAAAACCCCCATGAAATAATATATACATCAACACGTCTTGATGGAACTACAAAAGCTACAGTAAAAAATATGCAATCCAAGAGGTCGAACATGATATCTATGAGAAAACTGCTAAGCATATGCTAAAAGTACATAACTTGCATGGTCTAACCTGAGTAACGAATATACGGATCAATCTAACTAAAACACGATTATCAGTACATAATAAGAAAAGGATTATATCCAATAAGGGAAGTACAGCTTTTACATTCTAAAGTATTAATATCATATAAGTTTCCATAAGATAAAATAGATAATGGGCAAGGATTCGCCAAGAAAGTAAACACGAAAGTTAATTCTACTTGATACGACATTTCTTTCCACAAAAGTAACACAAAGAATAAATACATAGAATAAGAGAAGGAAATACTAAATCCTCAAGATTCACAGAAACGCAGAAACTCTTTTATAGCCTAAACCAAAGAGATGAATCACCATATACACACACAAGAGTCTTCAAATAACACCAATGTATATATATATATACATATATACATATATATATAATGATAGTCATCTCAAAATGGTGACTCGAAATGGTGAAATCACCATAACACAAAAAACATTGAAACCCACAAGATTGTTTGATCTAACCACCACAGGGGTAAGCCAAAGTTATGCATGCACGTGCTAACAAGCAGAAATGTCTCGAAGCCTTGCCAATGTTAATATCAGCGTGAAAGGTACCTGACAATCCAAAAGTTCATAACACACAAGACTGACCCTACAGTCCGCCGGATTGACCAGTAGCTCCACCAAATTCACCTGAAGCTCCACCTAATTGACTAAAAATCAAGTACTAGCGAACACAATGGAATTGTCACAGACTCAAAGATAGTAACCCGAATAGTGGTAAACGTGTATCCTATAACATATGTTCTCACTACTGGTTCACTAACCGTTAGTCAATTGCACGTTGGAAAACACACCAAAACACAGGAGAACACCAGGAACAATAGCGTCAGCTAGCGAGTCTAGCATTAACCGATCTCGTATAACTATGTGTCCCATAGCACGATGTTTACGACATTGTTTAATCACCATCATGCCTTCTCGAAGGGTGCAAAACATGTGATTTTATATTAGAAAATATATCTTAGAAAATCGATTTATATAATTGTTTTTCAATAAATATATGAAAATCGATGATCTTATATAAAGTCTCATATAAATAAAATTGTTCGTCTATTTATAAAATCTGGATATATAGAGATAACATTTTCCAAACATAATAGTTATATTTGTAAAACGTTTATAAAACGATGTAAAACGTGTGTACATGTGTACAAAAATTCACAAGGAAACCATCACTAAACACCACAAAAATTTACTAAGATGCGGGATATGTTTTGCTTCTTGGATATTAAAGCAAGCCATAAATATACACAAGAAGTTCCATGTGAAGAACCTGATTATATGTGCTGCAACATATTGGAATTCGCACCAGAATTCATCACTAAACAAGCTTAAAAGTGCAAAGGAAGCAACTAAAACATATACGGAGCAAAATATGCTTTTACCCAGGTTAGGAAGACCAATACACCGTTGGGGTCGACCGTTAGGTCGATGCAACTTCATCAAGGGTCTATCCATCCACACGTGTCCAATGTGACACCCCAGGTCTGTTAATGTCACAGTTTAGCAAAATGCATTAAGTTACGTGAAGCATCATAGGTAAACAGAAACATAAAGATCACAAGACAGATATAAAATAGTAGCGCAAATTTAAAACTTTATTTTCCAATAAAAAACATCATGGTCCAAAATTCGATCACAACAACAGTCTGAAATACTGAAAACGAATTACATCAATAAAAGTATCTTCCTTGTACTAAAACTATCATAGTACATAAATATAAAATCATAGTCCAAAAAAAAGAGCCATAACAGAGTAGACAAATAGTCAAAGCGGTACATCGAAGCAAATCCAAAATCCAAGCAGAAACTGAAGAGCGAATACTAATCAAGCTTGAGCACTCCCACCCTGAGAACCTGGGGGGAAAGGAAAAGAGAGAAAGGAAACAAAATGGGTCAGACATAAAGTCTAGCGAGTCCAGTTACTTTTAGCATATAAATAAGTAAAAGCATCATGACATGCATATAAACTGAATGAGAGATAACAGTATCATATAATAGGTATAACAGACTAAATAGGATAAGCCGGATGAACAGAACAGATTACGCTTCTCAAATACTTTTCTCTGCACCAATACTAGTATAACATATATGATCCACATATAAACATAGTGGTAGACTTAGGTGAACTTCTAGTAACGGGTTTTAAACCAAACAGTAATAACAGGTACCCCAACATATAAATAACGGGTGTTAACCCAACCATAAATAATGGGCACCTAAACATGAAGAACTAGATGTACCCTAGTTACTACCTCCAATCGATCGGCTCTATATCCCGTAAATAACCTATGTCGGCCCCATAATAGGGTGTATCCCTCCCTAAAGTGGAAACCCCCATATAGACACGACCACATCTAGTGGTGTTATAGCGTCTTATTATCCCTGAGCAATCCGGACCCATGCACGCACATGACTCCTTGGAACGCACTATCATAACACCTCTTCTCATATGAACCGCTCATAATCAGTTCAGTAAGTGTGCCCCGACCCCTACTTAGTGCGGGGTCTCCCTTTGATACCTGTATGGGTTATTGACTGATACGGGTCCCACACCACAGATGATACAAGCCACCCCCTAGGCTTGCATCCCCACTACTAGGATTTTGACAGGTTATGCCTAACAGTTTAACAAGCCCGAATAACCCTAACATATAAAACATGTTAAGTTTATCGGGTTCGTATAACCCCCCCCCCCCCAAGATTTAACATATTCACTTAACCCCCAAATATTCAAACAAGTTTACTTAACCTCAACCCAATTTAATAGGTTCATATAAACCCCACCGATTTAAACAGGATAAGTATTACAGTTTCATTACATGTTCCGCTTAATCTAATTATTAAGTCTACATATTTACATGCCCCAACCCTCATGTTGTAATCCACAATATAATATATACCCTAAATTATTGTCATATATCACAATAAAGGTTATTCCCCCAAATCTCAGTCATGATTTATAATACAATATATGCCCCAATTTAGCTTTCCCAACCATTCCCAATTTCATTCGTTCGTATATTTCAGCAATAGCCCTAGGCTCGAAGGTAGCTTGGCTACAAAAATAAAAAGGGAAAGAGGGAGAGAAGAGAACAGAAATAGGAATAATAACAGAATAGGCATATGATAAAAGAAATAGGCATATCAGAAATAGGCATGTAAGAACTGAACAGTAGATCAGGTGTACTTGTAATGGCAGATTTGTTTAGGTATGAATCAGAATTTTAATAGACATAGGTTTAGATATAGATTTATAGACATGTCAGGATTACTTTTTAAATGTTTATATCTAAAAATAACATGAACTCATGGAGACTGGATCTAAAGAAAAGAGAACAATAGGCTGAAGCTGTAGAAGAAATTTTTGTATGCGTATAAGCTGTTGATGAAGCAAAATAGGCTAACTCAATCCAAGCAGGGGCAGCATCTCGTTCTCCATTGTTTTTTATGAGGTACTATTTATAACCTACTGCTAACATATCTTGTTCATAAACAAGTCCAGGTTCAGAAATGAACCTGGATAGATCTCTGGTGGGTCGACACACCCTCGAGTAGGTCGACCCCCCTGGGGTGTGGGTCGACCCCAACGGGATAATTTCCCGCGTGGTCCTCCCGCCTCGATTTTGAACTAATTTGAATTGTTTTGAATTCTGGACTTGATTTGTTTATATATATATATATATATATATATATATATATTTCTTTTATGCATATACAAACTTCTATACTGAATAACTTCTTCATTCGATGTCCGTTTTATGCAAACTCGGAGTCTGTCTTAAGCAGAATTCCGAGATGAACGCAATGGTGCAGTCCGTTTTACTTAATTACCAACATTTAGTTAAGTATTGTTTAGTTTATCATTATAGTGTTCTTATTAAAATTACGGGGTGTTACATCCATGCCCAGAATCACGACCAATGTTCAACTTCCAGCTCAATTTCAGGTAGGCAAACGACTTCTAAACAAGCTAAAAAAATTCATACATAAACTAGAACAACATTACAACACATAGGAAAAAGAAATTTATTACATCACTGAGAAATAAAGAAGTAGTATAGCCTTAAATATGGGTCAGGCCATGTTTTTCTTCCTTAGAACATATTCATACACTTAACAATTTCAACTAGATACAAGTTAGAAAAAGTGAAGGGGCACCAATCTTGATGTGTAGCGAACTTTAGTATAATTTGGCTTGAATTTGGATCAAAGAGGATGCTTTTAGGAATTTTTTTCTCAGGTAGAACACCTGTAGAATAATCTACAGAGACATGCAGATCGATTTTTAACACATAACAACATAAATCCATGAATCTGAGTTGAAATAAGATCAATCTTGTAGTTTTGATAGATTACCTATAAATAACACTTGAATTAAGCTATAATTTCACCTTAAAGCTTATTTTGAAAAATAGGATTTGATTTTGCAAGAAGTGTCCATTGTTTCTTTATAGTAAAAATGAAGGAGATGAAGTTGAAAAACTCTTTCACGACTATTGTTAATGGCGGCTTCGACATCCCCTATTTCTTCTTCAACCTCTTCTTTTGCCTTCGACTCAACTTTTGCCCCTCTTCCATCATGCCTATCTCCATCTAAACCCCCAGATCCACCTCCTATCAGAGTTAATTTCCCTTTTGGTAATCAGACGCAAGAAAATCTTGGAGCGGCTGGATTTTTTATTTATTTTGGGGCGATGGATCTTCCTAATTTTGGAGCAATGGGTAAATTCAATTCGTCCAATTTGTCTTTTTCATCTTTTGTGAAATCGAACTTTGCTTCTCTTTTCAAATCACTACCTCGAAATGATGGCGTCTACCAACCTCGTCACTTCGATATTGCAAGAGATGATTTGCGCAAGACTATGCCAGATCTGGACAAAAACGAAGGGATTAAATTTTGGAGTAGCTTCTTGATTGGATTTTTTCTTGATGGTACGTTATCTTATGAGTCCATCTATTAACACCCCTGTGATTACTCTTCACCCCGCAGTAAAAGAATTAAAATTTTATTTCCAATTATACCCTTTAACAATAAATAACTTGTTCAACATGCCTATTTATCTTCCATCTTCTTCTCACATTTTTGCCAGCTGAAATTGTCATGACTCTTGAACGGTAAAACAAGTGAGACAACAAATTTTACACATGATGTACAACCAAACAAGTATGGTTCTTCTAGTCTATCCAAGAATAATGATTTGAAAATGCAAGTTTTTTTAGCACAAACAACAAGTACATCTATAACAACATATACATCAGCTTGTCTTAATAGGATGCATTGCAGCGTCTGAGCGGTAGGATCAAGAAATTCTAAATTGTACGTTTTTAAAAATAAAATTAATATCAACACTATGTTTCGTAACTATACACGAACGTGAGATGTATGCGCATCTATATTGAAATGAAAGCACTGCATTGAAGGCTGGCTTATTCAAATCTGATTTTTTTTAGCTTCGATTACCTAATTTTCTCGTCTTCAGTGCTAAATTTTACTGAGTTGCAAAGGTTTGAAAGGTAGAGCAATAAGTTATATGAAGAATTAGAGAAAAGAAAAGGGAAGCAAAAGAAAAAATCAATGTGGATCAGAAAGGAAGGTTATTTTTGGAATAAATGGGGTGCGTAGAGAAATAGATAGGTGTGTATTTTATTTTGTAATTAGCGGGGGGTGAAGAGTAAATCATGGGATGGCGATAGATGGACCCTTATCTTATATGTTAGTAGCTCATTACATGAAAAAATTCTGGAAACTAAGTGGAGAGGATGACATTAAAACAGATGGGTTTCATTTCTACTTTAATTTTTCAAATGAATTAGAAAGAGAGAAGATTCTTCATTCTGACCCTATTTTTATTCTGGGAAGGATGTTTATGTTGGGAAACAATGGTTGAGTCGCAGACTAGGTCGCTTTCTTGAAGACGATTCGTCGATCTGGTCGGTGGTGCAAACCAGTTCGTACTTGTCGCCGCCGCCTCTGGGATAAAACAGCCTTCTGAGCAAAATAACTGATTTTCTTGCACAACAAACCAATTCATAATTGCACTTTCGATATAAATTTAATTGCTCGTTCTGATATATTTTTTTGAAGAACTTTTAATGGTGGAGGAAGAAGAAGAGAGAGATAAGAATAAAAAGTTGTTTTTTTTCTGAGTAGTTCGGCAAAAAATAAACGTGGTAATACTTGTAGAGGAAGTCAGTTCAGATCTAAAAAATGGATCTCAATTTTTTACCAAGTCAAATAAAATAAAAAACTGTTTTTCTTTTTCTTTTCATATAGTCTCATGATGTGGGACTATTTACATATGAGTCACCTCACACTTATCCAATTTTTTTAAATAATTCATCTTTATAAAAATGAATCATTTTTCCAACAGTTTATAATTACAAAATGGATTCCGACAATTGGTTGCTCAAAATCTTTGATTAAGAAAGTACCAGTTTGAATCCATCAGTATAGAATACCAATGATTCTTTGGACATTGTAAGGTATAAATTGGCTTGTTAACCACATTGGTAGATTAATTTGTTATGATACAAGCACTGAGGGAATGAATAGGTTTGGATATGCAAAAGCGTTGGTAGAAGTATTTCCTGATTATTAGCTTCCCGATTTTATTGATGTCGATGGATTGGGTGAAAACAGTCCTTCAGTGAAAGCAGTATATGACTCGAGAACAAAGATTTGTACTACTTGTAAGGTTTTTTTTGCCATGACACTTCTCTTTGTGATATAAGTTCTAAGGATAATATAGGTAATTTTGATCAGGTTAATGATGGTACAGAGGATTTACATATAGATAAATACGTTCATACTAGGACGGAAAATCAGAATTTTCACGTTGAGGCAAGTTAGAACTACAGTTAATTATAAGAAAAAGCAATATTGGAGGAAGAAAACTGATGGTAGCAACCAGGCAAATGTAGATAATGTTGATTGTGATGGAAAACTGAGTGCTAATCTTTCTGATACATTGGCAACTGATGGTTTGGAAGGTAATGGTGATCCTGTATCTAGGTTAAAATAATTGTTCAATTCATCATTCAGGGGTTAATGGAAATATGGATCCAAAAGTATCTAACTCTAAAGTGGATAAAGAAATGTCTTTGGATAATGATGAGGAAAAATTAACTGGAAATTTATTTAATGAATCTATTGACAAATGGGGTAAAATTAAAAAATCTATTGGGGATAACGGTCAAAAATTGTTGGTGATAATGTAGGTGTGACATCTGGTATGTGTTCGTCCACTTTTAGTCCAGCTGCTGCTGCATCAAGTTAGCCTTCTAGTTTGAGCAATTCTGGTTCTAATGTTTTCACATATGGTTCATCGTCAAATGTATCCATGTCGTGTTCGTCCACACTTAGTTGATCAATGCACCTTTTTCTTCCAGGAAAGTTGGTGGTTCAACTAATAGCACCGTGTGCAATTCAAATTCCTCTGTGTGTAACATGGGAGTAGTTCAGCTACTTGTTCTGGTCAAGTTCAGTCAAATGGTTCAGGGCTGACTTTTCTAATGGTTAACACGGCATCTACAGCTCAGGTAACCTTCTCTCTAAGTTGTCATCTTCTGGTCCTTCAACAACTACATTATCACAAATAAAATGGATATTTTGGGATGATGCCGATGAAGGAAATGATACTACTAGGAAAGCTGGAGAGTCCTCAAAGTGTAATGTTGATGTAGCAGTCAATGTTAATACTTCTGCTTCTAAAATTACAAATCTTTGTAATTCGCTGTATTCTCATTTAAATCTTCCTCCTTACATCATTTTGCCACCTCCTTCTAATTCACCCTCAACTTCTACGCCTTCTTCTTCAGCACAAACTAAAGCTGCTTTAAAGAATGCAAAGAGGCGTGCTCGGAAAAAGAAGGTCGCCGAGAGTGTCGATGATGATTCGGATGAGGGGATTGATTACACGTTAGAGGAGTTTCTTCCAAATTCAATTAAGTTTCCTCCTAGACATACCAGGAAAAATCCAATTTGAACATGATCAAGTTTGGTGCATGTATTTAGGTACTTTCGAGCAAGGTTCATGTTATGATCTTTCGAGTAAGATTAATGTTGTTTAATGGCACTGGTATAATGTTCTATAATGGTGAATCAGTTTTGAGTTTTGAGTTTAGATTAATGTTGTACCAGGTTTGAGTAAGGTTCTTGTTAATGATAAGCTTATAATGGTGTTTCAAGTAGGATACTGTTGATCATGTTAAATCTGTCTGCTGGCTAATGAAGTTTTGCTTGGTTTCGAGCAGGTTAAATTTGTGGGATATGATACGAGTGATATTGGAAGTGTTTTGCTTGGGGTTGTGAGAGGCAGAAGTTCAACTGTTGAGGTTCAGGAGTAAAAGAGGAGATGCTGGTTGATGTTGTGTGATAAGTCTTTAGATGGTATAATAGTTTGTTTCCATTCTGGTAACTAGTATATGCTTGGTGGTAGCGGTATTGAGTTTTGTTTTTTTTTTTTTTTTTTGGTCTCAATTTGTAATATTGTTTATGTTTTTTTCTTAATACTGCATTCTTAAGTGACTTGAGTGATTTTCTAAGATTGTACAGCTAGTTTTGTCTTTTGTAACTTTTGTAATTGGTTCCAGTGTGAATAAATAATACTTTCTAAAAAAAATTGAAGGAGATGGAAATTTGCCTATAGGAAGAAGGTTACGTGAGATCCAAAATTCTCCTATCCTAAGATAAGGGTTAATAGGGTAACTAATCCTTAATTGGGTTATTAAAGATGGATTTGGGTTTAGGGAGATAATTAGGGAATATAGGACATTATAAACACAAGGTTTACGTTATTTCTTCTTCTAATTACTCATTTTCAACTTGAAACTTGCAAAATTTTACCAAGTCGCTTTATTAAAAATACAAAAGTATGTTTTAACATATTTTATTATTATTTATAACTTATTTTCACGTAAATTTTACAAAAAAAAATCAAAAGTGAACATTTTACATCAATTTTGAACAAAATGAACATCTTTAAAGTTTAAAATGTTCAAAATAGGTAATTTGAATGCAAAATGAATTTCCAAACACATATTAATTACTTTATCACACATATAAATATTTTTCAATAATATTATATGTTTTTAATATTAATTGCTAATAACTTTTATTCAAAATACAAGGTTTACTCAAAATTAACTGTTTTCCTGTTTATTGCAATTTAATACAATAAACTCACAGGATTCATATAAATTTTTTATATTGGAAAATTCGCCCATAGTAAAGTTTCCAAAACTCTATTTTAACATTTTCCAAATATATTTACACAAGTATAGAGTATTTAAACCCAACTTACTTCCAAAATTCCAGATTAACCCAAAAATGCACTTACTCCTCAAGTTTGACTCAAAACACATGATTAAACTCATTTTTCTAAGGCTTGTTTCAACCCAACCAAGATTTCCACCAAATTTCACTTTTAACATATTCAAATGATTAAACAACCATAATATTCTATTTTCTCCGAATAAGTTACAAAACCTCACATTTATTAACACGTGGATAATTTTAATCAAGTTATCCTTTTAATTAACATTTAATAGTTGGTTAATAAATATAATCCTATTATAATTTATTATTATACTTAAGAACGGGTAATCACACAAAACCAGTTGTTATATTGTAAGTGCGCTAATATATATAATAATGCTCTATCCGTCCAAATTTCATGTAATTAACGCTTATTATTAATATTATGTAATATCCAGGTTAATTTCAAATTTGAACAGTTCTCCATTAATTACGAGTATAAATTAGAGCATTCGTAATAAATGGAGAATTAATAATTGTAACCTTGGGTTCATGAGTATTAAATGTGGAAATTAATTATTTAATTCATAGAAGGTTAAAATTTGGGTAAGCAAAGAATTAAATAGTATAACACTAAATTCACGGACAATTAATATAATTGTCTTGGAAGTAATTAATGAGTAACAATAAATAGGAATTAATGGATATTAATGGGACTAGTATAAATAACATTGATTGTAATGTCTATTACCTTAAGAAAAGTGATATTTATAGTTATGAAAGGCATATGGCAGTTAAGGTAATTAATTTAAAATAGGAATCTAGGTGGACTTACCATGATTAATACCAAGTCCAATAAATAATCTTTGAGCTAAGAACATTATATTAGGAATATCAACCTTATCATATCTCTAATTTGATTCTAGGATACATATCTCTGATTAATATAAGAATTGGACTTAGTAGGTTGATTATGTGAGGTAAGTTGAGTTATTTGACAGAAGTCTGCACGATCCACCAATCGAATATACTTACAACTGATGTGAGATATTATTATTTTTTGGCAAGGCCGACGGGGTAGAGTGGACCCCGACCACTTTTATTAATGTACCGAAGAGACAGAAGGTTACAACACACACAAGAAAACGCAGTAACACGGTACACTAATCACTAAGAAACAAACAGAAAGAAGAAACCCATATTTATAAGAGACAGAACCATTTTCAAAATCCTTGTAACTTCACCAATATACCCGGATCAAACGTGAAATTCAAGAGCATCATTCCATTTCTAAGATCCATCCTGAAGGCATTTCTGAACTGAGAATTTGTCTTTGCATTTGTAGTATTAAACACTCTACAATTACTTTCTCTCCAAACTGCATTTATATATTTCTTCAGTACAAAACAAAGTAGTCTTCCTTTATTACTTTTCCTGCTCATTTGATTCTTCAGTCTTCTCCATTCAATTGCACTATCCCGATTTACACCTCTGCTTTCAATAAAGTTCATCGTTTCATTCCAGACATTATAAGTCATGTTGCATTCAAAGAAAATGTGTTCAAGTGTTTCAGGTTGCTCACTACAAAAAACACATGTCATATCACTCTGCATGCCCCTTTCATGAAGCCGAACTTTAGAAAAAAGGGCTCCTTTGGTGACTTTCCATAACATTATGTTTTCTCTCGCATGATTATCCTTACTCCATATCTTCTTGCTCCATCCACAGTTGTTAAGATTAGCAATTCCTGCTAGTTCATTGTATGCGTTCTTGATTCGATAGCAGCTAACTTTAGTTCCCCATTGTATTATATCTCCATTCGTCGCATCAACGTTAATTCTTCTAGCTTTACACCACAGCCGATTAATGTTAGGGATTGAAGAACTTGGAAGATTAAGAGCATTATTATGTATGTATTCATGTACTCTTGCATTCGTTCTAATTCCCGTCATCTCAATCTCCAGATTAGTGAGAGCTCTACACAGAATAAGGCCATGTTCCAACCATGGATCAGTCCATATTTTCACATCAAAACCGTGCTTTATTCCGTACTTAATGAATGGCAAGTAGGTTTTTCTCAGCTTGAATAAACACCTCCATGTCCAACTAATATTTTGAGGTTGTTGCATTTCCCAGAAATCCTTGTTCTTAACAATGTGTCTTTTTGACCACTCCACCCATAGACTTTCCTTTCCATTCAGATAGTTGTCCACATGTTTTAGAAAAGCAGCAATGTTCCATGTCACCATATTAGTTATCCCAAGTCCACCTTTGCTTATTGTCTTTTCTGCCTCCTTAAATGCTATCGGGGCAAGATATCTACCCTCACTCTTCCCACGCCATAGGAACCTCATGAAAGCCGTGCGTGTCATTTTTATTAGTTTGATTGGTAGAACAAACATTCTCGCCCAATATACTTGCATCAAGAAGACAACTGATTTGATCATGGTTAGCCGCCCGGCCTGGCTAAGGAGTCTAGTGGTCCAGTAGTTCAGCCTTTTGGTGATTTTAGTAAAAAATGACATACATTGGTGGGTAGTAATTTTTGCAGTGGTGAGAGGTAGTCCGAGGTAAGAGATAGTTCCAATGTTATTCATCAGACCAGTCTTTATACTTATTTCCTGCTTTATGCTATCGCTAAGACCAGCAATTTTCATGTCAGATTTCTCCACGTTCACCTTCAGGAGTTTTTTTTGTGTGCTACGTCATGGAGTTTTTTTTTGTGTGCTACGTCATGGAGTTTTTTTTTACGTTTTCACCTACTCACATTCTTCTTTAAGCAATATTAGGTGAATCTCTATGCGAAGCAATTTTGAGGTAGGCTTCTCTTGTCGTCATTAATTCTTTACTGGAAAGATGATGATTCGAAATCTCCAACAACGGCAGTAGCGTCTACAACATAAGATTAAGCATCCAGCACTCATGAAACGATTAGTCGGAGGTCGTGGAAATGGTTTAAACTCCAACAGAAAAGCAAGTCGTCTTTAGTTGTATGGGCAATGTTTTGGGTTTTCAGTGCTGTTATCACTTTTTCCTTTTTAGCATTGGTTTTTTCCTTTTATGAATAACCATTTGAGGTTGTTTGTTGCTGTTATTGTTTGATGTCCTTGTAGATCGCAAGATGCTATTTTGTGATTTTTATCTTTTGGAAATATTATGTATGTCATTCGCGCTTATTTATAATTTGAAACGAAAGTAAAATCTCATAAGTTATATCTAACTAGTAGTTATCCTAAAAATAGAAAATAAACAATGAGTGATAAATTTTAGCAGAGTACAGGTTAAGGTTAGCTTTGTCATGGATAATTATTTTTCATCCGTTCCTTACACAAAAAATTATGTTTCTAATAGGATTAGTTTAGCTTCCAGTTATGCATTTTTCATGTAATTGACTTCCATAAGGCCAAATTATGACCTAAATCGTTTAAATTTTTGGAAAATATTTTTAGAAACTTTTCCTGAGGTCATTAAAAAGTAAAGAAAATGATTTTTTAAAATTAAAAATTTTAGATTAATTTTTTACCACTGAAAAAGAATACGCGTTCACATATTTTTAAACTAAAATTTCCAAAATAAACATGCAATTATAAGAGGTAATAGTTTAATTTTTCGGAAATAACAATTTTTAGGGTTGCACTCAAAGCATAGGGATTAACATTTGGTTTGCGGTTTTAGGAGTACACAAAGGTTGGCGATACGTTCAAATGTTAGTGGTAACAAGAAAAAACTAATTTGGTGATGGAAACGTTGTTTTCATACCTTGTCGACGTTGTGCATGAGTTATTGTTAAACTCATTTATGTTTAGAACTTGTTATAAGCCTTCTTATGCAATTTACACATGGAAATTTATGAGTAATTTGGTGCTAAAGATGTAAAAAATCCACTGTGGAAAGGAACTAGAACATTTCAAAGTGGTAAGAGAGTTAAATTCCCTACTAAATTTTTTTTTTTTGGGCAAGGCGAAAATTAAATATGTGAACGCGTATTCTTTTTCATCATAGGAGGAATAAATATGAAGCTATTTTAGATACATAATCGTGTAGGATGCTAGAATTTGGATGCAAACTTGGGCTTTTCATATTTTTAGTCGTAGTCGTATGAAGGTTTTGGCTAAAAATTGTATTCCAAAAGCTGCATATATATAAAACTACTAGTAATTTAATGATGTTTACCTCATGTTTTGAGAAAAGTTTTAAAAAGAAATTGCATTCATTTAGAAGGATCCGATTTAGAATCATTATGCATTCATACTTTAAGATTGTGATGAATTATGTACACTATGCACATGTGCACATTTGGTTGCAAAAACTAGTTGTATATGAATTGGTTGTGTAGTTTAGGATTTAGATTTCAGCACCATGATGTACTCGCAATGATAAAATTTCGAGATGAAATTTCTTTTAGGGAGGAAAGAATGTAACATCCAAAAATATGGCGTTAGTAAAATTATATATTTAATTAGGTTTCAAAAAAATGAAATTTGAGCAAACATTGGAATTTGATTATGAAACTTACAACATTGCCTTTGTAATGAAATTCTGACTAACTTTCAAGTTTGGAACTTCGTGAACGGAGTCCGTACGAAAAAGTTACAAATAAAAAATGAGTATGGATGGGAAACAATATATAAATAAAACAACATTAGCTCTCACCATAAATCACCCAACCATACTGGAGTCAGGTCGACTGGGCAGTCAACTGACAGAGCAACCTCTGGGTCGTTCTCCTCTATTGGAGACTAGGGTTTGATTTTAATATAATATATTTGTATGGATATATTTCTATAAAATAAAATTTGACGGTAATAGGTCATCTCAGTGTATAAATAAAGGCTTACATCCCCTACTTTTTCTTATATTTTCTGGAGGCAGCAGAAAAACTCTACCATTTACATTTCTCTAATTTCTTCTAAACTTTCGTAAATAAAATAGATTCATATTCAAATGACAAGAATTGGAGAGATAGATTAAGAAATGACAAGTTTTTGCACATAAGCTAGTTTGTTAGGTTTTCTATTCTTTATTTCCTTCCCCTATTTCGATTATTTTCCAGAACTACAAATTTTAATATATATATACACACACACACAAACATATCCCCTTTTATATATTATATAAATCTATAAGGATTTGCGAACGAAACCTAAAATTTGTAGTTTAGATCTGAGATTTGGGGACAGCTTTACAAGCAAGTGGGAAATCTATATGTTGTTTAAAATATCAGATCGTTTTTGTTTGTAAAATTTGAGTTTATTTGCTTAAATTTGATAATTGAAGTTGTAGGCACTTTAATTATAATTCCTAAATCTTTCCTACGATTCTTTATCTTCTTGTTAGTATTCACACATAAATCTAGAATTTCAGTTCGTAAGTAATATTGAGACTATTGTTTGTGGTTTTTCTCCAAATATGATAAATAGGTGTAATTGTAGAATTTCATGTAAATTACTTATTTTATTCTAAATCTATCTGTGTTTTGAATGGGTTAAGGGTTTGTTTAATTTTTATAAATTAGCTACTTTTGTTCTTATTTTACAGAAAGACCATGTTTGAAATAATAAGGAATATGTACATAAACAAAAGGAAGGGATTCACTACAACAAAAAGACCATATTACAACTTTATTTTTACAACTGTCACCAAATGACAGTTGTAGTAAAAGCTTTTTTGAACTCCTTTTATTAGAAAGTTGTATAAACTTATTTTTAACAACTCTTTTATTTCATTAGTTGTAGTAGATGCGTATTACAACCTTTTCTTTTGACAGTTGTAAAAGATGCTTATTTTAAACATTTGTTTCCTACTGTAATAAGTAACTATTACTTTTCTTTTCATTTATCCATTGAAATAATACATCAATAATTATAACTAAATAATAATACTTGATTATTAATCAAAAATATTAATAATCAAAAATATTAGTAATCAGTTAATATTATTAATCAATGATTGCTACTTAACTTATAATATTTAAATTTCAATGATGTGGATATCTAAATATAATAAAAGTTTGGTAAATAGTAACTGCATAATATTTAATTGATAATATTAAATAACTTCCAAAATAATAGTTAAATGATGGGATTAGCAAGACACTTCCCTTTGTATCGGCAATTTTTCGTCTACATATATCTCTAACACAACACTTAAGTTATCATACTAAACAATTTTCAAAGCAACTGGATAAAATCTCAAAAGTTTCCCGCCATACAAAAAATTTAACTCCAACGCAAAATTGAAATTACCTCTGTAAACTTCCAACTGCTTCCAGCACTTAATTTTATATTTGTTTTATATTGAACCCTTCAAAGTCATATTTTGGTCATTACATTACCGTCACAATTTCCAGTCACATACCCTTTCGTTATCCTCCTTGCCAAATCCATACCACTATTCAAATCCGACTTATCCCTTAATCTTTTCAGTTGTGTATCGCTTCTCTTCACCAACTTTTAATAATCCGACTCCAACTGTCAGACCTAAGTCATTGAATATACATCTTCGATTCAAGCCGAATTTGCATCACCACTTCCACTCGATGGCACTAGATCAAAATCGATGAACTTGCTTTATTTGTAGATCAAAAACAGCATGAAAAGGTTTGCCAAGGTCGATGTCGTGGAGGGGTTTTTTGCGTTTCGGGTTTTCGCGTACTTGGTTGTAAGTTCTGTGTATTTAGTTATAGGATTCGAATTACTAAATTTCAACAATATGAAACAAATTTGTGTGCTTGATTTAGGATTTTGTGTGTTATTACTTCGGTTATGAGTAGAACATGGAAACATGATATTTTGGTTAGCTTCTTTATACTGTATGATGATATATACAATCATAACAGCTTTCCACTATACATTAACTGGGACAATAAGTTATTTGGCTTGGATTTGAAAACTCAAGTAATTTTTAATAGCGTATCGATTTTGGGTAATGACTATTAACTAATGCGTTATTGATATTGATCCTCAATTTTCATGATTTAGTACTTGTACATATGAGTCCCGTCTTCCTACATTCAAATGCTCTGTTTTTTGAGCTATGTTAGCAACTATTATGTTACAAGTATTGGAAGACTGGTTACATATCAACTGAATCTTTTGTAGCAGATTGTAGTGAGTTTCGTGTGTTTAAATTAACATGCTCTAGTATATATGTTTTTGATGTATGCCACTGCATTTGTTATTGATCACTAATGTATATGTTTTTGTTCTTTATAATTCTTTTAACATTATTGTTAATAATTTTTTGTGTTGAAAATTATTAAATAGCAACAATAAGAAATCTTTGCTAGAAAAAAAAAGTGCATGTGCAGAAGCTATTACTGCTCAAAAGGAGAAAAGTGAAGCTCAAAGACTAGCAATGGAGAGACTGAATCAAACAGAAAGAGATGAACGAGAAGTCGAAAACTTAGAGAGGGAAAAAACCAAACTAACTGAAGAAATCGAAAGGTTGCATGGGTCTGAAATGGATGCTCAATCTAAAGTAACTCTACTTGAATGTAGAGTCACTGAAAGAGGAAAAGAAATCAAGGAACAAATGAATCAAAGCAACAAGGACAGGTCGAGCATTGTACAAGTGCTCGAGAGTCTACTAGCTAATGAAAAAGCAGCTCTAGCTGAAGCTACCAATAGGGTCGAGGCATTTTCACTGAAGTCATAAGCAACTCAAAGCTAATTAGATGCACTGCAACAAGAATTCACATCGGTTAGGCTCAATGAGACAGTGCTCGATAGTAAAATGAAGCCCTCGTGAGGTAAAAGATTTAGAATGGATGAGTTTGAACAGGAAGATGAACGTACCAGGAATAGAACAAAGACTGGAAGTGACAATAGTCCATTGAAATACAATGAAATAGAAGATGGGGGCTCGACTTTTAGGCATGAGATGGAAGAAAATATTAGTCTCGACGGAGGAAATAAGGAAAACATTTCGGGGGAATATAGAAAGTTCACCGTGATTGAACTTAAGCAGAAGCTAACTAAACATCGATTTGGTGGGCATTTGTTGCAGCTGAAAAACTCGCTAAAGAATGAGATTCCATTTTTATGTGGTAATTGGGCTTTGTAATTGGGTTAAAGGCTTTCAAGGAAAATGAGGAGGACAGTTGTAATTTCATACATTTTTATGTGGTGCATGATTTATAATTTGTATTCTGAATATAAAGTTGTGATTTTTATCAATGAATGGATCATGATGCTTTTAAACTTACATCTATTTCTTATGTTATTTATCTATTAATTGTTGATATTATATATATATATATATATATATATATATATATATATATTATGTATATAATTTGCGGATATGTTACAACTATAAAATAATACTTGTAATAAAATATATCACAAGGATTTTAAACAGTTGTAAAAATTATAACAACAACGGTGCTTTACACTTGTAATAAAGTTTATTACAACGACGAAAAACGGTTGTAAAATATACATATCACAATGGTGTCGCAACAGTGAAAAACAATTGTAAAAGATTTTAGTCTGTTACAACTTCTTCATATACGAAGGTTACTCCACAGTTCTAAAATGTATTTTACAACGGTTTTCCGCCGTTGTAATATGGTCAATTTGTTGTAGTGGGATATGCACATTTACATGTTTTGCGCATAATTTACGCAATCTATTCCAAATAAAAGAACGTATGTTCCTTGTAATTTTGAATAATTCAATATTTCTTCTTTTTTACTATTAGGTAAAATTTATGAGAATAACAGCAAAAAGCATTTTTGATTGAAATTTGAATTTTCGGCAAGTCATAACACATCTAGATGGTTCTAGTCTTTTTTTTTGGAGTAGAATGCAAATTAGTTAAAATTAGTAAATTTATAAATATAGAAATATGAAAGTAAGTATATAAATATGTAAAAAGTGCTCTTATATATAATTTATCTATCCAAATCTCATATAATAATAATAGTAATAATTAAAAATTAACTGTATCATGACCTTTGTTGATGGCGGCTTCGTCAGATCCTTCTTCCACCTCCTTTGCCTTCGATTCCTTTTTTCCACCTCTTCCATCTCACCCTCCTCCTCTAAATCCCCTTGATCCTCCACCTCCTGGTGTCAAACCCTCCTCTGACATTCCATTCAACACTAACGTTGGAGTAGAGAATTAAGATTCATTCAGATCTAAAAATCCACCTAATGTGAATCTTCCGCATGTCAATTCGAAGCAATTTCAACCATCTACAAACTTTAAATCTTCGAATTCGCCATTTCCCACTTTCACGAAATGTGATTATGCATCGCTTTTCAAATCTCTCCCTAGTAACACTGGTGTTTTCATGTCGCTGCACTTCGATATACCTAGGGATGGGAAGCTTAAGCCAATACCAAATCTAGTTAAGCATGTAGGTATGAATTACTGGAGCAATTACTTAATTGGGTTTCTCTTAAATGGTTCTTGAAACTACCTTGCTGTGATTAATTTCTTGAGCCGGTATTGGAATCACGAGGAGACGTTGATATCCCATTTGATGGAGTTCACTTCTACTTTAAATTCTCTAATGACATTGACAAGGATAGAATACTTCATGTCGATCCTATCTTCATTCGTTGCAGAATGATCATAGTAACGAAGTGGGATCCTTCTATTGGAAATGCCCAATCTCAGATCAAAAAGGTGCCGATATAGATACATTTATATCGAATCCCCATCATCCTTTGGACCTTACTTGGAATTAATTGGTTAGTATGTCATATAGGTAGAATTATTTGTTTTGATAGTAGCACTGAAAGAATGAATCGTTTTAGATATGCTAAAGCTTTAGTAGAGGTATCCCTTGAATTAGAATTACCTGATTCAATAGAGATTTCTAGATTAGGTGATAAATGTCCCTCTGTTAAGCTCTCGTATGACTGGAGGCCAAAGATTTGTACCATTTGTAGAGTATTTGGTCATGAAACTTCTTTTTGTGAAACATGTAATAAGAATAAAATGGAGTATGATGCTAATTTTGATGTGAATAAGGAGGAGTACCATGTAGATGATTTTGTACAGTTCGGTAATCATCAACAGGAAGCTCACGCCAATGTAAATATGAATAATTGGAGTACTGTAAATACAAAGAAAAGAAAAATGTGGAGGAAGAAAGATGGTGGTAATAATAAGGTGCAGGGTGACAGTGTTTCTGATGGTGGGAATGTAAATATAAATCCTTTTGTATCTTTAGTAGTTGATGTTTCGGAAAATAATGCAGGCAATGGTATGGGTCTAAAGGTTGTTCAACTCAAGAAGCTGGTGTAAGCGATATTAATGGTAATAGTGTTGATGGTATTAATATGGAATTTCCAAACACTGTATTTCAAGAGGAAGATACATTAGTTGGGAACCTTTTCGATGAAACTACTAATCATATGCATGGTATTCAAATGGACAATGTGGATAAGTATTCAACCTCTGGCACGTGTAACTCTGACCCTGCTTGTTCATCGAGTTCTATTTCTTCTTCTATTGTTGATAATGCTTCTTCCAGTGCTTCGGCTTATGCAACCTTATCTTGTTCTTCCACTTTCAGTCATAATTCTCCTTCTTCATTGAGTTTCGATTTGTGTACATCTGTAGGTTCTAGTTCTGCCTTGTCTTCATCTACTAAGACTAAGCCTTCTCCATATGCAAATCTAAAGCCACCTCCTCACATTAACCTCCTACCTGATTTTGGGTCTGGGCTAACTTTTCCATTAGTGAACACTGCGGCGGCTTCATTATCCTCTGTTGTTCCCACTAGTGCTTTTCCCTTTTCGAAATCTAAGAGTGGTAAGCTGAAAGGTAAGTTTTGGCAAGATCCTGATGAGGGTCTTGATCTTGATGATGGCCATGATTTCAAACCTGAAGATGTGATGCCTCTAAATTGCAGTTTGAGATCAAGAAAGAGACATACTAGAAGAAATCTGATTTAAGCATTTAGTCATTTAGCAATTGGCTCTTGGTTTTAGGATGCTTTAATTTTGCTCCCTTCTATTTTTATGGGATTATTCTGTTTTTTGTGTTGAATTTGTTTTGAGTTTGGGATTCGACTTGTGGTATCATGTTGAAGTTTTGCATAAAGCTTGATGGAAGGGTGCTTTACAGTTGATAGTTTGGTTCTTGGTAGTTCTTGGCATCTATTTGGCATCTGTTTTGGTTTACAGGAAGGTCTCTTAGTTGAAGATTGGCAGCATAACGCTTACCATCTGTTTGGTTTTGGTGATTTTGAGAACTAATAGTTTTGAGTTTTTTCTGGGTCAATTGTATAAAAGTCATTGTATTTTTTTCTCATTACTATTAGTTGAAGGATAATTTGTGTTGTATGGTGAATGTGTCAATCTCATGTATATTCTTTGTAATAATTTGTAGTCTGAATAAAGCTTATTTGTCTTTCAAAAATATTAAGTAGATATTAATGTTAAGATTAAAATTGAATTGTTTCCCGTTAATTAGGGGTATAGATTAGAGTATCCATAATAAATGGAGAATTAATAACTGTATATAAATATCTAAGATAAAAGTATGCACTTTCCAATAGTCGGATATACTTACAACTGATGTGATATATCATTGGTTATAGAAACCCATGAAAATTATCTTATCGTACCGAAAGTTGTTCCTAAAGGCCTACTTTAAGTGTTGAGGTCTTGAGTGGTCGTCGGGTCCATCCCCCTTTCGAGAGAAGAAACCAAAAGGACACTTATTATCATAGAATGCTTCTGGATTAAGGTCTTAAGTGGCTTTGGGATTTACCTCTTAGTGCTATTAAGCGATAAGATTCGCACTTTCCTTAAGATTTAAATGGGGATTTTGTGACGACCGCCCAAAACCCCTGCACTAAACAAGAACAATAATGCACGGAAAGGTATGCCAGGAAGCTATAGACGATCATCAAGGTATGATAGCACAATCAGAACCTGTTGTAACTCACAGCGCACGGTTAAAATATAATAGAACATATACAACATGTATTAATAGTGGAGCAGAAAACACCAAACTTTCATAACAACTAGTAAGTAATATCCTTACATGTGGATTACAACAATAGTGTTTATACAACTTTGCCTCACTACAACACTCAGAGAAGAATAACAAACAATGAAAATCCAAATACTATATAGTGAGAAAGATAATATGCCAGCCTCCAGCTCGCCTCCGAACTGCAACATCATCCTCACTCAGCTATCACCTGTCACCTGCCACCTAGGTTGCCCATCCAAAAATTGGATGAACAACCCAAGGTAATAAGAGGAAAACATAAAACCTTGAGTCATACAACAGTCTTAGTGAGCGGTAAAACTGCTAACTAACATCATCAATAAAGTATATGAGAATGGGTAAGTAAACGAAATAATTTACCCACAACACCAGAGAAGAACTCAACTCCCGTCTTCCCCACATCAGACAGAGATAGCCTTTACATCAAACATTTCAACCATTCATCCATGGAAACCAAAACAACCATTTATTCATGGCAATCAGTTGCAACCAACAATAGCACTCATAGCATCCAGATTATATGTCTCACGTAAACCATCCTAATCGGATTCAACATCCCTAAAGCACAAGCCCTAGAGGCCTAAACCAATATAGACAAGCACCCAAGGAAGATCTCCTTAGACATTGGATAATTTACGTGAGACGGTACAAACAAAATATCCAGCAAGCATCACACACTCGGGCTATCACCGCCAATCCTGCATCAAAATCATCGTTGATCGTATGACTGGCTGAACAATTTGCCATTAATTGTCAAGGGCCAATGGTAAACCCCGGTTCTAGCAAAAACCTCACACGCCATATGACGAAACGTGTCTGTGCCATACACGACCCCCAGGGTACTCTACCTACGATGAAATCGTGTAACCCTTGCTTTGAGCCCGTTAGAACCTACGATAATGATAATTCCTAGGCCTTCGGTATCTCTAGTCATCATCGACGACGACTATCCAACCATTATCGAAAAACTCAGAACACCTTTGATTTTTCACCACATTCATTGTATTTTGACGAACAACGAACACATCTCAGCACTTCGACATTCTCATTTGAACACACTTCGAAGTCACAACATTACTGATCCAAAAGCATATGTCTTCATAGAAATGCCTGGTTAATGAAACATCTGATCCATAGTTGCCCGGTTATAATTGCTCGGTCCATGATTACCTGACCGATCTATCACCTTACGCTTCGACCTACCGACTACCTTTTGCTCGACCGACCCCATATTGACCGACCCATAATGGCCGACCCATATTGACCGACCCACATTGACCGACCCATATTTGCCCCCCCGACCACACCAAAATTTCGACCGACCGACCACCTTCTGCTCGACCGACCCCATATTGACCAACCCATATTTTCCCGACTGGCCCAAGCACTTGTACTACACTTTGTACTACACGCTCGACCCGTGGCCTGTACTGGTCCAATTTATCACCAAATTCCACCAAAACTTCGTCAAATGGCCAGATCGACGAAATCTACTCATCCAATTCATCTAACACAACCACAAGCATGTTATGAAATCACTAACAACATGAATATGACGATTTTCACCAAAATTATGCAAACTTCACCAAAATCATGATAAATGAACATATGAACTAAATTGTGGATTAATTTGCATAAACATATGAAAATATATGAAAATTACCAGTTTTAAGTTTCTAAATTAGATCCTATGGAGATCCATACGAAATTAGATTTACCAAGGTGTAGATCTAAGAGAAAACACTTGAATTTGATGAAAAACAGGATCAAATACTCATATACTTGATTGAATCCGCGTGAGAAATGCATACTACTCACCAATTTTCCAAAACAACTCAAAAACACTTAGATCTAGATCCAGACAGCGAAGAATTTGCTCTAAACTCTTCGACTCGATGAACTCTCTCTTGAAACCGCGTAGATTTAGCTTTAAACGATGTAGATCTTCGACTCTCTAAGCTTTAATGGTGGAAAGGTGAAGAGAATGGAGAAATGGAGGAACTCTAGCTCTTCCATATGAGAGAATCGAGAAAATAAACTATTCTCCATGCCTCCTACCCCCTATTTATAGCCTCCACTAGCCCACTATTGGGCCTTTCCAAATCATCCCAACAATGGTATAAAACCTGAACCGCCAACTACAAAACCTTAATACAACAATTCCTCCCAAAACGCTAAGCCAAATCAATAATGTGACCACTCTACGGGAAGAGAAACAACATTTCCTTTACAATGGCACAGGTCTTAACACCTGATTCAATTCGAGTCAAAAGTTATGCCATGTACAAGACTAACAAGGGAAAATGGTCACAAACAAAATTGGTAAAAAAGTATGAACATGTCTCACATCCCCATAAACAACATATCAGAATATGAGCATATCCGATCCTCAAGTAATAAAATAAAAATATTTTATGATTCTCCGATGCATAAAATGCGGGCTGTTACATTCCCCTCCCTCTTTAGAAATTTCGCCCCCGAAATCCCAAACAAACATAAGAAACCACAACAATTCTGCGTGCCTATCATCCATGAGAAGCCAATTCTATCACCCAAACTAGCAGCCATCAAGCCATCCATCCATAGCCTTATCCTACAATGCGGAACTGTGAAAACAACCATAGTGCAAGTTACAATGATGTAATGATGACACAATATCAATGGGTCATACCGAGGAAGAGTTCCGGATGGGTCGCCTTCGTGCACTCTTCTGTCTCCCATGTACAATCATCGCCATCCTCACTCCATTGTACCTTGACTAGCCTAACCGTCTTCCTCCTAAGTTGTATTATGTCATTGCCCACAACATGAAGCGGCTTACGAGGTCTCACAACTAAGGTCCCTACTTTTAAGTCTTCATACTGCTCTGGATATACCACTACATTTGAATAATGCACTAACTTCCATAGAAACAACGCATGAAAATGCGTGTACTTGCTAGTATAGTACACACGGATCGTGTAATATGATGTATAATGCACAAGTATGAAATAATAGTTAATCACAAATCTATATAAAATAGTAAATGCAGTAAAATAGAAAAATCACACCAGGGATTTTTATACTGGTTCGGAGCACCGTCCTACGTCCAGTCCCAGACTTCTATCTGGATTTTCACTAACAACCACCTCACTTCACCCGAAGGAACAGGTATACAACACCCGAGCAGACGACTGAGATTTCATGCCTCTAACAACACTGAGGACTTCAACACTTGCCTCTTACAACAACGAGGACTTCAACTAAGACGAATATAATTGATGTTGACAATATGTGTTCTTGATAACACGAATTTGTCACTTGTAGTACAACCTTCCTATAATCTTATCCTCGAGTATATGATTGGAATGCGTGGATTTTAAGGAAGAAAATTGCTTGTTGAATCAAGTGATATTAAATCGATTCAAGGATTCAACAAGTATTTGAAATTTGGAGAGCTTTTGTTCGCAAAATTTATAGAAGTGTAAATCAGAAAATAGAGAGAATATAGAATGATTCGGTGATTGTAAAGCAAGTTTGAAGTTGTTTATATAATAGTAGAAAGGTAGTAATTCTTCATGGAGAGTTTCTATAAAAAGTTATGTTCATTTCCTTTGATTATTGAATAGAAATCTCTTCACAAATAGAAGCAACCTTTCAGAAAAATCTTGTTGTTTCAAATCGGTCGACTGGTTGAAATTCACCAGTTGACCGGTTGAATTTAATTAAAATTAAAACTTCCAGAAAAATAGTCGTTATGTGCAGAAACACACTGACCGGTCGACTGGTTCATTTTGGACCAGTCGACTGGTTAATGGTTGTGGACCTGAGAACCTCAGTCCACAGTCTAGATCACTCTGCGCTCTTTCCTGGTCGGAGCCTGGACCGTTTGGGCTTTTTCTGTGACATTTCATTTCCTCAAATATACAGATTTCAACAACAAAGATATGATATAACTTTATAAATTGTTTTGTGCATTCGCGTTATACTTTGAGGATAGATTTTAACATATTTCTAACACGACTCAATGTATATATATATATAAAACCTTATCTCTATGAAATGATCTTCATTGCAACTTTATAAGTTGGCATCGATCAAAATCTTGTTCTCAACATTCTCCCCCTTTTTGATTGATGACAACACCTTGGATTTTCTCCCTCTGAATATAAAGCTCCCCCTGAATTTTTGCAACATTTGTTAGTGTTGGATCTAGATTAACCCTAGAGGGGGGGTGAATAAGGTTTATTGATTTTTAGCAGGATATTGAAAATTATCAGATCGCAGAATGCAGCAAAAATAAAAATACATAAAGTAAATAACACACAGAGATACCCAGCTTCGGCAAAATCTTGCCTACTGCTGCATTCCAAAGGTTTTTACTAGGTGTTATAAACAGATCCCGCTTACAATCCCATGTAAACTCGCAGCGCCTGCTTCTATCCAAACCCTATGCTCAAAACCCTAGACTGATCTAATCCCCTAGACCAGATTTTCCCTGATTACAATTCTGTAACCAGTAAAACCTAGATTTTACAGACTCTAGCAACTGTCAGTTAACCCCTAACTGAACCCCCTAGTATTTTACAGACACTAGAAAATGATTCAAATGATTTACAAAAAAAATTAAAAACAAACAATAGAAAAGAAAAACAAAACAATAAAAAAAGATTGTAGAACCCTAGTTCCCTTTTAAACTTAGATAGGCCGGCCCATTTGTATATATTGCACCCGATCTCTATTTCTTCAGGAAAAAATGGTGGCCAGTGAATACGAATTAGGGTTTTCTGAGATCCCCCAAATCTTATTCGATCAATTGATGATTTTATTCTCCTGTGCTTCCAATCCCTGCTGCTAGCTTCAAGATAGATTTGGGGTCCCTGCGATCGAAACTATTGTAAGTGATTTTGATTAAAATCCATTTTTTTGCTGTCAAGTTGATTGTGGTTTCGATTTTTATTGCTTGGATTCTCGATCTATTCGCCAGTGATGAAGTGGTGTTTATATAGGATTTATAAATCCTATTACCTCTGATTTCGATAGATGACTTTTTCTGGTTTGCGTTATTTCGTCCTTTTTGTTGCTTCGATTTAATCGGCCAGGAATAATTGCTGTGATTTGTTGCCTTGTGTTGAATTGCGTGATTGATGGCCATGATTTCAGACATGATTTCGAACTTGATTCAATTTCCATATAACAGTGAATGAATTTGTGGAATAATCAATTTTCCCTTTTAATAACAGTTGCCAAAAATGACTTAAGCAAATTCTTTTCTGATTGATAATCATGCCGAGTTTGATTACACGCCAAAACATCATTCCATATATGATTTGCTTGCCAAATAAAAATGATGGACATTTTCTGGAAACTATTTAAGGACTTCCCAAATATCCAATTTGACACATAACCATATATGTGTAATTTTACTTGTCCTTAGCACACTGTGATTTTGGAAATCAATTTCAAATCTTGCCAAAAATGAAATGTGATTGCTCACCTGAATTTCTAGAATTAAAGCTTGGTTAAAAAACTGGCATGCTGAGTTTGTGCTTTCACTATTTTGACCTGTGATGTTGCCATGAATTTTGTACTTAAAACTTTGGCACTGCTTCATATTTGAACATGAACCTGTAGATATGTGTACTGCTCATTTGTGTCCTTTATTCATTAGCTATGTCCACAGAAACTTGTGATCAATAAACTTGGACTTGCTGCTTGTATGTTATTGATTGTGTGGGCTTCATGACACATGAAATTTAGACACATTGGCTTGACCACAACTCACCTACTTGACCCATCCATGCTCGATCATTATTGCACGTGTATTACACTGTAAAACCTTGTCTATCCATGCTTGTGGATTTGTGAAGTGCTTGATTGTTGTACCATTCTTCTATGCAGCTTCCTTCTAGACTAATTGTGTAGTTCACATGAGCTTTGTATATAAGCATGTTGTCATGTATGTTTTCCTGCTTTGAATATGCCTGCACTTGCCACTTCTTCTTTTGCTGTTTTGATTCTTGCATGAAAATGTTCTCTACCTCACTTGCATACATTGGTCTGTTTCGACACATTTGTATATTTTGCATGAAAACATGCAACTGCATCCATGTTTGTTCTTGACCAAACTGAAATGCCATGTCAATGCTTGGCATGCTGACTTCACCCTGAACCGTTGCACCTAAGTTCATGTTGGTTGTACCAGACCTCATGTTGGCTTCACCACCAGTGTATGTTGCTTGCAAAAATGTGTGGTCTGTCTTGTGCTATGTGCTCGACTTTATTGAGTTATGCATTCATGCATGTTTCTTGCTGAGCTGTCCATATGTGTAGTTTTCATGTGCACAGAGTCGAGAAGGTCCACGTGGCTACTCCTCAGTTGCGCACTGGATTGGCGAGGCAATGCACACGTGTATATATATACATGTGTGTATATGCAGCCATTCAGAAAAATATTCTTGTCCCTGCACAGAAATATTTTGTATATCCGCTGACTACTTTGTGGTATTTACAGTGAATCACTGTGAATGTCACAAGTTGTCTAGACATAGATAAATCAGATCAAGTCATGAAAAATGATGAGAAACACACCAGAAATCTGAGGCAAATAAAATTTTAAAAATAAAATTCATATTTGCATGTATTCAATTTTATTTCTATTGCAGTATACTGTGTGTGTGTGTTTCATTGTGACAGGTAAGCAGATGATGACTGGACTGAGATGTGAAGATAGAAGACTGAAGATGACAGAAGATAGTGAATGAGTGTATAAGTGTATATGAAATGTAAATGTACAGAGTGATGATTGTACTGAGTGATGAGTGATATAGTGAGGAGCTGATGTACAGAAAAAGAAAATTGTACTGATATATGTAATAAACAAATTTGATTGAAATAAAATATTATTTTATTGTTGTCAAACAAACTTGTCTATCGTATTCAGTTTATTTACAAGTACGATCTCATGTGAATTGAATAAATAGTGGAGTTATAAATAGTTGTACTGTTTGAATGTTTGAAATATAATATTCAATTTAAATAAAATACTGTATGAATATATGAATGTCTATACAGTCGTATTCTATTTAAATATAAATATTATATTCCTGTCTGTGATGTATATATATAATAGTATAGTAACAAACGTATTTAAAATAATATTTATTTGTTTGTTATCATCAAACAAAAATCATATAATTGTGAATAAAACTACGTTACATAAAATAGTCTCCCCCTTTTGATGATGACAAACGAATAAAATATTTTGAGCCCATTAAATGTGTTGACAGTGAATATTGAACTCCCTCTATTTATTAGCTCCCCCTACAACAGAAAGCTCCCCTTATAACTGTGCATGAGTGAAATAAATGAATTTACAAATGAATTTTCAAAATTAAAAATATTTATAAAATATTCACTCATAAATCAAAATCTCAACCCATTCTCCCCTTTTTGTTATCATCAAAAGGATACAGAATTTAAAATATATATGAAAAACGACTAAAAATATAATTTCAGCATAAGAGGAAGAACGATCATCATAAATCTCAATCAGTCAAACAAAAATCATAATATTCTAAGAACAGGTGGCATATTTCACATTGTAGAGAATGACGGATTTACGACGAAATTTATAAAAATGGGGAGAGTTATAAAAAAATGAATTTCAATTATTTTCCAAAAGACTTTATAAAAATGATATTAAAAAATAGTGACGGATTTGGACTATAATTAAAAATTCAATTTAAGTGACAAATTCATATAATCTTAAATCCCAATAGCTATCAATCAACAAATCATAATATTTCATAAGATTTCAACACATTTCATAGATTAGAAAAAGGATTAATGGACTGATTTTTATACACAAAGGAGAATTTCATATTAACTTCAATTTATAGCACATTAATTTCTTTTCCTTTTTCTATTTAATTTTTTTTATTTAAGAGCACACTGACCATGCATAACCAGAGCTTGGATTTTTAAATGAGGTCAGTCGCAGCTTAAATTATAAGTTGTCTCATAACCATGCATGACCAGTTCTTGGAATTTTAAATGAGGTTAGAGACACACTTATGTATTAATTATATTTATAATTTTCAGCGTTAAAAGAAAAACTCCTCGGTATATAAAACCAAAATGAAGGATAGAAATGTGGTAGGTACAGAAATGGACTGTGAAATAAATTTCTAAATTAATTATATTATGGAATATGCTCGACTGTACCGGGATCATTGAAAATTTTCAATTATCACTAATTCTGAATAATAACATAGTCCAATTTCTATCAAAAATATTTCAACTATTTATTCAAGAAGATTTTTAAAAAAATATTAAACTCTCCACATTAATATAAAAAACATGATGAGTGACAGAATACTAGTAGATAAAGAATATGGTCGTGAAATAATCGCCAGTTCAAAGATATTATAATAAATGTTCAACCATCATGAAAATATAAATAAAATCTCATCTTGTTGTGAAATATACTGTAGTCACAACTCATCTCAATTTCAAAATCTAATAATTATTTTGATGAATTATAAATACAGTTCAGTTTGGTTATTGATTTCAATTTCTGAATGAATAATCAATCAATAATTTTAAAATTGAAAATCAACTATGAGGGATCTATACAAGACAAGAGGGAAAATATATACAATAAAAAATTCAGCACTTCTAAACTGATACCACTTGATGTCTATATTAATGAGGATTTTATAACATGATATTGGAGACAAACAAGGATATTACAGACAACATAATTTTAATCACAAAGTCAAAGCAAACAAAACAACAGATTTAGCACATTTATCAAAGCAGCAGACAGATCAAAACAGGAAGTTATTTGAAAACAGTATTAGAGCAGCAATCAAATCAAAAAACAAGTAATTTCCAAAATATTTTCAAATCAATATCAGAGAAACACAAGAATCAGTTCAAATCAGATTTGTCAGGATGATGGTCACAAAAGATCATTCATGATCCAAGATTAAGAATACTGTTTTATTTGAAATCATTTGAGGAATATGAAAAACTCAAGATTCAATGAATCGATCACATCAGATTATTAATTTCAGATTCAAGATATCTGTGAGATTCAATAAATCAATAATTTCAAATAATTTTCAACAAACAAATATTAAATTAAATAACCATGAACTAATAAAGAGATTTAAGACCATTTTTTCAAAGAATTTTCAAAATTAACTCTGACAAGTATAAGAGAAATTTCAGATCATTTACATCAAGTTTGAGAGGTATTCATGATCCAAAAAATTAAAAATAATTTATTTGAAATCACTTGAATCAATGTTAAGTTTTGAGATATAATGAATCAGTCACACAAGATTGATAATTTCAAAATTAAGAGGTGTGTGATTTTCAAAATATCAAGAATTTCAGATGATTTCAAACAAACAAGTTTCAACAATAATGATCATAAATAAAGATGAATTTCAAGATGTATCACTGATTCTAGACAATTCAAAATTTCCAAAACAATCTGATAATTAATTAACTTATCACTACTGATAAATAGCAATGTGTTGTAATGAGTATAATATTTCAAGCTTTTCTAAAATGGATTAGTAGAAACTCAAAATAGCAGAGGTGTGTGAAATTTCATTAAATATTCAGATCCTCAAAAATTTAGAATTCAAATCAACAGTGTTCAGGAAATGACAAGAATACATCAACACTGTTATGAATTCATAAAAAAGAAAAATAAACTTCAAAACAATTGCAGGGATATACAAGATCAAGTTCAAGATCTGGAAAAGATTAAAGCATTAGAGTTTTGTTAAAAAAAAGTAAATTTCCAAAAAAATATGAATTCTACAATTTGAAGTTAAGAAAGACCAAAAGAAATTACAATGTTATGACAGTGACAAATCAAATAGAAAATAGACGGGGTAGAAAAAGAATAAACACAGGAAACAAAATATTTACAAAGATGAGCTCAGAGATTATACCTGAAATCCATGTAAACCAGAATCTCTGACTCAACAAATCCTAGCTGGAGGAACTGTGAATGATACAGAAGTATAAACCAACTTGATTTCACGTTTCTTTTTGCACAGCAGTTCCTCAGCCTCCACTAGTACCAAACAGTTTAGAGGATTGAGTGGTCTAACAAAATTAGTAAAACCACTCTGAAATTTGTTCATAACTTTAAGTACCCAAACCTGTTTATATAACAAACCATTCGAATCTATCTTTGTGCCTTTAGGAACCCAGATCTATTTGAATTTAACTGAATTCATTTTACTTCCTTTTGGGATACAAAAGTGTTTAAATGGTTTATTATAAAACAAGTTTTCATTTTGATTTTGTTTCATAAATCTTTTGGAATTTCCAAAGTTCAGATTTCTAGAATGTCCTTTTTCAATGTAATTTGAAGGATTTTTAAAACCATTTGAATTTCGATTTTCAAAAACATTTATTTTGCCAAATCCAAGACCATTTCTATTAACAGAAGAAATTTGATTTTTCCAATAACATATTCAAAGATTTTTCACTGGTTGAAAAACGTTTCAGACTCAATTCAAGATTATTAATTTTGGATTTAAGATCAGAATTTTCTTTCATCAGATTTGAATAACTGTTAATGCTGATCTTACATCTTTCAAAATCAGATTTCAAAACCAAATTTTCATCATTAAGTAATTTAATTTTGGCTTGGGACTCGGCAATTTCAAATTCAAAATATTTTTGACTCTTAGATTCAAATTTCTTGAGCTTTACAATCTCAATTTCTAGCTCATTCAAGATTGAATCGGTTTTTAATAAAATTTCCTTTCAGAAATTTCATGTTTGGAATTTTATGATGTCTTAAGATTTTTAAATTCTTTCCGCAAAAAACTGTTTGAAATTTTTAGCTCATTCTCGTTATCTTTTAAAATCAGAATTTCTTCTTCAAGCTTTTGAATGTTTTTATTGAAACTAACGAGATCGGATTTTAATTTCAAACAATTTTTACAATCTGAATTTTCAAATTTCCCGACGTTCTCAAGTTTTACTACCAAACCATGATTTTTGTTGGTCAACTCAAGATTCTTAGATTTCAAAGATTCATTTTTAGACTGGATTTTGTCAACAGATTTAGTTAAATCAACACACATATAAAATAAATCTTCATATGAGAAATTTTCTATCTCATTGTCTATCGAATCTCCATCAATTGATCCATCTGAACTATCTTCTGTAAAACATGTTAAGCAGAACTCTGAATCTGAGTTGACACTTTGGGGTCTAGAGCAGCTATTGTCAATTTGTTCATACTTCGTATTAAGAGCTGTCCAGATTTCCTGCGTAGTTAAACAATGGGAGATCAGACTGCATTGATCATCATCATGATAAGAATATAGAATATGTATAGCACGATAATTAAGAACTTTATCTACTATATCGTACCAATTGATAACAACATCCCAACATTAATATTAACAGATTTTAAATAAAATTCGATTTTGGATTTCCTGTTTGAAAATTTTGTTCAAGTGAAAATAGTTGGAGATGAACTGGACTGACTCTCACTAGACTGACGACTAGGATTACCCATGACTCTAGAGTTAAAGAAATACCTGCTTTGATACCACTAGTTGGATCTACATAAATCCTAGAGGGGGGGTGAACAGGGTTTATTGATTTTTAGCAAGATATTAAAAATTATCAGATCACAGAATGCAGCAAAAATAAAAATAAAGAAAGTAAATAACACACAGAGATACCCAGCTTCGACAAAATACTGCCTACTATTGCATTCCAAAGGTTTCTACTAGGTGTTATAAACAGATCCCGCTTACAATCCCATGTAAACTCGCAGTGCCTGCTTCTATCCTAACCCTACGCTCAAAACCCTAAACTGATCTAATCCCCTAGATCAGATTTCCCATGATTACAACTCCGTAACCAGTAAACCCTAGATTTTACAGACTCTAGCAACTGTCAGTTAACCCCTAACTGAACCCCCTAGTATTTTACAGACACTAGAAACTGATTCGAATGATTTACAAAACAAATTAAAAACAAACAATACAAAAGAAAAACAAAACAATACAAAAAGACTCTAAAACCCTAGTTCCCTTTTAAACTTAGATAGGCCGGCCCATTTGTATATATTGCACCCGATCTCTATTTCTTCAGGAAAAAATGGTGGCCAGTGAATACGAATTAGGGTTTTCTGAGATCCCCCAAATCTTATTCGATCAATTGATGATTTTATTCTCCTGTGCTTCCAATCCCTGCTGCTAGCTTCAAGATAGATTTGGGGTCCCTGCGATCGAAACTATTGTAAGTGATTTTGATTAAAATCCATTTTTTTGCTGTCAAGTTGATTGTGGTTTCGATTTTTATTGCTTGGATTCTCGATCTATTCGCCAGTGATGAAGTGGTGTTCATATAGGATTTATAAATCATATTACCTCTGATTTCGATAGATGACTTTTTCTGGTTTGCGTGATTTCGTCCCTTTTTGTTCCGTTGATTTAATTGGCCATGAATAATTGTTGTGATTTGTTGCCTTGTGTTGAACTGCATGATTGATGGCCATGATTTCAGACATGATTTCGAACTCGATTCAATTTCCATATAACAGTGAATGAATTTCTGGAATAATCAATTTTTCCTTTTAATAACAGTTTCCAAAAATGACTTAAGCATATTCTTTTCTGATTGATAATCATGCCGAGTTTGATTACACGCCAAAACATCATTCCATATATGATTTGCTTGCCAAATAAAAATGATGGACATTTTCTGGAAACAATTTAAGGACTTGCCAAATATCCAATCTGACACATAACCATATATGTGTAATTTTACTTGTCCTTAGCACACTGTGATTTTGAAAATCAATTACAAATCTTGCCACAAATGAAATGTGATTGCTCACCTGAATTACTGGAATTAAAGCTTGGTTAAAAAACTTGCATGCTGAGTTTGTGCCTTCACTGTTTTGACCTGTGATGTTGCCATAAATTTTGTACTTAACTTTGGCAATGCTTCATATTTGAACATGAACCTGAAGATATGTGTACTTCTCATTTATGCCCTTTATTCATTAGCTATGTCCACTGAAACATGTGGTCAATACACTTGGACTTGCTGCTTGTATGTTATTGATTGTGTAGGCTTCATGACACATGAAATTTAGACACATTGGCTTGACCACAACTCACCTACTTAACCCATCCATGCTCGATCATTGCTGCATGTGTATTACACTGTAAAACCTTGTCCATCCATGCTTGTGGATTTGTGAAGTGCTTGATTGTTGTACCATTCTTCTATGCGGTTCCCTTCTCGACTAATTGTGTAGTTCACAAGAGCTTTGTATATGAGCATGTTGTCACATATGTTTTCCTGTTTTGAATATGCCTACACTTGCCACTTCTTGTTTTGTTGTTTTTATTCTTGCATGAAAATGTGCTCTACCTCACTTGCATACATTGGTCTGTTTCGACACATTTGTATAATTTTGCATGAACTTAACATGCAATTGCATCCATGTTTGTTGTTGACCAAACTAAAATGCCACATCAATGCTCGGCATACTGACTTGACCCTGAACTGTTGCACCTGAGTTCATGTTGGCTGTACAAGCCCTCATGTTGGCTCCACCACCGGTGTATGTTGCTTGAAAAAATGTATGGTCTGTCTTGTGCTATTTGCTCGACTTTATTGAGTTATGCATTCATGCATTTTTGCTTGCTGAGTTGTCCGTATGTGTAGTTTTCATGTGCACAGAGTCAAGAAGGTCCATGTGGCTACTCCTCGGTTGCGCACTGGATTGGCGAGGCAGTGCACATGTGTATATATATATACATGTGTGTATATGCAGCCATTTAGAAAAATATTCTTGTCCCTGCATAGAAATATTTTGTATATACACTGACTGCTTTGTGGTATTTACAGTGAATCGCTGTGAATATCACAAGTTGTCTAGACATAGATAAATCGGATCAAGACATGAAAAATGATGAGAAACACATTAGAAATCTGAGGCAAATAAAATTTTAAAAATAAAATTCATATTTGCATGTATTCAATTTTATTTCTATTGCAGTGTACTCTGTGTGTGTTTCATTGTGACAGGTAAGCAAATAATGACTGGACTGAGCTGTGAAGACTGAAGATGATAGAAGATAGTGAATGAGTATATAATTGTATATGAAATGTAAAGAATGTACAGAGTGATGATTGTACTGAGTGATGAGTGATGTAGTGAGGAGCTGATGTACAGAAAAAGAAAATTGTACTGATATATGTAATAAACAAATTTGATTGAAATAAAATATTATTTTATTATTGTCAAACAAATTTGTCTAACGTATTCAGTTTATTTACAAGTACAATCTCATGTGAATTGAATAAATAGTGGAGTTATAAATAGTTGTACTGTTTGAAGTTTGAAATATAATATTCAATTTAAATAAAATATTGTATGAATATATGAATGTCTGTACAGTCATATTCTATTTAAATATAAATATTATATTCCTGTCTGTGATGTATATATAGAACAGTACAGTAACAAACACATTTAAAATAATATTTATTTGTTTGTTATCATCAAACAAAAATCATATAATTGTGTATACAACTACGTTATATACAACAATTAGTTCATAATATAATATAAATAATCTTACCTTTTGATTCCTGCATTAACAAATGATAGCACACATATACTATTACCATGTTAAGCACATAATTTTAAATGATAGTATATGTAACATGAATGATATGTATCATCATGAGAGAAAATATTTCTCCCCCTTTTTCATCGATTAAAAAGAATAAATACCATAATAAACACAGTAATCGAGAGTAGTAGATAATACAAATAATTATAGCACCTTTAGGAGATATTGAATCATGTGATTTTTTGATAAGCTGAGTTTTTCAAAGATATTTAGAGATACTGAATAACCTTCTCTTTATTGTGGTGTACCTGCGAAAAATATGACATATATAGTTTTGGTACCCACTTGCTTTGTTTGGGTCCATGAGTAAGATGGAAGGTAACCATACCCAAGAGGGTTTAAAGGAACCTTTAAAGATAAAATTTTCATTATTAACTACTGAATCAAAATAATCGTCGATATATTTTTCTCTATTTTTCCAACTTACAGGAACCCAAATACTTAAGTAATCTCTAGTGATATTCCTTTTCCTACTTCTATATTTATTATAAATACCGCTAGTCATAGAAGTATTCAAGTTTCTATAATAATTGGGTCTTGGATGAGCATTAGTACTAGCAGTGATATTCTTATTGTACATAAAAGCATATCTAGTACTATTTTTATGATTGGTTTTATTATATCCTATACCACTTTTATCATGTAAAGGTCGAGATCTAGATAAAATCATGTTTAAATCATTTTGACCTTTATTAATTTTGCGAACTTATTTGTATATTTATCAAATTTAATTCCAAAATCACGAGTGACAAAAGAAATTTTGTTATTTTGAAAATTATCAATTTCCCTATTTAATTCAGAGTTCTTCCTTTTTAAAGCATTCTCAGTTTTGAGACCACAAATTCGAGATCATGAATTAATCAAAGAAGATTGTAATTTTTCAAAGTTTTATTTTGCAAAATATTATTATTCACCTTTAAAAACTCACATTCTTTAGATAATTCCAAATTCTTTTCAGTTAGAGCTCCATTCACTTTTCAAGAGACTAAATTGAAGAACTGGAATTATTTAAAGAATCTTCTAATGATTTATTTCTATTTTGCAAAAGATCGATTTCCTTTAAAAGAACATTGTTTTTATCTTCTAGTTGCTCATTTTCTTTTTGAAGGAAATCTTTTTGAGAAACAAGCTCTTCTTGGGTATTTTCAAAACATTTGGCTTGTTTTACCAAAAAATTGTTTTCATCTTTTAATTTGGAATTTTCTTGCTTGTAATTTTCTGACTTAGCTAAAATGATTGTAATGAGTTTACCCAAAATTTTAAAATCTTTCAATAATTTTTCATGGTCTAACAAAAGATATTTTTATAATGAATCTGTACATACCGATTGTGATCTGACTTTAGCCATGAGACATTTGTTTCCTTGCTCTCCTGATTCTGCTTTATTGCTCTTCCATTTTCTAATTCCCTGACTAGATTTCTTTATTGCCATTTGTTATAGGATGTTGTTACGATCTCTAGAACGTCGTGATCTGATACCAAATGAAAATGCGTGTACTTGCTAGTATAGTACACACGGATCGTGTAATATGATGTATAACACACAAGTATGAAATAATAGCTAATCACAAATCTATATAAAACAAGCAAATGCAGTAAAATAGAAAAATCACACCAGGGATTTTGATACTGGTTCGGAGCATCGTCCTACGTCCAGTCCTAGACTTCTATCTTGATTTTTACTAACAATCACCTCACTTCACCCGGAGGAACAGGTATACAACACCCGAGCAGACGAACGGGATTTCACGCCTCTAAAAACACTGAGGACTTCAACACTTGCCTCTTACAACAATGAGGACTTCAACTAAGACGAATATAATTGATGTTGACAATATGTGTTCTTGATAACACGAATTTGTCACTTGTAGTACAAGCTTCCTATAATCTTATCCTCGAGTATATGATTTGAATGCGTAGATTTTAAGGAAGAAAATTGCTTTTTGAATCAAGTAATATTAAATCGATTCAAGGATTCAACATGTCTTAGAAATTTGGAGATTTTTTGTTTGCAAAATATATAGAAGTGTAAATCAGAAAATAAAGAAAAATAGAACGATTCGGTGATTGTAAAGATAGTTTGAAGTTGTTTGTATAATAGTAGAAAGGTAGAAATTCTCCATGAAGAGTTTCTATAAAAAGTTATGTCCATTTCCTTTGATTATTGAACAGAAATATCTTCACAAATAGAAGCAACTATTCAGAAATACCTTGCTGTTTCAAATCGGTCGACTGGTTGAAAATCATTAGTTGACTGGTTGAATTTAATTAAAATTAAAACTTCTAGAGAAATAGATGTTATGTGCAGAAACACAGTGACCGGTCGACTGGTACATTTTGGACCAGTCGACCGATTAATGGCTGTGGACTAGAGGACCTTGGTCCACAGTCCAGATCGCTTTGCGCTCTTTCCCGGTTGGAGCCTGGACCGTTTGGGTTTTTTCTGTGACTTTTCAATTCCTCAAATATACATATTTCAGCAATAAAGATATGATATAACTTTATAAATTGTTTTGTGCATTCATGTTATACTTTGAGGATAGATTTTAACATATTTCTAACATGACTCAATGTATATATACATAAAACCTTATCTCTATAAAATGATCTTCATTGCAACTTTATATGTTGGCATCGATCAAAATCTTGTTCTCAACAACACATGGAAAACATTATGCACACTCGACATCTTCTAGGGTAACTCCAACCTATATGCGAACTTTCCAATTCACTCGACTATCGGAAATGGTCCACCAAATCTTGGGGATAACTTTCCCTTACTTCTGAACCAAACCATATGCTTTAATGGCGAGATCTTCACAAAAACCATATCGCCAATGTCGAATTCCAAATCATTTGTACTCTTATCAACATAATTCTTATGACGATCTTAGGCAGCCTTCATTCATTGCTGAACGATCTCGATACAATCTGATGTCTTTCTTATCATCTCTGGCCCAAGTATCAACTTATCTCCAGTTTCTAACCAACATGCTGGAGAATCACATGATCTACCGTACAACGCCTCGTATGGTGTCATTCCATTGTTTGACTGGTAACTGTTGTTATAAGCAAACTCGACTAGATGTAGATACGCTTGGAAATGAACTCGACAAAATCTCTCTTCATCCCCTCCCAGTAGTAGACTCGCTTCATGTCATGGTACGTCTTATTACCACTGGGATGAATCGTTAACTTCGATTGATGATATTCCCTTAGGACTTCATCTCTCAACCCGTCGATATCAGGAACAATCAGTCCTCCTTGCTTTAGAAGTCAACCCTCTCGATCGACCTCGAACTCTTTATTCTTTGATTCCAGCTTCTGGATAAACTCGACAAGCTTTACATCTCGCTTTTGGCTCTCGCCAATCCTTTTGATAAGAGTAGGTCTTATCGATAAACTTGCCAACATTTCAGGTTCCAACTCACACCTTGGCCTAAAATCGAATCTTGTCGGATACTCGAAGCTCTTCCATTCCGAAAACATCGCTTTCAAACTTACGTGTCTTCATCTCAATGCATCTGCAACTGTGTTACCTTTTCCTAAACTATAGACTATAGAAAAATCATATGATGCTAGAAACTCCAACCATCATTGATGCCGAAGATTCAAGTCCTTTTAGGAGAAAAGATACTTCAACGACTTATGGTCCGTAAACAACTCGAACCGAACTCCCAACAGGTAATGTCTCCACATCTTCAGAGCAAACATAATCACCGCCAACTCCAAATCATGAGTTGGATAATTTCTCTTATGCGGCTTTAGCCGTCGACTCGCGTAGACCAAAACTATAACAACCCGGAAAATACGAACCAATTTAAAAATTTTATTTTGGCAATTTTAATGAATTTTGAATATTTAAAATGAATTATTTTAAATAATAACGACGATAAATTTATTTTAAATAGAGTTGGAACAAAAATATTTATATAAATCGATGTTAGAATATAAATATATATTTCAATTATAAAAGGAATTGAAAATGGCGCGGTAGTTTGAAAATTCGATTTCAAATTTCAAATGAACGTACAAGATTCAAAATAAACCGGATTTTAGTGAAACCCGAAATATTTAAATCTGTTCGAACATATCTTTCTAACGAATCTGAAAAATTGAAATTTCATAGCGGGAATCAAAAGTTATGGCCAACTGAAAATTCAGGATAGTCATAATGGAAAATACAGCCCTTAAAAATAGCCATCTTGCAAATGACCTCCGCTTTCGATGAAACCATTTTTGTTGGATTCGGGATGTCAAATTATTCCTAGGTTCCAATTTTCAGAGCTCGAGAATATGACATGTTAGAACCGAACGAAAGAATTCATCGGGGATTGGATTAGTAATATCCAATGGGAATGATTCGTTAGAGTTGGGATTAGTAGTATCCTAGAATGAGTTAAAAGAGTGCAATTTTTAAAATCAATCTAGATTTTGAAAATTTATATCTTAAAATACGTATGTGAATATTTATTTTATATTGAATATGGACTATCGAGTATATAAAGATTTTGAATATACGCGTATTCGAAGTCTTAAATATACTGGGTAGATATAGAATCACATTCTAGTCGCCCGAGGATGATTCTGATGATTGACATGCCATCACCATTATTTGTGTTTGAGTTTCGAAAGTGGGATATCTATATATTTCCAATCGACTGGTGTGAGAACCAAAACCTTATTTTCAATTTATTGTTTGTAGTTCGACCTTAGAAAATATGATTTTTAAGTATATAAACAAATTATATATTTGAAAAGGTTAATCAATAAATTGATTGCTGGTTGTGTTGGTTGATTGTTAGTTTAACTAACTAATAACATTGGGATAATAAAACCAACATGTGAATGAAAGGCAAATTTAGCCAAATCTATCATATTGAACTGGATTGTAGTTTTGTTAGAGTTTCCTATATATACATCCATATACATTGAACAGGTAAACGGATTTCTGTTGAGTAAAGAATTTATTTGCGTGCCCGACAAATAGGTAAACCTTAATGAGTTGAATGCGAAATTTTATTTATTATACAAACTCCTGTGAATGTCGTTGGATGCAGAGTGTTGGTTGTTCTGTGTGAAATCAGAAACGTCGCCATAGGATACTCTATCATATACCACATAATCAGAAATGTCGTTGGATGCATACTGCGTGAAGATAGCATACTCTATCATATACCACATAAGCACTTGGAGCTTGTGTGAAGAGGTTGAAGATTTACCATACAGGCGAGAGGCTTGTATGGTGATGACTATATTTCAGGTTGAACCGAAGACTGATATGGACTATATAAAATGTAACAGTAAATTGCCAGATTAATAAAAACCCCACACGGGTCTGGAGCAATAATCACGTCTCTCTAGTCATTAAGGCACAGAAAATATTTATAGGGTGACGAGAATTTATTCTCTGGAGTCATGATCTATACATACTCCCCTGTGGACACAAAGTTATATCAATAAAAATATGTGTATGCTTTTTAGGATTTATTGGGTGCCTAACACGGCCAAATAAATTTCCAAACCCCTCTCCGTACGAAGGAAGTTATGGCGAAATTTTTCGAAAATTTAGGGTGTTAGCTAAATTCTTGAAGAATTTGAAAATTCTTAGAAACTGAAAAGTTGAAGAATGAAAGTTGGGTTGATTAGTAAAACAACTTTCAGCTCCGTTCCTTTTCGGGGATGAAAAGATTTTAAGTGGGGGAGATTGTAACAACCTAGAAAATCAAAACCAATTTAAAAATTTTATTTTGGCAATTTTGATGAATTTTGAAATTTAAAATGAATTATTTTAAATAATAACAATGAGAAATCTATTTTGAATAGAATTTGGATGGAAATATTTATATAAATCAAAGTTAGAATATAAATATATATTTTAATTATAAAAGGAATTGAAAATGGTCCGGTAGTTTGAAAATTCGATTTCAAACTTCAAATGAGTGTACAGGATTCAAAATAAACCAGATTTTAGTGAAACCAGAAATATTTAAATCTGTTAGAACATATCTTTCTAACGAATCTGAAAAACTGAAATTTAATAGTGGGAATCAAAAGTTATGGCCAATTGAAAATTCAGGATAGTCGCTATGGAAAATATATCCCTCAAAAATAGCCATTTTGCAAACGACCTCCGTTTTCGACGAAACCACTTTTGTTGGATCTGGGATGTCAAATTATTGCTAGGTTCCAACTTTCATAATTTTTGGGATTAATATATGAGAGTGGCAGATTTAAACGCGTTTGGTAATTTCAGTTTGAATTTAGTCGACTGGAAAATGACCATTTTTCAAACGGTCTCCAAATTCGACGAAATTAGTTTTGTTAGGACCATATCATTAAAACATAACTAGATTTATTTTTCGGGAATTTTTGGAGTCAGTATGTGGCCCCGATAAATTAAAATGTACATTTAAATTAAATATATATTGATTTATATTTTAATTTTGATAAAAACTGATCAAAACAGTTGAATTGGCTCACGAGGCATATCCTATTGTGTCCGGAATGGGGATATTTGGTTAGGAGCGATGCTCGTTGGGTTTGATTTGGAGTTGAAAACATTAAACCATTTAATTTGGAAATAAATGAATAAAATAATAATATATATTTTAATATTAATACCTCTCATAATTTCGTAAACCCTAACAGACAACGCCACCGCCTTCTTTTGAAATGAACGGTGATTTTTCATTCAATTCTTTCTCCTCCTCGTTCGCAAAATCCACGCCGCGATTCAATGACCTTCCGAATAGAAAATTGAGCGTCTATGGCAGCTTTAGACATCCGACGGTGGAGATGCTATCTAGAGGTCCGGATTTCTTGGAATTTGCGCTCAAAGGAGCACCGATCGTCTTGGTTTCCAGGTCGCTATGTGCCACCGAATTCAGCAGGGTGGTGGTGTTAGGGAGCTCCGGCGAAGGGCTTCCGCATGGGCAATGATGATCGGACTCCGGCGCTTGGTGTTGACGGCGATCTGAAGCCCTAGGTCTCGTGAATGGGTTCGAACAGTGGACCTGGAGGATTGAACGTGACGAAGATGATTAAGAGGTGCTTAATGTAATTATAATTAATTAATTTCTTATTTAAGTACTCAATGTTTAAAATATTGTAACTTCTTCATACGAGATCGGATTTCAACGATTTCACTTGCGTTAGATTTGTATCATAAAACTCTACAACATGAGACAGGCCAGAATGGAAATGGAGCAAAATAGGATTTTAGGCAATTTCAAATCGAAACAGAATAGAAATTCGGATTAAAACTGACGGAGTGGATCCCAATGTGAGAATTTCTCACTAAAATTATTTCTGTACAGTTATTTATTTTATAACTGCATATATGAACTGCTCCCCGTCGTCCACAGACCTTGGCCGACTTGTTTGTTTGGATGTATTGTGAATGTTGATTGTGATGTGAAATGGACTGCATAAATATATGAATAATAAAAATATCATTTCTATTGTATAAATGAACTGTATAAAATATTCATGTGTTGAATAAAATATTTGAATAATAAAAATATCATTTTTATTGTACATATAGACTGAATAAAATATTCGTGAGTTGAGATAAATATTCATTTAAAAACTGGACGGTTTATTTATGTGCACCAATTTATCTGATATGGATTGGGACGATAAATTTTACACATTGCCCAACTGCACAAATAAGAAACAGTATTTGTTGTTTGAAAACCTCACACGGGTATTGGGATAATATTTGACATACACTGATCCCAATAATTATTGGTATGTTAAACAATGGGTTGACAGCCTGTATAAGTGTTATTTATTTATTTTAAGGCTTATACATTTGTAGAACGCACTCTGAACGTTGTTTGAATTTTTAATGATTGCTTATCATTATTGTTGTATATAAATGATGTCGAAATCCATATAAATAAAATTATATGGTAATTGATTGAGTCTGATTCCAGTTCAGAATTAACAAATATTTTAAAATAATATTCAGTGAATTTTGAAATGTGAATATGTGTTAAGTAGTTAAACGTCATTTTAACACGAATGGGATTTTCCGTCGATTTTATTCATTTTATAATGAATATCAAAAAGTGATTTCAAAATCCGATATTTTGAAAATATTATCATTTTAATATTGAAATGATATGGAAATTTAAATTTTGATTTAAATTTGAAAATCAAATTGAAATCGTTTTAAAATGAATTTAAATCGAATTTATATAAAGAATATTCAATTTTGATTTGTCTTTGAAAATAGAATTGAAATCGTTCTAAAATGAATTTAAAACAAATTGAAATGGAACTGAAATCGATTTGAATTGAAATCGATTTGAAATGAAGTTAAAACGAATTGAAATGGAATTGAAATCGATTTAAAATGAATTTAAAACGAATTGAAATCGATTTGAATTGAAATTGATTTGAAATGAATTTAAAACGAATTTATAATGGAATATTCAATTTTGATTTGAATTTGAAATGGAAGTGGAAATCGTTTTTGAAACGAATTTAAAACAATTTATAAATTTCGTTTTAAATGGAAATCAACGTAATATTATATACATATATATATATATATATGTATGTATTATAATGGCCTGAATAGAACGCGCTGCGCAGCGACCATTCGCGAATTTCGACCATTAACTTCAAATGAACTTTACGGGAGATCCGACCATCGGATTCTTCTAAAACCGAAACCATTGGATTTGTATCAAAAAGAGATTTCCAATGAATACAAGAGATTTGAAATCTAATAGTTAGATTTGGAGATATGTCCAAATCAATTTCAGAAAAGGTCGCTATGGATGCAGTTCGCTGGCCGTTATTGGAAACCGACTGTACGGGTGATAATAAAATTATTAAAAATATGGTAAAATTATGTACAATCATAATAAATGATTTGGAAAGAATTGGGATGAAAAATACCATATTTGAAAAGATAAAAATATATTTTTATCGAAACGAACTAGTTATTAACTAGAAAAATAATTTATTTATTTTTAGAAATAAATAAAATGGATTTAAAAATAACCAGAATTTCCAATATGCGAATTGGAATGGATTTGAATCGAAATTATATTCGGAATATTTCGATATTGGATTCCGTGATTATACGGACATTGTGGAGGAATTTGGAAGATATATATATATCGTTATTCCCAATACGATATTTGTTGGTTTCATAATTTGATATTGAATATAAGCTGATATATTTTCTATTCAGAGCCTTGTATTTGATATCAAATTGGATTTTGGGGTTTGCCGTGAACGGTGTCCTATTAACGCTGTTCTTAAACCCAGTTGAGAAAAGAATAAATTTTTTAATTAAGATTTAGTGAAGTTTTCCAATTAGTTAATATTTAATTGGAATGGAATAAAAGAATTGGATTTTTGGGTTTATCGTGGACGGTGTTTTAAATAACACTTGTTCTTTAACCCAATCAACAGTGAAGAATATGATTTGGAATTTATAATTTTTTAATTAATATTTACGGAATTTTCCAAAGTAAAGATTTCCAATTTAATATATTAAATTGGAATTGAATGGAATTCGATTTGGTAATAATCGAAGTGAGCTTCTGTGGAGGAAGACTGTTAATACATATGGAATTTAAAAGGCTTTGTCGTTATTCCATTTATATTATTAGTCGGATACGGAAATTGATATCGATTATATATTGATTTGTTTTTCCGTGAAGATTCCATAATTAATGGAATGCGATTTTGGGTTTATCGTGAACCGTGTTTAAATTGACATTGGTTCTTTAACCAAGTTAAAGATAGAATTAATTTCTTAGCTTTGAATAATCAATAATATTGATTTTTGGAAAGATTAAAACTAAATGGAGTTTTAATGAATCTTTGATTAGATTGAAAAGTGAATGTGATAATTAAAATTATCAATTCAAGAAAATGATCGAGAATGGAGTATCACCAGTTTTTCTCCAAGCGATAGTTAAATCTTTAATTAGATTTGAACGTGAAATGGTAAATAGGTTTACCAATAACGCCATAGTGTTAGATATGGAGTATTACCAGTTTTTCTCCATGGGATGAATAGGTTGGGATTGGGAAATAAAATAAGTGATTACTTCATTGTAGTTCTCTAATCCTGACTAGTTTAGAAAACCTTAATATGGTTTGACATCCAAAGGAAGATTAAAGAATAAATTTAAAAGAATTTATCTTCGATAAAATTAATGGGAACCTATTCCCTAATTATGAGAATATTTGAATAAAAGAATATTCTGGAATGCAATGAGGCGTATGATGTGTTGTTATAGCACTTGATTATAAGATACGCGAGTTATTCAGAAAGGTCGGGTTTAACCCATTCTGAATGACTGATACGACGAAAAGTCGAAGAGATTGAAGACGGTGCAAGACCGACAATCTTCACATTGAATGGATGGGTTGCTACTGTTGCTCATGATTGGAGTAGCAACATTGAAGGGACTACAGTGGTAGCCATACGGACGTACTTGTTGATTGTACGGATATGCGAGGGCCTCTCTCCTGTATTGGACATACGGGACGAGGAATAAGGTGCCTCCAGTTTTGTTCAGACCTAGAACGGACTTGTAAATGGATGGCGTGTCTGACATTGGATTTTATTCTGTGATGATTGATCTCTATTAAACATACATCTCCCTAGTGAAGGGGAATTTATTCCCTTACTCCACCCTTCTCTGAGACGTACGGGATCAGAGGTTGTATATCGATAGACATCAGTCGCATGGCGTAAATTTCCTGTGTAGCATGCCTAAGTGGCTAATGATCAAGGCTTCTGTTGAAAAGCGGAGTCTTGTGGTTGATGATCAAAGCACAGCTTTAATATAGCACGGCTTTGTGTAACATTAATTCGCGAGCCTCACACACCGGTATGGTGGTAAACTGATGGTTAGATCAGTATGCTTTTGAGATGAGGATAGACACCTTAGTGGTGTCATGGATTCGGTCGACCGAGGTGAGGGATAAGGTACACCCCCGATTCCCTGATAGATAGAGTTGGCGGTGATTTCGCATGCCTGCGACATAAGTCGCGGTATCTTGTTTCCTGGATAGTGCGGATGCGCATTATGGCTTTTCGCATGCCTGCAACGTAAGCCGTTGGGAATTGTACTACGCGATAGATCTTTCGAATCAGGAGCCACCGGTATGAAAATCCAATTTCCAAATACGACATTTTTCAGTTTTGATTGTATACTATATATGGTGACATAGTGGGATGGGGCGCTCATGCCGTCTATGATTAATACATTTATATTTGAAGTTGCTTTCTTCACTAATAGTAATAATAAAAGATGAAATTTCACGTATCAAGCATTATTTGGCTATTATAAGGTAAAAACCTATCCTCCGGCTTGCGTTGCATTGTGTGATGGAACCTGGGTCTTATAATAGCTTCATTGTTCTTTACTTAGCATTGCGTTGTTTGTTTTATGCACTGGTATTCTTGGGAGGAAACCTGTTCCGTGTTATACGGCGTGGTCCCTCGATTTACCTAACTTTAAAATAAAGATTTATAACTGTTTTAGTTCTCACACCAGTCACATGACTAACCTGGAGTTTATTGTTTTAACCTAAACTCTGGGTGCCCTTATTTTCCACACGGGCAGCTAGTAGTTGGATTTTGCAAATATTATATTCACAGGATCCTGGTTTACAGCTGAAGTGATATCCAGAAAGCTCTGTATCTGTGTATTTCTTTCAGTTATTTTTTGTGTTATTTTTCCGCTACTATGTATTTAAATGTAATTTAAAACTTTTATATTTTCTGTTGTATAATATTTATTCATTTATACTATGTTATATTCTTGTACTCTGATGTGATTGTTGTAATAAATAACGAAATGTTCTTCTGTTTATGTTCCGATTTGTCTTGTTCTCGAAGCAATCCGAGCTTTCCCAAAAGGAGAAGTTTGGGTCGCCACAACAACCTTATTGTAATAACCCGGAAAATGTGAACCAATTTAAAACTTTTAAATTTGGTTATTACCAAAGAATTTGAATAATTGAAATAGCATATTTCAATAAAATAGAGAATAGGGTATAGTATTGCAGTTTGAAATTTTGAATACAAACTTTGTCTGACTGTATCGGGTGGAAAATAGAACGGATTTTAGCGAAACTGAAAATATTTAAATCTGTTTATGAATACCTTTCTAACGAATCTAAAAAATCGAAGTTTCATAGCGGGAATCAAAAGTTATGGCCAAATGAATTTTCAAAAGGTTGTTATATAGCATGTATAGCCCTTGAAAATTGATATTTTGCATACGACCTCGGAATTCGACGAAACCACTTTTGTTGGGTCCGGTATGTCAAATTATTGCTAAGTTTCAAATTTCATAATTTTTGAAGCTAGTATGTGAGCGGGGCAAAAGAAAATGTGATTGGTCAATTTCTGTTAAAATGGGTCGACCTAAAAAATGGCCGTTTTTCAAACGAGCTCAGAATTCGACGAAACTGGTTTTTTTAGGACCGTATCGTCAAAACAAAGCTAGATTTATTTTTCTGGAATTTTTCGATTCAGTTTGTGGCCCTGGCAAATTGAAATGTACGTTCAAATTAAATATCAAATGTTTTATATTTTAATTTGAAAAATAACTGACTGTAACAGTCGAAATGGCCAACGAAACATATCCCATTGTGTCCGGAATGGGGGTATTTAGCTAGGGCCGACAGTCGTTGGGTTTGATTTCGAGTCCGTTTGTGAAAACACTATTTAAAATTTCCTATAAAACCATTGGCCAATCACATTTTTTCTTTTATTATTTTATTTTCAGAAAATATTTAAAAAACCCTAGCCGCCAGGCGTTCTCGATGGTTCATCGAGCACGAAACTTCCCACCGTTTTTGCCGCCACCACAGCCCGTTTCGCCGCCTCCTCCAGTTGAGGATTCTGATCGCCTCCGCCTCCTCTTCAAATCCGACCAAGCCTCGCCTCGAACCATCGACTGTACGCGTTGAGTTTCGAGGAGGAAGTCGCCCCCTTTGGAACGCCGCCGCGACTCACAGGAGCCACCGAGTTCATCGCCACCACCGTCGATCGGAAGGTGGTTCGTAGCCCTTCGACACCGTGTAGACTGATCGGAGCAACAAGGTACGGTTTTGATTTAAAATCAAAACCTAATTTTAAAGGTTTAAAAACCTTTCTGATATAAATTTCTGAAATGAAAATAACACTTTTAAGAGTTGCAAAACTTTGAAAAATCATATCTTTTTAGTGTGTTAACGAAATTCGATGAAACAGGAGACACCGTGACCGCAAGGAGGCTCTCTACATTCTAAAAGAAGCCGCGGATTTTTCTGACCTTCCTACGATTTTTAGCACTGCTATAACCAATGTGAGGAATCTAAACTAATTGTGTGAATGAAATCGCGTTGTATAAATTATATAAGTGAAGTGTAAATTATATACGCATTGTATACCTCATGTACATGTGTGGTATAAGTTATATTAGCGATGTATAAATTATACAAGCGTTGAATGAAACATATATGCTTTGAATTGTGATGAAATGCAAGTGAATTATTATATTATATATATATATATATATATATATATATATATATACTCCCCTCGTCCACAGACCATGGACGATATTTATTGCTTGTGATTGTCGTGATATTATATGGTATGACGTATGGTTGGAAATAATTGTTTGTGGTTGATATTGTGGTTGAAAAATACCTTTGTGGTTGAAAAATACCCTCTTGTGGTTGAAACAAATTAGAATAGGATTTTGGAATTGAAAATAAAATATGCCGCCTGCGTGCGAACTAGATGCATGATCCCCATTGTCAAAAACCGCGAGGTTTTAAGGTAGAGCGAGGAGCCGTACTAGGGACGGTCCCGGTTTTAACTACCCTGCCGTTATGCTGCCGAAATTTTCTGAAAAATTCATGTGTTAGAATAATTTTCATTCGCTGAAATAAATTACATATGTTGAAGAGAATATTCATGTGTTTAATATTATTTGAATTTAAACAAATAGCTTTAGCGATAAAAACCACATTTTTATATATATACAAACTGTATCGAATATTCATGTGTTGAGTTGCAATTCATTCATTGAGTTGAAATTCATGTGTTGAATATTATTTGAATTTAAACAAATAGCTTTAGCTATAAAAACCACATTTTTATATATATACAAACTATATCGAATATTCATGTGTTGAGTTGCAATTCATTCATTGAGTTGAAATTCATGTGTTGAATATTATTTGAATTTAAACAAATAGCTTTAGCGATAAAAATCACATTTTTTATATATATATACAAACTATATAGAATATTCATGTGTTGAATATTATTTGAATTTAAACAAATAGCTTTAGCGATAAAAACCACATTTTTATATATATACAAACTATATCGAATATTCATGTGTTGAGTTGCAATTCGTTCGTCGATTTGAAATTCATGTATTGAATATTATTTGAATTTAAACAAATAGCTTTAGCGATAAAAACCACATTTTTATATATATACAAACTGTATCGAATATTCATGTGTTGAGTTGCAATTCGTTCGTCGATTTGAAATTCATGTGTTGAATGTTATCGTATTTTAAGATAAAATGAATAGACAATAAAAACTACACCTTTATTGTGAATATAAAGTGTTAAAAACATTCACGTGTTGAATAAATATTTTTGACGATAAAAATATTTCTTTTATCATGTATATGCTTTGATAAAAATACACACGTGTTGAAATAAATAATAGTTTGCTAGAAATATTATTATTAGCTTTGTTTTGCATATATATATACATGTGTTGAACAGGAAAAATGGATTAGGTGCAGAGTAAAGAAATTATTTGCGTGCCCGACAAATAGGTAAACCTTGATGAGTTGGCTACGCAATTTTATTCTTATATCAACTCCTGTGAATGCCATTGGATGCGGAGTGCTGGTTATTCTGTGTGAAATAATAAATATCGCCACAGGATAGTAACAATTAATTTTGAACTACACTACATGGCATACTTCTTGACGATAGGCATACTTCATCATATTCCACATAAGCAATTGGAGCTTGTGTGACGAGGTGGAAGATTTACCATACGAGCGAGAGGCTTGTATGGCTATTACTATATACTACAGGTTGAACTGATGACTGATATGGACTACAGAAAATATAACGATAAATGGCCAGATTAATAAAAACCCCATACGGGTCTGGAGTTGACAATAATCACGTCGCTCTAGTTATTAGATACGGCACATTGACTATTTATTTCCACACGGAAACGGGGTGACGAGAATTTATTCTCTGGAGTGATTATCAGTACATACTCCCCCGTAAACACCAGGATATATCACTATAAATATGTGGATGCTTTTTAGGATTTGTTGGGTACCTAACACGACCCAATAAATTTCCAAACCCCTCCCCGTACAAAGTAGGTTATGGCGAAATTTTTCGAAATATTAAGGCGTTAGTGAAATATTTGAAGTGAAAACGAAGTTGAAAATATAGAATCAACTATAGTTGGAATTATAGAATGAACTATATATATATAAATATAAATAAAATAAAGGGAATCGAAGCCGTGCAGTTCGTGTTTCAGAATCGTAATTTGAAACGATTAGTACGAGAAATCCGACCATCGGATTTTCCCGAAACCGCAACCGCTGGGTTCGCCTTGGAAATATCTTCCCAACGGCACCAACCTTGTAAAAATCCAACGGTTGAATTGTCCGGAAAGCTTAATTCAAATCTGAAGAAAAACAGCGCTAGAATCGTTTATATTTATATATAAATATAATTAAATTAAATCGAATAACGACGCTGCAGTTCGAATTTTGAAACCGTAACTTCAAACGACTAGTGTGGAAGATCCGACCGTCGGATTTTCACGAAACTGGAACCGTTGGGTTCGCTTTGGAAATACCTTCCCACTGATATAGACTTTGTAGAAATCCAACGGTTAGATTTCCCGATATGTGTAAAACAAATTAGGGGAAAAATGGCGCTAGTGCCACAGCACGACCTGAAACGTCGTTTAATTAAATATGGCCATTTTTAAATAAATAAAAATGGCGAAAAATCGTTATAAAATATTATAAGCAACATAGATTGCAAATAAACCAATTGGGCTTGAATTGTTTGATATTTGATGGTTGTATGTGTTTGACACGAAAATAACACTAAAGAACTGAAAGATGGATGTCGAATAATATAACCATAGAAAGAATCGATTTAAATTCTAATGACGTGAATTGTTTGAAAAGGCCGAGCTAACCCTCATTTCAAATAATTTATCGAGCGATTCGAATTGGAAAATGCAAAGACGATTCAAGACCGACGATCTTCGTATCGGTTGGATGGGCGCTACTGAGGTTCCTGACCGGAGTAGCTACCGGAAAGGGATGGAAGTAGTAGCCGTCTAAACGTATGTGTTGATTGGACGGATATACGAGGAATTTGACGCCTCCGGTTTCGTTTAGACCCAAAACGGACTTGTAAATGGACTGTGTGTCTAACATTGGATTTTGTTCTATACTGATTGATCTCTGTTAAATATATATCTGTTTGGCGGCGGAGGATTTATTCTTTTGCTTAACGCCCTTCTCTGAGACGTACGAGCTTAGAGGTTATATATCGATGGAAATCAATCGTATGGAGTGGACTGCCTATGTGGCATGCCAAGATGCTGTGATCAAGGCTTCTGTTGCAAAGCAAAGTCTTGTGGAAGATGATCAAAGCACGGTCTATGTGGCCTGGCTTTGTGTATAGCGTGGATTCGCGAGCCTCACACCTCGGTATGAGTTAAAAACGGGATACGGGCCGCTGGGAGAGCACGACGTTTCTTTCTAGCTATGGTGGTGTTAGTGACTTACCAGCCCTGACATATATATCTACTTTTCACATTTGTGGTTGGTGGAATGCGAGGCGGCTCGATTATAGGTCTGTAAGGACCGGGAAATGTGTGCTCAGGAATTGCCAATCTTCAAACGTAAGAGAGGACCGGCCCAGCCGATCCAGGGGTTACCCAGAGTGTGTAGTCCTGAGGCATTTGCTAGTGTGTCTCGAAGCGGAGAGGAGCTTGCCCCTTGCCTCGACTCATGACGGAAATCCAATTTCCAATACGAAATAATGGACTCGATTGTAGAACTAGTATGGCGACATAGTAGATGGTAGCTATGCCGCCTATGATTGATATTTATGATGTTATTCGCTTTTGAAACATATATGCACTAGTAATAATATCAAATGATTTTGCTTTATACGTATCAAGCATATTTGGCCATTATAAGGTAAAACTCTATCCTCCGGCTTGCGTTGCATTGTATGATGGGACCTGAGTCTTATAATGGCTTCATTCTTTCTAAAAGCATTGCGTTGTTTTAAAAGAATTTACTTTGTTTTAAATGCACTAGCAATCACTGGAGTAAACCCGTTCCGCGAAAGTGGCGTGGTCCTATGATTTGCTTATTACTGTTGTTTAAACTATTAAATAGATTCCTCATACCAGTCCCCATGACTGACTCGTTGTTTGTTTCACTTTGCAAACGCGGGTGCCCTTATTTTCACACGGGCAGCCTAGTTCACAGGTGACAGGTTGTTTTTGGCTCTGCACTGTTGCATAGAGTGCATTTTTGGCTCATGGCGAGGCTGACTTCACAGAGATGACTTTGACATTTTCCTCCATTACTGTACTTATATTATGATTCCGCCACGGGCGATGCAGATTGATTTACTTTCAGTACTTCTTATTGTATGTATATGTGCCGCCTTCGGCGATGTAGACTGATACCCTTATTATGTCTCATTGCATGTATGTATTCCGCCTCTGGCGATGATGACTGATCACTTTCCTTTTTATTTACTAAGTTATATCCTATGCCATGCTATTCTGATGTTATTACATGTTGTGATTCCGCTGTCATATCCATGTAAAATTATTCTACTTATTGTTTCTGCTATTATTTGTACTCTGCTTTGATGATTAATGTGTTATATTCCAATGATTATCCTTAATACCGCCCCTCGGATTTTGGGATCGTCACAGTTGGTATCAGAGCGAGGTTAACCTTAGTTCCGGGATCTAACAAATTAAACACCTCGTCAGAATAGTATCAGTAGTGTTCTAATGCGAGTAGCTCATTAGAGATAGGATTAGCAATGTCTTAGAATGAGATAAGAAGATTAGCAAAACAAATTGATCAGTACATCATTTCCTTTCCTTATATTCCCCGCTTTATCATATATGAAAATTATCAAATCTGTGAGCTTGACTCTTTTCTTGCTTATACAGTATTCTCTTAGATGGCTACACGAGCAGCAGCAGCTAGAGGAGGCCATGGAGGCCGAGCAGGAGCAGCAGGAGGACGGGGGAATATCCCCGTAGTTGTGCAAGGCCCTATTGTTCAGCCACCAGCACCTGAGGACTTTGAGCTAGACAAAGTAGCGAAGAGGTATAGGAACCTTAGGGGAAAACCCTTTACTGGCACTGGTACAGTGACCGAGGCTATAGCTTGGTTGAAGACCTGTGAGAAAATCTTTGAAGGCATGGGTATGGGAACCAACAACAAAGCACGACTAGGTATTTGGCTCCTACAGGAGGAAGCAGAGCTGTGGTGGGATGCCATTACCTCAGAGGATGCAGCAGGTCCTGTCAGAACTTGGGAGCAATTCAAAACTATGTTCAATGAGAAGTTTGTACCTGAACAGGCTCTAGAGAGGATGCGAGAGCAGTTTGCTAATCTCCAGCAAGGAGATCTCTCTATTCAGGATTACCTAAATAAGTTCACCTAGTTGTCGCGCTATGCTCTAGAGCTGATTATGACTAACAAAGCAAAGAACAAGAGATTCATATTTGGGCTAAAGCGCAAGTACCATGACAGAGCTATGAGCAACATCAAACTCTCCTTTTCAGAATTAGTAGAAATGGCTTGCAATTATGAAGATATGGATGAAAGGCACGCTAGCCAAGACCGCACCAAAAGCCAAACTGGAAATAAGTGCAAGGCTTCAGCAGATCAACCCGAGTCTAGCATTACAGCGGCCGCTACTCAGAAACCTGGAAAGATCCCCAAAGGAAATTGCTACAACTGCGGGAAGCCAGGTCATTTTTCTAATGTATGCAAAGCCCCGAGGAAACCAAAGGCAAATGACTCAGCCGAATGCTACAACTGCCATAAGAAAGGGCACTATAGCAGGAATTGTCCTCTGAAGCAGAATGCACAAGTGGCTCATGTGTATGACGGGAAGACCCCGCCAGCTACCACCGATGGATCAGGTAAACTCGACGTCTTGGAAGGTACCCTTACCATTAAAAATATTCCTGTTTCTGTACTTTTTGATACTGGTGCATCACGTAGCTTCATTTCTGGTAACATTGTACGCAAGTTAAAATCGAAACGAAGAAAGCTTAGGGAACCAATTAAAGTTCAAAACCCGACAGGAGGTTCTGTTAGTCTCGGTATATATTGTAAAGTACCTATTTCCTTTTCTCGATACCGATTTCCTTTAGATTCGATTGTCATGGACCTTTCCGAATTTGATATTATACTGGGGCTGGACTGGATGACAAAATATAAGGCCGAAGTTAGATGTGCCGAAAGAATCGTGAAAGTTGAAACAAAATCGGGGCATATCACTATACCATGTCTCGGTTCCGAAATTAATAGAACATAATTTTGGTCTTCTTTAGAAGTTACTCCCCCTTCATTAGAAAAGATACCGGTCATTAAAAACTATGCGGATGTGTTTGAAGAAGTAGAAAACTTGCCGCCGCAAAGAGAAATTGAATTTAGAATAGATCTAATTCCTAACGCCCGACCAGTGATACATCCAATTAGAAGAATGGCCCCGAAAGAAAAGGAAGAGTTAGGTAGTCAAACCCGAGAATTGCTTTGGAAAGGTCTGATCAGACCGAGCTTTTCAGCTTGGGGAGCAGCAGTAGTATTTGTCCCGAAATCAGACGGTACTCTAAGACTTTACGTTGATTACCGAGATCTCAATAAACAGACACTGAAGAACAAATATCCCTTGCCCCGAATAGACGATCTGTTAGATCAATTAAATGGAGCAACAGTATTTTCTAGAATGGACCTAGCTACAGGTTTCCACCAGTTACGTATAGCCGAGGATTGTGTTCCTTTGACAGCCTTCAGGGGTCCCGATTTATTCTACGAATGGTTAGTAATGCCGTTCGGCTTGTGTAACGCTCCGGCATACTTCGTAGATCTTATGAACAGAGTGTTCCGAGGTGTATTGAATAAATTTGTTCTAGTCTTCATCGATGACATTTTAATCTACTCCAAGTCGGAAGGCACGCATGCAAAACATTTAGAACAAGTATTGAAAATTTTAAGGAGAAATGTCTTGAAAGCTAAATTTTCTAAATGTGTCTTCTGGCAAGATGAAGTTAAGTTCCTAGGCCATGTCGTATCGAAAGAAGGGATTGTTGTAGATCCAAGCAAAATTACAGCGATTCGGAATTGGAAACAACCTACTACTCCCACAGAAGTTTGAAGTTACCTTGGATTGGCTAGTTACTATCGGAAATTCGTTCAGGATTTTTCAAAGATATCTGGTGTGCTGACAAAGCTTACCAAGAAACATGAGAAATTCAAATGGACTCCCGAATGGGAAGAAGCCTTCCAGGAGCTGAAACTGAAGTTGACAACCGCTCCAGTATTGACAATTATAGAAGGCAACCAAGACTTGACTATATGGACAGATGCTTCTATTAGGGGGCTAGGCGCAGTATTAATGCAAAAAGGCCAAGTGGTCGCTTATGCCAGCCGTCAGCTGAAGCCGCATGAAAGAAACTATGCAACTCATGATTTTGAGTTATTAGTTATCGTGTTTGCTTTAAGAATCTGGAGGCATGATTTACTGGGCGAGAAATTCGAACTATTCACGGATCATCAATCCTTAAAATATCTATTCACTCAGAAAGATCTAAAATTGAGACAACAGCGTTGGTTAGAATTCCTTGCAGCATACGATTTTGAAATTCTATACACTCCAGGGAAGGCCAATGTTGTAGCAGATGCGCTCAGCAGAAAGAATGAAATCATCGCCAGTTTTGTCATCACGTCTTCATTAATTGACCGGATCTCGACCCTTCAGAAAGACAATGAATTTATTCAAAGAGTCAGTCAGAGAGTCAAAGGAGGTGAATCCACAAGTTTCCGACTCGATGACAAAGGAGTTCTTAGATTAAAGGGCAGAATTTGCATCCCAAACCTTCCTGAGCTCAGAAGAGAAATACTTGGTGAATGCCACAAGTCCAAATTAAGTATCCATCCCGGTGTGAGCAAAATGTATAACGATATCAAACGCACGTTCTGGTGGAGAGCTTTGAAAAGAGATATTTCATTGTATGTTAGTAGATGCCCCACTTGTCAGCTAGTTAAGAGCGATCAGCAGAAATTAGCTGGGCTATTACAACCATTAGAAATTCCAGGATGGAAATGGGAGCAAATCTCGATGGACTTCATTGATGGCCTGCCTCGAACTAGAAAAGGAAACGAAAGTATATGGGTAATCGTAGATCTCTTCACGAAGACTGCCCATTTCATACCTGTCCGATCCAACAGAACGGCTCAAAGTTTAGCTCAGACTTACTTCAAGGAAATAGTTAAACTACATGGGGGTGCCGCTCAATATAGTCAGTGATAGAGATCCCCTGTTTACTAGCAAATTCTGGGAAGCATTCCAGACAGAATATGGATCCAAATTGAATCTAAGCACCGCTTATCACCCTCAGACAGACGGCCAAACTGAGCGGGTGAATAGAATTCTAGAAGATTTACTACGAGCTTGCGTTATTGATTTTGGAGGCTCATGGGGAGATCACTTACATTTAGCCAAATTCTCTTACAACAATAGCTATCAAGCAAGTTTGGGAATGTCTCCATTTGAAGCATTATACGGTAGACCGTGCAGATCTCCCGCATGTTGGGTAGAACCTGGCAACAGACTTGTGTTAGGGCCCGATATGATTCAAGAAGCATCAAATAAAGTCGATTTCATTAAGAAGCGATTGAAAACCGCACAGAGCCGACAGAAAAGTTATGCTGATGCGAGAAGAAGGGATATATCGTTTGCCGTTGGCGATTATGTTTATTTAAGAGTTTCTCCAATGCGAGGAGTAATCAGATTTGGCAAGACTGGGAAGTTAGCACCGAGATTTATTGGTCCCTTTCCTATACTTGAACGGATTGGAACTCTTGCATATAGGGTTTCATTACCTGATTGGTTGCCTGGTGTACATGATGTGTTCCACGTGTCTCAACTCAGAAAACATGTTCATGATCCCGACCTTGTTGTGGAAGAAGCAACGCAACAGGATATTGACATAACTCCTGAATTAGCACTCAGAAGAGAGCCATTAAAAATAGTTGGCAAAGAAACTAGAGAGCTAAGGAGGAAAAAGATTCATTTAGTCAAAGTGCAGTGGAGTAGTGATCCTAGAGACTGTACTTGGGAGACCGAGGAAAGCATTAAACAAGCCTACCCCAAATGCAGAGTGGACATCTCTGACTAACTCAGGTGCAAGGTACCTTTACAATACTTTGCATTTACATTTTGTTTCCTACTTAGCTGTTATTTCCTTTTCGAGGACGAAAAGTTTTAAGTGGGGGAGATTGTAATAACCCGGAAAATGTGAACCAATTTAAAAATTTTAAATTTGGTTATTACCAAATAATTTGAATAATTGAAATAGCATATTTCAATAAAATAGAGAATAGGGTATAGTATTGCAGTTTGAAATTTTGAATACAAACTTTGTCTGACTGTACCGGGTGGAAAATAGAACGGATTTTAGCGAAACTGAAAATATTTAAACCTGTTTATGAATACCTTTCTAACGAATCTGAAAAATCGAAGTTTCATAGCGGGAATCAAAAGTTATTGCCAAATGAATTTTCAAAAAGGTTGCTATATAGCATGTATAGCCCTTGAAAATTGATATTTTGCATACGACCTCGGAAATCGACGAAACCACTTTTGTTGGGTCCGGTACGTCAAATTATTGCTAAGTTTCAAATTTCATAATTTTTGAAGCTAGTATGTGAGCGGGGCAAAAGAAAATGTGATTGGTCAATTTCTGTTAAAATGGGTCGACCTAAAAAATGGCCGTTTTTCAAACGAGCTCAGAATTCGACGAAACCGGTTTTGTTAGGACCGTATCGTCAAAACAAAGCTAGATTTATTTTTCTGGAATTTTTCGATTCAGTTTGTGGCCCTGGCAAATTGAAATGTACGTTCAAATTAAATATCGAATGTTTTATATTTTAATTTGAAAAATAACTGACTGTAATAGTCGAAATGGCCAACGAAACATATCCCATTGTGTCCGGAATGGCGGTATTTAGCTAGGGCCGACAGTCGTTGGGTTTGATTTCGAGTCCGTTTGTGAAAACACTATTTAAAATTTCCTATAAAACCATTGGCCAATCACATTTTTTCTTTTATTATTTTATTTTCAGAAAATATTTAAAAAACCCTAGCCGCCAGGCGTTCTCGACGGTTCATCAAGCATGAAACTTCCCACCGCTTTTGCCGCCGCCACAGCCCGTTTCGCCGCCTCCTCCAGTTGAGGATTCTGATCGCCTCCGCCTCCTCTTCAAATCCGACCAAGCCTCGCCTCGAACCATCGACTGTACGCGTTGAATTTCGAGGAGGAAGTCGCCCCCTTTGGAACACCGCCGCGACTCACAGGAGCCACCGAGTTCATCGCCACCACCATCGATCGGAAGGTGGTTCGTAGCCTTTCGACGCCGTGTAGACTGATCGGAGCAACAAGGTACGGTTTTGATTTAAAATCAAAACCTAATTTTGAAGGTTTAAAAACCTTTCTGATATAAATTTCTGAAATGAAAATAACACTTTTAAGTGTTGCAAAACTTTGAAAAATCATATCTTTTTAGTGTGTTAACGAAATTCGATGAAACAGGAGACACCGTGACCGCAAGGAGGCTCTCTACATTCTAGAAGAAGCCGCGGATTTTTCTGACCTTCCTACGATTTTTAGCACTGCCATAACCAATGTGAGGAATCTAAACTAATTTTGTGAATGAAATCGCGTTGTATAAATTATATAAGCGAAGTGTAAATTATATACGCATTGTATACCTCATGTACATGTGTGGTATAAGTTATATTAGCGATGTATAAATTATACAAGCGTTGAATGAAACATATATGCTTTGAATTGTGATGAAATGCAAGTGAATTATTATATTATATATAAATATATATATACTCCCCTCGTCCACAGACCATGGACGATATTTATTGCTTGTGATTGTCGTGATATTATACGGTATGACGTATGGTTGGAAATAATTGTTTGTGGTTGATATTGTGGTTGAAAAATACCTTTGTGGTTGAAAAATACCCTCTTGTGGTTGAAACAAATTAGAATAGGATTTTGGAATTGAAAATAAAACATGTCGCCTGCGTGCGAACTAGATGCATGATCCCCATTGTCAAAAACCGCGAGGTTTTAAGGTAGAGCGAGGAGCCGTACTAGGGACGGTCCCGATTTTAACTACCCTGCCGTTATGCTGCTGAAATTTTCTGAAAAATTCATGTGTTAGAATAATTTTCATTCGCTGAAATAAATTACATATGTTGAAGAGAATATTCATGTGTTGAATATTATTTAAATTTAAACAAATAGCTTTAGCGATAAAAACCACATTTTTATATATATACAAACTGTATCGAATATTCATGTGTTGAGTTGCAATTCATTCGTTGAGTTGAAATTCATGTGTTGAATATTATTTGAATTTAAACAAATAGCTTTAGCGATAAAAACCACATTTTTATATATATACAAACTATATCGAATATTCATGTGTTGAGTTGCAATTCATTCGTTGAGTTGAAATTCATGTGTTGAATATTATTTGAATTTAAACAAATAGCTTTAGCGATAAAAATCACATTTTTATATATATATACAAACTATATAGAATATTCATGTGTTGAATATTATTTGAATTTAAACAAATAGCTTTAGCGATAAAAACCACATTTATATATATATACAAACTATATCGAATATTCATGTGTTGAGTTGCAATTCATTCGTCGATTTGAAATTCATGTGTTGAATATTATTTGAATTTAAACAAATAGCTTTAGCGATAAAAACCACATTTTTATATATATACAAACTGTATCGAATATTCATGTGTTGAGTTGCAATTCGTTCGTCGATTTGAAATTCATGTGTTGAATGTTATCGTATTTTAAGATAAAATGAATAGACAATAAAAACTACACCTTTATTGTGAATATGAAGTGTTAAAAACATTCACGTGTTGAATAAATATTTTTGACGATAAAAATATTTCTTTTATCATGTATATGCTTTGATAAAAATACACACGTGTTGAAATAAATAATAGTTTGCTAGAAATATTATTATTAGCTTTGTTTTGCATATATATATACATGTGTTGAACAGGAAAAATGGATTAGCTGTAGAGTAAAGAAATTATTTGCGTGCCCGACAAATAGGTAAACCTTGATGAGTTGGCTGCACAATTTTATTCTTATATCAACTCCTGTGAATGCCATTGGATGCGGAGTGCTGGTTATTCTGTGTGAAATAATAAATATCGCCATAGGATAGTAACAATTAATTTTGAACTACACTACATGGCATACTTCTTGACGATAGGCATACTTCATCATATTCCACATAAGCAATTGGAGCTTGTGTGACGAGGTGGAAGATTTACCATACGAGCGAGAGGCTTGTATGGCGATGACTATATACTACAGGTTGAACCGATGACTGACATGGACTATAGAAAATATAACGATAAATGGCCAGATTAATAAAAACCCCACACGGGTCTGGAGTTGACAATAATCACGTCGCTCAAGTTATTAGATATGGCACATGGACTATTTATTTCCACACGGAAACGGGGTGACGAGAATTTATTCTCTGGAGTGATTATCAGTACATACTCCCCCGTAAACACCAGGATATATCACTATAAATATGTGGATGCTTTTTAGGATTTATTGGGTACCTAACACGGCCCAATAAATTTCCAAACCGCTCCCCATACAAAGGAGGATATGGTGAAATTTTTCGAAATATTAAGGCGTTAGTGAAATATTTGAAGTGAAAACGAAGTTGAAAATATAGAATCGACTATAGTTGGAATTATAGAATGAACTATATTTATATATATAAATATAAATAAAATAAAGGGAATCGAAGCCGTGTAGTTCGTGTTTCGGAATCGTAATTTGAAACGATTAGTACGAGAAATCCGACCATCGGATTTTCCCGAAACCGCAACCGCTGGGTTCGCCTTGGAAATATCTTCCCAACGGCACCAACCTTGTAAAAATCCAACGGTTGGATTGTCCGGAAAGCTTAATTCAAATCTGAAGAAAAACAGCGCCAGAATCGTTTATATTTATATATAAATATAAATATAATTAAATTAAATCGAATAACGACGCTGCAGTTCGAATTTTGAAACCGTAACTTCAAACGACTAGTGTGGAAGATCCGACCGTCGGATTTTCACGAAACTGGAACCGTTGGGTTCGCTTTGGAAATACCTTCCCACTGATATAGACTTTGTAGAAATCCAACGGTTAGATTTCCCGATATGTGTAAAACAAATTAGGGGAAAAATGGCGCTAGTGCCACAGCACGACCTGAAACGTCGTTTAATTAAATATGGCCATTTTTAAATAAATAAAAATGGCGAAAAATCGTTATAAAATATTATAAGAAAAATAGATTGCAAATAAACCAATTGGGCTTGAATTGTTTGATATTTGATGGTTGTATGTGTTTGACACGAAAATAACACTAAAGAACTGAAAGATGGATGTCGAATAATATAACCATAGAAAGAATCGATTTAAATTCTAATGACGTGAATTGTTTGAAAAGGCCGAGCTAACCCTCATTTCAAATAATTTATCGAGCGATTCGAATTGGAAAATGCAAAGACGATTCAAGACCGACGATCTTCATATCGGTTGGATGGGCGCTACTGAGGTTCCTGACCGGAGTAGCTACCGGAAGGGGATGGAAGTAGTAGCCGTCTAAACGTATGTGTTGATTGGACGGATATACGAGGAATTTGACGCCTCCGGTTTCGTTTAGACCCAGAACGGACTTGTAAATGGACTGTGTGTCTAACATTGGATTTTGTTCTATACTGATTAATCTCTGTTAAATATATATATGTTTGGCGGCGGAGGATTTATTCTTTTGCTTAACGCCCTTCTCTGAGACGTACGAGCTTAGAGGTTATATATCGATGGAAATCAATCGTATGGAGTGGACTGCCTATGTGGCATGCCAAGATGCTGTGATCAAGGCTTCTGTTGCAAAGCAAAGTCTTGTGGAAGATGATCAAAGCACGGTCTATGTGGCCTGGCTTTGTGTATAGCGTGGATTCGCGAGCCTCACACATCGGTATGAGTTAAAAACGGGATACGGGCCGCTGGGAGAGCACGACGTTTCTTTCTAGCTATGGTGGTGTCAGTGACTTACCAGCCCTGACATATATATCTACATTTCACCTTTGTGGTTGTTGGAATGCGAGGCGCCTCGATTATAGGTCTGTAAGGACCGGGAAACGTGTGCTCAGGAATTGCCAATCCTCAAACGTAAGAGAGGACCGGCCCAGCCGATCCAGGGGTTACCCAGAGTGTGTAGTCCTGAGGCATTTGCTAGAGTGTCTTGAAGCGGAGAGGAGCTTGCCCCTTGCCTCGACTCATGACGGAAATCCAATTTCCAATACGAAATAACGGACTCGATTGTAGAACTAGTATGGCGACATAGTAGATGGTAGCTATGCCGCCTATAATTGATATTTATGATGCTATTCGCTTTTGAAACATATATGCACTAGTAATAATATCAAATGATTTTGCTTTATACGTATCAAGCATATTTGGCCATTATAAGGTAAAACTCTATCCTCCGGCTTGCGTTGCATTGTATGATGGGACCTGAGTCTTATAATGGCTTCATTCTTTCTAAAAGCATTGCGTTGTTTTAAAAGAATTTACTTTGTTTTAAATGCACTAGCAATCACTGGAGTAAACCCGTTCCGCGAAAGTGGCGTGGTCCTATGATTTGCTTATTACTGTTGTTTAAACTATTAAATAGATTCCTCATACCAGTCCCCATGACTGACTCGTTGTTTGTTTCACTTTGCAAACGCGGGTGCCCTTATTTTCACATGGGTAGCCTAGTTCACAGGTGACAGGTTGTTTTTGGCTCTGCACTGTTGCATAGAGTGCATTTTTGGCTCATGGCGAGGCTGACTTCACAGAGATGACTTTGACATTTTCCGCCATTACTGTACTTATATTATGATTCCGCCACGGGCGATGCAGACTGATTTACTTTCAGTACTTCTTATTGTATGTATATGTGCCGCCTTCGGCGATGTAGACTGATACCCTTATTATGTCTCACTGCATGTATGTATTCCGCCTCTGGCGATGATGACTGATCACTTTCCTTTTTATTTACTAAGTTATATCCTACGCCATGCTATTCTGATGTTATTACATGTTGTGATTCCGCTGTCATATCCATGTAAAATTATTCTACTTATTGTTTCTGCTATTATCTGTACTCTGCTTTGATGATTAATGTGTTATATTCCAATGATTATCCTTAATACCGCCCCTCAGATTTTGTCAATTATCTTTGATGAGGTCGGGAAGTTACGGGTGTTCACAGTTGGAAAAAAAAAATTAAATTACATTTAAATACATAGCAGCGGAAAATAATCCAATACACAACTAGAAGAGATATATGGATACAAAGCTTTCCGGATATCATTCCAGCTGTAAACCACCTTATCCTTCTACATTAGCACTGCTCTAAGCCCAGTACCACATGCATTGGTGTATACCACCATCTCTTCCATCCCACTCGAAATGGTCAACACAGGTGCATTCATCAATCGCTCTTTCGGGATTCCAAACGCTTGCTCACACTTTGCATCCCATGTGAACACTTGGTTCTTCTTTGTCAATCCTGTCAATGGTGTAGCTACCTTGGCGAAATCCTTGATAAATTGTCGGTAGTAACCAGCCAACCCAAGGAAACTTCTCACGTCCATCGCATTCTTAGGACTATCCCAATCCTGGATTGCTTCCACTTTAGCAGGGTCTACCGCTATTCCTTTACTGGAAACAATATGGCCTAAGAACCTCACTTCACTCTTCTAGAAGTGACACTTTGAAAAATTACCTCTCAGCTGATGCTTTTGCAATATTTCCAACACAACTCTCAAGTGCATCTTGTGCTCTTCCTCATTCCGAAAGTAAACTAGAATGTCATCCACGAACACAAGCACGAACTGATCTCTGAAAACTCTATTCATAAGATCCACAAAATATGATGGTTCGTTGGCCAACCCGAATGACATCACCAACCATTCGAAGAAACCAGATGGTGTCCTTAAAGCGGTTTTCGGCACACTATCATTTTCCACCCCCAACTAGTGAAATCTCGTTGCCAAATCAATCTGAGAAAACACTTTGGCCTCGTGAAGCTGATCGAGCAAGTCATCAATCCTCGACAACGGATACTTGTTCTTCTTGATTACCTTGTTCAGCTCACGATAGTCCACACACAGTCTAAACGAGCCATCCGCCTTGGTCGCAAACACAACTGGTTCACCCCATTCGGAAACACTTCTCCGAATGAATCCTTTTCCCAAAAGGTCAAGAACTAGCACCTCTAACTCTCGTTGTTCCTTAGGCGCCATTCGCCTAAGAGGCATAACGGTTGGTCCACCACCCTCGACCAAATCGATCCTTAACTTGATCTCACGATGCAGAGGCAAACCTTTGACTTCCTCAAAGACATCCTTAAACTCAATAGCGATCAGCACAGACGACAAGTCTTCCTGTGGAGTCACAAGCGAATATAAATAGCTCACACCTTTCGCCATTCCATATAGCTTCTCGCAATTCACTCTTGCCGCATACCTCTTGAGCCAATCCATGCCCAAGATGATCCCAAACCCAACGAAATTAGGAACAAAGCAGTCACACACAAAATATCAACCATGACTCGACAACACTAGACCATGACACGGCCCCAAGCCATCTGTCGCTACGCACCTTCTCCTGACAGAGTATATTGGATCGGTCCCCTCGGATATGAAGTTATGGGTTGCTCCTATATCAACAAGGGCCTATGCACAACATGAACAAACTGGACGAACCCCCAACTAGATTAGTCACTATCAATGGTCTATCACAAATTTCGGGTTCCAAACCCAAGCGGCAAACAAGCTCATTACAGATGAAGGATTGCGATGCTCCAACATCAAACAAAACTCGAACTAAAACACCTTGAACAGAAAGAGTACCTTGAACAACGACACCCTTTCCTTTCTCCTCTGTAGTAGGAGCTCTTGAAGAAGACGGTATGACTTCCAAGGCATATGCCTTCACCACCTGTTTACCCTTAGCTGATTTTGGACAATCCTTCTTCTCGTTCTCAGGCTTTCCACATTTGAAGCACTTCTTTTCAGCTTTGTGATTCTTTCAATCCTTGGAATAATGGCCCTTCTACCGGCAGTTAAAGCAAGTCACCTCTCCCTCCTGCTTCTCCGGGCCATCCTTTTCTTTCTGTTGTTGTTGGTTCCTCTTCTTATCGCTATCATCCTGTTGTGGCTTTGGAGCTTCCTTGGATGCAATAACAACAACTTCCTCTTTCGAAAACAAGCTCTCACGTCTCATGGCTTTTTCCACAAGCTTCGCAAATGAATCATCAAGATGCTCCACCAAGAGTCTTGCTATGTAAGTATCCAGACCCATAACAAACTTTTCGTTCTTCTGATAGGGTGTATGAATGTATGAACGAGCATATCTGGACGAGGCCTCGAAATTAATAACATAGTCAAGCAAAAAACGACCATTCTATTTCAACTCTACGAACTTCTTGAACAAAGCAGACTTTTGAGCAGTGGATATAAACTTCGCCTCAAACTTAGCTTGGAATTGCTCCCATGAAATCCCTTCCTCTGGAGTCTCAAATGTAACTGAATTCCACCATTCCATGGTCCTTCCTTGCAGTTGCGTTGATGCAAGCTTCCTCTTAGTGGCATCATCCAATCCAAAGTCTCCAAAGATACAGACACAAGAATCCATCCACCTCGGAACCTCTTCAGATGGTTCTGTTCCTTTGAATGGATTTCCTCCTAGAGATGTAAAGTCCTTGCATAGCTTCGCGAAATCCACTACTCTAGGAACTTGCACACCTACATCTATCGTGGCTGCTACTGGAGCGGGCACTCTTCGCATGATCATGGCCTCAAACATGGTTGGGTAATCTGGCGTACCGCCATTTCCTCCTCCAGGAACAGCCCCCTCCCTGGCAATATGTCTTGAAGTTCGTCGACTCATTCTAAATCTGCAAAGCAGAATGATTAACCACTTGCAAGAAAAGCTGCTGAAGAAGTACAAACCCTACTATACTATATAGTATCATATTGTATACATCCAACTGAAATCTACAAACACATCTTTCAACGTAATTACGTCTTCGAACTTTGGCTAAAATCCATAACCGGAGCTCTGATACAAAATGTGACGACCGCCCATAACCCCTGCACTAAACAAGAAGAATAATGCGTGGAAAGGTGTGCTAGGCAGCTATAGACGATCATCAAGGTATGATAACACAATTGGAACCTATCGTAACTCACAGCGCCTGGATAAAATATAATAGAACAAACACAACAGGTATTAATAGTGAAGCAGAAAACACCAAACTTCCGAAACAACTAGAAAGTAATATCCGTACATGTGGATTACAACAATAGTGTTTATACAACTTTGCCTCACTACAGCACTCAGAGAAGAATAAAAAATAGCAGAAATCCAAATACTATATAGTAAGAAAGATAATACGCCAGCCTCCAGCTCGCCTCCGAACTGAAACCTCGTCCTCACTAAGTTGTCACCTGTCACCTAGGCTGGCCATCCAAAAACTGGATTAACAGCACACGGTAATAAGAGGGAAACATAAAACCTTGAGTCGGACAACAGTCTTAGTGAGCGGTAAAACTGCTAACTAACATCATCAATAGAGTATATGAGAATGGGTAAATAAACAAACTAATCTACCCATAACACCAAAGAAGAACTAAACTCCCGTCTTCCACTCATCGGAGCGATAGCCTTTACATCAAACATTTCAACCATTCATCCATAAAAACCAAACAACCATTTATTCATGGCAATCAGAAGCAACAAACAATAGCACTCATAGCATCAAGATTATATGTCTCACGTAAACCATCGTAATTGAATTCAACATCCATAAAGTACAAGCCCTGGAGGCCTAAACCAATATCAGACAAGCACCCTAGGAACATCTCCTTCGATGTTGGAAAACTTACGTGAGACGGTACAAATAAAATATCTAACAAGCATGACAGACTTTGGCTATCACCGCCAATCCTGCTTCGAAACCATCGTTGATCATATGACTAGCTGAACAATTTACCATCAATTATAAAGGGCCAATTGTAAACCCCGGTAATAGCAAAAACCCCACACGCCATACGACGAAACGCGTCTAGGCCATACACGACCCCCAGGGTACTCGACTGTATGATGAAATCGTGTAATCCTTGCTATGAGCCCCTACGATAATGATAATTCCTAGGCCTTCGGTATCTCTAGTCGTGATCAACGGCAACTATCCAATCATTATCAACAAACTCAGAACACCTTTGGGTTGTCATCACATTCGTTGTATTTTGACGAACAACGGACACATCTCAGCACTTCTACATTCTCATTTGAACACACTTCGAAGTCACAACATTACTGATCCAAAAACGTACGTCATCATAAAAATGCCCAGTTTATGAAACGTCCGATCCATAATTGCCGAGCTCATAATTGCCCGGTCTATAATTGCCCGGTCCATGGTTGCTCGACTGATCCTTCACTTTACACTTCGACCGATCGAGCACCTTCTACTCCACTGACCCCATATCGACCGACCCATATTTTCCCAACCGACCGTACCAAAATTTCGACCGACCGACCACCTTCTGCTCGATCGACCCATATTTTACTCGACCGACCCTAGCTCTTGTACTACACTTTGTACAACACGCTCGACCCGTGGCCTGTACTGGTCCAATTTATCACCAAATTCCACCAAAACTTCATCAAATGACAAGCTCGACGAAATCTACTCATCCAATACAACAATAAGCGTGTTATGAAATCACTAACAACATGAATATGATGATTTTAACCAAAATTATGCAAACTTCACCAAAATCATGATAAATTAACATATGAACTAAATTGTGGATCTAATTTGCATAAAGATATGAAAATATATGAAAACTACCGGTTTTAAGTTGCTAAATTAGATCCTATAGCGATCCATATTAAATTAGACTTACAAAGGTTCTAGGAGAAAACACTTGAATTTGGTGAAAAACAAGATCAAATACTCGTATACTTGATTGAATCTGCATGAGAGATGCATACCACTCACCAGTTATCCAAAACTACTCAAAAACACTTAGATCTAGATCCGTACAGCGAAGAATTTTCTCTAAACTCTTCGATTTGATGAACTCTCTCTTGAAACGACATAGATATAGCTTTAAACGATGTAGATCTTCGATTTTCTAAGCTTTAATGGTGGAAAGGTGAAGAGAATGTAGAAATGGAGGAACTCTAGCTCTTCCAAATGAGAGAACGGAAAAAGTAAACTATTCTGCATGCCACCTACCCCCTATTTATGGCCTCCACCAGCCCACTATTGGGACTTTCCATACCAGCCAAATAATGGTATAAAACCTGAACAGCCAACTACAAAACCTTAAAATAGTGATTCCTCCCAAACCGCTGAGCCAAATCTTTAATGTGACCACTCTACGGAAAGGGAAACATCATTTCCTTTCTTGTGGTACAGGTCTCAATGACTGATTCGATTCGAGTCAAGATGTGATAACCCTTAAACTCCCGTGCCTCGGAAGCAAGGATAATCTTTGGAATATAACACATAAACAATAACAGTAGAACAGAAATATATCATTACACCAGATAATGTAAAATAAATTACACCGGAAAAAAATATAATCAACAGAGTTACATAGTATAACAGGATCATACTTAGTACAAAATACAGTTTTAGCTTTATATAAAATGCCTGCAGAGGAATCAAACATAATATACATAACAAAGTCTGAACAGCATAATAGAAATGATAGAATCCATCTTCACCTCCATAGCTATCCAGAATGAGCCTGCTAAAACCTGAATACAAGGCTACCCGTGTAGAAATAGGGGCACCCAAGTTCGCAAAGTGAAACAAACTACGAGTCAGTCATGGGACTGGTGTGAGAAATCTACTTAACTTATTTTATAATAAGGCCAATCACAGGACCACGCCGCTAACGCGGAATGGGTTTACTCCATTGGATTGCCAGTGCTTAAAACAAGTAAATCATTTAAACATCGCAATGCTTTTTACGAAAAGGAAGCCATTATAATACTCAGGTCCCATCACACAATGCAACGCAAGCCGAAGGATAGAGTTTTACCTTATAATGTCCAAAATTGCTTGATACGTATAAATCAAAATCTTTTGATATTATTACTAGTGCATATATGTTTCAAAAAAAATTTCAATCATAATCTATCAATCATAGACGACATAGCTACCATATACTATGTCGCCATATATAGGCTTACAATTAAAACCGCACATGTCGTATTGGAAGTTGGATTTCCACCATGAACCAAGGCAAGGGATCGTCCTTACCGACTTCGAGACAATCTAGCCCATGTCTCAGGCAAGTACTTAGTCAAGCCTTTAGATCGCTAGGGCCGGTCCACACGAAATGGATTAAATGCCTAAACAATACGTTTCCCCGTCCTGTGGGGCGTAAACTGGTCATATATCGACCAAACCATCCATCGGCTCCGCAGAGACCGACATAACAGAGGCGCCTCGCTTTCCATCATCCACATAAGTAAAACATCAGGGCTTGCAAAACCCTAACACCACTCCTAGCTAGAAAGAAACGCATGTCCTCCCTGAGGGCCTCTCCCGTTTCTGGTTCATACCAGGGTGTGAGGCTTGCGAATTAACGCCATACACAAATCTAGCTATATTAAAGTCGTGCTTTGATCATCAACCACAAGACTCTGCTTTTCAACAAAAGCCTTGATCATTTGCATCTCAGCATGCCACACAGGCAATTCAAGCCATGCAACTGATGTCTATGAATCACACAGAATGAAATCCAATGTTAGACACGTAGTCCATTTAAAAGTTCGTTCTGCGTTTGAACGAAACCGAAGGCACCTTATTCCTCATCCCATATGTCCAATATAGGAGAGAGGCCCTCGCACATCCGGACAATCAACAAGTACGTTCAGACTACTACCACTGTAACCCCTCCTGGGAGCTAACCGATTCAGGGCATCAATAGTAATCCATTCAATGTGAAGATCATCGGTCTTGCACCGTCTTCATATCTTCGACTTTTAATCATCGATCAATTATTTGAAATGAGAATTAACTCGGTCTTTTCAAATAATTCACGTATACATAGAATTCAAATCAATTCTTTTCCATAGTTAAATTATCCAACATTCACGTTCCAATTTGATATAATATTTCATGTCAAATACATCTAACCATCAAAATATCCAATAAACCAAGTAAAATCGGTTTATTTCCATTCCATATCGCTTATAATATTTTATAACGATTTTTCTCTATTTTTATTTATTTAAAAATAGCTCATTTCCATTGAACGACGTTTCAGGTCATTCGATGGCCCTGGCACTGCTCTCGCCCAAATTTGAATTTAGCATTTCGCAAAATCTAACCGCTGGATCTTAACAAATTTTATACCGTTGAAAAGATCTTTGCAAAGCGAACCCAACGGTTCGGGTTTCGAGAAAATCCAATGGTCGGATCTCCCGTAATAATCATTTAAAATTATGATTTCAAAACACGAACTGCAGCGTCGTTATTTGTTTTATTTTGATTTATTTATATATATGTATATATAAATACTATTCATTCTGACGTTGTTTTTCCATAGATTTGATTTAAACATTTCACACAATCTAACCATTGGATCTCAACAAATTTTATATCGTTGGAAAGATATTTTCAAAGCGAACCCAAGTGTTTCATTTTCTGGGAAATCCGATGGTCTGATTTCTCGATATAATCGTTTAAAATCATGATTCCAAAACATGAACTACAGCGTCGTTATTCGTTTTATTTTAATTATATTTATATATATATAATTCATTCGACGATTTCTAAATCGTTTCTACTTCAAAAGTTTGGCTAACACCTTGAAATTTTGGAAAATTTTGCCATAGCCTCCTTTGTACGGAGAGGGGTTTGGAAATCCGTAACTTGCCTCGTAGGGCTCTCATCCATCTAAAAGAATAGAAAGTGCCAAGCGGCCAGCCTTAGGCTCATAAATCATTTAAAAAAAGGAAAAATGCCAAGCGGCCAGCCTTAGGCTCATAAATCATTTAAAGAAAAGAAAATTGCCAAGCGACCAACCTTAGGCTCATAAATCATTTAAAAGAAAAAGAAAATTAGTACACACATACCTATTTGTCAAGCATAAAATTTTATTCCTCTTATTAGAAGTTTATCCATAACCTGTCCAACAATGTGTATATAGATGCACATCTAAGCTAAAAATAATATTTTTAGCGAACAAATATTTATTTCCATACATGGTTATTTTTAACACTTCATATACATGTTAAAAATAATATTTCCAACTCACCTATATTTATTTAAACATATGGTGATTTTTAACACTTCATACATCATATAAAAATGATATTTTTGGCGAACAAAAATATATTTCAACTCATGACTATTTTATTTAGTTCATAAACGTGTTAAAAATAATATTTATAGCGAACAAATATTTATTTCCATACATGAGTATTTTTAGTGAGTCGTATACATGATAAAATGATATTTTTATCGTTCTAATATTTTATTCAACACATGAAGGTTTGTAGCACTTCATATTCACAATAAAAATGTTATTTTTATTGTTCAATCCATTTATTCAACACATGAATATTTTATAAACTTCATATGCATAATAAAATTGTGATTTTTATTATCTAAGCAAATTATTCCAATCATGAATAAATTATCAACACATGAATATATTTCAACATATGAATACAATTCAAATACAAGAATATTTCAGAAAATTTCGGCAGCATAATGGTAGGGGGTTTAAAACCGGCACCGTCCCGAGTACGGCTCCTCGCACTACCTTAGGCCTCGTGTCGTTCCCTAAGAGGCTTATTTCAATGATCTAAACATTTTGACCATTTTTCATATCATAATGAATTTTCCACTAACTAATCCAATTTTGTTTCAACCATAATTAACCATTCGAAGTATCAACCAAATTTCAGGCCAATCACAATCAATTCATATCGTCCATGGTTTATGGACGACGGGAATATATATATATATATATATATATATATCCATTTCAATTTCATTTCAACTCCATTCAATGCACATATGATTTATACAACGTATATATAACTTATACATTGCACACATAATTTATACAACGCTTGTATGTAAGGTATACAACACTTATATAACTTATACATCGATTATACAATTTATACATCGCTATTCCATTAAAATTTGAATTTAAAAATCTCACATTGGGTTCCACTCCTCCAAAAATCGTAGGAAGCTCCAAAAATTCTTCGGTCTCTTCTAGAATGTAGAGAACATCATCATGAGTCCAATGTCTCCGGTTTCACTGGATTTCAATAACATATGATAAAGATATGATTTTTATATGATTGCAACGCTTTTAATTGTCGAAATCAGTTTAAATAATCCAAAGCCATTACCTCTCTGAACTCGTTCAAAACTAGGTTTTGATTTGCTGTCCAAACCGTGAAACGATATGATGATCGGCCGGTGTTGCGTCGAAGAGGGAGGAGAGGGCTCTCCGGCGCCGGTGGTTGCGCTCTGATCGATGGTCCCTGGAGGGCGTGGCGGCAGTTTGAAGTGGCGAAGTTTGGTGGTGTGGATCTCGATGAACGTTGCACGGTGGAGGCCGAGACAGGTATGGATGTGAAGTGCTCGAGCTCCTCTACAAAATCTTCAACAGGGGCCCTTGATTTTGGTGCGTGTACCGCGAGATAAAGAGGAGGGAAGATCTGAGCTCTAATCTTCGTTCGTAGGAGGGTTTATCGGGTTCGGGAAGATAATGAGGAAGTCAACGCCCTTTTTCTATTAGTCATCTTTATTTTTTTTTTATTTTTTTTTATTCTTTAAATCCCAAAAGTACCCTTTACTCCATTTGAACTCCAAATCCAACCCAACGACTATCGCCTCTAGCTAAATACCCTCATTTCGGACATAATGGAATATGTTTCGTAAGCCCACTCGACTATTTCAGCCAGTTATTCTTCAAATTAAAATATAAAACATTCAAATATGGATTTGAACGTACATTTTAATTTGTCGGTGCCACATACTGATTCCAAAAATTACAGAAAAATTATATCTGACTTTGTTTCGTCGATACGGTCCTAACAAAATTAATTTCATTGAATTTGGAGACCGTTTGAAAAATGGCTATTTTCTGGTCGATCCAATTCAAACTGAAATTACCAAATGCGTTTTCCTTTGCCACACTCACATATTAATTCAAAAAATTATGGAAATTGGAATCTAGCAATAAATTGACATTTTGGATCCAACCAAAGAGGTTTCGTCGAAAACGGAGGTTGTTTGTAAAATTTCTATTTTTAAGGGCTATATTTTTTCACAACGGCCATTCTGAATATTCAACTGGCCATAACTTTTGATTCCCGTCATGAAATTTCAATTTTTCAGATTTAGAAAGATATTTTCAAACAGATTTAAATATTTTTGGTTTCACTAAAATTCGCTTTATTTTGAATCCTGTACTTTCTGTCAATGTTCAAAGTTAAATTTTCAAACTGCCGTGCTATTTCTAACTCGTTATATAATTAAAATAAATTTATTTTTTCTAATTTCGATTCAAATAAGTTTTAAGTTGTTATTATTTAAAATGAATTATTTTAAATATTCTAAATTCATTAAAATAATAAAATTAAAAAAATTAAATTGGCTCTGATTTCCCGGGTTGTTACACAAAAGTTATGCCCTGAACAAGACTGATAGGGGCAAAATGGTCACAAATAAAATTGGTAAAAATTATGGACATGTTTCACATCTCCATATACAAATATCAGAATATGAGAATGATCCAACTCTCAGGAAATAAAATAAAAATATTTTACGATCCTTCGATACGTAAAATGTGGGCTATTACGGATTTCGTGTGGCAGACGTACTTGTTCCTCTCCTCTAATAGTCAGGCTCATTACTCTTCCTTGGGGTCTTATGAAATAAGGGTATAATCATAGGGTCCATCCTCATTAAGTCTTAAATGATCAGATGACTTACCTTACTCCAAATTAAGGAGTAATAAATGGATAATTGGGTATGAACTTAGTAATCTATGAGCGTTTGTTTCCTTGAGCTCATAAGTGATTGGATTAGAGTCCAATATGGGGTATGGCGATTACTACATAGGTACCATTGGTCGATCCATCCTACGAGAAGTATTATGTGGCGTTGAGGTTTTCTTAAAAGGCCAACTAGTATAACGTAGGATTCCACCATGGGAAGGTCTTAAATGGTGAGTAGTCGTCTACCTATCCTATGGGTCATAAGTGACCAATTTTTATCTCTCTCTTTATATGTGATTGGTTGCCTACTTATCTTGTGGGTCATAAGTGACCGATTTTTATCTCTCTTTATATTAGGTTAGGATATGCATGAATGATGAAAGCCTTAATCAGTGGTTAAAGGGCTTAGTGGCTAGTGTACTCTTGTTAATGCTTATGGGTTAGGGAATCACCTATCAAGGCCTTAAGTGATCATAGGAATCTTCCTTAGATATCTACATTACATTTTGAATAAGATCATAAGTGACTATAGAACTTGCTTCTTTTAGTTTAGTGAGGTCCTAAATGGTTAGAGAGCTTGCCTCTTAGATATTTGGTTGTGGGGTGGTTTAAAGGCTTCATTTGTGCGTAAAAGTTCTATCTTAAGATTTCATAACCTATCTTTTGGAAGTGCTACATTGGGTATGGTGATTAATCATAGTGCATAACTATGCAAGATTAGGCTAGAGTCGCTAACTTTGTTAGCCATATAATATGGGTGAAACTAATGGGATATATTTATCTAATTTGGACAGTTTTATACATTTTCTACTCATTGTGACTTGTCGTTCTGACCCCTCCTTATAACAACTCTTAGGTTTAGATTTGGGGAAACAAATCTTTTGAAGTGCTCGTGTTTGGTTTTCCGTGCTTGTTCTCTCATGCTCGGCATTGATGTTTTGATTCACAATTAAGGTGGTTGTCATGGTCGATACTTATTATCCTACCTTGTTTCTGCTGTGAGTTTTGTTTTATTGTACTCTGGTTATGCTCATGCTTATTATTTGCAAGTACCATATCTACACAATCCATACTTGGATGAGTTTGAGTTTCAATTTTATTGAAACTTGGACTTAGAAATATTTGGGTTGCTACTGCATCATCACTATAAAATTCTGTCATTACCATTTGTTTCCCAGAGTAATCATAGTAGTAGTTCATATTGAATTTACATTCTCCCCCAAAATGATTAACAATGTCTTTCGTTTATTTTCAAAGGCTCATCTCTTGGTTGATCAATAATTGTAAATTTAACAAGTCTCCCAAAGATAGGAGAAGATTGATATACCTTAATTCGACACCACAAAAATGCTCATACGTCAAACTTCTAATATAGAAATAATTAACGCTTCCAGAATCACAAGTAGCATGAACTTTAGACTTGCAACCTTTATCAAACCAAGAAGAGATGAAAGTGACTCTTTCTCTGTAATTTTTAATATCCTTTGACTTATGTTCATTTTTAATTTGAAAATCTATTAAAAATATCTGAATTCAAAAGCTCTTTTAAATCGACATCCAACAATATCCAAAATTGAAATATTATTCCCCTTCCTAAACATTCCTTTAAAATCAAAAGAATATTTATACTAGATGAATCAAAAATCAAAGAATTTCCAGTTGCAGATTCATAAAAACTACCTTATCACATTGCTACAAATTTTGTTTCAATCTTATGCTAAATATTAGAAATTTTTCCTTCGTGATGCTCTACAAATCTAACTCGGTATCAAGAAATCTACATTACATTCAAGCATATACAATATTTTGATATTAAACGATGTTTGTGTTGATCAATATTAACATAACTCATTCTTAAGGAAAAAGGAAGCATTCAAGCCAAAAGGACAACTATAGCTATTATCATCATACATGAAGATAACTAAAATTGCAATGGTACCAGTATTTAAGAAAAATGTAAAATAATTAATAAATTTTAGCAATATGAATCTACACCAAATTACTCTAATGCTCTAATCATAACAAATGAGAAGAACGCTACCACTTAGTTGTATGTAATATAAGAAATTAAAGTAAAAGCTAATTCGATATAGCCAAAAAATATTGAATCCTAACAAAATCGAATAATCAAAAAAATGAGGAAAAGATATACCAGTAAAAAATAAAATAAAATTTGAATTGTAAGAATGCTCCTCTCCCGTTAAAACACGGTCCTGCAAAAATTAAGTAAAAATAAAATGAACAAAACTTTACAACCAAGCTGGAATTAGAAAAAAAACGTACAAAAGAACTTAAGAAATTTGAATAAACTAGTAGATGAAAAAGAATAGACCTAGTGTTAGACAATTTTAACCTGTATTGTTGAATCAAATAAATGAATGAACGCAATCGATGTAGCCACTTCGATAATTAGAAAATTAATGGAAACGAGAAATACAAGAAGCATGCACAAAATTGTAAATGTTCTGAATAATTTTTTGTCGGAAAGTTTATAAAAAAAAACCTGTCCTCCAAGCCTATTTAGGTCGTCCTTTGGTATAAAAAATAAAAGTTGCCCTTCCAACTATTTTCCAAGATTCAATAATATTAATAATATATTAATTTACAAATTTAAATAAATGAAGATTTTATTTAAAAGTAAAATAGAAACGTTTTATATAAATTAGACTTCATGAGCCTAATAAAGATCTAATACGGTAAAAATTGAAATTCACCTATAATTTCTACTACATACTGACCTAGTTCCAACATTCAAATCCAAATATAAACTACAATAATTTATTAAGTAGAATTATTCAATGTAATTGAAATTAGATTCATAGAGAATGTCAAATATATGAATGAACTAGAATTAATGCATAATCTTTCTAAACAAATTAAGCAATCCATAAATAATGACAACTACCTTTTCTTCCATTTATTGTTCCGTTTCTTATTCACCATTATATATTTGCTTGTTCTTAATTTCATAAAAAATATAAATTATTTCGAAGCAACTCGACTTAAGGTCCAAAAATTTGTACTCTTTGCGTGTTTTATTCATAAATAAATTAGATATTATTTATTATATTGTATACTATGCACTTTTAGATTTAAATCACAAAACTAAAGCTCGTCGTAACCTAGTATTTTGAAATTAAAGATTAAATCAGTTTGACTATTTCTTCTTGTAAAATCACCTGAACCACATCTACTTAATATATTTAAACAAATAAATGGAATAATACTACTAAACATTTCTTTTAAATTCTACCACGTCGTTAATGTAGCAATTTACCATGATATTGAAAGGTAAGGAAACAGGTAATTATCTTAATTGGGTATTATTTTTTGGTGCAACAACGTAGACTCCCATTTTTATAATTTGGATAGCATCATGGGATTTATATATTTAAATATTAAAATGAAAAATCTTGACAAACACTATTGTTCAAACTGGTTGGTGTTGGGGATGCAGATTAAGGATTTAAGGCAAACTAAACACTAAAATGGGGGTGAATAATGTTTTATAGATTTTATGTAATTTCTTGAAATCTTTTTAGATTAAACAGGATACTATGCAAATCACAGATATCAACAATCACGAAATCAACCACAAATGCAGAGAATAAATAAAAAGCGGTAAAAGGAAAGTACACACTGCGATTTTATACTAGTTCGAGGCTCCCCCACATCCAGTCCCACACAACGCTGGGTTGATATGGATTTTTACTCAACCGATGTCCAAATTAGAATCCTTGATTTTAAGGCTACAGGGGAACACCTCAAATGATTCCGAGTACAGTGAAACTCGGTTGATTTTCCAGACCACTTTACACCCAATCGATTTTCAGGGCACAATCAGACCTAGTCGATTTATACGGGACACAACCACACCCTTCTCTTATCAGTTCTTGTAGGATAGACTTGATATACTTTGATCTTGTGATCTTTGATTAAAAATAGCCAATAACTCTTGAGTAACACTTGAATTTTAGAGAGAGTATGATGTAGAATTGGAAGAGAAGAAGATTGATATAACTTCTTTGAAAATCAACTGAGTATAAGTATATAATTTGAGAAAATAAGAAGAGTAATCACATGATGATTAAGTAAGAATAAGGAGATGAAAAGTAATTGAAAAATTCGTATTCTGAAGCCTTTATATAGTTTTCCAACAGCCATAACCTTTCATAAAAGATTTGAATTCAAAAGACACACCTTTTCAAAATTTAAAAAACAAGTTAAAGACTCATATGTTACGGCTTGTTTTAAATCATATAAGGCTTTCTTTAAGTTACAAACACAGTTTGGAAATTTTTCATGTTTGAATAATGAGGGTTGTTCAACATAAATGTCTTCTTTAATGAATCCACTTAGAAAAGCATTATTTACATCCATTTGAAATAATTTGAAATATTATGAGAAAGCAAGTAGAATTCTAATAGATTCTAGTCTTGTTGTGGAGGCAAAGGTTTCATCGTAATCCATTCCTTCTTCTTGACAATATCCTGGAGTAACTAATCATGCTATATTTCTAACAACTTCACCAAATTTATTCATTTTATTTTTATAAACTCATTTAGTTCCTATTGTAGTTTATCCTCTGGTCTAGGAACAAGTTCCCATACATCACTTCTGGTGAATTGATTCAATTCCTCTTGCATAGCAAGTATCCATGAATTATCAGATGATGCTTCCTTTGGGTTTTTGGGTTCAATAGTTGAAATAAATTCTATATTACTCATGTTATTTAATGGGGGTTTTTCGCCTCAAAGACAAAATGAACAAAAAATTATTCCATAAGGACAAGGAGGTAAAATTTTATCCATAAGGACAAATTTTAGTGTAAAGGGAGGAATTCAGGGGCCCACCATAATTCCTCACTTTACACTAAAATTTGTCCTTATGGACAAAATTTTAGCCTCTTGTCCTTATGAAATATTTTTTGTTCATTTTGTCCTTCAGGGTATTTTCCTGTTATTTAATTGGTTTTTGGTTCTAACTACAGATTCAATATCTCCAAAAATACTCAATAGGATGATCTCATAAGAGTCTAATTCTTTTAATAGTTTGAGTAATTTCATTGTTTATTTCCTTCTATTCATTACCATCATCACATTCATCTTCATTATGTTTTTGATTTAAATCTTTATAGTTTTCATCAAATGATATATTTAGAGTTTCTTCAATAGTATTAGTTTTTAAATTGAAAACTCTATATGCTTTACTTTTATTTGAATATCCAATAAAAATTCCTTTATCTGATTTAGGATCAGATTTATCTAGATTTTATTTTGTATTTAAAATAAAACATTTACTCTCAAAAATAATAAAATAAGATACCTTCGGTCTATTATTATAAAGAAGTTTATACGGAGTTTTGTTAGTTAATGGTCGAACTAAAATTCTGTTCAAAATGTAACAGGCTGTTGCAGCTGCTTCAGCCCAAGAACTTTTTAGTAAACTACATTCAGAAAGCATAGTTCTCGCACACTCTTGTATCGTCCTATTTTAAGGCTCAACTACTTCGTTTTGTTGAGGAGTTCTTGAAAAAGAAATATTATGAGTAATTCCCTTTTATTACAGAATTACTCAAAATTTTCATTTTCAAATTATCCACCATGATCAGTACGTTTAATTTTATTTTTTAAAGATAATAAATGTTGAATCCTTTTGGCAAAAGTTTTAAATATTCAAAAGCATCACTTTTATTTTTAAGACACAACGTCCAAGTAAATCAAGAGAAACGTCAATAATTACGTAAACATATTTACTGTGGTTTATTGATTGTGTTTGAGATGGACCAAATAAATCCATATGAAGTAATTCTAATGGATTTGAAGTGGTAATCTCATATTTTGACTTGAATGAACTTTTTTTAAAATTTCCCCAATTGGTAGGCGTCACATAAATTATCTAATTTGAAATTCATTTTGGGTAAACCTCTAACTAAGTCTAATTTAGAAATCTTAGATAGGTATTTGAAGTTCAAATGACCAAATCTTTTATGTGACATCGAAGGGTCACTTGTATTGGCCAAAAGACACAAGTTATCGTTTGATTCTCATACTTAAGATGTAGATATTTTTCTTTCTAATTTCTTCAAAAATTATGTTTGAATAATTATCTTTGATAAAGCAATTATCTTTTTCAAATTTAGTTTTATAGACTTTATCGCAAATTGACTTATACAAAGCAAATTATATTTTAATTTCCTAACTAACAAAACATAAGAAATAGTAGGAGTTTTAGAATTATCGACATTGCCAATGTTAATCACATACCTTTTGAGTTATCACCAAAATTGACCGTTCCACCATCTTTATAGACTAGATTATTCAGTAATTCTGGATTTCCAGTCATATGTTTTGAACAACCACTATCCAGCATCCATTTATCGCTTTTGATTTGCACCATTTGACCATCAAGTTTTGAATCATCAATAGCCATGTAACACCAGTACAACACACTGATTAGGTAGACAAATTGATTTTTCAATAAAAGTAAATGCAGATTTGTGAAACAATGATGAAATGCATACTTTTGAACTAATGTTATAAAAATCTTCAAAATTGGCCATTTAAACTTTTCAAAAATTCAGACTATGAAAACTTTGAAAACCAATGCTCTGATACCAATTGTTGGGGATGCGAATTAAGGTTCTTAAGCCAAACTAAACACTAGAGGGGGATGAATAGTGTTTTATATATTTTATTAAACTTCTTAAAATCTTTTTGGATTAAACAAAATACTACGCAAATCACAAATATCAACAATCACAGAATCAATCAAAGATGTAAAGAATAAATAAAAAGCAGTAAAAGGAAAGCACACATCGGGATTTTATACTGGCTCGGGACTCCCCTACATCTAGTCCCACACAATACAGGGTTGATATGGATTTTTGTTCAACGAACATCCAAATTACAATCCTCCATTTCAGGGTTACAAGGGCACACCCCAACTGATTCCGATTACAGTGAGACTCAATTGATTTTCCATGCCACGACTTTACACCCAATCAATTTTCGGCACAATTGAAACCAATCGGTTTATATAGGACACGACCACACCCTTCTCTTATAAGTTTTTGGAGGATAGACTCGATATAATTTGATCTTACGATCTTTGATCACAAACAGACTATAACTCTTGAGTAGCACTTGAGTATGATGTAGAATTGAAAGAGAAGAAGAATGATATAATTTCTTCGAAAATCGGCAGAGTATAAGTACATAATTTGAGAAAATAAGAAGAATAATGGAAGGAGGATTAAAGATGAAGAAGGAGATGAAAAATAATTAAAAAAATTGAATTCTAAAGCCTTTATATAGCTTTCCAATAGCCACAACCTTTCAAAAGATTGGAAATCAAATGACACAACTTTTCAAAATTTAAAAAACAAATTAACGGCTCATATGTCGACATACAAAAACATGTATGTTAGCGTACCCTAGTAAATTCAAAAATAAAATTTTAAATCAAAGTAAATAATGTTTAAATAAATTATAGTGATTCGTGAGTTAAAACAGACTATATTCCTTTATATTAGAATAGAGTATTTCAAGTAGAAAATATATTTAAAAATATATATTAAGATGGTTTAAAAATAATTAAAAAGTATATAATAAATGATATAAAAGTATTTATATTTAAAACTGTAAATATAAGAAAAGTTTCTAAACTTATAAATATAACTAAGATAATTGAAAACATAAGTAAATACTAAATCTATAAGTAATAAATATTTGAATCAGGAGTTAAAATATATGAAATATAAAATTAAAAAACAAGAGTTAGAATAAATTTCAAGAGCTAAAATAAAAGGATATAAATTTAGAAAAGGAAATAATTTTGAAATCACTTTGAAAATAGATTTATAAATAAGGAAGTAATTTTGAAATCATCTGAAATTAGTGAAAGAAGTTTGAAATAAGAGTTGAGTGCTAACTAGAGTTTTAACCAAATATCTAGACACAATTACTCTATTTTTCTTGAACACTTGAATTCTTGAATTCTTGATACTCATAAGTCTTGATTCTTGAACTCTTCTACATTGAAATCTTGATTCTCTGAACTGTACAGTCTTCAATAATTAATACCTACATAGATTTCCTGTACACATACACACATACATACATACATACATACATACATACATACATATATATATATATATATATATATATATATCTTAGATAACAGTGTTAGTATATATTTTATAACAATAATAATTGAAACAAAGTTGAAACATAGTTGTTGTCATCGAAGCTATCACCGTCAACATCTCAGTCCCTAATAGTTGGGACACTTGGACATGATATAAGCAGTTATTGGTTCGATTCTCGCCATGCAGGTTGAACCTACTTATTACATTGTATGTTATATGCCACCTAAATTTGTGCATGAAGTGCCAATTTCCAAAGAAATTCTCATAATTATGGTTCTTTTTGTAATGTTAGGCCCTAGTGCAAACTAGGCTTACGTACGGAGAAACAAAGCCTAAGGGCATCGACACCGCATGTGCATACATGCAGGAGGGAGAATAGCGTAGACAACATGGGCAAAAAATAAAAATCACCCTATGGTAGAAAACAATACATCACGTGATGAAAAGAGAAGGCAAGAAGACATCGAATTCCAATTGAGGGTTGAGGGGAAAGAAGAATTAGTGACCTAAACAAAGGAAGAAAGAATCAGATTGTGTGAGAAAGGTGTTGTTTCGGGTTGTGCGGTTAATGTCCCACTATTACCTTGCTATATCGTCGTTATATCCCTTAGTGGATTTCTACCGCTACGAATTTCCCAATAGCCTTTAAAATAGACTTTCCGCTTCAAGCTTTGTTATATTCCATTATTCCCGATATATCCCGTTATTTCCGCTATAAAGTGTCGTTCCCATTATATCTTCTATAAAAAAATGAGTTGAAAAATGATATTTATACATAATTAATATTATGAAATTAGTTTTTGATTGAATTTTTTAATATATATTTTTAAAATAAAAAATACTCAATGTTTCTATTAAATTTAATTAAGCTAAATAAAAATTCACATTTATTTACATATTTTTAAAGAGAAATGCATAATCATTACCAAACAAAAAGAGCTTTCCGACCCAAGGTAACGATGAAACGAAAAAGGAACAAGGAAAAAAAGCAACATAAATAAAACAGGGATGACCAACCAAACTGGCCCCTCGACCAATAGCTCAACCTAGAACCGAAGCCTACCTAAGACAAACAGATCTGGTACCAATTAGGAGAGATGCGAAGCGCTGAACAATAATAGCTACGACGATGCCGAGGGCTAGTCGCCACAAACAAATCAAAAGCCCCAAATTCAGTGTTAAGGGTGTGAATAATGGACTATAAGTCAATATCTCACGAGCGACGACGATCCAATCCATAATTTCGGGTGATTGAACTATACTTACTGTCCAAAGAAAGCTCAATTTTAGCAAAATATCATCTTTAGAGGGGCATTCTTCGAGAGATAGGAAGTTAATATTTACATACATATATTTGAACATGTTTTTATTAAAAACTAAGAATGTACTAATTATAATTAAATGGATATTTATATTTCATCTATTTATCATCTACATATTTGTAAAAGCATTGAGTACGAATCGTATATATATTTTAGAGTCATCTACTTATCATGTTATTCTCGCATTATAACTTTTTGCATCTTCGTCGCATTGAATCCACTGAACGCTTTAACTACACATGTTTAGGGGTTCAACTTTTATGTAAAAATCTAATTGCTAAATTGTTCACCTTTATGTCACTCACATTTCTTCCTATTAGAGACTTAGAAAGAGAGAAAGGGAGAAACATTTATTTTAAGGATTACATAATTATTCTTTTATATGTAAACTGATTGCAAGAAAAGAAAGAAAATTTGCTTTTCTCTCTGTTAAAATTTAGGGATTTTAAGATGAAAATGAGTACATCGATAAAACATTAGTATTATTTTTTATATACAAAACATGTCAAAAAACTGTCATGCAAGGTCGAACCTGCTTACCACGTAGTCTGTTATATGCTATCTTAAATTTGTGTGTAAAGTATCAATTTTCAAAAGAAGAAAAAGCTGATACTTACTATTCTTTTTGTAACGTTTGATAAATATTTTGAACAGAGCCGGCTTAGGCCCAATGCAAACTGAGCTTAAGCACAGAGCATCAAAATCTAAAGGCATCGACATCGCATATGCATATAAGCAGGAGGGGGAAAACGTATAGGCAACAGGGATAAAATAAAATAAAAACCATCACGTGTTTAAAAACATAATACATCACGTGATGAAAAGAAAAAGCAAGGAGACGTCAAATTCCATTTGAGGGTTGAGAGGGAAGAAGAACTGGTGACCTAAACAAAGGAATAAGGAATTAGATTGTATGAGGAAGGCGTTGTTTTAGGGGTTCAGCTTTTATGTAAAAATCTAATTGCTAAATTGTTCGCATTTATGTCACTCACATTTCTTCCGATTAGAAACTTGAAAAGAGAGGATGGGAAAATTTTATTTCAAGGATTCTAGAATTGTTCTTTTCTACGTAAATTGATTGCAAGAAAAGGAACAATAAATTGATTTTGTCTCTATTAGAATTTACGGATTTTAAGATGGAAACGAATAAATCTATAAAACTTCAATTTTATTTCTATATATAAAGTATATTAAAAAATATAATTTTTTATTTATAAATCTTCCATAATTTTAGTGAACAAAGTGTCCAATTTATATGTTTTTATCTTATTGCAAATATAAATTTTGTTTTGCACTAAACATGTTTTCAAATTGAAAAAATAAAAGCTAGACATAATCTTGAAAATATTAAATACATAGTGTTTTCGGTTTTATTTACCAGATTATTTTAAATGTCACATGTTTAGAAAAAGACAACGTAAAGTTCTAGTTGAAAAAAAAAAAAAAAAAAAAAAATCAAAGGTTATGATGCGTAGATTTTATCATAATGTCATCTTATTTTGTAACAATTATGTTTGCCCCACAAATAACCATGTTATCAATTTCCTAATTTGTTAAAGTAGGAAGTGTTAAATATTTTTCATGGACAGCATAAACTTGAGAATCATGTCATTCAATACTATTATAAAATCTATTTTCTTAACAATAAACGGTATCATTTAATAAATCGCACTGGACATTATAAACCTCAAAACCGGCTATGATTCTGAATAAAATTTAATGTTTAGTTCATTGTATCTTACTCTTAGGTGGAATGAATTTTTATTTCATTGGTTATTATATATTTAAATCTTAAATTGTACTAAACTCATTATTTTGATTTGCACTTGAAATCATGTGTACTCTTGCTATTCTAAATATCGTCTTTCAATTCTTATTTAAAGGTACGTTGTTTATACTAAAATTTCTCATACATTCATATGTCACGTGTCGTTGTTTATACTGAAGTTTAAGCTCGAAAGTTACTCGTACGAGTTATATAATGGACGAAGAGTGCACCAACAGTACTAAAACAATAACCAATCTTTAAATAAATAAATAAATAAAAACATATTTTTATATAATCGTTTTTCTAAATCGGGTCGTAAATGAAAATCACACAAAAAATGCCAAGTCAACGACCTAACACTCTATCTAAATTTACACCTCTACAATAATAAATGCCCGTGATAGGTAAGCTTTAATGAAATGGGACACTAAATGATTATTTTTTGATAATGGTGCGTCTTGATGTTGGACCTGGCCAACTTTTCTTTCTTATTTTGCTTTCGCTTTGTATCCGAGAGTAGAGCTTTCTTTTTTCCTTTCTTTTACAAAAAAGGACATACTACAAGGATATCAGCTACGCGATGTGGGACTTGTTTCATGCTTTCCAGTAGTCAGTATTAACACAATAAATAAAAAGAATCTCTTGCAGTCGCAAGAAAAGATATCAAATTTTATAGGCTAGAGAATATCATCACAAATGGAGCTCTATATGGTACCATGTTAGCAGAGCATGGTCATCGTAAAAACGTTCAGAAAAAGAATCAAATAAATGGGGGCAGAGAATGATCAGAAAAGATGAATGACCATTCAAAAGGTAATAAATACCCTCAACAACCAACTAAGCCATCGCTTTCTCTCACACAGCTGTAAACATGCCATCTCAACTCTTTAATAAATAATCCAAAAATGATCAGTTATATAAAGTCTCATCTCTGTCCCAAATGCTTGAAAAATCACTGTGCATTTTCTTAATTATAGCATATTCCAATGATAATGTCGGCAATATGATTGAACTAAGAAAGAAAGAAAAAGTATTGCTTTCTGTATAAATAGGGGAAAAAAAGCACAAAAATACAGTACACTCCAAGGAATTCGAATCAGCCACAAACAGCTCAAATAACTTGAATAAAAAGAATGTGATGTTTTTATTCATAAGGATAAAGAAGTCCAGAAAATATATATAAATATATTTTAACAATAAGGATACCGAACCAATGGCTTACAGCATTTTTGTATATAGTTGTATATACATGTAACAATAGATCTCAAGGAGCCATTTCTATCCTCTTCCTTCCAGTGCAAAAACTAAACTAGTAGTACAGATGATGGTATTCTTTTACCTCCTAAACCCTAATTGATGCAAAGGGAATTGTGAAAACGGATCAAAAAGAAAAGAAATTTAGAATGTGTAGGATAAATGAAATGCAATGCAATGCAATATGAGGGTAAAACTGGAGCTGCTCAATTCTCCACGGCTGCTTTATGAATGAATTTTTTAATGCTGAATTGGTATGGGGGTGAACTGGTAAATGAAAACGAATTCAAGAATGAAGATATGGTAGACCTTGTAGTAGGGCAGTTTTATAGACCATAGTGCCTTACGGAATATTCTAAAACTTGTTGACTTGGGCAGATCATCTCCTTCATCTTCGCACCGTTTTTGTATATCTTAAACGTTGGCACGGTTCGCACATTCTCTGCCATGGCAACGGTCGGGGTCTTGCTAATGTCAACCTATTTTGGATGGAAGTATAAAAGTGTGAGTGTAAAGAAATGAGTCACAGACAAGAAATACAGTAAAGTATTACCTTTAGAAAATTGAGGGATGGATATCTATTGCAAAGAGCATCGACAAATGGGCTTATTTGGGAACAATGCTGGTTCGATTTTGTCATAAAATAAACAACGGAAACACCTAAAAAAACATTATCGGCTTAGTCGTGTTTAAAGACTGTTGATTAAGTGTTTGAACGCAATTAGAATTACCTGACAAAGAAATCTCAGCTTGAAATTGATCTAAACCAGTAACATTCTCAACCTCCCCACCAAATTTCATGTTGGAGACCTCTTCTCCTCTTGATGTTTTCAGTGCAATGTTAGCATGAAATAAAGCTTCTGCTAATTCCTTATCATCAGGCAACATCTTTCTCAAAACCTCATAATCCCTCACAGCCTCTGCCCATCTCTCCAGCTGATCATCAACATATGGTTTACATACCATTAATATATTTTAAACATAGCAGAAAGAGAAACATGCTGTAACTATGAAATTTTATCTTCACCTTAGCATAAGAAGCTGCACGTCTAAGAAGCGATTTCACATGTTTTGGTTGAACCTTAAGTGCTTCATTGCAGTCCTCTATCGATCTTTCCCACTGTCCTAATTTTGCTCTACATACAGCTCTATTGCAAAGTAGAACTGGGTTCGAAGGATCGTATCTAAGACCTTCGCCATAAGCAGTAGATGCCTCAGCATAGTTTCCAGATTTGAAAAAGACACTCCCTTGTGCACGTGCACGTGCAACTGATCTGACATTGTTATGTACTGTGATCACTTCAGTGTTTCTAGAATCTAATTGCTTTGCTTTCTCCGCAGAAGATATTGCATTTTCAAACCTGTGGATGAACGTCATTTTTCAAGTAAAGAATGGTCTACATATAATATAATATAATATAATATTGCGATACGCTTAATTTACATAGCTTATTGCTCACCTTCCAAATGCCATATCAATTTGGGCTTGAACAATGGATGTGTAGGAATCTGGCATCATGCCCAATAAGTTAAACTGGGAACATGATTCAACCCTAGGTCTGTTGGACAGTGTTTTATCTGCTTCTTCAAGCCTGTGCAATCGCAACAGTGATTCCGCTCTAGATGCAAATATCTGTGATTGCAATTTGCTTAACATCAATGCAGATCAAATTAAATTAAAATTACACAACTGTCTGAAGTCTTACCAAAGGGCTGGAATCGGCTCCTGCTGTGATTGCAGCATCAGCTTCTCTTAATGCACTTATCCAATCTCCAACATTCCTTGACTCGAAACATTTTCCCAGATGTCTTTCAATAATTTGTAGCTTTTGCAGTTCATTATGATTAAACTGTCCGGTTAAGTGGAAGTGTTTCTTTGCATTCTCAATTTGCCCTAACCTATTGAAATAAAGAAAAGTTACATATCATGAAAATAGCATTCTTTTTTGAAATGCTGTACATTCATTCAAAGGATTGTTAGATAGTCATCTCAAAACTGATATGAAAATTACTATTTTTCTAGTAAAAATACACCCATAATGAAATTCAGATCATTTGACAAAAAATACTAGAGTGTTTCATACATTAATAGAACTGGACATTTTTACCATATTACCACTTACAACCATTACCAGCCGCTACCAATTAAAATGGTACCGAAATAGTTGATAACCAATTTGTTTGAAACGGTTTGCCGAGCCTCATGAAATTATGCAGTACGGTAATGGTAACTAACCAATAAATATGATAATTATCATGCCTACTACATATCTTCATGCATATAGACATATATACATACTTATATACGTGTATGTGTACATATATATTATATTTCTATTATATAACATCACATATGAAATATACTAGATTAATAGAAAATCTAGCAAAATACTATTATGTTATCAAATTGAATGTAATGCTTATCGTATATATTTTAAAAATAATATGACTTTGTATAATATTTTAGATTCTTGTACCAAGTTTACTTATATTCATGACAACACAAAATAAGATTGATAAATAATCATATAATAAGAAATAACAACTCTTAATATTTTTACTCTTTCAGCATGAATGTAAACAAATATTTATCATACTTGTAAACAGTAAAAATCAGTTGCTGACCTCTAACAATCATTACCAACCAAAAACCGAATCATCGCTCTACCGATTATTTTGGTCGGTAATGGTACAATTTTTCTATTACCATATATATCGGTAATGGTTTTGAATATGAATTTTCGGTACTGAACCGAATCCAGCCCTATTATTAACATAGAATTTGTACATAAAGCATATATCGTATTTTTTTTTAAAAAAAAAGTCATTTGAAGACAATAATTCACATAAAAACAGTAATAAGAATATTATACCTATTTAAAAGTGACATAATATAGTTGCAAATATAAGATATATTATCTAATATAAACACAATCACACATCAAATACTACATCGCCTATTAAATTTTAAGGGGTGCCATGTGTCATTTCATGCCTTTTGTCAAACTGCCAAGTAGCACTTAACTATCTATATCTAGTGATCCTCCTAGATCACAGATGTCCCTAAATAACCAATTAATTCCAAATAAATTCAAGCTTGTGTTTATCAACTGTATGTCGCTCGCTGACAAAATTATTTACACGTTCAACAACAGGACGCCTTCAAACCTAAACAACTGATATTTCTGTCATCAATCTAATCAACGGCAGTATTCACATGAATGACATAAAAACAAAGCATTAAACCACCATTTTTACCTCAGATGTAATTCACCAAGCCTATGATGGGCCCGACTATAACACGGATCCAGCCTAATGGCCTCCTCACAATCCTTGACAGCTTCATCCAGTCTCCCTAGCCCAACCAGCGCTGCAGCCCTATTGCTCCTACAAGCAGCATTGCCTGGGCAGAGCTCAACCGCTCGATCATAATATTTAATGGCCTCCCCAAAATACCCCTTCTTGTAACATGCATTCCCTAGTCTGGTCACTTCCTCAACATCATTGCTTCTTGAAGGGTCATAACTGGACTTTCCGCTACTGAAACTGCCAACCGAACCGCCTCGCATTATACTTCCATGGCCGTAGTTACCCATGCCCCTGCCGAGAACGTCTGAGCGAGTTGCTGCTCTAGGAGCCGGTCCGCCCTTCCCGATCTTTCCAGACGGACAGATGTTGCCAGCTGGCAGCAGGTTGGTAACAGGACTGCTAGCAGTGCTGCTAGTATTGATACTCGAGCTGCCCGTAAAAACCAAGGGGCTGGATCCGGTACGCCTATGAGTAGGCCTTGGTCTAGTGGGGGCGCTAGTATCCCCAGATAGCTCGCCGGAGTGACTTCTTCTGTCGGTATTGGGTTCGGATCTTCGGTTGTTAGAACTCAAACTTACGGATTTGCCGACGGAGCCGGACGAGCTGGAGCTTCCGCTAACAGCTGGTCGGGCAAGGAGCGGTGAGACTGGGGATCCGGGACCCGATAACGCGACTTTGGAGTCTGGCTTCTCTGCTTCGAGAGTGAGAGAACTGTTAATGCGATCGGAGATGGAGTCCATTTTTTACGAAGAAAACGGAAGAGTTGCAACGGGTTATCGGATCTCGACCCAGAAGAGAATCAGGGGTACAGCGAAACGGACAAGCAGCAAAATGTGAAGCCGGTGGACAAAGAAGACATAAACTTTCTAGAGCTGGAAAGTGGAGATCTCGTGAAGAGCAAGAAGGAAGCAGGAAATGAATGCGGGTAGATTTAAAATTGAATGAATCAAATTGTTAAAACAAAAAAAGGCCGAAGGAGAGAAAGAAAAAAAATTAGCAGAAAAAAAAGAAGAGCAAGCCGTGAAGAAAATGATAATAAAAGGAGGAAGATAATGGATAAATTACCGGAATTGCCCTCGTCTGCTACAGTCTTCCTTCACTATTGTTTATTTCTGTGCTTCACGAGAAACCCAAGCGCTGTCTCCACCCTCTCTCCACTTGTTTTCTCCCTTTCAAAGCGGTGCGCTTACCTGCGGTGACATTTGTACTTATTTTGATCCATTACTTCGTACTTTCGTTTTTATTTCCATTCGCAATTTTGGTTTATTCGAGATAAACATCCAGTGGAGATAAGGATTTGATAAAATATATAAATTATCATCCAAATGCATTTACATTTTTTTGTACTTAGGCCATTAAAAAAAAACATAACAAAAAGTCAAAGCAAGAATCGTTTTGATTTACGAGATTGGAAATTGTTTCGAGTGCATTTGCAGCAAAAGATATCAGACAAACGTGTTTGGTTGGAACTAAAGAAGGCGCCACAAGTAAAGATGCCAACCATATGGAGGAGGAAAAAAAAATTGCTGAAATTCATGGGTTTCATACCCAAAAATTAAATTAATATTTAATATTCAATAAAATTAATTTGGAATTGAATACCATGTCATCCACAATAAAAAATATATCTTTTCAGTTTTTTTTTGGCATTTCTTTTAAGTTCATATTGTGCATTTTAGCATAATGAATTATACATATATGTGTACATACGTATATGATTTTAAACTTAATACCCTATATTAAATAAATGAATTTAAAGCATATTAACTGTCCAAAAACTCGTTATTTTTGTTTTATTTTTCATGCTTTTACAGTAAATCATTATTTTACGAAATAAGTGAAAGGAAACGTTTAACTATATTTGCGCTAACACCTTGACACCTAACCTTGTACATTCTAACACATCTAAAGGATATGGTGCGTATGGCACGAAAATACTTTCTACATATTGAAAACTTCATATTCTGCTTTGTCAATCTAATTAAATACTATAAATAATGTAATAATAAAAATACCAGTGCTAAACTGCTTACAAATTTGGCAATATGAAAAGTCAACATCAAACACCGAATAAATCGGTTAGGAATGTCGTTAATTATGCACTAATAACCCCATTGCTAGTAATAAAATATTAAACTCATTAAATGTGTGTTGGTTGTGGTATATTTGTAACACAAACATCGTTATCATCAGTATAACAGAACTACGATTGACTATACAGCGCGCTCGCAGTAATAATAGTGAAACTTTACATAACTCATTTATATACGCTTCATCTCAATATAACAAACACATATGGTAATTTCCAAAAACAACTGATCAAACATACATAACAACAAAGTATTTGAACTTATTACTTCCTCTTAAGTATAATACCGACTTATTATTTTTATTCTAAAATTACTCTAATCTCTATTACCTAGAAACAACAATATTTTCTTCAAAGATAATACACTTCATAAATCCTATGGCCAGTTACTTTCAAAAACAATAATATTATTATCTTACAATTAAATAATAATATTTATTATATTATTCTTACTATTGTGTTTGCAACTGCTTTATTACTACTTAACTCAAAACTAATATTATATTATATTAAATATCAAAAAAGATCCTTTTATTGTATTCATCTCAATAATAATTTATCCCAACACATTTCTTTAAAAAGCACATCCTTATTTTTGAAGGAACAAGGCAAGTCAAAAGCGGGTGAAATAGGTTGATAAGAAAAATAATCAATTTCAGATATATTTGGTCTATGAAGTTGTAAGAACCCGTAACTTCTCCGGTAAGGAAAGAGCAGATACTTTGAGGACAAGATAGATCGGAACATAAACAGAAGAACATTTCATTGTTTATTTCAACAATTCCATCAGAATACAAGAATATACAGAGTATGAATAAATGTTACACAGAAAATATCAGAGATTTAAATTACATTTAAATACATCGCAGCGGAAAAATAATACAAAGCACAATTGAAAGTAATACATGGATACAGAGCTTTCCGAGTATCGTTCCAGCTGTAAACCAGGATCCTGTGAATATAAATATGCAAAACCAAAACTACTAGCTGCCGTGTCAAAATAAGGGCACCCAGAGTTTAGGTTAAAACAATAAACTCCAGGTCAGTCATATGACTGGTGTGAGAACTAAAACAGTTATTAATCTTTATTTTAAAGTTAGCTAAATCAAGGGACCACGTCGTATAACACGGAACGGGTTTCCTCCCAAGAATACCAGTGCATAAAACAACAGTGCAATGCTAAATAAAGAACAATGAAGCTATTATAAGACATAGGTCCCATCACACAATGCAACACAAGCCGGAGGATAGGGTTTTTACCTTATAATAGCCAAAGAATGTTTGATACGCTAAATTTCATGTTTTATTATTATTTTAAGTGTATAGTATCAAAACAATTTCAATCATAATTATCAATTATAGACAGCATAAGTACCCCATACCACTATGTCGCCATATATAGGTATACAATCAAAACCGCAAAGTCACGTATTGGAAGTTGGGTTTCCATCTGTGAACCGAGGTAAAAGATAGTCCTCACCGATTCAAGACAATCTAGTCCATGTCTCGGGATCAGAGCTCGAGTGACCCTTGGATCTTCAGGGCCGGTACACCGATGTGGATTAAACTTAAACCCTGGACACTGCGTTTCCCCGCCCTTTGGGGTGTAAATGAGCCAAATGACTCCATCGGCTCCACACAGTCACCGATATATCCGAGGCGCCTCGCAACAGCAACAACCACACAGGTGAAAATAATATAAATGTCAGGGCTAGTAGGTCACTGACACCATCCTAGCTAGAAGGAAACGCATGCCCTCCCTGCAGTCCTCTCCCGTTTCTGGTTCACAACCGGAGTGTGAGGCTCGCGAATCAACGTTACACAAAGCTATGCCACACAGGCGGTGCTTTGATCATCAACCACAAGGCTTTGTTTTTTCAACATAACAAAATGTCAAAGCAAGAATCGTTTTGATTTACGAGATTGGAAATTGTTTCGAGTGCATTTGCAGCAAAAAATATCAAACAAACGTGTTTGGTTGGAACTAAAGAAGGCGCCACAAGTAAAGATGCCAACCATATGGAGGAGAAAAAAAAATGCTGAAATTCATGGGTTTCATACCCAAAAATTAAATTAATATTTAATATTCAATAAAATTAATTTGGAATTGAACACCGTGTCATCCACAATCAAAAATATCTTTTCAGTTTTTTTGGCATTTCTTTTAAGTTAATATTGTGCATTTTAGCATAATGAATGATACATATATGTATATATGTGTACATACGTATATGATTTTAAACTTAATACCCTATATTAAATAAATGAATTTAAAGCATATTAACTGTCCAAAAACTCGTTATTTTTGTTTTATTTTTCATGCTTTTACAGTAAATCATTATTTTACGAAATAAGTAAAAGGAAACGTTGAACTATATTTGCACTAACACATTGACACCTAACCTTGTACATTCTAACACATCTAAAGGATATGGTGCGTATGGCACGAAAATACTTTCTACATATTGAAAACTTCATATTCTGCTTTGTCAATCTAATTAAATACTATAAATAATGTAACAATAAAAATACCAATGCTAAACTGCATACAAATTTGGCAATATGAAAAGTCAACATCAAACACCGAATAAATCGGTTAGGAATGTCGTTAATTATGCACTAATAACCCCATTGCTAGTAATAGAATATTAAACTCATTAAATGTGTGTTGGTTGTGGTATATTTGTAACAAGAACATCGTTGTCATCGGTATAACAGAACTACGATTGACTATACAGTGCACTCGCAGTAATAATAGTGAAACTTTACATAACTCATTTATATACGCTTCATCTCAATATAACAAACACATATGGTAATTTCCAAAAACAACTGATCAAACATACACAACAACAAAGTATTTGCACTTATTACTTCCTCTTAAGTATAATACTGACTTATTATTTTTATTCTAAAATTACTCTAATCTCTATTACCTAAAAACAACAATATTTTCTTCAAAGATAATACACTTCAAAAATCCTATGGCCAGTTACTTTCAAAAACAATAATATTATTATCTTACATTTAAATAATAATATTTATTATATTATTCTTACTATTGTGTTTGCAACTGCTTTATTACTACTTAACTCAAAACTAATAATATTTTATGTTAAATATAAAAAAAATCCTTTTATTGTATTCATCTCAAAAATAAGAATAATTTATCCCAACACATTTCTTTAAAAAGCACATCCTTATTTTTGAAGGAACAAGGCAAGTCGAAAGCGAGTGAAATAGGTTGATAAGAAAAATATTCAATTTCGGGTATATTTGGTCTATGAAGTCTAAAGAGTTATAGATCTAGCATAGTGTTGCTTTAAGTAAAATCTCAATTTATTTTAAAAAGTAAAAAAAAAAAGGTGTTTCATAAAAATGATATTTATATAAATCACAATTTAGCAAGTGTACTTCTATATGCATAATAGTTAGAGTAACTTAGCTTATAGGACAAACTTGTAAAAAAAAATGTTTAGGGCAACACTACGAAAATCACTTAGAGGATACATATTTTATTCACAAGCCAAAATCATCGCTACCCGCATTAACGCATCACATGCCCCCACACCCCCAAGCTTTCGCTTCTCTTATGCTTTGATATACATGCATTGTAATTGTCACCTTCTGTAACTCCCACCCTCTAATGCCTCCTGGCCCGACCCTTCACGAAGCGGATGAAGCAATCGCTTAGGGCCTCAAATACCCAAGTGATCCAATTCATTGCTACAAACTACACAGCCAGAAAAAAAAATGTAATTCGCAAATTGCTAGATCTCAAAACACGAACGAACGGCCCGATTGCGGCTCCATATATACGGCGACCGAGCAAAGTCTCCATCTCCAGAAGGCGCACTCTCGAATCTTCATTCTCCACCACAATCTGTGTCACGACAACATCTAAGGCACAAGAAAAAAGCTAAATTGTGATGAGCCACAGGTGCATAATTTCAATTTTAATTGATTTGTTGAAGTCGAACTACTGAAGGTAACAATTTTGATTTTTAATGCTTTAAATATATGATTATTAAGTTGGCTTTCTCAGCGAGTTATTGCAGTGTAAATATGTTACTGTGTAATACCGTTATATATATAATATCCATATACAATGATTCAGCGATCTGTAAAATTCTTTTTGAACAACATCCATGCACCATGCTACGTCACAAATAGAAATTTGATTTTATATTTGGCATTTTGTACCAATTTAAGGATTAATTTGCAGTTTCAAACATTTCTAGATGGATTGATAATTAAAAAAAGTGTGTTGCTATTTGTACCCTGCTTTACACCAGAAGCCATCAGCCTCGTCCGTCTGCTCATCGTCGAACGACGAACTCTCCCAAAACTACATTGTACGACGACCGTTTATAGCCAACGAACGTGAAGATGGTTTGGTTGTTTACAACCGAACAAAATCGTGTGGTGGTCGAGAGAAGGAAGTGGAGTGTGAATAGCAGTACATTTAAAAAAAGATTTGTTCAAAATTGGTATATGAGATAATTGATAATTGTATAACTATTTATTTAGTAGTAGTTAACAAATAGTTTACTGGATAGTTAATGTATGAGGGCCTTGTTTTCATTTTAGGCTTTAGGCATCAAAACTCCTAGGACCGACCCTGAATGCCTCGATACATTTATGCGTTGTAACTATCACCTTCTGCAACTGCCACCTCTTTAGTCGATGCCTCCTCGAAACCCAACCCTGAAGAACAATATCACACTTCTTACAGTAGCCTATCATTCCAGTTACTTCTTTTAGTTTATAACAATATCATTTTTATCCCATCTTGCTCACCAATCATCAATTAATGCAAGAACAACGACATGTAAGAAAAAATATGGTAAAATAGCATTATATGAGACGGCATGTAAGAAAAAATGGTAAAATAGCATATGAGACGACATGTAAGAAAAAATGGTAAAATAGCATTATATGAGAAAAGAATGTAAAAAATAATATAATATCTAGAAAATGTTACTAAACCATCTCATTTAACCAAAAAATGATAATAAAAGGAAACATTAACTATTGCACGATAAAACTGAAAAACTTATTTTGTAGCTTTTTCAGTTTGATAAATACAAAATTGATACTATACATTAGCATTATAAAATGATTAATAAAAGATAGCACGATGAATATTCAAAAAATTTAAATACAAAAGTTATCACATTATAAAGTTATGTAAGAATATTATAAATAATTTATAAAAACAGTATTGCTAACTTTCAAAAAAAAATGATAAAACAATTACAGAAGAATCATAAATGATATTAAAAAGTGAAATTAAAAAATATTAATTCAAAAATGTGACTACAATTTAGAAACATAAGACAAATTCAGGCAACGTTAATGTACTTCATATTTTATACTACGATTCATTATGTTATTATATAGCAATGTTGTTAGGTACGATGGATGTAATCTAAAAAAACTATAATTGTTTGTAAATTGCTACTACAATTCAAAAACAAGCTGCTACTATCCGTTAATTGTTGCTAAAATTCATGAAATACTACTATAAATAGCATTATGAATGAAAATAAGCATAACTATATTTATTTCAAAAAAATGGCGCTGTAGTGTATAATTAGTGCACACACATAAAAAGAAGCTACAGTGGTTAATAAACTAGCCATGCAATTTTGAAAGAATGCTATAATTCAAAATTTGTTGTTGCAGCTCATAAAATACTACTATACAATAACACTACAAGATTACACACACACACACACACACACACACATATACAAACATACATAACTACACTTAATTAAAGAGGAAAAAAATGATACCATATAGCGTCACTAGAACACACATTTAAAAATAAAGATATAATATAAAATGATGCTACAACTTTAAAAAGCTATCAAAATTTAGAATCTTCTACTTTAATTCATAAAATGCTACTATTAGATAACATTATAAATGAAAATGTAAATAATTTAATTTATTTAGAAAACAATGTTAGTACACTGATACGTTAATCTAGACATCCTAAAAGACGTTACAAAATGGTATTAAAAAAATGATGAACGGACACTACAAATGGACATTTTATTCTATAAATGCTATTGTATAATAGCACTAGGAGCTAAAATATAAATAAGTATTTAATTTTCAATAAAATGACACTATCGCTATCACTAGCCAATGTCATCTTCTTCTTCCACAATTCCATGTTTCTTCTCCTTTGCCTTATGCTCTAATTACATAAACACCACTCCCCTGTCATCGTTGCAACGCATTTAATTCTGCAACCATCTTCGATCTATACCATAATCTCCTCCTTCTAACATTGTCAAACTTACCATGCCTCTCTCCATCATTATCGTTGAGAAGCTCGAATCCACCACCATCGATAGTTAATGCCATCAATGAGATCTACTACATCACTATTCCTCGATCCGGACTCCACTATGTGAAAAAACGAAATTAGTGTATCTCGTTTAACCATAGTCATTTAGCTCTATTACAAAACCAAAAAGTTCCTTTGTTCAAAAAACATGAAGCACATATCAAAATTTTATTCTTTTTACTATTTTCCTATAATAGTTAATTGCTTGGTATTATCATTTTGACAAGTTAAATATTAAATTATTAATTACGTAAACTATTCAGTAGGTTATAACTATAACGAATGTGCATTGATATTGCAGTTCATCATATTTTACTTAATTTGTTTAAGGGAAGTTTAATTTAATTAAAATTGTATGATTTTTAGTTTATAAGTGTACCATACATTTACATATGTGTAGTGCACATGTACTAAGTGTGAAGTGAATGTCATTACTGTTGAAATTCTATAGGATCCTAAGTACTATGAATAAATCTAACTTAAAATAACTAACTTAAATATGCAGATAAATAACTAATTAAAGTAAAACTATGATCATAGTAGAATTTTTATATTGGCTCGGACCTCTTGTCTTACATCCTAAGCTCTAGTTAGGAATTTTACTGTACATTGATCCTCACTTCACTAAGAGAAACAAATTTACAATTTTCTTGAGCAGCTGCATAGGAATTCATATAACTACAAAGCAAAAAATTTGCTTAGTAATCTAAAAGTGTTCTTGTGGTGACCACTCATACCATGTTGTATATCATACATTGCATGAATAAAATGCAATATCAGTAGAGCTGTCAATAGATACCCCAAAATTCCGAATCCATTCGCATTCGTATCCAAAAGTGGATATATATCTTATATCCCAAAAATGGGTACATATAAGGATACATAGATAACCGCATCTGAAAATTATCCGTTTAATTTTTTTAACATTATGCTCAAAATTATATGTATTTTAGTACAACGAATGAGATCTATTTATTGCTTTATTGGGTCGAAGGTTTATATTATATGCACTGAACGCATACTAGATACTCAGATATATTTAATTTAATCATATATGCTTATTTATAACACTTTTATAATCCATGGAGCTGATAAACTTTTTGTTAAACTAAAAGTTTTCATTTATATTTCTTGATCTATCGATCATTAGCGGATAGGGTATTATCCGATATTCATCCGTATCGGCGGATACAGATATCCAGTATCCGAAAATGATTTCGGATGTGAATACAAATATAGCATTATCCGTATTCAAAAGTATCCATTGACAGCCCTAAACATCATATTGTAACAATCTGGATTCTTAACACTTGAATATTTAATGAATTTAAATATAAAACATACAATTTTATAATTCCATGACTTGGATTAAATTCAGATAAGAACCTGAATATAGAATTAAATCAAAACTGTGAATCTTTAATTTAAAATCCATTTAAATTGATCTTGAAGCTTATGTAAAATTTTACTTGAATTTGAATGATAATAATAAACATTATCTTTTAATTGAAGTGTTTCGGAATCGATCTATAATTACTCGACTTGATTTTCAAGTAGATATAGTCATTTTGCAAATGGTCTTGGAATGCGATTAAATTAGTTTCATCAGATCTAAAATGGTAAGTTATTGTACGATTTCAAATGATCCGGAATTAACTCTTGAAAATAGTTTATTGTGTATGAAATGTGGATTATTAGCTATGAACGACAAAAAGCACGTCTCATTTGGAGTTTGAATTTTTTTGGACTTAATGAATAGTGTTTTTTAGAAATGCTATATAAACATCTCATTCTTCCTCATTTAGAAAACCTAAAGCTAGCCTGTTTCTTCAAATCAAGTTTGATATTGTTCCAAATGGTTCATTCACTTCTAGCAAAAACTAGCAATGCGAAAGTTGTTATTATTGATGGTACGAAGAAATCCATGTTAACATTCGTCGACTGACTATAAGAGGTGGCCAATGAACGGTGGTCGGTCATTTTTTTATTTTTTTCTCGTCACGACTTCATTGTCGACTTTTAGATTTTGGCACCTTAATGGGAAAGGAGGGGAAGGAGGTGCTCTAACTATCAGTGGTGGTCAAACATTTTCTGGTTGTTTATAGGTGGAGTTAATGGGTGAAGAACGACTTCCATTCATCTTGGAATTCGAGACGGATGGAACATCGTTTGGGCTTGCATATTTAGACATGGATGCATGGTAGCAAGGGGAAGCAATGGTCAGGCGATGGCGAGGTCTGGTTTAACGATGGTGGCGTAGGATCTCGGTGGAAGGTCGTATATGCTCTGTGTTTGTTGTTCTAACCTATAGCAAACACAGGGAAAACGTGATTAGGTGATGTAAGCATTTTATTTGGCCACTAAGGCAAGGTGGTTAAGTGGTTAACGAAATTACTAATAAATAAAAAGTATTTCAATATGAATAAAACTTGTTGCGTTTGTTTCATACGAGATCTGATTAAGGCATCATCTATACTATGGATTCATATCAGCGGTATCTATGTGTACAAGTTGGATTGGTTATATTTATAAAATGTTATATTTTTGGTTAAAATCAAATGTCTTGATTTTAACTGTTCAACGACGCGAAATCATTGTTTGTACTGGATGGTGAGTTAAAAATTGTATTTTTTTAATGTACTATCATACTATATAATAGTATTGATTGTCAATTTGATATTTATATGTATGATTGCTTGTTTGGATGATTTACTGCTTCTTCAATAGGTTTAGGCATTTATATACCCGTCCATGGAGCGGATGAGCTTTGACATTATCTGCTAATAGCGGAAGATTGATCTTACATGAATTATATTTTATTATATGATTTTTTCAGTATATTATGCTGATATATGAGTTGTGATATAGGAGGACATGTTGGAGGGATCCAACATGATTTCTCAATGTGATGGATGTTATTGTTTTTCATATTATACACATATAAATCATCTAATATAAGTAACAATAAAATCTAACTTGGATGATGATTTCTAAATTTAAGTTCAACCCTATGATAATGTTAATTAGTAAACAATACTGATTAAGTGATTAGTCGCAGATGGCCAAAATATAACGTTCTGAAATATGATGATTTGCTATACGACAAAAATTTAAGTTTGAAGTCATAAAATTGATTTATAACAAAACAATGTCTTATGAAGTTATAAAACAAAGTTTTATAAATGAATAAGTTTTACAACTGATTTCAATTGTTTCTGAACAAGTTCTATAAAATGACCTAGGAATTTGTAAAAAGCTTATAATTGGATTTCAGAACTTATAAATAGAATTTTAAAAAGTTCAAAATTTTGATTAAGAATTTATAAATTATTTTATTATTTTATAAGTTGAGTTCTAAATGATTTGATTTGTAATTAAGTGATTTTTAAAAGATTTGGAAATTGGATTTGAAGTATTCAAAGTTGAGATGTTTTGAATATAAAATATTTATAATCCTCTGATTTGACTTATATTGAATTCTGAATATGGAACTCATACTGTTCATTGAATTTGAAAGGTATTGTCTCCATTATCCGACTAATGATATAGGTGAGATTTGGAAGTTGGTATGGAGTACGATCAGTTTTATCTCCATACTTCTTTTTGTACTTAATACCAATTGATCTGGGATTTATAGAAAACAATGAATGACGTGATAATGTTTTCGATCTAGTTATGATTTATGATTATCCTTATAACTTTAAATTAAGTATGGATACATTTTCTAAGTAGTGAAAACTATATGATTTGTGAAAACATTTATATAGTTAAGATAAGTGTATAGATATAAATTACAAGCATTGGAACCAAGAGACTAGTGAATATGCTTTTCCTAATTAGATAAGTACATAAAATAAATTTTTATGAATCAATGATATGGTTTTAGTCAATGATTCCAATTAGAAGGGATTATGCTATTGATGTGCTTAACTATACACTTGTGATTGATAGTTAAAGAATCGACTATCAACAAATATCGTTATAACTTATATCATGCTGGTTCGAGAAATCTGGTTCGAAAATTTGATCCAAAACCACTTCGAACTGGCTTGGCGTTTGAAATTTATATTTGCATGTATCCTGATGATCATGCTTTATGCTTATGGAGTTAAGTGTAGACATTTAAGGTGGAAAGGACTGTTATTGATGTCCTGGATTGCTTCTAGTTGTATACTTATAAATGTGATTCCTACGTTTCGGAATTCTGCATGGTGCGAGAAATTCTGGTTACTAATCGTAGAATAATTTCTGAAAGGATGTAGTAAAAAATTTGGTTTGACCTGTTCCTGGACAACTTGCATGGTTGGATGTCTGGCATTGCATTTTTTAGATTATTTGCATTGATTTGTACAAACGTACATCTTTTTATGGTGGAGAAGGCAACTTCTCTTATCTTGACACCCTTTTTTAAGACTTATGAGTTCGGAGGTCATATTTTTGTGGACGTCAATTAATGATCAATGAAACAACATTTTATTATCCAAAAAAGGGTATTGTGCTATGGTATATGAACGGTACCTGCTACCTTTGACTTCTTCACTTTGGAAATGGCGAAGAAGGACACGCAGTGTGGCTATGTTGGCTGCGTCCATTATGTAGTGTTCATCACCCTTTTAGATACTTATACCCTTTATATGCCGAGTGTTAGGGTTTCCCCGGGATCTCTACATAATTATATTTTAAAAGAAGGAAGAAGAAAAAAAAAATAAACAAATTCCTCCAAACAGACCTTTAATATCACACCATTTAATTACAAAGAAAACCCATAATTGAGAAGATATCTCAATCCCTAAAAACAAAAACAAGTTTTTCTCCCTTCCAAGTACAAATCAATCTATCCCCGATGAGATGTTTATATTGGAATATAGAAAGACTAGGTCAATACCCTAATTGGGCCCTTAAACATCTCAAAAATAAATCCTCTACAAAACTTGCTCAAAATAAATATTCCATAAAACTCAATCAGTAGATCCATAAATTCCGCCTCAGATGTCTGACCGGAATGGTCAGACGTCTGTGCAAGCTCTTAGAATAAAAATCCTTGATAACTCAAACGTCTAATGTATAGAGGTCAGGCGTCTGAGCTGAATCTCTGATGCCCCCTTGAACAGTTGCACAGTCTCCCTTCGAATATTTGGCTTACACAATGTCTTCACCATATATGGTTGAATATCACAAATCATAACACTCTACCTTGATATGAAATCCCCCCAACAATCATTGATCTCAAAACAATTCCATAAACCAAAAAACCACCTACAATTGATGCATCTCCCACATGAGATGATGCGCTCAAAAATAACTCAAAATTGTTTGTAATACTGTAACACCCCGTAATTTTAACGACACTAAAGAGGACCAATTAAAGAATAATTAATTTAATATTTAGAATTAAGGGAAACAGACTACGCTATTGCATTCGTCTCGGAATTCTGGTCAAAACAGATACCTGATTTGTGTAAAACGGACAACGTATGAAGAAGTTGTGAAGGTTTGAAGTTTGTACACGTGCAAAAGAATCAATTAGTGTCGTTAAAATTACGAGGTGTAACATTCTCCCCTACTCAAAGTATTTCGTCTCCGAAATCTCTAAGTTAAGAAGAATGTATATCCAATCATCCATCACCCATCTACTCATCCACCCATCACAGGCATCTCTTGTCCTTAAAGACTTCTAATGCTTATATGAACGTATGCAAAGATGTGTGTATATGTCCCAATACTAATGCGAAGATCAGGTGGTCTACTGATTCAGTCGACCTCCTTAATGCGATGTATGTTAGTGCCATGAATTCATCATGTATGCAACAATCCTATTATAACATATAAGTTCTATATGGGTGCACAATCATATATCCAAATGCAACATCCATATGATGATACATCCGTTTCCATCCATTAAAAGAAGAAATATGCACACACATCCATATGCAGTATGAGAGTGATTGAGCCGATCTAGTGCCTAATGTTTGTGTATATGCATCTACGGGCAACCACTAGCAAACACTTGCATTCACTTGCATCCATCAAACATAACATGTCTCAAACACATGTTTACATCTGTGGGATTCCTACCTAAAGGTCGAAGACTCGATTGATAGGACATAATAAAATGATAGAAACAAGCATAAATAAAAGCTTTGGAAAGGAATTTAAGAACATACCCTCGAAAAGAAAAGGATATGAAGCACGAATATTGTCTTCGGTCTCCCAAGTCGCATCCTTTGGGTTATCTCCCCACTGAACCTTCACTAACTTGACATCTCTATTGCGTAGCTTCTTAACTTCTGATCCAATAATATGGTTAGGAACTCGTCTGACTGTTGCCTCCCGTTTGATTTCTACTTCCTCTAATATACTCGGCTCAACTACTTCCGCGGTATCATTTAAACACTTCCGAAAATGTGAAACATGGAAAAAAAATCACGAACGCTAGATACTCTCTCGGGTAACTTTACTCTATAGGCCATTTGGCCAATCCTTTCTATTATGGGAAATGGTTCTACGAATCTTGGTGCCAATTTCCCTATAGATCCAAAGTGAACCACATTCCTCAAAGGTGGCACTTTAATGAAAACCATGTCTCCCACCTTAAACTCAACGTCAGTCCTTCCCTTATCTGAGTATGACTTCTGCCTGTCCAGAGCTGTCTTCATGTGCTTGTGGATAAGATCAATCTTTTCTGAAGTTTTTCTAATCGTCTCAGGTCCAAGTAGAAGCCTAACTCTACTGTCTCAATTTGAGATCTTTTTGTGAGAACAGATACTTGCGCGACTTATGGTCCAAGTATAACTCGAACCTGTCTCCAAGAAGATTCTGCCGCCAAGTCTTAAGCGTGAATGCTATAGCAGCTAATTCCAAAACATGGATAGAGTAGTTCTTCTTATGGACTCTCAAATGTCTATGCCCATAACATACTACCCTTCTCTCTTGCATCAGAACCGCACCAAGCCCTGTACCACATGTGTTAGTGTATATTGTAAACACTTTGTTCCCATCTGGCAAGGTCAAGTTTGGGGCTGTTGTCAGAGCCCACTTTAATCGTTGGAAAGCAATATCATAATCTATATCCCATGAAAACATCGAATTCTTCTTCGTTGGCCTGGTGAGTGGGGCTGATATCCTTGTGAAGTCCTTAATGAACATCCTATAATAGCCTGCCAATCTAAGAAAACTTCTCACCTCGGTTACGTTGTTTGGGATTGTTAACCGGCCTTTTGGTCCAGTCACCAAATGTTATCAAGACACGCTCGGCTCAACATATCGCGTGATATTACAGCCCAGAGGTGTCGCCAAAATCTTCTAGGGGGCAGTATAAGAAGACTCGAGTCTGGCCAATAGCAGGACATCGCATCCCTCAGATACAACCCACATTAGTATCCGTCAGCATCTGAGCCGAAGGCGAGCCGTGCTCCGAGCTGAAGATGAGCCGTCAAGCGGGTCCGGGCGCAGTGCTGGTGGGGGTCCAGGGCCCCACAGTCCCGTCCGATTCATCCGATTTTCTCCATGCCGGAAGCTCAGATTCCTTCAGTTCAGACCAGCAAAACAGTGGATTCCTTCATTTCGTGTTGAGGAGCTTCGACGCCTCTAAAGAACCAACCAGCCTCGATAACGCCTCCCGCCGAAATCCACTTCGCACCCAGCCAGGTGCGAATTTCTGAGGCCCGACAGCAAGAGGTGCGAAATTCTGGAAGATGGTCCCCATTTCTACCTACTCCTACCTAACCCCTACCTAACTACTTCCTATAAATACCCCATGGCCTCACACTTCAAAAGGGTTGAATTCTTAAGCTTGGAGACCTCCATAAAGCTTCATTAATGGCATCTCCTCTTTGAGGAAGAAGAAGGACAAAATTGTCTTTTTCCTTATTATTCAATATATGATAATTATGACATTATATATCATGAAAAGTGAATGTAATGAGATGTCATGAGATAGTCTCAACCTTGTAATTCTTCCAAGTGATTAATAATATTCCAACCGACTCTTCAAAGTGGACGTAGGCCCTCACTAAGGTCGAACCACTATAAATCTCGTGTTATTTACTGCTTATGTTCTATTTAATGTTCTTGTCTATGCGAACATGTTTATAATTCCTAGTAATTGGGAATCTTTGGTGTTTACGACATTTTTCGCCGTCAACATTTGGTGCTTTCACTGAGAAATAGAAGGCCTCGACTCCGCCTCCTGCGGACCTCATGGCTCGACTCCATCTACCGCAGACCTCGCGGCTCGACTCCGCCTACAGCGGACCTCGAGGCTCGACTCCACCTCCCGCGGACCTCGAGGCTCGACTCCGCCTCCCGCGGACCTCGACCTCGACTCCGCCTCACTCGGCCTTGACTCCGTCTCCTTCGGACCTTAAGGATCGACTCCGCCTACGGCGGACCTCTTGGCTCGACTCCGCCTACCGCGGACCTCGAGGCTCGACTCCGCCTCCCGACCTCGGCCTCGACTCCGCCTTCCGCGGACCTCGGCCTCGACTCCGCCTCCGGCGGACAAAGAAGGAGGTTTAGTCTCATCAACAACGTCGCCGTTTGCACCAACACTCTCGACAATGGCTATGCCAACGGCAATAGGAGCGGCTGCGTCGACCGAACTACAGTCACATAGAGCGAGGGGGCACAGTACCGAGACCGCTCTCGCTTGATTATCAATGACGGACCAGATCCTACGAACCAACCTCTTCCTCGACACAACTCAATGATCGCTAATCAGGATGATGTGCCCGCTATTCCAATGGCCCGCGCTCTTCCAGAACATGACCCGCATCAATCCGCTCTTCATAAAGATCCGATTATAGAGGTCGAGGACATGGAGGAAGAAAATCCGGACATCCATCATAGGAAACGCCCTCGCAATAGGACCCTGGAACCTCGCCCAAACCCATGGGTCCCGATGGTGGGTCCCCATCCAACATACCTTCCCGACATGGTCCGAAGGATCATGAGGGAGAGGCGAGGAAACATGCATGATTCATGGGAAGCGCACATTAGGTGCAACCCCTTCACCAGGAGGGTAAATGAAGTTGAATGGCCATGCCGCTTCAGCATGCCACAGATGCCGCTCTATGATGGCACAACCGACCCCTGTACCTTCTTAAATCAATATGAATGGAAAATGGACTCGAGCCGGGGCAATGATCCACTCAAATGCAAGTGCTTCCCAGTCTTCTTATCAGGAACCGCTTTGTTATGGTTATCTCACCTCCCACTCGATTCCATTAACAACTTTGGCCAATTAGCAGCAGAATTAGTCAAGCAATTCAGAGTGCACATCCCAACTCCAAAGAATGCCCTCACCTTGTCTAACCTCTGCCAAGGACCCGCCGAGTCGCTCAAAAGCTACCTCTCCCAGTTCAATGTCATGCTCGCCGAGGTCAAGGATCCAGATCCTTGCACCGTACTCTGTCAACTAGCCAAAGGTGTCCTCCCTACTTCTGAATTCGGGGCATGGATCGATCGGAAGCAGCCAAAAAGCCTCGACGCTTTCCATGAAAAGGCTAGGCAATACTTATGTCAAGAAGAGGCGAGATGAAACCGACTCCCCGGGGCCAGTCTTCCCAACAATCCACATGAAAATACCATAACTGACAACATCAAAGGGAAACAGATAGCGAAGCTCTTTAATAAGGACAATGGGGCATGTCCCCACAAACAAAGGACGAATAACAGTAGGCAAGGCGGCCACAACAACGGCCAAGTTCCTACGGAACCCAAGAAGTCTGGCTCTCACAGGACGTACGAGATCTACACCCCGCTGAATGAAGACTTGGAAACAATCTACCGGGAAACATGCAAAGTGCTCTAATACAAGAAGCCGTACAACAGGGAATCCACTAATCATGAGAGGAAGACCGACAAGTAATGCCGATACCACGACATGTACGGGCACAATACCAATAATTGCCGTCAATTCAAAGACGTAATCGAAAAGCTTATCCGCGAGAAGCACCTTGAGCAGTACGTCCAAAGAGCATCATGAATCTCGCCAGCGTTGAGAATAATTCCGGCAAAACCTAACGCTTATCTCCGTTGGCCGCAATTGACACTGGTACCTCTCACCCGCCCCGAGCGGCATAGGACCCGCTTCGAAACGGATATTCTTCCACTTGTAGACCCCGAAGCTCATGCGGTTCAAGCACAGATTCACACGCTTAATAAGAAATATGAGAATGTAATTCTCGCGCTAGGCATTGAAATCAACACCAACCTTATGCGCCAACTTCAAAAAAAAAAAGTCGACGCATCGTCATTCTACTTCAGCTTGCCCAGAACCGTGCCCGCTCATGGCACACCGCATTGGAAATTTCTCCTATCGTAGCTAAGGGCCCATGTCAAGGAAGAAAGTTCAGTCTCATTAAAAACATCACCATCCGCTCCAACATTCATATGGCGACAACAACAATGACAGAAAAGAGATGATGATCGAACCATCATCACTTTCGGCCAAGGAACACAGTAACAAACCAGGACCGTGTAACCAACCATCAACTCAGAAGAGCCCAACTATCGCCACTCGCAACCAGAGTCCCTCTCTCCAGCAGCTCGTCGGACCAAACTGCTTCCAAATCCGGGTGCACACCAGCTCGCCCAAACTCGACAGCTATACCAAAACCAGACCTCCATTGAATTACGTCACTCGGAGGGGGGGCATCAAAAGAACAATCAATAATCCTACCACCGATTTGAAAGCTTGACTCGAGCGGTAGGAAGAAGCTTTCAATACCTTCCTCGCTAGAATTGAAGACATGATAAGAAGCACTCCAGATCCGACTGGCCAAGCATGCATTACAGAGGCAAGTACCGATGCTCCTCCACCATCAACTCGGGACTTGGGGGCAACCCCGCGAACAAACCGACTAACCGACGCCACTCCTCAAAATGGTGCTGGTCCCGCTACACTCGGGGGCACCACTAATCCCGACATCTCTCCAGCTCGATGTGCTTCGATTGGTCAGGCTTTGCAGTTGGAAATGTTGCTCAAGCACCAACGCGCGCAGCTTGGGATGGTACTCCTCCCATTGTTTCATGAGTCAGAATTACGCTCGATGTAGCCCCTCCAGTTGGAATCCAACAGGACCTTCCCCTCAATCATCCGACTCCCAACTTGGACATTAGCACTAGGGGCACTAGTGCCACTATGGGCAATCAAAATCAACTGCTTGCTTTCGAAAATGGGTTAGAGATCGCAGGTGTCATCCGTCGGTACACTCCAGGAATTATCCATTCACTAGGATCACACGCAAATCTGAGTGGCCCTGAAACTCCAACACACCACATGTGGCATTCCATGAAGGCACGACTGACCTCTAATCTCTACAATATCCGGGTCACCACCAGAAGCGGAACGCATCATCCCGGCCATCCCCGGCTTTGACGCTCAAGCCTCCGCTAGGCGGACTCAAACTGCTATGAGTCCGTACTTATCACCTACGCTTCTAGCATCCAACTGGGCCCAAGTTCAATTCAAATGACTTCCGCAACATCATGCAACCGAAGTTGGAGACTCCCGGATTGCCAAAGGCCTTCCGCCAAGAAGGTGCACTAGGCTCAAAATTCTAGGACTGGATCACGACCTCTATAATGCGGCGGGAACCCAACCTCTGATTGTCGCCGACACGATTCATGGATCGTAAGGGAATCATGGGGAACGCCCACGACGTCTGCGAAAGCGGTATGAGGAATAACCCATTCACTTCGGCTAGCCATAATACCAAATGGCGCCAATGGCGCCAGCACTCCGACATGCTAACGCTCGCCCCATACTTAAAGAAGCCATGATTCTCGAAGCTTCGATAGCTGCCACGAATGGCACGTGGGCTCATTACACATCGCCGACGCTATAAAGTGCAAGTGCTTCCCCGTTCTTATCCAACACGGCTCTATCCGGGTTCTCTCGACTTCCTAACTCGCCAAAAGACTATTCGCGCAATCCAAGATGCACGTCGTGATACCCACAGACATCCTCTTAGTCTCGAACAGTTACCAAGGCACCTGTGAACTCTCAAAGGCCATCTCGCAAAATCCAACACCGCCTTTGCCGAAGTCAAGGAACCCACTCCTCGAGTCACGCTCGTCCAGCTTACAAAGGGCATGCCACCTAATTTCAAACTTATAGCATGGGCAGGTCAAAGACAATCAAGGACTCAGAAGATCTTCCGCATAAGTGCTGACTACTTCCTATGCCAAAATCTAACGTAAAGGAATCAAGTTCCTACCCTCAAGATCCTTCCTCATTATAACACCCAGAGCTCTAACAACTCCAATCCCACCGCTTTGCACAATCTTGCTCACGCCGGCAACGTAAAAGGTAGTCGCAATAGCAAGAGGAAGCGTCTTCGACCTCCGTCCTTCCAAATCAATACTACTCTCAACAACACCCCCAAGAAAATCTATCTCGCAACCTACGACTCCCAACCGTGCAAAAGACCCAGACCGAAATGTCCAACGAACACGCCAAGGGACTCTACAGGATATTGTCAGTTCTACACCATCCGCAGATACAACCAGACATGTTTCGCCACTTGTAGAACAACATTGAGTGACTCATCCGCATGGAAACTCTGAGCCACTCAACGCTCATCTAAGATTCCCATTGCATAGGATCTCTGAGCCACTCGACCCTCATCGGGGGTTCCCACAACGTGGGACCTTCGAGCCACTCGACGCTCATCGGAGATCCGCACTGCATAGGGTCTCCGAGCCACTCAACGCTCATTAGAGATTCCCACTAGACAAAAACTTGATCGACAATTAATCCCTCAAGATCATCCCCCCGGCTCGTCAGGACTGTGGCAACAATGAGCATCCATGCCTCATAACTCACCTCGCGCGGGTCGCCTTTTGCACCGGTCTAGTTGTTATCAGGCCTCAAGTGCTTTAAGCCCTCCAAATGGCTTCTGTCCGACCTATAGTCAACCATTACGGCTAATTTGTATACACGAGCGCGCTACACTAGATCAACATCTCCGACCCGGGAACCGGTCCCCTGGATCAAGCTTTAATCAGCAACGAGTAGCCCGATACTTCAACTCCAGAGTCCGCCATAAGGGCCTCAACATCGGCAACCTCGTCTTACAACGGGTCTTTCCTCCACCAGCCGGCCTCGCCCCTCGTCAGGAAGGCCCACACTCATACAACGGAAGCTCAGCGATGGAACTTTCAAACACTCAACCGTGGACGGAGCCGAGCTCCCAAGGGCATGGAACAACAAACAACTTCGCCTCTACTCTACATAACCTGAACAATCAATTCAGGCCTTCCAATGATGTCTTGCTTTCCTACAATTCAAGGCATTGCAAAGTCTACTACTACCAGAGATATCCGTAGGAGTGATGTTCAGTTTCCTGTATCCCATCCATGTTTGCTACGTGCATGACATGTCTGATTAATCCTGACAAGCAGCTTGCGTTCAGACTTTTAATCGACGCATCGGTTCCCTGGCCACGGGAGCCGGTGCCGCCATCCGAACCTCGATCCAACTTTGAGGCTAATAAATATTGGCAACGACCGGCGCCCCGAGCATGGGAGCCGGCCACGCCACTCGAGTCGCTGGCCCGCGGCGCGACCGAGTATAAACAACCTCTAACTCGAACCTCGGCCCACGGCATAGGCCGAGGATAAATCGTTCGCCCAAGTCCCACGCGACTTGGGGTTGCCCAACATACAGCCGGGAGCGATGTACATTTTCCCCTGGCTACGGGTACCTGTCGAATCTTGGCGCAGCACCGAGACCGACGTAAAATCGTTTCCCTGGAGCCTTAAAGGCTTAGGTGCAACTCATGGCCACGATCAGACCCTACGTGCTGATGATCAGAGATTTTCTCCGGCGAATAAACGACGCCGTCCCTCGTTCCAACCCGATGAACGACGAGAGAGCCACACACCGGACGGACTGCATAACGCGACATCATACGCCTTCGCTACACATGGGATTTCCTCGGGCAACCCAAGAAAAAATAGCATGCGCTCAAGCCTGGCTTCGCAAACTACGAGTTTCCTGAGCTGAGGGAAACTTACTAGAAGCATGCGCTCTATCTCACCCCTCTAGAACAACAACCCAGAGCATGGCACTTTGTCTCACCCCTCTGGAACAACGACCCAGGGAGCAACACACAATCACACCCCTCTGGAACAATCAACCCAAAGCGCGGTCTCCGATCGCATTCCTATTGGTGTAACAACAAGTACGCTTGTGCAAGTACGGGATGCCGGAAAACATGAGAAAAACGTTCGAACACTTAACACAAAATGCGATCTTTACTAATTCATATTCCATTTCACACACATGTAAGACAAACTACACGTCTAACATCTCTTCTCTCTGATGATAGGGCATTCATGAATACCACACCGTGTCTTTAAGGACCAAAAGCGAGGACCGCACTCGCATATACTATTGGTTCTCCTAACCTAAAGTATCTTTAATTCCTTTAACAACTACTGATGCTACTCATCCTTTACTTTACTTTTCTTTTCTTTTGTCTATACAAGTTCGATACAGGCAGGTCACCACCAACGACGGGCCCTTTCCTTCTAGAACTGCTTCCTCCTCCTCTACTCTACATAAGAGTAATGGATTCATAAGGCATCGACGCGCACCTTCCGCCATCATCCTCGCCGCTTGTAATCATCATAGCCTCCCCGAGAGCAACACATAGCAACGACTTGGGGACGATGTAAGAAGCAAGGACCAATCCAGCATAGGTATCTCCCCAAGCCTTCTTGGCGCCTAACTCCGCTCTCTTCTCAGCATCTTTGGCAGTCTTCTGATCAGCTAAGTGCCTGGCCCGGAGCCACATAATGGCATCCGCTACAAGTGTGCTAAAGGTCCTCTCGCCCTCTTCTAGCGGGCGTCACCAGCGGCTCTCCTTATTCCTAGCCTACTCAGAGGCACTCTCCTTCTCCGCCTCAGCATCAGCCTACCTCCTCACCACCACGGCAGTAGATTTCTCCTAGGCATCCTGACTAGACTTTGCCCGGGCATCTTGTATGGCAGCCTCATCCTGTCCATCTTCCCCTACGACTTTGCCACCAGCCGGGCTTCCTGATTCTCCACCCCAGCTTGCATTGCTTGCCCGCTTACATCAGCTACGCCCGGTCAACAGCAACTTCTCCTCCTCCAAAGAGGCTCACATGAATGTGGTATCCCGAAGTCCACGGTTCCTCCTATTTCTCCAGAGTGTTCCCGCTATAACTCTAACCGGGACCCGGACGCTTAAGGAAGCTTGGGGCCAAAGCCCGGTGTCACCTCCACTCCGAAGGGGGGCAGTCCAGCAAAAGAAGAATCTATCTGACTGCTCGCAACCTCTACGATTGACAAGTACTCGAGATCGGGGTGGTCCCCCACCTATCTCTATGTCAGCTTACTCATCGCCGGACCTGGGGAGGATCCCTACTAGCCCTCGCGCTGGCGTTTACATCGCTTCAACCTTCGGGGAAACCATTCTAAAGAGGAAAATACACCTCGCAACGAGGATGATCCAGACCCAAAAGCTCGGGTCTTGGAAACTTCTAACCTCCCGCCAATACTAGGTAGACCGGGTATAGAAGCCCGAGGACAGAGGGACCGATACAATCACCAATTCCCCGAGGAGCTGGAGAATTTAGACAAGTTCTCGAGTTCCCATGGTCGGTTCATTGGGTTCGCAAAGTCTTAGCGTCCTGACAGCAAACTCATACTTAAACGCAGCATGAAGCTAACTCACGCCCCTCGATGCATACCTACAAGCGCATCGAAATGCGGCGACGACACCTAGTTTGAATAACTATGGCAGTAGTTACCGGCAAATGTCAGCGCCATTTTCGAACCGGATAATGGCCCCAACATAATTGGGTTAGAGACTAACAACTCGAACATATGCCTGCATCTAGCGATCAGTCTACATAAGTTCATTTCTAGAATTATTCGCCAACCAATTGTGCTACGTTCAACTCCAATCACCGACCAGGCATGAAACATTGAGCAACGATCCGAGCTTGCTAGCTCGTTCCTGACGTCGAGCAAAATTTAGCAGGTACCCGGGCCTGGGGCAACCCTCTACGGATTGTCGCACCGGCCTGGCAATCTCAAGACCCGATCAGATCCCCTTAAGTCTCTGCATTGTCATCATCTTCACGGCATCCTACGGAGCCGCCGTATTTAGAGCACCTTCACCTCGCAATGGAAAAAATCCGGAGCCAAAGTTTAGGCCATGGAGGCTTCTCGGCTTCCATCAGTACCCAGACTCCACAAAAAACTGATACTCCGGAACATGGTGGTAGCCTTTAGCTTCAATAACTAATGCCACGACCATCACAAACTGCCAGTGCAACACCTACGTCAAGATGCAGCCGCATCGTGGTTAGCTTACTGATTAGATCCCAAGACTAACAGCTCGACTACATGTCGATATCTTATATAAGCCTTCAAGCCAACAGTCCAAGCAACTCCATTTCTTGAGGACCGCGTCGCAAGACCAAAAATCACTAAGCACTGCCCGCTCATATGGCGCCATGACAAGGATCAACTTTACAAACTTATGATCGAAGACAAGGTTCGAAAAAGTCATGGGAGTGCCAAGTTATGTCTCGTGCTCCCGTGTATTGGCTTAGTTGTCATCTCCTCAACCAAGATTCGTACTCCCGAAGAGCGTGAAAGATTTAATAAGCATTTGGGACACAAAGCCCAATCCCGTATTCACACATACTTGGCAACCTTTATCCAAATTCCTAATCCCGTTTCCCAAGATCCGCCACTCCACGTTCTTGGGTACCAAATCTGAAAGCCCTCTTACTTTTCACCTCTCTCTTCCCTTCTTTTGAAAACCTAACAACACCTCGAACATCCAAAATACAAAAGAAGTAGTTTGGCATCCTTCATGACTTACAATGATTTTCTATCCGGAGAAGAGGAGAAAGGAAGTAACTACAATCGGGGGATCGGTATGCCCCAAACGAACGTTCCAAGATCGGAATTCGAGATCTTACACCGAAATACGGCAACATCTACTTATCTTCGAAGCCCTAGCTACCATGTCAATCACGACTCAATGACCACTTGCGTACTCACCAAATGCTCAATCATCAAAGCGCCCGCATATGCACATCCCCCGCAAGTGTCAAATCGCCTAAAACGCGCGACGACGGCACTATGCAGATACTAAGCAATACGAGTGCGACACCAAACCAACAATGGCTCGCTCACGATTCCCCAATGAGCATGCCCGCTAACTAACATGTTTTCCATATAACTTGCAGGATAAATCCGCAACCCAACTATCATCTCAACTTTCATTCTAAAGCACATCATGTCAAGACAAGACGTACTTTGGGGGGACAAATGTTAACCGACATTTTGGTCCGGTCACAAAAAGTACTCAAGACACGCTCGACTCAACATACCGCGTGATATTACAGCCCAGAGGTGTCGCCAATATCTTCTAGGGGGCAGTATCAGAAGACTCGAGTCCGACCACTAGCAGGACATCGCATCCCTCAGACGTAACCACCATTAGTATCCGTCCGCATCCGAGCCGAAGGCGAGCCGTGGTCCGAGCCGAAGGCGAGCCGCCAAGTGGGTCCGGGCGCAGCGCCGGTGGGGGTCCGGGGCCCTACAGTCCCGCCCGATTCATCCGATTTTCTCCATGCCGGAAGCTCAAATTCCTTAACTTCGGACCAGCAAAATGGTGGATTCCTTCATTTCGTGTTGAGGAGCTTCGACGCCTCAAAAGAACCAACTAGCCTCGACAACGCCTCCCGCCGAAATCCACTCCACACCTAGCCGGGTGCGAAATTTCGCACCTCACCCTAGGTGCGAATTTCCGAGGCCCGACAGCAAGAGGTGCGAATTTCTAGAAGATGGTCCCCATTTCTACCTACTCCTACCTAACCCCTACCTAACCACTTCCTATAAATACCCCATGGCCTCACACTTCAAAAGGGTTGAATTCTTGAGCTTGGAGACCTCCATAAAGCTTCATTAATGGCATCTCCTCTTTGAGGAAGAAAAAGGACAAAATTGTCTTTTTCCTTATTATTCAATATATGATAATTATGACATCATATATCATGAAAAGTGAATGTAATGAGATGTCATGAGATAGTCTCAACCTTATAATTCTTCCAAGTGATTAATAATATTCCAACCGACTCTTCAAAGTGGACGTAGGCCCTCACTGAGGCCGAACCACTATAAATCTCGTGTTATTTACTGCTTATGTTCTATTTAATGTTCTTGTATATGTGACCATATTTATAATTCCTAGTAATTGGGAATCTTTGGTGTTTACGACATTTTTTGCCGTCAACTTCCAATCTTGAACTGCAACTACCTTCGCGGGATCTACTGCTATCCCATCTTTAGAAACCACATGCCCTAGAAATCTCTCTTCTTTTCTCCAAAAATAACATTTGGAGAACTTTGCCTTAAGCTAATGCGCACATAGAGTTTTCAAAACCTCCCTTAAATGTAAGGCATGATCGTCCTCGCTCTTTGAGAAAGTCAAGATGTCATCAACAAGTTGGTCAAACAGATCATCTATCCTTGGAAGTGGGTGCCTATTCTTCTTAGTGAGCTTATTCAACTCCCTATAATCCACACATAAGCGAAGCGAACCATCCTCCTTAGTTGTGAATACTACTGGAGCAACCCATTCGGATATGCTTCGCCTACTAAAGCCTTTCTCAAGTAGCTCCCATACTTGCTTGCTGAGCTCCCTTCTTTCTCTCGGAGCCATGTAGCGCACAGGCAATGCAACTGTCTTTTGCATTGTCCACTAAGTATATACGAAAGTCAATCTCGTGCCTTGGAGGTAAGCCCCGAACCTTCTTAAAAACATCAGAATACCCAAGGACTACTAGTACAGATTGCAAATCATCGATAGATGCATCCAGAGATTCTAGGAAACTAAGCATGACAGACCCCTTTAGGTCACAAGAAATCTCGAGGGTCCTCGCATGGCAAGTCAAAAGTCTAATGACCCTCCTCTCACAATCTAGAATGGCACCATACATGGCTAGCCAATCCAACCCTAGAATTAAACCATAGCCCATAAAACCGAGCATATATGCGTCGCACTCAAACTCAACGCCTAACACAGATATTCTCAAACCCCGACAAATCATGGAAAAATGAGCCGTACTAAAAATGGGGTTTGAGACAACAACAGGATCCACTACCATACTAGTACTAAGGTGCAGAGACTCAACTACAGAATCAGATGTAAATGAATGTGAAACACCAAAATCAAAAGAGTTCTAACCGGATAATTTGGAAAGGGAAGTTAAAAATTCAATGGGAACTTTACTACCTCTATCCGGTATACTGAACATGAGAACATACACCTGCCCTTCAGAAGATCCTGCCCTTTGGTCTTGTCTTTGTTTCTTCGGGCATTCCCTCGTATATTTTCCGGCCTCACCACAGTTGAAGCAAGCATTCTTCCTTTTTCGGCAATCTTTGACGAGATGACCCAAGCGCTTACAGCCACGACATTTCTTAGAGGATTTTCCTACTTGCGATGGTGGAGGAACAACCGCTGCAGTTGGGGGAGGGACGTTTCGTTGGCTCCCGATTGGTCTCGTAGCCTTGAGATATCCACGGAACAAATCCGGTACTTGAACGCCGTCGGGAATATTTGGTTCCTAAAACATGCTGAAACGAAAAGGGAGAAGGGATTCAAACAGAGAATTGAAAGATATTACATATGGCTTTGGGGAATATGTTTTCAAAACAAACTTTTCTTTTAGAAAATATTTTCTTTTATAACCTTTTTGAAAATAATTTTCAAAAACTTTATCTGATCAGGTAACCTTTAGCTCTGATACCAAGTGTGACATCCCACGTCCGTTAATGTCACTCATTAAGAGAATGCATTAAGTTTCGTGAAACGTTATAGGTAAACAGAAACAGAAACATTACAAGATAGCTATAAAATAGCAGCGGTATTAAAAACTTGTATAAATCATAAATTATCGTGGTTCATGTTGCATCATAAGTCTGAAAATACATAAACCAAGTACATCATAGAAACTTGTGTCTTGTACTTAAAATATCAGAGTACAATAATAAAGAAAGTATAATCCCCAAAAACTTAGCCATGGTAAAGAGATAAGAAATCAAGCAGTACATCTACGAGCCTCAAGCAAAACTAAGCAGAATCCTAATCAAGCTGATGTATTCCCGCCCTAAGAACCTGTGGGGGGGAAGGTTAGGGGAACAGAAGAGAAAGAAGAGGAAACAAAATAGGTCAGACATAAAGTCTTACGAGTCTAGTTACTTTTAGCATATAAATAAGTAAAAGTATCATGACAGGCATATAACGTGCATAAGATAGATAACATCATAAAAGGCAGGTATGATAAGGTAAACATGATAGAGTGTAATGCGCTTCTCTAATGATTCCTCTGCATCAGTACTAGTATAACCAGAATGAGATGATCACAACAATTATATGATGGTAGACTTAGGCATACTTCCAGTGAGAGGTTTTCACCCCAAACAATCAACAGGCAACCTAACATTCCAGAGTTACCCCTATGGATAATAATGGGCTCCTAAACATACCAAAGTCTAAGTGTACCCTAATTACTACCCTAGTCGATCGGCTCCCTACTCCGTAGATACCTTGTGATGGCCCCATAGTAGGATATATCACTTCCTAAAGTGGAAACCCTTCGTTTTTATGATGTGCAAAAGCATATCTACAGGTGTCACAGTCGTCTTCTCCCCCTCTGCCCTGACCATGCACACACATGACCCCGGTCGGTTTGCGCTGCCCATACCGTCCTCCACATTTGGATCTCTTACAATCAGCCCAGTAAGCGTTCCCCGACTCCGACCTAGGGCGGAATACTTGTTTGATACTGTTATATGGGTTACTAATTGAAACGGATCACACACACAAGATGATGCAAGCTCTCCCCTTTGTCTTGCATCCCCACTAGGATTTCCATAGGTTATGCTTACCTAATGGTGTCTTTAATCGCATAACCCCAACATTTCCACAGATTTTGCTTACCTAACGGTGTCTTTAATTACATAACCCTAATCGGTTAAGTTTTGTGGGCCCTACAGATGGTTTGAAGTTTGTGTATGTGCAAGAGAATTATATATATATATATATAATAAAATCCAGAATTCAAAAATCAAAAAAGAGGGGAGCGAGAACTCTCCCGCCCAGAGGTGTCGACTCCTCAAGGGGGTGTCAACCCCCGGGTCGACCCCTCAAGGGGGGGTGTCGACCCATGGGTCGACCCCCTAAGGGAAGGGTCGACTCCCCTACGCAGATCTGGGAAGAATTCCTGTTTTCATACATGGACGGATTTCTGACTTGGTTCATTGGCTCTAGGCTATAAATAAGCCCCCATTTCTCTTGTTTATCCACAACAAAAATAACGGAGGACTAAATTATGTCGTTGCCCAGATTGAATCAAATCTTTTTCTTCTTCTGTAATCAAGTTAATCAAGTTTAGAGTTATTCAAGTGTAGATCTATGATTCAACGTCTACTATTATCCTTCTATTTTCTAGATCCAAAATCACTGCGAGTCTATGTTAATTTTAGATCTAAATAATTAAAAGTAATGTGACATGACTATAACTTGGATCTATGCCTGTGACTATTTTAATCATATCATACATGTTATATCCAATGCATTTAAGTTGTTCTGACATGAATATGAACCAAGATCTAGACTTGTACCAATTTATCATGTCAGATTTGTCATTGTTAGTAGATCTAATTCACTGCTTAGATCACATTATACTTGTTCCTATTGTGTTCGTGGTCAGATCAGATCTGTTGTTTATTGGTTATTTAATTCTGTATTGAGATCTTATCATGCTAGTTTGTGATATCCCTATTATGTTAGAATCAATTTGATTGTCACATGTTCATTAGATATGTTCCTATATGCCTATTTGTCACCATGCCACTATATGTTTATGCATGTTTCTGCCATCGTATGTCAATTTTGCGACTATGATCATTTCTATCCTCTCCCCTCCTTCTTTTCCCTTTTTATTTTTAAAGCCAGGCTACCTTCAAGCCTAGGCATGCCATTGAAATATGCGAACGTGTAAAATTGGGAATGAGGGGAAAACATTAGAATTGGGGCATAATTTGAATTGGGGAATTCAGGTATAACCTGAATGAAATATATGAATGTGAATTTGGGGCATAAATTAACTCATGATTAAAGACCTTAAATTTGGCATATAGTTCATTATGAACATAACTTGGGAAAGGGGCATGAAAACCTATAATGACATAGGTATAATTGATTAATAATGGAAATGCCTAGAATTACAATAACTGAAATTGAAATCGTGCTTAGACACAAGGTTAGATTACACTTGTGGTGGAAGTCTGCCCGGAATCGCCCGGCATAACCAGCGACCACAAGTGGTGAATCTAATGTGAGGGGTCTAAGTGCATAAACACGTGACGTGTTAAGACACGAGGTTAAGTCCAATTTGTGGAATAAGTCTGCCCGGCCCCGCCCGACATATCCAGCATCCACAAGTTATAGGCATAATGTGGGAGGTCTAGTGCATTACGACCATAAATGGATATATGGTAATGAATTGGAGTAAACAGGGAATGATAGTAACCTATTATAATTAATTACTTTAATGAGAATGTTATATAATAGGTAGGCTTGTTCTAGGGACAAGTGGAAATTATAACATATGTTATAATAAAAGGAAAGAAAGCTTATTAGTAAACCTTAGTTAAGTAAACTAAGTTAATAAGTAAACAACGTCAGGTTGTAGTGATGTGTTAAATAGAAAACGAGTGAACTGAGATAAAGTATGCTTAATTACATATTAAGTAAAATGTGTTATTGTAACTATGGAATCGGACAATGAATAATTCAAAGGGATTGTAAGATTACTTCCGTTAATTACAATCCAGGGGTGAAAGATTGTAATATTTCTTCCGCTATTGGGGCTTATTAATAAACTTAAATGGATTAAGTTATATTTATATGAAATTAATAAGTAAGTGGCATTTTGGCAAGTGAAAAGAAGTCAATGTGAATGGGGATAACTTATTAGTCTGTAATACTTAACCATAGGGATTGTATGAACTTGTTAACTTGAGTAGGGGTTAAGTAAACTTGGTTGAAACAGTGGGAGGGTTAAGTATATCTGGGTGGGTGGGTAATATTTATATATAGGCCCACAAAACTTAACCAGTTGGGTTTATGTAATTAAAGACACTGTTAGGCAAGCATAACTTATGGAAATGTTGGGGTTATGTAATTAAAGACACCATTAGGTAAGTGTAACCTATGGAAATCCTAGTGGGGATGCAAGAAAAGAGGAGAGCTTGCATCATCTTCTGTGTGGTACATGTTTCAGTCAGTAACCCACATAACAGTATCAAACGAGTACTCCGCCCTAGGTCGGAGTCGGGGTACGCTTACTGGGATGATTGTAAGAGATCCAAACATGGAGGACGGCGTGGGCGGCGCAAACTAGCCGGGGTCATGTGCGTGCATGGTCCGAGCAGAGGGGGGTAAGACGACCGTCACACCTGTAGATATGGCTGTGCACATCATAAAAACAAAGGGTTGCCATTTTAGCAAGTGATACATCCTACTGTGGGGCCAGCACAGGGTATCTACGGAGTAGGGAGCCGATCGATTAGGGTAGTAATTAGGGTACTCTTAGACTCCGGTATGTTTAGGAGCCCGTTATTATCCATAGGGGTAACTCCGGAACGTTGGGCTGCCTTTTGATTGTATAGGGTGAAAACCTCTCACTGGAAGTACGCCTAAGTCTACCATCCTATAGTTGTTGGGATCATCTCATTCTGGTTATACTAGCATCGGTGCAGAGGAATCATTAGAGAAGCGCATTACACTCTATCATGTTTACCTTGTCATACTTTCCTTTTATGATGTTATCTCTCTTATCCACTTTATATGCCTGTCATGGTACTTTTACTTATCTATATGCTAAAAGTAACTGGACTCGCTAGACTTTATGTCTTACCTATTTTGTTTCCTCTTCTTTTTCTTCCGTTCCCCCCCTCAAGTTCTCAGGGTGGAAATACTCGAGCTTGATTAGGATTCTACTTAGTTTTTCTTGGAGCTGCTAGATGTACTGCTTGATTTCTTTTCTCTCTACCATGGTTAAGTTTTTGGGGATTATACTTTCTTTATTATTGTACTCTGATATTTTAAGTACAAGACAAAAGCTTCTATGAAGTACTTGGTTTATGTATTTTCAGACTTATGATGCAACATGAACCACGTTGCTTTATGATTTATACAAGTTTTTAATACCGCTGCTATTTTATATCTGTCTTGTAATGTTTCTGTTTCTGTTTACCTATAACGCTTCACGAAACTTAATGCATTCTCTTAATGAGTGACATTAACGGACGTGGTGTGTCACAAATACCACAATGGCCTTTATGTAGGCTTTGTGGCTTTACCTTGCTCGCTCTACCTTGATTTAGATGAACTTGCCTCTCCTAATCCAGTTTGAGAATTCATAACATTCTCCACCATTTTTCCAAGCAATTTATACATGTTATTATTTCCCTATGTTGCGCGCAGAAGCTCCATATTACCCCTCCAAACCCTTGTGACTCCACCTCTAGTCGAAAGATTGCAACCTTTTTGTTCTAACTATCTCACTGAAGCAAGAATCTTTCTGGGATGTACCTAACTCTTGTTAGCTTCACCACCTTTCCATTATTCATCTTCAACTGAACCAAACTTATGCTTTTAACATGCAAATATCAACCATTGGCAGATTCCACTTTACCAGTTTGTTCTTCATAATCAATAAATGTTTCCATTTGATGGTATACGTGGAAACAAGCTCCTGAATCAAGTATTCGATCTTTGCTTTCACCTTAATTAACACATAAGACATTCCCTTCGAGCTCCTTACCAAAATTCAACTCATTAGCGTTATTATTTTGTTCATCCGACTCTTCTTCCAATGCCTTCGTCTTCTCCTTATCCCTTTTAAGCTTGTGACAAAATCTCAATTGATGACTGGGTTTGTCACCGTAAAAATAAATGTATTCCTTTTTCATGCCTGGTCTATTCGATTGCATTTCCATATTTCGTTGATTAACCCTCCTTGCAATAAAAGCTTTTTCAATTGGATTTCCAATTTCCGTTGCCTCCTCCTTATCTTTTTCTTCCATATGGCTCGTCCTCCGCATTTCCTCATTAAGCAAGCTACTAACCACTAACCCCACACTATTTTTCATGTTTAAACAAAAAATGAGTCAAGAAAGTATAATTTCAAGAAGTTTAAAACAAATGTGAAATGTGTGATACGTAAATAGCCTAAAAAGCCATTCGAATTTGTGTTATTTAATGCAACGACAAGTGTTTCCCAACTCTCCAGTAATGAACTCGTCATCATTAAGGCTTGTGTTTCGTCATCCACCTTGAAATTCACGGCTGGTAATTGATTCACAATTTCCTAAAAATCATTAAGATGCTCTCTAATTGATCAACCTTTCTTAAGCTTTAGATTCACCAATCTTCTCATAAGAAGAGCCTTATTTGTTGCGGAGTTCTTTGCATAAACTCCTTCGAATTTCTTCCATATTGCATAAGCATATGTTTCACTAGCAATAATATGTAACATCGAATTATCCAAAAAACATCAAATAGACGCAGCAGCCTTCTTATCCAAAATCTCCCATTTTGCTTCGAATAAATTACTAGATTTCTCCCCTTTATTTTCTAATGGTTGTTGAAGATCGTTAAGATAAAGAAAATCTTCTATCTTCACCTTCCATAATCCCCAAATTAGTCCATTAAGCTTTTCAATGATTATCTTATCCATATTCAAACCTTCTTCACAAATTTGTGTAAAAGGCTCTAATATCAATTGTTAGGGTTTCCCTGGGATCTCTACACAATTAGATTTTAAAATAGGGAAGAAGAAAATAATAACAAATGAATTCCTCCAAACAAACCTTTATTATTCTACCAATTAATTACAAAGAAAACCTAAAATTGAGAAGATATCTCAATCCTTAAATACGAAAACAAGGTTTTCTCCTTTCCAAGTACAAATCAATTTATCTCTAATGAGATGTTTATAGAGGCAAATAGAAAGACTAGGTCAATACCATAATTAAACCCTAAAATTTCAAAAATAATCCTCCATAAAACTTGCTCAAAATAAATATTTCCATAAAACTCGGTCAACAGATCCATAAATTCCATCTCAGACATCTGACCTGAATGATCAAACGTCTATGCAAGCTCTTAGGATAAAAATCCCTGACAACTCAGACGTATGATGTATATAGGTCAGATGTTTGAGCTTCAGCTCTGATGCCCCCTTAAACTGCTGCACAGTCTCCCTTCGAATCTTCGGCTTACATACCGTCTTCACCATATATGTTTGAATATCACAAATCTTAACACCGAGTATGATTGGCTCTGATATTGAATATGATCAACGTGAAAGTCATGGGAGAGATGATAAGCGATGCCATCAACCTCAATACCATTGTTCTTGCCACTCTCGGTCTCCTCACAAATTAGACGCTGACAAGCATAAGAGCCATCAGGATCGTCATGAAGGGGATAATCCACCATCTAAGGCTCCAAGCCTTCCAAATGAAACACATCCCTGGACAAGCCATTAAAGCACTTTGATATGAAGGACAAAACCAAGGATTCGGGTAAAGAGCAGGAAAAAGCCAAAACGGCTCTCGTGCCCACCAGGCGAAAAAACATCGATATCACTATGATGAGGCCTTTAATACTTGATACCGAGAATGAAGCGAAACCGAAAATTCTTAAGAAGCAATTTCTAAATCATCATTTTGGGAATATGCATTTCGTTCCAGCTCTCGAGTCGGTACCTTCGAAGTGGGCAGATGACATTAAGGCTAAAATTCATCTGGCGGATAAGCAGTATACGGAAATGCGCAAGTACTCATGAAATCTTTCCAAAATCATCTGAGACTTGTTAGCCGATGTGAGTAACATAAAGGATATGGATGAATATAACGAGAAAGCCATCAAACCACAGTGAAGGAGCTTAAAGATACATATGCCCAACTTGCTTTAGCGCAGCTTGACATTGATAACTATAAGAAATAATATGAAGAACTACAGAATTGTTACTATACTGAGCTTGATTCCCACAACCAGGAGCGTGCAGCCTTGGAAAAGCAAGTTGAGGATGCTAAATCAGAGAGTACCGATGCAAAGCTATCTTGCTCTCACCTCGAACAGAAGAAGGCAAAATTAGCAAAGAAAAACGCTGATCTGGAAGCTAAACTAGCAGAGGTTGAGACAAAGGCGGTCTTAGCTGAGGGGAATGCCAACAATGCCATTCAATCTGCTGCCACCACTAGTGCCAGCTCGTTGAAGCCCAAAAAGAAATTGATGGTGAGCTTATGATCAATTCTTTGTTCATATGCTCCAGACTCGCGACATTTCTTGTATTCAAGATTGTTCAACAACTCTGGTCGATGTGTAGGACAAGATTATTGATGATGAAAAGCGTCGGCTTAAGGTTGACACCATCGATGAAGAATAGCTCACGCGGACGTATTTAAGAGATAAGGAGCTGGAGCGTTTGGCTTCAGGGAGGATACTGATCCATGCAGCTATAGAGGAGGAGAGACGTCAAGCCAAAGGGAGGGAAACTCTAGAAATAGGCTCCAGTTCTTCAGCTACTGGCCCTAAGGCTTCCGAGATAGAGGGGTATGATCCTGATTGCCCTAAGATTCCAAGGAAGCTCTTCTATCTCCAATAGCTGAATCAACCCCTGCAACGTAAGCTATTCCTTACAACAAGTTGTCCGAAGGTATTTCCACCTTCTCGCCTCAATTTGTTAAAGTTGTAATAGCATGTTGTCGCATTGTTGAGAAAATTATAGAAAAACCCGTGTTCTCTCCCGAGCTAATAGCTATTGCTTATCATTCTTTAGGTGCAAAGCCCGCCGAGGGAATCCAAGAGAAGCAAGAAGAGGTTGCTGACAAAGCCATGATGTCGTCCAGTGTTGAAGTTACCAAGGACGGAGATATGATAGATGCTTTAAAGGATGATAATGGCCACGAAGGAGATAAAGACGTCGTCGTAACCGGGGACTCAGGTGAGACCGAGGGCATGACTTTGGCAGGAAGAAAAGCAAAGAATGATGAGCTTTTGAAAGCCAAAGTCGAGGAAAAAAATCTGAAGAACCCCTCAACATCAATCCCATCTAGTTAATTGCTCCTAAGTCTGGATTGGTTGTCAAGCTTTCTACTCAATCGATCACTAGGGAGTTACCTCAGAAATCCTCTGCCAATCCAAGTGCAACTCCTTCAGACAAGAAGAAGAAGAAATGAATCCTCACTGATTCTAAGCAAGAAGAGAAGGATAAGCTTAAAGCTGCTAAAAAGTCTAAGACCTCCCCAAATCCCAAGTGAAATGTAGTTCAATCTTTTCATTTTGTTTTCTACTGGTCTTCTGTTGTTATAGAGAGTGCAACACTCACAGTTTTGATTAGCTCCTTTAGATAAATCTGTACTTTTGTTAATAAAGTAGTTTGCTTTCCTGCAATGTCAAATACTTGCAAGATTGTCATTTATTTCAGTCAAACGCAGTTGAAACCAAAACATTAATAATCTAAGTAAGAAATAATAAATCACATCACAAAGACATCAATCCAACATCAGTGCAAACAATAATTTATGCCACAAGATCGTAAGTAAAAAATAACATGAGGGTCTGTGATGTGTATGCCCCCAATCAATCTTGAATAAAGTGCCGGGCCAGGGCTTGTTCGGGATTGATTAGGATCGACTTTAGATTACTCCCAATCCTTAAGTTTTTGTAGGGAGTACAGGCTCAGCTTTCATTCATGCCCTCATTCCTTTAGGAACCCATTTTCGTCGGCACTTGTTCTCAATACCTTTATACTCTCCCGACATATAACCAAGTTAGAGTGTGGTCAAGGTGATCTTTAATTGTGGTGCACCTTCATACCCTGTGGGCGTCGTCTTCCTGTCCTTTATGCTCTCTCTCTAACCATGAGAGTTGGAGTTAATCATACACACGATCATTCCATTCGCTCTAGCTTCCCTTCTACACCATATTTCGAAGGGTAGGATCTCATCGGTTTGAGTATCGTCATCGCTCTCGATTTTGATTTAAGTCCTATGTTTCAAAGTAAGATCAAAATAATTACAGGACATAAAGAAATGAATGCAGGAAAAGTAAATGACACACAATATTTTTATAGTGGTTCGGCCAAATCATAGTCTACATCCACTTTATAATCATTTGTTTATATCAACTTGATTGTTCTAGGCAAGTCATGCCTTTTTACATAGTTTATAAAACAAAAGAATCAGTACAATCTTAGGTCAAATAGTGCCGCAAGTGCTGGGCATTCCACGGTCTGGGGATTTCAACGCCCTCTACGGTCGTTAGCTTGAAAGCACCTTTATCAAGTTTATGTTGAATGGCATATGGTCCTTCCCATTTCGGACCTAGGAAAACAAGGGTTGGGAAGACACGTTTCAAAACCAAGTCTTCAGGTTCAAAGGTCCGGGGTCGAACCTTCCTGTCTTAGTATCGTGCAACTTGGTGTCTATGCCTCGAGGTGCGTAAGTCTGCTTCTTCCCTCTTTTCCTCGAGCATGTCTAAGGATTCAAGAATAAGCGCTCTGTTCATCATCGGATCAAAATACATTATCCTATGAGAGTGGACTTCCAATTCCACTGGAATGACTTCTTTTGATCCAAATGAAGGTGAGAAGGGGGTGTAGCCAGTTGCCAATTTGTAAGTCGTTCGGTAAGCCCACAATGCTAAGGGAAATTCATCGACCCACATGGCTTTTGCCTGCTTTAATTGCTTCTTTAGAATGGATTTAATGATTTTGTTTACTGCCACGACTTGCCTATTTGATTGCGGGTGAGCTACTGCGGTGTATCTCTTTTCAATCTTGTATTTCTGGCAGAAATCTTTAAACTCAGTGCCATAGAATTGGGCTCCATTGTTAGTTATGATGACTTTGGGAATCCCAAATCGGCAAATTATGTTTCTAACAACAAAATTAATCACCCGCTTTGTCGTGCACCTCTCCAAATACACGTTTGACCTCGTCATGGTGTATACACTGGAGTAAGGGTGCTGAAAATCCCTGTCGGTAAAGGACTTCGCCCTGCCTAATATATCTTGATGCTTTACGAACTACGACACATTTCTCACTCTTTTTTGTTGGGAGCGTTCTGTTTTGCAGGAAGTTCTTTATTAGTGTCATCCATGACTCTCTCTATGGTTCGTTTTCCAACACCAAATCAACTTCCATCTAGTCAGTGCTTGGTTCGCCTAGCGCTTTGACCAGAACCATTTCTGTTTCTTACGGGTTGTCGGAGCTAGCTAGCTTGGCCAAACTATCCGCCTTTCAATTTTCTGCTCGCAGAATATAGGATATGCTACAGTGTTCCATGCCATCTAATAGCTCCTCTACCTTTCCCAAGTAAGTTGTAAGTCGCGGTGCCTTTGTCTGAAATTCTTTTCGAACCTGGCAAATAACAATTTTAGAGTCACATAAAATGTTCATTGTTGTTACTCCCAATTCCTTAGAGAGTTTAAACCAGGCGATCAGGGCCTCGTATTCGGAATCACTATTAGTAGCGGAAAATTCTAACTATAGAGCATAGTAAATTGGTCGTTCTTCAGGAGTTGTCAGAACAACTCCAGCGTCGGATCGTCCATCATTCTTGGCACCATCTGTATAAAGTTTCCAGGGGCTATGTTCTAACTTCAGTTCTGAGGGGTCAACCTCTTCGTCTAACACATTCTTGTTGGGGATCTTGAATTCAATAATGAAATCAGCCAATGCTTGCCCTCTTATTGATTTTCTGGGTTGCAAGTTTAAGTCAAACTGGTTAAATTCAATATTCCACTTCAGCAGATGTCCGGATGCTTCAGGTCGTTGTAGGATCTATCAGAGCGGTTGATCGGTGTAGACAATAATTTGATGAGCTTGGAAATAATGGCGTAGTTTTTGGAGGCAATTAATAGGATATAAGCGAGCTTTTCTATCTTTAGGTATTCGCGCTCTACTGCCACAACTTTTTGCTCACATAATACACCGGTCTGTAGGTTTTATCTTCTTCATGTACCAAGGCCGAGCTAATTGCGTGGGATGATACTGCCAAATGTACGAAGAAGTATTCATGTTCCACCGATTTAGACAATATCAGAGTTTTTTCTAAGAGATCCAGTAGGTTCTGGAAGACTACTATGCAATTTGGGGTCCACTCGAAGTTACATTTTATTAGATCAAAAAATGGGACGCACTTGCCTATAGCCTTGGAGATAAATCTGCTCAATGCTGCGACCTTTCCTAGTAAACTCTGGACGTCTTTGATCTTTTATTGTTCTTTAATATTCCTAATTACCGCAATCTGATCAAGATTAATCTCGATTCCACGGGTGCTGACTATAAAGCCTAGAAATACTCCCGATGCAACCCCGAATGAGCATTTCAGAGGATTAAACTTCATTCCATATCGTCGTAGGATACCAAACATCTCCGCTAAGTCTGTCGTGTGATCGGATGATCGCTTTGACTTCACTAGCATATCATACACGTAAACTTCCATTGTCTTCCCTATTTGATTGTAGAACATTCATTTCACTAAGCGCTAGTATGTTGCTCCATCACCATGAAACAATACAAATCTCAAGTTTAAAACTGATATGTTCTTGATCTGGAACATGCATGGGGATCTGGTTGTAGCCCGAATATGCATCCATGAAAGAGAGAAGTTCATGCCCCACCGTCGAGTCCATCAACTGGTCATTTCTGGGGAGTAGGAAGTTGTTCTTCGGACAGACTTTGTTCAAATCCGAAAAATCAATACATGTACGTCATTTCCCGTTGGCTTTCTTAACCAGGACAGGGTTTGATATCCAATCAGGATGTGTCGATTCTCTGATGAACCTGTTATCTCTTAATTTCTCCACTTCTTCTTTCAAGGCAATTGAACTATCTGGGCCTAACATACGCCTTTTTTGTTTCACAGGATGATGCTTTGGGTGTATGCTTAGGGAATGAATCATAATCGAAGGTGAAATTCCACAAATATCTGAGTGGATCCAAGCGAACATATCTAAGTTTTCTCACAAAAAGTCTGCTAATTCCCTCGTACGGAGGGGGTACAAGTGGGAACCGATCTTTAAGACCTTTGTTGGGCCATTGTCGTCGATCGGAATGTCCATAGTTGCTTCACTAGGCATCGCCTTCCTGTATCCCGATTCTTCGTCTTCTCAAGGATCGATATCTTCGGGAAGGTCGTCGGGCGACACCCTCGGCAGTATTCTCTTTACTTGCTATGCCATGCCCTCTTCAGCAGGAGGGGAAGCAAACTTGGGATCTACGTCTTTTCCATTGCGTAGCATTTTCAATTCTGCCATTAAAATCAATTAAAAATAAATTTTGAATTGGTTCCAAATTTCAGGGTTGTTACAATCTCTCCCACTTAAAACTCTTCGTCCCCAAAAAGGAAGATTCAGTTGTTTACTTAACCAACTCAACCTCCGATCTAGCTCAAGTTCTTCAACTTTTCAGTTTCCAAGAACTTTCCAATTTCTCGAAATTTGGTTAGCGCCTTAAATTTTTGAATTTTTTTTTGGCCATAACCTCTTTTGTACAGGTTGATCAGTACAACTACAAATGACCTCTATATGCTCTCATATATCAAAAGAAAAACCGAAACCCAAGTGGCTTGCCAATCGGCTCATTGAATCATCAAATCCAATCAATATAGTAAATATGTACCTTCTTGTCGGGCGTGCAATTTTATTCCTCTTTTTAGCTTACACAACCTGTACAAGATATATATACATATCCAATTCGAATAAATTTTCAATTCAATTCAAGATTTAGATTTGATTTGGCTTAGTTTAACTTTAGTTTTCATATTGGTTTTATTATTCCTATTAGTTATACTAATTATCAAACATCACAATGAGCAATCAATTAGTTGATTAGCTTTCAAATATATAGCTTTATATATTTAAATTCATATTTTCAATGCCAAATCACAAACAATAAACTCTGATTAAGTTTTTAGTTCTCATACCAGTCAATTGGAAATATATAGATATCCCACTTTCGAAACTCAAAAATAAATATTGATGATGAGGCCTTAATCATCAGAATCATCCCTGGGCGCCTATAGTGTGATTTTATATCTACCTAGTATATTTAAGACTTCGAATACACATGGATCAGACGTATATTCAAAATTTTCTTATACTCGATTGTCCAAATTTAATATCAAATAAAATACGTAAATTCTTATAATAATATATAATTTTCAAAACTAAATTCGTTTTATAAATAACACTCTTCACACTCATTCTAGGACGCTGCCGAACCCATCTCTAATGAGTTATTCTTAGAGGATATTACTAATCCTATATCTTATGAATTCTTTCGTTTGGTTCTAATGTGTCTTGTTCTTGATCTTTGTAAACCAAATCTCTGGTTCCAAATGAGACGACCTGGAATCCCCGGTCGGCCTAAACCGAATAAGAAGATGGATTGCTTTGAGAACACTACGCATCAGAATACAGAACATGAGAACATTTCGTTGCTATTACAAAAATTTAGATCAGAGTACAAATAAATGATATACAATGGAAAATTATCAGAGATTAATAAATTACATAGTAGAGGAAATTCATGAATAAAATGTGCAGCGGAAAATCATCAACTACTACAATTGAAAGAAATACACGGATACAAAACATTCCAAAGTATAGCTCCAGCCGTAATCCAAGATCTTGTGGAAAAAAAAATGTGCAGACCAAAACTACTAGCTGCCCGTATGGAAAATATGGGCACCAAGAGTTTAGGTGGAAACAATAAACTCTGAGTCAGTCATGAGATTGGTGTGAGAACTAAAACATTTATTAACTTTATTTTAAGGGTTAGTTTGGCTCTGGTCTTTAATAGGTTTCAAAATTCACGTCACATCATCCCCTAAATTTTTTATAAATTACATCCCTATTTTTCGAAAAATCATCAAAAAATCACATAAAAAATAAAAAAAAATCACATAAATTCGTAATTAAATACAATAACTAATCGTCGTCAAATCATGCGTTAAAAGCACCAAAAAAGCATCAAAAACCAAAAAAAACCTAGCAAAACAACAGTATTATGCATTAAACGATGCATATATTTGCAATATATGCATACATTTCTGCATAAATTGCAGTTATGCATCAAAATGCACTATTTATGCAGAAATGTATGCAGTTAAACTGCAATATATGCATCTATTGATGCATTAATTCAATCCTGACCTGTTTTTTCAAGCATACGCCTTTTATGCATGAATTTCTGCATATATAGTCAATAAATGCATACGTGTATGCACATTTTCATAAGAATTCATCCTTTTTAACTTTTATGCATACATTTATACAGAATATATGCATACATTTTTGCAACAATTTGTGGCCCATGTATGCATATATTCAGTATTTGTGCAGAGATGTATGCAATTTTTTTTCCAGATTTCTTCGGGGAATATTTACGATTTTTTGATTTTTTTAATATACCAGCGATTTTTTGTTCAAAAGCACGTAACGTGGAAAAATAGGGACCAACTTTCAATTTTAAAGTTGTACTGGATGCCGTTTGTGTTTTGAAAGATTTTAGGGATGTGTCCCTAATTTTCACTTCTTTTAATGTTGGGTAAATCGGGGGACCACGCCATATAACACGGGATGAGTTTTCTCCCAAGAATAACATAAAACAAGTAAGGCAATGCTAAAAAGGAAAAATGAAGCCATTATAAGACTCAGGTCCCATCACACAATGCAACGCAAACATAGGATAGAGTTTTACCTTATAATGACCAAATATGCTTGATATGTGATTTTTTTTATTATTAGTGCATAGTGAAGAAAACAACGTCAAATATAATTGTATCAATCATAGACGGCATATGTACTATATATTATGTCTCCATATAGGTTACAACTAAAACCGTAAAATTGCGTATTGGAAATTGGGTTTTCATCTATGAACCAAGGCAATGGATCTTCCTTTTCGATTCGTGACACTCTAGCACATGCCTCAAGGCCACTCGCAATTGACCCTAGGTTAGCGGCAGAGTTGGTCAGTTGTCGCTGATTAGTATACCATAAACTATACGTTCCCTGGTCCTATCAGACCTATCACCTGGTCAGTATGTCGACCATCTTGGTCAGTATGTCGACCATCAAGGGCCATGTGTGGCTAAATCAAATCCGAGGTGCCTCGCTTTCTATTATTCAATATCTACATATGTAAAATGTCTGGGCTTCATACTATGACATCAATTGTAGTTAGAACTAGAAGGCAACATATGTCCATTTCCCTGCGATCCTCATCCCATTTTTGGTTCATACCGGGGTGTGAAGCTCACGAATTAACGCTACACAAAGCTGTTCTATATTAATGTGGTGCTTTGATCATCAACAACAAGGCTCTGCTTTTCAACAAAAGTCTTAATCCATGCATCTCAGCATGCCACATTGTCAATCCATACCATACCATTGATTTCTACCTATATAACCTCTAAGCTCGTACGTCTCAAAGAAGGATGTTAAGCAAAGAGAATAAATTCCCCGCCACCAAACATATATATATATATATGTATATATTTAACAGAGATCAACGAATACAGCACGAAGTACAATGTCATACATACAATTCGTTTGCAAGTCCGTTCTAGGTCTGAACGAAAACGGAGGCCCCTTATTCCTCGTCCCATATGTCCAATACAAGAGAGAGGCCCTTACGTTTCCGGTTGATCTCCAAGTACGTCTGGATGACCACCGCTTATTACCTCATCTTGGGTGTACATCCTAATTGAGACATATGTAATCATCCATATGATGTGAAGATCTCCGGTCTTCAACCACCGTCTTCATCTTCAACTTTTAATGGTCGTAACAGTAATTCAGAATGGGTTAAACCCGGTCTTTCCGAATAACTCGCATATCTCATAATCAAGTGATATAAAAACACATCATACGCCTCATTCCAATCCAGAATATTCTTTTATTCAAATATTATTTATACAGGGAATTATTCCAGCAAATCTTATCATGAATTTAATCCAAATTAAGGTTTATAAAATTAGTCGGGATTAACGAGCCTTACCGAAGTAATCATTCAATTTATCCCAGCCTATTCATCCTATGGAGCAAAACTGGTGGTACTCTATATCTAACACCCCTTGTGTTATCTGTAAATTTAGTTACCATTTATGTAACAATCTGTATTTTACGTATCATAGGATTGTAAAATATTTTTATTTAATTCCCTGAGGGTTAGATCATTCTCATATTTTGATATGTTGTTCATGGGGATATGAGACATGTCCATAATTTTTACCAATTTCATTTGTGACCATTTTGCCCATGATAGTTTTGTACAGGGCATAACTTTTGACTGGTATCGAATAAGGTGCTGAGATCAATTTTATTGGAAAGGAAATTGTGTTGCCAATTCCTTAGAGGAGTTACATTAAAGATTTGGTTCAGCGGTTTGGGAGGAATCACTGTTTTAGAGCTGCACAATTTCTGTATAGGTTTGGCTTTTCATTACTGGGCTATTTTGGTGTGGCCCATTAGTGTGTTGGTTACTGGTTATAAATATGTGGTTAGAGGCATGGAGAGAGGGTTACTTTTCTTGATTTTCTTGTTTGGTTGAGCTCGTGATCCTCATTGCTCAATCAAATACACCTTTGCACCATTAAAATTCTAGATCTACGCAAGAAGATTGAAGATTTACATCGAGCAAAGCTAGATCTACATCAAATGAAGGGAGATCACACCAAATTGAGAGGTTTGAAGATCATTCTTCGCTGCCCGAATTGGGAATATAGCGATTTCAAGTTAATTCGAAGATTTGGTGAGTGATAAGCATCTCTCGCACGGATTCAATCGAGTATATGGGTTGTTTGAACTTGTTTGTATCATTTACATGTTATTTTCACCTAGATCTACATCATGGTAAGTATATTTTCACTTGAATCACCATAGGATCTAATCTAGGAACTTAAATTAGTTATTCTTATGTTAATCTATATATTTATGCAAGTTTAGATCCATTGTTTTTATTTATTCGATTATTTACCATGATTTGGTGAATTCTATATGGTTGATGATGAATAATTGTTATTTGAGTGTTGTTGATGATTTCATAAAGTGTTGATGGTTGAATTGGATGATTTGGATGAGTTGTTTGCATCGATGTTGTTGTTTGGTGATGATTTGGTCAAGATTTGAGCTAGATTGGTTAGATCTGGAGTCGAGTTGTTTTTTTAGGTCATTGATTACGTGGCGTGGAGCTTAGGTCGCATGGCATGTGCTCCAAGATATGAAGGTCGGGTCATTGGAGGGCTTCAGGTCGTCCGAAAGCTCTGGTCGTTCGGGTCCTGTTCGTCGGTATTAGGTCGAAGTCGGGTCGTTGGGGACTTCAAAGAGGGGGACATGGAGGCACCATATGGGTCATGTCATTGTGCCAGACCAGTAATGTCATTAGAGCTTCAATGAGATGGGTCGTGTAAGCTTGTATCATTAGCTAGTTGGCTCAATAGGTCATTGCAAGGCAAGGTGGGTCAATGGAATGTCTGGGTCAATAGAATGGTGGGGTGATCCAAGGAAGTTAGGTCATTTGGGATGACCCGCGGGAAATTGCAACGTTATGGAAATGCTATGATAAGAGGCTGAAACGCCGTGGTTTGCTATTTTTCTTAGCGGGAAAGATGAAATGCTATGAAATGGAATATTGACCAAATGATGCATGTTTTTGGGTCGATAATGGTTGTGGCTTCGTAGTGAATTCAAGCAGGAATGTCAAAACATTGTGATTTGTTCGTTGATCGTCGAAATACAACGAATGTAAAGAAGACTCAAGGTGATGAGTTCGTGGATACTGGTTGCTTGAGAAGTGGCTTGAGCATATAAATAGTCATCAGGTTGGATGGCTAGAGATATCTAAGATTGAGGAATCATCGTTGTCATAGGTTTTAGCAGACTCAAACCACCGATATGATGGGGACGCCCAAAAGACTAGAAGTGGCTGGTCGAGTACCCTCGGCAGTCATGATGGGCCTAGACATATGAATCACGATGGCGTATGGAGTTTCGCTAGAACCGGGGTTTATCATTAGCCCTTGACGGACGACAAGGTGTTAAGTCGGTCATACGATTAACATGGTTTCAAAGCAGGATTGGTGGTGATAGCCAGAGTCATGGATGATGATTGATTTGTTTGTATCGTCTTGTGTAGATCATTTGACGTCGATGGAGATATCTCTCGGGTGCTTGTCTGATGTTGGTTTAGGTCTTCGGGGCTTATGTTTGGGAGATGTCGATATCGATTAGGATGGCCTATGCTTGATAACTGATTTCCATGAATGTACTGTTTGTTTCTACTTGGTTGTAAAGGTTATCATTGTCGAATGTGGGAACACGGGTTGGGTTCTTCTCTGTTGAAGTTGGTAGATTGGTTGATTAATCTATCTATTCTCATATACTTTATTGATGAAGTTAGTTAGTTGTTTTGTCGCTTATTAAGACTAATGTCCGACTTAAGGTTTTATGTCTCCCTCTTATTACCATGGGATGTTCATCCGGTTGTGGATGGGCATACAAAGTAGCAGGTGACAGGTGATAGATCTTGATAAGGACAATGCTGCTGAGCGATTACGAGCAGGAGGCTGACATATTATTTTCTACTATCTAGTATTTGTTGTTTCCGCTGTTTGATGTATTCTCTGGGTGCTTGTAGTGAGGCTTATCGTACAGACTTTTATTGTGTAATCCAAGGTTGTATGGATATTTCATGGTGATATGAAAAGTTTAAGATTCTTCTCAATTCCACTTTACTATTATTGCCTGTTGTATTTGTTTTATTATATTCCCTACGTTGTGCGTTATATGACATGTTCCGCTTGTGTTATCTTACCTTGATGATTATCCATGGCTGCCTGGCACACTTTTCAGCGCATCATTCCTCTTATTTAGTGCAGTAATTATGGACGGTCGTCACATTTGGTATTAGAGCTCTGGTTATCGATTTTAGCCAGAGTTTAAGGATGTAATTACGTATGAGAGACATATTTGTAGATTTCTGATAGATGTATACTATATATGAGTGTATTGTATAATAGCGTTTGAACTCTATTTGCATTTTTTCTCGTGCATGGACTAATCATTCTATATTGCAGATTTAGGATGAGTCGTCGACCATCGAGACACACTGCTAGGGAGGAAACTATTCCTGCAAGGGGTAATGGCGGTATACTAGACTACCCAGCTATGTACAATGCCATGATGGCAGCTATCATGAGGAGGGTGCCCACTTAGGAGAAAGCCGCGGTAGATGTAGGAGTTCAAGTGTAGGTGCCTAGAGTCGTAGACTTCACAAAGCTATGCAAAGATTTCACTACTCGAGGAGGGAAACCCGTTTAAAGGGACGGAGCTGATTGAAGAGATTCAACAGTGGCTTGATACTTGCGTTCGGATCTTTGGCTACTTGGGAATTGACGATGCGACTAAGAGGAAGCCTACATCGAGACAACTACAGGGCAGAGCTATGGATTGGTGGAACTCTGTCACTCTAGAGACTCTGGAAGATGAGATTTCATGGGAGCAATTCCAAGTCAAGTTTGAGACAAAGATTATCTCAACCATCCAGAAGTGTGTTCTGTTTAAGTGATTTGTAGAGCTTAAGCAGAATGGTTGATCGGTGCTTGAGTATGTTTCTAATTTTCAAGCTTTATCGAAGTATGCCCGTTCATATGTCGAGACTCCTTATTAGAAGAACAAGAAGTTTGTCATGGGTTTGGACAAATACCTTGGGAAACAGTTGGTGGATCATCTAGATGACACTTATGAGAAGATCATCGAAAAATCTTTAAGGCACAACAAGCTTATCGATAAGACTTATTCTTATCGAAAGGATTGGCGAGGGCCAGAAGCGTGATGCAAGGCTTGTCGAGATTATCCAGAAGTTTGGACCAGAGGATAAGGAGTTCGAGGTTGATTAAGAAGGTTGTCTTTGGAAACAAGGACGCCTGGTTGTTCTTGATATCGACGGATTGAGGGAGGAGGTTCTGAGGGAATGTCATCACTCGAAGTTGACGATACATCCTGGTGGTAATAAGATGTATCAGAACATGAAGCGAGCTTACTAATGGGAAGGTATGAAGAGGGATGTTGGAAAATTCATTTCCATGTGCATGAAGTGTCAGTTAGTGAAAGTTGAACAAAAGAAGCAAAGTGGATTGCTTCAACCATTGGAAGTTCCGACGTGGAAGTGGGAGAAAATATCGACGGATTTTATTGACGGACTATCTAGAACCAGGGCAGGAAACGAAGGAATTTGGTTCATTGTGGATCATTTGACCAAAAGTACGAGATTTATTCCTGTCAAATCGACTAAGATAGCATCGAAGTTGGCTGAGCTTTATATTAAGTGGATAGTTCGATTCCATGGTATCTCGAAGAGCATAGTGAGTGATTGAGATCAATTATTCACGAGTGGATTTTGGAAGAGTTTGCAAGGGACTTTGGGAACCAAGTTGTGTTTGAGTACGGCTTATCATCCCCAAACCGATGGTCAAACTGAGTTTTGAAAGATCTCTTAAGAGCTTGTGTATTAGACTTCGGGGGATCATGGGAAGACCATCTACATTTAGTTGAGTTCACATATAACAATAGCTTATGGTCGAGCATTAGGATGGCACCATATAAGGCGTTGTATGGCAAACCATGTAATTTTCCAACATGTTGGTTAGAAGCTGGAAAAAAATTGATACTTGGGCCAAAGACGATCAGAGAGACATCAGATTGTATCGAGATCATTCGACAACGAACGAAGGTAGCCCAAGATCATCAGAAGAGTTATGCTGATAAGCGCCGAAAGGATTTGGAATTCAACGTTGGCAATATGGTTTTCGTGAAGGTTTCGCCATTAAAGCATGTTGTTCGGTTCGGAAGCAAAGGAAAGTTAGCTTCAAGGTTTGTTGGACTGTTTTCTATAGTCGAGTGAATTGGAAAGCTCGCATATAGATTGGAGTTACTTGAGAAGATGTCAAGTGTACACAATGTTTTCCATGTGTCGTTTCTATGGAAGTGTGTGCATGATTCAAATGTAGTGGCTTCTCTAGAGCAGTACGAAGACCTAGAAGTTGAGTCCGTAGTTACGAAACCTCGTAAGCCACTTTACATTGTGGGGAATGACACAAAACAACTTAGTAGGAAGACAATTAACTTAGTCAAGGTGCAGTGGAGTGAGGATAATGGAGATTGCACATGGGAGATGGAAGAGACTATGAAGACGACCCATCCGGAACTCTTTGTCGGTATGACCCATTAAGGTCGTGTCACCTTACATCATTGTACCTTGTACTATTGTTGATAGAATTCAGTGTGCTAGGATAAGGCTGTGGATGCATAGCTTGATGGGTGCTAGTTTGGATGGTAAGACTGGCTGCTCGTGGATGGTAGGCATATGGAATTGAATTGTTGTGGTTGATTGTGTTTGTTTCGAATTTCGGGAGCGAAATTCCTAAGGGGGCAGGATGTAACAAGCCGTATTTTACGTATCGGAGGATCATAAAATATTTTTATTTAATTCCCTAAGGGTTGGATCATTCTCATATTTTGATATGTTGTTTGTGGGGGTGTGAGGCATGTCCATAATATTTACCAATTTTATTTGTGACCATTTTGCCCATGTCAGTTTTGTACACGTCATAACTTTTGACTAAGATCGAATCAGGTGGTGAGATTGATTTCATTCGAAAGGAAATGGTGTTTCCAATTCCATAGCGTGCTCACATTATAGATTTGGTTCAACGATTTGGGAGGAATCGCTGTTTTTGTGCTATACAATTTCTGTATAGGTTTGGCTAGTCATTAATGAGCTGTTTTGGTATGGCCCATTAGTTGGCTGGTTAGAGGCTATAAATAGGCGGTCAGAGGCATGGAGAGAGGGTTACTTTTCTTCATTCACTCATTTGGTTGAACTCTTGATCCTCCTTGCTCAATCAAACACAAATTTCCACCATTAAAATTCTAGATTTACTCAAGAAGATTGAAGATCTACATCGAGCAAAGCTAGACCTACATCAGTGAAGGGAGATCACATCAAATTGAGAGGTTTGAAGATAATTCTTCGTTGTCTGGATTAGGAATTTAGCGATTTCAAGTTAATTCGAAGATTTGGTGGTGATAAGCATCTCTCGCAATTATTCAATCGAGTATATGGGTTGTCTGAACTTGTTTGTATCATTACATATTGTTTTCACCTAGATATGCATCATGGTAAGTATATTTTCACTTGAATCACCATAGGATCTAATCTAGCAACTTAAATAGGTAATTCTTATGATAATACACATGTTATGCAAGTGTAGATCCATTGTTTTTATTTATTCATTGATTTATCATGATTTGGTGAATTATATATGATTGATGACGAATAATTGTTGTTTAAGTGTTGTTGATGATTTCATAAAGTGTTGATAGTTGAATTGGATGATTTGGATGAATTACTTGTGTCGATGTTGTCGTTTGGTGATGGTTTGATCAAGATTAGAGCTAGATTGGTTAGATCTAGAGTCGGGTCGTTTTCCTTGGGTCGTTGATGACGTGGTGTGAATCTTGGGTCGCATGGATTATGCTCCAAGAAACGAAGGTCAGGTCCTTGAAGGGCTTCAGGTCGTTCGAAAGCTCAAGTCGTTCGGGTCCTGTTCGTTGGAGTTAGGTCAAAGTCGAGTTGCTAGGGTCTTCATAGAGGTGGGTCATAGAGGCACCAGATGGGTCAGGTCGTTGTGCCCGACAAGTTGGGTTATTAGAGCTTCTAGGAGATGGGTCGTGTATTCTTGGATCGTTAACTAGTTGGCTCGTTAAGTCGTGGCAAGGCAAGGCAGGTCAATGGAATGTCTGGGTCGTTAGAATGGTGGGGCGATCCAAGGAAGTTAGGTCGTTTGGGATGACTCGAGGGAAATTACAACATTATGGAAACATTGTGATAAGATGCTAAAACGCTGTGATTTGTTCTGTTTCTTAGCGGGAAGACTGAAATGCTATGAAATGGAATATCGACCAAATAATGCTTGTGGATTCGACGTGAATTCAAGCAGGAATGTCGAAGCATTGTGATGTGTTCGTTAATCATCGAAATGCAATGAATGTGAAGAAGACTCAAGGCGGTGAGTTCGTGGACAATGGTTGCTTGAGAAGTGGCTTGAGCGTACAAATGGTCATCAGGTTGGATTGATAGAGATATCGAAGGCTGAGGAATTATCGTTGTCGTAGGTTCTAGCGGACTCAAAGCAGAGTTATAATGGGGACGCCCAAAAGGCTAGAAGTGGCAAGTCGAATATCCTGGGCAGTAATGATGGACCTAGAGATACGAGTCATGATGGCATATGGAATTTTTCTAGAACCGGGGTTTACCATTAGCCCTTGACGGATAGCAAGGTTTTGAGTTGGTCATAAGATTAACGATGGTTTCAAAGCAGGATTGGTGGTGATAGCCAAAGTCATGTATAATGATTGTTTTGCTTTTATCATCTTGTGTAGATCGTTTGACGTCGAAGGAGATATCCCTCAAGTGCTTGTTTGTAGTTGGTTTAGGTCTTTTTACAGGAGTGTGTGGCCTATAATTCAGGCGGGCTTTTTTCTCTCCATTTAGTCCTTCTTCTTTAGTGGAGATCTCCCTATGGGATGGACCTCCACAAACTTCGTACTTATCCCTAAATGCGATCATCCTAGCTCTTATGGGGATTTCAGACCGATCAGTTTATGTAATTTCTCTAACAAGGTCATTTCTAAGGTTCTAACCTCTAGGCCAGCACTGTTTCTCGAGCGCCTTATATCTTCTTCACCGGCTGGGTTTGTAAAAGGATGTCTGATCACTGATAATGTTCTTTTTGCCCAGTAGCTGATTTCTCAAATTGATAAGAAGGTACGAGGTTCTAATGTGGTCGTCAAGCTTGATATGACTAATGCTTACGACTGCATGTCATGGTTCTTCATCGTCAAGGTCCTAAGGGATTTCGGGTTTCTGGAACCTCTTATCGATGTGATCTGGAGGCTTATCTCCAACTGCTGGTTTTTCGTTCTCATCAACTGATCGACCACGGTTTATTTCAAATCTGGGAGAGGTCTTCGTCAGGGAGACCCCCTGTCCCCTTCCCTATTCGTCATTGTTGCCGAGGCTTTCATTCGAGGTCTGCACTCTCTAACGATAGCTGGGAAAATTCATAGGTTCAACATCCCTAGGGGTTGTCCTCTTATCTCTTCCTTGTCTTTCCTAGATGACATCATCATTTTCACGAATGTTACTCATCATTCTATCTATAGCCTGTTGGGTCTTATTAGGCAGTGTGATAGTTGCTAGGGGCAACTTGTGATGCTTCGTCCCCACGAAAGGCCTATCTTCGATTAGATCCTCTTAGATCGAGTCAACTGCTGGCTTTAAGGCGGCCTCCCTCCCGCTTCCTTACCTTGATATTGTATTATATTGAGGTAGGAAGCTCAACGCCATCTTCAATCCCCTAACTGATAAAGTCAGAGGAAAGATTATTCAGTGGAATGCTACTCTCATCTCTCGGGCTGGTAAACTAGTTCTCATTAAGTTTGTCCTTGACTCTATGGGATCAAAATATTTGCTGCTATGACTCCTACTACTTCCTTCTTCCACTCCTACCGTTCCTTGGCTTCTTCCTTTTTCAATGGAACCAAGGACGTTGCTTCGTGCCACCACTGGATTTCTTGGAACACCATTTTTCGTCCTAAAAGTGAGGGAGGCCTTGACCTCCGTAACCCTAAGGACATCAGTTTGGCATTTTCTTGCAAGCTTTGGTGCGATTTGGAGCGAACAACTCCCTTTGGGCGACGTTCCTCCATGCCAAGTACCGTACACTTGCTGGTAAGAATTACACTGGTACCTGTCCTACATTAGTGAGACGTGGAAACAGATACAATCCGTGAAAGCCTTGACAGATGCTAATCTGGGTGGTACCATTTGGGATGGAAGTCCCTTTTCTCTCAAGGTGGCGTGGAATTTTGTGCAGACTCCTAGTCCATGTCTCCTTGTTTTCAGTTCCGTTTGGAATGTCCGTATTCCGCCGAAGGTATCTCTGTTTATGTGGAAAACTTTGTATGAGGGTTACCAATAGATGAGAACCTTCAGCGAATCGACATCCCTTTCATGTCTAGGTGCAGGTGCTGCAATTCTTGAAGCTTTGAATCCTCTTTTCATTTGTTGGTCTCTGGTTCTTGTGCCAGGGCTGTCTGGAATTACTTAGGGAATTTGATGGGTTGCCGAGGCAATGCCACCTCGATGGAATGTATACTGAGATTTTAGTGGTCCGACTTCTCATGTAAATCTTTCTGATCTATTCTTCTTTGTCTGATTCCATGTCTTGTCTACTGGCACATCAGGTGGTCCAGGAATAAGGCATTTTTTGATGATGTGGCAATGGACCCACCTACCATTATACGGAAAGTTAGGAATGATGTGTTCCTTGCGATCCGTGGTAGACCTTGCTGGGGCGTCATTGGAGCCTGATCAAGGAGGATGGCTGTTACCTTTGATGTTTTATCTGTGGCGGCCAATCCCAGACCAGTATTGGGTGATTTTTTGTTATATGCTTATGTTTACTGCTGCTTTTACCTTTATCTCACACTACCCCCCAATCGATCTTATGTCGTTTGCTAATTGTGCAGACCCTGATTTATAGGTTGCTAAATTTGGTCTGCTTGGAGCTAGTTGGTGCTCTCGAGGAGAGCTCCTGGAGCAGGTGCAGCTGAGATTATTAGTAGGGCAGGAGTCTTGTTGCTTTTCTTTGGTTTCGCTACCCACCTTGGATTTGAGGAAGCATTCGGAGTAGGAGTTTTCGGAGATTAAAGGACAACACTTTGTTTCTCCCAGCCATTGCTTGTAGCCTATCTTGGAGGCCTTGTCCGTTGTTCTAGCACTACTCACTTCTTTGTGGAGTTTAGTTTTCATCGCCACCCTTTCGTCAACTGAGGCCTCATCTACCTTGACTGAGGCTTTGCTTAGTGTTTTCTTTAGACAGTCTTTTAGTTTTCTCTTTTGTTGTTCTATTTCTTTCGTTTGTGTGTGCACAGTTTCTGCCTTACGGAAACTGTAATTGTGAGCCGTTGGAGAATGGCTAGATTCTCCCTTTTGTTATATTATTTATCTCTTTCTGTGAAAAACAATGTTAGTTTAGGCCTTTGGGGCTTGTGTTTCGGAGATGTTGATATCGATTAGGATGGCCTACGCTTAATAACTGATTTTCATGAATGTACTGTGTGTTTCTACTTGGTTGTAAAGGCTATCACTGTCAAATGTGGGGAAGACGGGTTGGGTTCTTCTCTGTTGATGTTGGTAGATTGGTTAATTAATCTGCGTATTCTCATATATTTTATTGATGATGTTAGTTTGCTATTTTATTGCTCATTAAGACTGTTGTCTAACTCAAGATTTTATGTCTCCCTCTTACCTTGGGCTGTTCATCTGGTTGTGGATGGGCAGACTAAGTAGCAGGTGGCAGGTGATAGATCCCGATGTGGACGATGCTGTTGAACGATGATGAGCAGGAGGCTGGCGTATTATTTTCTACTATCTAGTATTTGTTATTTCCGTTGTTTGATGTATTCTCTGAGTGCTTGTAGTGAGGCTTATTGTAAGACTCTTATAGTGTAACCAAAGGTTGTATGGATATTTCATGGTGATATGAAAATTTTAAGATTCTGCTCAATTCTGATTCACTATTATTTCCTGTTGTATATGTTCTATTATATTTTATCCTTGCGTTGTGAGTTATAAGACATGTTTCACTTATGTTATCTTATCTTGATGATCATCCATGGCTTCCTGGCACACCTTTCAGCGCATCATTCCTCTTATTTAGTACAGGAGTTATGGGCGGTCGTCTCAATTTAACATTCAAATCTAATTAAAGAATTAACTATGGCATGGAGTAAAACTGGTGGTACTTCATTCTCGAATACTTCTCGATTTCGGTAAATTTAATTACCTCATTCACATTTTAGTCTAATTAAAGATTCATTAAAACTCCAACTTGGTTTTAATATCAAAAATCATTACTTAATGATTATTCAAATTTTAGGAAATTAGTCCTATCTTTAACTGGGTTAAAGAACGAATGTCATTTAAAACATTGTTCACAATAAACCCAAAATCGTCTTCCATTTAATATGGAATCTTCATGGAAATCTGATCAATCGTAATCAATATGAATTTCCATATCAGAATAATATTATACGTGGAATAACGGCAAAGCCTTTTAAATTCCATAGATAGTAACGGTCTTTCTTCATTGAAGCTCATCTCTATTATCATTAAATCGACTTCCATTCAATTCCAATTTAATGTATTAAACTGGAAAACTTCACTTTGGAAAATTTCCATTAAATCTTAATTGAAAGATTTATAAATTCCAAATCATACTTCACTATTAATTGGGTTAAAGAACTAATATTGTTATATAAAACATCATTCACGACATACCCAAAATCCAATTTGATATTAAATACAAGGCTCTGAAAATCATATCGGCTTATGTTCAACATCAAATTCTAAAACCAACAAATATCATATTGGGAATAACAATATCTATATCTTCCAAATTCCTCAACGATATCCGTATAATCACGGAATCCAATATCGAAATACCCGAAGATAATTTCCATTCAAATCCAATCAAATTTAGATTGGTAAAATCTAGTTATATCAAAACTATTTCCATTCCTTTTTGTTCTTTAATCTAGTTGTTAACTAGTTCATTCGGATAAAAATATCTTTTATCTTTTCAAAACTTAAATATTTCATCCAAATAATTTCAAATTGTGTATTATAATTTATCATAATTTACTCATATTGTTAATAATTTTATTAAGGAGACCCTTATAGTCGATTTCCACTTTCGGCCATCGAACTGCATCCATAAGGACCTTTTTCAAAACTGATTTGGACATATTTTAAAATCTAGCTGTTGGATTTTAAATCTCTTATATTCATTTGAAATATCTTTTCGATGCGAATCCAATGGGTCCGGTTTAAGGAGAATCCAATGGTCGGATCTCCCGTTATGTGAATTCGAAGTTATAGATTGACGCTCGCGAACTGCCGCTGTGCGACACGTTCTATTCAAGCCCGGATTCGATTTACAATTAAAAATAAAATTGAAAACGTTTCCAAAATAATTTATAATATTATAAATTATTCAAATACTATTTGAGATTTCATTTCAATCTTTTGTTTCAGAATCAAATATCTTCATTTTAAGCAATTATATTATACATAATAGATTTCATCCATTTCTATTCAAAACGTATTTTATAAAGCGCTTATAATTTCGTTTAAAAATGATTTCAATTTCCACTTCAATTCTGAATCAAAATTGAACATCCCATATTAAAATAATATTAAAATAATAATATTTTCAAAATATCATATTTTGAAATCAGCTCTTCTCGGTATCCATTATAATTTTATAATCTTTGGTCCATCCAAAATCGGACATCAAATCCATACTTCAATTCTTCACTGAATAATATGTCAAAATATTCGTTTCTACTCAGTATTGAAATGAGATTCAACCAGTTAACATACAATTTTAATTTTATGGATTTCATACATTACATGTATTCAACAATAATTATAAACAATTATTAAACATGCAATTCATGTCCAAAGTGCATTTACAACTATATAAGCATTAAATAATTAAATAACGCTTATAACTGTATGTCAATCAATCGATTGACATACTACTGAACACAAGGGATGTGTGTGAAATTATTATCATCCCAAGACCCGTGTAGGGTTTTCAACCACTACTTAATCAATTAATAAATTATTTGTTTATTCCAATCGATATTACTTAAATGGGTGAACATTCAGTTGACTTGTAAAAGGATATTTAACCCGATTTCAACTACCACAAATCATTTAACATCATTTTATTATGTTAATCATTTCAAAATCACATTCCATTTATAACACAAACAGTCAACAATTCATTCATCGGGTTTTCAAACAATTGTGATGTGAGCTACCATGCACCATATACATATTTGTGTTAATTAAATCAAATATAAAATCAGCACAGGCAGTCAATATATATATTCAATCACATATATAATAAATGCACAAAATATTTGAGTGAGAGAGTTCTCACATTGATCGTTTCGAAATTGTCTTTATAACGATTGTTTTAACAAAATTAAACAAGTGTTTAATTTTACCAAAAATTCCAACTACTTCTGAATCTGTTTTGGATCGGTCACGGCTTAGTGCTCGACGACGCGTTTCCAAAGCATCTAAGTTTGTTGAATTCTGATCATGTAGTAAAAAGTTATGGTATTTTAACTTTTAAACAACATAGATTACTTAGCCATTTAATTAATTAATCACTAATTAGCTTCTAAATCCCTTCTCTCTCCCCGTAACTCGCTCCAGCCATTGGCCTTTCAAACCCAAACTTCGACCACGACCCTCCCCTGCGCAAGCCGAACAAGTTGACCAGAAGCCGATCAACAAGCACCACGCCGTAGCCCTCGAGTTTCTCTACCGTCGCCGCCCTTTGATGAGCTCGAGCGTCTCCTAGCCTCGAGAAATACACATGAAAAAATCGACTTTGAATAAATAAATCACGCAAAATACTCGACTAGATGATCATAGCTGCATGGAATGAAAGATCTTAGAAAGCCCTTCGATTTTTGTTTTGGAACCAAGGTTCAATTCGCAATGTATTAAGAGACAATAAGGATTAAAAATTTGAAATTCTGGCCCTCCATTGAAGGGTGGTGGCGGCTTCACGTTGTGGAGATTAGGGTTCTGAATTTTTTTTGTGTATATATATATTATATTTTTAACATTATTTTATTTAATATTACTTAACGTTGAAATTTTTGCGTTTGAACTCTAAACAAACCCCAATGAAGGTCGCCCCTAACCAAAAATCCCAATTTCGAACATAATGGAATATGTTTTGTAAGACGATTCGATCGTTTCGATCCGTTTTTATCAAAATTACAATATAAACAAATATAACGATAATTATTAAATTTGAACGTACGTTTTAATTTGCCACGGCTACATACTGACTCCAAAGATTACGAAATTTGAAATATAGCTATATTTTGCACATACGTGCCTAACAAAATTAATTTCATTGAATTTGGAGGTTGTTTGATAAATGGCCTTTTAACTAGCTTATTAAATTATAACTAAAATTAAATACGCATTTAAATTTCCCGTGCTAACATACTAATTCAAACTGATTTGAAATTTTAAACCTGACAATAATTGGACGTTCTGGATCCAACAAAATCGATTTCGTCGAAAACGGAGGTCGTTTGTAAAATAACCATTTTTAAGGGCTTGTATAATATTAAAATATTAATAAATTCCATAGCGAATATTTTAATTTTAATCTGGACATAACTTATAATTTATAATATGAAATCTAAATTTTCACATTCGTTAGAAAGATATAATTAAATAGATTTTAACGTTTCTGGTTTAACTGAAATCCGATTTATTTTGAATTCTATACCTTCATTTTAAATTCAACGCCAAATTTTCAAACTACCGCGAAGTTACGAGTTTACTTTATTTAAAATTTAAATTTATACGTTTAAAATTTATTTTTTAAATAAATTCCAAGTCATTAATTCTCAAAATAATTCACTTTAAATATTTAAAATTCATTAAAATCAATTAAAAATAAATTTTAAATTGGTTCCATAATTCAGTGTTGTTACAATCTCCCTCACTTAAAACTTTTCGTCCCGGGAAAGGAAGAAGGAACTGAAGGTCGTTTACTTAACCAGCTCAACCTTCGATCTAGCTAAAGTTCTTTAACTTTTCAGTTTCTAAGAACTTTCCAATCTCTCGAGTTCTGGCTAACGTCTTAAATTTAAAAAAAAATTGCCATAACATCCACTGTATGGGTTGATCGTACAACTACAAATGGCCTATACAGGCTCTCATATATCAAAAGAAAAACCAAAAGCCAAGCAGTTTATAAAATCATCAAACTGAATCAATACAAAAAATATGTACCTTCTTGTCGTGCATGCAATTTTATTTCTCTTTTTAGCTTACACAACCTATACAACATATATATACATATCCAATTCGTACAAATTTTCAATTCAGTTCAAGATTTAGAATTGATTTTGCTTGGTTTTACTTTCATTTTCATATTGGTTTTATTATTCCAATTGGTTATACTAATTATCAAACATCACAACCAACAATCAATAAGTTGATTAGCTTTTCAAATATATAAATTTTATATACTTAAAATCATATTTTCAATGCCAAATCACAAACAATAAACTCTGATTAAGTTTTTAGTTCTCACACCAGTCAATCGGAAATATATAGATATCCCACTTTAGAAACTCGAAAATAAATACTGATGATGAGGCCTCAATCATCAGAATCATCCCTGGGCGACTAGAGTGTGATTCTATATCTACCCAGTATATTTAAGATTTTGAATACACTGGATCACACGTATATTCAAAATCTTCTTATACTCGATAGCCCAAATTTAATATCAAATAAAAAATGCAAATTCTTGTAAGAAGATATAATTTTCAAAACTAAATTTGTTTTTATAAATAACACTCTTCAAACTCATTCTAGGATGCTACTGAGCCCATCTCTAATGAGTTATTATTATAGGATGTTACTAATATTTTCTCCAATGAATTATTTTGTTTGGTTCTAATGTGTCTTGTTCTCGAGCTTTATAAAACAAAGCTCTAATACCAAATGAGATGACCTGAAATCTGCGGCCGGCGTAAACCGAACAAGAAGACGGACTGCTTTGAGAACACGATGCATCAGAACACAAAACAAGAGAACATTTCATTGCGATCACAACAATTTACATCAGAGTACAAGATATCAGAGTACAAATAAATGATATTATACAACGGAAAATTATTAGAGACTAATATATTTCATAGCAGCGAAAATATAATACATGAATTAAATGTGCAATGAAAAATCGTCAACTACCACAGCTAAAAGAAATACACAGATACGAAGCATTCCAAAGTATAGCCCCGGCCGTAATCCAGGAGCCTATGAAAAACATATCTGCAAACCAAAACTACTAGCTATCCGTGTGGAAATATGGGCACCTAGAGTTTAGGTGGGAGCAATAAACTCTAAGTCAGTCATGAGACTGGTGTGAGAATTAAAACAGTTATTAACTTCATTTTAATGTTGGGTAAATCAAGGGACCATGTCGTATAACACGGAACGAGTTTTCTTTCAAAAATACCATAAAACAAACAATGCAATGTTAAAAAGGGAAAATGAAGCCATTATAAGACTCATGTCTCATCACATAATGCAACACAAACCGGAGGATAGAGTTTTACCTTATAATGGCCAAATATGCTTGATACACGTAATTTGTCTTTTATTATTATTAGTGCATATTGAAGAAAACAACTTCAAATATAAATGTATCAATCATATATGACATATGTACCATATATTATGTCACCATATAGGTTTACAACTAATATCATAAAATCATGTATTGGAAATTGGGTTTCCATCTGTGAACCAAGGTAAGGGATCTTCCTTTCCGATTCGAGACACTCTAGCACATGCCTCGAGACCACTCGCAAGTGACCCTAGGTTAGTGGAAAGGACGGTCAGTCGTCGCTGATTAGTTATACCATAAACTATAAGCTCCCAGGTCCTATCGGACCTGTCACCTGGTTAGTACGTCGACCATCTTGGTTAGTATGTCGACCATTAAGGTCCTTGTGCGACCAAATCAAATATGAGGTACCTCACTTTCTATCATCCAACATCCACATAAGTAAAATGTCTGGGCTCTATGCCATGACAACACTCGTATCTAGAAGGCAACGTATGTCCATTTCCCTGCGGTCCTCATCCCGAATTTGGTTCATACCGCGGAGCGAAGCTCGAGAATTAATGCTACACAAAGTTGTGCTATATTAAAAGGTGCTTTGATCATCAACCACATGGCTCCGCTTTCCAAAAAGAGCCTTGATCCATGCATCTCAGCATGCCACATTGTCAATCCATACCATACCATTAATTTCTACCAATATATAACCTCTAAGCTCGTACATCTCGGAGAAGGGTATTAAACAAAGAGAATAAATTCTCCGCCACCAAACAGATATATATTTAGCAAAGATCAATAAATACAACGCGAAGTACATTGCCACACATGCAATCCATTTGCAAGTCCGTTCTGGGTCTGAACGAAACCGGAGGCACCTTATTCCTTGTCTCATATATCTAATACAGGAAAAAGGCCCTCGCGTATCTGGTCGATCTCCAAGGACGTCCGAACGACCACCACTTATTACGTCGTCTTAGGTGTACAGCCCAGTCAAGACATCGGTAATCATCCATACGATGTGAAGCTCTCCGATCTTCAACCACAATCTTCATCTTCGACTTTTAATCGTCGTAACAATTATTCAGAATGGGTTAAACCCGGTCTTTCCGAATAACTCGTGTATCTTATATTCAAGTGATATAAAAACACATGATACGCCTCATTCCAATCCAGAATATTCTTTTATTAAATATTCTTTATACAGGGAATTATTCCCACAAATCTTATCAAGAATTTAAACCAAATTAAGGTTTACAAAACTAGTCGGGAATAACGAGCCTTACGTAAGTAATCATTTAGTTTATCCCAATCCCAACCTATTCATTCTATAGAGCAAAACTGGTGGTACTCCATATCTAACACCCCTTGTGTTATCGGTAAATTTAATTACCATTTAACGTTCAAATATAATTAAAGATTTAACTATCGCATGAAATAAAACTGGTGGTACTCCATTCTTGAATACTTCTCAAATTTGGTAAATTTAATTACCTCATTCGCATTTCAATCTAATTAAAGATTCAAAAAACTCCAACTTAGTTTTAATCTAATAAATCATTTCTTAATGATTATTCAAATTTTAAGAAATTAGTCCTGTCTTTAATTAGGTTAAATAATGAATGTCATTTAAATCATTATTCACAATAAACCCAAAATCATCTTCCATTTAATATGAAATCTTCATGGAAATCAGATCAATACGAGTTTCCATAATGGACTAATATTATACGTAGAATAATGACAAAGTCTACTAAATGCCATAAATAGTAACGGTCTTCCTTCACAGAAGCTCATCTCGATTATCAATAAATCGACTTCCATTCAATTCCAACTTAATGTATTAAACTGGAAAACTTCACTTTGGATTTTTTTATTAAATCGTAATTAAAATATTTATAAATTATAAATCAACACTTCACTGTTAATTGGGTTAAGAACTAATGTTATTTAAAACATCATTCACGACAAACCCTAAGTCCAATTTGATATTAAATACAAGGATCTGAATAGAAATCATATTGACTTATATTCAACATCAAATTCTGAAACCAACAAATATCGTATTGGGAATAATGATATCTATATCTTCCATATTCCTAAATGATATTCATATAATCACGGAATCCAGTGTCGAAATATCTGAAGATAATTTCCAATCTAATTTATATATTAGTAAACTCTGGTTATATCAAAACCATTTCAATTCCTTTCAGTTCTTTATTTCAGTTGTTAACTAGTTCATTCAGATAAAAATATCTTTTATCTCTTCAAAACTGAATTATTTAATCCAAAATCATTTCAAATCATGTATTATGATTTATCGTAATTTATTCATATTTTTAATAATTTTATTAAGGCCCTTACAGTCGACGTCCAATATCGGCCACCGAACTGCATCTATAATGACCTTTTCTAAAACTGATTTGGATATATTTTAAAATCTAACCATTGGAATTGAAATCTCTTATATTCATTTGAAAGGTCTTTTCGATAAGAACCCAAGGGTCTGGTGTCAGGAGAATCCGACGGTCGAATCTCCCGTTAAGTCAATTCCAAGCTACGGGTTGACGTTCGTGAACTATCGCTGTGCGACGCGTTTTATTCAAACCCAAAATTGATTTATAATTAAAAATAAAATAGAAAACATTTCCAAAATAATTTATAAATATTATAAATTATTCAAATATCATTTGAAATTTGATTTCAATCATTTTACTTTAAAATTAAATATCTTCATTTTATGCCATTATATTATATATAATAGATTTCGTCCATTTCTATTCATAACGTATTTTATAAAACGTTTATAATTTTGTTTCAAAACGATTTCAACTTCCACTTCAATTTTGAATCAAAATTGAACATCACATGTTATTATAATATTAAAATTATAATATTTTCAAAATATCATATTTTGAAATCAACTCTTCTCGATATCCATTATAAGTTTATAATCTTTGTGTCCATCCAAAATCGGACATCAAAATCATACTTCAATTCTTCACTGAATATTATGTCAAAATATTCATTTTTACTCCAGATTGAAATGAGATTCAACCAATTATCATACAATTTTAATTTTATATATTTCAAACATTACATGTATTCAACAATAATTATAAACAATTATTAAACATCCAATTCACGTCCAAAGTGCATTTACAACTATATAAGCATTAAATAATTAAATAATGCTGTGTCAATCAATCGATTTGCTTACTACTAAACACAAGGGAGGTGTGTGAATTAATTATAATCCTAAGACCCGTGTGGGGTTTTCAACCAATAAATAATCAATTAATAAGTTACTTATTTATTCCAGTCGATGTTACTTAAATGGATGAACATAAACAAGTCGATTTACTTGTAAATGTATATTTAATCCAATTTCAGCTACCACAAATCATTTAACATCATTTTAATATTTCAATTATTTCAAAATCACACTCAATTTATAACACAGGCACTCAATAATTCATCCATGGGGTTTCAAACAACTACGATGTGAGCTACCATGCACCGTATACAAATTTGCGATTAATAAATCAAATATACAATCAGCATTCCCATGGGCACATGCCGAAGGACTCGGCCCGCTCGACGTATTCATCGCAGGGCCTTCCTTAGATTGAAATTCCATAAGGTCCATTGATTGAATCCTTTGTAGACGACTTAAATACACGATGGGGCATTATAAGTGGTAGAGTGGCCTTGCTGCCACGGTCCACTGAGATCCGCGCCGAGGCGCTCCGCACCTTCCGGCGCTCCGCACCTTCCAGCGCTCCGCGCCTTCCGGCTCCTTCTGAATCTGTTCTGGTTTGTTCCATAGCGTAGTGCTCGACGGCGCGAATCCGGAGCACCTAAAATTGTTGAATTCTGATCAAGCAGAAAAAAGATAAGGTATTTTAAACAACATAGATTACTTAGCCATTTAGTTTATTAATTAATTAATCACCAATTTGCTTCCTAAGTCCCTTCTCTCTCCCCGTAACTCACTCCAACCATCGGCCTTTTGAACTTAAACTTTGACAACGATCCACTCCTGCGCACTACTATCAAGTTGACTAGAAGCCGATCAATAAGCGCTATGTCGTAGCCCTCGAGTTGCTCTGCCTCCAACTCCCCCTGCTGAACTCGAGCGACTCCTTGCCTTGAGAAATGCACATTAATACAACAATTTTGAACACATAAATCATGCAAAATACTTGACTAGAAATGATCACAGCCACATGGAATTAATAGAGAGCCCTTTTCTTCCGGAACCAAGGTTCAATTTGCAATATATTAAGAGAAAATAGGGATTAAAATTTCGCAAAGCTATCCCTCCATTGAAGGGTGGCGGTGGCTTCATATTGTGAAGATTAGGGTTCTGAATATATATATATACACAGACTATATTTTTAATATTATTTTATTTTATATTACTTAAAGTCGAAATTTTTGTGTTCGAACTCCAAACAAACCCCAACGACTGTCGCCCTTAAAAAAATCTCTATTCCGGACACTATGGAATATGTTTCGTAGGTCGATTCAATCGTTTTTATGAAAATTAAAATATAAACAAATATAACGTTAATTATTAAATTTGAATGTACGTTTTAATTTGTGACAGCTACATACTAACTCCAAAAATTATGAAATTTGAAATATATCTATGTTTTGCAAATATGGTCCTAACATAACTAATTTCATCGAATTTGGAGGCCATTTGAAAAATGACCTTTTAACTATCTTATTCAATTATAACTGAAATTCAATACGCATTTAAATTTACCAAGCTTACATACTAATTCCAATTGACTTGAAATTTAAAACCTTACAATAATTTGATGATCACGATCCAATAAAATTGATTTCATCGAAAACAAAAGTCGTTTGCAAAATGGCCATTTTTAGGGGCTTATACAATATTAAAATATTAATAAATTCCATAGAAACTATTTTAAATTCTAATCTGGACATAACTTACAATTTATAATGTGAAATCTAAATTTTCACATTCATTAGAAAGATATAATTAAGTAGATTCTAACGTTTCTGGTTTTACTGAAATCCAATTTATTTTGAATTTTGGACAATCATTTTAAGTTCAACACCAAATTTTCAAACTACTACGACATTACGAGTTCGTTTTATTTAAATTTTAAATTTATACATTCAAACTTTATTTTTCAAATAAATTCCAAGTCATTAATTCTCAAAATAAATCATTTTAAATATTTAAAGTCCATTAAAATCAATTAAAAATAAATTTTAAATTGGTTCCAAAATCAAGGTTGTTGCAGATATACTCCTTATTGTCACGATATTCCATGGGCGACTGTCAAGCGCGACCACGAGTGTTCAACTTTGCAAATTGTCTTACTTAGATGCTTGAAGCCTTGGTCCTTATACCTTTGGGAGAACCATTCCCAAAGAATTTGGTTGAACCGCATTTGATCTTAATAGAGGTTGTATGACAGCGATTTGAACTCTAATTTTGGCATTCTTCCCTGCATCAGCTCCGGGTTCAATATTCAGATCTGAATCATCATCTGACATAGAAGCTCTATCAATCTCATGGGAAGCGTCCATATGCAGGTTTTCTTCTGCCTAAGATTTCCAGAGGAAGGAATTATCCGTCTCCTTCAAATAGATCCTCATTGAGCTCCACAGCTATAACTCTATCTTCCTTTGGGTCTGGTTATTTCGTATGACCTATGAGGTGGATGAGTTCTCATGATTTCTAAGATTATGTTTTCTCTTCTAGATCCATCAACATTTCTAGGTGAAGGTCGAATAAAGCATCCATTTTTCCATAAAGGCTTTGTCGCACTACTTCCAATCTCCAATTCATGTTATCCACCACCATATTAAGCTCTCCTTTTGTAATCGCTTTCGGTTATAGAGAGCTTACAAGTCAATTCCTTGTACCTACCTTAGATTAATTTTCCCTTTCATAGTCATAGAGGATGTTTCTTTTAATTCCAATGGATGTTTTTTTCAAGGTTTCTTCAATCAAGTTCTTCTCTACAACTTACAAGTAATCAGTAACTTTTCTACGTCTCAAGCTGAGATCTAACTTATAGACCCAATATATCTATAATGGATTGGAAGACCTACATTGTGAGTTCAATTCTTAGTTAAAGTACCAAATGTTAGATTCAAAAAATGGATCCAAATCCAAGTAGGGATAAAAGAAACAGTCTTAGAGCCAATTCAGATGACATGGTCATAGATTTTAGACGAAAAGTAGATAAAAAGTAAATAAAATGAATAAACAAGGAAGAGAGAAGACAAGAGTTTTAGATTTGTTCATCCATAAACGTAGCATATGTCCACTTTGTATGTTCTTCATTCACTGATTGCTTCTACAATTTATTTGACTATAGTTTAAAAGCACAGATTAAGTCATAAGTACAAGCGCGGACTGGGAAGTCATAGTAACTATCCATGATGGCTATGTAGGGAAAGAAGCTTGATGAATGATTTCAGTAGTATTTTAGCGACTAGTTTCTAAACCTAATTTATGTTGTACGCAACCTTGTATTCATAGGACTTTGAGGATGACTTGGACTAGACTTTCAACAGAGAGCGTCTACACATAACCCAAGATCACACTAGAAATATGGGACTGATTTGAGTTAATCCTATGACTTAGTACCAAATCATATCTATGACACGATACTAAGCTATAGGCTTATATTTTTTTGTATGACTTCCCTTTTTTGAGTTCCTTGATCCATTGTAATGCTATATGTGTAATTTCATAGTTTGTTGACTTCTTCTAATGATACTTAATCCTCAATTTAGTATGAATTGCAATTGAAAATGACAAGTCATAAAATATTTTATCTAGGAACCAATAGTTTCCACAAAACTTGAAGAGCATGCTCGAAAGATAAATGGGTCAAGATTCACATGGTGTGGTGGACTAGGGATGAACAATATAACTCACTACCGAGTCATAGGGATTACTTGGTACTGAGTCATCTACTTAGCATATTTTAGGTCATTCCTCTTGAGATCCCTTTTCATCCTGTTTTGAATACTTTGGTCAAATGTTGAGAAATTCTATCTCGATATATATGTTCTAACTCCTTTAGATTCATATTTGCAAAAAAGTGAGTTAACGACCTTGATGCATAGCCAATAAATGTTAAATGGTATTCAGTTATTTTTACCAATTTTATAATAGAATAGTAAAATTGGAGCATTATTCAATCACTTATTATAACATTAATTTCATCGACTATAACTGGTTATAGCTAAGAGTTTTGGATCATATATCTTGAACTCAAAGGAAAGATTTTCTATATGAAAATATATTTGGAATAAATTTCATATTTCTTACTCACTATTAAATATCGAGTTGTTATATATACAAATCCTAGTTCTGAAGTTTTCCACAAAGTACTGGTGATAATTCACTCTCTTTATCCTAACTATGTTTCTCGTACATTTACCCTTGGACATTCGCTTTGCTTTCTAAATCGTCTAACTATACCAAAAAATTAACTATAATTCTATAATTAATTTGTTACAAAGTTAAGTTCAAATATCTTTAATATAAATTATACCTTACCTAAACTTATCAAACTAATGTGCCGATGATCAAATTCCTAAGTCTATTTTTTAGCTTATGGTCAAGTGTTACTTCTAACACAACATGGCTCTTTTTGTACCTAATCGTAATTAATACGTAATATATCATTAGGTTTAATTGATCATTTCAAATGAAAATTTTAATAAAATTTCATACATTACACATCGCAATAGTTACAATATACATACACACACACACACACACACATATATATATATATATATATATATATATATGATTGAATAGGGATCAAATATCCATACTTTTACATTGTTTAAGATTTAAATATTCATAAATGATAACACATAGTCTCAAATAAATAAACAGTTAAGAGATCAAGTCATAAATGTCTTCGTAGTTGTATGATTTGGTTCTTACATAATACCAAATGTTCCAATATGCCAAAAAATATATTGTGTCCTATGCCGACCATGAGTTAGCTCAATAAATCTTTATCCTGTCGATAATTCATAACTCTTTATAATTCATTTACAACTCCAAACTATGACTTTTGCTAATGACTACCTTGACCTTGAATTTATCTAACAAATGAAGGAAGATTATTCACTTATACCTACCATTGCGTGATGACCTAAGTATAATGCATGTATTTTGAGTTTTCTTATTAAATACGTGCATGTAACTTACCTTATCCAGTCAATTTATTGAATGTACTATGTATAGCATCTCTAATGTAAGTTTCCTCAACAAATAATGGGTAGCAATAGTCTATTAATATATAATGGAAGATTACAACTTAATTTGTTAGTGTTTCATAATCTTTAATATATATACATTTTGAGTGATATCAATTTAAGGAATAATGTCACTCTCCCGAAACAACTATATAATTCAAGTGTCAGATATATCAAAATCTTGTTATACATACGATGTAATGCACTTACTCCAAGAATGGTGTTATTTCATTTTCGTTTACGTTGTTTTATACATAAATACGATATAAGCATAATTTGTTGATAACTACTATTGTAATGACCTGCACCTCAGTGGGTCAGAAACTTTGTAGAAAGAAAAAACTTAAGTCCATTGAAACACAAATATTTGTTTGGTATCCTGTAAATAAACGAGATGTTTATCCAGATCTAGTAAACAACTCAAAACATAATAATTTAAGGTATAATAATAGATATGTCTTACTGTTATGATGAAAAATTCAAGCCAGGTGTCTTCAGTAGCCCTTGTCTTGTCCAAATTACCAAAACTAGTCTTCTACCTAACCCACGGGCTGTTTTGAGTAGAGCGTTAGAACAATCATTTTGGTGATCAACAAATTATACAATTTTATATATAACCTACATATAACGTTTTTATTCGTTTTTGTTATATTAAGTTTACTAATATCATTAATACCTCGTCACTACGTGCATACTGCACCCATTTACTCCCTAGTATGTCAAATCTAGTATATATATATGGATGCATATATAAATGTATTTCCTTAGACCACCTTGATCCTAGATAGTACCCTTTGTATCTTTCACAATCATCTCCATGGTATACCATCATCTTGCTTTGTTATAAATGTGGTCATCGTCTCTCCTTAAGAGCGTATAAGCTACATTTGCAATGGACCACCATATTGTTACGCTGCAAATATCCTATCATATAGTACAGTAGTGTAAGTTACATTTGCAATAGACTGCCCTATTCCAACACTATGGCTATGCACATAATCGTCCCATTATAAATCTTTCTGAAACCTGCAAATGGGGAACTACAATTCCCATGCTACATGGGAATCTACTAATGGATTTAATTCTGTATTGTCTTTTCTACGACGTACCGACTTCGCCCAACCTTCCCTGTTTTGAGTTTAGAAGGTACCTCTTGATACAAGAACATAGCCTTTCCCCTAAGTAAACAATATAAATAAACCATGTCGTGTTTTATTACCGCTCTCAGGCATTCCAATAGTGAAAAATCACCTAAGCCAAGAGGCATAACTATGTCCTTCAAATTTATGTTATCTAATGGATGATGACTAAATAATCTTCTGACTATTATCCTTTTGGCTACCTTGAGCATCAACCTATTTGTCACAAAATTACCTAGCTACCCATCAACATTTCAGACTGCCTAAAGTGGTCAAGGAAGTACCCCCTTTATATACCCTTTTCAACAGACCTTACCTCTTATGGACCGCCCTATGCCTACATTAAAGGATTATCATTGGTATTTCTTTCCTAATATGATATAATGAAGGATCTATGATGGTGTACAATTCAATTGCATACATTATAAACTTCCCATGGTTATATTTGAATGCATATGTAACACCCCACACTTTTATGAGTCCAAATTTCGACAAAAATCGAAACTTGAACACGTCCAAACATAGAGCATGTAAATCTAGTACCGGCAAATAAATAAACATGCGCCTAATCAGAGTACAATAAGATAACTCATAGCGGAAACAAAACAGGATAGACTAGTATTAACTCAAGTAACTACCTTATCTAAGTAAGTAACTTTTCCAATACCGAGCATGAGAGAGAACGAGAACCGAAAGCCAGACTTAAACACCTGTAAGAACTCGACCTTCTCTAGAAAACCTGGGAGGTTGTAATGAGGAGGGGGGGTCAGAACAACAAGATTCTAGTGAAAAGAAAATGTGTAACACAAATTACAATACATAGATTTATCTCGTTTGGTTCAACCTAAGATGTATGCCAGCCAAGGTTTAGTAATCCTAGCCTAACCTTGTAAACATTTACGCGTGACCCAAACTACTCTTCCCAAGGTAATATTCCCAAATAAATATAATACCAAGATAGAACATTTACGCTTATACTTATGAAGCCCTTATACCAGAAAATGGTTGGTTATTAAATCGAGAGTGAACCCCTATTTATGGAGTTTCTTTATACATTCACATGTGCATCCTTAGTTATTTAACGCCTCACTATCAAATGATAGTTGGGGTGGATTCTCCCGATCGCTTAAGACCCTTGGAGGACCTGTTGGTCATTTAATATTCCTCGATGATTTGTTCAACGTTAACACAAACTAGAGGGAACTAGCTAAGAGGCCCTACTAGTTAAGGCTTCTGTCATTCACGCATATAAAGTCATACCCTATGTAAGGTGAGAGAGGGTGTTTCGCTTTACCATCTAGTTGACCTTATTTGATAATCTTCTTAGTCGCTTACTACTTCCCATAGGATACGTAGTCATGTCGGAAATTTCTGAATTTCCAGGTTTGGGTAGGCCTCACACACCATTTAGGAGCCCTAAACTGGAAAACCTACTCCTAGGTGGACTCCTTGACCCAAACCACTTAATACCCAAGGAAGCAGACTATACGCGAAGATTATTGAGTTCGTACCCAATTAGTCATTAATGCTTCTCCGATCCTTATGGGAATAAAGTGGGTTATGTAATTGAGTTATTCCCGTTTAGTTTCTCTTCATGGAAATACCATACGCACATGGTTAATTATCATCACGGGTTCCTATGGTTAATAATGCTTCACACCATTAACCTACTAAGCCCAATTCTAACTTTTAATTATAAGTTCTATATTAACTTATATAAATAAGGAAAGTTATATCCTTCTTAACCTAGGATATTTATTTGATTATTTTCCAAATTGGACTCGGTGTTTAAAACAACTATCAAGACCCATTAATCCCCTTTTTACTTTGTCTATTTCTGTTTATATGTTTATTTCCATTTATAACCGTAATGGTCATATTTTCGTAAGGCAACTATTAAATCTTTAGTTACCTTTTATCCTTATTGAGTGTAATTATTGCCACTTATGGACTTAACAATCATAACTCCCTAAGACATTAATTAACAATGGAATATCCTTATTTTATCGCCCAAAAATATCTATTTGTTGTATCCCAACAGACATTTCTAATTTTATTTATTTATTTATTGCCTGTTAGATATATATATATATCTGTGTGTGTGTGTATGTGTGTATGTATGTATTGTTAGGGAATGCAGAATGGATCGTTAAGGCAATACAAATACTAGAGGGGGGTGAATAGTGTTTGAAAATTTAAACAAAATCTAAAACTTATGAGAACTTTGGGATGAATCAAGCACCACAAACACAATCACAGACACAGATTCAAACACAGATGCAAAATAAACAGAAATAAAGATGCAAAAAAGGAAAGAACACATCGGATTTTATACTGGTTCAGATTGCTCTTACATCCAGTTCCGCACAACACTGGATTGCGCAGAGTTTTATTACTATGTCAATCGTCAAGTACACCCTCCTTGATTTCATGGCTACAAGGGATACCACTGATTTCTACTACCCTGATTTCTTGGATACAAGGAAACACCGATTCCTACTTCCGTGATTTTTCAGCTACAAGGGATAACACCGATTTCTACTTCCCGGATTTCTTGGCTACAAGGAAACACTGATTTCTCCTTCCTTTATTTCTCGGCTACAAGGATACCACCGATTCCTCTTTTACTCATCCCAAACATTTACAAACATCCCTAGAACTTCAATAACACTTGATTCAGAGAGAGATGAGAAGAGAGTGTAGAGAGAAGAAGTTTGATCAAAATAGAATTGAATTCGGTAGAGTATAAGTGTAGAAATCATAAAAATGATTAAGAATGATTATATAATGAAAGAGGATGAAAGTGGAGAAGAATATATATCTAAAAATTCGGTTTAACCCCTTTTTATAGTGTGTGAAAGGTTGCAACGTTTCTGAATCGTCTCAAATAGTGAAAAGACACTTACTTTCAAAATTGAAAAAGTGACAGTTATATGTCGACATGGTGTTTTTAAAGTAGAAAATCATATGAAAACATAAATTTAAACTATATAAACATATTTATAAAATTATAAGGTTTTAAACTATATAAATACAAAGTATAAGAATATAAATACATAAAATTTAAGTTTAAAATAAGAATAAGAAAGGAAAAAATATAAAAGATAGAAATAAAATAGAGAGAATTGAGGGTAGAATCAAAAATCAGGATTTGAAAATTAGAATTAGAATTTGATCCTGGAGTGCTATTTAGAGTCTTACACAATCTAGACTCTATAACTATATTAATCTTGAAATCTTGAATTCTTGAAATCTTGAATACTTATGAGTCTTGAAATTTCTCTGATCTTTGAATCTCTATCATCTTTAAAACTGTACATTTTTCAATAATATTTACTATAAATAATTCCTGCATATGTGTGTATATATATTCTATACAAAAAGTGTTAGTATATATTTTATAATCAATGATAATTGAAATAAGGTTGTTGTCATCAAAACTCCATTCTCCAACAATCTCCCCCTTTTTGATGATGACAACCTTAGTTTATAAAATATCATACCTGTATATACCTGTTGATGATGATCCTTCTAATACTCCCCCTGTCTGTAAGAATCCTATAAACTATTCCTATATTATATAATTTCTCCCCCTTTGGCATTATCAAAAAGGAATTCTAAGAGTACTCCCCCTAAAGTGTATAATTTTCTAAATAAAACTTAAGTAACTAACCAATAAAGATACTCCCCCTTAATCTTATATCCATATTTTTATGTTTAGAGAGTTATAATTAATTAAACCATAATCATAAATGACAATTTTGTAAAACATGAATTTGTACAAATACACGAATTTACACAAATATGATTTATCGTAGGAACACATTAAAATGAAAGAACAGGAAAACCCTTAAACACTTAATTTATTTGACAAAGGGAGATTTGTGAATTGGATAATTTGGATAATGGAGACAGACTTCTCCATTCTTTTCAGTCACATTCCCGTTTTCGTTAAATGTGACTTCTCCTACACATTCAATCTTATCATCTTCATCGTAATCTTTTGTTGCATCTCCTGATCCTCCTCCTCCTCCATCATTTCTTCTTTCTCTTCTGGTTCTTCCTCTGGTTCTTCTTCTGGTTTTTCCTCCTCTTCCGTGGCTTGATTATCATCATCGATGATTATTAGATTAGCCTCGTTATCCATTATAAATTTTAAGAGGCTTCTCATTACTTTCCCTTGCGTATTTTTCTCTTGACTCATCCTAATATGGAGTACTTGTATCTCAGCCACCATTTGCAGTATATACTGCATTTTTTCTTCGACTTTGATAACCTTAGATAGCGTAGATCGTTGAAACAGACCTTGGGATGGTCCGGCGTGTGATCGGAGTTGATTTAGGTATTTAGATTAGTGGAGGTCGTTGTATTTTTTAATTTAGAGTTTTTACAAAGAAGAAGAATGAGAATGAAGAAGAAAAGTCGAAATAGAAGGTTTAAATAATTGAAATAACTAACTTTTGTTGGGAATTTAATTTGAAATTTTGGCAGTTATATGTCGACATACCAAACTATGTCGACATACTCTTGTTTTAAATTTTATTTACTATTTTTTATTTCTTATGTTATTAATACAAATTTTAATATATTTAATTATTCTAACTCACTTAATGAACATATGCCTAATTCTCTCCTAAATTTAGTGAATGTTGCTTCATTTAATGGTTTAGTTAATATATCTGCTATTTGTTTATCAGTTTCTATAAATTCAAGTGAAATCTTTTCTGTACTTACATTATCTCTTAGAAAATGATGTCTCACATCGATATGTTTAGCTCTTGAATGATGAGATGGATTTTCAGAAATATTTATAGCGCTTCTATTATCGCAGTATATAGGAGATTTATTTATATTTAAACCAAAATCGTTTAAACTTTGTTGCATATATATTACTTGTGAACAAGCCAAAGCAGCAGAGATATATTCTGCTTCAGTTGTTGACAAAGATACAATATTTTTCTTTTTACTGAACCATGATACAAGGGAATGTCCTAGGAAGTGACATGTTCCACTAGTACTTTTATGATCAGATTTACATCCTGCATAGTCAGCGTCACAATACGAAACTAAATCAAATGAATCATTCTTAGAATAAAGTAATCCAAAATCTGATGTATGCTTTACATACCTCAGAATACATTTTACGGCTTTTAAATGTGTTTCCTTAGGTTGTGATTGGTATCTTGCATAGAGACATAGACTATGCATTATATCTGGTCTACCAGCGGTGATATATAATAAAGATCCTATCATTCCTCTATATAGTTTTTGATCAACGTCTTTTGATGTATCATCTTTACTTAAAGCAATATTAGTTGCCATAGGTGCTGGTCTATCATTTGTTGTTGTTAGATTATATTTATTAATTAAATCTCTTGCATACTTTTCTTGATTAATAAATATTCCATTCGTTAATTGTTGAATTTGTAACTTGAAAAGTAATGATAATTCTCCCATATGGATCATTTCACATTCTTTGGTCGTAATATCTGAAAATTCTTTGTTCATTTTATCATTTGTTGACCCAAAAATTATACCATCAACATATATTTGTACTAGTTCTATATCTTTGTTATTCTTCTTGATAAGCAAAGTATTATCTAATTTCCTATTTCAAAATTTGATTGTAATAAATAATTTAGTAATCTACCATACTAAGCCCTAGAAGTCTGTTTCAATCCATATAACGCTTTCTTCAGCTTATATACATGATTTGGTAAATTTTCATCTTCAAATAGGGGTGGTTGCTCTATATATACGTCTTCTTTGACAAATCCATTTAGAAAAGCACTTTAGACATCCATTTGATATAATTTGAAATTATTATAGTTTGCAAAAGCTAGTAAAATTCTAATCGCCTCTAGTCTTGCTACGGGGGCAAAAGTTTCATCGTAATCTATTCCTTCTTCTTGAGTATAAATTTGTGCTACTAGTCGTGCCTTATTTCTTACTACCTCGCCGTGCTCATTCATTTTATTTTTATAGACCCATTTGGTTCCTATTATTATTTTATTCTCTGGTCTAGGAACAAGTTCCCATACTTTATTCCTAGTAAACTGATTCAATTCTTCTTGCAGAGTAAGTATCCATGAATCATCGGAAGAAGCATCCTTTGGATTTTTGGGTTCAATAGTTGGTATAAATGCAGTATTACTCATATTATTTAATTGATTACGAGTTCTAACAATGGATTCAATATCTCCTAAGACATTTTCTACAGGATGGTCTCTAAGTAATCTAATTCTTTTATTTGGTTGATTGTCTTCATAATTTATTTCATTAATTTCATTTTCACAATCGCCTTCGTTGTTTTGAGTAATACTTTTATAGTTTTCGTTGAAAGACATGTTCAATGTTTCTTCTATAGTGTTGGTTCGAGTATTGAAAACTCTATAAGCCTTGCTTCTTTCTGAATATCCAATAAAATTTCCTTTATCGGATTTTGAATCAAGTTTGTCTAAATTATTTTTTGTATTTAGTGTAAAACATTTACTTCCAAATATTTTAATATATGATACTTTTTGTTTCTTGTTATATAAAAGTTCATATGGTGTTTTATGAGTTAAAGGTCTAATTGAAATTCTATTAATAATATAACAAGATGTTGCAACTGCCTCTGCCTAAAAATTCCTTGGTAAATTACTATCGGATAACATAGTTCTTGCACATTCTTTTATTGTTCTATTCTTACATTCAACTACACCATTTTGTTGAGGTTTTCTTGGAATTGAAAATTTGTGTGTTATTTCCTTTTTATTACAATATTTTTCAAAATTCTCATTTTCAAATTCCTCACCATGATCACTACGTATTATTTTAATATTTAGTGATAATAAATTTTGAATTCTTTTAGAAAAGGTTTTAAACTGATCGAAAGCATCACTTTTATTCTTAAGAAACAAAGTCCAAGTAAATCTAGAAAAGTCATCAACTGTTACATACACATATCTATAATGATTTATTGATTGAACTTGGGATGGACCAAATAAATCCATGTGTATTAACTCTAATGGTTTTGAAGTAGTAATTTCTTCTTTTGATTTAAACGAACTCTTCTTTAATTTTCCTAATTGACAAGCGTCGCATAAATTATTAACTTTAAATTTCATTTTGGGTAATCCTCTGATTGAATCTAATTTAGAAATTCTAGAAATGTGATTGAAATTTGTATGACCGAATCTCTTATGCCAGATCCACGGATCACATGTATTGGCCATAAGCCATAAATTATCGCTAGAGATTTTCATACTTAATATATAGATATTTTTCTTTCTATCTCCTTCGAATATAACTTTTGAATTCCTATCTTCGGTAAAACATTTATTCTTTTCAAATTTTATCTTATAACCCTTATCGCAAAGTTGACTTATACTTAGCAAGCTGTGTTTTAAATTCCTAACTAAAAAAACATCAGAAATAGCAGAAGTTTCTGAATTACCGACATTACCGATTCAAAGAATGTATCCTTTAGAATTATCTCCGAAGTTTAACATTCCATCATCTTCATATTTTAGATTATTGAGTAGTTCTGGATTTCCAATCATATGTCTTGAACATCCACTATCCAGTATCCATTTGCCCTTTTTCATTTCCACCAATTGCTTTCCAGAACTTGAATTTTCAACAGCCATGTAACACACCAGTTTAGAATTTGAATTTCCAAGAGACACCTTTTCAGAATTTAAATTGCCAACGACCACTTTACCCATCTTTTCAACTTTTGAATTTTCAAAAGCCTTAGAACTCATCCTTTTCTGAATTGAACAATATTTCAGTAGATTACATGCCTCTTTAACATTATTATATGCAGACTCTTTCGACATTGATGCAATGCATGAATTGACACTAGTATTAACAGAGATTCCAAACTTTGCCATTATCACCATTTAAAAAAATCAGATTATGAAATTTTGAAAGACCTTGCTCTGATACCAATTGTAGGGAATGCGGAATGGATCATTAAGGTAAAACAAACACTAGACGGGGGAGGGATAGTGTTTGTGAGAATTTAAACAAAATCTAAAACTTATGTGAACTACAGAATGAATCAAACTCCACAAACACAATCACAGACACAGATTCAAACACAGATGCAAAATAAACAGAAATAAAGATGAAGAAAAGGAAAGAACACACTGTATTTTATACTGGTTCGGATTGCTCCTACGTCCAGTCCCACACAACGCTGGATCGCACAGAGTTTTATTACTATATCAATAGTAAAGCACACCCTCCTAGATTACACGGCTACAGGGGATACCACTGATTTCTACTTCCCTGATTTCTCGGGTACAAGGAAACACCAATTCCTAATTCCTTGATTTCTCGGCTACAAGGGATACCACTGATTTCTACTTCCCTGATTTCTCGGCTACAAGGAAAAACCGATTCCTACTTCCTTGATTTATCGGATATAAGGATACCACCGATTCCACTTTTACTCAACCCAAACAATTACAAACAGCCCTAGAACTCTTCAATAGCACTTGATTCAAAGAGAGATGAGAAGAGAGTGTAGAGAGAAGAAGTTTGATCAAAACATAATTGAATTCGGCAGAGTATAAGTGTAGAAATCATATAAATGATTAAGAATGATTATATATTGAAAAAGGATGAAAGTGGAGAAGAAGAATTATTTAAAATTTGGGTTTTTACCCCTTTTTATAGTATGTGAAAGGTTGCAACGTTTCTGAATCATTTCAAATAGTGAAAAGACACTTCCTTTCAAATTTGAAAAAGTGACAGTTATATGTTGACATGGTGTTTTTGTTATGTCGACATACCCTAGTGTATTTTTGAATTTTAAAACATTTTTCAAGTATTTTGATATAAATATAATTTTGGAAATTCTTGAATCAAAATATAGTATTGTAAATTAATATTATAAAGTAGAAAATCATATGATAACATAAATTTAAACTATATAAACATATTTATAAAATTATAAGGTTTTAAACTATATAAATATAAAGTATAAGAATATAAATATATAAAATTTAAGTTTAAAAAACAAGGAGGAATAAGAAAAGAAAAAATAGAAAAGATAGAAAATAAAATAGAGAGAATTGAGGATAGAATTAAAAATCAAAATTTGAAAATTTGAATTTGAATTTGAACCTGAAGTGCTATTTAAAATCTTGCACAATCTAGGCTCTATATCTATATTAATCTTGAACTATTGAATTCTGGAAATCTTGAGTACTCATGAGTCTTGAAATTTCTCTTATCTTTGAATCTCTATCATCTTTAAAACTATACAATCTTCAGTAATATTTTCGTATATAATTCCTGCATATGTGTGTGTGTGTGTGTATATATATATTCTGTACAAAAAGTGCTAGTATATATTTTATGATCAATGATAATTGAAATAAGGTTGTTGTCATCAAAACTCCATTCTCCAACATGTATGTATGTATTTATGCACCAGACCTTCACATTAAGCCGACCACTTGTGGACACTGGATTTATCGGGCGGTTTCGGGCAAATTTCTACCAGAAGCTGAGCTTTACCTCGTACCTAAGTGCGGGTATAAATCTACATATATTTATGCACCAGACCCCTCACATTAAGCCGACCACTTGTGGATGTTGGATTTGCCATGCGGTTCCGAACAGACTTCTACCACAAGCTGAGTTTAACCTCGTGTCTTAGTGTGGTTATTATTTACTTCTCTAATTGGGGTTTACAACATTTGTCCCAACAAATTTTAGAAATTGTAACCATTGGTTTAATTGCCTAATTAAATTTGTTTTCCCCTATCAATGTCGATTACGATTGCTATTTATTTATTTATGGCCCTATTTATAACAATTAATTACACTAATTGCTATAAAGGTCACCACAAATATATTCATTTAATATGGATGACCATTTCATGTATATTTCCATAAAAATGAAAGTCATTAAATTGTTCATTATAATATATATTTACATATATTGTCATTTACTTGGATCAGACGGATAATGTATATACAGATATTTTATATTCGCGTGGTCAATGAAGTAAAAAAATTTTGTTCTTATTTATCGTTAGGTTAATGATTTGGTTTAACCATTTTCCAAACATACCTTTTTGCATTCAATCTTGTTATAATGTTTCAAATCTTACAAAAAAGACCATTAATTACAGTTATTGTAAATTATGCTTGATTGATGAAATAGACATATTTCAAACCACAAGAAATATATTTTTATGTATATTTTGGAACAGTTGATGTAAACTACACACAAATATGTATATTTATACGTACATTTACACAATTTTTCCATATTTCAATCTTTTATCATACTTCTTGTGGGTTTCAAAATAATGTTTTTTGTACAAAAAGAGTAAAATGACATATTTACAACAACTAGGCCAAACCCCCAACTACATTGGACACAATCAGGTTCATAACTTTTAAATCAAAATTAAATAACTCATAAATTAACACTGAAACCAAAGATCTGGAATATAACTACATCTAAATGGTGTTTAATGGGATCGATTTCCAGATTTATAGTGTTTTGCAACAACCACAATATATTTCAAAACAAAATTGTGGGAAATATATATAAACAATTAAATAAGCTTACAAATAAAATTATTCGTAACTATAATTCAATACTTTCAAGTTTTGACTACATTTATAAGCAGATGTAATAGATGTCATTTCAAATTCAACAATATTATAAACAGATCTGATGATATTAGGCATAAACTTTGAGATCTAATTCAAATGAGATAAATATGCTATTATAACTTTGTAAATTTCTCACTCACCTGAAAGCATCCAACTCTGAAATCTATATAACCTTTTAGGCCTACAACTCCCAAATTTTTGCAGATCTATAATTATTCTAAAAAGGGGATACTTTCAGATCTATAAATTTGCAAGAAAAGAAGGGAGAATTTGATGAAGAATAGCTTAGACGTTAATTCTCACCCTTTTCCATTTAAATCTGATAATCCCTTTCAAATCTGAATGATTTATATTTGATTGATTATATATGAATATAAATTTTGATTAAGAAATTGATTTGAAGAGAAAGGGAAATGGCAGAGCTTCGCTGATGCCTATAGACTTGTGTGGAAAAGAATGAGGCTTACCCCTTTATTTATAGGAGTGGAATTGGCCATGAACTGTTAGATTTATTTAAATAAACATCCGTCCATTTATATTATAAAATATAATGAAAATACCTTTCAAATCCTAGCCGTCACTGGGCACTACAGGCTCGAAGCGGTCGACACCCTCCTAGGAGTGGTCGACCGCCCTTCGGCCAAAATGATTAATGAAGGCGGGTCAAAGAAGGAAATATATATAATATTTATTCAATTTATTTATTTCCGTCCGTTTTTCGTATTTCTTCCATAACTTTTTCATACGGACTCCGTTCGCAAAATTCCAAACATGAAAGTTGACTAGAATTCCAAGACAAATGCATCGGTTAAAGTTTCATGGTCAAATTATATCATTTGCAAAAATTCCTACTTTTGAAATCTAATAAATAACTATTATGTTGTCAAAATTCCGGGTTGTTGCATGATATGTAATTACAGTTGTAATTTCTCCCTTTATTAGACCCTATGTCTAACTTTCTTTTCCTATGTGTGTATTCCGAGTTGTTGCATGATACGTAATTACAGTTGTAATTTCTCCCTTTATTAGACCCTATGTCTAACTTTCTTTTCCTATGTGTGCAATTCATCTTTCATTCAGTTTCATTTTTTTTAATTGTTTTTCCATTGTTTTTTATTAGAGCATATACACATCAAGTATTATACTTGGGCCTTTGTCTTTTTTTTAAAAAATAGGTGTAAACTGCCTCGTTAAAAACCTGAACTAGAAATCAACGTGATATCTAGCCAGGGAAAAAGAGTGCGGTGCCTTATTGACATCTCATCAATAAAAAGTACAAAGTACATTACAAGAGGCTAGCAAATCATCAAGTTATAACTGTGTTGCCTACATCCAATTTAACAAGCCACGAAGAAATATAAATGAAGCACAAGAGTAAAAACCCAAGCGGTTGAACACAGATCAACATATACACGTGTAAAATAAAGAAGTGGAAAATAATAACTTGTTGTCTTCTTCAATCCAAAAAGTTGCCGAACTGCAAACTTTCCTAAAAATTGGAAATCAGAGACGCCATCAGGAAACCGCGAATCAGCCCAAATCCAAGCTATCAATTCCCCACCTCCTCTAATCAGCTTCTCTTCTCTTTTATCTAGATTTTCCCAGTAAGTATTTTACATCTAACTCTAGCAAGTTCCATCGTCAAAATTTGTTTGTGTGCTGATTATTGTGAACCCTGTTATTTCTCTCCATCTAGATGTGGTATATCGTCATACTAAGCAGCAATAAGCTGAATCTTATTTGAAATCAGCCGTAGTAAGCTCAGGCGTCAAATGGTCCAATTCATGCTCCAAAAGTAGTGGTTTGGTAAGAGGCAGTCCAATTTTCAACCGATATCTGGCCTAAAGGTACGCCGAATAGCTACACTGAAAAACTGGTGATTTTTGTTTTCATGTTCTTCATTACATAACATGCAAATAGGGTCTATCTCATAACCCCAATTTAACATAACGTCCTTCGTGCTAAGTCGATTGAGACTAGGGGTGGTAATTAAACCCTATCCGATGGACCCGGACCCGACCCGGCGGGTCGGGTTTTGTCAGGTCTAAACTATACATTTCAAATATATGGACCGACCCGACCTTCGGTTCGGGTCTGGTCGGGTCTGTTCGGGTTCGGTTGAATAATAACACTAAGAATACATATATTTCAATGCTTTTAGGTTGGGTCTTTCAAGTCGGGTCTTGTTTGATTGGGTCTTGAGTGTATTTTTCATCACCTAGACCCGACCCGAGACCCATCGGGCTCGGTTCGGGTCGGTTCGGTTCGGGTTTTCGGTTCTCAGTTCTAATTGCCAGCCCTAACTGAGACATGCTTTATACGCAAATATTGGCATTTTTGGGCTGTGAATTTTGTGCCAAATGACTTTGCACCAGTCAAGCTCTGGTTTGTGATCTCTAAATATGTCCCACGCCGAGTGAAATGAAAAACCATTAGGATTACCATTCCATCTCCAGTAGCCCTCTTCCATGTTCGTATGAGTTTTTATTTCCGTAATTTGATTTGAGAGAGTCTCAAGTCTGGTAGTAAGTTAGGATTATAAACCCCATTATCAATAATGTTGTTAACATAAAAAATTTCCCCTCCAAACAAATCAAAACTGTCCATCCAAGAATGTTTACCATAGTATTGTTATTAATCCAAGGGTCAAACCAGAGCAGCGTGTTTTGACCATTGACTACACATCTGTTAATACATTGATGGCTCAAAATTCTATGTCTGAGAATTGTTTTCCACATGCAAGAGCTGTTGTTATCAATCTCCATCACCCAGAAAATTTTTCCTGTACGATGTCTGTTTACCATCCATTTTTTCCACAAGCCACTACCATTTACAAAGTGCCAGAGTAATTTGAGCGCAGCAGCAACTTTAATATCCTTGAAACTTCGCAAACCAACCCCTCCCTCCTCCTTAGGCGAGCAAAGAGTGTCCCATGCAATTTTATGCTTTTTTCTAGACCATATAAAGTTAGCGCATAATCTATTAATTTTGTTAATCGTAGCTTCTGGAATTTGATATGTAAGCATCCAAAACAACACCATAGGTGTGATAACCGTTTTGACTAGTTCAATTTTACCAGCCTTAGAGAGAAGCCTATTCTCCCAACTATCCATCTTCTTTCTTATTCTTTCAATCAAATCCCCATAGTGTAAATAATGAAGGTAATTATGTGACAACGGAACCCCCAAATATTTGATAGGAAGCACTCCTTTCATTTTTAAGACATGTAGACTATGATTTTTATTGCTAACCCCTCTATTGAAAAAACCTTTGACTTCAAATTGTTTATTTTGAGGCCTGCATATTCTTTCAAATTATCCAAAATCTCATTAATAGTCTCCATTCCCTTGGTATTTGATTTACAGAAAATCATTAAGTCGTCCGCATATATGAGATGTGTAATTTTGGGTTCCTCTTTATAAATAGTCTGTAAATTAGTTGCGTATACTGCTTTACACATCATGAGAGAAAAAACTCCATAGCAACACAGAAAATGTACGGCGATAAGCGATCCCCCTGCCTAAGACCTCTGCTGCTAAAAACAAAGCCTTTTGAGCTGCCTTGGGCAAAAATAGAGAAGGTAGGCATTGTAATACAGGCTTTAATGATTTAAATAATCTGTCTAGGAAACCCCAACATCTAAAGCATGTGACAAATAAAATTTCTATTTATCATATCATACGCTTTTTGCAAATCAATCTTAATGCAAATTTTTCCGCTTCCTTTTCTACTAAAAAATGTGATATGTTCATGAGCTAAGAGAATATTTTCAACGATATATCTACCCGGAATAAAAGAAGACTAATTTTCAGAAATCAAATGTTTGAGATAAGGTTTTATCCGATTGCATATGAATTTGAAAATAATTTTATATATAACATTACATCAGGCAATGGGCTATATTTAGAAATTTCTCTAGGATTGTTGACTTTTGGGAGAAGAGTTAAAAAGGTATGACTTATACCCTTTGTGAATTTACTGGTTCTGAATACTTCTTGCACTGCCTCCAAAATTCCTTCTTTAAGAGTGTTCCAGCGGAACTTGTAAATTTTTGCCGTAAAACCATTCGGACCTGGGCTTTTGCCATCAAGGATAGAGAAAGTGCCTTTATGAACTTCATCTAGAGTGATACAAGAATTTAGATGTCTTCTACCTCTTTCATTCACAACAAACCTGCAATCAATATATGGGAAGTTCAAATTTATAGGAAATTCTGTGTTATATATATATCATTGAAATACTGAATAGATTCCCTTTCAAGACTTTCTGCATCGTGTATACGATCCCCATTGGTCATGAACAAGTTGCTCCAATTATTTAAGTGTTTCCTCAAAGAAATTTTGGCATGAAAAAATTTTGTGCACAAATCACCGTATGCGAGCCAATTTATTTTTTCCTTCTGTTTAGCATTCATCATGACAATATTGTTTTTCTTTCTCCATTTGTAATATGTTTCGCTAAGTAATTCATATAAACTATTATCTTTAGGATGCTTGTCGATTTCAGATAATATACCATTGTACTTTCTTTCCAACATTTTAAGCAAGGCACCATCCTTGAAGCTGTTGTAGTTCCAATGCTTCAGATAAAATTTGATCAGCTTAAGGAATTGTTGAAATTTGAAAAGCTTTGACCCCCGAATATTTGAGAAAGCTGTAACATGCATTACAAAATCCATAGTATCCTTATACCCACTTTTTAAGCACCACGAATTAATAAATATGAAAGGTATGTTTCTGTTTCTATGAACATCATTTTTAAATCTAATACAAATGAGTATATGATCACTTAGCGGGTTTGCCATCCCATATGCAGAAGGCTCCGGAAATTTATCGAGAAAAAGATGATTACAAAAAACATTGTCAATCTGAGTAGCCATACCTTTTTTCTCCAAGTATATTCAAACCCTATAATAGAAATATTCATCAATCCTGAAATGGATATGCAGTCTAGCAGCCCAGAAAGATGCCTGAAAGGGACATCAGCTTACCCTTTTTTATCATCACTGGAAAGAACATTGTTGAAATAGCCTAAGACTAGCCAGGGAATATTCACCGCAGTAGATTCTTTAGCAATTTCAGACCATAATTTCTCACGATCTAATAGAAAGTTGCTAGCAATAAATCTACAGCCGAACCCTCCTGTATTAATAGCATTTACGGATATGTGTTGAGTATATTATTTTCAATGTTAGTAGACTAAACAATAGAGTCCCAAAAGATTAAGATACGGCCTTTGCATCCGCATCAACTATTATCATCATATTTCCATTTCTCATGTATGTACATCTTCATTTTCTTAATCATATCATCACTTAGCTTGTTTTCCAATAGGCGTACCACTGAAGGCCCAACTTTGTTTAGGAATTTGAGTGTTTCGAAATGTTTATTCGGAGCATTCAAACCCTTAATGTTCTAAGCTACAATATTCATTTAATCTTACTCTGGCTCCTTGTCGACACTTTAGAAGGAACTTTTAGGCTTATTTTTGAGTTTTTTTTGTTTTCTGATGTTGTCCAATTCTTCCTTGAATTTACTGTTTTCCTCTATGTTATCTGACACATCTGTATCCTTTGCAGAATGGTGTTCATCATTCTCTATGCTAGCCAATTGATATAAAATCCCGTCATCCTTAGATTCTGACCATTCTCCTAACATAATATCCACATTAATGTCCAGATTTGAAGGTTCGACATCCGGTGTGTTATTTTCGTGCATTGCAGAAGTGCCATCCAATTGTGTTGCATTACGCTCTGATGCATGTGGCCTGTGTTCACTACATTGATCCGCACAGTTTGCATGATTAATGTGTATATTAGAATTGCCTGAATTCAATAATGTAGTGCATGTATCTATTACACTGTTTGTATTATTATGTATTGCACTGTTTGTAATTTTTGGATTATCAGTGCGCATATTTGTTTCTGTGTCCATACTCTTTTCAGGACTATTACTCTTTGTATGTTCTTCAGTTTGATTTATCTCACTACCTTGTGTGTTGTTATTTGTGTTATCCATGTATCCCTCCACATTCTCTTCGTTGATGGTGGTGTCATCATTATCTTCCACATCCACGTTAATGATAGGAGCATGTGTTTCATTTTTGTCTGAGCTGTACTCACGTCCATCAATACCACCCGTGTCTACTTCGTTTGTGTTAACTCCACCGACATACCTATCCTTTTGAACCCATACTTCTTTTGTTTTTGTTTTACACTGAAGATTTTTATGTTCAAAAACCCCATAGGTTTTACATTGCAATGGTTTATATAGGTAGTCCACTTTCACTATTAATTCTTCTCCAGTGTGCATAAGCACATCTACTTCGTTTGGAAAATCAGATTTGTCAACCATTTCAATGAGTATTTTTGCAAATGCGACTCTGGCTTCAGCTGCGGTGATTTTATCCATTTTAATTGGTCTTCCTAACACGCTGGCAATGGCACTTAAAGCCTCTTTATTCCATAATTCCAGTTCAAGATTCGATAGTTTAATCCAAAGAGGCATCGTAGACAATAAGTCCTTCTTAAATCTCATGCCTATATTCCATTTTTTTAAATAATGGTTTTATTATTAAACAAATATGGTCCACCTTTCAGTATGTTCTCACAGTCTATATTGTTATCAAATCATATTATAAAAAACTATTCTCTTTCGATGACAGCTGAAAATTAGTAGTTGGCTTCCAAACCTGTTCGATATAATTTTTAAGGTGAAAATGGTATGGTCGAGTTCCATACACGTAAAAGATGATCGAGTTCTGCCATTTTTCCACTGATCTGTGCGCTACTGTAATTGTAATTGATGCCTTCTTCTTGGAATTAATGCTTAAGTCAACATATTCATTTTGTGTTTGTCTAGTCCCTCCTGTTGTGGCATGTATCCATGATTTTGATCTCCCCTCTGCCACATCAGGTCTTCCTTTAACCCAGTCAAATGGAATTTGTCCACTCTTCCTCTTACGTTGAAACTGCAGAGTACCAGAACCAGATCGAGCATACGCTCCGCCCATGTTCTGAGATCAAGGGGACGAACCACTTTATTAGCAGTATTTTGGGGGTCAGAAGATCTCCCGTCTCCCCGCAGTTCAGGTAAGGCAAGATCTGAAGAAACCCAAGTCGGACGTCCTCCCCTGCTGACTTCTACCCAGTCATTCTTGGCTGATGATTCTATTGGCCCGTTGTCTTCCCACGCTGGCTCCTTTCCAGTTATCTGATCCGGAGGTCGACCAATATCGTTATTAGATCTAATTGCATCTGCCATTGATTTCGTAGAAGCCTTTGTCTTTCTATTAATCATACATAGGTCTTTTTCTTTCTATTTCTCATTAATTATTATACTTGGACCTTTGTATTTCTATTATTCATTAAATATTATACTTTATTTTTATCTTTCTATTATTCATCGAGTATTATACTTGTGCCTTTTTGTGGAACCAGTCATATCTAAGTAAGTTGAAAAATTGGTTTCTGCAGTCCGTTTCATACATAGCTCGTTTTCATATTTTTCATTAAAAGTGGGTCTTTGCACGCGATTTTATAATCAGAAGGCGTTCTTTTCTTATATCTGAAGGAAGATAAAAAAATACAGTAGTCGCCCATATTTTGTGCTTGTATTTCTTTCTAGATTTCTTTTTCTTTTCTTGTAATTGCACCCATCACACTTTCAAAGGATTAAATTTTTAATACGAAATCTTCTTGTCTTTTTCAATGGACTAAAATATCGCTTATTTCCAAAAATAAAATTGTGGTTAATTTCATTTTTATTTATTTTACAGATCTATGCAGAGTCGGATAAAATGGTTAATTATAGATTTATTTTACAGATCTATGCCGACTTAAGTGCATATAAATATATAATTTACATTTAAGTCTAACATTTACAAATAAGCCTATTTTTTACGTAACTAACATAGAAATGTCACGGTTTTTAACAAGTTAAGTGAAATGGAAATTTAGTGATATCATGTCATCATATAAAAAGATATATAATTTATCCACTCACCTCAAAAGCATTCCAAATATCCTGATCTGATCCGGACCTCGTCCTAACATCTATATTCTTCCTTTTTGAATTACTTATTAGGGATTACCAATGAAAGATACGGATATATTATATTTTTTGATCAATTTAAAGTGCTTTGTATTTTAAACTAACGAGTAATATTAGATCTAAGATTTTACCTTTTTATTTACAGCTCTTTGATTTAAAAAAGACTAAGACTTCTAGTACTCTACATGTTATTCTCCTTCGATTTAATATGATTCTAAGAATCCTAAATCTAAAATTTATTTTAGAATTTTCAAAGGAGAAGAGAGAATGATAGTTCTCTACTCATTAGAAAATAATAAGTTAAAATTAAATCCCTAAAGATTTATTTATATAGATTCAAACCAGCGCCGACCGACGGATGAAACCCTAAATTACTTAGACAATTTGCAATGGGAGCAGGACATGGTTTTAACCGTGTCACAGTCGACTGTTCCCTCCGGGCGGTCTACAACCACGGTTGGCCAACCTAGGGTGCGTTCAACCCATGCCTCACAAAACACGTTGTTTAAATGCGTGTCATTCAATTTTTTTAATTACATATACATTATATTAAAAAATTATACCATTTTGTTATTAATTTGTTTTAATGACTATTCATTTTTCATTAATTCCTTCCATATATTTTCACACTTTGAAATTTAAATTTCAAATATACTTAGATAATTTAAGTTTTACATATGAATGTACATACATACATTTATATACGTATACATACATACATACATACATACATATACAAATATAGGTATACATATATATAAATCACATATATTTTTATGTATAATTATTTGTTGGTAATGTTATTTTTATTATTTAAGGTTAATCGTGGACTTATCCTGGGCTTTATAGAATTCAATTGTTAATTAATTCGTTAATTAGTTTCATTAATTAAATTCAATAACCCCACCTATTTTCAGTTACATTCTTAATTAACCTCATTAATTAGTTGTTGATTGCATGCTTATTTTCTTATTTGATTTTTGAACGTTGATAATTAATGCACACATTAATTAATTACATTCATCTGTATGCAATTTGTAAGGTTTGAATTTCAAATGTCAATTAATTACCTCTATTGATTGTTCATACAAATTAATTTAAATGTTTATTAATTACCTCTATTAATCCGATTGTTTGCTTGCATATACATATTAATTTGAATGTAAATTTGAGTGATTAACTATTCCATTAATTAATCATATTAGTTATTTTTCTATCTAGAGTTCCTTTCAAATATTTAATTTAAATGTTGACACATGATACAAATCAATCAATGTTTAATTAATTTATTTCCAAATTTAAATACATAACTATTTTCAATCCTAAAACTTCAAACGATGATAACTTCCCCGTTTGAACTCAATCGTAAAATCATAGTCTAATTAACTTTTATAATGTATATACATGTCTTATTAGCTAATATTTTACACAATATAATTCAAAATTTATTATATAAATAACAATAAATTAATTGCATTTTTTTTTAAAATTTCATAGTATCCATCTTAACTATTTAATGTTAGTAATGAAGTATTATATTTATATTTCTTTTATCCACATACACCAAATTACACCATAAAATTAAATTAATTAATTAAATGTTATTTTTATTTGAAAATTGAATTACTTAAGTATGCAAAATTCTAGTACAGTTCATCTTAAACAAATTTAAGATAAGTATATAACTGTAACAATTATGATTACAACCAAATACCAATATACATTTATATAATTAACGTTTTAATTAATTATTATTTGTTCACAAAAGTATTTATATACATAATCAAAAAAGTATTATTTTATTCAAAAAATATTTTTGAGAAAGTGTAAACTTACTTTTTAATCTTTATTAAATTTCATTTATTTTTTAAATTTAACATTTAAATTCTAAATTTGATATAAAATTTTCAAACTTAATACTGATAATTATCCTATGTCCAAAGTCATTTTTGCCTTTTATGATTAGGCTAAACTCTAGAATTACTTTATCCAACATGCCAGACATGTAGCTATAATGGATAAACATTTAATTATCGAACCATATTCCTAGAAAGTATTATTCTATACACCCATCTTGTTGGAATGCGTTATAATTCGGACATAAAGTTACTAATTTAGACTATATATACCATATGTTCTATGGAGAATTAAAATGGTAGATTTCCAAAAAAAAAAAATCTCTATTTAGATCTTAGTAGGCCCATGAAGTCTAATATTTATGAACCAAACAAGCTATTTTTAAATAAAATTATAGTTATTAATTTATTCTAGCATAGTAATTGATTGATTTTAATTCAAAGTAATATTTGTATGTTATAGGTACATTGATGTATACTTTAACCTAACTTTTCGTAAGCATGTTACAACTTGGATTTGGCTAAATGAACTTCCTAGTTATTGAGGTATAAAATTCGAAGAGATGACAGGTTGGCTTGGAAAATAAGTACAGGCAATGATATGAACCTACGATCAAGCGGGTTCACTCAAATGACACTCTAGAACTTGCTAAGTATGGATTGGCACATTTCTTAGGCAGGTGATCGGCATCTATCCCTTCCCATAGGTAGGGGATTAGATCAGAGTTGACCACTAAAGAGATGGGTAACTTATACCGGGTTTACAACTCAACAGAAATCAATAAGTATCCTAAATTTTCACATGGTAAAATGCAAAAAACAACTACAATGATTCGACAAGCATCGAAGAGGACACTTGGAGGGATTATGTCTCTTGTTTCCCCATCACTAGGGATTATTGGCGATCCTCTTATAGGAATCAACATTGTTCCGTGATATTAGGCGCAATTGGGCCCACTTTCGCAGGTGGAATTACCTTTAGTCTTAAAAAAAATTCTTGAGGATTTATAATTGAATCTTTTTTTGGTTTTTACTTATAAATATTAAATCAATTGCTTAAGGAAAGGGATCTTATTTATGGCTCTCTATCTACATCCTTCCATTTAATTTCTTAGATTGAATAATTATAGCTCTAACTATAATATAAGTAAAAGGAAAATTTCTGAGTTGGTGTTGGTTGAAATACGTCGAACCGCTATAAAATCTTCTATGTTCGTTTTACTATAGCTTTTAATTTTTGTTTTATTTAACATCTCTACCATATTTTGTTTGGATTTGACGTCATTTTTGGAATTCAATATTTTATCTATCAAATCCATGTTATTGGATTATTAGTGCTTCCACACAAATTTGGGTGTTGATGTCATTTTTGACTTAACATTTTGATATTTTTCGGCAAAGGAATTTTTGCACCTACTTATTGTAAAATCTTGAAAGGATTAGGAATGGAAAGGAAATCTGCAAGGAGAACAATTACTTAAGGATCTCAACAAGGAGGCAGCGAGGAAGCGTCCTTTGGGGATAACAACCCCTTTATCTACATCCCTAGAGAGGAGTTGCAAATCATGTGGAGGGTAGGCAAGTAAGTGTCGTTGGAGGAGATGTTGCAACACTCCCTCCAAATAATATGGCAAATTGAAGCCATTACAATAGCTAGGAATTCGAACTATGGATCGTGCTAGATCATGCAGACCAACTCATGTTTCTGGCGTAACTAGGGTCGAATTCTAAATAGTGAAGAGTGATTAACACCTATCTCCTCATAAAGATCGACCACAATCCCTAAGGGGCCTAGTGAATATCTCTGATCAACATTGGTTTACTAAAGCTGGACTTTTGGTCGGATTATGGATAGGATTGGATGTGTTGGACATTCGCCACCTAGTGAATGGCTTTGGTCGACATTGGTTGATAGAGTTGAGCCTGAAGAATAAATGCAATTCCCTTCGTCAGAGAGCGACGTGATTGACTTCAACAATCTGGATTAAGCCTTTAGGAAAAGAGAAGAGACCATAAAATAAATGCAAATCCCTTGGTCAGTGAGGAACCTGATGGACTTACGCCACATGGATCAACACCACAATTGAGAAGTCAGGGTGGGAGAATAAAATTAAGTCCCTATTGTTAGACCAAAAAATGGTCCTAACACCCAAATCGTCGTATTTTGAGCATAGGATATGAAGAAATAACTGAAAAATATAGAAAAAGTGAGACAACAAGATTTTTATAGTGGTTCGGCGTTAACGAGCCTACGTCCACTTCATATTTTCTTATTTCATTCATGGATTACAATTACAATGAATATTCTCTCCGAATTCATTGAATTTTTATTGAGGAAGATGATAGTTATTCATGGAGAAGTGTTAGCCATGGCAGCCATGGACAAGAAGATGCCAAAAGTCCCTTGAAAATGCCCTCTGAAGGTGTATTTATAGATGTAGGAAAGCTCCTAGGAGGACTGGTTCATGATGGGGTACGTGGCAGGCGATCCAGAAAAATAGGAGAGCCAGTAGCCTTGAGAATAGGTCAAAACAAGCTGCGTGTAAACAGGTCCAAAGGTCGGATCGCGGTCATAGGTCGGATCGCGGTCATGGGTCGGATCGCTGTCATAGGTCGGATCGCGGTCATAGGTCAGATCGGATCGCGGTCATATGCCAACTTACACCCGTTCACGGAAATGGGCATAACTTTCAAACCGTAAGTCCGATTGAGCCAAACCAAAGCTCAAACTGAAGCTAATTCAAAGGGCTACGAGTATATGGGTGAATAGATCCAAATGAGGTCATTTGATAGGGGTTTCGGGCCAGTTTATACTGATGTTGTGATTTTGACCAAACTGCCTTGTGTCTTCTGACGATGCTTCCAATGCCAGAGAGCGATGTTATCCAGAGATTCCATATGAGACAGCATTTACCCAGAGGTGTGTCAACATGATCTTTGCTTTGGGTAGCCTGGTCACAAAGCAGGCTAACATTTTGCCCCCCAAAGTACATCTTATCGAGGATGAGATGTGCTTTGAATATGTTGAGCTAAATCTTTCTAGAATATCATTTGTCCTTGAGAAGGCTTTATCCAATTGTTGCGTTGCTTCCATTGGAGCTAATCAGGCTAAGTTCTATGAGAGGAGTATTCGAGACGATCAAGAAATTGTTTAAACCTTGTCAAATCAAAAGATCTAATTCATCCGTCAGAAGTCATGCTAAATTGTCGGCTCTCGAGCGTGATCCTACACGCATAGGTCGTCGCCAAACAACATCATCACTCTATGCAAGCCAAGCGCGTGGTAGGGTTGGACTTTCTTTTACATATGAGTCAATAAATGAAGTAGCCACCCAAATCATGGGGCGATGTAAGAATCTTTGGGCTCTGAGCTAATAACTGGACTGTTGGGATAAAGCACATCAGAATCAACATACGAATTTGTCATTTGTACTCAAGATTGGACTAGCCTGATATCTTGATATTGATTCAGGATCTTAAAATCGCATTGAATCGTAATAGTAGGGAATCTGAAGGCCATGATCACTCTGGATCGTGGTCAAAGGAATCCGCGATTGCTCTGGATTGCTTCGCAATTCAATAATCATATGTAAATCAGTAAGAGACGTAGTTGATACCATGTGAACTAGTGCTCGTGCGATCGTCACTATCATAAGGCAGTGGAGGAATTTGTCACACCTTCCATCCAGTGTAGCAGCGATTTAAACCTTTGAAGTCACACTTGACCCGTAAACTGACTCGTTTGAACGGGCAAGATGCATTCTGTCACATTCTGAAGATATAGTGTATACATTTCCGGTCATGTGCCAGGCCAGGGTCATATTCAATGCCAGCTTGCGAATTGGCATTCATGCTATGAGGGCCACTGGAGGACAAGCGAAGTTAATGCTTATGCCCCAAGCGTCGGTGGGGGTGAGCTAAGTTAATGGGGCATATGGTCTTTAAGCTCTTATACTCTCTGCAGTTGATTCAGGCCGTAGCAGAGTTGCAAGTTCAGCTATTCTAGTTGACCCAAGTTGTCATGTGCTCTTCTTGAGTCAGCAAGAGTTCGAGTTGTACATGCGAATGGTCGAATCACATTTTCTTTGATATCATCCCTTCCCTTTAGTCAGAAGGCAGGAATTTACCCATTTGGTGTTAGCTAACATTAGCACTCTTATTGGATCAATCACGGGGATAAATAGGCTCGTCAAAGATGTAAGCGGATTAGTCGAGCCCCTCCGCTCATACTTCAAGATAATCCAAAATGGTCTTCATAGTCTTGTTGAATCTCTTTGTCATGATCGGTTCAATTGAGCCTGACAAACAATATCGTGGGCCCGATAAGTGATATAGATTCTCTTTAGAACTGCACATTCTAATCATTCATTTCCAAGGTTTTTTCTTTATCCTTATCAGTTTGGGAGTTGGATGATGCTCCATTCTTTATCATAAAAGCATTGAGATTTTCTATCTCGACATTAACACCTTCTTGTCATAGAAGTATGTCCACCTCAGGGTTGAATTCATCAAATCTTCTAAGCAACTCTCGTTAGAGAGAAAATTTAAAGTATAGGGGAATAACAGGGGATCCTGACGTACCATGTGTAAGGGCTGACTGTCGTTGTCCATATCATCTTGAGAAGTGCCGCCTCTCGAGAGGCGCTGAATCAAACTGGCGAGCTGGTTGCCATCAAAGAATTGCTGCATATCGTCAATATCATGACTGGTGCCCCCAGCACTGAATCTGTGATCACGAATGGGGTCTTTTGCCGATTTATTGCTTGGAGCTGAGTATGGAATATCGCTCGAATATCCATTCGGGTTGGAGCTAAAGCTGGTCGTGCATGACCTGAGTTTGTTACCATTTTTGCATTTTCATCTAGGATGTTGCAAGTAGCTGTTCCACTGCCCATGTTTCCATCTGCGATGTTCTGAATCGAAACCGCATGTTGCGCGCCTGCTGATTGGTTTGTGTTCAACCCAAGCTGATGGTTGATATCTGACTGTGCCAAGTTCGTCACTGCCTGAACTTCAATTTTATCATTTCCAGCGAATTGATGATTGTTGCTCGGCCTTCCAGTTCATTCCTGAAATAGGTGAAGGTCGGCCTCGGGCTTCTTGAATCTACATGAGCATTAGCCGTCAATCAGGCTTTTGTCATTCGGCTGGGAACGGAGGCATCGAGTAATTGAACTATGCTGCTCAAGGCTCATATCATGTGCCCCCTATCCACAGGGGGTTTTGTTGAGCAGTACACTTCAAATTCATGTCTTCTCTGGATTCATGTTCACTTCTCGCATCAAGAGCCAGAGTTGAGTGCAAAAATGAATTGTTGGTATTCAGCCCATGCTAAGCCCTAGTCTCCCATCCAAGCTCCGAGGACAGAAATCAAGCGGTGAAGGGTCAGATTGTAGTCGCCTCGAGTGCTCCCGTTTGCTCTTTGCATCAAGGGAAAGGTCGGGGACGAAATGGTTGCATCATGTTCAATTATTACGTGGGATATATCCAACCTTATCCGAGCTTCCCATTCTGGAAGTAAGTTGGGATCAGTAGATGGACGTTCTCTTTGCATCTGCTTTCTGGTCTTCAAGGGGCTTGCATCATCCTTCTGGACGCGACCCTTTGTTCGTTTTCCATTAGCATGTTGCCATCATTGCGAGTGAGGCCCTCGCGTTCTTGACTAGTTATCTTTTGTAAACCTACGTTTACTAATAAAAAAATTGTTCCTTTCGCATTATCTTGTACCTGCGAATGGGCAAATAAGTCATGAAGCGTTATAAGTAGTCAATGCAATTATAAATGAAAATGCACTAAAATAGTATGTGTGTATAGGTATGCTCCCAATCAATCATTAACTTAGTGCCTGGCCAGGACTTTGTTGAGGATTGATTAGGATCTTAACTGTTTTGCCCCCATGTCCGGACATGGAGGATCCGGGCTCGGAGTTCAGTCAGTCCCCCGACACTCTGGCAGGGTAGGAGCCCTTGTGGCGCTAAGTCTCTAGCGCCTTTATACTCTCTCTGAAGTTCGAACTCAGTTTTCAATCTGCTCCCCAATCCTTCAGCGGGGTAGGAGTTCTAGCTTGTTTCATGATATGCTCAACGATCCTTCAGCGGAGCAGAAATTATAGGGGGTGCTGAGTCTCCCGCACCTTTCTCAGCGCTTAATCATAGACGCTTTTATACTCTCCTGGCGGTCACTAAGGTTAGAGTTCGAACTCAGCTGTTCTGTCGCTCCCTGATCCTTTAGCGGGGTAAGAGTTCTTTCTCAGCGCGCAATCATGGACGCTTTTATACTCTCTTGGCAGTCGCCGAGGTTAGAGTTCGAGCTCAGCAGTTCCTTTGCTCCCCGACCCTTCAGCGGGGTAGGAGCTCTTTCTCAGCGCTCAATCGGAGACGCTTTTATACTCTACTAGCTTTCGCCGAGGTTAGAGTTCGAACTCAGCTGTTCTGTCGCTCCCCGATCCTTCAGCGGGGTAAGAGTTCTTTCTCAGCGCTCAATCGGAAACGCTTTTATACTCTCCTGACATTCGTCGAGGTTAGAGTGCTGTCAAGGCGGCTCTTATCATGGTGCACCTTCGAGCCTTACGGACATCATCTTTGCGTCCTTTATACTCTCTCTCGAATCATGAGAGTTAGAGCCACGGACCGAGCGGTCTTCAATCATGCATTTCCCATCAAACTCATCCTAGATTTATATTTTAATCCAAGCTCTGAGGATTAAGGTCAGTCAGACAAACAGTTGGAAAACGTTTGCCAAGGCTTTGCGTTCCTCCGAACAGTCTTTGGGAGGATTGGTTGGCACCAAACTTTGTGTACCTGCGTCATTCATATTGCACGAGTTAGTCATGTCAATAACTCGGAAAGCATGTGAAAGTAAATTGCATGATTGAAAAGTGAGCATATCAAGGGGCAGTGTTGCCTCCTTTATTTGAATTCATGTAATCTAGTGGCGTCGAGCATAGGATCGAGCCATGTAGGCGGTCACACCGCGTTCGTCTGGAGTCGGACTACGACTTTGCGATTCAATGATTCATATATAATTGTCTTGTGGTCTGCCACGTGTGAGCCAAGGATTGGATGGTCATCCCGGATCCACCTTGAGCTAAACAGCATTCTTTAGACGAAGAGCGTGGCTTTGTAAACGAGCAGTTCAGTCGAGCTCGTTATAGTATTGCTCTATGGCTCTATATGCGGGTGTTACAAGTTTGATCGGTAGCAAATCCTGGATACCTACACCATCCACATATTAATTCATCTGAGTTAATTACATCAATAGCTCATAAATCATGCAAATATAAGAGTCATGGTTATAGAATAATCCTGTTAAAGGAATGAGTATCATTCTGAGTGAAAAATGGCGTTGCATATTCATTGCAGGTCCATTTTGCTTCGCCCTATCTCTGCCAATAAAGGGCTGCCAAAGTCCTTTAGTTGATGAGGGGTATCTTTTCAGATTATCATGGGGGCGGCAGTCCTAAAAAATGAATAGACCTTGGTCGGGGTCTTGAGAAGGCAAAGGCGGCTAGGTAGGTACTATAAGCGAGTGATGAGGTCGCATCTCCTTCAAATCGTCTTTTTGCCCCCGTGCTAAGGGTAAGGATAGAGTGTCAGGAAGTCATGACTGGATTGCTAATGGTAGCACATCTTTGCATTGGTGTTAGGTTGTAAATTAGCATGAGAACAATGGATTCATGCTTATAGAAATTTTTTGCACTTTCCATGCTAGGAAATAGGATATTACTGCTGGTGGGATAATCATATCACATAAATTTGCTGATATACCCTCGATCCCATATCGGGGACAAGGGTTGGTGCGCCGACAATCAACCAACATTCATGCGTAAGCGTTCTAGATCTTCAACTTGCTAACTTTCAGGCAAGACTAAGTCAATTGGCCAGGCAAATTCTTGATGTATCAACTTTGAATTAGATGATGTAATCTCGAGCAATTTATGCTCAAATCTATAGTTGCCCCAGCCTTAGGGGAGTGAGTCACTTGGCAGATAATCGATGAAAAGAGTGGAAGTATTAGTCTTCACTTTCTAACTTCAGAACACCGTTCACCAGAAGTTTCATTCATGTACATCTCCCATCTAATGGGTGGCTGACTGGTGATTTGGTCGAATCATTCAGGGCGGTGAATTCGGCAATTGCACTCGTTGGTGTTTGTTTTGGGACAACCTTCCAAGAGAAATAGGCAATGTCGAATTGCATGTCATATCTCGAGGCATAAAGAACGATTGCACGCCTTTCACTTCACCTTGTTAGATGCATTCTGTGCTGTAGGAAGTTTATCATGGAGTTAACCATGCCTCTCTTCCGGGTTTGGTCTCCAACGTTGGATCAACTTCCATTTTATCAATAGTTGTATTTCATAGTGTCTTGATGGGGATCATTTCTATCTTTTCTAGATTGTTGGACCCTTCTAACTTGGTCAGATTATCCACCTTCTGATCTTCTGCTCGCAGGACATGAGATATGTTGTAACGTTCTAATACATCCAACAACCCTTCTTCCGGTTCTAGGTAAGCTGCGAGTGGTGGTTCCTTCGTCTGGAATTCCTTTCGAGCCTGGTGAACAACAATGTGAAAGTCAGAAAATATGTTCAATGCCACTATTCCCAACTCCTTAGCGAGTTTCAATTCGATAATCAGGGTATCGTCTTCAGAGCCGTTGTCAGTAGCGGAGAATTTCAACCGCAAGGCATAGTAAATTGACCGCCCTTCAGGGGTTATTAATAAAACACCGGCGTCGGACAGTCAATCATTCTTTGCACCGTTTGATTACATCTTCCAGGTGCATCTTCTACATCTGCCACATCCTCTTCGGGAGTGGTACATTCAGCGATGTAGTTGGTTAATGCTTGCCTTCGTATGGACTTCTTTAGGAGGGAGTTGAGATCAAACTGCTTTAGCTCTATGTTCCGATCAAGCAATTTTCCAGATGCCTCAGGTCGTTGCAGGACCTGTCGTAGCAGTTAGTGAGGGTGCATACCATCGGCTGAACTTGGAAGTAATGGGGGAGCTTTCTTAGAGCAATCAGCAAGCTGTAGACGAGTTTTTCAATCTTTGGGTATACCACGACTACTTTCTTGCTCACATTATTGACTAGTTTCCAGACCTTATCCTCCTTACACACAAGTGGTGCCAATTTTCATGCCAAGCTTCAGACGCCTTTAATTCTTTGTTGTTCATGGCTAACTATGAGGCCTTTAGGTTCATTCCGGATATTGAACATCTCTGTCAGATTCGAAACGTGGTAGGTTGACCGCTCGGACTCCATAAGACTATCACCTACATGGACTTCCATGGGCCTTGCACTTTGGTTGTAGACCATATAATTCAGTAAGCACTGGTAAGTTGCCTCGGCATCCTTCGGTCCGAATGCCAATTCCATATAACTGTACAGTTCGAGGTCAATGATAAAACATGTTTATTCATGATTAGGCACATGCATAAGAATTTGGTTGTAAGCTGCGCACACGTCCATGAGAGGGATACATTCATGTCTAGTCATTGAAACCACAAGCTGATCAATTCTGATTGACGGGAAGCTTCCTTTTGGGCGAACTTTGTTCAAATCTAAGTAATCAATGCGTGTGCGCCATTTTCAATTAGCGTTCTTGACAAGGACGGGATTTGATATCCAAGCGGGATGTGTGGCACATCATATAAAACCATTGTCTCTCAACATTCCGACTTCCTCTTTCATGGTAGATGCTTTCCCTGAATCGAGCATACGTCTTGTTTGCTTGGTGAGAACACACTTCAGGTTTATTCTCAACAAATGACTCATAAACTATGGTAAAATCCTGCGGATATTAGCATAGGTCCAAGCGAACACATCCAGGTTCGCCTGTAGAAAGCATGTCCGTTCCTTCGTTCGGAAGAGTTCTAAATGAGATCCGATTTCAAGACCTTAGTCAGGTCGACGTCACCAATCGGAACACGTGTAGTTGCATCATTAGATGTCACCCTTCTGCATCCCGAATGATGATCCTTGCTGGGATCTAGATCTTCAGACAGATCCTTGGGCAATTCCCTTTGTGATGCTCCCAATATTCGCAATATTGATACCTCCTTCACACTCCATTTCATCTAGAGGGGAAGCATCTTTGGGTTTCACGCCATCTTTGTTGCGTAGCATGGTCCATCCAGCTGCGTAGTCGGCTTCTCCAGTAACTTGGTCACCATAGACCATTCCCGCTCCATCTTCGGTTGGCATATTTAGCAATAGGCTCTAGGGTGCAATGTAGGCTCTGAATTCTGTTGGAGCTGGTCTGTCTGAATCTTGATCAGATGAGCTTGAACATGATAGCATAGCTTGTGAGGCTTCAAGTAAGGTTCGTATATCCTATCACAACTGTTGTATGAAGTGGAGAGCTAATGGTTGATTCATATTTGCGTTGATCTCGAGCTCTCGTCTCTTGACCAAGGTCATATAGTGGCTGGTAAGCAGTCAATGTTGCTATCATCCGGGCAAGGATCCCTAGGTCCAATCATGGTTTGCAGTGATTCAACTGGTATCTGACTCTGGGCACCAAAGCGTGTTGATCCAAACCTTATTCGATGGCAATCAATCTTTGTTGTTGGTTATCCCATTATTGAGAATCATGGTCATTGGGATCTTCTGAGTCATCTGCAGAATAGTATCCGGATTGTTCTATGTCAATGTCATCTGATATCCCGACCGTTGGATAAGTTTAAGTCACGTAAACTAGGTGATCACTACTTGTTCAGGAACATCATCGGTTGCATTGGGGAGATCTTTACACCATCGGAGCTCTGGAAGAGGAGGCTGTTATGAGACCATCATTATTTTGTATACTGCCATAGCCAGCGTGTCGAATCTTTTCAACAACTCCTCACATTCAATAACATCGGTAGATAGAGGTCATGGCTTCTGGAGGAATTCTAATCGTTGCCATTCCGTTGTCAAATTCTTTGACAATCCGTTTATTCTTCATTGACAAGCTTTGATGAATGCTATTGGCCAACATGTATGTTGAGCTGAAGATGAGCCATGCTCCGAGCCGAAGGCGAGGCCGTCAGCGGGTCCGGGCGCAGCGCCGGCGGGGGTCCGCACGATTTTTTCGATTTTGGAATATGGAGCCTTTTCTGATATGATCTGAAAATTGTATTTTTTCCAAAAATTGTCACTTTTTTGGATCGGGTCGTGACCCTTGTTCGTCGTCATTTTTCCGGGTCGCGGTTCGCTACTGTCCTACGGTTCGTGGTCCAGCTTGGCTATCGGGATACTCCAACCTTCCAGCTTCGGATCGGTTCGTGGTCTTCTCCAGTTCGTGGATATGTTCGCAACAATTGCTCCAGGTCGGGTCGTGGAAGTATCACCGGGTCGGATCGCGACTTCCTTGCTCGGTCGGGTCGTGGGTTCATCTTTAGATCGGATCGTGGTCTCCCCGCGATCCGCGATCCCCTCGACCTGCTCCAGCACATTTTCTTTATTATCCTCATTTGGTCGTGAAGCTTGTGAACCCTTAGCTTTTTTTCGAAGGTATGAAGCTCTGATTTTCTGAAATCAACGAAATATTCAAAAATGGTAGAAACGCGGACTGTTTTCTTCGAACTTTCAAATCCAAATAATGAATAGCAATCCGATAGGCTGAGAATTCAATTCTCACTGAAAGCACCAAAATGTTAGACCAAAAAATGGTCCTAACACCCAAATCGTCGTATTTTGAGCATAGGATATGAAGAAATAACTGAAAAATATAGAAAAAGTGAGACAACAAGATTTTTATAGTGGTTCGGCGTTAACGAGCCTACGTCCACTTCATATTTTCTCATTTCATTCATGGATTACAATTACAATGAATATTCTCTCCGAATTCATTGAATTTTTTTTGAGGAAGATGATAGTTATTCATGGAGAAGTGTTAGTCATGGCAGCCATGGACAAGAAGATGCCAAAAGTCTCTTGAAAATGCCCTCTGAAGGTGTATTTATAGTTGTAGGAAAGCTCCTAGGAGGACTGGTTCGTGATGGGGTACGTGGCAGGCGATCCAGAAAAATAGGAGAGCCAATAGCCTTGAGAATAGGTCAAAACAAGCTGCGTGTGAACAGGTCCAAAGGTCGGATCGCGGTCATAGGTTGGATCGCGGTCATGGGTCGGATCACTGTCATGGGTCGGATCGCGGTCATAGGTCGGATCGCGGTCATGGGTCGGATCGGATCGCGGTCATATGTCAGCTTACACTCGTTCACGGAAATGGGCGTAACTTTCAAACCGTAAGTCCAATTGAGCCAAACCAAAGCTCAAACTGAAGCTAATTCAAAGGGCTACGAGTATATGAAGTGAATAGATCCAAATGAGGTCATTTGATAGGGGTTTCGGGCTAGTTTATACTGATGTTGTGATTTTGACCAAACTGCCTTGTGTCTTCTGACGATGCTTCCAATGCCAGAGAGCGATGTTATCCAGAGATTCCATATGAGACAGCATTTACCCAGAGGTGTGTCAACATGATCTTTGCTTTGGGTAGCCTGGTCACAAAGCAGGCTAACACCTATGTAAGAAAGTGATACGATGGGCTTGTATTGTAATGACTGACATACACCTCCAATACCTAAAATAGTGCCCTATCCGGGTGTTTGGCCGAAATGAGGCGATTATCAAGCTTTAGAGTAAAAGAAAAGAAACCCAAAAATGTGTTATATCTCATAGCACACTAAATAAAGTATAAATATTGCCGATATAAAGCAGGCTAGACAGTGAACAACTGATAATGAATCATAATCGTCGAAGTAATTGATTCATACAACCATAATCAAACAAGTTATGATCTTCGCAAAAATGGCCTCCTGAAAAAAGATTTTTTTTTTTGCTTTATTAATATCCCTCACGTATCTTGTCTTCACATCCTTCTTTCTGCCGTCATCGCCTAGCTTCGTCAGCGTCCTCCTTTCTACACACACTATTTTCTTCTAGATGCGGGAAAAAAGAAATGGAAACCAAGGTTCGTGAATAGCTTCACTAGATCTGTCAAGATCTACTTTGACCCAACCAAATATGATATTTTTGGGAAATAAATTCTCGTTGCCCCAATTTCTCCTACGTCGATGCTTTGGCCAGAGAAATAACAATTGTGCCTACGTTGTCGAAATGGGGTATAGTGATTTAATAGATACTTCTTTGTCTTCCTTGCTCGCTGCTGATCAGGTTGTTTGTTGGTCTAAAGAGTATACTGTATCGTAGATTCCTTCTGCAGCTGAGCTGAATGAAACATGTAAAGTAGATGAAACTCTCATTGATGTTGTTATCGTTGGTCAGTCGGAAAACGAGAAATAATCGTTTTTGAAAAACTATGAAGAGGTTCTAATGTGGACATATGAATTGTGTCTGGCCTTCTCCAAGATTATAGTGATATGCTTTCCAATCCTATTCTAAAATACACACAAACTGCTCGGGCAAATGTTGCTATGAAATCTGCAAAATCTACCTCCGATAATGATGATGCAGTGGCATATAAATCTATATCTAATCTTGCAAATGAGAATGAGTGCACTCTGAATGTAGCCCTTGTTGTGCCCAGCGTTAGGCCAGCTTTGATTGTGTTTACAGGTGCTGGTTCTAAAACAATCAAACGGACATCACTATTCGAGAGCACGCCATGAAACATGGGCACTTATATGCATCGACTATTTTAGCACACTATAACTGATAGAATAAGTGCCCTTCCATTGGAGATAATTAATGCTAGAGCTGAATTTTTCGCTAATTGCTTGGTCGGGTTTTTCCTGGATACTTCGCCTCCATAGAAGATTGTCAAAAAGCAATGCGAAAAGGTGTGGAAACTTTATGGTATCCTACAAATTTGATTGGAACGTCCGATGTTATTCATGGAGTTTTCTCTCCCGAAGGAGCGTCTTCGAATCCTTAGTGTCGGGCCTATCATTATTAGAGGGAAATCTTTTATTATTACTCCGGGGAGTCCGACAGTTGATTAAGCTTGGGAACAAGTTCTCTATTTACCGGTATGAACATACTTCTCGCGTATCCCTCAGCCTTGTAATCGCTTATCCGGAGACGACAAAGGTTAGAAAAGCTGATGATTATGTTGCATAGGTTCGAGTACATTATGGATGGACGCCTAATATATGTATTACATGTCGTTTCTTTGGTCATCTACACACTTCCTATTTTTGTAAGCCCACCGTAACAATTCCACTTCGAGTTCCCCTTGCAGATTGTATTCCTCTGCCTCAACCTCATGTTGTTAAGTAGGTAGCGAAAGCCCATCAGTCTACTGCTACCAATACTATTTAACCTAGTGCCTCGGGAGATTTCTCTTATAGTTGATGATAATTTGGATGCATGTGATGAATATCTACTGGAAAATGAAGATGCTTCTTCTGAGAAGGAATCAGATACAGATTGTATCTTTCAGCACTCGGATGAGCTCTCATGGGTCTACGATATTTTGGAGATTAGATATGATCCTATTGAAACTATGTATTACAAATTTGCCACTGACACTGAGGACGATTACAAAAGATTGATATATCAGGTAGTGGGAGATGATTTTGAGCTCATTGAGGTGGGTGAGCTAGATGAGATGAATAGGTCTCTTTTACTTGATTCCACTTGGGATCGAGAGTACGAGTTTCGTAGTCCTAAACCGTGATTTGTACTTGACCTTATTGTACCCTTTTATGAGTATGCCAATGTTATAGGTAGTGCTGACTCTAGTAGTTCTTCCTTTGTTGGGGATTAGCTGTTGTTTTTATACTATTTGGACCACTATGCTTCACCCCTATATTTATTTATTTCTGTTTCATGGCACGTCAATCAGCCTTGTAACAGGTAGACAAATTGTCTAACTCTATATTTCATGTATTCATTATTTGTTATAATGAAAGTGGTTGTGGCCACTATAAAAACCGGCTTAGCTCTACTAAAAAATATAGTAAAGTCATATAAGTAATAACAACACAAATGGAACCATCTCTAGGATAAAAAGTACTATCGAGCCTTATAGCACTAACAAGCAAAAACAATAAAGTATACATAAGTAATACATGAAATATTCCCATTCTCACTTACTAAAAAATACTCGTGTTCACTCCAACTTGTTATAATTTACTCATTTAAGAGTACCTAGAATAATAATAAGAAGAAATGCATAAAACCCTATGTCAGTTAACAGTCTAGTGTGATTGAAAGTAATCTTAAATACTAAAGTAAGATAGAAAAATAAGGGTGGTAAACCATACCTGACCTATCCCTCAATCCATAAGTTCAACCCATGATAATATATACTCCTCGAGGATTGTAATGTCAAAGATGTGATGGATGTCTAAATAGTAAGGTGATAGTAAACAAGAAAACATAACATCCATTGTCTATCTAGACGTTTACTCATTCAGTGCACTAGATATACAATAAGGCTTGGTTTTCACATACTCGAATCCATGCCACTCAGTACAGTAGAAACAAAGTGGTATTAGACGTATGCAACCCAGGTAAGGCGTCGGACTTGGTCCAAGTGTACGTTCTACGTATATTAAACTCGGAAACAATCTCTCAGGCTTAGAGATAAAAACTCGTACTTGGTCCAAACGAACACCACACGCATACCCCCAATTTCCCGAGTAGCCATCAAAACCATGCATATAAATAATATCTTTGTACGTACTATCCACAACTGAGACTTTCCTAGGAACACCCTTATAGTTCTCGAATTGGTGTCCTTTTGGTTGGGACAAAGAGTAGCCAACTTATTGATGTCAAGCCAAACTAATCGTTCCAAACTCTCCTTAGTAGCTTCACTTTTGACTAGTCGCCACAGTTCTACATCTTCGAACTTAGCTACTCGTATTTAGAGTCGTTCTTTATAGAGTTGAATCGCCATTAAGCCAAGCTACCATAGGACCTTCATGCCATGTTTGACGTATTTAATGACGTAGTTGAACCTCAATGAACCACTCTAACTCAAGAACTTTTACCGATTTGATCCCGCCTCATGAATTTGTGTTGATCTGATCCCTACGCCTGAATTTGTGCCGCTTCGACCCCCCTTGAAAATTTGTGCCAACCTAATCCCTCTTCAAGAATTTGTGTTGATATGATCCTTTCCTTAGTCTAAGATCCATCTGAATGCATTACTGATATGTTCACTTACGTAGTCGAAGATCCATATGGACGGCATTACCAATTTGATCCTTATCTTAATATAAGATCCATTTGAGTGGCAATATCAACCCGATCCCTATGTTAGTCTAATATCCATTTTAATGAATATATTAATTCGATCACTGCCTTAAGAATATATGTTGATCCCCTTCTTTGAATATATATCAAGTGTTATAACTTGGGAATATGAACTCCAAACGACTTGATACTTAGTGACTTATCTTATAAGGTTTTCCTTGTTGAAGTGATTAGCTTGGATAGGTAGAAAACTCTTGCTAAATACCCACCTTCTATCTCCCAATAACAATTTCACCATTCAATGGTGTTTGGACTCATTCGTGCATGTTTACAGTAAATACCTAACATAAGAAACACACTCAAATAAGTACTTAGTCTGTCTAAGATAATTTAAAACTTAAATCTAATGAAAAAGTCGTTATGTTTGTATATGATTATCTATGAATCCCTAAATTCCCAATTTTGTAAGCTTGATCCAAATCAACCCAAGCTTACATATGTATGATAATATGATTAAAGATGATTTATAAGCATTTTTTTAGAGAATTTCAAAAAGTAGGTTAGGGACTAGTTTTCCCTAATTAGTAAGTGAGAGAACTAACTGCTCATCTTAATCCAATCTCTTCCCCGTATCTTCTATGAATAGCAATTTTCGTTGATCCTTAGGCGATTGCAGCAGCTTTATGCTTAAGTTTGATTTACACAGATCTTCTCTTAATGACGTAATTAGGCTAATTAAAGTAAGAGTTTATAAAGGTTTAGAGGCAGAAGGCGACTATTGGAGAAGATGAACTATTGATGGAAGCTATGAAATAACTACTGGGATGTCCTATCAGCTCTTACAACCCACATGTGCTCTAATCGTGAAATGGGCTTTGGACCTATTTCACTAATGGCTTTAATCATACATTTAAGCTTCCCAAACTTTTTAAGCCTTAAGACAACCATAAATCTCAAGCAGTAAGGCCATTTGTTAATATGAACACTCCAAGGTAAGGGAAATCATTACCTAGACCCAGTGGACATGGTTCAAGGCACTAATTCCTTTCAATCAAAATTTATGGATGAAGCAGGATTCATTACGGGTAAAATGTTCTTAGAAAAACTTGACAAACGTCCTGAAGGAGAGATCACCATAATAGTCATATCCCAAAATTATAAAATCATGCAACCTCATGTTAAAAATAATATAAACAACCTACAATCCTTTTGTATGTAGAGTATGGGTCATTACATTCTCCTTTTTAGGAATTTAACCCCTAAAATACCTTAACAAGTTCATTAGGTCATCCTACATGCCCATCAGCCATATTTAAATCCATACAATCAATATATTCAAACGTGCACACCTGGAAATTAGAATAAAATAAGGAAATATAAGCCTTTTCTAGCATGTAAGATACCGCACAAGGGTACATTATTGATATCATAAATGAAAAGAAGAAGTAATAAACAAAAAGTCTTACGAAGCAAAGAGTTTTCGATATGATGTCCTCATGCCCTCGTTGATCCCCTAAGTGCAACCACCCTCACATTCAGCCTATTGGAAACATTATTAGCTTCATTGTCTTCATTCTAAGATGTTTCGTATCATGTGCGATAATATGAATAAGCTCACGAGTCTCTAGAGCCACTAGTTCTTCCTTGAATGATGTAACTGATTCGGTGTGATGATTACATTTAAGCCATGCATAAACTTTCTTAAGTGAGAAACGTAGAACACATTGTGCACTTTAGCCACCTTATGAGGTTATTCAACTTTGTATGCTAAGCTCCAATCTTTCCAACAACAAAAGTATAAATAAATCTTGGTCCTAACTTTTCCTTCTTACCAAACCAAATCTCATCTCCCAATGGAGAAATCTCAACAAATACTAAGTCTCCAACAAAGAATTTCAAATCTCTATGTTTCCTATCAGTGTAACTTTTCTGCATATCGTGAAAATCATTCATCTGTAGCTCGTTGATTTCAATATTATCTAAGGTCTCTATATCCATATTTGGCCCAAGTATCAAATTTTCCCCCACTCCTTACCAACGTGAAGGAGTGGTGCATAGTCTACCATATAAAGCTTCATACAATTCCATACTGATGCTGGACTGAAAATTATTATGGTTTATGAATTCTTCAGAATAAAGTTGATAATCCCATTAACCTCCAAGTATAGACGCAATCTTGCAAGAGATCTTTTAGTGTATGATCAACTCCTATTTGCCCATTAGTTTGCGAGTGATAAGCCATGATGAGGTGCAGCTCAGACCCTAAGGCTTCTTGTAAACTCTTCTGAAACCCACTAGTGAACAATGGTTCTAGGTTGCTAACAATAGCATTTCCCACTCCAATGATCCATACTATCCATCTCACATACAACTTGGCTAGCTTGGCTGTTGTTTTATTTGACTAAATAGGTACAAATATGGTGCTCTTTGTCAGTGGATCGACGGTGACCTAAATGACCGTACCATACTCGATTCCTTGCCAGGCTATCAACGAAATATATTGATACTTGTTGCCATTTCCACTTGAGAATTTCTATCATTTTCAACAAACCACTAGGCTTATTCTACTTAGCATTGACTAAACGGAAATTCATGTAATTAGAAATGAATGTCCCAATGTCTTTCTTTATGCCTTCCGTGTAATAGATTTGCCTCATATCCAAGGTACCATCTTACTGCCCCTAGATGTATGGTCAATCTAGAGTGATGCCATTCTGGGAGTACTTCATCCCTTAGTCCATTAATGTCATAACCAAACAACCTCGGTCCTTACAAATCCAACCATCACGGCCGAGTCTATACGTCTTCAAACCTTCGTGCACTTCTCTATTTTTGATCTTGGTGACAATCTTAACCAACTTACGATGATGCCTCTGGCTAGAACCATTCTATTTAATCAAAGCAGGTCTGATTGTCAAACCTACCAATATTTTTAACTCCAACTTACATACAATTTGAAAATCAAAATCCATGATATACTCGAGTTGCTTCCACTCAAGGAACATGGCTCCTACCTGATATGTCGTGCACTTAAGGCATCAAGGACTGCATAACCTTTCCTGTGTGTATATGCAATGTTGAAATTATAAGAGGACAAGAATTCTAATTATTTCCCTTAGCGAATGTTAAGTTTCTTCTATAAAAAGAGGATGCTTCAATGATTTATGGTCAGTAAATAAATTGAACCTCTTCCGTAAAAGATATTTTCTCCATATCTTCAATGCGTAAACATTGCCACCAATTCCAAATCATTGCTGGGATATCTTTTCTTCTGAGCTTTAGACGTTGACTAACATATGCACCTGCTTTACCCATCTACATCAATATGATACTCAAATTGGTATCCTAACATCCATGTATACCAAAATTTCTTCATCCTTACAAGGAATAACCAAAACTGGTGCATAAGTTAACCTTTGTTTCAGACTTATTAATTCAAGCTCACATTCAGTATCCCAAATAAAAGTTTGATTAGTCTTAGTAAAATGAATCAATGAATCAAAATGGTGTCGCTATCTTGAAGAAGCCTAGAGGGATCTTTGACAATATCCAGCCAATCTGAAGAAAACTCTCATCTCCGTAGCACTCTGGTGTGTAATCCAAACTTGAACTACTACGATATTTGCAAGATGTACGACGACACACTTCTCGAATACGATATGGCCCAAAAATACCACTTCTGTCCTCCAGAAGTTGTACATAGAAAAATTAGGCTTTTGTTAAGGTTTTCTCAATACATTAAGAACAATTCTCAATTGTTCCTTGTGTTCCTCTTTCGTCTGTGTGCAGATAACAATACCATTGATGAATACTGGCATGAACTTATAAAGATGATCTTGAAAGACACGGTTTGAAAGACCCACAGAGTATGCTGGTGCGATGGTCAACCAAAACGACATAATAAACCATTTAAACCAGATGGCATCAAAAATGCTATAATTGGCATTACTTCTTTTTCCACTCGCAACGGATGAAAATCTATCATTATATCCAACTAAGAAAATACCTTCGCGCCATGTACTTGATTGAGCAATTCATCAATATGTTGAAGTAGATACTTGTTATTCTTTTTCACTTTGTTTATCTTATGGTAATTAGCACATGATCAAAGAGAGTCATCTGCCTTTATAGCGAATACAACAGTGCCCTCCACTTAGATATACTCCTGCGAATTAATCATTATCGCAAAAGGTCATTTACTTACACCTCAAGTTAACATTGCTTCCTATGTGCCGTCCTCCTAAGAAGCATCACTATGAATCTAGAATTCTTCATTAAGTCGATATAGAACTTAATCAATATGCATGGAAGAAGTTCCTTTACTACCTAAAAAGATGTCTGCATACTCCCTAGGCGAATATGGAAAGCTAGTCATCATTTCATCCCTAGGTAGGCAGCCCAGCAATACTCTCCGCCCATCAACCGCCTTATTGTCACAAAAGATCTATCATAGTCAATCTCCACTATGTATCTCTGAAGCCAATAACCTCCTATATAATACCAAACCCAAAAAAAATCAAAACAAAGCAATCACCATCAAAAGAACATTTTTGACTTGATAATACCAACCCACGACAAATCATGCAAAGACTAATGGAGCCACAAATAGGGGTCGTTATAATTAATACTCAATCAGATATTTTCGGGTTTGATCCTAACTTATCTACCAAATTAGTAGATATGAAGAAACTAGAAGCCCCTATATTAGATAAAATTTGGATATGAACATCATAAGTAGAAAACATACCTTGAATGATGATGTCCTTCTCTTCATCCTTCACAGATAGGGCGAGCAAGTTAAAACAACATTAATAGCGTATTCTTTCTTAATCCACTTAGGTGCATTGGGATAATCCATCTTGAAGAGTCCAGGCCTTTTCCAAATATAACACTTCTTATCCCTATGTTATATTATTGACCCTTTTATTTGTAGTTAACGTAGACAACTTGAATCTCAGACTTCTTCTTTTGTCTATCCTCATCTTGAGAAGCTTTCCATTACAATGTTAAGCTCAAGACCTTCAAAGATACGCTCGCAAGTGTTGAGCCAATTCTAAACTTCCATCACTGACTCGGTTCCTTGGAACGGTATTCCATTCAGACTAGCATAATCTTTATTGCATAGTTAGTTATGGACGCATGCATTGGTGACCAACCTTAGCAACATTCGCTAAAAAAAGCAGTTAACATGGAACGATTATTTAGATTTTTATCTCTCGAGCCAGCTCCTTCATTAACTCCAAAGATGGATTTCTTAGCAATATTCCTTGTTCAGTGGATCGTGCGTGATGCCTCACCTCGAGACTCATACTAACAAAGAGTATTACTAGGTAATACTGTCTTTTGATGTGCAGAATAAGGCTGGTTAGGAGAGACAATCCATGAGTTTTAAATTAATAAGCATCGAATACTTTGATTTAGTTCTCTATATTGTTTATTCCTACTGAGGTGGACTGATGTACTGAATTCAAATTTAACACAAAACTACAGTGATTAATGAATTTATCCAGAACAAAGTATAACAATATCATATGAAACAATCGTAGAACAATTAACGATATATGTATATATAGATGCACCAAAAATACAAAATACAAGAGTCACATAAGCGATTGGTTCTTATCAACCATGTATACAAAGTTTCCCCAAAAAATATACACAAGAGTACGCAAATATGACAACAAGGCGACTATGGAAAACATTTCTAAGAATCCAAAAAAATACGATAAGATAATCCATAGAAGAAGCAGGCAAAGCAGGTGGGTACCTTATGATATAGTGTATCCTGAAACAACTCGGTATTACCTGTGTACATAGAACACATGAGTCAGTCTAGCTTAAACAAGATGATTAGTGCGTGATAGGTGAAGGATAATGTCACATAATGGTAATACGTATCAATTGGAAGTAACCACATAAGCTCATACAAGATAGTATACATGAGAGTAGTTTATCTAAATCCAAAAATATAAGTCTTATGCATATGATCATATCTAAAAACATGTGTATTTCCATCAGCACCAATTCATTTAAGCTTTAAGGCTAAGCGACAGGAAATCTCAAACATCGAGAAACCAAGGTAGAAATCACCAAGATATAACAACATATAGAACTCATATTAGAGTTCAAAGCAATATAAATGTAATCATCATATTTAAAATCACCTAATAACTCATAGGATATGTATATAGTTTCAACATACAAATAAGTGGCAAAAACGTGGGAAATATATCTAGAAATCAAAATAATGAAATCTATAAATAATATGTATATATATAAAGATTTATATTACCATTAATGAGAATAACCTACGCTGCATGTGCTTCAACAAAAAATTGCCAAAGCGAGCCATGTACTAGTCAACTAACATGGAGCCCAACAAATAACTCGAAGGTTCAACGTGTGGTCAAAGCCCAATAAATAACCTGAGGGTCTAGCTAATGATCGAAGCCTAACAAATAACCCAAATGTTCAGTATTGGCCACAAAATTCTCGAACGCCAACATAATATGTCATAAACTTCCTAGTAATAACCCAAAAATTGACAACAACGCGTCTGATGCCACATGTTCTCACTTATCAGTTTACTACGAGTTAGTCAATTCCACACTCGTGAAAAGCTTCAAACGAATAAGTTTGGAGTTAACAAAAATAATAAACCTATGTGTCCTATATGACATGGTTTACCATATCTTCTAACTCACTTCCCCATTTTCTCATAGAGTGCAAAAACATGTGATTTTTTTGAGAATGTTTATTTCAATAAAACGAATTTTAAAATGATTTTTGAAAATATTTTAGAAGATATTAATTTCAAATTCTCTTTATAATAGATATTATACCCATTTAAAATAACTTTAGAAATAATTTTACTGTCTTGTAAGTTAATTTTAGAAATGTTTGTTTTCAAATTTGGCTTCAAAAATCGAAAAATCTTTAGAAATCGATTAGGAAAAAAAATGCTCGTAAACAACAAAGCAAATGGAAATTCATCAAAATCAACATACTATAATTCACAACAGATTACATCAACCTAATATACAAATGGCATTAACGTCGGCTTACTTATTGCAGGATTAAGCCTTTTAAAATAGCATATAACATTGCGGAAAATTGTCAGAAACAACAACAGAATTTAGATAATAAAAGTTGAAAAACATACAGCAAAAAGGAGCGCGTAGCATGGTACCAAAATCACTTGGGCCAACTCGACCTTTACTTGAGAATAGGTTGATATATAAGCATGGGGTCGACCAGTATGCCGGCCCTATTAGGCCAATGGTCGATCCATCCTACAAAATTCTTATAGGAGTTTTCTCCTGCTTCGTATTTAATTGCTAAGAAGATTTCGATCAAGTTTCAAACTAAATTTCCACATACAACAAGAGTAACACGCATGTTATTATCCAGAAAAGTGTAAACATGAATTTTTCATGAATTAATAAAGATATATGACCCCAAAGATGAACACAGCAATATATTATTGTAAACTTTAAAACACACTTTTTTAATTATAGTAAATCAAAATCACACAAAAAACTGAGAATTTTCAACACGCAAACAATGTTTGAGCTAAAAGACTTAGAATTAATTCTCCTTGGATTGATTACAATGATTTAATACAATTTACATTGTAAAGAGGACGTTTTAGGCCTCTAGAAAGCTTTAGACATATGCAAATTTAGAAGAAAAAACGTGCAGACTCTAATGAAACTTACTAAAAATTAATTTTCTCACAATCAAAGAAAAAGATGAATTAAATCAATCGTTTACTGGGGCTACCTGCTAGAGTTGCTAAATTATGAAAAAATTCTTATTTTAATCGAATTTGATCTTGTTTTTAGTGATTGGAGACGTGGTAGCTAAATTTCTCGAGTTTGCTTTTACAAGATAAAGAAGGAGATAGTGGAAAGAAAATAAATATGTTGTTCTTTTCATATTTCTCTCTACATCCTTATTTTGACTAATGGGCAGAGATTAAGACCCAAACTCCCTCTTATGAGGCCAAGTATCTTATATCTAGGCCTAATTATGTTATTAGGTTCACTTAACACATACTTTACGTCGTATTGCACTATTTAACACAATATATTCACATTTTAACATGTTTTTGACTTAACAAAGTTATAATATGTATGTATAAAATTATTTCATCCATCTTAAACAGAATATATATTACAAGCAAAATAAAATTTACATTTTATTTAGAAGTTTATTTTATGATTAAAAATTAAATTTTTGACACTAAAATTATACAAAATTCATTATTTAAAAAAGTAAATGTACAAACTATATTAAAAATATTTAACACTTAAACATCGATTCTCAATCAATAATTTACTTTTAATACTTTAATTTGTTGTTCAATTAATTTTAGAAACACACCTATACAATATATGTTCATCGTTCAAGAATAATTGACAAATTATAACATTCAGACATGTAATATCCTTTAACACATAATTTTGCCACAAATTTACATTACAAGGTTTCCAAACATTATTTTCCTCCATGTTAACTTTATTTATCAAACGCATGTTGAATTTAATTCTTTTATCTCATTATTTAATTTCAATTTATCAACAAAACAACATAACTACCCGTTTTAACCTCAAAACCCATTGTTTGTTCAAGGATTATATGAGTTATCCTCTCCAAATTTTTGTTTATTCTCATTTAGCAAATTACATACATTGTTATAATTTTCTTGCATATGTAATCACAAATTAGGATTTTTACAGACTACACACCTTATAAAATTGCGTCCTCGCCATTCCTAGAGGAGAGTTGCACTTAATAAGACTTATTTCATTTAGAAATAAAAGTAGATAAGTTTGGATAAAAATTTCACACCTTCGACACTATATGAAAGGAAACTAGGATAATTTGCCTAATGAATTCTCTGGTTTTCTAATGGAACAATCATTGGAACTTGCAAACCATTGAATTTCCGCGAGCGAAACGTCTTTATTTCGAAGGTATTTAATCTTCAAAGAAATCACATGCAAGGGATGATGCACGATAGATAGATCTCAAGTTCTTCCAAAATACGAGGATCAACAATAAAATTTTAGTCACGAAGATGCTTCCAAAGTTGAGATATGTGTAACAAATCATGAATAACCAAAAAAATGAGCTGGAAGTGCTAATCGATATACAACAAAGGAAATAGGTTTAATAATGGGGACTAGTCATATATATCTAGAAATCATCTTCCTGGTCTGACTAAAACATACTACCCCTTCAACGAGGATACACCAGTATACACAAGATCACCAACAGATACAACAACAAAATGGCGATTGACATAGCTTTCCATATAAGGTTGTGAAAGGAGCCATATAGAAACAAAACTAAAATCTATTGTTGTGGATGAACTCAATGAAAAGTAGTTGGTCTTCCCTATTACCACATGGTTCAAAGGCACATGCACGAAGTAGATCTGCAAGAACGTGATTCGCTGACTTAGTCTGACCATCAGATTAGGGATGATGTGAAGAGTTGAAATTTAGATTTGTACTCAAAGCTTTCTAGGGAGTCCACTAGAATTCACTAATAAAGAGCGAATCTCTATCACAAATAATCGAGCTAGGAGCACTGTGAAGTCTCATGATTTCCTTAATATACATCTTAGGTAGATAAGACGTTGTCCTATTGGATTTAATATGAATGAAATGAGCCGATTTGGTTAAACGATCCATAATAACCCAAACGCCACTATGACCCGACCTCAAATGAGATAGGCCATCAATAAAGTTCATAGAAACTTGATCTCATTTCCATAATGTGACCTTTAAAGGCTACAAAAGACAACTAGGATGCTGGTATTCGACTTTAATTAGTTGGAAATTCAGCAAAACGTACATAAGTTTCTACATCACATTCCAATCCATCGCATGGTGAAACAGCTTAGAAGTGTCACCAAGACACCCATGAAAGAAGCCTGGATGGAATCATAAAGGTATAGTCGTCGAGGCTCATCGAAACTGCTCAAATTCGCCTAAGATTAGGGGTTGGTAGGCCTCTTAAGTCTTCATCAATAATTCTTATCCTACAACGCGACTCCCAGGATTGGTGTAAAAATTCTCCAACATTTCGTATCCTGGTATTCATGCCGAATTTCGTATCCCCAACACCACAACTCCTGGGATCGTTATAAGGATTATCATATCCCTGAAGTACATCCAATTCCACTAATATCTCGAGGATCGGTACAAACAACTTTGTACAACCAGATACAAAAACAATAAGGCACCAGAGAAGAGGAGTCTTTGAAGCATAATAAAATAGGGCCTCAGCATAAGTACTATCCCCGGGGTATGAAAGATGTGGAGTACGTGACTTCCACCCTTGTTCCTATCTATTCCCACCTGCTCCTTCCCCCTATAAATACCCCTCATTCTGCAACGTAAAAAGGGTTGTTGAAACCTTACTCGTTTGACTCGTTTGGAAGAATATCTTTCTTCCGTGACCTCTACGCTTGCTCCATCACTCCAAGAAAAAGAAATTTACCTTTTTCCGGCACTTGGAAATTTTGGGCTACGTAGGAATTTCAGGAAGAAGGATTTCCGCCTCATTTTGGACCTTTTAGAACTTGTTTTCCACCATTTATCATGTATTCATATGTAACTATGGTTCCTACCATTATGCTTTGACTAAAAATGAATAAAAAGAGAAAACCTTCAAAGTGGACGTTGGTTCTCGCAGACCTGACCACTATAAAATACTGTGTTAATTTACTTCCTGCATAATTTCCACTTCGGGCATATAGTTTCATTATCTTCAAACTTTTTGGGTGTTGTGCCAACTTCTGCGCATCAACATTCTGGTGCATTCTTTGAGAGAATGACTTCATCTTTCCTACCATCTTCAACCGAAACTTGGAAGTACTACTTAGGTTTCCTTAGACTTATCGACCAAGTTTGCTGACATGGTGAATAAAGGAAAAGCTCCTTTAGCTGCACCTTCTACTGTCCAACCGGAAAAATCTCCGTAACATCAAACTTTTGAAGGTCCGACCGCCATGGACATGGAGACTTTCTCCAATCTAGAAGCTCCGATCACAATTCTTTGAGTTGACCAAAAAGTTGGAGGAAACCCAACGACAGTTTAACGAGCATATTAAGCGGAAAATTGACTTGATGCAAAGGCTACAAAAGAATACCGACATGGATATCATGCACGTTCATGCCAATAATGACCCTTTGCCAACTCACTATGTTTTGAAAAGCCTTTGTTTCGACACTTATCACAACAAATGTAGACAAAGGAAAAGGATTAACGGCAACAGTGCTGTGCTTATAGTCAAAGTGGGAGCCCGTCGTTAAGACTGCTCCCTACTGGGGCCTAGTCTAAACCCGAGAACTAGCACCTAACCGTCTACAAGGTAGCCTCTGCCTTCCACCGTTCAGAACTTGGTGCGACGCAACTAGATGCGAACAGGCTCAAGTCCCTCTTAACCAACCTCGGTAAAATCAAAGAATCAAGGTTGACGACTTACCCGAGGAAGATGCTGATATTCATCCATGAAGGGACTAAGGCCACGAACTCTCGAGGCAGACCACAACTGCTAGAATATAGCAAAGGTCCAGCCTATGATTTTCAATGACATGGTCCGAAGATCAAGAGAGAAACATGAGGGAATGCCATCGACGTTCGGGAAATAAGAACGAGACATAACCCCTTTATTCCAAACATCCTCAATGTCGAATGGTTGAGACGCTTCAATATGCCAAAACTAATGGTTTACTCAGAGAAGCCTGATCCATAAAATGTTCTGAACCATTATGAGTGTGACATGGACTCGAGCTACGCCACCGATGCTGTGAAGTGCAAGTTCTTTTTTGTCTTTCTCGAAGGTGTGGCACTCCTTTGGTTCTCTCGATTCTCGCCGAGAACCATTATGACTTGTGACCAGTTGGCTACCGAATTGGTGAAGCACTTCCGAATGCATCTCCCAAGGCTAAAGGACACTCTCTCCCTCTTTCTCAACTACCAAGGCATTGGGGAATCTCTCAAGAGCAAACTCGAGCGCTTCAACAACACATTGGCTAAAGTCAAAGACCCCGAGCCTTGCACTGTCCTTGTTTAGCTTTCCCAAGGCATACTACATGATTCTGTGTTTTGGGCTTGGATCGATAGAAAACAACCAAAGTCACTATAATTTTTCTATGAGAAGTCAAATCAGTTCTTGTGCCCAAAATAAGAGTGCAGGAACAAGGCTGCTCGAGCTGGCTACCCAAACAAACCACCTCAAGCTTCAACGCAAGAGAGTATCAAAGAAAAACAAGTCAGCGAAAACTTCGTTAAAGGAAAAAGGATCTCTAATTTCAAGCCCAAGCCAAACAATGGCAAACCAGGGAGTCACAACAATCTAGAAAAGGACTCAAACAAGCGTGATTGCCACTTAACTTGCAAGGTATACACTCCACTTAACTCTGAGTTGATGACAACCTACTTAAATACCTATAACACCATGAAGTACAAGAAGTCGACGTCGCGAGAATCTACAGACTAAGAGTAGAATTCCGACAGATACTGCTAATGTAACTGTTAGAGTTTGTGTCTTAGAGACAATCCATTTGATATAACTAATAACACTATTGATATTATATTTTTGATTTTGAATAGAAATTCTTTAATGTTATATTTACTGCGTGATATAAATATTAACATAATAGAATTCCTTAGAATAATACAGAACTATATAGTTTAAAGTAACTGACTTGAACATGAGATTATATAATATAATAATAATTATTATAATTCTTAAATGTCCCTAGTCAAGTTTTATTGTATATAGGACAAGAATAAAACATTAAAACTAGTATGTTGATTGACAAATGATCATATCACATTGATCATTAATATACGTGATATTAATGTCAATACATAAATACATATTAGAGAATAGTGTATTGGGCTGACCTAACATGAGAAAACTTCATGGAGCATAATTAATAGTATCATATGTAATAGTGACAGTGATTTAATGGTCCTAAGACCTGAAATCGTTATATATTTTATTCAAGGATATTTGTGTTTTGATATCATCAAAAGTTACTTTTAACCCAGTAGACGATAAAGGTGATTATCAGATACATCTCGAATCGATTAAATAATACGAATGATTTAGATGGAATTTAACCCTACAATATAAGTATTGATATCCATGGGACGCTTGATTGAGTATGGTTATGAAATGCATGGTCGTGCTCAAATATTGAATTGTTCTATATAATGTACTCATCGATCAAGATAAAATGATTAAATTATAAAAGGGATGATATGTTCTCTGCCTCGATGTTTAATCATGGATATATTGGTTAAAAGGATTAAATTACGTTGAAACACTGGTCACATAAAAGGTTGTATCAAATCATTGATTTTATTATAACTTGGGTAACAACGATGTATTACTATATGTCGCTCACTGTTTATAATTTAAATATGATTTAAATTATTTCCAACGTTGTAATAACCTATAAGGTCACAAAATAGAACGTTTGAAAAAGGGGAGAACCATTTAACAAAAGAAATATCAATCGATGATATTTTATATAGTTGAAATGGTAATCACGTGAATATCGTCCCTATAATTTCTCTTTTGTTTTTATAAAGAGGTTCCGACCTCTTCTCCTTGGAAAGAAACAGAGATATTGAAATCAAAAATTAAAACAAAAGGTGAAAAGGGAAATTTTGGCTAGTACCTCCGCCCCTTCTTCCTAGGCATCATTTGACGATGGCAAGGAAGGCATTCGTGGACTCCTGTAGAGGCACCTACATCCATCACTGAAGATGATTTGATTTCTCGTTCGAATTCGTGGATTCATGCAAATACTAAAATGGTATGATTTTGTTTTACTTGATTCATTTTTTTGAATAGACCCTGCTTATTAGGGTTTAATTTTGTTAAATTCCGCTGTAGATTAGATCTAAAACCCTTATAGTAACAAGCCCAATTTCAGCAGGCCCTAATTTTTTGTAAAATGATAAAGTCCAAGTCCACTGAAACCTGAGTTGGTTTGTTTGGTATCATGCAGAAAGGCAAAGATAAAATATATAAGAGCCTAAAATAAAATATCCCATAGTAGAATGAATAAAATAAAATAGTAAGTAAATACTTACCCTAATAATGACACTGACTACAAAGTTTCTCTAACTTGTATTAGCCCTGCCACTTGTCTAACTTGCGGGTTAGTTATAAGGAAGAGGGTCAAAACAAAAGTTCTAGTGAATGGACAAATTGTACTTTCTATAAGTAACACTACATATATTGTACCCATATATTCCCAAGTAGATTAACCTAATAAATCATATATATGTGGCTATATGCCCATTATATCAAGGTACCCCCCACAGAGTACCCTCCTCTAGTGGTATCCATCGACGTGCTACGAAAACATGTAAGGACCCCATCGTCACGCTACCAGAGCGTTCCAAGCTGCAAGACGAAAGCGAATAAGATACCACCGCTGTGCCACAAAGGCATCCAAAACCCAAGTTCTCCCACAAAACTCAGCTGGGGCATTACTCTATCTATCAATAATGGCTTTGTTAGGTCCAAAATAATGGCCTCGTTAGGCCCATAATACAAATATCAGAATTTGGTCTATCTACTTATGGTGGCTATGGCCTCACCTGGAGCCCTAACTAATGAAAGACCATTCACAGAGCTAAGTGATCAACCCGAACAAACAATCTAAACATCCAAGCGGTCTCTCAACCATTGACCTGATAGTGAAGATCATTGGCCTCTTGGTTTAGCTATAGTCTTTCCCGTTGTCGCTCAGACTGATGATGACAGGTATTCGACGACCTATTATCCTTTGTTGGGTCTTAACCGTGAGGCCTCCCTCTTACGAGCCGTGGCAGCCACCAAAACGTCCTGAAATCAACTTAATCAATCTTTAGCTGCCCACAACAACAGAAGCCACCAAGGCATACTCACCAATTGGTACCGTACGGAACATGCCTCTATGGGTACATCACAGGGCCTACCACAAAGGACCAACACGGAGTATCCTCAGGTCACGCAGAACTTCTGCACTTCCTTCCAATCTCGTTGAATAAGTTGGACATGCTTCCACCATGTTTCTCGATACCTTCGATGATTTTCCCCGTTGGGCTTTTCATCCCTATGGACTAGTCAAAACGCTTATTTCTATATTAATTAGACCCTATATCTAATTTACCCATTATTTGTTTCACTTATTTTCCTTATTCGTTGATTTATAATATTCATTAATCTGATTTTTGAATATTATTTATTCATAAATCAACTTTACTAGTTACCATAAAATCTTAGGCTCATAACTTGCACTTTGTATATCAATATGTTCATATTAAAGCCTAACTGTTCTTTTAACCAATTTCTGTCATATCCATAATTGCAAATAAGCTATGTCTATTTATTATGATTTCTCACTTTTCATATTTATGCAAATATAAGTTGCGGTTGTAGGTTTATAATAAACCGGACATATTACTTTTACCTTTCTTAACATCTTTCAATTATGTTGTCCTTTTCCTTTACATTTTTACAATTTACTATTTTTAGAAAATTAGATACATTCCAAATTGACTGGTTATGAAAACTGTAAGAAAATTTATTTCCGTAGCTTAAGGTAATTACAGGACATCTCTTTCAATTATTTTTAGTCTATTGAATAGTGCGCAATACGGCTAAATCCCTATTTCGCAATAATGGACACTTTTATTTTTTTAACTTTCAATTATGTTTTCTACTTCTTCTTCAAATCAAACTAGGGAAATATATTCCCTTTTTCCTAACCAATCAATCTAGGCTAATTCTGACTTTCTATTTTATTTGATATACATTAATTCCAATTTCAACTTATTTCCCCCTTTTCACAAAATTACAATAAATTTGGATACAATTGAGTTATGTCCCATTTTCAATCCCAACAATTTCTATATTCATTTCATTCTAAATTTGAAAGGTAACATTTTCAGCTAACATAGAGATTCTTAGATTTACCATTTAATTGCAAATTTATTATCTATAATATTAATTATGCCATGCCCACGATGATCAAATCCTCTTTTATTCATAATTCCAATTAAATTAAGTTTTCCAATGCGTGCAAAATAAGGGATAATAATCAGTTGTACAAATTAGGCGCACAATTCAATTATATATGTCAACATTTCAAGTTAATGTATACGTTGCGCATAACTAAAATTCAACATAAATATATTTACATTCCGATGTAAAAATGGGCAAAAGAGGAAGAAGAGAACATATTATAAATTCTTACCGGAATCAAACGATGTAATATACTATCATAAGAAAATATAATTTAGATTCACTCATTTGATTTCTCTCCAATTCGGAATCTGATTCAGATCTGTCACTCATGGTTTCTATAATTCGAATCCTGCATAGGCGGGTAATCTTAGCACTTATAGCCTAATCTACAACCTTCCATCTCCAAACGTCGAATCAGAGACGCTTGAACTAATATATATTTCTGAAGAGTTTGGACTAGAATGGAAATGGTAGAACTCTAGCATCCTCTCAGAAAATATGAGTCCAAGGCTGGGCTCTTTTGGTTTATTTGTAGTTACTCAAAAGAACTATAACTGTCCGATTGAAATGAATTAGATTCAGGACGTAAACAACAAAATAAATCATGCTTCCCTAATTCAAATTGGGTCGACTCTCACTCCAGGTAGGTCGACCGTTGTGTGGACCCAATCCTCAAGTGTGTCGACCCTTGGGTTAACCCACTTCAGATATGGGTCGACCTATATACGATTTTGAAAAGTTTACATCGGGTCGTTTAGCTGCTTGATTATCAATATACTTAAACGTTTTATTTACCAACCATTTTATTTATTATTTCCTATTTTTGACATGCGCTCCTTTTCAACTTCAAATACGCAATCAATATGCGCATTAAAAGTTCGTTTTTTTTTTAATTTTTGCGTGTTTAATTCTTTTCATTCCATGAACGTTATTTTTACCGTTTATTTCTACTATCTTAACACACATTTTATTTTTAATTTCAAACACATATTATTAATACGCACACACCTAGTTAAATTAAAACATTACTTAACCAATGTCATTTAAGCTTCCTATTATCGCGTAGTTTATACCATTTATGATGCACATTTATTTTACGTGACATTTTTGTAATTTATGTCTAAACATCTATATGTTTGTTCACATTCTAGAATTAGTTATCTATTTCCACCCCGTGATGTTATTTTAAATGTTTCTCTGTAATGTCATTTATGACATGCATTGTCAGTAAAAGGAAATGTTGCTATTTTAATATTAATTACTTTCCTTTCCTTAATTTAGTCCTTTCTATCAAACACGTGTTTTACTATTTAATTAAATGGTTTAGTTTTTAAACGTTTTCACGTCAATAATATTTTGTTACTTTCGAATTCGAACACACACTGTTTATACAATTATTGTGCACATTTATTTTCTGATTATTCTATAATGTACCATTTATTAACATTCATTCTTTTTACTTAATTATGTATATACCGTTGCAATGTTATACCTGCATAATGAAAAATTTCTATTTATTGCTCATTTTTTAACATGCTGTTTATTTTTGAATTTTAAATGCGTATTATTAATATAATTATTTGGATAATTTTGTTATTAAAATTGCGTGGTGATACATCTTCCCATCCATAGGAAATTTTGTCTTCAAAATTTAGTAAGGGTAAATTATGTAATTCCTTGCATAATTTGCAACTATAATGTATACACCCAATTTTGCAATCATTTGTTCACTTGTGCAAAGTGTAACACAACATAAAAGTATGTGAACGCAATGAACGCCTAAGCTGTACCTCCTATTTGAGTGCAAATTTTCTTGAAAACCTTTTGAAAACATGATGCACACGTCCTATATATATTAGCAATTTCTATACGAGTGCAAAATTTTGAAAATCAAAAATACCTTTCCATCCTATTTTTCTTATACTCTTACACAGTAGGAATTTAGTTAATCCAATTTTTGCATCCAAACCCTATAAAAAAAATTTAATTTTGTGAATTTCAGAAAAATCTAATGTTTTGAATTCGATTTATTATGTTATAAAAAGGTAGAAAATAGAAGATTCCATATTTTAATCCCAATTTTACACATTTTTTGCCTGTACTTGTAAACCTAAATCACTAATCTTGCAAAAATTGCTATTTTCTATTCCAAGCGCAACTTACATAAGAATATTTTAATTTTCAATTTTCCAAATTTAATTTGGAAGGATCCATTTTATTTTATTGTTCTCATTTATTGCAGTTGTCGTCTTCGTTGCTTTCTTTAATTTTATTTATTTTTCTTTTTGTTGTTCATCTTTTACTTTTCTTTACCTTTTATAGGTAATATACTATGGTTTTGTTCTTATCCAGTGAGAATTACGTACACCTAGGAAGAAAATATCCCACTAAGTTATTCTAGTTTTCAATAACAAAATAGAACACTACGTAGGAGTGCAACCCTGTACTAAAAGGAAATAAGCTCTACTGCAATCACTACTAGGTAAAAGATACGTCTAAATGTGGCTATCCATAAGGACTAGGAGGGCAACAACCCATTAAATTATACAGAAATAAATTTAATTTAAAATAAGCGACAATAATTAATAATTATATAATGGGCTGAAAATGGAATTTTAGACAATAGGGTATTGGGCCACAAAATTATTGTAATTGCATTCGTGGGAAGATTCTAATCTGTTTCCATATTTCATTTTCTTAAAACGGTGCCCCTCTGCAAAAGATATTAATAAATTAAGTGTGTGAATACATTAACATACAAAGTTTTAATTTCAAACAAAAATAAATATACAAACCAGGAATATGTTAATTTGGATGAGCATGAAAAAAATATTCCTTTTGAATTCAAACTTATGTGCATATATTTGTACATAGTAGAGGATAAAAATAATTAATATAAGATAAGAAAAAACCAAATCAATCAATAAATGAATAAAAAGTAACGTACATGAGATAACTTCACCTGGGCTTGAAAATAGAAGGGGGTCGACCGCCCTTCTGTAAGAGCACTCAACTACCCTCGTATAAGGGAGCCTGGTGAAGGTTGTTTTATGTAGGGACTAATTTATACTTTTATCAAATGGACCGCTTAGATTTAATCTATTGAATCTAATAGCTATACACATAATGCCAACTATAAATAAGGCCTCAAGCCGTCACTCCAAATCCTATAACCTTTTTTCTCTATGCCTGCATTATGCCTTTCTATCGTCTCTAATTTTAAAAAAAGAAAATGGAGTTTAGGTTTTCTTATCTCTCCCTAATCTGTTTTGTCTTCACTATTCTATTCTAACATAGATTTAGTTTTATTTTGGAATTAAGATTCATATATATAAGATTCTAATATGTGATTCTTATATATATGCATATATTTAAAATGTTGGAGCACGGTTGTTCAAAAAGGTCAAATCCAAATCTTATTCTATTCAAACCATTTATTACTATCCCTAATAACACTATAAGTGGAATCCATCAGAGATTGCTATTTTCCTATGATTTTTTGTTTAAGACTTGGAATATTTGCTAGGATGGTTTCAGTTCATACGAAGATAACACAACATTAAAACCCCTCAAACCTGCCATTTTGTTTATGTTTTTACGATGAAATTGTCAATCTGTTTGTTTTTATTTGTTTTGGGATTACTGAATTAATAAAAGAAAAGCTTGATAGTGTTGTATAATTTTCTGTGTTTTGTCAAATTCATTTATCTTTTTTTTGTGCAATTTAATATGTATAGTTTTGTACAAAAGGTTCAGATTTGGATGGAATTGTAATCCAACAGGTTTAAGTCTCTATCTCTTCAAAAATAGAGTGTTTTGAATGTATTATTTAATAGGTATTCAAATATTAAAAATGTTGTATGCAAACATACATAAAAATGAATTCGTTAAAAATTTGGAATTATATGTATATATATTGGGTATATGCACTTGGTTTATCTTTTATCAATTTGATAACCAATTTAAAACTTGATTGCAAGTTTTTTATTGTTTATTTTTCCCATTTGGATTCATATAAGTTAATATGTACATTTATACCTTGATTGAAGTCAATATGGGAAATAATAACTTGTACACCTTTTATTATGAATAGGGATTGATAGTTTCAAAATGTGGTTTGGATGTTAATTGCATTGGTTTAATTCACATTTATATATATAGCGTAAACAAAGTAACAATTAAGGAATATTTCAAAGCCGAAAGATTACCTCGGGAAGAGGATGCGAGGACTGACAAAAAGGTCCTCGAAGCTAATGCCGTTAAGGGTGGGAAACCGTCCGACTCTGGAAAAGCAAAGTATTCCTCTGTAGTAAACCTTCTTCGAGGAAAGATCGTAAAATGGCTTGGAAGCAACCAAAGTTCTTGACTTACTCGGAATTTACTCACACCCTCGAGGAAATCTATTTGGAAGTTCATCCCATAACTCCTTTCAAGAAACCCCCGGTACGGGGGTCAACTCAAAGAGAGAGGGACACGAGTCGACATTGCATATTACATGACCTCGATGGCAATAATACCAACGATTGTCGACATCTCAAGGATATGATAGAGGAACGTGTCAGACGTGGAGAGCTGGCACGGTTTGTTTGGAATTGGACTGTGATGCTAGGACAGGCACAACCCCATCATGGAACTCAGGATAGGCCCGAGACCAGCTCTCGTCCTAATGGCATTGTTATCAACCAGACCTATTACTAGCTTTGGTATCTCGGATGCAAGTCTCTCGGGCACCAGTATCTTGCGACTTATGGATTTTTGTTCTGGATTCGCTTTTGGTCTTCTGGATATTGGATTTAATTCTTGGTTATGGACACTTGGATTTTGGTTTTCTGGCCTTTAGTGCTTAGGCTTTGAATTAGTTTTCTTTTGTCTTTTAGCTTCTGGATTATATGGCTCTTGGATAATGAGTTCGCCACTAATGGATTTCTCAGGTTTGGTTTTTTGGATGTTGGATCTCTTGGATTTATTAAGCTTATGATGTTGGCTTTCTTGGATTATGGATACACAGGCTTCGAGCCCTAGATTTATCTCTTTTTGATTTCTAGATTGTAGATGGTTGAGTCGACTTACCCATGCATGGGACCCATTATAATCTCTAAGCATGCTCTTTGCTCGACCATAAACCATTACCCTCGGTTATTAATAAGATGGTATGGATTTTCTGGCTTTTCTTGGTCATCTTACTCTGGTAAAGCCGCCTTGAACCTTTATTGGCATTCCATTATCGCTCATTTCGGTAAGGCTGTCTTGGAAACCTTAGCTACTCTTGGTCGTCCTACCCCGACAAGGCCGCTTTGAGATTACTCAAGTTTTGGAACCTCGGTGGCAAAGTCTAACTAAACATGTATGGAAACCGGCAAGATCCTAGGCATGCTCTAGGCAGGCGATAAACCATTCAGTGTCCTTCACGAATGAATTTGAAATAAAAATTAGCTAAGTCCACATACCCATGTATGGGAATAATCCATTAAGTTTTTTTGTTTTTTCTAAAAGCTCTAAAGTTTTATAAAATAATAAGACTACTTTGCAGAGCAAGGACACTTGCCTGTGAGGTATGATATTTGAAAGTGGATTGCAAACTCTAAGACTCCGGTCCATGGATTTCCATTTTCGTCTTAATCCGGTAAGGCCGCCTTTAACTTTTTGATATTCCATTGTCGTCTTACTCCAGTAAGGCCGCCACTGACGTTTTGGCTTTCCATTGTCGTCTTACTCTGTTAATTCCGCCTTGGACTTTTTTTTCTTTCCATTGTCAGCTTACTCCGGTAAGGTCACCTGGAATTTTTTGCTTTCCATTTTCGTCTTACTTCAGTAAGACCGCCATGGACTTTTTGGCTTATCCTCGTTCGTCTTACCCTGGCAAGGCCACATTGGAATTTTCTGGCTTATCCACGGTCATCTTACTCCGGTAAGGTCGCCTTGGATTTTTGTAGCGTATCTTTTGTCGTCTTACCCCGATAAGGCCACCTTGGAATTTTCTGGCTTATTCTTGGTCGTCTTTCCGCAGCAAGGCCACATCGAACTCAAATAGATAAATGGCTATATGGTTATTGGCTATCCTGGATTCACAAATTTCAGGTTTCCCTAGCTTCCCGGCAATGGATTTTCTGGTTATACATGTTATTGGACCCCTGTAGTCCTTTGGTTATTATGGTATTCTGGTTATCGCTAAACGATCTGGAGTGATCATCAGCTTTCTATGGATTTCAGGCTTTCTGGTTAATGGATAATATGATCTGGAGATATCATGGATTTCTGGTTTATCGGCTTTGGGTTTCTGGATTAATATGATCCAGTGCGATCGTTGCTCTTCTGTTTTCTGGTTACAGAAGTTCGCTTCGGACTTCTCCAAGCTTTGGTTTCTTGATTTCTAGTTTTCTCGCAAAAATCATCTTCCTTCAATAAGCAAGATATATTTTATGGGGCAAAGTGTTGAAAATCTTTTTGGTAAAGCTGTCACACGTTAAGATTTTGGATAACGACGTGTTCAATCATTTAGAATGTCGTCAGAAAACACAAAGCGATATGGTCGAAGTCGCGACGTGTTAAGAAAAGGGCTGGAAATTGCATCGATTCATAAAATCGTCGTCGATGGACTTGGAAAAATTAGCATTGTAAAAATACATGATCAATACGTCCAATCAACTAAAAATGCTTGAGTATGTCTGTTCGATCACGTGGAAAAACTCATCACGCAAAAATATGTGGTTTTAGCAAAAAGAAGCGCCGCACAATCAAAACAGCTGATCGACATTGCACGATCACAAAAAGTGGCTTGCGTGACTCACGATATTGAAATCTGGTAAATTGGCCAAAATTGATCTGGCATGTCAAAAAAGCCTGATCGGCACGTGAAAGTCGCCAAAAACCACTTGTAATACCTGGGCTGATCACTGTGGCAAATTTAGTAAGCTTGGCACGTTTGGCATGCTAAAAAACTATGGATTGACATGGTGGATCCATTAGTTTTCACGTGCGCAACACATGTAAACTAGGCTTGGCAAATTTGTCTTGGACTTTTGGAAAAAATCGCATTGCATCATAGGATGTGCTTGTCTCCTAATCACATCAGCCACAGCACTAGTTTTCACTATATGAACATGGGGGAGGGGGTAGGGGATGCGGTGGATTTGATTTTTTTGGCAATGCGGTTTCCCTTGATCACATCAAGGGATGCGATGTTTTCCACGGCGTGCACACGAGAGGGATGCGAGGTGGATTTGGTAAAGTGGCATGGCTCCGAGTTTTTGGCAAAGGGATGCAATGCGATTTTTTCTAATCGCATAGTGGGTGGCATTTTCACTGAGGCAGACACGAGGAAATGGATGCGATTTTCTAGAGTGAAGTTGCAAATGCCAGATATCTTAGCATGAAGGAAATACCGTGCGGATCTCCCGTTTTTGATGGATCCGCACGTGATTTGGCCTATTTTTCATGGATGCAAGTATTCTATGCAAAAGGGTGTGATTTTTTGCATATGGGTTTGAGGGATGAAATTTTTCGTATAGTGGTCCTCCAATCTCAAATACTCCCACCTAACCCACTTCCTAAAAAAAACCCACCTCATTCTTCAAAGGGGCGTGAGATTTTAATTGGATTTTTGGACTTCTTAGAGCTCTCAAGCACCATTAATGGCTTCCATCTTCTTCTCCATGACTATTGGACATAACTTTGACCACTAAACAATTATACAAACGTTTTCTATCAACTTTTGGACATTCACAAGGACATTTACACTGCTTCCGGACTATTTTGGACATTATTTGATTTCTTGGATAGTGAAGCTACTTTTTTGGACATCGTAGACCAAGTCATCATATTTTTCACTCAATGAAGAAGAAGTTGGGCATTTTGGTCAAAGTTTGGAATTAACAATTATTTATTTGTTCTATTGTAACACTTTGTACACAAATATTGTCTGAACTTGTACAAGTCTTGTAATCAGAAATTATATGATGAATGATTACTATAAAGTGGACGCAGGCGTTAGTGTCGAACCACTTTAAGTCTTCCTGCGTTACTTTACTTGGGATTATTGTGTTTCTATAACACTTACACTCGATGGTTGGCGTATGCTGAATGTGCGACAATTACCCATGTCAACTGAAATATATTTAAATTACTAATCTCATCATTTAAATTAATTACCTAATTAATTAAAATAAAACCTGTTTACACCCTCCAAGTCTCGTCCTCATTATCTTCAAATATTCGAACAAAACTTTGGTTCCTTCTCGAAACAAAACCGCAGACCTTCTTCCCGTTCTTCATTCTCATGCCACTAATCCAACACCGACCTCATCGCCACCTTTCCTTACTCCTCCCCTTTAGCTTGCATGATCATATAAGGCTTAGAACCCGTCCCCATGTTCGCAACAGCCAACCACCACACTACAGAGTACTGATATATTTTATCACTGAACCCATCAAAAACATCACCACCGAAGTGCCTTGTCATATTGAGTGCTACGCTCTCCTCCTTGTCGCCCCCTGACCAGTGTAGCTTCAGCTACAACACGCCCTAGCATCGCTGCTTAAAATCTAGACTAAGAAAACAACAACACCCAATAACAAAGATTGAAGCTTCCATCCATACGAGATCAGAAATAAGAGTTATAAGATTTTTTGATTTTAACTTGATTTATTTTAATTTTTTAATACTCACGATTTAAGGAAAAATCACAGCATGATTTATTTGTGTTGGTTATGTATGATATTTATAAAAAAAGACAAAAGCCCCATCATTTTCAGCCAACCAAATAGAAATGAGGATAGTAGGAGATTTGCAAAGATATGCCGAGATTTTTCCAATATTGGAAAAGATACGGTATGATCTTGGCTAAGATTTTTACAAGATTATGCATTTTGTCAAGATTCTGTGTAGATTTTACCTAGAAATTCAAATGGTTTCGAAAATGATGTGAGCGGATTTTTGAAAACGACCCTTATTTTATAACATTTTTTAACATGTAGTTAATGTTCGATATTTACAGCTCGTACAAGCACATACAACATCTAATCAAAACGAAATTCGAAATCCTATAATAACTTAATATTCCGAACATGATGGAACTAGTTTTGGCGAATTCTAAGATTATTTGAAAAATGTCTATTTTCATTTCACAACGTAAATCAATAAGCGTTTATATTGCGCATGATCACATAATAGCTCCAATTTACTCATAACTCGAAATCCTACAATATAAACGAGAATTTAATTGATATATCATTTTAAAAGAAGAAGAAAGAATTTAATATATATATATATATATATATATTGATTTTTCAACTCTTGTTAATTTCATTTGTGATTATTGGACACTTATTGAGATTTTTCTTATTGAATGAACACTTGTTTTTCAAGTGTATACCTATTGATTTTCTCTTGGAGAATGGAATTTTGATGAAAACAACCTTCTTACAATATTAATTGATTGTAAAATATATACTAACACTTTTGTATAGATTATATATATACACATACATATACAGGATTTATATAAAGGAAATATTCAGCCCCTCTAGTGTTTGTTTTGCCTGAACGATCCTTTCTGCATTCCCTAACAATTCGCATCAAAGCAAGGTTTTTCAAAAAGTTCATAATCTGATTTTTGAAAATTGTTAAATGGAAAATTTTGTAATCTCTGTTAATACTATTGTCAATTCATGCATTGTATCAATGTTGAAAGAGTCTGCATATAGTAATGTTAAAAAGGCATGTGATCAACTGAAATATTGTTCAATTTAGAAAAGGATAAGTTCTATGACTTTTGAAAATTCAAAAGTTGAAAAGATGGGTAAAGTGGGCATTGACAATTCAAATTCTGAAAAGACTGTTGTTGGAAGTTCAAATCCCGAACTGGTGTGATGGATTTTGAAAATTCAAAGTCTGGAAAGCAACTGGTAGAAAGAAAAAGGACAAATGGATACTAGATAGTGGCTGTTCAAGACATATGACTGGAAATCCATAACTACTCAATAATCTGAAATATGAAGATGGTGGAATGTTGAACTTCGGAGATAACTCTAAAGGATATATTATTGGAATCGACAATGTCGGTAATTCTGAAACTCCTACTATTTTTAATGTTTTATTAGTTAGGAATTTAAAACACAATCTGCTAAGTATAAGTCAACTTTGCGATAAAGGCTATAAAATAAATTTTGCAAAGAATAAATGTTTTATAGAAGATTTGAATTCAGAAGCTATATTCGAAGGAGATAGAAAGAAAAATATCTATATATTATGTATGAAAATCTCCAACGATAATCTATGTCTTATGACCAATACAAGTGATCCCTGGATTTGGCATAAGAGATTTGGTCATATAAATTTCAAACACATTTCTAGGATTTCTAAATTATATTCGGTTAAAGGATTACCCAAAATGAAATTTAGAACCAATAACTTATGCGATGCTTGTTGACTCGGTAAATTAAAGAAAAGATCATTTAAATCAAAAGAGGAAATCACTACATCAAAACCAATAGAACTAATACACATGGATTTATTTGGTCCATCCCAAGTTCAATCAATGAATCATAATCGATAAGTGTACGTAATAGTTGCGATTTTTCTAGATTTACTTGGACCTTGTTTCTTAAAAACATAAGTGATTTTTTTGATCAATTTAAAACTTTTTCCGAAAGATATCAAAATTTATTATCACTAAAAATTAAAACAATACGTAGCGATCATGGCGGAGAATTCGAAAATGAAGATTTTGAAAAATATTGTAATAAAAAGGGATAACCCATAATTTTTCGATTGCGAGAACCCCTCAACAAAACAGAGTAGTTGAATGTAAAAATAGGACGATACAAGAATGTGTGAGAACAATGTTATCCGATTGTAATTTACCAAGGAATTTTTCGGCTGAGGCAGTTGCAACAGCTTTCTATATTATTAATAGAATTTCATTTAGAACTTTAACTCATAAAACTCCATATGAACTTCTATATAATAAGAAACTAAAAGTATCATATGTTAAAGTATTTGGAAATGAATGTTTTATACTAAATACAAAAGATAATTTAGACAAATTTGATTCAAAATCCGATAAAGGAATATATATTGGATATTCAGAAAGAAGTAAGGCATATACTGTTTTCAATACTCGAACCAGCACCGTAGAAGAAACTCTAAACGTATCTTCCGACGAAAACTATAAAAGTGTGATTCAAAATAATGAAGATGATTGTGAAAATGAGATTCATGTAATAAATCATGAGGATAATCAACCAAATAAAAGAATTAGATTACTTAGAGACCATCCTATAGAAAATATCTTGCGAGATATTGAATCCGTAATAGAACTTGTATTCAATTAAATAATATGAGTAATACTGCATTTATATTAACTATTGAACCAAAAAATCCGAAGGAAGCTTCTTCGGATGATTCATGGATACTTGCTATGTAAGAAGAACTGAATCAGTTTACTAGAAATGAAGTATGGGAACTTGTTCCTAGACCAGAGGATAAAATTATGATATGAACCAAATGGGTCTATAAAAATAAAATGAATGAACACGGTAAGGTAGTGAGAAATAAGGCACGTCTTGTAGCACAAAGTTACACTCAAGAAGAAGGAATAGATTATGATTAAACTTTTGCTCCGTAGCAAGACTAGAAGCTATTAGAATTTTATTAGCTTTTGCAAACCATAATAATTTCAAATTATATCAAATGGATGTCAAATCTGCTTTTCTAAACGAATTTGTCAAGGAAGACGTATACGTAGAACAACCCCCTCTATTTGGAGATGAAAAATTACCAAATCATGTATATAAGCTAAAGAAAGCATTATATGGATTAAAACAGGCTCCTAGGGATTGGTATGATAGATTAAGAAATTATTTGTTACAATCAAACTTTGAAATAGGAAAATTAGATAATACTTTGTTTATCAAGAAGAATAATAAAGATATACAACTAGTGCAGATTTACGTTGACGATATAATCTTCGGGTCAACAGATAACAAAATGAATAAAGAATTTTCAGATATTGTGACTAAAGAATTAGAAATGAGCCATATGGAAGAACTATCATTCTTTTTAGGATTACAGATTCGATAATTAAAGAATGGAATAATTATTAATCGAGACAAATATGCAAGGGATCTAATTAATAAATATAATCTAAATACAACAAATGGAACACCAACACCTATAGCAACGAATATTGCTTTGAGTAAAGATGATACATCAAAGGACGTTGACCAAACACTATATAGAAGAATGATAGGATCATTATTATATATAACTGCGAGTAGACCGGATATAATGCATAGTGTATGTCTTTGTGTAAGATATCAATCACAACCTAAGGAAACACATTTAAAAGTCGTAAAACGTATTCTTAGGTATGTAAAGCATACATTAGATTTTGGATTATTTTATCCCAAGGATGATTCATTCGAATTAGTTTCGTATTGTGACGCTGACTATGTTGGATGTAAATCCGATCGTAAAAGTACTAGTGGAACATGTCACTTCTTAGGATATTCACTAGTCTCGTGGTTCAGTAAAAAAGCAAAACATAGTATCTTTGTCAATGACTGAAGTAGAACATATCTCTGTTGCTTTGGCTTGTTCATAAGTAATATATATGCAATAAACTTTGAATGATTCTGGTTTAGATATAAATAAATCACCTATATACTACGATAATACAAGTGCTATTAATATTTCTAAAAATCAAACTCATCATTCGAGAACTAAACATATCGATGTGAGACATCATTTTCTAAGATATAACGTAAGTAAAGCAAAGATTTCACTCGAATTTATTTAAACTAATTAACAAATAGCAGATATATTAACTAAACCATTAAATGAAGCAACATTCAGTAAATTTAGAAGAGAATTAGGCATATGTTCATTAAGTGAGTTAGATTAATTAAATATATTATAGTATATATAAAAATAACATAAGAAATTATAAAAATAAAATTTAACACTAGAGTATGTGGCGTTTTTTGTATGTCGACATATAACTGCCAGAATTTCAAATTTAGTTCTCACCAAAAGTTAGTTATTTCAATTATTTAAATCATCTATTTTGACTTTTCTTCTTCATTTTCATTTCTCTTCTCTGTAAAAACTCTAAATTAAAAAATACAATGGCCTCCACTAATCTAAACACCCAAACCAACTCCGATTCACACGTTGGACCATCTGAGAGTCCCTTTCAACGATCTACGCTATCTCGGGTTATCAAATCGAAGAAAAGATGGAATATGTTCTACAAATGATGGATAAAATGTAAGTAATCTAGATAAGGATGAATCAAGAGCAAAACTGTGATGACCGCCCACAAACCCCGCACTATGGACGATCATCAAGGTATGATACATAAGCGGAATCTGCCGTAAACTCACAGGGCAAGGATAAAATGTAATAGAACATATACAATAGGTAGTGATAATGAAGCAGAAAACACTAAAATTTCATGAAAACTATAAAGTATTTCCCATACACGTGGATATCAACAACAGTGTTTTTACAATTTGCCTCACTACAACACTCAAAGAAATAGCAAACAATGGAAACAAATATTAGATAGTAGTAAAACTGATACGTGAGACTCTTGCTCGCCATCGTTCAACATCGTTGTTCTCATTAAAGCATCACCTGTCGCCTGCTTCTCAGTCTGCCCATCCACAACTGGATGAACAACACAAGGTAATAAGAGGAAACATAAAACCTTGAATCAGACAACAGTTTTAGTGAAGGATAAAATAGCTAACAAACTTCATCAATAATGTAAATGGGAATGGGTAAATAAACAACTAATCTACGCAGCTCTAGAAAAGAATTACACCTGCCTTCCCCACAACTAACAGTGATAGCCTTTACGATCCATACATCCAAAGGAATAACAATCCAGTCGTGGAAATCAGAACAACCACTCATGCATGGCAAAAGAAGCTCAACCATTATTATAATAAAGCATTCAAGATCCATGAATGGCTCTGGCTATCACCGCCAACCTTGCTTTGAAACCACCGATTGTATGACTGGCTAACAATTCGCCAGCAACTGTCAAGGACCATACTCGGCGCCCCGGTTCTAGCAAAACTGCACATGCTGTACTCAGCACAGGTTACACGTTATACTCAACACATATCTAGGCCATACACGACCCTCAGGGAACTCGACCTACAATTGTACACCTGCTTTGAGTTCGCTGGAACCTACGACAATGGAAATTCCTTGGCCTTCTCATCTTTAGACGTTATCAATTACGACTATTAATTAGCTCAGAACATTTCAGAGCAATCACTTCACACAAACTCAATACATCCTTGAGTCATTTCCATATTCATCACATTCGACGAACAATTCACCTCACTTCATTATTCCTCCATGGAATTCACTTCGAAGTCACACCATCGCCAAGGTAACTACATCACCGTGCTACAGCTAGGGTTCGGGGGTCGCCCCCGTAAATTTTTAAAAGCACCTTTTCTTCAAATCTGGGTCGTACCCGAAGATATAAAATTTCAGAAAAATGACCATGTTCGATAGACCCCTTTTTGCTCGATCCAGAATGCTGCTCGACCCGACCCACATCCAGACCGGATTAACCAACCTGCTCGACCCACATCCAGGCCATCCCAAACTCCCCGAGTACGACCGACCCGAACTCCCTAAGTACGACCGACCCAAATCTTCTCCAAAACCAGAACCATAAGATGACTGACCCGACCCAGATGACCGACCCGACCAGGCATGGCTGCTGGCTTATTCTCTTAGACACCTCTCTGGGACCGACCCACCATGCTCGACCCAAAACCTGCGTCCTCCAATGCAACTCCAATTTCAACCAAACTTCACCAAAACGATTCATTCGACGAAACCAGGTCATCCAATATGATCACAAGCATGATATGAAATCAACAATGGCACTAATATGACAATTCCATCAACAAATATGTAAAATTCACCAAAATCACCATAAATGTATATATGAGCAAAAACCATGGATCGAACTTGCACATTCACATGAAATGTCATAGAAATTACCTATCAAAACTTGTTAGATCAGATCATAGGGTCATCTATATGAAAATGAACTTACCAATGCATAGATTTAAGTAAAAACATGTGAGTTTGATGAAAAACATGATCAACTACTCATACACTTCATTGAATCCATGTGGGATATGTAATCCACTCATCGATTCTCCCAAACAAACAAAAATAAATGAAATAGGAATCATGACTGCAAGCACTTCGCACCAAAAACCTAGATCTGATGAATCCTTGCCTCAATTGATGTAGATCTAGCCTGCAATGGTGTAGATCTATGATTTCCCTCCTTGGATTTGGATTTTTAATGGTGGAAAGGTGTTAGAGGAAGGAGGAGCACAAGGCCTCCAAATGAGAGAATGGAAAGATAAAAACCATTTCCCATATCCCTTACCCCTTATTTATAGTTACCACCAATCCACTAATGGGCCTCCCCAAATCTGCCCATTAAGGCTCCCAAAACCTGAACAACCAACCGATAAAGCTTAAAACAATGATTCCTCTCAAACTGCTGAACCAAATCCTTAATGTAACCACTCTACGGGAAGACAATAATCATTTCCTTTCCAATGGCATAGGTCTCACCCTCTAATTCGACCTGAGTCAAATGCCCTGTACAAGACTGACAAGAGAAAAATGGTTACCAACAAAATCGGTAAAAATTATAGACATGTTTCACATCCCCATAAGAAACATATTAAAAGATAAGATTGATACAACCCTTTGGGAATAAAACAAAAATATTTTACGATCTTTCGATACGTAAAATGCGGTCTATTACATTCTCCCCCCAAAGAATTTCTCACCGAAATTCCAAGCAACCACAACAATTCTACATGCCTGTCATCCATGAGAAGCCAATTCTATCATCTAAACTAATAACCATCAAGCCATGCATTCATAGCCTTATCCTAACATATGGAATTCTATCAAACAACAACAAGATACAACGATATAACGATGATACGATATCACAGGTTCCTACCGATGAGGAGTTTTGGATGAGTCACCTTCAGGCTCTCTTCCGTCTCCCACGTACAACCTTTACTATCTTCACTCCATTGTACCTTGACCAGCTTCACTGTTTTCCTCCTAAGTTGTTTCATCGAAGTGGCTTACGAGATCTCGTAACTGTGGTTTCTACTTCGAAGTCTTCATACTTCTCTGGAGATACCACTACATTCGAATCATGCACGAATTTCCGTAGAAACAACACATTATACACACTCGACATCTTCTTGGGTAACTCCAATCTTTATGCGAGCTTTACAATTCGCTTGGCTATCGAATTGGTCCAACAAACCATGGAGCTAATTTTCCTTTGCTTCTGAATCGAACCACATGCTTTAGTGGCAGAATCTTCACGAAAACTATATCCCCTACGTCGAATTTCAAGTCCTTACGACGCTTATCGGTGTAACTCTTCTGACGGCCATGGGCTACCTTCATTCGATGCCGAACGATCTCAATACAATCTGAGGTTTCTCTAATCATCTCTTGCCTAAGTACCAACTTATCTCCAGTGTCTAACCAACATGCCGGAGAATTACACGGCCTCCCATAAAACGCCTCGTATGGTGCCATCCCAATGCTAGACTGGTAGCTATTATTATATGCAAACTCAACTAGATGTAGATGGTCCTCCCATGATCCTCTGTAGTCTAACACACAGCCCTCAGGAGATCTTCCAAAACTTGATTGAGTCTCTCGGTTTGACCATCAGTTTGGGGATGATATGCTGTACTCAAGCACAACTCGGTTCCCAAAGATTCTTACAAACTTTTCCAAAATCCACTAGTGAATAATGGATCTCGGTCACTCACTATGCTCTTTGGTACACTATGGAATCGAACTATCCATTTCACATAAAGTTCAGCCAATTTCGATGCCATCCCGATCGACTTGATAGGAATGAATCTCGCACTTTTGGTCAAGCGGCCCACGATAATCAAGATTCCTTCATTTCCTGCCCTGGTTCTAGTTAGTTCATCGATATCTGCTCCCACTTCCATGTAGGAACTTCCAATGGCTGAAGCAACCCACTCGGCTTCTTCTGTTCAGCTTTCACCAACTGATAGTTCATACACTTGGAAATGAACTTTCCAATATCTCGCTTCATCCCCTCCTTGTAGTAAACTCGCTTCATGTCTGGATACATCTTATTACCGTCGGGATGAATCATCAACCTCGAGTGATGACATTCTCTCAGAATCTCATCTCTCAATCTATCAATATCAAGAACAACCAATCGACCTTGCTTTCGAAGACAACCTTCTCGATCGACTTAGAACTCTTTATCCTCTAGTTCTAATCCCCGGATAAACTCGACAAGCTTTGCTTCTTTCTTTTGGCTCTCGCCAATCCTTTCGATAAGAGTAGGTCTTATCGACAAGCTTGTCAACATTTCAGGTTCCAACTCACACCTTGGCCTGAAATCAAACTTTGCCAAATTCTCAAGGCTCTTCCATTCTGAAAACATAGCTCCCAAACTTGCACGTCTTTGACTCAATACATCTGCAACTGTGTTACCTTTGCCAGGAGTATAGGCTATACCAAAATCATATGATGCCGGAAACTCTAGCCACTGTTGCTGCCGAAGATTCAAATCCTTCTGGGAGAAAAGATACTTCAACGACTTTTGATCCGTAAACAACTTGATTCGAACTCCCAAATGGTAATGTCTCCACATCTTCAGAGCAAATACAATCGCCGCCAACTCTAAATCATGAGTTGGGTAATTCCTCTCATGCGGCTTTAGATGTCGACTTGCGTAAGCCACCGCCTTATCCTTTTGCACCAGTACTACTCCAAGTCCAGTACCACATGCATCGGTATACACCACCACCATCTCTTCATTCCCGCTAGGAATGGTCAACATAGGTGCACTCGTTAGTCTCTCTTTCGGGATTTTGAACGCTTTTCACACTTTGCGTCCCAAGTGAACACTTGGTTCTTCTTCGTTAATCCCATTAACGGTATAGCTATCTTGGAGAAGTCCTTGATAAAATGTCAGTAATTACTAGCTAACCGAAGGAAACTCCATACATCCATTGCATTCTTAGGTTTATCCCAGTCCTGGATTGCTGCCACTTTAGCAGGGTCAACCGCTATCCCTTTTCCAGAAACTACATGGCCTAAGAATCTCACTACATCCTCCCAGAAGTGACACTTCGAGAACTCAGCTTTCAGCTGATGCTTTCGCAAAATCTCTAACACAACTGTCAAGTTCATCTTATGTTCTTCCTCATTCCTGGAGTAAACCAGAATATCATCCATGAACACAAGAACAAACTTATTAACCTGAACTCTGATCACTTTATTCATAAGATCCATGAAATACGCTGGCGCGTTACTCAACCCTAATAGCATCACCAATGACTCAAAGAAACTGGATGGTGTCCTAAAAGTAGTCTTTGGCGCACCACCCTTAGCCACCCTCAATTGGTGAAATCCCATTGCCAAATCTATTTGAGAAAACACTTTGGCTTCATGAAGCTGATTAAACAAGTCATCAATCCTTCGCAACGGATACTTTTTCTTTTTAGTTACCTTATTCAGCTCACGATAGTCCATACACAATCTTAACGGGCCATCTGCCTTGGTTGAGAACACAACAGGTGCACCCCATACAGAAACACTTCTCCGAATGAATCCCTTCCTAAGAAGGTGTTAACCAACCTTTTGATTCGGTTTCCAAAAGTACGCAAGACATGCTCGACTCAACTTATCGCGTGATATTACAGCCCAGAGGCATTGCCAATACCACTAGCAGAGTGTCGCATCCCTCAAACATGACCTCCATCAGTATCCGTCTGCAGCCGGGCCGAAGGCGATCCATCAAGCGGGTCCGAGCGCAGCGCCGGTGGGGGTCCGGGGCCCCACAGTCCCAGCGGCGATCGAGCTAACCGGTTAGGTCGAACCAGTGGGCACTGCCCGATCCATCCAATTTCCGCCAACAAGTGTGTTCCCCATAATTACTAGATCGACTCAAAGTCAAGATTCAGCCAACAACTTTCGCGAACCTCGCCGCTCCTCCAAACATTGCCAAATCAAGACCTCGGATCCGTAGCAGTCGCAAGCCCAAACCTCGAGGCAACAAACACCCATGGCCTTTTCTCCTCTTATAATGTGAACTTCGTACCCCTTGGGGTGCGAATTTTGCACCCTTGAGGGGTGAGAAATTCGCACCTAGCCGGTTGCGAAATTTGCACCTAGCAAGGTGCGAATTTCGCGCCCCAAGAGGTATGAAATTCATACCCCCGAAGGGTACGAGTTTCGCCCCCGATGGGGTGCAAAATTTGTATCCCATGGGGTACGAATTTTGCACCCCCATGGGGTAAGAATTTTGCATCGTGAGAGGGGCGAAATTCGCACCCCAAGGCTTGGTGCGAATTTCTGGCATGCACATGGATCGGGTGCGAATTTCTGGATGTGGTCCCCTATTTTCACCTACTCCTACCTATTCCTACCAAACCCCTCTCCTATAAATACCCCATGGCATCATACTTCAAAGGGGTTGGAATTTGTGACCTTGGGACCTCTAGAGAGCTCCTATAATAGCATCCCCTCTTTGAGGAAGAAGAAGGGCAAAAGTGTCTTTTTCCTAATATATGCAATATACGATAATTTTGATGTCATATAGCTTAATGACAAATGTAATGAGATGTCATGAGACAGTCTCAACCTTGTAACCTTGTGTTATCAATAATATTCCAAGAACTCTTCAAAGTGGACGTAAGCCCCTCTCAAGGCCAAACCATTATAAATCTCTTGTGTTATATACTGCTTTCCGTTCTTGCCTACATGACCGAATTAATAATTCCAAGTAATTGAAATCTTGGGTGTTTACGACATTTTTTGCCACCAACGTTTGGTGCTTTCACTGAGAATGGAACTCTTATTCGCTCCTTTGACACACCTTGTCATCTAAACTTCGACAGGCTTTAGGTTCCTTTGCTAAACCTGCTGCCGAGTCCGCTTACGATGGCAAAGCGACCAAAGAACGCAATGGTCGGCTCTTCAGCCGCAACCAAAGCCGTAACATCCCAACAACCTCAGCAGGCAGATATCATGGCCAGTAATGAAAATGTCCCTCCTACTGTGGACCCCGAGGTACCCGCAGCACAAGCTCAGATCTGCGCGCTTAATGAAAAATATGAGAACACAGTGGTCGAGCTCAATCAAGCGTTAAGTAATAACACTGACCTTATGCGACAACTTCAAGAAAGTCAGCGCATCGTCGCTCGACTTCAGCTAGTTCGGAACAACACTCGACCTCGATCAACTGCCTTCGAAACTTCCACTTATGACTTGTGGGTCCCACATCATAGAAGGAGGTTTAGCCTCATCAACAACGTCGTCGTCCGCACTAACGCCTTCGACAACGGTAACGACAACGGCGACCAAACTACAATCATTTATAATGAGGGGGCACAGTACCGAGATCGCTCTCGCTTGATCATCAATGACGGACCAGGTCCGCCAACCAACCCCTTCCTAGACACAACCCAACGACCGCCAATGAGGATGATGGACCTACTATTCCAGCGTCCCGCGCTCTTCCAGAGCAGGGTCTGCATCAACCCGCTCCACCTCATCGTCCACACCAGGACCCGATTATAGTCATCGAGGACATGGAAGAAGACGATCCAGACATTCATCATAGAGGACGCCCTCGCATCATAACTTCTAAACCTTGCCAAAATCCGTGGATCCCGATGGCGGATCCCCATCCAACTTATCTTCCCGACATGGTCCGAAGGATAATGAGCGAAATCTGAGGGAATGTGCACGATTCATTGGTGGCGCACATAAGGTGCAACCCCTTCACAAGAAGGGCAAAGGAAGCCGAATGGCTGCGATGCTTCAGTATGTCACAGATGCCACTCTACGACGGCACCACTAATCCCTGTGCCTTCCTAAATCGGTATGAATGGCAAATGGACTCGAACCTAGGCAACGATCCGATCAAATGCAAGTGCTTTCCAGTCTTCTTACCAGGAACTGATCTGTTGTGGTTCTCTCGCTTCCCACTTGATTCCATTAATAGCCTCGGCTAGTTAGCGACAGAGTTGGTCAAGCAATTCAGGATGCATATCCTGACTCCAAAGAACACACTCACTCTGTCCAATCTGTAACAAGGACCCGCCGAGTCGCTCAAAAGCTACCTCTCCCGCTTCAACATCGCCCTCGTTGAGGTCGAGGATCCAGAACCTTGCACCGTACTCTTTCATTTAGCAAAGGGTGTCCTTTCTACTTCCAAATTTGGGGCATGGATCGATTAGAAGCAGCCAAAAAGCCTTGACGCTTTCCATGAAAAGGCTAAGCAATACTTATGTCAAGAAGAAGCGAGACGAAACCTAATCTCCAGGTCCATTCTTCTCAACAATCCACATGCAGATACAATCAATGACAGTGTCAAGGGGAAACAGATTGGGGAGCTCTTCGGTAAGGACAAGGGGGGTAGGTCCCTACAAATAAAGGCCGAATAACGGTAGGCAAGGCGGCCGCAACAACGGCCAGGTTCCTACGGAACCCAAGAACCCTGACCCTCACCGAGCATACGAGACCTATATCCCGCTGAGTGAAGACTTGGAAACAATCTACCTGGAAACGTGCAACATACGAGACCTATATCCCGCTGAATGAAGACTTGGGAAACAATCTACCTGGAAACATGCAACACGCTTCAATACAAGAAACCATACAATAGGGAATCCACTAATCAGGAGAAGAATATCGGCAAGTACTGTCGATACCACGACATGTATGGGCATAAAACCAATAATTGTTGTCAAAGGCGCAATCGAAAAGCTTATCCGCGAGAAGCGCCTTAAGAAATACGTCCAAGAAACATTTCCTCCTGAAGCGAACTCCAGTCCTCTTGTGCCCACGCCTCCAACACTTGCCAAGGCAGTTCCAGGTCCGTCTAACCCAAGGCAGGCAACTGTGATCAACACTATCTGTGGCGGGCCATACTGCACACATGGAAGCTTCCGGAAAATGGACGAGTGTGTAAGCTCTATCACGCAAGCCACCCATAAAGCTTGCTCTGCTCCAAATGAGACCATACCTGCTAAGCTTCATAAAACAATGCAGGACGATGTAGTCTTCCGCAAAAGAGAATCTAAGGGAATTGAGATCCCATCCACGGAACCTCTCGTTATCACAACACAGATCGGTGCCTCTTCAGTCCGAAGGGTACTGATTGACTCGGAAAGCTCAGTTAACATCATCTTCAAAGCTGCTTACGATCAAATGAAGCTGGAAACCAAGGACTTGAAACCATGCCATGCCACGATCTACGGCTTTAACGGATCTTCCAGTCACTTAGTAGGCATGATCGGCTTACCTGTTGAACTTGGTAACGGGGACCATAGCCAAGTCCTCACATTCGTGGTTATCGACATTGTCTCCCCTTACAATTCGGACGTCCCTTCCTTACAAAATTCCGAGTCTGCATGTCACCATGGTCCCTCCTGATGAAGTTCCCGATGGAAAACAGGATTGGAACGGTTAGGGCGACGAAGCAAATGCTAGAGAATGCTACGCAATAGAATGAAAGAACACGTGCAACAACGACAAAGGCAAAGTCGTGACTCCTCCTTGCATCGAGATCGTCTTTGGATAGCAATCAACGACGTCTGGGCCCTGACTTAGGCGCCACTATCATCTTTCCGACGATCTCGATCAGAGGAAGGACGAAGAGCCCGAGTATGAAAGGGCTACTCCAGTTGAACCTACGGTGGACATTCCGATCAACCCCAACGATCCATCGGGGGTAATAAAAATCAGATCGCAACTCCACCCCGCAATAAAAGAAGATCTTGTGAATTTCCTAAGGGCTAATCTAGACGTGTTTGCTTGGACTCATTCAGATGTGAGGGGCACCGACCCCACAATCGCTTGTCACCAGTTAAATCTTGATCCTACGATGACTCCGATCAAGCAGAAACGCCGCTTCTTGGGACTCGAAATGTGACGCCCCGCCCCGCACCAACCGACATTTACTCCAAAAGTGCGCTGTACACATGTCCAATTGGCACGGAACGGGTCATCAGAAGGAAAAAGGGAGAAGGAAATGAACATACAAGGAACCTGTAGAATGTCTCACAACACATAGAACAAAATATAATAATAACATACTTGACATAAACAGGAGAGACAGTGCATAAGCTGAAAATCAGAACTAAACATCATAGCAGCGGAAATCCAAAATACAGCTTATTACAACTTCAAACTGTCTCAAAGCAAAAGTAAGATAAATGAGGTACACTACTAATGCCCAAGTAGCGACCACCAACGACACAGGGAGAATGTGTATATATATAATACGTGGAAGCCTCCTGCCCGCCTCCGAATCAGCTACTCGCGCATCACCAGCTAACCTGTCTCTAGTCTGCTCGTGTGAGCACCCAGAGTAATAAGAGGAGACATAAAACTCTGGGTCAGACATAAAGCCTGGTATGAGCGATAAGCATCTAAAGTGAACAATAACAGGTAGACTAAAACATACCTGAATCTGGACCTGCAACCAAAGAGTTAGCACTACATACTGTACAACACTCTAAGGTATCATATCAAACGGTATAAAGATACGGAGGTGGGGGAGGTGTGCATGTCATAATGATGGCAAACAATCAAGCATAGCATCCATCCTCACATCTCTCACTCAGTGCGTAAAGCATACGATATTCACCACTTCGATCACCCAACATTCCTTGCTACAATCACTTTGCCCCATGAAGTCATAAATGGCTTCACTGCACTGATAACGTAGCCACTAATTCCTCGCTATGTCCACTTGCCCCATGGAGTTATTCACCCCATCTGCGCTGGCTCATAGCCTTACTAATCCTTACTATGTCCACTTGCCCCATGGAGTTATTCACCCCATCTGCGCTGGCTCATAGTCTTACTACGCATCACCTTGCCCCTCAGGTCATAATGACCCTACTGCACTGATAACGTAGTCTTGCTACCATCACTTTGCCCCTCAGGTCATAATGACCCTACTGCACTGATAAGTAGCCCATCATTCCTTTTTAGTGGTGAATCAAAGTTATGAACATCGACAACTCCTTAGCACACGTCCTGCAGCAAAGTCCAACCATGAAGTGAACTCATTGGTTCCCAACTGGTTCCGGGATCCTGAGCTCTAACTTCCATTTGGACTACCTTTGCATCTCGGGTTATTGGTCATCACAATCGGATCGAATCGGATCAGCCTTCACATTCTTCATCGGATCGGATCGGCTTAGTTCGGATCGCCCACACCCCATGCGGATCGAATCGTGTTCCTCCAGCGCGCGGCTCCTTCTCCTGGTTCGGATCGACGTCACCATTTCGGATCGGATCGTGGTCACCCATTCGGATCGGGTCGGAGTTCCTCCTCCAAGTCAGTTCGTGCTTTCCCCGCTGGTCGGATCGGGTCGGGTGCAACTTCCCAGATGGTCAGCTCGTGAACTTCTGAAATGGATCGGTCCGTGCTCCTCCCTTCGGATCGTTGCGCCTCATCAATCTGGATCGGATCGTGGAGAGGATTCGCGATCGGGGGTGAACATGCGGATCGCTGTCTTCGGATCGGATCGTGGCATATGCCCACAATCGGTTCGGGTCGGGAAGTCCGATCCGATCCCACTTGCAATTTCCTGCAGTCCCTCCAGCGAGCAGTTTACGCCATTCGACGGCGTTTTTGACCAAACTAACACTTCTAAACAATCACAAAGCATACCATATAGTCATAGCAGCATACATAATCAACCCCAAACATCAAAACATCAACATGATAGGCTAAAATGGATCAAACATACCCAAAATCCCAAATTTCCCCTTAAGCATACTTAGGTGAAACTAATGATAGGATTATCAAAACTTAACCAAATTAACCCAAATTCATATCAGAGGTCTAAAACATCATTCCAAATTTTATAAACATTTTTCCAGAATTTTATCATGTTTAAATTCGCTAATTAACACTAATCAACCCTAATTAGCCATAATTAGTGCAAAACTAAGCAAATCACTCACCTTAGCCACAAAATAAACTAAGATCTGAAATGATTCTCTGATTTGATGCGAATTTCAATACCAAACAGCAGCTCTTTTGTTTATTTGGTGAAGATCCTTCTTGATTAGGGGTTGCTAAGCCAAATCCTTAACCTAAAGGTGATTTAGAGGTTGGAGGCGATTTTTAGGGTTCCTTGGTGATAAGTGGAGGCTAGAAAACTGAAATGGAATGATTCTCCATCTCATTTCAGCCCTCCCATAACCCTAATCCCGAAATGGGTTATGGGCCTACTCACTAATCACCCGATTTGGCCCGGTTAACCAGTTTTTCACCCTCCAAACCTTGTTTCAGCCATATCTCCCAAACGGTAAGTCCGTTTGGCTAATGTGACCACTCTACGGAAAGAGAAACCATCAAACGAATCAAATGGAAGTGGTTTCAGGTCGAAATTCCTTTCCAATCAAAAGTTATGGCCAAAACAGTACCAACTAGGGGCAAAATGGTCATTTAAAAATCGACAAAAATCATGAACATGGGAAATGACTCTAATAGACGTTTCCCAAAGTTACATGACCATACGACTTCACATGGGAAAGAAATAAATATTCTACGATCCTATGATGTGTAGAATACGGGTCATTACACGAAAGGTCTAGAGCACTCGAGGAAGAGGTAGATTGTCTATTCAACAACAACTTTATCCGCGAAGCCGACTACCCTGAATGAGTCTCTGACCCAGTTCTGGCCAATAAAGCAAACAACAAATGGCAAACATGCATCGACTTTTCTGACTTAAACAAAGCATGTCCCAAGGATAGCTTCCCACTTCAAAAGATCAATAGCCTAGTCAATTCGACTACTGGATATCCGCTCTTATCCTTCATGGATATGTATTCAGATTAAAATCAGATTTCGATGTACCTTCTTGATCACAGCTCTTTCATAACCGATCTAGGACTTTACTACTGTCACGTCATGCTCTTCGGTCTCAAGAATGCAGGAGCCATTTATCAACGAATGGTTAATCGCCTCTTTAAAAACCAAATTGGGATATCCATGGAGGCAATCAGCTTGGCATTAGTGCACGTCGAAGGTCGTGTCAAACGACCCATCTACTACATAAGAAAACGACTGACGGGGGCTTAGAAGAATTATCCGAAGCTTGACAAACTAGCATTCTGTTTATTGATTTCCTCTCAGAAGCTTCGACCATACTCCCAGTATCAACCCATAAAGGTTTATACTGACCAGCCGCTATGACCGGTCCTACAACGACCCGAAATGTTTGGACGATTATTAAAGTGGATTATGGAGCTGAGCCAATTTGAGATAACATTCATCCCCCGTCGAGCTATTCTCGGACAAACTCTCGCTGATTTCATAGTAGATTTCATTACTCCCGAGGAGATTCCTACAAAGAACATTGTAGCTCTTGACACTCACTGGAAATTATTCGTGGATGGGTCCTCCAATTGAAAATGTTCTATAGTCGTAATTGTGCTCATCACCCCTGAGGAACGCCCGATACACTGCACATTAAAAATCAAATTCCCTATTACCAACAACGACGTAGAGTATGAGGCATTGATAGCCGGACTTAAATCACGGTCAAACTTAAGCGAAAGACCTTCCAAATCTTCTCTGATTTACAACTCATCGTGCGCCAGGTACGGGGAGAATATCAAGCCAAGGGGGAACGACTCACCCTATATTTGACCCAGGTTCAGGAATTGCTCACCAACTTCGAGCACTTTGTCATCACGCACATTCCCCGAAAACAAAATGAGAAAGCAGATTCATTAGCCAAATTGGCGAGCCCCGAGGAATCACAGCTTATGGGATTCGCTCCAGTCAAAGTGCTTGATTCGCCAAGCATTAAGCAAATGCAAACCAAGTTGGTCATGAATGACAAAACCGAACCTGAATCTTGGATAACCCCGATCAAGAATTATCTACAACACGGGTCCCTCCCGGGACATTACAAAGAAAGACGAGCACTCACTCGCCAATCAGCTCGCTACCTTCTCATGGATGGAGTACGCTACCGTAGAGGCTTCTTTGTCCCATTGCTCAGATGCGTAGCCTATAATGATGCCAACTGTGTTTTAATGGATGTACATGAAGGCGAATGCGGCGACCACATCGGAGGGCAAATCTTGGCAAGAAAGATCATCAGACATGGTTACTTCTGGCCCACGCTCGATCGAGACACCGCGGACTATTCTCGCAAGTGCGATAAGTGCTGGCGCTTCTCAAGGATTCCAAGAGCCCCGCCTACAGAGTTGACACAAATGGTCAGTCCTTGGCCATTCGCCATGTGGGGAATAGACATCATCGGAACTCTTCCAACAGCCAAAGGCGTGGCACGCTATGATGTCATCGCAATTGAATACTTTACCAAATGGGCAGAAGCCGAAGTTCTAGCCACAATAACTGTAACACCCCACGTCCATTAATGTCACTCACAAAGGGAATGCATTAACTTCCATGGAGGTTATAAGTGAATATAGAACAGAAAAATTACAACAAGACAGATAATAAGTAGTACTTGAAAACTAAAACTTCATTTTATTGCAGCGGAAACATGTTTATTACATCACAAAACCATTAATCAGAGTCAAGTACATTATCCATCTTCATAAAACAAAATACATAATCCCATTACACAAATAGCCATTAAAGAAGATAACAAGCTGGACTTTACTTCAACGGTCCAAGCTTTCCAAGAGAGATAAAGAAATCCAATCAAACTCCACTAGAGCTGGGCCCAACCTGAGGACCTGGAGGAGGAAAAAGGATAGAAATGGAGGGGGTCAGACATAAAGTCTGGAGAGTATGATAATTCTAACAATACTATTATCGAAATAACTAGACTAAGGAATAAGCTGGAAGACAAGTAAATGTCTATGAACTATTAGGTATGGAATGAACAGATAAAGATAACGTGAAGGATAACGTTAAAGGCATACCTAATTACTAACGAATAATTACTACACTGCACCGCACATTACTACACTGCACCGCACCAGTCACCCTAAAGGTTGATCCCACTTGCTTCACACAGAAACAATATAAATAGCCTTACGTACCCCTAGCCGACTACATAGGTGTCGTCTGCCCCTATCTCCACTAGGTGTACCCCACTACCCTCTTAGAAATTTTATAAGTAACTTTGTGTACTCCTAGCTGACTACATAGGTGTCGTCTGCCCCTATCTCCACTAGGTGTACCCCACTACCCACTTTCGCTCGGCTCCCTACTCGTAGATACCTGTGCTGGCCCCACAGTGGGGGTGTATCACTCCCCTAAAGTGGCAACCCGATACAACTTGAGAATGCACGACTTATACCTACACGATGCAACAACGTCTTACCTACCAGCCCGGGTCTACACACGTATATGAAACCCGTTGGACTTGCGTTGCCACCGCTCCCCGTTTTGGCCTCTTATAGTCAAGCCCAGTATGCGTGTCCCGACCTCGACTTGGGTCGAGCCCACAAAGATATGTTTGGGATACTGGTTGAAACGGGCCCCCACAAGCTACCCACCTAAGCTTGTCATTAATATATCCCACTTAACCCTCTTAGTCATGTTCATTTACATGTGTGTTTGGTTAAGTCTTACTAATCGTATTTCGCATGCCACTAAGGGCACCCACTAGATTCCTCATGCCACCCAAGGCACCTACTTAACCCCCATGTCCCACTTTACATGTTTATCTGGTTAAGTATTTCTTAATTCATTCAGGCCATAACCTCATAAAGACCTCTCACATTAGACTGGCATTTATGGCAACTGGATTTGCCGGGCGGGTCCGGGCAGTCTTACACCATAAAAGAGTCTAACCTCGTGTCTTTACAACTGTTATGCTTTAGTTTAGGCCTAGGACCTCTCACATTGGGCTGACATTTGTGACCACTGGATTTGCCGGGCGGTTCCGGGCGGGATTACGTCACAAACGAGTCCAACCTCGTGTCATAATAATTGATTGACGACTTTCAATCTTTTACCCTAGTTTTAATAATTCCCTATCAAAATTATTAATTAAGTCCACTTTTATTGATGTCCATAATTGACTCAATTATGGTCATCCACTCATGGTATGCAAAATCATATCAATTGCACCCCAATATCTTATTATTAAATCCTTAATATTACCCCTACCCCACGTTTATACGTTCGCTTATTCAACGCATAATATAGGCTAGACTTGAATAGTCTAACGCATAGCACAAAGATAAATTATCACAACATATAGACAATTAAAATAAATCTAATCATAATAGGGGTGAAACTTGCATAAACTACACATGTTAAGGATCAAAAGGTGTCAACTTGTTAAATGTCACAATTCACATGATATGATCATAGCCCAAATCTATACATAAACTTGCATATGGGGTTTTCAGGCAACATAATGATGGTGTGAACTAGCATAGGATATCACATATGTCATAGCATAATTCTAGATGTCATAATAGATGTCATGGCATATGTTCATAACTTTTCTAATCAATTTAACTTGCATATGTAACTTGTCATATAGATCAACATAGCCCAAACATGATGATTTAATTAATATGAACTAACTAGCATAGATAGTAACATCATGGCTTTTTTTTCGTGTATGATTCATCGCAACTTAGCATAGAACTTTCAACATACATAACATCATCATAGCATGATTTACAACATATAGTATATCATCACCACATAGCATAGGATTAATAACATACATGATAGCATATGACAATTCACATCATCTACTCACAATCCATTCATGATTTAACCTAATTAAAATGATAATAATCTTGTTAAGACTATCATACTCACAATTATAGAAGAAAGAGAGTCGAATTAGCGCTCTTTTGATGAAGTATCGCTGTTAGGGTTGGGTAGTTCTGATTTGGTTGCTGTTCTTTATCTTTAATTTGATGGCGGCTGCTCTAGGTCTCAAAATATCAGCATGACGGCCATGGTCTTTGTTTAATTTCTGATTTAGGGTTGTGTATAGGGGTCTTTTTATAGAGTTATAAATTAATTTAAGCCGTCGGATGTTCTTAGGGTTAATCAAAACCATTCAATTATGATAGGGTGATGAGTCAGCCCTAATGACTCAGCAAGGAGTCAGAATGGACTCAACAACACGGGTCAGCCTGAACCAGAATGCTGTGCAGGCTCCAGCCTCGGCCTGGGCGCACTTGGCAGGTGCGCCAGTGTAAATATGTACTGGCGCACTTCCCAAGTGCGCCAGTGCATTTTTTCTCTTTGCCACCAAACTTCGTTCGTCCATAACTTTTTCATCCGGTACTCGTTTCCCGCAAACTCGGACTCTATCTCCACTAGAATTCCGTGACGAACACAATGGCGCAACCCGTTTCCCATAATTCTCACGTCTGAGATTAGTTATTATTTAATTTGTAAATATTAATATTAACAGAATTACGGGGTGTTACATTCTCCCCTCCTTAAAGGATTTCGTCCCCGAAATCTTCAAGTTAAGAAGAATGTATATCCTAACATCCAAACAACCATCTATTCAACCATCAAACACAAGCATCCATTGTCCTTATAAACTTCTAATGCTTTCATGTTTAAATGCACAGTGGGTGTATATGTCCCTATCTAATGCAAAATCAGGCGGTCCACTGATTCAGTTGACCTCCTTTAATGCAAACCATGATAGTGCCATGCGTCCATTATGTATGCAAAAGTTCCCTATTGCTACATATTATTTCTATATGCGTGCACAACCATTCACCAAAATGAGGTATCCATATGATAGAACAACCATTATACATCCATTTTACTAAATACAACCATTTATATGCAATATGAAGTATGAAGTGACTGAGCCGATCTAGTGCCTAACAGTGTGTGTATATGCGTCCACGAGCAACCACTAGCAAACACTTGCATCCACTTTGCATTCATCATACATAACATGTCTCAAACACATGTTTCGACCATAGGATTATCCTATCTAAAGGTCAAGAATACTAACGAGAGGATACTCTAAAGATAAGATAAGTACAAGATAAGCGATAAGGAGAAATTAAAAGACATACCCTCTAAAAGAAAAGGGTATCGTGAACGCATCTTCTCTTCTGACTCCCAAGTAGCGTTGCTCTCGTCGTCTCCCCATTGTACTTTGACTAGTCTAACCTCTCGATTTCTCAGCTTTTTAATCTCCAACCCAAGAATGCGCGTTGGAGCTCGTCGAATCGTCGCGTCACGCTCGATCACCACCTCTCTAAGCAAGCTCGGCTCTACCACTTCCGTGGTCTCGTGCAAGCACTTCCTCAAATGTGACACATGGAATACGTCGTGTACACCACTAAGTCTCTCGGGCAACTCCACTCTATACGCCATTTGCCCAATCTTCTCCTTAATAAGAAACGGTCCTACGAACCTTGGTGCTAACTTCCCAACGGACCCAAAGCGAACTACGTTTCGTAATGGAGACACTTTGACAAAGACCATGTCCCCAACCTCAAATTCAAGATCCGTCCTTCTCTTATCCGCGTATGATTTCTGCCTATCTTGCGCTGCTTTCATCCTCCTCGAAATCAAGTCGATCTTCTCCGAAGTCTCTCTAATCATATTGGGCCCAAGTAAGATCTTATCGGTAGATTCCCACCAACATGTAGGCGAACGACACGGCCGTCCATAAAGAGCTTCGAATGGTGCCATACCAATGCTAGACTGAAAGCTGTTATTATATGCAAACTCCACCAGTGGAAGATGCTCTTCCCATGTACCCCTAAAGTCTGGGATACATAGCCTCAAAAGATCCTCTATAATGCGATTCACCCTCTCGGTCTGGCCGTCCGTCTGAGGATGATATGCGGTGCTCAAACATAACTGAGTCCCTACCGCCTCTTGCAAACTTCTCCAAAATTCGCTAGTGAAAATAGGATCGCGGTCGCTCACTATGCTAGAAGGAACACCGTGCAAACGAACTATTTCTCGGACGTATACAGAAGCTAACCATGGAGCAATCCTCTTACTCTTTACGGGAATGAAATGGGCGCTCTTAGTAAGCCTATTACTATAACCCAAATCCCCGTATTACCTTTTCTCGATCTCGGTAATCTGTCAATAAAGTCCATCGAGACGCTTTCCCACTTCCATAGTGGAACCTCCAATGGGTGAAGTAACCCACCAGGTTTCTTTTGCTCCGCTTTTACTTGTTGGCACACCAAGCATCTAGCGACATACTCGGCTACGTCCCTCTTCATACCGGCCCAAAAGCAAACTCGTCTCATGTCCATGTACATCCTGTCCCCGCCGGGATGAATGGTCATCTTCGAACGATGTGCTTCGTCAAGAATAGTCTTCCTTAGGTCATCGTCTTTTGGTACACAAAGTCTACCGTCCCTACGTAACCAACCCTTATCATCTAGGGTATACCTACGGAGATGGCTTGATGACTCCCCTCCTTTGAGCTTTTCTACTAACTTAACCAACTATGGGTCGTCTCGCTGGGCCTCGCCAATCCGTCCCAAAAGCGTAGGTCTGACCTCCAAGGATGCTAGCAAACCGGGTACAAAGTCAACGGAAGGTCTAAAGTCAAACATCGAAATGAATTCTAAGCTTCGCCGCTCCACAAACAAAGGACTTAAGGATAACCTTTTTCTACTTAAGGCATCCGCCACCACGTTATCCTTGCCAGGGGTATATGCTATCTCGAAGTCGTAGGATGCTAAGAACTCCATCCACCTTAACATATCTCCCTTCCCTAGAGACCACATGCCCTAAATTCCTTGCTTCCTTCTTCCAAAAATGGTATCTTGGAGAACTTAGCTTTAAGCTAGTGCACTTGTAGGGTCCCTAAGCTTTCCCTAAGACATAGGGCATGCTCTTCTCTGCTTCTAGAGAAAACCAGGATATTATCCCATGTAAAATCGTCACAACTATCCATCTCTCATGCAGACCATCCTAGTCGAATTCGACATCCCCCAAGTGCAAGCCCCAAAGGCCTAAACCAATATCAGACAAACACCCAAGGGATTTCTCCTTCGAATTCAGACGACCTATGTGAGATGATACTAGTAAGATGGTCAATCAATTGAGCACTTGACCGACTCTGGCCGTCCTTGCCAGTCTTGCTCCAAAACTACCGCTGATTACATAACGGGCTTTGCTTAATCTATTAAGAACATACGAAAACTTATTCCGCGCCTATGGGTAAACCCCGCGCTTTATCAACGACGTCTCCATACTCACGGACCGCACAAACAGGTTCCTAATCATCGTTAGATGCGTCAGAAGATTCTAGGCAGCTAAGCATCACTGAACCCCTAGGGTCGCAAGAAATATGAGGGTTTTTCTACAATGAATCAATAGTCTAACTACCCTCCTTTCACAGTCTAGGATGGCACCCCGCTTGGCTAGCCAATCCACCCCTAGAATCAAACTACAGCCTGTGAAACCAAGGACAAAGGCGTTGCATTCAAACTCAACGCCCAAGATAAACACTCTCAAACCCCGACAAATCATAGAAAGATGAGCCGAACCACCAATAGGATTTGAGACTACTAAGGGATCAGTAACAATACTAGTATCTAGGTGCAGTGTTTCAACTAATGATGTAGAGATAAACGAATGCGATGCGCCCGAATCGAATAAGGTACGGACAAGATGATCAAACAGAAAAACTAAGCTTTCAACAGAAATGGTTCTACCTCGTTCTTGCAGCGGTGGGACCGCAAGAGCCTGAACTTGTCCCCTTGCCTGCCCTGGTGCCAGATGAGCCTGCACCTGTCCTCCCGAGGTAGTCCCTGTCCTCTGCCCCTTCCTTGGGCAGTCCTTCACTAAATGTCCCGCGTCGCCACAATGAAAACAGCCAGTCTTCTTTTTCTTTCGGCAGTCCTTGCTGAGATGGCCTGGGGTCCCACAGTTAAAGAATTTCTTCTTCCCCTTAGCATTGTTGCCTTTGCCACCCTTATTTTGATCCCCTTTCTTCTTGAGTGCCTTATCAGCTTTAGTGCCTTTCTCCTCGTGCATGAGTGCCATGTCTACTAGCTTCCCAAAGGTGGCCCCCATAGGGATGTGGGTCATAGCCAACCCTTGCAATGGTTCAATCAATCCATTAACGAACCTCAGAGCCTTCTTCTCCGGCGTGTTCACTAAGTCTAAGCCAAACCTTGCTAACTGATTAAATTTGTTGACATATTCATTCACTGATGAGCTTCCTTGCTTTAATGTCAAGAACCTTTCCATATATAGATTTTCTTCTGCCCTAGAGAGAAACTTCGCCTCAAACCTACGTCTAAAATCCGCCCAAGAGTCAACAGGACTCTCCCCATTAGTGACCTCCCACCAAAACGAGGCCTCTCCCTTCATTAGCCAAGCTGCTAATCTAACTCTCCTCCCTTCTTCCACTTCAAAGATTTCTAGCAATTCTTCCACCTCCTTAAGCCAATCTCTAGCTTCCACAAACGTTTCTGACCCTTGAAAAGGTTTTCCACCCATAGCTTTAAATTCCTTACACGTCTTTGCAAAAGTATCTACGCGAGGAGGAGGAGGAATGGGTGCAACTGGTGGTGGAGGAACATTGACTGGACCTGCAGCGGCCCTAGCCTCTAACAGCCTCCTATACCATCCTGGTATCGTTACACCGTCAGGTAGGTTAAGATCTTCAGCCATGCTGAAACGAAAAAGGAAAGATTCAAAATGGAGAATTCGAAAGATAAAGATATACGGCTATTTGGGGATTATGTTTTTCTTAAAAACTTTTCTCTTTAAATTTCTCATTAAAACATGTTTTTGAAAACACTTCTTCCGAAAATAACTATTTTTCTAAAGTATTTTTATCTGTTCTGGTAACCTTAAGCTCTGATATCACGTGTAACACCCCACGTCCATTAATGTCACTCACAAAGGGAATGCATTAACTTCCATGGAGGTTATAAGTGAATATAGAACAGAAAAATTACAACAAGACAGATAATAAGTAGTACTTGAAAACTAAAACTTCATTTTATTGCAGCGGAAACATGTTTATTACATCACAAAACCATTAATCAGGGTCAAGTACATTATCCATCTTCATAAAACAAAATACATAATCCCATTACACAAATAGCCATTAAAGAAGATAACAAGCTGGACTTTACTTCAACGGTCCAAGCTTTCCAAGAGAGAAAAAGAAATCTAATCAAACTCCACAAGAGCTGGGCCCAACCTGAGGACCTGGAGGGGGAAAAAGGATAGAAATGGAGGGGGTCAGACATAAAGTCTGGCAAGTATGATAATTCTAACAATACTATTATCGAAATAACTAGACTAAGGCATAAGCTGGAAGACAAGTAAATGTCTATGAACTATTAGGCATGGAATGAACAGATAAAGATAACATGAAGGATAACGTTAAAGGCATACCTAATTACTAACGAATAATTACTACACTGCACCGCACATTACTACACTGCACCGCACAAGTCACCCTAAAGGTTGATCCCACTTGCTTCACACAGAAAATATATAAATAGCCTTACGTACCCCTAGCTGACTACATAGGCGCCGTCTGCCCCTATCTCCACTAGGTGTACCCCACTACCCTCTTAGAAATTTTATAAGTAACTTCGTGTACTCCTTGCTGACTACATAAGTGCCGTCTGCCCCTATCTCCACTAGATGTACCCCACTACCCACTTTCGATCGGCTCCCTACTCGTAGATACCCGTGCTGGCCCCACAGTGGGGTGTATCACTCCCCTAAAGTGGGAACCCCATACAACTTGAGAATGCACGGCTTATACCTACACGATGCAACAACGTCTTACCTACCAGCCCGGGTCCACACATGCATATGAAACCCGTTGGACTTGCGTTGCCACCGCTCCCCGTTTTGGCCTCTTATAGTCAAGCCCAGTATGCGTGTCCCGTCCTCGACTTGGGTTGAGCCCACAAAGATACGTTTGGGATACTGGTTGAAACGGGCCCCCACAAGCTACCCACCTAAGCTTGTCATTAATATATCCCACTTAACCCTCTTAGTCATGTTCATTTACATGTGTGTTTGGTTAAGTCTTACTAATCGTATTTCGCATGCCACTAAGGGCACCCACTAGATTCCTCATGCCACCCAAGGCACCTACTTAACCCCCATGTCCCACTTTACATGTTTATCTGGTTAAGTATTTCTTAATTCATTCAGGCCATAACCTCATAAAGACCTCTCACATTAGACTGGCATTTATGGCAGCTGGATTTGCCGGGCGGGTCCGAGCAGTCTTACACCATAAAAGAGTCTAACCTCGTGTCTTTACAACTGTTATGCTTTAGTTTAGGCCTAGGACCTCTCACATTGGGCTGACATTTGTGACCACTGGATTTGCCGGGCGGTTCCGGGCAGGTTTACGTCACAAACGAGTCAAACCTCGTGTCCTAAGCATTGATTGACAACTTTCAATCTTTTACCCCAGTTTTAATAATTCCCTATCAAAATTATTAATTAAGTCCACTTTTATTGATGTCCATAATTGACTCAATTATGGTCATCCACTCATGGTATGCAAAATCATATCAATTGCATCCCAACATCTTATTATTAAATCCTTAATATTACCCCTACCCCACGTTTATACGTTCGCTTATTCAACGCATAATATAGGCTAGACTTGAATAGTCTAACGCATAGCTCAAAGATAAATTATCACAACATATAGACAATTAAAATAAATCTAATCATAATAGGGGTGAAACTTGCATAAACTACACATGTTAAGGATCAAAAGGTGTCAACTTGTTAAATGTCACAATTCACATGATATGATCATAGCCCAAATCTGTACATAAACTTGCATATGTTGTTTCTAGGCAACATAATGATGGTGTGAACTAGCATAGGATATCATGTATGTCATAGCATAATTCTAGATGTCATAATAGATGTCATGGCATATGTTCATAACTTTTCTAATCAATTTAACTTGCATATGTAACTTGTCATATAGATCAACATAGCCCAAACATGATGATTTAATTAATATGAACTAACTAGCATAGATAGTAACATCATGGCTTTTTTTTCGTGTATGATTCATCGCAACTTAGCATAGAACTTTCAACATACATAACATCATCATAGTATGATTTACAACATATAGTATATCATCACCACATAGCATAGGATCAATAACATACATGATAGCATATGACAATTCACATCATCTACTCACAATCCATTCATGACTTAACCTAATTAAAATGATAATAATCTTGTTAAGACTATCATACTCACAATTATAGATGAAAGAGAGTCGAATTAGCGCTCTTTTGATGAAGAATCGCTGTTAGGGTTGGGTAGTTCTGATTTGGTTGTTGTTCTTTACCTTTAATTTGATGGCGGCTGCTCTAGGTCTCAAAATATCAGCATGACGGCCATGGTCTTTGTTTATTTTCTGATTTCGGGTTTGTGTATAGGGGTCTTTTTATAGAGTTATAAATTAATTTAAGCCGTCGGATGTTCTTAGGGTTAATCAAAACCATTCAATTATGATAGGGTGATGAGTCAGCCCTAATGACTCAGCAAGGAGTCAGAATGGACTCAACAACACGGGTCAGCCTAAACCAAAAAGCTGTGCAGGCTCCAGCCTCGGCCTGGGCGCACTTGGCAGGTGCGCCAGTGTAAATATGTACTGGCGTACTTCCCAAGTGCGCCAGTGCCTTTTTTTTATTATTTTTTTTCTCTTTGCCACCAAACTTCGTTCGTCCATAACTTTTTCATCCGGTACTCGTTTCTCGCAAACTCGGACTCTATCTCCACTAGAATTCCGAGACAAACACAATGGCGCAACCCGTTTCCCATAATTCTCACGTCTGAGATTAGTTATTCTTTAATTTGTAAATATTAATATTAACAGAATTACGGGGTGTTACAATAACCACCAACAGAATAATCAACTTCGTCGTCCGCAACATCATCACCCGTTACGGGGTCCCTCGGGCCGTCATTTCTGACAATGGAACTTAGTTCGAGAGCGCTGAGTTCAAAACCTTCTGTCAAGAGCACAACATCGAGAAGAGATTCTCAGCGGTAGCTCATCCTCAAGCCAATGGGCAAGTCGAGGCTGTCAACAAAGTGATTAAATCTATCATCAAGAGAGGTTTGGAAAAACCGAGGATATGTGGGCGGACGAGCTTCCTCTGGCTCTATGGGCCTATCGAACCACTCACAAGTCAACAACCGCCCATACTCTCTTTGCCCTTGCTTATAGATCCGTAGACGTCATCCCCATTGAGCTGGAGCTACAATCTTATCTTGTAACCTACTTTGATCCGAAGACCAATCAAGGCTTACTTTTGGGATCGCTCGATCTACACGAAGAAAAAAGGAACAAAGCCGAACTCAGGGCCACCGCCCAACGGCAATGAGTGACCCGATACTTCAACTCCAGAGTTTGTCATAAGGACCTCGACATCGGCAACCTCGTCCTAAAACGGGTCTTTCCTCCACCGACTGACCTCGTACCTTGACGGGAAGGCTCGTACGTCATACAGCAGAATTTCAGCAATGGGACTAACAAACTCTCAACTGTGGACGGAATCGAGCTTCCTAGGGCATGGAAAGCGAAAATCTTGGCCACTACTTTACATAACTTAGTGCCCAATTGCTTATGTTTTCCAATGATGTTTTGTTTTCTTGCTATTCAAGGCATTATAAAGGTTATAACTGCCAAAGTTATAAGTGGAAATGATTTTCAGTTTCCCGTGGCCATTTCGTGCTTACTCCTCGCTTACTTCGTGAATGACATGTTTGACTAAAAATTAAAGCTGACTCCCGCACAACAACTCTGGATCGCCGCATCAGTATCCCAAGCACGGGAGCCAATGTCACCATCCAAGCCTCGAGCCCGCATTGAGGACAAACACCATCGGCTATGAACGGCACCCCGAGCAGGGGAGCCAGCAACGCTACTCGAGTCGCCGGCCAGCGACATGACCGAGTATAAATAACCATTAACTTGAATCTCAGTACAGCACCGAGTCCGAGGATAAATCGTTTAGCCTTCAAGTCCCAGGACTTGGGGGCATCCCATCAGCCAAACTAACATGAGGCTAACTACTTGCACGGCTTAAACCAACCCTTCGGGTCGGGATTCGGGTGTACGTCGAATCTTGGTGCAGCACCAAGACCGACATTAAATTGTTTTCTCCCCGAAGCTCTAAAGGCTTAGGTGCAGCCCATGGCCACGATCGGACCTTATGGGCTGATGATCCGGAGTTTTCTCCGGCAAATAAACGACGTCATTGCTCGCAATAACCCAAAGAACGACGGGAGAGCCCCCCACCGTACGGACCGCAAATCACGACGTCCTACGCCTTCGCTATACTTGGGTCTTACTCCGGGCAGCCCAAAACAGCAGGTGACTAGTCTAGCTTTGCAAACTATGGGTTTCCTGAGCTGATGGAAACTTATTAAAAGTCAGTGATATATCACAACCCTTTGGAATAATTTACCCAGAGAGCTCTCTCCAATTGCATTTTTGTTAGGTGTAACGACAAGTATGCTCATGCAAGTACAGGACACTGGAAAACATGAGAAGAACATCCGAACACTCGACATAAATCGCGATCCTTACTAATTCATATTTCATTTTCTTACACACACACCCCGAACAGACCATATGTATAACATCTCTTCTCTATGATGACAGGGTGTACACGAATACCACACCATGTTTTTAAGGACCAAAAACGAGGATCTTACTCGCATATACTATCGATCTACCTAACCCAAAATAATTTTAATTCCTTTAACAATTACTGATGCTACTCATCCTTCTTTTTCTATTCTTTTTTCTATGCAGGTTCGACACTAGGCAGGTCACCATCGGTAATGGGCACCTTCCTTCTTTCCAGAACTACTTCCTCCTCATCTACGCTTCACAGGAGTAACGGATTCACGAGGCGTTGATGTACGCCTCCCACCATTATCTTAGCCACTTGTAATTATCGTAACCTCCCCGAGGGCAATACATGGCAATGACTTAGGGACAATGTAAGAGGCAAGGACCAATGCAGACTGGGCTTTTCCCCAAGCCTTCTTGACACCCAACTCCACCCTGTTCTCAACATCTTCGGCGACCTTCTGATTAGCTAGCTTCTTGGCCTAGAGTCACATAACTTTATCTGCTTCAAGTTTTCTAATGGTCCCCTCGCCCTCTTTTGGTAGGCGTCACCAATGGCTTTCATTTTTCCTAGCCTACTCAGAGGCCCTTTCCTTCTCCGCCTCAACATTGGCCTTCTTCTTCGCCACCACAGCGGTAGATCTCTCCTCGGCATTCTGGCTAGCCTTTTCCCAAGCATCTTGTATGGCAGTCTCATCCTGTCCCTCTTCCCCTTAGGATCCTCAGACTTTGCCACAAGTCGGGATTCCTAATCTTCCACCTTAGCTTGTATTGTTTTCACACTTACATCAACTACACCCGTCGCATGAGCACTTCGGCCAACCAAAAATTCTCCTCCTCCGTAGAGACTCGTATAAATATGGGATACTGAGACCATGGGTTCTCCTACTTCTCCAGATTGTTCCCGCTGTAACTCCAACCGGGACTCGAATGCTTGAGGAAGCACAGGGGCAAAGCCTTTTGTTGCCTCCGCTCCAAGGGGAGCTGCCCAGCAAAGGAGGCAATTATTTGAATTTTGAGGGTTCATCGCTTGCATCTTCTTCAGTTATCAAGTACTCGAGTTTGGGGGCAGTCCCCCACTTATCCTTGCACCAGCTTACTCATTGCAGGACCTAAGGAGGATCCCCACCAACTCCTGTGCTGGCATTTCCATCGCCACAACCTTCATAGCAACCATTCTAAGGTGGGATGTCCACCTCGCCACGAGGATGACCCAGACCCAAAAGCTTGGGTCTAAGAATCCTCTAACCTCCCGCCAATACTAGGCAGACCTCGCGTAGAAACCCGAACCAAAGGACAGAGGGAGCAATACAATCATAGTTCCTGAGGAACTGGAGAATTATACAAGTTCTCATTACATGAAATAAAAATTCATATCACGATGCTAGTTCTCAAGTTTCCATGGCCGGTTCATTGGGTTCCCAAAGGCTCAACACCCATCCAGCAAACTCATATTGAAACGCAATGCCAAACTGACCCATACCTCTTGAAGCAAAAGCTTCTTACTAGCAAAAGCATTGGAATGCGGTGACGGCATCTAGTTTTAATAACTAAGGCGGTGATTACCAGTAACCATCGACACCATTTTCGGGTCAGAAAACGGTTACGACATAATTGGGTTGAAGCTAACGACTCCACCGTATGTCCACATCTTATGTGCATATCCGAGCAGTCAGTCTAAATAAGTCCATTTCTTGAGTCATTCGCCAATCAGTTGAAATCTAGTAGGTACCCAACCTTGGGGGCAACCCTCTGCCAATTATCTCACCGGCCTGGTAATCACAAGACCTGATCAAATCCACTTCAATCCCTGCACTGGCGTCATCCTAATGGCATCCCTCGGAGCCACCATCTAGAAGGTGCCAAAACCTCGCAAAGAAGACAATCCTAAGCCAAAGTCCAGGCCCCAGAGGATTTTCGGTTCTCCAACAATGCTCGAACTCCACAAAACAGACACTTTGGAACATGATGGCAACCTTTAGCCTCAACAACTAACGCCATTGCCATCACCAACCGCCAACGCAATGCCTGAGTTAAGATGCGGCTGCGTTGTGGTTGGGTTATTGGTCGGATTCTGAGACCAATAGCTCAGCTATGTGTTGACATCCTATATACGCAGTCGAGCCTCCATTCCAAGCAAGTCCATTCCTTGAGAACCGCGTTGCAAGACCGCAACTCACTAATCATTGTCTGCTCACCTGACGCTGTAACACCCCATATTTTCTATGAACGTATAAGTAACAAATCAGAGAATAATTAATTTTTAAAACAAGAATCAAAGGAAACGGGATGTGCCATTGCGTTTGTCTCGAAATTCTGCTTGAAAACGAGTCCGAGTTTTCGAAAAACGGAGTCTGTATGACCAAGTTATGACCCTCCGAAGTTTCAGGAATTTAAATAAAATAAAATAGCTCGAAAATAAAGCCAGAAATTCGAAATTCAAACCCAGAGAAGGCTGGCGGGAAAATTCCCGCCCATATACCCAGGTCGACTGGGGAGTCGACCCCCCCCCCCCAACCAGGTCGACTGGGGAGTCGACTGGGGTGTCGACCTCCCCATGACTAGGTTGACTGGGGAGTCGACCTGGGGGTCGACCTGCTCCCGAAACCCAGTTTTTGAACCTGGTTCATTCTGATGTATCCGGTCTCGTTTTCTGTCTAGATTCGTCCTCCTAATCCTATATAAACAGCCCCCTAGCCTCATTTTCTCTACACAATTTCATTCTGTATATATTCTGCCTCTGTTCTAATTAAAAATAAATGGCGTCGCTACTCTGCTGGAATCAAAACTTGGACTGATGCATCTTCTTCCAACCTGAATAGAATTAAATGCAAAATCAAATCTCAAATCAAGGTTTAGAGCTACAACAACAATTAAAGAGGAATAATTCAGCATTTCTGCATCAACAACAGTTTATTATCCTTTCTTAAAACCACGAAAGGCAAGTACAGTTATTTTCCGATATAAAATTTAATTATGGTTGTGGCATGATTATAAATCTGAATATGAGGTTATGTATATTCTTATCTGTCAGATTCGTTTTTCTGTGACTATTCTGTACCACTTTCTTCTTTCTGTTCTATAGCCAGGCTACTATGAGCCTACACCGAATCTCATAAGATATTAACGCACGAATGCTAAATTTTGGGACAAATAATGAATAATGCATAATTGGACATGAAACTGTTGCCTATGAGACTATTGCCTATGACTATGATTCATGCCTATGAGACTATTGCCTATGACTATAATTCACGCCTATGAGACTATTGCCTATGACTATGATTCATGACTATGAGACTATTGCCTATGACATTGAATAAGAAACTATTGTAATTAGTCGCCCATGACTATTGTGGTTAGTTGCCTATAACTATTGTAGTTAGTTTCTTATGCCTATTCGCTTAATGATGTTAGATCTCATATTTAGTATGTAACTTTGCTAGTTTATTCCCATTCACTGTTATGTACATCGAGCCTAGAGGGGTCATTATCATTGTATTTGGTTCATTATTGCATGCCTATTCTTTCTTGTGTTTATCCCCTATTCCTTTTGCTAGGGCCATTTCTTGAGTATTTAGAGAACTTATGGAAACATGTTATACAGGGATTGGGTGTTGCTTAATTAAGTTAATTTGGCATAGCAAATATGTTGGCATAATCTGAATTGGCTATAATAGAGAATGATTTACATGTGTATTAGTCCTGGACATAAATGGTAAGCTAGAATATTAAATCTAGTTTTGACATGAACAGTAAATGGGAACATTAAGGCTAAAATTTGGGGCATATATTGTATTATGAATTATGACCTTGATATGGGCATGTAAGTTTAGGCTAAATTTATAATTAGGCAAGGTACGTCAATGAAACTTTAAGGAATGATTAAATCTGTTATATTGCCTAATCTGCTAGTTCTGTTATATTGCCTAAACTGCTAATTAGATTGGATTGCCTAATCTGCTAATTATGTTAAAATTGCCTTATCTGCTAGACCTGCTAAATCGCCTAATTTGCAAGATCTGTTATCTGTTTAGCCTGTTGAATGGCGTAATCTGTTGGAACTGAAATGCTGAAATTTGAAGTATGTAAATATGTAGGCTCGATTTAAAATTGAGCAAAACTTGTTAATAGAACCTCGAATAATCTGCTGTGACTTGTACAGAAGTTAATTTGTTAAATTAGCATGATTAGTCTGATATTAGCATAATCTGTGAATGAATGCATTGACTAAACATGAAACATGGCTAACTCGAGGTTAGAATGAGTTTGCGGCATAATCCTGCCCGGAACCGCCCAGCACATCCAATGGCCGCAAGCAATAGGTTCTAATGTGAGAAGTTAGTCATAACGTGCTTGAAACCCGAGGTTAGACTCAGTTTGCGGCAGAAACCTGCCCGGAACCAACCGGCCTAACCAGTGGCCGCAAACTTTCAGTCTAATGTGAGAGGTCTACGCGTTAATTTTTAATTGATACAAATCTGAGATAAATATGATGTCTAAAACGTGTTGGGTGGGTAGGGTTAAACCAATTGGACTAATGAATTTAACAAACCCGTTTTGTGAATCTGTAGGCCCAATTACAAAGTTAGACAAATCTGTTTAATCCGTATATCTGATTCGTTAGTCTAAAACTTGTCTGATCTGTGAACTAGTTGATCTGAACTCTGTATGTCTGAACTTATAAACAAGTTAATATGAAATCTGTTAGTCTGGGGACACAAGGTTAGGAGGGAAATTACTTGTGTCATCGGTTGTTTGGGACCCATATTAGTCAGTAACCCTTTCTGGTATCAAACTTTGACCCAACAGTAGGTAGGGTCCGGGCACGCTTACTGAACTAATTATAAGCAGTTCATTCTGATAATGGCGAGGGGTGTTGATGGTGCGTTCCAACCGGGTCATGTGCGTGCATGGATCCCGGTCTACCTCTGAGGATGTAAGACGCCGTGACATCTATAAATAGGTCTGTGCCAATTGGTTGTCACTTTAGGGAGTGATACACCATACTGTGGGGCCGACATAGGGTATTTATGTATTAGGGAGCCGATCGCTTGGGGTAGGGTTTTAGGGTACACTTAGTTCTGTCTGTTTCTGTTGGTACCGTCTTTTTCTGTTGGGTGGTAACACCTGTCTATTTCTGCGTGGTACCGTCTGTTCGGGTGGTAAAGGCCCATTTACTAGTGTACACCTAGTTCTACATTTCATTTCTGTAGGGATTAATCTGTTTTTGTCTCTGTACCCTCTGTTCGGGTGGTAAAGGCCCATTATTAGCATTCTGTTTCTGTCTGTTTCTGTTGGGGTGGTAAAGGCCCATTACTAGCATTCTCTTCTATGGAAATTATTCTGTTCCCGTTTCTGTTTCAGTTTAGACACTGGGGTGACACCTAATTCTGTTATACTAGTATTAGTGCAAAGAAATGAAAAGTAATATTATTATGTTTCTTCTGTTTAACCTAAGTACATCTGCTGCTCCTGTTACTGTTATCTCTTATACATCTTATTTTCATGTCATAATTATTAGTATCTGTTCATATGCTGAAAGTCACTGGACTTGCCAGACTTTATGTCTGACCTTGCTTGTTTTCGCCCCTTTCTCCGTTCCCCCCAGGTTTTCCAAGGAGGGAATACTTTTGCTTGATCCGGATTTCTTCTGCTTGAAGTACTTAGAGTGCTTAAATGGTCTGACTCCTTATGGCAGCTTCTGCGGGGATTATGATTTTACAGTTTTGTACTCTGATGATTTTCTGAACAAGACTGATATTTTTGTACTTGAGTTTTTGGTAAAGATGTAACCAAACTGATTTCTGTTTTCCGCTGTAATAAAGTTATAATTTCTATAGTATTTTTTATCTGTCTTGTAAATTTCTGTTCTGTCTACTAAAACGCTCCACCAAAGTTAAGGCATTCCCTTTGTGAGTGACCTTAATGGAGGTGGGGTGTTACAGACGCCATGCAAAGGTTCAAGTTTACTAACTCGGCTCGACAAAGTCAATCGAGTGTGAAGTTCTGATTCATTCTCTCGTGCACCGGCTTAGTGATCATGTCCACAAATAAGCTTCAAACTCCTGAAGAGCCCAAAAGATCTAATAAGTGTTTGGGACACGAAGTCCAATCCCGTATCTGCAAATACTTGTCCTCGAATCTCTACTTTTGCTTCCCAGAGTACACCACTCCACACTCTGGAGTGACAATCTCGGGAATCCTATGGATGTCCATATATCTCTTCCCTTCTCCGGAAACCTAAAGACAACTCGAACGTCCGAGTCCGGAAGTGGTAGTTTGCATCCTTCCCGCCTCAAGCTGATTTTCTGTCCAGAGAAGAGAAGAAAGGAAGCAATTACAATTAAGGGATCAGAATGCTCCAAATGAATATTCCAGGATAGGAATTCAGGATCGTACACCAAGCTACGATCACATGAACTTATCTTTGAAGCCCCAACTACCAAATCAATCACGGCTCAACGACCACTCGTGTACTCGCCAAGTGCCCAATCTTCAAAGTGCACACACTTAGAGTTTGGGTCTGACCTTGCCTCAAAGGAAAATCTGTAGGAATACATGCCATGATACATAACAAGTATTGTCCTAACAATGGCATTCGCATATATAAGTTGCTGAAACTTTGATCGATGGGACTAGCTTGGATCGTTGAATGACCTTAGGCTCACAAATCCAAGTGACTTAGCGGATACTCCAAATATTCAAGCTCTATCCCAACGACGTTTGAGTAACCATTTAGGGCGATTGTGCGCCTAAGACATTACAGTGACCATGCATGCACGCTTTTGAAATTCCAACCGAATGGATGGACTTGATTCTTTTACCAAATGCATGCTCACAAGCCTTAAGGGTTCAAGTATGAACATCAAATGAAACTAAACGCCTTGGAAAGGTTCCAACCCAAGCCACAAGAATCAAGCAAGTCAAAGCACTTAGCAATGTTGGAATCCTATGCTCATAACAACATATTTCGACAAGGCATCCCAACCACTCCAAAGCAGTGTGCTCTCGGCATACAACTCAAGGGAAGGTCGTGAACAATTGTTAAGCACCGCATGGAGATGTTCTCGCCCATATTAGACTCATCTCACTTCAAAGCACGTCCCGTTAACACAAAACATACTTTTAGGGGGCAAATGTTAACCGGCCTTTTGGTCCGGTTCCCAAAAGTACGCAAGGCACGCTCGACTCAACATATCACATGATATTACAGCCTAGAGGCGTTGCCAGTACCATAAGACTCGCGTCTGGCCACTAGAAGAATGTCGCATCCCTCGAACGTGACCTCCATCATTATTCATCCGCAGCCGAGCCGTCAAGCGGGTCTCGGCGCAGCGCCGGTGGGGGTCCGGGGACCCACAGTCCCGGCGGCGATCGACCTAACCGGTTAGGTCGAACTAGTGGGCACCACCCGATCCATCCGGTATCCCTCAGCAAGTGTGTTTCCCAGAATTACCAGATCGACTCAAAGTCAAGATTCAGCGAACAACTTTTGCGAGCCTCGCCACTCCTCCAAACATTGCCAAACCAAGACCTCGGATCCCTAGGAGTCGCGAGCCCGAACCTCGAGGCCCCAAACACCCATGCCCATGGCCTTCGCTCCTCTTATAATGTGAACTTCGTACCCCGCGGGGTGCGAATTTTGTACCCTTGAGGGGTGCGAAATTCGCACCCAGCAGGGTGCAAAATTCGTAGCCTGGGGTGCAAATTTCGTACCCCAGGTGGTATGAAATTCATACCCCCGAAGTGTACGAGTTTCGCGCCTGATATGGTGTGAAATTCGTACCTTGCAGGGTGCGAATTTCGCACCCTCTCACTGGGTGCGAATTTCTGGCATGCGCATGGATCGGATGCGAATTTCTGGATGTGGTCCTCTATTTTCACCTATTCCTACCTACTCCTACCAAACCCCTCTCCTATAAATACCCCGTGGCATCATAAGTCAAAGGAGTTGGAATTTGTGACCTTGGGACCTATAGAGAGCTCTTATAATGGCATATCGTCTTTGAGGAAGAAGAAAGGCAAAAGTGTCTTTTTCCTAATATATACAATATATGATAATTATCACATCATATAGCTTAATGACAAATGTAATGAGATAGTCTCAACCTTGTAACCTTGTATTATCAATAATATTCCAACAACTCTTCAAAGTGGACATAGGCCCCTTTTGAGGCCGAACTACTATAAATCTCTCGTGTTATTTACTGCTCTTCGCTCTTGCCTACACGACCAAATTAATAATTCCAAGTAATTTGAATCTTAGGTGTTTACGACATTTTTTGCCGTCAACAGAAGGTCTGGAACTTGCACCTCCAACTCTCGTTGTTCCTAAGGCGTCATCCGCCTAAGAGGCACAACGACTTGTCTAGCACCCTCGACCAAATCGATCCTAAACTCGATATCACGATGCGGTGACAACCCTTTGACCTCAACATAGACATCCTCATACTCATTAGCGATCAGCACAGATGGCAAGTCTTCTTGTGGAATCACAAGCGAATATAGATAGTTAACAAAGACACCCTCTTCGTGCTTATACTTAATCAACACCTTTCCCCTTCCACATCCCCGACTCTCACCTCTGGCTTGTCGCAATTCACCCTTGTTGCATACCTCTTGAGTCAATCCATGCCCAAGATGATCCCAAACCCAGCGAAGTTAAGAACAAAGAAATCACACACAAAAGAGCAACCATAAATCGACAACACTATACCACGGTACAACGTACACAAACTGGATGAACGCCCAACTGGATTAGTCACGATCAATGGTCTATCACATATCTCGGGTTCCAAAACTAAGTGACACATAAGCTTATTGCAAATGAAAGAATGCGATGCTCCAGTATCAAACAAAAGTTGAGCCAAAACACCATGAACAGAAAGAGTACCTTGCACCACGACACCCTTTCCCTTCTCCTCTACAATAGGAGCTTTCAAAGAAGACGGCACTGCCCCTAAAGCATAAAACTTAACCGCTTGCTTCCCATTAGCTGATTCTGGAAAATCTTTCTTCTCATGTTCCGGCTTCCCACACTTGAAGCACTTCTTTTCAGCTTTAGGATTCATGCGCTCACTAGAAAAACGACCATTCTACCAACGATTGAAGCAAGTCACTTCTCCCTTCTGCTTCTTTTGGCCATCCTTTCCTTTCTGTTGTTGTTGCTTCCTCTTCTTATTATTACCACCCTGATGTGGTTTCTGCTCTACAACAATACACATCTTCTTAGGAAACAGACTTTCATGCCTCAAAGCCTTCTCGATGATCTTCTCAAAACTATCATCGAGGTGATCCACAAGCTGATTCCCAAGGTATTCATCTAATCCTAAGACAAACTTCTCATTCTTTTGATAAGGAGTATCCACATATGAACGAGCATACTTCGACAAAGCCTCGAAGTCAGAAATATAGTCAAGAACTGGGCGTTCATTTTATCTAAGCTCCACGACTTTCTTAAACAGAACAGACTTCTGCACGGTGGAGATAAATTTTACTTAGCTTGGAACAATTCCCATGAAATATCCTATTCAGGAGTCTCAAGTGTGACAGAGTTCCAGCAGTCCATTGCTCCTACCTTGATGCAAGTTTCCTCTTTATTGCATCATCAATACCCAGGTCCTTAAAAATTCGAATACAAGAATCCATCCACCTTTGAACCTCTTCAACTGGTTCAGTGCCCTTGAACTATTTCTCTCCCAATGATGTAAAATCTTTACATAGCTTTGCAAATTCTACAGCTCTAGGTACTGGAACTCCAACTCAACCGTAGCTGCCACTGAAGCGGGGTTCCTTCAAAGGCAGCTTCCATCATAACTTCAAACATGGCCGGGTAATCAGGTGCCCCGCCATTACCCCTTCCAGGCACAGCTTCTTCCCTAACAGAATGTCTCGTACAGAGTCTACTCATTCTAAATCTCCAAATTTGAATGATTAGCCACTTTCAAGAAAACAGCTAAAGGAATACAACCTCTACTACTATATATGCTAATATATATAATAAGCATCCAACTGAAATATACAAGCATGTCTCTTATTCGTAATTACATCTTCGAACTTTGGCCACAGTCGATGACCAGAGTTCTGATACCAAATGTGACGACCGCCCACAACCCTCGCACTACACAAGAGGAATAATGCGCTAAAAGGTGTGCCAGGCAGTTATGGGCGATCATCAAGGTATGATACATAAGCGGAATCTGTCGTAAACTCACAGCGCAAGGATAATATGTAATAGAACATATACAATAGGTAGTGATAATGAAGTAGAAAACACTAAAATTTCATGAAAACTATAAAGTATTTCCCATACACGTGGATATCAACAACAGTGTTTTTACAATTTGCCTCACTACAACACTCAAAGAAACAGCAAACAACGGAAACAAATACTAGATAGTAGTAAAACTGATACGTGAGACTCTTGCTCGCCATCGTTCAACATCGTTGTTCTCATTAAAGCATCACCTGTCACCTGCTTCTCAGTCTGCCCATCCACAACTGGATGAACAGCACAAGGTAATAAGAGGAAACATAAAACCTTGAATCAGACAACATTTTTAGTGAAGGATAAAATAGCTAACAAACTTCATCAGTAATGTAAATGGGAATGGGTAAATAAAAAACTAATCTACGCAGCTCTAGAAAAGAATTACACCTGCCTTCCCCACAACTAACAGTGATAGCCTTTACGATCCATACATCCAAAGGAATAACAATCCAGTCATGGAAATCAGAACAACCACTCATACATGGTAAAAGCAGCTCAACCATCATCATAATAAAGCATTCAAGATCCATGACTGGCTCTGGCTATCACCGCCAACCTTGCTTTGAAACGACTGTTATCTAATGACTGGCTAACAATTCGCCATCAACTGTCAAGGACCATACTCGACCCCCTCTTCTAGCAAAACTGCACATGCTATACTCAACACGTTTTACACACTATACTCAACACGTGTCTAGGCCATACACGACGCCCAGGGCACTCGTCCTACAATTGGTCTTCAATTGTACCCCTGCTTTGAGTCCGCTGGAACCTACGACAACGGAAATTCCTCGGCCTTCTCGTCTCTAGTCGTTATCAGTTATGACTTTTAATTAACTCAGAACACTTTAGAGCAATCACTTCACACGAACTCAATACATCCTTGAGTCGTTTCCACATTTGTCACATCCGACGAACAATTCACCTCACTTCATTATTCCTCAATGGAATTCACTTCGAAGTCATGCCATCGTCGAGCCAATTACATTATTGCGCTGTGGCTAGGATTCGAGGGGTCGCCCCTGAAAATTATTAAAAGCATCTTTTCTTCAAATCTGGGTCGTATGCGAAAATATAAATTTTCAGAAAAATGACCATGTTCGACCGACCCCTTTCTGCTCGACCCAGAATGCTGCTCGACCCGACCCACATCCGAACCGGATTAACCAACCTGCTCGACCCACATTCGGGCCGACCCAAACTCCCTGAGTATGACCGACCCAAATCTCCTCCAAAACCAGAACCATCAGATTTGTTCGACCGACCCACACACAGCCCAACCCGACCCAGATGACTGACCCGACCAGGCATGGCTTTTGGCTTGTTCTCCAAGATACCTCTTTGGGACCAACCCACCATGTTCGATCGACCCACTACGTTTGACCGACCACCATGTTCAACCCAAAACCTGCATCCTTCAATGCGACTCCAATTTCGACCAAAACTTTGCCAAAACGGTTCATTCGACAAAACTAGGTCATGCAGTACATCCAATATGATCACAAGCATGATATGAAATCAACAATAACACCAATATGACAATTCCATCCACAAACATGTACAATTCATCAAATTCACCAAAACTGTATATATGAGCAAAAAACATGGATCTAACTTGCACATTCATATGAAATGTCAAAGAAATTACCTATCTAAACTTGCTAGATAAGATCATATGGTGATCTATATGAAAATAAACTTACCAATGCATAGATCTAAGAAAAAACATTTGAATTTAATGAAAAACATGATCAACTACTCATGCACTTCATTGAACCCATGTGAGAGATGTAATCCACTCACCGATTCTCCCAAACAAGCAAAAATCAATGAAATAGGAATAAGGACAGCAAGCACTTCGCACCAAACACCTAGATACAATGAATCCTTGCCTCAATGGATGCAGATCTAGCCTCCAATGGTGCAGATCTATAATTTCCCTCCTTGGATTTGAAATTTTAATGGTGGAAAGGTGTTAGAGGAAGAAGGAACATAAGACCTCCAAATGAGAGAATAGAAAACTAAAAACCATTTCCCATATCCCTTACCCCCTATTTATAGTTTCCACCAACCCACTAATGGGCCTCTTCAAATCAGCCCATTAAGGCTCCCAAAACCTGAATAGCCAACTGAAAAACCTTAAAACAGTGATTCCTCTCAAACCGCTGAATCAAATCCATAACGTAACCACTCTACAGGAAGGCAATCATCATTTCCTTTCCAATGACATATGTCTCACCCTCTTATTCAACCAGAGTCAAAAGTTATGCCCTACACAAGATTGACAAGGGCAAAATGGTCACAAACAAAATTGGTAAAAATTATGGACATGTCTCACATACCCATAAGAAAAATATTAAAAGATGAGAATGATCCAACCCTTATGGAATAAAACACAATTAATTTATGATCTTCCGATACGTAAAATGCTGTCTGTTACAAAAACAGGCAAGGAAAAGTAGTAATGAGTTTACTTAAATACATAATGGATAATCAGGCTAATCCGATTATCATCGATGATGATAATCAAGCCATGGAAGAAGAGGAAGAACCAGAAGAAGAACCAAAAGAATTGATGGAGAAGGAAGAACAACAAGAAACTCAACCAACGATTACGAAAGAAGACAATAAAGGTTGAGTGTGTAGGAGAGGTTTTGTTTGAACAAAATGGGATGTGATTGAAAAGAATGGAGAATTTTGTCTCCATTATCCAAATTGTCCAATTCACAAATCTCCCATTGTCAGATAATTTAGTTTTTAAGGATTTCCTTGTTTTTCCTTTTATTGCGCTCCTACGATAAATCGTATTTGTATAAATTCGTGTATTTGTACAAATTCATGTGTAATAAAACTATCATTTATGTTTATGATTTAATTAGTTATAACTCACTAAACACAAAATAATACTGATATAACATTAAGGGGGGGAATCATAATTTAATTACTTATGTTATATTCAAATAGTTATATAATTTGGGGGGAGTATTGTTAGAATTTCTTTTTGATAATGCCAAAGGGGGAGAAATTATAAAATATAGACATAGTTTATAGGATTCATATAGACATGGGGAGTATTTAACAGATCATCATCATCATGTACGATATTTTATAAAATAAGGTTGTCATCATCAAAAAGGGGGAGATTGTTGGAGAATTGAATTTTGATGATAACAACCTTATTTCAATATTAATTGATTGTAAAATGTATACTAATAGTTTTGTATAGAATATATATGTACACACATATGTAGGATTTATATACAGGAAATATTACTGAAGATTGTACAGTTTAAAGATATTAGGGATTCAAAGTTCAAAGAAATTTCAAGACTCATGAGTATTCAAGATTTCAAGAGTTCAAGTCGAATATAGTTATAGAGTCTAGATTATGTAAGACTCTAAATAGCACTCCACGTTCAAATTCAAATTCTGATTTTCAAATTCTTTTTTCAAACTCTATCTTTTATCCTCTCTATTTTATTTTTTATTTTTTATTTTTTTATTTTATTTCTTACTTTACTTTTGCTTTTCAAACTTAAGTTTTATATATTTATATTTTTATATTTTTATATATATAGTTTAAAACTTTATAAACTTATAAATATGTTTATATAGTTTAAATATACGTTTTCATAAGATTTTTTACTTTATAATATTAATTTATAACACTATATTTTAATTCAAAATTTTCCAAAATTATATTTATATCAAAACACTTGAAAAATGCTCAAAATGAATTTTGAACTAAGAGTATGTCGACATACATAAAACACTAAGTCGACATATAACTATCATTTTTTCAATTTTGAAAGGAAGTGTCTTTTCACTATTTGTGACGGTTCTGAAGCATGGAATCCTTTCATTTACTATAAAAAGGGATTGAATTAGAATATTATATTATCTCTTCTTCTCTAATTTCATCCTCTTTCTTTATATCATTATTCTAAATCATTTTTATGATTTCTACACTTATACTCTGCTGAATTCAATTATGTTTTGATCAAACTTATTCTCTTTACACTCTCTACTCACTGAATCAAGTGCTATTGAAGAGTTATAGGGCTATTTGTAATTTCTTGGATGGTATTTGGGTTAAAGGGTTTTATCCCTTGTAGCCGTGAAATCAAGGATGGAATCGGTGGTATCCCTTGTAGCCGTGAAATCAAGGACAGAAACTGTGACATCCCTTGTAGCTGTGAAATCAAGGAGGTTGTAATTGGATATTGATATAGTAATAAAACTCTGCGCAATCCAGCATTGCGTGGGATTGGACGTTGGAGCAATCCGAACCAGTCCGGTGTGTTCTTTCCTTTTCTACGATTGTGTTTGTGGTGTTTGATTAATTTGGTGATTCACCCAAGTTTTAGATTTTGTTTAAATTCTCAAAAACACTATCCACCTCCCTCTAGTGTTTGGTTTGCCTGAACGATCCTTTCCGCATTCCCTAACAGCTGATACCTAGAAGTTTGTCACGCCCAAACACAGATCGTTGTTGGTAGTTCACCAGGGAAGATCCTCCAACCTGCTGCACCTATGAACCACTCGGCCATCATTCCCATCTCCTCTCCACAAACACAAAACCTAATCCCTAAAAAAACTCACCCTTACACCTAACCAATGCCACCATACACGCTACCTCCACTGCCATATCAAACATCACTACTAGAAATACCTCCAACCACTCTCGAGACGTCTCCCTCGGCCATTTCCCAAATCCTAACATTTCTTGTCTTTTCAACTCAACTTTCTTCCATTTGTCTTGGCCTATCTCCTCCTATTTATCCCAACATCGCCACCGATCACCTACTCGACCGGATACATCGCCTGCCGCCTCACCAGCTTCCTCCAAACTACCCCCATAAGCTTGGCTCACCAATAACTCCCAGACCAAAATTAAAAGCGTCCATTCCCCTTGTTTTTTGCTCTTACTTCCGTGTTTTTGCACCACCTAGAAATCACTTGAGATTACTAGAGGTCTGCGTCACCGACCAGAACCCGCTACCCCGGCTGACCCTTGATTGGCCGAGCCAATATGCTTCAAGCTGATTCTTATTTGGACATTTTGCTAAAAGTTGCGCCATTCACAATTTAGAAAAAAAATAAAGAGAGAGCTTTGTACTTGATTTGTTCCTATGGCTTTTGTATCTTATTGTTTTGAATTGATCTAGATCCGTCAAGGAATCATGGTGCATCGAGATCGTTGAGTTGATTCGTGTTTGGCGTTGCTTGGCGTATCATGTCCATGTTAGTTTTCATGTCTGTGTTGTCTCCATTTTAGTAGCCACAAAAGGTGAGAGATTGTTCGCTCATGAATAACAACCTTGCTAAGTAAGTTGACAATTTTTAAATAACACATCAAGTGTCAAGATTACTTTAAACATTCATGATTATTTGTTATGAAACTTGTGCATATGTGACATGCACACTTATGGCATATATGACACGAAAACTGTGCAAGTGATATCTCACTGTTATGACATATCCTAATTAATGTGTGATATCTACAATGTTATATTCTTTTATTACACTACAAGTCTGTAGATTTGGAAAATCACTATAGGTAGAAATGATATGTAGTGGAATGATTGTTTAGATTTATGAATTGAAACTAAATATATTGGGGTGTGGGTTGAAATGATATATACCCAAAATTTGAATCAACATAGATTGAAATGATATATTTGGAAACAGTAGTCGAATTTTGAAATATTTTGATAAATAAATAAAATTTAAAAGAATTAAGTTTAATATATTTTACGTAATATAGTTTTTAAAATGAACTTTAAAATTTATTTAAAGATTTTAAGAATAAAAAATTTATAGATTAAAATAAAGATTTTAAAATAAAATATAATTTTCAGTTTAACTTAAGATTATTTAGTTTTAAAAGTAAATTTTTACTAATTTAATATTGTTGCCATACTTTGTGACTAGGCCACGCAAAGTCCAAATATGATATTTCACAAGTAGGTAGGAATCACGATTATCCAAGGTCTAGAAGTCAGCGTGGGTTCCAAGAAGTGTTTTAGATCAGATCGAGAGGCATGAATTTCAATATCTCCAGAGCATAGGGATCTGGTCGGGTCGCTCAGGGTCGAATGATTTTGAACCAACCCGTGCATATCCTATACTTTGGCTATAATAGCATAAAAAGGTCGGCTTGAGCCTGTCCCTAGCCGAACCACCTTAGGCAACAAATCCAGTATGGTCATGTTCTTCTTGCTACGAACGTGGTCTATGATTCCTACAAGTGTGGATCGGGGTACAACTGGAAAGAACCGATACAAAGATCACCTCTCCACTCACTCATGTTCAGCTCCAAGATCTCCTAGATGACAACCACATGGCATCCGACCCGAGCTCAGAAACCACCTATAAATACAAGCAATGGTGACATATTGAGGGATCCTTTGGCACATATTGCACTCGAGATCCACCATTATCATCACCATTACTCCTCAACCAGTTGCAATCTTGATCATTGAGCATAATTCAACAAATATTGAGAGAGATTTTATTGTATTCGAGAGTTCTTGTACTGGTAATTCCCTATAGAATCAAAGAACTATAAAGTGGACATAGGCTCGTTACCACAATAAAACTTGTGTGTTCATTGCTTTTTTTTCTTGCTTTTAGATTATAATTCGTCATTATTCACTATAAAACCTAGTCAATTGGGTGTTAGTGGCATTTTTGGTCTAACATTTTGGTGCTTTCACTAAGAATCTGAATTCACAGCTTTCTAGATTATTATTCTACTGTTTGGATCACCAAGTCCGAAGATATAATTCACATTTCCATCACTTCCATAGATTTCGTCGATTTCAACAAATTTGAATTCCATGGCTCCAAGGAAAGAGAAAAATCAGCAAACTTCTCGAACAAATGCAGCAAATGATGGACAATAATGTGGTGCACATGCCCTAACTGTGGCACCAACCACTGGGTCGAGTCTTACCCGACCCAGAGAAGCTCCTCCGACTTGACCGGAGGCAATGATCTGAACCCATCCAATGTTGATGTCTCCAGTCCGGTTGGCGCAGGGACTCCAACTCCAGCTGCAACAACCAGTAATCAACCTCCTGCATCTGCACATATTTCTCATACTGATTTTGCTTGCTCACTGTGATGGATGAAACAAATGTGGCATTAGAAGCTCAAAGACGTGATAATGCTGCAATCTGTGATGATGTGAACATGATGGATAAAAAGATGGATGAACTACGCAGACAAAGAATACCATTGCCTACTCATCGCTGGGAAGCGCCAGATTCATTTGCTTTGGAAGAGAACAAAAGGCATCCACATCAAAGGAGACCTCTTGAGAGGCCCGAGAATCTCAAACAAATTTGGTTTGGCTCATTAGCTTCTCGAGAAGAGGCAGAACTCCGTCTTGGTCGTGATGATCCTAACCTAGTGGAACCTATACTCCTACCAATGCGTGTGTCCCATATTATCCCCAAAGACCCAAACCTTACTCGCCCCACTCAAGGACAACTCCTTCATCCCATACGTCCTTTGACTGACCGAAACCGTAAGGGGGGCAAGGGAATTTTTTTCAAACAACAGCTCAAACACTGTTACCTGAAGCAAGGACAGGAGGGTTCCTGGAGAGCTGAGAGCAATGAACCTGAGTATGCTTTGACTAGTGACGAAGTATAAGCAATGGTACGTCAGATTATGGCTGATAGTAGAGGCTACACCAATGAAGATTGGTGTATTGATCGCAGCCATACGCCCTTCACCGACGATATATTGGATGTCCAGTTTCCAAGTTGATTCAACCTGCCCACCATGAACCGTTATGCGGGAAGAACTGATCCAAGACAACATTTAATGAGATATTCCCGGTACATGAATGCCGCAGCAGCCCCAGATGCCACATAGTGCAAAGATTTCCTGATATACCTGGAGGATGTGGCTATGATGTGGTTCACCCGACTTCCGCCGCGGTTGGTTTCCAACTTTAAAGAGTTAAGCGAGAGATTCTTGAATCGGTTTCAGTTGCACGCTCAAAAATCCGATAACGTCATTGAACTTTCCGTAGTTAATCAAGTTCCAGGGGAAAATTTAAAGTCATACTTAAACTGCTTCAATTTGGCAGTTACTGAAGTGAGTAATCCGCATGAACAAACTATCTTATTGGCGTTAATAGAGGGAGTTGATAAATATTCTAAGTTTCGAAAGTACTTAGTTGGAAAGCCGCCGCTAACCAGGGAATTGTTTAATGAGAAAGCTAATATTCGCTTATGACAAGAAGAGGTGCACGTGAATCAGAAGAGAAGATCCACTGAATTTTCAAGAGAGGATATTTGTGACAGCCCGCCCTGCACTAGCAGGCATTTCCTCTGAAAGTGCTCTGTATGCATGCCCAACTAGCACGGGACGGTCGCCAAAGAAAGGGAAGAGAATGAACTAATCGAAAACCTGCAGAATGTCTCACAGCGCATGGGACAAAATATAATAATAATGTACTTGACATAAAACAGGCGAGACAGTGCATAAGCTGATAACTAAAACCAACATTAACATCAGAGTAGCGGAAGTCTAAATACAGCTTATTACAACTTTAAACTGTCTCTAAAGCTGAAGTAGAAGATGCACTACTAATGCCCAAGCAGTGATCTTCAACAACACAGGGAGAATATCTATATGCATCATACGTGGAAGCCTCCTGCTCGTCCCCGGATCAGCTACTCGTGCATACCCAGCAAACCTGTCCCTAGTCTGCTCGTGAGAGCACCCAGAGTAATAAGAAGAGACATAAAACTCTGGGTCAGACAAAAAGTCTGGTATAAGCGATAAGCAGCTAAACAGAGTGATAACAGGTATACTAAACCATACCTGAACCTGGACCTGCAACCCAAGAGTTAGCACTACATACCGTACAATACTCTAAGGTGCCACTAAATAGATGGTGTAAAGATAACGGGGGTGGGGGCGTGCATGTCATAGTGATGGCAACCAAATCAAACATAGCAACCATCCTCACCTCTCTCACTCAGTGCGTAAAGTATACGATATCTACCGCTTCGATCACTAGACCCATCGAAGTAGTGACGGAGTTCAACTTGTACAGCTATTGCTACTACCAAGCTCATCACATGGAGTCATGACCAAATCTTTACAAATGACCCCACTTCATTGGTCTATAGCTCTTTAGTCGTACCTAGGCCACTATGGCCCTGAATCCGTTCACGTACTCCCTACACATAGTGATTCAAAGTTACAAACATCGACAACCCCTTAGCACACGTCCTGCAGCAAAGCCCAATCATGAAGCTCACTCATCGGTTCCCATCTGGATCCCCAGCCAAAGCTCCTCATTTGGACCTCCCTTGCATCTCGGGTTTTGGTCGAATTGGAGTTGGTCTTCCGAAGAAGTCGTCACGATGAAGTAAAGGTATGTATCGGGTTCGGTTCGGTGCTCCCAACCCGGTTGGGTTCGATGGTCCTAGTCCATGCCTTGATCAGTGCTCCATTCCTCCTCGGTTCGGTCCTCCAGCTCTGGTTCGGTTCGAATGCCCTATACCTGGTTCGGTGGTCGCTCCCTCCTAGATGCCCCGATCCGATCCGGTGCTTTTCTCCAACTCCAGCTCCAAGTTTGGTCCTCCGATCCGATCCCGCTCCCTGGCTCTAGTCCGATCTGATCCCCTTTTTGTCCCCCCGATCCGATCCTCTGCCCAACTCCAACTCTAAGCAAATGGCCTTCCTTCTCGCCAAGTTTCCTTTAGTGCAAAGTTCCGATCCGGTTCGGTTTCTCTGCCCAATCCACCAACCGATCCGAGCCTCCTATCCCGATCCGATCCGAAACCCTGCACATTTTCCTTCAACTTTTCCAGCAGATGTTTTACGCCATTTGATGGCGTTTTCGACCAATCTATCACTTCTAGACAATCACAAAGCATACCATACAGTCATAGCAACATGTATAATCATTCACAAACACCGAAACAATAATTTGGTAAGGTTAAACGGATCAAACATAGCCAAAATCTCATATTTTCCCTTAAGCATGTTTAAGCAAAACTAATGATATAATTAGCAAAACTTCACTGAATCAAACCAAATTTCTAACAGAGATCTAAAACATTATTTCGAAATTTATAAATATTTTTCCAGATTTTTAACGTGTATAAATTCGCAAATCAACACTAATTACCCTTAATTAACCATAATTAGTGAGGAACTATGCAAATCACTCACCTTGGCGACAAATGAACTTTAGATCTGAAATAATCTACTATCACGGCGATGTTCCCAATGCAACACAGCAGCTCTATCCTTGTTTTGGCGCTATTCCTCCTTAATTTGATGTGGTTTAAGCCAAAACCTGATTAGGAAGTGATTAGAGGTGTTTTTAGACGTTGGAGGCCATTGTTAGGTTGAAAAGAGGGTTTGTGGCGGCTGGAAAATGAGTGAAAAACCGAAATCCTAACCCTTGCAGTCCTTAAATACCTTTAATCCCAAAATACCCCATTGGGCCTAACTGTTAATCACCCGGTTAAGCCCAATTAAGCTGTTTTTCACCATCTGAAAAAAAATCAGCCATATCCCCCAAACGGTGAGACCGTTTGGCTAATGTGACCACTCTACGGAATTGTAAACCATCATTCGGAGCCAATGGAAGTGGTTTCAGGTCAAAAATCTTTCCAATCAAAAGTTATGGCCAAAACAAGATCAGCCAGGGGCAAAACAGTCATTTAAAAATTAGCAAAAATCATGAACATGGGAAATGACCCCAATAGTCGTCTCCCAAAGTTACATGACCATACGATTCGTATGTGAAAGAAATAAATATTCTACGATCCTTCGATGCGTAGAATGCGGGTCGTTACACTCTCCCCCCTTTAAGAAATTTCATTCCCGAAATTCCTTAACCCAAAACATACAAAAGATCCCGCATGCCTACCAGCCACACACAACAATCAAACATGCAAAACAAACAAAACAAGCCTATCCTAGCATGTGGAAAACTTAACCGAAAATGAAATCTTACCAGACGAAAAGTTCTGGATACGTCTCCCTAATGCTCTCCTTTGTCTCCCAAGTACAGCCATTCTCATTCTCACCCCACCGAACTTTGACTAACTTCACCGCTTTCCTTCGAAGTTGCTTCGTATCGTTCCCAACAATATGCATAGGCTTGCGGTTCCCAACCACCTCGGGTTCAACTGCGATATCATCCAACAGATCAGGTGAAATAGTCACATTTAGGTCTTGTACGAACTTTCTTTACTGGGAAACATGAAATATGTTGTGAACTCCTGCCATCTTCTCTGGTAATTCAACTTTGTATGCCAAATTCCCAATTTGCTCAAGAACTGGGAATGGACCAACAAATCTTGGTGCTAATTTTCCTCTCCTGCCAAATCGTATCACGCTCTTCAACGGAGAAATCTTGATAAACACCAAGTCGCCAATGGAGAACTTTAATTCTCTTCTCCTTTTATCGGCATAACTCTTCTGCCTATCTTGGGCAGCCTTCATTCGTTGTTGGATAACCTTAATCTTAGCTGAAGTTTCTCTTATCACATCGGGTCCAGGCACAAACTTCTCACCAGTTTGTACCCAACATGACGGTGAGTTGCACGGTCTTCCGTACATAGCTTCAAACGGAGCCATACCAATACTGGATTGATAACTATTATTATATGAAAACTCTACTATATGCAAATGGTCATCCCATGATCCACCAAAATCCAATATGCAAGCTCTCAAGAGATCTTCTAACACTCGATTCACCCTCTTTGTCTGTCCGTCGGTTTGAGGATGATACGCGGTACTGAGATGTAGTTCTGATCCTAACGCCTCTTGTAAGCTCTTCCAAAATCCACTAGTGAACAACAGATCTCGGTCACTCACAATTCCCCTGGGTATTCCATGAAATCTCACTACCTACTTTATATACAGTTCGGCTAACTTAGTTGCCGTCCTGTTTGGCATGACGGGTATAAATCTTGCACTCTTAGTTATTCAGTCCATAATCACCCAAATGTTATCATGGCCCGATCTAGTCCTTGGTAACCCATCAATGAAATCCATTGACACTTGTTCCCATTTCCATTCTGGAATTTCTAATGGTTGTAGCAAACCACTAGGCTTCTTTTGCTCAGCTTTAACTAGCTGGCAGTTCATGCATTTGGATATAAACTTCCCAATGTCTCTTTTCATTCCTTCCCAGTAGTAGGTCTGCTTCATGTCTCGGTACATCTTGTTACCACCGGGGTGTATAGTCAGTTTTGAGTGATGACATTCTCTAAGCACTTCATCTCTCAATCCATTGACATTAGGTACAACTAGTCTTCCACTCTTCCTAAGCCATCCATCTCGATCAAGCCCATACTTATTCATCTCTTCGTTGATTCCCATCTCTAACTTCGAGATGATTTTTAATAGGTTAAGTTCGTTCTTCTGACTGGAACCAATCCGCTCAATCAAAGTGGATCTGATCGTCAAACCTGATAACATTTCTGGATCCAATTCGCACTTTGGTCTGAAATCATACCCAGCGATGTACCCCAGTTGCTTCCAATCTAGAAACATAGCCCCTAAACTGGCATGTCTTCTACTCAATGCATCAGCCACCGCATTGCCCTTTCCGGGTGTATATGCGATGTCGAAATCATAGGAAGCCAAGAATTCTAACCACCTTTGCTGCCAGAGATTTAGATCTTTCTGAGAGAAGAGATACTTTATCGATTTATGATCGGTAAACAACTCGAATCTTTCTCCCAAGAGATAATGTCCCACATCTTCAACGCGAATATGATCGCAGCCAATTCCAAGTCATGGGTAGGGTATCTTTTATCATGCGGTTTCAGTTGCCGACTTGCATAAGCTACAACCCTACCTCCTTGCATCAATATAACACCTAGTCCGGTACCACATGCATCCGTGTATACCGTCATCTCCTCATTCCCCTTCGGAATGACTAACACTGGTGCGCGCGTTAATTTTTCCTTTAGACTCTTGAATGCATTCTCGCACTTTTCATCCCAGACGGAAGCTTGATTCTTCTTAGTCAACTGAGTCAACGGTGCTGCTATCTTGGAGAAGTCTTGGATAAACTTACGATAATATCCAGCTAATCCCAAGAAACTTCTTATGTCCGTTGCATTCTTGGGCGTAGACCAATCTTGTACCGTAGCCACCTTCGCAGGATCCACGGCAATACCATTCTCTGAAACAACATGGCCCAAGAATCTCACTTCTCTCCTCCAAAAGTGACACTTAGAAAACTTTGCTTTCAATTGGTGTTTTCTCAACACCTACATCACTATTTTTAAATGTTCCTTGTGTTCTTCCTCTGTCCTCGAATAGACCAAAATATCATCCACGAACACAAGGACAAACTTATTCAACTGATCTCTGAATACCCTATCCATAAGATCCACAAAGTATGCTGGGGCATTGGTCAGCCCGAATGGCATGACCAACCATTCATAAAACCCAGACGGTGTCCGAAATGTCGTTTTAGCTATACTCTCATCTTCCACTCTAAGCTGCTGAAAATCTATCGCGATATCCAACTGAGAGAATACTCTCGCGCAACTCAACTGATCAAACAAATCATCTATCCGCGATAGAGGATACTTGTTCTTCCTAGTCACTTTATTCAACTCGCGGTAGTCTACACACAAACGAAGGTAACCATCCGCCTTGGTAGCAAACATAACTGGTGCTCCCCATTCAAAAACACTCCTTCTGATAAATCCCTTCTTCAAAAGATCGCTAACTAGCACCCCGAGCTCTCGCTGCTCCCTTGGTGCCATACGACGAAGTGGAATCACTATAGGTCTGGCATCTTTCACTAAATCAATACGGAAATCAATCTCTCGGTGTGGTGGAAGCCCGGCCACTTCCTCGAAAACGTCCGGATACTGGCCAACCATGGGCAAACCTGACAACTCACTATGCGGGATGTCGAGGGAATTTAGAAAACTAGCCATTACTCCATCACTAGGTAGACCACCAAACACTGCCCTCCGCCCATCATCCGCTCCAGCTGTCACCAAAAGGCCCTCACAGTCTGCCACCACCCCGTATCTTTGGAGCCAATCGACTCCCAAAATAATGCCAAACCCAGTAAAGCCCAAAACAAAGAAATCACAAACAAACATACATCCATGACTCGATAAGACCACATTACGACAAATCATGTTGAGGTTAGTCGAACCACCAATCGGGTTTGTCACTATTAAAGGTCTATCGACAATCTCGGGCTCCAATCCCAACCTATATACCAGGTCAGTAGATATGAAAGAACTGGAAGTCCCGGTATTGAACAAAACTCCAATAGGAACATCATAAACAGAAATCATACCTTGAATAACAACATTCTTTCCTTTCTCCACCGCAGTTGGGGCATTCGACGAAGAAGGAATAGCATTAAGGGCATACGCTTTCACCACTTGCTTTTCTTTAGGGGGTTGCAGACACTTGTCCTTGTGATGTCCTACTTGGCCACAGTTGAAGCACTTCCTATCCGCTGGCTTGGCCCGACAATTACTAGCATAATGGCCCTTCTTACCACAGCTGAAGCACTCAGCATATTTCTTATTCTTTTTCTGGCCATCCTTATTCTGGTTCTGCTTCCTCTTATTCTAAGGACCACTCTTGCCTCCACCACTTGCTTGTGGTTTTGTTTCCTCTGCAGATGCAACCTCAGTCTTCGACTTAGGGTAAAGACTCTCGGACCTCAATGCTTTCCCCACAATCGACTCAAACGTCACATCGATGTGGTTAATAAGCCTTTCCCCCAAGTATCCATCCAAGCCAGTTATGAACTTCTCATTCTTCTTCTTGGCAGTATCAATAAGAGATAGTTCATACTTCGATAAAGTATCGAATTCTGCAATATACTCCGAGATAGCTCTGCCATTCTGCTTGAACTCCAAAAACTTCTTAAACAGCACTGACTTCTGGGCAGCTGGAATGAACTTATCGCTAAAGCGAGCCTTAAACTGCTCCCAAGTAATCTGATCCTCGGGAGTAGCTGCCTTTATAGCATTCCACCAATTCATCGCCCGTCCTTGCAGCTGACGAGATGCTAACCTTCTTTTCATCGCATCCTCGATACCCAAATCTTCGAAGATACGCTCGCAGCTATCCAACCAATCCTGAACATCCGTAGCCGACTCCGTTCCATGGAATGGCTTCCCACCAAGACTAGTATAATCCTTATTCAGCTTGGTGAAATCAACCCTAGGCGCCTGCACTATTGGACCACCACCATTACCATTATTGGGAGCTACCCTCTGCACATCCATGAGCATCTCTCTCAGGAGGTCAGTAAACATCGTCCTCATCTCAGCAACATTACCATTATTGGCTCCTCTACCGGAACCTCTTGCGTATCGGCTCATCGTTCAATATGTAAAGAGAAAACGATTAACCATCCTCTTTGTGGTGTCAGTGCAGTGCGACTTCATCCTTAGCTATACTAATAGTATGTATATATATAGCTTTTGAAAACCAAAATAATCACAAATACGTGCTCTCATATACGTATACTATCTCTCCCTGATGGCTTCCCTAGGTTAACTACGCAACCTAGAGCTCGGATACCAAGTGTGACGGCCCGCCATGCACTAGCTGAAATTTCCTCCGAAAGTGCGCTGTATGCATGCCCAACTAGCACGGGACGGTCGCCAAAGGAAGGAAAGAAGAGAATGAACTAATCGAAAACCTGCAGAATGTCTCACAACGCATGGGATAAAATATAATAATAATGTACTTGACATAAAACAGGCGAGACAGTGTTTAAGTTGATAACCAAACCAACATCAACATCAGAGTAGCGGAAGTCTAAATACAGCTTATTACAACTTTAAACTGTCTCTAAAGCAAAAGAAAGCTAAAGTAGAAGATGCACTACTAATGCCCAAGCAGTGATCTTCAACAACACAGGGAGAATATCTATATGCATCATACGTGGAAGCCTCATGCTCGTCCCCGGATCAGCTACTTGTGCATACCCAGCTAACCTGTCTCTAGTCTGCTTGTGAGAGCACCCAGAGTAATAAGAAGAGACATAAAACTCTAGGTCTGACAAAAAGTCTGGTATGAGCGATAAGCAGCTAAACAGAATGATAACAGGTATACTAAACCATACCTGAACCTGGACCTGCAACCAAAGAGTTAGCACTACATACCATACAATACTCTAGGGTGCCACTAAACAGATGGTGTAAAGATAACGGGGTGGGGGCGTGCATGTCATAGTGATGGCAACTAAATCAAACATAGCAACCATCCTCACATCTCTCACTCAGTGTGTGAAGTATACGATATCTACCGCTTCGATCACTAGACTCATCGAAGTAGTGACGGAGTTCGACTTGTACAACTACTGCTACTACCAAGCTCATCACATGGAGTCATGACCAAATCTTTACAAATGACCCCACTTCATTGGTCTATAGCTCTTTAGTCGTACCTAGGCCACTGTGGCCCTGAATCCGTTCACGTACTCCCTACACATAGTGATTCAAAGTTACAAACATCGACAACCCCCTAGCAGACGTCCTGCAACAAAGCCCAATCATGAAGCTCACTCATTGGTTCCCATCTGGATCCTGAGTCAAAGCTCCTCATTTGGACCTCCCTTGCATCTCGGGTTTTGGTTGAATTGGAGTTGGTCTTCAGGAGAAGTCGTCACAATGAAGTAAAAGTATGTATCGGGTTCGGTTCGGTGCTCCCAACCCGGTTCGGTTCGGTGGTCCTAGTCCATACCTTGATCAGTGCTCCATTCCTCCTCGGTTCGGTCCTCCAGCTCTGGTTTGGTTAGGATGCCCTATACCTGGTTCGGTGGTCGCTCCCTCCTAGATGTCCCGATTCGATCCGGTGCTTTGCTCCAACTCCAGCTCCAAGCTTGGTCCTCCGATCCGATCCCGTTCCCTGGCTCTAGTCCGATCCGATCCCCTTTTTGTCCCTCCGATCCGATCCTTTGCCCAACTCCAACTCTAAGCAAATGACCTTCCTTCTCGCCAAGTCTCCTTTAGTGCGAAGTTCCGATCCGGTTCGGTTTCTCTGCCCAGTCCACCATCCGATCCGAGCCTCTTATCCCGATCCGATCCGAAACCCTGCACATTTTCCTGCAACTTTTCCAGCGGTTGTTTTATGCCATTCGATGGCGTTTTCGACCAATCTATCACTTCTAGACAATCACAAAGCATACCATACAGTCATAGCAACATGTATAATCATTCACAAACGCTAAAACAATAATTTGGTAAGGTTAAACGAATCAAACATAGCCAAAATCTCATATTTTCCCTTAAGCATGTTTAAGCAAAACTAATGATATGATTAGCAAAACTTCACCAAATCAAACCAAATTTCTAACATAGGTATAAAACATTATTTCGAAATTTATAAATATTTTTTCAGATTTTTAACGTGTATAAATTTGCTAATTAACACTAATTACCCTTAATTAACATAATTAGTGAGGAACTATGCAAATCACTCACCTTGGCCACAAACGAACTTTAGATCTGAAATAATCTACTTTTATGGCGTTGTTCCCAATGCAACAAAGCAGCTCTAACCTTGTTTTGGCGCTATTCCTCCTTAATTTGATGTGGTTTAAGCCAAAACTTGATTAAGAAGTGATTAGAGGTGTTTTTAGATGTTGGAGGCCATTGTTAGGATGAAGAGAGGGTTTGTGGCGGCTGGAAAATGAGTGAAAAACCAAAATCCTAACCCTAGCAGCCCTTAAATACCTCTAATCCCGAAATCCCCCATTGGGCCTAGTTGTTAATCACCCGGTTAAGCCCAATTAAGCTGTTTTTCACCATCTGAAACATGTTTCAGCCATATCTCCCAAACCGTGAGTCCGTTTGGCTAATGTGACCAGTCTAAGGAATTGTAAACCATCATCCGAATCCAATGGAAGTGATTTCAATTCGAAACTCCTTCCCAATCAAAAGTTATGGCCAAAACAAGATCAGCCAGGGGCAAAATGGTCATTTAAAAATCGGCAAAAATCATGACCATGGGAAATGACCCCAATAGTCGTCTCCCAAATTTACATGACCATAAGACTTCGTATGTGAAATAAATAAATATTATACGATCCTTCGATGCGTCGAATGCGGGTCGTTACAATATCCAGAGAAACGTCGCTATTAAGAAATCTGGTGACAGCTCAGGGAAGGTTAAAGTCAACGTCAGCAACTAGAATGAAGGTAATGGCCACCGAGGTAGGAACAACAACAAGAGGAACCATAATCGAAGAAATGACCCCATAAAGAGGCCACTTTTCCAATGCTTTGAAAGCTACACACCATTGAACGATACCTTGGAAAATATCTACCTGGATACCTGCAATGTGATGCAATACAAAAAGCCTATGCTGAGAGACTCGACGAAAAAGGAATGTGAGACTGGAAAATTTTGCTTATTTCATGAAACATACGGGCATTCGACAAATGAATGACGCCACTTGAGAAATGTAATGGAAAGGATGCTTCATGAAGGAAATCTAAATGAGTATAAGGTTTCCCCGAGGGATAGGAGGCAAGGAGGTTCAGCTCCAAATTAGGGTTAGCTAGCTCCCTGAGCCACTGCCCAGCAAAAAGGGAAGGGAATAGTTATTAACACAGTGGTCGGAGGGCCGCACCCGGCAGGGTTCAGTAATAGAAATATGGAGCAATACATCAACGTGACAAAGCATCTAGATGTAAGAGAATGCAGCGCTCCTGAGGATGCTACACCTATAAAATTGTAGAAAACGATGAAAGATGACATTGTCTCCCACAATAGAAAAAGCATAGGAATGGAATCCCCGAGTATAGACCCGTTAGTAATATCAGTTATCATTAGTCCAACAACCGTACCGAAAGTCCTTGTTGATTGTAGGAGTTCCGTAAATATCCTCTTCAAGAAAGCATTCGACCAAATGAAGTTGGAGGACAAAAATCTGAAGCCATGCAGTGGATGGATACTTGGCTTTAACGGTTCTACAACAACATCAATAGGAGTAGTTGATTTATCTATGGAACTCAGGGAGGGAGACCGCAGGGGGGTGCGGATTCTCCCATTTGTGATCATGAATATTGATTCTCCATATAACTCCTTCTTAGGATGAACAACTCTAGCAGAATTCAGAGCCTGCAACGCACCTAGTGCATATTGTTGAAATTTCCAACTGAATCGGGAATAGGGACAGTCCGCGGATATTAATTGATAGAGAAAGCCTGTTATTTAGCCGAATGAAGGCGCTCCACCAAAAAGACGATGCAGATCCTAAGAAAACCTCCTCCCCTGCTGGGGAGGCTTCGGCATGGCAAATAAGGGACACATCCCAGCCAAAATCACTAGATTACCAGTTTGAGGATATTGATGCCAGAGAGTACGAGGAACTAAGGTGTAGAAGGGCGATGCCTAATGAAGCAACTGTGGATATCCCGATCAGTGACGTTGACCCTACTAGGGTATTGAAGATCAGGCCTAATGAAGAAACATGTGTGGGGGTATCGCCATCCGTTAAGAGTCACATGTGAAGCATAAACCTGAAGTACACCCCCTCAAGAAAAAGAGACGTGTGCTTGGCCGGTAGAGGTCATCTGCCTTAAGAGAAGAAATTGAGAAGATGAAAGGCAATGGTTTTATACGAGATGTTGCGTACTCTTACTGGATATCAAATCACGTTGTTGTTAAGAAAGCTAATGGAAATTGGCGTGCGTGCATCGACTTCTCATACTTGAACAAAGCCTTCCCAAAAGAAAGCTTCCCATTGCCAAGAATTGTACAATTAGTGGATTCAACGGTGGGACATGAGCTCCTTTCTTTTATGGACGCGTACTCGGGATATAACCAGATTCCAAGCATGTTCCTGACCAAGAGCATACAAGTTTCATCACAGATCTCGGATTATATTGCTACATAGTAATGTCGTTCGGACTGAAGAATGCCAAAGCAATGTACCAATGTTTAGAGAACCATATGTTCCACAACCATATTGGAAAATCTATGGAAGTTTATGTGGATGATATGGTCGTGAAATCCAAGCGATCCTTAGATCACATATCATATTTAGCGGAGATGTTCAATATCCTCCAACATTATGGAATGAAGCAAAACCCTTTGAAATGCCTTTTTGGCTTTGCGTTCTTGAAGTTTCTTGGCTTCATTGTTAGCTTACATGGAATCGAAATTAACCCCGACTGGATTGTAGCGATCAAGAACATCAGTGAGCCAAGAAGGATAAAAGATGTGCAGAGCCTAGTAAGGAAGATAGTAGCGCTTTGTAGATTTATATCCAAGGCCAGCATTCCTTTATTCGAGTTGATAAAGCGAGGAAAGCGCAATTTCAAATGGACCCCAGACTTTATTAAAGCCTTGCAGAACCCGCTGAGTCACTTAGAGAGGTCCTCTATATTGTCTAAGGCAATGGATCACGAAGACTTATTCATGTACTTAGCAGTGTCATCACACACAATCAGTTCAGCACTTGTATGTGAGGAGGATAAAGTTCAGAGACCAGTGTATTATGTGAGCAAGAAGTTAGCTGCGGCAAAACACAACTACCCAAAGATTGAGAAGCTCACTTACATCTTGTTGATCGCTTCAATAAAGCTTCGTTACTACTTTTAGGCTCATTTGATTGTGATATACACTGATCAGCCGCTACGACAGGTCCTATAGCCACCTGAGGTGTTTGGAAGATTGCTCAAATGGAACATCGAGCTAAGCCACTTTGATCTCCACTTCCTTTCAAGGAAGTCCGTACAGGGCCAAGCACTAGCAGACTTCATTGCTGAGTTCACCATTCCCGAAAAGGATGTGATAGATGAACAAGATGGCCCCATAGAGTGAAAGACAGAATCAAGCACTAGGAAGCTGTACACAGATGGTGCTCAGAATGATCGAATATCCGGCACTAGAGTCATATCGATAACTCTTGAAAAATGGTCGATTTACTATGCTTTGTGACTGGATTTTCACGCTATTAATAATGATTCTGAGTATGAGGTCGTGATTGTCGGGCATAAACTCACCAAGGACTTGGGAGTAGTTGCCATGAATATCTTCTGTGACTCTCAGATTGTCGTTTGCCAGGTTGGGAAGGAGTTTCAAGCAAAAGGACCACGACTTGCGACTTACCTAGAGAAGTTTGAGGAGCTGTTGGGCAACCTAGAACACTATACCATCTCCAATATTCCTCGGACAGAGAACAAGAAGGCATACAAGCTAGTCAAGTTGGCAAGCTCTGACAACCCAGAAGAGATGGAGATGGTCCCAGTCGAGACATTAGAAACTCCGAGCATTGATCAGATAGAAGTTGATCCAGTGTTGGAGACCTAACCGGAGAGGGAGTAATGGACGACCCTATAAAGAACTTCCTTCATCATGGAACGCTTTCAATAAGAAAAAGTGAAAGGCGTACCGTCGTTCGTAAAGCTTCGAGACATTTCATGCAGGGCGACGTTCTTTATCGACGTAGGTTCTCGGTTCCTTTACTTCGTTGTATAGCACACGACGACGTCAAGCATATATTGAGGGAAGTGCACGAAGATGACTATGGAGATCACACCGGAGGGCAGATGTTGGCAAAAAAGATACCGCGGTACAGCTACTTCTAGCCTACCATAAACCGAGATGCATCTAACTATTCATGACGCTGCGACAAATGCCAGAAATTTGCGAGGATCCCTGGAGCACCGCAAGCCAACTCACCTCGATGGTGAGTCCGTGGCTATTCGTTGTAAGGGGGATTAATATTATCAAAAGCCTTCCAATCGCAAAGGGTGGAGCAGAATATGCAATTATGGATGTGGACGAATTTACAAAGTGGTAAGAAGCTGAACAATTAACCACAATCATGACGAAGATGTTGATTAATTTCATTGTCAGATATATTATTCATCGATTCGGGATCCCAAAATTTATTATAACCGACAACGGAACTCAATTCGACAGTATAGAGTTTTGAAATTTCTGCCAGAGGTATCACATTGAGAAAAGATACATAACTGTAGCACATACGCAGTCAAACGAAGAAGTAGAAGCAGTGAACAAGATTATTAATTCCATTCTACAGAAGCAATTGGAATATGCAAAATCCATGTGGGTCGATGAATTACCCTTGGCCCTATGGGCCTATAGAATGACCCACAAATCAGCGACTGGCCACACTCCCTTCTCATTATCATTTGGATCGGAAGATGTTATTCCACTAGAATTGGACGTCCCATCTCACAGAATGACGTACTACGATCCATTGACTAATAATGCTCTTCTTCTAGAGACCTCAGACATGATTGACAAGAAGAGAGATGAAGCCAACTTACACGCCTCGAGGCACAGACATCAGTTTGCTCGATACTACAACAAAAAGGTTCGACCCAGGACCTTTGAGCCTGGCAACCCGGTACTGAAACTTATCTTCCCAGCCCCCTTCATCATAGTCCCAAAGTGCGAAGGGTTGTACGTCATCCTGTAGAAGCTTGGTAATGGAGCTTTCAGGCTGACGACCGTTAATGGTGATCATTTCCCAAGAGCATGGAATGTCGTGCATCTGCGGCACTACCTGAATTGAACTTGTATTTGCTCTTTTGTTTTTTGAACTTTGTAATGGGACACGACTTGCCTAAGATGGTTAGGTTGACATAAACTAAATATTATAAAGTGGACGTAGCCAATGATTTAACCGAACCACTATAAAAACATCGTGCGTCATTTACCCTTCTTGCATTTAATTTTCTCTATACCCTGTGATATGTTTGACATTCATCCCATGCTTTGTGATTGTTCTGATATTTGATTTAACGTTGTGATGAATTGGCTAGCATTGCATCTATGAAAAAGGGACGATTCACCCCTCAATGATGTTCACTCACTCATGCTTAGACAAGTAGACTCAAATCCATGGCCGATCGAAGTCCAATTGGTTAACATCGAGTTTGATATCAACACTCGACGGGGTGGCGATCACTTTGTGAACCAAAGTGTGAGTATGACACCCAGACATCACACACCCTTCACCCTATGAGTCGGCGGGGCGAGAGAGATTTGATTATCGCAGAAGGCCACCTCTACCCATGAATCGGGGATGATAAGGTAGTGCCTTGGCAAGTGTGACCCGACCTCTTGGCCGACAAGCTCCATCCGCCATAGTGTAGCGTGGAGCACGGACTAAGATCGAGTTCGAGAATGACACTCGAGTCGGCAGAATCCCGCTCCTGGAAATAGAGCGTTGAAGGAAAGCCGAGGCGAATGATACGTCCTTCCGCCAGATTAACTTAAACTCCCCTAATTCGAGAAGTGAGTATAAAAACAAGCGTGATTGGTGCACCATGATTAGAAACAGCCGCAACCAGACACTAACCTAAGAATACAATAGGAGAGTATAAAAAAGCACAGAGATCAAGTGCTGAAAGAGATTGGCTCCTACCCCACAAAAGGATTGGGGGTAAGACCAAGAGCTGAGCCTGGAGCCCCCACAAAAGGATTGGGGCCAATACAATGTCGCTACTAATCAGTCCCGAAAAAGCCCTGGCCAAGCAGTTTATTCAAGATTGATTAGGGGCACACACACATACACATCACACCCTTATTACTTATTACTTAGTCTAGTGATGAATTTTTGATCGCAATAACTTTGATTTGCAGGGATATCATAAGATGCCCATATTCATCCAACCCCTCTTGAGCTTCAGCAAGTTGCACTTTAGACGTAGAAGCAGATTCAAGTGCAAGATGGGCATTTCCCTTGGGTAAGGCGGCCCTCTCCTCGTCCTCTGCTAATTTGACCTTCAATCTGGCAATCTCCTGATTGAGATCTGCCTTCTCTCAAGCATCACGGGTGCGGGATATTTACAATTCAATATTCTCTATGGTGATATCCTCAATTTGTTTTTTGAGACTTAGGCATTCATGGCTGTGGGAGTTGAGCTTATTCTAGTAGCATGTCTGTAACTTGCTATGTAGCTTCTTGAAGCTTTCAGCATCACGTTGTGCGAGAGCAAGTTTGGCCTGAGTGTCTTCGAGCTCTTTCTCTATGGCCTCTTTGGAGGATACATTGTATTCAGTCATTTTCTACTAGTGGTCCACGTCCATCAACGGATCCTTTATGTTTCTCGAAAGCTTACGGGAAAATTTGCATGTCTCTTGACATTGATGATCAATGAAATATATCTGTTCTTTAATGCTCTCTTCTCAATCTAAAAGAATCGGCTTAAGATTCAGAAAAAGTGCATATTACCGAAATGATAATTTGGAAATTGCTCTTTTAAAACTCCTATCCTCGCCTGAGTGTCAGAATCAAGCAACACAAGCTTGTTGTTGTAGTATCAACAGACTTGCGCTTAGTAGGAATGACGGTTGCAATACTTTTGTCATGTTCCTTGTTCTTGTCCTTGGGCTTGTCTTTGGAATCCGAGCAGCTATTTTGTGGCTTGTCTTGAGAATGTGAATTCTTTAGGAGGATGGGAGCTTTGGGAGGTTATTTATCCCTTCACGCGACTCTGGTGACTCTTGTACTTGTTAATGTCCGACTTAGAGGGAGAACGGAAGTGCAAAGAGTGGGGATGATGCGATTCAAAACGCCTCCTACTGTTTCTATCATGGTTATCCCTGTGGTCATGTTCGACGTCAGAACTGTACCTGGGTAGACTTTCACGGACATCCCTGAGAGTATAGCCACAACAATGCATTTTTCCTGCAAGTTAACAGAAATTAGTATTAGGACCAATAAGCGATGTATCACACAGGTGTTGTGACGTGCAATGTTAGTGTGGTGTATCCTAAGTGAACCCCCCAACAGACCAATGCAGGAAGTTAAGGCTTTTTGGTGTAGTCTTCCCAGCTTTGACATGTGTAACTTCCCCTTCAGACGGAGGAAGGAAAGGGCCCGAACTAATGTCTTTGGAAGTGCATATGTTATCAGGTAAGAGAAGTTTAGCCAAGTCCCCAAATATGGAATCCTCTAACAGTGGATTATGGAGAGGGGACTTGGTTGGAGATGGTGTCCTCGGAGAAGGCTGTGCTTCATGAGGAGACGCATCTTTAGGAGAACCGCCATGGGGGTCGACCTCAGGCAACCTTTCCGAAAGCTCCTCAGTAGGAACGTTGATGGGAGAAGGACTGAGGGGAATCTCAATGTTTTCTCTCTCAGGGTTCATCTCTCTCCCCCCACCCCCCACCCCACCCCACCCCCCCCCCGACTATGGTTCTTGACAAGAACCCGCGGGATCTTTACTCCTCGGTTGTAGTTGTGACTTTCCCCCATCCCTAATGGGGGCACACTGTCAGTTTCTGCGGATGCGGGAGGAGAATGAGCTGGGGGAACATATGTGTAAGCATGGCCTCCATGACCTATTCTCTGCCTCATATCAAGTAAATGGTGTTGAAGAAGAAGCTTGTCTGCTAGATAATTTCTGATGTTCAGGAAATCTGAATTGCCATTCAATAAACGGTTCAAGCCATCCAAGTATATTTGACCCTGCTCTTTTCTTGGATTTGGAATTGTAAATAAGAGAGAAATGTCAATGCATTCGCTAATATAGTTGAAACGAGAATGCCCAAATTTGAAGCTTACTTGACTGGAGCCATCTCCTAGCACGTCTAGCCTGGTGTTTGATGTAAAACCACTTGGTCTTTACGCCCCCCACATTGTTGTATCCTTCATTAAGAATCTTTCTCTTTAGCATGGATTCAAAGGAAGGAGTTTGCTTTGAACGGTGCTTGAAATGATAAAAGAAGTTCATATCCCCGAAAGTGGGCTCTACGCCAAAGATTTCCATGTATGCTATGTATAGCATATACAAGTAAGTATATGCAGTAGGCTGGAGTTGCATTGGGGCAATCCGCATTCGTCTTAGAAAATCGATGATAAATGGTGGAATTGGAGGAACCGCTCCATTGTGCACATTAACCGATTGATGGCTATATACCTCTCCAGAGGATTGTGGGGGTCTGTATGTGCCAGTTGTAAATCTAACTTCCTCCAAAGAAATCCCATGTCTTAGACATATCCGCCTGAGTCTGGCTTCATCGGTTGTCGAAACCGTTGAATCAATGAATGCATTTAGAATGACTCTGCCTTCAAATTCATCAAGAGCCTGGTTGTCCCCTACTCTTCCTTCCTCTTCTTCATCCATTGAGACTTCTTCCCTTGATAATTCTGTATTCTCATGAAGCTCGACTTCGAAGTCCGAACCTTTACTGTCCCAATCTGAATATGAAGAAAGAACATCGAGATTTGGGTTACTAGATAAATCTGGAGAAATACTTCTATATGACTCGACGTATCTTGTCTGATATCTTCTCGATATGTTAGTCGTAATATCAAAGAAAGATTAAGGATTAGAGTATAGTTGCCCTTGCCCCCCCAATATGTGTACTAGTATGTGCCAGTGTGTCCAGTGTAGATACGGAAAGACATATGAAAAGAAGGAAAAGCGTGTAGCCAATCGATATGTTGTGGATTGTCAAGCAATCTTATGTTCATCAAAGTTCAATTCTGAACGCTCTATCCTAAATGTTCGCGAGTTTGTGAATTATGGTTATCTCCAGTCAAGTTACACATATTCAATACAGTGGATCGGAGTTGTCAAACGGTCATCAAGTTTGGAGGAATGCGAAAGTGCAGTCGTATCGGTTGTAGGAGCCCGGGTCAAAGTATCACACTAGGCCGGATCTAGGGGTCTCGGGTCGAATCAGCTCAACCCGACCTGACTCTCCCCAAAAAGATCTATCCTCGTTGATTTTCCATCCCTGACTTAATTTAGTTCTCCGACTCGCTGACAACAATACCACCTAAACCTTTACTCCCTCTTCTCCGATTCAGTTGGGGACCATCTCCTTGTCTTCTCCTCTTCCTTGAAATAAAAGGAAAACTCCACACATCCTCAACGCCAAGCGTAAATATCCAAGACCACCACTAAGAGGTGACGACGACGTCACCAGCAATGGCGGCGAACCAGAAACCCCTGGTACCAACGTCGCCATCGGTGTTGACGAAGTGACAATAATTAGTGCGAGATTCAAACACTATTCGATGGAAATTAGAGATTAAAAGACATGAAACAAGTAATCTAGAACTCACATTTGAATCAAAGAGGATTGGTACGATTTTGGAATTAGGGTTTTAGAATTGAAATAGCGTAATTGAGACAACGCAAATCATAGTAAGAAAAAGAAGGCAAGGGATCGATTTATATATTGACCAGAAAGGCCATTTGTATTCTTGAATTGATGGCCCAACTCGATCTAATCCATTGACGAAATCGCTGAAGCTATGCAAACCCTCGTGGGTAGAATGTGGTGACGGGTCGAGTAGATTCGACCCAACCCGATGTGTAACCTTCAATCCAATGATTTAATCATGAAGCTACATAAGATAAGAATAAGGGAAATTGAAGGAATATTTTAGAGACCATATGTGTGCGCGGAGACAATCTGGAAAAGCCACATAATTTAATCAGATAATTTTCTCTTTTTGATTCGACGAAGGTCAAAGAATTTACCTGGAGATTTACTTACATTCTGGTTGAAAATTCTAATTTGTTGAGCGCAACAACGACGATTATGGATCAGATCTCATATTTCTACTTGATGCAGAAATCAAGAGACACTATTTTACAAAGAGTCACGACTTCGCAGGTGGACACGACCATCGACTATCGTCGGTTCAGTAATAGACGGATTGGCAACTTCAAAGAATGCTTTATCTTCGATAAGACGTACTTTGAGGGGGCAAAATGTTAGTCGAACTTTGTGACTAGGCCACATAAAGTCTGGATATGATGTTTCACAAGGCGGCAAGAATCATGGTATCTAACGTCCAGAAGTCTGCGCGGATTCCAACAAGTGTTTTGGATCAGATAGAGAGGCAAGAATTCCAATCTCCCCAGAGCATAGGGATCAAGTCAGGTCCCTCTGGGTTGAATGAGTACGACCCAACCCGTGCATATCCTGTGCTTTGGCTATTCTGGCATAACAGGGTCGGCTCGAACCTATCCCTATCCGGACCACCTGAGGCAACGAATCCAGTATGGTCATGCTCTTTCGACTACAAACGTGGTCTACGAGTTCTTACAAGTGCAGATCGAGGTACAAGTGGCAAGACCCGATCCAAATATCACCTCTCCACTCACACCCGACCCGAGCTCAGGAACACCCTATAAATACAAGCATGAGTGACATTTTAAGGGATCCTTTGGCACATATTGCACTCGAACTCCACCATTATCATCGCTATTCCTCCTCAAGCAACATTGTACTTAATTATTGAGTATAATTCAACAAATATTGTGATAGATTTGATTGTATTCGAGAGATTGAGTGACCATAATTCTTGCACTTGTAATTCCCTATCGAATCAAAGAACTATAAAGTGGACGTTGGCTCGTTATCGTTGAACCACTATAAATCTCGTGTGTTCATTACTTTTTTTATCTTTCTTTTAGATTATAATTGTTCATTATTCTCTACAAAACCTAGTCAACTGAGTGTTAGTGCCATTTTTTGGTCTAACAAATATAAAATAAGTATTTTAGAAAATAATTTTTTAATTCTTAATAAATAAAATAATTTTTTAATTCTTAACAAATAAAATAATATAGTTACTAAAAATTATACAAATTTAATTTAAATAATTTAATATAAACATTTAGTTTATAACTTTAATATTGTTGCACATCCCTATCCACCGACGGTTTACTGGTATTTTATATACAACATGTACGATAACATTTATCACATGTGTTAAGGATAATATGGTAATGCCTTAATGCCATTTTTAATTATATGTTATTGATAGATTGTATATAATAACATATCCTATTTTATGTATATAGCTTAATGAATCCTTAAAGGATGGAATCGCAGCCATCTTTTGTGCTATTATGCACATCAATGAACATTTCACTTGGGTTAATTTGCTAAAATGGGAATGTTAGTCCTAACTCAAGTGTTTTGTTTTTTCTTTACGCTCAAATCAGCTTGAGCATCATAGCTTTCGTGCAACAACTTTTGGACCCTAGAACCTAGATAGGATTTTGTCTATATATCTATCTACTGCTTTAGTTATTTCAGTTTTTCTGTTTCTATTAGTTGTTTATGTATTAGTGAACCATTTATGTATACTGGGTCTGTGCAGTATTTGCTTTTGACTTAGTATTATGTACTTGTTTAAGGCTATGTGTTATGTAGTAGAATCTTGAACTATTATAGTTTATTTACTCCGCTGCGAGATATTCTACTATTTTGTGATCTAATTTGTAACACCCCGTATGTTAAATAACTTGTTATAACATAAATCAGAGCAGAATTAAATTTAATATTCTGAATCAGGAGAAACGGGCTGTGCCATTGCGTTCGTCTCGGAAAAATACGCGAAATAGAGTCCGAGTTTTCGTAAATCGGAGTCCGTATGACCAAGTTATGGCCCGTCAAAGTTTCACGAAAAATCAAAAACGAAAACTGCTCATGTTTTGAGGCCCGGGATGAGTTTTGGGCTGTTTTTTTTGGGCCCTAAATGGTTCCTACACTTGACTTCTTCCCCAAGACATGCTTTAAAGGCTAGGATTGGTTCTAGGGTATATCCTATGGTCCTAAAACATCTAACTAATCTATATATACACCCTAATACCCCCCTTATCCTTACCAAAAATAGATCTAAGGCCATTATGCCACCACTTAGAAAATTGGAGAGCCTCCACTAAAAATCCTAAGAGGGTTTGCAAGCTAATCTACATCTTCTTCTACTTAATCATTGGGATTTGCTTCATTTAACTTGCTAATCTTGTTTTGGTGAGCTTCTATCCCCTTAATAATCAATTATTGAATTGATTATGATAAGATGTGATAAAGTATGGCTATGTTTGTGGATCCATATATTTATGCAAGCTTGATGTAGTGAATATTATGTGTTTTGCAAGTTATATGCCTTATGTCATGCAAGTTTCATAATATGTAATCATGATATTTTTATGCAAGTTGTTTCATGATGTTTATGATGCAAAACACTAAGTGAATATGGATCCATTATGCAAACATGTTATGCAAGTATGTGAGTACTTATGCAAGTCATGTATATGCTTATATGCATGTTTAACATCTTATGCAAGTATATGAATGTTTATGCAAGTTATGTATATGTTGAAATGCAAGTTTAACATAATATGCAAGCCTATGCAAGTATATGAATGTTTATGCAAGTTATGTATACGTTGAAATGCAAGTTTAACATAATATGCAAGCCTATGCAAGTATGTGAATGTTTATGCAAGTTATGTATATGTTGAAATGCAAGTTTAACATAATATGCAAGCCTATGCAAGTATGTGAATGTTTATGCAAGTTATGTATATGTTGAAATGCAAGTTTAACATAATATGCAAGCCTATGCAAGTATGTGAATGTTTATGCAAGTTATGTATATGTTGAAATGCAAGTTTAACATGATATGCAAGCTTATGCAAGTATATGAATGCTTATGCAAGTATGTGAGTGCTTATGCAAGTTAAGTATACGCTAAAATGCAAGTTCTACATGTTATGCAAATCACATGTATGATGATATGTAAGTTCATATGCAACATGTTATGCAAATCACATGTTTGATGATATGTAAGTTCATATGCAACATGTTATGTAAGACACATGTTTGATAATATGCAAGTTTGGGTTGAATATAGTTGGGTTAATACATGCTCATATATGCAAGTTGACATCCTCTTAACCCATGATAAAGTTATATGCTAAACCCATGTTATGTGTGGTAAATCTTCCCTTTATTATGTTATGTCATAATGACGATTTACGTGGGGAACGATGGGGTTAATTAATATGTTAATTAAAAAGTATGTTGAAATGGGTATGATTAAGCATACCATAAAAAATTAATTAACATAAGTGGGAATTTACCTATTGAGTTAGGTCTACCCCATGGGAATTTACCTATTGAGTTAGGTCTACCATGTTATGAATAAATTGATATTAATTAGGGATAATTAATATGGGGGTGATTAATTAGGTGTAATTAATCGACTAAGACACGAGGTTAGGCTCTGTTATGACGTAAGACTGCCCGGACCCTACCGGCTTAACCAGGCGGTCATAACAGCCAGTCTAATGTGAGAGGTCTTAGGCACAAATTAAATACGTGATTAAAGTAAAGACACGAGGTTAGACTCTGTTATGACGTAAGACTGCCCGGACCCTACCGGCTTAACCAGGCGGTCATAACAGCCAGTCTAATGTGGGAGGTCTTTATGGGGAATCACGGTCTTAATTAATTAAGAAACACTTAACCATATTAGCATGTAGTGGGACATGAGGGGTTAAGTGGGTGCCTTGGGTGGCATGAGGAATCTAGTGGGTTGCCTTGGGTGGCAATAGAAAATACGATTAGAATACTTAACCAAGTGAAACATGTAATTAAACATGATTAAAGGGTTAAATGGGGAACACTAGATTAATAACAAGCTCTGGTGGGTAGCTTGTGGAGGGCCCATTACAACCAGTATCCCATATGTATCTTTGTAGCTCGGCCCAAGCCGAGGACGGGACACGCATACTGGGCTTGTCTATAAGTGGCCAAAACGGGGTTAGCGGTGGCAACGCAGGCCCATCGGGTTTCATATGCGTGTGTGGGCCCGGTACTGGGAGGTAAGACGTTGTTGCATCGTGTAGGTATAACCCGTGCACCGGTGTTGCTTTTGGGTTGCCACTTTGGGGAATGATACACCCCACTGTGGGCCCAGCACGGATACCTACGTTAGGGAGCCGATCGCTTGGGGTAGTGGGGTACACCTAGTAGAGATAGGGGCAGACGGCACCTATGTAGTCAACTAGGGTACAGGAAACTACTGGTTATATCTATCTTTGATATCCTTGGGTGGGATCAACCTTTGAGTAGGAGTGACTGGTGTGGTGCAGTTAGTAATTATCCTTGGGTGGGTAGATGCGTCTTTACGGTTATCTTAGTTCGTCCTGTGTTCGTGGGCAACTTAGTGTAGTCATTATCCCCAAAGATACCATACCGAGTTCATATCATACCCTAATTACTTTAATAATTGTATTATTAAGGAGATAGGGTTCACTCAGGCTTATGTCTGACCCCCGTTGTTTTTATCTTTTTCCTTCGGGTCCTCAGGTTGGGCCTAGTGCTAGTGGGCTTTGATCAGTTTGCTTTATCTATCTCTTGGAGCTTGGACCGTAGATGTAGAGCTCAGCTTATCTTATCTTTTCTGTTATGGCTATTTGTTATGAGTAGTGGGATTATGTACTTATTTTATTCAGGATGGATATTTTGTACTTGACTCTTGTTATGGTTTTATGATGTAACCAAACATGTTTTACTTTCCGCTGCTATGAGATGATGTTTTAAATTTTCAAGTATTACATTATATCTGTCTTGTTGTAATTTTACTGTTCTATACTCACTAAAAATACTCCACCGATGCTATGGCATTCCCTTAGTGAGTGACTATAGCGGGTGTGGGGTGTTACACGTGGTATCAGAGCTTAAGGTTACCAGAACAGATAAAATTTTTAAGAAAAACTATTTTCTAAGAATATTTTAGAAGAAAGTATTTTCAAAAACATGTCTTTTAAGAGTAAAGATTTTGAAAGAAAAGCATAATCCCAGATAGCCATATCTCTATCTTTCGAATTCTCCGTTTGAATCTTTCCTTTTTTCGTTTCAGCATGGCTGAAGATCTTAACTTTCCGGAGGGTGTAGCAATACCAGCATGGTATAGGAGATTGATGGAGGCTAGGGCCGCCGCTGCAGGGCCAGCTAATGTTCCTCCACCACCAGTTATACCCGATCTTCCTCCTCATCCTCCTCGTGTGGTTACTTTTGCTAAGACTTGTAAGGAATTCAAGACTATGGGAGGGAAACCTTTTCTAGGATCAGAGACTTTTGTGGAAGCTAGGGATTGGCTTAAGGAGGTGGAAGAGTTGATAGACATCTTTGAGATGGAAGAAGCAAAGAAAGTTAAGTTAGCTGCTTGGTTAATGAAGGGAGAGGCCTCGTTCTGGTGGGAGGTCACTAATGGAGAGCGCCTTGTTGATTCTTGGGCGGATTTCAGACAGAGGTTTGTGGCAAAGTTTCTCTCAAGGGCAGAAGAAAATCTGTATATGGAAAGGTTCTTGAACTTGAAGCAAGGGAACTTATCAGTGAAGGAGTATGTCAACAAGTTCAATCAGTTGGCAAGGTTTGGCATAGATATGGTGAATACCCCGGAGAAGAAAGCTTTGAGGTTCGTTAGGGGCTTGAACGAACCGATGCATGGATTGGCTATGACTCACATTCCTATGGGGGCTACCTTTGAGAAGCTAGTTGACATGGCACTTATGTATGAGGAAGAGAAGGGTCCCAATACTAGTAAAGCACCCGAGAAGAAAGGAGATCAGAAGAGACCTCAACAGCAACAGCAAAACAAGAATGGGAAAGGCAATGGTGGCAAGGGGAAGAAGAAGAAGTGCTTCAATTGTGGGACACTAGGTCACCTAAGCAAGGATTGTCGCAAGAAGAAGAAGACTGGCTGCTTCCACTGTGGCGAAGCAGGGCATCTGGTGAAGGACTGTCCTAAGAAGGGGCAGAGGACGGGATCTACCTCAGGAGGACAGGTGCAAGCTCTTATGGCACCGGGTCAGGCAAGGGGGCAAGTTCAGGCTCTCGCGGTTCCACCACTTCAGGAAAGAGGTAGAACTATTTCTGTTGAAAGTCTAGTTTATCTGTTAGATCATCCTGTCCGTACTTTGTTTGACTCTGGCGCATCTCATTCGTTTATCTCATCATCTTTAGTTGAGTCACTGCACTTAGACACCAGTCTAGTAGATGATCCCTTGGTTGTTTCAAACCCAATTGGAGGCTCCACTTATTTGTCCATGATGTGTTTGGGTTTGAAGATTTCTATACTTAGCATTGAGTTTAGATGTGATGCTTTTGTTTTGGGCTTCACGGGCTATGGGTTGATTTTGGGCATGGACTGGTTATCCAGTAATGATGCCGTTCTTGATTATGAAAGGAGAGTTGTTAGGCTGATGACCCGCTTGGGTAACACTCTCGAGATCTCTTGTAATCCCATGGAGTCTGTTATGCTAAGTTATCTTGAATCGCTCGATGCTTCGGTCGAGAGTCTGCAATCTGTCAAAGTGGTCCGGGAATATCCGGATGTGTTTGAGGAGGTGAAGGGCTTACCTCCGAAGCGGGAGATTGACTTCCGAATCTATCTTGTGGACAATGCTAAACCAGTATCTTTGCCAGTGCGCCACATGGCTCCTCGTGAAAGGAGGGAACTCAATAAGCAAGTAGGGGAGTTGCTTGAGAAGGGGTTCATAAGACGAAGTATATCGGAGTGGGGTGCTCCGGTGGTTTTTGCTACAAAGGCAGATGGGTCCCTCAGACTTTGTGTTGACTATAGAGAACTCAACAAGCTCACAAAGAAGAATAAACACCCATTGCCGAGGATTGATGATCTCTTCGATCAGTTAGTTGGCGCTTCAGTGTTTTCGCAGTTGGACTTAGCCACGGGGTTTCATCAGTTGAGAGTGGCTGAGGATAGTGTAGAGAAGACTGCCTTCAGGACTCCGGATGCTTTTTATGAGTGGCTTGTGATGCCATTTGGTTTGACGAACGCCCCTGCATATTTCGTTGATCTGATGAGTAGGGTGTTCAGGGAGTATCTTAACAAGTTCGTGGTGGTCTTTGTGGATGACATCTTGGTCTTCTCCAAGAGTGAGGAAGAGCATGCCCTACATCTTAGGGAAGTGTTGGAGACTCTTCGAGCGCATAGCCTGAAGGCTAAGTTTTCTAAATGTCACTTTTGGAGGAAGGAAGTGCGATTCTTAGGGCACGTGGTCTCTAAGGAAGGGATAGCTGTGGATCCTGCAAAGGTAGTATCTATCCAAGATTGGAAGGCTCCGAAGAATGCTATCGAGGTGAGGAGTTTCTTGGGGTTGGCTGGCTACTATAGGAAGTTTATCAAGGACTTCGCGAAGATATCAGCCCCATTAACTCGCTTGACAAAGAAGAATCAGGTTTTCACATGGGATGTGGATTGTGAGGATGCATTCCGACGGTTAAAGAGAGCTTTAACCACTGCTCCAGTTTTAGTGCTGCCAGATGGGAGTAAGCCGTTCGTTGTTTATACTGATGCTTGTGGGGCAGGACTAGGCGCAGTCTTGATGCAAGAGGGAAGGGTAATAGCCTATGGTGGGAGGCAGTTGAGGGCGCATGAGAAAAATTACCCTGTCCATGACCTAGAGTTGGCCGCTATCGTTTTTGCGCTCAAGATCTGGCGCCATTATCTTCTTGGTGAGAGATTTGAGTTGTTCACCGATCACAAATCTTTGAAGTACTTGTTTTCTCAGAAGGATTTGAACTTGAGACAGCAAAGGTGGATGGAGTTCTTAGCATCCTATGATTTCGAGATAGCGTATACCCCTGGCAAGGGTAACGTGGTGGCAGATGCCTTAAGCAGAAAAAGGTTGTCCTTGAGTCCGTTGTTTGTGGAACGGAGAAGCTTGGAGTTTATCTCGATGTTTGACTTCAGACCTTCTGTTGACTTGGTACCCGGTTTGCTAGTATCCTTAGAGGTTAGACCTACTCTTTTGGGACGAGTTGGCGAGGCACAGCGAGACGACCCACAGTTGGTTGAGTTGGTAGAGAAGCTCATAAGGGGGGAGTCGTCCAGCCATTTGAATAGGTACACCCTAGATGATAGGGGGTGGTTGCGTAGAGACGGTAGACTTTGTGTACCGCAAGATGAAGACTTGAGGAAGGCTATACTTGATGATGCACATCGTTCGAGGATGACCATACATCCCGGTGGGGATAAGATGTACCAAGACATGAGGCGAGTTTTCTTTTGGGCCGGTATGAAGAAAGATGTGGCCGAGTATGTTGCTAGATGCTTGGTGTGCCAACAAGTAAAAGCAGAGCAAAAGAAGCCAGGTGGGTTGCTTCATCCTTTGGAAGTTCCGATATGGAAGTGGGATAGTGTCTCGATGGACTTCGTTGATGGTTTACCGAGATCGAGGAAGGGCAATACAGGAATTTGGGTCGTGGTTGATAGACTTACTAAGAGCGCCCATTTCATACCCGTAAAGAGTAAGAGGACTGCTCCATGGCTTGCTTCAGTCTATGTTCGAGAGATAGTTCGATTGCATGGGGTACCTTCCAGCATAGTGAGTGATCGAGATCCTATCTTCACTAGTGAGTTTTGGAAGAGTTTACAGGAGGCGGTGGGGACTCAGTTGTGTTTGAGCACCGCATATCATCCTCAGACAGACGGCCAGACCGAGAGGGTGAACCGTGTTTTGGAAGACCTTTTGAGGCTTTGTATCTTGGATTTTGGAGGTACATGGGAAGAGCATCTTCCTTTGGTGGAGTTTGCATATAACAACAGCTTCCAGTCTAGTATTGGCATGGCACCTTTTGAAGCTCTTTATGGAAGGCCTTGTCGATCACCTACATGTTGGTGGGAATCTACGGATAAGATCTTGCTAGGGCCCGATATGGTTAGAGAGACTTCAGAGAAGGTTGATTTGATTCGAAGAAGGATGAAAGCAGCGCAAGACAGAAAGAAATATTATGCAGATAAGAGGAGGACTGATCTTGAGTTTGAAGTTGGGGACATGGTTTTTGTCAAAGTGTCTCCATTACGGAATGTTGTTCGCTTTGGATCCGCTGGGAAGTTAGCACCGAGGTTTGTAGGACCGTTTCCTGTCAAGGAAAGAATTGGACGGATGGCATATAGGGTGGAGTTGCCAGACAGACTTAGTGGTATACATGATGTTTTCCATGTGTCACATTTGAGGAAGTGCCTACATGAGACCGCAGAGGTGGTAGAGCCGAGCTTGCTTAGAGAAGTGGAAGTAGAGCGTGATGCGACGATTCGACGAGCTCCTACTCGCATCCTTGGGTCAGAGATTAAGAAGTTGAGAAACAGAGAGGTTCAGCTAGTCAAAGTGCAATGGGGAGATGACGAGAGCAATGCTACTTGGGAGACGGAAGCGAAGATGCGTTCTTTGTACCCTTTTCTTTTCGAGAGTATGTTCTTTAACTTCTCCTTTATTGCCTATCTTGTACTTATCTTGTCCTTAGTATGTCCTCTCGTTAGCACCTTTGACCTTTTAGATAGGGTAAACCTATGGTTGAAACATGTGTTTGAGACATGTTATGATTGATGGATGCAAGTGGATGCAAGTGTTTGCTAGTGGTTGCTCGTGGATGCATATACACACACTTTAGGCACTAGATCGGCTCAATCACTTCATATTGCATATTGCATATAAATGTGTGTAGGTAGCTATATTAATGGATGTATGATGGTTGTGCTATCATATGGATGATGCATTTATTCGGTGAATGATTGTGCACGCATGTAGAAATAGTATGTGTCGATAGGGTTCTTTCGCATACATATTGGATCCATGGCACTATCATGGTTTGCATTAAGGAGGTCAACTGAATCAGTAGACCGCCTGATTTTGCATTAGATAGGGAACATATACACACACTTTTTGCATATGTTCATACAACATTAGAAACTTTAAGGACAATGGATGCCAGTGTTTGATGGTTGAGTAGATGGTTGTTTGGTTGGTAGGATACGTTCTTCTTGACTTAGAGATTTCGGGGACGAAATCCTTTAAGTAGGGGAGAATGTAACACCCCGTATGTTAAATAACTTGTTATAACATAAATCAGAGCAGAATTAAATTTAATATTCTGAATCAGGGGAAACGGGCTGTGCCATTGCGTTCGTCTCGGAAAAATACGCGAAATAGAGTCCGAGTTTTCGTAAATCGGAGTCCGTATGACCAAGTTATGGCCCGTCAAAGTTTCACGAAAAATCAAAAACGAAAACTGCTCATGTTTTGAGGCCCGGGATGAGTTTTGGGCTGTTTTTTTTTGGGCCCTAAATGGTTCCTACACTTGACTTCTTTCCCAAGACATGCTTTAAAGGCTAGGATTGGTTCTAGGGTATATCCTATGGTCCTAAAACATCTAACTAATCTATATATACACCCTAATACCCCCCTTATCCTTACCAAAAATAGATCTAAGGCCATTATGCCACCACTTAGAAAATTGGAGAGCCTCTACTAAAAATCCTAAGAGGGTTTGCAAGCTAATCTACATCTTCTTCTACTTAATCATTGGGATTTGCTTCATTTAACTTACTAATCTTGTTTTGGTGAGCTTCTATCCCCTTAATAATCAATTATTGAATTGATTATGATAAGATGTGATAAAGTATGGCTATGTTTGTGGATCCATATATTTATGCAAGCTTGATGTAGTGAATATTATGTGTTTTGCAAGTTATATGCCTTATGTCATGCAAGTTTCATAATATGTAATCATGATATTTTTATGCAAGTTGTTTCATGATGTTTATGATGCAAAACACTAAGTGAATATGGATCCATTATGCAAACATGTTATGCAAGTATGTGAGTACTTATGCAAGTCATGTATATGCTTATATGCATGTTTAACATCTTATGCAAGTATATGAATATTTATGCAAGTTATGTATATGTTGAAATGCAAGTTTAACATAATATGCAAGCCTATGCAAGTATATGAATGTTTATGCAAGTTATGTATATGTTGAAATGCAAGTTTAACATAATATGCAAGCCTATGCAAGTATGTGAATGTTTATGCAAGTTATGTATATGTTGAAATGCAAGTTTAACATAATATGCAAGCCTATGCAAGTATGTGAATGTTTATGCAAGTTATGTATATGTTGAAATGCAAGTTTAACATAATATGCAAGCCTATGCAAGTATGTGAATGTTTATGCAAGTTATGTATATGTTGAAATGCAAGTTTAACATGATATGCAAGCTTATGCAAGTATATGAATGCTTATGCAAGTATGTGAGTGCTTATGCAAGTTAAGTATACGCTAAAATGCAAGTTCTACATGTTATGCAAATCACATGTATGATGATATGTAAGTTCATATGCAACATGTTATGCAAATCACATGTTTGATGATATGTAAGTTCATATGCAACATGTTATGTAAGACACATGTTTGATAATATGCAAGTTTGGGTTGAATATAGTTGGGTTAATACATGCTCATATATGCAAGTTGATATCCTCTTAACCCATGATAAAGTTATATGCTAAACCCATGTTATGTGTGGTAAATCTTCCCTTTATTATGTTATGTCATAATGACGATTTACGTGGGGAACGATGGGGTTAATTAATATGTTAATTAAAAAGTATGTTGAAATGGGTATGATTAAGCATACCATAAAAAATTAATTAACATAAGTGGGAATTTACCTATTGAGTTAGGTCTACCCCATGGGAATTTACCTATTGAGTTAGGTCTACCCATGTTATGAATAAATTGATATTAATTAGGGATAATTAATATGGGGGTGATTAATTAGGTGTAATTAATCGACTAAGACACGAGGTTAGGCTCTGTTATGACGTAAGACTGCCCGGACCCTACCGGCTTAACCAGGCGGTCATAACAGCCAGTCTAATGTGAGAGGTCTTAGGCACAAATTAAATACGTGATTAAAGTAAAGACACGAGGTTAGACTCTGTTATGACGTAAGACTGCCCGGACCCTACCGGCTTAACCAGGCGGTCATAACAGCCAGTCTAATGTGGGAGGTCTTTATGGGGAATCACGGTCTTAATTAATTAAGAAACACTTAACCATATTAGCATGTAGTGGGACATGAGGGGTTAAGTGGGTGCCTTGGGTGGCATGAGGAATCTAGTGGGTTGCCTTGGGTGGCAATAGAAAATACGATTAGAATACTTAACCAAGTGAAACATGTAATTAAACATGATTAAAGGGTTAAATGGGGAACACTAGATTAATAACAAGCTCTGGTGGGTAGCTTGTGGAGGGCCCATTACAACCAGTATCCCATATGTATCTTTGTAGCTCGGCCCAAGCCGAGGACGGGACACGCATACTGGGCTTGTCTATAAGTGGCCAAAACGGGGTTAGCGGTGGCAACGCAGGCCCATCGGGTTTCATATGCGTGTGTGGGCCCGGTACTGGGAGGTAAGACGTTGTTGCATCGTGTAGGTATAACCCGTGCACCGGTGTTGCTTTTGGGTTGCCACTTTGGGGAATGATACACCCCACTGTGGGCCCAGCACGGATACCTACGTTAGGGAGCCGATCGCTTGGGGTAGTGGGGTACACCTAGTAGAGATAGGGGCAGACGGCACCTATGTAGTCAACTAGGGTACAGGAAACTACTGGTTATATCTATCTTTGATATCCTTGGGTGGGATCAACCTTTGAGTAGGAGTGACTGGTGTGGTGCAGTTAGTAATTATCCTTGGGTGGGTAGATGCGTCTTTACGGTTATCTTAGTTCGTCCTGTGTTCGTGGGCAACTTAGTGTAGTCATTATCCCCAAAGATACCATACCGAGTTCATATCATACCCTAATTACTTTAATAATTGTATTATTAAGGAGATAGGGTTCACTCAGGCTTATGTCTGACCCCCGTTGTTTTTATCTTTTTCCTTCGGGTCCTCAGGTTGGGCCTAGTGCTAGTGGGCTTTGATCAGTTTGCTTTATCTATCTCTTGGAGCTTGGACCGTAGATGTAGAGCTCAGCTTATCTTATCTTTTCTGTTATGGCTATTTGTTATGAGTAGTGGGATTATGTACTTATTTTATTCAGGATGGATATTTTGTACTTGACTCTTGTTATGGTTTTATGATGTAACCAAACATGTTTTACTTTCCGCTGCTATGAGATGATGTTTTAAATTTTCAAGTATTACATTATATCTGTCTTGTTGTAATTTTACTGTTCTATACTCACTAAAAATACTCCACCGATGCTATGGCATTCCCTTAGTGAGTGACTATAGCGGGTGTGGGGTGTTACATAATTTGTATTTACCACGAATTTAACTAACAATCTATTGTTTTGCATGATTCAAGTCTGACATATGTGGTTTAATTGTCAATCTGAATGGTTTAAAAGAGTGGATCATTACAAGTTGGTATCAGAGCTTGTTTTTCAGAAAACCTCAGCCTTTGCGGTGATAACTCATTAGAGATAGGGTAGCGATATCTGAAATGATTAGAATCAATCAAAACTTTAATCGAAAGAGACATATGCTGAAAATTATAAATGTTTTAAAATAATTTTTAATTGGTTTTAAATTATTTTAATTTATAAAGACTGGAATTGAGATTGGTTTTACTAGAAAATTATTTCCTTTCGAACCCATCTTTTAGTTAGAATTCTTTTAGGTTAGGATTTCTTTAAGTCTAGTTTGATTCTTAACTTTAATCTAAAATTTTCCCTTGAGTCTTCCACCACCAGAAAGAATGCCACTAGAACTAAGGTAGGAGACGTGGAAATACTCTTACTGGTCATGTTCCATCTGTTGTTCCAAATGCACCAGTTACACCAGCTTAGCCTGTTATATTATACTAGTTTTGTAAGGAGTACCCAACTTGGGGGTACCCAGTTCACCAGTGTCGAGCGTATTATTAAGGTCCAATAGTGGCTGAAGGGTCTAGAGAGGATATTTACTGGTCTTGAGATTACCAACGCTCAGAAGTGTCAGTGACCCGCTTGGAAGCTGTAGGATGTTGCCCAGGCATGGTAGGAGTCCAAAACTGCTTATACGATCGATGCTAATATTACTTGGCTGTTGTTTAGGTATAAATCTTTAGTAAATCTTATGCATTAGGCTATCTTTCTTTTGAACCTATCCTAATCTTAAACAAAATTTTTAGAGATTCTTTCACGATAAAGTGTATGTCGGAAGCTAGGAGGTCTCATCCCTATACAGAATTTTTGGAACTTCAACAGAGAGATATGTCTTTTGCATTGTGTGAGAGCAAGTTTAGTAAGTTATCTAAGTTTAGACACGGTTTTATTGACAATCCTCTCAAGATTAGTGAGAATTTCGTTTTGTAGGTCTCTTAGAGTACCATAATTGCTTGATCAACCATATAGAAAAACCCTTCACAACAAATGAGTATGGCCACCCGATTCGAGAACCTACTTTATGCCAAAAGAAGTAGGTCATGAAAGCACCGTGGTCGCATGGATCCTCTGTCAATCCGAAGAAGAGAAAATCCAATTTCCATTAATAAAAGAAGAAGTGGCAGAGTTCCCAGGGCATGGGATATTCATCTTAGAAGCACCCTACATATATATCCTTTATTAGCTTCTTCAAGTGAAACTAGAAGGGCCACTACGCCAACAATTATCCAATTTTGATTGGGGCTTCTATCCCGAAACCAGACGACCGGAACAACCACTGTTATGCTTGTCTTTGGCTTGGCCATTTCTAGATGGACTGCCTCACTCAGCAAAAGGTGTAACACCCTGCAATTTTAAAGAATACTATAATGACAAACTAAAGAATACTTAATTAAATATTGGAAATTAAGTAAAACGGATTACGCCATTGCGGTCGTCTCAGAATTTTGCTTTGGATAGACTCCGTGTTTGTGTAAAATGGACATCGCAGGAAGAAGTTATTAAGCCTAGAAGTTTGTATACGCACAAGGGAATTATATATATACAAATAAAACAAAATTTTCAAAATAATTCAAAACAACGAAGCGGGAAGGGGTAGGAGCGGAATCGACCCATTGGAGGGGTCGACCTGAGAACCGGTTGGGTCGAACCCGAGGTTGATTCATCTATACAGATCTAGGCAGATTCACCTTTTTGAACGTGGACTTGTTTTATGTCCTGGTTCGTTGCCTTTAGGCTATAAATAGGACCCCATTTCTATTGTTTTTACACATCAAAAACAATGGAGACAACGAGATGCTACCTCAGCTTGGATCGAATCAGCCTATTTTCTCCAACAACGGCTTATACGCATACAAGAATTTCTTCTACAGCTTCAGCCTATTGTTCTCTGTTCTTTAGATCCAGTCTCAGTCAGTTTATGTTGCTTTTAGATATAAACATTTAATACGTAATCCTGACATGTTTATAGATCTAGATCTAAACCTATGCCTGTTAAGAATCTGATTCATACCTAAACAGATCTGTCATTACATGCATTCCTCTGTACACCTAATATACTGTTCAGTTCTGATACGCTTATTTCTGTCATCATATGCCTATTCCTGATATGCCTATTTCTGTCACCATATGTCTATTATGTTATTGAGCCTATTTTTGTTCTCTTCTCTACATTATTCCCATTTTATTTTTATAGCCTACCTTCGAGCCTAGGTCTATCGCCGAACTATGCGAATGGACGAAATTGGGAATGGACAGGAAAGATAAATTATGGCATAACTTGTATTATGAATCATGACTGGGGTTTTTGGGGCACAACTTATACAGTACAATTTGACTAAAACTTAGGGCAAATGTTATATTGTGAATTACGACCGTAATTTGGGGCATATAAATCTGTAAGTTTAATTTAAGATTAAGTGTAACATGTTAAAAAAAAGGGTAAGTTACCTGCTGTAACTTGCCGAGATATTTAATCTGTTAAAATGACTAATCTGCTAAAATCTATTGAAACTGAATTCTTTAATTGAAAACCTATGATGAGCATGAGTAATTCCTAAATAGGATTATTAAACCAAAAAGACTGTTAATACAATTATAACAATTAAGAAATTGTAATCGCACTTAGACACAAGGTTAAATTCAACTTGTGGTAGATGTGAGGGGTCTAGTGCGTAAATATACATGTAACGGTGCTAAGACACAAGGTTAAGTCCATCTTGTGGTAGAAGTCCACCCGAAAACCCGGTGTATCTAGCATCCATAAGTGGTCAACTTAATGTTGGAGGTCTGGTGCATTAACGTACATGAACGGGGAATGATAACAACCTATTATAATTAATTACATTAATGAGAATGTTATTTAATATGTAGCTTTATCCTAGGGACAAGTGGAAATTATAACATAAGTTATAATAAATGGAAAGGAAACTTATTAGTAAACCTTAGTTAAGAGAACTAAGTTAAGAAGTAAACAACGACAAGTTGTAGTGACAGTGTAAGATGGAATTATGATTAAATAAGAAAGAACGAGGTGAATATATGAGGTGAAATAAGTTACATTTAATCATAAATAATAAGTGACATGTTAAACAGAAAATAGGTGAATTGAGATGAATTATACTTAATTACATATTAAGTAAAACATGTTATTATAACTATGGAATCAGACAATGAATAATATAAAGGGATTGTAAATTACTTTCGTTAATTATAATCCGGGGATAAAAGATTGTAGATTACTTTCGTTAATTACAATCTAGGAGTAAGGGGTTGTAGATTACTTTCAATAATTATAATCCGGAGATAAAAGATTGTAGATTAATTTCATTAATTACAATCTAGGAGTAAGGGATTGTAGATTACTTTCATTAATTACAATCTGAAGGTAAGGAGTTAAGTAAATCTATTAAATCTGTAGGGGGTTATAAAAACCCAATAAACTTAACCTGTTTTATATGTTAGGGTTATGGGGTCTTGTTAATCTGTCAAGAATCTCCTAGTAGCGGGGATGCAAGCTTGAGGGGTGGCTTGTGTCGTCTGTCATGCGGAACTCGTATCAGTTAGTAACCCATACTGGTATCCAAAGGGGGACCCCGAACTAGTTAGGGGTCAGGGGCACACTTACTAAGCTGATTATAAGAGGTTCACATGGGTGGAGGTGTTGACGGCGCATTCCAATGGAGCCATGTGCGTGCGTGGTTCTGTATTGCTTGGGAAATCAAAACACTATGACATCAGTAGACATGGTTGTGTCTATCAGAAAAAGAGGTTGCCACTTTAGGAAGTGATACATCCTACTGTGGGACCAGCATAGGGTATCGACGGGATAGGGAGCCAATCGATTGGGGTAGTAATTGGGGTACATCTAGTTCTGCCTATTTAGGAGCCCGTTATTATCGTTTGGGGTAACACCCGTAATTATTGTGGGGCTGCCAGTTATTATCGTTGGGAGTAAAACTTGTCAGTAGAAGTACACCTAAGTCTACCATCTATTTCTGTTGGTATCAATCTATTTCTGTTATGCTAGTATTGGTACAGAGAAAAGTATATGGGAAGCGTAATTTGGTCTGTTCATCCTGCATATCTTATTCAGTTTGTTTTACCTATCTTATGATACTGTTCTCTCTCTCATCCGGTTTATATGTCTGTCATGATGCTTTTACTTATTTATATTTTAAAAGTAATTGGACTTGCCAGACTTTATGTCTGACCTGTTTTGTTTCCTTTTCTCTCTTACTTTTCCCCCCAGGTTCTCAGGATGGGAATACTCAGGCTTTACTAGGATTCTCTCTTTTGTTTCTGCTTGGAGCTGCTTTAATTACCAGTCTATCCTGCTATGGCTATTTTTGGGGATTATGATTTTATATTACCGTACTCTAATGGTTTTAGTATAAGGCAGATACTTTTATTTGATGTAATTGGTTTTCAGTATTTCAGACCGAAGTTGTAGCCAGATTTTGGACCACGGTGTTTTATTTTGGAAAATAAAGTTTTAAATTTCCGCTGCTATTTTATATCTGTCTTGTGATGTTTTTGTTTTTATTTACCTATAATGCTTCACGTAACTTATTGCATTCTGTTAAAGAGCGACGTTAACGGACGTGGGGTGTCACAAATGGGCAAGGCATTATGAGTCTTTGATATGACCTCTTCGATTCCTCCTACTGGTGGTGATATTCAAGGTAACCTATATAGTATTTTTTACTTGACATTCTCATTCTATTTGATTTTTATTTAACATCAGTGCATCTCATTGTTTTATTTCTACTAATCTCTACGATAAGTTTGAGCACACTTTAAACCTCATTTATGCATTTGAATCCTTGCGTGTGTCTAACCCTATGGACGGTCCAGCCAACCTTAGTAAGATTTGTAAAGGGGTGAAAATCCTTTATAACCTCCATTGTTTCATTGTCAATTTATATATTCTTGGCTTTGATGCTTTTGAAATTTTTCTTGGCAGTAATTTGTTGGAGAAGTACGATGTAGTTATATCCTATAAAGCATGAATTGTCTCTTTAGTTGATGATGAAATAAATCCTTTGGAAATCGAATGCCGCATACCTCAAGAGTATGTTGATAGTTTTTTTTCTCTTGATTTCCATTGTAATGATCTTAGCTCTACCCCAATTATCAAACGGTTTCCCGATGCGTTAGGCAATTTTACTTCTCTTCTTCCTAAGCGGGAAATTTAATTCTGTATAGACCTTATTACTGGAGCACGACCAGTAGTTCTTACTCCTCAAAGGATGGAACACAAGGAGAAAACCGAATTGAAGAAGCAAATCGAAGACTTGACCTTTAGGGGATTGATTTTGCAGAGTTATTCAAAGTAGGGAGCAGTTGTATTATTTATAACTAAATCCGATAGTTCTCATAAGGAGCTAAATAAGCTTATCTGAAGAATAGGTATCTGATGCCTCGAATTAATGATATGGATCAGCTACATAGAGCTAAAGTATTCTCCCAACTCAATCTTGCTATCGATTTCAACCATGTTAGATTGGTTGAGGAAAGCATTCCAAAACTGCTCTTCGAACGGAGCGGTTTCTGTGAGTGGTTAGTTATGTACTTTGGTTTAACTGATGCTTCAGATTTCTTCATTGATTTGTGAACCATGTCTTCCATAATTCTCTTAACAAACTTATTATGGTCTTCGTCGATGATATCCTTATCTTTTGTAAGTTGAAGAAGGAGCATGAATCACATTAGAATTTGTTCTTGAAACTCTTCTTAGGATCCATCAGTTAAAGGATGAATTTTCTAATTGTCATTACTGAAGGGATAAAGTACGATTTCTTGGCCATAATGTATCTAAAAATGATCGACTAATATATTCAAGATGTGACGGTCCGCCCCGAACCAATGACATTTCCCCGAAATGCGCTGTGTCAATGCCCGACTAGCACGGGTCGGTCGTCAAAGAAAAAGGGTTTGAAGCTATCAATCACGAAGAACCTGTAGTATTTCTCATGGCACATGGAATAAAATATAACAATAACATAACTTGACACAAAACAGGCGAGACAGTGCATATGCTGAAAACTAAACCATATCCATCAGAGTAGCGGAAACCAAAATACAACTTATGATCCAAACCATTATTATAACTTCAAATACTTCTCTAAAAAAGGAAATAAAGAGAGGTACACAGTACACTACTAATGCCCAAAGTAGTGACCAGCAACAACACAGGGAGAATATATGCATATAGTACGTGGAAGCCTCCTGCTCGCCTCCGGATAGCTACTCGCGCATAACCACCTAACCTACCTCTAGTCTGCTCGTTTAGGAGCACCCAGAGTAATAAGAAGAGACATAAAACTCTGGGTCAGACAAAATTCTGGTATGAGCGATAGCAACTGTATATAACTGAATAAAGCAATAACATGTATAAATGATCATACTTGGACCTACAATCAAACAGTTAGATTAACAAGATGTGCAGTACTCTAAGGTAACACTAACATACAGTGTAAAATGGGAATGCATTTCATGGTGATTGTAATCATCAAACATAGCAATCATCCTCACATCACTCACTTAGTGCTTAAAGCACACAGTATCCACCGCGTTAATCACCACATCTATTGGGGCCATGACGGCAACTCTGTACAACTATTGCTATGACCATACTTCCTTGGTCTATAGTCAATAACCCTACCCAGTCCACACATCCCTGGCTCTAGGTTAAGAGCTAACCAGTCCACACTTCTCTGGCTCTAGTTTGTCTACATAACTCCTCTCCCAATGGTGAACCAAAGTTATAGATATCGATAACCCATTTACACACGTCCCGCAGCAAAGCCTAACCCCAGAAGTTAACTCGTTGGTTCTCGTCTGGATCCTGAGTAATAACTTCGGATTTGGACTTCCTTTGCATCTTGGGTTTTGGTTAGATTGTAGTTGATCTTCAGAAGAGTTCACAATTGTCGTCGCATAGTAGAAGTTTGAATCTGGTTTGGTTCGGAGTCATCATCTCGGTTCGAGTCATGGTCCTCCACCAGGTCAGTTCGTGACCCCTCTTGGCTCGTGAGCCCCCCCCTCCCCCTCCCCCTCCCACCCCCCGCTCGTGCCCCCCTCCCCCGGTTCGTGAGTCCTCATTTTGGAGCGGTTCGTGAGACATACCCCCTTTAGGAACCGAAGTCCTCCTGGACGGTTAGTGAAGCATACCCCCTTCAGGAACGGATTTTCTACAGTTTTTCCAACAAGCTAATTTCGCCAAATGACGGCGTTTTCAACCATTCTAACTTTTCAATGACATCACAAAACATACCAAATAGCAGCAACATATAGAATCAATCAAAAACACAAAAACATCAATCACATGAAATATTTTACATTAAACATACCCAAAAAGCATGATTTTCCCCTTAATCCTCTTAAGCATGTTTTAACTATAGGATTGGCAAACTTAATCCAAATTAACCCAAATTTTCACCAGTGACATAAAATAATATTTTAGAATTTCTACATATTTTTCCAGATTTTTCTGATGTGTAATTTCTCTAATTATCACTGATCACCCCTAATTAGCCGTAATTAGTGAATAAAAATGCAAATCGCTCACCTTAGCCACAAATGAATACTAGATCTGAAACTATGACTGATATGGCATGAATTCCAATGTATAGCAACAACTCTATCTCTGATTTGATGCTAATTTCTCTTGATTTGATGTAGTTTAGGTTAATTAGTGATTAGAAAGCAATTATGGTGAGATTTAGAAGATGAAGGCCATTGTTAGGGTTCAAGGGAGGTTAGTTGCGGTTGGAAAAATGAAATGAAAATGTTTTCCGAAACCCTTTCAGCCCTCCTATAACCCTAATCCCGAAATGGTCATGGGCCTAGCTGCTAATTACTCTGTTAAGCCCAATTAAGTTGTTTTCCATCTTCAAACTTTATTTCGGCCATATCTCCCAACGGTAAGTCCGTTTGATTAGTGTGACCACTCTACGGAAAGGTAAACCATCATCTGAATCCAATGGCAGTGGTTTCAGGTCAAAACTCCTTACCAATCAAAAGTTATAGGTGAACCAAGGTCCACCAGAGGCAAAATGGTCATTTAAAATTCGGCAAAAATCGTGAACATGGGAAATGAATCCCATAGTCGCTTCCCATAATTACATGACCATATGACTTCGTATGAAAATGAAATAAATATTCTAGATCCTCCGATGCGTAGAATGCAGGTCGTTACACTCTTCCTCCTTAAGAAATTTCTCCCCCGAAATCTCTTAATTAAGAAAGCATACAATGGTGTCCCGCATGTCAGTCAACCATTTACAAACAATCAAACAGACATAATAACAAAACAAGATTATCCTAGCATGCGGTTCACTAACAAGGGAATAACTAAATCGCAATAAAAATCTTACCAGGCAAAGAGTTCTAAATACGACTTCCTTATGTTCTCCTCGGTTTCCTAAGTACAGTCATTCTCATTATCGCTCCACTGAACCTTGACCGGTTTCACAGTCTTCCTTCGAAGTTGTTTCTATCGTGTCCGACAATACGAATCGTCTTGTGGCTCCCAACTGCCTCAGATTCTACTTCGATATCATCCAACTAATCTGGTGAAATAGTCATATCGAAATCGTGCACGAACTTCATTAACTGGGAAACATGAAATACATCATGAACTCCCGCCATCTTGTTAGGTAATCTAATTTTATACGCTAAATTCCCAACTTGTTCGAGAACTGGAAATGGACCAACAAACCTTGGTGCCAACTTACCTCTCCTACCAAATATAATCATATTCTTCAACGAAGAAATATTGATGAATACTAAGTCATTAAACAAGAATTTCAAATCTCTTCGTCTTTTATCAGCATAACTCTTCTGCCAATCTTGAACAGCCTTCATTCGCTGTTGAATCACCTTGAACTTATCTGAAGTTTATCTTATTACATATGGTCCAAGCATAAATTTCTCACCGAACTCCAACCAACATGATGATGAATTGCACGTTCTTCCGTGCAAAGCTTCAAATGGATCCATACCAATACTGAATTGATAACTATTATCATATGCGAACTCAACTAGATGCAAATGGTCATCTCATGACCCTCTGAAATCTAATATACAACCTCTCAAGAGATCCCATAATACACGATTCACCCTCTCTATTTGACTGTCGATTTGAGGATGGTACGCGGTACTGAGATGTAATTCTAACCCTAAAGCCTCTTGTAAGCTCTTCCAAAACCCACTAGTAAATAAGGGATCTCGGTCACTCACAATACCTTTAGTACCCCCATGAAATCTAACTACCCACTTCATATATAGTTCCCCTAACTTAGCTGCCATCCTATTCGACTTGACCGGTATAAACCTTGCATTTTGGTCGATCTATCCACAATCACCCAAATACTATCATGACCTGATCTAGTCCTTGACAAACCATCAATGAAATCCATTGAGACTCGTTCCCATTTCCATTCGGGAATTCCCAGCAGTTGTAACAAACCTCTAGGCTTCTTTTGCTTGGCTTTAACCAAGTGGCAATTCATGCACTTGGATATAAGCTTCCCAACGTCTCTCTTCATCCCTTCCCAGTAGTAGGTCTGCTTCATGTCTCGATACACTTTGTTACCACTGGGACGAATAGTCAGTTTCGAGTGATGACATTCTCTAAGCACTTCATCTCTCAATCCATTAACATTGGGTACAACTAATCCCTTATTCTTTCAAAGCCATCCTTCTCGATCAAGTCCATACTTGTTCATATCCTCACCGTCGATATTCATCCCTATCTTGGAGATGACTTCCAGTATGTTAGGATTGTCCCTCTGACTGGAACCAATCCGCGCAATCAAAGTTGGTCTGATCGTCAAACTTGCTGACATCTCTGGATCCAATTCGCACTTAGGTATGAAATCATATCCCGTGATATACTCTAGTTGCTTCCATTCCAGGAACATAATACCCTAATTGGCACGTCTCCTACTCAATGCATCAGTTGCCCTTCCGAGGTGTGTATGCGATATTGAAATCATATGAAGCCAAGAACTCTAACCATCTCTACTGATGAAGATTTAAATCCTTCTGAGAGAAAAGACACTTTAAAGACTTATGATCGGTAAACAATTCAAATCATTCTCCCAAGAGAAAGTGCCGCGAAATCTTTAATGTGAACACGATCGCTGCCAATTCCAAATCATGGGTAGGATGTATTTTCTCATGTGGTTTCAGTTGCCAACTAGCATAAGCTACAACCCAACCTCCTTGCATCAGTACCATACCTAGTCCGGTACCACAGGAATCTGTGTATACCGTCATCTCTTCGTTCCCTTTAGGAATAACTAACACTGGTGCACATGTCAACTTCTCCTTTAGACCCTTGAAGTCATCCTCGCACCTTCCGTCCTAAACAGAAGCTTGATTCTTTTTGGTCAATTGAGTTAACAGTGTCGCTATCTTGGAGAAGTCTTGAATAAACTTATGATAATATCCAACTAACCTCAAGAAACTTTTCACGTCCGTTGCATTCTTGGGCGTAGACCAATATTGCACCTTAACCACCTTCGCAGGATCCACGGCAATACCATTCTTTAAAACAACATGGCCCACGAACCTCACTTCCCTCCTCCAGAAGTGACAATTAGAAAATTTTGCTTCCAATTGGTGTTTCCTCAACACCTCCATTACTATCCTCAAATGTTCCTTGTGTTCTTCCTTTGTCCTCAAGTAAAACCAAGATATCGTCCACGAACACAAGAACAATCTTATTTAATCGATCCCTAAAACCCTATTCATAAGATCAAAGAAATATGCAGGTGCATTGGTCAACCCGAATGGCATGACCAACCACTCATAGAATCCAGACGGCGTCCGAAATCGTTTTTGGAATACTCTCCGTTGCTACTCGGAGCTGATGAAATCTCGTCGCGAGATCTAACTAGGAGAACACTCTTGCTCCAATTAACTGATCAAACAAATCATCTATCTATGGAAGAGGATACTTATTCTTCCTAGTCACCTTATTCAACTCGTGGTAGTCCACACATAAGAGAAGGGAACCATCGTTGTTAGTAGCAAATTCAACAGGTGCTCCCCACTTGGAAAAACTTCTTCGGATAAATCCCTTCTTCAAAAGATCACTTACTTGCACCTCGAACTCTCTCTGCTCCCTTGGTGTCATATGACGAAATGGCATCACTATAGGTCTAGCATCTTTCATTAAATCAATTCGAAACTCGATCTCTCGGGTGGTGGAAGTCCGGTCACTTCCTCGAAGATGTCCGGATACTCGCCAGCAATAGGCACATATGATAACTCATTCTATGGGATGTCGAGGGAATGTAGAAAACTAGTTATCACCTCATCACTATGTAGGAAACCCAATACCACTCTCCACCCATCGTTTGCTCTAATGGTCACTGAAGACCCCTCACAGTCTACCACCACCCCATACCTTTGGAGCCAATCGACTCCCAAAATAATGTCAAACCTAGTAAAGCCCAAAACAAAGCAATCACAAGAAAACATACATCCATGACTCAATAAGAAATACTAAGGCTACTCGAACAACCGATCGGGTTCGTCCCAACTAAAGGTCTATCGACAATCTTGGGTTCTAATTCCAACATATCTACCAGGTCACAAGATACGAAGGAATGGGAAGCCACGGTATCAAACAACACTCAAACAGGAACATCATAAATAGAAAGCGTACCTTGAATAATGACATCTTTTCCCTTCTGTGCCACAGTTGGGGCATTCGAAGAAGAAGGAACAACGTTGATAGCATATGCCATCACGATCTGCTTCTCTTTAGGGGGTTGTGGACATTTATCCTTTAAATGTCCCACTTGGCCATAGTTGGAACACTTCTTTTCCCCTGGTTTTGCTCGATAATTGCTAGAATAGTGGCCCTTCTTGCCATAGCTAAAGCACTCGATATCTTTCTTATTTTTCTTTTTTTGACCATCCTTGGTCTGATTCTGTTTCCTTTTATTCTGGGAATTCTTATTGCCTTCCCCGCTCACCTGTGGTTTTGGCTCCCCTGCAAATATAGAAGCAACCTCAGTCTTCAACTTAGGGTAAAGGCGCTCTGACCTCAAGGCCTTTCCCACAATAGATTCGAAGGTCTCATCGATATGGTTTATAAGTATTCCCCTCAAGTACCCATCCCAGCCAGCTATGAACTTCTCGTTCTTCTTCTCGGCAATATCGATAAGAGATAATCCATATTTCGATAAGGTACTGAATCCAGAAATATACTCCGAGACTGCCCTACCATTCTGCTTAAGCTCCAAAAACTTCCTAAACAATTCTGATTTCTGAGCAGCTAGAATAAACTTATCACTGAAGCGAGTCTTAAACGGATTCCAAGTAACTTGATCCTCGGGAGTAGTTGCTTTAATAGAATTCCAACAATTCATTGCTCGTCCTAGAAGCTGACACGATGGAAACTTTTTCTTCATTGCATCCTCGATCCCCATATCCTCAAAGATGCGCTCACAACTATCAAGCCAATCTTGAACCTTCGTAGCCGATTCAGTCCCGTGGAACGGATTTCCACCTAGATTAGTATAATCCTTGCAGAGCTTGGCGAAATCGACTCTAGGCGCCTGTGCTACCGCACCACCACCATTAGCATTATAAGGAACTGCTCCCTGAACATCCCTAAGTATCTCTCGCATGAAGGCAGTAAACATTGTCCTCATATCAGGGTCATTCCTATCATTGGCCCTGAACCCGTACTCCTCGTATTTCGTCTCATCGTCCAATCTGTAAAAAAATGATTAGCCATATCTTTAGTGGTGCCAGTGCAGTGCGACTTCTTCCTAAGATATACAAATAGTATACATATGTATATATATATGTAGGTTTTTGAAAACCAAAATATCACAAATAGGCGCTCTCATATACGTATACTATCTCTTCCTGATGCCTTCCCCTAGGTTAACTACACAATCTAGGCTCTGATACCAAATGTGACGGCCCGCCCCGAACCAGCCGATATTTCCTCGAAATGCATTGTGCCGATTCCTGACTAGCATGGGACGGTCGTCAAAGGAAAAGGGTTTGAAGCTATGAATCACCGTGAACCTGTAGTATGTCTCACAGCGCATGGAATAAAATATAATAATAACATAATTTGACACAAAACAGGCGAGACAGTGCATAAGCTGAATTAGAGTAGCGAAAACCAAAATACAGCTTATGATCCAAACCATTATTACAACTTCAAAATACTGTCTCTAAAAAAGGAAATAAAGAGAGATACACTACTAATGCCCAAAGTAGTGACCACCAACAACACAGGGAGAATATAGGCATATGGTACGTGGAAGCCTCATGCTCGCCTCCAGACAACTACTCATGCTTAACCACCTAACCTGCCTCTAGTCTGCTCATTTAGGAGAAACCAGAGTAATAAGAGGAGACATAAGACTCTAGGTCAGACAAAAGTCTGGTATGAGCGATAGCAACTCTATATAACTGAATAAGGAAATAACAAGTATAAATGATCATACCTGAACCTGGACCTGCAACCAAAGAGTTAGTACAACAAGATGTACAATACTCTAAGGTAACCCTAATATACACTGTAAAATGGGAGTGTGTGTCATGGTGATAGCAAACATCAAACATAGCACTCATCCTCACATCACTCACTCAGTGCGTAAAGCATACAATATCCACCGCTTTGATCACTAAATCTATTTGGGCCATGACGACAACTCCGTACAACTATTACTGTGACCATACTTCCCTGGTCTATAGTCAATAACCCTACTCAGTCCAAACATATCTGGCTCTAGATTAATGGTTAACCAGTCCATACTTCCCTGGCTCTGGTTTGTCTACATGCCCACTCACTTAATGGTGAATCAAAGTTATAGATAACGATAACCTCTTTGCACATGTCCCACAGCAAATCACAACCGCAGAAGTTAACACGTTGGTTCTCGTCTGGATTCTGAGTAATAACTTCGGATTCGGACTTCCTTTGCATCTCAGGTTTTGGTTAGATTGTAGTTTATCTTCAGAAGAGTTCACAATTGTCGTCGTGTAGTAGAAGTTTGAATCTGGTTTGGATTCATCATCTCGGTTCGGGTCATGGTCCTCCACCAGGTTAGTTCGTGACCCCCTTGGCTCATGACCCCCCCCCCCCGGTTCGTGACCTCCGCCCCCGGTTCGTGAGTCCTCATCTTGGAGCGGTTCGTGATGATGGTCTTGGAGAGGTTCATGAGACATATCCCCTTTAGGAACCGAAGTCCTCCTGGGCGGTTCGTGAAGCATATCCCCTTCAAGAACCGATTTTATGCAGTTTTTCCAACAAGCTAATTTCACCGAACGACAACGTTTTCAAACATTCTAACTTTCCTATGACATCAAAAAAACATACCAAACAGCAGTAACAACATATAGAATCAACTAAAAACACTAAAACATCAATCACATGAAATATTTTAGATTAAACATGCCCAAAAAGCATGATTTTTCCCTTAATCCCCTTAAGCATATTTTAACTATAGGATTAGTAAACTTAATCCAAATTAACCCAAATTTTTACTAGTGACATAAAATAATATTTAAAATTTCTACATATTTTCCCAAATTTTTATGATGTGTAATTTCGCTATTTATCAATAATCACCCCTATTTAGCCGTAATTTGTGAATAAAAGTGCAAATCACTCACCTTAGCCACAAATGAATATTAGACCTGAAACTATGACTGATATGGCACGAATTTCTATGTATTGCAACAGCTCTATCTCTGATTTAATGCTAATTTCTCTTGATTTGATGTAGTTTTGGTTAATTAGTGATCAGAAAGCAATTAGGGTGAGATTTAGAAGATGCAGGCCATTGTTAGCGTTCAAGGGAGGTTAGTGGCGGCTGGAAAAATGAAATGAGAATGTTTTCCCAAACCCTTTCAACCCTCCCATAACCCTAATCCCGAAATGGGTTATGGGCCTAGCTGCTAATTACCTATTAAGCCCAATTAATCCCGAAATCGGTCATGGGAAATGACCCCAATAGTCGCTTCCCATGGTCACATGAACATATGACTTCGTATGAAAATGAAATAAATATTCTACGATCCTCCGATGCACAAAATTCAGGTCATTACACAGGATCATTACGATCAATGTAAGTCATATTCATTTTCTCGTTCGTACATCAATTTTCTTATCCTTCGTTGCATTTAATTCCCTAGTCTATTTTTAGGATTGCGAAAAACCTAATACTCCATCTGATATACATAGCATCTTAGTCCTTGAGGGTTATTAATAGAGATTCATAGATAATTTTGTTTGGATTGTTGTGCCTTTAACTGCTTTTATTCAAAAGAAAGCTAGGTTTATTTATAGCCCTAAATATGAAGCTGCATTAACGAGTTAAAGCAAAAGCTCACTTCTTCTCTTGTTGTTAACATCCTAAATGGGAATGAGGGATTCACGATATATACTGATGACAGTCAAGAAGGTTTGTGAGTTATTCTAATATAGAATGGGAGGATGATCACTTATGCTAGCTGTCAATTGAAGATTAACAAAGGCTAATTATGTGGCTCACAATTTCAAATTGCTTATTGTTGTATTTCCTCTAATATTATGGAAACATCCTATTTAGGGAACCAAGTTTGAGTTATTTACCGATCATTAGTCTCTTAAGTACATATCTATCCAGAAGGACATGAATCGGAGATAAGTCAGATGGATTGAGTTTTTGGCTTCCTAAGATCTTGATATTAACTACACTCTTGGGAAACCTAATGTGGTAGTCGGTGCTTTGAGCCGAAAGAAGGCGATGTTGTATCTAGTTATGGTATTGTTATCTATTATGGATCGCATAGCATCTAAGCAAGATGAATACCCAACATTAAGCTTATGAAAAATAGTATTCACAAATGAGGATGGGGTGATGACAGTGAGATGGATGCACATATTGATAAGAAGGGAATTCTAAAGATTGAACAAGATATGTGTGTCAAATGTCGATGCATTGAGGCAAGAAGTACTTCAGAAAACCATCAGCCTAGACGTTCTATTCATCCAGTTGTTAAAAGATGTTCCAGAACATGAAGAAATTATACTGGCGGAATGGTATAAAATGAGATATCTTTCTTTTTTCTTAGTAACTTTGCCGCTTGCCAACAAGTTAAGGCCGATCACCAGAAGTTAGCTGGGTTATTGCAACCTGTCAAGATCCCTAATTGGAGGTGGGATCAGGCTTCTATTGATTTCATTGATGGACTTCCGAAGACGAGGAGAGGTAACAAGATTATATGGGTGATAGTTGATAGACTAACTGTAACAACCCGAATTTTTATAACATGTTAAAACAATAAATCATGGAAGAATTAAATTATAAGCTAAGAATCAATGGGAATGGGTTACGCCATTGCGTTCGTCTCGAAATTTTGCTTGAAAACGAGTCCGAAATTTCGAGAATCGGAGTCCGTATGACCAAGTTATGGCCTATAGAAGATTTCAGAAAATTCAAAATTCAGCCCGAAATTCAAAATCAGATCCAAACAGATTGGGCGGGAAATTTTCCCACCCTACCCTAGGTCGACAGGGGGGTCGACTAGGGAGTCGACCTGCACCCCCCCTAGGTCGACTGGGGTGTCGACCCCCCCCCTGGTCGGACCCTGCTTGTCAGGTGCACCAGTTTGCTCCTTTTGTCTGTCTACATAGCATGTGACGGGATTTGATGGTTCAGATCTAAACTAGGGTTAATCCTATGGCCTAAACTAGTCTCTACACCTATAAAAACACCTTAATACCTAGCCTAAACCATCACAAATCATTCTAACAACTAAATTCTGCCAAAATGCTCCCTAATCATGGCCTCCATCTTCATCTTGAGAGCTTTTAAGGCAAAAAGGAGCCATCTTTCTTCTTTCTATCAAAGGAGCTACTTATTCTCAAGGCTATTTGTGTTGCTACATCATTCCTAGAGCTTCTACGACGTCTCTATCTTGTTCTATTTGGTTTCTAGTTCGCATAGCCACGCTTTGTAAGCCCCACTCTACTCTTAGATCTAAACTATGAAGTTAACATGAATATATAACAACTTGAGATGTGATTTTTGGTATAATACTTGTCTTGGGGCTATATTTGTATGCATAGATCCATGTATGACACTTTTGATCTATGATTGTGGAACTATCATGAACCTAGTACCGTTCACTTTGATTTTTGGGTAGAAAGCTATGAGCTTTACTTGGTAGTTATGCATAATGCAACATAGAACTTGGTAGTTATGCATAATGCAACATAGAACCTCTCATAACCTTGATGTTAACTTGCATATGATGTTGAACTACATGCTACCCACAAATTTATCACCCTGTGTCAACTATTATCATGTTATCACCTTTACCTATGATGTTGAACTACATGCTACCCACAAGTTTATTTACTAAGTTTGATGTCATACATGTTTTGAGGCCAATAATCCTATATGCTAGTTGTGATGAACACCTTTTCCTCAAATATCATCATGTTTAACTTATGACCACCTTTACCACCTTATGCCCCTCTTGGTCATATTTTTATGTTCCTTGATTCACTTGTGTTGATGCGAATTTACGTGCGATGGGGATACGTTATGGGTAGTTTGGCAAACTTGAAATGACATGAAAAACATGACTTGAAATGTGACATGAAACTTGATCATGCTTGAAAACTTGAATGGGGTCATGACATGTAGAAAACCATAAAGTGGCCAACTCGAGATTGGGTTGAGTTTGTAGCGTAAATCTGCCCGGAACCGCCCGGCAAATCCAGTGGCTTCAAACAATAGGATCCAATGTGAGAAGTTGGTCATATCGTGCTTGAAACCCGAGGTTAGACTAGGTTGTGGTGTAAATCTGCCCGGACCACCCGGCATATCCAGTAACCACAACAAAGTCTAATGTGAGAGGTTGGGTGCATTAAATTAATTAATGCCACATGTTAGGGTTAAGTCATGAACCACTTGGATACACTTAACCAACTTGATACATGATTGGATAGGGTTAACCACACTTAACCCGTTAGAAACCCTAGTTACGTGGTCCTTTTCAGCAGTAACCCTCTTGGATGTATCACGATACCCTAGGGACTAGGCTAGGGTGGGGCACGATTACTGTGCTGATTGTAAGCGACCAGAACAACGGCTGAGTTGGTGCGCCGGTGTAGGTTCAGGCGGACTATGGTCGTGCACATAGTCCGGAGTTGAAAAAGCAGGCACGGGCACCAGTAGGTTTAGACTGTGCGTGCTTGATTCGTGTCAGTGGTTGGCACCCTAGGACTTGATACACCCTAGGGCGGACCTAGCACAGTTTGACTACATTCCGTGATTGGGCCGTATGACACCGACACTCGACGAGTTAGGCTTATAGGGAGCCGATCGACTAGACCGTGTAGTTGGGCCCCGACTTGGGTCATCTCATGATATTGGGCCAAGGGATCATTTCTTGTTTATACTTGACATGGGTTGGATTACTAGTACTATTAGTGCAAAACAAAACCTTGTATATGCGATGCCACACTTGATCTACCTTGTTATCTATTTATCATGCCAGTTAGTTACCAACTTTATGTTTCATCTCAGTTTCTCATGTTTAGTTAACTCGATTAGTTTTATACTAATAGTAGGTAGGACTTACCAGTCTTTATGACTGACCCTTTTTATTTCGCCTCTTTTCTTCCCCCCCCCCCAGGTTCTCAGGGAGGGAATACTAGTGCTTAGCTTGGACAGTTGGCTTGCTTTCTTGACAGCTCATGTACGGTTTGGAATTGAGCTTGCTATGGCTTCACCACTTCTATCTTGGAGATAGTTTACTTTATGTTATTTTCAGTTTATGTTTTCTAGACTTGTGGTAGTTGGAAAATAATGACTAAGTACTTTGATGTAAGTTGACTATTTGGTTTTGAAATGATGGTTTTTTTAAACTTCAGCTGCTGGTTTACTTATTTATTTATCTATGTTCTGTCTTGTGATATCTTTTTGCATGTTTACCTAGACAACACCCCTCCAAAACTAGTGCCAGCACTCGTGAGTGTGGCCCTGGCGGAGGTGGGGTGTTACATTTGGTATCAGAGCATAAGGTTTTACTAGACCGGACAAAAGTTTTAAAAACCCTTTTTGAAAAACTATTTTCAAAACCAATTAAGTATTTTTCCAAGGAAAGTCTAGTTTGTTTTAAAAGGATATTCCCCAAAAAGCCATTAGCACTATCCTTCGTTTCCTCGTTCTAAATCTATCTTTTCCTTTTTCATCATGGCCGATCTTAACCTTCCCGAGGGAGTACCCATACCCGGATGGTTCCGAAGGTACTTGGAAGCTAGGGCCAACGATGCGGGCCCAGCAAAAACTCCCACTCCTCCTCCCGTACCTGAGGTTCCTCCTCCTCCTCCTCCTCAGCGTCCACAAGCGGATTTCGCAAAGATTTGCAAGGACTTTAAGGCAATGGGTGGCAAGAATTTTGTTGGGACAGAGACTTATGTTGAGGCAAGAAACTGGTTAAAGGAAACTGAAGATCTTTTTGCTATCTTTGAAGTAGAAGACCGTAGGAAAGATCTGTTGGCAGTATGGTTGTTGAAAGAGGAAGCTACTTATTGGTGGGAGGTCACCAACGCTACTAGGTCTATAGAGACTTGGGCCGACTTTAGGATGAGGTTTGGGCTTAAGTTTCTATCATCTGCTGAGGAAAATCTGCAAACGGAGAAGTTTATATCTTTGAAGCAAGGGGACATGACCGTGAGGGAGTATGTGAATAAGTTTAACCAGCATGCTCGATTCGGTTTAGACATGGTTAACACACCTCAGAAGAAGGCTCTACGCTTTGCTCGAGGATTGAATGAGCCATTGCAAGGATTGGCCATGTCTCGTATACCCATGGGGGCCACTTTTGAGAGCTTAGTGGATATGGCATTGCTTCAAGGAGATGATAAGACGGGCAAGAAAGAAGTTAAGCTTAATGAGACTCAAACCAAGAAGGCGGACTCCAAGTGGGGAGGCAACCAGAACAACAAGGGTAACAAGGCCAACAACAACAAGCCAAAGGAGACAAGGAAGTGCAATTTCTATGGGATCACTGGACACAAAGCCAAAGATTGTAGGAAGAAGAAGAGGAAGTTGGGAGAATGCTTTCATTGCAGAGAGTCTGGACACTTCAGTAAGGATTGCCCAAAGAAGCAAGGACAGGGGCAAGGACAGACTCAGCGAGCAGGACCTTCTGGAGGGAAGATGCATGCTCTCAACACTACTCCAGCTCCGGACCGAGGTAGTATTTCTGTAGAAAGCCTTATTTACATTTCTGGTTTTCCTGTTCGAACTTTATTTGATTCTGGCGCATCGTATACCATTATTTCTTCTGACATTGTTGAAAGTTTGCACCTAAGTACTAGTCTAGTTGAGGATCCCGTTAGTGTTTCAAATCCAATTGGGGGTTCCGCCCATCTATCTATGATTTGTATGGATTTGAGGATTTCTATCTTGACTGTAGAATTCACATGTAATGCTTATGTTCTCGGGTTCATGGGATACGGGTTGATTTGGGGCATGGATTGGTTGTCCAGTTATGGAGCCATTCTCGATTGTGAGCATAGGGTAGTGAGGCTTATGACTCGCCTTGGCAATACCCTAGAGATTTCTTGTAACCCTCTGGATCCCGTCATGTTATGTTATCTTGAATCCCTCGACTCGTCTATTGACAATCTTCAATCTGTGAGGGTGGTACGAGAATATCCTGATGTTTTTGATGAGGTGAAGGGGTTACCCCCTAAACGCGAGATAGACTTCCGTATTTGTCTTGTTGATAATGCCAAGCCAGTTTCATTACCTATTAGGCACATGGCCCGCGAGAAAGAAGAGAGCTTAGCAAGCAAATCAAGGAGTTGCTTGAGAAAAATTTCATCAGACGAAGCATTTCTGAATGGGGTCCTCCTGTGGTATTCGCTACTAAGGCGGATGGTTCGCTTCGTCTATGTGTTGAGTATCGTGAGTTAAACAAGCTGACAAAGAAGAATATGCACCCGTTACCGAGGATTGATGATCTCTTTGATCAGCTTATTGGTGCTTCTGTTTTCTCTCAGCTCGATCTAGCCATCGGATTCCATCAGCTTAGAGTGGCTGAGGATAGTATTGACAAGACTGCGTTTAGGACTCCCGATGGATTCTTTGAATGGCTAGTCATGCCGTTCGGTTTGACTAATGCACCAGCATACTTCGTTGATTTGATGAGTAGGGTGTTTAGGGAGTTCCTTAACAAGTTTGTGGTTGTCTTCGTGGATGATATTCTGGACTTCTCTAAGGACGAGGAAGAGCATGCTATAGATCTCAAGGGGGTTATGGATACGCTTAGAGCTCATCAGTTAAATGCCAAGTTCTCCAAATGCCATTTCTGGAGAAGGGAAGTTCGGTTCCTTGGGCATATAGTTTCTAAGCAAGGCATAGCTGTGGATCCCGCTAAAGTAGTGGCGGTACAAGACTGGAAAGTTCCGAAGAATGCAACTGAAGTGAGAAGCTTTCTCGTTCTGGTAGGGTTTTATAGGAAGTTCATTAAGGACTTCGCTAAGATTTCAGCCCCTCTTACTAAGTTAACGAAGAAGAACTTAGTCTTTAGAGTGTGAGCTTGCTTTTCAAAGGCTCAAGAGAGCCCTCACCACAGCTCCAGTTCTAGCATTACCCGATGGAAGGAAGATGTTTACCGTGTACACCGATGCATGTGGCATGGAATTAGGCACTGTCCTGATGCAGGAGGGGAGAGTGATATGCTTTGGGGGTAGGCAACTCAAAGCTCATGAGAAGAACTACCCCACTCATGATTTGGAGTTGGCGGCGATCGTCTTTGCACTCAAATCCTGGCGCCATTATCTTCTAGGCGAAAGGTTTGAGTTATATACTGATCACAAGTCGCTCAAGTACCTCTTCTCGCAAAAAGATTTGAATCTAAGGCAGCAGCGGTGGATGTAATTCTTGGCATCATATGACTTCGACATACCCTATACCCCTGGTAAGGGTAATGTAACGACCCGGATTTTTAGCGACTTTGGTTATCGACATAAACACGATGTCGATAACCAAAACATCGAAAAATATTGGTGATTAATGAAAGAAATTAGAGGGTGAGGATAGATAAGATAGAAACTTAGAATAGAAGAAGAACACAACATCAGAGTAACATGAACCTCACAGCGGAACGAATAACATATAATATATAACATAACTTTGAAATATAACAGTTATGTATACATTAGCACTTATCAGAGTACAGCACTTACAACACAGCGGAAATAAACTATAGCTATATGATCCAGAAGCCTCCTGCTCCATCTCTTCAAGTATATCTGTAAATCCCGACTACTTGACTGCCCGTACAAATTTAGGCACCCAAGAGTTTAGGGAAAACAACAAAGTAAACTCCGGGTCAGTCATGGGATTGGTGTGAGTAAAATAGTTTAAACATGTATGTGAACTAGTAAACGATATCTCAAAAGACCACGCCGCAGAACGGAACGGGTTTTTCCCTTATGAGAATCCAAAATATCTTTATATCAAAAACCTTTTGATATTATAATAATGTCTATGTACAAATAGATATCAACTAGCAGAAACGCTTTCATCTCACGTTGTACATATATAGTATACAATCAAAATCGCAAGCACGTATTGGATAATGGATTTCCAACTATGTCAAGGTATGGAACCACCTTCCGATCAGTGTACTCTAGGAACGATACACTGGAGTTCAACAAGAACATCTTGTAACTCAGCCACACATGACCGACCACTCATTTTGCTTGAGTGTATCGAATGTATATCACCAACGGTTGGGATCAGCAACCGTTCCTGTATATATATATGGGACAACATTGATAGATTAAAGAAGCAAATGAATATTCTCTAGATAGGTGATTATACACCCTACTTCGGTGCGACCGACTTAGCCATGCTTCCTGCCCGATTTCTGTCATTTACCGGTTGATGAGGCTAGAAGCTACGCTTTATCATCACATCAGATTCACTTCGAATGCCACATTGTCAGATCCATCGAGAATCACTAATTGACGTCTACAACAGTACATTACGTGTTAGCTAAAGAAGTTTCCTTCTCCGCTTCCACACTTGGTACGGTTGAAGAAATCAGTGTACGTGACCTTTTTGGAAATACTCTGTCAGACATTCATTCATACAAGTCATCATCATTCACTTAGAATGTCACATCGTCATACCCGCCAAATCACAAATTGATTTATCCAAAAATAACACGGGTATACTGCTTAGAGAAACGAATTCCTCTGCCACCACTTTGAACAGATCAACTTACGCGATCCATTGGATATACTCTGTCAGACCTTCGTCCATACAAGTTGTCTTGGGACTGGACAAACCGAAGGCACTATTCAGTATATCCATCTTAGTCACTGTCATCTAAGACTTATACAACAGCCCTTGCATTTTACTCCGTCTTCAATTATCTTTGGCATATATGATTCACAATGCTTATGCCAATACAGAGTGGTTCTTTGGATAAAAATCCAACCGGTCTCTCCATATTAACAACGTTAAAATGGTCAAAACTTCGATAGTCTGTGATTTAACTATCAAAGAAAAACAAGTGTGCAAACAACGATATTATTTCTAGATGGAAATTATATCGATCAATCATCAACATATATCTATATATATATATATATATATATATTCACATTGCCTTATTTTCTATGTTTAGAAAATATATGTTATTAACACTGGAAAACGTTTCCATCTGCTTATTTACAAATCACTACTCTTCCCCAACTATCAGTCCTTGACTGTAAACTAGTATGAGAACAATCCCCTAAGTATAAATCCCGAAGGCCGAAACCAACATCAGATAGGCACTTAGAAAACCATTCAATTTACTAATCTCTAGTCAGTTCTAATTTTACTTAACTCTATTTGATTAACTCTGATTGATTAACTCTAACTGGTCAACCTTAATTAATTAACTCTAACAGGTTTTACTTGGTTTGACTTACTCCATTTATTAACTCGACTGACAAATTCAACTCGATTAACTGAACTAATCACTTTGATTAACTCGACAAATTCACTTTGGTTAATCTAACTAATTCACTTAACTAATTCACTTAGTTTAACTTAACTAATTCACTTAGTTTAACTTAACTAATTCACTTAACTCCTGTCGAATAAACTATATTTGATAACTCCTCTAACTCTATTCGAATAAAATATATTCGATTAACTCATTTACTCTATTCGAATAAACTATATTCGATTAACTCCTTTTCTCTATTCGAATAAACTATATTCGATCAACTCCTTTTCTCTATTCGAATAAATTATATTCGATCAACTCATTTGATTTAACTCAAATCGATTAACTCCATCAAATAAACTATATTCGATAACTCCTTCGATTTAACTAATATTCTATAACTCACTTCGATTAACTAATAATCGATAACTCCTTCGAATAAACTATATTCGATAATCTCCTCTCGAATAAACGATATTCAATAATCTTCCCTTTTGATTTAACAAATCGATAACTCGTTTTCGAATAACTAAATTCGATAACTCCTTTCGATTTAACTAATCGATAACTCCTTTCGATTTAACTAATCGATAACTCCTTTGTGTTTAACTCTATTCGAATAACTAATTCGAATCATTCTTATTTATTTAACTCTATTCGAATAACTAATTCGATTAACTCTATTTAACTCCGTTTAACTCTATTCGAATAACTAATATTCGATAACTCTATTTAACTCCGTTCGAATAACTAATATTCACTAACTCTATTTAACTCCATTCGCTTGACTCTAGATCGCAGCGATCACAATGGTTACGCCTGATTCCCTCAGGAAACATCCGACCGCCTTAGGCTATTTACAGCCCTGCGAATTACGCTAGCAGTCGTACGAGATGGCAACTACCCTGAATACTATGTTTGACTAACTCTGTCTCAAATAAATATATTTGATTAACTCTAGTTCGTTTTAACTCTAATCGATTAACTCTAACTGATTAACTCTAACTGATTAACTCTAACTGATTAACTCTAACTGATTAACTCTAATCGATTAACTCTAACTGGTTAACTCTAATCGATTAACTCTATTTGACTAACTCGACTCGACTAACCCCTTTCGAATAAAATATTCGATTAACTAATTTCGAATACCATATTCGATTTACTAACTTCAAATACCATATTCGATTTACTAACTTCGAATACCATATTCGATTAACTAACATCGAATACCATATTCGATTAACTAACATCGAACACCATATTCGATTAACTAACTTCGAATACCATATTCGATTAACTCCTTCGAATACCATATTCGATTAACTAACATCGAATACCATATTCGATTAACTAACATCGAATACCATATTCGATTTACTAACTTTTTGATAACGTTTCTCCATTTATAAAGATTCCCTTTTTACAACGTTTATTCATTTATAAAGATTCACTTTTTAGTAACGGTTCTTCACTTTATAAATGTTCATTTAATAACGTTTTCCTTTTCATAACGGTTTCCTTTTTATAACAGTATTATTCCGTTATAAACCAATTTCCTTTTTATTAACTCTATTTATTTTCTAAATATTCCCTTTTCAATTCTATTTGTAAATGGTTTACAAATATTTCCTTTTTCTATTTTATTCTATTTGCAAATGGTTTGCAAATATTTCTTTTTCAAATTTATTCTTACAAATATTCTAACTCTTTAAATTTCCGGGAAAATTCGCCATAACCTCCTTTGTATCGGGAGCATCGGGAAAATCCCCAAACCCGCCACACAGACCTTTCCATTCAAAAAGAAAATATTTTGAATTCATTTCCTTTTTAAAATATCTCCTATTTATAAATATTCCTTATTTAAAATATTCAAATTTATAAATATCTCTTATTTATAAATATTCCATTTATAAATATTTTATTTTCACTATTACTTTGAAAATCCCCTTATCAACATTCCGGTATGTTATGGTATTCAACACATCAAATCACGATGACCAATATCGTCCAAACACATATAATCGATAACAGATTATATATCACATCATATAACAATATATGAAAAACAATAAAATAATTGTTGAGGAATCCAGTCGGATTCCTCCAACCTGTTTTCCTGCATCCACATATGTTACACAATATGATTATCATCACTTTCAGTTCAATATAAATTATTCTAATAGCAGAATCATTAAATAAATATTTAATAGTTTATATATATGCATAATTATACATATATATATATATATAATTTTCACTAACTGACTAGCAGTTCAATCAATCAACCAACACACAGCAATCAGACAATTTTAACAGTTCTAAAAATACAACATGAAAATATAAACTGTTCAGAGTTGGTGAGTTTTACTCACGTTTGCAGTTTATTGTTGAAGAATGATAAACTGTTATTTGATTTTAATCAAACAATTTAATTCGTCAAAAATTCAAACTAGCTCCAGTCCACTCCCCGTCAGTTCCATTGGGTAGTGTCCGTCCATACGATCCCATTGGATCTTGTTTCGCTGAATTCCGAGGTCGTATGATTAAGTTATGACTTAAACAAATAAATACACTTTAATTAAAATAAAAAAACTTAGGATTTTAATCCATTGGGCCTCACCCTTTCTCCTAGTCGGCCCACCACTAGACAAAAGCCCACCCACGATATCATCTTCCACTTTGCAAATTAGAACGCGACTTCCAGCAAACATTTATGGCCATTACCGGTTTTTGAAGCCTCCATCTCACCTTCATCCTTCAATCGAAGTTCAAATAAAAATCACCATCGAGCTTCTCGTCATTCGCTCTATATTTTCATACCAATAATCCAACTCTCGCAAGCAGGAAGTAGATTCCGACTTCAGGCTTCCTTACGCTCGACATCAGGCATCGCGCGGTATTATTTCGCACCAGAATTCCTCAAACTTTCCCTAAGGACTCGAAATCCTACACTAAACCCAAATCTCATGACCAAAACGAGTGAAGCTACTTCGATTTCCCAAATGCTCAAGCCCTAGTTTCGCTGTTGAAAAATCCAGCACCACCTAACAGACGTCGAACTCTATGAACAGGGTATAGACTTGAAGCTAAACTCTCTGTGAATTCAAATCTACACATAGAATGATTTTCGGGATTTTTTTTCATTTTACTTTGATTTTTTCTTTGATCGATCTCTTTTGTTGTAAGAAAGAAAAGTGACGGCGGAAAATTTGACTGAGGAATTAGGTTAGAGAGGTGTTGAGGAGTATTTATAGGCAACACAAAATATCCAGATATTTTAGAGAGGAATATTCCCGGTATATTCTCTTTTTTGTTAATTCGTTTCGTCTTCTAAAACTCCGTGTGATCACACACGATACCCAAAATTCACGAAACTGGACATGTAGCTAGAGTTTGACATCACGGTCCCAACGAAACTGGTTTCTTCCAATTCCGACTTCGTATGCTCACACAACGTATTTTTAACTGTCAAAATACTAACTGTTTTTCACTCTAAAAATCTGTACGGCCACACAGTGACTCTAAAAATCACGAAACTGGAAATCTAACAACTATTTGATATTGCTGATCCAACAAAACTGGTTTCGTCGAATTCCGACTTCGTTTGCAAAACTGGCTATTTTTAAAGCTCTAGATGACCCATTTAAATATACAAATATATTTAAATATAATTAAATTAAATATAAATAAATTTATATTATCGTATATCTTCACATATTTTATCGTACAGCTCCAGAATATCATATCAGAATTTACAGTTTGATATTTCAGATTTTAGATTTATCGATATTCAGTTTATATCGAAAAATCCTTTTATAACGTAAATAATGCGTCACAAATTATAAAGGAATTTTAGAGCGACTTTTCTAAAATTTGATTTGGACGTACGTCAAAATCTACACGACGAAATCTCGATTTTCCTCTTCCACTAGAAAGATATACTCCACCAGCTCCACACGTTTCTTGTTTCACAGAAATCCGGCTTAAAACGAATCCTGTACATTCTGTTGAAGTTCAGATCGCCAAATAGCGAACTGCCACGCCATTTCGAGCTCGTTTTTAATTATTATATAATTATATGTTCTAACGTCGTCGATTAAATAATATATTCATTATTTAAATAATTAAATAAGTTAATTATTACCTTGTCAAAAATCCGGGTCATTACATTCTTCCCCACTTAAAATAATTTCGTCCTCGAAATTGCTAAGTTAGAGGACGAACCTATCTATTGGAATTCCTAAGATTTGTTTACCCCTTGTTTTTGATTTCAACTGAACCAATTAATATCGACTAAAATATTTATTCATTCCGACTAACTAAAATTTTCAAAAATTCTGAAAATTTTCTAACACTTTAAACTTTCGAAAAATTTCTCCAGCACCTCCTTTGTACTGGTCAATAGCTCAAACTCCAACTCGCCTCTTTGGGCCTTCTTCAACCCAAAAAAAAATCAAAACGCCAAACGGCTTGCCAATTCGGCTCATAAATTCCAAACTCATATAAAATATAAACTTGTACCTTTTTGTTGGGCATATCATTATATCCCTACCATCTGTTATCAACTCGGCATATACAAATGCCATCCCAATCAACTCCAACCAAGTTATTCTTAACACAACCATTCGCTTATTCAAGCCGAATTTAATTTCAAATTCGAGTTTCAAATTCCAAACTCTCAACTTATCATTTCAAATCCATATTATTCTCTAATCACTTCAGTTTTTCTTAACCTATCATCTCAAGTTAAATTCTGGTTTATTATTTACTTTTACCATCCCATTCGAATTAACTTCACAAGTTAAATTTTAATTTCTAGAACTTAAATTCATGGTTTTATTTCAAATCAAATTTGAAATCATAATACCAATTCAAAACCTTTGAATTTCTAAACAACCTGTTTTCTCAAAACAATTCAAATCAAAATATCTGGTAGTAATCCACCACTTAGAACTCGAAAATCACACCGATGATACTGCGCAGTCATCATCGGAATTATTTTCCAGCGACCCAAGTGATTTCAATACTATATCATTTCAAAACCCTTACTAAATACATCCATTTTGAAAACATCTCAAAATCTCCCAGGAACTTAAAATTTCCTTATTTTAATTCCAAATCTGATTTAAATTCATATTCAGTTCATCTTATTTCATATACTTTACTTATATGATTCTGATTGGTTATATATAACCATTTCACATTTTTTAATCTCATTCGATTATAATTACAACCAATATATCTAATATATGATAAAATATTACATATCCATACTGTGTCGGTCCATCGTATTCAAGTATTTATTTACTCCTACCGATACAGTGGATCAAACTGATCGACCAGAACTCATAAACAACTTAGCCAATGAATCTCCACAATATTAAACCATTTTTTTATATCAAATACAAATACGCACTCGTATATATACACTCAAACTCAATCTAGGATATTACTAATCCCATCTCTACTGAGTTACGCCACAGAGCCAAGGTAATTTACTTAGCCTTAAGCTCTGATACCAACTGTAAAGACCCGGATTTTGAGTAGGCTTTGCAACCGTCCCCATCCTCCAAAGCAGCAGGTAAAACCCACTGTGGCTTACACTGGTACCCCAATACCATATTTTACGGCCAGCCTTTCGACTTTACAACCAACCCTACCATAGGGACATGTAGGAGTAAGAGTCTCCCATTCGCCACCTAACGAAAAGCGAGAACCCCCTATCATGCGACACATGCCTAAGCACGCAACATGGACTGGTGTGAGTAAAATAGTTTAAACAGGTATATGAACAAGTAAACGATATCTCATAAGACAACGCCGCAGAACGGAACGGGTTTTTCCCTTATGAGAATCCAAAATATCTTTATATCAAAAACCTTTTGATATTATAATGTCTATGTACAAATAGATATCAACTAGCAGAAACGCTTTCATCTCACGTTCTACATATATAGTATACAATCAAAATCGCAAGCACGTATTGGATAATGGATTTCCAACTATGACAAGGTATGGAACCACCTTCCGATCAGTGTACTCTAGGAACGATACACTGGAGTTCAACAAGAACATCTTGTAACTCAGCCACACATGACCGACCACTCATTTTGCTTGAGTGTATCGAAAGTATATCACCAACGGTTGGGATCAGCAACCATTCCCGTATATATATATGGGACAACATTGATAGATTAAAGAAGCAAATGAATATTCTCTAGAAAGGTGATTATACACCCTACTTCGATGCGACCGACTTAGCCATGCTGCCTGCCCGATTTCTGTCATTTACCGGTTGATGAGGCTAGAAGCTACGCTTTATCATCACATCAGATTCACTTCGAATGCCACATTGTCAGATCCATCGAGAATCACTAATTGACGTCTACAACAGTACATTACGTGTTAGCTAAAGAAATTTCCTTCTCCGCTTCCACTCTTGGTACGATTGAAGAAATCAGTGTACGCGACCTTTTTGGAAATACTCTGTCAGACATTCATTCATACAAGTCATCATCATTCACTTAGAATGTCACATCGTCATACCCACCAAATCACAAATTGATTTATCCAAAAATAACACGGGTATACAGCTTAGAGAAATGAATTCCTCTGCCACCAAACGTGAATACGTTTGAACAGATCAACTTACGCGATCCATTGGATATACTCTGTCAGACCTTCGTCCATACATGTTGTCCTGGGACAGGACAAACCGAAGGCACTACTCAGTATATCCATCTTAGTCACTGTTATCTAAGACTTATACAACAGCCCTTGCATTTTACTCCGTCTTCAATTATCTTTGGCATATATGATTCGCAACGCTTATGCCAATACAGAGTGGTTCTTTGGATAATAATCCAACCGGTCTCTCCACATTAACAACGTTAAAATGGTCAAAACTTCGATAGTCTTTGATTTAACTATCAAAGAAAAACAAGTGTGCAAACAACGATATTATTTCCAGATGGAAATTATATCGATCAATCATCAACATATATCTATATATATTCACATTGCCTTATTTTCTATGTTTAGAAAATATATGTTATTAACACTGGAAAACGTTTCCATCGGCTTATTTACAAATCGCTACTCTTCCCCAACTATCAGTCCCTGACTGTAAACTAGTATGAGAACTGTTAGCCTACTTTGTGTACTAGGCAACACAAAGTCAAGAAACCAGACATTGAAGGGCATTTTTAATTAGAAGACTTCGGTTCGGATTGGAGAAGACACTACAATCTAGATTGAATAGCTGCAGTTGTTCGGGTCGGATCAGAGCAACATATCGGTTCGGGTTGGATTGAATCTTCCGTTCGGATCGGTGAACTGCTGCTGAGAAAATTGGTAAGGTATATCTAATCGGATCGGAGGGCAACATGATTTCAATTGGATCGAAAAGCCACCTGTCTGCCACGAAAATGGATCGGAGCGGAGTAGATTAGAGAAGAAGAGAGCGTTGCATCCAAAGCCAGTCCGGGTCGGATCGGATATCCCGATCCGAACCCCTTATCTGTGCGTCTCCGACCAGAGCCCATGTTCCATATTATTCTCCTGCAAAAGCGGCTGGATATCCGGACCGGCTGTGACCAGTTCCTACCCATAACGTCCGTTCCTTTGATGCGTTGTCAACATAATAGTTCATCCGAACCTGAAGATAGTGGGATGGACGACATGTGGCCCCGACCCGGATCAAGTTTCAAGCAAATTCACACCTATAAATACCTCGTCTAGAGACAAAGAGAAGGATCTTTTTCCAGCACTTTGAGAATTCAACCACCTCCATAATCCGAACTCCATTGCTCCCAGAAAATCCAAATCTTTTTTCATTATTTGTTCTAATCTATTGAGTGAATATAAGCGAGTTGTGAGTGAAATCAAGTGACTATTACATTGTATTTACAACTGAATCAGTGAATATAGTGAAAGATAAGTGGACGTAGGCATCTCTTCGCCGAACCACTATAAATCCTGTGTGTTCATTTTTATTTTTATCTCATCTTATTTTCTTTTAATCAATTTGGGTGTTAGAACCACTTTTGGGTCTAACATTTTGGTGCTTTCACTGAGAATCCTCATCTAAATTCTTTATTTTCCGGGATTTCCCTCTACTTTTTGGACCGTTGAGTTCAAAGAAGTAAATCCTTAAGTCTCTCCGCTTTTTTGTATTTATTGAAGTGATTGTCAAAGAGTCATGGACAAAGGAAAAGGCAAAGAAGTTCAGTCTATTCGAGGAAATGGAGCTGGCGAAGATCAGCAAAATGTGGTTGTAACAAGGTCTCGGGGGCAGAGTTCAGCAGCAGGAAGAACCAATGCAGGAAATCCGAGCCGACAGCAGGGGGAGTGCTCCGATCCGATCCGGGTAGGAGATTCTGAAGCAGTGCATTCCCCCAATCTGAACCGACCCGAGCTGCTTGCCACGTACCGATCCGACCAAGCTCCTCAGCTCCGAACCGACCCGACCTCCTACCTCCGATCCGACCCGATGCTTGGTGAAGCTGGAACCTCTACTCGAGTCCCTACGAATGCTCCAATTCCAGCCACCAGGGTTGGTGATTAGGTCAATCCATCTGCGCCCATCACTCAAGGAGATTTCTCGCGCTTGCTTGACATGCTTGAGAGCACAAGGGAGGTTATGAAGGTTCACGAGCGGACTAATCTCATGATGCAGGAAAATATGAGGCTCATGAGTCGGGAGATTAGTGAACTCCGTCGACAGAGAACTCCATCACCGGTTCGTCAAACACCAGTGGACCAATCTTCATCTTCCGAGGAAGAGAGGCCCCGTGAACGAAGGCCACTCGAACGACCTCAGAACGTGGAGCAGCTGACATTTGGATCTCTGGGATCTCGTGAGGATATTGCACGAGCATTAGGAAACAATGACCCCACTCGGGGGCAAAGACTCCAGTCCCCTCCTCCCGAGATCAACCGGGAGCGCAGGGAACGGAATCGAGCAGAGGCAGCACGAAGAAGAAGGGTATCTCCTGAACCAGAGCCCAGAAGGAACTCGGATACTAGGGCCAGGGAACCTGAGCGGCCCCTAACTAATGCTGATGTACAGGCAATGGTTCGCCAGATCATGTCCGAGAGCCGGAATTATACAAATGAAGATTATGGCATTGAGCGAAGCCATACTCCCTTCACCGACGATATCCTCGACTTCCAATTTCCCCGACGCTTTAACTTGCCACAGATGGACAAGTACAACGGAAGGACCGATCCGGGACAGCATTTGATGCGGTATTCGTGGCTCATGAATGCCGCTGCTGCCCCTGATGAAGTGAAGTGCAAAGCATTCCCAATCTACTTAGAAGATGTGGCATTGTTCTGGTTTACCCGACTTCCTCCTCGTTCGATTTCGAATTACAAGGAACTAAGCGAGCATTTCATGAACCAGTTCCGACTACATGCCCGAAAGTCCAAAAGTGTTATTGAATTATCGAGGATCAAGCAGGCACCAGGAGAATCTTTAAGGGCATATCTTGATCGTTTTAACCAAGCTGTAACCGAGGTCAGTGACCCGCATGAGCCCACTATTCTGATGACATTGAAGGAAGGAGTCGATCCTGAATCTGAGTTTGGAGACTACCTTTCTGGGAAAACACCCTCCACAAGGGAGATATTCTACGAAAAAGCTGACATTTATCTAAGACGAGAGGAGGCCAGGGCAAACCGAAAGAGAAAGTCTGAAACGGCTCCAAAGGAGAATGTGCAGAGTAACATCGCCGTAAAGCAGTCTGGGGAAAGTTCTGGCAAGGTCGAAGTAAATGTAGGAAACAAGGGTGGAAACAACAATGCTGGAAGCGGGGGTAACAACAGTAACCGTAATCCAAACGGTAACAGAAGAAACAGAAATAGGGGAAATGACCCTAACAAAAGACCCCGATTCCAGAACTACGAGAATTATACACCATTGAACGACACCCTAGAAAATATTTACCTGGATACGTACAATGTGTTACAGTACAAAAGACCGCCACCTCGTGATTCGACCGAGAAAGAAATGGCGACAGGGAAATTTTGCTTGTTTCATGGAACTCATGGGCATTCGACCAATGAATGTCGGCATTTGAGGGATGTGATTGAGAAGCTGCTGCGTGAAGGAAAGTTGGATGAGTACAAGGTTGCCTCGAGGGACAGGGGGCAAGGGGAGCAGGCTCCAAAACAGATCCTACCTGCTCCCAAGCCTACAGTGCAGCAGAAAGGTAAAGGAATTGTCATCAACTCCATAGTAGGCAGACCTCACCCGGCAATCCGAAGTTTCAGATCAATGGATCAATATGTGAATGCTGCCAAGCATCTAGACATGAATGAAGGTGATGATTTGGAAGATGTCACCCCCATAAAACAACAGAAGACCATGTTTGACGACGTGGTATTCCGAAGCCGAGACAATACTGGGATACAATCACCCACCAATGATCCGTTGGTTATTACTACTACTATTGGGCCGGCCTTGGTCCATAAGGTATTAGTAGACAACGGAAGTTCCGTTAATATTTTGTTCAAGAAGTCATTTGATCAGATGAAGCTTGAGTCCGAAGATCTGAAGCCTTGTGAAGGATGGATTAGAGGCTTCAACGGGGCGTCGACAGCTCCCATGGGGTACATAGAGTTGCCCGTGACCCTGGGGCAAGGAGAACGTAGAAGAGTGTGAATGCTTCAGTTCGTAGTATTGGACGTAGATTCGCCTTATAACGCGTTTTTAGGGAGACCTGCCCTCGCTGAATTTAGAGTTTGTATCGCCCCTTGGTGTTTGTTACTTAAGTTCCCAACCGAAGCCGGAACTGGAGTAATGAGAGGGGACCGGGTTTCCGGACGGGCCTGCTATGTGGCCGAGTTAAAGATGTTGATGAAAGGACTTAACGTTGAGAGTAAGGATGCCTCGTCTCCCTCAAAAGGGGACTCGGCATAGCAATTAGAGAAATTGACCCCAAAGGAGTTGCCCAAAGGAACACCTGAAGACCTGGATCCCAGAAAAGACGAGGAACCAGAGGCTAGGAATGCAACTCCTAATGAAGCGATAGTGGAAATTCCCATTGATGAAGCTGATCCGACAAAAGTTTTGAAAATTGGTTCTCAATTGGATCCACGTCGAGCTAAAGAACTAACGGACTTCTTGAAGGAAAACCTAGACGTGTGTGCCTGGACCCATGCTGACATGTGTGGGATATCGCCATCCATTATAAGTCACAAATTGAATGTAAATCCGAAGCATCCACCTGTGAAGCAAAAGAGACGCATGCTGGGCCCAGAGAGGTCGGCTGCTCTCAAAGAGGAAGTAGAGAAGTTGAAGCAGAATGGATTTATTCGAGATTCGACATATCCCGACTGGATATCGAATCCCGTCTTAGTAAAGAAGCCAAATGGAAAGTGGCGGACTTGCATTGACTTTTCAGATTTAAACAAAGCTTGCCCGAAAGATAGTTTCTCGCTTCCCAGGATTGACCAGCTTGTAGACTCGACAGCAGGTCATGAACTTCTCTCTTTCATGGACGCATATTCTGGATACAACCAAATTCCTATGCACGTACCAGACCAAGAACATACGAGCTTCATTACGAATTTGGGGTTATATTGTTATGTTGTAATGCCATTCGGGTTAAAAAACGCTGGAGCTACTTATCAGCGCTTGGTAAATAGAATGTTTTATGATCAAATAGGAAAAACTATGGAAGTTTATGTGGATGATATGCTTGTCAAATCAAAGCAGTCTTCCAGCCATACGCAAGACTTAGCGGAAATGTTTGGTATCTTGCGAAAGTACTGGATGAAATTGAATCCTCTGAAATGCTCATTTGGAGTGGCATCAGGAAAGTTCCTTGGCTTCATTGTGAGTTCCCGAGGAATTGAAATCAACCCTAGCCAGATAGCAGCGATTAGAAACATCGAAGAACCGAGGAGAATTAAAGACGTCCAAAGTCTTGCGGGGAAAGTAGCGGCGCTGAGTAGATTCATCTCCAAAGCCACAGATAAATGTGTTCCGTTTTTTGATTTGATAAAAAGGGGAAAGAAGAACTTCCAGTGGACTCCGGATTGTGTTGAGGCCTTTCAAAATCTGTTGGAACTGTTAGAGAAACCGCCGATTTTATCAAAGCCCGTAGATCACGAAGAATTATTTGTTTATTTGGCAGTCTCGGCTCATGCTGTCAGCACGGCCCTGGTTCAAGAAGAAGACAAAGTACAAAGGCCGGTGTATTATGTAAGTAAGAAATTAGCAGCGGCAGAGCGCAATTACCCAAAAATTGAGAAGCTCGCTTACAGCCTCCTGATCGCATCCCGAAAACTTCGTCACTATTTCCAAGCCCATCCAATAACCATATACACCGACCAGCCCTTAAGGCAGGTATTGCAGAGACCCGAAGCATCGGGAAGGTTGATCAAATGGAACATAGAACTGAGTCAGTTTGATTTGAATTTTCAACCACGAAAGTCAATCAGGGGGCAAGCTCTAGCAGACTTTATTGCGGAGTTCACCATTCCAGAGGAGGAAATAATCAATGACCGAGTGGTTAAATCCGAGGATGAGCTAGAGATGAATCCGTGGAAATTATATACAGATGGAGCTAAGAATGACCAAAGGTCCGGAGCTGGGATTGTCTTAGTCACTCCCGAGGGACGGTTGTTATATTACGCCCTGCGATTAGAATTTTCGGCAACTAACAATGACTCTGAATATGAAGCCCTGATTGCCGGGCTGAAACTTGCTAAAGACCTTGGAGTAAAGATGTTGGACATATTCTGTGACTCTAAAATTGTTGTTTGCCAAGTGCGAGAGGAATTTGTGGCTCGAGGACCTCGACTTATCGCCTACCTCAAGAAAGTGAAAGAGCTATTGAATAGCTTAGAGCGGTACAACATAACACATATTCCCAGAGTTGAAAACCAGAAAGCGGATAGACTGGCAAAGCTGGCTAGTTCCGACAATCCAGAAGAGACTGAGGTAATTCCAATTGAAACGTTGGAATCGCCAAGCTTTGAGTCAATGGAAATTGAATTCGCTTTTGAAGCGGAACCAGAGAAGGAGTCGTGGATGACTCCAATTAAGAATTTCCTTAAGAATGGGACACTCCCATTGAAGAAGAGTGAGAAAAGAGCTGTAGTCCGCAAAGCTACCAGATATGTCATACAAGATGATACTCTCTATAGACAAGGATTTTCTATGCCCCTGTTACGATGTATAGCACACGACGACATCAAGCGTGTACTAAGAGAAGTACACGAAGGTGAGTGTGGAGATCATACAGGAGGTCAAACTTTAGCAAAGAAAATATTGCGGTACGGATACTTCTGGCCTACGATCAACAAAGACGCAGCTGATTATTCACGACGCTGCGATAAGTGCCAGAGATTCGCCAAAATCCCCAGGGCACCGTCAACCCAGCTTAAATCAATGGTGATTCCTTGGCCATTTGCCACATGGGGAATTGATATCATTGGAGTTCTACCAATTACTAAAGGAGGAGCTAAGTATGCAATAGTAGCCGTGGACTATTTTACGAAGTGGGTGGAAGCTGAGCCCTTGACCAAGATCACAACAAGAAAGGTGATAAGTTTTGTGGTCAGAAATATTATATGTCGATTCGGGATCCCAAGGACGATTATAACTGACAACGGGACCCAATTTGATAGCACTGAATTCAGAAATTTTTGCCAGAAGTATAAAATAGACAAACGATATACTGCAGTTGCCTATCCGCAATCGAATGGGCAAGTAGAGGCAATAAACAAATTAATAAAATCCATCCTCAAGAAGCGATTAGAGCGTGCAAAGGCGAAGTGGGTTGATGAATTGCCTTTAGCTTTGTGGGCATATCGAACAACATTTAAAACGGCCACCGGTCATACCCCTTTCTCTCTCTCCTTTGGCTCAGAAGCTGTAATTCCAGTTGAACTAGAAGTTCCTTCCCACAGGGTGACATATTATGAACCGATGACAAATCGGGCACTTTTACTTGAGTCTCTTGATGAAGTTGAAGAGAAAAGGGACGAAGCAGATTTGCGTGCAGCAAGACATCGGCATCAGATGGCACGCTATTACGACAAAAAAGTTCGCCTCAGGACTTTTGAACCAGGAGATTTGGTGCTAAAGAGAGTCTTTCCATCCCTCCCTCACCTTGGTCCGAAATGGGAAGGACCCTTTGTCGTTCAACGGAAACTTGAAAAAGGAACCTTCAAGTTAACGACCGTGGATGGCGAAGAAGTCCCCAGAGCATGGAATGCCCAACACTTGATGTGATATTTGGATTAAAAACACTGTACTTTGTGTTATTTTTCTTATGAATTCTGTAATAAGGGTCGATTTGCCTTGGGAAAATCTGACGATATGAATAAAGGACAATAAAGTGGATGTAGGCTACGACTTAGCTGAACCACTATAAAAATATTGTGTGTTATTTACCTTTATGCATTATGTATATATACATTTGTTAATTATTCTATTGTAAGTATGAAGTACAGGGTGACTCACAGCCTAAAAAGGTTGAAAACAATCTAGACATAAAAAGAAGCACGACGACTATTTGTGCAATAAGATATAAAAGAATGAGAAAACAACATTCTTAACTCTAACTCTCCAGAGAGAGAGAGTATAAAAGCGTCTCCGACTGAGCGCTGAAAAAGAAATTCTATTCCTAACTCTAACTCTCCAGAGAGAGAGAGAGAGTATAAAAGCGTCTCCGACTGAGCGCTGAAAAAGAGACTCTCCTCCTAACTCTAACTCTCCAGAGAGAGAGAGAGTATAAAAGCGTCTCTGACTGAGCGCTGAGAAAGAAATCTTTCCCCGTTGAAAGACCGGGGAATAAACAGATGACTAAGCTCGAACTCTAACTCTCAAGAGAAAGAGGGAGAGTATAAAAGAAATGCCAGAAAAAACGACAGGTACCGACGACACAGGAAGTGCTATCCCATCAGAGAATTGGGAGCTCTCGGATTGCTTGATTAAGCATTAAATAATTTGTGGGAATTAACCGGGGACACGTATGCATACACATATTTCCCCCCTCCACAACTTCGTTCCATAACTATAGACATGCATTTTTACATAAGTGCAGAACTACTAACAAATAAACATTGCAAAAAGTGAATTATTTTTATTTGCAGATGAATGAATTTGTACAGATAGCTAAAAAAGAAAGTACAGGAGCTGCTTTTGTAGCAGCAATTATTGGTTCACGAAGATGCTAAAAAGATACAGGGCAATCCACTATTTAGATTTGGAATGAGCCTTGGATTTCTTGGCGGCTTTCTCCGCATCCTTTGCTTCCTTCTCGGCTTCAGTCAAGATTCGTTTTGATTTCTTTTTCCCTGAAGATGCGGTACTAGAGCCAGTAGACTTCTTCCCGGAGGGTGGGGCACTGGAATCAAGAGAAGATTTTTTAGCAAGTTCTTCTGTAATAGATCAAGTTGAGAGCTTAACAACTAACCTTGAACCCGCATCCACAACTGCGAGGGGCTTGAGGACCTCAGGGTCTAGTTCTTCGGCCTTTAATTGCAAACGCTTGTCTTGGTCAGCCTTCATTGCAGCCAAGGTAACGTCGTCAGCACTTTTTAACTCCCCGGTTATTGCAACTTCTGGTTCCTCTTCATGCCCCCCGTCTCCTCCGTCGTCCTTTAAAGCTGCTATCATTTCTTCATCATGGGGAGTGGTGACCTTAGTTGGCTCACTTCCTTCTCCCAAGTCTATAGAAGCAGCCTTGTCTTCCCCTTTTTTGGCCCTATCAGCGGGCTTTGTCCCAGCGGCAGCTCCTTGAGCTACATCTGTCTTTACGGATGATTCAACACCTACAGAATGAGAAGCAACAGTTGTCAACTCAGGCGAAAACAATGGGTCTTTCATCGATTGTTCGATCACGTGGAGAAAAGTAGAAATAGCCTTGGCAAATTGAGGAGAAAAGGTAAGGATACCTTCCGAAGGCTTTTCTGCGGGGGTGGCTACTGCCTCTGGTGTTGCTTCAGGAATGGGAGATAGCAGAGTTGTTCGGGGAATTCCCGGATTTTCGAGATCATACCCTTCTACTTCGGGAGTTGCAGGAGCAGAAGAAGAGGAACCAGCTTCGAGAATGGTTTTTTGTTTAGACATCCGTCTCTCTTCTTCCATGGCCTCGGCAATGAGGCGGCGCCCTTCAGCTAGGCGCTCCGGTTCATCGTCTCTCAAGTATTTCTCCATTAGTTTATCTTCATCGAGGGAATCGACCTTAAGTTCCTCTTTTTCCCACTCAACGATTTGATTCCATACTTGAACGAGAGTGGATGGATAGTCCTCGATCCAAGAAATGTTTCGACGACGAATAATGTGTGCGAAGAATTCAATCATTAGCTCGCCGAAGCCCTGAATATCAGCCTCCGCCTCTGATAGTTGTTTGCAGGCTTCCTCCACAGATTTAATAGCACACTCCACATTGCCCTCGGCCAGAGCAGCCCTGTTCTCTGCCTCCAACAACTTCGAAGCCAATTCAGCATTCTTCTTTTCTAATTCGGCACTCCTCTTTGCTAACTCGGTATTTTTCCGTTCAAGCTCAGCATAAGCAAGGCGTGTCTTGGTAGCTTCTGACTTGGCCTCGTCAGCTTGCTTTTTTATTTCAGAACGCTCCTGAGTATGAGATTCAAGCAAATCGTGATAACGCTTTTGCATGTCCTCGAATTGTTGTTTGAAATTAGAAGCGTCCCTTTGAGCGACCGCTAGCTGAGCTTGAGTGTCCTCCAAATCTTTTCCTAGAGCTTTTAAGGCCTTAGCATCCTCCTCCGCGGTTTTTTGCATTGAATCAGTATTTGTGATTAGAGTGCGGATGATTCTAGAAAGATTGCGTGAATATTTGAACATCTCAGTATATTGTTTTTGCACCGCATCAATCTTTGCTTTGGCCTCATCTGCCCAATTAGACGAAATAGGTTCAAGGGAAGGTAGAAAAGTCAGAGTTTCGAAGTAGTGTTCGGGAAATTGCTCTTTCAAGTATGCCCGCTTTATTGCAGTTCCCGCATCTGGTGGGGGAGAAGCAAGGATTGTCAATTCGGTGTCCCTTCCTGAAGAGGATTCTGTAGTCTCTTTGTCTGTCCTAGGTCGTTTAGTAGCAGGGACCTTTTGCTTATTTCGAGACCCGGTTTCCTTTGGAGGACTTTTCTCTCTACTGCGTTTTTCATAGGAAGAGGAGGAGTCTTTGGATTGTGGTCTATCCTCCTCCCTACGGCTTTGGTAACCTTTGTATTTCTCTTGCTCCGGCCTAACGGGTGAGCGAGAACGTGAGGGTCGAGAACGATAGGGATCATAAGGCCTTCTCTCCTCCCTACCACGATCATCCCGGCGATCATACTCGACATCCTGAGGAGGATTGGACATGCTACGACGAAGCTTTCTTATATCATAGTAGGATCGAGACATTGTACCTGCACGATAAGACGAACGAAATTTAGAATTAATGGATTCACGAGGAAAGAGGTGCAATGAAGGTAAACGCTGTTATGTAAAGTGTATCCTAAGTGATGTGTTTCCCCCCAACCAACCCCAGTCTGAAGCTAGACTAGTACGGGCAGGCTCTTTGGCCTTAGCGGAAGTGGTCTCTTCAGAAGAAGTGAAGACTAAAGGATCCTTCCTGAAATCCTCTGAAGTGTATATAGTCTCAGGTAAGGGGAGATCCCCCAAACCCTAAAATATTTGATCATCAGTGCTAGGGGCATCCACCTCAGAAGCGAGAAGTGGTGACTCTTGGGAAGATTTTGACTTTTCTAGAGAAGTAGTTTCCTCAGGGGCAATATATCCTTCACGATGCTTTTCGGCCAGATTAGCCAATTCATCATCTTGCGTAGAAGATGGAGAAGGTGAAGTGTGAAGAGGCGCTGTAGGAATTCCTGAGCCTTCTCCTGTCTCTGGAACTATCTCCACTGGAGGAATGTATGCGTAAGGGACCGTCCCATGACCGATGCTACGAAAAACAGATAGCAGCCCATGAAAGTGAAGGTATTCATCTTTAAGGACCTCGTCGATAGTCAGGAATTTTTGATCGCCATTAAGAAGTCGGTGCATCCGATCAAAGAACACCTGATCTGATATCTGTTTGGGATTGTCGACTGCAAATAAAAAGGAAAACAGGTCAGGGTGATGATTCAAGTGTATAGAGTCCGGATTTAGAAAACCAACGCTTTACTTGATTTTGTCCATCTCCTGGCGCATACAAGCTGTTGCTTTATGTAGAACCACTCTAGTCTGGAATCTCCAGCTTTACTGCTAAATGGTGCAGAGATTATCTTCCTTTTTGGGACTGATTCAAAGTAGCAGAAGGATGGAGTTTCTCGAGTCCGATGCTTGAAATTATAGAAGAAGTGAACGTCATCGAACGTGAGCTCTATGCCTAGGATTTCACGATATGCTATGTACAAGGTGTGCAAATAGGTATATGAATTGGGATGCAACTGCATGGGGGCAATCCGCATTTGTCTTAAGAAATCAACGATGAAAGGAGAGAATGGAGGAATGGCGCCGACCATGCACATCAATCGAGTGACCGTCATATATCCTTCTGGAGGGTTGTGGGGACGGTCAGAGCGTGAGGGCACTAGGATGTCCCTTTTCATTATTCCATACTTTAAGCAAATTCGAACAAGCCGATCGTTGTCGATTGTTGATTCTACGGAATCTGGAGGTGATTCCATTATAATGGCTGATTCAAATTCGTCGGGGGCTCGATCGTCACTGATCCCTCCTTCCTCCTCAAAACCCAGAGAAACCTCGTTCTCCGAAGACGCCTCGTTGCTTTCTCGATTTCCAACCCCGTAGTATGGACCCTCACTGTCCCATTCTAGATCAGACGAAGAAGATATATCCTCAAGAGTGATTTTGTTAGAAGTTTCCGGGGCTTCTTTTCTCTCAGCTAGTCGAGAAGAGCGTCTGGGTCTCATTGTCATAGAACTATTGAAGAAGCAATAGCACGGATTAGAGTAAATTATCCCGTGCCCCCTGTGTATGTGTGTGAACTAAAATGTGTGCAGCAAATGTGAGAAATGCAAAGTAAAAGTACAGCAATGTAAGACAAAACTTTGAAGAGAAAGTGATAGTCAGAGTAGTTCTTAATGTTCACTTATGTCCGCAAGGCACTATCCTAACTGTTCGTAAAGGTGGAAGTAATATCTTTTAAATAGTTGGACGAAAGCTTGTGTTTTAGATTGAGTGGTGTTCGGTTCGGATGCAGACAACAGGTTCGGATCGGATAAGCAAAGATTCATGTTCAGAGAGATATATCCGGATCGGTTCGGAGATTGACACTCGGAGCGGATCGGGTTAACCTGGATAACTAGACCCCTATTCTCTCTTTTGTTTCGCAACCGGGTCCGATCCGAGCGCATAAGTCTTGACCTTCATTGTATTCGTAGATCCGATCCGACCCGGTCAAACAAGTTAAGGTTCATTTCTTAGCCCTATTGCTCCGACCCGATCCGGCCCTGTGAATTTCTCTCTTTTCCTTTTCCTCCTACTATTCTCCTATCCGAACCAATTTTCTTCAGTTTCCTTCCTCTTCCTCCTCTTGAGCAGTGAACCCGATCCGATGTCCCAGGCTTTAATTAAAATCAAGTGGGTAAGCGTTCAAGTATTCGACTGCGAGTCTTAATACCCTCCTTTAACGTCTCGAAACGATGCTGATGCCATTAACGATGAAGGCGGAGAATGAAGGAAGTCGCGGCGGTGAAATTAACCAATTATTTTGCTTGGATCGTTCAACTTAGCCGCGAATGTAAATTAAAAACAATTATGGCAACGAGATTCAAGATTACAAGGCTACCTATGTATTTGATTCAAAGATTGAAGCGAGAATTTTGGAGTTTCTTGGGAAGACTAAAATTTCGCTGTGAAATCGGTTCGGATAAGCAGAAACGATGAATGAAAGAAAAGAGGAAGGAAGAAGTGAATTTATATAAAAAACAAGCTGACTATTCGTATTCCCGATCGGACCGGCTCGAAAAGCCCATGAACACAGCTTGGCCCACTGGTTCATCGCAGAGTACAGGAGGAAGGAGATCTGTTCGGGTCGGAACCCAAGCCAGAAGTCCGTTCGGGTCGGAATCCGAACCGAACAGGATGGAGTACGACAACTTAGCGTGTGAATTCAAAAGGGAGGATGAAGCTTTTGTGTTATGACAGTCAAAGCATGCTCCGTTTCCAACAGAAGCATCCTTTGAGGGGGCAAAGTGTTAGCCTACTTTGTGTACTAGGCAACACAAAGTCAAGAAACCAGACATTGAAGGGCATTTTTAATTAGAAGACTTCGGTTCGGATTGGAGAAGACACTACAATCTAGATTGAATAGCTGCAGTTGTTCGGGTCGGATCAGAGCAACATATCGGTTCGGGTTGGATTGAATCTTCCGTTCGGATCGGTGAACTGCTGCTGAGAAAATTGGTAAGGTATATCTAATCGGATCGGAGGGCAACATGATTTCAATTGGATCGGAAAGCCACCTGTCTGCCACGAAAATGGATCGGAGCGGAGTAGATTAGAGAAGAAGAGAGCGTTGCATCCAAAGCCAGTCCGGGTCGGATCGGATATCCCGATCCGAACCCCTTATCTGTGCGTCTCCGACCAGAGCCCATGTTCCATATTATTCTCCTGCAAAAGCGCCTGGATATCCGGACCGGCTGTGACCAGTTCCTACCCATAACGTCCGTTCCTTTGATGCATTGTCAACATAATAGTTCATCCGAACCCGAAGATAGTGGGATGAACGACATGTGGCCCCGACCCGGATCAAGTTTCAAGCAAATTCACACCTATAAATACCTCGTCTAGAGACAAAGAGAAGGATCTTTTTTCAGCACTTTGAGAATTCAACCACCTCCATAATCCGAACGCCATTGCTCCCAGAAAACCCAAATCTTTTTTCATTATTTGTTCTAATCTATTGAGTGAATATAAGCGAGTTGTGAGTGAAACCAAGTGACTATTACATTGTATTTACAACTGAATCAGTGAATATAGTGAAAGATAAGTGGACGTAGGCATCTCTTCGCCGAACCACTATAAATCATGTGTGTTCATTTTTATTTTTATCTCATCTTATTTGCTTTTAATCAATTTGGGTGTTAGAACCACTTTTGGGTCTAACAAGAACAATCCCCTAAGTATAAATCCCGAAGGCCGAAACCAACATCAGATAGGCACTTAGAAAACCATTCAATTTACTAATCTCTAGTAAGTTCTAATTTTACTTAACTCTATTTGATTAACTCTAATTGATTAACTCTAACTGGTCAACCTTAATTAATTAACTCTAACTGGTTTTACTTGGTTTGACTAACTCCATTTATTAACTCGACTGACAAATTCAACTCGATTAACTGAACTAATCACTTTGACTAACTCAACAAATTCACTTTGGTTAATCTAACTAATTCACTTAACTAATTCACTTAGTTTAACTTAACTAATTCACTTAGTTTAACTTAACTAATTCACTTAACTCCTGTCGAATAAACTATATTTGATAACTCCTCTAACTCTATTCGAATAAACTATATTCGATTAACTCATTTACTCTATTCGAATAAACTATATTCGATTAACTCCTTTTCTCTATTCGAATGAACTATATTCGATCAACTCCTTTTCTCTATTCGAATAAACTATATTCGATCAACTCATTTGATTTAACTCTAATCGATTAACTCCATCGAATAAACTATATTCGATAACTCCTTCGATTTAACTAATATTCTATAACTCACTTCGATTAACTAATAATCGATAACTCCTTCGAATAAACTATATTCGATAATCTCCTCTCGAATAAACGATATTCGATAATCTTCCCTTTCGAATTAACAAATCAATAACTCTTTTTTGAATAACTGAATTCGATAACTCCTTTCGATTTAACTAATCGATAACTCTTTTCGATTTAACTAATCGATAACTCCTTTGTGTTTAACTCTATTCGAATAACTAATTCGAATCATTCTTATTTATTTAACTCTATTCGAATAACTAATTCGATTAACTCTATTTAACTCCGTTTAACTCTATTCGAATAACTAATATTCGATAACTCTATTTAACTCCGTTCGAATAACTAATATTCACTAACTCTATTTAACTCCATTCGCTTGACTCTAGATCGCAGCGATCACAATGGTTACGCCTGATTCCCTCAGGAAACATCCGACCGCCTTAGGCTATTTACAGCCCTGCGAATTACGCTAGCAGTCGTACGAAAATGGTTTCGTCCAATTCCGACTTCGTATGCTCACACAGCGTATTTTTAACTGTCAAAATACTAACTGTTTTTCACTCTAAAAATCCGTACGGCCACACAGTGACTCTAAAAATCGCAAAACTGGAAATCTAACAACTATTTGATATTGCGGATCCAACAAAACTGGTTTCGTCGAATTCCGACTTCGTTTGCAAAACTGGCTATTTTTAAAGCTCTAGATGACCCATTTAAATATACAAATATATTTAAATATAATTAAATTAAATATAAATAAATTTATATTATCGTATATCTTCACATATGATATCGCACAGCTCCAGAATATCATATCAGAATTTACAGTTTGATATTTCAAATTTTAGATTTATCGATATTCAGTTTATATCAAAAAATCCTTTTATAACGTAAATAAAGCATCGCAAATTATAAAGGAATTCTACAGCGACTTTTCTGAAATTTGATTTGGATGTACATCAAAATCTACACGACGAAATCTCGATTTTCCTCTTCCACTAGAAAGATATACTCCACCAGCTCCACACGTTTCTTGTTTCACAGAAATCCGACTTAAAACGAATCTTGTACATTCTATTGAAGTTCAGATCGCCAAATAGTGAACTACCGCGCCATTTCGAGCTCGGTTTTAATTACAATATAATTATATGTTCTAACGTCGTCGATTAAATAATATATTCGTTATTTAAATAATTAAATAAGTTAATTATTACCTCGTCAAAAATCCGGGTCATTACATTCTTCCCCACTTAAAATAATTTCGTCCTCGAAATTGCTAAGTTAGAGGACAACCCTATCTATTGGAATTCCTAAGATTTGTTTACCCCTTGTTTCTGATTTCAACTGAACCAATTAATATCGACAAAAATATTTATTCATTCCGACTAACTAAAATTTTCAAAAATTTTCTAACACTTTAAACTTTCGAAAAATTTCGCTAGCACCTCCTTTGTACTGGTCAATAGCTCAAACTCCAACTCGCCTCTCTGGGCCTTCTTCAACCCAAAAGAAAATCAAAACGCCAAACGGCTTGCCAATTCGGATCATAAATTCCAAACTCATATAAAATATAAACTTGTACCTTTTTGTTGGGCATATCATTATATCCCTACCATCTGTTATCAACTCGGCATATACAAATGCCATCCCAATCAACTCCAACCAAGTTATTCTTAACACAACCATTCGCTTAGTCGGGGTAAGACTTCAAGTCACCTCGCTAGATACACTATTGATGACAAGGGATGGCTAAGGCGTGATGGAAGACTATGTGTCCCACGAGTGGGAGACTTAGTAAATAAAGTCCTTGAGGAGGCACATCACTCGAGGATGACCATACATCCCGGAGGGGATAAGATGTACCGGGATATGAAACACATTTTCTTTTGGGATGGGATGAAAAAGGATGTTGCAGAGTTTGTTTCTAGATGCATTGTTTTCCAACAAGTAAAGGCCGAGTCGAAGAAGCCCGGTGGGCTACTGCATCCATTGGAGGTCCCGCAATGGAAGTGGGAAAGTATCTCTATGGATTTTGTGGATGGATTGCCGAGATCAAGGAAGGGGAATACTAGCATATGGGTCATAGTGGATAGACTCACGAAGAGCGCTCATTTCATTCCAGTAAAGAGCAAGAGGACCGCATCATGGCTAGCATCTGTTTATCTTCGAGAGATAGTGCGATTGCATGGAGTTCCTTCTAGCATAGTTAGCGATCGTGACCCAATCTTTACTAGCCAATTTTGGAATAGTTTGCAAGAAGCGATGGGTACGCGATTGAATCTAAGTATGGCCTATCACCCACAGACGGATGGTCAGATCGAAAGGGTGAGTAGGGTGCTAGAAGATCTGTTGAGGCTATGCATTCTTGACTTTTGTGGCACTTGGGAAGACCACCTTCCTCTCGTAGAGTTTGCTTATAATAACAGCTACCAAGCAAGCATAGGGATGGCACCATTCGAAGCTTTGTATGGGAGGCCGTGCAAGTCACCAACATGTTGGTGGGAGACGACGGATAAGCTTATACTTGGACCCGACATGAGAAGAGACACATCCGAGAAAGTTGAGTTGATTCGAAGGCGGATGAAAACGGCCCAAGACAGACAAAAATCCTATGCAAACAAGCGAAGGACAGACTTAGAGTTTGAAGTTGGAGATATGGTCTTCGTGAAGGTTTCTCCCTTGCGAAATGTGGTTCGTTTTGGAGCAGTTGGGAAGCTAGCACCAAGGTTCGTTGGACCCTTCCCCATCATCGAGAAGATTGGGCAAATGTCTTATAGTGTGGAATTGCCCGAGAAGCTAGCTGGGGTGCATAATGTCTTTCATGTTTCGCATCTCCGAAAATGCCTACATGAGTCAGCCGAAGTAGTTGAGCCTAGCATTCTTAAAGACGTGGAAGTAGAGAAAGAGGCAACCCTGAGGCGAGCTCTGATTCGTATCTTGGGAACGGAGATCAAGAAGCTGAGGAATCGAGAAGTCAAGTTAGTAAAGGTTCAGTGGAGTGAAGCCGATGAAGATGCAACTTGGGAAACCGAGGAGAAGATGCGTGGGATTTATCCATTCCTTTTTGAGGGTACATTCTCAATCTCCTTTCCTAGTTAGCATATCTTTCTTTTGCTATCCATGTTTATCTTGTTATCTCGGTAATCTTGTCATGAGAACCTTAGGTAGAAACCCTTTGGATGAAACATGTATTTGAAACATGTTATGCTTGATGGTTGCAAATGGCTGCAAGTGTTTGCAAGTGGTTACTCGTGGATGCATGATACACGTTAGGCACTAAGATCGGCTCACACACTTTCATATTGCATATGCATGGGTGTTTATGCTTATTCATGGATGAAACTTGTTATGCTATCATGTGGATGTTGCATATGGATGAATGTTATGTGCACTCATGTAGAGATTATAAATTATGTTAGGAATTTGCATACATTTGGACTCATTGCACTAACATATTCTGCATTAAGGAGGTTTACTGAGTCAGTAACCGCCTGATTTTCGCATTAGATAGGTGCATATACACACACTTCTGCATATGTTCATACAGCATTAGAAATCTTTTAAGGACAATGATTACTCGTGGATGATGTTTGAGTAGATGGATGATGGATGGTAGGATACGTTCTTCCTAACTTGAAGATTTCGGGGATGAAATCCTTTAAGGTGGGGAGAATGTAACAACCCGAATTTTTATAACATGTTAAAACAAGAAATCAGGGCAGAATTAAATTATAAGCTAAGAATCAATGGGAATGGGTTACGTCATTGCGTTTGTCTCGAAATTCTGCTTGAAAACGAGTCCGAAATTTCGAGAATCGGAGTCCGTATGACCAAGTTATGGCCCATAGAAGATTTCAGAAAATTCAAAATTCAGCCCGAAATTCAAAATCAGATCCAAACAGATTGGGCGGGAAATTTTCCTGCCCTACCCCAGGTCGACAGGGGGGTCGACTGGGGAGTCGACCTGCCCCCCCTAGGTCGACTGGGGTGTCGACCTGGGGGTCGACCCCCCCGGTCGGACCCTGCTGGTCAGATGCACCAGTTTGCTCCTTTGGTCTGTCTACTTAGCCTGTGACGGGATTTGATGGTTCAGATCTAAACTAGGGTTAATCCTATGGCCTAAACTAGTCTCTACACCTATAAACACACCCTAATACCTAGCCTAAACCATCACAAATCATCCTAACAACTAAATTCTGCCAAAATGCTCCCTAATCATGGCCTTCATCTTCATCTTGAGAGCTTCTAAGGCAAAAAGGAGCCATCTTTCTTCTTTATATCAAAGGAGCTACTTATTCTCAAGGCTATTTGTGTTGCTACATCATTCCTAGAGCTTCTACAACGTCTTTATATTGTTCTATTTGGTTTCTAGTTCGCATAGCCACGCTTTGTAAGTCCCACTCTACTCTTAGATCTAAACTATGAAGTTAATATGAATATGTAGCAAGTTGAGATGCGATTTTTGGTATAATACTTGTCTTAGGGCTATATTTGTATGCATAGATCCATGTATGACACTTTTGATTTATGATTGTGGAACTATCATGAACCTAGTACCGTTCACTTTGATTTTTGGGTAGAAAGCTATGAGCTTTACTTGGTAGTTATGCATAATGCAACATAGAATTTGGTAGTTATGCATAATGCAACATAGAACCTCTCATAACCTTGATGTTAACTTGCATATGATGTTGAACTACATGCTACCCACAAGTTTATCACCCTATGTCAACTATTATCATGTTATCACCTTTGCCTATGATGTTGAACTACATGCTACCCACAAGTTTATTTGCTAAGTTTGATGTCATACATTTTTTGAGGCCAATAATCCTATATGCTAGTTGTGATGAACACCTTTGCCTCAAATATCATCATGTTTAACTTATGACCACCTTATGCCCCTCTTGGTCATATTTTTATGTTCCTTGATTCACTTGTGTTGATGCGAATTTACGTGCGATGGGGATACATTATGGGTATTTAGGCAAACTTGAAATGACATGAAAAACATGACTTGAAATGTGACATGAAACTTGATCATGCTTGAAAACTTGAATGGGGTCATGACATGTAGAAAACCATAAAGTGGCCAACTCGAGGTTGGGTTGAGTTTGTAGCGTAAATCTGCCCGGAACCGCCCGGCAAATCCAGTGGCTACAAACAATAGGATCCAATGTGAGAAGTTGGTCATATCGCGCTTGAAACCCGAGGTTAGACTAGGTTGTGGTTTAAATCTGCCCGGACCCGCCCGGCATATCCAGTGACCACAACAAAGTCTAATGTGAGAGGTCGGGTGCATTAAATTAATTAATGCCACATGTTAGGGTTAAGTCATGAACCACTTGGATACACTTAACCAACTTGATACATGATTGGATAGAGTTAACCACACTTAACCCGTTAGAAACCCTAGTTATGTGGTCCTTTTCAGCAGTAACCCTCTTGGATGCATCAAGATACCCTAGGGACTAGGCTAGGGTGGGGCACAATTACTGGGCTGATTGTAAGCGACCAGAACGACGGCTGAGTTGGTGCACCGATGTAGGTTCAGGCGGACTATGGTCGTGCACATAGTCCGGAGTTGAAAAAGCAGGCACGGGCACCAGTAGGTTTAGACTGTGCATGCTTGATTCGTGTCAGTGGTTGGCACCCTAGGACTTGATACACCCTAGGGTGGACCTAGCACAGTTTGACTACATTCCGTGATTAGGCCGTATGACACCGACACTCGACGAGTTACGCTTATAGGAAGCCGATCGACTAGACCGTGTAGTTGGGCCCCGACTTGGGTCATCTCATGATTTTGGGCCAAGGGATCATTTCTTGTTTATAATTGACATGGGTTGGATTACTAGTACTATTGGTGCAAAACAAAACCTTGTATATGCGATGCCACACTTGATCTACCTTGTTATCTATTTATCATGCCAGTTAGTTACCAACTTTATGTTTCATCTCAGTTTCTCATGTTTAGATAACTCCATTAGTTTTATACTAATAGTAGGTAGGACTTACCAGTCTTTATGACTGACCCTTTTTCTTTCGCCTCTTTTCTTCCGTTCCCCCCTCCCCCCCAGGTTCTCAGGGAGGGAATACTAGTGCTTAGCTTGGACAGTTGGCTTGCTTTCTTAACAGCTCATGTGCGGTTTGGACTTGAACTTGCTATGGCTTCACCACTTCTATCTTGGGGATAGTTTACTTTATGTGTTTTTCAGTTTATGTTTTCTAGACTTGTGGTAGTTGGAAAATAATGACTAAGTACTTTGATGTAAGTTGACTATTTGGTTTTGAAATGATGGTTTTTTTAAACTTCTACCGCTGCTTTACTTATTTATTTATCTATGTTCTATCTTGTGATATCTTTGTGCATGTTTACCTAGACAACACCCCTCCAAAACTAGTGCCAGCACTCGTGAGTGTGGCCCTGGCGGAGGTGGGGTGTAACACTAACCAAGTCAGCTCATTTCATTCACATTAGAGATAATTGCATTGCTCCGAGTTTAGCTAAGATAGTTATGAGAGAGATTACTATATTTCATGATGTTCCTTTTAGTATTGTTTGTGACCGAGACTCCATCTTTATGAGTAATTTTTGGAGATCATTTCAAGAAGCTTTGGGTATTCGATTGAATCTCAGCACAACTTATCATCCATAAACTAATGGTCCGATGAAGACAGTGAACAAGATTTTAGAGGATCTCCTTCGTGTCTGTGTTCTTGATTATGGAGGATCTTTGGAAGATTATCTCCATTTGGTCGAGTTCACTTATAATAATAGTTATCAGGCACAATATTTAGGTTTGAATTTGAGATTATTATAAGTGTCAATCCTTGAACTCTATATTTTAATCCAAGAAAGTATTAAGATGTCTCCTTTTGCTGCTTTGTACGAGCGACCGTGTGAATCTTCTTCTAGTTGGATCGAATCAGGAGATTTCTTCAACCGAATATAACCTTGGAAGATTCAGAGAAAGTCAAGGATATTATGAATAAAATTTGGATTGATCAGGATCATCAGAAGAAGTATGTCGATAGGAGGAGAAGCTTGGAGTTTTCATTGGGTGATTTGTTTTTTCTAAAGATCTCACCACTAAAGAATGTCATTCGATTTGGTTGGAAATGGAAGCTGGCTCCAAGATTCATTAGCCTATTTCGGATTTCTAAGAGAGAAGGTCCTATTGCTATTGTGTAGAATTACTAGAGAAGCTTGCGATTTTGCACAATGTGTTTCACTTATCTCACCTTTTCAAATATTTGCATGTTCCTTCCTTATTCGTTCAACGCGCTTCATTAGATAGCTTATATATTGAGCCTAATCTTTAGAGGAATCTTGCAACAGTCAGTATTTTAACGATGAGTATTTAAATAATTATTTAAATATTAATAGATAATTATTCGATTAACGGTTCCAAAATGATATTTTTCACCAACAATTGAATCAAGACTTAGGACTAGTTCCATTGAGTTTGCATTGTTTGTTACATGAGGAATAAATAAATGGATCATTGTATTTTGATTTCGGACCATTTAGAGGTCATAATGATTTCGATATACGCGTAAATAGTCATTTGGGGAGCAAAGTGTTGGATTATGACAAAACTTATGTTTTTGGAATCATAGTATTGATTAGTTACACGCCGTTATGTTTGGTAGCGATTTAATGTACTATTTGGTCGTGCGTAAATAAAGTGTGTGCCAGTTTCTATGAGATATTGACACTATATAATTCAAGTCCTAAAGGGTAACTCTCACATAGATTGATTTAGGTCTCGAGACTAGTCTCAATGTTTTCAAAAGGCGTTTTTACATAGGTGAAAACCGACGACACATATCGATTGGAGATAACAGGGTTTTGGGCTTAGAAGAGAATAAAATAATAATAATAAATGAAACATTCACAAGCCCAAATGTTGATGGGTCCACTGTTATTCATTGCCCTATCCTTTCCTTTTTATGTTCCATTCATTATGTTTGCAGAGTATAGCCGCCAAATATTGTTGGCAATCAAAAGCCAAAATCAAATAATTTACTCCATAAAAAGTCATGGTTCTCGGTTCTTTGAGATTGTGGACCAAATCTCTAAGCACTTATGTTCTTGGAATCAGGTGTGATGCTGCCGAGTCGTGTGTGCTTTCCAAATGTCATTAACTAGGGTTCAATAGAGAGGGAGATAGAAGCCATAAGGGATGAAACAGAGGGCACCGTTATTCTTCTCTTCACGGGACGCTCGTTTCCATAACCTCAGTTTTTTGTTCGAACCCCCATGCTCGAGTGCGAATTTGGTAGTCGTACATGACCCCTAAAGGTTGCATTTCGATGGTGGTGAGCCCTTTTTGGCGTTATGATGAAGATCTTACAAATTTGAATATTTTAGCGAAGACAACATCGAATTCTGTGGGGGAGATAAAGGAGAAAACATGGGTTGAATGTTGTAGAATCAGGACTCTTGTACATTGAAGTAATGTGTAAGCGTACAAAATTTGGAGAAGAAGGGATATTCATTTATTAAGTAATTAGCATTTTTTAATTATAGTAACTAATTTAATTAAATAAATAATGTAAAAAATTATGTCATGTATAACTTTTGCGTATGAGGTCGGATTTAGATGTTGTTTCTTCCACTGGACTCATATTGATGAGCTTTACGCTATGGAGCACGTTCGGGCTGATTTGGTTGAGTTGAGTGTTATTCTCTTATGAATTGTGTTTGTTCATATAGTGTAAAGTTGATGTTTTAAACTCATTTCTAATTATAAAACGTAATATTAAGGACAATTAAACCTAGTAAATAATAATTAAAAAGATTAAAGAGTGATTTAAATAGATTTAAATTGATTATCACATTTTTTATCTATATGCGCACCAATACGCGCTAATTACCTTTTTATGCGCTATTTTGACCGTACTCTAGATCTAGGCTTTTTGGACATTATTCCACTTTTATTGCTATAGATAGGTTTCATTTAATTAAGTACTACTGTTATAGATTTTTGTATGCTAGTTTAAGAATTCATATGACTATTGGTTGCAAGGTAGAAGTATTTACTTAATTTAGCTTAAACGTCGTTCAAAAGAGATATAGTATTAGGAAATATCGTTCGTTAGAGTTTGGGGGGTGCTTATTTAACAACTGCATATGTTGGTGTATATTGATTGAAAGCACAAGGATGGTAGACTCAAATGGATGAGATAAGTTCATAATGAAGCATCATAGTGCTTGGATGGATCAGACGAATCAATAGCATTGGAGCATGGCGACGGATTTGAAGATGAGGCGACACTGGAGCTTGATAGCCGATATGTAGATGGTGGATGGACTTGGCCATAAGCTATACTTTGTGGCGAATGTTGTACATTTTCCTTGGATGAGTATTTAACAAATTTTGGTTAAATGTGGGATCCAGAGATTCATTAACAATTATTATGGAGTGGTCGATATCAACTACCTTTGTTATTGACCATTAGGTCAAATTGACATTGATGATGGTGTAATTTCAAAGAGAAGGATGTAATGATTTGATTGATGATGGTTTCAACGTAATGGCACTTCGATTAGTTGTTATTTATCCAACAATGTTGAATCCATGATGGGAAGCGAAGCAGCGACTTCGAAATAGGATAGAAATACTCTAGGATGTAGAGCAATGACAATGGATCGAGAGGAAGCTACTAAAGAGGAGAAATGGTAGCAGTCCCAGGATAGACTCTGCTGCTGATTGTGAGCGTAAAGGGATCATCTATAAATAGGTTTGACAGGTGCTCGGGAGGAAGGGATAGTGTGTGTGATTCATTTGGACAACTACGGATCCTTTTCTCCTAATGTGGGAAGATTGTTTCTAAGTTTCGTGGAAACCACGACACACACCTAGAGCAGTATCGGGTCCGTATTTTGGATTATACCATCTGGTGTAACTTAATTTTTGGCTGAATGAATGTAACAGAGTTGAGTACTAAGGAATAAGAGTGTTATCATATATCCAACGCACTGAGTGAGCGAATGTAAGGATGGACGTCGAATGATATGGATGTTTATTAATTTATCATCATTGGTACTTAGAAATCTATCACACCCACTTTATTTGATGTTTATCACAATATAGCAAGTATCGATTCTCATGTGCTAACTCTATGGATGCACGGGCAGAACATGTATGATTCTCCATACCGTCCGTGCATATATATGATTATGACTTTTACGTTACTTTTAGATATATTTATCGCTCATGCCAGACTGTTGCATGACCCAAGGTTTTATTTCCCTCTTATTACCTTAAATGTTCATCAATGATGCTGATGAGTAGGCCAGGTAACATATACATGTATTATCAGAGGTGCACATGTAGATTAGTATAAGGAATTATTTTATATATTTAGACTTGTATCCTTGTTGTTTATTCCGTCACGTGGCACTGTGGATCCTTGAAAGTATTATGCATTCTTATTAGAGATGGTTTATCAGCCGGTTTTGTTTACCTCTTACATAAACTCATTACTATTATGCATAACTGTATGAGCATGCATACTCTGATTATATGGTTTATATAGTTGTTACCATCTTGTTTATTTTATATTTGTGATTGATTACTATATGTTTTTCGATGCGCTGTGAGATACACGATAGGTTCTGTGATTGGGTTTTATGTTGTTTTCTTTCTTTTCTCTTTTATTTCATTCCTTTCTTTCCCTTTTCTCTTCTTTTCTACTAGTTTTTCTCTTAATGATTGCTTTACATGGCTCGGGTGCTTATACAACACAATATTTTCTATAAAAGCACCGATGGTGTATAACGGTTTGTCAAATTAGGTATTGGAGCTTAGATTGTGTTATTAAACCTGAGCAGTACTGAATTCCCTAGTTAATATGTATGAGATAGTATGTATTTGTATATATTTTGGTTTTCAAACCTACATATTAGTAGTATATATGGTATAAGTTATTTTGCATACGAGTGTCGTTGGAATATTTTCTCTACTAGCAATTGATCATCCTAACACTAATCTAAGACGATCTGGTGAACCAGAAATACTTCAATTTAATCAACCTTCAGAGTTGAGAGTCGGGCAGAATCAAGGACTACTATCCCTGATTTACTATTTTTTTAGTAAATAGTACGATCCATTATCTGAGATGTACAAATATCTCTAATAAGCTATGGCGCTCAAGCGCAACGAGTCGATCATGTAGCGTTGTGTGGACACTTACGTGTTCTTATGGCATACCATACCTTGGAACAGAGTCAACTATTGTAGTGCAAGATATGTTTAAGTTCTCCTAAGGGTTTCTTTGACGACATGGAAATTGAATGAAGTAGAAATTTACTTCTACCAGAGTTTGAGGTTGATCTTGAATTGGTCGAGAGTGCTTATCGTTTTGGGTTTCCAAGCCGCTTCACTCGAGAACAGTTCTCGGTTCACTTCGAAGACGTTTTGATTGACTTCTTAGAATTCGGTGAGAAGTTCACCGATTAAGATTACATTTTAGCATAAGAGAGTGTGGCCGAATTCGAAGTGTTGTCGAGGTATTGTTATATTCTTTTTTATCACTCAAAGCCTGGAGCATGTGACTTGGTTGAATGATGGACTCGAAGGGTGGTTGACTTCATTTTGAGGGAATGAAGATTTGGAGGAGTCGATCAAGGAAGCTCACGATGTTCGAGCTTGTGCCCAGTATAGAAGTTTTTCCTAATTTGTCGGGACAAATCGTGGAGACATGTACTGATCATCATTTTTGTTCATTGAGTGCCCACTCGATGAAAGTGAAGGTAAGTGATGTCAAACCCAACACATGTTTCCATTAATGGCATTTCCATACGTATTTTAGGTTGACATCGAGGTTCCATCGTTCCATCTAATCTTGCGGTCCGATAGACCAAGATTAGTACTCGTGATAACTAGTTTGCTTTCCTTTATTGTGACTTACCATATTGAGAGCTCAATTAGATTATATATGTTGTAACGTCCAGTGTTTGGTCATTGGAAATCAATACTATGGCTGACTGCAATATCCATAGCAATAAATTTTGGGCCTCGAGGTGGGGGAGCGTTATGTAATAGTTAGTCTATATTTGGTAGTATAAAGGGTTTTCAAAACTTTAATTTCATCGAGTCATGATTTCAAGTTTCTAAATCATTTACTTGTTGTTGATTATTGAAATTAATTGAGCATAATCTTTGAGTGTAATGGTTCACTCACTACGAGTACGCAAAAAACTTGTAGTCCTGAGAGGTTGTTGGCAACAATAATGGGATAGGACAAGTTCTTCGGTAGTGAGTCGTGTTCGATTTAGCGATACTGGACTGAGACAGTTCTCTAGTAGCAAATCATTAACTGAGCTTGTAGCTTAAGAGTATCTGGAGGCTTTTGTTGAGGTGACCAAATTGCCACTATATTTGAGTCAAGTTCCATATCGATATGGTTATGGATGTTCTTTCGGTTTGGAATCCCGAGCGGATTTTAACGATTGTGGGTAGGTGGTTAGTGTATGACGATTACAACATTTTACACGATGCCCTGATTTTGATTGTTTGGTTGTGCCATTCGGGCTAATTAGTGAGTCAACATATTTTGTTGATTTCTCGGATCGTGTTATGAGATATCATTTGGAAGAACTGCACTTATGCAATTTGATTTTTTTTTCATTTTACTATGAACGGAAAGGAAACACAAGTCAAGGGTCGATGGTGTTTTAGGTGTTGAGAAAACATCATAAGTTGGAGCTTCACTCATCATTGAGAAAATTGGAGTGCTTGGGTCACGTCGTCTCTAGCAAGATGTCGCTATGAGTCCTACGAGAGTTTCAAATGTTTGGAAATTGAAGTTGGCACATGCATGTGTCGATTTCTTATTATGAGCAAGAACGAAAAGGCTGATAGTACTCACTTGGTTGTGTGGATGGTTTAAGTGCAGTTTGTTTCTAAAATGGAAGGTCACCATGTTTTAATCGATAACGAAAACCACACGAGAAGGAATATTCGAACCCGATTCAGAGTCGATGGCGATCAAGTTCGCTTTGGTGAGTCGTGGCACTATTTATTAAAAAGAGGGTTAGAGTCATTAGTGATGTCGCATCACTGAGATTTCTCTTCTCTAAGAAGTATCTCAACCTTCACTAACAGTAATAATTGGAATTCTTGGCCTCCCACAAGTATGAATTTTCCTATACATATAGGAAACGCAGTAATTTGTATGTGAACAGTTAGAGATATACCAGTTCAGAAGCGATATTCCTTTCGTGAACATCGTTTTTGTTTATTACTATAATGATTCCATAATTTGAGGTGAAGCAGTAGGGACTTGAGTAAGTTGTTTGGTTCCTATTGAAGAGCCTTTTTTGTTTTTAGCATCGTTTGGAAGAGGTAGGTTGCGCATTCATTTCATGATGAATGCGATGTCAGCTAGCAATAGCTGAATTGAGTGAATCGAATAGCTTTCAATAAATATTTGAGATTCTTACATGGATGTGGGAATAATTGTCGATAGTTTTGATTGATAGGATGCCACACAAATTGGGAATAGTATGATAGTACTTGCGTCATACTTGATTCGCCGATGAGAGATGCTAGATTAATATTCTTGATTTTTGAAATGACAACCAAGATGTCCAGTCATATATGGATTGAATTTAATATTTGGTGTATCTTATGAGTTAGATTTGTATCCTGCATGCTAGGATAGGTACGGATGTTATTGTTTTTAACACTACTATTGTTTTGCTTATACATATTTGATTGATGCTAGTTAAATGTCTATTTTATTTATATGATTGTTAGGCATGCGGGATTATTATATTACTGTACAATCCTTTTATTCATGATAAAAGATCATACATGACTTAACATGATTATGTTAGATAAATTATATTTATTTTACATTCTTATGTTAGGTAAATTTTATTTATTTAACATGCTTATTTCCCTTGTTGCTATTTCTACTATTACGCCTAACCTTTTTGAGTACATTCATAGGCACACAGAAGAAAGATTTAATTGTTTAGATGCTAATTCACTTTTACTTACATCTAAATGCTCAGCTTGCTTAAAAGGAGGTAAGCAATACATGTAGATTTTGGGTTTTTTTTTTCATTTGATGCATTTTGGTGATTTTATTCCCCATGTATGGATAGCCACTTTTGGGCTTTTGTTTTCTTTTGTTGAGATAAGCCTTTTATGGCGAGTTGTGGTTTTTTCGGATAGAGATGTACAAAGGAGGTGCTACCGAGTTTTTTTTGTTAATTTTGTCAAATTTGGAAAGAAATTCAATATGCAGTGTTAGATTGAATTATCTTCCAAATTAGTAAATTGTTACTTTTTCCATCATTAAATTTTTTAAAAACAAGTGTAAAACTTACGTATTTGATTAGGCTACATCGATCCCGCATTTGGTTTTGGTTGCACTTAGGAATGGAAATATTGGATCCATGCCGAATTCTAGGTCTATTTCCTTCGTTATAGTCACTCCAATGGTTGTTGTTAAGAGCGATAAGTGACGATTTCCTTTGTATTGTCACTTGTTGACAGTATTGAATTATATGGTTTTTTCTTGAGGATTTTTGGGGAAGAAGTTCTTTAAGGATGGAAGAATGTAATAATTTGTATTTTAATGATTATATATTTAAACAATTTATTTAAACATTGATCGTTAATTACTCGATCGATGGTGCCAAGACAAAAAATTTCACAAACGATCGAATCAGGACTTAGGACTAGTTCCATTGAGTTCGGGATGTTCGTTACGTGAGGGGTAAGTATATGGATCATTATATTTCAATTTCAGACCATTGAAGGTATAACGATCTTGATATATGCGTAAACACTCGTTCTAGGAGCACAATATCGGATTACGTCAAAATTATATTTTAGGAATCATAGTAGTGAGTTGTTACAATAGTAATTGGATGTACCATATAGTCGTGCATAAATAAAACGCATGTCAATTTATGAGAGAAATTGACATCGTATAATTCGAGTTTTAAAGGCTAACTTTCACATATGATCGATTTAAATCTAGATATTAGTCTCATTATTTTTAAAAGGTGATTTATATAGATGACAACACACAGCATATATCAATTGCAGATATCGATTTTTTGGGTTATTAGAGAATAAAATAATAATAAATGAATTATCCAAAAGCCTAAATGCTGATTGGACCGTTATTATTCATCACCCCCTCCTTTCCTCTCACTATTCCATTCATTTTATTTACAGAGCATGGCCACCACATATTTTAGGCAATCAAAATCAAACAACCTACTCCACCAAAAATCGTGCTGCAAATCTTCATGCAGCCATGTGCTTAGAATATGGTACAACACTGCTGGGTCGGGTGTGTTTGTCAAATGCCGTGAACTAGGGTTCAATGGTGAGCGAGATAAATTCCATAAGGGATGAAACAGAGGGCACCACTAATCTACTCTTCGAAAGACGCTTGTTTTCATATCCTCGGCTTTTGGTCTGAACCCACATGCTCAAGTGCGACTTTAGTAGCCATATGTGACCCCTATATGTCGTGTTTCACTGGTGGCGACTGAGCTTCCCCTTTATGGCGTCATGATGAAGATTTTGTGACTACAAACATTTTAGCGAAGACAACAACGAATTCGGTGGAGAGATAAAGGAGAAATTGTGGGTTGATCATTGTAATATTGGGCTTCTTGTACATCAAAATGGCACGTAAGTGTACAAGCTTTGGAGAAGGAGGATTATTTATTTTAGGTAATTATCATTTGTTAATTATAGTTTATATTATTTTTTTGCACAGCCGATGAAGTTGAGTGGACCCCTACCACTTTTTTGATATGCTAAGATGATTACAAGGCAACAAACAAAGAAAAGAACTAAAAAGAAGACAGAGCTAATAAGTATATCAACTACTGTGCTAAGGAGACAAGAGCAGATATATATACAACAAAATAAAGCTAAATAAGTAGCTCAAAAATCCCCGGATCATAAGAAAATTTGAGGAATTTCAATCCATTTCTGATGTCACTCCATAGTAGATGCTTCCATTGCATATAATTCATTGAGTATGCATTGTTAAAAATACAAGTATTACGCTGCCTCCATATGCTTTGCATTAATTCCTTGAGTAAGAAGTTGAGGAGTCTCGGCCTAGGTCTTCTAACACCAGCTTTCATTTTAAAGAATCTCCACTATTCAGTACTCGTCGTTGGAAAGTTATTGTGACCAATTTGCATTAGCACTTTAGAACAAAGCTGCTGTACCACTCTACATTCGAAAAAAAGATGTTGAAGATCCTCATTAGCAGCTCCACAAAGAGAACACACCGTTTGAATGTCCATGCCAGTGCCAGCTAGTTTTTCCTTCGTTAAGATTGCATGATTAATCACCTTCCAAAAGTGCATATTTTCTTTTGCGCTGTTGTCCCTCTTCCATACCCTTTTGTATCAGCTGCAGTTAAGATATGATGTAGCATCTGATAAAACAAAATACATAGATTTAATATTGAAACTCTCACCTTGCCCCTTCCACATTGTTGTGAGTTGAGAGACAGGTTGGCTGTTGATTGCATCAATACGATTCCACAGCAGTTGCATATTACGAATTGTGGTATCAAGCATTCATAGCTTATTGTGCACAAGAAAATCACCCACGAAGCTATCGTACTGAACATCAGAGCCTTGTTTCTCAAGATATGTCATATTGTCATTAATAATAAAACCATGGTCAAGCCATGGGTCATCCCAAAATTTGATTCGATCATAAGCAGCAAACCCATATTTGAAGTGAGCGAGTATCTTATTTTTCATCTTGTTGATACACTTCCAGGTCCCACTAAATCCTTGAAGTGTTCTTAATGACCAAAGACTTTGATCTTTAAGGACATGTATCAAGGGCCAGCGAACCCAAAGACTAAATTTCTTGTTTAGAATATCGTCGATGTGCTTGGCAATAGCAGGAGTGTTCCAGATTTTAGTGTTAACTGTGCCAAGCCCGCCTTTATTAATCGATCTTGTGAGTTTATCATACGATATTGGCGCAAGAAACTTGGCATGAATATTTCCTTTCCAAAGGAATTTCAAGCACGCAGATCCTATCATATTATGGAGCTTGTTAGGAAGTAAATATGTGCGAGACCAGAAAACTTGCATTGAGATTATTACAAATTTGATCAGTGTTAAAATACCAACTTGACTGAGAAAGCTGATAGACCAACAATTCAATTTATTAGTAATTATATCAAATGTGGAAGGCACTGAAGAGTGGTAATTCTTGAAGTTTCCATTGGAAAACCAAGATAGGATAATGTCGATTCACTACAGGTTAAACCAATGTATTCCTATATGTTTTTCTTACATGCTTGACTAACTCCAGCAAGCATGATGTTTGATTTCTCATAGTTAATTTTTAATTCTGTAAGCATGTGGAATTTATGAAGTGTTGACATTATATGGGTTAAAGTTTTATTATTTGGATTGCAGAAAACAATCAAGTCATCGGCAAACATAAGAGAAGTAATGCATGGATCAATACATTTAGGATGTAAATCAAAAAGATCAGAAGCAACCAATTTATCTAACATTCTACTTAACATCTCCATAACCGTGATAAATAAATATGAAGAGATAGGGCCACCTTGCCTGATTCATTATTTTCTCTCAAAAAGCCTACAGGAGAGCCATTAACATTGATAGAGAAATGAGTTGAACTAACACAAGAGTGCACCCAAGTCGTAAAACATGCAGGAAAGTTCATATAGCTAAGTATTCTAATAATATAAGACCATTGAATGGTGTCAATAGCTTTCCTGATATCAAGTTTAATCATAGCTCTAAGGGAAATATTTTGTGTGTTATAACCTTTGATTAGTTTTTGAGCTAAGAGAACATTGTCTAGAATATTTCTATTAGGAAAAAAAGCAGACCGATTTGCAGATATGAGAGTTGGAAAAACATTTTTGAGTCTACTAGCAATAATTTTGGAGATGCATTTGTAAATTGTATTGCAGCATGAAATTGGTCTGAATGCATTCATAGTATTAGCATTCTTCATTTTTGGGATAAGAGCTATTACAACATTATTAAAAGAATGAAACATATGTCCCTTTTTAAAAAACTATTTGACATCATCGCACACATCAGTGCTAACAATATTCCAACATGTTATGTAGAAAAAACATTCGGTCCATCATGACCACCACATGAGTGTTTATTGAATGAAAACATAGCAAGTTTAATCTCATCATCTGTTATAGTATTACATAAGTAATCATTTACATCAGTGCTCAGCTTTGGTAATATCATTAATTTGTGGAACAAAGTTATCACTATTACCAAAAAGATCAGCAAAATACTCAATAAAGGCATTCTGTATTGAAATTTAGCATGTGTGTACATGCCCTTGGAAATCAGTATGGTATGAATTGTTTCTCTAACTTGCTTTGGCTTGAGAGTTGCGTAAAAGTATGCAGAGTTCCTATCACTGTCTTCGAACCATTTGATCCTTGATTTCTGCTTTCTCATCATGGGTTCCATGATCTAAGCTTCTTTATGCTAACAAGAGATGTCATGTTCTATTGTTGGGAGAGAAGAGTTGAGTGGACCACATGGCATGTTGGACTGGATTTGCTCAAGTTGTCGCTCAAGTGCATGGGACTTCAAGCTACTACTTCCAAAAAAATTAGCAGTCCAAACTTTTAAATCATTCTTTAGGGCCTTGTGCTTTTTGTAAAGTTTAAACATATGGTTACTGTGACTTGTGACTTCCCATGCTTTTCTAACAATGTCATGAAAGTCATGTTGTTTTTTCCAAATATCAAAAAAATTAAAAGCTAGCTTTCTCTTAGTAGTCTGCTCATTCAACTGTATAATTTGAGGCGAATGATCAGAGAGAACTGACATAGCGATCTCATAAGCTAAACAAGGCCAAAAGTTAAGCGCAACAGAATTACTAAAGGAGTGATCTTTTTTTGTAAAGCTGTGTATGCCATTCCTATTACAATTATTCCAGGAGAATTCTGGTCCATGAGTGTTAATTTCTATAAGTTTAGAGTTCATAATTGCCATATTAATGTGACTTATTTCAGAAAGAGAAACAGAGGAACCACCTACTATATCATTTAATTTGAGAGGGGAATTGAAATCCACGCAAACTAACCAAGGATCAAGGACCTGTTTCAAAGTTGGCATAACTTGAAAAAGATTTTCTCTAGCTGCAGAAGTATTATGCGCATACACGAATGTAGTGTAATACATAGTTGAAGTGGGTATGTGCAAATTTTGGCAATGTAAAAATTGACTAGAAGATCCAATTTTGTTAAATTGGTGAATTGATGGGTCATACATAACTAAAATTCTACCATAACTAACATCCTCTAAGTTTTGTAACATATGCCAATTAGAGTTTACATACCTGGTGGCTCTGATAGAAAGCTCTTCATTAAGTTTTGTTTCCAGCAATGCTAAAGCTGACAGGTTGTATTTCATAATTAAAACTTTGCATTTGTCAAGCTTTGTTTGCGTGTGGTCCCCTCTAATATTCCATATGCATAGGTTATGTATCTTTATTAAACTCAAGATGTTTTTCTGAGCTCCTTGTCATAGATATGGTCTTCACCTTGTTCGCTTCAGCATCACATAGAGCACCAGCTACCAGAGGAGTGTTGCATTTGACGTCTTTAGTGTTCTGGGTTTTAGTGTTACTTTTGTCAATTACAAATAGATATGACTCAGTTGCTTCTTTGAACCCTGGTGGTGGAGGAATTGAAATGCAAATGTTCACATCTTGTTTTTCAATATAATTGTTCACAGCTTCACTTTCTTTGCTAGATGATATGTCTTTGCCTTGCAGTTTTTGACTTCCTGTTTCTTCTTCATGGTTGTCCTTAAAGGTGCAAACATTAGTGATGGTCAGTTGAAGCATGATGTTCAGATTGCCAAGCTCAAAATTTGTATCACTGAAAACATATGCTCCATCATTGGTATTTGAAACTCAAGGAACAGACAAGATGCTTGGAGAAACTGGATTGTTTATTTCCTCAGTTTCTTTGATTATCACTTTTTCTTTTCCTTGTGTGTCCTCACTTGTCGTAGATGTTGTCTTTGAAGATGGTAACTGCTGACAAACAATTGGATCTATTACTTTATGAGTAACATTAGATGTAGCATCATCTTACTTGATACCATTGTAGTTGTGGCTTTTCTTTGTGAGCAGAGGGTCTTCACGGATGACATTGGTTTTTTTGTTATGAAGAAGGCTTGTCTGCATGTTGGATTTGAGTGATCACGTGCGCATGCTTCTTTTGTGTATGAGACTACTGACTAGTGTTTTCCATATTTTCATTAGCTATAACAGTTTCATTGATTGATCCAGAACCATCTAAATTAAGAAGAGTGTGGAAGATGTTCTTTGTCTTTTGAGGATCGTCACTGATGATTTTATTTGGCAAGGCTTCAGGCGCATGCTTCTTTTGAGTGCTTTTATCAATTATTTCTCCTTTCTTTGGCATGTAGTCTGCCAAACTACATTCTTTCCTTTTATAAAGAGGTCTTTGGGGTGTAAATGGTTTGACATTATGATGAACTCTTTGAGTTTTAAAGGCTACCTTGATTTTATTCCTTTCTATCTTATGCTATGTTGAATCTTTCTTCACTTGGTCTCTTTTCTCTTGGTTATTGTCCTTTTTGTACACTGGTAGTTGAACAAATGTATTAGCTTGTTCTTTGCCCCTATTCAGACCAGTTTTATTTGCTTGTTCTGTAGACTTGTTCTGTTATTCTTTGTGGTTATTTACTTGAGTATTTTCCATGTGCTTGTTTGCATCACAATTTTCATATTACGTCCAAAAACATAATAATTGGTGCATAAAAGAAGTTTCCATAAGTAAGTAACTTTGACTCTCTGTGACCCCCCATCAGGTATTGTTACCAAGAAATCATCAACAAGTATTTTATCGTGTTTATTTCAATCAAGCATTTGGCATAATGCAATCTTTCATGCCTTTCAGTTGTTTCGTTTAAACAAATCAATTTACCAAGCCTACAGGCTAGCCAGTTAATACTAGTGTGTGACCATGTAAAAAGTGGATATTAGAAAAATGACTCAAACTGGGATTGATTTAATACTGCCACACACATTTCTAACATTGGGATTATATGACTTAATGATGAAAAGTTTACTTTGCATGAGCGCTTTTTCTTTATCTTCTTCACAAACAAAGTGGAATATGAACATCACTCCATCAGAATTGATTTTCATGTCTCCTTTAGGATTCCAAATAGATCTACATTTCTGAACCACTACTGTGTAGGGTAGTGTCTTGTCAAGGACGAAGCCAACAAGTGTGTCTTTCCAAACAGTTGTACCAGCATCAACAACTGAAGTGATGTGTTTCATTGCACCTACAAAGAAGGTAGGTTGCATATCAATGGGTTTGCACTTTCCGACGTTGCGAGGAAAACGCTAAATCAAGGAAGTCCAAGCACATTGATTATTCGCTTGAGAGTTTACTTGAGACGTGTTCATTGCTTTTCTTGTTGGATTTTCATGTGACAAGCTCGATGGATTATCAGCAGCAGGACGATTGATAGCGGTAAGCACTGGTGGGAGGTTGCTGGTAGGTGGCGTAGGTTCTGGAGGTGCTGGTGGTAAGTCGATTTGAGGTGGAGGGTCAAAGGGCAGATCGATTTGATGGCTTGAAGAGAGGAGAAGATTTTGAGGAGAAAGGTTTAGGTCTGCAATTAAATCGACCGTTGAGGATTAATTTAATTATTTAAATAATGCTAAAACTTATATCACATATATCTTTTGCTTACAAGGTTGGATGTGGACGTCGTTGCTTCCGTTAGACTCGTATTGATGAGGTCGATGTTATCAAGTACATTTAGGACGATTTGAATGACGTGAGTGATATTATCTCTCACTGAACCATGTTTATTCATATAGCATAAACTGGACGTTATAAACTGATTTATAATTACAAAACATAATATTTATGATAGTGAACCTAGTAAATAATAAATAAATAGATTAAATTGTGATTTAAGTTGATTGTCACATTTTTATCTGTTCGTGCACTAGTGCGTGTTATTTACCCATTTACGCGCTATTTTGACCATACTGTTAGATCAAGATTATTTGGATACTTATTCCACTTTGATTGCTATTGATACAAATTATTTAATCTATTACTGATATTATGAATGTTTTATGCTAGTTTAGATATTTTATGACTATTGGTTGCATGGTTGAATTATTTGCTCAGTTTACATAAAACACCGATCGTAGGCAATTTAGGATTAGGAAATATCGTTCGATGGAGTTTTGGATGATTATTGATCAAATGCACACATCGGTGTATGTTGATTTAATGCACAAGGATGTCAAACTCGAACGAATGAGATAAATTCATGATGGAGCTTCACACCGCTTGGTTGGATCTGATAACTCAGCAGCATTGGAGCTTGGCGATGGATTTGAAGAAGGAGCAACACTATTGCTTGATAGCCGATCTGAAGATGGTGGACGGACTTGATGATGAGCTGGACATTGCAACGAATGCCGAACGTTTTCCTTAGATGATTATTTAACCAATTTTGGTTAAATACGGGATCTGGGCAGCAGTTAACGATTACTATAGGGTGGTCGATATCGACTGCCATTATTATTGGCCATTTGGTCAATTTAACATGGACTGTGATTTCGAAGAGCCGAATGTGTTGGTTTGATAGACAGTTGTTATGATGTAATGGTTTTTCGACAGTGGTTCATTCTCCGATAATAGTGATTCTATGATGGGAAGTGAAGCAGCGACTTCAACAAAGGATAGAGATACTCTATGATGCAAAGTAGTGATGATGGATAAAGAGGGAGAAACAAAAGAGGATAAATGGTAGTAGTCCCCGGTTAGATTCTATTGCGGATTGCATACGCAAAGAGGTCATCGATACACAGGTTCAACAAGTACTCGAAAATAAGGGATAGTGAGTGTGTGATTCATTTGGACTAGTGCGGGCCCTTTTCCCTTAGTGGAGGTAGATTATTTCCAAATTTTGTGGAAACCATGACACACACGTGGACTAGTCTCGGGTCTTTATCTTGGGTTTTACCATTTGGTGTAACTTAGTTTCTAGTTGACTGAGTGGCATGGGTTCGAGTACCAAGGAACAAGAGTGTTATTGTATGTTCAACACATTCAGTGGGTGAATGTGAGGATGGATTCTATGGATGTTTATTTATTTATCATCATTGTTATTAGGACATTTATCACACCCTATTTATATGATGTTTATCACAGTATTGCACGTGTCAATTGTCATGTGCTAACTCTGTGGATGTCGGAGCATGATAGGTATGTTTTTTCATATATTCTGTGTCGTATTTACTACAGTACTTTTGAGATTGGTTTATCGCTCACTCCAGGCTATTGTCTGGGCCATGATTTTATTTCCCTCTTATTACCTTAGGTGCCCATCGACAATGCTGGTGAGCAGGCCAGGTTATAGGTGCAGGTATTATTAGAGTTGCGCAGGTGGATTAGCAGGTAGAGGCATCTTATTTACACTTATATCCTTATTTTTTGTTCCGCTGTGTGACACTTTGGAGCCTTGACAGTGTTATGTATTCTTATTTGAGACAATTTATCAACTTGGTTTACTTGTCTCTTGTATAAACTTTATTATCATTATGTATAACCGTATGAGCCTGTAAACTTTGATTATACGTTTTATTTAGTTGTTACTGTCTCACCTGTTTTATATTTATGATTGATTGTTATATGTTATATGATGCGCTGTGAGATATATGATAGGTTATATAATTGGGTTTTCTGTTCTCTTCTTTCTCTTCTATTTCCTTCCTTTCTTTCCCTTTTCTCTCATATTTCCTTCCTTTCTTTACCTTTTCTCTTCTTTTCTACTATTTATTTCTCCCGATGATTTCTTTATATGGATCCGGTGCTTATACGGCGCAATTTTTATATAAGCACCAGTGGTGTATAATGGATCGTTACAACGCCACTTCGTATCGTGGATAGAGATATGAATCGGTTAAGGAAAAAATCGGTCAGTCTAGTCAAAGTGCAGTGAAGTGTTGATAATTGAGATTGTACGTGGGAGATGGAGGAGAGAATGTGTGCTTTGAATCCGAAATCATTTTCTCCGAGTATTATTCATTTGAATGTGTATTATCTTATCTATCTGCTTATTTCTGTTCTCTTATCTTGTTACTTTTCGGGGATGAAAAGTTTTGAGTGAGGGAAAGTGCAACGAGCGAATTCGAGCGATTATAAATTTAAACTGAATTTTGAAACTTGAATTTAAGTAATTATTTTCGAATTATTAAGCGTTAGAATTTTCCAAATCTGTTGAAATACAAACTTTTCTGAAAAAGTCAATTTTGGTTACAATTAGTCAAAATTTAAATCTAAGTTGAAAATTTAAAAATTCAAAAATTTCTTTTTTTTTAATGATTCTACATTAAATTCTATGTAGTCTAATATTTTTCTTTCATCGAATTTCGATTCCTTTTTCCTAAAATACCTGTTTTACAGTACAAAAAAGTACAAAACGGACAGCGTTTGTTTTGTGTATCTCGACTCGTATCTCATCCATGTTTTGAGTATATGTACTAGTATTTGTATAAATATGAATTTAATTGATATATCATTTCAAAAGAAGAAAAATATATTTAATTTATATATTTATATTTTAACACTTGTTAATTTCTTTTGTTTATTGGACACTTATTGAGATTTCTTCTACTGAATTAACACTTGTTGTTCAAGTGTATACCTGTTGATTTTCTTCTGAAACCTACAGAGAAAGAAAAACTGGTTTTTATTCTCTCCTTCATTATTTTCTGAATCTTCTCCTAATATATGAAATCTTTATCCTCTTCTCTATAAAATTTCAAAAAATAAATAACAAAAACTTTATAAAATCAAAAACTATTTTATCTCCTCCCTCTCCCTTATTTTTTCAGTTTAACTTCCCCTTCCACCTGAGTTTTTGCCATCACCATTCCTACCTAGAACTTCATTGTTGTCTAAACCTAGATTGTCGTTCCAAGTTCACCAGAGAAGCTCCTCCAACCTGCTACGCCTGTGAACCACTCGGCCGCCATTCCCTTCTCCTCAAATCCTAATCCATAAACAAAACTGACCCTTCACATAACCAGCGCTAACACTCATCCTTCTTTTATATGTCAGCCACCACCATAACCTCCAAACATGCTTTAGATGCCTCCCCTTTGACATCTTTCTCCTATTTTCAACCCACTCCCTCTTCCTTTTCTCTCGGTCGATCACCTGTTCCTCAGCTAACTCCACCACCAAACACCTTCCCAACCTGACATATTTTCTACCACCTCGCCGGCATCCTCTACAATGCCCTAACAAGCCTTGGCTCACCAATAACTCCCCATGTCAAAACAAAAGGCAACCTTTCCTCTTTTTTCTTCTTACTTCCAAGTTTTTGTGCCACCTTGCACCACCTGAGATTGCCATAGGCCTACGCCACACATCAGAACCTACTCTGATGCCTAACCCTTGCCTGGCTGAGCCAGTTAGCTTTAGGTCGAAACACATTTGGCAATTTTGCTGAAAATTGTGCCATTCATAATTTAGAAAATAAATAAAGGGAGTGCATTGTGTTTGGTTTGTTCCCTGTGGCTTTTTGATCTTGTCATGTCGAGCTGATCTTGATCTTCCAAGGAGTTGTGGTGCATCAAGATCGTTGAGTTGATTTTTGTTTGTCAATGCTTGGTGTATCATGTCCATGTCAGTTTTCATGTCCGTGTTGTCTCCTTTTCGATAGCAATAAAAGGCGATAGATTTCTCACTCATGAATAATAACATTGCTAAGTAAATTGACACTTTTTAAATTGACACATGTAGTGTCCAGATTCCCCTAAAAATTCACGTTTATCTATGATGGAAATTGTGCACACGTGAAACGCACACTTGTGACATATATGATACAAAACCTACGCAAGAGATATCTTACTATTATGACATATTCTGATTCATGTGCAATATCTATAATGTTTTATTTATTTTGTTATCGCACTACAAGTTCCTTGTAGATTAGGAAAATTATTATAGGTTAAAATTATATATACCCAAAAAACTATATAGATTTAGGAATCGAAACTAAATTCAGTGAGATAAGATTGAAATAATATATACTGGGAATTTGAATTAATGTGGATTGAAATGATATATATTTGTATCACTTGACCGTAGGTAGAAATCCATATATGGATAGCGTGGTTGAGTTTGAAGTGTTTTGATATATAAATTATTTTTAAAGAATTTTGTTCAAATATATTTTACTTAATAAAGGTTTCGAAATGAAGTTTTTATATTTATATATTTTTAAGAAATTAAATTTTATAAGTTAATATAAAGATTTTAAAATAAAATTTAATTTTAAGTTTAACTTAAGATTATTTAGTTTTAAAAGTAAATTTTAAGTAATTTGATATAGAGTGAATACTTAATAAAATAAAATAGTAATTTGATATAGAATATATTGTGGTGGCAGAAAATGACATATTAGAAACTCTTTCTAATAGCGGCATCTTCTTCCTCGATTCCCTCTCTTGCCTCGTCCTCTTCCTCTCTTTCCTTATCGTCTTTTCCTTCCCTCCCTATTCGTCCAAAACCCCCTAACCCTCCTCCTCCGTCCTTGGTATCCTATGTTGTGGGTTCGGCTCTGTTGACAAACTCTTTGTCAGGTAATCTTGTTTCTTCTACTTCATCTCATGGTCAATTAGGTGATTCTTTGATTTCTTCTGTGAATAATCCTGTTATTCAGTTTTCTAATCTGAATAACACTACACCATAATGGTCATTTGGTAACCCTTTTTTTTTCCAATCGTCAATACTTATTTGTGTTGCCGTGTAATAACAAAAATAAGCGTTGCAATGTTCAAAAAGAGTTACCAAAAATACATTATTTCAATTTTTTTATTACCAACACTTATTTGTGTTGTTAAGGTTGATTTGTTGGGGGTAAAAAAGTAAACTTACACTGCTAAACCTATTTCCCATTTCTCCATCGTTGCCCAACGCTTTTGCTAGAATCGGCCGCCAAAATCAGAAATCTCAAATCCACAATTTCAGAACGAGGGAAAAAAAATAACTCGAATCCAAATCCAAGAAGTCCAGCATGGGCGGAAATTAAAAAACTATTTTAGGGTTCGATTTGTGCTCGCTTTCAATTTTAGGGTTCGATTTGTGCTCGCTTTCAACTGGAATTCATCACATTCAGTCACTTCAGGTGAATTTTGCTCCATTTGTGCTTTTGTCGATTTGGATATACATGAGTTAAGTATCTCTACACCCTAATTTCTAGATTTAAATCTGCACAAAAGCTTAAACATATGCAACTAGTTGTAAATCTGAGACTAGGTTTGACATTGAATTATAATTGAAACTGGTATATGTGGTTGCTGATGAATTCAATTATAGGGGTAGATACTTTCCAGAAAAGCGAAAGAAATGATCGCAGTTCATTGTTTCCAGACTTTGTCGATATTTCAATGCCAACGTTGTATACTCACATACATAACTAAACTTTTAGTGAAGCATGCTAACAAAATTTAATTGTTCTTCCATTTTTTTTGTTTATTAAGAGGATTGGCTGACTTGAAATATTAACTGAAGTTAGTCTTCAATTTTCCGCTAGTTATTACTTGAGATGAGAACATGCATCTCCTGTTTTACATATTCCCATTTGTCTAACAAGTTAAATAACACTTGCGGATTAAAATGATTTGATATTATCGAACATTTTGGTCATATAAAATAATTATCATACAAATGAGTTGGCACATTAGAGAATAAATTCGAGGTCTTATATACTGTGGCACATGTATATTCACATAATGAATAAATGTAAATAAACAAATTTGACTTCTTTTGTAAGTATTAAAGAAAATATTTATCACATGCATAGTTGAATGAGGTTCCCTGGTTGACATTCGAAAAAATTGGCACAATACTGAGAAGGCATGTATAACTTGTATACAAGGCGGCTCACACAAATTCATTTTTTTCCTTATTAGTGGTTTTACTATCAAATATAGTTACTTTATAATAACACTTGTTACAATACAATTTCATTTTTTTCCTTATTAGTGGTTTTACTATTAAATATAGTTTGGGGCATGTATTATTATTATGGCAATAATAAAATTTGTTATAGGCATGTAGTTTTTCTGGCCACAACACAAGTTTATTATACTCTGGTTTGCAGTTTATTTAATACTTACAAAAATTGGCACATGTATGAATTGGCACATGTATGAATTGGCACATGTATATTCACATTATAAAACTGAGCCTATAGCGCTTAGTTTTGCTGAAAGCTCAGAAAAACTGAGCCCATGGCTCAGTTTTGCTGAGCCGTAAGGCTCAGAAAAACTGAGCATATAGCGCTCAATTTTTCCGAGCTTATCGGCTCAGAAAAACTAAGCCTATAGCGCTCAGTTTTGCTGAGCCATAAGCTCAGAAAAACTGAGCCTATAGCGCTCAGTTTTGCTGAGCCATAAGCTCAAAAAAACTGAGCATTATGTCTCAGCAAAACTGATCCTATGGCTCAGTTTTGCTGAGCCATAAGGCTCAGAAAAACTGAGCCAATAGCGCTCAGAAAAACTAAGTCTATGGCTCAGGTTCACTGAGCCTATGTCTCGGCTTTTTCGAGCATTTACGGCTCAGAAAAACTAAGCCTATAGCGCTCAGTTTTTCCGAGCTTATCGGCTCAGGAAAACTGAGCCTATAGCGCTCAGAAAAACTGAGCCAATGGCTCAATTTTTCCGAGCCGTAAGGCTCGGAAAAACTGAGCCATAGACTCAGTTTTTCCGAGCCGTAAAGGCTCAGCAAAACTGAGCCATAGGCTCAGTTTTGCTGAGCCTACGGCTTGGAAAAACTGAGCCTATAGAACTCAGTTTTTCCGAGCTTATCGGCTCAGAAAAACTGAGCCTATAGGCTCAGTTTTGCTAAGCCTTATGGCTCGGAAAAACTGAGCCATAGGCTCAGTTTTTCTGAGCCGTAAAGGCTCGGAAAAACTGAGCCATAGGCTCGGTTTATCTGAGCCGTAAGGCTCAGAAAAACTGAGCTATAGCGCTCAGTTTTTCCGATCTTATCGGCTAAGAAAAACTGAAACAATAGCGCTCAGTTTTGCTGAGCCATAAGCTCAGAAAGACTGAGCCTATGGCTCAGGTTAACTGAGGCGTAAGGCTCAGTTTTGCTGAGCCTTATGGCTCAGAAAAACTGAGTCGTAGCCGTTTGGTATTATTTAATCACTCCGAAATTTTCTGTTGTGCGAGATGCAAATTCATGTTTTTCTGTTTTTAACCAGAAACTGAAATTTTCAATTTAATGTGATATTTATTAAATGCAGGCACTTCTAGAGGCAGCTGAAGAAAAGAAAAAATTAGATGGTAGTTCTAATGGTGCAGTAGATCAACTTGATAATGATCCAATTGCAGAAGTTTTTGGTTCCGACAGGAAGAAAAATTATTGTCGAACAATTAGTTCTACTTCTTTTATAAAACAAGTAAAGGTGGCTCGAGCTATAAAAGATGTAACTGATAAAAAACAAGCCATGGATTTGTCCGTTTGGAAATCGGAGATAGAAAGGCAAGTAGCTACTCAAGTTAGTAACGCCATCAATTCAATTACTTCAACTTTTATGAAATTTATACCTAATTTGCAAGAAAAACTTGTTGCAAGTCCCTCCACTCCTCGTACAGAAGGTGCTTCTAATTTAGGTGTAACACCCCACCTCCGCCAGGGTGGCTCTTGCAAGCAACTCTGACTTTGGTGGGGCGTTTTAAAACAAGGTAAACATGCATAATGATATAACAAGGCAGGACATGACATATATATATAAATAAACAGAGTAAGTAGATAGATATAACAGCGGAAGAATTTTAAACCATTTCAAAAACAAGTCTGCTACATCATATTGTCAATTTCCCAAATAAACAAGTCTAGTACATAAAATAACATCATCTGGAACTGAAAAGGAAAACATAAAAGTAGCTATCCCAAAAGTGGAAAAAACATAGCGAGCTCAAGTCCAAAGCATACATGAGCTATCCAAGAAAGCAGCTAAGATCCAAGCTAGGCTCCTGTATTCCCTCTCTGAGAACCTGGGGGGGGGAACGGAAGAAAAGAGGCGAAAGAAAACAGGTCAGTCAAAAAGACTGAGTAAGCCCTGCTACGATCAGTCTATAAACTAATAAAGTTAACAACATGATGGAAACTGAGATGATCATAGATAACAACATACTGGCATGATGAATTAACTACAAGATAGATAGAGGTGTCATCGCATAAACAAGGTTAAGTTCTGCACCACGGTGTACTAGCAAACCAACATAACAGGTATTGATCCCTTGGCCCAAGCTTTGATCCAATAACATGAAGTGACCTTAATATAAGGTCCAACCAAACAGTCTAGTCGATCGGCTCCCTATAAGCCTAACACGTCAAGTGTTGGTGTCCATACGGCCCATATATGGATGTAGTCAGACTGTGCTGGGTCCACCTTCGGGTGTATCAAGCCCTCGGGTGTCAACCCCAGACACTGAAGCAATAATGCACAGTCTAAACCTACTGGTACCCGTGCCTCGAGTTTGTCCAATACCGGATTACGTGCACGTCCGTAGCCCACCTGGACCCGCACCGCTGTACCACTCAGCCGTCGCTTTGGTCGCTTACATCAGTCCAGTAATCGTGCCCCGCCCTAGCCTAGCCTCTAGGGTTGTGATGATACCAAACTGGGATTACTGCCGGAACAGACCACGTTGCTAGGGTTTCCTAAGAGGGTTAAGTGCAATTTAACCCTTCACTAATCATGGATTAAATTGGTTAAGTGTAACCAACAGTTCACAACTTAACCCCATTTCAATCCCTCAAACCCCCAAATGGATTAAATTGGTTAAGTGTAACCGACAGTTCACAACTTAACCCCATTTCAATCCCTCGAATCCCCAAATTGGTTAAGTATTAGTGGACCCTGACTTAACCCTAATCATGAGGCATTAATTAGTTTAATGCACCTTAACCTCTCACATTAGACTTTGTTGTGGTTACCTAGTTAAGCCGGTGGGTTCCGGGTAGATTTACACCACAACTTGGTCTAACCTCGGGTCTTGGCACCACATGACCAACTTCTCACATTGGGTCCTATTGTTTGTAGCCACTAGTTAAGCCGGTAGCTTCCGGGTAGAATTACGCTACAAACTCAACCCAACCTCGAGTTGGCCACACTTATGTTTTCTAAGTGTCATGTCCACTTTATTTCAAACATAATTACAAGTCAACAAATACTTGGGTAGACCTAACTTAATAGGTAAATTCCCAAGGGGTAGACCTAACTTAATAGGTAAATTCCCAATCTTATATTTTCATGTATTTTAAGTTTACCCAAACCCCCCAACGTCATTCTATCGCTTACATATTCGTAATAACGCATAAGGGATAGGAAGAGGGAACTTGGCATAACATACATGATGAACTCGCATATCACAACAAACATGCATAACACGTTAGACTTGCATAACTTAGCATAGTGAACTTGCATATTACCATAAACATGCATAACATGTTAGACTTGCATAACTTAGCATAGTGAACTTGCATATTACCATAAACATGCATAACATGTTAAACTTGCATAACTTAGCATAGTGAACTTGCATATTACCATAAACATGCATAACATGTTAAACTTGCTTAACATAGCATATGGAACTTGCATAAACATGCATAACTTGTCAAACATGCATAACGTGTCATTGTGAACTTGCATAAGCATGCATAACTTATTAAACATGCATAACATGGCATAGTGAACTTGCATAAACATGCATAACCCAATAAACTTGCAAATCATGGCATAGTGAACTTGCATAAACATGCATAACTCAATAAACTTGCAAATAATGGCATAGTGAACTTGCATAAACATGCATAACTCAATAAACTTGCAAATCATGGCATAGTGAACTTGCATAAACATGCATAACTCAATAAACTTGCAAATCATGGCATAGTGAACTTGCATAAACATGCATAACTCAATAAACTTGCAAATCATGGCATAGTGAACTTGCATAAACATGCATAACTCAATAAACTTGCAAATCATGGCATAGTGAACTTGCATAAACATGCGTAACTCAATAAACTTGCAAAAATCCCAACTTGCATCACATATTAACTTTAGAGTTTCTAAAATGAAGGTAAGAGGGCTTACAAATATTATGAAGACACAAATCTACTAATAAAGATTGAGAAGCCCTTCATGCAAGCATATAAAAACCCAAAACAAAGCTCCAATAAGAAAACTCTTAACAAAAATTCCAAAAACTCTAGCTTAGCCAATAAAGCTTGCAACTTGATGATGTATGCAAGCTAATGATCATTCATACAACTTAGAAATGCTTGTATGAACATCAAAATCTTCATAGGAATGATTTTTGAAGAGGGTGGAGGCTAGGGTTTTTAAGTGGAGGCCATTTGAGAAATCAATTTGCCATAGTTTAGCTACTAGAATGAATAAATTAGGTTTTAGGGTAGGATTAGGGTCTTATTTATAGAAGATTGAAGTGTTTTTAGCCCTAGGATTAACCCTAGGTTAGTTTAGGTACATCAGATTTCGGAAGTCTCCAGAACTAAGCCACACAACCAGACCAAGACCCAAAATGGTGCGCTAGGCAAAACTGCCCGGCCACCCTGTGTCGACAGGGCTGTCGACACCCTCAGACCCCTGTCGACATGCCTGTCGACATGGGGGTCTTGGCGGGAATTTTCCCGCCTGCGCCATTTTGCCCTAATTTCCAACTTGAACTTGAAATTCAAATCTGTTTTTGACATGGAAATTTCTGAAAACTTCTACGGGCCTTAACTGGGTCATACGGACTCCGATTTTCGAAAACTCGGACTCTATTTCGCGTATTTTTCCGAGACGAACGCAATGGCATATCCCGTTTCCCTTGATTCAGATTTTAGAATTAAATTCTGCCTCGATTTATGTTATAACAGGTTATTGAAAATACGGGTTGTTACATTCTCCCCTCCTTAAAGGATTTCGTCCCCGAAATCTTCAAGTTAGGAAGAACGTATCCTACCATCCAATCATCCATCTACTCAAAGCATCATCCACGAGCAATCATTGTCCTTAAAAGATTCTAAATGCTGTATGAACATATGCAAAAGTGAGTGTATATGTACTTATCTAATGCAAAGATCAATGCAAAGTATGTTAGTGAAATGTATCCATATGTATGCAAATCCCTATCATAATGTATAATATCTACATGCATGCTCAATCATACATCCATATGCAACATCCATGTGATGGCATACAAATTTCATCCAAGAATAAGCATAAACACTCATGCACATGCAATATGAGGAGTGTGTGAGCCGATCTAGTGCCTAATGTGTATCATGCATCCACGAGTAACCACTTGCAACCACTTGCAACCATCAAACATAACATGTCTCAAACACATGTTTCATCCAAAGGGTTTCTACCTAAGGTCCTCATGACAAGATAAACACGATAAACTAGATAAACATGGACAGAGAGATATGCTAAAAAGAGATCTTAGAAGATAAGCAAGATGAACTCCTTTTTGGATTACAAGAAATCCATTCAAACTCTGACATATAGTACTAACCGATGAGTCATAACCCCCTTATGGAGTTTACAACAGAAATAAGATCGAGAATGGGACCGAGAGGATATATATACAAAAGACAACTTGCAAGCAAGCTCCACAGGAAAACAAGGATCAAGGATGCACTCTTACAAAGAGATATGATGCGTGTATCTAGTCTTCACTCTTCTTAGTCACGTTTCCTTGAGCTTAACTCCACTGTACTTTGACCGTCTTTTACTTCATGATTTCTTGGCTCCCTAACTCCTATTTCCCAAATTCGAGTTGGAACTCATTTCATTATCGCCTCTCGTCTTCCTTTTCCACTTATTCTTTTTTCTGTATACCTGGCTTAAACATAACTGTAACCTCATGATTTCATGCAAGCTCTCCAAAATTCACTAGTGAATCCCGGATCTCGTCTACTTACTATAAAGTATCCCACGCAGCAGAACTTTTCTTGAAAATACCAATCCACGTTGCCAATTGCCCTTACAAACGTGATTTTCTATAACTCATGCTTAATCGAAATGAACCATCCGCCTATGAGTGATAGGCCATACCTAGATTCAGTTGCCTACCCACGGCTTCCTGTAGGCTATTTCAAAACTGGCCAACTTCTTGAGGGTAAACCGTTGCTAACCATGATGCAGTCCTCTCGCTCCTCACCGGACTGAAATGAGCACCCTTCGTGAGTCTACCTATTATGACCCACCTACCCGTATTCCCTTTCTTTGATCTAGGTAATCTATCCACATAATCTATCGAGATGTTTTCACACTTCCCTTGCGGAACCTCCAATGGAGGTAATGGCCCGCCGGGCTTCTATGACTTGGCCCTAACCTGGTGGCACAACATGCATCCTGAGACCAACTCGGCCACCTCCTCGAGTGATGCGCATCTTCAAGAACCTTCTTTACCAAGTCTTCCACTCGAGGAACACATAATCTCTCATTGCGCCTTAGTCATCACTTGTCATCTATAATATATCTAGCGAGGTGACTTAACATCTCGCCTTGAATCAACTGGTCCATGTTCTTGAATAACTACGGGTCTTCTTCCTATGAAACCCCCTTCTTAATCCAGAAGAGTAAGTCTAAGCTCAGGGAATGCTAACTAACTAGCCAAACGGAGAAAGCTTCTTACTTCAATTGCCCTCCCCAAAGTTTTCCGGTCTTAAACCGCAACCACTTTAGCGGAATCCACCGCTAAGCCTTACTTAGGAACTATGTGCCTAAGAAATCCAACTTCTTTCCTCCAAAGTGACATTTGGAGAACTTGACCTTCAACTGGTGGCTCCCATCACCTCCTTGAGATGTCTAGCATGCTCTTCCTCGTTCTTTTAAGGAGATCAAAATATCGTCTACGACGACCACGACAAAATTGTTCAAGGACTCCCTAAACACCTGACCCATCAAGTTCACGTAATATGCGGGTGCATTAGTCAAACCAAATAGCATGACTAGCCATTCTAAAAAATCCATCTAGAGTCCTAAACGCAGTCTTGTCAATTCCATCCTAAGCCATCCCAAGCTGATGGAATCCGGTAGCTAGATCAAAAGAAAACAGATGCTCCTACAAGCTGATCAAACAAATCATCAATCCTTAGTAACGGTTGTCTATTCTCCTCACGATAATCAACACATAAACGAAGCAAACTGTCCATATTAGTAACGAATACTACTGGAGCACCCTACTCGAAAATGCTTCGTCTCAGGAAGTTCCTCTCAAGCAACTCCTTGACTTGCCTTCTTAACTCTCATCCCGTGAGGTCATGTGCCTAACCGGCCACAAAACTGGCTTGGTATTACCAACCAGATAATGCGGAAAGCTATCCCACGTCTAGGGGTAACCCCTTTACTTCCCCCAAGATATCAGGATATTCTCGGACCACCCTCACAGATTGCAAACTATCGATAGACGAGTTGAGGGATTCAAGATAACATAACATGACGGGACCCATAGGGTTGCTAGAAATTTCTAGGGTATTACCGAGGCGAGTCATGAGCCTCACAACCCTATATACAAAAGCCAAAAATGGCTCCAAAACAGGACAACCATTCCATGTCCAAAACCAACCCATGTCCCCTGAAACCGAGAATATAAACATCCCACGAGAATTCTATACTCAAGATAGAAATTTTCAAGTCCACTCAGACCACAGACAATTGGGCGGAAACCCCAATTGGATTTGAAACACATATGGGATCATCAACTAGGATAGTACTTAGGTGCAAACTTTCAACTGGATCAGATGAAATAAAACTATGCGATGTGCCAGAATCAAACAAAGTACGAACAGGGAAAGTTAGAAAATGTAAACAAGACTTTCAACAGAAACACTACCTCTATCATGAGCTGGAAGAACGGTGTTGAGGGGATGAACTCGCCCTCCAGATAGTCATGCATACTGGGTCTGACCTTGCCCTTGTTTCCTCGGGCAATCCTTGCTGAGATGTCCAGACTCACCACAATGAAAGCATTCGCCCCGCTTTCTCTTCTTCTTCCTACATTCCCTGGATATATGTCCAACTTTACCATAGAAGTTGCATTTCCTATTCTCTCTTGGCTTGTCCTTGCGGTTGTTGTTATTCTTGCCTCGTTTCCCGGAATTTACCCTCTTGCCTTGAGGCTCATTCGCCTTGACCTCTTTCTTGTCATTGTTATCTTCTTCTTGAAGTAGGGCCGTATTCAACAAATTCTCGAAAGTCGCCCCCAAGGGTATATGAGACATGGCCAAACCATGTAATGGCTCGTTTAATCCTAGAGCAAAGTGTAGGGCCTTCTTCTGAGCTGTATTAACCAGGTCTAAATCGACCCGAGCCAGTTGATTGAACTTATCTATGTATTCCCTAATAGTCATGTCCCCTTGCTTCAGTGATAAGAACCTCAGTCCAAACCTTCCTCTAAAATCATCCCAAGTCTCAATTGGCCTAGTAGCGGTGGTGACTACCCACCAACGTGCAGCTTCTTCCTTTAGCAACCATACTGCCAATAAAACCTTCCTGCGGTCACCTATATCAAAGGTGGCTAAAAGATCTTCGGTCTCTTTCAACCAATTCCTTGCCTCTACAAAAGTCTCTGTTCCACTAAAATTTTTGCCACCCATCATCTTAAAGTTCTTACAAGTTTCCGCAAAATCCGCTTGTGGAGGCTGAGGGAGAAGAGGAACATCAGCTACGGAAGGAGGAGGAGGAACAGCGACCTTGACTGGAAAGACAACATTAGAGACACCCGGGACCGGTGCCGTGACTCCCAAGTACCGACGAAACCAATCGGGTATTGTTACTCCTTCGGGCAAGATGAGATTATCAGACATGCTGGAAACGAAAAGAAAAGAGTTCAAACGAGGGGTCAAAGGATAGTGCTAACGGCTTTTGGGGAATAGCCTTTAAAAATAACTAGACTTTTCTTTGGAAAATACTTTATACTTGGTTTTGAAAATAGTTTTTCAAAAGTTTTAAAAACCTTTTTATCCCTTCTCGTAAACCATATGCTCTGATACCAAATGTAACACCCCACCTCCGCCAGGGTGGCTCTTGCAAGCAACTCTGACTTTGGTGGGGCGTTTTAAAACAAGGTAAACATGCATAATGATATAAAAAGGCAGGACATGACATATATATATAAATAAACAGAGTAAGTAGATAGATAAAACAGCGGAAGAATTTTTAACCATTTCAAAAACAAGTATGCTACATCATATTGTCAATTTCCCAAATAAACAAGTCTAGTACATAAAATAACATCATCTGGAACTGAAAAGGAAAACATAAAAGTAGCTATCCCCAAAGTGGAAAAACCATAGCGAGCTCAAGTCCAAAGCATACATGAGCTATCCAAGAAAGCAGCTAAGATCCAAGCTAGGCTCCTGTATTCCCTCCCTGAGAACCTGGGGGGGGAAACGGAAGAAAAGAGGCGAAAGAAAACAGGTCAGTCAAAAAGACTGAGTAAGCCCTGCTACGATCAGTCTATAAACTAATAAAGTTAACAACATGATGGAAACTGAGATGATCATAGATAACAACATACTGGCATGATGAATTAACTACAAGATAGATAGAGGTGTCATCGCATAAACAAGGTTAAGTTCTGCACCACGGTGTTCTAGCAAACCAACATAGCAGGTATTGATCCCTTGGCCCAAGCTTTGATCCAATAACATGAAGTGACCTTAATATAAGGTCCAACAAAACGGTCTAGTCGATCGGCTCCCTATAAGCCTAACACGTCAAGTGTTGGTGTCCATACGGCCCACATATGGATGTAGTCAGACTGTGCTGGGTCCACCTTCGGGTGTATCAAGCCCTCGGGTGTCAACCCCAGACACTGAAGCAATAATGCACAGTCTAAACCTACTGGTACCCGTGCCTCGAGTTTGTCCAATACCGGATTACGTGCACGTCCGTAGCCCGCCTGGACCCGCACCGCTGTACCACTCAGCCGTCGCTTTGGTCGCTTACATCAGTCCAGTAATCGTGCCCCGCCCTAGCCTAGCCTCTAGGGTTGTGATGATACCAAACTGGGATTACTGCCGGAACAGACCACGTTGCTAGGGTTTCCTAAGAGGGTTAAGTGCGATTTAACCCTTCACTAATCATGGATTAAATTGGTTAAGTGTAACCGACAGTTCACAACTTAACCCCATTTCAATCCTTCAAACCCCCAAATGGATTAAATTGGTTAAGTGTAACCGACAGTTCACAACTTAACCCCATTTCAATCCCTCGAATCCCCAAATTGGTTAAGTATTAGTGGACCCTGACTTAACCCTAATCATGAGGCATTAATTAGTTTAATGCACCTTAACCTCTCACATGAGACTTTGTTGTGGTTACCTAGTCAAGCCGGTGGGTTCCGGGTAGATTTACACCACAACTTGGTCTAACCTCGGGTCTTGGCACCACATGACCAACTTCTCACATTGGGTCCTATTGTTTGTAGCCACTAGTTAAGCCGGTAGGTTCCGGGTAGAATTACGCTACAAACTCAACCCAACCTCGAGTTGGCCACACTTATGTTTTCTAAGTGTCATGTCCACTTTATTTCAAACATAATTACAAGTCAACAAATACTTGGGTAGACCTAACTTAATAGGTAAATTCCCAAGGGGTAGACCTAACTTAATAGGTAAATTCCCAATCTTATATTTTCATGTATTTTAAGTTTACCCAAACCCCCCAACGTCATTCTATCGCTTACATATTCGTAATAACGCATAAGGGATAGGAAGAGGGAACTTGGCATAACATACATGATGAACTCGCATATCACAACAAACATGCATAACATGTTAGACTTGCATAACTTAGCATAGTGAACTTGCATATTACCATAAACATGCATAACATGTTAGACTTGCATAACTTAGCATAGTGAACTTGCATATTACCATAAACATGCATAACATGTTAAACTTGCATAACTTAGCATAGTGAACTTGCATATTACCATAAACATGCATAACATGTTAAACTTGCTTAACATAGCATATGGAACTTGCATAAACATGCATAAGTTGTCAAACATGCATAACGTGTCATTGTGAACTTGCATAAGCATGCATAACTTATTAAACATGCATAACATGGCATAGTGAACTTGCATAAACATGCATAACCCAATAAACTTGCAAATCATGGCATAGTGAACTTGCATAAACATGCATAACTCAATAAACTTGCAAATCATGGCATAGTGAACTTGCATAAACATGCATAACTCAATAAACTTGCAAATCATGGCATAGTGAACTTGCATAAACATGCATAACTCAATAAACTTGCAAATCATGGCATAGTGAACTTGCATAAACATGCATAACTCAATAAACTTGCAAATCATGGCATAGTGAACTTGCATAAACATGCATAACTCAATAAACTTGCAAATCATGGCATAGTGAACTTGCATAAACATGCATAACTCAATAAACTTGCAAAAATCCCAACTTGCATCACATATTAACTTTAGAGTTTCTAAAATGAAGGTAAGAGGGCTTACAAATATTATGAAGACACAAATCTACTAATAAAGATTGAGAAGCCCTTCATGCAAGCATATAAAAACCCAAAACAAAGCTCCAATAAGAAAACTCTTAACAAAAATTCCAAAAACTCTAGCTTAGCCAATAAAGCTTGCAACGTGATGATGTATGCAAGCTAATGATCATTCATACAACTTAGAAATGCTTGTATAAACATCAAAATCTTCATAGGAATGATTTTTGAAGAGGGTGGAAGCTAGGGTTTTTAAGTGGAGGCCATTTGAGAAATCAATTTGCCATAGTTTAGCTACTAGAATGAATAAATTAGGTTTTAGGGTAGGATTAGGGTCTTATTTATAGAAGATTGAAGTGTTTTTAGCCCTAGGATTAACCCTAGGTTAGTTTAGGTCCATCAGATTTCGGAAGTCTCCAGAACTAAGCCACACAACCAGACCAAGACCCAAAATGGTGCGCCAGGCAAAACTGCCCGGCCACCCTGTGTCAACAGGGCTGTCGACAGGGCTGTCGACACCCTCAGACCCCTCTCGACATGCCTGTCGACATGGGGGTCTTGGCGGGAATTTTCCCGCCTGCGCCAGTTTGCCCTAATTTCCAACTTGAACTTGAAATTCAAATCTGTTTTTGACATGGAAATTTCTGAAAACTTCAACGGGCCTTAACTGGGTCATACGGACTCCGATTTTCGAAAACTCGGACTCTATTTCGCGTATTTTTCCGAGACGAACGCAATGGCATAGCCCGTTTCCCTTGATTCAGATTTTAGAATTAAATTCTGCCTCGATTTATGTTATAATAGGTTATTGAAAATACGGGTTGTTACATTAGGGGATCCTCCTATAAATAATAATGTAACCATTACTCCAAACATGTCACTTAATGATCTTCATTCATCTACAATGGAAAAGAAATATGTAATGCTATTGTCACATGATCTTGAGACGGAGGTAGCAAAAGGTTAACTTGGAACATAGACAATTTGTCATTTTAGGAAAGTGGTACCGAATATAGAGAAAGTAATTTGGGTTGTTGAAGTTCTTGAACCGGATGCACTAATTTATGATGGTCCTCAAAATGGAATGTACAAGCTATGTGAATTTTCAGATGGAGGCTTCGTTATATGGCCAGAGTTTCGTATTCGGTATTTGTAGAATCTCGTTTATGTGTTGAATTTAGCAAACTAATTATGTATTGAATTTGACATCTTAATTATGTATTGTGTTTGTTTATTGTTGACTGATATTCTATGTCGTTATGTGATTATGAATGTTATCTATTAGTATGCATTGAGTTTAATATTAGTTTTTGATTCATATTAAATATCGTCTATATTATCATCATGTTGGTTATTAATTAACTATTAATGTTAGAATATGTGAGTTGCGAATACAATATTCTGTTATTATTAAAATTTATATTTCTTGTGAATTAAAATTTTGTAACATGTATAGGCATTGCAAACAAATATACTGCAACATGTATAAGCGTTGCGCACAAAAATCTTACAATGCTTATAAGTGTTGTTAAAGCAAATCTACCAACGCTTATAAGCGTTGTTAAAGAAAATCTACCAACGCTTATAAGCGTTGTTAAAGCAAATCTACCAACACTTATAAGCGTTGCTAAAGAAAATCTACCAATGCTTATAAGCGTTGGTACTAAATTGCCAACCCTTATAGCAACGCTTATAAGCGTTGTGGAAATTGTTTGCGACGGTTATACTCGTTGGGAATCACCTGTGTTGGTGTAGTGTAATTCGTCTACCATTGATGTATTACATTCTAATTTGGAGTGTAATCTTGATAATTCTAATCTTGATATTTCCTCGAACACTTCCCAATCCAATCTTCCAGCCAAAAATGAGACTCTGGTTAATCCTGCTTCTGTCAATTCAAGGGATGGAATACCTTCTGATCGTGTTACTCTTAATTCCGATCATCCTAATTCGAATCTTGAATCACGCATTCCTTCAAACAATTCATGTTCTATTCCTTTTAAGCGTGATTACTTGTCTCTTTTCAATTCTTTACCACAAAATGCAGGCAATTATAAGCCTCAACATTTTGAGCTTGCTAAAGATGTTCCTAATGACTCTCCTATGAGTGTTAGAGAGGAAGGATTGAAGTATTGGCAGAATTATCTTGTGGGGTTTTTTCTTGATGGTACATTATCGTGTCTTTCTGTGGTTAATTTTCTGAAAGGTTTTTGGAAACTTCACGGGGAAGTTAGCTTTAAGTCTAATGGTAGATGTTTTTACTTTAAATTCTCAAATGAGTTTGATAAAGAGAATGTACTGAAAGCAAATCCTATGTTCATTAAAGGTAGAATGTTCATTATCACTAACTGGGATCCATCGTTTGGAAACTCACAAGCTCAAATTAAGTAAGTACCTATCTAGATTCATCTCCATCGCATTCCGCTTATTCTATGGACGCTAATGGGAATTAATTGGCTTGCTAATCATGTTGGAAAGCTTATTTGTTTTGATGCGATTACTGAAAAGCTAGAGAGATTCAGATATGCTAAAGTTTTGATGGAAATTTCAGCTGATTATGAGCTTCCTCAGACCATTGATATGTCTAAGTTGGGTGATAAATTCCCTCCTATTTGGATTACATATGATTGGAGACCCCAAATTTGTACCCATTGAAAGATTTTTGTCCATTTAACCAATCAATGTGAGTTTAATGTCCAAGAAGATGGTGATAGGATGAATTCAGGTGGTGATAATAATGTAGAAGCCAAATCATTTATGAACTATGGAAAAAGGCAAGTGAGATTTAAGGATCCGATTGTAAGCAGTCAACAGGGATGGAAAAAAGTGGAAAATAAGAAGAATCAAATGTGGAGAAGGAAGGAAACTTTTTCTAAGGGAGATATAGCTGAGGAAATTAATAAGAAGATGGAAAAAGTAACTGAAATAGTGGGAAGAATTCATGTTCAGGAATTGAATAATGACGAACAAATGGATATTTCATTGATGAACAAGCATGCTGAGATTAAGAAAACAGTAATTGGTGATGATAATGGAATTTTTTTTGTGCAAAGTGGGAATGATCTTAATACTGATACTGATAATATGAATGGGTCTTTGAATAAGTACAAGGAAAATTTTGAAGCAGTTTTAAGTGATGTGATTGAAAAGGAATCTCACATTTCAAATCCTTTCTCTATACTGTCTGATCAAATAAATTCATTTGAGAATAACTTCTCTACCTCATTGGAAAAGCAAACTTCTACTTCCTCCTCGTCAATTTCTATGACTTATTCTTCATCCTTTAGTGCCAAAACTTCAAATATTCCTTTTAGCTTAGCATCTTCTAGTGGTTAAATCTCCATATGATCATTTGTCTCCTCCTACTAATATTACTTTACCTCCTCCTCCTTCTGAAATATTGCATGATTCTCCTTTAATTTCGAAAGGGAGTAAAAGAAAAGGTAGGAAGAAAAAGCAGAGCTCCTCAGTTGATATTGATAAAGGGAAGGCTTATAATCCTGAGGAGGTTGTTCCTTTAAATAACATCAAATCCACCACAAGGCATACCAGGAAAAATCCTTCCACCATTGTTACAGATAATCAATTTTTTAAATCACGAATAAAGTAGCTTTTGGAATATTCGAGGTGCAAATTTGCCCTCAAAGCAAGAAGAGATTAGATTCCTTATCAGGAATAATGATATTCAGGTTATGTGTATTTCAGAAACCAAGCTCAATGAGGAAAATACTTTGAAGGCAGCTTCATTCATTGTTGCTTCATGGAATTTTGATCATAACTTGCATGAATCTAATTTTGGCAGATTGCTTACTTTGTGGAACCCAAGTCTTTTCTCTATTCGTAAATTATCTGCTTCGGACTAATTTATTCACTACTCTTGTGTAAATCTTTAATCAATTCAATTTTTTTTCTCACCTCTGTCTGTGCTCACAATTTTGTTTCCCTTCGTAGCTCTTTCCTTGATCAGATTTCTTTGCTTAATCCTGCCAATCATCCTTGGATTGTTGGGGTGACTTTAATTGTATGTATGCATCTTCTCATAAGGATGGAGGTTATCCTCTTTATCTTAATGATGTTGCCCCCATTAAATAATGCTTTAGCAAATTCCCAACTATTTCCTCTACCTCAATATGGTCTATCTTATACATGGTCTAATTGTTGCAAATCTGGGCCACCTACGCTGTGTAAATTAGATCATGTTTTCTACAATCTTTCTTTCCTTCAGCTTTGGCCTAATTATTTCATTCAAATCATTCCTCCAAATTTATCTGATCAAACTCCTCTCATTTTTAATTGGGGATTGGATAATGCCATTAGCAAAGTTAATTCCTCTTTTAAATTTTTTAACTTTTGGTTAGAACATCATGATTTTGCTAACATTTTAGTGTAGGTTTAGTCCTCTAGTGCTCACTATAATCCTCTTTTGAGTTTAATTTTTAAAATGCGAGCTCTTAAATTTCATTTAAAAGCTTGGTCTTCTCAGAATTTTGGATATGGTTCATTGCAATCTTATAATATCAAAAAGGATTTGAGTAAAGTGTAGGAGTTCATTCAGGCAAATCCATCTGATAGTCAACTCCATTCCCTAGAAAGAAAGCTTAAAGATGATTTAGTAAAGGTGTTAGATTTCAAGGTGAAGTCTAAGAATCAATATTCATGGGTTAGAAGGGAATTGTATGGTGATAGGAATACTAAGCTATATCTAATTTTCTCAAAGTAAAGAAGGCTAAGAGCTCTATTTTCATGATTCGGGATATGCATGGATCCTTAAAAACATCATTCGATGGAATTAATGAAGCATTTGTCAATTATTTTATGCAAATCCTTGCCCCTCCTTCACCATTTTCTCCTGATATTAACCCTCTATTTCATATTATGCTTCCTCAGCTCTCTCAGCAATAATCCTGTGGTTTGATCAAATCCGTCTCTTCTGAAGAAATTAAGATAGCTGCATTTAGTCAAGATTCATTTAGTAGTGGAGGGCCAGATGGTTATAATGCATGTTTCCTTCAAAAATGTTGGCCTACTATTGGAGAGGATGTTGTCAGAGCAGTGAAATTTTTCTTCTTGAATAATGGTCTCCCTTCATATTTATCAGCCACTACTATTTCTTTAGTGCCTAAAGTTGATAACCCTATACGTGTTGCTGACTTCAGACCAATCTCTTACTGTAATGTGATTTACAAAGTGATTTCTAAAGTCCTTGCTGCTATATTACAGTCTGTGTTACCTTCTATCATCTCCTTTAATCAGTCAGCTTTTGTTAAGGGTAGAAGTATCAGCGATAGTATCCTTCTTACTCAGGAACTGTTGTACGGTTATAATAGAAGGAATATTAGTCCTCATTGCATGCTTAAATTGGATATAAAGAAGGATTTTGATATGATTGCTTGGGATTCTATTGTAGCAATCCTTTCAAGAATGAATTTTCCCAAACATTACCTTGCATGGATCTTTACATGCATATCTTCACCCTAGTTTTTAATTTCAAGGAATGGCAGTTTAGTTGGATATTTTAAAGGTAAACATGGTGTCAGACAAGGAGATCCTATCTCTCCATACTTTTTTATTATAGTAATGGAGTTATTAAATGCGTTAGTGATTGACAAAGTGAACAAGAAACAGTTGGAGTTACACCCTAAATGTAAATCTCCTATAATTACTCACCTGTTATTTGCTGATGATTTGATCTTTTTTACTAAGTCTTCAAAGGAAAATGTTCAGTGTATCTTACATGAATTCTATGTTATCACTGGATTGCAAATTGACATCAACAAATCCCACATTTTGATTGTTGGTCTGCCTTCTTCTATGAAAAATGAAATTATTCAAAGTTCTGGTTTGCAAGAATTACCTCCTAACTCTACTTACCTTGGACAGACATTGATCTCTTCTGGAATTTCTAAAGAACGGTGTCTTCCTATTTTTGAAAAGATTATAAATAAGTTGATGCAGTGGCCATCCACTAAGTTGTCTTAAGCGGGAAGGCTCACTATTATTCAGTCCATTGCAAATGCTATGACTACTTATTGGAATAGGCATTTTATTTTTCCACTTAAACTGGTTAACATGGTGTCTAGTGCCTTTAATAAGTTTTTGTGGCATGGTGTTCCATTCTCTAGAAAATTAATTCCCATTTCTTTTTAGAAACAGTATGATGCTAAGAAACATGGTGGGCTTGGTATAACAAATATTCTCCTATGGAATAAGGCTGCAGCTTCTGTATATTTTAATAAACTTATCACTAAGGATGGAAATTTGTGGACTCAATGGGTGAGAAGTAATTTGATTGGGGACAAAAATTTTGGAAGATGAATATTCTGCAGCATTGTAGTTGGCATTAGAGGAATATCTTGAAGTTAAGGAGTGCTTTTCTTCCATTTATTCAGTGTAACTTCATGACTATTAAGAATCTATCCTTTTGGCATTCTGCTTGGTTTAAAGAGGGTGTTATTTTGAGTGATTTGGTTGATTATAATACTAGAAGGTACTCTGGTATTCATGAACGTGCTTTTGTTGAGAACTATATTATGGATGGTCGGTTATTATTACCTCATACTAGTTCAGTTACTCTCAGACGGCTTTGGAGTGAACTGGTTGACAATTTAAGGTTTAATGGTGATAATGATGTCAATTGGAAGGGAAAGAAGCATTTAGTGAATTTTGTTTACAAACTATTGCAAGGTGATAAGCCTGTCTTCCCATGGCATGCAAGAGTGTGGAGAACTTCTAGTTCAGCGAAGGAAAATCTGCTTTTGTGGAGAGTTATGTCAAATGCACTTAATACAAAGCAGAAATTACACTCCCTTGGCATTATTCATGACTGTAGATGTGTTCTATGTAATGTGGAGGCAGAGTCTAATACTCATTTGTTTTTTGAATGTGGTTTTTTCTACCATTTGTGGTATATGATTATGGCGCAAGGAAGTATGCACAAGCCTTCTTGAGATAGTAAAGAGGAGTGGTTCAATATATTTAAAGGAACTAAATGGATATCATTTAAGTCTGTCATGTTGCTTAAGACGCTCAATAGGTTTATTTTGCTATTTGGCAAGAGAGGAATAATCGAGTGTTTGGGCTTGGGAATAGGAATTTGATTGAATTACATTCATTGATTAGTACAAGGATTATGAAGGATGCTGGCAGAAGGATTACTTGAGGAATCTGCTATAGTGGAGAGTTTTGTTTCTCTTTAATTCATTTGTAATGAGTTTTTTTCTATGCTTCATTGTTTTTTTGGTATAGTTTTTTTCTCATTACAAATAACTGTATAAGCGTTTGTTATTTTTGGAGTGTATAGTTGTAATTTTGTATAGTCGCCGGATATTAATCTCTATGTAAAAGATACTTGGATATATAATAAAATTGCCTTTCAAAAAATAATAATTTAATATTAACAAATAATTTAATTTTATTTGATTTTAAACTTTATATAAATTTACTTCAAATTTTAATTTAATATAAAGGTTCAATACATAACTTTAGTATAACATAAATTAATGATAAAGTCTAAATTGATTAAGGTATGATATTCTGAAATATATAATTTGACACTTAAAATACAAATTAATAATTTGAACTTTGTTAATATAAATGAATTGAACTGTTTTAAGTTAAAATAAATCAAAATACATTTGAAGTTAATATTTTGAAATTGATTTAATTGATATAATAGTAATGAAATATATCAAGTTAAGTTAAATTGATTTTTAAAGATATGATGCAGTGATTTAATAAATTGATTTGGTATGAATTTATTAAGTTAATGGTTTGAATCTAAAATATAAGTAAAGTTAAACATTTAGAGTTGATGTGTTAATTGACAATTATTAAGGTATAATTTTATACAATGACTATGGTGTAAAATAAGCGATCGCTTGTTAAAGAGACTGGAGACAGTATTGACATATTCACTATCAATACCAGTACCATTTTGACAACTTTGTATGTGGAGGAGAATCCAGGACAAAGTATAATGAATTTAACGAATGTTACTGGAATGAAGAAAGTGAACGATGATGGATAGCGTTGACCTTTGTGTTATAATTAAAATGACTGAAATAAGAGCTATATCATGACCAAGCGACTTGGCTGCTCTGATCGGATACTCTTATTTGATACCATATCTTTTTATTTATGATTGATTTAGGGTCCCTTGATTTTAGGAGTGTTGTCACGAGGTGGCCGGTAGTTTTGCACTACACATTACCACTGGTCCGGGAGTCCAATTGGTAGAATCCTAACCTGGATATTTCCTCGTGTGCCTTGCCATATTTATCCTAATCGAGCCTACTACGATTTTGATTTGACGTTGTCATATCATAGTACATCCCTAGCCACCAATGATTTACTGGTATTTTATATGAAATGTGTACGATAACACTTATAAAATGTGTTATTGATAATTTGGTAATGCCTTAATGTTATTTTCATTGTTATAAGTTACAAGATAGAAAGTATGTAGTAGCATATCCTATTATATGCATATAGTTTAATGCATCCTTCAAGGATGGAATCCCAAACATCCTTTAAGTTATTGTGCACTTCTTTGAATATTTCACTTGAGTTAGTTTACTTACAAGAGAATGTTTGTCCTGACTCGCGTGTTTTGTTTTAGCTTTATGCTCAGGTCTACCTGAGTATCACAGATTTCGTGGCACATTTTCTGAAGCCCAGAGTCTTGCTGGGATATTTATCAATCTACCGCTTTAGTTATTTCATTTATTTCCCTTTCTATCAATTGATTATGTATTAGTGGACCATCAACCCATATGAGATTTATGTTGCATGTGCTTATGACTTTGGTATTATGTACTTGTTTGAGACTATGTATTTGTTGTGACTGCATGTACCGAAGTTTATTTATTAAATCGCGAGTTATTTTGCTATTTTATGTATGTTATTCTGTGATCTGATTAGTATTTACCCCAATTTAATCAACATTCTAATATTTTGAATTATTCAAGTCCGACATATGTGTTTTATTGTCGATATGAATGATTCGAAATAGTGGGTTGGTACAAAAAGTAAATCAAAAAGTACTTGGATGGTCATCAACAAAATCTTCTTTATTTCCTTCTCCCACTTCACTTCCAACACATGTTTGTAGTCTTCATCTCACGATGAGGAAGGATACGCCATGATAGGGGTATTCTTTTGATAAAACGCATGAAGAGGAGGAAGAACACCACCAAGAGACTTACGAAGAATTTTGGTTTGAACTTCCACCAGGCTAAAACATCCATTATTTTATTGCCCGAAAAATAAGTGTTATTGATGTTGCAGTCATCAATAGTATTATTCTCTGGTTACAAATTAAGATCCGTGTTAGCTTAAAATATCAAATACACAAAATTCACAAAACAAAGTTTTCATTCATTGACACTTATCATTACATATTCCCATGTGTAATCCACATTCAGAGAACTATAACAATTACAGATATTTTAAACAGCGACATATGAAGAAGTCCCCTTAGTTGACCGAAGTATATATACATGTCGGGCAATAATACAACTTTGCTTTTACATCCAAAAAAAAACAGCAAAAGAATTCCTAAATAGTCTTAATCTGTAACAACCCAAAAAATCTGAACCAATTTAAAAATATTAAATTGGCTAAAATAATGGATTTTTAATATTTAAAATAAATATTTTAAATAATAGCAATGAAAACTGAGTTTGAATCGACAATCGAAAACGAATATAATTAATTATAATTATAAACAAGGCCTGAAATGGCGCGGTAGTTTCAAAAATTGAATTCAAACTTTGTCGGACTGTACCGGGTGCAAAACAAAACGGATTTGAGTGAAACCAAAAATATTTAAATCTGTTAGTGAATACCTTTATAATGAATCTGAAAAATCGAATTTTCATAACGGAAAGCAAAAGTTATGGCCAAATGAATTTTCAGAAAGGTCGCTATGGAATTTATATAGCCCGTGAAATTGGCCATTTTGCATACGACCTCGGAATTCGACGAAACCACTTTTGTTGGATCCGGGATGTGAAGTTATTGCTAGGTTTCAAATTTCATAATTTTTGAAGCTAGTATGTGAGCATGGAAAAAGAAAACGTGTTTCGGTCAATTACAGTTAAATTGGATCGACCAGAAATGGGCCTTTTTGCAAACGGTCTCAGAATTCGACGAAACTAGTTTTGTTGGGACTGTATCGTCAAAACATAGCTAGATTTATTTTTCTGGAATTTTTCGAATCAGTTTGTGGTCCTGGCAAATTGAAATGTACGTTCAAATTAAATATTGAATGTTTTATATTTTAATTTGAAGGAAAACTGGCTGAAACAGTCGAATGGGCCTACGAAACATATCCCATTGTGTTCGGAATAGGGGTAAAACGCTAGGGATGACAGACGTTGGGTTTAGATTGGTGGTCGTGTCAGAAAACCCCTTTAAAACTCCCCCGACCAATCATAATTTTTTTTTTTTAAAAAAAAACCTTTCTCTCTCCCCGAACGAACGGCGCACCCCCTTCTTTCCTTCTCTCCTCCGCCGCCGCCGCTACAGGCACTTCCAGCCCTCGCCGCCGCCACCACTTGAAGCGCCACTCCCTCCTCTTCCAATCCGACCCCACCACGACCCCGACCGACGCCCCCATCGCCAGAATTGACCCTCCAAAGTTCCGATCTTCCTGACGCCGCCGCCGACAGATCCGACCACTGTACCCCCTCAAACCACCATCGACTGACAGCCCTCACCTCCCTCTACGACGCTGCAGCCACCGATCATCCCTGTTCTTCACGGATTTCGCGAATTTCTCCGACCTAGTTTTGAACGGCGTATGAAGGTGGTTCCTTTATATTGTTTAAACACTTTTTAGTGTTGCAAACCTTTTAAAAATCATATCTTTTTCGTTCGTTAACGAAATTTGATGAAACAGGAAACATCGTGACCGTGTGGACATCTTCTACATTTTAGAAGAGACCGCATATTTTTCTGAGCCTTTTGCTATTTTTGGTGGAGTGGAACCCAATGTGAGATTTCTAATTTATAAACGATATAGAAAACGACGATGTATAAATTATATAGTCGATGTATGAGTTATATAAGCGTTGTACACCTCTTGTATAAGCGTTGTATAAGTTGTACGTTCGATGTATAAGTTGTATATGCGTTGTAAAAATTATATATGTGTTGAAATAGAAGTGAAGTGCTATATATATATATATATATATATATATATATATATATATATATATATATATATATACGCCCCTCGTCCACAAACCATGGACGATATTTATTGATTGTGATTGGTGTAAAAATTGATTGATAGCGAATGGTTGATTGGAATTGTTTGTAGTTGATATTGATTGGTTGTGGTTGAAAAATACTCATTTATGGTTGAGAAATATTTGGTTGAAACCACATAGGATTAGTTTGTGGAAATGAAATAAATATATACATGCCGCCTGCGTGCGAACTAGATGCATGATCCCCATTGTCAAAAACCGCGAGGTTTTAAGGTAGTGCGAGGAGCCGTACTAGGGACGGTCCCGGTTTTAACTACCCTGCCGTTATGCTGCATAAATTTTGAATAATATTCATGTGTTTGAATTATTTTCATTTGCTGAAACTATATTTATTCGTTGAATAGAAAACCTTCATGTGTTGAATCGATATTCATTCGTTGATTAGAAATTCATGTGTTGAATGGTATTCGTGTTTTAAATATAAAAGTCACATTTTTATCTATATATATAAATTATAGAAAACCTTCATGTGTTGAATCGATATTCATTCGTTGAATTGAAATTCATGTGTTGAATGGTGTTTGTGTTTTAAAATATAAAAATCACATTTTTATCTATATATGTAAACTATAGAAAACCTTCATGTGTTGAATCGATATTCATTCGTTGAATTGAAATTCATGTGTTGAATGGTATTCGTGTTTTAAATATAAAAATCACCTTTTTATCTATATATAGAAACTATAGAAAACCTTCATGTGTTGAATCGAAATTCATTCGTTGATTTGAAATTCATGTGTTGAATGGTATTCATATTTTGAACTAAATTGTTTTATAATAAAAATCACATTTTATCATCTATATGAAATGCATAAAATAACCCCGTTTTGAAAGAAATTGTTTTATAATAAAAATCCTTTTTTATCACCTATATAAACTATATAAAATAATAGTGTTTTGAAATGAATTGTTTTTACAATAAAAATCACATTTTTATTAAATACATAAATTGCTAAATACAGTGAAGTGTTGAAATAGAAGACAGTTAGATAAAAATATCATTTTTATCAAATGTATGAAAAGAATATAGCTTTGAAATCGAAGAATCGATATATATATATATATATAAATAGAATTAAAATATATCGAATAACGACGCTGCAGTTCGTATTTTGAAACCGTGATTTCAAATGATTATACCGGGAGATCCGACCATCGGATTTTCCTGAAAACGCAACCGTTGGGTTCGCTTTGGAAAAATCTTTCCAACGGCACCAACTTTGTAAAAATCCAACGGTTGGATTGTCTGGAATGTTTAATTCAAATCTGAAGAAAAACAGCGCCAGAATTGATTATATTTTTATATATATATATATAATTATATTTAATCGAATAACGAAGCTGTAGTTCGTATTTTGAAATCGAAACTTCAAACGATTGTACCGGGAGATCCGACCGTCGGATTTTCCCGAAACTGGAACCGTTGGATTCGTTTTGAAAAGGTCTTTCTAATGATGTAAATTTTGTGAAGATCCAACGGTTAGATTTTCAGATATGTGTAAATCAAATCTGAAGAAAAACAGCGCCACAGTCGCGTTATGGCCCGAAGCGTCGTTTTGAATAAATGACTATTTTAAAATAAATAAAAATGGCGATAAATCATTATAAAATATTATAAACGATATGGATGAGATTTAGAAATTAACTGAAGGTTGGTTAAGACGAATGGTTTCCTGGGTGTTGATCTGATGTTGGTTTCGGCCTTCGGGGTTAATATTTGGAAAATCTTTCTCTTACTGATTGACGGTTAGTGACTAATGAATTGAAATGATGCGTGTATATGTTAGTGTTGCACTTGTTTATTATATACGCGAGTTGCTCAGAAAGACCGGGTTTATCCCATTCTGAATAACTGAATCGACAATAAGAAATCGAAGATGAAGACGGCGGTTGAAGACCGGAGATCTTCACCACGTTTGGATGGTAACCGAGGTCCTGATTGGGAGGTATCCCGAAATATGGATAATGAGTGGTGATCGTCCAAACGTATGTGGTGATCGATGGGTTTGCGAGGTATTTAGTGCCTCCGGTTTCGTTCAGACCCAGAACGGACTTGTAAATGGACTGTGTGTCTGACATTGGATTTTATTCTGTGTTGATTGATCTCTATTAAATATACATCTGTTTGGCGGCAGAGAATTTATTCTTTTGCTTAACGCCCTTCTCTGAAACGCACGAGCTCAGAGGTTGTATATCGATGGACATCAGTCGAATGGCATGAATTGCTAGTGTGGCATGCCTAAGTGGCAAATGATCAGGGCTTCTGTTGAAAAGCAAAGTCTTGTGGTGATGATCAAAGCATCGCCTGTGTGGCGTAGCTTTGTGTATAATGTGAATTCGCGAGCCTCACACCCCGGTATGAACCAGAAACGGGAGAAGGACCTCAGGGAGGGCATGCGTTTCTTTCTAGCTAGGGTGGTGTCAGTGACCTACCAGTCCTGACATTTATATACTTTTCACCTGTGTGGTTGTTGCTGTTGCGAGGCGCCTCGGTTTGATCGGACGATCCGGGTCCGATGGAGTCATTCGTTGGCTCGTTTACGCCCCAAAGGGCGGGGAAACGTATTGTTCAGGCATAATAATCCACATCGGTGGACCGACCCTGTCGCTCCAAGGCTTGCCTGCGCGCTTGCCTGTGGCTCGGGCTAGAGAGTCACGAATTCGGTAAGGACTATCTTTTGCCTTGGTTCATGATGGAAATCCAATTTCCAAATACGACATCGTGCGATTTTGATTGTATATATATATATATATATATATATATATATATATATATATATATATATGGCGACATGATATATGGTACCCATGCCGCCTATGATTGATAGTTATGATTCGAAGTTGTTTTGAAACATGTAAACACTAGTAATAATATCAATTGCTTTTGTTTTATTCGTATCAAACATATTTTGGCCATTATAAGGTAAAACTCTATCCTCAGGTTTGCGTTGCATTGTGTGATGGGAACTGAGTCTTATAATGGCTTCATTTTTATAAAAAGCATTGCGATGTTTAAAAGAAAGATTTGTTTTTAAAGCACTGACAATCCAATGGAGTAAACCCGTTCCACGAAAGTGGCGTGGTCCTGTGATTAACCATATATTAAATGTGTAGAGTAGATTTCTCATACCAGTCCCATGACTGACTCGTAGTTTGTTTCACTTTCAAACTCGGGTGCCCCTTTTTCTACATGGGCAGCCTTGTATTCAGGTTTAGCTGGTTCTTTCTGGATAGCTGGAGCTGAAAATGGATTCTATTATTTATCTCTTTTTATGCTGTTCAGCTCCTATTGTACATATTTTGTTTATTTCCGCTGTAGACATTTATGTATAGCTGAACTGTATTTGTACTAAGTATGATCCTGTATACTGTGTAACTCTGATGATTACGTTTATCCAGTATATTCTATTGTCCATTATCTGGTGTATTTAATTATTTTGTTCTTCTATTATCTGTTTTTGTGTTATATTCCAAAGATAACCCTTGTCTCCGTAAGTACGGGAAATGGGGTCGTCTCAACGTGGTATCAGAGCTTTGGTTAAGCTTAGCTCTGGGATATAACATATTAACGAACTCGTCAGAAATAGAACCAGTAGTGTTCTAGGACGGGCAACTCAATACAGATAGGATCAGTAATATCCTAGTATGAGTAGCAGAATGAAATAACACCTAGATAGACAGATTTACATTCAAGTATCTGTCTCTATATTTTGAAATATCTTTTCTGTTGACCTGACACTTTGTCTGCTAATTGCAGACGCTCTAGAAAATGAGTGCCAGAAACAGAAGAAGAAATACTTACCCGGATATCGAAGCCCTATATATGAAATATAGAAATGTAACACCCCCATAATTCTGTTAATATTAATATTTACAAATTAAAGAATAAATAATCTCAGACGTGAGAATTGTGGGAAACGGTTTGCGCCATTGTGTTTGTCTCGGAATTCTGGTTGAAATAGAGTCCGAGTTTGCGGGAAATGAGTACCGGATGAAAGAGTTATGGACGAACGAAGTTTGGTGGCAAAGAAAAAAAAATGCACTGGCGCACTTGGGAAGTGCGCCAGTACATATTTACACTAGCGCACCTGCCAAGTGCGCCTAGGCCGAGGCTGGAGCCTGCACAGCTTTCTGGTTCAGGCTGACCCGTGTTGTTGAGTCCATTCTGACTCCTTGCTGAGTCATTAGGGATGACTCGTCACCCTATCATAATTAAATGGTTTTGATTAACCCTAAAAACATCCGACGGCTTAAATTAATTTATAACTCTATAAAAAGACCCCTATACACAAACCCTAAATTAGAAAATAAACAAAGACCATGGCCGTCATGCTGATATTTTGAGACCTAGAGCAGCCGCCATCAAATTAAAGATAAAGAACAGCAACCAAATCAGAACTACCCAACCCTAACAGCGATTCTTCATCAAAAGAGCGCTAATTCGACTCTCTTTCTTCTATAATTGTGAGTATGATAGTCTTAATAAGATTATTATCATTTTAATTAGGTTAAGTCATGAATGGATTGTGAGTAGATGATGTGAATTGTCATATGCTATCATGTATGTTATTAATCCTATGCTATGTGGTGATGATATACTATATGTTGTAAATCATGCTATGTATGTTGAAAGTTTCTATGCTAAGTTGTGATGAATCATACATGTTAGAAAGCCATCTATGCTAGTTAGTTCATAGTAATTAAATCATCATGTTTGGGCTATGTTGATCTATATGACAAGTTACATATGTTGATTAGAAAAGTTATGAACATATGCCATGACATCTATTATGACATCTAGAACTATGCCATGACATATGTGATATCCTATGCTAGTTCACACCATCATTATGTTGCCTAAAAACCCCATATGCAAGTTTATGTATAGATTTGGGTTATGATCATATCATGTAAATTGTAACATTTAACAAGTTGACACCTTTTGATCCTTAACATGTGTAGTTTATGCAAGTTTCACCCCTATTATGATTAGATTTATTTTAATTGTCTATATTTTGTGATAATTTATCTTTGTGCTATGCGTCAGACTATTCAAGTCTAGCCTATATTATGCGTTGAATAAGCGAACGTATAAACGTAGGGTAGGGGTAATATTAAGGATTTAATAATAAGATGTTGGGTGCAATTGATATGATTTTGCATACCATGAGTGGATGACCATAATTGAGTCAATTATGGACATCAATAAAAGTGGACTTAATTAATAATTTTGATAGGGAATTATTAAAACTGGGGTAAAAGATTGAAAGTTGTCAATCAATGCTTAGGACACAAGGTTGGACTCGTTTGTGACGTAAACCTGCCCGGAACCGCCTGGAAAATCCAGTGGTCACAAATGTCAGCCTAATGTGAGAGGTCCTAGGCCTAAACTAAAGCATAACAATTGTAAAGACATGAGTTAGACCCTTTTATGTTGTAAGACTGCCCGGACCCGCCCGGCAAATCCAACTGCCATAATTGCCAGTCTAATGTGAGAGGTCTTTACGAGGTTATGGCCTGAATAAATTAAGAAATACTTAACCAGATAAAACATGTAAAGTGGGACATGGGGGTTAAGTAGGTGCCTTGGGTGGCATGAGGAATATAGTGGGTGCCCTTAGTGGCATGTGAAATACGATTAGTAAGACTTAACCAAACACACATGTAAATGAACATGACTAAGAGGGTTAAGTTGGATATATTAATGACAAGCTTAGGTGGGTATCTTGTGGGGGGCCATTTCAACCTGTATCTCAAACGTATCTTTGTGGGCTCGACCCAAGTCGAGGACGGGACACACATACTGGGCTTGACTATAAGAGGCCAAAACGGGGAGCGGTGGCAACGCAAGTCCAACGGGTTTCATATGCGTGTGTAGACCCGGGCTGGTAGGTAAGACGTTGTTGCATCGTGTAGGTATAAGCCTTGCATTCTCAGTTGTATCAGGTTGCCACTTTAGGGGAGTGATACACCCCACTATGGGGCCAGCACGGGTATCTACGAGTAGGGAGCCGATCGAAAGTGGGTAGTAGGGTACACCTAGTGGAGATAGGGGCAGACGGCACCTATGTAGTCAGCTAGGAGTACACGAAGTTACTTATAAAATTTCTAAGAGGGTAGTGGGGTACACCTAGTGGAGATAGGGGCAGACGGCACCTATGTAGTCAGCTAGGGGTACGCAAGGCTATTTATATAGTTTCTGTGTGAAGCATGCGGGATCAACCTTTAGGGTGACTAGTGCGGTGCAGTGTAGTAATTGGCGCGGTGCAGTGTTGTAATTGGCGCGGTGCAGTGTAGTAATTATTCGTTAGTAATTAGGTATGCCTTTAACATTATCTTAAACGTTATCTTTATCTGTTCATTCCATACCTAATAGTTTATAGACATTTACTTGTCTTCCAGCTTATGCCTTAGTCTAGTTATCTCGATAATAATATTGTTAGAATTGTCATACTCGCCAGACTTTATGTCTGACCCCCTCCATTTCTATCCTTTTCCCCCCTCCAGGTCCTCAGGTTGGACCCAGCTCTAGTGGAGTTTGATTGGATTGCTTCATCTCTCTTTGGAAAGCTTGGACCGTTGAAGTAAAGTCCAGCTTGTTATCTTCTTTAATGGCTATTTGTGTAACGGGGTTATGTATTTTGTTTTAAAAGATGGATATTGTACTTGACTCTGATTATGATTTTGTGATGTAATAAACATGTTTCCGCTGCAATAAAATGAAGCTTTAGTTTTCGAGTACTACTTATTATCTGTCTTGTTGTAATTTTTCTGTTCTATATTCACTTATAACCTCCATGGAAGTTAATGCATTCCCTTTGTGAGTGACATTAATGGACGTGGGGTGTTACACGTGGTATCAGAGCTTAAGGTTACCAGAACAGATAAAAATACTTTAGAAAAATAGTTATTTTTGGGAGAAATGTTTTCAAAAACATGTTTTAATGAGAAATTTAAAGAGGAAGTTTTTATGAAAAACATAATCCCCAAATAGCCATATGTCTTTATCTTTCGAATTCTCCATTTTGAATCTTTCCTTTTTCGTTTCAGCATGGCTGAAGATCTTAACCTACCCGACGGTGTAACGATACCAGGATGGTATAGGAGGCTATTAGAGGCTAGGGCCGCTGCAGGTCCAGCCAATGTTCCTCCACCACCAGTTGCACCCATTCCTCCTCCTCCTCGCGTAGATACTTTTGCAAAGACGTGCAAGTAATTCAAGGCTATGGGTGGAAAACCCTTTCAAGGGTCAGAAACGTTTGTGGAAGCTAGAGATTGGCTTAAGGAGGTGGAAGAATTGCTAGAAATCTTTCAAGTGGAAGAAGGGAGGAGAGTTAGATTAGCAGCTTGGCTAATGAAGGGAGAGGCCTCGTTTTGGTGGGAGGTCACCAATGGGGAGCGTCCTGTTGACTCTTGGGCAGATTTTAAACATAGGTTTGAGGCGAAGTTTCTCTCGAGGGCAGAAGAAAATCTATATATGGAAAGGTTCTTGACATTAAAGCAAGGAAGCTCATCAGTGAAGGAATATGTCAACAAATTTAATCGGCTAGCAAGGTTTGGCTTGGACTTAGTAAACACGCCGGAGAAGAAGGCTCTAAGGTTCATAAATGGCTTGAATAAACCGTTGCAAGGGCTGGCCATGACCCACATCCCTATGGGGGCCACCTTTGAGAAGCTAGTAGAAATGGCTCTCATGCACGAGGAGAAAAGCGCTAAAGTTGATAAGGCACCCGAGAAGAAAGGGGATCAGAAGAAACCACAACAGCAAAACAAGAAGGGTGGTAAAGACAATAACGGCAAGGGAAAGAAGAAATGTTTTAACTGTAGGACCCCAGGCCATCTCAGCAAGGACAGCCGAAAGAAAAAGAAGACTGGCTGTTTTCATTGTGGCGATGCAGGACATTTAGTGAAGGACTGCCCAAGGAAGGGGCAGAGGGCAGGGGCTACCTCGGGAGGACAGGTGCAGGCTCTTATAGCACCAGGACATGCAAGGGGACAAGTTCAGGCTCTCGCGGTCCCACCGCTGCAAGAACGAGGTAGAACCATTTCTGTTGAAAGCTTAGTTTTTCTGTTTGATCATCCTATCCGTACCTTATTCGATTCGGGCGCATCGCATTCATTTATCTCTACATCATTAGTTGTAACACTGCACCTAGATATTAGTATTGTTACTGATCCCTAAGTAGTCTCAAATCCTATTGGTGGTTCGGCTCATCTTTCTATGATTTGTCGGGATTTGAGAGTGTTTATCTTGGGCGTTGAGTTTGAATGCAACGCCTTTGTCCTTGGTTTCACGGGCTGTAGTTTGATTCTAGGGGTGGATTGGCTAGCCAAGCGGGGTGCCATCCTAGACTGTGAAAGGAGGGTAGTTAGACTATTGATTCGTTGTAGAAAAACCCTCATATTTCTTGCGACCCTAGGGGTTCAGTGATGCTTAGCTGCCTAGAATCTTCAGACGCATCTAACGATGATTAGGAACCTGTTTGTGTGGTCCGTGAGTATGGTGACGTCGTTGATAAAGCGCGGGGTTTACCCATAGGCGCGGAATAAGTTTTCGTATGTGCTTAATAGATTAAGCAAAGCCCGTTATGTAATCAGCGGTAGTTTTGGAGCAAGACTGGCAAGGACGGCCAGAGGCGGTCAAGTGCTCAATTGATTGACCATCTTACTAGTATCATCTCACGTAGGTCGTCTGAATTCGAAGGAGGTATCCCTTGGGTGTTTGTCTGATATTGGTTTAGGCCTTTGGGGCTTGCACTTGGGGGATGTCGAATTCGACTAGGATGGTCTGCGTGAGAGATGGATAGTTGTGACGATTTTACATGGGATAATATCCTGGTTTTCTCTAGAAGCAGAGAAGAGCATGCCCTATGTCTTAGGGAAAGCTTAGGGACCCTACAAGTGCACTAGCTTAAAGCTAAGTTCTCCAAGATACCATTTTTGGAGGAAGGAAGTGAGGAATTTAGGGCATGTGGTCTCTAGGGAAGGGAGATATGTTAAGGTGGATGGAGTTCTTAGCATCCTACGACTTCGAGATAGCACATACCCCTGGCAAGGGTAACGTGGTGGCGGATGCCTTAAGTAGAAAAAGGTTATCCTTAAGTCCTTTGTTTGTGGAGTGGCGAAGCTTAGAATTCATTTCGATGTTTGACTTTAGACCTTCCGTTGACTTTGTACCCGGTTTGCTAGCATCCTTGGAGGTCAGACCTACGCTTTTGGGATGGATTGGCGAGGCACAACGAGACGACCCGTAGTTGGTTGAGTTAGTAGAAAAGCTCAAAGGAGGGGAGTCATCAAGCCATCTCCGTAGGTATACCCTAGATGATAAGGGTTGGTTACGTAGGGACGGTAGACTTTGTATACCAAAAGACGATGACCTAAGGAAGACTATTCTTGACGATGCACATCGTTCGAAGATGACCATTCATCCCGGCTGGGACAAGATGTACAGAGACATGAAGTGAGTTTTCTTTTGGGCCGGTATGAAGAGGGACGTAGCCGAGTATGTCGCTAGATGCTTGGTGTGCCAACAAGTAAAAGCGGAGCAAAAGAAACCCGGTGGGTTACTTCACCCATTGGAGGTTCCACTATGGAAGTGGGAAAGCGTCTCGATAGACTTTATTGACGGATTACCGAGATCGAGAAAGGGTAATACGGGGATTTGGGTTATAGTAGATAGACTTACTAAGAGCGCCCATTTCATTCCCGTGAAGAGTAAGAGGACTGCTCCATGGTTAGCTTCTGTATACGTCCGAGAAATAGTTCATTTGCACGGTGTTCCTTCTAGCATAGTGAGCGACCGCGATCCTATTTTCACTAGCGAATTTTGGAGAAGCTTACAAGAGGCGGTAGGGACTCAGTTATGTTTGAGCACCGCATATCATCCTCAGACGGACGGCCAGACCGAGAGGGTGAATCGCATTCTAGAGGATCTTTTGAGGCTATGTATCCTAGACTTTGCGGGTACATGGGAATAGCATCTTCCACTGGTGGAGTTCGCATATAATAACGGCTTTCAGTCTAGCATTGGTATGGCACCATTCGAAGCTCTTTATGGACGGCCGTGTCGTTCTCCTACATGTTGGTGGGAGTCTACGGATAAGATCTTACTTGGGCACGATATGATTAGAGAGACTTCGGAGAAAATCGACTTGATTCGGAGGAGGATGAAAGCAGCGCAAGATAGGCAGAAATCATATGCGGATAAGAGAAGGACGGATCTTGAATTTGAGGTTGGGGACATGGTCTTTGTCAAAGTGTCTCCATTACGAAACGTTGTTCGCTTTGGGTCCGTTGGGAAATTAGCACCAAGGTTCGTAGGACCGTTTCCTATTAAGGAGAATATTGGGAAAATGGCGTATAGAGTGGAGTTGCCCGAGAGACTTAGTGGTGTACACGACGTATTCCATGTATCACATTTGAGGAAGTGCTTGCACGAGACCGCGGAAGTGGTAGAGCCGAACTTGCTTAGAGAGATGGAGATCGAGCGTGACGCGACGATTCGACGAGCTCCAACGCGCATTCTTGGGTCAGAGATTAAGAAACTGAGAAATCGAGAGGTCAGACTGGTCAAAGTACAATGGGGAGATGATGAGAGCAACGCTACTTGGGAGACAGAAGAGAAGATGCGTTCACGATACCGTTTCCTTTTCGGGGGTATGTTCTTTAATTTCTCCTTTATCGCTTATCTTGTACTTATCTTACCTTTAGAGTATCCTCTCGTTAGTATTCTTGACCTTTAGTTAGGATCATCCTATGGTTGAAACATGTGTTTGAGACATGTTATGTATGATGAATGCAAAGTGGATGCAAGTGTTTGCTAGTGGTTGCTCGTGGACGCATATGCACACACTATTAGGCACTAGATCGGCTCAGTCACTTCATACTGCATATTACATATAAATGGTTGTATTTAGTAAAATGGATGTATAATGGTTGTGCTATCATATGGATACCGCATTTTGGTGAATGGTTGTGCACGCATGTAGAAATAATATGTAGCATTAGGGAACTTTTGCATACATAATGGACACATGGCACTATCATGGTTTGCATTAAGGAGGTCAACTGAATCAGTGGACTGCCTGATTTTGCATTAGATAAGGGACATATATACACACACAATGCATTTAAACATGAAAGCATTAGAAGCCTATAAGGACAATGGATGCCTGTATTTGATGGTTGAGTAGATGGTTGTTTGGATGTTAGGATATACATTCTTCTTAACTTGAAGATTTCGGGGACGAAATCCTTTAAGGAGGGGAGAATGTAACACCCCATAATTCTGTTAATATTAATATTTACAAATTAAAGAATAACTAATCTCAGACATGAGAACTGTGGGAAACGGGTTGCACCATTGTGTTCATCTCGGAATTCTGGTTGAAATAGAGTCCGAGTTTGCGGGAAATGAGTACCGGATGAAAGAGTTATAGACGAACGAAGTTTGGTGGCAAAGAAAGAAAAAAAATGCACTGGCGCACTTGGGAAGTGCGCCAGAACATATTTACACTGGAGCACCTGCCAAGTGCGCCTAGGCCGAGGCTGGAGCCTGCACAGCTTTCTGGTTCAGGCTGACCCGTGTTGTTGAGTCCATTCTGACTCCTTGCTGAGTCATTAGGGTTGACTCATCACCTATCATAATTAAATGGTTTTGATTAACCCTAAGAACTTCCAACGGCTTAAATTAATTTATAACTCTATAAAAAGACCCCTATACACAAACCCTAAATCAGAAAATAAACAAAGACCATGGCCGTCATGCTGATATTTTGAGACCTAGAGCAGCCGCCATCAAATTAAAGATAAAGAACAGCAACCAAATCAGAACTACCCAACCCTAACAGCGATTCTTCATCAAAAAAGCGCTAATTCGACTCTCTTTCTTCTATAATTGTGAGTATGATAGTCTTAACAAGATTATTATCATTTTAATTAGGTTAAGTCATGAATGGATTGTGAGTAGATGATGTGAATTGTCATATGCTATCATGTATGTTATTAATCCTATGCTATGTGGTGATGATATACTATATGTTGTAAATCATGCTATTATGTTGAAAGTTTCTATGCTAAGTTGTGATGAATCATACATGTTAAAAGCCATCTATGCTAGTTAGTTCATATTAATTAAATCATCATGTTTGGGCTATGTTGATCTATATGACAAGTTACATATGTTGATTAGAAAAGTTATGAACATATGCCATGACATCTATTATGACATCTAGAACTATGATATGACATATGTGATATCCTATGCTAGTTCACACCATCATTATGTTGCCTAAAAACACCATATGCAAGTTTATGTATAGATTTGGGCTATGATCATATCATGTAAATTGTGACATTTAACAAGTTGACACCTTTTGATCCTTAACATGTGTAGTTTATGCAAGTTTCACCCCAATTATGATTAGATTTATTTTAATTGTCTATATGCTGTGATAATTTATCTTTGTGCTATGTGTTAGACTATTCAAGTCTAGCCTATATTATGCGTTGAATAAGCGAACGTATAAACGTGGGGTAGGGGTAATATTAAGGATTTAATAATAAGATGTTGGGTGCAATTGATATGATTTTGCATACCATGAGTGGATGACCATAATTGAATCAATTATGGACATCAATAAAAGTGGACTTAATTAATAATTTTGATAGGGAATTATTAAAACTGGGGTAAAAGATTGAAAGTTGTCAATCAATGCTTAGGACACGAGGTTGGACTCGTTTGTGACGTAAACCTGCCCGGAACCACCCGGCAAATCCAGTGGTCACAAATGTCAGCCCAATGTGAGAGGTCCTAGGCCTAAACTAAAGCATAACAGTTGTAAAGACACGAGGTTAGACTCTTTTATGGTGTAAGACTGCCCGGACCCGCCCGGCAAATCCAGCTGCCATAAATGCCAGTCTAATGTGAGAGGTCTTTACGAGGTTATGGCCTGAATGAATTAAGAAATACTTAACCAGATAAAACATGTAAAGTGGGACATAGGGGTTAAGTAGGTGCCTTGGGTGGCATGAGGAATATAGTGGGTGCCCTTAGTGGCATGTGAAATACGATTAGTAAGACTTAACCAAACACACATGTAAATGAACATGACTAAGAGGGTTAAGTGGGATATATTAATGACAAGCTTAGGTGGGTAGCTTGTGGGGGCCCATTTCAACCAGTATCCCAAACGTATCTTTGTGGGCTCGACCCAAGTCGAGGACGGGACATGCATACTGGGCTTGACTATAAGAGGCCAAAACGGGGAGCGGTGGCAACGCAAGTCCAACGGGTTTCATATGCGTGTGTGGACCCGGGCTGGTAGGTAAGATGTTGTTGCATCGTGTAGGTATAAGCCGTGCATTCTCAGTTGTATCGGGTTGCCACTTTAGGGGAGTGATACACCCCACTATGGGGCCAGCACGGGTATCTACGAGTAGGGAGCCGATCGAAAGTGGGTAGTGGGGTACACCTAGTGGAGATAGGGGTAGACGGCACCTATGTAGTCAGCTAGGAGTACACGAAGTTACTTATAAAATTTCTAAGAGGGTAGTGGGGTACACCTAGGGGAGACAGGGGCAGACGGCACTTATGTAGTCAGCTAGGGGTACGCAAGGCTATTTACATAGTTTCTGTGTGAAGCATGCGGGATAAACCTTTAGGGTGACTAGTGCGGTGCAGTGTAGTAATTGGCGCGGTGCAGCGTAGTAATTGGCGCAGTGTAGTGTAGTAATTGGCGCGGTGCAGTAATTGGTGTGGTGTAGTGTAGTAATTATTCGTTAGTAATTAGGTGTGGCTTTAACGTTATCTTAAACGTTATCTTTATCTGTTCATTCCATACCTAATAGTTCATAGACATTTACTTGTCTTCCAGCTTATGCCTTAGTCTAGTTATCTTGATAATAGTATTGTTAGAATTGTCATACTCGCCAGACTTTATGTCTGACCCCCTCCATTTCTATCCTTTTTCCCCCTCCAGGTCCTCAGGTTGGACCCAGCTCTAGTGGAGTTTGATTGGATTGCTTCATCTCTCTTTGGAAAGCTTGGACCGTTGAAGTAAAGTCCAGCTTGTTATCTTCTTTAATGGCTATTTGTGTAATGGGGTTATGTATTTTGTTTTAAAAGATGGATATTGTACTTGACTCTGATTATGGTTTTGTGATGTAATAAACATGTTTCCGCTGCAATAAAATGAAGCTTTAGTTTTCAAGTACTACTTATTATCTGTCTTGTTGTAATTTTTCTGTTCTACATTCACTTATAACCTCCATGGAAGTTAATGCATTCCCTTTGTGAGTGACATTAATGGACGTGGGGTGTTACAAGAAATCTGGGTGGAAAGCCGTTCTTGGGCGAAGAATCTATTATGAGAACACAAGCTTGGATTCGTTCGGCTGAGAAAATCTTCGAAGGATTAAAGCTGAGGGATGACTAGAAAAGATTACTGGCCTCCTGGGCACTCAAAGACGAAGCTTTGTTCTGGTGGGATTCAGTTATCAAAGATAATCCAGAAGGTGATATCACCTGGGATAGACTCAAAGTGATTTTCCTGGAAAGATTTACTCCTCCCGAAGCGACTGAGCGCCTATGTGATGAATTTTCTTATTTGATACAAGGAGATATGACCATTCCCGAATATCATAAGAAATTCAATGAACTTTCCCACTTTTCTCCTCATCTAATTGAGAATCCGAAGAGAAAGAATATGAGATTTATCAACGGGCTTCAAAGAAAATATCAGAACAGTGTAATGAGGAATGTGAAGCTCCCCTTCTCTGAAATGATATACATGGCTTACCAGTACGAAGATCTAGACAAGAAAGGTATGTTACACTACGAAGAGGAAGTCAGCTCTAGTAATAAAATTGAGTCTGGAACTGATCGTCTCGAGGCAAGTACAACGTCTGAGGTCAGTAAGAAGCCCAGTGCCAAGAGGAAAATGGCCAAATCTGAGAAGAAACCAGTAACGACAACTGTATGCACTAACTGCAATAAGCAAGGACATCTCTCGATAAGTTGCCGATCTCTAAAGAAACCAAAAAGGGATGAATCTAAATCCAAGAATAAGTTTCAAGTGTCCCGAGAGTGCAATCTTTGTCATAAGGCTGGTTATATAAAGAGAGACTGCTGGATGTTGAAAAAGACCAAAACGGTTCAAGTAAATGAAGTAGCAGAAACCTCAGCACCCTCAGATAGGCAGGGAAGGTCTAATGTTTTAGAAGGCACGCTTAATGTCAAAGATATTCCAGTTAAAGTACTGTTTGACACCGGCGCATCACGAAGCTTTATTTCAAAGAATGCAGCTAAGAAGTTAGATTTGAAATTGAGGAAGCTTAAAGAACCAATGATTGTCCAAAATCCGGTTGGGGGTTCCATCGATCTCAGTGGGGTTTGTGCAGTACCTGTCTCTTTCTCCTCCTATAAATTCCCTACTATCTCCATCGTCATGAATTTTAAGGAGTTTGATCTTATATTGGGGTTGGATTGGCTAACCAAATATGAAGCTGAGGTTAGATGCGCCGAGAGAGTGGTTAAAGCAAAGGCCCAATCGGGGAATTATATAACCATACCATGTGAAGGCCCGACTTCAAATAGAAAAGATTTCTGGTCAGTTCTCGATGTTTCTCCGGCTCAAATAGAAAATATCCCAGAGATCACAGAGAATATTCCTGACCTCATCAAAGACATTCCTGTCATCAAGAATTATGTGGATGTGTTCGAGGAAGTTGTTCGCTTGCCTCCGCAGAGAGAAATAGATTTCAAAATTGCTTTGATTCCTAATGCAAGGCCGGTAGTTCACGCTATTCGAAGAATGTCCTTAAAAGAGAAAGAGGAATTAGACAATCAAACACGACAGCTAGTATGGAAAGGTCTGATCAGGCCTAGTTTCTCTGATTGGGGATCAGCAGTGGTTTTTGTCCCAAAATCTGACGGTACTCTACGTCTATGTGTGGATTATCGTGATTTGAACAAGCAGACCATAAAGAACAAATATCCATTGCCGTGGATTGATGATTTGTTGGATCGATTAAATGGCGCACAGGTATTTTCACGAATGGATCTAGCTACAGGTTTCCATCAGCTTTGTATCGCCGAGGAGTGTGTTCCTTTGACAGCATTCAGAGGTCCCGACTTATTCTACGAGTGGTTAGTAATGCCGTTCGGCTTATGTAACGCTCATGCTTACTTCGTCGATCTGATGAATAGAGTGTTCAGAGGGGTTTTGAATAAATTTGTTCTGGTTTTCATTGACGATATTCTAATCTTCTTTAAATCAAAGGCCGAACATGAAAAGCATCTGGAACAAGTTCTAGAAATCCTGAGATGGAATGTATTGAAAGCCAAACTATCCAAATGCATATTCTGGCAAGATGAAGTGAAATTTCTGGGCCACGTTGTATCGAAAGAAGGAATTGTTGTGGATCCAAGCAAAATCACAGCTATTCAGAATTGGAAACAGCCCAGTACCCCCACTGAAGTGCGCAGTTTTCTCGGGTTGGCTAGCTATTACCGGAAGTTCATTAAAAACTTTTCGAAGATATCTGGTCATTTAACGAAGCTTACGAAGAAGCACTCTAAATTAAAATGGACTCCAGAAAGTGAAGAGGCTTTCGAAGAGCTAAAGTTAAGATTAACAACTGCTCCAGTGTTAACCATCATCGATGGCAATCAGGATTTGAAAGTCTGGACTGATGCTTTTAGAGAAGGCCTTGGCGCAGTGCTAATGCAAAGGGGCCAAGTGATTGCTTATGCTAGCCGTCAGCTGAAGCCACACGAGAAAAACTATGTAACTCATGATCTTGAGTTATTGGCTATAGTATTCGCCTTGAAAATCTGGAGACACTATCTTCTGGGAGAGAGATTTGAACCATTTACAGATCACCAGTCGTTAAAGTATCTGTTCACCCAGAAAGACCTGAATCTGAGGCAGCAACGTTGGCTGGAGTTTCTTGCAGCTTACGATTTTGAGATTATACACACTCCAGGAAAAGCCAATGTCGTGGCCGATGCGTTAAGCTGAAAGAATGAAATGATCGCCAGTTTTATTATCATGACTTCATTGCTAGATAAAATATCTGCTCTTCAAAAGGATGATCACTTCATTCAGAAGATCAGAGAGATAATTCAACAAGGCGAATCCTCGAGTTTTCAAGTTGATAATGATGGGATTCTAAGGCTCAAAGGTCGAATCTGTGTCCCTAACATTCCTGAGCTTCGAAAGGAAGTACTGGATGAGTGCCACAAGTCAAAACTTAGTATCCATCCGGGAGTAAGCAAAATGTATAATGACATCAAACGCACTTTCTGGTGGAAGTCGATGAAAAGGGACATTTCTTTATATGTTAGCCGATGCCCTACTTGTCAGCTAGTCAAAAGCGACCAATAGAAACTAGCTGGATTATTACAACCGCTAGACGTTCCTGGTTGGAAGTGGGAACATATTACTATGGATTTCATTGATGGTCTGCCCAGAACCAGAAAAGGGAATGATAGTATTTGGGTGATCGTAGATCGCTTCACGAAGACCGCCCATTTCATACCCGTCAGATCAAACAAAACTGCTCAGAGTCTGGCGCAGATTTACTTCAAGGAAATAGTTAGACTACATGGAGTGCCGCTCAGTATAGTAAGTGATAGAGATACAATATTTACTAGTAAATTCTGGGAGGTATTTCAAGTCGAGCTGGGAATGAAGTTGAACTTAAGCACCGCTTATCATCCTCAGACAGACGGCCAGACTGAGAGGGTGAATCGTATTTTAGAAGATCTATTACGGGCTTGTGTTATAGATTTCGATGGATCATGGGAAGACCATCTGCATTTGGCTGAATTCTCATATAATAATAGCTACCAGGCGAGTCTTACAATGTCGCCATTCGAAGCATTGTACGGTAGACCGTGTCGATCTCCTGCTTGTTGGGTCGAACCCGGTAATAGACTCGTGTTGGGACCAGATATGATCCGAGAAGCTGCCGACAAAGTCGATTTTATTAAGAAGCGATTACTCGCCGCTCAGAGCCGACAAAAGAGCTATGCCGATAAGAGAAGAAGAGATATATCCTTTGTTGTTGGCGACTATGTATATCTGAAAGTATCGTCGATGAGAGGAGTTATCCAATTCGGTAAAACTGGAAAGTTGGCGCCCAAATTCATTGGTCCGTTTCCTATTCTGGAACGGATCGGAACTCTCGCTTATAGGGTCAAACTGCCTGATTGGTTGCCTGGAGTTCATGATGTATTTCATATATCTCAACTTCGAAAGCACGTTCATGATCTAGACTTGATCGTGGAAGAAGCAGTTCAACAGGACATTGAAATTACCCCAGAATTAGCTGTGAGAAGAGAGCCGCTAAAGATCATCGGCAAAGAAACCAAAGAGCTGAGGAACAAGAAGGTTCACTTAGTCAAAGTGCAATGGAGTGGAGATCCGCGAGATTGTACTTGGGAAACTGAGGAGAGCATTCAGAAAGCTTATCCTAGATGTCGAGTGGATATCTCTGATTGACTCCGGTGCAAGGTACATTTACCCTACTTTGCATTACCAATCAGTTCTCTATTCTGTTGTTATTTTCTTTCCATGGATGTGCACTGTTAATTCTATAGTCTGAATGATTTTAAAAGAGAATAGGAATTAATTTGTATGGTTTTGAAAAGTTAAAAACAATTTGATTGTTGGTTGTGTTGTGTGATTGTAGATTTGATTAATTAAAGTTATTAAAACGATAGTTAATTTGATCAATAATAGGATAATGGTAAAATTTATTCATTTAAATCACACATTGAACTGATTAGAAAATAGATAGAAATATATATACATGTGCATTTTATATATTTGAACAGGTAAATGGATTAGCTGTTGAGTAAAGATTTTATTTGCGTGCCCGACAAATAGGTAAACCTTAATGGGTTGGATGCGAAATATTATTATATCAACTCCTGTGAATGCCATTAGATGCGGAGTGCTGGTTTTTCTGTGTGAAATAATAAACGTTGCCATAGGATAGTAACAATTAATTTTGAACTACATTACATAGCATACTTCAGAAGATAGGCATACTTCATCATATACCACATAAGCATTTGGAGCTTGTGTGACAAGGTGGAAGATTTACCATACGAGCGAGAGGCTTGTATGGCGATGAATATATTTTACAGGTTGAACTGATGACTGATATGGACTATTTAAATTGTAATGATTAAATTGCCAGATTAATAAAAACCCCACACGGATCTGGAGTTGACAATAATCACGTCTCTCTAGTTATTAGATACGGCACATGGACGATTTATTTCCCACACGGGACGAGGTGATGAGGATTTATCCTCTGGAGCATTTAAAATACACACTCCCTCAGGCTTTGACAGGGTGACGAGAATTTATTCTCTGGAGTTATTATCAATACACGCTCCCCTGTAAACACCAGAATATATCACTATAAATATGTGTATGCTTATTAGGATTTATTGGGTACCTAATACGGCCCAATAAATTTCCAAACCTCTCCCCGTACAAAGGAGGTTATGGCGAAATTTTTCGAAAATTCCGGGTGTTAGCCAAATTTTTGAAGAATTTGAAAATTCTCAGAAACTGAAAAGTTGGAGAATTGAAGCCAAATTGAACGTGGAGTTGATTAATCAAACCACTTTCGACTTTGTTCCTTTTCGGGGACGAAAAGTTTTAAGTGGGGGAGATTGTAACGACCCAGAAAATCTGAACCAATTTAAAAATTTTTAATTGGCTAAAATAATGGATTTTTAATATTTAAAATAAATATTTTAAATAATAGCAATGAAAACTGAGTTTGAATCGACAATTGAAAATGAATATAATTAATTATAATTATAAACAAGGCCTGAAATGGCGCGGTAGTTTCAAAAATTGAATTCAAACTTTGTCGGACTGTACCGGGTGCAAAACAAAACGGATTTGAGTGAAACCAAAAATATTTAAATCTGTTAGTGAATACCTTTATAACGAATCTGAAAAATCGAATTTTCATAACGAAAAGCAAAAGTTATGGCCAAATGAATTTTCAGAAAGGTCGCTATGGAATTTATATAGCCCGTGAAATTGGCCATTTTGCATACGACCTCGGAATTCGACGAAACCACTTTTGTTGGATCCGGGATGTGAAGTTATTGCTAGGTTTCAAATTTCATAATTTTTGAAGCTAGTATATGAGCGTGGTAAAAGAAAACGTGTTTCGGTCAATTCTAGTTAAATTGGATCGACTAGAAATGGGCCTTTTTGCAAACGGTCTCAGAATTCGACGAAACTAGTTTTGTTGGGACCGTATCGTCAAAACATAGCTAGATTTATTTTTCTGGAATTTTTCGAATTAGTTTGTGGCCCTGGCAAATTGGAATGTACGTTCAAATTAAATATTGAATGTTTTATATTTTAATTTGAAGGAAAACTGACTGAAACAGTCGAATGGGCCTACGAAACATATCCCATTGTGTTCGGAATGGGGGTAAAACGCTACGGACGATAGTCATTGAGTTTAGATTGGTGGTCGTGTCAGAAAACCCCTTTAAAACTCCCCCAACCAATCATAATTTTTTTAAAAAAATAAATAAATAAAAGAAAACCCTTTCTCTCTCCCCGAACGAACGGCGCACCCCCTTTTTTCCTTCTCTCCTCCGCCGCCGCCACTACAGGCACTTCCAGCCCTCGCCGCCGCCACCACTCGAAGCGGCGCTCCCTCCTCTTCCAATCCGACCCCACCACGACCCCGACCGACGCCCCCATCGCCAGAATCGGCCCTCCAAAGTTCCGATCTTCCTGACGCCGCCGACGACAGATCCGACTACCGTACCCCCTCAAACCACCATCGACCGACAGCCCTCACCTCCCTCTACGACGCTGCAGCCACCGATCATCCCAGTTCTTCCCGGATTTCGTGAATTTCTCCGACCTAGTTTTGAACAGCGTATGAAGGTGGTTCCTTTATATTGTTTAAACACTTTTTAGTGTTGCAAACCTTTTAAAAATCATATTTTTTTCCGTTCGTTAACGAAATTTGATGAAACAGGAAACATCGTGACCGTGTGGACGTCTTCTACATTTTAGAAGAGACCGCATATTTTTATGAGCCTTTTGCTATTTTTGGTGGAGTGGAACCCAATGTGAGATTTCTAATTTATAAACGATATGGAAAACGACGATGTATAAATTATATAGTCGATGTATGAGTTATATAAGCGTTGTACACCTCTTGTATAAGCGTTGTATAAGTTGTACGTTCGATGTATAAGTTGTATATGCGTTGTAAAAATTATATATGTGTTGAAATAGAAGTGAATTGCTATATATAAATATATATATATATACGCCCCTCGTCCACAAACCATGGACGATATTTATTGGTTGTGATTGGTGTAAAAATTGATTGATAGCGAATGGTTGATTGGAATTGTTTGTAGTTGATATTGATTGGTTGTGGTTGAAAAATACCCATTTATGGTTGAGAGTTATTTGGTTGAAACCACATAGGATTAGTTTGTGGAAATGAAATAAATATACACATGCCGCCTGCGTGCGAACTAGATGCATGATCCCCATTGTCAAAAACCGCGAGGTTTTAAGGTAGAGCGAGGAGCCGTACTAGGGACGGTCCCGGTTTTAACTACCCTGCCGTTATGCTGCCGAAATTTTGAATAATATTCATGTGTTTGAATTATTTTCATTTGCTGAAACTATATTTATTCGTTGAATAGAAAACCTTCATGTGTTGAATCGATATTCATTCGTTGATTAGAAATTCATGTGTTGAATGGTATTTGTGCTTTAAATATAAAAATCACATTTTTATCTATATATATAAACTATAGAAAACCTTCATGTGTTGAATCTATATTCATTCGTTGAATTGAAATTCATGTGTTGAATGGTGTTCGTGTTTTAAAATATAAAAATCACATTTTTATCTATATATGTAAACTATAGAAAACCTTCATGTGTTGAATTGATATTCATTCGTTGAATTGATATTCATTCGTTGAATTGAAATTCATGTGTTGAATGGTATTCGTGTTTTAAATATAAAAATCACCTTTTTATCTATATATAGAAACTATAGAAAACCTTCATGTGTTGAATCGAAATTCATTCGTTGATTTGAAATTCATGTGTTGAATGGTATTCATATTTTGAAATAAATTGTTTTATAATAAAATTCACATTTTATCATCTATATGAAATGTATAAAATAATCCCGTTTTGAAAGAAATTGTTTATAATAAAAATCCTTTTTTATCACCTATATAAACTATATAAAATAATAGAGTTTTGAAATGAATTGTTTTTACAATAAAAATCACATTTTTATTAAATACATAAATTGCTAAATATAGTGAAGTGTTGAAATAGAAGACAGTTAGATAAAAATATCATTTTTATCAAATGTATGAAAAGAATATAGCTTTGAAATCGAAGAATCGATATATATATATATATATAAATAGAATTAAAATATATCGAATAACGACGCTGTAGTTCGTATTTTGAAACCGTGATTTCAAACGATTATACCGGGAGATCCGACCATTGGATTTTCCTGAAAACGCAACCGTTGGGTTCGCTTTGGAAAAATCTTTCCAACGGCCCCAACTTTGTAAAAATCCAACGGTTGGATTGTCTGGAATGTTTAATTCAAATCTGAAGAAAAACAGCGCCAGAATCGATTGTATTTATATACATATATATATATATATAAATATAATTATATTTAATCGAATAACGACGCTGCAGTTCGTATTTTGAAATCGAAACTTCAAACGATTGTACCGGGAGATCCGACCGTCGGATTTTCCCGAAACTGGAACCGTTGGATTCGTTTTGAAAAGGTCTTTCTAATGATGTAAATTTTGTGAAGATCCAACGGTTAGATTTTCAGATATGTGTAAATCAAATCTGAAGAAAAACAGCGCCACGGTCTCGTTATGGCCCGAAGCGTCGTTTTGAATAAATGGCTGTGGCTCGGGCTAGAGAGTCACGAATTCGGTAAGGACTATCTTTTGCCTTGGTTCATGATGGAAATCCAATTTCCAAATACGACATCGTGCGGTTTTGATTGTATATATATATGGCGACATGATATATGGTACCCATGCCGCCTATGATTGATAGTTATGATTCGAAGTTGTTTTGAAACATGTAAACACTAGTAATAATATCAATTGCTTTTGTTTTATTCGTATCAAACATATTTTGGCCATTATAAGGTAAAACTCTATCCTCAGGTTTGCGTTGCATTGTGTGATGAGAGCTGGGTCTTATAATGGCTTCATTTTTATAGTAAGCATTGCGATGTTTAAAAGAAAGATTTGTTTTTAAAGCACTAGCAATCCAATGGAGTAAACCCGTCCCACGAAAGTGGTGTGGTCCTGTGATTAGCCATATATTAAATGTGTAGAGTAGATTTCTCATACCAGTCCCATGACTGACTCGTAGTTTGTTTCACTTTCAAACTCGGGTGCCCCTTTTTCTACACGGGCAGCCTTGTATTCAGGTTTAGCTGGTTATTTCTGGATAGCTGGAGCTGAAGATGGATTCTATTATTTATCTCTTTTTATGCTGTTCAGCTCCTATTGTACATATTTTGTTTATTTCCGCTGTAGACATTTATGTATAGCTGAACTGTATTTGTACTAAGTATGATCCTGTATACTGTGTAACTATGATGATTACGTTTATCCAGTATATTCTATTGTCCATTATCTAGTGTATTTAATTATTCTGTTCTGCTATTATCTGTTTTTGTGTTATATTCCAAAGATAACCCTTGTCTCCGTAAGTACGGGAAATGGGGTCGTCTCATAATCTCCTCCTACTCATTTGTAGAAGCTTATTCTTATATGGGTTGCCTGAAAATCCCTAACTCTTAATCTACAAAAATTTATACACAAGAGATTATGGAAAAAAACAAAAACTTCGGGTCGCATAATAGTTTGGTGTAAATATTAACCTACCATATCCAACTAAATTAATATATGGTGATATTATACCACAAGATGAACATATTCTCCTTTTACTTATATCCCAAGTACAAAATAACCAATTCTATTCTCCTACACACATGATGGATAGAACTATAATAATAAAACTTGTGCAATTATTCAACATATATTTGATTACTTACCCTCGTTATATATGACTACCTATCTTAACATTTTCATGATTGCCCATCATATTCAAATGACTATGTGTCTTAATATGTTACCATTCTAGCTACGTATCTTAACATTTTCATGATTACCCATCATATTCAAGTGACTAACCATCTTAATATTTATATGATTGCCTATCATAAAATCATGAAGAATACCCATCCCCTACCATCTGGATAACTCATTCGCTTGGTTTATTCAATCTAAATTTACGGATTACCCATAATTAAATGTCGATTAATCATCATTACATGCCCCATAGTTTTATCCATATATTAACTATGAACTGATAACTTTCCATATTCTGAAAATTACCCATCCTCGACACCATGTGGATTAACCATTCACAGTCTATAATTTTATCCTTAGGCTATCTATAAACCCATTAAAATTGAATCTTTAATGTAATATCCTAAGTATTTAATTATTATATGTTGGTGTCCCAAATAATTTACCTCTAATTGGTGCCTCAAATTAACATGTGTTTATAGCAAAAATTGTACAACAAGTGATAAAACAACGGTGTCTCCATTGATTAGAAATTACATATACCCTAGCTTTATCCCTTCGATCCAACCAATTGCTTTGAAACAAAATACTTACCGTGTTAGTTACATAATACTAGTTCCAAGTGAAGCCGATCTTTCTTTGACTCGTGTCAAAACCCATTATGCAAGGCAAACAACAAAACAACGCTCCGTGCAAGAAAAGCTATTGGCTTTGAAACAATTGATTCGATTTTGACTCCCAAGAATCATGTGAATCAAAACAACAAAGAAAAGGAGTGTTTTGCACGTGCCTGTCTAACTTATGTAAAACAGTGCTTTGAATCTTTCAAAGTGAGATAACACTAAGGTGCTTCGAGCCTTTTGAAGAAAAATACAAAAGAGAGCTTCACACCCACTTATCCAACATATGTGAAGCATAGAAAACACGGCTTCGAGTCTTACCTATATGGCTTAGTTTGAACAGAAACAAACAAAGAAGGAATGCTTCACACACGCTTATCTAGCCTATGTGAATGCTTCAAACCTTCCAAAGCAATGCAAAAAATAGGTGGTCTAAATCCTGGCTAGTTGGCCTTGAAGCAATACGAAGCGACATCCGCTGATTCAAAACCAAGTTAAAAAGAGTGTGAATAAAACATTTGTGTTGCTTCATCATTTTGGCTTTGGAATGAAGCGAAGTGCTTTGAAATGGACAAAGGATAAGAGTTGGCTTCGGTAACAATCAGCTCCCCAGTTCAAAGTAATAACTGTGCACATTCCTGCTTGCGTTAACATATAACAGAATCACTTCATAGCAACTTAGTTGATAATATGTGCTTCTGAAGTTCGAAGTGAAACAAGGTCATGTAAAACAAAGTAAATGGCATGTGCAAAGTCGTAATTTAAGTAAAAATTGATTTCTTAGTGTAATTTTTTTAACGAACTCTTCGTATTTGTAAAAAAAAATTAGTGGATTTAAAGTTTATTTTTTTTAGAAAGCATGTGAAAATCATGTCGTCCATCCAAATTATAAAAAAAGAAGATTAACTAATTAGTAAATCTAATTCATCAATTCCTTAATATTTTTTTATAATAAAACATTTTTCATAGGAAAATCCCTAATAATAATAAATATTCAAGAATATCATTCTCTTTATTCCATAAAATTTCCATTTTGAAATAATTTATCCAATCATTAAATGATTTAAAATCAGTCAAATGATATTTCCTCCATGGAAGATTCATAAAATATTATTAAATGATCAAACAATCATGCAATGTAAAAGCTACCTCTTAAATCATTTTAAGTATGTCATGTTAAATTTTCCAAAACATTTGGAGATGTAAATCATTGGTTTCTAATAAAAACCTAAGGATTTTAACCAAAACCTTAATCAATTAAATTTGAAACAATATAGGTATGTTATTTTTTTATCAAACAACAACAAATCATTTAAACAACAAAGATATTTTCGTGTATTATCCATGACCGGAAAATAGTAAAACACACATGGATTCTTATGGATTACGAAATGGATCATAAGGCTAATATTAATACAAAAGGGGATTGAATAGTGTTTACTTGTTTATATAAATCTTTTTTAGGCGTTTAACAATTTCGTACTTCAGTTAACAATCACGGAAACAAACACAGAATCAGAATGCCTATAAAAGTAAATGAAGTAAAGCAAAAGGAAAGAACAGATGAGGATTTTTGTATTGGTTCAGAGTTATCATACATCCATCCTCCATGGATCCTGTATGGATTTCCTTTCAAATAGTAAAATCGATTACAATCTCATTTCAAGGCCATAGGGCCCACACTCTAGATTTCGACCTATGGGCAAGTCACTTAGTTCTTAGACTAGCATACGCAATTTATTTTCGGGTCACACCAAAATGGTATATTTGTTTTAAGACAGTTTTTATAGATTATGATCTTTTGATCTATGATCGCATTGCTTCTATAACTATGAATAACACTTTGATCTTGGAAGATTGGTGAGAAAATAGTGGAGTATCAAATCAGAGAAGAACGGATTTAATTCTAGTTGAATTTGGTAGAGTATGGTTATATTTTTCTGAAGAAATGAAAGAGGAAAAAAGAGAAGTTTAGAAAGAAGGAGTAGATACTTAAAATTCATTTCAGAAGCCTAATATTTAATGAAACCGAGGGACATAGTTTCAAGAGACACGTCTGTTTGCAAAGAGATACGTCAAATAAATACTTGCACGAAAATGAGGAAAATGGGCATTGTATGTGTGCCATGCTGATATGGATCGTCCATCAAGAGTAAACAAGGGAAAAACTTAGCATAGATTTGGCACTACAAGGACAAAATATAATAAGAAATATAGACAGGATTATTTTGATACATAACAGAGTGAAAAGAACAACAACAACATCATCATCATATTATCACTAGGTTATGTACATCATGAAGTAATAGCAGGTATATCATAACCTCACTACATCCTCACACTCATAGTACTATATAAAAGCATAATATCTACAAGTAAAGAGAAATACAGCAAAGCTCCATGTTTCTTGTCTCCATGTCAGCTATACATCACCAAGCTAATATCCAGTCTTCTCATCGGCATCGTAAATAAGCAGCCAAGATAATAAGAGGAAACATATAACATTGGATCAGATAACAGTCTGGTGTGAACGATAAAATTTACCAACAGCTATACTATAATATTTGATAATAGATAGGGCTGAGTCTCATACGAAATAACAAAAATAATAGGTATACTCATAGGATAAAAGAATCGAAGTAGCCTACATTGACCTTATTTCTCAACCCTACTTCAAAGCCCTATAGCTGATAGTCTACCCAAGGAATTAAAGATAAGGGCAACCATGACAATCATACCATTCATCAGGAAAATCCTAACTATCACCATTTGAAGCCGTGAATACATTAATAACCCATATGATTATCCTTTCTCATGTCTAGGACTAATGGGAAACCTAGTTCTAGTTTAATTATCATGCCTGTAGGACCAGTCTATTCAGAACGTTTTCCTTCATGACCCGAGTGTCTAGCAACTAGATCTCCCCATTTAGGCATCCTAAGGTACACGATCATCACTACCATTCCTAATTGGCGTCCACACACTACCCTATTTAGAGCCACATCTAGAACACTCTGAGTTATCGATGATCCTTTGGCACTCCTATATTTTTAAGGGTTTCAACATAGCCCATATCCCTACTCCACTAAGTCCATTATATCATAACCTCAACTTCATCTCGAGCTGCTTATTAAACACTACTTGGATTCAGCCCAGTTCTTGAGTTTTAAATCAAGGTATCACAACTTCATCATGCCATAACATCCACCTTATAGAAGCAATCAACTAGATATAACATTTGGCATGAACCTGAAGAATCTCTCTTTCTTTACTAAGGATTGCCCCTATGATTCTCAATTATGATCGATCCTAATCCATGTCCCATGGATTTGTGTTGATCCACGTACTTAGCCAATTTCTTTGCTCAAGTAATTTTATATTCCTTAAGCCTTTCCTCCAGCTTGTTCTGAGACAAATTTCATCTACAACTAGCCTTTTCCATCACATGTGCACCACCATGTCTATCCATCATTTTATGGACATATAGCATATCTGAACTTCACCAAAATTTGCAAAAGCCTTCCCTATGCCCCTATAAGCCTTTCCGATGGATCACACCTCCAATAGATGAAGTATCATGGATCGGTATCGATCCATGCCCTTTAGAGTGTTGCCAACTCATGTAATTAGCACGAATTTGCTCCAATTTTTCAAGTGTGATCCCAATGCCTTCCAGAACTTATTCTGCAAGTTTCATGCGATTTCAATGAACTTTGATTCTAGTATGCTCCACTTCTTCAATCTTAAGTCATAATAATGAACAATTCTAACATGCAAATCAAGAATAATAACCCATTTAAGCATTTCAATGAACAAAATAAAAAATCATATGAACATCAATTCAAAAATCATCTAAATGCATAAAATCATGAATCTATCTCATTTATACATAGGTCTAGCAATAAACAAGGTTAATATACTCGTTAAGTAATTTAACCTTATTTAACTGTTATATGTCTAGTAAGGTTAGCCTAGGGTTACTAATTATGGAATTATCAAATATAATCATATTTTAATGTTATTTAAACATTTAAGTGAAGAAATATCGTAATCTTGACATATAATGCAACATAGACACGTGAGAGAACAAAATACTCACCAAATCAACAAACATATGGAGATCAATACAAATCAGTCCAGGATAGAAAGGATCTAGTGCAGATGACCTTCCATATGATAAAAACATGTAGATCTATGTAGATATAACCTCTTTTAGATGATTAAAAGAGATTAGATGTGAATTTGAGTGTAATTAGGAATTTGGAGAAGAACTAGAGTAGATAATAGCTCTAGGGCTAATGGGAAATAAGGAGAAAAGATTATATTAATCTCCTTCACCATCTATTTATAATTGCAAGTCATTAAACTAATGGGCAAGCTAGTCTTGGCCCATTATCATTCCCCATTTTTGTTCAGTATTCTAGAAAATTTAAAATTGTTATACCTCCTAAACCTCTTGCCTAAATTACTTACGTGGCCACTCTATGGACTGGGAAACCATCATCATGATCCAGTGGAATAGATTAGAGCATCTAATTATACTCATATCAAAAGTTATGGCTAAAAACGAGATAACACAAAGGTAAAATGGCCACATAATGATTCAAAAATAATCACAAACTTGCAAAATACCCAAAGTACCATATTTCAAAATATTAGAGTGATGTGACTTTGATAAATTAAATAAAATTATTTTATGATCCCCCAATACATAAAATACAGGCTGTTACATTATTCTATCCTACTTTAGTAATTTCTCCCTTTAAATTCCCAAGCAAACATAAGCAACAAGTTATTCTGCATGTTTACCATCGACGAGAAAACAATCTAACATCCAACAATCAATGGAAAGACAATTTCCAAGTCTCACATGTACAATTCTAATAGCATAAGATACAATGATGCAAGTGAATGCAGTAAATGGGATATACCACTCGAAGAGTTCTAAATACTCCTCATTAATACTTTTCTTTGCCTCATATGTTCAATCGCCATCATCCTTGCTCTACTGTATATGAACTAGCTTAACTTCCTTTTTCTCATCTTTTTCAAGTCGTTCCCCACGACTCAAACTGACTTACGAGATCCTGATATTTCTGGCTCTACCTCTACATCTTTAACCTGATCTATGCCACCATAGTACTCAAGCCAGGCACAAACTTCCATAGATAAGAAACATGGAAAAAAGTGTTCATGCCTACCATCTTCAAAGTTAAATCCACTTTATAAGCCAAATTTGAAATCCTCTTGACGATTTAGAATGGTCCAACTAATCTCGAAGCTAACTTACCTTTCCTACCAAAGCGAATTGCATTTCTAAGTGGAGAAACTTTTGCAAATACCATACCCCTAGCATAGAATTACAAATATCTTTTACATCTAGCTGCATATCTCTTTTGATGCTCCTAAGCAACTATAATTCGTTGAATAATTACTTCTATCTTATCTGATGTTTATCGAATCATCTTTGGCTCATGTATCGTCTTCTCTCGTACTTTCCACCAACAAGATGGTGCATTACAAAATCTACCATATATCATTTCATATGGTGCCATGCGATATTTTCATGATAACAGTTGTTATAAGCAAATTCAACCAAATGTAAATGATCATCCTAATGTCCTCCAAAATCCAAAACATGAGTTCTTAGGAGATCTTCTAAAACCTGATTTACTCTCGGCCCATTTGTTTGAAGGTGATAAAGTGTAATCAACTATAGCTCAGTGCCCAACGTCTTTTGCAAACTCTTCTAGTATCTGCTAGTAAATGATGGATCTCTGTCACTTATTATACCTTTGGGTACACCATGGAATCAATAAGCCATTTCACATATTGCTTGGCTAACTTAGATGTCATTCTAGTACATTTGACTAATATGAGTCTTGCACTCTTAGCTAGCCTATCCACTACCACCTGAAGACTATCATAACCTTTCTTAGTCGGTGGAAATCCATCAATAAAATCCATTGACACTTGCTCCTATTTCCATTTTAGGATCTCTAATGGTTGAAGTAACCCGCTTGGCTTCTTTTACTCTGCTTTGACCAACTTTGTTCATATATTTGAGATAAACTTTCCCACATCACTTTGCATACCTTCCCAATAGTAGGTTCTGTTTATATTTCGATACATCTTGTTACCCCAAGATGAAAAATAAACTTAGAATAATGGCATTCCCTCAAAACTTGTTCTTGAATCCTGTCAATAGCGAGACAAACAATCACCTATCTTTATGAGTCCAACCGTCTCAACCAATCTTTTATTGCTTCATATCCTTGGAATCAACTTCCATCTCATTTCTTTCCATGATCTTTACTAGCTTAGATTCCCGTTGGCTCCAATCCTTTCAACATGGGTAAATCTAACAGATAAGCTTTTCAACATTTCAGGCTATGACTCACAATGAGATCTAAAATCAAACTCAGCCAAATGCTCTAATTGCTTCCACTATAGAAAACAAAAATCCAAGCACGACATGAATACTATTTACGGTGTCTCCTACTATGTTTCCGTTTCCTGAAGCACAGGAAATACTAAAATCGTACTAGGCCAAAAACTCTAACCGGTTTTACTGTCAAAGGTTAAGACCTTTTTGAGAGAAAAAGTACTTTAAAGACTTATGATCCGCAAACAACTCAACCTTTCTCCCTATAAGTAATGCATCCATGTCTAAAGAAAAGGCAGTTGCCGCTAACTCCAAATCATGAGTAAGGTAATTTTTGTTGTGCTGCTTTAGTTGCCGACTAGCATAAGCGACAACTTCTCTGTCTGCAGCAGTATTGTACCTAAACTTGTATCCCAAGCATCAATGTATACAGTCATCTCTTCATTTCCACTTAGAATAACCAATGCTGGTACACTCGTCAATCTCTCATTCAGAACTACAACACCATGTTCACATTTGGCATCCCAAATAAAATCTTGATTATTTCTCATTATGGTGGTTAATGGTGTAGCTACATTGGTGTGTTGCTACCTTGGTGATGTCCTTGATAAAATGCCTATAATACCTAGTTAGACCAATGAAACTCCTAATATACATAGAATTTTTAGGTCGATCCAAATCTTAGATAGTTGCAGTCTTCGTAGGATCCACCACTATTCCATTTCTAGATATCACATGACCAAAGAATCTTACTTCTTCCTTCTAGAAGTGACACTTAGAAATATAGCCTTCAACTTGTGCTTTCCGAAAACATCGAGCACGACTCTCAAGTATGTCATATGTTCCTCTTTCTCCCTTGTGTATATAAGGATATCATCACAAATAATGCACAAAATTGCTTAGTTGATCTTTGAAAACTATATTCATAAGATCAACAAAATATACTGTGCATTAGTCAATCCAAAAAGAATCACCAACCACCCAAAGAAACCCGATGGTATTCTAAAGGTTGTCTTTCACACACTACCAATTGCCACTCTCAATTGATGAAATCCCGTATCCAATTCCATCTGAGGAAATAACTTAGCCTCATACAACAAATCAAACAATTTGTCAATATGCGGTATAGGATACTTATTCTCATTAGTCGCCTTATTCAGCTTATTGTAATCTATATGTAATATTAACAATCATTACGCTTTCATCTCAAACACAACAAGTGCACCCCACTTGGATGTATTCCTCCGAATGAATCCATTTCTCCATTGGTTACTAACCTGCATGTTTAACTTCTTATATTCTTATATTCACTATGCACCATCCGCCTCAGATACATTATTATGGGTTTGGCTTCATCCATTAAATCGATCCTACATTTGATCTCTTGATGCGGTAGTAGCCTTGTCACTTCTTTAAAGACATTCGGGTACTAACTATCAATGGCACAAATGACAATCTTTTCCTTAGAATCACAAAACGAATATAAAAAGCTATGTAATGCCCCATCTCCCAATAAATAGTCGATCAACACATCCCTCCCTTTCACGTTCTCGATTTCTACCTTGAGCTTCTCGCAATCCATTACATCTGCATAATTCCTTAGCGAGTCCATACCCAGTATAATTTCGAACACTGCAAAGTTCAAAAAAAAAGCGAGCAAAAGAGCATCCATGACTCGATAAAACAATATCACGACAAATTATAAAGATACTAGTAGACTCTTATATTGGGGTAGTCACAATCATAGACTTATCTACAATCTGAGAGTATAAATCTGATCAACATCTTGATAAAAGAATGTGAAGCTTCAGTATCAAGTAAAACTCTAATAGAAACATCTTTACAGAAAGAATACCTTGCACCATGACTCCTTTTCCCATATCTTTTGTAGTAGGTGCATTATAAAAGTCAGAACTACATCCAAAGAATATGTCTTCACTACTTGCTTCTCCATGAGAGGTTTTAGGCAATCCCTTTTGAAATACCTAGTTTGTCCTAGTTGTAGCGTTTCTTTCCCGTTGGGACCTTGTATTCCATTGAATAGTGACGTTTCTCACTGAAGTTGTAGAACACTTCCTCACTCTTTCCCTTTTTCTTGTTAGGCCTTCCTTTTCCTTGTTGTTTCTTCCTTTTCCCATCTCACCTTTTCTTACCCTACCACCTTATTGCGACTTTAGTTCCTCTATGGCATTAGTAGATTTTTTTTCTTCAGGGACATACTCGCGTGCCTCAAAGCCTTCTTAACTAACTTCTCAAAGGGAACATCAATATGATCCATAAAATTCTCGTGTAGAAATCCATCCAAACCAATTATGAACTTCTCGTTCTTCCTTGAACATAGTATAAACAAATTACGGCCCATACTTTGAAAGAGCCTCAAACTCTGAAACATATTATGAGACTATCTGATCTTCTAATCTCAACTCAGCAAACTTATTAAACAAGATGGACTTCTGGACCATAGAAATGAACTTGTTCTCAAACTTAATCTTAAACCCATCCAAAGAGATATGATCTTTTAGAGTATTGATGGTTATAGCATCCCAATAATTCATAGTTTTTCGCTAAAGTTGTATGGAAGCGATCTTCCTTTTTACAGAATCATCTACACTAAAGTCTCTAAAGATGTGGTTACAATTGTCCAACCAGTCTGGATCTTAATAGAAAACTCTGTCCTTTAGAATGGCTTGCTTTCAAAAGTAGAAAATTCCTTGCATCGCTTGGCAGAGTCCATTCTAGGTGCCTACACAAGATTACCTTCATCGCCTGCAACTAATCCTAGAGTGGTTTGAGCTCTTCTTAAGACCGATGTCATCATAAAATCGAACTTAGTTTGGTGATTGGGGGTATCCACTCCTCATCCCCCTTAGCTAACTACATCGGGGAAGAATGGTTCCTAGTTGTGTTTCTAGTGTTTCGATTCATCCTTAATTTTAACAAGAATGATTAGTTCCAACAAAAGAAAAGACACAATGGTGCTCATGCTCCTAATACTATATTTATTATTATATAGCTAAATATATATCATTTACAAGTATGTCTCTCTTAGGTGTATACTCTCTACTAACTTTGGTCAATTAAATAGCAGAAGATTTGATTCCAAACGTGATAACTTCCTCATAACACTTGCACAAAAGTAAAGAAACTGTTCATTGTATGCATGCCAAGCTGATATAGGTTTTCCATCAAGATTTAAACAAGAGCAAAACTTATCATATATTTCTCAACATATAGACAAATATAATAAAAAATATATAGACAAAATAGCAGTGAGCAATAACAGAGTGAAAACAGCAGCTACATCATCATATACTAGTTAATTTATGTACATTATATAGTAATGGCAGGTACATCATAACCTCACTACATCTTCACCCTCGGAGTATGATATAAATGTAGAATATCTATAAGTACAAGGAAATGCACTAAAGATTCTCCAAGCTCGTCTCCAAGTCAGTTATATATGACCAACTTGATATCTAGCATGCTCATTAGCATCTTCGATGAGAACCCATGATAATAAAAGGAAACATAAAATTTTGGGTCGGACACATCCTGGTGTGAGCGATAAAATGTTCTAACAGTTATACTATAAATATGATGATATACAGGTTTAAGCATCATATTTGATTTGTCCCTGCAATTGAAGAGTCGACATTAATAAATGAATAAAATATGGAACCCAAATGAAAAAAAATCGGTATATTCAAAGGATAAAAGAATTCAAGTAACCTACACCGGCCTCATTCCCCATCTCCTCTCAAAAACCCTATAAGTGATAGTCTTCCTAATGAAGTAAATATAAGAGAAATCATAGTAATATTAACATCCGTCATCCAAATCCTAACTATTACTTTTCAAAGCCGTAAATACATTGATAACCCATATGACTATCCTCGCTCATGTCAGGAACTACTAGAAATAATGGTTCTAATTTGACTATCATACCTAGAAGACCCATCTATCTGGCACGTTTGCCTTTAAAAGCTAAGTGTCTATAAACTAGATCTCCATGTTTGGGATGTTGTATATAACAATTATATGATTTTTTTTTGATGATAACAAACATATATATATATATATATTCTTATAAATGTGTTTGTATATTATATTGTTCTACTACATCACATACAGAAATAAATATTTATATTTAAATAGAATACTACTACACAAGAATTTAAATATTCAAACAGTATTTTATTTAAATATAATATTTTGTTTCAACATTTCAATAGTACAAACTTCTAACTCAACTATTGTACATCTCAATAATACAATATATTCAATTTCATTTGTTACATCAGCTCCTCACTACAAACTCTCAGTTTTACTCAGTTGTTTATACATAAAAATTCACATCCAGATTCAGTCATGACACTCTTGTCTTCAGCCTGCATCACAGTCAATCCACTCATCTGAAAACCTGTCACAGAAACACACACAGAGTAAACTGGAACAAAAATAATTTTAAATTCTAGCAGATATAATTTTATTTTAAAATTTATTTACCTCTTAATTTTGGTGTGTTTCTCATCATATTTCATGACTTGGTTTGATATGCATATTCGTCCATTAGTGTCTTGACAACTTCTTATATTCACAGTGATTCACTGTGATACCACACGGTAGACAGTGTCTCTAATGCTTATATATATATATATATTGCACATACACAATACATGTATACACATACATTTGTATGTATATACACATATATTTTGTGCAGGGGAAATATGGTCAAATATTGAAACAATAAGGGACAAATATTTCAAGTATGATACGTTCAAGTGAAGCTTGAAAACACATGCATGCTGCAAGTATCCATAAACACTCAAGTGACAACATGCAAACAGCCAAGACCAAGTTTCAAATGCACAGAACCAAAACAATTCATCCAAACACACACACACACACACATACACACACACATATATATATACACACACATGCACACACACACAAATGAATATATATATATATATGTGTGTGTGTGTGTGTGTGTGTGTGTGTGCATGTATATATGGCAGTAACAAAAGCAAGAGCAAATTCATGCACAAGTTAGAATGCATGATAGATGCACAAATACATGAGCATGCACAAACTAGAATGGCAAAGCCTCAAAGTGAACAAAGAATGGACAGAGCAAGCAACAAAGAACACAACATGAAATGGTTCAACAAGTCAACCATTTTAAAGTGGCGTACACAAGGGACAGAGCAAATGTCAAAGGTTTAGCAAAATGATAATGAGCACAAGGGTGCATCACAAACATGTGCTCAAGCACATAGTCAAGACAACAACAGCATGAAACATGCATAAGAAGGTAGTAGCAATTACAATGGTCAACGACATGGCAGAACACATGAGAGGATACATACAGTAAAGCCACACACATTTATATATAAATATAAATATATATACACACACACGTGTGTGTGTATGTATATATACATGGTTCATGCAACAACGAAAGACACAAAGAAACAAGGCATCAACATATGATTCAAATGGTTAAGCCAAACACAAGATCGACATGCACATGCATAGATGGGCAAGTAAATGGCTAGTGCACATGGTCAAGCACAAATGGCTACAACATGCACAAGCCAATATTCAAATCTAGGCAAAATAACAGTGCAACTGAAATCCATATATACACACAACTGTGTGTGTATTCTACGTATATATAGTCGAAGTTCAAGGCAGATTGAAAGTGCAAATCAACACAACGCACAACAATATGGAGTGGGAGTTCAAGTGCAAATGGATCTACAAAATGTACATAGTAACACAGGTGTACATGGCATGTATTTACAAATGCAAAGAAGTGAAAGTAGCATGGTGTTTGCAAGAATATTTCACGTCATTATTGGCTAAACTGGAAGCAGCATAATCTCAAGTGCAAAGCACTTTATAACTCAAGTTGCAACAAAGAACAATGGCTAATATAAACAGGCAAGAGTATGCACCAGATTCAAACAAATGAGGCACATAGAAACTACAACAGACATGTAGCAGAAATAGATGATGAAGCATGAAGATGTGAAAATGTTGGAATCGCATATGTGCATGGTAACAACCCGGTATTTCTAAACCAATTTAAAATTTTTATTTAGCTATTTTAATGGATTTTGATTATTTAAAATGATTATTTTAAATAATAACGATTTAAAATTTATTTAAATCGAAGTTAGAACGTATAAATTTATTTTAATTATAAAACGAGTCTGAAATGGCGCGGTAGTTTGAAAATTCGATTTTTAAATTTCAAAAGATTGTACAAAATTCAAAATAAATCGAATTTCGGTAAAAGTAGAAATATTTGAATCGGTTTAATAATATCTTTCTAATAAATGAGAAAATTTTAGATTTCATAATATAAATTGAAAGTTTTGTCCAGTTTAAAATTGGAAATACTCGCTATGGAATTTATATATATTTTAATATAATATATAGCCCTTAAAAATAGTCATTTTGCAAACGACCTCAGTTTTTGATAAAACCACTTTTGTTGGATCTGGAATGTCAAATTATTGTTGTGTTTCAAATTTCATAATTTTTGGATTTAATATGTGAACGTGTTTTGACAGTTTCAGTTTGAATTTAACCGACTAGAAAAGGTTCATTTTTCAAACGGCCTCCAAATTCAATGAAATTAGTTTTGTTAAGACTGTCTCGTCAAAACATAGCTAGATTTATTTTTTTGTAATTTTTGGAGTCAGTATGTGGCCCTAAAATTAAAATGTACCTATAAATTTAATATATATTGATTTATATTTTAATTTTGAGAAAAACTGATCGAAACAGTCGAATTGACTTATGAAACAATCCCATTGTGTTTGTAATGGGGGTGTTTAGCTAGGGCGATAGTCGTTGGGTTTGATCTGGAGTTTGGATGTAAAAATCTAACTTTTGGAAATTAAAAGAATTAGATAATAAAATGATTTTATATAAATACCCCCCAAAACCCTAGCCTTATCGTTGTCGCCGCCATTCACAAAATGGAAGGCTGATTTCATCCCAATTTCTCTTGCCAAATCCTCTCAATCTGGTTCGAAGTAAACCCCGATCCTGAAGAAAACATTGTACAGAATTTTACGCTTCAATTCTATACCACTATGATCAAATTTCATTACGTAGTTTCCTCGATTCCTAGGCTCAAAGGCGCGATGTTCGAGGTTGTTTTTTGGTCTTGATATGGCACCGAGTTCAATGGAGGTCTGGGGGAAGGAAGGTGGCGGAGCAACGATCATTGGGAGTACCTCCGATCTGGGTCTGGGTCAACGTGGTGATAGCGGCGTGGTGGTTTTATTTTGATCGATATGGGTTTTATCGCCTGGGGCAGTATCACGAAGAAGAAGATTAAGGCGACAATGTTTTTATAGAAACGTTATTAAACGTTAAAGTTATAATTAATTTAATTAATTACTCGATTTGATTATCCAATGTAAAAATTGCCATATCTTCTTCATACGAGGTCGGAATTGGACGATTTCAGATCCGCTGGAATTGTTATGAAATTATCTACGCAATGAAACTGCTTGGAATAAAAACGGAGCACGTTAGAATTTCAGGCAAATTCAAATCCAAACAGAACTGAAATTCAGAAATAAAAGAATGGCGGAGTGGAAACGAATGTGAGAACTCTTTCTCACTCAGCTATTTTTGTTATGTTATTGTATCATAGGTTGCAAACTGGCTTAGTGGCTCCTGTCACTATTTTTTTGCAAACCATGGTTGTTTGTTTTTTTGGATTGTGATTGGAATTGTTATTGGTTGATATTACTATATATAAAATTATTTATGTAAAATGTATATAAAATTATCATGAAAAGAAATTGAAATAAATATTCATTTACAAGTCGGACAGTTTGTTTGTGTACACCTATTTAACTAATATTGATTAGGACAATAAATTTTACACATCGCCCAACTGCACAAACAATAATCAATATTTGTTGTTTGAAAACCCCACATGGGTATTGGGATGATATTGGACATACACTAATCTCAATATTTAGTTGTATGCCAATCGATGGGTTGACAGGCTGTAATGCTGGTACAGTTGTAAAATGCAGTCTGGATGATGTTTGATTATTAAATGATTATTTATCACTATTGTGAGCACATGCAATGTATACAATCCATGTAACTGAAATTATATGGTAATTGATTGAGTCGCATTCCGATTCAGAAATGAAGAATATTTTAAAACAACGAATATTTTAAAATAATATTCAGTAAAGAATTAAAATATGATTTTGATGTCCAATTTTGGATAGACACGAAAATATTGAAATATATGAAGCCGAATAAGTAGGTATTCGCCATTTAAACCCGAACGGGTTTATCGATCGATTTTTTTCATTTTATAATGAATATTGAAAAGAAATGATTTCAACATATAATATTTTGAAAATATTATCATTTTAATATAATAATGATATAGAATATTCAATTTTGATTTAAAATTGAAAATGAAGTTAAAACCGATTTAAAACGAATTTATAACGATATTATTAAATACTTTTTAAATGGAAATCAAAGAAAAATATAAAATATACTATATATATTAAATGGCTTGAATAGAACGCGCTGCGTGGCAACCGTTCGCGAATTTCGACCATTTACTTCAAATTGATGTAGCGGGAGATCCAACCGTCGAATTCTCCTAAAACCGGAACCGTTGGGTTCGTATCGAAAAGAGCTTTCCAATGATTATAAGAGATTTTAAATGTAAATGTTGGATTTGGAGATATGTCCAAATCAAATTCAGAAAAGGTCACTATGGATGCAGTTCGGTAACCTTTATTTGAAACCGAGTGCAATGGCCTTAATAAAGTTATTAAAAATATGGAAAAATTGTGTAAAATCATATTAAGTAATTTGGAAAGAGTTTGGGAGAAAAATCCCATATTTGAGAAGATAAAAATAAATTTTTATCGAAATGAACTAGTTTTTAACTAGTATAAGAATCCAATTATTTTTAGAAATAATAAATTTGATTGAAAAATGGGTTTTAAAATAACCAGAGTTTTCCAATTCATAAATTGGAATGGATTTTGAATGGAAATAATCTTTGGAATACTTCGATATTGGATTCCATAATTATACGGATATTGTGGAGGAATTTGGAAGATATATGTATCGTTATTCCCAATACGATATTTGTTGGTTTCAGAATTAGATATTGAATATAAGCTGATATAATTTCTATTCAGAGCCTTGTATTTAATATTAAATTGGATTTTGGATTTGTCGTGAGTGGCGTCTTTATTAACACTGTTCTTAAACCCAGTTGAGAAAGAATAAATCTTTTGTTTAAAATTTAGTGAAGCTTACAAATTAATTAATATTTAACTAAAATTGAATTGAAATTGGATTTTTGGGTTTATCGTGAACGGTGTTTTAAATAACACTTGTTCATTAACCCAATTAACAGTGAAGAGATGATTTGGAATTTATAAATCTTATTATTAAGATTTAATGGAAATTTTCCAAAGTAAAGTTTTCCAATTTAACACATTAAATTGGAATTGAATGGAATTCGATTTGGTAATAATCGAGATGATCTTCTGTAAAGGAAGACCGTTATTATATATGGAATTTAAAAGGCTTTGCCATTATTCCATTTTTAGTATTGATTGTATACGGAAACTTATATTGATTATATCTTGATCTGTTTTCCGTGAAGATTCCATAGTTGATGGAAGCCGATTTGGGTTTATTGTGGACTGTGTTTTAAATGACATTAGTTCTTTAACCCAGTTAAAGATAAGATTAATTTCTTAAATTTGAATAATCATTAAGTAATGATTTTTGAGAATAAAACTGAATTAGAGTTTTAATGAATCTTTAATTAGATTGGAATGAATAAATAAATTTATCGAATTCATGAAATGATCGAGAATGGAGTACCACTAGTTTTACTCCAGGCGATAGTTAAATCTTTAATTAGATTTGAACATGAAATGGTAATTAAATTTACCGATAACATCGTGGGTGTTAGATATGGAGTACTACCAGGTTTGCTCCATGGGATGAATAGGTTGGGATTGGAAAATTTAAATAAATGATTACTTCGGTAAGGCTCGATAATCCCGACTAGTTTGATAAACCTCAATTTGGTTTAAATTGTGAAAAAAAATATTTGAATAAAATAATATTCTGAATTGGAATGAGGCGTATAATGTGTTTTTATAGCACTTGATTATAAAATACGCAAGTTATTCGGAAAGACCAGGTTTAACCCATTCTGAATAGCTAATACGACGACTAAATGTTGATGATATGAAGACGGTGGTTGAAGACCGGAGATCTTCACATCGTTTGGATGATTAATGATGTCTTGATTGGGATGTACACCCAAGACAATGTAATAAGTGGTGATCGTCCAGACATACTTGGAGATTGACTGGATATGCGAGGGCCTCTCTCCTGTATTGGGCATATGGGACGAGGAATAAGGTGCCTCCGGTTTTGTTCAGACCCATAACGGAATTGCAAATGGATAGTGTGTCTGACATTGTATTCCTTTGTACTGTATTAGTCGATCTCTACTAAATATATATCTATTTGGTAGCGGAGAATTTATTCTCTTATTTAACACTCTTCTCTGAGATGTACGAACTTAGAGGTTATATATTGGTGGAAATCAGTGGTACGGTATGGATTAACAGTGTGGCATGCTGAGTTGCATGGATCAAGGCTTTTGTAGAAAGCAGAGTCTTGTGGTTGATGATCAAAGCACAGCTTTAATCAGCATAGCTTTGTGTAGCGTTAATTCGCGAGCCTCACACCCCGGTGTGAACTAAAAACGGGATAGCGACTACATGGAAATGGACATATGTTTGTTCTAGCTACGAGTAACATCATGGTGTGAAGCCCAGACTGTTTACTTATGTGGATGTTGCATATTATTTGATGGAGAGCGTGGTACCTCGAAATTCGGGCCGATTGAAAGGCTCGGATATGATTTGAGACCCTAGTGGCTCCTGAGTGGTCAACATTGCTGATCCATTTTGTAGGTTTGATAGAACCAGCTAACATATTGTTTATGGTATTGCAAATCATTGACGGATGAAAGACTATGAAGATCCAAGGGGTTCACCGCGGAGGATCCTAAGGCATTTGCTAGAATGTCTCGAAATCAGCGAGGAAGATCCCTTGTCTAGGTTCATAGATGGAAATCCAATTTCCAATACGCGGTTTTATGGTTTTAGTTGTAAACCTATATGGCGACGTAATATAATGGTACCTACACCACCTATGATTGATAAATTTATATTTGAAGTTGATTTCTTCACTTATAGTAATAATAAAAGATGAAATTTCGCGTATCAAGCATATTTGGCTATTACAAGGGAAAACTCCACCCTCGACTGCGTTCATTGTGTGATGGGACCTGAGTCTTATAATAGCTTCATTTTTATCTTTAGTACTGCGGTGTAATTTTTATGCACTCGTATTCATGGGGGATAAACCCGTTCCGTGTTATATGGCATGGTCCCGTGATTTGCCTAGCTTTAAAATAAAAACTAATAACTGTTTTAGTTCTCACACCAGTCCCATGACTGACTCGGAGTTTATTGTTTTAACCTAAAATCTGGGTGCCCTTATTTTCGACACGAGCAGCTAGTAGTTTTGGTTTTCGCATATATTTCTTTTCATAGGATCCTAGATTACAGCTGGAGCTATATTCAGAAAGCTTTGTATCCATGTATTTCATTCAGTTGCGTCAGTTGTTATTTCTTGCTACACATTATATTTATGTATTATTTTCCGCTACTTTTGTAATTTGTAAATCTCTAATATTTATTTTTCAGTTGTAAATTATTAATTCATACTCTGTTATATTCTTGTACTCTGATGTAATTGTTGTAATAGCAATGAAATGCTCTCCTGTTTGTGTTATGATGCTTCGCGTTCTCAAAGCAGACCGAGCTTTCACGAAAGGGGGATTTCGGGTCGTTTCATTTTGGTATCAGAACCTTGGTTTACAAAGCTAGATAACAAGGCACATTAGAACCGAACGAAAGAATTCATCAGAGATAGGATTAGTAACATCCTATAATAGTGACTCATTAGAGATGAGATCAATAGTATCCTAGAATGAGTTTGAAGATTGTTTTTTTATTAAAAACAAATTTAGTTTTGAAAATTATATATTATTATTCGTATATGAGTATTTTATTTTAAATTGATTTTGGACTATTGGGTATAATGAGATTTTAATATACGTCTGATCCATGTATATTTGAAGTCTCAAATATATTGGGTAGATATAGAATCACACTCTAGTCGCCCAGGGATAATTTTGGTGATAGTGCACCATCATCAATATTTATGTTTGAGTTTCGAAAGTGGGATATCTATATATTTCCATTTGACTGGTGTAAGAACCAAAACTTAGATAGGGTTTATTGTTGTGATTTGACACTGAAAAATGAGATTTTTAAATATATACAAAAGTTATATGTTTTGGACATTTAATTCACAAATTGATTGTTGGTTATGTTGTATGATTATAAATTTAACTAATAAAATGTTGGAAGGATAAAACCAATAAGGGAATGAAAGGTAAATTTAGCCAAATTGAATCAAAATATTGAACTGAATTGAAGTTTGATTAGGATTGCATATATGTACATGTATACATAACGAACAGGTCATAGCACGGGAGCTAAGAAGAGGAATAAATTGTATGCCCAACAAATAGGTACATATTTACTATATTTATTAGGGTTTGATGATTTTGTGAGCTGATTGGCAAGCCGCTTGGCTTTTTATTTTTCTTTTGGATTGATGAGGGCCCTGTGAGGCAAGTTATGGTTCTACCGATTTTTGAGAAATTAGAAAATTTAAGGTGTTAACCAAATTTTTGAGAAATTAGAAAATTCTTAGAAACTGAAAAGTTGAAGAATGAAAGTTGAGTTGGTTAGTTAAACAACTTTCAGCTCCGTTCCTTTTCGAGGACAAAAAGATTTTAAGTGGGGGAGATTGTAACAACCCGGAATTTCTAAATCAATTTATAATTTTTATTTTAGTTATTTTAATGGATTTTGATTATTTAAAATGTTTTATTTTAAATAATAACGAATAAAAATTTATTTAAATCGAAGCTATAACGTATAAATTTATTTTAATTATAAAATGAGCCTGAAATGGCGCGGTAGTTTGAAATTTTGATTTTAAATTTCAAATGAATGTACAGAATTCAAAATAAATCGGATTTCAGTAAAACCAGAAATATTTGAATTGGTTTAATAATATCTTTCTAACGAATGTGAAAATTTCAGATTTCATAATATTAATTGAAAGTTTTGTCCAGTTTAAAATTGGAAATAGTCGCTATGGAATTTATATATATATTTTTTAATATAATATATATCCCTTAAAAATAGTCATTTTGCAACCGACCTCCGTTTTCGACAAAACCACTTTTGTTCGATCCAAAATGTCAAATTATTGTTATGTTTCAAATTTCATAATTTTTAATATGTGAGCGTGGTAAATTTAAACGTGTTTTGATAGTTTCACTTTGAATTTAATTGACCAGAAAAGGGCCATTTTCAAACAGCCTCCAAATTAGATGAAATTAGTTTTGTTAGGACCATATCGTCAAAACATAGCTAGATTTATTTTTCTGTAATTTTTGGAGTCAGTATATGGCCCCGGCAAATTAAAATGTACGTATAAATTCGATATATATTGATTTATATTTTAATTTTGAGAAAAACTGATTGAAACAGTCGAATTGGCTTAGGAAACATATCCCATTGTGTCCGGAATGGGGGTATTTAGCTAGGGGCGACAGTCGTTGGGTTTGATTTGGAGTTTGGATGTAAAAAATCTAACTTTTGGAAATTAAAAGAATTAATTAATAAAATAATTTTATATAAATACCCCCCAAAACCCTAGCCTTATCGTTACCGCCGCCTTTCACAAAATGGAATGCCGATTTCATCCCAATTTCTTTTGCCAAATCCTCCCATTCTGGCTCAAATTAAACCCCGACCCTAAAGCAAACATTATAGAGAATTTTACGAGCTTCAATTCTGTACCACTATAATCAAATTTCATTGCGTTGTTTCCTCGATTCCTGTGCTCAAAGGTGCGATGTTCGAGGCTGTTTTCTGGTCTTGATACGGCACCGAGTTCGACGGTGGTCTGAGGGAAGGAAGGTGGCGAAGCGGCGATCATCGGGAGTACCTCCGATCTAGGTCTGGGTCAACGTGGTGATGGCGGTGTGGTGGTTTTATTTTGATCGATATGGGTTTTATCGCTTGGAGCAGTATCACGAAGAAGAAGATTAAGGCGGCAACATTTTTATAAAAACGTTGTTAAAGGTTATAAAGTATAATTAATTTAATTAATTACTCGATTTAGTTATCCAATGTAAAAATTTCCATATCCTCTCTATACGAGGTTGGATTTGGACGATTTCAGATCCGCTGGAATCGTGATGAAATTATCTATGCAATGAAACTGACTGGAACAAAAATGGAGCACGTTAGAATTTCAAGAAAATTCAAATCCAAACAGAACTGAAATTCAGAAATAAAAGAATGGCAGAGTGGAAACGAATGTGAACTTTTTCTCACACAACTATTTTTGTTATGTAATTGTATCATGGGTTGCATATGGGGCTTAGTAGCTCCTGACACTATTTTTTTGCAAACCATTGTTGATTGTTTGTTTGGATTGTAATTGGAATTGTCATTGATTAATATTGTTGTATATAAAATTATTTATATAAAATATGTATAAAATTATCATGAAAAGAAATTGAAATAAATATTCATTTACAAATCGGACGGTTTGTTTATGTACACCTATTTAACTGATATTGATTGGGATGATAAATTTTACACATCGCCCGACTACGCAAATAATAATCAGTATTTGTTGCTTGAAAACCCCACACGGGTATTGGGATGATATTGGACATACACTAATCCCAATATTTAGTTGTATGTCAATCAATGGGTTGACAGGCTGTGATGAGCGTTATTTATTTATTTATTTTAATGCTGATACAGTTGTAAAATGCACTCTGGATGATGTTTTATTGTTAAATGATTATTTATCATTATTGTGAGTACATGTGATGTGTGAAACCCATATAACTGAAACTATACGGTAATTGATTGAGTCGCTTTCCAATTCAGAAATGAATAATATTTTAAAATAACGAATATTTTAAAATAACGAATATTTTAAAATAATATTCAGTAAAGAATTAAAATATGATTTTGATGTCTGATTTTGGATGGACACGAAAATATTGGAATATATGAAGCCGAATAAGTAGATATTCGCCACTTTAACCCGAATGGGTTTATCGATCGATTTTATTCATTTTATAATGAATATTGAAAAGAAATGATTTCAAAATATAATATTTTGAAAATATTATCATTTTAATATTATAATGATACAAAATATTCAATTTTGATTTAAAATTGGAAATAAAGTTAAAATCGATTTAAAACGAATTTATAATGATTTTATCAAATACGTTTTAAATGGAAATCGGAGAAAAATATATATATATAATATTATATATATTAAATGGCTTGAATAGAACGCGCCGCGCAGCGGTCATTCGCGAATTTCGACCATTAACTTCAAATCGATGTAGCGGGAGATCCAACCGTCGGATTCCTCTAAAACCGGAACTTTGGGTTCGTATCGAAAAGAACTTTCCAATGATTATAAGAGATTTGAAATCTAACGGTTGGATTTGGAGATATGTCCAAATCAAATTCAGAAAACGTCGCTATGGATGTGGTTCAGTGGCCGTTATTGGAAACCGACTGCAATGACCTTAATAAAATTATTACAACGATGAAAAATTTGTGTAAAATCATAATAAATGATTTGGAAAGAGTTTGGATGAAAAATCCCATATTCGGAAAGATAAAAACATATTTTTATCGAAATGAACTAGTTTTTAACTAGTACAAGAATCCAATTATTTTTAGAAATAATAATTTGGATTGAAAAATGGGCTTTAAAATAACCATAGTTTTCCAATTCATTAATTGGAATGGATTTTGATTGGAAATAATCTTCGGAATATTTCGATATTGGATTCCGTAATTATACGGTATTTTGGAGGAATTTGGAAGATATACATATATCGTTATTCCCAACACGATATTTGTTGGTTTCAGAATTTGATGTTGAATATAAGCCGATATAATTTCTATTCAGAGCCTTATATTTAGTATTAAATTGGATTTTTGGTTTGTTGTGAATTGTGTCTTTATTAACACTGTTTTTAAACCTAGTTGAGAAAGAATAAATCTTTTAATTAAGATTTAGTGAAGTTTACCAATTAACTAATATTTAATTGGAATTGAATTGAAATTAGATTTTTGGGTTTATCGTGAATGATGTCTTAAATAACACTTGTTCTTTAAACCTATTAATAATGAAGAGATGATTTGGAATTTATAAATCTTATTATTAAGATTTAATGGAAAATTTCCAAAGTAAAGTTTTCCAATTTAATATATTAAATTGGAATTTAATGGAATTTGATTTGGTGATAATCGAGATAAGCTTCTATAAAGGAAGACCATTATTATATATGGGATTTAAAAGGATTTGTCGTTATTCCATTTATAGTATTGATTAGATACGGAAACTTATATCGATTATATATTGATCTGTTTTCCGTGAAGATTCCATAGATGATGGAAGCTGATTTGGGTTTATTGTGGACTGTGTTTTAAATAACATTAGTTCTTTAACCCAGTTAAAGACAAGATTAATTTCTTAAATTTGAATAATCATTAAGTAATGATTTAGTTAGATTGGAATGAGAATGAGATAAATAAATTTATCGAATTCATGAAATGATCGAGAATGGAGTACCATCAGTTTTACTCCAAGCGATAGTTAAATCTTTAATTAGATTTGAACGTGAAATGGTAATTAAATTTACCGATAACACCGTGGGTGTTAGATATGGAGTACTACCAGTTTTGCTCCATGGGATGAATAGGTTGGGATTGGAAAAATAAAATAAATGATTATTTCGGTAAGGCTCGATAATCCCGACTAGTTTAGGAAACCTTAATTTGGTTTAAATTGTGAAATAAAATATTTGAATAAAATAATATTCTGAATTAGAATGAGGCATATGATGTGTTTTTATTGCACTTGATTATAAAATACGCGTGTTATTCGGAAAGACCGGGTTAAACTCATTCTGAATAACTGATACGGCGACTAAATGTCGATGATATGAAGACGGTGGTTGAGGACCGGAGATCTTCACATCGTTTGGATGATTACTGATGCCTTAATTGGGATGTACACCCAAGACAAGGTAATAAGTGGTGATCGTCCATACGTAATTGAAGATCGACCGGATTTGCGAGGGTCTCTCTCCTGTATTGGGCATAAGGGACGATGAATAAGGTGCCTCCGGTTTCGTTCAGATCCAGAACAGACTTGCAAATGGATAGTGTGTCTGACAATGTATTCCTTTATATTGTATTTGTTGATCTCTGCTCAATATATATATATATATCTGTTTGGTGGTGGAGAATTTTTTTCTCTTGCTTAACACCTTTCTCTGAGACGTACGAGCTTAAAGGTTATATATTGATGGAAATCAGTGGTACGGTATGGATTGACAGTGTGGCATGTTGAGTTGCATGGATCAATGCTTTTGCTGAAAAGCAGAGTCTTGTGGTTGTTGATCAAAGCACAGCTTTAATTAGCATAGCTTTGTGTAGCGTTAATTTGCGAGCTTCACACCCCGGTACGAACCAAAAACGGGATAGTGACTGCATGGAAATGGACATTTGTTAGTTCTAGCTACGAGTAACGTCATGGTATGGAGCCCAGACTATTTACTTATGTGGATGTTGCATATTATTTGATGGAAAGCGAGGTACCTCAGAATTTGGGCTGATTGAAAGGCTCGGATATGATTTGAGTCCCTAGTGGCTCTAAAGTGGTCGACATTACTGACCCATTTTGTAGGTTCGATAGAACCGGCTAACATATAGTTTATGGTATTGCCAATCATTGACGGATGACCAGCCATGAAGATCCAAGGGTTCACTGCGGGGAATCCTAAGGCATTTGCTAGAATGTCTCGAAATAGGTGAGGAAGATCCCTTTCCCCGGTTCATAGATGGAAATCCAATTTCCAATACGCGATTTTACGGTTTTAGTTGTAAACCTATATGGCGACGTAATATAATGATACCTATGCCGCCTATGATTGATACATTTATATTTGAAGTTGATTTCTTCACTTATTCTAATAATAAAAGATGAAATTTTGCATATCAAGCATATTTGGCTATTATAAGGGAAAACTCTATCCTCGACTGCGTTCATTGTGTGATGGGACATGAGTCTTATAATAGCTTCATTTTTCTCTTTAGCATTGCGCTATATTTTTATGCACTGGTATTCATGAGGGATAAACGCGTTCTGTGTTATACGATGTGGTCCCGTGTTTGCCTAATTTTAAAATAAAATCTAATAATTGTTTCAGTTCTCACACCGGTCCCATGACTGACTCAAAGTTTATTGTTTTAACCTAAACTCTGGGTGCCCATATTTTCCACACGGGCAGCTGGTAGTTTTGGTTTTCGTAGATATTTCTTTTCATAGGATCCTAGATTACAGTTGGATCTATATTCGGAAAGCTTTGTATCAGTGTATTTCATTCAGTTGTGTCAGTTGTTATTTCCCGCTACACATTATATATATGTATTATTTTCCACTGCTTTTGTAATTTATAAATCTCTGATATTTATTTTTCAATTGTAAATTATTAATTCATACTCTGTTATATTCTTGTACTCATGTGTAATTGTTGTAATAGCAATGAAATGTTCTCCTGTTTGTATTATAATGTGTCGCATTCTCAAAGAAATCCGTGCTTTGCCGTAAGAGGGATTTCGGGTCGTTTCATGCATGGTGATAGAGCATCAAGGATGATCAGGAGCAAAAACAGGTGTACATGACATTCATGCATTTATATGGACATACATACATACATACATACATATATATATATATATATATATATATGCACATCATTGTGTGTGTATATATATACATATGTATATAGCCAGTGAACAGCCAGTGCATGCAAACATGTCAAGACAAATGATTGGAAAAATGAAGAAAGCAGTTAATTCTACATGTATTGATTTTTTGACAAGAAGGGGTTTACAAATGCAGTATTTTTCACGCCAAAAGAAGAAAGGTTTCAAAATTCAAAATCATTCAAATTATTTCCAAAAATCCATCTGTCATTCTCGGCAACAGTCTTTCCAGAAAATCAAGTGCATTTTTGGAGCAAAGAAAATCATTCCAAGTTTCCAGGTTAACAATCACGCAAGAATCACTCAAGAAAATCAAATGTGAATAGTTTAGGTAGAAAATTATTCAAATTGTTTCCTAAAATCAACAAGATATTCATGGCATGTATTTCAATATTTCAATCACTGATGCATAGCAACAAATCAAGCAAGTTAATCATGCAAGAATCAATTCAATGCCTTGGAAACAAGGGGGAATCACGCAACAACCAGGCCAAGGCAATCAAGTAAAGTAGAGAATTATCCAGGGTTTCTAAACCCTGTATAAACCAATTCATCACTATAAAATCATGTATCGAAACCAAGAAACACAAATTCGAGATCAAAAGAATCAGTATACTCACAATTTTCTTTTGAAGTTTCGATCAACAGAAGGCCCAAATTAATCGACCAAGAACGTCAACATTAGAAGATCATCAAAGAACAATTTAAGAAAAGCAATTGAAGTTGTGATTTGGGATTTTTGCAAAACCCTAATTTTTGGATCGACCGACAATATTTTGAAGCCAAGACATTTTCAAAGGATATAAGGGAGGCCAGCATTTTTTTTTATTTTATTATTCAAAGGGGTTTTTGGGTTTTATTTTTACTTTGTTTTTATTTTTACAAGACATGTGTATAGGTTTTCTAGTTTACTTCAAACTATGGTTTATGACTTACAGCTTTGTTATTCGGTGAAAATATGATCTTGGGGATAAAGATTAGTACAGGGGTTTGAGTGTAGGATTAGAACAGTTGATAGCGGTTGGCACGAGTTTACAAGGATTTTGTAAGCGTAGAGATTGTTTTAGTTCTAGGAAAAAAACCTTGGGGAATGCAGCAGTAGGCAGACTTTGCCGAATCTGGGTAAAATATGTTTCATTTACTTTCTACATTTATTTTCTTTATTGAAATCTATGTTGTGATAATTTTAGTATCTCATAAAACTCTAATGAACCCTATTCATCTCCCGTAGGGTTAATATAGATCCAACATAAGCGACTTAAGGCGCATGACCATTGCTACTTATCCTAGTGGGCATCTCCATGATACCCTTGCTTGAATTACATCTATAACACTCTGAGTTGTTGATGATTACTTTGCACTTCCATCCTTCAACAACTTCAACATGGCCTACAAGTCCATCAAATCCATTATACCATGGCCTCATCTTCCTCTCGGACTACCTATTCACCACTTCTTCAATTCAATCAAATTATCGAGTTTTCAACCAAAGATTCGCAATTTCATCATGTCATAGCTTCCACCTTGTAGAAGCAATCATGGATCCATAACTTCCAACATAAACCTGAGGAACCCCTCTTCTTTTACCATGGATAGATCCCTACAATTCTCAATCACGATGGATCAATACAGATCCATGCCACATGGATCGATGCTGAGCTATGTACTTGGAAAATTTTATAGCTCAAGTATTTTGGTCTTCCTCTAACCTTTCTGCCAGCTTGTCATTAGTCCAGTCTCACATGTTATTAGCTTTATCCATCTCGTATGCACCATCGTGTTGATCCATTATTTTCTGGCTATATTTCTTATCCAATCTTCACTAAAATTTGCAAAAGGCTTCCCTAAGCCCCTGTAAGCCTCTTTTATAGACAAGCCAATAGATGAAGTATTATGGATCAATGTCGACTCATGCTTTATGGATCAGTGCTGATACATGCCTTATGTAATAGTGCTTATGCCTATTTTGCTCTAATTTTTATAAGCTTGACCTCAACTCCTTCACAGAGCCTATTCTCTAAGTTTCATATAATTTCAATGAACTTTGATCTAGATATACTTCAGTTCTTTAATTTAAGTCCTAATGCTAAAAAAATTATAACACACATATCAAGTATACCTCCAATTCAAGAATTTCAATGAAGCAAACAATAAATCATATAAATACCAATCATAGATAATCACCTAAATAAATAAAATCAAGAATATATCTCATATATGCATGTATCTGCCACTAAATAGGGTTAGTATACTTATTTGTTAATCTAAACTTGTCATGTTAATATATTATATGTCTAGTTAGGTTAGTTTAGGGTTATAAGATATGAATTATCAAATCTAATTATATTTTAAGGATATTTGAATATGCAAGTGATAAAATTTCCTAATTTAAACATATAATGCAATATAAACATGTGAGAGATCAAACTCACTAAATCAACAAACCTATTGAGACTGATATGAAATCAAAATCTGGGCAGTACAGATCTGATGCATATGGCCTTTGAAATGATAAAACATGTTGATTTATATAGATCTTACCTCTTTTAGGTGATTAGAAGAGATTAGATGTAGATTAATGTGATTTAGGAAATTGAGGAAGACCTAGAATAGATCATAGATTTAGGGTTGACGAGAAATGATAAGAAAATATTATGTTAATCTCTTTCATACCCTATTCAAAACTGTAAATCATTAGACTAATGGGCTAGTTAATCTCAACCTATTAGCATTCTCTAATTTTGTCCAATAACCTTAAAAAATAAAAACTACTATATCTTCCAAACCCCTTGTTCGAAATTCTTACATGACCATTCTACAGAATAGGGAACCATCATCTCGATCCAAAGAAATAGATTAGAGCATCTAATTTGGCTTCTATCAAAAGTTATGCCAAAAAAATATTCCAAGGGCAAAATGGTCGCATAGTAGTTTGAAAAAAATCATGGATGTGTGAAATACACCAAAGAATCATATCTCAAAATAGTAGAATGGTATGACTTTAAATGAATTAAATAGAATTATTTTATCATCCTCCGATTCGTAAAATTTGGGTTGTTACAAGATCTTTCAAAGATTTGTAGCATTATTTACACTCAAGTTTCAAAAGATGTGGTTACAAGCGTCCAACTACTTATGCACCTTAATTGAAAACTTGATCCTTGAGAAAGGCTTGCTTTCCAAAGTAGAAAATTACTTGCATAACTTGGCAAAGTCCATAATAGGTGCCTGCACCAGAGCACCTATGTCGCCTATAACTACTCCTAGAGTGGTTTGAGCTCTTCATAAGATAAACGTCATCATAACATCGAACTTAGCTTGGTCATCGGTGGTAGCCATTCATTATCCCCCTTTGCTAACTACTTCTAGGAAGAATTGTTCCTGAACGCATTTCTAGTGTTTTGATTCATCCTTAATCTGTAACAAGAATGATCAGCTCCAACAAAAAGAAAACCCATAATGGTGCTCAAGTGTTTATTAATATATTTATTATTATATAGCTTAAGTATATATCATTTACAAGTACGTCTCTCTTAGGAGTATACTCTATACAAACTTCGGTCAATCGAATAACTGAAGCTTCGATACCAAATGTGATAACTGCCCCATAATACTTGTATGAAAATAAAGAAATTGTTCATTATATGCATGCCAAGCTGGTATAGGCTGGCCATCAAGGTTTAAACAAGAGTACTATATAAAAGCGAAATATCTACAAGAACAGAGAAATGCACCAAAGCTCCTCCAAGCTCGTCTCCATATCAGTTATACGTCACCAACCTGATATCTAGTCGGCTCATCAGCATCTTCGATGATCACCCAAGAAAATTAAAGGAAGCATAAAATCTTGGGTCAGACAACAACCTAGTATGAGCGATAAAATGTACCAATAGGTATACTATAAAATACGAAGAAAGACAGGTTTAAGTATCATATCTGATCTACCCCTGCAATTGAAGAGTCAACATTAATAAATGTATAAAATATAGAACTTAAATAACAAAAATCATGGGTATAATCAAAGGATACAAGAATTTAGCAGACTACGCCGACCACATTCCCAATATCCTCTCAAAAATCCTATAAGTGATAGTCTTCCTAGCGAAGTAAAGATAAGAGAAATCATAATAATCATACCATCCATCAACCAAATCCTAACTATCACCTTCTAAAGCCATGAATACATTGATAACCCATATGACTATCTTCGCATATGTCAGGGACTAATGGAAATCAAGTTCTATTTTGACTATCATGCCTGAAGGACCCATTTATCCGGCACGTTTTCTTTCAAAACCTAAATGTCTAAAAACTAGATCACCATGTTTAGGCGACCCAAGCGCACGACCATCACTACCTATCCTAGTGGGCATCTCCTTGGTACCTCTGCTTAAAGGCACATCTAGAACACTCCGAGTTGTTGACGATTCCTTTGCACTTCCATCCTTCAATAGTGTAAACATAGCCCACTACTCCACCAAACCCATTATACCACCACCTCATCTTCTTCCTGGGCCACCTATTCATCACTCTTCTTCAATTCAACCAAATTCTCGATTTTTTAACCAAAGAGTCACAACTTCATTATGTCATAATTTCCACCTCGTAAAAGCAGCCATCAAGCTACAACTCCGAGCATGAACCTGAAAACCCCGCCTTCCTTTACCATGTACCGATTCCCATGATTCTCAATCATGATAGATCGATATAGATTTATAGCCCATGGATCGATGTTGATCCATGTACTTAGCCAATTTTATGGCTGAAGTATTCTGGTCTACCTCTAACCTTTCTACCAGCTTGCCATTAGTCCAATCTCACGTATTATTAGCTTTATCCATCTCATATGCACCATCGTGTTGATCCATTATTTTTTAGCCATATGGCTCATCTAAACTTCACTAAAATTTGTAGAAGGCTTCCTTAAGCCTCCCTTATAGACCACACCTCCAATAGATGAAGAATTATCGATTGATGTCCCTCCTTCCCTATCAATCAGTGTTGATGCATGCCTTATGTAATAGTGGTAATCCATGTACTTAGGCTTATTTTCCTCTAATTTTTATGGATGTGATCCTAACGCCTTCAAAGAGCATATTCTCCAAGTTTCATGTAATTTCGATGAACTTTGATCTAGATTTGATTCATTTCTTCAATTTAAGTCCTAATGATGGACAATTATAACATATAAATCAACTATAACATCTTAATCAAGTATTTCAATGAAAAAATCAACAAATCATATGAATACCAATCATAGATAATCCCCTAAATTCATAAAATCGTGAATCTAACTCATACATGCATAAATCTACCACAAATAGAGTTAATCTACTTACTAATTAATCTAAACTTGTCATGTGAATTCATTATATATCTAGCTAGGTTAGTCTAAGGTTGTCAAATATGAAATTATCTAATATAATCATAATTTAAGGTTATTTAAATATGTAAGCAATAAAATCTCCTAATCTAATCATATAATGCAATATAAACACGTGAAAGATCAAAATCACTCACCAAATCAACAAACATACGAAGATTGATATAAAATCAATTTGGGTAGTAAGGATCTGATATAGATGGCCTTCGAAATGATGAAACATGTGGATCTAACCTCTTTTAGGTGATTATAAGAGATTAGATGTGGATTTGAGTGTGATTTAGGAAACTGGGGAAGAACTAGAGTAGATTACAGATTTAAGGATGATGGGAAATGATAATAAAGTATTATATTAATCTCCTTCAATCGCTATTCATACTGTAAATCACTAGACTGGGCTAGTTAATCTCAGCTTATTAGCATTCTCTAATTTTGCCCAATAGTCTTAAAAACTTAAAACTATTATATCTTCCAAAACCCTTGTTCAAATTTTTTAAATAACCACTTTATGGAATAGGAAACCATCATCTTGATCCAATGAAATAGGTTAGAGCTTCTAATTATGCTCCTATCAAAAATTATGGCAAAAAAGTTATTTTAAGGGGAAAATGGTCACATAAGAGTTTGGAGAAAATTATGGATGTGTGAAATATGAAAAAAAACGTATTTCAAATTATTAGAATGATATGGCTTCAAATGAATTAAATAGAGTTATTTTAGCATCCTCTGATTCATAAAATGTAGGTCGTTACAAGACCATTCGAAGCAATGCAAAACAAAGGTGGCGTAGATCATGCCTTTCAATCTTCGAAGCAATTTGAAGTGACATTAACTGATTCAAAACCAAGTTAAAAAGAGTGTGAAGCAAGTATTTAGTTATTAATTTGTCATTTTTGGCTTTGAAAAGAAGAAACATGTTTCGAAACAAACAAAGTTAAGAGCTAGTTTCAAAAACAATCGGCCCCCCAAATCGAAGTTATAGCTTTACACATTCTCCGTTTGCATTCATATATACAAGCAAATCACTCCATCTTAACTTATTTGATATCCTACGCTTTGCAAGTTTGAAGCAAAACATGATCATGGGAAACAGAGTAAATGGCCTGGGTAAAGCCGTAATTTAAGTAAAAACAGATTTCTTTTTTAACAAAGTATGAAATTTTTAACAACTCTTCATATTTGTTAAATTCATATTGATCGATCTGAAGTCTGAAATGTTCTTTTCAAAAATCATGTGAAAATCGTGTCTTCTATCCAAAGGCTAAAAATAGGAGATTAACTAATTAGTAATCATAATTAATCAATTCCTTAATCTTTTTGATCTAAAATAATTTATAATAAATCATTTTTGATAGGAAAATCTCCAAAAATCATGACAATTTCGAGTATAGCCTTCTCTTTATTCCAAAAAAAAATCCATGTTGAAATAATATATCAAATCATTTAAATGATTTAAAATGATTATATAATATTTCCTCCTTAGGAAATTCATAAAATATTCTTAAATGATCAGAAAATCATGAAACTTAAAAATGACCCCTAAAATCATTTTAGGTGTGCCATATTAAATTTTTAAAACATTTTGAGATGTAAATCATTAGTTTCCATCAGATATCTAAGGCTAAAAGCTAGAATCCTAATCGATTATATTCAAAATAATATAGATATGTTATTATCTATCCAAACACTAACAGATCATTTAAACAACAAGGATAAACTTAGGTATTACCTATGATCAAATTGAATGTAGCAAAACAAGCATACAAGAGTGTATTATTCACATTAAAAGTGAACGAACAAGTAAAGATTTGATATAACTTGATTCTCCTGACTTTTCCCTCTAAGTTTCCCTTACTTTCCGTTCTATTTAGTTTTGATAATTGTTGACCTCTAAATTTTTAATGGGAGACATGTTTGTAAAGTGAAAGAGTAGTGAAAATATGAAAGGTTATGGCATTAGTGTATCCCACTTTTGCATCTCCCCATAAGTCCTCTTTTATGTTAATTCAATTAACTAGCTACTAAAGCCAAACCATTTTACTTATCAAATATCTTCTCATTATCCTTATGTAGTATTATTATTTAATGTATACAATTAAATTTCTTGAATAACATAATATTAAAAATTATGAATATTACACATATGCACGTTTTGAAGGTCTAACTATTAATGAAGATATTTAGTATAACAACTCTAAATGACAATGGCTAGATATTATCAATCTGGCCTATATGCATATTGTGAATACTATGAGCACTACTATGAAAATTCTTTTAATGCTCAGAATTGGTAATTGATTCCCTCACATTGCTATCTCTTTCACTTTGTGTTTCTTCTCGTAAGTTTTTATTGTGTTGTTATGTGGTATTACAATATGATTGTTGTTTGGTGTTGTTATTTTTTGTAGTATGAACATTGTGTTGTCTTGTGCACATTATGTATGTTGTTATCTCTCCCCTGGTGCTTTTTCCTCTATATCTAAGCATTCTGAGTTTTTTTATAATGACATAGGGGAAGAAATCATACATGCATACACATCGGGGGAGCATATACATAAGGGGAGAATTATAACGTATGTTATGTTCTGAATATGTTGTGTATAAAAGTTTGTATGATTGCCATCATCAATAAGAGGGAGAATGTTGTAGTCCCTCCTCTCGAGTTTTAATGAAAACAACCATACAATCATATGTACAGTCAACCATCTAGTTATTTGCAAGCACGTGAGTAAGAAGATCAACCTAAAATGAGAAATCATTTTATTAATGAAAGAATGTGAAGACAACCATCAAATTGGTTTAATGATGATTTATCATCTAAGTTGGTTCTTAGAAATATTTGCAATGTCCACTGAATCACACACATACCGACAAGCCAAAATATAAAAATATTTTTTTTTAAAAAATACTCATATTTTACAACTTACCATACATCTGGAAATATGGATCAGACGTTTGATTCTAGAAATTTTTACAAATCATAAAAAAAATCAAGCATTGTACACCAGACAACTGAAGTATGTCTCAATTTTTAAAGTAAACAAAACTCAAAAAACTGGAACATGGCTCGGATATCCGATCATACTGTTAGGATCAAATCCTATCATTAACCAGTTGTCTGAATAAAATCTTGAATTTCACTTCTATACATAGATAGATGTCTGAATTCTGAACCAGACATCCGACTCAACTCTTAGGCAACTATTTTACTTCAAAACATGACATTTGATTTTAGCACCAAACATATAACATTGTATGTAACTAACTTCTATGAAAAGGCATGCCTATGTCTCTTCATCGCTAGCATCTCCTCTCCAATATTTACAACTCTTGATCAAAAAGACTACTTGAAGAGATGTAATCTTTCAATAGATCTATTGAAAACATGTATACACACACACAATACATATATCGGTAACTTTTAGGATTGAAATTATTATATTATATTCTTGTTCTCCATACACTCTTATATTCAAAAGCACTCTAAAATAACTAGTTACACTATTTTTAACATTACCATTTGTTATATTTGATAAACCAACATCCTACAAATCTTTTTTTTTTAATTTGTTCAGGAGGGAATCCGATCGGAGTCGTAAAACCCTCCCTAGTGCACCTAGCCTGGTCCGCGAGCACCACATAAGTGGCTTTTCTTAACGTATGCACATTATAAGCTCTTAGCATGTCATTCCGAATTTCGAACCTGTGCCACTGTTACCACGGCGCAAGGTCCTTAACCGCTAGGCTACTGCTGCGGACACAACCTACAAATCTACATACCCTCATAAATTACACTCTAGAAGTATTATAGAAAGAATTGTTCTGGTAGTCAATAGCCGTGTTTTTTAGAATAAATCTTGTAGAGACAAATCAATTGTATAAACCTATTTCTATAGACAAAGTGAGGGGTTTTCGGTTAGTAAAATGTTGATGGGCAGCTTAGGGATTAATCATATGACGGGAGATTCGAACCAATATAAAAGCTCTGGTGTAATCGTTTTTTATTACTTATATTTTAATCATTAGCATCTTTACACTTAGATGCATACATTATGTATGTATGTGTATGTATATACACACAGAGACACGTATATCACATCAATTATATACAAGTTAATTATATTATGATCCTAGTGCATTTCAATAACTATTTTCACAACTCTTCTCTACTCTTTTCACTCTCTTGATTTTCTAAACTTCTACACAAATTTTACTCAAATTCGAATAGAACAAAATCCAAACTTTTTGTATTCATTCTCCATTAGTCTCTCTTCTTTCTATAATCCAAATCAATATCTAAGTGTTATCCGAGAGGTTATAGGATAACTATACTCAAAATCAAGAAATTGATTTTGCAAATCTATCAAATTAAACATGAATAAACTTAGGTATTCTTAATAGGTCGTGAAATTTAAGTGGGTGATGCATGTTGCCTCTAAAATCAAATGAGGTACGCTTGTTTCCTAGTGAATCGAGCAGGATCATCTGGAGCATTAAGAATTTGATAGGACATCTCATAGCCAGGAAATCATGATTGTATTGAAGACTGTTTTTTGTGAAGACATTTATATAAGAAATTGTAAATGGTTAGATGTAGGTAACTCCAAAGTAATGTTAAAATTCTTAGTGTGATCTCTCCCACTTTTTAGTTTTATTTTCTGTATTTATTTTGGTTCGTGTTTGCATTTGTATTGTCAAGTCTGAATTGTTAAGTATAAAATCGAAAATATTTTAAAAAAATATAAAATTCAACAAACACATTTCATCTCCCCCTTCCCATCCTCTAGTGTTAGTTTAACCATACTTTCTCATCCCACAGGTTGGACTTAAAAGATTAAAGGGCACAATAGATGTTTTCACAATAAAATAAGCACGAAAAATCATTAATTCAAGTGAATTCTAGATTAGATGGATAATACAAAAACACATTACATATAATTTTTTTGGCAAATGGAGATAAATAATAATGCTTCAGCAACAATTAAAGCTACCATGAGGATAAGGACTAAATTGGTTGCATGTTGTGTTAGAGAAATAGTTCATGAAAAAGAAAATTACCTTCGGAGGGTTCCTTGATTTCAAGGTAAATCTTTGATAAATAGAGTGGGCTGGAATACATTTTTTTTTATCTATAGTTTTCAATAAAAAAATTGAAACATTGATTCAAGATAGGTACTCGAAATGCGATTTTGTTCCTACTAGTACATAATAAAAACAAGTTGTATTCATGCCACTTTTCTTGAAAATAAAGAGTGACACCAGGACATAGAAGCTAGCCAGAAATGGTTTAGCGATGAAAACGGCTTGGGAAGTAGTAAGAAGAAAGGAACAGCATAAAAAATTGAATAAAATGATTTAAGACATGGTCAATATTCCAAAAAGACATTAAATTTATACAATGCTATGATGGGAAGATTACCAACAAGAAATGGACTTTTTAAATAGGGATTGTAAAGAAGGATATATGTGTGTAATACCGCAAAGAATTCATTTGAACCATCTATGTTTCATAAGTCATCTCATTTCTCATTTCAGATTTATATTTCTCATACGAATAAATTTATGTTAAAACTAAATTTTCTTTACTATTGTTATTTTAACTATTTTATTATTTTGCAACTTAATTACTTTAATTTATTAACTTTATAATTATTTTCATAAACTATTTCAACTAAACTATTTTATACTAAACTTAAATTATACACGTATTTTTCTACTTAAAGTTAAATGTTTTAAAGATATTTTGCTATTTAAAAATAAGAACTAAGTCCAACGAAAAATTCTCAATTTGTTCTTTGAATGCGAATTTCTTGGGGAAGTGTAGAAATGAGGCAAACAAGTAGCAAAATTTTCAAATCCAGGACAAAGCCTTGGATCAACAGTTGATTACCTAATCAACTGCGGGAAAAGCAAAGACATAAAAGCGAAAATGAGAAAAACTACTTTGGTAGTGGTTGATTGAAGCATATGGAAGGAGTGAAGTCAGAGGGTTTTCTACAAAACAAAGAATAACAAAAACGATGTTGACAATTTTATTGGAATTGACATGTAATTAATCTTAAAGCGAATCGATGAGATGGTACAAGAAGGTGATGTAGCTGGAGATGTGAATTTGAGGCGGGAGGTGGCAAAAAACCTTGATAGTTCATATCAGCCGCCATGAAAAAAGAAAAGGATGAAGGCGAAGTTAGATATGGTACGTGGAGTTTAGAACTGTAAAGTGAATTGAAAGCATTGATGTAGCCAAAGATAAAAAAAAATGTGTGTCGCTAAAACATCAAAATTTGTACTTTATAATACTATGATGTGGTGTTGAAAAATGTTAGATCTGATGATTATAGTTTTACATGGTGGTATGGTGTTAAAGGCGTTTAGTTTTGTTCTTTCGACTGCCACGTATGAAGTAAAAGTTTGGATGCTTTTAGCAACACACAATTTGTTTGCTATTGTTTTATGCTGTATGCGACCATGAGATTAGCAATTTTGGACTAGTCAAGCCTAATTACGTATTATAGACGTTTTTAAAGAAAATGATAATGATGATGATGATGATGATGATGATGATGATGATAATAAGGGAAAGTCTATTTGAACACAAGAAATAGACACAATATCCACTATTAGGTTGCTTCCTGATTTCCGCCCCTCACATAAAAACAAAATAATTCAGTGGCTCGGATTTTGTGTTCCCCATTTTGTGCTTAGTTTTGTGTCTAAATGGGTGCGTTTGATTTTGTACGAAAAGGGGTATTTGATGGAGAATTGCTGCGAACGGGGGGTGTGTTTTTTTACGAAAGTGGCAAATTGGAAGGGGCAGAGTTATTATTTTATTGTTTTTGTATTTGTATTTATTATAGGTTTTATTGAATGTAGAATACAAATTGCAGAATTTAAATTTCATAATTCAAAAGCTATTACAATGCATTACACAACACCATTACAACACAATCACATAAGAAAACACCATTACAACACAACCACATAACAAAAACATAAGAGAACAACAACTGTTCAGCCCTCAGCTTCAAAACATAATGAATAACACAACGCCTAAGTTGTGCGGGCTTGTCAAGCAGAGAATAAAAAGGATTGTGGCTCATTCTGTCATTCTCTGACAGAACAACCGCTACCTTTCACTCCTGATAGTCATCATCATCATGGCGTACTCACACACACACAAATCTATAAGCTCGTCTCAGTCCATGGACGGAGAAGCAGAACGAGAAGTGCCAGCACTTGACCTGACATGCCTAAAAGTTGGACGACTCGAGATCTTAGTAGCATCGCCCCGAATAAAAGCGCCAAAGATCTAGGCCTCGTGCAGATGAACTAGTGGAGCGACTGGAACTATGTACTGACATTTGTCAGTACGAACGCAACCTTCAAAAAGTGAGTGTAGCTCTGTGAATCACGCTGGGGAGTCGTCCTTGAATTTGCGCGACGCTACTAGCACCGTCGCCCACCAATTATCTGTCCCAGTGACGTTTTCCATTGGCTCATCCACTGTCCTCCATGAATTTGAAGCAGCTTGTTCCACGAATTCCGGTCCTTTTTCATGTTATCAAACTTGTTCTTCATTTGTCCAGCATTATAGTTCAATCCGGTGCGTTGGTTGAACATCCCTGTGATTAGCTGGTACCAATTTTCAACTTTATGCGTACGGTAATCCAGATGTTCCATGCACACATTGATGAAAGCATTGGTGGTGTCGTTGTTCCATTTGACAATGGAATGGGTAGAAAAGGATTGACTTGCTATCATTCTAAAAAAAAATTCAAAAATTACGGAAAAAATATACAACGGAGTTAAGAAGCTAAAAAACACAAATATAATTACAAAAACTTGAAAAAGATCAACGGTTTGACGGGGATTTAAGCTTGAATTTTCGAACTGTTTGTGTGATTTGATGTTGAAAAGGTAAGAAATTGGAGTGAATATATAGGGGAAGGAGAAAAGGATCGGTTGATCCAGAAATTTCTTTCGCGTCCGATATGTTGTATACGTTTGATGCGAAAGCTAACTTTTCAACCATTCATCTCGAAGAGACATCCATGTGGGCCACACGTTAAACGCATCAGATATGTTTGATGCAAACGCCAACGTGGACTGTTCAGTTAACAAATCAAACGGTACCTAAATGATATTCATATTTAGTGATGTGTGATGCTAGGGGCACCCCAATATGTTCTTCCTAATACCACAATTAAAAAAATAAAACTTATTAAATTTTGTATGCTTCCTAATATCACATTACATGTCCATTTTAATCTCTCACTCAATCATTATTTGCTGAATGAATCACGTGCTAAGCCAATCTAAATACCATAATCTCTCGTAATCGTTGTCTTCTTCGCATCTCTCGCGGGAAAACTCAAATTCATACGGTAATATCTCAATTGTCCGGTGATCTAAAACCCTAATCTCTTACTTCTCTTCTAGTTTGCTTAATTCAAACCTTATTCATGACATTTGTATATTACGGCGTTGAATTCGTTGATCGGTTATATATCTAGGGTTTAGCTCGTTGATATGTTTTACAAATGAGAACAAACGAAAATCGAACGAAACAGAAATAGAATAAAATAGTGTGGTAGCCCCTATTTTTTAAACGTGTGGTATCAAGAAGAGTGTAATACTAATTTCTATGGTATTTTTTAGTCGTAGTATTAGGAAGAACATATTAGGGTGCCTTTAGCACCACACTTAGTGATTAGTTGTTATTTTCGGTTATCTCAATAATAAAAATGTACAAATAAAAGTGCTTACAGTTAATCTTGAAGTTTTAAACTCGAATGAAATGCGTATAGGAACGCTTTCACCCTCCAACTTTAATTTCTAGCCTCAAAACTAATTTTCATTTATTATTGATTTGAACCGGTACGCATTGTACTTGAAATGTTTGAAACAGTTCCGACAGAAGATAAGGTAATAAAGGGCAAAATCTTCCTAAACAGTTGGATTTTTAAGTGTTGAGATGAAAAGAAGGGGAAGTGAACAGAAAAGGAATATATAAAAACAAAGAAGGAGGACGTTTTGTCATACGAACAATCCGTCTATGAAAGCTTAGTTTCAAAAAGCTTAAAAGAAAAGAAAAGGTTGGAAAAGAAAAAAAGAAAAAAAGAAAAAAAAAGAGCAATTATCTAGCTGTAAAGTAGCGGTAGAGGGCGAGCATCGTATTTGACAATGGGGCGCCAGCTGGCCATGTGCAGGGTACGATGCCAACTGGTTCGTTGTTGGACCAAAAATGACCGATTACGGAATCACAAACAATAATAATGTAATCTAAAAGCCAGTACTAATAAAGAAGCCATATTTGAGCAGCCTTTTGTTTCTAGCGGTGGAAAACCCATAATTCATCAGTATCTTTTTTTCCGTGTGTATATACATAGTACATTATTTCCATTGCACTTCAAATACTAGGACGGTAAGTGCTGTTTGATTTTCATCGCATAAAATTTTAATAGCTCACATTGAATTGAAGTGAAAAGAAGATGGTGGAAAATAACAAGGTAGCGTGGTATAATGGTAAGGTGTATACCTGTTGAGCAGGAGGCCTTGAAGTTCAAGGCTCACACAAACCTATATAATGATGATGTTATTAACCAATTTAAAAAAAAAAAAAAAAATTGTGGAAAATACCAAGACAAAGAGGAATGAGTAACGAGCACCATGGCAATCCGTTTTACACGTAGGACGCACATGGTGAACACAAAAGTAAGACCAAATTTATTCCTGGTCACATTTTTAGAAGAAGGTCCTGTTAGGATTTCAGTATACTTTAACAATACCCAATTGTGAAACCCTAGATCTGAAATGTAACCATATTGATTTAATCGAGAACAAATCAGAAAATAGATAACTTGATTAGCGGAAGCGTACCTGAATCTGTATTTAATTATTGCTATACCTGAATCCCATAATTGGTTGCCACGGAGAAGATTATCTGTTGTAGAAGAAGAAGAATTTGGTTCGGTCTTCCAAATTGACACAAACCTTAGATTAGATTCAGCTCTCCGTAGAAGAGGTTAGAGAGTTGCTAAGGCTTGTGTAATTCGGGAACCATAACCCTTTATTTATAAAGTTGGCATTTTGTAATTCGGCCCTTCAACAAATTATAAAATGCCCCGGTATCTACACATTAGGCCCATGATAACTTAAACTTTAAGCCTATTAATTCTAATCGAAAATTAGATCACTTTAATTAGGCTTTACACCAAAATAGCACAACACATTTTATTTTACATATGTGGTCAGTTGTCGAAATATTCCAATAATCTCCCCCTGGGCCACATATGAAATAACCTTAAAATGTGTTTAACTTTATGAGCTCCAAAATTTGCTATTTATAACATATGGTGTATCTAAAACAATCTCGTCCATTAATTGCATTGACAAAGGATCAAAGCGGCATTCGTTACATTTATCGTAACTAAACCCATCAATGGTCACATATATCAATACAGTCAAATGACATAGATCAATCATGGATGCGTAGCATGGAAATTACATGAAATGTGATCTATACATGTCTATTTCCAACTGGTCCTTCTTTAGTGAGATCAAAACGTTTAATATTTAAACAACCTGAGTGCAAAGAAAACTTCATTACTTTATTTCTGATCAGAAAAAGAACTTGATATGCATATATCTGTAACTGAATTATAGAGCAATGAGTCAAATGACAATACCAAATACAAACTCCCCCTGAACCAAAATATCCTTACATAAAAGTTACACCAACTGAGCTACATGCTCATGAAAGACCTTAGGTGATAACTTTTTGGTAAGCGGATCCGCCATAATGGAGTTTGTCTAAATATGCTCTATGATTTACAATATATTTTGCACTCTTCCCTTATTGGAAAATAATATATATACTTTACTGTCACAATATTACTTGGTCTTTCAATTCTTTATCAATAACTGGAGTCTTATGACAAAATTTCATTATTATTTTCCATATTTGGATGTCTTATAATTAACCAAAGACGATATTTTCAAAGTGGTGAAAACTATAAGTGCCTAAGTGACACTTTTCCCTTATGTAGTTTCACCCATAAAATATATTATCATTGCTAGAAGTGGATCTTTTACAGTAATGACATCCAAAATATCTGGATCGTAATTCTTTATGATCTCCAATCGATCCGATCTTTTATCTATGAGCATATGATCTTTTATTTTATTCCTTAAAGATATCTCATAACCATTTTGGCTACTAAATCAGTGATCCACTTTTAATATCAGTAAGGTATCTGCCAAATAATACACGCATATCCATATGTGTATATACATTAGTATGCATTGGACTTCAAACTGCAAATGCATGAAAAATCTTTTGCGTTTCTTTAGTTTCAAGGATGGCAACATTTATCTGTTTTGGTAAAAGAAAATCAACTGAATCGTAGTTTACATACTTAACCTTTGAAGCATTTATCTTTCTAATTCTTTTGTAATAATCCAAAATATCACCCCATGAACAATAATGGTGAATTTGAATCCCAAATACAAAAGACTAATACATAAATGAGTTTCTTAAGTAGTTTCACTAATGTCTCCATTGAGAAATATAACTTTAATCTCCATCAGATAATGCTCAAAAGTACAAACTGTAGTAAGCTCCAAAGTGATCGATTCAGAATCGTTTACTAAGTCCAAAAATGAAACATTCTTAAAAGAAAATAAAATTTCCTTTTATTCGATAAAGTGCCTTATAAAATTCAATATTACCCACTTGATCCCTTTTGGCTTTGAATAGTTATTCATAACCGATGATCTTATTATTTAAGTTAGAGGGAGATTTCAAACTTTATTATCCATATAGATTTAGCTATATGTTCATTTCTTAAATCCACATTTTCAATTAGTACCTTACATGGATTGATGTAAGTCCATAACATTATCTTTATCAATCCATTATTTATCTTTATGAAGAAATACTACACAATAATCTGAAATAGCATTTCTTCCCATTTAGGTGGATTTCCATAGTGATCTTGCATTTTGAGGTTGTTGAGTTTGTTTTCTTGAAACAGTAACCTTAGCTTATAGAAAAAATTATCTTCAACATCGTCTTATTATGGTTCTTAATTTACTTCTTCCTAATAAAAGAAAACTAATCTTAAACTTTAAGCGAAGAAGTAACCGTAGTTGAATCAAAGATAACGGTTCTCTTTAAAGACAATGATATTACTTTATTTCTCCCTCCAAACTCAACATTCTCAAAAAACTATTGCATTTCCCGCATTAAAACTTTTCCTTAGTGTGGGTTCATAAAGATTATAAACTTTAAATCCCTTAGAATATTAATAAAGTATTTTCTATCCTTATGATATCTCAATCTATAATTCCTCAGTAAACTGAAACAAATAATTATATTAGTCACCAAAAAACAAAATTTGAGATATCATTACACAAGCTATTTAACATAAGTAGTCATAACTTATATATCAGACATCGATAGCTTCATTTACTTCAAATTTTGAATTTATTCATAAATTAACATTACTATTTCTTGATGAACAATAATAACCTAATATGTTCATGGAAATATAAAACCGAAATCTATCTAAATGACAACATAAAAAAAATCAAATAAATCCAAAAAATTTGACTTAAACCTCAATAATAGCTATAAAATATCATGTATATTTTACTTTATATGTCTGTATATCTCATTAAAGAAACAACTATATATAAAAAAAAAAAAATCCGTATGTTATTTCTTTTCTTTGAGATCCTTAGCGACTTCTTAATCCTTATTCATACATTTATTTACTATGTATATCAAATGAGTACTTTTCAATCATAAAAACTTCAATCTCTATTTTAATTACCAAAGCCTAGATTAGCCCAATAAAATAACATATTATTCATACAATAATTTTAATCTTTAAATGAATATACTGAAGATAGCACCAAAAATAACAATAACTTGAGCATCTTTAGCTTTTGAAGCAATATTTTTTTTTTTCCGTATAGTACTCATTTATATTTCTTTTACTTTGACTTTATGTAATCAAGCACCACAAAGAGTGCTTGATTTCCCTTACTGTTTTCACAAAAACCGTTTCCATTCTCAGTAGATAACTTATACAAAATTAGTTATCGTTACCTATAGCACATCCTTGAAAACTTCTGAAGTTTTTACTTAATGATCATTTAACTCTTGCCTTTGAATTCTATCACCTTTCAATATTCTTCATAACATTATAAGAATATTTAACCGTAGCAGGGTTGGCTGTAACCCTCTTAGTTACAAGAGTTAAATCTATAAAGTCAAGAACAAATAACATGCTCTCATACAAATCCTTATATTTATCCCAAAACAAGATGGAAATATTCTTTAAATTGACAGATAATTCAGTTAAATTAGCTGAAAATGAACAAAAATAAAATGAAGATTGACCGTATATGCTAATAGCCAAATATCAACCATAGTAAATTCAAATAATTGGTAAGTCTCTTCTCAAGATACCTAGTACACATTAATATCAAGTCTTTGGACAGTAATATTAATTGTAAGTGGTACTCTTGTTGTAATGATCAAACACTGACAATAAATTCAAGTCAAATAACAACCTTCCTTTGGGCCGATTAATTATTCACTCGAAAAAACCTTATAATTGTCACGTATTTATCATCACACATGTGTAAGTGATTCGGCCAAACATTAGCCTTCCTTTGGGCCGACTAATATTCGCATGAATAACTACACACAAATATTAAACATTTTCATGAACCACCAAAATATAGAGGTCACTTTGGTGACATATTATTTTAAAGTTAATTCACTACTAATGTAAAATATTTACAGCTGTAAAGAGACGCCAAAATTATATTTGAATTTATCCTTAATATATGTACAATATATTTTGAGTGTTATAAAACACTCTCAATGCTTTAGGTCTATATGACATCTGAAAAAACTCAAAATTATAATAATAGCATAACGAGTTTTAGTCATAGTTGTCATAATCTGTTTCTTTAGGTATGTAGTTACATTCATGACATTTCCTTAATAAATATGATACAAGACATCATAAATAAATCACGATATCATAGATGAATGTCATGATCAATTACCACATAAAATTATGTGTAAACGACATAATAAATATCATACTGAATAACCTAAATGACTGAAGTAACCATGATGTATATCCGAAGCATAATATAACATGTGCTTTTTTTTTTTATACTGTTAACCGAACCAAACAAAAAAAAAATACTTTTTTTTTTAAACCGTAGAAGTTACTGTAGTTTGACCATAATAAAGTAACCTACTAATCATCATCCTAAAACGTAGGTGAAATGGTCAAAGATTTAAACATGATAGCTAATTAGATTAAGCAACACAAATGCAAAATATTATATATCAAACCCAAAAGACATAAAATAAAAGCATCATGACAGGTTACCGAAACATCATACACACATGCCATGAAACATTATTTGCATATGACAAATAAGTTAATGTGGCATGTCCTACATCTATACAATAAGCAATAATTGTTTCAAACAGTACACATGGTATATAAAAAAAAACTTTTTTTTTTTTTAAGCCCGTAAGGACAGCATGAGATTTGCTCAGTAGAGCTTCCGAAACTTTATGCATAAAACGGGTTCAAGACTTGGTCAACACAAATAATATAGTATAATATATAACATCAGAAGTAACAATAGACCGGCGGCTGCAGAATGCAACTTACAACTAGACGTAATAAACATATATTTTTGATATATTTTTAAACAAAAAAACCAGAACCCATTAAATTAACATATTGACAAACTATATTATATTAACATTATTCATGCTGGATCCATAGAACCAATGAAAGAACGTGAAGGAGATAATAGATCTTAATCCATATAGATCTGAGACTTAATCCAAATATAAAAAAAAACTTTTTTTTTTTAAATTATTAACCGCAGTTAATAAACTCAACCTGTTGTGAAATGAAAACATAACATATAAACCGTATGAATTGAAAACACAATTCAACCTATGTTCTGAAATGGCAAAACAACATGTATAAAAGAAAAAAAAAACAAAATTTTCCCAATAGAATCGATAATGGTTGGCTTTGATACCACTTGTTAGGATTTCAGTATACTTTAACAATACCCAATTGTGAAACCCTAGATCTGAAATGTAACCATATTGATTTAATCGAGAACAAATCAGAAAATAGATAACTTGATTAGCGGAAGCGTACCTGAATCTGTATTTAATTATTGCTATACTTGAATCCCATAATTGGTTGCCACGGAGAAGATTATCTGTTGTAGAAGAAGAAGAATTTGGTTCGGTCTTCCAAATTGACACAAACCCTAGATTAGATTCAGCTCTCCGTAGAAGAAGTTAGAGAGTTGCTAAGGCTTGTGTAATTCGGGGATCATAACCCTTTATTTATAAAGTTGGCATTTTGTAATTCGGCCCTTCAACAAATTATAAAATGCCCCGGTATCTACACATTAGGCCCATGATAACTTAAACTTTAAGCCTATTAATTCTAATCGAAAATTAGATCACTTTAATTAGGCTTTACACCAAAATAGCACAACACATTTTATTTTACATATGTGGCCCAATTGTCGAAATATTCCAACAGGTCCCATCCCATTCATGAATGACCTGGAAAATAAATTTGTGCGTGTACCGTTTCCTACACTAGTGCCCAGTAATTAATCAAAAAATGCAAGTCCTAATGCTACTGCTTAATGTGTTATTTTCAGATCATATGACATGGAAAAAGAAAGAATGAATGGGGAAATGGATGATGAAGATTAAGGGGGAGAGTTCACGTGCAATATAAGAGGTCTAACGTCACTTTGAATACTATACATGTAAATATATGTGTGTAGTTCTAAATACTATACATGTAAATGAACATATGTCCGTCACTTTGAATCCTGAGGTATGTAACAGAGAGGTTGAACGTCAATTCATGTTCATATATGAATCACATTATACATTTTTCAAAGAAGGAGTTTGAGAACTTATACTAGTATCATTTTCATAGATGATGAATGGTTTTGCGTTGAGTACAGACTGACTGTACGGCGTTGTGAATATCAATCATAATTTCACCATCCACAAATAGCATGGGTATTTAATAACGTGGCTCGCCCCCCCTTATGGATGGTTGTACCACAGTACCAGATTTATTTATTTGGAGGCACCAACCCGTGCCCCCCATGTAGTGGTCCACATTTATAGGTACATACGTCTTAGTTACCATTTTGTATCCACCAAAAGAGACCTTTGTTACGTATTGCAGCGAGCGAGCGAGCGAGCGAGCTGATTATTTTGTGCCCGCGTGGACTTGTTGGAATTTGCAAGTTGATCTAAAAAAGAAAAGAAGAAGAAGCAGTTCGTCGTTTTCTATTATAACTACTTCTTTACTCAGACCATCCATTGTTCGCAATTGATGTAGTATATTTTTATTTTTATGTATGATAATGAAGTTGAAAGGTTTTAGAGTTTACTGTTAAATGATTAGTAAATGACAATGAAAACTGTCAGATGTTATTGTTAGACGATAAATATTTTAATTAATTAATAATATGGATTTTTTTATTTTTATTTCCTTTCTATTCTTAGCTTCTTTTTTAGAGTGAATTACAACACTGACTGCATGGTCGGATAAAATAAAGAAATGATATGCAAACTTATACTCTTCAAAAGACATACGTGTATCATCTGTCGTGGCTTGGGCTTGGGCTTGGGCTTCAGCCCCATCTACATCAAAATCGGGCATATAAAAGATAGCTGAATGTAATATATTGTACCAGATTAGCTTTTGTATCAATCATATATCATTCAACGTTTTAGCAAATACAAAATGTAGTTTTCCGCAATTCAATATCAACTTTGAAAATATGGAATTAACAATTCATACACGAAAGCTTTCAATTTGAAACTCTTTTACGTTATCAGAGCCATCACCAGCTTAACGTTGATTATCAAAATTAAAAGAAATCAAAGCTACACAGCAAGCTTTAGTTTAAAAAAACAGGGCTATCATTAGTTAAAGAATCATCATCTGATAGAGCAAATTATACTCCTCAGATAACCTTCGTCACTTGAGTACAAGGTGAAATTGTTCCTTCAGGAATTGAAGAAGATAATCATCTTGCCAAAATAAGTAAAAGTTCTTGGTAGAGTTGTCGATGAGTACCCAAAAAATTCGATATCCGTCCGCATTTGTATCCGAAAACACGGAATATATCTGTTATCCGAGATGCGGATGTGGATATCTGATATCCGAAAATCCTTCCAGATACGGATATGGTTATAGTGGTAACCGTATCCGAAAAATGTCTGTCCGATTTTCTGATGCGTATTAATATATAAATTTCCTTAAAATAGCTAAACTAATTAATCTCAACTACTGGATTATAAAAATATTATATTTGGTATAATGAAACATTTTAAATCATATACTCATTTTATTTTGTGGTATGATTATAATTAAGACATTATTGTGTATATGCTTATATGATTTATATTTTACTTTGTTTTAGTCTTAAGGTGGTTTATTTCATATTTGAAACAATTTATCTCTTAAAATATTTATTGTATGAAATTTATTTAATCAATTTCTTACTTGTAATTTTTAATTAGATGTATTCATCTTTTCAAAAAATATTTAATGAACCAAATTTGCATGTGAGTACTGAGTGATGTGTTTGTAAATTTTTATTGTTTTATTTTTGGATATTTTTTCAGATAATTGCATCTAATGTATATTTTTTAAGTTTCAGATACATATATTTTCGGATATTCGAAAATATCCGCAGATACGGATACAGATATTCTTAAATGGGTATCCACGGATATGGATACAGGTACGGATATTCTTAAACGGGTATCCGTGGATATAGGATACGGATACAGATACAGATTTTTATTTTCGGATAAAGTACTATCCGTATCCGTCTGCATCCATTTATAGCCCTAGTTCTTGGCTAATGTAACATCATATTTTAGAAAAGAAATTTCACCATACGAAATTTCAGAAAATAAATTCAAATAGCAAAAGTAAGGTTGAATGCATCAGAGTTCAACCAACATTTGAGATCCGCCTGCAACATACCTATTTTTTGTAATTGAATCTTCTTCTGGTATGAATCTGCCTCCAATATCCTTTACTTATTGTAATTCATCATGGCTAAAATTATCAATTAAACAAAATCTAAAGATCCCATCAAATCCCAAAATCAAATAGCAGTTGCAATAGAGAAATTGGTCAAAACTATAATTAGCATTCAATGTAAACTGATTATAGTTCATCTAGAGGACAATTATCTTTTGTGGAACCTTCAAGTTAAAATGGCAATTCAAGGATATATGACCTTAAAGGATTTATTCTTGAAACCTTGCTTATCTCACTAATGTATGTTATTGTCCACAAAATAAAACAATCAACAATAAGGAATATTTGAAGCATCATAGACAAGATAAACTCTTAAGCTCATGGTTGATTTTTCACAAAGTCTACTATCTCCAGTGATGAGATGTAAAACTAAAAATGAAATCTCGACAAAGATTGAGAAAGTATCCAGTAATCAATCTGCAACACAACTAATGTATTATAAGAAACATTTGATCATACCATTATTAAAGATATATCTATTGTCGTGGAAATATCAACGCAACTCAATATCAACTATGAAATCACGCGAAAACAAACAATGAAAAGAAAAAACAAGAGACACAGAATATTTAGTAGGGGCGGGCGCGGTTCTGTTCTGTAATAACCCGGAAATCTAAGCCAATTTAAAAATTTTATTTTGGCAATTTTAATGAATTTTAGATATTTAAAATGAATTATTTTAAATAACAACAATGAGAAATTTATTTTGAATAGAATTAGAACGTATATATTTATATAGATCGTCGTTAGAATATAATCATTTATTTATAATTACAGAAGAAATTGAAAATGGCGCGGTAGTTTGAAAATTCGATTTCAAATTTCAAATGAATGTACAGGATTCAAAATAAACCGGATTTTAGAGAAACCAAAAATATTAGAATATATTTGAGAATATATTTCCAATGAATCCAAAAAATTGAAATTTCATAGCGGGGATAAAAAGTTATGTCCAATTGAAAATTCAGAATAATCGCTAGGAATTCAACCCCTTAAAAATGGAAATTTTGGAAACGACCTCGGTTTTCGACGAAACGACTTTTGTTGGATCCGTGATGTCAAGTTATTGCTAGATTCCAAAATTCATAATTTTCTGAATCAATATGTGAGCGTGGCGCAAGAAAACGTGTTTTAACAGTTTCAGTCAATTTCGATCGACCAGAAAATGGCCATTTTTCAAACGGTCTCAGAATTTGATGAAATAGTTTTGTTAGAACCATATCGTCAATACGAAGCTAGAAAATATTTTTCGGGAATTTTTAGAGTCTGTATGTGACCCAAGGAAATTGAAATGCGCGTTCAAATTCAATATATAGATTTATATTTTGATTTCGAATCAGCTTACGATACATATCCCATTGTGTTCGGAATGGGGGTAATTAGTTATAGACGATAGTCGGTGGGTTTCGTTTAGAGATTGAATTAAAAAGTTACTTTTTATGGAATTAAAAATAATAAAATAAATAAATAAATTATAAAATGGGTCCGTTTGTCATAGGTCCCTATTAAGTTTCAAAATTAGGCTCACATCCGGTCCTAAACTTATTGTAAATTAGGTCCCTATTTTTCAAAAACATATAAAAAAATATATAAAAATATATAAAAAAATCACGAAAATTCATTATTAAATAAAACACGTTCACGCCAAAAAATTCAGGTGGAAAATCAAACAAAAACCACGTCAAAACACAAAATAACACAAAAACAGCGAAACAGCAGGTTTTAGCATGAAAAGATGCACCTATTCTTAAATAGTTGCACACATTCGTGCTTATATTTCAGTGTTGCGACAAAACTGCAGTATAAATGCATACATTTATGCGGCTAAACAGCATTATATGCATCCTTTTATGCATATATTCAAATTTGACATGTTTTTTCAAGCATTCGCCGTTTTCAGACATTGTTGCACACATTTATGCTTCTGTACAGAATATATGCATGCATTCATGCGCAAATTCAGAAGCCATCGCCCCTTTTACGTTTGTTGCACACATGCATGCATATATACAGAATAGTAGCACTCATGTATGCTAACTTTCAACATAAATAGTTGCATACACGAATCTCAGTTCAACTTTGTATGCATACATATATGCAGTTATTTACAAATAGTAGCATACATGTATGCGTTTATTGGTCCAGATTTTCAACATAAATACACTACATGAATATATGCATACTTGTATGCTACTATTGGCAATAGTTGCACAGAATTATGCTACTTTTTTTTGTTTTTTGGTGAATGCTCCTGGGAATATTTCCTATTTTTAGAAATTTTTTTTTTTTTTTTTTTACTCACTAGCGCATTTTTTTCTGGTCAGAAAGAGTAAAAGGCGAAGGGGGATTGGAGCAGGCGAAGGAAGGTTGGCAAAAAAAAGGGCGGCATCTAAAATAGGGACCGGAAACGTAATAATTTTTGGACTGGACGTGGCGTGAATTTTAAACTATTTTAGGGATGTGAGCCTAATTTTCACTTATAAAATCCCTCCCTTACCTCACCTCTCTCCAACTCATTCTCGGTCAACGCTGAACTAAATAAAAGAAAAAAAACCCAAATTGAATCGCGACCCCCCCTTTTTTAGCCGCCGCGACGGCCGCCACAGCCCCAGCCCGCCGTCGACCCCCCCTCTGGCCATCCTCCACGCTAGAGCCCCCTCCGTTCCTTCCTCCTACCAAAAACCGTACACCCTAAACCCTCACCCAAATTGACAGCCGCACCCCCAAGTCGTGCCACCACCAGGCCAACCGCCGGCGCCGCTTGCCCCCTCTCCGCGACCTCCTCCTGAGCGCAATGATGACCCCCCCCCCTTTCAAAACAAAGGTAAATTTTATTTATTTCATTTTATTTCAGTTTCTTTAATTATTTACTTATATAAAACTGAAAATAAAATGATGATTTTTAAATGGTTAAAGTTAGAATTTTAAATGGTTAAAGTTATAATTTTTAAATGGTTAAAGATAAGATTTTTGTTAGAAGAAAGGCGATATTTTTATATTATATAGATAATAAAAATATGATTTTTATATTATAGAGATAATAAAAATACGATTTTTATATAGTAGAGATTATAAAAATATAATTTTTATAAGATGGAGAATATAAAAATACGATTTTCATATATGTTATAGCGAAATAAAACTTCGATTTTTATGGTATGAACAACATTATAAAAATATGATTTTTCTAATATAGATAGCAATATGAAAATGAGATTTTTATATATGTAATGAAATAAAAATATATTTTTTATATATGTAGAGATATAAAAATAGAATTTTTATATGTGTAGCGAAGTAAAAATATGATCTTTATTACATGAACACCGTTATAAAAATAGAATTTTTATCTATTTATTAGCAGTATATAAATATAATTTTTATCCATGTAGCGGTGAAATAAAAACGTGATTTTTATTTATGAACAGCGTGAAAAGAGTTGGAATTTCGGACAAATCCCATCGATCAGAAATTCAGAATAGAATGATGGAGTGGATCCCTCGGTGAGAACTCCACACTTTCATTGTAATTTCTAGTTTGAAATATATACTAGAATGCAGACGGTGCTTAGCAGCACCCGACACCTGTCGTCCATAGACTGTGGATGACTTGTTTGTTTGATTGCTGTGTTGTGAAAGTTGATTGTGTGAAGTGGAATGAATAAAATATTTTATAGTTAAAAATATTGTTTTTAACATGTATATAAAATAAATATTCATTTACGAATTGAACGATTTGTTTATGAGCACTCATTTGATTGATGTTGATTGGGACGATAAATTTTACACGTCGCCCAACTGCACAAATAAAAATCTGTGTTTGATGATTTGAAACCTCACACGGGTATTGGGATGATATTTGACGTACACTAATCCCGATTGTTTAGTTGTATGTCAATCGATGGGTTGACAGACTATGTAAGCGTTAATTATTTATATTTAATGTTTATGCAGTTGTGTGGTGCACTCTGGATGATGGTTGATGATTTATCGTTGCTATTATATACATGTGTTGTAGGGAATCCATATAATTAACATTATATGGTAATTGATTGGGCCTCATTGCAATTGGGAAAATAAGGAATATTATATTAAAAAAAATCATGTGTTGAATAAAAATAAATACATGTGTTGAATAAAATATATATTCATGAGTTGAATAAAAATATATATTCATGTGTTGAAGAAAATATTCATTTGTTGAATAGAATAACGAAGTTATTGAAATATATAAAGCCGTGTTGGTTAGATATGCGCCATTTTGACGCGAACGATATTTATATCGATTATATTCGTTTTTATGATGATTATAGAAAAGGAAATGATTTCAAAATATAACGTTTTGAAAATATTATCATTTGTATATCGATGATGTGGAATATTCAATTTTGATTCGAAATTGAATATGAAGTTGAAATCGTTCTGCAAACGAATTTAAAACGATTTTTAAAATACGTTTTAAAAGGGAATCGACGAAGTATATGTTATATATGTAATATAATGGCCTGAATAGAATGCACCGCGCCGCGGTAGTTCGCGAATTTCGACCATTGACTTCGAATGGATATTACGGGAGATCCGACCGCCGGATTCTCCTAAAACCGGAACCGTTGGGTTCGTATCGAAAAGAGCTTTCTAACGAATATTAGAGATTTGAAATCTAACAGATGGATTTGGAATTATGTCCAAATCAAATTTGGAAAAGGTCGTTGTAAGTGTGGTTCGATGGCCGTTGATGGAAATCGACTGTACGAGCCTTGACAAAATTATTAAAAATAGTAATAATTTGTGTAAAATCATAAGAAATGATTTGGAAAGAATTCGGATGAAAATTTCCATATTTGAAAAGAAAAAATAGATTTTTATCGAAATGAACTAGTTTTGGACTAGAATTGTAATTCCATTTATTTTTAAAATAAATAAATTGGATTTGAAATGGTTTTGAAAATAACCAGAATTTCCAATAATTGAATTGGAATGGATTTGAATCGAAATTGTCTTTGGAATATTTCGATGTTGGATTTCATGATTATACAGATATTGTTATGGAAATTTGAAAGCTATATTTATATCATTATTTCCAATACGATATTTGTTGGTCCTAGAATTTGATATTGAATATAAGCCGATATATTTTCTATTCAGAGCCTTGTATTTAATATCAAATGGGATTTGGGTTTGTCGTGAATGGTGTCTTCATTAACGCTGTTCTTAAACCCAATTGAGAAAAAGATTAAATCTTTTTATTTAGATTTAATGAAGTATACCAATTAAATGGTATTTAATTGGAATTGAATTTGAATTAATTTTTGGGTTTATCGTGAACGGTGTTTTAAATAACACTTTTTCTTTAACTCGATAATTAATGGAATGTGATTTTGGGTTTATCGTGAACCGTGTTTTAAATGACATTGGTTCTTTAACCCAGTTAAAGACAGGATATGATTTCCCAAGTTAAATAATCATTAATATTGATTTTTGGGAAGATTAAAACCAAGTGGAGTTTTAATGAATCTTTTAATTAGATTGAAATGATCGAGAATGGAGTATCACTAATTTTGCTCCAGGCGATAGTGAAATCTTTAACTAGATTTGAACGTGAAATGGTAATTGAATTTACCGATAACACTGTGGTGTTAGATATGAAGTATTACCAGTTTTACTTCATGCGATGAATAGGTTGGGGTTGGGAAATAAAATAAATGATTACTTCAGTGTGGTTCGCTAATCCCGACTAATTTGAATTGATATTCAAAAGGAGATTAAAAATAAATTTAAAGAATTTATCTTTGGTAAAATTAATGGGAACCTTTCCCAAAGTATAATAATATTTGAATAAAAGAATATTCTGAATTGGAATGAGGCGTATGTTGTGTTTGTGTAACACTTGTTTATTATATACGCGAGTTATTCAGAAAGACCGGGTTTATCCCATTCTGAATAACTGATTCGACGATGTGTCGAGGATGAAGACGGTGGTCGAAGACCGGAGGTCTTCACATCATTTGTATAATTACTGATCATCTGAGACGTACGAGCTTAGAGGTTATATATTGATGGATATCAATCGCATGGAGTGAATTGCCTGTGTGGCATGCCTAAGTGGCAAATGATCAAGGCTTTTGTTGAAAAACAGAGACCTGTGGTTGATGATCAAAGCACCGCCTGTGTGGCATAGCTTTGTGAAACGTTAATTCGCGAGCCTCACACCCCGGTTGTGAACCAGAAACGGGAGAGGACATCAGGGAGGGCATCCTTCTAGCTAGGGTGGTGTCAGTGACCTACCAGCCCTGACATTTATATTATTTTCACCTGTGTGGTTGTTGGATTGCGAGGCGCCTTGGATATATCGGTGACTATGTGGAGCCGATGGAGTCATTTGGCTCATTTACGCCCCAAAGGGCGGGGAAACGCAGTGTTCAGGCATTTTAATCCACATCGGTGGACCGGCCTAGACGATCCAAAGGCTTGACTGAGTACTTGCTTGAGACATGGGCTAGATTGTCTCGAATTCGGTGAGGACTATCTTTTGCCTCGGTTCACAGATGGAAATCCAGCTTCCAATACGTGACTTGCGGTTTTGATTGTAGAACCTATATATGGCGACATAGTGGTATGGGTCACTTATGCCGTCTATGATTGATACTTATGATTTGAAGTTGTTTTATACACTATGCACTTATAGTAGTATCAAATGATTTGTTTTAAATGTATCAAGCATTCTTGGCTATTATAAGGTAAAAACCCTATCCTCCGGCTTGCGTTGCATTGTGTGATGGGACCTGGGTCTTGTAATAGCTTCATTGTTCTTTATTTAGCATTGCGCTGTTGTTTTATGCACTGGTATTCTTGGGAGGAAACTCGTTCCGTGTTATACGGCGTGGTCCCTTGATTTACCTAACTTTAAAATAAAGATTAATAACTGTTTTAGTTCTCACACCAGTCACATGACTGACCTGGAGTTTATTGTTTCTAACCTAAACTCTGGGTGCCCTTATTTTGCACTGGCAGCTAGTTGTTTTGGTTTTGCAGATTTATATTCACATCATCCTGATTTGCAGCTGGAACGATATCCAGAAAGCTCTGTATCCATATATCTCTTTCAGTTGTGTATTGTATTATTTTCCGCTGCTATGTAATGTAATTTAAATCTCTGTTATTTTTCTGGTGTGTAATATTTATTCATACTCTGTATATTCTTGTATTCTGATTAAATTGTTGTAATAAGCAACGAAATGTTCTTCTGTTTGCATTCCAATTTGTTGTGTTCTCAAAACAATCAGGGGTTTCGAACGGTCTCGGTCGGTTTAGCGATCGATTCGGATCGAGCGAAATTCCGTATCGTTACATTTGGTATCAGAGCTTTGGTTTATAGAGCTCGGAGAACAAGACACGTTAGAATAAAACGATAGAATTCATCAAAGATTGGATTAGTAATATCCAATGGGAATGACTCGTTAGGGATGGGATCAGTAGTATCCTAGAACGAGTGTGAAGAGTATATTTTTAAAATGAAAACAATTTTTGTTTTGAAAATTTAAATCAATTATTCGTATTTGATTATTTATTTTATATTGAATTTGGACAATCAAGTATATAAAGACTTTGTGTATATGTCTGATCCGCGTGTATTTGAAGTTTTAATATACTGGATAGATATGGAGTCACACTCTAGTCGCCCGGAGATGGTACTGATAATTGTCATGACATCATCAGTATTTATGTTCAAGTTTCGAAGGTGTGATATTTATATATTTCCATTAGACTGGTGTGAGAGCCAAAACTAGATAGGATATATTGTTGTGACCTGGCATCAAAAACATGATTTTTGTATAGATATCAAAATTATGAATTTGAAACGTTAATCAACTAATTGATTGTTGATTGTGTTGTTTGATTACTGTTTTGATTAATTAAATGTTGAACCTTTAGCCAAATAGATCAAATAGTGAATCGTATTGAAAATTAGTCGCATTTGCATGCATATACATGTACTTACATTGAACAGGTCATAGCAAGGAGGCTAGAGCAGAAGAATAAAATTGTTTGTCCGACAAATAGGTACATGTTTATTGTGTTTTTTAGATGATTTTTTGAGCCGATTGGATAGCCGCTTGGCTTTTTCTTTTTCTTTTGGATGGGTGAGGGCCATGGGAGGCTATTTGAAATATCCCGAAGCTCCCGGTGCAGGGGAGGTTATGGCGAAATTTTTCGAAAATTTAGGGTGTTAGCCAAATTTTTGAAAAATTTGAAAAGTTCTTAGAAACTGAAAAGTTGAAGAACTTAAGCCATAAAGAAAGTAATGAAAGTTGAGTTGGTTTGTAAAACAACTTTCGGCTTCATTCCTTTCTGGGGAAGAAAAGTTTTAAGTGGGGGAGATTGTAATAACCCGGAAATCTGACCCAATTTAAAATTTTTATTTTGGCAATTTTAATGAATTTTGGATATTTAAAATGATTTATTTTAAATAATAACGACGAGAAATTTATTTTTAATAGAATTAGAACGTATATATTTATATAAATCGTCATTTTAATATAATTATTTATTTATAATTATAAAAGGAATTGAAAATGGCGCAGTAGTTTGAAATTTCGATTTCAAATTTCAAATGAATGTACAAGATTCAAAATAAACCGGATTTTAGCGAAACCAAAAATATTAGAATCTATTTGAGAATATCTTTCCAACGAATCCGAAAAATGGAAATTTCAAAGCGGGGATAAAATGTTATGTCCAATTGAAAATTCAGAATAATCGCTATGGAATTCTGGCCCTTAAAAATGGAAATTTTGCAAACGACCTCGGTTTTCGACGAAACTAATTTTGTTAGATCCATAATGTCAAGTTATTGCTAGATTCCAAAATTCATAATTTTCTAAATCAATATGTGAGCGTGGCGCAAGAAAACGTGTTTTAATAGTTTCAGTTAATTTCGATCGACCAGAAAATGGCCATTTTTCAAACGGTCTCAGAATTTGATGAAATTAGTTTTGTTAGAACCATATCGTCAATACGAAGCTAGAAAATGTTTTTCGGGAATTTTCAGAGTCCGTATGTGACCCGAGGAAATTGAAATGAGCGTTCAAATTCAATATATAGATTTATATTTTGATTTTGACGAAAACCGATCGAAATGATCGAATCAGCTTACGATACATATCTCATTGTGTTCGGAATGGGGGTAGTTAGTTATGGACGACAGTCGGTGGGTTCGTTTAGAGGTTGAATTAAAAAGTTACTTTTTATGGAATTAAAAATAATAAAATAAATAAATAAATTATAAAATCCCTCCCTTACCTCACCTCTCTCCTACTAATTCTCAGTCAACGCTGAACTAAATAAAAGAAAAAAAAAGAAAAAAAACCCCAAATCGAATTGCGACCCCCCCTTTTTCGCTGTCGCGGCGGCCGCCCCAGCACGCCGTCTACCCACCCTCTTGCCATCCTCCACGCTAGGGCCCACTCCGTTCCTTCCTCCTATCAAAAACCGTACACCCTAAACCCTCACCCATATCGACAGCCGCACCCCCAAATCGCACCACCACCAGGCCAACCGCCAGTGCCGCCTGCTCCCTCTTCGCCACCTCCTCCTGAGCGCGGTGATGACCCCCACCCTTCAAAACAAAGGTAAACTTTATTTATTTCATTTTATTTTATTCCAGTTTCTTTAATCATTTACTTATATGAAACTGAAAATAAAATGATGATTTTTAAGTGGTTAAAGTTAGAATTTTAAATGGTTAAAGTTATAATTTTTAAATGGTTAAAGATAAGATTTTTGTTAGAAGAAAGGCGATTTTTTTATATTATATAGATAATAAAAATATGATTTTTATATAGTAGAGATTATAAAAATATAATTTTTATAAGATAGAGAATATAAAAATACGATTTTCATATATGTTGTAGCGAAATAAAACTTCGATTTTTATGGTATGAACAACATTATAAAAATATGATTTTTCTAATATAGATAGCAATATGAAAATGAGATTTTTATATATGTAATGAAATAAAAATATATTTTTTATATATGTAGAGATATAAAAATAGAATTTTTATATGTGTAGCGAAGTAAAAATATGATCTTTATTACATGAACACCGTTATAAAAATAGAATTTTTATCTATTTAGTAGCAGTATAAAAACATAATTTTTATCCATGTAGCGGTGAAATAAAAATGTGATTTTTATTTATGAACAACGTGAAAAGAGTTGGAATTTCGGGCAAATCCCATCGATCAGAAATTCAGAATAGAATGATGGAGTGGATCCCTCGGTGAGAACTCCTCACTTTCATTGTAATTTCTTGTTTGAAATATATACTAGGATGCAGACGGTGCTTAGCAGCACCCGACACCCGTCGTCCACAGACCATGGATGGCTTGTTTGTTTGATTGCTGTGTTGTGAAAGTTGATTGTGTGAAGTGGAATGAATAAAATATTTTATAGTTAAAAATATAGTTTTTAACATGTATATAAAATAAACATTCATTTACGAATCGAACGATTTGTTTATGAGCAACCATTTGATTGATGTTGATTAGGACGATAAATTTACACGTTGCCCAACTGCACAAATAAAAATCTGTGTTTGTTGATTTGGAACCCCACACGGGTATTGAGATGATATTTGACGTATACTAATCCCGATTGTTTAGTTGCATGTCAATCGATGGGTTTACAGATTGTGTAAGCGTTATTTATTTATATTTAGTGCTTATGCAGTTGTATGGTGCACTCTGGATGATGGTTAATGATTTATCGTTGCTATTATATACATGTGTTGCAGGGAATCCATATAATTAACATTATATGGTAATTGATTTGGCCTCATTCCAATTGGGAAAATAAGGAATATTATATATATATATATGTATATATATATAAAGAAAATCATGTGTTGAATAAAATATATATATTCATGTGTTGAATAAAAATAAATTCATGTGTTGAATAAAATATATATTCATGTGTTGAATAAAAATATATATTCATGTGTTGAAGAAAATATTTATTTGTTGAATAGAATAACGAAGTTATTGAAATATATAAAGCCGTGTTGGTTAGATATGCGCCATTTTGACACGAACGATATTTATATCGATTATATTCTTTTTTATGATGATTATAGAAAAGGAAGTGATTTCAAAATATAGCGTTTTGAAAATATTATAATTTGTATATCGATGATGTGGAATATTCAATTTTGATTCGAAATTGAATATGAAGTTGAAATCGTTTCGAAAACGAATTTAAAACGATTTATAAAATACGTTTTAAAAGGAAATCGACGAAGTATATATTATATATATAATATAATGGCCTGAATAGAACGCGCCGCGCCGCGGTAGTTCGCGATTTTCGACCATTGACTTCGAATGGATATTATGGGAGATCCGACTGTCGGATTCTCCTAAAACCAAAACCGTTGGGTTCGTATCGAAAAGAGCTTTCTAACGAATATTAGAGATTTGAAATCTAACGGTTGGATTTGTTAATATGTCCAAATCAAATTTGGAAAAGGTCGTGTAAGTGCAATTCGATGGCCGTTGATGGAAATCGACTGTACGGGCCTTGAAAAAAATTATTAAAAATAGTAATAATTTGTGTAAAATCATAAGAAATGATTTGGAAAGAATTGGAATGAAAATTTCCATATTTGAAAAGATAAAAATAGTTTTTTATCGAAATGAACTAGTTTTGAACTAGAATTGTAATTCCATTTATTTTTAAAATAAACAAATTGGATTTGAAATGGTTTTGAAAACAACCAGAATTTCCAATAATTGAATTGGAATGGATTTGAATCAAAATTGTCTTTGGAATATTTCGATGTGGGATTTCGTGATTATACAGATATTGTTATGGAAATTTGAAAGATATATTTATATCGTTATTTCCAATACGATATTTGTTGGTCGTAGAATTTGATATTGAATATAAGCCGATATATTTTCTATTCAGAGCCTTGTATTTAATATCAAATGGGATTTAGGTTTGTCGTGAATGGTGTCTTCATTAACACTGTTCTTAAACCCAGTTGAGAAAAAGATTAAATCTTTTTATTTAGATTTATTGAAGTATACCAATTAAATGGTATTTAATTGGAATTAAATTTGAATTGATTTTTGGGTTTATCGTGAATGGTGTTTTAAATAACACTTATTCTTTAACCCGATAATTAATGGAATGTGATTTTGGGTTTATCGTGTACCGTGTTTTAAATGACATTGGTTCTTTAACCCAGTTAAAGACAGGATATGATTTCCCAAGTTAAATAATCATTAATATTGATTTTTGGGAAGATAAAAACCAAGTGGAGTTTTAATGAATCTTTTAATTAGATTGAAATGATCGAGAATGGAGTATCACTAGTTTTGCTCCAGGCGATAGTGAAATCTTTAATTAGATTTGAACGTGAAATGGTAATTGAATTTACCGATAACACTGTGGTGTTAGATATAAAGTATTACCAGTTTTACTTCATGGGATTAATAGGTTGGGATTGGGAAATAAAATAAATGATTACTTCGGTGTGGTTCGTTAATCCCGACTAATTTGAATTGATATTCAAAAGGAGATTAAAGAATAAATTTAAAGAATTTATCTTTGATAAAGTTAATGGGAACCTTTCCCAAAGTATAAGAATATTTGAATAAAAGAATGTTCTGAATTGGAATGAGGCGTATGTTGTGTTTGTGTAACACTTGTTTATTATATCACGAGTTATTCAGAAAGATCGGTTTATCCCATTCTGAATAACTGATTCGACGATGTGTCGAGGATGAAGACGGTGGTCGAAGACCGGAGGTCTTCACATCGTTTGAATAATTACTGATGATCTTGATAGGGCTGTACACACAAGAGGAGGGAATCAGTTGGTGATCGTCTAGACGTACTTGGAGATCGATGGATATGCGAGGTACCAGGTGCCTCCGGTTTCGTTCAGACCCAGTACGAATTTGTAAATGGACTGTGTGTCTGACATTGGATTTTATTCTGTGTGACTGATTTCTATTAAATATATATATCTGTTTGGCAACGGAGAATTTATTCTCTTCTTAATGCCCTTCTCTGAGACGTACGAGCTTAGAAGTTATATATTGATAGATATCAATCGCATGGAGTGAATTGCCTGTGCGGCATGCCTAAGTGGCAAATGATCAAGGCTTTTGTTGAAAAGCAGAGTCTTGTGGTTGATCATCAAAGCACCGCCTGTGTGGCATAGCTTTGTGTAATGTTAATTCACAAGCCTCACGCCCCGGTCGTGAACTAGAAACGGGAGAGGACATCAGGGAGGGCATGCGTTTCCTTCTAGCTAGGGTTGTGTCAGTGACCTACCAGCCCTGACATTTATATTATTTTCACCTGTGTGATTGTTGGATTGCAAGGCGCCTCGAATATATCGGTGACTATGTGGAGCCGATGGAGTCATTTAGATCGTTTACGCCCCAAAGGGCGGGGAAACGCAGTGTTCAGGCATTTTAATCCACATCGGTGGACCGGCCTTGACGATCCAAAGGCTTGACTGAGTACTTGCCTGAGACATGGGCTAGATTGTCTCGAATTCGGTGAGGACTATCTTTTGCCTCTGTTCACAGATGGAAATCCAACTTCCAATACGTGACTTTGCGGTTTTGATTGTAGAACCTATATATGGCGACATAGTGGTATGGGGGCACTTATGCCGTCTATGATTGATACTTATGATTTGAAGTTGTTTTATACACTATGCACTTATAGTAGTATCAAATGATTTGTTTTAAACGTATCAAGCATTCTTGGCTATTATAAGGTAAAAATCCTATCATCTGGCTTGCGTTGCATTGTGTGATGGGACCTGGGTCTTATAATAGCTTCATTGTTCTTTATTTAACATTGCGCTGTTGATTTATGCATTGGTATTCTTGGGAGGAAACCCGTTCCATGTTATACGGCGTGGTCCCTTGATTTACCTAACTTTAAAATAAAGATTAATAACTATTTTAGTTCTCACACCAGTCACATGACTGACCTGGAGTTTATTGTTTTTAACCTAAACTCTGGGTGCCCTTATTTTGCACGGGCAGCTAGTAGTTTTGGTTTTGCAGATTTATATTCACAGGATCCTGATTTACAGCTGGAAAGATATCCGAAAAGCTCTGTATCCGTATATCTCTTTTAGTTGTATATTGAATTATTTTCCGCTGCTATGTAATGTAATTTAAATCTCTGATATTTTTCTGGTGTGTAATATTTATTCGTACTTTGTATATTCTTGTATTCTGATGAAATTGTTGTAATAAGCAATGAAATGTTCTTCTGTTTGCATTCCAATTTGTCGTGTTCTCAAAACAATCAGGGGTTTCGAACGGTCTTGGTCGGTTTACCGATCGATTCGGGTCAAGAAAAATTTCATATCGTTACAGGTTCGGTGCGGTTTGAAGCTCAAACCGTTTTCGAACTGCATCAAACGGTTGATCAAAAATGCAAACCATTATACTAACCGTTCAAACGGTTCGGTTTTGGTTCGATTTCGCTGTAATATGGTCCGGTTTTGGTTCGGTTTGAACCCGTATTAAATATGAAACAAGAAAATTACTTCCATCAACAAACAATTTACGATTGTATGACGTTGTGTCACCTGAAGGTTAAAGCACATTGTGTTATCTTCAATTAATATAAGTACAACATACGTTGAAAATAGAATTTCTATCGTTAAATTAAAAGTTAGATAGGAATTTGTTAATATTTTTGTCATAACATTGTTAGTGTAGCATTGCGGTTCGGTTCGGTTTAATATGGTTTAGTAAAAGTTCAAACTGCAACCGGACCGTATCGTTGTGAGTCAGTTCAGTTCGGGTTATTTGCTTTAGAGAGAGAATCCAGTGCGGTTTTCCGCACCGTTTTTACGGTTCGGTCTGGGCGGTTTCCGCATTGCGGTGCGGTTTATGTCCACCCCTAATATTTAGTATGGCTTTGATATAAGTATCCTTCATTTGGACCCAACAACTTTTTGTTTCTTCCCTTGAAATGGAATAAAACATGATAAGAGAATGAATAACTTAACAAATTTCGCCCACCCTAAAAAAACACAAATAAAGATCTTATTGAGGAATTATAGTAGAGAACTTTCTTGTTTTTGTTGTGTTGAAAAGATAAGGAAATGTCTTCATATTTGGAGGTGCAAGAACGAATACTTCCATAAAGATGAAATATTTCTGGATTTTCTCGATTTGATTTCAACATAAATTCAGCATATTTGTGTTTGTTTCCATGTATGTCCTTATTAAATCGTTCCTCAAATCAGTTTGTATCAATTTTGAGCTAATTGATTATTATTTTCAATTTATTTCCCACATTCGACTTATTAGGGGAATCAATCAATATTTTCAATCAGTCGATATAATTGAGTTAGGAGTACGCTTTAGGGGAAATTATGTAATTTGTTACATATAACTAACTCGTTGACCGATCTTATTCGAAATAAAGGTGTTTTCTTTCTATTATGTAATTGATATAATGTGGTTATATTAATTAATTAATTAATTAAAAGTATATTTAATAGAAATCCATAAGTGGTATGTTTTGTGATAGTGGTTACAAAGTGTTGTAACCGTGAGTAATTTATCACAATGACAATAAATATACCATTTTAAATATTCCTAGTCAAGATGTATTAGTGTCAACTCTAAAGGTCGAAAAATTGGGACATTAAGTAATGAGTGCGGATGATGATCGTAAAACTTATACCAAGACTATGAATTCCAAAGATTCCATTTCTGGAAGGAAGCTATCAGTGATGAAATAACTCTCATACTGTCAAACCAAACTTGAGTTTTTAACTGATTTACTTCTTGGTGTTAAATCAATAGGATGTAAATGCATATTCAAATGGACACATTCATAAGTTTAAAGTCAAACTAGTTGCTAAGGGAGATAAGCAAAAACATTAAGTAGATTACTTTGATACTTATGGTTTAGTTGCTTGCATGCCTTCTATACATTGTTTAATGGCATCTGCTTCAATTGTAAATACCTCCATTTTGGATGGAGGTTTCAAAGAAGATATATATATATATATATATATATATATGTATGTATGTATGTATGTATGTATGTATGTATGTGTTTAGAGAAAAAGACCAATGTTTTGACTCGCCGTGTGCGGCTTACACTACTACGATTTACCAGTTGTAGCAAGAAAGGAATGCTAGGCAATTCAATCAAATCAAGATTTGTAGAGAAGTCAGATTAAAGATGATAGAAAGAGAAGTAATGATTTTGGTGAAGAGCAATGGTAGCAAGCCGAAGAGAATGCAGTCAAAGATCGATATTTTACAAAAGTGGGGTATTGACTTAATTGATACTGGTTGATCACTATTTTTTTTATGGTTTTCTTTTGCTATAATGTTTTTTTGTGAGAGCAGTGAAGCGTTTGTATGGCGAGGTGGAGAGTGATCTTATTTTTTGTTTGTATTGTTAATATATGAAGTTTATATGTACTCTTTTTCCTTATGTCGCACCCATCTAGGTTAGAGGGGAATAAGGTTCTGACGAGGCATATAAACAAAGTATATGATTGGTTTTTGATATAATAGTGAACCAATTTTCAAAAAATAAAAATAGAAAATGCATGTATGTGTGCGTGTGTGTGTATATATATATATGTGTGTGTGTTTGTGTTTGTGTGTGTGTGTGTGTAACAACCTGAAGTTACAAAAACCTCAAGTCTTTTGGTTGATACTTGTAACATTTTCTGTGTTTTTTCTTTTTTGTGTTCTCGTTGTGATTGAAGTACCTTGTTGCTTCTGTTCTCTTGTAAATACGCGTTTCTCTTTGGTACTTCAATAAAATAGCAGGGGACCATTTAACCCCGTCGGTTTTGCTAAAAAAAACCTCAAGTCAAGAAAAGAAAGTTTGCAAATTAGGAAAGTCTCTTTATGAGTTGAAGTAAGCTTCCATGCGATTGCATAAGAAATTTTATAAAATTTCTTATGCTAGAATATGTTTGTGATTGTGACAAATGTATTTATAGCAAATTAGATTACTCCTATTATGCTAGAATATGTTTTTTCATTGATAACATGTTGATATTTTGTTCTAATATATGTTAGGTTTCCCTCCTAATTTATTGGAATGCTCAACAAATATTTAGAAAGGTGTGTAGACACATCAAATTCTATGCATATTTATGTATAGTCAAATGGAAACATTATTTTCAAGAAGAAGTTTGAAAGCCACAATAAGCTTTGTGAGAACCTTTTGTATTCCACGCATATATATATATATATATATATATATATATATATATATATATGAGTGTGAGAGTGTGTGAGAGATATACCCAAAAAAAAGAAAAAAAAAAGAAAACCATCCAATATTTATGGTGAGTTCTTGTAATCCTACTATCATCTTATAGTGGAAGAATTGGAATTTTAGTCCTGTGGTTTTTCCCTCATTGGGTTTTCCGCGTAAACAAATCTCTTGTGTTGCTGCTTGTTATTTTCATCTATCTATTAATTGTTTTACTGCACTTCACTTCTCAAGCTTAAGTACACAGTGGAAATCATAAAGTATATCTTAACAGTGGTATTAGAGCTTGGTTCAGCAATATATTTCCTTCTTGTGTAAGATATGATGGTGACCATTTTTACACATGATGGTGAAATGTTTAAGCTCACTGCAGAGAATTTTTCTTACTGGAAGCCAATGATGGAAGATCATTTGTATTGCAAGGACTTGTACAAGCCAATCACAAACGCAGATAAACCGGAAGGAAAGTCCGAAAAAGAATGGGAACTTTTGAACAACAAAGCAGTTGCCATGATCCAAAAATATATAGATCAAAGTTTATTTGAGCATGTATCTACTTATACTAATGCCTACCGGTTATGGAAGAAACTTGAGTATATGATTCAAAAGAAGTCACCTCAGAACAAAGCTCATCTAGTAAGACGATTGGTTAAATCAGAGTACAAAGATGGTCAAGGCATGATTGAGCACCTGAATAGCTTTAAGGGTTTAGTAAACCAGTTAACCAAGATTGAAATGAAGATAGATGATGAACTGCAAGCCTGTCTTCTTTTAAGCTCTTTACCTGAGAGTTGGGATACTTTGGTTATTACTCTTAGTAACTCAGCCCCAGAAGGAGAACTCACCATGGATGTGGTTGCTAATAGCCTTCTAAATGAAGAGGCAAGAAGAAAAGAGCGTGGAACAACACAATGCGAGGCTCATATAGTAGAGAATCGAGGCAGAAGTGAATTCAATGGAAGAAATACAAACAAGGGACGCGATAAGTCAAGACGATGCTCTAAATCTTGCTCCAGAATCACTTGTTATTATTGTGGCAAACCAGATAATAAAAAATCTGATTGTTAATCTCAAAAGAGATCAAAAAAAGGGAACTGTGAAGCTAGATCAAGTTGACTCGAGAACGAAGGAAGAACAAAACACTACAGCAGTTGCAGTCAAAGATGAATCTGATGTATTCTTAATTGGAGATGACAATTATCTCAATTTGACTTATGATGACAATATATGGATTGTCGACTCAGGTGCTTCCTTTCGCATTACTCCACATGAATTGTTGTTTTCTTCTTATCTTAATTTTGGTACTGTTAAAATGGGTAATCAAGTTACTAGCAAAATGATTGGCATAGGAGATGTTCAGTTGATAACTAATACTGGTTGCAAGCTCATATTGAAGGATGTAAGACATGTTCCACATATGCGCCTCAATCTAATATCTGCAGGTAAACTTGATGACGCTGGTTTAGTTAATCAATTTGGTTTTGGAAAATGGAAACTCATAAAAGGAAACATGGTCATTGCTTGAGGCAAAAAGGAGGGCTCTTTGTATTTAACACATGGTTGTTTACGCAGTGAAGCTAATGTTGTCTGTGATAATTCAGTATTGGAACTATGGCATAAGAGATTAGGACACATAAGCGAAAAGGGATTGCAAATACTTGCCCAAAAGGAGCTGATTCCTGAAGTGAAAGGTAAAACACTTGAACCTTGTTTTGATTGTTTGGCTGGAAAACAATATAGAGTTACCTTTTATAGATCAAATAGACCATCAAGAAGAAAGCATATTCTTGATTTAGTACATACTGATGTCTGCTCTATGACTGAAAAATCTCTTGGAGGAGCATTATATTTTGTAACGTTCATTAATGAATTCAAGAAAGGTTTGGGTGTATTTTTTGAAAACTGAAGACAATGTACTTGCGACTTTTAAGGAGTTTCATGCCATGGTGGAACGACAAACAAACAAGAAGTTGAAGTGTGTCCGTGCTGATAATGGCGGTAAATATTGTGGTCCATTTGAAGATTACTACGAGACATTTGGCATCCATCTTGAGAAAACACCTCTAAAGACACCTTAACTAAATGGTGTTGCTGAGAGAATGAATCGAACCATCGAAGAAAGAGTTCGATGTATGATATCCCATGCTAAACTCTCTAAATCATTCTAGGGAGAAGATGTGAAGACCGCTGTTGATATAATTAATCTCTCACCATCAGCCACTAAACAAAGGCATTCCAGATGAAGTATGGTTAGGCAAGAAGATCTCTTTGACCACTTGAAGGTGTTTGGTTGTCTAGCATTCGTTCATATTCTTTAAAGACGAGAGGGCTAAACTTGACTCAAAAACCAAACAGTGTATCTACCTTGATTCACCTAAAAATGAGTTTGGATATCAGTTATGGGATCCAGTTAAAAGAAAGATTATTAGAAGCCGAGATATTATTTTCTTTGAAGGTCAGACAATAGCAGATCTTAAGCAAATAGAGAAGTCCAGACCTAAGCATATAATATATTCAGATCCTGCACCATCCTCTGTGATGCAAGATGCAAGTGGAAGACAAGAGGAGGAGCCTAATCATAATGGGCTGCCAAGACAACATGAAGTTACTGAACAATCAATTGAAGAGCCATCATTGCATGAACAATCTCTGTCAAATGAAGAGATGACAGATGAAACAAATGCTACTACACAACCGCTATTATGATGCTCTACAAGATAAAGACGTGCCTCAACTAGATATTCTAGAGATGAGTATGTGGTAATCGCCAATGAGGGGGAGCCTCAAAGTTACGAACAAGCCATGACCGGTGAACACAAAGGAGAATGGGAGAAAGCTATGCAGGAAGAAATGCAGTCATTGCATGACAATCATACATATGATCTGGTGGAGCTACCCAAGGGAAAACGTGCTTTAAAATGCAAATGGGTGTATATATTAAAAACAGAAGAAAAGAATAGTCTACCCAGATACAAAGCTCGAATTGTTGTTAAGGGATGCAATCAAAAGAAAGGTATTGATTTTGATGAAATATTCTCTCCCTGGTAAAGATGTCATCTATTAGAGTTGTAATGGGTCTAGCAACTTGTTAAGACTTAGAAGTTGAACAACTCGATGTTAAAACAACATTTTTACACGGAGAACTACAGGAAGAGATCTATATGGAGCAACTCGAGGGGTTCAAAGTTGCGGGAAAAGAACATCTGGCGTGTCGTCTCAAGAAGAGTCTATACGTTTAAAACAAGCACCACGCCAATGGTATAAGAAGTTCGACTCTTTCATGACTCAACATGAGTTCAAGAAGACTTTAAGCGATCACTGTGTATATATAAAGAAGTATGCTAGTGGTGATTTCATCATACTTTTATTATACGTTGACGATATGTTGATTGTTGGACAAGACAAAAATAAAATTACAGCTCCCTAGAAGGCTTTAAACGAATCATTTGCAATGAAAGATTTGGGAACAACACGGCAGATTCTTGGAATGAAAGTCATTCGTGATAGATCCAAGGGTCTATTGTGGCTATCGCAAGAACGATATATAGAGAAAATTCTTGAAAGATTTAACATGCACAAGGCCAAGCCTGTAAGTGAACCACTAGCCAACCACTTTAAATTAAGCAAGGAACAAAGTTCAAAAACTGAAAAGGAAAGGGATGAAATGAAGAATGTCCCGTATTCTTCCGCTATTGGCAGTTTAATGTATGCCATGATATGAAGAAAGCTATGATCTCTATTGTGACAATCAAAATACAATTCAACTCACTAAAAATTCAGCCTATCATTCCCGATCGAAACACATTGATGTTCGATATCACTGAATTAGAGATATATTGGAAGCAAAGTTGGTGCAACTCAACAAAGTTCATACTGATGATAATTGGTCAAACATGTTGACGAATGTCATGCCAACTAAGAAATTTGATGACTGTTGTGATGGTGTTGGTATGGAAGTGCTCCCTGGTTAAGTCGGGAAGGGGGAGATTCGTTGGGTTTCCCTCCTAATTTATTGGAATGCACAACAAATATTTTGAAAGGTGTGTAGACACATCAAATTCTATGCATATTTATGTATAGTCAAATGGAAACATTATTTCCAAGAAGAAGTTTGAAAGCCACAACAAGCTTTGTGAGAACCTTTTGTATTCCACGCATATATATATATATATATATATATATATATATATATATATATATATATATATATATATATGTGTGTGTGTGTGTGTGTGTGAGTGTGAGAGATGTACCCAAAAAAAACAGAAAACCATTCAATATTTGTGGTGAGTTCTTGTAATCCTACTATCATCTTATAGTGGAAGAATTGGACTTTTAGTCCCGCGGTTTTTCCCTCATTGGGTTTTCCACGTAAACAAATCTCTTGTGTTGCTACTTGTTATTTTCATCTATATGTTAATTGTTTTACTGCACTTCACTTCTCAGCTTAACTACATAGAGGAAATCATAAAGTATACCTTAACAATATATCCTCTGTGAATGAAACTAAGAAGATTATATCTTCTAACTTTGATATGAAAGGTCTAGGAGAGGCTGACATAAATTTAGGAATTAAAATCATTAGGAAAGAGGGAGATTATTACTAACCCGATTTTATTACATTGATAAGTTTCTCAAAAAATATGATCATTATATTGACAACCCATCATCAACTCCTTTAAACCATAGCATTACATTAGTAAAAAAACACTAGACATAGCATTTCTCAATTAGAGTACTACAACGTTGGGAGTCTTCTACATTACATTAGACCTGTCATCACATATGCTATAAGCGTGTTGTGTCGATTTACGAGTAATCTAAGTTTTAAACATTGGAAAGTTATTTTTAGTATTCTAGCTTATTTGAGAGGAACCATTAACTAACATTTATCTTATAAAGGATATCCAACTGTCACTACACCAAACAGGCTATTTTGTAACATTTTCGCGGGCCCTATTAGTCACGGTTATAATTGTTACTATTTAATAAGTGATGTTCAGTTATAATAGTAATTACCGTTACAATGGTCCAGAATTTTGCATGCAAGGGGCCGTATGGTAATTTTACGTCTTACTCACGTTTCAAACCCTTTCGTTCCTTTTCGTTATTGCCACAACACTTAGATCCCCAATTTTTTCAAAGCCGCCGCCTAGCTAGGTTTACTCCTGCCTTCGCTTCTGACCGGTTTCTTTCATCTCGATCGCCTACCACGTTTTGATCGACCACGTTTCTTTCCCCGCCGATGCCGATCATTTCAACTGCTGAGGTATTTTTTTTATGCTGTCACTTAAATAATGTCTGTCAATCTGAGTTTAATCTCAGATTGGGTTCAATCCGCGTTTTGATCGACCTCCTTCTTTTAGTAACACTCATAGACCCTCTGTTATATGAACCTCGACTGAATTTAATCTCAGATTGGGTTCTTTGTTAATAAAGTATTGTAATGGTAAAAAATTATAGATGGTTATGGAGCAGTGTCAGACCTGTCACTTCAAGTTCTCTGAGTTTAAAACTTTTATCCAAACTAATGTTAGCATTTCTAATCTGATCCTATATTCATTACCATGACAAGATGGTATTTTTGTAACTTACTAAAATGTATTTTGACATGCCGCCATGCTGTAGTTTATTGTTTGGCAAAATTATTATGCCTAAATGCACACCAGCATATATTATTTTGGGTGGGTGGATGTCGACCAGAATCATCAGATCAGATATGACACTATCAGTATCATATTAAAAGCGCTCGTATATGAACTGGTGGTGAGATATTTGGAATCCATTGCACACCTAATTTCCTTTATTTCCTTCAGTTAGATGTCTCACTACGTCGACTCTAGATTATGTTGTCCCTATACGGAAATAATACGGTTGGCGCACATGCATGTACTGTTGAGATGGTAAATTATAGTAACTTAAAAAGCCAGCACTTGTCTTTTCTGTAAAGGTTGTTACAGTTGGAATTTGTCATGCCGCACCAAGAGAACGTTATCTGATCCTTATCCTTAGGCTCGCCTTGTGAAAATCTGTTCAACAAAACATCTCTTAGTTTATGTCTTAAATCCTAGTATGTAATTGTGCTATTCTAATTTCTGCTGAAATTTTTTATCTGCTTTGAAATTGACTGAAACAACCATGTTTGCTTCTTCAACTGCTATCATTTCTTTCACATTATACTACCTATATCTTTTGTATTATCACCACTATTATTTTGTTTTTTATTTATAATTTTAACTTTTTGATTATCTTTACTCAAAATTTGAACACATGACGTCTGGCATGCATGCATGCATGTTTCAGACATCTTGTACATGAGGAACAAAAGAAATGAAGTTATAAATGTGTGTGTATATCATTCGAGCAAACATAGGGATAATATTTTGGTAAAGTAGAAGCTATAATTTTTTTTATTGAACAAATGTGAAACCCAAACTAGAAATTGTTGGTTGATCAACGTTGTTTAGATTTTGAACTAATACGTAGTTTTGGCACGTTTTAAATTTTGTTAATTGTTGAGATGATTATTGTTGTTGAATGCAAGTGTGTAAAGTATGTTAAAATCTTTGAATGATGGGTATTAGTTGTTAAACTTTGTCTGCTTAATTGTACACCCATTTATCTACTTGAACTGCTGTCTCTATATCATATTAAGGCTAAATTGTTTTTATGTGTATAACATGTTCCAATACAATTAGTATTAATACTATATTGAATATATGGTAAAAGTTAAATGCACACAGTTCGAATATAGTATTTAAGTCATCTAGATGGTTTTCTTCTTTCTTGGTAAATCCCCCATTTGTTTGAAAAATTACTAGACATTTCTTATACTGAGTTTCCATAAAATGATTTCTACAGCGTGCAATAATGCAAAAAATATAGTTGTGACTTATCCAAATGCAAATTCTATCATGGGTTTGCTAGATTAAATGATTTCAACATCACCTGTAGCAATAATGGTAAATTTATTGCATTGGCCAATCTCATTTGAGGTTATTTTTCATAAATTTTTAATTTTTTTTATTAATTTCGAATTTCAATTCCATGTTTAACTTCAATTCATAAATACTTACTATAGTGAATATGATGCTACATCATTGAATGTTTGGTTACTGTCTTGCATAGTTTTATTTCCATTATGATGAAATAGACTACTTATAACCCATGAGATATGATAAAATTATTTGCTGAGTTTCTTATTACTGTGTATGAATTTACTATATGCTACTTGTCACTAATCTCCATTTTAAGGGGCATCCACCATTGCTACTTGTTATCTTTAAGAGATGTAAGCTACACCGTCTTTTTGCATTTCTTCCTTATATTTGCAAGTCAAAAATTTTTAATCGTGCTAATGCAATAAAATTAACAAAATGTCAGGTAGTTCATCGAGACACACAGAAAACACAGAAGATGTCCCTCCGCCTCCTCCAAATAAAAAGTACTTTATAAATGTTAAAATGGATAGTGCTAAAGGGAAAAATGAAAAAAAGTGGAGCTCCCGATGTGATGTTTTGATCCGTGGGTACATTCCAATCGGTTATGATGATTAGAGGAACGTAGATGTCTTTTATAAAGATGCTTTATGGAAAGCAATACTGGTATCTTACTTCTCATTTAAATTTAATAAATCATAGACAGTTATCTTTGTATGACTACCATATATTTATGTGCAAATCTATACATCTTTGTATGACTACCGTATTCAAGCGTCCTTGGTTCATTTAGCAGTCCATTTGTACATCTTTTATCTAATTTGAACTAGGGTGCTAATAGCCACTTTACCATATAAAAATGCTTGATTTATGCCAATGAATTGAAATAATTCTTTAAAAGGATATATGTCGCAGTATTCAAATTTTAGTTTTAGAAATATGCGTCAATGCCGACTTTGTTTGGAAAATATTCTACATCTTCCATCATTATTTCAATTCTATATATATATAAAATAAACCTTTGCTTTTCCTGTTCTAGATGGAATAATCAAATTATGTTTTTCTGTGGATCCCTTTAGTCACTCCGTTCCAATTTATATAAGAAGACGGTACATTAAACTTCTATCTATACACCATATCAGTTCGTAAGTACAAATCATGAGCAAAATCAAAAGTTTATTGCCATTGCACAACATATTTTATTTAGCTTTTTCATTACTTAGTTGTTTGTTTATTGCATCAACTTCTTATATACATGACGTGAATACATCACATATATCAATTTGATGACATGGGACATTATCTCGGTGCGTCATTTTCAAATTGTTAACTAATGTCGGAAGCATTTGATTTGAGGACCTCCAAATCCATAGTTTAAGAGTCTTACTACTATACTAGTGCCACATGATGTTGATCTGTTTAATTTTCTTAATACAAATTGTGGCGAATGAGTTTAGGCCTACTATTGAGATTATTAAGCTGTAACTTTTTGTCCGATGAAAGCTCAAATCCAATATGTCAAGTCAGCTCGCTGCCTTTTCTGTTTAGAATGATAATTCCTTCTGCAAATTTGAGTCCCTGGGTTTTAGTTTTGCTAAATAGTTGGTAGCGAAGGGATATGTAGGATGTGACTCCTACATACCAAATGAAATGAGAAATTTTGTAGCTTGTTATTTTATGGTAGCTCCTTTAAAAGTATATTATACTAGTCCCTGGTTACGTAAGTCCTTTTGTAGCATGTGACTCCTACATATATCAATTTTGTAGCTTGTTATTTTATGGTAGCTCCTTTAAAAGTATTTTCATTTTCCCATTGCTCAAATATATAAGCGTTACACTATGTAGGTGCTAAGATGTAACATGTAGATGTAACTGATCAGCCATTTCAACCAATAAATAATGTTCATTGCCACTACTGGATAAACAAATGTACAGTTTTGTTAATTTTGTTTTTGCGGTGACTTGTGAACTTACAAACCTCAGTTTTATCTTATGTCACAATGTAATGGTAACATTAGTAGAACTGTTTAGGCAGTTTGCTACATGTACATTAATAAAACTGTTTAGGCAGGATGCTATATTTTTATGTAAATTAGTCTCTACTACAATTAATATGCATTTCTTTCAATAGGAATGTACAGCCAAACAATTCCATGCAACTGCCCCCTCCCCCCCTCCCCGGCCCCATACTTTTGCATATTTAGGAGCAATCTTACCATCTGCATGGGAGCAACTTTTGAGCAATGTTATCCTTCTTCTAGTTGTTTAGCTAAATCATTTAAGTGTCAATCCACTTATCATCTCAATTATCAATATTATACCAAAAAGGTATATGGGTCAACTGATCCGTTTTTACCCCGTTGTTCTCAGCCAGTGTTAAATTAATAGAATAAATATTTTATTAGAAATTTTCCTAAATTTAAAGTTTACTTCAGTAATGCATTCGTTAGGCTTCAATCATGTGGCAGGCATTTGTTAGCAACATTTGTTTATTTGCAAATACAACCATAAGGACCTGGTTGTTATTCAATTGGATACAGAGAGGCATAGGAGCTTGGGCCATTTTTGACACAGAAAGGTGTTCCTGAACTCATGTTTAAAAATTCAAGGGATAATGGTAACTAAAAAGATGCATAACCAAATAATACCTGCATCCAATTATTATTTTACATATATGTAAAACTAATTTTTTTTTTCAAAAAGTAATAATGATCACATAAATATGAAATTGAAATTATGCTCAAGGCTTGGAGCAATGAGCGAGCACTTACTTTCATCGACATACTAGTTTATCTATGTGGAAATGATACTAAGATGGAGGAAGGGATTGGTTACAGGGAAGTCATGGAAGCAGTGTAACTTTGTTGCCATGGTGTTTGATGGAAGCCCTGGAAGGACCAGCAAATGCAAAAAAAATTAAGGAAAGCCTTTGGTGACTTGCATAACAATAGCCATAAATTTGTTGCTATTATGATCGTGAGACCCCCCTGTTCTGCCATGGACCAGTGCTTCTTTTTTTTCCCCTTTTACCTTTTCCCCCAAAAAAAAAAAAAGAAGATAGAAATTGGTAGTTTGGATAGTTTCTGGAAGGGGGAGCATAACATGTTTGGCGAAGAAATGTGTTTCTGCAAGCTAGAGATGCTAATGTTCCAAGCATGAAATCGTGTATCCCACGTTAAACTCAGTAATGACAAAAATTTATTGGATGGCTAATTTATAGTTTGAGAAGTTTCTTTTGCTATTTTGAATTTTACTATTAAAATGACATAATTTTATGTTTAATAATATTTTTGTTGAATAAGTTAAAAATAGATTTTATGGATATCCTTTACTTTTTGGAAGAAATATAAATTATATTTGTCTTTTTAAATCAAATATTACATATAAAAAACTACATCTCTTTAGTAAATGCACTATTTAAGAAATTATGTTCCCTTTTTCACGCGGTGCACCACGACTTCATGAAAGCCTTATGATTTTTTTTGTTGCATGTTGTAAATAGCTACGTGTGTAGCTTAATCCAACTATTGTTTTTCAATCTATATATGACACATGATAAACTATCGTGGACACATAATAAATCCATATTTACATTGAAATTAATTACATTTTGTTTTACTTGACACATGTTGAATTTTTTTCAATATTCTTCTCCTGGTCACGTATGATAACTTTATAAATGTATATTTAACTTTATAAGCTCTAAAATTTGTATTTATAAAATGCACCTTATTTGAAATGACCTCGTCCATTAATTGTGTAAATAAAAGATCAAGGCAGCATTTTTTACCTTTATTGTAAGTGTTAAGGGTTATTACCTGCTTAATTAACATCGAGATCATGATTATATTGAGTATTTGCTTATTGAGTATTGGAAGTATCTGTATGTCATTCCTAAGTAATTCATATGTACCAGTTTAAATGTATATGTTTAGATATACAATACTACAGTGACGTCTTAAGTAACAAGCATGATAACTTGAATAATTATAGTCAGATAAATGTGTCTAATGTATTGCTTTACTGAATTTCACAGCTTTTTAAATGCGCTTCTCATGATACTTTGTTGAATTTTTCAAGTACTGGTTGATCTTGCCTGTGCTTATAAACTAAACTACAATTTCTTACTTGAATTACTTTTAGCAATTATCTGAAAATCTTTTAATGTTCTGTGGAACCAAAACAAATTGTAGGGATGCCTAAAGGCAGCATCAATTCATTAACACTGATATTAGTGAGTTGCATTATAGTTACACTGAGCCTACAAGGCTCAGTAAACTGAGCCACTTGGCTCAGGTTTACTGAGCCATAGGCTCAGTTTACACTGATCCAGGCTCAGTAAACCTGAGCGAGTGGCTTAGTTACACTGAGCCTACAAGGCTCAGTAAACTGAGCCACTCAGCTCAGGTTTACTGAGCCATAGGCTCAGTTTACACACAGCCAGGCTCAGTAAACCTGAGCCGAGTGGCTCAGTTACACTGGGCCTACAAGGCTCAGTAAACTGACCCACTCGACTCATGTTTACTGAGCCATAGGCTCAATTTACATTGAGCCAGGCTAAGTAAACCTGAGAGCCGAGTGGCTCAGTTTACAACGAGTCATAAACTCAGTTTTAACTGTTCTTTGTTTATTTTTTAATCAGCCATTTCACTTAAACTTTCTTTGTTTTTTACTCAGGCACAGACTCATATCATTATATTTGTTGAACATCGTACGCTTTGGTTGAAGCAGCGGAAGCAAGACAAAGATTAGAAGGTGGTGATGATATAAGTCTAGATAAATTAGAAGGTGACTTTGGTTGACTCACCCCAAAATGGTATGCATACACTATCTGATCTTGTTGATGGTGGGTTTGTAATTTGGCCCACTTATCGTATGAGTTTTGTGTAATGGTTGTATGTTAAATTATGATATTTAGATGTTAATTGATATTTGTTTTGGATGATGAATGGTTGTATGTTAAATTGTGATAGTTTGATGTTTGTCGAAATGGAATTTACTTTAGGATGCAAATTGTGATATGTTGTATATGCTTATTGACATATGTTTTATGAAAGTTGTTGAAGCAAATTATGGTTGTTAGTAGTTTAAAGGAATTACCTACTGTGGGGTTGGTATAATATTCACATTTGTAACAGTTATTACTGTTATTAATTTTATTGTATGAAATAGTCAGCTTTATATACTAACAATAATAATTGTTATAAGTTTAATATTTGTAACAGTAATTACTGTTATAAAAATAAATTTTATAACAGTAATAAATGTTACAATGTACATTCTTTATAACGGTTATAACCGTTACAATATACACCTTTTATAACGGTTATAACCGTTACAATATTCGTTACAACAGTTTGTCACGTATGCTGTAGTAACGGTTATAACTGTTACAAAGTTGATTCGTAACGGTAATAACTATTACTAAAACCCTTTTCTGGTGTTGTGCATGTAATCGAAGAATATAGTAATTTGACTTATAATAATGTAGAATCCAAATCCAAGTTTACGACTGTATCAATCTCATTAGGAGGTGCTGTTTTAACTTGGAATTCCAAGAAGCAAACCTGTATACCTGATTCAAAAAAGTTGTCAGAGTATATTGCATTAGTAGGTGCATGTAAGGAAGTAAAATCGCTTAAGAATTTATTAATATTAATTCCACTATGAAAGAAGCCATCTCCAGCAGTCTTGATTAACTGCGATAATCAGGCTACGATATACAGTGTCTCTAATAAGACATATAATAGTAAGTCTAAGACATCAAATGATAAGATAATTACGAAAAAGTGGAGTGATAAATGTTAATTACATAGAAACAAAGAAAAACTTGACTAATTCACTCACTAAGAGTCTTCCCAAGGCAACCATTTCTATAAGCTGAAGGAAATTGGTCTAAGATGGGTGAACGAAGGTTGATCATCCTTGATAGAAACTCAATTTATGTTTTGAAAATGATTATGAAATATTAAATCAAGAACTGCCATAATATTTAGTGTTGGATTTTGCAAGAACAAAGGATGGACAAAATATTCTTAATAAGTATGGGTGAGCGTTCGGTTGGTTTTGAGATAAAAAAACTCAAACCAAACTGAAACCCATTTTTTTTCAAATCGAACCGAATCAAACCAAATTAATTTTGGTTAATTCGATCGGTAACCGATTTAACCGAACTTGAAGGATATGTTATTACCTAAATGATGAATTCATTCAAAGTAAAACATATTATGGTTGGAGAAATTCTATATAGTAAATTTTATGTTTATAATAAAATTTGTTCTATTTGCAACACGTGCCCTTGTATTTTATCACTAAACTAATTAATTAAAGTACTACAACACCATAAAATTAGATAATAAATTAAAACATCGGTTAATTCGATTAAACCGATAACAAAAAAATAATTACAAACTGATTTAGTTTTAAAACCGAACCAAACCGACCGAAATGAACCTGTTTAGCAAGTTAGTTTGGTTTGAACCGAATATTGCTCACCCATATTAATTCGGTTTTAGCCTTCAAGTTTTGTTTTATTAAAAGAAAAGAAGATAGAAGAAAGAATAGTCTCATATTTTGAGAAATATAGAATTATATTTGTTTGAATATGTGTTGCTCATGACAATGTTGGATCATTTGGACACTCAAACGTTTGCTTTGTTGTGAGGAAGGAAATCATGCATAACCATCGCACACGCACACTGTCAACGTCTGACTGACCAAACAAAGCCAAATTCGAGTCCCGAATCCAATAACATAATTTTTTGATAAAACATATAAACAGTAATGCAACCGTTAACAAATATTCTGAACAGTTGGAAACAGACGCACTTTTTGATGAATAGACGTCTCTCTGATTGTATATATAGCAATATCCAGAACCATTGCGAATTAAGAATAAAACTTCTTCTTCATCCAATTTGCAACGCCAGAAATCCAAATCACTTTCATCTCAAGCAAAATTTGCAACGCTTTCAAAATGTTGCAAATGCAGAAACGTTACAAATTCATTTTCTTCCTCTTCTCCACTCTATTATTCTCCGTAATTTGCATCGTTATAAACTACAATAAAATGTTCTTGGTCAAATCAAATATCGCATAAATCTTAAATTTAGTTATGCTGTTCTAAAGCTTCACAATCAATAATTTGATAATCTGTTTGTACCTTATAGGTTGACCTATTATTCAATAATTTCACAATCAATAATTTGATAATTTGATAATCTGTTTGATAAAGCTTCACACTTTAAACCCTTGAAGTTAGAACTACGACATTTTCCGCATCTCAAACTAGAGATAGTTTAATTTTTCATATTATGCTTATGGTTGTACTTGAATCATATTCAACCAGTTCGAAATTCTTGTTTATATAATTATATTTATGTACATCCAATCATTATTATATGCTAGCAACTCTTTAATTCTCTGTAATATCAAGTGGACGTAGTTTTGAATGCCAAACATATGTATTTGCTTGTACATAAGTAGGAACAAAAGACTAATTCTATTTGAATCTAGTAATTTGCTGAGTTACGATATTTTTTTATACTATTTTCAGCTTACCTCGTAGAATCATACGAGGTGCGTTTAAGGCACCTTGTAGAGGTCCTACGAGATTCTTTAGTCCACCTCGTAGGGGCTCTACGAGGTAAGCTGAAGAATCTCATCGTGCCCCTACGAGTAAGGACAATTTTTTTTTATATATATAATACATGGATGAACTCAGCAAAACGCTAGGTTCACCCTGTTTTTTTAGAGTTGTTGAGTTTTTTTTAGAGTTGCTGAGTGAACTCAGCAAATTATTGGATCTAAACAGAATTACCCAAACAAAATAGTACACCCAAGTCAAAATTATTGCATCGCTATACTACTATAGATTTCCGGTTAATTTGAATATAGGTACCCTGTGCTGAGTTGATTAGGAAAATTCAAAGATGATGTTTATGCGTTTGGCTCAAAACGCTACATACTAGTTCGTAGTCACAATATAAAATGCACAACAAACTGCTTAATTCAACATTATCAGTTAACCATCAAACTCAAAAGTACTAATTACTAAACAACTAATTATATGTTAAATACTATAATATAAATAACATATGTAAATCATAAAGATTGGTATGCTAAATGTTACATAACAATTTTCATTTTATACTATACGCCTAATCATTATTTTAATGGAAGCGAGCAAATTTAGTGGACCAAACAAGGAGCTTAGAAGCATAAAACCACAAGACGCATACATCCTTTCGCATCAATTATCAAGCAACAAACTCCATTTCATACAATCGTACAGAAAAACAAGCACAACTTCAAATGCGCTTCCTAACACTCTTGACTCACATAAACTCATTACTATAAAACAAATACAACAAAAAAAAATCAATTCAAAGCCTGCCTAAGCTCAGGGCGCACGAAATCAGCATCGACTGGCACAGAAATATCAACAGAAGGCCTCAGCCGGGCACAAACCTCTATCGCATCGTGTACAGGGTCAGACAAAAAGCTGCTTATCAGATCCTGGTTGACAGGTGAAGCATTGTCGACAGCAACGTAGGCTTGTTGCATGAGAATGTAATCGAATCGAGGAGCCCATTTTCTGGATCCTAACCTAGCAGTGGTCGAGCAATTGTCCACCATGAATGATACACCACGAGCGTGCATAAACGGGTTCAAGGAGTCCACTGCTTCTATCACACTTTCGTTTATGATCTCGGAGTATGAATGACCCTTCTTTCGCAGGACTTCAATCTGTGCATCAAATAGAATTTCAAACGATTGAAATACTAGAAGTTTGTATCTATACCTATCCATTTTTTATTTTTATTTTACTGAATTTGTAGAAGCAAAATTTAGAATTAGAGAATAAGCCTGTTAGCGGAGCACTTTGTAAAAGACTTAACCAAATACAATTAATCGCCGTTTGGACTAGAAAATAATGAGTATCATGCATAGAGAAATAGTAACCTGAGCCATCATTAAAGCTACAAAAACTCCAGCCGTGAAGGGATGCAGAGGTCCCAAATCACCGTTAGGCCTCACTGAACGGACCTTTTCACCAGTTTTCCACATTCTCGTCTGATCAATTTTACCCATTGGAAAAGCTGGAAGCCCCTCTTTTTCCTGGCATTAAATCGTTGTTGCTTTATATGTGTGTCTGGTTATGGTTAGAGTTGGACTAAATTAACAGACTGCATCACATGAATAACTGGACTGCATAGCATTATGCGCACACATTATACCACCAAAACTTAGGATTAATCCCCTCCCCCCCCCCCCCCCCCCCCAAAAAAAAAAGATACAAATTAGACCATACTTGGAATCTTCTACCGGCCAAGACAACACTTCTAATCTCGCTTCCACTAGCAACATCCTCGTAACACTCGTATAATATATCCATGCAAGGATAGTATGAAGCACTGTATGCAGCATTGAACTCTTTCTTCCCCTCCTCGGACAACGAATTGTAGACAGAAAGCATGCCCTGCAATTAGAAGTAACCTAAGAGCCATGTCATCTAAAGAAAAATGAATATTGCAAGGTCATAAATTACCTTAGTAGAAATGGTCCTTGACATTATACCAGTGATGCATTCTACGGTGTTCTTGTAGGCTAGGTCTTCACTCATCCCGTTTTCTGTATATCGTCTGAACAAGGACTCCACGATACCATGAACAGCACCAAGCAAAATACCTATAACGGAATTTTTTAATTTACTGGTTGTGTAAGCATAGTATGATGTGGCAAGAGTAATAAGCCTACCTCGCTCGCCGAAGATGTCGCTTTTGTATTCTTGTTCTAAAGTGGTAGCAAAGGTGAAAGGTGATCCTAATGCAACAGACCATCCTAGAGCAACGTCTGTAGCTCGGCCATCAACATCCTATTGATAACAGTAATGAAGTCAGATGCTAATGATTAATCACTTATGGTGGTGAACAAATAGCTATATATAAAATTGAAAGACTTTAATAATTGCAATCCAAATTTGAAGCCCAATCAGAACAATAGATTAATTGTCTATTCTCAATGTTCTTGCACCACTTCATACTATACATAATGGTATTGTGATTGTATACTGTTAACCAGCCTTTTTACAAGATCGTTACCAATATTTTAAAACGAAAAAGGCGTATGTGAGGCGTTTTCGGGTCCGTGAGACGAGGTGTAAGCCTCGAAGCATTGAGGCGCAAGCCTTTCGGGTAAAAAAAAAGCGCAACACATATACTTAATTTTTAATATGGAATAATATTAAACATCAAATAGCAAGTAAAAACCATAAATCATTCAAAGCAATTCAAACAAAATCCACAAAGAACATATTTTGAATTGGTAGAATTCAGTATATCTTTGATCCACTTCCATGCAATATCTCGTTTGCTCATTTTAAATTAACCTAGCCAACAAGAAATTATGAATCAATTAAACAAGGACCGCTAAACAAAAACAATACACTAAAAAAGAAGGGGAAAAAAATACAGTAAATAAAAAAATACAAAAAAAAAAAAAAAAAAAAAAAATGGAACCAAGCTCAATTACATCACTGGAAACGAGCTCGATTCCGGTGAAGGAATCGAACTCAATTCCAGTTGAATCGCGTTTCCCGTTCCAAAATTTCAAGCTCGTGGTGAAAAGTGAGAAGCAGGTGAGATTTTTTTCTTTTTCTTTTAGTATACGTACGCCTTAGCCAATTGAGGCTTTGAGACATACTTTTTTTTTGCGTTTTTCACGCCTCAATCAATTGAGGCTTAAGCCTCAGAGATAAGACGCCTCCCGATTTGCTCCTCAAGGCGTTTTTGCTCACGCATCGCCTCAGGCGCGTTTTTGCTCATGCTGATCGTTACACATCGTATTTGATAGGGTAGTTTAATCATCACGTCGGATGGCTCGGAGAGATGATAGGATGACAAGAGACTCGGGCACGGACAAGAATATGAGGGTGCGTTCGCAGTCAATTGTAGGCACGTCGGAAATTTTTGTCGCGTCGGACGCGAGCACTAATTTCTTCTTTATAAATCAGCTCCTCTACCCTTAATACCTTTCACAATACTCCTTCAACAACTTCTTCAACTCTTTCTATTTTTTCGATTAATGTCTAACTCCGATTCATCCTCCGATTACAACGATATGATTGATCTCTACGGGGTATATCTGATTCGGACTGAAATAAGAAATCATATGACGCGGATTAATACTTCGGAGTTCAATGGTTTATCTTGGATCAACGAAATTTTGAATGGTCATCAAAACCGATGTCAAAATAATTTTTGATGAAAAGACTTTGCTTTCACGCATTATGTGAAAAACTGCAACATCATGGTCTCCCTTCCAGACCAGAAATTTGTGTCGTCGAAATGGTTGGAATTTTCATTTATACAATGGCTACTGGGCTTTCAAATAGACAACTTCAAGAAAGATTTCAACGATCATGTAACACAATTTCCATTTGTTTTCATGATGTCCTAAACGCTTTTCAAATACTCGCTGCGGATGTAATAAAGCTAGGAGAACAACAATTTACTACTGTTCCACCTCACATCAGAAATTCAACCCGGTATTATCCGTATTTCAGAAACTGTATTGGCGCAATAAATGGTACACACGTATCTGCACATTTATCCGCTGATCAAATTATCCCTTATATCGGAAGAAAGGGTTTTGCAACTCAAAATATACTAGTGGTTTGTGATTTCGATTTACAGTTTACGTATGTTATGGCGGGTTGGGAAGGGACTGCACATGATAGTAGAATTTTTAATGTTGTTACAAACGATAGAAACTCTAACTTTCCTAGCCCTCCAACTGGACAGTATTATTTGGTTGATTCGGGCTATCCACTTCAGACTGGATATTTACCGCCATACCGAAATATGCGGTACCATATTCCGCATTTCCGTGATACCACGAATCAACCAAAGTCAATCAATGAAGTGTTTAATTACTACCATTCGAGTCTACGGATGGCCGTCGAAAGAACATTTGGCATTTGAAAAAATAAATTTACCATTCTCAACGAGATGCCTACGTTTCGGTTCAACACTCAAGTGAAAGTTGTATCTACAATGGCCTTACACAATTTCATACGCAAATATAATAGCGGTGACCCTGATTTTATGGCGTTTGATGATAATCATGAACTAATCCCCGATCACTACATGGCGGAATATTACAGTATGAGAAATACGACGAATAGAGGCACTGAACGTGTACACCCAGATGGAAACCAAGAAATGACATTAGTTCGAGATAACATTAGAGATCGGTTGGTTTCTGCTGATCTGCGCTAATTTGTCTTTGTATCTGTAACTGTACTTGTACTTGTATTTATATTAGAAACTGTATCTGTATTTGTAGTCGCATTTGTCTAATCAAATCTATTTATATCTTATTTTAAAAATACCCCGCTCAAATACCTCGTTCGCCGTTAAAAACACATTCCCCGTTCGCTACAGTACCACGCTCAAATACTCCGCTTAAATGCCCTGCTCGCGTTGGTTAAGAATGCACCCTGAAGCTATGGATGGATGGAACCACTCAAAGTCGACTCTGGAGTTGGCAAAGTGTGATTAGAACCTGAATGGGCTTCAGATCGGCGAAGATCCAAAGCGCAAGAGCGCGCAACTCAATCTCAATTTCATCGCAAAATAACTTGAAAATGACGAGGTAGATCGACGCGCAACCACCAGCAAACCGAAGATGGAGACAAGGCGGCTCCACACACTGAATCACACAACCAAGGCTGGATTATGACTGAGTCAGTGTTGAACATGCCCAGTGTTATTAATGGTGCACGGTGCAAAAAGGCACAAACACTCTCTGGAGCCTAGGCACACGGCGCGACAAATGGCGCGCGTCATTTTAATTTACTGCGCACATTTACTCTTTTTAAATAAATTTAATATTTTAACAAAATTTTTAAAAAAATCAATATTTTTTGCTAAAACATATGCAACAAATATTATTATGCATTTTACAAAAAAACATAAAGCATAAAATTTCAAATACTATAGTTTTCAAATCCAAAACAATAATGCACATTAACGATAAACTAGAAATCTGAGTGTGATACAGTAATTATATTTCTCAAATCAATGTATGTATCATCAGATTCATAAGCTTCAGCATCTTCCTCATCCATATCATTTAGATTTATTTTTTCTTCGTGAATATGTAATTATGATGTAATTATGTTTTCATATAACTGAAAAAAGATATTAACAAATTTATTCACATTTCATGTCATTGTGATATTAATAGTAATAGCTGCAGTGATGGTAGGAGTATTTGTAGTAGTTATAGTAGTTTGAAATGTGAAAAAAAAAAACAGCATAAAATAAAGAAAAGACGCGCCATTTTGCACAATGCGCCGCGTGTCATTTGCGCCATTTGGCGCGCCTTTTCATATGTGCCACGCCGCAAGCAAAAATGGCGCAAATGCCGCACCGTGCCGTGCGCCATGGCGCGCGCCTTTCACAACTATGAACCTGCCTTGGGTCAATACTGATACGAGGCACGCTCTGGACGACTCGAGCCTCAATTTATGGGCATGCTCCTGCTTTTTCGCTATTTCCTGTGAAATTTTGGCCTAACCCGACACTTCCCCTGCCTACAAATATCAACTTCTTGCTTCATTTTTGGGAACCACTGGCACTTGTAAAAGTTCATGTACATTGTGACTTCGGATCTACTCCGATTCAAAATAATGTAATAACAAAGTCAGCATTAAAACTACCAAATCCTTCAAGTGGACGTAAGCTCAAACATTGAACAACTATAAAATTGTTCGTGTAATTTTCTTGTGATTTCTAATGTTATTTCTCTGTTTCTGTTCAGTGATCTGTGAATTTTCACATTTTATTTTCCATACAATTCTATGGTGCCTGTGCTATTTTTGATATAAATATTTTGATGCTTTCATAAAGAAGTGAATTCCCAGCTTGATTTGATTTGGATTCCACCATTTACTTATGAATTTCTAACATCCGTGAGATAGATCTAATTTTGTCTTATCTAATTTCCATACTACTCGAATCTCCGACAATCAAAAAGAAGCTAGCAACAATGGCCTCAAAGAGCAAAGTTATGGCTCCATCACTACTTACATAACCTCTGATCACTTGTTTCGAACATAATTGATCCCATTATCAAAGAACAATCAATTCAGATCGTACCTGATTCATGAATTCGGATTGTACCTGAACCTTGAAGTCGGATCATACCCGACCCATGAATACAGATCGTACCAGATCCAATGACCGCACTTCAGCTGATCCGAACTCTCATCAATCCGCGCTCTCACTGGTCTAAAATGCAATGTCGATCTGAATCACACGAGCCTGCCGAACCGAGGTAGGTGATGTTGTGATTTGTGATATTCAATCACATGTATTTTAAAGACGATGTGTTTGATGAGTGCTTTGTAGTGGAGAAGGTGGTGTGTGAACCGGAGTTCGAAAGAAGAGTCAGATTTCCTGTTTTTGACCTGTTATTTTAGGAATATTGAGGAAAAGGCAGATTTCCAATTTTTGACCAGTTATTTTAGAAATATATTCCTAAAATATATTCTAACGGGCAAATTGGATATTTTGTCTAAGACTTCTATTCTCCGATAAAAGCAGCATCTCGGTTTGGATTATATCATGAGAATGAGACCGAAATAGTTGATTTAAAGGTTTGTCATCGTTCTTCATTGTTCTCCTTCTCCAACAAAAGTTGTAGTCATCTAGATATTCTTTCTCATTCTCAATCAGGTTCTTGATTCAATTGTAATTTGTTTACTTTTGGTTTTTCATTCATTCAATGTAAACAAAATTTGCTTTTGTGAATCAATAAAGAGGATGGTTATGTGAAATATATTTTGTTCGAGCGTGTAATTTCATATATGTGTTATTTTTCCATAGAAATCACCTTTAGTAATTGGATAAATAAGATCATGATTGCTTCCGCAAAGGCGCAGTTTTCCTAACAGTTGGTATCAGAGCTAGACCATCACAAAGCTTAGAGTGATTCTGAATTATTATTATTATTTTTTTTGTTATGTCGGATATGATGGTGTTTGCGAAGATAACTATTTTTGATGGAAGAAATTGGAGGATTTGAAAGCCTACGATGGAGGATGTGTTTTACCTCAATGATCTTCATGATCTAATGGGTGAAGATGGGAAAAGGCACTCAGATGTGAATGAGGGAAAGCGGAAGAAGATGAATAAGAAGTCAATTGCGTTGATTCGGCAGTACCTTGATGATCCGATATTCCATCATGTGGCTAATTGTGAATCCGCGAAGGATTTGTGGAAACAAGCTGATATCTTTGTATGAGTTTTGGAGTGTTACAAGCAAGGCTTTTCTGGTTTGAAAGTTTGTGCAGTTGAGAGTGGATGAGAAGAGGTCTATTGCAGAGCACCTGAATGAATTTCAATATGTGATCAATCAATTGGCAATCTGAAGGTCAATTTTGATGATAAGTTGCATACTCTTTTGTTGATGTGTTTGCTTTCAGAAAGTTGGGAGACTTTGGTCGTTTCATTGAGTAATTACAATGCTAATGGAAGTATCTATTTGAAAATTGTTCGAAGCAGCCTTTTGAATGAGAAACTAAGGAGAAAAGAGTCGGGTTTGCTATCAGTTCAAGGTGAGGTTATGCTAGCAAGAGACTCAAGGAAACGGACAAGATGGAAGAAGGGGCTAGTGGTAAATGTGTTATTACTTGTCGTTATTGTGGTAAAAAATGTCACATATGCAAAAATTGTTATGCTTATTAGAGAGATACGAAAAAGGTTGCGAATGGTGATAGTAGTGATGAGACACGGACATGTCTTGCTACAGGTTCTATTAGTGATGTTTCTTGTGATGTCTTGTTTAGTGAAGTTAATCCTTGGAAGATGGATTCAGGAGTCGGTTTTCACATTTGTAAGGAAGTGAGTGTTTTTCTTCTTATGAGAAGAATGTCGACATAATTAGGACGGCCAATGAAGTAGAGCTACTGGTTTGTGGTATTGGATCTATCCGATTTTATATGCATGACGGTATAGTGAGGGAAGTCTCTGCGGTTAGACATGTCCCTACTTGTTCGCATAACCTCATTTCTCTCGGTCAGTTGGATCGCCGTAGTTGCACTTATGATACTAATGCACTTATGATACTAAAGGTGGAGTTTTGAGAGTGAAAAAGGATGGTCGTGTTATGATGAGATCAGTATTAAAGGAAGGAAACCTTTATAGATTGTTTGGTTCTGTGATCGATTGTGGAAGGCAAGTGACAGTTGAAGAACCTAGTCCACAACAAGGTGGAAAGGTTAATTTGGTCACTGCTGATGTTTTAGACAGAAGTCTTCATGTTGATGGTGCTCGAAGGATCGGTAGAGATCAGGGAAGGACTTTTGATCAAGTGAAGGACAAATGTCGAGTTGGTAAATCCACAAGGTGGAGATCCTTGTGGTATTACAAACAATTTTAGACCGTTAGTTTTGCGTAGTGCATCTCAGGGGAAGATGCATCACCTGCAGGCGGTGAGTTATGTTTGTGATGGTTTAATTGAGAGTATGCGTCGTTGAAAGAACTAGGTGACTTGTTTGTTGATTGTTGGAAGTTTACTTGATGATGTGATTTCATATCAAGGTAGAGTGTTGTGATTTGTGATATTCAATCATGTATAATTTGAAGACAATGTGTTTGGATGAGTGTTTTGCAGTGGAGAAGACGGCGTGCGAACCGAAGTTCGGAAGAAGAGGCAGGTTTCCTGTTTTTAACCGGTTATTTTACAAATATTGAGAAAGGGGCAGGTTTTCTGTTTTTGACCGGTTATTTTAGGAATATTGAGAAAGAGACAAATTTCTTGTTTTTGACTGTTTATTTTAGGAATAATGAGAAAGAAGCAGGTTTCCTATTTTTGATCGTTTATTTTAGGAATATATTCCTAAAATATATTCTGAGAGAAATTGGATATTTTGCCTAGATCTTCTATTCTCCTATTAAAGCAGCATCTAGGTTAGGATTATATCATGGGATTGAGATCGAAATAGTTTATCTAAGGATTTATCGTTGTTCTTCATTGTTCTCCTTCTCCAACAAAAGTTGTGGTCATCCATATATTCTTTTTCTTTCTCAATAAGATTAATGATTCAACTGTAATTTGTTTACTTTTGATTTTAGATCCATTCGGTGTAAACAAAATTTGTTTTTATGAATCAATAAGAAGGGTGATTAGGTGGAATACCTTGTGTTTGAGCGTGTAATTTCATATATGTGCTATTTTTCCATAGAAATCACCTAAAGTAATTGGGTGAATAAGATGTTGATCGTTTCTGCAAAGGTGCAGTTTTCCTAACAGGTGACAGATGTCGACTCGATCAAATGGGATAGGTCAGAAAGAGTCATGAGAAGCACAAATCAAAATGTTGGAGATCTCATCGACACGAACTTCTCACCTCGGGTATGCTATGTCGATCGAAACTACATATCACTACGCCGATTTAAAAAAAAAAAGAGCTCAAGTTTTTTTTTTGGGTGCAAAGCATTTGAACTCGTGCCACAACGCAGTGCCAAGCAACGAGTCTTCAAATTTCAATCTTGACAACCTTGATTCGACGACAATCAAAGAAAGCCGACAACGAAATGACAACGACTGGGACGATTATACCGATGTGAATCAATAAAGAGGGTGATTGGGTGGAATATCTTGTGTTTGAGCGTGTAATTTCATATATGTGTTACTTTTCGATAGAAATCACCTTAAGTAATTGGGTGAATAAGAAATTAATCACTTTCGCAAATGTGCATTTTTTCAAACAGGTTACAGATGTCGACTCGGATCAAATGGAACAGGTCGAAAAGAGTCATGTGAGGCACAGATCCAAATGTTGGAGATCTCACCGACACGAACTTCTGACGTCAGGTATGTTATGTCGATCGAAACTACAGATCACTATGCTAATTTTAAAAAAAAAAAACTCAAAAAAAATTTGGGTGCAAAGCATTTGAACTCGTGCCACAACGCAGTGCCAAGCAACGAGTCTTCAAATTTCAATCTTGACAACCTTGATTCGACGACAATCAAAGAAAGCCGACAACGGAATGACAACGACTAGGACGATTATGTCGAAGATGTCACTTATGTATTCTTGTTCTAAAGTTGTAGCAAAGGTTAAAGGTGATCTTAATGCAACAGACCATTCTAGAGCAACCATCCATAGCTCGACCATCAACATCCTATTGATAACAGTAATTACGGGTGGGTACAGAAAATTTCATTACCAACCGTAGCTTTTTTTGTTTTTTTTTATTGTTGATGGAAACACAATATTTGTTTCATGTTCCATACCATAAACTTTGGAATTCCACTTGTTGAATACCGCGGAAATTGGAAAACATGGAACGGAACATGAAAATTCCACTTTTTCCGTAGTCATAATTGCAAAGTAAAGACCTGTTTGGCAAGCAAAAGCAAAAGGACTTTGGTTTATTTTAAATTTTGAAATTTGAACTTTGAAATTTTGAATATATGAAATTTTAAACATGAAATTTTGAAAATTAAAATTTTAAAATTTGAAATTTTAAAAATTTGAAAATTTAAAAGGTTGAAATTTCAAATTTTCGATATTTCATATTTTCATATTTCAAATTAGAAATTTAAAAAAAAAATACATTTTCAATTTAGTTTGAATTTTTGAAATCTTGAAAATTTAAAAACCGAAAGTTTCAAGTTTCAATTTTGAAATTTGAGAACTGAAAATTTGGGTTTGCAAGTGCGACCCAACTAACTGGTATTTTGAATGGAAAAAAATTCCGTGGAAATTACAGAAAATTTCCGGCTTTTCTGATACTTTTCGAATGGAATTCCTTTTGAAATTATGGAAGAAAACAAAAATAAAAAATTTCAAAAATAATCAAAAGGAAATTGACGGTAAAGCGGAAATACGGAAGAAAAAAAACCTATCCCTAACAGTAATGAAGACGGATACCAGTGATTACTACCGTAAAGTGATGAACAAATAGCTATATTTAAAATTCAAAGACTTTAATAATTGCAATCCAAAGTTGAAGCCTAATCAAAACAACAGACTAACTGTTTAATTCTCGATGTTCTCGTACAATTCATAACCATACATAATGGTATTGTGAATGTATACTGTGAATTCATAACCATACATAATGGTATTGTGAATGTATACTGTTAACCAGCTTTTTTACAAGATCTAAACACCTCGCATTTGGATATTTGGGTTGTTTAATCATCACGACGAATAGCTCCGAGAGATGATATGATGACTCAGGACTAAAGTGTGGACTAGAAAATGGAGCAATGGATGGATGAAACAACTCAATTGGGACTTTGGCGTTGGCAAAGTGTGAATTAGAACCTGGATGAATTTCGAACGGCGAAGATCCAAAACGCATGAGTGCACAACTCAACCTCAATTTCGTCTCTCAATAACTTGAAATGGCTAGACATATCGGCACGCAACCACCGACAAACCGAATACGGAGACAAGGGAGACCCACAAACTGGATAGCACCACCATGGGTGGATTATGACCGGATCGGTATCCGAGGCACACTTTGGACGATTCGAACCCCGATTTATCGGGGCTCGGTCCTGCTTATTCGGCATTCCCTGCAAAATTTTGGCCTGATCCAGCTTTCTTCTGCCTATAAATATCAGGTTCTTGCTTCATTTTTTGGATCCACCGACACCTGTAAAACTTCATGTACATTGTGACTCCGGATCTTCTCTTATTCGAAATATTGTAACTACAAAATCAACAGTAAAATTACCAAATTCTTTAAGGGGATGTAAGCCCAAACGTTGAACCACTATAAAATCGTTTGTGTGTGATTTTCTTATGATTTATATTGTTATTTCTCTGTTTCTCTTATGTGATCTGTGAATTTCTTCACATTCTATTCTCTACATAAAATTCCACAGTGTTTGTGCTATTTTTGATGCATATATTTCGGTGCTTTCACCAATAAATGAATTCTCAACTTGAGTTGATTTGGATTTCATCATCTACTTATGGATTTCTAACATCCGCAAGATGGATCCAATACTGTGTTATCTAGTTTCCATACGACTTGGATTTCCAATCATCTTCTGTGATCCGCAAGACATATCCGAGGCCCACTTTGGGTGATCCTCACCCCCACTTTGTGGCTTAATTGTCCTGTATTTTCAGGAATCCCTACAAAATTTTGGCCCAATCTGACTCTTCATTTGTCCCTAAATATCAGCTCCTTGCTTCATTTCCGAAATCTTTTGACACTTGTTAAACTTCATGTACATTGTGACTCCAGATCTTATCTGATTCCAAACACTGTAACTACAAAATCAGCTATAAAAATACCAAATCCTCCAAGACGACGTAGGCTCAAACACCAAATCACTGTAAAATCGTTCATGTGTGATTTTATGTGATTTCTACTGCTATTTTTCTATTTTTCTTATGTGATATGTGAATTTCTTCATATTCTATTCTCAACATACAATTCTATGGTGTTTGTGACATTTTTGATGCAAACATACACTAACATGATTAAGAGAGTGAACAAGTTCACTAAACTGAAATGTGAAAAGACACAAGCACTAGTTACGAAAATTTTGTAACTTAGATAACAATGGTCTTCTTGGTTTATTTAATTCCTGCCTTGTAGAAAATTAGATATTATGAAACGTAAAAATTGCGAGTGCAGCAACATAGATAACACCTGGTGCACAGCGAAGCTAGCATTGATCCCAGCACCATTGACTTCCTTGCCTTGAACATAGAGCCTCCTTACTGATGGGCCCATACCCTTGGGACAAACAGCAACGACACTGATGTTCTTCGGGAAATCAAGTCCAAGAGATTGCAAGTGCCCTAGAAGAAAACCATGCGAGAGGCCGAGAATGCTATTTGGTTTCATGTGTGAAAACACTTTTTCATAGTTATCTGCCTGCAATGTAAAAATCAAAAAATAGCTTCAAGCTCAACTTCGATCAACCTTGTATAGCAAAATTCACCAAAATTTGCATGTATTGATTAAACAACATTTCAATCTGGTTTCTGAGTATCAAAACCATTATAAGATAACCAAGCAAATACAAAGAGAGAGTGTTTAATTATAATCGTTAATCCTAACATGTATAGAGAATGAAATAAAGAGACTAAAGAATTCAAACCAGACGAGAAAGACAATAGGACAATGCAAGAACTTGCATCAAAATTCTTAATACTCGTAGAAGGATGCTACAGAATTGTGCGGAATGAAAGGATAACCAAAATAATTTTCCAGAAACAACAATACTGCTGTTCATAAAATGCTCAGAAACTTATGGTATCACCTGTGCAGCATCTGAGATTAATAACAATACAAGATCACTGGTGGAGACAGTTTCCCATATTTCGCCCAATGTTCCACTTTCTTCGGTAAAACCGACAGCACGTGCTTCTTCAAAAGAGCGTGAACCCTTCCTCAATCCAATCTGCGATAAAAATATGCATAAAAATCATGAGGTGAAAATGCTGTTTAAAAATCAAGAAGCAAACAAGTACTACTAAATTGTACAACTAGCAAAAGCTGAAATGTTGTATTGTAGTCTAAAAAGTGCAGTGCAGTAATGAAAAATCCATTGTTCAAGAGAACTTAATGATGCCATGAGACTGGTAGAAAGGTTTTCAATTCACTAGTTCAAATTTCATGTCTCTTCTCCAGGGATTTAATGGAGTGCCTACAAGCATGTATTTACAATCGTATTTAGACAAAACATACTGAACATGGTCGCTGATGCAATCAGGCCCGGTTTCAGGGCTAGGCAGGCCAGGCAGCCTGTAACAACCCGTATTTTCAATAACCTGTTATAACATAAATCGAGGCAGAATTTAATTCTAAAATCTGAATCAAGGGAAACGGGCTATGCCATTGCGTTCGTCTCGGAAAAATACGCGAAATAGAGTCCGAGTTTTAGAAAATCGGAGTCCGTATGACCCAGTTAAGGCCCATTGAAGTTTTCAGAAAATTCCTAAGTAAAAACAGATTTGAATTTCAAGTTGAAAATTGGGAATTGGGGCAAACTGGCGTAGGCGGGAAAATTCCCGCCAGGACCCCCATGTCGACAGGCATGTCGACAGGGTCCCCAGGGTGTCGACAGCCCTGTCGACACGGGGTGGCCGGGCAGTTTTGTCTGGCGCACCATTTTGATTTGGGCTTGGTTGTGTGGCTTGGTTCTGGAGAATTCCGAAATCTGATGGACCTAATTCAACCTAGGGTTAATCCTATGGTCTAAATCACTAGCCTAATCTATAAATAAGACCCTAACCTACCCTAAATCACTCATTATTCATTCTAGCAACTAAACTATGCCAAAATCAAAACTCTCATGGCCTCCACTCTCTTCATACAATTCCTAAACAAATCCCTAAGAGATTTCCATGCATACAAGTGTATTTAGGCTTGTATGATCCTCTTTAGCTTGCATTAAAGTCTTGTTTCTCCATTGTCATCATAAAGGAGGAGTCTTGATCAAGTTTGCTTGCATTTTGGGGTTTTATTTTGTTGCATAAGGGGTTTCTTACATTTGCTATACTTATTTGAGTCCGCATAAGCATTGTAAGCCCTCTTACCTTCATTTTAGAAACTCTAAAGTTAATATGTGATGAAAGTTGGGATTTATGCATGTTTAATATGTTATGCATGCTTATGCGAGTTCAATATGCCATGTTACACATGTTTGATAAGTTATGCATGTTTATGCAAGTTCACTATGCCATGATTTGCAAGTTTATTGAGTTATGCATGTTTATGCAAGTTCACTAAGCCATGATTTGCAAGTCAAACAAGTTATGCATGTTTATGCAAGTTCACTAAGCCATGATTTGCAAGTTTAACAAGCTATGCATGTTTATGCAAGTTCACTATGCCATGATTTGCAAGTTTATTGGGTTATGCATGTTTATGCAAGTTCACTAAGCCATGATTTGCAAGTTTGTTGAGTTATGCATGTTTATGCAAGTTCACTATGCCATGATTTGCAAGTTTATTGGGTTATGCATGTTTATGCAAGTTCACTATGCCATGTTATGCATGTTTAATAAGTTATGCATGCTTATGCAAGTTCACAATGACATGTTACGCATGTTTGACGAGTTATGCATGTTTATGCAAGTTCCCTATGCCATGTTAGGCAAGTTTAACATGTTATGCATGTTTATAGTAATATGCAAGTTCACTATGCTAAGTTATGCAAGTCTAACATGTTATGCATGTTTGTTGTGATATGCAAGTTCATCATGTATGTTATGCCAAGTTCCCTCTTCCTATCCTTTATGCGTTATTACGAAAATGTAAGCGATAGAATGACGTTGGGGGGTTCGGGTAAACTTAAAATACATGAAAATATGAGATTGGGAATTTACCTATTAAGTTAGGTCTACCCCTTGGGAATTTACCTATTAAGTTAGGTCTACCCAAGTATTTGTTGACTTGTAATTATGTTTTGAAATAAAGTGGACATGACCCTTAGAAAACATAAGTGTGGCCAACTCGAGGTTGGGTTGAGTTTGTAGCGTAATTCTACCCGGAACCGACCGGCTTAACTAGTGGCTACAAACAATAGGACCCAATGTGAGAAGTTGGTCATGTGGTGCCAAGACCCGAGGTTAGACCAAGTTGTGGTGTAAATCTACCCGGAACCCACCGGCTTAACTAGGTAACCACAACAAAGTCTAATGTGAGAGGTTAAGGTGCATTAAATTAATTAATGCCTCATGATTAGGGTTAAGTCAGGGTACACTAATACTTAACCAATTTGGGGATTCGAGGGATTGAAATGGGGTTAAATTGTGAACTGTCGGTTACACTTAACCAATTCAATCCATTTGGGGATTTGAGGGATTGAAATGGGGTTAAGTTGTACTTAACCAATTTAATCCATGATTAGTGAAGGGTTAAATCGCACTTAACCCTCTTAGAAAACCCTAGCAACGTGGTCTGTTCCAGCAGTAATCCCAGTTTGGTATCATCACAACCCTAGAGGCTAGGCTAGGGCGGGGCACGATTACTGGACTGATGTAAGCGACCAAAGCGACGACTGAGTGGTACAGCGGTGCGGGTCCAGGCGGGCTACGGACGTGCACGTAATCCGGTATTGGACAAACTCGAGGCACGGGTACCAGTAGGTTTAGACTGTGCATTATTGCTTCAGTGTCTGGGGTTGACACCCGAGGGCTTGATACACCCGAAGGTGGACCCAGCACAGTCTGACTACATCCATATGTGGGCCGTATGGACACCAACACTTGACGTGTTAGGCTTATAGGGAGCCGATCGACTAGACCGTTTGGTTGGACCTTATATTAAGGTCACTTCATGTTGTTGGGCCAAAGCTTGGGCCAAGGGATCAATACCTGTTATGTTGGTTTGCTAGTACACCGTGGTGCAAAACTTAACCTTGTTTATGCGATGACACCTCTATCTATCTTGTAGTTAATTTATCATGTCAGTATGTTGTTATCTATGATCATCTCAGTTTCCATCATACTGTTAACTTTATTAGTTTATAGACTGATCGTAGCAGGGCTTACTCAGTCTTTTTGACTGACCTGTTTTCTTTCGCCTCTTTTCTTCCGTTCCCCCCCCCCCCCCCCCCCCAAGGTTCTCAGGGAGGGAATACAGGAGCCTAGCTTGGATCTTAGCTGCTTTCTTGGATCGCTCATGTATGGTTTGGACTTGAGCTCGCTATGGTTTTTCCACTTTGGGGATAGCTACTTTTATGTTTTCCTTTTCAGTTTCAGATGATGTTATTTTATGTACTAGACTTGTTTATTTGTGAAATTGACATTATGATGTAGCAGACTTGTTTTTGAAATGGTTTAAAATCCTTCCGCTGTTGTATCTATCTACTTACTCTGTTTATTTACATATATATATGTCATGTCCTGCCTTGTTATATCATTATGCATGTTTACCTTGTTTTAAAACGCCCCACCAAAGTCAGAGTTGCTTGCAAGAGCCACCCTGGAGGAGGTGGGGTGTTACATTTGGTATCAGAGCATATGGTTTACGAGAAGGGATAAAAAGGTTTTTAAAACTTTTGAAAAACTATTTTCAAAACCAAGTATAAAGTATTTTCCAAAGAAAAGTCTAGTTATTTTTAAAGGCTATTCCCCAAAAGCCATTAGCACTATCCTTTGACCCCTCGTTTGAACTCTTTTCTTTTCGTTTCCAGCATGTCTGATAATCTCATCTTGCCCGAAGGAGTAACAATACCCGATTGGTTTCGTCGGTACTTGGAAGTCACGGCACTGGTCCCGGGTGTCTCTAATGTTGTCTTTCCGGTCAAGGCCGCTGTTCCTCCTCCTCTTTCCGTAGCTGATGTTCCTCTTCTCCCTCAGCCTCCACAAGCGGATTTTGCGGAAACTTGTAAGAACTTTAAGATGATGGGTGGCAAGAATTTTAGTGGAACAGAGACTATTGTAGAGGCAAGGAATTGGTTGAAAGAGACCGAAGACCTTTTAGCCACCTTTGGTATAGGTGACCGCAGGAAGGTTTTATTGGCAGTATGGTTGCTAAAGGAAGAAGCTGCACGTTGGTGGGTAGTCACCACCGCTACTAGGCCAATTGAGACTTGGGATGATTTTAGAGGAAGGTTTGGACTGAGGTTCTTATCACTGAAGCAAGGGGACATGACTATTAGGGAATACATAGATAAGTTCAATCAACTGGCTCGGGTCAATTTAGACTTGGTTAATACAGCTCAGAAGAAGGCCCTACACTTTGCTCTAGGATTAAACGAGCCATTGCACGGTTTGGCCATGTCTCACATACCCTTGGGGGCGACTTTCGAGAGTTTGGTGAATATGGCCCTACTTCAAGAAGAAGATAACAATGACAAGGAAGAGGTCAAGGCGAATGAGTCTCAAGGCAAGAGGGTAAATTCCGGGAAACGAGGCAAGAATAACAACAACCGCAAGGACAAGCCAAGAGAGAATAGGAAATGTAACTTCTGTGGTAAAGTTGGACATATATCCAGGGAATGTAGGAAGAAGAAGAGAAAGCAGGGCGAATGCTTTCATTGTGGTGAGTATGGACATCTCAGCAAGGATTGCCCGAGGAAACAAGGGCAAGGTCAGACTCAGTGTGCAGGACTATCTGGAGGGCGAGTTCATCCCCTCAACACCGTTCTTCCAGCTCATGATAGAGGTAGTGTTTCTGTTGAAAGTCTGGTTTACATTTTCTGACTTTCCCTGTTCGTACTTTGTTTGATTCTGGCACATCGCATAGTTTTATTTCATCTGATCTAGTTGAAAGTTTGCACTTAAGTACTGGCCTAGTTGATGATCCCATATGTGTTTCAAATCCAATTGGGGTTTCCGCCCAATTGTCTGTGGTCTGAGTGGATTTGAAAATTTCTATCTTGAGTATAGAATTCTCGAGGGATGTTTATATTCTCGGTTTCAGGGGATATGGGTTGGTTTTGGGCATGGAATGGTTGTCCTGTTTTGGAGCCATTCTTGGTTTTTGTATATAGGGTTGTGAGGCTCATGACTCGCCTCGGTAATACCCTAGAAATTTCTAGCAACCCTATGGGTCCCGTCATGTTATGTTATCTTGAATCCCTCGACTCGTCTATCGATAGTTTGCAATCTGTGAGGGTGGTCCGAGAATATCCTGATATCTTGGGTGAAGTGAAGGGGTTACCCCTGGACGTGGATAGATTTCCGCATTATCTGGTTGGTAATACCAAGCCAGTTTCGTGGCCGGTTAGGCACATGACCTCACGAGATGAGAGTTAAGAAAGCAAGTCAAGGAGTTGCTTGAGAAGAACTTCCTGAGACGAAGCATTTTCGAGTAGGGTGCTCCAGTAGTATTCGTTACTAACGTGGACAGTTTGCTTCGCTTATGTGTTGATTATCGTGAGAAGAATAGACAACCGCTACTAAGGATTGATGATTTGTTTGATCAGCTTGTAGGAGCATCTGTTTTCTTTTGATCTGGCTACCGGATTCCATCAGCTTAGGATGGTTGAGGATGGAATTGACAAGACTGCGTTTAGGACTCTAGATGGATTTTTGGAATGGCTAGTCATGCTATTTGGTTTGACTAATGCACCCGCATATTACGTAAACTTGATGGGTAGGGTGTTTAGGGAGTCCTTGAACAAGTTTGTCGTGGTCGTCATAGACGATATTTTGATCTCCTTAAAAGAACAAGGAAGAGCATGCTAGACATCTCAAGGAGGTGATGGATACGCTTAGAGCCACCAGGTGAAGGTCAAGTTCTCCAAATGTCACTTTGGAGGAAGGAAGTTGGATTTCTTGGGCACATAGTTCCTAAGTAAGGCTTAGCGGTGGATTCCGCTAAAGTGGTTGCGGTTTAAGACCGGAAAACCCTGAGGAGGGCAATTGAAGTAAGAAGCTTTTTCCGTTTGGCTAGTTAGTTAGCATTCCCTGAGCTTAGACTTACTCTTCAGGATCAAGAAGGGGGTTTCACAGGAAGAAGACCCGCCGTTAGTCAAGAACATGGACCAGTTGATTCGAGGCGAGATGTTAAGTCACCTCGCTAGATATATTATAGATGACAAGGGATGACTAAGGCGTGATGAGAGATTATGTGTTCCTCGAGTGAAAGACTTGGTAAAGAGGGTTCTTGAAGATGCGCATCACTCGAGGAGGTGGCCGAGTTGGTCTCAGGATGCATGTTGTGCCACCAGGTTAGGGCCAAGTCATAGAAGCCCGGCGGGCCATTACCTCCATTGGAGGTTCCGCAAGGGAAGTGTGAAAACATCTCGATAGATTATGTGGATAGATTACCTAGATCAAAGAAAGGGAATACGGGTATGGGGGTCATAATAGGTAGACTCACGAAGAGTGCTCATTTCAGTCCGGTGAAGAGCGAGAGGACTGCATCATGGTTAGCAACGGTTTACCCTCAAGAAGTTGGCCAGTTTTGAAATAGCCTACAGAAAGCCGTGGGTAGGCAACTGAATCTAGGTATGGCCTATCACTCATAGGCGGATGGTTCATTTCGATTAAGCATGAGTTATAGAAAATCACGTTTATAAGGGCAATTGGCAACGTGGATTTGTATTTTCAAGAAAGTTCTGCTGTGTGGAATACTTTATGGTAAGTAGACGAGATCCAGGATTCACTAGTGAATTTTGGAGAGCTTGCATGAAATCATGAGGTTACAGTTATGTTTAAGCCAGGTATACAAAAAGAAGAATAAGTGGAAAAGGAAGACGAGAGGCGATAATGGAATGAGTTCCAACTCGAATTTGGTAAATAGGAGTTAGGAAGCCAAGAAATCATGAAGTAAAAGACGGTCAAAGCACAGTGGAGTTAAGCTCTAGGAAACGTGACTAAGAAGAGTGAAGACTAGATACGCGCGTCATATCTCTTTTTAAGAGTGCATCCTTGATCCTTGTTTTCCTGGGGAGCTTGCTTGCAAGTTATCTTTTGTATATATCCTCTCGGTCCCATTCTCGATCTTATTTCTGTTGTAAACTCCATAAGGGGGTTATGACTCATCGGTTAGCACTATATGTCAGAGTTTGAATGGATTTCTTGTAATCCAAAAAGGAGTTTATCTTGCTTATCTTCTAAGATCTCCTTTTTAGCGTATCTCTCTGTCCATGTTTATCTAGTTTATCGTGTTTATCTTGTCATGAGAACCTTAGGTAGAAACCCTTTGGATGAAACATGTGTTTGAGACATGTTATGTTTGATGGTTGCAAGTGGTTGCAAGTGTTTGCAAGTGGTTACTCATGGATGCATGATACACATTAGGCACTAGATCGGCTCACACACTCTTCATGTTGCATATGCATGAGTGCTTACACTTATTCGTGGTTGAAACTTGTTGTGCTACCACATGGATGTTGCATATGGATGAATGTTATGTGCACTCATATAGATACTATGAATTATGTTAGGAATTTGCATACATATGGATTCATTTCACTGACATACATATGCATTAAGGAGGTTTACTGTATCAGTAACCGCCTGATTTTCACTGACATACATATGCATTAAGGAGGTTTACTGTATCAGTAACCGCCTAATTTCTGCATTAGGTAAGTACATATACACACACTTTTGCATATGTTCATACCACATTTAGAATCTTGTAAGGACAATGATTGCTCATGGATGATGTTTTGAGTAGATGGATGTTGGATGGTAGGATATGTTCTTCCTAACTTGAAGATTTCGGGGACGAAATCCTTTAAGGAGGGGAGAATGTAACAACCCGTATTTTCAATAACCTGTTATAACATAAATCGAGGCAGAATTTAATTCTAAAATCTGAATCAAGGGAAACGAGCTATGCCATTGCGTTCGTCTCGGAAAAATACGCGAAATAGAGTCCGAGTTTTCGAAAATCGGAGTCCGTATGACCCAGTTAAGGCCCATTGAAGTTTTCAGAAAATTCCTAAGTAAAAACAGATTTGAATTTCAAGTTGAAAATTGGGAATTGGGGCAAACTGGCGCAGGCGGGAAAATTCCCGCCTGGACCCCCATGTCGACAGGCATGTCGACAGGGTCCCCAGGGTGTCGACAGCCCTGTTGACACGGGGTGGCCGGGCAGTTTTGCCTGGCGCACCATTTTGATTTGGGTTTGGTTGTGTGGCTTGGTTCTGGAGAATTCCGAAATCTGATGGACCTACTTCAACCTAGGGTTAATCCTATGGTCTAAATCACTAGCCTAATCTATAAATAAGACCCTAACCTACCCTAAATCACTCATTATTCATTCTAGCAACTAAACTATGCCAAAATCAAAACTCTCATGGCCTCCACTCTCTTCATACAATTCCTAAACCCTAAGAGATTTCCATGCATACAAGTGTATTTAGGCTTGTATGATCCTCTTTAGCTTGCATTAAAGTCTTGTTTCTCCATTGTCATCATAAAGGAGGAGTCTTGATCAAGTTTGCTTGCATTTTGGGGTTTTATTTTGTTGCATAAGGGGTTTCTTACATTTGCTATACTTATTTGAGTCCGCATAAGCATTGTAAGCCCTCTTACCTTCATTTTAGAAACTCTAAAGTTAATATGTGATGAAAGTTGGGATTTATGCATGTTTAATATGTTATGCATGCTTATGCGAGTTCAATATGCCATGTTACACATGTTTGATAAGTTATGCATGTTTATGCAAGTTCACTATGCCATGATTTGCAAGTTTATTGAGTTATGCATGTTTATGCAAGTTCACTAAGCCATAATTTGCAAGTCAAACAAGTTATGCATGTTTATGCAAGTTCACTAAGCCATGATTTGCAAGTTTAACAAGCTATGCATGTTTATGCAAGTTCACTATGCCATGATTTGCAAGTTTATTGGGTTATGCATGTTTATGCAAGTTCACTAAGCCATGATTTGCAAGTTTGTTGAGTTATGCATGTTTATGCAAGTTCACTATGTCATGATTTGCAAGTTTATTGGGTTATGCATGTTTATGCAAGTTCACTATGCCATGTTATGCATGTTTAATAAGTTATGCATGATTATGCAAGTTCACAATGACATGTTACGCATGTTTGACAAGTTATGCATGTTTATGCAAGTTCCCTATGCCATGTTAGGCAAGTTTAACATGTTATGCATGTTTATAGTAATATGCAAGTTCACTATGCTAAGTTATGCAAGTCTAACATGTTATGCATGTTTGTTGTGATATGCAAGTTCATCATGTATGTTATGCCAAGTTCCCTCTTCCTATCCTTTATACGTTATTACGAAAATGTAAGCGATAGAATGACGTTGGGGGTTCGGGTAAACTTAAAATACATGAAAATATGAGATTGGGAATTTACCTATTAAGTTAGGTCTACCCCTTGGGAATTTACCTATTAAGTTAGGTCTACCCAAGTATTTGTCGACTTGTAATTATGTTTTGAAATAAAGTGGACATGACCCTTAGAAAACATAAGTGTGGCCAACTCGAGGTTGAGTTGAGTTTGTAGCGTAATTCTACCCGGAACCGACCGGCTTAACTAGTGGCTACAAACAATAGGACCCAATGTGAGAAGTTGGTCATGTGGTGCCAAGACCCGAGGTTAGACCAAGTTGTGGTGTAAATCTACCCGGAACCCACCGGCTTAACTAGGTAACCACAACAAAGTCTAATGTGAGAGGTTAAGGTGCATTAAATTAATTAATGCCTCATGATTAGGGTTAAGTCAGGGTCTACTAATACTTAACCAATTTGGGGATTCGAGGGATTGAAATGGGGTTAAGTTGTGAACTGTCGGTTACACTTAACCAATTTAATCCATTTGGGGATTTGAGGGATTGAAATGGGGTTAAGTTGTACTTAACCAATTTAATCCATGATTAGTGAAGGGTTAAATCGCACTTAACCCTCTTAGGAAACCCTAGCAACGTGGTCTGTTCCAGCAGTAATCCCAGTTTGGTATCATCACAACCCTAGAGGCTAGGCTAGGGTGGGGCACGATTACTGGACTGATGTAAGCGACCAAAGCGACGACTGAGTGGTACAGCGGTGCGAGTCCAGGCGGGCTACGGACGTGCACGTAATCCGGTATTGGACAAACTCGAGGCACGGGTAACAGTAGGTTTAGACTGTGCATTATTGCTTCAGTGTCTGGGGTTGACACCCGAGGGCTTGATACACCCGAAGGTGGACCCAGCACAGTCTAACTACATCCATATGTGGGTCGTATGGACACCAACACTTGACGTGTTAGGCTTATAGGGAGCCGATCGACTAGACCGTTTGGTTGGACCTTATATTAAGGTCACTTCATGTTGTTGGGCCAAAGCTTGGGCCAAGGGATCAATACATGTTATGTTGGTTTGCTAGTACACCGTGGTGCAAAACTTAACCTTGTTTATGCGATGACACCTCTATCTATCTTGTAGTTAATTTATCATGCCAGTATGTTGTTATCTATGATCATCTCAGTTTCCATCATACTGTTAACTTTATTAGTTTATAGACTGATCGTAGCAGAGCTTACTTAGTCTTTTTGACTGACCTGTTTTCTTTCGCCTCTTTTCTTCCGTTCCCCCCCCCCCCCCCTCCAGGTTCTCAGGGAGGGAATACAGGAGCCTAGCTTGGATCTTAGCTGCTTTCTTGGATCGCTCATGTATGCTTTGGACTTGAGCTCGCTATGGTTTTTCCACTTTGGGGATAGCTACTTTTATGTTTTCCTTTTCAGTTTCAGATGATGTTATTTTATGTACTAGACTTGTTTATTTGGGAAATTGACATTATGATGTAGCAGACTTGTTTTTGAAATGGTTTAAAATCCTTCCGCTGTTGTATCTATCTACTTACTCTGTTTATTTACATATATATATGTCATGTCCTGCCTTGTTATATCATTATGCATGTTTACCTTGTTTTAAAACGCCCCACCAAAGTCAGAGCTGCTTGCAAGAGCCACCCTGGAGGAGGTGGGGTGTTACACAGCCGCTTGGGGCAACCCCCCGGATGGGGCAATGGAGGGGAGGAATTGATGGTGGATGGTTACTAGGATCAAGGTTATTACGACGCCAAGTCGAGCCAAGTCGAGCCACTACCGTCTAGAAGACTAGTCGACAAGTCGTCCGACTAGTCGTGACTAGTCGACAAGTCTTTTATATGCATATATTTATTAGACTTAAATATATAATATAATTAGATATAAAGATAACATAATAATAGGTTCAAATTCAACAAAGATAACATAATAATAGGTTCGAATTCAACATAACATGATAGATCCTAGTCACAACAAAATAAAACCCATAATAGATCATAAAATGAGTATGAACTCAAGCAAAATCATCCATCTCAATATCATCTCCATCTCCTTCAACGTTGACATTGCTTGGATCGGGTAATGGTACACCATAATCATCCTCCACTTCTTCATCATCAAGAGGAATGACTTCTTCATCGGATTCTTCATCAACTAATCCAAATGTTGAACTAGTGTTACGACGAGTGTAGACCAACATATCACTACTAGAACCAACATGAGATCTCCTTGGAAGATTGCGTCCCTCAAGCGCATGTGATGCACCTTGAGCTTCATCCACAGCACTCCAAAAAGTATCCTCTTCATTGCTAATCCACTCATTATTCCATTCGAAGTCATCAAGTACAAGTGGATCAAAATTCCTTCCAAGTTCACGCCTTTTTTTTGAATCTTGAATCTATTTTTCGGTTGTATTGGACATAAACCAAGTCATTTAAACGTTGATGTTCCAATCTATTCCTCTTTTTTGTATGAATCTAAAAAAATATAAAATGCAATTAGACCTAAAGTATAAATAGTGTAAATTTGAAAACAAATATCTTAAAATATATGGGAACTTACAAACTCAAATGTACTCCAATTGCGTTCACAACCGGAAGATGAACAACAAAGACCAACAATACGCTTCGCAAATGATTGAAGCTCAAGTGCACGACCTCCATAAGCATCCCACCAATCAACTAACATAAATTAATAAATATAAATTGTGTTTTAGTACTACTTGCGAGGATATAATTGTGCCATTAATACTATGCATCAAACTTAAAAATATACGAAACTTACGAGGATTTTTTTGCTTTCTTTGGTCAAGTGACATCTCTCTTGCAAATGCTTCCCTTGAATTTTTATAGTCATCGGCATGATTACTTATCTTGTTCCGCGTACCCCGATCTATGATCATCTTCTCAAGCACATCATTAAAGTCGTCTCTTAACCGAGAGGCATAAGCATGATCATTTTCTAGAACATCAAAGTATTTACCCGGATTAAGAAATAAAGCAGCCCCATATATTGCTTTTCCCATTTGGTTCTTCCAACGATCATCAATGATTTTAATCAATTTGCTCAACAATGCTCGTTTCTTCTCGAATGACGCTTTGATCTTATTTTTTGCAAAGTCCATAGCATATGCAATCTCTGCCAAAGCGGGTCTCTCATCCCCATCAACAATCCGTAACACCACAAGAAGAGGTTGTGATGCTTGAATGCACTCTTCAACACTATTCCAAAAAAGTGATGAAAACACAGTGTCACAAACTTTCTTGCCGTTTTCTGTTTTTGCCAACTTAGATCTATTCCAATCCTCGGCACAAAACAAAAAACGCAACGATTCCCGATTCTTGTACAAACTTTGCAATGTGAGAAAAGCAGTGGCAAACCTCGTAGCTCCAGCCCTCACTAAATCCCTCCCATTAGTCTTGTCCCTCAATGCATCAAGTATACGCCCATGCCTATAAATAAATGTAGTACATCTTCTTGCTTGATTAATTGTTTTTTTAAAGCCCGGCAACTTGCCTATGTCCTCCAACATCAAATCAAGACAATGGGCAGCACATGGAGTCCAAAATAAAGTAGGAAATCTAGCCTCTAAGAGCTCACCTGCTGCCTTATAATTTGCACCATTATCTGTCACAACTTGTACAACATTTTTCTCACCTATTTCCTTGATCTTGCTACCAAGTAAGTCAGCCAACATTGATGCATCGTGTGATTCACTAGAAGCATTAACCGAACCCAAGAAGAAAGTACCTTCGGGACTGTTGGCAAGAAAGTTTATAAGGTGTCTTCCTCGTCTATCCGTCCACCCATCCGACATAAGCGTGCATCCGTATATTTTCCAAGATTTTTCATGCTTCTCCTTCTTCTTTTCTGTCTCTTCTTTTGCTTTTTTAAGTAGAGGAACCCTTAATTCATGAAATGTGGGGGGCTTCAAACCCGGTCCATATTGGCCTATGGACTCAACCATGACTTCATAACTCCTAGAGTTGGCAGCATTAAAAGGTATTCCACACTCGTAGAAAAAATTGCCAATGTGCATATGAACTCTTTCTTTCTCTTCTTGCGTTCTGATGCGACTTTCCAAGGTTGTTTGACTCGTACCTTTGGAATGTCTATCTTCAATAATTTGTTCCGGTGTCCTCATAAGCATCGAGCCAACTGATTTAGTAGGTTTAGGTTGGACTTTCTGAAATTCAAATGTCTTCTTTTTCTTTTTTGGAATAGTATTGGAGGCTGCAGTGGATTCGATTTCTTGAACCTCATCATCATCGTCATCATCAAGTTGCACCCGTTTATTCTTCTTTTTACTTTCCATAAAATCACTCATTTCTCTAGCAATCTCTCTAGTTGTCTTTGGACATTTATGAATATCCGGAAAACCGCCAATCAAATGTTGCTTGAATCTGTTAATGCCGGCATGATTTTCATTTCCGCAAAGAATGCATTTAACCACATCTTTATTGCTCAAGTTTGGCCAAAATGCATACTTCCAACCGGGATCATTTGATTTAGCTTTCCTCTTAGGATCTTTAGCCATCTCATGCCAACTATTTTCCGTGTTATTCTCCATTTCAACCGCTGCGAATATAATTAGAAGTTAATAACAAATCAGTAAAAAAAAAACAGTTTAGTAAAAAAAAAAAACTGCTGTTGAAATAATTCAGTTACTAAAAACAATTCAGTAAAAAAAAAAAAAAAAAAAAAACAGTTCAGTTTTAAAAACAGCTCTTTAAAAACAGTTCAAAAAAAAGAAACAGCTGCTGCTGCTCACAGTTTTCTTCGATAGAAGAAAAAAAAAAACACAAAATCGAGTAAGCTACCTGGCTGGCGGCGAACAACGGAAGCAGCAGCGTTGAATATCGAAGAGGGAAGGAAGGTCGAAGTCGAAGTCGACTTCAGCTAGGGTTTTTTTTTTTTCAATCGACGCTGGTTTCAACTTTCAACTGAAGAAAATCGAAGTCGACTTCAGGTAAATTAGGGTTTTTGGGCTCGAATTATGCTCTGGGCTCGATTTTGGCCCACCACCGTGGAACTCAACAAGTCGACAGCCGTGGAATATTTCCAGGCGACTGCTCGACTTGTCGACGACTAGTCGACGACTAGTCGTCGACGTGATAACCTTGACTAGGATATAGCGTTTTAAACTGCTGTTTGAACCTAAAGTGAGAGTTACAGTGGTGGAGTGGAAGTGTGCAAGAATTGCAATTTGTTGGTCAAGAGTTCAAGTCTTGCTGTCTTTGTTTTTCAGTATTTTCTTCCACCAATTTTCCAGTAGCTTCCCCACCCAGAAGCTATTTTATCAACCCTTCATTGGGGCAACTCAATATGTTTTTTACCCTACAGTTTTGCTTGTCCTGCCTAGGGCAACCCGATTGGCTGCACCGACCCTAAATGCAATTACAATGATTTTTATTTGAGAATTAACATAATTCCAAGGTTATTGGTGGATCAATATTCTAAACAACCTTCGTTGATCTGTTGAAGAAAAGAAAATATTCAAATGATTCAGTGGGAAACAGGTAAGAAGGTATGTTAAGATATGCTAGAAAAACCATTTGGATCTGACTACTATATAGTTGGGAAAAATAAAACTCATTTTTGATCCACCAGCACCAGAGCTAATATCATAATAAAATTAAAGGTGGATGTTTCAAGACTTAAGGGAGATTTTGTAAGAAATATATAACTCAATCAAAATATATGACTGATTTTATTTCTGTAACAAGATAAGGTAACTAATAAGATATCAATGGTTAGAGGAATTTGCGTTACACTGTTTTCAGTGCTTTTAAATTGCTTCTCCTTAATCAAAATTCAGAGATATTTTGGGTTATGTCCTAACAGTTGGTTTAAAAATCTACCATGAATTATTTGAGAATATTTGAAAACAACACAGATGAAGGAAAATGCTATTCTCCAATAGATCATTACACGAACTTGAGTAAAATAAATGAAAAAAATAATAACCAAGCCAATTTTTGCTGATACAAACCTACTAGAGTTCGGAGTTATACTACAATAAGGACAAAAACAGGGATTTGATGTTTTGAGGATGAAGCAACACTTTGCAACGAACTTGTTAATTAAACAGGGTGATCGAACTGGTTTTATTTGATCGTCGATAAAGGTTTAAGTTATTAAAAAAAAAAATCACAAGTATTAATTCATTTCTTCTCTAGTTATATGTATATGTACAAGTATTAATTCATTTTAATTTTGATTAAAACATTAAACTGTAATTTTTTATCCAAATAAATACGTTGAATGCATCAGTATGGCTTGAAAGATTTTTCTCGATTGCAGTTTTAATTTAGTTTGGATCGGAATGTGAATTGAATCTTAACAAGAGAGATCCAGTTTGAAACATATTCAAATCATACATTTTTTAACAATGAATTCATTATCACCACATTTAAATATTGTTTCAAATGTAGAATGTATGTATGCGTATGTATATTATGTGTATATATTATCCATGTATATTATCTTAGTTGACATGTATTTAACCTCTATAGCAGTAGGAGCACTCCAACAGCCGATTATTACAGCTTAATATTCAGAGCGAACGAAAATTGCAAGTTCATCAGCTGAACTAACATCTAATATTAAGCATTATATTTAGGGGTCAATTCGGTATTTCGAATTGCATGTGCACTGATTAAATTAGTGGCAAGCACAGCGTTGATTAAATCAGCGTCAAGTGCTTTAGATTCATATGCCCTGCCACGTTTTTGCTCGGTGAAATGAAAAAGTTCTGTTTTTTTTTTCCTCTTTTTTTTGTCCTGACAAGAATGACCCAGTTTTTGCTTGGTGATATGCCCTGACATGTATGACCCATTTTTTGCTCCTTTGTTTCATTTCTTAATAATGTTTTGGATGCTGATTAAATCAGCACACGACAATGAACACTGATTTAATCAGCACTTTAAACTAAGCGTTGATTAAACCATCGCCATGTTGACGGGCTTTCCCCTTGATATTTAGGGTGCAATATTCAAGGCCTGAATATTACGCCCTGAATCCGTTGGTGATGCTCTAAGCCATATCTTAGTAATAATGCACTTAATTCTAAAAAAAAAAAACAATGTTTTTCTATTGAAATCGGTGGCACGAAAACATATGAGCCAACAAGACTGACTAAGACTGCTAAAATCTAGAAAATAACCAAATCTGGAAAACATATAAGCCAACACGATAACATCTAAGCCTTAGTGAAATAATATTCCATGTGACATTTAGAGGATACAAATATTTTTTAACTTAATTATTTAAAAAACATAATTATTCTTAACTGAGTTATAAGCTCATACATAAAATTTGTTAAAAAAAAGAGATGCTTGAAAATTTTCCAGGTCCACACCAATATACATTCAATAATATGGTTAACCGTTCCCCTCTTATTTGCATTAATACTTATATAGTTTCTTTTGGAATCCAAATGATGATGCTAATGCTATGCTCAATTTGATGGACGTAAAGTATTGTTCCCATAGCATGTTGGAGAAATTTGGATTTAACTGTAATTACAATTTACAGATGTATGTTGATCTATGACACCAAACCAAACTTACATAAGATTAACAGCAGTCACAAAATTAAAAAGACAAGCTTGATCCAGTACCATTCTCCTAACAGTTGATAGATAAGGTTAAACCAGTGAAATAACATACAATTCAGAATGATGAATGGAGATAATAAACTGACCTTGACTACAATGTCTGACCTGACCTCAGCAAGTGAGTCCCTGAGATTTTGGGCTTGGGCTGGACCCTACACAGTAAGTAGAACAAAATTCAGCAAAATGTATAACATAAAATTTGACTAATATGCTATAATACTTATAAAGACACAACATACATACATACATATACACATACGTATATTCTAGACTTACATGCAGAAATGCATTTTTCCATAGAGCTTCCATAATTTCTAAATGATGATTTGAATTATTATTTAATGTGGAATTATAGTTTAATTATAATTTATAGCCTACAATGCAACATATGTTTCTGTAACATATCATATGCTAGTTGTGAATTAACATCAACAGAGCATTGCAGTCCTATAACAGAGAAGAACTTCTTGTGAAGGCAGCAACAACTACAAAATGAAGATTGTGGTAATATTATAAAGGATAGGGATCCACACACCTCTTACGCTATACCTAAATGTTTTTAAGTAATACAACTTGAAACGTTTTTTAGTAATACAATTTGAAACGTTTTTTTAGTATTGAAACGTTTTTTAGTAAATAGTTAAATCCAAAGGCTCAATAAGTTTAACACAGTTACATATTTCATTTTATCTTTTGGAATGATCTCAGATTTTGTGATGAGAATTTTGAATGGTACGAAAATGCATCTTCAAAATATGGTTTTGTTCGAAACTTATTGCTCTACAAGACATTACAGTGCGACATATGAGTGTGGCATAAGTTTATGTAGCATTATCGTATGCTAGCTGTGGGTTCATCAACAGAGCATGATATAAAAATCTCCATGTTTTGATTATTATATCCACAGACCCTGTTATATAGAAGAACATGTACCAAAACAAAAGCAAAAAAGAAGTGAGTGGTACATTATAAACTACTGCCGGAACAAAAATAAACTATCTATGAAATAATATAATGCTGAACAATGAATTAAGAGTTACAAGCAAGGTATAACATTAGCGTGTTATACACAAAATAAGACATAAATAAAGAAAGCATTGGTAGGAGTGCAATCAAACTATCATAATACTGGATTCTTATCAAAGATTGTAATCATCATACTAATCAATAGTATCGACTTCTTTCATACTAGCAAAAGCAAATCACTTTACCTGAGATCCCCAACCTATAACTCCAATTTGTTTTATCCCTTTGAAGGCTTCCGGCAACAAATGAAACAAATCTCTTCCTCCTCTCACAATATACTGCAATCATAACCCCGAAAGCAACCTTAAGTTAACCAACTTCATGGTTAGTACAATATGTCGCACAAATCAATTCTTTTATAACAAATTTTGAATTGCAAAGATATACTCTGAGTTATTTGGACAGAACTTGGTAGCTATTAAGCAAACTAGTATTTTCATTTACTAAATCTTTATTTAGAATGAACTAATAAATTAATAAACTTTACACCAACGACCAACAGTAATAGCGGTATAAAATTGAACAGCGTTATCATGGGACCGTAATCGAGTTCAAAATGATAATAATAGGATGAACAATTAATAGTAAATAAATAGCAACAATTTTTACATCTACTCAATCTTTCTAATACAATATTGTTACATCAGGTAAGGGTTTTGTGCGAGTGAAACGAGCAAAAACCCCAGTTTGAAGAAAAAGTGACCTCGTCATGACCAGAAAGAGTGATCTTCTCTTTCTTAAAAACACTGGTATCGAAATCAAGTTCAGGATATTGGCCGACTAATGGTGCTGATTGAACCATGCAGGTTCCAACAGCAGATCTTCCGCCGTTGGATCGGACATGTCGGGTTATGGTTCTGGGTACGTAACTGAAAGCTAAGTTGTAGGTAGGTAGTGTCTTAGTTAGGCTTCTGTTGGTGGAAGGAGAGATAATTGAAGAAGAGGAATGGGTGTTGATTACAGCCGCCATTTTTTATTTTAGTTTTTTTTTGCAAGACCGGGAGAGTGGAGAGTCCGGAAGCTATAGCTCTAGCTCTGGGATTTTAAAGGAAAAAATAGGCAAATTCTATTTCAACCAACTAATTTAGTTAGTAGTCCCCAAATCATGTAATAGTTGGTAAACCCCAAATTTAGTTAGTAGCCCCCCGTTTCTTAAAAAAAAAAATCAAAAAATACCCTTCCACGTAGGGAGACTACGTGGTTTTTCAGTGTACCTCGTAGCTGTTCTACGTGGTTTGTCCAAGTACCACGTAGTTGATCTCCGTGGTTCATTCATGGACCACGTAGGGTTACTACGAGGTTCGCCGAAAAACCACGTAGTACAACTACGAGGTATTCAAAAAACTGGAAAAAAATTATAACGGAAAAAGGGTATTTTGGTCATCATATTTTTTTGATGAAATGGGGGGCTACTAACTAATTTTCTGGGTTGAAATAGAATTTGCCGAAAAAATATTAGCTAAAATGTGACTCTCTGTGGTCTGAAAGAGCGAATAATGCAAGGACACTCACACTGGAGTGGTGAATTTTGGTCACTTGTTCGTGTAGGTATACGCGTTTGGTTGGTTTGGTTTATCCGATGATAAATTTGTCAAACCAAACTAAAACCAATAAAAAAGAAAACCAAATCAAACCAACCAAATTAATTTTGGTTGGTTCGGTTGGTTATTCGATTAAACCGAACTAAAAATGTTTTACACTTTGTATTTGAAATATTCATTATAATTCGAAACAAATTATAAATATATGATTACAGTATTATTATTTTTTATTTTTATGCTTTTTAATATTAATTTTGACACATAGGTGATAATTAATATATACTTAAATAACTAAACTAACCTAAAATAATTATTATAATACCGATAATTTTGAAAATATAGTAAAAATTCGGTTAATTTGGTTAAACCGATAACCGAACTTAATATTTTTTCGAGCCGATTACAAATCGATTTAATTTCAAAACTGAACCAAACCGACCAAAATAAATTGATTTATTTAGTTCAACCGAATAATGCTCATCCCTAGGTTCGTTCTTGACGAGGTTAACCAAACAAAGAATTGAGTGGTTAAGTGAGCAAATTAGGTACTTTTGTGATTTTGAACGGAGAATTGAACGGTGTATTGAGCATTAACTATGAGCAAAGTATTGAACGATGTGTTGAAAGATTAAATTGTTTGTATTTTTTATATGGTAGAAATTTTGTAACACAAAATATATTATGCAGAATACCAGTTAAATATTAATAATTGATATAAATACATTGATGAAAGAAATAAAAATACATAAATAAAAAATGCAAATACATTGATAACTAAATGAAATATTTATATATGTCTATTATGTCATTTCTGGTGTAATTAATTCATCACTTGTCGAATACCTGAGTACGGTCTTCATTAACTTCTCTTTTCATTTGTTGAGCATCTCCCCCTATCATATTTCTGATATTTTGTTATTCTTCATGATATTCATTCGGTACAAGATCAAGATTATCAGCAAATGTCATTAAATCTGGATTCCCGTTATTGTATTTTCTTATAAAATTATGTATGGTCATTGCAGCAACAAGTTTAACTTGAGTTTCAAAACTGTACGTTGGCATATTCTTTAAATAACAATTTTTTTTCTTTTGGATGTCGAATGCTCTTTCAAGACTTACATGTAAACTTGAATGGCAGAAATTAAAAACTTCATTATTTGATTTCAGTTAATTCACTATATCCCGAAAATGAGGAATATGGTACCTTAATTTCAAAAGGGGGTAAATAACCATTAAGAAGAGAATAACCTGAGTCAACTAAATAATACTGCCCCTGTGATGGATGAGGAAAGTTCGAATTTCTATTCTTTATAACATCGTTAAAAATTCTGGTATCGTGTGTAGTCTCTTCCCACCCAACCATCACATAAGTAAATTGTAAATTAAGTGAACAAACTACTAAGATATTCTGAGTGAGATATCATTTTCATCTAATGTAAACACAACTTAGTTTAAAGGTAAGTGCACCATTATGTGAGTACCATCTATAACGCCTACGCAATTCTTAAAATAAAGATAATATCGGTTTGAAGTTGTAATTTATTCCGATATAGTGCTAAATAGAGGATCGATAGGTTTTATAATATATTTAGGAAGTAATAATGCACCTTCTAACACAGTATGAAAATATACTGAAATTGTACTACCGGACCTTTGAAACCTTTCGCTTAATTGTTTGTATACTAGCGACGCACAAATTGTACATACAAATATGACAACTGCTTCTTTAATATGAATATGCAGTATTGTAACCAAACCATAGTTCTGTTGCATATCACACAACGCGAGAAAACATAAATTTGCAACAACTGATCTTGATATCATTTGCATAATACAATGATCATCATCCAAAGGTACTTCTATCTTTGGTTCATCGCTACCAACATCACTGCTATCTGTTGTCGGAAAGTCATAATTCAAAGAATCATTGTTAATTGGCACTCCATTAATCCAGGAGTCTTCATTATCAGTCGTAGTAGCAACAACTGTGTTATCAACTGGAGGATCCTCACCGATTACTAAACCAATATCTATATCAACAACATCATTTGCATCTAGAGAATACTGCGATGGTCCAACACTCTATGCATAGCAGTTTCCATCATACATCTGTTACAAATATTAACATCAGTTGACTACCAATGAATAACAAAAACACTTTAACTACCTTGAATATGACTGTGATGACTCAAATTTGTAACCTTATATTATATTGATTCATAAATAAATCTACTTATGTATGTATATGTATATAGGGAGAACAAATAAATAAATAAATCTTTGTGTATGTGCATGATAAATGTATGAATTGTGCAGGGTTAACATAGGAATAAATATATATATGTTTATTTGGATGTTGAGTGCAACATGAAAATTTGGCTTAAGTATGATAAATATAAATATAGCCTAAGGGTAAAATAGGTATTTAGTAAAGGAACCAAATAGTGTAAATGAGTAAAGACAGGCCACCAGGCTATCATCTCGCTTGGAAATAAATACAAAATAAAAATGGCAGCAGCCGAATCGGGGAATCGAAAGCTATCTTCTCACATAACAAAAGATGAAATAGAGATAACCACCGCTTCTAGGAAAAAAAATAGGAGGTTGGGTTAAGATCAATGAAGCAAGAGATTAGATGATGGAAGACATAAGAGTATAGGTGAGTAATTCTCACTCAAAATATGGCAATAAGACCTAATTGGCAGCAGCCTTTAATTCTTTTACAATCATCTGCATATTTATATGTATTTAATGAGTTGTTTGGTTATGATGGATGGATTAAATACGTTGTTGATTTTTAGTTAAGTTTAATTGCAGATCTATGAATCTCAACAATATTATATGATGAAAGATGAAATGAATAGCTTGAGTGTTTGACTATGATGGATGAAATAGATATGCTATAAATTCATATGTAGTGTTTTAGTGTTAATATTGCTATTCGATGAAAGAGTAGTTCGAATTATTAATTGTACCCATTTGCTGCATGACCCAATTAGATGAAAATAAATCAGTAAGAATATACCTGGTGATTATGAACCCTGAATAAGTAAAGATGAGTAACTTGTTATTAACATGTGGGGTATGAATTTTGTGAAGTATAGGGCAGTAGTGTAAAATGACACAGCTTATGTCCTATACTCAAATAAAATAAGAAGCTTGGAAGTAATAAATTATCATGTGACGATCCCCTAATTGCTTCAGAAATTCCCTTAATATACATATTGTGATTTTGTGAGACTCATAAATATGTGAGAGCTGACTAAAGTACAGATGACCGGGAAATAAGAGGCTTTAGGATGTGCTACTTCAAAACACACCATGGCCACATGATGTTTACAGTATAAATCCATAATTAAAATGTGTAGGAAATACCTGATGAATACCCATGTTAAATAATTGGGTGCTGCTTATGTATGAATAATTTGACTCATATGTATGCTAAATATATATTAGATATTTTCCTTATATGTGCATCTAGAACATTGGCTGTTGCATTTTTGTATGAGTATATGGCTGATGGTGTAATATTGGATGCATATGTTTATGTTGTGTTTGCATGTGTATTAGTGAAAACTACTACATAATATTCTTGTATAGATAATTATGATTTGTTGGTTGTTTTATTTTACTGTTGGAAATAAATGGCACTCATGGGAGTAATATGACTTGAGAATGCATGAATGGTACACAGTTAGGTGTATAGGGTAAGAAGTATTATATTTAGTAATACAATAAGGGCCTAAATCACCTCATTCAGGTAGGACATGAGGCTAGCTGGGAGTTGCTATTGATTAGCTTGCATCAAAGGGGTGGTGTGAGTTTGTACATGGCATGTTTATATCCAATGGATCCAGGAGTGCATTGGGAATAGTAGGGAGGTCCCAGGCAGTGTGCACCTGTAACGACCCACATTTTACGTATCGGAGGATCATAAAATATTTTTATTTAATTCTATAAGGGTAAGATCATTCTCAACTTTTGATATGTTGTCTATGGTGATGTGAGACATGTCCATAATTTTTATCATTTTTGTTTATGACAATTTTGCCCCTATTAGTTTTGTATAGGGATAACGTTTGGCTGCAATCAAATCAGGTGATGGGATCAATTTCATTGGATCAGAAATGATGTTTCCAATTCCATAGAGTGGTCACATTATAGATTTGGCTGAGCGGTTTGGGAGGAATCGCTGTTTTAAGTGTTACACAGTTTCTAGACATATTAATTAGTCATTAGTGGGTTGATTATTGAGGCCCATTAAGGCTAGGAGTTGTTGGCTATAAATAGAGGGGTAGAGGCAAGGAGAATGATTTAGTTTCTTCATTTCTCTTATTTAGTTGAGCTTGAGATTCTCCTTACTCAATCAAATACACCACCACTCCATTAAATTCTTAGATCTACATTAAAAGATTGAAAATCAACATCGAAGAAGGTTAGATCACATCAAAGTGACTGATCTGAAGGTCGTTCTTCACTTTTCGGATTAGAGATTCATCAACTTCAAGCTATTTTGTGGATTTGGTGAGTGATAAGCATCTCTCACACAGATTCAATCGAGTATATGGGTTTGTTTGATCTTATTTTCATCATTTCAAGTCGTTTTCACCTAGATCTAATCAAGGTAAGTGTATTTTCATTCGAATCACTATAGAATCTAATCTAGCAAGATTATAATGGTAATTCGTATGTTAATTCATGTGTTTATGCAAGTTTAGATCTATTTGTTGATTGAATTTTATATGATTGCATGATGATTGTTTGTTGTGCAAGTGTTGCTTGATGATTGAATTGCTGAAATTGGATGGTTTGGATGAGTTGCGTGCATTGATATTGTCGTTTGTTGATGGATCGCTGGAATTGGAGATGGATTGCACGACTTATTGCACAAGAAATGATGGATCGGCCAAAACTGAAGATGTATCGCGTGGATTGTTGCACAAGAAAAGTGGATCTGGTCATTCGCTTCAAGCATGGATCGGATCGTGTGTGTTTTAATGGATCGTTGGTGATCCATGGATGGATCATTCGGATCGGTGGCAAGAATGGATCAAGATGGATCGGTTTAGCTCGTACATAACTCGATGGATCGTTGGATCACATATATGGATGGGTCTGGTCGTTCAGGCGTTGATGGATCGGGGATTGGTCGAGACATGTTGAGGTAAAGTGGATGGATCGGGTCGTTTCATGCTTATGATGGATCGGCCGAGTGCCTGTGATGATGGGTCGGTACGTAGGACAATGGATCGGGCAAAGGCCAAATATGATGGATCGCTTGAAATCGGTGAGATACACATGGGCGATCCACTGATGGATCAGTGGACTGGACCGGTTGTAGCTGCATGGGTTGATGGATCAGGACGGGCGATCCAGTGATGGATCGATGGACGATCCATCAAATATATGACCAAACGAAGTTGATTTTTGGTCCGATGATGGACTAGCTTCGACGTGAATTCAAGGTGGAATGTTCGAAGCGTCGTGATGTATTTGTTGATCGATGAAATGCAACGAAGATGTGAGACGACTCAAGGATGTTTGAGCCCGTGGATAATGGTTGCTCGAGAAGTCACTTGAGCTTATGGATAGTCATCAAGTTGGATGGCTAGAGATATTCAAAGCTGAGGGATTATCATTAGTCAGAGGTTCTAGCGGACTCAAAGCAGAGGTATAATGGGGACGCCCAAAAGACCAAATGTGTCGAGTACCCTGGGTATTGCTGAAAGTCCTAGATATGTAGATGGTGTATAGAGTTTTGCTAGAACCGGGAACCATTAGCCCTTGACAGATGGAAAGTTAGGCCAGCCATACGATCAACGATGGTTTCAAGGCAAGGCAGGCGGTGATAGCCAGAGTCATGGATGTCGTTGTTTTGCTTTTATCGTCTTGTGTAGATAGTCCGACATCGAGGGAGATATCTCTTGGGTGCTTTTTTGATGTTGGTTTAGGTCTTCGTGGATTGTTCTTGGGAGATGTTGAACTCGATTAGGATGGTCTACGCTTGATAACTGGTTGCTACGGATGTACTGTTTGTTTCTTCTCTAATTCTTCGGGAAAGGCTATCACTATTCGATGTTGAGGAGACGGGTTGGGGTACTTCTCTGTTGATGTGTTCGTAGATTAGATGATTAATCTGCCTATTTCTCATATATTTTATTGATGATGTTGGATAGTTGTTTATCGCTCATTAAGACTATTGTCTGACTCAAGTTTTTATGTTTCCCTTTTATTACCTTGGGTTGTTCATTCTATTGTGGATGGGATGAGTAGGTATGTAACACCCCGTAATTCTTACAACACTATAATGATAAATTAAAGAATACTAAATTAAATATTTGGTATTAAGTAAAATGGACGGTGCTATTGCGTTTGTCTCGGAATTCTACTTAAGATAGACCCCAAGTTTGCGTAAAACGGACATCGTATCAAGAAGATATTAATGTTTGAAGTTTATATACATATAAGCCACTTATATATATATAATATCCAGAATTCAAAATCAAACGACGCAAGGTAAAGGGAAATAGGCCCGTTAGTGGTCGACCCCGTTTCCTATGGGTGTTGACCCCATAACAGGGGTGTCGACACCTATGTCGACCCTCCCGAGATCTGGCTAGAATTCAGTTTCTGAACGTGGACTCATTTCTTGACTAGATTCATTGACACTAGGCTATAAATAGGACCTTATTCTCATTGTTTTTATTCACAAAAACCAACGAGGTGCTGCCCCAACTCAGGTTGACCTAGCCCATTCTTCTTCAACAACAAGTTATACGTATTCAAGGATATGTGCTACAACATCTACAATCAATTATCTGTTCTTTAGATCCAACCACAGTGAGTTTATGTTGCTTTTAGATATAAACACCTAAAATGTAATCTTGACATGTTTATAAGTTTGGATCTAAGCCTTTGCTTGTTAGTAACCTGCATCATAATATATCTGCCATTACTTGTACACCTGATCTATTAATTAGTGCCTATATGCATATTCATGATATCCCTATTCTGTTAGTTTGTCTAATCATGTCAACTTATGCCTATTATGTTAGTTTGCCTAATTATGTCATCTTATGCCAGTTTTATTTACTATGCCTATTCTTGTTCCCTTCTCTCCCTTTTTCCGTTTTTGTTTTATAGTCAAGCTACCTTCGAGCCTAGGCCTATCGCTGAAATACGCAAACGCACGAAATTGGGAACGATTGGGAATGATTAATTTGGGGCATAATTCATATTGTAAAACATGATTGGGAATTTTGGGCATAATTTGTACCTTGAGCCAAAACTTGGGATTTGGGGGCATAATCTATATCTTGATTTAAACCTTAATCTGGAGCATATCTTGTATCGTAGATCGGACCGGGGATTTGGGCATAATGAACATGGTAATTGGTTAGTAATGAAAATGCTTAGATTTACAGTAATTAGAAACTGTAACCGCGCTTAGACACGAGGTTAGATTACACTTGTGGTAGAAGCCTGCCCGGAACCGCCCAGCAAATCCAGCGTCCACAAGTGGTAAATCTAATGTGAGGGGTCTAAGTGCATAAACGTACATGTGACGGCGCTAAGACACGAGGTTAAGTCTGACTTGTGGAAGAAGTCTGCCTGGACCCAATCGGCATATCCAACATCCACAAGTGGTAGACTTAATGTGGGAGGTCTAGCGCATTATAACCATAAATGAATGAATAGTGATGACCTTGTAATACTTAACCTGTTTGAATCCATAAGGATTACATAAACCTGTTAACTTGAGTAGGGGTTAAGTAAACTTGCTTGAATCAGTGGGAGAGTTAAGTTAATCTTGTTAAATATGTGGGGACGGGTTATACATATAAACCCGACAAACTTAACCTGTTGGGTTATGCAATCTTGTTAAACTAGTAGGCATAACCTGTTGAAATCCTAGTAGTGGGGATGCAAGCCTAGGGAGAAGCTTGTATCATCTGTTGGGTGGGACCCATTTCAGTCAATAACCCATCTTGGTATCAAACGGGGAACCCCGAACTAGGTCGGGGTCTGAATACGCTTACTGAGCTGATTATAAGATGTCACTTGAGTGAGGGTGTTGACGGCGCATTCCAACGGAGTTATGTGCATGCATTGGTCTGCTTGCTAGGGAAGATAAGACGTTGTGACATCAGTTGATATGGTTGTGTACATCTTGTAAACGAAGGGTTGCCACTTTCGAAAGTGATACATCTTACTGTGGGGCCAGCACAGAATATTTATGAGTTAGGGAGTCGATCGATTGGGGGTAGTGATTAGGGTACATCTAGTCTTGCTTGTTTAGGAGCCCGTTATTATCGTTGGGGGTAACACCCATCGGTTCTGTTGGGCTACCTATTATTATATGGGATAAAATCTCTCACTAGAAGTACACCTACGTTTTCTATCTTGTACTTGTTGGGATCACCTTGTTATGAGATACTAGTATTGGTGCAGAGAAAAGTATTAAAGAAGCGCAATACATGTTCTGTTCTGCTTATCCTGTTTACCTTGTTATACCTGCCTTATGACATTGTTATCTCTCTCCAACTTATATGCATGTCATGATGCTTTTACTTATTTATATGCTAAAAGTAACTGGACTCGCCAGACTTTATGTCTGACCCATTTTGTTTCCTCTTCTGTTTCCCCCCAGGTTCTCAGGGTGGGAATACTCAGGCTTAATCCGGATTCTTCTTTCATTTTTCTTGGAGTTGCTTAGATGTACTACTTGATTTCGTATCTCCTCTACTATGGCTATATTTTGGGGATTGTGCTCTTTTTATGTATTATTGTACTCTGATGAGGATTTTTGTACAAGACAGAAGTTTTTATGTTTTCAGTATTCTAGACTTATTATGTAACTGGGTTTGAACCACGAAGCTTTTCTATTTAATAAATTTTTAATTCCGTTGTTATTTCATATCTATCTTGTAATGTTTCTGTTTCTGTTTCTGTTTCTGTTTACCTATAACGCTTCACGAAACTTAATGCATTCTGTTAAAGAGTGACATTAACGGTCGTGAGGTGTCACATTTGGTATCAGAACTGAAGGTTACCAGATCGGATAAAAGAATTTGAAAATTGTTTTCAAAAGGGTTTTAAAAGAAAGCATTTTCAAAAGAAAAGTTTGTTTTGAAAAACATATTCCCCAAAGCCATATGAAATATCCTTCGATTCTCTGTTTGAATCCCTTTTTCCTTTTCTTTTCAGCATGTCTGGGGAACCTAATATTCCTGAGGGCATTCAGATACCGGCTTGGTTTCGTAGGTATTTGGAGGCTACGGCACCTGCCAAGGGCCAAGCAGACGCCCCTCCCCCAGCTGCAGCCGTTGTTCCTCCTCCTCCGCGTGTTGATAATTTCTCTAATATATGCAAAGATTTATGTGATATGGGCGGGAAGCCATTCCGATGAACTGAGACTTTCGTAGAGGCAAGGAATTGGCTTAAAGAGATGGAGGATTTGTTTGGAATTTTAGAAGTTGATGATCGTAGGAAGATTCAGTTTGTTGTTTGGCAGTTGAAGGATGAGGCTTCATTTTGGTGGGAAGTAACGCAAGCAGGGCATCCAGTCGAGACTTGGAATGATTTCCGACAGAGATTCGAAATGAAGTTTCTTTCTTAAGCCGAGCAAAATATGCAAATGGAAAGGTTTTTGGCACTTAAGCAAGGAGGAATGTCTGTTAGAGAGTATGTTAATAAGTTTAATCAATTGGTGAGGTTTGGTTTGGAACTAGTAGATACCCCGCATAAGAAAGCTTTGAGGTTTGCAAGAGGACTGATTGAACCCCTTCATGGGTTGGCTATGTCTCATATTCCGATGGGAGCAACTTTTGAGAAACGCGTTGATATGGCATTAATGCGCGAGGATGATAAAGGTGAAAAGAAAGAGGATAAGGTTGAGGAAACACAAAACAAGAAAGTGTGGCCCAAGAAAGAACAACAGCAACAAAAGAAGGGCGGTAAGAATGGCAAAGCTCGAGATAAGAGGAAATGTCATCATTGCGGATGCGATGGTCATGTGATCAAGGATTGCAAGAAAAGAAAGAACGCTTGTTTCCATTGTGGAGAAGTCGGACATCTTGTTAACGATTGCCCGAAAAAGCAAAGACAGGGTCAAAGGGCAAGATCTTCTAGAGGGCAGGTGCATGCTCTCTTGGCCAGTGCGCCAGATAGAGGTAGGAAAGTTTCGGTTGAAGGTTTGATTTCTCTTTCCAATCATCCATTTAGAACTCTTTTTGATTTTGGCGCTTCGCATTCTTTAATATATGATTCCGTGGTTGAGTCTCTGCACCTTAGTACTAGTATGGTTTTGGATCCCGTTGTTGTCTCAAACCCCATTGGGGGTACGGCTCATCTGTCTATGATTTGTCAAGGTTTGATAATATCTATGTCAGGCATCGAGTTTGAATGCAATGCATATGTGCTTGGATTCATTGGCTATGGTTTGATTCTAGGGATGGATTGGCTAGCCATGTATGGTGCCGTTCTAGATTGTGAGAGGAGGGTCGTTAGACTTTTGACTTGCCATGAGAGGACCCTCGAGATTTCTTGTGACCCTAGAGGGTCTGTCTTGCTTAGTTTCCTAAAGTCGCTTGATGCATCTATCAACGATTTACGATCTGTTCCAGTAGTCTGTAAGTATCCTGGTGTTTTCGAGGAGGTTCGGGGTTTACCTCCGAGGCGCGAGATTGATTTCCGTATATACTTGGTGGACAATGCAAAGCTAGTTGCATTGCCTGTGCGCCGTATGGCTCCAAGAGAAAGGAGGGAGCTTACCAAGAAAGTAGGGAAGCTACTTGAGAAAGGGTTTATTAGGCGAAGCATATTTGAATGGGGTGCTCCAGTGGTATTCGCCACTAAGGCGGATGGTTCACTTTGCTTATGTGTGGATTATAGAGAGTTGAATAAACTCACTAAGAAGAATAGGCACCCACTTCCGAGGATAGGTGATCTGTTTGACTAGCTTGTTGGTGCATCTGTTTTCTCTCAGTTAGACTTGGCCACGGGGTTTCATCAGTTGAGGGTGGCTGAGGACAGTATAGACAAGACCGCTTTTAGAACTCCAGATGGTTTCTTCGAGTGGCTCATCATGCCTTTTGGGTTGACAAATGCACCCGCCTATTTTAGGGTGTTTCGGGAGTTTCTATATAAGTTCATTGTGGTCTTTGTTGATGACATCTTGATTTTGTCGAAGAACGAGGAAGAGCTTGCCCTACATTTAAGGGAGGATTTGAAAACTCTCCGTGCACACCAGCTTAAGGCGAAATTCCCCAAATGTCATTTTTGCAGAAAAGAAGTGAGATTTCTAGGGCATGTGGTCTCTAAAGATGGGATAGTAGTAGATCCTATGAAGGTAGTTGCGGTTCAAGATTGGCAGGTCCCAAAGAATGCAACGGAGGTGAGGAGTTTCTAGCGTCCTATGACTTTGAGATTGCTTATAACCCTGGCAAGGGTATTGTGGTGGCAGACGCGTTGAGTAGGCAGAGGATGACATTTAGTTCTCTGTTTGTGGAAAGGAAAAGCTTGGAGTTTATATCGACTTTTGATTTTAGACCCTCCACCAAGTTTACACCTGGTTTATTGGCATCATTAGAGGTGCGACCTACTCTGTTGGACCAGATAGGGACTTCACAGCGAGAGGACCCACAGCTAGCAAATATCTTGGATAGGCTCAGTAAAGGGGACTTCTAGTCATCTCAGTAGATATTCCACGGTCGATAGAGGGTGGTTACGACGAGATGAAAGGCTTTGTGTTCCCCGAGTTGGGAGTTTGTTGAAGACAATCCTTGAGGAAGCCCATCATTCTAGGATGACTATCCATCCTGGTAGTGATAAGATTTATAAGGATATGAAGAGGGTTTTCTTTTGGGTGGAATGAAGAAAGATGTAGCAGAATTTGTTTCTCAATGTTTGATTTGTCAGCAAGTCAAGGGTTGAGCAAAGGAAGCTCGGTGGTTTACTTCATCCCTTGGAAGTCCCACAGTGGAAGTGGGAGAGCATCTATATGGATTTCATTGATGGTTTGCCTAGATCAAGGAAAGGCAACACCAGTATTTGGGTTATAGTGGACAGGCTTACCAAGAGCGCTCATTTCATCTCTGTTAAGAGTAAGAGGACGGCGGCATGGTTATCGGCAGTTTATCTTTGTCAGATGGTCCGTCTCCATGGAGTATCTTCCAGTATCGTGAGTGATCATGACCCCATATTCACAAGTGAATTTTGGAGGATCTTGCAAGAAGCATTAGGTACACAGTTATATTTGAGAACCGCTTATCACCCTCAGACCGATGGACAGACGGAGAGGGTGAATAGAGTTCTTGAGGATCTTTTAAGACTGTGTATCCTAGACTTCGGAGGGACTTGCGAACAGCATCTTCCTTTGGTAGAGTTCACCTACAACAACAGTTACCAGACTAGTATTGGCATGGCACCCTTCGAAGCATTGTACGGATGACTCTGTAGATCACCGACTTGTTGGTGGGAGTCTACAGAGAGGCTTCTACTTGGACTTGAGATGGTTAGGGAAACTTCAGAAAAGATTGATCTTATCTGAAGGTGCATGAAGACAGCTCAAGGCAGGTAGAAGTCCTATGTAGACAAGAGAAGGATTGACATTGAGTTCGAGGTACGAGACATGGTTTTCATCAAGGTATCACCTTTGAGGAATGTGGTTCGTTTTGGATCTGTAGGGATATTGGCACCAAGGTCTGTGGGGCCATTTCCCATAATAGAAATGTAGCACCCCGTAATTTTATTACACATTAAGATGATAAACTAAAGAATACTTAATTAAATATTTGGAATTAAGTGAAACGGACTGCGCCATTGCGTTCGTCTCGGAATTCTGCTTGAGATAGACTCTGAGTTTGCATAAAACAGACACCATATGAAGAAGATATTAAGGCTTGAAGTTTACACATATGTATAAGCTAATTATATATAAATTAAACTTTCCAGAATTTCAAACCAATTCAAAAATCACGCGGTGGAAGTAGGCGGGAAATTTCCCGCTCTGGGTGTCGACCTAGGGGTCAACGCATCATAGGGGTGTCGAGACCCATGTCGACCCCTACATAAGGGTGTCGACACCCCCCAGATCCGGGGCAGATTCCTGTTTCTGAATGTGGACTGAATTTTAGGTTTGTTCATTGGCTGATGGCTATAAATAAGACCCTATACCCATTGTTTTATTCATTTAAATCAATGGCGACGGTGAGATGCTGCTCCAACTCAAATTAAGTTAGCCTTTTCTTCAGCAACGACGATTCATATGTATTCAAAGATCACTGATTCAACATCAACACGCTTTCCTCAGTTTTCTTAGATCCATTCTCTGTGAGTCTACATTATTTTTAGATATAAACACTTAAAATTTATTTTGACATGTCTATGAATTGGATCTAAGCCTATGACTATTTGAATCATACTAGATCTGCCATAACCTGTGTATCTAAGTTAATCTTGACATGTTATGACTTGGATCTAAGCCTATGACTAACTGAATCATGTCAGATCTGCCATTATTTGTATATTTAATTCACTGATTAGATCTCACCATGCATGTTTATGATCATGACACTATGCCTAATCAGTTCTATTATCACATGTTCATCAGATCTGTTCCTATATGCCTATCTTGTCATTATGCCCAATTTTGTCACTATATGCTGATTAGTTGCTATGCCTATTTCTGCCATCATATGTCAATCTTATTATTATGTTTATTTATGTTCTCTTCCCTTTCATACCTTTCATTTGCGTTATTAGGGGTTTAGTTTATTTTTAAGCAAGCAAAACAATTTTTATGCGCAAGTAGCTCCAAAAGCATGTAAATGTCGTCTGTACCTACCAAAACACTCAACAACATATAAAAGAAATAAATCTATATGTTTACAGTAAACATAAACGAAGTAGTAAATGAAACTAAAAAGAACACATAAAATATCCAATCAATTTTTTTTCTTTCATCCAAACAAGCACTATAAAAAAAATGCAATGTCAATATTCTATTAGTATGATTTCATTTGTTCATTTCTCTTTTAAACAATTCATATTTTCATCTGTCATTTTGCATTCCCTATTCATTTCCAAATGTCAATATTTGGTTTATTAATTATTACTTCCTATCATTGTTCAAATTGTTTGCATTCATCCATTGGCATTCATTTTTTTACAAATATAATATAGATTTACATGATTTACACTCAATTCATAAAAATCCATTTTACGAACAATTTCATATTACATTTCTTAATCTAACCTTAATTTCATTATTTCTCTTTTTCATTTCACTTAATTTGTGCTTTATATATTACTATTTAACTCTAGTTCAATTTAAATGAAATTCCATATCACATAACTTAAGTTTCATTGATTGGTGCAATATATAATTACAAATTTATATAAGCACTTTTAACTTCATGACATTTTTGTAAGTTTCACTATGCAATAGGGTGTAATAAAGCATCATTCAATATATCAATTTCAATTAATATTACTTATTCAATTATTTAAATTCATTTTTTCCATACATTTCCATCCATTTAAATTTATTTACTTACTTATGTTATTTCAGTTAACTTCCATAAGTTAAATGAATCTATGTACGAACTTATTTCATTGGTTCAATCTATTCACTTTCTTAGTTAAATTCATTTTCACAACTAAACAACTCCACTTAGTCATGACTTAAGTTTTATCCATATTTATAAACCATCATTTAGTTTCACCTTTAATTATTCACTAATACTTGTACATTATGCAATTGCCTCTCTCTATAACATTTTACTTCTTAGATATTTGATAAGTTATGTATGTTATAAAGAGGTTCGGTATCATAAAAGTTCAACATTGTCTAATTTGTTTCAATTTCACCATTTTACATTCCCAAGAGTTTATTTTATTTTATATTTCTCTTTGGTTCATTTATTTATTTCACAGTTCAAAAGTTCCAAAATTTCAAGTTTAATTCATTTCATTAATTGTTCGAGAACGTAAGAATTCAACTTCGTGTTTGTTTCCTAATCAACTTGAAAATATTATGCATATATTATATATTTAATATCAAACCATATTATAAAAGATTTAAATGAAATTCAATTTATATAAACAAGGTATAAAAGTTCTAAGTGGTCTCCCCCGCTCAAATTATTGAAAATAAACGTCGATGATGCGTGCACTCATCACCGGAATCATTTCCCAGAGATAAGAAGGGAATATACACTTAATTCCTTTAAACAATTTGAAAACCATTTCTGTATGGAACTACCTCTATAATATATTTATATTATTTCAAAACCATTTGCAAATCAATATTTCAAAACCACCCGAAATTTAAATTCTCAAATTCATATTAAAATTCATCTTATTCATTATCAACTAATTTTCATTATTTCTAAAAAAAATCTTTTGCTCATTCAATGATCAATAGGTTAGTTTTATTGACTGATTAAAAAATTTAATAGGTTTCAAAATCAATTCTTTATATATAAAATATAATCCAAAACAGTATTGTGTCTATAAGTCCTATTCAAGTGTTTAGAAATCCCTACTGATGCCTTGGCGTCCTAAATACCGATCAGAATTCATAAATACTCAACGGAACAAATATATACAATACAAAACCATTTTTATATCAAAATAAAAAGTACTCTCTCTCATATACACTAAAACTCATTCTAGGGTATTTCTACCTTATCTCTCTTATGAGTTAATCCCAAATAGAGCCAAGGTTATCGCTAAACCAATGCTCTGACACCAACTGTAATGACACGGATTTGTGGTCGTTTAAATAGACAAAAATCCACAAATGTTGACTTAAACGAATCCAAAAATACAGATAGTTATTGGGATTAATATAAGAAAAAGAAGAACGTAGAAAACAATCACAGAATCTTACAGCAGAAGGGCAAAATATAATAAATAAATAACAGTTCATGAAGTTGTTAAAACATACATTTGATTATATTTTACAACTATTATCAGAGTTAACTATCACATAACATACCAATATTAGCAGCGAAATAATAATAAATACGTCTCTTGAGCATCATCTTCATCTTCATAACGGTGTCTTCGATAACTAAAAAACTCAGGCTGACCCAAGAACAATTGAAAAGACAAAAATACTCGGATCAAAACTAAAATATTCTCATATCAGTCAAATCAAAACATGTAATAATATGAGTGTCACGGTGTCAGAGATGCTTACAGTAATTCACATCTCCTATCTAATGTGTTCATGTGTGCAATAACTTAAGAGATGTTACAGGAATTTCCATCTCCTAAGGATCCGTTAAACTAGAATTATATAATACAATACACTATTATAATAGTGTCTATGGTTAAATAAAAATATATTAGAATAGTCTAAGCGGGATTACATTTTTACCCTTACACCATTTATAAATGCTATAGTCTATACAGTACTGTGAACCCACCATAAACTGGTGGCATCAGGGAGTACTCCATAAGTACAACGTCAAATCGTAGGGGGCTCGCTAAGGATAATATGAGAAGGCACACGAGGAATGCCCAGAGTAGGAATATACTAGTTGCATGCCCGGACTGGTGGTAACGCATAGCCGCGACTACCGCCCACCTCGGATAACACTCCCGAATCAAGTATGCGCATCATTCAAATCAAATCAACCAAGGGACTATCGTAATAAAGGAAGAAGTTTTGCCATGGGGGTAGCTAATCCCACTTGGCCCGATATAGCCATGTTTTAGTCATTTTAATTATGACCCAAGGTCACGGACATCCATCATCGTTCTCTTACTTCATTCCAGTAGCGTTCGCTAAACCAACCTACTTCATTCTGGATTCTCCACCATGTTCACAGTTGTTAAAGTGGTTTTCAGTATTAGCAGAGAGTATGACAATATCCGATCACGGTCTCTTTAGCAACCCAACGTTTACATTTTTCACATCAATTGGTATTTACATTTCAAAATGGTTCATATTTCATATCCAAAAATATCAGATTTTGCTTTAAAAAAATCATTTCAATAGTCAAGATAGAGTATTCTTCATATTAAAATCTTCATTTCAGAATCTTGAAACAATTCCAATTCTAAAATAATTTGTATATAAAAATAGATGAAAGGTGTACTAGATAGTTTAGATTTATATTTGAATAATTTGAAAACAAATAGTTAGATAACAGAAGTTTATATAAAAATTTGAATATAAAAATATCATTTATAAACAAAATTAGTTAATATACATATAGAAAAATATTAAAGAAGTTTATGGAATAAATAGTTTGTTAAAATGGTTTATAAAATAATAAATATATATATATATATATATAAATTAAAAATAGAACTATTTATAGAAAATGGTTATTTACCAAAATAGTTTATATAATGGTTTAAAATACTATAATAGGAATTTTGAATTGTTTCTTCCAAATTTTGATCAAATCTAAAATCATATTCCCATTTCAAATCAATCAGTTCAAATTTTGAATTGTTTCTTCCAAATTTCGATTAAATCAAAAATCATATTCCCATTTCAAATCAATCAACTCAACTTTAGTATTTCAATTTTGATTCAACTTCCTTTTCAAGTTAAATTCTATTTAAACGATTCGATTCAGATATCCAAAGTTTCCACTTTTCACTCTCATTTGGATTAATTTAGATTGATAAATTCTTGAGTTCACGATTCAAATGTCACTTTAAATTAAGTATAATTTGAAATAACTTCAAAGATGGCTAGTAGTTTACATCATAAAACAAATTAAATTTTTAATAGGTTCACTTTCAATAGATTCCATGTAACATCCCAGATTTTTAATCATTTAATATTGAACATTTAAATTATTTTATATGTTGGAGTAGAAATATAAATGGATTTATCGTTTGGTCGTACTGTTAGAAAAAGCTCAGAAATAAATTTAGTTTAATTTAATCGATGGTTTAAATTAATATCTTCCACATATGATCGAATTAGGCATCGGAATCTGTTCTAGTGTGTTCAGAATAGCTGTTAAACCCTAGGAATTTAAAATTTAAACGGAACAACGAATTATATTATTATAAAATTTAGATGGATAAGTATAAAACCATATCATATTTATTGTTGGTGTACTTCGACCGACTTACGTTTGAAAAAAAAAACCTATTTTGTATGCACTATGTACATCGCGCCGACGTATCTCTCATTTATTTAAGTAACCATGGCATTTTCCTTTCTCCAATTAATTCGATCGAAATTAAAAAACCGAAAGCTTCAGAAATCAAATATAAAGGGTTGCTCCTCTTGAATCCTTCTCCTTTCCTTAGTCAAATAAATTCGAAGCTAGTCTTCCATTTCTTACTTATTTCATCCTTTGAATCAATGATTTCGGTTACCTCTTCTTTTTTTGAGACGCGAGGAAATATCCAAGAATAAAATTAAAGGAAATTCTAAATTTCCTAAATTGATCCCTTTAAACTCATATGGGGTTAGCCTATCAAGCGGGAGGCTTTTGATTGGGTCGTGATGGAATTGGGGCTACTGTTCGATGCCTAGGTCAGGGGTTCGACAACAATACATGTGGAGTTAGGCGGGTTGGTTAATCGAGTGAGATTACGGGTTGCATGAGGCATGTGTGAGCAAGATTTGGTGAACATCATTGTGAAATTTATTCGCGCCTATAGCCTGTCATGATCAACATTAAAGCAGCGAGCGTGAGCCAGGAACGCAATGGGCAGGGTTCGATTGGAAAAGACACGGTGATGGTGGAGATGGGGAAGTTTAGGGGATGTTAACAGTAAATTCCATTTGTGAATTAACCGAGTAAAGGAGGAGTGGCATCGAGAGATGCATCTATTGGTTTATATGTTTTACAAAGAGCTGTGATTTTGGGAAAGGAGAAGATAAAACATGAATAAGAGGTAATTTAAATAAGTAATTATCTTAATTTAATAATTAATTTTTTAAGTATTTTCAAATTGTTCGGTTGTTTATAAAATGAATTTCCTATTCAAAAGATAACAGATTTGAATGCCGTCAAGTTCGTTGAATTCATATGGAATTAAGCTTCGCGATGGGATCCGTTTCAAAATTTTTGGAGTCAATTGAATCGACTATGTAATTTAAATTTAAATCGAATATTTTTTGATTTAAATTAACATATGTATCGGAACTACAAATAAAATCAAGGTGGGTAAACTCACTCTCTGGAATTCGTTTATAATTTTATTATAACCGAATTTTATTTTAAAATAATTTTTATATGTTGTTTGTTGATTGATTAGATGCATTGAAATATTATTATGGCTATTATATAATATATATTAGTTATATTTAGGCTTGATGGTTGTGGCTATTATATATATAGGATATTTCTCGCAGTACCATTAGTAGATGACCCTATGTGCCCCACAATATATATCGTGGATGACCTTCTATACCGCGATATCCTGCCTTGAAGCAGGATGGATATTATTTATGTCGGCTAACATCTGTGGATGTAGGAAAAACAGGTTGGAGGGATCAAACTGGATTCCATAAAATTTATTATTGTTTGTTTTCATATATGTTATCATATATGATGTGTTATAATACCCACGATTGATAATTGGATGTTTTGAATGTTTAAATATCATTGACCCTAGATATTGATATTTAAAAATATCATAAAAATGGATTTTTACATTTAAAAAGGAAAATTGTATTTTTCAAAATAGAAAATGAACTTCGAATAAGTTAGAAAATATTAACTTGTTTTCAGTAATAAAAACAAGTAATTGAATTTTTAAACGAGGTTTATAAATGGAAAGAAAATGTATCATTTGATAATATTAAATTTTAAATTCAAGTATGAATTTAAAAAGGAAAATTTATTTTTCGAAGTGAAAATTAGATTTCAAATGGAATTCGAAATAGAAACTTGTTTAAATATTTAAAACAAGAAGTGAGATTTATAAATGATGTTTATAAATAAAAGAGAGAAATTATCATTGGATAATTATAAATTTAAATTCAAGTATGAATTTAAAAATGGAATTGAGAATTATTTTCATAGGAAACGATAATATTTATTCCGACGTTTAGAATATAAATTGAATTGGAATAAATCCATATGGATTTATAACTAGAATTCGACTATGTCGAATTTGTAAAAATAAATATATTCCAGAAGGAATATTGGAATTGTATTTTGAATTTATATATGAAATTGATTATATGTATATATATGTGTGTGTGTATATATATATAGATAAGTTTATAAAATATATTCCGAAATAGTAATTTGATTTCAAATGGACTTTGAAAAGGAAAACTTGTTTATTATAACAAGGAAATTATTTATAAACGATGTTATTAATGTATTAAAGAAATTGTCATAGGATAGTTTAGAGTTTTGAATTCAAATGTGAATTTGAAAGTGAATTGGAAATCGTTTCGAAAAGGAACGATAGATTTTATTTCGAAATTCGAATTACAAACGAACGAAGATAAAACCAAAGGATGTGTAAGTGGGAATTCGATTATATCAAATTTTATAAATAATTTATTTACATAGGAAATGGGAATTTAATATAGAAATCGAGTTGTAAATATAAATTACAACCGATTTGTGAATTTAAATAAAATAATCAACGATTCTGAATAATCAGAGTTTTCAAGTTAAATTTGGAAAACTAGCTTAATTTATATTAAAATGGAGTTGGAATTAGTTTAATAAACATAGTTTAAACATTTATATTTAAACTTAATTAAAATAAACTCCTCGTAGCTCGGTAGTTCGTAAATTGACGATTCGAACGACAATTGAGTATATAAAACTCGATATAAGTCGGAATTCGATGAAATAAGAAATGTTCGAATCTATTGAATGATGGTTTTCTAATGTAAGAGAAAAATATGGATTTTGTCTTATAGATTTTGAGTTATGTCAAAATCAAATTTTCAGAAAAACAGCGCTATAATCGTTTTAATACCATAAAGGTTTATATTAAATAAAATAAAACGATTTTGAGTGAATAAAAATCCAAATTTCCCTTATTAAAATCCAGACTTGAGTTATAAAATAAATATGAACTCAAGTGGAGTAAATGGATTGATTTTTGGAACAAAAATCAAAATTTTAATTATCGAATGAAGTTAGCTAATTTTAAAAGAAATTAGTTAATAGAGTTTTGGGTCGAACTTAACTTTGTAAAGTGAATTGAATTTGTTGATTGAAATTGGGAATTCAAATATAGACGTTGGATTAGAATTTGGAAGAGAGCAAAGAATTTGAGTTTGACTTGTGTTTACGTAAATACAAATATATTTGAACGTTACATGTTCAAATTAAAAGTAGAGTAAGCAAAGAAGCTAATTAGAAAATTAATTAGCGAATGGAAAGCGATTAAAGTAAAAATGATTGGATTGATTGAAATGATATTAGGAATGGGCGTATATATGTTAAACATGTATGGAATGAAGATTATGATTTGAATGCCCTACAAAAAGGTACATGTTTAAATTCCATATGAGATTTTATGAGCCTATTGGGCAAGCCGCTAGGCTTTTTGATTTTCTTATTGAGTGGAAATGGCCTAGAGAGGCGAGTTGTAATTGTAACGATTGAGCCGTACAAAGGAGATGCTAGCGAAATTTTTCGAAAATTTAAGGATTTATAATATTTTTAAGAAATTTTGATAACTAGGAATCAATATATCAAAATATATTGAATATCTAAAGAAATTTGGAAAATGATTTAATTAATGAAATATTAGAAAGGGCCAGTGATAGTTTGATGCATAGTCAATAATATTTCCAATTAGAAATTTGTTGTAACACCCCGAAATTTTAACGACACTAAAAGAGGATAAATTAAATAGTAATTAGTTTAATATTCAGAATTAAGGAAAACAGACAACGCCATCGCGTCCGTCTCGAAATTCTGGTCAAGATAGACATTTGGTTTGCGTAAAACGGACACCGTATGAAGAAGTTATGAGAGTTTTAAGTTTGTATACACACATAAAGAATATATATATATATATATATATATATATATATATATATATATATGGGTCACGTATGAGTCAGATATGAGTCAAAACCTATCCAGGACAGTTCAAAAATCAAAAATTTGTCAAGGCGGCAAATTTCCCGCTCTAGGAGGTCGACCCCCCTAGAGGGGTGCCGACACCGGGGTCGACCCATCCACAGGGGTGTCAACACCCCTAGGGCTGAGGTGGCAGTCGGTTTCAGAGGGTTTTGCAGCTATATATACGTGGCCATTTCTCATATTTTCTTCATTAAGAATTCATGGTGGCCAAACTTTGCCGGTATCTGAACTGAATCTGTTATCTTCTTCAACTTAAGCAAATCAAATCTAGAGATTCAAGATCCATTATTTCTCTATTTTCTAATCCTAACGCTGTGAGTTTCTAGTTGCTTTTAGATTTGAATATTTAAAAGTAAATATGACATGACTATGACTTGGATTTGTTCATATGCTTAGATTACATCAGTTCTATTGTAAATCATGAACATATGACATTCTGAATTGGTTAGGATGTGAATCTAAATCTCTATTTTGTTGGATCTATTGTAACCTTTGTGGCATTATATGATTTGTTCTAGATCTATTTTTAACTATTGATCTAAATCTCTATCTTGTTAGATCTATTGTAACTTCTATCATATTTTATGATGTGGATCTCGACCCTAATTGTGTTAGATCTATTTTTAACCTTTGGATCTGAATTATGTGATCTAGCCTATCACTTTGTACTTATCATGTTAGATCTAAACCAATTGGACATCTAAATTGCTAATTTAGATCTTACTATGCTTATTGTGACATCTTAGTTATATTAGAATCAATTGACTGCCACAAGTTCATCAGTTTTATGTCCACCTTGTTATGATGTTAATTACATGTCCATACCATTATGTATGTTCACCTTATCACCATGTTAGTATATGCTTATGCCAAGTTATGTTAAAGCAATCACTTTTCTCATATTCCCATTACCTTTCCCTTTTATCTTATCGTTTATGACTAGGCTATTATCTAGCCTAGACATGTCGCGAATTATGTGAATGCGCTAGTTAGGGAACGGGGGAAAAGGTTAATATTGGCATAATTTGAATATAAACATGAATTGGGCATGTAATTCAATAATAAGGTAAATGGTCATTAAAACCTATAAAGGCATAGGTTTAACTAATTGATTAATTAATAATGAAATGTCTAGTAATTACAATTAGGAATTGTAATTGCACTTATGACACGTGGTTAGGTTGCATTAGTGGTGGAAGTCTGCCCGGACCCGACCGGCATATCCAACAGCCACTAATGTTGAACCTAATATGAGAAGTCTAAGTGAGCAAATACGAATCGGGCTAACAAACGAGGTTAGGCCCAACTGTGGAATAAGACTGCCCGTACCCGACCGACATATCCAGCATCCACACGTTGTAGGCCTAATGTGGGAGGTCTAGCCCATTATAAACCATAAATGGACATGATAATGAATTGGACTACTTAACCAAATCTAATCCATAGGGATTGTATGATTGTGAACTAGAGTTAGGGCTAAGTAAATTGATTGGATAGTGGATGGGTTAAGTAAATCTAAGGGGTGGGTAATATTTACATATAGGCCCACAAACTTAACCCAATAAGGTTATGTAATTAAAGACACCTAGTGGTATACATAACCGGTGGAAAATATAAAAGTTATGTAATTAAAGACACCTTTTAGGGTAAGCATAACTAGTAATAGGGCTATGTAATTAAAGATACCTAGTGGTATACATAGTCAGTGAAAACCTAGTGGGGGTACAAGACAAAGGGGAGAGCTTGTATCATATTGTGTGGGATGCATTTCAGTCAGTAACCCGGAGTAGGTATCAAAAAAAGTACTCCGTACTATGCGGAGAAGGGGCACGCTTACTGACTAATTGTAAGAGATCCAAACGTGGAGGACGGTGTGGGCAGCGCAAACCGACCAGGCCATGTGCGTGCATGAGCCGGGAAGAGGGGGGATAAGACGACCGTGACACCTGTAGATATGGGGCTGTGCATATCAGTGAGGGGTTGGATGTGATACATCCTACCGTGGGGCCGGCACAGAGTATCTACGGAGTAGGGAGCCGATCGATTAGGTAGTGGTTAGGGTACACTTGGACGTATGCCGTAAGTCTACCGCCTTATAGTGGAAGGGATCATCTCATTCTGTTTATACTAGTAATAGTGCAGAGTTATCATTAGAAGCATATACACCTTATCCTGTCTACCTTGTCACACCTGCTATTTATGTAATGATCTCTCTTATCCACTTTATATGCCTATCATGCTACTTTTATTTATTTACTTGCTAAAAGTCACTAGACTCGCCAGACTTTATGTCTGACCCTTTTGTTTCTCCTCCTTTCTTCCGTTCCCCCCAGGTTCTCAGGGAGGAAATACTCAGGCTTAGTCAGGACTCAGATATCTTGTTGGAGCTGCTTTCGAAGTATGATTCAAGTTTTTATCTCTACTATGGCTTTGTCTCTTTTATTTGGGGAATTATGTTTTCTTTTAAGTATTTATGTACTCTGATGTTAAAAGACAGAAGTTATGTTGTTGTAACGGTTTTTGACTCATAGTATTTTGAACCACATTTTATGGATTGTGTCATAAATAAAAATTTTAATTTACGCTGCTATCTTATTTATGTCTGTCTTGTAATATTATGTGTCTGTTTACCTATAATGCTTCACGAAACTTAATGCATTCCCTTTGTGAGTGACATTAACGGACGTGGGGTGTCACACTTGGTATCAGAGCCGAAGGTTACCACATTGGATAAAGTTTTTGAAAATTATTTTCAAAAATATTTTAAAAGTAAGCATTTTCAAAAAGAAAAGTCTATTTTGAAAAACATTCCCCAAAAAGCCATATATAATATCCTTCGGTCCTTTGTCTAAATCTCTTCCTTTTCCTTTTTCGGCATGTTTGGGGAACAAAACATTCATAATATCCCAGAGGGCGTCACGATACCCGGATGGTTCCGTAGGTATTTGGAGCCCACGGCGCCTGTAGAAGGCCAAGGAAATGTTCCTCCCCCAGTTGCACCAGTCATTCCTCCTCCTCCCCCTCCAAGAGCAGATAACTTCGCCAAGATCTGCAAAGACTTCCGTGCTATGGGAGGAAAGCCATTCCATGGGAACGAGGCATTCGTAGAAGCGCGGAATTGGCTCAAGGAGACCGAGGACTTGTTCATAATCTTTGAAGTAGAGGATAGAAGGAAGGTTCAGCTAGCCGCCTGGCTACTGAAAGACGAAGCCTCATTTTGGTGGGAGGTCACCCAAGTTGGACGTCTGGTGGAAACTTGGGAAGATTTTAGACAGAGGCTCAAAATGAAATTTCTTTCCCAAGCCGAAAGAAGCATGCATATGGAGAGGTTCTTAGCACTCAAACAAGGAAACTTGACGGTGAAGGAATATGTGAACAAATTTAACCAGCTAGCAAGGTTCGAGTTAGAGTTGGTGGATACGCCGCACAAAAGGGCTTTGTGGTTTGCTAAAGGGCCGAATGTACCTCTGCATGGGTTAGCCATGTCCCAGATTCCAATGGGGGTCACTTTTGAAAAGCTTGTCGATATAGCCCTAATGCATGAGGAAGACAAGGGAGAAAAGAAGGCTGAGGGGACATCGCAAAATAGGAAGGTGTGGCCAAAGAAGGGGCAACAGCAACAACAACAAAAGAAAGGAAGGAAGAGTGATAAAGGCAAGGATAAGAGAAAATGTCATAACTTTGGGAAAGAGGGTCACTTGATCAAAGACTATAAGCGAAGAAAGAACTCTTGCTACCATTGTGGAGAGGTCAGATACTTTGCTAGAGAGTGCCCGAAGAAACAGGGATCACAGGGACAGGGTCAAAGGACAGGGACTTCTGGAGGGCAGGTGCATGCTCTAGCGATCAGTGCTCCTGATAGAGGTAGAAAAATTTATGTGGAAGGCTTAATTTCTCTTTCAAACCACCATATTAGAACACTTTTTGATTCTGGTGCCTCACATTCATTTATATCAAGTTCAATAGTTGAATCTCTGCACTTAATTACTAGTATGGTAGTGGATCCCGTAGTTGTTTCAAACCCCATTGGTGGTTCGGCTCATTTATCTATGATTTGTCGGGGTTTGAAAATATTTGTGTTGGGCGTCGAGTTTGAATGCGACGCGTATGTGCTTGGGTTTATGGACTATGTGTTGATTCTAGGAATTGATTCGCTTACCACGTATGGTGCCATTCTAGATTGTGAGAACAGGGTTGTTAGGCTTCTAACCTGTCATGGGAGGACCCTCGAGATTTCTTGTGACCCACAAGGGTCGGTTATGCTTAGCTTCCTAGAGTCTCTTGATGCATCTATCGATGACTTGCAATCTATTCCAGTAGTCAGAGATTATTCCGATGTTTTTGATGAGGTTCAGGGTTTACCTCCGAGGCGCGAGATCGACTTTTGTATATATTTGGTGGACAATGAAAATCCAGTTGCATTGCCAGTGCGCCACATGGCTCCAAGGGAAAGGAGGGAGTTGAGTAAGCAAGTAGGGGAGCTACTTGAGAAAGGGTTTATCAGACGAAGCATATCTGAATGGGGGTGCTCCAGTAGTATTCGCAACTAAGGCGGATGGTTCGCTTCGTTTGTGTGTTGACTATAGAGAGCTAAATAAACTCATTAAGAATAATAGGCACCCGCTTCTGAGGATTGATGATTTATTTGATCAGCTTGTTGGTGCCTCGGTATTTTCTCAGTTAGACTTGGCCACGGGGTTCCATCAGATGAGGGTGGCTGAGGACATCGTAGATAAGACTGCTTTTAGAACTCTGGACGGTTTCTTTGAATGGCTAGTGATGCCTTTTGGGCTGACAAATGCACCCGCTTATTTTGTCGATCTGATGAGTAGGGTGTTTCGGGAGTTCCTAAATAAATTTGTTGTAGTCTTTGTTGATGATATTTTGATCTTCTCCAAAAGCGAAGAAGAGCATGCCCAACATTTGAGAGATGTTTTGAAAACTCTCCGTGACCATCAGCTTAAGGCGAAGTTCTCCAAATGCCATTTTTGGAGAAAAGAGGTGAGATTCTCAGGGCATGTTGTCTCCAAAGAAGGGATAGCTGTAGATCCCATGAAGGTGGTTGTGGTGTAAGATTGGCAGATTCCTAAAAATGCAACCGAGGTGAGAAGCTTTCTTGGGTTGGCAGGTTACTATAGGAAGTTCATTAAGGACTTCGCAAAGATATCAGCCCCACTCACCAGACTGACGAAGAAGAACTTGGCATTTTTGTGGGATATAGACTGTGACGTTGCTTTCCAATGATTGAAGAGGGCTCTGACAACAACCCCAGTCTTGACCTTGCCTAACGGGAGTAAAGTGTTTACCGTTTACACTGATGCGTGTGGTACAGGGCTTGGTGCGGTTCTGATGCAAGAAGGGAAAGTAGTATGTTATGGGGGTAGACAGTTGAGAGTTCATGAAAAGAACTACCCCACCCATGATCTAGAGCTAGCTGCCATAGTATTCGCGTTAAAGACGTGGCGTCATTATTTACTTGGAGAAAAGTTCGAGTTATACACCGATCATAAATCTCTCAAGTATCTATTCTCGCAGAAAGACCTCAATTTAAGGCAACAACGGTGGATGGAGTTCCTAGCTTCTTATGATTTTGAGATCGCTTATACCCTTGGCAAGGGTAATGTGGTGGCAGATGCACTAAGTAGGAAGAGGATGGCCCTGAGTCCTCTGTTTCTGGAAAGAAAGAACTTGGAGTTCATATCAGCTTTTGATTTTAGACCCTCCATCGAGATTTTGCCTGATTTGTTTGCATCCTTGGAGATACGACCAACTCTTATGGACCAGATAGGAGATTCGCAACAAGGTGACCCACAGATTTTAGACATCATGGGAAAGCTCAGAAGAGGGGAGACTTCTAGTCACCTCAGTAGATATGCCATAGATGAAAAGGGGTGGTTGCGACGAGATGGAAGGCTTTGTGTTCCTCGAACTGGAAGCTTGGTAAAGCCAGTCCTAGAAGAAGCCCACCATTCTAAGATGACCATTCATCCAGGCGGTGATAAGATGTACAGAGACATGAAGAGGGTTTTCTTTTGGGATGGGATGAAGAAAGATGTGTCCGAATTTGTTTCCCAATGTTTAGTTTGCCAACAAGTTAAAGCTGAGCAAAAGAAGCCCGGTGGTTTGCTTCATCCTTTGGAGGTTCCTCAGTGGAAATGGGAGAGCATCTCTATGGATTTCATAGATGGTTTGCCTAGATCGAAGAAAGGCAACACCAGTATCTGGGTTGTGGTAGATAGACTCACTAAAAGCGCTCGCTTTATTCCAGTCAAGAGTAAGAGGACGACATCATGGTTGGCTACAATTTATGTTCATGAGATAGTTCGTCTTTATGGGGTACCTTCCAGCATCGTAAGCGATAGTGACCCCATCTTTACCAGTGAATTTTGGAGGAGCTTGCAAGATGCATTAGGTACACAGTTGTGTTTAAGCACCGCTTATCATCCTCAGACCGATGGACAGGCGGAGAGGGTGAACAGGATTCTTGAAGATCTTTTGAGGCTGTGTATCCTAGACTTCGGAGGGACTTGGGAAGAGCACCTTCCATTAGTAGAGTTTTCCTATAACAACAGCTATCAGTCCAGCATCGGCATGGCACCCTTCGAAGCATTGTACGGACGACCCTGTAGATCACCAACTTGTTGGTGGGAATCCACAGAAAGGTTATTGCTTGGACCAGATATGGTTAGAGAAACGTTCGAAAAGATTGACCTTATTCGACGGCGGATGAAGACAACTCAAGATATGCAGAAATCCTATGTTGACAAGAGAAGGACTGACATCGAATTCGAAGTGGGAGACTTAGTTTTTATCAAAGTGTCACCTCTGAGGAATGTGGTTCGCTTCAGATCAGTAGGGAAGTTAGCACCTAGGTTTGTGGGACATTCCCATAACCGAGAGGATTGGCCAAATGGCCTACAAAATAAAGCTCCCAGAAAGTCTATCTGGTGTTCATAATGTTTTCCACGTTTCTCATCTGCTGAAATGTTTACATGACACCGTGGAAGTCGTTAAGCCGAGTGTGTTGGAAGAAGTAGAAGTGGAACGGGAGGCGACAGTCAGACGAGTTCCTTCCCGTATTCTTGGATCAGAAGTTAGGAAGCTACGCAATAAAGAGATCTAGTGGCTAAAGGTTCAATGGGGAGATAACCCAGAGGATGCGATTTGGGAGACCGAAGACAAGATTCGTGCTTCGTATCCTTTTCTTTTCGAGGTTATGTTCTTAACTCCTTTTTTAAAAAAAGTTTTATCAGTGCTTGTTTCTATCATTTGAGTATATCTTATCCATAGTATTTTTCGACCTTTAGATAGGAATCCTATGGATGTAAACATGTGTTTGAGACATGTTATGTTTGATGGATGCAAGTGGATGCCAGTGTTTGCTAGTGGTTGCTAGTGGTTGCCTGTGGACGCATATACACACACATTAGGCACTAGATCGGCTCAATCACTCTCATACTGCATATGGATGTGTGTGCATTTTATTTTATTTTATGGATGGAAATGTATGTATTAGCATATGGATATTGCGTTTGGACGAATGAGTGTGCACACATGTAGAGCTTACATGTTATAATAGGAATATTTGCATACATATTGGATTCATGACACTAACATACATTGCATTAAGGAGGTCAACTGAATCAGTAGACCGCCTTATCTTTCACATTAGTGTTGGGACATATACACATACCCTTGCGTATATTCATATAAGCATTAGAAATCTTTAAGGACAATGGATGCCAGTGATTGATGGATGAGTAGATGGACGATGGATAGTAGGATATGCATTCTTCTCAACTTAGAGATTTCGGGGACGAAATCCTTTGAGTAGGGGAGAATGTAACACCCCGAAATTTTAACGACACTAAAAGAGGATAAATTAATGAATAATTAATTTAATATTCAGAACTAAAATAAACGGACTGCGCCATTACGTCCGTCTCTAAATTCTGGTCAAGATAGTCATTTGGTTTGCGTAAAACGGACACCGTATGAAGAAGTTATTAGAGTTTTAAGTTTGTATACGCACAAAAAGAATATATATATATATATATATATATATATATATATATATATATATATATATATGAGTCACGTATGAGTCAAATATGAGTCAGACCCTATCCAGGACAGTTCGAAATCAAAAATTCGTCAAGGCGGCAAATTTCCCACTCTAGGAGGTCGACCCCCCTTGAGGGGTGTCGACATCGGGGTCGACCCCTAGGTCTGAGGTGTCAGTCGGTTTCAGAGGGTTTTGCAGCTACATATACGTAGCCATTTCTCATATTTTCTTCATTGAGAATTCATGGTGGCCAAACTCTGCCGGTATCTGAACTGAATCTGTTATCTTCTTCAACTTAAGCAAATCAAATCTAGAGATTCAAGATCCATTCTTTCTCTATTTTCTAATCCTAACGCTGTGAGTTTCTAGTTGCTTTTAGATTTGAATATTTAAAAGTAAATATGGCACGACTATGACTTGGATTTGTTCATATGCCTAGATTATATCAGTTCTATTGTAAATCATGAACATATGACATTCTGAATTGGTTAGGATGTGGATCTGAATCTTTATTTTGTTGGATCTATTGTAACCTTTGTGGCATTCTATGATTTGTTCTAGATCTATTTCTAACTATTGATCTAAATCTCTATCTTGTTAGATCTATTGTAACTTCTATCATATTCTATGATGTGGATCTCGACCCTAATTGTGTTAGATCTATTTTTAACCTTTGGATCTGAAGTATGTGATCTACTCTATCACTTTGTGCTTATCATATTAGGTCTAAACCAATTGGATATCTAAATTGCAAGAGATCCAAACGTGGAGGATGGTGTGGGCGGCGAAAACCGACCGGGCCATGTGCGTGCATGAGCCGGGCAGAGGGGGATAAGACGACCGTGACACATGTAGATATGGGACTGTGCATATCAGTGAGGGGTTGCCACTTAGGATGTGATACATCCTACCGTGGGGCCGGCACATAGTATCTACGAAGTAGGGAGCCGATCGATTAGGGTAGTGGTTAGGGTACACTTGGACGTATGCCCTAAGTCTACCGCCTTATAGTGGAAGGGATCTTCTCATTCTGGTTATACTAGTAATAGTGCAGATTATCATTAGAAGCATATACACCTTATCCTGCCTACCTGTCACACCTGCCATTAGCCTTATCCTGCCTACCTGTCACACCTGCCATTAGAAGCTTTTATTTTGGAAGGATTTTTAATAAAAATCACTTTGAATGGATTTTGAAAGTGATAAAGCACTGTACTCACTTCATTAGCTGGAAAATAATTATGATGATTGCAACATCATCAGTGTTCATTTTCGAGTTTCTAAGTGATGGATTGCTATCATAGTGAGATTTCCAATGGAGATTTATTTGAGAAAACGAGTATTTTAGAAAATTCAAATGTTTTGAATTTTAGGTGGAAATAAATACATGTATATATATTTTTACGATTTCAATGAAATTGAAATAAATACCGGGTATTTGAATTCTAGAATTTAAAACTTAACTTGTGCAAGTTAAATAGATTGAAATAAATAAATTGATTTGAATAAATTTGAGTAAATTTGAACGCATATGAATGAAATACGAATTGAATGTGAGAATATTGATCGTAAATCATTCAAAGGAGATGAATGTGAGTAGATGGTGAATAATATGAATGAAATTAGGCATAAACTAATTTCGAGAGTTATATTAGCTTATATGTATTAAATATACATGGTATAACAGGTTTGTGTTGAATCCATGTGTCTAATTAATTAAATGGATGAAAATTATTGAAAATTCATATTTATGAAACTTATGAGTTTAAATTGAGTAATTACAGGTACATGAAGCTACCTTTCTTAATTTTGGATATATAGGTTGCTTATATTCTAAGCATGCACGCTTAAATAAACGCATATATGAGGCACGGCTACACAAAAATATCAAATTAGAATATGAAATGCTGAGTTATAACAAAGTGGGCTTTTGAAAAGTTAACGGGTTTGTAGCATTTCTTCAACCTTAGTAATTTCGGGAATGAAATCTTTTAAGGGGGAAGGAATGTAACGTACCGGATTTTTAGTCATTTAATATTGGACATTTAAATTATTTTAAATGTTGAATTAGAAATATATATGGATTTATCGTTTGGTCGTACTGTTAGAAAATGCTCAGAAATAAATTAAATTTAATTGAATTTAATCCACGGTTTAAATTAATATCTTCCACATACGATTGAATTAGGTATCGAAATTTGTTCCATTGTGTTCAAAATAGTAGATAAACCCTAGGAACATCGGTTGTTGCGTCTCGATTGGAGTTCGAAACTGAGAATTATATTATTATAAAATTTAAATGGATAAGTATAAAATCATATCATATTTATTGTTGGTGTACTTCGGCCGACCTACGTTTGAAAATACACACCCTATTTTGTAAGCAAGACGTACATCGTGCCGACTTATCTCTGGTTCATTTAAGTAACCATGGCCTTTTCTTTCTCTAATTCATTCGATCGAAATTAAAAACCGAAAGCTTCAGAAATAAAAAATAATAGGCCGCTCCTCTTGAATCCTTCTCCTTTCCTTAGTCGAATAAATTCGAAGCCAGTCTTCCGTTTCTTACTTATTTCATCCTTTGACTCAACGAGGTTGGCTACCTCTTCTTTTTCTGAAATGCGAGGAAAAATTCAAGAATCAAATCAATGGAAATTCTAAATTTCCTAAATTAATCCCTTTAAACTCGTATGGGGTTAGCCTTTCAAGAGGGAGGCTTTTGATTGGGTCGCGATGGAATTAGGGCTATTGTTCGACACCTAGGTAAGAGGTTCGACAATGATATAGGAGAAGTTAGACGGGTTAGTTAATCGAGTAGGATTGCGGGTTGCGTGAGGCATGTGTGAGAAAGCTTTGGTGAACATCAGTGTGAAATTTATTTGCATCTGTAGCCTATCGCTATCGACATTAAAGCAGCGAGCATGATCCAGGAACGCGATGGGCAGGATTCGATTAGAAATGACATGGTGATGGCGGAGATGAGGAAGTTTAGGGGATGTTAATAGTAAATTCTATTTGTGAAGTAACCGAGTAAAGGAGAAGTGGCATCGAGAGATGTAGCTATTGGTTCGGATGTTTTACATGGAGCTGTGATTTTAGGAAAGGAGAAGATAAAACATGGATAAGAGGAAATTTAAATAAGTAATTATCTTAATTTAATAATTAAAATTTTAAGTATATTCAAATTGTTCGGTTGTTTATAAAATGAATTTCCAATTCAAACGATAATAAATTTGAATGCCATCAAGTTCGTTAAATTCATACGGACTTAAGCTTCGCGATGGGATTCGTTTCAAATTTTTTGGAGTCAACTGGAATCGATTATGGAATTTAAATTTAAATCGAATATTATTCGATTTAAGTTAAAATTTGCATCAGACCTGCAAAAAAAATCAAGGTGAGTAAACTCACTCTCTGGAATTCGTTTATAATTTTACTATAATCGAATTTTAATTTAAAATAATTTTTATATGTTGTTTGTTGATTGATTGGATGCACTGAAGTATTATTATGGCTATTTATATAATAGTATTAGTTATATTTAGGCTTGGTGGTTGTGGCTATTATATATATTGGATATTTCCCGTAGTACCATTAGCAGATGACCTTATGCACCCCACAATATATATAGCGGATGACCTTTTATACCGTGATATCCTGCCTTGAAGAAGGATGGGTATTATTTATGTTGTCTAACATCTGTGGATGCAGGAAAAACAGGTTGGAGGGATCCAACTGGATTCCTCAAAATTTATTATTATTTGTTTTCATATATATTATCCTATATGATGTGTTATAAAACCCGTGATTGATAATTGGGAGTTTTGAATGTTTGAATATCACTAGCCCTAGATATTGATATTTTAAAGTATCATAAAAATGATTTTTTTACATTTAAAATGGAAAATTGTATTTTCGAAATAGAAATTGAATTACGAATGAGTTAGAAAATATTAACTTGTTTTCAGTAATAAAACAAGAAATTAAATTTTTAAATGATGTTTATAAATGGAAAGAAAATTTATCATTTGATGTTTTTTTGTCAAGTATGAATTTAAAATGGAAAATTTATTTTTCGAAGTCAAAATTGGATTTCAAATGGAATTTGAAATAGAAACTTGTTTAAATATTTAAAACAAGAAGTGATATGTATAAACGATTTTCTTAAATAAAAGAGAGAAATTATCATTAGATAATTTATAAATTTAAATTCAAGTATGAATTAAAAAAGGGAATTGAGAAACATTTTCAAAGGAAACGATGAAATTTATTCCGACGTTCGGAATATAAATTGAATTGGAATAAATTTATATGGATTTATAATTAGAATTCAACTATGTCCACTACAAAAAATATGTTCATTGCCAGCGTTGAAAAAACGCTGTTATATCCTTTTACAACGTTTTGATGAACGTTGTCTAACAACACGCTGTTATAGGTCCTGGGGACTATCACAACACTTTCCAAAACGCTATAGAAAAATGGCATACTACGGCGTTTTGATGAACGCCGTCTAACAACAAGCTGTTATAGGCCATGAAAATATCACAATACATACCAAAACGCTGTAGTATCAAAATATTCACGTTTACATGCTCTTTACTATCACAGCGTTTTACCACATCTATCACAACATTTACATATTGCAGTATCAAAATATTCATGTACATACATATCAGCAACATATAAATATATATATCAACCAACTAATTTTATAATACAGTATTCATACACAAAGACATCATCAATAAACCAACTTCACATAATTTCCATTAAAAACATAAATTAAATCTACACAATATCCGTCGAACAAAGTCACGATATCTACAAATAAAACAAATTTTCCATGAAACAAGTTTGCGCCGAATACCAACAAAATGAACATCTAAAAGTTACCGCTTTCTCCGTAATCAGATACCACAAGCGGTCTTTTTGTTAAGGGATCTTCAGAAGCGCCTAACGATATTCTGATTATAGCCGAATGCACAACGATGCCTATCTCCAATACCAGTACACATGTGTTCATGTTAGCATTTGGTCATATTTGGTAATATTTTATATTTTTATATACTTAGTTAACTTTTATAAACTAAACTTCTATTTTTTTATAAATTTAGTAAACGTAGTTAATTTTTATAATACTTAGATAATTTTTATAATAGTTAGTTAATTTTTTATAAAATTAGTAAACTAAGTTAATTTTTATAATAGTTAGTTAATTTTTATAACAGTTAGTTAATTTTTATAAAATTAGTAAACTTAATTAATTTTTTATAATAGTAAGTTAATTTTTATAATACTTAGTTTTATAATACTTAGCTAATTTTATAATACCTAATACTTAGTTAATTTTATGATACTTAATTAATACTTAGTTAATTTTTATAATACTTAGTTAATTTTTATAATAGTTAGTTAATTTTTATAAAATTAGTAAACTTAATTAATTTTTTATAATAGTAAGTTAATTTTTATAATACTTAGTTAATTTTGTAATACTTAGCTAATTTTATAATACCTAATACTTAGTTAATACTTAGTTAATTTTTATAATAGTTAGTTATTTTTTATAAAATTAGTAAACTTAGTTAATTTCAGACGTCTGAAAATAAGTTCCAGACGTCTGAAATGGATTTCGGCCAACACCCTGAGACCATTTCAGACGTCTTAAATGTATTTCAGACGTCTGAAAATGTTCTCGGGCAATTTATAGGCCTGGTATAGACGTCTGAAACTTATTTCAGACATCTGACCTGTTTTGTTATTGTTTCCCAGTGGGCTTTGATATATATATATATATATATATATATACACACACACACACACACACACACACACACACATGCTAATGAAGGGCATACTAAATGCAAATGCTAATGAAGGGCATACTAAATGTTTGTTTCCCATGTTTTTCCAAAGGATCCAAGGTTGCTAATGCAAATGCAAAAGTTTGATGATGATAAAAGGTAAATTTGCAGTGTTATACGTTGTAGAACAAAACTAACCTTTTTCCGACCATATGCAATGCCTAAATTTTTTGCCTGATAATCTGTACAATTCGAGCAAATGAGCAAATTTAGGTGTGAACTATGAGGCAAATTTTACACTTCTCTTTCAAGTAAACGAGCAAAATACAGAAAACGTACTAACCGCCTTGTAAAAGTCCTCAGCATTTCAGAGCACTAGTAACAAGTGGAGACTCCAATGCACCTGAGATCCACAACAATGAATTAATTTCCTAATAAATACACCTTTCGCTAGTTTATTTTGGCATTTACAAGTAAGAAAAGAGATGGGTTAACATTTTCATACACTGAGTGCGGGGTTGGGTTTGAGAGATCCTATACTGTGTTAGCTTTGTATCAAACAAATTTTGGACCAAGACAATACCAAAACCTTTAAACTATCAATCCAAAGGCCATGAGACTGAACCCACTAGACATTATCTACAAATACTTCAATGTAAAATTAAAATAAGTTATGTTTAAATTGAAAAACAGAACAAAACATAACAGAATCATAACGGGAATAGTTGAACAATTGACCAGCATTTTCTGTAGCATAATACACCCCACTTGCTCCATCTTTTGAGCATAATACAAAGAATTAATTCAAGTTTTTAAGGTCTCAATGTTCAAGTTTCATCCATAAATAATAACAAACCTAAAATATATATTAAGAAATCAAATGAAAGTTAATATACCTTGTTACAGCAATAGATCATTTGCTTCACGCTGACAGTGAAAGCCAACAAAACATGCTCACAGGTCCGGCCATCCTCGGAAATACCAGCTTCAAAACTGCCAGTGGCCATCCTCGGAACAACACAGTATTACTTCGAGTTCTATAACAAAAGAACAAGGAGGATGCACACTTTTAGATATCCAAACAGAACAAAAGAACAAGGACTCTATTCTTATACAATACTGATAGGCTGGATATTAAACTGATAGGCTGGATAGGCTGGATATTAATATCCAAACAGAACAAATATCCAAACAGAACAAATATAGAAAAGTCTAAAATGCTTTTGTTCTGTTTGGATATCGTGGCTTGTTTAAAATATCCAAACAGAACAATACTGATAGGCTGGATATTAAACTTATAGATATATAACAAAAGAACAAGGACTCTATTTGTGTTGGCTTGTTTAAAATGCTTTTCTATTTTTGTTCTGTTTGGCAGGTGATGTACAAATAATAAGGATATATTTGTTCTGTTTGGATATTAATATATTTAATACCCTGCATGCAGTCCTTTTAAGAATTAATTTCATATACAAGTTGATACTAATTGCGTATGAAACTAAAGTTAACAGTTAAGTGAAAAGGCTAAAGGGCTTGTCAGGTGTATGATGGCATTCTAAAATTCGAATGGTATGAAAGACCCTACAGAACAAAGAATTGAATACAAGACGTACACTATACAGTTAACTGTGAATGAAAGAGCAATGTGTCAAAGACCTTACTATAATTGAACCTGTACCAATCAATTAATCCACACCTTTAGCCATCGACGATACTTACATATAGATATAGTTACTATGAAATTCAAGGCGACTTACATATAAGCACATTTGTCTATTTTCTGAATATTTAAGGTTATATGAGTAAGAACATTTGAACTATCAATGCCAGAACAAGATAACTCTTACCTTTTCAGTCAAACATCATATTTAGGAGCATTTCCTAATAAATCATCTTCAGAATAGTTCCAGGATAATCATGATTAAAGATGAAAAGCATGGAACTATTCCAGGATGATCAATATATGAAGTTAAGCTAAAACCAAATATGTGATTATTGATATCACATTTAAAGGCAGCAAAATCGTAAACTGAAGATTCAGAATAATGATAATGAAAGGGGTTGATTAGTGAAACAGATTTAGTATTCAAATCAAGAAAAAAACAACCAGTGAAGAACGGATGCTGCTGATTGATCATAAGCACAAAGGACATTGATACTACTGATGTCCAGACACAAATTAGCATATTGCTGCTATAATCTTTGACATATACATATGATGACTTCTTTTCCAACTTCATTCCTGAACATCATCATCATTATAAATAAGCAAAACAAACCCTTTATTTGCTTCAAACGTATAAAAATAAAATATACAAAAATGAACAGAGCATTGCCACAGTTTTAGTGAACTGAGAAGTACAACTTTGTTATGCTTTCTCGTGTAAAGATAACCAAATCAGATCAGGAGCACAAGTTTTCAAAAGCACTAGTTCGCCAGTCTTAAAAAATTGTCATTTGTCCTCGTTGACTAGGCAAAACATTTAGATTCTAAATCTGACTAGGCAAAAATTAGTATTTTGTTCAGTAAACCTACCAAAATTTTTTTATACTGACTCGGGATCTACTAAATTTTGACTAATAAACTTGCATTTGTACTAGAATCAATACAAAACACAAAGATATTTTATATTTACGTCAGAATTCTCCATGGTAACTAATACGAATCACCAATTTGTTTTACAATGAAGAAACTTCACCAGTAACAGCATAAAGCCCAAATTTGATTAAATCAAATTGAAAGCAAAGAACCCCTGCTAATTTTCCTGCATGAACCAAATCCAAATGCAAATCAACACCATTATCCCAAGAAAGAATCATCCTAATCTAAAATTTGTAATTGTAGTTCTTACCTAGTCACTGCCACTTGTCGTCGTAGTAGAAAAGGTCAGTAATTTTGAAAGCGGAGAGATCGGTGAGAGGAAATTGGAACTGAAATTAATTCTGCTGCACCGAAACACGTCGGAACCCAAATCATTGAATTACCACCAAGAACCGATTACTTTAGCGTCATGAAATTCTCAAGGAATCCCCTCATGAAATCGGGAGCGAATAGTTTTTTCAGATCGATGCTTTTAACAAGTTTCGACAGAACTGAAGAATAATAGACAAAATTTTAGGGTTGGGAAGATTATGTGAAGCGGGAAAAATAAAAAGGTAAATAATAGTAAAAGAATGCGGCAATGAATTTTTTAGAGGGAACGAACTTAATAAATTTTGGACATAAAGACTCCAGCGTTTCCATCCGTTGTCTTAGTTTTTTCACTTTGTATTTTTAATTTATTGAAGGTGTACAACAACAATCAGCCCAAAGTGCTGTCTTCTAGTGTTGTGGATAGACACTTTTCTTGTAGTGGTCGAATTTATAAAAATGAATATATTCTAGAAGGGATATTGGAATTGTATTTTGAATTTAAATGTGAAATTGATTCTATGTGTATATATATAGATAACTTTATAAAAATAAAATATTCTAAAATAGTAATTTGATTTCAAATGGACTTTGAAAAGGAAAACTTGTTTATTATAATTTGGAAATTATTTATAAATAATGTTATAAATGTAGTAAAGAAATTGTCATAGGATAATTTAGAGTTTTAAATTCAAACGTGAATTTAAAAGTGAATTAGAAATCTTTTCGAAAAGGAACGATAGATTTTATTTCGGAATTCGAAATATAAACGAACGGAGATAAAATCAATGATGTGTAAGTGGGAATTCGATTATATAGAATTTTATAAATAATTTATTTACATAGGAAATGGGAATTTAATATAGAAATCGAGTTGTAAATATAAATTACAACTGATTTGTGAATTTAAATAAAATAAACAACGATTCTGAATAATCGGAGTTTTCAAGTTAAATTTGGAAAACTAGATTAATTTATATTAAATTGGAGTTGGAATTGATTTAATAAACGTAGAAATTTGCGATGGATGTTTTTTTTTCGTCGATAGTTAAATAACTGACTATCGTAGTTTTGACCATTGTTGTCAATACAGAGAGATCAGTTGAATTTATTATCCGAAAACCACTCCGTATAGGCATAAGCGTTGCGAATTAGATTATTTGAAGATAATTGAAGATAGAGTAAAGTGCAAGGGTTGTTCTGTTTACAGGATAGTGCCTTCGGTTTGTCCAGTCCCAGGACAACTTGTATGGACGAATGTCTCACAGAGTATTCCAAACAGATCACATAAGATGATCTTTTCAAGGTATTACATTTGATGGCGAAGGAATTCGTTTCTCTAGCTTTTTATACCCGTAATATTTTTGGGAAGATCAACTAGTGATTTGACGGGTTTGACGATGTGGCATTTAAAGTGAATGATGACCAGATGCTCTAAAAAGGTAAACGTAGCCTCAAGCTCACAACTCGGAAATGACAAAAATTTGGCAGGCAGCATGGCTAGTTGGGTCGCCCCCAAGTAGGGTATATTATCGCCGATCTAGAGAAAAATTCATTTGTTCTTCTTTCGATTCTGTATCCTACGGATTATGGTTGGACGGCCGACAACCGTGGGTGATAATACATTTTGTCCACTCAAGCCAAATGAGTGACCGGTCATGTGTGGCCGGGTTGCAAGATGTTCTTGTTGAACCCCAGTGTATCCCCTCTAGACTACACTGATCGGGAGGTGGTCCTATACCATGTCATCGTTGGAATCCAATCTCCAATAAGCGCCCTGTTTTTATTTTATTTTATACTATGTATGTTGAGCGTGAGATGCAAGCGTTCTGCTAGATGGTTATTTATTTGATTAGACATTATTATAATATCACCGGATTTTGATATAAAAAATGTTTTGGTTAACGTAAGGTAAAAACCATCCGTATTTATGTGTGGATCGGTCTTACGGTTACCCATTCTTCCAAAAGAATTTTTAAAGTTAAATCAAATGGTTGGAGTTTGATCACACCAGTCCCATGACTGACCTAGAGTTATTTTGTTTGTTTTACCCTAAACTCTTGGGTGCCCAAATTTGTCTGGACAGTCAAGTGTTTCAGGCTTTTACAGATACACTTGAAGCATGAGGCTTCACCGTTAGTTATTTAGAGTTGTTTCCGATGTGATGTATATGTGTTGTACTCTGATATGGTATGTATATACAATACAAATTTGTATTTCAAGTTATGATATATGATATTATATTTTGTTCAGTTCCGTTGTGAGATTCCGATGTTTTCTTTTGTTCTATCCACTATCTATTTCTATTTCTTAACCCTAATGACTCATATTTCTGTGCAATTATGGTTGGATGTGTGTTGTTTTAGTCAACTCAGATGGTATTGATTTGTGGGCCGTTACATTCCATTTATATTATATTTAAATTTAACTTTTGTTCACAATATTTACATAATTTATGTAACTTTAAATTCAAAGATTCAAAGTACAAATTCAAAAGAAATCAATTCTATAAATATCATTCATTTTGCTTTTAAAACCATATTTCAAAATTCTAAGTTACAACAAAATCATTTAACCAATCCGTGTTCGTATATAATTTTCTATCCTATGGCCAAGTGATACTTAAAATTTATTTTTTGGTATTTTGGGAAAGGATATATATCATTTCGATCCAAATCAGGGTCATAGGTACTTATCATTTCAACCTACGTTTTTAACTCATTTCAATGATTAATCCCGGGTTTACTTGATGCCCGTAATATCTAGGGTAAATGGTTATGATTAATTAACATAAACAGATAATTAAACAACAATATATTAAACATACCAATTCAAGACCATCCATCAAATCAGTACATTCAAATAGTTTAATATCCTATAAATTTACTAGTTATCAGATGTCAGGTTTTAAACTAGCGATTAAATGTCAAATTTTAACATAACTTTTGAAATTTAAATTACACTATTAATGCCAGTTAACATAAATATGCAATTTTAACCAAAAAACAACCATTAATACAATCATATCATAACATAATTTTAATTTAACTAACAATTGAATAATTTAGTTAGGTGTGAGTGGGTTTAATCACTCACCTTTGATTTCAAGTATGTTTGAAATCCAAAATAAGCTCCAAAATTAAACAGCCTCAGAATCAGTTCGCGACAGCTTGTTGTCCGAAATTTCGATACGATCTCAACGGATCCAACCGTGTGTCAATCTGAGGTCGCATGACAAAGTTATTAATGTTCGAACAATGGAATTTTAAGCGAATATAAAATAAAACTAAAATGAACCTGGCCCACACAAACTAGGCCATGTCAGCACCCACATACTCCACTCTTCTTCTCCCCCGAATGAAATATGTTGTACACGTTCATGGCAATTAAAATGGTGACTTTGATCCACCTTATCTCTTCCAATCCTCCGCAATGAAATTCAGCACCGTCGGATCTTTCGAACTTCTCTACGAAATATCTACTTTCCCATCACCATAACTTCATGATCGACCACCCCATATAAAATGCGATCGGTACCCTAACGCATGCTGCTTTGAAATTGTGCGACATGAATTTCATTGGTATCCCTTCGAATTTTTCCAACAGGTTCAACAATCCATCACAAACTCAAATACAAAATCGAAATGGCCTAACTCCTCCTTAATTTTGCAAGATATGAAACATTATTCTATAGAATTTACAATAAAAAAATCCGACCCTATGAAACTGGATTGCACCTTCTCGAAACTCGGCTGCAAGTAGATCTCGACTCAAGCAACATAACATAACAAGTTTCATGATTTTAGGATTTATACTGAAATTGTTTTGTTTTTTTTTTCAAAATGTAAAGCCATTGGTTTTCTGGAAAATGGCGACTTGATGTTAGGAATACGCAAATGGGATTTGGGTTGTTTGGTTTGGAATAAATAGATATTTATAGCCAAAGAATCTCAATGTAATATTCACTTCTAATCCAATTCACAAGTTTATCAAATTTATTTTAAATCAAAATAGAATTTAAAATACACTATAAACCAAATTGGTCAATATTATTTTCATATTCGATAAATTAAAATTTTCTATATATATATGTGAATTTTAAAATTAGTTAGTCCATTATATATATTGTTAATTCAATATTAATTTCAAATTTCATTATAAATACTTTACCAAACAATCTCTCTTATATTACTAGATACAAGTTATAATCATATATAATCATTGAAGTTCATTGCTTAATAAACTTGATTAAGTTCATATCATATCGATTTATGAAATGAATCATAAATTTTTGTTTATATTAAATTCAAATTTTGGTTATTTACCAAATTCAATTTGAATTTAAATAAACCAACTTCATTCGATTATTTCAATATTAAATTTTCAACTTTCACTATTTATCAATATAAACTAATTAAAATTTTTGTTTATAATCAACACAAATAAAAATTGTCATAATAGATTGAGTTTAGTTACCTAATAGACTCAATTAAGTTTCCCTCATACAATTTTCAAAATTAAATCAATAAAGTTTAATTATGAATTTATTGATCTAATTTAATTCAAATAATTTAATATTAAATTTCAATTCTCAGAAATTGCAATACAACCAAATTATAACTATCTTTACAATAAATGCTTATAATTTCATTTACAACTAGTTGAAGACGCTCTGTCTTAAAGCCGTTCGAAAGTTAAGTTAAGTCATTGAAACTGGGTTAGCTCATATCGCTTAAGTCATTAAGATCACTTACGAGTTGCTCAAAAAGGGGACCAAGTCGTTTTGAGTCCATTTCGAGAAAGCCAAGGCGCTCTCTCTCAAAGTCGTTCAGTCTCCAAGCCGTTCACGAGATAGAACGTTGGGACCGAGTCATGCCATATAAGTTAGTCTTCCATTATGTCATGTCAGTTAGACCATGTGTGAGTCGAGCCGTTTGCGAACCATGTCGCAGGAACCAAGCCTATTAAAGCCGTTGTTCTCCATGCCGCAACCGACATGAGTCAAGCCGCTGTTCCCCATGCCGCAACCGACATGAGTCAAGTCGCGTACACTATGCCATAACCGACATGAGTCATGCCGCTACCAGCTATTGCCAGGCTGTTGCCAGTTGTCTTTTGCCAAGCTGTTGCCAGCTGTACTCAAGCCGACATGATTCATGTCGCAGGTGCGACATGACTTCTTGCACTACATATTTTCTGCCTTCACCACTCTACAATGACTCCTACAAATACCCCATGACCCCTACATTAATCGGGTCCAAATTCTAAGCTCACGAAGTGCTGCCAAACTTGTTCTTCAATCGTTCTAAGCCAATCCAACTTTCATTAACATTCACCAAACCAAGATTCTCCATCAAATCATCCATGGAATCCATCAAAGTCACTCAAGTGTACAAGCATTGAGGATAATCATCATTCGACCTTGCACTTAGAGAAATCAAGCCATTCCTTTGGAAGATTAAAGCAAATCAAAGAGTTAAAGAGAGATTTACTTGTAGAAAGGGAAAATGTATATGATCAAAGAGTGCATGTACCTTGTAATCTTCATGATAGCAATGAGAAGTGACTCTATAGTGGATGTAGGCTACTTTTAAAGTCGAACCACTCTAAAACTTTGTGTTCTCTACTTTTTACCGTTTATTTTGTGATTGTGGCTCTGTTTTCTTATTTCTAATCTTTTGGTGAAGTGCTTTAAGAGCACCTTTGGTGTTGTGGCCATTTTTTGGTTACAACATTTGGCGCCCACCGTGGGGCCACGTTCGCACTTTTATTCTCTAGGTGCTTTGTGGAGATTGTGTTTGGAGCTCGTTCCTACTATAGATCCTTCAAATCTAAAGTTCGGGCCGATTGACGAACTCTCTTCAAAGTTCAAAACTTTGTCCGAAATTATGGGAAGACCGAAGAAAAATCCAAGTAAAACCGTCGGAGAAATTAACAATGTTGCCAACGAAGCTACGCCACTTACCAACCACTTTGAAATTGGTGAATCCTCTAGGGCCGGAGCTTGTGTAACTAGGGAAGAGTTGGATAAGGCTATCGCTGGATTGACAAGTCAGATGGATATCTCAACAAATGCTATGATGAAGAAGCTAGAAACCATGTTCGCTCTTCAAGCCGCCACATTAAAAAGTACTACTAACGCCACCCTTACCGAAGCTGCTAATTCTTCTGCCTATACTCCAAATCGAAATCAATCTGTTCATGAGATTGATGATTCAGACGTAGTCAATCATGAAGATTCAAAGCCGCATGCTCATAACCATATTGAGAAAGTAACTTCTTATAAAGATACAAGCTTCGCCAAAGGGGCACCACCCCATGGGGGAGGCACGGGCCCTAGATCTGCAGTCGAGATTGCTCGCATAAGCAAAAATCCGGTAAAGGTGACGGCGTCCGCCCCGTGGATCAACGCAATGAGAAAAAGCATCTCGAGGATATGGTCCGACAGACCATGAAAGAGAGTGCTGATCAAAAGGATGACGAAAAAGAGTGGGAGTTCACTCCATCTAAAACTCTGCTCACAGAAAGGATCAAATTCACTATGTTCCCACGAAAATTCAATCCACCTACGATCCAAGCTTACAATGGAACTGGAGATCCTAACTTGTTTCTGTATAAATACGACCAGCACATGGACGGGGCAAGGGCCATCGATGAACTCAAATGTCTATATTTCCCCGTGTACCTAGAAGAAGTAGCCTCGTTATGGTTCACAAAGCTCCCACAGAGATCAATAGATGAATTTTCCTCTTTGGCCAAGAAATTCAGGGAACAATTAAGGTTGCAGTCTACAAAATTCAAAGACGTGATGTCACTGAACGACATGGAGCAAAGACCAGGGGAATCAATCAAAGCTTTCTTGGATCGATTTAACGCTGCAGCTGCGGAAGTGGCGGATCCGAAACCCCGATTATTTCTAATGGCGTGGAAAGGCACTATAATCAAGAAGTCAAAATTCGGGAAGTGGCTGAAAGTGAAAAAGCCAAAGACCTTGGAAAGATTCTACGCAAAGGCCAAGGAATATATCGATATGGAAGATGACCCGTCCTATGCCATGGATATAGCTGAGGGAAGCGAGGCTCCATCAAAGGAAAAGAATAATGTTCCAGGTAATCAAAAAAACTTCGGAGGTCAGAAAAGGAGCAATGATGCTAAGGAAAATCGGAGTAATAAGATGCTCCCTTTTTCAAGAACTCATAATTAACTCCTCTTACGGATACTTTGGAAAATGTGTTTCTTGCTACTAAAGATACCGAAGATTATCCGCAGTTGAGGCCGGTAAAGGTCTATGATTCTAATATAAGTTCGGGAAGGTTCTGTAGCTTCCACAACCAGCCGGGTCATAACACGAACGAGTGTAGGCACTTAAAAAACTTGATTGAGAAATTAATCCGGAAAAACAGACTATAGCAGTTTGTAAGAAATCCACAAAATGCTCCAGCTATTCAGGGGAAAACACTCCTAAAGACTAGTCTGGATCAGGAGAAAGAGCCCTAGCACTTGTTAATCCTCGACCAATTAATACAATCTCAGGAGGTCCTCATCCGCTGGAGGAAGATTGCATGATCTTAAGTAACACGTTTCCAACAAATATCTCGAAGACTTCAGGCGAGGATGTGGTGTTCAAGGATAGGGACTCTGATGGGTTGCTAACGCCAATGGTTGATCCTATGGTTGTCACCATCAGTGTAACACCCCCCGTCCATTAATGTCACTCACAAAGGGAATGCATTAACTTCTATGGAGGTTTTAGGTGAATATAGAATAGTAAAATTACAACAAGACAGGTATAAAATAGTACTTGGAAATTTAAAAACTTTATTTCAATTGCAGCAGAAGTCAAAACATGTTTGATTACATCATAACACCATAATCAAAGTCAAGTACAATATCTATCTTGATAAAACAAGTACATAATCCCATTACATAAATAGCCATTAAAAAGAAAGATAACAAGCTGGACTTTACTTCAGCAGTCCAAGCTTTCCAAGAGATAAGCAATCCAATCAGACTCCACTGGAACTTGGCCAAACCTGAGGACCTGAAGGGAGAAAAAGATGGAAAAGAGGGGGGGGGGTCAGACATAAAGTCTGGCGAGTATGATAATTCTACAATACTATTATCAAAATAACTGGACTAAGGCATAAGCTGGAAAACAAGGAAATGTCTATGAAAGAGCAGATTAAGGACATAGACAATCGCTAAAGGAAACGTTATAGGCGCTCCTAAATACTAAAGGATAAACACTATACTGCACCACACCAGTCACCCTAAAGATTGATCCCACTTAGCTTCACTTAGAAACTTTCTTAATGGCTTTATGTACTCCTAGCTGACTACATAGGTGCCACCTGCCCCTATCTCCACTAGGTGTACCCCACTTTCCATTTTTCGATCGGCTCCCTACTCGTAGATACCCGTGCTGGCCCCACAGTGGGGTGTATCATTCCCCTAAAGTGGCAACCCGATATAACGGAGATGCACGGCTTATACCTACACGATGCAACAACGTCTTACCTACCAGCCCGGGTCCACACACGCATATGAAACCCGTTGGACTTGCGTTGCCACCGCTCCCTGTTTTGGCCTCTTATAGTCAAACCCAGTATGCGTGTCCCGTCCTCGACTTGGGTCGAGCCCACAAAGATACGTTTTGGGATACTGGTTGAAATGGGCCCCCATTATTTCCCACAAGCATTCCACCTAAGCTTGTCCCATTAGTCCATCCACTTAACCCACTTAGTCGTGTTCATTTACATGTGTATTTGGTTAAGTCTAATCGTATTTCAAATGCCTCTAAAGGCAACCACTAGATTCCTCATGCCACCCAAGGCACCTACTTAACCCCCATGTCCCACCTTACATGATTATCTGGCTAAGTATTTCTTAATTCATTAAGGCCATAACCTCATAAAGACCTCTCACATTAGACTGGAATTTATGGCAGCTGGATTTGCCGGGCGGGTCCGGGCAGTCTTATACCATAAAAGAGTTTAACCTCGTGTCTTTACAACTGTTATGCTTCAGTTTGGGCCTAGGACCTCTCACATTGGGCCGACATTTGTGACTACTGGATTTGTCGGGCGGGTCCGGGCAGGTTTACGTCACAAACGGGTCCAACCTCGTGTCCTAAGCATTGATTATTATTAATAATCCACTTTCCCCAATTTTAATAATTCCCTATTTGAATTATTAATTAATTCCAAATTTAGCAATGTCCATAATTGACTCAATTATGGACATCCATTTAAGGCATGCAAAATCATATCAATTGCACCCCAATTTATCAATTTCCTAATATTACCCCTACCCCACGTTTGAACGTTTATTCGCAAAATGTATGCTAGACCCGATTAGTCTAACTCATAGCATAAAAGAAAATATTCACAACAACAACATATATATGTGACTAAATAAATCATAACAAGGGGTGAAACTTGCATACATCCAAAATTACAACTTGCATAAGGTTATACATGTCATGGATCTAAGGGTGTCAACTTATTCATAATTCACATAATATGATTTGATCAAATTTCATAAACTTGTATAGGACATGTGTGAATCAACCTCATTAACAATATGGTTTTATATGGGTACACCTAACTCAATAGGCAAATTCTCAAAAATCAAAATTCATTTAATCATAGATTCATGTATATGGGTACACCTAACTCAATAGGCGAATTCCCATATTCAAGATCCAATTAATTTGTAGATTCATGTATATGGGTACACCTAACTCAATAGGCAAATTCCCATAATCAAGATCTATTATAAAAAAAACATAAACTTTAAACATGATCCAATTCGCATAAATAATAACATCATGATTTTACAACTTGTATGATTCAACACAACATGACATCATTATCATATAACATAAGTATTTCAACATATGTGATAATATGAGATCTACAACATATATAAGATTTACAACATAGCATATCATAATTTGCAACATAGCATGATATGATTTACAACATGGCATAGCATGATTTACAACATGGCATAACATGATTTATAACATAGCATAGCATGATTAATCACATATGACATAGCATAGGATTATTTACAACATAATCACTACAACATAACAACATATATATGATAACATAATAGCATAACAAGAGATCCACAACATAATTTACAAATACATAACAATTCATATCACTTTCTTGTGATCCATTCATAACTTAATCAAATTATTTTATAATAATATTGTGAGATTCATCATACTCACAATTTTAAAGAAGAGAAACAGAAAGAGAGAGAGCTTTTGATTTGATTTGAGTAGATTTAGTTGGTAGATTAGGCCTTCTTCTTCTTTAGTTTGTGACGGCTACGCTGAACTCCATGGCAACGGCATGTCGGTAGCTCTCCAATTTTACAAGTGATTTAGGGTTAGAGTCTACCCACTTATTTATAGATGTTAGGATGCATTTAGGCCATTAGATTTACCCTAGAATAGATTAGAGCCATTAAATTTCGGCCAGCCTTCAAAACACAGCCCGAAAACCCAACCAGATGCACCCATGTCACCTGGGCTCGACCAGGGAGGTCGACTCCCAGGTCGACCCTAGGGTCGACTCCCCAGTCGACCTGGGGGGGGGGGGGGGGGAGGTCGACTCCCCAGTCGACCCCCAGGTCGACCCCCTGGGTCTGGGCGGGAGTTTTCCCGCCTGCCTCCATTTCTGTGTTTTTGAAATCTGTTTTAAAATTTGAATTTTTCGTGAAACTTCTCGAGGCCATATCTCGGTCATACGAACTCCGATTTACAAAATTTCGGACTCTATTTCGCGTATTTTTCCGAGACCAACACAATGGCACAGCCCGTTTCCCAATATTCTTATATTTGAAATTAATTATTCTTTCATTTGTGAATATTAGTATTAACTGATTTACGGGGTGTTACATTCTCCCCTCCTTAAAGGATTTCGACCTCGAAATCTTCAAGTCAAGAAGAATGTTTAACCTAACATCCAATCAACCATCTACTCAATCATCAAACACTGGCATCCACTGTCCTTATAGACTTCTAATGCTTTTATGTTTTAATGCATAGTTTGTGTATATGTCCGTATCTAATGCAAAATCAGGCGGTCCACTGATTCAGTTGACCTCCTTGATGCAGTTCATGATAGTGCCATGCATCCATTATGTATGCAAAAGATCCTAATTGCTTACATACTACTTCTATATGCGTGCACATCCATTCAACCGAATGCAGCATCTCTGTGACGGTGCAACCATTATACATCCATTATACTAAATACATTCATTTATGCAATATGCAATATGTATTGACTGAGCCGATCCAGTGCCTAAAGTGTGTGTATATATGCATCCACGAGCAACCACTAGCAAACACTTGCATCCATCATACATAACATGTCTCAAACACATGTTTCAACCATAGGATTATCCTAACTAAAGGTCAAAGATACTAATGAGAGGACATACTAAAGATAAGATAAGATAAGCTAAGCGATAAAGGAGAAATTAAAAGACATACCCTCAAAAAGAAAAGGGTACAACGAACGCATCTTCTCTTCTGTCTCCCAAGTAACGTTGCTCTCATCATCTCCCCATTGCACTTTAACTAGTCTGACCTCTCGATTTCTCAACTTTTTGATCTCCGACCCAAGAATGCATGTAGGAGCTCGTCTAACTGTTGCATCACGCTCTATTTCCACCTCTTTAAGCAAGCTCGGCTCTACCACCTCCGCGGTCTTGTGCAAACACTTCCTCAAATGTGATACATGGAATACGTCGTGTACTCCACTAAGTTTCTTAGGCAACTCCACCCTATACGCCATCTTCCCAATCCTGTCTTTTATAGGAAACGGCCCTACAAACCTTGGCGCTAATTTCCCAACGGACCCAAAGCGAACAACATTCCGTAACGGAGATACTTTGATAAAAACCATGTCCCCAATGTCAAACTCAAGATCTGTCCTCCTCTTATCAGCATACGATTTATGCCTATCTTGTGCTGCTTTCATCCTCCTTCGAATCAAATCAATCTTCTCCGAGGTTTCCCTAACCATATCGGGCCCAAGTAGGATTTTATCGGTAGATTCCCACCAACATGTAGGCGAACGGCAAGGCCTTCCATAAAGAGCTTCGAAAGGTGCCAAGCCAATACTAGACTGAAAGCTATTATTATATGCGAATTCTACCAACGGAAGGTGCTCTTCCCATGTACCCTCAAAGTCTAGGATACAAAGCCTTAAAAGATCCTCTAGAATACGATTCACCTTCTCGGTCTGGCCGTCCGTCTGAGGATGATATGCGGTGCTCAAACATAGCTGAGTCCCTACCGCCTCTTGTAAACTCTTCCAAAATTCGCTAGTGAAGATGGGATCACGGTCGCTTACTATACTAGAAGGAATACCGTGCAAACGAACTATCTCTTTAATGTATACAGAAGCCAACCACGGAGCAGTCCTCTTACTTTTCACGGGAATAAAATGGGCGCTCTTAGTAAGTCTATCTACTACAACCCAAATCCCCGTATTACCCTTCCTTGATCTTGGTAATCCATCCACAAAATCCATTGAGACGCTTTCCCATTTCCATAGTGGAACTTCCAATGGGTGAAGCAACCCACCGGGTTTCTTTTGTTTCGCTTTTACTCGTTGGCACACCAAGCATCTAGCGACGTACTCGGCCACATCCTTTTTCATACCTGCCCAAAAGAAAACCCGCTTCATATCTTTGTACATCTTGTCTCCGCCGGGATGAATGGTCATCTTTGAGCGATGAGCATCATCAAGAATGGCCTTCCTTAAGTCTTCGTCTTGTGGTACACAAAGTCTATTATCCCTTCGTAACCAACCCTTATCGTCTAGGGTATACCTACGAAGATGGCTAGATGACACCCCTCCTTTGATCTTTTCTACTATCTCAACCAACTGTGGGTCGTCTTGCTGTGCCTCACCAACTCGTCCTAGAAGTGTAGGTCTAACCTCCAAGGATGCTAACAAACCAGGTACTAGGTCAACGGAGGGTCTGAAGTCAAACATGGAGATGAATTCTAAGCTTCGTCGTTCAACAAACAACGGAATCAAGGACAACCTTCTCCTACTTAAGGCATCTGCTACCATGTTACCCTTGCCCGGGGTATATGCTATTTCAAAATCGTAGGAGGCTAAGAATTCCATCCACCGTTGCTGCCTTAAATTCAAATCCTTCTGAGAGAATAAGTATTTTAATGATTTGTGGTCAGTGAACAGTTCGAATTTCTCACCAAGAAGATAGTGACGCCAAGACTTAAGCGCGAAAACAATTGCGGCTAACTCAAGGTCATGCGTAGGGTAATTCTTTTCATGAACCCTCAACTGTCTTCCACCATAGGCTATTACTCTTCCCTCTTGCATGAGGACCGCCCCAAGTCCCGTCCCACAAGCATCAGTATAGACGGTAAACGGTTTGTTCCCGTCTGGCAGCACTAAGACTGGGGCTGAAGTTAAGGCTCTCTTTAAACGTTGGACCGCATCATCACAATCTTCGTCCCACGTAAAAACCAGGTTCTTCTTCGTTAACCGTGTTAATGGGGCTGATATTTTTGCGAAGTCTTTGATAAACTTCCTATAATAGCCAGCCAACCCCAAGAAACTTCTCACTTCGGTTACATTTTTAGGGACCTTCCAATCTTGGATGGCCACCACCTTTGCGGGATCCACTGCTATCCCTTCCTTGGAAACCACGTGCCCTAAGAACCGTACTTCTTTCCTCCAGAAGTGACACTTAGAAAATTTTGCCTTAAGGTTATGCGCTCGAAGGGTTTCCAACACTTCCCTAAGATGTAGGGCATGCTCTTCTTCATTCTTAGAAATGACTAAGATGTCATCCACAAAGACTACCACGAATTTGTTAAGGTACTCCCTAAACACCCTACTCATCAAATCAACAAAATATGCGGGGGCGTTTGTCAAACCAAAGGGCATCACTAGCCATTCATAGAATCCGTCAGGAGTCCTAAAAGCAGTCTTATCTATACTATCCTCAGCCACTCTCAGTTGATGAAAGCCAATGGCTAAGTCCAACTGCGAAAACACTGAGGCGCCAACTAACTGATCAAAGAGATCGTCAATCCTCGGCAGTGGGTGTCGGTTCTTTTTAGTAAGCTTGTTTAGTTCTCTATAGTCCACACAAAGCCTAAGGGACCCATCCGCCTTTGTGGCAAATACTACTGGAGCACCCCACTCCGATATACTATGTCTTATGAACCCCTTCTCAAGTAACTCCTTCACTTGCTTATTGAGTTCCCTCCTTTCACGAGGAGCCATGTGGCGCACTGGCAAAGATACGGGTTTAGCATTATCCACAAGATAAATTCGAAAGTCTATCTCCCGCTTTGGAGGTAAGCCCTTCACCTCCTCAAACACATCCGGATATTCCCGGACCACCTCTACCGATCGCAGATTCTCTACAGACGCGTCAAGCGATTCAAGATAACTCAGCATAACGGAATCTATGGGATTACAAAAGATGTCTAGAGTGTTACCAAGGCGAGTCACAAGCCTAACTACTCTCCTTTCACAATCAAGAATGGCCCCATTTCTAGATAACCAATCCATTCCTAAAATTAGCCCATAGCCCGTGAAGCCCAATACATAAGCATCACATCTAAATTCAACGCTAAGTATAGAGATTTTCAAATCCAAACATATCATGGTCAAATGAGCCGAACCCCCAATTGGATTTGAAACAACCAAGGGATCCTCTACTAAACTGGTGTTCAAGTGCAGTAATTCAACTAATGATGCAGAGATAAACGAATGAGATGCGCCAGAATCGAATAAGGTACGGACAGGATGATCAAACAGAAAAACTAAGCTTTCAACAGAAATTGTTCTACCTCTTTCTTGCAGCGGTGGGGCCACAATAGCCTGAACTTGCCCCCTTGCCTGCCCTGGTGCCATAAGAGTCTGCACCTGTCCTCCCGAGGTAGACCCTGCCCTCTGCCCCTTCTTTGGGCAGTCCTTCACCAAATGTCCCGCATCTCCACAATGAAAACAACCAGTCTTCTTTTTCTTTCTACAATCTTTGCTGAGATGGCCAGGCGTCCCACAATTGAAGCATCTCTTCTTCCCTTTGCCATTATTGTTTTTACCACCCTTCTTATTTTGCTGTTGGGGTTTCTTCTGATCCCCTTTCTTTTCAACTGCCTTATCCTCATGCATAAGTGCCATTTCTACTAGCCTTTCAAAGGTGGCTCCCATAGGGATGTGGGTCATAGCCAACCCTTGCAACGGTTCATTCAAGCCTCTAACGAACCTCAAAGCTTTCTTCTCTGGCGTGTTCACCAACTCCAAGCCAAACCTTGCTAACTGATTAAATTTATTGACATATTCCTTCACTGATAAGCTCCCTTGCTTTAATGACAGGAATTTTTCCATATTTAAATTCTCCTCTGCCCTTGAAAGAAACTTTGCCTCAAACCTTCGTCTGAAATCCACCCATGAATCAACTGGACGTTCCCCGTTAGTGACCTCCCACCAAAACGAGGCCTCTCCCTTCATTAACCAAGCAGCTAAACGGACTTTCCTCCCATCTTCCACTTCAAAGATATCCAACAATTCCTCAGTCTCCTTAAGCCAGTCTCTGGCCTCCACAAACGTCTCAGTCCCTTGAAAAGTTTTTCCTCCCATAGCCTTAAATTCCTTGCACGTCTTTGCAAAAGTGTCAACACGAGGAGGAGGAGGAGGAATGGGTGCAACTGGGGGTGGAGGAACATCTGCTGGGCCTGTAGTGGTGGCCCTAGCCTCCAAATATCTCCTAAACCACCCTGGAACTGTCACACCTTCTGGGAGATTAAGATCTTCAGCCATGCTGAAACGAAAAAGGAAAGATTCAAAATGGAGAATTCGAAAGATAAAGATAAGGATATGGCTATTTGGGATTATGTTTTTCATAAAAACTCTCTCTAAGTAACATGTTTTTTTGAAAGCACTTCTTCCAAAAATACTTTAGAAAAATATTTTTCTAAAAATTTTATCTGTTCATGTAACCTTATGCTCTGATACCACGTGTAACACCCCACGTCCATTAATGTCACTCACAAAGGGAATGCATTAACTTCTATGGAGGTTTTAGGTGAATATAGAACAGTAAAATTACAACAAGACAGATATAAAATAGTACTTGGAAATTTAAAAACTTTATTTCAATTGCAGCAGAAGTCAAAACATGTTTGATTACATCATAACACCATAATCAAAGTCAAGTACAATATCTATCTTGATAAAACAAGTACATAATCCCATTACATAAATAGCCATTAAAAAGAAAGATAACAAGCTGGACTTTACTTCAGCAGTCCAAGCTTTCCAAGAGATAAGCAATCCAATCAGACTCCACTGGAACTTGGCCCAACCTGAGGACCTGAAGGGAGAAAAAGATGGAAAAGAGGGGGGGTCAGACATAAAGTCTGGCGAGTATGATAATTCTACAATACTATTATCAAAATAACTGGACTAAGGCATAAGCTGGAAAACAAGGAAATGTCTATGAAAGAGCAGATTAAGGACATAGACAATCGCTAAAGGAAACGTTATAGGCGCTCCTAAATACTAAAGGATAAACACTATACTGCACCACACCAGTCACCCTAAAGATTGATCCCACTTAGCTTCACTTAGAAACTTTCTTAATGGCTTTATGTACTCCTAGCTGACTACATAGGTGCCGCCTGCCCCTATCTCCACTAGGTGTACCCCACTTTCCATTTTTCGATCGGCTCCCTACTCGTAGATACCCGTGCTGGCCCCACAGTGGGGTGTATCATTCCCCTAAAGTGGCAACCCGATATAACGGAGATGCACGGCTTATACCTACACGATGCAACAACGTCTTACCTACCAGCCCGGGTCCACACACGCATATGAAACCCGTTGGACTTGCGTTGCCACCGCTCCCTGTTTTGGCCTCTTATAGTCAAACCCAGTATGCGTGTCCCGTCCTCGACTTGGGTCGAGCCCACAAAGATACATTTTGGGATACTGGTTGAAATGGGCCCCCATTATTTCCCACAAGCATTCCACCTAAGCTTGTCCCATTAGTCCATCCACTTAACCCACTTAGTCGTGTTCATTTACATGTGTATTTGGTTAAGTCTAATCGTATTTCAAATGCCTCTAAAGGCAACCACTAGATTCCTCATGCCACCCAAGGCACCTACTTAACCCCCATGTCCCACCTTACATGATTATCTGGCTAAGTATTTCTTAATTCATTAAGGCCATAACCTCATAAATACCTCTCACATTAGACTGGCATTTATGGCAGCTGGATTTGCCGGGCGGGTCCGGGCAGTCTTATACCATAAAAGAGTCTAACCTCATGTCTTTACAACTGTTATGCTTTATTTTGGGCCTAGGACCTCTCACATTGGGCCGACATTTGTGACTACTGGATTTGTCGGGCGGGTCCGGGCAGGTTTACGTCACAAACGGGTCCAACCTCGTGTCCTAAGCATTGATTATTATTAATAATCCACTTTCCCCAATTTTAATAATTCCCTATTTGAATTATTAATTAATTCCAAATTTAGCAATGTCCATAATTGACTCAATTATGGACATCCATTTAAGGCATGCAAAATCATATCAATTGCACCCCAATTTATCAATTTCCTAATATTACCCCTACCCCACGTTTGAACGTTTATTCGCAAAATGTATGCTAGACCCGATTAGTCTAACTCATAGCATAAAAGAAAATATTCACAACAACAACATATATATGTGACTAAATAAATCATAACAAGGGGTGAAACTTGCATACATCCAAAATTACAACTTGCATAAGGTTATACATGTCATGGATCTAAGGGTGTCAACTTATTCATAATTCACATAATATGATTTTGATCAAATTTCATAAACTTGTATAGGACATGTGTGAATCAACCTCATTAACAATATGGTTTTATATGGGTACACCTAACTCAATAGGCAAATTCTCAAAAATCAAAATTCATTTAATCATAGATTCATGTATATGGGTACACCTAACTCAATAGGCAAATTCCCATATTCAAGATCCAATTAATTTGTAGATTCATGTATATGGGTACACCTAACTCAATAGGCAAATTCCCATAATCAAGATCTATTATAAAAAAACATAAACTTTAAACATGATCCAATTCACATAAATAATAACATCATGATTTTACAACTTGTATGATTCAACACAACATGACATCATTATCATATAACATAAGTATTTCAACATATGTGATAATATGAGATCTACAACATATATAAGATTTACAACATAGCATATCATAATTTGCAACATAGCATGATATGATTTACAACATGGCATAGCATGATTTACAACATGGCATAACATGATTTATAACATAGCATAGCATGATTAATCACATATGACATAGCATAGGATTATTTACAACATAATCACTACAACATAACAACATATATATGATAACATAATAGCATAACAAGAGATCCACAACATAATTTACAAATACATAACAATTCATATCACTTTCTTGTGATCCATTCATAACTTAATCAAATTATTTTATAATAATATTGTGAGATTCATCATACTCACAATTTTAAAGAAGAGAAATAGAAAGAGAGAGAGCTTTTGATTTGATTTGAGTAGATTTAGTTGGTAGATTAGGCCTTCTTCTTCTTTAGTTTGTGACGGCTACGCTGAACTCCATGGCAACGGCATGTCGGTAGCTCTCCAATTTTACAAGTGATTTAGGGTTAGAGTCTACCCACTTATTTATAGATGTTAGGATGCATTTAGGCCATTAGATTTACCCTAGAATAGATTAGAGCCATTAGATTTCGGCCAGCCTTCAAAACACAGCCCGAAAACCCAACCAGATGCACCCATGTCACCTGGGCTCGACCAGGGAGGTCGACTCCCAGGTCGACCCTAGGGTCGACTCCCCAGTCGACCTGGGGGGGGGGGGGGGGAGGTCGACTCCCCAGTCGACCCCCAGGTCGACCCCCTGGATCTGGGCGGGAGTTTTCCCGCCTGCCTCCATTTCTGTGTTTTTGAAATCTGTTTTAAAATTTGAATTTTTCGTGAAACTTCTCGAGGCCATATCTCGGTCATATGAACTCCGATTTACAAAATTTCAGACTCTATTTCGCGTATTTTTCCGAGACAAACACAATGGCGGAGCCCATTTCCCAATATTCTTATATTTGAAATTAATTATTCTTTCATTTGTGAATATTAGTATTAACTGATTTACGGGGTGTTACAATCGGCATTGGTCTTGCTACAGTAAAAAGGATGTTGGTTGATACTGGAGCATCCATCAATGTTCTTTTCATCAATGCATTATGTAAAATTAACATTCCTATGTCAGATATGCGGGCCTACCCAAATAAAATACACGGATTCACCGGACAACCTACTCAACCAATGGGCGTGATAGATCTCCTTGTTGAGCTTGGCGATGGAGAGAAGAAAGTTGCAATGATGCAGACTTTTGTCATGGTGGACGAAATTTCAGCTTATAATGCATTCCTTGGAAGGCCAGCCTTGACCGCTTTTAAAATCGCACTGGCTCCATGGTGTCTAACCATGAAATTTCTGATCGAAAAGGGGGTTGGTGTGATTAAGGGTGATCTGAAGACGGCTAGGGAATGCTATATGGCAGATTTGGTTGAAGCCAAGAAGAAAGAAATGGGAAAGAATGCAGGGGCTTCCCTCCGCATTCGCGACACTGCCTTATAGCAATTAGGGCGGGGCCCCTGTACTGGTGAACATAGTGAGGCATAAGAAGAGATAGATACTAGGAAGACCAGTACAGGGGAGGACCCCACAGTATCAGCTGAAGCCACAATTTTAATCTTAGTTCATGACGATGATCCAGATAAGGTATTGAAGATAGGCTCTCAACTGGGCCTCAAGCTGTAAAAAGATTTAACTATGTTTTTAAGAGCAAATTTGGATGTTTTTGCTTGGAATCATTCTGATATGTGTGGAATTTCTCCTAATGTAATAGTACATAAATTGAATATTGATCCAAGCATGACTCCAATATAACAAGAAAGGGAACTCAGGGACCTGAAAGGTCTAGAGCACTCAAAGAGGAAGTGGATAGGTTACTTGAGAATGACTTCACATGGGAATCCACTTATCCAAATTGGGTCTCTAATCCGGTACTTGTCAAAAAATCCAACGGCAAATGGCGAGCCTGTATCGATTATTCTAATTTCAATAAAGCATGTCCGAAGGACAGTTTTCCATTCCCCAGGATCGATCAGCTGGTCAATGCAACCATAGGGCATGAGCTTCTATCCTTCATGGACGCTTATTCGGGATACAACCAAATAATGATGCGCAAGCCAAACTAGGAAAACACGAGCTTTATAATAGACCTGGGCCTATACTGTTACAAAGTCATGTCGTTTGGATTAAAGAATGCGGAAGCGACTTACCAGCGGCTTGTGAATGCGATGTTTAAAGCACAAACTGGGAGAACCATAGAAGTATATGTTGATGACATGCTGGTTAAGTCCAAGAAGGAAGAAAACTATTTGGAGAATCTCGCTGAAATGTTCCACATTCTCAGGAAGTACGGGATGAAGTTAAACTCGCTCAAATGTTCGTTCGGAGTCGCGTTTGGGAAATTTCTTGGATTTATGGTCAATGCCCGGGGCATCGAGGCCAATCCCACTCAGATCTTAGCTTTGTGAGAGAAGTGCGCTCTTAAATCAAAGAAAGAACTTCAAAGCCTAAACGGCAAGGTAGCTGCTTTGAGTCAGTTCATTTCAAAGGCGACAGACATGTGTATTCCACTGTTTGATGCATTAAAGAAGGGGAAGAAAGATTTCGAATGGACTCTCGAATACCAAGCAGCTTTCAAGGAGGTAACTAAACACATGGAATCACCACCTATGTTATCAAAGTCCAAAAATGTAGAAAGCTTGTTCCTATATCTGGCAATATCATCTCACGCCTTGAGTGCAACTCTAGTTCGAGAAGACAATAAGGTTCAATGGCCTGTGTATTACATTAGTAAGCGACTTACTGGGGCAGAACTGAATTATCCTAAATTGGAGAAGCTTGCGTACACTTTACTCATCACCTCAAAGAAACTCCGACCATACTTCCAAGCCCACTCTATCAGAGTCCTCACGAATCAACCTCTAAAGCAAGTCTTATTCCGCTCAGAAACTTCAGGAAGATTGTTAAAGTGGAATATTGAACTTAATTAATACAATATCACTTACCATCCTCGAAGAGCAATCAATGGGCAAGATTTAGCTGATTTCATCATAGAATTCACAAATAGAGGGGAAGAGGAGGAAGAACCTATTGAAGCAATTACCAGATGGAAGTTGTTTGTTCATGGAGCTAAGAATGATTATTGTGCTGGGGCAGGGATAGTTCTAGAAAATCCTGGAGGCCAGTCAATATGTTGTTCTCTAAGGTTGGAGTTCCCTGCAACTAACAATGAGGCAAAGTATGAGGCACTAATCGCTGGGCTAAAAATCGCGAAAGAGATAAGATTGAAAGCCTTATAGATCTTCAACGACTCGCAGCTAGTGGTATCTCAGGTTCGAGGAGAGTTCCAAACCAAAGGAGGAAATCTTCCATCTTATCTGTCCAAGGCTAAGGAACTTCTCGATGACCTGGAGTACTACGTGATATCTCATATTGCTAGAGAAGTAAACATGAAAGCAGATTCACTTGCCAAACTTTCTAGTATAGGAGATGCTCAGATGCTGGGGCTAGTTCCTATCAAAGTCCTTTCAAATCCCAACACTGATGATAATGACATAGATTGGATCATGGAAACCGCCATAGAGCCAGACTCATGGATGACTTCGATCCGAAACTATCTCCTCACGGGAGAGCTCTCAGATGCTTCAAATAAACGAAAGAAATTGCTCCAGAAGGCATCTTTATATCTCATCCGGGATGATCGTCTACAGGCGGGGCCTCTCTAAGCCTTTGCTTCAATCATGACTAAACAGGAATCTAGGGCCATCTTAGCAGAACTTCATGAAGGAGAGTGTGGAGGTCACACAGGGGGACAGACATTGGCCAAGAAAATTTTGTAATATGGCTATTTCTGGCCTGATATAAACTTGGACTTCGCAACTTACACCAAGAAGTGTGATCGATGTCAGAGGTTCGCAAATATTCTTAGAGCAACGTCTACAGAATTGACTCAAATGGTCAGTCCGTGGCCATTTGCAGTGTGGGGCATTGATTAAATTGGAGTACTTCCTACAGCAAAGTCCAATTTCAGATATGCTATTGTCGCCGTAGATTACTTCACAAAGTGGGATGAAGCAGAGCCACTAGCCACCATCACTTCTAAAAAGGTGATCAATTTCGACTTGAAGAACATCATATGCAAATTCGGTGTGCCACAGAAGATAATCACTGACAATGGAACACAGTTCGAAAGTGACGAGTTCAAAAGCTTTTGTACCAAATACAATATTCAAAAGAGTTACTCAGCAGTTTCTCGTCAACAGGCCAATGGGTAAGTCATAGCCGTGAATAAAATCATAAAATCAACTATCAAGAAGCGTCTTGAAAAAGCCAAAGGTGGTTGGGTAAACAAGCTTCCACTCGCACTATGGGAATATCGCATGACGCATAAATCTGCGATACGGCATACTCCATTTTCTCTCGCCTTTAGGTCTGAAGCTATGATTTCGGTAGAACTAGAAGTACCTACTTACCTCAGGATTCACTTCAACCAAGCAGAGAATGAGAAGCTGCAACTCGAAGCACTTGAGCTACTTGAGGAAAGGAGAACTGAAGCAGAACTTAGAGTAGTTGCCCACTAAAGGAGCGTTGCTAGGCACTTCAATTCAAAAGTCAGACAGAGAACCTTTGGAGTGGGAGATCTGGTACTAGGGGTGTAAACGGGTAGGACCGGACCGGACGGAGGTGTGTCCAAGCTCTGTCCTATAAGAATTCGGACGGACACAGACTGGACATCATATAGCCTCGGACCGAGACGGACAACGGACTGTCTTGTCCAATATAGCCTTGGATAATGAAAAAACATCGAACATTTTAGATTGGACCGAACACTAGTGTGTCCAAGCTCTGTCCTATAAGAGAATCAGACGGACACGGACCAGACACCTTATAGCTTCGGACCAAGCCGGACAACGGACTGTCCTGTCCGATATACAACCCTATCTGGTACTGAAAAGGATAATGATCGGGACATGAGTTTTTGGACCTAACTGGGAAGGGCCCTTTGTTGTTAGTCAGAAACTCTTGGATAGTAATTTTAAATTGAAGACAACGGACGAAGCAATAATCCCAAGGGCATGGAACAATATTCATCTGCGACACTACTACACTTAACTTTTCATTCATGTTTCTATGAAAGTTGTAAATACTTTCCATGCACTGTAGTTAAACTTTGTGTACATATGAATGAAGAACTGAAGTTGCTTGCCTAAATCTTTTTACGTGCAAACCTTTGTTCAATCATTCAAAATTGGTAAAAAATGATTTTTGATTGTAGGCCATCGAACGATTGCCTCTAACAACCAGAACAAAATTTGGTGACTTCTACAGCAAATCCCTGTAGGGAAAGCTTAAGCAGTGTGTGACATAAACACCATTCACAGCAAATACGAAGGTGTAAAGCACTACCTTGCCCGAAAAAATGAAAGCCACCAAGATTCAGACAGTTAAATGGTGCAACGTCAAATTTAATAACGGGAAAATTGCAAGTTTCACCAAAGGGGCAACTCCTAAAAAGGGAAGCTAACGACCCTAGCCATGTACTATAATAGCTTGTTATGACAAGCATCTGGTAATGGTACTGGCGTTCGCCCCGTGAAACTACGCAATAACCAAGCCCCTCATAATGAAGCTAATTAAAGGCCTCTACGAGGCGCCCGATCAATTTGTTAGGGTCTGCTGATCACAGACTCGGCAATCGGCGGGTTACAACAACCTTTTTGGAGGCACCTGATTAATTCGTTAGTGTCTGTTGATCACAGACCCAACGATTAACAGGCCCCAAAAGACCTCTTCGGGGGTAAAAGACCTCTTCGGGGGCACTCCAATAGATCGTCAGTACCAAGAATTACCTAGTTCGGTTGTGACAAACATTGGGCTTCAAAGACCTCTGTGAAGGCAAAAGACCCTTGCGGGGGCATCCGATTAGACTAGGATCTAATCATCTAGAATCTGATAATCAACGGACTCAGAAGACCTCTTCGGGAGCATCCAACAAATTCGACAAGTGTCTGAATTATTCAGGCACAAAGAATAATGGATTTCGAAGACCTCTCAGAAGGCACCCAATGAAATCACCGACGCTATAATACATTAGCCTAGTGAGTATCTCCTATGTCTGAATTAACTAGTCGGAAGAAGATAAGCATTGGGACAAAAAAATATAAGACCTCTAAAGTAGGAGCACAAAAAAAAATCCTCTTTCATTAAAAGGCATGAGTTTGATCAATTAAGCTAAGAATCCTTCGATCAGGAGCAAACTAGGAAATCCCAAATGTAATGGCAAAAGCAATAGACTTAGCCACTACGGTAGGAATTTTTGGTGTTTTAGCCATAACCAAGTGATTCTAAATATAGTCGATCACCCCTCGCCTATAAAAGTATGTGACGAAATTTGGTATGGGGGCATCACCACCACACTAAGATAAATCAATAATGCTCAAAAAAAAAAAACCATAAGCTCATCACATCTTTACACTGGACAAGAAGGCTTTTTGGTTGTAAGGACTACTCCAATCAACGAAGTTGAATTTCTTGAAATATGCTAAGGAAATCTCAGAGAATTCAACACAGTAGTAAAAACAAAAGGTGGTTACTCACAGAAAAGAAGACTCAAGTCCCGCCTCAGTCAAAACAAAAAGAGTTCAATGAAGTTGACCAAGTAGACACAGCTAGCAATGATCTATGGTATGAAAGCAGTACAACTACAATTGAAAAAACCATTATTTACAAAACGGGCTACAAGATCATTATAGCACTGGGCATTGCAACAACAAAGAACTTATGAAACAAGAGATTTGTAATATAAATGTAAAAATAAAGGTTTGCATGATGCTAATAAGAAAGGTATGATAAAGCTAAGGTAAAAGGGTTAAGTACAACGAGTACAACAAGCAGAGCACAATTTCACCATAGCGACAACACAAGTTAATCACAAGTCAAGTACAAAAGTTTCAGACACAAATGTGCGTAAAGTAATAAGCATAAAGTGATAAGCGAGGGCCGGCACCTGCATATACAACCGATCTAAAAACGTAATACATGAAAGGAAATGACAAAAGGTAAAGCAAGATAGCCATATCCACTATTTCTTCCTTTTTTCGTTCTTTGAATCGCCAGATCTTAGAGATGGTTTACCAACATGAGCGGAGGAGGGAGGAGGTGTACCAACCAGTTGCTTCCCGTCCTTAATACCTGTGCCATTGGCAGGAATCTGTGAAGATATATCAATAATTCCTCATGTCTTCTGAGCGATGCGCTTTCCTCCTTTGCGCTTTGAAAGTGTTGGCTTTCTTCTTCTCCTGTTCCTTAACATTCTTCCTTGGACTCTCCTATGTTTCCGTAGCCTCAGAATCATAACTAGGAATATAGTCAGCATCATCATTCAGGTTGATAAGTGCAGCTATCTGCGTATCTTGTGATCCTGTAGTTGCTACCACATTTAAGGGAGTAGTCGGCAACAAGGTCTAGTTGGTAATAATGGCTTTAGTTGTTGTGGTGTCGCCTACAGCAAGAGAAGGTAGAGGTGAGACTAAAACTAGAGAAAATGAATAATGAGCATGGAAGGCAAGAGATCCGGGTAAACTAAAATGGGAATCTAAGTATGACACAGTGTAATCAATCTCGGTTTTACCTGCAGCTCGAAGATTTTATTGAATATCCCTATTCTCAACCTGATAATTATCACGATTATCATCATCCCCCTCGCCATCTCCGTCATGTTCCTCAGCAATGTCTCCCCCAACAGTATGCTCTTCAGTAGTTACTTCCTTCTCTATGTCAATAGCGCAAGGGTTAATAGGAGGCTCGATGGGAGTTTGGGAGCTAGAAGCCTCAACATTAGCAGGAATGGTAGGGGCACCAACATTGGTTGCGTCTTGAACTTGCTCCCCAGAAGGTCCGGCCCTGTCGCTTATCAATCCTCGTTCTTTCATCAATCGAACCTTCCCCTCTGCTAGAGCTTTGTGGGACTCCTTATCTAAATGATCTTCAATGAGGTCGTCTTCAGTGTGATCTCCATCATCAACCTCAAGTACTCGCTCCCAAACAAGGGCCAAAGTAACTGGAAAGGTATCCTCTAAGTAATGTAAACTCCCTCTGCTCATGACGCTGACAACATAAAATATAAATAGATCAGCATTGGTGTCATCTATAACTTTTTTAAAAGTTTCTTTAGCAACTTACTTATCCTTCTCAAGAGCTTCGAAAGACGATTTCAAAGAAGTGTTAGTTTCGTGGAGTTGGGCAATTTCATCCCGATATTGTTTAGAGACCTCCTACTCTACAGATAATGTGACTTCAGTGTTGAGTTTGGCAGTTTGAGCTTCTTTAACCTGCGTTGCTAACACATTCTCTCTTTGCTTAGCAGCGTCGAGTTATTCTTTAAGCTTCTTGTTCTCAACATCTAGCCCTTCCAATTATGTATTCCTTTTTGTAAGAGACGCAATGGTAGCTTCTCGGGAATCCAGAACCTCCTCCCACTTATCCCTGTCACTCTCCAAATCGGCAATCTTGGCAAGGTTAGCATCATTGCGCCTTTGGAGATCGTCGCCAAACTTGTACCATTGACTCAGTTGTTTCTCGGTATGACTTTTGACGGTACCCATCTGCGTCTCAAGCTGTCTTTTGGTAGTGTCGAATTGTGTAAGCATTTTACTTATTACAATGTCCATCTCCTTAGCTATGTCCTCACTATTAGATGGATTTATGCCACAGTCAAAGAGTAATCCATTCAAATTACAACCCTTGAATCGCCCCTCAAAAGTTGTATTTGCTGGCTCAGGTTCATTGCGAGGCTTCTGAATAATCGTGTGAATTTCAGCAGGAGGACCAGAAGGGCCGGCAGAAGGAATTGATCAGGTTGTAATAGGAAGTTTGTCCAGTCTAGGTTGCTTGTGAGAACCATTCTTCCCCTGATCATCTGTGTCTCGCCTCCTCCGGCGACTCTCTTTATCATGAGGATCATTATATTCATCACCAAGCCAAGAACGTTGGTTCCTTTCCTCCTCATCTTCTTCACGCTTCCGTCGCCTCTGGTCATCAGTCAATTCATGCTCAGATGCTTGCGAAGGCTTGCGGGAAGGTTGCAGGTGCTGAGAATGATAAGATTGCTGAGAATGTTGCGGTTGTCGCAAGTGATAAGGTAGCAAGAGATTCTTCTAATTGTACTTAGTGCTCTTTTTCCTAAAGTCTTGTAAGTGTTGCCCGTGCATTTCTGAACCTGAAATAAGATTAGACAGGTTTTTAGTACTTAAACCAGAAAGTACTAGGGCAAACTATGAAAGTTATGGAGAGATTCAGGAAGCATATGCGTACCAAAAATATTTTCTAAAACGTGCTTGTTAACGAACCAATTTTTATAGCCGATTCTAATTCAATTCCTAGATCCGCGAGCATTTTTCTTGGAAAAGTGATGGGAGCTTCAAGTATGTTAATTCCTGTATTTGTACTCAAGTGGTTGGATAACAGTATCACCTTGGCTAAGATACTTGGCTAAATTAAGATCACCTAGACCCTTAAAAGTATATGTAGAGCTCTCCTCTTGAACATCTAGAACAATGGGATCCTTAGTTACTGGTTCGACATTCGGATCGACTTCCAGGGTAGTCTCACCCTCCCCAATTTGTTCAGTTTCTTGTATTGGATTTTGGTTGGTGCCTTCTTTCTCAGTTTGTTCGGCAGAGATCATGAGGCCTTTTCCCTCTCGCTATTTAAAACCTCCTTCTTCAATGGGAGTCAATTTTGACTTAGGAAGCGACTTTCTGCCTCCGGCAGACTCGAAAACACTTTTTCAGTGAAGATTTATCGATTTGGCCTTGAGCTGCATTATCACCGTCAGAAGTACCAATATCTGATTCGCAAGTTTAGGTTTTGGTGTTGTAGGGGTTCCTTTCAAAGGGAATTTCCTAAAAAAGTGGAGTAATTCGTATTTGCGGAGGGAGTCTTCTTTTATTACATACCGTCTCCATCTATCTAATAAACTAACAGTATGGATAGATTCATAAAGAGGTTTATAAGGAGCACCATCTTTGTCCTTGATAGGGGTTAGATTAACTGAAAAATCGAAAAATAAAGTTCGGTAACTGAAAACCCGTACGGAAATAGATTAGAATTGTTTATAAAAAGAATATTCACTTCCTTCTGTCCAGTTCCTGCGAAAGGTTTCAGGACAACGAACAAAGAAGAATTGAGTTAGGAATCCCGAAACACTATCTAGTAAATCGAGTATGAGTTTCCAATTCCGAGCTCCTTCGACGTGTATGATGGAAGGGGTATCTTTCCTTGTCTTAAATGAGCATAAATAGCGAATCTTCTGGAAAGTAGGCACGCGTTCCTCTTTATCCATAGTAAGAATATAAAGCCATAATAAGACGATATAACTGTTTGGGTGCAGCTGAAAGGGAGTGATTGCTAGGTGATTCAGGATTCGCTCTAAGAAAGAGTTAAATCGAGGAATGGCACCGCTTGCTAGCATGTGTCGATTCACAGCTACATATCCAGCTGGGGGTCTATCCGCGAATACTCTCTCATCTGGCAATATCGCATCTGTGATGGGAATTCCATATTGACCACACAATTGTTCAAATTGATCTTGATTTAAGGAAGTTGAATGCCTTTCCTAATCCTTGGCATTAATTTTACGAAGCTCTGGGAATGGTTGTGGAAGAACTTGACCAGAAGCTGTAGTTGTCATGGTTCCCTCAGTTTGAATGCGAGAGCTTTGCATAGTAGCCATTCTACACAAGTATACTTATTCATAAACATATCACAGGTATATAAGTTATCCTTGAGCAAGGCTTGAAACCCACAATTCGATTGACGCTGATTAGTTGGTTTCAAACGTTACTTTAATTTAAACTAAAGAGTCATATGTAAGCTCGAGCAAAATTTTAATGAGTTACAAATTATTAAATGATATAAGCTTGCAGAAACATGATATCTAATGTAAAAGTTTAAAATTTTGATGTCATATGATCATTTAAACTGCTATCAAATTGGGCAGTCGATAGTAATGTATAAGTCCAAAAATCCACCAATGTTTGTTGTTTTAGGACAAGAAAGCATGAAAGAAATGTTCTCAACTTTCAAGCATTAAGACACAAAGAAAAATATCAAAGGCCGCGACTTAAAATGGTAACACTAAAGTTGAGTGGCATCACAGCTTTAAAATCATGGCGCATCACGGATTTAAAGTCAAGGCGCCCCAGACCCAAGTCGCCCTAAACCCAAGTTGCCCCAGACTCAAGTCGCTCCAAACTCATGTCGCTCAGGACTCAAGCCAATCAAAGTATCAAGTCGCCAGAAATTTTAGGTCGCATAGACATTCCTAAGAACTTCAAGTCAATTCTACGATTTAGGGGTTTCGTGTCGTTTTTATGATTCAAGGACTTAAGTCGTTTTTGCGGCTTGAGGACTTAAGTTATCCGTGTGACTTGGAGGTTTCATATCGTTCCTATGGCTTGCGAACTCAATGTCGTTATTGTGGCTTGAATTTCTAGGTCATGTCGCTTCTGTGACATGAGACTACCATATCATCCTAGTGGCTTGGTCTTATGTCAGTTCTATGGATTGAAGCACAGCAACAACAAATATAAGCACAAATAATGATCAATGTCCAAAGATTATCTTCAAAAATCAAAGTATTTATATTTGGACAAAGCCAGGACAATCAAATTCAGAATGTACAAATACATCAGCGAAGCACATGAGATTTCATGTCTCAGGTGTGACGGCCCGCCCCACACCAACCGACATTTCCTCCCAAGGTGCGCTGTACACATGTCCAGTTAGCACGGGACGGTCGCCAGAAGAAAAAGAAAGAAGAGAATGGGCTAATCAGGAACCTGTAGAATGTCTCAAAGCGCATAAAACAAAATATAATAATAACATACTTGACATAAAACAGGAGAGACAGTGCATAAGCTGAAAACCAGAACTAAGCATCATAGCAGCGGAAATCCAAAATACAGCTTATTACAACTTTCCAAACTGTCTCAAAAAGCAAAAGTAAGATAAATGAGGTACACTACTAATGCCCAAGTAGCGACCACCAACGACACAGGGAGAATATCTATATATCATACGTGGAAGCCTCCTGCTCGCCTCCGAATCAGCTACTCGCGCATCACCAGCTAACCATAACCTGTCTCTAGTCTGCTTGTGTGAGCACCCAGAGTAATAAGAGGAGACATAAAACTCTGGGTCAGACATAAAGCCTGGTATGAGCGATAAGCAACAAAACATAACAATAACAGGTATAATCCAATCATACCTGAACCTGGACCTGCAACCAAAGAGTTAACAATACATACTGTACAACACTCTAAGGTGCCCTTTCAAATGGTGTAAAGATAACGGGGGTGGGGGTGTGTATGTCATAGTGATGTCAAACAATCAAGCATAGCAATCATCCTCACATCCCTCACTCAGTGCGTAAAGCATACGATATCCACTACTTTGGTCACCTAATACTTTGGGCCATGACGGAATCCAATCCCGCGTAACTATCACTACAAGCCCACCATCCATCTCTCAGTGGTGAACCAAAGTTATGAATACCGACAACCCCTTTGCACATGTCCCGCAGCAAAGCCCAACCATGAAGCGAACTCATTGGTTCCCATCTGGATCCTGAGCTCTAACTTCCATTTGGACTACCTTTGCATCTCGGGTTTTTGGTCAATACTGGATCAGTTCGGATTCCTCCTTGCCATCGGTTCGGTTCGGATTGCTTCATCACCTCGGATCGGATCGAGTTCCCCAAGTCGCTCCATGATGCACCGGATCGGGTCGGGTCGTGCTCCATGCTCCAACTCGTGGTATCCACCAGGTGGCAGTTCGGATCATCAACACCTCAACGGGTCGGGCCGGGGTCTCCAAGTCCATCTCCATCCATGGGTTCGGGTCGGAGCTGCTGGCGGAGTCGTGGACCATCTTCGGATCGTGCTCCATGCTCCACGGTTCGGATCATGCAAGCGGATCGGGCGCTCCAGTACGTGGCGCGGTTCGGGTTCGAGCTCCTTCCACCATCAGGTTGTGGTCTCTATAGCCGATCCGATCTGGTTCATATAATGGTGGCCTTCCTTTTTGCCACTCTCTCCTGTGTCAAGCTTCGGTTCGGTTCAGTGATACTTTGCTCAGTCCGCTCCGGTCCGAGCCCATCCACCCGATCCGATCCGAAAGCCTGCACTGTTTTTCTGTAACTTTTCCAGCAAACATTTTACGCCATTCGACGACGTTTTTGACCATTCCAACTATTCTAATCAATCACAAAGCATACCATACAGTCATAGCAACATGTATAATTAACCACAAACACCAAAACAACAATATGATAGGTTAAAATGGATCAAACATAGCCAAAACCCCATATTTTCCCTTGAGCATGTTTGGGTGAAACTTATGATATAATTAGCAAAACTTAACCAAATTATCCCAAATTCACATCAGAGGTCTAAAACAATATTTCAGAATTTATGAGTATTTTTCCAGATTTTTAACATGCACAAATTCGCTAATTATCACTAATTACCCCTTAATCCCCCAAATTCCGGGATTAGCAAAATTAGTCGAAATTAACCCAAATTCATATCAGAGACATAAAATGATGTTTTAGAATTTTAGGAATTTTTCTAGATTTTTCTGAGCCATAATTTCGCTAATCTTCGCTAATTACCATAATTAGCCGTAATTAGTGAAAAACAATGCAAATCACTCACCTTGGCCACAAATAAAATACCAAATCTGAAATGAATCTCTGTTTGGCGTGAATACTGATGTCTAACAGCAGCTCTAACCTTACCTTGGTGCTAATCCTTTTTGATTTGATGTAGTTTTGCTTAATCTTCAATTAGAAAGTGATTAGAGACGATTTGGGATGAAATTAGAAGGTGGAGGCCATTGCTAGAGCTTGAAGGAGGTAAGTGGCGGCTGGAAAAATGAGTCTAAAACCGAAATCCTAACCCTAGCAGCCCTTAAATACCCCAAATCCCGAAATCCCCCATTGGGCCTAGTTGCTAATCACCCGGTTTAGCCCAATTAAACTGTTTTTCACCTTCTAAACCTTGTTTCAGCCATATCTCCCAAACGGTAAGTCCGTTTGGCTAATGTAACCACTCTACGGAAAGAGAAACCATCATTCAAATCCAATGGAAGTGGTTTCAGGTCAAAACTCCTTTCCAATCAAAAGTTATGGACGAAACAAGATCAGCTAGGGGCAAAACGGTCATTTAAAAATCGGCAAAAATCATGAACATGGGAAATGAACCCTATAGTCGTTTCCCAAAGCCACATGACCATACGACTTCGTATAAGAAAGAAAGAAATATTCTACGATCCTCCGATGCGTAGAATGCAGGTTGTTACATTCTCCCCCCCTTAAGAAATTTCGCCCCCGAAATTACCTAACCAAAACACACAAAGGGTCCCGCATGCCTATCAACCATAAAACAACAATCAACATGCAAAACAAGTCTATCCTAGCATGCGGTTTACTAACAAGGGAAGGAACTATCACTACCAAAACCTTACTAGGCAAAGAGTTCTGGATACTTCTTCCTTATATCCTCCTCTGTTTCCCAAATACAGTCTTTTTCATTCTCACCCCAATGGACTTTGACTAGTTTCACTGCCTTCCTTCGAAGCTGCTTCGTATCGTTCCCAACAATACGCATAGGCTTGCGGTTCTCAACCGCCTCGGGTTCAACCTCCATATTGTCCAGCTGATCTGGTGAAATAGCCACATTAGGGTCTTGCACAAACTTCCTTAACTGGGAAACATGAAATACGTTGTGAACTCCCGCCATCTTGTCAGGTAGCTCTACTTCATACGTCAAATTCCCAACTTGCTCGAGAACTGGGAATGGGCCAACAAATCTTGGTGCTAACTTACCTCTCCAACCAATCCGAATCACATTCTCTATGGAGAGATCCTGACGAACACCAAGTCGTTAACGAAGAATTTCAAATCTCTTCGTTTCTTACCGAGATAAGCCTTCTGCCTATCTTTATCCCTTCCCAGTAGTAGATCTGCTCTATTTCTCAATACATCTTGTTACTACTGGGATGTATAGTCAATTTCGAGTGATGATATGCTCTAAGCACTTCACCTCTCAGTTCATCTACGTTGGGTACAACTAGTCCCTTATTCTTTCGAAGCCACCCTTCTCGATCAAATCCTTATTTGATCATTCTCTTTCCATCTATACCCATCTCTACCCTAGAGATGGTTTCCAATAGATTAGGATCGTCCTTCTAACTGGAACCAATCCACTCAATCAAAATCGATCTAATCGTCAAGCTTACTAGTGTTTCTGAATCCAATTCACTCTTGGGCCCGAAATCATATCCTGTGATATACTTTAGTTGCTTCCATCCTAGAAACAAAACCCCTAAACTGGCATGTCTCCTACTCAATGCAACTATTACCGCACCCAAATCCTTTACTACGATTACTCTGCCCCATGGAGTCATGAGGACTCCACTGCACTGATCCATAGCTACTAGTCCTTTGCTATGTCCACTCTGCCCCATGAAGTCATAACAACTCCATTGCACTGGCTCATAGCCTTACTAATTATTTACTATGTCCACTTTGCCCCTCGAGTCATGACGACTCTACTGCACTGGCTCATAGTCCTACTACAATCACTTTGTTCCCCATCGCTGGAACCCTACAGGTGATAGTCTACTCAAGGGAAGAAAAATAGGAACAACATAGCAACCATAACATCCATCAAACAAGTCCTACCTATCACCTGCTAAATTCATAAACACATCGACACCTACATGACTGGTCTAACCAATCCCAATATGTCGATTCTAGCATGTCTGGTCCAACCAACATCACTAACTAATGGAAGCCCAGCCCCCATACATACACCGATGCCTACTTGACTGGTCCAACCAATCCCAGGCTAATGGAAGCCCCGCCTCCCTACTAACTATCGTACGTCCAACGCACGTTTATCCTCCAAGGATAATTAAACTAATGGAAGCCCAGTCTCCAATCGGACTACCGTACGTCCAACGTACGTTTATCCTCTAAGGATAACTAGATCACGTCCAACGGATCCAAGGTAACGGGCGTCCCCAGATACCCCTGCTTTTAGTCCTCCTAAAATACTTGAGTCCAACCCAAGTCTATCCATTATCTTGCTGCCCTCTCGAGTCCAACTCGAGCTGAATCCAATTCCTTGCAGCCTTCTCGAGTCCAACTCGAGTCACTCTATAACTCAGACCCAGTCTTGAGTACCGACAAACTCTAGTCCAACGTGAGTCGTCTCCCTATTCGTTGCATCTCCAAGATCAACGAACACCCATTTTCCTTTACGAATTCAAGTCCACCTTGAATCGCCTTAATCTTCGTTGTATCTCCCACGATCAACGAACACATCCCATTCCTTCAAAATTCTACTATCCAATAGAGAACATCAATATAGGGTCCTAAACAATCCATTACTTTGCATCTTTCTCGAGTCCCACTCGAGCAATCTCATAACCCTATCGAGTCTAACTCTGGGCAGTCTATACCATTGAACAGTCTTATCAAGTTCCATCTGCCCGTCACTCCTCGAGTGAACCAAGATATCATCCAATGAAAAATCACAACAACTATTTACCCCTCACGCAAACCATCCTAGTCGAAATCGACATTCCCCAAGCACAAGCCCCAGAGGCCTAAACCAATATCAGACAAGCACCCAAGGAACATCTCCTCCGAGTTCAGACAATCCACATGAGGTGATACTAGCAAAATAATCTAGCACTGGAGTACTCATTTGCCTCCCAGAGACAACTAGAACTTATTACAACGATAACCTCTTAGCTTCCTTAACTCCAGTTACTATCGCCATCACTAGGTAGGTACCTAATACCACCCTATTATTTTAGAGTAAATCGACTCCCCAAAATAATGCTAAACCCAGTAAAGCCCAAAACAAAGCAATCACAAGGAAACATATATCCATGACTTGATAAGACCACATTACAACAAATCATGCCAAAACTAGTCGAACCACCAATCGGGTTCGTCACAACTAGAGGTCTATCGACTATCTTGGGTTTGTCAAACAATACCCGAGCAAAAACATCTTAAATAGAAAGCATACCTTTTATAACGACACTCTTTCCCTTCTGCGCCGCACTTGGAGCATTCGACGAAGAAGGAACAGCGTTGATTGCATACGCTTTCACAATCTGCTTCTCCCTAGGAGGTTGTGGGCAATCATCCTTGTGATGTCCCGCCTGGCCGCAGTTAAAGCACTTCCTTTCCCCAGGCTTTTCTCGACAATATCTGGCATAATGGCCCTTCTTGCCACAACTAAAGCATTCGCCATCTTTCTTATTTTTCTTATTCTGATCATCCTTGGTCGGGTTCTGCTTCCTCTTGTTCTGAGGATTCTTCTTGCCTTCACCGCCTGCTTGCGGCTTTAGCTCCTCTGCAGATGCCGTAGCAACCTCAGTCTTCGACTTAGGGAAAAGGCTCTCTGACCTTAATGCCTTTCCTATAATAGACTCGAACGTCTCATCGATATGGTTTATAAGTCTTTCCCCCAAGTACCCATCCAAGCCGGTTACGAACTTCTCGTTCTTCTTTTTGACTGTATCGATAAGGGACCATCCATATTTCGATAAAGTGTCGAATTCAGCGATAGACTCCGAGACTGCTCTACCATTCTGCTTAAGCTCCAAGAACTTCTTGAACAGTTCTGATTTATGAGCAGCTGGAATAAACTTATCACAAAAGCGAGTCTTAAACTGATTCCAAGTAACTTGATCTTCTGGAGTAGCTGTTTTAATGGCATTCCACCAATTCATCGCTCGCCCTTGCAGCTGACGAGACGCTAGCCTTCTCTTTATCGCATCCTCAAGGCCCAAGTCGTCGAAGATATGATCACAGCTATCCAACCAATCCTGAACATCTGTGGCCGACTCCGTTCCGTGGAACGGCTTCCCACCAAGGTTAGTGTAATCCTTGCACAACTTGGCGAAATCGACCCTAGGTGCCTGCACTACTGGACCACCACCATTTCCGGGATTGGGAACTGCCCCTTGAACATCTCTAAGCATGTCTCTCATGAGGTCGGTAAACATCGCCCTCATGTCGGCAGCATTCCCATTATTGGCTCCCCTACCAGCACCTCTAGCATATCGGCTCATCGTCAATCTGTAAAAGGGGAAACGATTAACGACCCCATAGTGGTGCTAGTGCAGTACGACTTCATTCTTATACTACCAATAGTATATATATAGCTTTTGAAAATCAAAGTAATCACAAATACGCGCTCTCATATACGTACTATCTCTCCCTAGTGTCTTTCCCTAGGTAAACTACGCAACCTAGAGCTCTGATACCAAGTGTGACGGCCCGCCCCGCACCAACCGACATTTCCTCCCAAGGTGCGCTGTACACATGTCCAGTTAGCACGGGACGGTCACTAGAAGAAAACGAAAGAAGAGAATGGGCTAGTCAGGAACTTGTAGAATGTCTCACAACGCATAGAACAAAATATAATAATAACATACTTGACATAAAACAGGAGAGACAGTGCATAAGCTGAAAACCAGAACTAAGCATCATAGCAGCGGAAATCCAAAATACAACTTATTACAACTTTCCAAACTGTCTCAAAAAGCAAAAGTAAGATAAATGAGGTACACTACTAATGCCCAAGTAGCGACCACCAACGACACAGGGAGAATATCTATATATCATACGTGGAAGCCTCCTGCTCGCCTCCGAATCAGCTACTCGCGCATCACCAGCTAACCATAACCTGTCTCTAGTCTGCTCGTGTGAGCACCCAGAGTAATAAGAGGAGACATAAAACTCTGGGTCAGACATAAAGCCTGGTATGAGCGATAAGCAACAAAACATAACAATAACAGGTATAATCCAATCATATCTGAACCTGGACCTGCAACCAAAGAGTTAACACTACATACTGTACAACACTCTAAGGTGCCCTTTCAAATGGTGTAAAGATAACGGGGGTGGGGGTGTGTATGTCATAGTGATGTCAAACAATCAAGCATAGCAATCATCCTCACATCCCTCACTCAGTGCGTAAAGCATACGATATCCACTACTTTGGTCACCTAATACTTTGGGCCATGACGGAATCCAATCCCGTGTAACTATCACTACAAGCCCACCATCCATCTCTTAGTGGTGAACCAAAGTTATGAATACCGACAACCCCTTTGCACACGTCCCGCAGCAAAGCCCAACCATGAAGCGAACTCATTGGTTCCCATTTGGATCCTGAGCTCTAACTTCCATTTGGACTACCTTTGCATCTCGGGTTTTGGGTCAATACTGGATCGGTTCGGATTCCTCCTTGCCATCGGTTCGGTTCGGATTGCTTCATCACCTCGGATCGGATCGAGTTCCCCAAGTCCTTCCATGATGCACCGGATCGGGTCGGGTCGTGCTCCATGCTCCAACTCGTGGTATCCACCTGGTGGCAGTTCGGATCATCAACACCTCAACGGGTCGGGTCGGGTCGGGGTCTCCAAGTCCATCTCCATCCATGGGTTCGGGTCGGAGCTGCTGGCGGAGTCGTGGACCATCTTCGGATCATGCTCCATGCTCCACGGTTCGGATCGTGCAAGCGGATCGGGTGCTCCAGTACGTGGCGCGGTTCGGGTTCGAGCTCCTTCCACCATCAGGTCGTGGTCTCTATAGCCGATCCGATCAGGTTCATATAATGGTGGCCTTCCTTTTTTCCACTCTCTCCTGTGTCAAGCTTCGGTTCGGTTCGGTGATACTTTGCTCAGTCCGCTCCGGTCCGAGCCCATCCACCCGATCCGATCCGAAAGCCTGCACTGTTTTTCTGTAACTTTTCCAGCAAACATTTTACGCCATTCGACGACGTTTTTGACCATTCCAACTATTCTAATCAATCACAAAGCATACCATACAGTCATAGCAACATGTATAATCAACCACAAACACCAAAACAACAATATGATAGGTTAAAATGGATCAAACATAGCCAAAACCCCATATTTTCCCTTAAGCATGTTTGGGTGAAACTTATGATATGATTAGCAAAACTTAACCAAATTATCCCAAATTCACATCATAGGTCTAAAACAATATTTCAGAATTTATGAGTATTTTTCCAAATTTTTAACATGCACAAATTCGCTAATTATCACTAATTACCCCTTAATCCCCCAAATTCCGGGATTAGCAAAATTAGTCGAAATTAACCCAAATTCATATCAGAGACATAAAATGATGTTTTAGAATTTTAGGAATTTTTCTAGGATTTTCTGAGCCATAATTTCGCTAATCTTCGCTAATAACATAATTAGCCGTAATTAGTGAAAAACAATGCAAATCACTCACCTTGGCCACAAATAAAATACCAAATCTGAAATGAATCTCTGTTTGGCGTGAATACTAATGTCTAACAGCAGCTCTAACCTTGCCTTGGTTCTAATCCTCTTTGATTTGATGTAATTTTGCTTAATCTTCAATTAGAAAGTGATTAGAGACGATTTGGGATGAAATTAGAAGGTGGAGGCCATTGCTAGAGCTTGAAGGAGGTAAGTGGCGACTGGAAAAATGAGTCTAAAACCGAAATCCTAACCCTAGCAGCCCTTAAATACCCCAAATTCCGAAATCCCCCATTGGGCCTAGTTGTTAATCACCCGGTTTAGCCCAATTAAGCTGTTTTTCACCTTCTAAACCTTGTTTCAGCCATATCTCCCAAACGGTAAGTCCGTTTGGCTAATGTAATCACTCTACGGAAAGAGAAACCATCATTCAAATCCAATGGAAGTGGTTTCAGGTCAAAACTTCTTTCCAATCAAAAGTTATGGACGAAACAAGATCAGTTAGGGGCAAAACGGTCATTTAAAAATCGGCAAAAATCATGAACATGGGAAATGAACCCAATAGTCGTTTACCAAAGCCACATGACCATACGACTTAGTATAAGAAATAAATAAATATTCTACGATCCTCCGATGCGTAGAATGCGGGTTGTTACATCAGGCATTCCATCAAACATGTAATATGCATACAATACAAGTCAAAATTTCAGGGAATCTCATATAGTTCAAATCCTTCAATCACTAACATACATGACTCCAAACTCAATCCATTTTCAATTTCCGATAATTACAACCTCAATATTCATTCAATTCAAATGCTAGCAATACAAAATGTGATCCAAACCCAATTTGCAAACGATATATCTCGACCTCAAGATTACAACTGAAAACCGCGAACAATCGCTATTCAAATCATCAAAAATTCCCTATCCCCTAGGTGTTAAAAACAGAAATTTGAAATAAAATAAAAAAGAATTGGCACCTGAAATGATTCGGGGGAGAACTTGATGATCAAACGAATCGATGGTTGGATTTTTTAAGTCTCGATGGCGAGAAGTGGCTCTGGATTCGATAAAACTGATCGCAAGCTGAAGTTCGTTGCTTAATAAACTTGATTAAGTTCATATCGTATCGATTTATGAAATGAATCATAAATTTTTATTTGTATTAAATTCAAATTTTGGTTATTTACCAAATTCAATTTGAATTTAAATAAACCAATTTCATTCGATTATTTCAATATTAATTTTTCAACTTTCACTATTTATCAATATAAACTAATTAAAATTTGTTTGTAATCAATTAAAAAACAATTGTCATAATAGATTGATTTTTGTTACCTAATAGACTTAATTAAGTTTCTTTCATACAATTTTCAAAATTGAATCAATAAAGATTAATTATAAATTTATTGATTTAATTTAATTCAAATAGTTTAATATTAAATTTCAATTCTCAGAAATTGCAATACAACCAAATTATAACTATCTTTACAATAAATGCGTATAATTTCATTTACAACTAGTTGAAGACGTTCTGTCTTCATGCGGTTCGCAAGTTAAGTCAAGTCGTCGGAACTTGGTTAGGTCATACCGCAACTCGTTAAGTCATTAAAATCACTTATGAGTTGCTCAGAAAGGGGACCAAGTCGTTCTGAGTCCATGTCGAGAAGGCGCTCTCTCTCAAAGCGTTCAGCCTCCAAGCCATTCACGGGATAGAACGTTGGGACCGAGTCATGCCGTATCAGTCAGGCTTCCATTATGTCATGTCGGTTAGACCGTGTGTGAGTCAAGCCGTTTCTGAACCATGACACAGGAACCAAACCTATTAAAGTCACTGTTCTCTATGCCGCAACCGACATGAGTCAAGATGTTGTTCTCCATTCCGCAATCGATATGAGTCAAGACGCGTATACTGTTTACACCAAAAATGGTCTAAACACCCAAGGTACTAAACTGTACTTCACTAATTCGGTAAGAAATAAATGGAACCGTGTTTAATCAGCAATAAAAAGTGAAAAATGCGAGAAAAGTAAAGTAGAGACGAGATTTAGAGTGGTTCAGCCGCTAATGAGGCCTACGTCCACTATGAAGGTGATTTCCTATCTTGTTATGAGAATTACAAAGTACATCAACTCTCTCTTTTCATACATCTCTGTATCCACTCAATATACCCTCGTTTATATATTTCAATCTAAGGAATTATACAAGAGAATAGTAGAATTTGAGGAGAAGAAGGATGGGTGAATGATTGAGAATAAGGATTACTTCGTTTTCCTTCATCATAAGATTGTACTTGACGCTATGGTCGAATCTGTGGCTGAGGAAGAAGTTCGGCAGCACTCTATGGTTTTTTTAGAAATCCCCCACTTTATGTAGGTAGCCATAGTGTATTTATAGGTGGACTCCCCTTGGTGAATGATCTGGAATCCATTTATCCAGGCTGTGGATCGTTCATTCTGTTAATTATGACCATGCCACTGGCTAGCTGTAGCCAGCTGTTCGTGGCTATATCCAGGTATCATGTGCGGAGGACTCGTCAGAACGAGTATCTTGAATAGCTGAGCGGGTTCATGTAAGCGAGTGTCCTGTGAGCGCTTTGGGAGATTTTATAGGAGCGGAATGTGGGTCTGGAGTTGATTCTCCTTTGTTCCTTGCGCGACTGTCCTTCCCGGTCCGAGGGCGCTCGTCTTCTTGCTGCCTTTGTATGGCGCCGTTTGGCTTCACGGCTATGTTATGAGGTCGCTCCCGCTTATGTTGAATGGGAAACTTGCCTGATGGCGAAACGAAGGAACAAGTCGGTTATAATTCCTTAACGCGGTTATATTTGATTTGGTGAGCGAGTGACAGTGTTATGACCGACTAGGGCTGCGACTCTAAGATGTACATGCGCTTTTTCCAAAGACTGGTGTATGACCGATTAGTAGGCTTCCAGTATGGGTATCGAGCAATAGGTGTTGTCATCTATGAGCAGTCGTTCAAGCATATATGTGACTGGACTTCTGTCCTGATATGCACGACCGAACTTTGATGTTAGATCGAGCGCTCTTGTTGGGTGAAACGATTTCGCGGGACATTCGATCCTTTCCTTTATTGAGTCGCATTCCTTATAATTATTTTGTGCCATCATCTTTGGTCATGATGGCGGACCTGACTTGTCTTGGGTTTGACATTTGGATCTTGTTTTGTGACGTTGCACTCCATCCATTGTGAGCCATTTAAGTGCTTCGGATAACCTTTCGCACGACTGGCCCTGATACTCTCCATTCAATGTGCATATGGATTTTTTAGGGATTAACATACACCATGCCGTAACCGACATGAGTCACGCCACTACCATCTATTGCCAGGCTGTTGCCAGTTGTCTTTTGCCAAGCTGTTTCCAACTATACTCAAGTCGACATGACTTCCTGCACTACATATTTTCAGCCTTCACCACTCTACGACGACTCCTATAAATACCCCATGACCCCTACATTTATGGGAACCGAATTCTAAGCTCATGAAGTGCTGCCAAACTTGTTCTTCAATTATTCTAAGCCAATCCAACTTTAATTAACATTCTCCAAACAAAGATTCTCCATCAAATCATCTATGGAATCCCCCAAAATCACTCAAGTGTTCAAGCATTGAGGATAATCCTCATTCAACCTTGCACTTAGAGAAATCAAGCCATTCCTTTGGAAGATTAAAGCAAATCAAAGAGTGAAAGAGAGATTTACTTGTAGAAAGGGAAAACGTATATGATCAAAGAGTGCATGTACCTTGTAATCTTCATGATAGCAATGAGAAGTGACTCTATAGTGGGTGTAGGCTACTTTTAAAGCCGAACCACTCTAAAACTTTGTGTTCTCTAAATTTTACTGTTTATTTTGTGTTTGTGGCTCCGTTTTTTCATTTCTAACCTTTTGGTGGAGTGCTTTAAGAGAACCTTTGGTGTTGTGGCCATTTTTTGGTTACAACAATTTCAATATTAATTTTTCAACTTTCACTATTTATCAATATAAACTAATTGAATTTTTTTTTGGCAATGCCGATGGGGTTAAATGGACCCCGACCACTTTTTATTAATGCACTCGGAATAGAAGGTAGTACAACAAAAACAAGAAAACATAGAAACATAGTGCATTAATCACTCGAAGACAAGAAGAAAACACTTATGTATAGGAAACAAAAATCATCTTGAAAGCCTAAGCGAAATTCCCGGATCAAAAGTAAAATTGAGAAGATTCAGCCCACTACGAATGTCTGACTTAATTCCTTTCCTTAACTGTTCTTCACTTTTCGAAAGCAACACAAAGAATACCCTGGTGTTTCTTTCTCTCCAAATTGCAGACGTGTATTTTTTGAGTACATAATTTGATAGTCTTCCATCATTACTCTTCTTGCTTGTATGTTTATCCAGCTTCATCCATTCATAGTCACTATCTCTTTTGGCTTCTTCTCTACCTATTGTCCGCATTAGTTCATACCATATAGGGAAGCAAGAAAAACATTCAAAGAACAAATGCTTCACCGATTCCGTATCTGCTTTGAACATCACACACGTTAGATCAACCTGCATACCAGAATCTGACAGTCTATCACGTGTTAGAAGAGCTCAATTCCTTATTTTCCACAGCAACAGATTTTCTTTAGCATTATTATCTGCACACCAAATTCTTCTATACCACTAACATGTGGCAGGATTTCTAAACCCGCATAGTTTACCGTACATCAACTGTGTACTGGAAGTTTTTCCTTTATCACCCCATGCTGTGCGCGGTCCATCACAGCTTCCTATTGTAATACTTCTTGCCTTCCTCCACATTTGGTTAACCTTTGGCACAACAGTAAGAGGTAGCCGTAGTGCACTATTGTCTATATATGCACCTACTTTTGCATTATTATTCAGACCAGCTGATGCAATTTCTAGGAAAGTTAGTTCTTTACTAAGTATCCTACCCTTGTCCAACCACGGGTCATGCCAAAGTTTCACCGAAGAAGTAGGATTAACAATGTATTTAAAGTGAGGCAACATAAGTTGTCTAAGTTTAAACATAAATCTCCAGGTCCAGCTTAAGTTTTGCGGTTGATTCATCATCCAAAAATTATTATGTTTCACGACGTGCTCCTTGACCACCGAACCCAAACAGTATCATTATCATTAAGAAAAGAATCGAGGTGTTTAATGAAAGCAGTTTTGTTCCAGTTTACCATGTTTACTATAACAATACCACCTTTAGATCTCGGCCTCTCTAAATTCTTGAAAGCAGTAGGCGCAATGTACCTACCACTAGTAGTCCCTTTCCATAGAAAACGCATAAGCGCAGTCCTAACCATTTTGATCAGTTTTGGCGGTAGAACAAAAATGCGTGCCCAGTATTCTTGGATTGCGAAGATCACGAAGTTAATAAGCATCAATCTTCCTGCCTGACTTAGCATCCTACTAGTCCAGAAATTGATTCTAGCAGTAATTCTGGAGAATAATGGCATGCACTGATTAGAGGTGATCTTAGCAGTGGCAAGAGGAAGTCCAAGATAGGAAGTAGTGTCTTGATTACAAGAGAGACCAATAATAGCACTCAGATGATGGGCTCGATTTACGGATATTCCCTCCAATTTCATTCAGATTTCGCAATGTTTATCTTCAGTCCAGTCATAGCATGGAAGTTCGACAACGTCTCAAAAATAGAATTAACCGTAATGTCATCAGGGGTGCAAAAAATAACCAGATCGTCGGCATACATTAGGGAAGCTATTTTCGGATCTTTGCACTTAGGATGAAGAGAAAAGGACCTTCTTCATTTTTTCTACTCAGCATGCATGTGAGCATTTCCATTATCAAAATAAAGAGGTAAGCAGATAGGAGGTCACCTTGACAAATTCCTTGCAAGCTACCAAAATGCCCTACCGCAGCACCATTTAGGACGATAGAAATTTTTGCAGTAGAGATGCACCCTATATCCAACGAGTTAATTGATGAGGAAAGTTAAGATACCCCATAATTCTGACAATTGAATCCTATTGTAACAAATCAAACACTTTCATGATATCAAGTTTAAACATAGCATGCGGGGAGACATTTCTTTTAGAGTAACCATTAAGAAGCTCATGTGTTAAAAGAACGTTATCCAAAATATTCCTTTCTGGAAGAAAAGCCGCTTGGTTTTTCGAGATAATATTAGGAAGAACAGCTTTAAGCCTAGACGCAAAAACTTTGGAGATGCACTTGTATATCGTGTTACAGCAAGAGATTGGCCTGAAGTCGACCACTTTGCCAAATATTAAGATTACTTTATCGTCGCTGATTGGTATTGTCTTTTCCTATGAGCGAGATGCTCGATGTATCTTTTTGATTACTGTGTGAATAGCTGAATTTCGAGATGCCAGCTGGGACTTGATGAGACGCTTTTGCGTAGTCAAGCACTAAGCTGACATGGCGATAATTCTCTGGATGAATGCCTTTTAGTCTTCCTTATTAACCTTTGACCTGATTCATGTCACTTTTATATATTTCGAAAAATTCTCCGGTCACAGCCGCGCTCCCTCGAGAGTTTAATGAGGTAATTTATGTTTGACATTTCTGCCTTGATTTTCCTTTGAAAGGTTCTGGCTTTCTCATTCCATCACTTTGCCTTTTATTTGTAGTAGCATCTGTCTATCTTGAGCAATATTCTCCGAGGTGCCATGATTTTTCTGGGTAAGACTTTTGTAAAGCGTGGATACCGTTTCTGTACTTATCTTTGAAGAACATGAACCATCCGGTGGTTTTCTTTGGAACATCGATGCTTGGTATTTGTTCATAAATTGTTTGGTGAAATGCCCCAGGCTTCTTTAGTTGAAATGTTTTGTGTCTATGCTTGAACTTGACTAGGTTGTTCCCCTTTCCATGGTTGTTGTTTGTGTCCATACTAATCCTTTTTGAAGAAGGTCGCCCGAGGATGGAATTTCTCATGTCTAAGAAGCTTAGAAAGAAATCGGGGAGGAGGGCTGGTAGCAAAAAGTCTCCCCGAGGTAAGGAGATCTCGAGTGTGAATGGTACTCACAGTCATTGTTTGCTGAATGGACTCTCTGACTCAGATATTCAGACCGCTGTTAGTCGCATGGTCTCTTCATCCATCACGTTAGATCCTGCAGCCGTACAGGAGCCTCTTCCTGTTCCCAACCCTTGACGTCCTGAACTTGCCGAGGACTTTGTTGCTCAATGTCCAGCTAGCTCGCGTTCTGGTGTGTACATAGACCCATTTCACAGATGGATTATCGCAGGGAAGATGGATGCCATGAAGGACAACATATTGGCCGAATTCAATCAGTTGGAACCACACCCACATCTGGTTGAAGGCCTTATCACAACAGTCAGAGACTATATTGTGGAGCAAATGGGCGACTGGCACTCCTTGGTCGAAGATCTTCAGCAGTCAAATAGAGAGAATCTTGAGCGACTTCATGTTTTGGAAGAATACAGGCACAAACTTGTCGAGGCCCTGGAGTCTAGGGAGAGAATCATTTCTTACCTCATCTAAGTATTGCGGCATGCCAACGCTTCACCTGTTCAGTTACTTTGGTTTTGATTTTGAATAGTACTTTTTAGTCTGGCTTGTGTATGTGGGAGCCATCCTCGCTTATTCTCGTACGCTTTAATTTGTGACTTTTAAGGTTTGTTTACGCGCGGGTGCGTCGCACGCTGCACCTTTGTTTTCTGATTTACACATTCATCCGGGCGCTTTATTAGTCGTTCGGTTGCGCCCGATTTTCTATTGTTATTATTATGGTTAGAATTTAGTTATCCTTTAAGGTTTCTCGCTTATCGAAGGCTGTTATGCAGTTGTATTATTATAAGTGCGTTTGGTATATTTTATTTATTAGTATTCAACCCCGCGCCTGACTGACTGGTAATCCGAGCCCTTCGGATGCTGGTTTTGAATACGTGCCCCCGGGGAGGTCTTGGGTTAAAGATTTTCGATCCATTTTAGGCCCTATTTGATTGTTTTAGTTATTCAAATAGGTTCTAGAATGGATACCCCCATACGGCTAGGATTTCTAATACCCCCTTTCGGCTAGGATTTCTGCTATTGTAATCCATCCTTGGCTTTGTTTGACTTGGTTAACAACAAAGAACAAGGATGGACATCTCCTTTTGGTCGGGTTTCTGTATTTTGTGCTGGTCCTTCCAGCATGTTTAATCCTTCCCCATTTCATGCGTCATCCCGAGGAGCGGACACTAAATTTATCTCATTGAGCCTTGACTCAAAAGAGATAAACTTTGTGCCCTTCGCCTAACAAGGCGCCCCCCGCGATTGGCATTTTTTTTTTGCTTCGAGACATGTCGGTTTTTCCGACTTTTTGCCTTACCTTAGGACACAGACATTGGTTTACCTCATTGAGTTTTTTCCTCAAGTTGGAAAACTTGTGTACAACACCTAGGAAGGTCACCTAAGAAGATGCTTCTTCGGTGGGCTTAGCAATTTTAACCATGGGACTTTTTCTGTGGGACCCTTTTTTTGCTTCCTCTTCAGTATTGGCTCTTAGGAGATGGACATCAGTCCTTGCTGCCGAATTTAACTCCGGTTTTAAGGAGTTAGTGTCCTGTACCTGAAAGAACACTTCTTTTGGGATTAGAAATTTTATCCGAGGGACATATTTGGTGATATTTCTGTATTTTCAATGAGGTCTGGCGGTAGTCCTTTGAATGAGTTGCCAAGCATTCAGCATACTCCATAATGAGAGGTGCATTCCTTCGTCTTGCTGCTTGTATCAAAGCAGCTCGTTCCTTCTGAGGCGATGAGTCTATTCCTCCCATTTGATCTTGCTTGATGTTTGCGATTCCCAAACTGCTTCGTTTGGTGTGTGACTTGGGATGTTTCGTTACAGCCCCGCTGTGTATGGCGGATTGCTTTTGTTATACCTACATTCCAAGAGATTATTCTCCTTTTAGCACGTACCAATAAGTATGTTATTCAAGTAGGCACATAATTAATTTCTGATGCACACAGTTTTTTGTAAGTAAACCATTGCTTAACACGGACATAGTAACTAATAAGCAAGTTAAAAAAGTTTTAACAACAAGATAAAATCAGGGGAATAAGGAAAAGTAATGAGAGCTTCAGTTTAATGGTCCATTATTGAGATATTAGCAGTTGGTCCCTATGATGAGCGTCCTCCTTGGATTGGTTTGAGCCCTTTCCTTCTTAAGGTGTATTTCCCCTTGTTTGGGAAGAGTCGGGATAATTCTTATGGTTTTGTACATACTGTTGCAACCGGTCCTTCCTGATCAACCCCTCGATTACTGACTTCAAATGTCTGCATTCATCGGTATCGTGTCCTGGCTGTTTGTGGAACTGCCAAAATTTTCCTGACTTCATGGCGGCACTTTTGACGTGTCTTTGTTTCAAAACCGGATATCTCTCGGTGCCCTTAGTTGCCATGAAGATGTTTCCACAGAATCATTAAGGGAAGTGAATTTGGAGTTCTTGAAAAAGCGTAGCTTCTTTCTTGCTCGACCATCTTCTTCTTCGTTCTCCGTTTTTGATTATCCGGGTTGCTTTGCACCTTTCCATTCTTTTCTGTCTGTGCATTTTTTCCTTTAGTACTTGCATATTTTTTGGCTTTGTTAAGTAACCTTTCGAGTGTACTTGGTTTCTTTTTCTTGATCCATCATTCTAACTTGATTTTCTTACATATGCTCCCTTAAGAGCCATTAAGATCAGTCCGGGTTCGAGATCCTTGACTTTTGCCAATGCCATATCAAAGCGATTGAGAAAAACTTTGATGGGCTCCCCTGGTCTTTATCGTAGTCTGCTTAGCTCCGTAGCATCTCGAGTTTCGAACGCCTGGGATCTAAACTGCTCATTGAATAGCCTAGCCAAGGTCACGAAATCATCCACAGACTATGGTGGCAGCTTTGTGAATCAATGATAAGCCACTCCTTCTAGATAAGTTGGGAAATATAAGCATTTGATTTCGTCAGTAGCGCATGCTCCATTCATGTACTGCTCATATTTACACAGAAATACATTAGGATCGCTTGTCCCATCGTAGGGCTGCAATGATGGTGGCTCGAATCTTTGTTGGTATACAGTTTTCTTAATCCTCTCGGTAAGTGGGGTTTTAGATGGGAAGTATTTCCATTCTCTCTGGTCATCCTTCCTCTTTAGGCTTTCCTCCACAATTGCTTGCGCGATTTCCAAGATGTACATTCGGTCGTTGGTTGGATGCATGGGTTGACCACCTTTTTCATTATCAACCCTCGATCTAGACGTGTCTTCATGGACCGGGAATAAGGAATTTGGATATCCTTTCAGCAGGGACGTCCTGACGACAGCAGGACTGTTTTCCCGCTCCGCGACCGCATCACCAGAGCAATCGCGCACGGGTGCTTTGCCCCTTTTATAGTTTGGATTGGTGCGACGTGCAACTCTCGGTGTGGAATCCTGCTGTCTTGGGTTTAAAGCGGGGAGCTCTGTTTCCGACTCGCGATTCATTCGAGTCAGCGAGGAACAAGTGGCGCTTAGAGCGGCTTTTGCGGTAGCGGCTTGAATGGTGAGTATCGATTCAAGCTTCTTCATCATTGCGTTGCTTGCAATAGTTATGTGACTCGTTAATCCTGTCATCGCCTCCTACAATTTTTCCCTGGTTATAGTTTCATTAATTTCTGGCTGTTCCCCTTCCTCGGAGTCGCTATCTAGCAGTGTGACGATGTTGATGCCGTTGTTGGGGTTGTTGGCTTCATCGGTGATTCTCCTCAATGTGCTCATGATTGTAACCACAGTGCCTCCCAGAAAATCTCGTCAGATCTAAAACGAAAAAAGCAAAACACGGCCCCACGGTGGGCGCCAAAATGTTTACACCAAAAATGGTCTAAACACCCAAGGTACTAAACTATACTTCACCAATTCGGTAAGAAATAAATGGAATCGTGTTTAATCAGCAATAAAAAAGTGCAAAAATGCGAGAAAAGTAAAGTAGAGACGAGATTTAGAGTGGTTCAGCCGTTAACGAGGTGTACGTCCACTATGAAGGTGATTTCCTGTCTTGTAATGAGAATTACAAAGTACATCAACTCTCTCTTTTCATACATCTCTGTATCCACTCAATATACCCTCATTTATATATTTCAATCTAAGGAATTATACAAGAGAATAGTAAAATTTGAGGAGAAGAAGGATGGGTGAATGATTGAGAAGAAGGATGCCTTCGTTTTCCTTCATCGTAAGATTGCACTTGACGCCATGGCCGAATCTGTGGCTGAGGATGAAGTTCGGCAGCACTCCGTGGTTTTTTTAGAAATCCCCCACTTTATGTTGGTAGCCATGGTGTATTCATAGGTGGACTCCCCTTGGTGAATGATCTGGAATCGGTTTATCCAGGTTGTGGATCGTTCATTCTGTTAATTACGACCATGCCACTGGCTAGCTATAGCCAGCTGTCCGTGGCTATATCCAGGTATCATGTGCGGACGACTCGTCAGAACGAGTATCTTGAATAGTTGAGCGGGTTCATGTAAGCGAGCGTCCTGTGAGCGTTTTGGGAGATTTTGTAGGAGCGGAATGTGGGTCTGGAGTTGATTCTCCTTTGTCCCTTGCGCGACCGTCCTTCCCGGTCCGAGGGCGCTCGTCTTCTCGCTGCCTTTGTATGGCGCCTTTTGGCTTCACGGCTATGTTATGAGGTCGCTCCCGCTTATGTTGAATGGTCAACTTGCTTGATGGCGAAACGAAGGAACAAGTCGGCTATAATTCCTTAACGCGGTTATATTTGATTTGGTGAGCGAGTGACAATGTTATGACCGACTAGGGCTGCGACTCTAAGATGTACATGCGCTTTTTCCAAAGACTGGTGTATGACCGATTAGTAGGCTTCCGGTCTGGGTATCGAGCGATAGGTGTTGTCATCTATGAGCAGTCGTTCAGACATATATGTGACCTAGACTTCTGTCCTGATATGCGCGACCGAACTTTGATGTTAGATCGAGCGCTCCTGTTGGGTGAAATGATTTCGCGGGACATTCAATCCTTTCTTTTATTGAGTCGCATTCCTTATAACTATTTCGTGCCATCATCTTTGGTCATGATGGCGGACCTGACTTATCTTAGGTTTGACATTTGGATCTTGTTTTGTGCAGTTGCACTCCATCCATTGTGAGCCATTTAAGTGCTTCGGATAACCTTTCGCACGACCGACCCTGATACTCTCCATTCAATGTCCATATGGATTTTTTAGGGATTAACATACACCATGCCGTAACCGACACGAGTCACGCCACTACCATCTATTGCCAGGTTGTTGCCAGTTGTCTTTTGCCAAGCTGTTTCCAACTGTACTCAAGTCGACATGACTTCCTGCACTACATATTTTCAGCCTTCACCACTCTACGACGACTCCTATAAATACCCCATGACCCCTACATTTATGGGGACCGAATTCTAAGCTCATGAAGTGCTGCCAAACTTGTTCTTCAATCATTCTAAGCCAATCCAACTTTAATTAACATTCTCCAAACAAAGATTCTCCATCAAATCATCTATGGAATCCCCCAAAATCACTCAAGTGTTCAAGCATTGAGGATAATCCTCATTCAACCTTGCACTTAGAGAAATCAAGCCATTCCTTTGGAAGATTAAAGCAAATCAAAGAGTGAAAGAGAGATTTACTTGTAGAAAGGGAAAACGTATATGATCAAAGAGTGCATGTACCTTGTAATCTTCATGATAGCAATGAGAAGTGACTCTATAGTGGGTGTAGGCTACTTTTAAAGCCGAACCACTCTAAAACTTCGTGTTCTCTAAATTTTACTGTTTATTTTGTGTTTGTGGCTCCGTTTTTTCATTTCTAACCTTTTGGTGGAGTGCTTTAAGAGAACCTTTGGTGTTGTGGCCATTTTTTGGTTACAACAATTTCAATATTAATTTTTCAACTTTCACTATTTATCAATATAAAATAATTGAATTTTTTTTGGCAATGCCGACGGGGTTAAATGGACCCCGACCACTTTTTATTAATGCACTCGGAATAGAAGGTAGTACAACAAAAACAAGAAAACATAGAAACAAAGTGCATTAATCACTCGAAGACAAGAAGAAAACACTTACGTATAGGAAACAAAAATCATCTTGAAAGCCTTAGCTAAATTCCCGGATCAAAAGTAAAGTTGAGAAGATTCAGCCCACTACGAATGTTTGACTTAATTCCTTTCCTTAATTGTTCTACACTTTTTGAAAGCAACACAGAGAATACCCTGGTGTTTCTTTCTCTCTAAATTGCAGACGTGTATTTTTTGAGTACATAATTTAATAGTCTTCCATCATTACTCTTCTTGCTTTTATGTTTCTCCAGCTTCATCCATTCATAGTCACTATCTCTTTTAGCTTCTTCTCTACCTATTGTCTACATTAGTTCATACCATATAGGGAAGCAAGAAAACATTCAAAGAACAAATGCTTCACCGATTTCGTTTCCGCTTTGCACATCACACACGTTCGATCAACCTGCATACCAGAATCTGACAGTCTATCACGTGTTAGAAGAGCTCGATTCCTTATTTTCCACACCAACAGATTTTCTTTAGCATTATTATCTGCACACCAAATTCTTCTATACCACTTACATGTGGCAGAATTTCTAAACTCGCATAGTTTACCGTACATCAACTGTGTACTGGAAGTTTTTCCTTCATCACACCATGCTGTGCGTGGTCCATCACAGCTTCCTATTGTAATACTTCTTGCCTTCCTCCACATTTGGTTAATCTTTGGCACAGCAGTAAGAGGTAGCCGTAGTACACTGTTGTCTATATATGCACCTACTTTTGCATTATTATTCAGACCAGCTGATGAAATTTCTAGGAAAGCCAGTTCTCTACTAAGTATCCTACCCTTGTCCAACCACGGGTCATGCCAAAGTTTCACCGAAGAAGTAGGATTAACAATGTATTTAAAGTGAGGCAACATAAGTTGTCTAAGTTTAAACATAAATCTCCATGTCCAGCTTAAGTTTTGCGGTTGATTCATCATCCAAAAATTATTATGTTTCACGACGTGCTCCTTGACCACCAAACCCAAACAGTATCATTATCATTAAGAAAAGAATCGAGGTGTTTAATGAAAGCAGTTTTGTTCCAGTTTACCATGTTTACTATAACAATACCACCTTTAGATCTCGGCCTCTCTAAATTCTTGAAAGCAGCAGGCACAATGTACCTACCACTAGTAGTCCCTTTCCATAGAAAACGTATAAGCGCAGTCCTAACCATTTTGATCAGTTTTGGCGGTAGAACAAAGACGCATGCCCAGTATCCTTGCATTGCGAAGATCACGAAGTTAATAAGCATTAATCTTCCTGCCTGACTTAGCATCCTACTAGTCCAGAAATTGATTCTAGTAGTAATTCTGGAGAATAATGGCATGCACTGATTAGAGGTGATCTTAGCAGTGGCAAGAGGAAGTCCAAGATAGGAAGTAGTGTCTTGATTACAAGAGAGACCAATAATATCACTCAGATGATGGGCTCGATTTACAGATATTCCCTCCAATTTCATTCAGATTTCGCAATGTTTATTTTCAGTCCAGTCATAGCATGGAAGTTCGACACCGTCTCAAAAATAGAATTAACCGTAATGTCATCAGGGGTGCAAAAATAACCAGATCGTCGGCATACATTAGGGAAACTATTTTCGGATCTTTGCACTTAGGATGAAGAGAAAAAGAGCCTTCTTCAATTTTTCTATTCAGCATGCATGTGAGAATTTCCATTATCAAAATAAAGAGATAAGCAGATAAAGGGTCACCTTGACTTTTACCTTGCGAGCTACCAAAATACCCAACAGCAGCACCATTTAGGACGATAGAAAATTTTGCAGTAGAGATGCACCCATATATCCAGCTAGTAAATTGATGAGGAAAGTTAAGATACCCCATAATTCTGACAATTGAATCCCATTGTAACATATCAAACACTTTCATGATATCGAGTTTAAACATAGCATGCGGGGAGACATTTCTTTTAGAGTATCCATTAAGAAGCTCATGTGTTGAAAGAACGTTATCCAAAATATTCCTTTCCGGAAGAAAAGCCGCTTGGTTTTTCGAGATAATATTAGGAAGAAAAGCTTTAAGCCTAAATGCAAGAACTTTGGAGATGCATTTGTATATCGTGTTACAGCAAGAGATTGGCCTGAAGTCGGTCACTTTGGATGCGTTCTTGACTTTAGGGATGATCACAATATTGGTGTTATTAAAGCAATGGTTCATGGTCACCTTAATGAAGAATCTTCTCACTGCATTACACACATCCACATTTATAATAGGCCAGCATTTATAATAGAAAAAAAGCATTAAATCCGTCAGGACCTGAAGCCGAATTCCTATTCAGGGAAAACACAGCCTGCTTTATTTCATCGTTAGTAACTTCAGTACAAAGAGATTGAAAGTCATTACTTGATAGTTTTGGTAAATCATACGGATTTATCATGTCTAGATTGGGTATAAAATTCTCTTTGTTACCAAGAAGATCAGTAAAATAAGTGGTAAATGCATTCTCTACCTCCTGTTGCATAGATGCAGTATTACATTTCTGATCAATAATGGTTACTAAGTTTTCCCTGCTGTGCTTGTCTTTCAAGGTGGCATGAAAAAAAGGCGCTGTTGCAATCACCCTCCAGTTTCCATTTTAATCTGATTTTCTGCTTAGTCATCTTGTCTTCAATGGCTAAGGCTTCATAGTATTGTTTTAGTTATATATGTTTCCATATTAGAGTGTGCAATGTTCGTCGGGTCCAACATCATGCTAGTCTAAATCTCTTCCAATTTGTTTCTTCAATATGTACATTGCTTTTGACCGTTCCCGGACCTCTCTTTCGCCTATTTCTTTAGTGTATCTTTTGTCTCTTTCATTTTAACCTGCAGGATGTACATTGCATTACTAAAAACAGGTCTCCCCAGACCTCAGTGACGACATCAGTGAAGTCAGGTTCATTAACCCATGCATTAAATTTTTTAAAACTAGAGGTTCTTTTCATATCCAGTCCATAAAGAAATAAAATGGTTGGGGAGTGGTCTGAAAGCAAGGGAGGGGGTCGATTGCAAGAGATAGTAGGTCAAATATCAAGGGCTTCGGGATTGCAAAAGGCATGGTCTATGAGAGAGAAGGTTCTAGGACCATATTTCTTCTTATTATTCTAGGTAAAGGGTAAACCAGAGCTTTTGATACTGATGAGATTGGCATTTGCAATGGTGGACTTTAGTGGTTGGATTTCAGTACTGGATAAGGGATTACCTCCACATCTTTGTGAGACATCATAGCAACAATTGAAGTCCCCTGAAACAACCCGAGGAGAGTTTGGTCGGCTGAAAGATGGAATATAGTCAAGCATGTTTTGTCTAGTTAAACTAGCATTATCTGCGTACACTATAGATAGAAGGAAAGGGGTGTCGTCAGGAAGAAATTTAGCTTGGCAATGGATTATTTGCGAAGAGGAAAAGTTCGGATTAATGGATATCACTGATGGATTAAAAAGGATCAATATCCTACCAAACGGCGCTTCAACAAGATTGTGGAGAAGCTTCCAAGAGGGGTTTATATATTTCAATGCTCGAATAGTTAGTTCGACGTTAAGCTTAGTTTCAAGTAACGCAAGCAAACATAACTTATTCTCAGCAATTAGAAGTTTACTTTGGTCAAGTTTTATGTCATCATGACATCCTCTAACATTCCACACCCCAATAGTTTGTCGCATGGCTAAACTATTGGAGGAAATAGAATCTCATGTCCCTTACTCCTTAGCATGTACTCACGTACAGAGGCAGGAGTGTTTTGCTTCTTGTCTACTCTTGGATTTGTCTCATTGGGGGATATGGAGTTTGCTGGTGGATATCTCAAGGCTGGTGGAGGTTGCAGTTTGGAGTATGGGTTATCAGTTGGCAGAATGTCTTGTTGTGGAGTAATAGATTGCATGGTATTGTTAGTGTTTGGCTGAGTGTAAGAAGTTGAAGCTATTGGTTTGGTTGTGTTTGGATCAAAAGGAAATTTGGACGTGGGCACTAGCATGGATTGTTCAACATGGTTCTCATTAATGTTTTGGTTGTCATCATTCTCTATTGTTACGTGAGTAGGAGGAGTTATTGTCGTTGTTTGCACAGCATGTCCATACTCGCCTTTATTGTGCTGCAGAGACTCTTTATTGATACCGTCTTTTCTACCTTGACCTTCACCAACTTGTTTGCCATAATTACTCATTACTACTCCTTTCACCATTTCATAAATCCTCACTTCTTCATAAGCTTCATCCAACAGAGCATCTTCTTCTACTTCTTTTTCTCTTTGCAAAAGGAACATTTTATTGTTGTTGTCGCCTTGCTTTAGCAGTTCCTCTACAGTTGGTAGCACAATGTTCCTGATGTCATCAACATCCATTTCTTCGAGTTCGTCAATAACATTTTGCTCTTCATTGTTCGTTTCTTCATTTTGCTCGATTTCTCCTTCTTCCAGAACTTGAAAGCTGTTTCCTTTGACGGTTCCAAGTACTACATTCAAAGAACTTTTACTACTATGTCCACGTTCAAATATGTTATTACCAAAGTTATGGTTGCGCACTCTTGAGTCATTCCTGATCATCAAATTGCTATTTTTCTTGTTGTTTACTACCTGCCATCTCTGTGCAACATTTCCATTATCCACATAACTTCTCCTCACCATTTGTTCATTTGTATGATATTCTCTGGTTCCATTGGGCACATTAAAACCCTCTACTCGCTCAATATGATGCCTTTGAATGTTTGGTGCTGCTTTGTTTGTATCACATTCACTCGTTACATGACCGAACGATTTGCATTTGACGCAAATATCAGGCTTCCATAAGTACTCAACATATATTCGCTGCACCCCGCCGTCAACAGTTTCGGCCAAAAAATCGTACACTAATTTCTTGTCTGGCTTGACTTCAATTAAACACTTTGCATATTGAATACAATCTCTACTCTCTGTCTTTTCATCCAAGCACAAAAGCTTTCCTAGCATGCTACTAAGCCAATTGATACCGTAATTCGACCACGCGAAGATAGGAATATTGTATAATTTCACCCACACCTGTACTGATTTTACATTTCCACAGACATTACTTACGGATGGCTCATACGGCTTTATAATGAAGATTTTCTTGTTCATAATTATTGGATCTTCTTTGAGAATCTTGTTCCTGTCATCTGCGCAGGAAAAAGCAAAAAGAGAAATAACACCATCCGATCTAACTTTAACCGATCCTTTCGGCTTCCACAGAACCTTTAGTTTGGAGATGACGGCAGTGTAAGAGAGAGGTCTGTCTAAGAAGAAACCAATGATATACTCGTTCCATACTTTGTTTCCTGCCTCCGTAACTCCGACAGCTAAAGCTAGGACGCCATTAACGATTTTAGGAGTTAAATCAACTGGCTCGTACTTCCCAACGTTCAATGGTTTACGCCTAAACAACGAAGTCCATGGCAGTTGATTTTCCTGGAGAGATGGAGAGGAGGTTGAAGAGGGGAGGGGATCGGAGGAAGGTGACGAGGAGGAGGGGGGATCTGGTGGTAAAGGTGGCGGATTAGGTTGCGGTGGAACGGCAGGTGGTTGGTTCGAAGCATGGGACGTGGTGATGGGATTGGGCGGGATGGGTATTTCAGAGGGAGCGAACATGAAAAGATTTTGTTAAAGGCAAATTATCTCTTGTGAATTGAAAATTTTGTTTGTAATCAATACAAATAACAATTGTCATAATAGATTGAGTTTAGTTACCTAATAAACTTAATTAAGTTTCCTTCATATAATTTTCAAAATTGAATCAATAAAGTTTTATTGATTTAATTTAATTCAAATAATTTAATAGTAAATTTCAATTCTTAGAAATTGCAATACAACCAAATTATAACTATCTGTGACGGCCCGCCCCGAACCAGTCGACATTTACCCGAAATGCGCTGTGCCAATGCCTGACTAGCACGAGACGGTCGTCAAAAGAAAGGGTTTTGAAACTATGAATCACCAAAGAACCTGTAGTATATTTCACATCATATGGAATAAAATACAATAATAAGAGAACTTAACATAAAACAGGCGAGACAGTGCATAAGCTGAAAACTAAACCATTATAGCAGCGGAATCCAAAATACAGCTTATGATCCAAAACATCATTATTACAACTTCAAAATACTGTCTCTAAAGCAAAATAGAAAAGGTACACTACTAATGCCCAAAGCAGTGACCAGCAACAACGAGGGAGAATATATGTAAATAGTACGTGGAAGCCTCTTGCTCGTCTCCGGACAGCTACTCGTGCATAACTTCCGAACCTAACTCTAGTCTTCTCATTTTGGAGCACCAAAGTAATAAGAAGAGACATAAAACAACTCTGGGTTAGACAAAAGTCTGGTATGCACGATAGCAGCAAAATAAAACAATAACAGGTATAAATAATCATACCTGAACCTGGACATGTGTAACACCTCGTAATTTTATTAACACTAAAAAAGGATAAATTAAATAATAATTAATTTAATATTCAGAGTTATGGAAAAAGGACAACGCCATTGCGTCCGTCTCGAAATTTTGGTTAAGATAGACATTTGGTTTGCGTAAAACGGACATCAGATGAAGAAGTTATCAGGGTTTTAAGTTTGTATACGCGTAGAAGAATTATATATATACATATGAGTCCGAGATGAGTCAGAATCTTATTCAAAACCATTCGAAATTGAAAAATAAAATGTGGCGGCAGTTTTCCAGCTCTAGGGGGTCGACACCGGGGTCGACCCCCCTTAAGGGGTGTCGACACCAGGGTCGACCCACCCACACGGGTGTTGACACCCCTAGGGATGACGTGGCAGTCGGTTTCATAGGTGCTGCAGTTATAAATATGTGTCCATTCCTCCTGTTTTCTTCATTGAGAATTCATGGGGGCCAAACTTTGCCGGTGTCTGAACTGAACTGGAACCGTTATCTTCTACAACTATCAACCTAAGCAAATCAGTTAGAGATTCAAGATCCATCCTTTCTCTATTTTCTAATCCAAACTCTGTGAGTTCCTAGTTGCTTTTAGATTTAAATACATAAAAGTAAACGTGATATGACAATAGTTTGGATTTGTTCATGTATCTATATTATATTGGATCCATTGTGAATTGCGAACATATGACATTCTAAATTGAGTATAAATATGGATCTAATTCTCTATCTTGTTGGATCTATTGTAACTTTTATGGCATTCTGTGATGTGGATCTTGACCTTATTTATGTTAGATCTAGTTTTAACTATTGGATCTGAATTATGTAGACATCTAAATTGCTAATCAAATATAGTTTATCAACTTGTGCCAATCATATTAGGTCTAAACCAGTTGGACATCTAAATTGTTAATTTAGATCTCATTATGCTTATTGTGACATCATAGTTATGTTATAATCAATTAACGGCCACAAGTTCACCAGATTTATGCATATATGTCCTTATCACCATGCCAGTTTATGTTTATGCCAAAACAATCACCTTTGTCATATTCCCATCACTTTTCCTTTTATTGTTTATGACTAGGCTACTTTCTAACCTAGATGCCGCCAAATATATGCGAATGCGTTAGTTGAGAGAATGGGGGTAAAAGGTTAGAATTGGCATAATTTAAGCAATGTTTATGAATTGGACATATAATTCAAAAAGGGGGAAATTAAGGGCATAATCACCTATAAAGACATAGGTAAGAATTGGATAAGAATAGAATGTCTAGTAATTACAATTAAGAATTGTAATTGCACGTATGACACGAGGTTAGGTTGCATTAGTGGTGGAAGTCTGCCTGGACCTGACCGGCATATCCAGTAGCCACTAATGTTGAACCTAATGTGAGAGGTCTAAGTCCGCAAATACGAATCGGGCTATGACACGAGGTTAGGCCCAACTTGTGGAAGAAGTCTGCCCGGACCCTACCGGCATATCCAGCATCCACAAGTTGTAGGCCTAATGTGGAAGGTCTAGCCCATTATAAACCATAAATGGACATAGTAATGAATTGGACTACTTAACCTAATCTAATCCATAGGGATTTTATGATTATGAACTAAAGTTAGGGTTAAGTAAGATTGGTTGGACAGTGGGTGGGTTAAGTAAATCTGAGGGGGTGGGTAATATTTAAATATAGGCCAACAAACTTAGCCCGATAAGGTTATGTAATTAAAGACACCTAGTGGTAAGCATAACCAGTAGAAAGATTGGGGTTATATAAAATTAAAGACAACTTTAGGGTAAATATAACCTGTGGAAAACCTAGTGGGGGATACAAGACAAAGGGGAGAGATTGTATCATATTGTGTGGGACCCGTTTCAGTCAGTATCCCGGAGTATGTATCGAGTAGAGAACTCCGAACTAGGTCGGAGAAGGGGCACGCTTACTGACTGATTGTAAGAGATCCAAATGTGGAGGTGGTGTTGGCAACGCAAACTGACCGGGCCATGTGCGTGCTTGTGCCGGGCCGAAGGGGATAAGACAACCATGATACCTGTAGATATGGGGCTGTGCATATCAGCGAGGGGTTGCCACTTTAGAACGTGATACATCCTACTGTAGGGCCGACACAGAGTATCTATGGAGTAGGGAGCCGATCGATTAGGGTAGTAGTAGGGTACATTTGGACGTATGCCTAAGTCTACCACCTTGAAGTGTAAGGGATCATCTCATTCTGGTTATAGTAGTAATAATGCAGAGTAATCATTAGGGAAGCGTATACACCTTATCCCTTCTACCTTGTCACACCTGCCATTTATGTAGTGATCTCTCTTATCCACTTTATATGCCTGTCATGCTACTTTTATTTATTTACTTGCTAAAAGTACTGGACTCCCCAGACTTTATATCTGACCCTTTTTGTTTCTCCTTCTTTCTTCCGTTTCCCCTCTGGTTCTCAAGGAGGAAACACACAGGCTTGTCCGTGATTCTGCTTATTTTTGCTGGAGCCGCTGATTTGTATGGCTCAAGCTCCTATCCTTGTTGCTATGGCTATGTTTTGTTTTTGGGGAATTTTACTTCTTTTATGTACTCTGATATTTTTGAAGTACAAGACAGTAACTTTCATGTTGTAATGGGCTTTTATGTTTTAGACATGTGATGTTTTTGGGCCACGGTATCTTATGATAAATAAAGTTTTTATTTCGCTGTTATTCTACATGTCTGTCTTGTAATATTTTGTGTCTGTTTACCTATAACGCTTCATGAAACTTAATCCATTCCATTTGTGAGTGACATTAACGGACGTGGGGTGTCACACTTGGTATCAGAGCTGAAGGTTACCAGATTAGATAAATGTTTTTGAAAACTATTTTCAAAAAGGTTTTAAAAGAAAGCATTTTCAAAAAAAAAAATCTGTTCTGGAAAAGATTCCCCAAAAAGCCATATGTAATATCCTTCGGTCCCTTGTCTAAATCTCTTCCCTTTTCATTTCAGCATGTTTAGGGAACCAAACATTCCTAATATCCCAGAGGGCGTTACAATACCCGGTTGGTTCCGTAGGTATTTGGAGGCCACAGCGCCTACCGAATGCCAAGGAAACGTTCCTCCCCTAGCTGCACCAGTCATTCCTCCTCCTCCCCCTCCAATAGCAAATAATTTCGCCAAGATTTGCAAAGACTTCCGTGCTATGGGAGCGAAGCCATTCCATGGGAACGAGACATTAGTAGAAGCACGGAATTGGTTCAAGGAGACTGAGGAATTGTTTCTAATCTTTGAAGTTGAGGATAGAAGGAAGGTTCAGTTAGCCGCCTAGCTACTGAAAGACGAAGCCTCATTTTGCTGGGAATCTACATAAAGATTATTACTCGGACCAGAAATGGTTAGGGAAACGTTCGAAAAGATTGACCTTATTCGACGGCGGATGAAGACAGCTCGGGATAGGCGGAAGTCCTATGTAGACAAGAGAAGGACTGATATCGAATTTGAAGTGGGAGACTTAGTTTTTATTAAAGTACCGCCTCTGAGGAATGTGGTTCGCTTTGGATCTGTAGGGAAGTTGGCATCTAGGTTTGTGGGACCATTTCCCATAACCGAGAGGATTGGCCAAATGACCTATAGAGTAAAGCTCCCAGAAAATCTATCCGGCATTCATGATTTTTCCACGTTTCTCATGACACCATGGAAGTTGAAGAGCCAAGCGTATTGGAAGAGGTAGAAGTGGAACGGGAGTAGACAGTTAGATGAGTTTCTTCCCGTATCCATGAATCAGAAGTTAAGAAGCTACGCAATAAAGTTATCAAGTTGATGATTCAATGGGGAGATAACACAGAGGATGCAACTTGGGAAACCGAAGACAAGATTCGTGTTTCGTACCCTTTCCTTTTCGAGGGTATGTTCTTAACTCCTTTTTCCAAAGTTTTATCAGTGCTTGTTTCTATCATTTGAATATATCCTATCCGTAGTATTTTTGACCTTTAGATAGGAATCCTATGGATGTAAACATGTGTTTGAGACATGTTATGTTTGATGGATGCAAGTGTTAGCTAGTGGTTTCCTGTGGATGCATATACACACACATTAGGCACTAGATGGCTCAATCACTCTCATATTGCATATGTATGTGTGTGCATTTTCTTTTCTTTTATGGATGGAAATGGATGTATTAGCATATGGATGATGCATTTGGACGAATGAGTGTGCACACATATAGAACTTACAAGTTAAATAGGATTATTTGCATACATATTGGATATATGGCACTAACATACATTGCATTAAGGAGGTCAACTGAATCAGTAGACCACCTGATCCTCGCATTAGTATTGGGGCATATACACACACCTTTGCATATATTCATATGAGCATTAGAAATCTTTAAGGACAATGGATGCCAGAGATTGATGGATGATGGATGGTAGGATATGCACTCTTCTCAACTTGGCGATTTCGGGGACGAAATCCTTTAAGTAGGGAGAACGTAACACCCCATAATTTTGTTAACACTAAAAGAGGATAAAATAAATAATAATTAATTTAATATTCAGAATTAAGGAAAACGGACTGCATCATTGCGTCCGTCTTGAAATTCTGGTCAAGATAGACATTTGGTTGCGTAAAACGGACACCGTATGAAGAAGTTATTAGGGTTTTAAGTTTGTATACGCGTAGAAGAATTATATATATACGTATGAGTCAGAGATGAGTCAGAATCTTATCCAAAACCGTTCTAAATTGAAAAATAAAAAGTGGCGGCAGTTTTCCCACTCTAGGGGGTCGACCCCCCTAGAGGGGTGTCGACACCGGGGTCGACCCCCCTTAAGGGGTGTCGACACCAGGGTCGACCCACCTACACGGGTGTTGACACCCCTAGGGCTGACGTGGCAGTCGGTTTCAGAGGTGTTGCAACTATAGATATGTGTCCATTCCTCCAGTTTTCTTCATTGAGAATTCATGGGGGCCAAACTCTGCTGGTGTCTGAACAGAACTGGAACCGTTATCTTCTACAACTATCAACCCAAGAAAATCAGTTAGAGATTCAAGATCCATCTTTCTCTATTTTCTAATCCAAACTCTGTGAGTTCCTAGTTGCTTTTAGATTTAAATACATAAAAGTAAACGTGATATGACAATAGTTTGGATTTGTTCATGTATCTATACTATATTGGATCCATTGTGAATTGCGAACATATGACATTCTAAATTGAGTATAACTATGGATCTAAATCTCTATCTTGTTGGATCTATTGTAACTTTTATGGCATTCTGTGATGTGGATCTTGACCTTATTTATGTTAGATCTAGTTTTAACTATTGGATCTGAATTATGTGGACATCTAAATTGCTAATCAAATATAGTTTATCAACTTGTGCCAATCATATTAGGTCTAAACCAGTTGGACATCTAAATGGTTAATTTAGATCTCATTATGTTTATTATGACATCGTAGTTATGTTAGAATCAATTTACTTCCACAAGTTCATCAGATTTATGCTTATATGTCCATCTTATCACCATGCTAGTTTATGTTTATGCCAAAACAATCACCTTTGTCAAATTCCCATCACTTTTCCTTTTATTGCTTATGACTAGGCTACTTTCTAGCCTAGATGCCGCCAAATATATGTGAATGCGTTAGTTAGGGAATGGGGTTAAAAGGTTAGAATTGCGTAATTTAAGTAATGTTTATGAATTGGACATATAATTCAAAAAGGGGGAATTAGGGGCATAATCACCTATAAAGACATAGGTAAGAATTGGATAAGAATAAAATGTCTAGTAATTACAATTAAGAATTGTAATTGCACTTATGACACGAGGTTAGGTTGCATTAGCGGTGGAAGTCTACCCGGACCCGACCGGCATATCCAGCAGCCACTAATGTTGAACCTAATGTGAGAGGTCTAAGTCCGCAAATACGAATCGGGCTATGACACGAGGTTAGGCCCAACTTGTGGAAGAAGTCTGCCCGGACCCGACCGACATATCCAACATCCATAAGTTGTAGGCCTAATGTGGGAGGTCTATCCCAATATAAACCATAAATGGACTTGGTAATGAATTGGACCACTTAACCTAATCTAATCCATAGGGATTGTATGATTATGAACTAAAGTTAGGGTTAAGTAAGATTGGTTGGACAGTGGGTAGGTTAAGTAAATCTGAGGGGGTGGGTAATATTTACATATAGGCCCACAAACTTAGCCCGATAAGGTTATGTAATTAAAGACACCTAGTGGTAAGCATAACTGGTAGAAAGATTAGGGTTATATAAAATTAAAGACACCTTTAAGGTAAATATAACCTATGGGAAACCTAGTGGGGGATACAAGACAAAGGGGAGAGCTTGTATCATATTGTGTGGGACCCGTGTCAGTCAGTAACCCGGAGTATGTATCGAGTAGAGAACTCCGAACTAGGTCGGAGAAGAGGCACGCTTACTGACTGATTGTAAGAGATCCAAACGTGGAGGTGGTGTGGGCGGCACAAACCGACCGGTCCATGTGCGTGCATGAGCCGGGCCGAAGGGGATAAGACGACCGTGACACCTGTAGATATGGGGCTGTGCCTATTATCGAGGGGTTGCCACTTTAGAACGTGATACATCCTACTATGCGGCTGGCACAGAGTATCTATGGAGTAGGGAGCCGATCGATTAGGGTAGTAGTAAGGTACAGTTGGACGTATGCCTAAGTCTACTAGCTTGAAGTGTAAGGGATTATCTCATTCTGGTTATACTAGTAATAGTGCAGAGTAATCATTATGGAAGCGTATACACCTTATCCTGTCTACCTTGTCACACCTGCCATTTATGTAGTGATCTCTCTTATCCACTTTATATGCCTGTCATGCTACTTTTATTTATTTACATGCTAAAAGTAACTGGACTCGCCAGACTTTATGTCTGACCCTTTTTGTTTCTCCTTCTTTCTTCTGTTTCCCCTTAGGTTCTCAGGGAGGAAACACTCAGACTTGACCGTGATTCTGCTTATTTTTGCTGGAGCTGCTGATATGTATGGCTCAAGCTCCTATCCTTGTTGCTATGGATATGTTTTTTTTGGGGAATTTTACTTATTTTATGTACTCTGGTATTTTTGATGTACAAGACAGTAACTTTCATGTTGTAATGGGCTTTTATGTTTCAGACATGTGATGTTTTTGGACCACGGTATCTTATGATAAGCAAAGTTTTTATTCCGCTGTTATTCTATATATCTGTCTTGTAATATTCTGTGTCTGTTTACCTATAACGCTTCATGAAACTTAATGCATTCCCTTTGTGAGTGACATTAACGGACGTGGGCACAACCTGCAACCAAAGAGTTAGCATAACAAGATGTACAGTACTCAGAGGTAACACTAACATAAAGTGTAAAATGGGAGTGTGCATGTCATGGTGATAGCAGTCATCCTCACATCACTCACTCAGTGTGTAAAGCACACGATATCCACCGCTTTGATCACCAATTCCATTGTGGCCATGACGGCAACTCCGTACAACTATTTCAATGACCATACTTCCCTGGTCTATAGTCAATAACCCTACCCAGTCCACACATCCCTGGCTCTAGGTTAAGGGCCAACCAGTCCACACTTCCCTGGCTCTGGTTCGTCTATATGCCCCCTCTCTTCAACGGTGAACCAAAGTTATAGATATCGATAACCCCTTTGCATACATCCCGCAGCAAAGCCCAATCATGAAGTTAACTCGTTGGTTACAATGCATCTGGATCCTTAGTAATAACTTCCTACTTGGACTTCCTTTGCATCTCCGGTTCTGGTCAGATTGGAATTGATCTTCAAAAGAATCCACAATCGTCGTCACGTAGTCGAAGTTCAATTCCTGTTCGGGTTGGAGTCATCATCTCGGTTCGGGTCGTGGTCATCGTCGAGGAAAGGTCGCCCCCCAGCTCCCCTCCCCCGCCCCCTCCGGGTCGTGATCCCCTGGTCACCCCCATTTTGCTTCGCGACGCTCCTTCTAGTCAGTTCGTGAACCTTTCCCGGTGGTGGTTCGTGACCCTCTCTTGGTGGCGGTTCGTGACCCTCTCCTGGTGGCGGTTCGTGAGTCTGGTGGCGGTTCGTGACCCCTATCCCCTTCAAGAACCGAATTTCTGCAGTTTTTTCCTACGAGCTAATTTCGCCAAACGACGGCGTTTTCAACAATTATAACCTTCCTACGACATCACAAAACATACCAAACAACAGTAAAAACATATAGAACCAATCAAAAACATTAAAACATCAATCACATGAAATATTTTGGATCAAACATACCCAAAAAGCATAATTTTCCCCTTAATCCCCTTAACCATGTTTTAACTATAGGATTAGAAAAATTAATCCAAATTAACCCAAATTTTCACTAGTGACATAATATAATATTTTAGGATTTCTACATATTTTTCCAGATTTTTATGATGCACAATTTCGCTAATTACACTAATCACCCCTAATTAGCCGTAATTAGTGAATAAAAGTGCAATTCACTCACCTTTGCCAAATGAAATCTTAGATATGAAACTTTACTATTATGACATGGATCTCTATGTATTGCAGCAGCTCCAACTCTGATTTGATGCTAATTTCCCTTGATTTGATGTAGTTTTGCTCAATTGGTGGTAAAAAAAAGCGATTAGGAAGGGATTAGAATGACATTTGGAAGATGGAGGCCATTGCTAGGGTTCAAGGAAGGTTAGTGGCGGCTGAAAAAATGTAAGGGAATGTTTCTCCAATCTTACCAGGCAAAGAGCTCTGGATATGACTTCCTTATGCTCTCCTCGGTATCCCAAGTACATTCATTCTCATCTTCACCCCACTGGACCTTAACCAGTTTCACCATCTTCCTTCGAAGTTGCTTCGTATCACTTCCAACAATACGAATTGTTCTGTGGCACCCAACTGCCTCAGATTCCACTTCGATATCGTCCAACTGATCTGGTGAAATAGTCATATCAGAATCGTGCACGAACTTCCTTAACTAAGAAACATGAAATACGTTGTGCACTCCCACCACCTTGTCAGGTAATCCAACTTTATACGCTAAATTCCCAACTTGTTAGAGAACTGGGAATGGACCAAAAAATCTTGGTGTCAATTTACCTCTCTTACCAAATCGAATCACACTTTTCAACGGAGAAATCTTGACGAATACTAAGTCACCAACGGAGAATTTCAAATCTCTTCGTCATCAGCGTAACTCTTCTGCCTATCATGGGCAACCTTCATTTGTTGTTGAATGACCTTGATCTTATCTGAAGTTCCTCTCATTACATCCGGCCCAAGCACAAATTTCTCACCGGTTTCCAACCAACATGACGGTGAGTTACACGGTCTTCCGTACAAAGCTTCAAATGGAGCCATACCAATACAGGACTGATAACTATTATTATATGCGAACTCAACCAGTTGCAAATGGTCATCCCATGAACCCCCAAAATCCAATATACAAGCTCTAAAGAGATCCTCTAATACACAATTCACCCTCTCTGTTTGACCGTCGGTTTGAGGATGGTACGCAGTACTGAGATGTAATTTTGACCCTAAAACCTCTTGTAAGCTCTTCAAAAACCCACTAGTAAATAATCGATCTCGGTCACTCACGATACTTTTAGGAACTCCATGAAATCTCACTACCCACTTCATATACAATTTCGCTAACGTAGCTGCCGTTCTATTCGACTTGACCGGTATAAACCTTGCACTCTTGGTCAATCGATCCACAAACACCCAAATACTATCATGACCCGATCTAGTCCTTGGTAAACCATCGATGAAATCCATTGAGACTTGTTCCCATTTCCATTCGGGAATTTCCAATGGTTGTAACAAACCACTTGGCTTCTTTTGCTCGGCTTTAACTAACTGGCAATTCATGCACTTAGATATAAACTTTCCAATGTCTCTCTTCATCCCTTCCCAGTAGTAGGTCTGCTTCATGCCTCGATACATTTTGTTACCACCGGGATGTATAGTCAGTTTCGAGTGATGACACTCTCTAAGAACTTCATCTCTCAATCCACTAGCGTTGGGTACAACCAGCCTCTCATTCTTTCGAAGCCATCCTTCTCTATCAAGTCCATACATATTCATCTCCTCAATGTCGATGTCCACCTTTACCTTGGTGATGATTTCCAATAGGTTAGCATCATCCCCCTGACTGGAGCTGATCCGCTCAATCAGAGTGGGTCTGATTGTCAAACTTGCTAACATCTCCGGAGCTAATTCACACTTAGGTTTGAAGTCATATCCTGCGATGTACTCCAGTTGCTTCCATTCCAGAAACATAGCCCCCAAATTGGCATGTCTCCTACTCAATGCATCAGCTACCACATTGCCCTTTCTAGGTGTGTATGCGATATTAAAATCATATGAAGCCAAGAACTCCAACCATCTCTGCTGACGAAGATTAAAATCCTTCTGAGAGAAAAGATACTTTAATGAATTATGATCGGTAAACAACTCGAATCTTTCTCCCAAGAGATAATGTCTCCACATCTTTAACACGAACACGATCGCTGCCAATTCCAAATCATGGATAGGATATCTTTTCTCATGCGGTTTCGGTTGCCGACTAACATAAGCTACAACCCTACCTCCTTGCATTAGTACAACACCTAGTCTGGTACCACAGGCATCCGTGTATACCGTAATCTCTTCGTTCCTTTTAGGGATAACTAACACTGGTGCGCACGTTAACTTCTCCTTTAGGCTCTTAAATGCATACTCACACCTTTCATCCTAGACGAAATCTTGATTCTTCTTGGTTAACTGAGTTAACGGTGTCACTACCTTGGAGAAGTCTTGGATAAACTTACAATAATATCCAGCTAACCCCAAGAAACTTCTTACGTCTATTGCATTATTGGGTGTAGACCAATCTTGCACTGTAGCCACCTTCGCAGGATCCACGGCAATACCATTCTCTGAAACAACATGGCCCAAGAATCTCACTTCCCTCCTCCAGAAGTGACAATTAGAAAATTTTGCTTTCAATCTGTAACACACCGGAATTTTAAAGACACTAAAGATGATGAATTAAAGAATAATTAATGTGAAATACACTGTTAACAATGAATTAAGGAAAACTTAATTAAATATTCAAAATTAAGTTAAACGGAACATGCCATTGCGTCCGTCTCGAAATTCTGGTCAAGATAGACACCTAGTTTGCGTAAATCGGACAAGGTATGAAGAAGTTATTAAGGTTTGAAGTTTGTATGCATATAGGAAAGATATATACACGTATATAATTCAAAAATATTCAAAAATCAGCAAAACCAGAAATCCGACGAGCAAATCGAGGATGGGCCGACATATTGAAGTCGACCCGAGGCCCTGCTGGGTCGACCTAGGGGTCAACCCATGCTCATGGGGGTCGACCCACCTGAAGGGTGGTCGACACACCCAGGGATCTGGAAGCTTCTATGACGTGGATGATTCTGATCGCTTCTGGTCCAATATGAAGGTCTTGGTTGCTCGGCTACTCCTATATAAAAGACCCTAGACCTAGGTTTTATTCATCTGAAAATAATGGTGATGGCGAAGCTCTGCTGCAACGAAAATTAAAATGGCATTTCTTCTTCTAAATCAATTCAAAGAAGATTATACATATTCGAAGATTTCTACAACAAATTCAGCGATGGCTACAACAACTTATTCAATATGTTCTTCGCAGTAATTTGGACCCATTTCCTTAGATCTATTCACTATGAGTTCATGTTTTTTTATAAATGAATATTTAAATAGTAATCGTGATATGTATATAAAAATTGGATCTTGAATCGGTGCCTAATCAGTTCAATTATGACATATTCCTCTGTTTTATTCTTATATGTTTATATCGTCACCAAGTCTAATCTTGTCATAATATGTCCATTCAGCTTTTATGCCTAATTCTAACATTATGTTATTGATTTGTTATTATGCATGTTCTGATTCTTTTCTCTCCCTCTCTTCCCTTTTATTTTATATAGCCAGGCTACCTTCGAGCCTAGGCCTAACGCTGAAAAATGCGAACATGCGAAATCAGAATAATGGGGAAAGACATAATTTGGGGCATAATTGATATTGGAAAATATGGATCTAAATTTAAGCATAAATTTGGAAACATACGAATATGGGTTTAGGGGCATATGTCTTCTTGGATAATATGAATTTAGGCACGCATTGGAATAAATGTAAATATGGAATTGGGTATAAAATGGGACATGTCTAAATATTGATTTGGGATATAAATTGGAACATTTGTGAATATGAATTTTAGGCATAAATTGGAAAATATGTGGGTTTGGGTTTGTGCATAATACATATATATATATATGCCTTGATTTATGACATGGGAAAAAGGAGCGTATGGTGCATAATTAAAAGGTGAATTAAAAAGGGGCATAAAAGTCTATAATTTGAATAATGAATTGGGCATATAATTATATATGGGGAAAAAAGGCATGAACACCTATAAAGGCATAGGTAGAATTATATGGATAAGAATGAAATGCCTAGGATTACAATTAGAAATTGCAATTGCACTTATGACACGAAGTTAGGTTGCATTAGTGGTGGAAGTCTGCCCGGACCCAACCGGCATATCCAGCGACCACTAATGTTGAACCTAATGTGAGAGGTCTAAGTGCGCAATTATGAGACGTGCTCAGACATGAGGTTAAGCCCAATTTGTGGAATAAGTCTGCCTGGACCCGCCCGACATATCCAGCTTCCACAAATGGCAGGCTTAATGTGGGAGGTCTAGCATACTATAACTATAAATGAAAATATGGTAGTAAATCTTGAGTACTTAACCTAGTTGGATCCATAGGGATTATATGAATAAAATAAAGACGGGGTTAAGTAAAATTGGTTGAACGGTGGGTGGGTTAAGTAAATCTGAGGGGGTGGGTAATATTTACATATAGGCCCATAAACTTAACCCGATAAGGTTATGTAATTAAAGACACCTAGTGGTATACATAATCGGTAGAAATAATAAAGTTATGCAATTAAAAGACACCTTATAGAGAAGCATAACTTGTAGAAATGATAGAATTAGATATGCATAATAGTCTGCTAAGTAAACAACGATAAGTTGTAATGACGGTGTAAATTGAATTTATGATTAAATGAGAAAGAATGAGGAAAACTTGTAAAATAAATAAGTTATATTTAATCATAAATGGTAAGTGACATGTTAATTAGGAAACATGTGAATTGAGATATACTTAACAACGTATTAAGGAGAACATGTTATTGTAATGATGTAACCAAGCAAGAATATAAAATAGATTGTGGATTACAGACCTTGGGCCACAATCTAGAAAATAACATGTTGTGAGCTTATTAATAAACTTAAATGGATTAAGTTATATGACTGAAATTAATAAGCAAGTGAAACTTGGTAATTTGAATAAGAATTCAATATGAATGGAAATAACCAATTTAAATGGAAACCCGGTGAGGTAAGGCAAGCGCGTAAAAGAATGTTTAGACATAGGGTCTAACAACATATTAAAGAAAGGCGCTTGGACCGGTCCATACGTTTATGGGTGAATAACCCAACGGGGTAGATCATCGAGGTGTTATAAGACACGAGGGGAGCACACATTCATTTGATTGTTATGACGGCTCCAAAGGAATGGGAAAGGGAAGCACGCGACTTCCCGAAGTACGTAAGGTGCTCCTTGTAGTCCTCAGTGCGGTGACAAATGTCTTAGGCTGTACTAACAGTGGTTGGGTCTGCGCGTAACTACTAGGTGGGTGGGCCTTGACTGCAGATGTAGCTATGCAGTCAGAATGCTGTGACGAGGTGACACCAGGGTGGTTCGACGGTTGCCTCACAAGGAGGTAGAGAGGGTCACGACCAACAAGGATAGTAGACCGTCGGATATCCGTCATCAACAGCCAGCGGGATGCGAAAGACTAGAGCTAAAACCAAGATACCATTTCACCTTTCACTATCGAGGTACGGGGTTGAGGGTAGAGGCCACATGGATGTTTAGATTGGTTTTTATTTGGGCTTTCGCTTAGCTCTTGTAGTCTTTATTAGTTGAGGGAGGGGCCGAGGTGGGGTCATAGCCACCAAGAAAACAGATCTAGGTACATATGTGTATAGATGCTCTTTAAAGACGGGCCCGTACAGATAAGGAAAGGCTCCCGACTGAGTTCCGTGTTTCTTGTATCGCCCTACCGCGAAACTCGGTGCACATCAGAGGACGTGCGAATGAGGCATCGAGCTACAATTACAGTAAATACGTGGGACAATCTAAATACATGCATATCTTCTCTGGGTGGTGTATCGTAGACTAGAGGGCATTATTCCGATAAGGAATCTGATTCGATCGATGGTGGCAGTCCGTACGCTTTCGTAGCATAGTAATGAAAAATATATGCGGAACTTAATATTATTATATAGAGATCCGTACGTCACTCCTGCATAGGATGAGGGACTACGTTCATTACGGTGGAGACCATGCGAGTGGGTTACCATGGGGTGTATCTCAATATTAAGAGATAGCTACATATATTGTATTAGATGAATCCATGGGAAAGTAAATGGGTACGATGCGCGTATAAGTCTTGAGTGCTATTAACCCAAGTAACCTAATAATCAAGAAAATGTAATGGAACGGTATTAGTAGGGATCATTCTATTTCTGATATACTAGTATCGGTGCAGTGCAGAGAAATGTATTTAAGAAGTGCAATATATCCTTTCATCTTATCTTACTCAGTTCACACTTGTTATTATTACTGTTATCTTGTTCTTCCAGTTTTATATATACCTGCCATGACACTTTTATTTATTTATATTTAAAAGTGACTGGACTCGCCAGACTTTATGTTTGACCCTTTTTGTTTCCTCTTCTCTCTCTTCCGTTTCCCCCCTAGGTTCTCATGGTGGAAGTGCTTAGAGTTGATTTGGATTCTTTCAGCTTATCTTGGATTTTGGATATAGATGTATCGCTTTGACTTCTGGCCAACTCTCTTATGGCTTCACAGGGAAATATGGTTTTATGCTTTTGTACTCTGATATTTTTGGCAAGACAGATTATTAATGTAATTAGTTACTTATGATGCAAACTCCGTATTTGGGACCATGATGTTTTGATTTAAATAAAGTTTTTAATTCCGCTGCTATTTTACATGTCTGTCTTGTGCTATTATACTCTTATTTACCTATAACGCTTCACAAAACTTAATGCATTCCCTTAGTGAGTGACATTAACAGACGTGGGGTGTCACATTTTGTATCAGAGCATATGGTTATAAGATCGGATAAAGTATTTTGAAAATGGTTTTGAAAAAGGGCTAAAAAACAAAGTATTTTAAAATAAAAAGTCTGTTTTTGAAAAGCATATTTCCCAAAGCCATAAATATCTTCTTGATTCTCCGCTTGATTTCTTTTCCTTTGATCGGGGAACCGTTTCCTCTCGAAAAGGTATCCCTATTTCGGCATGGTTCCGTAGGCATGTTAAAACTACAGTACATGTCGAAGGGCAAAGAAGTGCCCAACCTCCATCTTTAGCCGCAGTGGTTTCACCTGCGTCTTATTTTCTCTCAAGCCTCGTAAGGATTTCCGTGCGATGGAGGCAGCTTTCAAGAGACTTGTTAGCATGTTGCACAAGGATGGTAAAAAGTAGAATAAGGGGTTGGGGCTAAGGAGCACAACCCAAAGAAGAAAAGAGGAAATACTATAACTTCGGAACGGTGGGTCATCTGGAAAAGTATTGCAGAAAGAGAAAAGGCATTTGTTACCACTTTGATAAGGCATGACACCTCATTAAGGAGTGTCCAAAGAGACAAGGACAAGGCCAGAAGGCAGGAACTTCTAGGGGGCAAGCTAATGTTCTCATAGCTGGTGGGCAGGATAGGGGTAGGAAAGTTTCCATCGAAGGATTGATTTCTATTTCTGATCATCCTGTTAGGGTTCTTTTTCTGGCGCTTCACATTCTTTTGTATCTGATCTTTTAGTTGAGTCTCTGCACCTAGATACTAGTATGGTTTTGGATCCCATTATTGTCTCAAATCCCATTGGAGGTACAGATCATTTATCGATGATTTGTCGGGGTTTGAGAATCCCTGTGTTAGGCGTCGTGTTTGATTGCGATGCATATGTTCTTGATTTCATAAGATACGGTTTGATTCTAGGATGGATGGGTTAACCATATATGGAGCCATTCTAGATTGTGAGAGGAGGGTCATTAGACTTCTGACTTTCCATAGAAAGACTCTCGAGATTTCTTATGACCCCAAAAGGGTCTGTCATGCTTAGTCTCCTAGAACCTCTTGATATATCTATCGATGATTTGCAACATGTGACTCCTAAAAGAAAAGAGGGAACTTGATAAGAAAGTAGGGGAGCTACTTGAGAAGAGGTTTGATAGGTGAATCATATCGGAATGGGAAACCTATTGAAGGCAGTCCTTGAGGAAGCCCATCATTCTAAGATGACTATTCATCCAAGTGGAGATAAAATGTATAGAGTTCGAGGAAGTGAAGCCAAACTTGCGAGAGGAAGTGAAAGAAGATAAGGAAGCAATGATAGGATGAGTTCCGACTTGCATACTTGGGTTGGAGGTTAGGAAACTATGCAACAAAGATGTGAAGCTAGTAAAAGTGCAATAGGAAAGGGCCACGAGAACGCTACTTGGGAGGCTAAAGACAAGATTCACGCTTCATATCCTTTCCTTTTCGAGAATATGTCCTTAACTTCTTTTTCCAAGCTTCGAATTAATACTTGTATCTATGGTTTGAGTATCTCCTATCGATCGAGTATTTAGGTAGACAACTAATGAATGTAAACATGTGTTTGAGACATGTTATGTTTGATGGATGCAAGTGGTTGCTAGTGATTGCTTGTGGATGCATATACACACACAATAGGCACTATATCGGCTCAATCACTTACATATTGCATATTGATGTGCGTACATTTTAAATTTTTATGGATTATCGTTACATTGATGTTGCATTTGGATGGATGATTGTGCACACATATAGAACTTACAGGGATTAGGATGATTTTCATACATTTTGGTTGCATGGCACAAACATACATTACATTAAGGAGGTCATATGAATCAGTAGACCGCCTGATCTTTCGCAATAGTTTACGGACATATATACACACTATTGCGTATGTTCATAAAAGAATTAGAAATTCCTTAAGGACAATGGATTCCTATGATTGCTAGATGGATGTATGATTGTTGGATGTTAGGATATACGTTCTTCTTAACTTAGAGATTTCGGGGACGAAATCCTTTGAGTAGGGGAGAATGTAACACCTCAGAATTTTAAAGACACTAAAGATGATGAATTAAAGAATAATTAATGTGAAATACACTATTAACAATGAATTAAGGAAAACTTAATTAAACATACAGAATTAAGTTAAACGGACCACGCCATTGCGTCCTTCTCGGAATTTTGGTCAAGACAGACACCTGGTTTGCGTAAATCGGACACCGTATGAAGAAGTTATTAAGGTTTGAAGTTTTTATGCATATAGGAAAGATATATACACAAATAAAATTCAAAAATATTCGAAAATAAGCAAAACCAGAAATTCAGCGCGCAAATCGAGGAAGGGCCGACATATTGAAGTCGACCCAAGACCCTGCTGGGTCGACCTAGGGGTCGACCCCGGCTCATGGGGGTCGACCTAGGGGTCGACCCACCTGAAGGGGGTCGACCCACCCGGGGATCTGGAAGCTTCTCTGACGTGGACGATTCTGATGGCTTCTGGTCCAATCTGAAGGTCTTGGTTGCTCCGCTACTCCTATATAAAGGACCATAGACCTAGGTTTTATTCATCAAAAAATAATGGTGATGGCGAAGCTCTCCTGCAACGAAAATTAAAATGGCTTTTCTTCTTCTAAATCAATTCAAAGAAGATTATACATATTCGAAGATTTCTACAACAAATTCAGCGATGGCTACAACAACTTATTCAACAGGTTCTTTGCAGTAATTTGGATCCATTTCCTTAGATCTATTCACTGTGAGTTCATGTTATATTTAGATCTGAATATTTAAATAGTAATCGTGATATGTATATAAAAATTGGATCTTGAATCGGTGCCTAATCAATTCTATTATGACATATTCCTCTGATCAGTTCTTATATGTTTATATCGTCACCAAGTCTAATCTTGTCATAATATGTCCATTCAGTTTTTATGCCTAATTCTACCGTTATGTTATTGATTCGTTATTATGCATGTTCTGATTCTCTTCTCTCCCTCTTTTCCCTTTTATTTTATATAGCCAGGCTACCTTCGAGCCTAGGCCTAACGCTGAAAAATGCGAACGTGCGAAATTGGAATAATGGGGAAAGACATAATTTGGGGCATAATATATATTGGAAAATATGGATCTAAATTTGAGCATAAATTTGGAAATATATGAATATGGCTTTAGGGGCATATGTCTTGTTGGATAATATGAATTTAGGCACGCATTGGAATAAATGTAAATATGGAATTGGGTATTAAATGGGACATGTCTAAATATTGATTTGGGACATAAATTGGAACTTACGTGAATATGAATTTTAGGCATAAATTGGAAAATATGCGGGTTTGGGTTTGTGCATAATACGTATATATATTTGCCTTGATTTATGACATGGGAAAAAGGAGCGTATGGTGCATAATTAAAAGGTGAATTGAAAAGGGGCATAAAAGTCTATAATTTGAATAATGAATTGGGCATATAATTAAATATGGGGAAAAAGGCATGAACACCTATAAAGGCATAGGTAGAATTATTTGGATAAGAATGAAATGCCTAGGATTACAATTAGAAATTGCAATTGCACTTATGACACGAAGTTAGGTTGCATTAGTGGCGGAAGTCTGCCCGGACCCGACCGGCTTATCCAGCGACCACTAATGTTGAACCTAATGTGAGAGGTCTAAGTGCGCAATTATGAGACGTGCTCAGACACGAGGTTAAGCCCAATTTGTGGAATAAGTCTGCCCGGACCCGCCCGACATATCCAGCCTCCATAAATGGCAGGCTTAATGTGGGAGGTCTAGCATACTATAACCATAAATGAAAATATGGTAGTAAATCTTGAGTACTTAACCTAGTTGGATCCATAGGGATTATATGAATAAAATAAAGATGGGGTTAAGTAAAATTGGTTGAACGGTGGGGGGGGTTAAGTATATCTGAGGGGGTGGGTAATATTTACATATAGGCCCATAAACTTAACCCGATAAGGTTATGTAATTAAAGACACCTAGTGGTATACATAACCGGTAGAAATAATAAAGTTATGTAATTAATAGACACCTTGTAGAGTAAGCATAACTTATAGAAATGATAGAATTAGATATGCGTAATAATCTGCTAAGTAAACAACGATAAGTTGTAGTGACGGTGTAAATTGAATTCATGATTAAATGAGAAAGAATGAGGAAAACTTGTAAAATAAATAAGTTATATTTAATCATAATTGGTAAGTGACATGTTAATCGGGTAACATGTGAATTGAGATATACTTAACAACGTACTAAGGAGAACATGTTATTGTAATGATGTAACCAAGCAAGAATATAAAATAGATTTGTGAATTACAGACCTTGGGCTACAATCTAGAAAATAACATGTTGTGGGCTTATTAATAAAATTAAATGGATTAAGTTATATGGCTGAAATTAATAAGCAAGAGAAACTTGGTAATTTGAATAAGAATTCAATATGAATGGGAATAACCAAGTTAATTGGAAATCCAATGAGGTAAGGCAAGCACGTAAAAGAATGTTTAGATATAGGGTCTAACAACATATTAAAGAAAGGCGCTTGGACCGGTCCGTACGTTTGAGGGTGAATAACCCAACGGGGTAGATCGTCGAGGTGTTGTAAGACACGAGGGGAGCACACATTCATCTGACTGTTATGACGGCTCCAAAGGAATGGGAAGGGGAAGCACGCGACTTCCCGAAGTACATAAGGTGCTCCTAGTAGTCCTCTTTGCGGTGACAAATGCAGTCAGAATGCTGTGACGAGCTGACACCAGGCTGGTTCGACGGTTGCCTCACGGGGAGGTAGAGAGGGTCACGACCAACAAGGATAGTAGACCGTCGGATATCCGTCATCGACAGCCAGCGGGATGCGAAAGACTAGAGCTAAACCCAAGATACCATTTCACCTTTCACTGTCGAGGTACGAGGTTGAGGGTAGACGCCACATGGATGTTTAGATTGGTTGTTATTAGGGGCGGTCGCTTAGCTCTTGTAGTCTTTACTAGTTGAGGGAGGGGAAGAGGTGGGGCCATAGCCACCACGAAAACAGACCCTAGGTATATCTGTATATAGAGGCTCTTTAAAGACGGGCCTGTACAGATATGGAAAAGCTCCCGACCGAGTTCCATGTTTCTTGTATCGCCCTGCCGCAGAACTCATTGCACATTAGAGGACGTGTGATTGAGGCATCGAGCTACAATTACAGTACATACATGGGACAGTCTAGATACATGCATATCTGCTTTGGGTGTTGTATCGTAGACTAGAGGGCATTATTCCAATAAGGAATCTGATTCGATCGATTGTGGCAGCCCGTACGCTTTCGTAGCGTAGTAATGACATATATATGCGGAACTTAACATTATTATATAGAGATCCGTACGTCACTCCGGCATAGGATGAGGGACTGCATTCATTACGGTAGAGACCGTGCGAGTGGGTTACCATGGGGTGTATCTCAATATTGAGAGATAGCTATATATATTGTATTAGGTGAATCCATGGGAAAGTAAATTGGTACGATGCGCGTATAAGTCTTGAGTGTTATTAACCCAAGTAACCTAATAATCAAGAAAATTTAATGGAACGGTATTAGTAGGGATCATTCTATTTCTGATATACTAGTATCCGTGCGGTGCAGAGAAATGTATTTAAGAAGCGCAATATATCATGTTCATCTTATCTTACTCAGTTCACACTTGTTATTGTTACTGTTGTCTTGTTCTTCCAGTTTTATATATACCTGCCATGATACTTTTATTTATTTATATTTAAAAGTAACTGGACTGGCCAGACTTTATGTCTGACCCTTTTTGTTTCCTCTTCTCTCTCTTCCGTTCCCCCCAGGTTCTCAGGGCGGAATTGCTTAGAGTTGATTTGGATTCTTTCAGCTTAGCTTGGATTTTGGATATAAATGTATCACTTTGACTTATGGTCAACTCTCTTATGGCTTTACAGGGAAATATGGTTTTATGCTTTTGTACTATGGTATTTTTGGCAAGACAGATTATTAATGTAATTAGTTACTTATGATTTAAACTCAGCATTTGGGACCATGATGTTTTGATTTAAATAAAGTTTTTAATTCCGCTACTATTTTACATGTCTGTCTTGTGCTATTATGTTCTTATTTACCTATAATGCTTCACGGAACTTAATGCATTCCCTTAGTGAGTGACATTAATGGATGTGTGGTGTCACACAATCGGTGTTTCCTCCACACCTTCATCACCATCCTCAAATATTCCTTGTGTTCTTCCTATGTCCTCGAGTAAACCAAGATATTGTCCACGAACACAAGAACAAACTTATTTAATTGATCCCTGAATACCCTATTCATGGGATTCAAAAAATATGCCGGTGCATTTTAACCCGAATGGCATGACCAACCACTTATAAAATCCAGACGGCGTTTGAAATGCCGTTTTAGATATACTCTCAGCTGCTACTCTGAGCTGATGAAAACCTGTCGCAAGATCCAACTAGGAAAACACTCTTGCTCCATTCAGTTGATCAAACAAATCATCTATCCGTAGAAGAGGATACTTATTATTCCTAGTCATCTTTTTCAACTCGCGGTAGTCTACACACAAGAGAAGGGAACCATCGGCCTTAGTGGCTAATACAACTGGTGCTTCCCACTTGGAAACACTCCTTCGAATAAATCCCTTCTTCAGAAGATCACCCACTTGCACCTCGAGCTCTCGCTGCTCCCTTGGCGCCATACGACGAAGAGGCATCACTATAGGTCTGGCATCTTTCACTAAATCAATCTGAAACTCAATCTCTCGGTATGGTGGAAGTCCGGTCACTTCCCCGAAGATGTCCGGATACTCGCCAGCAATACACACATCTAATAACTCATCCTGCTGGATGTCGAGGGAATGTAGAAAACTAGCCATCACCTCATTACTAGGTAGGCAACCCAATACCACCCTCCGCTCATCATCCGCTCTAATGGTCACCGAAGACCCCTCATAGTCTATTATTACCCCATATCTTTGGAGCCAATCGACTCCCAAAATAATGCCAAACCCAATAAAGCCCAAAACAAAGCAATCACAAGCAAACATACCTCCATGACTCGATAAGACCAAATTACAAAAAATCATGCAAATGCTAGTCGAACTACCGATCGGGTTCGTCACAACTAAAGGTCTAGCGACAATCTCGGGTTCCAATTCCAACCTATCTACCAGGTCACTAGATACGAAGGAATGGGAAGCCCCGGTATCAAACATCACTCGAACAGAAACATCATAAATAGAAAGTATACCTTGAATAACGACACCCTTTCCCTTCTCTGCAGCAGTTGGGGCATTCGACGAAGAAGGAACAACGTTGATAGCATATGCTTTCACCATTTGCTTCTCCTTAGGGGGTTGTGGGCATTCATTCTTAAAACGCCCCACTTGGCCACAGTTGAAGCACTTCTTTTCCCCTAGCTTTGCTCGACACTCTTTGGCATAGTGACCCTTCTTGCCACAACTATAGCACTCAATATCTTTCTTATTCTACTTTTTCTGACCATCCTTGGTCTGATTCTATTTCCTCTTATTCTGGGAATTATTCTTGCCTCCATCGCTTGCCTGCGGCTTTGGCTCCTCTGCAGATGTAATAGCAACCTCGATCTTCGACTTAGGGTAAAGGTTCTCAGATCTCAATGCCTTTCCCATAAAAGATTCGAAAGTCTCATCGATATGGTTTATGAGTCTCTCCCCCAAGTACTCATCTAGGCCAGTTATGAACTTCTCATTCTTCTTCTTGGCAGTATCGATAAGAGATAATCCATATTTCGATAAGGTATCGAACTCAGCAATAAATTCCGAGACTGCCCTACCATTTTTCTTAAGCTCCAAAAACTTCCTGAACAATTCTAATTTCTGTGCAGTGGGAATAAACTTATCACTGGATCCGGTCTTAAACTGATTCCAAGTAAACCTCGGGAGTAGCCGCTTTGATAGCATTCCACCAATTCATTGCTCGTCCTTGAAGTTGACGCGATGCTAGCTTTCTCTTCATCACATCATCGATCCCCAGATCCTCGAAGATGCGCTCACAACTATCAAGCAATCCCGAACCTCTGTTGCCGATTCTGTTTCATGGAACGGCTTTCCACCAAGATTAGTATAATCGTTGCTGAGCTTGGAGAAATCATCTCTAGGTGCCTGCTCTACTACACCACCACCATTAGCAGCATTAGGAACTGCTCCCTGAGTATCCCTAAGCATCTCTCGCATGAAGGTAGTAAACATCGTCCTCATATCAGGGACATTCCCATTTTTAGCTCCTGAACCCGTACTCCTTGTGTTTCGGCTCATCGTTCAATCTGTAAAGAGAAAACGATTAACCATCTCCATAGTGGTGCCAATGCAGTGCAAATTCATCCTCAGATATACTAATAGTATATATATAGCTTTTGAAAACCAAAATATCACAAATATACGCTCTCATATACGTATACTATCTCTCCCTGATGTCTTCCCCTAGGTTAAACCACGCAACCTGGCTCTGATACCAAGTGTGGCGGTCCGCCCCGAACCAGCCGACATTTTCCCAAAATGCGTTGTGCCAATGCCCGACTAGCACAGGACGATCGTCAAAAGAAAAGGTTTTGAAACTATGAATCACCAAAGAACCTGTAGTATATCTCACAGCGTATTCAATAAAATATAATAATAACATAACTTGACATAAAACAGGCGAGACTGTGCATAAGCTGAAAACTAAACCATCATAGCAGCGGAATCCAAAATACAGCTTATGATCCAAACCATCATTATTACAACTTCAAAATACTGTCTCTAAAGAAAAATAGAAAAGGTACACTACTAATGCCCAAAGCAGTGACCAACAACAACATAAGGAGAATATATGTAAATAGTACGTGGAAGCCTCTTGCTCGTCTCCGGACAGCTACTCGTGCATAACTTCCTAACTTGTCTCTAGTCTGCTCATTTAGGAGCACCCAGAGTAATAAGAAGAGACATAAAACTCTGGGTCAGACAAACGTATGGTATGAGCGATAGCAGTAAAATAAAACAATAACATGTATAAATAATCATACCTGAACCTGGACATGCAACCAAAGAGTTAGCACAACAAGATGTACAATACTCTAAGGTAACACTGACATAAAGTGTAAAATGGGAGTGTGCATGCCATGGTGATAGCAAACATCAAACATAGCAATCATCCTCACATCACTCACCCAGTGCGTAAAGCATACGATATCCACTGCTTTGATAACCAAATCCATTGGGACCATGATGGAAGCTCCGTACAACTATTGCTATGACCATACTTCCCTGGTCTATGGTTAATAAACCTACCCAGTCCACACATCCTTGGATCTAGGTTATGGGCCAACCAGTCCACACTTCCCTGGCTCTGGTTCATCCACATGCCCCCTCTCTTCAACGGTGAATCAAAGTTATAGATATCGATAACCCCTTTGCACACGTCCCACAGCAAAGCCCAATCATGAAGTTAACTCGTTGGTTCCCATCTGGATCCTAAGTAATAACTTCCTACTTGGACTTCCTTTGCATCTCGGGTTCTGGTCGAGTTGGAATTGATCTTTAGAAGAATCCACAATCGTCGTCGCGTAGTCGAAGTTTGATTCCGATTCGGTTTGGAGTCATCATCTCGGTTCGGGTCGTGGTCATCGTCGAGGACAGGTCGCCCCCCGGTCCCCCCTCCGAGTCGTGATCCTCTGGTCACCCCCTTTTGCTTCACGGCGCTCCTTCTAGTCGGTTCGTGACCCATTCCTGGTGGCGGTTTGTGATCCTCTCTTGGTGGCCGTTCGTGAGCCTCTCCTGGTGGCGGTTCGTGAGCCTAGTGGCAGCTCGTGACCCCTACCCCCTTCAGGAACCGAATTTCTGCAGTTTTTTCTTACTAGCTAATTTCGCTAAATGACGGCATTTTCAACCATTCTAACCTTCCGACAACATCACAAAACATACCAAACAGTAGTAGCAACATGTAGAATCAATCAAAAACATTAAAACATCAATCACATGAAATATTTTGGATCAAACATACCCAAAAACATGATTTTCCCCTTAATTCCCTTAACCATGTTTTAACTATAGGATTAGCAAATTTAATCCAAATTAACCCAAATTTTCTCTAGTGACATAAAATAATATTTTAGAATTTCTACATATTTTTCTAGATTTTTATGATGCACAATTTCACTAATTATCACTAATCACACCTAATTGGCCGTAATTAGTGAACAAAAGTGCAAATCACTCACCTTAGCCACAAATGAAATCTTAGATCTGAAACTTTATTGGTATGACATGGATCTCTATGTATTGTGTAACAACGCGAATTCCGACAGACTGAATATTTTTTTGAAAATTATAATCTATCGAAACTCAAGTTGTCGTGCTCTAGTATCCTATAGAAAAGACAGAGACATAAAACATGTCAGGGCTCAGAAAATATCTTATCTGTGGGCTTCAGACTTCCAAGTTTATAGATTAATTAATTTATAATTAAGTACAACTTCTTATATTTCATATATTTTCCCCCTTTCTCAACTGGCTTCCTCCTTTTACCCATTTACTGATTACTTAATTTACAATTAAGTGTCCCTTATCTCATTTCACCAGTTATCCCATTTCCTTAATAATTTATTATAAACTAAGTTATAATCTTTACTTGTCCCTAGGACAAGTCTACCTATTATACAACATTTTCATTAATGTTAATTATTTATAATAGGTGATTGTCATTCCCCATTTAAACCATTTTCTTTTATTGTTGTATTCCAGTATTCTTCGTTGTAATATATGTTCCTTATTTTAGTTAAGGAAAACACTTCATGCGCCTTATCAGTTTGATGTATAAAAGGAATTAGTGATTTATTTTCATAACGTATTCCCATCTAAATCCGTAGTGGCAAGTAATTTCTTTCCTTTTTCTTACTTTATTCACTGTGGCTTACTTGCAACCACATTCTCAGAAATAGGCCATTTAGGGAAATACATCACTTTTCCTTCATATCACGCTAACTTAGTCCATTGCTTCCCTTCCTTTCTTATTTTCTGAGTTAGACATTTAACTACCATCATTGCCATTTATTCATATCTTGTTATATACATATATTTATATATACATATATATGCACTAGATCTCTCACATTAAGCCTACATTTGTGGAAGCGGGATTTGCCGGGCAGATCCGGGCATATTTCTACCACAAGTTGACTTAACCTCGTGTCTTAGTACCATTGCATGTTTTAATTATGCGCTTGGACCCCTCACATTAGATTTACCACTTGTGAATGCTGGATATGCCGGGCGGGTCCGGGCAGACTTCTATCACAAGTGCAATCTAACCTCGTGTCTAAGAGCATTATAGTGTCAAATTATTGTGAATCTAGGCACGTTCGTTCTTTAACAATTATTCCTATTTCATGTAAATTTTAGGCATATTGTCCTTTTCATATATTTACTCTAATTTACATGTCATCAAATTATGCCTATATTTTGTCGCATGTCCTTTTTAACAGGTGCTCAATTCTATTTTGACATGTAAACATTTAATCAAGTAATTGTCCAAGTCTAACAGGTTAACATGTCATTTACTCAACAGTATGCCTCAAGTGAATCATGGAATTATAGCCACAGTAATCGCTATTCATATCCTAACCAGTTTGTTTTTCAGCATGTAAACGTTCAACACTTTAGCCAATTAAACATATGAATTTCCTGATCTATTCATATTAACATCTCAACTTGTTATAACAACAATTTATAATTAAACTGGCAATTTCACAATTTATAAAAAGGGGAATGCTGAATGATAACATATTATATCTAAATGCTTTAGCTTAAACCCACTTACCTCGTATGCTTTCCCAATTCTGGATTTGAGGCAGTTTTTAGCATCCATGGTTTTTCCCTTAATTTGATTTAAAACCTAATAAACATGGATTGATCATTTTCATTAAAAGAGAAGGGAAAGAAAGAGGAAGAATTTGAATAGATTGGATCTAGAAGTTTACCTTGCTTTTCATGATTCTGAACAATTTTTTTGTTAATGTCGATTCTCTCTTCCAGATCTTGAATTTTAAAATCTTCTTATTAATAATCTAAATTTTCTGAATATATTTAAGGAGAGAGTGTAATGGCAGAGCTTCAGCATAGCCTCAGGATTATGAGGTTTAGGGTTAGGTCGACCCCCTTGAAGGGTCTTCCCCCCTTCATGTAGGTCGACCCACCTTCATGTGGGTCAACCCCCCCTTGAAGGCCGAAGGCCGAAAATTGAATAGGGTTGTTTCCTGTTTTCTCTGACAACTTCTGCAGCCCATAACTTCTTCATACGATGTCCGTTTTATGCAAACTCGGAGCCTATCTGAACCATAATTCCGAGACGAACGCAATGGTACAATCCATTTTACTTGATTATGAATATTTAAATAAGTTGTTTTTATTTTATTATCTTAAGTTAAAAATGCGTGGTGTTACATTTTCCACCCTTAGGAAATTTCGTCCCCGAAATTTGATAAGGTTAAAATCAATTAACCCCTCGCATAATATACATCCATCACGTGTGCATCCAAATTTTGCAAACATCGTGAACTTGTGCAAAGTGAAATACAACATAATAATACATGTATGCCTAAGCGGTACCTCCTATGTGTATGCAAATTTCTCAAAAATTCTTTTAAAATATGATGCTCACATCCTAAATATACTGGCAGTTATACATAAATGCAATATTTTGAAAATCAAAAATGCTTTTTCATCCAAATTTTCCTACACTCTTACTGAGTAAGAGCGTAGTTCATCCAATTTTTGCATCCATAATCCTACCAACCAACTTTATTTTTTTCGAATTCAGAAAAATCTAATTTTCTAAATTCGATTTCTTATGTTACAAAAAGGTGGAAAACGGAATACTTTGCATCTTCCGTTTCTTTTTCAACCTTTTTCTAACCGTACTCGGATTTTATATAACTATTTATAAAGATTCTCCTAATTTCCTATCTAAGCACAGCCCATATAAGAAAAATTTATTTTGTTACAGATTTTCTTTTTCATCTTATCTTGGAAATTTTTATCTTTATCCATCCTTTCTCATAATTTTCCATTTTTGTTGCTTTACTGAATTTTCTGTTTCATTTTCAGTTGTAACATTTCTCTTTCCTTAGCTTATTTAATCATCTGACCTTAGTTCAAATTTAAATAAGCCTTATAGTCTTTCAACTAAAACAGGAGAACGAACACCCTACACAACTACTACCAAGGTCCAAGAATCTCGGGACTATGTCCCCCCTCAGTCAAAAAAGTCCAAACTATGGGATCCACGATAGGTTTAGGTGTTACCCCAACTACCCAACAAAACAAAACAATGGAACGATCCCAACAGAAATGTAGTAACGGGTTTTACCCCTAACATGGAAATTAACAACAGGATCTAAACATTTATTTGCCCTTTTCTATCTAGTAGTCACCACTAATTCTAGCTGTGTACCAATAATTATTTCAAGCAACACCCTAGGCTCTTCAATGCTTACGCATTCTACGGGAACTTACTATTATTCCAAGATAATTCTCGCTATCTGCTTCATAGCCTCAAAACTTTTCCCGTCTTCCCTAGGCACTAATACTCACCTACTCCATACTTTAAAACATGGTTTGGCCTTTTCATTTAAACTTTCTTCCAAAATTTTAAAAATGCCAAAACCTTATTTTCCTCATGAAAACTTACTTTTGCCAAACAATAGAAACATGTCAACTTAAAAAAAAGTAAATCATTTTTTTTTCAAATCACAAAACTGGAGTAGAAACGGACAACTATTTTCTCAATAGGGTTGATGACTTTACCTATAAGATCTGTTTAGTCTCTTAATATAAGGTGCAAACATCCTCTCTATTCTTAATTTCTACAACTTATTTTGTCCACCTAACAAAATTTTCTCGTTTAAGCAATTTATCAAAAATGATTGTCAAAAGAATAGAGATTTCAAATCTTTCTTAATTAAAAATTCTTGTATGAAATGTAACAAGAAAAACTCGCGAGCTATATATGCTCTATAATATGAACCTTTTATTGAGAGAATTTTATCTTAGACAAAATTTTCGCAAGAAATCACTATTTGCAAAATATACCCCATTTTACTTTAAAACCCAATATGTACGTTTTACATATTTTTAAAACTTTAACTTTTAAGATTAAAACTTGAAAACACCATAAACCATTTTCTCAAAACTTTTACAATTTCAAGTTTTTAAAAGTTAACAATGGGGTTAGACTCAAAGCGGGTTTCCAATTTTCTAGGCTTTCCTAGACACTCCCCAAGGTCAATTCTCTCAACTATATATATTACTAATCCATTTTTCTCATTTTAACCTTTTCCAATCGATAAGGTTTTCAAGCCCACTAACCCAAAATACTACTCATATGGGATTCACCTTCCTTCCATACAAAATACATTGTACACTTTCCACCCAAATTACCTAAGGGTCTCAGATTTCCGTATTCCTTTCTTTAGTGTACAAAACAAACATCCCATTTCTTACCATATTATACTCTTTCTATTTAGTGGGTTCCTCTATGGATCTAGATATATATACAATATATTTATATTTTATTTTATTTTTATTTTATTAAAAAAATACAAATACATTCACTTACTATTTATATAGGAATCCTAAACCTAAGCTCTGATACCAGATGTAACAACCCGAATTCCGACAGACCGATTTTTTTTCGAAAATTCCAATCTATCGAAACTCAAGTTGTTGTGCTCGGGTATCCTGCAGAAAAGACATACATAAAACATGTCAGAGCTCAGAAAATATCTCACAGCGGAATGGATAAAATATAATATTATCAAAATATAGCCTTACCGTATTAATAATACTACCTAACCAGTATCCAAGGCTATCTACAGTGTCACATGCCACTGCCACAAATCTAACCTGCGAGTATGTTATGAGGAGGGGGTCAGAACAAAAGTTCTGGTCACTGGATTTAAATTATACACTTTGGATAATCCTACATATACCGTTCAATCATATTTTCTTGTTTATTAGGTTACTTGGGTTATCAACACTCAAGGCTTACACACACGTCGCACCCATTTACTTCCCAGTTTATTAACCTAATACAGTATATATGTAGCTACCCCCAATATTAAGGTACACCTCATGGTACCCCACTCGCACGGTCTCCACCGTAACACCATCGAAATATACGCAGTCCTTCATCCTACACCGTAGTGACGTACGAATCTCTATATAACAATGTTACGTTCCATATATATATATATATATATATATATATATCATTATTATGCTACGTAATCGTACAGACTGCCACCTTCGATCGAATCAGATTCCATACTAGAGTAACGCCCTCAAGTCTACGATACACCACCCGGAGCTGACATGCATGTATGTAGACAGTCCTACATACGTATCATTAATTGTAGCTCGATGCCATAACCGCACGTCCTCTAATGTGCACTGAGTCCCGTGGTAGGGCAATACAAGAAACACGGAACTCGGTCGGGAGCTTTTCCATATCTGTACAGGGCTGTCCTTTAGAGCCTCTATATACAAATATTCCTATAGTTTGTTTCCACGGTGGCTATGGCTCCACCTCAGCCTTTCCCTCAAATAATAAAGACTACAAGAGCTAAACTACTGCCCCTAAAGAAAAAAAATATAAACATCCATTTGGCGTCTTACCTCAACCACCGTACCCCGATAGTGAAAGGTGAATGGCCTATTGGTTTTAGCTCTAGTCTTTTCGCATCCCACTGACTGCTGATGACGGGTATCCGACGATCTACTATCCTTATTGGTCATGACCCTTTGCCTCCCCATTGAGGCAACAGCCGAATCACCCTGGCGTCACCGCGTCATAGCATTCTGACTGCATAGCTACTTCTATAATCAAGGCCCACCCACCTAGTAGTTACGCGCATACCCAACCTCTGCGAGCACAGCCTAAAACATCTGCCACTAAACAAAGGACTACTAGGAGAACCTTACGTACCTCAAGAAGCCGCGTGCTTCCCCTTCCAGTCCTTTGGAGCCGTCGGAACAATCAGATGAATGTGCGCTCCCCTCGTGCCTTATAACATCGCGATGATCTACCCCATTGGGTTATTCACCCTCAAACTTGCGGACTGGCCCAAGCGCCTTACTTTAATGTGTTGTTAGACCCTATGTTTAAACATTCTTTTACGCGCTTGCCTTACCTCACCAGGTTCCCCTTTTAACTTGGTTATTTCCATTCATATTGAATTCTTATCAAGTTACCCAGTTCCTCTTGCTTATTAATTTCACTAATATAACTTAACCCATTTAAGTTTATTAATAAGCTCACAACATGTTATCCTCAAGGTTGTGGTCCAAGGTCTATTATACACAATCTCTTTATTTTCTTATTTGATTTCATCACTACAATGACATGTTTTACTTAATATGTAATTAAATATATCTCAATTTACATGTTTTATTGTTTAACATGTCAGCCATTATTTATGATTAAATATAATTTATTTCATAAGTTTTCCTCATTCTTTCTCATTTAATCATAAATTCAATTTACACCGTCACTACAACTTACCGTTGTTTGCTTATTAACTTAGTTCTCTTAACTAAGATCTATTAATAAGTTTCTCTACCAATTTATTATAACCTATGTTATAATTTCCTCTTGTCCCTAGGACAAGTCCAAACACGTTATTCTTATCTACGGGTTTCAGACTTCCAAGTTTACATATTACTAAATTTATAATTAAGTACAACTTATTATACTTCATATATTTTCCCCCTTTCTCAACTGGTTTCTGTCTTTTCCCCATTTACTGATTACTTAATTAAAATTAAGTGTCCCTTATCTCATTTCACCAGTTATCTCATTTCCTTACTAATATATTATAACCTAAGTTATAATCTTCACTTGTCCCTAGGATAAGTCTACCTATTATACAACATTTTCATTAATGTTAATTATTTATAATAGGTGATTGTCATTCCCCATTTAAACCATTTTCTTTTACAGTTGTATTCCAGTATTCTTCGTTGTAATATATGTTCCTTATTTTAATTAAGGAAAACACTTCATGCACCTTATCAGTTTGATGTATAGAAGGAATTAGTGATTTATTTTCATAACGTATTCCCATCTAAATCCATGGTGACAAGTAATTTCTTTACTTTTTCTTACTTTATTCACTGTGGCCTACTTGCAACCATGTTCTCAGAAATAGGCCATTTAGGGAAATACATCACTTTTCCTTCATATCACACTAACTCAGTCCATTACATCCCTTCCTTTCTTATTTTCTGAGTTAGACGTTTAATTACCATCATTGCCATTTATTCATATCTTGGTATATACATATATTTATATATACATATATATGCACTAGACCTCTCACATTAAGCCAACACTTGTGAAAGCTGGATTTGCCGGGCGGGTCCGGGTAGACTTCTACCACAAGTTGACTTAATCTCGTGTCTTAGTACCATTGCATCTTTTAATTATGCGCTTAGACCCCTCACATTAGATTTACCACTTGTGAATGCTGGATATGCTGGGCGGGTCCGGGCCGACTTCTATCACCAGTGCAATCTAACATAGTGTCTAAGAGCGTTACAGTGTCAAATTACTATGAATCTAGGCACGTTCGTTCTTTAACAATTATTCCTATTTCATGTAAATTTTAGGCATATTGTCCTTTTCATATATTTACTCTAATTTACATGTCATCAAATTATGACTATATTTTTTCGCATGTCCTTTTTAATTGGTGTTTAATTCTATTTTGACATTTAAACATTTAATCGAGTAATTGTCCAAGTCTAACAGGTTATAATGTCATTTACTCAACATTATGCCTCAAGTGAATCATGGAATTATAGCCACAGTAATCGCTATTCATATCCTAACCAGTTTGTTTTTCAGCATGTAAACGTTCAACACTTTAGCCAATTAAACATATGAATTTCCTGATCTATTCATATTAACATCTCAACTTGTTATAACAACAATTTATAATTAAACTGGAAATTTCACAATTTATAAAAAGGGGAATACTGAACGATAACATATTATATCTAAAGGTTATAGCTTAAACCCACTCACCTCGTATGCTTTCCCAATTCTGGATCTGAGCCAGTTTTTAGCATCCATGGTTTTTCCCTTAATTTGATTTAAAACCTAATAACCGTGGATTGATCATTTTCATTAAAAGAGAAGGGAAAGAAAGAGGAAGAATTTGAATAGATTGGATCTAGAAGTTTACCTTGATTTTCATGATTCTGAACAATCTTTTTATTAATGTCGGTTCTCTCTCCCAGATCTTGAATTTTAAAATCTTCTTATTAATAATTTAAATTTTCTGAATATATTTGAGGAAAGAGAGTAATGGCAGAGCTTCAGCATAGCCTCAGTATTATGAGGTTTAGGGTTAGGTCTAAGGTCTTATTTATAGGTGTATTCGAGCAACCAGGACCCTCAGATTTGACCAAAAACCACCAGAAACGCCTAGATCGAAGAAAACCCTAATCTACCAAAATCTGCCGTAGGGGGGTCGACCCCTTTTCATGTGGGTCGACCCACCTTCATGCGGGTCGACCCCCCCTTGAAGGGGTCGACCCCCGTGGGTCCGGAGGCCGAAAATTGATCTGGGTTGTTTCCTGTTTTCTATGACAACTTCTGCAGCCCATAACTTCTTCATACGATGTCCGTTTTGCGCAAACTCGGAGTCTATCTGAACCAGAATTCCGAAACGAACGCAACGGTACAATCCGTTTTACTTAATTCTGAATATTTAATTAAGTTATTCTTAATTTATTATCTTAAGTTAAAAATGCGGGGTGTTACATATTGCAGCAGCTCTAACTCTGATTTGATGCTAATTTCCCTTGATTTGATGTAGTTTTGCTCAATTGGTGGTAAAAAAAGCGATTAGGAAGGAATTAAAATGAGGTTTGGATGACGGAGGCCATTGCTAGGGTTCAAGGGAGGTTAGTGGCGGCTGGAAAAATGAAAGGAAATGTTTCTCCAATCTCTTTCAGCCCTCTCATAACCCTAATCCCGAAATGAGTTATGGGCCTAGCAGCTAATCACCCCGTTAAGCCCAATTATGTTGTTTTTCGTCTTACAAACCTTATTTCAGCCATATCTCCCAAACGGTAAGTCCGTTTGATTAATATGACCACTCTACGAAATGGTAAATCATCATCTGAATCCACTGGAAGTGGTTTTAGGTCAAAACTCCTTACCAATCAAAAGTTATAGGCGAAACAAAATTTGCTAGGGGCAAAACGGTCATTTAAAATTTGGCAAAAATCGTGAACATGGGAAATGACCCCAATAGTCGTTCCCCAAAGTTACACGACCATACGACTTCGTATGAAGATAAAATAAATATTCTATGATCCTTCGATACGTGGGATGCAGGTCGTTACACCTCGTTACACTATCTTTACAATGAATGCGTATAATTTCATTTACAACTAGTTGAAATTTCATTGGACAATCAAATGCATCTATGTTATTTCCATATTTAATAAATTAGAATTATCCATATATAATAAAATCTCAAAATTAGTTAATCCATTTTATATTGTTAATCCAATATAAATTTCAAATTCCATAATAAATAGATTATCATACACTGTCATTATCATATATAGCTATTGAGAATTGATTCTCAATAAATCAAGTAACTTCATATCTTAACAATCTATAACATAAAACATCAATTTTAATTTTTAAACCAACCTTGTTCAAAATCACATTAAATTTAATACTTCAAATTGTTGCAAAATCTTGGGATGTTACAGTACATCTGTTTCATACAAACTTGACAGTGTGCAACCACTCACTGTGATGATTCCAAAAATACAAATTTCATCAAAATCTGACATTTTGTCAAAAACAACAATATTTTGCGCATAGTTCGAGACTATTTTTCTCTGAGAGCATCAAATCTTGAAATATAGTGATCTATCTACTTCTTCTCTACCTAACCAACTATTTGAACTTAATGAAATATTCTCTAGTCCTCTTTCGTTCATTTATGAAAAATCCAACTTGGAACCATTTAATAATCAATGATTGATGTTTAAATAAAATATTTAAATATCCAATCGTCAAAAATACAGTTATTACACAATATTTTTGCACTCTTCCTAATTTACAAACACCACTAACATATTTTTCATTTTTTGGATCATGGACATTTAGTTCGCTATTATAATAATGACGTACAAAAATCCTATTTCTAACAATTTTAAAATCATAGAAAATAGTTGTCGGTAAGTTATTAAGAATACAACATTAACTTATTCCAAACCCATAAATCATCTTCTTTCAATTACACTCAATAGCTTATACATAGAAATATCATAAATTAACTCACAAAATCTAGGATTTTGGGAAATTACCTTCAACAACATTGATCTTTGTTGCAGCTTGTTGTCTCAATTTGTAGAATGGACATTCAAATAATAATTGATGTGAAACAATTTCATTTTACGTGGAATCTACAATTTTAGTTGTTTCAGTTTTTAAAAATGAACGGGTTAAAAGTTTGGCAAAGTAAGAGAGGAAGAGATTGATGACTGGATGTATATACAATGTGTAGTTGATGATTTTTTTTTTCATTAGTGATTTTTCAAAAAGGCCAACTACACATACTATAGTTCATTTTTCCGATTTTCCAAAAAATATCTCAAACGTGTGTATGCTATATCATGTTGGTGACTTTTGGAAAATTTCCAACGAGCGATTTTTCAAAAATCACCCAATAGGATATAGCTTAATCAACACCTATGTGGTCAAACTTGGCATATATGTGTAGATATTTTAGCAAGTGACATGTTTGCGTTATTTTTTCTCAAAAAGTGTCTTACATTAGAAATTTTTCTTCTTCTTATTATTACTAATATTATTAATATTATTACTAATTATGTTATAATATATGTAAATTTATAAGGGTAAACATGCTAATGTTATAAAGTATTATTGTAATTTTCATTTTCTATAACATGCCTATAAATATAGTTCCATTGTATTATATGTTTAGATCTGATGAGAATAAATTTTCCACTATTTCTTTCTCTAATGGCTTCTTATGTATTTTAGCGTACAGTACGTTATCAACACGATGCCCATAATAATTTTAAATTCGTTGATATTTTTAATTGTCAAATGAAGAAGAAAAGGAATTTAATTACTCATTATTCACTTTTTTACCTTTAACAAAAAGTTGCCTCATCTTTTTTGACTTTATCACATTCAAAAAGGAAAATATTATCTTTATTGTAATATTTATGCGTGAATATGCTCTTGTACTTTAGTTTGTCCCACATCTTGGGATATGTTATATCTCAAAATCCAAATGTGTTATATATAGGAGCTTTTGTAATGGAAATGGATGTATCAATCTTAAGTGAATAAAATGTTGTTCCTCTTATTCTCCAATGGCTTCCCATGTTTTGTTTATTTTGTAACACGTTTCATTAGGAATCCAGGTATGCTTATTTTGATATTGTTGAGAATTTCATATTCTGTTTCTGATTAAATCTACGATTGGTTTTTTTATATGTTTATGATTGCATGTCATGTATGGTATTATTATATTGCAACTGTCTTTAAGTTACAACCACGAATTCAACATCTGTCTTGTTTTCTAGTTATTTTTTCCATAGAGCTTTGGTTAAAGTTAAAAAATAATGGAAAGAGTGTGTGTAGAACCCATCTTTTATGTATTCAAAAGTTCGAACATTTCATTTTAAATTCACATACTATGTAGCGTTTAATTTAAGATGGGTAGCATGGATTCAATGGGGCCATTTTGGCAGGCTTGCAGATATTATATTGACTCAATTTAAGATACATTATTTTCGTTTTTTACTATCTATTGTAGTTGTTGTACTACTTGTAGTGATTTGTTTATTTCCATACCTTGAACCTTTCATTACTTTTTTTTCTTGAAATTTATGGCTATTGCATAAAGTTTGGTACATTTTTTTAAAACTATACTGACATATCTACAATATACTTGCATATCTTCATCATTCACTGATACACGTAGGGGGAAAGCTTATTAACATTGTAACTAATTTGAAAATCAATAATAAATAGTTTAATAAGGTATTGTAAGTACATATTTATGGGAATGCGTTGAAGACAAGCATGATATTCTTATGAATATAAATAATAATTCATGTGAAACTACACATATGCCTTCAATTGGCAACACATAGCATGTCTATTCATTAATTTATCTGGTAGTGCTAAAGTAGGATTAATATAGATAAAGTTATAACACTAGACAATATTGTTATGTATAGCCTTGGTTTCTCTGGCAGCATCATCTCATCAAACTCGACGCTCGGAACAACCTTCTAGGCTATACTTAATTTGAGAAATTTATCAAAATATTACTTCACTTGCATAGTGTTGTAGGTATTTGTCATTTTTCGATTTGATGATATGTTGGCTGCATGACTTTGATTAAATTATACTAGAATTTGCCACTTTGAAGAACGTCATGTTTGTTGTTTTACCATTGCATTGAATACCACCTCTTATTGATGTTGGAATCATGGTTTGTAATAAAAATTAGTATCCTTAACAAAATTAGATACAAATGATCTATTTTTTTTTACTTAAATTGTTTACTAGTTCGATCACTTTTTTTTCCATTTATTAGTTATTGTTACATCTCTATATCCTAGATCATATGCTATTAATTTACTTTGTCTATGATGGATTAAGAAAATGTTATATTTAAGCGAATTGTTTGACCAAAAGTACCATCAAACATTTTCTTATTGTTGTTTGAACTTTAACTACATGTTCAGAGGACCACACAAATTTATTTTCATTTTACATAAAAATGTTTGGTAATATTGGAGCACCGTACGTGAATCCTTCTTTGAATTTGGAGTTAAACAACTTGAATCCTCGAGTATGTAAGCATTGACATATAAGTCATGGAGTTGTCTACAAGATTTTTGGACATGACAATCGATTTTTTAGGCATCAATTTAGTTTTACAGCCATAAGTAAATTTAAATCCTTAACAATTGATGATCCATGTTTACTAGCTAAGAAATATCATCATGAAGATTTTGGTTAGTAGAAAATTGTTCTCCAGTTGGATTGATAATTTTAGAGCAAGTTAGATGTATGCCTTGATCCTTACTTTTGTAATATTCTAACACTCCAAGTTAAATAATGAGTTACCTAAATATATAAATAAAAGATTTCAAAACTACCCTCATGTTCATAGCTTGATTTTGTTTATTATTAACTCTTTCAATGTCCACTACTACCATAGACAGAGAAGTTTTGGTTATAAATTGCTAAAAATCTTGATATTGAAGTGATTTTAGGTTAGTTCGAGACATAAACAAAATATTTAAATTCTTATGTATTTTATATTATGCAAGTTTATTAAAATTATTTATATTATGCAATTAGTCGAATTATACTATTTTAATGAGTGTCAAATTTTACTACATCGAAACATGGGTTGAATTTCATTTTTTAATTATGAGTGTTACTGCACGCGTTTCAAGTGTGAGTGCTTTCTACGTCTAACTGAAGGACACACTATTAATTATTTATGCTTATGAATGACTGTTTATATATTTATCTCTTGAAGAAATGTTTTAAAGTTATATTTATATTTGTATTGCAAAATCCAACATCCTATTTGAGATGTTATAGATTTTTTTAAATGAATTTTGTAAAGAGTTATGCAACATTTTAGAAGTGATGTTCATAAAAATATCCTCAAAAGTGATATTATATATTTATGTAATAACATTTGAGAATTGTCTGTGAATTGTTTTTAAATATGACATAGCACTTCAAAAAGTAATGGAAATAAATTACCCAATTGTTAATTCAGATAAAACTAGTAATAATGGGCACAAAGTATGTTTACAAAGTTGAATCATTGTCATGGACCCATAGCTCCATTAAACAAATTTAAGAGCAATTACTGATTCATGATCTATTATTTCTGGGAACTTACAATGAATTGAATATCATATGCATACCTATTCATGTTGAAATATCCTTAGATATTCTCCGGAAGAGATAGTCTATATGTTATATCATACATTTCATGAAAACTATAAATACCAGCGTGAAGAGATACGTATGTGCAGTAAATGTAACTGCATATTTTCATAAAATTCCAAATGTCCAAAATCTACTCTTATATTTTTTAAATATATCTTATTTATTTATTTATTACACTCTCCAGAAGATGTGTGGAAATGTCTAGATGCAGGTGTAAATTATTCTATGATAAGTTATCATAACTAATTTTCAAAAGTAATATTTAAGGTATAATGGAGCAACAAAATTGGAAGTTGTTTACGTATTTTATTTGAACTAGAAGTTCAATACAGTTCCAAACTAGATGTTTTGAACATTATCATGCAGTCTCAAGGGATTCATATTGACATTGATAAATAAACAAAAACCAATAGTTTGGATCCTTATAATAGTTTATTCTGAATTTTAAGCGTCTCAAACAAGAAAGACTATGCAAATTTATAATATAGTTGTAATACGCGGACGCACGTGTGTGTGTGTGTGTGTATTCAACTAACAACCTGAAGTTTGTTATGAGCTCATATTATAAATTAGGCATATGTTACTTAGTAATTCAAAAATCCCATTAACATAAATACTGAATGACCTGAAATCATGTGTGTATTCAAATGATCTATATAATTAGAAAATTCCTCCAAATTACCAGATCAATAAAAGAAAATAAGTAATATAATATGAATGCACCTTATCAACCAATAAAGGCATTATAATCCTACAGTTTACATACATAAAATGTATTTGCTAGCAATAATGTGATAATGAATCAAAAATGAGAATTCAAAGAAGGTTTGCTATTTAATGCGACAATATTTATCAACATTGAGGAGGAGGTTGAAGGGATACAAGTTTATCATCAGTGTTAAATATTTGTTAACATATAAAATGATACAAAATATTAAGAAAATTAAATAAATTATCAATTATATTCCTAGTAGACTCTCTTCAATATAGATTTGAATCCCTAAAGGAATGAAAAGGGTAAACCACAGATGAAATGTTGTATAAAATCAGTTCAAAGTATTTTTGGAGTAAATCATAAAGATGTCAAATAAAGGAGGCGAGTGTTCTTAAAGAAACAGTTAAGGGTGCTTTGAAAGAAACCCAATACATGATTGTCAAATAACCCTTGAATTGGTTTAAGCACAAAAAACATGATAAGTTTTGAGATCTCAATAAATCATGTATAAAATTGACAAGAAATCATCGATAATAAATTTATAAATAATAAAGCGCTTATGTTCATAAATGGACTAAAAATAGCATATTAGAGAGAAACATGATTGTCCATCATAAAATTCTCCTAAATAAGAAATATGGACCTGTAGTCCATTAGATAAAATTAGAAATATATAAAATGACAAAGCACACTAAAATTACCGAAGCACCATATAGTATCAACTACATATTATGTGCCATGAGCATTACACTTTCAGAGATAATTGAATTGATTAAAGTAGTGAAAATGTTTGAAACATTTACAATACCCTAAAGTTATAAACAACGAAAGTATACAAAATTCCGGAAGAAGGTAAATAAGTTTGGTAGTAATAAAGAATACGAAGAACAAGAAATGTAGATTACAACATTCTTTTAAGTATTGCTGTGATGAAAATCTTGATATAATTCATGATGAGTAGATCACTTCATGCTTTCAAGAATTGTTGTAATGAAACTCTTAATATCCATTGAAGTGGTAGTTGTGATATGCAAAACTTATTAAAATATATAAGTTTCTAAAGAATATAAATAACATTTGTTGTTATAAAGAATGCCAAGGACATGAACATAGATTACAAATTCTTCTAAGTATTGTTGTAACGAAAATTTTGATATACTTCAAGATGAGTAAATTACTTCCTGCTTAGTCGTGTTGTAATGAAAGTTGTCTTATTCATCAAATATGTATTGCAATATGCAAGCCCGATTGAAACACAAAATTGTAAGCAAATGAAGTGTACTCATAAACGGAGATTAGTGGCATACAAATCACATAAAGAAAGCATTTTACATTAGAAAACACGTCTGAAGCATGGAAATGCACATGAAGTTTTTAAAGAAAAACTTCATTAAGAAGTATCTACAATCAATTTAAGTTATTGAAAGAAGAATATAAATTCAGAGGAAGTTATTACATCAGAGGAGCATCCATTAGTAAGTTATAATGCACTCTTTATCTTTAACTAAGTTTTTTCCTATTGGATTTTTCTTAGTAAGGTTTTAATGAGACATTATCTTGATCCAAAAGTATCAACCCAAAAAGTAATATACGAAAATAAGTTATAATGCACTCTTTTTCCTTATTTAAGATTTTTTCGACTGGATTTTTCTTATTAATCTTTTAACAAGGCATTACATTGATCTAAAAGTATCAAAATTCATTTGACGCGGTAAATTGTTGAAATATGACATTATATACTGTACTCTTTTTCCTTCACTAAGATTTTTCCCATCGGGTTTTTCTTAGTAAGGTTTTGATGAGGCAATAACTGATCCTGAAGTATTAAACATCTTTTGAAGCAATAAACTATTATAGCATGTCATACTATATTTACTCATTTTCTTTCACTAAGATTTTTTCCCACTGGGTTTTTCTTAGTAAGATTATTAACGAGACATTACCATGATCAAAAGTATAAAATGTAACACCCCACCTCCGCCAAGGTCACTCTTGCAAGTACACTGGCTTTGGAGGGGTGTTTGTCAAGGTAAACATGCATGAGATATCACCAGACAAAACATATAAGTAAAACAGAGTAAGTAAAGAAGCGGATAAAACTACTATTTCAAAACCATAGTCAACTTACATCAAAAGTACTGAGTCATTATTTTCCAACTACTACAAGTCTAGAAACATAAACTGAAAACTGGAAATAACATAAAGTAATCTATTCCCAAAGCAGACGTGGTAAAGCCATAGCGAGCTCAAGTCCATACCGTACATGAGCTATCCAGTAAGCAAGCTAAAGATCCAAGCTAGGTGCTAGTGTTCCCACCCTGAGAACCTGGGGGGGGGGGGGGGGGGGAACGGAAGAAAAGAGGCGAAAGAAAACGGGTCAGTCGAAAAGACTGTTAAGTCCTACCTACTATTAGTATAAAAACTAATAAAGTTAACTGGACATGTAAAACAGAGATGAAACATAGGATGATAACTGGCATGGTGAAAAGTTAACAAGATAGATCAAGTGTGGCATCGCATATACAAGGTTAAGTTTTGCACCAATAGTACTAGTAATCTTACCCATGTCAAGTATAAACAAGAAATGATCCCTTGACCCAATATCATGAGGTGACCCAAGTCGGGGTCCAACTACACGGTCTAGTCGATCGGCTCCCTATAAGCCTAACTCGTCAAGTGTCGGTGTCATACGGCCCAACCACGGAATGTAGTCAAACTGTGCTAGGTCCACCCTAGGGTGTATCAAGTCCTAGGGTGCCAACCACTGACACGAATCAAGCACACACAGTCTAAACCTACTGGTGCCCGTGCCTGCTTTTTCAACTCCGGACTATGTGCACGACCATAGTCCGCCTGAACCTGCACCGGTGCACCAACTCAGCCGTTGTTCTGGTCGCTTACAATCAGCCCAGTAATCGTGCCCACCCTAGCCTAGTCCCTAGGGTATCGTTGATACATCCAAGAGGGTTACTGCTGAAAAGGACCACGTAATTAGGGTTTCTAACGGGTTAAGTGTGGTTAACCCTATCCAAACCATGTATCAAGTTGGTTAAGTATACCCAAGTGATTCATGACTTAACCCCAACAATCCATCGTGTTTAATTGGTTAAGTATTCGAGTGGTCCATGACTTAACCCTACCATGTGGCATTAATTAACTTAATGCACCCAACCTCTCACATTAGACCTTGTTGTGGTTACTAGTTAAGCCGGGCGGGTCCGGGTAGCTTTACACCACAACTTAGTCTAACCTCGGGTTTTTAAGTGCAACATGACCAACTTCTCACATTGGGTCCTACTGTTTGTAGCTACTAGTTAAGCCGGTCGGTTCCGGGTAGATTTATGCTACAAACTCAACCCAACCTCGAGTTGGCCACTTTCATGTTTTCTACATGTCATGTCCACGTTCATGTTTTCAAGCATAATCACATGTCATATTTTCAAATCATGTTTCATGTCATTTAAGTTTACCCATAATGTAACCCCATCGCATGTAAGTTCGCATCAACACACATAGATCAAAAAGGGGGAACATAATGATATGATAAGTTGTGCATAATGTGTCAAAATCTATCACAAGTTTAACATGGTGATATATGAGGCAAAGGTGTTCATCACAACTAGCATATAACATTATTGGCCTCAAAACATGCATGACATCAACTTAGCAAATAGGTGATAACATGGTCATAGTTAACATAGGGTGATAACTTGTGATTAGCATATAGTTCATAACATCATAGGCAAGTTAACATAAAGATCATGAGGGGTTCTATGTTGCATTTATGCATAACTACTAAGTTCTATGTTGCATTATGCATAACCACCAAATAAAGCTCATAGCTTTCTACCCAAAAATCAAGGTAAATGATACTAGGTTCATGATAGTGCCACAATCATAGATCAAAAGAGTCATACATGGATCTATGCATACAAATGTAGCCCAAAGACAAGTATTATACCCAAAAGTCACATTTCAACTTGCTACATGATCATATTAACTTCATAGTTTAAATCTAAGAGTAGAATAAGGCTTACAAAGCTTGGCTAAGAAGATTAGAACAAAATAAAACAAGATTGAGACGAAGCCACACTAGAAATCCCCAAATGAATATAAGCTCCAAGTTGTCTTAAGAAGCTCCTTTGATTTGTATGAAGAAAGATGGCTCTTTTACTAGCTTAGAACACTCAAACTTTCATGAAAAGGATGGAGGCCATGATATGAAGGTGGAGGCCATGATTAGGAAGCATTTTGACATAATTTAGTTGTAGGAATGATTTGTGTTTATTTAGGCTAGGTATTAGGGTCTTTTTATAGAAGTTTAGGTTAGTTTAGGCCATAGGATTAACCCTAATTCAGATCTGAGCCATCAAATCCCGTCACAAGCCAACAAAACAAGACCCAGGAGCCAAAACAGGCACACCAGGCCAAACTGGCCGACCACCCAAGTCGACAGGGGTGTCGACTGGGCAGTCGACACCACCTGGGGTGTGTCGACTCCCAAGTCGACTCCCCAGTCGACTTGGGGGCTGGGCGGGAAATTTTCCCCTGTTTGGCTCCAGATTCGAAATTTGAACTATTTTTGAACTTGGAATTTTCTGAAAACTTCTATGGGCCATAACTGGTCATACGGACTCCGATTTTCGAAAACTCGGACTCTATTTCGCGTATTTTTCCGAGACGAACGCAATGGCACAGCCTGTTTCCCTTGATTCAGATCTTAACATTTAATTCTGCCTTGATTTATGTTATAACATGTTATCCAAAATACGGGTTGTTACATCCTCCCCACCTTAAAGGATTTCGTCCCCGAAATCTTCAAGTTAGGAAGAACGTATCCTACCATCCATCATCCATCTACTGAAAACATCATCCATGAGCAGTTATTGTCCTTAACAGAGTCTAAATGCTGTATGAACATATGCAAAGGTGTGTGTATATGTACTTATCTAATGCAAAAATCAGGCGGTTACTGATTCAGTAAACCTCCTTAATGCAAAGTATGTTAGTGAAATGAGTCCATATGTATGCAAATTCCTAACATAATTCATAATCACTACATGAGTGCACATAACATTCATCCATATGCAACATCCACGTGATAGCATAACAAGTTTCATCCATGAATAGGTATAAGCACTCATGCATATGCAATATGAAAGTGTGTGAGCCGATCTTAGTGCCTAATGTGTATCACGCATCCACGAGTATCCACTTGCAAACACTTGCAACCACTTGCAAACATCAAGCATAACGTGTTTCAAATACATGTTTCATCCAAAGGGTTTCTACCTAAGGTTCTCATGACAAGGTTAACGAGATAACAAGATAAACATGGATAGCAAAAGAAAGATATGCTAACTAGGAAAAGAGATTGAGAATGTACCCTCGAAAAGGAATGGATAAAGCCCACACATCTTCTCCTCGGTTTCCCAAGTTGCATCTTCATCGGCTTCACTCCACTGAACCTTTACTAACTTGACTTCTCGATTCCTCAGTTTCTTGATCTCCGTTCCCAAGATACGAATCGGAGCTCGCCTCAAGGTTGCCTCTTTCTCTACCTCCATGTCTTCAAGAATGCTAGGCTCAACTACCTTGTCTGACTCAGGTAGGCACTTTCGGAGATGCGAGACATGAAAAACATTGTGCACTCCGGCTAGCTTCTCGGGCAATTCCACCTTATAAGCCATCTTCCCAATCCTCTCTATGATAGGGAAGGGTCCTACGAACCTTGGTGCCAGCTTCCCAGCTGCTCCAAAACGAACCACATTTCACAAAGGAGAAACCTTCACAAAGACCATATCTCCAACTTCAAACTCTAAGTCTGTCCTTTGCTTGTCTGCATAGGATTTCTGTCTGTCTTGGGCCGTTTTCATCCGCCTTCGAATCAACTCAACCTTCTCGGATGTGTCCCTTATCATGTCGGGCCCAAGTATAAGCTTATCCGTCGTCTCCCACGAACATGTTGGTGACTTGCACAGCCTCCCATACAAAGCTTCGAATGGTGACATCCCTTTGCTTGCCTGATAGCTGTTATTATAAGAAAACTCCACTAGAGGAAGATGATCTTCCCAAGTACCACCAAAGTCAAGAATGCATAGTCTCAACAGATCTTCTAGTACCCTATTCACCCTTTCCGTCTGGCCATCCGTCTGTGGGTGATAGGCCGTACTGAGATTCAATCGCATACCCATCGCTTCTTGCAAACTATTCCAAAACTGGCTAGTGAAGATTGGGTCACGATCGCTAACTATGCTAGAAGGAACTCCATGAAATCGCACTATCTCTCGAAGATAAACAGATGCTAGCCATGATGCGGTCCTCTTACTCTTCACCGGAATAAAGTGAGCACTCTTCGTAAGTCTATCAACCATGACCCATATGCTCGTATTTCCCTTCCTTGACCTAGGCAATCCATCCACGAAATCCATCGAGATACTTTCCCACTTCCATTGCGGGACCTCCAATGGATGTAATAGCCCACCGGGCTTCTTCGACTCGGCCTTCACTTGCTGGCAAACAATGCATCTAGAAACAAACTGCGCCACATCCTTTTTCATCCCATCCCAAAAGAAAATGCGCTTCATATCCCGGTACATCTTATCCCCTCCGGGATGTATGGTCATCCTCGAGTGATGCGCCTCCTCGAGAACTTTATTTACTAAGTCTCCCACTCGTGGGACACATAGTCTTCCATCACGCCTTAGCCATCCCTTGTCATCAATAGCATATCTAGCGAGGTGACTTGACGTCTCACCACGAATCAACTTGTCCATGATCTCGACTATCTGCGGGTCTTCCCTCTGTGAAGCCCCAACTTGATCAAGAAGTGTAGGTCTAAGCTCAAGGGATGCTAATGAACCAGTCATCGACTCAACAGCAGGTGTGAAATCAAAGGTTGCCAAGAACTCTAAGCTCTTCATCTCAACAAACAAGGGGCTCAAAGTCAACCTTCTTCTGCTTAGCGCATCCGCCACAACATTACCCTTGCCAGGGGTATAAGCTATCTCGAAGTCATATGATGCCAAGAATTCCATCCACCTCTGCTGCCTTAGATTCAAATCTTTCTACGAGAAGAGGTACTTGAGCGACTTGTGATCAGTATATAATTCAAACCTTTCGCCTAGAAGATAGTGGCGCCAGGATTTGAGTGCAAAGACGATCGCCGCCAACTCCAAATCATGAGTGGGGTAGTTCTTCTCATGAACTTTGAGTTGCCTACCCCCAAAGCATATCACTCTCCCTTCTTGCATCAGGACAGCGCCCAATCCCGTGCCACATGCATTGGTGTACATGGTAAACAACTTCCCTCCATTGGGTAATGCTAGAACTGGAGCTGTGGTGAGGGCTTTCTTGAGCCTTTGAAAAGAAAGCTTACACTCTAGGTCCCATGCAAAGACTAAGTTCTTCTTCGTTAACTTAGTGAGAGGGGCTGAAATCCTAGCGCAGTCCTTAATGAACTTCCTATAGTAGCCTGCCAGACCGAGAAAGCTTCTTACTTCAGTTGCATTCTTGGGAGTTTTCCAGTCTTGTACCGCCACCACTTTAGCGGGATCTACAGCTAAGCCCTGCTTAGAAACTATATGCCCAAGGAACCGAACTTCCCTTCTCCAGAAATGGCATTTAGAGAACTTGGCTTTCAACTGAAGAGCTCTAAGCGTATCCATAACCTCCTTGAGGTGTGTAGCATGCTCTTCCTCGTCCTTAGAGAAGACCAGAATATCATCCACGAAGACAACCACAAACTTGTTAAGGAACTCCCTGAACACCCTACTCATCAAATCAACAAAGTATGCGGGTGCATTACTCAAACCGAACGGCATGACTAGCCATTCAAAGAATCCATCTGGAGTCCTAAACGCAGTCTTATCAATACTATCCTCAGCCACTCTAAGCTGATGGAATCCGGTGGCTAGATCGAGCTGAGAGAAAACAGAAGCACCAACAATCTGGTCAAAGAGATCATCAATCCTCGGTAACGGGTGTCTATTCTTCTTTGTCAGCTTGTTCAACTCACGATAATCAACACATAGACGAAGCGAACCATCCGCCTTAGTAGCGAACACCACCGGAGCACCCCATTCAGAAATGCTTCGCCTAATGAAATTTTTCTCAAGCAACTCCTTGATTTGCTTGCTAAGCTCTCTTCTTTCTCGCGGGGCCATGTGCCTAACAGGCAATGAAACTGGCTTGGCATTATCAACCAGATAAATACGGAAGTCTATCTCGCGTTTAGGGGGTAACCCCTTCACCTCATCAAAAACATCAGGATATTCTCAGACTACCCTCACAGATTGAAGATTGTCAATAGACGAGTCGAGGGATTCAAGATAACATAACATGACGGGATCCAGAGGGTTACAAGAAATCTCTAGGGTATTGCCAAGGCGAGTCATAAGCCTCACTACCCTATGCTCACAATCGAGAATGGCTCCATAAATGGACAACCAATCAATGCCCAAAATCAACCCATATCCCATGAACCCGAGAACATAAGCATTACATGTGAATTCTACGGTCAAGATAGAAATCCTCAAATCCATACAAATCATAGATAGATGGGCGGAACCCCCAATTGGATTTGAAACACTAACGGGATCCTCAACAAGACTAGTACTTAGGTGAAAACTTTCAACAATGTCAGAGGAAATAAAGGTATGTGATGCGCCAGAATCAAATAAAGTTCGAACAGGAAAACCGGAAATGTAAACAAGGCTTTCTACAGAAATACTACCTCGGTCCGGAACTGGAGCAGTGTTGAGAGCATGCATCTGCCCTCCAGAAGGTCCTGCTCGCTGAGTCTGTCCTTGCCCCTGCCCTTGCTTCTTTGGGCAATCCTTACTGAAGTGTCCAGTCTCTCCGCAATGAAAGCATTCTCCCAACTTCCTCTTCTTCTGCCTACAATCTTTGGCTATGTGCCCAACAATCCCACAGAAGTTGCACTTTCTTGTGTCCTTTGCCTTGTTGTTATTGGCCTTGTTACCCTTGTTATTCTTGTTGTTCTGATTGCTCTGATTGCTCTGACTTCCTCCCCACTTGGAGTCCGCCTTCTTGGTTTGAGTCTCATTAGGCTTGACTTCTTTCTTGCCATTCTTATCATCTCCCTGAAGCAATGCCATATCTACTAGGCCCTCAAAAGTGGCCCCCATGGGTATATGAGACATGGCTAAACCTTGTAATGGCTCATTCAATCCTCGTGCAAAGCGTAGAGCCTTCTTCTGGGGTGTGTTAACCATGTCCAAACCGAATCGAGAAAGCTGGTTAAACTTATTCACATACTCCCTCACTGTCATGTCCCCTTGCTTCAAAGATATAAACTTCTCCATTTGTAGATTCTACTCAGTAGATGATAGAAACTTAAGCCCAAACCTCATCCTGAAGTCGGCCCAAGTCTCTATAGGCCTAGTAGCGTTGGTGACCTCCCACCAATAAGCAGCTTCCTCTTTCAATAGCCATACTGCCAACAGAACTTTTCTACGATCTTCCACATTAAAGATGGAAAAGAGGTCTTCAGTTTCTTTTAACCAATTTCTTGCCTCAACAAAAGTCTCCGTCCCAATAAAATTCTTGCCACCCATCGCCTTAAAGTCTTTGCAAACCTTTGCGAAATCCGCTTGTGGGCGCTGAGGAGGAGGAGGAACCTCAGGTACGGGAGGAGGAGTGGGAGTGTTTGCTGGGCCCGCATCGTTGGCCCTAGCTTCCAAGTACCTTCAGAACCATCCGGGTATGGGTACTCCCTCGGGAAGGTTAAGATCGGCCATGCTGAAAAAGGAAAAGGTAGATTTAAAACGAGGAAACAAAGGATAGTGCTAATGGCTTTTGGGGAATAGCCTTTTAAAATAAACTAGACTTTTCTTGGAAAATACTTAATTGGTTTTGAAAATAGTTTTTCAAAAAGGTTTTTAAAACTTTTGTCCGGTCTAGTAAAACCTTATGCTCTGATACTAAATGTAACACCCCACCTCCGCCAAGGTCACTCTTGCAAGTACACTGGCTTTGGAGGGGTGTTTGTCAAGGTAAACATGCATGAGATATCACCAGACAGAACATATAAGTAAAACAGAGTAAGTAAAGGAGCGGATAAAACTACTATTTCAAAACCATAGTCAACTTACATCAAAAGTACTGAGTCATTATTTTCCAACTACTACAAGTCTAGAAACATAAACTGAAAATTGGAAATAACATAAAGTAATCTATTCCCAAAGCAGACGTGGTAAAGCCATAGCGAGCTCAAGTCCAAACCGTACATGAGCTATCCAGTAAGCAAGCTAAAGATCCAAGCTAGGTGCTAGTGTTCCCACCCTGAGAACCTGGGGGGGGGGGACGGAAGAAAAGAGGCGAATCAAAACGGGTCAGTCGAAAAGACTGGTAAGTCCTACCTACTATTAGTATAAAAACTAATAAAGTTAACTGGACATGTAAAACAGAGATGAAACATATGATGATAACTGGCATGGTGAAAAGTTAACAAGATAGATCAAGTGTGGCATCGCATATACAAGGTTAAGTTTTGCACCAATAGTACTAGTAATCTTACCCATGTCAAGTATAAACAAGAAATGATCCCTTGACCCAATATCATGAGGTGACCCAAGTCGGGGTCCAACTACACGGTCTAGTCGATCGGCTCCCTATAAGCCTAACTCGTCAAGTGTCGGTGTCATACGGCCCAACCACGGAATGTAGTCAAACTGTGCTAGGTCCACCCTAGGGTGTATCAAGTCCTAGGGTGCCAACCACTGACACGAATCAAGCACACACAGTCTAAACCTACTGGTGCCCGTGCCTGCTTTTTCAACTCCGGACTATGTGCACGACCATAGTCCGCCTGAACCTGCACCGGCGCACCAACTCAGCCGTTGTTCTGGTCGCTTACAATCAGCCCAGTAATCGTGCCCACCCTAGCCTAGTCCCTAGGGTATCATTGATACATCCAAGAGGGTTACTGCTGAAAAGGACCACGTAACTAGGGTTTCTAACGGGTTAAGTGTGGTTAACCCTATCCAAACCATGTATCAAGTTGGCTAAGTATACCCAAGTGATTCATGACTTAACCCCAACAATCCATTGTGTTTAATTGGTTAAGTATTCGAGTGGTCCATGACTTAACCCTACCATGTGGAATTAATTAACTTAATGCACCTAACCTCTCACATTAGACCTTGTTGTGGTTACTAGTTAAGCCGGGCGGGTTCGGGTAGCTTTACACCACAACTTAGTCTAACCTCGGGTTTTTAAGTGCAACATGACCAACTTCTCACATTGGGTCCTATTGTTTGTAGCTACTAGTTAAGCTGGTCGGTTCCGGATAGATTTATGCTACAAACTCAACCCAACCTCGAGTTGGCCACTTTCATGTTTTCTACATGTCATGTCCACGTTCATGTTTTCAAGCATAATCACGTGTCATATTTTCAAATCATGTTTCATGTCATTTAAGTTTACCCATAACGTAACCCCATTGCATGTAAGTTCGCATCAACACACATAGATCAAAAAGGGGGAACGTAATGATATGATAAGTTGGGCATAATGCGTCAAAGTCTATCACAAGTTTAACATGGTGATATATGAGGCAAAGGTGTTCATCACAACTAGCATATGACATTATTGGCCTCAAAACATGCATGACATCAACTTAGCAAATAGGTGATAACATGGTCATAGTTAACATAGGGTGATAACTTGTGATTAGCATATAGTTCATAACATCATAGGCAAGTTAACATAAAGATCATGAGGGGTTCTATGTTGCATTTATGCATAACTACCAAGTTCTATGTTGCATTATGCATAACCACCAAATAAAGCTCATAGCTTTCTACCCAAAAATCAAGGTAAATGATACTTGGTTCATGATAGTGCCACAATCATAGATCAAAAGAGTCATACATGGATCTATGCATACAAATGTAGCCCAAAGACAAGTATTATACCCAAAAGTCATATTTCAACTTGCTACATGATCATATTAACTTCATAGTTTAAATCTAAGAGTAGAATAGGGCTTACAAAGCTTGGCTAAGAAGATTAGAACAAAATAAAACAAGATTGAGATGAAGCCACACTAGAAATCCCCAAATGAATATAAGCTCCAAGTTGTCTTAAGAAGCTCCTTTGATTTGTATGAAGAAAGATGGCTCTTTTACTAGCTTAGAACACTCAAACTTTCATGAAAAGGATGGAGGCCATGATATGAAGGTGGAGGCCATGATTAGGAAGCATTTTGACATAATTTAGTTGTAGGAATGATTTGTGTTTATTTAGGCTAGGTATTAGGGTCTTTTTATAGAAGTTTAGGTTAGTTTAGGCCATAGGATTAACCCTAATTCAGATCTGAGCCATCAAATCCCGTCACAAGCCAACAAAACAAGACCCAGGAGCTAAAACAGGCACACCAGGCCAAACTGGCCGACCACCCAAGTCGACAGGGGTGTCGATTGGGCAGTCGACACCACCTAGGGTGTGTCGACTCCCAAGTCGACTCCCCAGTCGACTTGGGGGCTGGGCGGGAAATTTTCCCCTGTTTGGCTCCAGATTCGAAATTTGAACTGTTTTTGAACTTGGAATTTTCTGAAAACTTCTATGGGTCATAACTGGGTCATACGGACTCCGATTTTCGAAAACTTGGACTCTATTTCGCGTATTTTTCCGAGACGAACGCAATGGCACAACCCGTTTCCCTTGATTCAGATCTTAACATTTAATTCTGCCTTGATTTATGTTATAACATGTTATTCAAAATACGGGTTGTTACATAAAACTTCTTATAATGAAGTAAGATATTAAAATATGTCATTGTACTCTTTTTCCTTCACTAAAATTTTTCCCATTGGGTTTTTCTTAATAGGTTTCAATGAGGCAATTACTTTGATCCCAAAGCATCAAACTCACTACATCAAATAAGCAAATTTGAAACATATAATATTTTTCATTTGAAACTCTTTTTTTTAGTTTCTAGGCTTGAAACAATTATCTAGTGTTTCTATACCTACCGAAGTGTTTCCAATATTATTGATAATTTTAGATATATAATTTTTCGTGCAGATAAGTTAACATCTTTCCTAACTTTCCATGGTACTAGCGTTCCAAATACAAGCCCAATTATGGTTCCCTTCTCGGCCCATGATTCCAAAGAGAAAAAAAATTAGGCCGCGTTGCTTTTCTGCAAACCCTTATCCCTGCGATTTTCTCACTTCCAACGCTCTTCGCTTTCCTTTTCCTCGGAAGGTAACCCTCGATTAATAGTTGCGTGATTCTCAATCTTTTATTCTTACCTTTTTTTTAATGTTGTCAATTGTCTGTCAAAATGAGACTTCTTCACTCGGTGGTGATTCATCAATTGGGAAATATCAGTATATCCTCGATTAGAATTGATTTTCTTAGCTAATTAAATTTTTATGATGATTTGGTAATCAAACCTCTAATTCTTTTTTAGGTAAATTTTGTTTTGTTCAATTAATCTTTTTTGATCTTAAATTATATTAGCACTAACAGTCCTGTCGTTGAATCGGTTGGAAAGGAATTCTATCCATGAAAGTAGTATTATGCTTATCATTAACCGTTTTAATCTATTTGATTTATATTGTATTATGTATATTTGTATATATTAGAATTATTGTGAGGAATGTGTACTTGTGAGTAGAGGAATGAATGAATTCTGATTGAAACTATATATTGTTGGGTGGTATGTGGATGAATGTTTCAGTCCCTGTAACAACCAACTAAAAATAGGTTTTGAAGAAACAAATTCAGGCCACGTTAAATCCGTTGTGTTACCTTACGCTTATAGAAATATATAAATGAAATTTGAGAAGATGATTCCTTGTAAATTTTGCTGAGAATAAGTGAGAAATGTAAACAATAATGAGAAAATGCTGGAAATAAAAGATAGAGAATTTCTATGTGCCTAAGTTTTAATTTATCCTATATCCACGGCTCCATCATATAGTATGATTAAACAACGGCATATAGAGAAATAGTTGTCCGTCAACTGTCTTCCAATGCCTTCCTGTATAATTTAAAAGATGCTTTTTGAATTGCCAATTTTTCCTTTTTGTTTTGCGCCATTATTTTTACTTCCATAATAAAGTACGGTGCTTGTTGGTCAGACTTTTGTGTGTACTTAAACACTCCAACATTTTTAAATGTTAAATTTGTTGTATGTTGTGAAAATTTCATCAAAATTCAGAACACACCCAAAGTTCTAGACAGAATGACGATCTATTAAAAAAACCATAAACATTAATAATACTAATCGCCAAATACCAGCTATTTAAGCATTAAAAAAGCGAGCACACTAGTTTTAAAGGTGGTTTGATCATATTTAGTTACACTCACATATCCAATAACTCAATAAGTCATTTTGATAATAGTCTCTACTGTTAATAATGGAAGTTGGACATATTTGATTTACACCATGCTTTATTTGAAATTCTTTAAATACGCTTGATCCCTTGATCCATATTGAATGATATAGAGAAATAAAGAGTTGGAACAATATATAGTATGCAAAATACTTGTATTTGGTCCAATATCCCAGGCACTGTCACTGTATGTAAGAATTGGATTCCCTTTACAGTCCCAATAACAATTGCTACTCTCTGTGGCCATTTCAACATCTCACGTTTTCTCCACTCTACCAAATTACAGGGAAAAAAGGTTAAAGGTTTATACACACATTACATTTCGAATTATTAAACAAGAAGACTCTTATGACACTGCATGCAAATCAAGGGGTCAGTCTTGTGTTCCCAGCAAGCTTGCTTGTTCTAAAAAATTATGAATTGTAAGTATTATATTCATTAATTTTATTTGTCATCCTTACCTTTCTTCTTGTTAAGTAATTCTTCCTATACTCTTACTCTGCAGCAGTTTGAAAACCAAGCTACAAAAATGCATCCAATACTTTATGTCTTATCATTTTTATTTATCTGCACATCATCATTTTGACTTGTTTTATGCTGCTATTTGTACACTGTTTTGTAATGTTATATTTAACATATTCCACGTATCTTCATTTAACTATTTCTATGCTATTTGTACACTGTTTTGGAATGTTATATTTAACTATTTCTATGCTATTTGTACACTGTTTTGGAATGTTATATTTAACTATTTCTTTGTAGTCAGTAAGTCATGTGGTTCAGTTTTTTTTCCTGTTCCTTTGCCATTCATATCTTCATTTAGTTGTCTGTCCATGGGTCATTTTTATGCAGATTAACTATATAGGAAATTATCCTTTTTTCCCGTGCCTGCATTGCACTTATAAACTATCTTCTAATTTTAAACTAGTTCAGGTACTATATTGGCCATGTGAAAACCTTCTAGAACTATTTGCGGCAAGTGAAATTGTACATAGCGGTTATTTGAAGAAAATTAACATCCTGTACGGTTTCCTCTATACCGATCAATAAAACTATATGTAGCTCAGCCATAAGCATATCTATAGATTCAAACTGTGCTTTTTCAAATTTAATACAATTCATATGTGCATGTTTATGTTTATAAAAACATGTTTTATGCAGATTGAAAACGTGTGACCATTCATATCTTCATTTAGTAGTAAACTGCATTAAAATGGATTGATATAAGGTATTTTTTGGTAAGTTTTACTTTAGTTTTTTTTCACAGTTTGTTCACTTTTTTGGTAAGACTGCATTAAAATTCTTCCATAAATCTCATTTGTAGCAATATCCAAATATGTCATATGGATACTCAACTGTACTTGGATCAAATCTTAACGTATTCAGGTAGACTGGAAGTCTTGTTTATTCCTAAAACAATTGAAGCATCTCATGTAAGTTTACTCTTCTGCACTTAGCATCTTAAGACATTTAAGTGCTCCACATTTTTTTTCTGGTTGGTTTAGCTTGTATAAGCTTTGCTTATCTGACGTGAACGTCGGATGCATTTCAGAGACCAATTTAGATATTCTGATTTGTGTACTCAACTCAACAAGCATACATGCATGTGAGGATTTTGATTCTAACAACCATCGTTTGCAATAACTGTCAGTATAAGTTGGATATTGCTGTTATATATATTTTCTACTTAAATTTGTAAAACTGGGCAACATGTGTATAATAGATGATACATATAAAATGAAACAAAACTATCCTCCGTGCTAGTGGCCGGCATAGTTCACGGTCAACCATCGCATAAGCCAGACAGTTGTTTGCCAAATGCAGTTAAAAAGGAAAATTCACATGGTATGCCATGCTCGCAAAAATTCATCTGTGCACTAATAAACAATGCATGAAACAACACAGCATATGTCATGCTTGCACTAATTTACAATATGTATTACTTGACTACTGTTGTAACGACCCGGAAAATCCGAACCAATTTAAAATTTTTATTTTAAATAATTTGGTGGAAAAATGTGGTAGAAATTAAAATTTTCATTTTTAAATAATATTAAAGCCAGTGAAAATAGTCAATTTTCAAACGATCTCTGTTTTCAACGAAACCACTTTTGTTGGAACCGGAATGTCAAATTATTGCTAGGTTTCAAATTTTAGAATTCTTCGAATTAATATGTGAGCGTGGCGAAGGAAAATGTGTTCTGTCGGTTTCTGTCAAATTTAATCGACTGGAAAATAGCCATTTTTCAAACAGTCTCAGAATTCGACGAAATTAATTTTGTTAGGACCGTATTGTCATAACGAAGCCAAATATATTTTTTTCTGGATTTTTCTGAGTCCGTATGTGGTCTCGGTGAATTTATTTATGCAGACAAATTAAATTAATAAAGGATTTAATTATTAAATTTAAATAATTCAGGCCACAGACTGCTGTTTGGGCTCACGGGACCTATCCCATTGGATCCAGAATATGGGTTATTGGCTAGGGTCACTTTTTGCTGGACTGGAAATGTATCGGTTTAAAAGTTACGGACTTATTTGTAAAATAGCAATTAAATATTATAAATAATAGAGGAAAATTAAACCCTAAATACTATTCACGTCTTTAGCCGCCGCCCCCTTCGTTCAATGGCCATGGGAGCTTGAAACTTCTCCTCCTAATTTCTTCTTCATCCCTGCGAATTAGAACTCCACCCGGACACCACGTCGAAGCCCTTCTCTCCCTCTTCATTTCCATACCACCTGATCAATCCCTAGCAGCCCGAGCCCCGAGAATTTCCGCCCCAAAACCCGTCGCTTTGCGCCGCCGCCGGGCCTACCAGGGTGCACTGAGCTCGCCGCCACCACCCCCCTGTCTGATCGGCCTCTCAAGCCTCAATCCGCGAGCAAACTTAAGCCCTAAGTTTGATCAAATTTTGGAAGTGTCGGCCTGTAAAACAGGAGGAGGAAGAAAGGTTATCTCTTTAATTAATTAATTAATTAATATAAATACCATCCATCTTAATTTGATCATAACTCATTCGTTTGAACTCGAAATTCGACGATTTCAGGACCGTCAGGATCGTAATTCAAAGGGCTATTTTTCTATGATGATTAAGCACAGTTCCGAGCCAGTCAAATTTTTGGGGTCAAATTCAAAGAGAAGCAACATTTCTGTGAGAATTCTGATTTATTAAATTAATTATAATTATGAAATCACGATCTGTATGTTATTATTTCTGATCTACGATATTGTGATTGTTGTATGGTTGTTGAGATGATGTGTGATGTCATGATATAGCCATGTTAGTTTAGATCTATAAATTCTGATGTAATTTCTATAAAGTTCTCATCTTTATTATTTTATTTTATTCTTATTTCTTTCTAGAAATGAAAAATCAAATTTTTATTCTGATTTACTAAATAAAGTTTGAATTTTTATTCTACAAAATAAAGGAAAGTTAGAATATTTTGAAATAAAATGAAAATAAAAAAGGTTGGATTTATATTCTGATTTACAAAATAAAAGAAAAGTGAATCTTTATTTTGATTTACAAAATTTAAGTTGAATCTTTATTTTGTCTATGGTTTGTAAATAAGGAAAGTTCAAACCTTTATTTTTGATTCACAACAGAAAAGGAAAAGTTGAATTTTTATTTTGATTAACAAAATAAAGAAAGGTAAATCTTTACTCTTGATTCACAAATAAATGAAAGTTTGAATTTTTATTTTGGTTTGCAAAATAAATAAAAGGGTTGAATCTTTATTTTGTTTTTTGATTTATAAGAAAGTTTAAATCTTTTAGATTTTAATTTAAAGATAAATAAAGATTTGATATTTTATTTTGATTTGCAAAATGAATTAAAGATGAGACCTTTGTTTTGATGCATGAGAATTATCCATCAAATCATATGTTGTTGATGTGTGTGTTGACATGAAACCTGACACCGAATTATAGTTTGCCATCGTTGTGTTGACATGAAAACTTTAACACCAAATCACATGTAGGTTGACACCAAAATTTAGATTGAGATAACACATTTAACATGTACGTTGACATTAAAACTTAGAAATAAAAAGTTCACCTTTTTATTTACATTTTACAATGCAAATATTACATAGAAATAAATTAACTTTTCATTTGAGTTCTCTAATGTGAATAAAACTTAGAAATAAAAGTGCACCTTTTTATTTGTATTTTACAATGCAAATAGTACATAGACAAATAAGTTCATTTTTCTTTGTTGTTGTGTTCACAACACAATTATAACATGAAATAAAAAGAGTAGTGAAAGAATCACATTTTATTAAGAAGATATGTTTTTAATGTAATATTAGAGAATTTACATTCTTTTTTTTTATAAAAGAAAAAGGGATAAGAATTTACATTTTTCTCAATATAAAAGAAAGGATATAAGAATTTGCATTTTTTCAATGTAAAAGAAAAGGATATAAGATATTTACATTTTATAAAATGAATATAATAAAAAAGTACATTTTTATGTATTAAAAATGAATAGGATAAAAAGTACATTTTTATGTATTAAAAATGAATAGGATAAAAAGTACATTTTTATGTATTAAAAATGAATAGGATAAAAAGTACATTTTTATGTATTAAAATTGAATAGGATACAAAGTACATCTTTATGTATTAAAAATGAATAGGATAAAAGGTACATTTTTATGTATTAAAAATGAATGTGAGGAAAAAGTACATTTTTTTATAAAATAAAACTGGAATAGAGAGAAAGAGTGAAATTAAAGCAATACTTTTATCGTCAGTTTAGGCGCGATAAAAGGATAGATTTTAGTAGTTGAAATCCCTTTTTATTTTATATTTATATTTATATATAAATATAAATATAAAATTAAACGAAACACGCACGGTAGTTCGCGTATCGGCAATTGTGACTTTAAACGGTTATACCGAAAGATCCGACCGGTGGTTTTTCCCAAAACTGGAACCGATAGGACCGCTTTGGGAAGAACTTTCCAACGATGTAAATTTCGTCAAAAATCGGTTAGATTTCAAGATATGTGTAAATCAAAATTTGGTAAAAACATCGCCATGGCAGCCCACTGACCCGAAGCGTCGTTTTATTTATTTTGAGCTATTTTCAAATAAATAAAAATAGCGATAAATAGTTATAAATATATATGAGATGTTTTAAATGATAATTATGCGACAATTATTTGAAAAGACCGAGTTTAACTCATTTCAAATAATTTCACGGAGATTAAATCAAAGATGTAAGAAGACGATGGTTGAAGACCGACGATCTTCACATCGAATGGGTAACTACTACTGAGGCTTTGGACTGACTTGCTCCCAGGACGGGGTTGAAGCAGTAGTTGTCCGGACGTATGTATTGGTCGTGCAGATAAGCGAGCGTCTCTTTGGTGTCTCTGGTTTCGTTCAAACCCAGAACGGACTTGTAAATGGATGCATGTCTGACGCTGGAATTCATTTCATGTAATTAAATCGATTTGTATTAATATATGTCTGTTTGGTGGTGGAGAATTTATTCTCTGCTTAACACCCTGATATATAGTAATAGTTATCGATCGCATGGCGTGAATTGTCAATGTGGCATGCCAAGATGCAATGATCAAGGCTTTGTTGAAAAGCAGGCCTTGTGGATGATGATCAAAGCATAGTCTGTTTAGGCATAACTTTGTGTATAACGTGACTTCGCGAGCCTCACACCCCGGTATGAGTCAAAAACGGGATTAGGACTGCAGGGAGTGCACACGTTTCTCTCTAGCTAGGGGTAGTTCCAGTGCTTAAACTGGCTGGCATTTTACTTATGTGGATGTTGGATTGAGGTGCCTCTAGTTTTTATAGGCCGGAAGTGGTCATACTATAGGTTCAAAGGAACCGGGAAACATGTGTTCAGGCATAATTAATCCACTACCGTTAGGTGGGGACCGACCCTGAAGATCCAAGGGTTCACTGCGGGGGATCCTGAGGCATTTGCTACAGTGTCTCGAATTGGAAGAGGACGATCCCTAGCCTCGATTTCATGACAGAAAACCAATTCCCAATATGACGACATTTCGGTCTTGATTGTAAACTTATATACGGCGACATAATAGGATGGGGTACTATGCCGTCTAGGATTGATACATTTATATTGAAGTATTTTAATTCCGCTTAGACACTGACAATAATATTAAAATATTACTTTACACATATTAAGCATGTTTGATCATCATAAGGGAAAACTCTATCCTCCTGTGTGCGTTGCATTGTGTGATAGGACTTGAGTCTTATGATGATTTCATTTTTCAAAAGTCATTTCGTTGTTTTATATAAACTTTATTAAATTATACACTGGCAATCCAATGGAGTAAACCCGTTCCGCGTTAGCGGCGTGGTCCGGTGATTCGCCATATTGATAGTTAGTATAGGAAGATTTCTCATACCAGTCCCATGACTGACTCGATGTTTGTTTCACTTTGCAAACTCGGGTGCCCTCTCTTTACATGGGCAGCCAAGTGACAGGTTCTTAGGAAGACATTTTATGGATTGAAGACTACTTGGAAAGAGAAAGCGAAGACTCTCTTTTATTTTTATCTTCTGCTTTTTAGAGACTTTATTCTATCTTGGATTTTGATGTACATTTCGGAGTTGGAACTTATTTCCTTTGATTCAGACTTTTATTTTGCTAAGTTGTATCCTGTAAACTGCGTACTCTGCGGTTCTGTTGATGTGATGTTTATGACTTATATCTTTCCGCTGCAATAATTATGTGTTATGATATTATTTGAGATCTGTTGTTGTTATAAATATGTTGTATTCCAAATGATTATCCTTACTTTCGGCCATCGGAAGTTTGGGGTCATCACAGCTGTGCAGTGCCATGCTTTTTTGTATTACACTTCCAATGGGATTCTGTGCTTTTTGATTCCTCTGTCTCATCAGTGTGCTGTTGTTTTCTGGATTTAAGTTTAACTGCGTTTTCATTTACTAGTTGGAGGTTTATTATTGACAGTAAGTGTAAATGCAAACACAAGGTATTAACCAACAATTGGTTTGTCAACAATCATGTCTTTGGATCGTCCTTGTTTTCAGCGTACCCGTGTGTAACGAGTCGGATTTTGCCCGGCCTTAATCGATCGCAAAATCGACTATGACTATTCAAATCCCGCCTACGTTAACTTTGGGAATACAACACATTAATACAAAAACAGAAGACTTTTATAACATCATAACAGATTTACATCAGAGTACAGAATATTAGAGTATATTGAATAAAATACAGCGGAAGATAAATTTACAATATTTCAATGCATTGCAGCGGAAATAAAATAACTAAGCTCTGGACACGGCTTTAAGCTTCAATCCAGAATCCTGCTCGAGATAAGAACCTGTAGACAAACTACTCGACTGCCCGTGTGGAAAGAGGGCACCTGAGTTTGTAAAGGTGGAAACAAACAACGGGTCAGTCATGGGACTGGTGTGAGAATTCTTAACTAATTTAATTAATAGCAATAAGACAAATCCAAGGACCATGCCGCTAACGCGGAACGGGTTTACTCCAATGGATTGTCGTGCATAAATTAAAGTAAATCGTTAAACAACGCAATGCTTTTTGGAAAAATGAAACCATCATAAGACCCAAGTCCCATCACACAATGCAACGCAAACCGGAGGATAAGGTTTTACCTTATAATGGTCAAAAATGCTTGATACGATAAAAACGGATTTGATATTATTATTAGTGTATATCAAAACATTTCAAAGTAAATGTATAAATCCTAGGAAGAATAGTATCCCATACTACTATGCCTCCATACTAGTAATACAGTCAAATTCGTGGGGTCGTATTTGGATTTTGGTTTCCATCATGAGTCAAGGCTAGGGAGGAGCTCCTTACCGATTCGAGACACTCTAGCTAATGCCTCAGGATCCCCCGCAGTGAACCCTTGGATAGATGCAGGGCCGGTCCACCATACGAGTTGCGGATTAGTTATTCCTGAACACACGTTTCCCGGTCCTATAGGACCTATCATCCGGGGCGCCTCATTCCATCATCCACATAAGTAAAATGTCGGGCCGTGTTAAAGCCCAAACACCACTCCTAGCTAGAAAGAAACGTGCTGCTCTCCCTGCGTTCCCTTCTCCCGTTTTAGACTCCGCCGGTGTGTGAGGCTCGCAAAGTCACGCTATACACAAAGCTATGCCTAAACAGACTATGCTTTGATCATCCCACAAGGCCTGCTTTTCAACAAAGCCTTGATCATATGCATCTTAGCATGCCACATTGTCAGAATCTACCATACCATTGATCATCTACCAATATACATATAACCTCTAAGCTCATACGTCTTAGAGAAGGGTGTTAAGTAGAGAATAAATTCTCCACCACCAAACAGAAATATATAATCAGTAACGTTAAACAAATATAGTAGAAAGGAATACAATGTCAGACATACAATTCATTTACAAGTCCGCTCTGGGTCTGAACGAAACAACGTATCCGTCGATGTCCAAATGCGTTTGGACGATCATTACCAAATACCTTGCCTTGGGAGGCCAGTCCCAATTCAAGATACCAGTCATCATCATCCCAACGATGTGAAAACCTTCGGTCTTCAACTGCCGCCTTCATCTTCGACTCTTGATCGTCGTGATGATTATTCAGAATGGGTTAAACCCGGTCTTTCTGAATAATTCGCATATTTTGTGATTAAAAAGCAAATATTGGAAAATCACACATTACGCCGCATTCCAACTCCGAACATTCTTTTAATAAGGTATTCATATTAAAAGATTCTCATTAATTTTATCAAAGATAAACTCTGAAAATAAAATCTTAAATCTTCTTTAAAGGATTTATTAGAACTCCAATTTTGATTTGATATCAAAAATCATTCTAACAAGGTCATTTATTTTAAGGAATAAATCTTGTCTTAAACTGGTTAAAGAACTAGTGTCCTTTAAAACACAATTCACGATAAACCCTCAAATCAATTATTGAAATATGGAATTCCACAGAAATCAAATCAATACATAATCAATATAAAATTTCTGTATCAGACTAACAATATACATGGAATAACGGCCAAGCCTCTCAAATTCCATATATAATATCGGTCTTCTTTTACAGAAGCCATCTCGATTATTACCAATTGAATTTCCACTTAATTCCAATTTAATATATTAAATTAGAAAACTTGATTTTTAGAAAATGCATTTTTAAATAGATTTATAAATTCCAAATAACAGTTTCAATATAAATTGGATTAAAGGACAAATGTTGTTTAAAAACACTGTCCACGATAAATCCAACCCACAAAACATTTTATTTCGATCGTAAAATATAATTAGAAATGTTAATGGTCTTAAATAAAAGATTTGCTCTTTAAATATTTATTCACTACTATAAAACATATTTTAAAATAATCATTAAAAATTATTCTTTATATAAAAAGATTTTAAAATGCAAAATATTCTCTTTTAAGAGAAAACCTGAATCGGAATGCGACTCAACCATGTACCATATAATTAGAATTATAAGGACTTCATACATCTCATACATATGACAATAAGCGATGAATAATCATCTAATCATCGATTCACATCCATTCACATCCAGAGTGCAAAATTCAACTGTGTGAGCATTAGAATGAAATAATAACGCTCATCGCAGCCTGTCGATCAATCGATAGACATACAATTTAATATTGGGATTCGTGTATTTCAAATATCGTCCCAACACCCGTGTGGGGTTTTCAGCCAACAACAGTTCATATAAATATACAAATAAATAATTGGTTAATGGGTTTAACAAAATTAATTTCTACTAACAAGTGATGATAATAAACATGTCATTTATTCCTAACGTCGAGTAAAAATATAATTTTACTCGAATAATTCTCATACAAATTACTAATGTCAATTCTAATTTATCTATATGACATTATTTCAACCAATTGATTTAAAAGAGGTCATTTTCATTTTGTCAACAATTCTAGTTTAACAAAATGAGTAAATACAATATTTCAACTCTTTTATTTTTATTGCATACTAAATGTCAACAAAAGTAATACTTTTTAATTTACACCTTTTATTTGTGTAAATAATAGCAATAAAAATGTGGTTTTTAAATCTTTCCTTTTTATTGTGTATAAAATGACAATAAAATATTACCCTTAAATTTACCATTTTCATTTTAAATAAAATGACAACAAAAGTGTCCCTCTTAAATTCTAACATTATTTCATTTCAACTAATTGAAAAATAAAAATGAAATTCTTCATTCCAATTCTAAACTTTGAAAATGATTCAAAATAAAAATGAAATCTTTTATTTACAATTAAATTGTAAATAATAAGGTAACCCTTTTATTTACAACTAGAATGTAAATAAAATATAACTTTTCACTCAAAGTATTTATTTACATTTAAATATAAATAAACATAAAAACTCTTTTAATCCTTGTTTTATTTGTATTTCAATATGGGCCAGACTCTCACATTAGGCCTGCAAAATGTGGATGCTGGATAGGCCGGTCGGTTCCGGGCAGACTTATCCCACACGTCGGCTTAACCTCGTGTCTTGGCCCAATTTGCACTTGGACCTCTCACATTAGGCCCAACATTTGTGGCTGATGGATATACCGGTCGGGTCCGGGCAGGCTTCCACCACAAATGTACCCTAACCTCGGGTCCAAGTACAATTTTAATTAACCATTATAATTGTTCCAATAAACAATATTATTTTAAAATGTTTTCTCATTTCAAAATATCTTGAATTTCGAAATATTCTATACTTCCAAAATAACTTGATTCCAAATATTGTGACTTACCTTTTCAAAACTCAAATAAACATGGGACTTTCTCAATTTCTTTAATTACACATAAAAAATGAAGGTTTATATTACAATGTAAATTGTCATCTTTAATTATATAATGAAATGCAATCTTATTTAATTAACATTATAAAATACAATTCCTATTTTTTAATTACATTAAAAATGTACTTTTAAATTTACAGGTAAATTCTCTTTCTTAATTAACAATGTAAATAATGTAATTATCCTACGGTGTAAATCATGTCTTAATTAACATTGAAAATAAATGTAAATTCCATACAGTGTAAATCCCTACTTTATTTACATTAATAAAAATGTAAATTTCATTACAGTGCAAATTCCTACTTTATTTACATTAATAAAAATGTAGTTTTACATACGATGAAAATTCCTACTTTATTTACATTATAAAAATGTAAATTTTATTTTCATGTCAAATTCTATATTTTTAATTACAAAAAGTAATTTTCTTTTTGCGGTAAAGTCTCTTTCTTGATTACATAAAAAAAGTAATTTTCTTTCAATGTTAATTCTCTTTCTTATCATTACATTCAAATGTAATTAATTCTTTGTTTTAATATCAACAATAAAATTGAATATTTTAATGTTATTCTAATTTTATAACATCCTATGTTTAAGGTGACAGTAAAAAGGAACTTTTTTTTACTGTAATTCACAAATCTTGTTCTTAATGTAAACAAATAAAAGTAAGGTTTTATTTGTTAGCCAAATTCTGTTGTAACATAAACAAATAAAAATATATTTTATTTGTTGTTCAAATTCTATTGTTAACTAAACAAATAAAAATAAGATTTTATTTGTTAACCAATTTCTGTTGTTTATTTTTAGATAAAAATAATATTTTAACAATATAAAATAAATTAGAACAACTAGATTCAATCACAACTAGAAATTCAATAATCCTAAGATAATCATCATCGACAATATTTTTATCCATACATTTGAATAAAATATGAATTTAGATCTAATTCTCTAAATGCAAATAAAATTCAACAATATATGAAATTTCAACCATGTACAACATAGCACATCAGAAGCGACAATCAACAATTTATACACACAGAACATTACAGATCTGAACTAATATCACCATACAATTATTTTAAAGCGAGAAAACTAATTAATAATCAATTAAATAATAAAATTTAGAGTTCTCACCTAGATTTGGCGGAAAATTCAAAGTGCTCCTTTTCAGCTCTAGTCAGTGCCATCGCGAAGATCTTAATTTTCTGATTCCAGCGCTCTTTACGGTTTGTCAAACGGACCTCGTATGAGAGAGTTACAAATTTTTAAAGTTTTGGAATATTAAATATTTAAATAATAAAATAATAAAAAAAGAAGGACCTTCTTCCTCGTTACGTGATGTTCGGCCGAACCCAACATCGGCATCATCCTCCTCCCCTACGGACCACCTACAGCCGATCAGAACCCACCGTTCCGAAGCCCGCACCACCACTTGCTCGCGACACCAACCCCATGGAGCTCGGCCCACCAGGGAGATCAGAAAACGCCTTCAACATCGGCACCTTCCAGCTCTAAATTCGTGAAATCCAGATCCCAATGATACCCATCATCCGTATGGATGGAAAGCTCTCTGAATTCTCTTCGATTTGGTATATAATTTGCTGAATTTCGTTGAACGGATTAAAAGTTATTAACGAATCAAGGTAGGTAAATTTCGGCCATTGAACTATGGGGCGGCGGCTGGCCATTCTTTTTAGGGTTTAATTTTATTTTTTTATTATTTAATTCATCGTAATTCGTGTTTTAAAGTGGAAAACGTGGACTGTCTCCGAATTGGGCCTGCTTACTGTCGTTCTTAAGGTTTTGACACCTTCTGAATGCAATGGGACAGGTCTCGTGGCCCAATTCCGAAATCTGTAGAATTTTTATTTAAAATTACATTAAAAATTAATTAATTAAATATTTACCGTACATTTAAGTACGCCAGGCCACATACGGACTCCGAAAATTCCAAAAAAATATTTCTGGCCTCGTATTGACTATACGGTTCCAACGAGACTAATTTCATCAAATTCTGAGACCGTTTGAAAAATGGCTATTTTTCAGTCGATTAAATTTGACTGAACTGGCAAAACACATTTTCTTTTGCCACGCTCACGTATTAACTCGAAAAATTCTAAAAAATTAAATTTAGTCACATTTTGACATTCCGAATCCAACAAAAGTGGTTTCGTCGAAAACAGAGGTCGTTTGAAATATGACTATTTTTAAGGCTAATATATTATAGGGTGCGTTTTTTACAGGTCCCTGTTATTGTTTCAAAATAGAAAAAAAAACCCGGTCATAAACTTATTGTAAATTAGGTCCCTATTTTCTGAAAATTCATCAAAAAAAAATAAAAAAAAATAAAAAAATCATGTTAATTCGTATTTAAATAAAACATGTAAACGCTAAAAAATTCAGAACAAAAAATCATCAAACAAGGCGTCAAAAATAAAAAAAACAGAAAAAAAACGAAATTTCCAGTTAAATGCATTATAGTATGCACATATATCATTTTCCTGCATACATCCGCGCTTATTTTTCACTACATTCATCTTCGTTGATTTTTCTTCATGCAAATACGTGCATACATGTGTGCAAATATTTCAAATACTTGCACACATTTGTGCAGGTTTAGTTTCAAATTTTAATCCGAACACAGCTTACGGAAAAGTTGCATACATATATGCAATTATCAGTAATAATTGCATAAATGTATGCAACTATTTTTTTTATTTCCGTACAATCCTGACATTATTTCTAGATTTTAGATTTTTTTTTAATGAACAAAAGCACATTTTTTTTAAAAAAATAAAAAAAGGCGGAAGTAATAAAATAGGGGGCGGGTTTAAAATTTTCAAATTTTTTTATTTTATTTTATAAATTAGGTCCCTACTTTTAGCCAGTGTGTTATCCTATAAAAATGTTGCACACATGTGTGCATGTTTTCTGAGAAATTTGCACATTTGGATGCAAATAAAAATGAACTGAAATATTAACTTAAATTTATGCGCTGGAAGAACTGCAATAATTGTACATATGCATGCAATAAAATTAAAAACGTGCATAATATTATGCATTTAACTGAAGTTTTTTCTGTTTTTTTGCTGTTTTCTTCTTTCGGACATTATTTTTGTTGTTTTTTTAACTGAATTTTTTGTATAATTCATAATATATTTTATTACTAATTTACGAATTTTTTTTATTTTTTTTAATTATTATTTTATAAGTTTTGAAAACAGGGACCTAATTTGTATTAAGTTTATGACCGGATGTGAGCCTAATTAAGTTTCAAAATAGGGATGTGAGCCTAATATTCACTATATTATATATTAAAAATGCATTTTTAAACAAATAATTTCCGTAACTCGAAATATATAAGTGTTTACTGTTTTTCAATGCAGAAACATCATTCTGAACTCAATGGAAGTGGTTTTGAGTCCAAATTCCTTCATATGTGAAAAGTAGCCTTCCGGGCCATATATAATATATATATGAATTCTACAGCGACCTTTCTAAAAATTGAATTAGCCATAACTTTTGATTTCCGCTATTGAAATTTCAAATTTTCAGATTCATTAGAAAGATATTTTTAAATAGATCCTAATATTTTTGGTTTCACTAAAATCCGTTAAATTTTGCATCCTGTGCGGTCAGTCAAAGTTCGAGTTTGACTTTTCAAACTACTGCGTTATTTCTAATTCCTTCTATAATTAAAATTAAATTATTCATTCTAACTTCGATTCAAATCAATTCTTAATCATTATTATTTTAAATAAATTATTTTAAATATCAAAACCCATTAAAATTAGTTAAAAATAAATTTTAATTTTACCCCCAAAATTCAGGGTTGTTACAATCTCCCCCACTAAAAAACTTTTCATCCTAAAAAAGGAACGAAGTTAAAAGTGTTTAATTGATTAACTCATCTTTTATTCTTTAAGTAATTTTATTAGTTGATTAACTTTCAAAAATAGCTTTTGTATATTCAAAATCATATTTTCTAAAAATAGATTATAATTAATCACAAATACGTATATTATATAGTTGGCACTCTCAACTCATTCTAGGCCATTACTAACCCCACCTCTAATGAGTTTTCTCATTCTAGGATACTGCTGATCCTATCTCTAATGAGTATTCTTATTGGATATTACTAACCCAATCTCTGATGAGTCTTTTGTTCCGTTCTAACGAATTGTACCCTAAAGATTTGAGCTAACCAAAGCTCTGATACCAACTGTAATGAGTACGGCGAAATCCGATAGGCTTTGCAACCATCCCTTCATCCTCCAGTACAGCAGGTAAAACCCACCGTGGCTTACAGTTGTACCCCAGACACCTTGTTTTACGGCGACCCTTTCGGGATCCCCCGGCCGCAGCCTACCAACCCTAATCAGGGACATGTGGGGGTAAGAGTCTCCCGTTCGCCACCAAAACGCGAAGCGAGAACCCCCCATCATGCTGCATCCTATTACCAGGCATGCCAAACAAGGACTGGTGTGAGAATTCTTAACTAATTTAACTAATAGCATTAAGACAAATCCAAGGACCACGCCGCTAACGTGGAACGGGTTTACTCCAATGGATTGTCGTGCATAAATTAAAGTAAATCGTTAAACAACGCAATGCTTTTTGGAAAAATGAAACCATCATAAGACCCAAGTCCCATCACACAATGCAACGCAAACCGGAGGATAAGGTTTTACCTTATAATGGTCAAAAATGCTTGATACGATAAAAACGGATTTGATATTATTATTAGTGTATATCAAAACATTTCAAAGTAAATGTATAAATCCTAGGAAGAATAGTATCCCATACTACTATGCCTCCATACTAGTAATACAGTCAAATTCTTGGGTCGTATTTGGATTTTGGTTTCCATCATGAGTCAAGGCTAGGGAGGAGCTCCTTACCAATTCGAGACACTCTAGCTAATGCCACAGGATCCCCCGCGGTGAACCCTTGGATAGTTGCAGGGCCAGTCCACCATACGAGTTGCGGATTAGTTATTCCTGAACACACGTTTCCCGGTCCTATAGGACCTATCATCTGAGGCGCCTCATTCCATCATCCACATAAGTAAAATGCCGGGCCATGTTAAAGCCCAAACACCACTCCTAGCTAGAAAGAAACGTGCTGCTCTCCCTGCGTTCCCTTCTCCCGTTTTAGACTCCGCCGGTGTGTGAGGCTCGCGAAGTCACGCTATACACAAAGCTATGCCTAAACAGACTATGCTTTGATCATCCCACAAGGCCTGATTTTCAACAAAGCCTTGATCATATGCATCTTAGCATGCCACATTGTCAGGCTCTACCATACCATTGATCATCTACCAATATACATATAACCTCTAAGCTCATACGTCTTAGAGAAGGGTGTTAAGTAGAGAATAAATTCTCCACCACCAAACAGAAATATATAATCAGTAGCGTTCAACAAATATAGTAGAAAGGAATACAATGTCAGACATACAATCCATTTACAAGTCCGCTCTGAGTCTGAACGGAACAACGTGTCCGTCGATCTCCAAATGCGTTTGGACGATCATTACCAAATACCTTGCCTTGGGAGGCCAGTCCCAATTCAAGATACCAGTCATCATCATCCCAACGATGTGAAAACCTTCGGTCTTCAACTGCCGCCTTCATCTTCGACTCTTGATCGTCGTGATGATTATTCAGAATGGGTTAAACCCGGTCTTTCTGAATAATTCGCATATTTTGTGATTAAAAAGCAAATATTGGAAAATCACACATTACGCCGCATTCCAACTCCGAATATTCTTTTAATAAGGTATTCATATTAAAAGATTCTCATTAATTTTATCAAAGATAAACTCTGAAAATAAAATCTTAAATCTTCTTTAAAGGATTTATTAGAACTCCAATTTTGATTTGATATCAAAAATCATTCTTACAAGGTCATTTATTTTAAGGAATAAATCTTGTCTTAAACAGGTTAAAGAACTAGTGTCCTTTAAAACACAATTCACGATAAACCCTCAAATCAATTCCTGAAATATGGAATTCCACAAAAATCAGATCAATACATAATCAATATAAAATTTCTGTATCAGACTAACAATATACATGGAATAACGGCAAAGCCTCTTAAATTCCATATATAATATCGGTCTTCTTTTACAGAAGTCCATCTCGATTATTACCAATTGAATTTCCACTTAATTCCAATTTAATATATTAAATTGGAAAACTTGATTTTTAGAAAATGCCTTTTTAAATAGATTTATAAATTCCAAATAATAATTTCAATATAAATTGGATTAAAGGACAAATGTTGTTTAAAAACACCGTCCACGATAAATCCAACCCACAAAACATTTTATTTCAATCGTAAAATATAATTAGAAATGTTAATGGTCTTAAATAAAAGATTTGCTCTTTAAATATTTATTCACTACTATAAAACATATTTTAAAATAATCATTAAAAATTATTCTTTATATAAAAAGATTTTAAAATGCAAAATATTCTCTTTTAAGAGAAAACCTGAATCGGAATGCGACTCAACCATGTACCATATAATTAGAATTATAAGGACTTCATACATCTCATACATATGACAATAAGCGATGAATAATCATCTAATCATCGATTCACATCCATTCACATCCAGAGTGCAAAATTCAACTGTGTGAGCATTAAAATGAAATAATAACGCTCATCGCAGCCTGTCGATCAATCGATAGACATACAATTTAATATTGGGATTCGTGTATTTCAAATATCGTCCCAACACCCGTGTGGGATTTTCAGCCAACAACAGTTCATATAAATATACAAATAAATAATTGGTTAATGGGTTTAACCAAATTAAATTCTACTAACAAGTGATGATAATAAACATGTCATTTATTCCTAACGTCGAGTAAAAATATAATTTTACTCGAATAATTCTCATACAAATTACTAATGTCCAATAATTCTAATTTATCTATATGACATTATTTCAACCAATTGATTTAAAAGAGGTCATTTTCATTTTGTCAACAATTCTAGTTTAACAAAATGAGTAAATACAATATTTCAACTCTTTTATTTTTATTGCATACTAAATGTCAACAAAAGTAATACTTTTTAATTTACACCTTTTATTTGTGTAAATAATAGCAATAAAAATATGGTTTTTAAATCTTTCCTTTTTATTGTGTATAAAATGACAATAAAATATTACCCTTTAATTTACCATTTTCATTTTAAATAAAATGACAACAAAAGTGTCCCTCTTAAATTCTAACATTATTTCATTTCAACTAATTGAAAAATAAAAATGAAATTCTTCATTCCAATTCTAAACTTTGAAAATGATTCAAAATAAAAATGAAATCTTTTATTTACAATTAAATTGTAAATAATAAGGTAACCCTTTTATTTACATCTAAAATGTAAATAAAACATAACTTTTCACTCAAAGTATTTATTTACATTTAAATATAAATAAACATAAAAACTCTTTTAATCCTTGTTTTATTTGTATTTTAATATGGGTCAGACCTCTCACATTAGGCCTGTAACATGTGGATGCTGGATAGGCCGGTCGGTTCCGGGCAGACTTATCCCACACGTCGGCTCAACCTCGTGTCTTGGCCCAATTTGCACTTGGACCTCTCACATTAGGCCCAACATTTGTGGCTGATGGATATGCCGGTCGGGTCCGGGCAGACTTCCACCACAAATGTGACCTAACCTCGGGTCCAAGTACAATTTTAATTAACCATTATAATTGTTCCAATAAACAATATTATTTTAGAATGTTTTCTCATTTCAAAATATCTTAAATTTGGAAATATTCTATACTTCCAAAATAACTTGATTCCAAATACTGCGACCTACCTTTTCAAAACTCAAACAAACTTGGGACTTTCTCAATTTCTTTAATTACACATAAAAAATGAAGGTTTATATTACAATGTAAATTGTCATCTTTAATTACATAATGAAATGCAATCTTATTTAATTAACATTATAAAATACAATTCCTATTCTTTAATTACATTAAAAATGTACTTTTAAATTTACAGGTAAATTCTCTTTCTTAATTAACAATGTAAATAATGTAATTTTCCTACGATGTAAATCATGTCTTAATTAACATTGAAAATAAATGTAAATTCCATACAGTGTAAATCCCTACTTTATTTACATTAATAAAAATGTAAATTTCATTATAGTGCAAATTCCTACTTTATTTACATTAATAAAAATGTAGTTTTACATACGATGAAAATTCCTACTTTATTTACATTATAAAAATGTAAATTTTATTTTCATGTCAAATTCTATATTTTTAATTACAAAAAGTAATTTTCTTTTTGCGATAAAGTCTCTTTCTTGATTACATAAAAAAAGTAATTTTCTTTCAATGTTAATTCTCTTTCTTATCATTACATTCAAATGTAATTAATTCGTTATTTTAATATCAACAATAAAATTCAATATTTTAATGTTATTCTAATTTTATAACATCCTATGTTTAAGGTGACAGTAAAAAGATTTTTTTTTTTTTACTGTAATTCACAAATCTTGTTCTTAATGTAAACAAATAAAAGTAAGGTTTTATTTGTTAGCCAAATTCTGTTGTAACATAAACAAATAAAAATATATTTTATTTGTTGTTCAAATTCTATTGTTAACTAAACAAATAAAAATAAGATTTTATTTGTTAACCAATTTCTGTTGTTTATTTTTAGATAAAAATAATATTTTAACAATATAAAATAAATTAGAACAACTAGATTCAATCACAACTAGAAATTCAATAATCCTAAGATAATCATCATCGACAATATTTTTATCCATACATTTGAATAAAATATGAATTTAGATCTAATTCTCTACATGCAAATAAAATTCAACAATATATGAAATTTCAACCATGTACAACATAGCACATCAGAAGCGACAATCAACAATTTATACAACACAGAACATTACAGATCTGAACTAATATCACCATACAATTATTTTAAAGCGAGAAAACTAATTAATAATCAATTAAATAATAAAATTTAGATTTCTCACCTAGATTTGGCTGAAAATTCAAAGTGCTCCTTTTCAGCTCTAGTCAGTGCCATCGCGAAGATCTTAATTTTCTGATTCCAGCTTTTTAATGTTTGTCAAACGGACCTCGTATGAGAGAGTTACAAATTTTTAAAGTTTTGGAATATTAAATATTTAAATAATAAAATAATAAAAAAAAGAAGGACCTTCTTCCTTGTTACGTGATGTTCGGCCGAACCCAACATCGGCATCATCCTCCTCCGAAACGCACCCCCTACGGACCACCTACAGCCGATCAGAACCCACCGTTCCGAAGCCCGCACCACCACTTGCTCGCGCCACCAACCCCATGGAGCTCGACCCACCAGGGAGATCAGAAAACGCCTTCAACGTCGGCACCTTCCGGCTCCAAATTCGCGAAATCCAGATCCCAATGATACCCATCATCCGTATGGATGGAAAGCTCTCTGAATTCTCTTCGATTTGGTATATAATTTGCTGAATTTCGTTGAACGGATTAAAAGTTATTAACGAATCAAGGTAGGTAGATTTCGGCCATTGAACTATGGGGCGGCGGATGGCCATTCTTTTTGGGGTTTAATTTTATTTTTTTATTATTTAATTCATCGTAATTCGTGTTTTAAAGTGGAAAACGTGGACTGTCTCCGAATTGGGCCTGCTTACTGTCATTCTTAAGGTTTTGACACCTTCTGAACGCAATGGGACAGGTCTCGTGGCCCAATTCCGAAATCTGTAGAATTTTTATTTAAAATTACATTAAAAATTAATTAATTAAATATTTACCGTACATTTAAATACGCCAGGGCCACATACGGACTCCGAAAATTCCAAAAAAATATTTCTGGCCTCGTAATGACTATACGGTTCCAACGAGACTAATTTCATCGAATTCTGAGACCGTTTGAAAAATGGCTATTTTTCAGTCGATTAAATTTGATTGAAACTGGCAAAACACATTTTCTTTTGCCACGCTCACGTATTAACTCGAAAAATTCTAAAAAATTAAATTTAGTCATATTTTGACATTCCGAATCCAACAAAAGTGGTTTCGTCGAAAATAGAGGTCGTTTGAAAAATGACTATTTTTAAGGCCAACATATTATATATTAAAAATACATTTTTAAACAAATAATTTCCGAAACTCGAAATATATAAGTGTTTACTGTTTTTCAATGTAGAAACATCATTCTGAACTCAATGGAAGTGGTTTGGAGTCCAAATTCCTTCATATGTGAAAATTAGCCTTCCGGGCCATATATAATATATATATATGAATTCTACAGCGACCTTTCTAAAAATTGAATTGGCCATAACTTTTGATTTCCGCTATGAAATTTCAATTTTTCAGATTCATTAGAAAGATATTTCAATTTTTCAGATTCATTAGAAAGATATTTTTAAATAGATCCTAATATTTTTGGTTTCACTAAAATCCGTTAAATTTTGCATCCTATGCGGTCAGTCAAAGTTCAAGTTTGACTTTTCAAACTACTGCGTTATTTCTAATTCCTTTTATAATTAAAATTAAATTATTCATTCTAACTTCGTTTCAAATCAATTCTTAATCATTGTTATTTTAAATAAATTATTTTAAATATCAAAATCCATTAAAATTAGTTAAAAATAAATTTTAAATTTACCCCCAAAATTCAGGGTTGTTACACCGTGTATTAGGTACGGGCGGTATTAAATAAATTAAGTTTGCATGTCTTATGTGTATCTTATTAAAACAAGAAGTTAAGTTAGACAGGAGCATTGAGAAGAGTTCGAGGACCACCACAAACAAGGGATATATATATTCAACTATCTATGCATGATTAAAAAATGGCTACGCAAGATTAAAAAGAGAAAAGAAAAGAATGAGTCTAGCTGTATTGTGAGTAGAAATTCTCATCCTACTTGTCTTTGCTCATGTCAATATACAATATCTTTCTTAAGTTACATGCGTATGTACTTAAGGTATTTATATGTTTTCATCATCTTATCTTTTCATTTTCGATCAAATTTGTAATATTGTTAATATTTCCTCATTTTGTCTTATCTTAAATTATATGCTACTTTATTCTCTGACAAGGTAATTTCAGAGCTCATGTAAACTTTCTAATGGGATTGACAATCATTCTAGGTTACACTGCTGGGAATTTGGCATCGTGCTCACCATTTCTCAATTGGGTATAATAGTCAAGAGACTACTGGACTATTATATCTTTACTGTAAAGATTATCTCCCAAAGGGGTAAGTAATGCTTGAATTTTAAACCTTTGCTTTTTGGTTGACATTTTTGCAAAAAGAATTTAGAAGATGTGTCTCCATCATGTAGCCAGAGAACTTTGTTTTTTTAGCTGAGCTACATACTGTGGAGGGATGGAATAAAGAAGCAGTTTCTCAACATGGGAGGTATCACAAAGACTAGGCTGATGATTCTCTCCATATAAAACTTGCTCAAGTTTTTTCAGCTACCAAAGTGCCATCTGAGGCTTCATCACATTATCAAGCTGCATTAAGGTCCAGTACATTTCTTGTTGCCTTGTTTGGATGCTAGGAGTGAAAAAAAGCACCTTTAGTTTTAATTATTCTGAAGGTCAGCTTATCTTTCATTGCCTAATTATTCTGAAGGTCTGACCGGTCGAACGGTCTGACCGGCATAATATAATTAAAATGAATAACCAGTATGAATCGTCCAATGTGCCAAGAGGGTCTAAGATTTTGGAGGTCTGACCAGTCGAACGGTCAAGAACCGCATATGCTTGTTAATAGTAAAAATGTGAATAATCAAATTTTATGTGTAATCAAACAAATGAATAATAAAGTTTGAAAGTTATATATTTATTCATTAACATTAATAGATTGCATAATATAATTAAATAGGAAGGGCACAAACAAACACACATGTTTTTTTAGAACGAATTGGCAAAGTTTACATTTTAAATGTTGAAACAGTTATAATTTTTTGAAATTTTATTTGTTATTTTCAAAATAATACAAAAGATGAAATGATCAGAGAGATTTACACAATGAGAAGTAGGGAAAGGCAAAAAAAACCATGGTTTAACTCTATAAAATTGAAGGTTAGACCGCTGGTTTGAAGGTCTGATCAGGGTTCATGCACGAATGAGGCCTGATTGAGTTCCGCGCCGTGATGTTCTAAGTTTCAGGGTTATTCGAGGTTGAACCGCGGCAGGGTCGGGCTTTGAAAACGCTGCTTAGAACTGTTGCAAGAATATTCATGTATTTATCTTTTTTGTTTAGTTTTTTAATTCGGCAAAAAATAGAAATATGCAAAGCCTTAAAGAAAGTTTTAAGAGTAAGAAACACGTGCATAGCTGTCCACCAATCTTCTAAACTGCTATAATATCTCAATAAATGTGAATGCATAGATACTATTATTGAATTTATGTGATTCAAATATTTGTTTAAGAAGGAAAGAAATTAGTTAATTTATTCAATCAATCAATTATGTTATATGTGGAAATACTTGAGTGGATATTTTAATAGGGAACAAATTGATTACATAATCAATTAATTAATCAGTGGATTTATAAATGAGGAAATAAATATATTAATAAATTCATTGATTTTGTAAAATGAAGAAATAAATGATTGGCTTGGAGAATCAAGCAAGGAAGGAAATGCATGGAAACCAATTGATTCACTTTCTATTTACACTATAATCAAATCGCAGACAATTGGAATGGTTTCAAAACAGTCGGGAAATTAATTTCTTCGTCTCTAAGCAACCTTTCATTAGGGCTGTATATTGGACAGGACGGTCCATTGCCCGGTTCGGTCCGAGGCTATCTGGTGTTCTGTCCGTGTCCGTATGATACTGTTGTAGGACAGAGCTTGGACACACCAGTGTTCGGTCCGATCCAAAATGTTCGATGTTTTTCTATTATCCAAGCCTATATCGGACATGACAGTCCATTGTCCGGCTCGATCCGAAGCTGTATGGTGTCTAGTCCGTGTCTGACCGAATCCCTTATAGGACAGAGCTTGGACACACCTCCGTCTGATCCGATCCGACCCATTTACGCCCCTACTTTTCATCCCTAAGCCTATTTAAATCTCATAGCAGTAGGACAAAATATAATAATCAAATAACAGTACATGAAACTGTTAAATTATACATTTGATTATACATTACAACAATACATTAGAGTTACCTTTCATAAAATGGTAAGAGTTTTCCCCACTTATTATTATTATTATTATTATTGAGTTGTTTGTAAGTCACGCTTTCGGAATGTTCTTCTTTAAAGTACTGGAATGTTTATCTTTGAGTGCTATAATTTTATTGGTTGGTTTATTGTCTTATGTATGAATCTTTTAGTTTTTTAGGGATGTTAAGTATTGAAGAACTGAACTGAACATTGGGAAGCTTAGAATGGTGGATTTGATAGATACTGATTTTGGGAAGCATGATTATGATTGGGTACTATGTCCGCCTGAAACTCCTTTCATTCCATCTTCTAAAACTACTGCTCACAAGATACCATCAGAAAAACCAAAGACTAAACCTACTAGATCAGTCTCGACTACTAGAGCATCCAGGGTGCCAAGAGGAAAATAATAGAGGAAAATAATTTCATGATTTCACTGCAGAAAACGGACAACACATTTACTTAAAAATCCTTTAAGGTTCTAAACACGAATGTTAACCGTGTAATTTTGTATATTTTTTTTAAAATAAAAGCTCAACCGTCTATAAGCCCGAAAGGTTCAGGCAAAGCATCGCCATGATGAAACAAGACGCTTTGATCCGACTTATCTTCAGCATTATGTAGCCAATTCAAACTATTCTTATCCTCTTTCAATAGGATTGCATCCCAGCGAGCACTTGCATAAGCATCTGAATCGTCCTTCCTAGCTGCTCTCAAATTAGAAGAAGATATTACATTGCACTTACTATTCTCTTTAACCGACGCCTTCGTTTGCTTAGAGCTAAACCGGATGCTAGGAGGAATTATCATTTTGTTTGTAATGCCTACAATGCTTTGTTTCATGTCCATGTGCCTGAAAGCCATATCAACTGAGTTCTTAGATATGTTCCTTCCAAATCCTGCACCAGCCTTACTTATCCTTCTAGCTCCACTCTCCACTGCAGTCTTCTGTGTCTTCCCTTGATGAAAATTCTCAACAAATTTACTATGAACTGGACCAGAAACTGCATTTAGTGGTTCACGAGCAGTTTGACCAACTGAACCCTTCACACTACGTACTCTTCCACTCATGATGCCCTAGTATATTTTTAAGCCTCGCTTGGCAATTCCAAGATATTAATAGTATGCACGAGTGCACCAGCCGACCGCCCAGTAGAATTAGCCCAATTCTTAGATGGCTTCTTAGACGGAATTGACAACCCTGAATTTGAATCTGAATTCACATTTTGAGGTTTTGTCATAGGTCTTTCTTTTAATGGGTTGTGATCACGGCGAGGCAGGTCAATAGTATTGAAAGACTTTGCTGCAGTTGATGATGATCTAGAGGACAGAGAAGATATGGATGTGTGAAATTTCTCGGATGGACTGTTATTTTTATTCTTGTTAGTGGAAAAAAAGTTGTGTGATTTAAGTACAGATGGTCGAGTAAGTGAACTACATTTTATTGGTTCTGTCGAATAGGTAACTTCTGACTATGATGAAGGCACCATGGATGTTCTAGTAGTCGAGACTGATCTAGTAGGTTTAGTCTTTGGTTTTTCTGATGGTATCTTGTGAGCAGTAGTTTTAAAAGATGGAATGAAAGGAGTTTCAGGTGGACATAGTAGCCAATCATAATCATGCTTCCCAAAATCAGTATCTATCAAATCCTCCATTCTAAGCTTCACAATGTTTAGTTTAGTTCTTCAATATTTAACATCCCTGAAAAAAATAAAAGATTCATACATAAGACAAAAAACCAACCAATAAAATTATAGTACTCAAAGATAAACATTGCAGGACTTTAAAGAAGAACATTCCGAAAGCGTGACTTTCAAAAAACTCAAAAATAATAATAATAAGCGGGGGAAACTCTTACCGTTTTATGGAAGGTAACTCTAATGTATTGTTGTAATGTATAATCAAATGTATAATTTAATAGCTTCATGTACTGTTATTTGATTATTATATTTTGTCCTACCGCTGTGAGATTTAAATAGGCTTGTGGATGAAAGGTTGCTTGGAGATGAAGAAATTAATTTCCCGACTGTTTTGAAACCATTCCAATTGTCTGCGATTTGATTGCAATGTAAATAGAAAGTGAATCAATTGGTTTCCATACATTTCCTTCCTTGCTTGATTCTCCAAGCCAATCATTTATTTCTTCATTTTACAAAATCAGTGAATTTATTAATATATTTATTTCCTCATTTATAAATGCACTGATTAATTTATTGATTATGTAATCAATTTGTTCCCTATTAAAATATCCTCTCAAGTATTTCCACATATAAAATAATTGACTGATTGAATAAATTAACTAATTTCTTTCCTTCTAAAAAATATATTTGAATCACATAAATTCAATAATAGTATATATGCATTCACATTTATTGAGATATTATAGCAGTTTAAAAGATTGGTGGACAGCTATGCACGTGTTTCTTACTCTTAAAATTTTCTTTGAAGCTTTGCATATTTCTATTCTTTGCCGAATTCAAAAACTAAACAAAAAAGATAAATACATGAATATTCTTGCAACAGTTCTAAGCAGCGTTTTCATAGCCCGACCCTGCCGCGGTTCAACCTCGAATAACCCTGAAACTTTGACCATCATGGCGCGAAACTCAATCAGGCCTCATTCATGCATGAACCCTGATCAGACCTTCAAACCAGCGGTCTAACCTTCAATTTTATAGAGTTAAACCACAATTTTTTTGCTTTTCCCTACTTCTCATTGTGTAAATCTCTCTGATCATTTCATCTTTTGTATTGTTTTGAAAATAACAAATAAAATTTCAAAAAATTATAATTGTTTCAACATTTAAAACGTAAACTTTACCAATTCGTTCTAAGAACACATGTGTGTTTGTTTGTGCCCTTACTTTTTAATTATATTATACAATCTAGTAATGTTAATGAATAAATATATAACTTTCAAACTTTATTATTCATTTGTTTGAGTACACATAAAATTTGATTATTCACATTTTTACTATTAACAAGCATATGCGGTTCTTGACCGTTCGACCGGTCAGACCTTTAAAATCTTAGACCCTCTTGGCACATTGGACGATTCGTACCGGTTAGACCTTCAAAATCTTAAACTTTATTATTCATTTGTTTGGACGCTAGGACGCTGGGTTCTTGATAGTGCTATCAGCCAGGCATGCTGGCTGAGGTTAGCTTATCTTTCATTGCCTAATTATTCTGCTATTTTTATTTTTATTTTGAGGTTATGTGACTGTATGATGCCTTATACTGTACATCCTTTCTCTAAAATAAAAATAAATAAATAATAATTAAACATTTGGAAAGAATCCTTATTTTGATTTACAGTCAAAAGTAGAACAGAAGAAACAAGGGTCTGTTTGGCTTTCGTTTACATTTTGTATACGCTTCAAAGGCATAAATAAACAAGAATATTGTGATAATCCTAGAGGTTGGTGCGGGTCGGTTTCATGCCTCAACTGCTTTCGCACCACATCAAAAGTTAAATTAAAATTTACAGAACATGGTACTAAATTTTAGATGCTCGACTTGAATTTGATCTAATATTACTACTGGACTTTAATGCAGCTTGATAATTCCATACTGGTATTGCTGATGTAATATTCTTGTTGTCTTGTTTGGACGCTAGGAGCGAAAAAAAGCACCTTTAGTTTTAATTTGGTACACATATATTTGCAAGTAACATTCGGTTTAAATATAATCAATAAAATTTAGGGTTGTACATTTAAAGAGGGTTGATATGAAGAGCCTCAAAACCTGACAACGTAGACGTATTATGATCTCAAAGTTCTGCTGTGGCTGCTTTGATTTTCTTTGAGAAGCCAAGCTCATGAATATGTACAATATCGTTGACCAAATTTTTGATAGTTTTTGTTTTTTAATATAGCAACGTCAACAAATACTATTAAGTAAACTGATGGACGAGATTCTATTTAGTGCATTTAGTTATGAATTCACAGAACTAGCAGCGTGTAGTCAATGAATCAAACACAGTGTCTTGTGCTCAGAGTGTGCCAACTCCAATTGAGAAGTACTTTGAATTGCTTAATTGAGAAGGAAGATGTTCTGATCTTACCTTACAATGCTTAACTTTATTGCAATTCAAGCTCATTTAGCTAAAGAAGTCTTTCACCTTACCTTACAGGTTTTGCTGCAAGTCTTTCACCTTATCTTTTTATCAATCTATTTAGCATCTTATCAAGCCATAAAATAAATATTCAAATCAGTAGCATAATAAGTGGACAAAATGCATATCCATATTAGAAGCTAAAAATTCATAATAAATCGGTAACATGTCTTAGTCGGTAGTTGCATTAGCTATGCTTCTTGGTTTCTTGTTCAGGTTTTTATTATGTTTTCACACACTTCTGACAATATTCTATGAAGTTTATAATTAAATAGTATTTTACTATCGGTATTTCCATGTATATGTAATGATCAGGTGAAACAGAATAAAGTGTTTCCTGCAAAGTAATGGGCAATCATGTTTACATGTTTGGCATGTTGCTTTCAAATGTCGGTGATTGGTATTATACTTTGTTTACACCAAAAGTTGGTATAACAATCAAAGAGGTGTTTCTAAACACGTTACCAAATCAGAGGCGAGATGCTTGGAAAGCACGTCACCTTTTCAAAGGCGGGGCGTTAGAAGACCTTTAGAATTTGTATATGAGGCCGCGATTCACAAAAGTAAAAATACAAAGTAAAGACAAGAGAATTTTTATAGTGGTTCGATTCGAGATGAATCTACATCCACTTTCCAAGCATTTTCATTATGATATCTCTTTCTACAACATGCATAGAATCTCTCATTACATTCATATCCCTCTTTTTGCTTGCTTTATGATTGAAAGAATGAATGCTCCTTTAGAGAATGAATTCTCCTTGAAAGAATGAATGCTCCTCTCCTTTGAGGTAGAATTTTGTAGGAATTTAATGATGAATGAAGGATGAAGCTATGGAAGCCATGGAGAAATGATTTTAGCAGCCCTTCGGGGTCTTCCCCTCTCCCCCCAAAAATGTGGAGAAAGAGGGTATTTATAGTTGTAGTTAAGGGGCAGTGGCACACTTGTAATTTGAAGTGTATAGTTGGCGCTAGGTTGGCGACGAGTTGGCGGTGAGTTGGCGATGCATGTGAACGACCAGCTTCCTTGGACGACTGACCATGAAAAAATGCGGACCGAGCAAGAATGAATGAGCGACCAGGAAATCATATATTTGGTTATATGAATCCATACTTCTTTGTACAGCTGGCCCAAACGTGTTTGCATGTTTTCCGCCTTTTAGTGTATATTATTTACAAGAATGCCATCCATTTTTCATATTATGCAATATCCGCTCGTCCTCGTTCCTAGTCATTGCTCGGTCTCTCAATCTTGCACCAACAACCGACCAGTTCTTGAAGCCTGACCGACCAGATGAGCTCCAGCTTGGACCGACCAAGTGGTGCTTCTCCCAAGACCGACCAAGTGGTGCCCCTTTCGAGACTGACCAAGTGGTGCTTCTTTCATCACCGACCAGGTAGTGCTTCTTTCGAGACCGACCAAGTGGTGTTGCTCTTTCGAACAACCCAGCATGTAGCTAGCGACCCGGACATTGGTGAACGACCAGCTTTGTGAACGACCGTGTCAAAGCTTCATGCTGTTGCTCGACCCGTCACTGTTGATGCGGACCGACCAGAGTTGCACGATTGGAACTTCCAGGTGAGGATGTTTCATGCAGGATTTGTTTGTATAATCCATGCACACTTTGTGTTTGATAGTATGCCCGTATGAGCTTTTAGCTAGTTAACATTTTCCCCTCGAAGCTTGTATTTTTTGCTTGCGAGAAATGCGGGCTTCGAAAAGAGCGTTGCTATCATGGTCTGCGTTGGAATTCGGTCGTAGCATTTTGTCTGCTATAGCAAATCTTGCTTTGACTCGCTGATTCCAGACGATCCAAGTTTGAACTTTTTGACTGGACTTTGTGCTTCGTAACACCAGTTCTGTAATGAAGACAAGAACTTGCACGAGTTTGGACTTATACGTTGTTATTGATCGTCCACATCAATAACAGGTTAGTTAATCATTAATGAATGATGTATAATAAATTGAATGTCATATCTATGCAGAACTGCTTTATTTAACAGTTATGATTTGTCAAACGCTGTAACACCCCGCCTCCGCCAGGGTGACTCTTGCAAGCACTCTGACTTTGGAGGGGCGTTTGAATCAGGTAAACATGCATAATGATATATCAAGGCAGAACAAGAACATATGTATATATGTAAACAGAGTAAATAACATAGATAAAACAGCGGAAGATTTTAAACCATTTCAAAACAAGTCTGTTACATCATAATGTCAACTTCCCAAATAAACCAGTCTAGATAAAACAACATCAACTGAAAACTGAAATACATAAATACTAATCCCCAAAAGAAGTGATAGCCACAGCTAGCTTCATGTCCAAACCGTACATGAGCTAAATCCCACAAGCAAGCAGTCAGAAATCCAGCTAAGCTCCAGTATTCCCTCCCTGAGAACCTGGACGGGGGGGGGGGGGGGGGGGGGGGAGGGGGGGAACGGAAGAAAAGAGGCGAAAGAAAACAGGTCAGTAAAAAAAGACTGAGTAAGCCCTACTACAATCAATGTAAACTGATAAAGTTAACTGGCATGAGCAGCAGGGATGAACATAAGGATAACAACATACTAGCATGATGATTGACTAACAAGGTAGATAAAGGTGTCATCGCCTAATCAGGATTAAGGTTTTGCACCACAGGTGTACTAGCAAACTAACATGACTTGAATAAACAAGTATTGATCCCTTGGCCCAAGCTTTGGCCCAATAACATGAAATGACCCTCATACGAGGTCCAACCAAACGGTCTAGTCGATCGGCTCCCTAAGCCTAACTCGTCACGTGTTGGTGTCAATACGGCCCAAACATGATTGTAGTCAGACTGTGCAGGGTCTCCCGTCGGGTGTATCAAGCCCTAGGGTGGCAACCCCTGGACACCATAAACATGAGTGCACAGTCTCGATCTACTGGTACCCGTGCATGCTTTCCCCGGCTTCGGACTATGTGCACAACCATGGTCCGCCCGGAACTACACCGGCGTACCCTCTGCCGTCGCTTTTGGTCGCTTACCTCCAGCCTAGTAACCGTGCCCCCACCCTAGCCTAGTCCCTAGGGTCATGATGATACTAACTTGGGATTACTGCTGGAGTGGGCCCCCATTGCTAGGATTTTTCTAGTGGGTTAAGTACGGTTTAACCCCCTTGCTAATCATGGATTAACTTGGTTAAGTGTAACGATGAGTTCACGACTTAACCCCGATTAATCTACCGAGCCCAAATTGGTTAAGTACTAAGTGGACCATGACTTAACCCTAATCATGAGGCATTAATTAATTTAATGCACCTTAACCTCTCACATTAGACTTTGTTGCGGTTACTAGTTAAGCCGGGCGGGTCCGGGTAGCTTTACACCACAACTTGGTCTAACCTCGGGTCCAAGGTACAACATGACCAACTTCTCACATTGGGTCCTATTGTTTGTAGCAACTAGTTAAGCCGGTCGGTTCCGGGTAGGTTTACGCTACAAACTCAACCCAACCTCGAGTTGGCCACACTTATCTTTTCTAAGTGTCATGTCCATCATGTTTCCAAAACATGTTACAAGTTTCAAGCAATTGGGTAGACCTAACTTAATAGGTAAATTCCCAATGGGTAGACCTAACTTAATAGGTAAATTCCCAAGCTTGTGTTTTTATGTCTTTTAAGTTACCCAACCCCAAACGCAATCCCATCGCTTATATATCGCAATAGCGCATAAAGGATAGAAAGAGGGAACTTGGCATAATCATGACATAAAGGTGTTGAAGCCACAAGTTCAACATGGGGGCATATGAAATGTTCATGTGTTCATATACTTGCATATTACATATTTTGGCCTCAAAAGCATGCATAAAACCAAACTTAGCATATTGGTGATACATGGTGATAAATGACATGTAGAAATGGCCATAAATTCGCATTTAGCCTCACATGCAAGTTATCATAAGAGATATGATAACTTACATGTTGCCAAAATGCAACCTTTGGCATAAAGCTTGAAGCTTTATGTTCATAAACCCAAGATAAGCTTGCATAACATGATATCATGAACAAAATGTTCAACCCAAACTTGCATAGCATAACTTGCATATCATATGACAACTTGCATATCAAACTTGCATAACATAACTTGCATATCATATGACAACTTGCATATCAAACTTGCATAACATAACATGATGAACTTGCATATCATATCATAGCATACTTGCATAACATGATGAACTTGCATATTACATCATAGAAAACTTGCATAACATGATAAACTTGCATTTCATAACATAGTAAACTCGCATATAAACTTGCATATCATACATTTAACTTTAGAGTTTAAGTATGAAAGTAGAATAGGGCTTACAATGCTTATGAAGACTCAAATGAGTATAGCAAATATAAGAAAGCCCTTATGCAACCAATTCAACCCAAAAATGCAAGCCAAAATGATCAAAACTCCTTCTTTATGATGCAAATATAAAAACTTGATTTGAATGCAAGCTAATGATGCTCATACAAGTCTAAAAACACTTGTATGCATGGAAAATCACTTAGAAATTGATTTAGGAATTTTTATGAAGAGAGTGGAGGCCATGAGAGGATTGATTTTGCCATAGTTTAGTTGTAGGATAGATTAATGATGATTTAGGGTAGGTTAGGGTCTTATTTATAGATTAGGCAAGTGTTTTAGGCCATAGGATTAAACCCTAGTTGCAATCTCAGCCCTTAAAACCGAATCTGGCCCCCAAGCTCAACACAAACCCAAAATGGTGCACCAGGCAGGGCTGCTCGTCTGAGCCAAGTCGACAGCCAAGTCGACAGGGCTGTCGACTTGGTCAAACCAGGTCGACTCCCAAGTCGACAGGGCTGTCGACTTGGGTGTTCTGGCGGGAATTCTCCCGCCTGGCCCAAACTGGCCCAATTTTCCAAATTCAAGTTTGAATTTGAATTCTGTTTTTACTTAGAAGTTTTCTGAAAACTTCGTTGGGCCTTAATCGGGTCATACGGACTCCGATTTTCGAAAACTCGGACTCTATTTCGCGTATTTTTCCGAGACGAACGCAATGGCATAGCCCGTTTCCCTTGATTCAGATTTTAGAATTAAATTCTGCCTCGATTTAGGTTATAACAGGTTATTGAAAATACGAGTTGTTACATTCTCCCTTCCTTAAAGGATTTCGTCCCCGAAATCTTCAAGTTAGAAAGAACGTATCCTACCATCCAACATCCATCTACTCAAAACATCATCCACGAGCAATCATTGTCCTTACAAGATTCTAAATGTTGTATGAACATATGCAAAGGTGTGTGTATATGTACTTATCTAATGCAAATATCATCAATGCAAATTATGTTAGTGAAATGAATCCATATGTATGCAATTCCAAACATAATGTATAACATCTATATGTGTGCACATCACATACATCCATATGCAACATCCATGTGATAACACAAAAATTTTCATCCATGAATAAGCATAAACACTCATGCATATGCAATATGAGGAGTGTGTGAGCCGATCTAGTGCCTAACGTGTATAATGCATCCACGAGTAACCACTTGCAAACACTTGCAACCACTTGCAACCATCAAACATAACATGTTTCAAACACATGTTTCATCTAAAGGGTTTCTACCTAAGGTTCTCATGATAAGATTAACACGATAAACTAGATAAACATAGATAGCAAAGAGAAAGATATGCTAACAAAGAAAGGAGATTGAGAGTGTACCCTCAAAAAGGAATGGATAAAGCCCACACATCTTCTCCTCGGTTTCCCAAGTTGCGTCTTCTTCGGCTTCACCCCATTGAACCTTTACCAACTTGACCTCTCGATTCCTTAGCTTCTTGGTCTCCGTCCCCAAGATACGAATCGGAGCTCTCCTCAAGGTAGCCTCTTTCTCCACTTCCACATCTTCCAGAACACTTGGCTCAACAACCTCTGCTGATTCATGTAAACATTTCCGGAGATGCGAGACATGAAAAACATCGTGTACTCCGGCGAGCTTCTCGGGCAACTTCACTCTATAAGCCATCTGCCCGATCCTCTCTATAATAGGGAATGGTCCAACAAACCTCGGTGCCAACTTCCCAACGGCTCCAAATCGTACCACATTCCGCAAAGGAAAACCTTCACGAAAACCATATCCCCAACATCAAACTCCAAATCGGTTCTTCGCTTATCAGCATAGGATTTCTGTCGGTCTTGGGCCGCTTTCATTCGTCTCCGAATCAACTCGATCTTCTCGGATGTATCTCTGATCATATCAGGCCCAAGTATAAGCTTATCTGTAGTCTCCCACCAACATGTAGGCGACTTGCACGACCTCCCATATAAAGCTTCAAATGGTGCCGTCCCTATGCTTTCCTGATAACTGTTATTATATGCAAACTCAACAAGAGGAAGATGGTCTTGCCAAGTACCACCAAAGTCCAGAATACAAAGCCTCAACAGATCCTCGAGTACCCTATTCACCCTTTCGGTTTGACCATCCGTCTGTGGGTGATAAGCCGTACTTAGATTCAACCTCGTGCCCATAGCTTCTTGCAAGCTATTCCAGAATTGACTTGTAAAGATTGGATCACGGTCACTGACTATACTAGAACGGACTCCATGTAGTCTCACAATCTCACGAAGATATACAGACGCTAGCCAAGATGCGGTCCTCTTGCTCTTCACCGGGATAAAATGAGCACTCTTCGTAAGTCTATCCACAATAACCCAAATGCTCGTATTCCCTTTCCTTGACCTTGGTAGCCCATCGATAAAATCCATGGAAATACTCTCCCACTTCCAAAGTGGAACGTCTAGAGGATGCAATAGCCCACCGGGCTTCTTTGACTCGACCTTGACTTGCTGGCAAATGATACATCTAGAGACAAACTCTGCCACATCCTTCTTCATCCCAGGCCAAAAGAAAATGCGCTTCATATCTTTATACATCTTATCTCCGCCCGGATGTATAGTCAACTTAGAGCGATGCGCTTCCTCCAGAACTTTTCTTACTAAATCTTCTACCATGGGAACACATAGCCTTCCATCTCTTCTCAGCCAACCCTTGTCATCAATAGAATATCGAGCGAGATGACTAGACGTCTCTCCTTGAATCAGCTTATCCATAATCTCAACTATCTGAGGGTCTTCTCTCTGCGAAGCCCCAACTTGATCAAGAAGGGTAGGTCTGAGTTCCAGAGATGCTAAAGAACCGGTCATCGACTCAACCGCCAAAGAGAAATCAAAGGTTGCCACATACTCTAAATTCTTCATCCCAACGAATAGAGGACTTAGGGTCAACCTTCTTCTACTCAATGCATCAGCTACCACATTCCCCTTTCCAGGGGTATAGGCTATCTCAAAATCATAGGATGCCAAGAATTCCATCCATCTTTGCTGCCTCAGATTCAGATCCTTCTGAGAAAAGAGATACTTCAATGACTTGTGATCGGTATAAAGCTCAAATCTTTCTCCCAGAAGATAATGGCGCCAAGCCTTGAGTGCATATACTATTGCTGCCAACTCTAAGTCATGAGTGGGATAATTCTTCTCATGCACTTTGAGTTGTCTACCGCCAAAGCATATCACCCTTCCTTCTTGCATCAAAACAGCTCCTAGCCCCGTGCCACATGCATCGGTGTATATTGTAAATAACTTCCCTCCATCGGGCAAAGCTAGAACAGGTGCTGATGTGAGAGCTCTCTTGAGCTTCTGAAAAGCAAGCTCGCATTCTATGCTCCAAGCAAAAACTAAATTCTTCTTCGTCAATTTAGTGAGAGGAGCGGAAATCTTCGCGAAGTCCTTGATGAACTTCCGGTAAAAACCTGCAAGACCTAGAAAACTTCTCACTTCGGTTGCATTCCTTGGAGTCTTCCAATCCTGAACTGCAACTACCTTAGCGGGATCCACTGCTAAGCCTTGCTTAGATACTATATGCCCAAGGAATCTAACTTCCCTTCTCCAAAAGTGACACTTGGAGAACTTGGCCTTTAACTGATGCGCTCTAAGCGTATCCATCACCTCCATGAGATGCCTTGCATGCTCTTCCTCATCCTTAGAGAAGATCAGAATATCATCTACGAAGACCACGACAAACTTGTTCAAGAACTACCTGAACACCCTACTCAACAAGTCTACGAAATATGCGGGTGCATTAGTCAAGCCGAACGGCATGACAAGCCATTCGAAGAATCCATCTGGAGTCCTGAACGCAGTCTTATCTATACTATCTTCAGCTACCCTGAGCTGATGGAATCCAGTAGCAAGATCAAGCTGAGAGAAAACAGAAGCGCCGACAAGCTGGTCAAAGAGATCATCTATCCTCGGTAACGGGTGTCTGTTCTTCTTAGTCAGCTTATTTAACTCTCGATAGTCAACACAAAGTCGGAGAGAACCATCTGCCTTGGTAGCAAATACCACAGGCGCTCCCCATTCAGATATACTTCGTCTAATGAAGTTCTTCTCAAGCAACTCTTTCACTTGCTTACTTAGCTCCCGCCTTTCACGCGGAGCCATGTGCCGAACGGGCAAAGAAACAGGCTTTGCATTATCCACCAGATAAATGCGGAAATCAATCTCTCGCTTAGGGGGCAACCCCCTAACTTCATCGAAAACATCCGGATACTCTCGAACCACTCTCAAAAACTGAAGAGTTTCTATTGACGAGTCGAGTGATTCCAGATAGCACAACATGACGGGACCTCTCGGATCACAAGAAATCTCTAGGGTGTTTCCGAGGCGAGTCACGAGCCTCACAACCCTATGCTCACAATCAAGGATAGCTCCATATCTGGACAACCAATCCATGCCCAATATCAATCCGTATCCCCTGAAACCAAGAATATAAGCACTGCACAAGAACTCTACACTCAGTATAGAGATCCTCAAATCCCCACATATCATAGACAGATGGGCGGAACCCCCAATAGGATTTGAGACACAAACGGGATCATCTACCAAGCTAGTACTAAGGTGCAAACTATCAACAAGATCAGATGAGATAAAGCTATGCGATGCACCAGAATCAAACAAGGTACGAACTGGAAAATCAGAAATATATACAAGGCTCTCAACAGAAATACTACCTCGATCGGGAACTGGAACGGTACTGAGAGCATGAACTTGCCCTCCTGAAGGTCCAGCACGCTGAGTCTGACCCTGGCCTTGCCCTTGCTTCCTCGGGCAATCCTTACTGAAATGTCCAGTTTCACCGCAGAAAAAGCATTCACCATTCTTCCTTTTTCTCTTCTTACAATCCTTAATAAGATGCCCAACTGAACCGCAATAATGGCACTTCCCCTTGTTGTTCTTGCCCTTGTTGTTGTTCCCCTTGTTGCCTTGACTCTTGTTCTTGTTCCGATTGCCTTGACTGCTCTGACCACTTGGATTATTCTGATTTCCTTTCCCCTGGGAATCAGTCTTCTTGGCTTGAGTATCATTCACCTTGGTCTCTTTCTTGACATCTCCCTGAAGTAATGCCATATCAACCAAGCTCTCAAACGTGGCCCCATGGGGAATATGTGACATAGCCAATCCTTGCAACGGCTCATTCAATCCTCTAGCAAAACGAAGAGCCTTCTTCTGAGGAGTATTCACCATATCCAAGCCAAAACGAGCTAACTGATTGAACTTGTTCACATATTCTTTGACAGACATATCTCCTTGTTTCAAAGTTATGAACCTCTCCATTTGCAGATTCTCCTCAGCAGAAGATAGAAACTTAAGCATGAACCTTGCCCTGAAATCGGCCCAAGTCTCAACAGGCCTAGTACCATTGGTGACTTCCCACCAATAAGCGGCTTCATCCTTCATAAGCCAAACCGCCAACAAGAGCTTCCTCTGATCGTCTATCCCAAAGATAGCAAATAAATCCTCGGTCTCTTTCAACCAATTTCTGGCCTCTACAAAAGTCTCAGTGCCTTGAAAGTTCTTGCCACCCATTGCTTTGAAATCTTTGCAAGTCTTTGCGAAGTCAACTTGAGGATGCTGAGGGGGAGGAGGAAGAGGAACCTCAGCGACAGGAGGAGGAGGAACATTAGCGACAGGAGGAGGAGGAATATTAACTACTGGAGGAGGAGGAGGAACATCTGCGGGGCCGGCTTCGGTCGCCCTAGCCTCCAAAAGTCTCCTATACCACACAGGTACGTGTACTCCCTCCGGAAGAGCAAAGTTATCGGCCATACTGAAAATGAAGAAAAAGACAGATTTAGAATGGAGAAAAACGAAGGAATTTTGCTAATGGTTTTTGGGGAATAGCCTTTAAAATAAACTAGACTTTTCTTTGGAAAATACTTTATACTTGGTTTTGAAAATAGTTTTCCAAAAGTTTTAAAAACCTTTTTGTTCCTTCTCGTAAACCATATGCTCTGATACCAAATTGTAACACCCCGCCTCCGCCAGGGTGACTCTTGCAAGCACTCTGACTTTGGAGGGGCGTTTGAATCAGGTAAACATGCATAATGATATATCAAGGCAGAACAAGAACATATGTATATATGTAAACAGAGTAAATAACATAGATAAAACAGCGGAAGATTTTAAACCATTTCAAAACAAGTCTGTTACATCATAATGTCAACTTCCCAAATAAACCAGTCTAGATAAAACAACATCAACTGAAAACTGAAATACATAAATACTAATCCCCAAAAGAAGTGATAGCCACAACCAGCTTCATGTCCAAACCGTACATGAGCTAAATCCCACAAGCAAGCAGTCAGAAATCCAGCTAAGCTCCAGTATTCCCTCCTTGAGAACCTGGGGGGGGGGGGGAACGGAAGAAAAGAGGCGAAAGAAAACAGGTCAGTCAAAAAGACTGAGTAAGCCCTACTACAATCAATGTAAACTGATAAAGTTAACTGGCATGAGCAGCAGGGATGAACATAAGGATAACAACATACTAGCATGATGATTGACTAACAAGGTAGATAAAGGTGTCATCGCCTAATCAGGATTAAGGTTTTGCACCACAGGTGTACTAGCAAACTAACATGACTTGAATAAACAAGTATTGATCCCTTGGCCCAAGCTTTGGCCCAATAACATGAAATGACCCTCATACGAGGTCCAACCAAACGGTCTAGTCGATCGGCTCCCTAAGCCTAACTCGTCACGTGTTGGTGTCAATACAACCCAAACATGATTGTAGTCAGACTGTGCAGGGTCTCCCGTCGGGTGTATCAAGCCCTAGGGTGGCAACCCCTGGACACCATAAACATGAGTGCACAGTCTCGATCTACTGGTACCCGTGCATGCTTTCCCCAGCTTCGGACTATGTGCACGACCATGGTCCGCCCGGAACTACACCGGCGTACCCTCTGCCGTCGCTTTTGGTCGCTTACCTCCAGCCCAGTAACCGTGCCCCCACCCTAGCCTAGTCCCTAGGGTCATGATGATACTAACTTGGGATTACTGCTGGAGTGGGCCCCCATTGCTAGGATTTTTCTAGTGGGTTAAGTACGGTTTAACCCCCTTGCTAATCATGGATTAACTTGGTTAAGTGTAACGATGAGTTCACGACTTAACGCCGATTAATCTACCGAGCCCAAATTGGTTAAGTACTAAGTGGACCATGACTTAACCCTAATCATGAGGCATTAATTAATTTAATGCGCCTTAACCTCTCACATTAGACTTTGTTGCGGTTACTAGTTAAGCCGGGCGGGTCCGGGTAGCTTTACACCACAACTTGGTCTAACCTCGGGTCCAAGGTACAACATGACCAACTTCTCACATTGGGTCCTATTGTTTGTAGCAACTAGTTAAGCCGGTCGGTTCCGGGTAGGTTTACGCTACAAACTCAACCCAACCTCGAGTTGGCCACACTTATCTTTTCTAAGTGTCATGTCCATCATGTTTCCAAAACATGTTACAAGTTTCAAGCAATTGGGTAGACCTAACTTAATAGGTAAATTCCCAATGGGTAGACCTAACTTAATAGGTAAATTCCCAAGCTTGTGTTTTTATGTCTTTTAAGTTACCCAACCCCAAACGCAATCCCATCGCTTACATATCGCAATAGCGCATAAAGGATAGAAAGAGGAAACTTGGCATAATCATGACATAAAGGTGTTGAAGCCACAAGTTCAACATGGTGGCATATGAAATGTTCATGTGTTCATATACTTGCATATTACATATTTTGGCCTCAAAAGCATGCATAAAACCAAACTTAGCATATTGGTGATACATGGTGATAAATGACATGTAGAAATGGCCATAAGTTCACATTTAGCCTCACATGCAAGTTATCATAAGAGATATGATAACTTACATGTTGCCAAAATGCAACCTTTGGCATAAATCTTGAAGCTTTATGTTCATAAACCCAAGATAAGCTTGCATAACATGATAGCATGAACAAAATGTTCAACCCAAACTTGCATAGCATAACTTGCATATCATATGACAACTTGCATATCAAACTTGCATAACATAACTTGCATATCATATGACAACTTGCATATCAAACTTGCATAACATAACATGATGAACTTGCATATCATATCATAGCATACTTGCATAACATGATGAACTTGCATATTACATCATAGAAAACTTTCATAACATGATAAACTTGCATTTCATAACATAGTAAACTCGCATATAAACTTGCATATCATACATTTAACTTTAGAGTTTAAGTATGAAAGTAGAATAGGGCTTACAATGCTTATGAAGACTCAAATGAGTATAGCAAATATAAGAAAGCCCTTATGCAACCAATTCAACCCAAAAATGCAAGCCAAAATGATCAAAACTCCTTCTTTATGATGCAAATATAAAAACTTGATTTGAATGCAAGCTAATGATGCTCATACAAGTCTAAAAACACTTGTATGCATGGAAAATCACTTAGAAATTGATTTAGGAATTTTTATGAAGAGAGTGGAGGCCATGAGAGGATTGATTTTGCCATAGTTTAGTTGTAGGATAGATTAATGATGATTTAGGGTAGGTTAGGGTCTTATTTATAGATTAGGCAAGTGTTTTAGGCCATAGGATTAAACCCTAGTTGTAACACCCCACACCCGCTATAGTCACTCACTAAGGGAATGCCATAGCATCGGTGGAGTATTTTTAGTGAGTATAGAACAGTAAAATTACAACAAGACAGATATAATGTAATACTTGAAAATTTAAAACATCATCTCATAGCAGCGGAAAGTAAAACATGTTTGGTTACATCATAAAACCATAACAAGAGTCAAGTACAAAATATCCATCCTGAATAAAATAAGTACATAATCCCACTACTCATAACAAATAGCCATAACAGAAAAGATAAGATAAGCTGAGCTCTACATCTACGGTCCAAGCTCCAAGAGATAGATAAAGCAAACTGATCAAAGCCCACTAGCACTAGGCCCAACCTGAGGACCTGAAGGAAAAAGATAAAAACAACGGGGGTCAGACATAAGCCTGAGTGAACCCTATCTCCTTAATAATACAATTATTAAAGTAATTAGGGTATGATATGAACTCGGTATGGTATCTTTGGGGATAATGACTACACTAAGTTGCCCACGAACACAGGACGAACTAAGATAACCGTAAAGACGCATCTACCCACCCAAGGATAATTACTAACTGCACCACACCAGTCACTCCTACTCAAAGGTTGATCCCACCCAAGGATATCAAAGATAGATATAACCAGTAGTTTCCTGTACCCTAGTTGACTACATAGGTGCCGTCTGCCCCTATCTCTACTAGGTGTACCCCACTACCCCAAGCGATCGGCTCCCTAACGTAGGTATCCGTGCTGGGCCCACAGTGGGGTGTATCATTCCCCAAAGTGGCAACCCAAAAGCGACACCGGTGCACGGGTTATACCTACACGATGCAACAACGTCTTACCTCCCAGTCCCGGGCCCACACACGCATATGAAACCCGATGGGCCTGCGTTGCCACCGCTAACCCCGTTTTGGCCACTTATAGACAAGCCCAGTATGCGTGTCCCGTCCTCGGCTTGGGCCGAGCTACAAAGATACATATGGGATACTGGTTGTAATGGGCCCTCCACAAGCTACCCACCAGAGCTTGTTATTAATCTAGTGTTCCCCACTTAACCCTTTAATCATGTTTAATTACATGTTTCACTTGGTTAAGTATTCTAATCGTATTTTCTATTGCCACCCAAGGCAACCCACTAGATTCCTCATGCCACCCAAGGCACCCACTTAACCCCTCATGTCCCACTACATGCTAATATGGTTAAGTGTTTCTTAATTAATTAAGACCGTGATTCCCCATAAAGACCTCCCACATTAGACTGGCTGTTATGACCGCCTGGTTAAGCCGGTAGGGTCCGGGCAGTCTTATGTCATAACAGAGTCTAACCTCGTGTCTTTACTTTAATCACGTATTTAATTTGTGCCTAAGACCTCTCACATTAGACTGGCTGTTATGACCGCCTGGTTAAGCCGGTAGGGTCCGGGCAGTCTTACGTCATAACAGAGCCTAACCTCGTGTCTTAGTCGATTAATTACACCTAATTAATCACCCCCATATTAATTATCCCTAATTAATATCAATTTATTCATAACATGGGTAGACCTAACTCAATAGGTAAATTCCCATGGGGTAGGCCTAACTCAATAGGTAAATTCCCACTTATGTTAATTAATTTTTTTATGGTATGCTTAATCATACCCATTTCAACATACTTTTAGTTAACATATTAATTAACCCCATCGTTCCCCACGTAAATCGTCATTATGACATAACATAATAAAGGGAAGATTTACCACACATAACATGGGTTTAGCATATAACTTTATCATGGGTTAAGAGGATGTCAACTTGCATATATGAGCATGTATTAACCCAACTATATTCAACCCAAACTTGCATATTATCAAACATGTGTCTTACATAACATGTTGCATATGAACTTACATATCATCAAACATGTGATTTACATAACATGTTGCATATGAACTTACATATCATCATACATGTGATTTGCATAACATGTAAAACTTGCATTTTAGCATATACTTAACTTGCATAAGCACTCACATACTTGCATAAGCATTCATATACTTGCATAAGCTTGCATATCATGTTAAACTTGCATTTCAACATATACATAACTTGCATAAACATTCACATACTTGCATAGGCTTGCATATTATGTTAAACTTGCATTTCAACATATACATAACTTGCATAAACATTCACATACTTGCATAGGCTTGCATATTATGTTAAACTTGCATTTCAACATATACATAACTTGCATAAACATTCACATACTTGCATAGGCTTGCATATTATGTTAAACTTGCATTTCAACATATACATAACTTGCGTAAACATTCACATACTTGCATAGGCTTGCATATTATGTTAAACTTGCATTTCAACATATACATAACTTGCATAAACATTCATATACTTGCATAAGATGTTAAACATGCATATAAGCATATACATGACTTGCATAAGTACTCACATACTTGCATAACATGTTTGCATAATGGATCCATATTCACTTAGTGTTTTGCATCATAAACATCATGAAACAACTTGCATAAAAATATCATGATTACATATTATGAAACTTGCATGACATAAGGCATATAACTTGCAAAACACATAATATTCACTACATCAAGCTTGCATAAATATATGGATCCACAAACATAGCCATACTTTATCACATCTTATCATAATCAATTCAATAATTGATTATTAAGGGGATAGAAGCTCACCAAAACAAGATTAGCAAGTTAAATGAAGCAAATCCCAATGATTAAGTAGAAGAAGATGTAGATTAGCTTGCAAACCCTCTTAGGATTTTTAGTGGAGGCTCTCCAATTTTCCAAGTGGTGGCATAATGGCCTTAGATCTATTTTTGGTAAGGATAAGGGGGGTATTAGGGTGTATATATAGATTAGTTAGATGTTTTAGGACCATAGGATATACCCTAGAACCAATCCTAGCCTTTAAAGCATGTCTTGGGGAAGAAGTCAAGTGTAGGAACCATTTAGGGCCCAAAAAAAACAGCCCAAAACTCATCCCGGGCCTCAAAACATGAGCAGTTTTCGTTTTTGATTTTTCGTGAAACTTTGACGGGCCATAACTTGGTCATACGGACTCCGATTTACGAAAACTCGGACTCTATTTCGCGTATTTTTCTGAGACGAACGCAATGGCACAGCCCGTTTCCCCTGATTCAGAATATTAAATTTAATTCTGCTCTGATTTATGTTATAACAAGTTATTTAACATACGGGGTGTTACATTCTCCCCTACTTAAAGGATTTCGTCCCCGAAATCTCTAAGTCAAGAAGAACGTATCCTACCAACCAAACAACCATCTACTCAACCATCAAACACTGACATCCATTGTCCTTAAAGTTTCTAATGTTGTATGAACATATGCAAAAAGTGTGTGTATATGTTCCCTATCTAATGCAAAATCAGGCGGTCTACTGATTCAGTTGACCTCCTTAATGCAAACCATGATAGTGCCATGCATCCAATATGTATGCGAAAGAACCCTATCGACACATACTATTTCTACATGCGTGCACAATCATTCACCGAATAAATGCATCATCCATATGATAGCACAACCATCATACATCCATTAATATAGCTACCTACACACATTTATATGCAATATGCAATATGAAGTGATTGAGCCGATCTAGTGCCTAAAGTGTGTGTATATGCATCCACGAGCAACCACTAGCAAACACTTGCATCCACTTGCATCCATCAATCATAACATGTCTCAAACACATGTTTCAACCATAGGTTTACCCTATCTAAAAGGTCAAAGGTGCTAACGAGAGGACATACTAAGGACAAGATAAGTACAAGATAGGCAATAAAGGAGAAGTTAAAGAACATACTCTCGAAAAGAAAAGGGTACAAAGAACGCATCTTCGCTTCCGTCTCCCAAGTAGCATTGCTCTCGTCATCTCCCCATTGCACTTTGACTAGCTGAACCTCTTTGTTTCTCAACTTCTTAATCTCTGACCCAAGGATGCGAGTAGGGGCTCGTCGAATCGTCGCATCACGCTCTACTTCCACTTCTCTAAGCAAGCTCGGCTCTACCACCTCTGCGGTCTCATGTAGGCACTTCCTCAAATGTGACACATGGAAAACATCATGTATATCACTAAGTCTGTCTGGCAACTCCACCCTATATGCCATCCGTCCAATTCTTTCCTTGACAGGAAACGGTCCTACAAACCTCGGTGCTAACTTCCCAGTGGATCCAAAGCGAACAACATTCCGTAATGGAGACACTTTGACAAAAACCATGTCCCCAACTTCAAACTCAAGATCAGTCCTCCTCTTATCTGCATAAGATTTCTGTCTGTCTTGCGCTGCTTTCATCCTTCTTCGAATCAAATCAACCTTATCTGAAGTCTCTCTAACCATATCGGGCCCTAGCAAGATCTTATCCGTAGATTCCCACCAACATGTAGGTGATCGACAAGGCCTTCCATAAAGAGCTTCAAAAGGTGCCATGCCAATACTAGACTGGAAGCTGTTGTTATATGCAAACTCCACCAAAGGAAGATGCTCTTCCCATGTACCTCCAAAATCCAAGATACAAAGCCTCAAAAGGTCTTCCAAAACACGGTTCACCCTCTCGGTCTGGCCGTCTGTCTGAGGATGATATGCGGTGCTCAAACACAACTGAGTCCCCACCGCCTCCTGTAAACTCTTCCAAAACTCACTAGTGAAGATAGGATCTCGATCACTCACTATGCTGGAAGGTACCCCATGCAATCGAACTATCTCTCGAACATAGACTGAAGCAAGCCATGGAGCAGTCCTCTTACTCTTTACGGGTATGAAATGGGCGCTCTTAGTAAGTCTATCAACCACGACCCAAATTCCTGTATTGCCCTTCCTCGATCTCGGTAAACCATCAACGAAGTCCATCGAGACACTATCCCACTTCCATATCGGAACTTCCAAAGGATGAAGCAACCCACCTGGCTTCTTTTGCTCTGCTTTTACTTGTTGGCACACCAAGCATCTAGCAACATACTCGGCCACATCTTTCTTCATACCGGCCCAAAAGAAAACTCGCCTCATGTCTTGGTACATCTTATCCCCACCGGGATGTATGGTCATCCTCGAACGATGTGCATCATCAAGTATAGCCTTCCTCAAGTCTTCATCTTGCGGTACACAAAGTCTACCGTCTCTACGCAACCACCCCCTATCATCTAGGGTGTACCTATTCAAATGGCTGGACGACTCCCCCCTTATGAGCTTCTCTACCAACTCAACCAACTGTGGGTCGTCTCGCTGTGCCTCGCCAACTCGTCCCAAAAGAGTAGGTCTAACCTCTAAGGATGCTAGCAAACCGGGTACCAAGTCAACAGAAGGTCTGAAGTCAAACATCGAGATAAACTCCAAGCTTCTCCGTTCCACAAACAACGGACTCAAGGACAAACTTTTTCTGCTTAAGGCATCTGCCACCACGTTACCCTTGCCAGGGGTATATGCTATCTCGAAATCATAGGATGCTAAGAACTCCATCCACCTTTGCTGTCTCAAGTTCAAATCCTTCTGAGAAAACAAGTACTTCAAAGATTTGTGATCGGTGAACAACTCAAATCTCTCACCAAGAAGATAATGGCGCCAGATCTTGAGCGCAAAAACGATAGCGGCCAACTCTAGGTCATGGACAGGGTAATTTTTCTCATGCGCCCTCAACTGCCCCCCACCATAGGCTATTACCCTTCCCTCTTGCATCAAGACTGCGCCTAGTCCTGTCCCACAAGCATCAGTATAAACAACGAACGGCTTACTCCCATCTGGCAGCACTAAAACTGGAGCAGTGGTTAAAGCTCTCTTTAACCGTCGGAATGCATCCTCACAATCCACATCCCATGTGAAAACCTGATTCTTCTTTGTCAAGCGAGTTAATGGGGCTGATATCTTCGCGAAGTCCTTGATAAACTTCCTATAGTAGCCAGCCAACCCCAAGAAACTCCTCACCTCGGTAGCATTCTTCGGAGCCTTCCAATCTTGGATAGATACTACCTTTGCAGGATCCACAGCTATCCCTTCCTTAGAGACCACGTGCCCTAAGAATCGCACTTCCTTCCTCCAAAAGTGACATTTAGAAAACTTAGCCTTCAGGCTATGCGCTCGAAGAGTCTCCAACACTTCCCTAAGATGTAGGGCATGCTCTTCCTCACTCTTGGAGAAGACCAAGATGTCATCCACAAAGACCACCACGAACTTGTTAAGATACTCCCTGAACACCCTACTCATCAGATCAACGAAATATGCAGGGGCGTTCGTCAAACCAAATGGCATCACAAGCCACTCATAAAAACCATCCGGAGTCCTGAAGGCAGTCTTCTCTACACTATCCTCAGCCACTCTCAACTGATGAAACCCCGTGGCTAAGTCCAACTGCGAAAACACTGAAGCGCCAACTAACTGATCGAAGAGATCATCAATCCTCGGCAATGGGTGTTTATTCTTCTTTGTGAGCTTGTTGAGTTCTCTATAGTCAACACAAAGTCTGAGGGACCCATCTGCCTTTGTAGCAAAAACCACTGGAGCACCCCACTCCGATATACTTCGTCTTATGAACCCCTTCTCAAGCAAATCGCCTACTTACTTATGGAGTTCCCTCCTCTCACGAGGAGCTACGTGGCACACTGGCCAAGACACTGGTTTAGCCTTACCCACCAGATATATTTGGGAGTCAATTTCCAGCTCCGGAGGTAAGCCCTTCACCTCCTTATACACATCCGGGTATTCCCGGACCGCTCTAACAGATCACAAACTCTAGACCGACATGTCAAGCGATTCTAGATAACTTAGCATAACAGATTCTATGGGATTACAAGAGATCTCGAGAGTGTTACCCATGCGGGTCATAAGCCTAACAACTCTCTCTTCAAAATCAAAAACGGCACCTCTACTGGATAACCAGTCCATGCCCCAAAACTAACCCATAGCCCGTGAAGCCCAACAAGCATCACCTCTAAACTCAATGCTAAGTATAGAGACTTTCAAACCCAAACACATCATGGAGCCCAATTGGGTTTGAAACAACTAAGGGATCATCAACCAAACTGGTGTCTAAGTGCAGTGACTCAACTATCAATGGTGAGATAAACGAACTCGATATATCAGGATCAAATAAAGTTTGAATCGGATAATAAAGAAATCCAAATTCCAACCTAGACGGTCTTATCCCCATCTGGTACCCTAGTCGTGAGGGAATACAATTACCCTCCAGAAGATTCCATACCTTGCCCTTGTTTCTTTGGACAATCCTAATAACGTGTCCTATTCCTCCCAAAAGGATAACTACTAGCCTTCTTCTTCCCTATTCTCCACTCACAACCTCCCACCAATGAGGTTTCACCCTTCATTAACCAAACAACTATTTGAGCCTTCCTCTCTTCTTGAACCAACTTCTAACCAGATTTACGTCTAAGTCCCTTGAAGTGGTTTTCCATCCTTATCCATCTTAGAAAGATCATCTATACGCGGAGGGGAAACTCAAAATGAGAGAGAGGAAGAGATTCAAAATGGAGAATTCGAAAGATATAGATATGGCTATTGGGGATTATGCTTTTCTTTCAAAAACTTTTCTCTTAAAAGACATGTTTTCGAAAATACTCCTTTCAAAAATATTCGTAGAAAATAGTTTTTCTAAAAATTTTATCTGTTCTGGTAACCTTAAGCTCTGATACCACGTGTAACACCCCACACCCGCTATAGTCACTCACTAAGGGAATGCCATAACATCGGTGGAGTATTTTTAGTGAGTATAGAACAGTAAAATTACAACAAGACAGATATAATGTAATACTTGAAAATTTAAAACATCATCTCATAGCAGCGGAAAGTAAAACATGTTTGGTTACATCATAAAACCATAACAAGAGTCAAGTACAAAATATCCATCCTGAATAAAATAAGTACATAATCCCACTACTCATAACAAATAGCCATAACAGAAAAGATAAGATAAGCTGAGCTCTACATCTACGGTCCAAGCTCCAAGAGATAGATAAAGCAAACTGATCAAAGCCCACTAGCACTAGGCCCAACCTGAGGACCTGAAGGAAAAAGATAAAAACAACGGGGGTCAGACATAAGCCTGAGTGAACCCTATCTCCTTAATAATACAATTATTAAAGTAATTAGGGTATGATATGAACTCGGTATGGTATCTTTGGGGATAATGACTACACTAAGTTGCCCACGAACACAGGACGAACTAAGATAACCGTAAAGACGCATCTACCCACCCAAGGATAATTACTAACTGCACCACACCAGTCACTCCTACTCAAAGGTTGATCCCACCCAAGGATATCAAAGATAGATATAACCAGTAGTTTCCTGTACCCTAGTTGACTACATAGGTGCCGTCTGCCCCTATCTCTACTAGGTGTACCCCACTACCCCAAGCGATCGGCTCCCTAACGTAGGTATCCGTGCTGGGCCCACAGTGGGGTGTATCATTCCCCAAAGTGGCAACCCAAAAGCGACACCGGTGCACGGGTTATACCTACACGATGCAACAACGTCTTACCTCCCAGTCCCGGGCCCACACACGCATATGAAACCCGATGGGCCTGCGTTGCCACCGCTAACCCCGTTTTGGCCACTTATAGACAAGCCCAGTATGCGTGTCCCGTCCTCGGCTTGGGCCGAGCTACAAAGATACATATGGGATACTGGTTGTAATGGGCCCTCCACAAGCTACCCACCAGAGCTTGTTATTAATCTAGTGTTCCCCACTTAACCCTTTAATCATGTTTAATTACATGTTTCACTTGGTTAAGTATTCTAATCGTATTTTCTATTGCCACCCAAGGCAACCCACTAGATTCCTCATGCCACCCAAGGCACCCACTTAACCCCTCATGTCCCACTACATGCTAATATGGTTAAGTGTTTCTTAATTAATTAAGACCGTGATTCCCCATAAAGACCTCCCACATTAGACTGGCTGTTATGACCGCCTGGTTAAGCCGGTAGGGTCCGGGCAGTCTTATGTCATAACAGAGTCTAACCTCGTGTCTTTACTTTAATCACGTATTTAATTTGTGCCTAAGACCTCTCACATTAGACTGGCTGTTATGACCGCCTGGTTAAGCCGGTAGGGTCCGGGCAGTCTTACGTCATAACAGAGCCTAACCTCGTGTCTTAGTCGATTAATTACACCTAATTAATCACCCCCATATTAATTATCCCTAATTAATATCAATTTATTCATAACATGGGTAGACCTAACTCAATAGGTAAATTCCCATGGGGTAGACCTAACTCAATAGGTAAATTCCCACTTATGTTAATTAATTTTTTTATGGTATGCTTAATCATACCCATTTCAACATACTTTTAGTTAACATATTAATTAACCCCATCGTTCCCCACGTAAATCGTCATTATGACATAACATAATAAAGGGAAGATTTACCACACATAACATGGGTTTAGCATATAACTTTATCATGGGTTAAGAGGATGTCAACTTGCATATATGAGCATGTATTAACCCAACTATATTCAACCCAAACTTGCATATTATCAAACATGTGTCTTACATAACATGTTGCATATGAACTTACATATCATCAAACATGTGATTTACATAACATGTTGCATATGAACTTACATATCATCATACATGTGATTTGCATAACATGTAAAACTTGCATTTTAGCATATACTTAACTTGCATAAGCACTCACATACTTGCATAAGCATTCATATACTTGCATAAGCTTGCATATCATGTTAAACTTACATTTCAACATATACATAACTTGCATAAACATTCACATACTTGCATAGGCTTGCATATTATGTTAAACTTGCATTTCAACATATACATAACTTGCATAAACATTCACATACTTGCATAGGCTTGCATATTATGTTAAACTTGCATTTCAACATATACATAACTTGCATAAACATTCACATACTTGCATAGGCTTGCATATTATGTTAAACTTGCATTTCAACATATACATAACTTGCGTAAACATTCACATACTTGCATAGGCTTGCATATTATGTTAAACTTGCATTTCAACATATACATAACTTGCATAAACATTCATATACTTGCATAAGATGTTAAACATGCATATAAGCATATACATGACTTGCATAAGTACTCACATACTTGCATAACATGTTTGCATAATGGATCCATATTCACTTAGTGTTTTGCATCATAAACATCATGAAACAACTTGCATAAAAATATCATGATTACATATTATGAAACTTGCATGACATAAGGCATATAACTTGCAAAACACATAATATTCACTACATCAAGCTTGCATAAATATATGGATCCACAAACATAGCCATACTTTATCACATCTTATCATAATCAATTCAATAATTGATTATTAAGGGGATAGAAGCTCACCAAAACAAGATTAGCAAGTTAAATGAAGCAAATCCCAATGATTAAGTAGAAGAAGATGTAGATTAGCTTGCAAACCCTCTTAGGATTTTTAGTGGAGGCTCTCCAATTTTCCAAGTGGTGGCATAATGGCCTTAGATCTATTTTTGGTAAGGATAAGGGGGGTATTAGGGTGTATATATAGATTAGTTAGATGTTTTAGGACCATAGGATATACCCTAGAACCAATCCTAGCCTTTAAAGCATGTCTTGGGGAAGAAGTCAAGTGTAGGAACCATTTAGGGCCCAAAAAAAACAGCCCAAAACTCATCCCGGGCCTCAAAACATGAGCAGTTTTCGTTTTTGATTTTTCGTGAAACTTTGACGGGCCATAACTTGGTCATACGGACTCCGATTTACGAAAACTCGGACTCTATTTCGCGTATTTTTCTGAGACGAACGCAATGGCACAGCCCGTTTCCCCTGATTCAGAATATTAAATTTAATTCTGCTCTGATTTATGTTATAACAAGTTATTTAACATACGGGGTGTTACACTAGTTGCAATCTCATCCCTTAAAACCGAATCTGGCCCCCAAGCTCAACACAAACCCAAAATGGTGCACCAGGCAGGACTGCTCGTCTGAGCCAAGTCGACAGGCCTGTCGACTTGGTCAAACCAGGTCGACTCCCAAGTCGACAGGGCTGTCGACTTGGGTGTTCTGGTGGGAATTCTCCCGCCTGGCCCAAACTGGCCCAATTTTCCAAATTCAAGTTTGAATTTGAATTCTGTTTTTACTTAGAAGTTTTCTGAAAACTTCGTTGGGCATTAATCGGGTCATACGGACTCCGATTTTCGAAAACTCGGACTCTATTTCGCGTATTTTTCCGAGACGAACGCAATGGCATAGCCCGTTTCCCTTGATTCAGATTTTAGAATTAAATTCTGCCTCGATTTAGGTTATAACAGGTTATTGAAAATACGGGTTGTTACAAACGCTGTTTGCATAGACATGGTATTCGAGTTTGAATTCACAATGGCGCTTGAGTTCTGACTTGCAGATTTCAAGTTACACCTTTGCAATGAATTACGTGATCTCATATGACGGTTTACGTTTTATGAAACGTGTACCTGATCGGATCAATACTTTGCTTTGTGCTTCTGATGCCAAGGCGATTGTGGCCATTGGATGGATCAGAATTTTGTATTTAACTGATTAATTTGGACTTCTACGTGGAGAAGTCATTGTATCTTTCTGTCTTTGCTTGAAAAGGTCTTATGTACGGTGCCCCCGTTAGGGGAGGACTTTGGGTTTGATGCCCCCGCTAAGGGAGGACTTGGGATTTGATGCCCCCGCTAAGGGAGGACTTGGGATTTGATGCCCCCGCTAGGGGAGGACTTTATGTTGGATGCCCCCGCTAAAGGAAGGACTTGGGATTTAATGCCCCCGCATGGGGGGGACTTTCGTCTTTGCTCTCACGAAGAGGGGCTAGACTTTTTTATGCCCCCGCATGGGGAGGTCTTTCGCCGTTGCTCTCACGAAGAGGGGCTAGACTTTTTTATGCCCCCGCATGGGGAGGTCTTTCGCCGTTGCTCTCACGAAGAGAGGCTAGACTTTTTTGTGCCCCCGCATGGGAGGTCTTTCGCCGTTGCTCTCACGAAGAGGGGCTAGACTTTTTTGTGCCCCCGCATGGGAGGTCTTTCGCCGTTGCTCTCGCGAAGAGAGGCTAGACTTTTTTATGCCCACGCATGGGGAGGTCTTTCGCCGTTGCTCTCACGAAAAGAGGCTAGACTTTTTTGTGCCCCCGCATGGGGAGGTCTTTCGCCGTTGCTCTCACGAAGAGAGGCTAGACTTTTTTGTGCCCCCGCATGGGAGGTCTTATATTTGAATCCGTGGGACAGACGCCAGTTCCTTTACTGGATGCTTTGGCATGGCAAACGATCTCGATTTAGGAATCTGGGCCATAAGTAGTCGCTTGTTCCTTCATGGGTTATTCAACTTAGTGAGTCACCTCGATGTATCGTGTGGTCAACGCTTGCGGGACCTCGCTAAGGAAGCTGCGACTTATGAAGTCGGCTGTTCCGCTATGGGTCCTCGACCTGGTGAGCCCTCTTAATGTATCGGGTGATCCATGCTTGTGAATTGCACCACATCAGGAGACAAGGACTTAATCAAGCTGTCAGGGATCTGCCCTTTTTTGTGAAGCTTGGAACCCATGAGGTAGACTTTAACAGTCGCGTTGGATGTGCTTAGTTGTGATAAGCAATTGCAACCGGATTGAGAAGTCGTGCTCTTTTGGGATTTGCGGGGTTTGCGTCATTCCGTGGAGCGAACATTGGCCTTGTACTGGAAGCACTTGATCATGGCAAGTGTTCATGATTGAGCGCAAGTTGCCCCTTGGAACTTACAACCTGCGGCGTTGATTTTAGATATGCTTGTTGACCTCTCCACCATCTCATCTTTGGCCATCCCTTCTAACCACCCTTCAAGATGGTGTTTTTATGATCGCACTTAGATGTGTTGACACTTTGTGCATCCCATGCTTGAATAAGTGTTGTGGAATTCGCCATAGTGCATCGGGTTTCGAGGAAGCGAGCATTTGTCCTATAACCTGTAATAGAGAATCGTCTTTTAGCAAGTCTTGAATTAACGAAGATCTTGTAAGTAAGAGATTCACACAAGTATGCAGGACTTTATCCATAGAGATATTGTTCAGTACAATCCTTATGCAATATTACAAGTTTTTTACAAGAAGTTCTGAATGTAACAGAAAGCAAGATGTAAAGTAAAGCAAGTAACAAAGCAGTAAGTAAGGAAAGGCGATGATGATCGCTTATTTCGAGTTGTTGAAATGAGATTCCCATCAGCCCTCAGTTGATGATTGGCCTGTTATTGGGTTGAACCAAGATAGAGCCTTGCCCCTGAGGAGTCTGAGCGGCGTTTGAGGATTGTAGATTCTTGATGTACTGTTGTAGTTTTCCATTCTGAATCATTTCCTCAATTATGCTTTGGAGAATTCTGCATTCATTTGTATCATGACCCGGCAGCTTGTGGAGTCGACAATACTTTCCAGAGTCCAGAGTTTTCTGTGTAACCTTGAACTTTGGTGGCTCCGGATAGTGCTTGGTATCCTTGGTGGCAAGGAAAATGTTTTCTATGGTATCATTCAGAGGAGTGAGTTCTGATGGGTTGTAGAAGCGAAACTTCTTGTTTGCCTTGCTGTTTTTCCCATCATTGGCTCGTTTCTGCCCCTGGATATCGTGCTGATTAAGCTGGATGTCAGTGCTTTTGGGAGGATCAACAGTCTGATGAAGCACAGGATGATCTCCCACTCTCATATACTCCTCGGCTTTCTTCAGGAACTTTTCCAGCGTGTTCGGCTCCTTCATTTTGATCCATCGACCGAATTCGCTATTCTTGTCTATAGCGCCGATTAGAGATGCTAAGATCATGCGGGGGTCAGGATTCCCTACTTCAGTTAAAGCGGTATTGAACCTCTTGAGGAAAGCTTTAACTGACTCTCCAGGATTCTGCTTCATTGATGTGAGGGAGATGACATCCTTAGCTTTTGTGGCCTGCAACCTGAAATGCTCTTTGAACTTATGAGTCAAATCATCAAAGCGATCGATGGATTTGGGCGGGAGCCTTGTAAACCATAGCGATGCGACGCTTTCTAGATAGAGCGGGAAGCACAAGCACTTAATCTCATCCGTCGCTTTAGCCACATTCATGTGCCACTCATATCTGTATAGGAAGTGATTTGGATCAGCAGTCCCATCATATGGAGGCAAGGTGGGATGTGCGAACTTCTTCGGAAGCTCAGCTTTGCGAATTCTCTTGGTGAATGGGTTTCTGCTCGGAGAAAAATCCCATTCCCTTTCGCTATCTTTGCGGGTTAGGCCGTCTTTCATCATCCGCTTCACCACGTCCTCGATGTCCCCTTTTGAATAGTGTCGCTTAGGAGAGCGGACCTCGATTTCCTTTCCGGATGCTCGATCGCGATTAGAGTGTATGAGTCCTTTTCCTTCAGCAAGGTAAGGCGCTCCCCTTTCAGGACTTGCGACTCGCCGGGCATCTCGATTGGAAACGCTTTTGGCTTTCAGCTTGGAAGCATGAATGTCGGCTCCGTTGAACCCTTCAATGTTATCATTGCAATAATGATCGGAAGTTGACGAACTTGTGTTTCCCTCAAGGTTGATATGAGCCTTTTGAGGAGGAGCGGGATTGGCTTGAGCGTTTAGGAGAGCGCTCACTTTATCCATCAAAGTTTGATTAGCATCCACAAGAGTTTTGTTAGCATCCAACAAGGCTTTACTGGAAGCTTCCATCCGTTCGTGTAGATTAGCGACAACGACATCTAGCTCGGCCCTTGTTACTCCAGCTCCGGTTATGGAATTTTGACCAACCTCGAAGCGGTTAGTAAGAGGTGTAGCTTCGTTGTTAGCAACATTGTTGACGTCGTCGTTGTTGTCGTTTTCTCCAATGGTTTTACTTGCGGTTTTCTTGGACTTAGCCATTATCTCGAACATGGATTTGACTTTGGAAGATAGCTCGTCGATTGGCCCAGATCTGAGATTTGCGAGATCTATGGTTGAAGCAAGCCTAGATCTTACGTGCAAAGTTCTTAACCTTGTCGAGTTTGGGAGAAGTGCGAATGCGGCCCCACGGTGGGCGCCTAATTGTTTACACCAAAAGTTGGTATAACAACCAAAGAGGTGTCTCTAAACACGTTACCAAATCAGAGGTGAGATGCTTGGAAAACACGTCACCTTTTCAAAGGTGGGGCGTTAGAAAACCTTTAGAATTTGTATATGAGGCCGCGGTTCACAAAAGTAAAAATACAAAGTAAAGACAAGAGAATTTTTATAGTGGTTCGATTCGAGATGAATCTACATCCACTTTCCAAGCATTTTCATTATGATATCTCTTTCTACAACATGCATAGAATCTCTCATTACATTCATATCCCTCTTTTTGCTTGCTTTATGATTGAAAGAATGAATGCTCCTTTAGAGAATGAATGCTCCTTGAAAGAATGAATGCTCCTCTCCTTTGAGGTAGAATTTTGTAGGAATTTAATGATGGATGAAGGATGAAGCTATGGAAGCCATGGAGAAATGATTTTAGCAGCCCTTCGGGGTCTTCCCCTCTCCCCCCAAAAATGTGGAGAAAGAGGGTATTTATAGTTGTAGTTAAGGGGTGGTGGCACACTTGTAATTTGAAGTGTATAGTTGGCGCTAGGTTGGCGACGAGTTTGCGGTGAGTTGGCGATGCATGTGAACGACCAGCTTCCTTGGACGACCGACCATGAAAAAATGCGGACCGAGCAAGAATGAATGAGCGACCAGGAAATCATATATTTGGTTATATGAATCCATACTTCTTTGTACAGCTGGCCCAAACGTGTTTGCATGTTTTCCGCCTTTTGGTGTATATTATTTACAAGAATGCCATCCATTTTTCATACTATGCAATATCCGCTCGTCCTCGTTCCCAGTCATTGCTCGGTCTCTCAATCTTGCACCAACAACAGACCAGTTCTTGAAGCCTGACCGACCAGATGAGCTCCAGCTTGGACCGACCAAGTGGTGCTTCTCCCAAGACCGACCAAGTGGTGCCCCTTTCGAGACTGACCAAGTGGTGCCCCTTTCGAGACTGACCAAGTGGTGCTTCTTTCATCACCGACCAGGTAGTGCTTCTTTCGAGACCGACCAAGTGGTGCTGCTCTTTCGAACGACCCAGCATGTAGCTAGCGACTCGGACATTGGTGAACGACCAGCTTTGTGAACGACCGTGTCAAAGCTTCATGCTGTTGCTCGACCTGTCACTGTTGATGCGGACCGACCAGAGTTGCACGATTGGAACTTCCAGGTGAGGATGTTTAATGCAGGATTTGTTTGTATAATCCATGCACACTTTGTGTTTGATAGTATGCCCGTATGAGCTTTTAGCTAGTTAACATACTTGATCATAATATAGAAGCTTGGAAATTGGTATTATACTTCATCAAAATAATAACAATAATAAACTTATCGTCTCGTACATTTTCAGCGTAGTAGGGCTCTGATGATCATAGGGAGGCTATGCGTACTACTTAACTGAGAAGATGCTCTAATGCGTTTTGGGTAAACATCTTTTGTCACATGTTTTAATGCTATGTGGTATTATGGTTATATTGATTTTGAAACTAATGCAATATATTACACTGTTTAAGGTTGATTTTTGCGACTTCAGTTTTGTTAGAATTAAACCTGAACATATAAGATATGTATCTGGGGTTGCTACTACTTTGTTGGATCATGAGGTATTCATTTTACATAATGAGGGTATCTTTATGCAATTCTGTTCTGTTTACTTTGTGGTCCATCTTCTGTTGAAGTTTTTCGTTTATGTTAATATGCTTCTGTAACTTAAAGTACTTGGCAACTTGGTTAGTAGTACAAACCCTCATCGAATTAATTAATGCTGGATTTCCTATTTCATTTGTTTAAAGTTGGGCAGATATTTAAGATAGCAGGTGAAGAGTGGGAGAACATGATTAATTAAGGGGAAGCTCCTTATGAATAGGTTCATTTCTTGACTCTCCTTTTCAATTTTTACATCAACAAAGTTTGGATAAAATATGCTTAACCGAATATTATTATATTAAAAATCGCTTTTGTAATAAAGCTAATAATGAATATGACATGAGGCTACTTGAATCAACATTTGAATTCAAATTAATTTCAGTTCAAATTGATTCAACAAGCATTTGAATTCAACATTTCATTTCTCAGCTCAAATTAAAATATCAACTTGAATCAGCATTCAAATTGAGCAATTTATCTATCAAAGCAAATTAAACCAATTTGAATCGGTAATCCAATTCAGAACATCATGCAGCAAAGTAAGTAGCATCAACTTGCAATGTTGGGTTTCAGACTTAATTTCTGATTGTTTAACATTGCATTTTATCCATAAATATTTAGAAATCCTGTGTGTGTTTCTAGTACTGAACCGTAGAATAGGTAAATGTTTGCTGTCTGAGAATCATGTTGTCAAACTGTTGACTGAGCTTTGTTAGGCTCCGCCTAAGTTTCAATACATTTTTGTATTCAAATTTTTACAGTATGAGACTGTATGTTCTTTACAGTATTTGAATTTATAATTGTTCATTTGCATGTTGGTATAATTGCTCTAATCCTAGATATTTGCAACCTAGGTAATATAGTTTATAATTGTTCATTTACAGTATTTGAATTTATAATAGTTTATAATTGTTCCACCAACCTCAGCCTATCTTATTTGCAACATAGGTAATATAGTTTTTACTTGCACACTTGGTATAAATTATGTAATTAATTATTTGAAGTGCATATCACTTTTTTATTGAGATGGACACCTTGACCTTCCTAAGGAGGGTGAGAAAAGAATGCGAGATTGTAGCAGTCAGAAGCTTGGACCTCTTCTGTATCGTCATTATCATCGTGTAAAATATTGAAAAAGAAAGCAAGGATGAAATGAAGATACTATCATCTCTATATTTGAAGAAACTTAAGATTTGTGACGTAAGGCTTTTTGCAAGGAACTCGCCTCAAGAAATTTTGGAAACTCATGACCAGGTTTGATTTCAATTTTTTTATACAATAATATCCTTTTCACAATGTAATCTATAGCTTGGTAACTGAAATCTTAGGTTAAACTGTTTTTAGTGGCCATATGTAACTGCATTAAATTGTTTTTAACTGCGCAAATATATGAGTTCATAAGCTATTTGACCCTATGATGTCAGACCAATGTAAACGAAGCTGCTGATATCTTAGGTTAAAAATATCCCTTTCACTGCTTTTTTTCCCTCTTCTTGTCTTCTGTACTAAGTTTTTATTTTTTTTATTTTGTGTGTTACTATTCAAATATCTTAGTCACTCAATTAGATTGCAAACTTCATATCAAATGTTTGTCTTTATTTTGTGACATGTACTTATCCTTTTCATGCTTTGCCGACGTTGCTAGGTATACAAAACTTGTAAGCAAATACAGAAACATGAATAAAAAAAGGTTTACAATGTGGAAATTACCAAAGGGATGGTGGCACAACTGGCTAGCACTTAGTTCTCATGGCTTAACTTAGTAATCCTGAGGTGAATAGTGTCTGCTCTCTGACTTCATTTTAACTGCTTTTATTCCCTCTCCGCAGCTTAACTTTTAGAAAGTAATAAGAAAGAAATAAACAGAGGTTTTTTCAGGCATTCCTTACAACATGACCATGCTCAACTGCCTTTTTTCTATTTTGTAAGCTTATCCTTTTCATTCTAACAACAGGTTTGCGTTTTATTAGAAGGTTACAAAATATTAAAAGTCTTCATGATGATTAACAATGAAGGGATCGATAACTTTAGAATTCCAATCATTTTCATTGGAGTATTTGCATCACTGGAATGTGGTAGTACTAAAGAAAAGGTGACTCCAGCAAAGAAGTCATCTTTCAAAATTTTTGTGAGTATATTCAATTACTATAGCATATTTTTGTCTAAGGATGAAGAACATCAGCAAGTCATTAGAATGTTCTACTTGATGGGAATCTCTTAGATGTTTATTTTATTTCATAGTTTTTTGGGTATGGAAACTACATCTAATGCATTTACTGAACATATTATGAAATATTACATAAATAATGGTTCATTATGTGTTTTCACATCGCTGAAGATATGATTTTTCACTCATTATTATAATTTATCTGTTATTTGAGTTGTTCGTTTTTTTTTACTAAACTTCAAGTTTGTGAATGATTCTCTTAAATCACAGGCTTGGAGAGAGAATTTCATTGGGGTTAAAGTTTAAAAGAGGATTAGCTGATGGAATTTTTTTTCTCTGGTGTTTTTATGATCCCTCCAGAAGGAGTCTTCCCCCTTACTTCCACCATTCCTCCAGGCCTTGGTGGTCCAGACTCATTTTTCAAGTAAGACCATTTTTTCCATATGAAATAATCGAACAGAGAAATAGTCTATGAAAGGGAGCTTACTAAGAAAAACGCTGATGTATATTTAAGTGATGGTGTAAATTTCCTTAAATAACCCAAACTATGTATTGTAAATTTCCTATAATTCCCAAGCTATGAGTTACCTGTACAGTAGCAGCTTTATAATTTATACAAAGCCGCACTTAATTTCTAAAATTTTGAGTTGAGTGGCAATTTATTCACATGCTTCATAGATTATTACAATTGTTAACAAACTAATTGGAGAAGAATTAATGGATCTAGATGAGCATAAAGTGCAACTGCTTCTTTGGTAAGTCATCACTTGACTTAATACGAGGCACTTCTAATCACTAATTCAAATTTATAGGTGTTCTTATATTTGTATGTGTAGGTGTATAATGAATTTAAAGACCAATTAAATCTACAGGAACCAATTTTTGTGCAACAAAATGGTTGTCGCACCAGCTGATCTAGTTGGAGGTTTCGTATTCAGTGAAATACTGTTTGCGCTAGTCTTTTAACTTATTTCTAAATTAGGACATTTGATGTTAACTATGTATGTCTTAAGTGTGATATTCTAACATTGGTATGGTGCGAAGCTGCTGTGGAAGTTGACCTTGTGATGCTATGAAATTAGTAGAATATGACATGAAAATGCATTTGTATTGTTGTTTGAAATTTGTCTATGTATTTTTTATTATCACGTTGATTCTAAAATATAAATATTGATTATGTGGACGGATGTAATCCTGCTATATTTTTCTATAGGAAATATCAATTTATAGCAATTATAGCTCTTTCTTAACAAATATTGTTAATTGTCAATTTGAAGCACATAGAAGTGTTGCTGATTATCAAATTGAAGCATTGCTTAAGTGTTGCAGGTTGTCTGTAATAACCCGGAAAATGTGAACCAGTTTAAAATTTTTAAATTAGGTTATTACCAAGAAATTTGAATAATTTAAATAGCCTATTTCAATAAAATATAGAATTTGGTATAATATTGCAGTTTGAAATTTTGAATACAAACTTTGTCTGACTGTACCGGGTGGGAAATATAACGGATTTTGACGAAACTGAAAATATTTAAATCTGTTTATCAATATCTTTCTAACGAATCTGAAAAATCGAAATTTCATAACGGAAATCAAAAGTTATGGCCAGATGAATTTTCAGAAAGGTCGCTATATAGTATATATAGCCCTTGAAAATTGAGATTTTGCATACGAACTCGGAATTCGACGAAACCACTTTTGTTGGGTCCGGGATGTCAAATTATTGCTAAGTTCCAAATTTCATAATTTTTGAAGCTAGTATGTGAGCGGGGCAAAAGATAACGTGTTTGGTCAAATTCTGTTAAAATGGGTCGACCTAAAAATGACCATTTTTCAAACAAGCTCAGAATTCGACGAAACTGGTTTTGTTAGGACCGTATCGTCAAAACAAAGGTAGATTTATTTTTCTGGAATTTTTAGATTCAGTTTGTGGCCCTGGCAAATTGAAATGTACGTTTAAATTAAATATCGAATGTTTTATATTTTAATTTGAAAAATAACCGACTGTAACAGTCGAAATGGCCAACGAAACATATCCCATTGTGTCCGGAATGGGGGTATTTAGCTAGGGGCGACAGTCGTTGGGTTTAAAAAGGAGTCCGTTTGCAAAAACACTATTTAAAAATTTTCTATAAATACTGGCCAATAGGAAATTTTCTTTAAAAAAAAAAAAAAACCTAAAAACCCTAGCCGCCAGGACGAAACGGACGATCCCCGTTGCTCCACGCTTTCCCTCCTTTTTCCGATCGCCTCAGGCCGTTTCGCCGCCGACCACCGTTGAAGCTTTTGTTCGCCGTACTCCCCTCTCCACATCCGACCCAGCTTCGCCACCAACAGAGCCGCCGTCGTCGAGTTCTGGCGCTTCAAAGTCGTCGCCTTCCAGGAGCCGCCACCGCCTAGATTCGCCGTCGCACCACCTCAGACTACCAGCGCTGGAAAGCTCTTCCCTCCCTCGACGACGTCCAACAGTCTGATCGTCCTATAGAGCTACGAATCAAGAGAAAAATCCAAACCTAGAATTGAGCAGGTTTGAAAACTAACGGCTTATATAATTTTAAACTGTTTTAACACTTTAAAGCGTTGCAAAGCTTTGAAAAATAATATCTTTTTCGTTCTTTAACGAAATTCGATGAAATAGGAGACACCATGACCGCAAGGAGGCTCTCTACATTCTAGAAGAAGCCGCGGATTTTTCTGACCTTCCTACGATTTTTAGCACCGCAATAACCAATGTGAGGAATCTAAATTATTTGGGTGAATGAAATCGCGTTGTATAAATTATATAAGCGAAGTGTAAATTATATACGCATTGTATACCTCATGTACATGTGTTGTATAAGTTATATTAGCGATGTATAAATTATACAAGCGTTGTTTAAAACATATATGCTTTGAATTGTGATGAAATGCAAGTGAATTATTATATTATATATATATATATATATATATATATATGTATATATATATATATACTCCCCTCATCCACAGACCATGGACGATATTTATTGCTTATGATTGACGTGATATTATATGGTGTGACGAATGGTTGGAAATAATTGTTTGTGGTTGATATTATGGTTGAAAAATACCTTTGTGGTTGAAAAATACCCTCTTGTGGTTGAAACAAAATAGAATAGGATTGTGGAATTGAAAATAAAACATGTCGCCTGCGTGCGAACTAGATGCATGATCCCCATTGTCAAAAACCGCGAAGTTTTAAGGTAGAGCGAGGAGCCGTACTAGGGACGGTCCCGGTTTTTACTACCCTGCCGTTATGCTGCCGAAATTTTCTGAAATAATTATGTGTTAGAATAATTTTCATTCATTGAAATTATTTACATCTGCTATATCGAATATTCATGTGTTGAGTTGTAATTCATTCGTTGAGTTGAAATTCATGTGTTGAATATTATTCGAATTTAAACAAATGGCTTTAGCGATAAAAATCACATTTATATATATATACAAACTATATCGAATATTCATGTGTTGAGTTGCAATTCATTCATTGAGTTGAAATTCATGTGTTGAATATTATTCGAATTTAAACAAATGGCTTTAGCAATAAAAATCACATTTTTATATATATACAAACGATATAGAATATTCATGTGTTGAGTTGCAATTCATTCGTTGAGTTGAAATTCATGTGTTGAATATTATTCGAATTTAAACAAATGGCTTTAGCGATAAAAATCACATTTTTATATATATACAAACTATATCGAATATTCATGTGTTGAGTTGCAATTCATTCGTTGAGTTGAAATTCATGTGTTGAATATTATTCGAATTTAAACAAATGGCTTTAGCGATAAAAATCACATTTTTATATATATACAAACTATATCGAATATTCATGTGTTGAGTTGCAATTCATTCGTTGAGTTGAAATTCATGTGTTGAATATTATTCAAATTTAAACAAATGGCTTTAGCAATAAAAATCACATTTTTATATATATATATAAACGATATAGAATATTCATGTGTTGAATTGCAATTTGTTCGTCGAGTTGAAATTCATGTGTTGAATGTTATCGTCTTCTAAAAATAAAATGAATCGACAATGAAAACTATATTTTTATAGTGAATAAGAAATGTTAAAAATACACACGTGTCGAATAAATATTTTTGATGATAAAAATATTCCTTTTATCATGTATACGCTTAGTTAAAAATACACATGTGTCGAATAAATATTTTTGATGATAAAAATATTCCTTTTATCATGTATACACTTTGTTAAAAATACACATGTGTCGAATAAATATTTTTGATGATAAAAATATTCCTTTTATCATGTATACGCTTAGTTAAAAATACACATGTGTCGAATAAATATTTTTGATGATAAAAATATTCCTTTTATCATGTATACGCTTAGTTTAAAAATACACATGTGTCGAATAAATATTTTTGATGATAAAAATATTCCTTTTATCATTATACGCTTTGTTAAAAATACACATGTGTCGAATAAATATTTTTGATGATAAAAATATTCCTTTTATCATGTATACGCTTAGTTTAAAAATACACATGTGTTGAATAAATATTTTTGATGATAAAAATATTCCTTTTATCATGTATACGCTTAGTTAAAAATACACACGTGTTGAAATAAATAATAGTTTGCTAGAAATATTATTATTAGCTTTGTTCTGCATATATATACATGTGTTGAACAGGAAAAAATGGATTAGCTGTAGAGTAAAGAAATTATTTGCGTGCCCGACAAATAGGTAAACCTTGATGAGTTGGCTGCGCAATTTTATTTATATATCAACTCCTGTGAATGCCATTGGATGCGGAGTGCTGGTTTTTCTGTGTGAAATAATAAACAACGCCATAGGATAGTAACAATTAATTTTGAACTACACTACATGGCATACTTCTTGACGATAGGCATACTTCATCATATTCCACATAAGCAATTGGAGCTTGTGTGACGAGGTGGAAGATTTACCATACAAGCAAGAGGCTTGTATGGCGATGACTATATATTACAGGTTGAACTGATGACTGATATGGACTATATAAATTATAACGATAAATTGCCAGATTAATAAAAACCCCACACGGGTCTAGAGTTGACAATAATCACGTCGCTCTAGTTATTAGATACGGCACATGGACTATTTATTTCCACACGGAAACGGGGTGACGGGAATTTATTCTCTGGAGTGATTATCAGTACATGCTCCCCCGTAAACACCAAAATATATCACTAAAAATATGTGAATGCTTTTTAGGATTTATTGGGTACCTAATACGGCCCAATAAATTTCCAAACCCCTCCCCGTACAAAGGAGGTTATGGCGAAATTTTTTGAAATATTAAGTCGTTAGTGAAATATTTGAAGTGAAAACGAAGTTGAACATATAGAATGAGCTATAGTTGAAATTATAGATTGGACTATATTTATATATATAAATATAAATATAATTAAAAGGAATAGAGGCCGTGCAGTTCGCGTTTCGGAATCGTAATTTGAAACGATTAGTACGAGAAATCCGACCATCGGATTTTCCCGAAACCGCAACCGCTGGGTTCGCCTTGGAAATATCTTTCCAACGGAACCAACCTTGTAAAAATCCAACGGTTGGATTGCCCGGAATGTTAAATTCAAATCTGAAGAAAACCAGCGCCAAAATCGTTTATATTTATATATAAATATAATTAAATTAAATCGAATAACGACGCTGCAGTTCGAATTTTGAAACCATAACTTCAAACGACTAGTGTGGAAGATCCGACCGTCGGATTCTCCCGAAACTGGAACCGTTGGGTTCGCTTTGGGAATATCTTCCCACTGATATAGACTTTGTAGAAATCCAACGGTTAGATTTCCCGATATGTGTAAAACAAATTAAGGGAAAAACAGCGCCAGTGCCACGACACGACCTGAAACGTCGTTTAATTAAATATGGCCATTTTTAAATAAATAAAAATGGCGAAAAATCGCTATAAAATATTATAAGCAACATAGGTTGTAAATAAACCAATTGGGCTTGAATTGTTTGATATTTGATGGTCGTATGTGTATGACATGAAAATAACACTAAATAACTGAAAGATGGATGTCGAATAATATAACCATATAAAGAATCGATTTAAATTCTAATGACGTGAATTATTTGAAAAGGCCGAGCTAACCCTCATTTCAAATAATTTATCGAGCGATTCGAATTGGAAAATGCAAGGACGATTCAAGACCGACGATCTTCGTATCGGTTGGATGGGCGCTACTGAGGTTCCTAACCGGAGTAGCTACCGGAAGGGGACGGAAGTAGTAGCCGTCTGAACGTATGTGTTGATTGTACGGATTTGCGAGGAATTTGACGCCTCCGGTTTCGTTCAGACCCAGGACGGACTTGTAAATGGACTGTGTGTCTGACATTGGATTTTGTTCTGTACTGATTGATCTCTGTTAAATATATATCTGATTGGCGGCGGAGAATTTATTCTTTTGCTTAACGCCCTTCTCTGAGACATACGAGCTCAGAGGTTATATATCGATGGAAATCAATCGTATGGAGTGGACTGCCTATGTGGCATGCCAAGATGCTGTGATCAAGGCTTCTGTTGCAAAGCAAAGTCTTGTGGATGATGATCAAAGCAAGGTCTACGTGGCCTAGCTTTGTGTATTTCGTAGATTCGCGAACCTCACACCCCGGTATGAGTTAAAAACGGGATACAGACCGCTGGGAGAGCACGACGTTTCTTTCTAGCTATGGTGGTGTCAGTGACTTTCCAGCCCTGACATATTTATCTACTTTTCACCTTTGTGGTTGTTGGAATGCGAGGCGCCTCGATTATAGGTCTGTAAGGACCGGGAAACGTGTGTTCAGGCATAATTAATCCTCTAACGTAAGTGAGGACCGGCCCAGCCGCATCCAGGGGTTACCCAGAGTGCGTAGTCCCGAGGCATTTGCTAGAGTGTCTCGAAGCGGAGAGGAGCTTGCCCCTTGCCTCGACTCATGACGGAAATCCAACTTCCAATACGAAATAACGGTCTTGATTGTAGAACTAGTATGGCGACATAGTAGATGGTAGCTATGCCGCCTATGATTGATATTTATGATGCTATTCGTTTTGAAACATATATGAACTAGTAATAATATCAAATGATTTTGCTTTATACGTATCAAGCATATTTGGCCCTTATAAGGTAAAACTCTATCCTCCGGCTTGCGTTGCATTGTATGATGGGACCTGAGTCTTATACTGGCTTCATTCTTTCTAAAAGCATTGCGTTGTTTTAAAAAAAGAATTTACTTTGTTTTAAATGCACTAGCAATCACTGGAGTAAACCCGTTCCGCGAAAGTGGTGTGGTCCTATGATTTGCTATTACTGTTGTTTAACTGTTAAATAGATTCCTCATACCAGTCCCCATGACTGACTCGTTGTTTGTTCACTTTGCAAACGCGGGTGCCCTTATTTTCACACGGGCAGCCTAGTACACAGGTGACAGGTGGTTTTTGGTTCTGCACAGCTGCATAGAGTGCACTTTTGGCTCATGGCGAGGCTGACTTCATAGAGATGACTTTGATATTTTCCGCCATTACTGTATTTATATTATGATTCCGCCACTGGCGATGCAGACTGATTTACTTTCCGTATTTCTCACTATATGTATATGTATTCCGCCTTCGGCGATGTAGACTGATACTCTTATTATGTCTCACTGCATGTATGTATCCCGCCTCTGGCGATGATGACTGATCACTTTCCTTTTATTTACTAAGTATATCCCACGTTATGCTATCCTGATATTCCTACATGTTGTGATTCCGCTGTCATATCCATGTAAAATTATTTTATTTATTGTTTCTGCTATTATCTGTACTCTGCTATGATGATTAATGTGTTATTTCCCAATGATTATCCTTAATACCGCCCCTCGGATTTTGGGATCGTCACAGTTGGTATCAGAGCTTTGGTTAACCTTAGTTCCGGGATCTAACACATTAAACACCTCGTCAGAATAGCATCAGTAGTGTTCTAATGCGAGTAGCTCATTAGAGATAGGATTAACAATGTCCTAGAATGAGCTAAGCAGATTAGCAAAACAATTTGATCAGTACATCATTATTATTTTTCCTTGTATTCCCTTGCTTTATCATTTATGAAAATTATCAAATCTGTGAGCTTGACTCTTTTCTTGCTTATACAGTATTATCTTAGATGGCTACACGAGCAGCAGCAGCTAGAGGAGGCCGTGGAGGCCGAGGAGTGGCAGTAGGAGGATGGGGGAATATCCCCGTAGCTGTGGAAATCCCTATTGTTCAGCCACCAGCACCAGAAGACTTTGAGCTCGACAAAGTAGCAAAGAGGTACAGAAATCTTGGGGGAAAACCTTTTACTGGCACTGGCATAGTGACCGAGGCAATAGCTTGGCTAAAAACCTATGAGAAAATCTTCGAAGGTATGGGTATGGGAACTAACAACAAAGCCCGACTTGGCATTTGGCTCCTTCAGGAAGAAGCAGAGCTGTGGTGGGATGCCATTACCTCTGAGGATGCAGCTGGTACTATCCGGACTTGGGAGCAATTTAAGACTTTGTTCAATGAGAAGTTTGTACCGGAACAAGCTCTAGAGAGGATGCGAGAGCAGTTTGCTAATCTCCAGCAGGGAGACCTCTCTATTCAGGACTATCTAAATAAGTTCACCCAGCTATCGCGCTATGCTCCAGAGCTGATTATGACAAACAAAGCAAAGAATAAGAGATTCATATTTGGGCTGAAGCGCAAGTATCACGATAGAGCTATGAGCAACATCAAACTGTCCTTTACAGAACTAGTAGAGATGGCTTGCAACTACGAAGACATGGATGAGAGACATGCTAGACAAGACCGTGCTAAAAGCCAAGCAGGGAATAAGCGCAAGGCTTCAACCGATCAACCCGAATCTAGCATTACCGCGGCCGCTACTCAAAAACCCGCAAAGATCCCGAAAGGAAATTGCTACAATTGCGGGAAGCCCGGTCATTTCTCTAATGTATGCAAAGCCCCAAAGAAGCCAAAGGCCAATGACTCAGCCGAATGCTACAACTGCCACAAGAAGGGGCACTATAGCAAGAATTGTCCTTTGAAGAAGAGCGCACAAGTGGCTCATGTCTATGACGGGAAGACCCCGCCAGCTACCACCGATGGATCAGGTAAACCCGACGTCTTGGGAGGTACCCTTACCATTAAAAATATTCCTGTTTCTGTACTTTTTGATACTGGTGCATCACGTAGCTTCATTTCTGGTAAAATTGTTCATAAGTTAAAATTGAAACAAAGAATACTAAAAGAACCGATTAAAGTTCAAAACCCGATAGGAGGTTCTGTTAGTCTCAGTTTATACTGCAGAGTGCCTATCTCTTATTCACGTTACAAATTTCCCATCCACTTAATTGTTATGGATTTATCGGAATTCGATGTTATTCTCGGTTTGGAATGGTTAACCAAATATAGGGTCGAAGTTATATGTGCCGAAAGAATCGTTAAAGTCGAAACGAAGCTTGGACCTATATATATACCATGTCATGGCTCAGAAATTAATCGAGCAGAATTTTGGTCTTCTTTAGAAATTACTCCCCCTTCAATAGAAAAGATACCGGTCGTGAAAAATTATGCGGATGTGTTTGAAGAAGTAGAAAACTTACCACCGCAAAGAGAAATTGAATTTAGAATAGATTTAACTCCTAACGCTCGACCAGTAGTACATCCAATAAGAAGAATGGCCCCGAAAGAAAAGGAAGAGCTAAGTAGTCAAACCCGAGAATTACTTTGGAAAGGTCTGATCAGACCAAGCTTTTCAGCATGGGGAGCCGCAGTAGTATTTGTCCCGAAATCAGACGGTACTCTAAGACTTTGTGTTGATTACCGAGATCTCAATAAGCAGACACTGAAGAACAAATATCCTTTGCCCCGAATAGACGATCTGTTAGATCAATTAAATGGAGCAACAGTATTCTCCCGAATGGACCTAGCTACAGGTTTCCACCAATTACGTATAGCCGAAGACTGTGTTCCTTTGACAGCCTTCAGGGGTCCCGATTTATTCTACGAATGGTTAGTAATGCCGTTCGGCTTGTGTAACGCTCCGGCATACTTCGTTGATCTTATGAACAGAGTGTTCCGTGGTGTATTGAATAAATTTGTTCTAGTCTTCATCGATGACATTCTAATCTACTCTAAGTCGGAAGAAGAGCATGCAAAACATTTAGAACAAGTGTTGAAAGTTCTAAGGAGAAATGTCTTGAAAGCTAAATTTTCTAAGTGTGTCTTCTGGCAGAATGAAGTTAAATTCCTAGGCCATGTCGTATCAAAAGAAGGAATTGCTGTAGATCCAAGCAAAATTACAGCGATTCAGAACTGGAAACAACCTACTACACCCACTGAAGTTCGAAGTTTCCTTGGATTGGCTAGTTACTATCGGAAATTCGTTCAGGATTTTTCAAAGATATCAGGAGTATTGACAAAGCTTACAAAGAAGCATGAGAAATTCAAATGGACTCCCGAATGTGAAGAAGCTTTCCAAGAGCTAAAAATGAAGTTGACAACTGCTTCAGTATTGACAATAATAGAAGGTAATCAAGACTTGACTGTATGGACGGATGCTTCTATTAGAGGGCTAGGCGCAGTGTTAATGCAAAAGGGTCAAGTGATCGCTTATGCCAGCCGTCAACTAAAGCTGCATGAAAGAAACTATGCTACTCATGATCTTGAGTTATTAGCTATCGTGTTTGCTTTAAGAATCTGGAGGCATTATTTACTGGGCGAGAAATTCGAACTATTTACCGATCATCAATCCTTGAAATACCTGTTCACCCAGAAAGATCTAAACCTGAGGCAACAGCGTTGGTTAGAATTCCTTGCAGCATACGATTTTGAAATTTTATACACTCCAGGGAAAGCCAATGTTGTAGCAGATGCGCTCAGCAGAAAGAATGAAATCATCGCCAGTTTTGTCATCACGTCTTCATTAATAGACAGGATCTCGACTCTTCAGAAAGACGATGAATTTATTCAAAGAATCAGTCAAAGAATCAAAGGAGGTGAATCCACAAGTTTTCGACTCGATGACAAGGGAGTTCTAAGATTAAAGGGTAGAATCTGCATCCCAAACCTTCCCGAGCTCAGAAGAGAAATACTTGATGAGTGCCACAAATCCAAATTAAGTATCCATCCCGGTGTGAGCAAAATGTATAACGATATCAAACGCACATTCTGGTGGAGAGCTATGAAAAGAGATATCTCATTATATGTTAGCCGATGCCCCACTTGTCAGCTAGTTAAGAGTGATCAGCAGAAATTGGCTGGATTATTACAACCATTAGAAATTCCAGGATGGAAGTGGGAACAAATCTCGATGGATTTCATCGATGGCCTGCCTCGAACTAGAAAAGGAAACGACAGTATATGGGTAATCGTAGATCGCTTCACGAAGACTGCCCATTTCATACCTGTCCGATCCAACAGAACGGCTCAAAGTCTAGCACAGATTTACTTCAGAGAAATAGTTAAACTACATGGAGTGCCACTCAATATAGTCAGCGATAGAGATCCCCTATTTACTAGCAAATTCTGGGAAGCATTCCAGGAAGAATTGGGGACCAAATTGAATCTAAGCACCGCTTATCACCCTCAGACAGACGGCCAAACTGAGCGGGTGAATAGAATTTTAGAAGATCTATTGCGGGCTTGCGTTATTGATTTTGGAGGCTCATGGGAAGATCATTTACATTTAGAAGAATTCTCTTACAACAATAGCTATCAAGCAAGTTTGGGAATGTCTCCATTTGAAGCATTATACGGTAGACCGTGCAGATCTCCCGCGTGTTGGGTAGAACCTGGCAACAGACTTGTGTTAGGGCCCGATATGATTCAAGAAGCATCGGATAAAGTCGATTTCATTAAGAAGCGATTAAAAACCGCACAGAGCCGACAGAAAATTTATGCAGATGCGAGAAGAAGGGATATATCGTTTGCCGTTGGCGATTATGTATATTTAAGAGTTTCTCCAATGCGAGGAGTAATCAGATTTGGCAAGACTGGGAAGTTGGCACCGAGATTTATTGGTCCCTTTCCTATACTTGAAAGGATTGGAACTCTGGCATATAGGGTTTCATTACCTGATTGGTTGCCTGGTGTACATGATGTGTTCCACGTATCTCAGCTCAGAAAACATGTTCATGATCCAGATCTTGTTGTAGAGGAAGCAGCACAACAGGATATTGACATAACTCCAGAATTAGCACTCAAGAGGGAGCCATTAAATATAGTTGGCAAAGAAACTAGAGAGCTAATGAGGAAAAAGATTCATCTAGTCAAAGTGCAGTGGAGTAGTGATCCTAGAGACTGTACTTGGGAGACCGAGGAAAGCATTAAACAAGCCTATCCCAAATGCAGAGTGGACATCTCTGACTAACTCCGGTGCAAGGTACCTTTACAATACTTTGCATTTACATTTTATTTCCTGCTTAACTGTTATTTCCTTTTCGAGGACGGAAAGTTTTAAGTGGGGGAGATTGTAATAACCCGGAAAATGTGAACCAGTTTAAAATTTTTAAATTAGGTTATTACCAAGAAATTTGAATAATTTAAATAGCCTATTTCAATAAAATATAGAATTTGGTATAATATTGCAGTTTGAAATTTTGAATACAAACTTTGTCTGACTGTATCGGGTGGGAAATATAACGGATTTTGACGAAACTGAAAATATTTAAATCTGTTTATCAATATCTTTCTAACGAATCTGAAAAATCGAAATTTCATAACGGAAATCAAAAGTTATGGCCAGATGAATTTTCAGAAAGGTCGCTATATAGTATATATAGCCCTTGAAAATTGAGATTTTGCATACGACCTCGGAATTCGGCAAAACCAATTTTGTTGGGTCCGGGATGTCAAATTATTGCTAAGTTCCAAATTTCATAATTTTTGAAGCTAGTATGTGAGCGGGGCAAAAGATAACGTGTTTGGTCAAATTCTGTTAAAATGGGTCGACCTAAAAATGACCGTTTTTCAAACGAGCTCAGAATTCGACGAAACTGGTTTTGTTAGGACCGTATCGTCAAAACAAAGCTAGATTTATTTTTCTGGAATTTTTAGATTCAGTTTGTGGCCCTGGCAAATTGAAATGTACGTTTAAATTAAATATCGAATGTTTTATATTTTAATTTGAAAAATAACTGACTGTAACAGTCGAAATGGCCAACGAAACATATCCCATTGTGTCCGGAATGGGGGTATTTAGCTAGGGGCGACAGTCGTTGGGTTTAAAAAGGAGTCCGTTTGCAAAAACACTATTTAAAAGTTTTCTATAAATACTGGCCAATAGGAAATTTTCTTTAAAAAAAAATAAAAAAACCTAAAAACCCTAGCCGCCAGGACGAAACGGACGATCCCCGTTGCTCCACGCTTTCCCTCCTTTTTCCGATTGCCTCAGGCCGTTTCGCCGCCGACCACCGTTGAAGCTTTTGTTCGCCGTACTCCCCTCTCCACATCCGACCCAGCTTCGCCACCAACAGAGCCGCCGTTGTCGAGTTCTGGCGCTTCAAAGTCGTCGCCTTCCAGGAGCGGCCGCCGCTTAGATTCGCCGTCGCACCACCTCAGACTACCAGCGCCGGAAAGCTCTTCCCTCCCTCGATGACGTCCAACAGTCTGATCGTCCTATAGAGCTACGAATCAAGAGAAAAATCCAAACCTAGAATTGAGCAGGTTTGAAAACTAACGGCTTATATAATTTTAAACTGTTTTAACACTTTAAAGCGTTGCAAAGCTTTGAAAAATAATATCTTTTTCGTTCTTTAACGAAATTCGATGAAACAGGAGACACCGTGACCGCAAGGAGGCTCTCTACATTCTAGAAGAAGCCGCAGATTTTTCTGACCTTCCTACGATTTTTAGCACCGCAATAACCAATGTGAGGAATCTAAATTATTTGGGTGAATGAAATCGCGTTGTATAAATTATATAAGCGAAGTGTAAATTATATACGCATTCTATACCTCATGTACATGTGTTGTATAAGTTATATTAGCGATGTATAAATTATACAAGCGTTGTTTGAAACATATATGCTTTGAATTGTGATGAAATGCAAGTGAATTATTATATTATATATATATATACTCCCCTCGTCCACAGACCATGGACGATATTTATTGCTTATGATTGACGTGATATTATATGGTATGACGAATGGTTGGAAATAATTGTTTGTGGTTGATATTATGGTTGAAAAATACCTTTGTGGTTGAAAAATACCCTCTTGTGGTTGAAACAAAATAGAATAGGATTGTGGAATTGAAAATAAAACATGCCGCCTGCGTGCGAACTAGATGCCTGATCCCCATTGTCAAAAACCACGAGGTTTTAAGGTAGAGCGAGGAGCCGTACTAGGGACGGTCCCAGTTTTTACTACCCTGCCGTTATGCTGCCGAAATTTTCTGAAATAATTATGTGTTAGAATAATTTTCATTCAATGAAATTATTTACATCTGCTATATTGAATATTCATGTGTTGAGTTGCAATTCATTCGTTGAGTTGAAATTCATGTGTTGAATATTATTCGAATTTAAACAAATGGCTTTAGCAATAAAAATCACATTTATATATATATACAAACTATATCGAATATTCATGTGTTGAGTTGCAATTCATTCGTTGAGTTGAAATTCATGTGTTGAATATTATTCGAATTTAAACAAATGGCTTTGGCAATAAAAATCACATTTTTATATATATACAAACGATATAGAATATTCATGTGTTGAGTTGCAATTCATTCGTTGAGTTGAAATTCATGTGTTGAATATTATTCGAATTTAAACAAATGGCTTTAGCGATAAAAATCACATTTTTATATATATACAAACTATGTCGAATATTCACGTGTTGAGTTGCAATTCATTCGTTGAGTTGAAATTCATGTGTTGAATATTATTCGAATTTAAACAAATGGCTTTAGCGATAAAAATCACATTTTTATATATATACAAACTATATCGAATATTCATGTGTTGAGTTGCAATTCATTCGTTGAGTTGAAATTCATGTGTTGAATATTATTCGAATTTAAACAAATGGCTTTAGCAATAAAAATCACATTTATATATATATATATATATATATATATATATATATATATATATAAACGATATAGAATATTCATGTGTTGAATTGCAATTTGTTCGTCGAGTTGAAATTCATGTGTTGAATGTTATCGTCTTCTAAAAATAAAATGAATCGACAATGAAAACTATATTTTTATAGTGAATAAGAAATGTTAAAAATACACATGTGTCGAATAAATATTTTTGATGATAAAAATATTCCTTTTATCATGTATACGCTTAGTTAAAAATACACATGTGTCGAATAAATATTTTTGATGATAAAAATATTCCTTTTATCATGTATACGCTTTGTTAAAAATACACATGTGTCGAATAAATATTTTTGATGATAAAAATTCATGTGTTGAATGTTATCGTCTTCTAAAAATAAAATGAATCGACAATGAAAACTATATTTTTATAGTGAATAAGAAATGTTAAAAATACACATGTGTCGAATAAATATTTTTGATGATAAAAATATTCCTTTTATCATGTATACGCTTAGTTAAAAATACACATGTGTCGAATAAATATTTTTGATGATAAAAATATTCCTTTTATCATGTATACGCTTTGTTAAAAATACACATGTGTCGAATAAATATTTTTGATGATAAAAATATTCCTTTTATCATGTATACGCTTAGTTAAAAATACACATGTGTTGAATAAATATTTTTGATGATAAAAATATTCCTTTTATCATGTATACGCTTAGTTTAAAAATACACATGTGTCGAATAAATATTTTTGATGATAAAAATATTCCTTTTATCATGTATACGCTTTGTTAAAAATACACATGTGTCGAATAAATATTTTTGATGATAAAAATATTCCTTTTATCATGTATACGCCTAGTTTAAAAATACACATGTGTCGAATAAATATTTTTGATGATAAAAATATTCCTTTTATCATGTATACGCTTAGTTAAAAATACTCACGTGTTGAAATAAATAATAGTTTGCTAGAAATATTATTATTAGCTTTGTTCTGCATATATATACATGTGTTGAACAGGAAAAAATGGATTAGCTGTAGAGTAAAGAAATTATTTGCGTGCCCGACAAATAGGTAAACCTTGATGAGTTGGCTGCGCAATTTTATTTATATATCAACTCCTGTGAATGCCATTGGATGCGGAGTGCTGGTTTTTCTGTGTGAAATAATAAACAACGCCATAGGATAGTAACAATTAATTTTGAACTACACTACATGGCATACTTCTTGACGATAGGCATACTTCATCATATTCCACATAAGCAATTGGAGCTTGTGTGACGAGGTGGAAGATTTACCATACAAGCAGGAGGCTTGTATGGCGATGACTATATATTACAGGTTGAACTGATGACTGATATGGACTATATAAATTATAACGATAAATTGCCAGATTAATAAAAACCCCACACGGGTCTAGAGTTGACAATAATCACGTCTCTCTAGTTATTAGATACGGCACATGGACTATTTATTTCCACACGGAAACGGGGTGACGGGAATTTATTCTCTGGAGTGATTATCAGTACATGCTCCCCCGTAAACACCAAAATATATCACTAAAAATATGTGAATGCTTTTTAGGATTTATTGGGTACCTAATACGGCCCAATAAATTTCCAAACCCCTCCCCGTACAAAGGAGGTTATGGCGAAATTTTTCGAAATATTAAGTCGTTAGTGAAATATTTGAAGTGAAAACGAAGTTGAACATATAGAATGAGCTATAGTTGAAATTATAGATTGAACTATATTTATATATATAAATATAAATATAATTAAAAGGAATAGAGGCCGTGCAGTTCGCGTTTCGGAATCGTAATTTGAAACGATTAGTACGAGAAATCCGACCATCGGATTTTCCCGAAACCGCAACCGCTGGGTTCGCCTTGGAAATATCTTTCCAACGGAACCAACCTTGTAAAAATCCAACGGTTGGATTGCCCGGAATGTTAAATTCAAATCTGAAGAAAACCAGCGCCAAAATCGTTTATATTTATATATAAATATAATTAAATTAAATCGAATAACGACGCTGCAGTTCGAATTTTGAAACCATAACTTCAAACGACTAGTGTGGAAGATCCGACCGTCGGATTCTCCCGAAACTGGAACCGTTGGGTTCGCTTTGGGAATATCTTCCCACTGATATAGACTTTGTAGAAATCCAACGGTTAGATTTCCCGATATGTGTAAAACAAATTAAGGGAAAAACAGCGCCAGTGCCACGACACGACCTGAAACGTCGTTTAATTAAATATGGCCATTTTTAAATAAATAAAAATGGCGAAAAATCGCTATAAAATATTATAAGCAACATAGGTTGTAAATAAACCAATTGGGCTTGAATTGTTTGATATTTGATGGTCGTATGTGTATGACATGAAAATAACACTAAATAACTGAAAGATGGATGTCGAATAATATAACCATATAAAGAATCGATTTAAATTCTAATGACGTGAATTATTTGAAAAGGCCGAGCTAACCCTCATTTCAAATAATTTATCGAGCGATTCGAATTGGAAAATGCAAGGACGATTCAAGACCGACGATCTTCGTATCGGTTGGATGGGCGCTACTGAGGTTCCTAACCGGAGTAGCTACCGGAAGGGGACGGAAGTAGTAGCCGTCTGAACGTATGTGTTGATTGTACGGATTTGCGAGGAATTTGACGCCTCCGGTTTCGTTCAGACCCAGGACGGACTTGTAAATGGACTGTGTGTCTGACATTGGATTTTGTTCTGTACTGATTGATCTCTGTTAAATATATATCTGATTGGCGGCGGAGAATTTATTCTTTTGCTTAACGCCCTTCTCTGAGACATACGAGCTCAGAGGTTATATATCGATGGAAATCAATCGTATGGAGTGGACTGCCTATGTGGCATGCCAAGATGCTGTGATCAAGGCTTCTGTTGCAAAGCAAAGTCTTGAGGATGATGATCAAAGCAAGGTCTACGTGGCCTAGCTTTGTGTATTTCGTAGATTCGCGAACCTCACACCCCGGTATGAGTTAAAAACGGGATACGGACCGCTGGGAGAGCACGACGTTTCTTTCTAGCTATGGTGGTGTCAGTGACTTTCCAGCCCTGACATATTTATCTACTTTTCACCTTTGTGGTTGTTGGAATGCGAGGCGCCTCGATTATAGGTCTGTAAGGACCGGGAAACGTGTGTTCAGGCATAATTAATCCTCTAACGTAAGTGAGGACCGGCCCAGCCGCATCCAGGGGTTACCCAGAGTGCGTAGTCCCGAGGCATTTGCTAGAGTGTCTCGAAGCGGAGAGGAGCTTGCCCCTTGCCTCGACTCATGACGGAAATCCAACTTCCAATACGAAATAACGGTCTTGATTGTAGAACTAGTATGGCGACATAGTAGATGGTAGCTATGCCGCCTATGATTAATATTTATGATGCTATTCGTTTTGAAACATATATGCACTAGTAATAATATCAAATGATTTTGCTTTATACGTATCAAGCATATTTGGCCCTTATAAGGTAAAACTCTATCCTCCGGCTTGTGTTGCATTGTATGATGGGACCTGAGTCTTATACTGGCTTCATTCTTTCTAAAAGCATTGCGTTGTTTTAAAAAAAGAATTTACTTTGTTTTAAATGCACTAGCAATCACTGGAGTAAACCCATTCCGCGAAAGTGTCGTGGTCCTATGATTTGCTATTACTGTTGTTTAACTGTTAAATAGATTCCTCATACCAGTCCCCATGACTGACTCGTTGTTTGTTCACTTTGCAAATGCGGGTGCCCTTATTTTCACACGGGCAGCCTAGTACACAGGTGACATGTGGTTTTTGGTTCTGCACAGCTGCATAGAGTGCACTTTTGGCTCATGGCGAGGCTGACTTCATAGAGATGACTTTGATATTTTCCGCCATTACTGTATTTATATTATGATTCCGCCACTGGCGATACAGACTGATTTACTTTCCGTATTTCTCACTATATGTATATGTATTCCGCCTTCGGCGATGTAGACTGATACTCTTATTATGTCTCACTGCATGTATGTATCCCGCCTCTGGCGATGATGACTGATCACTTTCCTTTTATTTACTAAGTATATCCCACGTTATGCTATCCTGATATTCCTACATGTTGTGATTCCGCTGTCATATCCATGTAAAATTATTTTATTTATTGTTTCTGCTATTATCTGTACTCTGCTATGATGATTAATATGTTATTTCCCAATGATTATCCTTAATACCGCCCCTCGGATTTTGGGATCGTCACATTGTCAATCTGAAATACTTGGTAAGTGTTTCTAATTTTCTACTTGAAACACTTATTAAGTGTTGCAGTTTATCAATTTGAAACACCGTGCAAGTGTTGCTGATTTTCAATTTGAAACGCTTATTAAGTGTTGCAATTTATTAATCTGAGACACTTAATAAGTGTTTCAAAAATCTGCAACATACTAATCTGCAACACTTAAAAAGTGCTTCTAGAAATTTTAGCAATGCTTTATTGCCGTTTCTAAATGATCATTTTGGTGTAGTATTCTCACGTCCGTCGCATTTTTAGGTTTATCGCAGTCCTGGATTGCTGCCACTTTAGCGGGGTCAACCGTTATTCCATTTCCGGAAACAACATTGCCTAAGAATCTCACTTCGCTTTTCCAAAAATGACTACGAAAACTTAGCACTTAGCTGATGCTTTCACAAGATTTCAAAAAAAACTCTCAAGTGTGTCTTGTGATTTTCCTCATTCCGATAGTAAACCAGAATATCTTCCACGAACACAAGCACGAACTTGTTCAACTGATCTTTGAAAACTATATTCATAAGATCCACAAAATACGTTGCCGCGTTAGTCAACCAAAATGACATCACCTACCATTCGAAGAAACATGATGGTGTCATAAAAGTAGTCTTCAGCACACTATCCTTCGCCACCCTCAACTGGTGAAATCTTGTTGCCAAATCCTTCTGAGAAAACACCTTGGCTTCATGAAGCTGATCGAACAAGTCATCTATCCTTGCCAACGAATACTTGTTCTTCTTAGTCACCTTGTTCAGCTCACAAAAATCCACACACAATCTCAACGAGTCTTCAGCCTTGGTTGTAAATACAACTGGTGCACCCCATTCGGATACACTTCTCCGAATGAATCCTTTTCCCAAAAGGTCACGAATTTGCACCTCTAACTCCCGTTGTTCCTTAGGCGCCATCCTCCTAATAGGCATGACGATAGGTCTAGCACCTTCGACCAAATCGATGCTGAACTCAATCTCACGATGCGGCGGCAACCCTTTGACCTCATCAAAGACATCCTCAAACTCATTTGTGATCAGCACTGATGACATGTCTTCCTGTGGAATCACAAGCGAATATAAATAGCTCACGAAGACCCTATCTTCGTGCTTACATCAAATCAACACCTTTCGCCCTTCCACATCCCCGACTCTCACCTCTAGCTTTTCGCAATTCACTCTTGCCGCATACCTCTTGAGCCAATCCATACCCAAGATAATCCCAAACCCGACGAAGTTCAAAACAAAATAGTTACAAATAAAAGAGAAACCATGACTCGACAATACTAGACCATGAAAGATCATACACAAACTGGATTAACCCCCAACTGGATTAGTCGCATCCAAAGGTCTATCACAAATCTCGGGTTCCAAACCCAAGAGGCACGCAAGTTCGTTACAAATGAAAGAATACGATGCTCCAGTATCAAATAACACACGAACCGAAACACCTCTAACTGAAAGAGTACCTTGAACAACGACACCCTTTCCTTTCTCCTAGGAGCTCTTGAAGATGATGACACTACTTCCAAATCATAAGCCTTCACTATCTGCTTTCCCTTAGCTGGTTCTAGACAGTCCTTCTTAAAATGCACAGTCTTGCCATAATTGTGACACTTCCTTTCAACCTTCGGATTCTTACACTCATTAGCATAATGACCCTTTTATTGGCAGTTAAAGCAAACCGCCTCACTCTTAGGCATTTTATGGCCATTCTTTTTTATGTTGTTGCTGCTTTCTCTTCTTGCGTTGTTACCACCCTACTGTGGCTTCTGCTCTTCCTTAGCTGCAACAACAGACTCTTTCTTCGGAAGTAGGCTTTCATGCCTCAAAGCTTTCTCAAAAATATTCTCATAAGTGTCATCTAGATGATCCACGAGCTAATTCCCAAGATATTCGTCCAGACCCGTAACAAACTTCTCATTCTTCTGATAGGGTGTGCCAATATATGAATGAGCATATCTGGACAATGCCTCAAAATCAGAAACATAATCCAGTACTGGTCTACCATTCTGCTTCAATTCCATGAACTTCTTGAATAGAACAGACTTCTGAGCCGTAGAGACAAAATTCGTCTCGAATTTGACTTGGAATTGCTCCCATGTTATCTCTTCTTCCGGAGTCTCAAGCGTAACAGAATTCCACCATTCCATGGCTTTGCCCTGCAGTTGCCTTGACACAAGCTTTCTCTTAGTTGCATCATCTACCCAAGTCTCCGAAAATACGAATACAAGTATCTATCCACCTCTGAACCTCATTAGTTGGCTCAGTCCCTTTAAATTGTTTTCCTCCTAGAGATGTGAAGTCTTTACACAGCTTCGCGAAATACACAACCCTAGGTGCTTGCACACCTACATCTACCGTGGCTGCCACTAGAGCAGGTACCCTTCTCATGAATGCCTCTATCATGGCTGGGTAATCTAGTGTAGCACCATTTTCCCCTCCGGGCACAACCCCTCCCTAGCAGTATGTCTCGATGCTCGCCTACTCATTCTAAATCTGCAATTTAGAATAATTAGCCACTTACAAGAAAAACTGCTAATGGAATTAAACGCTACTATACTTTGTAGTATTATGTAGTATACACAACAGAAATATACAAATACGTCTCTCATACATTATTACGTATGACACCCTACGTCCGTTAATGTCACTCACTAAGGGAATGCATTAAGTTCCGTGAAGCATTATAGGTAAATAAGAACATAATAGCACAAGACAAACATGTAAAATAACAGCGGAATTAAAAACTTTATTTAAATCAAAACATCATGGTCTAAAATACTAAGTTTACATCATAAGTAACTAATTACATTAATAATCTGTCTTGGAAAAATATCAGAGTACAAAAACATAAAACCATATTTCCCTTGCAAAGGCATAAGAGAGTTGACAAGAAGTCAAAGTAGTACATCTATATCCAAAATCCAAGCTTAGATGAAAGAATCCAAATAAACTATAAGCACTTCCACCCTGAGAACTTGGGGGGGGGGGGGGGACGGAAGAGAGAGAAGAGGAAACAAAAGGGTCAGACATAAAGTCTGGCGAGTCCAGTTACTTTTAAATATAAATAAATAAAAGTATCATGGCAGGTATATAAAACTGGAAGAACAAGATAACAGTAACAATAACAAGTGTGAACTGAGCAAGATAAGATGAACATGATATATTGCGCTTCTTAAATACATTTCTCTGCACTGCGCAGATACTAGTATATCAGAAATAGAATGATCCCTACTAATACCGTTCCATTACATTTTCTTGATTATTAGGTAACTTAGGTTAATAGAACCCAAGACTTATCCGCACATCATACCCATTTACTTTCCCATGGATTCACCTAATACAATATATGTAGCTATCTCTTAATATTGAGATACACCCCATGGTAGCCCACTCACATGGTCTCCATCGTAATGAACGCAGTCCCTCATCCTACGCTGGAGTGACATACGGATCTCTATATAACAATGTTACGTTCCGCATATATCTGTCATTACTATGCTATGTAAGCGTACGGACTGCCACCATCGATCGAATCATATTCCTTATCGGAATAATGCCCTCTAATCTACGATACACCACCCAGAGCAGATATGCATGTATCTAGACTGTCCCACATATGTACCATAATTGTAGCTTGATGCCTCAATCGCACGTCCTCTAATGTACACCAAGTTCCGTGGCAGAGCTAAACAAGAAACACAGAACTCAGCCGGGAGCTTTTCCATACCTGTACAGGCCCTTCTTTAAAGAGCCTCTATATACAGATATACCTAGGGTCAGTTTTTGTGGTGGTTATGGCCCCACCTCGGCCCCTCCCTCAACTAGTAAAGACTACAAGAGCTAAGCGACAGTCCCTAATAACAACTAATCTAAGCATCCATGTATGATCTACCCTCAACCTTGTACCTCGATAGTGAAAGGTGAAATGGTATCTTGGGTTTAGCTCTAGTCTTTCACATCCCGCTGGCTGTCGATGATGGATATCCGACGATCTACTATCCTTGTTGGTCGTGACCCTCTCAACCTCCTCGTGTGGCAACCGTCGAATCACCCTAGTGTCTCCTCATCACCGCATTCTGACTGCACAACTACATCTGCGTCAAGGCCCACCCACCTAGTATTTACGTGCAGACCCAACCTCTGCGAGTACAGCCTAAGACATCTGTCACCGCACAGAGGACTACTAGGAGCACCTTACGTACTTCAGGAAGCCGTGTGCTTCCCCTTCCCATTCCTTTGGAGCCGTCACAACAATCAGATGAATGTGCGCTCCTCTCGTGTCTTATAACACCTCGATGATCTACCCCGTTGGGTTATTCACCCTCAAACTTACGGACTGGTCCAAGCGCCTTTCTTTAATATGTTGCTATACCCTATGTCTAAACATTCTTTTACGCTCTTGCCTTACCTCACTGGGTTTCCATTTAACTTGGTTATTCTCATTCATATTGAATTCTTATTCAAATTACCAAGTTTCTCTTGCTTATTAATTTCAGTCATATAATTTAATCCATTTAAGTTTATTAATAAGCTTACAACATGTTATTCTCTAGATTATGGCCTAAGTTTTGTAATCCACAATCTATTTTATATTCTTGCTTGGTTACAATAACATGTTCTCCTTAATACGTTATTAAGTATATCTCAATTCACATGTTTCCTTATTAACATGTCACTTACCATTTATGATTAAATATAACTTATTTATTTCACAAGTTTTCCTCGTTCTTTCTCATTTAATCATAAATTCAATTTACACCGTCACTACAATTTATCATTGTTTACTTAGCAGATTATTACGCATATCTAATTCTATCATTTCTACAAGTTATGCTTACCCTACAAGGGTGTCTTTAATTACATAACCTTATTGGGTTAAGTTCGTGGGCCTATATGTAAATATTACCCAACCCCTCTATTTTACTTAACCCACCCACTACCCATCCAATTTTACTTAACCCTAACTTAAGTTCATAATCATACAATCCTTATGGATTAAATTAGGTTAAGTAGTCCAATTCATTACCATGTCCAATTATGGTTATAATGGGCTAGTACTCCCACATTAGGCCTACAACGTGTGGATGCTGGATATGCCGGTCGGGTCCTGGCAGTCTAATTCCACAGTTAGGTCTAACCTCATGTCTTAGCCCGATTCGTATTTTCACACTTAGACCTCTCACATTAGGTTCAACATTAGTGGCTGTTGGATATGCCGGTCGATCAGGTCCGGGCAGACTTCCACCACTAATGCAACCTAACCTCGTGTCATAAGTGCAATTACAATTCCTAATTGTAATTACTAGACATTCCATTTTTATCCAATTTTACCTAGGGGTTCATACCCTTTTTCCCATATTTAATTATATGCCCAATTCACTATTCAAATTATAGAATTTTACGCCCATTTTCAATTCACCTTTTAATTATGCACCATATGCTCTCTTTTTTCCCAAGTTAAAAGTCAAGGCACACACACACACATATATATGTTTTGCACAAACCTAAATCTACATATTTTCCAATTTATGTCCCTAGTTCATATTCACATGTTTCAATACAAGTTGTGCCCAAATTCATATTAACGTATATTCCAAGTTACGCCCAAATCATATTTTACATAATTTATGCCAAATCATATTTTCCAATATTCGCCTAAATTCATATTCATGTTATACAACACGATATATGTCCCCAAATCGATATTTGTATATTTCCACATTTTATGCCCAAACCTATATTCATATTTTTCCAATATCAATTATGCCCCAAATTATGTCTTTCCCAATCATTCCCAATTTCGCACATTCGCATTTTTCAGCGTTAGGCCCAGGCTCGAAGGTAGCTTGGCTATATAAAAATAAAAGGGAAGAAGAGGGAGAGAAGAGAATCAGAACAAGAATAATAACGAATCAATAACATAACGGTAGAAATAGGCATAAAAACTGAATGGACATATTATGACAAGATTAGACTTGGTGACGATATAAACATATAAGAACAGATCAGAGGAATAAGTCATAATAGAACTGATTAGGCACCGATTCAAGATCCAATTTTTATATACATATCACGATTACTATTTAAATATTCAAATCTAAAAATAACATGAACTCGCAATGAATAGATCTAAGGAAATGGATCCAAATTACTGCGAAGAACACATTGAATTTGTTATAGCAATCTTCGAATATGTATAATCTTCTTTGAATTGATTTAGAAGAAGAAAAGCCATTTTAATTTTCGTTGCAGCAGAGCTTCGCCATCACAATTATTTTAGAGGAATAAAACCTAGGTTTAGGGTCCTTTATATAGGAGTAGAGGAGCAACCAAGACCTTTAGATTGGACCAGAAGCCATCAGAATCGTCCACGTCAGAGAAACTTCTAGATCCCCGGGTGGGTCGACCCCCCTTCAGATGGGTCGACCCCTAGGTCGACCCCCATGAGCCTGGGTCGACCCCTAGGTCGACCCAGCAAGGTCTCGGGTCGACTTCAAAATGTCGGCCCTTCCTCGATTTGCGCGCCAGATTTCTGGTTTTGCTGATTTTTGAATATTTTTGAATTTTATATGTGTATATATCTTTCCTGTATGCATACAAACTTCAAACCTTAATAACTTCTTCATACGGTGTCCAATTTACGCAAACCAGGTGTCTATCTTAACCAGAATTCCAAGACGGACGCAATGGAGCGGTCCTTTTACTTAATTCTAAATATTTAATTAAGTTTTCCTTAATTCATTGTTAATAGTGTATTTCACACTAATTATTCTTTAATTCATCATCTTTAGTGTCGTTAAAATTCTAGGGTGTTACATTACGTCTTTGAACTTCGGCTAAAATTAATAACCAAAGCTCCGATACCAAATGTGACGACTGCCTATAACCCCTGCACTAAAAAAGAGGAATAACGCGCTGAAAGTTGTTCTAGGATGCTATGAACGATCATCAGAGTAAGTAAACACAACCTGGAACCTGTCGTACAACTCACATCCGAAGGATAAAATATAATAGAACATATACAACAGGAAGAAACAGTGGAGCATCATATAACAAACTTTTAAACTTTCATAACATCCTGAAAGATCATCCATACTTCAACTGGATACATCAAAGTCTGCACATGAAGCCTCACTACAACACTCAGAAATAGCGGAAACAAAATACTAGATAATAGCAAAGTAATACGCCAGCATCTGGCTCGTCATCGCACAGCTGTATCATCTCATGAAGCTATCACCTTTCACCTGCTAATCAGTCTGCCCATCCACAACCGGATGAACAGACCAAGGTAATAAGAGGGAAACATAAAACCTTGAATCAGACAACAGTCTTAATGAGCAATAAAACGGCTATCTAACATCATCAACAAAGTATATGAGAATAGGTAGATTTACCTACCGCTACCCAACACCAGAAAGAACCCACACCTGCCTTCCCCACATTTGAAAGTGATAGCCTTTACAAACAAGCAATTGGAAACAACCATTCATCCATGGAAACCAGAAGTAACCAAATAATGGGAAAACAACCAACATTCAATCGCAATCATAGCAACTAATTACATCTCACGTAAACCATCCTAATCGAGATCAACATTCCTCAAGCACAAGCACAAGAGGCCTAAGCTAGTATCGGACAAGCACCAATGAAACATCTCATTCGACATCATACAACTTACGTGTGATGGTACAAGCAAAACATTCAAACACTCATGATCTGGCTATCACTAGCTTTCCTGCTTCGAAACCATCGTTAATCGTATGACGGCAACGTGCCATACGTCAAGGGCTAATGGTAAACCCCCCTTCTAGAAAAAACTCCATATGCCTTCACGACTCGTATTTTTGTCTTCAAGACAACTAGGCCCTTCACGACTGCCCAAGGTACAAGGACCTTCACGACTGCCAAAGTACCCCTGCATTGAGTGTGCTAGAACTTACGACAACGATAATCTCTTGAACTTCGCATCTCTAGCCATCAACCTCGATGAACATTCATAAACGCAAGTCCCCCTTGAGCAACCATTATCCACAACTCAACACCCTTGAGTTGTCTTCACATTCGTTACTTTGCACCGATCAACGAACACATCACATCGCTTTGAACATCCTCAACTGGACATACATCAAAGTCATAACCATAATCGAACCAAACAACACCAATGCAATGGCCCAACATAGCTAGGTCGTCCACCCTAGGTCGTCCCACGACCTATCATTCACGACCTAACTTAACACATCAATTTAAGGTTCATACAATTCAGGTTGTCCCTCTCCAGGTCGCAACCCGACCTAAAGACCAACGTCCCGACCCTTTACAACATTCCTTAGTTTCCACAGCCTAACATTCTTCTTAGGTCGCGCCACCCCCTTAGGTTTTCCATCCCGACCTAACCTTATCAACTCCACCATCTTAGGTCGTTACAATGACCTAACTCCATCAGGCTCCCCACGACCTGACTCACCAGTCCGCACCACGAGCCAACGACCTAACTCCTACCCAAACCTTTTTCTAAGCCTACGACCTGTCTAAGTCGTTCCCCATCCCACGACCTGAAGCACTTCCACGTGCCGAAGCCAATCAAACCGACCTGACTCGTGTCTTGCTTCCCAAGACACGACCCAACTTCCACGACCCATCCTATTTGCAACGACCTAAAGCGCAAAAACGACCTGAAGCCCAGAAATGACCCGATCTAGGAGAAAACGACCTAACTCCCAGATCTGACCAAAAAAGCTCCAAACTTGACCAAATCAACTCATCCAATTCAGCCTCAAACATTTTGTGAAATCCCCAACAACATCAAAATGCCAAATATCATTGTTAATCATATAGAATTCACCAAAATCATGATAATTCAATGCATAAAGCAAAACAATGGATCTAACTTGCATACACATATGAGCTAACATAAGACTTATCGGTTTTAAGTTGCTAAATCAGACCCTAAGGTGTTTCACATGAAAATATACTTACCATGAGATAGATCAAGGTGAAAATGACTTGAAAATGATGATAAAAAAACTCATATACTTGATTGAATCCACGTGAGAGATGCATATCACTCACTAATACTTCAAAACAACACAAAATCACTGATTACTCAATCCGAACAGCGAAGAACACTCTTCATAATCTTAGATTTGATGAAATCTCTCTTCGATTGGTGTAGATCTAGCTTCAAACGATGTAGATCTTCGATTCTCTTCCTTTGATATTAGAATTTTAATGGTGGAAAGTGTATTTGATTGAGTAAGGAGGATCACAAGCTCAATCAAATGAGAGAATGAAGAAAGTAACCCTCTCTGCATGCCTCCAACCCCTATTTATAGCCTCCTACCATCCCACTAATGAGCCTCTCCAAATCAGCCCATTATGGCTCTAAAAACCTGAACAACAAACTATAAAACACAAAAAAACGATTCCTCCCAAATTGCTGGTTCAAATCTTCAATGTGACGACTCTACGGAATTGATAACACCATTTCGTTTCCAATGAGACCAATATCAACACCTGATTCGATATAGGTCAATAGTTATGCCCTATACAAGAATGATAGGAGCAAAATGGTCACAAACAAAATTGGTAAAAATTATGGACATGTCTCGCATCCCCATAAACATATCAAAATATGAGAATGATCCAACCCTTAGGGAATAAAATAAAAATATTTTACGATCCTGCGATACGTAAAATGCGGGCTGTTACACAAACCATAGAATACATATCACCATTGAGTCAACAAAGGAACTTAACAAGAAATATCATCAAGTTCAGGCTCTTAACATGGCCGAAGGTGGGTCGACCCACCTTTTACATGGGTCGACACAGGGGTCGACCCATGTAGGGTCAGGTCACCCAGTGATCGTTGATTTTTCCGAGTTTATTTATTTAAATTATTTAATTTTCAGTTCAAACTTCTTTAGATCATACATTGTTCATACTTAGTCCGATTTAAGTAAACCAAAAGTCTATTTGACTTGGAATTTCATAACTAACGTAAGGGTAAAGTCCATTTTATCCAGTTCTAAATATTTTATTTATTGATATTGTTGATGGAAAAAAATGTCGAAAACACCAAAGATTCCCAATTACTAGGAATTATGAATATGGTCACATAGACAAGAACATAAAATATAACATAAGCAGTAAATAACACAAGGAATTTATAGTGGTTCGGCCTCAGTGAGGGCCTACGTCCACTTTGAAGAGTCGTTGGAACTTTATTGACCACTTGGAAGATTTCAAGGTTGAGACTATCTCATGATATCTCATTACATTCACTTTTCATGATATATGATGTCATAATCATCATATATTGAATAAATAAGGAAAAATACAATTTTGTCCTTCTTCTTCCTCAAAGAGGAGAACCATTAATGAAGCTCTATAGAGGTTTCCAAGCTTAAGAATCCAACCCTTTTGAAGTGTGATGCCATGGGGTATTTATAGGAAGTGGTTAGGTAGGAGTATGTAGAAATGGGGACCATCTACAGGAAATTCGCGCCTCCTGCTGTCGACCGCCGGAAATTCATACCTAGGCAGAGGTGTAAAATTTTGCACCTGCTAGGTACGAAATTTCGCACCTGTTAGGTGCAAAATTTCGCACCTGCCAGGTGTGAAATTCCGCACCTGTAGGGTGCGAAATTTCGCACCTGCTAGGTACGAAGTTTTGCACCTGGTAGGTGCAGAATTTCGCCCCTGCTAGGTGCGAAATTTCGCACCTGGCTTAGTATGAAGTACATTTGGTGGGGGACGTGGTCGAGGCTCGTTGGCGCGATCTCTCTTCGGTCTTCCTCCTGCACTTCCGGAGCTTCGCCCTTGGCCCTGGCTTCACGCGATGAGTCGAGTCGAGCGTGTCTTGAGTACATTTGGTAACCGGACCAAAAGGTTGGTTAACATTTGCCCCTAAAGTACGTCTTGTCTTGACATGGTGTGCTTTGGAATGAAAGTTGAGATGGTAGTTGGGTTGCGGATTTATCCTGCAAGTTATAGGAAAAAACATGTTAGCTAGCAGGCTCGCTCATTGGGGGAAAAGTGAGCGAGTCGCTTTTGGTTTGGTGTCACACACGCGTTGCTAGATATTCACATGGTGTCATCACCGCGCATTTCAGGCGATTCGACACATGCGGGGAATAGGAGTATGCAAGTGTGATGGTCGAGAGGACGCCCCCTGTTTTTTGAGGGGTACGAAATTCCGACCAGCGAGGTTCGAAATTTCGAACCATAGAGGCTCGAATTTTCAAACCGTTGTGGTTCAAAGCATCGAACCGCGAGGCTCGAAATTTCAAACCCTGGAGGTTCAAATTTTCGAGCCTATGGTCGGTATACGAAGGGACTTTTTCCCTTTTCATTATAAATAGGCCCCTCCCCCCTTCATTACTCTTCCTTCTATTTTACGTCATCAGTTGCCACTATTCTGAAAGCTTCGTTACTCGACCCTTTCGAAAGAATTTTTTAGGTAATGGACTTGGTCGAAGGAGGAAAGGAAGAAGGGAGGTCGAAGGAGGCTCGAGATTTCGAGCCTGGCAGGGAGGTTCGGAAATTCGAACCTGATGGGGCTCGAATTTTTGAACACTATAGGGTTCGAAATTTCGAACCTTGGGCTCGAAGTTCTGATCTCCTACACCCAAGAATTTTAGAGCACTGGGGCTCGAGACTTCGAACCCTAGGCCTCGAAATTCCGAACCCCGAGAGTCCGAAAGTTTGAACCAGAGGGGTTCGAATTTTCGAGTCGCCGTGGTTCGAATTTTCGAGCCACCTAGGTTCGAATTTTCGATACAAGAGTGGTTCGAATTCTCGAGCCACCTAGGCTCGGATCTTCGGACATAAGTGGTTCGAATTTTCGAGCCCGAGGGTGGGCTTGAATGTGTTGCCTTGGCTGGATGCTGGTATTTGCTGCTTCGAACTTCGATTTCCGGACTGCCTATCCTTGGACTTATATACTTCCTATTTGATTGCATGAATGTACAAAAGCACACATCGATAGCTGTACGGATAGGGACTCGAATCTTTTACATAGGATAGAGCATATATCTGGACTGTAACCGAACTGCTAGGGTCTTTAAAGTTTCTATGTACATTCTGATTCTTGCATGACACCGCACACACTTGTTAATTTTCACCAACGTGAGGGGTACAGGTTATCTTACTGCGATGTCTAATACTGGTGTATTAAAGTATAGCGAACCATGCAAACAAGATCAAGGACCGGGAAACTTCTGGAAGCCGAGTCTTCCTCGCCATCCTCTCACCCTTCTGATTCTACGAACAAAGCTAGCTCCGGAAGCAGCGAACTTGAGACTACCGAAAAGTCGGTTCCTTTCCAGTCGGGGAGCTCGCCTGAGGTGTCGAAGCACGGGGAACATGTTGAGAGGCTATATTCTCCAGTCGTACATGCCGAGATGGAGAATGTGGACATTATGGATGGTGGCGAGCCGCCTGCCCCAGTAGCTCCGGACATGCTACCTGACGCAGTTATTTTGGATAATCCATCACACTCGGTGCCGTCACGTTTGGATGCCACGGCTGTTAGGAAGTTGGCATTGCAATTTAGAATCCCGGACGGAGATGCTCATGCCCCTAGAAAGAACGGAAGGGCCCATGCACCACCAGAGGGATTTACTCCTTGGAATCGACATACTTGCTTTGCGGGGTGCGTGCCCCCAGCCAATGAATTTATTCGGGAGATGCTATCATACTTCCGCCCTGCCCCTTCACAGCTACACCCGAACGCTTATTCTTCGCTCTTGGGCACTTGTGTTCTTTATCGAGAATTTCTACATTGGGTTCCTACCGGAGAGGACATTAGGTATCTCTTTCACTTTAGGCGATCAACTGGTGGATCGTCCTCCCAATGGTTCTTGGAAGCGTCTCCCACTACTAGATTCTATGTTGGGAAGTGTCCTAAGCCCTCTGTGATCAAGTACGATTGGTTCTTCGTTCAATGCCCTCCCGGGTTTGTGAGGAGGTGGATACAAGGAAGTGAGTACCCTCGATCTCTTCTTATAACGTTGTCGGGTTTCGTGTCTCACTGTTTTCTGATTATGGCAGGAAATACCGAGGCGCCTACTGGTAAGGAATATAGGCAATGTTTCGATGCTTTGCGGGCTATTCCTGAAGCCACTCGCAAGACGGTACCTGTGGTAGATCAGGACTGCCTTCGGCGTGCTGGGTTGCTTCCGGCCAACCAGGCCATAATCAGGCCTGTCGTGGCGAGTGGTGTATTAAAAGGGAAAATGACGGAAGGTCCTGTTGTTTCTGGTTTGAAGAGGAAAATGGTTTCCACTGGGCCCGGACCAAAAAAGGCTGCTAGGTTCCAAGAGGATGTCGGCGGTGGCAAAGCTGGAAGCGCGGAGACGGTTGCTCGGGATGAGGGGCTAACTGACGCTTCTGTCCCGCCCCCGGTGGGAGGGACGGGAGAAGAAGCGTTGGCTAGCCTTCATTCTCCTATGACCTCTCCAGATGCTACCACTTCCCTCGAAAAAGCAGATCAGTTGGCTGGTCTGGGTACCATCCCTATGGACTTGTCTCTGTGGCCGAGCGCAGCTAGTATGGAGGATCTAGCTCGTGCCGCGGAGGAGCTAACTCCCTCGATTGGGGAACAATCTGGTCTGTTGAGAGAACACTTAGAGCATACACTTATACACACCACATTGCATAGAAGAGTGTCTGTGCGTGTTGCTTGACTGATTTTGCTTTGTTTCTTTGACAGGTGACATGGCCAGAGGAAGTGGAGGACGAGGACGTGGAGACCGTCATCGCCCCGAAAGTGCTTTTATCAGCTCCTTCAAGAGGGGAGCTAGTTTATATGGCAATGCTCCGTCCCCACGGGGCCACGGCAGCAGGAGTCATCACCAGGATAGGCCTCACTCTTCTACAACTCCTCCCCCTCCTCCTTCGATTTGGGTGCCCCGAGGAGATTCACGGCTTGATCTAGGAGGGTCGAGTCACACGTTCTCAACAACTCCGCCCATCATTGCTCCGTTGGCTCCTGTTCAGACTTCAAAGGGGAGGGAGCCGCCGCTTTCCCAGCCGAGGTCGGATGGGGCGACTGTGATAGAAACGCGAGATTTGACGGAATCTGGAGTTCGGGATCTGGCCATTGAAGAGAAGAAGGCATTTGTGAAATACCACTTTCCTCAGTTATACCTTGACGAGTTATGGTTTGTCCTTGAGCTTCGTCCTGCTCCTGATAGGGAATCCGGAGAGGTATGGGAGCATGTGAAGGCTGCGTATCGTCAGGCCGACGTGCTTACCAGGTACTCCCATCACCTGTCGGATCTGATTGGGAAGAAGAATCAAGAACCCGCTAGTTGGCAATCAGTTATTGATGTCGGGCAGGCTTCCATCGCTAAATTAAACACGAAAAATAGGTAGGCTTTTCTTCTTTGATCTAGGAATTATTTGCCTCTTGTATCCCTAAATTGCTAATTTGCGGGGCATGTTGTTTTCAGCTGGAGTGAAGCATCGGTATGAGGTACTTAAGAGGGAAACCGACCATTCTTGCTCTGTCCTGAAGGAAATCATAACTGACTTGACCACTCAGAATGTTGCCTTGAAGAAGGAAAAGGCTGAGGTACAAAAGGTTTGCGCCGGATCGAGGAGGGACAATATACAAGTCCTGCAACTTCAAGAGAGCAACGAAACTTTAAGAGCGGAGAATGCCCGCCTGGCAAGGGAGCTTGAGGTGGCAAAGAAAGCGAAGGAGGATGCAGAAGCCAGTAACCAGGATGTGTTAGGTACCACCGAGTGATTGAAAGCTAAACATATGAGAGAGGTGGAGCAATTAAGAGACGAGCTAGCGGATGTCGAGTACCGGGCACAGCCGTCTGTGGAGGAAGATATTAAGGACATGCTTGTTAAGGTCCTACAGTTCCATGGAATTTCTTGGATGGATGACTACTCCCGCGAGCTAGCTCGAAGCTGGGAAAGGCTGGTTCCGTATGAGGCCTTCTTGCGCGAAGTGGATGTTGGGACGTTGGATGAGCGACAACTTATGATTGACCTCTTTACCAAGAAGGAACGCAAGAAGTTGGAGGAGGGTAGGAAGTTGCTGCTCAAGGATGCAGAGAGAGAGAGGTTGGAGAGGCTTGCTGCCAAAAAATGGAAGTTTGTAGTGACTGAGTGCATCGTGGTGGCGGAGACTTTCGCGGAGGGAAGCTCCTATTGACCGTCAGTCCCCGGATTGGCTATTGCAGGTGACCCGATGGGTTTGACTCGGGTTTCAACCGAGCATGATGTGGAGCCGAGAAGGACCGAATGTACACTGTCTATTGCGTCGGGTGCCCCTTCTGTTTTGCCAATGCCATCCTTGACCGGTGGTAAATTCTCTTTACAATGCATCCCAGAGTATGATGTAGTTACCGAATTTGCGGACTAAAAGATTTTGTTTACATTGTGCAGCCCCTTCTGAATCGACCATGGCATTGAACCCTGCCCCCGCGATTCTCAAAGTGACTAAGTCTAGGCCCGGACTTGAGGATATTCAGTTTGGAGAGAGCGGAGATCATCTTGACACCCTCACGGGAATAAGGGTAACTTCCAGCCTCTACGAAAGCCTTGTTAATGAAGGAGAGGACGTAGATGGGTGGAGTGCGATTTCCCGAGGTCCGGTGGAGGCCGATGTGTCCTCGATAGCCGCCATGGTGAACGCGTAGAAAGCCAAGATGGTGGCCAAAAGTAAGGAAGTGGAGGAAAAGTGGAGGCAGGATGAAGCTACCAGGAAGGAGGTCATAGCCAAGACCAGGGAGGATGCCGAAAAGAGGGCCGCCGTGACTGTTGCTCAGAGGAAGGCCGAAGGTAAAGCGGAGAAGAAGAGGGCGGCGGACGAGGCTCAGAAGAAGAGAGAGGATGAGGAGGCACAACGGAGGGCCATCGAGACTCAGGAGAAAACCAGGGCCGACGATCCAAAGCATAAGTCCCAAAAGCTTATTGAGAGACAAGTCGCTAAAGAAGCTAGGGAGAAAGCTAGACAGGAAGGGAGGACTATCCCAGAGACAAGTGCCACAGTGAGAGGTCCTGCTGCCGGGGGTGCCCCCCGATCTCCACCACATGTTGCCCCTGTTGACATCACTGAGATCTCTAGTGGTGACGGAGCAGGCGAGAGGCGTCTCCCCGCTTCTCACGAGTCGACCACTTCCCTGAAGGGCCGAAGTGGAAAAGGTGGGTCTGGAAAGAAGAGGCGCAACTCCAAGGATGAACCGTTGAGTGCCTAATCTGCAAAGAAGAAGGACAACGATAAGAAGAAGAAGCATGGTTAGCGTTAGTTGCTTAAGTGCAGGTTTAGTGCTTATTTTGGTAGTGTAGTCCGGTAGTTTACGCGAGTTCGGCCCTCGCTTTTGGTTTTTCAAGATACGGTGTGGTTCTCATGTACACCCTGTCATTAGAAAGAAAGATATTAGTTATGTAGTTGATTGTAATGTGTGTGTGTGTTGTAATGAAATGTGAATTAGTAAAGATCGCATTTTATGTTAAATGTTCGGATGTTCTTCCCATGTGTTCGGGCATCTTGTACTTGCATAGGCCTACTTATCATTACGCTTAACAAAAAAGAGATTGTGAGTTTTGTGCCCTGGATCGATGGTTCCAGGGACAAGTGATAGGGCGCAGGCTTCTGGTAAGTTTCCCTCAGCTTAGAAAACCAGTAGTTTGCGAAGCCAGGCTAAGTGCCCTGCCATATTTGGGTTGCCCGGGGTTAATCCCAAGAGTAGCGAAGACGTATGACGTCGCGTTGTGCGGTCCGTCCGGTGTAGGCTCTCCCATCGTTCATCGGGTTGAGTCGAGCCTGTAGGCGTCGTTGTTCGCCTGGGAAGAGAAGCCCGGATCATCAGCCCGTAGGGTCCGATCGTGGCCGTGGGCTACCCCTTAGCCTTGAGAGCTTTGGGGAAGTAACGATTTAAGGGTCGGTCTCGGTGCTACGCCAAGATTCGACCATCACCCGTAGTTCGAGGGGAGCTTGAATCGCCCTGTCTGGCTGTTGGGTGGCCCCAAGTCGCGTGGGACTTGGGCGAACGATTTATCCTCGGCCTCGGCCTAGGTTCGAGTTAGAGGTGATTTATACTCGGTCGAGCCACGGCCCGGCGATTCGAGTAGCGTTGCCGGCTCCCGTGCTCGGGGTGCCGGTCGGTGCCAATGTGATTAGGCAGCTAGGTTGGCTCATGGCTCGGACAGCGACGTCGGCCCCTATACTAGAGGTCGACACAGCGATCGGCAGTTTACACGAAAGCTAGCTTTCAGGATTAATCAAACATGTCACGCGAGCAGTAAACACAGAATAAAGAGATAGAAAGATGAACATCATTTCCACTAATAACTTTGGCATGAATAGCCTTTACAATGCCTTGAATTTATACAAAACATCGCTGGAAAGCGTAAACAACCATGTACTAAGTTATGTAAAGTAGCAGCGGAGATGTTCACTGTTCCAAGCCCTTGGCAGTTCAGCTCCGTCCACGGTCGCTAGCTTGAAAGTTCCATTACTGAGCCTTCGTAGGATAGAGTACGGGCCTTCCCAGAGAGGAGCGAGGCCTGTTGGCGGAGGGAATACCCGTTTTAGGATGAGGTCGCCGATGTTGAGGTCCTTGTGGCGGACTCGAGAGTTGAAGTACCGGGCGACTCGGAGGTCGGCTTCGTTCCTCTTTTCTTCAAGCAGGTCGAGTGATCCCATGAGTAAATCTTGGTTCGTCTTTGGATCAAAATAGGTGACTCGATGAGACTGAAGCTCGAGCTCGATGGGGATGACGGCTTCAGACCCGTTGGCGAGGGCCAAGGGAGTGTGCCCGGTCGCTGTCTTGTGGGTTGTCCGGTAGGCCCATAGGACTAAAGGAAGTTCATCTTACCACATGCCCCCGGCCTTCTCGAGGCGCTTCTTGATGATCGACTTGATAACTTTGTTAACTTCCTCAACTTGCCCGTTAGCCTGGGGGTGTGCTACGACCGAGAACCTTTTTTCGATGTCATGCCGCTGACAGAAGGATTTTAACTCCACGCTCTCGAACTGAGTGCCATTGTCTGAAATGATGGCCTGAGGGACCCCGTATCGAGTGATGATGTTGTGTACAACAAAGTTGATCATCTTCTTGGTAGTGATTGTGCCGAGGGCTTCGGCCTCTGCCCATTTGGTAAAATTATCAACAGCAACGACAGCGTATCGTGCCCCACCTCTGGCCATGGGAAGAGTCCCAATGATGTCGATTCCCCACATGGTGAATGGCCATGGGTTGGTCATTTGTGTTAGTTCCGTTGGTGGGGCTCTCGGGATCTTTGAGAAACGTTAGCACTTGTCGCATTTGCGAGCATAATCCGTGGCGTCTGGTCGAGCGTGGGCCAGTAGTAGCCGTGTCGGAGTATCTTCCTGGCCAAGGTTTGCCCCCCTGTGTGGTCACCACATTCTCCTTCATGTACGCTGACTAGAACCTTGATGGCGTCCTCATGGGCCACGCATCTGAGTAAGGGGACAAAGAAGCCTCTTCGATAGAGTACCCCATCCATAAGGATATAACGAGTTGACTGGCGGGTGAGAACTCGCCTTTCTTTGTGGCTTTCTGGGAGGATCCCCTGTCGCAGGTAGTTTTTGATCGGCGTCATCCAAGATTCCGGCTCGGGTTCGACGCTCATGGCCGTACTGGTTTGTGTTGGCTTGGTACTGGGAGTGTTGAGCACCTCGAAGGGGGCGAACCCCAACAGCTGCGGATCCTCGGAACTTGCTAATCTGGCCAGTGAGTCGGCCCTTTCATTTTGCTCTCGCGGAATGTGAGTAATAATGAAGTGGTCAAAGTGAGTGAGTAGTTCTTGTACTTGAGCTAGGTATAGAACAAGTCTTTCCCCCTTAGTTTGGAATTCTTCCTTTACCTGGCGCACGATGAGCTGTGAATCGGAGAAAATTTGAATAATCTTTAGTTTGAGTTCGATCGCGGTCCTTAGTCCGGCTATCAACACCTCATATTCTGCATCGTTGCTGGTAGCGGGGAAATTTAGCTTTAGTGCGTAGTGTATCGAGCGCCCCCTTGGGAGTGATGAGTACGATGTCGGCTCCCGAACACTTATTGCTGGAGGACCCATCCACAAACAACTTCCACCTACCGTCGGGGGCCACGGCGTTCTCTGTTGAAGTTTCTTCGGGAGCCGTGAATTCTACTATGAAGTCGGCGAGGGCTTGTCCGAGGATGGCTCGACGGGGAATGAATGTTATCTCGAACTGACTTAGTTCCATACTCCACTTTAGTAGTCGACCGGATGCCTCGGGTCGTTGTAGAACTGGGCAATGGCTAGTCGGTGAAGACTTTTATGGGATGAGCCTGGAAATATGGTCGAAGTTTCTAGGAGGAGATCAGTAAGCGGAATGCCAGCTTTTCGAGCTTCGGGTATTTCTTTTCTGCTCCCGTCAATCTCTTGCTTATTGTAACGACCCAGATTTTTCCCTGAATATTTAAAATGATCTTTAAATATTATGTGTAGAAACATTAATGGATTTTCATATAAAACTCATTAATATTCTACAAATTTTAAATATTGATCATTTTTGAATTTTTATTAACTATTTTTTTAATATATATATATATATATATATATATATATATATTCCTAATGTAAGGATAAACTTAATTTTAAGAATAACGCTCATTGGAGTTTCGTAAAAGATGACACCCAACAATAATTTATATATCTAAATATCTTACTATGTAATGTATGATTGTTTATTTTTGCTTTTTGAAGTTGAAATGGTCGAGTGACTAACATAACTAATCAAGAATAGGAACATGACACCTTATTTACAAACGAAACTGAAACTCCTGTTGGTTCAACTTTAGTTACCATGTTTCCGTTGAACTATCCAAATATATTTACGCCGACTGCAAGTTTGTAGAGTTATCAAATGCTATGTATCATGATGTTTGTACCATGTGAAGAATTGAACCCTGTAGTTTTACCGCATATATGAAATCCTATGAACTAACACATTAACCTGGAACAAAATGTTTAACCATGGTAACTTGCTTGATGGTCCAACCTTTGATTTCCATATTGGGCCATACAAACGAGGCCATTTATATACTGTAACAACTAGTCCACGACCATCCCACATTAAAAGAAAACATATATAAAGTGGAAAGTGATCAATGCAAGGAAAACAATACCAAATGTTGTCTGTACGACCCAAAAAGGGGGAATAACTACTAAAAAAAGGAAAAGTATATGTATATTTATTCATTTACTTATACATCAATTTATACAAACAATAGACAACTTAAGAAAAACCAAATATATTTGTACATCAAGCCTATAAAATGATCAGCTAAAGTACAAAGGCCAAACAATTCATTCTAAATTCAAATTTACAACACGCCCTTGTAAAGTGAAATGCAAATTTTCCATGGAACTTTGACAATGAACCTCGAAATTAATTTAGCAACACAGTAGACTTCATTCACAATTTTATACAAAGGTTGTTGTGCTATCCATCCATATCAAGTGTTGCGTGCCCTGTTTCATTCAAGAAACATTAAACTGAATGGTTGTCTCCATAAGATCTGAAAAGAAAAGAAAAAGTTGAAAGATCAATGAAACAGCTAAGGAATAAATCATGAACAGCTAAAACAGTCCAAGAACAACTAAAATGAAATAAGTATACATATTCATTTCTACTCTTAAATTACAACATGTCTTATTCAAATCACATAGCCTTCCCATGTGCAAAGATCACCTCGACCAGCTATAGAAAATAAACCCAATCAGCTAAACCACTATTTATATAGTCATCCATCAAGATTGTACAGCTCATGGCCAGTTGAGCAAAATAGTGTGAGGTACAACCTAAAAACAGTGAAATGTATAGCCGAGGGAATAGGGGTATCAAATCTAAAATAGTAAAATCAAATATATGCATATCTTTTTGACATAAAATCTGCAGATCATCAAAATGGGATATCTGAATATATATATATTCATACATCAAACCAACACCATGAACAGTTCAATATATTTTTGAAATCTCATGAACAAATCCGAGGATTTGTTCTACCATACATTAAATACAGGGTGAACATGTTACAGTGGAGATTTTCAAAATATATTTGACAATCCAATAGCTGCACCTAACCTATACACAAAAAATTCGATCATATCTGAGCAGGTTGATACATGAAAATCCAACTCAAAGATTCACACTTCACTGCTAAGCATTTTCAGCCATCAAAACTTCTATAACAGTACCACAATTGATAATACAACTGAAATGAAATCAAGCAACACCTAAGAACTAGATCTAATCTATGAAATTACAATTAGATATTGACGTTGATCCTATCTAGATCAAACCCTAGTATATATATATATATGGCTAATTCTATTTCAACCCACAAAATTGAGTAGTAGCCCCCCTAAATACAAAAATTCTTGCGTACCCAGAAATTTAGTTAGTAGCCCCTCATGCTTTCCACAATTGCCCTTCACCTTCAAAAATAAATTGGCTTCTTCTCTTCCAACAATCAATCATGTTCTAAAATATAAACTGCATTTGAAAATCAAGCGCGCTCGTCTTCTCAAATAGGAGCATCATCTTCATCATTAATACGCACGACATATTCTTTGAATCCAGTTTAGGGCTTTTTTCTAATTTTGTGCGTGTAAAATAGGGTGATATGTGAATAATAAGTAAATCACGCAGGAAGCCTACGTGGATTACATGCCTTCCACGCTGTTGTTCTCAAATTTAAAATAGTAAAAAAAAAAAATTGATTATTTGTTGTGATTGAGATAAGAAATCATCTTCTTCTTCAGAATTCATCATATACTTGTTTATAAATTATTATTTTTCAATGATTTAAATATTAGGGTTTTGGAAGTTTGATGTTTTAGGAAATCATGGAATACTACGTAATATTCATAACAGATGAGAAGAAAACTTTTCAAGGGTAATTTTGTCTTTAAAATTTTGAAGTTATTAAGGGAGGCTACTAACTAAAAACTCGGGTTGAAATAGAATTAGCCTATATATATATATATAGACCACGCATAACATTTCGTTCCAGAATACAAGCAGCAAAGAATAACAATCGAATCCACTTTAAAATCAGCGAATAATACCACAATTTAATCATGGAAAAATTATACTTATCTGATTCGAGACGTAGCTGCTCGGAACTGGAAAGCTAGGGTTCGGCCAAGCTCCATATGGAGGCTTCGGTCTGGGCTTTTCTACAATCGAAGGGATGTGGAGCTCTTTAATTTCTGAAATAAGGTTATCAGTGAAGTTTTGGTTCGCCTAATGATTTCTGAAGTGGATCGACGGACTAGGGAGTGGAGCGACAGAAGTAGGGATGCGAGAGGAGGACTGAAGCAGTGCCACGTTCGATTTTGTTGAGGGAACAAGGATGGAAGACGATGATTTCGGCAGGGAGGGTTTTCCTTCTTTTTATCTTTTAAGGCGGCGGATTTGTTTGGAAAAATGAGGGGAGGCCAATGATTAGGGTTTATAAGTAGGGAGGCGAGCCAAGATTATTTCAAGATGGGCTGAGAAAAAAAAATGTAAGGCCAACATTTTATCTTAACTAAAAGTTTATTTAATTTAAAGGTTTTTATAAAACTTAGATTATTAATTCTGAATACACACGTGATCAGATCGACGAACCGTCAGAAGCGTTGGATCCACCTTGTCGAGTACTACAACATGGGATTAGTTCGGACAGACATGGAGGCTGTTGGGAATTTCTAGTTAATTTGAACGTCTGTTTAAATTTACTAAATCAGAACGCTTATCGACAAATCAAAATCAAGTGAGTTAAACTCACTCAGTTTTCCAATTTATATTTTATATAAATTGGGTATTTTCTTTTTGTATGCTTTGCTTGCTGATGATTGCCTATTTGCTAGTTATACATTTGTTTGTTGATTTAACTAATGAAATTAAACTGTGTTTAATTTTAGTGAAATACCAAAACGTATATTTTAACGATTGGCTCCAATAAAGGAAATTTACCTTGTTGGTCACGTTTATTTTATTAACGTGTTTAAATTGTTGAATTGTTTGCATTCCTTGTGGTTGATGTTAAATGGCCGTTATTTATTTATTTATTTATATCAGTTAAACAAAACTGAATGGTCTGATTTGGGATAACCATTGTAATATAGGGAAGAACAGGTTGGAGGAATCCAACCGGACTCCTCAAATATATTATTTATTTTCATATTATCATATATGAACTGTCATGATTGGTGATTGATTTGGTTTGTGATCATGTACTGAAAAGTCAACCTGTGTTTTGTTTAAACCAATGGGCAGGTATTGGTTTAGTATTTGACAGCGTATGGCCGATAAAATCAATCGCTTTATAAATATTGATTCACCGTCAAGCGAGTCGATAGGGATGCAGTTATAAAATTTATTTTATAATTGGAGCTAGATTTTTTTAAATATATTATTTTGAATAAAAGTTATAAAAGGGAATTAAATAAATATTTTATCTATTTAAGATTTTGATTTGTTAATAATTTATTTTATAAAATAATTTCTGATGTTAATCAGATTTGCAAGTATGAGAATAAGAAGTGAATCGAGTAGTTAAACTTTGATAATCGTTGAAACAATTAATGGAATTAATTAAATTAATTATATTTTTAATTAATTTAAAGTGAGGATAAATTGGAATCGGTTAATGAGATAATCGAGTTTTGAGTTAATTAAATCGACCAGTTTGAATTGGAATTGATTATCAAATTGATGTGTTTTGATTAAAATAGTTTAGTGAATATGGTTTAAATTTAAAATAAGGTTTTTAAAAAAGAGTTTTTAAGTGTAGGTGATAACTTTAATTTAAATGTCACTTAATTCTTTGAATTAGGTTAGAAGAAAATAAGATAAAAGGTTTTATAATCAACCAGGATTATATAAATGAGATTTAAAGTGTAAAGCGTTAATTTTACATTAACGTTACGTGAAAATGAAATCAAGTAAAAGGGGAAAAGGGAAATAAGATTTCCAAAGTGGATAAGGGTTAAATATGTTCTGAAAGGAGATTGGTTAAAAGAGTTAGAAGTTTTAATTAAACAAAAGTGAATAAATTTGTTTAATTAAAAGGCCAAGTGATGCTGAATACTGAACCAGTGAACTCATATGAGTGTCATGATTGAAACACTGTATATTTTGATAGATAAATCACCGACTATCAAATTTGTCCAATACGATTGTTGGTACGGAAAGACCGGGATCGAATTTATATTCGAAAACCATTCCGTCCAACAAAAACGTGAAGATATCAGAAGATGGTCGAGATGGAGCATTGAAGACCGTGGATTTTCATAAATGGAAGAACTACTAATATTCTTTGCCTGGCAAGTAGAGATAAACTGTGATTCTATCGTGGTTGAAATCTATGGGTTGCAAGGACTACTTACTACTGATCCATGGGGTGATTCCTATATTGGATGCAGTAGGAGAGTACCTTCGGTTCAGCCTGTTCCTGGATGGCTTGTATGGACGGATGTCTGACAGAGTATTTCCAAAGGATCACGTATGTTGATTTCTTCAAACGTGTTATAGTTGTTGGCGGAGAATTGCCGTTCTCTTAGCTTCCAGCTAGAGTATTTTTGTGGGCGTCAATTAGTGATATCTGAAGGATCTGACGATGTGGCATTCAAAGTGAATGGTGATCAGATGTTTCAAAAAAATAAACTCTGACCTCAAGCCTCATCAACCGGGAAATGACAAAAATCGGGCAGGCAGCATGGCTATTTGGGTCGCTCCTATTAGGGTGTATAATCACCTATCTAGAGAAAAATCCTATTTGATTCTGTAATCTATATTTCGATGCTATCCCTTTTCGGGAGGCGGTTGCTGATCCTAACCGTCGGTTATACATTTGATACACTCAAGCGAAATGAGTGGTCGGTCATGTGTGGGCCGGTTTGCAAGACGTTCTTGTTGAACCCAGTGTATTTGTCTCTAGAGATACACTATCGGCAAGTGGTCCCATACCTTGTCATAGTCGGAATCCAATCTCCAATAAGTGCTCGTGGTTTTGTTTGTATACTATATATGTAGAGCATGAGATGCAAGCGTTCTACTAGATTTCTATTTACTTGTATTTAAATATTATTATAATATCAGACAAGATATTGGTTTCAAAAATGTTTTGGGTTATCGTAAGGTAAAAACCGTCAGTGTTTATGTGTGGATTTGGTCTTATGATTATCCTTTTCTTTTGAAAAGACTTTAACTTTAAAATCAGGTTGTCTGATACCCTTAATACTGTGCGAGTTTATCTCACTCCGGTACACCAGACTGACCTGGTGTTTTGTAAATGCTCGGGTTAGCCCGGGGTGTACTGGTTCAGGTTATCGAATGCTTTGAAGTCCAGAGACGAGCTGGAGATGTTCAGACGTATGATATTATATAGCTACTATTCCGCTGTTTGTTGTATATGGGAACATGTTATTATAACTGTCCCATTGTATGATGTACTCTGATACTGTAAGTGTTTTTAAAAGCTCTCAATAAAAATTTATTTCTGTATTATATTTTGTTCCGCTGCGATGTGAGACTCTGTGTTGTGTTGCTTCTTCTTCTTCTCCTATTCTAATATTTCTTTCTTTCTTATCTCACACTCTAATTTCTTTCTAACAACTATCCAGTGTTTTCGGTGCTTAGAGGGTCGACATGAGTCACGGTAAAGGTATTTATGTCGATTTTCGGGGCCGGAAATTCCTGGGTCGTTACACTTATGTAGTATACAGGTCGTTGGATGCGGTTGTCAAGCCGTATTAACACCGAGCTGATTCCCTATGCAGAAACAACTAAGTAAATATATAAGTCCTCATGGTCTACAGGCTTAGACAAGATAGGTGGTCGCTCCGAGTGGTCCAGGAGTTCCTTGAATGCGGAAACTCACTCAGGGGTCCACTTGAAGTTGCGTTTCCCTTTTCGAAGTAAATCGAAGAAAGGAATGCACTTGTCGGTGGCCTTTGAAATGAATCGACTCAAAGCGGCGACCTTTCCGTTTAAACTTTGAACATCCTTGATGTTCTCAGGGACTTGGATGTCCCGAATGTCTTGGATTTTCTCGGGATTGGCTTCGATGCCCCGGGCGTTGACGATGAAACCCAGAATCTTTCCTAAAGCGACGCCAAAGGAACATTTTAGAGGGTTGAGTTTCATGTCGTATTGACGGAGGACATCAAACATTTCGGAGAGGTCGTGGACGTGGTTGGTAGACATTTTTGATTTAACTAGCATGTCGTCCACGTACACCTCTATGGATTTCCCGATTTGGTTTTTGAAGAGTCGATTAACCATCCGCTGATATGTTTCGCCGACATTCTTGAGGCTGAAAGGCATGATGCGATAGCAGTAAAGACCGAGGTCGGTTATGAAGGAGGTATGGTCCTGATTGCGGAGATTCATCGAGATCTGGTTGTAACTGGAGTAGGCGTCCATGAAAGATAGCAATTGGTATCCAGCGGTTGAATCGACTAGCCGTTGGGAGCGGGAAGCTGTCCTTAGGACATGCTTTGTTTAAATCAGAAAAGTCGATACATGTTCGCCATTTTCCATTGGCCTTTTTGACTAGGACCGGATTGGAGACCCATTCCGGGTAATCGGCTTCACAGATGAAGTTGTTGTTTAGCAGGCGATCTACCGCCTCTTCGAGTGCCTTGGATCTCTCGGGCCCCAGGAAGCGGCGCTTTTGTTTGACTGGAGGCATCGTAGGATCTATGCATAGGGAGTGACAGGCGATTGCCGGGTCTATGCCTTTCATGTCAGAATGATTCCATGCGAATTCGTCCAGATTAGCCTTTAGGAAATCCATAAGATCATCTTTGACTGCTGGGTGAAGGTGTGATCCTATCTTTAATACTCGCGATGGATCGTCGATACTGATGGGTACATCTACTGTGGGCTCGATAGGAGTAGGTCTCTCGTACTCGGGCTCTTCGTCTTTCCTTGGATCGAGGTCATCGGAAAGACAGGAGTGGCGTCTGAGCCATGGCCCAGACGTCGTTGATTGCTATGCGGAGGCGGTCTTGGCACAAAAGGCTATGAGCGCTGCTTTTCCCTTGTCCTTATTGCGCGCGTTCTTCCATTCTATTGCTTAACATTCTCTAGCATTGACTTGGTCGCCTCTGACCGTTCCGATCCCGTTTTCTGTTGGAAACTTCATTAGGAGGGACCATGGTGATAGGCAGACGCGAAACTCTATGTGGAAAGGACGTCCAAGGAAGACGTTATACGGCGAGATGATGTCGATAACCACGAAGGTGAGGATTTGGACTCGGCTTCGATCCCCCGTACCGAGTTCGACGGGTAGGTCGATGACTCCTACCGGACAGTTGGATGCCCCATTAAAGCCGTGGATCGTAGAATGGGATGGTTTGAGATATCTTGCCTCTAATTTCATCTGGTCATAGGCAGATTTGAAGATGATGTTGACCGAGCTTCCTGAATCGACCAATATTTTTCGAATAGTTGCAGCGCCTATCTGGGCAGTGATGACCAAAGGATCGGTGGTCAGGATTTTAATTCTCGTGGACTCCCTTCCATTGAAGATAATGTCGTCCCGCATGGTTTTCCGGAGCTTGGCCGGGATAGACTCATCAGGAGCGGAGCAAGACTCGTAGGTTACATGCTTAATGGAGCCCACATATTCCTCCATTTTTCGGAAACTGTCATGCGTGGGGCCAGACCCATCACATATAGTGTTGATCATGATTCCTCGTCCCGAGTTAGATGGTCCTGGTGCTGTCTTGGCGGCCGTCTGAGGAGTTGGCATTAGAGGTTTTGGATTGGTTTCGGGGGGAAAGGGCTCTTGGATGTATTGTTCAAGTCTATTTTCTCGGATAAGCTTTTCAATTGCATCCCTTAGATGGCGGCATTCATTCGTATTATGCCCATACATATCATGATAACGACAGTATCTCCCCGAGTTCTTCTCGGCATCGGTTGATTCCCTGATGCGGGGTTTCTTGTACGACAAAGTGTTACATGTCTCTAGGTAGATAGTTTCTGGATCTTCGTTTAGCGGAGTGTATGTCTCATAGGCTTGGTAAGGGTCGGGCTTCCTCGACTCTGTCTGGACCTGATTGTTGCTTCGGCCACCTTGCCCCTCATTGTTTGGTCTTTGTCTGGGTGGTCCTGCCCCCGTGTTCGGATTGGAGGGCCCTACCGTTTCTCGCCCCCTAGGACGGTTATTAGCGGCATTCGCTCAAGGGATATTGGGGCGACTGGTTTCGGAGATGCGGTTCCGTCTTGCTTCTTCTTGGCATAAGAACTGCCCCGCTTTCTCATAGAAAGCATCGAGTCTCTTTAGTTGTTTTCGGTCGATCCATGTCCCAAATTCAGAAGTTGGAAGGACTCCTTTAGCTAGCTGGAAGAGTTCGGTGCACGGATCTGGATCCTCGACCTCGGCGAGGGCGATGTTGAACCTGGAAAGGTAGCATTTGAGTGACTCTGAGGGCCCTTGGTATAGGTTGGAAAGGGTGAGGGCATTCTTCGGAGTCGGGATATGCATCCTGAACTGCTTAACTAACTGTGTCGCCAATTGGCCGAAGTTGTTGATGGAGTTAAGCGGAAGGCTAGAGAACCATAATAAGGCTGTCCCCAATAGGAAGACTAGAAAGCATTTTCACTTGACTGGATCGTCGCCTCTGCTCGAGTCCATTTTCCATTCATAACGGTTCAGGAAAGCACAAGGGTCAGTGGTGCCGTCATAGAGCGGCATCTGCGGCATGCTGAAGCGGTGCGACCATTCAGCTTCATTGACTCTTCGAGTGAAAGGGTTGCGCCTAATGTGCACTTCCCATGAATCATGCACATTCCCTCGCACCTTCCTCATGATCCTTCGGACCATGTCGGGAAGATAGGTCGGATGGGGGTCTGCCATCGGGACCCATGGGTTTTGGCGAGGTTCCAGAGTTCTGGCGCGAGGGCGTCTTCTAGGGTTGATGTCTGGATTGTCTTCTTCCATGTCCTCGACATCTATAACGGGATCCTGATGTGCGTGATGATGTGGAGCAGGGTCACGCGGATCCGGTTCCGGAAAGGCACGTGCCGCCAAAATAATAGGTTCATTGTCTCGATGGGCGGTGGTTGAGTCTTGTCGAGGAGGAGGTTGGTTAGGAGGAGCGGGTCCTTCATTGGTGACTAAGCGAGAATGGTCCCGATATTGGGCGCCCTCGCTATAGGTAACCATGGTTCGGTCTCCGTTGCCGTTGGCATACCCATTGCCATGGCCGTTGTTGAGGGCATTTGTTCGGACGGCGACATTGTTGATGAGACTAAACCTCCTTCTTTGGTGCAGGCCCCTAGACTCGGAAGAGGAAGTTTCCGATGTTGGTGGTCGGGGTCGAGCATTGTTCCGAGCTAATTGTAGTCGAGCGACGATGCGCTGACTTTCTTGAGGTTGCCGCATAAGGTCGATGTTATTCCTTAGCGTCTGGTTAAGCTCGATAGCTGTATTTTCATACTTTTCACTAAGCGTGCGGACTTGCGCTTGGGTTGCGGGTGCTTCGGGGTCCGCAACTGGAGGTTCACTTTCATTAGTGGTCGGGATGTCCGTCGGTTGAGGTTGCTGAGATGTACCAGCCTCGGCTGCGGCTGAAGAGCCGATCATTGCGTTCTTTGACTTTTTTACCATCGTAAGCGAACTCGACGGCAGGTTAAGCAAGGAACCTTAAGCTCGGCGAAGTCGAGATGGTAATGTGCGAGAAAGACGCAATATCCGAGTTTTCTCAGTGAAAGCACCAAATGTTGACAGCAAAATAATGTCGTAAACACCAAGGATTCCCAATTACTAGGAATTATAAATATGGTCGCATAGACAAGAACATAAAATAGAACATAAGCAGTAAATAACACAAGGAATTTATAGTGGTTCGGCCTCAGTGAGGGCCTACGTCCACTTTGAAGAGTCGTTGGAACTTTATTGATCACTTGGAAGATTACAAGGTTGAGACTATCTCATGATATCTCATTACATTCACATTTCATGATATATGATGTCATAATCATCGTATATTGAATAAATAAGGAAAAAGACAATTTTGTCCTTCTTCTTCCTCAAAGAGGAGATGTCGTTAGTGAAGCTCTATGGAGGTTTCCAAGCTCAAGAATCCAACCCTTCTGAATTGTGAGGCCATGGGGTATTTATAGGAAGTGGTTAGATAGGGGTTAGGTAGGAGTAGGTAGAAATGGGGACCATCCACAGAAAATTCGCACCTCCAGCTGTCGGCCGCCAGAAATTCGTACTGGGCTGAGGTGCAAAATTTCGCACCTGCTGGGTACGAAATTTCGCACTTGTTAGGTGCAAAATTTCGCACCTGCCAGGTGTGAAATTCCGAACCTGTAGGGTGCGAAATTTTGCACCTGGTAGGTGCAGAATTTCGCACCTGCTAGGTACGAAAATTCGCACCTGGCTTGGTGCGAAGTATATTTGGTGGGGGATGTGGTCGAGGTTCGTTGGCGCGATCTCTCTTCGGTCTTCCTCCTGCACTTTCTGAGCTTTACCCTTGGCCCTGGCTTCACGCGATGAGTTGAGTCGAGCGTGTCTTGAGTACTTTTGGTAACCGGACCAAAAGGCTTGTTAACAAATATTCATTTTATTAATCTTCTTTATATAATCATTGTGTATTAAACTATGGGGTGTTACATCCTAAGATTTCGAAAGGTCTCTAAGTCTTGTTAAAAAATTGGTCATGACCTTTCCATCGAATAATCATGATGCTTTATCGTAGCTTGTTAAGCATGCGATTTCAGCATCATTGAGAACTCTTGCTGCTTTAAACTTCGTTGCTCAGAGTGTATCCTATCTGATTTTCTCAAGTGAGTGTCCAATTGTTGTTGATAAAAAAAGTAAATAGTTGGAATGCCTTTTGTCAAGGCACTCACTTCATGGGTTTCTACGGAAGCAAACTACTTTGGACTTGAGTAAAAGCTCGTATGGAGTTGGTTTTATTGATGGGATTCACAAATCAACTTGAACACTTTGGATTAACATGTTGGATCTCAGGTCGAAGGAGGTCAGCTCGACCCATCTTAACACACATCTGCATTTCGATTCAAGTCGATCCAGCTCGATATGTCTGGCTTGGTAATCTCGGCATGAAGAACTCGGATCGGCACGCAAGCATCATCATTCTATCTATATGGATTATCAACTTCGGATCGGATCGGCTATACCGACCAGGGATAGACCAACCCGAACACTAAAGCTACATCAAGGCCTACAAACTCGATCCACTACTTACCAATTCCTACTCTTATATTTTCGGATCGAAGGACATCTGTTCTACTTAGCTCGAGGAAGGATGTTTCTCTCTTAGTGGCTTGGTCTGGTCACTTACCTGGATAACTTGGATCGAATGACACGTGGCGTGGCCTGATCTGGGTGGCCTGATCCAGGATAACTTCCATGTGGCACGCCGAATCCGAGAGCTCACCCACTTATAAATTTCCACTTCTAGGACTTAGAAGAGGATGGAATTCTCTTTACCTGACCTATAGGAAAAGACTTTGTGCCCTAGGATTCAAACTTCAATTCAAGACAAGGATTTTTTGTAATCAGTCTAACGTAAGGATTTTGTGTTAGATCGCTTGTTTATCAACTTTCATACAAACAAATAACTATAATCTATAATCTACAATATAGGTAAAACTTATATAGTGGACGTAGACCTGGATTGAGCCGAACCACTATAAAAACTCTTGTGTGTTCCATATTTTTAATTTATTCTTACATTCTATGGCCATGTTTGTGAGAATATTCTATGATTTATGTGTGTATTACATGCTTTGGGTGTTGTTCGTCAAGAGTGTCACTTTTTGACGTTAACACTTTGGCGCTCCAAGAAGGAGGCACACAACAAATTCAACTTCTAACTTTAAGAAAATTGGCTTATATTTGGATTAAAGATGGTAAAGCGGAAAAATGATGGAATATCTTCTCAGACTCAAGCTACTGGCAATGCAGGCACAGGAAACGAGGCAAGTCAGGAAGCTTTCTCTCATGGAGATCCCTCCGTCTACTTAATTAGAGAGGAGGTGGTTAACGTGATCATGGAATTGAGGAAACAAATGGAGAAACAGGATGAGCTTCTTCGCCAAAAAAAGGAAGTGATGAACTCTTTCTTTGATAAATTCCAAGAATCTAAGCGACCAAGAGGTCAAAGCATGTTGGCTGGAGCTGGCACTAGCAACGCTGTAAGGATGGAAGCAGCAGCCCTGGATCAGCCAGAGACCAGGCCACATATCGGATCGGTACAGCATCCGGCTCAACCAACAGCCATTACCGACCCAGGTTCAACAAGAGGAAATTTCCCTCCACTTGATGGATCGCGTCACGACGTTGCAACTTGTGATGATCAAGATGAAAATAATGTAAATATTGGCCAAGCATGAGCCAACATGGCTTTGGATTGATCAAATGCAACACTAACATGGGCTCAGCTCGATATTGATCTGGCTCAGTTCGAGCATATCGAGCTGGGACCTGAAGGGAATAACAAGCCAATTCTAGAAGCTTGAGATAGGCTCCTACCTATTATTGGACTTCACACTAGGGTACCACCATTAGATTGGATGATTGGAAATGACTTCTCGGAAATGGAAATCAGATAGCCGACGTGATTCTCGATTCTCCAAGGGAGGAGCATCCCACCATGACGTGGATAGCGTCAACCGCAACCCTTTCACACAGAATATCAAGATTTCTTGAAACCTATCATCCTTTAAATTGACAGCTGTGGAGGCTAATGATGGTAGGAAGGATCCTACCATTCATCTCTTGCGCTACATGCGCCACATGGAAGTTCCATCAGTGTTGGACATCGTCATGGCTAAATGCTTCCCTTTCTACTTGACGGACATTGCTGCTATATGTTTCGACAGCTGAAATCTGAATCGATCAGTAGTTGGAACATACTGGTCATAAGGTTTATCGAGCAGTTCAGTGTCCATATCACTCAACCAAAAAATGTCATTTCTCTTACATCTATCAAGAAGAGGTCTGAAGAAACTCTGCGCTCATTCGTGGAAAGGTTTAATGTGGAAACGATGTCAGTGGATCGACTGGAACCATCCATGGTTTCTATGGCAACCGTATTTGGCATCTTGGATAAAACATATTTTAAGATCTCTTTGCAGCGAGAGCTGCCAAGGGACATTTGCGAATTCTACTTTGAAGCGGATAGGTTCTTGCATGAAGAAGATGCTAGTGCTGGGAAGGATGTTCTTGAGGCTAACATTACTAAGGGTGGGGGGCCTCCTCATCCTGAAAAAAAATAAGGATAATGGAAACGGAAAAGCCCCTGCTAAGAATAATCGGAATGTGTGGGTTCAGAGAGAAACCAACTTCGAGAATTATGCTACTATCAATTCCTCGCTAGAGGATATGTACTTGGAAACGAAGAATTGCATTGCTTACCCAAAACCTCCCAGGAGGGAGCCAACTCAATTTGAATATGAATTTGGAAGGTTTTTCCTGTTCCACGAAATGGCTGGTCACACAACTAATGAGTGTTGGCATCTTTGGGACATAATTGAAGAACGAGTCAAACACAGAGAGCAGGCCAAATACGTTAATACAACACCTGTGTTAGCACGGGCACAACCATCTACTGCTCCCTAAAGAGGGACTGATCCTGGACCGAGAAATCATAGGATTATCATTGGCTGATTTAGATTGGATCACACTGAATTTTCGGGATTTCTTAGCATAAGTGATTTCATTTTTGTTTTTGGATTCCCGGATGACTACATTGACTCACTCATGCATGGGGGTTTGTATTTAATCCTCTGGCATGCTCTCTGCTCGACAATAAAACCATCGAATAATAACTGGCTAAGTTGAAGTACATACATGTGGGATTAAGATTTAGTCCCTAGGCGTTCTCTAGATTCAAGATAAACCAATTAGGATTTTTTTTGGTTATGTAATGGATTTGGAATTAATAAAATGAATTTCCAAGCATGGATTTTGCTTGACAGTACTTAATTAACCTTGTCAGGATGTGATAAGACTTATTAATCAGGATAAGAGTAGGGTTTATACCCGATCTAAAACTCCCAGTATGGATTATACCCGTAAGATGGATTAATTTTTCAGGATTTGATGGAAAAACTCGATCATAACTCGAGTATGGATTATGTTCAGTTTGGATTTCCGGGTATGAATTATGCTTGAAGGGTTGAAATATCTTGTTAGGTCTTAATAAAGCAATTCAATCATGGATCTAGTATGGATTATACTCCCTATGATATTTCAAGCATGGATTATGTTTGGAAAATCTAAGTAGTAATGTTAGGATTATCCAGAACTATTCACTTGTTTTATTTGCAGGTATGGATTATACTCTGTGCAGTTAAACTACTTAGCGGTTCTATAGCGGTAGAGGTGCAAAAAGATGTAACAGGGATAAAGCGGGGAAATAGCAGGGATATAGCATAGGCCCAAAAAGCTTATTAGATGTAAAACCAAATACTTGAAAATTAATTAATCATCTTTCTCACAAAATATGTGTACAAGAATCAAATATTAATTAATCTTATATAACAAAATTAAAGAATATCGTAGTTATGCATGCTAAATTTGATGAGTGTAATTGATTGTTTCCATATATTAGGCACTTATGCCTTAAATTTAGCCTTTACGCTAAATCTACTGTATTTTTTAAAAAGATAACTAGTCAAATGTAACACCCCGTAAAAGGCACAAATATTAACAATAAATAAAATAAACAATTTAATAATAAGACTGGAAAATGAGATTTTGCAGCTTTAAGAATTTGGCTACGAAAATCTTTTATTTGGATTCGTGGCGAAATTCTGAAATCGTTTTCATATATAATATGCTGAAAATGATGAAAGTACGAAGAAGTTACAAGCAAATGAAATTGGATAGTAAAACGCAAATATATATATACATATGTATATATATAATCAAATGAGTAATATATATATCCAAAATATATTAAAATAAATATGGATGGGTTTGAATTTCAAACAAAGGATAAGATAGAGGGGACAAAGAATATTGTAAACAAGGCAAGAGATTAAACAAATAAAGTAACGTAATATATAATTAAACATCTCAGCCCATATGCGTTTATTGGGCACTTCAACGACCAGGAGGTCAACCGCCCCCAAAGAAGGGGTGTCGACTGTCGGTCGTAGAGGTGAGCATTTGGTTGATTTGGTTTATCCGATTATAAAAATTGTGAAACCAAACTAAAAAATGATAAAAATGAAAACCAAACCAAACCAACCAAATAAATATTGGTTGGTTCGGTTGGTTATCTGATTTAACCAAACTAAAAATATTTTAGACTTTATGTTCATAATATTAACTAGAATTTGATATAAATTATAAATATAAGATTAACATATTATTATTTATTATTCTTATGTTTCCAAAATTAATTTTTATACATATGTAATGATTAAAATTTACTTAGATAGCTGAAATAAGCCAAAATATTTACTATAATATCGATAAATTTGAAAATATAACAGAAGTTCGGTTAATTCGTTTAAACCAATAACCGAACTAAATATTTTTCTGAACCGATTACAAACCAATCTAATTTCAAAAACGAACCAAACCGACAAAAATAAATTGGTTTATTTGGTTTAACCAAATAATGCTCACCCCTAGCCGGTCGACCCCTTCTAGGGGGTAGGTCGACCGCCTGGCGGCTGAAATGCCCTATAAGGCTAGGTTTGGCTAGGTTTTTAGGGTTAATATATATAAATGGATGGCCAGGATTATATCTAGATAATCCAATGGCCCAAGCTTACACAAGAGACTATATATAGAACCTAAAACCTCACAACTAAACCCTAGCCACTTTCTTTATCTCCACCTCTAATCCTTCTGCCATTGCTGAACTATAGAAAAGTTAGGAATTTCTCTTCTATTCCTCTAACCTCCATTCTTATCTTTTCTCTAATCTAAATTAATATAGATTTTAGTATAAATTATTGAATTTAGTTTTATATATGCATAAGATTCTAAAGATGAATCTTATATATATATTAGATGGATTGGAGCACGTTTATCACAAAGGCTGAATCCAGATTTGAATCTACAGTAAGAATCCTATTGTTCTTCCTATTAGATCTGTGAGCGGAATATTGTATTTCTTAGGCATATTCTACCTTTTTGTAGATTTACATATTGATTAGTATGCCTAAGGGGATTTGGCAAAACGATAACATCAATAAAAAAACCCAAATCCTCTATTTTATGTTTTACGTTAGAATTTTCAATTTCTTAGGTTTGTGGATCTTGGTCTTAATATTGAATTGAGGATAAAAGGGAAGTTGTGTTTCTACTTTATGTAATTCATCCTTATATTGTAACCTGAAAGGGTTTAGATTTGGTTTGATTCATGATTTGATTAGGTTTGGGTTCTATTTCGAATCCAAACGTATTCATACTTAAAGTCTATCAAATATAAACATTTTATGTGCAATACACCAAAAAGGGGTGAATTAGATAAAGTGGAGCTTATAAATATACATGTCTATATATATATGTATGAATATATGTGTATATTATACTCTATTCTTGATCCATTATTAAAATAATTCCAATAAGCCTAGGATGAAAGTTGAAATTTGTATGTATGTTGTATTTTCCATTCACTACTGTCTGTTATTAGGTTATTATGCCATCACGCCTAAAATGTAGCGGTCAAAATATGGAAATTAACCTGTATACCTTTAAACTTAGGACATGTTGACAATTTTTATCTCGTTAGAACGTTCTTTCGTTCAGACGAACATTAGCGTTATTTATGCTTTATAATTGTTATACTTATTAGCGTAATCAACGTAATATTAACGAAATAAATGTGATTAAGATAGGATAGAATTTGAAATGTCCACACATACATGTTGATTGCTTGTGTGTATGTATAGAATGGCTTATATATATATATATATATATATATATATATATATATATATATAGTGACACACATATATGAGGTTAGTTACCATTTGTGGTATAAGTCTGACCGGAACCAACCGACAAATCCAACAACCACAAGTAGGTACAACCAATATGAGTGGTCTGGGTGCCATGGACCATTCAAACTTAGTACACTATGACATGAGGTTAAACCTACTTGTAGTTGAAGCCTGTCCAGAATTTCTCGGCATATCCAGCATCTACAGGCATACGGTTTAATGTGAGAGGTCTAGTGTATATATATATAACTATATATATAAGTCTATTGTGTGTGAAAATAGGCAGGTTTACTACACCTTGAGAAGGTCTTAAGTGGCTGACTCTCTTCTTATCTAATTTGGGTCTTAAGTAGTTAGGACTAGGATCCCCTCCGAAGGTTTATTCCTTGGAGAGGAACCAAAGTCATGGGACCTACCCTTATTAGATTTGAAGTAAGTCTTTGGGTCCTCATTCTCTAAAAGTGGTTCTGCATAAGCGGGAACGGAGTAAGGTAGTTCGTGGAGGATGTCCACTTCCTCTAGAAGCTTATAGGGGCTCAACTAGGGACATGATTGGTATATATAAAAGATATGTGGCCATAGCATGCTCATCAACTGTCCACGGGAAGTCTTAAGTGACATAGGTGTTCTACCATAATATCAGTTAAGTAGTAACGTTCACAATACTACTTCTCATATTACAATTGAGAGTATATACTTAAGAACGTTGATGTATTAGGAAGGGGTCTTAAGAGGCTAGGGTCCGCCTCCGGGTAATAAGAGATCATAATAATCAACCTTTAATAGGGCCATAAGTGACCGAGAATGCCCGCCTCGTTGGGCTTTACCACGAAAACACTAATGAGCGATTGAATCGAATATCCACCTCACTGGTTAGATACTTTGTGATTGTGTGTTGCATAAACATACCTTGACATATGTAACCTGCCAAGATCTAGGGTATGGGCTTTAAGTAAATACTAAATTTCAGTCACATAGAACTTTATGTTCTGACCCCTCTCCTTAACATATCCAACAAGTCAATAGGCGGGGTAGAATCCATGGATGAAATAATGATGGAGGCTAAAGACAAAGATGAAGACATTATGCTATTATTAGTTGTTATTGTTGTGTTGAGAATGAATTTATTGATGTACCCATGGAACGAAGGTAATCTTAACTTTTGTGTTGGAATTTTGTGATTTTTTTTATAAAGTGGTACATCATATTTTAGTATTATATTTTCTCGTTCTGTTGTGTGAGATTTCCATTCGAAGTGTATATATTATCTATGCAAATGTAATTCGTTATAGGAACCAATGACCTGTTTAGAATAGTCCTAAGTTTTGATGGGCCTTTTCCAGGTTGAAATTTAGGTCTATTTTGGGCGGGTTGCTTCATTTGGTATCATAGCCTAGGTTACGCGATTATAAGGGAATTACTTATGAGAGACGTATTTGTATATTGAAAAAGTTTTTTCAAACTATATATATATAATATATATTTACCCCAATAAGCATACACATCTATACTATGCAACTTTATCGTTTTCTTCCTATTCATCTTAAATACTATCTCAAGAGTATCGACTAATGGATTCTTCCTTTTCTTTTCAAATTATAGAATGGTTGATAATCCAACCGAGCAGGGAAACTAGGAAAGGCCCCGATACTTGCCAAAATGGTTCCAACAATATCTCTATGCTGTAGAACAAGTCCATGTTGCAAATCCCACCCTAGTGGTGCCTACAGCTCCTTCCGCTGATGTAGCTTTTGACTTTTCACGCTTCTGTAAGAGCTTTGCGAACCTTAGAGGGAAATCATCCACTGGAAAGGAAGGTTTTACTAATGCCCAATCTTGGATAATGGACTGCAAAAGAATTTTCGAAGCTACTGGCTGGCCCGATGAAATGAAAAAGAGAATTGCGGCCTGGCACTTGAAAGAGGAGGCCCTTGAATGGTGGAATTTAGTATCTGGAAAGAACGAGGGCCAGATATTTACGTGGACCAAATTCAAAACCTGTTTCGAAGCAAAGTTTTTGCCAAGAGCAGAAACGACGATCCAGTTGGAAAAATTTATCCACTTCAAGTAAGGAAGCTTGAGTTTACAAGAGCATATAGCCAAATTTATCGAATTAGTAAGTTTGGAAGAGGTTTAGTAGACACCCCCATGAACAAAGCCTTGATATTTGTTAAAGAATTGAACTCTCCACTGAAGGAAACTTTATTAGCACAAGTAACATTTGGGGAAACTTTTGAAACCTTAGTAGAGATAGAGATCCTATGCACGACTGAAGGATCCGTGGAGGATAAAGAAGGTGAGAAAGGTGAGGGAAGTTCCAACAAGAATAGGAAAAAGGAATGGTGGAAGAACAAGAAGAAAGGGGGAAAATTCAAAAAGCAAGCGAAGACTTATACGAGGTGCAACTACAAGGGCGATGAGGCCAAGGATTGTAGGACCTCGTTGGCAAAGAAGGAATTCAAAGGAATGTGTTTCAACTGCCATGAAGAAGGACACATGTCTAAGGACTCCCCAGAGCCTAAAGTTATCCGAAGTGGTCAGAATTGTGCAATATATTCAGTAATGATTCAAAGCCGACCCCCAAAAGACCAAGGACAACCCGCGCTTGAAGGTATAACTTCTGTTTTACAAAATTTTGTATGCACATTGTTCGATTCTGGAGTGACTCATTCTTTTATCTCTAAGAGATTAGTTAATCCGTTGAACCTTATCATGTCAATCTCTGAAAGTCTGATAGAGGTGGCCAACCCTATCGGAGGATCTAAGTATCTTGAACTGTTTTGCAAAGACCTAGTATTGGAGGTCGACAATGTCGAGTTCCTTTGGGAAGCGTATGTGTTGGATTTTATGGGGTATGACCTTATCCTAGGTATGGACTGGCTATCATTTTATGGGGCCATCCTAGATTACGACAAGAGAATTGTTCATCTTAAGAGCCGAGGAGGACGTAGTCTGAGTATTCCTTGTAATGTTAGGAACTATGATAAAGCCTTATTATGTTACGTATCTCCTAGTTTAGAAGGACCATCTTCGGTCCCTATAATATGTGAGTTCTTGGATGTATTTAAGGAAGTCACGGGACTTCCACCCCACAGAGAAATCTCTTTCTGTATTGACTTAGAGAAGAACGCTAGACTAGTAGCACTACCCTTGAGGCATATGGTGCCAAATGAAAGAAAGGATTTGGGTAAACAAATTTTTGAATTACTACATAAAGGTTTCGTTCGGCGAAGTACCTCAGAATGGGGTGCACCTATTGTGTTTGCCACCAAAGCAGACAGATTCTTAAGACTTTGTGTGAATTATAGGGAACTTAATAAGTTAACCAAGAAGAATTGGTACCCCTTACCTAAAATTGATGATCTTTTTAAACACTTGGGAGGAGCTCGAGTATTTTCCTAATTAGACCTTGCTACTAGATTCCACCAGTTGAAAATTGTCGAGGACAGTAAGGATAAAACTGTATTTAGGACGCCGAATGGTTGTTCCAATGGGAGGTTATGCTCTTCGGACTGACGAATGCACTCGCCTTCTTTGTTGACCTTATGAGCAGAGTATTTAGGGGCATTCGGAATAAGATTGTGGTAGTCTTCATAGATAATATCCTTATATTTTCAAAATACCATAAAGTGCATGAAAATCACTTAAGACAAGTTTTAGGGATATTAAGGAAGAACCAATTGAAAGAAAAATTCTCGAAGTGCCATTTATAGAGGGAAGAAGTATGATTTTTAGGACACACTATGTCAAGTGAAGGCTTGGCCGTAGACCCCGTGAATATCGAGCCAATCAAGGAATGGAGGATACCTCGAAATGCTACGGAAGTAAGAAGCTTCTTTGGATTGGCCGAATATTATCGGAAATTCATTAAAGAGCTTGCAAAGATTGCTACTCCTATAACCCAACTAACAAAGAAGAATTTTGTATTTTCTTGGAGTAATAAATGTGACATAGCCTTTAAGAAAATAAAGGAAGTATAAACTAGCGCGTCAATCCTAGTTATACTCGATGGTTCAAAATTGTTTACAGTTTACACTTATGTGTGTGGGACCGGTTTAGGAGCGGTCCTTATGCAAGAAGGATGAGTAGTAGCTTATGCTAGTAATCAACTCAAGGATCCGGAGAAGAGATACCTGGTTCATGACCTTGAGTTAGCCGTAGTAGTGTTCGCCCTTAAAAATGGAGGCATTATCTTTTAAGAGAGAAATTTGAACTTTTTACCGGCCATAAATCCCTAAAGTATTTATTTTATCAACGTGACCTGAACTTGAGGCAACAACGGTGGATGTAATATATTGCCTCATTTGATTTAATGATCCAGTATACCTCGGTAAAAGGTAATGTTGAGGCAGATGCATTGAGTAGGAAACATGTAACTTTGAATGCGATGTAAGAAATGGAAGCAATTAGAGTTTCTCTCTAATTTTAATTTACAACCCTCGCCAATAACTTCTACTGTTTTTCTTGGAGCTATGATAAATAAACCTACTCTAAAAGGCAGGAGTCGAAGTACACAACACCTTGACAAAGGATTAAGAAGCATAAAGGAGAAAGTGGGAAAGAAGGAGACCTTTCCCCATTCGGCTAGATATTCGACTAGCGATGATGGAAGTTAAATTTGGGATGGACGACTTTACGTCCCTAAAGATGAAGGGTTGAGGAAAGAAATTCTAGAGGAGTGCCATAGATCAAAAATGACCATACATCCCGGTGGGGATAAAATGTACAGAGATATGAAGAGGAATCTCCATTGGGAAGGAATGAAGAGAGATGTAGCCGAGTGCGTGGCTAAATGTTTGACATGCCATAAAGTGAAAGAGGAGCAAGGAAAGCCTAGAGGATTGTTACTACCTTCATAGATTCCGATATGGAAGAGGGAACATATTTCCATGGACTTTGTAAATGGACTTCCTAGAAGCCAAAGGGGTAATGAGGCCATTTAAGTTATGGTAGATCGTTTAACCAAAAGCGCCCATTTTACACCAATCAAGAAGACAAGGACTGCAGCCTCGTTAGCCAAACTATATGTCAAAGAAATAGTTAGGTTACATGGTATCACATCAAGTATAGTGAGTGAAAGAGACCCCTTGTTCATAAGCGAATTTTGGAGAAGGCTACAAGCAGCATTGGGAACGACCCTCAACCTAAGCTCAACCTATCATCCGCAGACTGACAGCCAAACAGAAAGAGTAAATCGCATTTTGGAAGACTTTCTCAAATCCTGCATCATCGACTTTGGAGGAGCTTGGGAGCAGCACCTACCGCTCATAGAGTTCACCTATAACAATAGTTTTCAAATGACAATTGGCATGGCCCCTTTTGAAGCACTTTACGGGAGGCCATGAAAATTGAAAACTAGTTGGTGGGAAACTACCGACAAGGTTCTACTCGGACCAGACTTCGTCCGTGATTCCACGAAGAAGATATCCTTGATTAGGGAGAGGATGAAAGCAGCCCAAGACCGTCAGAAATCGTATGTTGATAAACAAAGGAGGGAACTTGAGTTTAATGTTGGAGATTTGGTATTCGTAAAAGTATCCCCTCTTAAGAAGACTGTTCGGTTTCGGAAGACTGGGAAGTTGGCTCCCAGATTTATTGGACCTTTTCGCATCATCGAGAAGATAGCATCTTTGGCTTCGAGTGGTTCTCCCAGAGCGTCTATCGGGAATCCATAATGTTTTTCATGAATCTCATCTATCATGATTCTACTATCAAACTCGAGCTTGATGAAATTTGGGACATAGGAAAACTTGAGTTGGAGTCCCGGGTTCCCCGTGCCACTACAAGGATTGTAGAGCACAGAATTAAGAGACTCTACAATAAAACTGCTCACCTCGTCCGAGTACAATTGTGACACCCCACGTTCGTTAATGTACCTCTTTATCAGAATGCAATAAGTTTCGTGAAGCGTTATTGGTAAACTGGAACAGAAACATCACAAAACAGATATAAAATAATAGCAGAATTTAAAACTTTATTAAACAGAAAACATCATGGTCAAAAACCTAGTTACATCATAAGTCTGAAATACAGAAAACCCAATACATCAATTTTAAACTTCTGTCTTGTACTAAAATCATCAGGTACAATAATATATAAAAAGTATAGTCCCTAAAATATAGCCATATCAGAGAAGACAGGAAATCAAAGCGGTACATCTAAGCAGCTCCAAGCAGAATGAAAGAGAGAATCCAAATCAAGCCCGAGTATTCCCACCCTGAGAACCTGGAGGGGGAAACGGAAGAGAGAGAAGAGGAAACAAAATGGTTCAGACATAAGTCTGGCGAGTCCAGTTATTTTTTGCATATAAATAAGTAAAAGCATCATGACAGGCATATAAACTGGATGAGAGAGATAACAGTATCATAAGGCAGGTATAATAGACTGAGCAGGATAAGCAGAATAAACATAACAGAATATATCGCGCTTCTCAAGTACTTTTCTCTATAACAATTCTAGTATAACAGAAACAAGATGATCCCAACAAGAACAAGATGGTAGACTTAGGTGTACTTCTAGTGAGGAGTTTTACCCCATACAATAATAATAGGTAGCCCCACAAAAATGACAGGTGTTACCGCTGACGATAATAACGGGCTCCTAAACAAGCAAGACAACATGTACCCTCAATTCTGCCACAAACGATCGGCTCCCTATCCCGTAGACACCTATGCTAGCCCCATAGTAGGATGAATCACTTCCTAAAGTGGCAACCCCTTTATTAATGAGATGCACAAACATCTACTGATGTCACAGCGTCTTAATATCCCCACGCAAGCAGGTCCATGCACGCACATGAATCCGATGGAGTGCGCTGTCAACATCCCCACTTAAACGAACCTGTTACAATCAACCCAGGAAGCGTTCATAGACCCCGACCTAGTTCGGGGTTCCCCGTTTGATACCAAGGTGGGTTACCGACTGATACAGATCCCACACAACAGATGATACAAGCTTCCCTCTAGGCTTGCATCCCCACTACTAGGATTTTGACAGGTTATGCCTAACAGTTTAACAAGGTTGCATAACCCCCACATGTAAAACAGGTTAAGTTTGTCGGGTATATATATATATATATATATATATATATATATATATATATATATATATATAAACCCGCCTTCACAAATTTAACAAGATTAACTTAACCCCCACTGGTTCTAGCAAGTTTACTTAACCCCTGCTCAGTTTGACAGGTTCATGTAACCCCTACACATTTAAATAGGTTAAATATTTAGGTTAACAAGTTATTATCATATTTCCATTCATGGCTGTTAATGGACTAGACCTCTCACATTAAGTCTACCACTTGTGGATGTTGGATGTGTCGGGCGGTTCTGGGAAGACTTCCGCTACAAGTTGGACTTAACCTCGTGTCTCGGCACCGTTACGTGTATATTTATGCACCAGACCCCTCACATTAGATTTACCCCTTGTGGATACTGGATTTACCGGCCAGTTCCGGGCAGGCTTCTACCATAAGTGTAATCTAACCTCGTGTCTAAGCGCGGTTACAGTTTCTAATTACTGTAAATCTAGGCATGTTCATTATTAAACAATTCTCATGTTTATCCAAGGTTATGCCTCAAATCGCAGTCTGATTCACAATACAAGTTAGGCCCCAAATTAGAGTTTTAGATCAAGGTATACATTATGCCGCAAATCCCAATCATGTTTTTCAATATAAGTTATTCCCTAATTTATTATTCCCAACCGTTCCCAATTTCATGCGCTTGCATATTTTAGCGATAGGCCTAGGCTTGACGGTGGCCTAGCTATAAAAATAAAAAGGGAAGGAAAGGAGAGAAGAGAACAGAAATAGCCATAATAACAAAACAGGCATATGATGACAGAAATAGGAATACTAACATAATAGGCATATGGTGACATGATTAGGCATAATAACATAATAGGCATATGGTGACATGATTAGGCACAATAACGGAATAAGCATATCAGGAATGGGCATATGAGAACTAAATAGTAGATCAGGTATACAAGTAGTGGCAGATCTGTTTAGTTATGATTTAAGTTATTAACAGACACAGGTTTAGATCCAGACTTATAAACATGTCAATATTACTATTAAATTTTTATATCTAAAAATAACATGAACTCATTGTGACTGGATCAAAATAACAGAGAATTTATTGTTGATGTTGTAGCAGAGATTCTTGTATGCTTATAAGTTGTTGTTGCGGAAGAATAGGCTAATTCAATCTTAGTTGGAGCAGCACCTCGTTGTATCCATTGTTTTTAATGAATAAAAACAATAGAAATGAGGTCCTAATGTCAACGAATCTGGTCAAGAAACGAGTCCACGTTCACAGAAATGGATCTGCCCCAGATCTGGGTGGGGTTGATCCCGGGGTCGACCCAGGGGTCGACACCCCCGTGTAGGGGTTGACCCATGGGGGCATGGGGTAAACCTCTAACAGGCCAAATTCCCTCCTTTTTCCGCTCTCTGATTTTAATTTTCTTGATTTATTTGTTTAATATTATGCCTATATGTATATAAACTTCGAACCTTAATATCTTCTTCATACGATGTCCGTTTTACGCAAACTTGGGGTCTATCTTAAGCAAAATTCCAAGACGGACGCAATGGCGCAGTCCCTTTTACTTAATTCCAAATATTTAATTAAGTATTATTTAATTTATCATTATGGTGTTCTTTAAAATTACCGGGTATTACATTCTCCCTACTTAAAGGATTTCGTACTCAAAATCTCTAAGTTAAGAAGAATGTGTATCCTATCATCCATCATCCATCTACTCATCCACCATTCATAGGAGTCCATTGTCCTTAAAAGATTTCTAATGCTTATGTGAACATATGCAAAGGTGTGTGTTATGTACCTATACTAATGCAAAAAAGTAGGCGGTCTACTGATTTAGTTGACCTCCTTAATGCAATGTATGTTAAGTGCCATGAATCCAACATGTATGCAGATAATCCTAATATATCATGTAAATACTATATGCGTGCACAATCATCCATCCAAATGCAACATCCATATGATGATATACCCATTTCCATCCATAAAAGAAGGAAAATGCACATGCATCCATATGTAGTACGAGAGTGATTGAGCCGATCTAGTGCCTAATGTGTGTGTACATGCATCCACGAGAAACCACTAGCAAACATTTGCATCCACTTGCATCCATCAAACATAACATGCCTCAGACACATGTTTACATCCATTGGATTCCTACCTAAAGGTCGAAGATTCGATCGATAGGATATACTTAATGATAGAATCAAGTAAAACAAAAGCTCTGGAAAAAGAAGTTAAGAACATACCCTTGAAAAGAAAGGGGTACGAAGCGTGAATCTTGTCTTCAGTCTCTCAAGTTGCATTCTCGGGGTCTTCTCCCCATTGAAATTCCATCAACTTGACCTCTCGGTTGTGTAGTTTCTTAACCTCTGATCCAAGAATATAGGTAGGAACTCGTCTAACTGTCACCTCCCGTTCCACCTCTACTTCCTCAAGCATACTCGGTTCAACTACTTCTGCGTTATCATGCAAGCACTTTCGTAAATGAGAAACATGGAAAACATCATGAACACCGACCAGTTTCTCTAGTAACTTCACTCTATAAGAGATTTGACCAATCCTGTCTGTTATGGGAAATGGTGCTACAAATCTTGGCGCCAATTTCCCTATGGATCCAAAGCGAACCACATTCCTCAAAGGTGATACCTTGATGAAAACTATGTCTCCTACTTCAAACTCAATATTAGTCCTTCTCTTATCCACGTAGGACTTCTTCCTGTCCTGAGCTATCTTCATGCGTCTACGAATAAGATCAATCTTCTCAGAAGTTTCCCTAATCATCTCAGGTCCAAGTAGAAGCCTATACATAGACTCCCACCAACAAGTCGGTGATCTACAAGGTCGTCCATATAGTCCCTCGAAGGGTGCCATGCCAGTACTAGCCTGATAAGTGTTGTTGTAGGCGAACTCTACCAATGGAAGATGTTCTTCCCAAGTCCCTCCGAAGTCTCGGATACACAGTCTTAAAAGATCCTCAAGAACTCTATTCACCCTTTCCGTCTGTCCATCGGTCTGAGGGTGATAAGCGGTGCTCAAACGTAACTATGTACCTATTGCCTCTTCCAAGCTCCTCCAAAACTCACTGGCGAATATGAGGTCACGATCACTCACAATACTGGAAGGTACTCCATGTAGACGGACTATCTCATCAAGATAAACTGCTGCCAACCACGTTGCCGTCCTCTTACTCTTAACGGGAATGAAATAAACGCTTTTATTAAGCCTGTCAACTATAACCCAAATACTGGTGTTGCCTTTCCTCGATCTAGGCAAACCATCAATGAAATCCATAGAGACGCTCTCGCACTTCCACTGTGGAACCTCCAAAGGATGAAGTAAACCACCGGGCTTCCTTTGCTCAGTCTTGACTTGTTGGCAAATCAAACATCGAGAAATAAACTCCGCTACATCTTTCTTTATCCCAGCCCAAAAGAAAATCATCTTCATATCCCTATACATCTTATCACTGTCGGGATGAATAATCATCCTAGAATGATGGGATTCCTTAAGGACTGTCTTCAACAAACTCCCAACTCGGGGAACACAAAACCTTCCATCTCGTCGCAACCACCCTTTATCATCCCTGGAATATCTACTGAGGTGATTGGAACTTTCCCCTCTACTAAGCTTATCCAAGATGTCTGCTATTTGTGGGTCCTCTCGCTGCGAAGCTCATATCTGATCCAAAAGAGTAGGTCGCACCTCTAATAATGCCAATAAACTAGGTGTGAACTCGGTAGAGGGTCTAAAATCAAAATTTGATATATACTCCAAGCTCTGCCTCTCTACGAATAGAGGACTCAAAGTCATCCTCTGCCTACTCAGTGAATCCCCACCACGTTACCCTTGCCAAGGGTATAAGCAATCTCAAAATCATAGGATGCCAGGAACTCCATCCATCTGTGTTGCATCAAATTGAGATCCTTCTGCGAGAACAAGTACTTGAGAGATTTATGATCGGTGTACAACTCGAACTTCTCCCCAAGTAGGTAGTGACGCCAAGTCTTAAGCGCAAATACTATGGCAACCAACTCTAAGTCATGGGTAGGGTAGTTCTTTTCATGAACCCTTAAATGTCTACCTCCATAACATACTACCCTTCCCTCTTGCATCATAACCGCACTAAGCTCTATATGACATGCGTCAGTGTATACTATGAACATTTTGTTCCAATCAGGAAAATTCAAGATCGGGGCTGTTGTTAGAGCCCTCTTCAATCGCTGAAAAACATCCTTATAGTCTACATCCCAATTTTTTTTTCAGTTTCTTCTTTATCAGTCTAGTGATTGGGGCTGATATCTTTGCGAAGTCCTTAATGAACTTCCTATAATAGCCCGCTAATCCAAGAAAACTCCTCAGCTCCGTTGCATTCTTTGGAATATACCAATCTTGAAATGCAACTACTTTCGCGGGATCTACCGCTATCCCATCCTTAGAGACCAAATGCCCTAGAAGTCTCACTTCCTTTCTCCAAAAATGACATTTGGAGAATTTCTCCTTCAGCTGGTGCACTCAGAGAGTTTTCAAAACCTCCCTTAAATGTAGGGCATGCTCTTCCTTGCTCTTCGAGAAAATCAAGATGTCATCAACAAGGACCACAACGAACTTATTTAGAAGCTCCCGAAAAACCCTATTTATCAGATCCACAAAATAGGCGGGTGCATTCGTCAACCCAAAAGGCATGACGAGCCAATCTAAGAAACCATCTGGAGTTCTAAAGGCAGTCTTGTCTATACTGTCCTCGGCCACCCTCAACTGATGAAACCCCGTGGCCAAGTCTAATTGGGAGAAAACAGATGCACTAACAAGTTAGTCAAACTGATCATCTATCCTCGGTAGTGGGTGCCTATTCTTCTTGGTGAGCTTGTTCAACTCCCTATAATCCATGCATAAGCGAAACATCCGCCTTAGTGGCGAATACTACTAGAGCACCCCATTCTTATATGCTTCACCTAATAAACCCTTTCTCAAGTAGCTCCCATACTTGCTTGCTGAGCTCCCTCCTTTCTCTAGGAGCCATATGGCGCACAGGAAATGCAACTGGATTTGCATTGTCCACCAAGTATATACGGAAATCAATCTCGCGCCTCGGAGGTAAGCCCTGAACCTCCTCAGAAACATCAGGATACTCACAGACTACTTGTACAGATCTTAAATCATAGATAGATGCATCAACCGACTCTAGGAAACTAAGCATGACAGACCCCTTAGGGTCACAAGAAATCTTGAGGGTCCTCCCATGGCATGTCAAAAGTCTAACGACCCTCCTCTCACAATCCAAACTGGCACCATACATGGCTAGCCAATCCATCCCTAGAATCAAACCATAGCCCATGAAACCAAGCACATATGTGTCTCACTCAAACTCGACGCCCAACACAGATATTCTCAAACACCGACAAATCATAGACAAATGAGCTTTACCTCCAATGGGGTTTGAGACAAAAACGTGATCCAAAACCATACTAGTACAAGGTGTAGAGACTCAACCACATAATCAGATATAAAAGAATGCGAAGCACCAGAATCAAAAAGAGTTCTAATAGGATGATTGGACATAGAAATCAAACCTTCAACAAAAACTTTCCTACCTCTATCCGGTACACCGGCCACGAGAGCGTGCACCTACCCTCTAGAAGATACTGCCCTTTGGCCCTGTCCTTGCTTCTTCAGGAAATCCTTAATAAGATGTCTGACCTCTCCACAATGGTAACAAGCATTCTTCCTTTTTCAACATTTGCTCAAATGACTCACGCGTCCACAACTATGACATTTCCTCTTTTCTTGGGCTTTGTCGTTCTTTCCGCCCTTCTTTTGTTGTTGTTGTTGTTGTTGTTTTTTCTTGGGCCACACTTTCTTGTTTTGTGTTTCATTAATCTTAGACTCTTTCTTTTCACCTTTATCTTCTTCATGCATCAATGCCATGTCAACGAGTTTCTCAACAATTGCTCCCATTGGAATATGAGACATAGCCAACCTATGAAGGGTTTCATTCAATCCTCTAGCAAACCTTAAAGCTTTCTTGTGCAGGGTATTCACTAGATCCAAACCAAACCTCTCCAATTGATTGAACTTATTAACATACTCTTTGACAGACATGCTTCCTTGCTTAAGTGCTAAAAATCTTTTCATTTGCATACTTTGCTCAGCTTGAGAAAGAAACTTTTGCTTGAATCTCTGTCGGAAATCATCTCAAGTCTCAACTGGATGCCTTGCTTGCTTCACTTCCCACCTGAACGAGGCCTCATCTTTCAGCTGCCACACGACCAACTGAATCTTCCTATGATTGTCAACCTCAAAAATCCCAAACAAATCCTCGTCTCATTAAGCCAGTTCCTTGATTCTACAAAATTCTCAGTTCCTCGGAATGGCTTTCCTCCATAGCACAGAAATCTTTGCATATCGTGGAGAAATTATCAGCTAGTGGAGGAGGAGGAGGAACATCGGCTGTAGCTGGGGGAGGGGCATCTTCTTGGCCTCCGGTAGGTGCCGTAGCCTCAAGATACCTACGGAACCAAGCCAGTATCTGAACGCCCTCAGGAATATTTGGTTCCCCAGACATGCTAAAAAGAAAAGGAAAAAGGATACAAACAAAAAATCGAAAGATATTTCATATGACCTTGAGGAATATGTTTTTCAAAAAGACTTTTCTTTTGAAAATGCTTTCTTTTAAAACCTTTTTGAAAACAATTTTCAAAACCTTTTATCTGATCTGGTAACCTAGCTCTGATACCAAATGCGACACCTCACATTCGTTAATGTCACTCTTTATCAGAATGCAATAAGTTTCGTGAAGCGTTATAGGTAAACAGGAACAGAAACGTCACAAGACAGATATAAAATAACAGTGGAATTTAAAACTTTATTAAACAGAAAACATCGTGGTCCAAAACCCAGTTACATCATAAGTCTGAAATATATAAAAGCAGGCATACGATGACATAAATATAGCCATTTCTTGTACTAAAATCATCAGAGTACAATAATATATAAAAATCATAGTCCCTAAAATATAGCCATATCAGAGAAGACAAGAAATCAAAGCGGTACATCTAAGCAGCTCCAAGCAGAATGAAAGAGAGAATCCAAATCAAGCCTGAGTACTCCCACCTTGAGAACCTGGAGGGGGAAACAGAAGAGAGAGAAGAGGAAACAAAATGGGTCAGACATAAGTCTGGCGAGTCCAGTTACTTTTAACATATAAATAATAAAAGCATCATGAAAAGCATACAAACTGGATGATAGAGATAACGGTATCATAAGGCAGGCATAATAGACTGAGCAGGATAAGCAGAATAAAAAGAACAGAATATATTGCGCTTCTTAAGTACTTTTCTTTGCACCAATACTAGTATAACAGAAACAAGATGATCCCAACAAGAACAAGATGGTAGACTTAGGTGTACTTCTAGTGAGGGGTTTTACCCCATACAATATAACAGGTAGCCCCACAGAAATGACAGGTGCTACCCCCCACGATAATAACGGGCTCCTAAACAAGCAAGACTAGATGTACCCTCATTTCTACCCCCAATCGATCGGCTCCCTGTCCCGTAGACACCCTGTCTTGGCCCCACAGTAGGTCGTATCACTTCCTAAAATGGCAATCGCTTTATTAACGAGATGCACAACCATCTACTGATGTCATAGCGTCTTATTATCCTAACGCAAGCAGATCCATGCATGCACATGAATCCGACGGAGTGCACCGCTAACATCCCCACTTAAATGAACCTTTTACAATCAACTCAGTAAGCGTGCCCAGACCTCGACCTAGTTCGGGGTTCCCCGTTTGATACCAACATGGGTTACTGACTGATACGGGTCCCACACAACAGATGATACAAGCTTCCTCCTAGGCTTGCATCCCCACTGCTAGGATTTTGACAAGTTATGCCTAAAAGTTTAACAAGGTTGCATAACCCCCACATGTAAAATAGGTTAAGTTTGTCGGGCTTATATATATATATATGTATGTATATATATATATAATCCGCCCCCACAGATTTAACAAGATTAACTTAACCCCCACTGATTCAAGCAATTTTAATTAACCCCTACTCAATTTGACAGGTTCATGTAACCTCTACAGATTTAAACAGGTTTAAGTATTTCAGGTTAACAAGTTATTATCATATTTCCATTCATGGTAGTTAATGGACTAGACCTCTCACATTAAGTCTACCACTTGTGGACGATGGATATGCCGGGCGGTTCCGGGTAGACTTGTACAATAAGTCAGACTTAACCTCGTGTCTCAGCACCGTTACGTGTACATTTATGCACTAGACCCCTCACATTAGATTTACCACTTGTGGATGCTGGATTTGTCGGCCAGTTCCGTGCAAGCTTCTACCACAAGTGTAATCTAACCTCGTGTCTAAGCGCGGTTACAGTTTCAAATTACTGTAAATCTAGGCATGTTCATTATTAACCAATTTTCATGTTTATCCAAGGTTATGCCCCTAATCCCAGTCCGATTCACGATACAAGTTAGGCCCTAAATTAGAGTTTTAGATCAAGGTATACATTATGCCCCAAATCCCAACCATGTTTTTGAATATAAGTTATGCCCCAATTTACTGTTCCCAACCATTACCAATTTCATGCGCTCGCATATTTCAGCGATAGGCCTAGGCTCGAAGGTAGCCTGGCTATAAAAATAAAAATGTAAGGAGGGAGAGAAGAGAAAAGAAATAGGCATAATAACAAAACAGGCATATGATGACAGAAATAGGAATACTAACATAATAGGCATATGGTGACATGATTAGGCATAATAACAGAATAGGCATATGGTGACATAATTAGGCATAATAACATAATAGGCATATCAGGAATGGGCAAATGAGAACTAAACAGTAGATCAGGTATACAAGTAGTGGCTGATATATTTAGTTATGATTTAAGTTATTAACAAGCACAAGTTTAGATCCAAACTTATAAACTTGTCAAGATTACTATTAAATGTTTATATCTAAAAATAACATGAACTCATTGTGACTGGATCTAAAGAACAGAGAATTGATTGTTGATGTTGTAGCAGAGATTCTTGTATGCTTATAAGTTGTTGTTGCAGAAGAATAGGCTAATTCGAACTCAGTTGGGGGAGCATCTCGTTGTCTCCATTGTTTTTGATGAATAAAACAATAGAAATGAGGTCCTATTTATAGCCTAATGTCAACAAATCTGGTCCAAAAACGAGTCCATGTTCACAGAAATGGATCTGCCCCAGATATGGGTGGGGTCGACACCAAGGTCAACCCAGGGGTCGACACCCCCGTGTAGGGATCGACATATGGGTCACACCCATGGGATATGGGGTCGACCCCAACGGGCCAAATTCCCTTCTTTTTCCGCTCTCTGATTTTGATTTTCTGGATTTATTTGTTTATATATATTATGCTTATATCTGTACAAACTTCGAACCTTAATATCTTCTTCATACGATGCCCGTTTTAAACAAACTTGGGTTCTATCATAAGCAAAATTCCGAGATGAACGCAATTGCGCAGTACGTTTTAATTAATTCCAAATATTTAATTAAGTATTCTTTAATTTTTCATTATGTTGTTCTTTAAAATTATGGTGTGTTACAACAATGGGGAAATGACCATGTGGAAATCACATGGGATATCAAGGACAAGATGAGACGGAATCACCCCGAGCTTTTCTCGGGTAATTTTTCCTCAAAATAATATTTATGGATGCATTGTGATTTCTAGATTGGATGTTAGTAAATGGATGCAACACCATTGTACAACGCACTCATAAAGAAATATATGCGTAATTAGATTGTTTGCATACATATTGCATCATTTATTACACCTACACGCTTGGATTGCACTCACTTCAGTGAGTCTGCAGTTCATAATCACTTCGAGTCATGGATAAACTAAAAATAACATGGATAAACAACATGGATGTTTCGAGCGAGTTGTGTTTTCTGCCCCTTCAGATAGATTTCGGGACGAAATCTATTTTATGCGGGGAAGAATGTAACACCCTGTAAAGGACACAAATAGTAACAATAAATAAAATAAATAATTTCATAATAAGGCTGGAAAATGAGATTTTGCAGCTTTAATAATTTGGCTATGAAAATCTTTTATTTGGATTCGTGGTGAAATTGTGAATCGTTTTCATATATAATATGCTGAAAATGGTGAAAGTATGAAGAAGTTACAAGTAAATGAATTTGGATAGTAAAACACAAATATATGTATATATATATATATAATTAGATGAGTAATATATATATATATCCAAAATATATTAAAATAAATATGGATGAGTTTGAATTTCAAACAAAGGATAAGGTGGAAGGGACAGAGAATATTGTAAACAAGGCGAGAGATTAAACAAATAAAGTAACGTAATATATAATTAAACACCTCAGTCCATTTGTGTTTATTGGGCACTTCAGTGACTTGGAGGTCAACCACCCCCTAAAAGGGGTGTCGACTGCTGGTCGACCCCCTAGGTCGACAGTCTGGCGGCTGAAACGCCCAATAAGGCTAGGTTTGGTTAGGTTTTTAGGGTTAATATATATAAATGGATGGACAGGATTATATCTAGATAATCCAATGGCCCAAGTTTACAGAAGCTACTATATATAGACCCTCAAACCTCACAACTAAATGCTAAACGCTCTCTTTATCTCCACCTCCATACTATCCTTCTTCCATTGCTGAATTCCAGAAAGGTAAAGAATTTCTCTTCTATTCCTCTAACCTCCATTCTTATCTTTTCTCTAGTCTAAATTCATATAGATTTTAGTGTAAAATCTAGAATTTAGTTTTATATATGCGTAAGATTCTAAATATGATTCTTATATATATTAAAAGGTTTGGAGCACGTGTGAAGACCACCCACAACCCCCACACTAAACAAGAAGAATAAAGCGCTGAAAGGTATGCCAGGTTGCTATCGACGATCATCAGAGTAGGTAAACTCAAGCGGAACCTGTCGTAGAACTCACAGCGCAAGGATAAAATATAATAGAACATATACAACAGGCAATAATAGTGAAGCATCACATAACAAATCTTTGAAACTTTCACAACATCCTAAAAGATTATCCAAACATCGTAGGAAATATCAAAGTTTGTACATAAGGCCTCACTACAACACTCATAGAGCAACTCAAACAGTGGGAGCAGAAATACTAGATAATAATAAAACTAGTAGATAAGCCTCTAGCTCGCCTTCGGACTGCAACATCTTCCTCGCTAAGCGATCACTTGTCACCTGCCACCTAGTCTGCCCATCCACAACCGGATGAACAACCCAAGGTAATAAGAGGAAACATAAAACCTTGAGTCAAACCACAGTCTTAGTGAGCGATAAAACAGCTAACAAACTTCTTCAATAAAGTATACGAGAATAGGTAGATTAATAAACCAATTTACCAAACATCAGAACACAACTCCCGTCTTCCCCACATTGGACAGAGATAGCCTTTACATTCAACCATTCGTTCATGGAAACTAGAACACCCGTTCAATCATGGTAAAGCACTCATGACATCCAGATTATATATCTCATGTAAACCATCCTAATCGAATTCAACATCCCTCAACCACATGCCCTAGAGGCCTAAAGCAATATCTGACAAGCACCCAAGGAACATCTCATTTGACGTTGGACAATCTATGTAACAACCCGAATTTTTATAACATGTTAAAGTCATAAATCAAGGCAGAATTAAATTTTAAACTAAGAATTAAGGGAAATGGGTTACTCCATTGCGTTCGTCTCGAAATTTTACATGAAAAAGAGTCCGAGTTTTCGAAAATCGGAGTTCGTATGACCAAGTTATGACCTCTAGAAGTTTCAGAAATTTTTAGAATCAAAGACAGCTCGAATTTCGAATTTGAAATTCGAATTCAAACCCCATAGCAGGCAGGGTGGGAAAACTCCTGCCCATAGACCAGGTCGATCTGGGGGTCGACCATAGTGTCGACCTCCCAGGGCCAGGTCGACCATAGTGTCGACCTGCGGGTCGACCTGCCTCCCGAACCTGTTTTCTGAGCCAGATGCATTCTGATGTATTTAGACCTGTTTTGTGACCAGAGTCGTCTGCCTAACCCTATAAACGCAGCCCCTAGCCTCATTCTCTCCACACCATTTCTTTCTGTCCTTATGCTGCTTCTAAGATAATCTAAATAATAAGATAAAAAGGAAGAAAAAGGACTGCTTCTTCTCCATCAAGACTACGCTTAGAGATTTGCAAATTGGGGGATTTCAATTAGAACATGATCAATCAAATAAAGATTCAACAATCAAATTCTGCTTTCTAGTTCTCGATCCACGCACTGTAAGTTCAAGTTACTTTTAGATAAAAGCTGTAAACTTAATATCCTTGTTGTAAATTAGAATTGGATCTATGTATGGTGATTGATTCGTATCTATTCTTGTTCATCTTGGATCTTGACTTTCGTGAATATTGCTTTGGACCTATTCATGTTGTAAATCAAACTCTCTCGTGTCTATAACCTTAACATGCCTATGACGTTGAAACTATTGTTAATGGCCAAGGACTATGACTGTGAACATAAGACTACGCCTATGCCTATGACCGAGAACATAAGATTATGCCTATGACTGTGAACATAAGACTATGCCTATGCCGATGACAGAGAACATAAGACTATTGCCTATGACTATGACAAGGACAATGGTGGCTAATCACCTATGACTCTTGACTATGAGAATTATTACCTATGATTATGAACATAAGGCTATTATCTACGACCACGACTTTGAAACTATCACTGTTAATTGACTATGACTATTTTCCTAGAATTATTTTGGATAATTATCCATGACTAGAACTATTTTGGATAATTATCCATGACTATTGTGATTAATCGCTTATGGTTCATAATTATGATATTTCTACCTATGACCGTGACTATGACTACTGGGGTTAATTACTTTGGACTATTATAGTTGATTGCTCATGGCCATAGTTGAATCCCATGTTGTACACCAAATTTGCTTTTGTTGGATCTCATACCTAGGGTGTGACTTGCTTAGTTTATTCGTTATTATGTACACCAAAAACCATTGACCCATTATCCTTGTATTTGGCTTGCTTTTGCATGCCTATTCCTTTATGTCAAGTTTTTATCAGGATTATCGCCTTATTTTGCTAGATTTGAAAGCCCTGTTAATTTCTATACGCCAGTGATGTTGTAACCGATTTTCTCAAGTTATATCATGCCAGTCTTGTAATCTCTTTTATCGCTTTATGCTTGTCCCTTCTGCATATCATAGTTTTGATGTTATTCCCTTTATCTCTAGATTTAGATTTGCTTGTAATTTAGGTCGATTAACGTTTACATACGATGGGAAAATGATTTGGGTAGATTAGGCAAAACATGAATTGGTTATGAACATGAATTATGAACTTGATAATAGGCAAAACTTGAAAACATGAACATTGTTATAACTTGAATCTGGATGTGGACATGAAACTTATCCTTGAAACTTGACATGAATTTGACATGAAACTTGAATGTGGTCATGACACTTAGAATGAACTAGAAAATGGCCAACTCGAGGTTAGGTTGACTTTGCAGTGTAAATCTGCCCGGAACTGCCCGACAAATCCAGTTACTGCAAACAATAGGATCCAATGTGAGTAGTTGGTCATATCGCACTTGAAAACCCGAGGTTAGACTGAGTTGTGGTGTAAATCTGCCCAGAACCGCCCGACATATCCAGTGACCACAACAACAGGTCTAATGTGAGAGGTTGGAGTGAATTAATGCCACATGATAGGGTTAAGTCATGAACATGAAAGACAATACTTAACCAACTTAAGACATGATTGGTAGGGTTAGGTCATGAACTTGAACGACAACACCTAACCAACTTAACACGTGAATGGTAGAGCTAAGTCACGAACTTAAATGACAACACTTAGCCAACTTGATATACTAGACTGATGGGTTAAGTCTCGAATTTAAATGACAATACTTAACCTACTAGACGGAAACCCTAGTTACGCAGTCCGTTTAAGCAGTAACCCACTAGATGTATCATGGTACCCTGGAACTAGGCAGGGTGGGGCACGATTACTGGGCTGATTGTAAGCGACCAGAACCACGGCTGTGTGGGTGCGCCAGTGTAGGTTCTAACGGAGTGCGGGAGTGCACACACTCCGGAGCAGAAAAAGCAGGCATTGGGCATCAGTAGGTTTATCTGTGCATTCTTGATTCGTGTCGGTGGTTGGCACCATAGGGCTTGATACACTCTATGGTGGACCTAGCATAGGTGACTACATTCGTGATTGGGCCGTATGACACAGAAACACAACGAGCTAGAACTTGTAGGGAGCCAATCGATTACTGGATCGTTCCGTTGGACCTAGTAATGGGTCATTCACGATTTTGGGCTGAGGGATTATTTCATGATTAATACTTGACATGGGTTGGGTTACTAGTACAGATGGTGCAGTGAACCTTGAACATGTGATACTACACTTGATCTATACTTGATTCATTATGTTATCTTAGTCTATCTTGTCCATCTTTACATCGTACTTATGTTTACTTTCAGTTTATACATGTCATGTTACCTTTACCAGTTTTTATGCTGAAAGTCACTTGGACTTACCAGTCTTTATGACTGACACGTTTTCTTTCGCCTCTTTTTCTTTCGTTTCCCCCCCAGGTTCTCAGGGAGGAAACTCTAGCACTTAGCTGGGATTCTGCTTGCTTTCTATCAGCTCATGTACGGTTTGGTCTTGAGCTATGCTATGGCTGCACGTCTGCTATTTTTGGGGAATAATTTACTTTTGTTATTTTGAGTTTATGCTTCTTTATCTAGAACTTGATGTAATGGAATAATGACAACTTGTACTTTGGATACATGAGGTTTTATCTCTTTTCTTGAAAGTAATAAGATTTGGTTTTTAACTTCTACCGCTGCTTTATTTATGTTCTGTCTTGTGATATCTCTGTGTACGTTTACCTAGATAATGCTCCACCAAAACTAGTGCATTCCCTTTGTGAGTGACCCTAGCGGAGGTGGGGTGTTACATTTGGTATCAGAGCAGAAGGTTACCAGACTGGGCAAAAGCTTTTAAAAACCTACCGAAACTATTTTCAAAACCATTTATAAAGAAGCATTTTTCAAGAAAAGTTTATTTTGAAAAGGCTATTCCCCAAAAGCCATTAGCACTTTCCTTTGTTTCCTCGTTTGAATCTCTATCTTTTCGTTTTTCAGCATGTTTGGGAATCTTAACTTTCCAGAAGGCATGCCAATACCTGGCTGGTTCAGGAGGTACTTAGAGGCTAGGGCCAACGATGCAGGCCTAACAGATATTCCTCCTCCAGCTGCAGCGATTCCTCCTCCTCCTCCTCCTCGTGGAAATGCTTTCGCAAAGACGTGTAGAGACTTCAAGGCTATGGGTGGAAAGGACTTCTATGGGACTGAATCCTTTGTGGAAGCGAGGAACTGGCTGAAGGAGACCGAAGATTTGTTCGTCATCTTCGAAGTTGATGATATGCAAAAGATACAGCTGGCATGGTGGTTGCTCAAAGATGAAGCTTCGTATTTGTGGGAGATTTCCCATGCTGGGAGGCCAGTGGAAACTTGGGAAGACTTCCGGATGAGATTTGAGATGAAATTTCTCTCCCAAGCTGAAAGAAGCCTGCAGATGGAGAAGTTCCTAACTCTTAAGCAAGGAAGCATGACGGTCAGGGAGTACGTCAATCAGTTTAATCAGCTAGCTAGATTTGGACTGGATTTAGTGAACACACAACACAAGAAGGCTCTTCGCTTCGTCAGAGGTTTGAATGAGCCACTACACAGCCTTTCTATGACTCATGTACCCATGGGGGAGACCTTTGAGAGCTTGGTGGATATGGCCCTCCTTCATGAAGAAGACGAGAATGGCAAGAAGGAGGTCAAAGCGAATGATTCTCAAAACAAGAAGAAAGACTCCGAGAAAGGAAGCAAGAACAACAACTGTAATGACAACAAGACACGTGAGAAAAGAAAGTGCCACTTCTGCGGTATTGAAGGGCATATAGTCCAGGATTGTAGAAAGAAGAAGATGAAGATGGGAGCATGCTTTCAGTGTGGTGATATTGGACATATCAGCAAGAACTACCCTAACAAGCAAGGGCAAGCCCCGCAAGCAGGACTTTCTGGGGGTACATCTTTAACTTCTCCTCCTTGATGTTTTGTTTTATCTTGTATATCTTTTCGATCCGATCATGAGAACCTTAGGTAGAACCCTATGGATGTAAACATGTATTTGAAACATGTTATGGTTGATGTTTGCAAATGGTTGCAAGTGGTCGCAAGTGGTTGCTCGTGGTTGCATAACACACACATTAGGCACTAGATCGGCTCAGACATGATTTCATATTGCATATGCATGAGTGATTATACTTGATTATGGATGTAATTGAATGTGTTGTCATGTGGATGTTGCATATGGATGAATGTTTTTGCACACATATAGTGTTTATGTGACTAGGATTCTTTGTATACATATTGGATTCATGACACTAAACACATTTTGCATTAAGAAGATCAAACAGGCCTGATCATTTGCATTAGATAAGGAACATATACACACACTTTCTGCATATGTTCATACAGCATTAGAAATCTTTTGAGGACAATGATTGCTCGTGAATGATGGTTGAGTAGATGGATGATTGGATGGTAGGATATATTCTTCCTAACTTAGAGATTTCGGGGACGAAATCCTTTAAGGAGGGGAGAATGTAACAACCCGAATTTTTATAACATGTTAAAGTCATAAATCAAGGAAGAATTAAATTTTAAACTAAGAATCAAGGGAAACGGTTTATACCATTGCGTTCGTCTCGAAATTTTACACGAAAAAGAGTCCGAGTTTTCGAAAATCGGAGTTCGTATGACCAAGTTATGACCTCTAGAAGTTTCAGAAATTTTCAGAATCAAAGACAGCTGGAATTTCGAATTTGAAATTCGAATTCAAACCTCACAGCAGGCAGGGCAGGAAAACTCCCGCCCATAGGCCAGGTCGACTTGGGGGTCGACCATAGTGTCGATCTCCCCGGGCCAGGTCAACCATAGTTTCGACCTGGGGTGACCAGGTCGACTATAGTGTCGACCTGGGGGTCGACCTGCCTCCCGAACCTGTTTTCTGAGCCAGATGCATTCTGATGTATTTAGACCTGTTTCGTGACCAAATTCGTCTGCCTAACCCTATATAAGCAGCCCCCTAGCCTCATTCTCTCCACACCATTTCTTTCTGTTCTTATGCTGCTTCTAAGATAATTTAAATAATAAGATAAAAAGGAAGAAAAAGGACTGCTTCTTCTCCATCAAGACTACGCTTAGAGATTTGCAAATTGGGGGATTTCAATTAGAACACGATCAATCAAATAGAGATTCAACAATCAGATTCCGCTTTCTAATTCTCGATCCACGCACTGTAAGTTCAAGTTACTTTTAGATAAAAGCTGTAAACTTAATATCCATGTTGTAAATTAGAATTGGATCTATGTATGGTGATTGATTCGTATCTATTCTTGTTCATCTTGGATCTTGACTTTCGTGAATATTGCTTTGGACCTATTCATGTTGTAAATCAAACTCTCTTGTGTCTATAACCTTAACATGCCTATGACGTTGAAGCTATTGTTAATGGCCAAGGACTATGACTGTGAACATAAGACTACGCCTACGCCTATGACTGAGAACATAAGATTATGCCTATGACTGTGAACATAAGACTATGCCTATGCCTATGACGGAGAACATAAGACTATTGCCTATGACTATGACAAGGACAATAGTGGCTAATCACCTATGACTCTTGACTATGAGAATTATTACCTATGATTATGAACATAAGGCTATTATCTACGACCACGACTTTGAAACTATCACTGTTAATTGACTATGACTATTTTCCTAGAACTATTTTGGATAATTATCCATGACTAGAACTATTTTGGATAATTATCCATGACTATTGTGATTAATCGCTTATGGTTCATAATTATGAGATTTCTACCTATGGCCGTGACTATGACTACTTGGGTTAATTACATAGGACTATTATAGTTGATTGTTCATGCCCATAGTTGAATCCCATGTTGTACACCGAATTTGCAGTTGTTGGATCTCATACCTAGGGTGTGACTTGCTTAGTTTATTCGTTATTATGTACACCAAAAACCATTGACCCATTATCCTTGTATTTGGCCTGCTTTTGCATGCCTATTCCTTTATGTCAAGTTTTTATCAGGATTGTCGCCTTATTTTGCTAGATTTGAAAGCCCTGTTAATTTCTATATGCCAGTGATGTTGTAACCGATTATCTCAAGTTATATCATGCTAGTCTTGTAATCTCTTTTATCGCTTTATGCTTGTCCCTTCCGCCTATCATAGTTTTTATGTTATTCCCTTTATCTCTAGATTTAGATTTGCTTGTAATTTAGGTCGATTAACGTTTACATGCGATGGGAATACGATTTGGGTAGATTAGGCAAAACATGAATTGGTTATGAACATGAATTATGAACTTGATAATAGGCAAAACTTGAAAACATGAACATTGTTATAACTTGAATCTGGATGTGGACATGAAACTTGTCCTTGAAACTTGACACGAATTTAACATGAAACTTGAACATGGTCATGACACTTAGAATGAACTAGAAAATGGCCAACTCGAGGTTGGGTTGAGTTTGCAGTGTAAATTTGCCCGGAACCGCCCGGCAAATCCAGTGACCACAACAACAGGTCTAATGTGAGTGGTTGGAGTGCATTGATGAATTAATGCCACATGATAGGGTTAAGTCATGAATATGAAAGACAATACTTAACCAACTTGAGACATGATTGGTAGGGTTAGGTCATGAACTTGAACGACAACACCTAACCAACTTAACACGTGAATGGTAGGGCTAAGTCACGAACTTAAATGAGAACATTTAGCCAACTTGATATACTAGACTGATGGGTTAAGTCTCGAATTTAAATGACAAAACTTAACGTACTAGATGGAAACCCTAGTTATGCGGTCCGTTTCAGCAGTAACCCACTAGATGTATCATGGTACCCTGGAACTAGGCAGGGTGGGGCACGATTACTGGGCTGATTGTAAGCGACCAGAACCACGGCTGTGTGGGTGCACCAGTGAAGGTTCTAATGGAGTGCGGGCGTGCACACACTCCGGAGCAGAAAAAGCAGGCATTAGGCATCAGTAGGTTTATCTGTGCATTCTTGATTCGTGTCGGTGGTTGGCACCATAGGGCTTGATACACTCTATGGTGGACCTAGCATAGGTGACTACATTCGTGATTGGGCCATATGACACAGAAACACAACGAGCTAGAACTTGTAGGGAGCCGATCGATTAGTGGATCGTTCCGTTGGACCCAGTAATGGGTCATTCACGATTTTGGGCTGAGGGATTATTTCATGATTAATACTTGACATGGGTTGGGATACTAGTACAGATGGTGCTGAGAACCTTGAACATGCGATACTATACTTGACCTATACTTGATTCATCATGTTATCTTAATCTATCTTGTCCATCTTGACATCGTACTTATGTTTACTTTTAGTTTATACATGTCATGTTACCTTTACCTGTTTTTATGCTGAAAGTCACTTGGAATTACCAGTCTTTATGACTGACCCGATTTCTTTCGTTCCCCCCCCCCCAAGGTTCTCAGGGAGGAAACTCTAGCACTTAGCTGGGATTCTACTTGCTTTCTGTCAGCTCATGTACGGTTTGGTCTTGAGCTATGCTATGGCTGCACGTCTGCTATTTTTGGGGAATAATTTACTTTTGTTATTTTAAGTTTATGCTTCTTTATCTAGAACTTGATGTAATGGAATAATGGCAACTTGTACTTTGAATACATGAGGTTTTATATCTTTTCTTGAAAGTAATAAGATTTGATTTTTAACTACTACCGCTACTTTATTTATGTTCTGTCTTGTGATATCTCTATGTACGTTTACCTAGATAATGCTCCACCAAAACTAGTGCATTCCCTTTGTGAGTGACCCTAGCGGAGGTGGGGTGTTACAATCTACAAGAGACGGTACAAACAGAGCATCCAAACAATCAAACATCCATGACTGACTCTGGCTATCACTGCCAATCCTACTTTGAAACCATCGTTAATCGTATGATGGCCAACCTTGCCACATGTCAAGGGCTAATGGTAACCCCGGTTCTAGCATAAACTCCATATGCCTTTCAACGATACGTATGTATGTCCAATGTAACACCCCTTATTTTCTGTGAACATTAAAGTAATGAATTAAAGAATACTTAATTTTAAAAGTGGGAATTAAGTAAAATGGGTTAAGCCATTGTATTCGTCTTGGAATTCTGCTTGAGATAGAGTCCGAGTTTGCGTGAATCGGACTCCGTATGAAGGAGTTATGGAGTTCAGAAGATTTCAAGTTTAAGCGGAAAATAAATATAACTAATAATTAAAATCAGAAACCAGTTCAAATTTCAAAATTCGGTCGGAGCAGGCTGAGCGGGAAATTTCCCGCTCAAGGGTGTCGACCCTCAGGAGGAGTTGACATAGGTTGTAACAACCCGTATTTTTAGTAACATGTTATACTGTAAATCAAGGCAGAATTAAATTCTAAAATATGAATCAAGGGAAATGGGCTGTGCCATTGCGTTCGTCTCGGAAAAATACACGAAATAGAGTCCGAGTTTTCGAAAAACGGAGTCCGTATGACCAAATTATGGCCCAATGAAGTTTTCAGAAAATTCCAAGCCCGAAAACTGTTCAAATTCGAATTCAGATTCGAATTGCAACCAAGGCAGAAAGGGGGGGAATTTTTCCCGCCCCAGGCAGGGTCGACACAGGGGTTGACACCAGTGTAGACCCCTCCAATGGGTCGACACCCATGTCGACTCAGGGGTCGAACCCCCCGGTCGAACCATTTTTTCTGGTGCACCATTTGTGACATGCTGAGTCTTGTTCCAGAAGTTTCTGACGGGATTTGACGGACCTGATGTGTTTTAGGGTTAATCCTATGGTCTAAATTAACCTAATCATCTATAAAAAGACCCCTAGACCTAGCCTAAACCCTCATTAATCATTCCTACAACTAAATGCTGCCCAAATGTTTAATCATGGCCTCCACCCTCTTGTCATAGCCTCCATCTTCATTCATATGAGAGTTCCTAAGCTTGTTTGAGAGTTTCTAAGCTTGATTTAAGGCCAAAGTTCAATCTTTCTTCATCAAAGCAAGGATCTTTTGCTTTTTTCTCAAGGGTTTTCATTGGAGCTTATCATTTGGGAGTGTTTAGAGTTGCTAGTGGCTTCGTCTCAATCTTATTATATATTAATTATAGTCTTCATAGCATTGTAAGCCCTATACTACTCTTAGATTCTAACTATGAAGTTAAATATGACATGTTGCAAGTTTGAGTTTGGGCCTAAGTATGATTTTTGCTTTGATCCTATCATGTTATGCATAGATTTACCCTATGCAAGTTTGTAAAGCTATCACCTTGACTATGTGCATAGAAAGCTATGACCTTTGATTTGGAATATTGCATTATGCAACATGAGAACTCTCATAACCTTCATGATAACTTGCATATAATGTTATATGCGAACTTCTAGTCATCAACCTATGTCATTTATGATCATGTTTCACCTATTTGCTTAAGTTGATATTATGCATGTTTTGAGGCCCATGATGTGATATGCAAGCTTATGAACATATTTATGCCTCATATGCCACCATGTTTAACTTGTGGCCAACCTTATTACCTTATGCCCCTTTTGTCATGCTTTTGCCAAGTTCCCTCTTTTGATCTATGTTATGTTATGCGAAACGTACATGCGATGGGAATACGTTGGGTTTGGGTAATATTAATGACATGAAAACATGGTTTTAAAATATGACATGAACATTGACTTGTGATTATGTTTGTAAACATAATGATGGACATGACACTTAGAAAATATGAGTGGCCAACTCGAGGTTGGGTTGAGTTTGTAGCATAAATCTACCCGGAACCGACCGACTTAACTAGTGGATACAAACAATAGGACCCAATGTGAGTAGTTGGTCATGTTGTGCTTAAACCCGAGGTTAGACTAGGTTGTGGTGTAAAACTACCCGGACCCGCCCGGCTTAACTAGTAACCACAACAAGGTCTAATGTGAGAGGTTGGGTGCATTAAATTAATTAATGCCACATGATAGGGTTAAGTCATGGACTACTTGAATATACTTAACCAATTGAACATGATGGATTGGTAGGGTCAAGTCATGGACTGCTTGAATACACTTAACCAATTAAACCCGATGTATTGATAGGGTTAAGTCATGAACTGCTTGAATACACTTAACCAACTCAATACATGGTTAGGATAGGGTTAACCACACTTAACCCACTTGAAACCCTAGTTACGTGGTCCTTTTCAGCAGTAACCAACTTTGAAGTATCATGGGTACCCTGGACTAGGCTAGGGTGGGGCACGATTACTGGACTGATTGTAAGAGGCCAAAAAGAGACGACTGAAGGGTGCACCGGTTGTTCAGGCGGACCATGGTCGTGCACATTAAGTCCGAAGTTGAACATGGGCACCAGTAGGTTTAGACTGTGCGTGCTTGAATTGTGTCTGTGGTTTACACCTTAGGGCTGGATACACCCTGGGGTGGACCTAGCACAGTTAACTACATTCCACGATTAAGCCGTATGACACCGATACACGACGAGTTAGGCTTATAGGGAGCCGATCGACTAGACCGAGTAGTTGGACCTCGATTTAGGTCTTCTCATGATGTGGGCCAGCTTTGGGCCAAGGGATCATTTCTTGATTATACTTGACATGGATTGGAATACTAGTACACACCTGGTGCAACTTAACCTTGTATATGCGATGCCACACTTGATCTATCTTGTTAACTTTTCACCATGCCAGTTATCACCCTATATCTCATCCCTGTTTACATGTTCAGTTAACTTTACTAGTTGTTATACTAGTAGTAGATAGGACTTACCAGTCTTTTTGACTGACCCGTTTTCTTTCGCCTCTTTTCTTCCGTTTCCCCCCTCAGGTTTACAGGGTGGAAACACTGGTACTTAGCTTGGATCTTTAGCTGCTTTTCTGGATAGCTCATGTACGGTTTGGACTTGAGCACGCTATGGCTTTATTCTACTTTGGGGATAGTTACTTTATGATTTTCTTTCCAGTTTTCAGTTGATGTTTCTAGACTATGTTTTGTGGAAAATAATGACCAAGTACTTTGATGTAACTTGACTATGGTTTTGAAATGCTAGTTTTATCCGCTGCTTTATTTACTTTGTTTTTACTTCTATGTTATGTCTTGTGATATCTGCATGCATGTTTACCTCGTTTAACGCCCCTCCAAAGCTAGTGTCCTTGCAAGAGTGGCACTGGCGGAGGTGGGGTGTTACATAGGTGTCGACCCCCCTATAGGGGTGTCGACATAGGTGTTGACCCCCCTATAGGGAGTCGACCCCTTTTTGGTCCAGATTACAGTGATGATTTCATAGTCATTAGGGCATATGTGGCGATTTCTGGTTGGCTCTCTTTGATCTGAATGGCCCTGATTACTCCTAGGTTGATCTAATGGATCATATTAATATAAACTTCTATATAATCACCCCAAACCTCAACCCTAGACCTCATAACCCTAATCTATGAAGCCGTCATGCCGTCCATCTCCAAACTAGCATAGCCTCCATTCTTCTCCAAACTAGAAATCAAGTTAAAAAGCTCCAAACCAAATCCAAACTAGAGAATCAAACGTCTACATCAAAGGATAAGCTTTTCAAATTCAGAATTCAGATCCCAGAATACAAGATCCGTCCTTTTTATGTAAGTTCAGTTATCATTCAGGTGGGAACACCTAATAGAAATCATGACTGTAATAATCGGATATAGAACTGTGCCTAATTCTGATTCATGCTTATCCTTTTGTCAAAACTAAATTACCTATGCCTATGAGACTAGTGTGATTGATATAATGAAAACTATCATGCCTATGAGACTGTTGTGATTGGCATAATGGAACCTACCATGCCTATGAGTCTGTTGTGATTTATATGATGAAACCTATCATGTTATACATCCTATGCCTATGAGACTATTGGGACTGATATAATTGAACCTATCATGTTGTATTAAATTTGTGGTTCTTTTATGTATGCAAGTTACATGCTAAGTTATGTTCATACATGTCTATATGTTTAGATCCAAGCTAGTAACCATGTTTAAGATCTATATAAGTTCATGTTTATACAATTAGATCTATGCTAGTTCGCATGTTAATTGGATCTAATTTAAAGGCAAGATCAAGTTTATAAGCTTAATTAAGTTTATGTCGTTCTATGCCAAATTTATATTACACATGTTGATCTATATTGTTTTATGCCTGTTGAAATGTTACATGTCCCTTTCTTTTCCCTTTTGTTTATGAATTAAGCGAATTTGCGAGCCTAACGTTCTATGTGAATTATGCGAATGAATAACAGGGGAGACGTTGGGGAAAATATTAAATTACATGCTATTGGCATAGATTGGCTCATAATCATGTAAATGATTAGTAGCATGAAATGGTATAATTTGTATGCCTAAGAACTATGGACATAATTTAGAGGGTAAATTGGACATGACTTGAATTGACAACACTTGTGGATAATTTACATATAAACATGAATGGTAAATATGTAAATTAATTAAAAGATGAATATGCCTAGCCCGAGGTCAGATTGAGTTGCGGTGTAAGACTGCCCGGAACCGCCCGGCACATCCAGCAACCGCAACAACATATCTAATGTGAGAGGTTAGCGCATCATGACCAAGAAAAACACGAGGTTAGAATGAGTTTGCGGTAGAAGTCTGCCCGGAACTGCCCGGCACATCCAGCAACCGCAAACAATAGTTCTAATGTGAGAGGTTGGTGCATTAATAAATCAATTAATGCTAATGAACTAGACAAGCTAAGAATGGCAGGGTTAAGTTAACTAAGGCAACACTTAACAAATACAACATGTTAGTTAAATAGATGGATGGGGTTAGGTCAAATTGGGAACACTTAACCATTATAACATGTTGATTAGGAAACCCTAGTGATGGGGACCCATTTCAGCAGTAACCCACATAGATGTATCACGGTACCCTGAACTAGGCAGGGTGGGGCATGATTACTGGGCTGATTATAAGCGGTTAAAATAGTGGTGGGCAGCAGTGTAGGTTCCGGCGGAGTATGGGCGTGCACGCACTCCGGAGTGGAAAAAGCAGGCACTAGGCATCAGTAGTATACACTGTGCATCTTGAATTTGTGTCGGGTTGCCACCATAGGAATTGATACACCCCATGGTGGGACCAGCATAGGTATCTCCAATCAAGCGGGGCCGAATGACATAAGTAATAGATTCATGCGAGTAGGAGCCGATCGAGAAAAGGGATCACTTTGTTATGAACACATGATGGTAGTTGAAACATTCGTTAGTAGGTGCATAGAAATGTAAATGAGTGCGATAGTATATTCAGTTTATCTTGCCTTATCTTATGTTATCTTATTGCTAGGGTATTGTCCTATGTTCAGTTTATTCATGTCAAGATCCTTTTACTTGTTTACATGCTGAATAATCACTGGACTTACCAGGCTTATGTCTGACCCGTTTTCTTTCGCTTTCTTTTCTTCCGTTCCTCCCCCTAGGTCCACAGGGAGGGAATATTTCAGCTAAGTGCAGACCTTTTTCCAGCTTGAAGAGAGTAGATGTATTGCTTGGATTCTCTATTCTTGGGCTAAGGCTACACTTATTGGGGATGTAACGACCCAGTTTTTGTCGAATTTGGTCATCGCCATAAATTCAATGACGACTAACCAAACATCGAAAAATACCGGAAAGTTAATGAAAGAAATTAGAGGGTGAGAATAGATAAGATAGAAACTTAGAATAGAAGAAGAAGAAGAAGAACATCAGAGTGACACAAACCTCACAGCGGAACGAAACAACATATAATAGATAACATATCTTTGAAATATAAATCTGTACTTGAATATACATATCATTTCAAAGTACAGCACTTACAACACAGCGGAAATAAACAATAGCTATATGATCCTGAAGCCTCCTGGTCCAAGCTCTCCAAGTATATCTGTAAAATCCTGACTACTTAACTGCCCGTATAAAATTGGGCACCCAAGAGTCTAGGGAAAACAAAATAAAATAAACTCTGGGTCAGTCTTGGGACTGGTGTGAGTAAAACAGTTTAAAACAGTTTGAACAAGTATGACATCTCATAAGACCACGCCGTATAACAGAACGGGTTTTTCCCTTATGAGAATCCAAAATATCTTTATATCAAAAACCTTTTGATATTATAATAATGTCTATCAAACACAATATAATAATAATCTAGCAGAAACGCTTTCATCTCACATTCTACATATATAGTAACAATCAAAACAGCAAGCACGTATTGGGTAATGGATTTCCAACTATGACAAGGTATGGAACCACCTATCGCTAGTGTACCTCTAGAGAGGAATACACTGGGTTCAACAAGAACATATTGCAACCCAACCACACATGACCGACCACTCATTTCGCTTGAGTGTATCGAATGTATATCATCAACGGTTGGGATCAGCAACCGTTTCCCGAATGGGACAGCATCGACAATAGAAATTTAGAAGTAAATGAAACTCCAGATCAGGTGATTATACACCCTAATAGGTGCGACCTACATGGCCATGCTGCCTGCCCGACTTTTGTCATTTCCTGGTTGTGAGGCTAGAGGCCACGCTTATCTTTGACAGATCACACGTTTACTCACTTTGAATGTCACATCGTCATACCCGCCAAATCACAAATTGATTTCCCAAAAAATACCACGGGAATATAGCTAAGAGAAATGAATTCCTCCGCCACCAAACGTAAATACGTTTGAAGAGATCAACTTACGCGATCTATTAAATAAACTCTGTCAGACATTCTTCCATACAGGTCGTCCTGGGACTGGACAAACCGAAGGCACTATTCAGTACAACCATCTTAGGCAATCTTTACCTAAGATTTATACAACAACCCTTGCACTTCACTCCGTCTTCAATTATCTTTGGCATATATGATTCGCAACACTTATGCCAATACGGAGTGGTTCTTCGGATAATAATCCAACCGATCTCTCCATATTAACACGTTAAAATGGTCGAAAACTTCGATAGTCGGTAAGTTAACTATCTAAGAAAAACACGTGTGCAAACAACGATATTATTTCCAGATGGAAATTATATCGATCAATCATCATTTAACATTTATCTCTTTATTTCATCAATTTACTTATCACTTGTTTCCATATATTCTAAATTCTTATCTTCTATAACCAGAAAACATTTCTGATTCTTATTTGGAAAACATTTCCAAAACTCCTTCGCTGGATTTAAACTGATGTTTTAAATCAAACATTGCCATGCCAACTCAAACCATTTACTAAATTCACTTAACCATCATTCACTATCAAACCTTACCATTCCTTAGTTAAGAAGGAAGTCAATCAAGTTGGGGTATAATTGCCTCTCAAACCTTAACTGAACAACGTTTTAACTTCGGAATAGACAAAGTTTATCTCTTAAACCTTTAACAAACTTCCTTACGTAACTCTCTTTCGAAAAATCTCTATTTGATAACTCCTCCCTTCGAATAACTATATTCGATAATCTCTCTTACGAATAACTAGATTGGAAAACGTTTCTTCGAATAAACTATATTCGATTAACTCCTTTAATTCTATTCGAATAAACTATATTCGATTAAATTCTTTAATTCTATTCGAATAAACTATATTCGATTAACTTCTTTAATTCTATTCGAATAAACTATATTCGATTAACTCCTTTAGAATAACTAGATTCGATAACTCCTTTCGAATAACTAGATTCGATAACTCCTTTCGAATAACTAGATTCGATAACTCCTCTCGAATAAATTATATTCGATTACTCTTCTTCGAATAAATTATATTCGATTACTCTTCTCGAATAAACTATATTCGATAACTCTTCTCGATTAATCTAACTCTAACTGGTTAACTCTAACTCTCCATGGTTAACTCTAACTCTAACTAGTCAACTCTAACTGGTTAACTCTAACTAATTAACTCTAACTGGCCAACCCTAACTGATCAACTCTAACTGATTTACTCTGACTGGTCAACCCTAACTGATTAACTCTGACTGGTCAACCCTAACTGATTAACTCTGACTGGTCAACCCTAACTGATTAACTTTGACTGGTCAACCCTAACTGATTAACTCTGACTGGTCAACCCTAACTGATTAACTCTGACTGGTCAACCCTAACTGGTTAACTCTAATTGATTAACTCTAACTCGATTTAACTCTAGTCGATTAACTCTAACTGATTAAATCTAATCATTTACTCTATTCGAATAATTGATATTCGATTTAACTCTATTCGAATAACTATATTCGATTAACTCATTTCGATTAACTCTTTCGATTTATTCTATCGATTTATTCTTTTGAATTAACTCCTTTGATTAATTCCTTTTCTGTTTGTTTATACAAATAATTCCTTTTCTATTTGTTTACTTAACAAATAACTATTCCCTTTCAATTCTATTTATTTAACAAATAAATATTCCCGCTTAATTTTATTTATTTAACCAATAAATATTTCTTTTATCTTTTCTATTTATTTCCCAAATGAATATTCCTTTTATCCTTCTATTTATTTTCTAAATAAATATTTCCTTTATACTTCTATTTGTAAATGTTTTACAAATATTTCCTTTATATTTGTTTTCACAAATAATTTCCTTTATAATTGTTTTCACAAATAATTTCCTTTATATTGGTTTTCACAAATAATTTTCTTTATAATTGTTTTACAAATATTTTCCTTTATATTTGTTTTCACAAATAATTTCCTTTATATTTGTTTTCACAAATATTTTCCTTTCAATTCTATTTGTAAGTGTTTTTACAAATATTCCCTTTCCAATTCTATTTGTAAATGGTTTACAAATATTTCCTTTTTATATTTATTCTATTTATTTTCTAAACAAATAACCCTTTTATTCTTCTATTTATTTCTTAAATAAATATTCCATTTTACTTCTATTTATTTAACAAATAAATAATTCTTTTCAATTCTATTTGTTTGACAAATAAATATTCCTTTTCTATTTGTTTTCATAAATTATTTCCAATTCAATTATATTTGTTTCCACAGATATTTCCAATTCTATTATATTTGTTTCCACAAATATTTCCAATTCTATTATATTTGTTTTCACAAATATAATTTATATTTCAATATACACTTTGAAAAATCCCTTTGTATATTCCAGTATTTCTTATGGCGTTTCAAATACCATATATCACTGCTCAGTATCACCCAAACACGCACAATCAACAACAGATTGTATATCACATCATATATCACAATATATATGAAAAAAACAGTAAAATAAATATTGAGGAATCCAATTGGATTCCTCTAACCTGTTTCCCTGCATCACATATGTTAAACAATATAATTAATATAGATTTCATTTCAATATGAAATATTCTACTAGACAGAATCAATATTGATTAACGATATATATATATATATATCATTATCTATAATTTCAACCAATACATAAGCAATTCAACCAAATAGTTAACACACATCAATCAACAGATAATTATCAGTTCTAAGAATACGTTATCAAAATATAACTATTTAGAGTTGGTGAGTTATACTCACATTGGACGATCATCGTTAATAACGATAACCATCGCTTGATTCAGACGGACAATTTATTTTTCTATAAATTGTAACTAGCTCAGATTCACTTCCAGTTAGTTCCAGTGTGTAGCTCTCGTCCATACGGTCCCAACGAATCCGACCATTCGTGATTCTGATATCGTACGATCAAGTTATCGATTTTACAAGTTAATACACTATAATTAAATAAAAACTTAAGTTTTAAAGTGTTACTGGGCTCACTATTGAAATAAGGCCCATCACCATACTTAGATACCGGGCCCGTTTACCCTCCCTTCTTCCCCAATTTTACCGATCGCTCCAGTAACTAATCCACTCCATTTCCGGTGCTTTCTCCCCAAATCTCTCCTCCAACGCTCGACAAAAAATCACAGAGAAAATTCCATTCGATTCCTCTTCAACTCCTCCGCATTCCTGTACCATTTCGATGATACTCGATCTCCCTTTCACTGCCCGTGTCTCAGCGATTTCTCCACGCGAAGGCAGTAATGACATCGACACTTTTGGGTACGGAAATCACCACAAATTGGCGAGCGAAATCCATTTGATCCTACAAACCCAAAACCGACAGTAAAAATTTGGATTGATGCCTCAATCTTACCAAAGCTCGAGCCCTAACCACAAGAGACGTGAGCTATGTAAATTTCAGCGAACCAAACTATCTTCGAATCTCACAAAAGTCATACGAGATTGAAGAGCATCCTCCATGCAACTCAAAAATCATGGTTTCATGAATTTACGATTTTTATACACTTTGTTTTTGATTTTTCCAACCCTCATTTTCCAACAGAAAATGAAGAAAAGTGGCAGCTTGGGAGAACTCTTTTATAAAGGGGACATAATTTATTGTGTGGCTGAAGAAGGTAGTAGGTGGCCTTGTTTATGTTCACATGTTTTAGTTTTATATTTATTTTCTACTCGTTCTTGCCTTCTAAAAATTCGTGTGATCACACACAATACCTAAAAATCACGAAACTGGACATGCAGCTACTGTTCGACATTACGGTCCCAACGAAACTATTTTCATCGAATTTCGACTCCGTTTGCTCACACAGCGTAATTTTAACCATCGAAATATCGAATGTTTTTCACTTTAAAAATCGATACGGCCACATACTGACTTCAATAATCACGGAAATTGAAATCTAACAATAAATTAACATTGCAGATCCAACAAAATTAGTTTCGTCAAATTCTGAGGTCGTTTGCAAAACTGGCTATTTTGAAAGCTCTAAATAACCCTTTTAAATATATAAATATATTTATAAATAATTAAATTGAATATTTAAAAATAAATATTATTGTATATATTCATAGTGGAATACCATACAGCTCCAATATATTTCTAACTGAATTTACAGCTCGATATTTCAAAGTTCCTAGTTATATCGATATTCGATTTATATTAAATTCCTAAATAAATGATATAAATTATAAAGGAATTCCACAACGACTTTTCTAAAATTTGATTTGGACATAAATCAAAATCTACACGACGAAATCTCGACTATTCTCTTCCACTAGAAAAATATACTTCACCAGCTCCTAACGTTTCTTGTTTCACAGAAATCCGGCTTAAAACGAATCGTATACATTCAGTTGAAGTTCAAATCGCGAACTACCGCGCCATTTCGAGCTCGATTTTAATTATAATATAATTATACATTCAAATTTCGTTTAAATAATATATTTGTTATCATAATTCAACTCTAAACTGAATTATATACTTTGAGTTGTCCAGTTCACACAATATTGTGAATTCCACTAATTCTGATTATTTCTGAATTAAATATATTATTTAATTATTATTTTAATCAAATATTCAATATTATTTAATTAAACAAACCTTTAAATTACCCAACCATTATTTTAAATAATTAAATTAATTAATTATTCGATCGAAAAATATGGGTCGTTACATTCTTCCCAACTTAAAATAATTTCGTCCTCGAAATTGCTAAGGTAGAAAAAAAACCCTATTAACTGGTTAGAACTTATTCGTTCATTTCTTAACTTCAGTTTCAACTAAACCAATTTAATTTCAATTAAATTATTAATTTATTATGATTTACAAAAAATTTCAAAAATCCTGAATATTTTTTAACACCTTAACCTTTCGAAAAATTTCGCCATAACCTCTTTTGTACGGCTCAATCGGTACAACCACAACTCGCCTCTCAGGGCCATCTTTAACCCAAAAGAAAATCAAACAGCCAAGCGGCTTTCCAATCAGGCTCATAAATCACCAAACCCATATGAAATATAAACTTGTACCTTTTTGTCGGGTATATGATTATATCTTTTCCATCTGTTGCCAATTCAGCATATATCAATATCATCCCAATCAAACTCTTATCAATTTATCCTCAACCCAACCATTCGCTTATCCAAGCCAAATTCAATTTCAAATCAAAGTTCTATTCCCGATTTTCAAATTCTTAACTCATCGAACCTATGCCATTTTAGATTCTATCTCACAAATTCAAAATCTGATTCTACTTGATATATCGTATTCAATTCAATTTCCAGTTAATTGGTTTCAACTCAGTTCCAGCTTGGTTTCACAAATTTCTATTTAAATTTGTTTTTAATTCAAACCGTATCTTCCTGGGAGTTTTAAATAGCTTTGCTTTTCTAAAACCAAATATTCCTTTTTGGATTTCAAACAACTTGTTTCTCTCAAAACAATTCAAAAACAAAATCTTTTCGGTAGTAATCCGTCACTTACAACTCGAAATTGAACACCGATGATGTCATGATCATCACCCGAATCTATTTCCAGCTTTCGAAGTGAGTTCAATACTATATCGCTTTTCAAAACCATTTCTAACATTTCCACTTTGAAATTTATTTCAAATATCCTTCCAATTTTTGTAAAACAATTTAAAATCTCCCAGGATTTTAAAATTCTCATATACTTAATTTAACTCCATTTGTAAACACTTTTCCAACTTTCCAGGGCTTTAATTCCAATTTTGATTTAATATTCAGATTTAATTCACTTCGTAATACTTATACGAATCTTGATTGGTTATTTACATAACTGTTTCACTTTTATAATCTTACTCGATTATAATAACAACCAACACATCCAATATACTAATATTTCAAATATTAATAATTCCTTTATATCAAAATATAATATGGGCAAAATTATTCCATTTACCCTCTTTTCAAAACATACCGTGTCGGTTCATCGTATTCGAGTGTTTAGATACCCCTATCGATACAATGGACCAAATTGATCGACCAGAATTCACAAACAACTCAACCAATAAATCTTCACAATATAAAATCATTTTAATATTGAATAACAAATATGCGCTCATATATATATACACTCAAACTCAATCTAGGGTATTACTAACCCCATCTCTACCGAGTCACGCCACAGAGCCAAGGTAATTCACTTAACCTTAAGCTCTGATACCAACTGTAACAACCCGGTTTTTGTCGACTTTGGTCATCGCCATAAACTCAATGACGACTATTCAAACATCGAAAAATACCTGAAAGTTAATGAAAGAAATTAGAGGGTGAGAATAGATAAGAAAGAAACTTAGAATAGAAGAAGAAGAAGAACAACATCAGAGTGACACGAACCTCACTATGGAACAAAACAACATATAATAGATAACATATCTTTGAAATATAAATCTATACTTGAATATACATATCATTTCAAAGTACAACACTTACAACACAGCGGAAATAAACAATAGCTATATGATTTTGAAGCCTCCTGCTCCAATCTCTCCAAGTATATCTGTAAAATCCTGATTACTTGACTGCCCGTATAAAATTGGGCACCCAAGAGTTTAGGGAAAACAAAACAAAATAAACTCTGGGTCAGTCATGGGACTGGTGTGAGTAAAACAGTTTGAACAAGTACGACATCTCATAAGACCACGCCGTATAACGGAACGGGTTTTTCCCTCATGAGAATCCAAAATATCTTTATATCAAAAACCTTTTGATATTATAATAATGTCTATCAACCACAATATAATAATCATCTAGCAGAAAGGCTTTCATCTCACGTTCTACATATATAGTAACAATCAAAACCGCAAGCACGTATTGGGTAATGGATTTCCAACTATGAAAAGGTATGGAACCACCTTTCGCTAGTGTACCTCTAGAGAGGAATACACTGGGTTCAACAAGAACATCTTGCAACCCGGCCACACATGACCGACCACTCATTTCGCTTGAGTGTATCGAATGTATATCACCAACGGTTGGGATCAGGCAACCGTTTCCCGAATGGGACAGCATCGACAATAGATTTTTAGAAGTAAATGAAACTCTAGATCAGGTGATTATACACCCTAATAGGTGCGACCTACATAGCCATGCTGCCTGCCCGACTTTTGTCATTTCCCGGTTGTGAGGCTAGAGGCCACGCTTATCTCTGATAGATCACACGTTTATTCACTTTGAATGTCACATCGTCATACCCGCCAAATCACAAATTGATTTCCCAAAAAATACCACGGGCATACAGCTAAGAGAAACAGATTCCTCCACCACCAAACATAAATACGTTTGAAGAGGTCAACTTACACGATCTATTAAATATACTCTGTTAGACATTCTTCCATACAGGTCGTCCTGGGACTGGACAAACCGAAGACACTATTCAGTACAACCATCTTAGGCAATCTTAACCTAAGATTTATACAACAACCCATGCACTTTACTCCGTCTTCAATTATCTTTGGCATATATGATTCGCAACGCTTATGCCAATACGAAGTGGTTCTTCGGATAATAATCCAACCGGTCTCTCCATATTAACAACGTTAAAATGGTCGAAAACTTCGATAATCGGTGAGTTAACTATCTAAGAAAAACACGTGTGCAAACAACGATATTATTTCCAGATGGAAATTATATCGATCAATCATCATTTAACATTTATCTCTTTATTTCATCAATTTACTTATCTCCTGTTTCCATATATTCTAAATTCTTGTCTTCTATTATTAGAAAACATTTCTGATTCTTATTTGGAAAACATTTCCAAAACTCCTTCGCTGGATTTAAACTGATGTTTTAAATCAAACATCGCCATGTCAACTCAAACCATTTACTAAATTCACTTTACCATCATTCACTATCAAACCTTACCATTCCTTAGTTAAGAAGGAAGTCAATCAAGTTGGGGTATATTTACCTCGCAGACCTTAATTGAACAATGTTTTAACTTCGAAATAGACAAAGTTTATCTTTTAAACCTTTAACAAACTTCCTTACGTAACTCTCTTTCGAAAAATCTCTATTTGATAACTCCTCCCTTCGAATAACTATATTCGATAATCTCTCTTACGAATAACTAGATTGGAAAACCTTTCTTCGAATAAACTATATTCGATTAACTCCTTTAATTCTATTCGAATAAACTATATTCGATTAACTTCTTTAATTCTATTCGAATAAACTATATTCGATTAACTCCTTTCGAATAACTAGATTCGATAACTCCTTTCGAATAACTAGATTTGATAACTCCTTTCAAATAAATTATATTCGTTTACTCTTCTTCGAATAATTTATATTCGATTACTCTTCTCGAATAAACTATATTCGATAACTCTTCTCGATTAATCTAACTCTAACTGTTAACTCTAACTCTCCCTAGTTAACTCTAACTCTTACTGGTTAACTCTAACTCTAACTGGTTAACTCTAACTAATTAACTCTAACTGGTCAACCCTAACTGATCAACTCTAACTGATTTACTCTAACTGGTCAACCCTAACTGATTAACTCTGACTGGTCAACCCTAACTGATTAATTCTGACTGGTCAACCCTAACTAATTAACTCTGACTGGTCAACCATAACTGATTAACTCTGGCTGGTCAAACCTAACTGATTAACTCTGGCTGGTCAACCCTAACTGGTTAACTCTAATTGATTAACTCTGACTGGTCAACCCTAACTGATTAACTCTGGCTGGTCAACCCTAACTGATTAACTCTGACTGGTCAACCCTAACTGGTTAACTCTAATTGATTAACTCATTTAACTCTAGTCGATTAACTCTAATTGATTAACTCATTTTGATTAACTCTTTCGATTTATTCTTTCGATTTATTCTTTTGAATTAACTCCTTTGATTAATTCCTTTTTTGTTTGTTTATACAAATAATTCCTTTTCTACTTGTTTACTTAACAAATAACTATTCCCTTTCAATTCTATTTATTTAACAAATAAATATTCCCTTTCAATTTTATTTATTTAACCAATAAATATTTCTTTTATCTTTTCTATTTATTTCCCAAATGAATATTCCTTTTATCCTTCTATTTATTTTCAAAATAAATATTTCCTTTATACTTCTATTTGTAAATGTTTTACAAATATTTCCTTTATATTTGTTTTCACAAATAATTTCCTTTATAATTGTTTTCACAAATAATTTCTTTTATATTTGTTTTCACAAATAATTTCCTTTATAATTGTTTTACAAATATTTTCCTTTATATTTGTTTTCACAAATAATTTCCTTTATATTTGTTTTCACCAATAATTTTCTTTATATTTGATTTCACAATTATTTTCCTTTCAATTCTTTTTGTAAGTGTTTTTACAAATATTCCCTTTCCAATTCTATTTGTATATGGTTTACAAATATTTCCTTTTTATATTTATTCTATTTGTTTTCTAAATAAATAACCCTTTTATACTTCTATTTATTTCTTAAATAAATATTCCATTTTACTTCTATTTATTTAACAAATAAATAATTCTTTTCAATTCTATTTGTTTGATAAATAAATATTCCTTTTCTATTTGTTTTCATAAATTATTTCCAATTCAATAATATTTGTTTCCACAGATATTTCCAATTCTATTATATTTGTTTCCACAAATATTTCCAATTCTATTATATTTGTTTTCACAAATATAATTTATATTTCAATATACACTTTGAAAAATCCCTTGGTATATTCCAATATTCCTTATGGCATTTCAAATACCATATATCACTGCTCAGTATCACCCAAACACATACAATCAACAACAGATTGTATATCACATCATATATCACAATATATATGAAAAAAAAACAGTAAAATAAATGTTGAGGAATCCAGTTGGATTCTTCCAACCTGTTTCCCTACATCACAGATGTTAAACAATATAATTAATATCGATTTCATTTCAATATGAAATATTCTACTGGACAGAATCAATATTTGATTAACGATATATATATATATATATATATATATATATATATATAGTTATCTATAATTTCAACCAATACATAAGCAATTCAACCAAACAGTTAACACACATCAATCAACAGATAATTATCAGCTCTAAGAATACGTTATCAAAATATAACTGTTTAGAGTTGGTGAGTTTTACTCACATTGGACGATCATCGTTAATAATGATAACCATCGCTTGATTCAGACGGACAATTTATTTTGCTATAAATTGTAACTAGCTCAGATTCACTTCCAGTCAGTTCCAGTGTGTAGCTCTCGTCCATACGGTCCCAACGAATCCGACCATTCGTGATTCTGATATCGTACGATCAAATTATCAATTTTACAAGTTAATACACTATAATTAAATAAAAACTTAAGTTTTAAAGTGTTATTGGGCTCACTATTGAAATAAGGCCCATCACCGTACTTAGATACCGGGCCCGTTTACCCTCCCTTCTTCCCCAATTATACCGATCGCTCCAATAACTAATCCACTCCATTTCCAGTGCTTTCTCCCCAAATCTCTCCTCCAACGCTCGACAAAAAATCACAGAGAAAATTCCATTCGATTCCTCTTCAACTCCTCCGCACTCCTGTACCATTTCGTCGATACTCGATCTCCCTTTCACTGCCCGTGTCTCAACGATTTCTCCATGCGACAACAGTAATGACATCGACACTTTTGGGTATGGAAATCACCACAAATTGGCGAGCGAAATCCATTTGATCCTACAAACCCAAAACCGACAGTAAAAGTTTGGATTGATGCCTCAATCTTACCAAAGCTCGAGCCCTAACCATAAGAGATGTGAGCAGTGTAAATTTCAGCAAACCAAACTATCTTCGAATCCCACAAAATTCATACGAGATTGAAGAGCATCCTCCCAACAACTCAAAAATCATGGTTTCATGAATTTACGATTTTTATACACTTTGTTTTTGATTTTTCCAACCCTCGTTTGCCAACAGAAAATGAAGAAAAGTGGCGGCTTGGGAGAACTCTTTTATAAGGGGGACGGATTTTATTGTGTGTCTGAAGAAGGTAGTAGATGGCCTTGTTTATGTTCACATGTTTTAGTTTTATATTTATTTTGTACTCGTTCTTGCCTTCTAAAAATTCGTGTGATCACACACGATACCTAAAAATCATGACACTGGACATGCAACTACAGTTCGACATTACGGTCCCAACGAAACTACTTCCGTCGAATTTCGACTCCATTTGCTCACACAACGTATTTTTAACCATCGAAATATCGAATGTTTTTCACTTTAAAAATCGGTACGGCCACATACTGACTTAAAAAATCACGGAAATTGAAATCTAACAATAATTTAACATTGCAGATCCAACAAAATTAGTTTCGTCGAATTCTGAGGTCGTTTGCAAAACTGGTTATTTTTAAAGCTCTAAATAACCCTTTTAAATATATAAATATATAATTAAATTAAATATTTAAAAATAAATATTATCGTATATATTCACAGTGGAATACCATACAACTCCAATATATTTCTAACTGAATTTACAGCTCGATATTTCAAAGTTCCCAGTTATATCGATATTTGATTTATATTAATTTCCTGAATAAATCGATATAAATTATAAAGGAATTCCACAGCGACTTTTCTAAAATTTGATTTGGACATAAATAAAAATCTACACGACAAAATCTCGACTTTTCTCTTCTACTAGAAAAATATACTTCACCAGCTCTATCGTTTCTTGTTTCAAAGAAATCCGGCTTAAAACGAATCCTATACATTCAGTTGAAGTTCAAATCGCCAAATCGCGAACTGCCATGCCATTTCGAGCTCGATTTTAATTATAATATAATTATACGTTCAAACTTTGTTTAAATAATACATTTGTTATCATAATTCAACTCTAAACTGAATTATATACTTTGAATTGTCCAGTTCACACAATATTGTGAATTCCACTAATTCTGATTATTTCTGAATTAAATATATTATTTAATTAAATATTCAATATTATTTAATTAAACAAACCTTTAAATTACCTAACCATTATTTTAAATAATTAAATTAATTAATTATTCGACCGAAAAATACGGGTCGTTATAGGGGATTTATGCTACTTTACTACTATTTTATGCTTTTTTATGTACTTGGAGTTTTAAATCAAGACAGATGTTTTATTGTAATAATTTAGAAGTTGGGTTTGAGACCATGCTTGTAATGTTTTGACCGAACCATGCTATTTATGAAATGATTTTAGTTTTCCGCTGTTATATGTCTGTCTTGTAAATCATCTGTGCCTTTTACCTAAAATGCTTCACCAAAGTTAATGCATACCCTTTGTGAGTGACCTTAACGGAGGTGGGGTGTTTCATCCAACCTTGACAACTAGACCTTTCAACGATACCCAAGGTACTCGACCTACAACCGGTCTTTTAGGTGCCCCTATCGTACCCCTGTTTTGAGCCTGCTAGAACTTATGACAACGATAATCTCTCGGCCTTCGCATCTCTAGTCATCCAACCCGATGACTTTTCATAGCTCATGTAACCTTCTCAAGAAACCATTATTCACCAACTCACGACCTTTGAGATGTCACCTCATTCGCTGTTTTACACCAATCAACGAACACATTTCAACACTTCGAACCTTCCTCCTTGAATTCACTTCGAAGTCACACCATCATTGAATTCAAATCTGAGTCATACCCAAAAGATAAAATTTTCAGAAATAACCCTAGTGCGACCGACCCGATGACTCCATCACTGGACCGACCGACCCCTTCACTTGGCACAACCAGAGACCAACTGAACCCTTCACTTGGGTGCACGGCTGACCCTATCATTGATCGACCTAAACTCATGCTCGACCCGACCCTGTTCGAACCCAATCACTGCACTAAAACATGACCATGCTCAAGTCCATGCTCGACCAACCTAGTCCCCCTTGCTCGACCGACCCGGTGTAAAGCTCATCCGACCCTGGAAAAGCTCGATTGGCCCTGTCTTCTCATGTACGACCAACCCCAGTCCTGTCTTGTTCTCCAAGACATACACCATGGTGCGACCGACCGACCCACCATGAACGACCCAAAACCTGCATTACCCCAATGCAACTCCAATTTCGAACAAAACTTCACCAATAGACACAATCGACGAAATATACTCGTCCAATTCATTCAACACAATCATAAGCATGTTTGAAGTCACTGAAAACATGAATATGACGATTATCACTAAAATTATGCAAATCACTCCAAACTCATTATAAATGAACATATGAATTAAATTGCGGATCTAACTTGCATAAACATATGAAATGGCCTAGGAATACCGGTTTAAACATGCTAAATTAGATCCTAGGGTGATTCATATGAAAATAGACTTGTCATGGTATAGATCTATGGGAACAGTGCTTGAATTTGATGAAAAACATGATCAAGCATTCATATACTTCATTGAATCCATATGAGAGATGCAAACCACTCTCCAATTCTCCCAAACAAGCAAAAATCAATGCAATAAGATTCCGGACATCAAGCAATTCGAACCAAGCCCCTTGATCCAATGAAATCCCTCTTAAATTGATGTTGATCTAGCCTCCAATGGTGTAGATCTTCAATTTCCTTCCTTTAGAAGTTGATTTTAATGGTGGAAAGGTGTTAGAGGAAGGAGGAACATATGCCACCTTATGAGAGAATGGAGAAACTAAAACATTTCTCATACCTCCCTCAACTAGCCCACTAATGGGCCTTCCCAAATCAGCCCATTGTGGTTCTCCAGACCTGAACAACCAACTGAAAAACCTTAAAACAACGATTCCTCCCAAACCGCTGAGCCAAATCTTTAATGTAACCACTCTACGAAAAGGCAATCATCATTTCCTTTCCAATGGCACAAGTCTCACCATCTTATTCGACCTGAGTCAAAAGTTATGCCCTGTACAAGACTGACAAGGGAAAAATGGTCATAAACAAAATCGGTAAAAATTATGGACATGTCTCACATGCCCATAAGCAACATATTAAAATATGAGAATGATCCAACCCTCCGGGAATAAAATAAAAATGTTTTTACGATCTTCCGATACGTAAAATGCGGGCAGTTACAACACGTTTATCACGAAGGCTGAATCCAGATCTGAATCTACAGCAAGAAGCCTATTGTTCTTCCTTTTAGATATGTGAGTGGAATATTGTATTTCTTAGGCATATTCTACTTTTTTTGTAGATTTACATATTGATTAGTAAGCCTAAGAGGATTTTGAAAAATGATAACATCAATATAAAAACCCCCAAATCCCATATTTTATGTTTTACGTAAGAATTGTCAATTTATTGGGTTTGTGGATCTTGGTCTTAATACTGAATTAAGAATAAAAGGGGTGTTGTGTTACTACTTTATGTAATTAATCCTTATATTGTAACCTAAAAGGGTTTAGATTTGGTTTGATTCATGATTTGATTAGGTTTGTGTTCTATTTGGAATCCAAAAGTATCCGTACTTGAAGTCTATTAAATATAAACGTTTTTATGTCCAATACACCAAAAGGAGGTGAATTAGATAAGGTGGAGCTTATAAATATACATGTATATATTTATGAATATATATGTGTATATGTGTATATCATACTCTACTCTTGATCCATTATTAAAATTATTCAAATAAGCCTAGGACGCAAGTTGAAATTTGTGTGTATGTTGTATTTTCCATTAACTACTGTCTTTTATTATGTTATTATGCCATCATGCCTAAAATGTAGCAGTCAAATTATGGAAATTAATTTATATATCTTTAAACTTAGGACAAGTTGACAATATTTATCTCATTAGAACATTCTCTCGTTCATACCAACATTAGCGTTATTTATGCGTTATAATTATTATACTTATTAGCATAATCGACGTAATTAACGTAATATTAATGAAATAAATGCGATTAGGATAGGATTCGAATTTGAAATGTCCCCACATATATGTTGATTGCTTGTTTGTGTATGTATAGAATGGCTTTACATATATAAATAGTGACACACAGACACGAGGTTAGTTACCATTTGTGGTATAAGCCTTCTTGGAACCAACCTGCAAATCCAACAACCACAAGTAAGCCCAACTAATGTGAGAGGTCTGGGTGCTATGGGCCATTCAAACTTAGTACACTACGACACGAGGTTAAACCTACTTGTAGTAGAAGCCTTCCCGGAACCGCTTGGCATATCCAACATCTACAGTTATACGGTTTAATGTGAGAGGTCTAGTGTGTGTCTGTGTGTGTGTGTATATATATATATACAAGTCTATTGTGTGTGAAAATAGGCAGGTTTAGTACACCTTGAGAAGGTCTTAAGTGGCTGACTCTCTTCTTATCTAATTTGGGTTTTAAGTGTGTAGGACTAAGATCCCCTCCGAAGGTCTATTCCTTGGAGAAGAACCAAAGTCATGGAACCTACCTTTATTAGATTCGAAGTAAGTCTTTGGGTCCTCCTTCTCTAAAAGTGGTTAGGCATAAGCGGTAACGGAGTAAGGTAGTTCACGGTGGATGTCCACTTCCTCTAGAAGCTTATTGGGGCTCAACTAGGGACAATTTTGGTATATATAAAAGATATGTGGCCATAGCATGCTCACCAATTGTCTAAGGGAAGTCTTAAGCAACATAGGTGTTCTACCGTAATATCAATTAAGTAGTAACGTTCACAATACTACTTATCTTATTACAATTGAGAGTATAGACTTAAGAACGTTGACGTATTAGGACAGGGCCTTAAGAGGCTAGGGTCCGCCTCAGGGTTATAAGAGATCATAAGAATCCACCTTTAATAGGGCCATAAGTGACCGAGAATGCCCGCCTCGTTGGGCTTTACCCTAAAAACACTAACGAGCGATTGACTCAGATATCCACCTCATTGGTTAGATACTTTGTTATTTTGTGAATGATTGTGTGTTGCATAAACATACCTTGACATATGTAACCTGCCAAAATCCAGAGTATGGACTTTAAGTAAATACTATATTTCAGTCACACGGAAATTTACGTTCTAACCCCTCTCCTTAACATATCCAACAGGTCAGTAGGTGGGGTAGAATCCATGGACGAAATAATGATGGAGGCTGAAGACGAAGACGAAGATGTTATGCTATAATTTGTTGTTATTGCCGTACTTCTTATGGAAACTTTTGAGAATGAATTTATTGATGTTCCCATTGAACAAATGTAATCTTGAATGTTGTGTGGGAATTCTGTGATTCTTTTATAAAGTGGTACATCATATTTTAGTATTATATTTTCTCGTTCCGCTGTGTGAGATTTCCATTCGAAGTGTATATATTATTTGTGAAAATGTAATTCCTTACTTGAACCAACGACCCATTTAAAATAGTCCTAAGCATTTCGAAGACTCCCCTCTTATGAGCTTGTCTACTATCTCTATTTGTTGTGGGTCATCTCGTCGTGCCGCTCCTGTCTGTTCCAAAAGCGTAGGTCGCACCTCTGACGATGCTAACAAACCGGGTACATAATCTAAAGAGGGTCTAAAATTCAAAGGTAGATATGTACTCTAAACTCTTTCGCTCGATAAACAAAGGACTTAAAGTCAACCTCTTTCTACTCAAGGCGTCAGCTACAATGTTACCCTTGCCAGGGGTATATGCAATCTGAAAATCGTAGGATGCTAAGAATTCCATCCACCTCTGTTGCCTTAAGTTTAGATCTTTTTGAGAGAACAATTATTTTAGTGACTTATGGTCTGTATACAACTCAAACCTCTCTCCAAGCAAATAGTGATGCCAAGACTTAAGCGCAAAAACTATGGAAGCTAACTCTAAGTCGTGGGTAGGGTAATTCTTCTCATGGAACTTTAATTTCCTTCCACCATAGCATATCACCCTTCCCTCTTGCATCAAAACTGTGCCAAGCCCTGTCCCGCAAGCATCGGTATACATGGTGAATTGTTTACTCCCATCCGGCAAAACTAAAACTGGGGCTATCGTCAATGCCCTCTTCAATCGTTGAAAAGCATCGTCACAGTCAACATCCCAAGAAAAGGTCAAATTCTTTTTTGTTAACGGCGTAAGTGGGGCTGATATCTTCGCAAAGTCCTTGATGAACTTCCTATAATAGCCCGCCAACCCTACAAAACTTCTTACTTCCGTTACATTTCTAGGAACCTTCCAATCTTGGATTGCTACCACCTTCGCGGGATCTACTGCTATCCCCTCCTTAGAGACCACGTGTCCTAAGAACCTCACTTCCTTCCTCCAAAAATGGCATTTGGATAACTTAGGTTTGAGTTGATGTGCTCGAAGGGTCTCTAGGACTTCCCTAAGATGTAGGGCATGTTCTTCCTTGCTTCTAGAGAATATCAAGATATCATCCACAAAGACTACTATGAACTTGTTTTGAAACTGCCTAAACACCCTACTCATCAAGTCTACAAAATATGCGGGTGCATTCGTCAAACCAAAAGGCATGACGAGCCATTCAAAGAAAACGTCCGGAGTTCTAAAAGCAGTCTTATCTATGCTATCCTCAACTACCCTCAACTGATGAAATCCTGTAGCTAGGTCTAACTGTGAGAAAACCGAAGCGCCAACCAACTGATCGAACAAATCATCTATCCTCGGTAATGGGTGTTTATTTTTCTTCGTGAATTTATTTAGCTCCCTATAGTCCACACACAATCTAAGCGAACCATCAACCTCGTAGCAAAAACAACTAGAGCACCCGATTCCGAAATACTTCTTCTTATGAACCCTTTCTCAAGCAGCTCCCCTACTTGTTTACTGAGTTCCTTCCTCTCTTTCGGAGCCATGTGGCGCACTGGCAATGCAACTGGCTTTGCATTATCTACTAGGTATATATGGAAGTCTATCTCGTACCTCGGGGGTAAACCCCGAACCTCATCAAAGACGTCATCATACTCACGGATTACTCGAACAGATTGCAAATCATCGATGGATGTGTCAAGTGATTCTAGGTAGCTAAGCATCACTGAACCCCTAGGGTCACAAGAAATATCAAGGGTCCTTCCACAACGAGTCAACAATCTAACTACCCTCCTTTCATAGTCTAGGATAGCACCATACCTGGCTAGCCAATCCATCCCTAGAATCAAGCCATAGCCCATGAAACCAAGAACGTAGGCGTTGCATTCAAACTTAACATCCAAGATAGACACTCTCAAATCCCGACAAATCATATATAAATGAGCCGAACCACCAATAGGATTTGAGACTACAATGAGATCCATAACTAAACTAGTATTTAGGTGCAGTGTTTCAACTAACGAAGCAGATATAAATGAATGTGAAGCGCTAGAATCAAACAAAGTTCGAACAGGATGATCAAAAAGGAAAATCAAACTTTCAACAGAAATGTTTCTACCTCCTTCTTGCCCCGGTGAGCATGAACCTGCCTCCCAGAAGTAGATCTTGTCCTCTGCCGTTGCCCTTGTCCTTGCCTCCTCGGGCAATCTTTAATCATATGTCCTGCCTCACCGCAATGGTAACAGCCAGGCTTCTTCTTCTTTCTACAGTTTTTCTTTAAGTGGCCAGGTATTCCACAATTGTGACACTTCCTTTTCTCCTAGCCCTTGTTATCCTTACCGCCTTTCTTTTGTTGTTGTTGTGCCTTCTTTGGATCCACTTTCTTATCCTGTGTCCTATCCATTTTAGCACCTTTCTCCTCCTTATTCATCAACGTCATATCAACAAGTTTCTCGAAAGTAGCCCCCATAGGAATGTGGGACATAGCCAACCCGTGAAGCGGTTCATTCAAGCCCTTAGCAAATCTGAAGGCTTTCTTATGCGGCGTGCTCACCAACTCTAAACCAAATCTCGCCAACTGATTGAACTTGTTAACATACTCCTTAACAGACAAGTTTCCTTGTTTCAAAGCCAAGAACCTCTCCATTTATAAACTTTCTTTTGCTTGTGAAAGAAATTTCAACTCGAACCTCTGTCTGAAATCCATCCATGTCTCCACTGCACGTTCTCCATTCGTGACCTCCCACCAAAATGAAGCTTCATTCTTCATTAACCAAGAGCTAGTTGAACCTTCCGTCCATCATCTACCTCAAAGATACCAAACAAGTCCTCCACTTCCTTGAGCCAATTTCTAGCCTCGACAAACGTCTCAGTCCCATGAAACGGTTTGCCGCCCGTCGCACGAAAGTCCTTACATATCTTAGAAAAAGCATCTACACGCAGAGGAAGAGGTGGAACAACGGCTGCAGCTGGGTGAGGAGGAATGTTTGCTGGGCCTGAGGCAGTAGTCCTAGCCTCCAGATACCTTCTGAACCAGCCTGGTATCTGTACGCCCTCGGGTATATCGAGTTCCCCAAATATGCTGAAAAGAAAAAGGAAGAGATTCAAAACAAAGAATCGAAAGAAAGATACATGGCTTTTGGGGATTATGTTTTTCATAATAAACCTTTCTTTTGAAAATACCTTCTTTAAAACATGTTTTTGAAAATACTTCTTTTAAAAATCTTTTAAAATACTTCAAAAGTACGTTTTAAAAAAAATCTTTTTATTTGTTCTGGTAACCTTCAGCTCTGATACCACGTGTGACACTCCATGTCCATTAATGTCATTCACTAAGGGAATGCATTAACTTTCATGGAGCGTTATAAGAGTATAGAATAGAACATTACAAGACAGATATATAAAATGGTACTTAAAAATTCAAAATTTATTCATTGTAGCGGAAGAGCAAAACATGTCTGGTTACAACATCAAAACCACATACTAAAGCCAAGTACACAAATATCCATCCTGAACAAAATTATTATCAGAGTACATAAAAGCAAAACCATAATCCCATTCCAAAATGCCATATGAAAGAGAAACAAAGCTGAGCATTACTTTCAGTACTTCCAGTAGAGAGAGAGAGAAATCCAAATCAAGCCTCGGTAGTCCTACCCTTAGAACCTGGGGGGAAAAGGAAAGAAAAGAGGCAAAACATAAAGGGTCAGACATAAAGTCTGGCGATCCCAGTGACTTTAACAGTATAATTAGTAAAGTAACAGGATAAGAACATAAACTGGATATAAGAAATGACTGTAACATAAGCAAGCATGACAAGGTAAACAAGATGAACAAAGTATAACATCGATTGTGCTTCTAACCACTATAAGATATTTCCTGCACCGCACCAATACTAGTCTCATACTAAAAGGTGATCCCTCCCTACTAATCATAATAATGGTAGCTTCGTGTACTCCTAGCTTCTCTCGTAGGTGCCCACTTGCTCCTACCCCCACAAGTTGTACCCACTACCCTCCCCATTTGATCGGCTCCCTAACTCGTAAATACCCGTGTTGGCCCCATAGTAAGGTGTATCACTCCCTAAAGTGGCAACCCGATACTACTAAAATGCACGGCTTATACCTACACGATGCAACAACGTCTTACCTACCAGCCCGGACCCACGCACGCACGTGACTCCGTTGGACTTGCGTTGCCATCGCTCTTTACTCTTTTGACCTCTTACAATCAACCCCAGTAAGCGTGTCCCGTCCTCGACCTAGTTCAAGCTAATATAGATACTAAAAATGGGTTACTGGTTGAAAAGAGTCCCCATAGTTGACACAAGCTTCCCTCCTATGCTTGGTCTCCACTAGGATTACCCACTTTACCACTTTTATTACTCCCATGTCTTACCACATGTCTCGTTATGGTTAAGTGCTCTTATTTATGTTTCACATGTCACCTATGTCACCCACTTAACCCTTTTATTATACCCATGTCTTACCACATGTCTTATCTTGGTTAAGTGTTTTTAATTAATCCATTGTACCCATAATCGTGTAAGACCTCCCACAATAGATTGTCGTTTGCGGTTGCTGGATGTGCCGGGCGGTTCCGGGCAGACTTCTACCGCAGTCCGAATCTAACCTCGTGTCTTAGCACTATTATGCATCTAATTTCTGCCTTTGAACTCTCACATTAGATTGCCGTTTGCGGTTGCTGGATATGCCGGGCGGTTCCGGGAAGACTTCTACAACAATCGAATCTAACCTCGTGTCTTAGGCGTTCATTATCTTTTCCTTTTTATTCATGCCTAATTTCAAGTCTTTAATTAATGTATTCCAATTGCCCATAATTTCCAATTATGCTTATAATGCTAATTCAAGTTATGCCTATAATTTCATGTATACAAGTTGTACCAAATTGTGCCCAAATTAATTTCATAGTTATCAATAATTTATGCCAAATCTCATCTTATTACATATTTCCCAAACTTTTCCGAATCATTCCAACGTTTTTCATACGTAAATCTCAACGTAATATGCTTAGGCTCGAAGTTAGCCTATTCTCAAAAGGAAAAAGGAAAAGAAGAAGGGAAGAGAATCAAATATCAAAATTGGCATAAGCATATAAATAGGCATGTGAAATGAATAACGATAAGATAGATCAGACAGGCATATGATAATAGCAATTGGGTATGAATCTGAAGGATAACAAATTACAAAACTTGATATGATTCATCTTATTTACAGGCATACACATTAGATCCAATTTACAATCCTATCACAATTACTTTTTAATTTAATTATATGTGAAAGTAACGTAAACTCACAGCGATAGGATTCTTAGAAAAGAGAATTAGGCGTTGTTGTAGCAAATCTGATCTTGAATAACCTCTTCTTTGATTGTTGAAGAAGAAAAGCTAAATTAATTTGAGTTGGAGCAGCAGCATGGAGGCGCCATAGATTAGGGTTGAAGAGATTAGGATTAGGTTTAGGTGTTTATTTATAGATGTATTAGGTGAATTAGGACCTTTAGATTTGATTAGGAACCATCCGAAACGCTCAAATTAGAAAAACACGTCATCAGGAAATTGTCCAGAATCAACCAGTCGAATGGCCAATTTCAACCGGTCGACCGTTTTCACTTCTGTCTAAAAACGGTCGAATGGTGAAAAATGGGCGGTCACCTTGTTTTACGGCTTTAAAATTTAAATCTTCCGAGCTTCATAACTTCTTCATATGATGTCCGTTTTACGCAAACTCGGACTCTATATCTCAAGCAGAATTCCGAGACGAACGCAATGGCATAACCCGTTTCAATTAATTCTTCTTCTAAAAATTAAGTATTCTTAAATTTGTCAGTTTTAATATTTTAAAATTACTGTGTGTTACAGGTTGAAGAGTGTTATGCGATATAACAGGGATATTGCGTCTCTTTAGCGGGGATTTAACTGCATAGATTATACTCGGAATTGGATAGGCCCGACGAGGCCATGGTTTTCTTAAATATGGATTTCTTTTATAATACGATCTAGAGCGATCGTGGTTTTCTGGTTTTCTATTATTACTTAATACGATCCGGCATGATCGTGGACTTATGGATTTCGAACGTTGTGTTACTATTCTGGATTTCTATGGCTTATGGATTATTCAAAACATATCTTCCACCGAAATACATGTTTTGAAGGGCAAAGTGTTGACATGACTTTTGGCAAGGCAACTACTTTATGGGTTTCTACTAAAGAAAACTACTCAGGACTTGAGTATAAGCTTGCATGGACTTGGCTTTATTATGGAAGTCGCAAATCAACTTGAACATGTGGAATTAACATGTTGGATCTCGGGTCAAAGGAGGTCGGCTCGACCCATCTCAACACACCTCTACATTTTGGCTCAATACGCCTGGGTCGTTGCTTCTCAGCTCAAAGAACTCAGTTCTGCACACCCGGGTCGACACACAAGCTTCCTCGTGCCATCTATATGGATTATCAACTTCGGATTGGATCGACTATACCGACTCGGGTCACACCGACCCAGGATAGACCGACCCGAACCCTTAAGCTATAGCAAGGTCTACAAACATGGTCCACTACTTACCAATTCCAACTTGTATATCTCCGGATCGAAGGACATCTATGCTACTTAGCTCAAGGAAGGATATTTCTCTCATGGTGGCTTGGCCTAGGCGCTTACCTGGATAACTTGGATCGAATGACACGTGGCCAGCCAGACCCAGGATAGCTTCCACGTGGCATACCGACCCTGAGAGGTCGCTTTCCTATAAATTCCTACTTCTATGACTTAAAAGAGGATCGAGTTATCTCTACTTGACCTATAGGCAAGGACTTTGTGTCGTGGGATTCAAACTTCAATTCAACACAAGGATTTTATGTAATCAGTCTAATGTAAGGATTTTGTGTTAGGTCACTTCTTTCTCTACTTTCATACAAACAAATAACTATAATATGTAATTTACAGTATAAACAAAGATTATAAAGTGGACATAGGCTTGGATTGAGTAGAACCACTATAAAAACTCTTATGTGTTCCCTGTTTTTACTTTATTCATGCATTATGTGGTTGTGGTTGTGAGAATATTTTGTGATTTGTGTGTGGATTACGTGCTTGGAGGCACTTTTTGACGTCAACATAAACATTAGTTGTCGACTCTCGTTTACACAGAAATGTAAACGTGTCAATATTAGCATAGTCTCAAGTATGCACTCACACGTTTGCACGTGATTTTGCACGATACAACTAGAGTTCATAGTAAATCATAATCAAAATAGCGGGTTTCGGGCATGTGATCGCGCAAGTTAGCTTTTTTGACAGTCAAATGAACTTTTATTCACACTACGAGATATTATAAAGAATATACAAACAAATCTATAGCTATACAAATTGTATTCATCTCAGCAGTAATGAGAAAAAACAATTACAAAATACATTTGAACTAGAAAAAAACTCAGAACCGCTGGTGATCAAAAGTTCCAAATCCAAGCAAAATGCTCGCAATTCCTGCTACTCTCTATTCATCAAACTGCCAAGATAAAATGAAATCCCCAAAGACAAAACATCTCAATGAATGAAATTTCCCAAAACGCAATAAATCACTTGCACAAGAAGACGCAGCATACTAACTCAAAGGAATAAATCAAATTGGATTTTGTCTCATGTGCCTCTTACCTGATTTTAATCCACTACTTAAAGGCCTAACATCTTTAGATTTATATTCAATACCTTCATCAAGATCAGTACCCTCATCCGAGTCTTGCCAAAATTTCCCTTTCAACTTGCTACTCTTTGATTTAGACTTAGACGGCAATGCACTAGTAGATAGAGAAGGATTAATAGATGGGAAATTCAACCCACATCCTTTGACATTAGCTGGAGGTAACTTAATACTAGAAGGAGGTTTAAGATGATCATAAGGAGAAGACATACTATTTGCAAATAAAGACAAAGAATGAGCAAAAATATTACTGCACATAGTAGTAGAAGATTTAGAACTAAAAGTGGAAGAACATGACATAGAAGCATTTGAAGTGGAAGCAAGATTCTGTAGAGAAGTAGAAAAAACAGACGTAGTTGTAGAGACATCTGAACTAGCATTACCAGTAGAAGAAATATTCACAACTTCAGCATTTTCATCAAACAAATTCCCAAATAAAGAATCAGAAACTGATGTAGTCATACGAGACTCAACCCCTATATTACTTTCTTTAATTAAGGCATCATTATTATTCACTTTTAAAACATTATTATCTCCAAAAGTCACTATATCCACATTAATACTTTCCTCTGAAATATTCCTATTTTGTTGATCTGATTTACACTCACAGTAACATCTGATTTACCACTCACAGTATTATTCTATTGATCTGATTTATCTATTCTATCATCTGTTTTACCATTCACTGTAGGATCAAAAGCAGAGTTATCTACATTGTTCTCCTTATTAGCCAAACCATCAGAGTTCAGAGCCTCAAAAGGATTATCAGAAGTGTTCATAGCAACTCCTACTCCATCAACATTCATACCACTGGTATTTATACAGTATTCCATTTATTGTCAGGTACGGACTGGTATTTACTGCTTTCCTCCTCCAAAATTTCTTTTTCCTATTATATACAGTATTCCATTTATTGTCAGGTACAACCACATGTTCTTGCTACTTCTTATTATGATTATGAACAAGAATATCTACATGCTGACTTTCCATATTGACATCAAATATATCCACAAGATCTATATTATTCTTATTTAACTCACAATGAGTAGTGTCATGACCAAAAATCTTATAAATTGTACATATCAATGGTTTCCAGTCATACGACAATTTAACTAAAGGGCAATTTATTCCTAGCTCAGAATTTCTATAAAATCAGGCAGATCATATTCAGGGGAAACCTCCACAAGAGCTTTAGCATACCTAAATCTATTCAATTTTTTAGTGCTATTATCGAAACAAATAAGTCTACCTATATGGCACACTAACCAGTTGATACCAATTAGCGTCCAGAGAATGGTCGAGATTCTGGAAAGGTGTATCCACACAGGCACCTTCTTGATCTGAGATTGAGCATTTCCAATCGAAGGATCCCACCTTGTTATAACAAACATTCTGCCTCTTATGAAAATTGGATCTGAGTGTAGTATCCTATCCTTCTCTATATCATTTGCGAATTTGAAACAGAAAAATTTACCATCAAATTTAATATCAACTTCCCCTTGTAACTTCCAGTACCTTCTCAAGAAGTTAACCACCGCAAGATAATTCAAAGAACCATCCAAGAAAAATCCTACTAAGTAATTACTCCAGTAGTTCATACCTTCTTGTTTTACCAGACCTGGAATTGCTGGATGCACTCCACCTTTAGGAATATCAAAGTGTTGTGGAACATAGGAGCTAGCGTTTCTAGGCAGTGATTTAAAAAGAGTAGCATAGTCGCATTTTGTAAAAGAGGGGAAAGAAGATTTCGATGAATGAAAGCTTGAAGACGACGGATCCTTGAAATTCACATTAGAAATTTCCAATCTGAGATTTACTAGTTGCTCCTGGATCTGATTCGAAACACCAACATTAGCAACTAATGGAATCGTAGCGGAGGAGGCAGAAAAAGGAGGTGGAGGATTGGAGGGAGGAGGAGGGCGAGATGGAAGAGGAGGATAAGAGGAATCGAAGGCCGTGGAAGCAGAAGAAGAAGGAATTGACAAAGCCGCCATTAACGATGTTCTTGAGACATTCTTCCAATAGGATCGCGCAAGTTAGTTTTCGAAATGTTATCGAATGGAAACTCGATCGCTCAACGTGTTCCTTAGAGCTCTTTGGTTCACGAGCACATGATTGGTTAGCGAATCGAGTCGATTTCGATAATCGAGATCTCAAAAATGCGTATGTATGATCGTCACGATTTTCTGAGTTTTGGAAGTTTCAATGATCTGGGATTTCATCGATTTTTCCTCTTCTTTTCTCTCTTTGCTTGTCTCCCTTTACCGATCCCAAAACACCTAGAAAATATTTTAAGTTTTCTGGAGCCATCCTCCACTCCCTCTATATAAAGTGGATCCGAATTTTTTCTCCCCTTTACTTGCCCATTTCGTACTCGTGAACTTTGGAAAAATAAATCCTCGAAAACAACTTTGCACCCCCACCGTACTTCATCGTTGACCATTTCCAACATCCCCTTTACCTATCTCAGATCCTTGAACACCCCTACATATTGTTTCGAATCAAACTAAGTGAGTAGGTGTTGTATTAGTTTCGAATTACATTTGATCGTCATTGAGGGGACGAAGGGGTGAAGGAGGAGATGAGAGCTTTAACTATGGCATGGGATTGATGCTTGAGTCAAAGGGAGGTGGAGTACAAAATTCTAGGGAGGATGGAGTACGAAATTGGTAGAGCAAGAGAAGGAACAAGGATAACAAAAAGAAGGTGGGAATTTAGGGTACGAAATCTGTACTTTGTATCCCGATTTGAGTGGCTAATTTTCTCTAAGTCCTGGGATACAAAATTTTCATTTTGTATTCTGTGGACTTAGAAAAATATCATGTCCTCGGAGGGGATACGAAAAAGGGAGATGGAGGCAGGATCGACAGAGATGAGAAGACTGAACAATTTGGGGACATGAAATTGGTTTTTCATATACCAGGACTTCGCTGTTTTTCGAAGTTGGTTTTCGAGGATACGAAATCTCTTGGGTGTGGAGATACGAAATAAAATTTCGTATTTCGAGAACTAAGAAAATTTTCGACTCTAAAACTTAACTTTGTGAATTCGAGTCATTTCGCGACATCGCACGAACGGTTTGAGTACTAAATGAAAACATCGTCGCATAACACGTGTTAACACTTGAAAGACAAACTCGTTTGGACCGATAATTCAGAATTTACATAGGGTTAGAACATAAACACGGACTATGGACAAATGGACGAACCACCAATCCCTCACTTGACTTCTAACCCGATCGCGACGTAATCCCGACTCAATGTGAATTTGATGTCGTCGGTAAGCAACGATGATAGTTTAAGTTTACAAAACTAGAAATCGTCGCTGTATTCCAACATGTTTCTCCTAATTGCATTAGCACGCACGACGTTTCACGTTCCTCATTAATTTACACCGGCACAGGGGATACAAGTCAGCGTATGGATATTAATGCATATATCTTGAAATTATAGTTTGCAATAGCACAAAGAGGCTCCATTTGACTTCAATGGTTGGAAGCCGAAATTTTTGAACCATCATTGGGGTCTTTCGAATTTTCATACCATTCTTTCCCTACAGGTAGCAACCTTAATACTTTGATGATTCCACCTCCTCCCAACAAATGAACCCTCACGACCTGCATGACCAAGAGGATCTACCAAAGGATTACAACATTTAGGAAAGCATGAGGATGAGCCTTTCATCCAGGGAGAGGCAGAACTCGCGGGACTAAAACCGCAGAGTAAAGAAAATGTTGGTTGTAACAACCCGAATTCCGACAGACCGAATTTTTTCAAAATTCTTATCTATTGAAACTCGTGTTGGTTTGCCTGATATTCTGTAGAAAAGACAGAGATATAAAATGTATTAAAGCTCAGAAAACATCTCACAGCGGAATGGATAAAATATAATATAATCAAAATATAGCCTTACCCAGATAATAATACTACCTAACCAGTATCCAAAGCTATCATATCTCTGCCACACATCTAACATGCGAGTATGTTATGAGGAGGGGATCAAAACACAAGTTCTAGCGACTGGATTTAAAGTACACATTCGGGTAACCCTACATATACCGTTCAGTTATATTTTCTTATTTATTAGGTTACTTGGGTTAACAACAATCAAGGCTTACACACTTGTCGTACCCATCTACTTCCCAGTGGATTAACCTAATACAGTATATATGTAGCTACCTCCAACATTAAGGTACACCCCATGGTACCCCCACTAACACGGTCTCCTCCGTAACGCCAACAGTAATATACGCAGTCCCTCATCCGACGCTAAAACGACGTACGAGTGTGTATAACAACACTACGTTCCGCATAGAACCGCCATTGCCATGCTACGTAAGCGTACGGACTGCCTCCTTCGATCGAATCAGATTCCGTCACAGAGTAATTCCCTAGAGTCTACGATACACCACCCAGAGCAGACGTGCATGTATTTAGACTTTCTTACGTACGTATCATCAATTGTACTCGATGCCTTAACCTTTACGATACACCATCCGGAAACGGTATGCATGTATTCGCACGTATTATCTACTGTGCACCGAGTTCCGTAACAGGGTTGTATTAGAAACATGGAACTCGGTCGGGAGTCTTGTTAGATATTAGTATACACAGATGCTATGGTCTGCATTTTCATGGTGGCTATAGTCCTACCAGATCCCTCCCTCAACTAGTGAAAGACAAACATAATTGAGAGTTAGTGACGTGGCCCAGAAAAACAACATCCTAATTGGCCTGTCACGCAACCAAAGCCTTGATAGTGAAAGGTCGATGGTCTGTAGGTTTAGCTCCCCGTCTTTCCGCATCATGCATTATGCTGACTGTCGATTGTTGGTACACAACGATTACTATCAATCAGATGGTTAGACCCGCCAAAGGAAAACAGATAAGATGGTCGTAACCTGCCTAGTCATAAGGCAACCAGATCGTCGAATCACCTATGCCACCCTACAGTCTTCTGACTGCCCACTATCATGGCAATCAAGTTATACTCATCGGGTAGTAACGCGCAAAACCAACCCCTACGAGCACAGCCAAAGCGCTGTCAACACACAGAGGACTAACATGAGTACCCTCCACGTCCCAGGAAGTCGCGTGCTTCCCCTTTTAGTCCTTCGGAGCCAGAAGAATATCAACCGAACAGTAGGCAGAATAGTCTGATGGACGTGCACTCCCCTCGTATCTCATGACACCACAATGATCTACCCCGATGATCTACCCCGTTGGGTTATTCACCTTTAGACGTACGGACTGGTCCAGGCGCGTTAATGTGTTATTAGACCCTATGTCTAAACATTTAATTACGCGCTTGATCTAATTCATCAGATTTCTAGTTAGCTTGGTTATTTCAAGCCATATCGACCTCTTATTCAAGTTACCAAGTTCCTCTTGCTTATTAGTTTTAGTTATATAACTTAATCCATTTAAGTTTATTAATAAGGATTTAGCATGTTATTCCTATCAGCGGATTCAAGATTCTCAGGATTATAAATAACATTTTCTTCTTATTAGCAGGATTCAGATTCTCAGGTTTATAGATTACTAAATGTATAATTAAGTACAACTTGTTGCATTTCATAAACTTTCCCCCCTTTTCCCTACTGATTACAAACAACAGGTATCCGGTTTCCAGACTTACAGATTACTTAATTTATAATTAAGTACAACTTATCTCATTACATAAGTTATCCCATTCCCTTTATCATTTACTATAACATAAGTTATAATTTCCACTTGTCCATAGGGCAAGCCTACCTATTATCTTTTCTTTTCCCCTTCAGGTTTATTCATAATAGGTTATTATCATTCCACGTTCATTCCAATTCTTTTGTTGTTGTAACTTTCCTTCATTTCCATTAATTACAATCAATGCCCTTTATTTCTATCCTGTTATATACATATATTCATATATATGTTTATGCACCTGTTAACCGGCTTTTTGGTTCGGCTCCCAAAAGTACATCGGACAGGCTCAACTCAATGCATTGCGTGAAGCTAAGGTCGAGAAGGACGCTTAGGAGCGAAGGGAACAGGATCAAGGAGGGACCGTACCGCTCAGAACCTCGCAGCACCCAAAGAATATTCCCGAACCAAGGCCTCGGAGCTCGAAGGAGTTGCAAGCCTCAAGCACCCAAACCTAAGGTCGTCGCCCCCCCCTCGATAGAGGGACTTCGCACCTGGCAGGGTGCGAAATTTACACCCAGCAGGTGCGAAATTTCGCACCCAGCAGGTGCGAAATTTCGTACCAAGCAGATGCGAAATTTCGCACCTAGGCCCGAGTTTGAAATTTTTGTATGTACAGGCGGCGGGTGCGAATTTCTGCATGTGGTCCCCCCATTCCTACCTACTCCTACCTAATCCTAACTAACCCCTCTCCTATAAATAACCCATAGCCTCACACTTCAAAGAGGTTGGATTTTCATCACTTGGGACCTTCATAGAGCTTCATGAGCCTCATTAATGGCTTCTCCCATTTGAGGAAGAAGAAGGACTAAATAGTCTTTTTCCCAAATACCTAGCACATAACAATTATGAAAATGAATGTAATGAGATTTCATGAGCATGCCTCTATATTGTAATTCTTGAGTGATTAATAATATTCCAACGCCTTTCCAAAGTGGACGTAGGTCTCTCCCAAGACTGAACCGCTATAAATTCTCTGTGTCATTTACCGCTTTCTTTTACTTAGTCTTGCAACCATTTTAACAATTCCTAGTAATAGGAATCCTTGGTGTTTTCGACATTTTTCGCCATCAACATTTGGTGCTTTCACCGAGAAAACTCGGATTTTGCGCTTTGTCGCACATTGTCATCTCGACCTTCGACGAGCTTGAGGTTCCTTGCTTAACCTGCCACCGAGTCCGCTCACGATGGCAAAGCGACCAAAGAACACGATGGTCGGCTCTTCAGCCGCAGCCGAGGCCAGGACATCCCAACAACCTCAACCCACGGACATCCCGGCTGCTAATGAAGATGTCCCTCCTGTTGTGGACCCGGATGGACCGCAACACAAGCTCAAATCCAAGCGCTTAATGAAAAATATGGAAACAAAGCGGTCGAGCTTAATCAAGTATTAAGGAATAACATCGACCTTATGCGACAACTTCAAGAAAGTCAACGCGTCGTCGCTCGACTTCAACTAGCTCGGAACAACACCCGACCTCGACCAACTGCCTCGGAAACCTCCTCTTCCGAGTCAATGGGCCCACATCAAAGAAGGAGGTTTAGCCTCATCAACAACGCCGCCGCTCGTACCAATGCCCTCGACAACGGTAATGGCAATGGCTACAGGCCAACGGCAATGGGAACGGGAATGGCGACTGAACCACAGTCACATATAGCGAGGGGCACAGGATCATCAATGACGGACCAGGTCCTTCCAACCAACCTCCTCCTCGACACAACCCGACGGCGGATAATCAGGATGATGGGACCGTTAATCCAATGGCCCACGTCCCTCCAGAATAGGAACCACATCACCCTGCTCCACCTCACCACCCACACCAAGACCCGATCGTTGACGTAAAGGACATGGAGGAAGACAATCAGGACGTCCATTATAGAAGGCGCCCTCGCAACAGAACTCCGGAACCTTGCCTGTAACGACCCGTATTCTACGCATTGGAGGATCGTAGAATGTTTATTTCATTCACATATGAGGTCGTATCGTCGTGTAACTTTAGGGAATGACTATTAGGGTCATTTCCCATGTTCACAATTTTTGCCAATTTTTAAACGACCGTTTTGCCCCTAGCGAATCTTGTTTTGACCATAACTTTTGATTGGTAAGGTGTTTTGATCGGAAACCATTTTCATTAGATTCGGATAATGGTTTACCTATCCGTAGAGTGGTCACATTAGCCAAACGGACTTACTGTTTGGAAGATATGGCAGAAATAAGGTTTAGAAGGTGAAAAACAACTTAACCAAGCCTAATTAAGGTGATTATCAGCAAGGCCCATTGGGGGATTTCGGGATTAGGGTTGCATCAGGGCTGATAGGGGCTAGAGAAACCTTCCTTTGTCATTTTCCAACCGCCACAAACTTCCTCTTCAACCCTAACAATGGCTTCCACCTTCTAAATCTCTTCTAAACAACTCCTAATCGCTCTCTAATCAAGGATTAAGCTAAGCAACATCAAATTAAGGCAAATCAACACCAAATCAGAGTTGCAGCTGCTGTGTTGCATAGGAATTCAACCCAAAACAGTAGAGTTTCAGATCTAAAGTTTTATTTGTGGCAAAGGTGAGTGATTTGCATTGTTTTTCACTAATTACGGCTAATTAGGGGTGATTAGTGTTAATTAGCGAAATTATGCATGTTAAAATTCTAGAAAAATATGTAGAAATTCTTAAATATTATTTTATGCCTTTGTTAGAAATTTGGGTTAATTTAGATATGTTTTGCTAATCCTATCATTAGTTATGGTTAAACACGATTAAGGAGGAAACATGGGTTTTGGGTATGTTTGATCCATATAAACATGTCATGTTGTTGTTTCGGTGTTTATGGTTGATTGTACATGTTGCTATTACTGTTTGGAATGCTTCGTGATTTAATAGTTAGGTTAGAATGGTCGAAAACGCCGTCGTATGGTGTAAACAGATCGTTGGAAAAGTTGCAGGAAATTGGCCTGAACTGGATCGGATCGGAGGAAAGAGGCACGAACCGACCCACTCGTGAACCACCCCCTTCCCATGAACCGCTTCTCTGAACTGCTGCACCACGAGCCAATGCATCATCCACGACCCCGAACCGGAGCTCGAACCCGAACCGATGAAGGCTCGACCCACGAGCCAAAGGAGGACCCCGACCCGGTGGAGGAGTGCGACCCGACCCGACCTGGAGAGGAACTCACGAACCGACCTGGTGCTTGAAGAGATCACGACCCGAATCAACTTGGTAGTCACGAACCGATCTGAGGGTGCACCGATCCGAACCGATGATGATTGGAGCACTAAGTACACCCGAACTGAATGGAGACCGAACTGGGAAAAGGCCATAACCCGAGACGCAAAGGTAGTCCAAATAGGAAGTTAAGACTCAGGATCCAGATGGGAACCAATGAGTTAACTTCATGAGTTGAACTTTGCTGCGGGACGTGTGCAAAGGGGTTATCGATGTCTATCGCTTTGACTCACCACTGAGAGACGGATTAGCGGCTATGGATCATTGCAGTAGGGTTGTTATGACTCCATGGGGGGAAAAGTGATCGTAGCAGGGCTATGAGCCAGTGCAATGGAGTTGTCTTGACTCCATGGGGCAGAGTGGACATAGCAAAGTATTAGTGGTTACGGATCAGTGCAATGGAGCCGTCATGACTCCATGGGGAAGAATGATCGTAACAAAGAGTTGGGTGATCAATGTGGTGGATATCGTATACTTTAGCACTGAGTTAGAGATGTGAGGATGATTGCTATGTTTGATGTTTGCTATCACCATGACATGCACACCCCCTTCCCATTATTTTCACACCATGAGTTAGTGTCGCCTTAGAGTATTGTACATCCTATTGTGCTAACTCTTTGGTTGCAGGTCCAGGTTCAGGTACGGTTATGTATACCTGTTATTGTTTTGTTTTGCTGCTTATCGCTGATACCAGACTTTTGTATGACCCAGAGTTTTATGTCTCTTCTTATTACTCTGGGTGCTCTTAAACGAGCAGACTAGAGATAGATTAGCTGATTATGCACGAGTAGTTGTCCGGAGGCGAGCAGGTGGCTTTCACATATTATTCCCATATATTCTCCCTGTGTTGTTGCTGGTCACTACTTTGAGCATTAGTAGTGTACCTTCCTATTTTGCTTTAGAGACAGTTTTGAAAGTTGTAATAATGGTGGTTTGGATCATAAGCTGTATTTTGAATTTTCCACTACTATTATGGTTTAGTTTTCAGCTTATGCACTGTCTCGCCTGTTATATATCAAGTTATGTTATTATTATATTTTGTTCCATGCGCTATGAGATATACTATAGGTTCTTTGATGATTCATCGCCTTCTTTCTTTTCTTTTGACGTCCGTCCCGTGCTGGTTGGATATAGAAATGTCGGCTGGTGCAGGGCGGGCCATCACACGTGGTATCAGAGCTCTAGGTTGCGTAGTTAACCTAGGGAAAGACACCAGGGAGAGAAAGTACGTATATGAGAGCACGTATTTGTTATATTTTGGGTTTTAAAAAGTTATATATATATATATATATATACTACTAGTATATCTAAGGATGAAGTTGCACTGCACTGGCACCACTGAAGAGATGGTTAATCGTTTTCTCTTTACAGATTGAACGATGAGCCGATATACGAGAAATACGGGCCCAGGAGCCAATAATAGGAATGCTCTTGATATGAGGACGATGTTCACTGACTTCATGAGAGAGATTCTTAGGAATTTTCAGAGGGCAGTTCTTAATGCTGCAAATGGTGGTGGTGCAGCGGTGCAGGCGTCTATGGCCGATTTAGCCAAGCTCTGTAAGGACTACACTAGTCTTGGTGGGAAGCCGTTCCACTGAACGGAATCGGCTACAAAAGTTCAGGATTGGCTTGATAGCTGTGAGCGCATCTTCGAAGATTTGGGTATCGAGGATGTGATGAAGAGAAAGCAAGCATCTCGTCAGCTGCAAGTATGGGCAATGAATTGGTGGAATGCTATTAAGGTAGCTACTCCAGAGGATCAAGTTATTTGGGATCAGTTTAAGACCCGATTCAGTGATAAGTTTATCCCAACTACCCAGAAGTCAGAGTTGTTTAGGAAGTTCTTGGAGCTTAAACAGAACGGTAGGGCAGTCTCCGAATATATTGATGAGTTCGATACTTTATCGAAGTATGGATTATCTCTTATCGATACTGCCGAGAAGAAGAATGAGAAGTTCATAACTAGTTTAGATCAGTACTTGGGGGAAAGGATTATAAACCATATTAATGAGACTTTTGAATCGATTGTTGGGAAAGCATTGAGATCAGAGAGCCTTTATCCTAAGCCCAAGACTGAAGTCGATGTTGCAACTGCAGAGGGGCCAAAGCCGCAGGCAAGCGGTGGAGGCAAGAATAACTCTCAGAATAAAAGGAAGCAGAGTCAGACCAAGGATGGTCAGAAAAAGAAAGACAGGAAAGATGTTGAGTGCTTTAGTTGTGGCAAGAAGGACCATTATGCTAAAGAATGTTGAGCAAAGCCAACGGACAGGAAGTGCTTCAACTGCGGCCAAGTGGGACATCATAAGGATAAATGTCCACAGCCTCCCAAAGAGAAGCAGATTGTGAAAGCATATGCTATTAATGTTGTTCCTTCTTCGTCGAATGCCCCAACTGCAGCGGGGAAAGGAAAGAATGTCGTCATTCAAGGTATGCTTTCTATTTATGATGTTCCTATTCGAGTATTGTTTGATACCGGGGCTTCCTATTCCTTCATATCTAGTGACCTAGTAGATAGGTTGGGATTGGAACCCGAGATAGTCGATAAACCTTTACTGGCGACGGAACCGATTGGTGGTTCGTCCAGCCTTAGTATGATTTGTCAAAATTTGGTCTTATCGAGTCATGGATGTATGTTTTCCCGCGATTGCTTTGTTTTGGGCTTTACTGGGCTTGGCACTATTTTGGGAGACGATTGGCTCCATAGGTACGGGGTGGTGGTAGACTATGAGGGATTTTTGGTGACTATTAGGGTGGATGGTGGGCGAAGGGTAGTGTTTGGTGGCCTACCTAGTGAGGAGGTGATGGCTAGTTTTCTAAATTCCCTCGACATTCCGCAGGACGAGTTATCAGGGGGTCCCATTGCTGGCCAGTATCCAGATATCTTCGAGGAAGTGACCGGACTTCCACCACACCGAGAGATTGAGTTTCGTATTGATTTAGTGAAAGATGCCAGACCTATAGTAATGCCACTTCATCGTATTGAACCAAGGGAGCAGCGAGAGCTCAGGGTGCAAGTAAGCGATCTTTTGAAAAAGGGATTTATCCGAAGGATTGTTTCCGAGTGGGGAGCACCAGTTGTATTTGCCACTAAGGCAGATGGTTTCCTTCGTTTATGTGTGGACTGTTGCGAGTTGAATAAGGTGACTAGGCAAAATAAGTATCCTCTTTCGAGGATAGATGATTTGTTTGATCAACTGGAAGGAGCAAGAGTGTTCTCCCAGTTGGACCTCTCGACAGGATTTCATCAGCTCCGAGTAGCAACTGAGAGTATTCCTTAAATGACATTTCAAACGCCGTCTGGATTCTATGAGTGGTTGGTCATGCCATTCGGGTTGACCAATGCACCAACATATTTTGTGGATCTTATTAATAGAGTTTTCAAAGATCAGTTGAATAAGTTTATTCTTGAGTTCGTGGACGATATCTTGGTTTACTCAAGGACGGAGGAAGAACACAAGGAACATTTGAGGACAGTGATGGAGGTGTTGAGGAAACACCAACTAAAAGTGAAATTCTCTAAGTGTCACTTCTGGAGGAGAGAAGTGAGATTCTTGGGCCATGTTGTTTCAGAGAATGGTATTGCCGTGGATCCTACAAAGGTGGTTATAGTATAAGATTGGTCTACGCCCAAGAATGCAACAGACGTAAGAAGTTTCTTGGGGTTAGCTGATATTATCGTAAGTTTATCCAAGACTTCTCCAAGATAGCAGCATCGTTAACTCAATTGACCAAAAAGAATCAAGCTTTCGTCTGGGACGAAACGTGCGAGAATGCATTTAAGGGTCTGAAGGGGAAGTTGATGAGTGCACCAATGTTAGTTATTCCTAAGGGGAACGAAGAGATGACGGTATACACGGATGCCTGTGGTACCGGACTAGGTGCCGTATTGATGCAAGGAGGTAAGGTCGTAGCTTATGCTAGTCGGAAACTGAAACCACATGAGAAATGATATCCTACCCATGATTTGGAATTGGCAGTGATCGTGTTCGCGTTGAAGATGTGGAGACACTATCTGTTGGGAGAAAGATTCGAGTTGTTTACCGATCATGAGTCGTTAAAGTATCTCTTCTCTCAGAAGGATCTAAATCTCCGTCAGCAGAGATGGTTAGAATTCTTGGCTTCCTATGATTTTGATATCACATATACACCAGGAAAGGGCAATGCGGTAGCTGGGGCATTGAGTAGGAGACATGCTAGTTTAGGGGTTATGTTTCTTGAATGGAAGCAACTGGAGTATATCGCAGGGTATGATTTCAGACCAAAATGCGAATTGGATCCAGTAATGTTGGCAAGTTTGACGATCAGACCTACTTTGATTGAGCGGATTGGTTCCAGTCAAAGGGACGATCCTAACCTATTGGAAATCATCTCCAAGGTAGAGATGGATATCGATGGCAAGGAAATGAACAAGTATGGACACGATAGAGAAGGATGGCTTCGAAAGAATGGGAGACTAGTTGTACCCAATGTCAATGGATTGAGAGATGAAGTGCTTAGAGGGTGTCATCACTCAAAACTAACTATACATCCCGGTGGTAACAAAATGTACCGAGACATGAAGCAGACCTACTACTGGGAAGGATGAAAAGAGACATTGGGAAGTTTATATCCAAGTGCATGAATTGCCAGCTAGTTAAAGCTGAGCAAAAGAAGCCTAGTGGTTTGTTGCAACCATTAGAAATTCCCGAATGGAAATGGGAACAAGTCTCAGTGGATTTCATTGATGGTTTACCCAGGTTTAGATCGGGTCATGATAGTATTTGGGTGATTGTAGATCGATTGACCAAGAGTGCAAGGTTCATACTGGTCAAGTCGAACAGAACGGCAGCTAAGTTATCAGAACTTTATATGAAATGGGTAGTGAGATTTCATGGAGTACCCAAAGGCATTGTGAGCGACCGAGATCCGTTGTTTACTAGTGGATTTTGGAAGAGCTTACAAGAGGCATTAGGATCAGAATTACATCTCAGTACCGCGTACCATCCTCAAACCGACGATCAGACAGAGAGGGTGAATCGTGTATTAGAGGATCTCTTGAGGCCTTGTATATTGGATATTGGTGGTTCATGGGATGATCATTTGCATCTAGTGGAGTTCACATATAATAATAGTTATCAGTCCAGTATTGGTATGGCTCCATTTGAAGCTTTGTACGAAAGACCGTGCAACTCACCATCATGTTGGTTGGAAACCGGTGAGAAGTTTGTGCTTGGACCGGATGTAATAAGAGAAACTTTAGATAAGATCAAGGTTATTCAACAACAAATTAAGGCTGCCCAAGATAGGTAGAAGAGTTATGCTAATAAGAGACGAAGAGACTTGAAATTCTTTGTTGGCGACTTAGTATTTATCAAGATTTCTCCATTAAAGAATGTGATTCAATTTGGTAGGAGAGGAAAGTTGGCACCAAGATTTGTTGGTCTGTTTCCAATCCTCAAGCAAGTTGGGAATTTGGCAAATAAAGTTGAGTTACCTGAAAAGATGGCAAGAGTTCACAACGTATTTCATGTTTCCCAGTTAAGGAAGGTCGTGCACGACCCCGATATGACTGTTTCACCGAATCAGTTGGATGATATTGACGTAGAACCCGAGGCGGTTGGGAACCGCAGGCCGATTCGTTTTGTCTAGTACGATACGAAGCGACTTCGAAGGAAGGCGGTGAAACTGGTCAAGGTTCAGTGGGGCAAGAATGAAAATGACTGTACTTGGGAAACAAAGGAGAGCATAAGAAAGTCGCATCCAGAACTCTTTGCCTAGTAAGATTTTAATAGCGATGGTTATTCCCTTGTTAGTAAACCGCATGCTAGGATAGACTTGTTGTGTCATTATGTGTGTTTGATTGTTTGTAAATGACCGTTAGGCATGCGGGACCCTTTGTATGTTTTGATTTAGGAATCCCGGGGTTGAAATTTCCGGGGGGGGGGGGGGGGGATGTAACGACCCGTATTCTACGCATCGAGGATCGTAGAATATTTATTTCATTTACATATAAAGTCGTATGGTCGTGTAACTTTGGGGAACAACTATTGGGGTCATTTCCCATGTTCAAAATTTTTGCCAATTTTTAAGTGACTGTTTTGCCCCTAGCGAACCTTGTTTTGCCCATAACTTTTGATTGGTAAGGAGTTTTAACCTGAAACCACTTCCATTGGATTCGGATGATGGTTTATCTTTCCGTAGAGTGGTCACATTAGCCAAACAGACTTACCGTTTGGGAGATATGGCTGGATTAAGGTTTAGATGGTGAAAAACAGCTTAACCGGGCCTAATTAAGGTGATTAGCAGCTAGGCCCATTGGGGGATTTCGGGATTAGGGTTGCATAAGGGCTGATAGGGGCTAGAGAAACCCTCCTTTGTATTTTTCCAACAGCCACAAACTTCCTCTTCAACCCTAACAATGGCTTCCACCTTCTAAATCTCTTCTAAACAATTCCTAATCGTGTTCTAATCAAGGATTAAGCTAAGCTACATCAAATCGAGGCAAATCAACACCAAATCAGAGTTGGAGCTGCTGTATTGCATACGAATTCAACCCAAAACAGTAGAGTTTCAGATCTAAAGTTTTGTTTGTGGCTAAGGTGAGTGATTTGCATTGTTTTTCACTAATTACGGCTAATTAGGGGTGATTAGTGTTAATTAGCGAAATTATGCATGTTAAAATTTTGGAAAAATATGTAGAAATTCTTAAATATTATTTTATGCCTCTGTTAGAAATTTGGGTTAATTTAGATATGTTTTGCTAATCCTATCATTAGTTATGGTTAAACACGATTAGGAGGAAAACATGGGTTTTGGGTATGTTTGATCCATATAAACATGTCATATTGTTGTTTTGGTGTTTATGGTTGATTATACATGTTGCTATTACTGTTTGGAATGCTTTGTGATTGAGTAGTTAGGTTATAATGGTTGAAAACACCGTCGTATGGCGTAAACAGCTCATTGGAAAAGTTGCAGGAAATTGGCCCGAACCGTTTCAGATCGGAGGAAGGAGGCACGAACCGACCCACTCATGAAGCACCCCCTTCCCATGAACTGCTTCTCTGAACTACTGCACCACGAGCCAGTGCATCATCCATGAGCCCAAACTGAAGACCACGACCGACACGGAGCTCGAACCCGAAGCGATGAAGGCTCGACCCACGAGCCAATGGAGGACCCCGACCCGGTGGAGGAGTGCGACCCGACCCGATCTGGAGAGGAACTTACGGACCGTCCGGGAGCTTGGAAGAGATCATGACCCGAACCGGCTTGGTAGTCATGAACTGAGGGTGCATCGATAACCAATGATGATTGGAGCACTAAGCACAACCGAACTGAATGGAGACCGAACTGGGAAAAGGCTAAAACCCGAGATGCAAAGGTAGTCCAAATAGGAAGTTAGTACTCAGGATCCAGATAGGAACCAATGAGTTAACTTCATAAGTTGGACTTTGCTGTGGGACGTGTGTAAACGAGTTATCGATGTCTATCGCTTTGACTCACCACTGAGCGACGGATTAGCGGCTATGGATCAGTGCAGTGGGGTTGTTATGACTCCATGGGGGGCAAAGTGGTCGTAGCAGGGCTATGAGCCAGTGCAGTGGAGTTGTCATGACTCTACAGGGAAGAGTGAACATAGCAAAGTATTAGTGGTTACGGATCAGTGCAGTGGAGCCGTCACGACTCCATGGGGCAGAATGATCGTAACAAAGAATTGGGTGATCAAAGTGGTGCATATCATATACTTTACGACTGAGTGAGAGATATAAGGATGATTGCTATGTTTGATGTTTGCTATCACCATGACATGCACACCCCCTCCCCATTATTTTCACACCATGAGTTAGTGTCACCTTAGAGTATTGTACATCCTATTGTGCTAACTCTTTGGTTGCAGGTCCAGGTTCAGGTATGGTTATGTATACCTGTTATTGTTCTGTTTTGCTACTTATCGCTCATACCAGACTTTTGTCTGACCCATAGTTTTATGTCACTTCTTATTACTCTGGGTTCTCTTAAACGAGCAGACTAGAGACAGGTTAGCTGGTTATGCACGAGTAGCTGTCCGGAGGCGAGCAGGAGGTTTACACGTATTATTCACATATATTCTCCCTGTGTTGTTGCTGGTCACTACTTTGGGCATTAGTAGTGTACCATCCTATTTTGCTTTAGAGGCAGTTTTAAAAGTTGTAATAATGGTAGTTCGGATCATAAGCTGTATTTTGAATTTTCCGCTGCTATGATGGTTTAGTTTTCAGCTTATGCACTGTCTTGCCTGTTTTATATCAAGTTATGTTATTATTATATTTTGTTCCATGCGCTGTGAGATATACTACAGGTTCTTTGATGATTCATCGCCTTCTTTCTTTTCTTTTGACGACCGTCCAGTGCAGGTTGGATATGGAAATGTCGGCTGGTGCGGGGCGGGCCGTCACTTCGCCAAAACCCATGGATCCCGATGGCGGATCCCCATCCAACTTATCTTCCCGACATGGTACGAAGGATCATGAGGGAAATGCGAGGAGGCGTACATGGCTCATGGGAGGCTCACATTAGGCGTAACACCTTCACTAGAAGAGTGAATGAGGCCAAATGGCCACGTCGCTTTAGCATGCCGCAAATGCCACTCTACGATGGCACTACCGATCCTTGCACCTTCCTAAATCGGTATGAATGGCAAATGGACTCGAGTCGGGGTAACGATCCAGCCAAATGCAAATGCTTCCCAGTCTTCCTATCCGGAACAACTTTACTTTGGTTCTTTCGCCTCCCACTTGATTCCATTAACAACTTCGGGCAATTAGCAACAGAACTAGTCAAGCAATTCAGTGTTCATATCCCGACTCCGAAGAATGCCCTCACTTTGTCTAACCTATACCAAGGGCCCGTTGAGTCGCTCAAAAGCTGCCTTTCTTGATTCAACACAGCTCTTGCTGAGGTCGAGGATTCGAACCCTCGCACCGTACTCTTTCAGTTAGCATAAGGTGTCCTTCCTACTTCAAAGTTCGGGTAATGGATCGATCGGAAGCAGCCAAAGAGTCTTGACGCCTTTTGTGAGAAGGTGGATCAGCACTTATGCCAAGAGGAGGCGAGACGGAACCGGCTTTCCACCACAAGTCGTCCCAATGACCCCCAAGCGTACACCGCAAATAACAACCTTAGGGGAAGGCAAGTCGGGGAGCCCCTCAATACAAACTAGGGGCAGGTCCCTACAAGAAAAAACCAAACAACGGTAGGCTGGGTGGTCGAAACACCGGACAAACCCCAGCGGAGACAGGAAGACCCGACCCTCACCGCGCCTTCGAGACCTACACCCCATTAAACGAAGATTTAGAAATAATTTACTTGGAAACATGTAACACTTTGCCATACAAAAATTCGCGCATCAGGGAATCAACTGACCGCGAGAAGAACATCGGGAGGTACTGTCGATACCATGACGTGTACGGGCACGACACCAACGAGTGCCGCCAGCTTAGGGATGCAATCGAGAAGCTTATCCGTGAGAAACGACTCGAACAGTATGTCCAAGAACCCTTTCCTCCAAACCAAACTCTCAGCCCTCAGCGCTGGCTCCTCTGGCGCCTGCAAGGCAGCTCCAGGTCCGTCTAACCCAAAGTGAGGGATTTTGATCAACACTATATGTGGCAGACCTTACCCCACACACGACAGCTTTAGGAAAATGGAGGAGTATGTGAGTTCCATAAAGTATGCGACCTATGAAGCCTGCTCTGCTCTCAGCGAATCCTCCCTACCCAAGCTACAAAAGACCATGTGGGATGGCATCGTTTTCTACGAAAGAGATTCAACTGGGATGGATATCCCGACCAACGATCCACTAGTTATCACAGCAAAGATTGGTGCTGCTTCTGTCAGAAAAGTATTAATTAACTCAGGGAGCTCAGTCAACATCATCTTCAAGACCGCTTACGACTAGATGAAATTGGAAACGAATGATTTAAAGCCATGACGCTCCACGATCCACGGCCTCAACGGGGCCTCTAGCTCCCTCGTAGGTATGATCGGGCTACCTGTGGAATTGGGCCAAGGGGACCGGAGCCGAGTTCGGATTCTCACTTTTGTGGTTATAAACATCGATTCCGCGTACAATGCTTTTCTAGGGCGCCCTTTTCTCACTGAGTTTCGGGTCTGTATGGTGCCATGGTCTCTAATAATGAAATTCCCGACATAAAATGGGATTGGAAAAGTCAAAGGTGACCAACTGAGCGCTAGAGAGTGTTATGCAATAGAATGGAAGAACGCCCGTAAGAAGGAAAAGGGCAAAGCCGTGCCCACACCTTCTTGCGCCAAGAATGTCTCAGCATAGAAATCAGCGGCATATGGGCCTTGGCTCAGGAGCCACTGGCGTCTTTCCGATGACCTCGACCCAATGTAGGACGAAGAGCCCGAATATGAGAGGGCCATCCCGGTCGAATCCACAGAAGATGTTCCCGTTAACCTCGACGACCCGACAAGGGTATTGAAGGTAGGATCGCAGCTCCACCCCGTAGTCAAAGAGGACCTTATAGATTTCCTGAGGGCCAACTTGGATGTGTTCGCATGGACTCACTCCGACATGAAAGACATCGATCCCACTGTTGCTTGTCACTCTCTAAGCCTAGATCCTGCGATGCCTCCAGTTAAGCAGAAACGACGCTTCTTGGGGCCCTATAGGTCCAAAGCACTCGAGGAAGAGGTAGACCGCCTACTCAACAACTTCATTCGCGAAGACAACTACCCTGAGTGGGTATCCGATCCGGTCTTGGTCAAGAAAGCCAACAGTAAATGGCGAACGTGCGTCAACTTCTCCGATTTGAACAAGGCATGTCCCAAGGACAGCTTTTCGCTCCCGAAGATCGACAGACTAGTTGACTCAACTGCCGGGTACCAACTACTATCTTTCATGGATGCCTATTCAGGCTACAATCAAATCCCAATGAATCTTCGTGACCAGGATCATACCTCCTTTATAACCGACCTCGGACTTTACTGCTACCGTGTCATGCCTTTCGGCCTCAAGAACGCTAGTGCCACTTATCAACGAATGGTCAATCGTCTCTTTAAACATCAAATCGGGAGATCCATGGAGGTGTACGCGGACGATATGCTGGTAAAATATAAAATATCAAGCGACCACGTCCACGACCTCTCCGAAATGTTCGATGTCCTCCGCCGATATGACACGAAACTCAATCCCTTGAAATGCTCCTTCGGAGTCGCCTCAGGAAAATTCTTGGGTTTCATTTTCAATTCTCGAGGCATCAAAGCCAATCCAAAAAAAATCCAAGCTATTCGGGACATCCGAATCCTAAGGGCATCAGGGATGTCCAAAGTCTGAACAGAAAGGTCGCCTCTTTAAGTCGATTCATCTCCAAGGCCACCGACGAGTGCATTCCTTTCTTCGATTTACTTTGAAAAGGGAAACGCAACTTCGAGTGGACCTCCGAATGCGTCTTGGCAGTAAAAGAACTTCTGGATCTCTTAGATCGACCACCTATCCTGTCTAAGCCCATAGACCATGAGGAATTATACATTTATCTGGCTATTTCTGCGCAGGCAATCAGTTCGGCACTAATACGCCTCGAAGATCGCATCCAACGACCCGTCTACTATATCAGCAAGCGGCTGACGGGGGCAGAAAAGAATTATCCGAAGCTGGAAAAGCTGGCATCCTGCTTATTGATCTCCTCTCGAAAGCTCCGAACGTACTTCTAGTCTCACGCCATAAAAGTTTTCATCGACCAACCGCTACGTCCGCTCTTACAACGGCCCGAAGCATCCGATCGACTATTGAAATGGAGTAGGCTTCTAAGCCAATTGGAGATAATGTTCATCCCTCGGCGAGCCATCCTCGGCCAAGCTCTCGCAGATTTCATAGTGGAATTCACTGCACCACAGCAGACTCCTATGGAGAATGCCAAAGCTCCCGGTACCCAATGGAAATTGTTCGTCGATGGCTCCTCTAACAGGAAATGCTCTGGGGCCTGAGTCGTCCTCATCACCCCTGAACACCCGATCTATTATGCGTTAAGACTAAATTTCCCTGCTACCAACAACGACGTAGAATATGATGACTTGATCGCTGAGCTCTGAACCGCGATCGAACTCAAGCTGGAGACCGTCCAAATCTTCTCCGACTCTCAGCTTATTGTCCGTCAGGTGCAAGGAGAGTATCAAGTGAAAGAGGGACAACTTGCCCTATACCTAGGCCGAGTTCAGGAGCTACTCACTCACTTCGACCATTTTGTCATCATCCATGTCCCCCGAGAGCAAAATGAAAAGGCAGATTCCCTCGCCAAGATGGCAAGCACCGAAGATCCACAGCCTAATGGGTTCTCCCCAATTGAAGTGCTCAACTCTCCGAGCATCAAGCAAGGACAAACCGAGATGGTCATTAGTACCGAACCCGAGCCCGGGTCATTGATGACACCGATCCAGAATTACCTATAGCACCGGACCCTACCAAAGCACTACAAAGAAAGGCGGGCGCTCACTCGCCAATCAGTTCGGTACCTTCTTATGGATGGAGTACTTTACCGCAGGGATTTTTCTGTTTCCTTGCTCCGATGCATAGCCCACGGCAATGCTCTCCGAGTGCTGAGCAACGTGCATGAAGTCGAATGCGGCGACCACACTGGGGGACAAACCCTGGCCAGAAAAATACTCAGACATGGCTATTATTGGCCCACGCTTGATCAAGACGCCGCGGACTATGCTCGCAAGTGCGATAAGTGCCAGCGCTTCTCCAAGATCCGAAGAGCCCCGCCTAACGAATGGTCTCAAATGGTCATCCCATGGCCGTTCGCCATGTGGGGGTATCGACATCATCTGAACTCTTCCAATGGCTAGAGGCGGGGCACGATACGACGTCGTTGTAGTGGACTATTTCACCAAGTGGGCAGAAGCTGAAGCCCTCGCCACTATTACCATGAAGAAGATGATCAACTTTGTTGCCCGCAACATCATAACCCGCTATGGGGTTTCCCAATCTATCATCTTCGACAACGGCACTCAGTTTGAGAGCGCCGAGTTCAAAGCCTTTTGTCAGCGCCATGACATCGATAAAAGATTTTCAGCGGTGGCTCAACATCAAGCCAATGGGAAAGTCGAGGCGGTTAATAAAGTCCTCAAATCCATCATCAAGAAACATCTAGAAAAGGCTAGGGGCATGTGGGCAGATGAGCTTTCTATGGCCCTGTGGGCCTACCGAACCACCCACAAGACAGCAACCGGTCACACTCCTTTCGGCCTCGCATATGGATCTGAAGTCGTCATTCCCATCAAACTCCAGCTTCAATCCTATCGTGTCACTTACTATGATCCCAAGACAAACCAAGATCTACTTCCGGAGTCACTCGACCTACTGGAGGAAAAGAGGGATGAAGCCGACCTCCGAGCCGCTGCCCAACGACAACGAGTAGTCCAATACTTCAATTCTAGGGTCCGCCATAAGGACCTCAAGATCGGTTACCTCGTCCTGAAGCGGGTCTTTCCCCTGCCAACAGGCCTCGTGCCTCGTTGGGAAGGCCCGTACTCTGTGCAACGAATGCTTAGCGATGGAATTTTCAAACTCGCCACCGTCGACGGGGCTGAACTCCCAAAGGCATGGAACAATGAACATCTCCGCCGCTACTTTACATAACTCAGTTTACGGTTGTTTATGCTTTCCAACAATGTTTTGTTTCCTAGAAATTCAAGGCATTGTAAAGGCTACTACTGCCAAAGTTATTAGTAGAAATGATGTTCAGTTTCCTATCTAATTGTTGTTTACTTCTCACGTGACGTGTCTTGTTAGTTCTGACAACCAGCATAAATCAAACGTACGATCGTGGTATCGGCACCCCGGGACGGGAGCCGGTGCCACCGTCCCAACCTCGAGCAAATATCGAGGCTAACACACTTGGCTGCGTCCGACACCCCGAGCACGGGAGCCGGCAACGCTACTCCGATCGCCAGCCCGCGGCACGACTGAGTATAAACAACCACTAACTCGAACCTTGGCCCCGTGTCGAGACCGAGGGTAAATCGTTCCGTGTCCAAGCCCAGGCGACTTGACGCTGCCCCCCAACGACCGACTAGGAGTGATGCAAGCCTCTCTTCGCCTGTTGCGGGTTCCGGTCGAATCTTAGCGCAGCACCAAGACCGACCATAAATCGTTTCTTCCCCATGCTCTCAAGGCTTAGGGGTAGCCTATGGCCACGATCGGACCTTACGAGCTATTGATCTGGGCTCACCTCGTCGGCGAATAAACGACGCCGATGGCTCGCCCCAACCCGATGAACGATGGGAGAGCCACCCACCTGGCGGACCGCATAACGCGATGCCCTACGCCTTCGCTATACTTGGGATTAACCCCGGGCAACACAAAACAGCAGGCACACAGCCTGGTTTCGCAAACTACGGGTTTCCTGAGCTGAAGGAAACTTACTGAAACCGATGCTCTATTACACCCCTTTGGAATAATTGACCCAGAGCGCGGTACACAATCACTTTTATGACAAGTGCAACGATAAGTATGCTAATGCAAGTACAGGACGCTGGAAAACGTAAAAAGAACATCTTAACACTTGACCTAAACTGCAATCTTTACTACTTCATATTTCAATTTTTACACACACACATTTAACTGACTACGTGTCTAACATATTCCTTTCTAATGACAGGGTGTACATGAACCACATCATGTCTTGAAAAACCAAAAGCGAGGGCCGTACTCGCGTAAACTATCGGCCTACACTACCAGAAATAATGGTAACTTTTACTTAACTCACTAACACTAATCGTGTTTTTTCCTTTTGTTCTTGTTCTTTTTCTTTGCAGATTCGGCACTCAACTGTACTCCCCCAGCATAAAATCTCTTCCTACTCGACCCACTCCTACTTCCTCGGCCCTTCGGAGGAGTAACCGATTCATGAGAAACCGAAAGGCATCGTTCACCAGCACCGTCACCGCTGGAGATCTCAGTGATGTCAGTAATAAGGGCAGGCGGCATAGACATGGGGGCACTCCCAGCAACAAGGCCAATCACGGCCTCGCTCTTTTTTAGGATCTCTTTTCCTTCCCGCTCCGCCTTCTCTTGGCCTCTCTAGCGGCCCGTCGCTCGGCAATCTTCTTGGATCTATGCGGTGTAATATCAGCAGCCTTGGTTTTCTCGAGGGTCTCGGCAGCCCTCCGTTAGGCTTCATCGTCCTCCTTTTTCTTCTGGGCCTCGTTAGCAGCCCTATCTTTCTCCTCCACCTCTTCGCACTTGGCGACCATTTTGGTTGTTTGAGCCGCCACTAGAGCCGCCATCGAAGGCACGTCTGCTTCCACTGGTCTCTAGCAGGAGCACTCTGCCTGTCTACCACCTCTCCCTCCTCGTTAAGGATTTCACACATGCTATGAGTTATCTCAATCCCTGAGAAAGTGTCAAGCCGATCGCCGCCCTCTCCAAATTGCATCTCCGCAGGCCCTGGTCCAGACTCAGTCGTTTGTGGGATCATGGAGGTAGGGTCAGTCATTGACGGCCCAAAAGGAGCTGCACAACAAAAATGCAACCTTTTTAGTCCGCAAATTCGGTAATCACGTCATCCTCAGGGATGCAGGATAAAGGAAATTTACCTACGGTCAGGGACGGTGTAGAGAGGGAAGGAAAGGCACTCGTAACAGTAGGTAAGGTAAAACTGATGCCCCCAAATGCCAGATAATCGGGATTGTACTCAGTGGAGGCTTGGGCCAAGGCTTCGGGGCCACTCACCATAGCAGACTCGGGGGTCGGGGCCGGTAGGAACTTCCCCCTACAAATGTAGCCGCCACAGTCACGCTCTCAACGATGATGGACTTCCCCTTCTCCGCGGTAAGTCTGGCCAACCTCTCTCTCTCAGCATCCTCTAGCAATATTCTCCTTCCCTCCTCCAGCTTCTCGCGCTCTTCATTGGTCAAAAGGTCTATCATTAGCTGGCGCTCATCCAAAGTGCTCACATCCACTCGACACAAATGGGCCTTATACGAGACCAGCCTCTCCCAAGTTTGAGCCAGCTCACGGGAGTAGTCTTCGACCCATGTAAGCCCATGGAATTTCAGAATCTTGACATACATATTCCGATGCTTTCCTCAAAGGACGATTCAACATGGAACTCTGTGTCCTCAAGTTGTTCCCTCAGTTGCCCAACCTCTCTCAGATGTTCGGCTTTCAGCCCATCAACCATGCTCAACTCGTCCCGGTTACGAGCCTCGGCGTCCTCCTTTGCTTTACTTATAGCCTCTAGTTGCTTCTTTAGCTCAGCAACCTCGGCATTCTCGGCTTGCAACCTTTCATTCTCTTCCCTCATAGCAGCATTATCATTTTGGAGTTCGGTAACCTTCACATTGTCCTTCTCCAAGATACCACACGCTCGCATCAGATCATGCTTGTCTTTTTTTAAAGCTGTGTTCTCGGTAGTTAAGTCAACCGCAGTGTCTTTAAAATTCGAAAGGGCATGCTCCGACTCCCTCTTCAGTATATTGTAAGCTTGCATCATCTCAGCTGCAACAACAAGATCTGTAAGCTAGCATTCAAGGGTTTGATAATGCGTAAAAGAAGACTTACAATGCAGGGAATGGGCATACCTATCTTCTTGCTCAAATTTTTGATAGTGGTCTTCCCGGCATCAGTGGCCGACCTCTGATTAAAAAGCTCTAAGTTCTTCTCTTTAATCAGCTCCGAAAGGCGGAAAGAATAATTGGTAAGCTCGTTGGCTTGATGATACGCAGCCCGAACATGCATCCACATCTCTCCCAACTCCCTGCTAGGAGCTGGGCGGAGATCAGGATGGGATGCCAGCTCATCAAAGTTGTATTGGGGAAAATACAACTCCAAAAATGTTCTCCTCTCCTCTGCAGAAAACGCCTGAATTTGGGACTCTGTCAGGTCTAGCATCCCTAGCACAGCCTCCCTACCCGGCCCTGGTTGACCAAACAGCAACTCCTTCCCCTTAGCAGGCTGAACGGGAGCCACAAGGGCAGTACACGGGGAAGCTGTCGAAGGCGAAGGCCAGGACCGCCTAGGTTAAGTCAAGGATCTCCCAGAGACACGTGAATGGGAGGAGGAGGAGGGATCGGGGATCACCGAGATCTATCCCTACCTCGGTGTTCATTACCCTGTCCTAGTGGGAGTGGCACATCATATAAGCTGGTCGATCTCCTGAAGCTTTCAAAGGAAGAGCTCCGGCGGCGTCGGTGGTCCCTATGTCTGGAACCTCGTCCACCAAGTCCTCTAGTCATATCACTTGCCAAGAGAACAAATCAAAGTTAGTCAAGTCACATGCGCTGGCAAATATCTACGCTATGCAGTGTATATGAGTGTAGGCCCTAGGAATTCTCTCAACAGACCAGATTGTGGCCCGCGTGAAGAAGTTAACCCCTCCGCAGCAAGTGTTAGCCCTTCCATGCTCGTTGTATTCAACCACGGAGTCAACTCCAGGTCGAGTTTATTTAAGTCATCAAATTGCCCCGCATCCTCAAGCGAGGCAACGGTCCCGGAGTGGGTTGCAGGAGACTGCGGCCTATCCAATGCTCATTCCCCTCTCTCGACAGAGGCAGGACAGGAGCGCTCGACAACTCCTCGTCTCTAGCAGCCTACTCCTGACCATGGGCCTCGCCTCCTCGCACATCTCCTTGGGATTGGGCAGTCTTTTGAAGTTCCCCTCCAGCAGGAGGCATCTTCCTCTTCCGCCCAACGACGACTGAACCTGTAGCTGCTATCTCCTTTGGTACACTGCTTGCAACTGTGGGCCTAATCACAGCCCGATCAGTAGGAAGCAGCCCGGCGCGGCGAAGGCGCTCCTGACTTGTCACAGTGTCGGTATTGCGGAGATTACCCAGTATCGCTCGCAAGGCATTATGGCGTTGCCGATATGCATCCCCAGCAGGTGCCTCCGGATTCCCTGCCATGATCCGATCATTAGAAAAATGAGATAGGAGATCCAGGAATTTATAGCAAGGGACAAAGTTAAAGGAATACTTACTCCCTTCTATCCATCTCCTCGCAAACCCGGGAGGGCAGCGGACAAAGAACCATTCGTACTTAATCACTGACGGCCTGAGCCACTTCCCGACAAAAAATTTGGTGGCAGGTGTCGCTTCCAAAACCATTGAGAAGGTGCGACATTGCTCATTCTCCTTAGACGAAAAAATTACTGGATATCATCTCCGGTTGGTTCTCGTTGCAAGAACTCGTGGTAAAGAACATAGGTACCCAAGAGCGAAGCATAAGCTTTCGGGTGCAGTTGCTATGGTGCAAGGAGAAAATAGTATAGCATGTTCTGGATGAAGTCATTGGCCGGGGCACGCACCCGGCAAAGCAAGCCTGTCTGTTCCAGGCGGTGAAACCCTTGGGCGGCGCATGTGCCATGCCATCCCTTTCTGGGGCGTGGGCGTCACCTGCCGGTATGTTGAACCGCGCCGCCATTTTTCTAACTGCTGTGGCGTCCATGCACGATGGTACCGAGTCTACCAGATTCTCCAAGATAACCGCGTCAGGCAGCATGTCCGGGGCTACCGGAGGCGCCGGCGCGTCATCATTCATAATGTCCACATTCTCAACCTCCTCAGTTACAACCGGGGAATGCCGCCTCTCATTTTGTTCCTCGTGCTCAGATGCTCCAGGCGAGCTGGTTGTGTGAGAAGGAGTCGATCCTTCGGTTATCTCAAGCTCGCTGCCAGACGAGCTACCACTAGGGGTAGAGCCATAGGTATGCGGCGAAGGTGGGGAAGCCTCGGCTTTTGAAGTCTTTCTAGTCTTCGGTCTTGTTTGGATTGCTAACTATACTTCAACACATCAGTGTTAGTACTGGCAGTAAAGTGACCGGTACCGCTCATGTCGATCATGAATAACATATGTGTGTAGTGTTGTGCAAAGAAAAGTAACATAAGGAAAGGTTCAAAACAGTCCAACAGTTCAAGTCCCAGTCCTAACGTATGATCTATCCTATGGGAAAATTTCGAAACCATGCTCGCGCAACCACTAGTGTACACATTAGCGCTACACGCACGGTTGTACGATTGATATGTAAATCTATAGACGGGAAGTCGGGAGGTCAAAGTCCTAGGCAGGAGAGAAAGGCGCCAACCCGTTTCAGAATCCGAAGCTCCGGGCCTCGAAGTCTGAATTTTCGAACCCCTCAGAGTTCGAAATTTCAAACCCGTCAGGGTTCGAAACTTCGAACCCCTCCGGGCTCGAAATTTCGAGCCCCACCAGGTTCGAAGACTCAAACCGAAGGATTCGGGAATCTGAAACTCAAGAGGTTCGAAAACCCGTACCCATCAGAGTTCGAAGTTTGGAACCTCACGAGGTTCGAAAATTCGAACCCAAAGGTTCGAGAATTCGAACCTACGAAGGTTCGAGACTTCGAACTCAGCCGGGTTCGAACTTCCATGCCTTCTCCAGAGGCTCGGTAGCTCCGCCTCTCGCGTCGACCCCCTCTGTCGACGCCACGGCCCTTCAACCTCCTTCCTCGTTCGCTCGACCCAGGGCATTACCTAATTCAGGTTCGAAAGTTTCAGGTTCGAAATTTTCAGCTTCGAGCTTTTACAAAAATGGCGGCCAGGGAAAGAAATAATAGAAGGAAGAAAATGAGGTGGGGAGGCCTATTTATAAAAGGAAAGTTCGTCCCTTCATATTCCAGGGTCGGTTCGAGTATTTCGAACCTATAGGGTTCGAAATTTCGAACCACCTGGGTTCAAAAATTCAAACCCCCTGGGTTTGAAGTTTCGAACCTCCAGGGGTTTGAAAATTCGAACCTCCAGGGGTTCGAAAATTCGAACCCCCTGGGCTCGAGATCTCGAACCCCCTGGGGTTTGAAGGTTCACATTCCGAAAAAAACTCGCAACTACAGGATCGATACACTACGCCACGCTCACACGTATACGTACTCCCCGCACATGCATACCGACTCCCATGCACTCACGGAGATGACGCATTGAGGATACGGAGTGACTTGAGTACGATGCACACCTCGACAATGGCTCATTCGCAAATCCAGAGCGAGCAAGCCTAATAGCTAAACGTTTGTTTTCCTTTAATTTACAGGACTAATCAACAGCCCAGCTATCATATCAACCAATACAAAGCACATCATTTCGAGACAAGACGTACTTTGGGGGGCAAATGTTAACTGGCTTTTTGGTCTGGTACCCAAAAGTACATCGGACACGCTCAACATCACGTGAAGCTAAGGCCGAGAGGGACGCTTAGGAGCGAAGGGAACAGGATCAAGGAGGGACCGTAACGCTCAGAACTTAGCAGCGCCCAAAGAATATTCCCGAACTAAGGCCTCAGACCTCGAAGGAGTTACAAGCCTCAAGCACCCAAACCTAAGGTCATCGCGCCCCCCGATAGAGGGACTAAGCACCTGGCAGGGTGCAAAATTCGCACCCAGCAGATGCGAAATTTCGCACCCAGCAGGTGCGAAATTTCGTACCCAACAAGTACGAAATTTCATACCCTGCAGGTGAGAAATTTCGTACCCTGCAGGTGAGAAATTTCGCACCCAGTAGGTGCGAAATTTTGCACCTGGGCCCGGGTTCGAAATTTGTGTATATGCAGGCGACAGGTGCAAATTTCTGCATGTGGTCCCCCCATTCCTACCTAATCCTACCCAAACCCTCTCCTATAAATAGCCCATAGCCTCACACTTCAAAGAGGTTGGATTTTCATCACTTGGGACCTTCATAGAGCTTCATGAGCCTCATTAATGGCTTCTCCCATTTGAGGAAGAAGAAGGACTAAATAGTCTTTTTCCCAAATACCTAGCACATGACAATTATGGAAATGAATGTAATGAGATTCATGAGCATGCCTCTACTCAGTAATTCTTGAGTGATTAATAATATTCCAATGCCTTTCCAAAGTGGACGTAGGACTCTCCTGAGACCGAACCACCATAAATTCTCCGTGTCATTTACCGCTTTCTTTTACTTAATCTTCCGACCATAATAACAATTCCTAGTAATAGGAATCCTTGATGTTTTCGACATTTTTTGCCTTCAACAGCACTAGACCTCTCACATTAAGTCGATCACTTGTGGATGTTGGATTTGCCGGGAGGTTCCGGGTAGACTTCTACCACAAGTTGGACTTAACCTCGTGTCTTAGCACCATTATATGTATTTTTACACACCAGACCTCTCACATCAAATTAACCACTGTGGATGCTGGATTTGCCGAGCGGTTCCGGGAAGACTTACACTATAAGTAGAATTTAACCTCGTGTCTAAGTGCGGTTATAAATTTTCTATTTACGGTAAATTTAGGCATATTCATTCTTCCAAATTTTACTGTAATTCTTATTTATAATCTTTTGGCATAATAATATTCTTACCAAATGTTCATTGTAAATTTCATAACTACAGTGTTTATAGAAATTCATAATTCAGACAGGTGACTAATGGAAATAGGCTTTATATAATCCCAACAGATTAAACAGGTTAGGTATTTCAGGTTAACAGGTTCATATAACCCCAACAGATTAAACAGATTTACTTAACCCCACGGGTTTAACAGATTTACTTACATTTTCATGAACATGTTACACTTAATCTTGAATTAAGCCTACAGAGTTACATGTTCATACAACCCCAAATTTCCAGTCATATTCCACAGTACTTATTTCAATAGATTTCAGTAGGTTTACAGTTCAACAAATTAATCGTTTCAGTAGATTACAGCAGGTTAAACATTTCAGCAGACTTATTATACATATTAACGGGGAATGCCGAATGATAAATATACCATTATCAAAAAGGCATAACTTAAATTCACTCACCTAATAGCTTTCCAATTCATGTATCTAGTCCAGACCTAGCATTCCATGGCTCCCTTAACTGAATCTAGAACCTAAATAATCATAGATTCACAATTCTCAAACTAAAAGAGAAGGGAAGAAAAAGAGAAATCTAAATTGATTAGATCCAAGAATTCACCTCATTTCGATCAGAATTTTGAACACCCTTTTACAAATATACATTATTTTCATCCAGATCTTGAATTAGAATTTCTTTTGACTAATTATTCTATTTTGAGAAGAGATTTGAGGAGGAGGAAGAATGGCAGAGTCTAGACAGCCTCTCAGAAAATATGAGATTTAGGCTAGGTTCTGCTAGCCTGTTTATTTTTGTTCTTGCACACGCAGCGCTGAGTCAGCAATGAATATGATCACAAAACAGTCCAAATTCGCACTCCAGAATTTTCCTGGATATGGGGGTGCCGACCACTTGGTCCACTCACCCCTGGTCGACCCATGGGTTCACTCACCCCTTAGGGGGTCGACCCATAGGTCCACCCACCCCTTAGGGTGTCGACCCACAGGTCCACCCTTGTAGACCCATAGGTCCACCCACCCCTTAGGGGGTTGACGCCATTTCCTATGTTGATGAGTTGGTTTGAATTTATCTGAATTATATATATATATATACCCCTTGTGTGTATACAAACTTCTAATGCTCATAATTTCTTCATACGTTGTCCATTTTACACAAACTTGGGTCTATCTGAACCAGAATTCCGAGACGAACGCAACGGTGATACTAGTTCCACTTAATTCTGAATATTTAATTAAGTTATTCCCATTTTATTATCTTCAAATATAGTTATAGTGTATTAAATTTTGGGGTGTTAGATTCTCCCACCCTTAAGAAATTTCATCCTCGAAATTTGATAAGGGTAAAATTAAATACCCCCCCCCACATAATATACATCCATCATGTGTGCATCCAATCTTTGCAAACATCTGTGCACTTGTGCAGAGTGTAGTACAACATAGTAATACATGTATGCCTAAGCGGTAACTCGTATATGTATGCAAACTTTTCTTAAAAATCTCTTTGAAGACATGATGCACAATGCTAAATATACTGGCTATTTCTATATGAATGCAATATTCGAAAAAAAAATACTTTTTCATTCAAATTATCCCACAATCTCACTGAGCAAGAGCGCAGTTCATCCAATTTTTGCATCCAAAACCCTACCAAGCAACTTTTTTTTTCGAATTTCAGAAAAAACTAATTTTCTAAATTCGATTTCTTATGTTACAAAAAGGTGGAAAACAGAAAACTTCACATCTTCCATTATTCTTTTATATACCTTTTTATAACTGTACTTGGATTTTATGAAACTATTATATAAAGATTCCCTATTTTCCTATCCAAGCACAGACCACATAAGAAAACTTTCTTTGTTACAGATTTTCTTTTTCAACTTATCTTGGAAAAAATTATTCTTATACACCTTTTCTCAGAATTTTCCATCTTTCTTTAACTGTCATGTTTGTTTCTTTACTGAATTTCATGTTTCCTTTTTAGTTATGTCATTACTCTTCTATTATCTTATTTAACTTAATCCTTTGATCTACGTTTAGTTTCAAATAATCCTTCGAGTCCTTCAACTAAAACAAGAAAACAGACGCTCTACACAGCTACTACTATGGCCAAGAATCTCAGGATTATGTCCACCTCAAATAGAAAAGTTCAAACCACGGGATCAATAACATGTTTAGGTGTTACCCTAACTACCCAACATGAACAAAATAACATAACGATCCCAACAGAAATGTAATAACGGTTTTTACCTCTAACAGAAAAATTAGCAACAGGATCTAAACACTTACTTGCCCTTCACTATCTAGTAGTCACCACTAGTCCTGGCTGTGTACTAACAGTTATATCTAAGCAACACCCTAGGCTATTCCATGCTTACGCATTCTACGGGAACTTACCATTATTCCAACATAATCCTTGCTATCTACTTCGTAGCCTCACAACTTTTCCCATCTTCCCTAGGCACTAATCCTTACCTACACCATACTTTTTAAAACACAGTTTGGCCTTTTCATTTCACTTTTCTACCAAAAGTTAGAAGTATCAAAATTTTATTTTCCTCACCAAAATTTACTTTTGCAAAACCATAAAACATGTCATCTCAAAAAAATACAAATCAGATTTTTTTTTTAAAGCAAAAAAATTGGAGTAGACATATTAATCAATCAGGTTTACAACTTGTTCTTGCCTATAGGGTCGGTTTAGTTACTTACCACAAGGTGCAAACATCTACTCTATTCTTAATTTCTACAACTTATTTTGTCCACCTAAAAAAAAATTCTTGTTAAAACAATTTATCAAAAATGATTGTCAAAAGAATAGAGATTTCAAAACTTTGCTTACTAAAAATTCTAAAGTGTGCACCTTTTTCTGAGAGAATTTATTTTAGATAAAATTTTCAAAAGAAATCACTGTTTCCAAAATATACCCCATTTTACTTCAAAACCCAATATGTACTTCTTTACATATTATAAATCTGTAACTTTTAAGATCAAAACTTGAAAACACCATAAACTACATCCAAAAGCTTTTACAATTTCAAGTTCTCAAAAGTTTAAAATGGGGTTAGACTCAAAGTGGTTTCCAACTTACCTAGGCTTTCCTAGACTCTACCACAAAGTCAATTCTCTCAAATATATATATATATTCCTAATCCATTTTTCTCTTTTTAGCCTTTTCCAATATACAAGATTTTACTACCAAACCCACTAACCTGAAATACTAACACATGGGATTCACCTTTCTTCCATACAAAGTATATTGTACACTTCCCAACCAAATTACCTAAGGGTTTCAGATTTCCATATTCGTTCCTTTAGTGTACAAAACAGACATCCCAATTCTCATCGTATTATGTTTTTTCTATTTAGTGGGTTCCTTTATGGATCTAAGTATATATATATTAAAAATAAAAATACGTTCACTCACTATCTATACAGGAATCCTAAGCCTAAGCTCCTTATACCAGATGTAACAACCCGAATTCCGACAGACCAATTTTTTTCAAAATTCTAATCTATCGAAACTCGTGTTAGTTTGTCTGGTATCCTGCAGAAAAGACAGAGATATAAAATGTATCAGAGCCCAGAAAAAATCTCACGGCGGAATGGGTAAAATATATATACTCAAAATATAGACTTACCCAGATAATAATACTTCCTAACCAGTATCCAAAGCTATCATATCTGTACCACAAATCTAAACTGCGAGTATGTTATTAGGAGGGGGTCAGAACATAAGTTCTAGTGACTGAATTTAAACTACACATTTTGGATAACCCTACATATATTATTCAGTTGAATTTTCTTATTTATTAAGTTACTTGGGTTAACAACACTAAAGGCTTACACACACGTTGTACCCATCTACTTCTCAATGGATTAACCTAATACAGTATATATATAGCTACCCCAACATTAAGGTACACCCCATGGTACCTCACTCGCACGGTCTCCACCGTAACGCCAAAATAAATATACGCAGTCTCTCATCCTACGCCGAAACGATGTACGAATTTATGTATAACAACGCTATGTTCCGCATTGAAATGCCATCGCCATGCTATGTAAGCGTACAGACTGCCACCTTCGATCGAATCAGATTCCATCACAGAGTAATGCCTTAGAGTCTATGATACACCACCCGGAGCAGACGTGCATGTATCTAGACTTTCTTACGTACGTATCGTCAATCATACTCGATGCCTTAACCTTTACGATACGCCATCCGAAAACGGTATGCATGTATCCGCATGTATTATCTACTATTCACCGAGTTCCATAACAGGGCTATATCAGAAACACTGAACTAGGTCGGGAACCTTGTCAGATATCTGTATACACAGATGCTATGGTCTGCATTTTCATGGTGACTATGGTCCTACCAGACGCCTCTCTCAACTAGTGAAAGACAAACGGAATTGAGAGCTAGTGATGTGGCCTAGAAAAACAACAAACAACATCCTAATTGGCATGTCCCGCAACCAAAGCCTTAATATTGAAAGGTCGATGGTCTGTAGGTTTAGCTCCCCATCTTTCCGTATCATGCATCACGATAACTATCGATGGCTGGTACCCGACGATTACTATCAATCAGATGGATATACCCTCCAAAGGAAAACATATAAGATGGTCGTAACCCGCCTAGTCACAAGGCAACAAAATCGTCAAATCACCTATGCCACCCTACAGCCTTCTGACTACCCATTATCATGGCAGTCAAGGTATACTCACCGGGTAGTAACGCGCAGACCCAACCCCTGCGAGCACAGCCTAAGCGTTGTCACCACACATAGGACTACCAAGAGTATCCTCCACGTCCAAGGAAGTGTAATAACCCGGAAATCTGGGCCAGTTTAAAAAATTTATTTTGGCAATTTTAGCGAATTTTGAACATTTAAAATGAATTGTTTTAAATAATATCGACGAGAAATTTATCTTGAATATAATTCAAACGTATATATTATATAGATCGTCGTTAGAATATAAATATTTATTTTAAATTATAAAAGGAATTGAAAATGGCGCGGTAGTTCGATAATTCGATTTCAAACTTCAAATGAACGTACCGGGTGCAAAACAATCCGGATTTTAGTGAAACCAAAAATAATGGAATCTAATTGATGATATCTTTCCAAAGAATCCGAAAAATCAAGATTCCATAGCGGGAATCAAAAGATATGTCCAGTTGAAAATTTTGAATAGTCGCTATGGAATTCAGGCCCTTAAAAATGGGAATTTTGCAAACGACCTCGGATTTCGACGAAACCACTTTTGTTGGATCCACGATGTCAAGTTATTTCTAGGTTTCAAATTTCATAATTTTTCGAATCAATATGTGAGCGTGGCAAAGGAAAACGCGTTTGACCAGTTTCAGTTGATTTTAATCGACTGGAAATTGGCCATTTTTCAAACGGTCTCAGAATTTGACGAAACTAGTTTTGTTAGGACCGTATCGTCAATACGAAGCTAGAAAATATTTTTTCGGGAATTTTTCGAGTTAGTATGTGGCCCCGGTAAACTGAAATGCGTGTTCAAATTCAATATATAGAGTTATATGTTGGTTTTGACGAAAACTGATCGAAACAGTCGAATCAGCTTGCGATACATATCCCATTGTGTTCGGAATGAGGGTAATTAGCTAGGGACGACAGGCGGTGGGTCTCGTTTCGAGGTCGAAATAAAAACTTACTTTTTGGATTAAAATAAAATAAAAATATATATATTTATATAAAAAGCCCCCCTCATTTCCCTCTTCTCTCTCTCCCCTACCGTTCATTCCCAAAATAAAAAAAAGGAAAGAACGGTTCGCGCCGCCACCCTGGGCCTTCGAGCCGACGCCCCCCCCCACCTGCGCCAGCCGCGACCACCCCCCTTCCTGCTGAGTCGCGACCCCCCCTTTCCCTACTGAGACGCGCACACCCCCCCCCCCTTCCGCCGCCTGCAGCCCCATCCGCCGCCACCGCTCCGTCCATCTCCACCAAATCCGACTGAAACCCCTCCTTCTTCTGATAAATAAAGTGAGTTTTATTTATTATTTTTAGTGTAGGAAATTATCGTTTTTCCTATATGTTTTAGTGTAGAAAAATATGATTTTTCATATGTGTATAGATCCGCAATAAAGATAGGATTTTTATCATAAGTTAGAAATATTTTTAAAATAGAAAAGATTAGATTTTTAAAATAGAAAAGATTAGATTTTTAAAATAGGAAAGATACGATTTTTATATATTGAGTAGCGAAGTAAAAATTCGATTTTTATATATTGAATAGCGAAGTAAAAATTTGATATTTATATATTGAATAGCAAAGTAAAAATTAGATTTTTATATATTGAATAGCAAAGTAAAAATTCGATTTTTATATATTGAATAGCAAAGTAAAAATTCGATTTTTATATATTGAATAGCAAATAAAAATTCGATTTTTATATATTGAATAGCGAAGTAAAAATTCGATTTTTATATATTGAATAGCAAAGTAAAAATTCGATTTTTATATATTGAATAGCAAAGTAAAAATTCGATTTTTATATATTGAATAGCGAAGTAAAAAATCGATTTTTATATATTGAATAGCAAAGTAAAAATGTGATTTTTACATATGTAGAGAGTACGGGCAGTGAAAATTGACAAGAGGCAAGAACGGGGAAGATTCCTACATAAGAAGAGTCGTGGGATCGGATAGTTATCGGTGAGAATTTCTCACTCTTTAATTTAATTTTCTAGTTATATATATATACTAGGATGCAGACGGTGTTTAGTAGCACCCGACACCCGTCGTCCACAGACCATGGACGGCTTGTATGCTTGTTTGTTTGATTTTGATGTGTGTTTGATTGTGTGATGTGATGTGAAATGAAATAAAACATTTATATAGTTGAAATAAAATATTTTGTAGTGGAAAATATTTTATAGTTAAAAATTCTATTTTTAACGTGTATAAGAAATGAAATAAAAATAAACAAATCGGACGATTTGTTTATATACACACATTTGACTGATATTGATTGGGACGATATATTTTACACATCGCCCAACTGCACAAATAAAATCTGTGTTTGATTGGTTGAAACCCCACACGGGTATTGGGATGATATATGACATACACTAATCCCAGTAGTTAGTTGTATGTCGATCGATTGATTGACAGACTGTTATGAGCGTTAAATATTTATATTTGATGCTTATACAGTGTAGAATGCACTTTGGATGATGGTTAATTATTCATCGTTGTTATTGTATACATGTGGTGTAGAAAATCCATATAATTAACATTATATGGTAATTGATTGGGCCTCATTCCATATTTGAAAAAGAAATATTTGAAATAGAATATTTGAAAAATAAAAATATATGAAGCCGTGTTGATTAGATTGACGCCATTTTGACGTGAACGATATTTATATCAATTTTATTCATTTTATAATGAATATCGAAAGTGATTTCAAAATCGGATATTTTGAAAAGGATTGAATTCGAATTGAAATTGAATAGAAATGAATTCGAATTGAAATTGAATAGAAATGAATTCGAATTGAAATTGAATAGAAATGAATTCGAATTGAAATTGAATAGAAATGAATTCGAATTGAAATTGAATATAAATGAATTCGAATTGAATTGAATTGAAAACGAACTGAAATTGAATTAGAAATCAATTTGAATTGAAATCGATTTGAAATGAATTTAAAACGAATTTATATAGGGATATTCAATTTTAATTTGAAATTGAATATGAAGTTGAAACCTTTTTGAAAATGAATTTAAAAACGATTTATAAAGCACGTTTTGAATTGAAATCGATGAAGTATATATTATATATATAATATAATGGCCTGAATAGAACGCATCGCGCCGCGGCAGTTCGCGAATTTCGACCATTGACTTCGAATGGATATTGCGGGAGATCCGACCGTCGGATTCTCCTAAAACTGGAACCGCTGGGTTCGTATCGAAAAGAGCTTTCTAACGAATATTAGAAATTTGAAATCTAACGGTTGGATTTGGAATTATGTCCAAATCAAATTTGGAAAAGGTCGCTGTAAGTGCAGTTCGATGGCCGTTGATGGAAATCGACTGTACGGGCCTTGATAAAATTATTAAAAATAGTAATAATTTGTGTAAAATCATAAGAAATGATTTGTTAAGAACTGGGATGAAAAACACCATATTTGAAAAGATAAAAATAGATTTTTGTCGAAATGAACTAGTTTTGAACTAGAATTAAAATTCTATTTATTTTTAAATAAATAAATTTGATTTGAAAGGGGTTTTAAAAGTAACTAGAATTTTCAATAATTGAATTGGAATGGATTTGATTCGAAATTGTCTTTGGAATATTTCGATGTTGGATTTCGTGATTATACAGATATTGTTATGGAAATTTGAAAGATATTTATATCGTTATTTCAAATAGAATATTTGTTGGTCGTAGAATTTGATATTGAATATAAGCCGATATATTTTCTATTCAGAGCCTTGTATTTAATATCAAATGTGATTTGGGTTTGTCGTGAATGGTGTCTTCATTAACACTGTTCTTAAGCCCAGTGGAGAAAAATATTAAATCTTTTTATTTAGATTTAATGAAGTGTACCAATTAAATAATATTTAATTGGAATTGATTTGATATTGATTTTTGGGTTTATCGTGAACAGTGTTTTAAATAACACTTGTTCTTTAACCCGATAATTAATGAATGTGATTTTGGGTTTATTGTGGGTCGTGTTTTAAATAACATTGGTTCTTTAACCCAGTTAAAGATAGGATTTTGATTTCTGTGAAGATTAAAACTAAGTGGAGTTTTAATGAATCTTTAATTAGATTGAAATGATCGAGAATGGAGTATCACCAGTTTTGCTCCAGGCGATAGTTAAATCTTTAATTAGATTTGAACGTGAAATGGTAATTGAATTTACCGATAACACCGTGGTGTTAGATATGAAGTATTACCAGTTTTACTTCATGAGATGAATAGGTTGGGATTGGGGAATAAAATAAATGATTACTTCGGTGTGGTTCGCTAACCCCGACTAGTTTGAATTGATAAATAAATTTAAAGAATTTATCTTTGATAAAATTAATGGGAACCTTTCCCAAAATATAAGAATATTTGAATAAAAAGAATATTCTGAAGTGGAATGAGGCGTATGTTGTGTTTGTGTAACACTTTTATAATATATACGCAAGTTATTCAGAAAGACCGGGTTTATCCCATTCTGAATAACTGATTCGACGTGGTGTCGAAGATGAAGACGGTGGTTGAAGACCAGAAGTCTTCACGTCGTTTGGGTAATTACTGATGATCTTGATTGGGCTGTACACCCAAGAAGATGGAAACAGTTGGTGATCGTCCAGACGTACTTGGAGATCGATGGATATGCGGAGTACTAGGTGCCTCCGGTTTCGTTCAGACCCAGAACGGACTTGTAAATGGACTGTGTGTCTGACATTGGATTTTAGCCTGTGTGATTGATTTCTATTAAATATATATCTGTTTGGCGGCAGAGAATTTATTCTCTTGCTTAACGCCCTTCTCGGTGACGTACGAGCTCAGGGGTTATATACTGATGGATATCAAATGCATAGAGTGAATTGCCTCTGTGGCATGCTAAGATGCAAATGATCAAGGCTTCTGTTGAAAAGCAAAGTCTTGTGGTTGATGATCAAAGCACTGCCTGTGTGGCATAGCTTTGTGTAACGTGAATTCGCGAGCCTCACACACCGGTTGTGAACCAGAAACGGGGGAGGACCTCAGGGAGGACATGCGTTTCTTTCTAGCTAGGGTGGTGTTAGTGACCTACCAGCCCTGACATTTATATACTTTTCACCTGTGTGGTTGTTGCTGTTGCGAGGCGCCTCGGTTTGATCGGACGATCCGGGTCCGATGGAGTCATTCGTTGGCTCATTTACGCCCCAAAGGGCGGGGAAACGTAGTGTTCAGGAATTTTAATCCACATCGGTGGACCGGCCCTGTCGCTCCAAGGGGCGATGCGTTCTGTTCCTGAGACACGGGCTAGAGCGTCTCGAATCGGTAGAGGACGATCCCTGGCCTCGGTTCACAGACGGAAATCCAATTTCCAAATACGTGACATTTGCGGTTTTAATTATATAACTAGTATGGCGACATGATATATGGTACCCATGCCATCTATGATTGATACTTATGATTTGAAGTTGTTTTATACACTATGCACTTATAATAGTATCAAATGATTTGTTTTAAACGTATCAAGCATTCTTTGGCTGTTATAAGGGAAAATCCTATCCCCCGGCTTGCGTTGCATTGTGTGATAGGACCTGGGTCTTATAACAGCTTCATTTTTCTTTATTTAGCATTGCGCTGTTTGTTTTATGCACTGGTATTCTTGGGAGGAAACCCGTTCCGTGTTATACGGCGTGGTCCCTTGATTTACCAAACTTTAAATTAAAGATTAATAACTATTTTAGTTCTCACACCAGTCCCATGACTGACCTGGAGTTTATTGTTTTAACCTAAACTCTGGGTCCCCTTATTTTGACATGGGCAGCTAGTAGTTTTGGTTTTGCAGATTTATTTTCGTAGGATCCTGGTTTACAGCTGGAATGATATCCGGAAAGCTTTGTATCCATATATCTCTTCTAGTTGTGTATTGTATTATTTTCCGCTGCAATGTATTTAAATGTAATTTAAATCTCTGATATTTCTGTGTAATATTCATTTATACTCTGTATATTCTTGTAATCTGATGGATTGTTGTAATATACAATGAAATGTCCTTCCGTCTACGTTCTGTTGTGGCTTGTTCTCGAACTATCCGCGCTTTCCTTCACGGGGAAGTTACGGGTTTTCACAGTTGGTATCAGAGCTTTGGTTTACAAAGCTCAGAGCACAAGGCACCTTAGAACCATACGAAAGAATTCATCAGATATTGGATTAGTAATATCCAATTAGAATGACTCGTTAGAGATGGGAGCAGTAGTATCCTAGAACGAGTGTGAAGAGTATATTTTTGAAAATGAAAACATGTTTGGTTTTAAAATTTAAATCAATAATTCGTATTTGATTATTTATTTAAATTGAATTGGGACAATCCAATATATAAAGATTTTGCATATATGTCTTGCAAACGTGTATTCGAAGTTTTAATATACTGGATAGTTATAGAATCATACTCTAGTTGCCCGGGGATAATTCTGGTGACGGGGCACCATCGCCAGTATTTATTTTCGAGCGACAAAAGTGAGATTTCTATATATTTCCTATTGACTGGTGTGAGAACCGAAATTAGAGAGGGCTTATTGTTGTGATTTGGCATCAAAAATCTGATTTTTGACTATGTATCACATTTGCAAAGCTAATCAACTAATTGATTGATGTTTGTGTTGTTTGTTTATTTGTTTGACAAATTTGAACCATTACGCCTAATTGTATCAAATAGTGAATTGTATTGAAAATTAGTCGCATTTGCTTGCATATACATGTACTTACATTGAACAAGTCATAGCAAGGAGGCTAGAGCAGAGAATAAAATTTGTTTGCCCGAAAATAGGTACATGTTTACCATAATTTACTGTTTTGTTTGGGTGATGATGATTTTATGAGCCGCTTGGCTTTTTCTTTTTCTTTTTGAGATCAGAAGGCCTGTATGGCAATTTCGGGATTTTCCCGTGGCTCCCGGTGCAGGGGAGGTTATGGCGAAATTTTTCGAAAATTTAGGGTGTTAGCCAAATTTTTGAAAAATTTGAAAAGTTCTTAGAAACTGAAAAGTTGAAGAACTTAAGCCGTAATGAAAATAATGAAAGTTGAGTTGATTTGTGAAACAACTTTCGGCTTTGTTCCTTTTCGGGGATGAAAAGTTTTAAGTGGGGGAGATTGTAATAACCCGAAAATCTGGGCCAGTTTAAAATTTTTATTTTGGCAATTTTAGCGAATTTTGAACATTTAAAATGAATTGTTTTAAATAATATCAACGAGAAATTTATTTTGAATATAATTCAAACATATATATTATATAGATCGTCGTTAGAATATAAATATTTATTTTAAATTATAAAAGGAATTGAAAATGGCGCGGTAGTTCGATAATTCGATTTCAAACTTCAAATGAACGTACCGGGTGCAAAACAATCCGGATTTTAGTGAAACCAAAAATAATGGAATCTAGTTGATGATATCTTTTCAACGAATCCGAATAATCAAGATTCCATAGCGGGAATCAAAAGATATGTCCAGTTGAAAATTCTGAATAGTCGCTATGGATTTCAGGCCCTTAAAAATGGGAATTTTGCAAACGACCTCGGATTTCGACGAAACCACTTTTGTTGGATCCGCGATGTCAAGTTATTGCTAGGTTTAAAATTTCATAATTTTTCAAATCAATATGTGAGCGTGGAAAAGGAAAACGCGTTTGACCAGTTTAAGTTGATTTTAATCGACTGGAAATTGACCATTTTTCAAACGGTCTCAGAATTTGACGAAACTAGTTTTGTTAGGACCGTATCGTCAATACGAAGCTAGAAAATATTTTTCGGGAATTTTTCGAGTTAGTATGTGGCCCCGGTAAACTGAAATGCGTGTTCAAATTAAATATATAGAGTTATATGTTGATTTTGACGAAAAATGATCGAAACAGTCGAATCAGCTTGCGATACATATCCCATTGTGTTCGGAATGGGGGTAAGCTAGGGACGACAGGCGGTGGGTCTCGTTTCGAGGTCGAAATAAAAACTTACTTTTTGGATTAAAATAAAATAAAAATATATATATTTATATAAAAAGCCCCCCTCATTTCCCTCTTCTCTCTCTCCCCTACCGTTCATTCCCAAAATCAAAAAAAAAAGGAAAGAACGGATCGCGCCGCCGCCCTGGGCCATCGAGCCACCGCCGAGCCGACGCCCCCCCCACTTGCGCCAGTAGCGACCACCCTCCCTTCCTGCTGAGTCGCGACCACCCACCTTTCCCTGCTGAGACGCGCACACCCCCCATTCCGCCGCCTGCAGCCCCATCCGTCGCCACCGCTCCGTCCATCCCCACCAAATCCGACTGAAACCCCTCCTTCTTCTGATAAATAAAGTGAGTTTTATTTATTATTTTTAGTGTAGGAAATTATCATTTTTCCTATATGTTTAAGTGTAGAAAAATATGATTTTTCATATGTGTATAGATCCACAATAAAGATAGGATTTTTATCATAAGTTAGAAATATTTTTAAAATAGAACAGATTAGATTTTAAAATAGAAAAGATTAGATTTTTAAAATAGGAAAGATACGATTTTTATATATTGAGTAGCGAAGTAAAAATTCGATTTTTATATATTGAATAGCGAAGTAAAAATTCGATTTTTATATATTGAATAGCAAAGTAAAAATTCGATTTTTATATATTGAATAGCAAAGTAAAAATTCGATTTTTATATATTGAATAGCAAAGTAAAAATTCGATTTTTATATATTGAATAGCAAAGTAAAAATCGATTTTTATATATTGAATAGCGAAGTAAAAATTCGATTTTTATATATTGAATAGCAAAGTAAAAATTCGATTTTTATATATTGAATAGCAAAGTAAAAATTCGATTTTTATATATTGAATAGCGAAGTAAAAATTCGATTTTTATATATTGAATAGCAAAGTAAAAATGTGATTTTTACATATGTAGAGAGTACGAGCAGTGAAAATTGACAACAGGCAAGAACGGCGAAGATTCCTACATAAGAAGAGTTGTGGGATCGGATAGCTATCGGTGATAATTTCTCACTCTTTAATTTAATTTTCTAGTTATATATATACTAGGATGCAGACGGTGTTTAGTAGCACCCAACACCCGTCGTCCACAGACCATGGACGGCTTGTATGCTTGTTTGTTTTATTTTGATGTGTAGTTGATTGTGTGATGTGATGTGAAATGAAATAAAACATTTATATAGTTGAAATAAAATATTTTATAGTGGAAAATATTTTATAGTTAAAAATAGAATTTTTAACGTGTATAAGAAATGAAATAAAAATAAACAAATCGGACGATTTGTTTATATACACACATTTGACTGATATTGATTGGGACGATATATTTTACACATCGCCCAACTGCACAAATAAAATTTGTGTTTGATTGGTTGAAACCCCACACGGGTATTAGGATGATATATGACATACACTAATCCCAATAGTTAGTTGTATGTCGATCGATTGATGACAGACTGTTATGAGCGTTAAATATTTATATTTGATGCTTATACAGTGTAGAATGCACTTTGGATGATGGTTGATTATTCATCACTGTTATTGTATACATGTGGTGTAGAAAATTAATATAATTAACATTATATGGTAATTGATTGGGCCTCATTCCATATTTGAAAAAGAAATATTTGAAATAGAAATATTTGAAGTAGAATATTTGAAAAATAAAATTATATGAAGCCGTGTTGATTAGATTGACGCTATTTTGATGAGAACGATATTTATATCAATTTTATTCATTTTATAATGAATATCGAAAGTGATTTCAAAATCGGATATTTTGAAAAGGATTGAATTCGAATTGAAATTGAATAGAAATGAATTCGAATTGAAATTGAATAGAAATGAATTCGAATTGAAATTGAATATAAATGAATTCGAATTGAATTGAATTGAAAACGAACTGAAATTGAATTAGAAATCAATTTGAATTGAAATCGATTTGAAACGAATTTAAAACGAATTTACATAGGGATATTCAATTTTAATTTGAAATTGAATATGAAGTTGAAACCGTTTTGAAAATGAATTTAAAAACGATTTATAAAGCACGTTTTGAATTGAAATCGACGAAGTATATATTATATATATAATATAATGGCATGAATAGAACGCGCCGCGGTAATTCGCGAATTTCGACCATTGACTTTGAATGGATATTGCGGGAGATCCGACCGTCGGATTCTCCTAAAACTGGAACCGTTGGGTTCGTATCGAAAAGAGCTTTCTAACGAATATTAGAAATTTGAAATCTAACGGTTGGATTTGGAATTATGTCCAAATCAAATTTGGAAAAGGTCGCTGTAAGTGTAGTTCGATGGCCGTTGATGGAAATCGACTGTACGGGCCTTGATAAAATTATTAAAAATAGTAATAATTTGTGTAAAATCATAAGAAATGATTTGTGAAGAACTGGGATGAAAAACTCCATATTTGAAAAGATAAAAATAGATTTTTGTCGAAATGAACTAGTTTTGAACTAGAATTAAAATTCTATTTATTTTTAAATAAATAAATTTGATTTGAAAGGGGTTTTAAAAGTAACCAAAATTTTCAATAATTGAATTGGAATGGATTTGAATCGAAATTGTCCTTGGAATATTTCGATGTTGGATTTCGTGATTATACAGATATTGTTATGGAAATTTGAAAGATATTTATATCGTTATTTCAAATAGAATATTTGTTGGTCGTAGAATTTGATATTGAATATAAGCCGATATATTTTCTATTCAGAGCCTTGTATTTAATATCAAATGTGATTTGGGTTTGTCGTGAATGGTGTCTTCATTAACACTGTTCTTAAGCCCAGTGGAGAAAAAGATTAAATCTTTTTATTTAGATTGAATGAAGTGTACCAATTAAATAATATTTAATTAGAATTGAATTGATATTGATTTTTGGGTTTATCGTGAACAGTGTTTTAAATAACACTTGTTCTTTAACCCGATAATTAATGAATGTGATTTTGGGTTTATTGTGGGCCGTGTTTTAAATGACATTGGTTCTTTAACCCAGTTAAAGATAGGATTTTGATTTCTGTGAAGATTAAAACTAAGTGGAGTTTTAATGAATCTTTAATTAGATTGAAATGATCGAGAATGGGGTATCATCAGTTTTGCTCCAGGCGATAGTTAAATCTTTAATTAGATTTGAACGTGAAATGGTAATAGAATTTACCGATAACACCGTGGTGTTAGATATGAAGTATTACCAGTTTTACTTCATGAGATGAATAGGTTGGGATTGGGGAATAAAATAAATGATTACTTCGGTGTGGTTCGCTAATCCCGACTAGTTTGAATTGATATTCAAAGGAGATTAAATAATAAATTTAAAGAATTTATCTTTGATAAAATTAATGGGAACCTATAACGACCCGCCTTTTTGCCCGATTCTCGCCGGTAATTAAACCGACTTAAATCGTTCATAAAGACGAATTGTTATGGGTACTTACATACATTGAACAAAACAACAGAACTTTTCATTGAATAATTCAATATTACATCAGAGTTACATGAATATCAGAGTGACACATAAGTATACACAACGGAAGAAATAAAACTCTCAGCGGAAGAACATTATCTGATACAGCGGAAGCTCCAACTCTAGCGTGAACTCTAACTCCGGAAGCACTCTGAATCTTCTCCACAATCCATAACTGCAAACTAAACACTAGCTGCCCGTGTGGAAATTAGTGGGCACCCAGAGTTTAGGAAGGAACAATAAACTCCAGGTCAGTCGTGGGACTGGTGTGAGAACTCAAAAACAGTTATCATTCAGGTTTATTTTTAAAGTTGGGTAATTCAACGGACCACGCCGCTAATGCGGAACGGGTTTTACTCCATATGAATTCCCGTGCACAGAAATACGCAATGACCTTTGAAAATGAAGCTATCATAAGCTCGTCCCACATCACACAATGCAAGCGCACACCAGATGGGCGAGTTTTGTCTTATGATAACCAAACATGATTTCATACGTGAAAATCCTCTTTAATATTATCATATAGTGTGAAAAACAAATTCGCAATTAAATGTATTAATCCTAGACGACATGAGTGTCCCATACCACTATGTCGCCATATATAAATACAATCAAAATCGCATGGCTCGTATTGGTATTTGGATTTCCAACTTGATGATTCCTGGCACGAAAGATCAATCAGGGACTTGAGCGAAGTGTAACGCAACAAATCGCCAGGGCAGTATCTACGGTTTTCGACCAGACGCGGCCCCCCGAACATACCCCATCCCCAGTTCACAAGTGGTTCCCCACTGCTGCAGCACTCATCAAATTATATATATATACACAGACCAAACCGCCAGTTTCTCATCATCCGGTGTGTGAGGTTTGTCGATGTCACGTCATACACAAAGCTACGCTTCGATAAGCCATGCTTTGATCATCATTAGCTCATATCATACTTGGGTATGCCACATTGTCAATATCTCCACATATCACTGATTCGAATTAATACATATTCTCTAAGAGCGTAACTTAGAGACGGAGATATTCAATTGCCACAAATCTGATATATATTCACACAAATCAGTGCTACGTGGTCAATTACGATGTCAGACACACCATCCATACAAGTCCGTTCTGGGTCTGAACGAAACACAATTCGAAAATTTCCAAATATACTCAGATCTCCTGCCACCCTCGTACCGGGTGTACGGCCCGATCCGAGATGTCAGCAATCGATCCAAATAATCTGGACATTTCCGGTCTTCATTTATCGATTCCAAATCTTGAATTACTTCATAACGTCGCAATATTACTTGGAATGGTTTTCGGACCTATATCCGATCCCGGACTTCCCAAGTAACAAACGTATCTTAAAACAATAGTTACAAATCACATGGGTTTCTTAATTCAAATCTCCTTTCCAAATATTATTGTTATATTTTGAAGTACAGTTGGATTCAATTCCCGGAAACCCGTTACCCTTTAATATTTTCTCAAGTTCAACATTTGTCTTCCCAAACTTACATTTCAAAACAACTTAATTAATTCATCGTCACTTGAATAACCAAATCTTTATTTGGATTTTTGATTTCCATTTAAATATCTATATTTCACGTATCAGTTCATATAGAATAAATCGACTTATACTTGATATTGATTCACGAACTCAGGCAACACGATCAGAATCAGGATATGGATATGTTAGTATTTCTGGTCGCATTTAACTGCTATTGTAAAATCCATATTGACTATCTGAATACTAATTCCATCGAAACTCATTCCTATTTAAACGATCTTTGTTTTAAATAACCATCCCCTTTCGTAACAGTTTGGTTTGAAGAATTTCAAATTCCAACTATTTACAAATACAAGGTATAAAAATGTTATAGGTGTCGCGACAACATTGTAAATGGTTACCTAATTAAGTGGATCCGAACCATTCCATTTAACAAAGATACCCTTCAGATAGAATATATTTTTCCAACATTAAATGGATTTCCAAAAGTACATTTATTCGATTTTCTACTACAGTCGACGAACTGCACGTGTGGCGATCTTTCATATTTTATTTTGAACATAACAAAAATCCATATGACGAAATCTGAAAATTCCCTTTTGACACAAACCCATTATCAAATGAGAATCGTTGTTTGCCGTTTTACATCAATTCAATTTCATATGTTCAAGTTATAATTATTTGAAAATTTAAAAAAAACCGATATCGTCGAACTGTTACTTAATGACGAGTTCGATTTCGCTATATAACGTTAACATAAATCTTTAAATCCATTTCCCAACAAATTTATTTCATAACTTTAGTTCAAACCAAATTCCGAATCTCTTTTACAAAAATAATATTATATTTTCTCAAAATCAAGTTTGTCCAAATCGCTTAACATTGTCAAACCTTCAATTCAATGATATATGGATTTCATGCTTTCCAAAACTTGTTTCATTAAAAAAAATCGTTAAATTTGTTCGAATCTAAAATCCATATTAAACCCGTATTAGAATCATTTCCAAATTTCGAAATTTTAATTAATTTTTCTTTTATTTAAACAATCATCCTTAGTATTATTGATAAAATCGACGCTAAATCTCAGATCATTTTAAAGGCAAAACAAAGCTTAATATTCCATTGGAAATTTCCAAAAATTTATTCATCTTGAATTTGGTTTCAAATTAAATTTCAACCAATTTTCCAATCGTTATTAAAACAAAATATTTATTTAATTAAAGGAGCATTTAAAATCGATCACCCGTAAGATCTGTAACTATGGTGCATGCGGCTTCACTCAACAGAACACATGCAATATTTTAACTAAACAAACTTGCACTATCCATTCATCACAACCACAAAATAAATCAAGTGTGTACGGAGCGTTATTGTCAGTAACGCTCGGTGTTTTACGGTGTTACTACAGCATATACATCCATCGAACAATCAGCGACAAACAACCATAACATTTCAAGCATTCCAACCACTGATTTTCCATCAATTATAATTATAAATAAATTATAACAAATTTATTTTTTTCAAAATAAAATAATTGAAGTGGAGTTCTCACCTGCGCTGTGCTCTGGTTTCACTGACGAACCCGGTATCAACTGCATATCGGTTCACGAACATTATAATTGACAAGCGCGCACCGTTCTTCGCAACGCGTCTTCATGCACCGTACATCGTTTTGTATCTCTTCTTCTTTTCTTTTTTTTTTTTTTTTTTTTTTTTTTTTTTTTTTTTGAGAAAAGCACGGATGTGCTTTTGCCACCATGCATGCTTGCGCATGCAACATGCATGCTTCAACATGCTTCAGGCGCATTCTCCACTTCTCCCTCTTTTTCTTTCTTTTTTTTTTTTTTCTTTTTTTTTTTTTTTTTCAAAGAGGACGGGCTGAATAATTTCGGACCAAGAGTTGGCGAGCGGACTTGCATGCGATGGCGGACTGCGCGGATGTGGAGTTTAAATGAATGCGATGCACTGGCGGACGGACGGACCAGCGGAGAACTGAAGTTGAGCGGATCAACAGCAATGCATGCAAGCTAGAACACGCTGCTAAGGAGGGAAGTAAGAGGAGAGGTGTGAGGCCGAACTGCCAGGCAAAACATACGCATGCATGAACGAAAGTTGGGTGGCCATGCGGTTTGTTGCAGACGAGTGGACGACTTGCGGGAGGCTCGGCTGCGGTGAGGCGGACGCGAGCTGAGTGGCGCAAGTGCTGAAAAGGGAAGTGAAAACATTTGGCGCGATGGAAGTGTTGTGGACGGACTAGCTTGCGGACGCGAAATGGAGAGGAGGCGAACAAGTAGGAGGAAGGTGGGAGGTGACTAGGTGCGGACGCATGTAGTATGGAAGGCGCCAGGTGCTGAAAGAAGAAAATGAATTATGGAATGGAGAGAGAAGGTGCGAGAGTGAAGTGAGAGGGAGAGGGTAGTGCGGAAAAGAGGGAAATGAAGGGAGAGGAGGTGTTGCGAGAAGTGGAAGGCTGAGAAATGGGATGCATGGTGCGTGTGGGATAAAAGGAAGGAAAGAGTGAGGAAGGACACACGTCCATGCTACAAATTCAATTGCCATGCATCATTACACGTATGCACACGTGTCCTCTCTTATACATGCATTAGGCCATCTCATAAGGACACATTTTCTACTCCCAATCGTGAGATAAAACCAGGCGCCGTGAAAACATCCATGCGTTGAACCTCTCCTCCCATATTTCAAGTCCAACATAGCGTACTCATTATATTCACTTCCAATTTTTGATTTTTAGAGTTATTTACCGCGAGTTGTACTGAAATAAGACCATCATCGTAAACAACAACACGCTCTGATTTGAAAACAGCAATAAAACCGGTCTGATTGATCAATTTTGTAAAGCGTCTAAAGGACCACGTTTATACCCAGAATACGTTGAAAAATTATCTGCTTATTTTTCAAAATAAAAATTACAGAAAAATTCTAAAAATTATTTTAAAACAGCGCGTGCAGAAATCGGATGAATATTTTTAACTGATATTTAATTATAATTTATTTTCGAGTTAAACAATTATAAAAATTTAAAAATCCATATAAACTCCATATCTAATTGTTTTAAAATCTTTATATATTAAATATTTCTTAAAACAAATCTTTCAATTATAAAATTCATATTATAAAACATTTATATATATATAAATACAAAAATATTATTACCTATAAATAAAAAAAAAACCATTATATATAAAATTACAAAAATCATTTTTTATAAAAAAAAATCTTTAAAATAAGTCTTATACAAAATAAAAATAAATTTTCCAAACCAATAAAAAGGAGATTTCAAATATTAAATCTTATTAACTCCAGAACTATGTATTCAGAGAATCTCAAAATGTGCTATGGAAATTCATATTTAAATTTAGAAAATTCTGGTTCGTTACATTCTACCCCCCTTAAGACTTTTCGTCCTCGAAAAGGAAGATAGTGAAATTTTAAACCTCAATATGAACTATAAATCAATTTTTCTATATGGTTTTGGAACAGATTTTACAATATTCAAAACAAACAGATTTAAATTAAATAGTGGGACACGCATATCATAGTCAGTCCAACATATCATATCATATCGATCTCTCAAGTTAGCATACAAAACGTATCTAACCTTTCCTGAGCACATACTACGCACTTGGGCAGTCAAAAAAATACATTCATCAAGGGTGCACCTAGCTATCTGTTACTAGTCCTCAAAACCATACTAGCCCAAAACAACTTAATGCATCTGGTACTTAAGATAACATATAAACACTATCTATATAAGGTCCAGACTCATCGCAACTAAACATCAGTTGCATCTGATCCATCATCGGATGGATCGGTCAAACAAATTTCCTCGGGTTCTTCATCAGTTAACGCCTCCTCATCGTCTGCCATAAAGCTATCATCGTCTACTCCCATGATAAATTCATTGTGCTTACTACCCATAAATCCGTCCTTATCAGCCTTGTCCAAGGGCTGGTCTATATCCTCCATTGCTCATCCAATTCATCATCTCCCATCTCTGGAAGTGGGTCATCCTCGAATGTAGGTTATTCAAAATTACCCTCATCGGCTACAACATTATTATCGTCTACCGCGACCTCATCACCATGTTGGGGTTTCTCCACCTTTTCTATAACATCGTCACATCCACCATTTCCCGCTTCGGGAACGGTCATCCTCGGCTATAACTGCTGGTTGTCCCATTTCATGCATCAACATTTCTAACTGCTCAACAAATACAGGATCTATAGGCCAATTAATGTCCTCTGGTGCGACCTGTACTAGTTCGACACCCTTTTTTTTCTCTTCCTCTTCAAACATAACTCATTTTAACCATACTATAAGGCTTTATTCATTCTTATTCAAATATATCATCACGCTTTCGCTGCGCACTCTAATTTAGTACGTGCATGTTTCAAACCATCATTATTCAACATTAGAATAAGTTTCAAAATATCTAGAACCAATTCTTAAAATTCATCTTTCAAAATCCATTTTCCCTGCATAATTATATTATATATCAAATACTTCTGAATTTCTATGCAAAACTTATTTGTTTAAGTTCCGTTAACATAATATCTTGAATAAATCAAAGTTATTAGTTTAACACGAAAGGGCATAATGGCCTAAATCAAAACACGCCTAAATCAAAAGATGAACTACTCAAGGTCAAATAAGTGGGGTCCAAATTCTAAACAGGATCAAGACAAGAAAGTCCAGTGCACCCAAGGATACGAGTGTAAGCAATTGAAAACGATGATTCAAGTCAAGGTATTCGACTAAGCCTAAGAAAAAGGGATGAACGACGCTACTCAACGGTTCGAATTAAACGATGGAACTAACTTAGGCCCAGATAGAGAAGTCAAGCACATACAGTTCCCATTGAGGAAAAATTGGTTTCCTTCCCCACTTAGATATTTGTTACAAATTTTAAATCATCTTTTTAACCAAATTCTTAACTTAAGTCCAAAATCACTCTCAAATTTCTTGAGGGAGTTTGGTAGCCGAAATATATTTCTGAGAAAATAGTTTAACTTGCATTTTAGTGTTTACAATTCATACTAGGTATAGGTTCGAATATATTTATTTAGCACTCATTTACATGTGTAAGCATGATATCTTATTACTTTTATATTCAAACCTTGGTTAGAATTTGATCAATTCCTTCTATTCAAACTGAGTAATGTTCACATACATGATTAGTGAATAAACTTACTTACATGCATTACCAAAAATTCATTCTTAGTTCTTTAAGTGAGATTTACTTCTATAATTAGTATTTTATCTAGGTTAAGTATGTTTTTATCTTATCTATCTTATATTAATCCTTTTAATATTTCTAATCATATCAAAACCATTTAAGTATTTCTCGACGTCTTAACCGGAATCATATAGTCATCCCACTTTTGAAACTCGAAAATAAGCACTGATGGTGCCATGGTCATCAGTAGAATCATCCTCGAGCGACTAGAATGTGATTCTATATCTAGCTAGTATATATTGAACTTCGTATATACGTTGATCAGACGTATATTCAAAATCCTTACATACTCGATAGTCCAATCATGACGTCGAATAAAACACTCGAAATCCTTATTTCGAATTATATTCCCAATAATCATTGTTTCAAATTAATTTACTTGTTCAAAAATACCTTATATAGGTTTCAAAAATATACGCTCTCTCGTCATAATATTCCGAGATCTCATTCTAGGGTATTTCTAACCCTATCTCTAATGAGATAATATAACTCTGAGGAGTCCTATTCCTTTGTCCAAATATGTACGTACCCAATAGCTTTGTATAACCAAAGCTCTGATACCAACTATAACGACCCGCCTTTTTGCCCGATTCTCGCCGGTAATTAAACCGACTTAAATCGTTCATAAAGACGAATTGTTATGGGTACTTACATACATTGAACAAAACAACAGAACTTTTCATTGAATAATTCAATATTACATCAGAGTTACATGAATATCAGAGTGACACATAAGTATACACAACGGAAGAAATAAAACTCTCAGCGGAAGAACATTATCTGATACAGCGGAAGCTCCAACTCTAGCGTGAACTCTAACTCCGGAAGCACTCTGAATCTTCTCCACAATCCATAACTGCAAACTAAACACTAGCTGCCCGTGTGGAAATTAGTGGGCACCCAGAGTTTAGGAAGGAACAATAAACTCCAGGTCAGTCGTGGGACTGGTGTGAGAACTCAAAAACAGTTATCATTCAGGTTTATTTTTAAAGTTGGGTAATTCAACGGACCACGCCGCTAATGCGAAACGGGTTTTACTCCATATGAATTCCCGTGCACAGAAATACGCAATGACCTTTGAAAATGAAGCTATCATAAGCTCGTCCCACATCACACAATGCAAGCGCACACCAGATGGGCGAGTTTTGTCTTATGATAACCAAACATGATTTCATACGTGAAAATCCTCTTTAATATTATCATATAGTGTGAAAAACAAATTCGCAATTAAATGTATTAATCCTAGACGACATGAGTGTCCCATACCACTATGTCGCCATATATAAATACAATCAAAATCGCATGGCTCGTATTGGTATTTGGATTTCCAACTTGATGATTCCTGGCACGAAAGATCAATCAGGGACTTGAGCGAAGTGTAACGCAACAAATCGCCAGGGCAGTATCTACGGTTTTCGACCAGACGCGGCCCCCCGAACATACCCCATCCCCAGTTCACAAGTGGTTCCCCACTGCTGCAGCACTCATCAAATTATATATATATATACAGACCAAACCGCCAGTTTCTCATCATCCGGTGTGTGAGGTTTGTCGATGTCACGTCATACACAAAGCTACGCTTCGATAAGCCATGCTTTGATCATCATTAGCTCATATCATACTTGGGTATGCCACATTGTCAATATCTCCACATATCACTGATTCGAATTAATACATATTCTCTAAGAGCGTAACTTAGAGACGGAGATATTCAATTGCCACAAATCTGATATATATTCACACAAATCAGTGCTACGTGGTCAATTACGATGTCAGACACACCATCCATACAAGTCCGTTCTGGGTCTGAACGAAACACAATTCGAAAATTTCCAAATATACTCAGATCTCCTGCCACCCTCGTACCGGGTGTACGGCCCGATCCGAGATGTCAGCAATCGATCCAAATAATCTGGACATTTCCGGTCTTCATTTATCGATTCCAAATCTTGAATTACTTCATAACGTCGCAATATTACTTGGAATGGTTTTCGGACCTATATCCGATCCCGGACTTCCCAAGTAACAAACGTATCTTAAAACAATAGTTACAAATCACATGGGTTTCTTAATTCAAATCTCCTTTCCAAATATTATTGTTATATTTTGAAGTACAGTTGGATTCAATTCCCGGAAACCCGTTACCCTTTAATATTTTCTCAAGTTCAACATTTGTCTTCCCAAACTTACATTTCAAAACAACTTAATTAATTCATCGTCACTTGAATAACCAAATCTTTATTTGGATTTTTGATTTCCATTTAAATATCTATATTTCACGTATCAGTTCATATAGAATAAATCGACTTATACTTGATATTGATTCACGAACTCAGGCAACACGATCAGAATCAGGATATGGATATGTTAGTATTTCTGGTCGCATTTAACTGCTATTGTAAAATCCATATTGACTATCTGAATACTAATTCCATCGAAACTCATTCCTATTTAAACGATCTTTGTTTTAAATAACCATCCCCTTTCGTAACAGTTTGGTTTGAAGAATTTCAAATTCCAACTATTTACAAATACAAGGTATAAAAATGTTATAGGTGTCGCGACAACATTGTAAATGGTTACCTAATTAAGTGGATCCGAACCATTCCATTTAACAAAGATACCCTTCAGATAGAATATATTTTTCCAACATTAAATGGATTTCCAAAAGTACATTTATTCGATTTTCTACTACAGTCGACGAACTGCACGTGTGGCGATCTTTCATATTTTATTTTGAACATAACAAAAATCCATATGACGAAATCTGAAAATTCCCTTTTGACACAAACCCATTATCAAATGAGAATCGTTGTTTGCCGTTTTACATCAATTCAATTTCATATGTTCAAGTTATAATTATTTGAAAATTTAAAAAAAACCGATATCGTCGAACTGTTACTTAATGACGAGTTCGATTTCGCTATATAACGTTAACATAAATCTTTAAATCCATTTCCCAACAAATTTATTTCATAACTTTAGTTCAAACCAAATTCCGAATCTCTTTTACAAAAATAATATTATATTTTCTCAAAATCAAGTTTGTCCAAATCGCTTAACATTGTCAAACCTTCAATTCAATGATATATGGATTTCATGCTTTCCAAAACTTGTTTCATTAAAAAAAATCGTTAAATTTGTTCGCATCTAAAATCCATATTAAACCCGTATTTGAATCATTTCCAAATTTCGAAATTTTAATTAATTTTTCTTTTATTTAAACAATCATCCTTAGTATTATTGATAAAATCGACGCTAAATCTCAGATCATTTTAAAGGCAAAACAAAGCTTAATATTCCATTGGAAATTTCCAAAAATTTATTCATCTTGAATTTGGTTTCAAATTAAATTTCAACCAATTTTCCAATCGTTATTAAAACAAAATATTTATTTAATTAAAGGAGCATTTAAAATCGATCACCCGTAAGATCTGTAACTATGGTGCATGCGGCTTCACTCAACAGAACACATGCAATATTTTAACTAAACAAACTTGCACTATCCATTCATCACAACCACAAAATAAATCAAGTGTGTACGGAGCGTTATTGTCAGTAACGCTCGGTGTTTTACGGTGTTACTACAACATATACATCCATCGAACAATCAGCGACAAACAACCATAACATTTCAAGCATTCCAACCACTGATTTTCCATCAATTATAATTATAAATAAATTATAACAAATTTATTTTTTTCAAAATAAAATAATTGAAGTGGAGTTCTCACCTGCGCTGTGCTCTGGTTTCACTGACGAACCCGGTATCAACTGCATATCGGTTCACGAACATTATAATTGACAAGCGCGCACCGTTCTTCGCAACGCGTCTTCATGCACCGTACATCGTTTTGTATCTCTTCTTCTTTTTTTTTTTTTTTTTTTTTTTGAGAAAAGCACGGATGTGCTTTTGCCACCATGCATGCTTGCGCATGCAACATGCATGCTTCAACATGCTTCAGGCGCATTCTCCACTTCTCTCTCTTTTTCTTTCTTTTTTTTTTTTCTTTTTTTTTTTTTTTTTTTTCAAAGAGGACGGGCTGAATAATTTCGGACCAAGAGTTGGCGAGCGGACTTGCATGCGATGGCGGACTGCGCGGATGTGGAGTTTAAATGAATGCGATGCACTGGCGGACGGACGGACCAGCGGAGAACTGAAGTTGAGCGGATCAACAGCAATGCATGCAAGCTAGAACACGCTGCTAAGGAGGGAAGTAAGAGGAGAGGTGTGAGGCTGAACTGCCAGGCAAAACATACGCATGCATGAACGAAAGTTGGGTGGCCATGCGGTTTGTTGCAGACGAGTGGATGACTTGCGGGAGGCTCGGCTGCGGTGAGGCGGACGCGAGCTGAGTGGCGCAAGTGCTGAAAAGGGAAGTGAAAACATTTGGCGCGATGGAAGTGTTGTGGACGGACTAGCTTGCGGACGCGAAATGGAGAGGAGGCGAACAAGTAGGAGGAAGGTGGGAGGTGACTAGGTGCGGACGCATGTAGTATGGAAGGCGCCAGGTGCTGAAAGAAGAAAATGAATTATGGAATGGAGAGAGAAGGTGCGAGAGTGAAGTGAGAGGGAGAGGGTAGTGCGGAAAAGAGGGAAATGAAGGGAGAGGAGGTGTTGCGAGAAGTGGAAGGCTGAGAAATGGGATGCATGGTGCGTGTGGGATAAAGGAAGGAAAGAGTGAGGAAGGACACACGTCCATGCTACAAATTCAATTGCCATGCATCATTACACGTATGCACACGTGTCCTCTCTTATACATGCATTAGGCCATCTCATAAGGACACATTTTCTACTCCCAATCGTGAGATAAAACCAGGCGCCGTGAAAACATCCATGCGTTGAACCTCTCCTCCCATATTTCAAGTCCAACATAGCGTACTCATTATATTCACTTCCAATTTTTGATTTTTAGAGTTATTTACCGCGAGTTGTACTGAAATAAGACCATCATCGTAAACAACAACACGCTCTGATTTGAAAACAACAATAAAACCGGTCTGATTGATCAATTTTGTAAAGCGTCTAAAGGACCACGTTTATACCCAGAATACGTTGAAAAATTATCTGCTTATTTTTCAAAATAAAAATTACAGAAAAATTCTAAAAATTATTTTAAAACAGCGCGTGCAGAAATCGGATGAATATTTTTAACTGATATTTAATTATAATTTATTTTCGAGTCAAACAATTATAAAAATTTAAAAATCCATATAAACTCCATATCTAATTGTTTTAAAATCTTTATATATTAAATATTTCTTAAAACAAATCTTTCAATTATAAAATTCATATTATAAAACATTTATATATATATAAATACAAAAATATTATTACCTATAAATAAAAAAAAACCATTATATATAAAATTACAAAAATCATTTTTTATAAAAAAAATCTTTAAAATAAGTCTTATACAAAATAAAAATAAATTTTCCAAACCAATAAAAAGGAGATTTCAAATATTAAATCTTATTAACTCCAGAACTATGTATTCAGAGAATCTCAAAATGTGCTATGGAAATTCATATTTAAATTTAGAAAATTCTGGTTCGTTACAGAACCTTTCCCAAAATATAAGAATATTTGAATAAAAAGAATATTCTGAAGTGGAATGAGGCGTATGTTGTGTTTGTGTAACACTTTTATAATATATACGCGAGTTATTCAGAAAGACCGGGTTTATCCCATTCTGAATAACTGATTCGACGTGGTGTCGAAGAAGAAGACGGTGGTTGAAGACCGGATGTCTTCACGTCGTTTGGGTAATTACTGATGATCTTGATTGGGCTGTACACCCAAGAAGATGGAAACAGTTGGTGATCGTCCAGACGTACTTGGAGATCGATGGATATACGGAGTACTAGGTGCCTCCGGTTTCGTTCAGACCCAGAACGGACTTGTAAATGGACTGTGTGTCTGACATTGGATTTTAGCCTGTGTGATTGATTTCTATTAAATATATATCTGTTTGGCGGCAGAGAATTTATTCTCTTGCTTAACGCCCTTCTCTGTGACGTACGAGCTCAGGGGTTATATACTGATGGATATCAAATGCATAGAGTGAATTGCCTCTGTGGCATGCTAAGATGCAAATGATCAAGGCTTCTGTTGAAAAGCAAAGTCTTGTGGTTGATGATCAAAGCACCGCCTGTGTGGCACAGCTTTGTGTAACATGAATTCACGAGCCTCACACCCCGGTTGTGAACCAGAAACGGGAGAGGACCTCAGGGAGGACATGCGTTTCTTTCTAGCTATGGTGGTGTCAGTGACCTACCAGCCCTGACATTTATGTACTTTTCACCTGTGTGGTTGTTGCTGTTGCGAGGCGCCTCGGTTTGATCGGACGATCTGGGTCCGATGGAGTCATTCGTTGGCTCATTTACGCCCCCAAAGGGCAGGGAAACGTAGTGTTCAGGAATTTTAATCCACATCCGTGGACCGGCCCTGTCGCTCCAAGGGACGATGCGTTCTGTTCCTGAGACACGGGCTAGAGCGTCTCGAATCGGTAGAGGACGATCCCTGGCCTCGGTTCACAGACGGAAATCCAATTTCCAAATACGTGACATTTGCGGTTTTAATTGTAGAACTAGTATGGCGACTTGATATATGGTACCCATGCCGTCTATGATTGATACTTATGATTTGAAGTTGTTTTATATACTATGCACTTATAATAGTATCAAATGATTTGTTTTAAACGTATCAAGCATTCTTTGGCTGTTATAAGGGAAAACCCTATCCCCCAGCTTGCGTTGCATTGTGTGATAGGACCTGGGTCTTATAACAGCTTCATTTTTCTTTATTTAGCATTGCGATGTTTGTTTTATGCACTGGTATTCTTGGTAGGAAACTCGTTCCGTGTTATACGGCGTGGTCCCTTGATTTACCTAATTTTAAATTAAAGATTAATAACTGTTTAAGTTCTCACGCCAGTCCCATGACTGACCTGGAGTTTATTGTTTTAACCTAAACTCTGGGTGCCCTTATTTTGACATGGGCAGCTAGTAGTTTTGATTTTGCAGATTTATATTCACAGGATCCTGGTTTACAGCTGGAATGATATCCGGAAAGCTTTGTATCCGTATATCTCTTCTAGTTGTGTATTGTATTATTTTCCGCTGCGATGTATTTAAATGTAATTTAAATCTATGATATTTCTGTGTAATATTCATTTATACTCTGTATATTCTTGTAATCTGATGGATTCTTGTAATATACAATGAAATGTCCTTCCGTCTGCGTTCTATTGTGGCTTGTTCTCGAACTATCCGCGCTTTCCTTCACGGGGAAGTTACGGGTTTTCATAGGAAGCCACGTGCTTCCCCTTCGAGTCCTTCTGAGCCAGCAGAATATCAGAAGAACAACAGGCAGAACAGGCAGAATAGCCAGATGGACGTGCGCTCCCCTCGTGTCTCATGACACCATGACGATCTACCACATTGGGTTATTAACCTTCAGGCGTACGGATTGGTCCACGCACCTCAAGTTAATGTGTTCCTAGATCCTATGTCTAAACATTTAATTATGATCTTGCTCTACTTCATCATATTTCCAGTTAACTTGGTTATTTCAGGTCACATATATTGACCTGTTATTCAGGTTACCAAGTTCCTCTTGCTTATTGATTTCAGTTATATAACTTAATCCATTTAAGTTTATTAATAAGCCTTTAACATATTATTCCTATTAGTAGATTCCAGATTCCTAGGTTTACAAATAACATGATCTTCTTATCAGCAAGATTCAGATTCTCAGGTTTACAGATTACTTAATGTATAATTAAGTACAACTTATTACATTTCATAAGCCTTCCTCCCTTTTCCCTACTAATTACAAACAACATGTTTTAGGTTTCCAGACTTACAGATTACTTAATTTATAATTAAGTACAACTTATCTCATTACATAAGTTATTTCATTCCCTTTATCATTTATTATAACCTAAGTTATAATTTCCACTTCGTAGGACAAGCCTACCCATTATCTTTTCTTTTCCCCTTCAGGTTTATTCATAATAGGTTATTATCATTCCCCGTTCATTCCAATTCTTTTACTAATGTAACTTTCCTTCATTTCCATTAATTACAGTCAATGCCCTTTATTTCTATCCTGTTATATACATATATTCATATATAAGTTTATGCACTAGACCCCTCACATTAAGCCGACCACTCATGGATGCTGGATTTGCTGGGCGGTTCCGGGCAGACTTCTACCACAAGTTGGATTTAACCTCACGTCTTAGCACCGTTATATGTATGTTAACACGCTAGACCTCTCACATTAAATTAACCACTTGTTGATGCTGGATTTGTCGAGTGGTTCTGGGCAAACTTATACTATTAGTTGAATTTAACCTCGTGTCTAAGTGCGGTTACAATTTTTCTATTTACGGTAAATTTAGGCATGCTAATTCTTCCAAATTTTACTGCAATTCTAATTTACAATCTATTGGCACAATAATATTCTTAGCAAATGTTAATTGTAAATTTCAAATTATAGTGTTCACAAAAATTCTTTATTCAGACAGATGATTAATGGAAATAGGCTTTATATAACCCCAACAGATTAAACAGGTTAAGTATAACAGGTAAACATGTTTATATAACCCCAACATACTAAAAAAATTACTTAACCATACAGGTTTACTTACAGTTTCATTAACATGTTCCACTTAATCTTGAATTAAGCCTACAGATTTACATATTCATACAACCCCAAATTTCTAATCATATTCCACAGTACTTAATTTCAACAGATTTTAGTAGGTTCACAGTTCAATAGATTAATAATTATAGTAGATTACAGCAGGTTAAACATTTCAATAGATTTACTATACATATTAACGGGGAATGACAAACGATAAATATACCATTATCAAAAGGTCCTAACTTAAATCCACTCACCTAATAACTTCCAATTCCTGAATCTGGTCCAGACCTAGCATTCCATGGCTCCCATAATTGAATCTAGAACCTAAATAACCATGGATTCACAATTCTCAAACTAAAAGAAAAGGGAAGAAAGAAGAGGAATCAAAATTGACCAAATCGAAGAATTTACTCACTTTGATCAGAATTCTGAATACCCTTTTGCAGTTATACATTCCTTTCCTCCAGATCTTGAATCAAAATTTCTTTTGACCAGTAATTCTATTTTTTGAAGAGATTTGAGGAGGAGGAAGAATGGCATAATCTAGACAGCTTCTCATAAAATATGAGTTTAGGCTAGGCTCTGCTAGCCTATTTATAGGTGTTCTTGCACATGCAGCGCGGAGTCAGCAACGAATATGTCCATAAAGCAGTCCAAATTCACACTCCAGAATTTTCCCGAATCTGGGGGGGGGGTCGACCCTTAGGTCTACCCACCCCTTTGGGGGTCGACCCATGGGTTTACCCAACCCTTAAGGGGTCGACCCATAGGTCCACCAACCCCTAGGGGATCAACCCATAGGTCTACCCACCCCTTAGGGGGTCGAGCCATTTCCTGCGTTGACGAGTTGGTTCAAATTTATTTGAATTATATATATAACCCCCTTATGTGCATACAAACTTCTAATGCTCCTAACTTCTTCATATGTTGTCCGTTTTACGCAAACTTGGGGTCTAATGAACCAGAATTCTAAGACAAATGCAAAGGTGATGCCAGTTCCACTTAATTCTGAATATTTAATTAAGTTATTCCCATTTTATTATCTTCAAATATGGTTATAGTGTATAAATTTTGGGATGTTACGTTGGCAGTGAATAAGAAGACGTTATCGAGGCACCAGATATGATAACATATGTCGTTATTCTACAGAATCTACCAATTTCGTTTATCTTGCAAATCGAAGAAGTGTTATTGAGGAGCATTTGTGTGAAGTATGAAATATCCTTGGGCGATTGTTTGGCTCCTACAAGGGACAATAGGGCTCCCCAAAGGGCTGTCCTGCCTGAAATAAACATATGTGTTCTAACGGGTGCGTGCCTCCATCGTTCTCGTATATCTGGGATATCCTGCGCTTATTCCAATTAACACTGATGCAACTTCATTTGAATGTGTACGCTTTTCTGCTCGGCACTTACATCATGTTCATCAACTGGTTGGGTATAGAATCGACCGGTGAAGAAAGTCGATTCCTTTACTCTTTAAAGAGACGAAGTACCACACATTGCCATGTCTTCTTAGAGGCACAGGCCAACAGTCGCTTCATCCTAGGGGCATGGAACATGCTTAGCTACTTCAAGAACGACTGGTTCTTCATCTGATGCCGTACAAAATTTGCGAGAAGATGGATCGCGGGCCGTAAATGTTTCAAAACGTACGTTTTACTTTAAGTTAATTGAGTGGTAAGCTCTAAACTAACTTTAAACTCTTATATGGTAGGTATTCCCCGGATTTTGAGTGATAGTGTTTATTTTGAGCAAGTCTTAGAGTTGAGGAATTTCTCGATTGCGTATCATAATGCCTAGACTCTGCTATCAGATTATATTTTTCATCTATTGGACTTACTTCAAGAGGGAAGATCAATAGGCCGTAGGGATGGTGGTGAAGGAGAAAGAGAAGGAGGGGAAGAAGATAATGGAGAAGTGTCTCCCCCGGGTCTACAAATGGAACTGCCCCCTGTCGTGCATCACTCCGTGCCCCATGTAGAAAAGGAGTTTGCAGGAGTTCAAGGGGAAGTTTGTAGCCACGATGGCGATGAATAAGAGGAATTCACCATAAGAGATTAGTTGACCCCACTCCTATTCCGTCTTCGAAAGAGGAGGCGAGATCGGGAGGAGGTATGAAACCAATTTCTTCGGTAATGACCTTTGAGACCACTGCGTCGATGGAGGTTCAACATTAGTTCTAGGGCTTGGACGTAATCCCTATCGAGATTCTACTTTAGGGTTCGGCGACACAAACGTCGGCAGCCTATTACTGAGCGTTGGGGAGGTTACCCCTTCAAGCAGGCCTCCATCTGGTCCGTGGAGGAAGAACTTAGGGAACACACTCACAAGCACTGCGTGACACAACACTTATTCATGCATGTGGGATGTTCACTTCTGATTAGAAATTTGCTTCGTGCAGTTGCGATGGTCCGGGAAGAGGATAGAGACCGAGATCTAGGACCAGAATTTCTCGACCATTAAGAGGTGAAGTTGTAAGTAGCTTCATAAGAAGCGCATAGTTGCAATCGCAACTCCATGACCTTATGACCATGGCACTAGTTGGCGACGTCGAGGCAATCCCATGCTCTCGGTGTCTCCGCCACCAAATATGAGACTTAAAGAAACAACAAGCATAAGACATCCGATGATGACCATTCCTCATTACATCCCACCTATGCGTCGTTAGCCAAGGTCACAGAAAAAACAGAACCACGGGAAGCTCGGGATCCAGTAGGAGGGACGTAAGGAAGCATGACCCGACAACGCCTGATATGCCGAAGATCCAAGAGCTGAGTGTTGAAGAGAAGAAATGCTGGAGAAGTCAATACCGGGCTTCCATTTCAAATAGCTATTATGGATTATGCATCAGATCTCACTGCAAATTTATGAATATAGTGGTCTCAGATATAGACGTCTTTCACCAATACCGGGAACTGTATAGGTATGCCAAGAGACTTTCATAGATAATCATTCAAAAGAACGCCAAGATCGAAGTGAAGGTCGAGCGGGAGAGACTCAAGAATCGAGAGGTCGAAATAGGTAAGACATGGTTCCGATTCACATCTATTTCCACAAATTCAAGTGACAAGTTTATGTGCTAAATCTCTGTTGTCGAAACAATTGGGATGAAAAGGGAAATGTTGGAGGTGAAGGAAGCGATGACCAGAGCTCGGGAAGAGCATAAAGAGGTGCTGGCTTCGATTGTAGCTTGGGCGACAGTGCTCGAAAAAGACAATAATGTAGTGTCCAAAGAGAATCTCCAGCTATAGGAGGAAAACATGGAAGTGTAGTAGTTTCGACAAAAAAAGAGGACCTGACCATGGAGATTGAAATGCTACTGAGGATAATGAGAGGGCGCAATGCTTGATTAAGGAGAGCGAAAAGCTCACACAACTTCTTGAGTCAAATCACGCTGAGGTCGAACATGCAAGGAAGAATAAGGAGGTAGCGGAAGCTTCAAACTGGAAAGTACCGGGCCAGGTGGATGGCGTGAAGGCGGAGTTCAAGGATCAACTGAAAGAGCAGAGAGATGAAGTTAGAGAGGCTCAGAGAAGGCGGAGATGGATCCAATGGTGTGGGGCTTCTACGTCAATACACTTCGATTTAGCGGAAATCATGGGTCGAAAATTACATTTTCACATTGGCTTTACCTCAGGAAAAGATGGTGGAATAGGAAGCCCAGGTTTGAGAAGTGAAAACGGTGGCTGAGGCTGCATCGATTGCTCCAAACTTGACGAGCGCCAGGTGTTGGTGGAAGATAAGGCAATACTGAAAGAAGGCGCCAAGGCGAAGGAGGTAGAGTAGGTTGCTATTGAGAAGGGGAATATCATTGTTACTGAAAGCGTGGTGGTTGCTCTAGAGTTCGAAGGTGGCAGTTCCCAACAACATCAATTCATTTGCTTAGTTCCACTGGCTGTCCGTCCATGTTAACTCATGCTATTATAGAGTATGATCCCAACTGTCCGAGGTTGGAGCATGGATGCTCCCTTCCACCAACCACTGAGAGAATGATTCCCATTGAAGCCACGAAAACAGCGATGGAAGTCAAATCCAATTCGTCAACGGTACTAAAAAAATGGTAACATGAAGTCAAAGTAGACTAACTTGTCATGTTAGTCATCACACAGGTTCCTGTGGAGTAGGGTTGACTGCTGGCTATGAGCCAATAGTGCTGCCATGTCCGGGTTTGACGTGGAATTTTACTGAAAAAAATAGATGAAGATTTCGGTCATCTGGATATGTTCCCAGGACTTGAGCTGGGGGAGATAGCAATGGGAACTTTGATAAGTTTTTCCAAAGGAGAAAGGGAAACAGGAGGTGGATCCTCATGTGATCGGACCGAGAAGGTAGGCGGGAAGACGATGATTGAATTAGTCAAACAAAAAAAGGCCCAATGCTGGTGAAGTCGGAGGAGATGGAGGCAAAGAAGAAAGCCGACAAGGAAGCCCTTCTCAAGGTTCAGGCGGAGGTGAGGGAAAAAGTCAAAGCAGAGGCCCAGGCCAAAGTTGAGGAAGCTCGAAAGAAGGCCGAGGAGGCGGTGACTCGGAAGAGGGCAGAGGAACAGTTTGCGAGGCAAAAGGCAGAGAAGGAGGAAAAGCTAAAGGAGGAGGTGGAGACTCAGAAGAAGGCCGAGAGGGATGCTATGAAGAAGGCTTACAGGGAGGCCAAGAAAGCCTAAATAGCAACCCTCGCGGAGATGGGAAAATCTATGGTGTTGGCGCTTCTGATGGAGCCTCATCCTTAACCCCTAAGGGTCCTCCTAGCCCCAATATGGAGGATGATGTCACCAAGATTCTGAACGACTTCGATAAAGAATTGTTACTTGGAGGGCATCTGAAGTTTGAGATAAGGCTACGCCCTAACCTACTCCATCGACGGGGCAGAAGGGAAGCAGCGGGAGTAGCCTTAGAAGGAAAAGGAAGAAGGAGGAGGAGAAGGAGGCGCAGGAGCCACCCAAGTCTAGATCGGAGAAGAATAAGAAAGGTGGCCCTCTAGAGTTATGGTTGTAAATAGATAGCTTTTGGTTGTCGGTCGATAGAATATGCGAGTATGGCTCTTGCTTTTGGAGGCATGTTGTGCTTCTTATGTACATCGTGTTGTTAGAAAGAAAGATATATTTTGACTTTTAAATGAAAGTTTGTTTACTTTTCTTATATCACATGTCGTCTTAAGTATTCAAGTGTTCTTTACCGTTTCCAGTACTGTACTTATGTAAATTAACTTATCGCTACACTTAAGCTTGAATTGTTCGAGACTTCACTCTTGAGAAACTCAAATCATGTGAAGTTTAGTTTTATTGACTCCATTCTCGATATCTCCTTTGGTCATTGATTTCAAGTCAATTTTAAATCTTAGTGGATGAACTTTGCTCTTGAGACCTCCTTTTAGTCGTTGGCCTTGAGTCGCTCGGAGTTCAAATTTGGTGACTCCTCTCTTGGAACCTCCCCATGGTCATTGATTCCAAGTCGTAAGGAGCCATGAGTAGACGTATTGGTTTCTTCCTTTATACTCCACTGTCGTTTCATTCAGGTCAGAGTTGATGGAGTAATTGGTTCACCAGTTTTTCACCCAGATCCAAACCTTGGGCAATTGACTTAGCCAAGTAAGCGGTCTGTTTTGCACTTATCCAACTGGTGGGTACCCCCAAGTCCTGGGACTAAGGGGCAGAGTTGGACACTCAAATTAATAAGTGTCATGAGCTATTTATACTCGGTCTTATCGTTGGTTCGAGACTCGAGTTGACTAGTGTAGGGTGGACCACTACACAAGGTTTGAGTCTTAGTAAAGACTCAGAATGGTGGATCCATTCCAAACTCTGAGGTACCGATCCAATGTTGTGCGCTTGTGTATGCAAGTAGGTTGTAATCACATATTTAACATACTACACAGAAAGTAAAAATAGCAATAACATAGATGTCTGAAAGTCTTTATTGATAACTGTTAGCTGTAACGACCTTTTCTTACAATGCCTTGAATTGAAAACAAAATATTTGCGGAAAGCAGTAAGTCTGTATAGTAAGCTAGGTGAAGTAGCGATAGATATGCTCATTGTTCCATGGTTTAGTATTTCGGCGTCGTCAACGGTCGTTAGCTTGAAAGTATTATCTTCAAGCTTCTATTGAATAACGTATGGACCTTTGCAGCGAGGACCAAGTTCGGTCGGTGCAGGAAAGATCCGCCTAGGATGAGGTCGCCGATGTCGAAATGCTTTGGAAAAACTTTGGTGTTGTACTATTAGACGACCGGATGGCGGTGTCGGTTGCTCTGAGTTTGGATTCATCCCTTTTCTCTTCGAGTAAGTCAAGAAATTCCAAGAGGAGATCTCCGTTGGTCTTCAGATCATAATAAGTGACACGGTGAGACTGTAGTCCAAACTGGATAGGAATTATGGTTCCAGATCCATACGAGAGAGCGAATGGAGTGTGGATGGTCATTTACTTATGGTTAGTCCAGTAAGCCTAAAGGGAAAGAGGGAGTTTATTAACCCACTTGCCTCCGTCCCTTTCCAAACACTTCTTGATGAGGGATTTGATGACTTTTTTGACAGCTCTGACTTATCCATTGGCTTGAGAATGAGCTACTATCGAGAATCATTTCTCAGTATGATGATGACAGCATAATTCTTTAAACTCTGAACTTTTGAGTTGGGTTCCCTTATCAAAAATGATAATCTTGAGAATTCCAAAATGACAGATGATGTTATGGACAACGAAGTTTACTACTTTCTTAGTCGTGATTGTTGAAAGGGCCTCAGCTTTGGACCATTTGGTAAAGTAATCAACTACGACGATCATCACCCTTTTCCATAGGAAGAGTTTCGATAATATCGATTCCTCATACTGTGAATGTCCATGGACTGACCATTTGTGTAAATTTTGTAGGCAGGGCTCAAGGAATCTTGGAGAATCTCTGGCACTTATCGCATTCGCGAGTATAGTCTGTTGCATCTCACTTGAGAGTTGGCCAAAAGTAGTCGTATCGGAGAATCATTTTTGCCAGAGTTTGCCCCCAGTGTGGTCACTAGACCATGCACATCCAGTGGTACATGTTTGGCATTGTTGTAGGATACACACCGGAGTAGTGGAACAAAGAATCCTTTTCACTAAAGTATTCCTCCTTGAATGATGTAGTGTGATGCTTTACGAAGGAACAATCGCTTTTCATTCGAGAGTCGGGGAGGACTCCATGTTGCAAGTAGCCCTTAATCGGTGTCATCCATGACTCGGGTTTAGGCTCGGTGTACGTCATTGATATCGGATTAGTCTCCATATGATCTATACTCGAGAGACAAGCACTTCGGCAAGGATGATTCCTAAGAGTTACGCATCCCAAAACTTGCCATTTTAGCCAACGAATCATCCTTCTCTTTTTATTCCCGAGAGATGTGAGTGATGATGTAGTGGTCAAAGTTAATTAACATTCCATGAACCCAATCTAGGTAAGGAGCAACCCATGTTTCTTTCGCTCGATATTCCCCGTGTACTTGGCAGACGATGATCTGTGAGTTTGAGAAAATATGGAGAGCCTTGATATTGAGTTCGACTGCAATTCCGAGTCCAGTGACAAAGACTTCGTATTCTACATTGTTGTTAGTTACGATAAAATTGAGCTTAAAATTATAGCAAATCGAGCATTCCTCAGGAGTCGCAAGCACAATTCCAACACCAGAATACTGATTGTTTGACGATCCACTGCGGTACAACTTAATTCCATTGGATGCTAGGAGGCTCTCTATCTTACGAAGGATCTTCGGGAGTAGTGAACTCCACGATGAAGTCTTCTAGGGCTTCTCCGAGGATGGGTCTTCGGGGAATGAAGGTGAGCTCGAATTGACTCAGCTCGATGTTCCACTTCAAAAGTCCTTCAGAGACTCAGGTCGTTAAAGGACCTGTCATAGTAGCTGGTAAGTGTAGACTTTGATTGGATGGCGACTGAAAGTTAAGACAAAGCTTCCTAAAAGAGATCAACAGGCAGTAAGCGAGCTTTTCAAGCTTTAAATATTTCTTTTCGGCTCATGTCAATCTCTTGTTGATGTAATAGACTGATCTTTGGACACGATCTTCTTTACGCAAAAGAGCCGAGCTAATTGCATGCGCAGAAACAACCAAATAGACATATATGTCTTCGTGGTCCATATGTTTTTGATAGAATAGGCGGGATTTAGAAGGTCTTGGAACGCGGCGACGCATTCTGGTATCCACGCAAAGTTTTCCCTTATTTCCAGATCAAATCAAAGAAAGGAATGCACTTTGACTGATTTTGAAATGAATCGACTTATGGTGGCCATGTTTCCATTTAAGCTTTGAACATCTTTGATGTTCTTTGGAGCTTCGATGCCCCGAATAGCTATGATCTTTTCTGGATTAGCTTCGATTCCTCGCGAATTGATGATGAAACCCAAGATTTTTCCCGATGCAATGCCAAAAGAGCATTTCAAGAGCTTGAGTTTTATGCCATATTTATGAAGAACACTGACATCTCCGCTAGGTTGGGATGACCCCTTAATTTTACCTTAAATTTTACTTAATTTTTTTCCTCGGTCATCTTTTCTTTTGAAAGGGTCCTCTTTCACGTCTCTTCCAAGATCCTTGGTTATACCATTATATAAATATTAATTTATTTTTAATCTATTATATAGCTTGATTATGTGAAGATATACAATCCCATTTTGCTTCTAATCAGAGTTAAATTAGAAAAGAAAAAGAAAATTGGTTATTTAAATTTCAACCAATCACAACACAGCAAAACTGAGCGCAAACATATACTTTTTAAAAATATATTTCCTTATGTGATTTTTCCATGCATTAATCTTATTTTTAATTTACTTAATGTATTTGATTTAGTGTACATATAAAATCCAATACTTTAGTTATAACATAAATCTATTGCAAAACCTCGAGCCATTCAATGGTGTCAACTCTACCTATCACCCTGAACTAATCAATTCCTCAATCCCCGCCTCTTCCTTGAGTCTTCCCAGCGACTGATCCGCCTTCTGCTCCAATTCCCCTGCCACTTGACCCACCTCCTCTCATCTCTCCTCTTACTCAACCACCTTCGCACCATCCCTTACCCCTAATTAGATGGTCGTCCCTATTTTCCTCTAATCCATGCAGCGTTGGAGACTTTTCACCACCTTCTATTACTCTCAAGTAATCAGGGAAGAGCTTAATTCATACGGATGACATTATACAGGCTAGTATTGAGGTATGGAAACATTATATCACTGACTAGATCCTCAATTCCCCTCTATCGTACTCAGTTGTGGTTTCATAGTTGTAAAAGCTTTGGAAGCCAAGAGGCCCGAACAAGATAAAATCTAGCGGCGGTATGTTCTTTCTATTAGCTGACTCTGAGGGCAGGATAAAAATCTTGGAAGTCGATCCAATTTTCATTAGAAACAAAGCTTTTTTAATCAAGAAGTGGATGTTACTTTGGGGAATTAGGGTAAGGGAATTAAGTAGGAGCCAGTTTGGTTCAAGTTGACTAATCTTCTTGTGGTGGCTTGGTCAAATATAGGTGTATCTTTGCTAGCATCACATGTAGGCAAGTTCTTATGCATGGACGGGGCAACAAAGAGTCTTAAACGGCTTGGTGTAACAGCCTGACTTTCGATGACCTCGGAAGTCGTGTCATTATTAAAGAAATAGAAATAGGAAGATAATAGAATAAGAAAAACATCAGAATCTCACAGCGAAATTTAACAAAATATAATATTGCATAACATATCAGAGTCTAATACATCATAGTACACTTCATCATAATACATCATCATACATGATTACTGGCCCAATACAACATACAAACTCGATATTTAGATATAGATATAGCTACTAAGCTGATTCCTGAATTTCCAGTCCTAGATACTCTAAAAGATTTCCATTTATCACCTGGATCACTTATCTACTCATAATAATTGTTATGAGTACCCACGAGTTTAGGAAAACGCAGAAAAATAAACTTTGGGTCAGTCAGGGGACTTGTGTGAGTAAACAATTTTTAAAATAGCTTGAAACAAGAAAATATCTCATATGACCACGCCGTAAAAACGGAACGGGGGTTTTCTCTTATGTAAACAGATTGATTTATCTTTAGAAAACCTTTCGAAAGAAAAGATAATCGTAAGACTGATCCAAACACAAACATGGATGGTTTTTACCTTACGATAATCCAAAACATTTTTGATATCAAATTCATTTGATATTACAATAGTTTTTATCAAATAAATAACAATACAGCGGAAAGCATGCATCTCACGCTCCACATACATAGTATAAACTCAAAAACTACATGGCGCTTATTGGAGATTGGATTCTGACAATGATAAGGTATAGAACCACCTACCGATCAGTGTACTCTAAAGGGGATACACTGGGGTTCAACAAGAGCATCTTTCAACTCGGCCACACATGACAAGTCACTTATTCAACTTCAGTGGACCGAATGTATTATCAACAACGGTTGGGCTCAAACCACCATTTTCGAAAGCTGCAGCAGCGAAAAGAATAAGAAGACAAATGGAATTTCAATAGATGGTGATAATACACCCTGCTTGGGTGCGACCTAATTAGCCATTCTGCCTGCCCGATATTTGTCATTTCCTGGTTTTGAGGCTTGAGGCCACGCTTACCTTTTTGACAGATCGCTTCTTCAATTACTTTGAATGCCACATCGTCCTATTTGTCAGAACACTCATTTATTTTCCCAAAAATATCACGGACAAAAAACTAAGAGAAACGAATTCCTCCGCCACCAACGCAATACATTTAAGAAAAGTCAATGGGTAGAATCTGATAGACATACTCTGTCAGACATCCGACCATACAAGTTATCCTGAGACTGGACAAACCAAAGGCACTATTATGTAAATCCATTTTAGGAAATTTCTACCTAGGATATACAAAAAAGCCCTTGTATAACTCCATCTTCAATTGACTTCGATAATCTTCTAACACGTACGTATAAATCAAATCGAAGTGGAATATAAATCCCGAGCTCTTCGAAACGATCAACGTAATGTGTTTTAAGGTCAAAACATACTTAAGGGAAACAAATTATTATATTCAAATTCTGATATTGTATTTGTTTGTCGTTAATATGATTTTTAAATGATTTCTTGATTATGAAAAACAGTTATCGACCTAAGTCGATCAACAACACTTCAACGTTTATTTCAACATTTGATTCATTATTGACAGTCAACCACCTCCCTGTCACATCATCGGTTATAAATCAACACATCAGATTTAATTAAATCTCCCGGTCTTGAAAAAGATTGAGTATATCTCCATTCTGTAATATTTACATTATTCAAAACGAATAATTTAATTACAACTTAAATATAATTTTGATTAATAAGTTATAGATGGATGTTTTAATTTCTCATTCATTCGATAGCTGTTATTTGCTATTTTGAAACTAATACCTTGGTCTCACTTCATATATATACATATTTAAATTGTCAATTTTATTTTTGAACAAACAACTAATAAATAAAGTTATAAAAATTTGGGAATTTAAACGAACAATTATTTCATTCTCTATTTTAACCACATTGATTACTCTTTCTTTTCTATGTTTCTACTATTTTATTTTATATTTCTGTTCTTTTTTTTTCTTCGGCCCAAACTGGCCAAATATCTTCAGTCCGTTTCCTTATCTATTATTTTATTTTTTCTAATTTATTTTAAAACTTGTTGAATCCCATGAGGGCCCAAATCTTCGTCCCATCCTCCTCTTCTTTTCCTCTTATCTATTCTTTTCCTTTACTATTCTATTCACGGGCCCATCACGCATCAGCACATTTTCCGCTTTTATTTTATATTCCCACTTCACTCTTTCCCTTTACCATTTAGTGTTGCTCCCTTACTTCTCTTCTCATTTCTTTTTAAACTATTTTGTTTCTGTTTTATTTAAATTTTACTGAAGCATATCAAGGCCTAAAATCTTTGTCATCTTCACTTTCTTCTTTTTATACTGTTGTGCCTCTACTCCTCTTCTTCCAGTTGCTCACTCGAACACACAGTACAAAAACTGTGCATATATGCACCTGTACACACACCACACCCACCATCACACTGTTTTGATTATCCAGACATACCATAATACCCATACTCATTTCATTTCCAAAGTGGAATTTACCCCTGATCACCTCTTATAGTATTTCCATCATCAAACCGAACTTGCTAAAAATAATCCAGATCCAAGAATTTGCCTCAAGCTATCACTTCTGACCACCGGAGTATGTCGATCTCTGGCCACATCACGGTGATGATCCACACCAACATTTCCCTTAGGTGCACAACCTCCTATGGCCACCACTCATTGCTATTCACTAATGATCGTGGGTTTTAAAAAGAAACCAAAAAACCCTATTTATACTACGTTTACACATTCTACACATTAGTATTTTTTTGCACATTTTTCCCATGTTTATTAAACTCTCAGGCAACTCCAGGCTTCACGCCATGTTACTCGATCCTTAGGATTGCCAGAATTTGCTCCATCAATGTTTTCCGATCATCTCCCAATATCTCGACAACCACTTTATTAAAAATCATAAAACAGGTACTAAAATTCATCATTTCCTCATACGGTTACATTTGTATGCCTGGAACATGGTTTTGTGCCAGTCGAAACTTCTTGTTTTAAAACTAGGTTATTGGAAATTGGATATATCTGAGGATATACATATGACCCGAAACCATTTTTGTTTTACAATATGAACATATATAAACAACTTTCATGAAGAAATTAGACTCTAAAACTTGTTTGAATTAAATCTATGAGATTTATAAAATAAAAGGGTAAACTGTATTTCTGTGTATAGAGGTTGTTTATACGTTTATTTATAGAGTGTTTAAGCCATCACAATAAACATACGAGTGTTATAGGTGATATGCTACATACCAAAACATATATGCAAACCAAACAACTTGTCTACATTCAATATATGTTAAGCAAAGATTTAACAGAGTGTTAAAAATGTGTTTACTCACCGTTTTGGCTCTCCTCTATTTTTAAGAATTGGGATAGAGTTTGTTGTTGTATATGATCTTCATTGGTTCGATTGGTTTGTGTGAGTAAAATATGGGTTTATGGTTGTATTTATAGGCATATTTTAGCATTAAACAACTAGCTTCATTAAATTGTTGCAGGCTCCTTTACCCTACAGATAAAACATTTGATATAACAACACATTTAGGCTTTAGGCTCCCTAGTTCGAATTGTCTTAGAAAACATATGCGTGGCTTTATCACAAATATACTCTATTTGTACAATTTTGTATTGTTGCCCAGTTTCTAGAAACACTTCATCTTTTTGGCAAAATCAAATTAATGTATGCAGCCGAAAGAGTTTAAAGATGGAATGTTTTATCTATTCATTTCTTTGAAAATATGAAATAGTTTACTTTTTTGCTTGCATTTTAAGCTGCAACATTTAAGCTAATTTAGGTTAGGTAGTACCCATTTGTTTTTTCAGCTTGATCTGTAAACGAGATTTGCAATACACATCTTATTAATGTTTTTTACTTTTTATTTAGAAAGTAGTTAACAATATATGCAGCCATATCTTCATTTGATTTGCAACCATTTCAAAAGTTAAATCACATAAATGGTTAACCCTTTTTGGTTTGTTTTATGTGCAGAAAAGATCTAACCTGTAATTGCATTTCGAAATAAGGTTCAGCTAAAAACCACATATATTATATTATCACAACATATGCCCATATGTATATATGTATATACTTAACATGTTTAAAGACATGCATAAGATTCTAAAGTAAATGATTATATTAGATTTTCTTAAATTAAATTCTAAAATATAAAAAGTATACATATCCTCATTACCTATGATATATGTACATATGTACACCTTAACGCGCACACACACATAAGTTTTAGCTAAAAGTTACTTAAGTTTGTTTATTATTTTGTTTTAATTCCATTTTATTTTAATTAACTCGTTTATAATCAATGTTTATTATTAAACAAAGTAGGTAAAAAAATTAGGACATTACAATCCACCCCCCTTAAAAGAATTTCGTCTCCGAAATTAAAGGGGAACGAGTAGATTTCAGTTTTAACTAAAGTTAAATACTTATATAAATAACCAACACACCTCTGTAACTACCTATCACACTTTATGGATAGATTCCTTAGAATTCAAAATATAATATTCGTTTCAAAGAATTACGACACAAAATGAATTGTATACATTCAATTGAAGTTTAAAATTTTAAATTATGAAATACCACATAGCGGCCAGCTTGTCTTTAATCCAACTAATACTTTGAAATTTTATTTTACTATTCAATTTTAATTCTTATATTAATTTCACTTAATACTCTTCTAATTCAATTGAACTCTTTTTAACTAATCCTGAGTCTGACCCTATATCATTTGACTCCTTCCACTAAAATTTAAAGTACCTTCCAGGATTCCTTTTCCTTTCACGTCTTCAGGAGTTGATGGCTCATATCTATGATGGCATAGGCTTTAGGTTGTAGTGCATTTTTCGTAAGCGGACAATTTTAATCATGTGCCCGGGTTGGTGACACTTTTAGCGTAGAGTCTTTAAGACTATAACATTAACATGTTCCTGTTGTTGCTATTGAGGTTGCTCTAGCTTCTTGTCTTCCAACCCCTTACAAAATATAGAGATATGTCCCTTTTATTTGCAGTTGTGGCATACTTTATTCTTGAAATGATCTTCAGACTTCTCTTCCCCTATATTTCCCTTATCCTTGTTCTTCCAATTTAGATTGAATTTCCTCTTCAGGGGATTCTCTCCACTGATTTCTCCAATCTGAGCCTTTTCTATTGGCTTCTTAGCTTCTAAAGATTCATATCTGAGTGCTAAGTCTAACAATTCAACAAACGGGTCTTTCAAGTGTCCCATCATTTTGGCTTGAAAACTATCCTTTAGTCCGGCTACCAACATTTCATTTTTCTTCAGCGGAGTGTTGATCTAGTCCGATCCAAAGCTTGAGAGTGCATTAAACTTGTTCTAATATTTAGTTACTGACATGTCTTCTTGCTTTAGATCGATGAAATCTCGGTACATCCTTGTCTTTCCAGTGGCTAGCAGAAATTGTGCTTCAAATGCTTCCTTGAACTTCTCCCAGGAAAATTCTTCCTCGGGAGTATTAGCAGTTTAGGAGTCCCACCAGATTGCTGTGGCTTCTTCCAGTTGCCATGAAGCCAAAAGATGCTTCTGCTAATCGCCTAACTTCAATCCCTTAAATATTTTCTCACATGACCTTATCCAGGATTGAACTTCCATCATTGATTCAGTACCTTTAAAAACTTTCCCTCCAAAAGTAGTGTAATTCTTACATATCCTTGCAAAATTTGGCTGAGTTTGGGCTCCGACTATTCCTGAAGTTTCTACTGGATTTGGAGTAACGATATGTCCGTTGGTTGTTGTGGTTGTCCCACTCACAAATCGGACTCTTCTTCCTCGAGAACTCATTTTCAACTTTTTGAGTATAACAGGTTGATAATCAATACTTGATTGGAAGATATTTTAAAAGTAACTCCAGTCGATAACTTGAGTTGATCTATACTAAGTATATATAAATGTATAGTTTAAAATTACAAATACACTATCTCAATACTCACCCAGAGCCTAGGTATTCAATAAACCCATGCTCTGATACCAACTGCAATGGCCCAACTTTCAATGACCTCGAAACTCATGTCATTATTAAAGAAATAGAAATAGGTAAAGAATAGAATAAGAAAAACATTAGAAACTCACAACGGAATTTAACAAAATATAAAATCACATAACATACCAGAGTCTAATACATCATAGTACACTTCATCATAATACATCATCATAAATGATTACTGGCCCAATACAACATACAAATTTGATACATAGATATAGATATAGCTACGAAGCTAATTCCTGAATTTCTAGTCCTAGATACTCCAAAAAAAATCATTTATCACTTGGATGACTTGTCTACTCATAACAATTGTTATGAATACCCAAGAGTTTAGGAAAACACAGAAAATAAACTCTGGGTCAGTCAGGAGACTGGTGTGAGTAAACAATTTTTAAAATAGCTTGAAAACAAAAAAAAAAAATTCATATGACCACGTCGTAAAAACAGAACAGTTTTTTATCTTATGAGAACATATTGATTTATCTTTAGAAAACCTTTTGAAAGAAATGATAATCGTAAAACCGATCCACACATAAATATAGATGGTTTTTACCTTACGATAACCCAATTTTTTTTGATATCAAATTCATTTAATATTACAATATTTTTTATCAAATAAATAACCATCAAACAGAACGCTTGCATTTCACGCTCCACATACATAATATAAAGTCAAAAACTGCAGGATGCTTATTGGAGATTGGATTCCGACTATGATAGGGTATGGAACCACCTACAGATCAGTGTACTCTAGAGGGGATACACTAGGGTTCAACAAGAACATCTTACAACCCGGCCATACATGACCGGTCACTCATTCAACTTGAGTGGACCAAATGTATTATCACCAAATGTTGGGCTTAAACCACCATTTCCGAAAGCTCCAACAGCGAAAAGAATAAGAAGACAAATGGGATTTCTCTAGATGGTGATAATACACCCTGCTTGGGTGCAACCCAACAAGCCATGCATTCTACTCGATTTTTGTCATTTTCTGGTTGTAAGGCTTGAGGCCATGCTTACCTATTTGACATATCACATCTTTAATAACTTTTAATGCCACATCGTCCTATCTGTCAGAACACTCATTTATTTCCCAAAAATATCATGGACATAAAGCTAAGAGAAACAAATTCCTCCGTCACCAACGCAATACATTTAAGAAAAGTCAATGGGTAGAACCTGAGGCCTGAATAGAACGCGTCGCGGCGCGGCAGTTCGCGAATTTCGACCATTGACTTCGAACGGATATTACGGGAGATCCGACCGTCGGATTCTCCTAAAAACGGAACCGTTGGATTCGTATCGAAAAGAGCTTTCTAACGAATATTAGAAATTAGAAATCTAACAGTTGGATTTGGAATTATGTCCAAATCAAATTTGAAAAAGGTCGCTGTAAGTGCAGTTCGATGGCCATTGATGGAAATCGACTGTACGGGCCTTGATAAAATTATTAAAAATATCAATAATTTGTGAAAAATTATAAGAAATGATTTGTGAAGAATTGGGATGAAAAACTCCATATTTGAAAAGATAAAAATAGTTTTTTATCGAAATGAACCAGTTTTGAACTAGAATAATAATTCTATTTATTTTTAAATAAATAAATTGGATCGGAAATGGTTTTGAAAATAACCAGAATTTCCAATATTTATATTGGAATGGATTTGGATCGAAATTGTCTTTGGATTATTTCGATGTTGGATTTCGTGATTATACAGGTATTGTTATGGAAATTTGAAAGATATATTTATATCGTTATTTCCAATACGATATTTGTTGGTCGTAGAATTTGATATTGAATATAAGCCAGTATATTTTCTATTCAGAGCCTTGTATTTAATATCAAATGTAATTTGGGTTTGTCGTGAATGGTGTCTTCATTAACACTGTTCTTGAGCCCAGTTGAGAAAATGATTAAATCTTTTTAGTTAGATTTAATGAAGTGTACCAATTAAATAATATTTAATTGGAATTGAATTCGAATTGATTCTTAGGTTTATCGTGAACAGTGTTTTATATAACACTTGTTCTTTAACCCGATAATTAATGAAATGTGATTTTGGGTTGTCGTGAACGGTATCTTCAATAATACTGTTCTTAGACCTAAAGGAGTTAAGAAAATCAGAAACTAACTGGAGGTTAGTTAAGTTGAATGGTTTCTGAGGTATTGATCTGATGTTGGTTTCGGCCTTCGGGGTTAATACTTAGGGAACTGCTCATTTGCTAATTTACGGTTAGGGACTGATTGAAATGTGATGTGATTTTGGGTTTATCGTGAACCGTGTTTTAAAAGAAACTGATTCTTTAACCCAGTTACAAATTAAAACTAAGTGGAGTTTTAATGAATCTTTAATTAGATTGAAATGATCGAGAATGGAGTATCACCAGTTTTGCTCCAGGCGATAGTTATATCTTTAATTAGATTTGAACGTGAAATGGTAATTGAATTTACCGATAACACCGTGGTGTTAGATATGAAGTATAACCAGTTTTACTTCATGGGATGAATAGGTTGGGATTGGGAAATTAAAACAAATGATTACTTCGGTAAGGTTCGTTAATCCCGACTAGTTGAATCGAAATTCAAAAGAAGATTAAAGAATAAATTCAAGGGATTTACCTTTGATAAAATTAATGGGAACCTTTCCCTATGAATGTGAAATTTAGAAACTAACTGTCGGTTAGCTAAGCAGAATGTTTTCTGGATATTGATCTGATGTTGGTTTCGGCCTTCGGGGTTAATATTTGGGGAATTATCCTCTTGTTAATTTACGGTTAGTGACTGATGAATTGGAATGAGGCGTATGTTGTGTTTGTGTAACACTGATTTAAAATATACGCGAGTTATTCGGAAAGACCGGGTTTATCCCATTCTGAATAACTGATGCGACGATTAGTCGAAGATGAAGACGGTGGTTGAAGACCGGAGGTCTTCACGTCGTTTGGATAATTACTGATGATCTTGATTGGGATGTACACCCAAGAAGATGGAAACAGTTGGTGATCGTCCAGACGTACTTGGATATCGATGGATATGCGGGGTATTAGGTGCCTCCAGTTTCGTTCAGACCCAGAACGAACTTGTAAATGGACTGTGTGTTTGACATTGGATTTTAGTCTGTGTGATTGATTTCTATTAAATATATCTGTTTGGCGGCGGAGAATTTATTCTCTTGCTTAACGCCCTTCTCTGAGACGTACGAGCTCAGGGGTTATATACTGATGGATATCAAACGCATAGAGTGAATTGCCTGTGTGGCATGCCTAAGTGGAAAATGATCAAGGCTTCTATTGAAAAGCAAAGTCTTGTGGTCGATGATCGAAGCACGGCCTTTGTGGGGTAGCTTTGTGTAACGTTTACTTCGCGAGCCTCACACTCCGGTGTGAACCAAAATGGGAGAGGACGTCAGGGAGGGCATGCGTTTCTTTCTAGCTAGAAGTGGCGTCAGTGGTTTTACACGCCCTGACGAGTTGGACTTATGTGGTTGTTGCTGTTGCGAGGCGCCTCGGTTTGATCGGACGATCCGGGTCCGATGGAGTCATTCGTTGGCTCATTTACGCCCCATAGGGCGGGGAAACGCATGTTCAGGGTTTAAGTTTAATCCACATCAGTGGACTGGCCCTGAGGATCCAAGGGTCACTCGAGCTCTGATCCTGAGACTCAGGCTAGACAGTCTCGAATCGATTGAGGACTATCTTTTGCCTCGGTTCACAACGGAAATCCAATTTCCAAATACGTGACATTTGCGGTTTTGATTGTAGAGCCTAGTATGGCGACATGATATATGGTACCCATGCCGTCTATGATTGATACTTATGATCTGAAGATGTTTTATACACTATACACTTATCAAAAGATTTGTTTTAAACGTACTAAGCATGTTTGGCTATTATAAGGGAAAACCCTATCCCCCGGCTTGCGTTGCATTGTGTGATAGGACCTGGGTCTTATAATAGCTTCATTTTTCTTTATTTAGCATTGCGTTGTTTGTTTTATGCACTGGTATTCTTGGGAGGAAACCCGTTCCGTGTTATACGGCGTGGTCCCTTGTTTTACCGAACTTTAAAATAAAGAATAATAACTGTTTTAGTTCTCACACCAGTCCCATGACTGACCTGGAGTTTATTGTTTTTAACCTAAACTCTGGGTGCCCTTATTTTGACACGGGCAGCTAGTAGTTTTGGTTTTGCAGATTTATATCCACAGGATCCTGGTTTACAGCTGGAATGATATCCAGAAAGCTTTGTATACGTATATCTCTTCTAGTTGTGTATTGTATTATTTTCCGCTGCGATGTATTTAAATGTAATTTACATCTCTGATATTTCTGTGTAATATTCATTTATACTCTGTATATTCTTGTAATCTGATGGATTGTTGTAATATACAATGAAATGTTCTCCCGTTTGCGTTCTATTTTGTCGTGTTCTCAAAACAATTCTCTCTTTCTCTTCTTTTCGGAGACCGGGGAAGTTCGGGTTGTTTCAGCGTGGTATCAGAGCTTTGGTTTACAAAGCTTAGAGAACAAGACACATTAGAACCATACGAAAGAATTCATCAGATATTGGATTAGTAATATCCAATGGGAGTGACTCGTTAGAGATGGGATCAGTAGTATCCTAGAACGAGTGTGAAGAGTATATTTTTAAAATGAAACCAAATTTTGTTTTGAAATTTAAATCAATTATTCGTATTTGATTATTTATTTAAATGAATTTGGACAATCCAATATATAAAGATTTTGTATATATGTCTTGCAAACGTGTATTCAAAGTTTTAATATACTGGGTAGATATAAAATCCCTCTAGTGCCCGGGGATAATTCTGGTGACGGGGCACCATCGCCAGTATTTATTTTCGAGTTACGAAAGTGAGATTTCTATATATTTCCAGTTGACTGGTGTGAGAACCGAAACTAGATAGGGCTTATTGTTATGATTTGACATCAAAAATCTTATTTTTTGACTACATATCAATGTTATGAATTTGAAAAACTAATCAACTAATTGATTGATGGTGTTGTTGATTATTGGTTGATTAATTAAAATCTGTATTATATGGCCAAATTGAATCAAATATTGAATTGTATTGAAATTTGGTCACGTTTGCTTGCATATACATGTACTTACATTGAACAGGACTTAGCAAAGAGGCTAGAGCAGAAGAATAAAATTGTTTGCTCGACAAATAGGTACATGTTTACCTTAATTTACTGTTTTGTTTGGGTGATGATGATTTTATGAGCCGATTGGCTAGCCGCTTGGCTTTTTCTTTTTCTTTTTGAGATCAGAGGGCCTGTATGGCAATTTCGGGATTTTCCCGTGCTCCCGGTGCAGGGGAGGTTATGGCGAAATTTTTCGAAAATTTAGGGTGTTAGCCAAATTTTTGAAAAATTTGAAAAGTTTTTAGAAACTGAAAAGTTGAAGAACTTAAGCCGTAGTGAAAACACTGGAAGTTGAGTTGATTTGCGAAACAACTTTCGGCTTTGTTCCTTTTCGGGGACGAAAAGTTTTAAGTGGGGGAGATTGTAATAACCCGGAAATCTGAGCCAATTTAAAATTTTTATTTTGGCAATTTTAGTGAATTTTGATTATTTGAAATGAATTATTTTAAATAATATCGACGAAAAATTTATTTTGAAGAGAAATCGAACGTATATATTATATAGATCGTCGTTAGAATATAAATATTTATTTTAAATTATAAAAGGAATTGAAAATGGCGCGGTAGTTCGATAATTCGATTTCAAAATTCAAATGAATGTACCGGGTGCAAAAAAAACCGGATTTTAGTGAAACCAAAAATAATGGAATCTAATTGAGAATATCTTTCCAACGAATCCGAGAAATCGAAATTTCATAGCGGGAATCAAAAGATATGCCCAGTTGAAAATTCAGAATAGTCGCTATGGAATTCAGGCCCTTAAAAATGGGAATTTTGCAAACGACCTCGGATCTCGACGAAACCACTTTTGTTGGATCCATGATGTCAAATTATTGCTAGGTTCCAATTTTCATAATTTTTGAATTCAATATGTGAGCGTGGCAAAGGAAAACATGTTTTGTGTGACGGCCCGCCCCGCACCAACCGACATTTACTCCAAAAGTGCGCTGTACACATGTCCAGTTAGCACGGAACGGGTCGCCAGAGGAAAAAAAAGAAGAAGAAGGAAATGAACATACAAAGAACCTGTAGAATGTCTCACAGCGCATCGAACAAAATATAATAATAACATACTTGACATAAAACAGGAGAGACAGTGCATAAGCTGAAAATCAGAACTAAACATCAAAGTAGCGGAAATCCAAAATACAGTTTATTACAACTTTCAAACTGTCTCAAAGAAAAAGTAAGATAAATGAGGTACACTACTAATGCCCAAGTAGCGACCACCAACGACACAGGGAGAATGTGTGTGTGTGTGTGTGTGTGTGTATATATATATATATATATATATCATACGTGGAAGCCTCCTGCCCGCCTTCGAATCAGCTACTCGCACATCACCAGCTAACCTGTCTCTAGTCTGCTCGTGTGAGCACCCAGAGTAATAAGAGGGGACATAAAAATCTGGGTCAGACATAAAGCCTGGTATGAGCGATAAGCATCTAAAGTGAACAATAACAGGTAGACTAAAACATACCTGAACCTGGACCTGCAACCAAAGAGTTAGCACTACATACTGTACAACACTCTAAGGCATCATAACAAACAGTGTAAAGATACGGAGGTGGGGGAGGTGTGCATGTCATAATGATGGCAAACAATCTAGCATGGCATCCATCCTCACATCTCTCACTCAGTGCATAAAGCATACGATATTCACCACTTCGATCACCCAACATTCCTTGCTACGATCACTTTTCCCCATGAAGTCATAAATGGCTTCACTGCACTGATAACGTAGCCACTAATTCCTCGCTATGTCCACTTGCCCCATGGAGTTATTCACCCCATCTGCGCTGGCTCATAGCCTTACCAATCCTTACTATGTCCACTTGCCCCATGGAGTTATTTACCCCATCTGCGCTGGCTCATAGTCTTACTACGCATCACCTTGCCCCTCAGGTCATAATGACCCTACTGCACTGATAACGTAGTCTTGCTACCATCACCTTGCCCCTCAGGTCATAATGACCCTACTGCACTGATAAGTAGCCCATCATTCATTTTTAGTGGTGAATCGAAGTTATGAACGTCGACAACTCCTTAGCACACGTCCCGCAGCAAAGCCCAACCGTGATGTGAACTCATTGGTTCCCAACTGGTTCCGGGATCCTGAGCTCTAACTCCCATTTGGACTACCTTTGCATCTCGGGTTATTAGTCATCACAATCGAATCGGATCGGATCAGCCTTCACATTCTTCATCGGATCGGGTCGCGCCTCCTACGTCGGATCGGGTCGTGGTCCTCCTTTCCTTTGCTTCGGATCGTGCTCCCCTTCTCGGTTCGGATCGGAACACCCCATATGGATCGGATCGTGGTTCTTCAAGCGGTTCAGATCGGACGCCCTTCTCCAGGTCGACGGATCGTGCTCACCCTTCATGGACGGATCGGGTCGTTATGCTTATTCGCGATCCGGATCGGAGTACTTCAGTTTGGCACGACGCAGCATCGATTCGCTTCGTGGCCTTGCACAGACGGTTCGGTTCGGAGGAGGTGACTCGACTCGTGGGGATGCCCCCACGATCCCATAGGGCGATCCGATCGTCCCTCAACCCCCTATGCGATCCGAACCCCTGCACCTTGTCCAGCGAGCTGTTTACGCCCCTTGACGGCGTTTTCGACCATTCCAACTATTCTAAACAGTCACATAGCATTTCATACAGTCATAGCAACATGCATAATCAACCAAAAACATCAAAACATCAATATGATAGGTAAAAATGGATCAAACATACCCAAAATCCCATATTTCCCCTTAAGCATGTTTAGGTGAAACTGATGATAGGATTAGCAAATCTTAACCAAATTAACCCAAATTCATATCAGAAGTCTAAAACATCATTCCGAATTTTATAAACATTTTTCCAGAATTTTATCATGTTTAAATTCGCTAATTAACACTAATCACCCCTAATTAGCCATAATTAGTGCAAAACTAAGCAAATCACTCACCTTAGCCACAAAATAAACTAAGATCTGAAATGATTCTCTGATTTGATGCGAATTCCAATACCAAACAGCAGCTCCTTTGTTGATTTGGTGAAGATCCTCCTTGATTAGGGGTTGCTAAGCCAAATCCTTAACCTAAAAGTGATTTGGAGGTGATTTAGAGGTTGGAGGCCATTTTTAGGGTTCCTTGGTGATAAGTGGAGGCTAGAAAACTGAAATGGAATGATTCTCCATCTCATTTCAGCCCTCCCATAACCCTAATCCCGAAATGGGTTATGGGCCTACTCACTAATCACCCGATTTGGCCCGGTTAAGAAGTTTTTCACCCTCCAAACCTTGTTTCAGCCATATCTCCCAAACGGTAAGTCCGTTTGGCTATTGTAACCACTCTACGGAAAGAGAAACCATCAAATGAATCTAATGGAAGTGGTTTCAGGTCAAAATTCCTTTCCTATCAAAAGTTATGGCCAAAACAGTACCAACTAGGGGCAAAATGGTCATTTAAAAATCGACAAAAATCATAAACATGGGAAATGACTCCAATAGATGTTTCCCAAAGTTACATGACCATACGACCTCACATGGGAAAGAAATAAATATTCTACGATCCTATGACGTGTAGAATACGGGTCATTACACTCTCCCCCCCTTAAGAAATTTCGCCCCCGAAATTCCCTAATCCAAACATACACACGGGCCCTGCATGCCTATCAACCATAAAACAACCGTCAAACATACAAAACAAGTGAAATAAGTCTATCCTAGCATGCGGAATAACTAAATCGCAAGGTAAATCTTACCAGGCAAAGAGTTCTGGGTGTGTCTTCCTAATGCTCTCCTCTGTCTCCCAAGTACAATCATTCTCGTCCTCGCCCCACTGAACCTTGACTAGCTTCACCGACTTCCTTCGAAGTTGCTTCGTATCGTGCCCCACAATACGAATAGGCTTGCGGTTCCCAACCGCCTCAGGTTCTACTTCGAAGTCCTCTAACTGATCAGGTGAAATAGTCACATCTGAGTCGTGAACGAACTTCCTTAGTTGGGAAACATGAAACACATTGTGAACTCCCGCCATTTTCTCTGGTAAGCCAACTCTATATGCCAAATTCCCGACTAATTCAAGAACAGGGAATGGCCCAACAAATCTTGGTGCCAACTTGCCTCTCCTGCCAAATCGAATCACGCTCTTCAACGGAGAGATCTTTACAAACACCAAGTCACCAACGGAGAATTTCAAGTCTCTTCTCCTCTTATAAGCATAACTCTTCTGCCTATCCTGAGCAGCTTTCATTCGTTGCTGAATGATCTTAATCTTATCCGACGTTTCTCTCACCACATCTGGTCCAAGCACAAACTTCTCGCCAGTCTCTATCCAACATGATGGTGAGTTGCATGGTCTTCCGTACAAAGCTTCATATGGAGCCATACCGATACTGGATTGGTAGCTATTATTATATGCAAACTCTACTAGATGCAAATGGTCATCCCATGATCCACCAAAATCCAATATACACGCTCTCAAGAGATCTTCCAATATGCGATTCACCCTCTCTGTCTGACCGTCGGTCTGAGGATGATATGCGGTACTGAGATGTAATCTTGACCCTAGAGCCTCTTGTAAGCTCTTCCAAAACCCACTAGTGAACAACGGGTCTCGGTCACTCACAATGCTTTTGGGTACTCTATGAAATCTCACTACCCACTTCATATACAATTCGGCCAACTTGGCTGCCGTTCTGGTCGATTTGACTGGTATAAATCTTGCGCTCTTAGTCAATCGATCTACAATTACCCAAATGCTATCATATCCCGATCTAGTCCTTGGTAGGCCATCGATGAAATCCATCGAGACTTGCTCCCATTTCCATTCGGGAATTTCCAATGGTTGCAACAACCCACTAGGCTTCTTTTGCTCGGCTTTAACTAGCTGGCAATTCATGCATTTGGATATAAACTTCCCAACGTCTCTTTTCATCCCTTCCCAGTAGTAAGTCTGTCTCATGTCCCGATACATCTTATTACCACCGGGATGTATAGTCAGTTTTGAGTGATGACATTCTCTAAGCACTTCATCTCTCAAACCATTCACGTTGGGCACAACTAATCTTCCATTCTTTCGAAGCCATCCATCTCGATCAAGCCCATACACATTCACCTCCTCACCAATACCCATCTCTAACTTGGAGATGATTTCTAATAGATTAGGATCGTCCCTTTGGCTAGAACCAATCCGCTCTATCAAAGTGGGTCTGATCGTAAAACTAGATAGCATAACTGGATCCAACTCGCACTTTGTCTGAAATCAAATCCCGCGATATACTCCAGTTGCTTCCATTCAAGAAACATTGCCCCTAAGCTGGCATGTCTCCTACTCAAGGCATCGGCTACCGCATTACCCTTCCCAGGTGTATACGCGATATCAAAATCATACGAAGCCAAGAACTCTAACCATCTTTGCTGACGGAGATTCAGATCTTTCTGAGAGAAGAGATACTTTAACGATTTATGATCGGTAAACAACTCAAATCTTTCCCCCAAGAGATAATGTCTCCACATCTTCAGCGCAAATCGCTACCAATTCCAAATCATGGGTAGGATACTTCTTCTCATGCGGCTTTAGCTGTCGACTAGCATAAGCTACAACCCTACCTCCTTGCATCAATACTGCACCCAGTCCGGTACCACAAGCATCCGTGTATACCGTCATCTCTTCATTCCCTTTAGGAATGACTAACATTGGCGCACGCGTCAACCTCTCTTTTAGACTCTTGAAGGCATCCTCACACACTCCGTCCTAGACGAAGGACTGATTCTTCTTAGTCAACTGAGTCAACGGTGCTGCAATCTTGGAGAAGTCCTGGATAAACTTACGATAATATCCAGCTAATCCCAAGAAACTTCTTACATCTGTAGCGTTCTTGGGTGTAGGCCAATCCTGTACCGTAGCCACCTTCGCAGGGTCCACGGCAATACCACTTTCAGAAACAACATGACCCAAGAATCTCACTTCCCTTCTCCAAAAATGACACTTAGAGAATTTCGCTTTCAATTGGTGTTTCCTCAACACCTCCATCACTATCCTCAAGTGGCCCTTGTGTTCCTCCTCTATCCTTGAGTAAACAAGGATGTCATCCACGAACACAAGAACAAACTTATTCAACTGATCTCTGAATACTCGATCCATAAGATCCACAAAATAGGCTGGTGCATTGGTTAACCCAAATGGCATAACCAACCACTCGTAAAATCCAGACGGCGTCCTAAATGCCGTTTTCGGAACACTCTCATCTGCTACTCGAAGCTGATGAAATCCTGTCGCGAGGTCCAACTGGGAGAACACTCTAGCTCCTTCCAGCTGATCAAACAAATCATCTATCCTCGGTAGAGGATACTTATTCTTCCTTGTCACCTTATTTAACTCGCGATAGTCCACACACAAACGAAGGGAACCATCTGCCTTAGTGGCAAACACAACTGGTGCTCCCCACTCGGAGGCACTCCTTCTAATAAATCCCTTCTTCAAAAGATTGCTGACTTGCACCCCGAGCTCTCGCTGCTCCCTTGGTGCCATACGATGAAGTGGAATCACTATAGATCTGGCATCTTTCACTAAATCAATACAGAACTCAATCTCTCGGTGTGGTGGAAGCCCGGTCACCTCCTCGAAGACATCCGGATACTGGCCAACCACGGGCACATCTGACAACTCATCCTGTGGGATGTCGAGGGAATTTACAAAACTAGCCATAACCCCATCACTAGGTAGACTACCAAACACTACCCTCCGCCCATCATACGCCCTCACTGTCACCAAAAAGCCCTCACAGTCTACCACCACCCCGTATCTTTGGAGCCAATCGACTCCCAATATAATGCCATACCCAGTAAAGCCCAAAACAAAGCAATCACATACAAACATACATCCATGACTCGATAAGACCAAATTCCTGCAAATCATACTAAGGCTAGTCGAACCACCAATCGGGTTCGTCACTATCAACGGTCTATCGACTATCTCGGGTTCCAGTCCCAACCTATCCACCAGGTCACTAGATATGAAGGAACGGGAAGCCCCAGTATCAAACAAAACTCGAACTGGTATATCATAAATAGAAAGCATACCTTGAATAACCACATTCTTTCCTTTCTCCGCCGCAGTTGGGGCATTCGACGAAGAAGGAACAGCATCAATAGCATATGCTTTCACAATCTGCTTCTCCTTAAGAGGTTGCGGACACTTGTCCTTGAAATGTCCCACTTAACCACAGTTGAAGCACTTCTTATCCGCTGGCTTGGCCCGACAATCTTTAGCATAATGGCCCTTCTTTCCACAGCTGAAGCACTCAACATCTTTCTTGCTCCTTTTCTGGCCACCTTTAGATTGGTCCTGCTTCCTCTTATTCTGAGAATTATTCTTGCCTCCACGCCTGCTTGCGGCTTTGGCCCTTCTGCAGATGCAGCCTCAGTCTTTGACTTAGGGTAAAGGCTCTCTGATCTCAAAGCTTTCCCCACAATTGATTCAAAAGTCTCATCGATGTGGTTGATAAGCCTCTCCCCCAAGTACCCATCCAGACCAGTAATGAACTTCTCATTCTTCTTTTCAGGAGTATCGATAAGAGACAGTCCATACTTCAACAAAGTGTCGAACTCAGCAATATAATCAGAAACTGCCCTTCCATTCTGCTTGAGTTCCAAGAACCTCTTAAACAACACTGACTTCTGGGCAGCTGGAATAAACTTCTCGCTAAAGCGAGCCTTGAACTGATCCCAAGTAACTTGGTCCTCTGGAGTAGTTGTTCTAATGGCATTCCACCAATTCATCGCTCGCCCTTGCAGCTGACGAGACGCTAGCCTTCTCTTCATCGCATCCTTGAGACCCAAGTCATCAAAGATACGGTCACAGCTATCCATCCAGTCTTGAACATCCGTGGCCGACTCCGTCCCGTGGAACGGCTTCCCACCAAGATTAGTGTAATCTTTGCACAACTTGGCGAAATCAACCCTAGGCACCTGCACTACTGGGCCAATACCAACTCCGGGATTGGGAACTACCCCTTGCACTTCTCTAAGCATGTCTCTCATGAGGTTAGTAAACATCGCCCTCATGTCAGCAGCATTCCCTTGGTTGGTCCCTCTACCAGCACCCCTCGTTTCTCGGCTCATCGTTAATCTGAAAAAGGGAAACGATTAACGACCCCATAGTGGTGCTAGTGCAGTGCGACTTAATCTTTATACTACTAATAGTATATACATACATAGCTTTTGAAAACCAAAGTAATCACAAATACGCGCTCTCATATACGTTCTATCTCTCCCTAGTGTCTTCCCCTAGGTTAACTACGCAACCTAGAGCTCTGATACCAAGTGTGACGGCCCGCCCCGCACCAACCGACATTTACTCCAAAAGTGCGCTGTACACATGTCCAGTTAGCACGGAACGGGTCGCCAGAGGAAAAAAAGAAGAAGAAGGAAATGTACATACAAAGAACCTGTAGAATGTCTCACAGCGCATCGAACAAAATATAATAATAACATACTTGACATAAAACAGGAGAGACAGTGCATAAGCTGAAAATCAGAACTAAACATCAAAGCAGCGGAAATCCAAAATACAGCTTATTACAACTTTCAAACTGTCTCAAAGCAAAAGTAAGATAAATGAGGTACACTACTAATGCCCAAGTAGCGACCACCAACGACACAGGGAGAATGTGTACATATATATATATCATACGTGGAAGCCTCCTGCCCGCCTCCGAATCAGCTACTCGCACATCACCAGCTAACCTGTCTCTAGTCTGCTCGTGTGAGCACCCAGAGTAATAAGAGGGGACATAAAACTCTGGGTCAGACATAAAGCCTGGTATGAGCGATAAGCATCTAAAGTGAACAATAACAGGTAGACTAAAACATACCTGAACCTGGACCTGCAACCAAAGAGTTAGCGCTACATACTGTACAACACTCTAAGGTATCATATCAAACAGTGTAAAGATACGGAGGTGGGGGAGGTGTGCATGTCATAATGATGGCAAACAATCAAGCATGGCATCCATCCTCACATCTCTCACTCAGTGCATAAAGCATACGATATTCACCACTTCGATCACCCAACATTCCTTGCTATGATCACTTTGCCCCATGAAGTCATAAATGGCTTCACTGCACTGATAACGTAGCCACTAATTCCTCGCTATGTCCACTTGCGCCATGGAGTTATTCACCCCATCTGCGCTGGCTCATAGCCTTACCAATCCTTACTATGTCCACTTGCCCCATGGAGTTATTTACCCCATCGGCGCTGGCTCATAGTCTTACTACGCATCACCTTGCCCCTCAGGTCATAATGACCCTACTGCACTGATAACGTAGTCTTGCTACCATCACCTTGCCCCTCAGGTCATAATGACCCTACTGCACTGATAAGTAGCCCATCATTCATTTTTAGTGGTGAATCGAAGTTATGAACGTCGACAACTCCTAGGAACACGTCCCGCAGCAAAGCCCAACCGTGAAGTGAACTCATTGGTTCCCAACTGGTTCCGGGATCCTGAGCTCTAACTCCCATTTGGACTACCTTTGCATCTCGGGTTATTGGTCATCACAATCGAATCGGATCGGATCAGCCTTCACATTCTTCATCGGATCGGGTCGCGCCTCCTATGTCGGATCGGGTCGTGGTCCTCCTTTCCTTTGCTTCGGATCGTGCTCCCCTTCTCGGTTCGGATCGGAACACCCCATACGGATCGGATCGTGGTTCTTCAAGCGGTTCGGATCGGACGCCCTTCTCCAGGTCGACGGATCGTGCTCACCCTTCATGGACGGATCGGGTCGTTATGCTTATTCGCGATCCGGATCGGAGTACTTCAGTTTGGCACGACGCAGCATCGATTCGCTTCGTGGCCTTGCACAGACGGTTCGGTTCGGAGGAGGTGACTCGACTCGTGGGGATGCCCCCACGATCCCATAGGGCGATCTGATCGTCCCTCAACCCCCTATGCGATCCGAACCCCTGCAACTTGTCCAGCGAGCTGTTTACGCCCCTCGACGGCGTTTTCGACCATTCCAACTATTCTAAACAGTCACATAGCATTTCATACAGTCATAGCAACATGCATAATCAACCAAAAACATCAAAACATCAATATGATAGGTAAAAATGGATCAAACATACCCAAAATCCCATATTTCCCCTTAAGCATGTTTAGGTGAAACTGATGATAGGATTAGCAAATCTTAACCAAATTAACCCAAATTCATATCAGAGGTCTAAAACATCATTCCGAATTTTATAAACATTTTTCCAGAATTTTATCATGTTTAAATTCGCTAATTAACACTAATCACCCCTAATTAGCCATAATTAGTGCAAAACTAAGCAAATCACTCACCTTAGCCACAAAATAAACTAAGATCTGAAATGATTCTCGGATTTGATGCGAATTCCAATACCAAATAACAGCTCCTTTGTTGATTTGGTGAAGATCCTCCTTGATTAGGGGTTGCTAAGCCAAATCCTTAACCTAAAGGTGATTTGGAGGTGATTTAGAGGTTGGAGGCCGTTTTTAGGGTTCCTTGGTGATAAGTGGAGGCTAGAAAACTAAAATGGAATGATTCTCCATCTCATTTCAGCCCTCCCATAACCCTAATCCCGAAATGGGTTATGGGCCTACTCACTAATCACCCGATTTGGCCCGGTTAAGAAGTTTTTCACCCTCCAAACCTTGTTTCAGCCATATCTCCCAAACGGTAAGTCCGTTTGGCTATTGTAACCACTCTACGGAAAGAGAAACCATCAAACGAATCTAATGGAAGTGGTTTCAGGTCAAAATTCCTTTCCTATCAAAAGTTATGGCCAAAACAGTACCAACTAGGGGTAAAATGGTCATTTAAAATCGACAAAAATCATGAACATGGGAAATGACTCCAATAGATGTTTCCCAAAGTTACATGACCATACGACCTCACATGGGAAAGAAATAAATATTCTACGATCCTATGACGTGTAGAATACGGGTCATTACATTTTGTCAATTTCGATCGACCTGAAATTGGCCATTTTTCAAACGGTCTCAGAATTTAACGAAATTAGTTTTGTTAGGACCGTATCATCAATACGAAGCTAGAAAATATTTTTCAAGAATTTATAGAGTTAGTATGTTGCACCGGTAAATTAAAATGTAAGTTCAAATTCAATATATACTGATTGATATTTGGAATTTGATGAAAACAGTTCGAAACAGTCGAATTGGCTTACGTGGCATATCCCATTGTGTTCGGGATGGGGGTAATTAGCTAGAGGCGACAGTCGTTGGGCCTCGTTTGGTGTTCAAATCGTAAAGCAACTTGTTGGATTAAATTAAATAATTAATTATATAATAAATTTCTCATACCCCCCCATCCATTCTCCTTATCAAAACAGATCTCGAATAAAAAAAAAACCGATCCTAGCTCCTCCCCGTCGCCCTCTCATCGTCGATCACCGCCGGAGCTCGCCTGGCCAACCCCCCTTCCACTCCAGCTTCTCCCCGTCGTCCTAGCTCCCCCTCACGAAACCGCGTACCCTATCCCTTGAAACCCCAAAACCGTCCATCGCCCCTTCCCTCGCCAGCACCGCCCACCACCGCACCTTGCCTCGTGCCCCTCCGCCCTCGTTTCTCTCTCCTCCTTCGATCTGAGGGATCCCGAATTCCAACATCCTCATCCGACCTCCCCAAGCCGCCGCTGGAGACCAGACCGCATCACCAGACTCCGGCAGCAAGATGAGCGATGCGACAGGGGTTTAGCGATGCAGCTTTTTGGGGTTTAGGAGGTTCGATATTGTACAGGAAGATGGCCAGAAGGGTGATTAACAGTGAGTGTTTTCTTTTTTTCTTTTCTTTTCTTTTAGTTTAACTAATTTAGTAATTAAATTCTAGAATGAAAAATCATAAAATAAAAAACTGAAATGTTTTATATAAATTAAAAACTGAAATGTTTTATATAAATTAAAATATAAAAATATATACATTGATTTTAGAAAAATAGATCATTGTTTTAAAATAAAAAGTTAACATTTTTAGTTATAAAAAAAATGAATGATTTTTATTATCATGAAAGTGATAAGAAGGTTTGAATCTTTATAAAGTAAAAAGTTATGATTTTTATATTATAGAAAGAATAAAAATATAATTTTTATACTAGTGGCATATTAAAAATATGATCTTTATATAATAGAAGATATAAAAATACTATTTTTATATAAGTAGTGTATTGAAAATAGAATTTCTATACAATAGAGAATATAAATATATTATCTTTATATATGTAGCGAAATAAAAATCTGATTATTATTATATATATATATATATAGTGAAGTGAAAATGTGATTTTTTATAGCGATGAAATAAAAATTCGATCTTTATATATGGAGTAGAAATATAAAAATATAATTTTTATATAGAAAGAAGCGCTGTAAATATATATGAAGTAGAAATAAAGAAATATAATTTTATTTGAACAGCGTGAAAAGAACTGCATTGGAATTTCAAGCAGATCCAGACGGTTTAACAGCTTAAAAGCAAAGCACGGCGGAGTGGAACCCTCTGTGAGAACTTCTCACCTTTTAATTTAATTTTCTAGTTAAAATATATACTAGGATGCAGACGGTGTTTAGTAGCACCCGACACCCGTCGTCCACAGACCATGGACGGCTTGTATGCTTGTTTGTTTGATTTTGATGTGTAGTTGATTGTGTGATGTGAAGTGAAATGGAATAAAATATTTATGTAGTTAAAAATATTTTATAGTTGAAAATATAATTTTTAACATGAAAATGAAATAAATTAATATAAACAAATCGGACGATTTGTTTATCTACACACATTTGACTGATATTGATTGGGACGATAAATTTTACACATCGCCCAACAGCACAAATAAAATATGTGTTTGATTGTTTGAAACCCCACACGGGTATTGGGATGATATATGACATACACTAATCCCAATAATTAGTTGTATGTCGATCGATTGATTGACAGACTATTATAAGCGTTAAATATTTATATTCGATGCTTATACAGTGTAGAATGCACTTTGGATGATGGTTGATTATTCATCGTTGTTATTGTATACATATGTTGTAGAAAATCCATATAATTAACATTATATGGTAATTGATTGGGCCTCATTCCATATTTGAAAAAGAAATATTTGAAATAGAAATATTGGAAAAAGAAATATTTGAAAAAGAAATATTTGAAATAGAAATATTTGAAATAGAATATTTGAAAATAGAAATATATGAAGCCGTGTTGATTAGATTGATGCCATTTTGACGTGAACGATATTTATATCGATTTTATTCATTTTATAATGAATATCGAAAGTGATTTCAAAATCTGATATTTTGAAAAGAATTGAAATTCGAATTAAATTGAATAGAAATGAATTCGAATAGAAATTGAATATAAATGAATTCGAATTGAAATTGAATATAAATGAATTCGAATTGAAATTGAATTGAATTGAAAACGAACTGAAATTGAATTAGAAATCCATTTGAATTGAAATCAATTTGAAATGAATTTAAAACGAATTTATAAGGAAAAATTCAATTATGATTTGAAATTGAATATGAAGTTGAAACCGTTTTCAAAATGAATTCATAACGATTTATAAAGAACATTTTGAATTGAAATCGACGAAGTATATATTATATATATTATATATATAATATAATGGCCTGAATAGAACGCGCCGCGCCGCGGCAGTTCGCGAATTTCGACCATTGACTTCGAACGGATATTACGGGAGATCCGACCGTCAGATTCTCCTAAAACCGGAACCGTTGGGTTCGTATCGAAAAGAGCTTTCTAATGAATATTAGAAATTAGAAATCTAACAGTTGGATTTGGAATTATGTCCAAATCAAATTTGAAAAAGGTCGTTGTAAGTGCAGTTCAATGGCCATTGATGGAAATCGACTGTACGGGCCTTGATAAAATTATTAAAAATATCAATAATTTATGAAAAATCATAAGAAATGATTTATGAAGAATTGGGATGAAAAACTCCATATTTGAAAAGATAAAAATAGATTTTTATCGAAATGAACCAGTTTTGAACTAGAATAATAATTCTATTTATTTTTAAATAAATAAATTGGATTGGAAATGGTTTTGAAAATAACCAGAATTTCCAATATTTATATTGGAATGGATTTGGATCGAAATTGTCTTTGGATTATTTCGATGTTGGATTTCGTGATTATACAGGTATTGTTATGGAAATTTGAAAGATATATTTATATCGTTATTTCCAATACGATATTTGTTGGTCGTAGAATTTGATATTGAATATAAGCCAGTATATTTTCTATTCAGAGCCTTGTATTTAATATCAAATGTAATTTGGGTTTGTCGTGAATGGTGTCTTCATTAACACTGTTCTCGAACCCAGTTGAGAAAATGATTAAATCTTTTTAGTTAGATTTAATGAAGTGTACCAATTAAATAATATTTAATTGGAATTGAATTCGAATTGATTCTTGGGTTTATCGTGAACAGTGTTTTATATAACACTTGTTCTTCAACCCGATAATTAATGAAATGTGATTTTGGGTTGTCGTGAACGGTATCTTCAATAATACTGTTCTTAGACCCAAAGGAGTTAAGAAAATCAGAAACTAACTGGAGGTTAGTTAAGTTGAGTGGTTTCTGAGGTATTGATCTGATGTTGGTTTCAGCCTTCGGGGTTAATACTTAGGGAACTGCTCACTTGCTAATTTACGGTTAGGGACTGATTGAAATGTGATGTGATTTTGGGTTTATCGTGAACCGTGTTTTAAAAGACACTGATTCTTTAACCCAGTCACAGATTAAAACTAAGTGGAGTTTTAATGAATCTTTAATTAGATTGAAATGATCGAGAATGGAGTATCACCAGTTTTGCTCCAGGCGATAGTTAAATCTTTAATTAGATTTGAACGTGAAATGGTAATTGAATTTACCGATAACACCGTGGTGTTAGATATGAAGTATAACCAGTTTTACTTCATGGGATGAATAGATTGGGATTGGGAAATTAAAACAAATGATTACTTCGGTAAGGTTCATTAATCCCGACTAGTTGAATCGAAATTCAAAAGAAGATTAAAGAATAAATTCAAAGGATTTATCTTTGATAAAATTAATGGGAACCTTTCCCTATGAATGTGAAATTTAGAAACTAACTGTCGGTTAGCTAAGCAGAATGGTTTTCTGGATATTGATCTGATGTTGGTTTCGGCCTTCGGGTTTAATATTTGGGGAATTATCCTCTTGTTAATTTACGATAAGTGACTGATGAATTGGAATGAGGCGTATGTTGTGTTTGTGTAACACTTATTTAAAATATACGCGAGTTATTCGGAAAGACCGGGTTTATCCCATTCTGAATAACTGATGCGACGATTAGTCGAAGATGAAGACGGTGGTTGAAGACCGGAGGTCTTCACGTCGTTTGGATAATTACTGATGATCTTGATTGGGATGTACACCCAAGAAGATGGAAACAGTTGGTGATCGTCCAGACGTACTTGGAGATCGATGGATATGCGGGGTACTAGGTGCCTCCGGTTTCGTTCAGACCCAGAACGAACTTGTAAATGGACTGTGTGTCTGACATTGGATTTTAGTCTGTGTGATTGATTTCTATTAAATATATATCTGTTTGGCGGCGGAGAATTTATTCTCTTGTTTAACGCCCTTCTCTGAGACGTACGAGCTCAGGGGTTATATACTGATGGATATCAAACGCATAGAGTGAATTGCCTGTGTGGCATGCCTAAGTGGCAAATGATCAAAGCTTCTATTGAAAAGAAAAGTCTTGTGGTCGATGATCGAAGCACGGCCTTTGTGGCGTAGCTTTGTGTAACGTTTACTTCGCGAGCCTCACACCCCGGTGTGAACCAAAACGGGAGAGGACGTCAGGGAGGGCATGCGTTTCTTTCTAGCTAGAAGTGGCGTCAGTGGTTTTACACGCCCTGACGAGTTTGACTTATGTGGTTGTTGCTGTTGCGAGGCGCCTCGGTTTGATCGGACGATCCGGGTCCGATGGAGTCATTCGTTGGCTCATTTACGCCCCATAGGGCGGGGAAACGCATGTTCAGGGTTTAAGTTTAATCCACATCGGTGGACTGGCCCTGAGGATCCAAGGGTCACTCGAGCTCTGATCCTGAGACTCAGGCTAGACAGTCTCGAATCGGTTGAGGACTATCTTTTGCCTCAGTTCACAGACGGAAATCCAATTTCCAAATATGTGACATTTGCGGTTTTGATTGTAGAGCCTAGTATGGCGACATGATATATGGTACCCATGCCGTCTATGATTGATACTTATGATTTGAAGATGTTTTATACACTATACACTTATAATAGTATCAAAAGATTTGTTTTAAACGTACTAAGCATGTTTGGCTATTATAAGGGAAAACCCTATCCCCCGGCTTGCGTTGCATTGTGTGATAGGACCTGGGTCTTATAATAGCTTCATTTTTCTTTATTTAGCGTTGCGTTGTTTGTTTTATGCACTGGTATTCTTGGGAGGAAACCCGTTCCGTGTTATACGGCGTGGTCCCTTGTTTTACCGAACTTTAAAATAAAGAATAATAACTGTTTTAGTTCTCACACCATTCCCATGACTGACCTGGAGTTTATTGTTTTTAACCTAAACTCTGGGTGCCCTTATTTTGACACGGGCAGCTAGTAGTTTTGGTTTTGCAGATTTATATCCACAGGATCCTGGTTTACAGCTGGAATGATATCCAAAAAGCTTTGTATCCGTATATCTCTTCTAGTTGTGTATTGTATTATTTTCCGCTGTGATGTATTTAAATGTAATTTAAATCTCTGATATTTCTGTGTAATATTCATTTATACTCTGTATATTCTTGTAATCTGATGGATTGTTGTAATATACAATGAAATGTTCTCCCGTTTGCGTTCTATTTTGTCGTGTTCTCAAAACAATTCTCTCTTTCTCTTCTCTTCAGAGACCGGGGAAGTTCGGTTCGTTTCACTATTCTTTTCCATTATTATTGTATTCTCTGGCCCATCATGCATCAGCCTATTTCCCCTTTTTATTTTCTATTCCTGCTTCATTCTTTCCCTTTACCATGTAGTGCTGCTCCCTTACTTCCCTTCTCATTTCTCTTTGAACTATTTTGTTTCCGTTTTATTTAAGATTTGTTTTCGCTTATCAAAGCCTAAAATTTTGGCCATCTTCTCTTTCTTCTTTTTATACTATTGCGCCTCTGCTCCTCTTCTTCCAGCTGCTCACTGGAACACACAGCACACACACTATGCAGATGTGCACTTGCACATACACAATACCCACCATCCATTATTTTGATCATCCACACATACCATAATATCCATACTCATTTCATTTCCAAACTCGAATTTTCCCCTGATCACCTCTTATAGTATTTCCATCATCAAACCGAACTTGCCAAAAACAAACCCGATCCAAGAATTTGCCTCCATCTTTCACTTTTGACCACCGGAGTACGTCCAACTCTGGCCATATCACGGTGACGATCCACACCATCATTTCTCCCAGGTGCGTAACCTTATATGGCCACCACATCGTTGTAGTTCACAGATGATCATGGGTTTTAAAAAGAAACCCAAAAACCCTATTTATACTACGTTTACACATTAGAATTTTTTTTGCATATTTTTCCCATGATTATTGAACTCTCATGCAACTCCAGGCTTCACGCTATGATACGCAATCCTTGGGATCGCCAGAATTTTCTCCATCAATGTTTTTCGATCATCTCCTAATATCTCGACCACCACTTTATTAAAAATCATAAAATAGGTACTAAAATTCACCATTTCCTCATACGATTACATTTGAATGCCTAGAACATGGTTTTGTGCTAGTAGAAACTTTATGTTTTAAAATTGGGTTACTGGAAATTGGATTTATATGAGGATATTCATATTTATATGAGCTTAAACCATTTTTGCTTTACAATATGGACATATATAAACAGCTTTCATGAAGAAACTAGATTCTAAAACTTTTTTGAATTAAATCCGTGGGATTTATAAAATATAAGGGTAAACTGTGTTTCTATGTACAGAGAATGTTTAGTTTATTTGTAGAGTGTTTAGGCCATCACAATCAACATACAAGTGTCATATGTGATATGTTACATACCAAAACATATATGCAAACCAAACAACTTGTATACATTCAATATCAGTCAAGCAAAGATTTAACAGAGGGTTAAAAGTGAGTTTACTCACAGTTTCGGCTCTCCTCTGTTTTAAGAATTGGGATAGAGTTTGTTGTTGTATACGATCCTCACTGATTCGATTGTTTTGTGTGAGTAAAATAAGGGTTTATGGTAATATTTATAGGTACATTTTAGCATTAAATAACTAGCTTCATTAAATTGTTATAGGCTCTTTTACCCTAAAGATAAAACATTTGGTATAACAACACATTTAGGCTTCAGGCTTCCTAGTTCGATATGTCTCAGAAAACACATGCATGACTTTAATACAAATATACTCTATTTTGTATGATTTTGTACTGTTGATCAGTTTCTAGAAACACTTTCTATAGCCAAATCAAATTAATGTATGCAGCCGGAAGAGTTTAAATATGGAATGTTTTATCTTTTCATTTCTTTGAAAATATACAATAGTTTACTGTTTTGCTTGCATTTTAAGCTCCAACATTTAAGCTTATTTTGGTTAGGCTAGGTTAGGTAGTACCCATTGGTATTTTCAGCATGATCTATAAATGAGATTTGCAATACACATCCTATTAATGTTTTTTTACTTTTTGTTTAGAAAATAGTTAACAATATATGCAGCCATATCTTCATTTGATTTACAACCATTTCAAAAGTTAAATCGCATAAATAGCTAAACCCTTTTTGGTTTGTTTTATGTGCAGCAAAGATCTAACCTGTAATGGCATTTTGAAATAAGGTTCAGCTAAAAACCAAATATATATATATATATATGTACATGTTATAATATCACAACATATGCCCATATATATATATATATATATATATATATATATATATATATATATATATACTTAACATGTTTAAAGACATGCATTGGATTCTAAAGTAAATGATTCTATTAGATTTTCTTAAATTAAATTCTAAAATATAAAAAGTATACATATCCTCATTTCCTATGATATATGTACATATGTACACCTTAACACACACACACACACATACATAAGTTTTAGATAAAAGTTACTTAATTTTGTTTATTATTTTGATTTAATTCCATTTTATTTTAATTAACTCGTTTATAATCAATGTTTATTATTAAACAAAGTCGGTAAAAAAATCGGGACATTACACTTGGGTACGCGAAAGTGTTGGTGGAGAGTACACCAAGCAGTGACTTACCTGACACTATATCGGTACTCCTTGGTGATGGCACCAAACATGTTGCCCCAGTTAGTTATATATGGAAACCTTACGTATGCCAAGCATGTAAGGAATTTAGGCACACACTTGACACCTACACTAGCAGTGATAGGCAAGAAGTTATAGTAGTGAGAAGTAATTAAAATAGTGGTAATGAAGTGGGTAATAATAGAATTAGTGTGGCAAGTGCCCAAAAAATAGAAGGTGTTGATAATCACATGGTGGCACTCAGAAGACAACCCAAAATGATTCCCTCTCGAAGCAGTCTGAAGGTAAGGGTTGAACCAACTTATAATCAAAAGAAGTGAAGGAAAATCATTAGTGAAATGACAAAACAAGGTAAAGGTGTAGGTTTGTGTAATATTGGTAATCATGCAGTTGTTACTGGCAATATATTTGAGGCTTTGGACAAGCTTTGTGAAGGCAATGAAGCTCTATCTAGTACCCAGGAATATGAAGACGATGAGATGCATAAAACAACTATGGAAGGTGAAAATGTGAAATTCATTGTTGAAACCAATAAGAGTATAAATGTGGTCAGTCCCCACAAGAACAAGTCTGAAGTGAATATTCTTGGTGTTAAGGAGAAAGGCAAGAAAATTGAAGGTACTTTTAAAGTGTATTCCAATGACGATGCTTTACAAGCTATAAATATCGAAGATAGTGATTTTCTTAATACCATGAATTCTGGTGGTTTTGATGTCAATGTACCATTAACTAAACCAACTTTGCAAATGACCAGTGAATTTAGCTTCACGCCAGGTTTTCTTAATGCCTCAAACCCACTCTCCAAACCCATGAAGAGTAGTGATCTACTGAATCCAATGCAAGAGATGCTTGTAGATGTTAGGGGCTTTGACAAGCAATTGGATTATGGTTGCAGTTCTGTCCCATTGACCAGTTATATTGTCAGTGGTACTGATATGGGGAGTAGTACTGTGCAGGTTGATGGCAATGTGCAGCAAAACGATGCCTCACTGATTCATCCTGCTGCAACACAGAATGTATATGTCACTCTTGATAGTTTTTTGCGACATAACTTCAATCATTATGAAAGAACTGAAATTGTAGAGAGGAAGAAACCAACTGTTAAAGTGAAAGCAAATAAAGCATATAAAGATAAAGATGTCCTAGAGACAATTGAAAGCTTAAGAGAAGAGATTGAAATTGGAGAACTCAGTAGCTTTATATGTGATGCAAAGAGGAAAGTCTTGGAAATTATGATCAATAATTACAACAAAGACAAAGGAATGCTTCATGTTCCCCTGAAGCAAACAAAAATGACATGTAATAATCTATATGCTAACATCCCTCCGCTACCTGGTTATAAGGTACCACCATCATTTGTAGCTTCTAATTTGGTTGCTGAATCAGCCTCTATTTCTGGGTGTAATGTCGGGATGTCACTGATAACTCATAGCAAGAAGAGAGCATTGAATAACGCTCTGAAAATAATGGTTAGTTGCTAATGTGATTGTTTATTGTGCAACTGTTGGCACTAGCTTAAATAATATTAATTAACTATGTATTTTGTAATGTTGGTATTGCTTTAGTAAATGTATGGTAATTCCTATGTGGGTGAGTTGTGTTGCAGTCTGTAAGCTCTAGCTTGCTCATTGTAAGATCATCTTGTATAGTGATAGTGGACAGTCCACTTCAAAACCGATGTAGAGGATTGTCAACAAACAATCACCTGTGCTATACTGTATTTTATTATTAGTTATAATAAAATGTGTTTGCGGTCACCTTTAAAATCAGTCGGCTTTGCCAAAAAATTTGCTTTGCCAAAAAAATCTGTTCCAAAAGCATTTCAAGGCTTTCATTTACATATAAATAAATCTGAGCCTTACCAACACTTCCTTCTTATTTTAACATCCAAATCATGCTTAAGTTATCAGAATTTTAGGTATAATTCCTGGAAAAACCCTCCTATATTTGATATAGATATAATAACCTAAAACCCTTTTAAAAACATTCATGTATGAATTTATTTCTTGGCATAAGACTGCCCCTTTTCAAAATGCAATTTACTTATAAAATATGTTTGTTCAAATTTCATAAAACACCGGTTAATTATGTACCTATAATTAACATTTTGTGATGCCACTTTCATGAAAAATATAGATCTGTTTGTTGAATCATTTCACCTTTCTAAGTATAAATTGAAGCCATACCCTTTCTTATAAATCAAGGTACTTCCCTGGTGCATGTGCCTCAAATGTCAACATATACCATGGAAAAATATAGCTGGCATTAGAGTGCAATTGTATGTTGATTTATATCATGCTTATATAGCATACATACAGGCTCCAATATAAGTAAATTTCAAGATTTGATTCATTGCCAGGCTTATAAAATTTTCTATATAATTATAGTTATTCTCTTAACAAACATCCTTATTCATTTAATTAAATATAAACTCAGGAATATATATACTAGCCTGGGCAGTTAAAGCGCTTAGCAATTCTATAGCGGCAGAGCTGCAAAAAGGTGTAGCGGGGATAGAGCGGAAAATAGTGGGGATATAGCAGAGGGACAAAATGGTTCATTATATTTGAAACATAATATTTAAAATTAATTAATTATCGTTCTTACATTATATTTGTAGTCAAAACTAACATTAATTAATCTTATATAGCAAAATCAAAGAATAACATGGTTACACATGCTAAATTTAATGATTATAACATATTTCTATAATATATTGAATACTTATGTCTTAAAATTATCCCTTTGCACTAAGTTTATTGAATTTTTAAAAAGAGAACTAGTCAAATCAAGACTGATATATTAATATTGCTAAAGCAGGCACTAAAAAGCCTTTATTTAGCATATGCATCGGGAAATAGCGGGGACAAAATCAAATCCACTATTCATTGGCACTAAAGTAGCGTAGCGGCTGAAGAGTGCTAGGAGCTATAACAGATATACTACGGGGATTTAACTTCATAGATACTAGCCATTTTCAAAAGCATTCTTTGATTTCTAATTCATTCCAGAACTAAGTCGAAAATATTTCTTCACTTATGTATTCATCTTAGCAAACCTTAACAACAAGTAACCAGTCTTAATACAATACATAGCAAGCAATACATCAGTCCTATTTATTAACTTGTTATTTCAATATTAATAAACTACTTGAGATAACTAAGCAAGAATAATTCATTTCTTCTAAGATATATTCCTCAACACTTCTTACTTAGCCTCTTCACTGCCTGTATATTCCCTTGAGACTGCCTCAAAGTAAATTGAGACATCCTAAGGGTGCACAAACACAAATAGGGTCAGACATTTTTTACTGGTACGAATAGTTTACTTTAAACATGACATCAACCTATACAGTTAAATAACATGTATTTACTTAAATGTAAAGATACCGGGAGTACACTTGTGCATGGATATATATATATATATATGTATGTATGTATGTATGTATGTATGTACATCATTCTTCTAGAATCTATGTGTGCATATACCAAAGCATTCTTGCATTCATACACACAGATATACTGCGTATTTCTTTCATTCAGAAAAGGGTTACCTTCTCTAATCCTCTTTTATCCCTTGGGTCATGCAATTTCCATTTTCCCTAGGCTATTCATGTTTTTTAAAAATAAGGTGTATATGTTATGTAACCTATTACATCAATATAATCTTCTTTGAAAACTAGCTGTGACTTATATATATATATTCCTATTTATTTTTGCTGACAATTTTATTTCCTGAGCATACTAATACAACAGATTTTCTTCCTACTATATTATTTATATAAACAGGTTTATATCCATCTTTATTTCCTTACCTTAAACCTGAACTTTATGTTAATAGTATTCACACATTTTTATTGCCAAGATTTCCAATTATCGTCTGGATATGAAGAGTAAATAGTGTGCACATGCACGCTTAATAACATAATTTTTATCACACACAATCATGCTTTTTTACTTTAATAATCATGTCTAAGTGTAAGTAAATTCAGGGTTATTACATATACCCATCCTGCTAGGAAATATATCCCATAATTGACCCATACTTAATACAATTACTAATCAAAACAAATCGGAATCACAACTAATTCTTACCCCTTTCACACGCCAACTCTCTAGCCTGTATATACTTTATATAAAGAAAACATACATCGTCATGCATATTTATGTAAACGACAAACAAACTTTTGCAAACAATATAAATATCCATACTTTTTTGCATATAGCTTTTCAGACATTGAGAATCTTTTCTTTTAAACTACAATTTTTTTTTGGATAATTAACTTTAATTTTATCCTCAACTTCCCAAGTGAAATCTTTTGGGTCCAAGCTCCATTGCACCTTCACCAATTTAATCACTTTATTTCTTAGCATTTTATCCTCTCTAGCACATTGCCAATTGGTTCCTTCTCATACACTAAGTCTGGTCTAACTGTTAGCTTGGTTGGTGACTCCAATATAGCTTCCATATCATGAACTCACCTCCTTAATTGAGACATATGGAATACATCATGTATCCCTTCCATCTCTTCAGGCAAACCCAGTTTGTATGCTAAAGTACCAACCTTCTTAATTATTTTATAAGGTCCTACATACTTGGGCCTTAATTTTCCCTGCTTCCCAAATCTCAAAATCTTTCTAATGGGAGACACTTTCACAAACACATTGTCTCCTACCTCATATTACATTGGCTTCCTTTCCTCATATGCATATTTCTTTTGTCTACTCTAGGCTGCTAATTTCCTTTTTCTTATCAGTGTTATCTTCACAGATGTGCTTTTTATATGGCTAGGGTCTAGCAACACCCTATTCCCAGACTCAACCCCGCATGCAGGAGACAAACATGGATTTCCATACAGAGATTCAAAGGGAGCCATGCCTATGCTACTTCGGTAACTACTGTTGTAAGCAAATTAATCCAAATACACACGATCCTCCCAGGTTCCTCTAAAGTCCAGTATACTAACTCTAAGAAAGTATTCTAGCATCTTGTTTACAACTTCATTTTTCCCATCTGATTGGGGATGGTATGTTGTTCTCATGCACAGTTCAGTCCCCATAGCTTCCTGAACTATAGACCAAAATTTTGAAGTAAATATTGTGTCTTTGTCACTCACAATGTTCTTGGATATTCCATGTAACCTCACAATTTCCTTTACAGACAAATGTGCTAAATCAGTTGCATTTCTTTCCGATTTGACTAATATGAAGTGGGCTTTTTTGTTAGCCTATCTACAACTACTCAAATGCTATCAATGCCTCTTCTTGATTTTGGAAAGCCATCATTAAAATCCATTGATATGTTTTCCCACTTCCACTATGGTATCTCCAATGGTTGCATCAAGCCTGATAGCCTTTGATACTCAGCTTTCACCTGCTGACACACAATGCATTATGCTACACACTTACCTATTCCTTCCTTCATTCCTTTCCACCTAAAATTGCTCTTGAGATTTTGATACATCTTAGTATTCCCTCGGTGAATAGTATATCTGCTCCCATGATAAACATCCAAAATTTCCATCTTTAATTCTTCATTGTCTAGAACACAAATTCTCTTTCTATTCCTCAAATAACCTTGTGCATCAATTTGGAAATTCTCTACTTTCTCTCCTTTTATCAAAGCAGCTTTCTTCCCTAGTAAAAAGGAATCTTGGTACTGCAGTTTTCCAACCTTATCTACTAAGTTAGACTTAATAGTGACAAGACTTAACTTCCCAATATCCATTGGTCCAGTATGCACATCCATTTGTACAGTGCTCAAATCATTTACATCCACCTCATTAAGCACTGCCAAGCTTATAAACTCTTCCATCATTAACATAACCATCCTAGCATGTAGTCTACTTAAAGCATCAACAATTTTATTAGCTTTTCCAGGGGTGTAGAGTATATTCAAATCATAGGCTACCAAGGATTCTACCCATCGATATTGTCTTATATTTATATCTTTTTAAGAAAATAAATATTTTAATGATTTGTGATCTGTGTACAACTCAAATTTAGCACCTAATAAATAAAGTCTCTAAAGTTTTAAGGCATATACTACTGCAGCTAGCTTTAGGTCATGGGTTGCATATCTTGTCTCACTAGGTTTTAACTGCTTATATGCATATGTTATCACTTGATCCACTTGCATTAACACAGCCCCCAATCTCGAGCCAACTACATCAATATACACAATATTACCCTCATTTCCCTTAGGCACCTTCAATATTGGAGCCTGCACTAATGCCTCTTTCAACTGCATAAAGGCATTCTAACATTTCTCCTTCCAAATGAATGGTTGGTCTTTCCTTGTCAATCTTGTAAGTGGAAATGATATTTTTGCAAAATCCTTTGTAAAATCCTATGATACCAAGCTATTCCCATTAATGACCTGACCTCTGTGAATGTCCTTGGCCTTTTCCATGTCTGAACAACCATCACCTTACTTGAATCTATAGAAATACCCTCCTAGATATAGTATGACCAAGGAAACTCACCTCATTCTTCCAAAAGGTGCACTTCGAAAATTTAGCACTTAACTCATGTTGCCTCAACCTACCTAATACCATGTGTAAGTGTTTTTCATGATCCTTGGATGTATTTAAATAAATCAGAATATCATGTATGAATATAAAAAAAATCTAGGTAGTCCCTGAATATTCTATTCATTAGGTCGACAAAGTAGGATGGGGCATTTGTTAAGCCAAAAAGCATGACAAGAAACTCATAAAATCTATATGTAGTGTTGAAGCAGTGTATTTGATATTGTCCTCCTCTACTTTCATTTGATGAAAACCTAATACCAAATCCAGTTTGAGAATAACCTAGCTCCATACAATTGATCAAAGAGATCATCAATCCTAGGCAATGAATATTTATTCTTAATTGTAACTTTGTTAAGCTCTCTATAGTCAATACACATCCTAAGTGTGCCATCTTGTTTCTTCACAAACACAACATGAGTTCCCCAACATAAACTGCTTGGCCTTATAAATCCTTTCCCTTACAACTCTATCAGTAGTTGCTTCAATTCATTCAGTTCTCTTGGCCTCATTAAAGTGGGATTTTTTACTATAGGACTTTCTACTAGAATTAATTTTATCTAGTACTCTACTGGCCTATATTGTGGTACCCGCTCGACTTCATCAAACACATCAGCATATTGATTTACTATGTGTATTGATTCCAATGTTGGCTCTGTCTTTTCAGTATCCAGGCTAAAATATATGCTAAATTCCTTTCCTTTGTAGCTACATACAAAACGACACTCTCCTTCCTTTATTATTCCTCATTGATATAATAAAGGTTTCTAAATTTATAATGGCCTTAAAAAAATTGAACCAATCTTCCCCAAGAATGATACATATTCCTGGGTAATTTAATACAAACAAGTCAGAAAGAATTATGTACCCACCTATATTTAATTCTACTTGCAAACATTTCATTCCTAACACACAAGAGGTACCAATACGGCTTTTAATATCAAAGGCACATCTGCTAGCATACAATATAATTTTAACTTTGTACCATTTATGTGATATTAGGGAATGTGAAGCCCTATGTCATATAATATGGCTATAGGCATGGAATTAATTAAAAAATATACCTTCTACTTGTCCTTGTTCCTCTGCATTACAGCCTACCGCAGACTTGACTTTTCCTTCCAGTGTCCCTACCCTGCTTAGCTACTTGGGATCAGGATAATTCTTCTTGAAATGACCTTCTTTGCCATAATTATAGCATTTGTAGGCAGCTACCTTCCCTATTAGACACTTAATTTTTATATTTCCCTCTTTGCCACAAGTATAACAAATTATTTTGCCCCTTGCCTCAATAGTTCCAGTGGTTTTTTTAACTCCATCACCTCTTCTTATTCATAAGGATGGAATTTTTTTTGCCTTTCTTGTTATTGTTATTATTCTTGAAATTCTTATACTTATCCCTGGTTTTATCATGTTGCTCAATACTCAAGGTTAAGTCCAGCACCTGGTCAAATGTTTTATCTATGTAGGGTAACATTACTCTACTCAAGCCAAGATCTAGCCTTTGAATATACCAGCTTTTCTTAGATGATACATCAGCTATTAGCATTGTGCCATACTTGGAAAATGACTCAAACTTCTAGGTATACTCAGTGACACTCATAACCCCGTGTCTTAGTTTGATAAACTCTTCTAATAGTGATGTTTTGTTAAGGCAGGCACAAATATTGCCTCTAACATCTCCTTGAATTGATTCCATGTTATCTGATTCTCTAGACTTCCAGTAATGATAACTTCCCACCAATCCAAAGTAGCACTTCTTAGTTTTCTTGAAGTAATCTGTCTCTTCCTATGATCCTCAACCTGCATATCAATGAAAATTCTTTCTAGGGTCCTTAGTCAAGTTTGAACCCCCATAACTCCCTCAATCCCATCAAAACTTTTGCCTCCAAGATGTGTAAAATCTTCAGCAATTTCGACAACACTTCATGATGGTTAGGTTGCCTACCCTATCTCTCAATGCCCTCCTAAAATCATGCATGTCCACCCTTTGGGGTTCATTTGATGGTCCTGAAACCTAATGATGCCTTGGTCCTACCATGGTTTTAAGGATAATTTTTCTTAAGTTAGTTTAGTTTTCTAACGTTTTTTTTTAATTTCTCATAATAAACATAGGTATTCAGTCATGTAATTCATATTCACACTAATTCAAACAATATATATCGTACCATCCAGAATTTTAATTTAATCATTTCTAGTTGTGTATTGGGTTAACACAGCTCTAATACCTACTAAGATGACCCCTTAATTTTAACTTAAATTTTACTTAGTATTTTTTCCTGAGTCATATTTTCCTTCAAAAGGGTCATCCCCTTTTAGATCTCTTCCAAGATCCTTGGTTATACAAATATAAAAATATTAGTTTATTATAATATGTTCTATAGCTTTTATATGTTAAGATATACAAGCCCCTTTTGCTTTTGATCGGAATTAAATTGAAAAAGCAAAAGAAAATTGGTTATTTAAATTTCAGCCAATCATAACAAAGCAAAACTGGGCATAATTGTATAATTTTTACAAATATATCTCCTCGTGTGATTTTTCCCTGCATTTATCATATTTTTAATCTAATTAATGTATCTGTTTTAGTGTAGACATAAAATCCAATACATTAATTATAGTATAAATATGTTGCAAATGTGTTTAAAGGCTTTCATTTACATATAAAGAAATCTGAGACATACCTACATTTCCTTGTTATTTTGACTTCCAAATCATGCTTAAGTTAACAGAATTTTAGGTATAATTCATGGAAAAACCCTATTATATTCGATATAGATATAATAACCTGAAACACTTTTAAAAAATATTTTTATATGAATTTATTTCCAGGCATAAAACTGCCATTTTTCATAATGCATTTTACTTTAAAAAATATGTTTATTCATATGTCATAAAACATTGGTAAATTATGTACCTATAATCAACTTTTTGGGGTTCCACTTTCATCAAAAATATATATCTCAGATTGTTGAATCATTTTTTCTATTTTAAGTATAAAATGTAGCCATACCCTTTCTTATAAATCAAGATACTTCCCTGGTGCATGTGCCTCAAATGTCAACATATACTATAGAAAAGTATAGCTCGCATTTGAGTGCAATTGCATGCTGATTTATATCAGGCTTATACAACATATATACAAGCTCCAATATAAGTAAATTTCTAAATTTAATTCATTACCAGGCATATAAACTTTGCAATACAATTATAGCCATTCTCTAAACATACAACCTTATTCATTTAATTACATATGAACTCATATATATACATATATACATATACATATATACATACATACACATATATATATACACACACACTAGCCACTTACAAAAGCATTCTTTGATTTCTAATTCATTCCAGAACTATGTAGAAAATATTTCTATATATACATAATCATCTCAGCAAATAACTTGTCTTAACACAATACATCAGTCCTACTTCATTAACTAGTTATTTTAGCATTAGTAAACTACTTGAGAAAACTAAGAAAGCTTAATTCATTTCTTCCAAGCTATTTTCCTTAACACTACTTACTTAGCCTCTTCACTGCCTGCATTTCCCCTTGAGACTGCCTCAAAGTAAATTGAGACACCCCAAGAGTGCACAAACATAAATAGGGTCAGACATTTTTTCCTAGTATGAATAATTTACTTAAAACATGACATCAACCGATATAGTAAAATAACATGTATTCACTTAAATGTAAAGATACTGGTAGTATACTTGTGCAACGATATATATCATTTTTTCTAGAATCTCTGTGTGCATATATCAAAACATTCTTGCAATCATACATACAGATTTATGCAACATTATATAAAATGCTTCTACACATCCGTTGTAACCAACAAATGGACACAAAACCAAAGGTATCTTCACAATATTTCACAAAAAGGTTAGAAGTAAGAGAACGGGGTCACAATCACAAAATAAACGGTAAAAATTAGAGAACACAAAGTTAAGAGTGGTTCGGCTTTAAAAGTAGCCTACATCCACTATAGAGTCCCTTCTCATTATTATTCTTGAGTTTACAAAGCATGTATTTTCTCTCATTACATTCATTCTCTCTCTCTCTTTAATAATGATCTTCTACTATTCTCTCTCTTTTTACCCTAGATATCACTTGGATTTGTGAAGGAATCAGTGAGATCTTTTGATTTGTGATGGTAGTTGTGTTGATACTCAACCACTTAGGCATTTAAATGATCTTCACCAAATCCATGATGATCTTATGTTGGATCTAGGCTTTGGAGAAAATTAATCGTAGTTAGAGATCACTTAGATCGAGTTTGAGAGATTTCTAATGGATTTTGGAGAAGATTTGATCCATTTGTTGTTGGAGGAAAATAGATTGAGTTGGAGAAGCCATTAATGGAGCTTGGAGTGTTTGAGAGTGGTGGAGAAATGATTTGGGCAGCCCTTCGGGGTGGAAAATTGGTCCCTTGAATGGTGGAGAAGTGGGCTATTTATAGGTGTAGTTTGGGGGTAGTAGTAGTGCTGTAATTATGGTGTGAAGGGTTTGGGTCATTCATAGGTGTATCTACGAAAATGCCACTGGAAAGCTGGAGCCAGTTGTACACAGCAGTCATGTTTGAAGCCGACCCATAAATTACGACTTTGCCAATGAAATTTTCCACTGACTGAACCTTCAGTAATTGTGCTGAACGACCAAGTATAATGCACGATCAGGTTTCACGTGTGACCATTACATGTAGTGACCGACCCTTCTAAGAATTGTGCGACCAGGTTTCCACCTTAAATACGCTTTCGCCATTATGTTATTATTTGTTGTGTTTGACCCAAATAATAACATGTGACCGTCCATGAATCCACGTCACCCTTTTTATACGTTTTTCCAGTCCACCGTACTGGTATATCTTGGTTCATACCATACTTACGTGGAGAAAACATTTGGAGATAATGAGACCATGCTACAACATTCTCCCTTTATCTTATAACTGGTCCATGCATCAACACATAAGAATGTGCTCAACCATCAACTTCATGATGTTGCTTAACCCACTATTGTGATATTTGACCGAACCACGTGGCCTCAAAGTGGTGAACGACCCAAAGTTTTGCAGATGTGAACGACCAGCTCAGCTCATGCGCATTGCTCGACCGACCCATGAAGGCGCTTGGTTCTCGACCCATGCTAGATGGATATGCTCGACCCGTTGCGCTTAAAATGATGAGCGACCCTTGCATGTAGAATGACGCACGAGCAGGATTCCTTCCTTCATATTAGCCCACGTCGCAAGAAAGAAGCTGATCCATTAAAGTTGATATGTTATTGCTCCTTTTGTACATTGAAGTGTTCTAGTTCGATCCATGCATGGTTTCAATATGAGTAATTCAATGTGTATATAAACAACTGACCCACTTTATTTGTTGTAATGTACTCATTTCTTGAATAGTATGTTATCATGATATCCATGTGACATTGCCTTGCACGCTGCATGTATTATTATATAAGAAAGTGTATGCTCGACCTAGTCAGCATCTTTGCCATTGCTGGAAAACAGTGCACGCGACCAGGTTTGTAAGATTGCGCAAGCAACTGTTTAGAGTTCAACTGACCCCTGCAGTGTGCTACCACTTGTGACTGAGCAGATGATGCACGACCAAACCCTTATGTTGCTCGACCATCTTGCGCTCGACTAGGCTAGTGCTCGTACGCTTTGAGATGTGGCTGAGCCATTGTTTTTCGAATCGCGTTTCACAACAGGGTTAACATTTGCCCTTCGAAACTTGTATTTTTATATAAAGTACGGGCTCCGAAATTCGATGGGTCCTTATATTAACTTTTATCTTTTAATTGGAATCGGTAATAGCTCGAGTCTGGATTGTTCATGTCTTAATGTAGCCAGGCACTTGAATGCTTCGAATTGTGCGTTGACATTCAATCGTAGCTTTTTGTTCGCTATGGCAAATCATACTTCGATCCTTTGACTCGTTGATTCCAAATGATCCAAGCACAAGACTTGTTAGTTGAATTTATATGCTTCGTGCCACCTGTTCTGTAATTAAAACAAGCACTTGCACGATTTTGGACTTATACTTTGTTATTGATAGTCCGCATCAATAATAGATTAGTTAATCATTTAAAAATGAATTATAGTGAATTTTGCGACTAGGATTGAATAATGTATCTATAAAGAACTATTTTGTTTAATTGTTTATAATTCGACAAACATTTTCTGTATAAACATGATACTCTAATCCGAATCCACAACGATGCTTGAATCCTGCTAACCAATATGTATACCGAATACATATTTCAAGCCTTACTCTTTAACGGCTTATATAATCTTGTACAATGGTTCATATTTTATGAAATGTGTACCTGTTCAATTTGGAACTTCGATTTGAGTTTCTAAGACTAGAGCGACCGCAACTTTTGGATTGTAAGCGGATCAGTCTTTGGTTATTTCTCATTCTTTTGACAATTTGTCAAAAATATGCCATTTTTGTGCAAACTCAGTATGTATTTAATCGAGCGTGCACTTATATTGGCATTCCCAAATTTGTCACAAATTTGCCAAGGAAATAAGAATTTGCTGATCATCTATTTTTAGGCCTGTGCAATGTCGTGATGGACCCGTGGTATTTTTCGCAGGCATTATTCCACTCTTATGTGGTTGTGTTGCCTCATCACGAGTCGCAAGAGCTTGACGTGATCAACTTGTCGAGTTTCCTTGATTGTGGTTAATGCGCAAAAAGCTTCTACTTTGTTGGCTAAGGTTATTTAAACTTTCCAACAATGCGTGGAGCCTCCGAACTTGTCAACTTAACAGGGATCCAACTTTACTGATTGGTTGAGTGCTTCTTCTTAGAGAAGTTTTATATCTTTGTGCCCCCGTTAGAGAAGGACTTATATATTGTGCCCCCGCTAGGAAGGACTTTGGATTTAGTGCCCCCGCTCGGGGAGGTCTTTGGATTTAGCCCCACCGCTCGAGGAGGTCTTTTGGGTTTAGTGCCCCCGCTCGGGGAGGTCTTTGGGTTTAGTGCCCCCTCTCGGGGAGGTCTTTGGATTTAGCACCCCCGCTCGGGGAGGTCTTATATTTTGTGCCCCCACTTGGGGAGGTCTTTGGATTTATCACCCCCGCATGGGAGGTCTTAGGATTTATTGCACCCGCTCAGGGAGGTTTTTATATTTTGTGCCCCCGCTAGGGGAGGTCTTTGGATTTAGGGTCGCTCGAGGAGGTCTTATATTTTGTGCCCACGCTTGGGGAGGTCTTGGGATTTAGTGCCCCTGCTCGGGGAGGTCTTTATATTTTGTGCCCCCGCTAGGGGAGGTCTATGGATTTAATGCCCCCGCTCGGGGAGGTCTTTGCGCTTCACTTAGGAAAGCATTTTCTTTATTGTGGAGGGTTTTTCTTGTTATATCATTTCATGGGGCTGGCACCAGTTCTTTTGTCAGACGCTTGACTTGGTAGGCTATCTCTATTTAGGAACTGAGACCTTGGATCTCTAATTCGGGAGAGTGCCCTTTGGAAAAAAGTTACAATCCTCTTATTTTTTTGTCGTGGCACTTGCTCACTATTTGGATCTTGGCGATTCTTCCCGTTCACTTTTCAAGGCGGTGCTTTTCTATTTCCGCGTTTGTGCATGTTGATACTTACACCATTCGACGCTTGAATTAGTGTTGTTGGAGTAGCTATGTTTCGTTAGATTTTAAAGGAACAAGCGCTCGACAAATGGCCTGCAATATGAAATCATCTTTAAAGCAAGTTTTGATTTGACATAAAATTTTGTAGGCAAGAAATTTACTCAGGTAGATATGCTTTTAGTCACAGAGCTACTGTTCAGTACAGTGTTTGTAAAATATTACAGGTTGTTATATGAAGTTCAAATACAACATGAAGTAAAACATGAAGTAAAGCTTGATGTAAAGCATGAAGTAAAGCACAAAATAAACTTGTGGCGATGATGATCGCTCATTCCAAGCCATTAAAGTTGGAGCACCGCCATTGGTCATTAGTTTATGACTTACCTTGCATTAACCTGTGCTAGAGTTTCGTTTGTTGGACCAGATTGACAATTTGATATCTCTTGCCCCTGGGAGTTGCAGAAGGATCTATAGCTTGTGGATTTTTCACATATTATTGCAGTTTGTTCTTCTTAATCAACTCCTCAATTGAGTTTTTCAAGTATCGGTATTCATTAGTATCATGCTCGGGTAGATTGTGAAAGCTACAAAATTTTATAGAATTCGCAGCTCTCTTAGAGATATTCATCGATGGTGGTTCCGGATAGTGTTCTGCCCCTTTGGTAGCTGTAACACCCCACCTCCGTTAAGGTCACTCACAAAGGGAATGCCTTAACTTTGATGGAGTATTTTAGTAAAAAGAATAGAATATTACAAGACAGATAAATGGTACTTGCAAAATTATAACTTTATTACAGCGGAAAACAGAAATCAGTATGGTTACATCTTTATCAAAAACTCAAGTACATAAATATCAGCCTTGTTCAAAACTATCAGCTAGAGTTTCGTTGGTTGGCCTAGTGTATGTATATGCATCCACGAGCAACCACTTGCATCCACTTGCAACCATCAAACATAACATGTCTCAAACACATGTTTACACCCATTAGTTTCTTCCTAAAGTTCGAAGATTTGATCGATAGGATACAGTCGAATGATGGAAGCGAGTACAGATAAAACAAAAACTTGGTTCCCATTAGACATGGGTCCTAAGTATCGGCCCCGAAGACCAAAACCAACATCAGATTGACACCCAGAGGATTACCGTCTTTAGATAATGTCAAAACTGGAAATCTTAACCTTATCAGAAATATTCAGATATTTACAGATTACTGGTATAGATCAGATTACCGAATGATTCTTAGGAAACTAAGCATGATAAATCCCAGAATGTATGCGTCCTACTTGACGCCTAACACGAATATCTCTCAAACCCCAATCACAAACAGATGAGTCATAACCCTTATGGATTTGGGTCTACAGCGGAATCAGAAATAATACTAGTATTAAAGTTCAGAGTATCGATTACAGAATCAAAATGCCACAATCACAAAATAAACGGTAAAAATTAAAGAACACAAAGTTTAGAGTGGTTCGACTTTAAAAGTAGCCTACATCCACTATAGAGTCACTTCTCATTATTATACTTGAGTTTACAAAGCATGGATTTTCTCTCATTACACTCATTCTCTATCTTTAATAATGATCTTCTACTATTCTCTATCTTTCTCAAATGATGATCTTATGTTGGATCTAGGCTTTGGAGAGAATTAATCGTAGTTAGAGATCACTTAGATCGAGTTTGAGAGATTTCTAATGGAGTTTCGAGAATATTTGATCCATTTGTTGTTAGATTAAGAAAGATTGAGTTGGAGAAGTCATTAATGGAGCTTGGAGTGTTTGAGAGTGGTGGATAAATGATTTGGGTAGCCCTCTGGGGTGAAAAATCGGTCCCTTGAATGGTGGAGAAGTGGGCTATTTATAGGTGTAGCTTGGGGGTAGTGGTAGTATTGTAATTATGGTGTGCATGGTTGGCTCGTTCATATGTGTATTTACGGAAATGCCACTGGACAGTTGGAGCCAGCTGTACACAACTGTCATATTTGAAGCTAACCTATAAATTACGACTGTGCCACTGAACATTTTCCACTGACCGAACCTTTAGTAATTATGCTGAACGACCAAGTATAATGCACGATCAGGTTTCACGTGCGACCAGGACATGTAGTGACCGACCCTTCTAAGAATTGTGCGACCAGGTTTCCGCTTTAAATATGTTTTCTCCATTATGTTATTATTTGTTGTGTTCGACCCAAATAATAACGTGTGACCGACCATGAAGCCACGTCACCCTTTTTATTTGTTTTTCCAGTCCACCATACTGGTATATCTTGGTTCATACCATACTTACGTGGAGAAAACATTTGGAGATAATGAGACCATGCTACAACATTCTCCCTTTATCTTGTAACTGGTCCATGCATCAACACGTAAGAATGTGTTCAACCATCAACTTCATGATGTTGCTTGACCCACTGTTGTGATATTTGACTGACCCACGTGGCCTCAAAGTGGTGAGTAAGTTTTGCAGATGTGAACGACCAGCTCTGCTCAAGTGCATTGCTCGACCGACCCATGAAGGTGCTTGGTTCTCGAACCATGCTAGATGGATATGCTCAACCCGTTGTGCTTCAAAATGATGAGCGACCCTTACATGCAGAATAATGCACGAGCAGTATTCTTTTGTTCATACTAGCCCATGTGGCAAGAAAGAAGCTGATCCATGCAAGTTGATATGTTATAGCTCCTTTTATACATTGAAGTGTTCACGTTCTATCCATGCATGGTTTTAATATGAGTAATTCAATGTGTATATAAACAACTGACCCACTTTATTTGTTGTAATGTACTCATTTCTTGAATAACATGTTATCATGATGTCGATGTGACATTGCCTCGCACGCTGCATGTATCATTATATAAGAAAGTGTATGCTCGACCTAGTCAGCATCTTTGCATTGCTAGAAAACAGTGCACGCGCCCAGGTTTTTAAGCTTGCGCGAGCGACCGTATAGATGTGACCGAGCAGATGATGCACGACCGAACCCTTATGATGCTCGACTATCTTGCGCTCGACACGGCTAGTGCTCGTACGCTTTGAGATGTGTCTGAACCATTGTTTTCCGAATCGTGTTTCACAATGGGGTTAACAACATCAAATTAAATAACCATTCATTATAAATTAACACATATTAAATCCATTCATAAGACCACCCTTCCAGCCTACACCATTGCCTCAATTCCAGCAATATACCCTCTAACTTGTTGGCCTAAGTCTCCTATGGATAAGTTATTATTTTTATCAGGTCATTTGCTACAACTTGACTCTTATGTGCATATTGAGTGGGTCATGCCATTACCCCAATCACTTGGATCTCTGGGATTAAACAAGCCATGTGCAAGCATGCATAATATCCACAATTCCATGCTACTCAAGGTAACCTCTTTCCAACCTCTGTCCTTAGTGATTTATTAAGTGTCTACTTACTTTTCCCCTTTGATAATGCTGTTTTATTTCCTGGGTACTTATTTGCTCTCAAAACAGCCCAGACCAAACACCAAGCATAACCATGTATTCATTCAAAAATGGGAGTCATAACATATTATTCATAAGAAATCAACTGGTCATGTATATGCTACAAATATTAATAATTTATATAAATTCTTATTGCAAATTTTTAATATGGTCATGGGTGTTTTGGGGAGAGGCACACTCTAAAGCCTTCATCTCCATTCATCCGTGCTTTACTTAAACCTCATATTGTTATCCAAGGATCATCTAAATCACAACATTAATTTCTAAGGGGGTTTAATGAAGCTAATAGGAGCTACATGATTTTAACCATTGCACCCTTAGCTTCTTCTTGTATATAAATGTAGAACATAAGCAGTGTATGCTACACTACTTCCCTATACTTATCTGTCTACTGGCCACATCTGAAAATAACAACAATATAATGCACTTTCTAGTATTAAATCCAAACAGAGGCTATTTATACATGGGTTTTAAGTCAGGTTTCCATGTGTAACTTCCAGATATTTACAAGCATGCTCTTAGGATCTTATCACAGCAATAACACACATATATTTTCATACATCATTACTCATATTTTTATCTTGAACAACATAGTTAAATAAACCATTCTTTATAGAGAATTCAGGCTGCCTTTTTAATAGGACTTAATGCCATATGATAAGTGAAATTACTCACCAAATGCTTTCCTTCCTAGTACTTTTAACTCGGCTTTGTTCTTCTAGAAGTTGCAGTTATTTCCTTATTTAATTTGGTGAAAAAACTTGTGTGGATAAAACCTATAGGCTACTTATTTATTCAATCATAAGCTATGGTTTGCCTTGTTTAAATAAAGTCCATTATGAACTATGCTATAATTATTTTAAAGCACTAATTTAACACCCATTTCACTATCCTATTTCCTTTTTGAATTTGAGAGAGAGTTGGTTAACAAAGATACAATGGGTATTTCTTTCATTCAGAAAAAGGGCTTCTTTCTTTCTTCCTCTTTTATCCCGTAAGTCATGCAATTTACATTTTCCTTAGGTTATTCATGTTTTTTAAAAATAAGGTGTATCTATTATGTAACATATTATATCAACATAATCCTCTTAGAAAACAAGCTGTGACTTATATATATATATATATATATATATATATATATATATATATATATGCTGTATTCCTATTTGTTTTTACCGACAATTTTATTTCTTGAGTATACTAATATAACAGATTTTCTTCCTACTATATTATTTATATAAACAGGTTTCTATCCATCTTTATTTCCATGCCTAAAACCTGAATTTTATGTTAATTGTATTCACGCATTTTTGTTACTAAGATTTCCAATTATCATCTGATTATGCACACTAAACAGTGTGCACATGCACACTTAATAACATAATTTTTATCACATACAATCATGCTTATTTACTTTAATAATCATGTCTAAGGTGTAAGTAAATTTAGGGTTATTACATAGGTCGTTGACGTTCTCGTTCGACACTTTCATTGTCATAAGAATGTCATTTATGTAAACTTCCATGGATCTTCCAATTTTGTCTTTGGACATTCGGTTCACGAGTCGTTGATAAGTGGCTCCGGCATTCTTAAGACCGAAGGGGGTGACAACATAGCAATACAACCTAAGGTCGGTGATGAATAAAGTGTGCATATGATTTGGAATATACATCGGAATTTGATTATAGCCCGAGTATGTGTCCATGAAGGAGAGAAGCTGGTAACCTACAGTTGAATCATTTAGTCTGTCGTTCATCAAAAGCAGAAAATTGTCCTTTGGGCATGATTTACTCAAGTCAGAGTAGTCGACGCATTTCCATCACTTTCCATTTGACTTCATGACTAAGACCAGGTTGGAGACTCATTCTGGATAGAGGGAAACACGGATAAAGCCGTTGCTAAGAAGCCTATCAACTTCCTCTTTGAGTGTTACCGATCTTTCTAATCCCAAGATTCGACGTTTCCGTTTTATGGGAAAATACTTTGGGTCGATACCAAGAACATAATATGTGATTCTAGAGACGATGCCAAACATATCAGAGTGGGTCCAAGCAAATACATCCAAGTTGGCCCGTTGAAAGTCAACAAGTTCTTCCCTAACTGCTGGGCAGAGTTGCGATCTAGCTTTCAAGACCCAAGATGATTCGACAGGCTTGATCACAACATCAATGGTTAGTTCCACTGGAGTAGCCCTTTCGTACTCGAGCTCTTCGCCCTTCTATGGATCGAGATCATAGGAGAGACGGTTGTGGTGTCTGAGCTAGGACTCAAACTTCGGTTGCTGCTATGTGTAGTGGGTTTTAGTGTAGAGTGTCGTCTCCACACCGTTTCCTCTCTCTTTGTTGATAGCGTCTTTCCACTTGCAAGGTAGCAGGATCTTTCTGTTACTACCCAAATTAACTCCGAAACAAGCTGACGGTGAAGTGGTATCAGATGACCGCAAGCACATAGGAATTCTCCAAAAAGCAAGAGGCAAACACTAGAAAGAACCAAGAGAGAAAGGAATGATCCAAGAGCTGCATAAACCGACACCTTCTTAGGAGAAAGGAGCTCAAAATCTATAGAATACTGACATAGTATATCCGGCAGGAAATATCCGGCAGGTTATGTCCGGAAAAGGGTTCTATAGCGAAAGGTCATCCAAGTCAGAAAACTAAGAAAGAGGGAGGCAAAAGGTCCGGTAATCAAAACCCAGGAGGATGGAAGGACTGTCGGTATTAACTTCCTTCACACCGATACATCAGGTGGCAAAGGCATCAAGGATATCAAGCCGAAAGTACGTAGGGATTACCTGGAACCAGCTTCCGTAACATCCACTATGCTAACACCGAAAGGCCATGTTAATAGACAACAAACACATCACCGGGAGTTACCTTCTGGAAGACTAGACTTCATCCAAAAGCTCCACCAGGGAGAAAACCAGAACCTTAAAGAGGATACCAACTATCCATACTAATCTGCTTAGTATAGACACCAACAGTGGTTCCAAACCGGCAGCCATCTACATACATCACGAGGGCAAGCTCCTCAAAGTATTCATGAGAAATCTGGAAGCCTACCGCCGGAAGCCTACAACCGGAAGTTCAAATGCCTTTCGAAAGCCATTTACATCAACAAGCTCACATCAATCTCGAAGAAGCCCCAACTGACCGGAACCCTTACTCCGAAGGCTATAATCAGCACAACAAAAGCGTCTGGAAGCTAAAACATCCGAGACCAAGGAGAAAAGCGGCTGACAGAGGCTCCTGCAGGCCCAATGGCACAACAGTAGAAGGTGCTATGAATTTTATATAAATAAGACCCCAGGGGTCACATTTTGGGGACGATTTTTCTCATTCTTATTCTTGTACTCTTTTTCTCTAGAGTAAACCCTAATTCTTAGATCGATTTGGGGATTTCTTCTATTCTTTTCATGTATTCCAAATTAAAGATCAATAAAGAGTGAACTATTACTTATGTTATTTCTTTATAAGTTTACCATGCTATTTCTTAGTTGTCATTGCTACAACTCAATGCTTGTTTCCTACTGGAGCATGAACCTTTACCCAAGCCTTTCCGCAAGTCAGGTTAAGCACCCCTTCTTACAAGTTTAGACCCTTCCTCTTACAAGCTTAGACCCTTCCTACAAGCTTAGACCCTTCTTACAAGCTTAGTGTAGAACCCCTTCCTACCATCTGTTACGTCGTTTATCAAGGGTTGTGTTTAGGAATCCATCTTCCCAAGGTAACTGTTGGTTCTTGAAATGCTTAAGCCTTATGCTCACCCCATCAAGGTAAGAGTAACTATTCTTTCGGATTCTAGACCTTGATACCTAGGAAATGGTGAACTAACTCAAACTTGCGAAGGCTAAAAAACCTATTTTTTCCTAGGTCCACTTCCATAGAACTATCTCCGGTGTTGACGAAAAATATCTTTAACATTTTGGTGGTAGAAGGAGGGCCTGAACCTCCTACCTTGTGGTAAACCTTCCTACATATCTACCTCTGTTGTTCCATCCTGGATTGGACTAAGCCTTGGAGAAGCAAACATTATGAATAAAAGGACTCTACCAGTTACTAAGGGGTTTCCCATGGTTGGGAAAAGTATTAGTGAGCCGTGGCAACCGAAATGTTTAAATTATAAACTTTGCACATCCAAGGGAAAGAGAAATATGTAGAGCCTTATGATCCTGATCGATGGAGCATTAAACCCTCCCATTTAGGACCAACTCCAATCTTTTCCCTAAACCATTATTCTATGGAAAGATATAACCCCTTTCTTCGTATCAAAGAAGCTATCCAAACACACGCTAGGGGAACCATATTCGAACAAAGGTTGAGAAGGCATCCACTCCACTTGCCATAAAACGGTCTGAAAGGGACATGCCCCCATCTCAAAAGGTAGTTAAGAGAAAATTTAGGAATGAAGAGGGGATAACAAAATCAAGTGGTAAAAGGGTCAAGCTGCAACAACGAAAGAAGGCTTTCGAGTCAAGGTTACCAAAGAGTTGTAAGCTCACAACGTCAATTGAGGGTTTCTACTTCCTAACTAGACACGAGTTAGACTTTTGACCATCATTAAAGTAGAAACCCACAAACGAAGTTACGTTGGAAGGGCCATATTGCTACTACCATATGGTAAACGAACACGAAATCAACCATTGAAGAGTTTTAGAGGGAATGATCATCAATTTCTTAAGCCAAGGAAAGCTACAAAAATATGTAAAGAAGGCACAGAAAGATATGCCAGTAAGATCTTTAGGAAAAAGAGAAAGAAAAGGGTTACTACACGATTGCAAGGGAGAAAATCCCCATAAACTTGAAATGATCAAGGACAGGTCAAGCCACAAGTGGATTAAAAAAAAACCTTGTCATCACCAAATTGGCCAGGGCAAGGCATCCCCCGGAAGAGGGTGTTGTGTTAGTCTTTTTTCATGCCCAAATCAGAGGGGGCTAGGTTAAAGAATCAAAATCGTAAACCTCCGTTTCACACCAGAAACGGTCGTGGCGGTGCATCTAAAATTAGCACACTCTGCCTCTGCTCACAGAAGAGTACGCCTTGCCTCTTCTATGAACTAAGCACGTCCTACCTCTGCCCGTAGAAGAGCACGCCATAACTCTGCTTATGTTCCGCGTTACCCATAGAAGGGAACGCAAACCCCTATCATCATCTACGATGGTCAGGATAGGGCACCCCTTGGAGGGGGATGGTGTGTAAGCCTCTATCAGTACCTACGATTATCAGTATAGAGCGTCAAAAGAGTAAACCTTAATTCCGTGTGTACGATGGCCTGGTTTAAGTTTCTAAGACCTTATCAACACCTACAGTGGTCAGGATAAGGCGCCTTCTGGAGGGAGGTCGAGTAATTCCTTGGGCCCTGCTTGTGGATAAGCTAGCCGAGTGCACCGGATGCACAGGCCCAGAGAGTGGCCAACAAAGCACGTACATCCTCTGCTTTGAAATCTAAAGCCCAGAGAATTGCTCGAGAAGCATGTACAACCTCTGCTTCACAAATCAAATCCAAGTGGGATACCAAAACATTAATGCCAGAAGTGGATTTCTAGTACTCAATCTCTAATTACCTGAGCAAGGGTGGGCTTGGGACTTCTGTATTAATACCCTAATCTGGGTTGATTCAGCTTACAACTAAGACCAGAACTGGATTTCCAGTATCCTACTTTAATAACCTGAATCTGGGTTGGTTCGGATCCCTACAAACACCGGAAGTGAATTCCCGGTCTCATTTCAATACCTGAATCTATTCAGATCCCTACAAACATCAGAAGTGAATTACCGGTCTCATTTCAATACCTGAATTTGGGTTAGTTCGAGACTTCTATCAAGTACGCAAACCTGAAATAGTCCGAGAGCTCTATTGAAGCATCAAAAGATAATTCCCAGTCCTTTACCAGATGATCCTGGCCTGGGATGAATCCAAAAGATTATAATTCACCAACAGAAGAATTCTGAGGTGGTTATCTCAATAATTTTGAATCAGAATAGCCAGAGATAGGCTCTCAAGAGAAAGTACACAGAACAAAATTTGGAAGGAAATGAAAAGCCCATCATCAAAACAACTCCGAATAAAATGGTCATCTCTTTTCTTATTCAGCGAAATTTCTTAAACCATTTAGGTACAGATAATTGTTATCTGCATTTTATGTCAACAACTATTTACATGATAAACAACATCGATACACAAGTTCATTCGCAAGAGTTACATTCTCAATAACCCAAATATGGGAATAATTACATGTCACTATTACAAAATGTCACTAAATATCTAGGTCCTCTCCATCCTCAGGCAAAGGGGGGTTAATGACATGACGAAGGGCAATACCTAGTAGCTTGTTAAGCTTTCGCACTGTTCTACTCGTTTCATCAAGATGATCAGAAGGTTTAATCTGAAGTTTCAAGGCTCTGTTATAAGCTCTACACATTGCCTTAATAGACTTGTTTTCTTTCTCTAACTCGAAAACATTCATGCACAAATCATGCCTTTCTCCTTGTAAACGTCTTGTTTGATCAACGTATTGGCTAACAAGGTCATGTGAATCTTTAATTAACTTGGTATCATAGGTCCCCTTTATCTCAGCTATCACTCTTTTACACCACTCAGAAATAACTGATTCCTTTAACCCAGAAGGAGGGTTATTCAAGTAAAAATACTTTTGAAGGGCTGGGGTCTTATGCGTGGTCGCAATGCCAAGATGTTGGTATCCCATCATGATAGGAATATTTTTGAAGAAAAATTCCCATGTCTCACACTTCGTATTGACATTATTTAAATCAATTTCCAAGTCAACAATACATTGGCGTAAACCCCTTAATTCATCCTCAAACTCGATAGAGGGTTTAGTCCTTATGTATGCCTTCAATCCAAGAATAATCCTATCTCTTTCTTCTAACTGGTCTTTTAAAGCATTCATTCTCTCGTTCAAATGCTTAATGGATAAGATCTAGAGTAAAATCTTTCTTTCTTGAGATATAGAAGAAATCTCTTTTGCTGGCAATGCTTCACCCTAAGACGGGAAAGTTTCATGACGATATACCTACTCGCAAGAACAAAGAAAAATAGTTATGATTATACCTTTTTGATTTGCAAAAATAGAACTCCGTTCTTACAAAAGAACTTTGTGAAAGATAAACCCGAAACCAATCTGCCATGGCATACGAATCGAAAGGAGTTCACGGTCTTCGCTCAGGAAGTTAAAAGAGAGCTGAGGGAATTCAGTATAAACACTCTTAAGGTTCTCGAGAAAACGTTTTTTTCTTGAAAGTGTGAATGGATGTTGTTAAAAACTCCTTTTTCAGTCTACAACTCACACGTAATGCATCTTCATAGTAAACAAAGTTCTGTCATGATGTAAATGAGCATATTAGCAGCCATATGCAGTAAATGGAACTCCATACAAATTTTACATAGATTGTTGAAGCGGGAAACAACTTTCCTTTTGTCATTAGATATAATGATAGGAAGCTAAATTACAATCAAATACTCGGGAAAAGAGAGAACATTTCCAGAGCAAGAATTATACCTGAGAAAAAGGAACTTTAGGATCAACAGCTTTCTTCCCTCCCGAAAGACAAGAGGGGCCGCCTTCTTTTAAGCAAAAGTGATTCAAAATCATGGGCAACACAGGAATCTCCTACCTCCAGACTGCGCCTAACAGAATCATGGGATGCTTCGACACCCGAAAGAGGAACATTTCTATCCCTATCACGTTCATCCTGACAGCCACTACCTACGGAACCATCGCCGTCATTATTTCCATCATAATAAACAAAAGTAGAAATCTTTTCTCCTTCACCGGAATCATCAGAAAAACTGTCAATGTATAGAAGATCCTCGACTTTAGATTCACCTCCTATGGTATCTCGACGCCTTGTTCACCCAACTTGATCCTTTCCATAACTCTATCCCTGACGAAAGGTGGAACAGTGGAGGTTCGGATCCCGGGAAGACTCTGAAGGTTATCGAAAAGGAAATGAAATAAAGCATATTCATAACATTCAATCTTAATCTGCGGAAGATGAACTTGCAAGAAGCTAGAAATCCTGCCTTTAGCTGCATAAATTATCTGTGCAGTGCCGGAAAGCTTCTCATCCTTCTTTTGAAGCTCATCGGCATGAGTGACTACATTCTCCGCTATTTGAAGTTCTAAAGCTGACACTTTGTCAGGGATTATCCCCTTAGTCTGTCTGTCTTTCCCTAAAATTGCCTCGGCATGTTCAAGGGAATATTTCGACCTCTCATATTCATCACTTAAAGCTTCGTTTGCCTCTCGAAACCGAACGATTTCGGAGGTAGGGGAAGAAGGGATTGACTTAGGAAAGAGCCATCTTTTGGTAATATAGAAAGATAGAAGCATTCAGTCCACAACCTTAATAGATTGAAAGTCAAGATTAAAAAGAAAAAGAAAATTTTGTACCTACAGCTGTTGGATGATCAAATGCTGATAGAAATCCGCCACATCTGAAGAAGAAGAAGGTAACGAGATATCAGAAGGCTCCGGACAAGAAAGAACAAGCTTCACAAAATCAACAAAATCCGTCGAAGGGTCGGGGGGCCTCAAAGGTTCAGTGGACTGAGAAGTGGGAATTCGCAACGTAACATGTGCACCCGCTCCTGATGTACTTGGAAGGGGCGACGGCAGGACACAACCTCCACTTTCCTTGCCGAAGGTGCCCTCGGAAATTGTAGAAGCAGAAAAATCAAGTTTCAATTTCTAAGCTGGCGGATCAACAAATAACTTAGCCAACCTCTTGATAACAACGGAAGTGGACTGGTTTAAAACATCAGTAAAGGTCAAAGCTTCCGAAGCCAAAATCCCTAGTCATATAAAAAATTAAAGAGATGTTCAGTAATGAAAAACTCAAGGAGGCTTCGATAAAGCAACTGTCAATTAAGAAAACGTACCGGGAGACAAAGGGGTAGAGGAAATAAACTCATCTGAACCCAACATCAAAAGCTTAGAACCTGGAAAGTGAATGGGTGGATGCCCCAAAACCTTTTGTCCGTCAAGAAGAAGATCATGTTGACACAACATATCCCTGGTTAGGAAAATAGATCGACCCCGTGGATCTTAAAGTAGCTTCAGAATAAGTTCAAACACACGAGATTCACTTTCGGTTAAGGGAACCTTCTTGGAAGCAAGATTTGAAAAAGCAACTAAAAATTAGGCCATGTATAGGGAAGGTAAACAATAAAAAAAGGTTGGAAAACTCACCACGATCAGTGAATTTGCCTGAGATACCGGCCGTGCATCTGATGAAAAAGAATTGATCTTCCCAAGGTACAACCTTACTCACACCATCGCTAACAATTTTCCTCGGAGGATTGGCATGGAATAAAGGGGAACCAAAACCTCTGGAAAAACGCATCAAGTGCTGAATAAGATTAGAAGTAAGAGAGGCCTGACCCGACTCAAGGGCGAGTATTTCAAGACATAGAAGCAATGTATAAGTGCTTGGTACGAGCCGGATAGGCACAGCCTCCAGATCATGTAGGAGTAAAGACAAGAAGGTTGGGAAAGTAAAGAAGCCTCCATGCCATATATTCATGGGTGAGTATGCAAAATATCCTTTAGGAGGACTCATAATATCATCACGGTAGGTGGCGGGTATAGCATCCACCACATCCATTCCAAAGCTACCAAGAATGGAATTTACTTCATCTTGCGAAGTAATCAAAGATTTCTTTAAGGCAAAAGGTCTTCTTCCGAGAAATGCCAAGAACACCAGTTCTGTAACAACCAGCATTTTTACGTCTTGGAAGATCGTAAAATATTTTTATTTTATTCCTTGAGGGTTGGATCATTCTCATCTTTTAATATGTTGCTTACGGGGATGTGAGACATGTCCAAAATTTTTACCGATTTTATTTATGACCATTTTGCCCCTGTCAGTCTTGTACAGGGCTTAACTTTTGACTTAGGTCGAATCAGAGGGTAAGATCTATGCCATTGGAAACGAATTAATGATTGCCTTTCCGTAGAGTGGTTATCTTAAAGATTTGGCTCAGCGGTTTGGGAGGAATCGTTGTTTTAAGGTTTTTCAGTTAGATGTTCAGGATTTTGAGCCACAATGGACTAATTTGGGAAGGCCCAATTAGTGGGCTGGTGGAAACTATAAATAGAGTGTGAGATGTATGGGAAATAGTTTACTTCCCCATTCTCTCATTAGGTGGCCCTGAGCTCCTCCTTCCTCTAACACCTTTCCACCATTAAAAAATATCAAAATCCAAGGAGGGAAATCATAGATCTACACCATTGGAGGCTAGATCTACATAAATTGAAGCAAGGGTTCATCGGATCAAGGGATTTGGTGCGAGGTGCTTACTGTTCGGATTCATATTTCTATCATTTTAGCTTGTTTTGTAGAATCGGTGAGTAATTTACATCTCTCACATGGATTCAATGAAGTATATGAGTGTTTGTTCATATTTTTCATCAAATGCAAGTGTTTTTCCATAGATCTATGCATTAGTAAGTCCATTTTTCACATAAGTCGCCCTATGATCTGATTGAATAATTTTAGATAAGTAATTTCTGTAATATTTCATGTGAATATGCAAGTTGGATCTATAGCTTTGTGCATATGTACATTTATGGTGATAATGGGGAATTTTTACATAATTATTGATGGAATTGTCATATTGGTGTTATTGTTGATTTCATATCATGCTTGTGGTCATATTGGATGAATTGGTTGAATTGGTTTCGTTAAACGTATAGTTTTGGCGAAGTTTTGGTCGAAATTGGAGTTGCATTGAAGGATGCAGGTTTTAGGTCGTAAGCTTGGGGTCGGTCGCGCACCGTAGTATGGATTTCTTGGGAAGCAAGATAGGAAGTAGGCTCGAGCGAGCCTTGGGAGAAGAAAAATGGTTCGGTCGTGCATTCCCGGCGAAGAAGGGACCGGTCGAGAGAGCCTAAAGGAAATGGATCGGTCGAGCAAGTCCAGGGAAGTAAGGATTCGGTCGAGCGAGCCTGGGATGATTTAATGGTTGGGTCGATCGAGCCTAATCTGGTCGGTTGTTCTTACCAAGGTGTGCTCTAGAATAGTTGGACCTAGGTAGGGTCGGTCGAGCCACCGAGGGAGGGTCGGTCGTGCTCTCCATAAGATCAGGGTCGGTAGCTCCAACCTAGATTGGAGGAAAGGTGGTTAGTCCAAGGTGGGGTCGGTCATGGAGGTTGGTCGGTCCAAGTGGTGGGTCGGTCGAGGTTGAAGGTTTTGGCAGTGCTTCTAAAGGCCGTGGTTGATGGCCTAAGTGTTGTAGTTTGTTTCTTTAGCAAATGTTGATGAATGCTATGGACTATATTGAACCTTATACTGATGTTGTTTGGTTCAATGATGATAATGACTTTTACGAGAGTCCGGAAGGGGATGTTCAAAGTGATGTGATGCGTTCGTTGATCGGTGAAGGCAACGAATGTACAGACAACTCAAAGGGTGTGGGGTTGTAGATAATGGTTACTCGAGTGGGACTTGAGTTTGATATTAGTCGTCGGTGATGACGACTAGAGATGCGAAGGCTGAGAGATTATCGTTATTGTAAGTTCTGGCAGACTCAAAGTAGAGGTACTTTGGGCAGTCGTAAAGGGCCTCGTACCTTGGGTAGTCGTAAAGGGCCTAGTTGTCGAGATTTGAGAAGACAAACATACAAATCATGATGGCATATGGAGTTGTGCTAGAATTGGGTTTACCATTAACCGTTGACATATGGAAGTCATGATGGGTCGTTATACGATTAACGATGGTTTCAAAGCGGGATTGGCGGTGATGGCCAGAGTCTGTTATGGATGTTTGAATGTCTGGATGTTTGTTTATACCATCTCGTGTGGATTATCCAACATCGAGGGAGATGTTCATTGAGCGCTTGACTGATATTGGTTTAGGCCTCTTGGGAGAGTGCTTGAGGGATGTTGAACTCGATTAGGGATTGTCTACGTGAGACCTATGTAATCTAGATGCTACGAATGTTATCGATGGTTTTTCTGATTGCAATGGATGAATTATTATTACCTTGGATGTTATGGATTGTAAAGGCTATAACTGTCAGATGTGGGGAAGATAGGTGTGAGTTTTTCTCTGGTATTGGGTAGTGGTTGGTAAATCTACCCATTCTCATATACTTTATTGCTGAAGTTTGTTAGTTGTTTTATCGCTCACTAAGACTGTTGTCTGACTTAAGGTTTTATGTCTCCTTTTATTACCTTGGGCTATTCATCCGATTGTGGATAGGAAGACTAAGTAGTAGGTTATAGGTGATTAGTGAGGACGATGTTGTTGTGCGGAGGCGAGCAGAAGGCTGGTGTACCAGTTTTATTACTATCTAGTATTTCTGTTTCCGTTGTTTGAGTGCTTTATGAGGGTTGTAGTGAGGCCTTATGTACAAACTTTGGTATTTGTTGGATAACCTTTCAGGATGTTGTGAAAGTTTGAAAAGTTTGCTATATGATGCTTCATTACCTATTACCTGTTGTATATGTTCTATTATACTTTATCCTTGCACTGTGAGTTCTATGACAGGTTCCGCTTGTGTTTACCTACTCCGATGATTGTCAATAGCTTCCTTTCAGCGCATTATTCTTCTTATTAAATGCAGGGGTTGTGGGCGGTTGTAACATTGGGTATCAGAGCTCTGGTTAACGATTTTAGCAAAAGTTCTAAAACGTAATTACATATGAGAGACGTACTTGTAGATTTCATTTGGATGCTTACTTTATATATTAGCATATATAGTAGTAGCGGTTGTACCTCTTTAGCATTTTTTCTTTTAAGTGGCTAATTATTCTAAATTCCAGATTTAGAATGAGTAAACGAGAATCAAGACACGTTGCTAGGGGAGCTAATACTGGAGGTGGAAATGGCGGTGAACCAAATTACCTGGACACGTTTGAAGCCATGGCAGAGGATATTATGCGAACGGTACTCGCTCCAGTGGCAGTAATGGTAGATGTAGGTGTGCCAGTTCCTAGATTAGTAGATTTTGCAAAGCTGTGCAAGGACTTTACATCTCTAGGGGAAACTATTTAAAGGAACTAAGCCAGCTGAAGAGGTTCAGAGGTGGATGGATTCATGTGTCCGAATCTTTGGAGACTTGGGTATTGAGGATGCGATAAAGAGAAAGCTTGCATCAAGGCAACTGCGAGGCAGGGCCATGGAGTGGTGGAATTCTGTTACAGTTGAGACTCTAGAAGAGAAGATTTCATGGGAGCAATTCCAAGCTAAGTTTGAAGCAAAGTTTATCTCCACAACTCAAAAACCTGCTCTATTCAAGAAGTTCGTAGAGCTGAAACAGAATGGTCATTCTATACTTGACTATATTTCTGATTTCAAAGCTTTGTCTAGATATGCTCGTTCATACATTGATACACCATATCAGAAAAACGAGAAGTTTGTCATGGGTTTGGATGCTTACATAGGAAAGCCGTTGGTGGATCATCTTGATGATTCATTTGAGAAGCTCGTGAAGAAGACTATTCGTCACGAGAGCTTGTTTCCTAAAGAAGCGAATGTTATTGCTGCAACTAAGGAAGCTCAAAAACCACAGTAGGGTAATAATAGGAAAAGAAAGCTGCAATAACAAAAAGGGAAGGATGGCCATAAGAAGCCTAAGAGTGAGTTGGTTTGCTTTGACTGCCAACAGAAAGGCCATTTTGCTAACGAGTGCAAGAATCCGAAGGTTGAAAGGAAGTGTCACAATTGTGGCAAGCCTAGGCATATCAAGAAGGAATGTCCAGAATCAGCAAAAGGCAAGCAGGTTGTGAAGGCATATGCTTTGGAAGCCATGCCATCTTCTTCAAGGGCCCCTACCGCTGAGGAAAAGGGAAAGGGTGTCGTGGTGCAAGGTACTCTTTTTGTCATTGGTGTTTCAGTTCGTATGCTTTTTGATACTAGAGCATCTCATTCATTCATTTGCAATGAACTTGTGTATCGCTTGGGTTTGGAACCCGATATTTGTGATAGACCATTGATCGTGACTAATCCAGTTGGGGGTTCGTCCAGTTTGTGCATGATATGTCGTGGTCTAGTGTTGTCAAATCGTGGTTGCTCTTTTGTGTGTGATTGCTTTGTTCTTAACTTCGCTAGGTTTGGGATCATCTTGGGCATGGATTGGCTCAAGAGGTATGCGGTAAGGGTGAATTGCGAGAAGTTAGAGGTGAGATTCGGGGATGTGGAAGGGCAAAAGGTGTTGATTAGATGTAAGCGCGAAGATGGTGTCTTCGTGAGCTATCTATATTCGCTTGGGATTCCACAGGAAGACTTGTCATCTGTGCTAATCGCTAATGAGTATGAGGTTGTTTTTGACGAGGTCAAAGGGTCACATCATGAGATCGAGTTAAGGATTGATTTGGTCGAGGGTGCTAGACCAATCGTTATGCCTCTTAGGCAGATGGCTCCGAAGGAACAACGAGGGTTGGAGGTGCAAGTTCGTGACCTTTTGGGAAAAGGATTCATTCGGAGAAGTGTATCCGAATGGGGTGCACCGGTCGTGTTTGCAACCAAGGCAGATTTGTTAAGATTGTGTATGGACTATCGTGAGCTGAACAAGGTGACTAAGAAGAACAAGTATCTGTTGCCAAGGATTGATGACTTTTTCGATCAACTTCACGAGGCCAAAGTTTTTTCTCAGATGGATTTGGCAACGGGATTTCACCATTTGAGGGTGGCTAAGGATAGTGTGCCAAAGACTGCTTTAGGACACCATCCGGTTTTTTCGAATGGTTGGTGATGTCATTCAGGTTGACTAATGCGCCAGCATATTTTGTGGATCTTATAAATATGGTTTTTAGAGATTAGTTGAACAAGTTCGTGCTTATGTTCGTGGATGAAATTCTGGTTTATTCTCGGAATGAGGGAGAGCACAAGACGCACTTAAGAGTAGTATTGGAAATCCTATGAAAGCATTAGCTGAGTGCTAAGTTTTCAAAGTGTCACTTCTGGAAGAGTGAAGTTAGGTTCTTAGGCCATGTTGTTTCTGGAAATGGGATAGCAGTTGACCCCGCTTAAGTTGCAACAATCCAGGACTGGGATAGGCCTAAAAATGCGATGGATGTTCGGAGTTTCCTTGGATTGGCTAGTTATTACCGACGGCTTATCAAGGACTTCTCCAAGGTAGTTACACCGTTGACAGGATTGACGAAGAAGAACCAAGTTTTCACATGGGAAGCAAAGTGTGAACAAGCATTCGGAATCCTAAAAGAGAGACTGACAATTGCTCCTGTATTGACCATTCCAAGTGGGAATGAAGAGATGGTTGTGTATACTAATGCATGTGGTACTGGACTTGGAACAGTGCCAATGCAGAAGGATAAGGTTGTGGCCTACGCAAGTTGACAACTAAAGCCGCATGAGAGGAATACCTAACTCATGAATTGGTGTTGGCGGCGATTATGTTTGCTCTGAAGATGTGGAGACATTACTTGTTGGGCATTCGATTCGAGTTGTTCATGGATCACAAGTCATTGAAGTGTAACAACCCGCATTTTACGTATCGAAAGATCGTAAAATATTTTTATTTTATTCCCTGAGGGTTGGATCATTCTCATCTTTTAATATGTTGTTTATGGGGATGTGAGACATGCCCGTAATTCTTACCGATTTTGTTTGTGACCATTTTGCCCCTGTCAGTCTTTTACAGGGCATAACTTTTGACTCAGGTTGAATCAGAGGGTGATACTTGTGCCATTGGAAAGGAATTAATTGATGATCGCCTTTCCATAGAGTGGTTACATTAAAGTTTTGGCTAAGCGGTTTCGAAGAAATCGCTGTTTTAAGGATTTTTAGTTGGCTGTTCAGGTTTGGAGAGCCTAACGGGTTGAATTGGGGAGGCCCGTTAGTGGGCTGGTGGAATCCTATAAATAGGGGGTGAGAGTGGAGGGAAAAGGTTTACTTTCCCATTCTCTTATTTGGAGGCATTGATCTCCTTCTTCCTCTAACACCTTTCCACCATTAAAAATCCAAATCTAAGGAGGGAAATCATAGATCTACACCATTGGAGGCTGGATCTACATCATTTCAAAGGTGAATTCATCGGATCGAGGTGTTTGGTTCAAATTGCTCGTTGTCTGGATTCATAACTCTATCATTTTAGCTTGTATTGGAGAATCGGTGAGTGGATTACATCTCTCACATGGATTCAATAAAGTGTATGGGTAGTAGATCATGTTTTTCATCAGATTCAAGTGTTTTTCCTTAGATCTATGCATTGGTAAGTTCATTTTCATATAGATCACCCTAGAATCTAATTTAGTAAGGTTAGATAGGTAATTTCTATGATATTTTATACGAATGTGCAAGTTAGATCCATGGTTTTTGTTCATATGCATATTTGTGGTGATTTTGGTGAATTTGACATTATCCTTGATAAAATTGTCATATTGATGATATTGTTGATTTCATAACATGCTTGTAGTCCCTTTTGATGAATTGGATAAGTTAGTTTCGTCGGATTTATCGTTTGGAAAAGTTTTGGTCGAAATCGGAGTTGAATTGCAATATGCAGGTTTTGGATCGGACCAAAGTTGGATCGGACCCAAGTTGGATCGGATGAAGTTGGGTCGGACCGAAGTTGGGTCGGACCGAAGTTGGGTCGGACATAAGTTGGGTCGGACCAAAGTGGGTCGGCCTATTCTGTTCAGCCATTTTTGCCATTTCTGGTCGGACACTTCCGATGATGATGTGAATTCAAAGTGAATTCAATTAGAAAGTTTGGAAGTGTTGAAAAGTGTTTGTTGTTCATTGTATGCAACAAATGGGGAGACAACTCAAGGATGTATTAAGTTCATGTGAAGTGACAGTTCTAAGGTGTTCTGAGCTGATTAATAGTCGTAATTGATAACGACTAGATAGGAGAAGGCCGAGGAATTATCGTTATCATAGGTTCTAGCAGACTCAAAGCAGTGGTAAAATTGAAGACCAATTGTAGGTCGAGTGCCTTGGGCGTCGTGTATGGTCTAGACACGTGTTGAGTATAGCGTGTAGCATGTGTTGAGTATAGCATGTGGAGTTTTGCTAGAACCGGGGCGTCATGAGTGGTCCTTGACAATTGACAGAAAATTGTTAGCCAGTCATACGATTACGAAGTTTCCAAAGCAAGGTTAGCGGTGATAGCCAGAGTCAGTCATGGACGTTTGAATGCATGTTGTGATCATGATTGAGTTGCTTTGCCATATATGAATGGATGCTTTAATTGTCGTGACTGAATTGTTATTACTTTGGGTGTATGGATTGTAAAGGCTATCACTGTCATGTAATGGGGAAGGAAATTGAGAGTTCTTCTCTGAAGCTGGGTAGATTAGTTGATTATTTGCCCATTCTCATATACTTTATTGATGAAGTTTGTTAGTTGTTTTATCGCTCACTAAGACTGTTGTCTGACTCAAGGATTTATGTTTCCTCTTATTACCTTGGGTTGTTCATCCGGTTGTGGATGGGCAGACTGAGTAACAGGTGGCAGCTATTGCTTTAGTGAGGACGACGATGCTTATCGATGGCGAGCAGGAGGCTCACGTACTAGTTTTATTACTATCTAGTATTTGTTTCTGCTGTTTGCTATTTCTCTGAGTGTTGTAGTGAGGAAAATTGTACAAACACTATTGTTGTTATCCACGTGTATGGGAAATACTTTCTAGTTGTCATGAAAGTTTAAGTGTTTTCTGCTTCACTATAACTACCTGTTGTATATGTTCTATTATATTTTATCCTTGCGCTGTGAGTTTACGATAGGTTTCATTTATCTACCATACCTTGATGATCGTCCATAGTTGCCTGGCACACCTTTCAGCGCAGTATTCCTCTTGTATAGTGCGGGGACTGTGGGCAGTCGTCACATGAAGTATCTTTTCTTCCAAAAGGATTTGAATCTTCTGCAGCAACGGTGGTTAGAGTTTCTGGCGTCATATGATTTTGGTATAGCCAATACTCCTGGAAAAGGCAACACAGTTGCAGATGCATTGAGTCGAAGATACACAAGTTTGGGAGCAATGCTTTTGGAATGGAAGAGCCTCGAGTATTTGGTAAGATTCGATTTCAGGCCAAGGTGTGAGTTGGAACCAGAAATGTTGGCAAGCTTGTCGATAAGACCTACTCTTATCGGAAGGATTGGCGAGAGTCAAAAGAAAGACGCAAAGCTTGTCGAGTTTATCCGAAAACTAGAACCAGTGGATAAAGAGTTCGAGGTCGATCGAGAAGGTTGGCTTCGAAAGTAATGGCGATTAGTTGTTCCTGATATCGACGGATTTAGAGATGAGGTTCTGAGAGAATGTCATCACTCGAAGTTGATGATTCATCCCGGTGGCAACAAGATCTATCAAGACATGAAGTGAGTCTACTACTGGGAAGGGATGAAGGGAAATATTGGAAAGTTCATTTCCAAGTGCATGAACTGTCAGTTGGTGAAAGCTGAACAGAAGAAGCCGAGTGGTTTACTTCAGCCATTAAAGGTTCCTACATGGAAGTGGGAGCAGATATCAATGAATTTCATCGATGGACTACCTAAAACGAGGGCAGGAAACGAAGGAATTTGGGTCATCGTGGATCGCTTGACCAAAAGTGCAAGGTTCATTCATGTCAAGTCGACTAGGATGGCATCAAAATTGGCTAAACTTTATGTGAAGTGGATAGTTCGATTCCATGGTATCCCGAAGAGCATAGTGAGTGACCGAGATCCATTGTTTACGAGTGGATTTTGGAAGAGTTTGCAAGAAGCTTTGGGAACCGAGTTGTGTTTAGGTACGGCATACCATCCCCAAACTGAGAGGGTTAATCAAGTTTTGGAAGACCTCCCGAGGGCTTGTGTGTTAGACTTTGGAGGATCATGGGAAGACCATCTGCAGCTGGTTGAGTTTGCATATAATAATAACTACCATTCGAGCACTGGGATGAAACGATACGAGGCGTTGTATGGGAGACCGTGCAATTCTCCAACATGTTGGTTAGAAACTGGAGATAAATTGGTACTTGGGCCAGAGATGATTAGAGAAACCTCAGATTGCATCGAGATTGTTCGGAAACGAATGAAGGCGGCCCAAGATCGCCAGAAGAGTTATGCTGATAAACGTCGAAAAGATTTGGAATTCGATGTTGGCGATATAGTTTTCATGGAGATTTCGCCATTAAAGCATGTGGTTCAATTCGGAAGTAAAGGAGAGTTAGCTCCAAGGTTTGTTGGACCATTTCCATAGTCGAGCTAATTGGAAAGTTCGCATATAGATTGGAGTTACCTGAGAAGATGTCAAGTGTGCATAATGTATTCCATGTGTTGTTTCTACGGAAATTCATGCATGATTCGAATGTGATGGTATCTCCAGAGAAGTATGAAGACCTAGAAGTAGAGACCGTAGTTGCAAGATCTCGTAATCTATTTCGCGTTGTGGGGAATGACACGAAGCAGCTTAGTAGGAAGACGGTTAAGCTAGTCAAGATACAATAGAGTAAATATGGTGACGATTGTACGTGGGAGACGGAAGAGAGCATGAGGGTGACTCATCAAGAACTATTCGTCGGTAGGACCCTTTGATATCGTATCATCGTTACATCGTTGTATCTTGTTGTTTGATAGAATTCTGCTTGCTAGGATAAGGCTATGGATGCATGGCTTGATGGTTGCTAGTTGGATGATAGAATTGGCTTCTCATGGATGATAGGCATGCGGAAATTTTTTGTTGCTTATGTTTGCTGGGAATTTCGGGGATGAAATTCTTAAGAGGGGGAGAATGTAACAGCCCGCATTTTTACATATCGAAAGATCGTAAAATATTTTTATTTTATTCCCTAAGGGTTGGATCATTCTCATCTTTTAATATGTTGCTTATGGGGATGTGAGACATGTCCATAATTTTTACCGATTTTATTTGTGACCATTTTGCCCTTGTTATTCTTGTACAGGGCATAACTTTTGACTTAGGTCAAATCAGAGGGTGAGACCTGTGCCATTGGAAAGGAATTACTGATTGCCTTTCCGTAGATTGGTTATATTCAAGATTTGGCTTAGCAGTTTGGGAGGAATCGCTGTTTTAAGGTTTTTCAGTTAGTTGTTCAGGATTTTGAGCCATAATGGACTGATTTGGGAAGGCCCAATTAGTGGGCAGGTGGAAACTATAAATAGAGGGTGAGAGGTATAGGAAATAGTTTACTTCCCCATTCTCTCATTAGGTAGCCCTGAGCTCCTCCTTCCTCTAACACTTTTCCACCATTAAAAAAATCAAAATCCAAGGAGGGAAATCATAGATCTACACCATTGGAGGCTAGATCTACGTCAATTGAAGCAAGAGTTCATCAGATCAAGGGATTTAGTGCGAGGTGTTTGCTGGCCGGATTCATATTTCTATCATTTTAGCTTGTTTTGGAGAATCGGTGAGTGATTTACATCTCTCACATGGATTCAATGAAGTAATGAGTGTGTGTTCATGTTTTTCATCAAATGCAATTGCTTTTCCATAGATCTATGCATTGGTAAGTCCATTTTCACATAAGTCACCATATGATCTGATTTAGTAAGTTTAGATATGTAATTTCTATAATATTTCATGTGAATATGCAAGCGGGATCTATAGTTTTGTGCATATATACATTTATGGTGATTTTGGGGAATTTTACATAATTATTGATGAAATTGTTATATTGGTGTTATTGTTGATTTCATATCATGCTTGTGGTCATATTGATGAAGTGGTTGAATCGAACGTATAGTTTTGGCGAAGTTTTGGTCAAAATTGGAGTTGCATTGAAGGATGTAGGTTTTGGGTCGCACACATGGGGTCGGTCACACACCGTAGTATGGATTTCTTGGGAAGCAAGACAGGAAGCAGGCTCGAGCGAGCCTGGGGATAAGAAAAATGGTTCGGTCGTGTGTTCTCGGAGAAGAAGGAACCGGTCGAGCGAGCCTAAAGAAAGGGATCAATCGAGCGAATCCAGGGAAGTATGGATTCGGTCGAGCGAGCCTGGGGATGATTTAATGGTTGGGTCGGTCGTTCTTACCAAGGTGTGCTCCAGAATAGTTAGACCAGGGTAGGGTCGGTTAAGCCACTGAGGGAGGGTCGGGCGTGCTCTCCATAAGATCTGGGTCGGTAGCTCCAACCTGGATTGGAGGAAAGGTGGTCGGTCCAAGGTGGGGTCGGTCATGGAGGTCGGTCGGTCCAAGTGGTGGGCCGGTCGAGGTTGAAGGTTTTGGCAGAGCTCCTAAACGCTATGGTTGCTAGCCTAAGTGTTGTAGTTTGTTTCTTTAGCAAATGTTGATGAATGCTATGCACTATATTGAACTTTATACTGATGTTGTTTGGTTCAATGATGATAATGGCTTCGACGAGAATCCAGAAGGGGATGTTCGAAGTGATGTGATGCATTCATTGATCGATGAAAATCAACGAATGTGCAGACAACTCAAAGGGTGTTGGGTTGTGGATAATATTTACTCGAGTGGGACTTGAGTTTGAGATTAGTCGCCGGTGGTGACAACTAGAGATGCAAAGAATGAGAGATTATCATTATCGTAAGTTCTGGCAGACTCAAAGCAGAGGTACTTTGGGCAGTCGTGAAGGGTCTCGTGCCTTGGGCAGTCGTGAAGGGCCTAGTTGTCGAGATTTGAGAAGACAAACATACGAGTCATAATGGCGTATGGAGTTGTGCTAGAACTGGGGTTACCATTAGCCCTTGACATATTGCAGTCATGATAGGCCGTCATACGATTAACGGTGGTTTCAAAGAAGGATTGGTGGTGATAACCAGAGTCTGTCGTGGATGTTTGAATGTCTGGAAGTTTGTTTATACCATCTCCCATGGATTATCCAACGTTGAGGGAGATGTTCATTGAGCACTTGACTGATATCGGTTTAGGCCTCTGGGGAGAGTGCTTGAGGGATGTTGAACTCGATTAGGAATTGTCTACGTGAGACTTATGTAATCTGGATGCTATGAATGTTATCGATGGTTGTTCTGATTGCCATGGATGAATTGTTGTTACCTTGGATGTTATGGATTATAAAGGCTATCACTGTCGGATGTGGGGAAGACACGTGTGAGTTCTTCTCTGATATTGTGTAGTGGTTGGTAAATTTACCCATTCTCATATACTTTATTACTGAAGTTTGTTAGTTGTTTTATCGCTCACTAAGACTGTTGTCTGACTCAAGGTTTTATGTCTCCACTTATTACCTTTGGCTTTTCATCCGGTTGTGGATGGGCAGACTAAGTAGCAGGATATAGGTGACTAGTGAGGATGATGCTACTGTGCAGAGGCGAGCAGGAGGCTAGCGTACCGATTTTATTACTATCTTTTATTTCTGTTTCCACTGTTTGAGTGCTCTATGAGGGTTGTAGTGAGCCCTTATGTACAAACTTTGGTATTTGTTGGATAACCTTTCATGGTGTTGTGAAAGTTTGAAAGGTTTGCTATATGATGCTTCATTACTATTACTTGTTGTGTATGTTCTATTATACTTTATCCTTGCGCTGTGAGTTCTACGACAGGTTCCGCTTGTGTTTACCTACTCCGATGATAGTCCATAGCTGTCGTGCACACCTTTCAGCGCATTATTCTTCTTATTAAATGCATGGGCTGTGGGAGGTTGTCACAAGTTCGCGGTGGAAACTCCCTTTATCGGACATGGCCCTGCCAGGTGATATAATTTCATAAATACGTGAATTATATCGCACTCATTAATGCATAATGCGGTTACAATGTCTGAACCTATTAGTAATAAATGGTCAAGATGGTAATATTTAAATACCCCTAAATACCAGTTAGGCAAGGTACACAACAAATGTCGCATTTGCTAAGGAACAATGGAGCCCTTAGTAATGACAGGATCATCTTTTTCTAAGGATAACGATAGAAAAATTCAGAAGAAAAGTAACGGGTGAGCCGAAACCAGGCAACCCTAAGTCATCACCGAAGACCTAGTTGGCTCTCAGCACCAGAAAAATTGATGGTGCCAATAGCACCATTTCCATTACTTATTCGTAATAATAGACTCTTTTATACAAATTTCATATCTTAAACCCTAAAATTAATATTTGGGGGAAAGAGCATATGAGTAGCTCACCATGAACCGTAACACAGATCATTGACATTCGAGTAATTTATATCCAACACACAAAATCCTAATTAGTTTAGACAGAGCAATTTAATCCCCACTTAGAGTTCAAAGAAGAAATATTTACTAGAGGTTCAGTCGAGAAATTCTCAAAATAACATTCAAGTCCTTAATGAACAAATAATATGGTTCTAGAAAGTAATGTTTCAGGTAAAAAGTGAAGAAGAAAAAGCGATGGTAATTATGTAAAAATTACCTCTAATCCACACTGTACAAACGAAGATCAATCAATGTTTCCAATCAAGGGAGATCAAAAGACGCGGGGTAGACACTCAGTAAATGACAAAAGTTTGACTTCAAAAGTCGAAAACACCCCTTCACTAGGAGGGGGAAAATGTTACTACCAAAATTAACTCTGAAACAAGCTGACGGTGAAGGGGTATCGGATGATCGCAAGCATATAGGAATTCTCTAAAAAGCAAGAGCCAAACACTATAAAGAACCAAGAGCAGAAAGGAATGGTCCAAGATTTGCACAAACCGACACCTTCTTAGGAGAAAGGAGCTCAAAATCTATAGAATGCCGACAGAGTATATCCGGCAGGAAATATCCGGCAGGGTATGTCCGACAAAGGGTTCTATAGCGAAAGGTCATCCAAGTCAGAAAACTAAGAAAGAGGGAGGCAAGAGCTCCGTTAATAAAAACCCAGTAGGATGGAAGGACAGTCGGTGTTAACTTACTTCACATTGATACATCAGGAGGCAAAGGCATCAAGGATATCAAGCCGAAGGTACATAGGGATTACCCGGAACCAGCTTCCGAAACATCTGCAATGCTAACACCGAAAATCCATGTTGATAGACAACAGACACATCACTAGGAGCCACCTTCCTGAAGACCAGACTATATCCAAAAGCTCCACCGGACGGCAAACCGGAACCGTAAAGAGGATACCAGCTATCCATACTAATCTGCTTAGTATAGACACCGACAGTGGTTCCGAACCGGCAGCCATCTACATAAATCACAAGGGCAAGCTCCTCAAAGTATTCATGAGAAATCTAGATGCCTACCACCGGAAGCCTACAAATGGAAGTTCAAATGCCTTACGAAAGCCATTTACATCAACAAGCTCATATCAATCTCGAAGAAGCCCCAACTGACCGAAACCCTTACTCCGAAGGCTATAATCAGCACCACAAAAGCGGCCGGAAGCTAAAACATCCGAGACCAAGGAGAAAAGCGGCCGACAGAGGCTCCTGCAGGCCCAACGGCTCAACAGCAAAAGGGCCCATGAATTCTCTATAAATAAGACCCTAGGGGTCACATTTTGGGGACGATTTTTTCTCATTCTTGTACTCTTTTTCTGTAGAGTAAACCCTAATTCTTAGATCGATTTGGTGATTTCTTCTATTCTGTTCATGTATTCCAAATCAAAGATCAAAAAAGAGTGAACTATTACTTATGTTATTTCTTTATAAGTTTACCATGTTATTTCTTAGTTGTCGTTGCTACAACTCAATGCTTGTTCCCTACTGGAGCATGAACCTTTACCCAAGCCTTTCCGCAAGTCGAATGAAGCACCCCTTCTTACAAGCTTAGACCCTTCCTACAAGCTTAGACCCTTCTTACAAGCTTGGACCCTTCCTACAAGCTTAGACCCTTCATCAAGCTTAGTGCAGAACCCCTTCCTACCATCTGTTAAGTCCTTTATCAAGGGTTGTGTTTAGGAGTCCATCTTCCCAAGGTAATTGTTGGTTCTTGAATCGCTTAAGCGTGATGCTCACCCCACCGAGGGAAGAGTAACTATTCTTTTGGATTCTAGACCTTGATACCTAGGAAACAGTGAACTAACTCAAACTTTTGAAGGCAAAACAACCTATTTTTCCATGGTCCACTTCCATAGACCTATCTCTGGTGTTGATGAAAAATATCCTTAACACTTTCCGCACGCAATGTAGCTAGGACTCAAACTTCAATGGCTGCTATGTGCTGAGGCTTTCATGAGTGTCCGTCAGGAACTTCATGAGGATGCATCAAGACGCCATAAATATCCGAAACTCAACGAGGACTGGTCATTTAAGGAATACGTTACTGCAAGACGGGAGATTGATGGCGACGAAGGCGAGGATCCTGACTCAGCTTCGATCCCTGTCCTTAAATTGTACCGACAACTCTACTAGACCTAATGAATGGTTGAAACCACCATTGAATTCATGAATGGTAGCTTTACATGGCTTCAAATCTCCGGTCTCAAGCTTCATTTGACCGTAGATCGATTTGAAGATAATGTTGACATAACTCCCTAAATCACCGAGGACTTTATTGACATAGGCAAGACCTATGTAGGTTGAGATGATTAGTGGATCTGTGGTGGTAATGTTGATCCCATGGCGTCCATCTTTCGAAATATTATGTCATCCCTTATAGTATTCTACAGCTTCACTGGGACAGATTCGTCCGCGGCAATGGAACGTGCTTCCTGGTTGGCATGCTTAATTGACTTGGCGCATCCTTGCATACACCGGAAGCTTTCATTTTCGGGGCGAGGTCCATTACAAATAGCATTAATCATGATACCCCTTTGAGGAGGTCGAGGATTGGATGACCCAAGTGGCGCTTGGATCTAAGGAGGAGCGGGCGTTGAAGGGATCACGATTGCTTGTTTCGAAGTAGGATTTTGGACGTATTGCTCGAGTTGTTTCTCATGAATGAGTTTATCGATTGCATCCCAGAGGTGTAGGCAATAATTTATGTTATGGCTAAACATGTCGTGGAATCTGCAACATTTGTCAGAGTTCTTCTCTCGGTCGGGTGATTCTCATGATTTCGGCTTTTTGTGCTACATGGTGTGACAGAACTCTAAATAGATTATCTTCAACTCAAAGTTGAGTGGAGTTAGACCTAATAACTAGGGGAGAGGTCGCCCTTCTTAGAATACTCATTCATATTGTTGTGACTCCCTGGTTTACTGTTGTTCGGCTTGGGATTGCAATGCGCGATCCCTTTGCCCTTTTAGAAGCTTTCTCCGACTTGCTTAGCTTTGATGCTATCTTGCGCGGAAGCTTGGTGCAAGTTGTTGGGGTGGTCAGCTCGAGCAGCCATGTTCCTGCGTGCTTCTTCCTTGCATAGGAACTAATTTGCCTTCTCATAAAAATCTCTTGTGACATCGGTTATTTTCTATCGATCCAAGCCCCGAACTCGGGATTAGGAAGTACGGTCTTGGCAAGCTGAACAAGAATAATGTCAGGCTTAGGGTCTTTGAATTCGGACGAGGAATTGTTGAAGCATTTGAGGTAGCTCTTAAGTGTTTCCTCGGTGCCTTAGTAGATGTTTGAGAGGGAGAGAGTGCCCTTTGGCCTGGTGAGATGCATTCGGCACTACTTCACCAATTCGATAGCACGCTAATCGAAAGTTGCAATGGTCTTGGCCAGAGTTGAGAGAACTAAGGCAGGGCTATGCCTTCGAGAAAGACGAGAAATCACTTACACTTTACTGCGACAGTGGTGCGGCTTGAGTTCATGTGCCACTCATAGCAGTTCAAGAAGTTTTGAGGATCAATGTTCCCTGAGTAAGTCGTCAGTTGTGGCATATTGAAGCATCTTGGCCATTCGACGTTGAGGATGACTGAAGTAAAGGGGTTACATCTTGTACTGGTTTCCTAGGAATCTTTGATGTTCCCCCACGTTTCTCTTATGATCCTATGGATCATGTAAGTGAGAACCCCAGGCTGGACCTCCGTTGGATTCTAGCGGTCGTGGTCCACCTCAGAAGTTTGCGGCCTTACGTGCCTTCACAGCTGAACATCAACATCATACTCAGGTAGTCATCAACCTCAGTTCTTTGATTTTGAGGAGGTTCTTTGAGGGGGAACTTGAGCCTGTTTCACAACTGGCTAAGTTAGCACCAAGTTCTAAATAGTAGCACCGTTGTCATTGATTCTTCGTCTTTAGCAATGGTTATTGTGGTAGGTATCAGAAGAAGAGCTTTGCTAAATGTACTGAGTGGGCGAAGCAGTCCTACTAGCTTGAAGGTGCGCGAAACCCCTATGGGTGCTCTGGTGCAGCCTTTGTATCAAGTCAAAGTTTTGCTTAATCTGATCATTAAGCTATTGCTGAGTTTCTTCCAACTTTTTGGACATTTTAAAAAATTGCACTTGAGTGAACTGAGCTTTCGGGTTGGAGTAAGTCACCATTTTCATGGCGATCGGACCTTCCGAAGTTCGTCATTGTGGAGAGGCTTCCAGTTAGATGGTCGATGGGCTGGCAAGTGGAGCTTTTCCTTTCTTCACCATTTTTAGAAAATTTGGACAGTAAGTCTAAAAAGACTTAAGTAGCGCTTCTAAGTTTCAAATGAAGATGGTGGGAAAGATGGAGTCTTAATTTCTCAACAAAATCACCAGAATTTTGATGCACAAAAGTTGGCACAACAACCAAAGAGATCCAAAATAATGAAACTATACATCTAGAGTGGAAAACATATGCAGGAAAGTAAATTAACATGGTATTTTATAGTGGTTCAATCCACAAGAACCTACGTCCACTTTGAAGGTTTTGCTCGTTTTATTCTCTTCTTGTCAAAGTACAATGATAGGGACAAAACTTACAATTGGTTATAAAGGTAATAGTGGAAAGTAAGTTCTTTTAAGTATAAGTAAGTTCTTTTAAGTACAAAAGTAGAGTCCAAGTCCTTCCCAAAATGCCTATTCAGTCCAAAGAGTCCAAGTCTTCAAAAAGGAGGTAAGTTTTTCCAAAGCTCAAGGTGGGTTATGGTGTCCATGAGTAATACCTCCTTACAAAAGTGTAAAATAAGAAAAATTATAGCCTTTTTCACATAGCAGGTTAGAGGGTATTTATAGGCAGAGAAGCAGGTATGAGTAGGTAGGGAGTTGCGTCCATGCCCACAACTTTCGTGCAGTGGGATTAGTACCAACCCCGGGGTTGGTACATATTTTGGGTGTTGGTTTTTGTTCTGCTTCGAATTCCTCTGCTCTACACTATTTCATCTTCGTATCCCAATACTTAGATTATTTTTCGCATCTTCTACTCTTTGTACCCCACTGCTTTGTTTGGTTTCATATCCCCTCGTCTTTAATACATTTATATTCGTGGGCACCGACCTGGGATTGTGGGATACGAAATGGTGGGATTTGGGGTACGAAATAGTGAGTGAGGTTGTACCGACCGCGGGAGTCATATTGTGGAGGTACGAAATTAGGTGTAGAGGTTTGGGATATGAAATGCACCGGAGTAGGATATACCGAACCTGAAGACTTAGCTGAATTTGAGCAGTTTCGACGAGTCGCGACGCCTATACTTGTAGGACTCCATCCGGGCCTCAATCCTGAGCGTCTTGGCGATAATTCTGGGTCGTTTAACCATGTGATGGGCCTGGATTGCTTCTTGTATCCAATCTAAAAGGCCAGATAACAATCTCCTTTGTCAATCATCTGCATCTAAATCTCAAAAAAAAAAAAAAAAAAAACAGGTTTACTCGTCGGCTTATTAGAGTCGAAATTAAATCATTGCTTATTTGATTTAATTTAATCATTCAGATTATTTTAAACAAATTATTAATTTTTTAAATGATATTTAAAACATGTGTTTAATCATTTGAAACATGCATTGTGACACCCCACGTCCGTTAATGTCACTCATTAAGAGAATGCATTAAATTCCGTGAAGCGTTATAGGTAAACAGAAACAGAAACATTACAAGACATATATAAAATAGCAGCAGAATTTTAAATTTTTATTAAGCAGAAAACATAACATCGTGGTTCAAAACATCATCCATATGAAAATACATAAACCCAGTACATCATCTTAAAATTTTTGTCTTGTACTTAAAACATCAGAGTACAGTAATAAAAGAAGCATAATCCCCATAACATAGCCATAGTAGGAGAGATAAGAACTCGAGCAATACATCTAAGCAGCTCCAAGCAGAATGAAAGCAGAATCCTGATCAATCTTGAGTATTCACACCCTGAGAATCTGGGGGGAAATAGAAGAGAAAGAAGAGGAAACAAAATGGGTCAGACATAAAGTCTAGCGAGTCCAGTTACTTCTATCATATAAATAAGTAAAAGTATCATGATAGGCATATAAAGTGGATAAGAGAGATAACATTATAAAAAGCAGGTATGACAAGGTAAACATGATAGAGTATATTACGCTTCTCTGATGATTTCTCTTCACCAATACTAGTATAACTAGAATGAGATGATCCCAACAACTATAAGATGGTAGACTTAGGCATACTTCTAGTGAGAGGGTTAACCCCATACAATCAACATGCAGCCCAACATACCGGAGTTTACCCCTAAGGATAATAACGGGCTCCTAAACATACCAGAGTCTAGATGTACCCTAATTACTACCCTAATCGATCGTCTCCCTACTCCGTAGATACCCTGTGCTAGCACCACAGTAGGATGTATCAATTCCTGAAGTGGCAACCCTTCGTTTTCAGGATGTGCACAACCATATCTTTAGGTGTCACGGCATCTAAACCTCCTCTGCCGGACCCATGCACGCACATGACCCGTCGGAATGCGCTACCTACACCGTCCCCATGTTTGGATCTGTTACAATCATCCCAATAAGCGTGCCCCAACTCCGACCTAATTCGGAGTACTCGTTTGAAACATATATATGGGTTACTGACTAGAACGGGTCCCACACACAAGATGATACAAGCTTCCCCCTACGCTTGCATCCCCACTAGGTTTTCCACAGGTTATGCCATACCAAAGTAAAAGATTGCGTAACCCTATGGGTTAAGTTTATGGGCCTATATATGAATATTACCCACCAACCCAAGATTTACTTAACCCTCCCATTGTTTCAAACAAGTTTACTTAACCCCTACTCAATTTAACATGTCCATACAATCCCTATGGATTCAACCAGGTTAAGTATGTCAATTCATTACCATATTCATTTATCGTTATAATGTGCTAGACCTCCCACATTAAGCCTACCACTTGTGGATATTGGATATGCAGGTCAGTTCCGGGCAGACTTCTTCCACAAGTCGGACTTAAACCTCGTGTCTCAGCACGTCACGTATTTATGCACTTAGACCCCTCACATTAGATTCACCACTTGTAGTCGCTAGATATGCCAGTCAGTTCTAGGTAGATGTAACAATCCGAAAAATCTGAGCTAGTTTAAAAATTTTATTTTGATTAATTTAAGCAGAAATTCAGTTAGAATTTAAAAATTCCATTTTTAAATAATATTAAAGCCTTGAAAATAGCAGTTTTGCAGACGACCTCAGAATTCGACGAAACCACTTTTGTTGGATCCGGGATGTCAATTTATTGCTAAATTGAATTGTCCAGAATTTTAGAAATCAATACGTGAGCGTGGCAGAAGAAATGTGTTTGGTCGATTTCAGTCAAATCGGATCGACCAGAAAAGGACCATTTTTCAAACGTTCTCAGAATTTGACGAAATAAGTTTTGTTGGGACCGTATCGTCCCAACATAGCTAGATAAATTTTTCAGGAATTTTTAGAAGCAGTATGTGGCCCCAGCAAATTAAAATGTACGTTCAAAATAGAATTTGAATGTTTTATACTTTAATTTTAAAAATAACTGACTGTAACAGTCGAATTGGCCAACGAAACATATCCCATTGTGTCCGGGATGGGGGTATTTAGCTAGGGATGACAATCGTTGGGTTTGAATTGGTGTTCGTTTGGATAACAAGATATTTTTAAATTTAAAATAAATTAAAATTTAATTAACATGGACCAATCCCCCCACATTCTCTCTCATTCCCTTTTGACCAGTCAAACCCACCCCTCTACTCCCGATTCACGACGGAAAAGGCTTCGATGTTTCCCTCCCATTTTCCGATCGCCATAGGCAACGCCCGACCCCGCCACCACCCAGAATCGAAAGCTCCCTCCTCCCTCTTTAAATCCATACCCGATTCGCCCCCTCTCTCCTCGCCATCGTCGAGATCTCCTCCTCCAAGTCCGATACTTCCCGCTGCCGCCACGCACGCTGGGCCCCACCGAACTGCCTCCAACCACGACGCGCCTGCAGCCCCCGCGACCCTTTTTCACATGGTACAAGTCGATTATCATATCGTGCAACCATTTGTTCGATAAATCAAAACCTAGTTTTGAGCAACGTTGAAGGTATACGACTGTGTATATTTTGAACTGATTTTGACTCTTTAAAGTGTTGCAAACTTTGAAAAATTATATCTTTATCGTGTATTGACGAAATTCGATGAAACAGGAAACATCGCGCTCTCTACATTCTAGAAGAGATCGCGGATTTTTCTGAGCTCGCCACTATTTTTAGCAAAGCAACGAACCAACGTGAGAACTTTAAATTCAAAACGTGAATGAAAGCGTGTTGTATAAGTTATATAAGCGGAGTATAAATTATATACGCATTGTATACCTCATGTACATGTGTTGTATAAGTTGTATGAGCGATGTATAAATTATACAAGCGTTGTTTGAAACATATATGCAGTGAAAAGTGTTGAAATGAAAGTGAAATATATTATATATATATATATATACATATATATATATATATATACGCCCCTCGTCCACAAACCATGGACGATATTTATTGGTTGTGATTGGTGTGAAAAATTGGTTGATAACGAATGGTTGACTAGATTTGTTTGTGGTTGTGAATGATTGATTGTGGTTGAAAATAAAACGGGAATTGATTGTGGAAAAATTCCTTATGACCTGAAAGATGGTCGGAATATTTAGGTCCTTAGAATATGGCCCTTAGGGAAAGCAATGATGCTTAAGGTAGCGCGAGGAGTCGTACTTCGCTACGGTGCCGGTATTAAACCCCTACCGTTATGCTGCCGAAATTTTCAATAATATTCATGTGTTAGAATTATTTTCAGGTGTTGAAACCATATTCATTTGTTGAAACTTTATTCTCATGTGTTGAAACCGTATTCATTTGTTGAAACCATATTCATGTGTTGAAAAATAAATTCTTGTGTAGAGTGCGTTCGTGTGTTGAATAGAAATTCATGTGTGGAATGACATTCGGGTTTAAATAAATTCTTTGAAAAATAAAAATCACATTTTTATTACATACATGAACTAGATAAAATATTCGTGTTTCCAATAAATTGTTTTAACAATAAAAATCACATTTTTATATATGAATTATAGAGAACATTCATGTGTTGAATAAAGGACTTGAACGATAAAAATCATATTTTTATCGTATAAGTGAAGTTGAAACATTCATTTGTTGAATATATGAAGTGAACAATAAAAAATTACATTTTTATTGAGAATATGAAGTGTCAAAAACATTTATGTGTTGAGTAAATATTCTTGAAGATAAAAATATCATTTTTATCATGTATGTGACTTGCTAAAAATATACAAGTGTTGAAATAAATATTTGTTTGGTATGAACATGATTTTTAACATGTATAGGAACCAAATAAAATAGAAATGTGTTGAAATATATTTTTACTTCGCTAAAAATATCATTTTTATATGAAGTGTGAAGTGTCAAAATGACCACTTGTTCGAATAGATATGCATGAGTTGAAATTATTCATTAAGTAGCTAAGAGTATGATTTTTACTTATGTATGCAACATTGGAACGAATGGTAAGATTAAAAAAACCGAGTCGAATATAAAATTGAATTAAAAATTGATAAGTGATTAGAGTTGCACACATGTACATGCATATTTATTTGAACAGGTTATAGCAAAGAGGCTAGAGAAGAGGAATAAATTGTATGCCCGACAAATAGGTACACATTTACCGTTTTGCTTGGGTGATGATTTTATGAACCGATTGGCTAGACGCTTGGCTTTTTCTTTTTCTTTTTGAGATGAGACGCCTGTGTGGCTGTTTGGGGATTTTCCCGACCCTTCCTGTACAAAGGAGGTTATGGCGAAATTTTCCAAAATTTAAAGGCGTTAGTGAAATTTTAGAAGTGAAAACGATATAGAAATCGTCGAATGAATTATATATATATATATATATATATATATATATATATAAATTAAAATTAAAAGGAATTAAGGCCGTGCAGTTCAAGTTTTGAAATCGTACTTTTAAACGATTATACCGAAAGATCCGACCATCGGATTTTGACGAAACTAGAAACGTTGGGTTCGCTTTTGAGAGATCTTTCCAATGATATAAACTTTGTTAAGATCCAACGGTTAGATTTTTAGATATGTGTAAAACAAATTTAGAGAAAAACAGCGCCAGTGGCACGACGCGACCTGAAACGTCATTTAATTAAATTAGGCCATTTTTAATTAAATAAAAATGGCGAAAAATCATTATAAAATATTATAAGCGATATGAAATGAAAATAAACCAATTTAACTTGGTTTGCTTGATATTTGATGGTTAAATGTATTTGATATGAAAATTATACTAAATAACTGAAATGTGAATGTCGAATAATTTAACCATGAAAAGAATCGATTTGAATTTTAAATATACGTGAATTATTTGAAAGGGCCGAGTTAATTCTCACTTCAAATATTTGATCGACGATTCGAAATCGAAGATGTGAAGACGGTTCAAAACCGACGATTTTCATATCGGATGGATGGGCGCTACTGAGGTTCCTGATTGGAGTAGCTACCTTGAAGGGACTGAAGTAGTGGCCGTTTAGACTTGTGTGTTGATTGGACGGATATGCGAGGAATATGGTGCCTTCGGTTTCGTTCAGACCCAGAACGGACGTGTAAATGGACTGTGTGTCTGACATTGGATTTTATTCTGTGCTGATTGATCTTCATTAAATATATATTTGTTTGGCGGCGGAGAATTTATTCTCTTGCTTAACGCCCTTCTCTGAGACGTACGAGCTCAGAGGTTATATATCGATGGAAATCAGTCGCATGGAGTGAACTGCCTGTGTGGCACGCCTAAGTGGCAAATGATCAAGGCTTCTGTTGCAAAGAAAAGTCTTGTGGTTGATGATCAAAGCCGGCCTACGTGGCCAAGATTTGTGTATAACGTGGATTCGCGAGCCTCACACCCTGGTATGAGTCAAAACGGGATAAGGACCCAAGGAGTGCACGATGTTTCTTTCTAACTATCGGTGGTGTCAGTGCTTAAACTGGCTGACATTTATATACTTTTCACTTGTGTGGTTGTTGGAATGAGGCGCCTCGATTTTAAGTCTGTTAGGACCGGGAAACGTATGTTCAGAAATTGCCAATCCTCAAAAGTAAGAGAGGACCGGCCTTGGAGGTTCCAAAGGATCATAGTGGGGTCCTGAGACATTTGCTAGAGTGCCTCGAATCGGAGAGGATCTTGCCCCTTGCCTCGACTCATGATGGAATCCAATTTTCAATACGTGACGTTACTGATTTGATTTGTAACATATATACGGCGACATAGTATATGGTAGCTATGCCGCCTAGGATTGATATTTATGATTGAATTTGCCTTTGAAACATATATGCACTAGTAGTAATATAAAGTGATTTTGCTTTACACGTATTAAGCACATTTTGGCCAATATAAGGTAAAACTCTATCCTCTGGTTTGCGTTGCATTGTGTGATTGGACTTGAGTCTTATATCGGCTTCATTCTTTTTAAAAGCATTGCGTTATTTAAAGAATTTACTTTGTTTTAGTGTAGTGGCAATCACTGGAGTAAACCCGTTCCGCGAAAGTGGCGTGGTCCTATGATTTGCCTTATTGTTGTTGTTTAAGTAGTTAAGTAGATTTCTCATACCAGTCCCACGACTGACTCGTTGTTTGTTTCACTTTGCAAACTTAGGTGCCCTTATTTTCACATGGGCAGCCTAGTTGAATGATGATAGGATATTTTGGCTTAGCACTGCAGCATGGAGTGCGTTTTTGGCTTGATGGCGAGGATTAGATTTACTTGTATTTTGGCTATTGACTTTCCGCCATTCTCATCTTATGTATATGATTCCGCCTCTGGCGATGTAGACTGCTTTACTTTCAGCATATATTACCTTATGTATATGTACCGCCTCTGGCGATGTAGACTGATACCTTTGTTATGTTCTGTTGTATGTATATATTCCGCCTATGGCGTTGTTGACTGATCATTTCCTTTTTATGCACTAAGTTATATCCTACACTGTGCTACTCTTATGTTGTTACATGTTATGATTCCGCTGTCATATTTATGTAAATTACCCTATTTTATGTTCATGCTATTATCTGTACTCTGCCAATGATGATTATTGTGTTATATTCCTATGATTATCCTTAACACCATCCATATGGGTTTTGGGATCGTCACAGTTGGTATTAGAGCTTTGGTTAAGCTTAGCTCAGGAATATAACATATTAACGAACTTGTCAGAGATAGAACCAGTAGAGTTCTAGGACGAATAACTCATTATAGATAGGATCAGTAAGGTCCTAGAATGAGTATAGCAGAATCAGAATAACTCGTTAGAGATGGGGTTAGAAATGCCCCAGAACGAGTTGAGAGTTATATATTTATAAATAACGTATTTGTGATTATATATAATATATATAGCTTGGTTCTAGAAATATGATTTTTGAATATATAAAAGATTTATATTTGAAAAGTTAATCAACTAATTGATTGCTGGTTGTGTTGTTTGCTTATTAGTTTAACTAATAAAATTATAGAAACCCATATGTAAATGAGAGATAAATTTAGCCAGAGTGAAAGTTGAGTTGAATAGTAAAACAACTTTCATCTTCGTTCCTTTTCGGGGACGAAAAGTTTTAAGTGGGGGAGATTGTAACAACCCGGAAAATCTGAGCCAGTTTAAAATTTTCATTTTGATTAATTTAAGCAGAAATTCAGTCAGAATTTAAAAATTCCATTTTTAAATAATATTAAAGCCTTGAAAATAGTAGTTTGCAGACAACCTCATAATTCGACAAAACCAATTTTGTTGGATCCAGGATGTCAATTTATTGCTAAGTTGAATTTTCCAGAATTTTAGAAATCAATATGTGAGCGTGGAAGAAGAAAATGTGTTCGGTCGATTTCAGTCAAATCGGGTCGACCAGAAAAGGACCATTTTCCAACGGTCTCAGAATTCGACGAAGTCAGTTTTGTTGGGACCGTATCGTCCCAACATAGCTAAATAAATTTTTCGGGAATTTTTAGAAGCAGTATGAGGCCCCAGCAAATTAAAATGTACGTTCAAAATAGAATTTGAATGTTTTATACTTTAATTTAAACTAACTGACAGTAACAGTCGAATTGACCAACGAAACATATCCCATTGTGTCCGGGATGGGGGTATTTAGCTAGGGGCGATAGTCGTTGGGTTTGAATTGGTGTTCGTTTGGATAAGAAGATATTTTTGAATTTAAAATAAATTAAAATTTAAATAACATGGACCAATCCCCCCACATTCTCTCTCATTCCCTTTTGACCAGTCAAACCCGCCCCTCTACTCCCGATTCACGACGGAAAAGGCTTCGCCGCTTCCCTCCCATTTTCCGATCGCCACAGGCAACGCCCGACCCCGCCACCACCCAGAATCGAAGCTCCCTCCTCCCTCTTTAAATCCATACCCGATTCGCCCCCTCTCTCCTCGCCATCGTCGAGATCTCCTCCTCCAAAGTCCGATACTTCCCGCTGGCGCCACGCACGCTGGGCCCCACCGAACTGCCTCCATCCACCACGCGCCTGTAGCCCCCTCGACCCTCCTTCACATGGTACAAGCCGATTATCCTATCGTGTAACCATTTGTTCGATAAATCAAAACCTAGTTTTGAGCAACGTTGAAAGTATACGGCTGTGTATATTTTGAACTGATTTTGATGCTTTAAAGTGTTGCAAACTTTGAAAAATCATATCTTTCTCGTTTATTGACGAAATTCGATGAAACGGGAAACATCGTGATCGCAAGGAGGCTCTCTATATTCTAGAAGAGATCGCGGATTTTTCTGAGCTCGCCACTATTTTTAGCAAAGCAACAAACCAACGTGAGAACTCTAAATTCAAAACGTGAATGAAAGCGTGTTGTATAAGTTATATAAGCGGAGTATAAATTATATACGCATTGTATACCTCATGTACATGTGTTGTATAAGTTGTATGAGCGATGTATAAATTATACAAGCGTTGTTTGAAACATATATGCAGTGAAAAGTGTTGAAATGAAAGTGAAATATTATATATATATGCCCCTCGTCCACAAACCATGGACGATATTTATTGGTTGTGATTGGTGTGAAAAATTGTTTGATAACGAATGGTTGACTAGATTTGTTTGTGGTTGTGAATGATTGATTGTGGTTGAAAATAAAATGGGAATTGATTGTGGAAAAATTCCTTATGACCTGAAAGATGGTCGGAATATTTAGGTCCTTAGAATACGCCCCTTAGGGAAAGCAGCGATGCTTAAGGTAGCTCAAGGAGCCGTACTTCGCTACGGTGCCGGTTTTAAACCCCTACCGTTATGCTGCCGAAATATTCAATAATATTCATGTGTTAGAATTATTTTCAGGTGTTGAAACCATATTCATTTGTTGAAACTTTATTCTCATGTGTTAAAACCGTATTCATTTGTTGAAACCATATTCATGTGTTAGGAAAATATATTCATGTGTTGAAAAATAAATTCTTGTGTAGAGTGCATTCGTGTGTTGAATAGAAATTCATCCGTTGAATAGAAATTCATGTGTGGAATGACATTCGTTTTTAAATAAATTTTTTGAAAAATAAAAATCACATTTTTATTACATACATGAACTAGATAAAATATTCGTGTTTCCAATAAATTGTTTTAACAATAAAAATCACATTTTTATTATATATATGAATTATAGAGAACATTCATGTGTTGAATAAAGGATTAGAACGATAAAAATCATATTTTTATCATATAAGTGAAGTTGAAACATTCATTTGTTGAATATATGAAGTGAACAATAAAAAATTACATTTTTATTGAGAATATGAAGTGTCAAAAACATTTATGTGTTGAATAAATATTTTTGAAGATAAAAATATCATTCTTATCATGTATGTGACTTGCTAAAAATATACAAGTGTTGAAATAAATATTAGTTTGGTATGAACATGATTTTTAACATGTATATGAACCAAATAAAATAGAAATGTGTTGAAATATATTTTTACTTCGCTAAAAATATCATTTTTATATGAAGTGTGAAGTGTCAAAATGACCACTTGTTCGAATAGATATGCATGAGTTGAAATTATTCATTAAGTAGCTAAGAATATGATTTTTACTTATGTATGCAACATTGGAACGAATGGTAAGATTAAAAAAACCGAGTCGAATATAAAATTGAATTAAAAATTGATAAGTGATTAGAGTTGCACATATGTACATGCATATTAATTTGAACAGGTTATAGCAAAGAGGCTAGAGAAGAGGAATAAAATTGTATGCCCGACAAATAGGTACACATTTACCGTTTTGCTTGGGTGATGATTTTATGAACCGATTGGCTAGCCGCTTGGCTTTTTCTTTTTCTTTTTGAGATGAGACGCCTGTGTGGCTGTTTGGGGATTTTCCCGACCCTTCCCGTACAAAGGAGGTTATGGCGAAATTTTCCAAAATTTAAAGGCGTTAGTGAAATTTTAGAAGTGAAAACGATATAGAAATCGTCGAATGAATTATATTTATATATATATATATAAAAATTAAAATTAAAAGGAATTAAGGCCGTGCAGTTCACGTTTTGAAATCGTACTTTTAAACGATTATACCGAAAGATCCGACCATCGGATTTTGACGAAACTAGAAACGTTGGGTTCGCTTTTGAGAGATCTTTCCAACGATATAAACTTTGTTAAGATCCAACGGTTAGATTTTTAGATATGTGTAAAACAAATTTAGAGAAAAACAGCGCCAGTGGCACGACGCGACCTGAAACGTCGTTTAATTAAATTAAGCCATTTTTAATTAAATAAAAATGGCGAAAAATCGTTAAAAAATATTATAAGCGATATGAAGCGAAAATAAACCAATTTTACTTGGTTTGCTTGATATTTAATGGTTGAATGTGTTTGATATGAAAATTATACTAAATAACTGAAATGTAAATGTCGAATAATTTAACCATGAAAAGAATCGATTTGAATTTTAAATATACGTGAATTATTTGAAAGGGCCGAGTTAATTCTCACTTCAAATAATTGATCGACGATTCAAAATCGAAGATGTGAAGACGGTTCAAGACCGACGATTTTCATATCGGATGGATGGGCGCTACTGAGGTTCCTGATTGGAGTAGCTACCTTGAAGGGACTGAAGTAGTGGTCGTTTAGACTTGTGTGTTGATTGGACGGATATGCGAGGAATATGGTGCCTTCGGTTTCGTTCAGACCCAGAACGGACGTGTAAATGGACTGTGTGTCTGACATTGGATTTTATTCTGTGCTGATTGATCTTTGTTAAATATATATCTATTTGGCGGCGGAGAATTTATTCTCTTGCTTAACGCTCTTCTCTGAGATGTACGAGCTCAGAGGTTATATATCGATGGAAATCAGTCGCATGGAGTGAACTACCTGTGTGGCACACCTAAGTGGAAAATGATCAAGGCTTCTGTTGCAAAGCAAAGTCTTGTGGTTGATGATCAAAGCCGCCCTACGTGGCCAAGCTTTGTGTATAATGTGGATTCGCGAGCCTCACACCCCGGTATGAGTCAAAAACGGGATAAGGACCCAAGGAGTGCACGACGTTTCTTTCTAGCTATGGTGGTGTCAGTGCTTAAACTGGCTGACATTTATATACTTTTCACTTGTGTGGTTGTTGGAATGAGGCGCCTCGATTTTAGGTCTGTTAGGACCGGGAAACGTGTGTTCAGGAATTGCCAATCCTCAAAAATAAGAGAGGACCGGCGTTGGAGGTTCCAAAGGATCATAGTGGGGTCCTGAGACTTTTGCTAGAGTGTCTCGAATCGGAGAGGATCTTGCCCCTTGCCTCGACTCATGATGGAATCCAATTTCCAATACGTGACATTGCTGATTTGATTTGTAACATATATATGGCGACATAGTATATGGTAGCTATGCCGCCTAGGATTGATATTTATGATTGAATTTGCCTTTGAAACATATATGCACTAGTAATAATATCAAGTGATTTTGCTTTACACGTATTAAGCATATTTTGGCCAATATAAGGTAAAACTCTATCCTCCGGTTTGCGTTGCATTGTGTGATGGGACTTGAGTCTTATATCGGCCTCATTCTTTTTAAAAGCATTGCGTTATTTAAAGAATATACTTTGTTTTATTGTAGTGGCAATCACTGGAGTAAACTCGTTCCATGAAAGTAGCGTGGTCCTATGATTTGCCTTATTGTTGTTGTTTAAGTAGTTAAGTAGATTTCTCATACCAGTCCCACGACTGACTCGTTGTTTGTTTCACATTGCAAACTCGGGTGCCCTTATTTACACACGGGCAACCTAGTTGATAGATGACAGGATATTTTGGCTTAGCACTGCAGCTTGGAGTGCGTTTTTGTCTTGATGGCGAGGATTAGATTTACTTGTATTTTGGCTATTGACTTTTTGCCATTCTCATCTTATGTATATGATTCCGCCTCTGGCGATGTAGACTGCTTTACTTTCAGCATGTATTACCTTATGTATATGTACCGCCTCTGGCGATGTAGACTGATACCTCTGTTATGTTCTACGGTATGTATATATTCCGCCTATGGCAATATTGACTGATCATTTCCTTTTTATGCACTAAGTTATATCCTACACTGTGCTACTCTGATGTTGTTACATGTTATGATTCCGCTGTCATATTTATGTAAATTACCCTATTTTATGTTCATGTTATTATATGTACTCTGCTAATGATGATTATTGTGTTATATTCCTATGATTATCCTTAACACCATCCGTACAGGTTTTTGGATCGTCACAGTAGACTTCCACCGCAAGTGTAATCTAACCTCGTGTCTAAGCGCGGTTACAGTTTCTAATTTCTGTAATTCTAGGCATTTTCATTGTTAACCAATTATTCATATGTCATTATAGGTTTTCATGCCCCTTTCCCAAGTTATGTTCATAATGAACCATATGCCCCAAACTAAGGTCTTTAATCACAATTTGATTTATTCCCCAAATTCATATTCATATATTTCATTCAAGTATGCCCAAATTTCCAATTACAGGTTATGCCCCAATTTTACCCTTTTCCCCTCGTTCCCAATTTAACGCATTCGCATATTTCAGCAGCATGCTTAGGCTCGAAGGTAGCCTGGCTATAAAAATAAAAGGGAAAAGATGAAGGGAAGTGGACAGAAATGATCATACTAACAAGATTGACATATAATGGCAGAAATAGGCATAAACATATAGTGGCATAATGACGTGATAAGCATATTGGAACAGATTTGATGAACATGTGACAATAGAATTGATTCTAATATAGTAGGGACATCATAAACAGACATGATAAGATCCAAACAATGAATTAGATAACCAACTAACAACATATCTGATTCAGCCATAAACATAATAGGAACATGCATGTTGTGATCTAAATTACGAATTAGATCTACAAACAATGGCAGATCTGACATGACAAATAGGTATAGGCTTAGATCTAGTTCATAGTCATGTCAGAATAACTTAGATACACAGGTTATGGCAGATCTAATATGATCCAAATAGTCATAGGCTTAGATCTAAGTTATAGTCATGTCAAGATTAACTTTTAAATTTAGATCTAAAAGTAATGTAAACTCACTGTGATTGGATCTAGAAAAATAGAAGAAAGATTGCAGATATCGAATCACGGATCTCTAAACTTGATTGCTGAAGAAGAAAAAGGCTTGATTTAATCTGGGGAGAGGCAGCATCTAATTCTCCATTATTTTTGGTGTAGAAAAACATGAGAAATCGGATAATATATATGGCCGTCTAGAATCCCTAATCTTCCCAGATCTGCCGTAGGGGTGTCAACACCCCTTATGGGGTCGACCCATGGGTCGACAACCCCTTTATGGGGTCGACCCAGAGGTCAACACCTCCTTGATGGGGTTGACACCCCTGGGCGAGAATTTTCTCGCTCCCCTTTTCCGCTCAAATTTGAACTGTTTTGAATTCTGGATTAAATAAATATATATATATATATTTATATATTCTTCTTATGCGTATACAAACTTCAAACCTTAATAACTTCTTCATACATTGCCCATTTTACGCAAACCAAGTGTCTATTTTGACCAGAATTTCGAGACGAACGCAATGACATAGTCCGTTTCTCTTAACTCTGAATATTTAATTAATTATTCTTTAATTTATCATCTTTTAGTGTTGTTAAAATACGGGGTGTTACATTCTCCCCTACTCAAAGGATTTCGTTCCCGATATCTCCGAGTTAAGTGGAATGTATATCCTACCATCCATCATCCACCAATCATAGGCACCCATTGTCCTTAAAAGATTTCTAATGCTTATATGAACGTATGCAAAGGTGTGTGTATATGTCCCATTATTAATGCGAAGATCAGGGGGTCTACTGGTTCAGTCGACCTCTTTAATGCAATGTATGTTAGTGCCATGAATCCAACATGTATGTAAATGATCCTTTTATAACATGTAAGTTTTATATGCGTGCACATCCATCCATCCAAATGCAACACCCATAAGATGATACATCCATTTCCATCCATAAAAAGAAGAAAAATGCACACACATCCATATGCAGTATGAGAGTGATTGAGCCAATCTACTGCCTAATGTGTGTGTATATGCATGGGTTTCCTACCTAAAGTTCGAAGATTCGGTCAATAGGATATACTTAAATGATAGAATAAAAGTTTTGGAAAGGGAGTTAAGAACATACCCTCGAAAAGAAAAGGGTACAAAGCGCATATCTTGTCTTCGGTCTCCCAAGTTGCATCCTTTGGGTTATCTTTCCACTGAACTTTCATCAACTTGACTTCTCGGTTGCGTAGCTTCTTAACTTCTGATCCAAGAATACGGGTAGGAACTCGTCTAACAGTGCTTCCCGTTCCACTTCTACCTCTTCAAGAATACTCGGCTCAACTACTTCTGCGGTATCATGCAAACACTTCTATAAATGCGAAACGTGGAAAACATCATGAACACCGGATAGTCTCTCAGGTAGATTTACACTATAGGCCACCTGGTCAATCCTTTATGTTATGGGAAATGGCCCTACAAATCTTGATGCCAATTTCCCTACAGATCCATAGTGAACCACATTCCTTAAAGGTCATACTTTAATGAAAACCATGTCTCCCACCTCAAATTCAATGTCAGTCCTTCTCTTGTCTACGTAGGACTTCTGCCTATCCTGAGCTGTCTTCATTCGTCGTATAATAAGATCAACCTTTTTGGAAGTTTATCTAACCATATCTGGTCTAAGTAATAGTTTTCTGTAGACTCCCACCAACAAGTTGGTGATCTACAGGGTCGTCCGTACAATGCTTCGAAGGGTGTCATGCCAATACTAGCTTGATAACTGTTGTTGTAGGCAAACTCCACTAAATGAAGGTGCTCTTCCCAAGTCCCTCAAAAGTCTAGGATACATAGCCTTAAAAGATCCTCAAGAACTCTATTCACCCTTTCCGTCTGTCCATCGATCTGAGGGTGATAAGCGGTGCTCAAATACAACTGTGTACCTAATGCTTCTTGCAAGCTTCTCCAAAATGCACTGGTGAAAATGGGGTCACGATCACTAACGATACGTGAAGGTATTCCATGAAGATGGCCTATCTCACGAATGTAAAATGCCGCTAACCATGCTGCCATCCTCTTACTCTTAACTGGAATGAAATGAGCGCTCTTAGTAAGTCTGTCTACTTCAACCCAAATACTGGTGTTACCTTTCTTTGATCTAGGCAAACCATCTATGAAATCCATAGATACGCTCTCCCACTTCCACCGTCGAACCTCCAAAGGATGAATTAAACCACCGGGCTTGTTTTGCTCAGCTTTGACTTGCTGGCAAATCAAACATTGAGAAACAAACTCCGCCACATCTTTCTTCATCCCAGCCCAAAAGAAAACCCTCTTCATATATCTATACATCTTATCACCGCCAGGATGAATAGTCATCTTAGAATGATGGTCTTCCTCTAGGACTATCTTCAAAAAACTCCCTATTTGGGGAACACAAAGCCTTCCATCTCGTCGCAACCACCCTTTATCGTCTATGGAATATCTACTTCGGTGACTAGAAGTCTCCGCTTTACTAAGCCTATCCAAGATGTCTGAAATTTGTGGATCCTCTCACTGCGAAGCTCCTATCTGATTCATAAGAGTAGGTTGCACCTCCAGTGATGCAAATCAGCCAGGAAAAAACTCGGTGGAGGGTCTAAAGTCAAAAGTCGATATAAACTCCAAATTTTTCCTCTCCACAAACAAAGGACTTAAGGTCATCCTCTGCCTACTAATGCGTCTTCCATCACATTATCCTTGTCAGGGGTATAAGAAATCTCAAAGTCATAAGATGTTAGGAACTCCATCCACCTTTGTTGCCTTAAATTAAGATCCTTCTACGAGAACAAATACTTGAGAGATTTAAGATCGGTGTACAACTCGAACTTCTCTCCAAGCAAATAATGATGCCACATCTTAAGCACGAATACTATGGCAGCTAGCTCTAAGTCAAGGGTGGGTAGTTCTTCTCATGAACTCTTAGTTGTCTACCTCTATAACATACTACCCTTCCCTCTTGCATCAGACCCGCACCAAGCCTTGTACCACATGCATCAACGTATACTGTAAACACTTTGTTTCCATCGGGCATGGTCAAGACTGGGGCTATTGTCAGAGCCTTCTTTAATCGCTGGAAAGCAACATCACAATTTATATCCCATGAAAACGTCAGATTCTTCTTTGTCAGCCTGGTGAGTGGGGCTGATATCTTTGCGAAGTCCTTAGTCAACTTCCTATAATAGCCTGCCAATCCAAGAAAGCTTCTCATCTCCGTTGCATTCTTGGGATTTGCCAATCTTGAACTGCAACTACCTTTGCAGGATCTATTGCTATCCCTTCTTTAGGGACTACATACCCTAGAAATCTCACCTTTTTTCTCCAAAAGTGGAATTTGTAGAATTTCGCCTTGAGCTGATGCGCACAGAAAGTTTTCAAAACCTCCTTTATATGTAAGGCATGCTCTTCCTCGCTCTTCGAGAAAATTAAGATGTCATCAACAAAGACCATGACAAATTTATTTAGAAACTCCTGAAACACCCTACTCATCAGATCAACAAAATAGGCGAATGCATTCGTCAACCCAAAAGGCATAATGAGCTATTCAAAGAAACCATCTGGATTCCTAAAAGTTGTCTTGTCTATATTGTCCTCGACAACCCTCAACTGATGAAACCCCGTGGCCAAGTCTAACTGAGATAATACTGATGCACCAACAAGCTGGTCAAACAGATCATCTATCCTCGGGAGTGACTGCCTGTTCTTCTTTGTGATTTTGTTCAACTCTCTATAGTCTACACATAAGCAAAGCAAACCATCTGCCTTAGTTGCGAATACCACCGGAGCACCCCATTCAGATATGCTTTGCCTAATAAACCCTTTCTCAAGTAGCTCCGCTACTTTCTTGCTAAGCTCCCTTCTTTCCCTTAAATCCATATGGCGCACAGGCAATGCAAATGGCTTTGCATTGTCCACCAGGTATATACGAAAATCGATCTCGCGCCTCGGAGGTAAGCCCCGAACCTCCTCAAAAACATCAGGATACTCACAGACTACTGGTACAGATCACAAATCATCAATAGATGCATCAAGTGACTCTAGGAAACTAAGCATGACAGACCCCCTAGGGTCATAAGAAATCTCGAGGGTCCTCCCATGGCAAGTCAAAAGTCTAACGACCCTCTTCTCACAATCCAGAATGGCACCATACATGGCTAGCCAATCCATCCCTAGAATCAAACCATAGCCCATAAAATCGAGCACATATGCATCGCACTCAAACTCGACACCTAACACAGATATTCTCAAACCCCAACATATCATGGGCAAATGAGCCTTACCACCAATGGGGGTTGAGACAACAATGGGATCAACTACCATACTAGTACTAAGGTGTAGAGACTCAACCATAGAATCGGATATAAATGAATGCGAAGTGCAAGAATAAAAAAGAGTTCTAATAGGATGATTGGAAAGAGAAATCAAACCTTCCACGGAAACTTTCCTACCTCTATCTGGAGCACTGGTAACGAGAGCATGCACCTGCCCTCCAGAAGCTCCTACCCTTTGACCTTGTTCTTGCTTCTTCGGGCACTCCTTAGAAAAGTGTCAGACCTCTCTACAACTGAAGCAAGCATTCTTCCTTCTTTTGCAGTCCTTGATCAAATGACCCTCGCGCCCACAATTATGGCACTTCCTCTTATCCTTAACCTTGTCATTATTTCCTCCCTTCTTTTGCTGTTGTTGTTGTCCTTTCTTGGGCCATACTTTCTTGTTTTGTGTTTCCTCAACCTTAACTTCCTTCTTTTCTGCTTTATCTTCCTCATGCATCAAGGGCATATCAACGAGCCTTTCAAAAGTTGCTCCCATCGTGATATGAGACATGGCTAACACATAAAGGGGTTCATTCAATCCTCAAGCAAACCGCAAAGCTTTCTTATGCGGAGTATCTACCAGCTCCAATCCAAACCTCGCTAGTTGGTTGAACTTGTTAACATACTCTTTGACAGTCATGTCTCCTTGCTTGATTGCTAGAAACCTTTCCATTTGCATGCTTTTCTCGGCTTGAGAAAGAAATTTCATTTCAAACCTTTTCCGAAAATCATCCCAAGTCTCCACTAGATGCCCTGCTTGCATCACTTCCCACCAGAACGAAGCTTCATCTTTTAGTAGCCAGGTGGCTAACTGAATCTTCCTACGATCGTCCACTTCAAAAATTCCAAACAGATCCTCCGTCTCTTTGAGCCAATTCCTTGCCTCTACAAACGTCTCGGTTCCACGGAATGGCTTTCCTCCTATGGCACAAGAAATCTTTGCAGATCTTAGAGAAATTATCTGCATGCGGAGGAGGAGGAGGAACGACGGGTGCAACTAGGGGAGGAACGTCAGCTTGACCACCGGCAGGCGCCGTGGCCTCTAGATACCTACGGAACCAGCCTGGTATCCTAATGCCCTCAAGAATATTAGGTTCCCAAGACATGTAAAAAAGAAAAGGGTTTCAGACAAAGGATCGAAAGATATTACATATGGATTTAGGGAATATGTTTTTCAAAATAGACTTTTCTTTTGAAAATTCTTTCTTTTAAAACCTTTTTTGAAAATTATTTTCAAAAACTTTATCCGATCTGATAACCTTCAGCTCTGATACCAAGTGTGACACCCCACGTCCGTTAATGTCACTCATTAAAAGAATTCATTAAGTTCCGTGAAGCATTATAGGTAAATAGAAACAGAAACATTACAAGACATATATAAAATAGCAGCATAATTTCAAATTTTTATTAAGCATAAAACATAACATCGTGGTTCAAAACATCATAAGTCTGAAAATACATAAACCCAGTATATCGTCTTAAAATTTCTGTCTTGTACTTAAAACATCAGAGTACAGTAGTAAAAGTAGCATAATCCCCATAACATAGCCACAGTAGAAGAGATAAGAACTCGAGCAATACATCTAAGCAGCTCTAAGCAGAATGAAAGCAGAATCCTGATCAATCTTGAGTATTCCCACCCTGAGAATCTAGGGGGAAATGGAAGAGAAAGAAGAGGAAACAAAATGGGTCAGACATAAAGTTCGGCGAGTCCAGTTACTTCTGGCATATAAATAAGTAAAAGTATCATGATAGGCATATAAAGTGGATAAGATAGATAACATCATAAAAGGCAGGTATGACAAGGTAAACATGATAGAGTATATTACGCTTCTCTAATGATTTCTCGGAACCAATACTAGTATGACCAGAATGAGATGATCCCAATAACTATAAGATGGTAGACTTAGGCGTACTTCTAGTAAGAGGTTTAACCCCATACAATCAACAAGCATCCCAACATATCAGAGTTTACCCCTAATTATATAACGGGCTCCTAAACATACCAGAGTCTAGATGTACCCTAATTACTACCCTAATCGATTGTCTCCCTACATCGTAGATACCCTGTGCTAGCCCACAGTAGGATGTATCACTTCCTATAGTGGCAACTCTTTGTTTTCAGGATGTGCACAACCATATCTACATGTGTCACGGCATCTAAACCTCCTCTATCAGACCCATTCACGCACATGACCCCGTCGGAATGCGCCGCCCACACCATCCCTCGCATTTGGATCTCTTACAATCAGCCCAGTAAGCGTGCCTCGACTCCGACCTAGTTCGGAGTACTCGTTTGATACCTATACATGGGTTACTGACTGAAACAAGTCCCACACACAAGATGATACAAGATTCCCCCTACGCTCGCATCCCCAATAGGTTTTCCACAGGTTATGCCATACCAGAGTAAAAGATTGCATAACCCCACAGGTTAAGTTTGTGGGCTTATAATAAATATTACCCACCAACCCAAGATTTACTTAACCCTCCCATTGTTTCAAACAAGTTTACTTAACCCCTACTTAAGTTAACATGTTCATACAATCCCTACGGATTCAGCCAGATTAAATATTTCAATCCATTACCCACCAACCCAAGATTTACGTCACGTGTTTATGTACTTAGGCCCCTCACGTTAGATTCACCACTTGTGGTCGCTGGATATGCCGGTCGGTTCCGGGCAGACTTCCACCATAAGTGTAATCTAACCTTGTATCTAAGCGCGATTACAGTTTCTAATTACTGTAATTCTAAGCATTTTCATTATCAACCAATTATTCCTATGCCATTATAGGTTTTCATGCCCCTTTCCCAAGTTATGTTCATAATGAACCATATGCCCCAAACTAAGGTCTTTAATCATAATTTGATTTATGCCCCAAATTCATATTCATATATTTCATTCAAGTTATGCCCAAATTTCCAATTATAAGTTATGCCCCAATTTTACCGTTTCCCCATCGTTCCCAATTTAATGTGTTCGCATATTTCAGCGGCATTCCTTGGCTCGAAGGTAGCCTGGCTATAAAAATAAAAGGGAAAAGATGAAGGGAAGAGGATAGAAATGATCATACTAACAAGATTGACATATAATGGCAGAAATAGGCATAAACATATAGTGGCATAATGACAAGATAGGCATATAGGAACAGATCTGATAAACATGTGACAATAGAACTGATTCTAACATAATAGGGACATCATAAGCAGGCATGATAAGATCCAAACAATGAATTAGATAACCAACTAACAACAGATCTGATTCAGCCACAAACATAATTGGAATAGACATGGTGTGATCTAAACAATGAATTAAATCTACAAATAATGGTAGATCTGACATGATTAACGGGTATAGGCTTAGATCTAGTTCATAGTCATGTCAGAATAACTTAGATACATAGATTATAGCAGATATGATATGATTCAAATAGTCACAGGCTTAGATACAAGTTATAGTCATGTCAAGATTAACTTCTAAATATTTAGATATAAAAGTAATGTAAACTCACTGTGATTGGATCTAGAAAAATAGAAGAAAGATTGCAGATATCGAATCACGGATCTCTAAACTTGAATGACTTGAATGCTGAAGAAGGAAAAGGCTTAATTTAATTTAGGCAGAGGCAACATCTAGTTCTCCATTATTTTTGGTGTAGAAAAACATGAGAGATGGGGTCATATATATAGCCATCAGGAAACCCTAATCTGCCCAGATCTGCCTTATGGGGTCGACCCAGGGGTCGGCACCCACTTGATGGGTTCGACACCGCTGGGCAGGAATTTTCTCGCTCCCCTTTTCCGCTCAAATTTGAACTATTTTGAATTCTGGATTTTATATATATATATATATATATATATATATATATATATATATATATATTCTTCTTATGCGTATACAAACTTCAAACCTTAATAAGTTCTTCATACGGTGTCCATTTTACGCAAACAAGGTGTCTATTTTGACCAAAATTTTGAGATGAACGCAATGGCGCAGTTCGATTCTAGTTTGACTCTTCCTGGCCATACCAATTACTCCAATTTCAGCTAAGATACGACCGTCGTCCTGGGATTGTATAGATCTTCTACTCCGAAGATAGATATAGATTAAGGCCCTTACCTTATTAGTTAAAGAATAGAAAGGTATCGTAGCTGCCTTATCTCATCTCACCCAGCAAAGAATTTTCCGCAATTATTTCTCTTTCTGACGGTGCTAATGGAGACAGGTTTACCTTTCCGCGACCAGGGGGTAGAGCTAGGGGCGAATTCGGCTCTTCTATTCTCTTCACTTAGATCTTAGACTTCCGCGTATTCTGACTGCCCAATTAATATACAGGGCTTGACTTGCGGATATGATAGATTTTCTATTTCGCAAGAGTCTTAGTTGAATATGACTTTACTAGCTGGGAGTCTTCGACTTCCCAACCCCTGGAACCGAAGCTTATGTATTAGTAAAGAACTCATTTTTCATAAGATAAAGCGAAGCCTTGAAAGATCCTAGGTTTCGGCTAGATCCATTTAATCACATTAGTTTATTTGCACAAGAGAGTTTACTTCTCTTTCATTGTGATTTCCATTGCTTTTATTCACTTTAGGAGTCGCCCCGGGCCTTTAGTGGTTTTCTCGTTCGCACTGACAATGAACCAAATTGTCCGAAAAAGAAAGGCTCCCAGACCTCCCTTAAATTACATAATTCGAGGTGGTGCTTTTCAAAAAATGAATATATGAAACGCCTGATATTCATTGTGAGTTGAGTTCCATCTTCCACAAAACATTCCCATATGTCAGTAGCCAAAAATGCCTCGGGCTCACTCTTGTTTCTCATCAAGGCCAGTATATTAATTGGGCGGTTTATATTTATCTCTTCTTTCTTAACCAGAAATGAAAGAATACGGAAGTCTTTGCCATTTAAAGATGGTGGTTCCAGTCTTCCGTCAGAGTGTATATTAATTGGCCTAAGTATACTGGGATACCAAGTCCAGTATATTAGTTGGATCATTTTCATTGGTAACTACCATAAGGTAAGGTGCAAAGCGAACAGTTCTCGGGACGATGAGGAGCACTATAGAATAGAACGGTGCCCCCCTAATATGGTTGACTTCTGTGCTTTCATGGACTTTTGGGACTTCTTCCCCTCCTTTTCAGTCGAGCCAGTTTGAACTTCCGCAGTTCCTTTACTACTAGAATACCTGAGATCAGGAAAGAGTTCTATATATAGACCGAGGGCAGTCCTCTAATAAAAGATATGCAGTTGAGAAGACCTAATCAAGCTTCCTTCGGGCGCCTTGTTGGTTGTCTAATTCCGAAGAAAGTTGGCAACAGGTTCTTCCTTTAGCCCCTTCCATCGATCGAATGATTCATTGCCAGAGGTAGGATCCCAAGTTGGTTGAGAGCGGGAAATGGACTCTTGTGCAAATAGACTAATCTGATTAAATGGATTTCGCCTGGCCCCCGTCTTCATCTGGTGGTATCTGCTAGAAGAGCATGGCTGCAGCTTCTTGTACTTCCTTTTTCTCTCTCGACGGCTCATGCTCATCTTTGATCAACGCGAGCTAAGGATTTCCCCGAGATAACGATCATCGGAGCTATTCCCTGCTTGAGATCCAGTAGATGTTGGAGCTGGGGCTTTTACAGTTGGAATCGCAGTTGCCATCCTAGAGAATCTTTCTTACAAAGAGTCCGCTTCTTGTCTTTCGCTACGCACCTATTTTCTATAGGTCTTGTCTCTTTTAATACCAATAAGCACGACTGAAAGGAGTGGTTCGCTTCGCGCCTTCATTCGTTCAGCTTCGCTACCTCTCAACAGTCAACTAGTCGCTTAGCTTTCTAACAAAGCAAGTAGCTAGCGCATCTCTTCCCTCTTAGAGCTAACCGTTCACTTCCTCTAACGAGCGAGTCAACTTCGTTCACCACTTACACTTGGTTAGCAGGCCCAAGGATACGCTTCGCACCTGAAAGCAAATTATGGAATAGCGCTAGCAAACAAGTAAACGAATGAATGTTGCGTAAGTGAATGGAATGCTGTTGGCATGAACTAAGCAAGCAAGTAAACTACTTCTGCCAATGTTTATACTGGGCGTAGGCGAAGTGAGTTGGCTATTTCGAGGTGGGAGCAGTCAACAACTGAGAAAGGTAGCCTCGTGACTCCCGCCGGGGACCGGGGAAGAACTTGGATATGCTCTAAGAATCGTAACAGCTTGATCGCAAGCTGAAACTATTTCATCTCAATAAAAATTAATTAATTCTTTTGATTTGATGGGAGTGCACCAGATCTGATTGTTTTCCGGGATTACCTCTTTGATATTCTCGTAAATATGGACTTCTCACTTCACTCCTTGGTTAGGAAAAAGCCCCAACTATCGAAGTTAATGCCCTCTCATTTTTGAATATTAAATTAATTATTATTTAATTTATCAACTTTTTGTGTTGTTAAAATACGGGGTGTTACATGCACAAAATATTTGGATAAGATTCATAAAGTTTAAATCCACTTTTCATTACAATTGGGAAACTATTGCAAAAGCGTTGCAAAAAGGGTGGCAGCGGTGGTCTGGTGGTGGGCCAGAGGGGTGGCGGCGCGGTTTACATGGGTTTGGGGGTTTTTAAATCGGAGAGAGGGAGAGAGAGGGGGGTTGTGGCGGCTTAGGAAGAGGCTGGAGGGGCGGCACCTGACATTGGCGGTGGGGCAGCAGTGGTGGCGGTTGGAGGCGGCCTACGGTGGCTGGAAGAATCGGATTTGGGGCCACAGCGTTCAGAAGAGGAGAGAGAGAATGCGAGGGGGGGTCTGGAGGTCGGCCTCTGACCGACAGCGGCTGAGGGGAGGGTCGTGACAACGACGGAGGTGGCTACGGCTTAGGGCTGAAGGCAACGGGGATCGAGCTTGTTTTTTTCTTTTTTCCTATTTTGACCGTGTGTGGAGAAAAAGGGGTTGACTCATTTTATATAATTATATATATTTTATTTATTTTTACTTCAAAAAGTAGCTTTTTCATTCTAAGTCCAAATCGTATCGCCTTTAGCTAAATACCCTTATTCTGGACACAATGAGATATGTCAAGTAAGCCAGTTCAACTGTTTCGATCATTTTTCATCAAAATTAAAATATAAATTGATTTAACATTCAAAATTGATTTCAACGTACATTTTAATTTACCAGGGCCACATATTGACTCCAAAAATTCCATAAAAATAAATCTAGCTATGTTTTGACAATAAGGTCCTAACAAAACTAATTTCGTTGAATTTGGAGACCGTTTGAAAAATGGTCAATTTCTGGTCGATCCAATTCAAATTGAAACTGTCCAAACACGTTTAAATTCACTACGCTCACATATTAATTCCAAAAATTATGAAATTTGGAATCTAGCAATAATTTGACATTTCGGATCCAACAAAAGTGGTTTCGTCGAAAAAGGAGGTCGTTTGCCAAATGGCTATTTTTAAGGGCTATTTATTATATAAAATATATATAAATTCTTGTAACAACCCGCGTTACGACGGACCGAATTTTTTTCAAAAACCCAATCCATCGAAACCCATGTTGTTTTGCTCTGGTATCCTGCAGAAAAGGCAGAGACATAAAACATGTCAGAGTTTGGAAAACATCTCATAGCGGAAGGAATAAAATATAATGAGTTGAAACATAGCTTTACCTTAATAATAATACTGCTAAACCAGTATCCAAAGCTAAACAGTCTCTGTCATGAACCTAACCTGCGAATGTTATGAGGAGGGGGTCAGAACATAAGTTCTATGTGAATGAATTTAAACTACACCTCTTGAATAATCCTACATATACCATTCAATTACATTTTCTCATTTGTTAGGTTATCTGTGTTATTAGCACTCAAGGCTTTCACACACACGTCGCACCCATCTACCCCCTAGTAGATTAACCTAATATAATGTATATGCAGCTACCCCCAAACTGAGGTACACCCCGTGGTACCCCACTCGCACGGTCTCCTCCGTACCGCCACAGTAATATGCGTAGTCCCTCATCCTATTCCATAGTAACGTACAATGCTACATCTGCATAGAACCACTATCGCTGTTCTACGTAAGCGTACTGACTGCTATCCTCAAACTATTCGATCGAATTTGGTTCCATCATCGAATAATGCCCTCTAGTCTACGATACACCACCCAGAGCAGACATGGTTGTACCTAGACTTTCCCACGTACGTATCATCAATCGTACTCGATGTTTCTACTGCACATAACCTCTACTTGTGCACCCGAGTTCTGTGGCAGGGCTACACCAGAAACGCGGAACTCGGTCGGGAGCTTTCCTATATTTGTACGGGCCCGCCTCTAAGGGTGTCCAATGTACATATATCCCTCGTGTCTGGTTTTTCTATGGTGGCTATGGCCCCACCTCAGCCCCTCCCTCAACTAATAAAGACCACACGAGCTAAGCGACCACCCCTAACAAGCAAACAATCTAAACATCCATGTGGGCTCTCCCTGCACCCGTTCCTTGATAACAAAGGTAAACAATCTCTAGGGGTCAGCTCTTGTCTTTCGCATTCCTTAGGCTGTTGGGGACAGGCGTCCGACGATCTTGATATCGTTTGGTCTAGACCCTCAACCGCTGAACCACCCTTAATGCCACCGCATACAACATTCTGACTGCCCCCTACTTATGCAGTCAAGGCCCACCCACCTGGTTGTTCTGTGCAGACCCAACCTTTGTAATCCTAGCCCGAAGCTAAACCACCACAGAGGACTACCAGGAGCACCTTTAACCTCTCAGGAAGCCGCCTGCCTCCTCTTCCAATCTGTTGGAGTCGCTAGGATGATGAACGTGCGCTCCCCTCGTGCCTTATGACACCATGATGATCTACCTTGTTGGGCTCTCCATCCTATAACGTACGGACTGCTTCAAGCGCCTTAGTTTTATCTGTCATTAGACCCTACGTCTAATCATTAATTACGCGCTTGCGCCACCTACTCGGTTTTCTCATTTAACTTGGTTATTCACATTTACTTCCTTTTCAAGTTTACTAAGTTATCCTTGCTTATTAATTCCATTTATAACTTAATCCATTTAAGTTCATTAATAAGCCCACGACATGTTATTCTCATAATCTAATAATTATCCCTCTTATGGTTATAATAACATGTTTTACTTAATTTATAATTAAGTACATCTTAATTCACATTTACATTGGTTAAGAGAATAACTCCCTATGTATCAACCCTGAAGACCGAAATCAACATCAGATTGACACTCAGAGAATTACTTAACTCAACCTATTTTCTGTTATGTCATTCATATAACTTATGTTACCTTCATTTGTAGATTTATTCTTGCCTTTACAGATTACTTAATCTTCAATTAAGTACAACTTTCCTTGTTACATAAGTTATTTCATATTCCTTTATCGTTCCTTATAACTTACCTTATTCCATAAGTTATTCTGTTTTCTCCATCGTTCATTATAACTTACCTTATTCCATAAGTTATAATTCCCACTTGTCCCTAGGACAGGCCTACCTATTATCGTTTCCTTTTCTTAAGTTCATTCATAATAGGTTACTATTATCATTCCCCATTTTGGCATTGATTAAGATTAACTTAACCCCCCCCCCCCCCCCCGCTTCTTTAACACGTTTACTTAACCCCTACTCAATTCAACTGGTTCGTAACACCACTACAGATTTAATTGGGTTAAGTATTCTAATTTATCAAATTATCCATGCTACCCATGTTACCCACTTAACCCCTTTGTTATATCCATGTCAACCTTACATGTGTCGTCTTGGTTAAGTGTTCATTATTATTCATTATGTCCGTAAACGCGTAAGACCTCTCATATTAGATTATGTTTGCGGTTGCTGGATACGCCGGGCGGTTCCGGGCAGACTTCTACCGCATCCAAATCTAACCTCGTGTCTTGACACCATTACGGGTCCAATCTCCACCTAAGATCTCTCACATTAGATTACCGTTTGCGGTTGCTGGATATGTCGGGCGGTTCTGGGGCAGACTTCTACCTCAAACCAAATCTAACCTTGTGTCTTAGGCGTTCAATATCTTTTCAAATTTCATGCCCAATTTCAAGTCTTGGATTATTATGATTTCCAGTTACCCATAAATTCCAATTCAAATTTATGCTTATAATTCTAATCCAATTTATACCAATAATCCTACGTATACAAGTTACGCCCAATTATGCCCAAATCAATTTCCACAATTTATGCCAAATTTCATTTTATTACATATTTTCCCAAACTTTTCCAATTGTTCATATTTTATTGCAATAATGCCCCAAATTCCAACCATCAGTTTTTGCCCCAAATTACAGTTATAAATTCACAATTTGATTTATATACATAAATCCCACCATAGTTTTATTCATAATTCCAAGTATAGTTATGCCCATAATCCCAATTCAACTTATAATCCCAATTTACATTCATAATTCCAATTTGATTCATATACCCATAGTTATATTTATAATTCCAATCAAATTTATTCCCAAAACCCATTATAAGTTATGCCCCCAAACCTCCTAATCACGTATAATACCTAAATCAACTTTTTCCCTTTTATTCTCAATATCGTTCAATCGCATAAATCCACAATAGGCATAGGATCGATGTCACGACCCAAATTTCCGGTACCTTTTGAGCTGATCAAACAACACCAATCTAACCCAAATTGTACTGGAAACCCAGACGCCAATAGAAAGAAATTAGAGGGTGAGATAAGAAAGAAAGAAATATTAGAATAGAAGAAGAAGAACCAACACAACACAAAATCAGAGTCTCACATCACAACAGAAACAAAATATAATATAGAAATAATCTTTTTTTTAGAGCTTGAAAAATACTTACAATATAAGAGCACATCAATACACTTGGACAGTTATAACAACATGTCCTCATATACATCACACAGCAGAATATACTAGATAAAACCATACGTCTGAACTCCTCCAGCACGTCTTCTAAACTTTGTATTATCCAATGACCTGAACCTGTAACCCGGGCTAACCCGAGCATTACAAACACCGGGTCAGTCTGGTGAACCAGAGTGAGAATAACTCGCACAGTTTAAGGGGAATCATCCAACTTGATTTTAAGTTCAAATTCCTTTTGAAAGAAAAGGATAATAGTAAGACCAGCCCACACATAAACACGGACGGTTTTTACCTTACTATAACCCAAAACAGTTTTGAAATCATATCTTGTTCTGATATTATAATAGTGTCTAAATACAAATAAATAAAAATCAAGCGGAACGCTTGCATCTCACGCTCCACATATATAGTATACAATTAAAACCGCAGGCGCTTATTGGAGATTGGATTCCGACTATGACAAGATATGGAACCACCTGCCGATAGTGTATCTTTAGAGGCGAATACACCGGGTTCAACAAGAACATCTTGCAACCCGGCCCACACATGACCGACCATTCATTTCGCTTGAGTGTATCGAATGTTTATCACCAATGGTTGGGATCAGCAACCATTTCCCGACAAGGGACATCATCGAACTAGATTAAAGAATGAAATGGATTTTCTCTAGATAGGTGATTATACATCCTAATGGGAGAGACCCACATAGCCATGCTACCTGCCCGATTTTTGTCATTTCCCGGTTGATGGGGCTTGAGGTTATAATCGACTTTTGGAACATCTGGCCAACATTCGCAACGTCCATACACGTCATCCAGGAACAGGATGAACCGAAGGTACCCTCCTACCGCATCCAAAGGATCAGTAGCGAGAAGTCATTGCAACCCGCAAAATCACAACCACGACCGAATCACCGTTTAAAAACCTCTGGTAGCCAGCCAGAGAAATTCAACACCAATCCTTCCACTTATGAAGATCCATGGTCCTCAATGCTCCATCTCGACCATCTTTTAATATCTTCAACGTTTACGTATTTTCTGGTCGGAATGGTTTTCGAATATAAGTTTGATCCCGGTCTTTCTATACCAACAATTGCTTTGGCTAGATTTTTGATAGTCGATGATTTAACTATCAAAGTAAACAATCATCATCCATAGAAAAATTAAGTGGATTTATTGGATCCGTATACAGCTTCACTTGGCCTTTTTGGTTAAACATTTGTTAATTCATTTATAAATCTTCCAACATTTGAAGTACGCCCCTTCACTTCTTATTCTCAAATCAATTTATTCAACTTCTCCAATTTATAGTTTATAATATCCTTTACATTAAATAGCTTACTTCATTATACATAAAATAATTAACTTTCTTAAATGGTTATTTAAAATTCATATTTTAACTTCAATAATAATTAACAATCTAATAATAGTTTAAAATAATCAATCTTGATTATTTCAAACAAGGTTACTTCGTTAACCATTTCCACTTGATTATTTCTTTAAATTAATAAATAAATTTAATTTAAATAAATTTCATTTGATTGAACAATCCTAATAATCTCATATAATTATTTATTAAAAATAATAATTAATTCAACTCTTGACCATTTTGTTAGTTTCTGCCCACTTGTTTGCAAAATTCATTAATCTACGAATCTCGCTTTATATACTTGTTTATAATAAAAATAACTATTTATTTTCTTTAATAACCTCATTTAAAAATAATCTATATAAAATAGATTTCAAAACTTGTCTTTAGTTATAAAACAATTTTTATAACTCTTTCCTATTGATTTACTTGATGGCAAATCGATTTCTATAAATTCATTTACAGGCCATCTGCCGATAATTACCCAACCAATATCACCCATTGGTTAATATCCAACAAGTGTTGAATTTGGTTTCAACAATCAACAATCTAACAAATAAATTAAACATATCATATGAGTGATCAACATATTTGAGGAATCCGGTTGGATTCCCCCAACCTGTCCTTCCCTGCATCAGAATGGGTTATCCAATACGACCATATGATAGTATATCATGATAAACAAAAACAAACAATTCAACCAATAACAGTCAACAAACAATTTATAGCATCCATCCAAGCATCAAATTATTTATTTAATACATTTATATTATTATAAACGTAACCAACAAGGTAAGTTACCTCGTTTGGAGATTTAATCGTTAAAGTAATGATTTAATTTGATTAAATTAAACAACCGCTTAATTTAATCCATGAATATTAAATAATATTCAACATACGAACAAACAGTAATCCAGTCCTCAATCATTAGCAAACAGTGCACACACAATAAAAGCCCGACTTATATAAATATAAACGGGTAAACTGAGTGAGTTGAACTCACCTTGAAATCCGTTCGTCGCTGAAACTGTTTGTTTTAATTAAATTAAACAAGTGTTTAATTTAATTAAAATTTCCGTCTTCTCCCCACTCCTGTTCAAATCAGCTCCACCATATTACGTCCGTTGACGCAGTTCCAACGTCATTTTGTTTGTTCCATTCTGTTACTGTATGACACGGTTACTATTTTAATATGCTATTCACTTTAATGATGAATATATACTATTAATACTTAAGTAATACATTATATATGTTACATGAGTCTTACCTTTTAAAATGGTTTGGGTACGTTAACACCTTATTCAGCGCATCAATATGATAAACAAAAGGAATTGGCCACTACTTCTTCACGTTACTTAACTAAATAAACTACGCATAAATTAATTGAATAAACTATACGTTGGTTACACGAAACTAGGCATATTCGAAATAAAAGGTGGCCATGTTAAAATCTGGTTTGGCATAGTTAAGTATAATTAGTCTTCGAAACTATCCAACATTTTGATTCTTGGAGGCCCAATTACTATTAATAACTTAACTAATATATTTATCAATTTAAGCCCATACTTACGTTTATTAAAAACTGCTATTTGACACCATTTTCTCTAACATTACAAACTACTTGGTACCGTACAATTAAGATGTAATGGTCACAAATGTTATATAACAAACTTGGCATGTCTCGGATCCCAGGCTACATTATTTAAGGTTTATTGTTTGATTTACCACATTATAACAGATCATCAGGCCACTTACTAACTATTTATTTAAGGTATAAGATAATAATATTATTAGGCATAACGTTTTATGTAATTTTCTCATAAGATTAGGCATGTTTAGGCACACGTAATTTGTTTTTCTTCATACCTGCTACTACCACGTCAGTCAAAGACTTCCCATGCGCCGTCGATCACCCCAACCTCGACCGTCAGCCCATCTTTCCGACCACTACACTTCTGCTGTCCTCCGTCCAACAAACTTGTCATGCATCGTGTTGCCAACGCCAGAACTACTCCAACACCATACCGTATGCACCAACAGGACCACGGCCGTCTGCCAACATGACCTCCCCTGTTTCAACACGTCTGCCTTCCCATGCCATATTCCTTCTCCACAGCAAAGCATTTCAGCTACAGGTGCTCTATTCAACCGCCACTTCTTTGCATGCTTCTCACGCAATGATTCCATGCACAAGCCACCTACTGCATCACCGTTAAAACGTCCCCATACCACTCTTTCCCTTCCCACGCCTTCTCTTGTTCACCTTACGCCGACTGTATCATCAAAATGGACAGCTTGCGCACTGGTTGATCACCCACCGTTCTTAGACCGCACACTTAACAACATCTCCACATAAGCATCCACGTCACGCCTCCAGTTCACCACAGCTTTCGAGCCCCAAGGCCACCACCCGCCGATGTCCGGTTACCAACGACACCCTCCTTCACGCCACCAGTTGTCACACCACTCGACCTCCGCTGCTACGTTCTTTTCTCTCATTTTATTCATATATCGGTAGGATTCTTTTCAGTTGAGAGGAAAGGTGAAAGTGGTACAGATTTACAGTGGAAAAGAATTAATTTGCTAGAATGGAAGGAAGGATACACTTTGGGAAACAAAGGAAAATACAGTGCCCCATATATATAGATGGAGAATTAGATGGGATAAGAACAACTTCATTTCAATAGGGTGCGTTGGGTTTTAGATAGCTGTGGGTATACAACATGAATTCTCATTTCAATTTGATGTAGCAGCATGTACGTGGTCGGCTGCTTCATTTTCATTTGATTTGATGCATCGAGTGGCAGTGTGTATTTGAACAGGTCGTATTTGTTGATGTAGCAGAAGGAAAAGATTTGCTAAATTATGTAGTCTTGCGCTTAATTAGGTAAGGGAATAGCTTGCATATGGATGGTAAGGATTTGCTGATGAGAAAATTAGACGAACCATGTGTGTCTGTAGACTTAGAAAGGTATGGGTAGGCTTGTGCTATTTCTTGCTTAGAAACGTAGGATTATGACATGTGTAGTTTGTACTTTATTTGGGTCTGAGTTGTTTCCATTTAGCTTAGAGTAGGTCGTGCCTTTTGTATTGAAAAGTGAAGGCGATGAGTGACAGAAAAGAAATCATCTGAAGTGAGTTGTGGCTGTAGTAACATCTGGGGAGGAAGGAATTGAGGTAGGCTATGCGTTGTCGCTGATCGTTTCCGTGCGGGCCACGTGTGTGTTTTCATTAGGGTAGCCATTTGTCTGTGTATGAAATGTAGCGTACCCCATCATATAATACTCCGTTTACATACAGACCCCTATGCACAGAAATAAAAATATAGTCGTGTCCAGCGAGGTGCCACTATCCCAAAAATATAATAATATCGGTAGGTTAACTTATATTGTGAAACCCCGAAATACTGATACAGGGTGCAAAATACTTCAAATAAAAAGCTACATTTTTAATTTATTAAAAATTACAGTAAAATTCTAAAAATTAAATTATAACTATGTCTCAAAAGAATCTTGTCCAAATTCGAATCCAGTATGCAGTTATATCAAATAAACTGTTACGGTCGATGAACGATTCTATAACGACTATTGAAAATTTTAATCTAGGCATATCTTTTCATCTACACGATGAAATCAAGATTTTTCTCTTTTATTACAAAAATATAATCAAATCGGTTCAAACGTTTCTTGTTTTGCAGAATTTCGTCTTATATCGGATCCTGTATATTCAATTAAAGTTCAGATCGAAAATTACGAACTGCCGCGTCGTTTTCGAGCTCGTTTTAATTATATTATAAATTATATATTTTCAAACTCGATTTTATAAAATAAATTTGATATAAAATCTGCTAATATTGCCAAATCAATATTTAAACAGATTTAAATATTCGTAATCAACGTTCAAAAATCTGGGACGTTACATTCTTCCCCCTTATAAGAATTTCGTCCCCGAAATTACAAGGTAAGAAGAATGTTCCGAACACGATTATTTTAAATTAATTATTATCACCCAAAATAAATTCAACTCTTTAAAATTTCCAAAAATTTCGCCAGCACCCCCTCTGCATGACTCGATCAGGCAACTACAAACGCCACTACGGGCCTCAACTTCTCCAAAAGAAACCAAAAACCAAATGGCTACCCAACTCAGGGGTATAAAATCAATCACTCCAATCGATGTATTAAGGTTTACCTATTTGTCGGGCAACTCAATTCCAATTCCACAGCAAATCAACTAACTGCTCTTTCTCCTTCCAATCTGTACTTTCAATCTGTGCAACAAAGCCAATTCCCATAATCTGCTAATATCTGCACTTAACTCATTTATAATGCAAATAATAATCCAGCATTATTCCATTCAACTTCTTCACTGATCTGTTTGATGAATTTTATTCGACCAATCCAACATTCAAATAATAGACAACCAAATCATTTGAATTATATTCAGCGCTGATACTTACTAGTCCGTATTCTCTTTGGGTTTACATATATTGATATCAATCGGTCAGTATCCAATTTATTTCCGTTATTATCTATTCGATTTCCAAATCCCAGTTTATTTAATTTCAGTTTCATTTCTTAAATTAATCTTACTTAACCATATTAAGTTTCACTTTCATTTCCAATTCAATTGACTAATTAATTTTCTTCCTAATTAGCTCGATTTCATTTCATAATTCTATTCGAATTCCATCCAAATCGATTAAACAACCATACAAGCAATATTACTATATTATAGAAATTTATTTACTTTTTCAATATAAAATATATTTTGGGCAAAATTATTTCATTTACCTCTTTATAAAACAATATCGTATCAATTGTCAGTTCAAGATCGAACCGATCAAATAACGCAATACAAAACACTTTTATATAAAATTCTCAAATACATTCTCTCGTATATATACACTCAAACTCAATTTAGGGTGTTACTAACCCCATCTCTACTGAGTTACACCATAGAGCCAAGGTTACTACTGAACCAATAGCTCTAATACCAACTGTGACGACCCAAATTTCCGGTACCTTTTGAGCTGATCAAGCAACACCAATCTAACCCAAATTGTACTTGTGACGACCGCCCATAACCCCCGCACTAAACAAGTGGAATAATGCGCTGAAAGGTGTGCCAGGCTGCTATGGACGATCATCAGAGTAGGTAAACACATCGAAACCAGTCGTAGAACTCAAAGCGCAAGGATGAAATATAATAGAACATATACAACAGGTAATAGTAATGAGGTATCATATAGCAAACTTTTGAAACTTTCTCAACATCCAGAAAGGTTATCCAACTGATATCAAAGTTTTTACATAAGGCCTCACTATAACTCTCAAGCAACACAAACAGCGGAAACAGAAATACTAGATAGTAATAAAACTGGTACGCCAGCCTCCTGCTCGTCTTCGCTCAGCTTCCCCGTCTCACTAAGCTCCATTACCTGTAACCTGCTACTTAGTCTGCCCATCCACAACCGGATGAACAACCCAAGGTAATAAGAGGAGACATAAAACCTTGAGTCAAACAATAGTCTTAGTGAGCGATAAAACAGCTAACAAACTTCAACAAGAAAGTATATGAGAATGGGTAAATGAACAACTTATCTACCCACATCACCAGAGAATGACTCAACCTTATCTTCCCCACATCGGACAGTGATAGCCTTTACACCAAGCATTCAACCATTAATCCATAGAAACCAGAACAACCATTCATTCATGGAAAACAGAAACAATCAACAATAGCAATCATGGGATCGAGATTATATATCTGTTTGCGAACAAATTATACAGTTGTAAACAACTGTAAAATCCGTTCGTCTTTCCTAAACAACAAGGATTGTTGTAGAGGGTGTCGAATTCTGGGACCAAAAATATTTTAATTAATAAATTCAGTCAAGTTATTCCAGTATTTTGATTGGTTGAAAACACAGAAAATAACAGCAATTAAATAAAGAACAGAGATTTATCTAATAAGAGAAAGCAATTAGGGAGCGATGACATAAATTAGATTAATATTCATCAATAGCCAAACAGATCAATCAGATCTAATTCATGTTTCTGTCACAAACATGAATCAACGATAATTGGGTTTATAGAAAAAAAATAAGTAAATAACAACAAGTATAGCCTATGCAGGAGCTCAGCTCTTAAACAACCATAGGCTATCAGGACAGATTCACAAATTAATTTCTAAAAACCTAAAATTATGTCTAAATCTGATAAGTGTTAGATCGAACTCGAATATACCCTGTGAAGGAGCACAGCTCTTAAACGACACAAGGTATGAAGGTTCAGATTAACCCTTAGTTCAAATCTAGATCTACATACATGAAGTTCTAATCTTTTGGCTATGTGATTCATATTGAATCATAACTATTAGCGTCATCACCCCCTAATTAAAGAGGATTAGCTAGACATAGCTAAAAGAAAAGAAAAGAAAAAGAAAATAAACGACATAAATAAAATGCAATAAAAACTAAATTGAAGAGAGAAAGAAGAGTTTTATTCCAAGAAAAGGATTACAGAATAAAACTGAGTGTTTTTACATGAATGAGATACAAGGTATTTATAGCTGATATGACAAAGACTACTTGGCAAATTCCACAATGTGGGACTAAAGAATTAGCCCAAATAACACATAAGCTAGTGTGAACGGGGTTGTATAGTAAGAGGCCTTTTAAGTGAGCCAGTGTGAACGCGTGCAGTTTATGAATGAGAGGCCTTGCAAAGGAGCTAATGTGAACGCTACATGAGTGAAATGGTCTGCAATTGAGCCAATGTGAACACAATATGAGTCTTTAGTGAGCCAAATCTACCCAACTGAACTCTATTTGCAACCGTTCTTCAAGCTTTAAACTCTTCAAGCTTAAGTAATTTTAACTTCACTCTTTTTCAGCAAATTCTTCATGCTTTATTCATCAAATGCTCTAAACCATGATTCTTGTCAACAATCTGAAAACACAGCTATAAATACACAATATCAATTATTCAAAAGATAAAATAAGATAAATATGCGAATAAATTATACACATTTATGTGTATATCAAATACCCCCACACTTATCTTTTTATTCGTCCTCGAATAAACTAAACTAAGATATGTCACACTTTCGTAGGAAACACGATTGCATTTAGCATATGCAACAAGCCGTTAAACCTCTCGGTGTCCCCAGTAGGACGAGTGTTGTCTCGTGAGGGTTTTCAGCGGATACTACCCACAAAATCCAAAGCGTCTTATGTACGCAGATTAATTAAACAATATATTTAAGGTCTTTCACATTCCAAGGATTTTACCTAACTTCAATAATAACGGTTTAGCCCCAAATTGTCCATCCCATAATTAGTGCAAAAATGAATAAGATTTTTCAAGCTGAATCGTAATTCCTTGATAACACTGTAATTGTCTTGAAGGTTAAGAGCGTGGTGTCAACCAAAGTTCTACACATCGACAATGTGCACCTAATCATTTCTTTATTCTTTTTTTTTTGAATAATTTTTGCACCAATGTAACTGTAATGTATTGGATATGAGTTATGCATAGATGAAGGAAAATTTTGTAAGTTCTAAAAATATTCTAGATAAGAGGGCAAGTGTATTAGTTGAACTTCAAATTACAAAAGATAAAGTAATACTAAGGCACATATGAACGTTTTCCTCAACTACAATCCTCGCTTCTAAGTACGGTATGATGGATGTGGATGGAATGGAAATGAATGCTTTATAGTCAAGAATGATGAATGACTATTTTATTCAGAGAGACTTTCTCTTTATTTCATTTTTTTCTTTTCTTTCTTTTTTTCTTCTTCTTTTTTTCACTTTTTTTTTCATATTTGCATGATGAATGATGAGTGAAGATGGAATGGAATGATACCGTATTATTTCATTTGATTCCTCCTCTACTAAACCAATCATAACCAACACTTCATGAAAGGAAAGTTTTGTTCCCTAGTCACTCTACTTCTATAACTCTAATTCAACACACAAGTCTGGATTGATGTTATACAAAAAGCTGAAAGGAATGATAAGCAATGTTTCGTAAGATAGATAACCCATATAAAATAAGATGTGGTATATGGTTATCCTACCTTAAAACAAGTACGGAGTGGGTAGTGTAATATTGGTATAAAAAGTGACGTTTTTGAACCTTTGAAAATAAATCAGTACAAGGTCTTAAGTATACCAATATAAGAAAAACTTGTCGAAACATGGATGTAATTCGACTAAAACTTGGGTTTGAATAATGTGAGGTATCGAAGAAGAACGCTACAATGAGTCATTTCTCCTTAATTGGGCCAAGTGGATTTTAGAACTTACGATTTTGAAATTTAGAGTGAAAAGAAAATTTTATGCATGAAAATGAACTCAGAAAATCCAATGTAAGTGCAAAATCATTATTATTTGACTTTTTTTTTTATTATTTTTACTTGCACATTCTAACATGTATAACAAAGGTTGACACGCTTACTCCAGAACACGACTAACGTCTGCACAGTCTCAAGCTAGCATCTTAAAAAGACACATTACGATTCAATGAATAAATAATGTTCATTCTCATCACCCAACAATTCAACTTATCAAACAAGAACCAAGGTGTTATTTATGAATTTTAAGTTAATCCTTGTTCAATGAATGACCTGCTTCATAAAATTTGATTGCTGATGTAATGTAAATTCCCCCTACACTTGAGTGTGACTATGTCCTCACAGCCTTAATCAGACATATCTTAGTGAAAGGAGAAATAAAATAAGAGACTATTTACATATGTACAAAAGAGGGTTAGTGCGTCTTACCGAATGTAATGTGGTTCATGGAGGACCATGAGCCCTTCCTCTTGGTTTACCTTAAAAATTCATCCACTTCATCTCTTAGAAGTCGTCGGTTATTTATTTTCCACAACCAACATTGCCAGAAATTTAATTTGTTCGCAACACATTTTTCATATTCGATAACCAACATTTGACATTCACTCGTATTATGAAAATCATTTTGGTTTTCAAAAATTTCGTTAAAACCCGTGTTGCAATTATTTTGAAATTCAGCATTTTTCTTATCCATTTGCGCTAATAGTCGACTCATCTCAGATAAATTCTCATTAATCCTAGAATGACAATTTTCATATTCGGGTACAATCGTTTGATGAGATTGGTGGAAATTATTCGAAAAGTTTTCAGCTTGAAATTCATTCTGATTTGAATTGAAACCAAAATCATTTGAATTTTGAAAAGAATTGTAATTTTGGTTGTTCATGGGGCAAGCGCGCATGTACTAGAAGAAGAGAGTTTTTCGTCGAAAAATCAGTTGCAAAACTTGTGGTTATAAAGAAGCTCTAGAAAAATTGTTAAAATCAACAACTTCGGATTGTATGAATACAGGTCTGGGCCAGGTTCAGACAGGGGTTATCAGTGTGTCACGAATCACCGTAGAAACACAACTGAAGGTTTAAGTACCTGTTTGAGTTCGAAACTCTACCGTTCCTTAGACACCTCAGAGAGTATCAATCCTAATTGTCAATTTAACGAATATTTTGTCAAATGAGCTTTGGGGAATCCTCAATTTGATTTCAAAAATAATTTATTTTAAAAAAAAAAAAAAATTTCCAATTATTCCACGTTCGTTTTAAAAAATTTAAACCACACATCAAGTGGCAAAATATTCAGTCACAGAATGAACAGTCTCAGAACCGTCACAGAACAGGAAATTGCAGAAATAATTTTTTTTTTACAAGCAAGCCGATGCCCTACAGAAGATTTTTACAAGCACTGTCTATATATTTTTTTATTTGCAGCAGCGGTCCCTGTAAAGTTAGAAAATACTCACCTTGATCGGCAGTCCGTCCAGTGCAGTTAAGTCGTGCTAGCGCGTTCACACCCCACTTGGTGTGCAACCGCTCCAACCCTGACTCGTCCGCTGCTTTCTGTTGTTGTCCCCTTCTATTAATTGTTTGACTGCGCTGCGACACGGGTTCGGGCTAGGAGCCCCAAAAAAAAAATTAAGACCTTTTTCTAATTTCCACTGTACCTATTTTCAAAAAAAAAAAATCCCCTTTTTTTTGAGAGGAAAAAAAAACAAATGAGATGAAAATTGAAAATGACTCGACTAAAAAAGAAACAGAATAAAAACTAAATAAAAAAATTAAACTAAACTAACTCAAAGGGAAAAAAACTAAGCTAGGGAAAAAAATAACAAAGAAAAGAAAACTAAGATTAAGCAAATAAAAAAAAATACAAATAAAAACTGGGCTCAATGAATCGGGCTCACACCCAAGGTTTGACCCATTCATACCACCCTTCACTTTCCCTTATTTACGCAGCCCCTACTTTAGGAGAAAATAAAATCATAGAAACAAAATCCCAAAGTTCCTAACACCTCAAACTATCAAACACGCCGCCCTACCCTCTTTTTTTTTTAATAAATCAATAAGCTTTGGGTTCGAAATCAGGCAGGCGATTGGAAATTCCGATCTGATGATTGGAGACAAGGGCTCCGGGTTTGATGCCGGTGTTTGAAGCAGGCTCGACGCAGGTTGTAGGAGGAAATTCGTGATGGCCAAGGGAGTTTGAACGTGGTTGTTGCCGATGGAAAAAGGTGGTTCGGAAGGGGATGTCTGTAAGGAGATGAAAGTGGGAAGGCTGGGTGAATTGCTGCTATGAACTGATGGATATGGGTTTATGGTGTAACGCTTGAACTTGTTGACTGCGAGGTTGGTGATTAATTTTTCTTGTTTGGCTATTGTGATGTCCAAGAGGATGAACTGTGGTATGGCAGAAGTGATCAGAAGGTATGGCAGAAGATAACGGTGCTTTTTGGTGAATGAGAATTGGAAGAGAATCAGGAGTGGTAGATTATTTGTGAGGGGTGCGTGGCTTCAGAACTGATGATGGCTGACTGGTTGTAATGTGAAGTTCGGCAAAGTATTGTGGTTGTGGAGTTTTTGTGGTATGGTTGTATGGTGTCTGAGGTGGACTGACTGGGGTAGTATTTGGAGAGGGAGATTGTGGCTTTGACGACTATGAGGAGTTGGTTATAACTTATAGTAGATTCAGACTAGAAGGTGGATGCTGTCTTGAGTCGAGTTTCATAGAGGGTTTCTCAGCAGTGTTGTTGACAGGAAATGGCGATTTCAGCTTGGTGACGTGGCTGAAAGTGGAGTGTGTAGTTGTGATTTGGTTTGGGTGACTTCAGGAAGAAGATGTTGAGGTGATAAGTTTCAGGTTTGTGTGAATTGTGCAGATCGGGAAGTTTGGTAGACAGCGGTGTGGTTTGAAGAGTTGAAGTGAAAGTGGAGATTGCCGAGAAGAAACAAAAAAATCAACCAGGGGAAAAACACAAAAAAAAACTACAAAAAGATTTTATATGTTTTTTTTATTATTGTAAAAAATATATGAGAAATTAGAAATATAATTGAAAAGAAAGGAAAGAAATCGAAGGAAGAGTTGGAAAGAAATTGAAAATTTCGATAAGTATTTTTTTTCTTATTTGGATGATTACGGTATCACTAAATAATACCAAATCATACCAATAAAGAATTTTCTCTATTTATGAAACAAACTACAAGGAAAATAAAAATAAAACTAACAAAAGGAATTTTTTTTATTTATGAAAAAATAAGAAAATATAACACGAAGGATTTAAAAATAAAAATTATTTTGGTCCCCGGCAACGGCGCCAAAATTTGTTTGCGAACAAATTATACAGTTGTAAACAACTGTAAAATCCGTTCGTCTTTCCTAAACAACAAGGATTGTTGTAGAGGGTGTCGAACTCTGGGACCAAAAATATTTTAATTAATAAATCCAGTCAAGTTATTCCAGTATTTTGATTGGTTGAAAACACAGAAAATAACAGCAATTAAATAAAGAACAGAGATTTATCTAATAAGAGAAAGCAATTAGGGATCGATGACATAAATTAGATTAATATTCATTAATAGCCAAACAGATCAATCAGATCTAATTCATGTTTCTGTCACAAACATGAATCAACGATAATTGGGTTTATAGAAACAAATAAGTAAATAACAACAAGTATAGCCTATGCAGAAGCTCAGCTCTTAAACAACCATAGGCTATCAGGACAGATTCACAAATTAATTTCTAAAAACCTAAAATTATATCTAAATCTGATAAGTGTTAGATCGAACTCGAATATACCCTGTGAAGGAGCACAACTCTTAAACGACACATGGTATGAAGGTTCAGATCTAACCCTTAGTTCAAATCTAGATCTACATACATGAAGTTCTAATATGTGATTCATATTGAATCATAACTATTAGCGTCATCACCCCCTAATTAAAGAGGATTAGCTAGACATAGCTAAAAGAAAAGAAAAGAAAAAGAAAATAAACGACATAAATAAAATGCAATAAAAACTAAATTGAAGAGAGAAAGAAGAGTTTTATTCCAAGAAAAGGATTACAGAATAAAACTGAGTGTTTTTACATGAATGAGATACAAGGTATTTATAGCTGATATGACAAAGACTACTTGGCAAATTCCACAATGTGGGACTAAAGAATTAGCCCAAATAACACGTAAGCTAGTGTGAACGGGGTTGTAGAGTAAGAGGCCTTGTAAGTGAGCCAGTGTGAACGCTTGCAGTGCATGAATGAGAAGCCTTGCAAAGGAGCTAATGTGAACGCTACATGAGTGAAATGGTCTGCAATTGAGCCAATGTGAACACAATATGAGTCTTTAGTGAGCCAAATCTACCCAACTGAACTCTATTTGCAACCGTTCTTCAAGCTTTAAACTCTCCAAGCTTAAGTAATTTTAACTTCACTCTTTTTCAGCAAATTCTTCATGCTTTATTCATCAAATGCTCTAAACCATGATTCTTGTCAACAATCTGAAAACATAGTTATAAATACACAATATCAATTATTCAAAAGATAAAATAAGATAAATATGCGGATAAAATATACACATTTACGTGTATATCAATATCTCATGCAAAACATCCAGCATACATGACAGACTCTGGCTATCACCGCCAATCCTGCTTTGAAACCATCGTTAATCATATGACGGCCAACCTTGCCATATGTCAAGGGCTAATGGTAACCCCAGTTCTAGCATGAACTCCATATGTCCAACCTTGACAATGTCCAACCTTGACACTAGGCCTTTGAAACACCCCACCTCCGTTAGGGTCACTCACAAAGGGAATGCCCTAATTTTGGTGGAGGTTTATAAGTATAAGTCACAGATATACAAGACAGATATAAATACACATATTTTTAAACAGCGGAAACAACAACAACTTTTATTTCACCAAAATACGTGTTACATAAACCACACCATAATTGTCTTGCAATACTTCCAAAAACATTACATTTCCATAACTGTCTTGATTAACAAAGAAGCACATAACATAAAGTAAAGCAACAAAATCCCCATAATGATATCCAAGGCCATGATCCAAGCCAAAAAGATCCAAACCGTACATCTACTGTCTTCAAGCTTGCAAAAGATTCTGGCTAGGCTGAGTTGTTTCCTCCCTGTGGACCTGGGGGGAAACGAAAGAAAAGAAGACGAAAGAAAAACGGAGTCAAACATAAAGCCTGAGTAAATCTAGTGACTTTTCAGTATGTGAATAAGAAAAGGATATGATAGACATAAACTGAAAACAGGATAGTATCATAACTAAGGGAGTGTAGCCTAGAGTCGAATATACTATCGAACCCACACTATATCTCTGCATTTACTAGTATTACTCTAACCGACACCCCATGCTGAGGGTGAAGTGATCCTTTTTGTTTTCTAAAGATCGGCTCCTACTCGTACGTGTGTCTTACGGCTACCCCAAGAAGTGTAGATACCTATGCTGGTCCCACCATGGGGTGTATCAAGACCCATGGTGGCGGCCCCGACACAATTACTAGAAGGCATAGGATATACTACTGGTGCCCCCAGTGCCTTGATTGTCTGCTCCGGAGTGCGTGCACGACCGCACACCGTTAGACCTACACTGTGCACCTAACATTGCTGTTATTTGACCGCTTACAATCAGCCCAGTAATCGTTCCCCACCCTGCCTAGTTTCAGGGTACCTTTGATACCTAAATTGGGTTACTGCTGAAACGGGTCCCTACGTTACCAGGGTTTTCTAGTCAAACATGTTAAGTGGTTAAGTGTATGTATATACCTAACCCCACCCATCAATATTTGTTAACATGTTGAATCTTTGGTTAAGTGTTTTCAGTTGACTTAACCCTACAACCTGTCCTTAGCCTTCTAGAGCACCGACCACTCACATTAGACAGATATCACTACGGTTACTGGATGTGCCAGTTGGTTCCGGGCAGGTTTACACCGTAGTTCAGTCTAACCTCGGGTCTTTATTGGGCTCAATGTTTAACCACCCACATTAGATAGGTATTGTTGTGACTACTGGACAACCGGGCAGGTTTACGTCACAACTCAATCCAACCTCGGGTTAAACATGTCGTATTTTCTAAATTTACATTTCACCATTCAATTTAATATGTAAATATCATGTCCTTCATTTTTGGGTATATCAATTTATACCACTATAATATCACAGTTGTTGGCATGCGCCAAACATGCCAACATATTTATTTATATCATGTTTTACACCCAACGCTATTACCCCCGTTTGTACGTACTAATGTTGGGCTCGACACAATTCAACCCAATTTGATAAACGTGAGAAAAAGGGAAAGAAATCAAGAGCATGCAATATTTCTATGACACATAAAAGGGGTGTGGCGCATGAACTTGCAAATTAGCATTTCAACTAACATAAACATTGGGTCATGAGAACTTGCATTCAAATAGGCATATAACTAAGTAGGTAACACGTGAAATGGCATAACTTTGGATTTGCCTAGATGTGAGTTTAAACATATATAACTAGGCATAATATCAAACACCAAACTAGCATGTTACATGTTCATAAAATGTCCACTTTTTATCATAACCCAAAGGTGTAAACTAACTTTAAAACAAGCAGTCCATTTTAACATGATACTAGCTTAATTTGTGTAACCCAAATATACTTAATATTAATCCAATTATACTTGTGATGAATCTAAGATGTATACATAGGTTTTGAGTCATGTAGGCATAAAAGATTCCAGATCTATAACATGTTTACATAAGTATATAGTCCATGATATCAACATAAACATAAAGGGGATATTAACATAAACATGAGAGGGATCTAATCATAGACTTTGCCACAAAACTTGCGATTACCATCACTTTCGTATAATAAACTTGCATTGATCCATTTATTCCACAAATCAATTCACCAAAAATAATCACGATAGAAACATTACAATACACAAGATCAACATCATTACAATGATACAATTCTATTCCCAATTACATCGTATCACATCATAATTTTATTCAAATTCTGAAAGACCACTATACTTACAACGTGACGAGATCTTGTTTTCTGATTTCTGTTTTCTGAATTTGGAGATGCTCTCCTTTGGGTAGCAATTTGTTGATTGATTTGATTAGACTTTAGTTTGCTTCTTAGTTTGATTCTTGGCGGCTACGATCAACTCCTTCCAGACAGCATGACGACTTCTCTCTTATTTTCTTATGTGAATTAGTTGAGTCTTAGTGTGTATTTATAGAGTTTTCAAGTAAATTTGAGTCGTCAGATGCAAACAGGGAGGGAAATCAGACCGTACAGCACACCAGAGTCAAACCAGGGTCAGACCTACCTGGTCAAGCCGACCAGGCAAGTCGACCTGCAGGTCGACACCCAAGTCGACTGCGTAGTCGACCTGGGGGGGGGCCAGGTCGACTGCCCAGTCGACACTAGTGTCGACCTGGTCACTGGGTGGGAGTTTTCCCGCCCAGCCCAGTTTGAACTCGAATTTCAAATTTTAAACGTGATCTGAGCTGTTTTTTGAATTCAAACTTATTCTGAAACTTCCGGAGGTCGTAACTCCTTCATACGGAGTCCGTTTCACGCAAACTCGGACTCTATCTCAAACAGAATTCCGAGACGAACGCAATGGCGTAAGCCATTTACCTTAATTCTTTCATTAGAATTAATTATACTTTAATTTATGAATTTCACTGTTATAGATTATACAGGGTGTTACATTCTCCGCCACTTAAAAGGATTTCGTCCCCGAAATCTTCAAGTTAGGAAGAATGTATATCCTACCATCCAATCGTCCATCTACTCAACCAACAAACACAGGTGTTCATTGTCCTTAAAGGCTTCTAATGATTTATGATCATATGCATTGTGTGTGTATATGTCCTTATCTAATGTAGAAATCAGGCGGTCCACTGCTTCAGTTGACCTCCTAAATGTGAATCATGTAGGTGTCATTAATCCATCATGTATGAAAATTTTTCCTACTCATAATTCTACATGAGTGCACAACAATTCGTACAAATGCGACAACCATATGATAACATATAAAATTTCAACCACATATGAACGAGAATACATATATGCATATGCAACATGAAGTGACTGAGCCGATCTAAAACCTAGAATGTGTGTGTATATGCATCCACGAGCAACCACTAGCAATCATTAGCAACCACTTGCAGCCATCATCCATAACATGTTTTTAAATACATGTTTGCATCCATTTGCTTTCTACCTAAAGAGTTAGGAAAAGGACCGAGGAGATATACCTAAAAGATAGATAAAGCATAACTTAAGGAAAAAGAGGGATCAAAGATGTACCCTCAAAAAGAAAAGGGTAGGCAGCGCGTATTCTAGTCTCAGTTTCCCAAGTTGCGTCTTCCTTGGCGTCGCTCCACTGAACTTTGACGAGCTTGACTTCACGGTTGTGTAGCTTTTTCACTTCAGTTCCTAAGATGCGTGTTGGGACTCTTCACACAGTTGCTTCACGTTCCACTTCGGCTTCTTCTAGAATGCTAGGCTCTACTATTTCAGCAGACTCGTGTAAACGCTTCCGGAGGTGAGAAACATGAAAGACGTTGTGAACTCCGACCAGTTTTTTGGGTAGATCTAATCTATAGGCCATCTTTCCAACCTTCTCGATGATAGGGAATGGTCCTACAAATCTCGGTGCTAGCTTTCCAGTGGATCCAAAACGAACAACGTTCCTTAGAGGAGTTACCTTAAGAAAAACCCTGTCCCCAACCTCAAACTCAAGGTCGGTCCTTCTCTTGTCGGCGTAGGATTTCTGTCTATATTGGGCCGTCTTCATCCTTCTTCGAATCAAGTCCACTTTTTCTGAAGTTTCTCTGATCATGTCTGGACCAAGAATAACCTTATCCGTAGACTCTCACCAACAAGTTGGTGACTTGCACGGTCTTCCATACAATGCTTCGAAGGGTGCCATGCCTATGGTAGCTTGGAAGCTATTGTTGTAAGCAAACTCCACTAAGGGAAGGTGATCCTCCCATGTCCCTCCAAAGTCTAGAACGCAAAGTCTCAAAAGATCCTCTAAAACTCTATTCACCCTTTCTGTCTGTCCATCGGTTTGGGGGTGATAGGCCGTGCTCAAACATAACTGTATGCCTACAACTTCTTGCAAACTTCGCCAAAACTCGCTTGTGAAGATAGGGTCTCGATCACTAACAATGCTGGAGGGTATCCCATGGAGTCGAACTATCTCCTTGATGTAAAGAGACGCTAGGGATGAGGCGGTCCTTCTACTCTTGACAGGTTAAAAGTGGGAACTCTTTGTAAGCCTATCCACTATTACCCAAATGCGGGTATTGCCCCTTCTCGACCTAGGCAGACCATCAACGAAGTCCATTGAAATGCTATCCCACTTCCATTGTGGGACCTCTAGGGGATGAAGCAGTCCTCCAGGCTTTTTTTGTTCCGCTTTAACTTGTTGGCATACCATACACTTAGAACGAAATCCGCCACGTCCTTCTTCATGCCGTTCCAAAAGAAAACCCTTTTCATGTCCTTGTACATTTTGTCTCCGCCCGGATGTATTGTCATCTTGGAACGATGTGCTTCCTCGAGTACCTTCTTTATCAACTCCTTTTCTTGTGGAACGCATAGTCTTCTGTCGCGTCTCAGCCAGCCTTTATCATCAATAGGATATCTACTGAGGTGACTAGAAGTCTCACCCTTAATTAGTTTATCAACCACTTCGACTAGTTGAGGGTCCTCACGTTGTGCCGTCCCTATTGTGTCCAAAAGAGTAGGGCGCACCTCAAGAGATGCTAACAAACCCGGTACGAAATCAGAGGAGGGCCTAAAGTTAAAACTGGCTATATACTCCAGGCTTTTCCTTTCTACAAAGAGTGGGCTTAGGGTCAGTTTCTTTCTACTCAAGGCGTCTGCCACCACATTGCCCTTGCCCGGAGTATAGGAAATCTCAAAGTCATACGAGGCAAGAAACTCCATCCATCTCTGTTGCCTCAGGTTAAGATCTTTCTGCGAGAAAAGATATTTCAACGATTTATGGTCAGTGTAAAGTTCGAACTTCTCACCTAGGAGATAATGTCGCCAAGACTTAAGTGCAAAGACGATGGCGGCTAACTCAAGATCGTGGGTCGGGTAGTTCTTTTCATGAGCTTTCAATTGCCTTCCACCATAAGCTACTACCCTCCCTTCTTGCATCAAGACAGCGCCTAGTCCTGTCCCACATGCATCTGTATAAACTGTGAACATCTTGCTTTCGTCTGGCAAAGTCAGGACTGGGGCTGTTGTAAGAGACCTTTTTTAAGCGTTGGAAAGCCAACTCGCAATTCAAGTCCCAATTGAACGCTAGATTCTTCTTTGTTAGCCTTGTGAGTGGAGATGAGATTTTCGCAAAATCCCTTATGAATTTTCGGTAGAAGCCTGTTAGTCCTAGAAAACTTTGGACCTCAGTTGCATTCTTTAGTGCCTTCCAGTCTTGTACCGCAACTACCTTCGCGGGGTCTACAGCCAACCCTTCTTTAGATACTACATGCCCAAGAAACCTTACTTCTTCTCTCCAAAAGTGGCATTTTGAAAATTTTGCCTTTAGCTGATATGCTCGGAGAGTATCCATGATTTCCTTCAGATGTTGAGCATGCTCTTCCTCACTCTTTGAAAAGATCAAGATATCGTCCACAAAGACAACCGCAAACTTGTTGAGGAATTCTCTGAACACTCTTCTCATTAGGTCAACGAAATAAGCGGGTGCATTTGTCAGGCCGAAAGGCATGACAAGCCACTCAAAGAAACCGTCTGGGGTTCTGAACGCCGTTTTATCAATACTATCTTCAGCCACTCTTAGCTGATGAAACCCAGTTGCTAGATCAAATTGGGAGAAAACCGACGTGCCTACAAGCTGATCAAACAAATCGTCGATTCGGGGAAGAGGGTGCCTATTTTTCTTGGTCAACTTGTTTAACTCCCTATAGTCAACGCAAAGGCGAAGCGAACCGTCTGCTTTGGTTGCGAACACCACTGGAGCACTCCATTCTGAAATGCTCCTTCTAATGAACCCCTTCTCAAGAAGTTCTTTAACCTGCTTACTGAGCTCCTTTCTCTCTTTTGGAGCCATATGTCTGACAGGTATAAGCTACGGGCTTTGCGTTATCCACAAGATAGATTCGAAAGTCTATTTCCCGCTTCGGAGGTAAGCCTTTCACCTCCTCGAAGACATCCGGATATTTCCGGACTACTCTAACCAATTGCAAATTCTCGTCAGAAGCATCAAGCGACTCTAGATAACTAATCATAACAGCATTCAAAGGATTACAGGAAATTTCTAGAGTGTTACCAAGTCGAGTCAAGAGTCTAACTACTCTTTTCTCACAATCAAGAATGGCACCGTTACTGGATAACCAGTCCATGCCTAAGATCAAACCATATCCCGAGAAGCCTAGAACAAAGGCATTACAACTAAAATCAACACTGAGAATAGAGATTTTCAAACCCAAACAAACCATTGACAAGTAAGCGGAGCCCCCAATTGGATTTGAAACTACTAAGGGATCCTCAACCATACTAGTGTCTAGATGCAGAGATTCTACTAAAGCACATGAAATAAAGGAGTGTGAAGCACCAGAGTCAAAAAGTATACGAACTGGATGATCATAAAGATAGACTACACTTTGTACAGAAATATTACTACCTCGCTCTTGTGAAGGGGCTGTCAGAGCATGAACTTGTCCCCCTGAAGTAGATCCAGCTTTCTGTCCCTATCCTTTCTTCTTTGGGCAGTCCTTAGCTTGGTGCCCAGTCTCTCCGCAATGAAAGCAACCACCCATCTTTGCCTTCTTCTTCCGGCAGTCTTTCTCTATATGTCCAACTACGCCACAGAAATGGCACTTTCTCCTCTCACGGGACTTCTTGTTTTTTCCTCCTTTCTTAAAGTCTGTCTTCTTGGCCTGTAAACCTTCTTTCTTTTCCTCAGCCTTAGTCTCCTTCTTGCCGTGGTCTTCCTCATGTAGCAACGCCATGTCCACCAAGCTTTCATAAGTCGCTCCTGTGGACACATGGGTCATGGCAAGGCTGTGTATAGGCTCATTCAGACCTTTGACGAAGCAAAGTGCCTTCTTGTGTTGGGTATTTACTAAGTCCAGCCCAAATCTGGCCAGCTGATTGAACTAATTAACGTACTCCCTGACCGTCATGCTTCCCTGTTTAAGATTCAAGAACTTCTCTAGTTGCAGGCTCCTTTCAGCTTGGGAGAGGAATTTCAGTTCGAACCTTGTCCTAAAATCATCCCAAGTTTCCACTGCCCTCTGAGCATTAGTGATCTCCCACCAATAGGAAGCTTCATCTTTAAGCAACCACGCTGCTAGCTGTATCTTTTGCCTATCATCAACTCCGAAGATGTCAAACAGATCCTCAGTCTCCTTTAGCCAATTTCTTGCTCCTACAAAAGGCTCAGTTCCATGGAAGTCCTTTCCACCCATAGATTTGAAGTCTCTACATGTTTTGGCAAAAGCATTTCCAAGAGGAGGGGCAGCAGGAGGAGGAGGAACCGCTGCCACTGGAGGAGGAATGTTTGTTGGGCCCGCGTCATTGGTCCTTGCTTCTAAGTACCTCCTAAACCAGCCGGATATCGTTACTCCTTCAGGAAGGTTAAGGTCTCCGGACATGCTGAAACAGAAAGGAAAGATTCAAAACGAAGGATAGAGAGAGAGATAGTGCACACGGCTTCGGGGGATTATCCCTTTTAAAATATAACACTTTCTAAAACAATGATTCTTTAAATTTTCTTATGAAAACAATTTCAAAAACTTTTATCTTATCTGGTAAACCTATGCTCTGATACCAAGTGAAACACCCCACCTCCGTTAGGGTCACTCACAAAGGGAATGCCCTAATTTTGGTGGAGGTTTATAAGTATAAGTCACAGATATACAAGACAGAGATAAATACACATATTTTTAAACAGCGGAAACAACAACAACTTTTATTTCACCAAAATACATGTTACACAAACCACACCATAATTGTCTTACAATACTTCCAAAAACATTACATTTCCATAACTGTCTTGATTAACAAAGAAGCACAAAACATAAAGTAAAGCAACAAAATCCCCATAATGATATCCAAAGCCATGATCCAAGCCAAAAAGATCCAAACCGTACATCTACTATCTTCAAGCTTGCAAAAGAGTCTGGCTAGGCTGAGTTGTTTCCTCCCTGTGGACCTGGGGGGGAACGAAAGAAAAACGGAGTCAGAAATAAAGCCTGAGTAAATCTAGTGACTTTTCAGTATGTGAATAAGAAAAGGATATGATACACATAAACTGAAAACATGATAGTATCATAACTAAGGGAGTGTAGTCTAGAGTCGAATATACTATCGAACCCACACCATATCTCTGCATTTACTAGTATTACTCTAACCGGTACCCCATGCCGAGGGTGAAGTGATCCTTTTTGTTTTCTAAAGATCGGCTCCTACTCGTACGTGTGTCTTACGGCTACCCCAAGAAGTGTAGATACCTATGATGGTCCCACCATGGGTGTATCAAGACCCATGGTGGCGGCCCCGACACAATTACTAGAAGGCATAGGATATACTACTGGTGCCCCCAATGCCTTGCTTGTACGCTCCGGAGTGCGTGCACGACCGCACACCGTTAGACCTAAACTGTGCACCTAACATTGCCGTTATTTGACCGCTTACAATCAGCCCCGTAATCGTTCCCCACCCTGCCTAGTTTCAGGGTACCGTTGATACCTAAATTGGGTTACTGCTGAAACGGTTCCCAACGTTACCAGGGTTTTCTAGTCAAACATGTTAAGTGGTTAAGTGTATGTATATACCTAACCCCACCCATCAATATTAGTTAACATGTTGAATCTTTGGTTAAGTGTTTTCAGTTGACTTAACCCTACAACCTGTCCTTAGCCTTTTAGGGCACCGACCACTCACATTAGACAGATATCACTACGGTTACTGGATGTGCCGGTTGGTCCCGGGCAGGTTTACACCGTAGTTCAGTATAACCTCGGGTCTTTATTGGGCTCAATGTTTAACCACCCACATTGGATAGGTATTGTTGTGACTACTGGACAGCCGGGCGGGTCCGAGCAGGTTTACGTCACAACTCAATCCAACCTCGGGTTAAACATGTCGTATTTTCTAAATTTACATTTCACCATTCAATTTAATATGTAAATATCATGTCCTTCATTTTTGGGTATAACAATTTATACCACTATAATATCACAGTTGTTGGCATGTGCCAAACATGCCAACATATTTATTTATATCATGTTTTACACCCAACGCTATTACCCCCGTTTGTACGTACTAATGTTGGGCTCGACACAATTCAGACCAATTTGATAAACGTGAGAAAAGGGGACAGAAATCAAGAGCATGTAATATTTCTATCACAAATAAAAGGGGTGTGGCGCATGAACTTGCAAACTAGCGTTTCAACTAACATAAACATTGGGTCATGAGAACTTGCATTCAAATAGGCATATGACTAAGTAGGTAACACGTGAAATGGCATAACTTTGGATTTTCCTAGATGTGAGTTTAAACATATATAACTAGGCATAATGTCAAACACCAAACTAGCATGTTACATGTTCATAAAATGTCCACTTTTTATCATAACCCAAAGGTGTAAACTAACTTTAAAACAAGGAGTCCATTTTAACATGATACTAGCATAATTTGTGTAACCCAAATATACTTAATATTAATCCAATTATACTTGTGATGAATCTAAGATGTATACATAGGTTTTGAGTCATGTAGGCATAAAAGATTCCAGATCTATAACATGTTTACATAAGTATATAGTCCATGATATCAACATAAACATAAAGGGGATATTAACATAAACATGAGAGGGATCTAATCATAGACTTTGCCACAAAACTTGCGATTACCATCACTTTCGTATAATAAACTTGCATTGATCCATTTATGCCACTAACCAATTCACCAAAAATAATCACGATAGAAACATTACAATACACAAGATCTACATCATTACAATGATACAATTCTATTCCCAATTACATCGTATCACATCATAATTTTATTCAAATTCTGAAAGACCACTATACTTACAACGTGATGAGATCTTATTTTCTGATTTCTGTTTTCTGAATTTGGAGATGCTCTCTTTTGGGTAGCAATTTATTGATTGATTTGATTAGACTTTAGTTTGCTTCTTAGTTTTATTCTTGGCGGCTACGATCAACTCCTTCCAGACAGCATGACGACTTCTCTCTTATTTTCTTATGTGAATTAGTTGAGTCTTAGTGTGTATTTATAGAGTTTTCAAGTAAATTTGAGCCGTCAGATGCAAACAGGGAGGGAAATCAGACCGTATAACACACCAGAGTTGAACCAGGGTCAGACCCACCTGGTCAGGCCGACCAGGCAAGTCGACCTGCAGGTCGACGCCCAAGTCGACTGCGTAGTCGACCTGGGGGGGCCAGGTCGACTGCCCAGTCGACACTAGTGTCGACCTTGTCACTGGGCGGGAGTTTTCCCGCCCAGCCCAGTTTGAACTCGAATTTCAAATTTTAAACGTGATCTGAGCTGTTTTTTGAATTTAAACTTATTCTGAAACTTCCGGAGGTCGTAACTCCTTCATACGGAGTCCGTTTCACGCAAACTCGGACTCTATCTCAACCAGAATTCCGAGACGAACGCAATGGCGTAAGCCATTTCCCTTAATTCTTTCATTAGAATTAATTATACTTTAATTTATGAATTTCCCTGTTATAGAATATACGGGGTGTTACAGCCTTTCCCCAAGACCCAGGGTACTCGACTAGCAACCTTCTAGTCTTTTGGGTGCCCCCATCGTACCCCTGCTTTGAGCCTGCTAGAACTTACGACAACGATGACCTCTCAGCCTTCGCATCTCTAGTCGTCCAACCTTGACGATATTTCATAGCTCAAGCAACCTTCTCGAGCAACCATTATCCATCAACTCACGACCTTTGAGTTGTCACCTCATTCGTTGTTCTACCTTGATCAACGAACACATTCAACACTTCGAACCTTCCTACTTGAACCACTTCAAAGTTACAACATCACTAGAAGTTTCCGACCAGAAATTTCCATTAGAAATGTCGACCAGACCCATCTGGACCGACCAGCACCCTTCTGAACCGACCAGACCTCCCTCTGCTCCTTCTGAACCGACCAGAACCCTTCTGAACCGACCAGACTCTCTTCTCAACCTTCTGGACCGATCAGACCGACCAGCTCCAAGATCGACCAGCCTTTCTCACCTACGACCGACCACCTGCTCGACCAACCACCCAAGAGCGATCCGACCTGATCACCCCCTTCCTGGAACATGACCGATCCGCCTGCTCCAAATAAGAACTCCAGATTTGCTCGACCTGACCAGTATGGACCGACCGACCACTTCCTTGCGACCGATCCGACCAGCCTTTTCCCACTTAGCCGACCCAATCCCAGTCTTGCTTCCCAAGCCACGATTTGACCGACCAGTCTAGGACCGACCCCCCCCAGACCGGCCCAATTCCTGCATAGCTCCATTTCGACTTCGATTTCGACCAAAACTTCGCCAAACGACGAATCCGACGAAACCGGCTTATCCAATTCATCCAAACGCAACCACAAACATGTTATGCAACCAACAATATCATCAATCTAACAATTTCCATCAAAACACATAAATTTCCCAAAACATGATAAGTGAACATATGAACATAAAAACGGATCTAATTTGCATAAACTTGAGAGAAATCATGAAATTAACCATTTAAATTATCTAGATCAGATCCTAAGGTGATTCATATGTAAAATGGACTTAGCATGGTGTAGATCTAAAGAAAATAACATGGAAATGATGAAATTAACATCCTATAACTCACATACTTTCATGAATCTGAATGAGAGATGTAAATCACTCACCGATTATCCAAAACAAAGCAAAAGCAATGAAAAAGCAATCCGGACAGCGAACACTTCGAATCAAACCCTTCAATCCGATGAATTCGCCCTTGAAACGATGTTGATCTAGCCTTGAATGGTATAGATCTTCGATTTCCCTCCTTGGATTTGGAATTTTAATGTTGGAAAGGTGTTAGAGGAAGAAGGAGATCAAAGCCTCCCCATAAGAGAATGGAAAATCCAACCTTTCCCCATATCCCTTACCCTCTATTTATAGCCTCCACCAACCCCTTAATGGGCCTTCTAGAAATCAGCCCATTAGCCTTCCCAAACCTGAACAACCAACTGAAAAACCTTAAAACAGCGATTTCTCCCAAACCGCTGAACCAAATCTTTCATGTAACCACTCTACGGAAAGAGAATCATCAATTCCTTTCCAATGGCACAGGTCTCACCCTCTGATTCGACCTGAGTCAAAAGTTATGCCCTGTACAAGACTGATAGGGGCAAAATGGTCACAAACAAAATCGGTAAAATTTATTGACATGTCTCACATCCCCATAAGCAACATACAAAAAGATGAGAATGATCCAACCCTCAGGGAATAAAATAAAAATATTTTATGATCTTCCGATACGTAAAATGCGGGCTGTTACATTCTCCCCCCCTTAAGAATTTCGCCCCCGAAATTCCAAGCAACCACAACAATTCTGCATGCCTATCATCCATGAGAAGCCAATCCTATCATCCCAACTAGCAGCCATCAAGCCATGCATCCATAGCCTTATCCTAGCACGCGGAATTCTATCAAACAACAACAAGATACAACGATATAACGACGATACAATCAAAGGGTTCTACTGATGAAAAGTTCTGGATGAGTCGCCCTCATGCTCTCTTCCGTCTCCCATGTACATTCGTCGCCATCTTCACTCCATTGTACCTTGACTAGCTTAACCATCTTCCTCCTAAGCTGTTTCGTGTCATTCCCCACAACACAAAGTGGCATATGAGGTTTCGCAACTACGGTCTCGACTTCTAAATCTTCATACTGTTCTGGAGATACCACCACATTCGAGTCGTGCACAAACTTCCGTAGAAACGACACATGGAAAACATTATGCACACTCGACATCTTCTCGGGTAACTCCAACCTATATGCGAGCTTTCCTATTCGCTCGACTATCGGAAACAGTCCAACAAACCAAGGAGCCAACTTCCCTTTACTTCCGAATCGAATCACATGCTTCAACGGTGAAATCTTCACGAAAACCATATCTCCTACGTCGTATTCCAAATCCTTACGATGCTTATCGGCGTAACTCTTCTGACGATCTTGCGCCGCCTTCATTCGTTGTCGAACAATCTCGATACAATCTGAGGTTTCTCTAATCATTTCAGGCCCAAGTACCAACTTATCTCCGGTTTCTAACCAACAAGCTGGAGAATTGCACGGCCTTCCATACAACGTCTCATATGGTGCCATCCCAATACTCGACTGGTAGCTATTATTATATGTAAACTCAACTAGATGTAGATGGTCCTCCCGTGATCCTCCGAAGTCTATCACACAAGCCGTCAGGAGATCTTCTAAAATTCGGTTGACTCTCTCGGTCTGACCATCAGTTTGGGGATGATATGCCGTACTTAAACACAATTCGGTTCCCAAAGCTTCTTGCAAACTTTTCCAAAATCCACTCGTGAACAATGGATCCCGGTCACTTACTATACTCTTTGGGACACCATGAAATCAAACTATCCATTTCACATAAAGCTCAGCCAATTTTGATGCTGTGCTAGTCGTCTTGATAGGAATGAACCTTGCACTTTTGGTCAAACGATCCACAATGACCCAAATCCGTTCATTCCCTGTCCTAGTTCTAGGTAGTCCATCGATAAAATCCATCGATATCTGCTCTCACTTCCATGTAGGAACCTCTAATGGCCGAAGTAAACCACTCGGCTTCTTCTGTTCAGCTTTCACCAACTGACAGTTCATACACTTGGAAATGAATTTTCCAATATCTCTTTTCATCCCTTCCCAGTAGTAGGCTCGCTTCATGTCCTGATACATTTTATTACCACCGGGATGAATCGTTAGCTTCGAGTGATGACATTCTCTCAGAACCTCATCCCTCAATCCGTCGATGTTAGGAACAACTAATCGTCCTTGTTTTCGAAGCCAACCTTCTCGGTCGACCTCGAACTCTTTACCCTCTGGTTCCAGTTTCTGAATGAACTCGACAAGCTTCGCATCTTTCTTTTGGCCCTCGCCAATCCTTTCGATAAGAGTAGGCCTTATCGACAAGCTTGCCAATATTTCAGGTTCCAGCTCACACCTTGGCCTGAAATCGAACCTTGCCAAGTACTCGAGGCCCTTCCATTCCGAAAACATCGCTCGCAAACTTGCGTGTCTTCGACTCAATGCATCTGCAACTGCATTGCCTTTGCCAGGAGTATAGGCTATCCCAAAATCATACGATGTCAGAAACTCTAACCATCGTTGTTGCCGAAGATTCAAATCCTTTTGGGAGAAAAAATACTTCAACGACTTGTGATCCATAAACAACTCGAATCGTACCCCCAACAGGTAATGTCTCCACATCTTCAGAGCAAACACAATCGCTGCCAACTCCAAATCATGAGTTGGATATTTTCTCTCATGCGGCTTTAGCTGTCGACTTGCGTAAGCCACTATCTTATCCTTCTGCATTAGCACTGCTCCAAGTCCAGTACCACATGCATCAGTATACGCCACCATCTCTTCATTCCCACTTGGAATGGTCAACACAGGTGCACTCGTCAATCTCTCTTTCAAAATTCCGAACGCTTATTCACACTTCACATCCCATGCGAATACTTGATTTTTCTTCGTCAATCCTGTTAATGGTGCAGCTATCTTGGAGAAGTCCTTGATAAATCTTCGGTAATAACCAGCCAACCCAAGGAAACTCCGAACATCCGTCGCATTCTTAGGTCTATCCCAATCCTGGATTGCAGCAACTTTAGCGGGGTCAACCGCTATACCTTTTCCAGAAACAACATGACCTAAGAACCTCACTTCATCCTTCCAGAAGTGACACTTTGAGAACTTAGCCTTAAGTTGATGCTTTCGCAAGATCTCTAACACAACTCTCAAGTGCGTCTTATGTTCTTCCACATTTCTGGAGTAAACCAGTATATCATCCACGAATACCAGCACGAACTTACTCAACTGATCTCTGAACACTCTATTCATAAGATCCACAAAATACGATGGCGCATTAGTCAACCCGAATGGCATCACCAACCACTTGAAGAACCCGGATGGTGTCCTAAAAGCAGTCTTTGGCACACTATCCTTAGCCACTCTCAATTGGTGAAATCCCATTGGCAAATCCATCTGAGAAAACACTTTGGCTTCGTGAAGCTGATCGAACAAGTCATCAATCCTTGGCAACGGATACTTGTTCTTCTTAGTCACCTTGTTCAGCTCACGATAGTCCACACACAATCTTAACGAGCCATCTGCCTTAGTTGCAAATACGACTGGTGCACCCCACTCGGAAACACTCCTCCGAATGAATCCTTTTCCCAAAAGGTTACGAACTTGCACCTATAACTCTCGCTGTTCCCTAGGCGCCATCCGCCTAAGGGGCATAACAATTGGTCTAGCACCTTCGACCAAATCGATCCTAAACTCGATCTCACGATGCGGCGGCAACCCTTTGACCTCATCAAAGACATCTACATACTCATTAGCGATCAGCACTGATGACAGGTCTTCCTGTGGAATCCCAAGAGAATATAGATAACTCACGAAGACCCCGTCTTCGCGCTTACATCTAATCAACACCTTTCGCCCTTTCACATCCCCGACCCTCACCTCTAGCTTCTCGCAATTCACCCTTGCCGCATATCTCTTGAGCCAATGCCCAAGATGATCCCATACCCAGCGAAGTTAAGAACAAAGCAATCACACATAAAAGAGCAACCATGACTCGATAACACTAGACCACGACAAATCATGCACAAACTGGACGAACCCCCAACTGGATTAGTCACGATCAAAGGTCTATCACAAATCTCGGGTTCCAAACCCAAGCGACATACAAGCTCATTGCAGATGAATGAATGTGATGCTCCAGTATCAAACAAAACTCGAACTGAAACACCGTTAACAGAAAAAGTACCTTGCACCACGACACCCTTTCCCTTCTCCTCTGCAGTAGGAGCTCTTGAAGAAGATGGCACGACTTCCAAAGCATATGCCTTCACAATCTGTTTGCCCTTAGCTGATTTTGGACAATCTTTCTTCTCATGCCCAGGTTTTCCACACTTGAAGCACTTCTTCTCAGCTTTGGGATTCTTGCACTCATTTGAATAATGACCCTTCTGTTGGCAGTTAAAGCAAACCTCCTCACTCTTGGGTTTCTTTTGGCCATCCTTTCCTTTCTATTGTTGCTGCTTCCTCTTTTTATTACCACATTGTTGTGGTTTCTGAGCTTCCTTAGTTGCAGCGACAACATTTGCTTCCTTGGGAAACAAACTCTCATGGCGAATAGCTTTTTCCACAATTTTCTCAAATGAATCATCAAGATGGTCCACAAGCGGTTTTCCAATATGAGCATCCAAACAAAGACAAACTTCTCGTTCTTATGATAGGGTGTATCAATGTATGAACGAGCATATCTAGACAAAGCCTCAAAATCAGAAATGTAGTCAAGAACTGATCTGCCATTCTGCTTCAACTCTACGAACTTCTTGAAGAGAACGGACTTCTGAGCAGTGGAGATAAACTTTGCTTCAAACTTAGCTTGGAATTGCTCCCATGAAATCTCCTCTTCCAGAGTCTCGAGTATAACAGAATTCCACCATTCCATGGCTCTGCTCTGAAGCTGCCTTGATGCAAGCTTTCTCTTCATTGCATCTTCAATACCCAAGTCTCCAAAGATTCGAACACATGAATCCATCCACCTCTGAACCTCTTCAGCTGGTTCAGTTCCCTTGAATGGTTTCCCTCCTAGAGATATAAAGTCCTTGCACATCTTTGCAAAATCCACTCTAGGAACTCGCACACCTACATCTACCGTAGCCGCCACTGGAGCGGGTACCCTTCGCATAATTGCTTCTGCCATGGCTTCAAACATAGCCGGGTAATCTGGTTCATCACCATTTCCCTCTCCAGTATTAGCTCTCCTAGCAGCGTGTCTTGATGATCGTCTACTCATTCTAAATCTGCAATCTAGAATAATTAGCCACTTCCAAGAAAACTGCTAAAGAGATACAACTGCTACAACTATATATGTTAATATACATATAGTTAACATCCAACAGAAATCTACAAATACGTCTCTCCTGCGTAATTACGTCTTTGAACTTTGGCCAAAATCGTTGACCAGAGCTCTGATACCAAATGTGACGACCGCCTATAACCCCCGCACTAAACAAGTGGAATAATGCGTTGAAAGGTGTGCCAGGCTGCTATGGACGATCATCAGAGCAGGTAAACACATCGAAACCAGTCGTAGAACTCACAGCGCAAGGATGAAATGTAATAGAACATATACAACAGGTAATAGTAATGAGGTATCATATAGCAAACTTTTGAAACTTTCTCAACATCCAGAAAGGTTATCCAACTGATATCAAAGTTTTTACATAAGGCCTCACTATAACTCTCAAGCAACACAAACAGCAGAAACAGAAATACTAGATAGTAATAAAACTGGTACGCCAGCCTCCTGCTCGTCTTCGCTCAGCTTCCCCGTCTCATTAAGCTCCATTACCTGTAACCTGCTACTTAGTCTGCCCATCCACAACCGGATGAACAGCCTAAGGTAATAAGAGGAGACATAAAACCTTGAGTCAGACAATAGTCTTAGTGAGCGATAAAACTGCTAACAAACTTCAATAAGAAAGTATATGAGAATGGGTAAATGAACAACTTATCTACCCACATCACCAGAGAAGAACTCAACCTTATCTTCCCCACATCGGACAGTGATAGCCTTTACACCAAGCATTCAACCATTAATCCATAGAAACCAGAACAACCATTCATTCATGGAAAACAGAAACAATCAACAATAGCAATCATGGGATCGAGATTATATATCTCATGCAAAACATCCAGCATACATGACAGACTCTAGCTATCACCGCCAATCCTGCTTTGAAACCATCGTTAATCGTATGACGACCAACCTTGCCATACGTCAAGGGCTAATGGTAACCCCAGTTCTAGCATGAACTCCATATGTCCAACCTTGACAATGTCCAACCTTGACACTAGGCCTTTCCCCAAGACCCAGGGTACTCGACTAGCAACCTTCTAGTCTTTTGGGTGCCCCCATCGTAACCCTGCTTTGAGCCTGCTAGAACTTACGACAACGATGACCTCTCAGCCTTCGCATCTCTAGTCGTCCAACCTTGACGATATTTCATAGCACAAGCAACCTTCTCGAGCAACCATTATCCATCAACTCACGACCTTTGAGTTGTCACCTCATTCGTTGTTCTACCTTGATCAATGAACACATTCAACACTTCGAACCTTCCAACTTGAACTACTTCGAAGTTACAACATCACTAGAAGTTTCCGACCAGAAATTTCCATTAGAAATGTCGACCAGACCCATCTGGACCGACCAGCACCCTTCTGAACCGACCAGACCTCCCTCTGCTCCTTCTGGACCGACCAGAACCCTTCTGAACCGACCAGACTCCCTTCTCAACCTTCTGGACCGATCAGACCGACCAGCTCCAAGACCAACCAGCCTTTCTCACCTGCGACCGACCACCTACTCGACCAACCACCCAAGAGCGATCCGACCTGATCACCCCCTTCCTGGAACATGACCGACCCGCCTGCTCCAAATCAGAACTCCAGATTTGCTCGACCTGACCAGTATGGACCGACCGGCCACTTCCTTGCGACCGATCCGACCAGCCTTCTCCCTCTTAGCCGACCCAATCCCTGTCTTGCTTCCCAAGCCATGATTTGACCGACCAGTCTAGGACCGACCCCCCCCCCCCCCGACCGACCCGATTCCTGCACAGCTCCATTTCGACTTTGATTTCGACCAAAACTTCGCCATGAAACCGGCTTATCCAATTCATCCAAACGCAACCACAAACATGTTATGCAACCAACAATATCATCAATCTAACAATTTCCATCAAAACACATAAATTTCCCAAAACATGATAAGTGAACATATGAACATAAAAACAGATCTAAGTTGCATAAACTTGAGAGAAATCATGAAATTAACCATTTAAATTATCTAGATCAGATCCTAAGGTGATTCATATATAAAATGGACTTAGCATGGTGTAGATCTAAAGAAAATAACATGGAAATGATGAAATTAACATCCTATAACTCACATACTTTCATGAATCCGATTGAGAGATGTAAATCACTCACCGATTATCCAAAACAAAGCAAAAGTGATGAAAAAGCAATCCGGACAGCGAACACTTCGAATCAAACCCTTCAGTCCGATGAATTCGCCCTTGAAACGATGTTGATCTAGCCTTGAATGGTATAGATCTTCGATTTCCCTCCTTGGATTTGGAATTTTAATGGTGGAAAGGTGTTAAAGGAAGAAGGAGATCAAAGCCTCCTCATAAGAGAATGGAAAATCCAACCTTTCCCCATATCCCTTACCCTCTATTTATAGCCTCCACCAACCCCTTAATGGGCCTTCTCCAAATCAGCCCATTAGCCATCCAAAACCTGAACAGCCAACTGAAAAACCTTAAAACAGCGATTTCTCCCAAACCGCTGAACCAAATCTTTCATGTAACCACTCTACGGAAAGAGAATCATCAATTCCTTTCCAATGGCACAGGTCTCACCCTCTGATTCGACCTGAGTCAAAAGTTATGCCCTGTACAAGACTGACAGGGGCAAAATGGTCACAAACAAAATCGGTAAAATTTATGGACATGTCTCACATCCCCGTAAGCAACATACCAAAAGATGAGAATGATCCAACCCTCAGGGAATAAAATAAAAATATTTTACGATCTTCCGATACATAAAATGCGGGCTGTTACAGTACTGGAAACCCAGATGCCAATAGAAAGAAATTAGAGGGTGAGATAAGAAAGAAAGAAATATTAGAATAGAAGAAGAAGAACCAACACAACACAGAATAAATGTCTCACATCGCAACGGAAACAAAATATAATATAGAAATAATCTTTTTTTTTAGAGCTTGAAAAATACTTACAATATCAGAGTACATCAATACACTTGGATAGTTATAACAACCTGTCCTCATATACATCACACAGTGGAATATACTAGATAAAATCATACGTCCTAACTCCTCCAGCACGTCTTCTAAACTTCGTATTATCCGATGACCTGAACCTGTAACCTGGGCTAACCCGAGCATCACAAACAGCGGGTCAATCTGGTGAAACAGAGTGAGAATAACTCACACAGTTTAAGGGGAATCATCCAACTTGATTTTAAGTTCAAATTCCTTTTGAAAGAAAAGGATAAAAGTAAGACCAGCCCACAAATAAACACGGACTGTGTTTACCTTACTATAACTCAAAACAGTTTTGAAATCATATCTTGTTCTGATATTATAATAGTGTCTAAATACAAATAAATAACAATCTAGCGGAATGCTTGCATCTCACGCTCCACATATATAGTATACAATTAAAACCGCGGGCGCTTATTGGAGATTGGATTCCGACTATGACAAGGTATGGAACCACCTGCCGATAGTGTATCTCTAAAGGAGAATAAACTGGGTTCAACAAGAACATCGTGCAACCCGACCCACACATGACCGACCATTCATTTCGCTTGAGTGTATCGAATGTATATCACCAACGGTTGGGATCAGTAACCATTTCCTGACAAGGGACAACATCGAACTAGATTAAAGAATGAAATGGATTTTCTCCAGATAGGTGATTATACACCCTAATGGGAGCGACCACATAGCCATGCTGCCTGCCCGATTTTTGTCATTTCCCGGTTGATGAGGCTTGAGGTTATAATCGACTTTTGGAACATCTGGCCACCATTCGCAACGTCCATACACGTCATCAAGGAACAGGATGAACCGAAGGTACCCTCCTACCGCATCCAAAGGATCAGTAGCGAGAAGTCCTTGCAACCCGCAAAATCCCAACCACGACAGAATCACCGTTTAAAAACCTCTAGTACCTAGCCAGAGAAATTCAACAGCAATCCTTCCGCATATGAAGATCTACGGTCCTCAATGCTCCATCTCGACCATCTTCTGATATCTTCAACGTTTACGTATTTGCTGGTCGGAATGGTTTTCGAATATAAGTTCGATCCCGGTCTTTCCATACCAACAATCGCTTTGGCCAGATTTTTGATAGTTGATGATTTAACTATCAAAGTAAACAATCATCATCCATAGAAAAATAAAGTGGATTTATTGGATCAGTATACAGCGTCACTTGGCCTTTTTGGTTAAACATTTGTTAATTCATTTATAAATCTTCCAACATTTGAAGTACGCCCCTTCACTTCTTATTCTCAAATCAATTTATTCAACTTCTCCAATTTATAGTTTATAATATCCTTTACATTAAATAGATTATTTCATTATACATAAAATAATTAACTTTCTTAAATGGTTATTTAAAAATCATATTTTAACTTCAATAATAATTAACAATCTAATAATAATTTAAAATAATCAATCTTGGTTATTTCAAACAAGGTTACTTCGTTAACCATTTCCACTTGATTATTTCTTTAAATTAATAAATAAATTTAATTTAAATAAATTTCATTTGTTTAACAATCCTAATAATCTCATATAATTATTTATTAAAAATAATAATTAATTCAACTCTTGACCATTTTGTTAGTTTCTGCCCACTTGTTTGCAAAACTCATTAATCTACGAATCTCGCTTTATATACTTGTTTATAATAAAAATAACTATTTATTTTCTTTAATAACCTAATTTAAAAATAATCTATATAAAATAGATTTCAAAACTTGTCTTTAGTTATAAAACAATTTTTATAACTCTTTTCTATTGATTTACTTGATGGCAAATCAATTTCTATAAATTCATTTACAGGCCATCTGCCGATAATTACCCAACCAATATCACCCATTGGTTAATATCCAACAAGTGTTGAATTTGGTTTCAACAATCAACAATCTAACAAATAAATTAAACATATCATATGAGTGATCAACATATTTGAGGAATCCGGTTGGATTCCCCCAACCTGTCCTTCCCTGTATCAGAATGGGTTATCCAATAAGACCATATGATAGTATATCATGATAAACAAAAACAAACAATTCAACCAATAACAGTCAACCAACAATTTATAGCATCCATCCAAGCATCAAATTATTTATTTAATACGTTTATATTATTATAAACGCAACCAAAAAGGTAAGTTACCTCGTTTGGAGATTTAATCGTTAAAGTAATGATTTAATTTGATTAAATTAAACAACCACTTAATTTAATCCATGAATATTAAATAATATTCAACATACGAACAAACAATAATCCAATCCTCAATCATTAGCAAACAGTGCACATACAATAAAAGCCCGGCTTATATAAAATATAAACGGGTAAACTGAGTGAGTTGAACTCACCTTGAAATCCGTTCGTCGCTGAAACTGTCCGTTTTAATTAAATTAAACAAGTGTTTAATTTAATTAAAATTTTCGTCTGCTCCCCACTCCTGTTCAAATCAGCTCTACCATATTACGTCCGTTGACGCAGTTCCAACGTCATTTTGTTTGTTCCATTCTGTTACTGTATGACACGGTTACTATTTTAATATGCTATTCACTTTAATGATGAATATATACTATTAATACTTAAGTAATACATTATATATGTTACATAAGTCCTACCTTTTAAATGGTTTGGGTACGTTAACACCTTATTCAGCGCATCAATATGATAAACAAAAGGAATTGGCCACTACTTCTTCACGTTACTTAACTAAATAAACTACACATAAATTAATTCAATAAACTATACGTTGGTTACACGGAACTAGGCATATTCGAAATAAAAGGTGGCCATGTTAAAATCTGTTTTGGCATAGTTAAGTATAATTAGTCTTCGAAACTATCCAACATTTTGATTCTTGGAGGTCCAATTACTATTAATAACTTAACTAATATATTTATCAATTTAAGCCCATACTTACGTTTATTAAAAACTGCTATTTGACACCATTTTCTCTAACGTTACAAACTACTTGGTACTGTACAATTAAGATGTAATGGTCACAAATGTTATATAACAAACTTGGCATGTCTCGGATCCCAGGCTATATTATTTAAGGTTTATTGTTTGATTTACCACATTATAACAGATCATCAGGCCACTTACTAACTATTTATTTAAGGTATAAGATAATAATATTATTAGGCATAACGTTTTATGTAATTTTCTCATAAGATTAGGCATGTTTAATTAGTCATTAGGCACACGTAATTTGTTTTTCTTTATACCTGCTACTACCACGTCAGTCAAAGACTTCCCATGCGTCGTCGATCACCCTAACCTCGACCGTCAGCCCATCTTTCTGACCACTACACTTCTGCTGTCCTCCGTCCAACAAACTTGTCATGCATCGTGTTGCCAACGCCAGAACTACTCCAACACCATACCGTATGCACCACCAGGACCACGACCGTCTGCCAACATGACCTCCCCTGTTTCAACACGTCTGCCTTCCCTTGCCATATTCCTTCTCCACAACAAAAGTATTTCAGCTACAGGTGCTCTATTCAACCGCCACTTCTTTGCATGCTTCTCATGCAATGGTTCCATGCACAAGCCGACTACTGCATCACCGTTAAAACGTCCCCATACCGCTCTTTCCCTTCCCACGCCTTCTCTTGTTCACCTCACGCCGACTGTATCATCAAAATGGACAGCTCGCGCATTGGTTCGTCGCCTACCGTTCTTAGACCGCACACTTAACAACATCTCCACATAAGCATCCACGTCATGCCTCCAGTTCACCACCGCTTCCGAGCCCCAAGGCCACCACCCGCTGATGTTCGGTTACCACCGACACCCTCCTTCACGCCACCAGCTGTCGCACCACTCGACCTCCGCTGCTATGTTCTTTTCCCTCATTTTATTCGTATATCGGTTGGATTCTTTTCAGTTGAGATGAAAGGTGAAAGTGGTACAGATTTACAGTGGAAAATAATTTATTTGCTAGAATAGAAGGAAAGATACGCTTTTAAAGCTTCTGGGAAACAAAGGAAAATCCAGTGCCCTATATATAGATGGAGAATTAGATGGGATAAGAAAAACTTCATTTCAATAGGGTGCGTAGGGTTTTAGATAGCTGTGGGTATACAGCGTGAATTCTCATTTCAATTTGATGTAGCAGCATGTACGTGGTCGGCTGCTTCATTTTCATTTGATTTGATTCATCGAGTGGCAGTGTGTATTTGAACAGGTCGTATTTGTTGATGTAGCAGAAGGAAAAGATTTGCTAAATTATGTAGTCCTGCGCATGAATAGGTAGGGGAATAGCTTGCATATGGATGATAAGGACTTGCTGAAGAGAAAATTAGACGAACCATGTGCGTCTGCAGACTTAGAAAGGTAGGGGTAGGCTTGTGCTATTTCTTGCTTAGAAACGAAGGATTATGACATGTGTAGTTTTTACTTTATTTGGGTTTGAGTTGTTTCCATTTAGCTTACAGTAGGCCGTGCCTTTTGTATTGAAAAGTGAAGGCGGTGAGTGATAGAAAAGAAATCAGCTGAAGTGAGTTGTGGCAGTAGTAACATCTGGGGAGGAAGGAATTGAGGTAGGCTATGCGTTGTAGCTGATCGTTTCCATGCGGGGCACGTGTGTGTTTTCATTAGGGTACCATTTGTTTGTGTATGAAATGTAGCGTACCCCATCATATAATACTCCATTTACATACAGACCCCTATAGACAGAAATAAAAATATAGTCGTGTCCAGCGAGGTGCCACTATCCCAAAAATATAATAATATCGGTAGGTTAACTTAAATTGTGAAACCCCGAAATACTGATACAGGGTGCAAAATACTTCAAATAAAAATCTTCATATTTAATTTATTAAAAATTACAGTGAAATTCTAAAAATTAATTTATAACTACGTCTCAAAAGAATCTTGTCCAGATTCGAATCCAGTATGCAGTTATATCAAATAAACTATTACAGTCGATGAACGATTCTATAGCGACTATTGAAAATTTTAATCTAGGCATATCTTATCATCTACACGATGAAATCACGATTTTTCTCTTTTATTAGAAAAATATAATCAAATCGGTTCAAACGTTTCTTGTTTTGCAGAATTTCGTCTTATATCGGATCCTGTATATTCAATTAAAGTTCAGATCGAAAATTACGAACTGCAGCGTCGTTTTCGAGCTCGTTTTAATTATGTTATAAATTATATATTTTCAAACTCGATTTTATAAAATAAATTTGACATAAAATCTGCAAATATCGCCAAATCAATATTTAAACAGATTTAAATATTCGTAATCAACGTTCAAAAATGTAACACCCCACGCCCGCTATGGTCACTCACTAAGGGAATGCCATAGCATCGGTGGAGTATTTTAGTGAATATAGAACAGAAAAATTACACCAAGACAGATATAAATAGTACTTGAAATTTAAAACATCATCTCATAACAGCGGAAATAAACATGTCTGGTTACATCATAAAACCATGATAAAAGTCAAGTACAATATCCGTCCAAATAAAGAAGTACATAATCCCACTCTCTCATACAATAGCCATGACAAAAGAAAAGATAACTGGATAACTGGAGCTTTACATCTACCCAAGCTCCCAAAGACTGGAACAACAATCCGATCAAGCTCTACTACCGCTAGGATCCACCGTAGGACCTGAGGGTTGGGAAAAAGATAAAAACAACGGGGTCAGACATAAGTCTGAGTGAGTCCTATAACTTTAACAATACAATCATTAAAGTAACCAGAGAAGACATAAACTTGACCTACGGTAATATCTGGGGATGAATGGCTATACTAAGCAGCTTGGTAGACTTAGGATAAACTAAGATAATCGTCAGGACGCATCTACCCACCCAAGGATAATTACTAAATGCACCACACCAGTCATTCCTACTTAAAGGTTGATCCCTTCCAAGGACTTAGAAAATTTCCCCAGTAGTTTCATGTACTCCTAGCCCACTACATAGGTGCCGTCTTCCCCTATCTCCACTAGGTGTACTCAGTAATTCTTACCCAGTTGTTTCGTGTACACCTACATAGGTGCCGTCTGCCCCTATCTTTATTAGGTGTACCCACTACTCCCCATCGATCGGCTCCCTACCGTAGATACCCGTGCTGGTCCCACAGTGGGGTGTATCACTCCCCTAAAGTGGCTACCCAATACTAACGGTGCACGACTTTATATCTACACGATGCAACAACGGCTTATCTACCAGCCCGGGCCCACACACGCATATGAAACCCGTTGGACTTGCGTTGCCACCGCTAACCCGTTTTGGCCTCTTATAATCAAGCCCAATATGCGTGTCCCGTCACTCGACATGGGTCGAGCCCACAAAGATACGTTTGGGATATTGGTTGAAATGGGCCCCCAACAAGCTTCCCACCTAAGCTTGTCATACATCTAGTGTATCCCACTTAACCCTTTAATCATGTTTAATTACATGTTTCCACTTGGTTAAGTATTCTAATCGTATTTTCTATTGCCACCCAAGGCAACCCACTAGATTCCACATGCCACCCAAGGCAACCATTAAATTTCCATATGCCACCCAAGGCACCCACTTAACCCCTCATGTCCCACTACATGCTATTATGGTTAAGTGTTTCTTAATTAATTAAGACCGTGATCTCCCATAAAGACCTCCCACATTAGACTGGCTGTTATGACCGCCTGGTTAAGCCGGTAGAGTCCGGGCAGTCTTACGTCATAACAGAGCCTAACCTCGTGTCTTTACTTTAATCACGTATTTAATTCATGGCTAAGACCTCTCACATTGGGCTGACATTTGTAGCAACTGGTTAAGCCGGTCGGGTCCGGGCAGTTTTACACTACAAATGAGTCCAACCTCGTGTCTTAGTCGATTAATTACACCTAATTAATCACCCCCATATTAATTATCCCTAATTAATATCAAGTTTTCCATAACATGGGCAGACCTAACTCAATAGGTAAATTCCCATGGGGTAGACCTAACTCAATAGGTAAATTCCCACTTATGGTAATTTATTTTTTATGGTATGCTTAATCATACCCAATCATTCATTTATTAACATATTTACCAACCCCATCGTTCCCCACGTAAATCGTTCTCATTTCATGACATAAATAAGGGGAAGATCATCACAAATATCATGGGTTTAGCATACAACTTTGTCATGGGTTAAGAGGATGTCAACTTGCATATATATTAACCCAACTACATATAACCCAAACTTGCATATTATCATACACATGATTTGCATAACATGTTGCATATGAGCTTGCATATTATTATACACATATCTTGCATAACATGTTGAACTTGCATATAGGCATTCTCATAACTTGCATAACATGTTAAACATGCATTTAAGCATACACATAACTTGCATAAGCATTCACATACTTGCATAAGCATTCACATACTTGCATAAGCATACATAACTTGCATAAACATGCATAACTTGCATATCATGTTATTTAAGCATATACATATCTTGCATAAGCATTCATATACTCGCATAAGCATGCATAACTTGCATATCACATAAATCTTGCATTTAAACATATACATGACTTGCATAAGCATCCATATACTTGCATAAGCATGCATAACTTGCATATCACATTAAACTTGCATTTAAACATATACTTAACTTGCATAACTCACTTTGTTAAACATGCATAATTCCACTCATTAAATATGCATAAATCCACTTGTTAAACATGCATATATCAACTTGTTAAACATGCAAAAATCAACTTATTAAGCATGCATAAACCAACTTATCAAATATGCATAAATATAGAACAACATAGAGTAACATATCATTATACATGATTCAAACTCACTAATCCGCATTTAAGACCATAAGTCTCATTACACCCAATCTACTTACTTTAACAATTGATGTTAAAGTGATAGTAACTCACCAAGCTCAAGATTAGCAACCTTATGAAGTAGAATTAGTTGCTAACTATGAAGATAATGATGATTAAAGATTGATTAGAGAGTGATTAGCTTGCAACTTCCTTCATAAATTAGTGGAGGCTCCTCTTAGGATTTAATTTGGCGGCATGAGGCCATCATTTCTATTTTTGGTAAGGATTAAGGGGGGTTTAGGGTGATTTATAGATTAGGTGAGTGCTTTAGGCCCTTAGATTAATCCTAGATTAGATTAGGACCCTTAGATTTCGGAAATCTCTAGAACCAGCCCTCCTAGCCAGCCTGAAACCCAACCTGGTGCAACCTGGTGCACCCAGGTTCAATGGACGGCGCGCCCCTATCGACAGGCAAGTCGACACCCCTGTCGACAGGCCTGTCGACAGCCCTGTCGACATGGGTAGGGCGGGAATCTTCCCGCCTGACCCCGCCTGTTCCATCCCACAATCTGAAATTTTAAATTTTTAAATCTGTTTTAGTTTTGAATTTTCTGCAAACTTCATCGGGCCATAACTGGGCCATACGGACTTCGATTTTCGAAAACTCGGACTCTATTTTGCGTATTTTTCCGAGACGAACGCAATAACGCAACCCGTTTCCCCTAATTCCCACATCTGAGATTATTTATCCTGTAATTAGTGAATTTTAGTATTAACTAAAATTCGGGGTGTTACATTCTCCCCTCCTTAAAGGATTTCGTCCCCGAAATCTCTAAGCTAAGGAGAATGAATATCCTACCATCCAAACATCCATCTACTCAATCCATCAAACACGGGCATCCATTGTCCTTAGAACAATTTCTAATGATGTATGAGCATATGCAAAGAGTGTGTGTATATGTTCCCTATCTAATGTATGAACATATGCAAACCATGATAGTGCCATGCATCCATTATGTATGCGAAAGAACCCTATTGACACATACAATATCTACATGAGTGCACAATCATTCACCAAAATGCATCATCCATGTGATAACACAACCATTATACATCCATAAATATATTTTCCTACACACAATTTTATGCAATATGCAATATGAAGTGACTGAGCCGATCTAGTGCCTAGAGTGTGTGTATATGGATCCACGAGCAACCACTAGCAAACACTTGCATCCACTTGCATCCATCAACCATAACATGTCTCAAACACATGTTTCAACCATAGGTTTACCCTATCTAAAGGTCAAAGGTACTAACGAGAGGACATACCAAAGATAAGATAAGTACTAGACAAGCGATAAAGGAGAAAGTAAAGACATACCCTCAAAAAGAAATGGGTACAATGAACGCATCTTCGCTTCCATCTCCCAAGTTGCGTTGCTCTCATCTTCTCCCCATTGCACTTTGACTAGCTGAACCTCTCTGTTTCTCAACTTCCTAGTCTCTGACCCAAGGATGCGAGTAGGAGCTCGTCGAATAGTCGCATCACGCTCTACCTCTACATCTCTAAGCAAGCTCGGCTCTACCACCTCTGCCGACTCATGTAAGCACTTCCTCAGATGTGATACATGGAATACATCATGAACACCACTAAGTCTGTCGGGCAACTCCACCCTATATGCCAACCGTCCAATTCTTTCCTTGATAGGAAACGGCCCAACAAACCTCGGTGCTAACTTCCCAACGGATCTGAAGCGAACAACATTTCTCAACGGAGATAACTTAACAAAAACCATATCCCCAACCTCAAACTCAAGATCCGTCCTTCTCTTGTCCGCATAAGATTTTTGCCTATCCTGCGCTGCTTTCATCCTTCTTCGAATCAAATCGATCTTCTCAGAAGTCTCCCTAATCATATCAGGCCCAAGCAAGATCTTATCCGTAGATTCCCACCAACATGTAGGTGATCGACAAGGCCTTCCATAGAAAGCTTCGAAAGGAGCCATACCAATACTGGACTGAAAGCTGTTATTATATGCGAACTCCACCAATGGAAGATGCTCTTCCCATGTACCTCCAAAATCTAAGATACAAAGCCTCAAAAGGTCTTCTAGAACACGATTCACCCTCTCAGTTTGGCCGTCTGTCTGAGGATGATATGCGGTGCTCAGACACAATTGAGTCCCTACTGCTTCTTGCAAACTTCTCCAGAACTCGCTAGTGAAGATAGGATCTCGATCACTCACTATGCTAGAGGGTACCCCATGTAATCGAACTATCTCTCGAAGATATACTGAAGCTAGCCATGGAGCAGTCCTCTTGCTCTTCACAGGTATGAAATGGGCGCTCTTAGTAAGTCTGTCTACCACCACCCAAATTCCTGTATTACCCTTCCTCGATCTGGGTAACCCGTCAATAAAATCCATCGAGACGCTATCCCACTTCCATTGCGGAACTTCCAATGGGTGAAGCAACCCACCTGGTTTCCTTTGCTCCGCCTTCACTTGCTGGCACACCAAGCATCGAGCTACATACTCGGCCACATCTTTCTTCATACCGGCCCAGAAGAAAACCCTCTTCATGTCTTGGTACATCTTGTCCCCACCAGGATGAATGGTCATCCTAGAACGGTGTGCGTCATCAAGAATAGCCTTCCTCAAACCCTCGTCTTGCGGTACGCAAAGTCTACCGTCTCTACGCAAGCACCCCCTATCGTCTAGGGTGTACCTACTCAAATGGCTGGACGACTCCCCCCTTATGAGCTTCTCCACCAACTCAACCAACTGTGGGTCGTCCCTCTGTGCTTCTCCAATCCGCCCCAAAAGAGTAGGCCTAACTTCCAAGGAAGCTAGCAAACCGGGTACATAATCAATGGAAGGTCTGAAATCAAACATCGAGATAAACTCCAAGCTTCGTAGTTCCACGAATAATGGACTCAAGGACAACCTCTTCCTACTCAAGGCGTCCGCCACCACGTTACCCTTGCTAGGGGTATATGCTATCTCGAAATCATAAGATGCTAAGAATTCCATCCACCTTTGCTGTCTTAGATTCAAATCCTTCTGAGAGAATAAGTACTTCAATGATTTATGGTCAGTGAACAGCTCGAATCTCTCACCAAGAAGATAATGACGCCAAATCTTAAGCGCAAAAACAATAGCGGCCAGCTCTAAATCATGGGTAGGGTAGTTTTTCTCATGTGCCCTTAACTGCCTTCCACCATAGGCTATTACCCTTCCCTCTTGCATTAAGACGGCGCCAAGCCCTGTCCCACAGGCATCGGTATAGACAACAAATGGCTTGCTCCCATCTGGCAACACTAAAACTGGAGCCGTGGTTAAAGCTCTCTTTAACCGTCGGAACGCATCATCACAATCTACGTCCCATGCGAAAACAAGATTCTTCTTCGTTAAGCGGGTTAATGGGGCTGATATCTTCGCGAAGTCTTTAATAAACTTCCTATAATAACCCGCCAAGCCCAAGAAACTTCTTACTTCGGTAGCATTTCTAGGAACCTTCCAATCTTGGACTGATATTACCTTCGCGTGATCCATGGCTATCCCCTCCTTGGAGACCACGTGCCCCAAGAACCGCACTTCCTTCCTCCAGAAGTGACATTTAGAGAATTTAGCCTTAAGGCTATGTGCTCGAAGAGTCTTCAACACTTCCCCAAGATGTAGGGCATGCTCTTCTTCACTCTTAGAAAACACTAAGATATCATCCACAAAGTCCACCACGAATTTATTAAGGAACTCCCTGAACACCCTACTCATCAAGTCAACAAAGTATGCAGGGGCGTTCGTCAACCCAAATGGCATCACCAGCCACTCATAGAAACCATCCGGAGTTCTAAAGGCAGTCTTGTCTATGCTATCCTCAGCCACCCTCAACTGATGAAACCCCGTGGCTAAGTCCAACTGAGAAAATACTGAGGCGCCAACCAACTGATCGAAAAGATCATCTATTCTCGGCAATGGGTGTCGATTCTTCTTTGTGAGCTTGTTGAGTTCTCTATAGTCTACACAAAGTCTGAGGGACCCATCCGCCTTCGTAGCAAATACTACTGGAGCACCCCACTCCGATATGCTTCATCTTATGAACCCCTTCTCAAGTAACTCCCCTACTTGCTTATGGAGTTCCCTCCTCTCACGAGGAGCCATGTGGCGCACTAGTAAAGATACCGGTTTAGCATTATCCACCAAATATATTCGGAAGTCAATCTCCCGCTTCAGAGGTAATCCCTTCACCTCCTCAAACACATCCGGATATTCCCGGACCACTCTCATAGATTGCAAACTCTCGACCGAAGCGTCAAGCGATTCAAGATAACTTAGCATAACAGAGTCCATGGGATTACAAGAAATCTCGAGAGTGTTACCCAAACGGGTCATGAGCCTAACAACTCTCCTTTCGCAATCAAGAACGGCACCATTACTGGATAACCAGTCCATGCCCAAAATCAACCCATAGCCCGTGAAGCCCAACACAAAAGCATCACATCTAAACTCAATGCTAAGTATAGAAATCTTCAAACCCAAACATATCATGGACAAATAAGTGGAGCCCCCAATTGGGTTTGAAACAACCAAGGGATCATCTACCAGACTGGTGTCTAAGTGCAGTAACTCAACTAATGATGATGAGATAAACGAATGCGATGCGCCTGAATCAAACAATGTACGGACAGGATGGTCAAATAGAAAAACCAGACTTTCAACGGAAATAGTTCTACCTCTCTCCTGAATCGGTGGAACCGCGAGAGCCTGTACTTGCCCCCTAGCCTGACTCGGTGCCATAAGAGCTTGCACCTGTCCTCCTGAGGTAGATCCCGTCCTTTGCCCCTTCTTAGGGCAATCTTTCACTAAATGCCCTGCTTCGCCACAGTGGAAGCAGCCGGTCTTCTTCTTCTTGCGACAATCCTCGCTTAGGTGGCCAGGTGTCCCACAATTGAAACACTTCTTCTTCTTGCTCTTGCCACCGTTGCCTTTCCCACCTTTGCTTTGTTGTTGTTGCTGAGGTCTCTTTTGATCTCCCTTCTTCTCGGGTGCCTTATTAGCATTAGGACCCTTCTCTTCCTCATACATGAGTGCCATGTCAACTAGCTTCTCAAAGGTGGCCCCCATAGGGATGTGAGTCATAGCCAACCCATGCATAGGTTCATTCAAGCCTTTCACGAACCGCAAAGCCTTCTTCTCCGGTGTATTCACCATATCTAGGCCAAACCTTGCCAATTGATTAAACTTGTTAACATATTCCTTCACCGTAAGATTTCCTTGCTTTAGAGTCAAGAATCTTTCCATATACAAGTTTTCCTCCGCCCTTGAGAGAAACTTTGCCACAAATCTTTGCCTAAAATCCGCCCAAGAGTCAACGGGGCGTTCTCCATTAGTGACCTCCCACCAGAATGAGGCCTCTCCCTTCATTAACCAAGCAGCCAACTTGACTTTCTTTCCTTCTTCCATCTCAAAGATATCTATCAACTCTTCCACCTCCTTAAGCCAATCTCTAGCCTCCACAAAAGTTTCAGATCCTTGAAAAGGTTTCCCTCCCATAGCTTTAAATTCCTTGCAAGTCTTAGCAAAAGTATCTGTGCGAGGAGGAGGGGGAGGAGGAAGATCGGGTGCTACGGTTGGTGGAGGAACATTTGCTGGACCCGTAGTGGTGGCCCTAGCCTCCATCAATCTCCTATACCATACTGGTATCGTCACACCCTCCGGAAAATTAAGATTCTCGGCCATGCTGAAACGAAAAAGGAAAGATTCAAAACGGAGAATTCGAAGGATATAGATATGGCTATTGGGGATTATGCTTTTTCTTTCAAAAAAACTTTTCTCTTAAAAGACATGTTTTTGAAAATATCTTTTCCAAAAATGTTTTAGAAAAATAGTTTTCTAAAAATTTTATCTGTTCCGGTAACCTTTGCTCTGATACCACGTGTAACACCCCACGCCCACTATGGTCACTCACTAAGGGAATGCCATAGCATCGGTGGAGTATTTTAGTGAATATAGAACAGAAAAATCACACCAAGACAGATATAAATAGTACTTGAAATTTAAAACATCATCTCATAACAGCGGAAATAAACATGTCTGGTTACATCATAAAACCATGATAAAAGTCAAGTACAATATCCGTCCAAATAAAGAAGTACATAATCCCACTCTCTCATACAATAGCCATGACGAAAGAAAAGATAACTGGATAACTGGAGCTTTACATCTACCCAAGCTCCCAAAGACTGGAACAACAATCCGATCAAGCTCTACTACCGCTAGGATCCACCGTAGGACCTGAGGGTTGGGAAAAAGATAAAAACAACGGGGTCAGACATAAGTCTGAGTGAGTCCTATAACTTTAACAATACAATCATTAAAGTAACCAGAGAAGACATAAACTTGACCTACGGTAATATCTGGGGATGAATGGCTATACTAAGCAGCTTGGTAGACTTAGGATAAACTAAGATAATCGTCAGGACGCATCTACCCACCCAAGGATAATTACTAACTGCACCACACCAGTCATTCCTACTTAAAGGTTGATCCCTTCCAAGGACTTAGAAAATTTCCCCAGTAGTTTCATGTACTCCTAGCCCACTACATAGGTGCCGTCTGCCCCTATCTCCACTAGGTGTACTCAGTAATTCTTACCCAGTAGTTTCGTGTACCCCTACGTAGGTGCCGTCTGCCCCTATCTTTATTAGGTGTACCCACTACTCCCCATCGATCGGCTCCCTACCGTAGATACCCGTGCTGGTCCCACAGTGGGGTGTATCACTCCGCTAAAGTGGCTACCCAATACTAACGGTGCACGGCTTTATATCTACACGATGCAACAACGGCTTATCTACCAGCCCGGGCCCACACACGCATATGAAACCCGTTGGACTTGCATTGCCACCGCTAACCCGTTTTGGCCTCTTATAATCAAGCCCAATATGCGTGTCCCGTCACTCGACATAGGTCGAGCCCACAAAGATACGTTTGGGATATTGGTTGAAATGGGCCCCCAACACGCTTCCCACCTAAGCTTGTCATACATCTAGTGTATCCCACTTAACCCTTTAATCATGTTTAATTACATGTTTCCACTTGGTTAAGTATTCTAATCGTATTTTCTATTGCCACCCAAGGCAACCCACTAGATTCCACATGCCACCCAAGGCAACCATTAAATTTCCATATGCCACCCAAGGCACCCACTTAACCCCTCATGTCCCACTACATGCTATTATGGTTAAGTGTTTCTTAATTAATTAAGACCGTGATCTCCCATAAAGACCTCCCACATTAGACTGGCTGTTATGACCGCCTGGTTAAGCCGGTAGAGTCCGGGCAGTCTTACGTCATAACAGAGCCTAACCTCGTGTCTTTACTTTAATCACGTATTTAATTCATGGCTAAGACCTCTCACATTGGGCTGACATTTGTAGCAACTGGTTAAGCCGGTCGGGTCCGGGCAGTTTTACACTACAAATGAGTCCAACCTCGTGTCTTAGTCGATTAATTACACCTAATTAATCACCCCCATATTAATTATCCCTAATTAATATCAAGTTTTCCATAACATGGGCAGACCTAACTCAATAGGTAAATTCCCATGGGGTAGACCTAACTCAATATGTAAATTCCCACTTATGGTAATTTATTTTTTATGGTATGCTTAATCATACCCAATCATTCATTTATTAACATATTTACCAACCCCATCGTTCCCCACGTAAATCGTTCTCATTTCATGACATAAATAAGGGGAAGATCATCACAAATATCATGGGTTTAGCATACAACTTTGTCATGGGTTAAGAGGATGTCAACTTGCATATATATTAACCCAACTACATATAACCCAAACTTGCATATTATCATACACATGATTTGCATAACATGTTGCATATGAGCTTGCATATTATCATACACATATCTTGCATAACATGTTGAACTTGCATATAGGCATTCTCATAACTTGCATAACATGTTAAACATGCATTTAAGCATACACATAACTTGCATAAGCATTCACATACTTGCATAAGCATTCACATACTTGCATAAGCATACATAACTTGCATAAACATGCATAACTTGCATATCATGTTATTTAAGCATATACATATCTTGCATAAGCATTCATATACTCGCATAAGCATGCATAACTTGCATATCACATAAATCTTGCATTTAAACATATACATGACTTGCATAAGCATCCATATACTTGCATAAGCATGCATAACTTGCATATCACATTAAACTTGCATTTAAACATATACTTAACTTGCATAACTCACTTTGTTAAACATGCATAATTCCACTCATTAAATATGCATAAATCCACTTGTTAAACATGCATATATCAACTTGTTAAACATGCAAAAATCAACTTATTAAGCATGCATAAACCAACTTATCAAATATGCATAAACATAGAACAACATAGAGTAACATATCATTATACATGATTCAAACTCACTAATCCGCATTTAAGACCATAAGTCTCATTACACCCAATCTACTTACTTTAACAATTGATGTTAAAGTGATAGAAACTCACCAAACTCAAGATTAGCAACCTTATGAAGTAGAATTAGTTGCTAACTATGAAGATAATGATGATTAAAGATTGTTTAGAGAGTGATTAGCTTGCAACTTCCTTCATAAATTAGTGGAGGCTCCTCTTAGGATTTAATTTGGCGGCATGAGGCCATCATTTCTATTTTTGGTAAGGATTAAGGGGGGTTTAGGGTGTATTTATAGATTAGGTGAGTGTTTTAGGCCCTTAGATTAACCCTAGATTAGATTAGGACCCTTAGATTTCGGAAATCTCTAGAACTAGCCCTCCTAGCCAGCCTGAAACCCAACCTGGTGCAACCTGGTGCACCCAGGTTCAATGGACGGCGCGCCCCTGTCGACAGGCAAGTCGACACCCCTGTCGACAGGCCTGTCGACAGCCCTGTCGACATGGGTAGGGCGGGAATCTTCCCGCCTGACCCCGCCTGTTCCATCCCACAATCTGAAATTTTAAATTTTTAAATCTGTTTTAGTTTTGAATTTTCTACAAACTTCATCGGGCCATAACTGGGCCATACGGACTTCGATTTTCGAAAACTCGGACTCTATTTTGCGTATTTTTCCGAGACGAACGCAATAACGCAACCCGTTTCCCCTAATTCCCACATCTGAGATTATTTATCCTATAATTAGTGAATTTTAGTATTAACTAAAATTCGGGGTGTTACAAAAAATCTTGGACGTTACACTCGAAGATAGCCTAGCTATATAAAAATAAAAAGGGAAGAATAAAAGGAGGAAACCCAACATAGGCATAAAATGACTAATCATAATTAAGCATATGACAACAATATTAGGCATAGGTGAACTTTATCAGATTAGATCTTTAAATAGGTTTTTTATGTGTGTAAATGGGGAATGGAGAACGATAGATCCATTATTATACAAAAAATGTATTTTAAATCCACTCACTTGTATGCTTTCCCAATTCCAGATATGATCCATGGTTTTCTCCCTTTTTGCGCAGCATAGATCCAGGCATCTGAATTCTTTTCTCTTATTTTGAAGTAGAGGAATCCTAGATCTATCTTTTTATTTTAAGAATAGATTTGGAGAGGAAGAGAAGAGATTATATCTAAGAATTGCTTGGGGAAGAAGAATAATCTAAATTATTTTAGGTTGGAGCAGCGTCATGGCATCGCCATTAGTTTAGGTCAAGAAAACAATAGGGTTAGGGTCCATTATATAGCTTCTAAGCCAACGAACCTGGTCAGAAAACGTGCCTACATACAAAACGATGTATTTCGCTCGGATCTGGGAGGGGGTCTACCCCTATACAGGGGGTCGATGTTGGCAAAATCGCGATTAAATCGACATCCCAAATAAGTGTTTTAACAGTTTAAAACATAGATCTATTGCAAGAACAGTAAATTAAACTAAATAGAAATTAGGGTTTATACCTGTTAATAGCAAATCCATGAATCTTTACACAAATCTGGAAGCGAGATGATGACTGGTGCATCGAATCGAGAAGCACAACAAGCATTGTGACTCTACAAGTATCCACGAACGTTATCCTTTTTCAATCGAATTCAAGGAGGAAATAAAGAGAATACGGTGCTAGCTGCCAATGAATTTCTAGGTTTAGTCAGAATAGGGTATTCGGGTTTTTTATTTTTATCTAAAAAAATGAATCGGTACTTATCGGATAAGAACCCCCTTTTTAACATATTGGGTTACACGTTTTTGTTTTAAAAGAAAAATCCAAATATCTCTTTTAAAATTCAAACGTTACCTATTAATATAGAAAACAACCGAATACCAATTCCAACTTCAAATAAAACATCAACAAATTGATATTTTATTTGTTCAAAATTAATTTCTCTTTTGTAACATTCTATTGTGTGGCTCTATAGGTTATTACAACGTTGGCAATAATTTAAGTCGTATTAAATTATAAACAGTGATTGGCATCTAGCAATACATCGCTCCTACCCAAGTTATAATAAGGTCATCGATTCGATACAACCTTTCAGTGACCAGTGTATCAATGTAATATTATCCTTTTAACCAATATATCCAGGATTAAACTAGAGGCATGGATCGTATCATCCTCTTTATGATTTAATCTGTTTATCTTGATCGATGAGTAGACTGTTTAAAACAAATCAATATTTGAGCACGGCCATGCATTTCACAGTCTCACTCAATCAAGAGGCCCATGGATATCACTACGAATATATCGTAGGGTTAAATTCCATCTACATCATTCATAATTTTCATTCGATTCGAGATGTATCCAATAATCACCATTATCATTACTCTGTTACGAATAACTTTAGATGATATCAAAACACAAATATCCTCGAATAAAATTATAATGATTTCGGGTCTGAGGACCATTACATCACTGTCACTATGAGAATAACTTATGATACTGTTAATTATATTCCATGTAGTTATCTCAAGATGGGTCAGCCCAATACGCTATTCTCCAATACGTATTTATGTCTTGACATTAATATCACGTATATTAATGATCAATGAGATGTGATCATCAGCCAATCAACATACTAGTCTCAACGTTTTATTGTTGTCCTTTATAAACAATAAAACTTGACTAGGGACATTTAAGAATTATAATACTTAATAATTATATAATCTCAAATTCAAGTCTTACTCGAATTATGTAATTCCGTTTAATAGTTCTAAGGACTTCTGTTATATTAATATTTATATTATGTAGTAAATATAATATAATAGAATATTATTTTATTCCAAATAAAATAATAACAACAAAATTGTTATCAATCTCATCAAATGGATTGCCTCTAGGGCATAAACTCTAGCAATCTCCCACTTGCACTAGAGTCAATCATTCACGTATCGTATACTCATGAAACTAGTGTGACTATTAAACTTCTGCTCTGACGGATTTTAATTCAATAGGTCTGCAACATTACAACGTTTGTAACTTTGCAGATATGTTCGTTTCCTCTGTGAACAACTTCACATAGGAATTATATTTCTTAAATATATGTTTGGATCAATAATGAGTTTAATGTTTTAGGTCTGAGCAACAGCCATATTGATATCGCAATGTATATCATGGGATCAACAATGAATTAATTTCAATCATGAACTTCTTAACCAAACATTTTCTTTCTTATAATCAGTACTTATTTCTTGTTTTAAAACTAACATAATTTACAATAATTAATGTGTTATCAAATAACATTAGAATTATTTGTCTTACTCCCACTCAATTTCTTGTCTATACAAGATTCAATGACATTTGTGGTTTCGAGACATTTCGACTTCTATTTCATTCCTATCGGTATCTTAGAGACTGGTTCTCCTTTATAAAGGATACCAATTTGAGCAATAAACGTTTTATTCTCAGAGAATTTATAGAAATAATATCCATTTATATCTTGTGGATACTACACAAAATAGTTATCTTGTTTGCATCCAATCTTATCAAAGGGAGGATGTTTAATAAACGCTTTGCATCCAAATCTGTGCATTTAGACACACTAGGACACTTCCTAGTCCATATCTTATATGGCGTCTTTAAAATCATTTTAGTAGGATTAAATGCAATTGTTCCAAATTTAATTTATTTGAAGATCTATATGACTTATCTTGGTCGTACCATATCTTATAAGGTGCGATTACTCCTTTCGGACACACCATTTCAATGTGGTGTTCTAGGTGGAGTGAGTCGTGAAACAATTTCAAACTCATCTGGATAGTCATTAAATAGTTGGCTTAAATATTCTTTTTTTGATTTGTTCGAAAAGTATTTATTTTCTATTAAAATTGGATTTTATCTCCATTTTGAATTCTTTGAATTTTTCAAAGGATTCTGATATGTGTTTCATAAGATACACATATCTATATCTACTGATGTCATCAGTAAATATAATGAAGTAATAAAACCTACCTCTAGTTTATGTATTCACTGCTCCATATACATCATTATGTACGAGACCCAATACCTATCACTCATTCACTGTGTCAAGTGAAAGATGATTCAGTTATTTTTCCTAATAAACATGATCTGTATTCTTCATATAATTCAAAATCAAATTATCTCAAAATTCCATCATTATGGAGTTTTGATATACTTTCTTGTTTACTGGGCTAACCGGTAATACTAAAGGTATATTGGATTTAAAGCACTAAATTTAATCTACTCATTATTAATGTCAAGTACATTATAGTTAAGGATTTACAAAGATCATTAACTATTTATGAAATTCCATATGATATTTCATTTAAATAAAACGAATAACAATTATGCTTTTATTACAAATGAAATTCAATATTTGTCTGAACAAGATATATTATAACATTTATTTTAAGTGGAATTTCATAATAACAATTATTTTATTTATTAAATTAAGCCCGTATATTCAACAAGAATCAACTTCCTATGGATAATCCAGCGACATTTGCTTCATTTCCAATCGTAAGTCCACTTGTCCTTTTATCAGATTTCTACTTGTTCTGCAATTTCTATAAATCAACATATATTTACGTGATTTATATCTAGTATCTAATACTAGAGATGTACAAGTAGATTGTTATAACATTTATATTTTATTCGGTTGAGATCACACCTCAACCTATCACTTTAAATCTTCTATTCTGTAAAACAATTACATTTAATTTGTTTGAGGACAATCCTCAAACTTCAATGTTAGTCAAGAAATTCGATTTAATTCAATTTATCCTTCTTAAGGATTAATTTAAATTATCGGAGTTATTTATTATTTAATATCTACATTAGATAATAAAATAATAACTGATTCTGTAATATTTATTTAATACAAAATTTTGACAGTAAAAAATTATATTAACATAAATATGTAATTTAAACTAAAATACGCTCCCACTCAAATTAACATCCCTTTGTTTATATATATATATATATATATATATATATGTATCATTATATACATATAATGGTGTTCCAAGATCCATATCTAGTCATGCCTTGACCCAGCTTTGGCTAAACCTAAAACACAACTTTTTAGGTAGACATCTTATGTCAATTATATCGTCTATATAACTCTTGGATCGCATGTTGAACATTTTGTTCAGTATTATTCATTTGCTCAAAATATAGAATAATTCATGCTTTTGTCTCTAAGGCCATAATCCTATTATGCAGCCTAGTTAAGTCAGACCCAATAATAGGTTGGAGCACCACATTTACTCCATCGCATATAACCAAAATAAAAGGTGCACAACGCTTTGGCGTTAGTTACATCCAGTAATTTTGGACAGTGATGAGTATATTATTGGAAGACGTCACCATGACTTAATATAACAAAAATTTGCTTTAAAGGGAATTTATAATTTGTAGTGACGAACAATATCAAAGTTATTTACATATATCAAAATATATGTATTATTTTACGTATGTAATATGAGTTTGATCTAGATAAAATATGTGAAATACATATTTATATTTAAATTCAATGTTATATATATATAACCAAGTTTATTTTATTCGAACATTTCAAAATAAGTAAAATTGGTTAACTTAAAGCTTATATGTAGAATATAAGAAATTATGCTCACTAAATTAAGTAGTCATATCCATTTCTGGATACATACAACATGCAGGCCCAAACAACTTAAGGCCCAGTAATGTGTACAATGAGTGAGCCTATAGATGCTAAGGTCCAATATGAATTTCACAATTTTTGCATATCCTAATATGTCAACTATTATTGATCAGCCCATTATATTGAGTTTCATAAACTCAGACAGGACAAAATGTATCCAATACGTTTGCAACATATAAAATTTACAGTTTCATGCAATTATCCATCTGATTTAACAATTTAAACTAAAATACTGTAAATCAAACATACTGACCAAAAGTTTACATATATTTGAAGGGTCAAACCCTTTCCAGTATAATAAATATTGCAAGATACAATAGACAATCTATTAAAATACTGTTAACATGCAATATTTGTATATACTAGTATATAATATATATATATATATATATATGTATAACCTGTTATACACATATATCACTTGATCCATTTATTATACAGCAATCTATTATTTATCAGTCTAATACAGACAGTTCTCAAAAATTACACACAAGATTACTCTGACATAGTATACATCTAATCCGAATTGACCCATCAATATCATGTAAATTGGCTGCATAACCTTTTGCACCAGTTTTGCTACATCCAATATGCAAGCATTGGTATTTCTGAATCATCACTAGCTGAATCACTTTTAGCTCGCAGAAAATTAAATACCCTGCAAAAATGATCATATCATTTTAAACCTTATATTTGAATATAAACAGCTCATTATACCTATACATATACATATATATATATATATATATAATTGTATGCATATTTATATAACACTATTTAATCTCAACAATGTATCAGTATACAAAAATATATATATCTGTATATATATATATATATATCATATATATATATATGTGTGTGTGTGTGTGTGTGTGAATATGTAAATAAGCAATACCAATCAATATTGTATGCTTATACATATACATATATATTTTCAGGGACTTATTGATGTTGTGGTGTCATTTGCAATGTTATGATATATATCAGCCAATTTGCAAAGCTATTACAGTATCTTTATAATGGTGCATAGATATATATATCATATATATGCAAAAAGTATAATAGCATATAACAAGTCAAACTTGTTGTTTAGATAGGAACTACACAGTAATTTTTGCTGATGTCATCAGTTCTTAATAAACTATTTATTTCTAATAACATTACACATTTCAAAATAATTAAAATCCTATTGCATTTGTGTAAAGCAATCTATATATCAGATATGTAAAATGGGCATAGTAAATGGACACTTGTTTATAATAGTCTACAAACTCCTACATTCATTTCTGACTGATATGAATATGTAGCATTTTTGTGTCAAAAAATATTTATATAAGTTGAGGAGAGGTAATTGCAAATCATATTTGCATTACATGTCCAACAATCAGGCACATTTATGATATGCATACACTCAAGAACATTATGACAGGAAAATAGAGAATATGTTATTCAATGTTCCAAAATGAATGTACTCCTTAAAAAAAATCATAAAACCAGCAGGTTATAGATGTAAAGATTAAAATGGGTTAACTAGCAGGACTATCTATATGATGCAAGGAGGTGAAATATATGATTCAGTTATTCAAACATATATCCAAACATCAGATGAATGTATATGTCAAATATATATATATATATATATATATATACAATAAGGCAAATCTCATTTGCTTTATCGGTAACTATGCATAAATCAGGAATGCCCAATGTGTCCTTGCACATTACAAGCAATTATTTATTGTCATCATACATATTTAAAATCGTGTGGAGACAAATTTAAATGTTGCAACTCCAATGCACATTTATAATACATACATATATATATATATATATATATATATATATATATATATATATACTTATATATTAATATGTATATGCAGCTGAAATCTGCATATATTAAATTTATACTGTAATATAAATACAGTTTACAATTATCAGTAGATCAAATCTGTTGTGGTTATTAAAACCAAGACTCCTATTTTTATATACCATTATATATAAATTATACTGGTTTTTTTTTGTTATCTTTATGACTGGGTTGGCTAATACATAAATCTGCAAGTCATATTTGCAAATATCCATATATTAAAATATGTAATTTATATTGTATGAAAAATCAGATCAGAAATATATATATATATATATGTCAAACATACATCGTACTTTAGTAGCAGTTCTTATAATATACATAGGAGAAAATATATATACATATATCAATATATATATATATATATATATATATATATATATGTATACTTGTACAAATTCTCGCAGTATCACATTATAAGAATCTGAAATAATTTGAATGTGTGGTTTTAATCACTTATACTCATAGTATAAACCCAAAATTATAAATAGGAAATCTTGTTTCCCTTAACTTTGAAATCAGACTATATAATATATGCTTATCTTAATAAATATACATAATCAATACTTTCAATTCCAGATGCATTTTATACAACTGGACAATTACATATATGTCAATACATACGTTATATACATATTTATATAAAACACATCATAAATGTATTTTACAGATTTATCAAATCATAATACAATTGTTATGATTCTAAGCAGGTTAGTACATTATTCTATATAATTTAAGTATAAAACAATGGTGACTCATATAACTTTATGAGTTTCAAACACAAAGTTTTTGATTGAACAAATAAGATAGAATTGATTTCTGAAATCAAAATAAAACCAAGGTTTTTATGATGTTACAAATAAAACCAGTAAATATGTCTTAGTAATATTTAATTCCATAAGATCAAATATTATTAAAATTCAAAACCTAAAAGATCAGTCAATAAACAATAAAATTCTCTGATCAAAATCAAATGCATGTATTACTCAGTCATAACTTTTATCGCGAATTTAATCAAACATTTTGATAATCGATTTTACAGTGTTTATGCAAGCACGCACAGATCTAAACATCAAATAAATCAGATGGTCAAGAGAGAATCTCTATGTTAACTTTTTAATCATTCTTAAACAGGAATCAATATCTTATATTATATCATGTTTAGAATGAAGCAGTTTCATATTATAAATAAATTTGTATCACTTAACAAGGTTTAACACTTCATTAAAAAGGAAAATTTTCTAACAGATTTGTTAACTTACAAGAACCAGATCTAGATTTTTTCTACTCACCAAATCGATATTTATATAGATGGGTAAATCATTAAAGATCCAAAACTAATATCTTGGAACTGGGATTAAGTCATATTAATCATGAATCTATTTTATTCCAGTAACAAAATGATTCAATTTACCCGATTACTAAATCAGAATCAAACCCCATGTATTATAATTCAAATCCTATAATCATGCAACGAATCATACATTCATAAGCAAAAATCACAGTTCAACCTACTTTATCTTGCAAGCCCTTGCTCCGATACCACTGTTGGGAAAATCGCGATCAAATCGACATCCCAAATAAGTGTTTTAACAGTTTAAAACATAGATCTATTACAAGAACAGTAAATTAAACTAAATAGAAATTAGTGTTTATACCTGTTAATAGAAAATCCATGAATCTTTACACAAATCTGGAAGCGAGATGATGACCGGTGCATCGAATCGAGAAGCACAACAAGCATTGTGCCTCTACAAGTATCCACGAACATTATCCTTTTTCAATCGAATTGAAGGAGGAGATAAAGAGAATACGGTGCTAGCCGCCAATGAATTTTTAGGGTTAGTCAAAATAGGGTATTCAGGTTTTTTATTTTTATCTAAAAAATTGAATAGGTACTTATCGGATAAGAACCCCCTTTTTAATACATTGGGTTACGCGTTTTTGTTTTAAAAGAAAAATCCAAATATCTCTTTTAAAATTCAAACATTACCCATTAATATAGAAAACAACCGAATACCCCAACTTCAAATAAAACATCAACAAATTGATATTTTATTTGTTCAAAATCAATTTCTCTTTTGTAACGTTCTATTGTGTGACCCTATAGACTATTACAACGTTGGCAATAATTTAAATCGTATTAAATTATAAACAGTGATTGGCATCTAGCAATACATCGCTGCTACCCAAGTTATAATAAGATCATCGATTCGATACAACCTTTCAGTGACCAGTGTATCAATGTAATATAATCCTTTTAACCAATATATCCAGGATTAAACTAGAGGCATGGATCGTGTCATCCTCTTTATGATTTAATCTGTTTATCTTGATCGATGAGTAGACTGTTTAAAACAAATCAATATTTGAGCATGGCCATGCATTTCACAATCTCACTCAATCAAGAGGGCCATGGATATCACTGCGAATATATTGTAGGGTTAAATTCCATCTACATCATTCATAATTTTCATTCGATTCGAGATGTATCCAATAATCACCTTTATCATTACTCTGTTACGAATAACTTTAGATGATATCAAAACACAAATATCCTCGAATAAAATTATAATGATTGCAGGTCTGAGGACCATTACATTACTGTCACTATGAGAATAACTTATGATACTGTTAATTATATTCCATGTAGTTATCTCAAGGTGGGTCAGCCTAATATGCTATTCTCCAATACGTATTATTCGTGACATTAATATCACGTATATTAATGATCAATGAGATGTGATCATCAGTCAATCAGCATACTAGTCTCAACGTTTTATTGTTGTCCTTTATAAACAATAAAACTTGACTAGGGACATTTAACAATTATAATACTTAATAATTATATAATCTCAAATTCAAGTCTTACTCGAATTATGTAATTCCGTATTATAGTTCTAAGGACTTATATTATATTAATATTTATATTATGCAGTAAATATAATATAATATTATTTTATTCGAAATAAAATAACAACAACAACATTGTTATCAATCTCATCAAATGGATTGCCTCTACGGCATAAACTCTAATAGTCGACACCTGGGTCTTCCCCCCTATAGGGGGGTTGACACCTATGTCGACACCCCTATAGGGGGGTCGACACCCTTCGAGCGGGATTTTTCCCGCTCACCCGCTTTTGATAGTTTTTGAATATTTTTGAATTCTGGAGATATTTTGTATATATATATGAGCCTTATATGTATACAAACTTCTAAAGCTCATAACTTCTTCATACGTTATCCGTTTACGCAAACTTGGACTCTATCCCAAGCAGAATTCCGAGACGAATGCAATGGTGATGTCCGTTTTACTTAATTTCTGATATTTAAATTAAGTGTCTTTATTTTATTACCTCTTCTATTACATATATCGTTAAGTTATTAATTTTTCCGTCTCTTCCACTAATTTAAATTGCACATCACCATTATTTATATTTCCATGCATATAAACATTTCTAATTATATTAAAAATGCGGGGTGTTACAATTCCATAGCGACTATTTTAAATTTTAAACTAGACATAACTTTCAATTTATATTATGAAATCTTAGTTTTTCGCATTCTTAGAAAGATATAATTAAACAGATTCAAATATTTCTTGTTTTACTGAAATCCTGTTTATTTTGAATTATGTACATTCATTTGAAATTTAAAATCGAATTTTCGAACTACTGCGCCATTTCAGGTTCGTTTTATAATTCAAATAAATTTATTCGTTCTAACTTCGTTTAAAATAATTTTTTAGTCGTTATTATTTAAAATAAATCATTTTAAATATTCAAAATCCATTAAAATAGCTAAAATAAAAATTTTATGTAATAACCCGCTCATTCGACGATAATATATTTAACTATTTTATTTAAATATAACGTCGTTAATCGTTAATCGATGTGTGTTCAAAAAGTGAAATTTTGCATACGGTCGAATTTGGACTCGAAACCACTTCCATTGAGTCCGGATCATCGTTTACAACCTTTTTGACTATAAGCATCGATATATTCCGAGCTTCGGAATTTTGGCACTTTAGGGTTGGGTCTTGGTTGAGCTAACTAGCTCACCTTATAACCCCAAGTCTTCCTCCCTCCTTCATTCATTCTCCAAACTTAGAAAAGAAATAGAAATGGAGAAGGGAATGGGAAATAGAAATTCCTAAGCTAGGGTTAGCTCCTAGGGATCCAAATCAAGAGGAAATCAAGTGTAGAAACATGGATAAGCTCTCTGGTCTCCCTCTCTACCTTATTCTCCTCTCAATTTCGGATTTTTATCATGCCCTAACACTTATGTGTCTTCATATTGGTTCATGAGGTGAATATTGAGGAGCAATTGAAGAAAGAAAGCTTCTTTTCTTGGATTTGTGCTTGTTCTTCCTTGTTGGAGCTTGTTCTTGTCATTCATGAGTCAAAGGTGAGTTCTTTGATGAACTCACATCTATGCCGCAAGTCTATGGCTTGCACAAGTGTAATTTAGGACCATTTCATGTTGCATTTTCTTGTTGAATTGGTTAGAATAGTTTACACTTCCCGGTTTATTAGTTTGAATTTCATTTGAAGTTGAAATTGTGATATATGTTGTTCACACGATCATTGCACATGATGTAAGTCGAGTAAGTGGTGTTGTGAAGTACCATTGTCGCTCCCGGTAAGTTCTAAGACTTCATGATTCGCTTATATCGCGTTTCTTCATCTGGTTTAGAAATTTGGTTCGTTTAGAACCTATAATCATAATCCTTGCATTTGAGCTTGGCGAGTTGTTACGGTGGATCGGAGAGGTCTCATGGACTTCCCGAAGAAGTCACGAGCCTCGATGATCGGCGTCGGGCATTCGCGGGGGATCGAATCCCCCTAGGTTCGGCCTGGGCAACAGCCCAGGCCAGGACCGGTCGACCGGTCCGAAACCGGTCGGTCGACCGGTTTGTTCTTTGTTTGAAACCGATCGACCGACCGGATTCCACCGATCGATCGGTCTTGGTTCAGCCTGGGCAATTGCCCAGGCCCGAACCGGTCGACCGGTTTGGCTGAGCCTGGGCAATTTTGCCTAGGCCCGACTCTAGTTCGATCGTGCGCCCCAGCGCACGATCCGGCTTGTTTCCGGACTGGATTCTTGATTACTTTGACGCGATGTGCATTAATTTGAGAAATGATTCATGATTCATGATTTACTTTGATGCGATGGTCATCAATTTGATGTGTATTTGACATTCTGTTTTCATTCATGTGTTTAGTTTATTTGGCATTCCGTTGTCATTCATGTGTTTAGTTTATTTGGCATTCCGCTGCCTTTTCCGGTTGTGTGCTATTATTTGAATGTTGCATTCTATATTAGCTAGGAGATTCTTTAGCGATATTTGTGTGCTGACATTCCATTGTCATTTCCTGATTATGTCGACATGTAATGTTCATGTCATCCTATGTTATATCTCTTGTTATCTCAGTTTATTTGATAAGTACAGCTAGACTAACTCGTTTATTATTTATTCCTCTAAATAATACTCGGGTCAGACCGAGTCTTTTTAGGTACTCCTCTGGGATTCATCGCAGTATTGATCTTCCGCTTTCAGCTTGCTACTCTGTCTCCGCAGTTTTATGTACTGTTGTACCTATGACATTATCTATCGTAGTGTACATATTCTTTTATGTAGATCTTGGTACATGTATTAGTGGATCTTTGTTGAATACTAGCTTGTTGTACACATTCTTGGTTTATTCATATCTATTCCGCCTTTGTGTTATGATTATTCTGTGTCTGGCTTTGAGATATACCATATTTATATTGTTGTTGTTGTCTATTTTATACTGCTTTCCGGATTGCATATAGCCGTTGTGTAGTTGCCCTATGTGCCGAATTGTCATGTCGAAATTTTAATTGGTAGCAGAATTCGATGTGCATTCCTCACATGGAGTAATCATACAATCGCTCGCCCTTCACAAACCTCATTCTCCGTTATGGTCTAGGACATTTCTCTGAAATGAACTGGACGATAATAGGTACAAAGGCGGGGCGTTACATTTTAATTTGGTTCTGAAAATCCGGGTTGTTATAATCTCCCCTATTGAAAATCTTTTCGTCCTCGAAAAGGAACGGAGCTGAAAGTTGTTTAACTAACCAAGTCAACTTTCATTCTGGCTTTCATTCTTCAACTTTTCAGTTTCTAAGAATTTTCTAATTTCTCAAAAATTTGGCTAACACCCTAAATTTTATAAAATTTCGCCATAACCTCCTTTGTACGGGGAGACCTTTAAAACTGCAACTTGCCACACAGGCCCCTCGCCAATCCAAAAGAAAAAGCGAAGCGGCTAGCCAATCTGCTCATAAAATCATCAAAACCTAAGAAAATAGTAAACATGTACCTATTTGTCGAACATACAATTTTATTCCTCTTCTTAGCTTCCCTGCTATGACCTGCTCCCATATATATATATATATATATATATATATATATATATATATATATGTACATGTATGCAATTTTCAATACAGTTCAATATTTGATTCAATTTGGCTTAATTCAGCTTTCATTTTCATATTGGTTTCAATAATTTTATTAGTTAAACTAATAATCAAACAACAGAACCAACAATCAGTTAGTTGATTAGCTTTTCAAACATATACTTATATATATTCAAAAATCATATTTCAATGCCAAATCACAAATAAATAACCCTATCTAGTTTTGGTTCTCACAACAATCAATTGGAAATATATAGATATCCTACTTTCGAAACTCGAGCATAAACTCTGATGACAAGTACTCAATCATCAGAATCATCTCCGGGCTACTAGAGTGTGATTCTATATCTATCCAGTATATTTGAGACTTCGAATACATGTTAATTACGCGTATATTCAAAATCTTCATATACTCGATTGTCAAAAATCAATATAAAATAAATATTCAAATACGTATAATAGGGTTTAAATTTTCAAAACAAAGTTTGTTTTCATTTTTATTTTTAATAAATAATACTCTTCCAACTCATTCTAGGATACTACTGATCCCATCTCTAACGAGTCATTCTTATTGGATATTACTAATCCAATCTCTGATGAATTCTTTCGTTTGGTTCTAATATGTCTTGTTCTCGAGCTCTGTAAACCAAAGCTCCGATACCAAGATGTAGCGACCTGAACTTCCCGGTCGGCCTAAACCGAACAAGAAGGTGGACTGCTTTGAGAACAAGACTAATCGGAACGCAAACGACAGAACATTCCATTGCTTACTACAACAATTTACATCAGAGTACTAGAATATAACAGAGTTTGAATAAATAATATACAACAGAAAGTATCAGAGATTAAATTACAAAGCAGCGGAAAATTAATACATAACACAACTGAAAGAAATACACGGACACAAAGCTTTACCAATATAGTTCCAACTATAAACCAGGATCCTATAAAATAAATCTGCAAAACCAAAACTACTAGCTGCCCGTGTGGAAAATATGGGCACCAAGAATTTAGGTTAAAACAATAAACTCTAGGTCAGTCATGGGACTGGTGCGAGAACTAAGACAGTTATTACTTGATTTTTAAAGTTAGGTAAATCAAGGGACCATGCCCTATAACACGGAACGGGTTTACCCCCAAGAATACCAGTGCATAAAACAAACAGCGCAATGCTTTTTGAAAAAATGAAGCTATTATAAGACTCAGGTTGCATCACACAATGCAACGTAAGCCGGAGGACAGAGTTTTCCCTTATAATAGCCAAACATGCTTGATACGTTTAAAACAAAACATTTGGATACTATTATAAGTATATAGTGTCAAAATCAACTTCACATATAAATGTATCAATCATAGACGGCATAGTATCCCATGCTACTATGTCGGCATACTAGTTCTGCAATCAAAACCGCAAAGTCATGTATTGGATGTTGGATTTCCATCATGAACCAAGGCAAGGGATCGTCCTTACCGATTTCGAGACACTCTAGACCGTGCCTCAGGACAAGCACTCAGTCAAGCCCTTGGATCTTCAAGGCCGGTCCTCGCTTACGTTTGAGGATTAGTTATTCCTGAACAATACGTTTCCCCGCACTATGGGGCGTAAGTCTGGTCAGTATGTCGACCATATCCATTCATCGGCCCCGTAGTGACCGATATATCCGAGTTACCTCGCTTTCCATCATCCACATAACTAAAAATGGCTGCGCTCCATAACATGACACCACTCCTAGCTAGAAAGAAACACATGTTCTCCCTCCAGTCCTCTCCCTTTTATGGTTCATACAGGGGTGTGAGGCTCGCGAATTAACGTTATACATAAAGCTATGCTATTTAAAGCCGTGCTTTGATCATCAACCACAAGGCTCTGCTTTTCAACAAAAGCCTTGATCATTTGCGTCTCAGCATGCCACACTGACAATTCACGCCATGCGACTGATGTCTATTGATATATAACCTCTAAGCTCGTACGTCTTAGAGAAGGGTGTTAAGCAAGAGAATAAATTCTCCGCCACCAAAAAGATATATATTTAATAGAAATCAATCAACACAGAATAAAATCTAGTGTCAGACACACATCCATTTACTAGTTCGTTTTGGGTTTGAACGAAACCGGAGGCACCTTATTCCTCATCCCATATGTCCAATACAAGAGAGAGGTCCTCGCATATCCGGTCGATCTCCAAACGACGTGTACAGCCCAATCAAGACATCAGTAATCATCCAAACGACGTGAAGACCTCCGGTCTTAAACCACCGTCTTCATCGTCGACTTATCGTCGAGTCAATTATTCAGAATGGGTATAAACCCGGCCTTTTCGAATAATCCACGTATCTTATAAACAAGTGCTACACAAACACAACATACCCTCATTCCATTTCAGAATATTCTTTTATTCAAATATTCTTTTCATAGTTTAAACCAGATTAAGGTTTTTTAAACTAGTCGAGATCAGCGAACCTTACGGAAGTAATCATTTATTATATTTCCCAATCCCAACCTATTCATCCTATGGAGCAAAACTGGTCATACTCCATATCTTACACCACGGTGTTATCGATAAATTTAATTACCATTTCACGTTCAAATCAAATTAAAGATTTAACTATCGCCTGGAGTAAAACTGGTGGTACTCCATTCTCAATCATTTCCCAAATTTGATAATTTAAATTATCACATTCACATTTCAATCTAATTAAAGATTCATTAAAACTCCACTTAGTTTTAATCTTCCAATAATCATTATTAATGATTATTTAACTTTGGGAAATCAAACATGTCGCATCGAAAATCTACACCTTACCACTGATTTCTGCCGATATGTAACCTTTAAGCTCGTAAATCTCAGAGAAGGGTGTTAAGCAAGAGAATAAATTCTCCGCCACCAAACAGATATATATTTAGTAGAGATCAACAATACAGTTTGAAATACAATGTTAGACATGAAATCATGTCTTTAACTGGGTTAAAGAACCAATGTCATTTAAAACACAGTTCACGATAAACCCAAAATCACATTCCATTAATTATGGAATCTTCATGGAAAAAACAGATCAATATATAATTGATATCAATTTCCATATCCGACTAATAATATAAACGGAATAACGACAAAGCCATTTAAATTCCATATATATGAACAATCTTCCTCCACAGAAGCTCACTTCGATTATTACCAAATCGAATTCCATTCAATCCCAATTTAATATATTAAATTGGAAAACTTTACTTTGGAAAATTCCATTAAATCTTAGAATAAAGATTTATAAATTCCAAATCTTAATTTCACTGTTAATCGGGTTAAAGAACAAGTGTTATTTGAAACACCGTTCACGATAAACCCAAAATCCTATTCTTAATTCAATTCCAATTAAATATTAATTAATTGGTAAAACTTCTCTAAATCTTAATTAAAAGATTTATTCTTCTCTTAACTGGGTTTAAGAAAAGTGTTAGTAAACACACCGTTCACGATAAACCCCAAAATCCCATTTGATATTAAATACAAGGCTCTGAATAGAAATTATATCGACTTATATTCAATATCAAATTCTATATCCAACAAATATCGAATTGGAAATAACGATATATATATATATCTTTTAAATTTCCATAACAATATCCGTATAATCACGGAATCCAATATCGAAATATTCTGAAGATTATTTCCATTCCAAATCAATTCCAATTCCATTCCAATTTGTTCATCGAAAATTTCTGGTTATATTAAAACCATTCACAAATCCAATTAATTTTATTTAAAAAAAATATTGGATTTAAAATCTAGTTAATAACTAGTTCATTTTGATAAAATATATTTTTATCTTTACAAAAATGGAATTTTTCATCCAAATTCTTTCCAAATCATTTATTATGATTTTACACAAATTATTAATATTTTTAATAATTTTATTAAGGCCCTTTCAGTCGATTTCCATAAACGACCATCAAATTGCACTTACAACGACCTTTTCCAAATTTGATTTGGACATAATTCCAAATCCAACCGTTAGATTTCAAATCTCTTACATTCGTTGAAAAGATATTTTCGATATGAACCCAACGGTTCTGGTTTTAGGAGAATCCGACGGTCGGATCTCTTGTAATGTCAATTTGAAGTTAACGGTCGAGATTCGCGACCGGTCGATGCGCGGCGCGTTCTATTCAGGCCATTATATATATATATATATATAATATTATATATATTTCGTTGATTTCCATTTAAAACGTATTTTATAAAACGTTCATTAATTCGTTTTAAAACGATTATAGCTTCATTTTCAATTTTAAATCAAAATTGAATATTCCATATCATTTTACTATTTAAATGATAATATTTTCAAAATATCAGATTTGAAATCATTTCCTTTTTGATATTCATTATAAAAATGAATAAAATCGATATAAATATCGTTCGCGTCAAAGTGGCGCAAATCTAATCAACACGGCTTCACATTTTAATCCCTTACGGAATATTATTTTAAAATATTCGTTATTTTAAAATATTCGTTATTTCTGAATTGGAATCAGACACAGTAAATTACCATATAATGTTATTTATATGGATTTCGTACATCACATGTATACAACAATAATGATAACCAATCATCCATCATCTAGAGTGCATTACACAACTGCATAAGCATTAAATTTAAATAATTAACGTTTACAACAGTCTGTCAACCAATCGATTGACATACAACTAAATAATTGGGATTAGTGTACATAAAATATCATCCCAATACCCGTATGGGATTTCAACCAACAAATACTGAATATTATTTGTGCAATTGAGAGATGTGTAAAATTTATCATCCCAGTCCATATCATTTAAATGGGTGTACATAAACAAATCGTCCAATTTGTCCAATGAATATTTATTTTCATTTCAGGAGAATTTTATGCCCCTCATATGTACGTTAAAATTTATATTTTTAATGATAAAATATTTTATTCAACACATGAATATTTTATATAACTCATATATAAGTTAAAAATAATATTTTTAACTAACCATTACGTTTCTAACATATTTTAGAAAATTTTGGCAGCATAACGGCGCGATACTAGAACTGGAATAAGGTCTAGCCTTACCCGTCGCCTAATACTTGCTCGCGCCATACACATACCAATTCCAATTAATTCAATTAATATCCCAAATCAAATTCAACCAATTTCTTAATAAGGTTGCCAAACCCTATTAAATAATAATCAATCGAATAAAACAAACATCCATGGTTTAAATCAAAGGTGTCGGGGGCTACTAAGCCCTGTCTGCATCCTAGTATATATTTAACTGTAATATAAATTGAGTGAGAAAGAGTTCTCACCATTGGTTTCCACTCCGCCATTTTTAAATTGAACGGTTTGGATTTGGATTCGTTTCTAGTGCGTAGTGTGCTTCATGGTGGTTCCAGCGCAATCTGTTTCACGCGGTTTATATTAAAAAACACATTTTTATATCGCTACTATATATATATATATCACATTTTTATATCGCTACTATATATATAAAAATCACATTTTTATATTTCTAAAATTATTTCCATGCCATACACTGGTTAAAAATCATATTTTTAACTTGCCAAGAATATTTTCTTCCTATGATAAAAATCCTATCTTTAACTGACTAAAAATGATATTTTTACATAAAACTAAAAATCATAACTTTATGTAAATAAAAATCAAATCTTTATGTAAATAAAAAACATATTTTTATGTAAATAAAAATCATATTTTGAATTACATAAATAAAAAAATATAAATAAAAACTCAGAGGTGGCTGAGGTGGCGGCTCGAAGGTCGGGGGTGGTGGATAGTGGCGGCGACGGCGGTCTGGTGGTGGGCCAGAGGGGTGGCGGCGCGGTTTACATGGTTTTGGGGGTTTTTAAATCGGAGAGAGGGAGGGATAGGGGGTTGCGGCGGCTCAAGAAGAGGCTGGAGGGAAGGTACCTGACGTTGGCGATAGGGCAGCAGCGGTGGCGGTTGGAGGCGGCCCATGGTGGCTGGAAGAATCGGATTTGGGTGGGGGTTTGGGGCCACAGCGTTCAGAAGAGGAGAGAGAGAACGGGGGGAGTGGGCGTCTGGTGGTCTGCCTCTGACCGACGGCGGCTGAGGGGAGGGCCGCGATAACGGCGGAGGTGGCTAGGGCTTGGGGCTGAAGGCGACGGGGATCGAGCTTTTTTTCTTCTTTTTTCCTATTTTGACCGTGTGTGGAGAAAAGGGGGTTGACTCCCTTTATATAATTGTATATATTATTTATTTTTACTTCAAAAAGTTACTTTTTCATTCTAAGTCCAAATCGAACCCAACGATTGTCGCCCCAAGCTAAATACCCCCATTTCGGACATAATAAGATATGTCTGGTAAGCCAATTCGGCTGTTTCGATCAGTTTTCATCAAAATTAAAATACAAATTAATTTAACGTTCAAAATTGATTTCAATGTACATTTTAATTTACCGGGGCCACATGTGAAAACCCGCAACTTCCCCGTAAAGGAAAGCGTCGGATAGTTCGAGAACAAACCACAGCAGAACACATACAGAAGAACATTTCATTGTATATTACAACAATGCATCAGAATACAAGAATATACAGAGTATAAATGAATATTACACAGAAATATCAGAGATTTAAATTACATTTAAATACATAGCAGCGGAAAATAATACAATACACAACTAGAAGAGATATACGGATACAAAGCTTTCCGGATATCGTTCCAGCTGTAAACCAGGATCCTGTGAATATAAATCTGCAAAACCAAAACTACTAGCTGCCCGTGCCAAAATAAGGGCACCCAGAGTTTAGGTTAAAACAATAAACTCCAGGTCAGTCATGTGACTGGTGTGAGAACTAAAACAGTTGTTATTCTTTATTTTAAAAGTTAGGTAAATCAAGGGACCACGCCGTATAACACGGAACGGGTTTCCTCCCAAGAATACCAGTGCATAAAACAAACAGCGCAATGCTAAATAAAGAAAAATGAAGCTGTTATAAGACCCAGGTCCCATCACACAATGCAACGCAGCCGAGGATAGGGTTTTCCCTTATAACAGCCAAAGAATGCTTGATACGTTTAAAACAAATCGTTTGATACTATTATAAGTGCATAGTGTATAAAACAACTTCAAATCATAAGTATCAATCATAGGCGGCATGAATGCCCCATAACACTATGTCGCCATATATAAGTTTACAATCAAAACCGCAAGACGTCGTATTGGAAGTTGGGTTATCATTCATGGTATGAACCGAGGCTAGGGGCAAGATCCTCAACCGATTCGAGACTGTCTAGTCCGAGCCTCAGGGTCAGAGCGCATCGACCCTTGGATCGTCAGGGCCGGTCCACCGATGTGGATTATTATGCCTGAACACTACGTTTCCCCGCCCTTTGGGGCGTAAATCTGGCCCGTCAGCCGACCAGAAGCATCGGCCGAAACCGATATCACGAGGCGCCTCGCTTTTCAGCAAGTAATAATAAGTAACATCCACAGGAGTCAAACTCGTCAGCCAGTTCAAGCACTGACGCCACTCCTAATTAGAAAGAAACGCATGTCCTCCCTGAGGTCCGTCTCCCGTTTTTGATTCATACCGGGTGTGATACTCGCGAATCAACGTTACACAAAGCTACGCCACAAAGGCCGTGCTTCGATCATCAACCACAAGACTTTGCTTTTCAATAGAAGCCTTGATCATTTGCCACTTAGGCATGCCACACAGGCAATTCACTCCATGCGATTGATATTCATCAATATATAACCCCTGAGCTCGTACGTCTCAGAGAAGGGCGTTAAGCAAGAGAATAAATTCTCCGCCGCCAAACAGATATATATTTAATAGAGATCAATCGAACGGACTAAAATCCAATGTCAGACACACACAGTCCATTTACAAGTCCGTTCTGGGTCTGAACGAAACCGGGGGCATCTAGTACCCCGCATATCCATCGATCTCCAAGTACGTCTGGACGATCACTAACTGTTTCCATCTTCTTGGGTGTACAACCCAATCAAGATCATCAGTAATCACCCAAACGACGTGAAGACTTCCGGTCTTCGACCATCGTCTTCATCTTCGACTTATCGTCGTATCAGCTATTCAGAGTGGGATAAACCTGGTCTTTCCGAATAACTTGCGTATATTTTAAATAAGTGTTACACAAACACAACATACGCCTCATTCCAATTCATCAGTCACTAACCGTAAATTAATCAAGAGAATAATTTCCCAAATATTAACCCCGAAGGCCGATACCAACATCAGATCAATATCCAGAAAACCATTCTGCTTGGCTAACCGACAGTTAGTTTCTAAACTTCACATTCATAGGGAAAGGTTCCCATTAATTTTATCCAAGATAAATTCCTTGAATTTATTCTTTATTCTATTTTTGAATCTCAATTCAAACTAGTCGGGATTAGCGGACCTTACCGAAGTAATCATTTATTTTAATTTCCCCATCCCAACCTATTCATCCCATGAAGTAAAACTGGTAATACTTCATATCTAACACCACAGTGTTATCGGTAAATTCAATTACCATTTCACGTTCAAATCTAATTAAAGATTTAACTATCGCCTGGAGCAAAACTGGTGATACTCCATTTTCGATCATTTCAATCTAATTAAAGATTCATTAAAACTCCACTTAGTTTTAATCTTCGACTGGGTTAAAGAATCAGTGTCATTTAAAACATGGTTCACGATAAACCCAAATCACATTCCATTAATTATCGGGTTAAAGAACAAGTGTTATTTAAAACACTGTTCACGATAAACCCAAAAATCACATTCATTAATTATCGGGTTAAAGAACGAGTGTTGTTTAAAACACTGTTCACGATAAACCCAAAAATCACATTCATTAATTATCGGGTTAAAGAACGAGTGTTGTTTAAAACACTGTTCACGATAAACCCAAAAATCAATATCAATTCAATTCCAATTAAATATCATTTAATTGGTACACTTCATTAAATCTAAATAAAAAGATTTAATCTTTTCTCAACTGGGTTCAAGAACAGTGTTAGTGAAGACACCATCCACGACAAACCCAAATCACATTTGATATTCAATATAAGGCTCTGAATAGAAAATATATCGGCTTATATTCAATATCAAATTCTACGATTAACAAATGTCGTATTGGAAATAACGATATAAATACATATCTTTCAAATTTCCATAACACCATCCGTATAATCACGAATTCCAACATCGAAATATTCCGAAAACAATTTTGATTCAATTCCACTCCAATGCAATCATTGGAAATCCTGGTTATTTTTGAAACCCCTTCGAATTCAATTTATTTATTTAAAAATAAATAGAATTATAATTCTAGTTCAAAACTAGTTCATTTCGATAAAAATCTATTTTATCTTTTCAAATATGGAGTTTTTCATCCCAATTCTTTCTAAATCATTTCTTATGATTTTACACAAATTATTGCTATTTTTAATAATTTTATCAAGGCCTGTACAGTCGATTTCCATCAACGGCCATTGAACTGCACGTATAGCAACCTTTTTCAAATTTGATTTGGACATAATTCCAAATCCAACCGTTAGATTTCTAATTTCTAATATTCGTTAGAAAGCTCTTTTCGATACGAACCCAACGGTTCCGGTTTTAGGAGAATTCGACGGTCGGATCTCCCGTAATGTCCGTTTGAAATAAATGGTCGAAATTCACGAACTGCCGCGGCGCGGCGCGTTCTATTCAGGCCATTATATTATATATAATATATATAATATATATTTCGTCGATTTCTGTCTAAAACGAATTATATAAATAGTTTTAAAATCGTTTCAAAAGCAATTTCAACTTTCTTTTCAATTCAAATCAAAATTGAATTCTTCTTTATAAATTCGTTTTAAAATTCATTTCTATTCAATTCAAATTTCAATTCAATTTGAATTCATTTCAATTTGCTTTCAATTCAATTTGAATTCGTTTTCAACTTAATTCAATTCCAAAGTCGTTTTCTATTCGATTCAATTCAAATTGGTTTTCTATTCGATTCAATTCAAATTGGTTTTCTATTCGAATCCAATTCGTTATATATTCAATTGAAATCACATTCGTTTTCTATTCAATTCATTTCGAAATCGTTTTCAATTCAATTCATTTCGAAATCGTTTTCAATTCAATTCATTTCGAAATCGTTTTCAATTCAATTCATTTCGAAATCGTTTTCAATTCAATTCATTTCGAAATCGTTATATATTCAATTCATTTCGAAATCGTTATATATTCAATTCATTTCGAAATCGTTATATATTCAATTCATTTCGAAATCGTTATATATTCAATTCATTTCGAAATCGTTATATATTCAATTCATTTCGAAATGAATAAAATCGATATAAATATCGTTCACGTCAAAATGGCGTCAAACTAATCAACACGGCTTCATAAATTTCTATTTTCAAATATTCTATTCAAATATTTCTTTTTCAAAATAGTTGTTATTATCAAAATATTTCGTTCAACACATGACCAATCTTAATGGATGAGTACTGTCAACACATGAACTTTTATTTTATATCGATAAAGATGTAAATTTTATTACTAAAATATTTCGTTCAACACATGACCAATCTCAATGGATGAGTACTGTCAACACATGAACTTTTATTTTATATCGATAAAGATGTAAATTTTATTACTAAAATATTTCGTTCAACACATGACCAATCTCAATGGATGAGTACTGTCAACACATGAACTTTTATTTTATAATATTCTTTATTTTTCAAATTGGAATGAGGCCCAATCAATTACCATATAAAGTTAATTATATGGATTTTCATACATTACACACATATAATAGCATTGAAAAATAATCAACCATCAACCAAAGTGCACTACACTGTATAAGAATCAAATATAGATATCTAACGCTTATAACAGCCTGTCAATCAATCGATCGACATATTTAATCAATCAGGATGAGTGAACTTCAAATTTCATCCCAACACCCGTGTGGGGTTTTAAACAATCAAACGCATATTTTATCTGTGCAGTTGGGCGATGTGTAAAATTTATCGACCCAATCAATGTCCTTCAAATAGGTGTACATAAACAAACCGTCTGGTTTGTAAATGAATATTTATTTATTCACATTCACGTTAAAAATTATATTTTTAACGACAAAACATTTTATTCCAACATATGAATTTCTATTCAATTCATTCTTTAAATAAAATGATATTTTTATTTTTCTAACTTATTTTAGAAAATTTCGGCGGCATAACGGCACGATACTAGAAACGGGACGAGGCCTAGCCTTATCCCCGGTCTAGTGAAGGCCCACGCCATTCACACATCAATCAATCCATTCAATTTCACCAAACCATTCAACTAATCTATGCAACCAAACAAACAAGTCCATGGTCTGTGGACGATTGTGTCGGGTGCTACTAAGCACCGTATGCATCCTAGTATATATATATAACTAGAAAAAGAAATTGAAAGGTGAGAAATTCTCACAGAATTGCTAATCCAATATCACGACTCTTCTTATGCAGAAATCTTCATCGTTATTGCATCTTCGTCAACTTCGTTGTCCGTAGCCACTACATATATAAAAATCACATTTTTATTTCGAAGTTCAATATATAAAAGTCATATTTTTATTTCGAAGTTCAATATATAAAAATCATATTTTTATTTCGAAGTTCAATATATAAAAATCATATTTTTATTTCGAAGTTCACTATATAAAAATCATATTTTTCTTTCGAAGTTCAATATATAAAAATCATATTTTTCTTTCGAAGTTCAATATATTAAAATCATATTTTTCTTTCGAAAAAGGATGCAAACTTTGTTTTCAAAAGCAAATTCCCTTTTTTTTTGTTTTCCATTCGATCCTAATACATTAAATAATTAAAACTGATAATAATAACAAAACCCATTTATTTTACATGAATTAAAATTCGTTCTTTTACATGAATAATAAAAATCTGAGATCTAAAAACTTACAGTGGTTCGTTGGGGATGGGGAGGGTCTCGGGGTTTGCTGTCGCGGGTTTGGGACTAGGGGGGAAGGGTCTTCGTCGATCGGCAGTGGGAGGGCAAAGGGGGCTTCGCGGTGGATGGGGCGCGAGCGGTGGATGGGGCGCGAGCGGTGGAGGTGGTCGGAGAAGAGGTGGGGGTCTCGTGACTGGAGGGTGAGCGCGAGGTAGAGGGGTTCGGAGAAGAGGAGGAGGGAGGTTAGGCGAGATCGGAGAGGGGGAGGAGGAAGAGGGGGACGGCGGCGTGGCGTCGATCTTCGGTGGTGCGATGGACATTTTTTTTTCCTTGTTTTCTGCTGATTGAAGAAATAGAGGGGGGGGGGGGGCAGAACGGGTTAAAGGGGGAGGAGAAGATATTTTTTTTATTTAATTAATTATTTTAATTGCATAAAGTTGACTTTTACATACGACCTCTAAACGAGGTCCACCGCCTGTCGTCCATAGCGTTTTACCCCCATTCCGAACACAATGGGATATGTTTCGTAGGTTGATTCGATCGTTTGAATCAGTTTCCATTGAATTTACATTTAAATCACTATATTGAATTTTAAACGTAGATTTCAAATTACCGGGGTCACATACCGTCTCTAAAAATTCCAGAAAAATATTCTCTAGCTTCGTACTGACGATACGATCCTAACAAAACTAGTTTCGTTGAATTCTGAGACCGTTAGAAAAATGGTCATTTTCCAGTCGATTAAAATCAACTGAAACTGGTCAAACGCGTTTTCCTTTGCCACGCTCACATATTGATTCGAAAAATTATGAAATTTGGAATCTAGCAATAACTTGACATCACGGACCCAACAAAACTGGTTTCGTCGAAATCCGAGGTCATTTGCAAAATGTCCATTTTTAAGGGCCTGAATTCCATAGCGACTATTCAGAATTTTCAACTGGACATATCTTTTGATCCCCGCTATGAAATTTGATTATTCGGATTCGTTGGAAAGATATTATCAATTAGATCCCATTATTTTTGGCTTCACTAAAATCCGGATTGTTTTGCACCCGGTACATTCAATTGAAGTTCGAAATCGAATTATCGAACTACCGCGCCATTTTCAATTCTATTTATAATTATATATAAATATTTATATTCTATCGACGGCGTATATAATATATACGTTCTAATTATATTCAAAATAAATTTCTCGACGATATTATTTAAAATATTTCATTTTAAATAATCAAAATTCGCTAAAATTGCCAAAACAAAAATTTTAAACTGGCCTAGATTTTCCGGGTTGTTACAATCTCCCCCACTTAAAACTTTTCATCCCCGAAAAGGAACAAAGTCGAAAGTGGTTTGATTAATTAACTCTACGCTCGATCTGGCTTCCATTCTCCAACCCTTTGGTTTCTGAGAATTTTCAAATTTTCAAAAATTTGGCTAACACCCTAAATTTTTGAAAAATTTCGCCATAACCTCCCCTGCACCGGGAGCATCAGGGAATTTCAAATAGCTTCCCCGGTCCTTCAGATCTCAAAAAGAAAAAGAAAAGGCCAAGCGGCTAGCCAATAGGCTCATAAAATCATCATCACCTAAATAAAACAGTAAATTATGTAGCAAACATGTACCTATTTGTCGGGCAAACAAATTTTATTCTTCGGCTCTAGCCTCCTTGCTATGACCTGTTCAATATAAGTATATGTATATGCAAGCAAATGCGACCAATTTTCAATATAGCTCAATATTTGATATAACTAGGCTAAATGGTTCAAAATTATCAAACAATTAAACAAACAACACAAACATCAATCAATTAGTGGATTAACGTTTCAAATTCATAATTTTGATATATATATATATATAAAGAAAATCATGTTTTGATGCCAAATCACAACAATGTATTCTAGCTATATTAGTTTTGGTTCTCACACCAGTCTAATGGAAATATATAGAAAATCACACCTTCGAAACTCGAACATAAATGTTGATGATGCGATCTCTATCATCAATATCATCTTCGGGCGACTAGAGTGTGATGCTATATCTATCCAATATATTAAAACTTCGAATACACGCGGATCAGACGTATACGCAAAATCTATATATACTGGATTGTCCACATCAATATAAATAAATAACCAAATACGAATAATTGATTTATATTTCAAAACAAGTTTTGTTTTCATTTTCAAAAATATACTCTTCACACTCGTTCTAGGATACTACTGATCCCATCTCTAACGAGTCATTCCCATTGGATATTACTAATCCAATATCTGATGAATTCTTTCGTATGGTTTTAATGTGCCTTGTTCTCTAGCTCTGTAAACCAAAGCTCTGATACCAACTGTGAAAACCCGCAACTTCCCCGTAAAGGAAAGCGTCGGATAGTTCGAGAACAAACCACAGCAGAACACATACAGAAGAACATTTCATTGTATATTACAACAATGCATCAGAATACAAGAATATACAGAGTATAAATGAATATTACACAGAAATATCAGAGATTTAAATTACATTTAAATACATAGCAGCGGAAAATAATACAATACACAACTAGAAGAGATATACGGATACAAAGCTTTCCGGATATCGTTCCAGCTGTAAACCAGGATCCTGTGAATATAAATCTGCAAAACCAAAACTACTAGCTGCCCGTGCCAAAATAAGGGCACCCAAGTTTAGGTTAAAACAATAAACTCCAGGTCAGTCATGTGACTGGTGTGAGAACTAAAACAGTTGTTATTCTTTATTTTAAAAGTTAGGTAAATCAAGGGACCACGCCATATAACACGGAATGGGTTTCCTCCCAAGAATACCAGTGCATAAAACAAACAGCGCAATGCTAAATAAAGAAAAATGAAGCTGTTATAAGACCCAGGTCCCATCACACAATGCAACGCAGCCGAGGATAGGGTTTTCCCTTATAACAGCCAAAGAATGCTTGATACGTTTAAAACAAATCGTTTGATACTATTATAAGTGCATAGTGTATAAAACAACTTCAAATCATAAGTATCAATCATAGGCGGCATGAATGCCCCATAACACTATGTCGCCATATATAAGTTTACAATCAAAACCGCAAGACGTCGTATTGGAAGTTGGGTTATCATTCATGGTATGAACCGAGGCTAGGGGCAAGATCCTCAACCGATTCGAGACTGTCTAGTCCGAGCCTCAGGGTCAGAGCGCATCGACCCTTGGATCGTCAGGGCCGGTCCACCGATGTGGATTATTATGCCTGAACACTACGTTTCCCCGCCCTTTGGGGCGTAAATCTGGCCCGTCAGCCGACCAGAAGCATCGGCCGAAACCGATATCACGAGGCGCCTCGCTTTTCAGCAAGTAATAATAAGTAACATCCACAGGAGTCAAACTCGTCAGCCAGTTCAAGCACTGACGCCACTCCTAATTAGAAAGAAACGCATGTCCTCCCTGAGGTCCGTCTCCCGTTTTTGATTCATACCGGGTGTGATACTCGCGAATCAACGTTACACAAAGCTACGCCACAAAGGCCGTGCTTCGATCATCAACCACAAGACTTTGCTTTTCAACAGAAGCCTTGATCATTTGCCACTTAGGCATGCCACACAAGCAATTCACTCCATGCGATTGATATTCATCAATATATAACCCCTGAGCTCGTACGTCTCAGAGAAGGGCGTTAAGCAAGAGAATAAATTCTCCGCCGCCAAACAGATATATATTTAATAGAGATCAATCGAACGGACTAAAATCCAATGTCAGACACACACAGTCCATTTACAAGTCCGTTCTGGGTCTGAACGAAACCGGGGGCACCTAGTACCCCGCATATCCATCGATCTCCAAGTACGTCTGGACGATCACTAACTGTTTCCATCTTCTTGGGTGTACAGCCCAATCAAGATCATCAGTAATCACCCAAACGATGTGAAGACTTCCGGTCTTCGACCATCGTCTTCATCTTCGACTTATCGTCGTATCAGCTATTCAGAATGGGATAAACCCGGTCTTTCCGAATAACTCGCGTATATTTTAAATAAGTGTTACACAAACACAACATACGCCTCATTCCAATTCATCAGTCACTAACCGTAAATTAATCAAGAGAATAATTTCCCAAATATTAACCCCGAAGGCCGAAACCAACATCAGATCAATATCCAGAAAACCATTCTGCTTGGCTAACCGACAGTTAGTTTCTAAACTTCACATTCATAGGGAAAGGTTCCCATTAATTTTATCCAAGATAAATTCCTTGAATTTATTCTTTATTCTATTTTTGAATCTCAATTCAAACTAGTCGGGATTAGCGGACCTTACCGAAGTAATCATTTATTTTAATTTCCCCATCCCAACCTATTCATCCCATGAAGTAAAACTGGTAATACTTCATATCTAACACCACAGTGTTATCGGTAAATTCAATTACCATTTCACGTTCAAATCTAATTAAAGATTTAACTATCGCCTGGAGCAAAACTGGTGATACTCCATTTTCGATCATTTCAATCTAATTAAAGATTCATTAAAACTCCACTTAGTTTTAATCTTCGACTGGGTTAAAGAATCAGTGTCATTTAAAACACGGTTCACGATAAACCCAAATCACATTCCATTAATTATCGGGTTAAAGAACAAGTGTTATTTAAAACACTGTTCACGATAAACCCAAAAATCACATTCATTAATTATCTGGTTAAAGAACGAGTGTTGTTTAAAACACTGTTCACGATAAACCCAAAAATCACATTCATTAATTATCGGGTTAAAGAACGAGTGTTGTTTAAAACACTGTTCACGATAAACCCAAAAATCAATATCAATTCAATTCCAATTAAATATCATTTAATTGGTACACTTCATTAAATCTAAATAAAAAGATTTAATCTTTTCTCAACTGGGTTCAAGAACAGTGTTAGTGAAGACACCATCCACGACAAACCCAAATCACATTTGATATTCAATATAAGGCTCTGAATAGAAAATATATCAGCTTATATTCAATATCAAATTCTACGATTAACAAATGTCGTATTGGAAATAACGATATAAATACATATCTTTCAAATTTCCATAACACCATCCGTATAATCACGAATTCCAATATCGAAATATTCCGAAGACAATTTCGATTCAATTCCACTCAAATGCAATCATTGGAAATCCTGGTTATTTTTAAAACCCCTTCGAATTCAATTTATTTATTTAAAAATAAATAGAATTATAATTCTAGTTCAAAACTAGTTCATTTCGATAAAAATCTATTTTATCTTTTCAAATATGGAGTTTTTTATCCCAATTCTTTCTAAATCATTTCTTATGATTTTACACAAATTATTGCTATTTTTAATAATTTTATCAAGGCCTGTACAGTCGATTTCCATCAACGGCCATCGAACTGCACGTATAGCGACCTTTTTCAAATTTGATTTGGACATAATTCCAAATCCAACCGTTAGATTTCTAATTTCTAATATTCGTTAGAAAGCTCTTTTCGATACGAACCCAACGGTTCCGGTTTTAGGAGAATCCGACGGTCGGATCTCCCGTAATGTCCGTTTGAAATAAATGGTCGAAATTCACGAACTGCCGCGGCGCGGCGCGTTCTATTCAGGCCATTATATTATATATATAATATATATAATATATATTTCGTCGATTTCTATCTAAAACGAATTATATAAATAGTTTTAAAATCGTTTCAAAAGCAATTTCAACTTTCTTTTCAATTCAAATCAAAATTGAATTCTTCTTTATAAATTCGTTTTAAAATTCATTTCTATTCAATTCAAATTTCAATTCAATTTGAATTCATTTCAATTTGCTTTCAATTCAATTTGAATTCGTTTTCAACTTAATTCAATTCCAAAGTCGTTTTCTATTCGATTCAATTCAAATTGGTTTTCTATTCGATTCAATTCAAATTGGTTTTCTATTCGAATCAAATTCGTTATATATTCAATTGAAATCACATTCGTTTTCTATTCAATTCATTTCGAAATCGTTTTCAATTCAATTCATTTCGAAATCGTTTTCAATTCAATTCATTTCGAAATCGTTTTCAATTCAATTCATTTCGAAATCGTTTTCAATTCAATTCATTTCGAAATCGTTATATATTCAATTCATTTCGAAATCATTATATATTCAATTCATTTCGAAATCGTTATATATTCAATTCATTTCGAAATCGTTATATATTCAATTCATTTCGAAATCGTTATATATTCAATTCATTTCGAAATGAATAAAATCGATATAAATATCGTTCACGTCAAAATGGCGTCAAACTAATCAACACGGCTTCATAAATTTCTATTTTCAAATATTCTATTTCAAATATTTCTTTTTCAAAATAGTTGTTATTATCAAAATATTTCGTTCAACACATGACCAATCTCAATGGATGAGTACTGTCAACACATGAACTTTTATTTTATATCGATAAAGATGTAAATTTTATTACTAAAATATTTCGTTCAACACATGACCAATCTCAATGGATGAGTACTGTCAACACATGAACTTTTATTTTATATCGATAAAGATGTAAATTTTATTACTAAAATATTTCGTTCAACACATGACCAATCTCAATGGATGAGTACTGTCAACACATGAACTTTTATTTTATAATATTCTTTATTTTTCAAATTGGAATGAGGCCCAATCAATTACCATATAAAGTTAATTATATGGATTTTCATACATTACACACATATAATAGCATTGAAAAATAATCAACCATCAACCAAAGTGCACTACACTGTATAAGCATCAAATATAGATATCTAACGCTTATAACAGCCTGTCAATCAATCGATCGACATATTTAATCAATCAGGATGAGTGAACTTCAAATTTCATCCCAACACCCGTGTGGGGTTTCAAACAATCAAACGCATATTTTATCTGTGCAGTTGGGCGATGTGTAAAATTTATCGACCCAATCAATGTCCTTCAAATAGGTGTACATAAACAAACCGTCTGGTTTGTAAATGAATATTTATTTATTCACATTCACGTTAAAAATTATATTTTTAACGACAAAACATTTTATTCCAACATATGGATTTCTATTCAGTTCATTCTTTAAATAAAATGATATTTTTATTTTTCTAACTTATTTTAGAAAATTTCGGCGGCATAACGGCACGATACTAGAAACGGGACGAGGCCTAGCCTTATCCCCGGTCTAGTGAAGGCCCACGCCATTCACACATCAATCAATCCATTCAATTTCACCAAACCATTCAACTAATCTATGCAACCAAACAAACAAGTCCATGGTCTGTGGACGATTGTGTCGGGTGCTACTAAGCACCGTCTGCATCCTAGTATATATATATAACTAGAAAAAGAAATTGAAAGGTGAGAAATTCTCACAGAATTGCTAATCCAATATCACGACTCTTCTTATGCAGAAATCTTCATCGTTATTGCATCTTCGTCAACTTCGTTGTCCGTAGCCACTACATATATAAAAATCACATTTTTATTTCGAAGTTCAATATATAAAAATCATATTTTTATTTCGAAGTTCAATATATAAAAATCATATTTTTATTTCGAAGTTCAATTTATAAAAATCATATTTTTATTTCGAAGTTCACTATATAAAAATCATATTTTTCTTTCGAAGTTCAATATATAAAAATCATATTTTTCTTTCGAAGTTCAATATATAAAAATCATATTTTTCTTTCGAAGTTCAATATATAAAAATCATATTTTTCTTTCGAAAAAGGATGCAAACTTTATTTTCAAAAGCAAATTCCCTTTTTTTTGTTTTCCATTCGATCCTAATACATTAAATAATTAAAACTGATAATAATAACAAAACCCATTTATTTTACATGAATTAAAATTCGTTCTTTTACATGAATAATAAAAATCTGAGATCTAAAAACTTACAGTGGTTCGTTGGGGATGGGGAGGGTCTCGGGGTTTGATGTCGCGGGTTTGGGACTAGGGGGGAAGGGTCTTCGTCGATCGGCAGTAGGAGGGCAAAGGGGGCTTCGCGGTGGATGGGGCGCGAGCGGTGGATGGGGCGCGAGCGGTGGAGGTGGTCGGAGAAGAGGTGAAGGTCTCGTGACTGGAGGGTGAGCGCGAGGTAGAGGGGTTCGGAGAAGAGGAGGAGGGAGGTTAGGCGAGATCGGAGAGGGGGAGGAGGAAGAGGGGGACGGCGGCATGGCGTCGATCTTCGGTGGTGCGATGGACATTTTTTTTTTCCTTGTTTTCTGCTGATTGAAGAAATAGAGGGGGGGCCAGAACGGGTTAAAGGGGGAGGAGAAGATATTTTTTTATTATTTAATTAATTATTTTAATTGCATAAAGTTGACTTTTACATACGACCTCTAAACGAGGTCCACCGCCTGTCGTCCATAGCGTTTTACCCCCATTCCGAACACAATGGGATATGTTTCGTAGGTTGATTCGATCGTTTGAATCAGTTTCCGTTGAATTTACATTTAAATCACTATATTGAATTTTAAACGTAGATTTCAAATTACCGGGGTCACATACCGTCTCTAAAAATTCCAGAAAAATATTTTCTAGCTTCGTACTGACGATACGATCCTAACAAAACTAGTTTCATTGAATTCTGAGACCGTTAGAAAAATGGCCATTTTCCAGTCGATTAAAATCAACTGAAACTGGTCAAACGCGTTTTCCTTTGCCACGCTCACATATTGATTCGAAAAATTATGAAATTTGGAATCTAGCAATAACTTGACATCACGGACCCAACAAAACTGGTTTCGTCGAAATCCGAGGTCATTTGCAAAATGTCCATTTTTAAGGGCCTGAATTCCATAGCGACTATTCAGAATTTTCAACTGGACATATCTTTTGATCCCCGCTATGAAAATTTGATTATTCGGATTCGTTGGAAAGATATTATCAATTAGATCCCATTATTTTTGGTTTCACTAAAATCCGGATTGTTTTGCACCCGGTACATTCAATTGAAGTTTGAAATCGAATTATCGAACTACCGCGCCATTTTCAATTCTATTTATAATTATATATAAATATTTATATTCTATCGACGGCGTATATAATATATACGTTCTAATTATATTCAAAATAAATTTCTCGACGATATTATTTAAAATATTTCATTTTAAATAATCAAAATTCGCTAAAATTGCCAAAACAAAAATTTTAAACTGGCCCAGATTTTCCGGGTTGTTACACCACATACTGACTCCCAAAATTCCAGAAAACTAAATCTAGCTATGTTTTGACGATACGGTCCTAAATAAACTAATTTCGTTGAATATTGAGACCGCTTGAAAATGATCAATTTCTGGTCGATCCAATTCAAACTCAAACTGTCCATACACGTTTAAATTCACCACGCTCACATATTAATTCCGAAAATTATGAAATTTGGAATCTAGCAATAATTTGACATTCTAGATCCAACAAAAGTGGTTTTGTTGAAAACGGAGGTCGTTTGCCAAATGGCTATTTTTAAGGGCTATTTATTATATAAAAAATATATAAATTCCATTGCGACTATTTTAAATTTTGAACTGGACATAACTTTCAATTTATATTATGAAATCTCAGTTTTTCACATTCGTTAGAAAGATATAATTAAACAGATTCAAATATTTCTTGTTTTACTGAAATCCGATTTATTTTGAATTTTGTACATTCATTTGAAATTTAAAATCGAATTTTCAAACTACTGTGCCATTTCAAGCTCGTTTTACAATTAAAACAAATTTATTCATTTTAAATTCATTTAAAATAATTTTTTAGTTGTTATTATTTAAAATAAATCATTTTAAATATTCAAAATCCATTAAAATAGCTAAAATAAAAATTTTAAATTGGTTTTGAAAATCCGGGTTGTTACAATCTCCCCCACTTAAAATCTTTTCGTCCTCGAAAAGGAACGGAGCTGAAAGTTGTTTAACTAACCAAGTCAACTTTCATTCTGGTTTTCATTCTTCAACTTTTCAGTTTCTAAGAATTTTCTAATTTCTCAAAAATTTGGCTAACACCCTGAATTTTCTAAAAATTTCACCATAACCTTCTTTGTACGGGGAGACCTTTAAAACCACAACTTGCCTCACAGGGCCCTCACCAATCCAAAAGAAAAAGAAAAAGCCAATCGGCTCATAAAATCATCAAAACCCAAGAAAATAGTAAACGTGTACCTATTTGTTGGGCATACAATTTTATTCCTCTTCTTAGCTTCCCTGTTATGACCTGTTCCCACATATATATGTTATGCAATTTTCAATACAGTTCAATATTTGATTCAATTTGGCTTAATTCAGCTTTCATTTCCATATTGGTTTCAATAATTTTATTAGTTAAACAAATAATCAAACAACACAACAGCAGTCAGTTAGTTGATTAGCTTTTCAAACATATACTTATATATATATATTCAAAAATCATATTTCAATGCCAAATCACAAATAAATAACCCTATCTAGTTTTGGTTCTCACACCAGTCAATTGGAAATATATAGATATTCTACTTTTGAAACTCAAACATAAACTCTGATGATGAGTACTCAATCATCAGAATCATCTCCGGGCTACTAGAGTGTGATTTTATATCTATCCAGTATATTTGAGACTTCGAATACATGTTAATTACGCGTATATTCAAAATCTTCATATACTCGATTGTAAAAAATCAATATAAAATAAATATTCAAATACGTATAATAGGGTTTAAATTTGTCAAAACAAAGTTTGTTTTCATTTTTATTTTTAATAAATAATACTCTTCCAACTCATTCTAGGATGCTACTGATCCCATCTCTAACGAGACATTCTTATTGGATATTACTAATCCAATCTCTGATGAATTCTTTCGTTTGGTTCTAATATGTCTTGTTCTCGAGCTCTGTAAACCAAAGTTCTGATACCAAGATGTAGCGACCCGAAATTCCCGTCTGACCTAAACCGAACAAGAAGGTGGACTGCTCTGAGAACAAGACTAATCGGAATGCAAACGATAGAACATTCCATTGCTTATTACAACAATTTACATCAGAGCACAAGAATATAACAGAGTATGAATAAATAATATAAAACAGAAAAGTATCAGAGATTAAATTACAAAGCAACGGAAAATTAATACATAACACAACTGAAAGAAATACGCGGATACAGAGCTTTCCGAATATAGTTCTAGCTGTAAACCAGGGTGCTACGAAAATAAATCTGCAAAACCAAAACTACTACCTTCCCATGTGGAAAATATGGGCACCTAGAGTTTAGGTTAAAACAATAAACTCTAGGTCAGTCATGGGACTGGTGTGAGAACTAAAACAGTTATTAACTTGATTTTTAAAGTTAGGAAAATCAAGGGCACATACCGTATAACACGGAACGGGTTTACCCCCAAGAATACCGATGCATAAAACAAACAGCGCAATGTTTTTTGGAAAAATGAAGCTATTATAAGACTCAGGTCCCATCACACAATGCAACACAAGCCAGAGGATAGAGTTTTCGCTTATAATAGCCAAACATGCTTGATTCGTTTAAAACATATCATTTGGATACTATTATAAGTGTATAGTGTCAAAATCAACTTCACATATAAATGTATCAATCATAGACGACATAGTATCCCATGCTACTATGTCGCCATACTAGTTCTGCAATCAAAACCACAAAGTCACGTATTGGAGGTTGGATTTCCATCATGAACCAAGGAAAGGGATCGTCCTTACCAATTTCGAGACACTCTAGCCCGTGCCTCAGACAAGTACTCAATCAAGCCCTTGGATCTTCAGGGCCAGTCCTCCCTTACGTTTGATGATTAGTTATTCCAGAACAATATGTTTCCCAGCCCTATGGGGCGTAAGTCTGGTCATTATGTCGACCATATCCATCCATCGGTCCCGTAGTGACCGATATATCCGAGGTACCTCGCTTTCCATCATCCACATAAGTAAAAATGTCTGGGCTCCATACCATGACACCACTCCTTGCTAGAAAGAAACGCGTGTTCTCCCTACAGTCCTCTCCCATTTCTAGTTCATACCGGGGTGTGAGACTCGCGAATTAACGCTATAAACAAAGCTATGCTATTTAAAACCGTGCTTTGATCATCAAACGCAAGGCTCTGCTTTTCAATAAAATCCTTGATCATTTGCGTCTCAGCATGCCACACTGAAAATTAACGCCATGCGACTGATGTCTATTGATATATAACCTCTAAGCTCGTACGTCTTAGAGAAGGGTGTTAAGCAAGAGAATAAATTCTCTGCCACCAAATAGATATATATTTAATAGAAATCAATCAACATAGAATAAAATCAAGTTTTAGACACACATCCATTTACTAGTTCATTCTGGGTCTGGACGAAACCGGAGGCACCTTATTCCTCGTCCCATATGTCCAATACAGGAGAGAGGTCCTCGCATATCCGGTCGATCTCTAAGTACGTCTGGACGATCACCACTTATTACCTTGTCTTGGGTGTACTACCCAATCAAGACATCAGTAATCATCCAAACGATTTGAAGACCTCCGGCCTTCAACCATCGTCTTCATCGTCGAGTCAATTATTCAGAATGGGTATAAACCCAGCCTTTCCGAATAATCCACGTATCTAATAAACAAGTGCTACACAAACACAACATACGCCTCATTCCAATCCGGAATATTCTTTTATTCAAATATTCTTTTCACAATTTAAACCAAATTAAGGTTTTCCAAACGTCGATATTAGCGAACCTTACCGAAGTAATCATTTATATATTTCCCAATCCCAATCTATTCATCCCATGGAGCAAAACTGGTCATAATCCATATCTAATGCTACGGTGTTATCGGTAAATTTAATTACCATTTCACGTTCAAATCTAATTAAAGATTTAACTATCGCCTGGAGTAAAACTGATGGTACTCCATTCTCAATCATTTCCCAAATTTGATAATTTAAATTATCACATTCACATTTCAATCTAATTAAAGATTCATTAAAACTCCACTTAGTTTTAATCTTCCAACAATCATTATTAATGATTATTTAACTTTGGGAAATCAAACATGTCGCATCGACAATCTACAGCGTACCACTGATTTCTGCCGATATATAACCTCTAAGCTCGTACGTCTCAGAGAAGGGTGTTAAGCAAGAGAATAAATTTTCCGCCACCAAACAGATATATATTTAGTAGAGATCAACAATACAGTTCGAAATACAATGTTAGACATGAAATCCTGTCTTTAACTGGGTTAAAGAACCGATGTCATTTAAAACGCAGTTCACGATAAACCCAAAATCACATTCCATTAATTATGGCATCTTCACAGAAAAATAGATCAATATATAATCGATATCAATTTCCGTATTCAACTAATAATATAAATGGAATAACGACAAAGCCTTTTAAATTTCATATATATTAACAGTCGTCCTCCGTAGAAGCTCACTTCGATTATCACCAAATCGAATTCCATTCAATCCCAATTTAAAATATTAAATTGGAAAACTTTACTTTGGAAATTCCATTAAATCTTAGAATAAAGATTTATAATTTCCAAATCTTAACTTCACTATTAATTGGGTTAAAGAACAAGTGTTATTTAAAACACCGTTCACGATAAACCCTAAAATCCTATTCTTAATTCAATTCCAATTAAATATTAATTAATTGGTAAAACTTCTCTAAATCTTAATTAAAAGATTTATTCTTCTCTCAACTGGGTTTAAGAAAAGTGTTAGTAAAGACACCGTTCACGACAAACCCCAAAATCCCATTTGATATTAAATACAAGGCTCTGAATAGAAATTATATCAGCTTATATTCAATATCAAATTCTGAAACCAACAAATATCGTATTGGAAATAACGATATATATATATATATATATCTTCCAAATTTCCATAACAATATCTGTATAATCACGGAATCCAATATCGAAATATTCCGAAGATTATTTCCATTCCAAATCCATTCTAATTTGTTCGTTGGAAATTTTTGGTTATATTAAAACCATTCACAAATCCAATTTATTTTATTTAAAAAAATATTGGATTTCAAATCTAGTTAATAACTAGTTCATTTGGATAAAAATATTTTTTTTATCTTTACAAATGTGGAATTTTTCATCCAAATTCTTTCAAAATCATTTATTATGATTTTACACAAATTATAATATTTTTAATAATTTTATTAAGGCCCTTTCAGTCGATTTCCATAAACGGTCATCGAACTGCACTTACATCGACCTTTTCCAAATTTGATTTGGACATATTTCCAAATCCAACCATTAGATTTCAAAACTCTTATATTCGTTGGAAAGCTCTTTTCGATACGAACCCAACGGTTTCGGTTTTAGGAGAATCCGACGGTCAGATATCCCGTAATGTCAATTTGAAGTTAATGATCGAGGTTCGCGAACGGTCACTGCGTGACGCGTTCTATTCTGGTCATTATATATATATATATATATAATATTATATTTATTTCATCGATTTCCATTTAAAATGTATTTTATAATCGTTCATAAATTCGTCTTAAAATGACTCTAACTTCATTTTCAATTTTAAATCAAAATTGAATATTCCATATCATTATAGTATTTAAATGATAATATTTTCAAAATATCAGATTTGAAATCAATCCCTTTTCGATATTCATTATAAAAATGAATAAAATCGATATAAATATCGTTCGCATCAAAGTGGCACAAATTAAATCAACACGACTTCACATTTTAATCCTTAATTGAATATTATTTTAAAATATTCGTTATTTTAAAATATTTGTTGTTCCTGAATTGGAATCAGACACAGTCAATGTAACTACCCGGAAAATCAGAACCAATTTAAAAATTTTACTTTAGCGATTTTAATGGATTTTGAAAATATAAATGAATTATTTTAAATAATAACGACGAAAAATTTATTTTCGACGAAGTTAGAACGTATAAATTTATTTTAATTATATAACGAGCTTGAAATGGCGCGGCAGTTTGAAAATTCGATTTCAAATTTCAAATGAATATACAGAATTCGTTTTAAGTCGGAATTGGACGAAACCAGAAATAATTGAATTTGGTTAATTACATCTTTGTGATGGATGTAAGAAACTGAGATTTTGTTTTATAAATTGAAAGATATGTCCAGTTTAAAATTCAGAAAAGTCACTGTGGAATTTATATATATATATATTAATATATATATATATATGGCCTTTAAAAATAGCCATTTTGCAAATGACCTCCGTTTTCGATGAAACAACTTTTGTTGGATTCGGAATGTCAAGTTATTGCTAGATTCCAGATTAATATGTGAGTGTAGCAAAAGAAAACGTGTTTTGACAGTTTCAATCAATTTGGATCGACCAGAAAATGACCATTTTTCAAACGGTCTTCAAATTTGATGAAATTAGTTTTGTTAGGACCGTATCGTCAAAACATAGACAGATTTATTTTTCTGGAATTTTTGGAGTCCGTATGTGGCCCCGGTAAATTAAAATGTGTGTTCAAATTAAAAATATAAAGATTTATATTTTAGTTTAAATGAAAACTGATCGAAACAATCGAATTGGCTTACCAGACATATCCCATTGTGTCCGGAATGGGGGTATTTAGCCGGGGACGTCAGGCGGTGGGTTCGATTTGGAGATTGAATGGAAAAGTTGTTTTTAAAAGAAAATAATAATATATATATATTATATATAGGGGTTTGACCGAGGTCAAACCCCCAAGATAAAATCTCGTGTCAACCACGAAAAAACCCTCGTCCCCCTCCCCGCCCCCCCTCCACGATTCAAAACGCGTCGTCGCGCTTCCAAGGGGCTGCCGCCGCCGCCGGAGCTGGGCCGCCCACCCCCTCCTCCTTCTCCTCGAACGCTTTCTCCCCTCACCCCCTCCAATCTCGAGACCCCCACGAAAACCGCCCCAAACCTGATTTGAATCCGTCGCCACAGCCCCACTCCGTCCGGCACCTGACTACCGCGCCTTCCTCCTGCCTCCCTGACGCCGACCGCCACCTCCAGCGACCCCATGCCCAATCCCACGATCATAAACCTCCTCCACCTTCAAGGGCCCACTGCTGTCACTGCAGCGCCGCCACCATCGCTTGTGCCTCACCAGACTCCAGCACAACTCCACCGTGAGTTTTTATGTTGATTTTTATTTATGTAACGAGTTAAAAATAGGATTTTTACTTATACAGAATAGGATTTTTATATAGAGAAAGCAGAGATTTTTATATACGTAAAGATTAGATATTTATAACTAGAAAAAAATACGATTTTTAGTATATAAAAATATGATTTTTACATATGTAAAGAATATAAAAATATGATTTTTATTATTATGAATATAGCGTATTAAAGATTTAATTTTTTTATAAAGTAAACATTGCTATAAAGATTTGATTTTTATTTATATATGAACAGTATAAAAATGTGATTTTTAATATAAATTTCGTGAAAACAGATTGTGTTGGATCAGAACAGCGAATCTGAGCGACGATAATGGATGACGGAGTGCAAACCAAAGGTGAGAACTCCTCACTATAATTTTCTTTGTACAGTTATCTATTTTATAACTGCATATATGAACTGCTCCCCGTCGTCCACAAACCATGGACGACTTGCATGATTGTTAGGTTTGGTTGATTTATTTGTTTGGATTGGTTTGGGATGTGAAATTAGTTGATATGATTTGGTTTGTATATGGCGCGAGCCATTATTGGGCGAGGGATAAGGCTAGACCTTATCCCGGTTCTAGTATCGCGTCGTTATGCCGCCAAAATTTTCTAAAATATGTTAGAACAATAAAAATATCATTTTTATTGTGTGAATGAACCGAACAAATATTTTATCGTTAAAAATATAATTTTTAACGCGTATATGAATAAAATAAATATTCATTTACAAATCAGATGATTTGTTTATGTACACCCATTTGACTGGTATGGATTGGAACGATAAATTTTACACGTCGCTCAACTGCACAAATAATATTCAGTGTTTGTGGATTGAAACTCAATATGGGTGTTAGGATGATATTTGACGTACACTAATCCCAATTGTTTAGTGGTATGTCGATCATTTGGTTGACAGACTGTTGTAAGCGTTAAATATTTATATTTAATGCTTATACAGTGTAGAATGCACTCTGGATGATGGTTGATTGTTTATCATGGCTGTTGTATACATGTGTAGTATGAAATCCATATAAACAACATTATATGGTGATTGATTGTGTCTGATTCCAGTTCAGAAAGAAGTAATATTTTAAAATAAAGAATATTTTAAAATAAGGAATATTTTAAAATAATATTCAGTAAAAGATCAAAATATGATTTTTGATGTCCGATTTGGGATGGACACGAAAATATTAAAATATATAAATCCGTGTTGATTAGATAAGCGCCATTTTGATGCGAACGATATTTATATCGATTTTATTCATTTTTATAATGAATATCGAAAATGAAGTGATTTCAAAATCTAATGTTTGAAAATATTATCATTTATATGTTAATGATATGGAATATTCAATTTTGATTTAAAATTGAATATGAAGTTGAAACATTTTTTAAAACGAATTTAAAACGATTTATAAAATACATTTTGAATGGAAAGCGATGAAATAAATATAATATATATATTAATGGCCTGAATAGAACGCCCGCACCGCGGCAGTTCGCGATTTCGACCATTGACTTCGAATTGACGTTACGAGAGATCCGACCGTCGGATTCTCTTGAAACCGGGACCGTTGGCTTCGTATCGAAAAGAGATTTCATATATATATATATATATATATATATATAATATAAGAGATTTGAAATCTAACGGTTGGATTTGGAATTATGTCCAAATCAAATTTGAAAAAGGTCACTGTAAGTTGAGTTCGATGACCGTTTATGGAAATCGACTGTACGGGCCTTGATAAAATTATTAAAAATATTAATAATTTGTTTAAAATCATAATAAATGATTTGGAAAGAATTGGGATGAAAAATTCCATATTTGAAAAGATAAATATATATTTTTATCGAAATGAACTAGTTATGAACTAGAATTATAGTCCAATATTTTTAAATAAATAAATTGGATTTGAAATGGTTTTAAAAATAACCAGAATTTCCAACATATGAATGGGAATGGATTTAATCGAAATTATCTTTGAAATATTTCGATATTGGATTCCGTGATTATACGGACATTGTGGAGGAATTTGGAAGATATATATATCGTTATTCCAATACGATATTTGTTTATTTCAGAATTTGATATTGAATATAAGCCGATATATTTTCTATTCAGAACCTTGTATTTAATAACAAATGGGATTTTGGGTTTGTCGTGAACGGTGTCTTCACTAACACTGTTCTTAAACCCCGTGTGAAAAGAATAAATCTTTTAATTAAGATTATTAGAATTTCCAGTTATATTTAGTAATTGGAATAAAATGGAATGTGATTTTGTGTTTGTCGTGAATGGTATCTTTAAAAAGGCTGTTCTTAAACCAAATGGAGTTAAGAAAATTAGAAACTAACTGGAGATTAGCTAGTTGAATGGTTTCCTAGGTATTGATCTGATGTTGGTTTCGGCCTTTGGGATTAATACTTAGGGGACTGTTCTCTTACTAATTTACAGTTAGAGACTGATGGAATGAAAGGTGATTTTGGGTTTATCGTGAACTGTGTTTTAAATGACATTGGTTCTTTAACCCAGTTAAAGATATGATATGACTTCCCAAGTTATATAATCATTAATATTGATTTTTGGGAAGATTAGAACTAAGTGGAGTTTTAATGAATCTTTAATTAGACTGAAATGATCGAGAATGGAGTATCACCAGTCTTGCTCCAAGCGATAGTTAAATCTTTAACTAGATTTGAACGTGAAATGGTAATTAATATTTACCGATAACACTGTGGTGTTAGATATGGAGTATTACCAGTTTTGCTCTATGAGATAAATAGGTTGGGATTGGGAAATAAAATAAATGATTACTTCGGTGTGGTTCGCTAATCTCGACTAGTTTGGAAAACCTTAATATGGTTTGAAATGATATCCAAAGGAAGATTAAAGAATAAATTTAAAAGAATTTACCTTTGATAAAATTAATGAGAACCTTTCCCTAAAGATATGAATATTTGAATAAAAGAATATTGTGGATTGGAATAAGGCGTATATTGTGTTTGGGTAGCACTTGTTTATTATATATGCGAGTTATTTGGAAAGGCTGGGTTTATACCCATTCTGAATAACTGATTCGACGATAAGTCGACGATGAAAACGGTGGTTGAAGACCGGAGGTCTTCACATCGTTTGGATAATTACTGATCTCTTGATTGGGCTGTACACCCAAGATGAGGTAATAAGTGGAGATCGTCCATACGTACTTGGAGATCAACGGATATGCGAGGGACTCTCTCCTGTATTGGACATACTGGACGAGGAATAAGGTGCCTCCGGTTTCGTTCAGACCCAGAACGAACTAGTAAATGGATTGTGTGTATGACATTGGATTTTAATCTGTGTTGATTGATTTCTATTAAATATATATCTGTTTGGCGGCGGAGAATTTATTCTCTTGCTTAACGCCCTTCTCTGAGATGTACGAGCTCAGAGGTTATATATCGATAGATATCAGTCGCATGGCATGAATTGCCTGTGTGGCATGCTGAGATGCAGTGATCAAGGCTTTTGTTGAAAAGTAGAGTCTTATGGTTGATGATCAAGGCACAGCTTTAATTTAGCGCCGCTTTGTGTAGCGTTGATTCGCGAGCCTCACACCTCGGTATGAGTCAAAAATGGGATAAGGGAACGCAGTGAGTGCATGACATTTCTTTCTAGCTTTGGGTGGTGTCAGTGTTTTACAAGCCCAGACATTTACATTATTTAACCTATGTGGTTGTTGGATTGTGAGGCGCCTCGGTTATATCGGTCTCTACGGAGCCCATGGATAGGTCCAACAGGACCGGGAAACGTGTGTTCAGGAATTGCCAATCCTCAAATGTAAGGGAGGACGGGCACTGCAGGATCCAGGGGTTACCCCGAGTGTGTAGTCCCGAGACATTTACTAGAGTGTCTTGAAGCGGAAAGGAGTACATCCCTTGCCTAGACTCATGACGAAAATCCAATTTCCAATGCATGACATTTCAGTTTTGATTGTAGAGCCTAGTATTGGCGACATAGTAGCATCGGATACTATGTTGTCTATGATTGATACATTTATATTTGAAGTTGATTTCTTCACTTATAGTAATAATAAAAGATTAAATTTCCCGTATCAAGCATTATTTGGCTATTATAAGGTAAAACCCTATCCTCCGGCTTGTATTGCATTGTGTGATGGGACCTGGGTCTTATAATAGCTTCATTTTCTTTATTTAGCATTGCGCTGTTTGTTATATGCACTGGTATTCTTGGGGTTAAACCCGTTCCGTGTTATACGGCGTGGTCCCTTGATTTACCTAACTTTAAAAAAAAATCATCAATATTTGTTTTAGTTCTCACACCAGTCACATGACTGACCTGGAGTTTATTGTTTTAACCTAAACTCTGGGTGCCCCTATTTTCCACACGGGCAGCTAGTAGTTGGGTTTTGCAGATATTATATTCACAGGATCCTGATTTACAGCTGGAGCCATATACGGAAAGCTCTGTATCCGTGTATTTCTTTAAGCTGTGTTATGTATTATTTTCCGCTGCTATGTATTTAAATGTAATTTAAATCTCTGATATTTGTCAAATGTATAATATTTTTTCATACTCTGTTATATTCTTGACTCTGATATAATTGTTGTAATAAGCAATGAAATGTTCTTCTGTCTGTGTTCTGATTTGTCGTGTTCACATAGCAATTTGTTCCTTCTCTTCCCTTCGGAGACCGGGGAAGTTCGTGTTTTCACATTTGGTGTAACGACCCAGGGATTTTCGGCCCGAAAATCGACAAAAATACCTTTATTGTAACTCATGTCGATCTCCCAAACACCGAAAACACTAGAACGTTATTAGAAAGAATTTAGAGGGTGTGATAAGAAAGAAAGAAATATTTAGAATAGAAGAAGAAGAACCAACACAACATAGAGTCTCACATCGCAGCGAAACAAAATATAATACAGAAATACTTTATTGAGAGCTTTAAATAAAACTTACTATATCAGAGTACATCACACAACGGGACAGTTATAATAACCTGTTCCCATATACAACACACAGCAGAATAGTAGCCATATAATATCATACGTCTGGACTCTTCCAGCTCGTCTCTTCACGGCCTTCGATAACCTGAACTAGTACACCCCGGGCTAACCCGAGCATTTACAAAACACGGGGTCAGTCTGGTGAACCAGAGTGAGATAAACTCGCACAGTATTAAGGTATCACACAACTTGATTTTAAAGTTAAAATCCTTTTGAAAGAAAAAGGTAATCGTAAGACCAAATCCACACATAAATACGGACGGTTTTTACCTTACGATAACCCAAAACAGTTTTGAAATCAATATCTTGTCTGATATTATGATAATGTCTAAATACAAGTAATATCAAATCTAGTAGAACGCTTACATCTCACGCTCTACATATATAGTATACAAACAAAACCGCGGGCACTTATTGGAGATTGGATTCTAACCATGACAAGGTATGGGACTACCTTCCGATCATGTATCTCTAGAGACGAATACACTGGGTTCAACAAGAACATCTTGCAACCCAGCCCACACATGACCGACCACTCATTTCGCTTGAGTGTATCGAACGTATATCACCAACGGTTGGGAGCTACCCACCGTCTTCCCGAAAAGGAACAGCATCGAAATAGATTTAGAAACAAAAGGATTTTCTCTAGATAGGTGATTATACACCCTAATGGGAGCAACCCACATAGCCATGCTGCCTACCCGATTTTTTTCATCTCGAGGTTGATGAGGCTTGAGGTCAGAACACATCTGATCATCATACACTTTGGATGCCACATCGTCAGATCCACCAAATCACTAATTGACGTCCACAAAAATATTCTGGTCGTTAAGCTAGAGAGGTGCCCCTCTCTGCCACTAATAGAGATACGTTTGTAAAAATCAACGTATGTGACTCTTAAGAACTACTTTATCAGACATCCGTCCATACAAGTCATCCAGGAACAGGATGGACCGAAGGTACTCTCTTACTGCATCCAATATAGGAATCACCCATGGATCAGTAGCGACAGTCCTTGCAATCCACAGTTTCAACAACGACAGAACCCCATTATATCTCCGGGTCAAATCGGAGATTGTAAGTGGTTCTTTCGCTTTATGAAGATCTATGGTCTTCACATGCTCCATCTCAATCATCGCTTGATCTTCTTATATATATATATATATTCGTATTTGTTGGTTGGAATGGTTTTCGAATATACATTCGATCCCGGTCTTTCCATACCAACAATCGTAAGGGTCAGACTTGATAGCCGATTATTTAACTACCAAGTAAACATACATGAAATCACAAAATAGATTCACTGGTCAGCATCACTTGGCTTTTAAAATTAATCGCCCAAATTTCCTTTTTATTCCATTACTAGGTAGAATATCATCTCATCTCATTTCCTTTACGTTGGAAATATTAACCTACATTTTCATCATTACCAACTAGTATTACCCTTGGATAGTCCTGAAGTCATTCAAGTTGGGGTAGTTTATTTACCTCTCAGACCTTGATCAACAACGTTCTTATCTTCAAATAAATACGAGTTGAAATTCAAAAACCCAATATTATTATTTCAATTCCTATTTCCAACTTCGTTTACCAAGCGCCCATTTAAACCTCCTTTCAATTTTTATGGTTTAACTTAATTCCATCATTAAGTATTTCCAATTCCAAATCACTTCTTTACTTCTCGTATGCTTTAGAAACCTTGTTTTCACATCCCAGTTTTAATTTTAATTCTTTTATACCTTCGTTTTTCTTTACTTAATCCAATCATTAAGTAACCCTTCTATTTAAGCTTATAAGTTCGCATAAATCTCTTTATAAGTTCATTTAATTCAAATATAAAACTCGAGTTAAAATATAACACTTGTTCATAATCTCTTCTCAAAATTTAAATCAATTTCAGTTAATTTCTCCTTTGAATTAATTAATAATATAATTAATTCAAATAACTTCATATAATCGTTTCTATGAAACAATTAAATCGAATTCTTAACTGTTGGGTTATTTCCTACTCATCTGCTTACACGTTTACTTTATCAAACCATTTAATACTGACTTATAAACCTTTGAATAATAATAATAATACTTATTTTCTTTAAAAGTCACTTTATTCAAAATGATATATTTAAACCTTATTTTGGTTATAGACTAAATTTATAACTTCAATATGGTCAGTTCACTTGACGATAAAAATCCATAATTGATAATGATTGATTTCTAGACAGTGATGCCAAAATACTCAACCAATATATTCCCTGGTTAAAACAAGTCACATGTTGAATTTTCAATCCAACTGTTATCGATCAAATCAATTGTCCAATCAAAACTATTCCCTGTATCTGATAATAACACCCATCAATCAGCAAACAGATCACACAACAATTCAAACCATTTCAATCACGTTCATTTTATAAACGTGAACAATCAAGGGGAAATTACCTTTATCGAATTAGAACAAGGGTTGGTGACTTACTGGAATTAAATGTCCCTTTAATTCCTCTGATTAAATCAAAAATAAATATCTATAACTAGCAGATGGTCAACTACTAGAAATCAGAGCACACAGAAATAAAACCCAATTTATATGAAATATAAACGGGAAGAAACTGAGTGAGGTTAACTCACTTTGATTGGTTGGGTCGTTCAGCGCTGGTTTTAATTAAATTAAACAATGTTTAATTTAATTAAAAAAAATCCGTCCTTCCAGTCCTGACAGACACTGCTCCATCTCGTAGCCCTCGTTTTTACGGTTTCAACGAAACCAGCGGTTCGAAAATCTGATAACGTATGTACGATATACGGTATTAAAATAATACAGTATAATTAAAATAAATTAAACTAGAATTTTCAAAAATTAAATGGTCCTACCCATGAAAATGTCGGCCTGTAACCCCAGCCCGTTAATTTCCTTAAAACTCTACCATCGTCACTCACTTCACCGCTTCCACAAAACACACCGTCTTCACAGAAAAATCATCCCCAAATCCCTTGAAAAAATTTCACGCTGTCCTCCCTTAAACCGACGCTGTCTTCTCTGGAGCCACTGAACCCCACGCTGCCATCCTCCAAGCTTCAACCTCCTCTTCATCCTCTTCCAATCGAACTGCCAACCCCCAAACCACTTCTACAACACCCAAAATCACTTCCACTTCGTTGTTCAATGTCCGTGCCTCTCCAGAACCACCACAGTTCAATCCGCACCAAACCAAAAGCTTCCATCCTTCCAGTCGAAGAAAATCCGAACCCTTGGTTCACGCTTTCGAACATATCCTTCAGCAATTTCGTCGAAGAAGGTACAGATCGAAGTGCGTGGGTTCCTGAGTCCAGATAAGTTATTTATCTTATTTTTATTTGCTATGTAACACCCCGTAATTTTATAACATTAAAATTCACAAATTAAAGTATACTTAATTTTTAGAAAAGAATTAAGTGAAATGGGTTGCGCAGAGAAATATATATATTGATATATATATATATATAAATTAAAAATTAAATAAATAAATATGCGAAAAAGTTCAAAACAGCGAATTGGGAGGGGAAATAACCGAACTGGACCATTTTTGAGGTCGACCCGAGCTCCGCTGAGTCGACTAGGGGTTAATCCAGGGTGTTTGGCTGTCAACCCGTGGGCCGATTCGCTCAAATGCAGATTTTGCATTTGATTGCTTCTCATGGTTTAGGGTTAATCTAATGGTCCTAAATAACTTCCTACACCTATAAATACATCCTAATGCTAACCTTAAACCTAATTAAAATAGAATAGTTACCGTCGCCATGGAAATCAATGGAGCCACCACCAACTAAGAAAGAAGAAAAGCAAATTCAATTCTAATTCTCTCAACCCTAAAGAAAAGCAAAACTCTCTCTTTTCTTCTCTAAATTGTGAGTATGATGATCTTAACAAGATTATTATCATTTTAATTAGGTTGAGTTATGAATGGATTATGAGTAGATGATGTGAATTATCATATATGTTGTTGTAAACCCTTTTTGCTATCATGTATATTGTAAATCCAATGTTATGTGATGATGATATCTTATATGTTGTAAATCATGCTATGATGATGTTATGTATGTTGAAAGTTTCTATGCTAAGTTGTGATGAATCATACATGTTAAAAAGGCCATGATGTTACCATCTATGCTAGTTAGTTCATATTAATTAAATCATCATGTTTGGGTTATGTTGATCTATATGACAAGTCACATATGCAAGTTAGATTGATTAGAAAAGTTATGAACATATACCAAGACATCTATTATGACATCTAGAATTATGTTATGACATATGTGATATCCTATGCTAGTTCACACCATCATTATGTTGCCTAAAAACCCCATATGCAAGTTTATGTATAGATTTGGGCTATGATCATATCATGTAAATTGAGACATTTAACAAGTTGACACCTTTTGATCCTTAACATGTGTAGTTTATGCAAGTTTCACCCCTATTATGATTAGATTTATTTTAATTGTCTATATGTTGTGATAATTTATCTTTGTGCTAGGTGTTAGACTATACAAGTCTAGCCTATATTATGCGTTGAATAAGTGAACGTATAAACGTGGGGTAGGGTTAATATTAAGGATTTAATATTAAAAAGTTGGGGTGCAATTGATATGATTTTGCATGCCATAAGTGGATGGCCATAATTGAGTCAATTATGGACATCATTAAAAGTTGACTTAATTAATAATTTGAATAGGGAATTATTAAAACTGGGTAAAAGATTTTAAGTGTTAATCAATGCTTAGGACATGAGGTTGGACTCGTTTGTGTCGTAAACCTGCCCGGACCCGCCCGGCAAATCCAGTGGTCACAAATGTCAGCCCAATGTGAGAGGTCCTAGGCCTAAACTAAAGCATAACGGTTGTAAAGACACGAGGTTAGACTCTTTTATGGTGTAAGACTGCCCGGACCCGCCCGGCAAATCCAGCTACCATAAATGCCAGTCTAATGTGAGAAGTCTTTATGAGGTTATAACCTGAATGAATTAAGAAATACTTAACCAGATAAACATGTAAGGTGGGACATGGGGGTTAAGTAGGTGCCTTGGGTGGCATGAGGAATCTTGGGGGTGCCCTTAGTGGCATGTGAAATACGATTAGTAAGACTTAACCAAACATACATGTAAATGAACATGACTAAGAGGGTTAAGTGGGATATACTAGTGACAAGCTTAGGTGGGTAGCTTGTGGGGGCCCATTTCACCCATTATCCCAAACGTATCTTTGTGGGCTCGACCCAAGTCGAGGACGGGACACGCATGCTGGGTTCGACTGTAAGAGGCCAAAACGGGGAGTGGTGGCAACGCAAGTCCAATGGGTTTCGTATGCGTGTGTGGACCCAGGCTGGTAGGTAAGACGTTGTTGCATCGTGTAGGTATAAGCCGTGCATTCTCAAGTTGTATCGGGTTGCCACTTTAGGGGAGTGATACACCCTACTGTGGGGCCAGCACGGGTATCTACGAGTAGGGAGCCGATCGAAAGTGGGTTGTGGGGTACACCTAGTGGAGATAGGGGCAGACGGCACCTATGTAGTCAGCTAGGGGTACGTAAGGCTATTTATAAAGTTTCTGTGTGAAGCAAGTGGGATCAAACAATAGGGTGACTGGTGTGGTGCAGTGTAGTAATGTGCGGTGCAGTGTAGTAATCATTCGTTAGTAATTAGGTGTGCCTTTACCGTTATCTTTAACGTTATCTTAAACGCTATCTTTATCTTCCTAAGAGTTCATAGACATTTACTTGTCTTCCAGCTTATGCCTTAGTCTTGTTATTTTGATAATAGTATTGTTAGAATTATCATACTCGCCAGACTTTATGTCTGACCCCCTCTATTTCTATCCTGTTTCCCCCTCCAGGTCCTCAGGTTGGGCCCAACTCTAGTGGAGTTTGATTGAATTGCTTCATCTCTCTTTGGAAAGCTTGGACCGTTGAAGTAAAGTCCAGCTTGTTATCTTTTTAATGGCTATTTATGTAATGGGATTATGTATTTTGTTTTTATGAAGATGGATATTGTACTTGGTTATGATCTATGGTTTTATGACGTAACAAACATGTTTAATTTCCGCTGCAATAAAATGAAGTTTTAGATTTCCAAGTACTATTTATTATCTGTCTTGTTGTAATTTTTCTGTTCTATATTCACTTATAACCTCCATGGAAGTTAATGCATTCCCTTTGTGAGTGACATTAATGGACGTGGGGTGTCACATGGTATCAGAGCTTAATGTTACCATAACAGATAAAAATACTTTAGAAAAATAGTTATTTTTGGAAGAAGTGTTTTCAAAAATATGTTTTAATGAGAAATTTAAAGAGAAAAGTTTTTAAGAAAAACATAATCCCCAATAGCCACATATCTTTATCTTTCGAATTCTCCATTTTGAACCTTTCCTTTTTCGTTTCAGCATGGCTGAAGATCTTAATCTACCCGACGGTGTAACGATACCAGGATGGTATAGGAGGCTATTGGAGGCTAGGGCCGCTGCAGGTCCAGCCAATGTTCCTCCACCACCAGTTGCACCCGTTCCTCCTCCTCCTCACGTAGATACTTTTGCAAAGACGTGCAAGGAATTCAAGGCTATGGGTGGAAAACCATTTCAAGGGTCAGAAACGTTTGTGGAAGCTAGAGATTGGCTTAAGGAGGTGGAAGAATTGCTAGAAATCTTTGAAGTAGAAGAAGGAAGGAGAGTTCGTTTAGCAGCTTGGTTGATGAAGGGAGAGGCCTCGTTTTGGTGGGAGGTCACTAATGGGGAGCGTCCTGTTGACTCTTGGGCGGATTTCAAACGTAGGTTCGAGGCGAAGTTTCTCTCAAGGGCGGAAGAAAATCTATATATGGAAAGGTTCTTGACATTGAAGCAAGGAAGCTCATCAGTGAAAGAATATGTCAATAAATTTAACCAGTTAGCAAGGTTTGGCTTGGACTTAGTAAACACGCCGGAGAAGAAGGCTCTAAGGTTCGTGAATGGCTTGAATGAACCATTGCAAGGGTTGGCTATGACCCACATCCCGATGGGGGCCACCTTTGAGAAGTTAGTAGAAATGGCGCTCATGCATGAGGAGAAAAGCGCTAAAGATGATAAGGCACCTGAGAAGAAGGGGGATCAGAAGAAACCACAACAACAAAACAAGAAGGGTGGAAAAGACAATAATGGCAAGGGAAAGAAGAAGAGCCTTAACTGTGGAACCCCAGGCCATCTCAGCAAGGATTGCTGAAAGAAAAAGAAGACAGGATGTTTTCATTGTGGCGATGCGGGACATTTAGCGAAGGACTGACCAAAGAAGGGGCAGAGGGCAGGAGCTACCTCGGGAGGATAGGTGCAGGCTCTTATGGCACCAGGGCAGGCTAGGGGACAAGTTCAGGCTCTCGCGGTCCCACCGGTGCAAGAACGAGGTAGAACCATTTCTGTTGAAAGCTTAGTTTTTCTGTTTGATCATCATGTCCGTACCTTATTCAATTCGGGCGCATCACATTCGTTTATCTCTACATCATTAGTTGAATCACTGCACTTAAACACCGGTTTAGTAGAGGATCCCTTAGTTGTTTCGAATCCAATAGGGGGCTCAGCTTATTTGTCCATGATGTGTTTGGATTTGAAAATTTCCATACTTAGCGTTGAATTTAGATGTGATGCTTATGTGTTGGGCTTCACGGGCTATGGGCTAATTTTAGGAATGGATTGGTTATCCAGAAATGGGGTCGTTCTTGATTGTGAAAGGAGAGTAGTTAGGCTCGTGACTCGCCTTGGCAACACTCTCGAAATCTTTTGTAATCCCATAAATTCGGTTATGCTAAGTTATCTAGAATCGCTTGACGCGTCTGAGGAAAATCTACGATCTGTTAGAGTGATCCGAGAATATTCGGATGTGTTTGAGGAGGTGAAGGGCTTGCCTCCGAAGCGGGAGATAGATTTTCGAATATATCTTGTGGATAATGCGAAACCAGTATCTTTGCCAGTACGCCACATGGCTCCACATGAAAGGAGGGAACTCGGTAAGCAAGTGAAGGAGTTGCTTGAGAAGGGGTTCATAAGACGAAGTATATTGGAGTGGGGTGCTCCAGTAGTATTTGCCACGAAGGCGGATGGGTCCCTTAGACTGTGTGTGGACTATAGAGAACTTAATAAACTTACTAAGAAGAACAGACACCCACTGCCGAGGATTGACGATCTCTTCGATCAGTTAGTTGGCGCCTCAGTGTTTTCGCAGTTGGACTTAGCCACTGGGTTCCATCAGTTGAGAGTGGCTGAGGATAGCATAGACAAGACTGCCTTTAGGACTCCGGACGGTTTCTATGAATGACTAGTGATGCCCTTCGGTTTGACAAACGCCCCCGCATACTTTGTTGATTTGATGAGTAGGGTGTTTAGGGAGTACCTTAACAAATTTGTGGTAGTCTTTGTAGATGACATCTTGATCTTTTCTAAGGATGAAGAAGAGCATGCCCTACATCTTAGGGAAGTGTTGGAGACCCTACGAGCGCATAGCCTTAAGGCTAAATTTTCTAAGTGTCACTTTTGGAGGAAGGAAGTACGGTTCTTGGGGCACGTGGTTTCCAAAGAAGGGATAGCCGTGGATCCCGCGAAGGTGGTGGCCATCCAAGATTGGAAGGTCCCTAAAAATGCTACCGAAGTGAGAAGTTTCTTGGGGTTGGCTGGCTACTATAGGAAGTTTATCAAAGACTTCGCAAAGATATCAACTCCATTGACACGCTTGACGAAGAAGAACCTAGTTTTCACATGGGACGTAGATTGTGATGATGCGTTCCAACGTTTGAAGAGAGCTTTGACTTCAGCCCCAGTCTTAGTATTGCCAGACGGGAGTAAGCCGTTTACCATTTATACTGATGCTTGTGGGACACGACTAGGCGCAGTCTTAATGCAAGAGGGTAGGGTAATAGCCTATGGTGGAAGGCAGTTGAGAGTGCATGAGAAAAATTATCCTACACATGACCTAGAATTGGCCACTATTGTTTTCGCGCTTAAGTCTTGGCGTCATTATCTTCTTGGCGAGAAATTCGAATTATTCACTGACCACAAGTCTTTAAAATACCTATTCTCTCAAAAGGACTTGAACTTAAGGCAGCAAAGGTCGATGGAGTTCTTAGCGTCCTACGAATTCGAAATAGCCTATACCCCTGGCAAGGGTAACGTGGTGGCAGACGCCTTAAGTAGAAAAAGATTATCCTTAAGTCCTTTGTTTGTTGAGCGGCGAAGTTTAGAATTCATTTCGATGTTTGACTTTAGACCTTCCGTTGTCATCGTACCCGGTTTGCTAGCATCCTTGGAGGTCAGACCTACGCTTTTGGGACGGATTGGCGAGGCACAGCGAGACGACCCACAGTTAGTTGAGTTAGTATAAAAGCTCAAAGGAGGGGAGTCATCAAGCTATCTCCGTAGGTATACCCTAGATGATAAGGGTTGGTTACGTAGGGACGGTAGACTTTGTGTACCAAAAGACGATGACCTAAGGAAGACTATTCTTGACGAAGCACATCGTTCGAAGATGACCATTCATCTCGGCGGGGACAAGATGTACAAAGACATGAAGAGAGTTTACTTTTGGGTCGGCATGAAGAAAGATGTGGCTGAGTATGTCGCTAGATGCTTGGTGTGCCAACAAGTAAAAGCGGAGCAAAAGAAACCCGGTGGGTTGCTTCACCCATTGGAGGTTCCACTATGGAAATGGGAAAGCATCTCGATGGATTTTGTGGATGGATTACCGCGATCGAGGAAGGGTAATACGGGAATTTGGGTTATAGTAGATAGACTTACTAAGAGCGCCCATTTTATTCCCGTGAAGAGTAAGAGGACTTCTCCATGGTTAGCTTCTGTATACGTTCGAGAGATAGTTCGTTTGCACGGTGTTCCTTCTAGCATAGTGAGCGACCGCGATCCTTTTTTCACTAGCGAATTTCGGAGAAGCTTACAAGAGGCGGTAGGGACTCAGTTATGTTAGGGCACCGCATATCATCCTCAGACGGACGGCCAGACCGAGAGGGTGAATCGCATTCTAGAGGATTTGTTGAGGCTATGTATCCTAGACTTTGGGGGTACGTGGGAAGAGCATCTTCCCTTGGTGGAGTTCGCATATAATAACAGCTTTCAGTCCAGCATTGGTATGGCACCATTCGAAGCTCTATATGGACGACCTTGTCGTTCACCTACATGTTGGTGGGAATCTACAGCTAAGATCTTACTTGGGCCCGATATGATTAGGGAGACTTCAGAGAAGATCGACTTGATTCGAAGGAGGATGAAAGCAGCACAAGATAGGCAGAAATCTTATGCGGATAAGAGGAGGACAGATCTCGAGTTTGAAGTTGGGGACATGGTCTTTGTCAAAGTGTCTCCATTACGAAACGTTGTTCGCTTTGGGTCCGTTGGGAAATTAGCACCAAGGTTTGTAGGGCTGTTTCCTATTAAGGAGAGGATTGGACGGATGGCGTATAGAGTGGAGTTGCCCGAGAGACTTAGTGTTGTACATGACGTATTCCATGTGTCACATTTGAGGAAGTGCTTGCACGAGACCGCGGAAGTGGTAGAGCCGAGCTTTCTTAGAGAGGTGGAGATAGAGCGTGATGCGACAATTCGACGAGCTCCTACGCGCATTCTTGGGTCGGAGATCAAGAGGTTGAGGAATCGAGAGGTCAGACTAGTCAAAGTGCAATGGGGAGATGATGAGAGCAACGCTACTTGGGAGACAAAAGAGAAGATGCGTTCACGATACCCTTTTCTTTTTTAGGGTATGTCTTTTAATTTCTCCTTTATCGCTTAGCTTGTACTTATCTTATCTTTAGTATATCCTCTCGCTGGTATCTTTGACCTTTAGTTAGGATAATCCTATGGTTGAAACATGTGTTTGAGACATGTTATGTATGGTGGATGCAAAGTGGATGCAAGTGTTTGCTAGTGGTTGCTCGTGGATGCATATACACACACTATTAGGCACCAGATCGGCTCAGTCACTTCATATTGCATATTGCATATATATATATATATATATATATATATATATATATATGGATGTATTTAGTAAAATGGATGTATAATGGTTGTATTATCATATAGTTGCTGCATTCAGGTGGATGGTTGTGCACGCATATAGAATTAATATGTATCATTAGGAATCTTTTGCATACATATTGGATGCATGGCACTATCATGAATTGCACTAAGGAGGTTGACTGAATCAGTAGACCGCCTAATTTTGCATTAGATATGGATATATACACACACTGTGCATATAAACATTAAAGCATTAGAAGTCTTTTAAGGATAATGGATGCTGGTGTTTGATGGTTGAGTAGATGGACGATTAGATGGTAGGATATACATTCTTCTTGACTTGGAGATTTCGGGGACGAAATCCTTTAAGGAGGGGAGAATGTAACACCCCGTAATTTTATAACATTAAAATTCACAAATTAAAGTATACTTAATTTTTAGAAAAGAATTAAGTGAAATGGGTTGCCCATTTTTGAGGTCGACCCGAGCTCCGCTGGTTCGACTAGGGGTTAATCCAGGGTGTTTGGCTGTCAACCCGTGGGCCGATTCGCTCAAATGCAGATTTTGCATTTGATCGGTTCTCATGGTTCAGGGTTAATCTAATGGTCCTAAATAACTTCCTACACCTATAAATACATCCTAATGCTAACCCTAAACCTAATTAAAATAGAATAGTTACCGCCGCCATGGAAATCAATGGAACCGCCACCAACTAAGAAAGAAGAAAAGCAAATTCAATTCTAATTCTCTCAACCCTAAAGCAAAGCAAAACTCTCTCTTTTCTTCTCTAAATTGTGAGTATGATGATCTTAACAAGATTATTATCATTTTAATTAGGTTGAGTTATGAATGGATTATGAGTAGATGATGTGAATTATCATATATGTTGTTGTAAACCCTTTTTGCTATCATGTATATTGTAAATCCAATGTTATGTGATGATGATATCTTATATGTTGTAAATCATGCTATGATGATGTTATGTATGTTGAAAGTTTCTATGCTAAGTTGTGATGAATCATACATGTTAAAAAGGCCATGATGTTACCATCTATGCTAGTTAGTTCATATTAATTAAATCATCATGTTTGGGTTAAGTTGATCTATATGACAAGTCACATATGCAAGTTAGATTGATTAGAAAAGTTATGAACATATACCAAGACATCTATTATGACATCTAGAATTATGCTATGACATATGTGATATCCTATGCTAGTTCACACCATCATTATGTTGCCTAAAAACCCCATATGCAAGTTTATGTATAGATTTGGGCTATGATCATATCATGTAAATTGGGACATTTAACAAGTTGACACCTTTTGATCCTTAACATGTGTAGTTTATGCAAGTTTCACCCCTATTATGATTAGATTTATTTTAATTGTCTATATGTTGTGATAATTTATCTTTGTGCTAGGTGTTAGACTATACAAGTCTAGCCTATATTATGCGTTGAATAAGCGAACGTATAAACGTGGGGTAGGGGTAATATTAAGGATTTAATATTAAAAAGTTGGGGTGCAATTGATATGATTTTGCATGCCATAAGTGGATGGCCATAATTGAGTCAATTATGGACATCATTAAAAGTTGACTTAATTAATAATTTGAATAGGGAATTATTAAAACTGGGTAAAAGATTTTAAGTGTTAATCAATGCTTAGGACACGAGGTTGGACTCGTTTGTGACGTAAACCTACCCGGACCCGCCTGGCAAATCCAGTGGTCACAAATGTCAGCCTAATGTGAGATGTCCTAGGCCTAAACTAAAGCATAACGGTTGTAAAGACATGAGGTTAGACTCTTTTATGGTGTAAGACTGCCCGGACCTGCCGGCAAATCCAGCTGCCATAAATGCCAGTCTAATGTGAGAGGTCTTTATGAGGTTATGGCCTGAATGAATTAAGAAATACTTAACCAGATAAACATGTAAGGTGGGACATGGGGGTTAAGTAGGTGCCTTGGGTGGCATGAGGAATCTAGGGGGCTCCCTTAGTGGCATGTGAAATACGATTAGTAAGACTTAACCAAACACACATGTAAATGAACATGACTAAGAGGGTTAAGTGGGATATACTAGTGACAAGATTAGGTGGGTAGCTTGTGGGGGCCCATTTAGACCAGTATCCCAAACGTATCTTTGTGGGCTCGACCCAAGTCGAGGACGGGACACGCATGCTGGGTTCGACTGTAAGAGGCCAAAACGGGGAGCGGTGGCAACGCAAGTCCAATGGGTTTTGTATGCGTGTGTGGACCTGGGCTAGTAGGTAAGACGTTGTTGCATCGTGTAGGTATAAGCCGTGCATTCTTAAGTTGTATCGGGTTGCCACTTTAGGGGAGTGATACACCCCACTGTGGGGCCAGCACGGGTATCTACGAGTAGGGAGCCGATCGAAAGTGGATAGTGGGGTACACCTAGTGGAGATAGGGGCAGACGACACCTATGTAGTCAGCTAGGGGTACGTAAGGCTATTTATAAAGTTTCCGTGTGAAGCAAGTGGGATCAAACAATAGGGTGACTGGTGTGGTGCAATGTAGTAATGTGCGGTGCAGTGTAGTAATCATTCGTTAGTAATTAGGTGTGCCTTTACCGTTATCTTTAACGTTATCTTAAACGCTATCTTTATCTTCCTAAGAGTTCATAGACATTTACTTGTCTTCCAGCTTATGCCTTAGTCTAGTTATTTTGATAATAGTATTGTTAGAATTATCATACTCGCTAGACTTTATGTCTGAACCCCTCTATTTCTATCCTTTTTCCCCCTCCAGGTCCTCAGGTTGGGCCCAGCTCTAGTGGAGTTTGATTGAATTGCTTCATCTCTCTTTGGAAAGCTTGGACCGTTGAAGTAAAGTCCAGCTTGTTATCTTTTTAATGGCTATTTATGTAATGGGATTATGTATTTTGTTTTCATGAAGATGGATATTGTACTTGGTTATGATCTATGGTTTTATGATGTAACAAACATGTTTAATTTCCGCTGCAATAAAATGAAGTTTTAGATTTCCAAGTACTATTTATTATATGTCTTCTTGTAATTTTTCTGTTCTATATTCACTTATAACCTCCATGGAAGTTAATGCATTCCCTTTATGAGTGACATTAATGGACATGGGGTGTTACAATTATATTTTTGTTTTGATTTTTCAAGTGATTCGAACCATTTTTGTTTACTGCATGGTTCATTTTGGTTCTGGAATTGACAAAATCCTTGTGTGTGGATCGTATATATATAGCATGGTTTAGATAGGATCAACGTCTTGCAAATCTTGTCCTAGATAGGTTAGCTACCATTCTTAGGCCATTGTTTTTTTTCCTTTTTCCGATTGTGTACTGATGATGGACGTTGATGGCTGCGAAATGGTTTGGCAGAGATTTTGTTGAATTTAATTATTGTATTTTCAAAGTCTTCCGGTCTGGTCGACATGAAACCGTGATTGAACTTGTCCATGTATAGGCTTTGAATTGTTTATTAAATTCAAAGATTGAATCTGTATTCTAGATCCATAGGTTCTGTGTTCATATTTTAAAAGAAAACGGTCTTGTATGAGTGTCCTTCGACTGTGTGTGTATATATTTATATATATACAGCAATATACTGTCCTAGATTTGATTACATAAATATATACCTACATTGTTTAGATTAGCTGTTCATGGTACTATTTGATATGATATAAATGTATCCATACTTTTATTTTTTCTTGCTGTTCACTGAGCTGATGTGTGAATATACATACATATCCCTGTTTCACTTCAGCTATGAATTTCCCACTGTTCCTTAGTTGTTCCTACCAATTCTGCAGTTGTTCATTCATTGTTCAAATGTGTACATGAATTCATTACTTATATATATATATTTAGTTGTGTAGACTTGAATACATATATTGGATTTTCTTCTAGCTGTGCACTGTCTGTCTCCTGTAGCTATCCATTGTCTATATATATGATATTATGTCTAAAAATATACGTAGATTTGATTCTTTTTAGTTGTTGATTTCACTTAGATTGATGTATGAATATATATCTGTTTTTGTCCAACTTTTGTTGTGCACTTAATCTTGTTTCTATAGTTGTTCCGATCTTTTTTTTAAGGCCAATGCTTATGGAGACTTTTCACTTTACTGTTCCATGAAAGAACAAGTCGTGCTGTCCAATTTTACTATTCTGGAAAGGATCTAGACATGCGCAGGGGTTAAAAATTTGATGAATGGTGATGCTACTTTGTTTTTTTTTCATACAGAACATGTATTGGCATTTGTACAAGTGTGATATGTACTTAAGGGATTGTAAACTAATAGATGTTATTTCGGCAAATATGGATTGTACTTAATGGATGCTCTCAATATACACCATAAGTATTTTGATTTATTCAATATGTTGGCATTTATGATGAATGTTATTTGTTATTTTTAGTTTTTATCATATATATGTATTCCCATTTTTTTTCATGAATGGATCATGGATCAACCTTGGTTTATATTGTACAAGTATGATAATTACTCGTTTTTTCGAACTAGTGAAATGTTGTTGGGTACATATTAAAAATATGGTTGGTGCTTACGTCGTACACTAGTTTTGGGTCATTATATTATATCTGAATACAATATAAATAAAATTTTAAACAGTTAAGTTAACGATAATAATTGTCATCATATTAATTAAACCATCTCTTTGATTTCCAACAATATCGAATTTAAAACCCGACTTTTAAAGTTCTGGGTTTAAATGACATCTCATTTATATAAACCTTTTAATAACCATAAATAAATTATACGTCCATATATTATTAAATAAACAAATTATATACTATAAATCCATTTAAAAATTCCAAAGTGACATTTAAATAATATAATATATTAAATATCTAACAGCCAAAAATACGGGTCGTTACATTTGGTATCGGAGTTTTGGTTTACAGGGCTCGAGAACAAGACACATTAGAACCAAACGAAAGAATTCATCAGAGATTGGATTAGTAATAACCAATAAGAATGGCTCATTAGAGATGGGATCAGTAGTATCCTAGAATGAGCCGGAAGAGTGTCATTTTTAAAATAAAAATGAAAACCAATTTTGTTTTAAAAATTTAAACCTTATCATACGTATTTGAATATTTATTTGATATTGATTTGGATGATCAAGTATATGAAGATTTTTCGTATACGTGTCATGAACGTATATTCGATGTCTCAAATATACTGGATAGATGTAGAATCACACTCAAGTCGCCCGGGGATGATTCTGATTATGATCACATCATCATCATCTGTGCTCGAGTTTCGAAAGTGGGATTTCTATATATTTCCAATTGACTGGTGTGAGAACCAAAAACATAGTTAGAATTTATTGTAGTGATTTGGCACCAAAAATGTGATTTTTGACTATGTATTAAAGTTATGAATTTGAAAAATTGATCAACAAATTGATTGTTGGTTGTGTGGTTTGATTATTTGGTTGACTAATTAAAATATTGGACTAATAAAACCAATAGGAAAAAGGGTAAGGCAAATTTAGCCAAATCGAGCAAATATTGAACTGAATTGAAAATTGTTTGTGATTGCATGCATATACATTGAACAGGTCATAGCAAGGAGGCTAGAGAAGAGGAATAAAATTGTATGCCCGACAAATAGGTACATGTTTACTAATTTCTGGGGTGTTGATGATTTTATGAGCCGATTGGCTAGCCGCTTGGCTTTTTCTTTTTCTTTTTGAGATGAGAGGGCTTGTGTGGCGGTTTGGGGATTTTCCCAGTGCTCCCCGTACAAAGGGGGTTATGGCGAAATTTTTAGAAAATTTAGGATGTTAGCCAAATTTTTGAGAAATTAGAAATTCTTAGAAACTGAAAAGTTGAAGAATGAAAGTTGAGTTGATTAGTTAAACAACTTTCAGCTCCGTTCCTTTTCGAGGACGAAAAGATTTTAAGTGGGGGAGATTGTAACAACCCGGAAAATCGGAACCAATTTAAAATTTTTACTTTAGCGATTTTAATGGATTTTGAATATTTAAAATGAATTATTTTAAATAATAACGACGAAAAATTTATTTTCGACGAAGTTAAAATGTATAAATTTATTTTAATTATATAACGAGCCTGAAATGGCGCGGCAGTTTGAAAATTTGATTTCAAATTTCAAATGAATATACAGAATTCGTTTTAAGTCAGAATTGGACGAAACCAAAAATATTTGAATCTGGTTAATTATATCTTTGTGACGGATGCAAGAAACTGAGATTTCGTTTTATAAATTGGAAGATATGTCCAGTTTAAAATTCAGAAAAGTCGTTGTGGAATTTATATATATATATTAATATATATATATATGGCCCTTAAAAATAGCCATTTTGCAAACGACCTCCGTTTTTGACGAAACTACTTTTGTTGGATCCAGAATGTCTTGCTAGACTCCAAAATTCATAATTTTTGTGATTAATATGTGAGAGTGGCAAAAGAAAACGTGTTTTGACAGTTTCAGTCAATTTGGATCGACCAGAAAATGACCATTTTTCAAACGGTCTTCAAATTTGACGAAATTAGTTTTATTAGGACTATATCGTCAAAACATAACCAGATTTATTTTTCTGGAATTTTTGGAGTCTGTATGTGGCCCCGGTAAATTAAAATGTATGTTCAAATTAAAAATATAAAGATTTATATTTTAGTTTAAACAAAAACTGATCGAAATAGTCGAATTGGCTTACCGGACATGTCCCATTGTGTCCGGAATGGGGGTATTTAGCTGGGGACGTCGGGCGGTGGGTTCGATTTGGAGACTGAATGGAAAAGTTGTTTTTAAAAGAATATATATATATATATATATTTTATAGGGGTTTGACCAGGTCAAACCCCCAAAATAAAATCTCGTGGTCAACCACGAGAAAACCCTCGCCCCTCCCCCCCCCCCCCCCCCCACCCCCTCCCCCCGATTCAGAACGCGTCGCCGCGCTTCCAAGGGGCCGCCGCCGGAGCTGGCACGCCCATCCCCCTCCTCCTTCTCCTACGACGCTCTCTCCCCTCACCCCCCTCCAATCTCGAGAACCCCATGAAAACCCCCCAAACCTGATTTGAATCCGCCGCCACAGACCCACTCCGATCGCCACCTGACCACTGCACCTTCCTCCTGCCTCCCTGAAACCGGTCGCCACCTCCAATGACCCCATGCCCCATCCGGCGATTAGAAACCTCCTCCGCCTCCTAGGGTCCACTGCCGTCACTGCAGCGCCGCAACCATCGCTTGCGCCTCACTAGACTCCAGCACAACTCCACCATGAGTTTTTATGTTGATTTTTATTTACGTAGCAAGTTAAAAATAGGATTTTTACTTATATAGAATAGGTTTTTTATAGCAGAGATTTTTATATACGTAAAGATTAGATTTTTATAACTAGAAAAAATACGATTTTTAGTATATAAAAATATGATTTTTATATATGTAAAGAATATAAAATTATGATTTTTATTATTATGAAGATAGCGTATTAAAGATTTGATTTTTTTTATAAAGTAAACATCGATATAAAGATTTGATTTTTATTTATATATGAACGGTATAAAAATGTGATTTTAAATATAAATTTCGCGAAAACAGATTGCGTTGGATCAGAACAGCGAATCTGGGTGACGCTAAGGAATGACGGAGTGCAAACCAAAGGTGAGAACTCCTCACTATAATTTTCTTTGTACAGTTATTTATTTTATAACCGCATACATGAACTGCTCCCCGTCGTACACAAACCATGAACGACTTGTTTGATTGTTTGGTTTGGTTGATTTATTTGTTTGGATTCGTTCGGGATGTGAAATGAATTGATATGATTTGGTTTGTGTATGGCGCGAGCCATTATTGGGCGAGGGATAAGGCTAGACCTTATCCCGGTTCTAGTATCACGCCGTTATGTCGTCAAAATTTTCTAAAATATGTTAGAACAATAAAAATATCATTTTTATTGTGTGAATGAACCGAATGAATATTTTATCGTTAAAAATATAATTTTTAACACGTATATGAATAAAATAAATATTCATTTACAAATCAGACGATTTGTTTATGTACACCCATTTGACTGATATGGATTGGGACGATAAATTTTACATGTCGCCCAACTGCACAAATAATATTCAGAGTTTGTGGATTGAAACCCCACACGGGTGTTGGGATGATATTTGACGTACACTAATCCCAATTGTTTAGTGGTTTGTCGATCGTTTGGTTGACAGACTGTTGTAAGCGTTAAATATTTATATTTAATGCTTATACAGTGTAGAATGCATTCTGGATGATGGTTGATTGTTTATCATGGTTGTTGTATATGTGTGTTGTATGAAATCCATATAATCAACATTATATGGTGATTGATTGTGTCTGATTCCATTTAGAAGAAGTAATATTTTAAAATAACGAATATTTTAAAGTAAGGAATATTTTAAAATAATATTCAGTAATAGATCAAAATATGATTTTTGATGTCCGATTTGGGAGGGACACGAAAATATTTAAATATATAAAGCCGTGTTGATTAGATATGTGTCATTTTGACGCGAACGATATTTATATCGATTTTATTCATTTTATAATGAATATCGAAAATGAAATGATTTCAAAATCTGATGTTTGAAAATATTATCATTTATATGTCAATGATATGGAATATTCAATTTTGATTTAAAATTGAATATGTAGTTGAAATCGTTTTTAAAACGAATTTAAAACGATTTATAAATTATGTTTTGAATGGAAATCGATGAAATATATAATATATATATATATATATATATTAATGGCCTGAATAGAACGCGTCGCGCCGTGGTAGTTCACAAATTTCGACCATTGACTTTGAATTGACGTTACGGGAGATCCGACCGTCGGATTCTACTAAAACCGGGACCGTTGGGTTTGTATCGAAAAGAGATTTCCAACGAATATAAGAGATTTGAAATCTAACAGTTGTATTTGGAATTATGTCCAAATCAAATTTGGAAAAGGTCGTTGTAAGTGCAGTTCGATGACCGTTTATGGAAATCGACTGTACGGGCATTGATAAATTTATTAAAAATATTAATAATTTGTTTAAAATCATAATAAATGATTTGGATAGAATTGGGATGAATTAGGATGAAAAATTCCATATTTTAAAAGATAAATATATATTTTTATCGAAATGAACTAGTTATGAACTAGAATTATAGTCCAATATTTTTAAATAAATAAATTGGATTTGAAATGGTTTTAGAAATAACCAGAATTTCCAATATATGAATGGGAATGGATTTGAATTGAAATTATCTTTGGAATATTTTGATATTGGATTCCGTGATTATACAGACATTGTGCAGGAATTTGGAAGATATATATATATCGTTATTCCAATACGATATTTGTTGATTTCAGAATTTGATATTAAATATAAGCCGATATATTTTCTATTCAGAGCCTTGTATTTAATATCAAATGTGATTTTTGGTTTGTTGTGAATGGTGTCTTCACTAACACTGTTCTTAAACCCCGTGTGAAAAGAATAAATCTTTTAATTAAGATTATTAGAATTTCCAGTTATATTTAGTAATTGGAATAAAATGGAATGTGATTTTGGGTTTGTCGTAAATGGTATCTTTAAAAATGCTGTTCTTAAACCCAATGGAGTTAAGAAAATTAGAAACTAACTGGAGATTAGCTAAGTTGAATGGTTTCCTGGGTATTGATCTGATGTTGGTTTCAGCCTTCGGGATTAATACTTAGGGGATTGTTCTCTTACTAATTTACGGTTAGAGACTGATGGAATGGAAGGTGATTTTGGGTTTATCGTTAACTGTGTTTTAAATGACATTGGTTCTTTAACCCGGTTAAAAACAGGATATGATTTCCTAAGTTATATAATCATTAATATTGATTTTTGGGAAGATTAAAACTAAGTGGAGTTTTAATGAATCTTTAATTAGATTGAAATGATCAAGAATGGAGTATCACCAATTTTGCTCCAAGCGATAGTTAAATCTTTAACTAGATTTGAACGTGAAATGGTAATTAATATTTACCGATAACACTGTGGTGTTAGATATGGAGTATTACCAGTTTTGCTCTATGGGATAAATAGGTTGGGATTGGGAAATAAAATAAATGATTACTTCGGTGTGGTTCGCTAATCCCGATTAGTTTGGAAAACCTTAATATGGTTTGAAATGATATCCAAAGGAAGATTAAAGAATAAATTTAAAAGAATTTATCTTTGATAAAATTAATGGGAACCTTTCCCTAAAGATATGAATATTTGAATAAAAGAATATCATGGATTGGAATGAGGCATATGTTGTGTTTGTGTAGCACTTGTTTATTATATACGCGAGTTATTCGGAAAGGCCGGGTTTATACCCATTCTGAATAACTGATTCGACGATAAGTCGACGATGAAGACGGTGGTTGAAGACCAGAGGTTTTCACATCGTTTGGATGATTACTGATGTCTCGATTGGGCTGTACACCCAAGACGAGGTAACAAGTGGTGATCGTGCAGACGTACTTGGAGATCGACAGATATGCGAGGGCCTCTGTCCTGTATTGGACATATGGGACGAGGAATAAGGTGCCTCCGGTTTCGTTCAGACCCAGAACGAACTAGTAAATGGATTGTGTGTCTGACATTGGATTTTATTCTGTGTTTATTGATTTCTATTAAATATATGTCTGTTTGGCGGCGGAGAATTTATTCTCTTGCTTAACGCCCTTCTCTGAGACGTACGAGCTCAGAGGTTATATATCAATAGATATCAGTCGCATGGCATGAATTGCCTGTGTGGCATGCTGAGATCCAGTGATCAAAGCTTTTGTTGAAAAGCAGAGTCTTGTGGTTGATGATCAAAGCACAGCTTTAATATAGTGACGCTTTGTGTATAGCGTTGATTCGCGAACCTCACACCTCGGTATGAGTCAAAAACGGGATAAGGTAACGCAGTGAGTGCATGACGTTTCTTTCTAGCTATGGGTGGTGTCAGCGTTTTACAAGCCCTGACATTTATATTATTTTACCTATGTGGTTGTTGGATTGCGAGGCGTCTTGGTTATATCGGTCTCTACATAGCCGATGGATAGGTCTGATAGGACCGGCAAACGTGTGTTCAGGAATTGTCAATCCTCAAACGTAAGGGAGGACCGGCACTGCAGGATCGAGGGGTTACCCAGAGTGTGTAGTCCCGAGACATTTGTTAGAGTGTCTCGAAGCGGAAAGGAGTACATCCCTTGCCTAGACTCATGACGAAAATCCAATTTCCAATACGTGACATTTCAGTTTTGATTGTAGAGCCTAATATTGGCGACATAGTAGCATGGGATACTATGCCATCTATGATTGATACATTTATATTTAAAGTTGATTTCTTCACTTATAGTAATAATAAAAGATTAAATTTCACGTATCAAGCATTATTTGGCTATTATAAGGCAAAACCCTATCATTCGGCTTGCGTTGCATTGTGTGATGGGACCTGGGTCTTATAATAGCTTCATTTTCTTTATTTAGCATTGTGCTGTTTGTTATATGCACTGGTATTCTTGGGGTTAAACCCGTTCTGTGTTATACGGCGTGGTCCCTTGATTTGCCTAACTTTAAAAAAAATCATCAATAACTATTTTAGATCTCACACCAGTCACATGAATGACCTGGAGTTTATTGTTTTAACCTAAACTCTGGGTGCCCCTATTTTCCACACGGGCAGCTAGTAGTTGGGTTTTGCAGATATTGTATTCACAGGATCCTGATTTACAGCTAGAGACATATACGGAAAGCTCTGTATCCGTGTATTTCTTTAAGTTGTTTTATGTATTATTTTCCGCTGCTATGTATTTAAATGTAATTTAAATCTCTGATATTTGTCGAATGTATAATATTTATTCATACTCTTTTATATTCTTGTACTCTGATGTAATTATTGTAATAAGCAATGAAATTTTCTTTTATCTATGTTCTGATTTGTCGTGTTCTCATAGCAATCCGTTCTTTCTCTTCTCTTCGAAGACCGGGGAAGCTCGGGTTTTTACAGTCAATTACCAGATAATGTTATTTATATGGATTTTATACATCACATGTATACAACAACAATGATAACCAATCATCCATCATCCAGAGTGCATTACACAACTGCATAAGCATTAAATATAAATAATTAACGTTTACAACAGTCTGTCAAGCAATCGATTGACATACAACTAAACAGTTGGGATTAGTGTACGTCAAATATCATCCCAATACCCGTGTGGGGTTTCAACCAACAAATACTGAATATTATTTGTGCAGTTGGGCGATGTGTAAAATTTATCGTCCCAATCCATATCAGTTAAATGGGTGTACATAAAAAATCGTTCGATTTGTAAATGAATATTTATTTTCATTTCAAGAGAATTTTATGCCGCTCATATGTACGTTAAAAATTATATTTTTAACGATAAAATATTTTATTCAACACATGAATATTTTATATAACTCATATATAAGTTAAAAATAATATTTTTAACTAACAATTATGTTTCTAACATATTTTAGAAAATTTTGGCAGCATAACGGCGCGATACTTGAACCGGAAAAAGGTCTAGCCTTACCCCTCGCCTAATACTGGCTCGCGCCATATACATACCAATTCCAATCAATTCAATTAACATCCCAAATCAAATTCAACCAATTTCTTAATAAGGTTGCCAAACCCTATTAAATAATAATCAATCAAATAAAACAAGCAACTAAACATCCATGGTTTCAATCAAAGGTGTCGGGGGCTATTAAGCCCCATCTGCATCCTAGTATATATTTAACTGTAATATAAATTGAGTGAGAAAGAGTTCTCACCTTTGGTTTCCACTCCGCCATTCTTTAATTGAATGGTTTGGATTTGGATTTATTTCCAGTGAGTAGTGTACTTCACGGTGGTTCCAGCGCAATCTGTTTCATGCGGTTTATATTAAAAATCACATTTTTATATCGCTACAATATATATATAAATCACATTTTTATATCGCTACTATATATATAAAAATCACAATTTTATATTTCTAAAAATATTTCCATGCCATACACTAGTTAAAAATCATATTTTTAACTTGCCAAGAATATTTTCTTCCTACGATAAAAATCCTATCTTTAACTGACTAAAAATGATATTTTTACATAAAACTAAAAATCCTATCTTTATGTAAATAAAAATCATATCTTTATGTAAATAAAAATCATATTTTGATTTACATAAAAAAAATAGAAATAAAAACTCACAGGTGGTTGAGGTGGCGGAGGAGGCGGCTTGAAGGTCAGGGGTGGTGGATAGTGGTGGCGGTTTGGTGGTGGGTCAGAGGGGTGGCGGCGCGGTTTACATGGGTTTGGGGGTTTTTAAATCGGAGAGAAGGAGGGAGAGAGGGTAGAGGCGGCTCAGGAAGAGGCTGGAGGTGCGGCACCTGACGTTGGAGGTGGGGCAGCAGCAGTGGCGGTTGGAGGCGGTCAACGCTGGCTTGAAGAATCGGATTTGGGTGGGGGTTTGGGGCCACATCGTTCAGAAGAGCAGAGAGAGAACGGGGGGAGGGGGGGTTCTGGTGGTCGGCCTCTGACCGGCGGCGGCTGAGGGGAGGGCCGCGACAACAGCGGAGGTGGCTAGGACTTGGGGCTAAAGGCGACGGGGATCGAGCTTTTTTTTCCTATTTTGGTCGTGTGTGGAGAAAAGGGGGTTGACTCCCTTTATATAATTATATATATTTTATTCATTTTTACTTCAAAAAGTTACTTTTTCATTCTAAGTCCAAATTGAATCCAACGACTTTCGCCCCTAGCTAAATACCCCCATTTCAAACACAATGGGATATGTCAGGTAATCCAATTCGACTGTTTCAATCAGTTTTCATCAAAATTAAAATATATATTGATTTAATGTTCAAAATTGATTTCAACGTACATTTTAATTTACCGAGGCCACATACTGACTCCAAAAATTCCAGAAAAATAAATCTAGCTATGTTTTGACGATACGGTCCTAGCAAAACTAATTTCGTTGAATTTGGAGACTATTTGAAAAATGGTCAATTTCTGGTTGACCCAATTCAAACTAAAACTGTCCAAACATGTTTATATTCACCACACTCACATATTAATTCCAAAAATTATGAAATTTGGAATCTAGCTATTATTTGACATTCCGAATCCAAAAAAAGTGGTTTCATCGAAAACGGAGGTCGCTTGCCAAATGGCTATTTTTAAGGGCTATATATTATATAAAATATATATAAATTTCCATAGCGACTATTTTAAATTTTAAACTGGACATAACTTTAAATTTATATTATGAAATCTTAGTTTTTCACATTGTTAGAAAGATATAATTAAACATATTCAAATATTTCTTGTTTTACTGAAATCCGATTTATTTTGAATTCTGTACATTCATTTGAAATTTAAAATCGAATTTTCAAACTACCATGCCATTTTAGGCTCGTTTTATAATTAAAATAAATTTATTCGTTCTAACTTCGTTTAAAATAAATTTTTAGTCGTTATTATTTAAAATAAATCATTTTTAATATTCAAAATCCATTAAAATAGCTAAAATATAAATTTTAAATTGGTTCTGAAAATCCGGGTTGTTACATTAAACATCCGTATAATCAACATATAAGCATCCAAACTTGATAAAAATCATCAAAGAATTCATAATCGATACTAAACATTCATATCAGTCATTTTATTTGTGTATAATTGAGGTCATCTTAAAGTTTAGTTTCCCTCCTTTATTGGTTACTAGAATTCCTAAAATCAGCTATAGCTTTGCTACGATCGCACGAAAGCTACTTAAACTAGCTCCTTCATCTCCCTTGGGCTCAGCCTCTATTAGATGGATCTCCAAAACTTCTTGTCTTGACTTTTAACTTGGTACTGAAGCTTCTAATGACGATATGAGAACTTTGGAAGAGTTTGAGAGGATTTCGACTTTATTTGATATGATTTTAAAAAAGTTAGTAAGGAAAGAGGATAATTTTTCCTAAGGTTTTAGAAGCCAATATTTAGTTTCCTAAGAGCTTAAAGAAGAGAGAAGTAATTTTGGTGTAAAGGAATGAAAGTTGATGGGTATTTATAAGAAACATTTTGGAATAAAATACGGGATGAAAAATTATTGAAAACTCCCTACCTTATAACCCATCATTTCAGCCATACCCCCTTCATGTGAAATTTCAATGTGTAAGGGTGGTGTGTGTGCAAGTTTAATGAAGGTGTATAGGAGTAATGAGTGTAGGGTGTGGTATTATTATATTAAAGTAAACTGACTTTGTCTTCTTATGCTTACTTTTTTGAATCTTTTCTTAGCTTAGTTAATCACTTCATTAACATTTTATGGTTAAGTTATCGTAAAAATATGTGCGTACACATATATGTTACGCTTTAATACAATTTTCATTCCTCAAACCGTTAAGAATCCAAAACCCATTTATCTGTCGTATTTTCTGTTTTCTCTTAAACTATTTATCTAGGTAAAGAAAATTCAAAAATAACTTTCTTATTATTTTTAAATAATAATAAAATGATTATTTAGTCATTAAAACCATATTGAATAATATTTATCTATTATTTATGAAATTTGGGATTTTACCGGTAAAGCGAACTGATTTTTCCTATATTTTCAGGTTAAGTATATATTCCTTTGTACAACTTGTTCACCATTGATATGTTATTACTGTATAATATTTTTATAACGATTTTTTATCATCTATATCCTTACTTGAATAATTATTGTATTTATCAAATTGCTAAATTCTCTATTTAAATCCATAATTCAATTATTGAATATAATATCCGTGTTGATGATGTCATCAATTCATTAAATTTCCAAAGGTTCAAACTATAACATTTCATATTCTTCTTCAACTATGAAAATAAATGTATGTACCCAGATCTGTTCGCGAGCCTTATGGTTAAAAATCAGTTTTATTGATAAAACGCCTTCGGTCAACTTATAACTATTTTCATAGGAAAATACTGTAACACCCCGAAATTTTAACAACATTAAAAGAGGATAAATTAAATAATAATTAATTTAATATTCATAATTAAGGGAAACGAACTGCGCTATTACGTCTGTCTCTAAATTCTGGTCAAGATGGACATTTGGTTTGCGTAAAACGGACACCGTATGAAGAAGTTATGAGGGTTTGAAGTTTGTATACGCGCAGAAGAATTATATATATATATATAAAATCAGAAATCAGAAAAAATCATTCAAAAATCAAAAGAAAAGAGGCAGAAAAATTCTCGCCTAAGGAAGTCAACCCCTTAGGGGGGTGTCGACCCCCCTAGGACTGAGGTGGCAGTCAAATTCTGGGGGCTGGCAGCTATATATATGGCTTCATTTTCTGGTTTTCTCACACTGAAAATAATGGAGGCCAAATGCAGTCGGTGCCTGGACTGAATCAAATCCTTTTCTTCTTCTGCAAATTAAGTTTAGAGATTCAAGTGTTTCAAGTGTAGATCTAAGATGCAACCTCCACTTTTCTCCTTCTATTTTTCTAGATCCGATCACTGTGATTTTAAGTTACCTTTAGATTTAAATAATTAAAAGTAAAATATGAAAAGACTGTAATTTGGATATATGACTGAATCATACTAGATTTATTGTAATCTGTGAATCTATGATATTCTTACATAACTATGACATGGATCTTAACCTTTATCATATTAGATCTACTTTTTGATTATAGATCTAATTCAATATTTTAATCATCTTGTACCTGTCATGTTGTGGTTAAGTTGGAACTGTGGTTAGTTGGACATCTAAATCCTTTTTTAGATCTAATCATGCCCATTATGACATCACTATTATGTCAGATTCAGTCCATTATCATGTGTTGTTAGATCTGTCCCAATAATGCCTGACTTGTCACTATATGTTTATGCCTAAATTCTATCATTTTATGTCATCTATGTTAGTATTATCTTTTCTATTATCTTCCCTTCATCTTTCCCTTTTATTTTTATATAGCCTAGCTACTTTTGAGCCTAGGCATGCCGCTGAAATATGCGAATACGTTAAAATGGGGAACGAGGGGGAAACAGTGAAAATTGGGCATAACTTGTAATCGAAAGTTTAGGCATAACTTGAACGGAACATTTGAATATGAAATTGGGGCAATAATCAAATTATGATTAGAACACTAAATTGGGGCATATAGTTCAATAGGAACAACTTGGGAAAATTGGCATGTAAAACCTATAATGGCGTAGGTATAATTGATTAAATAGAAAGATGCCTAGAATTACAATAATTAATTGTAAACCGCACCTAGACACGAGGTTAGGTTACACTTGTGGTGGAAGTCTGCCCGGACCCGCACAGCATATCCAGTGACCACAAGTGGCGAATCTAATGTGAGGGGTCTAAGTGCATAAAAACATGACGATGCTAAGACACGAGGTTAAGTTCGACTTGTGGAAGAAGTCTGCCCGGACCCGACCGGCATATCCAGCATCCACAAGTGGTAGACTTAATGTGGGAGGACTAGCGCATTATAACCATAAATGCATGTATGGTAATGAACTTGTAATACTTAACCTGTTTAAATCCATGAGGATTGTATGAACCTGTTAAATCTGTGGGCTTAAGTAAACCTGTTAAATCTGTGGGGGTTATATGAACCTGTTAATTTAGAAAACTTAACCTGTTAAATCTGTTGGGGTTATATGGACCCGTTAACTTGTAAAGTTTAACCCGTAAATCTGTAGGGGGTTATGTGAATCTATTAAATCTGTTAGGCATAACCTGTCAAAATCCTGGTTAATTGGGGACACAAGATTTGTAAGGGTTGGCTTGTGTCATCTGTTGTGTGGGACCCATATTAGTTAGTAACCCATTCTGGTATTAAAAGGGGGACCCCGCACTAGGTAGGGGTCAGGGCACGCTTACTGAACTAGTTATAAGAGGTTCATCTGAGAGGAGGTGTGTACTGGCGCGTTCCAACGGACTCATGTGCGTGCATGAGTACGCCTTGCATCTGGGAAAATAAGCCGCTGTAGTACCAGTAAATAGGTTTGTGTCCTTATGTAGGTTGCCACTTTATGAAGTAATACACCCTACTGTGGGGCCGACACAGGGTATTTACGGGGTAAGGAGCCGATCGATTGGGGAAGGGTAGTAATTAGGGTATATCTAGGCATGTCTGTTTCTGTGGGGTACCTGTATTTTTGTTTGGGTTAACACCCGTTATTTCTGTTTAGGTACCGGTTAATTCTGTTTGGGTTAAAACCCGTTACTAGAGTACACCTAAAACTACCATCATATTTTTGTTGGGATCATCCTGTTTCAGTCAATCAATTAGGGAGTATGTAATCCTATTACATATCTGTTATACTAGTATTAGTGCAGAGTAATCATTAGAGAAGCGCATACACTCCATCATGTTTACCTTGTCATACTTACCTTTTATGATGTTATCTTTCTTATCCACTTTATATGCCTGTCATGCTACATTTACTTATTTACTTGCTAAAAGTAACTAGACTTACCGACTTTATATCTGACCCTTTTGTTTCCTCTTCTTTCTTCCGTCCCCCTCCCCCCCCCCCAGGTTCTCAGGGTAGGAATACTCAGGCTTAATCAGGACTCGGTTATCATCTTGCTAGGAGCTGCTTTTGAAATATTGCTCAAGTTCTTGTCTTTACTACTATGGCTTTGTCTCTTTTAGGGAATTATGCTTTTCTTTTATGTATTTTTGTACTCTGATGGTACAAGACAGAAGCTTTACATTATTGTAACGGTTTTTTATGTAGTTCCAGACTTGTGATATTTTGGACCACGATGTTATGAATTATGTTTTAAATAAAAATTTAAATTCTGTTGCTATCTTTTATATTTGTCTTGTAATATTATGTTTCTATTTACCTATAATGCTTCACGAAACTTAATGCATTCTCTTAATTAGTGACATTAACGGACATGGGGTGTCACAAATACTTTCCAAACTAATTCTCCAAAATAAGTTTATTATCATTGTTCCATACTTAAACTTTATTTTTAGTTGCAATTAATCCATATTTAAAATTTTAAAATAATTCAAGTATCCCTAATTAATGTGACCAAGTTCCGGGTTGTTTCATCCTTCTCCCTTGAAAAGGATTTTGTCCTCGAAATCATCCAACAAATCCAAGGTAATTTCCCCAATATTTTGCTTTACTTAATGCATGTAAATCATTCGTACAAAATTTTTAATTCAACCTTTTATTTGAATTCACAACTTTTGAACTAGTATCGACCCTCTGATCTATTAGTTTGAATTCTAATCAAACTCTTTGATTAGAAACATTGCTTTCCTTGCATGATTCTCAATAGCGATACAAAATTCCAATGTTCAATCATCGACGCAAATCAATATTTTCCGTCAAACCACGAATGATAAATTCTTTTTCGGATTGAGGCAAAGGTCTCATGTTCCATACCTGAATCTAGATCAAGACCCGAATAAAATGATGTATGTACACTTATGTATTCATATTATAAGTTTCCTAATTGTCAATATGTAACACCCCACACTTTTCTATGCCCAAATTTCGACAAAAATCGAAACTCGAACACGCCCAAGCATGGAGCATGTAAATTTGGAACCTGCAAATAAATGAGCATGAACATAATCAGAGTACGATAAAGAAACTCACAACGGATGTGACGACCCCAACCCCCGTACTGACGGTGGCAAGGGTAATCTTTGGAATATAACACATAAACAGATAACAGCAGAACATAATAAAATAAATACACCATATAATGTACAAATAATACACTGAATAAACGTAATCATCAGAGTTACACAGTATATAGGATCATACTTAGTACAAATACAGTTCAGCTATACATAAATGTCTACGGCGGAAACAAACATAATATGTACAACAGGAGCTGAACAGCATAAAAAGAGATAAATGATAGAATCCATCCTCAGCTCCAGCTATCCAGAGAAAGCCAGCTAAAACCTGAATACAAGGCTGCCCGTGTAGAAAAAGGGGCACCCGAGTTTGAAAGTGAAACAAACTACGAGTCAGTCATGGGACTGGTATGAGAAATCTACTCAACACATTCAAAATATGGCTAATCACAGGACCACGCCACTTTCGTGGAACGGGTTTACTCCATTGGATTTCCAGTGCTTTAAACCAAATCATTCTTTTAAACATCGCAATGCTTTTTATAAAAATGAAGCCATTATAAGACTCAGTTCCCATCACACAATGCAACGCAAACCGGGGGATAGATTTTTTACCTTATAATGGCCAAAATATGCTTGATACGAATAAAACAAAAGCATGTGATATTATTACTAGTGTTTGTATATTTCAAAAGCAATTTCAAATCATAAGTATCAATCATAGACGGCATTAATGCCCCATACCACTATGTCGCCATATATAGGTATACAATCAAAACCGCACAGTCGCGTATTTGGAAGTTGGATTTCCGTCATGAACCAAGGCAAAAGATAGTCCTTACCGAATTCGAGACTGCCTAGCCCGAGCCTCAGGCAAGTACTCAGTCAAGCCTTTGGATCGTCAGGGCCGGTCCACTGATGTGGATTAAAATTCCTGAACACTGCGTTTCCCCGCCCTTTGGGGCGTAAATGAGCCAACGAATGACTCCATCGGTCCCGGATCGACCGATATAACTGAGGCGCCTCGCAACAGCAACAACCACATATGTCAAACTCCTCAAGGCTTGTAAAACCACTGACGCCACTTCTAGCTAGGAAGAAACGCAGGCCCTCCCTGATGTCCTCTCCCGTTTCTGGTTCATACCGGGGTGTGAGGCTCGCGAATTCACGTTATACACAAAGCTACGCCACACAGGCGGTGCTTTGATCATCACCACAAGACTTTGCTTTTCAACAGAAGCCCTGATCACTGCATCTTAGCATGCCACACAGGCAATTCACACCGTGCAACTGATGGCTATCAATCACACAGAATAAATTCCAATGTCAGGCACACTGTCCATTTGCAAGTCCGTTCTGGGTCTGAACGAAACCGGAGGCACTATATACCTCGCAAACCCATCGATCACCACGTACGTCTGGACGATCACCACTCATTATCCATATTTCGGGATGCCTCCCAATCAGGACCTCGGTTACCATCCAAACGAGGTGAAGATCTCCGGTCTTCGACCACCGTCTTCATCTTCGATTTCTTATCGTCGATTCAGTTATTCAGAATGGGATAAACCCGGTCTTTCTGAGCAACTCGTGTATATAATAAACAAGTGCTACACAAACACTACTACACATCATTTCAATTCATTAGTCAGTAACCGTCAATCAGTAAGAGAACGATTTCCCAAATATTAACCCCGAAGGCCGAAACCAACATCAGATCAATACCCAAGAAACCATTCGACTTAGCCAACCTTCAGTTAGTTTCTAAATTTCACATCCATATCGTTTATAATATTTTATAATGATTTATCGCTATTTTTATTTATTTTAAAATAGCCAATCTATTCAAAACGACGCTTCGGGCCATAACGCGGCCGTGGCGCTGTTTTTCTTTAGATTTGATTTACACATATCTGAAAATCTAACCGTTGGATCTTCACAAAATTTACATCATTAGAAAGTTCTTCAAAACGAATCCAACGGTTCCAGTTTCGGGAAAATCCGACGGTCGGATCTCCCGGTATAATCGTTTGAAGTTTCGATTTCAAAATACGAACTACAGCGTCGTTATTCGATTAAATATAATTATATTTATATATATATAAATATAATCGATTCTGGCGCTGTTTTTCTTCAAATTTGAATTAAACATTCCAGACAATCCAACCATTGGATCTTTACAAAGTTGGTGCCGTTGGAAAGATATTTCCAAAGCGGACCCAACGGTTGCGGTTTCGGGAAAATCCGATGGTCGGATCTCCCGCACTAATCGTTTTGAAATCACAGTTTCAAAATATGAACTGCAGCTTCGTTATTCGATATATTTCAATTCTATTTATATATAAATCGATTCATCGAATTCAAAACTATATAATTTTCATACATTTGATAAAAATGATATTTTTATCCTACATACATTCATTTCGACACTTCACTATTTTTAACAATTCATGTATATAGTAGAAATGTGATTTTTAATGTAAAACAATTTATTTCAAAACACGACTATTTTATATAGTTAATATAGGTGATAAAAATAGGATTTTTATTATAAAACAAGTTATTTCAAAACCAGATTATTTTATGTAGTTCATTTTGATGATAAAAATAGGATTTTTATTATAAAACAATTTCTTTCAAAACCAGATTATTTTATATAGTTCATTTTGATGATAAAAATAGGATTTTTATTATAAAGCAATTCCTTTCAAAATATGAATACCATTCAACACATGAATTTCAATTCAACGAATGAATATCGATTCAACACATGAAGGTTTTCTATAGTTTATATATATAGATAAAAAGGTGATTTTTATATTTAAAACACGAATACCATTCAACACATGAATTTCAATTCAACGAATGAATATCGATTCAACACATGAAGGTTTTCTATAGTTTATATATATATAGATAAAAAGGTGATTTTTATATTTAAAACACAAATACCATTCAACACATGAATTTCAATTCAACGAATGAATATCGATTCAACACACGAAGGTTTTCTATAGTTTGTATATATAGAGTAAAAATGTGATTTTTATATTTAAAACACGAATACCGTTCAACACATGAATTCTATTCAACGAATGAATTTCAATTCAACACATGAAGGTTTTCTATTCAACGAATAAATATAGTTTCAACAAATGAAAATAATTCTAACACATGAATATTATTCAAAATTTCGGTAGCATAACGGCAGGGTAGTTAAAAGCGGGACCGTCCCTAGTACGGCTCCTCGCTCTACCTTAAAGCCTCGCAGCTTTTGACAATGGGGAATCATGCATCTAGTTCGCACGCAGGCGGCATGTATATTTTTTTTATTTCCATAAACTAATCCTATGTGGTTTCAAACAAATATTTCTCAACCACAAACGGGTATTTTTCAACCATAATCAATCAATATCAACCACAAACAATTCCAATCAACCATTCGCTATCAATCAATTTTCACACCAATCACAACCAATAAATATCGTCCATGGTTTGTGGACGAGGGGCGTATATATATATATATATATATATATATATATATCATCTCACTTCTATTTCAACATATATATAATTTTTACAACGCATATACAACTTATACATCGAACGTACAACTTATACAACGCTTATACAAGAGTTGTACAACGCTTATATAACCCATACATCGATTATATAATTTATACATTGTCGTTTTCCATATCGTTTATAAATTAGAAATCTCACATTGGGTTCCACTCCACCAAAAATAGCAGAAGGCTCAAAAAAATATGCGGTCTCTTGTAGAATGTAGAAGACGTCCTCACGGTCCCGGTGTCTCTTATTTCACTGGATTTCGATCAAATATGAAAAAGATATGATTTTTATTCTAAAATCATAATTCGTAGCGCTTTAAAGCGCTATAAAGTAGTTTAAATATATAAAGGCAGCACCTTTTAGTTGAGCTTCGAATCTAGGGTTGGATTTTTTGTGGAAACCGTGAGGAGGTAGGACGATCGGAGGTTGCAGCGTTGTAGAGGGAGGAAGGGGCTATCCGTGCGTGGTGGTGGCGCTGGGTTCGAAGCAGTGGTTGCGGCAGATTTTGGCTTGACGCCGACGATCTTCCTGGGCGCGATTCTTGGTAGAGACGAGGCTTGGGGGGTCGAGGATGGTACGGATTGGAAGAGGGGGAGGAGATCTACGAAAAACTTCACTGGAGGGGGTGGTTTCGGGGCGTGGTGTGGCCGGAAAATGGCCCGGAAGCTGCGAAGGTGATTTCCGTCGAAAGCTGGGTAGCGGGGAGAGAGAAACGGATTTGGAGAATTGTGATTGGCCCGCCTCCTTTTTTATATTTATAAATTTTATAAAATCCGAAAATACCCCCTTTCACATACGAACTCCAATCCAAACCCAACGACTGTCGTCCTTAGATAAATACCCCCATTCTGGACACAATGGGATATGTTTCGTAGGCCAATATGACTGTTACAGTCACTTATTCTTCAAATTAAAATATAAAACATTCAATATTCGATATGAATGTACATTTCAATTTGTCGGGGCCACATATTGATTCTAAAAATTCCCGAAAAATAAATCTAGCTATGTTTTGACGATACGGTCCCAACAAAACTGATTTCGTCGAATTCCGAGACCGTTTGTAAAATGGCCATTTTCTGGTCGATCCGATTTAACAGAAATCGACCAAACACATTTTCCTTTGCCGCGCTCACATACTAGCTTCAAAAATTATGAAATTTGAAACCTAGCAATAATTTGATATCCCGGATCCAACAAAAGTGGTTTCGTCGAATTCCGAGGTCGTATGCAAAATGGCCAATTTCACGGGCTATATAAATTCCATAGCGACCTTTCTGAAAATTCATTTGGCCATAACTTTTGCTTCCTACTATGAAACTTAGATTTTTCAGATTCGTTAGAAAGATATTTACTAACAGATTTAAATATTTTTGGTTTCACTCAAATCCGTTTTGTTTTGCACCCGGCACAGTCAGTCAAAGTTTGAATTCAAATTTTGAAACTACCGCGCCATTTCAGGCCTTGTTTATAATTAGAATTAATTATATTCATTTTCAATGTCGATTCAAACTTACCTTTCATCCTCATTATTTAAAATATTTATTTTAAATATTTAAAATCCACTAAAATAGCCAATTTAAAAATTTTAAATTGGTTCAGATTTTCCGGGTCGTTACAACGGAAACAAAATTGGATGGACTAGTATTAACTCAAGTAACTATCATTTTAAAGTAAGTCACTTTGCCAATACCGAGCATGAGAGAGAATGAGAACTGAAAGTCAAACTTAACACCTGTGAGAACCCGACCTTCTTTGGAAAACCTAGGTGGTTGTAATGAGGAGGGCGGTTAGAACAACAAGATTATGGTGAACATGAAATGTATAACACATATTATAATACACAGATGTTTCCCGTTTGGTTCAACCCAAGATGTATGCCTACCAAGGTTAGTGATTCTAGCATACCTTGTAAATATTTATGCATGACTCCAGCTATCCTTCTCAAGGTGGTATTTCCTAAATATGACATCGAGATAGAACTATTACTCATATATTCGCGAAGCCTTTATACCAGAACATGGTTGGTTATTTAATCAAGGGTGGACCCCTAATTACGGAGTTTCTATATATATATATATTTCATTCGCTCATCATTTATTATTTAATGCCTTACTATTAATGATAGATATGGTGGATTCTCCCTGATCGCTTAAGTCCCTAGGCGGACCTATTGGTCACTTATTATTCCTCGATGATTTATTCAACGTTAACATAAACTAGAAGGCACTAGCTACGGGCCCTACTAGTTAAGGCTCCCATCATTCACACATATACCCTTTCCCTGTGTATGTAACACCCCACCTCCGCCAGGGTAACTCTTGCAAGCACACTGGCTTTGGAGGGGCGTTAAACAAGGTAAACATGCATGCTGATATCACAAGACAGAACATATAAGTAAAACAGAGTAAATAAAGCAGCGGATCAAACTAGCATTTCAAAACCATAGTCATATTACAACAAAATGCTTGATCATTATTTTCCAACAAACAAAGTCTAGCATAAACTGAAAAACTGAAATACATAAAGTACTATCCCCAAAGTGAAGTGGTAAACCATAGCTAGCTCAATGTCCAAAACCGTACATGAGCAAATCCAGTAAGCAAGCTATAAAGATCCAAGCTAAGCTCCAATGTTCCCACCCTGAGAACCTGAGGGGGGGGAACGAAAGAAAAGAGGCGAAAGAAAACAGGTCAGTCAAAAAGACTGGTAAGCCCTAACTACTATCTGTCCATGAACTAGTAAAGTTAACTGGCATGAGAAGCTGAGATGAAAATAAGGATAACAACATACTAGCATGATGATTAACTAACAAGATAGATAAAGGTGTCATCGCATAATCAAGGTTAAGTTTTGCACCATGGGTGTACTAGCATTCTAACATGTCAAGTAAAAACAAGAATTGATCCCTTGGCCCAAGCTTGGCCCAACATCATGAGGTGACCTAAATCAAGGTCCAACTACACGGTCTAGTTGATCGGCTCCCTATAAGCCTAACTCGTCAAGTGTTGGTGTCATACGGCCCAAACATGCAATGTAGTTAAACTGCGCTAGGTACACCCTAGGGTGTATCAAGTCCTAGGGTGTCAACCTCGGACACCAATCAAGTATGCACAGTCTAGATCTACGGGTACCCATGCCTGATTCTCCAACTCCGGACTATGTGCACGACCATAGTCCGCCTGGACCTACACCGGCGTACCTACTCAGCCGTCGTTTTGGTCGCTTACATGTCAGCCCAGTAATCGTGCCCCACCCTAGCCTAGTCCTAGGGTCTTTTGATACTATCAAGAGGGTTACTGCTGAAAAGGACCATGCAACTAGGGTTTCATAACGGGTTAAATGTGGTTAACCCGATCCAAACGTGGATTAAATTGGTTAAGTGTACCCAAGGTTCATGACTTAACCCCGATTAACCCATCAAGCCCAAATTGGTTAAGTATTAAGTGGACCATGACTTAACCCTAATCAGAAGGCATTAATTAACTTAATGTGCTTTAACCTCTCACATTAGACCTTGTTGTGGTTACTAGTTAAGCCGGGCGGGTCCAGGTAGCTTTACACCACAACTTGGTCTAACCTCGGGTTCGAGCACAACATGACCAACTTCTCACATTGGGTCCTATTGTTTGTAGCCACTAGTTAAGCCGGGCGGGTCCGGGTAGATTTATGCTACAAACTCAACCCAACCTCGAGTTGGCCACACTCATATTTTCTAAGTGTCATGTCCATTATGTTTCCAAAACATAATTACAAGTTAACATATCACGTCATGTTATAAAAACCATGTTTATGTCATAATGTTACCCAACCCCAACGTAATCCCATCGTTTACATAATCGCATCAACGCATAAAGGATAAAATAGGGAACTTGGCATAATCATGACAAAAAGGTGTTGAAGCCACAAGTTTATCATGGTGGCATATGAAATGTACATATGTTCATATACTTGCATATTGCATTATTAGGCTTCAAAAGCATGCATAAAACCAAACTTAGCATATGAGTGATACATGGTGATAAATGACATGTAGAAGTTGCTAGAAGTTCGCATTTAGCCTCACATGCAAGTTATCATAAGGGATATGATAACTTCCATGTTGCCAAAATGCAACCTTTAACATAAAGCTTGAAGCTTTAAGCTCACAATCTCAAGTTTAACTTGCATAACATGATAACATGTGTATAATGATCAACCCAAACTTGCATAACATAGCAACATGTGTCATACATAATGATTGAACCAACTTGCATAACATAATGATCAACCAAACTTGCATATTATAATGATCAACCCAAACTTGCATCATTCATTTAACTTTAGAGTTCAATAAAAAGAAAGTAGAAAAGGGCTTACAATGCTATGAAGACACAAATGAATATTTATTATAAAGATTGAGACGAAGCCCTTATGCAATCACCAAAAAAACCCAAATATGCAAGCTCCAAATGAAAAAACCTGGAGCCAAATCAATAAAAATCCTTGCTTTGTAATAGAAATGTTGCAACTTGACTTGAATGCAAACTAAGAACACTCATACAAGCTTGAAAACACTTGTATGCACTCAAAATCTCTCATATAAATAAACTTAGAAATTTTAGCATGAAAGTGGAGGCCATGAGAGGAACAAATTTGACATAGTTTAGTTGTAGGATTGAATAATGGTGATTTAGACTAGGTTTAGGGGTCCTTTTATAGAAGATTAGGATAGTATTAGCCATAGGATTAACCCTAGATTCAATCAGAGCCATCAAATCCCGTCACTAGCCAACAAAGCAGGTCAAAACAGCCAAAATGGTGCACCAGGTTGCCTGGGTCCGACCAGGCAGGTCGACCCCCAGGTCGACCCTGGGGTCGACTCCCCAGTCGACCTGGTCCCACCCAGGTCGACTCCCAGGTCGACCTGGTCTGGGCGGGATTTTTCCCGCCAACCCCGATTTTCTGAAATTTGAATCTGTTTTGAAATTTGAATTTTTCGTGAAACTTCGCGAGGCCATATCTTAGTCATACGGACTCCGATTTTCGAAAACTCGGACTCTATTTCGCGTATTTTTCCGAGACGAACGCAATGGCACAGCCCGTTTCCCTTGATTCAGATTTTACAGTTTAATTCTGCCTTGATTTATGTTATAACATGTTATTCAAAAATACGGGTTGTTACATTCTCCCGTCCTTAAAGGATTTCGTCCCCGAAATCTCCAAGTTAGGAAGAACGTATCCTACCATCCATCATCCATCTACTCAAAACATCATCCACGTGCAGTCATTGTCCTTAAAGGATTCTAAATGTTGTATGATCATATGCAAAGGTGTGTGTATATGTACTTATCTAATGCAAAAATCAGGCGGTTACTGATACAGTAAACCTCCTTAATGCAAAGTATGTTAGTGAAATGAGTCCATATGTATGCAAATTCCTAACATAACTCATAGTCTCTACATGAGTGCACATAACATTCATCCATATGCAACATCCACGTGATAGCATAACAAGTTTCATCCATGAATAAGCATAAACACTCATGCATATGCAACATGAAAGTGTGTGAGCCGATCTTAGTGCCTAATGTGTATCATGCATCCACAAGTATCCACGTGCAAACACTTGCAACCACTTGCAACCATCAAGCATAACATGTTTCAAATACATGCTTAATCCAAAGGGTTTCTACCTAAGGTTCTCATGACATGATTAACGAGATAACAAGATAAACAGGATAAACATGGATAGCAAAAAGAAAGATATGCTAATTAGGAAAGAGGTCGAGAATGTACCCTCAAAAAGGAATGGATAAAGCCCACGCATCTTCTCCTCGGTTTCCCAAGTTGCGTCTTCATCGGCTTCACTCCACTGAACTTTCACCAACTTGACTTCTCGATTCCTTAACTTCTTGATCTCTGTTCCCAAAATACGAATCGGAGCTCTTCTCAGGGTTGCCTCTTTCTCTACCTCAATGTCTTCAAGAATGCTTGGTTCAACCACCTCAGCGGACTTGTGCAGGCACTTTCGGAGATGCGAGACATGAAAGACATTATGCACTCCGGCTAGCTTTTCGGGCAATTCCACCTTATAGGCCATCTTTCCAATTCTCTCTATGATAGGGAAGGGTCCTACGAACCTTGGTGCCAGCTTCCCAACTGCTCCAAAACGTACCACTTTACGCAAAGGAGAAACCTTCACGAAAACCATGTCTCCCACTTTGAATTCCAAATCTGCCCTTCGCTTGTCAGCATAGGATTTCTGTCTATCTTGGGCCGCTTTCATCCTTCTTCTCACTAATTCAACTTTCTCGGATGTATCCCGTATCATATCGGGCCCAAGTATAAGTCTATCTGTTGTCTCCCACTAACAAGATGGTGACCTACACGGCCTCCCATACAAAGCTTAAAATGGTGCCATCCCTATGCTGGCTTGATAGCTATTATTATACGAAAACTCTACAAGAGGAAGGTGGTCTTCCCAAGTACCACCGAAGTCGAGAACACAAAGCCTCAAGAGATCTTCTAGCACTCTATTCACCCTTTCGGTTTGGCCATCCGTCTGGGGGTGATATGCTGTACTCAGATTCAATCGCGTACCCATCGCTTCTTGCAAACTTTTCCAGAACTGGCTAGTGAAAATCGGGTCACGATCGCTAACTATGCTAGAAGGAACTCCATGCAACCGCACTATCTCTCGGAGATAAATAGATGCCAGCCTTGATGTGGTCCTCTTGCTTTTTACTGGAATGAAGTGAGCACTCTTCGTAAGTCTGTCAACTATGACCCATATGCTTGTGTTCCCTCTCCTTGACCTAGGCAATCCATCCACAAAATCCATAGAAATACTCTCCCACTTCCATTGCGGGACCTCCAATGGATGTAATAGCCCACCTGGTTTCTTTGACTCGGCTTTCACTTGTTGGCACACCCTGCACTTTGAAACATACTCTGCCACATCTTGCTTCATTCCGGGCTAAAAGAAAATGCGCTTCATATCTCTATACATCTTATCTCCTCCCGGATGTATAGTCATCTTCGAGTGATGTGATTCTTCAAGAACTTTATGCACCAAATCTCCTACTTGTGGAACGCATAGCCTTCCATCACGCCTTAGCCATCCTTTATCATCAATAGTATACCTAGCAAGGTGACTAGACGTCTCACCACGAATCAACCTGTCCATGACCTCGACTATCTGTGGATCTTCCTTCTGCGAAGCCCCAACTTGATCAAGAAGTGTGGGTCTAAGCTCAAGGGATGCTAATGAACCCGTCATCGACTCAACAGCCGTCGTGAAATCAAAGGTTGCCAAGAATTCTAAGTTCTTCATCTCAATGAACAAGGGGCTCAAAGTCAACCTCCTTCTGCTTAGTGCATCCGCCACAACATTACCCTTGCCAGGGGTATAAGCTATCTCGAAGTCATAAGATGCCAAGAATTCCATCCACCTTTGCTGCCTTAGATTCGGATCTTTTTGCGAGAAGAGATACTTGAGTGACTTGTGATCAGTATACAACTCAAACCTTTCGCCTAGAAGATAGTGGCGCCAGGATTTGAGTGCAAAGACGATTGCTGCTAACTCCAAATCATGAGTGGGATAGTTCTTCTCATGAACTTTAAGTTGCCTACCCCCATAACATATCACTCTTCCCTCTTGCATTAGAACAGCACCTAACCCCGTGCCACATGCATCTGTGTACACGGTAAACATCTTACCACTATCGGGTAATGCCAAAACTGGAGTTGAGGTAAGGGCTCTTTTGAGCTTTTGAAAAGCAAGCTCACACCCCAAGTCCCATGCAAAAACTAAGTTCTTCTTCGTCAACTTAGTAAGAGGGGCCGAAATCTTAGCGAAGTCCCTGATGAACTTCCTATAGTAGCCGCCAGATCGAGAAAGCTTCTTACTTCGGTTGCATTCCTAGGAGTCTTCCAGTCTTGAACCACAACCACTTTCGCGGGATCCACCGCTATGCCTTGCTTAGAAACTATATGTCCAAGAAACCGAACTTCCTTTCTCCAGAAATGACATTTGGAGAACTTGGCTTTCAACTGATGCGCTCTAAGCGTATCCATCACTTCCTTGAGATGCCTAGCATGTTCTTCCTCATCCTTTGAGAAGATCAGAATATCATCCACGAAGACAACAACAAACTTGTTAAGGAACTCCCTGAACACCCTACTCATCAAATCTACGAAGTAGGCGTGTGAATTAGTCAATCCGTATGGCATGACAAGCCATTCAAAGAATCTGTCTGGAGTCCTAAACGCAGTCTTATCGATACTATCCTCAGCCACTCTAAGCTGATGGAATCCGGTGGCTAGATCGAGTTGAGAGAAAACAGAAGCACCTACAAGCTGGTCGAAGAGATCATCAATCCTCGGTAACGGGTGCCTATTCTTCTTTGTTAGCTTGTTCAACTCTCGATAATCAACACATAGACGAAGCGAACCATCCGCCTTAGTAGCGAATACCACCGGAGCACCCCATTCAGAAATGCTTCGTCTAATAAAATTCTTCTCAAGCAGCTCCTTGATTTGCTTACTGAGCTCCCTTCTCTCACGAGGGGCCATGCGCCTAACAGGCAATGATACTGGCTTGGCATTATCAACTAGATAAATGCGGAAATCTATCTCTCGTTTAGGGGGTAACCCCTTAACTTCTTCAAAGACATCAGGATAGTCTCGGACCACCCTTACAGATTGCAGATCATCGATGGACGAGTCGAGAGATTCAAGATAACATAACATGACGGGACCTCTAGGGTTACAAGAATTTTCTAGGGTATTACCGAGGCGAGTCATGAGCCTCACCACCCTATGTTCACAATCGAGAATAGCTCCATAACTGGACAACCAATCCATGCCCAAGATCAACCCATATCCCGTGAACCCGAGAACATAAGCATTACACGCGAATTCTATGGTCAAGATAGAAATCTTCAAATCCACACAAATCATAGATAGATGGGCGGAACCCCCAATTGGATTTGAGACACAAACGGGATCCTCAACTAGGCTAGTACTTAGGTGCAAATTTTCAACAATGTCAGAAGAGATAAAACTATGCGATGCGCCAGAATCAAATAAGGTGCGAACATGATAATCAGAAATATAAACAAGACTTTCTACAGAAATACTACCTCGATCCTGAGCTGGAGCAGTGTTGAGAGCATGCACTTGCCCTCCAGAAGGTCCTGCACGCTGATTCTGCCCTTGCTTCTTGGGGCCATCCTTGCTAAAATGTCCGGTCTCTCCACAATGAAAGCACTCGCCCAACTTCCTCTTCTTCTTCCTACAATCTTTAGCTATGTGCCCAACAATCCCACAGTAGTTGCATTTCCTTGGATCCTTTGCCTTGGCCTTGTTGCCCTTGTTGTTCTTGTTATTTTTGTTGTTCTGATTGCTCTGATTTCCTCCCCACTTGGAGTCTATCTTCTTGGCTTGAGTCTCATTAGCCTTGACTTCCTTCTTGCCATTCTTATCGTCTCCTTGAAGCAATGCCATGTCTACTAGTCCCTCAAAAGTGGCCCCCATGGGTATATGAGATAGGGCTAAACCTTGTAATGGCTCATTCAACCCTCGTGCAAAGCGAAAAGCCTTCTTCTGGGGGGTATTAACCATGTCCAAACCGAATCGGGCGAGCTTGTTAAACTCATTCACATATTCCCTCACTGTCATGTCCTCTTGCTTCAAAGATATAAACTTCTCCAATTGCAGATTCGCCTCAGCCGATGATAGAAACTTAAGCCCAAATCTTGTCCAAAAGTCGGCCTAAGTCTCTATAGACCTCGTAGCATTGGTGACCTCCCACCAATAAGCAGCTTGTTCTTTTAATAACCATGCTGCCAACAAAACCTTTCTATGGTCTTCCACATCAAAGATAGCGAAAAGATCTTCGGTTACTTTCAACCAATTTCTTGCCTCCACAAAAGTCTCCGTCCCAATAAAGTTCTTGCCACCCATCGCCTTAAAGTCTTTGCAAATCTTAGCGAAATCTACTTGCGGATTCTGAGGAGGAGGAGGAGGAACCTCAGTTATATTGGGGGTATTTGCTAGGCCCACATCATTGGCCCTAGCTACCAAGTACCTCCGGAACCATCCGGGAATGGTCACTCCCTCGGGAAGGTTAAGATCAGCCATTCTGAAACGAAGAAAAAGATAGATAGACTCAGAACGAAGAAACGAAGGATAGTGCTATGGCTTTTGGGGAATAGCCTTTTTAAAATAACTAGACTTTTCTTGGAAAATACTTAATTGGTTTTGAAAATAGTTTTTCAAAAGGTAAGTTTCAAAAACACTTTTGCTCAAATCTCGTAAACCTTATGCTCTGATACCAAATGTAACACCCCACCTCCGCCAGGGTAACTCTTGCAAGCACACCGGCTTTGGAGGGGCGTTAAACAAGGTAAACATGCATGCAGATATCACAAGACAGAACATATAAGTAAAACAGAGTAAATAAAGCAGCGGATCAAACTAGCATTTCAAAACCATAGTCATATTACAACAAAATGCTTGATCATTATTTTCCAACAAACAAAGTCTAGCATAAACTGAAATACATAAAGTACTATCCCCAAAGTGAAGTGGTAAACCATAGCTAGCTCAATGTCCAAAACCATACATGAGCAAATCCAGTAAGCAAGCTATAAAGATCCAAGCTAAGCTCCAATGTTCCCACCCTGAGAACCTGAGGGGGGGGGGGGAACGAAAGAAAAGAGGCGAAAGAAAACAGGTCAGTCAAAAAGACTGGTAAGCCCTAACTACTATCTGTCCATGAACTAGTAAAGTTAACTGGCATGAGAAGCTGAGATGAACATAAGGATAACAACATACTAGCATGATGATTAACTAACAAGATAGATAAAGGTGTCATCGCATAATCAAGGTTAAGTTTTGCACCATGGGTTTACTAGCATTCTAACATGTCAAGTAAAAACAAGAATTGATCCCTTGGCCCAAGCTTGGCCCAACATCATAAGGTGACCTAAATCAAGGTCCAACTACACGGTCTAGTTGATCGGCTCCCTATAAGCCTAACTCGTCAAGTGTCGGTGTCATACGGCCCAAACATGCAATGTAGTTAAACTGCGCTAGGTACACCCTAGGGTGTATCAAGTCCTATGGTGTCAACCTCGGAAACCAATCAAGTATGCACAGTCTAGATCTACTGGTACCCGTGCCTGATTCTCCAACTTCGGACTATGTGCACGACCATAGTCCGCCTGGACCTACACCGGCGTACCTACTCAGCCGTCGTTTTGGTCGCTTACATGTCAGCCCAATAATCGTGCCCCACCCTAGCCTAGTCCTAGGGTCTTATGATACTATCAAGAGGGTTACTGCTGAAAAGGACCACGCAACTAGGGTTTCATAACGGGTTAAATGTGGTTAACCCGATCCAAATGTGGATTAAATTGGTTAAGTGTACCCAAGGTTCATGACTTAACCCCGATTAACCCATCAAGCCCAAATTGGTTAAGTATTAAGTGGACCATGACTTAACCCTAATCAGAAGGCATTAATTAACTTAATGTGCTTTAACCTCTTACATTAGACCTTGTTGTGGTTACTAGTTAAGCCGGGCGGGTCCGGGTAGCTTTACACCACAACTTGGTATAACCTCGGGTTCGAGCACAACATGACCAACTTCTCACATTGGGTCCTATTGTTTGTAGCCACTAGTTAAGCCGGGCGGGTCCGGGTAGATTTATGCTACAAACTCAACCCAACCTCGAGTTGGCCACACTCATATTTTCTAAGTGTCATGTCCATTATGTTTCCAAAACATAATTACAAGTTAACATATCACGTCATGTTATAAAAACCATGTTTATGTCATAATGTTACCCAACCCCAACGTAATCCCATCGTTTACATAATCGCATCAACGCATAAAGGATAAAATAGGGAACTTGGCATAATCATGACAAAAAGGTGTTGAAGCCACAAGTTTATCATGGTGGCATATGAAATGTACATATGTTCATATACTTGCATATTGCATTATTAGGCTTCAAAAGCATGCATAAAACTAAACTTAGTATATGAGTGATACATGGTGATAAATGACATGTAGAAGTTGCTAGAAGTTCGCATTTAGCCTCACATGCAAGTTATCATAAGGGATATGATAACTTCCATGTTGCCAAAATGCAACCTTTAACATAAAGCTTGAAGCTTTAAGCTCACAATCTCAAGTTTAACTTGCATAACATGATAACATGTGTATAATGATCAACCCAAACTTGCATAACATAGCAACATGTGTCATACATAATGATTGAACCAACTTGCATAACATAATGATCAACCAAACTTGCATATTATAATGATCAACCCAAACTTGCATCATTCATTTAACTTTAGAGTTCAATAAAAAGAAAGTAGAAAAGGGCTTACAATGCTATGAAGACACAAATGAATATTTATTATAAAGATTGAGACGAAGCCCTTATGCAATCACCAAAAAAACCCAAATATGCAAGCTCTAAATGAAAAACCCTTGAGCCAAATCAATAAAAATCCTTGCTTTGTAATAGAAATGTTGCAACTTGACTTGAATGCAAACTAAGAACACTCATACAAGCTTGAAAACACTTGTATGCACTCAAAATCTCTCATATAAATAAACTTAGAAATTTTAGCATGAGAGTGGAGGCCATGAGAGGAACAAATTTGACATAGTTTAGTTGTAGGATTGAATAATGGTGATTTAGGCTAGGTTTAGGGGTCCTTTTATAGAAGTTTAGGATAGTATTAGCCATAGGATTAACCCTAGATTCAATCAGAGCCATTAAATCCCGTCACTAGCAAACAAAGCATGTCAAAACAGCCAAAATGGTGCACCAGGTTGCCTGGGTCCGACCAGGCAGGTCGACCCCCAGGTCGACCCTGGGGTCGACTCCCAAGTCGACCTGGTCCCACCCAGGTCGACTCCCCAGTCGACCTGGTCCCACCCAGGTCGACTCCCAGGTCGACCCCCAGGTCGACTTGGTCTGGGCGGGATTTTTCCCGCCTACCCCGATTTTCTGAAATTTGAATCTGTTTTGAAATTTGAATTTTTCGTGAAACTTCACGAGGCCATATCTTGGTCATACGGACTCCGATTTTCGAAAACTCGGACTCTATTTCGCGTATTTTTCGAGACAGACGCAATGGCACAGCCCGTTTCCCTTGATTCAGATTTTACAGTTTAATTCTGCCTTGATTTATGTTATAACATGTTATTCAAAAATACGGGTTGTTACAGTGTAAGGTGAGAAATGGTATTTTATCGCTTGTTATACTATCTAGCTGACCTTAGGGGTGGCAACTAGACCTGACCCGACAGACCCGACCCGGTGGGTCTCGGTTCTAGGCGGAACAGGGTTTTGTCGGGTCTAAACTATACATTTCAAAAATCTGGACCCGACCCGATCTTCGGTTCGGGTCGGGTTGAAGCTCGGGTTGGGTCGGTTCGAGTTCGATTGAATAATAACACTAAAAATACATATATTTTAATGTTTTTTGGTCGGGTCTTTCGGCTTGGGTCTATGCGGGTCGGGTTTGATCGGATCTTGGTGGTATTTTTCATCACCTAGACCCGACTTGAGACCCATCGGGTTCGGTTCGGGTCTTTTCGGGTCGGGTCGGTTCGGGTTTTCGGTTCCCGGTTCTAATTGCCAGCCCTAGCTGACCTTATTGGATAACCTCTTTAGTCACTTACTGCTTCCCGTAGGATAGGTAGCCATATCTGACGTTTTAAGTTTCCAGGTTTGGGTAGGCCCCACATACTCATGCCATTTAAGACCCCTAAACTGGAAGACCTACTTTCAGGTGGACTCTTCAACCCCAGCTGCTTAAGACCCAGGAAGCGGACTATACGCAAAGGTTATTAAGTTCGTACCCTATTAGCCTTTAATACCTTTCGCTATTAGGATAAAGTGGTATATGTCATTAAGTCTTTTCTGTTTAGTTTCTCTTTACAAAAATATTATATGCACACGATTCATTATCGTCACGGGTTTCTATAGTTAATAATATTTTACATCATTAACCTACTGAGTACAACTCTAACTTTTAATTATAAGTTCTATATTAATTAATATAAATACGGAAAGTTATATCCTCCTTACTCTAGGATATTTATTTGATTATTTCTCTAATTGGACTTAGTATTTAAGCAACAACCAATACCCATTACTCCCCTTTTTATTTCGTTTACTTTTGTTCATAGATTAATTGCCATTTATAACCATAACTGTCATATTTTCTTAAGGCAATCACAAAATTCCTAATTTCCATTTTATTACCATTGATTATAATTAATGCCATTTATGAGCCTAATGGCCATAATTTTCCTAGGGCATTAATTCAAAATAGATATCCTTATGTTATCAGCCCCTAATGTATCTATTTGTTGTACCCCAACAGACATTACTAATCTTATTTATTTATTTATTGCCTATTATATATATACAAATATTTGTTCACCAGACCTCCCACATTAAGTTGACCATTTGTGTATGTTGAATTTGTCGGTCGGTTCCGGGCAGACTTCTATCACAAGTTTAACTTAACCTCATGTCTAAGTACAGTTACATTTACGCTCTGGACCCTTACCTTAAGCGGACCATCTATGGATGTTGTATGTGTCGGTCGGTTCTGAGCAGACTTCTACCATATGTTGAGCCTAACCTTGTGTCTAGATGAATTTTAAGTTTCCTAATTGGGGTTTACAACAATAATCCGAATATATCTTAGGAATTGTAACCATTCTACTTAATTTCCCTATTAAGTTTACTTTCCTCCAGCATACAAAGGTTATTTATTTATTTGTTGTCCTATTTATAGCAACCAATCACATTAATTGCTACAATGGTAACTACAAATATATTAATTGAATATGGATTACATTTACATGTATATATCCATAATTGAATATCTTTCAAACATTCAATATAATGTATATTTTATCGTTTTACGTAGATTTAGACAGATAATGTGTATATATTTATTTTTTATATTCTAGTTCAGTTAACGTTGTTATCTTCCTTTATTATTATAGTCAATTTAATAATTTGGTTTAATCAATAATCAAACATTTCTTTTTGCATTCAATCTTGTCAAAAGGTTCCAAATCTTTCAAAAAGACCGTTAGCTATAGTTATTGTAAATAATTCCTGATTATTGGAATTGATATATTATTATTTTTTGGCAAGGTCAACTGCTTTTTTAGGTGACCGCAAACACCTTTATTATAGATAAAAGGTTCTGGTACTTCGTACATGCACAGAGTAACATTCATGGTTTGAAGTGTCCAGTCACTATCATTACAAAAATTAACGCAAAATAAACATCACAACAAGGTACAAAGATACTGCAACATGAAAATTAAGGATCATCATAGAAGTAGCCCGTATAGGGAGTCATATTTCGCTTATAGGACCAAAAGCGAAGAGTCAGATCATCCATGTTGAGTGGAGCTAAGAGTCGGTTCCTATCCCAAGAAGTATCCTTCAACAGAATTTCATTATTTTCACCAACTTCGCCATCATTCCTGATAATCAATTTGTCACCGTCTGGTTCGTAGAATAGACGACTGCGGTCTTCCACTGCTTCATCAATAGATATGAAAAAAGTATTGTTCTTATCACAATGCATCCCAGAAAGGGCATGCACCCAAGCATTCTCCCTCTCAATCCATGAGATGTCTGGATCAGGAGGGATGACAGGCAAGATAGGAGGACAACAACGACATGAACTTGTTTGACCTTAGGCATCTATACACGAACCAGTGGACGGGGAAGAGGTACTTTAGGAAGGGGAATAGTAGTTTTTGTACATGAGGTTATCAAATGCTTTGCACATTGTACATATTTCCGGTTTCCATCTGTACTTGACATCAACTGTATATTCGCGATTTTCAATTTTTACCTTTAACTGCGAAGGTAACGGCTTGTCCGAGGTGACTTCAATTAGAGCTCTCGCATAAACTAAATTCCTCCTAGCGACAGTATTAGCATCAAAGCACTTCAATTTTCCAATGTGGCAGGCAAGCCAGTTAATCCCAAGGAGAGGTTGTAGTACAGATGGAAAGTGCGTGAATTGCGTCCAAACGGGAATGGATAATACTTGCTCTTTGACACTATCAATTTTGGAGGACCAAGTAGTGACCATGAAGGGTTTTCCATCTATGATAGTAGGTGGTCCATCTAACACACGCAACCTTTCATCGGGTATAGAGAACTTGAAATAATATAGAACATCTACATAGGTGTACCGCATACCACCACGTATCCTCCACGACGTTCGACATGCCTCATTCATATCAACATTTGGTGTTTTTGAGTCCAAGAAGAAACCAACTATATGGTCCTTCCAAAAAGACGCAGCCTCTCGAAAAAGTTCAGGAGGAGGAGACGAGCCTGTTTCATCATTCAGTATGTCGAAATGTATGGGCGTGTACACACCAGCAATATTAGGCAGGGAACTAAACAAATAAGTCCATTGCAGTTTTCTTGTAGTTGCATTCCTGTTTTGATCAGTGGATGAGGTTGTTGCGACATTTTGTCGTGTAGATGGTGGGCATTCGATGCTAGCTACTTTGTCAGAAGACAGGAGTCCAGCACCTTTCAATCCACTAACACTACTGCTTTCAGTTCTAAACATACCACAAGTTCCATTCATCGGTTCATATGTAGTGACCGGAATACCAATCTCATCCACAACAATATCAGAATTTACCTGGGATTTCGAGCCATGCCTAGGCCAAGAAGTAGGATCCTGAGCAAGCATAGAAGTGAGAGGAGACTCACCTCTAATCGGAGTTTGTGCAGTTGAAGCTATCGGAAACGTGACAGTTGTTCGAGCAGGTGCGATATGTGCGATAAGGACATTTAAAAGGTGATTATCGGGTAGGGAATAAAAGGGTTTCGGAGGCGGCGAATGGCGATACTCGTCATCAGATTCATAATCGATTGGCGATTGAGCTTGGTTTGAGCGGCTTGCAGATCTATTTACCATAGAAGGACGGGTTGCGAATTTTGTTTTCTTGTTTCTGGCCATTATCGTGGAACGGAGCGCGACAGAAAGTGGGATCAAAGGAAAACGCGGGACGAAGCAGATCTAAGGAGAAGCCGCCATTGAAAAGTTGGTTGCCATTGAGGTACAATAATGGTATATATTTTTCTTAATTCATGAATTGACATATTTTCAAATCATAAGAAATATATGTCAATGTATATTTTGGAACAGTTGATGCAAACTATGCACACATATGTATATTTATATTTATACGTACCTTTGCACCACTTTTCCCTTTCTCAACCTTTTTTTCATATCTCTTGTGAATTCAAAATGATGTCTTTATGTTCAAAAAGGGGGAAACGACATATTTACAACAACTAAACCAAAACCTCAACAACATTGAACGCAAGTAGGCATGTGTCTCTTTTAATTAAAATCACATAATTCACCATTTCACATTTTTATTCACATAATTTATCTTTTTAACACTGAAACTAGAGATTCGGAAGAAAAACTACATCTAAACAATGTTATTAGGACTGATTTCCAAATCTTCGGTGTTTTGCAACAACCAAAATACATTTTCCAACATAATTGTTGGCAATATGCATAAACAATTTAAGTAAACCTACAGTTAATATTATTCCTAACCATAATTCACAATTTTTGAGTTTTGACAATATTTATTAACAAATCTGATAGGTGCCAATTCAAATTTAATAATATTATGAACAGATTTAATGATAATAGGCATATATTTTGAGATCTAGTACAAACGAGACAAACAGGTTGTTATATCTTTGTATGTAAATTTCCCACTCACCTAAAAGCATCCAAATCTGAAATTTGAATAATCTTTTAGGTCTACAATTCCCAATTTCTTACAGATTTACAATTATTATGAAAAGGGGATACTTTCAGATCTGCAGATTTGCACGAAAATAGGAAGAGAGGGAAGAATCTAATGTAGAACCGCTTTAGACGTCAATTCATACTCTTTTCCATTGGATCTGATAATCCCTTTCAAATCTATGTGATTTATATTTGATTGATTGTATACGAATATATTTTCAATTAAGAAATTGATTTGAAGAGAAAGGGGAATGTGTAACACCCCGTAATTTTATAACAAATTAAGATGATAAACTAAAGAACACTTAATTAAATATTGGGAATTAAGTAAAATGGACTGCGCCATTGCGTTCATCTCGAAATTCTGCTTAAGATAGACTCTGAGTTTGCGTAAAACAGACACTGTATGAAGAAGATATTAAGGTTTGAAGTTTACACATATATATAAGCTAATTATATATAAAGTATACATTCTAGAAAATCAGAAATCGAAGGTGGGACAACGCGGGAATCAGACCCGTTGGGGGTTGAACCCAACCCTAGGGGTGTCGACCCATGGGTCGACACCATAAGGGGGTGTCGACACCTAGGTCGACACCCCTAGTTCCAAACTAGATTAATTCCTGCGTACGTGGACTAAATTCTTGGCTAGATTCATTGATCCTATGCTATAAATAAGACCTTAATCCCATTGTTTTGCTCATCTAAATCAATGGTGACAACGAGGTGCTGCCCCAACTCAGTCTGATCTAGCCTATTCTTCTTTAGCAACAAGAGTTAGAAATTTTTAGAGATATGTGCTACAACATCTACGATTAATCCTATGTTCTTTAGATCCTATCACAGCGATTCTATGTTATTTTTAGATATAAACATTTAAAAGTTAATCCTGACATGTTTATGAGTTGGATCTAAGCCTATGCCTATCTATCATATCATATTTGCCATTATTTGTATATCTAATTCACTGTTTAGATCTCGTCATGCTTATTTAAGATGTCCCTATTATGTTAGTTTGCTTAATCACTTCACTATGCCTAATCATTTCTATTATCACATGTTCATCAGATCTGTTCTTATATGCCTATCTTGTTATTATTCCCAATTTTGTTACTATATGCTTATTCAATTGCTATGTCTATTTCTGCCATCATATGTCTATCTTGTTATTATGCTTATTTCTGTTCTCTTCCCTTCTTCTTTTCCCTTTTTATTTTATAGCCAGGCTACCTTCGAGCCTAGGCATACCGCTGAAATATGCGAACGTGTGAAATTGGGAATGAAGGGAAATGTTAAAATTGGGGCATAACTTGTATTGGGAAATTTGGGGGCATAACTTGAATTGAAAATATGAATATGGAATTGGGGCAGATACCAAACTGTGATTAAATATCTTAATTTGGGGTATATGGTACATGATGAATAGACTTGGAAAAGGGGCATGAAAACCTATAATGAAATAGGAATAATTGTTAAATAATGAAAATGCCTAGATTAACAGTAATTAGAAACTGTAATCGTGCTTAGACACAAAGTTAGATTACACTTGTAGTAGAAGCCTGCCCGGACCCAACCGGCATATCCAGGGTCCACAAGTGGTAAATCTAATGTGAGGAGTCTAAGTGCATAAACACGTGACGGTGCTAAGACACGAGATTAAGTCCGACTTGTAGAAGAAGTCTGCTCGGACCCGACCGACATATCCATCATCCACACGTGGTAGACTTAATGTGAGAGGTCTAGCGCATTATAACCATAAATAAATAAATGGTAATGAACTTGTAATACTTAACCTGTTTGAATCCATAGGGATTACATGAACATGTTAACTTGAGTAGGGGTTAAGTAAACTTGCTTGGGTCAGTGGGAGAGTTAAGTAAATCTTGGGGCGGTGGGTTATATATATATATATATATATATATATATATATATATATATATATATATATATATATATATAGGCCCACAAACTTAGCCTTGGGGTTATGCAATCTTGTTACGCCGGTAGGCATAATCTATTGAAATCCTAATAGTGGGGATGCAAGCCTAGGAGGAAGCTTGTATCATCTGGTGTGTGGGGGATCTGTTTCAGTCAGTAACCCATATAGGTACAAACGAGTACTCCGAACTAGGTCAGAGTCGGGGCACGCTTACTGAGCTGATTATAAGAGGTCACTAGGGAAACGGTGTCTGACGGCGCGTTCCATCGGGCTCATGTGCGTGCATGGGTCCGCCTGCTCGGGAAGATAAGACGCTGTGGCATCAGTAGATATGGCTGTGCACATCCTAAAAACGAAGGGTTGCCACTTTAGGAAGTGATACATCCTATTGTGGGGCCAACACAGGGTATCTATGGAGTTAGGGAGTCGATCGATTGGGGTAGTAATTAGGGTACATCTAGTCTCGCTTGTTTAGGAACCCATTATTATCCTCAGGGGTAAAACCGGTAAGTTCAGTTGGGCTGCCTATTATTGTATGGGGTAAAACCTCTCACTAGAAGTACGCTTAAGTCTACCATCTTGTTAGGGATCATCTTGTTCATGTGATGCTAGTATTGGTGCAGAGAAAAATATTAGAGAAGCGCTATACATATATGTTCTATTCGGTTTATCCTGTTTACCTTGTCATACCTTTCTTATATGTTGTTATCTCTCTTATCCAATTTATGTGTCTGTCATGATGCTTTTACTTATTTATATGCTAAAAGTAACTGGACTCGCCATACTTATGTCTGACCTATTTTGTTTCCTCTTCTTTCTCTTTCGTTCTCCCCCCTCCCCAGGTTCTTAGGGTGCGAATACTCAAGCTTGATCAGGATTCTTCTTTCCTTCCTTCTGCTTGGAGCTGCTTAGATGTACTACTTGATTTCATATCTTCTCTACTATGACTATATTTTGGGGATTATGCTTCTTTATTTATTGTACTCTGATGATTTTAGTACAAGACAGAAGTTTTAAGTTGATTTACTGGGTTTTAGATATTTCAGACTCATGATGTAACTATGTTTTGAATCACTATGTAATCTTCTCAATAAAGTCTTAAATTCTGTTGTTATTTTATATCTGTCTTGTAATATTTCTATTTCTGTTTACCTATAACGCTTCACGAAACTTAATGCATTCTCTTAAAGAGTGACATTAACGGACGTGGGGTGTCAAATGGCAGAGCTTCGCTGCTGCCTATAGATTTGTGTGGAAAAGAGTGAGGCCTTACCCCATTATTTATAGCAGTGGAACTGGCTATAAACCGTTAGATTTATTTAAATTAACATCCGTCTGTTAATAATATATAATATAATGAAAACGCCCCTCAAAACCTAGCTATCATTGGGCACTACAGGCCCGAAGCGGTTGACTCCCCCCTTTGGAGTGGTCGATTGCACTTTGGCTAGAATGCCCAATGAAGGCGGGTTAAAGAAGGTAATAAATTTATTAATTATTCTATTTATTTATTTCAGTCCATTTTTCATATTTCGTCCGTAACTTTTTCATACGGACTCCGTTCACGAAACTCCAAACATGCAAGTTGACCAGAATTCTAAGGCGAAAGCATCGGTTAAGGTTTCATCGTCAAATTCTATCATTTGCATAAATTCATATTTTTGAGAATCTAATTAAATAACTAATCTACAATCAAAATTTCGGGTTGTTACATTCTTCCACCTTTAAAGGAATTTCGTCCCGAAATTCTAACACTACTGTCCTATCCTTATCCTACACAACCAATTAGTGTACATTCACTTTGCAATCATGTGTATATGTGCACAGTGTACATAATGCATTTGCACCATAAAACATGTATGCAATATGATTCTAAATTGAGCCCTATATATGTATGTGTTGAAAAAAAATAAAACACTTTTGAAAACATGATGCAAAACATCCTAAATACACTAGCAGTCGTATATGAATGCAAATTTTGAAAATTCTTCTTCATCCATAACCCTCACACAACTATGAATAGAAGTGTGAAGCAACCAATTTTGCATCCAAACCCTGCCATCTAAAACATAACACAATCTAATCTTTCCTTATTTAATTTCTCCTAAACCAGAGAAAGGAAATCAAAGCGAAGAATTTCAACATTTCTTCCGCTTACATATATTCCATTTCCCGCCCTACAGTGGAATTTTCACCTCAGTTACCCAAATACTCTGAAAATTTCCATCTGTAGACTGTAAAGGAGGCTTAAAACAAACTTTAATGTAAAACGAGTTGATTAATAACTCGCGTGCATCGTTTACAAGGCACGGAAACAACGTTTCCAAGGCTAAAACTGTCTTTTCCTTGTTGTCATTATCGTTTTTATCGTATCGTCAGTCCTACTACATCGCTAAAATGCGCACACAAACCATCCAAACATCTTCCTTACCATGTTCATGTGAACAAAAACCGAATTTTTTCCTAAAAATAGTTTTCCGCTTGAAAACTTCTTATGTTTATTTTGAAAATTTCTTTTCAAAACGGTTTCATTTTCCTATAAAAATTAAAAATGATAAAAAAAAATCGAACAACGTTTTCCAAGAACTTCAAAAATGTATTTTGCGGAAACTTAAACGATTCAAGTCACATGTTGGCGAAGAAGGAAGTCAGTTACGCAAAAACGCGAAAACTGAAATCACACGCGACAGATCAAAATAAATTTTAGTTTAACAAGGAACGGCGGTTTATTTATTTCTATACCCATGACGAAGAACCGATCCTTTACTAAAATTTATCCAACACAAAATTCTATTCTTTCCAACTTTAGGACAAATGTTAGTTTAGAAAAGGGAAATGAGATTTCATTCAAACACGCATGCGTGAATGACAAACATTTTTTAACATAGAAATTTCATTAAGCTAAGTCGTGCGATTTAAGCAACACTAACGGTTGCAAGCATAAATCACCACAAAGCCAAGAACCCGACGCTGGAAAAGAAAAACAACACAGACAACGATAAAACAACAACACCAAAACTCCGAAAATAATGACTATAAACAACGAGATATCTTGCTCCGCGGCTGGAGTTCATACCAATTTTTATGATCTTTGGTTAACAATATCATGGTAGCAAAATGCTCAATCTCGTGTTACAAACACTGCTGGTGTTGTTGGAGGTTTCCACATCACCACCTCTTATAAGAGAGAATTTATGATGATAAAAGAAACCCACCACAAAAATGCTCCTCATGGAAATCTACCTTATATTGTCTAAAGGAAAAAATGGATAGGCGAAATTATGCAAAGTAACTCCATGAGACAACACAAGAACAACAAGCTGAATCGAATATGATGCGACACTAAATGATGGTTACGCCATCGATCAAGCAAAAGATTAATTTCCGCACCATGGGATAAATCTAGTCATAACTCCTCATTTATAGAACGATGTGCTAAATGGGACACACATCTGCATGGGAAGTTCAAACATAGATTTCAGAACACAAAACCGACGTCAAGAAAAAGTGATTTATTGCAGGATCTGCTAAAGCTGGTCAAACAAAAGGCCATTCAAGTTCGCGTAGAACACAGATGCCTCTAAAATCCCATCGAGATTCTCCTCAAAAAAACCATCTAATGATAGCTTAATTTTAATATCTGAAATGACGATCGCCTTCATAAAAATCTACCTTAACAAGATTTAATAAGGTGGAAGCAGCACAAACAACAACCTATTCTAAGATCTCAATGCAACTGGCCAGTGCAAGTCTAACTGCCTCGACAATTTTCTTAGCCCTAGAGCGGTGAGACCTTTTTGCTCATCCCAACCAACCAAATGATCTCTCCATAAGGATGAAACTTAAATGGTATTATAAAGGTTAAGTAGTGCAAGTTGGTACTGTGGACTAAGAAATGATCATAGAGAAGAAATTATATCTAGGAGTACTAGTGAGGCAAGATCTAATGCGCAAAAAAGTGCGAAAAAGGAGGAGGCGAGGCGAAGACAAAGAAAGAGAAGAAGAATAGAGATATGGTTCGGCTAGATAAGGAAGGAAGGACGAAAGAAAGGAGTTAAGGGGGTGGTTTGGACGTAACTTTTATGGTTGAGTCCTAGGTCCAAGTTGTACCAAAACTCATCAACAAGTTGACCATCCTGGGTATAACACTAAACGGTCTAATCACAAATGGGTTTTGGGCAAAGGTTGAACCTTGACCTTATTAGGCCGAGTTTAAATATTAATGATCCCGCGTCATCTTTTAAGATTTGACGCGACCCGAAAACAATTATCCTCATCACGGTGGTACCAAAGTCCATAGTCAAAATCCGAACCGTCTCCAAAGATTTATAGTCTCAACAACGATGTTGCGACTACACAACAAACGAACTTAAAACAGGAAATCAGCTAGAAATCCAAAATAAAATAAAATTGGATTTTCCCTTTACTAGCCGACATAAAACTAAACGATTTGAAATCAAATACCCCAAAAATAAGGATGAAGGATTTTCCTTAGCCTTTTCGAAGAAAATTTTAATTTTTTTTTCCAAAAGTTGGATTTTTAACAAACTAACGGTTTCATATATATAAACCCATTTTTTTATTTATATTCTAGTTTATATTATAAGCTGATAAAACCTTTTCATGTTCAAAATGTTGAACTTTGAAACCTTAAGGATTAATTGTGATAATTTCAATAAATTATCCAATGTATATAGGGTGAGGGATACTAAAAATCTTAAGGAATAGATATTTATTATTCTCAAGTTTAGTAGCATATTCCTTTTTATTTCTAATTCCTTCCTTCCTACCAATCAGATTGTATTTATTAAATTTGCACAATAACCCTAATAAATTTGAAACACGAATAGATAAAAATTTCAGAAACCATGTCTTCATAAAACTAGACCTTTTTAAAACTATTTTTTGAAACCATATTTAAAAATTTCCAAAACTCATTTTTATTTTTCCAAATAGTTTTTAAAATAAAATCTCCTCGAATACAAGGCCAAGAACTCAAATGAATATTTCAATAAAGGAAGATTTGGAAATTCAACGAATATCAAATGGATATACCTCGTAATTATGTTTTCGAAATGGATACGACATACTAACATGGACTTTTCCCGTTTCAGATTGAGTAATGGTCTTAACCGGAACTACCAACGAAACCAAAAATCAGAAATCGCGACTATCTCAGTTGTAGCTAGATTTTATTATATTATATTTTTCCAGTCTCCAAACTCTTATCATCAGAATCCACCATATGTCGTCCTCATGTTCTTTAATACAAAATTGCCAACGTACTGTAGGGTAAGATATAATTGTTTAGAAACGCGAACTCAACACTTTTCAACTCTTAGTCACTTAAAGCCCATTTTATATATAATTAGACCCACGACTAATTCATCGTTAAAATAAATTAAAGTCGAGTAAGAAAGACGAAGAAAAACAGAAAAAAATCGAATTACGTTCTCTCATGAGTCCTAATTTAACTAATTCCTTTGATCGTTTAACTTATGCTCCGATATCAAATGTAACACCCCTCACTTTTCTGTGCCTAAATTTCGACAAAAATCGAAACTCGAACACGTCCAAGCATGGAGCGCGTAAATCTGGTACCTTCAAATAAATGAGTATGAGCATAATCAGAGTATGACAAAGAAACTCATAGTGGAAACAAAATAGGATGAACTAGTATTAACTCAAGTAACTATATTTTGAAAGTAAGTCACTTTGCCAATACCGAGCATGAGAGAGAAAGAGAACCGAAAGCCAAACTTAACAACTATGAGAACCCAACCTTCTCTAGAAAACCTGGGTGATTGTAATGAGGAGGGGGTCAGAACAAAAGGATTCTGGTGAACAGGAAATGTACAACACAGATTATAATACACAGACGTATCCCGTTTGGTTCAACCCAAGATGTATGCCTACCAAGGTTAGTGATTCTAGCCTAACCTTGTAAATATTTACGCACGACTCAAACTACCCTTCCCAAGGTGGTATTTCCTAATTATGATACCGAGACAGAACGTTTACGCATATATTCACGAAGCCTTTGTAGCAGAACATGGCTGGTTATTTAATCAAGGGTGGACCCCTAATTACAGAGTTCCTATATGTGTATATATATATATATATATATATATATATATATATATATTCATTCACTCATCCTTTATTATCTAATGCCATACTATTAATGATAGATAGGGTGGATTCTCCCTGATCGCTTAAGACCCTAAGAAGACCTATTGGTCACTTATTATTCCTCGATGATTTATTCAACATTAACATAAACTAGAGGGAACTAGCTACGGGCCCTACTAGTTAAGGCTTCCGTCATTCAGGCATATACCCTTCCCCGTGTAAAGTGAGAGATGGTATTTTATCGCTCGCTATTCCATCTAGCTGACATTATGGGATAACCTCCTTAGTCGCTTGCTACTTCCTGTAGGAAAGGTAGCCATATCTGATGTTTTAAGTTCCCAGGTTAGGGTAGGCCCCACACACACGCCATTTAAAACCCCTAAACTGAAAGACCTACTCCCAGGTGGGCTCTTCAACCCCAACCACTTAAGACCTAGGAAGCGGACTATACGCGAAGGTTGTTAAGTTCGTACCCTATTAGCCCTTAAAACCTTTCCATATTGGGATAAAGTGGGCTACGTCATTAAGTCCTTTCCATTTAGTTTCTCTTCACGGAAATACTATACGCACATGATTCATTATCGTCACAGGTTTCTATGGTTAATAACATTTTGCATCATTAACCTACTAAGTCCAACTCTAACTTTTAATAATAAGTTCTATACTAATTAATATAAATAAGGAAGTTATATCCTCCTTACTCTAGGATATTTATTTGATTTTTTTCTCTAATTGGACTTAGTATTTAAATAACAACCAATACCCATTTATCCCCTTTTTATTTCGTTTACTTCGTTCATTGATTAATTTCCATTTATAACCATAATGGACATATTTATAACCACAATGTCTTAGTACAATTATATTTACGCTTAGACCCCTCACATTAAGCTGACTACCTATGGATGCTGGATTTGCTGATCGGTTCCGGGCAGACTTCTACCATAAATTGAGCCTAACCTCGTGTCTAGATGCATTTTAAATTAAATTCCCTATTGGGGTTTACAACATTAATCCTAATATATCTTAGGAATTGTAACCATTCTACTTAATTTCCCTATTAAGTTTACTTTCTCCCAAATCAGCATTGCTTACAAAGGTTATTTATTTATTTGTGGTCCAACTTATAAGAACCAATCACATTAATTGCTATAATGGTCACTACAAATATATTAATTTAATATGGATTACATTTACATGTATAATTTCATAATTGAATACCGTTCAAACATTCAAACATTCAATATAATGTATATTTTATCGTTTTACGTAGATACGAACGGATAATGTGTATATTTATTTTTATATTCTAGCGCGGTTAACGTTGTTATCTTCCTTTATTAATATAATTAATTTAATAATTTGGTTTAATCAATAATCAAAGATTCCTTTTTGCATTCAATCTTGTCAAAAGGTTCCAAATCTTTCAAAAAGACTGTTAGTTATAGTTATTGTAAATTATGCTTGATTATTGCAATTGACATATTTTCAAATCACAAGAAGTATATGTTAATGTATATTTTGAAACAGTTGATGCAAACTACACACAAATATGTATATTTATATTTATATTTATACGTACTTTTGTGCCACTTTTCCCTTTTTCAATCATTTTGTCATATATCTTGTGAATTCAAAATGATGTCTTTATGTTCAAAAAGGGGGAAATGACATTTTTACAACAACTAAACCAAAACCTCAACAACATTGAACGCAAGTAGGCATGTGTCTCTTTTAATTAAAATCACATAATTCACCATTTCACATTTTTATTCACATAATTTGTCTTTTTAACACTGAAATTAGAGATTTGGAAGAAAAACTACATCTAAACAATGTAATTGGGACTGATTTCCAATTCTTTAGTATTTTGCAACAACCACAATATAATTTCCAACATAACTGTAGGATATATGCATAAAAAATTTAAGTAAACCTACAATCAATATTATGCCTAACCACAATCCAAAATTTCCAAGTTTTGACAATATTTATTAACAGATCAGATAGGTGCCAATTCAAATTTAATAATATTATGAACATATCTGATGATAATAGGCATATATTTTGAGATCTAGTACAAACAAGATAAACAGGCTGTTATATCTTCATATGTAAATTTCCCACTTACCTAAAACCATCCAAATCTGAATAATCTTTTAAGCCTACAATTCCCAAATTCTTACAGATCTACAATTATTATGAAAAGGGGATACTTTCAGATCTGTAGATTTGCAAGAAAATAGGAAGAGAGGGGAGAATCTGATGTAGAACCACTTTAGACGTCAACTCATACACTTTTCCATTGGATCTGATAATCCCTTTCAAATCTATGTGATTTATATTTGATTGATTGTATACGAATATATTTTTAATTAAGAAATTGATTTGAAGAGAAAGGGAAATGGCAGAGCTTCGCTGCTGCCTATAGATTTGTGTGAAAAAGAGTGAGGCCTTACCCCTTTATTTATAGAAGTGGAATTGCCATGAATTATTAGATTTTTTTTAAATTAACATCTGACTGTTAACAATATATATAATGAAAATGCCCCTCAAACCCTAGCCGTTATTGGGCACTACAGGCGCGAAGCGGTCGACACCCCCTGGGAGCGTCGACAACACTTTGGCCAGAATGCCCAATGAAGGCGGGTTAAAGAAGGTAATAAATTTATTAATTATTCTATTTATTTATTTTAGTCTGTTTTTCGTATTTCGTCCGTAACTTTTTCATACGAACTCCGTTCGCGAAACTCCAAACATGAAAGTTAACCAGAATTCCAAGACGAACGCATCGGTTAAGGTTTCATCGTTAAATTCCATCGTTTGCAGAAATTCATGTTTTTGAGAATTTAATTAAATAACTAATCTACTGTCAAAATTCTGGGTTGTTACATTCTTCCCCCCTTAAAAGGAATTTCGTCTCGAAATTTTGACACTTACTGTCATATCCTTACCCTACACAACCAATTAGTGTACATCCACTTTGCAGTCATGTGTATATGTGCACAGTGTACATAATGCACTTCAACCATAAAACATGTATGTAAGATGATTCCAATCGGGGCCTCTATATGTATGCATTGAATTTTTTTAAAACACTTTTGAAAACATGATGCAAATCATCCTAAATATACTGGCAGTCCTATATGAATGCAAATTTTGAAAATTCTTTTTCATCCATAACCCTCACAAACTATGAATAGAAGTATGAAGCAACCAATTTTGCATCCAAACCCTACCATCTAAAACATAACGCAATCTAATCGTTCCCTATTTAATTTATCCAAAACCGAAAAAAGGATATCAAAGCGAAGAATTTCAACATTTCCTCCGCTTACAAATATTCCATTTCCCACCCTACAGTGGAATTTTCACCTCAATTACCCAAATACTCCGAAAATTTCCATATGTAGACTGTAAAGGAGGCTTAAAACAAAACTCTAAAATGTAAAACAAGCTCTAAAATGTAAAACAAGTTGATTAATAACTCGCGCGCATCATTGACAAGGCACGGAAACAACGTTTCCAAGGCTAAAACAGCTTTTCCTTGTTGTCGTTATCATTTTTATTGTATCGTCAGTCCTATTACATCGCTAAAACGTTCACATAAACCATCCAAACATCTTCCTTACGTTGCCATGTGACCAAAAACCGATTTTTTCTTAGAAATAAATTTCCGCTTGAAAACTTCTTATGTTTATTTTGAAAATTTCTTTTCAAAACCGTTTCACTTTCCTATAAAAATTAAAAATGACAATTTTTTTCAAACAACTTTTTCCAAGAACTCCAACAATGTATTTTGCGGAAACTTAAATGATTCAAGTTACATTTGGGCAAAAAAGGAAGTAAATCATACAAAAACGTGTAAACCGAAATCACACGATCAAAATATATTTTAGCTTAATAAGGAACGGCGATTTATTTATTTCTATACGCGTGACGTAGAACCAGTCCTTTGCTAAATTTTATCCAACATAGAATTCTATTCTTTCCATCTCTAGGACAACTGTTAGTTTAGATAAGAAAAATAAGATTTCATTCAAACAGGCATGCATAAATGACATATAACATTCTAAATATAGAAATCTCATTAACCTAAGTCGTGCGATTTAAACAACACTAACCGTTACAAGCATGAATCACCACAAATACAAGAACCAGATGCTAGAAAAGGAAAACAACACAGACAATGATAAAACAACAACAACGAAACTCCCAAAACAATGGCTATAAACAACGAGATGTCTTGCTCCACAGCTGGAGTTCAAACCAATTTTTATGATCTTTGGTTAATCATATCATGGTAGCAAAACGCTCAATCTCGTGTTACAAACACTGCTGGTATTGTTGGAGGTTTCCAAATCATCGCCTCTTATAAGAGAGTATTTATGATGAAAAAAGAAACCTACCAAAAAACTGCTTCTCATGGAAATCCACCGTATATCGTCTAAAGACAAAAATGGATAGGCAAAAATATGGAAAGTAACTCCATGAGACAACACAAGAACAACAAGATGAATCGAATATGATGCGACACTAAATTATGGTTGTTCCGTCGATCAAGCAAAAGATTAATTTCCGCACCATGAGATAAATCTAGTCATAACTTCTCATTTATCAATCGATGTGCTAAATGGGTCACACGACTGCATGGAAAGTTCGAACATTGATTTCAAAACACAAAAACCAACATTAAGAAAAAGAGATTTGTTGCAGGATCTCCTAAAGATGGTCAAACAAAAGACCATTCAAGTCCGCGTAGAACACAGATGCCTCTAAAATCACATCGAGATTCTCCTCAAAAAAACCATCCAATGATAGCTAAATTTTCATCTCTGAAATGATGATCGCCTTCAGAAAAATCAATCTTAACAAGATATAACAAAGGTGGATGCAGCACAAACAACAACCTATTCTAAGATCTCAATGCAACTGGCCGGTGCAAGTCTAACTGCCTTGGCAAATTTCTTAGCCCTAGAGCCGCGAGACCTTTTTGCTCATCCTAACCAACCAAATGATCTCTCCCTAAGGGTGAGACTTAAATGGTATTATAAAGGTCAAGTAGTGCAAGTAGGTATTGCGGACTAAGAAATTATCGGAGAGAAGAAATTAGATCTTGGAGTACTAGTGAGGGAAGATCTAATGCGCAAACAAGCTCGAAAAAGGAGGAGGCGAGGCGACGACAAAGAAAGAGAAGAAGAATAGAGATATGGTTCAACTAGATGAGGAAGGAAGGACGAAAGAAAGGAGTTAAGAGGGTGGTTTGGATGCAACTTTTACGGTTGAGACCTAGGTCCAAGTTGTACCAAAACTCATCAACAAGTTGACCATCCTGGGTAAAACACTAAACGGTATAATCTCAAATGGATTTTGGGAAAAGCTTGAACCTTGACCTTATTTGTCCGGATTAAAATATTAGTGGTCTCGCGTCATCTTTTAAGATTTGACTCGACCCGAAAACAATTATTCTCATCATGGAGGTACCAAAGTCTGCGGTCAAATTTCGAACCGTCTCCAAAGATTTATAGTATCAACAACGATGTTGCGACTACACAACGAACGGCTTAAAAAAAGGAAATCAGGTTGAAATCCATAATAAAATAAAAATGGATTTCCCCTTTACTAGCCGACATAAAACTAAATGATTTGAAATCAAATACCCCAAAAATAAGGACGAAGGATTTTCCTTAGCCTTTTCAAGGAAAAATTTAAAACTTTTCCAAAAATGGGATCTTTTATAAATTAACAGTTTCATATTTATAAACCCATATTATAAATAATATTCCAGTTTATATTATAAACTGAAAAAACCTTTTTGTGTTCAAAATGTTGGAGCTTTGAAATCTTAAGGATTAGTTGTGAGAATTTCAATAAATTATCCAATGTATATAGGGAGAGGAATACTAAAAATCTTAAGGAATTGATATTTATTATTCTTAAGTTTAGTGGCATATTCCTTGTCATTTCTAATTCCTTCCTACCAATCAGATTATATTTGTTAAATTTACACAATACCATAATAAATTTGAAATACGAATAGATTGAAATATTAAAAACCATGACTTTATAAAACTAGGCCTTTTTAAAACTATTTTTTGAAACTATATTTCAAAACTTCCAAAACACATTTTTATTTTTCCAAATAGTTTTAAAAATAAAATCTCCTTGAATACAGGGCCAAGAACGCAAATGAATATTTCAATAAAGGTAGATTCGGAAATTCAACAAAGTATCAAATGAATATACCTCGTAATTATATTTCCAAAATGGATATGACATACTAATGTGAAATTTTCCCGTTTCGGATCGAGTAATGGTCTTAACCCGAACTACCAACGAAACCAAAAACCACAAATAGCGACTATCTCAGTTGTTGCTAGATTTTATTATTTTATATTTTTCTAGTCTCCAAACTTTTATCGTCGGAATCCGCCATATGTTGTCCTCATGCCCTTCAATACGAAATCGCCAATGTACTGTGGGGTAAGACAGAATTGTCTAGAAACCCGAACTCAACACTCTCCAACTCTTAGTCGCTTAAAGCCCATTTTATATATAATTAGGCCCACGACTAATTCATCGTCGAAATAAATTAAAGTTGAGTAAGAAAGGCAAAGAAAAATAGAAAAAAAAATAAATTACGTTCTCTCACGAGTCCTAATTTAACTAATTCCTCTGATCGTTCAACCTATGCTCTGATATCAAATGTTACACCCGACACTTTTCTGTGCCTAAATTTCGAAACTCGAATACGTCCAAGCATGGAGCATGTAAATCTGGTGTCTGCAAATAAATGAGCATGAGCATAATCAGAGTATGATAAAGAAACTCACAGCGGAAACAAAATAGGATGGACTAGTATTAACTCAAGTAACTTCCTTTTTAAAGTAAGTCACTTTGCCAATAACGAGCATGAGAGAGAACGAGAACCGAAAGCCAAATGACTTACTTTAAAAAGGAAGTAAGTCACTTTACCCCCCTCCACATTACAACCACCCAGGGGGGTTAGAACACAAGATTCTGGTGTACAGGAAATGTACGACACATATTATAATACACAGATGTATACCGTAGGTTCAACCCAAGATGTATGCCTACCAAGGTTAGTGATTCTGGCCTAACCTTGTGAATATTTACGCACGACTCCAACTACCCTTTCCAAGGTGGTATTTCCTAAATATGATACCGAGATAGAACGTTTATGCATATATTCACGAAGCCTTTATACCAAAACATGGCTGGTTATTTAATCAAGGGTGGAACCCAAAATACAGAGTTTCTATATGTGTATATATATATATATGTATATATATATATTTCATTCGCTCATACTTTATTATTTAATGTCTTACTATTAATGATAGATAAGGTGGATTTTCCCTGATCGATTAAGACCCTAGGCAGACCTATTGGTCACTTATTATTCCTCGATGATTTATTCAACGTTAACATAAGCTAGAGGGCACTAGCTACGGGCCCTACTAGTTAAGCCTTCCATCATTCACGCATATACCCTTTCCCTGTGTAAGGTGAGAGATGGTATTTTACCGCTCGAACACTATCTAGATGACCTTTTTGGACAACCTCCTTAGTCGCTTTCTACTTCCCACAGGATAGATAGCCATATTTGACGCTTTAAGTTTCCAGGTTTGGGTAGGCCCTACACACTCATGCCATTTAAGACCCCTAAACTGAAAGACCTACTCCCAGGTGGACTCTTCAACCCCAGCCGCTTAAGACCAAGGAAGCGGACTATATGCGAAGGTTATTAAATTCGTACCCCATTAGCCTTTAATACCTTTCCCTATTGGGATAAAGTGGGCTACGTCATTAAGTCCTTTCCGTTTAGTTTCTCTTCACGAAAATACTATACGCACATGATTCATTATTATCATGGGTTTCTATGGTTAATAATATTTTACATCATTAACCCACTAAGTCCAATTCTAACTTTTAATTATAAGTTCTATATTAATTAATACAAATAAGGAAAGTTAGATCCTACTTACTCTATGATATTTATTTGATTTTTTTCTCTAATTGGACTTAGTATTTAATCAACAACCAATACCCATTTATCCCCTTTTTATTTTGTTTACTTCTGTTCATAGACTAATTGCCATTTATAACCATAATGGTCATATTTTCCTAAGGCACAAAATTCCTAATTTCCTTTTTATTACCATTGATTATAATTAATGCCATTTATGAGCCTAATGGCAATAATTTTCGTAGGGCATTAATTCACAATGGATATCCCTATCTTATCAGTCCCTAATGTATCTATTCGTTGTACCCCAACATACATTACTAATCTTCTTTATTTATTTATTGCATGCTATATATATACATATATTTGTGCAACGGACCTCCCACATTAAGTTGGCCACTTGTGGATGCTGGATTTGCCAGACGGTTCCGGGCAGACTTCTACCATATGTCGAACTTAACTTCATGTCTTAGTACTATTATATTTACGCTTTAGACCCTCCACATTAAGCTAACCACCTGTGGATGCTGGATTTGTTGGTCGGTTCCGGGCAGACTTCTACCATAAGTTGAGCCTAATCTCGTGACTAGATGCGTTTTAAATTAATTTCCTTAATTGGGGTTTACAACATTAATCCTAATACATCTTAGGAATTGTAACCATTCTACTTAATTTCCTTATTAAGTTTACTTTCCCCCAAATCAACATTGCTTACAAAGGTTATTTATTTATTTGTGGTCCTATTTATAGCAACCAATCGCACTAACTGCTACAATGGTCACTACAAATATATTAATTTAATATGGATTACATTTACATGTATAATATATCTTAGGAATGGTAACCATTCTATTTATTTATTTCCGTTCATTTTTCGTATTTCGTCCGTAAATTTTTCATACAGACTCCATTCGCAAAACTCCAAACATGAAAGTTGGCCAGAATTCCAAGACGAACGCATTGGCTAGATTTTCGTGGTCAAATTCCATCATTTGCATAAATTCCTATTTTTGATAATTTAATTAAATAACTAATCTATTGTCAAAATTTCGGGTTGTTACACAAAATCTTTATCATATGTAAATTTTATGTTGTTTCTTCTAGTTCGCACACATTTTATATTCATGTTCATACCTGTATAATGCTCTATTACACCCTACAAGTATATACAACATTAACTTCATTTTCCTAACAAGTAGGTTCAACCTATAGTAAAATAAAGTCCTTGGTTATCTAACTTAGATGAAATAGTAATAGTTCCGTGCATTTGTATACTACAAAATTGATATTTTATAAAATTCAATCTGATTCAAAAGTCTCCCATCTTTCTTTGTCATTGCTTTTGCTAATTCGAATTGAAGTGTGATATCAAATCGGTCTATTTTCGGCGTCATATACATAGTTAGCACATTCGTCATAGTTAGTAGCTCCGTATCAAGGTCAACATCAATATCGTCACAATCATCAATATGGATATCGTCACTATCATCAATATCCATATCGTCAATAAGATACTCTTTAGGCTTGTCGTCCAGGAAATTGTTCGGGAGATAGGGAAAGAAGAAAACGAATTATTATTATAAAAGGAATATCTATCTTTCATCTATCTTTCATAGGTTCACTAAAAACTTGACTGTTGGCGGGTCTCTTTGTATGTGTTGTCCTGAAAGAGAAGGACTTAATGATTATTCATTCGCCGGAACCCAAAGTGAAAATTGTTACAATATTAAGTTTGAGGTTTCCAATTGTCTAAACACTTAGAATTCAATTGCAAAACTTATTCATTCATTAAATCGTCATTTATGGCATTATAAAACATAATCTACTGGTGAAACTTACTAATACTAAGTAGAATTTTCTGAAACGTTCCTATGCTTTCAACCATTGGAAAATGGTTGTGGATTCGATCAATTCAAATGAGATGTTACGGCTATGCTTAGTCCACTCATTCAAAAATAAATTTAAAAGCTTATCTTAACTTTGGTAAAAGTTATCTCGCAACGTTTTCTATCCTGAAGTTTGTATAATTGTTAATGTCAAAAATTGGCACTCTTGACGATCAACTCCAAAGTGCATTATCCACACACAAATCACATAACATTCTCACAAACACAGTCATAAAATGCAAGAATAAAGTAAAAATAGGGAACATACAATGATTTTTATAGTGGTTCGGCTCAATCCAAGTCTACGTCCAATTTATAATCTTTGCTTATATTGTAGATTACAGATTATAGTTGTTTTATTGTAAGAAATTCAGAGAAAGAAGTGATTTATACAACACAAAATCCTTGCATTGATAATGGAGTTCGGCCTCCTTTGGTGGAAATGTCCTTGCGTGGGAAGTCCTAAGAGAGAAGAAATCTCTTTCTCTTTCCAAGTTCTAAAAATGGGTATTTATAGACATGCAACCTCTTCGGGTCGGTATGCCACGTGGCGACCATCCTAGGTCAGGCTCGCTACGTGTCACTCGATTCGAGTGATTAGGAATTGATGGAGAAATCCTCGCCAAGCTTGATACAGCATGAAGGTGACTCGATCTGAGATTATAGGCGGTGGAACTGGTAGTTTGACCATGTAGCTAGCCTGGAGAATAGGTCTTGAACGCTGCTGTGACTTGGGTTCGTGTCGGTGAGACCCAGGTCGGTATGGCAGATCTAGAGTATTCGACCCAAAATCTAGGAATAGAAATCCAGGAAGATAAATCCAATATATGAAGTCCAGAAGTTCTAAGATCACGCTGGATTGTATTATGTAACAATAGAAAGCCAGGAAACCTACAATCTCTCTGGATTGTATTAATAGGAAACCATAAATTTATGGTCGCGTAGGACCAAATTAAAAGAAGGCCATGATCGCTCTGGATCATATTATAAGAAGACTAGAAAACTAGAATGCTAAGGAATCCAACGATGGCTCCTTGACCATATTATAGGAGAAATCGAAGAAATCGCTAGCACCGCTAGGCCTATCTAGTTGCAAATATAATCCATACCTACTAAGTAATCAGACAAACAGATGTGTCAAGTCCTGGCAATGCCATTTAGACTTTTCAAGCATAAACCATGCTTAGAGATCCGTTTGGAGTATAATCCATACTCGAGTGATGATCGAATCACCCTGCCAAGTCCTGGCAAGATATCTCAACCTTTTAAGTATCAACCATACCTGAAAGTTCAAATTGAGCATAATCCATACTCGAGTTTTATTGAGTTTTCTCGTCAAATCTTGATAAGATGATCCGATTTTCCCAGGTATATTCCACACTTAGGAATCCAATTTGAGTACAACCATACTTAAATAGTGATAGAACTATTCTTGCCATATCCTGACAAGATAGTCCATCTTTAGGTATAATACATACCTAAAGTTCCAAGATGAGTTAGTCCATACTCAGGTTGTGATCGAGCGATCTTGCCACATCTTGATAAGATGCTCGAGTTTATCAAATATAATCCATGCTTGAAAATCCATTTTATTAAATCTTAAGTTGTTACATTATTAATCCAATATGTAATAGTTTATCATTGGATGCAGAGCACACCAAGGGACTACATTCTAATCTTATACGTGTGTACATCAACTAAGCCATTCTGTAATGGATGATTTTATTGTCGAACTTGGAGCATGACAGAGGATTATATCCTAATCCCCGTACATGAGTGAGTTGGAAATACAAAAAAACATATCTTATCTAAGAAATGTAAAATCCAATGAGATTTACTCCAGATCAACCGATAACGATTCTGTGGGCGCTTAGCCATGGATCACTCCCTTTCTAGGGAGCAATTGATGGATGTGTCGGTGTTGGCGCTATTGGTCGCATGACATATTCGATCAAATCTCCGTGTCTAATCCGTTCTTCGACCAAATCTCGCAAGTGCCTACACTCATTGGTGGTGTGACCAACCATTTCGTGGAGTGGGAAGAACCTTGCAGATTCATGCTCTTGTTGAGTTAGCTCTCTCCTAGGAGGCATTAGGTAAGAAATGAAATCTCGTGTGTCTAGATAGATCTCTACCAAAGGCATGATGAGTTTAGTATACTTTTCGTATTTGGACTTATTCCTAGTTCCACCATTCTGATTATCGTTTGTCGGGGACTTTCCGTTTCCCTTATTCTTGTTCTTCCCGAACCCGAACGATCCTTCGTTCCTGGTCATGTTGATCTCATGGATGCCCTTCCCGAGATTAACAACTTCTTCATGTAGAAACCTATCTGCTTCATAATAGAAATCATTAAGGTCCCTTGGCGGATCTTGTTGCAAAGAGATTTTGAAGTCCATTTTTTCTAGAATGCCTGATACTTCTTCCATCAGTACCATAAACAGTTCAGATTTATTTATTGACGCTACTGCTACGTTGAATCTTTCTAGGAATGAGCTCAGAGTATCCTCAGACCTTCTCCTGATTGAATTTAAAGTCATGACATTTTGGGTCTTACAATGTGAACCATGAGTTACTCGATAAAGCGGGTGAACAACATGTTCCAATTGTTGATCGATTCAGATTCTACTTGTCGAAACCACGTAGCAGCGATGTCAGTCAGGTAGAGAAGGAAGCACTTAGCCATGATGCGATCTGAGGCTGATAGAACATCCATATGACACATGTAGCGTATTAGATGCACAGTTGGATCCTTCCTACCATCATAAGGCTCCAATGCTGGAAATCTGAAGTCCGGTAGATTACGGGAGTTCCAAATTTCCTGCGTGAATGGGCTATGACCGATGTTGTTCGCATCATTCTGAGTGGAGCCTCTTGGCAATCATCGAATCATGTCAGCAATTCGATCACCATTTCCATGTAATCGTCGCCAGTTGTCCAATCCAGCGCTGATACCCGTAGCATAAAGTCCAAGTGAAGGTGGAATCCTGTCCCGAGATTCCATATTTGGGTCGAAGTTTGCTGCGGGTCTCGATTCGGTAGACCTTAGGCCGGTATAACCGAGCTGACCTGGGTTGATAGTTCCAATTAGAATCTTTGTGCCACTCCCACCTAGAGTAGCGTTAGCCTAAGCTTGTCCATCATTCACAACACTCCTATCTGGAGTTATGTTGGCCTGTGTTTGGCCGACATTTCTATTGTCTTCATCAAAGACAATATAAGTAGTTGCACTAAGACGTTTCTCAATGAGTAGAGGGCAGTTGCCCTCTACTGGGCTCGGGTCTTGTAACGACCCACTTTTTACGCACATTTTAAGCCGACATTTATCAACCCACATCAACTCAAATTGCACCGAAAAGCAGATAGTTAGTAGAAAGAAATTTGAGGGTAAGATAAGAATGAAATATTAGAATAGAAGAAGAAGAACCAACACAACACAGGGTCTTACATCCCAGCAGAGAAAAATATAATATAGAAATAAATCTTTAATGAGAGCTTGAAATGAAAACCTACAATCATCAGAGTACATCAACACATTTGGACAGTTACAATAACCTGTCCTATATACAATTACACAGTAGAATAATAACTATAATATCATAGTCTGAACACTTCCAGCTCGTCTCTTCAGAACATCCGATAACCTGAACCTATAAAACCCGGTCTAACCTGAGCATTTCAAACGCCGGATAACTCTGGTGAACCAGAGTGAGAAAAACACACCAAGTTTGTGGTTATCATCCAACTTAATTTTAAAGTCAAAATCTTTTTGAAAGAAAAAGATAATCGTAGGACCAAATCCACACATAAATACAGACGGTTTTTACCTTACGATAACCTAAAACGTTTTTGAAAATCAATATATTTTCTAATATTATAATAGTCTCTAATTACAAATAAATATCAATCTAGCAGAACGCTTGCATCTCACGTTCTACATACATAGTATACAATCAAAACTGGGGGCGCTTATTGGAGAATTGATTTCCATGGCAAGGTATGGGAAACCACCTTCCCAAAAGTGTATCCCTAGAGAGGAATACACTGAGTTCAACAAGAACACCTTGCAACTCAGGCTAAACCTGACCGACCCCTCATTTCGCTTGAGAGTACCGAATATATTGTCAATTGTGGTTGGATCCAACATAACCATTTCCCGGGAGATACAGAAGTGAAAAGAAGAACAAATATGAATATTCTCTAGATGGTGGCAATACACCCTAATGGGAGCGACCCACATAGCCATGCGACATACCCGATTTTTACCACTTCCCAATTGATGAGGCTTGAGGCTATACTTTACCTTTATAATCAGCACACCACATTCACTTCGAATGCCACATCATCAGATCCATCAAAATCACTAATTGACGTCCATAATAATACTTTACGTGTTACCCAAAAGAAGTTTTCTTCTCCGCTTCCACTCTTGGTACGGTTGAAGAAATCAATCCACGTGACCTTTTTGGAAATACTATGTCAGACATCCATCAATACACGTCACCTAGGAACAGGATGAACCGAAGGCACCCTCTTACTGCATCCTAGGAATCATCCTGAGAATCAGTAGCGAGAAGTCCTTGCAAATCCATAGATTTCCAACCACAACAGAATCACAGTTTATCTCTGCTTGCAAGCCAGAGATTTTAAGTAATCCTTCCGCTTATGAAGATCAACGGTCTTCAATAGCTCCATCTTGAATCAACATCTTTAACGTATTCGTATTTGCTGGACGGAATGGTTTTCGAATATAAATTCGATCTCGGTCTTTCCGTACTAACAATCGTATGGGTCAAATTTGATAGTCGGTTATTTAACTATTAAATAAAACAACCATTCATTCGTATTAAAATGTATTCACTGATTCACTGCTCAGTATCATTTAGCCTCTTTAACGAACCGTCTGTTAATTATATTCTTTAAATTTTCCAATATTTGAAACATCGCTTTTACTTCTTATTATAAAATAAAAATATTCTACATATTCATTTTATTCAACTTATAAAATTTTCGAAAACGGTTTATAATATCATTTTATGGAAATCATAACTTATGTTTCCCTCAACTACTCTCGTTTATAAACTAATACCATCCTTGGATAATCATGGAGTCGTTCAAGTTGGGGTATTTTATTTACCTCTCAGACCTTAACCAACAACATTCATATCTTCAGAATAGATAGAAGTTTATTAACCACGCGTTTTCCTTTGAAAACTCTATTTAAATCTCGACCTTGTTACTTAATTAATTATTAAGTAAACTCTTATTAAAATCTTCCTATTTACGTTAATAATCCTTTACAATATTATATACGAGCTTCGATTTTATTACAAATAGATTCTTTATGAAAATTCCTTAATATTTCTTTATTATTATCTTATAACTTATTTTCAACAACTCAAATTCATTTGTTTAAAACCACATAAACAAAACTTTTATAAATCTTATATTAATATCTTATACAATTATTATTTTGATATCTTTTCGAATTCTTATATTGACATTTATCAAAACAATTCAACTTATCATTTGTAACAAACGTTACAGATTTCATTCAAAGCCATTTTACTTGCATTAATCACACTTTCTTTAAATCATATCCGACAACTTATTTGTTGTCTAAAAATATATAATAATCCTTTATAAAATCTTATATCTAAAAATAGTTCATCTCCTTTGTAACAAATGTTACAAAACACATTTACAAACCCTTAACTTTATTTACCAATTCGATTCCATTTCCAAAACTTTAAATTTCCATTTACAAAATCTTTTGTAAATTAATTATGACAACTTACCATTTGTTTTCATTTCTACATTTCTAACTTCATTTAAAAATCCCATTTGCAATTCGTTATGGCAACTAATATTCGTTGTCATTATCCAAACTTTTAACTTCATTTATACTCCTGCCTTCAGTAACATTCTGAATTTCAGAATATCACATTTTGAACCTCGGAATAAAACTCATTTCGATTAATCGTTCCGAACTTCAGAATATCACATTCCGAACCTTGGAATAAAACTCACTTAGCTATTTCATATCATTTCCCAACTTTTCAATTTATACTTATCCAATTCACTTATCTTAGGAATATATTTTACAACTCTTTCACGTATAAATCAACTCATACTCGTATATACATTTATATTATATTTTGGGAAAATCTTGATTTAACAATCTATTTCAACTATCGGATTTAAATCCAATTATGATTTCATATTTATCATTTCAACCGAAACCCCATTTATAAATCTCAATCCCATTTATAAATCCATGTTCATATTTTCGAATCCAACTTCATATATTCCGTTCCCAAATCAATACTCATTTCCAAATCCACCGATTTGTTAATCTTATTCACGAAATGTCATTTAATCACATTTCGTATATTAAAAACCACAGTTCAAAATGATCATTTATTTACAAAAATATCACTTTTAATATCTTTTATAAATTCTTGTATAATCTATGATTCCATCATTTCATTTTAATATTTTTTGAATCGAATTAATCTTCCTTTATGGTCGTTAAGGCCTTTTCAAAACCATTTCAGCATTTAAATAGCCAACAAGATAATTTATATCGTTTAAACATTTATTTAATAATATCTTACATCTCTATTAGTTATATTTTATATATTTATAAAAAAAATTAATTTAACTTCGACCATTACCTTTTCAATCAAAATCGTATTTCAAATCCATATAAAAATATATTTATATCTTTGAAACCGCTCGAAATCCATTTAATATTGATTTCGAAAAAATCATTTCCTTTAATCGACGGTACTAAAGAGGCAAATGGATACTATAGTACCAAACCGTGAAATATAAACCCATTTCATATTCAATACGAACAATATGATCGTATTGATAAACTTTATCAATATCAGTGAGGAATCCTGTTGGATTCCTCCAACCTGTTATTCCCTGCAAAACAATGGGTTGCCACAATTCAAATTATTCAGTTCAATATGGCCAATCAATATTCGTTTTCCATCTATATAGATGACATGAACAGTTTGATAATAATATTAAATAATAACTGTAATAGTCAATACTGGGATAATAACAGAAATTCAAGCATTCGATTGTTTATTTATAACATTTATATTATTGTAAACGTAACCACTGAGGTAAGTTACCTCAACTAGATTCAATCGTTAGAAATAACGATTGGTTTTCAATTAAATTAAACAAATGTTTAGTTGAACTATTTTAGTCAATATATGAATATAAAATCAACAAACAAAAAAACACCCATTAACAATCATAGCACACAATTATAAAATTCGACTTACATAAAATATAAGTGGGAATAACTGAGTGAGTTTAACTCAATTTTGTTTCATTCCATTGTTAAAATGACTTGTTTTAGTTAAATTAAACAGGCGTTTAATTTAACTGAAAATCTCAGTTGATTCTGAACGCATCCAATTCTATTTCACAATGAAGATCCCATCAAGACGAGTCCAGCGTCTCTTGAATCATCCAATTCTGGTAACATAAGCATGAATCACGTAATTATAAATGATATGGCTTAATTTAAAATTATTATTCCTTAATTATAAAATTATTATGTTAATTGTTTCAGATTAAAAACACAGGTCAACAGTTCCCTTCTACTACTAATTTCATTGTTCATTCTGATCGATACGTCTTCAACCTGCATAAATCCATAGTACAGTTTAATTCCCTAACTTTAATTAGATTAACTAACTTTTATTTAATAATAAGATAAATACTTTAATTACTTCTGTTTATGAATTAACGGCAGCCTTAAACACTTGAGATTAAAAATCAACAGGCTGATGTACTCTTCACTGTGTCCTCCCCCTTTTGCGTTTCACCGTATTGCACCCATCATGCACCACTACTTTGCCACCTTTGCTTCTCCACTTTCCAAGTTACCCTTCGCGACTTTGAAATGCAGCTCCTCCCAAGATTCATCCAGCCACCGTCCATCTACCTCACCTGAACCTCATCAGAGCTCTCCCATCTCTTCTCCTTGACCCTCTGTACTATTGATCGCCATCACACCTTGCGAGGTCACGCCATGCTCTCCAATTCGCCTTCAAACGACGAACCTTCGTGAGCCTATACTGGCCACAATACTGACCAAAAATAGATCTCCACCGGTCAATGGGAAGATCACACGTAGCTGAATAACATTTTAGTTAACAAGTTTCAATATAAACGAATGGATCGAGAGGACTTTGGAGAGGAAGTTTAGAGAAATTTTGGCCATTGTTATTAAGTGGCGGCTGAAAGATCTTTCACTACATTGTAATGTTTGACGTGAAAAAGAGTAGAGTATGGCATCATATGGTGTATATATAAGGAATGATATATTAATATTATATTATTAACTAAACTTTACGACGAAGTATCACGATAAAACTAACACATACAATATCCGATCGAGATGAAATTCCTAATCCTAGCATAGAAATATTTCCCAGACCCGATGAGACAGGTTTCGTTAAATTCCGATGTCGTTTGTAAAAAGTCCTTTATAAATCACAAGTGAAAAATCACACGTTTAAATTTCCCATGATCACAAAATAAATCCAATCAACTTGAAACTTTGAAATTCTACTAGATCTTTTCCTTACGGATCCAATGAAATTTGTTTCATAAAAAACGGAGTTTGTTTGACCAGTCATTTATTCCTTTAAAGTTACCCCTGTGTAAATTGGCCAAAATAATATAAACGATTAAATAAAAAAGGGCTTTTGACGCTGCCACGGTCACATGGTTAATCAGGTTACTACCAAATTTGAAACATAACAATAACTTACTAATACAGATCCAATAAAACTCATTTGGTCGAAATTTGACTTCGTTTGGAAAACGATGATATTTTATAATTTAAATTGTTTGTTGGTTTATAGTTAAATTTCGTACACTCACATATTAACTCCATTTGTCCCCAAAATTTGCAGCATGCTATGTTTTGACATTTCGGATCCAACAAAATTCGTTTCATCGCAAATGGAGGTCGTTTAAAAATTGGCTATTTCTAAGGCTTATAAAATATCGATTAAATATTATAAAAATCCAAAATAATCAAATAAAATAATAATAAATTATTATAATCATAAATACCCAAATAATTATAGCTTCAAATATAAATAATATGCATTATACAACTCAATATCAACATGCTGAGTTGAACGATATCAAAATTATATTAAATCCTTATTAAATTATTAAATAAACGTTATCGTTTATTAACGATTTCCATAGCGACTATTTTAAAATTTGAATTGGACATAGCTAACAGTCTATAACAAAAAATCCGGCTTTTTCTCTTCCATATGAATATTATAATCAATAATATTCAAATGTTTCTTGTTTCACAGAAATCCAACTTACATTGAATCCTGTTTATTCAAAACTCAATATTACGAACTACCGCGACATTACGAGCTTGTTTTAAATTATATATAAATTTAACGTTTAAACTTCGTTTTTAAATGAACGAATTCAATATTAAATCCATTAATATTCCAAGTATAATATTCAAAATAATAAATTAAATTAAATATTTGACTACCAAAAATACGGGACATTACGGGTCTGTCAGACCTCTTGGCCAATCTATGGTTCGGGCCAATCCGAGCTGGGGTAACCCTTCAATTTTAGCGGCTGCTGCAGTATCTGTCCTTGCAGCGGTGCTAGTGCCAGCTCCTACTAGAGAGCTTTGACCTCCGGGACGTTAAGATTCCTAAAATCTTGTAAAGAACGAAGTCATCATTTCCTTTTGTTTATGGAGGAGCTCGTCCTATTTCTCCATCTGCGCCCTCAACTCCATGAGCACATTGTGTATCTCTTCTCTAGTAAGGTAAACAGAGGGATCGCCAAGATAGGAAGCCTTGCGGCTCACCTTGTTTCCTGCGCCTGCATTGCTAGCAGTTTCAGTGCGGGAGAGTATTCCACCCTTCTTTTGCTTTGCCATACTAAAATGAAAATGAGCTATCCAAATCCTTTCAAGCTAGGAAATGAAGATGTTGCATGCCCCTTTCCTGGCGTGCCAAAGTGTTAATGTCAAAATTGGCACTCTTGATGATCAACCCCCAAAGTGCGTTATCCACACACAAATCACATAATATTCTCACAAATACAGTCACAGAATGCTAGAATAAAGTAAAAATAGCGATAACACAACAATTTTTATAGTGGTTCGGTTCAATCCAAGCCTACGTCCACTTTATAATCTTTGTTTATAATGTAGATTACAGATTACAGTTGTTTTGTTGTAAGAAATGAAGAGAAAGAAGTGGTTTATAAAACACAAAATCCTTGCTTTGATAATGGATTTCGACCTCCCTTTGTGGCAGTGTCCTTGCGTGGGAAGTCCAGAGAGAGAAAAAAATCCCTTTCCAAGTTATGAAAATGCGTATTTATAGACAGGTGACCTCTCCGGGTCGTCATGCCATGTGGCGTCCATCCCAGGTCGGGCTCACCACATGTCACTCAATCCTAGTGATTAGGAATTGATGGTGAAATATTCTCCAAGCTTATGTGTCTCGATTCGAGATTATTGGTAGTGGAACAGTTAGTTTGACCACGTAGCAAGCCTAGATAATAGGTCTTGAACGCTGCAGTGACCGGGGTTTGGGTCGGTGCGACCCCGGTCGGTGTGGCTGATCCAGAGAATTCAACCCAAGATGGCCCAAGCCGATCTGGGCAAGGTGAAATGAAGTAGCGAGCCCCCTGGCCTACCCGGATGCTGACCCGCGATTCACCGACCCGAGAGGAAGCATGATGAGTTGGGTCGAGCCGAGCCTCGCCGAGCCAAATTCCCAGATGTCAATCCAACATGTCTTATGCTGATTTGCTACATCCATTTGAAGAATGTAAGTTCTTTTAGGCTTACACTCAAGTCCTGAGTACTCCTTTTGCTAGAGATTCGAGATGTGATGGCCTTGCCAAAAGGCGTGTCCACAGTAATCAATTTAATAGATAACCATTAAAAATTCTTACCCACTAAAGATAAATTTATCTTTATTATAGTGTAGTTCCTTCTAGTGCTATTATAAACATCTTATAGTCAAACTGTGAAATTCTAATCACAAGTTGTTTATCGGTTTATCGTTTATAGTTTTGACGCTTCTTGATTAATAATTATAATCATTATACCTTTCAAAGATTTATTATATCGAAAATAAATCTTAGGTAAAGTTATCTTTTTACCGAATTTCAAAGAGAAATTATTTATCAAAAAATCGTTGAACATTCCATTTCATTTTTACTATTGTATAAATTTATAATTAAACAATTTCATTTGAGTCCAATTTTTACTCAATCTGTGTGGGGAAGTAACAAGATTTCTTGTATTCAAACGTATTAGTCAATACCCATAAGCTGGTCGGGTGCACCCATAAATCAATCAATAATGTCAATGCTCTTAAGTAGATAAGCGTGACTGATCAATCACTATTACATATCATCATAACCTATCAAACTAATGATCAATGAAACTATATTTCGTTTTGAAAATTCTCTTTATATGAAATCTGGTTGAAATTATTTCATCTGCCATATTTCAAAGAGAAATTATTTATATTTTTAAATACGCACTCATATTATTACTCTCAACTCATTATAGGCTATTATTATCCCTATCTCTAATGAGTTACTCGTCTTAGGGTATTGCAAACCCTATCTTTGATGAGTTTTTTACCAGATTAGGCTTAGGTGTTCGCTTAACCTTAGCGCAAATAACAAATGAAATTCACCTAGTATGATCGCTAGATGATAATTATACCTTGGTAATCAATAAACCAAGGCTTTGATACCAAGTGAAACGACTCGCTTTTTTTACTCTCGAAAATTGACACTATACATCCATGGTGTTCACGTGCTGCAAAACTAAGTGCCGAAGAAGCGAGTTGTTTATGGTAAGAAAGAAAGGGGTGAGAAAGTAGAAACATTATAATTTTGCATAGCGGAAAATTTATGTATACATAACATCATAAAAATCATTATAGCGGAAATTTTAATCTTGCATATCAGAGTAACACTAATGTCAGCCTGGACAGTTATAGAATCCATCCTTACAAATACTGTAAGAAACTAACAAAAGGTGGGAATAAATGACTATCTCCAGTTCTTCAACTCCAAGCTCTATCCAATTGATCCAAGCAAAACCTGAGCTATTAGGCTACCCGGAGAGAAATAGAGGCACCCAAAGTTAAAGGGAAAAACAACTCCGGATCAATCATGGAACTGGTGTGAGAAACTTAAGTTCGCCATTTTGGAAATAAAGTGTATCCCATAAGACATCGACCACTCATAAACATGGCATGGGTTTTAACCTTATGATAACCAAAAGATTATACATAGAAATTATCTTTAATGTCTTGCAGGATAAAACCCATTATTTTTTTATAGAAATATGTGAAATTGTTACATTGATTGAATTCTACACCCCTACTCATAAGGCTCTACAATAGAATACGCAGCTCTTAGGGAGATTGGATTTTCATACAATGGAAAGGTAAGGGACTACCTTCTATATAGTGCATTTCTAGAGGCATGCACACAAGGCTACCCATACATTTAGCAATTCTACCCTCCAGTCCAGGTAGGACCGGCCCGGCTACACAGACTTGAAGGTGGTGCAATGTTTCGAATATGACATCACCTCAGTCGTAACAGACCTATACTAACGCCTCATATACACCACATACTCGACATATAATGAACAATCTAGAAAGGTTATGATCATATCCTAATAGGCACAACCCACATAGCCAAACGAAGGGCCCTGCTTCTTCCATGACAGGATGATGAGGCTAAAGGTCATGATTACCTTTCATCAAGCACATCATTCACTTTGAATGCCACGTCCAATAAATGCAACTAATTTCCACTAACATGCAAACTCTGAGCTCGTACGTCTTAGAGAAGGGTGTTAAGCTAAGTGAAGTTCCCTCCTCCGCCACCAAACAGATGTACATTCGTGGAGATCAATATATACATATCAAAAGTGCAACATTAGATACTATTCCATACAAATTATCCTAGGTTTGGATAAACCAAAGGCACTACTCTTCATTAAACCATGTACCTAACTCTAAGTAGCCCTTGCATCGAAAATTTGAATGCAGAATTGTTGTTTATTTAAAATATGGGAAAATTCCTCGAGGGTCAGTGACAGCTACTCTATTCAATCTTCATCATTCTTGTTCATTCATCATTGCTCATCCATCATTCTTGCTTTCAAATCGTTGACTGATTTGAAGTTGTTTTCAGATAGGAAACACCCAAAATCTGATCCAGGTCCCTTCGTATCAATCGTAGTAAAAAAATATTGTTTAAGTAGTATTAGGTGTTCTACATTTCTTAATTCATCACTTCATAAAACATTTTTTAAGGATGCATATCCTTCAAATGTTCTTCGACTGTAATCACGGAATTATTAAACCTTATTCATTAATTCATTTGGATGGTAAGTCGGTTTTTGTTTAATAGATCCAAAGAAATCACACTTATTTTACTTGATATCGATTTTCGTGTTCAAACCCGACTATCCATCGAATAACGGTGTAAATAACTTTTACATTCTTAGTGATAGTAAGGATGCCCTCCGCAGAATTCGATACTAAATACAACAAGATCATCTCTAAGAAATATGATCCATTTATCTTGAGATAACGAATCTTTTATACTTAACTCATTTCCGATATTTCAACCTTACCTATCCCTCGTCCAAGGAAGGGCAAAGTGAGTCGGGGAATTGGTTGCTCCTGAACATCTCCTTAGTTAAACACCCACATTCGCATCTCAGAAATAGAAAAATCGAGTTTACTCGTTGGCTTACTAGAGCCAAGATTAAATCATTTGTTATTAGTTTCAATTCAATTATTAAGATTCTTTTAAATGAGTTAACAAAATTTTAAATGATCTTTAAAACATGTATTTAATCATTTAAAAAATTCATAAGAGATTTGGATATGATTTGTGAAGTTTAAATCCAAATTTCACTACTAAAAGTGTCATTCAAGCTTAATTCATTAAAACAACTTTTATATTGTTAAAATTTATATAATCAATATAAATCACTTTTAAAACATTTTAAAAAAAATATAAGATTTATTTCGTACTTTTAAGAGATTAAAATCCGAATTTTAAACAATCGCATTTACAAGATTTTGAACTACAAAACCACGATGTTTTCCAAATTTTATTTTGATCATATTTCAAAATATCCCCAACGGAATCTTGATTTTATCAATTAATTGGAAAACTATGGTTATAGGATTTGGAATAATATTATTTCGAAGAGTTTGGATTCATATATTTCTTGATACAAAAGATTCACTCTTAAAGGAGTGAAATCACGAATTACCGTTTCTGAACATGCTAAAATTTCTTGAAAATTCATATTCTATCCAAACTTCATTTATACATTTGGAAGTGTTTAGACTTCACTTTTAAAATATTTCAAATCATTTTTGAGTGGTTTAGCAATACGTTTTTCACTATTTCATTCAATGAAAGGAAAGTGATTTCCTTTATGTCTATCAACGTGTATTTACCTTGACTTGTTAAACATTCATACAATCAAACATATAAGCATCCAAATTTGATAAGAATTCATTAACACTATTTAACAATCATATCAATCATTTTACTTATTCATAGTTATGGTCATTTAAAATTTTATTTTCTCACCTTCATTAGTTAATAGAATTACTAAACTCAGTTATAGCTCTGCTACGATCACATGGAAGCTACTCAAACTAACTCCTTCATCTCCCTTAGGCTCGACCTCTATTAGATGGAGCTTCCAAAACTTCTTGCCTTAACTTCAGACTTGATATAGAAGCTTCTAATGATGATATAAGAACTTTGAAAGAGTTTGAGAAGGTTTCAACTTTATTTGATATGACTTTGGAAAAATTTTGTAAGGAAAGAGGATATTTTTCCTAAGGCTTTGGAAACCATTATTTATTATCCTAAGACCTTAAATAAGAGAGAAGAAGAGTATAGTTTTGATGTAAAGAAATGAATGAAAGCGAATGAGAATATATAGGGAACATTTTGGAATAAAATCAGGGATGTAAAATTGTAGAAAACCCCCTCCCCTTTAACCCATCATTTCATAAATACCCCCCTTAATGTGACATCTCAATGTATAATGGTGGTGCGTGCATGTAAGTGTAATGATGGTGTGTAAGAGTAATGAGTGTAGGGTATGGTATTATTATATTAAAGTAAACTCTCTTCGTTTTCTTATGCTTATTTTTTCTAATCTTTTCTTAGCTTCTTTTCTTAGCTTAAGTAATCACTTTATTAACATATTATGGTTATGTTATCATAAAAATATATGTATGTGCATATATGCTACACTTTTGTTCAACATTCAATTTTCAAAACGTTGAGAATCTAAAACTCGTTTATCGGTTACATTTTCCGTTTTCTCTTATACTATTTATCTGGGTAAACAAAATTCAAAAATAACTTCCTTATTAATTTTAAATAATCAAAACATGATTATTTAGTCATCAAAACGTTAATAAATAATATTTATCTATTATTTATGAAATTCGGGATTTCTACCGATAAAGTGATCCTGAGTTTTCCTATATTTTTAGGTCAAGTATATTCCTTTGTATAACTTGTTCACCATTGATATGTTATTACCATGTAACATTTTTAAAATGATTCCTTATCAATTATACTCTTATTTGAATATTTACCACAATTATCAAGTTGCTAAGTTCTCTATTTAAATCCATAATTCAATTATTGAATATAATATCTTATTTATGATGTCATCATTAATTCATTAAATTTCAAGATGTTTAAAATATAACATTTTATTTCATATTTTTATTTAACTATGAAAATAATTATATGTATGCAGATTCATTCGTGATTCTTATGGTTAAAAATTAGTTTTATTGATAAAACGACTTCGGTCAATTTGTAACTATTTCCCTAGGAAAATATTCTCCAAAATAATTTCCTAAAATAAGTTTATTATCATTGTTCTTTACCTTTAACTTTATTTTATTAATCTATATTTAAAACTTTAAATATCCCTAATTAAGACGATCAAATTTCGTGTTGTTTTAGAAGTAGTAGTGGTATAATAGATTAGGAAATCATTCAGAAATGTAAATTCCATTAGATCTGTGTAAAGAACATAAAATACATTCATAGAATCGACATTCCATAAAATATCAATTTTGGAGGATTTTATTTTCTTTTCATCCCTAAATTCTGAAGGTATGTTAAAATTCAAAAATATAGTAAACAATTACTAAAATAGAAAAACTAAGATTTCCACTCAAATTTGGTTCTTAGCTTTGCCTCCTTTTAGATTTAAAATGCCTATCAGAGTCTCCTTTAGATCTCTTATTTTTGGGTATATATAAATAACAATGGTATTTGTGTTTATACATATGTTAGATTCTGAAAGGTTAGAGGAGAATATATTAAGAAAAAAGCAAAACAAATGTTTATAAGATTTCTTACATGAGATCTTAATGGAGTTTTCTAAATATAAGGAAAAAAATACTAATAGAGCTTTCAAAATATTCTCAAAATAAAAGGATAAAAATGAAAAGCCTAGCGTCTAATTTATAGTGGTTGAATAAATACCAAAACCGTTGAAATAGGATAAATCAAAATTGGTTAAAATGGGAATGTATAACACATCAAAATAGACTATACATTCCTTGCTCCAAGTGTTCAATCGCTACAGTTGACCATATTGTCACCGTTTGAAGGGTCAGATCAATTGCTTTCTTCATTTTGGTAACATAATTAAATAATTAATTACATAATCGTCACTTCGTTGACTAATTTTATACTTAATTAGATGTTATCAATCGTTAATTGATGATTTTCAATACTTATAAACCCACAAGTCGAATCACGCAAATTATTTCAATTTTTAATTTCATATTAGAGAATAATTAATTAATTAATTTGCATTTTAATCTTAATCAAATTATTGTAAAGTTGAAATCTTCAAACGCTCATAACTAGTTCGTTGGAGCTTCATTTTCAGCATATTATATATGAAAATTGATCGGAATTTCACCACGAACATAATGTTAAAATTTTCGTGGCCAAATTTCAATTTTTATAAAAGATTTTATACTTACTTCTGTCATGTTTGATTTTGTTTCCCTTAATTTCTTCTTTAAGTAGCTTGATTTTACGGGATGTAATATTTTTCCCCCTTGAAAAGGATTTCGACCTTGAGATTGCTTAAGTGGCGTAATGTGTAATTCATTCATGTTATACAATCAAGTTATCTACACATCCATCAACCAATTGTGCAATGTGGTCAGATAAAACGAGCTCAATCCTAATGTGAGACCGTAATCGTAATGCATTCATATATGCAAAAGACCGTGTACATGCATAAATATTTCTACACAAGTGCCTAATGATAATGAAGAAGTGTCGCAACCATCATCTACCATCCAATTTAGCAACTATGCTAGTGCCAATTTTTAATTTTAGAGAGAAAAGATTGCCTGAGAAAGAATTAGGATGAGAATTCTTTATGTCGTATACCAAATTTTCTCCTTAATGTACTAAAACCAATTCTAATTTTAATTGCAGTCATGTTTTTTATTTTTTTAGTTTTGTAAAAAAAAATTAAAACAACTTTTCTATCATTAAGTATTAAATAAAATATGATTATCTGACCATTAGAAATTATTAATTTAATATTTAAAATGAATTAAATATTCATATATCAAAGCGACAAAATTTTGTTACATTACAGATTACTTACCTATCTTCGACGCTGAAGATAATTAGTTGTTTTTATTCCTATCTGGGTGCTCTGGGAGCTTAAGACTATAGTAAATATATCTGATCGATTGTGACACTTCTCTTTGATATTATAACTGGCCACGTGGCTACTACCGACCACATGTGTGCCTCCATATATGGTCTAGACTTTAGTGATGGCTTGGACATTTGTTTTGTCAGTGGCTAGGATTGAGGTGGCCAGTTTGTCATAGTTTACGTTTTCCTTTATTTCTAGAAACTTTAATAATGTTCCTTCCTCGACGAGTATCTCGGTTTCATCTTTAGGAATCTAGCCCTCTATTATACCATGGCCATTGATTTGATGGAGCTCGCATTATTTGTTGCCTTGAGGTTCCTTATGAAAAGGCACTCGGTCCCATGTGATGAGGTATAATGTGGTGACATTCTTGCTCAAATTTGTGTAACTTACGGGCTTGTATTAAAGGTTGCTTTCATCGTCTTTTGGTATCATCTTAATGACCACTATTTTGATGATCGTTGTTGTTGCAAGGATCACTGTTTGAAAGATCTATGTCTTCCATTCTCATCGTACCATTAGGTCGTTGATAAAGAACAATCAGGGCCACAGTTGGTTTTTTTGGATCTCTCTCCACTTTTGGATCTTGATTATTGCCCTTGAAAACAAGGTTAGGACAGACTATCCACATTTGCGCCCCTAACCTAGATGGATAATTTGTCAAAGCGATTAATGTGTAACATGAGATTTAAGAAGGACCTTATCAAATATTTCCTAATTCACTAGCCATTATGACATGGGTTCTAGAAATGAAGAAACGAGTCAATAAATTTGTTTAACTTTTCTACACGATAGTGTATTAAAGGTAGCTTCTGTAAACTTTCGTTATCAACCTAACGACCACTATTTCGATGATCATTGTTATTGCAAGGATCACTATTTGAAAGATCTATGTATTATGTTCTCATCATACCATTAGGTTGTTGATAAAGATCAACCAAGGATGTAGTTGGTTGCTTTTGGATCTCTCTCCACATTTTAAACTTTATTATCACCCTTGAAAATAGGGTTAGGATAGGCTATCCACATTTGCACCCCCTAGCCTAGATGGATAGTTTGTCAAAGTAATTAACATGCGAACATAAGATTTTTGAAGGACCTTATCTAATGTTTCCTAATTCACTAGACATCATGACGTGTGTTCTTGAAGTGAAGAAACGAGTCATTATTTCTATGCATAATTGGACCCAACAAAAGATGTTGCCCGATGCAAATGCATAAACCAGCAGAAGGTCAGTTGTTAAAGAGTGGATGGAAAAAGCACACACTTTACCAAGCTAGAAAGCTAGTCGGAATGGGTTATGAAATCAAAGATAGTAATGTGGTTGAAGGGGTCAAAACTATAATCATACTTGTCAATAGATGGAAAAATATATTGCTAATGGATATAAATGTTTAGAATTTCATTAAAGAAAGGTCACTGTTCTTGTCGTCAAAGAACGCTTCACTACTGCATTTCAGACTTGAATTTTGATGAGTTCCTAGTGGTGGATATGCAATTTGAAACACCCGACGAAATAGAAAGAAACAAATCAAAAAATTTAACAAATAATAATAAAGTTTTAAAATGTTCTATGATCAAACGTAAGAATTTAACCACAAACTTTCACTATTGCATTTGTGGTGATTTCTTAATCAAATGCAAGAATTTAATCACGAATTACACCATTGCGTTCGTGATTGTTTTTTAAGAAACTTTCATATACAAAATTTTAAGATCAGAGCTCGAATGAAGAAGATATTGACATTTGAAGTTTAAGGACAAAAAATAATTAAAAATGGTTTAAGTAAAAATAAATAAAAATGTAGGACCATCGGTCGACCTCCTGTTCGGGCTAATCACCACCAATGAGAAGTGGTCAGTTGGCGATTAGAATTGAAACTCGGCCTAATGGCCTGAATTTAATAAATATTAACCTAATGGGTAGTATTGATTTGAGTGTCTATAAATACAGGTTGAGCCCCTCACTTTTCTTCTCATATTTTTTGAATATTTCAACATAGTTCTGCCATTTTCCATTTTTCATTATTTTTAAAAATTATAAAAATACTATAATATGAACAAAAAGATACCCCCTCCCACCTCCAAGTATATGCATATATATATATATATACATAGATAATACAAGAATGTAAAATAAAAGACAATAAGAGGAAGAGTGAATCAATTCTAAAAAAAGGTAATCATATATCTAAATTTCCACTTAACTCAAATATTCCTTAACATTTATAAATCAAATGGGTATGCATATTTGTTTTTACACATACTCTTGGATTTTAAAGGAAAAAAGGATTTATTTAAAAGAACAGTTTTGGATTTGGGAGAGCCGAAAAACCAGAAAGGTAACTAAGAAATTATATGATTTATGTATAATATAGAATTCACATAGCTGAATTTTATTTGATTGTTAGGCATATACAAGGTTTGTTGAATTGTAGGATTAAAATGAATACATCTAGTTAAAGTCTTGAATGCATACTTTGTAAGTTATGTATTTGTAATTGAATGACAAATACACCCTAATGTAGAAAATTTAGAATTTAGGCCCTTAAAATTTTAAAGTAAGATGTTCATGAGATTGTGAAGTTTATTCCAAATTTATGTTAGTTGGTAGTATATTCTTCAGTAATCATTTGGACTGCCCTAATTTGACTTGGAATTCATTTTTTTGTTTTAATCTATTTGAAGTTTTGAGGGTACAATTTAGTTGTATCTATTCTATATTAATTTCCATAAATTCTCTAACTTCACAACTATATATAAAATGTGTGTCATTTAGAACAATAACGAATATATTTAAATGATAGAGATGTGTAAAGTACAAACGTTCATCTCGAAGTTTGCATTTCCTGTTTTAATAGAATGAAAATACATAGTTGCTTAACTAAGTAAAAATTTCATTTTAAGGTATTTTATGGAACGTTATAACGGTGATCATTTTTGGGTATGACAACTCCAGCATATTAACATATCGAAACAAATGTTCTTTATAGAATGTACATATCAGTGTATATTTTGAAATTTCTATACATATGAATTTTTATTTATATATACACACATGTATGTATATGTATATTGTACAACAGTTTGTACTAATTAGATATATATACACACACACATAAGGTAAATAATAAAGCTTAATATTAAAAAAATACACTAGTTGGTAAAAACTAGGGCAACTAAATATTGATAATGTAGTAAATTGTAAGGTTAGAGATTCTAATAGAAAAGATGTAGTAATTTCAATATTTATGAGCAAGAAGTGAAATATTAATGGGAAATAAATTCGTAGTTTACAGGGAGTTACATAAACCAAATGGGCATGAGGGGCTTAATTACAGAATTAAACACATGAAAATTATGAAGGAAACAAAATAACATAACAAGTTGAATTTGAAATAAACAAATGGCATCAATGATTTTCTAGTTTTAGTAATGATACCATTTACGAAGAACAACCAAAGTGATATTAAAAAGAAACAAAGAATATAGAAAATAAGTGTATTAGATAGGCATAAGTTCACGACAAATAAATAATTGAATACTGATAAATATATTTAGTAGACAATGTGATTTCCTTGGTGGAAAATATATAAGCTCAATAATACGTTTAGGACGAGCGTAGATTACTGGGACTAACCTGAAATTTAAGTTTAGGATAAATTGCTTGGTTTAGCATGGGTTGAGATGCGAAATCAATAGATTTGCAAAAAAGAAGTATGTCATTCACTTAGATGCTACAAAGTTGTGTATATGTACTATCAATGTACGATTTCTACAACCAGGACCCACTAAGGAAGGGATACAATTCGTATGTTCAGGTATAAGTATGAGAAAATATACCAAGGGTCACCTTGGATATGAAGTAATAAATGGCTTGATACCTTCAGTAATGTCAAGGGTTTACTTTGGAGGGAAATATATTAAATGACCATTGGGTTCGCCTCTTTTCTATATAAGAAGTTTTAAATATCCGAATAAAGTGCCCAGTGGTATGTTTCATTTCTAATAAGATGTATTAAGTAACTGAAGTAAGCATTTTTCTTGACTTACATTAAGTGATCCTAAATGGGATTTTGGATGTGATAGCTTTTAAGCTATGTCAGTGTTATTGATAAACCAATATTTAAATGTAGGATTGGCATATAGACTAAGGATACCAGCAATCCAACTTTGATGTCTTCCAATTGGTGTAGAGTTCTTGTGGGATACACATCTCAAAGTTTAACTATTAGTTTGCCAAATGTAGACTAGCTAACCTCGCCGACCTCCCCTCCTCCCCTCTATCTCCTCTCTCCTCCCGTTCTCCGCGAAACCCCAAGCCCTCCGAGCCAAAACCTGGCGCGGCCCTCCCCCTGGCCTCCGCCTCGACCGCAGTGCCTCCTCTGCCCCTGTAGACCCCAGCGCTGCCTCCCCATTATCCGCTCCGACCCCCGATCCCCCCCTCTCCATGTAAAAATCCGGTTTTTATCATCTTCGGCGAGCGCGATTCAGTCTCCAACTATCCGTGGTTTCCCCGAGCCTCCTCCGAATGTGGTGAGCGTTTAAATTCATTTTTTATTTGTTTAAATAATTAAAGGTGCGATTTTTAATTATAAATACTATATATAAATATGATTTTTTGTATGAAGATGCGATTTTTATTTGTATGGACATCATACAAAGAAGCGATCTTTAATATGAAGAGAACATTATAAGAATTTGATTTGAATTTGAAAAGATTTGATTTTTAATCATATAAAAATAGGATTTTTATATAAGATGTAGCGGTAGGAAGACGTGATTTTTATATAAGTAAAAGTTCGATTTTTAGAATCTATGAATAACGAATAAAAATTAGATTTTTATTTAGATGAATAACACGTAAAGGTTTGATTTTTATAGATGAAAAGTTTTGATTTTTATATGTAAGAGGATACAATTTTAAATATAGAAAAGATCGTATTTTTAAAAGTGAAAAGGTCGTATTTTTAAAGTGAAAAGGCGAGATTTTTAAAAGCGAGAAGATTAGATTTTTTATTTATATATATAGCATAGAAAGATTTGATTTTATTTCATATGAAGTAGCAAGAAAGATTTGATTTTTTGTACATGTATAACATATATAAAAATACGATTTTTATTAGATATGAAGATTAAAAATATAATTCTTGTATAATGTAGATAATAAAAATATAATTTTTACTTAGGTAGAGGATTAAAAATATAGTTTTTATTAAAGCAGAAATGTAAAAGAAATATAATTTTTACATAGAAAGAAGCGTTGTAAATATATGAAGTGAAATAAAAATATGAACTTTATTTTATCGCGAAGTAGAGAGAATATAAAAATGTGATTTTTATATATGTAGCAAATACGGACGACGAAAGTGACAAAATCACAATTTTATATTCTCTCTACTTCACGATAAAATAAAGTTCAGATTTTTATTTCACTTCATATATTTACAACACTTCTTTCTATATAAAAATTATATTTCTTTTATATTTCTACTTTAATAAAAACCATATTTTTAATCCTCTACCTAAGTAAAAATCATATTTTTATTATCTACATTATATAAGAATTATATTTTTAATCTTCATATCTAATAAAAATCGTATTTTTATATATGCTATACATGTACAAAAAATCAAATCTTTCTTGCTACATCATATGAAATAAAATCAAATCTTTCTATGCTATATATAAAAATAAAAATCTAATCTTCTTGCTTTTAAAAATCTCGCCTTTTCACTTTAAAAATATGATCTTTTCACTTTTAAAAATATGATCTTTTCTATATCTAAAAATTGTATCCTCTTACATATAAAAATCAAAACTTTTCATCTATAAAAATAAAACCTTTATGTGTTATTCATCTAAATAAAAATCTATTTTTTATTCGTTATTCATAGATTCTAAAAATCGAACTTTTACATATATAAAAATCACGTCTTCCTACCGCTACATCTTATATAAAAATCTTATTTTTATATAATTAAAAATCAAACCTTTTTCAAATTCAAATCAAATTCTTATAATGTTCTCTTCATATTAAAGATCGCTTCTTTGTATGATGTCCATACAAATAAAAATCGCATCTTCATATAAAAAATCATATTTTTATATAGTATTTATAATTAAAAATCATACCTTTAATTATTTAAACAAATAAAAAATGAATTTAAACGCTCACCACAGTCGGAGGAGGCTCGGGGAAACCACGGACAGTCCGAGACTGAAACGCGCTCGCCGAAGATGATAAAAACCGGATTTTTACATGGAGAGGGGGGATTGGGGGTCGGAGCGGATGATGGGGAGGCGGCGCTGGGGTCTATAGGGGGCGGAGGAGACATTGTGGTCGAGGTGGAGGCCAAGGGGAGGGCTGCGTCAGGTTTTGGCTTGGAGGGCTTGGGGTTTCGCGGAGAATGAGAGGAGAGAGGACATAGAGGGGAGGATGGGAGGTCGGCGAGGCTGAGGCGGAACTGGGGAGGGCGGTGGTGGCAGGCGCGACGTGGAGGGGTGGGCGGTGGCGTGTGTTTCCCCTTTTTTTTCTTTTGACTGTGAACGATGAAAGAGAGAGGGGGGTAAGGGCTTAAATATAAAAATATATTTATTTAATTTATTTTTCTAAAAAGTTGACTTTTTATACGAACTCGAAATCAAGTCCACCGACTGTTGCGCCTAGCTAATTACCCCTATTCCGAATGCAATGGGATATGTATCGCAGGCCAATTCGACTGTTATGATCAGTTTCCGTTGAATTTAAAATATAAATCTTTATATATTCAATTTGAACGTACATTTCAAATTACAGGGGTCACATACGGACTCTAAAAATTCCAGAAAAATTATTTCTATCTTTGTATTGACGATACGGTCCTAACAAAACTAATTTCATCAAATTCTGAGACCGTTTGAAAAATGGCCAATTTCTGGTCGACCCAAATTGACTGAAATTGTTAAAACCTGTTTAACTTCGCCACGCTCACATATTGATTCAGAAAATTATGAATTTTGAAACCAAGCAATAATTTGACATCACGGATCCAACAAAAGTGGTTTCGTCGAAAACCGAGGTCATTTGCAAAATTTCCATTTTCAAAGGCCTTTATATATATTAAAATATATATAAATTCCGCAACGACTTTTCTGAATTTTAAACTGGACATATCTTTCAACATCTAAAGTGAAATCTCAGTTTCTTAACTTCTTTAGAGAGATATCGTCAAACAGATTCAGATATTACTTGTTTCGTTCAATTCCGACTTAAAACGAATCATGTATATTCATTTGAAATTCGAAATTGAATTTTCAAACTGTAGGGCCATTTCAGGCTCGTTATATAATTAAAATAAATTTATTCGTTTTAACTTCGTCGAAAATAAATTTTCCATCATTATTATTTAAAATAATTCATTTTAAATAAGCAAAATTCATTAAAATCGCCAAAATAAAAAATTTAAACTAGCTCAGAATTTCCGGGTTGTTACATAACCCTTAGATAACTCATTGAGATGTGTTAGCAATACAAATAGTTTAATTGCAAAACCATATGTAGGGGTCATCGACCTTTGTAAGTTAGTCTGATGGACTGGAAATTACGTTAAAGGGTTCCTACTTCAAGGTTAAGGCATTAAATAACTGTTGGGTTTGCCTTATCCTTATGTAAGATATATTAAGTTGTTGGGGTTTCCTTTTTGGTTAGTACAATGGTTATATGTAAATATACACACTCTTTCATACATGTATTTATACCTCAAAGATTGTTGGATATATCGTACATGTATATAGAATTAAATAGATAAGCCATTAATAGTAGACTTAACACCTAAATGGAAATCAGTCGGCATAAATTAGTGCTATAGATAAAGAACGTGGGTTGTTACATTTGATATCAAAGCTTAGGTTCATCAATCATAAGAATTAGGATGTGCTAAAAGAACATATTTATATTTTTATGCATATGTATATATATTACATGCCAATCAATATGAATTCCGATTATGGAAGTAATTGTGATCGTATTCTAAAAAGATAGATGAGGAAACTATAATTTGGAACAATAAGTAGAGTTAAATTTTCCTTTTTCTACCTCCATTACCACATGAGATGGACGTTATACTTTAAAGCATTAGCAAAAAAGAGCCTGAGCATGAGATATAGAAGGGTCCCTGAACTTAAATGATACTTGACTCCATAATTGGGCCTGGACTATCGAACAATTGTAGATTTTGATGGGTTGCCAATTCAAGGTGTATATTTTATCCAAATAAATGAGAAGTAAGAACTTGTATGTTGGTAGCGTTTGTATGTAAGATGTGGAAAAGAATTAAGCAAGCTTCTACAACAAGGTGTACATTAACCACCATAAGATAATAACCAAATTTCTGCTATTTCTTAATGAAGACAAGTTAAGAATCAATAGAAAAGAAAGAAAGCTTAAGGAATAAGATAAATCAAAGTCCTTTTCTACGTCTGGCACCGTGTGAAATAATTCAACAAAAAGATTTTGAAATTTTCTTAAAATGTTTAAATGGTTAAAAGGGGATTTATTCAAAATAGAAGGGCCTTACCATTTAAAAGTTGTTATTTCGAAAAAGCCAAAAAATGGAAGTTTTGAAGGGGTACTTTGAGATTCCTAGTGAAGTTTAAAACTGATTGGGTTGAAAATTTTCAATTTAAGGAGTTTTTGTAAAGGGATTTTTGTTGCTTTTGAAATGAATGGAAAAAAGAGCGTATGTTTAGCTTGATGATTTTTTCTATTTATATATATTTAAAAGTTACCTCTTTTAATTCTTTTTAAGAGGTGACAAATAGGAATATATGATAATGAAGATAAGCAAGACATTATCGTATATGGAAAATACAAAGAAGAAAAGTTGAAACAGATTTATGCACATCTACTTTCATGTTATAGAGGAAAAGAGTAGGGGCTAAAATAATAGGAAAATACACTGCAATGAGTCAATAGGGGAACAATAAAAGACGGAAAGAGCTATGTAGGGAGAAGTTATTTAAGGGCAACTTAAGTAAGATAAATATTAATAGTGACAATATTAATAAACCTAAATTAGAAAGAAAAAAAATTAAGGAATTTACATTAAAATATGTTTAGTAATCTAATTAGAAATAATATCGAAGAAAAACAATATGGATATGATAAGAAAAATTAATATATGTAGTAACTACGTATATCTTTCAAAAAGTTGCACGCGTATGCTATTAAAATCTCCAACAAGGTTGAAAGTGAAAATAGTACGAGTTGTAGGAAAACAATAGAATGAAAGTTATCCTTATTTATTCCAATTTTTTATGTTCAAAATTATAGAAGATGTTCTGAGTAATGTTTTGAAAGTGAGTTTTTGAACGTAAGTAAATGTATTTGTAACACCCCGTATTTTCTGTTAACATTAAAGTAACGAATTAAACAGTACTTTATTTCAAATGTGAGAATTATGGAAAACGGGTTACGCCATTACGTTCGTCTCGGAATTCTGCTTGAGATAGAGTCCGAGTTTGCGTGAATCGGACTCCGTATGAAGAAGTTATGGCCTTCAGAAGTTCTAGTAGTTTAAATAAACAGTTCAGATTAAAGTTCAGAAATTCGAAATTCAAAGTTCAGAACAGAAGCTGACTGGGCGGTAAATTTCCCGCCCAAGGCCAGGTCGACCTCCCCCCATACAGGTCAACCTGAGGGTCGACTTACCCCCCCCCCCCCCCAGCAGATCTGAAAACTGATGTGTTCTGACTCCCTGCTGAGTCATTAGGGCTGATTTGGCTATTCTATCTTGTCTAAATGGTCTTGGTTATTCCTAGGTTAATCTGACGGCTCTTATTAAATCAAACTTCTATATAAGCAACCTAAATCTAAACCCTAAGCCACACAAAAACAATTCTATAGCCATCATGCCGTCAATGGGGAACCTAGAGTAGCCATCATCTCTTTCAATTCAAAGACAAGATAGAAGCTACATCAAAATTAAATCAAATCTAATTCAACTAAGAGAATTCAATGATCTACATCAAAGGCGAGCAATTCAGTTTCAGAATACAGATCCCAGAACTCAAGAATTCCTTTTTGTTTGTAAGTGTAGTTACCTTTCAGATGTGAATAAATTAAAGACATGGTTTGTAATGAAATGTAAAATAGAATTGTACCAAGTTGTATGTGATGCTGATTCATGCCTATTCATGTTTATTCTATCATGTATGCCTATGATCTATTGTGGTTTAGCGAACCTATCATGCTATGTAGAAATTGGTGAATGAACCTATGATGTTTAGGAAATTTGGGAATGAGAAATCATCATGTTATATGCAAGTTCGTTGATATTATCATGTTATGATATATGCAATTTTATCGATGCTGTCATGTTATGAATACATGCAAGTTTATAGGCTAAAACATGATTATATAAACCTATATGTTTAGATCTACACTTTATATGTTAGATCCATATGCCTTTATGTTAGATCTATGTTAGCATGATTCAACCCCTATGCAAGTTCACCACTACATGTCAAATTAAGATTGGATAGTTCTATGTAAAACTATTATTTTATGATTCATGTTACATAGGCCTAGTTTGCAAGTTCATAATTAAAAGTATATTATGTCAAGTTCATGTGACACATGTGTAGTTAGATCCATGTTATGTATGATGTTAGAATGTTGCAACTTCCTCTTTTTCCCCTTTTTGTTTTATAAGTTAGACTAAAATATCGAGCCTAACATTCTATGCAATTTTGCGAACGTACAACGGGGGTAACGTTGGGGAAAACATGAAACTACATGTAATTGACATATTTGGCTCATAACCATGTAGATGGTATGGCATTGAAATAGTATAATTTACATACCAAAAATTATGAACTTGTTTTAGAGGGAAAGTGGGCCATGACAATAAATTGTTGACAAATTTACATACAAACATAAAAAGGACAAATATGTAAATTTAGAAAAGACGAATATGCCTAACCCGAGGTTAGACTGAGTTGTGGTGTAAAACTTCCCGGAACCGACCGGCACATCCAGTGACCACAACAATACCTGTCTAATGTGGGTGGTAAGTGCATTGAGCCCAAAAAGGATCGGAGGTTAGGCTGAGTTGTGGTGTAAAATTGCCCGGAACCTACCGGCACATCCAGTGACCACAACAACACCTGTCTAATGTGAGTGGTTGGTGCTTTAATAAAGCTAAGTCAAGATTGGTAGGGTTAAGTCAATTAAGGAAACACTTAACCAATTCAACATGTTAACTAAACTGATGGGTGGGGTTAGGTTAACTTGGACACTTAACCAATTTAACATGTTGATTAGGAAACCCTAGTAACGGGGACCCATTTCAGAAGTAACCCACATAGATGTATCATGGTACCCTGAACTAGGCAGGGTGGGACACGATTACTGGGCTGAATTGTAAGCGGTCAAAACGTCGGCGGGTGGTGCGTCAGTGTAGGTTCCGACGGAGTACGGGCATGCACGTACTCCGGAGTGGAAAAATCAGGCACTGGGCATCAATAGTTATACACTGTGCATCTTGATTCGTGTCGGGTTGCCACCATAGGATTTAATACACCCCACGGTGGGACCAGCACAGGTATCTACAGTCAAGCGGGGGTCGAATGACACACGTGATAAATGCATGCGAGTAGGAGCCGATCGATATAAGGGGATCATTTCACCATGGACACGTGGTGCTAGTTGAACAAGTATAAGTAGGTGCAGAGAAATAGACATGGGTGCGATGTATATTCGGTTTTATCCTGCCTTGTCTAGTTTTATGTTAGTTTGTTATTCTGGTACTGTCCTATTTTCAGTTTATTCCTATCATGACCTTTTCCTTATTCACACACTGAAAAGTCACTAGACTTACTCAGACTTATGTCTGACCTGTTTTTCTTTCGTATTCTTTTCTTCCGTTCCCCCCCCCCCACCCTTAGGTAGACAGGGAAGGAATAGCTCAGCTTAATTTGGACCGTTCACCTTTCCAAGCTTGAAGACTCTGTGATGTACGGCTTGGAACCTCTTATCTTTGGCTATGGCTTTGGACACTCTACACTTGGGGATTTATGCAGTTTTATTTATGTTTTATGCTTCTTTATTTAATAATCAAGGCAGATATTTTGATGTAATGATTTGGAAGTTGTTTTGAGACGGTTTGCTGTAATGCTTTTGTTATGAACCACGTATGAAATGAATTCAGTTTTTATCCGCTGCTTATTTGTGTCTGTCTTGTAAATTATCTGTGTCTTTTACCTATAATACTCCACCAAAATTAAGGCATTCCCTTTGTGAGTGACCTTAATGGAGGTGGGGTGTTTCACTTGGTATCAGGGCAAAGGTTTACCAGATCAGATAAAAGTTTTTGAAAACTTTTTTTCAAAAAGAAGTATAAAGAAGCATTTTTCAAGAAAAAGTGTTATTTTATTTTAAAAAGGCATAATCTCCCAAAGCCATATGCACTATCTTTCTATCCCTTATTTTGATTCTTTCCTTTTTCGTTTCAGCATGTCTGGGAATCTTAACCTTCCAGAGGGTGTACCTATACCTGGCTGGTTCAGGAGGTACCTAGAGGCTAGGGCCAATGACGCAGTCCCAACAGACATTCCTCCTCCCCCAACTGCAGCGGTTCCTCCTCCTCCTCGTGCAAATGCTTTCTCAAAGATATGTAGAGATTTTAGAGCCATGGGTGGAAAGAATTTTAATGGAACTGAAACATTCGTGGAAGCAAGGAACTGGTTCAAGGAAACTGGGGATTTGTTCGTTATCTTAGAAGTGGATGATAGGCAGAAGATCCAGTTGGCAGTGTGGTTGCTTAAAGACGAAGATTCTTATTGGTGGGAGGTTACCAATGCTGAGAGGCCAGTGGAAACTTAGGAGGATTTCAGAATGAGGTTTGAGATGAAATTTCTCTCACAAGCTGAACGAAGCCAATAGGTGGAAAAGTTCTTATCTCATAAGCAAGGAAGTATGACGGTCAAGGAATACGTCAATCAATTCAATCAGCTGGCTAGATTCAGACTGGATTTAGTGAACACTTCTCATAAGAAGGCTCTCCGTTTTGTTAAGGGATTAAATGAGCCACTACACAGCCTAGCTATGACCCATGTACCTATGGGTGCGACTTATGAGAGATTGGTGGACATGGCACTGTTACACGAGGAAGACAAGGGCAACAAAGAGGCAAAGGTGGAAGTGTCTCAAGAAAAGAAGGTGGAGGGATCACAGAACAAGAAGGCAGATCCAAAGAAAGGCGGGAAGAACAAAAAACCCCGTGAAAAGAGAAAGTGTAATTTTTGTGGCATTCCTGGACATCTGGTCAAAGACTGCAGAAAGAAGAAAAGGAAGATGGGTGGTTGTTTTCATTGCGGTGAGACAGGACACATGGCTAAAGACTGCCCAAGGAACCAAGGCAGGGGCAAAGGACTGGATCCACTTCTAGAGGGTAGGTTCACGCTCTTATAGCACCTCTGCAAGAACAAGGTAGAAATATTTCTATTGAGAGTTTAGTTTATCTTTTTGATCATCCTGTTCGTACACTCTTTGATTCTGGCGCATCGCACTCTTTTATATCTACTGCTTTAGTTGAATCTCTGCACCTAGACACCAGTATAGTAGAGGATCCCTTAGTTGTTTCAAATCCAATTGGGGGCTCATCTTATTTGTCAATGGTTTGTTTGGATTTGAAAATTTCTATGATAAGCGTTGTGTTTTAGATGTAATGCCTATGTTTTGGGCTTCACGGTCTATGGGTTGATTCTAGGCATGGACTGGCTATCCAGTAATGGAACCATCCTCGATTGTGAAACGAGAGTGGTTATACTCATGACTCGCCTCGGTAACACTCTCGAAATCTCTTGTAATCCCATGAACTCTGTTATGCTTAGTTATCTAGAATCTTTTGATGCATCTATTGAGAACTTGCAGTCTGTTAGAGTAGTCCGTGAATACTAGGATGTGTTTGAAGAGGTGAAGGGCTTACCTCCAAAGCAGGAGATAGACTTCCGCATATACCTCATTGACAATGCAAAACCCATCGCGTTACCCGTTAGGCACATGGCTCCAAGGGAGAGGAAATAGCTCAGCAAGCAAGTTAAAGAGCTTTTAGAAAAAGGGTTTATAAGGCGGAGTATTTCTGAATGGGGTGCTCCAGTAGTATTCGCAACGAAAGCGGATGGTTCGCTTCGCCTGTGCGTTGATTATAGGGAGCTAAACAAGCTGACCAAGAAAAATAGGCACCCACTCCCAAGAATAGACGACTTGTTCGATCAACTTGTAGGTGCATCGGTTTTCTCCCAACTAGATTTTGCTACCGGGTTTCATCAGCTAAGAGTGGTTGAAGACAGCATTGATAAGACTGCGTTCAGAACTCCGGACGGTTTCTTCGAGTGGCTTCTCATGCCTTTTGGCTTGACGAACGCACCTGCTTACTTCGTTGATTTGATGAGTAGGTGTTCAGGGAGTTCCTCAATAAGTTTGTGGTGGTCTTCGTAGACGACGTTTTGATCATCTCGAAGAATGAGGAAGAGCATGCTCAGCATTTAAAGGAAGTCATGGACACTCTTCGCGCACATCAGTTGAAAGCCAAATTCTCCAAATGCCATTTCTGGAGAGAAGAAGTAAGATTTCTTGAACATGTCGTGTCCAAAGAAGGGTTAGCTGTGGACCCCGCAAAAGTAGTTGCGGTGCAAGATTGGAAGGTTCCGCGGAATGCAACCGAAGTCCAAAACTTTCTCGGGCTAGCAGGCTTTTACCGAAAGTTCATCAAAGATTTTGCGAAAATATCAGCTTCACTTAAAAGGTTTACGAAGAAGAACTTAACTTTCACTTGGGATTTAGATTGCGATGTTGCTTTCCAACGCTTGAAAAGGGCTCTGACAACAGCCCCAGTTCTGACATTGCCTGATGGAAGCAAGATGTTTACCGTATACACGGATGCATGCGGTACGGGACTAGGCGCTATCCTAATGCAAGAAGGGAAGGTAGTAGCTTATGGTGGAAGGCAGTTGAGAGTACATGAAGAAAACTACCCAACCCACGATCTAGAGTTGGCTACCATCGTTTTTGCGCTTAAGTCTTGGCGCCATTATCTCCTAGGTGAGAAGTTTGAATTGTTTACTGACCATAAATCATTGAAGTACCTTTTCTCGCGGAAAGAACTCAACTTAAGGTAGCAAAGATGGATGGAGTTTCTTGCCTCATATGATTTTAGATTTCCTATACTCCTGGCAAGGGCAATGTAGTAGCAGACGCCTTGAGTAGAAAGAAGCTGACCTTAAGCCCTCTCTTTGTAGAAAGGAAAAGCTTGGAGTACATAGCCAACTTTGACTTTAAACCCTCTGTCGATCATGTGACTGGTTTGTTAGCATTGCTAGAAGTGCGGCCTATGCTTTTGGACTCAATAGGGACCGCACAACATGAAGACCCTCAGCTAGTTGATGTGATAGATAAGCTGATTAGGGGTGAGACTTCGAGTCACCTCAATAGATACTCCATCGATGACAAGGGATGGTTGAGGCAGGATGGAAGACTATGCGTCCCACAAGCAAGGGATTTGGTGAAGAAGGTTCTTGAAGAAGCACACCATTCCAAGTTGACAATACACCCCGGTGGAGACAAGATGTACAAAGATATCAAAAGGGTTTTCTTTTGGAATGGCATGAAGAGGGATGTAGCTGAATTCGTCTCCAAGTGCATGATATGTCAGCAAGTCAAGGCGGAGCAGAAGAAGCCTGGTGATTTGCTTCTTCCTCTAGAGGTCCCACAGTGGAAATGGGATAGCATTTCGATGGACTTTATTGATGGGTTGCCTAGGTCAAAAAGGGGCAATACCAGTATTTGGGTAATAGTGGACAGGCTCACAAAAAGCGCTCACTTCATACCCTTTAAGAGTAGAAGGACTGCCTCTTCTCTAGCATCCATTTACCTTAAAGAGATAGTTCGAATCCATGGGATACCCTCCAACATAGTGAGTGATCGAGACCCTATCTTTACGAGTGAGTTTTGGAGGAGTCTGCAAGAAGCTGTAGGCACACAGTTATGCTTAAGCACAGCCTATCACCCCCAAACCGATGGTCATACGGAAAGGGTGAACAAAGTATTAGAAGACCTCTTGAGACTGTGCATTCTTGACTTTGGAGGTACATGGAAAGATCATCTTCCTTTGGTGGAATCCGCTTACAACAATAGCTACCAAGCCACCATAGGCATGGCGCCCTTCAAAGCTTTATATGGAAGACCATGCCGATCACCAACTTGTTGGTAGGAGTCTACAGATAAGCTCATACTTGGACCGGACATGATTAGAGAAACTTCAGAGAAAGTGGACTTGATACGAAGAAGGATGAAGACTTCCCAAGATAGACAGAAGTCCTACGCAGACAAAAGAATGACCGACCTTGAGTTTGAAGTTGGAGACAAGGTGTTCCTTAAGGTATCTCCTTTGAGGAACGTTGTTCGCTTTGGATCAGCAGGGAAGTTAGCACCAAGATTTGTAGGGCCGTTTCCTATCATCGAGAAGATTGGGAAGATGGCTTATAGAGTAGAGCTGCCCGAAAGATTTGCTGGAGTTCATAATGTCTTTCATGTTTCTCACCTACGGAAGTGCTTACATGAGTCTGCGGAAGTGGTGGAACCAAGCATACAAGAGGAAGTAGAAGTAGAACGAGAAGCGACTGTGAGAAGAGTTCCAACTCATATCTTGGGAACAAAAGTCAAAAAGCTACGCAACCGTGAAGTCAAGCTTGTTAAAGTTCAATGGAGCGACGCCGAGGAAGACACGACTTGGAAAACTGAGGACAGAATACGCGCAGCCTACCCTTTTCTTTTTTAGGGTACATCCTTGATCTCTTTTTCCATAAGTTTATGCTTGTATCTACCTTTTTAGTATATCTCCTCGATCCTATTCTTTATCCTTAGGTAGAAACCAATGGATGTAAACATGTATTTGAAACATGTTATGATTGATGGTTGCAAGTGGTTGCTAGTGGTTGCTCGTGGATGCATATACACACATTAGGTGTTAGATCAGCTCAGTCACTTCCATATTGCATATACATATGTGTATTTGTATATGATTGAAACTTGATGTTTTATCATATGGACGTTGCATTTGTATGAATGATTGTGCACTCATGTAGAGTTATGAATAGGAACAATTGCATACATCATGGACTCATGACACTGACATAATTTGCATTAAGGAGGTCAACTGAATCAGTAGACTGCCTGATTTTGCATTAGATAAGGACATGGACACACACCATGCATATGATCATGAAGCATTAGAAGTCTTTTAAGGACAATGGATGCATGTGTTTGATGGTTGAGTAGATGGACGATTGGATGGTAGGATATACGTTCTTCTCGACTTGAAGATTTCGGAGACGAAATCCTTAAAGGAGGGGAGAATGTAACACCCCATATTTTCTGTTAACATTAAAGTAACGAATTAAACAATACTTAATTTCAAATATGAGAATTAAGGAAAACGGGCTAAGCCATTGCGTTCGTCTCGGAATTCTGCTTGAGATAGAGTCCGAGTTTGCGTGAATCGGACTCCGTATGAAGGAGTTATGGCCTTCAGAAGTTTCAGTAGTTTAAATAAAGAGTTCAGATTAAAGTTCAAAAATTCGAAATTCAAAGTTCAGAAGCAGAAGCTGGCTAGGCGGGAAATTTCCCACCCAAGGCCAGGTCGACCAGGGGGTCGACCTCCCCCCATACAGGTCGACCTGGGGGTCGACCTACCCCCCCCCCCCCCCTGGGCAGATCTGAAAACTGATGTATTCTGACTCCCTGTTGAGTCATTAGTGTTGATTTGGCTATTCTATCTTGTCTGAATGGTCCTGGTTATTCCCAGGTTAATCTGACGGCTCTTATTAAATCAAACTTCTATATAAGCAACCTAAATCTAAACCCTAAGCCACACAAAAACATTCCTAGAGCCGTCATGCCGTCAATGGGGAACCTAGAGTAGCCGTCATCTCTTTCAATTCAAAGACAAGATAGAAGCTACATCAAAATTAAATCAAATCTAATTCAACTAAGAGAATTCAACGATCTACATCAAAGGCGAGCAATTCAGTTTCAGAATACAGATCCCAGAACTCAAGAATTCCTTTTTGTTTGTAAGTGTAGTTACCTTTCAGATGTGAATAAATTAAAGACATGGTTTGTAATGAAATGTAAAATAGAATTGTACCAAGTTGTATGTGAGGCTGATTCATGCCTATTCATGTTTATTCTATCATGTATGCCTATGATCTATTGTGGTTTAGTGAACCTATCATGCCATGTAGAAATTGGTGAATGAACCTATGATGTTTAGGAAATTTGGGAATGAGAAATCATCATGTTATATGCAAGTTCGTTGATATTATCATGTTATGATATATGTAATTTTAGCGATGCTGTCATGTTATGAATACATGCAAGTTTATAGGCTAAAACATGATTATATAAACCTATATGTTTAGATCTACACTTTATATCTTAGATCCATATGCCTTTATGTTAGATCTATGTTAGCATGATTCAACCCCTATGCAAGTTCACCACTACATGTCAAATTAAGATTGGATAGTTCTATGTAAAACTATTATTTTATGATTCATGTTACATAGGCCTAGTTTGCAAGTTCATAATTAAAAGTATATTATGCCAAGCTCATGTGACACATGTGTAGTTAGATCCATGTTTTGTATGATATTGGAATGTTGCAAGTTACTCTTTTTCCCCTTTTTGTTTTATAAGTTAGGCTAAAATATCGAGCCTAACATTCTATGCAATTTTGTGAACGTACAACGGGGGTAACGTTGGGGAAAACATGAAACTACATGTAATTGACATATTTGGCTCATAACCATGTAGATGGTATGGTATTGAAATGGTATAATTTACATACCAAAAATTATGAACTTGATTTAGAGGGAAAGTGGGCCATGACAATAAATTGTTGACAAATTTACATACAAACATAAAAAGGAAAAATATGTAAATTTAGAAAAAACGATTATGCCTAACCCGAGGTTAGACTGAGTTGTGGTGTAAAACTGCCCGGAACCGACCGGCACATCCAGTGACCACAACAATACCTATCTAATGTGGGTGGTTAGTGCATTGAGCCCAAAAAGGACCCGAGGTTAGACTGAGTTGTGGTGTAAAACTGCCCGGAACCGACCGGCACATCCAGTGACCACAACAACACCTGTCTAATGTGAGTGTTTGGTGCTTTAATAAAGCTAAGTTAAGATTGGTAGGGTTAAGTCAATTAAGGAAACACTTAACCAATTCAACATGTTAACTAAACTGATGGGTGGGGTTAGGTTAACTTGGACACTTAACCAATTTAACATGTTGATTAGGAAACCCTAGTAATGGGGACCCATTTCAGCAGTAACCTACATAGATGTATCATGGTACCCTGAATTAGGCAGGGTGGGGCACGATTACTGGGCTGAATTGTAAGCGGTCAAAACGTCGGCGGGTGGTGCGTCAGTGTAGTTCCGAATGAGTATGGGCGTGCACGTACTCCGGAGTGGAAAAAGCAGGCACTGGGCATCAGTAGTTATACACTGTGCATCTTGATTCGTGTCGGGTTGCCACCATAGGATTCGATACACCCTATGGTGGGACCAACACGGGTATCTACAGTCAAGCGGGGGACGAATGACACACGTGATAAATGCATGCGAGTAGGAGCCGATTGATATAAGAGGATCATTTCACCATGAACATGTAGTGCTAGTTGGACAAGTATAAGTAGGTGCAGAGAAATAGACATGGGTGCGATGTATATTCGGTTTTATCCTGCCTTGTCTAGTTTTATGTTAGTTTGTTATTCTTTACTGTCCTATTTTTCATTTTATTCCTATCATGACCTTTTCCTTATTCACACACTGAAAAGTGATTGGACTTACTCAGACTTATGTCTGACCCATTTTTCTTTCGTCTTCTTTTCTTCCATCCCCCCCCTCAGGTAGCCAGGGAAGGAATAGCTCAGCTTAATTTGGACCGTTCATCTTTCCAAGCTTGAAGACTCTGTGATGTATGGCTTGGAACCTCTTATCTTTGGCTATGGATTTGGACACTCTACACTTGGGGATTTATGCAGTTTTATTTATGTTTTATGCTTCTTTATTTAATAATCAAGACAGATATTTTGATGTAATGATTTGGAAGTTATTTTGAGACAGTTTGTTGTAATGCTTTTGTTATGAACCACGTATGAAATGAATTCAGTTTTTATCCGCTGCTTATTTGTGTCTGTCTTGTAAATTATCTGTGTCTTTTACCTATAATACTCCACCAAAATTAAGGCATACCCTTTGTGAGTGACCTTAACGGAGGTGGGTGTTTCAATATTGAGTTAAAGGTCCTACTTTAAAGAAGTAAGTCTATATTGTAGAAAGTTCTTAGAAAGGGAAAGTTGGATTGAATGAGAAATTTTCGTGGCACAATTTGGAAACAAAGAAATTTTTGAATTTAATAAAAAAAGTTTCTAAGCTTATATTTTCAAAGATAACAGATTTAGATTGAGTACCTCATGATTGCAAAGTTTTAATTTCATAAAGAGTGATAAAAACCAAACCAGATTTTGACATGGAGTAGAAGTTAAGACTATGAAAAAAAATTATGAATTCTTTTAGAGTAGCAACAAGGTATCCCTGAAGAATATGTGGAATATTAATTTGAATTTAGGAATGTTTTATTCAACAATGTGAAGCCAAATTAAGAACTCACAAAGAAATAAGGAATGATATCAACATACACTTCATGTTGCATAAAAATCAAGGAAAAAGAAAGTAGATACTAAAGTTTTACAATACTGCAAAGATATTTGGAATGAAAGAATGTAGTAATATGATTGGAGAAGAGAGTAATGAGATAGAAAACACAAGTAGGGGATGTTGGTTAATACAAGGTTAAAGAAGGCAAGATAGATGATGGAAAAATTATTTCACCAAGCTAATTTTTTGATAAGTTATTATAAATGTGCATAGTTTATATTTCTTACCCATAGTAGTGCGGGAATGCACAGTTTATCTCATAATCACTGTGAAATAACTGAAGTAATTAATAAATATTATTTAATAATAGCCAAAGAAGATGAGTTAGGACATGTGGGCATAGTAGAGTGGCATACTAAAGAATGTCCATCTTAATCGAATAAGAAGTGATAGAGCAACAACTTCATCAATACTAGTTGATGTTTGAGAGCAGCCCCAAACAAGTACTTTTTAAGGTTAAGTCCTTTTTTGGGTATTTAAAAGGCATATAATATGTTCCTATTTTATCATTGTGTTAATTTTCTAAGTGAGTTTTGATCGCTATATGTTGATACCAAAAACCGGTTCAACACCCAAAGAGAAGAAATTTGTAGAGAATAAATGAAGATTAATAACAATAAATAATGCACAGAAGTTAAAAAGATCACACACAGAATTTTTATAGTGGTTCGGCGAAGACGGCGCCTACGTCCACTTTATATATTATTTCTCTTTTATTAGCTAGAATGATTACAATGCCCTTTTCAGAATTGAAACACAGGTATTTATAGATGATACAATGCTAAGCCGTTATCTGCACGTGTCGTCGGATCCAACAGAATAGCGGCGGCTGAATGGTTCTTTATATGCTGGAGAATTGGTACTCTTCTCCTAATATCTGGCATGAGGCGGCTTGCGATCCGCTCGCTTTGGGCAATTTGAACTGAGAAAGATCTGCAAATGAGCTATTCTTTAGGCTACCTTCTTGAGCTTTTGAATGAGTATATCACCACCGATCTGACCTGATCATCCCGCGCTTCTTCCATTCCACATTCTATGGATGAATTGGCCTAAGATAATGGGCTTCTCTGATTTTCGGTGAAGGCTTTAAATCTGGGCCTACTATGTTATTATGCCTTGATGGGCAGTACGAAAGGCCCACCAACACTTTTTCCCCCAAAGTATGGTTTGTATAGTGGGAAGCATACTTTGTTGTATATCTCAAGCCAAAATTTTCATTCTGATTGTCTCACTGGTTACTTTAATTTCCATATAATGGGCATCATAAACCGCATCAAGTCCCATCAATTGTTCAAAGGTTATGACTTGGTTCAGATAATGATGATGCCTCCCCATCTTCCCGTCTTATCAACTGGTCTCCAGCTCTTCAACTTCATTACACGTCAGCTCGGTCCAATCATATCGGCTGAATTGGAATACCCGTTCTTCTTTTTTACTATTAAAGTAAAATTCCATTTACTTTTTTCTTTTTACTTTTAATCTCTACAGGGGTCCATTTACCATTCCATAAAGAAGGGCGATTAGCGATCATCATCTTCATCAAAAATCATCTTTTCAGGTATGAATCATTCTTTGCGCCAAATGCCATTCTTGCATTAGGTCTTCCCTCCTCGTCTATCATAATCTAGGGTTCGATTTGGCCCAATTGGCGGAGGTATTCCGTATCAAACCTCCGGAGTCAGCGGCGGAGCGGTTCCTCAAGATAAGACTTCTATCTTTTGGGAAAAACCCGCTGACAATGAATCCTAGGTTCTGATGGTATTTACAAAAAGATCCCGCCTTTTCCAAGCATTTAGTGAATCAAAGCGTCTTCGAATCCTTGGGCACGTGACCATACTGAAATAAGGCGATGGAGGGGACATCAATTTCCGCATGATTTAAACTGTATTGCTTGTTTATTCATTGTTTTCTAAGGTCGTGTTTGTAAAAAGAAATCCTGACTTTATTTCCTCTTTCGCACCTTTCTTTTATTTTTACATCACAAGTTATTCATAGGTTTAATGGTTATAACATGTGATTCTCATAAGCAACAGTTTAGAGGAGAGATCCCTTTTTCCACTAGAATGGATAATTCTTCAGAGTCTTCGGGTCGGTCAGAGCCCACTTTTGACAACGACCTTGGAAATCGGTTGACAGATCCACTGTCTGTTCCTCCAATATCAGTCGAGCTAGTTGAAGCGATGCCCATTCCGCTGGCGCCCGATATGCTCCCAGGTGCGGAGATTTTGAGGAATCCTCCGAAAGCCGAAAGATCCAAAATTACCCTCAAGCGACTTCAGCATTTAACCGCGAAACACAATATTTCATTCAATGATGTCCTGGTTCCTGAAAAAACAGCAAGGCCTCACAATCCCCCAGATGGTTACATGGCGATCTCCCTTTCGATGTGTAATGTAGGGGCCATTCCACCCTTTCCTTCTTTCATTATTGATTTTCTTTGTCGGATGAATTTAGCTCCAATGCAATTTCATCCGATAGCTTATGGAATTTTGCTGTCGACCTGCTATTTATATCAGAGATATCTGGGTTATCTTCCGACCTTCGACGACATAGCCTTTCTCTATAACTTTAAGCACAACAAGACACAGTCTCCTTCTTTACTCTATCTTGAAGCTATTCGAAATTGGAAGATTATCGAAGACGTTCCAAGCAAGGCGGGCGATCCTAAACGAGATTGGTTTTGGATAAAGCAGCAACCGGGGTGTGCTCGATACTGGCTCAAATGCAGTGAGTTCTCCTCTATTCTTTGCACTCTCCCCTTCATTTTTTTTTTGTTCACCCTATTTTTTTGTACAGAGGCCAAACCTGTAAGACCTGAGGATGAAATCTTTAAAGAGCGCCACGATCGATTGATCAGGATAAAAAAGAAGAAGCGACAGCTTTGGAACTGCCTGACTGATAAACATTTGCACCAATATGCGCTACTCGACCAGAGCAGGACAAGGGGTCAACAAAAGATGGACTTGATTCTGTAGTATCAGATCAAGACGAGGTGCCCCCAGTCACGAAGGAGTCGGGGGATGAGCATACAATTCGCTCGACTGAAAGATTCCCTGCTCGCCCCTTGTCTGGAAGGGAAATCTAGTTTGAAGAAGCCCGCTTTCAAAAGGCGGGGTCAAAAGGTCAAGTTTCAAGAAGTTACCCGTGATGATATCGGTCGTAGACCAAAATAGAAAGTTGCTGCTAAAAGGTCTCCCAAAACGGCACCAAAGAAAGTGACCAAAGAAAAACCCACCAAGGTTCATCCGAAAGATACAAGAACTGAGGGTGATTTTCCCTCAACTCATGGCTCGCAGGCAGAGTTCGACGCAACCCTCTTCCAGGATTGGAAAATCTCCAAATGCCCGATGTTATTTTCTCACCCCAAAGCTTAAATCCAGACCGATTCTTTGCCCACCAATCTGAGGGAATGTCCTTTCAAGACAGACAGGGCAGTATCGGAGGTATAATCTTTTCATGACTATGAGGTTTTACTGCACGTCACAACACCAACTACTTATGCACAACTTGAAGACCTCTTGCTTCATTTTGTTTTCCTTGCAAGTGTTGACGAAGAGTTTTATGGAAACCTGTTCGCTTCCTTCCCAAGGGACGTCGGGTCGAGGGAAGCTACTTTGCCTTATACTGAAAAAGACACCGAAAAAGACAATGATAGCAGAAGGAGGGAAGAAGAAGTCGTGAAGGGAGACAGGAAGGAAGAGGAAAAAGAAGAATCAAGAGAAGAAAGAGGAGACCAACTGCCCAAGGACCAGGAGGGGCATAAAAAGAGACGTTTGAAAAGACATGATCAACCGCCGGGAGATATGGATGAATCGAGTAACGCACCCAAGAAGAGAAAAATGGATAAACTCCCCAAGTCCAGGGAGAAAAAAGGGGTCGAGTCTTCTCGGGTAGTGACCCATCGTTCCAGTCCTATGGTTGGCACTTCCTCCGCCGACCGATTTCAAGAATTGGAACGAAATTTCCCCGGTCTCACTTTTTCTGAGATCGAGGCCCTACCCGAAATACAACCATTATCCCACAGCTTTCGTCACTGCATGCACAATAATTTGGAATATGCCCTGTCTCAATATGATTCTATGCTGGAATATGCTGAGCAAGTGAGTGGAGCATTAAAGGGAAAACTAGTCGAGCTTACTAGTTTAAAAAAGGATGTCGACAGTGGTAAAAGGACCTTCGGGTTCCTTGAAAAGAAAATCAAAGATCAGGAAATGCAGGCGACAGACAAAGAAAAGTACGGGAGAGAGATCGAGGATTTGAGCATTCAAGCCCAACAGAAAGGCCAAGAATGTGCTTCCATGAAGGAGGAAATCGAAGCTTTGAAGAGGGACAGAGCTCAGCTCGATCTCGAAGTCCAGAATCTAAAGGCTGCCCTCCATTCGTCCGAGCTAGCTAAGGATCAGGCTGAAAAGAATACTACGGCAGCGGTCGTGTCTGCTGGTAATCTGAAACTTCAACATGATGTTGAAATTGAGACCCTTAAGGCCGAGCATGCCCAAGAAAAAGCCGAGATGAAAAAGGGGCATGCTCGCCAGGTTCTTTTGTTTTGTACAGATGTCCTTCGCCACAGGAATTTGTCCTGGATGCCTGGATATCCCAAGTCGCTAGTTGATGTGTGGAAAGTACTTTTATGGGAAGAGAAGAAGAAGGCAAAACAAGGTCATCCAGTGGATGAGATGTCATTGATGACTGATATCTTAAATGACAGAGAGCATGCCATTGTGATGGAGGCACAAAACCAAGAAAGGAGAATGGCAGAGGCGGAGCGTCGTAAGGTGAAGGGAAAATCCATCCTTCGAACTGAAGCTAGTGACAGTCGCCCTTATGCTCCCGCGCCCTCTGCGCACATAGTTACAGAGAGGGGCTCGTCTTCCACCTTTCCATCCGACAAAGTCAAGGTCATGGAAGGACAAGCAGTTGATTCTAATAAGGAAGGTGAGCTTCTCCTCTTCCCTTTTTCCTTTTGAAGCCCTTATTCTCTTCTAACTTATATGTATCTTCTCTCTTTCTTAGGAATTTCTGTTGCTTCTGAAATGGCGAATGAAGGACCTGCCGTCGAGAAAAAGAATACCACTGAAGAAGTGACCAAGGCTGCGGAAGTAGAGACGTTGAACTTATTATCTCCCGATGTCGAGATCATTGAGGAATCCAAAAAAGAGGGTCGCCCATCCATGGCTAAGACTAAGGACCAGGAGGACAAGGAAATTTCCGCTCTAAAGCCCGAGCCTATCGAAGATCCTGTAAACGCTGGACTTCCCCAATTTATTCCTACAACCATTATATCTACAGCTCCGTTCCCCGCCACTTTGGCGAATCCACAGGCTTCTGCCCCGACTCCTCGCCCCTTTGGTAGCACGCTTGGAGGGTCGAGACGTGTGATGACCACTGAGGAGATGCTAGAGATGATCAAATAGGAGTTGGCGGAGATGGTGGAACAAGGTCTGATGCCGCCTCCCTTTTAGACTATCCATTTCTGTGTAATTTTTGATGATGTAGCGCCATCTGAATAGTACCTGTCAGGCGGTAATATTTTGTAATGATGTCAGGGTATTTTAAATGAAAATCAACTTATCTTTTGAATGATGATATCGTGTATAAATGTCGTTTGAATTTCATGGTCATGTTTTTAATGTTAAGGGTAAGTCGCCCTTCATCCTAATCAGGGGTGATGACTATTTCTTTTGCCCCCAGTGTCGGGGAGACTTTTGAGTGGCGAACTCTCCCCATCGAATTCAAGTTGTCTCATCCTTAATCAAAATCTGGATGTAACTAAGCAGGGGCGCCTTGAGGCTTTTATACTTGTCCTTTAGTCATCAAAGGGCAAAGTTTTATTGTTTAAGCGGTCTTTTGTCAAGGTGCACCATTCACGCTCAGGTGTCGTTTATACTCTTCCTCAAGTCAATGAGGTCGAGAGTCGAGGTCTGATGGTCGATCAGTATGCCTGGACAGGCGTCGGTCTTTATCCTTGATTCATTCAAGGTAAAGGTTGTAAGGTCAGTCGTTCAATCACAATCACTGGCTCTTTTATAATTACAACAAATTAGAGTACGAACAGAGACTCTTATTAATACGCTATCGCGACCGATGATGGTCGCTTATTACAATGCTAGAAACAAATCAATAATCTGAATGCAAAAAGAAAGCAAAAAGAAAAACATTGAAATATAAATTCTAAGAAAGATAATGTCGTAATTGCTCCGCGTTCCATGCTCTTTGAAACAGCTCGCCTTCCACAGTTATAAACCTGAAACTTCCATTATCGAGCTTCCTTTGAATGACGTAAGGTCCTTCCCACCTTGGGCCCATATGCATGGGGACTGGAAAAATTCGTTTTAAAACCAGATCTCCTACTTCGAAGGTCCGTGGTCGGACCTTTTTATTATAATACCGAGCGACTCTTTGCCTATGGGCATGGGCACGAAGGTTTGCTTCTTCTCTTTTTTCGTCGATAGTGTCTAATGATGTCAAAAGAAGTGCCTTATTAGTCATGGGATCATAATAGGTCGTCCGATGAGTCGGGACTTCGAGCTCGACCGGAAGAACTGCTTCGGAGCCATATGATAGAGCGAAGGGAGTATGTCCTGTAGCAGTCTTATGGGTAGTTCGGTATGCCCATAATGCTAGAGGCAATTCGTCGACCCATTTTCCTTTTGCACGCTCCAATCGTTTTTTCAAAATGGTTTTAATGATCTTGTTAACCGCTTCGACTTGGCCATTGGATTGAGGACGTGCAACTGCGGTGTATTTCTTTTCGATACGATATCTTTCACAAAAATCTCAGAATTCAAGACTATCGAACTTAGTCCCATTATCCGCGACGATGGTCCGAGGGACTCCATATCGACATATAATGTTTCTGACGACAAAGTTGATAACCTTCTTAGTCGTAATCGTGGTCATCTGCTCGGCTTTCGCCCATTTTGTGAAGTACTCTACCGCCACAACAGCGTATTTGGCACCTCCCTTCGAAATAGGCAAAGTTCCGATGATGTCAATTCCCCATACAGCGAAAGGCCAAGGACTTGTCATTGGGGTAATATTCGTTGGAGGTGCTCGAGGGATTTGCGCGACCTCTGGCACTTATCGCAATTTTTCGCATAGCTGGAGGCATCCTTATTGACGGTTGGCCAGAAGTATCCACAACGCAATATTCTTCAGGCTAAAGTTTGTCCTACGGTGTGCGCTCCACAGTCCCCCTCATGTACTTCTCGTAATACCCTTTTAATGTCGTCGTTGGCTATACATCGGAACATAGGAACAGAAAACCCTCTTCTATAGAGCTGGTCCTACTGAATGAGGTACCTAGAAGCTTGCCGTACCAGGGCTCGCTTCTCGTTTTTCTTTTCGGGCAACTGTCCATGGAGAAGGAAATTTTTGATGGGAGTCATCCACGATTCTTCTTCAGGTTCGACTTCAGTCTGGTCGATATCCATCTGATCAAAGCTTGGCCTCCTCAAAGTTTCTATAGGAACCAACTTCGTCTCGTCCGAATGGTCTGAAATGGCCAGTTTTGCTAGCCTATCTGCTTTTTGGTTTTCTACCCGAGGAATATGAGAAATGCTATATCGGTCGAAATCCCGTAGTAACTTCTCGACCTCCCTCAAGTAAGAGGTCAGTCGCTCTCCTCGAGTAATAAATTCTTTTCGAACTTGGAAGACCACAAGTTGGGAATCACAAAATATATCGAGCAACGTTATCTTCAGATCTTTTGCTAGCTTAAGCCCAGCAATTAGGGCTTCGTATTTGGAATCGTTATTTGTCGCCAAAAACTCTAACCTCAAAGCATAATAAATCGAGCGCCCTTCGGGGGAAAGAAGTACTATGCCGGCTCCCGAGCGCTGTTTATTTCGGGCCCCATCCGTGTAAAGCTTCCAGCTGATTGGATCCTGATCGACCTTCATAGGCCCGGGGTCATCATCCTAACACTCTTCCTCTGGGGTTGTAAACTCGGCTATGAAATCAGCTAAGGCTTGTCCCTGGATTGACTTTCGTGGAATAAATGTTAGGTCGACCTGGCATAACTCAATAATCCATTTTAGCAGCCTCCCGCTTGCTTCTGGTCGTTGTAGGATTTGTCGAAGAGGCTAATCAGTGAATATTTTAATTGGATGGGCCTGGAAGTAGTGCTGAAGCTTCCTCGACGTGATTAGCAAACTATATGCCAGCTTTTCGATTTTAGGGTAATTACGTTCGACTCCGGTCAATTTCTTGCTCACATAATAAACCGGTCGTTGCACTCAATCCTCTTCACGGACCAGTACCGAGCTAATCGCATGTGCGGATACTGCTAAATAGATGAACAAGTCTTCGTGGTCGACAGGTTTGGACAAAATGGGAGGCTTTTCAAGGTGATCAAGCAGATTGCGGAAGGCTTCGACACAGTCGGACGTCCAAGCAAAGTTTCGTTTCCCCCTTTTTATCAGTTCAAAGAAAGGCAGGCATTTATCAGTGGCTTTCGAGATAAATCGTCCCATGGCGGCTACCTTTCCTGCTAAACTCTGAACGTCTTTTATCCAGCGAGGCTCCTGAATTCCCTTAAGTGCTGCAATTTGATCGGGATTGATCTCGATTCCACGTGAACTCACAATGAAACCAAGGAATTTTCCTGACGCCACTCCGAAAGAGCATTTTAATGGATTTAGTTTCATTCCATATTTCCGAAGGATGTTAAACATCCTTGACAGGTCGTTCACATGCTCGGATGATTGTTTTGACTTTACCAACATATCATCTACATATACCTCCATTGTTTTCCCAATTTGATCATGAAACATCCAGTTGACTAACCTTTGGTAGGTCGCCCCCGCATTCTTTAGAACGAAAGGCATCACCACATAACAATATAGTCTGAGATCCGTTATGAAACTGGTGTACTCCTAGTCAGGGACATGCATGGCAATCTGATTGTACCCAGAATATGCATCCATAAACGAGAGTAGCTCGTGTCCCGCAGTCGAGTCAACCAGCTGATCGATCCTAGGTAACGAGAAGCTGTCTTTGGGGCATGCTTTGTTTAGGTCGGAAAAATCAATACAAGTTCTCCACTTCCCATTAGCCTTCTTCACAAGTACCGGGTTAGCTATCCAATCGAGATAAGTTGAATCGCGGATGAACCCATTGGCCTGTAACTTCCCAATTTCCTCCTTCAAAGCTTTCGACCTTTCAGGGCCCAGCATTCGCCTTTTTTGCTTTACGGGAGTATATTTTGGGTCGATGCTGAGGGAATGGGTCATAATAGATGGAGATATCCCACACATGTCAGCGTGGGTCTAGGCGAACACGTCCAAAATCGCCCGAAGGAATTCACTTAACTCCCTCGTCCGTAGGGGATCAAGGTGAGATCCAATCTTTAGGACTTTGGTGGGATCATTATCGTTGATTGGGACTTCTATGGTGGCCTCATTTGGGGCCGCCTTCCTTCACCCCGACTCATTGTCATCTCGTGGGTCGATGTCTTCGACCTCACAGACTGACGGTCCTGGTCGGGGTGTTTTCTGTAATTGCTATGCTTCCTTCCTCTCCCCCGAGGGGGAAGATTCTTCGGACTTCTTGTTACCACCGTTCCGTAGCTCCTTCCATTTTGCCATGTAGCATGCTCGTCCTGTTACCTGGTCTCCTCACATGGTTCCGATTCCGCTATCCGTGGGAACTTCAAAAGTAAACACCAAGGGGTGATACATGCTCGGAACACAGCCAGAGCAGGTCGTGCCAGGAAAGCATTTTAATGCGAGTTGATATTCATTACAACAAACGGCAGAATCATGTCTGTTCATTGATCTCCATCTCCTAATTCCACCGATAGCCTGACCTGACCGATGGGTTCGGTGGTCGCCCTATTGAAACCACGTATTTGACCTTCATACAGCTCCAAGTCCTTTGGATCCAATTTCATTTGGTCGTAGGTTTGCTTAAATAGGATGTTTACTGAACTTCCGTTGTCAATCAAAACCTTTCGGACGGTAGCTGGGCCAATCACAGCTATTATCACCAACGGATCGACCGTGGGAATTTCTATACCAGATGATTCTCTCTCGCGGAAGATGATATCCTCACCCATCATTCTTCTTTGTTTGATAGGACTTGCGACTTCATGGGGATCCACTTCTGCAACATCAAGATGTTTTGCAGCGTTGACGTATCGTTCCATGGCTCTGATGCTATGACCTGCGGGATGCGGTCCCCCCACGATAGCGTTAATAACAATCCCCTTTCCTTTTTCTTGAGGGGTAGCGCGAGCCGTGACTTGGTTTTGCTTGGGCATCGAAGTTCCTTGCCCCCTGTCCCTTGGAGCTATTTTATATTCGTCGAGCTTCCCTTCTCGAATCAGCTTTTCCACGATGTCTCTAAGATGTCGGCACTCATTGGTTGAATGCCCGTAAATGTCATGGAATAAACAGTACTTTCCAGTTGCTCGTTCCTTCTCTGTAGACTCTCGTGGGGGCGGCTTCTTATATTGCATCGCACTACAAGTATCGAGATATATGTTCTCTAATGTGTCGTTTAACGTGGTATATGTGTCAAATACCTGGAAACGGGGGCGCTTCCGGGAATTCGCTCTTTGCTTCGAACCCCCACTGTTCTCTCTCGATCCTTCGCCACTTCGCTTTCCATGATTTTCAACATTTACTTCGACTTTCCCGGAGTAATCCCAAGATTGTTTAACCGCGATATTATTTCGGGTCGACGGATCGAAGTCATCCCTCCGACCGTCCTCCTCTTCCAACCGCGCATCTTCTTGCCTTAATCGGACGTTGGCTTTTTCATAGAAAGCCTCAATCGTGGTCGGTGGTTTTCCAATCAAATATTTCCCAAACTCGGTTCGTTTGTCGATGCCATCGACCATGGCCATCAAGACGGTCTCGTGGTTGGGATTGCTAACTTCGGTCGCTGCTCGATTAAACCGATTGAGATAATGTCTTAGGGATTCGCCTCTCCCTTGCTTAACTGCTGACAGGACCATGACATGTTTTGATTTGGTGGCATGAAGACGGAACTGAGTTAGGAACTTTTCACTCAGATCTTTAAAGTTAGGTACAGATTTTGCGGGTAAATGGACAAACCACATAAGTGTTATACTACTTAAAAAGATTGGGAAAGCCTTGCATTTAATTGTGTCAGGAGCAACCGCTACTTCCATGTGCCAAGAATAACTCATCAGATGCTGCTGTGGGTCGGAAGTCCCATCATACTGGTCCATTTGGGGCATATTGAATCTTCTGGGGAATTCTGCTTGCAGAATGTCATCAGTGAATGGTGTATGGCTTCGGTCGATTCCCCAGTCCTCATTCCTATGCCCGCGACTATCGCTCATAATTTGTCGTACCATCGCAGCTAGGTTTGGTGGAATCACTGTGTCCGGGTCGACTTCTTCTACCAACGGGCTTCTTCTACCCCCTCCATTAGGAAATGCCGTCCGGGCATTTCTTCTCCTCCGGTTTTCTCGGTCCCTCGCAAGGTTCCGAGGAGGGCGTATAGGAGATCGATTTCTTCGAACAGCGTTTCGGTTTTCTGGAGGGGAAGGCTCCCGAATGTGCGGGGCTACAGGATCGACCACTTCTAACTTGACCTGTTCAGCACGCCCTTGAGCATGTTCGTCGGGCGGATTCTGTTGTTCTTCCGTCCGTGGTTGTCGGGCGATTTCAATTCTTTCCAATGGACGCCGGGGTCGACGCGGGTCCCTGTTTTCTTCAGATGAAGATGAGCTTCCTGATGCTCGATCTGGTTGTGGGGAAGGGAGTCGATAGCCCCGAGCCTCCTGAGCTTGATCCCTGAATTCTTCCCACTGCCTCGCCATGCGGGTCATGTCTTCACGCATAGCGGCGTTCTCTTGAGAATGGGCCCTTAAGGCATCAGTAGTTTCCCTAAGCCGATCTACTATAGCCATAAATTCATCTCGGGTCGCGAAGGCAGAGGATGGAGCTAAATCCCCCCTAGGGGGTAGTGTAGGCTGGCTCGAGGTAGCTTCAGGGTTAGTCGTCCCGTCGGCCGCTTCCATGGATGTTCCTACTTGTGGATTTTTTTCCAGTATTGCGGGTTGTTTTCTAGCCATTGCTAAGTCAATACAATGACAAAAATGAGATTTTTGTCTTGGACTTCCAAAAGTAGAGCGAAAACCCGAATTATCCTAAGAAAATCAGTTCTCAATGGAAGCACCAAAATGTTGATACCAAAAACAGGTTCAACACCTAAAGAGAAGAAATTTGTAGAGAATAAATGAAGATTAATAACAATAAATAATGCACAGAAGTTAAAAAGATCACACACAGAATTTTTATAGTGGTTCGGCGAAGACGGCGCCTACGTCCACTTTATATATTATTTCTCTTTTATTAGCTAGAATGATTACAATGCCCTTTTCTGAATTGAAACACAGGTATTTATAGATGATACAATGCTAAGCCATTATCTACATGTGTCGTCGGATCCAACAGAATAGCGGCGGCTGAATGGTTCTTTATATGCTGGAGAATTGGTACTCTTCTCCTAATATCTGGCATGAGGCGGCTTGCGATCCGCTCGCTTTGGACAATTTGAACTGAGAAAGATCTGCAAATGAGCTATTCTTCAGGCTACCTTCTTGAGCTTTTGAATGAGTATATCACCACCGATCTGACCTGGTCATCCCGCGCTTCTTCCATTCCACGTTCTATGGATGAGGTAGCCTAAGATAATGGGCTTCTCTGATTTTCGGTGAAGGTTTTAAATCCGGGCCTACTATGTTGCTATGCCTTGATGGGCAGTACGAAAGGCCCATCAATACTATATATATCAGTATAAATTAGAAAATCTAACAAGGACATTTAAGTAATGATGAAATGCTAGGTAAGGTTGAACATATATGGAATGAATTAGACCATTAAATAAGTTAGTAACCAAAAATAAAGAATTTTTAGATCCCAAAAGCCTTGGATGTGTGAAAGAAAAAAACCAAAATTTAGCAAGCAAATGATAGGAATGGGTTGTTTCAAAACCACGGGCTACTATCATATGCCTTAAAAGCTGAAATTTATGAACGTACAATGTGTTAGTTGCTATTTTGATAAAAAAAGGAAAGTTTTTCAATTCTAAGCTTCATATACTTTAACTCATTGGCTTAATCGCGATAACAATAAGATGTTACTTGACTTGTTATAAGGATGTAAAGGCGGTTGTTTTCGAAAAATTGTGTTCAAATGCTTTTGAAAATTGTGTATAAACACTTTTAAAAAAAACTATGTTTTAATGCTCTTGAAAATTTTAGCTTTCTAATTATTACAAGTTTACCTGAGAGGAAAAGGATTTTTAGTGGAAAATGAGAAGAAAAAAAGTATTTTCAAGTGCCATATGCTTAGTAGATTAGGGATGATCGATGTGTTAGCGGATATCAAATTTACCATGTGATAAGGATGACAATATACAAAGAACTAACAATAACAAGGAAAAAAAACTATTTTGGTTTTGGAATTTCTATTTCCATACTTTGTTGGTAGCAACGAAACTTGTTTTCAAAGTATGAAATGATAGTTTCCTAATGTCGGAAGGGTGGCCGTTGGTTGGGCCTGACCTCCGAGAGTTGAGTGAAGGTGAGGGCGAGGGTTCATCGCAGTTGTTGGTTCTAGGCAGACTGGCCCCTCTTGAACCTAATGAGGATTGGGTCGAGTCGTACCCTTAATCGAAGGTCCGGGCTGATCCATCATAGCATGTGATGCTCAGGGTTCTTCGATGCCCCCACCCGAGGTGACGTTAGGAGGGTCTACAGTAGTGTTTTCCTTCATTAATCTGGGAGCCGGTATGGTAGAGTGGTCTCCCTGGTTCGAAGGGAAGGCCCCACCAGCTCTTTGTTGAAGGGAAGGCGGCATAAGACGAGTCTATGGTAAGATACTGGGTTGTAATGGGAATGACATCGATCCTGACTGATCGAGTGGTTGCTCGATTGGTCCTGGGGGTCGAGCTATCCCCAAGAGTGGAGGCAAAGTGGTCGAATGACCTAGATCTTGATTGCGGGCCTCCTGTGAATCTGCAGCTACCGCTGCGTTGGTCGCTGGAAGCGATGCTCCTGGCTGTGATTGGTCGGGAGGTGGAGCCAAGCCAGGAGGGAGCAAAGGTGTTCTCTGATCAGTGGCCTGATTCTGTGCAGACCGAAGATTAGTTGTTTCCCCAGTCCCGGTCGGTGGAGGAATTGATGTTGAAGCGTTTAACCTAATTTCCACCCGACCGAGAAGGTTATCCGTCAACTATTGCTGTTGTTCGAGGAGTTTACCCTAAGATGTCATATGGTCTCTGAATTCGGCCATAATCTTATCCATGTCGTCCCGGGTGAGATGTCGGGACATGTCTTCATGAGAGGAGGCTTCCTGACTTGCCTTTGCAGCATTTGTCTCGGCTGCATCGGTATTCATGGGACGGGAGATGTTGTATCTTTCTACCATTTGTTCGCCATAGGTCGGATTTAGCAGAAGGTCGTGGACTATATCGGTGCGTGCGCCCCCGTTCCTGGCGCGCCAGAGTGTTGACGTCAAAATTTGGTCACTAGTGACAACCAACCCCCAATCGTGTGGAGTGCACACGAGTAATGATTATGAAATGCAAGATTTTGAGGAAGAAGAAGAAGTATCTCCTTTTAACCTAGCCGTGGAGAAGCTTTTAGAAGTAGAGAATTGGCCGAAAGTAGAAGAAGCTGAAAGTAGAAAAGTCGAAAATCCAAAAGTCCTCCTGTCCATTTTGAGCATGGATGCATTTATAGGTGAAGAAGTGGGCTGAGCAGGCCGCCACGTGGCTTTCCTCTTTTTCCGAGCTTGGACACGTGGAGCTCGATCAGTGGATGTAATTACGGCGGTGGGACCCGGTCTACTGTTGATTAATAGTATCCTTGGAAATCGTGGCTTACGTGGCATTCGAGGTGAGGTGTATCAAAAGTAGAGCTTTGTCCGGAGATGTTTGGCCGCCTTTACTGCCTTGAGAGTCGAACTGAGTATTGAATGACTCAGCGGGATATTTATTGATGAATCCGAGATCTTAGCTCGATCCGATGTTCAGGGAAGCGATTAACTTGGTCAGCTGGAGTGAGTGATTCTTTCGGGCTCTTCGAGCCGTTGCTTGAAGGAGATCAATTCGAGCCGACCCAATTTTCGTGTTGTTGTTGAAGGAAGCTGGCTCAGGCCGGACCTTGCTTGGACTTTGCTAAAGTGTGAGTTGCTCGAATCTGGTTGATTGATCGATGCTGGGAGACGGAATTCGGGATATTGGGCTTCGATCTGGTCTTTGATAGCTTTTTGCCAAAAAGTTGATCAACAATTACCATTCATCACCTCCTCCATGTTGCCCTCCACGAAGAGGGGTTGCCTTAGGCGGTCGTCTACTAGGACTTTCCCGTGAAATCGGGCATGGGCACCGCCACGATTTAATAGTTTGATGAACTTATCAAATTTTGTTTAGTACTATATAATAGAAATATCCTACCTTCTTGTATACAAATTGAGGTATGGTTTTTTTGCTTTGTACAGACATAACTTGCTAAATTGATCAAGAAATACATGTACATTAATTATCATGAAATACACTTATAAACTGTTTAAAGGAGACACTGCCTAACTAGAGTAAGTTTTTATCCAGTATTTTGTACGTCGACATATCTGATTTTATATGTACTTGAGATTTAGTGGATAAGACATCCGATGTATTTATAACACTACAACCATTTGGAGTAATACGTACTACAATGTTGGATATTATATCCTATTTATAATGTTAGTCTTGCACAAGTATATCATTTGTGTTACACTTTATTCCTTACAGTGGAAGATACTATTAATCTGTGATAGCTACTCTATTCCATTTTGATTTTACCTCAAGGAACATTCGTTTGTGACGATAGCGAATAAGCATTTAATTCATTGATTACACGAACGGTTAAGCATTACATTCAAGATAATAACCGGATGGATGGATGGATCTGATGATAAATAGAATTAGCACATTTTTGCACCCGATTTATAGCCACTCATTTATAGTAAAAGAAGTTAATGGGGGAGAGAGTTAGTGGAAGGAGAGAATAGGGAATGTGCAGTGAAAATCAGGGAGGCTAAAAGGGTGCTGCACTATTTAGGATGCTCTTGATCCGGTCCCTATATATATATATATATATATAGAGAGAGAGAGAGAGAGAGAGGTAGGTTCAATGGCACCCCGAATAGTGAGCACCTCTTTAGCCTCCCACTTTTCCACCACTCATTTCCCACTAACTCCCCTTCTCTCTCCTTCCACTAACTCTCTCACTTCCCACTCACTTTTTTTAATATAAATGAGAGGTGGAATACAGGGGTGCTATTGTGGTGCTCCATTTTTGGTGTTCTCTTGAACGCTTTCCATATATATATATATATATATATATATGTATGTATGTATGTATGTATGTATATTAGGGCTGTTATGGTAATGGTTACCGTTACCGTTTGACAAATACCGTTACCGTACCGTTTTTACTGGTAAGCCAGAATTGCTTACTATTACCGTTACCGATTGACTGGTATACCGATGATTGGTATACCGATAATCTGGTGACCGTTATACTGGTAATGGTAAATTACCGTTTGTCCATCAAAGTTTATATCTTAACATATTTTTTTGTACACAATGCATCTTTATTATACTATATGTAGTGTTAGTTTATAAAAAACATAAACGAAAAAGAAAATAAGTGTATGTGGAATTATTTCATATGATTGTTGAACCAAATATAATCATTTATTTGGTTCTACCTACATGTAATAAAGCATATTAGATGAGTATGCTTATGCTTTGAATTAACTGGTAAAATTACCGTTACCGCTGGTACTGAAGAAACATTACCGACAATTTACCGTTAAAAATGGTAAATTTACCATTACCATACCGTTTTAATTGGTATACCGATTTCAATCAAAAATGGTTACGAATCGACTGGTAATGGTAAATTTACCGTTACCGTAACAACATACATATATATATATATATATATATATATATATATATATATATATATAATTTGTTCAGGAGGGAAACCGACCGAGGTCGTAAAATCCTCCCTAGTGCAACTGGCCCGGTCCGTGAGCACCACATAAGTATGTGGATGGGCAAACTGAGTAGCAGGTGACAGGTGATAGCTTGGTGAGACGATGCTGATGTGCGATGACAAGCAGGAGGCTGGGTATTATTTTCTACTATCAATTATTTCTGCTTCCGCTGTTATGATTTCTCTGAGTGTTGTAGTGAGGCCTTTTGTACAGAGTTTATTGATGTAATCCAAAGATGTTATGGATATTCCATGATGATATGGAAGTTTAAATTTCTATGCAATTATGCTTCACTATTATTGCCTATTGTATATGTTCTATTTTATTTTATCCTTGCAATGTGAGTTATACAACAGGCACTGCTTTTGTTATCCTACCTTCATGATCATCCACAACTGTATGGCACGTCTTTCAGTGTATTATTCATCTTGTTAAGTGCAGGGGTTGTGGGCATATATATATATATATATATATATATATATATATATATATATATATATATATATATAGAGAGAGAGAGAGAGAGAGAGAGAGAGAGAGAGTCTGTGGCACCACAAACAGTGAAGCACCTCTGTTGCATCCCTGATTTCTACCGCATTTATGTTTCCCTCTCTTTCGACTAACTCTATATCTCCCTGCTAATTTATTTAATTATAAACAAATAACCCAATTTAAATGGCAATTGAAGTGCTCCAAAATAGAGATTATACACACACACACACACACACACATACACACACGTGTGTGTGTGGGGGGGGGGGGCGGCACTCTATTTGGCCACAAAATAAGGACACAAAATTGGACACAACAAGTCTCAACCAGTAGATCCCTCCATGAGTTTCACTTTCCACATAAAGACAAACAAATCCAATGGTTCACGATTTGTATGTCTTATTTTATGTTTGTTTTTGTCTTCTAATAGCCGCTCCCTATACATACATACATACATACATACATACATATATATATATATATATATATATATATATATATATATATATATATATATATATATAGGGAAATGTTCTGCTACACCCCTTAGGCTACCGCTTTATCTCCCCCTGAATTACAACCACTCATTCTGATTTTAATACTAATTATTTCTCTCTTTCCACTACACTATATTATTTAATTCAATCGGAGAGAGAAATAATGAATATTAAAATCAGAATGAGTGGTTGTAATTCAGAGGGAGAAAAAGCTGTAGCCTAAGAGGTATAGCTTAACATTTCCCATGTACGTATGTATGTATGTATGTATGTATGTATGTGTGTGTGTGTGTGTGTGTGTGTGTGTGTGTGTGTGTGTGTATATATATATATATATATATATATATATATATATATATATATAACATACATATATATATAACATACATATATATATGTACATATATAGAGGTAAGCGTTCAATAGCACCCCAAACAGTGTTGGCACCCCTCTGGCCCTCCTGTTTTCCGCCACACATTTGTTTTATCTCTCTTTCGACCAACTCTCTCTCTCTATTCCCACTATAACATATTTTAATATAAATGAGTGACTACAAACGGGGTGCATTTGTGGTGCTCCCAAATAGGGATGTCATGGAACCCGCCTTACACACACACACACACACACACACATATATATATATATATATATATATATATGTGTGTGTGTGTGTGTGTGTGTGTGTGTGTGTGTGTGTATGTATGTAGTCCGTGGTACCACAAACAATGAAACGCCTCTATGGCTACCTAACTTCCGCCACATTCGTTTCTCTCCCTTTCCACTCACTCATTCTAGTGTCCACAACACTATCTGGGGTGTAACACCCCTGTTGCATCATTGGTTTCCACCGGGTTCATGTTTCTCTCTCCTTCGACTAACTCTATATCTACGTGCTAATTTATTTAATTATAAATGAATAACCCAAATTGAATGGCAGTTGAAGTGCTCCAAAATAAAGATGACATAGAATATGTGTGTGGGCGTATGCATGTGTGTGTATATACATACATACATATATATATATATATATATATTAATAATTGTAACATGGTTGGTGTCACATTTTTTTGGTGTCAATGTGAACTACCAAAATCCCCCTCCGTAGATATTATCAAATCTTCTTAAAAGCAGAATCTAATATATATACATGTTATAAAATTTCCTTAAAAGTAGGATCTAATTAAGAAGCTTTCTTTACAAATTCATAACTCTTTTCAACGTTTATCTTAATATCCCTTAAAAGTAGGATCTAATATCGAATCCAAGAATTAATAATTTAATATCTCTTACATATACAATATAAAATTTATTTTTCTTTACAAATTCGAAACATATATATACAATAGTAATAACTTAAAAATATGATATAACAATTGAACTTCTTTACAAATTGAAAATGTTCATCTAAAAGTATTATCAAATCTTATTACTTAAAAATAGATCTAACGAGTAAACTTTTCTTGCAAAATTCATTTTAACGTGATTTTATTAAATCTTAATATATATCACTAAAATATAGAATCTGACATATAGAAACGTTCATCTAAATATATTATCCAATCTTAATATATATCACTTAAAATTACGATGTAACAAATAACTTCATTTATAAATTCATTCTTCATTAAATAATAATAGAAATAGTGATTCAAACTTAAAACGTTATATACCGAAAATTAGAAATAAAAAATATAGTAACATGATTTTAATAAAAAAAAAATATGTAAATCATTTTATTTTAAATATGTAACATATAAGATTTACAAAAAGAAAATAACTCACGTGTGAAGCTCCGGTCGTAACACTCGTATTAATAATTGTAATACATTTGACGTCACACTTTTTTGGTGTAAACCTAAACTACCGAAAATGCTCTTATAACTATTAATATTCCTTGAAAATATGATCTAATAACAGAATTTTCTTAAATACCCAAAACGTATCTATATACTAATACCTTAAAAAATAGGATGTAATATTGAAATAATAAAAGATAGACAAAAAATATCCCTAAAAAATAGGATCTACGAATTAAATTTTCTTAACAAATTCAAAACGACCATAAATACTAATGTCTTAAAAATAGATCCAACGACTGAGTTAATAAAACTTAATAGTTGTAACATGTTTGGTGTCACACTTTTTTGTGTCAACGTGAATTACCAAAATTACCCCTCTGTGATATTATCAAATCTACTTAAAAACAGTATCTAATCTATACATGTTATTAAATTTCCTTCGAAGTGTCTGCAGCAGTAGCCTAGTGGTTAAGGACTTGCATCATGATAACAGTGGCATGGGTTCAAAACCCGAAATGACATTCTAAGAGCTTATCATGTGCATACGCTAAGATTAGCCACTTATGTGGTACTCGTGGACCATGTTAGGTGCACTAGGGAGGGTTTTATGACTCTGGTCATTTTCCCTCTTGAACAAATTCAAAAAAAAAAAAAAAAAACTTCAAAGTACCTAATTAATAGGCTTAGTTTACAAATTCAAAACTCATTTTTACGTTTATCTTCAAATCTTAATATCCCTTAAAAGTAGTATCAATTATCGAATCCAAGAATTAATCTCTTAAATATATGATATAAAATTTATTTTTCTTTATAAATTCAAAACATATCTATAAAATAATAATAACTTAAAAATATGATCTAACAATTGAACTTTCTTTACAAATTAAAAACATTCACTTCAAAATATAATGAAATCTTATTACTTCAGAATAGATCTAATGAGTAAAATTTAGAGTTAAACGGATGCAGTTGGACACGGGTAATGTTGTATTTGTATCTAAAAATAAAAATCCGTATCTGATATCTGCGGATACCAATGTAAGAATATCCATATCCGTACCCGTGGATATTTTCATATATTCGAAAATATCTGTATTCGCCTTATTTAATACGAATATCTGAAAATATCCTAAAATATTTGTATTCGAAACATAAATATGCACATCCGATGCGGTTATCCGAAAATATCCAAAAAAATTATCCGAAAATATCTGTATCCGAATCTTAAAAATGCACATCCGATGCGGTTATCCGAAAATATCCATATTCGAAACTTAAAAATGCTAATTCGATGCGATTATCCAAAAATATCCCCAAAAAAATATACTTGAAAAATATCAGAAAATAAAACATTAAAAATTTATAAATACATCATTCAGATGGAAATTTGAATCATAACATACTTTCTAAAAAGCTGATTACATCTAATTAAAAATTATAACGAAGACGTCAATCATATAAATTTCATGCAACAAATATTTTAAGAGATAAAGTGTCCAAAATATGAAAAACACATTCGTAAAACTAAAATAAAACAAAACAAAAATCATAGAAGCATATAGATAATCATGTCCTAATTATAACCATACCAAAAAATAAAATGAGCACGTGACTTAAAATGTTGCACAATACCAAATACAAATACAACATTCGCTTTTTACGGTATGAGCATGTAATCCAATAGTTGAGATTAGTTTAGCTATTTTAAGAAAATTTATATATTAACTTAAGCATAAGAAAATTAAACATTACACACATACACACACTCACACACAAACAAATCAGAATATCAAACGAATATTTCTCGAATACAAATACCACTATAACCATATCAGTATCCGGAAGGGTTTACAAATATCAGATATTTGTATTTGCATCACGAATAACGGATATATTCCGTAATTTCGGATACGAATGCGGACGGATATCGGATTTTTCGGGTACCCGTTGACAGCCGTACGTGATTTTATTAAATCTTAATATATATCACTAAAATATAGGATTTGACATATAAAAACATTCATCTAAAAATATTATCAAAGCTTAACATATATCACTTAAAATTAGGATATAACAAATAAACTTTATTTAATTACAAATTCATACTTCGTTGAATAATAATAGAAATAGTGATTCAAACTTAAAAGACATCATACATTGAAACCTAAAAATAAAAAATAAAATCACATGATTTTAACGTAAAAATATATATTTAAATCATTTTATTTTAAATGTGTTAAAAATATATGATTTGCAAAAGAAAATAACTCACGCGAAGCGCGTGTTGTGTGTGTGAGAGAGATAGGATTAAAAGCACCTCAAATAGTACAACACAACTTTAGATAGTTGCTTGTTTATATTTAAATAATATATGAATGGAAGGTTTATATTTAAATAATATGTGAATGGAAGAAGAGAGAAAGGAGATTGTGCTATGAAACTTAGAACTAAAGAAGAGAGAAAGGAGATTGTGCTATGAAACTTAGAACTAAAATAGTGTTGCACTATTTGGGATGCTCTTGATCCTATCTCATACGTATGTATGTATGTGTGTATGTATGGATTCATCTTATACATGCACAGGTCGGCAATCACGTTTATGTAGTCAACTCTTGCTTTCCAATTTTCAACCACAAATTTGAAATTAATAGCATGATGGTTTAAAAGTAAAACTGTTAAAGAGGTACCGATTATACTTTAAACTCGAACTTATAGTTGCAAATAAGGAGTTACGTTGGAAGGAGGTTATCCTTTGTACATCAGTACTACTTTATTATAGAGATTTACCAATACAAATAGCACAACAACATTTATATCCATTTGATTCATTGATGAGTCAAAAAGTCAAATTGAACAAACATTTAGAATATGATATTTTATCATATAAATATATAAATTTTGAGGATAATAAAAACTCATATATTTATGAATCAACGTTACAATTACAAGAAATGAAATACAAAAAAATTTCATCTAATTTCAATACACTAAAACCCGAACCATTTCATGGATTGATAAGGATAGTTATTCATAATTATCTAGAAAAAAAAATTCTCATTGATACAGACAAAAAAATGGATAGACTATTTTTAAATTGTAAAATTCCCCATTTCTGTATTAGAAATAATATTGATATTGAGGCCCGCGTTATGATAACCATCATTATTATGATCAACCATAAACTTAACCGTTGTTGATGATTGTAAATTCTAGTAACCATCACTGCAACCACCTATGATGGTTAACCTTCGTATTTCATATTTTAAAGCATTTCGTACATATATTTCTTATTATATGTATCGTTTATGATAAATTCACATTGATGTAACTGTTTTTTAATAAATGTATTTATTCATATGTATAATGATTATGCACACATATATTACTAGTTCATATAGGCACATATTATTAATATACAAGTTATTCCTTTGACTTAAATTAGTAATTTTTATATTTGAATGTAAAATATTGTATGAAACAATCACCTATGATTAGTACGATTAACCGTGATAATCTAAATTTTCAACCGCTACCATAATCATCACCGTTATAAATGGTAACCGTGCAAATGGATGTTGCAGTTGAGCGGTTGATGGTTCAACTGTAACAATCCTAATTTGTACATCAATACTACAGAAGTTGATCTATAAAAGGCCATAAAAAGCAGGATGCACATAGATTTTTGCATTCTAGGTGATACCAAATAAATGGTAGGAACTGCCAAATAATTTACACTGATAGTCAAACAAATTTTTAATAACTGCTCAATGATTTAAAACAGCTTGATAATTTAGCCTTACACTAATAATTTATCAGGTAGCTGCATAAAAAACTGCAACCATCTATGATGGTTAACCTTCATATTTCATATTTCAGAGCATTTTGTACATATATTTCTAATTACATGTATTATTTATGATAAATTCACATAGATGTAACTGCTTGTTAATAAATGTATTTATTTGTATATATAATGATTATGCACACATATATTACTAGTTCATGCATATTATTAATATACAAGGTATTCCTTTGACTTAAATTACTAATTTTTATATTTGAATGTTAAATATTGTATGAAACAATCACTTATGGTTGGTACGGTTAACCGTGATAATCTAATTTTTCAACCGTTACCATAATCGTTACTGTTATAGATGGTAACCGTGCAAATGGTTGGTGCAGTTGAACGGTTGATGGTTCAACCGTAACAGTCCTAATTTGTACATCAATACCACCTAATTTGTACATCAATACTACAGAAGTTAATCTATAAATGGCCATAAAAAGCAGGATGCATGTAGATTTTTGCATTCTAGGTGATACCAAAATAAATGGTAGGAACTGCCAAATAATTTACACTAATAGTCAAACAAATTTTTAATAACTGCTCAATGATTTAAAATAGCTTGATAATTTAGCATTACACTATAATAATTTATCAGGTAGCTGTATAAAAAAAACCACACGGTTATATGCTAATCGGTGATTGCTAAAATCAGAGGGTCGCAGTGCTCATGTTTGTAGCTTAGAGCTGTATTACTACGGCGTATATGATATTATATGCTTAGGGGTTTCAAATTAACCCCGAAATTTCAACTTGATTTCTCCTGGAGAACATTTGAGCCTACTCTTTGTAATAACTCAGATAACCGGTTAAGAATATCAGGAATTCGAAGTTCTTCGAGAATACCTCCATAGATTTATTGCTATAATTACAGCACCAGCTATTCCAACCACAATCTGTATGACATCAAAACAGATTTAGATATCCAAAACTCAATTAAAAGGATGGAGAATAATTTGATAATTATGAGACTTTACTGCTAGAAAAATCAACACTTGCTTTTAAAAGTTAAATATAACTGTTTATCAACACAACAAAAACAATAAAAATGGACACAACCAAAACAATAAAGATTACCACTTGACATTAATTTAACTAGGTTGTAAGAAATTTGAGGGTAGAGATCATTCTCCTCATATTTAACAACAAAATTTGGCAACAAGCTAGGAAAGACAAGATTATTATTTTTAAAATAAAAATATGAAAATATTGTTTTGAGGGTTAGTAATTCCAACGAGGGCCTGCGACAAATGATATTATAACCAAGCAGCCAACTGTTAAAAATTTATATGTAGTACTCCATGCAATAGGGTTTATAAAAATTAACGCTTGCTTTGATTTAACATATATTAATTTAAGTAGGACGCAAGAAATTTGAGTGTAGAGATCATTCTCCTTGGATAAACTTCAACAAAATTTGCAAGATTAATTACTTAGAATGACAACAAGCTAGCAAAGAAAAGTTTTTTTTTTTTTTTTTTTTTCAAGTAAAAATATGTAAATATGATTTTTAGGGTTAGTAATTCAAATGAGGGCCTGTAACAAATGATTCATAACCAAGCAGCTAACTGTTAAAAGTTTATACTTAGTGCTCTTTGGAACTGAGATTTTGTTAATCTCCACAAAAGTTGCCTACTCCTATTTTGCTCCAAAAATTTCCATGTTTCACCCTTAACCTCCATTTCACTCCAAAGGCAGAAATTTTGTGATAATCTTCAGTTTTAAGCATATATTAAGCCAAGCAAAACCAAGTTTTCCTGGGCTTTATTTACCAAATTCCACCTATAAGCTTTACAAATTTGGAGAAATCATCAGGAACAGAGAAGGTTCAAGGTTATCAACGTGAGGGAAACAAAATGCAAGAAATGGATGAAAAAATAGTACAACCAGGTGATTGTTCAAATACAAATCAAGGAGTTCTTATGCTGATACCTGAACATAAAAAATAAATCAATAGGAATCAAAAACGTTAAATTTCTGACCTTAGAATCTCTGCTGAAGCCACTTATTGTTCGGAGAAATAATGAATTCATGAATTTGAGGCGGGATTCCTGAGGCATAAGAATAACCACAGTATATCGACTTTTACATGGAAATGGCAGGATTCTCTGTAATGCTGACTGCATCGTGGATGGTGTCAAAGAATTTTTAACTGCATCGCGTCCTTTATCATAGATCTGCAAAAGAAGTTGAAGTTGATTCACTTGTATAATGTGTGCATATATGTTACCAAACAACATAGCAGAACATAACTAAAGTCTTATAGCTTAAAAACCACATTCGATGATATCATATTACCAGTGTATCATCGTCAGCATAGAAACCACAGTCCAGATGATATAGTGCACCATTTATAGCAGAAAAGACTTTTCTAATGTAATACCATGTTAACTTTGGACCGTAATTTTAAACTAAAAACATCTATTAATTACACAATATTGACCGGATCCCCATAAAATAACCTGCACAGTTTCGAACTCTACATAATTATACTTGGCTATATCCGCAGTTAAAAGTTACCTTAAAAATCTAGCAGAAACTGTTGGGTAAACTTTAAATAAGGTAATGGGAAATGATAAAATAATTAAAGAGTCAAGTGTTTTTTGTATGAGTCATGTGTCTTTAGAGTCAATTGTCATGTTAGTTCATAAAGTGTTGTGTCTATTAGGTGTGTCTATTTAATAAGTATTGGTAAAGGGTCTAGTCAATTAATGATGTGTCAGTTCGTTAAGTGTTATGTCAATTGATGAAGGGTGTCTATTGAGATGTAAGGTCATGTAAACCACTATATAAATATGGGTGTGGTCATTTTGTATGTTAGAAGAAAAAAAAGGAGAAAAGAGAAATAAAAGGTGATAAAAGTGTAAGAAAAAGAAATTGTTGCAAGTGTTGTAATTGAAAGTTGATTTAAAAAAGAAAATTTGTTTGTATATCCAACTCCTCCTCCTCCTAATCTAAAATTTACTCCTCTTCTCGGTTTTTTCAAATTGGTATTAGAGCTAGGTCGAAATAATGAGATTTCTATTCTTTATGCCGTTCGTTCTCACAAAGGAAAATTATGAAAGATGGAGTAACAGAAAAAAGGAAGAGTTGATCTCCAAAGGGTTATGGGAGATTGTTGAGTGTGGGTATGAATGGCCAAAAGATGTTAAAAACATGACGAAGAAAGAGAGTGAGGCGTTTACAAGCTTGAGAAAGAAAGATCTTCAAGCTTTTATGGTGTTGAGTGAGAACGTAGATAAAGAAGCATGGTATCATATTAATGGAGAGAAAACCGCGAAAGATTCGTGGGTATTATTGAAAGAGGTGTATGGAAAGGATGAAACAAAAATAAAAGAAGAAGAAGATGAAGAAGAGGTCGAAGAACCAGAAGTAAAAGAAGAGGAGAAGGTTGAAGAAGTAAAGAAAGAGATGATAAAAGAAAAAGTGGAAGAAAATTTTGAAGAGGTTGAAGAAGAGAAAGAAGAGGAAGAAATTGATGAGTATAAAGAAGAAGAACCTAAGAAAGAGGTATGCAAAGAAGAAGAAGATGATGTAAAAGAAGAGAAAAACAAAGTCGTTGACCTAGATGATGACGAGGTAGAGGTGGACGATGAAGGGGAGACTGCTCTAGAATACGCGAAGCAAGGAACAGAAAAAGCGAAAGACGCAACTGTAAGCACAAGCAAAACAGGTTTGGATTATGCGAAGAAAGGGGCAGAAAAGGCGAGAGAGACAACCGTAAACGCAGGCCAAACTGCTTTGGATTACACTAAGCAAGGAGGCATTAAAGTGAAAGACGCAGCGGTAAGCACCGGACAAACAACACTTGGTTACTCTAAACAAAGCGGGGATAAGGTAAAAAGCGCACAGGACTACGTTTGCGAAACAACGATGGAAGCTGGAAGTAAAGCAAAAGACTATGCAGGAGAGAAAGGAATGCAAGCTAAAGATTATGCTGAAAAGAAGGCCAGAGATACCAAAGAAGCAGCAAAGGAGTCTTTGAAGGGCACTGGACAAAAAGTGAGGGGCCATACACAAGAATTTAGCAAGAAGGAACAAGCTAAAGAAAACGTTAGTGAAGAAGAGTGGGGGGAATATGCAAAGCCTGGTGAAGATATAGCGACGGAAGTAACGGTGACTACTGTGGTTAATTCAGAAATGCAAGAAAGCTCGGCAACGGTGGTATTGGAGTTGTTTGAAACCGTTGGGGAGGCCGTAATCGAACTAGCAAAGACAGCAAAGGACATTGCAGCCAGTATGTTCCGACAGTACAAAGTAATGGGCTCAAACGTAAAGAAAAAGAAACGTGAAGAGCTAACACGTGACGTATACAAACCCCCTTGGAGGAATAAAGCATTTAAAGTTTACGGGGGAGTTTTGTTAGGTAAACTTTAAATAAGGTAATGGGAAATGATAAAATAATTAAAGAGTCAAGTGTCTTTTGTATGAGTCATGTGTCTTTAGAGTCAATTGTCATGTTAGTTCATAAAGTGTTGTGTCTATTAGGTGTGTCTATTTAATAAGTATTGGTAAAGGGTCTAGTCAATTAATGATGTGTCAGTTCGTTAAGTGTTATGTCAATTGATGAAGGGGTGTCTATTGAGATGTAAGGTCATGTAGACCACTATATAAATATGGGTGTGGTCATTTTGTATGTTAGAAGAAAAAAAAGGAGAAAAGAGAAATAAAAGGTGATAAAAGTGTAAGAAAAAGAAATTGTTGCAAGTGTTGTAATTGAAAGTTGATTTAAAAAAGAAAATTTGTTTGTATATCCAACTCCTCCTCCTAATCTAAAATTTACTCCTCTTCTCAGTTTCTTCAGAAACTACTATTAACCAACCAAAACTGCTGTTATATCATAAGCTTCCCTCATGGTTTGAGGTTTCAACCAAAACACTGAGATAACAGTCATCAGCTTCAGTGGAGATCAAAACGAGACAAACTTCAACCTTTGATTCAATAAGAAAATCTACTGAACTTCAAATTATAAAGAAAAAACTCAAACAAGCAATAGACTGAGTTTCAAATACATGAATATTCAAAATTTAACTTACCAAAAACAAAGCACCAAACAAAGAGATAATAAAACGGTTGAAAACTAGTTAATAATCATTTTTTAACGTTATAAAAAATATAATTAATCGGTATTTTTTGTTTATATCTTATTTCTCAATTAAAAAAATTAGACACTTCATGTCAATAAATTAACAATTATGCATGTAACCATGTGAAAAATAATTAATGAAATCCAAAACTGAAACCGAAATTCTTGAGATTTACAAATTAGACCAAAATTCCTAAAAATAATAAAAGACCGAAATCGATATCTAGAAGCGGAACCTTGGCTTCGCTATAAAAACGATATGCACATTCAAGTATGATGTGCAAATTTCAAGGTGTTCCCTTACAGAATCCAACACCAACTTTCTCTCTCAACCCACTAACTCTGCTCTACTCACCTATTATTTAAATATAAATGAGTAGTCGTGGTTCGGGTGCAACAGCAATATGTGTGTGTGTGTGTGTGTGTGTGGAATTCACCACTTTCTAATATACTAAAGTACAATACAATGCTATATACAGTTACGATGCGAACAGGTTTGGTGACACGTTTCTTTGAGATGACATATTTTGGAAGTAAACTTATTTATTTTTGTGGAAAAAGTCATAAAGGATCACAGCATTCCAACCTTTTTTAATTATTAATAGCTTCCTACCAGTCTAAGTATTGAATTTCACCTTTAAAAGTTAGGATGCATATTTATCTTAGTGTTTTGATGTTATTTTGAATTTTTCAAAATACTTGAAACAAGTTAACTGCCAAAAATTTCGAAATACTCATTTCTCGAATTTACTTTTACATGCATAACTTAAAGGGAATTTTTGTAAGTCTGGTTTAAATCTCAAAATAAGCAGCCGCCCCTTTCCAAAAACAGATTTTGAATAACACCATTATTTTCTGTTTTAGCCAAACTGCAATGTTTACAGTTTCCAAATTGCAAATATTTGTAGCGTTTTGAACTGTGAATATCTGCACTTTTGTACCCAAAAAAAAAAAGTGAGGAAAAAATGGTCATACAAACCATTTAACCTTTGATTAACTGCAGATTTGACTTTCGGTGAAAGACAAAAATTTGCTGAAAATAACTTTAAGGGATGATATAAAACATGTTTATGAGAAGGGTATTTCGTCTATTAAGTTTTAAAATAAAAGGGGGATTCTTATTCACTCTAACTCAAAACCAAACCAACTCAAAACTGATATTTAATGTTCTGAGCAATCTAGTACAAACACTGTCGTTTCTTTTTCTCGAAGTTTGAAAGTGAGAAAGAAAATAAGATATTTAATGTTCTGAGCAAGCTAGTACAAACACTGTCGTTTCTTTTTCTCGAAGTTTGAAAGTTTGAAAGGGATGATATAAAACATGTTTATGAGAAGGGTATTTCGTCTATTAAGTTTTAAAATAAAAGGGGGATTCTTATTCACTCTAACTCAAAACCACACCAACTCAAAACTGATATTTAATGTTCTGAGCAAGCTAGTATATACACTGTCGTTTCTTTTTCTCGAAGTTTGAAAGTGAGAAAGAAAATAAAAGCAAGCTTCAAAAAATGTAAAATGGTTTATTTTTTATTATTTGGATTTTACTCAATTATTGATTATTATTATTTTTTTTTAATGAATGTCCATGAATTTTCAAGTGCTTTTTCCAAATGTTTATGGAATTCTGAAAAATTGGGCAATAAAGAAAAAAACCATTTAATAAAAAAATCAGAAAAAGTCAAAAATTCGGTATTTGAAAGAAATCTTAGAAATAACACATAAAAAAAGAAGATTAAAAATCAAATATAATTTTAAATTCTTAAATAAATATTCATTTTTGGAAATTTCAGAAAGTTTTTAGAAGTTAAGAGTGTTTTTAAAACCATTTTTAAAAAAATCAACATAAATAAATAAAGTTTCAAGATTTCAGAAAATAAATAAAAGATGCACACTTTTTAAGCCACTCAAAAAAACTGAGGCGCCTGAAACAAAGTTTATAATGAACCCGAAGAAATGGGTTTTATCTCATGGGGAACAATTTGATAATGTGTATCCCCCAAGCACCAACATTAAGGTCCACATCCTTAAACAAAACATATATGTATCCTACATGGAAAACAATTGTTTCTAGGTTTATACCCACGAGCTGTATGGAAAATGTTATTGAAGATAAACTCTTCAAACTACTTATATTGAAATTTGCATCTTGATTTGATAGCATTCACTAAATTGGATTACCTCAAATGAGGCACTGATATCTCCAGCATAGGTACGTGATTGATAGGCACGCAAAATCCTATCCAACCAGTAATAGTTTTCCTGTAACATTTGATAATTCAAAAAAAGTGTTTCATATCTATAGAATTTACTCACAATTTTAGACAACACCAGACCTGCAATCCGTTTTCATGGGCACGCTGTTCTATTTCGAGGATAGCAGACACATCTTCAATTGTTGGTCCGTGAGACTGGAGATATGATATCTCTTCTAAAGCAAAATCAACCTGACACATACGTACAACGACATTAAATGCTGAGGTCTCATTATGGCAAAAATCACCCACTGCAACAATTTACAGTCTTACAAGCTTAGATGCAATATCTGGATCACAAGAAAAATTAACACTTATATCACCGCGAACATCTCCCATCCTCGAAGGTTTGTTACCACCCAAAAAGACAGATACTCCCACAGAATATATCTGGTAATCATGAATGAGAAACACATGTTGTACAGATCTTTTTAACAATTGTATAAAGATTAACTGTGTCATAAGAAAAGAGAACCTGTCCATGTTTAAACCGAAGAACTTGCATTATTTTAGTTTCCAATAATTTGCTCAAGAATCCAACAAAGTGTGTCTCTTCCATCTATTATTTGATAGGATAAGACAGCTAGATAGTTTGTCAACCCAGAGTATCATAAATAACATACCAACAACTATTTGTGATTCCATTCAGTTAGTACTACTATTGAGTGTGTGTGTGTGTGCGGGCACGTGTTTCCATTTCGATTATCTATTGTGTGTGTGTGTGTGTGTGTGTGTGTGTGTGTGTGTGTGTGTGTACACACATACACACAAACACACATGTATGTGTGCATACCATAAATTTATTCTTCAGTGACACAGGAAATGCTAGCTGGACAAAGCACTGTGCTTCAACCATAGGACTGCGGACAACTTCTCTACAAAGAAACATTGTCAAAGAGAGATGCCAGAAAGCTTAGCAAAAGATGTTGCATTACTTGATAATATAATCTTCTAAATGCATAAATCACCTGGTAATGGTCGAAGGAAATTTAAATGGTAATCCTCTTAAATCATCACGGCTGAAACTTAATGTTGGAACTGAGGGCTTGGGTATTCCACCCTGTGTAAGAATAATTATAAAACATCAAGATGATAGCGTGCTCCTCATAACAACAAGGTTCTAAAAATGTATTACTTACCAAGTATTGCAAAATTAAGGGAAGTGATACAGTTGGGTCAAATTTTCCAACTATAACAACAGTAAAAGCTGAGGGATCCTTGAAACACTCATTAAAGTACTTGCATGCTCTTGAAGGATCCACCTTTTTGAGGTCACTGATACGAATTGGCTGCATAAAAGAAATGTGGAAAACAAAGGAAAGTAAAAGGGAGACATTAATATCCATATTTAATTGTAATTTCTAGCATACCCTGAAAAAATATGCATCCCCGTAATTTAACTCCCGAACACGATTCGTAAATGCAGTGTATGGGTCTCTCTCTTGAGCATGAATTGCTTCCTCCGTCACTTGCATTACAATTTTTACTTCTTCATCCCTTGGTTCCACATTTTTTGTAAACAGTTGGTACACAAGCTGTGGGGATTGAATTACAGAGAATGTTACTTTATGTATAGATAGTTGCTGGCTTCTTAGCAAATTTAACGTCAACAGTGGAAGTAGAAATCAGACATAACAAGGATTTTTATACATGTACACTTTCAACATGGCTATCAGATATGGGTAAATAGGTAATATAAAAATATAAAGAACTCTAAAGAAACAAATTCAGTTAACAATTTCAGCATGAATCACGGAATATTTTTAGTATTACTATTATGTAACATTGTAATAGACCAAACTTTTACTAAGTCGCATAATACTTTTCAAGTCGAATGATTTAAATAATCAACATAAATGGTGAACTGATAAATTTCAACTGCATGATACTTTTCAACTCGCTTTAGAAGATAAATTTTTGCAATCAGACTTACTCAATAATTTCTAGTGCGATCCACTTTAGTTTTAGATCGGCTTGGCTATTAGAAAATAGATCGTAATTTGATTTACTCTTTTTTTTTTTTAACTTCGAAATCAAATTCTACGATATTTGTATATCTTATATACATTTTTATTTAAATGCCTTTTTACATTTTTCAATTTAGTCCCCGTGAATTGATTTATTCTTTCACTTGCTATAATTTTATGGCATGCACTTGTGGTATTTTATTACATGATTCAACACTTATTAGTGCCTATCATCAATCTTTATTGCCACTTAAATTTTAAGAACTCATCTGAAAATAAATGTATATGTTTTACAATACGAATTATAAAAAATGATGTATTTCCAATTATTATTTATCGTTGTGCAATTAATGTGTCAAATACTAGCTGTATCGCCGAGATTGTTGCAGGTTTTCATTTAAGCCTTTCTAGTTTCAATTTTTCAGTCATTTTTTCGATTTTGAAAAACTTGGTATAAGTTTTGGTTCCAATTTTCGTTGGTTAATCCATACAATTACAGACACCAATGGATTACAAGTGTACTGAAATAAACTATGCATCGCCTCAAACGAAAAGGAAAAAAGAAAGTGTAGACCATTAACATTTAGTCCAGACTAATTTATTAACCAGATTTTGTTTAAAAATCGTAAAAGTACTTGATAAAACGCAAAATTTAAATAGACCAAGGTAAAAAGAGCCAACCAAATACCAGTGCAGTGCCTGGAATTAGGTTGAATAAAAATACACCCATTAAGAAAATCAAAACCCTAATCTGAACAAGCAAATTTGCCTCTCTTTTTCCAATTTTTTCTTCAGTAGTCCTTATTTTACTGCTTTCAACTCATTTTCTCAATTAATTAAAAAGCTGATATTTGGAAACAATACGATTCAATTCAGGTTGATTGTTCTTCAGTTTTTTTAATATTTGACCTATGAGGTAATTTATTTATACTGAATAACATAACAAAATTTCGTTTACTCGTTTCCGCTTGTTTTAACTCGTTAAAGTTATCTTCCTTATTACCAAATTTAAAACTTTTTTGTTTATATTTAATCAAGTCTGGTCGGAAAAAAAAAAAAAAAAAAAGTGAAATAGTCGAGACTGCATGGCATTGGTAAAAACATAAAACCATGGTTAGAATGGAGGATTAACCTTAATATAAGTTCAATTTTATGAACAGAAGTCGTGAACTCTACTGACCATAACAAATACTTAGATATGAACTGTTTATAGCAATATATAAATAATAATATTTTATTAGTATGGTCACTATATGTTTTCTTAGACCCTCAAAGTAGTCGCACATTTTGTCATCATCTATGTATTACTAATTACTGCCGCTCATGTCCACCTAATACTTTCCATTTTGCTTTTCAAATTGCACATCAACATATGATGTACTAGTGGATATTAGTATCATATGCTTACATTGGCTGAAATATAAGTACAAACCACAAGCATACTGCATAAGTATATTTAATATTTTGTTAAATTTCAAATCTTATAAATTGCAAATGAATGAGATTATTCTAATTGGGTATTTCATGCAGTTGAAAAATGGATTAATTGCATCCACTGTAACTGAAATATAATATCTAAATTCCCCATCTATAAATGTATTTCAAACAAACTCTAACAAAAGAAACTTGATTTTTAACTAACAAATACTGCAGACGAATGCACATGCTCGACTGAAATCATTTTTATCCGCCAATCAACCATATAGTGTATAACATGCACTTTGTATTGCATTTTCTACTTCTCAAAAATTATCCTTTATATATAATATTTATCAACACGGATACAAAAGCTACTAGAAGAAGAGCTGAACCAAGTAATAGTCAAAGAATCCAGAATCCTAAATTAGCTTAATTGAAGCCTATATAAGAACAGCATATCTGAATTCACCAATGCATATAGAAAGTTACATAAAAGAAATGCAAGGGAAAAAGAAAAAAAAAATCTGATTACAGTGTTGGCGTCCAAACATGATATTAACCTTAAGATAAGAGCAAAGTTTGACCCAAGTTGAAATCTCGTAGTTGATTAGCTGTTTTTTATTTTAGTTATTAGACACATTATCCGATTAGACCTGAATCAATTTAATTATTAGAAGAGGAAAAAAGCTTCTTATATTTGGTGGTTTAATAAATAGTAAGAAAAAAATTCATATGTATGATAATTTGAATTAGTTTGGATGGTGTAGTACAGCTATACTTACAATCTTGGTTTTTGTACAGTGCAAATATTATTGGAAAATATCAATATTAGTCAAATCTTTGCGTATACCATACACACATGCATAACACATAGTATCTCTTGAAAAGAATTTCTTTATTGCTACATAAATTGACTGTGCCTTTGTGGACCAAAAATATTCTCAGTCTCAACAAAAAAAGCTAAAAACCCCCATGATTTAACCCCCATCACCCCCTTAAAAATTTAGGTCAAGTTCATGCAACAAGAAAATCCATGAAAAGTATATATAATTGAACATATTTTCATCATTAAAAGTATATATAATTGAACATATTTTCAAATCAGCCTTAGGAATTCTAAAAGCTTTGTTTTTTTTACCTTTTTTACTCTCAAATCTCAATAACCATAGTAATGTAGAGTTATATACGCTTATGAACTCTCCATTCATACCCATATATTCTTTTCTTTTTTTTAACATAACTATCTTTAAAATGTTCCTTCTCTCCGCGTATTTTTTCCAAAAACAGTAAGTACATTGAATATAGTATTTACAAAAAAAACCATAATGATAATAATAAAATATTTGTAGACGCTAATGTCGTATCACTATTCCAACTTCGAGGTTCACGAAACAGAGTTTCATCATCAAAAATTGACAAAGGAATAAACATAACATAACTTGTTATCATTTTCAGCTGCTTATAATATAAAAAAGAGGCTATAAAAAAAAGAAATAACGTAACTTGTTAGCACTTAAGCAACAGTACTTTAAAAAAAATGTTTAAGCTTCGACTGATACAAGCTATAGTTTATGTGGTAGTGTTTGCTTATACGGGAATTCTTTTATTTTGTGTCCATTCATTTGTGTGGATACTGAATGACAATAGTGTACAAATTTGTATGTAAAGAGAGCGTTTTTGTAACGACCTGAATTTTTGTTTATTTAATTTTGCAAATTAAATATAAAATTTAAAATTTCATTGATATAAAATTTTATTTAGATCAAACTGATTTTAATTACATGGAATAATTAAAATTTGTAAATTATAATCTTGTTGAATTATCAAAATGGAATTTAAATTTTATGAAATATTCAGATATTAAAATTGATTGTAATTTAAATCTAATATTGAATGAGAATTGGAACGTGATTTAACTTGAAGTTATGAACACTGAATTTTTAAATTAATTTGATTTGAAGTTATGTAAAATCATATTTGAATATAAACGGTAATAATAAATTATTATCAATGAATTTGAATTTTTTTTAAATCGATTACTTGTAATTCGATTTTGATTAACTCGTAAAATAGACATTTTGCAAACATTCTTGGAATTCGACAAAACTGGTTTCATCGGATCCGAAATTGTAAATCATTATAAGATCTCAAATTTCGTGATGATCGAACAATACATGTGATCATGCGAGCCAGAAACGTCGAGCAATTAAATAAAAAGTAGAATAAGATTTTTATTTCACCTATAAATATACTTTAATTCTAACTGAATTTGTCATTCTCTCCTTGTTCCTTTTCTTTTTACTGTAAGAAGAAAATGAGCCACCACTATTCTTTCCTTTCACAAAAAAAATCTCAAAATCTAGGCAACAAAAATCAAATGATTTTTGATTCGTTGAATTTGTACGCTCAAGACCTTCACTCGGATATGTATCGTTTTGAATGTGCACAAGGGAACGTCAACAGTTTTCAATCACTCTAGGGCTTGATTTGTTGGATCTTGTGATCGTTGATTTGCAGCACGGACTTACCATTTGCGTTCGTAGGTCAAAGCAACACCTATAGCCAAGTTTTAGGAGCGTTCAAGCTTGTGAATCAAAACGTGTCCAGGGCATCGTGCGTTCATGTAGTAGATCCGATTTTTTTATGAAGGGATCGGAGTTGATTTTGAGGTCATGGTTGGGGCGCGGAGGAGCTGGGTTGAATGGCAAGCGAGGCGGAGTTAATTAGTGGCTGAGGTGATGAGGAAAGAAGGGTCTGGCATCGGTCAAGGGTTTCGTTGATGATAGTGGGTTCGAACTTGAAAATGGAGAAGAAAGGATGGGGTGAGTCACGTGATGAAGAGGGTAATTAAATTTAAGTACAGTCACTAGTTATTTAGTAAATTCAATTTGTTCATTGCTTACAAACTTAATTTTTAACTCTTACGAGCTCAGATCAACACGTGATTTTCTCTGTTGAATTCGTATCGAAATTGCCAACGGCATGGAATTGGTTTGGTTGGATTTAGAAACTGTTAAAATTTTGGTGCTCATTTAGACTTCAGTTTGATGTAAAATCAAAGATAAGTGTTTTAACTCACTCACGACATATTAAGATATCTATGCAAGTTAAATTAAATTTATAATATGTTATAATTCGTTAACTGACATTCGAGAATAAAATTTGACATCAAAAATGATTATAACTGTTAATTAACACTTAACACATGTTAAATTGACATATGTGAAAATATTGTCAAATTGATTGTTTGCAAATTTGATGTATATCTAAATTGATTTAAATTTGAATTGTCAGTAAATTGTTATTTATTTGAATTGATATTTAATTAATACTAAAATTAAAGTGCTAGTTATACATTGATATTTAACAATGTTTTAAAACACAAAAGGCGTACGAGAGGCGTTTTCATGTCCGTGAGGCGAGACGTAAGCCTCGAAGCGTTGAGGCGTAAGCCTTTCGGGTAGAGAAAAAACGCAATATATATACTTAATTTTTAACCACTTCCATGCAACATTCCGTTTGTTCATTTTAAATTAACCAAGCCAACAATAGAAATTAGGAACCAACTAAACAAGGGCTTTTCGGGTAAGCCTACATTAATTCAAAATGTTTATCTACACATATTATACAATCTTTTTTATTTTCATTAAATAATTAAAGTTTAATGACATTTATATGTGTCAATACCTGCAACTAAAGATAAACATGTTTTTAAGTCATATGCCTCAACTGCTTGAGGCGTGCGAATCGTAAGCTTTATGCGCTTTGTATGCCTCAAATTTTTGAGGCGTAAGCCTTAGAGGTTAAAAGCCTTTTGGAATAAGCCTCAAGGCGTTTTATCTCTTATTTCTTCGAGGCGAGCCTTGAGGCGAGTATCGAGACGGGTTTTTTAAAACAATGATATTTGATAACTGACACTACTGAGACCTATATTGATTGTTTGAATGCGGATTGCGCGTTATGTTTAATTGTTGTCGTGATGATTGATCGAATGTTATTGTTGATGATTACTGATTATGATGTATACTTATCACTTTATATATCACTGAGACGGGATAAACTGATAATTGCATACTTGGACATCCAATACTTGAATTAAGAAATAAGGTGAAATGATATATACCTATAACATCCGACACAAGTTGAAATGATATATAATCACGAAATTGAGATTTAAATTAAATGATCACTTGACCGTACGGTAGAAAATTATATACAGATACCGTGGTCATATATATTATATTAAACTAATTTATTTAAATTAATTATATTTTACTATTTATTTTCATGTTTTTATATTTCATTATTATTTTAATCTAAACTATTATATATATATATATATATATATATATATATATAACTTAACTATTGTGTTTTTATAATTGTTTTATATTAAACTATTATATGAAAAAATTAACTATTTCACTTTTGTAATTATTTTAATTAACATATTTTATATTTATTTAACTATCATACTTTTATAACTATTTTAAATAAAATTATTTTATATTAGTTTAACTATTATATCTATAATTATGAAACTATTTTATTTCATAACTACTTTAAATCAAATTATTATATTAAATAAAATTATTATTATTTATATTAAATTTAAGTATTATATTTATAATTATCTGAATAAAATTATTTTATATTCATTTAACTATTTTATTTTATAATTATTTGAATTAACAATTATATTTACAATTATCTTAATAAAACTATTTTATTTTATAGATATTTAAATCAACTATTATATTTTTAACTATTGATAATACTACTATGTTAATTTAACTATTATATTTTATAACTCTTGTAATCAAACTTCATTGTATTAGATTTAACTATTATAAATTAATAGCATATTTGGAATTTTAAGTCCAAATTTTGATTTTTAAGATTCCTATGAATAACAATATTCGAAATGTTGACAACTGAATCAAACTTGAATTTTTAATGATGAAACATTTTGAATATGAGATTTGAAAATCTAAAACTGAAACAGATATTGATTGATTTGAATTAAATGATGAATAAATCAATAAATGAAGTAAATTGATTTATGATATTGAAATATGATTTCAAATACAAATGACCACATTGTGAAAAATGTAAGCATTTGACTGTTAAAGAGACTGAGATTTGATATTGTCATACTCTCTACCAATATCGGGAACCACTTTAACAACTGTGTATGTGGTGGATGAATCCAGAACAAAGAAGGATGGTTTGGTGAATGCTACTGGAATGAAGTAAGAGAACAATGATGGGTATACTTGACTTTCGAGTTATAATTAAAATGACTAAAACATGAGTTATACCGTGATCAAGTGCGGCAATATTTCTTCCTTAATTATTATAGTTCCTCGGTTTGAATTAATTTGATGCGCATTCAAGATTTTAAGTTTTGTTCGAAGCGGACGGCTATGCATTACCACCTGCTCGGGAATGCAAGCGATAGATTCATACTCTAGGTATTGTCTTGAGTGCCTTGTCATATTATCATGATCGCGCCCACTACGATTTTGATTTGCATTGTACTTATGGAGTGCTCCCTCTGATAACCACCTGTTTGGTGGAGTTTACAGTATTGTATAGTGTACAATGTTTAAAAATGGTGTAAGGGTAAAAATGTAATCATGTTTACGCTATTTTAATACTTTACTCAATACACTGTAATAATAGCGTATTATATTATATAATATCAAGTTTAATGAATCCTTAAGAAATGGAAATTCTCATAGCATCTTTTAAGTTATTGCACTCACATCATACACTGATAGGAGATTGAAAATTTCGTAAACATCTCTGACACTACCACATTCATATTTCACTTATTTGATTTGACTTACATGAGATGTTTTAGTCCTAATTCGAGTTTATTGTTTTTTCATTATGCTCGGGTCAGCAGTTTAGCAAAGACCTCGTTATGAAGATAAAAATGCAGCTTGACAGACATTTATTAGTATTTTTCTGTTGCAATTATTGGTATGTTTTGTGATTGTTCAACTTCAATATTTGAAAATGTATATTATAAACCATGGTTTGAGGTTTCGGTCGAAACCACGAAATTCTGGCGAACTCGTATCGGTTTCGGCCGGTGATGGGACGAGATTAGGACAAAATCTCGTCTCGTTCAATGAATCAAAGAAAAAACGAAAAAAAGCACAATTGTGGAATAGGGAGAAGAATAGGAGCGCGATTACAAAAAAACAAGCGAAATCAACAATCAAAAAGAAAAAAAAACTATAACTCTAATTCACAGTCGAGAGTTTTTCAGTTGTAGATGATTTCGAGAATAAGCTTGCAATCCCGGCCTCAGTAATTGCAGGTGTACACTTCAACTTCGTGAAGAATTTGATTGTTGTCGCAGGTGATTTTTCGCCCTCTTCCTTTTGACCTTACGCCATTTTCTTTGTTCATTTTTTTAGCTGAGTCGTTTTTGTTTTTGGGGCCATACGTATTGCTGTGTTTATCTGCTAAACTGGGCTTTGCTGTGTATATCTACCTTGTGGGTGAACCGGGCTTTGGGCTGAATACCTTTTTGATTATTATTGCATATCTAAATAAATTTGCATATGCTGAATAACTCGAACTGACCTATTATTCTAAACTGATTTGTGTATTGTACTATTTTCTTTTTCATAAACTATGTTTATACATGGTTTGAAACATTATCATCATTTTTTCCTTGAAAACATAGGAATTCAACCAAAACCGAAACGAAAAGCGAAACTACCGAAATTTCCCGAAACTTACCGAAACCGATTTTTCGAACCTTGTTATAAACTAATCAATATTTTAATAATGTTCTTATTATATTTTATCCTTCCGCTGTGAGATTCTGTGCTTTGTTTCGTTCTCTTCTATTTTACTTCTTATACTAAACCTTCATTAACAATTCACCATTTTGCGTGGTTTGGGTCTGACATGTGTGGTTTATTGTTGATCTAAAATCATTCGAAAGACGGGTTGTTACAGTTTTAAAAAGTGTTCAATATTTCGGTCAAGCATATTTTGTTAAGCTTATCACCAACGTTTCGCATTCTGCATTATGTAATGTTTACCATTCCCGTTTTCGTTTCACGTACCGAATCGTTCTACGTACCACGTAGCATGCCTATGAACACAATATTTGCAACTTATCTTTCTAATTCGCCATACCAAATCATAAACACTAGAATATAATAAACTATTTAAAAAATCAATTTGAACGATGATTTGATTATTATTATTTTCCCTTTCTTTTTTCCAAATTTTGATTGATTATATTTTGATTGAATAGATGATTTTTGTTCAAAAAAGAATATTGCCAAAAAAAGGGGCAAAGTTCAAAGTTTAAAAAATACATCTTTTTAAAAGAAAGAGATTTACTAGAACACAAAATAGTGATGCCACCGATGACACAATAGATCTCAACCATCAGATTTCCCTCTAATATTTTTGTCATGTGTGAACACAATAAGATCTAAGAGTAAAGATCTATTGTATAATATTTGTGTTTCTTTTTGGGTCTCAATATTCGTCCCCCAAAAAAATATCTGCAACCTTTGGCTGCAGTATCTACAAATTATTTTTCCTTTTCTTTCCTTTTTCTTTTGTAAAGTTTGATTTCTTACACGTTTTACTACATATTCCATATTTGTAATATACTTTAAAAGGGTTACTCTGATTCTGCACGTAATAAATTGGGGGTAATATATAACAGGAATAAGTGTACTCTCACTAAACCAATTACCCCTTATTAACTTTGAAATTATTTTTATATTTCGTCATTACTTACTTCCCACTACTTAAATCAAGTCAATCTGTAAATTAAGTCTTGAACAAATTGATACAGCAATTTATTTTTATTTTTACTAGGACGTAGGTATTCTAAATTTCTAATTTGTTAGCAGGAATGTCTCCAACCCTCCAGCCTCACATGTCACCACAAGTAAAAAAAAAAAAACGTGAAAGTCCAAGAAAGTACTAACTTGCAATGCAGTTTCAAGATCAGATGGTGAGCAATCTCCAGAAAAGGTTCTCGTATATGCTGCTACTTTTGTGCTAACTTCTGCTCGCTTTCCAGCAAGCATATCCATAAGAACAGACGGCTTATAACCATAGGCACCAATTACACCAGCAATGGATGACCCCATGGAGCATGACATATATTCATCTTCTGATAATTCTGATAACCCCCCATATGCAAACCCAGTAAAAATAATCTGTTAAGAATAGATTAGCACAAGGTTAATCATGTAAACAACATCAAAGCAGCCTACACTAGGTTAAGATATTTAGAAAAGGGTAAACAACAAACTTTTAAAAAAGAAATCGTAAAATTATATAGAGGATATCTAAAAATCCCATAATCTAGTAAACAGGGATTCATAATAATGACTAACTGATTATATAGTAGTGCCTGGTAGGCTCATTATTTTTTATTAGGACAGCCTCCATTAGGAGTGAGCATTTATTGGTTTAAAACGAATAAACCAACCCAACCAATTAAGTTGGCCGGTTTGTTTTGATTTTGTTAGTTAATGGTTAGGTTTGGTTTTTGTTTTCATATTTGTTCGGTTTATCAACCGGTTTGGCTTCCATAATTTGATATTCGAAAACCGAACCAACCAATTAAATCAAAAACTTCAAAACTTGAGCTATTTTAAAATAACATTATTACCCATGACAATGCTATTATTTAAATTATTTTCCAAACAATATTCTCTCTTTCGATACATATTAATATTTTCTAGAAAAGGAGTTTGTCTTTCAAAATGCACCCTTGAATTGAATTAACTATTTAGACCTTATATGTCAGCAACAAAAAATACAATTCGTTTTGAGATAAACTAACGAAACCAAACCAAATATTATCGGTTGGTTCCGACGTTAATAAGTATTGGTATGATTTAGTTCTGATTTATTTCTTAAGTGTTTATTTTGGTTTCAATGTTTCGGTCTGGTTGGTTCCAGCTTAAAAAAAACACTGGCATAGTTTGGTTCAGTTTTTGTTTCTCAAGTGGTTACTCTGGTTTCGATGTTTTTCATTGGTTTCGAACCGAACCAACTATTTGCTCACCACTGGGCTCCATCACTATAAGTAGCAAATTGCTTTTTTATGAGTTACAAACTTTGTGCTGTAACTATTATAGAAAAATAAAATAATAACCCCTAAGAGTAACAATGTGGTCATGACCATGAGTGGAGAACAAAACAAATTTGTACCCACATTCATATCTATCTTCAGGAATTTCCAAGAGTAGAAAAATTGCAATACTCCAAAAAATCTCAAGGTTCTTGCAGATTTTTACATATTTTAAGATGTTCCGAGAGAACAGGGATTGCAACTGTAATAGGTACTCATGAATACTGTCACAACTGTTACCTGATCATCAAGAAAGTCGGTGCATTTATAACAGACCCTCATGCCATTAGATAGAAGTATTTCATTGGCTCCAATACTAGGGTATTCAGACTGATTTAAAATTATCCTGCAAGTGAGAGTTCAAGAAACAGGTTACCATCATATATACATTAAGCGTGATAGTGAAAGCATTGATCATGAAGCTGCTAAAAGTTACTAAAAGCTATCAAAACAGTAAGATAAGCATCAGGTTATCCAAAAAGAGAAACTACATAACGTAAAACATCAGCCCATTAGTATAAGATCTAAACTATTTGATATCTTAAAGACAGAATATAAATCAAGTACACGTCTAAAATTCTAAACATATTAAGAATCAGCTTCAGATACGTAAGTCATAACCAGGTTTGAGAACTCGGTTTCGGTCATTTGAAAATTTGTTAACTTCGGCTGGTTTCGTAAATTACGGTAGTTTCGGTTTTGGTCCAAATTTCGAGGGATAGTCATTTGTGTCCAAAATCTCAAACGAAACTAAACAAAAACATGGCATGGAGTCCCTATCATATCACGTTTAACAAAACAATTAACAGTTAAATGTGGACATGAGATGGACTGTTTGTGTACAGTTAAATGTGGACATGAGATGGACTGTTTGTGTACAGTTAAATATGAACATTTCGGGACTGTCTTTCCGTTCAGTCCAAAAAGTAAGTACCCAAAATGTGCAATAACCCAAACCAACTCTCCAGAAACATGTTTCTTATCCCATTAGCCCACTCTCAAGAAACTCAAACAAAACAAACATAAAACGAAGTATACGAATCGAACAAAATTGAAAAAACAAAATCGATCAATTTCTCGAAATCGAAGTGTTCGATCGATGGAGTTTTCTATTGAGTTAACAGATAAGGGGAGAAAAACAAATTCATGAAGATCATTCTCTGAAGCCTTAACAATAATCATTGTTGAAGAAAGCCCCTTTGTTGCTGTAAGTTTTAGTTCAAATCTATGTATTTTATAGACGTTCGAACTGATTTAATTATTCAATTTCACTGGTGATTCACGTTTGAGATGATTTAAGGTTTTGATTTTATCCATTTCTTTTCTTCTATTGATGCTTTTAGTGTTCTATTCCTGCTGCTTCACATGTCGCCTCCTTTTTTTGGGAGATGAAACGATTCGATCAATTATTATTTTCCCTAGATCCGAAACCGGTTTTCATCATCAATTTCAGACCGCCGATGACCGGCACCGGTCCGGTAACCCCGAAATTTCGGAAAACCGAAAGAAACCTCAAACCTTGGTTATAACTATAACCAAGTTGCACCACTGGATTCTTGTTCAAACCATAGATTTTTGATCATTAAGCTGACTGATCAGTTTTTGAAACCATAGGGCATTGGTTATAACTATAACCAAGCCGTGCTCATCCTCACTCCAAAATAATACAACCTTCGAGTTGTAGGCTTTTATATCCTCTAGATGATTCTTGTGGTTATATTCTTACTGTACACTTTATTCTAGTAAAATGTCGTAATTGTGAAGCTAACGTCTCTTTTTATTGTCTAATTTTAGGAATAAACTATATATATACACACACACACACATACATATATATATATAGAGAGAGAGAGGGGGGGGGGGGGGAGTGTTTCGTTGCACCTCAACCAGTGCAGCACCCCAAATGCCCCCTGACTTCCACCACATATTACTCTTTTCACCCCCAAATGTCCCCACACTTCCACCTCATATTAAACTTTCTCTCTCCTCCAACTATCTCTCTATCCCTCAAACTATTACTTAAATGCAAATGTGGCTCACATAGCGGGGATTTTGGGGTGCTGCAAAAAAAGGGTGTTGTGGAACGCTCATCGTATGTATGTATATAGGGATATGATCAAGAGAACCCCCAAACAGTGCAACACCTTCTTTAGCCCTCTAATTTTCACCACATCTTGGTTTCTTTCTCCTCCCACTAATTCTCTCTCCCCCACTAACTTATATTGCTATAAATGAGCGGCTCACGTTGAGGTACAAAAGGAATGATATAAAACGCGCACACGCGCGCACACACACACACACACACACACACACATATATATATATATATATATATATATATATATATATATATATATATACAATATGCATGCACATACTGTGATATTTGATTACAAAAATATCATGGTACTTACTAGTCTAGTTGGAAAAAAATGGATCAACAATTGTTTAACCATACGTTAATGAGATAGTTTGGTATCTTGATCTACAGAAATAAATAATGAAAGTGGCTATAGAGACAAGATAAAACACAAAACGATAACACAATTGATGTTGATTGTTTGAACTTATCGAACCTTGAACTCGGTGGAAAATCCAACGGTTTGCATTTTTTATATCATCACTTGTGTCATTTATTTGTGTACAAGCAGGTTTTCCCATAAATAAATAATTAACTATTGTTCAATTTCTAAAAAAAATAGTATGTGCCATATCATTACAAAATCAATTTTACTTCAACGGCAAGTTCATATGTATGTGTATGCATATACATATATAAGGAACGTCTATTAGGACGTAAATTTAGACGTAATGGAATTTAGAAGGTGGATCTTTATCAATTATGATCTACAGATAAGCTCTAATTGCTAAGATCTATTGTGTTACATATTTGTGTCCCAATAGATTTTACTATGTGTATACACATGTGTGTGCGCACGAATGCGTACAAATACATACACATATACGGATGATATACCACTGAAGTTCTATAATTTTGTCTTGTGAATGTCCTCTTCGGTCATAAAATACACACAAAATGTATGTATGTATATATGTGTGTGTTTTGAGTGTGTGTGAGGATGATGGTGTTTGGAGATTCAAACTGAAGAGCCCAGACCCACAATATAAAGACCATACCAATATCTTGCAGGTCTCATGTTTATATATAGTTTAGTGGAAATTTGGTTTCGCCCGTTAAATATGGATTTGATACATGAAAAAATCTACCCAAAAGTTTGTTCCAAATAATAGTCATGTTTTAAATTTCGATAAGAAAATTGTTTTTTTGTTCAAAATTAAATTTGCGTATGTTTGTAAAAAATTGAAAAATCACAAAAATATTTGTGGCAAGAAAACTTCATATATTTGCATAGTTTTGTACAAATATTTGCGGAGTTTCCCAAAAACATCATAAAACCAAAAAATAGAGGGTTTATATACTATATGTTTATGAGGATGAACCGTTGTATATTTTGACCTTAAAGATAGTGTTTTACGAATCTTCCCTACAATTTATCCCTCATGATATCAAATTTTCATTTTAGTTTGAAGTTGTATATTTAAAGTGCTTAGCAGTTTTATAGCGGTCGAAAAAGATTATAGCAGGAATATAGAGGACAATAGTAGTTGTGCAAAAGGCTTCATTGAGTATAAAAACAAAAATATAAAGTTAATTTATTGTCATTCTCGTACCATTTGCGTAAAAAAAACATTGTTCAGTTGTAAATAACAAAACCAAAGGATATCATGATTTATCTTAGATTAAATTTGATGACTGCAATAGATTTCTTACTTGTATTAAGCGCTTATGCCTTAAAATTAGTCTTTATCCTAATTTTTTATTCGGTTTAAAAGAGAACTAGTCAAATCTACCTATGAGTGTAAAATTTGTTGAAGTGTATGCTAAAAAGCATTGATTTAGCGGACGTAGAGGAAAATGACTGCTTAAAGCAGATCTAATGTATAAAAGCCTAAATTGAAATAGTGAAGCGGTTGGATAGCGCTACGAGCTAAAACAAAAGATTTATGACACTTTACTTCGTAAGTCTGGAAAAATATATTTCCCGGTTATTCATAGAAATCCAAGTTGAAGGAATCCCAATTAAAAATGCAAACAGCGGCGACAGTTAATGCAAATTTGGTGGATGACGTAGGCGGATGGGGTGCTAATTACGGCAAAGGCTGGGGGAGATGGGAAGGTCTAGCACTCAAGGGTAGTATGTTTTTGAATGAGATGATAGATTTATTATAGACGCTTGATAGAACTAGTGAGGTAACAGAGTTGCTGTGAAGCATAGTGGAGGTGTCATAATGGAGGATCGATTCATGGTGGCAGATGGTGGCAATTATTTTGCAAAGTATCATCCTAGTAATATTAAACATGTAGCAACTTCTTCACAATAAAAATAAAATAGCATAAGTTTTCTAAATTTAGTCATAACTAGAATTTTAAGCTATGAAAATGAATATAGCACTTGTTTTTCAAATATACTTATAACTATAAATTTTAAACAATAAGATAGAGGTCCAACCAGTCGACTAGTCGGACTAGTGTCGATAAATAAATGAATAAATAATATATATATATATATATTAATACATAATTGTAGTGTATAAATAAATATTAGGTATGTAAAACGTTTACAGTGTTAAAGTCAAAGGAGCCATTCAGTCAACGCAATTAAACGAAATCATCATCCATGGCTTTATCAATGCCATCTGCAATTATTTACATATCGTTGCTGCTATCTGCAATATACTTCTGCTGCCATCTGCAATAAATGGCAAAATCGACTTCGAATTAGGGCTTAGGGTTAGGGTTCGTTCGCAGCCTTCAAATGAACGCTTTGTTGGGTTCTCGCGTCCGACGCAAATACTTTTTTCCCCGTCCACAAGCAGCGCTGGGGAGACGTTGGAAATCAAACCGTTGGCGTCCGACGCCAACGGCTTGATTTCCAACGTCTCCCCCTCTCCCTATAAATCTCTTTTCCCCTACTACCTCTTCACTCCACTCTCTTCAATCCAACTACTCTTCTAATATTCATTCAACCAAATCCGACCATAAATCAGTTTTTTTTCAGTTTGTTGTTTGTGTTATACACTGTTACTGAACATAGTTTTTTTCCGTTGTTTTTTACTGTTTTCTGATATTATTTTTCTTTTTTCCAGTATGGCTAACAGAAAAATGACACATCACTGGTCGTTTACCGCAACTCAGATTATGTTGCAATGTGTCGTTGAGGCGTATACAGCTTGCGGCAGCAACAAAAAAGGTGTTCACAAATCCATTGCAGAAAAGTACAACAATTCCATACAAAACTATCCGGAACTCGAACCAATAGACGAAACCAAGATCAAACATAAATATGATAGTTTTCGACGAGAGTGAATGAAATGGGATGCACTGATAAACAGGACTGGTGCTGGTTGGGATGCTTGTAAAGGAACGATTTCTGGAAGCGAGGAATGGTGGGAAGATCGTGTTAAGGTTCGTGAAATTTACTTTAACCGTTCCTTTTAAGATACAGATTCTTACAACTGTGTTTTTTTCTTTTAGGAATTTGGACCAGTTGTTATGAAATATAAGAAACGTCCGCTTGAAAACTTGGAGTTGATGCAACAATTATTTCGCGGGACTAATGCTACTGGTCAGTCGTCCTACACTCCTGCAGCAACTGTACAACTGTCGCAGACTAGTACGCCGCCTTCAAGACAGAGCACGTTTGATAGAACATGGGATTTTGACGGATTTTTTAATCCATTGGATTCCCTACAAAATGATCATATTCCAAATTTGAATTCGCCAACAAACCCCCCTTTGCAACAACCGACAATGAATGCACCAATTCCTCCTTCTATCCAACTTCCAATGAATCCCTCTTCTCAACCAACTTCACGGCAAAGCTCTAGACGACGACGGGGTGAAAATGAAGACAAGATGACTGCGCTCATTGACCTACTGCACGAGAGACAAGTAAAAAAATCTCGCACACATTCTGATAGTCCGAATACGGGAACTAGTGTGGAATCAACGGGAAATACTTCTACTTTTGCGAATGTAGTTACTCGCATTCAACGTCTTGGAGAAGGTGGCGACTTTAATGTTGCAGACGCTTTAGTTTATGTTATGGAACCCGGCAAGACTGAGATGTTCACTGTTATTCCCGACGATCTAGCGAAAAACTGGTTGATATCAAGGCTTGCAGACAAACGACACACAAAAGAATATCAAACTTATCTGATAAATCATGGTGGTGCCAACAAGTAGGATGTTCATGTAATCATATTATTGTATTTCTATTGTATTTCTGTTTGTATTTCCTTTATGCAATGAAATGTAGTCGTTTTGTTTTGTCCACTTAAGATGTGCATAACAATTAAAAATACCCCGCTCAAATACCCCGTTCGCAGCAAAAAAACAAATTCCCAGTTCGCTACAGTACCCCGCTCAAATACCCAATTTCCGTTCGCCAAGAACGCACCCTTAGGGTTAGGCTTCGACTTCGAGTTAGGGTTTCGACTTCGAATTAGGGTTTATAGTTCGACTTCGAGTTAGGGTTTCGACTTCGAGCAGGTCAGTATCAATCTCGACTAATGGCAAGTCAACTCCTCCAGTCGATGATCCAAGCTCGACTAATCGACTAGTTAACGACTAGTCGAGCGCCGTAATAACAGTGGTTCTAGTTTAATTTGGCTTTTTAGTTGGTTCTTTTAAGATGATTGTCAAGTATACTGGTTGTGTCAATTAGGGCTTTGTGAGATGGCATGGCATGGTGGTGAAGTGCAGCATGAATCTAGTGGGGGCTATGGTTTGTATCGATGTAGGGTTGTGGGCTGAAGGATAGTTGATGGAAGTGATGTGATAAGGTAGAGTTGGCTGAGAGGACAAAGAGATGTAGCAGTGGCAACAAGTTGCAGGTTGAAGTTATCAAATGAGATTTTAGGGTAGTAGAGATTGAAGTGAATCTGAGTAAGAAGTTTGTTCATGTGCTTTAATTTTGAAACATATTGTCACTGTCTAAAATAAAATAAAAAATTTAAAGCTAATTGCCTTAGTTCCATATTCTAGCTCATATTATTGGGAGTCTCTTCTTCAATTATACGGACACAACGTGTGTATGCACACATACACATATGTATACACACATCGAGAGGTTTTTCAAAATTTCATAAACTCTCACGATTTTAATTCAAGAGCTCTAGATCACAATATATTAGAAATCATACCGATATCTTCTAGTTTACGATTTGATATATATATATATATTATGTATATATGTATATATGTATATATATATATATATATATTATGTATATATGTATATATATTATATGTGTATATGTATGTTATATGTATATATGTATATGCATGTTATATGTATGTATGTATGTATATGCATGTTATATGTATGTATGTATGTATGTATATATGTGTGTGTATATATATATATATATATATATATATATATATATATGTATATAAGGAAGGTTCCAGGGAACCCCTATTTTGTAGCAGCTCTATAGCCCCTCGATTTTAACCACTCATTTATAAATAAATTAGTGGGAGGAGAGGGAGTTAGTGAGAGAAGGGAGAGATAGTGGGAAGAGAAGAAACCGGGATGTGTGGTGGAAATCAGGGAGGCTATAAGGGAGCTGCACTGTTTGGGATGTTGTTGATCCTCTCTCTCTCTCTCTCTCTCTCTCTCTCTCTATATATATATATATATATATCATGGTTTAAGGTTTTAGGCGCAAGGCCAAGATTACAGCCACATTGGTTCGGTTTTCGCAAGGTGCAGGACGAATTAGGTTAAAATCTCATTCTGATAACTAACAGTAAAAAAATTAAAAAAGAAGAAAAAAAATCAATACATTACTAACCCAGAATTGAGATTCTAGATGCAATCATTGACAATTTCAAGCAGCAGCCGTCATCGTTGGTTTTATAGTCGTCCAAATTTAAAGACTGAGATGCAAATTCAAGCCGAGCAACTCGTTCATTTTTATTATCGTTCTTTATTTTACTGCCATCTCATTTGATTTTACGGTGTGCCCCATAGAACAAAAGATGTCAATTCAAGAATACATTGCAAGAATGCAAATTTTGTAAACTAGGGTCGAAGGAAAAGCTGGTTGATTAAAATAGATGTAATGAAGTTAACTGTGCCTTGAAAAGAAACTAACATCAATTATTTTTACTTAATTAAGGTAATATGTAATGAAGTTAACTGGGCTGGGTTAATTAATTTAACTTAATTTAGTATAATTTTAAGTATAAATTGGATTTGTTTATTCAATAGAAAAATATTTGGTTAAACTATATTTTACATCGATCATTGTCATTAATAGATCGTTGAGAATCAAATGCATAACTGAAACCGAAATCAAAATCAAAATTGTCTACAACAACAACTAAGCCATAAATCCTAAACAAGTTTGGGTTGGCTAGATATGAAACCCAAAAAAAAGGTTAAAATCTTCCGTAAAAGTAAAATAAAGGTTTGAAAAAGACAAAAACGACGTAAAAGTAAAATTAAGGTCCGGAAAAAAAAACCTAAGGTTCTGGTACATGGATTGCTAACTTCCATGCACTCCTATCTGATTCCAGCTCTTCAGATATATTCCAATTCCTTAAGTCCCTTTTTACTATCTCCTCCCATGTCATTTTAGGTCGGCCCCTACCCCTCCTTGGGCCTTCGGCACGGCCTATGATTCAACGCGCACTAGTGCATCGTGCGATCTTCGTTGGAGATGTCTGAACCATCTCAAGCGGTGTTGGACTAACTTTTCTTCAACATGTGCAACTCCAAGTTTGTCCCGAATATCATCATTCCTAATTCGATCTCGTCTGTTATGCCCACAGCTCCAACGCAGCTTACGCATCTCCGCTACACTTATCTTTTGGACGTGTTGTCTTTTAGTAGGCCAACATTCTGCACCATATAACATCGCCAACCTGATTATTGTTCTATAGAACTTTCCTTTAAGCTTCTGAGAGATCTTCCTGTCACAGAGAATGCCAGATGCAAATAGTCATTTCACTCATCCTGCTTGAACTCTAAAACTAACATCCCTATCAATCTCCCCATCAAACTGCAACATAGATCCTAAATATCGAAAGGATTCTTTCTTGGATATTACTTGACCGGCCAGGGTGACATCTCCGTCATCTGACCTGACACCGTTGAACTCACACTTCATATACTCCATTTTAGTTCTGCTAATCCTGAAACCCTTCGATTCCAATGTCTCACTCCACAACTCCAATTGTCTATTAATCCCTATTCTGTTTTCATCAACCAGCACAACATCATCAGCAAAGAGCATACACCAAGGAATCTCCCCTTGTATACCTTTTGTGATTTCATCCATCACTAAAGCAAAAATATAGAGGCTCAAAGCCGAACCTTGATGTAATCCTATGTTAATGGGAAAGTCACGGGTCTCACCATCGCATGCCCTGACAGTAGTCACAACCCCCTCGTACATATCCTTAATAAAGGTAATATATTTTGATGGCAATCTCTTCCTTTCTAGTGTCCACCATATAACCTTCCTCGGTACTCTATCATAAGCTTTCTCCAAATCGATAAAAATCATGTGAAGATCTTTCTTCTGCTCCCTGTATCTCTCTATAAGTTGCCTAATCAAGAAAATCGTCACAGTAGTTGACCTTCCAGGCATGAAACCAAATCTAATGAACGAAACCGAGTTCCCGATATATACATATATGTACATATATATATGTGTGTGTGTGTGTGTGTGTATATATATATATATAAACTCACACACAATTATTGCGGCATGTGCTTCGCATTTGATGAGCGTCAATTGTTTTTGTACATATTGTACGTGCTTAAACACATTCAAGAAAAAAAGGTTTGCACAAATATTTAACTATAATTTTGCGTTGCAATATGTGACGTCTAACCTCTATATCTGAATTACCAAAGAGTATCGCAAAGTAATACTATTTGGAAATACGAAGTATGTGGCTTGTTAGAGGCGAGCGCATGTGAATAATCCCTTGGTCTAACAAAATCTGTTTTCCTTGTATAATACACAAGTATACGCATTTGGCGTTGACATGGAGCAATAAACATGCGAATGTACTAGGATAAAACAATATAGCCAAAGAATAGTTATAAAACGCAGCAAAAGGCATATAATATTACAACTTAACGTTTTACAAAGTAGGTCTACCATCTACAGTTATTTTGAATTTCTATTTTTTAATTGCAACATCTGATTTTTAAAGTAGTTAATTACACACAAATGGTTTAATTTTAGGTATTGACAGTTGACACAGCGTGTGCTTCCCAACATGGGACATTCTAAAGTACTCAATTCCCACCAATGGGTCACTCATTTAATGTAAAGTTTGATGGTGATAAGCCTACTTTCATGAAAACATATGTTATATCATAGAATATGATAGTGCTATAATTATGCATTTTAGGTAATTTAATAATGCATTTTAAGTACCGTTAATCATGCATTGTTGTGCCTATCGTCATGCATTGTTGCCTCAATGGTTTTTATTTTGCAAACTTCTACTTATAATATTTAATTAAATAATTGTATTATTCAATTTAATATTTTAATATTCAGTTTCGGAAATAAGATAAAACAAACGTACGAACACAATTAATAATAATAATTTCGCATGCCATTAGGGGTAAGCATTTATTAGTTTGAACCAAATGATACTATTCAGACCAATTATTTAGTTTAGTTCGGTTTTGTTAGTAGCTTAGTTGGTTTTGGATTTTATATTCAAATTCATGCAATTAATTATTTGGTTTTGGCTTTCAGTTTTGAAAACTAAACCAACTACTTAAACAAAATAAAAAACTTAAATCACTGTAAAATATCAAAATTATCGCAAGAAAATAGTGTCAAGAACAAAATTATATGTTTTTTCAGCCATAAAGACAACCTACTGAAAATTTATTTTAAAGGACAAAGTATAATATTTTAGGTATCAGTTTTACAATGTGCATGGCATCAGAATTTGACTATCAGTTTTTAAGTATCAGTTTTACAGTGTGCTATCAGAATTTAGTAATCAGTTTTAAAGTATCAGTTTTACATTGTGCATGGTATCAGTTTTACAGTGTTTTGTCCTCGATAATAAATTTTTGATGGGTTGTCCTTGATCTTGAAAAGGTTATAAAGTTGGTCCTTCACAATAAAATCCCCAAATTATCGATCCAATTTTCATTATTATTATTTACACCAAGGTTTGAGAACTCAGTTTCGGTCGTTTCAAAATTTGTTAGTTTCGATGGTTTCATAAATTTGGTCAGTTTCGGTTTTATTTCAGTTTCAGTCCATATTTCGGTTTATGGTATTTTAGTAATGAACTTGTTAATTATAAACAAAGTAAAAATATATTATATAGAAAATTAGAACAAGGAAAACTAAACATGAGTTAAACAAACGTCTACAAAAACATAACGCAAAAACTAAACAAATGTTGCGTAACAAAAGTCACGTGTGGGTTGTCTTTCTGTTCAACCCGCAGATTAATTACTCAAATTGTGTTAATAACCCAACCCAATCCATCACTTTTCATATCCCATTACAGAAAACTAAATGAAACAAAAGAAGAAAAAAAAGTCGACTGTCGATTATAGGAACCGAACAAAATTGAAAAGATAAAATCGATGGATCTCGAAGTTGAAGCACTCGAGGAAGCTTTCGAGTAATTGTTGTCTCTAGAAGTCGAAGTACTCGATGAAGTTTTTCGAGTAATCGTTGTCGAAGAAACTTGTAAGTTTTAGCTTAAATCTATGTAATTTATAGCGTTCAAGTAGATATAATTATTTGAAATGATTCACTCGATTTTGTTTATTTGTTTTTTTGACCTAGGTCCGAAACCGATTTTTATCGTTGGTTTCACACCGTCCATGACCGACACCGGTAACCCCGAAATTTCGGGGTACCAGTTGAAACCTCGAACCTTGATTTACACTATAATCTTAACAAAATAATAATTTATGTAACGTACTGAAATTTAGAACACTTGATAATTAAATATATTTGAGACTGAATTAAATGTGATAAATAATTTAATAACCTTATCAACCACCTTTTAAGTAATAACTAATGATAATAGACTTGTGTTTGAAAAATATTTGCAGAAATAAACACTTAGAAGAATTATCGATAATGTGACCAAAAGTCGTTTTAACGATAAATAGCTTTTTTCATGAAAGTTGTTCAAACTAGTTGTGCTTTCCTAATATATTAATGTGTAATTAATTAGCAAATAGAAATATTTTCATTTTTATAGCTAACGAAATGCAAATGGCAAAAAGAGATTAGCAAAGTAATTAAAGAATGAGATGTTTATGAATAGAATTTGAGGATATTTGTTTAGTCAAAGGCGAGATGTAAAGCAAACAGATGAAGGAATGGTTTGGCCAAAAATAAAAGGGGTAGGGGTTATTTTTTTCCTTGGCTAAAGTATTTGCTATATATTCATATACATAATTTATTTTCTAAGTATTCAAGCTCCCTTTAACTTTTCAAAACCATACCAAATGAAGTCAAATTTTCACAAAACACAAGGTTAGGACTTGATGCAACTCGGGAAGCTTCAAGATCAAGCCAAAGAGTGTATGCCGTGAGCTAAAAGGGTGAAGAAGCAAGTGGCTCAGAGCAAAAGAGGGATACAGGAGCATGGTCGAGCACTTCTATGTAGCAAAGGTTGGATCTTTGGCTTGTGGGTGAGGTAGGAATTTTCCATAAGTTCTTGTGTGCATGTGTGTGTTGTAGGCTTGAATAGGATGCTCACCACTTATATGAATATGAAGTGCGTCTATTGACTATTTTAACCATATATATGTCGCTTGGATTTATGTTGTGATTCTTTCTTTGGAAAGAAAATGACATGTAAATGATGTGACTGGACTTGTATGACTTGTTGTATAGCCTTGAAATAAAGCATATAGGATTTCCTTGAACAACGATTTGATTCGGACTTGATTTGGTTATGATTTTACGGTGATAGTCGTTGTAAACACACTTCGGAAATGCCTTATGTTCGGCACCTCCTAATGAATTTTTATAGGGGAGATCCTTTGGGGTTTCTAAACATGGTTGTGATATATTATGTGTATATAAGTTAATATAAAACAATTTGGTCCTAAGTTTGTTAGCATATTGAAAACCGATCAAACATTTAAGTTTCAAAACTAGTCCAGGACACTGTTTTCAACAACAGCCAGCCGTAGCACTTTGAAAACTTTGTCCTTCCTCTGCACCTTCTTACAACAATTTAGAAATGTTCACTTTTCTATTTAAGAGTTTAAATTGATTTGCAATGACTATAAATTTAAGTATTTTACTTCAGTTTTTTTAATGATTTTTCGACTTATATTACAGTATTTTAGAAGTGGTTCGAACTTTTTATATATAATAATTAATTATGAATTATCAAAGTAGATGACTTATTTTAAATAATAGAAAACATGTTTTTTTAAAGTTTTAAAGTAAATTATAAAATAAATGTTTTAAATGACATTATAGGTATTTTTAAATATATATATATATAGTTTTTAGAAAATTAATTAGATATTTTAGTAAAATAAACAAATTTTATATAATATATCTTTTAAGTTGTTTTTAGGATTTATTAAATATCTTAGCTTTTTAAATAAATTATTACATGTGTGTATATCATTTTCAAAAGGTTTTTAGTGCATGCATGAGTTTGTATATGTATAACTTGGAAAAGAAAGTCAAAAGTGTTTCATAAAAGACTAAAAGTTTTAAGATTACAACACTTAAGTTATAATAGTGGTTTTGTAAAGCTGATTAAACATATCTTACCTTGTTTAAGAAGTTTAGATATATTTAGATCCTTGTAAAGTATAAAATGGTTTTGGTTTTGTATTAAACAATGTTTAAACAATATTTGTTTTTAACCATTTTTTTATACTTAGTAATATACTTAGACCTATAAATGAATGATAATTACGAGTGAAATGGTTTTGAATTTACAGTAAACAGGGCTTGAACAACATTTTTATTTAACCATTTTTTATTATATTTAGTAATATAATTAGGCATTTAATTGAATGTTTTAAAGATAAATATAAGTGAACTAGTTCTAGATTTGTAGTAACAAATGTTTGAGTAACAACTGTCTCTAATCCTTGTGAATATATTTATATCGTTATCAATGTATTAAAAAACGCGCCTCAGGCGCGCCTCAAGGCGAGGCGGTGGTGAAAACGCCTGAAGGCGTGAATTAAAAGGCGGTTTTCCCCTGAGGCTTACGCCTCAGGGGTTTGAGGCGTGGAAAGCGTGAAAAACGCACGCCTCAGAGCCTCAACTCTCTGAGGCGTGCGCTTATATAAAAAAAAAAATCGATTTCTGTATGGAATCGAACTCGATTCCTTAACTGGAATCGAGCTCGATTCCAGTTAAGGAATCGAGTTCGATTCCTGTTATGGAATCGAACTCGATTCCTGTTATGGAATGGATTTCCATTCCTCGAGAGTTTTTTTTTGTTGTTATCTTTTTTTTTTTTTGTCTGGCTTTGTTTTTTTTGTCTGTGTTTGTTTTTTGTCTGTCTTTGTTTTGTCTGTCAATTTTTTATTTTTGAAAGAGAGTTCCATTCCTCAATCAATTTTTTTTGTCTGTCTTTATTTTTTTTTCCTGTTTTTTATTTAAGCACTATCATGACTAATTTAATTTATGTGTTAATGTCAGACTCCTTAAAAAATGAGCAAACGAGATATTGCATGGGAGATATCATTTGATCTTTCTATTTAATATTAAATGTGCAAGAATTATTGTATTTTGTTTGAATTGCTATGAATGCTTGTATTTTGTTTGAATTGCTACGAATGCTTTATGGATTTTGCTTAGTACTTGACGCTTAATGTTATTTCATATTAAAAATTAAGTATATGTGTTGCGCTTTTTTTTCCCCGAAAGGCTTACGCCTCAACGCGTCGAGGCTTACACCTCGCCTCACGAACCCGAAAACGCCTCGCGTACGCCTTTTGCGTTTTAAAACATTGATCTTTATAGATGATATTTTAAAGATAATAGCAAGTATGGAATAATTTGAAGAAAAAAAAATATATATACATAGTAAAGATTTAACTCATAAGAGAGAGCTGAGTTCATTGTAAAAATGTTTGAATAATATTTGTTTTAAACTTTTTTTATTATATTTTAAAGTAATAGATCTTGTTAATAAATTGTGAGTATACTTATATTATTTGAGATAAGTATATAAAGACTTCTTAAAGTATTGTAAAAGGTATAAATAAATAGTAAAATAGTAGTATACATGTATATATCTTTTGTAAAGGTATTTTAAGTATATATAATATATATATATATATAAGTATTTACAAAGGAGTTTTAACTAATAAAGTATAAATTGAATAAAAAGAGATTAAGTGCTTCTGTGGCTATAGTCAATGTTTTAATTTTAAATGACCTAATCATGCTTTGAGTGACTTAATTGTGCTTTATGTGACTTAACTGTGCTTTTTGCGTACTTGCTTATGAAAAATATTTGGCAATTTTGTTGTGTATTTAGCACTAAAAGCCAGCATTAGATTTACTCGATCTGTGAGAGTTAAGACTGATGTTCTAGTAGAGTTTAAAAGAAATGATGTTCTAACCTACCGGCTTCACTCTTGACCGAGAGATAGTATGAATTAAAAGGATTGAAAATATGATAAGTATACGAAACTTGATTCTCATATACGATCATTCTAATTGTTGAATTTGATCGAAATTAACTTGCGAAATATATAAAAGAAACATGATGGTTACCCCGTACAGTTACCTCCGATGATGCAATATTTTAAGTATAAACTCGTCTTGCTCTTCTAAAATAAATTATAGGGAAATTCTTGTAGATAGAAGATCTCCACCCTCATTTATTGTCTATTTGTTTCTGAATGAATCAAGATTGGTTTTGAAGCTTTCAATAACTAGGAAGTGTACTTATTTGGGATGATTTGAAACCGTAACTGCTTCAAAATCATATATGTGATCACGTACAGTTAAAGTGCTTAGCAGATCTATACCGGTGGATGTACAAAAGCTTGTATCGGGGATAAAGCAGGGATACAGCTGAGGTGCAAAAATGTTCATTCTATATAAAATCAAATATTTAAAGTTAATTTACAATCTTTTCATATTATAAGTGTATACGAAACTAATATTGTTTAATCTTACATAACAAACCAATGAACATCATGGTTATGCACATTAATTTGCTGACTATAACAGATTTCTAGCTTGTATTGTTTAAAATTAACTATTTACATCAAAAAAAAACTTAATTATTTTAAAAGAGAACTAGTCAAATCAACCTTTATATATTAATATTGTTAAAGCGGATGCTTAAAAAATCTTGGTTCATCAGATGTATGGGAAAATAAAGGGGCTTAAAGCGGATCTACTCTTTATTAGCTTTAAATCAAAATACTCTAGCAATCGAAGAGCGTTACAAGATACAGTGAGGAGTTTGTTGGGTTTCAGCTAGGCTTTAACTGCACAGATATTCTAGAAGCGATTGTGACATGCAATGTTATAGAATTGCATTGTCTATCCTAAAGTTAAATCTAAGAAAGAAGTCGGTGTTAACATATTCAATGATGATATCGTATGAGATTGTCTATCTTGATGATGATCCTAAGAGCATCCCCAACACAGCGTGTTGGGGAATATCAAATCACCGTGATGTTGAAAGCTGGGGTGAGTTGTTTTCACTGTTTTATCCGGCTTTTATAAAGCCGGATAAAGCAATGACACGGATTGCAATCTTCACCCGTCCGATTGCAATCCGTGGTGTGGTGTGGGGGTGAATCCACACCACACCCCTTATCCGGCTTTTAAAAAGCCGGATAAGAGAATGGTATAACACTTACACGCCTTTATTAAAGCCTTGTAGCCATATCCGACTTTAAAAAAGCCGGATATGGCTACTTTTTAAAGCAACCAGCTGGGTTGCTTTGGCAACCTTGAGGGTTGCCAAAGCAACCCAGATTAGACGTACCGACCCCCCGTTGGGGGTCGGTTCATCCCCAACCAACCTTGCGTTGGGGATGGTCTAAGGGAGATGACAACGTTAGCATTTATCTGAGATTTATACAGTAATCTATACGGAGATTCGAGATGCTCGAACACATAGAGATTTGTAATCAGTTTGAGATACCGGAATCCATTTGGGGATTTGTGAAATGTTCGAGATGCTAAAATTTCGAGAGAGATTCGGGATTTTTGAATGATGATGACTCATGTGATGAGACGCTGAATGTAACTTCATCATCGGTAATGACAAAAACCAGAATATAGGACATAACCAAAGGGTTTAGCAAACCTTGTGTTACTATATAGTTCTTTACCTAGTGCACTTCCGGATATGCATGTGAGAGTGATGATATTCCAAGCCACGTAATCAAGCATGGACCAGCTATGTTTTACCTGTGATATATGTGTGTGTGTATATATATATATATATATATATATATATATATATATATATATATATATATCATGGTTTGAGGTTTCGGCCGGAATACCGCAATTCCGGCCACCTCGGTTCGGTTTCGTCCATCTCTGGGATGAAATCCTAACAAGAAATCGGTTTCGGTCAAAAAGAGGGAAAAATTTGAAGTATCAAAAATTACAAAATCTATTTTAATACGCACCTGAAATTGTATACTTCAATCCAAAAATAAAGCTTTAAAGCTCTTTGTCGACTTCAGTCTCATATTTCAAGCAAATTGAGATAGAGAGGATCGAATTTTGTCCTTGACCCTCTTGAGTTCGTCGTCAACTTGATGTTAGCATCGTCGACCGAATCGCATCGTCGACCGAATCGCATCGTTGGCCATTGTCATTTTTTCCTTTCGATTTATGTGTTCTGGGTTTGGTAGTGGAGAGCGGCGTTGCAGTAGAATGTCGATGCTTTTTAGGGCTAGAGTTAAAGTTTAGGGTATGCCATGCAATTGGGTTGGACGTAAATTAACGAGGTTAAGCTGGGCTAAAAGTCAAAGTTTGGGTTTGAATTAGGTATAAATTAGGCATAAGTGGTTTATTTTGTGCCAGGTCTAGACTGGGCTAATAATTGGTTATGATTTTAAATGGGTGACGGTTAAATATAACTAGAGGGAAATTAGGGTTTAGTTCATTTATTTATAATATCATATGTTGCATTTTACTCTTTTTTAATATTACATATTATATTATATTTACAAGGATTATCATTAGATTTTCATTACTAAGTCATTAAAAACAGAAATCGGGACTGAAACCGAAACCAGCGAAACTTCCAAAATCGTACGAAATCAAGGAAAATCTAATTGGCCAAAACCGATTTCTTGAACCTTGATATATATATATATATATATATATATATATATATATATATATATATATATATATACGATGCTCGAAAGAACATCTCCGACCCTAGTACAAAAGACCAACTTGGTTTACTTGAGGTCGTCTCCACTGAGAAACCAAACATATATGCAAGCGTGCCTCAACGGTTTTGACTGTATCCCTAATATTATTGTGATGTACATGCAACAACTATTTTTTTAATTTATATTCCACACGCTAGGCATTATCTATTATGTCACCTTGTGTACTTATCATATGGCTTGAATTACTTTGTATGGGAAACTACATGGCGATCCATACGATCTTCAAAGTTACTATTTTATGTTGGACACATTTTTTTTATTTCTTGCAAACAGCGACGAATAGCGCAGGACTTGCACTATTTTACATATAATAGCGCAGGGATCTCCTGTAGCATAAAAATAACACATTATTTTGTCAAAGCGCAAAATAGCGCATAGCTCTAAATAACACTTTATTTTTTAGAGGTTTGGACGGTGAATAAAGCCCAATCCAACCTAGTTCCATTAACAGTTGAATAATCATGCAACAAATACATTTTGCTTTCTGATTTGGTTCACAACCTACATGATCCTGCATTTTCTAATCTAGGACAAACATTTTTTCGTCCACAAGTCAATACCAACTATTGAAAAGCTAAAGCGACTCAATTAAACTTACATGTTTGTTCATTCATTTATTTTCTTAAAAAAAAATGTTTACTCTTTCTTCTCAAATCTGAACCACCATTATTTCGTACCGATTCATGTGATATTTTTTCCCTCTTTTTTCTTATTTTGAACCAGACTATAATATAGTTCATATTTTCTAGTAACACTAGGAAGGAAGATTAAAACATGAATTTACCTCAAATTTAGCGTTGTTTCTGTGAAGTATATTTATACTTGTTGCTATTTGAAGTTGTTTCTATAGTAAATTAAATTTCAATTAAGCATAATACACTTGATTGTGAAAATGCAAAAAAGAAAAAGAAAAAAAGGAACCAAATAAAGTGTGTTATAGCGCAAGCCTTGCGCTATTTTACGCCACTTGCTATTGACTAATATGAAGTCCAACTTGTGGTTCCATATTCTCCTTATTATCATGGACACTCTTCTAAGTAGTCTGGAAAAAAAGCAAATTTTCGTTGTTGTTCATCGAAACTCGAGGAGATGACTTGGATGCTTTCACCTACCGTAGTGTTTTTTTATTTATATTGCATTACTATTAAGTGTGTGTATATATAAGTATTTGTGAGATTGGTCTATTAAAACTGTCTAGCCTGATGATAGTACTTATGGGTGTAACGATGGAATGCTATGTATCTTAGACTGACAGTTTGCACTGTTTTTTGATATTATATGTTATACAGTTGTAGTTTCGTTGTGAGACTCTAATGTTGTGTTCTCTCCTTCCTTTTTCTGTTTCTTTTTCTTCTTATTACCCTAACAATCCCTCTTCCTAACATTTGGATGTTCGGCACACGTATACCAGGATGTATTAGTGTCAGCATCTTAAAAATCGAAAAGGCATACCGTTATAATTTATGTTTACATTTTCCGAAGAGAATTAGTTAATTTCCATAAATTATAGCATCTATCACAAATACACACATTATATACACACAAAAAAACTCAATCAATTGTTTTAGCCTTATGTTATGTTAACAACTATACAACCTAGGTTAATTAGTCTTCAAACGATAAACCAACCTAACCGAACCAATTCCGCTCGGTCAATTTCGGTTACTGGTTGCTTAGGTTCAGTTTTTTTTTTTTTTTTTTTTTTTTTTTTTTTTTGAAAGTTAATTTGATTTTGTGTTATTTTTTTGGTTTCAAACCGAACCAACCATTTGCTCACCATATCTATCATCTCGCTATCGACATTATTTTCCAAATTATGTCCGTGAAAATTTTATTCCTCCAATGTCACTTTCGCGAACTTGTATGCAAATGGACCCTACAGCTTGATCTTTAACAGAAACTACCGTAGATCTTTTTTAATGAGCAATTGTGAGAAGATGGAGTATTGCCCTTTGAAACAAATTTTATGAGTAGTTTCTGGATGACACATACAGATTTAGTTGGGAGTACGGACTGTACAAATGGCCAGCAAAAGATTGTGTGATCTCCCTTTTGTTTTTCCATTATAAAGCTGTTTTTTGCCTACATCTGTAGAAAAATTGGCATTGTAGATATCCCTATTTTGTGAAGGAAAATTTGCTCATGTAAGCCACATGGCAAACTTATCAGACATGTTTCAATGCTAATTGTTGAAATATCTCTGTTTCAGCCACCTTGGAAAGAAGTTATCTTTTTCAGATGTGCGATCTAGGGTAGCGTAGATTGATGCTATCCCAAATATCACAAAGAAAATTATTCAATACTATCCTAAATCGCATCAATTCGTGCTATCTTAAAAATTGTCTAATGCAGGAAAAAAGGGGCATGTTTCTGTAGTAAGTTCTGAAAAGGGTCCTGCATTCATAATTACAGAAAACAAGCCCCTTCTGAGAACTTACTGCAGTAACGCGCATGTTTTAAGACAAGTTACAAAGACAAATCTGTTTCTGCCACATTGGACAAATTTATTATTATTCATTTGGCATGATTTAGGATAGCGCTATTTGGGATAGTGTTACCCTAGGCTATCCCAATCTGAAATATTCAATAAATTATACTGTGATCTTTGATCACGCCACAACAACAGAAATTCTAACCATCTTAACAGAAATGGGTCTGTTTTCTGGAATTAGTTTTGAAACATGCATCTTTCTGTGATAAATTTGCTAATGTGGCTTACATGAGAAAATTTTCCTTTAGTAAATTATCAAACTCATAAGAGGAAAAAAAAAAAAAAAAAGGTCATTTCACTACAATGAAATTTATTTATTTTACCATTTACACAAGAAGCTTAAGCCATGCCACATCTAGGCCTACACCATGTGACATCAAATACCTTGCGTAAAGCTTTCACACTTTGAAACATAGGGAAACTATTAGGTAAGAAAAAAGAGTTGTGAACACGCAGAGACAACATGCATGTAGACAAACACATTCGTTATGCAATATAAAATTGAGAAATTATGTGCACACAAAAGCATGCGGGTATGTACTAATGTATAACTACCTCAGTGGTTGAGCTGAGCAGCTATATAGTGAAATACCACAAAAAGAGAAAATATTATGACAGTGAAGTGCAAAACCTGGAAAATGTCGCTACCACCAAGGTAATAATTTTTTACCCTCACAAAAAAAAATGGAGCAGTTGTTTCTACAGTATTTTAACCATAAATAGCTTACCCAGGATTCGGCTTATCTGCAACAATATTCTCGGGCACGCTCTCTTCATCACAGGGTAAAATGCTTCTTTGTTCTTCCAAAGTGTTGACTTTCTGTACAATAGCCTTTAGATTTTCTAACGTGGCATGTGGTTTAGGCTCAACTATTTTTATAACACAGCTGCATGTCGTGCGGTAATTCATAGCACATCTAGCTACCTGGCTTGATGAAATTTCTGCAAGACATTAAAAAATTAAATGCACAGGAAGAATATAAGTTGTTTTATTAAAAAAAAAATAATGCTTATTAAAAAATTAGCCAATTGGTTGGTAGACTAGCATTGATGGCAACTGATGTATTTATAAAGGAGAATTTATCTTTCAGTGCTGCTTTGTTTGGGGTCCGTCGGGAGACTGAATTTGATCCATCCTTAGGATATTCAGGCTGTATGGTACAACTGTAAATACTAACCTAAAATACTGTATAAAATATAGAAACTAAAGTATGTAATATTAGCTGACCAACCAGGAATAATCAACCAGATAAGGTTTCTCATAATGTAAATCAGCAGACCAATTTTTTTGACAAATAGCATTCAGGTACGGGGACCTGATTGGTTATATGACCATTATAACTCAAGTGACCAGATCATCAAAATACTCAACACACTTTACCCTAAAATCGCATGTTGTCCCTTGTTATGAAAGAAAGAAACTTTTTTGTATCTTAAAATTTGAACCTTGTAAAGCTTAACCCCAACCCCACTCCACCCCAGCTGCCCTTCTTCTCTAGAACAACTCTTGGCAACAGTAATCTTACTTGACTTATTTATTATAAAAAAAAGCTTAACTCAAACAATAGTATAATAAAGGAGTTAAGGGTACTGTAATAACAGTTATAATATAGCATGCTGCAAGTGAAGGTTTTAAATACAAAATTCTGAGAACTCAAGAGTTTTCAAGTAAAGCTTAGTTCCCTGAATATACATATTCAAATAATAATAGCGATAGTAGTAACCAAAAGCTGCAATTATCAGCTATAACTCACGAGGTAATATGGTCTTTTGCAGTTTGGCTTCATAGTCAATCCCAATAACTGGTTCCTTATGGAAAAAATGCTGCAATTAACAACGGAAGACGAGAAAATGAAAGTAAGTTTAATATTGATATTTGGAAGCCAAGATAAGTAGTACCAATAATAGAATACGAGCATACATCACATGGTGAAAAGGAAAATTATTTGCATAAACCAACAAAACTTACAGCTCTCATAAATTAATATAAGTACCAACCATCTTCATATTTTGTTATGATTGCAGCTGTTTATTCACTATTTTTGTTTACAAGGATAGATAATGGCAGTTTGACTAAATTAGAAATATAACTTCATACAGAAAAATTGTTAAAAAATACAGGATGTGATCCAATACATTTTTGTGAAAGAAACAAGCTTGACCAGCTCATGTAATAATTACCAAGAAAACTATATATCAGTTCTACTGTTAGGCCAGGGTGAATAAAATCAATAAAAGGATGTAATATTGCAACATTACACATGAAATTCAACACATACTTGCAAACACTCATCTCGCAGATTGGTTGATTGCATTTGGTCACGTTCTAAATAAGCTGATTCAATCTCTGACATCATCAGTGCACGCACAATGGATAGTTCACGATCTGAAAACCCATGAAGCCGTATTCGAGCAACCTGTAAAAACAGTATGCATTGCATGAATAAAGCAATTCCCCATTATTTCATGGTTTCCAACCTAAGGATTTTTAATTTGATTCCCTCAGACATAAGATCATGGAAACATCATTAGCTATTCAAACCCAATAACTGTTGGTGGGGCCTCCAGAAGCAATAAGTTGTTCAAAAATGAATACGAAGGTAAGTTTTACCCTTGATCATAAGCATTATGTAATATATAGGTTATGTTACGTTGGGCTATTATGATTTATTTATGGAATAACTATCAGGTGACAGTTCAAGGGATCCGCATAACAGAGAAAAAAAAATCTTACTGAAATAATAGTACCTCCATTAACATAGACTCAAGAGCCTCGGCAGTCCCACCTTCTCTACAGCTTGATGTCATAATATAAGCCTTTACAGGTTTAACAAGTGAATCAGCATAAGACGAGCATGAGAAGTATGGTGGATCTTTTCCACGAGAAATTTTGAAAAGTCTTTGGTTTAGGGCGCAGTGAAACATGGACTCGACTAAGGAATCCCTGTAGTCCCTCACAGTTCTCATTTCATTATCTGGAAGCTTGCAGCTGATCATCACTGCTGACTGTTTTCACAACTCAAAGAAGTCATTTACATATGTGATTGTAATGCATATTTTGTCATGGTGAAATTAAAGAGACGGAATAAAAGATGGATAAACCCAATCAACGTGCAAATCCAATTATTTTTCCAATTATTTCAGGGGTTCAAACATGAATTTCATTAATTCAATTATTAGTGAACAACTAACTATTATACTATCTTTAAAGATGAATAGACTGATCTTTTAAAAAAACAGTGATTAATAACTATTACAATAAACGATAACAACGCAACAATTATTTATAGGCATCAAGGCACATGAATATTTTTGTTCGAAAATAGACGAGCATGCTATTATGCGTATGGAAACACGTATCAAATTGTAGGAAATTGTAGAAACATATGTTAAAGAGTTCTCCCAGTAAGCAGAGGACAACATTCACATATTTAAGATTTTAGTTTGTTACCTACATGTCAATTTTCATAACCAAAACACTGATTTGTATTATTTCAATTTTTTATTCTATAAACTGGATGTCGAATTGCTCCAGTATCAAGATTAACAATATTGCATCAACTTGATGCAAGGAAAGGAAAATGTGTATAAAATCATGTTAAGGATTGTGATAATCAAAATAGAAGGGTATGTTATTGATTAGTTGAAACATAGAGAAGAAATTAGTTTCATGTTGCAACAGCAACATACTAGGATGATTTTTCTGTTGATATAGTGAGAATAGGTTCCTGAATTCTTACCCCAGCAGCTTCAGATTCAACAAAACAAGAGAACCGAGGTTCTTCATGTGATGGAACAGGGAATACTGGTACAATTGGAGGGGGTCCATGTCCAGAAATTTTATGGCCAAAATGAGTTTTAATTAAATCAACAACATCCTGCCAAAATAGGAAGGTTTAGATTATCTATTAAGAACTTCAACCTGGATTGGAAGCAGATAAGAATTCTTGATCACAAAAAATAACCTTTGTATCAGGAAAGTCCCCTACAGCAATGACAGCCATGTTATGCAAGTGATACCACTTCCGATAGAATTGTTTGACAGTTTCTGGTGTAACACTCCGTATCACTTTCTCCAACCCAATAGGAAGGCGGTCTGCATACTGCAAAATGAACCAGATGGTAAAGCAAATGCTTCTTTGATAGCCAAATTTTATTTGGAGAACCATATGATATTAATTATGGAGGAACAAGTATACTTGGGTTAAAGACCCGCTTTAAACAGTGTCATTATGATGTTAATAGATTTGTCAACATACTTTGGCAATCAATACGTGTGAATGCAATGCAATCAAAAATTAAAGATCCAAATGAGGGGAATAAGTGGAAACTAATTGACCAACCATAAACCTAATACCTATAGTCAGCGTCTAATGGCTGTAATCTGAATGCTGTATCTGAGAAGGTAGACCTAAAGTGGATATTGTTAAATGTATTGTAATGATGATAGAGATAAAGCTACCAATAAGTCAAAAAGGATAGCCCATTTATAGTTGAGAAAAGTATGTGATATGCGAACTGCAGATCATACAAAAAGCACGCGATCTACGAGAAAATGGTTAAGAACTCAAAGCAGAGATGAATCCACGGCATAGCTATGACAGGTGCACCACGGCACAAGGTGCAGTGTGGCGTGGCGTTTACGCCTTTCTTCTGTATGGTGTGGCGCAGCGTTTACGCCTTTCTTCTATATGGTGTGGCGCATATGGAAAGACTTATTGAATGGCGCAAATGGCTTGTGGTGCAAATATGGCGTGCCTTCTCATAATTTTGCCGTTTTTTACTTCATTTTTGTTTATTTTTCACAATGCAAACTAGTATCCAACAAGGGAGCGTCTATTTAGACACAAGATTAAACACAAATCGAGAGACACAAAATCTAAAATGCTGGATTAGTGTGTCTTTATGTGAGGGGTAAAAATCAGGGAGCAATCTGATGGTGGAGATATGCTATGTCACCACTTGTGTCAATTTTTTGTGTTTCCCATCCAACAATGATTAAATGTCTTACATAATTTTTATACAATGATACAATTGTATTTCAAACTAACCTCCAACAAACCCTGAACTATTGCTAATATTATTGCCACACCAAACTACGAGAGACAATTAGAATCCAAATCTTCAAATCTGAATTTAACCAATCCGAACCTAATTAATCCTAATGATTCCCATATCGGGTGCGGGTCTACTTAATGAAAAATAATATAAAAAATCTATCTGACTGGGAAGATTAGATAAAAAGTGAGAAAAAATATGCATTCATAGTGTCATGACCCAATTAGACCTGAACCAAATCAAACTTCGGGTCGGGTCAAGATCTTAAAATATGCAAGTTTAACTCTCAAACCCTAACATGACAAGAACCACTAGATCAAGTCTAGATCCAACCCGACGTGTTAACCGAACAAATTATCTTGAATGGTCGCATTCTCCAAATTAATTTCAAACGAATTTTTAACAATTTGTTCTAATTATTGTTGCACTGAACAGATAATCTCAAATGGATTGTTTTTTTAAATTAATATTGAATTGTCTATTCATGTTACGGTCGCACAAAATAAATTGTTAATCGATATGAGACAAATGAGGAAAATTATGAAGATTATTAATCTGATGATAATGTAGATATTGATTTAGAAAATAAATTTGCATAATCATATTCATATTTTTAGTTATCAGTAATATGTGCAATCATCATGGATTTTGGCTTTTGAAGACTATTATACTTGAAATTATATGCTTATGATTTTATATTAAATAATGTTTTTTGCAAAGTGTACAAAAAAATTTACATATGTTTTAGTAAAAAATATAAATTATATTGAAGTTTCTAAGTTAGTTGTTATGTGTGTGTATATGCATATATATATATATATATATATATAATTTATAAAAATATATTCTACTTTTCTAAACATGCGCGATAAATTTAAAAGAGGCACACCATTTGCTGCATTGTGCGTCAAGGCTCCAGAAAGGTTTAACGTTTTTTGCGCCGTGCGTCATTAATAACTATGATCCACGGTGTGATTTGATAAAATGACATAGATAGAACTCAAATACAATATTCTTCCTTAGGAATTATACTAAATCAGATAACACTTGAAGCGTGTCGTAAAATATTCTAATTTCTGTTAACATTTGATGTGCTGCATAGTAAAATCAGTAGATAATATATTGAATCGTAATATCACTATCTATGGTGTGCATGTATCATCTCAAAAATTCCTGTAAACATGCTTTTGAATCTTGGTCGGCATCACGCGTATTATAATTGGAAAAATCAATTGATATTTGATAGCTTTGTCAGCTTAAAGTCAATCAGTTGAAATATTTGAGAAGCTAAAATTTATTTTTAACATTTTGTATTTATTGAGAGATGAAGAGATGGCAAATATGTTTAGCTAGGCCAACATTCCCCATGGCTCACCCATGTTTGTAGGCTAGGTATAACGTGTTCATTTTACTCTGTCTAACTTGCATATCAATAGAAACATATTGACAACTGCATTATGTTTTATTATATGACTAGTTAAATGAGTTTGTCATGGAAAAAAGATGAACCGTGAGTGATGAGATCTGGTTTTACTTCCAAAAAACGAAAGATCTATTGGATGCAAAAGGATTTACACAAAATAAAATAAAAACAAAATCCTTTTATACAAGTTTGGTAGCCATGGGTTATATTTGTTTCAAGAACTTTGCGTCTATCTTGTATCTTGGTTCCGTCAGTAGGTCAGTATCATTTTTATTTCTCATTTATAACATATATCTTTCATAATTATAATTTATCAAAATTGTTTGCATATCTTATATACATTTTGATTGTTTGATTACAATCACACAATTCAGTCAGATTTGATCAAATTAGGAAGTACATACCATGGTTTGAAAACTCGGTTTCGGTTTCGGTCATTTGAAAATTTACTAGTTTCGGTCAATTTCGGTAGTTTCGGCGGTTTCGGTTTTTGTTTCGGTTTCGGTCCAAAAAACAATTTTTATTTTTTTATGGAAAAGTTAATGATAAATGTTGCAAATACACATAGAAGTATAGTCTACAAAAATATTCAAGTCACTGTTGGGTAAGGGTAAATTGACATATGCATTTTATATTAATTCCAAAATATAAATTCAAAGCCAAAGCCCATACCAATTCTAAGCCCATTTCAAGCATAAACAGATTAACTGAATTTGCCCCAATTATTAGCAGCACCAAACCCACAGCCCATACCATTATTTAACACAATTAGCTTATGTGTTCCACACAACCACAAAACAAACAGCGGGAAAAAAAAAACCGTAAACTCGAGGCGGGAAGTGAGAAAATAATCAAAAAAGTGACCTGCGCTGCTTTTACTGAGCTCGAAGACGAAGATCGACATCGAAGATCGAAGCTTTCTATGCTCGAATTAGGGCTTTCTCTGTTCTCGAATTTCCTATGCTCAAATTAGGGTTAGTTTCTTTTCTCCAATCAATCGATTTTGCGTCTGTTGAGCACGGTTTTCAGTGATTTCGCGAATTTGGGGTTTTTTCGTTGTTCATTGATTTCGTAAATTAGTTTTTTTTTTTTTTTTTTAAAGACTGGTTTAAACGAAACGAGATTTGCGGTCGATTTTGTCTCGTTCACTTCCGGGACCTTAACGAGATCTCGCAGTACCGGACGAGTTTTCATACCATGGTACATACTATATAGAGAACCTTGAAATAATTCTTACTCTTGGAGTTCTTTTTCACTTTATTGTTTCATCTACTTACATTATAAACAGTTCAGTTGCTTCTTAATTGTCCATTTAATTATTTCACACGACTAGATTTGATTAGATTCTACATAGTAACTGTATAAAAATATTTTTATCAAATCAAACAGTCATTTTATATCCAGCTTGACATTTTCTTTGTTTTTTGTTTTTTTTTTTTTCTTCGTTTTTAGTTCAATTTAAATGGTCTCAATCTTTACTTCTAGTAGTTAATGACTGATATTGGGAAATGACTTTCATTCAACTTTACCGCAAGAAAGAAAAACAGAAAAAAAATAGGTAAAGTTAACAATGACCCAAACTTACATGATTCTACCTAAAAAGGTTATGCTCTTTTAGTATTTGTATAACATAAATATAGTGAAAAGTAGTTCGAACAATTATATTGATGGGAAAAACTATGTTATCCATATCACAACATAAAAAATAAGGCACAATAAAGAGTCAAAAGTGGAATTTCATGATCCATACAACCCATCTTATCAGGATGTTCTTATTTGTTGTTCTAGTGTTCTTATTATTCGTTAATTTTCTAAGAGAAGTGCTCTAATTAAATAAGTTATTCATGACAATTTAGGAAAATTAGTAGTACATTAAGAAAAATGATTGGACTGTACATAATTCACATGTAAGTTCTCATGGAATTCTGTTAGCATGTGCCTTAAAAATATAGGTTAACACTTTCCTTTTCTGATTGAATTAATTACGCAAATGAGAATTCGAGTATTGATCATTTTAGTACTTTCATATTTTAATCAGAAGTATCGGTTGAACTGTTAATCAATTTTAAAAATATCTCGCGTATTTGAATATTAGAAAACACTTCTATAAAAAGGATTTCATACTAAAATAGGAAATAAAAAATGCGTGAATCTAGTCTAATTGGATAAAGGACATGCACCTGTCCATCGCTAGTTAGTGAACTTAAATTTTGAATCTAGATAACATATATTAGACCTTGAGTAAAAATGAAAAACGACAAAACAAAACCTAATTACCACTGGTTCCTCCTGTCATTTTTCACCAAAGAGCTTTTTTTTTCTTTTTACATAATCGCAAAACAATTGAATACAATAAATAACTATATGTATTTGAAATTTTCACGAGATATGGTACGTCCTACTTCCTTGTCCCTAATCAGATTCATCTATGGAAATAGTCACACTTTGTGGCCAATTAAAACTTTGTGTACATAGATGGACAACATTAGTTTGACCTACCATAATGTTTGGCTTGACTTTCAAATTTCAATATATGAAATTGTGTATTATACATGATTTAGACCTTCAATTTTTGGTTTCATTTCTATTCTAAATTTTGGTTCCACTTCAGAAATTTCTAAAAAAAATTCACGATTCCGGTTTTGAATTCAGTACTTCTCATCATTTTTTCCAATATACAACGCAAATAAAACGTATATGGTGTGTACATAAAAAATGTATATGAAATAATAATATGATAAAGTAGGTGCCTTTATTTTGGGGTATGCCCCTTGAGGTTTTTATTATTATTATGTTTTATTGATAGAATTTTGATGCATTCTTTTTGGTGTATATCCCAATAATAAATTGAGCCCTGGTTCAATAACGATGCAACAACTTGTGATATATATATATATATCTTCCTTGTATTTTTTACGTGAATCTTTCTTCTTTTATAGCAGTGCAAAGTGGATTTAATTTTTGAATTACCTATTTGAGCATGTATTGTTGAATAAAACTGAATTTCTATGGAATGAATTGAAAAATGACTCAATTATCCACTTGATTTCTGTATGAATAATGAAATTTTCAATTGTTGTATATTGTTTGAAAATCGTTATTTTTTTCTTCTTTTATTTATTTATTTTGATAGAAACATGATTTTTATTTTTTAACTGTGGTATAGGGACAGGAATTTTGTTCAAAATCCATTTTGATCATTGCCAAACCTGAAATGGAATTGACATAATTATAGCATGCCAAAGGTCTTTGTAAACAATGGCCTTGTATTTATTATTTTACAAGTCCAAACACGTAAGATGTTCATCTAGAATTTATGATTATTGTTTCACTTGATCAAATAATTCTACTGCAAAACAAAAGGGTTTAATGGCTATTAGTTGTTTAACTAAAAGATACATCTTTAATAATATCAAATACTGGGTAAAGATTTGGCTAAATTTATAGCACGAATATTCACTTTTGAAAATGAATGTGCTTACACCATGAAAAAAATGAAACGGTAATTTATATATTTATAGTAATAAAGTGAGCAAATCAATATCTAGATGAACACACACAGAAAAAAAGTTTTCCTATATACATATATATATGTGTGTGTGTGTGTGTGTGTGTGTGTGTGTGCGCGCGCGTGCGCGTGTACAGAAGTGGACATAACTGGTGGCACAAAAGTTGACAAAACTGGTGACACGAGATCTGAGCCGTTAGATCTTTTTATCCTCATATGGAGGGGTGTAATTCAGGAGCGATCCAATGATGGAGATCAATTGTGTCACCAATTGTATCAGCATTTTGTGTCTAAATTTATTTTTCCCTACACACACACACACACACACACACATATATATATATATATACATATACATATATATATATATATATATATCATGTAAGTATTTATACATGTACCAGCTATTCGGATACAGAATAAAATACAATTAATGACACAGTACACCTAGACAGTTGGCTTATATACATATGTGTGTGTGTTTGCGCGCGGGCGCGCGTGTGTGTAATGTATATAAAATCAGTTATATAAAAAACAAAAGAAGAAAACACCTAAATAAGAAAAATGAAGACATGTTATACTGCTGAATAACATTTATTTTTAAGCATACATATATACTCCGTTGGCAATAAACAATACATACATAATTTTATCAGCGTAGTTGATCCTTTCACCAGATAATGTCATAAAGAATTAAGAACAATTTTTCATTTTGGGCTAATTTTCAAAACACATTGCATTTCTAGGCTAGTTCTGAAATTATTTGCAACTATAAGCTAATTTCTACCACACGTCGTGTGTTCACAGAGAGAAATCAGCCTACAGAAGCAATCGATAATTGCACCCATGTTTATTTACACTGATGCAATTGTGCAAATATGGTTTCCTATAGGCACAACAGTGGTTGTGCCGGTGTAAAAACATATGAGCGTAATTAGAAATTGCACCCATATGCTGATTTTTTTAAAATAAAAATAAAAAAAGGGTGTCACTTCAATGCTGATGTGATAAATATCAGTTTATACTTGCAAATAGTTTTAAAACCAGCTTAGGTTTTGAAGATTAGGTACAACTGAAAATTTGTTTAAAATTCAAATATTGTTTTATCACACAGGCACATGCACACACATGTAATTTTGTTATTTAATTACAAGAAATGAGGATCATTAGAATTATTTTCAGAATAGTGTCTATTGGTTGAAGAGGTCAATTTTATAATCCATTTATTTTATATAGGTCCGTTATAAATTTATAAATTAAGGCCTCATACCCAATATAAGTACCTTAATACCCTTTTGATAGTTCGATAATTATCACAATGGATAATCTAAAACAGAACCACCTATTATGTTAATAATAAGTAATAACATATTTTTACATAAAGTCTGTTTTCATATCTAGCCAAAAAAAAAAAATTGCATTAGTTATATACATCAAAATACATAAATACATTCATACATACATACATATATATATATATTAATACATATGTATATATATCACTATAGTTACATGCATATATAAGAACATTTTTGATAGTTTGATGATTATGATAATAGTTGATTTGAAACAGATTCACTTATTATGTTAAAGGATATACTTTTATGTTAAAAAAATCCACCAATTTTTTCCATTAATTATACATAAAAGTCGACAAATGTATGTATCATTATGTAATATATGCAATCATGCATACATAAGAACCATAGTTTGGTTATATGCTAATGCTTAAATTGAAACAGTCATACTTATATTATATTAAGAAGATATTTTTATATTCAAACTACTAAATTAAAATATGTCATGAAAAAAAATCGTTAGTTATGCATCAAAACCGATAAAAATATGTATCCTTATAGTTAAATGCATACATAAGAACCCTCTGACATTTTAACAATTATGACAATGCTTGATTTGAAACAGATCTATGTCTTATGTTAAGAATATATTTTTGCACTCAAATAAATAAATCAAAATTTGTCGTCACATTTTGAAACAAAAAAATCAGTTTTTTCCATTAATTATAAATCAAAATCGTTAAATATATGTATCATTACAGTTAATATGCACACATAAGAACCCTTTTGACATTTTAATGATTATGACAATGCTTAATTTAAAACAGATCCACTTATTATATTAAGAATATTTTTTTACAAAAAAATAAATTAAAATCTATTTTCATATTTCACAACAAAATCAAAAAAAAAAAATTTGTAATAATTACACGCATACATAAGAACCCTTATATACAGGTAGTAAAACAAATATGTACACATATAGGTGTGCGTGTATGTACATACACGTATATATCAAGTTTGATAAATGTCGGTATCAAAAACAAAGACTATATTTAATCTATCATAAGTCATTTTAAACATGAGCATAGTTTTATATCCAAGCTGCAATTGCTCGCGTGTATCAAAACTTTTACACAAACACACATGCTCCCCCTCATACATACATGTTTGTTTTTTCGTTGGAACTTAGAACTGATACATACCCACACTCCTATGTACATACATTCGTCAATGATGATAAATATCGGTATCATATAAACACATTTTGAGTCTGATGTATCAAAATTTATTTTTTTAACCAAGAACATAATATAATATTCAAGTTAGAAAGCAAGACATGTGCACCAAAACTTAAATATATATGTATATATAACTAATAATATTGGTATCACAAGTGAAATTTGGTTCATAGTGTCATATGATATTTTTAAGCATGAGCATTGATTTATATTCAAATCAAAATTATATTTTACATGTCTTAAATACAATATATGTCCGTGTAAAGATGTATAAAGGTTGATAAACATCAGTATCATAAATGAAAAACTGGTTTACTACAGCTTATATATATAACACATTTGTGTGTATCTATGTACATTAACATACTTATATGTTTATGTATGTCTGTACGTACATATCAAAACTGATAAATATTATCATCATATATGAAATTTTAGTTTAACATATAAGATGTTGCATCAAATGACATTTTTAACTTTTCAGAATCAACATAATTTAATATTCAAATCAAAGCTATTTATTACATGTCTCAAAACTGATATATACACACACACACATATGCAATATGCATATATATGTGTGCATATGTGTGTGTATGTGCGTGTGTGAGTATACATACATATGCATGCACATATATACATGAATGTGTGCATATATACATGTATACACAAGCACGTGTGCGTATCAAAACTGAGTATCATAAATAAAATTCTAATTACTGCATATATGTATCAAAACTGATAAACATCTATATCATGAAATTTTGATTACTGTGTATGTATACATACGTTGCATATGAATTTCAATTACTATATGTATGTATGTGTGTATATATATACACACACACACACACACACACACACATATATATATATATATATATATATATATATATATATATATATATATATCTGTGTGTGTGTGTGTGTTTGTGTGGAAACTGATAAATATCACCCTCACAAAAAAAATGATTACAGTATATATAAAATTATAAATAGATATATACATATATATATGTATCAAAACTGATAAAAATTAGTATCATGAATATAATTTTGATTATTGTATTATAAGTCATTCTAAAGCAGAGCATGATCTAGTATTGAAATAAAAAAAATAGTTACTTTTCTGATGTATATTGCATAAAATATTATAAAGAACTAAGAAAATACAATTAATAATTAAAAAAAATTACAGCATGAAAAATTAAAACAAGATTTAATAATTTCTTACACGATAAAGTAAAAAAACATTACTCACTTCTCAATAAAAATATTTCAAAGGGTTTACAGTGAAAAAACTACATAATTAATGTTGTTGATTTAATTTCATTGAATTAGCTAGTAAAATATTTATGCAATGTGTATAAATGACTTTACATAGTTCCAAAAAAAATAGATGGTATTTGATTTACCTTTTTTATTTTGGATTTTCGTCCATATAAAAGTGCGAACGACGCATGTATATCATGAAAAACGACAGTTTTAGAGAACGAGGTTACCACACAAAACAAAAAACAATTTTTATTTATATTCCGTATTTTAGGAAGTAATGGAAGAACGAGGGGACAACTCATTCCTTCGTTGTCCTCTTCATCGTTCTTCCATTCCCTCCACTGTCCCTCGGCTTTTCTTATTTTTTTGCAATTAATGTTGAAAACTTAAAGCACAAAACACAATATAAACCAAACAACACCTATAGTTTTTTCTTAACATGGGTTTTTAATTTAGAAAGCATGCCATATTTTTTGGATAAAATAAAAGCAGAACCTAAATTTTAATTACTGTGTGCTAGCATGTGCTTTTCACAAATTTCCACTTCAAAATATTTGCAGTACACACACAAACACATGAAATTTTGTTATTTTAATTACGATAAATGAGAAATTATTCGAATTATTTTTAGAATATTTGTACTTATTTTTTAACTACAAAAATTTCCATATGAATAAATGTTAATTCAGTGGTTTATTTAATTGATTTAAGATTTAAATTTTTTGTTGAGATTATATTTGTTAATTCAGAGGTGGATGATGGACAAATATAAAATAGAAAAAAAAAATTGATTATCTAAGTGTGTGAAAGGCATAATAAAGAAATTAATAATATGTTGTTCGTCTGCCTAGCTTAGTTGGTGAGGGCAATCAAGCGACCATGGACCAAAGGTCTTTGAGGTCACAAGTTTAAATCCTAATCAGCTAAATTTTGCATCCCTTAAGGCGGAAATGGTTATTCCTCTTTAAAGTCAATAAACAGGACCGGAGATTGATGCTAATGTTGGACTAGCTTAAAAGAAGGGCCGTGTGGTGGGTAGCCGAGTTCCCTAGCTCTACTCTCCAAAGTTCAAAAAAAAAAAAAATTTATTAATATGGTAACTTAAATATTTTGATGATATAGAGAATTTGATGGAAATACTGATGGGAGAGGTTTAGCCAAATTTTCAAAAGCTTGAAAATAAACAGACCCATTTCAATAATTCGTGCTTGTTTCTATCACTTTATATAATAAATTTGTAGAGGCAAATGGTTCATAAATACAAAATTGAAAAAAAAAAAATGATTATCTAAGTGTGTGAAAGGCATAATAAAGAAATTAATATTATGTCAACTTATATATTTCGACGATATGGAAATTTTGAATGGAAAAACTGACGGGAGAGCTAAGTTTAGCCAAATTTCCAAAAGCTCGAAAATAAACAGACCCATTTCAATAATCAAGCTTGTTTCTATCACACTAGCATTAAATCAATCTTTTGCACCAGTGCTATTTCATATGGCATCAATATACCTTATTTCTTAGAAGAACTGGCACTGACGCGATTTCAAATTGGATCAGTATAAAAATATTAGCAAAACTGCATTGCTTCAACCTTAAAGTGCTCTACTATCAAAAGGTAGAACCAGCACCAACATGGCAAAAAACAGGCATATGCCAATAATATGTTTTGAACAATGGGCAAAACGATTTATTTGAACTGAAATCCTAAAAATTTGTTGAAGATCTTTAAAAATACGGTGATGATGAGAAAATAAAGGAAAGAAGAGAAACAATTTAACTTTACTATCATTATAAAAGATTACATTTTAAAGGGAAATTGTTGTAAAATGGTTATTTTCTTCTTGTAACCTTGAGTTTTTTATAATTATGTAACGATTAATGTTATATTAGATGTCTAGCACACCAATTTCCTATTTTTACACTGAATTTCATTAAAAATCATATCAATAGTCAATCAAAACCATAAGTAAACATTGACATTTATAAAAGACTTTGAATGAACATAAGTATTAGTGTTCAAGATCACTTATGTGCAGACATTTTATTAGGATTACTTGGAGAAAATAATATGATTGAGATGATTTGAAATGGGATTTGTCAAGAATGTTATGATAAAAGGACCATGCTAACTAAAGATATGAAACCAAATGTGTTTTTCAAATGAAACATTGGAAATGGGAAGTAATTCTTACCAGAAACTTATGATTTAAGGGATATTAAGTTTGACTGGAGTTTGTAATGAAAGTGTAGTTAAATATCTCTTTTGGATAAAACTATGCATTATGACCTAAATGCAGATATAATCATTTTGAAGATGTCGACATACAAGTTTATCATTAACTTTAGGGATGTAGTAGCAAAAAACTATATAAACCGCATTGGTAAATAACAGAAAACGATTTGATTGATGGGATACTTAGTATCATGCAATAAAGCAAGGTGTCTACTCAAGAAACATAATCCAAAGTTATAAAGAAATTTACAATAAACATATGTTTGCACCAGTAATTAAATCTCTAATTTGAGAATAAAAAGCACCACCTTTGAACCTTGGAACAAAAGAACCCAATGTGAATCTTGCATCCTTCCTAAAGCATTGCGTCCTCCTCGATATTCCTCTAAAATGGCACCTCTTTCTTTTTCTAGATCCTTGTTGGATGCTCTAACCTAACAATGAAATATCATATAAGGAGGTAATGTGCATACATATATATATATGTATATATATATATATATATATATATATATATGTATGTATATACAGTCATAACATAGTTTACATCTCGAATATTTCTCATTTTGGATAAGTATTGGAATACATGATATTTTTTATAAAATATATCTAAATATGTGTGTATCATTGGATTTATGTGTGTATGATTCAAGTGCTATGGTAGCTCAAACTAGGATAAATAACAAACTCAAACAAAACTAAAGCTAATTATCATTTTAAATGTTGTATTGTACTTCATCCATATAAAAGCTAAAATTCCAATAAAATGTCATTTATATAAAGCATCCAAAATTAAAAATAAAGACTCAAAAGCAAGGTTTCAATTATCGTTCGGCGCATCAAATTTTGATCATTTTGGCCTTGTGTAGCACTGATCGGGACAAAATTTCATCCAACCTATGATTCCATCTCTTTACACAAAAAACAAGACCAAAATCAATAAATATCCAATTGAGCAAGTTTTAGAGAGAAACATCCACTTCAAGTGGGTTCAAGAAAGCAGTTAGCTGTGCAATTAAAGCACTCAATGGGTCCAATGCGCCGGAGATGGAAAAAAAAATGTAGCGGGCATAAACCAAGAAAATAGCGGGATATAGCGGATGATTCTAAAATAGCATACAAAACTCATACTTAATGTTTTTACAAATATATAAATAATAAATTGATTAAAATTAATATTCGATTTAATTATAATTAGTACATTTTTAATTTTAAATAAAATCATGTGCAAATATGTGTAAATAAGTGAACTTTTATTTAGCTCGATTACATTTAATAGAATATTATAGAGGTGGAACCTTGACGCAACGGTAAGGTCACCTGGCTAGTGGCCTAGGCTCCCAGGTTCGAATCCGGAAACAGCCTCTTCGCAGTGCGAGGGGAAGGCTGCATCTATCTCCCTAGATCCCCTTTCTGTACGGGAAGCCTCGTGCATTGGGTTCCACCTTTAAATTTAATAGAATATTATAGTATTTTCTATTCTAAAAAATATATGTTAAAATATTCAATTAAAAACTAATTTTATAATGTATAAATGTCATTTTTCAATTCGTTTCTTTTAAGAAGATATAGCGAAATATAGCTGAAATAATGGAATATATCGGGAATATAACAGGGCTTAAAGCGGAAATGTTATTTCAAAGGCTTATTTGGAAGTAGCGCTACAACAGAAATCCACTTCACGATATAGCGGGAATATAGTGGAGCATTAACTAAACAGATAGTGAGAGGCTTGGTAGTAACAAATTTAACATCATTTCAAGCTATTGGAATCTCAAAATTCAAAATTTTAGGACTTGATGGAAAAAATGTGGTTTGGTTCTTGTTCTTAGGACTTCGATGTAATTGATGAAATGATGGATGCATCCTAGTATCATTAATAATGAATTGATTTTCTTAAATTTAATAGAATATTATAGTATTTTCTATTCTAAAAAATATATGTTAAAATATTCAATTAAAAACTAAATTTATAATGTATAAATGTCATTTTTCAATTCGTTTCTTTTAAGAAGATATAGCGAAATATAGTTGAAATAATGGGATATATCGGGAATATAACAGGGCTTAAAGCGGAAATGTTATTTCAAAGGCTTATTTGAAAGTAGCGCTACGGCAGAAATCCACTTCACGATATAGCGGGGATATAGTGGGGCATTAACTACACAGATAGTGAGAGGCTTGGTAGTAATAATTTTAACATCATTTCAAGCTACTGGAATCTCAAAATTCAAAATTTTAGGACTTGATGCAAAAAATGTGGTTTGGTTCTTGTTCTTAGGACTTCGATGTAATTGATGAAATGATGGATGCATCCTAGTATCATTAATAATGAATTTATTTTTTTAAGAAGTCATTTGTAGTTTGTATTTGAATTTTGTTACTTATACCTATGATTCAATCGTGTAATAGTCCTAATGAATTGTACAACCATTTGAGATTAGCATGTATAATGATAAAGACAATCGAAATAAAAGTTGTTACTAAAAGAATATTAAAAATAAATTTGAAAAGTATTGTGATGTGTATATTGAAATCAAAGTGAAATTTTCGAAATAAAAACAATACTTCCAAATTCCAATCGACCAAAATAGTACTGAAAAGGCAAAAAATAACTGACCTTGCTTAAGGCATACGTTTGATGCCAAAATTCAAACAAGAAAATAGAATCAAAATCTTATCGATTTGCTAGAATATCAACGTAATTAGTGAATATTTATGCTATCTACAAAATGAAAAAAATGATCGAAGTTGGATGTTTAGTCAGCCATATGTCAAAGCTTACATTAATAATCCTATTTGATGTTTTACTAGAGAATTCTTGGAAAAAAAAGAGTTGAATATCTATAAATGGAAATCTTAACATAAGCATTCTGATTAATAAAGACAGTGTTAAGATCTAAAATTTATGCACTTTGGCATTGTTGGATATGATATGTTTGTCTTGAAACCATTGCCTGACCTCAAATCTAGCATTGTGCCTTTTATTTGGAATACTGAAATAAAGGGTCATCGGTGCTCCTCGATCAGATCAATTTGTTTTATATAGAGGGAGCTCAACTCCAATAGCACTATCATACCCTTCCTAATAATCAAATAACACATGTTAGATTAATGGGATTAACACATTTAGATCAACGTGTTTAGTCAATCCACGAAATGTTAGTCCTCAGCACTATTATTACGACGCTCGACTAGTCGCGACTAGTCGATTAGTCGAGATTGGATTATCAACTGGAGGAGTCGACTTGCCATTAGTCGAGATTGATACTGACCTGCACGAACTCGAACTCGAAACCCTAACTCGAAGAAGTCAAACTCGAAATCGAAACCCTAACTAAAGTCGAAGTCGAACTCTAACCCTAAGCCCTATCTCGAAATTAAAGTCGAACTTGCCGGCAGCAGAAGTATATTGCAGATGGCAGCAGAGGTATGTAAATAATTGCAGATGACATTGATAAAGTCATGGATAATGACTTCATTTAATTGAATTAACTGAATGGCTCCTTTGACTTTTAACACTGTAAACGTTTTACATACCTAATATTTATTTATACACTGGAATTATGTATTAACATTTATTTATTTATTTATCGACTAGTCTATAACTAGTCCGACTAGTCGACTGGTTGAACCTCTATCGACTCGACTCGACTTGCCTCCGTAATAATCATGGTCCTCAGTTAACAACTAATGATTGCGATGTTATATAAACCATGAGAGATGTCATTCTTGAACGAAAGAAAGTCAAAAAAAACGATAACAAAGTTATGCTTGTGCTTCTCACAATGCTTATGGATTGGAATAACAACTTCAGACTCATTCGATAAATAAGAGAAAACCCGAAAATAATTATCTTTAAGATTACGGTCACACCATTGATATGATCTCAAAGCTCAGACTATAGCTTCAGCACAAAACGTCATTTGGAAAGGAATCCCAGTAAGGATAAATAAGACGTCCTTTGAAACAATCACAGACTTTTACATAACCTTTGGTTAATCTCAACGGATTTCTTGTATAAAGTTAATGCCAACGTGCTCAAATTATTGTTAGTAGACTAAGCTTGAAAACTCGCATAATCGGTTGTCATGATAAGGCTTGTAGGCTAATCTCGTAAGTAGTACTAGCAAGATTGACCATCTCAAAAAGCACTAAAAGATCATTAATCAAAATAGAATCAACATTGATTTGGACATGTCTAACACCACAATTTTTGATAGGTCCAACTCGACCTACACAAGTTCAAGCACAATTCACTAATGGTAACTAAACAAATTTCTACACTCTTTGACATATTTACTAGTATAAATATAAGAAATACCTTGATAAATATGACAAATAATCAATTGATATACATATAATAACACAAGGGTAAGCAAGCTACTTGCTGAAATGGTCAAATCTCAACTCTCGTTTTCTTGGAATATAAAACACATTATGGACTGATAATGATCCAAACTACGTCAATCTACAACCCCATTTCCCACACATTACTTAAAACCATGTAATCTAAGAATTTATTTTCCATTAATCTTGATATGTTGCGTGATTGGAGCATAACTAACTCCTAATTAAATTTATCATTGGCATATCTTGCATATTGCACAAAGGTAACTAAAATAGTAGATCCAAAAAAACAAGTGAATTCTTATGGTCGATCAAAACCTACTAATCATTTGAATGTTCATTTTCAACATTATAAGGTCAAAATCAGCCTAATCAGGTATATCTTGAAGTAGTTGAGCAACAATTCATTGATTATGTCTTCTAGTCACAACTGAATTTGTATTGCCTTAGCTTTTCTTTACATCAACGAACTTCATCCTTTTTTTTTAAGAAACATTCTATGCTCAAGTTCTCGACGCTAAGCTTGAGGGTTATTTGCATTGCTATGTGTGACATGGTTCTTTTCATCATCATTAATTGCACTTATATGAATAAACTCATTTGTTGTGCCAACTCTTAGTATAAAGTCTCACTCTTATTTGATGAGAGAATGACTTAGCAAATGAATTCACTACACGCTAGTCTCTAGTTCAAGTTTCATAAGCCTATAATCATATAGTAAGCACAAACATACCATATTGCACCTAAGTGGTTCTTCCATTATACAATAGACTGATCATCGAAATGAAATGATAAGCCCATCAGTAAAACTAAAAAAAGATGGTGATAAACTGAAACACCAAAAATCAACCTAGATTTAGTTTAATACATGTCTTGATATGTTATTTAATCAGATCAATTATTGATCTCTTCTCTAACATTCCCATACATGAGGAATTGTTAATGAAGCAACTAAAGAACTGTCTTAAGAGTGTTGGACATACCAAGCCTCTTCTTTCCAAAATGATTGTTGTTAAGGTGATAGACATGCATTCGACAAAGTGAGCAGCTTTACATTTTGTTCTTTTATATGTTGGTACACTATATAGTTTGTGACGTTAAAGCCTTTGAACAAATTATTTTATACTATATTGGTGTATGCATTCTGAAAACTATTCAAGCTCCTCTCCGGACCTTGTTGTCAAGAGTCCGTGTAAACGTCACCTTAGGGATTTGTTGTAGGTAGTTTTACTAAATCAAGCACTCTTAGTTTAGCTCAAGGCAACTGTGGGGAAGTAAACTGATCAATTTGCTTACTACTTGGCTAATCTTTCTTCATATTTTCTTTGAGTGGTGCCAATGAATTAAGCCTTCTAATTCATCTTTAAGATCGGATTAATCTTCAATTAAGTAGCCAGAGTTTTAGCATTGATGCTTATAATTGTTCTGATTTATCCTCTCGAGCGAGCTCTATTCACACTTTTGGACAAGCTTGAAGTTATATTTCCCATTTTGTAAAATATATTCTCTTGGTAAGTCAAAAGAAGCTTGGTTTTGAAATTTTCTATCTTGGCCATGAAAAAGGTTTTTTTGTTCAAATTAAAATGTCTACTAGGCCACCGTTTAACTTAGTATATTGTCCCTTTTTTACCTCAATATTCTTTTTTGTCTTGAATCCTTCTACATATACATACATTTGGCAATGAATCTATATGACCAAGAAGGTAACCAACTGGCTCAACTCTAAACTGGTATTACAATAGATATTAAAGAACCTGATCGGTCGGGTTGATTCAACAGAAAAGTTGTGTTAAAAAAATATTGTCTAAGAGGACAACCGGTAAGTCGTTACGTACTATTCCCTTGCATATTGCCTGTTAAGAGTACCCTTAACTGGAATATCCATAGATATGCACGTACAACTAACTATTCATAACCTTGCTTCGTGAAGATCAAAAGTTTTGCTACTCTTTCATTGGTTTGACGACCAACAACATTGGCACTGAATACCTTGCAATGCTAGCCAAATGAACTGATCGACCTTGACCTTAAACATTACATGCCAGGTATGAGTAGTTCCACACAAACTGGGAAATTTTGCACAAATTAATCTTTGAACGTTTATGCACTAACTCTCAATCCTTGCAGATATTGTGGTATACAAGGATTGAAACTTGTTTGTTTCGTTAGCATATATATATATATATATATATATATATATATATATATATATATATATCAATAGTGAGAGTATTCTAACTACTACCGAGCCAAATTTCAATATTTGTTTAACCTCTTTTGATGTGGCAAGTTTGAAAGTCGGCTGGTGCATTTAGTCGTTAACTTGCAAGTATCCCCTGATTTCTGCTTAGGCCTAATTTTGTCCCATGCTTTAAACATTCAACTTATGCCTCGGATCTCTATTTGCATCTGTGTAGGGAATATTTGATCTATAAAAGAGAGGATTAAGATGTGGGTTCTACTAGTCGAATGGGTGACTAAGAGACGACTGATTCATGATGGTTGCACGATGTTCGCAAAAGCCATTTACCGAATCTACCTTCGTTTATCCTCTCTTTGAAGCATTTTCATTAATCGCTAATTGTTTTTTTTTTTTTTTTTTTTCAAAATGACCAGAGGATGAGGTAGAAACCTCAGCTATCCCTTTCTCCATGTTTCACTGTTGCCTTCACAACCATGTTGATAAACTTCTCATCTGGTCATTGAGGGGAGGAGTTGAGTTGGACGTTGCAGCACCTCGCTAGATTAAACTTAAGTTTTCATATTCATGATAAAAACACCTAAGCTTACATCAAACTAAATTTACATGCTTGTGAACTGCAAATATTATTCTAATCAAATTTATAACCATATTGTGTACTGAGATAAATTGAATGAAGCATAACTGAATAAAATAACACATAGATTAATTTGTTTGTACGAGCAACAGCTAGAAACCATGAATGTTTATCAAGGGGCTTAATAGAAACAAATATACTGTTCGGAGCCCTAAAGTACATAAATTCATTGGAGCTTCTTATTGGGATCTTAATGAGATTTAGCTGAGGCAACGATTAACGGTATCCATATAAAACAAAAAATTATTATCGATAAAATTTCAGAATAGATTCTAGAGATTTGAGTTATGAGCAGTGCCCCAAAAAAAAAAAAATTATGAACTTCATTTTACCTAGATAAAAATAAGTATGTAGTAGCACCGCTCGTAAATATTTAAAGTTTAGTTCTGTATTTGACATTAGCATGAAACAATACATATGTATACATGGAGAAAGATGGATGTTTGCCTCTGAACTGAACTCTGCCAATATTGATATGGCTGTTGATAGCAGCTCAGGCTTGTCAACTGGAACAAGTAATTCGTAAATAGTTTCATCTGAAGAAGTTGATGCATTCTGACAAGCACCGAATTCTGCTCCAATGCTTTCCAAAAACCTTACAATGTCATGGTTTGTATACTTTGTAGTTGCACTAAAAGCGAGATGCTCAACAATGTGTGCCACGCCACGCTCTTCTTCCTCTTCCAAAATAGATCTGTGGCAACATCAAAAATGAAATTTAGCATTGTATAAGGTCTGAGACATTGCATGCTTAAGCATGAAGTTCCCTTATCAGCTACAACTACAATACACATTCACTCTGATCCTTCCCAATAAACAAATCAGTCTGATTATCCTGGTGGCAAATTCTATTTGAACCCAGCAATATGCTGAGTACACCCCCCCCCCCCCATATGAAAAAGCTGGTATACCCCCAATTTTACAGAGTAGCCCTCCGCTAATTTTTTAAAAAAAAAACCTAAAATACTCTCCCACGTAGGGGAAATGCGTGGTTTATCAGTGTATCTCGTAGGAGCCCTACGTGGTTACTTAGTGTATCTCGCAGCAGCTCTCCGTATTTCTTTCTGTCTTTCAGAGACCACGTAGGGCTACTACGAGAAACCACGTAAGGGAACTACGAGGTGTTCAGAAAACTGGAAAAAAAAATAGGCAAATTCTATTTGAACAAGAGAATTTGCTGAGTAGCCTCCTACAATCCAGCAAAAATGAGGAAACCCCTCGTTTTACTGAGTAGCCCCCGTGAAATTAAAAAAAACCCGAAAATACCCTTCCTCGTAGGGACTCTACGTGGTTTGTAAGAAAACCACTAGGAGCACTGCATAGTACAATAAAAAACCACGTAGAGCCCCTACGTGGTTCTTTGGTGTACCCCGTAGTGCTTCTACGTGGTTTTCTTACAAACCACGTAGAGTCCCTGCGAGGTAGACTGGACAGTTAAAAAAAAACAGAAAATGACAGTTTCGTCCTTAAATTTTTTTCATTAAAAAGGGAGCTACTCAGTAAATACCTAGGTCTAAATAGAATTTGCCAAAAAAATATAACATAGAAAGGGTATTTTCATCTTCGTATTTTTTTAATAAAATGGGGGTTACTCAGCATATTTTCGGGATTAAATAGAATTAACATAAACTAAAATCAATCTTGCAAATTTCGTAAGAGTTCATGAACCAGTGAAGAGAGGAAGAGATAAAATCAACGTAAAAAGGAAAAAATAAAGTAAAACTCACCCCACCTTGACGGCGAGAGCGAGAGCGGCACGCATTCGAGGTTTAGGGTTGCAGCGGACGTAATAGGAGAGTCCATTGTCGAGAACACCATGGTCTACGCCGACTGGATTTTCGGGGAGGGTTTCTTCTATGTCAACGTTAACTAATTTTAAGGAGCGGAATCTGTGCTTGGTTAGCGACGATATAGATGGCGTTTCTGACGGGAAGAGATCCATCATTGAGGAAATAAAACGAAGTGTATTTCAGACTGAATTCAAGAGAAAGAGAAGTCAAATTCAGTTTAGCGAGGAATGAGAATGAGTGGGATTTGGAGCTGGTTTTAGCTCTTTAGAGCACTTACAGCAGAGGGTGGATTTGGGGGCGAGGAGAAGAAGAAAAAAGTGGCGATTCTGGGCCGCCCATCCAGCAGTGCGTGACGAAATAAATAAATAAACGTGAAAAAGGTTAATCGGAAAACAGTTTCCCGTTTAACAACACAATTTCTTTTCTTTCTTTTTTTTTGTCTAGGCATCCCTAAATGGCAATTAGAAAACCGTTTAAGGATCCCCACTCACAAAACAAAGCGTGATCAATCCCCACTTTTCCAACTTACTCACGCTTGAATTAACATTGTTGTAGCGCGATGGAGCATGAATCTTCCCCACTTTCCCACCGATTTACACTGCTGATTATGCTACGGACCAACAGCAGTTGGAATTGTTGAAATGTATTACTTTCCAGGAGTAGGTGGTAATTGGTTTTGTTTTTTTATATTTTTACCATCCAAAATACAAGTAGCACAACCTCGACACGGTAGAAAAAATAGTATAACAAAAGCGAAATTTCGAAATATCAAAACATTAAAAAAAATGTTTTTTTTAAATCATCAGAAGACAAACGTAGAAAATTTCAAAACCTATTTCAGTTCTTATTTATCTTTTATATTTATGTTAAAAAAATAAAAATAAAAAATGGATGGAGAAAGAAAAAAAATGAAAACAGAAAAATGTATATGAGAATTCAAAGTGTTGATCGACTTTTTGACAAAAGCTGTCACGGTTCAAAGGATCGAAGCCCAATGTCAAAAGGTTCGCCATTCAGCATCGATCGATCCCAACGGACGGCCTCTACTTTGGAAAGCCCAAGCAAGATTTGGCCTGAGCCGGTCTCCCTCAAGCAGCGGCATTTCATATCCCGACATAATCGTTCTCCCAGACCGACCGAGTCAATCATTCCCTTAAATTTCGGATCGACCAGATATTCCTGGAATTACGTGGAAATATCCAGATGAGTCACTCATTGTTTAGCCTGATTCTCAAGGCATTAAAGGCGGTCAACACTCTCAGCCAAAGCTCTACCTTTGATATACCACAGCTCGAGTGCCACGTAAGCCACAATTTCCGAGATAACTATGACTCAACAGTAGAGTGGGTCCCACCGCCGCAACTATTCCAATGAATCGAGCTCCACGTGTCCAACCTCCACAAAAGAAGTCAGCCGCGTGACACCTCGTTCAGCTCACTTTTTCACCTCTAAATATCTCCTTCCCCAAAGAGGAAAGGGATCGAATTCTGGCATTCTGGATTCTCTGAAAGAAACCCACGGCTAACTCTAAAATATCCAGTTCTCATTCCACTCAAACACAAATATCTTCTGTTCAGATTTCTCATCTCCCAATTTCTTCAAAAAGAAAATAGACTGTACTTGTGATCAAAAGCAAATCAATATATATATAACGTGGACGTAGGCACAGATTTTGCCGAACCACTATAAAAAGTTTGTACGTGTTCCCTGTTTATACTTATTTTTCCGTACTCTGTGATTGTTATTCGTGTGTTCTACGCACGATTGGGGATTAACTATCAATAGTGACCAACTTTTGACGTCAACACTTTGGCACGCCAGGTAGGGGGAGCAACGCCCATACGTACTCTACGACCTTCGACCGCCTTCAGCAATTTCTAAGCTGACTATGGAAAATAAGCGGAAGAATGATGCTTCGACTTCTCATCCTTTACATGCCGATGCAGCAGGAAAAGCAGTAGCGGTGGCAAGCCATGAGGCTTCCTCCCACGAAGATGCGTCTCAATACTTCACCAGGGACGACGTGAATAAATTATTGTTCGAGTTTAGAAATCAAACGGCATCTCAGGGTGAACTTCTCAAACATTAGCAGGAGGTAATGAATGACCTCCTCGCTCGATTGGAAACGGGACCTCACATTTCAGTATCATTTCATCCACCGGGCGAGGATGGGGCAACAACTAATTTTCGGTTGCGTAAATCCAAGCCCCAAATCGGTCCATACCTTTGCTTCCTCCTGGCTCAACTTCACTTCCCGATTGATCGCAGCCAGGGGCATCACTTCCCGCCTCAAGTGGAGCTTTGGTAGCTGCAGAATCTCAGGTCGACCCTAAATGGGTCCAGCATCAGTCGACCATCCTGCCTCCAGTCCAGGAAACAACACAACTCCCTGGACAACTAGCTCCAGAACAAGCCCAACCGATGGGTCGGCCAGAACCAGGAACGTTGTCACACTCGGGTTGACCCAACGTCTTACTACAAACCCGTATTATGTTGCCTCCCCTCCAACAAAGAGCTGGTGATGACAACTGAAAATGTCGGGTTTGCACGACTTATGCAGGATCTATAATATGGCTATGCGGAAAGTATGTGATATACTAACTTGTATATTTACAATAGTTATGCGGGTAAATATTTAATGTAAAAAGATCTCACAGAAGCAATATCACAGATAAGCAAGTATAGCAAATGCAGTAAATAGGAAAAATCACACCAGGGATTTTTATACTGGTTCGGAGCACCGTCCTACGTCCAGTCCCAGACTTCTATCTGGATTTTCACTAAACAACAACCTCACTTCACCCGGAGGAAACAGGTTTACAATACCCGAGCAGCCGAACGGGATTTCACGCCTCTAACAACACGAGGACTTCAACACTTGCCTCTTATAACACGAGGACTTCAACACTTGCCTCTTATAACACGAGGACTTCAACACTTGCCTCTTACAACACCGAGGACTTCAACAATAATAAGATTTTGACTTTGAATGTCTTCTTCCTTCAACACTGATTTGTCAACAATTGAGTACACCCTTCCTATAATCTTATCCTCAAATGTAATTTGATGTTTAGTAAGATTAGGAAGTAAAATATCGAGTTGAATCACAAGTGTATGAAATATGCTTGGTGATTCAAACGATTATTGAATGCTTTTGAGTGCTTTTTGAGTGAAAAGAATAATGCAAGATAGATCAGAAAATAGAGAGTAAATTCGGTGATTTGAATGATTGCAAATTTATGTATTTATAAAGATCGAGTAGTTGCAATTATTGGTGAAGAGTTGCAATCAAAAGAAGTGATTATTCATGAGAAGAAATGGATGCAACTCTTAGAGAAAGGAGATGACTTTTCACAAAAATTCAAAAAGCTGTTGACCTATGAAAATCTATAGGTCGACATGTTTTTAGCCGTTGTAATTCAAAAACCTGTTGACCTATAAAATTTTGTAGGTCGACCTATTTTTGACCGTTACAATCTAAAAACCTGTTGACCTATAAAAAATTGTAGGTCGACATGTTTTCGGTCATATGCATAAAAAATGTTTTCATGAGTAGTATTTTCAAACAATTAGAAGTATGATTATTTGAGGATAGATTTTAACATTTTATAACTCTAAATAATCAACTTCTAACCTATGAAGTCATCTTGTCTTCTTTTTGTCGATGTAGAAGCTTCTTTTTGTCATAAATCAAAATAACCATCGACGCTTCGACTCAACATTCTCCCCCTTTTTGATTGATGACAACCTGGCATAATAAAGGTATTGTTCCTTGTATATTACTCCCCCTGTATATATGCTCTCCCTGAATCATATATATAATCTGCATAACAATCGTTAGTAATATTTCTCCCCCTTTGTCATCGACAAAAAGGGTATATAGTATTGCAAAAATGATAGTAACAACAATATTACTATAAGGTTTTCTTCCTCTGAATATAAAGCTCCCCCTGAATTTCTGCAACATTTGTTATATAATAAAATATCTAACCTTTTGATTCCTGCATTAACAAATGTTAGCACACATATACTTTTAACATATTAAGCATATAATTTTTTAAATAGCATATGTAACCGGTCGACTGGAAGTTTAAAGGCGGTCGACAGGAAATAGTTCTGAATGAATTTATATAGGCCAGTTTACCTGGACCGGTCGACAGCTTTATTAGGGGCGGTCGACAGCTTTATGTTCTGATTGAAAATAAAAAACAAGTTTAACTAAGACCGGTCGACAGGTAAGAAAATAGGCGGTCGACCGATTAATTCTCTGGTTGGAAATAAAGAACATAATGGACAAGACCGGTCGACAGCATAATTTGGGGTGGTCGACAGGTTTTGAATAATCTTGTTTTTCTCCTTCTCTTTTGAATTTTCAAACTCCAACAACACTTATTATATATGCGTATTTCTCCCTCTTTGTCATTGATAAAAAAGAATAAAGATCATGATAGAACAGTAATCGAATATAAGACATAATTTAAAGTATCTTCGGGAGATATCAAAATTGTCTTCTTTTTGTTGTGGTGTACCTGCAAAGAATATGATGTATATACCTTTGGTACCCACTTGCTTTGTTTGGGTCCATGGGTTAGATGGAAGGTAACCAAACCCAAGAGGGTTTAACGGAACCTTTAAAGATAAAATTTTCGTTATTAACTACCGAATCAAAATAATCATCGATATATTTTTCTCTGTTTTTCCAACTTACAGGAACCCAAATACTTAAGTAATCTCTATTGATGTTCCTTTTCGTGCTTCTAGATCTATTATATAGATCTCTGGTCATAGAAGTATTCGAATTTCTATAATAATTGGGTCTTGGATGTGTATTAGTACTAGCAGTGATATTCTTATTGTACATGAAAGCATATCTAGTACTATTTCTAAGATTAGTATTATTTCCAAAGTCGCTATTGACATTTTTCTTTTGAGATTTCACAATAGGTTTTGGTTTGGAAGATAAACTAAGATTTTTCTTAGCTTTGTTCTTTTGCATTATTTTCTTCTTTCCATAACCAAGATGCTTCTTAATTTCTTGGTTTTTATATCCCAAACCTTTCTTATTTGAAGTAGATTGTGAATTCTCAATGATCTTTGTCAAATTTTCTCGACCTTTGTTAAAGTTAGAAACATTTTGAGTAATATTTTCTAACTTATTTTGTAAACTAACTTTTTCAAGGTCTAGAATCTTGACTTTTGCTTTAAGCTCATGATTTTCAGTAATGAGAATATCATTCTTCTCTTTTTGAATTTCAATTTCTTGAGTCAAAAGAGATAGTTGAGAACTAGAATTAGAAGACGATTCTTGAGCCTTTTCAAGTTCTTCTTCTAATATTTTCTTCTCATCTTTTAACATATCTCGTTCTAATTCGGATCTATTCAACATTGTCTTGACTTCTTTTAACTGATATTTTGTATCTTTAAGTTTAATCATTACTTTATCATAAATATCAAGCATATCCTCAAGAGTAGGAATTCGTACCTCATCCTCTGTTGCCATAAAACATACATTTGCTTGTTCAGTGTCTGAGTCACTTTCGCTATCAGATGAAGATGAGTCTGAATCATCCCAGGTTACTGAGAAAGCTCTCTTCTTTGATTTGTCCTTCTTGAATTTTTCGGAATTCTTCTTTTTATCCGGACAATCTTTTTGCGCATGTCCCTTTTTGTGACAATTGAAACATTCCATATTTGAAGATGATGGTTTATTTGATCCAAACTTCCTTTTGTCGTATCGACTAGCTTTTCTTTGCTTCAAAAACTTCTTAAAGCCTTTTGCAGTAAGTGCTAAGTCTTCATCTTCAGAATCTGAAATGTCTTCATCTTTTTCGGCATGAAAAGCAACATTTTTCTTTTCTTCTTTTTGTTCTCTTCTAGCCTGTAAATTTGCTTCATAGGACATTAGATTTCCTATCAACTCATCTGGCTTCATGGTAGAAAGATCATTAGCTTCTTCTATAGCTAATACTTTTCCTTCCCATTCATTAGTCAGTGAGTGTAGGATTGTTGAAACTACATCAAAGTCAGAATATTTTTGTCCTAACCCAATAAGAGCATGATGAATAGTTTGAAACCTTGAATACATCTCATTGATTGTTTCATTTGGCTTCATTTTGAAATTTTGGAATTGACTTTTCAACAAAGCTATTTTTGCTTGTTTAACCTTGTTAGTACCTTCATGAGTTGTTTTTAGCGTTTGCCAAATTTGATAAGCAGTGGTACAGATACTAACACGGTTATACTCATTTTGGTCTAATGCACAAAACAACATACTTATTGCTTTTGCATTTACTGCTGCTGCTGTTTTCTCAGCAGGAGTCCATTCTGCATACTCAGTAGTTGGATTAACTATTTCTTTCTGAGTAGCATTCCAAGCATCATAACTTGTTGATTGCATATAGAAAGCCATACGTGTTGCCCAATAACTATAGTTTAGGCCATTAAAGAAAGGAGGTCTTTGTGTAGATTGACCTTCAGTGTAAGTGTTAGTGCTAGTGCTTGCGTTATTTGCCATATTACTAGAATATATCAAATAACTGTGTTACGGTTATAAGATAACCTTGCTCTGATACCAATTGAAAATGTCGGGTTTGCACGACTTATGCAGGATCTATAATATGGCTATGCGGAAAGTATGTGATATACTAACTTGTATATTTACAATAGTTATGCAGGTAAATATTTAATGTAAAAAGATCTCACAGAAGCAATATCACAGATAAGCAAGTATAGCAAATGCAGTAAATAGGAAAAATCACACCAGGGATTTTTATACTGGTTCGGAGCACCGTCCTACGTCCAGTCCCAGACTTCTATCTGGATTTTCACTAAACAACAACCTCACTTCACCCGGAGGAAACAGGTTTACAATACCCGAGCAGCCGAACGGGATTTCACGCCTCTAACAACACGAGGACTTCAACACTTGCCTCTTATAACACGAGGACTTCAACACTTGCCTCTTATAACACGAGGACTTCAACACTTGCCTCTTACAACACCGAGGACTTCAACAATAATAAGATTTTGACTTTGAATGTGTTCTTCCTTCAACACTGATTTGTCAACAATTGAGTACACCCTTCCTATAATCTTATCCTCAAATGTAATTTGATGTTTAGTAAGATTAGGAAGTAAAATATCGAGTTGAATCACAAGTGTATGAAATATGCTTGGTGATTCAAACGATTATTGAATGCTTTTGAGTGCTTTTTGAGTGAAAAGAATAATGCAAGATAGATCAGAAAATAGAGAGTAAATTCGGTGATTTGAATGATTGCAAATTTATGTATTTATAAAGATCGAGTAGTTGCAATTATTGGTGAAGAGTTGCAATCAAAAGAAGTGATTATTCATGAGAAGAAATGGATGCAACTCTTAGAGAAAGGAGATGACTTTTCACAAAAATTCAAAAAGCTGTTGACCTATGAAAATCTATAGGTCGACATGTTTTTAGCCGTTGTAATTCAAAAACCTGTTGACCTATAAAATTTTGTAGGTCGACCTATTTTTGACCGTTACAATCTAAAAACCTGTTGACCTATAAAAAATTGTAGGTCGACATGTTTTCGGTCATATGCATAAAAAATGTTTTCATGAGTAGTATTTTCAAACAATTAGAAGTATGATTATTTGAGGATAGATTTTAACATTTTATAACTCTAAATAATCAACTTCTAACCTATGAAGTCATCTTGTCTTCTTTTTGTCGATGTAGAAGCTTCTTTTTGTCATAAATCAAAATAACCATCGACGCTTCGACTCAACAACAACCCTTCGCTTCACAAAGACCACTCTACCATACCGGTCCCCAACGTGACGGAGGGAAACACTACTGTAATCCCTTCTAACATAGCCCCGAGCAGGGGCAATGCCGAATTCCAAACGGGTACCACTCGCCCGAGCCCATTACTCCCAACAGGAACGGGTGTGGTTTAGTCTAATAACAACCGAGCAATCCCAACAGCGGCTGAACCAGGCCCCGAGGCTACGATGGACCCTCGCCCTCACCTTCACTCAACTCTCAGAAGCCGAGCCCAAACAATAGCTCCCATTCTGAGCATGCTTTCGGCGGACCCTAGTACTGGGATTCTCATGAACGCGTAGCTGAATTCATGACAGCGATTCCTCGGAGATGGAAGTCAGCTTGCAAAGCATCATCAGACGCTTCACCCGGGGCACGTTTTCTCAAAAAGATGTGGATGACATCCATCGCAGTTCATTCACTAGGGAAATCAGAAACTTCTGAAATCCTCCAGACTTCAAGCTTCCGGTCCTGGAACCCTACAACGGACAGGCCGACCCGACCATTCATCTCATGCGATACATGTGTCACATGGAAGTACTCTCGGCATCGACCAACGTCATGGCCAAGTGTTTCCCCCTCTTCCTCACCGACATAGCTGGCATGTTGTTCCGACAGCTAACAACTGAGTTGATCAACAGCTGGAACATGTTGATCACTCGCTTCATCGAACAATTCAGAGTCCACGTAGCCTGACCCAAGAGTGTCATGTTTCTGGCCTCTATCAAGCAGCGGTCCGAAGAGACCCTCAGATCCTTTTTAGAAAGATTCAACACAGTCGTAGCATCAGTAGATCGACCCGAGCCATCGATGGTGCTTATGGCCTCCATTGTAGGTATCCAGAACCGATCAGAATTCAGGATCTCTTTCACTATAGATCCCCCTAAAGACATCGAAGACTTCTATGCTGAAGTTGATATGTTCCTTTGACAAGAAGATGCCACCGTTGAGATGGAAATCCTCGAGGTGCTTACCACCAAAGATGAAGGCCCATCCAACACCAATGGCCAGAACAAAGGTAAAGGAAAAGTCTTGGAAAAGAACGATCGCAATGTACAACTCTGGAGAGAGAACAAGTATGATCAGTACATCGAGCTCAATTCCTCCCTACTCAACATTTATCTTGACATACGAGGATCTCTGCCCTTCCCAAAACCTCCTTGAAGGGAGCCGACCTAAAAAGAACTCGACTCTGGAAAGCACTGCATGTACCACAACATGGCAGGCCACAACACCAGTGAATGCAGGCATTTGCGCGACCTCATCGAGGATCGGGTTAGGCATGGAGAACTGCACGAGTATGTCAAGAAAACCACACTGGCCATGCCGTCACAATCTTCTGCCCAAGTTCCTCAGGCCGGTCCTCGAGCTTGTAGAAACGGAAAGGACCCTGAGCCTAGCAATCGCGGCATCATTATCAATTAATAAGATTTAGATTTTCTTTTGTATTTTTATTCCTTTTAATAATATGGGTGTGTTGAAGTACACACGTATAGGGTTAGGATTTAGCTCTTAGGAGTGATCTGGATTCAGCTATCGTCCATTTAGAATTTATTTTCATTTCCTTGTAATAGCTCTTTAGCAGCAATAAACTTTCTTTTGCAAACATGGATTATGTTTGAACGATTTAAGCCGAGCATGATTAACGCTCGTCCACCCGAATATAGTCAGTGCTAAGCCACCGTCTTTAAGACACAGCCAATGCATGCCACCATATCTAGACCAACTCCCCAAGCCGAGTATGGTTAACATTTCGTAAGCCGGGTATGGATTATACTCGCAAACTACATAAGCCGAGTATGGATGATACTCGCCCCTTCTCTAAGCCGAGTGCACTTTCCACTCGCCAAACTTCACAGATTCTCTTCAGAAACATGACAATTACTCAAATATCACTTATGAAAAGTGGTCAATACCCACCACCACATACAACCGACTCCATTACCCGAGTGTAAATAAGCTTATATAAGCCGAGCATGGTTAACACTTGCCAAAGCCAAGTATAGATAATACTCGCCACCTCCATATGCTGAGCATGGATAATACTCGCCAACTACATAAGCCGAGTATGGATGATACTCGCCACCTCTTTAAGTTAAGTGTGGTTACCGCTCGCCAACTCCTTAAGCCGAGTACGGTTAATACTCGTCCCCACTAAGTTCAAAGCCGTCTCTAAACCGAGAATAATCAACACTATCTTTACAGGCATTGGATATTGCAACAAAGACTACTTTAACAGCACTCTCGGCCTTGATACGGTCTTCGGTGGCTGTCGATTTTCCAACCTTAATACGATCTGTACCGATCGTCGGACTTCTGGCCTTAATACAACCATTAGTCATCTGATTTCTGGCCTTAATATGGTCGGCATAACCATAGCTACCCACACATTGAGCTCCGATACAACATCTAGAACACGTCTTCTTTTACAAAGAAAATTGTATTCTGGGGGGCGAAGTGTTGACCAACTTTTTGGCAAAAGCTGTCACAGTTTAACGGATCGAAGCCCAATGTCAGAAGGCTCACCATTCAGCACCGACCGATCCCAACGGACGACCTCTACTTTGGAAAGCCCAAGAAAGATTTAGCCTGAGCCGATCTCCCTCAAGCAGCGGCATTTCATATCCCGACATAATCGTTCTCCCAGACCGACCAAGTCAATCATTCCCTTAAAGTTCAGATCGACCAGATATCACTGGATCTACGTGGAAATATCCAAATGGATCACTCATTGCTTAGCCTGATTCTCAAGGCATTAAAGGCGGTCAACACTCCCAGCCAAAGCTCTACTTTTGATATACCAAAGCTCGAGTGCCACGTAAGCCACAATTTCTGAGGTAACTATTACTCAGCAGTAGACCGGGTCCCACCGCCGCAACTATTCCAATGGATCGAGCTCCACGTGTCAAAGCTCCGCAAAACAAGCCAGCCGCATGGCACCTCGTTCAGCCCACTTTTTCACCAATAAATACCTCCTTCCCCAAAGAGGAAAGGGATTGAATTCTAGCATTCTGGATTCTCTGAAAGAAACCCACGGCTAACTCTAAAAATAGCCAGTTCTCATTCCACTCAAGCACAAATATCTTGTGTTCGAATTTCTCATCTCCCAATTTCTTCAAAAAGCAAATAGACTGTACCTGTAATCAAAAGCATCAATATATATAAAGTGGACGTATGCACCGATTTCGCCGAACCACTATAAAAATTCTGTGTGTGTTCCCTGTTTTTACTTATTTTTTAGTATTATGTGTTTGTCATTCGTGTGTTCTACGCACGATTGGGGGTTGACTATCAATAGTGATTAACTTTTGATGTCAACACAAAATATTGCTAACATACAAGCAATTATAGTCATTGGTTGCATTATTTTATGCAACTTTTGATCAATATTTAAGAATTTCAAATTATATTCAACATCGTATTTATTGCAGAAAAATAAGAAAAGGTTAATGCAAAAAAAATACAAACAAAATAGACCGCTTTCAATGGAAATTTCAGAAAAGTTTGCAAATTTATAGAATAACTGCAGAGATTTCTATATTTTTTATGTATACAAATGTTTGCTTATTGGTGAATATTTACAGATATGTCTGCAATTATTAGTGAATATTTACGCATATGTCTACTGTTAAAGAATGGAGTTTTGATGACAACAACCTTATTTCAATATTAATTGATTATAAAATATATACTAACACCTTTAACTAGAATATATATATATATATATATATATATATATATTCATATGCAGGATTTGTATGCAGGAATTAATACTAAAGATTGTACAGTTTAAGAGCTTCTAGAAATTCAGAATTCAGAGATAATTCAAGACTCATGAGTAATCAAGATTTCAAGAGTTCAAGATAAATATAGTAATAGAGTCTAGTTATGTAAGACTCTGAATAGCGCTCCAGGTTCAAATTCAAATTCAAATTCTGATTTTCAATTTCTGATTTCAAATTCTAATTTCAATTTATATCTTCAAACTTTATTAAGTTTCTCTATTTTACTTTTTTTATTTTTTTTATTTTTAACTCAAGTTTTATGGTTTATAAGTTTTATATAGACTGCGTTTGGCACACATCCCTATTAAGTTTCAAAATTAGGCTCACATCCAGTCATAAACTTATTATGAAATACATCCATATTTTTCGAAAAATCAGTAAAAAAATAAAATTAAAATTAAAAAAAATCACGTAAATTAGTATTTAAATAAAACAAATACACATCAAAAAAATCTGGTGAAAAACACACCAAAAACCAAAAAAACAGCGCAATAGCAGCAATATGCATCAAAATATGCATATATTTGCAAATACATGCATACATATATGCATGTATTGCAGTTATTCGACAAACTGCAGTATAAACACGTATGCACATATTGTGAAATACATGCATCTTTCGATGCATTTAATCAAAATCTGCATGCGTACGTGCACTTTTTCAACTTTTGCACATCTTTTGACATTCATGCATACATGTATGCAGTTATGCAGAAAACCTGCATACATGTATGCACACTTGTGTGAAACCTTCGGCCTTCAAAAATTCTTGTATACTAATATGCAGTTATTCTGAATAATTGCATACTTGTATGCAACTATTCAGTAGACGTGCACATATTCTTGCATGTGTATTCAAATAATTGCATACTTGTATGCAAATATTTGTAATAGTTGCATACACGTACGCAAATTTTTCTTTTCTTTTTCCGTGGACTTCTGAGAACATTTCCAGAATTTAGAAGAAAAAAAAATATGAAGCAACGCATAAAATTCTGGCCAAAACACATAATTTTTGAAAACTGGGATCGGGTTTACATTTTAAAAACATGAGGGATGTGAGCCTAATTAACTTTAAAAATAGAGAAGTATTCCTAATATTCACTTTTATATATTATATACTTTATATTTATATAGTTTTAAACTTTATAATTTTATAAATATGTTCATATATCTTATATTTATGTTTTCACATGATTTTATACTTTATAATACTTATTTATAACACTATGTTTTAATTCAAGAATTTCCAGAATTATATATATATATATATATATATATATATATCAAAACTCTTCAAAAATGCTTAAAACTCAATTTTATACAAGGATATATCGACATACATTATTGCCTATGTCGACATATAACTGTCATATTTTTTATTTTCAAAGAAAGTGTCTTTTCACTATTTGTAACGTTCCAGAAGCGTTGCAACCTTTCAAATCTTATAAATAGGAGTTGATTTTTTAATCATTCTTCTTCTCCATCTTCATCCCCTTTCTCTACGCCATTATTATTTCTTATTTTTATAATTTCTATACTTATACTCTGCCAAATTCAATTATATTTACATAAAACTTTTTCTTTTCTCACTCTCTACTCATTACTCTCTGAATCGAAGTGCTATTGAAGAGTTGTAGGGCGATTGTAATCATTTGGGAAGTGTTTGGGTAATCGGTGTTTTCCTTGTAGCCGTGAAATCAAGGAACGAGAGCGGTGTTACCCATGTAGCCATGAAATCAAGGAGAGTATACTTAATCAAGTGTGTGGAATCGGTGTTATCCTTGTACCTGTGAAATCAAGGAGGTTGTACTTGGATATTGATATAGTAATAAAACTCTGCGCATTCCAGCGTTGCGTGGGACTGGACGTAGGAACAATTCTGAACCAGTATAAAATCCGGTGTATTCTTTCATTTTCTGCAATTTATTTTTGTTTATCGTTGTGTTTGTGTTTGATTCTGTGTCTGTGATTGTTTCTGTGGTGTTCGATTCATATAGTAGATCATATAAGTTTTAGATTCCATTTAAATTCTCAAAAACACTATTCACCCTCTCTAGTGTTAGTTTTGCCTTAACGATCCATTCCGCAATCCCTAACAATTGGTATCAGAGCCTGGTCTTTCAAAAGTTCATAATATAATTTTTGAAAATATTAAATGTCAAAGTTTGAAATGATTTATAACACTAGTTTAAACTCATAATCTGATTTTTGAAATTTGATTTTAAAAGAATTTTGAAATTTGATTTTAAAAGAAATTTTGAAATCTTTGATATATGGATTTTTTACAAAACCAACATGACATTGTTGTTTAAAATTTTAGATTAGTTAGTTTGATAAGTCATTTGATTATTTTGAAAAATTATTTGATTATTTAAAAAGTTGTGTTGTTTTATAGGAAAAGATGTGCTATATGGCTTTTTAAAATTCAAAAGTTGAAAAGATGGGTGAAGTGGCTGTTGGAAATTCAAAATCCGAACTGGTGGCTATTGACAATTCAAATTCCAAAGTGGTGTGTTACATGGCTGTAGAGAATTCAAAATTCTTATAAACACGTGGTAGAAATCAAAAAAGAGGAGAAGAGTAATGACAGTTGGTGAAAAGACATCAAGAAGAAATGGATATATATAACGTGAATCAACAAAGAAATGGGTAGCAGAACAATTTATAACTTTGGATTTTCATCTACAACTCATCTTCATACTGTACTTCTCTTCATTTGCTTCGTAATGTCGCCGGTTCCATGTGATTTTGTCAAGAATTGACCAAGTAATGATCAAATGAAGTTTTGGTGAATAAAGAGAGAAGGAAACCAAAACTGTCAACAATTATCTTAAAATTGCATCCACGGGTTAGACTATTTTGTCTCAAATCCTTTTCTAGATTGTATTTCTCGTGGTCGTTTTTATGGGTAGATCATCAAATTCTGATAAAAATTGAGTGAGATATGGCAATTCGAAGTTGACTATCCAAAACAGAAAAACTATTACGGGATTTTCTGTTTTATTCTTATTGTTTCGACTTTCTGCACCCCAATACCATCCAAGTTCATCCCCAAACTGTCACTAGATCGTAGTCCTTGTATTCCTCTTCGATTTGCCGCTGATTTCGTCCAATTCCGTTAAGAAATGAAGAAGTTATGGCTCTTGCAAGATTGATTGAAAATAGAAAAAAGGGAAGAAGAAGAAGTAGAGAAGTGGTTATGAAGAGACACAACTTTGGGCCTATTTATAGTAGTTGAAGTGTCCATTCATTCAAATTCAAATTTTTGGCGCCAAGATTGATAAACTACTAAATCATCAATATCTTTCTCGTACGATCTTCAAATTCAGCAAATGAATCTACTATGCTGATTAAAAAAACGAGCCCATCGCAATAGAGCAGTTCTCATCATCAAATTTCGGAAGATGTAAATATGATTCAGATTCATCATCAAGCGATGAAGAACCAGAAATCAGAAATTCAAATATGTGTTTCACAGCAATTCAGAATTCGGAGAAGGTCGATGAAATGGATTTAAAAACCGGGTATGCCTTAATTAATTTTTAAATTTTTTTGGGTTGAATGGATGTTTTATTTGCTTTGCTTTGAATTTGAAATTTAAAACTTTAAAATTCAAACTTGAAATTTAATATTCAAATTTGAAATTTGAAATTTCAATTTTGAAAATCAAAATTTTAATAAAATAATAAATATAATAATAAAATAAATTTTGGATGTTTGTTAGGATCAATATTTTTTCAGGAAATAGTTAAACCTGAAATATAAATACCTGAAATATAAATCGATAATTTAAAACAAAGTCCCAAAACCATATGTTCTTTGAAATTTATGCATGTATGTCGACATACATATACATATATCCTTATAAAGGCTTGTAAAATGAAATTCAAATTTTGAGTTTCAAAAGCTTAAACTTTCAAACTTCCCTCCATCTTTTAAAAAAGAAAATGCCAGTTCAAATTCTAGTTATTAACTTTGTCTGTCTACTTATTTTCTTATATCTTGTTTCAAAAAATATATATATATATATATATATATTATTTTTGAAAACCCAAGAGAACCCGGCGGGCCGGTAAACTCCTGAGGAGGGTACAGTAAAGCCGTCCGCTAATCCAAGCCCCCATACCCCCGGGTAAATTTATGTAGGATGGGGAAGCGCATGGTAGGAATCGAACCATCGACCTTTTACCAGGAAGTTAGGCCTCCTTTCCACTGCGCCGCACCCGCGGACTTTTCAAAATATATATAAATTAATAAAATTATATAGACATATTAATATGATTGAAATAATTTAAATTGTTTAAATATTTGATATTGTTCTAAATTATAAGTTTATATACCTTTTATATACATAGTTTAACATATATATTTTTTCATATGATTTCATAACAATTTCGGGTTATCTTATCACTAATACTATTTGTAACTTAATACTAATTTTGATTTTATTTTATTTTATTTTATTAAAGATTTGTAAAAACTTGAATATTTAACTTAATATTTTGGTGTATATATATATATATAACTTTTATGTCTTAAATATGTTTAGAAATTATAGTTTTACAGTTTACTTTATAATACTAGATTTCATCAAAAATTATTTTGTCATAACTATAAATTTATTTTAAAAATTTTAACTATATAATTTTTTTAAGCAAATTAATATGTTTTGATTTCTAAAGTTTAAATTTAAAATTGACTTATATGTGACAACCCGCATTCTACGCATCGAAGGATCGTAGAATATTTATTTCTTTCCCACATGAAGTCGTATGATCATGTAACTTTGGGATCAATTTTAAATGACCGTTTTGCCCCTAGCTGATCTTGTTTTGGCCATAACTTTTGATTGGAAAGGAATTTTGACCTAAAACCACTTCCATTAGATTCGTTTGATGGTTTACCTTTCCGTAGAGTGGTCACATGTGAAAAACGGACTTACCGTTTGGGAGATATGGCCGAAATAAGGTTTGGAAAGTGAAAAACTGCTTAACCGGGCCAAATAGGGTGATTAGTGAGTGGGCCCATAACCCATTTCGGGATTGGGGTTATGGGGAGGCAGAAAGGAGTTAGAGAATCATTCCATTTCAGTTTTCTAGCCTCCACTTATCTCCAAGAAACCCTAAAAATGGCCTCCAACCTCTAAATCGCCTCCAAATCATCTTCTAATCAAGGATTAAGCTTAGCAACATCAAATCAAGGAAGATCTTCATCAAATCAACATTGGAGATGCTGTTTAGCATTGGGATTCGCATCAAATCAGAGATTTATTTCAGATCTAAGTTTTATTTGTGGGTAAGGTGAGTGATTTGCATAGTTCCTCACTAATTATGGCTAATTAGGGGTAATTAGTGCTAATTAGCGAATTTAAACATGATAAAATTCTGGAAAAATATTTATAAAATTCTAAATGATGTTTTAGGCCTCTGATATGAATTTGGGTTAATTTGGTTAAGTTTTGCTAATCACATCATTAGTTTCACCTAAACATGCTTAAGGGAAAATAGGGGGGTTTTGACTAGGTTTGATCCATTTTAACCTATCATATTGATGTTTTGGTGTTTGAGGTCACTTCTATGTGTTGCTATGACTGTTGGTATGCTTTGTGATTGATGTCAATAGTTAGAATGGTCGAAAACGTCGTCGAATGGCGTAAAATACTCACTGGAAAAGTTGCAGGAAAAGTGCAGGTTTTGGACCGGATCGGATCGGATATGGGGGCTCGGATCGGAATAGTGACCGGGTAAGGACATCCGAACTGGATTGGAACTTGACACTTGAGAGGCTTGTCAAAAAGGAAGGCCATGTTGGCTGAGCTGGGGATCGGATCGACTTAAGGACGAAGGGCTCGGACCGGAGTATGGCGAGGGATCGGATTAGAATAGGGAACGGGACCGGACGAGGCAATAGGAGCTGGAGCACGAACTGAAGGGGGGGATGGTGTAACACCCTGTAATTCTGTAACACTAGGATTCACAAATCAAGGCAGAATCAAAAGTTAAAATCAAAATCAAGGGAAACGGGCTGCGCCATTGCGTTCGTCTTGAAATTCTGCATGAAAACGAGTCCGAGTTTGCGAGAATCGGAGTCCGTATGAAGGAGATATGACCCTCCGAAGTTTCAAAATTCAATTTAAAATACGAACAGGTCAGAAAACGAGTTCAAATTCGAAAAACAGGCCCAGATTTTGGCTGGGCGGGAAACCCAGGTCGACTGGGTAGTCGACCTGGGGGGTACCCAGGTCGACTAGGTAGTCGACCTAGGGGTCGACCCCCCCCCCCCCGCTTTTTCCAGTTTTCTGAACCTGGTTCATTCTGATGTATTTGGTCACGTTTTCTGCCTAGGTTTATCCCCCTAATCCTATATAAACAGCCTTAGTCTCCTTCTCTATTCACAATTCTTTTCTATCCTTATGCTGCCTCTGAAAAAATGTAAAAATAATAAAATAAACCAAGACGAGGAAATGTTGCTAAAGACTTTCAAGAAGAGGTTCAAGTCAAGCCAGGATTCAAGTGAAGATTCAAACGACTTCAACGACTGTTTTTCTACGAATCTAAATCTAATCTCTGTAAGTCAGTTATTTTTAGATTTGAACGTTTTCTCTATTCGTGACATGAAATTAAAGGAATAAAAGAATATGCCAAATCTTTCTATTCGAATCTGTGCCTATATCTTTGGATCTAATTAAGAACTGTTATGATTCGATGACCAATTAGGCCTTGCCTATGACTATGAACATTGCCTATGACTATGAACATTGCCTATGACTGTGACTGTGACTATGAGAATTATTTCCTTGACTATGAACACAAGCCTATGCCTTTGATTAGGAAACATAAACTATTGCCTATGACTTAACAAGGACAACTGTGATTAAACACCTATGATTCATGACTAGGAAAGTGTTGCTTAAGTTTTGTGACTATGAAATTGGGTCTAAACCCGATTATCTATTCTGTCTATTCTTGGTTTTCTTTGGTTTTAGATCTTGGGAATTTACCTATTAAGTTAGGTCTACCCATGTTCTTGAACCTATACTATTCAACCCTTTTCATGTCGTAATATTACCATATCTATATACCTGTGAATTGTCATCTTGTGCCAATTGTTATGTCTGTTCTTTCATGGCATTTTGGCTCGTTCCCTTCTATCCACGAATCTAGCTCTATTTATGATCTAGGTTGAATCACGATTATACGAACGATGGGAATACGTTTTGGGGAAAAACATGAAATTGACTAAACTTGGAAATTGGCATAATTTGATGAAAATTAGAATAACAAGTCTAGTTTTGACATGAACTGTAATTAGAATGTTAAATCAGAACTGGGTGGCTAAATTAAGCATGATAAGTATGTTAGCATAATTTACATACATCGAGCATAAATGGTAAATGGTTTAATGGGCCACAAAATAGGTAGTTGGTATGCAAATTAAGTTTTGGGCATAAACGGTGAACTAGAATATATGAAATCTAGTTTGGCATAAACTGTAAACTAGAATATAAAATCTAGTTTTGGCATGAACTGTAAATGGGGGTGTTGGATCTAAATTGCTATAAACTGTAAGATAGGCAAATCAAGATTTGGGCCTAGAATACAAGTCCATTAGTAGGCATGGCAAATGTATAGGGTATAGGCCAAATTTATTTTAAAAAGGGAAAATGGACTTTGAGGATAAGTGGTTAAACTTTGAGGATAAATTGTTAACAATTTATTTATATACAAAAGAAAGGTTTATTAATGACATCTCTTTTAATAATACATATACCAGAAAGTTCTAGGGTGACAGAGAGGATAGTGTCTAGGCTTGGGTTTGGAAAATACAAGTTTCTTACTCTCTCTGGCTATCCCTAACTGATCCGACGGACGGGATGGTTACTTTCAAAACCTGATTTGAAAATTAATCAAAACCCTTTTGAACTTAGAAAGCACGAATATGCCTAACCCGAGGTTGGACTGAGTTGCGATGTAAACCTGCCCGGAACCAACCGGCACATCCAGTATTCGCAACAATATCTGTCTAATGTGAGTGGTCGCGGCTTTAATTTATTTAGTTAAAGCTAGGACAAGAATGGTAGGGTTAAGTTAACTAAGACACTTAACCAATTCAACATGATAACCGAACTGATGGGTGGGGTTAGGTTCATACAGACACTCAACACAGTTAAGCTAGAATGGGAGGGTTAAGTCCATAGGAACACTTAACCAACTTAACACAGTTAAGCTAGGATGGGAGGGCTAAGTCCATAGGGACACTTAACCAACTTCACATGGTAACAAGGCAAGATTTGTAGGGTTAAGTAACTAAGAAAACACTTAGCCAAATTAACATGTTAACTAGACTAGAAGGTGGGGTTAAGTAAAGTTAATACACTTAGCCAAATTAACATGTTAACTAGATTAGAGGTTGGGGTTAAGTAAAATTGAATACACTTAGCCAATTTGACATGTTAGCTGGACTAGACCGTAGGGTTAAGTAAACTTGAACACTTAACCATCTGATTGTGATAAAGGAAGGGGGTTAAGTCTAAAACATGAAGGGATAATACTTAACCATTAATAACATGTTAGTTAAAACAGACGGACAAGGTTAAGTTAAAAAGGAACACTTAACCAATTCAGGATGAATGGGTAGGGTTAAGTAATAAGAAATACTTAACCAATATAACTTGGTTTGTGGTGGGGTTAAGTCAACATGAATTACTGATAACACTTAACCAGTTTAACAGGATAAATGAAGGGGGTTAAGTTAGTTTGAATTGACTAATGACACTTAACCAATCCAAATTGACGGGAAAGAGAACTAAGTAGTAAACCTTAGTTAGAAGGAGCTAAGTAGTAAACCTTAGTTAAGAAAACAACGATTCTGGAAACTAAGTGGTAAACCTTAGTTAGTAGAACTAAGTAGTAATTCTTAGTATAACACGGGAAGGAGCGAATGTCCGTCTGAGTAAAAAGAAGGCTCCAACGAATTGGGTTACGAAGCCCGAGGCTTCGAGGGGACGTGAGGGTACTCTTGGTATCCCTCTGTGAGGCTGCAGATGATCCTCCTGGGCTCACAGAGGTTAAGGTCTACGTTAGAAGAACCAGGGGTATGCCTTGGTTGCAATATATGGCAACCTAAAGACTAGGATGGACCGGCGTGATTCGGCGAGAAAACGGTAGCTCTGTGATAGCAACTCGTCGTCTACCATCCATCTTGAGTCAATCGAGATACGTGAAGCGGAAAGGCGGAGAACTCCAAAAGACCATATACTTGCTATCTAGTTATGGGTGAGGATGGCCATAGGATAGTGGGGCACCGGGGGCCTGCGTATAGTTCTCATTCTTCAAGGTGTGCCTTTCATTAGTTGAGGGAGGGGTCAAGTGGGACCATAACCACTGGAACAAAAACAGACCTTAGCATCTGCATCGGCAGATATCTGAAAGCTCCCGACCGAGTTCTGTGTTTCTTGATTTGCCCTGCCACAGGACTCGGCCTGCACATTACAGGACATGTGCATCTAGACAAGCGATAACGATTCGCGATACATGCGTGGGGAAGTATAAGAACATATACCACTCTAGGTAGTGTGTCCTAGACTTAGGAGCATCGTTCGAAAGGTAGTGTAATCCCTAGTTGGACTAGGTGGCATAAACCCTGAATCCGAGAAGCGTTCAGCAGATAGCGTAAATTCTAGTTGAATCTAAAAGGCACTTGATAGAAAACCCTAGATTAGATCTAGGTAATAAATTATAAATGTATGCCTGAAGGCAATGGGATCGCGTTATCGTTACTAGTTGGGACACTAGTTAGGTGGTGCAGAGATATAGAAACCAGTATAACAAGGAAATAGCGAAGCGGCGAAAGTATTAGAGCATATCCAGTTTAACTTATCTTAGCATATCTTGTGATTATCTTGTCTAATCTTGCGGACCCTATCGTCATGGTATTATCTTGTATGCAGTTAATTCATGTCGTTTTGTTTTTTTCCATGTTCACATGCTAGAAGTTACTGAACGTACTCAGGCTTTATGTCTGACTCTGTTTTTCTTTCGTCTTCTTTTCTTCCGTTCCCCCCCCCCCCCCCCCCCCAGGTAGTAAAGAAGGGAATAGTATAGCTCAGGTTAAGTTGGACTGTCACTCTTTCCCAGCTTGAAGATTTGTCGAAGTTTGCTTGGATTCTCCTTTTAGATGCTACGGCTGGCTCTTGCTTTTAATTGGGAAATATAAATGTTGTTTTATGCTTCTTTATTTTGTAAGACAGATGATACTCTGATATTGTAAAGAAATCATTGTACAAACAATTTTTATCAATAAAGCAAAGTTTTATTTTCCGCTGTTTAATTTCTGTCTGTCTTGTAATTTATCTGCATCTTTAACCCTAAATGCTCCACAGAACTTAGTGCATTCCCTTTGTGAGTGACACTAACGGATGTGGGGTGTTACAGATGGCAACCCGAACCGACCCGAAGTGGGACACCCGACCCGAACCAATGCGACGTTGTGAATTCGAATCGAACCGTTACCAGAGGAAGACCACAAACCGAACCAACTCATGGTAGAGGACCCGACCCGAACCGATGGCTAGAAGGGGAACCCGAACCGACCCGGTGATGACCAATAACCCGAGATGCAAAGGTAGTCCAAATGGAAGTTAGAGGTCAGGATCCAGTTGGGAACCAATGAGTTCACTTCATGGTTGGGCTTTGCTGCGGGACGTGTGCTAAGGAGTTGTCGACGTTCATAACTTCGATTCACCCCTGAAAATGGATGATGGGCTACTTATCAGTGCAGTAGAGTCATTATGACTCGAGGGGCAAGGTGATGGTAGCAAGACTACGTTATCAGTGCAGTAGAGTCATTACGACTCGAAGGGCAAAGTGATGCGTAGTAAGACTATGAGCCAGTGCAGTGGGGTCATTGTGACTCCATGGGGCAGAGTGGACATAGTAAAGGATTAGTGAGGCTATGAGCCAGTGCAGTAGGGTCATTGTGACTCCATGGGGCAAAGTGGACATAGCAAAGGATTAGTGGCTATGTACCACTGCAATGAAGCCACTTATGACTTCATGGGGCAAAGTGATCATAGCAAGGTATGTTGGGTGATCGAAGTGGTGAATACCATATGCTTTATGCACTGAGTGAGAGATGTGAGGATGGTTGCTATTTTTGATTGTTTGTCATCACTATGACATGCACACCCCCACACCAGTTATGTTTACACTATTTGAAATGGCACCTTGGAGTGTTGTACAGTATATAGTGCTAACTCTTTGGTTGCAGGTCTAGGTTCAGGTATGTTTTAGGCTACCTGTTATTGTTCTGTTTAGATGCTTATCGCTCATACCATGCTTTATGTCTGACCCAGAGTTTTATGTCTCCTCTTATTACTCTGGGTGCTCACACGAGCAGAGTAGAGACAGGTTAGCTGGTGATGCGCAAGTAGTTGATTCGGAGGCGAGCAGGAGGCTTCCACGTATGATATATAGATATTCTCCCTGTGTCGTTGGTGGTCGCTACTTGGGTATTAGTAGCGTACCTCCTTTATCTTACTTTTGCTTTTTGAGACAGTTTGAAAAGTTGTAATAATGTTAGCTTTGGATCATAAGCTGTACTTGGATTTTCCGTTGCTATGTTAGTTTGTTTTCAGCTTATGCACTGTCTCACCGGTTTTATGTCAAGTATGTTGTTATTATATTTTGTTCCATGCGCTGTGAGACATTTTACAGGTTCCTTGTTAGTTCATTTCCTTCTTCCCTCTTCTTCTGACGATCCGTCCCGTGCTAACTGGACATGTGTACAGCGCACTTTTGGAGTAAGTGTCGGTTGGTGCGGGGCGGGCCGTCACATTTGGTATCAGAGCTCTAGGTTGCATAGTTAACCTAGGGAAAGACACTAGGGAGAGATAGTACTTATATGAGAGCGCGTATTTGTGATTACTTTGGTTTTCAAAAGCTATATATATATACTATTAGTAGTATAAGAATGAAGTTGTACTGTACTAGCACCACTATGGGGTCGTTAATCGTTTCCCTTTTTCAGATTGACGATGAGCCGATATGCTAGAGGTTCCGGTAGGGGAGCCAATAATGGGAATGCTGCTAACATGAGGGCGATGTTTATTGACCTCATGAGAGACATGCTTAGGGAGGTGCAAGGGGCAGTTCCCAATCCCGGAATTGGTGGTGGTCCAGTAGTGCAGGCGCCTAGGGTCGATTTCGCCAAGTTGTGCAAGGATTACACTAACCTTGGTGGGAAACCGTTCCACGGAACGGAGTCGGCCACAGATGTTCAGGATTGGTTGGATGGCTGTGATCGTATCTTCAACGACTTAGGTATCGAGGATGCGATGAAGAGAAGGCTAGCGTCTCGTCAGCTGCAAGGGCGAGCGATGAATTGGTGGAATGCCATTAGAACAGCTACTCCAGAAGATCAGGTTACTTGGGATCAGTTCAAGGCTCGCTTTAGCGAGAAGTTCATTCCAGCTGCCCAGAAGTCAGTGTTGTTTAAGAGATTCTTGGAACTCAAGCAAAATGGTAGGGCAGTCTCGGACTATATTGCTGAATTCGACACTTTGTCGAAGTATGGACTATCTCTTATCGATACTCCTGAGAAGAAGAATGAGAATTTCATTACTGGGTTAGATGGATACTTGGGGGAAAGGCTTATCAACCACATCGATGAGACTTTTGAATCGATTGTGGGGAAAGATTTGAGATCAGAGAGTCTTTACCCTAGTCAAAGACTGAGGCTGCATCTGCAGAAGGGCTGAAGCCGCAAGCAGGCGGTGGAGGCAAGAATAACTCTCAGAATAAGAGGAAGCAGAGCCAATCTAAGGATGGCCAGAAAAAGAACAAGAAAGAAGTTGAGTGCTTCAGCTGTGGTAAGAAGGGCCATTATGCTAAAGAATGTCGGGCCAAGCCAGCGGAAAGGAAGTGCTACAACTGTGGCCAAGTGGGACATCATAAGGATAAGTGTCTGCAACCTCTTAAGGAGAAGCAGATTGTGAAAGCATATGCTATTGATGTTGTTCCTTCTTCGTCGAATGCCCCAACTGCGGCGGAGAAAGGAAAGATTGTCGTTATTCAAGGTATGCTTTCTATTTATGATGTACCAGTTCGAGTTTTGTTTGATACTGAGGCTTCCCGTTCCTTCATATCTAGTGACCTGGTAGATAGGTTGGGACTGGAACCCGAGATAGTCGATAGACCATTGGTTGTGATGAACCCGATTGGTGGTTCGACTAGCCTTAGTATGATTTGCCGAAATTTGGTCTTATCGAGTCATGGATGTATGTTTGTTTGTGATTGCTTCGTTTTGGGCTTTACTGGGTATGGCATTATATTGGGGGTCGATTGGCTCCAAAGATACGGGGGGGTGGTAGACTGTGAGGGCTTTTTGGTGACAGTTAGGGCGGATGATGGGCGGAGGGTAGTGTTTGGTAGTCTACCTAGTGATGGGGTAATGGCTAGTTTTGTAAATTCCCTCGACATCCCGCAGGATGAGTTGTCAGATGTGCCCGTGGTTGGCCAGTATCCGGACGTCTTCGAGGAGGTGACCGGGCTTCCACCACACCGAGAGATTGAGTTCCGTATTGATTTAGTGAAAGATACCAGACCTATAGCGATGCCATATGGCACCAAGGGAGCAGCGAGAGCTCGGGGTGCAAGTCAGCAATCTTTTGAAGAATGGATTTGTTAGAAGAAGTGTCTCCGAGTGGGGAGCACCAGTTGTATTTGCCACTAAGGCAGATGGTTCCCTTCGTTTGTGTGTGGACTATCGCGAGTTGAATAAGGTAACGAGGAAGAATAAGTATCCTCTACCGCGGATAGATGATTTGTTTGATCAACTGGAAGGAGCAAGAGTGTTCTCCCAGTTGGACCTCGCGACAGGATTTCATCAGCTCCGAGTAGCGGAGGAGAGTGTACCAAAAACGGCATTTAGGACGCCGTCTGGATTCTATGAGTTGTTGGTCATTCCATTTGGGTTGACCAATGCACCAGCCTACTTTGTGGATCTTATGAATCGAGTATTCAGAGATCAGTTGAATAAGTTTGTTCTTGTGTTCGTAGACGATATCCTTGTTTACTCAAGGACAGAGGAGGAACACAAGGGACACTTGAGGATAGTGATGGAGGTGTTGAGGAAACACCAATTGAAAGCGAAATTCTCTAAGTGTCACTTTTGGAGAAGGGAAGTGAGATTCTTGGGTCATGTTGTTTCAGAGAATGGTATTGCCGTGGACCCTGCAAAGGTGGCTACGGTACAGGATTGGCCTACGCCCAAGAATGCAACAGATGTAAGAAGTTTCTTGGGGTTAGCTGGATATTATCGTAAGTTTATCTAGGATTTCTCCAAGATAGCCGCACCGTTGACTCAGTTGACTAAGAAGAATCAGTCCTTCATCTGGGACGGAGTGTGTGAGAATGCATTCAAGAGTCTAAAGGAAAAGTTGACGCGTGCGCCAGTATTAGTCATTCCTAAAGGGAATGAAGAGATGACGGTATACACGGATGCTTGTGGTACTGGACTAAGTGATGTATTGATGCAAGGAGGTAGTGTTGTAGCTTATGCTAGTCGGTAGCTAAAGCCGCATGAGAAGAAGTATCCTACCCAAGATTTGGAATTAGCAGCGATCGTGTTTGCGCTGAAGATGTGGAGACATTATCTCTTGGGAGAAAGATTTGAGTTGTTTACCGATCATAAATCGTTAAAGTATCTCTTCTCTCAGAAAGAACTGAATCTCCGTCAGTAGAGATGGTTAGAGTTCTTGGCTTCGTATGATTTTGATATCGCATACACACCTGGGAAAGGTAATGCGATATCTGATGCCTTGAGTAGGAGACATGCCAGTTTAGGGGCTATGTTTCTTGAATGGAAGCAACTGGAGTATATCGCGGGGTTTGATTTCAGACCAAAGTGCGAATTGGATCCAGAAGTGCTAGCTAGTTTGGCGATCAGACCCACTTTGATAGAGCGGATTGGTTCCAGCCAGAGGGGCGATCCTAATCTATTGGAAATCATCTCCAGGTTAGAGATGAATATCGACGGTGAGGAGATGGATTTGTATGGACTTGATCGAGATGGATGGCTTAGAAAGAATGGAAGACTAGTTGTACCCAACGTGAATGGTTTGAGAGATGAAGTGCTTAGAGAATGTCATCACTCAAAACTGACTATACATCCCGGTGGTAATAAGATGTATCGAGACATGAAGCAGACTTACTACTGGGAAGGGATGAAAAGAGACGTTGGGAAGTTTATATCCAAATGCATGAATTGCCAGCTAGTTAAAGCCGAGCAAAAGAACCCTAGTGGGTTGTTGCAAACATTAGAAATTCCCGAATGGAAATGGGAGCAAGTCTCGATGGATTTCATCGATGGGTTACCAAGGACTAGATCGGGACATGATAGCATTTGGGTAATTGTGGATCGATTGACTAAGAGCGCAAGATTTATACTAGTCAAATCGACCAGAACGACAGCTAAGTTAGCAGAATTGTATATGAAGTGGGTAGTGAGATTTCATGGAGTACCTAAAAGCATTGTGAGTGACCGAGACCCGTTGTTTACTAGTGGGTTTTGGAAGAGCTTACAAGAGGCTCTAGGGTCAGAATTACATCTCAGTACCGCATATCATCCTCAGACCGACGGTCAGACGGAGAGGGTGAATCGTATATTGGAAGATCTTTTGAGAGCATGTATATTGGATTTTGGTGGATCATGGGATGACCATTTGCATCTAGTAGAGTTTGCATATAATAATAGCTACCAATCCAGTATCGGTATGGCTCCATATGAAGCTTTGTACGGAAGACCGTGCAACTCATCATCATGTTGGATAGAGACTGGCGAGAAGTTCATGCTTGGACCAGATGTGGTGAGAGAAACTTCAGATAAGATTAAGACCATTCAACAACGAATGAAAGCTGCCCAAGATAGGCAGAAGAGTTATGCTGATAAGAGGAGAAGAGATTTAAAATTCTCCGTTGGTGACTTGGTGTTTGTCAAGATTTCTCCGTTGAAGAGCGTGATACGATTTGGCAGGAGAGGCAAGTTGGCACCAAGATTTGTTGGCCCAATCCCTGTTCTTGAACAAGTCGGGAATTTGGAATATAGAGTTGACTTACCAGAGAAAATGGCGGGAGTTCACAACGTATTTCATGTTTCCCAACTAAGGAAGTTCGTTCACGACCTAGATATGGCTATTTCACCTGATCAGTTAGAGGACTTCGAAGTAGAACCCGAGGCAGTTGGGAACCGCAAGCCGATTCGTATTGTCGAGCACGATACGAAGCAACTTCGAAGGAAGGCGGTGAAGCTAGTCAAGATTCAGTGGGGCGAGAACGAGAATGATTGCACTTCGGAGACAGAGGAGAGCATTAAGAAGACGTATCCAGAACTCTTTGCCTGGTAAGATTTACCTTATAATTTAGTTGTTCTGCATGCTAGGATAGACTTGTTTTGCTTGCTTTGCATGTTTGATTGTTGTTTTATGGTTGATAGGCATGCGGGACCCTTATGTATGTTTTGGTTAGGAAATTTCGGGGGCGAAATTTCTTAAGGGGGAGAGAATGTAACAACCCGCATTCTACGCATCGAAGGATCATAGAATATTTATTTCTTTCCCATATGAAGTCATATGGTCATGTAACTTTGGGAAACAACCATTTGGCTCATTTCCCATGTTCATGATTTTTGTCGATTTTTAAATGACCGTTTTGCCCCTAGCTGATCTTGTTTTGGCCATAACTTTTGATTGGAAAGGAATTTTGACCTGAAACCACTTCCATTAGATTCATTTGATGGTTTACCTTTCCGTAGAGTGGTCACATGTGAAAAACGGACTTACCGTTTGGGAGATATGGCCGAAATAAGGTTTGGAAAGTGAAAAACTGCTTAACCGGGCCAAATAGGGTGATTAGTGAGTGGGCCCATAACCCATTTCGGGATTGGGGTTATGGGGAGGCTGAAACGAGTTAGAGAATCATTCCATTTCAGTTTTCTAGCCTCCACTTATCTCCAAGAAACCCTAAAAATGGCCTCCAACCTCTAAATCGCCTCCAAATCATCTTCTAATCAAGGATTAAGCTTAGCAACATCAAATCAAGGAAGATCTTCATCAAATCAACATTGGAGTTGCTGTTTAGCATTGGGATTCACATCAAATCAGAGATTTATTTCAGATCTAAGTTTTATTTGTGGCTAAGGTGAGTGATTTGCATAGTTCCTCACTAATTATGGCTAATTAGGGGTAATTAGTGCTAATTAGCGAATTTAAACATGATAAAATTCTCGAAAAATATTTATAACATTCGAAATGATGTTTTAGGTCTCTGATATGAATTTGGGTTAATTTGGTTAAGTTTTGCTAATCACATCATTAGTTTCACCTAAACATGCTTAAGGGGAAATAGGGGGTTTTGGCTAGGTTTGATCCATTTTAACCTATCATATTGATGTTTTGGTGTTTGAGGTCACTTCTATGTGTTCCTATGACTGTTGGTATGCTTTTTGATTGATGTCAATAGTTAGAATGGTCGAAAACGTCGTCGAATGGCGTAAAATACTCGCTGGAAAAGTTGCAGGAAAAGTGCAGGTTTTGGACCGGATCGGATCGGATATGGGGGCTCGGATCGGAATAGTGACCGGGCAAGGACATCCGAACTGGATCGGAACTTGACGCTTGAGAGGCTTGGAAAAAAGGAAGGCCATGTTGGTTGAGCTGGGGATCGGATCGACTTAAGGACGAAGGGCTCGGACCGGAGTATGGCGAGGGATCGGATTAGAATAGGGAACGGGACCGGACGAGGCAACAGGAGCTGGAGCACGAACTGAAGGGGGGGATGGCAACCCGAACCGACCCGAAGTGGGACACCCGACCCGAACCAATGCGACGTTGTGAATCCGAACCGTTACCAGAGGAAGACCGCGAACCGAACCAACTCATGGTAGAGGACCCGACCCGAACCGATGGCTAGAAGGGGAACCCGAACTGACCCGGTGATGACCAATAACCCGAGATGCAAAGATAGTCCAAATGGAAGTTAGAGCTCAGGATCCAGTTGGGAACCAATGAGTTCACTTCATGGTTGGGCTTTGCTGCGGGACGTGTGCTAAGGAGTTGTCGACGTTCATAACTTCGATTCACCACTGAAAATGGATGATGGGCTACTTATCAGTGCAGTAGAGTCATTATGACTCGAGGGGCAAGGTGATGGTAGCAAGACTACGTTATCAGTGCAGTAGAGTCATTACAACTCGAGGGGCAAAGTGATGCGTAGTAAGACTATGAGCCAGTGTAGTGGGGTCATTGTGACTCCATGGGGCAGAGTGGACATAGTAAAGGATTAGTGAGGCTATGAGCCAGTGCAGTGGGGTCATTGCGACTCCATGGGGCAAAGTGGACATAGCAAAGGATTAGTGGCTATGTACCAGTGCAATGAAGCCACTTATGACTTCATGGGGCAAAGTGATCATAGCAAGGTATGTTGGGTGATCGAAGTGGTGAATATCGTATGCTTTATGCACTGAGTGAGAGATGTGAGGATGGTTGCTATTTTTGATTGTTTGCCATCACTATGACATGCACACCCCCACCCCGTTATGTTTACACTATTTGAAATGGCACCTTGGAGTGTTGTACAGTATGTAGTGCTAACTCTTTGGTTGCAGGTCCAGGTTCAGGTATGTTTTAGTCTACCTGTTATTGTTCTGTTTAGATGCTTATCGCTCATACCAGGCTTTATGTCTGACCCAGAGTTTTATGTCTCCTCTTATTACTATGGGTGCTCACACGAGCAGACTAGAGACAGGTTAGCTGGTGATGCGCGAGTAGCTAATTCGGAGGCGAGCAGGAGGCTTCCACGTATGATATATAGATATTCTCCTTGTGTCGTTGGTGGTCGCTACTTGGGCATTAGTAGCGTACCTCCTTTATCTTACTTTTGCTTTTTGAGACAGTTTGAAAAGTTGTAATAATGTTAGCTTTGGATCATAAGCTGTACTTGGATTTTCCGCTGCTATGTTAGTTTGTTTTCAGCTTATGCACTGTCTCGCCTGTTTTATGTCGAGTATGTTGTTATTATATTTTGTTCCATGCGCTGTGAGACATTTTACAGGTTCCTTGTTAGTTCATTTCCTTCTTCCCTCTTCTTCCGACGATCCGTCCCGTGCTAACTGGACATGTGTACAACGCACTTTTGGAGTAAGTGTCGGTTGGTGCGGGGCAAGCCGTCACATTATATCTCATAATAAATTAAATTTTAAGTTTTAAGATTAAATAACTCCATATTCATCATATAAATATTCTGAATATTTTACTAACTATCATAAATATTTTTTAATTAAACACTTATCTTTAAGTAGTCTTTTAATCTCTTTCATTAGTATCATTAACCTATCTAGAAATTAATGTATATTACCTTTGTCTAATTCAAATAATGCATAATGGTTAGATATTACTTTAAATATCTTCTACAACAATACATATCATAATCAAACCACTCTGCATATTATTATTATTATTACCCATCTTATTTCATATCATACATCATTATTACAAATTATAATGCATCTTAAATCATTCACATTACGAGTTGCATTTCATTCAATACATCATTTCATGTAGTTTTGCATACGACATACTGCATCATAACCAACACACTGCATTACATGTTAACTTTAGCTCCACACATAACAAATATACAGTATGAGAAGTTTTTATCTAATTGGAAATAAAGGATTATTAATCAAATACATAACATATTTACTTTGTCTTGATTAACTTGATTGACTTATTTGGGTTGATTGAATTGATTGGCCTGATTGAATTAATTAGATTGATTGACTTGTTTTTTTTTAAACTTCCTGATGAAATCGAAGGCAGCAGGTCACCCACTGTCCACCCCGTGGGATCCCCATTTAATGCCAGCCCAGCAAGGAGCATCAATCCCACCCGTTTTGCATTAGGTATGATTGGGGATAACCGCTCCAAGCCTTAAGGGAGAGCACAGCGCAGCAGCCAAGGATCAAACCCGCAACCTCCAGGAACTTTGTTCCATGATTGCTACGAGCCCTTGCCAACTGGGCTAAGCCCCGTGGACATTAATTGACTTGGATAACTTAATTGACTTAATTGACTTACTTGACATGGTTAAATTTCATTAGTGGTTGGTAGGTTTGTTAGAAAAATACTTATGCATTTGTAGTTGTTAGGAGCTCTATAGGTTTTAGGATAAATAGAAGTAACAAGAAATGTTTGGTTTTATGTTGATGTTTTGTGACAACAAAACTTAAATCGATTGATTGTTTGGATTAAATTGCTTTACTTAACTTATATCATAGTTTTAAGGATATCTTATTAGAATTATTTCTTAGTTTAGATTAAAGTTTTGTTATAGTTTTAAGGGAATTAGAGTTTAGGATGGGTTTAGTCTTATATTAGATTAAGGGGGAGTTTTTTAGTTTCTAGGATTAGTTGAAGGTTCAAGAAATGTTTTTTAACATATATTATTTTGGTTGTTTAGATTGATTGTTAGAATTGTTTGCTTGAATTGCTTGTTTGGATTGATTGTTTGAATTAATATTGATTGGATTGCTTAATTTATTATCCTTCTTATGTAGTATAGTCATAATATTAAGGGGATGTATAATATTTTAGGCTTAGAGTCACAGATTTAGAGGAAAATATAAGGATATAATGATAAAATATAGACATAAATTTAGGGGGAGTATTTTAAGAATTTCTTTTTTATAATGCCAAAGGGGGAGAAATTATAAAATATAGACTTAGAATATATAGGATTCATATAGACAAGGGGAGTATTAGAAGGATCATCATCAACAGGTATGTACAAGTATGATATTTTATAAAATAAGGTTGTCATCATCAAAAAGGGGAGATTGTTGGAGAATGGAGTTTTGATGACAACAACCTTATTTTAATATTACTTGATTATAAAATATATACTAACACATTTATTTAGAATATACATATATATTCACACATATGCAGGATTTGTATACAGGAATTAATACTGAAGACTGTACAGTTTAAGAGCTTCTAGAGATTCAGAATTCAAAGATGATTCAAGACTCATAAGTAATCAAGATTTCAAGAGTTCAAGATAAATATAATAATAGAGTTTAGTTATGTAAGACTCTGAATAGCGCTCCAAGTTCAAATTCAAATTTAATTTGTGATTTTCAATTTCTGATTTCAAATTCTATTTTCAAATTTTATCTTCAAATTCTATCTTCAAACTTTATTAAGTTTCTCTATTTTACTTTTTCTATTTATTGATTTTTAACTCTAGTTTTATAGTTTATAAGTTTTATATATTATATACTTTGTATTTATATAGTTTTAAACTTTTTAATTTTATAAATATGTTCGTATATCTTTTATTTGTGTTTTCACATGATTTTATACTTTATAATACTTGTTTATAACATTATGTTTTAATTCAAGAATTTCTAGATATATATATATATATATATATATATATATATATCAAAACACTTCAAAAATGCTTAAAACTCAATTTTATACAAGGACATATCGATATACATTATTGCCTATGTCGACATATAACTGTCATTTTTTTTATTTTCAAAGGAAGTATCTTTTCACTATTTGTAACGTTCCAGAAGCGTTGCAACCTTTCAAATCTTATAAATAGGGGTTGATTTCGGATTTTTTTAATCATTCTTCTTCTCCATCTTCATCCCCTTTCTCTACACCATTATTATTTGTTTTTTTTTATGATTTCTACACTTATACTCTGCCAAATTCAATTCTATTTACATAAAACTTCTTCTTTTCTCACTCTCTACTCATTACTCTCTGAATCGAAGTGCTATTGAAGAGTTATAGGGCTATTGTAATCATTTGGGAAGTGTTTAGGTAATCGGTGTTTTCCTTGTAGCCGTGAAATCAAGGAACGGGAGCGGTGTTACCCTTGTAGCCGTGAAATCAAGGAGAGTATATTTGATCAAGTGTGTGGAATCGATGTTACCCTTGTAGCTGTGAAATCAAGGAGGTTGTACTTGGATATTGATATAGTAATAAAACTCTGCGCAATCCAGCGTTGCATGGGACTGGACGTAGGAGCAATTCTGAACCAGTACAAAATCCGTTGTGTTCTTTCCTTTTCTGCATATTATTTTTGTTTATCTTTGTGTTTGTGTTTGATTATGTGTTTGTGATTGTTTCTATGGTGTTTGATTCATATAGTAGATCATATAAGTTTTTGATTTTGTTTAAATTCTCAAAAACACTATTCACCCCCCTCGAGTGTTAGTTTTGCCTTAACGATCCATTCCGCAATCCCTAACATCTATAATATCTCTCTATAATTGTTCTTCACTTTTTTTTTTCAATTATGGAGATTTTAATATTTACCATGTTATAACATAAAAACAAATTTACAAAAGCATACATATATAACCAAAATGGAGAAACACAGCCTTTCTTTGGTGGCTCGCAAAAACAGAACCGAATTGCAAACATTGCAACTAATTTTGTGATACACGAATAAACCTCACATATAAAATAGCCTAAAAAACATACATACACCACACTAACAATGCCAAAACAGAAGCGAGGCGACGCAGAAGGCCAACGGAAGCAGATAAACCAACTGACATCGCCCGTCAACATCCAAAAACTCATCTGGAAATCTTATTATACAACCTGAAAAAGATTCCAGCTCAAGTTGTCTCTTAGAAATCCATCCAAAGCATGCTCATGCTAGCTACCCAAGAACCTGTATCGTCGCTAAGAATCATCCATCCAGTTAGAATCCAAAAGCCACAAAAATTACCTTTAAGGTCTCCATGAACCACCAAGCGAAAAGAAAACAACCCACTGCCAACACGTAAGAAAAACACCCTACACTAGCTCTAGGGCGGGAGGCCCGAGAAACCAAAAAAACACATGCCAAAGAGATCGAATGCGAACAAAGGTTGCCTACGAAGGTCCTACCTCTGAAAGCAAAATAGGCATCGTTCGAAGCTTTTCAAATGATAGAAAAAGGAACCATTGGGGATTCGTCGAAAAATGCCTTGTCTCGAGAACACCAAAGATGCTAGTAGATGAGATAACGAATCGGTCTGAATAGGATTGATCCAAGATCTTTTACAAGTCCTCTTGCCCACCAAGCCCGAAACAAATCTAATAGCGTAGGGAGTCCCCTTTGGAGACCCACCAAGTTCCCAAAGAAAGACTACACCTTAGAAGCACACTCACCATCTTAGAACACTTTTGTGCGATTGACTCCATTGAATCAGACCGTCAACGCCAGCAAAAAAACACAACGGGGATGTTAATCCTTATAAGTTTAACATCTAGCAAAATCCCATTATGAAGGACTTTCCACATAAAAATCGAAACCTTAAAAGGAATGTGTCGGTCCCAAATGAAAGAGAAATCAAAGATCTTGGGAAATGGAGTTCTCGTAGAATTTCAGGCCGTATGGAGGAAGAAAGGCCCTCCACTCCAGCCAATTCCCCGAACATGGGAATCGGAGAAGGCCTTGAATGACTACATTTGTTTCCACATCTCACTAGAATATGATAGGGACCCGGTGAAGTCCGAAGGCGAAAGGTGTCAGTATTTAGTATGCAGAAACGACGCTCAAATGGAGTCGTTTGATTGGAATCTAAACCAAAGTCTACAGGTGTAAGCCTTGCAAACATCTCTAGGATTCCATAGGCCTAGACCTCCCTCGCATTTGCGATGACAAATGGTATCCCAAGACACCTAGTGATGCCGCTTAGCATCATCTTTTTCCCAAAAAATAAAAGATGGGGCCAAAGACCGATAAGAATGACGAAGTAGGCGTAGTGGCTGTAAAGACATGAGACCCTAGAGAATCGAGCACCGATTTGATGAGAACCAACCTATCAGACTAAGATAGGAGAGCCGAGTTCCATCCCAAAATCTTCCCCCTAGCTTTGTCCGTCAGGGGGTTGAATAACGTGTTGAGCTTATGTCCTCAGTAACGGATGATGGCGAGATAATTAAGCGGAAGAGAAGCGACCCAAAAACCAGAGAAGGATTCAATCCACGAGATTCTTCTAGGAACCATAGACCTAGCTGTGACGAAATAGCTCTTCGAAGCATTGATCAATTGTCTGTAGCACCATTCGTAAAGATAAAGAAAAGACAGAAGCTGACGGAAGGACCGCTGGTTCCCATTAGAAAAAATAATGATGTCTTCAGCAAAAGACAAAGGCGATATCATTGGGCATTCGCTTGGTAAATTAAAGCGATGAATCTTCCCTGCAATGGTAAGGGATTGCACCCCTCGAACGAGAACCTCAACAGCAATGATAAAGGGCATTGGGGAGAGGGGATCACCTTGATGAATACCCCTCTCAGGATGAAAATAACCTTTGGTCGCTCCGTTGATTAGAATAAAGAACCTGTAGTTCCAAATGAGCTTCTAAATAAAATCTATAAGAGGCTCAAGGAACCCAAAATGGAAAATCTGAATGACGTAAACCAAGGCATGCGGTCATTAGCTTTCGTTGTATTAAGCTTAAGCATCACATTGGAACCCCTATTCTTCTGATCAATCCGGGAGATAAGTTCTTGGGAAAGAAGCACATTGTCAGTAATAAGACGTCCTTTGATAAACCTGCCTGGGACAAAGAGATAGTACGATCCAAAATAGGCACGAGACAGGAAGCCAAAATCTTGGACATGACCATATTCGAGAAGTTACGGAGACTTATCGGACGAAGAGCAAGAACGGTGATTCTCACACTTAGGGATGAGCACAAGATTAGTGGATGTCAAACCCTTAAGGGGCATACCACCAGAGAAGAAGGGCTGAATAGCCATGGAGAAGTCATGACGAATGACCTCACATGCACAACGGTAAAAAAAATCCATTGTAGTTGTGTAACACCCTCCACTTTTCTGAGCCTAAATTTCAACAAAAATCGAAACTCGAATATACCCAAGCATGGAGCATACAAATCTGGTACCTGCAAATAATTGATCATGAGCATAATCAGAGTACGATAAAGAAAACTCATAGCGGAAACAAAATAGGATAGACTAGTATTAACTCAGTTTAAAGTAAATCACTTTTCCAGTACTGAGCATGAGAGAGAACGAGAACCGAAGACCAAACCCAAACACCTGTGAGAACCCGACCTTCTCTAAAAACCTAGGAGGTTGTAATGAGGAGGGGGTCAGAACAACAAGATTCTGGTGAACAGGAAATGCACAACACAGATTATAATACACAAATGTATCCCGTTTGGTTCAACCCAAGATGTATGCCTGCCAAGGTTAGTAATTCTACCCTAACCTTGTAAACATTTACATACGACTCAAACTACCCTTCCCTTAAGTATTATACCCAAAATATGATACCAAGATAGAACGTTTACGCATATATTTATGAAGCCTTTATATCAAAACATGGCTGATTATTTAATCGAGTGTGGACCCCTAATTACGAAGTTTCTTTATATATATATATATATATTCATTCGCTCATCCCTTATTATTTAACGTCTCACTATCAAATGATAGATTTGATGGATTCTCCTGATCACTTAAGACCCTAGGCGGACCTGTTGGTCTCTTAATACTCCTCGATGATTTATTCAACGTTGTCATAAACTAGAGGGCACTAGCTACGGAGCCCTACTCGTTAAGGCTTCTGTCATTCATGCATATAAACCTATATCCCGTGTAACGTGAGAGAGGGTGTTTTGCTTTACCATCTAACTGACCTCATTTGATAATCTCCTTGTCGCTTACTACTTCCCGTAGGATAGGTAGTCATATTTGACATTTTTATATTTCCAGGTTGGGTAGGCCCCACACATATACCATTTAAGACCCCTAGACTAGAAGACCTACTCCCAGATTGACTTCTCGACCCAAGCCACTTAAGACCCAAGGAAGCGGACTATACACGAAGATTATTAAGTTCGTACCCAAGTAGCCTTTACTGCTCTACCCTATTGGGATGAAGCAGGCCACGTTATTGAGTTGTTCCTATTTAGTTTCTCTTCACGGAAATACCATACGCATACAGTTAATTATCGTCACAGGTTCCTATGGTTAATAATGTTTCACATCATTAACCTACCAAGTCCAATTCTAACTTTTAATTATAAGTTCTATATTAACTTGCATAATAAGTAAAGTTATATCCTCCTAATCCTAGGACATTTATTTGATTATTTTCCCTAATTGGACTTAGTAATTTAAATAACCATCAATACCCCTTTATCCCCTTTTTATTTCATTTATTTCTGTTCATATGTTTATTGCCCTTTATAACCATAACAGTCATATTTTTCCGAAGGAAACAGTTAATCTTTAGTTTCCTTTTATTTCCATTGATTACAGTTTGTCATTTATGAGCCTAACGACCATAATTTTCCTAAGACATTAATTATCAATGGATATCCTTATCTTATCGGTCCCGAAATATTTATTTGTTGTGCCCCAACAGACATTGCTAATTTTTATTCATTTATTTATTGTTTGTTTATACATACACACACGCACACACACATATATGTATGTATGTATGTATGTATGTATGTATGTATATATTTGTGCACCAGACCTCTCACATTAAGCTAACCACTTGTGGATGCTGGATATGCCTGTCGGTTCCGGGCAGGCTTCTGCCACAAGTTCAGCTCAACCTCGTGTCCTAATGCGATTATAAATTAAATTCCCTAATTGGGGTTTACAACATTAATCCTAATAAATCTTAGGAATAGTAACCATTAGACTTAATGTAACGACCCAGTAGGAATTCGACGCCCGAATTCCGACAATAATATATAAACTCGTATTACATGCCAAAACTTAAGTATCGAAAACACCAGATAGTTAATAGAAAAAAATTAGAGGGTGAGAAAAGAAAGAAAGAATATTAGAATAAAAGAAGAAGAAGAACCAACAAAACACATAATCTCACATCGGAGCAGAACAAAATATAATATAGAAATAAACTTTTATTGAGAGCTTGAAAATAATACTTACAAACCCCAGAGTACATCAATACATCTGCAAAGTTACAACAACCTGTCCTTATATACATCACACAACGGAATACAGAATATAAATCATATGTCTGGACTTCTCCAACCCATCTCCGGACATCACAGCATCCGATAACTTTAACCTATAAAACTCGGTATGACCCAAGCATTGCAAACGCCAGGATCAGTCTGGTGAACCAGCGTGAGAAAAACTCACTAAGTTAAGGGTATCATCCAAACTTGATTTAAAGTCAAAATCTTTTCGAAAGAAACGAATAATCGTAATACCAAATCCACACATAAACACAGACGGTTTTTACCTTACGATAACCCAAAACATTTTTAAAATAGTATCTTTTCTGATATTATAATAATGTCTAATACAAATAAATAACAATCTAGCAGAACGCTCGTATCTCATGCTCTGCATACATAGTATATAATCAAAATCGCGGGAGCTTACTGGAGATTGGATTCCGACTGCGATAAGGTATGAAACCACCTTCCGCTCATTGTACTCTAGAGGGGATACAATGGAGTTCAACAAGAACATCTTGCAACTCGGCCACACATGACTGGTTATTCATTTCGCTTGAATGTTCCGAATATATTGTCACCTTATGGTTGCTAGCAACATAACCGTTCCCGAGAGATACAAAAGCGAAAAGGACAATAATGAAATTTCTCTAGATGGTGAAAATACACCCTAATTGGGAGCGACCCACTTAGCCATGCTATCTGCCCGATTTTTATCATTTCCCGGTTGTGAGGCTTGAGGTTATAATTTCCTTTTAGAACATAGCACATCTTCATCCAGTTTGAATGCCACATCGTCAAACCCGTCAAATCACAAATTGATTTCCCCAATACCACGGGTATAAAGCTAAGAGAAACGGATTTCTCCGCCACCAAACATAATTTTGAAGTGATCAATCATATGATCCGTTAGGCATACTCTGTCAGACACTCGTCCATACGAGTTGTCCTGGAACAAGACAAATCGAAGGCACCCTCGTACCACATCCTAGGAATCACCCTATAGATCAGTAGCGAGTAGTCCTTGCAATCCATAGATTTCAATCACGACCGAATTACCATCAAAGTATCTCTAGTTGCAACATCAGAGAAATCTATCAAGTAGCCCTTCTGCTTATGAAGATTTACGGTCTTCAACTGCTCCATCTTTAATCAGCATCTTCCATGTATTTGCTGGTTCGGAATGGTTTTCGAATATGAATTCGATACTTGTCTTTTCGTATCGACAATGGTATAGGCCAAATTTGATAGTCAGTTATTTAGCTATCAAATATACAACCATTTATCCATAAAAGAAAAAAAATGAATTCACTGATTCAATACCTAGCATCATTTAGCCTCTACAATTAACCAGCCGTTAATTAAATATTAAACTCCTAATTCTTGTCATATTCGGAAAACATTTCCTTTTTCTTATTTAATATAAGAATATTCAACTATCATTTCACTTCCACTTCGTCAACCTCCCATCATAAATTGGTAAGTGAATAAATCTCTCAGTATCAACCCCGAAGGACGAAACCAACATCAAATTGACACCTCGAAAATTACTCCACTCAATCAACGTACAACAGAAGTTCCAATTTCTTTAAAACCACATCATATTCATTTGGAAAACATTTCTCATAACAATAGTGTTACGGTCTATGGATTACTTATTATATTTGAGAATAATATTTTTTTAATATTGAAAATTAATATAAATCAATAACTTAGCTATTTAAGTTTATTTCTAAGAATTACCTTAACTTTTTTTATAATATCGTTTACCAAACCGTTTTTCATTTCCTAATTAATACCATAATTTCTTATCTGATTTCCCCAAAACAATTCTCTTAACATTTATAAACCAATGTTATAAATTTCCAACTCCAGTCAATATCCATTTTCTAAACCATTAAAATTCTAGGCTTTGAATCCAATATTTAATATTGGTCTCATATTAACTTTACGATCTATATTAACATTTCATTTCCAAATCCATTTATTTGCTAATTCCATTCACGAACCTTCTTTAAATTCCATTCCGTATTTATAAGCAACATTTGGGGAAAACAGACATTTTTTTACAAAAAATCGCTTTTCAGTTCTATATCAAATTCCCATATATCCACGTTCCTAATTAATCTATTTTGATATTATAAAGTCTTATAAATTTCCATTTGCGCCACCTAAAGCCCTTAACCGACAATTACAGTTAACTCCATTCGTACAACCAATTATAAAACATCTTAATTATTAATTTAATAATCCCTTTAAATTTCCATTTTTGTTATAATTTAAATAATTATAAAACATAAATAAAAACTTCGACGTTTATATTTTAAAAAAAATCATATTTCAAATCTTTATATAAATATAACTTCGAAAAAGTTTAGAATCAATTTAATATCGATTTCAAAATCTTTTAATTTTAATGGTACTAAAGAGGCAAATGTCTACTAAAGTACCAAACCCGTGAAATATTAACCACTTTCACATCAATCGCACACATCCAATCATACTGATATACGTTATCAAAATGAGTGAGGAATCCTGTTGGATTCCTCCAACCTGTCAATCCCTACATCCAAATAGGTTACCTCAAAATGATATCATTTGATTCAATATATTGATATAAATTCAATAATCAACCAATAACAACAATTTAACATCAATCATTTAATTTAACACGTTTATATTACTATAAACGTGACCAACAAGGTAAGTTACCTTGGTTGGTTCCAATCGTTAGAACAACAATTTGGTTTTAATTAAATTAAATGAACGTTTAATTTAATTGATTCAGTCGATGTAGATAAATATCATTCAACAATCAGCAAACAATAAAAACCATAGCACACACATATTAAACCTGACTTATATAAAATATAAGTGGGATGAACTGAGCGAGTTATACTCACCTTGGGTTTCATTCGTCGAGATAATGACTGATTTCAATTAAATTAAACACGCGTTTAATTTAATTGAAAATATCAGCTGCATCCAAATGTGTCCAAATATGTTCTAGAATGAAGCGCTTGTCAAGATGATTCCAACTTCTCTTGTTTTGTCTAATTCTGACAGTATATGAGCATGTTATAATTATTATAAATTATACCTTAAATTAACTTAAATAGATATTATTATTTTACATTTTAATTAACCATTTACGTTGACTATACTTAATTAACTATTAAACATACCGTCAATAACAGGTTTTTAAACAGGTCGGCACGCACAAGTACATATATTAAGATAATTATTAGATAGGCATATATAAAGTCCAACCGTATACATATAAACCGTAATTTAATATAATTTACTTATATTTTAAACCTAATCGTTAATCTTAGGCAAACAGTTGGAAGCTGCTAGAGATATCATTAGGTAAAAAGGAAAGTATAACTACTTTCGTGCTCCCACTAGAACTGTGCGCTATAGTCCCTACACGTCTTCCGGCCCTTTTTTATTTATTTATTTATTTGTATATATATGTATATATATGGTTTGAAGCCCATGTAGAATGATAATTAGGCATGCTAATTCGTCTCCCTCACCTGCCCTGTATTCTGCGAACCACATTTTCATTCCGCCTCCCCACTGCTTATTTACTCGAGCACGAACCCAATATTCACACTTCCCATGCACCACTGCGTCCCCCTCAACCAAAGTAGCGTGATATAGGTTGTGTGATAAGGACATAAGCACATGAAGAACTAACATATATAGAATAAGAGAAAAAAGTAGCTTAGGGTGAAAGGAATAAGAAGGCATGCACACTGATTTGTTTACGTGAGTATGCCATTTGCTTAGGCATGAAGGTTTATTATATAATATATTTTTATTTTCATTTGTTTTGGTAAGTTCGTTTATATACGGCTAATTTTACCCTACCGCTATTTAACGTTAACCATTAAATTCGCACCGACACACACAAACTCCAAACACAACGAAAAATGGACGTACTATTAACAACCGACTTCGTTTGCAAAACTGCGTTATTTTAATTGCAGTTTAATTATTGGTTCATCTTCAAATTGCACAGACAGATAAAATAACTCCAATTGTCTCCACACTGGAAATCTAACAATAATTAGCTGTATGTATTCCAATAAAATCCGTTTCGTCGAAAATGGAGGTCGTTTGTAAAACGACTATTCTTAAGGCTTATATAATATTGATAAATATTAAATAAATTCCAAAACAATTTAAGTAAAATAATAATAAATTGTTATTATCGTAAATATCCAAGTAAAATTATCATATAGCTTCACATATAAACAATATGGATTTATAATCCAACATTAACAGTTTCGTGTTAAACGGTATCCAAATTATATAGAAATCCTGATTAAATTTATTAAATAACGTTATCGTTTATAAACGATTTCCATAGCGACTATTTCAAAATTTGAATTGGACATAACTAACCATCTATAACATGAAATCTCGACTTTTCTCTTTCATTAGAAAATTATAATCAAATAGATTCAAACGTTTCTTGTTTCACAGAATTCCGACTTATATCAGATCCTGTACATTCAATTAAAGTTTAAATCGTAAAATACGATCTACCCCGATGTTACGAGCTCGATTTAGATTAAATATAAATTTAACGTTCAAACTTCGTTTTATTAAACGAATTCAATATTAAAATCCACTAATAATCCAAATATAATATTTAAACAGATTTAAATATTCAAATTCAAATGACCAAAAAAATTAGGTCGTTACACTTAATTACCTTATTGAATTCATTTTCCCCAAATAAACGTTGATTATAATAGTTATTTATTCATTTGTGGTCCTATTTATAGCAATCAATCACATTAATTGCTACAATGGTCACTACAAATATATTAATTTAATATGGATTACATTTACATGTATGATTCCATATATGAATACCGTTCAAACATTCAATATAATGTATATTCTGTCGTTTGCGTAGATTCGGATGGATAACGTATATATATTTATATTTATATTTATATTTATTTTTACGTGGTTAACGTAGTTATCTTCCTTTAATATTGTTATCGTTAATTTAATATTTTTATTTAATCAATAACCAAAAATTCCTTTTTGTATTCAATCTTGCCATAATGTTCCAAATCTTACAAAAAGTCCGTTAGCTGCAGTTATTGTAAATTATGCCTGATTATTGGAATAAACATATTTCAAACCATAAGAAATATATATTTATTTGTATTTTGGAATAGTTGATGCAAACTACGCACAAATATGTATATTCATATTTATACGTACATTTACACAACTTTTCCCTTTTTCAATCTTTTATCACACTTCTTGTGGGTTTTAAAATAATGTCTTTTTATTTAAAAAGAGGAAAAAGGCATATTTACAACAACTAAACCAAAACCCCAATAACGTTGAACACAAATAGGTGTATGTCTTTTAAATCAAAATCACATAACTCATAAATTAACATTGAAACTATAGGTCTAGAATATAACTACATCTAAACAGTGTTTAACGGGATTGATTTTCAGATCTACAGTGTTTTTACAGCAACCACAATATATTTTCCAACATAATTGTAGGAAGTATATATAAACAATCTAGTAAGCCTACAAATAATACTATTCATAACCACAAATAAATACTTTCAAGTTTTGACAAATATTTATAAGCAGACCTGATAGGTGTCATTTCAAATCAACAATATTATAAACATATATGATGATGTTATGCATATATTTTGAGATCTAATTCAAACGAGATAAATATGTTATTATAACTTTGTTTGTAAATTTCCCACTCACCTGAAAGCATCCAAATCTGAATAATCTTTTAGGCCTACCATACCCAAATTATTACAGATCTACAATTAATTTGAAAAAGGGATACTTTCAGATCTGTCGGATTGCAGGATAATCGGAAAAGAGGGGAGAATCTGATGTACAATAGCTTAGCCATCGATTCATACCCTTTTCCATTTAAATCTTATAATCCTTTTCAAATCTGAATGATTTATATTTGATTGATTGTATATGAATATATTTTTGAGTTAGAAATTGATTTGAAGAGAAAGGGAAATGGTAGAGCTTCGCTGCTGCCTACAAATTTGTGTGGAAAAGAATGAGGCCTTGCCCCTTTATTTATAGAAGTGGAATTGGCCATGAGCCGTTAGATTTATTTAAATAAACATCCGTACATTTATATTATATAATATAACGAAAATACCTTTCAAAACCTAGCTGTCACTGGGCACTACAGACCCGAAGCGGTCAACACCCTCCTAGGAGCGGTCGACCTCCCTTAAGTCGAATGGCCCAGTGAAGGCGTGTTAAAGAAGGTAAGATATATATTATTTATTTCCATCTGTTTTTCGTATTTTGTTCGTAACTTTTTCATACGGACTCCATTCGCGAAACTCCAAACATGAAAGTTGACTAGAATTCCGAGACAAACGCATCACTCAAATTTTCGTGGTCAAATTCCATCATTTCTAGAAATTCCTATTTTCGAGATATAATAATTAATTTTTATTATCAAAATTCTGGGTTGTTACAAGTTGTTTGGGCCACTCGCACTGTCCTTGCTAAGCCAAAAAAACACAAAAACGAATCTCTTCCAAAGAAGGAGGATTTCTAAGAGAAAGTTCCTCTTCAGGAAAAACCAACGAAGGGACAAAAGACAACATAACATGATCTGATTGGTATACCGAAAGACTCTGCAGAAAAGACTGGGAATGAGAGATGATCGTCTCTTCAACTTTCGAGGGGGACGAGGCCACGGAAAGATCAGGACGAAGAATTTCCCAAATAGGAAGGATATTATTCTTCTTTCTAATAGAAGAATGGGATAATTTTGAATTGGAGTCGCCATATATTATCCACTTGATTTTCGCTTTCCAACGAAGAAAAACATTTTCAATGGCCAACTCAGAGTTGAACCGAGTTGGGCTTGCCCACTTTGTTCAAAGCCGAAGGATCGACATCAAAAGAAGCTTCCGCCAGGATGAGAGCTTATTTAGTCGAGCAACCCTTGCCAAAGATATTCTTGAACACTTGAATATTCCATACCTTTAGACAAGCCTTAAGGCATCTGAGTTTAAGAGAGAAAACTGCTATAGGGCTACCTCTAGCAGCGATAACCCAAGAGTCCCTCACTGTAGGGATGAAAGAATGATGAGATATTCGCATGGACTAAATCTGGAAAGAAGTTAGTCCTCTTAAAGCCAAAGGGGAGCACTGAAGAATCATGGGAACATGATCCGAGTTAGTACGATGAAGGTATTCAATCATAAAAGAGAACAGAAGGCTAAACTAGCCCTCTGAACCAAATACCATGTCTAGACGAGAGAGAATTATGTTTTGTCTTTATTAGTTGTTACATCAGTAAAGGCAGACCCAACAGAAGGAACCCTAAACAAGCCTAAACTAATAAAGGCGGAGTTGAAATCCTCCACTGCCACACGGTTGGTATAAAATCCCCCACACTTCTCTGTTTAACAAAGCACCACGTTGAAATCCCCACTATGACAGATGCACCATAGCCATGCACTTACAGAGCCAGAATGTCTTGCCACAAAGCAAGGCGCTCACACCTGGCATAAAATATGAAAGGAGAAGGGACAAAAGGAAGTGAACATTCAATCGATAGTAGTTGAGCCGAGTCGAACATAAGGCGCACTGAGACTCTTTAGCCCAAGGGATCCAAATCTTGTAGGGGGAGTTTAGATAGCCTCCCGCAAAGTTAAGATGAAGGAAAATTTCGGAAAGCACTTCCGATCCCATGAAAGGTTCCTGAAGAGCCAGTAGAAAAATAGAATGTTTATTGATGATGCGCTTAAGGTGCATGAGAGAGGCATCATTCCCATATTCCGAATGTTCCAGAATAAACAATTCACCATTTAGGGTTCAATGAAAAATATGAAACACGAAAAATAAAAACCAGCTCAGATCAGATAGAGGGTGCAATGAGTAGTACAAACAACCCGCTCAACCGCTGCAAGTGAACGAGTGTGAATGGTGTTAGGCATTCGCAAAAGATCGTGTGCACTTCTACGAGACGCACATGTAGAAAATATGGAACGACAATCAACAACTAACTTTGAGAAGAATGGCCGGGGGACAAATGACAAGCAGCTGACGGTCAACCAACTTGCTTAGAAGAGACAAAGAGATCTAACCTACAGGAATAGGAGTTCCCAGCTAGGCGATCTAGATGGTCATTTATGCACCTAATTTCGCCCGAACTACGAAGAGGAATAAATTGAGAATAACAAGGAGGAGTGGGAGGAGATGTTGATACATCAAAGCTTGATATCGTCGCTTTCTGTATGGACTCTGCTAGGATAGTACTATCATCAGATTGATAGTCCTACACAACACCGAGAGTACCACTAAAAACCAGTCCCAAAGAATGAGAAAGACATAGTCTAGACTTTGAATCAACCACAAGATGAAACCAATCTGCACATGTTTAAACCCGCATGGGAAGAGGCCTAACAACCCTAACTGTAACACCCCGAAAATTCTATAACTGTGAAATTAACAAATTAAAGTATAATTAATCTGAAATCAAAGAACTAAGGGAAACGGGATACGCCATTGCGTTCGTCTCGGAAAAATACGCGAAATAGAGTCAGAGTTTTCGAAAAACGGAGTCCGTATGAAGAAGATATGGCCTTCGGAAGTTTGAGAATTAAATTTAAAATTCAAACAGAATAAAATAATTAAAAATCGGGCTCAATGGGCCAGGGCGGATAAACACCCGCCTAGGCCACCCAGGTCGACTGGGCTGTCGACCTGGGCTACCCATGTCGACAGGGCTGTCGACAGCCCTGTCGACAGGGGTGTCGACCTGGTCGAGCCCAGCCAACCTGGCTGGCCAGGTCTGTGTTTGGCCGATTTTCTGTGGTCTGCTTTGTCATTAGGGCTAGGTGGCAGGCTCTAATTGGTCTCTCTATCGAATGAATGGCTACGATCAATCCAGGCAACATCAATGGTCCTAATCAGTTCCTAACCTCTATATAAACAACCCTAGACTAAACCCTAATCTATTCATTCAAAAATAAGATCATAGCCGCCATGTTGCTGAGGAACGACAAAGAGTAGCCGCCAACTAGAGAGAGAATTAGGAGGAAAGTTCTAAAGCCTAAAGCAATTCAAGCAACCTAAGCAAATCAATTCAACAAAGGAATTTGCGTCTTCAATCCCTAAATTAGAGAATTCATCACACCATTGTAAGTAGAGTATTACTTTGGTATGAATAAACAATTGTGTTGGTTTGTATGCTTGAATTGTGGCAATAAAGTTATTCATATTTGTGCGTTCTTATCAATTTGAAATATTATATACGTTTAGATATTCTTGAATTATGTTATTCATGTTATAAAGAACTACATGCGGTAGTTCTATGCAAGTATACGTTTGGAATATTTCGCAAATTATGTAATCCATGTTGAAGCTACATGTATGTAGTTGATTTAAATTTATGCAAGTTTGGGGTTTTGCTACTATGCCATCATGATGTATATTTTTGTGCATAAATCATTTTGTAAGTAATTAGAACAAGTTTGGTTATTATAATCCATAGGAAATTATGTTGAGAATTTGGCATCATGTATTAAGCCATGCTTTTGTACTAGAAAACCTATTTGCAAACTTATGAATATGGCTAGGCTATGAATGATATCTGGCATAATTGAAATCCATGATTAAGTCTATCTTGTTTACAAGAATTATATGATGACATATGTGGTACATAGTTAGGATTAGATTCAAAATCCCTTTTTGTAAGTTTACATGACTAAAGTAAGAATCATGATTTCATGTTAGAAATATTTATGCCATGGTTATGTGAACAAATTTAACTATACTTATGCCATGCTTATGTTTGATATTATGCCATGCTTATGTTTGACATTATGCCATGCTTATGCTAGAAATATTTATGCCATGCTTATGTTTGACATTATGCCTAAATAAAAATATAGGTTCATGTGTCAATAATGATATCTCAATTACAAGTTCACATGCTTTGATTCATGTCACCTATGTTACCACTATGCAAGTACACCCGTTTCTAGTTTGTATTTCCAACGTCATTTTGTAAGTTCATACGCTCACCTTCCCCTTTTTGTGTATGTAATTACGCTTTAAGCCTCCCCTTTTCGCATGGCTAAATTGGGCTTTAAAAGGCTAAGCCCAATATATATAAACGGACGTGTAAAACGGGGGAAAATAACGTTGGGTTAAAATTACTAATGAATGAAAATATAAAATAGAAGGGCCCAAGTTCAAGTATGGGTTGGGCCCATGATTGGTGTAACCTTTACACCATTAACTTAATAATGGGCCGCAAATATTTACATATAAGAAATAAATAGGAATGACAAAATATGTAAATGTAGAACATACGATGTGTTTAACCCGAGGTTGGATTGAGTTGTGATGTAAACCTGCCCGGAACCGCCCGGCTGTCCAGTAGTCACAACAATACCTATCCAATGTGGGAGGTTAAACATGGAGCCCAGCAAGGACCCGAGGTTAGACTGAGTTGTGGCGTAAGACTGCCCGGAACCAACCGGCAACAGGCAGCCACAACAATACCTGTCTAATGTGAGAGGTCAGGGCCTTGATAAGACAATTAAGGCTGAGTCAGGATTGATAGGATTAAGTGAACTAAAGACTTAATCAAAATGGAACATGCTAAACAAAACGGACTGGTGGGGGTTAGGTTAGGAAACACTTAACCAACTTAGCATGTTGGCTAGAGATAGAAAACCTAGTAACGGGGGACCCTTTTCAGCAGTAACCCTAGAAGGTGTATCAGGATACCCTGAAACTAGGCAGGGTGGGGCACGATTACTGGGCTGATTGTAAGAGGTCAAAGCGACGGCGGTGGTGTAGCAGTGTAGGTTCTAACGGAGTGCGGGCGTGCACACACTCCGACGCAGAAAAATAAGGCACTGGACACCAGTAGCATACCTGTGCACTCTAAGGTTGTGTCGGGTTGCCACTATGGGACTTGATACACCCCATGGTGGGACCAGCATAGGTAACTACAACATCGGGGGCCGTAAGACACATGTAACTATGCGAGTAGGAGCCGATCATCATAGAATGGATCACATCACCCTGATTATGGGGTGCAAATTGGAAACTAGTTTATATGGGTTCAGAGATTAACATGGGGTACGATAGTATATTCGACCCTAGACAACTTAACCAAGTTTATTGTGCATGCCCACTACCTGTTTATACTTATCATACCCAGTTCTTTATTCATAGACAAAATAGTACTAGACTTACTCAGGCTTTATGTCTGACTCTACTTTTCTTTCGTCTTCTTTCTTCCGTTTCCCCCCCCCCCCCAGGTCCACAGGGAGGGAACACAGCAGCTTGATCAGCCTTGACATCCAGCTTGAAGAAGAGAAATGTATTGCTTGGACTTTCCTGTTTTGAACTATGGCTTTGGACAATCCACTATGGGGCTTTTGCAGTTTATCTACGTTTTATTTATGCTTCTTTAAATAATGTACTCAAGACAGATTATGAAAATGTTATGTTTTTGGAAAGGATGTGAGACAATTATGGTGATGTTTTGTAACACGTATTTGGCTTTATGAAATAAAGTTTGTTGTTCTTCCGCTGTTTACAAATATGTGTTCCTATATCTGTCTTGTATATCTGTGACTTATACTTATAAACCTCCACCAAAATTAGGGCATTCCCTTTGAGAGTGACCCTAACGGAGGTGGGGTGTTTCACTTGGTATCAGAGCATAGGTTTACCAGATAAGATAAAAAGTTTTGAAAAATTATTTTCAAAAAGGAAATTTAAAGAAGCATTTTTAAAGAAAAATATTATTTTATTTTAAAAAAAAGGCAAAGTCCACTCCCCAAAGTCATAGGTACTATCTCTTATCCTTCGTTTTGAATCTATCCCTTTTGTTTCAGCATGTCCGAAGATCTTAACTTGCCGGAAGGGGTACCAATACCTGGTTGGTTTAGACGGTTCTTAGAAGCAAGGGCCACTCATCCAGGTCCTACCGTTCCTCCTCCCCCAGCTGCCGGAAATCATCCAGCTGCAGCAGCACCTTTTCCTCCACCTCCTCCTCGGGGAAACACGTTTGCTAAGATATGTAAAGATTTTAAAGCTATGGGAGGAAGGGATTTCCGTGGAACTGAGTCCTTCGTGGCAGCTAGAAATTGGCTGAAAGAAACGGAGGACCTATTCATCATCTTTGAGGTAGAAGATAGACAAAAAGTACAACTGGCAGTATGGCTATTGAAGGGCGAGGCTTCCTACTGGTGGGAAGTCACTAATGCTGAAAGACCAGTGGAGACATGGGAGGACTTTAGGGCAAGGTTTGAGACCAAATTTCTCTCAGATGCGGAAAGAAGTTTGCAGTTGGAAAAATTCTTATTTCTTAAGCAAGGGGACAAGACAGTCAGAGAGTATGTGAATCAGTTCGATGAGCTAGCTAGGTTTGGGCTTGACCTAGTCAACACCCCGCACAAGAAGGCTCTCCGTTTCGTCAAAGGGTTAAATGAGCCATTACACAGTTTGGCCATGACCCATATACCCATGGGAGCCACGTATGAAAGATTGGTGCAAATGGCATTGCTGAATGAAGAGGATAAGGGCAAGAAGAAAGAGGGTTTGCAGCCCAAGAAGACAGACTTTAAGAAGGGCGGGAAAGGCAACAAAGAGAAGAGGAAGTGCAATTTCTGTGGCAAAGTGGGGCACTTAGTAAAGGACTGCCGGAAAAAGAAGGCCAAGGAGAATGGTGGGTGCTTTTCTTGCGGTGAGACAGGCCACAGGGCTAAGGACTGCCCAAAGAAACGAGGACAGGGGCAGAGGGCTGGATCCACCCCAGGGGCACAGGTTCATGTGCTAGAAGCGCCACCTCTGCAACAGCGAGGTATAAATACTTCTGTAGAAAGTGTAGTTTATCTTTATGATCACCCCGTTCGCACTTTATTTGATTCTGGCGCATCACACTCCTTTATCTCGTCTGCTTTAGTAGAATCTCTGCACCTAAAAACTAGTATGGTAGAGGACCCCTTAATTGTTTCAAACCTAATTGGGGGCCCAGCTCATTTGTCTATGATCTGTGTGGGATTGAAAATTTCTATTCTAAGCGTAGAATTTCTATGTAGTGCCTTTGTTTTGGGCTTTTCGGGTTATGGGTTGATTTTGGGTATGGATTGGCTATCCAGTAATGGGGCCATCCTTGATTGTGAGAAAAGGGTTGTTAGGCTCCTAACCCAACTCGGTAATACTTTGGAAATTTCTTGTAATCCCTCGTATGCGGTTATGCTTAGTTATCTTGAATCGCTAGATGCCTCTGTTGAAAATTTGCATTCAGTTAGGGTGGTCCGGGAATATCCGGATGTCTTTGAAGAGGTGAAGGGCTTGCCTCCGAAGCGGGAAATAGACTTCCGCATATATCTTGTAGATAATGCAAAGCCCGTTGCGTTGCCCGTTAGACACATGGCTCCACGAGAAAGGAAAGAGCTCAGTAAACAGATTAAAGAGCTTCTAGAAAAGGGGTTCATTAGGAGGAGCATTTCAGAATGGGGCGCTCCAGTGGTGTTCGCTACAAAGGCGGATGGTTCACTCCGTCTATGTGTTCACTATAGGGAGCTCAACAAGCTAACGAAAAAGAATAGGCACCCTCTCCCTAGAATTGACGATTTATTTGACCAGCTTGTAGGAGCGTCTGTTTTCTCCCAACTCGATTTAGCAACCGGTTTTCATCAGCTAAGGGTGGCTGAAGATAGCATCGATAAAACGGCGTTCAGAACCCCAGACGGCTTCTTTGAATGGCTTGTCATGCCTTTCGGCTTGACAAATGCACCTGCTTACTTCGTGGACCTGATGAGTAGGGTATTTAGAGATTTCCTCAACAAATTCGTAGTGGTCTTCGTAGATGATATCCTTATCTTCTCAAAGAGTGAAGAGGAACATGCTCAGCACTTAAGGGCAATCATGGAAACTTTGCGAGCCCATCAATTAAAAGCCAAATTCTCCAAATGCCACTTTTGGAGAGAAGAGGTGAGGTTCCTTGGGCACATAGTATCTAAACAAGGGTTAGCAGTGGACCCTGCTAAGGTAGTGGCGGTACAGGACTGGAAGACACCAAGGAATGCGACTGAGGTCCGAAGCTTTCTAGGATTAGCAGGTTTCTATCGAAAGTTCATAAAGGATTTTGCGAAAATCTCAGCTCCGCTCACGAAATTAACTAAGAAGAATCTAGTGTTCAATTGGGACTTGGATTGCGAGTTTGCTTTCCAACGACTGAAAAGGGCTCTTACAACAGCCCCAGTTTTGACGCTGCCAGATGGGAGCAAGATGTTCACTGTTTATACGGATGCATGTGGGACAGGGCTAGGCGCCGTCTTAATGCAAGAAGGAAGGGTAGTAGCTTATGGCGGGAGGCAATTGAAGGTGCACGAAAAGAACTACCCAACCCACGATCTTGAGTTAGCCGCCATCGTCTTTGCACTCAAGTCTTGGCGACACTATCTCCTAGGTGAGAAGTTCGAACTTTACACTGACCATAAATCGTTGAAATATCTTTTCTCGCAGAAGGATCTTAACTTGAGGCAACAAAGATGGATGGAGTTTCTTGCCTCGTACGATTTCGAAATCTCCTATACTTCGGGCAAAGGCAACGTAGTGGCAGACGCGTTGAGCCGAAAGAAATTGACCCTAAGCCCGTTGTTTGTTGAAAGACAAAGCCTAGAGTTTATAGCCAGCTTCGACTTTAGGCCTTCCTCCGATTTCGTACCGGGCTTGCTTGCATCTCTCGAAGTGCGCCCGACTTTAGTGGATTCAGTAGGGACAGCACAACGCGAAGACCCTCAGCTTGTGGAAATAATTGATAGGCTAATTAGGGGTGAGACTTCAAGTCACCTCAACAGATACTCCATCGACGATAAGGGTTTGCTAAGGCGAGACGGAAGACTATGCGTCCCACAGACAAAAGATTTAGTAAAGAAGGTTCTAGAGGAAGTACATCACTCCAAGATGACGATACGCCCAGGCGGAGATAAAATGTACAAAGACATAAAAAGGACTTTCTTCCGGAACGGCATGAAAAAATACGTGGCAGAGTTCGTTTCTAAGTGTATGGTGTGCCAACAGGTTAAAGCGGAACAGAAAAAGCCTGGCGGACTGCTACATCCTCTGGAGGTCCCGCAGTGGAAGTGGGATAGCATCTCAATGGACTTCATCGATGGGCTGCCTAGGTCTAGGAGAGGCAACACTAGTATTTGGGTAATAGTGGATAGGCTTACTAAAAGCGCCCACTTTTTACCTGTCAAAAGTAAAAGAACTGCCTCATCCCTAGCATCACTGTACCTTAAGGAAATCATTCGACTCCATGGAATACCATCTAGCATTGTTAGTGACCGAGACCCCATCTTCACCAGCGAGTTTTGGCGGAGTCTGCAAGAAGCAGTAGGAACGCAGTTATGCTTAAGCACAGCCTATCATCCCCAAACCGACGGCCAAACAGAGAGAGTGAACAGAGTTTTGGAAGACCTCTTAAGACTGTGCGTCCTTGACTTCGGAGGGACATGGGAAGACCACCTTCCTTTGGTAGAATTTGCCTACAACAACAGCTATCAAGCAACCATCGGAATGGCGCCCTTCGAAGCTTTATATGGAAGACCGTGCCGATCGCCCACTTGTTGGTGGGAGTCTACAGATAAGCTCATACTTGGACCAGATATGATCCGAGAGACCTCAGAGAAAGTAGACTTAATACGAAGAAGGATGAAGATGGCCCAAGACAGACAAAAGTCCTACGCCGACAAGAGGAGGACCGACCTTGAATTTGAAGTTGGAGACAGAGTTTTTCTCAAGGTATCACCACTAAGGAACGTTGTTCGTTTTGGAACCACAGGAAAACTGGCACCAAGGTTCGTAGGGCCATTCCCCATCATCGAGAAAATTGGGAAAATGGCCTATAGATTAGAGCTACCCGAGAAGTTGGCTGGAGTCCACAACGTTTTTCACGTTTCACATCTCCGAAAATGTCTATATGAGTCTGCTGAAGTTGTAGAGCCAAATATACTCGAAGAGGCCGAAGTGGAACGCGAAGCAACCATAAGAAAAGTTCCAACCCGCATCTTAGGAACAGAAGTGAAGAAGCTACGCAACCGCGAAGTCAAGCTCGTCAAAGTTCAGTGGAGCGACGCCGAGGGAGACGCGACTTGGGAAACTGAAGCTAGAATACGTACTGCCTACCCTTTTCTGTTCGAGGGTACATCCTTGATCTTTCTTTTTCCTTAAGTTGCGCTTTTATCTATCTTTTAGGTATATTTCCTCGACCGTATCTTTTAGGTAGAAAACCTTTGGATGAAAACATGTAGTTGAAACATGTTATGGATGATGGTTGCAAGTGGTTGCAAGTGATTGCTAGTGGTTGCTCGTGGTCGCATATACACACACAATCTAGGTTTTAGATCGGCTCAGTCACTTCATATTGCATATGCATATATGTTTGCATTCGTATATGGTTGAACTTTAATGTGTTGTCATATGGATGTTGCATCTATATTGAATGATTGTGCACTCATGTAGAATCAAGAATAGGAAAATTTGCATACATAATGGATGCATGGCACTTACATAATTCGCATTAAGGAGGTCAACTGAATCAGTAGACCGCCTGATTTTGCATTAGATAAGTTCATATACACACACACTTCGCATATGATCATGAAGCATTAGAAGTCTTTTAAGGACAATGGATGCTCGTGTTTGATGGATGAATAGATGGATGATTGGATGTTAGGATATACATTCCTCCTAACTTGAAGATTTCGGGGACGAAATCCTTTTAAGTGGGGGAGAATGTAACACCCCGAAAATTCTATAACTGTGAAATTAACAAATTAAAGTATAATTAATCTGAAATCAAAGAACTAAGGGAAACGGGATACGCCATTGCGTTCGTCTCGGAAAAATACGCGAAATAGAGTCAGAGTTTTCGAAAAACGGAGTCCGTATGAAGAAGATATGGCCTTCGGAAGTTTGAGAATTAAATTTAAAATTCAAACAGAATAAAATAATTAAAAATCGGGCTCAATGGGCCAGGGCGGATAAACACCCGCCTAGGCCACCCAGGTCGACTGGGCTGTCGACCTGGGCTACCCATGTCGACAGGGCTGTCGACAGCCCTGTCGACAGGGGTGTCGACCTGGTCGAGCCCAGCCAACCTGGCTGGCCAGGTCTGTGTTTGGCCGATTTTCTGTGGTCTGCTTTGTCATTAGGGCTAGGTGGCAGGCTCTAATTGGTCTCTCTATCGAATGAATGGCTACGATCAATCCAGGCAACATCAATGGTCCTAATCAGTTCCTAACCTCTATATAAACAACCCTAGACTAAACCCTAATCTATTCATTCAAAAATAAGATCATAGCCGCCATGTTGCTGAGGAACGACAAAGAGTAGCCACCAACTAGAGAGAGAATTAGGAGGAAAGTTCTAAAGCCTAAAGCAATTCAAGCAACCTAAGCAAATCAATTCAACAAAGGAATTTGCGTCTTCAATCCCTAAATTAGAGAATTCATCACACCATTGTAAGTAGAGTATTACTTTGGTATGAATAAACAATTGTGTTGGTTTGTATGCTTGAATTATGGCAATAAAGTTATTCATATTTGTGCGTTCTTATCAATTTGAAATATTATATACGTTTAGATATTCTTGAATTATATTATTCATGTTATAAAGAACTACATGCGGTAGTTCTATGCAAGTATACGTTTGGAATATTTCGCAAATTATGTAATCCATGTTGAAGCTACATGTATGTAGTTGATTTAAATTTATGCAAGTTTGGGGTTTTGCTACTATGCCATCATGATGTATATTTTTGTGCATAAATCATTTTGTAAGTAATTAGAACAAGTTTGGTTATTATAATCCATAGGAAATTATGTTGAGAATTTGGCATCATGTATTAAGCCATGCTTTTGTACTAGAAAACCTATTTGCAAACTTATGAATATGGCTAGGCTATGAATGATATTTGGCATAATTGAAATCCATGATTAAGTCTATCTTGTTTACAAGAATTATATGATGACATATGTGGTACATAGTTAGGATTAGATTCAAAATCCCTTTTTGTAAGTTTACATGACTAAAGTAAGAATCATGATTTCATGTTAGAAATATTTATGCCATGGTTATGTGAACAAATTTAACTATACTTATGCCATGCTTATGTTTGATATTATGCCATGCTTATGTTTGACATTATGCAATGCTTATGCTAGAAATATTTATGCCATGCTTATGTTTGACATTATGCCTAAATAAAAATATAGGTTCATGTGTCAATAATGATATCTCAATTACAAGTTCACATGCTTTGATTCATGTCACCTATGTTACCACTATGCAAGTACACCCGTTTCTAGTTTGTATTTCCAACGTCATTTTGCAAGTTCATACGCTCACCTTCCACTTTTTGTGTATGTAATTACGCTTTAAGCCTCCCCTTTTCGCATGGCTAAATTGGGCTTTAAAAGGCTAAGCCCAATATATATAAACGGACGTGTAAAACGGGGGAAAATAACGTTGGGTTAAAATTACTAATGAATGAAAATATAAAATAGAAGGGCCCAAGTTCAAGTATGGGTTGGGCCCATGATTGGTGTAACCTTTACACCATTAACTTAATAATGGGCCGCAAATATTTACATATAAGAAATAAAGAGGAATGACAAAATATGTAAATGTAGAACATACGATGTGTTTAACCCGAGGTTGGATTGAGTTGTGATGTAAACCTGCCCAGAACCGCCCGGCTGTCCAGTAGTCACAACAATACCTATCCAATGTGGGAGGTTAAACATGGAGCCCAGCAATGACCCGAGGTTAGACTGAGTTGTGGCGTAAGACTGCCCGGAACCAACCGGCAACAGGCAGCCACAACAATACCTGTCTAATGTGAGAGGTCAGGGCCTTAATAAGACAATTAAGGCTGAGTCAGGATTGATAGGATTAAGTGAACTAAAGACTTAATCAAAATGGAACATGCTAAACAAAACGGACTGGTGGGGGTTAGGTTAGGAAACACTTAACCAACTTAGCATGTTGGCTAGAGATAGAAAACCTAGTAATGGGGGACCCTTTTCAGCAGTAACCCTAGAAGGTGTATCAGGATACCCTGAAACTAGGCAGGGTGGGGCACGATTACTGGGCTGATTGTAAGAGGTCAAAGCGACGGCGGTGGTGTAGCAGTGTAGGTTCTAACGGAGTGCGGGCGTGCACACACTCCGGCGCAGAAAAATAAGGCACTGGACACCAGTAGCATACCTGTGCACTCTAAGGTTGTGTCGGGTTGCCACTATGGGACTTGATACACCCCATGGTGGGACCAGCATAGGTAACTACAACATCGGGGGCCGTAAGACACATGTAACTATGCGAGTAGGAGCCGATCATCATAGAATGGATCACATCACCCTGATTATGGGGTGCAAATTGGAAACTAGTTTATATGGGTTCAGAGATTAACATGGGGTACGATAGTATATTCGACCCTAGACAACTTAACCAAGTTTATTGTGCATGCCCACTTCCTGTTTATACTTATCATACCCAGTTCTTTATTCATAGACAAAATAGTACTAGACTTACTCAGGCTTTATGTCTGACTCTACTTTTCTTTCGTCTTCTTTCTTCCGTTTCCCCCCCCCCCCCCAGGTCCATAGGGAGGGAACACAACAGCTTGATCAGCCTTGACATCCAGCTTGAAGAAGAGAAATGTATTGCTTGGACTTTCCTGTTTTGAACTATGGCTTTGGACAATCCACTATGGGGCTTTTGCAGTTTATCTACGTTTTATTTATGCTTCTTTAAATAATGTACTCAAGACAGATTATGAAAATGTTATGTTTTTGGAAAGGATGTGAGACAATTATGGTGATGTTTTGTAACACGTATTTGGCTTTATGAAATAAAGTTTGTTGTTCTTCCGCTGTTTACAAATATGTGTTCCTATATCTGTCTTGTATATCTGTGACTTATACTTATAAACCTCCACCAAAATTAGGGCATTCCCTTTGAGAGTGACCCTAACGGAGGTGGGGTGTTTCACTAACAGACTAGCCTATTTGAAGTACCGCCAACCCACCAGGCAAAGCCATCAAAGAGGGCGACATATAGACTTCATTCGAGATGAGGTCTATACGCCTCTAGATCAAGCAGAGAACCCACAAAAACAAACACAACCTACCAAAAGACTATGCAAAAGCCACCAATAAAGCACAGCAAGCCACGATCACAAATGAATCATAGGCTGATTTGAAGTGGTCCAAACAGTCGCACTCAAACCCTAAGACCCAAAGACCCACACTGGAGCCAAAGCACAAAAGGAAAAACCACCAAACCAATAATCACAATCACATTGATAGGCAATAGTAACGTGAAGCCACCAAGAAAAACAAGAAATCACGCGTAAAACTTGCCAGCCCAATACCACAACAACCACAAAGCATCAGGATAATCCGAGAATGTTGTAAAGCGCCATAAGACGCGCAATGCATAACATGCAACCGTGGTAAAGGGGCCTCAATGGGCACCGCAGCCAGTGAAACCAAAAGTCTAGACCCACCAACATACAAAGCAGGGGAAGGGCAAAACCCATAAAGATAAGTAGCATCGGAACAACAAGCCAAAAGGCTACTGGCAATAAAACTGGAAAATCAACCAAAGTAGGAAAAAAAATTAACAAACCTGGAAAAATAAGTCAGAAGCAAATGTAGAGCAACAAGCATCCGTTGAAGTTGAAGCTTCCTCCTCATCAAAACTAACCTTTGTTGCCTCGCTAGTGATAGAGATAACTGGCTGCAACCGAACATAAGACACCTCCCACTTCTCTACAGATCTCAACTGGTCGAAAGACAACAATCGTCTGAACATGCTCCTTCTTCGTCATACTCTTCCTTGCTGTGTCGAAGTCGGCGAAACACTCACTACAATCTCACAAGTGTTTGCCTCCTACTCCACAACACATGCAAGAGGGCTAAAGGGATAAGTTCCAGGAAAGCCTCCAACTTCGAAACCCTAACCATAACCGAAGAAGGACCAACCATAGCCACAGACACCAGAGACCCGATGGTCAACATCAACACCTCCAAAATATGGTCACTATCTAAATTATGGCGATTGGTGCAAATATGGTGAGGCAGCATCACTATCTAAATTGGGGTTGGAAAATATGAGGGTGTTTTTTTTTTTTTAAAATATATGTTATGTGAAAGACAAGATATAATATCTTAAATATATATATATATATATTTGGGTTGAGTGTTAAAGCTTCATAAATTGTGTATTCAAAAATTTGAACTATATTTTTCTAAAAGGAGTACATTTGTGAAGACCAATGAAAAAAGTTTAAATTATAATTCATTATGAATATAACAAGTAATTAAAGGCATGGTATTTTGATTACTTAATAAAAAGTGTTTTTCTCATATAGTTTTTTAAAAATAAAATGAGAAATTGTAAAAAGATAAGATGGAACTTGGTAAAAGAAGATCCTTTAGGTTGTATATAAGTATATATAGCTTTTGAATAAAAGAGGATTTTCCTATTAATAAGTTTCCAGTATAGTAGTTTATCTTGGAATAGCTAGAAATAATTGATTTTATTAATTTATCATTTCTAAAGGAATTAAAAATTAGATTTTTGACAAGTTGAACTCTTAACTAAACTTAAGATTTTGACTATCTCAACACAATTTTGAAGTTATTCTCTGCTTGAGTTATTGGATCATTTCTACTTGATTTTTTAAAATTATTTGACATACATGATTTGAGCAGGTTATACACTTGAACTTTGTTGCTATGTTCACTACTGCATCGGTTTTGCTTTATACATGGCTTTGCACAGCTGCTTCCATGTTGACCTGGTTTGAGTTGGAATGTGCATGGCTTTGCACTTTGGACTTGTTAAAGTTGAATTTTGAATTTGTCTTGTGAACTCATACACCTGCAGTGGTCAGGTATACCTGTCTTTGCTTTCTTGTTTATAATCTTGTGTTTTATTCCATATTGCTGAAATTTTTGTTTATGTGTAATTTGCCTCACTTGAAGCTATTTGGTTTACCTGATTATTTAGGAGCTGGTGTGCACTCCATCTTTACTTGGCCTTTTTCAGTTTTGTTTCACCCTGTTTGTTCTTGATTGCGCTTTTCCTCTAATCTAGACTTCTTATTGAGCATGTGTTTTGTCTTTGATTTGCATTTTCTGTATTAATTCTTGTGTTAGTCGCACCTGTGTTTAATCTTGGTTGCACTCTTGAAATTGAACATTTGTTTTTAGTCAAATGTGTTAACATGTGGCTGTGTTGAACTACTTTCTATATACATTTTTGGGTTGTCTTCTCTTGGCCATTTCTTCACATGACCTGTGCACATGTTGATCTCTTGCTTGTTATTGATTTGATTTTATGTCTCGGCCTTGTATATTTGAAATTCAAATAAAAGTAGACCCTCTCCACTCTTTTTTTAGTATGCACTTCTACATGCTTTTGCTTGGCCTTGACATGCTTGTATCTAGTGCATTTGAACTACTTCATTCTTGACTTGCTACTCGTAGTGCTTGGTATTTTAGTATGAACCTGTCTTATGCACTATGTCATGTCCACGTGCATTGTTTTCTTCCCATGTCCATTTGCTATTTCACCACAATTACTGTAACATCTCGTATTTTTTGAGAATATTAAAATCACAAATTAAAGAATAATTTATTTGAAAAAGAGGAATGAGAAAAGAATGATGTTTAGCATTGTTCTAAGGTTTGTAAGTAAAAGACTTAGTAGCTTATTTGGTTAGAACATGTGACTTGCATACAAAAGGTACAGAGTTCGATCCCCGCCAGCGCCATATTTTTGTTTTAGGGGAATGGCTAAAAAGTGGCTTAGTGTGAACGCAGTTCAAAAAATGGTTTAGTGTGAAAATGATTAATTATGAAGAAGTTATTAAGCCTTGAAGTTTGTATGCATATGAGAGAAATATATATATATATATATAATAAATAAATAAATATTCAAAAAAAGTTCAAAACAGTGAATCGGGAGGGGGAATAGCCGAACCACACCATTTTTGGAGTCGACCTGAGCCCTGCTAGGTCGACTAGGGGTCAATCCAGGGTGTTTGGATGTCAACCCGTGGCCCGATTCGCCCTAAGGGCTGATATGGCATCTGAGTGGTCCTGATGGTTTTTGGGTTAATCTAAGAGCTATAATCAATCCTAGACATCTATAAATACATCCCTAACCTAAACCTAAATCTCTTACACAATTCTCTAGCCTCCATTGCTCTCTTCTTCTCTAAAAAATAAATCAATGGCGTCTCTACTCTGCTGAAACTTAAGCTAGGACTTATGCTTCTTCTTCCTCCAATTCTGATTAGGATTAAAAGAGAACAGCTACAACACCTTTTTCTTTTGGAATCCAACCAAGGCAAGTACAGTTATTTTCCGATATGAAATTTAATTATGATCCTAGCATGATAATGAATCTGAATCTGAGATGATGCCTATTTTTGTTTATCTGATCTGTTTTCCTGTGAATCTATCTTATTTATTGTGACTGTTCTGTATCTTTTCCCTCTTTGCTTCCTTTCTGTTTTTATAGCCAGGCTACCATGAGCCTGAGCCAAATCTCATAAGAGATGAACGCACAAATGCTAAATTTTGGGAAAATATTGAAAGATGCATAATTGGGCATAACTGATTTGTGACTGATTGGAGAACACAACACATGTTGTAATTTAAGATCTAGATCTGAGCATACTATATATATGACGGTTCATGATTTGGAAGAAGGAAGATTATTATATGATAACATATGACTTGTAATTTGGGGACATAATGCATGTTATAATTCAAGATCTAATTTTGAGGACATAATACATGTTGAATTTAAGATCTAGATTAGGGGCATATTTTATATGACAATTTAGGACTTGGAAGAAAAAGGATTTGTGACTTAGGCCTGAAAAACCTATATTAAAATAGGGATAACTATTAATGTGAATACGCCTAATTTGGATTTTTGGATATTTGACATATGTGGTAATAAAAGGCTATAATTTGGCATAGTTTATATTGTGCACCATGATTTTGGTTTTTTTTTTGGGAATATTCTGTACTATGCAAATTTAACTAAAATATGGGGGCATATGTATGTTGTGAATTATGATTATAATTTGGGCATGTAGATTTATAGACTTAATTTATAATTAAGTAAGATATGTTAATGGAACTTTAGAGAGATGTTTTAACTGCCTAATCTGCTAAATCTGTTGAAACTGAAAACTGTAATTTGAGTATGCATCTGTAGGCTCGATCTAAAATTGAGCAAAACATGTTTGAATAATCTGCTGTAACTTGTAAAGAAGTTAATTTGTTGAATTGGCATAATTAGTCAGATATTGGCATAATTAGTCTGTTATTGTCATAATCTTTGAATGAATATTTTAGCTATAATAAGAATGCTGGGACACGAGGTTAGACTCAGTTTGCGGTGGAAACCTGCCCGGAACCAACCGGCCTAACCAGTAGTCGCAAACTGTCAGTCTAATGTGAGAGGTCGTAGGCATAACTAAAAGATGCCTAGATACGAGGTCAGGTCTGGCTTGTGGCAGCCGAGAACCGCCCGGCACATCCAGCGGCCACAAGCTACCGACCTAATATGAGCGGTATGTGCATTAATAATTAATTAATGCAAATCTAAGATAAATATGATGCCTAAAACGTGCTTGGTGGATAGGGTTAAATCAACTGGACTGATGAATCTAATAAACCTGTTTCATGAATCTGTAGGCCCAATACAAAGTCAGACAATCTGTAAGTCTGTTAAAATTGTACATCTGATCCGTTAGTCTGAAACCTTGTAACTTGATTGTCTGATCTGTGAACTAGTAAATCTGAACTCTGTATATCTGAAACTTGTAACAAGTTAATCTGAAATCTGTTAATTTGGGGACACAAGGTTAGGAGGGGGAAATACCTGTGTCATCTGTTGTTTGGGACCCATATTAGTCAGTAACCCTTTCTTGTATCAAAACTTTGACCCCACGCTATGTAGGGGTCCGGGCATGCTTACTGAACTAATTATAAGTGGTTCATTCTGATAATGGCGAGGGGTGTTGATGGCGCGTTCCAACCGGGTCATGTGCGTGCATGGATCCGGTCTGCTCCGAGGATGTAAGACACCGTGACATCTGTAAATAGGTCTGTGCCAATAGGTTACCAATTTAGGGAGTGATACACCCTACTATGGGGCCGACATAGGGTATTTATGTATTGGGGAGCCGACCGCTTGGGGTAGGATTTAGGGTACACTTAGTTCTGTCTGTTTCTGTTGGTACTGTCTGTTTTTGTTGGGTGGTAACACCTATCTGTTTCTGCGTGGTACCGTCTGTTGGGGTGGTTGTAAAGACCCGCAACTTCCCCGTAAAGGAAAGTGTCGGATAGTTCGAGAACAAACCACAACAGAACGCATACAGAAGAACATTTCACTGTCCATTACAACAATGCATCAGATTACAAGAATATACAGAGTATAAATGAATATTACACAGAAATATCAGAGATTTAAATTACATTTAAATACATAGCAGCGGAAAATAATACAAAGCACAACTAGAAGAGATATACGGATACAAAGCTTTCCGGATATCGTTCCAGCTGTAAACCAGGATCCTGTGAATATAAATCTGCAAAACCAAAACTACTAGCTGCCCGTGTCAAAATAGGGGCACCCAGAGTTTAGGTTAAAACAATAAACTCCAGGTCAGTCATGGGACTGGTGTGAGAACTAAAACAGTTAATCTTTATTTTTAAAGTTCAGTAAATCAAGGGACCACGCCGTATAACACGGAACGGGTTTCCTCCCAAGAATACCAGTGCATAAAACAAACTGCGCAATGCTAAATAAAGAAAAATGAAACTGTTATAAGACCCAGGTCCCATCACACAATGCAACGCAGCCGAGGATAGGGTTTTCCCTTATAACAGCCAAAGAATGCTTGATACGTTTAAAACAAATCATTTGATACTATAGTAAGTGCATAGGGTATAAAACAACTTCAAATCATAAGTATCAATCATAGGCGACATGAGCGTCCCATGCCACTATGTCGCCATATATAGGTTTACAAATAAAACCGCAAAGTCACGTATTTGGAAATTGGATTTCCGTCTATGAACCGAGGCAAAAGATAGTCCTCAACCGATTCGTGACTCTCTAGCCCGAGCCACAGGTCAGAGCTCGAGTGACCTTAGAGCGACAGGGCCGGTCCACCGATGTGGATTAAACTTAAACCCTGAACACTACGTCTCCCCACCTTATGGGGTGTAAGTCTGGTCCGTCTGCCGACCAGAATGCATCGGCCGAAACCGATATAACCGAGGCGCCTCGCAACAGCAACAACCACATAAGTCAAACTCGTCAGGGCGTGTAAAACCACTGACGCCACTTCTAACTAGAAATAAACGCATGCCCTCCCTGAGGTCCGTCTCCCGTTTTTGGTTCACAACCGGGGTGCGAGGCTCACGAATTCACGTTACACAAAGCTGTGCCACACAGGCTGTGCTTTGATCATCACCACAAGACTTTGCTTTTCAACAGAAGCCTCGATCATTTGCCACTTAGGCATGCCACACAGGCAATTCACTCCATGTGTTTGATATCCATCAATATATAACCCCTGAGCTCGTACGTCTCAGAGAAGGGCGTTAAGCAAGAGAATAAATTCTCCGCCGCCAAACAGATATATATTTAATAGAAATCAATCACACAGACTAAAATCCAATGTCAGACACACAGTCCATTTACAAGTCCGTTCTGGGGCTGAACGAAACCGGAGGCACCTAGTACCCCGCATATCCATCGATCTCCAAGTACGTCTGGACGATCACCAACTGTTTCCATCTTCTTGGGTGTACAGCCCAATCAAGATCATCAGTTATCACCCAAACGACGTGAAGACTTCCGGTCTTCGACCACCGTCTTCATCTTCGACACCACGTCGAATCAGTTATTCAGAATGGGATAAACCCGGTCTTTCTGAATAACTCGCGTATATATTATAAAAGTGTTACACAAACACAACATACGCCTCATTCCAATTCAGAATATTCTTTTATTCAAATATTCCTATACTTTGGGAAAAGTTCCCATTAATTTTATCCAAGATAAATTCTTTAAATTTATTCTTTAATCTCCTTTGAATATCAATTCAAACTAGTCGGGATTAGCGAACCACACCGAAGTAATCATTTATTTTATTTCCCAATCCCAACCTATTCATCCCATGAAGTAAAACTGGTAGTACTTCATATCTAACACCACAGTGTTATCGGTAATTCAATTACCATTTCACGTTCAAATCTAATTAAAGATTTAATTATCGCCTGGAGTAAAACTGGTGATACTCCATTCTCGATCATTTCAATCTTAATTAAAGATTCATTAAAACTCCACTTAGTTTCAATCTTCAACCGGGTCAAAGAATCAGTGTCATTTAAAAACACGGTTCACGATAAACCCAAAATCACATTCATTAATTATCGGGTTAAAGAACGAGTGTTATTTAAAACACTGTCCACGATAAACCCAAAAATCAATATCAATTCAATTCCAATTAAATATTATTTAATTGGTACACTTCATTAAATCTAAATAAAAGATTTAATCTTTTCACAACTAGGTTCAAGAACAGTGTTAGTGAAGACACCATTCGCGACAAACCCAAATCACATTTGATATTCAATACAAGGCTCTGAATAGAAAATATATCGGCTTATATTCAATATCAAATATTACGACTAACAAATGTCGTATTGGAAATAACGATATAAATATATATCTTTCAAATTTCCATAACAACATCCGTATAATCACGAATTCCAACATCGAAATGTTCCGAAGACAATTTCGATTCAAATCCACTCCAATGCAATCATTGGAAATTTTGGTTATTTTCAAAACCCTTTTCAAATTCAATTTATTTATTTAAAAATAAATAGAATTATAATTCTAGTTCAAAACTAGTTCATTTCGATAAAAATCTATTTTTATCTTTTCAAATATGGAGTTTTTCATCCCAAATCTTCACAAATCATTTCTTATGATTTTACACAAATTATTACTATTTTTAATAATTTTATCAAGGCCCGTACAGTCGATTTCCATCAATGGCCATCGAACTGCACTTATAGCGACCTTTTTCAAATTTGATTTGGACATAATTCCAAATCCAACCGTTGGATTTCTAATTTCTAATATTCGTTAGAAAGCTCTTTTCGATACGAACCCAACGGTTCCGGTTTTAGGAGAATCCGACGGTCGGATCTCCCGCAATGTCCGTTTGAAATCAATGGTCGAATTTCACGAACTGCCGCGGCGCGGCGCGTTCTATTCAGGCCATTATATTATATATATAATATATATAATATATATTTCGTCGATTTTCTATTCAAAACGAATTATATAAATAATTTTAAAATTCGTTTCAAAATCTATTTCAACTTCCATTTCAATTCAAAGCAAAATTGAATTCTTCTTTATAAATTCGTTTCTAAATTCATTTCTATTCAATTCAAATTTCAATTCAATTTGAATTCATTTCAATTCGCTTTCAATTCAATTTGAATTCGTTTTCAATTCAATTCATTTCGAAATCGTTTTCAATTCACTTCATTTCGAAATCATTTTCAATTCAATTCATTTCGAAATCGTTTTCAATTCACTTCATTTCGAAATCGTTTTCAATTCAATTCATTTCGAAATCGTTTTCAATTCACTTCATTTCGAAATCGTTTTCAATTCAATTCATTTCGAAATATTCGATTCAATTCATTTCGAAATATTCGATTTCAAAATTACTTTTTAATATTCATTTTAAAATGAATAAAATTGATATAAATATCGTTCACGTCAAAATGGCGTCAATCTAATCAACACGGCTTCATATATTGATATTTTCAAATATTCCATTTCGAATATTTCTATTTCAAATATTTCTATTTTAAAACTGGAATGAGGCCCAATCAATTACCATATAAAGTTAATTATATGGATTTTCATACAACACATGTATATAATAACATGGAAAAATAATCAACCATCAACCAAAGTGCACTACACTGTATAAGCATCAAATATAGATATCCAACGCTTAAAACAGCCTGTCAATCAACCGATCGACATATTCAATCAATCGGGATGAGTGAACTTCAAATTTCATCCCAACACCCGTGTGGGGTTTCAAACAATCAAACACATATTTTATTTGTGCTGTTGGGCGATGTGTAAAATTTATCGTCCCAATCAATGTCATTCAAATAGGTGTACATAAACAAACCGTCTGGTTTGTAAATGAATATTCTATTTTATTCACTTCACGTTAAAAATTATATTTTTAACGATAAAACATTTTATTTCAACCTATGAATTTCTATTCAATTCATTTATTCAATAAAATGATATTTTTAATTTTCTAACTTATTTTAGAAAATTTCGGCGGCATAACGGCACGATACTAGAAACGGGACAAGGCCTAGCCTTATCCCCGGTCTAGTGAAGGCCCACGCCATTCACACATCAATCAAATCAATTTCATCTCACCAAACAATTCAATTCAAACAAATAATTCAACTAATCTATGCAACCAAACAATCAAGTCTATGGTCTGTGGACGATTGTGTCGGGTGCTACTAAGCACCGTCTGCATCCTAGTATATATATATATAACTAGAAAAATTAAATTGAAAGGTGAGAAATTCTCACATATAGCTATCCTAGCTCCACGGCACTTCATTGATAGAAATCTTCATCGCTATCGCATCTTCGTCATCTTCGTTGCCCGTTTTCACCACCTATGTAAAAATCGAATTTTTACTTCGCTATTCAATATATGAAAATCATATTTTTATTTCGAAGTTCAATATATAAAAATCATATTTTTACTTCGATGTTCAATATATAAAAATCATATTTTTACTTCGATGTTCAATATATAAAAATCATATTTTTACTTCGATGTTCAATATATAAAAATCATATTTTTACTTCGATGTTCAATATATAAAAATCATATTTTTACTTCGATGTTCAATATATAAAAATCATATTTTTATTTCGATGTTCAATATATAAAAATAATATTTTTATTTCGAAGTTCAATATATAAAAATCATATTTTTATTTCGAAGTTCAATATATAAAAATCATATTTTTACTTCGATGTTCAATATATAAAAATCATATTTTTATTTCGAAGTTCAATATATAAAAATCATATTTTTATTTCGAAGTTCAATATATAAAAATCATATTTTTATTTCTTAATAAAAATTCCGTCTTTTCCAATTTAAAGATCAAATCTTTTCCTATTTAAAATTCAATTTTTTTTTCTTTTAACTTAAAATTAAAATCAGTTTTATATGCTTTATATAATCCAGTTTTAAATCTTTATAAAATTCAGTTTTAAATCCTATATAAAAAAAACAAACAGTATTTAAACTAAAAATAATATAAATAAATAAAATAAAATAAAACTTACAGAAAAAGGGGGGGGGGGTTTCCTTGCTGTCTGCGTCGACTGGGGGGGGGGGGGGTCTTCGAATGGAGGAGGGCGCCTGGATCTGAAGGGGGATGTGGCGATTCGGTTGTTCTCGCGGTGGGTGGGTTGCTAGAGTGGGGTCTTGGTCTTTGGGGGTTCGAACGGGGGAAGGGGCGATGGGGCTGGGGTCGGCTAACGGCGGCTAGGGCGTGGGCGTTGGGAAGGAGAGGGGTGCGGACTAGAGATGAACGGAGGAGAAGGAGAAGAAGAGGAGGGCGGCGTACGAGGTGGAAGAAGAAGCAACACAGGCGGCAGCAGCAGGAGGAGGCGCGGGGGCGATAAAGGAGGGCGGCGGTATTTTTTTTAATTTTTTTTTTAAAACTGAATTGGGGAGAAAGAAGACGGGGGAGGGGGTTTTAAATAAAGAAATATAATTTTTTATTTCCTTTTTAATTCCCAAAAAGTTGACTTTCACAAACGACCTCGAAACGAGGCCCACCGCCTGTCGTCCATAGCATTTTACCCCCATTCCGAACACAATGGGATATGTATCGTAAGCTGATTCGACCATTTGAATCAGTTTCCGTTGAATTAACATTTAAATCACTATATTGAATTTTAAACGTACATTTCAAATTACCGGGGTCACATACTAACTAGAAAAATTCCCGAAAAATATTTTCTAGCTTCGTATTGACGATACGGTCCTAACAAAACTAGTTTCGTCGAATTCTGAGATCGTTTGAAAAATGGTCAATTTCCAGTCGATTAAAATCAACTGAAACTGGTCAAACACGTTTTCCTTTGCCACACTCACATATTGATTCAGAAAATTATGAAATTTGGAATCTAGCAATAACTTGACACTGCGGACCCAACAAAACTGGTTTCGTCGAATTCCGAGGTCATTTGCAAAATGTCCATTTTTAAGGGCCTGAATTCCATAGCGACTATTCAGAAATTTCAACTGGGCATATCTTTTGATTCCCGCTACGAACTTTTGATTTTTCGGATTCGTTGGAAAGATATTCACTATTAGATTCCATTATTTTTGGTTTCACTAAAATTCGGATTGTTTTGCACCCGATACGTTCAATTGAAGTTTGAAATCGAATTATCGAACTACCGCGCCATTTTCAATTCTATTTATAATTATATATAAATATTTATATTCTAACGACGGCGCGTATAATATATACGTTCGAATTATATTCAAAATAAATTTCTCGTCGATATTATTTAAAATAATCTATTTTAAATAATCAAAACTCGCTAAAATTGCCAAAATAAAAATTTTAAACTGGCCCAGATTTTCCGGGTTGTTACAATCTCCCCCACTTAAAACTTTTCGTCCCCGAAAAGGAACAAAGTCGAAAGTGGTTTGATTAATCAACTCTACGATCGATCAGGCTTCCATTCTCTAACTCTTTAGTTTCTGAGAATTTTCAAATTTTCAAAAATTTGGCTAACACCCTAAATTTTCGAAAAATTTCGCCATAACCTCCCCTGCAATGGGAGCATCGGGGAATTTAAAATAGCTTCCCCGGTCCTTCAGATCTCAAAAAGAAAAAGAAAAAGCCAAGCGGCTAGCCAATAGGCTCACAAAATCATCATCACCCAAACAAAACAGGAAATTATGTAGTAAACATGTACCTATTTGTCGGGCAAACAAATTTTATTCTCTGCTCTAGCCTCCTTGCTATGACCTGTTCAATGATATATATGTATATGCAAGCAAATGCGACCAAATTTCAATACAATTCAATATTTGGTTCAATTAGGCAAAATAGTTCAAAATTGTCAAACAAATAAACAAACAACACAAACATCAATAAATTAGTGAATTAGAGTTTCAAATTCCAAATTTTGATACATATACAAAAATCATGTTTTTGATGCCAAATCACAACAATAGGCCCTATCTAATTTTGGTCCTCACACCAGTCAATAGGAAATATATAGAAATCTCACTTTCGTCACTCGAATATAAATACTGATGATGAGGCCTCATCATCTGAATCATCTCCGGGCGACTAGAGTGTGATGCTATATCTATCCAATATATTAAAATTTCGAATACACGCGGATCAGACGTATACGCAAAATCTATATATACTGGATTGTCCACATCTATATAAATAAATAATCAAATACGAATAATTGATTTAAATTTTCAAAACAAAATTGGTTTTCATTTTTCAAATATACTCTTCACACTCGTTCTAGGATACTACTGATCCTATCTCTAACGAGTCATTCTAATTGGATATTACTAATCCAATTTCTGATGAATTCTTTCGTACGGTTCTAATGTGTCTTGTTCTCTAAGCTTTATAAACCAAAGCTCTGATACCACGTGTAAAGACCCGCAACTTCCCCGTAAAGGAAAGTGTCGGATAGTTCGAGAACAAACCACAACAGAACGCATACAGAAGAACATTTCACTGTCCATTACAACAATGCATCAGATTACAAGAATATACAGAGTATAAATGAATATTACACAGAAATATCAGAGATTTAAATTACATTTAAATACATAGCAGCGGAAAATAATACAAAGCACAACTAGAAGAGATATACGGATACAAAGCTTTCCGGATATCGTTCCAGCTGTAAACCAGGATCCTGTGAATATAAATATGCAAAACCAAAACTACTAGCTGCCCGTGTCAAAATAGGGGCACCCAGAGTTTAGGTTAAAACAATAAACTCCAGGTCAGTCATGGGACTGGTGTGAGAACTAAAACAGTTAATCTTTATTTTTAAAGTTCAGTAAATCAAGGGACCACGCCGTATAACACGGAACGGGTTTCCTCCCAAGAATACCAGTGCATAAAACAAACTGCGCAATGCTAAATAAAGAAAAATGAAACTGTTATAAGACCCAGGTCCCATCACACAATGCAACGCAGCCGAGGATAGGGTTTTCCCTTATAACAGCCAAAGAATGCTTGATACATTTAAAACAAATCATTTGATACTATAGTAAGTGCATAGGGTATAAAACAACTTCAAATCATAAGTATCAATCATAGGCGACATGAGTGTCCCATGCCACTATGTCGCCATATATAGGTTTACAAATAAAACCGCAAAGTCACGTATTTGGAAATTGGATTTCCGTTTATGAACCGAGGCAAAAGATAGTCCTCAACCGATTCGTGACTCTCTAGCCCGAGCCACAGGTCAGAGCTCGAGTGACCTTGGAGCGACAGGGCCGGTCCACCGATGTGGATTAAACTTAAACCCTGAACACTACGTCTCCCCACCCTATGGGGTGTAAGTCTGGTCCGTCTGCCGACCAGAATGCATCGGCCGAAACCGATATAACCGAGGCGCCTCGCAACAGCAACAACCACATAAGTCAAACTCGTCAGGGCGTGTAAAACCACTGACGCCACTTCTAACTAGAAAGAAACGCATGCCGTCCCTGAGGTCCGTCTCCCGTTTTTGGTTCACAACCGGGGTGCGAGGCTCGCGAATTCACGTTACACAAAGCTGTGCCACACAGGCTGTGCTTTGATCATCACCACAAGACTTTGCTTTTCAACAGAAGCCTCGATCATTTGCCACTTAGGCATGCCACACAGGCAATTCACTCCATGTGTTTGATATCCATCAATATATAACCCCTGAGCTCGTACGTCTCAGAGAAGGGCGTTAAGCAAGAGAATAAATTCTCCGCCGCCAAACAGATATATATTTAATAGAAATCAATCACACAGACTAAAATCCAATGTCAGACACACAGTCCATTTACAAGTCCGTTCTGGGGCTGAACGAAACCGGAGGCACCTAGTACCCCGCATATCCATCGATCTCCAAGTACGTCTGGACGATCACCAACTGTTTCCATCTTCTTGGGTGTACAGCCCAATCAAGATCATCAGTTATCACCCAAACGACGTGAAGACTTCCGGTCTTCGACCACCGTCTTCATCTTCGACACCACGTCGAATCAGTTATTCAGAATGGGATAAACCCGGTCTTTCTGAATAACTCGCGTATATATTATAAAAGTGTTACACAAACACAACATACGCCTCATTCCAATTCAGAATATTCTTTTATTCAAATATTCCTATACTTTGGGAAAAGTTCCCATTAATTTTATCCAAGATAAATTCTTTAAATTTATTCTTTAATCTCCTTTGAATATCAATTCAAACTAGTCGGGATTAGCGAACCACACCGAAGTAATCATTTATTTTATTTCCCAATCCCAACCTATTCATCCCATGAAGTAAAACTGGTAGTACTTCATATCTAACACCACAGTGTTATCGGTAATTCAATTACCATTTCACGTTCAAATCTAATTAAAGATTTAATTATCGCCTGGAGTAAAACTGGTGATACTCCATTCTCGATCATTTCAATCTTAATTAAAGATTCATTAAAACTCCACTTAGTTTCAATCTTCAACCGGGTCAAAGAATCAGTGTCATTTAAAAACACGGTTCACGATAAACCCAAAATCACATTCATTAATTATCGGGTTAAAGAACGAGTGTTATTTAAAACACTGTCCACGATAAACCCAAAAATCAATATCAATTCAATTCCAATTAAATATTATTTAATTGGTACACTTCATTAAATCTAAATAAAAGATTTAATCTTTTCACAACTAGGTTCAAGAACAGTGTTAGTGAAGACACCATTCGCGACAAACCCAAATCACATTTGATATTCAATACAAGGCTCTGAATAGAAAATATATCGGCTTATATTCAATATCAAATATTACGACTAACAAATGTCGTATTGGAAATAACGATATAAATATATATCTTTCAAATTTCCATAACAACATCCGTATAATCACGAATTCCAACATCGAAATGTTCCGAAGACAATTTCGATTCAAATCCACTCCAATGCAATCATTGGAAATTTTGGTTATTTTCAAAACCCTTTTCAAATTCAATTTATTTATTTAAAAATAAATAGAATTATAATTCTAGTTCAAAACTAGTTCATTTCGATAAAAATCTATTTTTATCTTTTCAAATATGGAGTTTTTCATCCCAAATCTTCACAAATCATTTCTTATGATTTTACACAAATTATTACTATTTTTAATAATTTTATCAAGGCCCGTACAGTCGATTTCCATCAATGGCCATCGAACTGCACTTATAGCGACCTTTTTCAAATTTGATTTGGACATAATTCCAAATCCAACCGTTAGATTTCTAATTTCTAATATTCGTTAGAAAGCTCTTTTCGATACGAACCCAACGGTTCCGGTTTTAGGAGAATCCGACGGTCGGATCTCCCGCAATGTCCGTTTGAAATCAATGGTCGAATTTCACGAACTGCCGCGGCGCGGCGCGTTCTATTCAGGCCATTATATTATATATATAATATATATAATATATATTTCGTCGATTTTCTATTCAAAACGAATTATATAAATAATTTTAAAATTCGTTTCAAAATCTATTTCAACTTCCATTTCAATTCAAAGCAAAATTGAATTCTTCTTTATAAATTCGTTTCTAAATTCATTTCTATTCAATTCAAATTTCAATTCAATTTGAATTCATTTCAATTCGCTTTCAATTCAATTTGAATTCGTTTTCAATTCAATTCATTTCGAAATCGTTTTCAATTCACTTCATTTCGAAATCATTTTCAATTCAATTCATTTCGAAATCGTTTTCAATTCACTTCATTTCGAAATCGTTTTCAATTCAATTCATTTCGAAATCGTTTTCAATTCACTTCATTTCGAAATCGTTTTCAATTCAATTCATTTCGAAATATTCGATTCAATTCATTTCGAAATATTCGATTTCAAAATTACTTTTTAATATTCATTTTAAAATGAATAAAATTGATATAAATATCGTTCACGTCAACATGGCGTCAATCTAATCAACACGGCTTCATATATTGATATTTTCAAATATTCCATTTCGAATATTTCTATTTCAAATATTTCTATTTTAAAACTGGAATGAGGCCCAATCAATTACCATATAAAGTTAATTATATGGATTTTCATACAACACATGTATATAATAACATGGAAAAATAATCAACCATCAACCAAAGTGCACTACACTGTATAAGCATCAAATATAGATATCCAACGCTTAAAACAGCCTGTCAATCAACCGATCGACATATTCAATCAATCGGGATGAGTGAACTTCAAATTTCATCCCAACACCCGTGTGGGGTTTCAAACAATCAAACACATATTTTATTTGTGCTGTTGGGCGATGTGTAAAATTTATCGTCCCAATCAATGTCATTCAAATAGGTGTACATAAACAAACCGTCTGGTTTGTAAATGAATATTCTATTTTATTCACTTCACGTTAAAAATTATATTTTTAACGATAAAACATTTTATTTCAACCTATGAATTTCTATTCAATTCATTTATTCAATAAAATGATATTTTTAATTTTCTAACTTATTTTAGAAAATTTCGGCGGCATAACGGCACGATACTAGAAACGGGACAAGGCCTAGCCTTATCCCCGGTCTAGTGAAGGCCCACACCATTCACACATCAATCAAATCAATTTCATCTCACCAAACAATTCAATTCAAACAAATAATTCAACTAATCTATGCAACCAAACAAACAAGTCCATGGTCTGTGGACGATTGTGTCGGGTGCTACTAAGCACTGTCTGCATCCTAGTATATATATATAACTAGAAAAATTAAATTGAAAGGTGAGAAATTCTCACATATAGCTATCCTAGCTCCACGGCACTTCATTGATAGAAATCTTCATCGCTATCGCATCTTCGTCATCTTCGTTGCCCGTTTTCACCACCTATGTAAAAATCGAATTTTTACTTCGCTATTCAATATATAAAAATCATATTTTTACTTCGCTATTCAATATATAAAAATCATATTTTTACTTCGATGTTCAATATATAAAAATCATATTTTTACTTCGATGTTCAATATATAAAAATCATATTTTTACTTCGATGTTCAATATATAAAAATCATATTTTTACTTCGATGTTCAATATATAAAAATCATATTTTTACTTCGATGTTCAATATATAAAAATCATATTTTTATTTCGATGTTCAATATATAAAAATCATATTTTTATTTCGAAGTTCAATATATAAAAATCATATTTTTATTTCGAAGTTCAATATATAAAAATCATATTTTTACTTCGATGTTCAATATATAAAAATCATATTTTTATTTCGAAGTTCAATATATAAAAATCATATTTTTATTTCGAAGTTCAATATATAAAAATCATATTTTTACTTCTTAATAAAAATTCTGTCTCTTCCAATTTAAAGATCAAATCTTTTCCTATTTAAAATTCAATTTTTTTTTCTTTTAACTTAAAATTAAAATCAGTTTTATATGCTTTATATAATCCAGTTTTAAATCTTTATAAAATTCAGTTTTAAATCTTTATAAAATTCAGTTTTAAATCCTATATAAAAAAAACAAACAGTATTTAAACTAAAAATAATATAAATAAATAAAATAAAACTTACAGAAAAAGGGAGGGGTTTCCTTGCAGTCTGCGTCGACTGGGGGGGGGGGGTCTTCGAATGGAGGAGGGCGCCTGGATCTGAAGGGGGATGTGGCGATTCGGTTGTTCTCGCGGTGGGTGGGTTGCTGGAGTGGGGTCTTGGTCTTTGGGGGTTCGAACGGGGGAAGGGGCGATGGGGCTGGGGTCGGCTAACGGCGGCTAGGGCGTGGGCGTTGGGAAGGAGAGGGGTGCGGACTAGAGATGAACGGAGGAGAAGGAGAAGAAGAGGAGGGCGGCGTACGAGGTGGAAGAAGAAGCAGCACAGGAGGAGGCGCGGGGGCGATAAAGGAGGGCGGCGGTATTTTTTTTAATTTTTTTTTTTTTAAAACTGAATTGGGGAGAAAGAAGACGGGGGAGGGGGTTTTAAATAAAGAAATATAATTTTTTATTTCCTTTTTAATTCCCAAAAAGTTGACTTTCACAAACGACCTCGAAACGAGGCCCACCGCCTGTCGTCCATAGCATTTTACCCCCATTCCGAACACAATGGGATATGTATCGTAAGCTGATTCGACCATTTGAATCAGTTTCCGTTGAATTAACATTTAAATCACTATATTGAATTTTAAACGTACATTTCAAATTACCGGAGTCACATAGTAACTAGAAAAATTCCCGAAAAATATTTTCTAGCTTCGTATTGACGATACGGTCCTAACAAAACTAGTTTCGTCGAATTCTGAGATCGTTTGAAAAATGGTCAATTTCCAGTCGATTAAAATCAACTGAAACTGGTCAAACACGTTTTCCTTTGCCACGCTCACATATTGATTCAGAAAATTATGAAATTTGGAATCTAGCAATAACTTGACACTGCGGACCCAACAAAACTGGTTTCGTCGAATTCCGAGGTCATTTGCAAAATGTCCATTTTTAAGGGCCTGAATTCCATAGCGACTATTCAGAAATTTCAACTGGGCATATCTTTTGATTCCCGCTACGAACTTTTGATTTTTCGGATTCGTTGGAAAGATATTCACTATTAGATTCCATTATTTTTGGTTTCACTAAAATCCGGATTGTTTTGCACCCGGTACGTTCAATTGAAGTTTGAAATCGATTATCGAACTACCGCGCCATTTTCAATTCTATTTATAATTATATATAAATATTTATATTCTAACGACGGCGCGTATAATATATACGTTCGAATTATATTCAAAATAAATTTCTCGTCGATATTATTTAAAATAATCTATTTTAAATAATCAAAACTCGCTAAAATTGCCAAAATAAAAATTTTAAACTGGCCCAGATTTTCCGGGTTGTTACAGTGGTAAAGGACCATTACTAGTGTATACCTAATTCTGACATTCTGTTTTTGTAGGGATTATTCTGTTTCTCTCTCTGATCTCGTTTCTGATTCTGTTTCTGTATCTTCTGTTGGGGGTGGTAAAGGCCCATTAGTTGGTTGGTAAAGGCCCATTATTAGTAATATGTTTCTGTACCTTTTGTCTGTTGGGGGTGGTAAAAGCCCATTACTAGTATTCTATTTTCGTCCGTTGGGGTGGTAAGAGCCCATTACTAGAATTCTTTTCTGTAGAGGTTATTCTGTTTCTGTTTCAGTTTAGACATTAGGGTAACACTTAATCATGTTATACTAGTATTTGTGCAGAGAAGTGAAAAGTAATAGCTTATATCATTCTGTTTCTTCTGTTTAACCTAAGTATATCTGCTACTCCTGTTACTGTTATCTCTCATCCAGTTTTATTTGCATGCCATGACATTATTATCTGTTCATAGCTGAAAGTCACTGGACTTACCAGACTTTTTGTCTGACCCTTGTTGTTTCGCCTCTTTTCTTCCGTTTCCCCCCCAGGTTTTCAAGGAGGGAATACTCTAGCTTGATCCGGATTTCTTCTGCTTGAAGTGCTTGAAGTGCTTAAAGTATGGCTTGCCTTTTTATGGCATCTTCTGTGGGGATTATGATTTTAAAGTTTTGTACTCTGATGGCTTTTGAACAAGGCTGATATTTATGTACTTGAGTTTTGGTACTGTGATTTTGAAAGATGTAACCAAACTTATTTCTCTTTTCCACTGCAATAAAGTTATAAAGTTTTTCAAGTACTATTTTATGTATCTGTCTTGTAATATTCTGTTCTGTTTACTTAAACGCACCTCGAAACTTAATGCATTCCCTTTGTGAGTGACATTAACGGACGTGGGGTGTTACACTTGGTATCAGAGCTGAAGGTTACCAGATTTGATAAAAAGTTTTTGAAAACTATTTTCAAAAAGGTTTTAAAAAGGAAGTATTTTCAAAAGTAAAGCTTATTTTGAAAAGGAAAAAAAAAACAATCCCCAAAAGCCATATATCTTTCTTTCGATTCTTTGTTTCGAGTTCCTTCCTCTTTCCCTTTTGAATCTCTTCCTCCGCGTATAGATTCTTTTTCTGCGATATGTAAGGACTTCCGTGCGATGGGCGAAAAACCGCTTTATGGGACTGAGATGTTGTCGAGGCCAGAAGTTGGCTCAACTGAGTGGAGGACTTGTTGGTACCTTTGAGATAGACGATGGGAAGAAGGTTCAACCAGCTGCTTGGTTAATGAAGGATGAAGCTTCATTTTGGTGGAAGGCCGCGAATGGAGAACGTACATGAGAGACATGGATAGGACACACGATAAGAAAGTGGATCCAAAGAAGGGCGCTTGCTTCAACTGTGGTGAGATGGGACACTTCACTAGGGACTGCTCGAAGAAACAAGGGCAAGGGCAGAAGACATGACCTACTTCTGGAGGGCAGGCGAATGCTCTCGTGGCTGATGGATAGGATAGAAATAGAAAAATTTCTGTAGGAGGTTTAATTTTCTTATCTGATTTTTGAGTTACAACTCTTTTTGATTCTGGCATTTTTCTGTAATTGAGACTCTGCACTTTAATACTAGTCTTGTTTCTGATCCCACTATAGTTTCAAAACCCCATAAGGGTTACGACTCATCTGTTTGTGATAGGTTGGGGTTTGAGGGAATCTGTGTTGGGCGTTAAGTTGACTATGACGCATACATTCTGGGTTTTGTGGGATATGGTGGGGTTTTATCATGCATAGTTTCCTAAGAATCATTTGTTAATCTGATCCGTACCAGTAGTCTGTAACTATCTGAATATTTCTGAAAAGGATAGGGTTTTTTACTCGAAGCGTGAAGTAGATTTCCAATTTTGATATTGTTTAACGGGAGTAATTCACTGAGTGCCAATCTGATGTTGATTTCGGTCTTCGAGGTTGATACTTAAGGAATTATTCTCTTAACTGATGTCTAATGGGAACAGAGCTTATGTTTTAATTGTACTTGCTTCTATCACTCGGCTGTATCCTATCGATCGAGTCTTCAACCTTTAGGTAGAATCTAATGGATGTAAACATGTGTTTGATACATGTTATGATTGATGGTTGCAAGTGGATGCAAGTGGTTGCTAGTGGATGCTCGTGGATACATATACACACACTTGGCACTAGATCGGCTCAAAAACACTCTCATACTGCATATGAATATGTGTGCATTTTTCAATTTTTGTGGATGCAGAATGATTGACTCCTCACATGGATGTTGCATTTGAATGTATGGTTGCGCACTCATATAGAAATGATATGTATCAATAGGGTTCTTTTGCATACACAATGGACGCATGGCACTATCATAATTCGCATTAAGGAGGTCAACTGAATCAGTAGACCGCCTGATTTTGCATGGGATAAGGAACATATACACACACTTTTTTCATATGTTCATATGGCATTAGAAATCTTTTAAGGACAATGGATGTCTGTGTTTGATGATTGAGTAGATGGATGATTGGATGGTAGGATATACATTCTCCTTAACTTGGAGATTTCGGGGACGAAATCCTTTAAGGAGGGGAGAATGTAACACCCCGTATTTTCTGAGAATATTAAAATAACAAATTAAAGAATAATTTATTTGAAAAAGAGGAATGAGAAAAGAATGATGTTTAGCATTGTTCTAAGGTTTGTAAGCAAAAGACTTAGTAGCTCGTTTGGTTAGAACATGTGACTTGCATACAAGAGGTACAGAGTTCGATCCCCGCCAGCGCCATATTTTTGTTTTAGGGGAATGGCTAAAAAGTGGCTTAGTGTGAACGCAGTTCAAAAAGTGGTTTAGTGTGAAAATGGTTAATTATGAAGAAGTTATTAAGCCTTGAAGTTTGTATGCATATGAGAGAAATATATATTTATAGATATATATAAAAATTAAATAAATAAATATTTAAAAAAAGTTCAAAACAGCGAATCGGGAAGGGGAATAGCCGAACCACACCATTTTTGGAGCTGACCCGAACCCCGCTGGGTCGACTAGGGGTCAATCCAGGGTGTTTGGCTATCAACCCATGGCCCGATTCTCCCTAAGGGCTGATATGGCATCTGAGTGGTCCTGATGGTTTCTGGGTTAATCTAAGAGCTCTAATCAATCCTAGACATCTATAAATACATCCCTTACCTAAACCTAAATCTCTTACACAATTATCTAGCCTCCATTGCTCTCTTCTTAGCTAAAAAATAAATCAATGGCGTCTCTACTTTGCTGAAACGTAAGCTATGACTTGTGCTTCTTCTTCCTCCAATTCTGATTAGGATTAAAAGAGAACAGCTACAACACCTTTTTCTTTTAGAATCCAACCAAGGCAAGTACAGTTATTTTTCGAAATGAAATTTAATTATGATCCTAGCATGATAATGAATTTGAATCTGAGATGATGCCTATTTTTGTTTATCTGATTTGTTTTCCTATGAATCTATCTTATTTATTGTGTCTGTTCTGTTTCTTTTCCCTCTTTTCTTCCTTTCTGTTTTTATAGCCAGGCTACCACGAGCCTAAGCCAAATCTCATAAGAGATGAACGCACAAACGCTAAGTTTGGGGAAAAATATTGAAAGATGCATAATTGGGCATAACTGATTTGAGAACACAACACTTGTAATTTAAGATCTAGATCTGGGCATACTATATATATGACGGTTCATGATTTGGAAGAAGGAAGATTATTATATGATAACATATGACTTGTAATTTGGGGACATAATGCATGTTATAATTCAAGATCTGATTTTGAGGACATAATACATGTTGAATTTAAGATCTAGATTTGGGGCATATTTTATATGACAATTTATGACTCGGAAGAAAAAGGATTTGTGACTTAGGCCTGAAAAACCTATATTAAAATAGGGATAACTATTAATGCGAATACGCCTAATTTGGATTTTTGGATATTTGACATATGCGGTAATAAAAGGCTATAATTTGGCATAGTTTATATTGTGCACCATGATTTTGGGGTTTTTTGGGGAATATTCTGTACTATGCAAATTTAACTAAAATATGGGAGCATATGTATGTTGTGAATTATGACCATAATTTGGGCATGTAGATTTATAGGCTTAATTTATAATTAAGTAAGATATGTTAATGGAACTTTAGAGAGATGTTTTAACTGCCTAATCTGCTAAATCTGTTGAAACTGAAAACTGTAATTTGAGTATGCATCTGTAGGCTCGATCTAAATTTGAGCAAAACATGTTTGAATAATCTGCTGTAACTTGTAAAGAAGTTAATTTGTTGAATTGGCATAATTAGTCTGATATTGGCATAATTAGTCTGTTATTGGCATAATCTATGAATGGATATTTTAGCTATAATAGGAATGCTGGGACACGAGGTTAGACTCAGTTTGCGGTGGAAACCTGCCCGAAACCAACCGGCCTAACCAGTAGTCGCAAACTGTCAGTCTAATGTGAGAGATCGTAGGCATAACTAAAAGATGCCTAGACACGAGGTTAGGTCTGGCTTGTGGCAGAAGTCTGCCCGGAACCACCCGTCACATCCAGCGGCCACAAGCTACCGACCTAATATGAGAGGCCTGTGCATTGATAATTAATTAATGCAAATCTAAGATAAATATGATGCCTAAAACGTGTTGGGTGGATAGGGTTAAATCAACTGGACTGATGAATCTAATAAACCCGTTTCGTGAATCTGTAGGCCCAATACAAAGTTAGACAATCTGTAAGTCTGTTAAAATTGTACATCTGATCCGTTAGTCTGAAACCTTGTAACTTGATTGTCTGATCTATGAACTAGTAAATCTGAACTCTGTAAGTCTGAAACTTGTAACAAGTTAATCTGAAATCTGTTAATCTGGGGACACAAGGTTAGGAGGGGGAAATACATGTGTTATCTGTTGTTTGGGACCCATATTAGTCAGTAACCCTTTCTTGTATCAAAACTTTGACCCCACGCTATGTAGGGGTCCGGGCACGCTTACTGAACTAATTATAAGTGGTTCATTCTGATAATGGCGAGGGGTGTTGATGGCGCATTCCAACTGGGTCATGTGCGTGCATGGATCCGGTCTGATCTGAGGATGTAAGACACCGTGACATCTGTAAATAGGTATGTGCCAATAGGTTGCCACTTTAGGGAGTGATACACCCTACTATGGGGCCGACACAGGGTATTTATGTATTAGGGAGTCGATCGCTTGGGGTAGGATTTAGGGTACACTTAGTTCTGTCTGTTTCTGTTGGTACTGTCTGTTTTTGTTGGGTGGTAACACCTATCTGTTTCTGCGTGGTACCGTCTGTTGGGGTGGTAAAGGACCATTACCAGTGTATACCTAATTCTGACATTCTGTTTTAGTAGGGATTATTCTGTTTCTGTCTCTGATCCCGTTTCTGATTCTGTATCTTCTGTTGGGGTGGTAAAGGCCCATTAGTTGGGTGGTAAAGGCCCATTATTAGTAATATGTTTCTGTACCTTCTGTATGTTGGGGTGGTAAAAGCCCATTACTAGTATTCTGTTTCCGCCCGTTGGGGTGGTAAGAGCCCATTACTAGAATTCTTTTCTGTAGAGGTTATTCTGTTTTTGTTTCAGTTTAGACATTAGGGTAACACCTAATCCTGTTATACTAGTATTAGTGCAGAGAAGTGAAAAGTAATAGCTTATATCATTCTGTTTCTTCTGTTTAATCTAAGTATATCTGCTACTCCTGTTACTGTTATCTCTCATCCAGTTTTATTTGCATGCCATGACATTATTATCTGTTCATAGCTGAAAGTCACTGAACTTGCCAGACTTTTTGTCTGACCCTTGTTGTTTCGCCTCTTTTCTTCCGTTTCCCCCCAGGTTTTCAAGGAGGGAATACTCTAGCTTGATCTGGATTTTTTCTGCTTGAAGTGGTTAAAGTATGGCTTGCCTTTTTATGCCATCTTCTGTGGGGATTATGATTTTAAAGTTTTGTACTCTGATGGCTTTTGAACAAGGCTGATATTTATGTACTTGAGTTTTGGTACTGTGATTTTGAAAGATGTAACCAAACTTATTTCTGTTTTCCACTGCAATAAAGTTATAAAGTTTTTCAAGTACTATTTTATGTATCTGTCTTGTAATATTCTGTTCTGTTTACTTAAATGCTCCTCGAAACTTAATGCATTCCCTTTGTGAGTGACATTAACGGACGTGGGGAGTTACAATTACCTAGAACTTGTATCTTTCTTTATCTACACTTGATATTTTTTTGTAATTCTCTTGGCTTGTGCATGCCAAGCCCTATCTTGCTGCACGTGTGTCACGCTGTGTTGAGAATCAACTTTTATGCAAACATTGCACCTAATTTCATACTATGTCCTATTGTGCTTCACCTTGATATACCATGTTTGTGAATTTTGCCTTGACTTTGAAGCATTTGTGGTTGTTTTATGTACATATTTGATGTCTTTGGGAATGTCGTGGCTTGAGTCTTGTTGACCCTGCACCTGAGTTGAAAAACTTGTTCATTTTCCGTATGGCCAAAGCCTAGGTATTCTCTTGACTTGTAAATCTTGGCATTTTGGGTTTTGGATACTTATTGCCAGGCCATGTTCTATTATCTTGACTTAACAGTTTAATAATGTCGGTTTGCTTCCTGTAACACTTTGCATATTTATTTCTTGATGTTATTTGCGAACCTGGCCTTGTCCATGTGTTTTTTGTCCATGTATTCATTGGACTTGCTTTTACTGCATTGCCTAAATTTGAATCTCGCTTTACTTATTTTGTAATTGACCTTTCTTCCCATGTCCATTAGACTTGTTGTCTTTGTGCATGCCATGTTAACCCTAGTTGACCATACACCTAAAATGTTTTGCCAGTCTAAACCTATTTTGAGCAATTGAGCATTTGCTATCTGAATATACTGTCCAACTTGTTTTGCTTGCTTCGTGCACCTACACATTTTAATTATATATATATATATATATATATGTGTGTGTGTATGTGTAATAAATGAATATTACGTATCTTTTAATCATATGTAACTAATATTCAAATGCGAGTAGTACATGTAATCATGAAATATGTTGATGGTCTTGCGAGAATAATTGTTATTGCTTGCGTACCGATAAGCTAAATCACTTATGAATACAAATAAAATGTATGTTTTCAGATTAAATAAAATGATGATATATATTCCGACCATGTGGTCGATGCATATTAATTATTATAATTGTCAAATTGGTGAAATCCCTCTGTAAAAAAAAAAGACTCTACCGAAATATTTTCCAAAGTTTCGGCAATTAGGAAAATTTCCACAAAATTATAGTATGTGGGAAAGCAAATATATATATATATATACATTAAAATTAATATATTAAATTTCTTTGCATACGATAACAATAAGAGCAGTGCGTAAGTCCTAGAGAGGTATAAAGCATTTAATATGTTTTATCCAAAACAAATTAGGGTATAAATTGCTTTACTTTACCCTTTAAGGGATTGCGAGGACGCAATTTTGTTAAGGGAAAGTCTGTAACAACCATATTTTCTTCACTATGATTATATGCGTATAAAATACAATTATGAAGCTTAAATTGGAATGATGACGATTATTAGTTGAAAATATATCTATTTTAGTGGATGCCAAACTAATAAATAAAATAAACAAACCAAAATAATAAAATTTGGAAAAAAATATACATAGATAAAATAAAACATAAAATAACACAAATAATAAGATGACTAACCCACTTTTATTTATCCCCTTTAAGATCGACCTTCCTCATTCATTCTCGCTCTGCTCTATTACTCTAGGAGATGAAAACTAGGGTTTTCAAAACCCTAATCTGATCTATCGCTCCATAATTTCTTTGATCGATTTGAAATTTAGTTATCTCCGGTTGTTTCGACGATCGATTGCTTTGATTATTCTTGCAGTTTGATTTGTCGAGATGAAATTTCTACAAATAAATTTGTAAGTGATTCTTGCCCTTTTTATGAGTAATACTTTCTCGACACCTGTTGCTTGACCTTCATTGATTCAATTTCATCTTATTATCGATGATGTTTGATTCATTTATTATTTAGTCATGACAAAATTTGTTGTGATCTATTAATTAAACCTTGCATGAATTTTTAATTCACTTTGTGATAACTGTGTTGAACTATTCAACATTTTTTACTTAGCCTTGGCTTGACAATGTCAAACATTTCGAACTTGTTTTTGAAGTTGATAATTTCTATCCTCCACTGTATATTCTTTTATTTGAATAAAACATTCCCTTTCTTTTATTCATTCTGATTTATTAACTAATCAGACATATATTTTCAACATGAAAAGCAGACACTCTGTTTGCATTATATTCCTTTCTTTGGCCTTGATAAACAAAACAAATGTTGTAATTGATTTTGTCACTCCTTGTTCTTTTATCTTGTAAACTTGAACGGTGAAACTGATACTACATTTGATTTTTCTCATGAGTCTTTCTAGTGTCCGTAAGTTTATTGAGCCTGCACGTACACTTGTGATCGTCCTGGGTGCATTGCCTTGATAACCAAAGTCTCCCTTCGTGCAATCTACTTAGGATAAGAATCATAAAAATCCGATCAAGGTGAGTCGTACAAACACACTTTTTAGCTTAGGCATAATGATATGTTGGATTTCTTGTCTTTTAAAAATAATCTGAGTTTTAGTGGATGATTGGTGTAAACTTAGGTTATATTAAAATCCTTGCCTATGATTATTCTTGTGCATATGAAAACATTTGACATTGCACCTGAATCATGTGAATTTGGTTCTAGATTATCGTTAGAGTATTTTGATGCAGGAAATAGAAACTGCGCATGCAATTTCTGCTATTGCCGTGTGAACCTGAACTCATTTTTGTGAATTCTTTGGTCGTTTTGATGATTTTTGAGAAGATTTTGGTGTTGATTTGATGAGGATTTAATACCATTCACGGAAAAGCCAAATTTATATAAAATCCATAATTCCAATCATGAATTTTTTTGTTGATTTCTGATGTTAATTTTTTATGAATTTCGTGTTGATTCTAGTATTGATCTCTTGTGAATTTCGTGAGTTTCTTGTGACACCGTGTACATTTATAAAATGGTTTCGAAATGGAATTTTCTTTGTAAATATATATTATTAACTTTGTTACAACTAAATTTTTTTTGTTTTGATTTTATAAATAAATTCGTCTCAAGGAAATTGTAAAAGCGATATTTTCTAAATATAGAGCTTTTTAGGAAATAATCAAGTTGTTTTATATATCGTTTTATAAAACCTGCTTTCTTAAACTAAATATTTCCATATATAAAATTTCACGTTTTTGCACACTTTGAGAAGGTGAGGACATGATTTAAAGAATGTAATTAATTGCATGATATAGGACATATAGATTAATTATATCTATTAATTCCTGATACGTTAATTGAAGTCAATTGTAGTTTTCTAGTGTGAAATGAGCTATCTTGTAGTAAACCGATTAGTGAAAACGTACGGTATGAGACGTATTGTTTCATTATTCAATTTATTATTTGGGAGTCTATAACACATACTCTGATGTTATTATTGCCCGTACTTGGATTGGTGGATCCTAAATACACATATATATAGTTGGTGGACGAATCTAGACTGGGTGTTCTATATCTGGACTGGGTGTCCTATATCCGAACTGGGTGTCCTGTATAAGATTGGTGGGTCTCTTATGTATAGTACCTGTCGGGCGGGAGGGCTAAATATTGGATTGGTGGGTCCTAATCTATAGCTGGTAGGCAACTTGGATTGGTGGGTCCTAATCTATAGCTGGTAGGCAACTTGGATTGGTGGGTCCAAGGTTTTATATTATCGTTTCAAGATTTCCATGTGATTGATTTCTAGAATTTTAGTGATTTTGAATGTTTTCACTTTATTGATGATGTTTGAAAATTTTATAGCTAGTGGGCTATTAGTGATAACTATTTGGGTGATTTCATTCATTTGATTATGAACTCTTAATGGGTTTTATTTGGTGTTGTGATGGTGACTGCTATGGTGTGGCGTAACATGAGTAATTATACCTTTCTTGCTTAGCTTGTGAGCTTAGCAAATCATGCTGAATCAAAACTCTTAGCCTTGTGTTGTGCTATCATACCGTGTTTCATTTTTGTCTACGACATTGTGTATTTGTGTCGCGATCTCTCTTTTGAGATAACCTCCTTATGGGATATTACTTGTCTTATTATATCCTAACAATATAGAATGCATGGAAACATGCGGGTATGTGTGTTGGCCATTCATGAGTAATTTGAGTATTAAATCTTGAATTTATCTTAGATAAAAATCGATTGTTCTGAAGTCCTTTCTGATAGGAAGGAATCATATTTTTCTATGCTTTTGAGACACTACGCCATAAATGGCATTCTACAACAGAAAAAATGTTGGCATAAATCTTTGGCAACACTTTTATTGTGATGCAATTTTCACCGTTGCTGCAGACCTCAAAGGCAGCATTTTAACTATCTAAGGCAACGTAACAAATATTGTTGCATTAGTACCCTATTTGGGTCTATAGCAACATCCTTAGGTGTCTGTAGCAACATTCCAAAAATGTTGCTATAGATATTAACTTTCTGATTTTGTTTGGGCCCACGTCATGTATATTTTACTATTTTGTATCTCATATAATAGTATATATTGATACTAAATAATAATGCTATTGAAAAGAATTTAAATGATTCAAACAATATTTTATTCAATATAATATTTCAGCATTTAAATAGCACAATATTTTGCATCTCTCTATAATACAAGTCACATTCACACCTCACTGCATACACTCAAACACTCAATACACAGTTTGTCTTTGTATTTGCTCCATACTTTTGGTCCAGCTCCTGCTTTCACTTTGCCTCTTGTTTACCAGTAAAATAAACAACTAGAGTAGTAATCTGAAAATAAACAAATTTAAAGTTGTTCGCATGTTTACTTGCCTTAGGTATTGAGTCGTTTGTCATCATATTTTGATTGTGCAGTATCTGTTTCTTCATCAATATTCACATGGACAAATGAATCTCGGGAGCATGCATTTATACACGTGCATGTATATACATGTACACTGCCACAACATCCTAGATTAATTCTCATGGTAGTGTAAACAGCTGAGGAGCAGCCACGTGGACCAACTCGGCCCAGTGTCTTCTTGCTCATATAGGAAAATCGTAGCAACCAAAATCAAACAATATAGGATTTTTTATCCTATAAATTAACCCACTTTCATCATCGACAAACATATCAAGGCAAGTCGAGAAAAGGTGAATTAAAAACAGAGAATTTCGCATACTAGAGATCTCGACAAATATCACCATCGCCTTTTCCATACGATCTCGACAAACAATCGTAATCATAATCAACATAACCATTGCTTCATAAAAGAAAACAATCTTAATAGAAATATACCTGGAAAGGAATACGAAATTCAGCTTTACAGTGCAAATAAAGGACACTCAGTTCTGAAATATGTACAATTGAATAACATTATAAAGCAATATTTAGAAAAGGATGAATAATAACAAAGAGATGAGGATATGTTCCGGTTTTAGCTTACTCACCTGGACTTGCAAGTTAAAACTACAAGAAGTTCTACAAATATAATAGAAGTTTGTACAGACCATCCTTTTGTAGAGAAGGAAGGCGACTTAAAAGAAATTCTCATGAAAACTAATTCAATGATCAAAATGAGATGCACACCTATTAAATCATACTTTACTCATGATGGCTTCAAATCTGAGTAGATCAAGATTCATTGGACTCACCACAATTTCATTGCTAAACCATCTATCGGTAGACTCGCCACAATTTATCAGCAGACTCACCATAATCTCATGAAAACTAATTCAAAGATCTTATCACAAACAACCTACCTGCCATTTATCAGTAGACTCACCACAATTTCATTCACACTAGCACCTTTGCAATTTCACAACTAACAAGATCCATTTGATTGCTCAACATTCAAACTTTTTACAAACATTCACCATAACCTCTTCTGACAACCATCCGAGCACCCATCATCACAAACAACATCTTCGTAAAGCCATCAAGTTATAATAATGAATCCAAACATAACCATCTTCTGGATTAATAACCTCAATAACCTTTTGTGAAAACAGTTTATTGGCAAGAACATAACTTTCCCATAAACTCTTGTCAAATCTAACGCTATGATCGGCACTAAAAGGCAACATATAATGAAATAAAGGCCACAATAATCACTTCAAAACCCATGGTAAAACTTCTCATGCAATTCAGCAGACAAAAAAGCTGGTATGCATTTGAAGTTCTCTAACAAAATTTGAGATACCTCATCTTGTTCATCGGTTGGAACATCAACATTCAAAGATCCAACATAAATAACTTCCATGTCATCAAGAAAACCAGTCTTAAGCTGGAGAAGCAAAGAATCATCATATCGAGAGAAGTTCCATCCATTGTTATCGGGTCTTCGCTTTGCCTTGACAGGCAACTGATTTGCAATGATTATTACCCAACCGCTTAAGATCGAGCTTTGAATATCGGGCGTAACGCTGTTAGGTCTATCTTCGTCGTCGATTTTGATTAAAGTTCCCAGCACTGTCACGACTCATGTTATCCATTTGGCGCACAACGAGCTGCTTCCACCATCGGGCACAACTAGTAAACTACCTGATGCAAGATTTAGAAGATTTGTGTACGATCTTGATGTAATGTTTTGTATTTTCGATGGTCTAATATTTAATTTAATTTATTATTTTTAAATATTATATTTGGAATATTAACGGATTTTAATATTGAATTCGTTTATTTAAAATGATGTTTGAACGCTAAATTTATATTTAATATAAATCGAGCTCGAAATAGCGCTGCAGTTCGTAATATTGAATTTTGAACTTTAATTGAATGTACAGGATCCGATATAAGTCGGATTTCTGTGAAACAAGAAACGCTGGAATCTTGTTGATTATAATTTCCGTATGGAAGAGAAAAATCTAGATTTCGTGTTATAGATTGTTAGTTATGTCCAAATCAAAATTTAAAATAGTCGCTATAAAAACCGTTATCAAAACATAACGTTTATTTATTAAATAATGGCGTTTTAATATAATTTGGACATCGTTCAACTCGAAACTGATGATATCTGGTTGTATAATTTATATTTGAGGCTATATGATATTTCCCGTTGGCTATTTATGATAATAATAATTCATTATTATTTTATTTGATTATTCTGGAATTTAAATAATATTTTACTGATTTTATATTGGCCTTTAAAATGGTAATTTTGCAAACTGAGTCCGTTTTCGATGAAATCAGTTTCATTGGAACCATAACGTCAAATTATTGTACGGTATCAAATTGCGTGGCAAACCGATATCGTATGTGACAACGGCAGCCGTAAACACCCAATCATTTTCTTTAGCACGTAATTAAATTTATTTAATTTAATAAAGAGATACTTGTGTATAACTTGAGCAGACGATTGAATTAAGCCATGAAACTAGTTCCGTTGAGTTCGTATCGACGTTTAGAGCCAAGATAGGTATATAGTTTGTTATTTTTGGAGACCGGTTAATTTGGTGTCCAAAATAGCATTGCGGTGCATATAAAAATAGCGTATCGGGAAACAGTCTCGGAATGCAACGAACTGTGTGCCGTTGGAATCATATCAGTTAATTATTGTATGGTTTCAATTTTCATGTCAATCGGACTTACCGTTTGACCGTGGCAGCGTCAAACACCCTTGTTTTTATTTAGCCGGTTACATTATTTGATAGAGGTAACTTTAAAGGAATAAACGACTGGCCAAACGAACTCCGATTTTAACGAAACAAGTTTCATTAGATCCGCAAGGAAGAGGTCTAATAAAATTCAAGGTCTCATATTTTTGTGATTTTTTTGTAATTATAGGAATTTTAAACGCTCGATTTTTCATTGATATTATAAAGGACTTTTTGCAAATGACCTCGGAATTTGACGAAACATGTCCCATTGGGTCCGGAATATTTTTTTATGCTAGGATTAGGTGTTTTATCTCGAATTTGAAATCATATAAAGTGTTGTTTTCTCGAAAAGCTTGGCGCAAGTTTTGGATCAATAAAATAATAAAATGTTTCATTCTCTTACATATAAGGAGACGTAACCTAATTGCTAAATGCGGTCAAAGATGTCTTCGTGGTCAACTGAAGATATGCGCCGCCTCCTTTATTATTAACGAACATCAATGTTCAATGCTATCATCCACCTTCTCTCGAAATCCGCTTAACTAAATTAACAACCTCCAACTACAAAACTCTAAGCTAAGCGAGATCTAAAGTTTGACCAGTTGTGATCATTTTCTGATCATCGAAGTAGCCGGAAATAGCACCGAAACACATCGGCGTTCGTGAGCTTTTGGAGGCTGATGTTGATGTCGAGTTGACCAAGCTTAGGGGTGAAGCTCGATGGGATGTTGGCGGTTGGATTGGTGGTTTCTGATGATGCGCCGACGGTCTAGGGCAGGAGCCACGGTGAGGAGTTTTAGACGAACTGTGCACGGTTTGGAAAGGGGAGCATGGTATACTGGAAGGTTTCAACGAAGGAATTGGAACCAGTTAAAAGCAAAGTGGAACATAACAATAAGGATTTTCCGTATCCCTTTCTAACAACGTAAATATTAATTTGATTTAACCGTAGTTTAGGTTAACTAAGTAAAATTAACCTACTTAATTTTATTATTATTAAATGATTAGCTAAAATGTTATTGTTACGTTCCAGGCAGTAAACTGGGAGGTAATAACGGAAGCATGAAGGAGAGTGGACAGGAACAAAACAGTATAACAATCTGTTACAATTAATTAAATAATTTTATAATTTTAGGGACTTAGTGTTTAACTTATGTGTTACTTGATAACAGAAGAAAACAGTATGGAATTGGGCACCTTAGCATTGAACATGAGCAATCCAACGTGGGTTTTGTATGAAGACCATGGGAAGGAAACAAATAGCTCCTGTTCATTTTGGTTGGAGAAAATCGAACATAGCAGCATGGTGAAAGGAATGTAATTGGATCAGAAGCCTTTGTTTTGACTAAGGGTACAAGAGCGAAATCCAAAAGGGGAATTATCAAGGAAGTCAGGCTGCAACTGATTTATCAACATACTTCAGGTTTAAAAAAAAATTATATTTTAAAGTTAGTTAGTTTGTTTGTTAACTTAAATTAAAAACTTATATACCAAATGGAAATTTGTTGCAGGGTGTTGAACGGTTGTTTGAACTTTAGAGAACGCGACGGAGCAGAAAATAAAAGCATCATCCAATGATTAATCAACTAAAACGTAAATAGTTAATATTATATTTAATTAATGATTATATAATTAAATCATATATTTTATCCTGTTGTAATTTGTTATTGAATGAACAGAATGAAATGAACAAATTATACTAGAATTCTGACAACGAGGTCTGCATTTTGGAACTGTGTTGGACGGAGTAGGAAGAGGTCGGGATTTTCGGTTAAATTAAATGCTTGTTTAATTTAACTGAAATAAACTGTTTTAAACAGCGAATCAAATCAAGGCGAGTTAAACTCACTTAGTTATCCCACTTATATTTTATATAAATTGGGTTTTTATTTTGTGTATTATGGTTGCTAATGGTTGACTGTTTGCTGTTTATTAAATATATATATTCATAGATTGAATGAACCGATAAATTAAACGTTGTTTAATTTCGGTGAAACACCAAATCGTTATTCTAACGATTGGTCCCAATTAAGGTAACTTACCTTATTGGTCACGTTTATAAAATAAACGTGTTTAATTGTTTGAATTGTTTGAACTGTTTGTTAATTGAGTGATGTTAAATAGTCGTTATTCACTATTATTGAAATTATCAGTTAAATTGAGTTGAATAATATTATTGGAGATAATCTATGTGAATACAGGGAAGAACAGGTTGGAGGGATCCAACCGGATTCCTCAAATATATTTAATGTTGTTTATTTTCATATTATCGTCATATGAACTGTTTAAACCAATTTGGCTGAACGATTGATTTGATTGTTGACTTGAAATTCAATAATTGTTTTGTTTAAACCAATGGGTAATGTTGGTTGAGTAATTGGTAGTATATGGCCTATAAATCAATCGGTTTTCCAAATATGGATTTACCGTCAAGTGAATCGACGGGAATGAAGTTATAAAATTTATTTAATAATTGAAAATAGATTTTTAAATCTATTATTTTGAATAAAAGTTTGTAAAAAGAAAATAAATATTTATTATTTAAATTTATAAGTAATTACTAAATGATATTGTAAAGTAAAATCCAATATTAATCAGATTTATAAGCAAATCGGTATAACTTAACCCAACGGTTAAGAATTGGATAATTGTTTTTTTAAACAATTAAATGGAATTATTTAAACTAATTATATTATTAATTAATTTAAAGTGAGAACTAATTGGGATCGATTAACAGAATAATTGTGTAATTAGTTGACTAAGTCATCCGTTTTAATTATGATTGATTATTAAATTAATTAATTTTGAATTAATTTAATAAAATAGTTTAACAAATATTTGTTTAATTTTAATAAGATTTTAAAAAGGAATTTACTATTTATTTTAGTTGATCAAGAAGTTAACAATTGCAGTAAATTATTGAAGTAAATTATTATTTTATTTAATAACAATTTAGAACATTACTTTTTAATTGAGATTCATTTAAAAAGTAATCGAAGCTGAAATGCAATCGAATTGAATCGTGAAAGGAGTTTATGAACGGGTATTATATTAAAACCGAGTTTTTATAACAAAGTTATAAAAAAGGATTTTTAAGCGAGTGTGATAGCTTAAATTAAATATTTACTTAATATTTAAGTTAGAAAAAGGAAAATTTGAAATTGGGAAATGGTATGAAATAACGAAGTGAGGTTTATTCCGAGGTTCGGAATGTGATATTTCGAAGTTTGGAATGGTTAACGAAGTGAGATTTATTCCAAGGTTCAAAATGTGATACCGAAGTTCGGAATGGTTAACGAAGTGAGATTTATTCCGAGGTTAGGAATGTGATATTTCGAAGTTCGGAATGTTAATCAGAGTCGAGTGTATAAGCTAAGTAAAAGATTTTGGGAATGGCAACGAATATAGGTTGTCGTAAATGACAAACGATTTTGTAAATGGAAGTTAAGAATTTAGAAATGTAATCAAAATATTATTTGATGATAAAAATTTACAAATGGGATTTGTAAATGAAGTGAAAGTTTTGAAAAATGAATTTGTAACAATTGTTACAAATAATAAATTGAACTATTTGATTTATAAATTGAAGATCGTTAAAAAGATCGCTATGGGATTTTCGACAATGCATAAGTTGTCGTAATGATTTGAAAAGAGTAAATAAAGGAAATAATTTTTTCTGAAATGAAATCTATAACGTTTGTTACAGATGATAAATGAATTGTTTTGATAAAAAGGATTCGGATGAGATGTCAATTATAAGAATTGTAAAAGATATTATTGTAAGATTTATAAAGGTATTTATATAAGATTTCTAAAGTTATTTATATTATATTTGATAAAGAGAGTTTTTATATGATTTGAAAACAAATATAGTTTAGTTATTGCAAACGAGTTGAAGAATATGTATAAAGAGATGTTGAAGAGATTTTATAAGGGATTCTATTTATAATGGAATCGAAGCTCGGGTATAATATTATAAAGGATCATTGAAGATTAAAAGGGAATTATTATAATAATAGTTTACTTAATAATTTATTTAGTAAACGATGTTGAGATTTAAAGAAAGTTTTCAAAGGAAAACCTGTGGTTAATAAACTTCTACCTATTCTGAAGATATGAGTGTTGTTGGTCAAGGTCTGAGAGATAAATAAAATACCCCAACTTAAACGACTTCACGACTATCCAAGAATGGTGTTAGTTTATAAACGAGAGCAAATGAGGGCAACATAAGTTATGATTTCCGTAAATAATATTATAAACTATATTCGAAAAGTGTAATGTCCCGTATTTTTACTGGGTAATAATTAATTAATTTAATTATTTAAATAGTGATTTAGAAATTTAAATGGTTATTTAATTAAATAATAATGAATATTTAATTAATATTTATAATATAAAAATATATTATAATTCTGAAATAGTAAAAAATAGCTGAATTCACAATACAGTGTGAATTGGATCATATATAAGGTATAATTCAGTTTAGAATTGGATTAGAATAGCGAATATATTATTTCATCGACGTTACAACGTATAAATTATATTATAATTATAATCGAGCTCGAAATGGCGCGGCAGTTCGTAATTTGGCGATTTGAACTTTAAACGAATATACAGAATTCGTTTTAAGTTGGATTTCTGTGAAACAAGAAACGTTCGGAGCTGGTGAAGTGTACTTTTCTAATGGAAGAGAAAAATCAGGATTTCGTCCGGTAGATTTTGATTTATGATCAAATCAAATTTTTGAAAAGTCGCTATGGAATTCCTTTATAATTTATATCGATTTATTTATATTATAAATGGATTTTTATATAAATTGAACAGCGATCTAATCTGAGATTTTTTTAAATATCGATTTATAAATCCAAATATGTATATTTTGGGGCTGTATGATATTCTATGGGAATACATACGATAATATTATTATTAATATTAAATTTAATTATTTTTAAATAAATTAATATTTAAATGGGTTTATTTAGAGCTTTAAAAATAGCCACTTTTGCAAACGAGCTCCGTTGACGAAACCAATTTTGTTGGATCCGTAATGTCAAACTATTGTTAGATATCAATTTTCATGATTTTTGGGATCAGTATGTGGCCGTGCACGATTTTAACTTGGAAAACAATCGATATTTTGACGGTTAAAAATACGCTGTGTGAGCAAACGGAGTCGGAATTCGACAAAACAAGTTTCGTTGGGTCTGTAATGTCAAACTCTAGCTGCATATCAATTTCCATGATTTTTGGATATTTTATGTGATCATGCAGATTTTTAGAAGGCAGATACATATAGAAATGGACTAAAATAAAATATGAAATATTAATAAAAAAATATAAAAAACCTATCCTATAAATACCTAACGTCACCCAACCCTAATACACTTTTCTCCGTGTCAAAACAACGCTGCAACCTCCAGGAAAAATTCCAACAGTAGACCTCCTCTTTGAAAAATCAAAACAAATCAAATATAAATCGATAAATTCCAAACTATATATGTTTGTGATCCTCTTTTAATACTCTTCGATCTGGTATAAGCATCATTGGGTTCGGTGGGATTTTTTTATGCTGGAAAACATACAGTGTGCACGGTTTTTGTCTAGGGTTGGATTTCTTAGCAAATACAAACATCGATGCTCGTTTTAAGTAGTGTTTTTGAGTTCAGGAGGTTGAATAGCATATCGTGTGAGTTTTTGAGGCGATTCAGTGAGTTTTGGTGTCGATCTCCACTGTGTACAACGAAGGGAAACGCTGATCGATGGAAATTTGGTGGTGAGCTCGAGTTGGTTGTGATGGTGTTGGGAAGAAGGAGATTTTGAAGAGAAGATCGATGGTGTTTTCAGTTGTGAGTTTAGTTGAGAGATGGTGGAGATAGAGGAGTGCAAAGTGGCGGCAATGTCCATGGAAATGGGAGGAGCACGCTGGTTTGGTGTTTGGGGAAGAAGGGGTGCACGGGTAGGCTGTTGTACTGGGTAGTTGGGCTGAAATTTAAAAGGTTAAAGCCCGTTTGTATTTAAATTCGTGTTTTAATTCAATTTAAATATACGTTAACTTCAAATTGACATAACTTTGTCATACGAAAACGAAATTTAGCGAAACTGGTTGCGTTAGGATCGTATGGACGAGGGATACAAAATGGATATGGTTTGGAGTGATTTGGAGTTCCTTTGAATTTATGGCAAAATAAAACGTTCAAATCAAACCGACGATCGAATATCGTTATTTAACGATAATCGCCCAATGTAAGTAAAACTCACTAACTCTGATTAAATTATATTTTTATAAATATAATCTAGTACTGATAAATGATGATTAATTTTTATGTGATGATTATTTGGTTGAATTCTTGTTTGATTGGTTGAAATTACATTTAACGATATACACACATATCGTTAAACAAACATTTATTCTATTCATCAGAATATGTTATATTGAACTGGAATTGATATGAGTTATACTATGTAACATCTGTGGATGCAGGAAAACAGGTCGGAGGGATCCAGCTGGATTCCTCAACATTTATTTTACCGTTTTCATGTATTGTTATATATGATGTGATATATAGTCTGTTGTTGATTATATATGTTTGACTGATATTGATCATTGTTGTATGGCATGTTAAACACCATAAGAAGTACTGAAATGTAAAAAGATAATTTTACAGTGTATATTGAAATAAAATATTTATTTAGAAAATAAACAAAATTATAAAAGGAATATTTATTTAGAAAATAAATAGAATTATAAAAGGAATATTTATTTAGAAAATAAATCGAATTATAAAAGGAATATTTATTTAGAAAATAAATAGAATTATAAAAGAAATATTTATTTAGAAAATAAATAGAATTATAAAAGGAATATTTCAAAAATAAATAGACATTTTCAAAAGTAATATTTCAAAAATAAATAGATTTGATAAAAAATACATTTATAAAATGAATATATTTTATAAAGGGAAACATTTATAAAATGAATAGATTTTATAAAAAGAAACAATTGTAAATTGAATAGAATTTTATAAAAGGAATTATTTATAAAATCGAATAGAATTATAAAAGGGAATTGACAAGATATAAAGAACTATATGAGATGAATTTAAAATAAATAGAAATCTGTTTTAATAGATAATTGGAGAAGATAAATTTATAAATAATGTTTTATAAATTAAATGAAATATTTATCATTCGATATAAATAGAATGTGAACTCAACATTTATAAAGTGAATTATAAACGAGATTTTAGCGTTAGAAAATAAAAGGAGATTTCGTATGAGAAATTCTATAAATAGAAGTACAAATAGAATTTACAAATGGTTTATTATTTTTAATACGAAATCAAACGAAATGGAGTATATAAAAGGAAACATTTTTCACATTCGATGTGAATGATGAAATTAAGCAAATATTTTGCAAATGAACATATGTGTAAAGGAAATTGGATTTTTAAACAGGAATTCATACAGAAACGAAATTCCGAATGATTAGAAATAAATAACTTGTTTAATAATAAAAACAAGTGGTCGGATTTATAAACAATGTTTATAAATGGATTAAATTATAATTATTAGTGGACAATTAAGATTGCAAATTCAACATTGAATGAAAAATGGGAAATTGGAGGTTGTTTAAAAACAAAACGATGAAATCCATTTCGATGTTCGAAATGTAAAAAAGGATTAAATAAAATCCGCAAAGGTGTGTAATTAGCATTCGACCAGAAACTAATATTTATAATCGAATATAAGTTATTCGAAGTGAATTAATCGAATCTAAGTTATTCGAAGTGAATTAATCGAATCTAGGTTATTCGAAGTGAGTTAATCAAATGAAAGTCATTCGAAAGAGAATTTATTGAATATAGTTATTCGAAAGATAGTTACAATCGAATATAAGTTATTCGAAGTGAATTAACCGAACCTAAGTTATTCGAAGTGAGTTAATCGAATGTAAGTCATTCGAAAGAGAATTTATTGAATATAGTTATTCGAAGGATAGTTAATCGAATATGAGTTATTCGAGAAGAGTCAATCGAATAGAGATTACTCGAAAGACAATTACGCTTCGAATTCAATTATATCGAATTCGGGAAAGTAATATTTACTTTCCGTTTTTTTAAAATCAAGAGTATATATAAAAAAAATAGTGTTTGTTTAATCATTCGAATTAAGAATTAAAAGTTATATTTTAAGTTAGATATTTCAGAAGTACGAATTATAATGTTATCGTTATAAATGTTTTTCAAAAAAGAAATGGAATTGTAAACTGAATCCGAGAATTTGCTTAAGCAATGAGTATACGAATTGGAGTATCGAGCTTTAACTATTGCAAGGTTAAGAACGTTGTTCAGTTAAAGTCTGAGAGGTAATTAAACCCCAACTTAATTGGCTTCTTGATTAACTAAGGAATAATTGAAGTTCGGTGAAGAAGATTGATTAAAGATACAGTGAAGTAACAAATGATTAATGGTTTGAGTGGGCGTATGATGTTTTATATAACGATCGTTTGAAATACACATACATGAGTTTTGGATTTCCAAATATAATCAGAGATGTTTCTAAGCATAGCAAATGAAATAATTGATGATAAAGAATACTGGAATGACAGTGATACGTGGAAAAGAGATGGAAATGTTTTCCAATGATTAATAACGTATATTTTCTAAATTTAAAAAAATAAGGAATTATGAATATATATAGAATAGGTAATGGAAAATGAATAAATTAATGATAATCTAATATAAAGAGATAAATGATGTTTGATGATTGATCGATAGAATTTCCATCTGGAAATAATATCGTTGTTTGCACACATGTTTTTCTTTGATAGTTAAATCATCGACTATCGAAGTTTTTGACCATTTTTACGTTGTTAATACTGAGAGACCGGGATCAGATTCATTATCTGAAAACCACTCTGTATAGACGTTAACGTTGCGAATCAAATATGATGAAGATAATTGAAGACGGTGTTATGCAAGGGTTGTCCTGTTTACAGAATAGTGCCTTCAATTTGTCCAGTCCCAGGGAAAATTTATATGGATGAGTGTCTGACAGAGTATATCTAAAAGATCGCGTAAGTTGATCTTTTCAAACGTAGTTACGTTTGGTGGAGGAGGAATTCATTTCTCTTAGCTGTATACCCGTAGTATGTTTGGCGAAATCAATTTGTGATTTGGCAGATATGACAATGTGACATTCAAAGTGAATGAAGACCAAAAGACACGTTATAGCCTCTTGCCTCACAGCCGGGAAATGGTATAAAATCGGGTAGGTCACATGGCTAGTCGGGTCATACCCAAGCAGGGTGTATTGTCACCTGATCTAGAGAAATTCCTTTTGCTTCTTAATTCTATCAATGCTGTCCCTATCGGGAAACAGTTGCTGATCCCAACCGTTGGTGATAATACATTCGGTACTCTCAAGCTAAGTGAGGGACCGGTCATGTTTAGCCTGGGTTGCAAGATGTTCTTGTTGAACCCGGTGTATTTCTCTCTAGAGGTACACTGTCGGAATGTGGTCCCATACCTTGCCAGTTGGAATCCATTATCCAATAAGAGCCCACGGTTTTGATTGTATACTATATGTGTAGAGCGTGAGATGCAGGCGTTCTACTAGATTCTATTACTTGTATTTAGACATTATTATAATATCAGACGAATATTGATTTCAAAAATGTTTTGGGTTATCGTAAGGTAAAAACCATCCGTGTTTATGTGGATCGGTCTTACGATTATCTTTTCTTTAAAAAAGGATTTTTTAAGTTAAACCAAGTGGTTGGAGTTTACTCATAGCAGTCCCATGACTGACCCAGAGTTTATTTTTGTTTTGTTTTACCCTAAACTCTTGGGTGCCCAAATTTGTACGGGCAGTCAAGTAGTTCAGGTCTTTACAGATTTCATTGGAGAAGCATGGAGCAGGAGGCTTCAGCGTTAGTTTTCTAGTGTTATTTTCCGCTGTGTTATAAGTCTTGTACTTTGATAATGTATTGTATATATACACTATTTATTTCAAAGTTATGTTTTATATTTTATTCGTTCCGCTGTGAGATTCGTGTTACTCTAATGTTTTGTGTGTTCTTCTTCTTCTTCTATTCAAATTTTCTATCTTATCTACTCTCACCCTCTAACTTCTTCTATTAGTGATCTGGAATGTTCGATGCCTGAACAATTGACATGGGTTTTTATGTTGATTTTCTAGGTCGAAAATCCCAGTTCGTTACAGTGGTATCAGAGCTGAAGGTTAAGTAATTACCTTGACTCTGTGGCGTGACTTAGTAGAGATAGGGTTAGCAATACCCTAGATTGAGTTGAGTGTATATATATGAGCGCGTATTTGTTATTCAATATAAAATGATTTTATATTGTGGAGATTTATTGGTCGAGTTGCTTATGAGTTCTGATCGATCAGTTTGATCCACTGTATCGATATGAGTTTATAAACGCTCGAATATGATGAACCGACACAGTATGTTTTGAAAGAGGGTAGATGATATAATTAACCCAAAATATATTTTGATATAAAAGGAATTATTGATATTTGATATATTATAGTATATTGGATGCGTTGGTTGTTATACTAATCGAATAAGATTAAAATTTAGTTGGTTATACATATATAACCAAATAAAATTCGTATAAGTATTACGAAATGAATTAAATTTGAATTTAAATCAGAATTGGAATTAAAACCCTGGAAGGTTATAAAAGTGTTTGTAAATGAATCTGGATTAAATATATGTGAATTTTAAAATCCTGGGTGATTTTAAATTTTTTACATGCATTGAAAAGGATATTTTGAAATGGATTTCAAAATTAAAGTGTTTAGAAATGGTTTTGAAAGTGATATAGTATTGAACTCACTTCGATAGCTGGAAAATAGATTCCGATGATGATCATGACATCATCGGTGTTCATTTTCGAGTTGTAAGTGACGGATTACTACCAAAGTTTTGTTTTTGAATTATTTTGAGAAAACAAGTTGTTTTGATATTCCAAAATGAATATTTTGATTTTTGGAAAGGGCTAAGCTGTATAAAAACTCCCAGAAACAGATTATTTGAATTAAAACAAATTAAAGTAGAATTTGTAAAAGCCAATAGAAAATGAAAATTTAATTAAAGCCTGTTAAATGGAAAATTGAATTGAAATAGGAAATATCGAATAAGATTGGATTATGAGACAGGAATCTGGAATTACGTTGAAGTGATAAGTTATGAAATGGGAATCGAGAATGGAACTCGAGTTTTGAAATGGAATTTGGTTTGGATATAAGCGAATAGCTGTGTTGAACAGATATTGATTGGAAATTGGATGAGATGACATTGGTGTATGCTGAATTGATAGCAGGTGAAAGTGATAAAGTTGATATGCCCTACAAAAAGGTACAAGTTTATATTTTTATATTGGATATGAGTTTTATGAGCCGAATTGGCAAGCCGCTTGGCTGTTTGATTTTCTTTTGGGTTGGAGAAGGCCTAGAGAGGTGAGTTGTAGTTGTATCGACTGAGCTGTACAAAGGAGGCGCTGGCAAAATTTTCCAAAAATTCAAGGTGTTAGAATTTTTTTCAGAATTTTTGAAAATTTTAGTTATTCGAAATGAATTAATATTTTAACTGAAGTTAAATTGGTTTAGTGAAACCGAAATTAAAGAAGTAAACAAATAAATTTTAACCAGTCAATAGGGTTTGTTTTCTACCATAGCAATTTCGAGGATGAAATTATTTTAAGGGGGGAAGAATGTAATGTCCCGTATTTTTACTGGGTAATAACTAATTAATTTAATTATTCAAATAGTGATTTAGAAATTTAAATGGTTATTTAATTAAATAATATTGAATATTTAATTAATATTTATAATATAAAAATATATTATAATTCTGAAATAGTAAAAAATAACAGAATTCACAATATAGTGTGAATTGGATCATATATAAGGTATAATTCAGTTTAGAATTTGATTAGAATAGCGAATATATTATTTCATCGACGTTAGAACGTACAAATTATATTATAATTATAATCGAGCTTGAAATGGCGTGGCAGTTCGTAATTTTGCGATTTGAACTTTAAACGAATATATAGAATCCGTTTTAAGTCGGATTTCTGTGAAACTAGAAACGTTCGGAGCTAGTGAAGTATACTTTTCTAATGGAAGAGAAAAATCAGGATTTCTTCAGGTATATTTTGATTTATGATCAAATCAAATTTTCGAAAAGTCGCTATGGAATTCCTTTATAATTTATATCGATTTATTTATATTATAAATGGATTTTTATATAAATTGAATAGCGATATAATCTGAGATTTTTTTTAAATATCGATTTATAAATCCAAATATGTATATTTTGGGGCAGTATGATATTCTACGTTAATGTATACGATAATATTAATTTATTAATATTAAATTTAATTACTTTAAATATATTAATATTTAAATGGGTTTATTTAGATCTTTAAAAATAGCCACTTTTGCAAATGAGCTCCGTTTTCGACGAAACCAATTTTGTTGGATCCATAATGTCAAACTATTGTTGGATATCAATTTTCGTGATTTTTGGGATCAGTATGTGGCCGTGCGCGATTTTAACATGGTAAACAATCGATATTTTGACGTTAAAAATACGCTTGTGAGCAAACGGAGTTGGAATTCGACAAAACAAGTTTCGTTGGGCCCGTAATGTCAAACTCTAGCTGCATATCAATTTCCATGATTTTTGGATATTTTATGTGATCATGCAGATTTTTAGAAGGCAGATACATATAGAAATGGACTAAAATAAAATATAAAATATTAATAAAAAAAATAAAAAACCTATCCTATAAATACCTAACATCACCCAACCCTAATACACTTTCCTCCCTGGTCAAAACAGCGTCGCAACCTCCCGGAAAAATTCCAACAGTAAACCTCCTCTTTGAAAAAACAAAACAAATCAAATATAAATCGATAAATTCCAAACGATATATGTATGTGATCCTCTTTCAATACTCTTCGATCTGGTATAAGCATCATTGGGTTCGGTGTGATTTTTGTACGCTGGAAAACGTACAGTGCGCACGGGTTTTGGCTAGGGTTGGATTTCTTAGCAAATACAAACATCGATGCTCGTTTTAAGTAGTGTTTTTGAGTTCAGGAGGTTGAATAGCATGTCTTGTGAGTTTTTGAGGCGATTCGGTGAGTTTTGGTGTCGATCTCCACTGTGTACAACGAAGGGAAACGCTGATCAACGGAAATTTGGTGGTGAGCTCGAGTTGGTTGTGATGGTGTTGGGAAGAAGGAGATTTCGAAGAGAAGATTGATGGTGGAGACAGAGAGTGCAAAGTGGCGGCAATGTCCATGGAAATGGGAGGAGCATGCTGGTTTGGTGTTTGGGGAATAAGGGGTGCACGGGTGGGCTGTTGTATTGGGTAGTTGAGCTGAAATTTATAAGGGTAAAGCCCGTTTGTATTTAAATTCGTGTTTTAATTCAATTTAAATATACGTTAACTCCAAATTGGCATAACTTTGTCATATGGAAACGAAATTCAGCGAAACTGGTTGCATTGGGATCGTATGGACGAGGGCTACAAAATGGAACTGGTTTGGAGTGATTTGGAGCTCGTCTAAATTTATGGAAAAATAAAACATCCAAATCAAACCGACGATCGAATATCGTTATTTAACGATAATTGCCCAATGTGAGTAAAACTCACTAACTCTGATTAAATTATATTTTTATAAATATAATCTAGTACTAATAAATGATGATTAATTTTTGTGTGATGATTATTTGGTTGAATTGTTGTTTGATTGGTTGAAATTACAGTTAACGATATACACACATATCGTTAAACAAACATTTATTCTGTTCATCAGAATATGTTATATTGAACTGGAATTGGTATGAGTTATACTGTGTAACATCTGTGGATGCAGGGAAACAGGTCAGAGGGATCCAGCTGGATTCCTCAATATTTATTTTACAGTTTTTCATGTATTGTTATATATGACGTGATATATAGTCTGTTGTTGATTATATATGTTTGACTGATATTGATCATTGTTGTATGGCATGTTAAACACCATAAGAAGTACTGAAATGTAAAAAGAGAATTTTACAGTGTATATTAAAATAAAATATTTATTTAGAAAATAAATAGAATTGTAAAAGCAATATTTATTTAGAAAATAAATAGAATTATAAAAGGAATATTTATTTAGAAAATAAATCGAATTATAAAAGGAATATTTATTTAGAAAATAAATAGAATTATAAAAGGAATATTTATTTAGAAAATAAATAGAATTATAAAAGGAATATTTCAGAAATAAATAGACATTTTTAAAAGTAATATTTCAGAAATAAATATATTTGATAAAAAGTACATTTATAAAATGAATAGATTTTATAAAAGGAAACAATTGTAAATTGAATAGAATTTTATAAAAGGAATTATTTATAAAATTGAATAGAATTTTAAAAGGGAATTGACAAGATATAAAGAACTATATGTTATGAATTTAAAATAAATAGAAATCTGTTTTAACAGATAACTGGAGAAGATAAATTTATAAATATGTTTTATAAATTAAACGAAATATTTATCATTCGATAAATGAAATATATAAGTCCGAACCTATATACAGAAGCAGAAATCGGTTTTAACACCGATATTTTTAAATAGAATGTGAACTCAACATTTATAAAGTGAATTATAAATGAGATTTTAGCGTTAGAAAATAGAGGAGATTTCGTATGAGAAATTCTATAAATAGAAGTACAAATAGAATTTGCAAATGGAATATTATTTTAAATACGAAATCAAACGAAATGGAGTATATAAAAGGAAACATTTTTCACATTCGATGTGAATGATGTCATTAAGCAAATATTTTGCAAATAAACATATTTGTAAAGGTAATTGGATTTATAAATGGGTGCGTTTTTTAGAGGTCCCTATTAGGTTTCAAAATATAAAAAAAACCCGGTCATAAACTTATTGTAAATTTAGTCCCTATTTTTCGAAAATTCATAAAAAAAATATAAAAAAAATATAAAAAAATCACGATAATTCGTATTTAAATTAAACATGTACTCGCCCAAAAATTCAGATCATAATAAAATCAAAACATGCATCAAAATCAAAAAAATACAGAAAACAACGAAAAATGCAGTAATTTGCATCAAATCATGCACATATTTGGAATACTTGCATTCAACTGTGCAAGTATTTCTCTGTTATATTTTTACATGTAATACTTGCATACATGTGTGCAAGTATTTAAAATAGTTGCATACATGTATGCAAGTTTCTGCACATATTTTATTTTCACATGTAAATACTTGCATACATGTGTGCAAGTATTTCAAATAGTTGCACACATGTATGCAGGTTTCTGCATGCATTTTCAACTAAAACAGCTTCAGAAATACTTGCATACATGTATGCAACTATTGGCAAAAGTTGCATACATGTATGCAACTATTTGCAAGTTTTTAAATTCACAGTACATCCCTGTAATTAATGTTTTCTCTGTAAACCCGCCCCCTATTTTAGCTGCCGCCTGGAATCTTCCGCCTGCCACTTTCCATACCTCCGCCTCTTTCGTTTTCTGTCCAAATTTTCAAGCGCTATCACTTAAAAAAAAAAAAAAAATTCTAAAATCTATAAATATTCTCGGAAGTCCACAGAAATTAAAAAAAAAAAGTTGCATAAATGTATGCAACTTTTACGAATAGTTGCATACATTTATGCAACTATTCGAATACACATGCATATACTTATGCACGCCTGTTTGAAAAATTGCATACATGTATGCAGTTTTTCTATATAACTGCATACATGTGTGCATATATGTCAAAATACATGCAAACGTGAATAAGTTGCACGTAGGTATGCAGTTTTTAAACAAATGCATCAGCAGATGCATGTTTCAACAATATGTGCATACATGTATGCATTTATACTGCAGTTTTGACGTAGATTTCAAATAAATGCATACATGTATGCAACTAATCGATTTATATGCATGTTTTGATGCAATTTACTGCATTTCGTTGATTTTCTGTATTTCATGATTTCGACGTTGTTTTTGATGTTTTTTTGATCTGATTTTTTTCACGATTATTTGATTTAATTAATTATGAATTTACATGATTTTTTTATATTTTTTTGTATGTTTTTATATGTTTTAAAAATAGGGACTAAATTTACAATAAGTTTATCACCGGATGTGAGCCTAATTAAGTTTCGTTTTAGGGATGTGTGCCTAATATTCACTTTAGGGTATAAATAGGAATTCAAATAGAAATGAAATTCCGAATGATGAAATCCATTTCGATGTTCGAAATGTAAAAAAAAGATTAAATAAAATCCGCAAAGGTGTGTAATTAGCATTCGACTAGAAACTAATAGTTATAATCGAATATAAGTTATTCGAAGTGAATTAATCGAATCTAAGTTATTCGAAATGAATTAATCGAATCTAAGTTATTCGAAGTGAGTTAATCGAATGTAAGTCATTCGAAAGAGAATTTATTGAATATAGTTATTCGAAAGATAGTTATAATCGAATATAAGTTATTCGAAGTGAATTAATCAAATCTAAGTTATTCGAAGTGAGTTTATCGAATGTAAGTCATTCGAAAGAGAATTTATTGAATATAGTTATTCGAAGGATAGTTAATCGAATATGAGTTATTCGAGAAGATTTAATCGAATAGAGATTACTCAAAAGACAGTTACGTGTCGAATTCAATTATATCGAATTTGGGAAAGTAATATTTACTTTCCATTTTTTTTAAATCAAGAGTATATATAAAAAAAATAGTGTTTTTCTAATCATTCGAATTAAGAATTAAAAGTTATATTTTAAGTTAGATATTTTAGAAGTACAAATTATAATGTTATCGTTATAATAAATGTTTTTCAGAAAAGAAATGGAATTGTAAACTGAATCCGAAAATTTGCTTAAGCAATGAGTATACGAATTAGAGTATTGAGCTTTAACTGTTGCAAGGTTAAGAACACTGTTCAATTAAGGTATGAGAGGTAATTATACCCCAACTTAATTGGCTTCGTGATTAACTAAGGAATAATTGAAGTTCGGTGAAGAAGACTATTAAAGATACAGTGAAGTGATAAATGATTAATGGTTTGAGTGGGATCGTGATTGGCTTCGTGATCCATAAGATTGTTGGTACGGAAAGACCGGGATCAAATTTATATTCGAAAACCATTCCGAACCAGCAAATACGTGAAGATAGAAGATGGAGCAATTTAAGACCATGGATCTTCATAAGCGGAAGGGTTACTTATCGAATTTCTCTAGCTTGCAACCAGAGTTATTTAATTTGTGATTCTGTCATGGTTGGAATCTATGGATTGCAAGGACTGCTCGCTACTGATCCTTGGGGTGATATCTATATAGGATGTGGTAGGAGGGTGCCTTCGGTTCATCCTGTTCCTGGATGACTTATATGGACGAATGTCTGACAGAGTATTTCTTAAAAATCACTTACATTTATTTTTACAAACGTACTTCTGTCAGCTGTAGAGTATTTTTTTTGGTTGTCAATTAGTGATTTGGCGGATTTGACGATGTGACATTCAAAGTGGAAGGAGATGTTCTGTTCTGAAGGATAAGCTTAACCTCTAGCCTCATCAATCGGGAAATGGCATAAAATCGGGTAGGTCGCATGGCTATGTGGGTCACACCCATCAAAAGGGTATATAATTACCTGATCTGGTGAAATCAAATGCCTTCGGTTGTCCCTTTATTTTTATATGTATGCTATCGGTTCGTTTGGCTGGCCCCCACCCGTGGTAATGATATATTCGATACTCTCAAGCGAAGTAAGGGGCCGATCATGTTTAGCCTGGGTTGAAAGATGTTCTTGTTGAACCCCAATGTATTCATCTCCAGAGGTACATTGTCGGGAATGTGGTCCTATGCCTTGCCAGGAAATCCATTCTCCAATAAGAGCCCGCGGTTTTGGTTGTATACTATATATGTAGAGCGTGATATGCAAGCGTTCTGCTAGATTGATATTTATTTGTATTTAGACATTATTATAATATCAGAGAAGATATTGATTTCAAAACGTTTTGGGTTATCGTAAGGTAAAAACCGTCTGTATTTATGTGTGGATTTGGTCTTACGATTATCCTTTTCTTTCAAAAAAAAGATTTTGACTTTAAAATCAACTTGTGTGATACCAATAAACTTAGTGTGTTTTTCTCACTCTGGTTCACCAGACTGACCCGTCATTTGTAATGCTCGGGTTAGACCGGGTCGTACAGATTCAGGTTAACGGATACTATGAAGAGACGAGCTGGAGGAGTCCAGACGTATGATATCATTATTCCGCTGTGTGTTGTATATGAGTACAGATTATTATAACTGTCCATATATGTTGATGTACTCTGATGATTGTAAGTTGTTATTTAAAGCTCTCTATAAAGATTTATTTCTATATTATATTTTGTTCCGCTGCGATGTGAGACTCTGATCATGATGTGTTTTCTTCTTCTTGTTTCTTCTATTCTAATATTTCTTTCTTATCTCACCCTCTAATTTCTTTCTATTAACGTTCTGGTGTTTTCGATGCTTGAACAGTTGACATGGTGCTTTTGTGTCGATTTTCTGGGTCGAATCCGCGTGGTCATTACAGTGGTATCAGAGCTATTTGTTTAGTAATAACCTTGGCTCTGTGGTATAACTCGATAGAGATTGGGTTAGTAATACCCTAGATTGATTTGAGTATATATATAAGAGAGTGTATTTGTTGATTTATTATATACAAATGTTTTGTATTGTGTTATTTGATCGGTTCAAGTGTTGAGAAGTATTGAACTGTCAATGGATACAGTATTGTTTTGTAAAGAGGGTAAATGAAATAATTTTACCAAAATTATATTTTTATATAGAAAAGAAATAATTTTCTCAAATTATTGAGATATTGTGTGTTGATTGATTTGAATGGAATTCAAATTGAATTAAAATTTTGAATTGGAACTTAATCTGGTTAAGTGAAATTAAATTAACAAGGGTATTGAAATTAAGTTAAATAAATATGGATTTGGAATTCAGAATTTTAATGAATAATAATTAAATAGAAATCAATCGAATATTAACCGATTGATGTTCAAATATGTTAAACTAAATTAAATATTAATATTGAATGTAAATTCAATTGATTTGGTTGTGTATTGGTTGTTGATTGAAAATTGTTTGTTGTTGGATGGTAGATTGTTTGAATAGAAATAATCGACAATTTAATGGAGTTGAATGAATTATAAACTAAAGAATAAAATTCCAGAATTATAAACTGGGATGAAACTGCATATAAACTGAAATTAATTATTTAAACCTCTAGTTGCAAATGAATTGATATTTCATGTTGATTTTGGAGATTGGTGTGGTTATACTTGTCGATTAATGAAATGTTATTTAAATTTCATATAATTGTCACTTACATGATAATTTGAGTTAAGTACAGGTGCCAGGAGACTAGAGAATTGATTTTGGTTGCGTAGATTGCACGTAAATTGAGCAAATATGCTTAATAGCGCTCGTAAGATACGCCTACATGAAAATATAAATTTTTTTTTTGAATTTTGTTTTCCGACCATGTGGGTCGATGTATATATATTATTTGTTCCTGCGATATCACATATGTCACTCCGTACAAGGGAGACTCTGATGAATTTTTCTGGAAATTTAAGGTGTTAGAAAATTTTCAATATTTTTGAAAACTTTATTTTACCATAATAAATTGATTTTTGATTTAAAATAGTAACTGAATTTTAAAATGGATGGGATTTGTAACATTTTTCTTACCTTAGTAATTTCGAGGATGAAATTCTATTAAGGGGGGAAGATTGTAATGTCCCGTATTTTCGGTGGTCTAATATTTAATTTAATTTATTATTTTAAATATTATATTTGGAATATTAATGGATTTTAATATTGAATTCATTTATTTAAAACGATGTTTGAACGTTAAATTTATATTTAATACAAATCGAGCTCGAAATAGCGCTGTAGTTCGTAATATTGAATTTTGAACTTTAATTGAATGTACAGCATCCGATATATATCGGATTTCCGTGAAACAAGAAAGTTGGAATCTTGTTGATTATAATTTCCGTATGGAAGAGAAAAATCTAGATTTCGTGTTATAGATTGTTAGTTACGTCCAAATCAAAATTTAAAATAGTCGCTATGAAAACCGTTATTAAAACATAACGTTTATTTATTAAATAATAGCGTTTTAATATAATTTGGACATCGTTCAACTTGAAATTGATGATATCGAGTTGTATAATTTATATTTGAGGCTATATGATATTTCCAGTTGGCTATTTATAATAACAATAATTTATTATTATTTTATTTGATTATTCTGGAATTTAAATAATGTTTTATTAATTTTATAGTGGCCTTTAAAATGGTAATTTTGCAAACAGAGTCCGTTTTCGATGAAATCGGTTTCATTGGAACCGTAACGTTAAATTATTGTACGGTATCAAATTGCGTGGTAAACCGATGTCGTATGTGACAACGACCGTCGTAAACGCCCAATCATTTTCTTTAGCCCGTAATTAAATTTATTTAATTTAATAAAGGGATACTTGTGTATAACTTGAGCAAACGATTGAATTAAGTCATGAAACCAGTTCCGTTGAGCTCGTATCGACGTTTAGAGGCAGGATAGGTATATAGTTTGTTATTTTTGGAGACTGATTAATTTGGTGTCCAAAATTGCATTGTGGTGCATATAAAAATAGCGTACCGGGAAACATTCTTGGAATGCGACGAACTATGTGCCGTTGGAATCGTATCAGTTAATTATTGTACGATTTCAATTTTCATGTCAATCGGACTTACCGTTTGACCGTGGCAGTGTCAAACGCCCTTGTTTTTATTTAATCGGTTATATTATTTGACAAAGGTGTCTTTAAAGGAATAAACGGCTGGCCAAACTAACTCCGATTTTAACGAAACAAGTTTCATTGGATCCGTAAGGAAGAGGTCTAGTAAAATGTCAAGGTCTCATATTTTTGGGATTTTTTCTGTAATTATAGGAATTTTAAACGCTTGATTTTTCATCGATATTTATAAAGGACTTTTCGAAAACGACCTCGGAATTTGACGAAACATGTCCCATTGGGTCCGAAATATTTTTTTTATGCTAGGATTAGGTGTTTTATCTCGAATTTGAAATCATATAAAGTGTTTTTTCTTGAAAAGCTTGGCGCAAGTTTTGGATCAATAAAATAATATTAAAATGTTCCATTCTCTTCTATATAAGGAGACGTAACCTAAATGCTAAATGCAGTCAAAGATGTCTTCATGGTCAACTAGAGATATGGGCCGCCTCCTTTATTATTAATAAACATTAATGTTCGATGCTATCAACCACCTTCTCTTGAAATCCGCTCAACTAAATTAACAACCTCCAACTACAAAACTCTAAAGCTAAGCGAGATCTAAATTTTGACCGGTTGTGATCATTTTCTGATCATCGGAGTAGTCGGAAATGGCACCGAAACACATGGACGTCGTGAGCTTTTGGAGGCTGATGTTGATGTCGAGTTGACCAAGCATAGGGGCGAAGCTCGTGGGGATGTAGGCGGTTGGATTGGTGATTTTTTATGATGCGCCGGCGGTCTGGAGCAGGAGCCGCGGTGAGGAGTTTCGGACGAACTGTGCACGGTTTGGAAAGGGGAGCACGGTATACTGGAAGGTTTCAACGAAGGAATTGGAACCAGTTAAAAGCAAAGTGGAACATAACAATAAGGATTGGCCGTATCCCTTTCTAACAACGTAAATATTAATTTGATTTAACCGTAGTTTAGGTTTACTAAGTATAATTAACCTACTTAATTTTTTTTAAATGATTAGCTAAAATGTTATTGTTACGTTCCAGGCAGCAAATTGGGAGGTAATAACGGAAGCATGAAGGAGAGTGGATAGGAACAAAACAGTATAACGATCTGTTATACTTAATTAAATAATTTTATAAATTTAGGGACTTAGTGTTTAGTTTAAACTAGTGTGTTACTTGATAACAGAAGAAAAAAGTATGGAATTGGGCACCTTAGCGTTGAACGTGAGCAATCCAACATGGGTTTTGTATGAAGACCATGGGAAGGAAACAAATTGCTCCTATTCATTTTGGTTGGAGAAAATCGAACGTAGCAGCATGGTGAAAGGAATGTAATTGGATCAGAAGCCTTTGTTTTGACTAAGGGTACATGAGCGAAATCCAAAAGGGGAATTGGCATGGAAGTCAGGCTGCAGCTGATTTATCAACATACTTAAGGTTTAAAAAAATATTTTATATTTTAAAGTTAGTTAATTAGTTTGTTAACTTAAATTAAAAACTTATATACCAAATGGAAATTTGTTACAGGGTGTTGAACGGTTGTTTGAACTTTAGAGAACACGACGAAGCAGAAAATAAAAGCATCATCCAATGCTTAATTAACTAAAACGTAAATAGTTAATATTATATTTAATTAACAATCAATGATTATAAAATTAAATCATATATTTTATCCTGTTGCAACTTGTTATTGAATGAACAGAATGAAATTAAACAAATTACGCTGGAATTCTGACAACGAGATCTGCATTTTGGAACTGTGTTGGACGGAGTAGGAAGAGGCCAGGATTTTCGGTTAAATTAAATGCTTGTTTAATTTAACTGAAATAAACTGTTTAAAACTGCGAATCAAATCAAGGTGAGTTAACTCACTCAGTTTTCCCACTTATATTTTATATAAGTTGGGTTTTTATTTTATGTGTTATGGTTTCTAATGGTTGACTGTTTGTTGTTTGTTACATATTTATATTCATAGATTGAATGAACCGATAAAATTAAACGTTGTTTAATTTCGGTGAAACACCAAATCGTTATTCTAACGATTGGTCCCAATTAAGGTAACTTACCTTATTGGTCACGTTTATAAAATAAACGTGTTTAATTGTTTGAACTATTTGTTAATTGGGTGATGTTAAATAGTCGTTATTCGCTGTTATTGAAATTATCAGTTAAATTGAGTTGAATAATATTATTGGAGATAATCTATGTGAATACAGGGAAGAACAGGTTGGAGGGATCCAACTGGATTCCTCAAATATATTTAATGTTGTTTATTTTCATATTATCATCATATGAACTGTTTAAACCAATTTGGCTGAGTGATTGATTTGATTGTTGACTTGAAATTCAACAATTGTTTTATTTAAACCAATGGGTAATGTTGGTTGAGTAATTGGCAGTATATGGCCTATAAATCAATCGGTTTTCCAAATATGGATTTACCGTCAAGTGAATCGACGGGAATGAAGTTATAAAATTTATTTTATAACTGAAAATATATTTTTAAATCTATTATTTTGAATAAAAGTTCATAAAAAGAAAATAATTATTTATTATTTAAATTTATAAGTAATTACTAAATGATATCATAAAGTAAAATCCGATATTAATCAGATTTATAAGCAAATCGATAGAACTTAACCCAATGGTTAAGAATTGGATAATTGTTTTTTAAACAATTAAATGGAATTATTTAAATTAATTATATTATTAATTAATTTAAAGTGAAAACTAATTTTGATCGATTAACAGATTAATCGTGTATTGAGTTGACTAAGTCAACCATTTTAATTAGGATTGATTATTAAATTTATTTATTTTGAATTAATTTAATAAAAAAGTTTAATGAATATTTGTTAAATTTTAATAAGAATTTAAAAAGGAATTTACTATGTATTTTAGTTAATCAAGAAGTTAACAATTGCAGTTAATTATTGAAGTAAATTATTATTTTATTTAATAACAATTTAGAACATTACTTTTTAATTGAAGTAAATTTTTACTATTTATTTTGACCCTGTATCTAATTGCTTACCCAATTAGATATAGGTATGCAGGCAGTCACAAGTGGTAGTGATGCGGCTGCTATATTAATAAAAATATTTTTTGTTTATTATTTGATATTTCATCTTGTAATGATGCATTTTTCATGTTTAAAATTTTAAGTCATAGTGACATATTTATTGAGATTGCAGGAATGAATGTCGATGACCATCTTATCAGAGTTGCACAATGATTGATGTATGGTAATTCATATTTAAGCACACCCTCTGGATTTAACGAATACTTTGATAAGTGACATTTATTAAAATTCCATCCAGTGTATTTAGTGATGTTGTTCATTTATAAAATATGATGGTAGCTGTCATTGTTTGTTTTTGAATGGATGGGGTTTTCAATAAATTTTGACTGATCGGAATTTCCAAGGAGTCACAATAAGTTTCGTGTGAATATTTTAATAATAAATCCATTAGCTTGTTAAACACACTACAATAAATATTCCATTAGAAGCTAATACTCTGTATTAAGGCAGCTACCCCTATTCCTTCCTCTGCAAACCAAAAACCGAATTCCACTTTTAATTCAAACCTTTAAAAATCAACAGAAAATTGAATACTCAACTATATTCGATTCTGGATTCATTGGCCTTCTCTTTGTAAGAGCTACAAGACTGCACCTTTCAATTTGGGCGTGATGCAGACTAGGGTGATCGTTGTCTTTAGCAACCAATGTTGGGTTTGAGATTTTAGCGATTTCTTTCATTGTTTCAACGGTAAATCTTAAATTCTTGTTTACGATGAAGAGTAGCACTTGCATTTCACGGCGGAATTTGATGGGTTTCCAAGACTAAGGCCGTTGCGATTTTCACTGTAGTTGGGGAGGAGGCAACAAATCGCAATTGAACGGGATGTTCAGAATTAACGTCATGGTATTGGAAGGATAAAGATTTCGAACGTATTTAGCTTTGGCATGGGTTCAGGCGGTTGTGCCATTGTTTGAGGAATGGGGAGGAAGAGGCAGGTTGACGGTGAAGCTATTGGCGTGCGATTTCTGATTTGGAGAAGAAATAACAAGAGATTAAGGAGGAACGACCACTGAAACCTACTGTATTGGTCTGCGCTTGTGAATTAGAGAGGAGTTTGAAGGAGATAAATGTATATTAATTTTGAATTTACCATATCTAAGATAACTGATTTAATTGGTTTAAGTTAATAATAGTTTAAACCAATAAATAAGAATTTAATAATCTTAGATGCAAGATAAATTCGTTCGAGGTGACTCAAGTGGATTCGTAGCTGCCGGATTTAATGGAAAAAAAATGCAAATAAAAATCAAGGTGAGTAAACTCACTCTCGGGATTCGTTTATAATTTTATTATAAACAAATTTTATTTTAAAAAAAATTTATATGTTGTTTGTTGTCTGTTTGGATGCATGGAATAATCGTTGATGAATTGTGGCTATTATATATATATATTAGTTGTATGAGGCTTGGTGGTTGTCGCTATTATATATATGTTATATTTAGGCTTGGATATTGATATTTATGGAAGTATCATTAGCGGATGGCCCTATGCGCCCCACCATATATATAGTGGATGACCTTTTATACCACGATATCCTGTCTTGAAGCAAGATGGGTATTATCTATGTTGTCTAACATTTGTGGATGCAAAGTAAACAGGTTGAAGGGATCCAACTGGATTCCTCAAAATTTATTGTTGTTTGTTTTCATATATATTATTATATATGATGTTTTAGATAACATGTGGTTGATGATTATGTGATTTGAATGTTTGAATATCACTAGCCCTAAATATTAATATTTAAAATACAGTAAAAATATATTCAAATGAAAGGAAAAATAATTTGGGTTTTAAAAAAAAGGAAAAAATATTTTTCTAAAATAGAAATTTAATTTCGAATGGGCTAGGAAAAATAGACTTGTTTTGAGTAATAAAAATAAGTAGTTGAATTTATAAACGATGTTTATAAATGAGGTGAAATAAAATATCATTGGATAATTTGGGAATCTTTTTTAAAAAAGGGAAATGATGAAATTTATTCCGATGTTCGGAATGTATATTAAATTGAAATAGATCGATACGGATTTACGATTAGAATTTGACTGTGTCAAATTTATATAAAGTTTCCAGAAAGTATATTGGAATTATGTAGAAACTAAAAAATTAAAATTTAATATGAAAATAGATTATATATATAAGTTATAATAATAAAATAAAATGGGTCGAGTTTCAAATGGATTATTAAAATGGAAGCTCGTTTTAATATATATAAAATAAGGAAGTTAAATTATAAACAACGTTTATATTGTGATGAAGTAATTTCATTATATAATTTGGAAATAGATTTTCCAAATGTAAGAAATGGCGTTTAAAGATCGTATTTCAAATAAAATAGAAGATGAGATTTTTATGATACTATAGATTAAAAAATCGGTTTTTGAATTACAAACTTTTATCTATCTCAAGATAAGAACGTTGTCGATCAAGGTCTGAGAGGTAAATAAAGTGACCCAACTTGAACAATTTCTCGATTATCAAGGGATGATACTAAATCGTAATGGTAAATGATGTTGAATTAATTGGAATTCGATTACATCGAATTTAATGAAATAATTTATTTCCAATGAAATTAGAGTTTAATATAGAAGATTGAGTTATTTATAACTAAGTTATGAACTTTGAATGAAATAATCGACGGTTTTAAATAGTCGAATTTTTTAAGTTAGATTTGAAAGCCGAGCTTAAACAATATTAAAATATCAAAGAATGGAGTTGAAATTTATTTAATAAACAAAGTTTAACATTTATACTTAAATTTAATTAAAAATGAGCTTGTCGCGTTGCGGTAGTTCGTAATTTGACGCTTCGAACTTCAAATGAGTTTATAGAGCTCAATTTAAGTCGGAATTCTTTAAAACAAGAATCGTCAGAATCGATTGAACAATATTTTTCTAATGGAAGAGGAAAATCTGGATTTCGTCTTATAAATTTTGAGTTATGTCAAAATCAAATTTCCAGAAAAACAACGCTATAATCGTTTATAAACAATAACGGTTTAATAAATAAAATCGAAAGATTTTAAGTTAATAAAATTTGGATTTTCAATATAAAAATCCAGACTTGAGTTATAAAATAAATATGAACCAAAGTGGAGTAAATGAAATGATTTTTTTTAAAAAAAATCATATTTTCAATTATTGAATAGGATTAATTAAGTAGAAGAATCATTAGTTAATCGAGTTTGGATCAAGTTTGACTTTGGATAAGTGAATGAGATTTGTGAATTCATATTCGAAATCGAGTATGAAGCTTGAATTAAAAATGGAACTCGATTAGTTATAAGCAAATTAAAAATATATATGAACGTAATATGTTCAAATAAAAAAGCGAAATAGCCCAAGGAGCTAATTAAGGGTTAAATTAGAAAATTAAATTAAAACGATTAAATTGAGTTGGAATAAATTGGAAATAGGTGAATATGTGTTAAGCAGGTATATGATGAAGCTAATGGAAAATATAAATTAAGTGTTTGACAAAATGGTATGTATTGAATTAAATATAAAGTTTTATGAGCCTATTTGGCAAGCCACTTGGCTTTTTGATTTTCTTTTTGAATGTAAAGGGCCTAGAGAGGCGATTTGTAGTTGAACCGATTGAACCGTACAAAGGAGACGCTGGCGAAATTTTCCAAAATTTAAGAAGATAGAATTTTTTAAAGAAATTTGATAATTAGAAATCAACGTACCGATTATATACGGAATTTGATAAAAGGCTAAACTTATAATGAAAATTATCGTAAGACGCTAAAGCGATTTGAAAATATATCTCGATAAAGATATTTGAGTTGTATATTGGGAAGAATTTAATTAATTAAATATTGATAAAAAGGCTCCGTGAATGCAAACCAGTAATATTTTCTTTTGGAAATAAGATCTTTGGATGAATGTTTGTTTCTTCGATAGTTAAATAACCGACTATCGAAGTATTGGCAATTTATTACCATCGCTGTCAATACGGAGAGACTGGTTGAGTTTATTACTTGAAAACCACTCCAATATTGGCAAAAGCGTTTCGAATCAGATTATGTTGAAGATAATAAAAGACGAAGTAAAATGCAAAGGCTGTTCTGTTTATCCTAGATGGAAATTGCCCAAGATGGATTGATGGAATAGTGCCTTCGGTTTGTCCGGTCGCAGGACAACTTGTATGGACGAATGTATGACATAGTATTTCGAGATGATCATGTACATTGATTTCTTCAAACGTACCAAGTTTGGTGGCGGAGAAGGAAACTTCTCTTAGCTTAACACCTAGTGTATTTTTTAGGAAGTCAATTAGTGATTTGATGGATCTGACGATATGACATTCAAAGTGAATGAAATGACCAAAAAAGTAATCGTAGCCTCAAGCCTCATCAACTGGAAATTGAAAAAAATCGGACAGGCAGCATGGCTAAGTGGGTCATACCCGTATTATTACTTGATCTAGAGAAAATTTATTTGCTTCTTATTCTTTTCGCTGCTGTATGCTTTCGGTATCGGTTGTGATCACAACCATTAGTGACATACATTCGGTACACTCCAGATTGAGTGAGTGGCTGGTCATGTGTGGTCGGGTTGCAAGATGTTCATGTTGAACCCAGTGTATTCCTCTCTAGAGATACACTATGGGAAGGTGGTCACATAACTTGTCATAGTTGGAAATCTATTCTCCAATAAGTGCCCTGTGGTTTTTGATTTTATATTATATATGGAGTGTGAGATGCAAGGGTTCCGCTATATTATTATTTATTTGATTTAGACACTATTATAATATTAGATAATTTTGATATAAAGAAAAATTTGGGTTATCGTAAGGTAGAAACCATCCACATTTATTTGCAGGTCGATCTTATGATTATCTTTTCTTTCGAAAGGATTTTTTTCGAAAGTTAAATCAAATGGTTGGAGTTTACTCACACTAGTCCATGGCTGACCCAGATTTTTTTTTGTTTTACCCTAAACTCTTGGATGCCTCTGACTACCTCATCACTGTTGAGAACTAGGTACATTTTTCACCCCACACTAGATCCTGAAGATCTCTTACTTCGTTACATTTTTGAAAACAATTGGCATTTTTTCATGGACCCCCTTCATATTTCTTCTCTAAGTCCTATTTCAGACCAACACTTTGACTCCATGCTGATTGAAGATAACCGAGCAGACCCTTCCCCCCGCTCCCCCTGTTCGAACTTCCCCCTTTCCTAAACCCAGTATTGTACTTGATGCTTTTATCGAGGTGGTGGACCTGTGTAGCAGGGACCTATGTCCATCGCAGGAACCCAGATGGGACCCACTAGATGACCTAGACCTTTCCCAACCTGCCCTCCTACCCTCTTTCCCCTATATCCCTTCCTGTCCCCTCCTCCCTAATGAACCCACCCTCTCTCCAGCCTCCTTCCTTCACTCCCTTCCCGCCTCCAACCCCAACCCTTCCCCCTTGTACCCACCCTATCCTCGTCAGCGGTTAGGAGAAGTGCTAGACTATTCTCAGCTCAGACTGGCAACTTACCTTCTTCGTTTGGTAGCTTTTTCCAACCTATTGTTTTTTCATCTAATAATTATGCTCTTTACAAATAAGTTGCACATTGCATAGGAGTAGATATTCTACCTGAACATTATTCCTCCATGCAAACCTTGGAAAAGAAGCGTCTGTCCTTTTCCCAGTGAAAATTTTGTCTTGAAATATTCGAAGGGTTGGGGGACCCCAGTAAACGGTGTGCAAAAAACTGCATTTTATGCCCTTTGCATTTAGATATCATCATTTTGCAGGAAACTAAGCTAACTGAACCCACCAATATTATAATTCACCAAACCCTTGGCCCCACTCTTTTGGGTTGGACTTCTGTTAATGCCCGAGGCGCCTATGGCAGTTTTCTTACCACTTGGAATGAATCTTTCTGATCCCTCCACCAAATCAACAAACACCCATCCTTCCTCTACGTCTACCTTCTCTATAAACTTTTGGGACTTATCTAACTCTTCTACACCCTTTATGGCCCTTTCCCCAGCTTTGATAAATGTGATCTACGGCGGTACTGCATGGACCTTGCCTCTTGTCACGTCGGAACTTAGGTGCTGGGAAGTGATTTCAACATCACGTGGAACTTCTGATAGGAAATCTGGGTAGAACTCCTTAGACATGGATACCTTCAAAGAATTCATCAATCCTTGTGCTCTCCTTGATCCGCCTATTGATAATTGATCGCCGCTCATCTCCTACCTTTGCAAAATTACATCGATTCCTTTTCAATATTGTATTGGATGACTCACACCCACTTTCTTTGATCCACGGTCTAGCCTTTATCCTTTCTAACCACTGCCTCATTCTTCTTGACTCCAGCTCCCATTTTCAATCCATGCTAACTTTCTGATTTGAGCGCTTATGGATTTTGGAACCAAGTTTCGAAGATTTCATCCATTCGCCTATTCTGCCTAGGCTGCCACTTACTCTACAACTGCCACCCTGGTGTCTAAGCTACGCTCACTGCACAAGCTTATCTATACTTAGGCTAGAAATGGAGTTCTCTAAGATCCTAAATCACTACCCTCTAGAATGACATCCTGGATCTCAACATCGAGGAGAAGATAGCCCCACGAAATGTTTCCAACATCGCTAGACTTCAAAACTTAGAGTTGGAGCTCTCTCGCCTTATTTTGCAAGAAGAGATTGGTTAGAAGCAATGTTCCAATGCCCGAAGGCTTGCAAATGGAGATAAAAACACGACGTTCTTCCATTTATTAGCTAATGATACACATCGCATGAAATTCACCTTTGAAATTTAACGCAATAACACCTCAATCCATGACCCTTCAACTATCTCTAGCTTGTTCACCACCCATTTCAGAAACTTACTTAGTTAATCCTCTCCCTTCCACCATTTGACTGAGACCTCCTATATCCCAATCATCCATCCCGCTTGACTCCCCCTTCTTTGAAACTAAAATTTTCTCTGCTCTTAACGATATGGATGAAAACATATCTTTAGGCCTAAACGGATTTTGACCATCATTCTTTAAACACATCTGGAACCCCCTCAAGCCTGACATCCTTGTCTTGTTTCAGCAGCTCTACTCTAACCCATCCTATATCTTCAGATTGAACTATACTAGAATCCTCCTCCTCCCCATATATGTAGGTGTGAATGAACTTTCTAACTTCCAACCTATCGACCTATTAAAATGCACCTTTAAGCCTATAACGAAATTCCTAGCTAACCGCCTTCAAACACACATTGTTAATCTCGTTAGTGAAGAATGATCTTCCTTTATTCTAGGATACAACATTCTCGACTGTCTGGTTGCTACCCAAGAGGTCGTCACATTCTTCCACCAAACTTCTACTCTGGGTAGTCCCCTCAAAATTGACTTCTCCAAAGCCTTTAACACAGTCAATTGGAACTTCATATTAGATATCTTGGCACACATAGGCTTCCCATCATGCTGATGTGGTTGGATTGCTTGCATCCTCCACTCAAGCTTCTCCTTCTTCTCCACTAATGGAAAAGACAGAGGACTCATCAAATCCAACAGGGGACTTCGTTAATGTGACGACCCGAATTTTAATTAGTACCCTTTGAGCCGACCAAATACAACCACAGTCCAACTCAAAGAACATAAAAATTCAGATGTCAGAGAAAGAAATTAGAGGATGAGAAAAGATAAGATAGAAAAGTTAGAATAAAAGAAAAAGAACATACACAAAATCAGAGTAAACACAAATCTCACAACGAAATGGATAAAATATAATAGAAATATAATCTATTTTGAAATACAACTTGATTTGAACTTACATACATTATCAAAGTAACTCATATTTACAATTCAACAAAAATTAAAATTTAAATACATATCGTTGAAGCTTCCTGCTCCAAGCTCCTCTAGAAAATCTATAAAATCCTGAACTACTTGGCTGCTCGTACAAATTTGAGCCCCCAAGAGTTTAGGGAAAACATAGAAAAATAAACTCTGGGTCAGTTATGGGAGTGGTGTGAGTAAATGATTTTAAAACGTCTTGATAATTAAAATATATCTCATAAGACCACGCCGTATAACATGGAACGGGTTTTCCCTTATGAGACTCCATAATACTTGATTTAACTTTCAAAAACGTTTCGAAAGAAAAGATAATCATAAGACCGATCCACTCATAAACACAGATGGTTTTTACCTTATGATAACTAAAAAATATTTTTATATCAAAACTCTTCTGATATTATATTAGTGTCTATCAATCCACAAATAAATAATCATCTAGTAGAACGCTTGCATCTCATGCTCTACATATATAGTATACAAATCAAAACCATGAGCGCTTATTGGATAATGGATTTCCAACTATAACAAGGTATGGAACCACCTTCCAATAGTGTATCTCTAGAGGAGGAATACACTGGGTTCAACAAGAACATCTTGCAACCCAACCATACATGACCGACCCCTCATTTCTCTTGAGTGTATCGAATATATTGTCACCTTACGGTTTCTAGCAACATAACCGTTCCTGGGAGATACAGAAGTGAAAGAAGTAACAAAATGAATATTCTCTAGATGGTGACAATACACCCTAATGGGAGCGACCCACTTAGCCATGCTGCTTGCCCATTTTTTTCATTTCACGGTTGTGAGGCTTGACGTCAAAACTTACCTTTAGATATATCACATCTTCATTCACTTTGAATGCCACGTCGTCAAACCCGTCAAATCACAAACTGATTTCCCCAAAACCACGGGTGAAAAAACTAAGAGAAACGAATTCCTCCGCTACCAAATATAGTTTTGAGGAGATCAACTTATGCGATCTGTTAGGCATACTCTGTCGGACATTCATCCATACAAGTTGTCCTGGGACTGGACAAACCGAAGGCACTATTCTGTAAATCCATCTAAGGTAATTTCTACGTAGGAGCGACAGAACAACCCTTGCACAAACTCCATCTTCAGTGGCGCCGAGGTCAAAACAAAGTGGTATTTGGATTTCAAAAAACAATCCCGGTCTCGTTGAATTGATGAACATGAAAATCTTTTAGGGCCAAGTGATACTTAAAGTAATCAAGTTATCATATTCAAACAAATTTCAATATTTATAATTTCAGGACTTATCTACACGATTCCCGATTTCAACAGTAGTTTGATATTATCTAAATAAGACATGTAAATGATTAAATTTAAGCTGAACAAGTCTATTGGGTCATACCACAACATTAAAATACATTTAATCAACAAAACACAATAGATCTTGTTTATCACAATCCAACAATTCAAATACAACTAAACGTCATTCTTAAATTGGTTAATCTTGGAAATTTATTATTTCCAAATCATATACATCTCAGGTTTAATTCAGTTTAAGAATCCATTTATTTTACTTGATTATAATGATATTGTTATAATCTATACTTCAATATATACGACTTAAAATATAACTATTATTTTATTTCTTTAGATGAGTAAATAATTCAATGTTAAATTCAATATTATTTAATATGGAAAGTAAAAGATAATTTTCCTAAAATTGACTTCGTCGATTACCAAATCAACATCTCTTTATGATTTATCTCCTTCCCATTTATTTTTCTAAATTTCAGAATAATCCATTGATATCAGTCAACCAATTTTCTCTTACCAATATCTTCCACAACCATTCTTATCTGCAGAACATTTGCTCCTCACATTTATTCACTTTTGGATTGTGAATATCCGTTCCTTCTAGACCCATTTAACTCATCAACTTGATTTCATTAATAAATATTAGTACATGATCCAATTATATGAATTCATACTCACAAGAATTCCAATATTTGGTTTAATCACCGTTAATACAACTTTTAAATCATTTTTGATTTAAAATATATTTATGGGCGTAAGTCGATTATAATTTAGTATAATATTTCAATGTTTGTTTCCAAAACAATTATGTTCTTTAAAATACAATTATATAGACGATCAACCATCATTCATTTAATCTTTAACATATCGGCGATTGCAGTCCAACACATCCGACTGGAACTAATTATCAATATTTTAGATCTAGGTGAATCCGTATTTTATTTATTTGAATTAATTCAAAGGAATATAAAAATTTAACCCTATTTGTTTGTTTAAAAGCTCAGTTAAATCTAACAAAGTACAACTTTGTTTACAATGATTGTGACGACCGCCCATAACCCCCGCACTATACAAGAGGAGTAATGCGTTGAAGGGTGTGCAAGGCAGTCATGGACGATCATCAGAGTAGGTATACACAAGCGGAACCTGTCGTAAACTCAGAGCGCAAGGATAAAATATAATAGAACATATACAACAGGTAGTAATAGTGAAGCAGAAACACAAGACTTTCATACAACTAGAAAGTAATATCCACAACTTGGAAATAATGTTTGTACAAAGTTGCCTCACCACATCACTTAGAAAAGCAAATAGCAGAAATCCAATTATTAGATAGTAGTAAAACTGGCACGTGAGCCTCCTGCATGCCATCGATCAGCATCGTCGTCCTCACTAAAGCATTACATGTCACCTGTTACTTAGTCTGCCCATCCACGACAACAGCCTAAGGTAATAAGAGGAAACATAAAACCTTGAGTCAGACAACAGTCTTAGTGAGCGATAAAACAACTAACAAACTTCAACAATAAAGTGTATGAGAAGGGATAGATAAACATACTAATCTACCCACGACACCAGAGAAGAACTCAACCTTGTCTTCCCCACATTGGACAGTGATAGCCTTTACTATAAACAATTCAACCATTCATCCATGGAAACCAGAACACCCATTCAATCATGGAAAACACTCATAACATCCAAATTATATAAGTCTCACACAGACAACCCTAATCGAGTTTAACATTCCCCAAGTACTCTCCCCAGAGGCCTAAACCAATATTAGTTAAGCTCTCAAAGAACATCTCCCTCGACTTTGGATAATCTATGTGAGATAGTACAAAAAGAACAACCAATCATCCATGACTGACTCTGGCCATCACTGTCAATCCTGCTTTGAAACCATCGTTAATTGTATGATGGCCAACCTTGCCATATGTCAAGGGCTAATGGTAACCCCAGTTCTAGCATAAACTCCATACGCCTTTCAACGATACGTATGTGTGTCCAACCTTGACAACTAGGCCTTTCAACGATACCCAGGGTACTCGACCTACAACCGGTCTTTTAGGTGCCCCTATCGTACCCCTGCTTTGAGCCTGCTAGAACTTACGACAACGATAATATCTCAACCTTCGCATCTCTAGTCACCCATCCTGAGGACTCTTCATGGCTCAAGCAACCTTCTCGAGCAACCATTACCCTCCAACCCACGACCTTTGAGTTGCCACCTCATTCGTTGTTCTACACCAATCAACGAGAACCTTTCAACACTTCGAACCTTCCTACTTGTATCACTTCAAAGTTACACCATCACCGAGCCATATTGCACCACTACGCTGCGGCACGGGTTCAGACAGCGCTATCTGGAAAAAAAATTAAAACACCTTTTTATTAAAATCAGAACCGTACCCGAAAAATAAAATTTTCAGAAAATCAACACCGATCGACCTTCCTTTCCTGGAGCACACCGGTCGGTCCACATCACAGAACACTGGTCGGCCTTCATTATAGAACACCGTTCGGTCTTCATCACATCACCTCTACCGATCGGTCATGACCAACCTTGCATATCACTCTCTGGTCGGTCCCTACTCATTGCCCACCGGTCGGTCCTTGCTCATCACCCACCGGTCGGTCCTTCGAAACACCACCGGTAAGTCATCTAAAGCCCTATCCCAGACTTGTTTTCCCAAGGCAGTTTTTAGACCGGTCGGTCCCCTGTCCTCTGACCACTGATCGGTCCTGTCCTGTTCCTCAAGAAAAGATTCCTAACCGATCGGTCCTCTGTACAACCCAATTCCAACTCCAATTGCGACCAAAGCTTTGCCAAACGACGAATTCAACTAAACCAACTCAACCAAAATCATCAAACAAAATCATAAACATGTCACAATATTTCTAACAACATGAATATGGCGATCATCAAAAAAATGATGTAAATCTCACCAAAACCATTAAAATGAACTCATGACCAAAATGAGAGATCTAACTTACGTAAACATGTGAAACGACATGAAATTAACGGTTAAAACTTGTTGAATTAGATCATAATGTGAGGCATATGAAAATAGACACATAATGGTGTAAATCTATGTTAAAACATTCCAATTTGATGAAAAACATGCACAAATACTCACATACTTCATTGCATTCATGTGAGAGATGTAAATCAATCACCGATTCTCCAAAACAAGCTAAAATGATAGAATTATGAATCCGGACAGCGAGCAATTCAACCCAAACTCCTCAATCCGACGAATCCGCCCTTGAAATGATGTAGATCTAGCCTCCAATGGTGTAGATCTATGATTTCCTCCTTAGATTTGGATTTTTAATGGTGGAAAGGTGTTAGAGGAAGAAGGAGATCAATGCCTCCAAATGAGAGAATGGGAAAGTAAACCTTTTCCCTCCACTCTCACACCCTATTTATAGGATTCCACCAGCCCACTAATGGGCTTCCCCAATTCAGTCCGTTAGGCTCTCCGAACCTGAACATCCAACTGAAAAACCTTAAAACAGCGATTTCTCCCAAACCGCTGAGCCAAATCTTTAATGTAACCACTCTACGGAAAGGCAATCATCAATTTCTTTCCAATGGCACAGGTCTCACCCTCTGATTCGATTTAAGTCAAAAGTTATGCCCGGTACAAGACTGACAGGGGTAAAATGGTCACAAACAAAATCGGTAAAAACTATGGACATGTCTCACATTCCTATAAGCAATATATTAAAAGATGAGAATGATCCAGCCCTCAGGGAATAAAATAAAAATATTTTACGATCTTCCGATACGTAAAATGCGGGCTGTTACAATGATCATGTCTGATCATCTGCATCTGTTCCTCTCAGATTTTATTATCCACACACCATTTCTTCATTTCTTTTCTTTTCTACAAATATTGCTTTTATTTCTATAGACAGTTATTCTAATATAAAATATCCTAACATTTAAAGGGATCTTTTATTTTATTTTATTTAAGAATTTCCCTTTTCTTTTATTTAATTGCTACTTTCTTTTCTTTCCTTTTTATTTTATTTTAAAAATATTACTTTTATTTCCTACAGATCAATATTTATACATATATTAAAATATTCAAATTATACTTTAAAAGGAAATCTCTTTATTTTCTACCCTTAAAATTTTTTCTTTCTACTTATATCCTTTTGATTAATTTTCCTTAACCCATTGTGTTTCTGGCCCAAACCCCTTTTCCCCTTTTTTCTTCTTTATTCTATTTATCTCCCTTTAAACCCAAAGCCCATTCAGCCATGTCCAATTATTTACTGGCCCACGAAGCCCTTATCCACTTCCTCCATTCCCTGCTACTACCTCACTTCTCATCTCCTATTTGCTTATCCATTTCTACTGCTTCTTCACCTTTCTTTTCCCTTTTTTATCTTGACTTGGTCAGCCATCAGCTATACCCGTAACCGCTGAACCATGCAAACCGATCCCTTCTCTTCTTTCCACCATTCTTTTCTTCTTATTGCTCCAATTTTTATCACCTATGCACACATACACAGACTAGTGCACATGCACATGCCACACGACCGACCTGCAATCCGTGCGACCGTCGCCACACACCACCTATCGACTCTTGACCCTATTTCCACCTTCATTGGCCACTCTGATCACCTGCGTAAAAATATAGGTATTCAACCCCATTTTGTAAAATAACACACATCCAACCGCTGATCACCTTCCCACCTGCTACCACCACTACGTCGCATCGTTTCAAGCCAAATTTCACCAGATCGAAGCTGACCCGTGCCTCGACCAACACCCCGAGTTTGGTTCAGTTTGACGTCACCACCACCGCGCAGTTTAATGCCAAAGTCAACCCATAAAACAGCCGACGAAAAACCTAAAAACGATTTAAATCCTTTGATTCAAGCTTTGGAAAAATTACTCAATAATTTTTTCATGATTTCCAATACGCTATGCTTCTCCCGCCTGAATCCCATGACTTCCAATCATGGGGATCATCAAAAAACCCAAAAATTACATTTACAGATGAACCTCGAATTTCTTTTCAACCACAGCTCTAAAAATTTAGACTTTGCCATCTAAATTGATGATTTAATCATACGAATCCATTCGTATGCCTGATCTATATATTTACATGAATTTTCAAGTTTCTAAGCTAGTTACAGTATTTATAATAATATATGTTAATTTACACTATTTTATATGTCACATATATTTTTAAAATACACTATAGTTATAAACAAACACTATTTGTGTAGATCTCAAATATTATAACTCACTAGGATCGGGGTGATTGCTTTTTAAGTTAACAGGGGTGAACTGTTTTACTGAATTTAAATCATACAGATAATTTTTCATGGATAAACCAGCTTCAACTTCATCATACAAACAAGTGATGTCATTAGAACTGATCAACAAGCAAAGGCATACATATATAAAACATCAATCAATATTATAATCAAACGGTAATACAAAATGGAAGGTTGAAAGTGGTATCTACTCACATTATTGTCCTCTGTTTATAGTTCTCTGTCCAGAACCTCCAAGCACAATTTTTACTGTCATTTCTATTTCAAGTTTTGGTTCGACAATGATGAATGCATGTATGCAGTTAGGTATGTGTATATATATATATATATGAGATGAAACTTAACCTTGAAGTATTCATGGTATGAATAGACTAGCTGGAAGGTATAGTTGTAGTTTTGTTTGATTGAGGTGAGGTTGTGATTAGGCACTTCACTATAAATACCCTCCAGTCCTATACACATGTATTGTTGTTCACACATGTGTACTTCCCTGCGCAATTTGTTGTTATGTATTATAGCTGTTAATGGAGGAAATAGGCTATCTCTTCCTTTTGATTTGAAAGAGGTCATGTTAAGGCTTCCTTCTTCGGACTAGTCTATGTTTTGGAGTACACAAGTCTTGGTATAAAACACACGTTCATATTCGTTTGAGAACATATTTTTGCTGTCAAGCAGATTTTCACCTTAATGAATTTCGTACTAAAGGTATTTTTTAAAATGTTTACTTTGCTCCTAAGAAATATAATATGATCTCGCTGTACACATATGCACATGCGCATATATTTGTGCTGATTTGAAATATCAATGCCAGGTATACTTGCTATGGAATTTGCAATAGCTTATGTAGGTGGTTATGATTTATATTTTCTATCATGGTATGTGTACACCCCCTTGTACACTTGCAGGTGAAGTATAGTGCAATATTACTTCATGTATACCCCTTTTGTTACTTATGCAACTTTATGTTTTTGTGAGTTGAAAGCAAAGTAATGCAAACATACATGTAAAAATGACAAACAATTGTTAATGTATACACATTTGATTTTGAAAATAAAAATTATTCTAATTTAAATGCATTTGATCTCATAAAAAAATGAATATCTTGCATTAACGATCAAATATTTGTATTTCCTCTCATATAAATTAAACAAATTATACATAAGTAATTTAATATTCACACAGGATTTTATCTATAATTATTATTATTTTAATTTTTCTCCAAAATATTTAACTCTAATATTTATTATATTTTTATAAGAGTTAAAACATGTATACAAAATAAAACAAGAAAACATTTCCTGCTTGTTTTACATTGGTTACAATACCTTAAACCATATTTTTTTTTTTGAAAATTGGTTCACTTTTATTATCTAAAACAAAATAGTACAAAATACAGGTTAGCATACTAACCGTTACAAGCAATAAAAACAGTAAATACAAGTAAAACTAAAAACAAAGAAGCATAGAACTGGCCCATGATGAGGCCATCACCCACTTATGACTTGCTGCCTTGAGTCATGACGCTACTCTCAACATTCAACCAAACTACACATCATCAAGCTATAGAATCTGCAGATCTAACTGTGTCTCTAAAATCTGGATATATGCAATATACAAAAACTGTTGCCTTCAAACTGCCATTTCTTTTACTGAAAACATCTGAAATGAATGACACTTCCATCCATCTATAAGTGTAACACTAAACATGCAACATACATTTGCATGAAATCCAAAGGATAGATAGCACTCACACTGATGATAGATCCGATCGTCAGCCTAACTTATTCACCCAATCCAAATTGACACTAAAGCAACCCTTATTTAAATTTAGATAGCACTCACTCTCATGAAATCCAAAAATAATATTCAAATTCCAGTAATAAGTCTGGTTGATGATTCATAGACCTCTATGAATCAAATCTTACTACTAGAATCTATATAACATGAAATTGCTAAAAAACCAAGTGTTATCTTCTAACATATAAAACTGAAACCTGCATCTGCCTTGTTATGCAACTTATATCAGGCCAATACTTGATTATCAACAGGGTGCTTAAATAATACAGTGGATGAAAAGAATTTCTGGAGTACTTGGAGAAGAACCCACTATAGTTCATTACCATCAGTTATGAAATTCGACCAACAACCATCTAATAAACAAACCAATATTCATACACCATTTCCAATCTCATAAAGGGTTCACATGAGTTGATTACCGTGCTAAATATTTGATTATAATCAATGAAACTGGATGATTAAACAAATAGCATCCATCAATATAGATTTCTGAAACGTATCTTATCCTCAAAGCACCAAAAATTCATCCAAAACCAAAAATCTAGATGAACTTCGAGTATATTAAAATCAGTTTATGGATCTGCTAAATGCATCATCTTATAGAAAGCTATTGGGTATATCATTTACAAACTGCGAGTATATTCATGAAGGAGTCATCGGCTACAATAGCTACAGATACCCAGATCTTACATAAAACTCAATATAAAACTTCAAAGTTGGCATGCTATGATCTACAAACAAGTAATCTATTTAAACAAAATTTGAGCAAAACATTAAAATCCATGAAACCAAACCGAAACTCCAGATTAAACCCGGAATCCACTAACCAGGATCCAAAACAAAAGTAATCTTACCCAAACAAATCTGACCGCAAAATAGTTCAAAAGATGGAAGATCGGTTGGATAACTTGGAACTGAAGAATTAGTTGCGTTGGCCTTGCCGAATCCGAAATTAACGATGTCTTGATCATCCATACTCAAACTAATAAGATCCGAGCAGAATGGGTAGACGGAAATCGCGACATATAGATCTCATGATGGATTAGTAGATCTGGAATTTTGTGGAAATCAGGGTTTGGAGGAGAAATAAAATCGAAAATCAAAAGGAAGGCAAATGTTTTGTCAACGAAATCGTAAAGCGATTTGATTTGGAAGGAAAACAGATGAAAATATGATCGGAACCAGATCTGAAACAGATCGGAACCAAATCTAAAATAGATCGAAAATTTGTGGAAAACAGATGTAAAACAGAAGTATTATCAATGAAAATCTATCGTTGAAGGTAACAGGAGAAATCCGAATGAAAGAAATCAGATGTAAAAAGGATAAGAAATATGGGCACTCACGCATGGCGAAATCTGGTGAAATTCACCAGTCGCCATTAACGAGGCCTACCTTAAACCATATATATATATTATTCTTGAAATTTCCAAATATTTATTATTGACAAAATTTATTAATTTGGCTCAATTACTGAATTAATCTGTAATAAATTGTATTACAAACCCAAGCAAAAACTGGGACGTTACAATCTACCCACCTTGAAAGAATTTTGTCCCCGAAATTAAAGTAACGAGAAGATTTTAGTTATATGTCAAGTCATAGACTTAAAACAAAACACATACATGGGTCATCCCCTAATAATCACAACAACCAAGGCATCCAAAACACAGAGGTTACTTACCAAAACATTTCACAGCATTCAAAACATACCATACAAACACATTCATCGATCCCTGACCGAAAATTGGTAAGAAAATAATCTACTCAGAAAATCATTTATCTCAACCAATCTCCATTTAGGTTCTAATTTCTTAACTCTATATTTTAAATCCTTGTTAACTCATATAACTCAATTTTCTATTTTAAGAAAATATTCCTTGATTACATTTGGAAGTAAATCCCAAATCTTATTTAGTCCACTAATCAAATCCTGTTTTAAATATGTTTACCCATTTCAAATCCTATTTTTAAACCCCATTCCAATTTAAATCCATTTGACTTAACCTCAGTCAAATTCTAAACCATTTAACTTACTCCAGTCAAATTTTCAAAATTCCATAATCCAAATTTCTAAGTTGTATTCCAAACTGGTTTGAAATCACATAGCCCAATTCCATTTTAAATTCAAATTTTTTGAATTTCCCCAAACATTCTGCTTTACTCAAACAATTCCTAGTTTGTATTATTTGTATACTCAATTTTTATACAATCTAATTTGGTTATATAACCGTTTCAACTTATAATCCTATTAGATAATAACGGCCATTGACACACCCATATATAATAATTTCGAAAATTTTATTCTTTTCATATAAAAATAAAAGTTTTGAGTAAAAATATTTCATTTACTGAGCTTTTAAAACAAAACTATGTCGAAATACTCTGTTCAAGAGTTTAGAAACACCTATCGATACAGTTGCGCTGCTGTATCGACCAGAATTCAAAAATCACTCGACAAACCAATCAACACAATATAAAACAATTTTTTATATCAATTAACAAATACACGCTCATATATATACACTCAAACTCAATCTAGGGTATTACTAACCCTATCTCTATCGAGTTATGCCACAGAGCTAAGGTTATTCCTCAACCATAAGCTCTGATACCAAGTGCGACGACTCGAATTTTAGTACCCTTTGAGCCGACCAAATACAACCACAATCCAACTCAAAGAACACAAAAATTCAGATGTCGGAGAAATAAATTAGAGGATGAGAAAAGATAAGATTGAAAAGTTAGAATAAAAGAAAATGAACATACACAAAATCAGAGTAAACACGAATCTCACAGCGAAATGGATAAAATATAATAGATATATAATCTATTTTGAAATACAACTTGATTTGAACTTACATACATTATCAGAGTACCTCATATTTATAATACAATGGAAATTAAAATTTAAATATCTACCGTTGAAGCCTCCTGCTCCAAACTCCTCCAGAAAATCTGTAAAATCCTGAACTACTTGACTGCTCGTACAAATTTGAGCACCCAAGAGTTTAGGGAAAACATAGAAAAATAAACTTTGGGTCGGTCATGGGACTGGTGTAAGTAAACGATTTTAAAACAACTTGATAATTAAAATATATCTCATAAGAACACGCCGTATAACACGAACAAGTTTTTCCCTTATGAGACTCCATAATACTTGATTTAAATTTCAAAAATGTTTCGAAAGAAAAGATAATCGTAAGACCGATCCACTCATAAACACGGATGGTATTTACCTTACGATAATCCAAAAACATCTTTATATCAAAACTCTTCTGATATTATAATAGTGTCTATCAATCCACAATAAATAATCATCTAGAAGAGTGCTTGCATCTCACGCTCTACATATATAGTATACAAATCAAAACTGCGAGCGCATATTGGATAATGGATTTCCAACTATGACAAGGTATGGAACCACCTTCCGATAGTGTATCTCTAGAGCGGAATGCATTAGGTTCAACAAGAACATCTTATAACCCGGCCACACATGACTGACCACTCATTTCTCTTTAGTGTATCGATTATATTGTCACCTTACGGTTGCTAGCAACATATCCGTTCCCGGGAGATACAGAAGTGAAAGAAGTAACAGAATGAATATTCTCCAGATGGTGACAATACACCCTAAGGGGAGCGTCCGCTTAGCCATGCTGCCTGCCCGATTTTTGTCATTTCCCGGTTGTGAGGCTTGAGGTCAAAACTTACCTTTAGATATATCACATCTTCATTTACTTTGAATGCCACATCGTTAAACCCGTCAAATCACAAATTGACTTCCCCAAAACCATAGGTAAAAAAACTAAGAGAAACGGATTCCTCCGCCACCAAACATAGTTTTGAGGAGATCAACTTACGCGATCTGTTAGGCATACTCTGTCGGACATTTGTCCATACAAGTTGTCCTGGTACTGGACTAACCGAAGGCACTATTCTGTAAATCCATCTGAGGCAATTTCTACTTAAGATCAACAGAACAACCCTTGCATAAACTCCTTCTTCAATGGTCTTCAACTTGATTTCAAATTAATCAACGCCTAGGTCGAAACAAAGTGGTATTTGGATTTCAAAAACCAATCCCGGTCTCTTTGAATCGATGCACATGAAAATCTTTTAGGGTCAAGTGATACTTAAAGTAATCAAGTTATCATATCCAAACAAATTTCAATATTTATAATTTCAAGACTTATCTACACAATTCTTGATTTCAACAGTAGTTTGATATTATCTAAATAAGACATGTAAATTATTAAATTTAAACTAAACAAGTCTATTTGGGTCATACCACAACATTAAAATACGTTTAATCAACAAAACACAACATATCTTGTTTATCGCAATCCAATAATTCAAATACAACTAAATGTCATTCTTAAATTGGTTAATCTTGGAAATTTATTATTTCCAAATCATATACATCTCAGGTTTAATTCAGTTTAAGAATCCATTTATTTTACTTGATTATAACGATATTGCTATAATATATACTTCAATATATACGACTTAAAATATAACGATTATTTTATTTCTTTAGATGAGTAAATAATTCAATATTAAATTAAATGTTATTTAATATGGAAAGTAAAAGATACTTTTCCTAAAATTGACTTCGTCGATTACCAAATCAGCATCTCTTTATGATTTATCTCCATCCCATTTATTTTTCTAAACATCAGAATAACCCATTGATATCGATCAACCAATTTTCTCTTACCAATATCTTCCACAACATTCTTATCTGCAGAACATTTGCTCATCACATTTATTCACTTTTGGGTTGTGAATATCCTTTCCTTCTGGACCCATTTAACTCATCAACTTGATTTCATTAATAAATATTAGTACATGATCCAATTATATACATTCATATTCACAAGAATTCCAATATTTGGTTTAATCACCTTAAATACCACTTTTAAATCATTTTTGATTTAAAATATATTTATTAGCGTAAGTCGATTATAATTTAGTATAACATTTCAATGTTTGTTTCCAAAATAATTGCATTCTTTAAAATACAATTATATAGACGATTAACCATCATTCAATTAATCTTTAACATATCAGCGATTGAAGTCCAACACATCCAACTGGAACTAATTATCAATATTTTAGATGTAGGTGAATCCGTAATTTATTTATTTGAATTAATTCAAAGGAATATAAAAATTTAACCCTATTTGTTTGTTTAAAAACTCAGTTAAATCTAACAAAGTACAACTTTGTTTACAATGATCATGTCTGATCATCTGCATCTGTTCCTCTCAGATTTTATTATCCACACACCATTTCTTCATTTCTTTTCTTTTCTACAAATATTGCTTTTATTTCTTTAGACAGTTAATCTAATATAAAATATCCTAACATTTAAAGGGATCTTTTATTTTCTTTTATTTAAGAATTTCCCTTTTCTTTTATTTAATTGCTACTTTCTTTTCTTTCCTTTTTATTTTATTTTAGAAATATTACTTTTATTTTCCTGTAGATCAATATTTATACATATATCAAAATATTTAAATTATACTTTAAAAGGAAATCTCTTTATTTTCTACCCTTAGAATTTTTTCTTTCTACTTTTATCCTTTTGATTAATTTTCCTCAACCCATTGTGTTTCTGGCACAAACCCCTTTTCCCTTTTTTTTCCTTTATTCTATTTATCTCCCCTTTAATCCCAAAGCCCATCCGCCCAAGTCCAATTATTTACTGACCCACGAAGCCCTTATCCACTTCCCTCATTCCCTGCTACTACCTCACTTCTCGTCTCCTATTTACTTACCCATTTCTACTGCTTCTTTACCTTCCTTTTCCCCCTTTTTATCTAGACTTGGTTAGCCATCAGCTAATCCCATAACCGCTGAACCATGCAAACCGATTTCTTCTCTTCTTTCCACCATTCTTTTTTTCTTATTGCTCCAATTTTTATCACCCTATGCACACATACACACACTAGTGCACATGGACATGCCACACGGCTGACCTGCAACCCGTACGACCGTCGCCACACACCACCTATCGCCTCCTGACCCTATTTCCACCTTCATTGGCCACTCCGATCACCTATGCAAAAATATAGGTATTCAACCCCATTTTGTAAAATAACACACATCCAACCACTGATCACCTTCTCAACTGCTGTCACCACTACGTCGCATCGTTTCAAGCCAAATTTCATCAGAACGAACCTGACCCGTGCCTCGACCAACACCCCGAGTTTGGTTCTGTTTGACATCACCATCACCACGCAGTATAATGACAAAGTCAACCCATAAAATAGCCGACGAGAAACCTAAAACGATTTAAATCCTATGATTCAAGCTATGTAAAAATCATTCAACAATTTTCTCATGATTTCCAATACGCTATGCTTCTCCCGCCTGAATCCCATGACTTCCAATCATGAGGATCATCAGAAAATCCCAAAAGTGCATTTACAGACAAACCTCAAATTTCTTTTCAACCACAACTCTAAAAATTTAGATTTTACCATCTAAATTCACGATTTAATCATACGAATCCATTCGTATGCCTGATCTATATATTTACGATATTCGAAATTTCAAGTTTCTAAGCTAGTTATAGTATTTATAATAATATATGTTAATTTACACTGTTTTATATGTCGCATATATTTTTAAAATACACTATAGTTATAAACAAACACTATTCGTGTAGATCTCAAATATTATAACTCACTAGGATCGGGGTGATTGATTTTTAAGTTAACAGGGGTGAACTGTTTTACTGAATTTAAATCATACAAATAAGTATTCATGGATAAAACAAGTTCAACTTCATCATACAAACAAGTGATGTCATTAGAATTGATCAACAAGCAAAGGCATACATATATAAAACGTCAATCAATATTATAATCAAACGGTAATACAAAATGGAAGGTTGAAAGTGGGATGTACTCACATTATTATCCTCTGTTTATAGTTCTCTGTCCAGAACCTCCAAGCACAAGTTTTACTGTCATTTCTATTTCAAGTTTTGGTTCGACAATGATGAATGCATGTATGCAGCAAGGTGTATATATATATATATGAGATGAAACTTAACTTGAAATATTCATGGTATGAATAGACTAGCTAGAAGGTATAGTTGTAGTTTGTGTTTGATTGAGGTGAGGTTGTTATTAGGCACTTCACTATAAATACCCTCCAGGCCTATGCACATGTATTGTTGTTCACACATGTGTACTTCCCTGCGCAATTTGTTGTTAGGTATTATAACTGTTAATGTACGAAATAGGCTGTCTCTTCCTTTTGATTTGAAAGAGGTCATGTTAAGGCTTCCTTCTTCAGGCTAGTCTATGTTTTGGAGTACATAAATCTTGGTATAAAACACATGTTCATATTCGTTTGAGAACATATTTTTGCTGTCAAGCAGACTTTCACCTTAATGAATTTTGTACTAAAGGTATTTTTTAAAATGTTTACTTTGCTCCTAAGAAATATAATATGATCTCGCTGTACACATATGCACATGTGCATATATATATGCTAATTTGAAATATCAATGCCAGGTATACTTGCTATGGAATTTGCAATAGCCTATGTAGGTGGTTATGATCTATATTTTTTATCATGGCATGTGTACATCCCCTTGTACACTTGCAGCCGAAGTAAAGTGCAATATTACTTCATGGATATCCCTTTTGTTACTTAAGCGACTTTATGTTTTCGTGAGTTGAAAGCAAAGTAATGCAAACATACATGTAAAAATGACAAACAATTGTTAATGTATACACATATGATTTTTAGAATAAAAATTATTCTAATTTAAATGCATTTGATCTCATAAAAAAATGAATATCTTGCATTAACGATCAAATATTTGTATTTCCTCTCATACGAATTAAACAAATTTTACATAAGTAATTTAATATTCACACAGGATTTGATCTATAATTATTATTATTTTAATTTTTCTCCAGAATATTTAATTCCAATATTCATTATATTTTTATAAGAATTAAAACAAGTATACAAAATACAAAATAAAACAAGAAAACATTTCCTGCTTGTTTTACATTGGTTACAATACCTTAAACCATATATATATATATATATATATATATATATATATATATATATATATATATAATTCCTGAAATTTCCAAATATTTATTATTGACAAAATTTATTAATTTGGCTCAATTACTGAATTAATCTGTAATAAACTTTATTCCAATATTATTATGAACTGGCGCAACATTTGCAAAGACTTCACCCAAGGTGGTTTGGACTTCCTTGTCCTATATAACACGAACCTTTCATGCTTTCCAAGTGTCTTTGGTGATGTCTAATTCTCAATTACTTCATTTGGAAGACCTAGATCATTTCCATCCACTATAGTAACTCCCCCTCTGTGACACCCCACGTCTGTTAATTCCACTCATTAAGAGAATGCATTAGGTTTAGTGAAGCGTTATAGGTAAACAGAAATAGAAACATCATAAGACATATATAAAATAGCAGCAGAACTAAAAACTTTTATTAATCATAAATCATCGTGGTTCAAAACATCATATGTCTGAATTACATAAAAACCAGTACATCATAAAAACTTCTGTTTTGTACTTACATTATCAGAGTACAAAATAAAAGAAGCATAGTCCCCAAATAAAAACATAGCCATAGTAGCAATGATAAGAGCTTGAGCAATACATCTAAGCAGCTCCAGCAAATGATAGCAGAATCCTGGCCAAGCTTGATTATTCCCACCCTGAGAACCTGGGGGGGGGGGGGGGGGGGACGAAAGAAAGAAGAGGAAAAAAGGGTCAGGCATAAAGTCTGGCGAGTCCAGTTACTTTTAGCAAGTAAATAAGTAAAAGTATCATGACAGGCATATAAAGTGGATAAGAAAGATAATATCACAAAAGCCAGGTATGACTAGGTAAGCATGATAGAGTGTATATGCTTCTTTAATGATTACTCTGCACCGATACTAGTATAACCAAAATGAGATGATCCCAACAATTATAAGATGGTAGACTTAGGCGTACTTCTGGTGAGAGGTTTTAACCCCATACAATCCACAGGCATCCCAACATAACAGGCTCCTAAACTTTACCAGAGTCTAGATGTACTCTTACTACTACCCTAATCGATCGGCTCCCTACACCGTTGATACCCTGTGCCGGCCCCACAGTAGGAGGTATCACTTCCTAAAGTGGCAACCCTTCGTTGACGTGCACAACCATATATACAGGTGCCACGGTCGTCTTATCCCCCTCCGCCCGGCCATGCACGCACATGTCCTGGTCGGTTTGCGCCGCCCACACCGTCCTCCACGTTTGGATCTCTTACAATCAACCCAGTAAGCGTGCCTCGACTCCGACCTAGAGCGGAGTACTCGTTTGATACCGTGATATAGGTTACTGACTGAAACGGGTCCCCCACACAAGATGATGCAAGCTCTCCCCATTATCTTGCATCCCCATTAGGATTTCCATAGGTTATGCTTACCTAATGGCATCTTTAATTACATAACCCCAACATTTCTACAGGTTATGCTTACCTAACGGTGTCTTTAATTACATAACCCCAGCCGGTTAATTTTTGTGGGCCTATATATAAATATTACCCACCCCACCCAGATATACTTAACCCTCCCACGATTTCAACCAAGTTTACTTAACCCCTACTCAAGTTAACATGTTCATACAATCCCTATGGATTCAACTAGGTTAAGTATTACAGACTAACAGGTTATCCCCATTCACATTAACTTCTTTTCACTTGCCAAAATTCCACTTGCTTATTAATTTCATATATTTATAACTTAATCTATTTAAGTTTATTAATAAGCACATCACATGTTATTCTTTAGATTGTAATTAAAGGAAGAAATCTTACAATCTTTCACCCCTGGATTGTAATTAACGGAGGTAATCTTACAATCCCTTTGTATTATTCATTGTCTGATTCCATAATTACAATAACATGTTTTACTTAATATGTAATTAAGTATACTTAATCTCAATTCACTCGTTTTCTGTTTAACATATCACTACAACTTGATGTTGTTTACTTATTAACTTAGTTTTCTTAACTAAGGTTTACTAATAAGCTTTCTTTCCTTTTATTATAACTTATGTTATAATTTCCACTTGTCCCTAGGACAAGCCTACCTATTATATACAACATTTTCATTAAAGTAATTAATTATAATAGGTTATTATCATTCCTTGTTTACACCAATTCATTTCCATATATCCATTTATGGTCGTAATGCACTAGACCTCCTACATTAAGCCTACAACTTGTGGATGTTGGATATGCCGGGCGGGTCCTGGCAGACTTATTCCACAAATCGGACTTAACCTCGTGTCTTAGCACGTCACGTGTTTATGCACTTAGACCTCTTACATTAGATTCACCACTTGTGGTCACTGGTTATGTCGAGCGGTTCCGGGCAGACTTCCACCACAAGTGTAATCTAACCTCGTGTCTAAGCACGATTACAATTTCTAATTACTGTAATTCTAGGCATTTTCCTTTATTAACCAATTATTCCTATTTCAGTATAGGTTTTCATGCCCCTTTTCCAAATCATATTTATCATGTACCATATTCCCCAAATTTAAGATCTAAATCACAATTTGATTTATGCCCAAATCCATATTCATATATTTCATTCAATTTATGCCTAAATTCCCCGATACAAGTTATGCCACAATTTTAGCGTATTTTCCCCGTTCCCAATTTAACGCGTTCGCATATTTCAGCTGCATGCCTAGGCTCGAAGGTAGCTTGCTATAAAAATAAAAAGGGAAAAGAAGGAGGGAAGAGGAAAGAAACGAACATAATGACAAAATTCACATATAATGGTAGAAATAGGCATAACAACTAATAAACATACACTAAAAAAGTTAGGAATAATGACAAGATAGGCATATAGGAACAGATCTGATGAACATGTGATAATAGAACTGATTCTAACATAATAGGGACAACATAAACAGGCATGATGAGATCTAAATAATGAATTAGATACCCAACTAATAACATATCTGTTGTGACAATAACACTGATTTAATCATTAACATAATAGGGATAGGCATGATGAGATCTAAACAGTGAATTAGATATACAAATAATGATAGATCTGACATTATTCAATAGGTACAGACTTAGATCTAGTTCATAGTCATGTCAGAACAACTTAGATACACAAGTTATAGCAGATCTGATATGATTCAAATAGTCATAGGCTTATATCTAATTTATAGTCATGTCAAAAATAACTTTTAAGTATTTATATCTAAAAATAACATAGACTCACCGTGATTGGATCAGAGAAATAGAAGAGTAATTGATTGTAGCTATTGCAGAATAGATCTCTAAATTTGAATAACTTGTTTATTGAAGAAGAATAGGCTAGATTAAACTATGTCAGAGCATCACTTCGTCGTCGCCATTGAATTAGATGAATAAAACAATGAATATAGGGTCCTATTTATAGCCTAGGGTCAACGAATCTAGCCACAAAACAAGTCCACATTCGAAAAACTGAATCTGCCCAGAACTGTATGGGGGTCGACCCCCCTCTTTGGGTGTCGACCCCAGTGTCGACCCATGGGTCGACCCCAAAGAGCCTAGGTCGACCCTTGGGTCGACCCAGCGGGGAATAGGGTCGACCCCCAGAAACGATCAGTTCCGTTCCTAAGTCTTCCCGCCCACTGTTTTGAATTATTAATTTTTAAATTTGATTTGTTTGTATATATATAATTCTCTTGTGCATATACAAACTTCAAACCTTCATAACTTCTTCATACGATGTCCGTTTTACGCAAACCAGGTGTCTATTTTGACTAGAATTCCGAGATGAATGCAATAACGCAGTCTATTTCACTTAAGTCCGAATAGTAAATTAATTATTCTTTAATTTGTCCTCTTTAGTGTTGTTAAAATACGGGGTGTTACATTCTCCCCTACTCAAAGGATTTCGTCCCCGAAATCTCCAAGTTAAGAAGAATGTATATCCTACCATCCACATCCATCTACTCATCCACCAATCATAGGCATTCATTGTCCTTAAAAGATTTCTTATGCTTATATGAACATATGTAAAGGTGTGTGTGTATATGTCCCAATACTAATGCAAAGATCAGGCGGTATACTGATTAAGTCGACCTCCTTAATGCAATGTATGTTAGTGCCATGAATCCAACATGTATGCAATAATCCTATTATAACATGTAAGTTCTATATGTGTGCACAATCATCTATCCAAATGCAACATCCATATGATGATACATTCAATTTCACCCATTGAAAAAAGGATGCACACACATCCAAATGCAGTATGAGAGTGATTGAGCCGATATAGTGCTTAATGTGTGTGTATATGCATCCACAGGAAACCACTAACAAACATTTTCATCCATCAAACATAAAATGTCTCAAACACAAGTTTACATCCATAGGATTCCTACCTAAAGGTTGAAGATTCGATCGATAGGGTATACTCAAACAATATATACAAGTATTAAAAAAGCTTGGAAAAAGAAGTTAAGAACATACCCTCGAAAAGAAAAGGGTACAAAGCACGAATCTTGTCTTCGGTTTCCCAAGTTGCATCCTCTAGGTTATCTCCCCATCGAATCTTCACCAACTTGACTTCTCTGTTGCGTAGCTTCTTAACTTCTGATCCAAGAATACGGGTAGGAACTCATCTAACTGTCGCCTCCCATTCCACCTCTACTTCCTCCAATATACTCGGCTCAACTACTTCTGCGGTATCATGCAAGCACTTCCGCAAATGACAAACGTGGAAAACATCATGAACGTCAGATAGTCTCTCGGGTAGCTTTACTCTATAGGCCATTTGGTCGATCCTTTCTGTTATGGGAAATGGTCCTACAAATCTTGGTGCCAATTTCCCTACAGATCCAAAGCGAACCACATTCCTCAAAGGTGATACCCTAATGAAAACCATGTCTCCCACTTCAAATTCAATGTCATTCCTTCTCTTGTCTGCGTAGGATTTCTGCCTATATTAAGCTGTCTTCATTCGCCGTCTAATTAGATCAATCTTCTCGGACATTTCTCTAACCATATCTTCTCCAAGTAGTAGTCTTTCTGTAGATTCCTACCAACAAGTTGGTGTCTACAGGGTCGTCCGTATAATGCTTCGAAGGGTGCCATGCCAATACTAGCTTGATAATTGTTGTTGTAGGCGAACTCTACTAAAGGAAGATGCTCTTCCCAAGTCCCTCCGAAGTCTAGGATACACGGCCTTAAAAGATCCTCAAGAACTCTGTTCACCCTTTCCATTTGTCCATCGGTCTGTGGGTGATAAGCGGTGCTCAAACACAACTGTGTACCTAATGCTTCTTACAAGCTTCTCAAAAATTCACTGGTGAAGACGGGGTCACGATCGCTTACGATGCTGGAAGGTACTCCATGAAGACGGACTATCTCACGAACGTAAATTGCTGCCAATCGTGCTGCCATCCTCTTACTCATGACTGGAATGAAATGAGCGCTCTTAGTAAGTCTATCCACCACAACCCAAATACTAGTGTTGCCTTTCTTTGATCTAGGCAAACCATCGATGAAATCCATCGAGATGCTTTACCACTTCCACGGTGGGACTTCCAAAGGATGAAGTAAACCACCGGGATTCTTTTGCTCAGCTTTGACTGCTGGCAAATCAAATATTGAGAAGCAAACTCCGCTACATCTTTCTTCATTCCAGCCCAAAAGAAAACCCTTTCTCAAGTAGCTCCCCTACTTGCTTGTTGAGCTCCCTTCTTTCCCTTGGATCCATATGGCGCGCAGGCAATGCAACTGGCTTTGCATTGTCTACCAAATATATGCGGAAATCGATCTCACGCCTTGGGGGTAAACCCCGAACCTCATCAAAGACATCAGGATACTCACGGACTACTGGTACATATCGCAGATCATCAAGAGATGCATCAAGAGATTCTAGGAAACTAAGCAAGACGGACCCCTGTGGGTTACAATAAATCTCGAGGGTCCTCCCATGACAAGTCAGAAGCCTAACAACCTTCCTCTCACAATCTAGGATGGCACCATACATGACTAGCCAATCCATCCATAGAATCAAACCATAGCCCATAAACCCGAGTACATATGCATCGCATTCAAAATCGATGCCTAACACAAATATTCTCAAACCCCAACAAATCATGGACAAATGAGCCGAACCACCAATGGGGATTGAGACAACTACGGGATCCACTACCATACTAGTATTTAAGTGCAGAGATTCAACCACAGAACTATATATAAATGAATGTGAAGCGCCAGAATCAAATAGAGTTCTAATAGGATGATTGGAAAGAGAAATCAAACCTTCCACAGAAATTTTCCTACCTCTATCTGGAGCACTGGTCGCAAGAGCATGTACTTGACATCTAGAAGCTCCTGCCCTTTGACCTTGTCCCTATTTCTTTGGGCACTCCTTAGCAAAGTGTCTGACCTCTCCATAATTGAAGCAAGCATTCTTCCTTCTTTTGCAGTCCTTTACCAAGTGACCCTCGCGTCCACAACTGTTACACTTCCTCTTATCCTTATACTTGTCATTCTTTCCGCCATTCTTTTGTTGTTGTTGTTGTTGTTGTCCTTTCTTGGGCCATCATTTTTCTCATCCTCGGGTTGTGCTCCTTAGCCTAAACTCCCTTATTCTCCTTTTTACCATCCTTGTGTAACAAGATAACAAGTCTCTCGAATGCTGCCTCCATCACATGGAAATCCTTACGAAACTCGAGGAAATTAGCCGCAGGTGAAACTACTGCGGTTACAAATGGAGGTTAGGCACTTCATTGCCCTTCGACATGTGCCGTAGTTTTAACATGCCTACGGTACCATGCCGCAATGGGGAAACCTTTCGGGAAGAATCGGTTCCCCAATCAAAATGGAAAAAGGAATCAAGCGGAGAATCGAGAGATATTACATATGGCTTTGGGGATTATTTTTTTCAAAACAGACTTTTCTTTTGAAAATGCTTTCTTTTAAAACCTTTTTGATAATAATTTTCAAAAACTTTTATCTATATGGTAACCTTCAGCTCTGATACCAAGTGTGACACCCCACGTCCGTTAATGTCACTCATTAAGAGAATGCATTAAGTTTTGTGAAGCGTTATAGGTAAACAGAAACAGAAACATTACAAGACATATATAAAATAGCAACGAAACAAAAAACTTTTATTAATCATAAAGCATTATGGTCCCTATGCTCCCCCGGCGCAGGCCTACCACGCTTCGCGCCTGCGGCGTTTTCGCCAGACGGTCTTTGCCAGTAGTGCCATCCTCCCCGCAGGCTGTCTATATGGGTGGGTTGTCCCTTGCTGCTACGTTCTGTTAGGCGCTATGGATTACAGGAAATAAAGTGCTTGACTTGGACAGCAGGCGGGTTACACGTTCCGCTGTGCCGAGATGTGAGGTGCAAGTGGTGATGATCACCCCGGGGTATGCGCTAGCGCCCTTGACGGGCACTCCAGGAGCCGCCAACGCTCGTGAAAACCCAGGTCTCCCTTGTTGGTTGTCGATATGTCTGAACTACATAAAAACCAGTAGATCATAAAAACTTCTGTCTTATACTTAAAACATCAGAGTACAAAATAAAAGAAGCATAGCCTCCAAATAAAAACATAGCCATAGTAGCAAAGATAGGAGCTTGAGCAATACATCTAAGCAGCTCCAGCAAATGATAGCAGAATCCTGGTCAAGCATGAGTATTTTCACCCTGCGAACCTTGGGGGGGGGGGAGGGGGGAACGGAAGAAAGAAGAGGAAACAAAAAGGGTCAGACATAAAGTCTGGCGAGTCCAGTTACTTTTAGAAAGTAAATAAGTAAAAGTATCATGACAGACATATAAAGTGGATAAGAAAGATAATATCACAAAAGGCAGGTACGACAAGGTAAACATGATAGAGTGTATATGTTTCTCTAATGGTTACTCTGCACCGATACTAGTATAACCAAAATGAGATGATCCCAACAACTATAAGATGGTAGAATTAGGCATACTTCTAGTGAGAGGTTTAAACCCCATACAATCCACAGGCAGTCCAACCTAACAAGCTCCAAAACTTTACCAGAGTATAGATATACCCTAACTACTACCCTAATCGACTGGCTCCCTACTCCGTAGATACCCTGTGCCGACCCCACAGTAGGAGGTATCACTTCCTAAAGTGGCAATCCTTCATTGATGTGCACAACCATATCTACAGGTGTCTCGGTCGTCTTATCCCCCTCTGCCCGGCCATGCACGCACATGTCCAGGTCGGTTTGCGCCGCTCGCACCGCCCTCCACGTTTGGATCTCTTACAATCAGCCCAGTAAGCGTGCCCCGACTCCGACCTAGGGCGGAGTACTCGTTCGATACCGTTATATGGGTCACTAACGGAAATGGGTCCCCCACACAAGATGATGCAAGCTCTCCCCTTTGTGTTGCATCCCCACTAGGATTTCCATAGGTTATGCTTACCTAACGGTGTCTTTAATTACATAACCCTAACATTTCCACAGGTTATGCTTACCTAACGATGTCTTTAATTACATAACCCCAACCGGTTAAGTTTTATGGGCCTATATATAAATGTTACCCACCCTACCCAGATATACTTAACCCTCCCACTATTTTAACCAAGTTTACTTAACCCCTACTCAAGTTAACATGTTCATATAATCCCTATGGATTCAACTAAGTTAAGTATTACAGACTAATAGGTTATCCCCATTCACATTAACTTCTTTTCACTTGCCAAAATTCCACTTGCTTATTAATTTCATATATCTATAACTTAATTCATTTAAGTTTATTAATAAGCCCATCACATGTTATTCTTTAGATTGTAATTAACGGAAGAATTCTTACAATCTTTCACCCCTGGATTGTAATTAACGGAAGTAATCTTACAATCCCTTTGTATTATTCATTGTCTGATTCCATAAATACAATAACAAGTTTTAATTAATATGTAATTAAGTATACTTCATCTCAGTTCACCCGTTTTCTGCTTAACATATCACTACAACTTGACGTTGTTTACTTATTAACTTAGTTTTCTTAACTAAGGTTTACTAATAAGCTTTCTTTCCTTTTATTATAACTTATGTTATAATTTCCACTTTCCCTAGGACAAGCTTACCTATTATATACAACATTTTCGTTAAATTAATTAATTATAATAGGTTACTATCATTCCTTGTTTACTCCAATTAATTTCCTTATATCCATTTATGGTCGTAATGCACTAGACCTCCCACATTAAGCCTACAAATTGTGGATGCTGGATATGCCGGGCGGGTCCGGGAAGACTTATTCCACAAATCGGACTTAACCTCGTGTCTAAGCATGTCACGTGTTTATGCACTTAGGCCTATCACATTAGATTCACCACTTGTGGTCGCTGGTTATGATGGGCGGTTACGGGCAAACTTCCACCACAAGTGTAATCTAACCTCGTGTCTAAGTACGATTACAATTTCTAATTACTTTAATTCTAGGCATTTTCCTTTATTAACAAATTATTCCTATTTCAGTATAGGTTTTCATGCCCCTTTTCCAAATCATATTTATCATGTACCATATACCCTAAATTTAAGATCTAAATCACAATTTGATTTATGCCCAAATCCATATTCATATATTTCATTCAAGTTATGCCTAAATTTCCCGATACAAGTTATGCCACAATTTTAGTGTATTTTCCTCGTTCCCAATTTAACGCGTTCGCATATTTCAGCGGCATGCCTAGGCTCGAAGGTAGCATGGCTATAAAAATAAAAAGGGAAAAGAAGGAGGGAAGAGGACATAACTGAACATAATGACAAAATTGACATATAATGGCAGAAATAGGCATATCAACTAATAAACATACACTGACAAACTTGGGCATAATGAAAAGATAGCCATATAGGAACAGATCTGATGAACATGTGATAATAGAACTGATTCTAACATAATAGGGACAACATAAACATGCATGATGAGATCTAAATAATGAATTAGATACCCAACTAATAATAGATCTGTTGTGATGGTAGCACTGATTTTATCATTAACATAATAGGGACAGGCATGATGAGATCTAAACAGTGAATTAGATCTACATACAATGGTAGATCTAACATGGTTCAATAGGTACAGGCTTAGATCTAGTTCATAGTCATGTCAGAACAACTTAGATACACATGTTATAGCAGATCTGATATGTTTCAAATAGTCATAGGCTTAGATCCAATTTATAGTCATGTCAAAAATAACTTTTAAGTATTTAGATCTAAAAATAATGTAGACTCACTGTGATTGGATCTAAGAAATAGAAGAGTAATTCATTGTAGCTATTGCAGAACAGATCTCTTAATTTGAATAACTTGTTTGTTGAAGAAGAATAGGCTAGATTAAACTATGTTAGAGCAGCACTTTGTCGTTGCCATTGAATTAGATGAATAAAACAATGGATATAGGGTCCTATTTATAGCCTAGGGTCAATGAATCTAGCCACAAAACAAGTCCACGTTCGAAAAACTAAATCTGCCCAGATCTGTATAGGGGTCGACCCCCCTTTTTGGGTATCGACCCTTGGGTCGACCCCAAAGAACCTGGGTCGACCCAACGGGGTCTCGGGTCGACCCCTAGAAACGGTCAGTTCCGTTCCTGGGTCTTCCCGCCCACTGTTTTTTTTTACATTTGATTTGTTTGTATATATATAATTCTCTTGTGCGTATACAAACTTCAAACCTTCATAACTTCTTCATACGGTGTTCGTTTTATGCAAACCAGGTGTCTATTTTGACCAGAATTCCGAGACGAATGCAATGGCGCAGTCTGGGAAGTTAAAGCGCTTAGCGATTCCATAGCGGTGGAGATGCAAAAAGGTGTAGCGGGGATAAAGCAAGGAAATAGCGGAGACGCAAAAAGGTTCAAAAGATGTGAAACCAAATATTTAAAATTAATTAATTATCATTCTCACATTATATGTGTAGAAGAAACTAACATTAACTAATCATATGTAGTAGATTTCCACAATATATTGGACACTAATGCCTTAAAATTAACTCTTTACACTAACTTTATTGATATTTTTAAAAAGACAATTAGTAAAATCAAGCTCTATATATTAATATTGCTAAAGCGGATGGTAAAAAGCGTTCATTTAGCGGACGCAGCGGGAAATAGCGGGGCTAAAAGAGGATCTACTGTTCATCAGCGCTAAATTGAAATAGCATAGCGGTTGAAAGGCGCTAAGGGCTATAGCGGGGTATTGTGGGGCTTTAGCGGGGCTTTAACTGCATAGGGCGCAGTCCATTTCACTTAATTTTGAATATTAAATTAATTATTCTTTAATTTGTCCTCTTTTGTGTTGTTAAAATACGGGGTGTTATACCCTCCCTCCACGCTATCCTCCACTCCGCCCTCCGTGACCGCCCATCCCTTCTAGCGGGGGAGTCATATGTACTATCCTCAGAACATGTTGCCTTTTCCTCACCGCCATTGGGAACGGTCACACTTGCTTTTTCTGGGATGATACCTAGTACCGCAACTGCCCACTACATCACCTCTACCATGATCTGTATGCTGCTTCCCCAGACCACTCGCTTACCGTTCATAAGGCAGCTCTCCTTGGCCTGGCTAGCCTCACCATTCCCTCCTACTTATTCGAAGAATCCCTTTCTCAACTACTTCAAATCTCTTACATCCTTTCCTCTTTATCCCTTTCACCTCAACCATATAGTTTCGTTTGGGCTCTCGACCCCAACACTGGCTTCATCTTCTCCTCTTGCTACCGCTAGCTCAACTGCTCAGGTAGATCTTTCTCTCTTTCCCCAAGCTCTTGAAATGTCTGACGCCACCATGCTACGCTTCTTCTGGTACCTCGCTCACGACAGGTAAATACAAAAGACAGACTTATCTGCAAGAATATCCAGGTTAATCCCAGATGTTTTTTTGCCAATCTGTTGATGAAACCATCACTTCCTGGATTGTGAATTCAGTTATTACATCTAGGCCTCCTCCATTCACATCCTCGGCTTTTTTCCCACAATTTTTTATTATTATTGTAAAATATATATAACACTATTGTCTATATATATATATATATACAGAATTTATATGCAGGTATCTTATGTAGGTGTCTTACGCAAGTATTAATTATTGGAGACTGTATAGTTTAGAGATTCAAGATTCCAAATAAGAAGAATTCAAGATTGAAGAATCGTGAGTAACAAAAGTTCTCGAGTTCAAGAAATCAGGATAAGTAATAAAGTCTAGAATTTTTGTTAAAACTCTATAATAGTAAAAAAAATCTTTATTCCAATTCTCTCACCAATTTTTATTATAATTTTCTTACTCTTTATTTCCAAATAGATTTCAAAATTACTTCCTATTTAAAATATATTTCCTAATCTTTAAATTTCTTAAATTTTAATCTAACACCTCATTTAAATATTTTAGATTACCTTATAACATATGTTTGATATTAAGTTTAATATGTATAAGAGTATGTTTAAAGTTTACTTAAGTTTTAACTTCCGTGTATTCACATTTATAATTTTATATCTTAAGTTTTAAATTTCTTATATTTATTATTTTATTAAGTTTTAATATCACTTTTATCAATTATAAATATATGTTTTTAAAGATATATTTTACTTTATTATGCTATGTTAATATATTTGGAAATAGTTTGTTTAAACTCCATAATTACCTTAATTTATTTCAACATCATTAACATCATTTTAAAAGATTTTAAATTTCAAAATATTTTAAGACACGTCGACATCCCCTACCTCTAATGTCGACATGGTAACCATTTTTAAAAAATTTAAATTTCAAAAGAGGTGTTTATTTGTTTAAAACTTTTCCTAAAGTGCATGGCTTTTAAACACTTATAAATACCCATTTAAATTCAGATTGTATTAACTACTTTCATTATCTTCTTCTTCTCTTTTCTCCTCTCCATTCATATTATTAATTTTAAGTTTTTATAATCAAACTTTACCAAAATTCAAAGAGATTTAAACTGGTTCATTTCTAGTTTGATTCTCTACCATTTTCTCTTTAAGAATCAAAAGCTATTCAGAGTTATAAGAGTATTTATAATCAAAGATCGCAAGATCAATGTTTTATCAACTCTTTCTTCCAAAATTATACTGAAAAGGAGTCGTTATAGCCCGTTCAAATCAATTTGATGTGATTGCAACCCGTAAATCAAGTAAGTGCGATTGTAGCTAAGAAAATCAATTAAGTCTCATTGTACTTTGGAAATAGGTGGGGTATACCTCGTGGCTGTGAAATCGGGATTGTAATTTGAAGATTATTTAAAAAGAAATCTGCATCAACCCAGAATTGTATGGGGCTGGATGATAGGGTAATTATGAACCACTATACAAATCCCGGTGTGTTATTTTCTTTACTGCTTTCACTTTTTATTTTTCATCTATTTCTAGTTCTATGATTTTTAATATCTGTGATTTGCATTTGTTTCTGAAATATCCAAAAGAATTTCATTAAGTTCATAAGTTCCATCGAACATTATTCAGCTCCCCTCTAGTATTAAGTTTTCCTTAAGATCCATGATCCGCATTTCCCTACAGGGGTAAGTTATGATGAGATATTTGTGTTCCATAAAAATATCTTAGAATGTTATTAGTTTTTCTCCCATCATCTGAGATTTTCTAGATGTTTTTGAGGAAGTTATAGGACTTCCGCTGAAGAGAGAGATAGATTTTAAGTTTTATCTTACTAACAATGTCAGACCAGTTGCACTACCAGTAGGGCACATGGCTCCAATGGAAAGGGAAGAGTTAAGCAAGCAAATAAAAGATCTTGCAGAGAAGGTTTCATCTGAAGGAGTGTCTTAAAATGTGGGGCTCCGGTCATCTTTGGTGCAATGGAGGATGGTTCCCTAAGACTTTGTGTGGATTACTGAGAATTAAACAAGCTGACTATGAAGAACTGCTACCCCTTCTTATATTAATGATCTTCTTCATGAACTAGTAAGAGCCACAATTTTCTCTTAGTTAAGTCTAGAGATATGTTTTTACCAGCTGAGGGTAGAAGAGGATAGCAGAGGATAGCATAGATAAGACCACTTTCAGATCCTAATGGATTTTATGAGTGATTTTTCATGCCCCTCGGACTGACCAACCATCTAAGTTATTTTGTAGTGAATAAGGAGTTTTAAGATGTCTTGAATAAGTTTATAATTGCCTTCATAGAAGACATTCTGATATTCAAAAGGTGAAGAAAAGAATACTTTGTATTGATGGAGGTACCATTTAGCGCATAAGCTAAGCAAAATTTTCTTAGTGTTGTTATTTGAGAGAGGAAGTATGCTTCTTGGGGCATATAGTTTCTAAACAAGGGTCGTAGATACAGCTAAAGTAATAATCATGCAACATTGTTGAGTCCCCAAAAATGCCACAAAAGTTAGAATTTTCTTCATTTTGTGGGTTATTTTAGAAAATTCATCAAGGACTTTGTGAAGATTTCAATACCTTTGACCCGCCTCACCCAGAAAAACTTAGTTTTCTCTTAAGATGAATATTGTGATGATGCCCTTAGTAGATTGAAGACACAAATAAACTGATTTAGTGCTTCCCAGTGCTGCTAAGCTTTTTACTGTCGACATCTATGCATGCGCATCAGACTTGGTGCAGGGTTTAATGCAGAAAGGTAGGGTAGTAAGTTACGATAGTAGGCAGTTTAAGACTCTTGAGAGAAACTACAACTTATAATCTAGAGTTAGCTGCCATCACTTTTGCCCTTAAATCGTAGTGCCACTATTTGTTAGGCGAGATATTTTAGCTATTTACATATCACAAATTACTTAAGTACTTATTTTCTTAGAAGTACTTAAACTTTAGGCAATAATGATGGATGGAGTTGTTAGCATCTTATGACTTTGAGATCTCATATGCCCTGGGCAATGGAAATGTAGTAGCAAATGCGCTAAGTTGAAGATAATTTCTTGGAGTTTCTTGCTTATAGAATGGAGGAATCTGGAGTATATAACCACATTTTACTTTAAGCCCTCTACTGACTTTACACCCAGAACACTAGCAACTTTGAAAATTCAGCCTATTCTTTTAGAAGAAACTGGCTCTAGACCGAAGGAAGATAGGGAGTTTGAAGATATTATAGATTGGATTGGAGGAAGAGAGATCTCGAAGCTTCTCCAATGCTATTCTATAGATTCTAAAGGATGGTTGAGAAGAGGAGGGAGATTGTGCGTACCTCGCGTAGGTGATTTGATGAGTGTGGTATTGGCTGAGGCTAGTCACACAAGAATGACCATTTATCCCAGTGGTGACAAAATGTATCGAGCATGAAACGGGTTTTCTTTTTGCACGGCATGTGGGAGAGCTTGTAGCTTGATGTATAACCTATCAAAGAATTAAGATCGAGCAGAAGAAACCCATAGGATTGCTCCATCCTTTGGATAAATCTCAATGGAAATGAGATAGCATCTCGATGGATTTCATGGATGGATTACCTCGATCCAGGAAGAGGAACATTGGCATATGATTAATAGTGGATAGGTTGACCAAGAGTGCCCATTTTATCCTAGTTTAGAGTAAGAGATCAGTGGCATCTTCGACATGCTAATATGTTAGCGAGATCATTCGACTACACAGAGTCTTATCCGGTATAGTTAGTGAGAGGGATCTAATATTCACTAGTGAACTTTGAAAAATTCTGCAAGAAGCATAGGGTACTCAGTTGAATGTACACAATACTTAAATTATAGGGATCTATAGTTATGCAAATGTGAATTAAAAAAGGGACTAAATTTACAGAGAATGTATGCATAAAATATAGATATGTGATTGAGAATGGATTAGATTGAAATAAGCAAATTAATGTAGATTTGCAATAAAATATAACATGGGTTGTAATTGTATTGGACATATTTGCAAGAATAATATTATGATAAATTGTATGTACAAATAAATAAATCATAATGGATAAATTGGGCTTATTCGCAAATAGAATTATAATATAAGGATTATAATTGAATGAAATAATAAAAAATGGCTTATTATAAATACAAACTCAAATCGGCGATTAATTTTAATAAGCATGCACTAGTTGTAGCCTGTTGCAATAGCACCAGGCTGATTAGGGGAAATAAGTGACAAATGACTAAGACCAGATCAAGAGGATCTGAGTTGGGGTGCAAATTAGAATAATTTTTTGCTAGGATCTGTACCAGCAGCATTCCCTCTTAGGTTTATCATTGACGGTCTCACAACAGATGACGGTAGAGGTTGGGCATGCTAATGCTGATTTAGGTAAGTAAGAGAACAACAGAGATAGGGTCGTATATGGTGCGTTCAGACGGTGCAACGAGCATGCAGGTGCATTGACAAGGGAAGATAAGTCACTATTGCGTTCAAAAGCGATTAGTCATGTCTTCACTAATTGATTTGGGTCAGATAAAGCCCAAGACTTGTAGTAACATAAGTTACCATGTGAGATGGTAGAATAAAAGGTTAAAACCGATCGATGGGTAGTTTAGGAAGTTATCCTACTCATGTTTATTGCATTCAGTAATTGAGAAAGTGTAAACAATCGAAAAAATATTTACTTGTACATTTCAAGTTTATTTCATTGTATATCATTCTAGTATATTTATCTTTATCGTTGTAGACTGAAACTTATCCTATCTGACACTAGAACTATTTCTCTTTATTACTTAATCACGCTAGTAAATACATCATTCACCGTACATTATGTCAGGCCTACTCTTACTTCCTTTTTCTTCCCCTCTAGACTTGCAGGGTGGAGATGATTTCTTAGAAGATCATTTTTGGAGATTCATTCTTTTTATTGATGTATTCGTCTTCTATTTAATTTCTTATCGTATGTAGTTTGTTGTACTATTGGCTAATTTGAGGGGTATTCATGTTATTTTATTCTGATTTGTGACTGCGATGTTATTTTCATAAGATATTTGGTAGCTTATGGCCTAAAAATTAAATGAATAAGTGGATTTTGGAATAAAATTTATGTTTTCGGTTTTAAAATGTTTCTTCTGTATTTATTATTTTATGTCTTGTGACTCTTAATCTCTATGATATATGCATTTATATCTATAATGCTTCACATTTCTTAGCATGATCCTACTTTGGGGAATATTAAGGGATGCGAGTTGTTTCATTTGGTATCAGAGCCTAAAGTAACATGATTGCTAAAAGTTTGTTTTTAAAAGAAAATAAATTTTCAAAAGAAATAGATTTTCAAAACAAAAGGAATTTTGAAAGTAAAAGTCTACCCCCTTAATTCAAGTACTACCTTCCGGTGATTCCTTCGAAATCTTAAATCTCTCTCTCGTGCAGTATGTCGGAAGCTCTAAATCTTCCTGAGGATGTCCCATTCTCCAGTTGGTTTCATAGATATTTTAAGGCTATGACACCAGCTAAAGCATAAGAGCATGTGCATGGTCCAATACCCGCTGTTGAGGTTCTTCCCAACCCACCAGCTGTTGTTAACTTTCATAAACTTTGTAAGGGTTTCTCAAATCTTAGCGGTAAACCTTGTTATGTAACAACGGTCAGAACAAAGCCCCCTTCCTTGCACACATATGAGATGGCACACAACTCCCATATAACAAAAGGAATCCCTGATGTTACGTGCCAACCAGCTCATATTTGTACATAATTCCTTCAATATATTCCGTGATGTGGGACAATTGTATCCAAACCATCATTCCTCCTTAAGAACATGCGAGGCAATCCTAACTAGGGGTGGGCATAAACCGCACCGCAACGCGGAAACCGCCCAGACCGGACCGCAAAAACGGTGTGGAAAACCGCACCAGATTCTCTCTCTAAAGCAAACATCCCAAACCAAACAGACTCGCAATAATACGGTTCAGTTGCGGTTTGAACTGTTACCAAACCATATTAAATCGAACCGCATAGCTACACCATTAATGTTATGATAAAAGATTAACAAATTCCTATCTAACTTTTTATTTTGACAATATATATTCCATTTTTAGCGTATGTTGTAGTTATATCAATTCAAGATAACACTATGTGTTTTAACCTTCAGGTGACACAACGTCATATAATCATAAATTGATTACTGATGGAAGTAATTCTCTTGGTTCATATTTAATACGGGTTCAAACCGGACCGAACCAAAACCGGACCATATTATATCGAAACCGAACCGTTTGAACGGTTAGTGTAATGGTTTGTATTTTTGATCAACCGTTTAATGCGGTGCGGAAGCGGTTTGAGATCCAAACCGCACCGAAACGAACCGCACCCACCCCTAATCCTAACAGTCTCCCCTTTGAATCACATCCTACGAGTATCTTTTGAGAGCACTGCCTTGCCTGCATGGCCCAGTCTGAACCTTCGGCTCCGATACCACTATTATGTAACGACGGTCAGAACAAAGCGCCCCTTCCATGCACACATATGAGCTGGAACACAACTCCCATATAACAAAAGGAATCCCTGATGTTACGTGCCTACCAGCTCATATATGTACACAATTCCTTCAATATATTCCGTGATGTGGGACTATTGTATCCAAACCATCATTCCTCCTTAAGAACATGTGAGGCAATTCTAACAAACCTTTCTTGGGAACAAAGACTTTTTTATAGGCTCGTACTTGTAGGAGGAGTACATAGCATATTTTTTGGATTATTAGGTTCGAGGATCATCATATACTTTAGCTCGCCACTTAGCACCTAAAAGAGGAGGCATCTTATTGGTGGGAGAAATTCGAGGCGGAGGATAGAAATATTGATTGGGTCAAATTCAATGATCAATTCGAGAGGAGATTCCTATCACAGGATGAGTAAGGAATGCAGTTGGAGCAATTTCTTAGATTGATGCAAGGAGATCTTATTGTAAAGGGATATAGCAATCACTTCAATGAGCTGGTGAGGTTTTGGATGTAACTAGTCAATATAACTCATAAGAAAGCTATCAAATTCGTGAGTGGATTAAATCAACCACTTCGAGGTTTGGGGATGGCACATATACCTGGGGGGTGACATTTGAGTCATTAGTGGAGCTGGCTGTTGTGCAGAAGGACACAAAGGGAAAAGTTAAAGAAGGTAAAGAGAAAATTTCCAAGTCTACGAGCTCGAAGAAAAAGTGATGGGAAGATAAGAAAGGCAACAAGAAAAAAACCGGAGGACCTCAAAAAGGGCAAATCAAGAAGGATATCAAGAGTCATAATTTGGATTAATTAGTTATTATGTCAAGGATTGTAAGAAGACTATGATGAATGGAAAGTTCTATAATTGTGGGCAACCCGAACATCTACGTAGAACTTGTCCCTAGAGGATAGGATAAGGGCCTAGTGCATAATTGGCTCAGGTACATGTCTTAGAGGAAACTATGTCTAGTGCTAGACTAGACAGAGGTTGGAAGATTGTGGTAGAAGGTTTGATTTCTATTTTGATATTCATATTTGTACTCTCTTTAACTCTGGAGCATATCATTCTTTTATCTCTAGTTCTTTGGTCAAATGTTTGCACATGAACATTTTGATAGTCATTAGTCCTGTTGACACGTTTTTTAGCTAAAGTTGTCACACGTTAAGTATTTGGTTAGCAGCACACTCGAGCATCAGCGTCGTCGTCGGAAAACACAAAGCGATTTGGTCGAAGTCACGTCGCAAACATCAAGAAGGCCCAAAACTCCTATCAGACGACCACTTTTGGGCCCGAGAACATCTGTTACAATGCATTGCGCTATAAATCTTAGGCGAGCCGAAGCCAAGCCATCAGCGGGTCTGGGCGCAACGCCAGTGGGGGTCCGGGGCCCCACGGTTCCGGTGGCGATAGACGTAGCCAGTTAGGTCGAACAAGTAGGCACCGCCCGATTCATTCGATTTCCTCGGAGCCAAAGGCTTGGATCCCTCTAGTTCGGACCAACCAGAACTCGAATCCCCTCATTTTTTGTCTAGGAACCTCGAATCCCTAAAACAGTAAGATTTCAAAACCCTCAGCGCCATAATTTCGGCCCCCCTTTCACTTTCTCGTATCCCTCCGGGGGTACGAAATTTCGTACCCCTGGAGGGGTACGAGGTTTCGCACCCCTCTAAGGGGTATAAAATTTCATATCCCCTAGAGGGGTACGAAATTCGTATCCCTCCAGGGATACGAATTTCATATCCCCTGTGGAGTACGAATTTCATACCCCTCACTAGGGGGTACGAAATTCCTGCTGCTTGGCCCATTTAGGGGTCCGAAATTATGGTTTGTGGTCCCCATTTCCTACCTACTCCCACCTAATCTCCCTCTTATAAATACCCCAAGCCTTGGCCTTCATTTTCATCCTTCTCCCTTGGAAATGTTGGACTTCTAGAGCTCCAAACACTCATTAATGGCTGCCATCTCTTTCTTCTTAGCCATTGGACATGGTATGGACAGTTAAAATGTGGCATACACGTTTTCCATCAACACGTGGATATTCAAAAGAATAATTATGCTACATTTGGGCTCTTTTGGACTCCTTGGACATTAAGGATAAATCTGGACATTGTTGACGCCAAAAAGTGGTCATCAACGGCCAAAAGTCAGATATGAGCATGATATATGAAGAAATATCAGAAAAAAATGAGAAAAAGCAAGACAACAGCATTTTTATAGTGGTTCGACGTTAACGAGCCTACGTCCACTTTATAATCTCATAATAATATCATAAAGTCGGAGATACAATGAATGAGATCGTCAGGATCTCTATTACATAATCGTTTTTGATGAATGTAGCAAGCATTTTTGCGGTGAAAGTGGTTGGCAGCCATGATTGAGTTGTGGAGGGCATGCATAAGCTATAAAGTCAGGCTCAGAACTCAGCTAAAAGTCCCCTTCTTTGTTGTATAGCTTGATGTATTTATAGGCAGTAGGCTTCAGTAGTTGGAGGCGCCATGTGTCGATTGATCCATGTGAATAGCAGATAATGGAGCTGAGTCTTGATTACGTGGAGAAGTTCCCTCTAATATGTGGCTGCATAAATGTAGCTAGATCCGAGTTTATAGGCTTTAGAATAGGTGGTTGGACCAAGTAAGTAGGATATTAAATAAATCTCATGACCAAGTCGTAGTTGTAGTGTAATCTCATCTCAAGACCATCGAGCCCAAGTCTTTTATGTCTAGGAGTGTTCCACTACTTCTTCTGAGAATGTGTGGGCTTGTCAAGGCCCAGCTCGAGCCCTAAGCGGTCTTATGACGGGTTCATGGGTTGACGGCCTTGCCAAAAGGCGGGTCAACACTTTGCCCCCCCAAAGTACATCGTGTGGCGGACAGGATGTACTTTGAGTAAGTCGAACTGTATCTCTTTGAAATATCATTCATCCTCGAGAAAGCAATGTTGAATTGTCATGTCTTTGAGAATGGTCTTGAATCTTGAATTCTTTTTCCTTTTCTCTATGCAAATAGGTGTCATGTATCACATCACCATCTGTGGTACCCATCGAGCCAAAGTTCGAGGTGGGAGTAGTTGAGATGAACATGTAATCATTTACGCCTCGTCGAGTCAAGAGGTTGAGTGATATCATCATAAGTCAAGCTGGGTCGTTAGCTTCTGTACATGGTTGTTCGTAAAGAGTCTTCGCCAAATGGTCTCATCTTCTTATGCGAGTCAAGGACATGGTCAAGTGTAAGGTCAAGTAATGTCGAACTCATAAGCAGTCTCGCTAGTATGAGTGAGTCCAGTCATGTCGAACACATAAGCAGTCTCTCTTGAATGTGTGAGTAAGACAAATCGTGTCATGGTCCGAAGGTATAGTATATATCATTTGAATCACGTATCAAGTCAAGGACGTGTTCAAAGTCAGTCTGTAAGCTGACGCTCATGCCCACAACTTCGGTGGGGAATAAACGAAGCCAATGCTGATGCCCCCAGTGTCAGTGGGGGTCGAGCTAAGACAATTAGACGTCCTTTCCTTAAGCCTTTATACTATCCGTCATTGTTTCTGGTTAGAGTTGCAGGTTTGGTAGTCTTAGCCAACTCAAATCGTTTTATACTTTCTCTCTTGAGTCAGTGAGAGTTATAGTTGAACATACGAGTAGTAGAATCACACATGTCTAGGCATTGTTCCTTTACCTTAGTCGGAAAGTGAGGATCGCCTCATCGAGCGTCAGTGGACTTGGTTACTCTTATATGAATAATCGCAAAATCTAGTAAGTTCATCAAAATGCAAGCGAATGAATGTTGCTAGGGTGTTAGTCGAACCCCTTTGTTAATGTTTTAACATAATCCAAAATGGTCATCATTCTCTTGTTGAGTTTGTTCTTCATGCTCGGTTCCATTGAGTTCATCATTTCTGTTGTAGTTTGAGATCCTACGAAATTTTAAGAAGTTGAAAATGTGCATAGAGTAGTCGAGTAGTAGATTCATGCTTTTCATGGCTCGTGCTCTTCGTCCCTATCCATTGGGGCATGACTGAGTAGCGGACGTCAAATCCATGTCTTCTCTGGATTCATACTTCCTCATCATGTCGTGAGTTTGATGCAAAATGATTTGTTGGTATTCAACCTATATTGGTTTCTGCTCTCCCATCCAAGCTCTGAGGATCGAAGTTGGGCTGCGAGAGGTCAGATAGTAGTCACTTTGAATGCTCTCTTTCTTCCCCTTCCAATTGGGAAGTAGGTTGGGATCAGTCAATGGATGGAAACTCTACACCCTTTCGTGGTCCACATGCGGCCTTCCAAACGCTCGAGCTAATGCGTCTTCTATTCAGTGTACTTGCAATGTGAAAACTTGTCGTTGCTCTTGGTATGTGTGTCGATTCTAGATATCACTCTCGAAGCCCTCTTTCAGTCGCTGCCTTAAGTCGCGTGATGTGTTATTGAACATCTCACTCTCAAGGTCTCATTTCGGTCGTTGCATTGAGTTGTGTGGTTAGTTTAGCATTAGTAGTCGACGTCAGTCCTTCGAACACGACCCCTTTGTTGTTATATGCGAGTGTGTCCCTCGTGTCTTTGCTTTGTATCTGTACATAATCCTTCAATTTGAATAGGAAAATTCGTTTAATTTGCAAGTTACTAAGTTAACCTTTATGAAACAAGTCTAGCTTGAAACGAAAATGTGTTAAGTGCTAAGCTATCTAGCATAGAAACTATTAAATGTCAAAAGTGTCAGGTGTTGTAGTTTGGAGGTATAATGTCAGTAGCCTCCATTTAACTTTGAAACATGGGTCGCGTCCGAAGCGTGTTTGAAGTTAATTCAGAAATCTATGCCCGTGCCCCCAGCATCGGGTGAGAACCGGGTTAAGTCGTTCGGACGTTCGGCCCATAAGTCTTTTATAATCTTGTCCTCAGTCGGAGGGCGATGGAGATTGCATGCACGTCGCAGCATTGTCCTTTATACTCTGTCCCAAGTCGTGAGAGTTAGAGTTATGGGTTTAGTGGTCTTAAGTCGTGGTGCACCATTCACACTTACCCAACATATTTGTACTCTCTCTCAAGTCGTGAGAGTTAGAGTTATGGACGTCGTGGTTCGTCCTTTATACTCTCCCAAAGTCAGTTTGGGTTAGAGTTATAATCGAGTGGTCTTAAATCTTGGCGCGCCTGTCACACTCGTCCTAAGTTTATACTCATATCCAAGCTCTGAGGATTAGAGTTAATCGGGAAAACAGTCGGATCATATTTGCCTTGGCATCGTCCCTTTGCTTCCATGTCAAGGGCGAAGGTCGCCATCAGGGGTGGTCAGTTCACGCCCCTACTGAGTTTATACTCCTCCCATTAAAGTCATGGGAAAGAGTTAGAGACGTCGTTGGAAAGTGGTCGAGTCATACTCATCCCCGTCTTAACATTTCTCTTTTGCCCCTACATCGAAGGAAAAAGTTATTATGTTGTTCATGGATTGTGTCTCGGTCATTGTTGTGCTCCTCCCGTCGGATCAAGGGATGGAGTCGTCGATCTGTTGGATTGTTATGTCACACCCGAATACATCTCTACATCTTTCTTGGCGAATCAAAGGCTAGAGGATGAGGAGGCCTCATTAGTATGCCATGTAAAAATAACACACGTCGAATTCATGTGCGTTTATTTTCTTGCCCCTACGTCAAGGGCAAAAAGTCAGTGAATGGATGATTGAACCTGATTTATGTCAGATTGTTGGCGTCGGGCCAAGAGTAAGCGGGTGAATATTTGAATCACGTTCGCCAAACTTTACGTTCCTCCGATCAAACTATGGAAGGGGTGATTGGTACCAAACCTCGGGTACTTGCATCATTCATATACGAATTTGAACGGGTTAGTCATGCCAATAACTCAAGGAGAAGGTAATGGAAAAATGCATGATTGGAAAGTAAGTATGTTGATGGGCAGTGCGGCCTCCTTTATTTGGATTTATGTAATTCGATGGCGTCGAGTGCAGGGTCTGGTCGTATGGACAGTCGAATCGCGTCCATCTGGAGTTGGATCTCAACTTTCAAATGCAATGATCGATGCACAATTATCTTGAGTCATGCCACGGATGAGCCGAGTAGTGGATGGTCATGTCAAATCCAACTTGGGCTGTGTAACTTTTCTCGGACGGATGACATGATTCTGCAAACGAGCGCTTCAGTCAGGCTCGTTATGGCAATGCTTTGTAGTTCTGCATGCAGGTATGGGAAGTATGATCAGTACCAGACTCTGGGTACCTATATCATTCACACATAAATTCATAAGAGTTATTAGTCACATAAATTACTCATAAAGCATGTAAATATAAAAGATATAGGTAAAAAATAATCCTGCTAAGGGAATGAGTATTATTCAGAATGAGAATGGTATCGCATATCCTTTGCCAGCCCATTTTGACTTGTCCCATCTCTGACAGGTGATGACCGTTGAAGCTTTAATTGATGAAGGAAGTTTTTTCAAATCCTCATGGGGCGGTAATGCTAAGAACGATCAGACCATGATCGGGGTACTGGGATAATAAAGGCAATCAGGCGGCCTTTGTAGGTGAATGATGAGGGTGTGTTTCCTTTGAATCGCCTTCTTGCCCCCACGTTGAGGGCAAGGAATAAAGGTCAGGTAGTTAGATCAGAACTGCTAATGGCGGTATCTCATCTTGTGGGTGTTAAGGTTTTGATCGGCAGAAGAACAATGGATCCATGCTTATAGAAGCTTTGTCTTTTCCATGTCAGGAAGTGGGATATGGAGGTTAAGAATGTAGACATGCCTCGTCCATCCGTGGTTGTCTTTGATTCCACGTCGGGGAAGGAGAGCTGATATATAGACAATCAATAAACATCCATACTTAAGTGTTTCAAACTTTTAACTCGCCGATCTTTGGGCAAGACTGAAGCAGTCGATCAGGATTGAATAACCTCAGTAAATGAGGGTGATGGCTCTTAGAAGGATCCAAGTCATCACCATCTTGCTGTTGATATTCTCAGACCATCCGTCGAATCTTGGATGATAAGTCTTTATGATTGTTGCTGGCCAAAATATATGCCAAGCCGAAGGCGAGCCGTCAAGCGGGTCCGGGCGCAGCGCCGGTGGGGGTCCGGGGCCCCACAGTCCCAGCGGCGATCGACCTAACCGGTTAGGTCGAAAATGCGGGCACCGCACGATTTTTTCGATTTTGGAAGATGGAGTCTTTTCTGAAACGATTAGAAAAATGCATTTTTTTCTGAAAATGACCTTGTCTCGGGTCGATGTGCAAGACTTTAGAAATGACTAGTAATCCGAGCCGGTATATCTGAAAAAGGTGGTTCGAAGCAGGCCGACCTGGAGAGCTTCAAAGGGATCGATCGATCTGAAGTTGGTCGACCTGGAGAGCTTCGACATCACTATGACGATGGTTGTTCGAACCGATCTCACCCAGACCCAAGATCTATTTCGATCCAAGCTGCATATAGGGAGCCTTCCAATATACAATTATTACTGGCTGGTCTTCTGGTCGGGTCGAACCCAGAACTGGGAAAAAATCAGGTTTTTATGCAGATGTTGCTGCTTTGGGTTTCCAAAGCATGTGTAGAAGTATTGGAAACAATGGCTGCTGAAGATGACTGAAACTAGGATTTCGTCTTGGACTTGGTGATCCAACAGTTGAGCAAAACCCTTAAGACGTTGAAAATTCATTTCTCAGTGAAAGAACCAAAATGTTGACGCCAAAAAGTGGTCATCAACGGCCAAAAGTCAGATATGAGCATGATATATGAAGAAATATCAAAAAATGAGAAAAAGCAAGACAACGACATTTTTATAGTGGTTCGGCATTAACGAGCCTACGTCCACTTTATAATCTCATAATAATATCATAAAGTCGGAGATACAATGAATGAGATCGTCAGGATCACTATTACGTAATCGTTTTTGATGAATGTAGCAAGCATTTTTGAGGTGAAAGTGGTTGGCAGCCATGATTGAGTTGTGGATGGCATGCATGAGCTATAAAGTTAGGCTCAGATCTCAGCCAAAAGCCCCCTTCTTTGTTGTATAGCTTGATGTATTTATAGGTATTAGGCTTCAATAGTTGGAGGCGCTATGTGTCGATTGATCCATATGAATAGCAGATACTGGAGCTGAGTCTTGATTACGTGGAGAAGTTCCCTCTAATATGTGGCTGCATAAATGTAGCTAGATCCGAGTTTATAGGCTTTAGAATAGGTGGTTGGACCAAGTAAGTAGGCTATTAAATAGATCTCATGACCAAGTCATAGTTGTAGTGTAATCTCATCTCAAGACCATCGACCCCAGGTCTTTTATGTCTAGGAGTGTTCCACCACTTCTTCTGAGAATGTTTGGGCTTGTCAAGGCCCAGCTCGAGCCCTAAGCGGTCTTATGACGGGTCCATGGGTTGACGGCCTTGCCAAAAGGCGGGCCAATAGACATAGTTGACCAAGTCAACTTATCTCAAAGAGGAAGAAGAAGGGAATTTTAGTCAAAGTGTAGAATAAGCATACATTTTTGTTTCTCTATTGTAACACTTTGTACTCGAGTATTGTCTAAACTTGTACAACATTGTAATTAGATATCATTGATGAATGATCATTATAAAGTGGACGTAGGCGTTAGTGCCGAACCACTATAAAAGCTATGTCTCCTGCATTTACTTTACTTATTTACTGTGTTCACACCACATACACATTGGGTGTTGGCGTGTTGACGATTGTCCACGTCAACAGGTCCTGTGGTTGTTTCAAATCTCATAAGTGCATTTGTACTTCTGTCTATGATTTGTAGGGGTTTGAACTTTTTGATATCAGGCATTGAATTTCATTGTGATGCCTACCTATTAGGATTTTCAGGGTATAGGATGTATCTAGGGATGGATTGACTAACCATGGATGGGCTGTCTTGGACTACGAGAGGAGACTCGTTCAATTCGTGGCATGTGTTGGTCAAATCCTCGAGATTTCTTATGACCCATAGGGGTTAGCTATGCTGAGTTTTCTTTGTCCTTATATTCATCTATCAATGATATTGATTTAATACATGTAGTGTGCAAGTTTTTGGATGTGTTTGAGGAGGTGAGAGGGATAACTCCTAGGAGAGAGATTGATTTTCGGATTCATCCCAGTGAGAATGCAAATCCATGGCATTACATGTATGACATATGGCTCCAAAGGAAAGGAAAGAGTTGATCAACAAGTGGGTGTGCTTTTAAAGAAGGTGTAACACCCCACCTCCGTTAAGATCACTCACAAGGGAATGCCTTAACTTTGGTGGAGCATTTTAGTAAACAGAACAGAAACTTACAAGACAGATAAAACAGTACTTGAAAAATTTATAACTTTATTTCAACAGAAGCTTGGTTACATTCTTTCGAATCACAATATCAGAATTCAAGTACAAAATATCAGTCTTGTACAAAAGCCTTCAGAATGCATAGTTTAAAATCATAATCCCCACAGAAGAAGACAAGCCATACTTTAAGCATTGCAAGCGGAAGAAATCTGGATCAAGCTAGAGTATTCCCTTCTACAAAACCTGGGGGGGAAACGGAAGAAAGGAGGCGAAACAACAAGGGTCAGACAAAAGTCTGGCAAGTCCAGTGATTTTCAGTTATGAACAGATAATAATAACATGACATGAAAATAAAACTAGATGAGAGATAACTGTAATAGATTTAGTAGATATGACAGAAGAACAGAATGATATAAACTATTGCTTTACACTTCTCTGCACTAATACTAGTATAACAGAATTACAGTGTCACCCTAATGTCTAAACTGAAACGGAAACGGGCACAGAATAATTTAACAGAAACAGGATGCTAATAATGGGCCTTTACTACCCGATCAGAAACAGACAGAAGCAGAAACAGATTAATCCCTACGGAAACAGAATGTAGAATTAGGTGTACACTAGTAATGGGCCTTTACCACCCGAACAGACGGTACCACGTAGAAACAGACAGGTGTTACCACCCAACAGAAACAGATGGTACCAACAGAAACAGACAGAACTAAGTGTACCCTTAAACCCTACCCCAAGCGATCGGCTCCCTAATACATAAATGTCCTGTGTCGGCCCCACAATAGGGTGTATCACTCCCTAAAGTGACAACCAATTGGCACAAACCTATTTACAGATGTCACGGCGTCTTACATCCTCAGAGGCAGACAGGGATCCATGCACGCACATGACCCGGTTGGAATGCACCATCAACACCCCTCGCCATTATCAGAATGAACCGCTTATAATTAGTTCAGTAAGCGTGCCCGGACCCTACTTACTGTTGGGTCAAAGTTTTGATACCAGAAATGGTTACTGACTAATATGGGTCCCAAACAACAGATGACACAAGTAATTCCCCTCCTAACCTTGTGTCCCCAGACTAACAGATTCCAGCTTAACTTGTCTACAAGTTTCAGACATACAAAATTTAGATTAACTAGTTCACAGATCAGACAATCAAGTTAACAGGTTTTCAGACTAATGGATCAGATGTTCGGATTAACAGGCTTACAGATTAACTGGTTACAGATTAACAGATTAAATGGTTACAGATTATCTAACTTTGTATTGGGCCTACGGATTCACGAAACGGGTTTATCAGATTCATTGGTCCAATTGGTTTAGCCTTACCCAACACGTTTTAGACATCATAATTATCTCAGATTTTCATTAATTAAATATTAATGCCCAAACCTCTCACATTAGACTGACAGTTTGCGGCTACTGGTTAGGCCGGTTGGTTCCGGGCAGGTTTCTGTCGCAAACTGAGTCTAACCTCGGGTTTCAAGCACGTTATGACTAACTTCTCACATTAGAACCTATTGTTTGCGACCACTGGAATATGCCGGGCGGTTCCGGGCAGAATTACGCCGCAAACTTATTCTAACCTCGAGTTAGCCATGTTTATCTTTGCGGCCAATTAATTAATGATTCACCATTTATACCCGCGCCTAATATACATGTCAATTATTCATAACTATAGCCAATTCAGATTATGTCAATAGCGGACTAATTATATCAACTCAACAGATATGGCACATAACAGATTTAGCAGATTAGGCGACTTAACGGATTCAGCAGATTAAGCAATTTAGCAGATTTAGCATATAACAGTTTAGGCATCTTTAGCAGACTTAGCAGATGACAGATTTGGTATATGAACAGATATAGCAGATTATAGCAGAACTAGCAGATTAGGCAATATAACAGAACTAGCAAATTAAGCAATATAGCAGAACTAGCAGAACTAGCAGATTAGGCCATATAACAGATTTAATCATTCCTTAAAGTTTCATAAACATATCTTGCCTAATTATAAATTTGGCCTAAGTTTGCATGTCTAAATAGTTGTCATGATTCACATTATGATCATATACCCCACGTTTGCATTGAATTTACATGGCATAGATTATGGTCATAATTTACCATATAACACACGTCTCAAATTTAGTTAAACTTGCCTAGTACAAAAGATTCACATATAAATTATACCAAATATAGCCATCGATTTCAATGCATGTCATATATTCAAAAATCTCCCACTTAGGTGTTATTCACATTTAATAGTTATCAAATCTTAACATAAATCTTCACACCTGAGTCATATTCCCTTTTTATCCCAAATCATGAATTTCTATATAAACAATATGCCCAACAATCTAGAACTTTAAATTATAACAGATCTTTAATTCAAAAATATGCGTTATGTCCAATGTCTCAAGTCACATGTTAATATACAATGGTTCCTCTTCTTCCAATTCACAGAATATGCACAGATCTAAATCTAGTTTATAGCCTATGTCCTTTTAGTCACAGATTAGCCATGTCCAATTATGCCATCATTCATTATTTATCCCAAAGTTTAACGTTCGTGCGTTAATCTCTTATGAGATTTGGCGCAGGCTCGGGGTAGCCTGGCTATAGAACAGAAAGAAGAAAGAGATATAGAATAAAATAGATCAGAACAAGAACATACGCAATCTCAAATTCAGATTTACAATCATGTCACAATTATAATTAAAGTTTATATCGGAAAATAACTGCACTTGCCTTGGTTGGATTCTAAAAGAAAAAGGTGTTGTAGCTGTTCTCTTTTAATCCTAATCAGAATTGGAGGAAGAAGAAGCACAAGTCCTAGCTTATGTTTCAGCAGAGTAGAGACGCCATTGATTTATTTATTTTTAGAGAGGAAGAGAGCAATGGAGGCTAGAGAATTGTATATGAGATTTAGGTTTAGGTTAGGGATGTATATATAGGTGTAGGAAGTTATTTAGGACCATTAGATTAACCCTTAATCATGAGAACCATTCAAATGCAAAATCTGCATTTGAGCGAATCGGCCCACGGGACGACAGCCAAACACCCTGGATTAACCCCTAGTCGACCCAGCAGAGCTCGGATCGACCTCAAAAATGGGCCGGTTCGGTTATTCCCCCTTCCAATTCGCTGTTTTGAACCTTTTTTGCATGTTTATTTATTTAATTTTTATATATATCTATATATATTTCTCTCATATGCATATAAACTTCAAGGCTTAATAACTTCTTCATAATTAACCATTTTTTTTATATTCTCAGAAAATACGGGGTGTTATATTCTCCCCTCCTTAAAGGATTTCGTCCCCGAAATCTTCAAGTTAAGAAGAATGTATCCTAACATCCAACATCCATCTACTCAACCATTCAATCACAGGCATCCATTGTCCTTAAAAGGTTTCTAATGCCGTATGAACATATGCAAAGTGTGTGTATATGTTTCTTATCTAATGCAAAATCAGGCGGTCTACTGATCCAGTTGACCTCCTTAATGCGAATCATGTTAGTGTCATGAGTCCAAATATGTATGCAAGAAATCCTATTTGATACACATCATTTCTATATGAGTGCATAACCATTCATCCAAATGCAACATCCATGTGCTGAGTCAATCATTTTGCATCCACAAAAATTGATATTGCTCACACATCCATATGCAGTATGAGAGTGTTTTCGAGCCGATCTAGTGCCTAGTGTGTGTATATGCATCCACGAGCAACCACTAGCAACCACTTGCATCCACTTGCAACCATCAAACATAACATGTCTCAAACACATGTTTACACCCATTAGTTTCTACCTAAAGTTCGAAGATTCGATCGATAGGATACAGTCGAATGATGGAAGCGAGTACAGATAAAACGAAGACTTGGTTCCCATTAGACATTGGTTGACAAAATAATTCCCCTAAGTATCAACCCCGAAGACCGAAATCAACATCAGATTGACACCCAGAGGATTACCCTCTTTAGACAATGTCAGAACTGGAAATCAGAATTATTCATATATTTACAGACTACTGATACAGATCAGGTTCCCTAATGATTCTTAGGAAGCTAAGCATGATAAAATCATATCCCACAAAACCTCAGAATGTATGCGTTATACTTGATGCCTAACACAGATATTTCTCAAACCCCAATCTATCACAAACAGATTAATCATTACCCTTATGGGTTTGAGTCTACAGCGGAATCAGAAACAATACTAGTATTAAAGTGCAGAGTATCGATTACAGAATCAAAATACCAGAATCAGAAAGAGTTTTAACTCAACAATCAGATAAAGAAATTAAACCTCCTACAGAAAGTTTTCCTAATCCTATCCTATCCACTAGCCTCGAGAGTGTTCGCCTTCCCTCCAGCAATTGGTCTTGCCCTCTGCCCTTGACCTCGTTTCTTCGGGCAGTCCCTAGTGAAGTGTCCCATCTCACCATAGTTGAAGCAAGTGCCCTTCTTTGGATCCACTTTCTTATCGTGTGTCCTATCCATGTCTCCCATGTACGTTCTCCATTCGTGACCTTCCACCAAAATGAAGCTTCATCCTTCATTAACCAAGCAGCTGGTTGAACCTTCCTCCCATCGTCTATCTCAAAGGTACCAACAAGTCCCCCACTTCGTTCAGCCAACTTCTAGCCTCGACAACGTCTCAGTCCCATAAAGCGGTTTTCCGCCCATCGCACGGAAGTCCTTACATATCTTAGAAAAAGCATCTATACGTGGAGGAAGAGATTCAAAAAGGGAAAGAGGAAGAAACTCGAAACAAAGAATCGAAAGAAAGATATATGGCTTTTGGGGATTATGTTTATTTTAAAAATAAGTTTTACTTTTGAAAATACTTCCTTTTTAAAACATAGTTTTCAAAAACTTTTTATCAAATCTGGTAACCTTCAGCTCTGATACCAAGTGTAACACCCCACCTCCGTTAAGATCACTCAAAAGGGAATGCCTTAACTTTGGTGGAGCATTTTAGTAAACAGAACAGAAACTTACAAGACAGATAAAACAGTACTTGAAAATTTTATAACTTTATTTCAACAGAAGCTTGGTTACATTCTTTCGAATCACAATATCTGAATTCAAGTACAAAATATCAGTCTTGTACAAAAGCCTTCAGAATGCATAGTTTAAAATCATAATCCCCACAGAAGAAGACAAGCCATACTTTAAGCACTGCAAGCGGAAGAAATCTGGATCAAGCTAGAGTTTTCCCTTCATCAAAACCTGGGGGGGGGGGGGTGAAACGGAAGAAAGGAGGCGAAACAACAAGGGTCAGACAAAAGTCTGGCAAGTCCAGTGATTTTCAGTTATGAACAGATAATAATAACATGACATGAAAATAAAACTGGATGAGAGATAACTGTAACAGATTTAGCAGATATGACAGAAGAACAGAATGATATAAGCTATTGCTTTACACTTCTCTGCACTAATACTAGTATAACAGAATTACGGTGTCACCCTAATGTCTAAACTGAAACGGAAACGGGTACAGAATAATTTAACAGAAACAGGATGCTAATAATGGGCCTTTACTACCCGATCAGAAACAGACAGAAGCAGAAACAGATTAATCCCTACGGAAACAGAATGTAGAATTAGGTGTACACTAGTAATGGGCCTTTACCACCCGAACAGACGGTACCATGCAGAAACAGACAGGCGTTACCACCCAACAGAAACAGACGGTACCAACAGAAACACACAGAACTAAGTGTACCCTAAAACCCTACCCCAAGCGATCGGCTCCCTAATACATAAATATCCTGTGTCGGCCCCACAATAGGGTGTATCACTCCCTAAAGTGACAACCAATTGGCACAGACCTATTTACAGATGTCACGGCGTCTTACATCCTCAGAGGCAGACCGGGATCCATGCACGCACATGACCCGGTTGGAACGCACCATCAACACCCCTCGCCATTATCAGAATGAACCGCTTATAATTAGTTCAGTAAGCGTGCCCGGACCTTACTTACTGTTGGGTCAAAGTTTTGATACCAGAAATGGTTACTAACTAATATGGGTCCCAAACAACAGATGACACAAGTAATTCCCCTCCTAACCTTGTGTCCCCAGACTAACAGATTTCAGCTTAACTTGTCTACAAGTTTCAGACATACAAAATTTAGATTAACTAGTTCACAGATCAGACAATCAAGTTAACAGGTTTTCAGACTAACGGATCAGATGTTCGGATTAACAGGCTTACAGATTAACTGGTTACAGATTAACAGATTAACTGGTTACAGATTATCTAACTTTGTATTGGGCCTACGGACTCACGAAACGGGTTTATCAGATTCATTGGTCCAATTGGTTTAGCCTTACCCAACACGTTTTAGACATCATAATTATCTCAGATTTTCATTAGTTAAATATTAATGCCCAAACCTCTCACATTAGACTGACAGTTTGCGGCTACTAGTTAGGCCGGTTGGTTCCGGGCAGGTTTCTGTCGCAAACTGAGTCTAACCTCGGGTTTCAAGCACGTTATGACTAACTTCTCACATTAGAATCTATTGTTTGCGACCACTGGAATATGCCAGGCGGTTCCGGGCAGAATTACGCCGCAAACTCATTGTAACCTCGAGTTAGCCATGTTTATCTTTGCGGCCAATTAATTAATGATTCACCATTTATACCCACGCCTAATATACATGTCAATTATTCATAACTATAGCCAATTCAGATTATGTCAATAGCGGACTAATTATATCAACTCAACAGATATGGCAGATAACAGATTTAGCAGATTAGGCGACTTAACGGATTCGGCAGATTAAGCAGTTTAGCAGATTTAGCATATAACAGTTTAGGCATCTTCAGTAGACTTAGCAGATGACAAATTTGGTATATGAACAGATATAGCAGATTATAGCAGAACTAGCAGATTAGGCAATATAACAGAACTAGCAAATTAAGCAATATAACAGAACTAGCAGATTAGGCCATATAACAGATTTAATCATTCCTTAAAGTTTCATAAACATATCTTGCCTAATTATAAATTTGGCCTAAGTTTGCATGCCTAAATAGTTGTCATGATTCACATTATGATCATATACCCCACGTTTGCATTGAATTTACATGGCACAGATTATGGTCATAATTTACCATATAACACACGTCTCAAATTTAGTTAAACTTGCCTAGTACAAAAGATTCACATATAAATTATACCAAATATAGCCATCGATTTCAATGCATGCCATATATTCAAAAATCTCCCACTTAGGTGTTATTCACATTTAATAGTTATCAAATCTTAACATAAATCTTCACACCTAAGTCATATTCCCTTTTTATCCCAAATCATGAATTTCTATATAAACAATATGCCCAACAATCTAGAACTTTAAATTATAACAGATCTTTAATTCAAAAATATGTGTTATGTCCAATGTCTCATGTCACATGTTAATATACAATGATTCCTCTTCTTCCAATTCACAGAATATGCACAGATCTAAATCTAGTTTACAGCCTATGTCCTTTTAGTCACAGATTAGCCATGTCCAATTATGCCATCATTCATTATTTATCCCAAAGTTTAACGTTCATGCGTTAATCTCTTATGAGATTTGGCGCAGGCTCGGGGTAGCCTGGCTATAGAACAGAAAGAAGAAAGAGATATAGAATAAAATAGATCAGAACAGAACATACGCAATCTCAAATTCAGATTTACAATCATGTCACAATTATAATTAAAGTTTATATCAGAAAATAACTGCACTTGCCTTGGTTGGATTCTAAAAGAAAAAGGTGTTGTAGCTGTTCTCTTTTAATACTAATCAGAATTGGAGGAAGAAGAAGCACAAGTCCTAGCTTAGGTTTCAGCAGAGTAGAGATGCCATTGATTTATTTATTTTTAGAGAGAAAGAGAGCAATGGAGGCTAGAGAATTGTATATGAGATTTAGGTTTAGGTTAGGGATGTATATATAGGTGTAGGAAGTTATTTAGGACCATTAGATTAACCCTGAATCATGAGAACCATTCAAATGCAAAATCTGTATTTGAGCGAATCGGCCCACGGGATGACAGCCAAACACCCTGGATTAACCCCTAGTCGACCCACCGGAGCTTAGGTCGACCTCAAAAATGGGCCGGTTCGGTTATTCCCCCTTCCAATTCGCTGTTTTGAACCTTTTTTGCATGTTTATTTATTTAATTTTTATATATATCTATATATATTTCTCTCATATGCATATAAACTTCAAGGCTTAATAACTTCTTCATAATTAACCATTTTTTTTATATTCTCAGAAAATACGGGGTGTTACAGAAGGGATTCATCAGGAGGAGTACTTCCAAGAGGGGAGCACCATTCGCCTTAGCTACAAAGGCAGATGGTTCTCTCCGACTTTGTATGGACTACAGAGAATTGAACAAGCTAACGAAAAAGAATCGATACCCACTCCCTCGAATAAATGATTTGTTTGACCAATTGGTTGGTGCATTAGTGTTCTCTTAGTTATATTTAGCTACCTATTTCCATCAGCTTAGGGTGGCAGATGAGAGCATCGAAAGGACAGCCTTTTCAGCACCACGACGATTTTTCGAGTGGTTGGTTATGAATTTTGGGTTAACCAATGCGTTGGCTTATTTTGTACATATGAATAGCAGAGTCTTTCAGGATGTTCTTAATAGGTTTGTGGTCGTTTTTACGGATGACATTTTGGTATAATCGAGAAGCGAGGATGAGCACACCCTATGTTTGGGTGATGTTCTCCGTACCTCCGAACACATTAACTTAAGGCGAAGTTTTCAAAGTGATATTTTTGGAGAGAGGAAGTGCATTCCTTTGGACATATGGTTTTCTAGAGATGGATTAGCCGTAAAAACCACCATGGCGATGGTCATACAAGATTGGAAGGCCCCCAATAGCACGATTGAAGTGAGAAGATTTCTAGGCCTGGCGGGTTATTATAGAAGGTTCATTAAGGACTTTGCACGAATTGCGACACCGCTTACCCTCCTCGCTAAGAAGAATTTGGTATTCATGTAGGACGTAGATTGTTGAGATTCCTTCACGAGACTCAATAAGGCTCTTACCAGTATACTAATGATTGTTGGATCGTATGTTATGGGAGTAGTCATCTTAAGACTCATGAGAAGAATTGCCCAACCCATGATTTGGGATTAGCCATAATTATATTTGCACTCAAGTCATGAGGCATTATCTACTTGGTGATATATCTGAGCTCTACACAGATCATAACCGATTGAAGTATTTATTTTTGCAGAAGGATCTAAATCTAAGAAAATAACATTAGATGGAATTCTTGGCATTATATGAATTTGAGATTGCTTCTACCCTTGGTAAGGGGAATGTAGCCACAGATGCCTTGAGTAGGAAGAGGATGTCTTTGAGTCCTCTATTCATAGAGTAGGAAAGCTTGGAGTATATATCTACATTTGATTTAGACCCTCTACGGACTATATCCCTTGATTGTTAGCATCTTTGGAGGTTCATCCCACATTGTTGGAGTGGATTAGATTGAAACTACAAGAGGATTTCAAGTTAGTGGATATTTTTGATAGGCTTGATAGAGAAGAGGTTTCTAGGTATTTCCAACGATATTCTTTTGTTTCTAGAGGTGGGCTGCGTAGAGATAGGAGGCTTTGTGTCCCCCGCACCACTGATTTGGTGAGTGCGGTATTAGTTAAGGCACACCAATCGAGGATGAACATCTATCCCTACAACAACAAAATATATAGGGATATGAAGAGAGTATTATACTGGATTGACAAGAAGAAGGATATGGCTGATTTTGTAGCTAAGTGAATGGTTTGTTAGAGAGTGAGGGCAGAGCAATGTAAACCTAAGAGATTGCTCCAACAGTTAGATGTGCCACTATGGAAGTGGGAGAGCGTATCCATGGACTTCATTGACTGTTATGTAACATCCCGCAAAATCAACCTAAGATAGATATAAGGTAATTTAATTTAAAGTAACTAATAATAACCAACAATAAATTAATAGGTTGAAAAATGGAATTTTGAATAATTGGAAATTGGGCAACGAAAGTATTGTTTTTACGTTCGTAGCGAGACTCTGATCCATTTTCATATTTTATTTACCGAAAACGGATTCCGCATGTAAAAGGTATTAATAAAACAAGTTGTGCGTAAATATTAAGACACAAGGTTTGAAAATCAAATATATTATATATAAATCCAAAATATATTTAATTAGAGATTGGCATGAAAGAATGTTCCAACTGAATTTGAAATTGTATGTATATATATATTCATATACAACAGGAAATAAGGATAATCAATCTAAAGAAGTAAATATTCAAAATTGTAACAAAACGACATTACAAGAGGACTAAATCCTTCCAACCGACATCAGAAGGGGGTCGACCGCACTCCTGGTTGTAGAGGTAGGGAATGTGTGTTTTGTTAGGGAGTTTTATACAAATTTCATCAATTAAACCATTCATATTTAATCTAATAATCTAACGGTCTACACTTGCAACTATAAAAAGAGCTCCCTAGCCACACTCAAAACCCTATTCTCATTCCTCTTTATGCCTCCATACTACCCTTCTACCATTGCTAATTCCAGATAAAGGTTAGTATCTCTTCTACCTCTCTTATCTTCATTCTACCTTCTCTAATCTAAGTTTTCTATAGATCAGAATTCAGGAATTTGGTTTATACATATATTATATAAAAGGATTGGAGCACGGTTTGTAGGTTGAATCCATATACAATTCTACAGCAAATTCTACTGTTTACTATCTCAAATTAATGTGTGTGAAAATCGTTTAAGTTTTCTATTTACTATGATTTGATAGTATAAATTTGGATTATTGTGCCTACGAAGATTTGTGTTTATACGAAAAGAAAATAATGTCAAATCCCCCAAATTTTCCACTATTTATATTTGCATGTAGAAATGGTCAATCAATTATAATTAGGTTTGGATTATTGATGTAATGGAAGAAAAGGCAATTGGTGTTGGTATGATTCTTGAATATCGTCTAATTCTTTTATTGTAAATCTATGAATTCACACACACACACACACACACACACACACACACACACACACACATATATATATTGTTGAAAAATCTTAAGGACTTGCATATTGCAATTTGAATTGGTTTAAACATCTACTTTTAAAATTGATCATTTGACAATATTACTTGAAAATCAACTAAAGTATTAAGATTTTATCCATGAAAATTGCATAAAAAATGGATTAGTACGTAAAAAAGGATTTTACTTACGTAATCAGGAATATTATAGCTTATCTCTATTTTATTATTGAAGTAATCATTTAATCCTTGGTTACAAGTTGTATATGGATATTGTTATTTTCCTTTTTATCATTTATTGTGAATATACATGTTGGACAATGATTATTAATAGGGAAATTAGCTTGTATACCTTACTAGTGATGGTTAGGATTGACATTTCGAAACATGGTTAGGTTGTTACCCTCGCTTGCTAATTCATGCCTATTTATTTATATATTTATAGCATAATTAAATGTAACATTAATGCGTTTAAGTGCATACTAAAGGCACTGAAAATAGGAAATAGAATTTAAATGTCCCCATAGGAATTTATATGCATGTGTGTGAGTTAATGGTTTTAATTATAATTAATGACACACAGACACGAGGTTAACCATTACTTGTAGTAGAAATTGCACAGAACCGACCGACATATCCTGCATCTATAAGTAAGAAGTGTTAATGTGAAAGGTCTAGGTTTCATGGCCATTATTATTAGTACACTAAGAAGCAAGGTTAAGCCCAACTTGTAGTAGAAGCCTTCGCGGAACCGCCTGGTAAATCCAGTATATACAAATGGACGGTTCAATGTGAGATGTCTAGTGTATATATATATAATTATGTGTAAAGTAGGTCTGTCTTGGAAAAGGTATATTAAGTGGTTGACCTACCTTGTTTGGTAATTAAGTAGTTAGGACTAGGTCCATTCCTAAGGTTCACTTCTTGGTTTAGAACCCAAGTCATGGGACCCGCCTTTACAAAACTCTTAAGTGGTCACTGGGTTCGCCTTTCTCTGACAAGATATTAAGTGGTCCTAATAGATGGTAGTGTATGAGTAGGGTAGTCCTTCAAGTAATGTCCTCTTCTTATCGAGGGGCCGGTCAGAGCTAACGTAAGGACGGATTATATATATGTGGCCTAAAGGAACCATCATCTAAGGGAAGTATTAAATGGCTAGGAGCTCGCTCGTAGGGGTTGCTAAATAGTTACAAGAGGGTTTGCCATGAGGGTCTTAAATGAAGTTATGTTCCTTCCCCAAACCTAGTAGTGAGTGGTCATTACTATTTCTCGCCCTATAGTATATTTTATGACGTGGACATTAGAGATGATGTCTTAAGAGGCTAGGGGTCTTGTAGAGGGTACTAAATGACTATAGGGATGTCCACTCCAATAGAATTATGTAATAGCCTTAAGGGAGTAGGCATAGCCCGCCTCGTGGGGGTATTAAATGACTATAAGAGAATCCACCTTTATATTTACATGTAGGCCTTAAGTAACTGTAAGGAGGTCCGCCTCATATGTTTTATTGTGTATGTTTGTGTATGTAGACATAGAATGAAGAATTTACACTGCCTAATATAGGAAATAGTCATTCCTAAACTTATATGTTTTCCATTCACCAGAACCTTATGTCCTGACCTCCCTCCTTTTAACATAAATAAGTTAGTAGGTGAGGACCGTAGATCAGTGATGATTAGTGATTGCTTAGAGGTGGAGCCTTGCGATGGAGATATTAGTTATTTATGGTAGTAGTATTATTGTTGTTGCTATCATTATTTTTTTTGGGATAATTATCGTACCTATTATCTACTGAGACTTGTTGTATTTGACATTTATGGTACATCTATTTTTGAGATATTATATTTTATCCCTTCCGCTGTGTGAGATTCTGATTTCATTTAGATTGCTCTATGGTATTTGTTTTGTGTATTTCCCTATAGGAACCAACGGTCCATTTAGAATGGCTCTAAGTTCCAATGGGTCTTTTCTAGGTCAAAATTTAGGCCCAATCTGGGTGGGTTATTACAGGTTTCCTAGATTTAGGAAAGGCAACACCAGTATTTGGGTGATGGTTGATCGATTGACAAATAACGTCCACTTCATTTCGATCAAGAGCAAGAGGATGACATCTTGGTTAGCCTCAGTATACATTAGAGTGATCGTTCGACTCCATGGTATTCCTACCATGATTATGAGCTATAGGGATCCTATCTTCACTAGCGAGTTTTAGAGGAATATACAAAAGGTGCTAGGAACACACCATAGGTTGAGTGCAGCTTATCACCCTCAAACTGATGGACAAACTGAGAGAGTGGACATGATTCTTGAGGATTTTTTGAGGTTGTGTATCCTAGACTTCAAAGGAACATGGAAGGAGTCTCTACTTTTGGTATAATTCGGGTATAATAATAGCTTCTAAACGACAATAGGAATGGGTTCCTTCGAGGCACTTTATGGATGACCTTGCAGACCACCCTCGTGTTGGTGGGAGCTTACTAATAGATTTCTACTTGATCCAGAAATGGTGAGAGAGACATTAGAGAAGATCGACTTAATAAGGATAAGGATGATGGCGGCCAAAGAAAGGCAAAAATCTAATGCCAACAGGACGAGGACGGATTTGGAGTTTAAAGTCGAAGGTTTAGTTCTCGAAAAGGTGTCGCCACTTAAAAATTTATGAGGTTTGGTTATGTAGGTAACTTGGTTCCCAGATTCGTAGGACAAATACCCAGCATAGATTGAATAGGGCGGATGGCGTACAGAGTTAGACTACCTAAGAGGCTTTCTAGAGTCAATGACGTATGCCATGTTTCACACTTACGAAAGTGCTTGTATGATTCAGCTATGTTAGTTGATCCTATATATTAGAGGACATGGAGATTGAGAGGGAGGCATCTGTTCGTCGCATGCCTACACGGATTTTAGATGATAAAGTAAAGAAGCTTAGAAACAAGGAAGTAAACCTAATAAAGGTTCAGTGAGGAGATGATGCGAATGAGGCACTTGGGAAGCATAAGAGAAGATACGCATTTTCTATCCATTCCTTTTTAATAGTATGCTTGAATTTATCCATCAGCAGCTTTGAATAAGTTCAATCTTCCATATCCTTTGAATTAATAAATCTTAGTATGTAACCTATAGATGATAATATTCATTGAAAACATATGTAAAGACCCACAAATTCGTACCTTTTGAGTTGACCAATTGTAATACAATCCAACCCAAATAGCACGAAAATACGAACCATTAATAGAAAGAGTTAAAGGGTGAGAAATAGAACGGATAGAAAACTAGAATAGAAGAATAAGGTAGATGAAAGAAATGAACAACACAGAATCTCACGATCGCAGCGGAATAAAATATAATATATAAATAAGCTTTTGGAAATACAAAACTGTATCTAAACTTACATACAACATCAGAGTATATCATACATACATCATAGCGGAAATAAACTCTATATATATCTAATGCTGCAGCCTCCTGCTCCAAGCTCCTTCCAGATTATCTGTAAAATCCTGAACTACTTAATAGCCCGTACAAATTTAGGACACAAGAGTTTAGGGAAAACATAGAAAAATAAACTCTAGGTCATTCATGGGACTGGTGTGAGTAAACGATTTTAAACAGCTTGCTTAACTTTGAAAATTGTCTTTTGAAAGAAAAGATAATCGTAAGACCAATCCGCACATAAACACAGATGGTTTTTACCTTACGATAACCCAAAATATTTTGAAATCATAACTATTCCAACATTATAATAATGTCTAGGGTTTTCCCCAAACAAATTAGAATCTAGCGAAACGCTTGCATCTCATGCTCCACATACATAGTATACAACAAAACCGCTTAGTACTTAGGGATAATGGATTTCCAACTATGACAAGGTATGGAACCACCTTCCGATAGTGTATTTCTACAGAGGAATACACTGGGTTCAACAAGAACATCTTGCAATCCGGCCACACATGACCGACCACTCATTTGCTCTGAGTGTACCGAATATATTGTCACCTTACGGTTGGTGCCAACAAAACTGTTCCTGGGAGATACAGAAGCGAAAGAAGAAACAAAATGAATATTCTCTAGATGGTGACAATATACCCTAATTGGGAGCGACCCACTTAGCCGTGCTGCCTGCCCAATTTTTTGTCATTTCCTGGTTGTGAGGCTTGAGGTCATAACTTACCTTTAGAACAGTACGTCTTCATTCACTTTGAATGCCACATCGTCAAACCCGTCAAATCACAGATTGACTTCCCCAAAACCACGGGTAAAAAGATAAGAGAAACGAATTCCTCCACTACCAAACATAGTTCTGAAGAGATCAACTTACACGATCTGTTACTGTCAGATATTCGCCCATACAAGTTGTCATGGGTCTGGACAAACCGAAGGCACTATTCTATAAATCCATCTTAGGCAATTTCTACCTAGGATCGACAGAACAGCCCTTGTGTAAACTCCGTCTTCAATCTGACTTTAGATTTAAACAACGCCTAGGTCGAAACAGAGTGGTATTTGGATTTCATTTAGAAAACCAATCCCGGTCTCTTTGAATCGATGAACGTTAGGGTCAAGTGATACTTAATAGAAATCAAATCAACGTATTTCATGTGTGTTTCTATATCCTTAATAGATTATCAAGATTTATCTAAATAAGACATGTAAATGATTAAATTTAAATTAACAGGTTAATTGGGTCATGACACATCATTTAAATCAATCAAATCAACAAAATCAATTATCACAACAGATCTGGTCTATCTTAATTCAACAATTCAAATAAACGTCGTTCATCAATTGATTGATATGGGAAAATAATTATTCCCAAATCATATCTATCACAATATTCTGTGAACGGGGTCGTCCCTTAGATTTAATTCAGCTTAGAGTTGAATTATATTGACGAATATATTCAATCGACGACAGTTTGAACGTATAATTATATTATAATTAAAATCGAGCATGAAATGGCGCTGCAGTTCGCGATTTGGCGATTTGAACTTCAACTGAATATACAGGATTCGTTTTAAGCCGGATTTCTGTGAAACAAGAAACGTGTGGAGCTGGTGGAGTATATCTTTCTAGTGGAAGAGAAAAATCGGGATTTCGTCGTGTTGATTTTGATATACGTCCAAATCAAATTTTAGAAAAGTCGTTGTGGAATTTCCTTTATAATTCGCAACGCTTTATTTACGTTATAAAAGGATTTTCGATATAAACTAAATATCGATAAATCTAAAATCTGAAATATCAAACTGTGAATTCTGATATGATATTCTGGAGCTGTACGATATCATATGTGAAGATATACGATAATATAAATTTATTTATATTTAATTTAATTATATTTAAATATATTTAAATGGGTCATCCAGAGCTTTAAAAATAACCGGCTTTGCAAACGAAGTCGGAATTTGACGAAACTAATTTTGTTGGATCCGCATAGTCAAATAGTTGTTAGATTTCCAGTTTCGTGATTTTTAGAGTCAGTATGTGGCCGTACGAATTTTTAGAGTGAGAAACAGTTAGTATTTCGAAGGTTAAAAATACACTGTGTGAGCATACAGAGTCGATATTCGACGAAACCAGTTTCGTTGGGACCGTAATGTCGAACTCTAGCTACATGTCTAGTTTCGTGATTTTTGGGTATCGTATGTAATAACGAGAATTTTTAGAAAGCAAAATGAATATATATATATGAGAGCATATACCGGGAATATTCCCTTTTTAAAAATATCTAGATATTTATTTTTTTCTATAAATACACCACACCAACCACTAAAACCTAATTCCTCAAACAAAGAAAAATGCGCCGTCAGTTTCTATAATCCAAATGTTAAAACCGATCTTCAAATTATTGTGGAAAATCCAAATAAAATCAATAAATTTCAATACATCGATATTTAGCCTCCTGAAGTGTTTGTCTTCAAACTGATGTGGGTTTTGGGGTGTTCGAACACATGCGTGTTCGCTGAGTATTTTCCAGCGTGGGTTTCGGTTTGCTAGGGTTGCGGAAACGAGGAGGTTAAAGGGTTGATTGGCAAAACAGAGTCCGGATTTAGGTTCGTCAGTGAAAACCGCTCCTCCCTTAAGTATTTGGTGGTATTCGGTTTTCATTTCCGACGATGACTATGTTGGGGGCCAGTCGATGTCGCAGTGCAGAAGTGAGGTGCGAGTTTCAGTTTCTGGGGATGGTGATGTTGAGTTTGAAAAGGAGGATTGAATGGTGGTTTCTATGTGAAGTTTGGCTAAGTGGAAGGAGGTGTCTGAAGTTGTGAAAATGGCCATGTCTTGTTACAGGAAGTCGCGGCCGAATTAAAGAGGGAGAATGAATTGTTTTGGGTCGGGTCTGTTTGAGTGGAGTTGGGCCAAATTTCAAAGGGTAAGCCCAATAGGGGAATTAACTTAAGTTAGTTTAATTTAAATTATATTCAAATCTTGTAAGATCAATAACTTATTCATATGAAATCAGAATCATGAACCGTAAGTTGCGTTGGGACCGTATGGACGGGAGCAACACAATGAGACTGACCGGGAGTGAATCGGGGCTGGTTACAATTTATAGCGAAATAAATTGTCTGAATCAAGCGATGGTTATCGTCATTGATGATGATCGTCCAATGTGAGTAAAACTCACCAACTCTGAACAGTTATATTTTTAAAATGTATTTTTAGAACTGTTAATCATCTATTGATTGTTGTGTGTTGGTTGATTGATTGAACTGCTAGTCAGTTAGTGAAAATTATATATATATATGTAATTATATATATATATATAAACCGTTAAATATGTATATATTGATTCTGGTATCAGAATAATTTATATTGAACTGAAAGTGATGATAATCATATTGTGTAACATCTGTGGATGCAGGGAGACAGGTTGGAGGAATCCGACTGGATTCCTCAACAGTTATTTTATTGTTTTTCATATATTGTTATATGATGTGATATAAAATCTGTGGACGATTTTATGTGCTTGGACGATATTGAACATCGTGATTTGATATGATTGAATACCATAACATACCGAAATGTTGATAAGGGGATTTTCAAAGTGATATTGAAAATAGAATATTTATAAATTGGAATATTTATAAATAAGAGATATTTATAAAGTGGAATATTTATAAATAAGAAATGTTTATAAATTGGAATATTTATAAATAGGAGATATTCAAAAAGGAAATAATTACAAACCATTTTCTTTTTCAATGGAAAGGCCTGTGTGGCGGGTTTGGGGATTTTCCCGATGCTCCCGTTACAAAGGAGGTTATGGCGAATTTTTCAGAGAATTTAAGGAGTTAGAATATTTCAAGAATAAATTTGAAAAGGAAATATTTGTAAACCATTTACAAATAGAATTGAAAAGGAAACGTTATAAAAAGGAAATCATTTTTAAAGTGTAGAACCATTATTTAAAAGTAAATCTTTTCAAATGAATAAAAGTTGTTAAAAAGGAAATCTTTATAAAGTGAATAAAGTAAATCAAATATGGTATTCGAAAGGAGTTAAATCGAATATGGTATTCGAAGGGAGTAAATCGAATATGGTATTCGAAAGTTAGTAAAACGAATATGCTATTCGAAAGGGGTTAGTCGAGTCGAGTTAGTTGAATAGAGTTAACTAGTTCAGTAGAGTTAACTAGTTCAGTAGAGTAAACCAGTTCGGTAGAGTTAACAGTTCAATAAAGTCAACCAGTTGGGTTAAGTAAGTCAAGTTAACCAGTGAGTTAAGTAAGTCAAGTCAACCAGTTGGGTTAAGTAAGTCAAGTTAACCAGTGAGTTAAGTAAGTCAAGTTAACCAGTTGAGTTAAGTAAGTCGAGTTAATCAAGTCGAGTTGATCGAGTTAGAGTTACTCAATTAGAGTTAATCGATTAGAGTTAAAACGAACTAGAGTTAATCAAATATAGTTATTTGAGACAAAGTTAGTCAAACATAGTATTCAGGGTAAGTTTCCATCTCGTACGACTGCTAGCGTAATTCGCAGGGCTGTAAATAGCCTAAGGCGGTCGGATGTTTCCTGAGGGAGTCAGGCGTAACCATTGTGATCGCTGCGATCTAGAGTCAAGCGAATGGAGTTAAATCGAATATTAGTTATTCGATAGGAGTTAAGTTATTGAGTTAGATTATCGAGATAAGTTCGTCGAGTTAAATTAATCGATGTTAGTTTCATCGAAGGGAGTTATCGATTATAGTTTAATCGAAAGGAGTTATCGATTAGTTAAAACGAAAGGAGTTGTCAAATTTAGTTATTTGAAAAGGAGTTATCGATTTGTTAAATCGAAAAGGAAGATTTTCGAATATCGTTTATTCGAGAGGAGATTATCGAATATAGTTTATTCGAAGGAGTTATCGATTATTAGTTAATCGAAGTGAGTTATAGAATATTAGTTAAATCGAAGGAGTTATCGAATATAGTTTATTCGATGGAGTTAATCGATTAGAGTTAAATCAAATGAGTTGATCGAATATAGTTTATTCGAATAGAGTAAATGAGTTAATCGAATATAGTTTATTCGAATAGAGTTAAAGGAGTTATCGAATATAGTTTATTCGACAGGAGTTAAGTGAATTAGTTAAGTTAAACTAAGTGAATTAGTTAAGTGAATTGGTTAAGTTAACCAAAGTGAATTAGTCGATTTAATCAAAGTGATTAGTTTAGTTAATAGAGATAAGTAAATCAAGTTAGGTTAATCGAGTTGAATTAGTCAGTCGAGTTAATAAATTGAGTTAGTCAAACCAAGTAAAACCAGTTAGAGTTAATTAATTAAGGTTGACCAGTTAGAGTTGATCGGTTAGAATTAACCAGTTAGAGTTAATCAATCAGAGTTAATCAAATAGAGTTAAGTAAAATTAGAACTGACTAGAGATTAGTAAATTGAATGGTTTTCTAAGTGCCTATCTGATGTTGGTTTCAGCCTTCGGGATTTATACTTAGGGAATTGTTCTCATACTAGTTCACAGTCAGGGACTGATAGTTGGGGAAGAGTAGTGATTTGTAAATAAGCAAATGGAAAACGTTTTCCAGTGTTAATAACATATATTTTCTAAACATAGAAAACAAGGCAATGTGAATATATATATATAGATATATGTTGATGATTTACCGATATAATTTCCATCTGGAAATAATATCGTTGTTTGCACACTTGTTTTTCTTTGATAGTTAAATCACAGACTATCGGAGTTTTGACCATTTTAACGTTGTTAATATGGAGAGACCGGTTGGATTATTATCCAAAGAACCACTCTGTATTGGCATAAGCATTGCGAATCATTTATGCCAAAGATAATTGAAGACGGAGTAAAGTGCAAGGGCTGTTGTCTAAGTCTTAGATAACAGTGACTAAGATGGGTATACTGAATAGTGCCTTCGGTTTGTCCAGTCCCAGAACAACTTGTATGGACGAATGTCTGACAGAGTATATCCAATGGATCGTGTAAGTTGATCTGTTCAAACGTATTCACATTTGGTGGCGGAGGAATTCGTTTCTCTAAGCTGTATACCCGTGTTACCTTTGGATAAATCAATTTGTGAATTGGCGGGACTGACGATGTGACATTCTAAGTGAATGAGGATGACTTGTGTTGATGAATGTCTGACAGAGTATTTCCAGAAAGGTCACGTACATTGATTTCTTCAACTTTACCAAGAGTGGAAGCGGAGAAGGAAACTTCTTTAGCTAACACGTAACGTACTGTTGTAGACGCCAATTAGTGATTTCGATGGATCTCACAATGTGGCATTCGAAGTGAATCTGATGTAATGATAAAGCGTAGCTTCTAGCCTCATCAACCGGTAAATGACAGAAATCGGGCAGGCAGCATGGCTAAGTCGGTCGCACCGAAGTAGGGTGTATAATCACCTATCTAGAGAATATTCATTTGTTTCTTAAATCTATCAATGCTGTCCCATATATATACGGGAACGGTTGCTGATCCCAACCGTTGGTGATATACATTCGATACACTCAAGCGAAATGAGTGGTCGGTCATGTGTGGCCGGGTTGCAAGATGTTCTTGTTGAACCCAGTGTATTCCTCTCTAGAGGTACACTAGCAGAAGGTGGTTCCATACCTTGTCATAGTTGGAAATCCATTATCCAATACGTGCTTGCGATTATGATTGTATACTATATATGCAGAACGTGAGATGAAAGTGTTTCTGCTAGATTGATATATATTTGTACTTAGACATTATTATAATATCAGAATGATATTGCTTGTCAAAGATGTTGGATTCTCATAAGGGAAAAACCCGTTCCGTATTCACGGCGTGGTCTTATGTGATATCATATATATGTTAAACTGTGTTAAACTATTTTACTCACACCAGTCCCATGACTGACCCGGAGTTTACTTTGTTGTTTTCCCTAAACTCTTGGGTGCCTAAATTTGTACGGGCAATCAAGTAGTCGGGATTTACAGATATACTTGGAGAGCTTGGAGCAGGAGGTTTCAAGATTGTATAGCTATTGTTTTTCCCCTGTTGTTGTAAGTGTTGTACTCTGATAAGTGCTATTGTATACATAACTATTATATTTCAAAGTTATGTTATATATTATATGTTATTCGTTCCGTTGTGAGGTTCGTGTTACTCTGATGTTGTGTTCTTCTTCTTCTATTCTAAGTTTCTATCTTATCTATCCTCACCCTCTAATTTCTTAAATTAATTACCAGGATTTTTCGATGTTTTGGTTATCGACATCGAGCTTATGTCGATAACCAAAGTCGCCGAAAATCCGGGTCGTTACAGTTGGTATCAGAGCTTAAGTTAAGAATTACTTGGCTCTGTGGCGTGACTCGGTAGAGATAGGGTTAGTAATACCCTAGATTGAGTTTGAGTGTATATATATGAGTGCGTATTTGTATTTGATATAAAAAAATGATTTTATATTGTGGAGATTCATTGGCTGAGTTGTTTATGAGTTCTGGTCGATCAGTTTGATCCACTGCATCGGTAGGAGTAAATAAACACTTGAATACGATGGACCGACACAGTATGGATATGTGATATATTATCATATACAGGTTGTGATTATAATCGAGTAAGATTATAACATGTGAAATGGTTATATATAACCAATCAGAATTCATATAAGTAAAGTATATGAAATAAGATGAAGTAAATATGAATTTAAGTTAGATTTGGAATTAAAATAAGGAAATTTTAAGTTCCTGGGAGATTTTGAGATGTTTTCAAAATGGATGTATTTAGTAAGGGTTTTGAAATATATAGTATTGAAATCACTTGGGTCGCTGGAAAATAATTCCGATGATGACTGCGCAGTATCATCGGTGTGATTTTCGAGTTTCTAAGTGGTGGATTATTACAAAAGATTTTTGATTTGAATTGTTTTGAGAAAACAAGGTGTTTAGAAATTCAAAGGTTTTGAATTGTTGATTATGATTTCAAGACTGATTGGAAAGAAAACCCAGGAATTTAAATCCTAGAATTCAAATGTAATTTGTGGGGTTAAGTAAAACTGAAATGGATTTGAAGATAATCTGGAGTGGAATTGAGTTGATGGGTTAAGAGTTTGAAATCTGATATGAGAGTTTGAATAGAATTTGACTTGGATAGAACCAAGTGTTTGAGTTGAGGGTTGGATTAAGATGATATGGGTATACGCGAATTGGTAACAGGTGGAAGGGATATAATGATATGCCCAACAAAAAGGTACAAGTTTATATTCTATATGAGTTTGGAATTTATGAGCCGAATTGGCAAGCCGCTTGGCTGTTTGATTTTCTTTTTGGTTGAAGAAGGCCTAGAGAGGCGAGTTGTGATTTGACGTATATGCCGGTACAAAGGAGACGCTGGCGAAATTTTTCGAAAAGTTAAGGCATTAGAAAATTTTCATGATTTTTGAAAATTTAGTTAGTCGGAATAAATTAATATTTTAGTCGATATTAGTTGGTTTAATTGAAACCAGAGATAAGGGGTAAACCGATAAGCTCTTACCAAATAGATAGGGTCGTCCTCTAACTTAGCAATTTCGAGGACGAAATTATTTTAAGTGGGGAAGAATGTAATGACCTGCATTTTCCAGGGGTATAATTAATTTATTTAATTGTTTAAAATAGTGATATAGGGAATTTAATCGTCGTTAATTAAATAATATGGAATATTTAATTAAATTAAATAATATATTTAATTCAGAAATAATCAAAAATATTGGAAATCACAATATTCTGTGAACGGGGTCGCCCCTTAGATTTAATTCAGCTTAGAGTTGAATTATATTGACGAATATATTCAATCGACGACAGTTTGAACGTATAATTATATTATAATTAAAATCGAGCTTGAAATGGCGCTGCAGTTCGCGATTTGGCAATTTGAACTTCAACTGAATATACAGGATTCGTTTTAAGCCGGATTTCTGTGAAACAAGAAACGTGTGGAGCTGGTGGAGTATATCTTTCTAGTGGAAGAGAAAAATCGGGATTTCGTCGTATAGATTTTGATGTACGTCCAAATCAAATTTTAGAAAAGTCGCTGTGGAATTTCCTTTATAATTCGCCACGCTTTATTTACGTTATAAAAGGATTTTCGATATAAACTAAATATCGATAAATCTAAAATCTGAAATATCAAACTGTGAATTCTGATATGATATTCTGGAGCTATACGATATCATATGTGAAGATATACGATAATATAAATTTATTTATATTTAATTTAATTATATTTAAATATATTTATATATTTAAATGGGTCATCCAAAGCTTTAAAAATAACCGGCTTTGCAAACGATCGGAATATGACGAAACTAATTTTGTTGGATCCGCATTGTCAAATAGTTGTTAGATTTCCAGTTTCGTGATTTTTAGAGTCAATATGTGGTCGTACGGATTTTTAGAGTGAGAAACAGTCAGTATTTCGAAGGTTAAAAATACACTGTGTGAGCATACGGAGTCGATATTCGACGAAACCAGTTTCGTTGGGACCGTAATGTCGAACTCTAGCTACATGTCTAGTTTCATGATTTTTGGGTATCGTATGTAATCACGAGAATTTTTAGAAAGCAAAATGAATATATATATGAGAGCATATACCGGGAATATTCCCTTTTTAAAAATATCTAAATATTTATTTTTTTTCTATAAATACACCACACCAACCACTAAAACCTAATTCCTCAAACAAAGAAAAATGCACCGTCAGTTTCTATAATCCAAATGTTAAAACCGATCTTCAAATTATTGTGGAAAATCCAAATAAAATCAATAAATTTCAATACATGGATATTTAGCCTATTGAAGTGTTTGTCTTCAAACTGATGTGGGTTTTGGGGTGTTCGAACACATGCGTGTTCGCTGAGTATTTTCCAGCATGGGTTTCGGTTTGCTAGGGTTGCGGAAACGAGGAGGTTGAAGGGTTGATTGGCAAAACAGAGTCCGGATTTGGGTTTGTCAGTGAAAACCGCTCCTCCCTTAAGTATTTGGTGGTATTCGGTTTTCATTTCCGACGATGACTGTGTTGGGGGCCAGTCGATGTCGCAGTGCAGAAGTGAGGTGCGAGTTTCAGTTTTTGGGGATGGTGATGTTGAGTTTGAAAAGGAGGATTGAATGGTGGTTTCTATGTGAAGTTTGGCTAAGTGGAAGAGTGGAAGGAGGTGTCTGAAGTTGTGAAAACGGCCATGTCTTGTTATAGGAAGTCGCGGCCGAATTAAAGAGGGAGAAGGAATTGTTTTGGGTCGGGTCTGTTTGAGTGGAGTTGGGCCAAATTTCAAAGGGTAAGCCCAATAGGGGAATTAACTTAAGTTATTTTAATTTAAATTATATTCAAATCTTGTAAGATCAATAACTTATTCATATGAAATCAGAATCACGAACCGTAAGTTGCGTTGGGACCGTATGGACGAGAGATCCACAATGAGACTGACTGGGAGTGAATCAGGGCTCGTTACAATTTATAGCGAAATAAATTGTCTGAATCAAGCGATGGTTATCGTCATTGATGATGATCGTCCAATGTGAGTAAAACTCACCAACTCTGAACAGTTATATTTTTATAATGTATTTTTAGAACTGTTAATCATCTGTTGATTGTTGTGAGTTGGTTGATTGAACTGCTAGTCAGTTAGTGAAAATTATATATATATATATATATATGTAATTATATATATATATATAAACTGTTAAATATGTATATATTGATTCTGGTATCAGAATAATTTATATTGAACTGAAAGGGATGATAATCATATTGTGTAACATCTGTGGATGCAGGGAGACAGGTTGGAGGAATCCGACTGGATTCCTCAACAGTTATTTTATTGTTTTTCATATATTGTTATATGATGGGATATAAAATCTGTGGGCGATTATATGTGCTTGGACGATATTGAACATCGTGATTTGATATGATTGAATACCATAACATACCGAAATGTTGATAAGGGGATTTTCAAAGTGATATTGAAAATAGAATATTTATAAATTGGAATATTTATAAATAAGAGATATTTATAAAGTGGAATATTTATAAATAAGAAATGTTTATAAATTGGAATATTTATAAATAGGAGATATTCAAAAAGGAAATAATTACAAACCATTTTCTTTTTCAGTGGAAAGGCCTGTGTGGCGGATTTGGGGATTTTCCCGATGCTCCCGTTACAAAGGAGGTTATAGCGAATTTTTCAGAGAATTTAAGGAGTTAGAATATTTCAAGAATAAAATTGAAAAGGAAATATTTGTAAACCATTTACAAATAGAATTGAAAAGGAAACGTTATAAAAAGGAAATCATTTTTAAAGTGTAGAACCGTTATTTAAAAGTAAATCTTTTCAAATGAATAAAACGTTGTTAAAAAGGAAATCTTTATAAAGTGAATAAAGTAAATCGAATATGGTATTCGAAAGGAGTTAAATCGAATATGGTATTCGAAGGGAGTAAATCGAATATGGTATTCGAAAGTTAGTAAAACGAGTATGCTATTCGAAAGGGGTTAGTCGAGTCGAGTTAGTTGAATAGAGTTAACTAGTTTAGTAGAGTTAACTAGTTCACTAGAGTTAACCAGTTCAGTAGAGTTAACCAGTTCAATAAAGTCAACCAGTTGGGTTAAGTAAGTCAAGTTAACCAGTGAGTTAAGTAAGTCAAGTCAACCAGTTGGGTTAAGTAAGTCAAGTTAACCAGTGAGTTAAGTAAGTCAAGTTAACCAGTTGAGTTAAGTAAGTCGAGTTAATCAAGTCGAGTTGATCGAGTTAGAGTTACTCAGTTAGAGTTAATCGATTAGAGTTAAAACGAACTAGAGTTAATCAAATATAGTTATTTGAGACAGAGTTAGTCAAACATAGTATTCAGGGTAAGTTGCCATCTCGTACGACTGCTAGCGTAATTCGCAGGGCTGTAAATAGCCTAAGGCGGTCGGATGTTTCCTGAGGGAGTCAGGCGTAACCATTGTGATCGCTGCGGTCTAGAGTCAAGCGAATGGAGTTAAATCGAATATTAGTTATTCGATAGGAGTTAAGTTATTGAGTTAGATTATCGAGATAAGTTAATCGAGTTAAGTTCGTCGAGTTAAATTAATCGATGTTAGTTTCATCGAAGGGAGTTATCGATTATAGTTTAATCGAAAGGAGTTATCGATTAGTTAAAATGAAAGGAGTTGTCAAATTTAGTTATTCGAAAAGGAGTTATCGATTTGTTAAGTCGAAAGGGAAGATTTTAAATATCGTTTATTCGAGAGGAGATTATCGAATATAGTTTATTCGAAGGAGTTATCGATTATTAGTTATTCGAAGTGAGTTATAGAATATTAGTTAAATCGAAGGAGTTATCGAATATAGTTTATTCGATGGAGTTAATCGATTAGAGTTAAATCAAATGAGTTGATCGAATATAGTTTATTCGAATAGAGTAAATGAGTTAATCAAATATAGTTTATTCGAATAGAGTTAGAGGAGTTATCGAATATAGTTTATTCGACAGGAGTTAAGTGAATTAGTTAAGTTAAACTAAGTGAATTAGTTAAGTTAAACTAAGTGAATTAGTTAAGTGAATTGGTTAAGTTAACCAAAGTGAATTAGTCGAGTTAATCAAAGTGATTAGTTCAGTTAATCGAGATAAGTAAATCAAGTTAGGTTAATCGAATTGAATTAGTCAGTCGAGTTAATAAATTGAGTTAGTCAAACCAAGTAAAACCAGTTAGAGTTAATTAAATAAGGTTGACCAGTTAGAGTTGATCGGTTAGAATTAACCAGTTAGAGTTAATCAATCAGAGTTAATCAAATAGAGTTAAGTAAAATTAGAACTGACTAGAGATTAGTAAATTGAATGGTTTTCTAAGTGCCTATCTGATGTTGGTTTCAGCCTTCGGGATTTATACTTAGGGAATTGTTCTCATACTAGTTCACAGTCAGGGACTGATAGTTGGGGAAGAGTAGTGATTTGTAAATAAGCAAATGGAAAACGTTTTCCAGTGTTAATAACATATATTTTCTAAACATAGAAAATAAGGCAATGTGAATATATATATATAGATATATGTTGATGATTTACCGATATAATTTCCATCTGGAAATAATATCGTTGTTTGCACACTTGTTTTTCTTTGATAGTTAAATCACAGACTATCGGAGTTTTGACCATTTTAATGTTGTTAATATGGAGAGACCGGTTGGATTATTATCCAAAGAACCACTCTGTATTGGCATAAGCATTGCGAATCATTTATGCCAAAGATAATTGAAGACGGAGTAAAGTGCAAGGGTTGTTGTATAAGTCTTAGATAACAATGACTAAGATGGGTATACTAAATAGTGCCTTCGGTTTGTCCAGTCCCAGGACAACTTGTATGGACGAATGTCTGACAGAGTATATCCAATGGATCGCGTAAGTTGATCTGTTCAAACGTATTCATGTTTGGTGGCGGAGGAATTCGTTTCTCTAAGCTGTATACCCGTGTTACCTTTGGATAAATCAATTTGTGATTTGGCGGGTATGACGATGTGACATTCTAAGTGAATGAGGATGACTTGTGTTGATGAATGTCTGACAGAGTATTTCCAGAAAGGTCACGTACATTGATTTCTTCAACTTTACCAAGAGTGGAAGCGGAGAAGGAAACTTCTTTAGCTAATACGTAACGTACTGTTGTAGATGCCAATTAGTGATTTCGATGGATCTGACAATGTGGCATTCGAAGTGAATGTGATGTATTGATAAAGCGTAGCTTCTAGCCTCATCAACCGGTAAATGACAGAAATCGGGCAGGCAGCATGGCTAAGTCGATCGCACCGAAGTAGGGTGTATAATCACCTATCTAGAGAATATTCATTTGTTTCTTAAATCTATCAATGTTGTCCCATATATATACGGGAACGGTTGTTGATCCCAACCGTTGGTGATATACATTCGATACACTCAAGCGAAATGAGTGGTCGGTCATGTGTGGCCGGGTTGCAAGATGTTCTTGTTGAACCCAGTGTATTCCTCTCTAGAGGTACACTAGCAGAAGGTGGTTCCATACCTTGTCATAGTTGGAAATCCATTATCCAATACGTGCTTGCGATTATGATTGTATACTATATATGTAGAACGTGAGATGAAAGCATTTCTGCTAGATTGATATATATTTGTACTTAGACATTATTATAATATCAAAATGATATTGCTTGTCAAAGATGTTGGATTCTCATAAGGGAAAAACCCGTTCTGTATTCACGGCGTGGTCTTATGAGATATCATATATATGTTAAACTGTGTTGAACTATTTTACTCACACCAGTCCCATGACTGACCCGGAGTTTACTTTGTTGTTTTCCCTAAACTCTTAGGTGCCTAAATTTGTACGGGCAGTCAAGTAGTCAGGATTTACAGATATACTTGAAGAGCTGGAGCAGGAGGCTCCTGGATCATATAGCTATGGTTTATTTCCGCTGTGTTGTAAGTGTTGTACTCTGATAAGTGCTATTGTATACATAACTGTTATATTTCAAAGTTATGTTATATATTATATGTTATTCGTTCCGCTGTGAGGTTCGTGTTACTCTGATGTTGTGTTCTTCTTCTTCTTCTATTCTAAGTTTCTATCTTATCTATCCTCACCCTCTAATTTCTTTCATTAATTACCAGGATTTTTCGATGTTTTGGTTATCGACATCGAGCTTATGTCGATAACCAAAGTCGCCGAAAATCCGGGTCGTTACACCCAACCTCCCTAAGCCACACCCATTTCTGCTTGAACCCGCATATACTCTCCTCTCCCATTCTTTCCTGATGCTTCGTACCTCCTCTCCTTTCAATCTTCCCTACAGCTGTTCTTTTCTTTTTATTATTAATTTTTTTATTAAAATTTGTCGAAGCTCACTTACTTTTCATACTACCCAGACATTCTTTCCATTTCCTTTCTCTTGCTTCATTACACATGCACTCAAATGCATGCGTACACCCCATGGCACACAAAGCTTCAACACAGCATGTGAACAAATCAGGTGCTAGCCAACACTAGGATGGCATGCAACACTCACAAATGATCTCGCAAGGACAGGGGTAAATTGGTTCTTATGTTTGTTGCCAAGCGAAAGGTAGTTTCCATCAATATCTGAAGTACCCTCTTGTAAAACATTGTCTGCAACTATAATCTTATTGTATCCACTTGCATTGAATCTGCATGATTCAAAATGGCGGTCATCATGGCCAGATTACTATTTTGGAAGCCAACTTTTACTTATATTACACCCCTGGCATCGTGATTTAGTTAGAGCATTTCAAAGGAGTCACTTCATATAAGATATCTTGCCAAATAATATTGTTATCAACATCTATTTTGGAATTCGCTTTGGAAAAGAAATTTAACATCCACTTCCTCAAGTACGCTAGCAAAAGAAGGATGAATCATTCCCTCCATAACTGATTCATTTTAAGAGACAAAACCAATCACAGAAGCAATTATGCTAATAGTTTCATCGGTCCAGAAATCAATATGAAAGTCATTAATCCTGTGACTGTTTGGAATTCAAGCTAAGGAATTTTAGAGCTTGATAAGTGAAGTGTTTTCATCTGTTAAGGGACACAGACAATAACAAAGAGGTTTATGTTGGTTCAATCCACCATATATTCAAGGGTTTATTCAACAGTTGGTTTCAACACATCCTTATGTATGCATATATAGATATATGAAACGACCTGAACTTCCCCTTACGGGAAAGCCCAGATTGCTTTGAGAACACAACTCATTAGAACACAAACAATAGAGCATTTCATTGCTATTACAACAATTACATTAGAGTACAAGAATAATCAAGAGTATGAATAAATATTACAGCAAAAAATATCAGAGATTTACAATTTCTAAACAGCGAAAAGTATAATATATGAATAAAATGTGCAGTGGAAAATATATACAACAACATATGAAAGAGATATACGGATACAAAGCTTTCCGAATATAGCTCCAGCTGTAATCCAGGATCATGTGAAAAGAAGTATCTGTGAAAACCAAAACTACTAGCTTCTCGTGTGAAAAAATATGGGCACCCAGAGTTTTGGTTAAAACAATAACCTTAAGTCAGTCATGGGTGTGGTATAAGAACTAAAACAATTATTAAATCTTTACTTTAAAAGTTGGGAAATCATGGGACCATGCCGTATGACACGGAACGGGTTCACTCCACATGAATACTAGTTTAAAACATAAAACAACGCAATGCTTTTTGGAAAATGAAGCTATTATAAGACTCAGGTCCCATCCCACAATGTAACACAAGCCGGAGGATAGAGTTTCCCTTATAATAGCCAAACATGCTGGTACGTTTAAAACAAATCATTTTGATATTATTATAAGTGTATAGTGTCAAAACAACTTCAAATATAAATGTATCAATCATAGACGACATGGGTACCATATATCATGTCGCCATACTAGTTCTACAACTAAAACCGAAAAATGTCATATTTGAAATTGGATTTCCATCTATGAGTTGAGGCAAGGGATGACTCCTCACCGATTCAAGACACTCTAGCAAATGCCTCAAGATCCCCCGTAGTGAACCCTGGGAACGGAAGGGCCGGTCCCCTCTTACTTTTGAGGATCGGTTAATCCTGAACACATGTTTCCCGGTCCTATTGGACCTATCTCTGAGCCACTAGGGACTAAATAACCGAGGCGCCTCGCTGTCTATCATCCACATAAGTAAAAATGTCTAGGCTCCATACCATGAAACCACTCCTAGCTAGAAAGAAACGTCGTGCACTCCCAATGGTTGCTCAACCCGTTTTTGACTCATAACGGGTGTGAAGCTCGCGAATTAACATTATACACAAAGCTATGCTTATTAAAGCCGTGCTTTGATCATCAACCACATGACACTACGTTTCAACAAAAGCCTTGATTCATGCAACTCAGCATGCCACACTATCAATCCATACCGTACCACTGATTTCCACAAATATATAACATCTAAGCTCGTACGTCTCAGAGAAAGGTGTTAAGCAAGAGAATAAATTCTTCTCCATCAAACAAACATATATTTAGCAGACATCAATGAATACAGTAAGGAATACAATGTCAGACATACCATCCGTTTGCAAGTCCGTTCTGGGTCTGAACGAAACCGGAGGGACCTTATTCCTCGTCCCATATGTCCAATACAGGAGAGAGGTCCTCACATATCCGATCGATCTCCAAGTACGTATGGAATATCACTACTTATTATCTTTTCTTGGGTGTACAACCCAATCAAGACATCAGTAATCATCCAAACGATGTGAAGAACTCCGGTCTTCAACCACCGTCTTCATTGTCGACTTTTAATCGTCATTTCAGTTATTCAAAATGGGATAAACCAGGTCATTCCGAATAACTCGTGTATTTTATGATCAATAATCAAGTGCTATAAAAACACATCATACGCCTTATTCCAATTCGGAATATTCTTTTATTCAAATATTCACATCTTAGGGAAAGGTTCCCATTAATTTTATCAAAGATAGTTCTTTTAAAATTATTCTTTAATCTTCCTTTGGATATCCATTTCAAAATATTTTATTTTATTTAACCACAATTCTAAACCAAATTAAGGTTTATAAAACTAGTCGGGATTATCGAGCCTTACCGAAGTAGTCATTTATTTTATTTTCCAATCCCAACCTATTCATTCCATGGAGCAAAACTGGTAATACTCCATATCTAACACCCACTTTATTATCGGTAAATTTAATTACCATTTCACGTTCAAATCTAATTGAAGATTTTACTATCACCTGGAGTAAAGCTGGCTGTACTCCATTCTCGATCATTTCCTGAATTTAATAAATTAAATTATCTCATTCCCATTTCAATCTAATTAAAGATTCATTAAAACTCCCCTTGGTTTCAATATCAAAAATCATTACTTAATGATTGTTCAATTTTATGGAAATTAATCCCATCGTTAATTGGGTTAAGAAATCAATGTCATTTAAAACCAAGTTCACTATAAACCCAAAATAATCTTCCATCAAAATGGAATCTTCAGGAAATCATAACAATATATAATCGATAAAAATTTCCATATCAGACTAATAATGAAGCCTTTTTAATTACATATGTAGTAACGGTCTTCCTTTACAGAAGCTCACCTCGATTATTACCAAATCGAATTCCATTCAATTCCAATTTAATATATTAAATTGGAAACTTTGCTTTGGAAAATTTCCATTAAATCTTAATAAAAAGATTTATAAATTCCAAATTCACTGTTAATTGGGTTAAAGAACAAATGTTATTTAAAACATCGTCCACGATAAACCCAAAAATCCCATTTCAATTCAATTCCAATTAAATGCTAATTAATTGGTAAACTTCTCTAAATCTTATTTAAAAAATTTATTATTTTCTCAACTGGGTTTAAGAACAGTGTTAATAAAGACACCATTCACGACAAACCCAAAATCAAATTTGATATTAAATGCAAGGCTCTGAAGAGAAAATAATATCGGCTTATATTCAATATCAAATTATGAAACCAACAAATATCGTATTCGGAATAACGATACTATATCTTCCAAATTCCTCAACAATATCCATGTAATCGCGGAATCCAATATCGAAATATTCCGAGGATTATTTCCATTCCAATTCATATGTTGGAAAAATTATAGTTATATCAAAACCATTCCAAATCTAATTTATAGGTTTAAAAACATTGGATTCTTATTCTAGTTAATAAATAGTTCATTTCAATAAAAATATATTTTTATCTTTCCAAAGTTGGAATTTTTCATCCAAAATATTTCAAAATCATTAAATATGATTTTACATAAATTTTTCATATTTTTAATAATTTTATTTAGGCCTTTACAGTCGGTTTCCAATATCGGCCACCGAACTGCATCCATAGCGGCCTTTTCTGAAATTGATTTGGACATATTTTAAAATCTAACCATTAGATTTCAAATCTCTTATATTCATTGGTAAGCTCTTTTCGATACGAACCCAATGGTTCTGGTTTTAGGAGAATCCGACCGTCGGATCTCCCGCTACATCAAATTGAAGTTAATGGTCGAAATTCGCGAACGGTCGTTACGCAGCGCGTTCTATTCAGGCCATTTAAATATATATTATATTTCCATTCAAAACATATTTTATAAATCGTTTATAAATTCATTTTAAAATGATTTCAACTTTTATTTCAATTTTAAATCAAAATTGTATATTCTATATCCTTATAATATTAAAATGATAATATTTTCAAAATATCATATTTGGAAATCAATTCTTTTCGATATTCATTATAAAATAAATAAAATCGATAAACAAATCTGTTCGAGTTAAAAATGGCATATATACTTAACTCGGCTTCATATATTTCAACATTTTCGTGTCCATCCAAAATCGAACATCAAAATCATATTTTGATCAATACTGAATATTATTCGAGAATATTCTTTTATATTCTGAATATTATTTTAAAATATTCCTTATTTTAAAATATTCCTTATTTTAAAAATTTGATATTTTAAAATATTCGATATTTTAAAATATTCGTTATTTCTGTATTCGAATCAGACTCAATCAATTCCCATATAATTGCAGTTATATGGATTTCATACATCACATGTATTCAACAATAATGATAAATAATCATTAACCATTCCAACATCATCTAGAGTGTAATTTACAACTGTATAAGCATTAAAATAAATAAATAACGCTCATCACAGCCTGTCAACCCGTCGATTGACATATAATTAAATTCAGGGGAGATGTGAATAAATTACCATACCCAGACCCGTGTGGGGTTTTCAAACAACAACAGTCTATTAAAAATAATCCCTGGTTAATTAATTTAATCAGTTCTAATTCGATTTGAATTATTTTTCTGATTTACCAATTTTCACTGTTTAAATTATAAATAAATACTTATAATTTAATTTCAGTTACCACATTAATGTTAACCTTATTTTTAATATGTTAATCATCACAATCAAAACACAATATAGTCAATTAAATCGTCCATGGTCTGTGGACGAGGTAGGTGAGCTAACAGGCACCGTATACAATTTATAATGATTAAACTGATAAAAATCTACACTGGCAATTCTATATATTTTTATTCATGAATACAATAACATGATAAATTATATTTTAGTGAGAAGGAGTTCTCACATTGGGTTCCACTCCGTCATTCTTTATTTCTGATTTTATTTTTGTTCGGATTTAAATTTGCTTCAAATTTTAATTTGCTCCATTTTTGTTCTAGTTGATTTCATTGTGAAGTGCTCGTCGACGCGGTTTTAACGGATCTGAAATCGTCCGATTCTGAGTTCATTTGCAAAAGATACAGGGTTTTAAACTTTCAACAATTAAAAATACTATTGACTAATTTAATTACCCTAATTACTTTTTTAAATCCTTTCTTCCTGTATCGAATGCTCCAGTTCTAACCGAAACCCTGCTCGAAACTAGGGTTCAAATCCTCGGCCACCACGGAGGATCGGACCCAGATCGGGTGGGCCCATGACAACCGGCGTCGCGCCGCCGACCACCACGAAGAGCCGCTCCAGGCTCGGTTCCCCCAACCCGCGGAAAATACATTCAAACTTGACGGGGTCAAGCTCCAATTTTGAGCTATATACTTTATAGAATTTAATCACTTCCATATGAACTTGTAGATATTGAGAGCCTCTTCCATTTTTGTTTTATAATTTCCCGATTTAATTGGTGGATTAGAAGAACTTAATTAGGGAAGATTGGATCGCCTGTGCCATCGAATTTTAGTGGAGGCGGTATGAATGAGGTTGACCACGGAAAAAGGAATTTAGGGTTTCTAGCCAAGTTATACATATATATAATAATATATTTAATTATTTAATTTGAAAATTACTTGTTCAATTCCCGAACTCTAAATCAAACCCAACGACTGTCGCCTCTAGCTAACTACCCCCATTCCGGACACAATGGGATATGTTTCGTAAGCCAGTTCAACTGGTTCGACCAATTTTTCTTTAAATTAAAATATAAATTGATATATATTGAATTCAAACGTACATTTTAATTTATCGGGGCCACATACTAACTTCAAAAATTATAGAAAAATAAATCTAGCTATGTTTTGATGATACAGTCCTAACAAAATTAATTTCGTTGAATTTGGAGACTGTTTGAAAAATGCCCTTTTTCTGGTCGATTTAAATTTAAACTGAAATCGAAAACACGTTTAAATTTACCATGCTCACATACTAATTACAAAAATTATGAAATTTGAAACCTAACAATAATTTGACATTTCAGATCCAGTAAAAGTGGTTTCGTCGAAAACGGAGGTCATTTGCAAAATGGCTCTTTTTAAGGGCTATATATTATATTAATATATATATAAATTCCATAGTGACAATTTTAAATTTTAAACTGGACTTAATTTTCAATTTATAAAGTGAAATATCAATTTCTTACATTCGTTAGAAAGATATAATTAAAAAGATTCAAATGTTTCTGGTTTTACTGAAATCCGACTTATTTTGAATCCTGTATATTCAATTTAAATTTAAAATCGAATTTTCAAACTAGCGCGCCATTTCAGGCTCGTTTATAATTAAACTAAATTTATACATTCTAATTTCGATTTAAATAAAGTTTAAATCGTTATTATTTAAAATAAATCATTTTAAATATACAAAATCCATTAAAATTGCTAAAATAAAATTTTTAAATTGGTTCAGAAATTTCTGGTTGTTACAATCTCCCCCACTTAAAATCTTTTCGTCTTCAAAAAGGAACGGAGCTGAAAGTTGTTTAACCAAATAACTTTCATTCTTCAACTTTTCAGTTTCTAAGAAATTTCTAATTTCTGAAAAATTTGGCTAATACCCTAAATTTTTGAAAAAATTCGCCATAACCTCCTTTGTATGGGCTGATCGGTAAAACTGCAACTTGCCTCATAGGGCCCTCATCAATCAAAAAGAAAAAGTAAAAGCCAAGCGGCTTGCCAATCAGCTCATAAAATCATCAAACCCAATGAATATAGTACATGTACCTATTTGTCGGGCATACAATTTTATTCCTTTTCTTAGCTTCCATGTTATGACCTGTTCATTATATATACATGTACATATATGTAATTCCAATCAATTTTCAATTCAGTTTAAAATTTGATTCGTTTGGCTTAATTTCCTGTTTAATCTCTTATTGGTTTTATCATTCCAATATTTTTATTTAGTTGAACTAATAATCACACAACAAAACCGGTAATCATTTAGTCGATTAACCTTTCAAACATATATAACTTCTACATACTCAAAAATCATATTTCAATGCCAAATCACAAACAGTAAATTCTAACTAAGTTTTGGTTCTCACACCATTCAATTAGATATCCCACTTTCAAAACTCGAACATAAATACTGATGATGAGGCCTCAATCATCAGAATCATCTCCGGACGACTAGAGTGTGATTCTATATCTATCCAGTATATTTTGGACTTCGAATACACGTTAATTATGCGTATATTCAAAATTTTCATATACCCGATAGTCCAAATTTCAATATAAAATAAAATATTCAAATACGTATAATAGTTATAAAATTTCAAAACTAAATTTGTTTTTATAAAGAATACTCTTCAAACTCATTCTAGGGTATTACTAGCCCTATCTCTAACGAGTCATTCTTATAGGATGTTACTAATCCTATCTGATGAATTCTTTCGTTCGGTTCTAATGTGCCTTGTTCTCTAGCTTTGTAAACCAAAGCTCTGATACCAAAATGAAACGACCCGAACTTCCCCTTACAGAACAACCCGGATTGCTTTGAGAACACGACTCATTAGAACACAAACAATAGAACATTTCATTGCTATTACAACAATTACAACAGAGTACAAGAATAATCCAGAGTATGAATAAATATTACAGTAGAAAATATCGGCGATTTACAATTTCTAAAAAGCAGAAAATATAATACATTAATAAAATGTGCAGCAGAAAATATCTACAACCACAACTGAAAGAGATATACGGATACAAAGCTTTCCGAATATAGCTCCAGCTGTAATCCAGGATCCTGTGAAAAGAAGTATATGCGAAAACCAAAACTACTAGCTGCCCGTGTGGAAAAATATAGGCACCCAGAGTTTAGGTTAAAACAATAAACTCCGAGTCAGTCATGGGGCTGGTGTGAGAACTAAAACAGTTATTAAATCTTTACTTTAAAAGTTGGGAAATCATGGGACCACGCCGTATGACACGAAACGGGTTTACTCCACATGAATACTAGTTTAAAACATAAAACAACGCAATGCTTTTTAGAAAATGAAGTTATTATAAGACTCAGGTCCCATCACACAATGTGTAACACCCCACCTCCGTTAAGGTCACTCACAAAGGGAATGCCTTAACTTCGGTGGAGAGTTATAGGTAAAAGATGCAGATAAATTACAAGACAGACAAAATTAAAACAGCGAAAAATAAAACTTTACCTTATTGATAAACTAGTTTGTACAACAATTGTTTTCCAATACCAGAATATCTGTCTTACAAAATAGAGAAGCATAAAATAACATTTATATTCCCCAATGTAGCATGAGCCAGCCATAGCAATGGAAAAGAGAATCCAAGCAAAACTTCGACTAATCTTCAGCTTGGAAAGAAAACTGGGCTAAGTAATAATATTCCCTCCCTGCGAACCTGGGGGGGGGGGGGGGAGACGGAAGACAAGAAAGCGAAAGAAAACAAAGTCAGACATAAAGTCTGGTAAGTTCAGTAACTTCCAGCATGTGAACAGGTAAAAGCAACATGACATGAACTAACTGAATACAAGACAACACCATGATGATGGGAATCATAAGGTTAGCACAAGATATGATAAGGTAAGATAAACTGGATGCACTTCTATACTTTCTCTGCTTCGCTACTACCTTGTTACTCTAATTTCTATATCTCTGCACCACCTAACTAGTGTCCAACTGTATAAACTGATAAAACAATAACTTGATCCCAATCCCCGAAATTGTGGTTGTTTTCAGGTCTACATCTATTATTTATTACCTAGATCTAATCTAGGGTTTTCTATTGAGCGCATTCTAGATCCAACCAGGGTTTATGCTACCAGGGCTACTGGGGTTTATGCTACCTATTGAACGTTTCTCGGATTTTAGAGTTTACGCGACCTAGGTCCAACTAGGGATTATGCTACCTATCGAACTGCGTCCCTAATCTAGGACACACTACCCAAAGCAGTATATGTTCCTAGACTTTCGCCACTTATGTGTCATGAGTCGTTATCGCTGTCTAGATGCACATGTCCTCTATATATGCGACCCGAGTCCCGTGGCAGGGCTAATCAAGAAACACGGAACTCGGTCGGGAGCTTTCAGATATCTGCCGATGCAGATGCTAAGGTCTGTTTTTCCAGTGGCTATGGTCCCACTTGACCCCTCCCTCAACTAATGAAAGGCCACCCTTGAAAAAAATGAGAACTATATGCAGGCCCTCTATGCCTCACTAACCTATGGCCATCCACACTAATAACTAGATAGCAAGTATATGATCTTTTGGAGTTCTCCGCCTTTCCGCTGTACGTATCCCGACTGACTCAAAATGGTAGGTAGACGACGAGTTGCTATCACAGGGCTACTGGTCTTGCCGAATCACGCTGGTCCATCCTAGTCTTTAGGTTTCCTTATATTGCAACCAAGGCATACCTTTGGTTCTTCTAACGCAGACCTTAACCTCTGTGAGCCCAGGAGGATCATATGCAGCCTCACAGAGGGATACCAAGAGTACCCTCACGTCCCCTCGAAGCCGCGTGCTTCGTAGCCCAGTTCGTTGCAGCCTTCTTTAAGATCAGATGGACGTTCGCTTCTTCTCGTGTTCTACTAAGGTTTACTACTTAGTTTCCTGAATCGTCATTTTCTTAACTAAGGTTTACAACTTAGTCTTCTTAACTAAGGTTTATTACTTAGTTCTCCTTCCCGTTATTTACTCAGTTCTCTTGAACTAAGGTTTGTCACTCTGGTTAAGTGTCGACTTTCTTGAGTTTAACTTAACCCTACCCATTCATCATACTACACTGGTTAAGTGATTTCTATTAACTTAACCTTAGCCGTTCATCTTGTTATATTGGTTAAGTGTTCCTCATTAACTTAACCTTGTTCATTTATCATGTTATAACGGCTAAGTGTTATAAGTTTACTTAACCCCACCATCTAGTCTAGATAACATGTTAAATTGGTCAGGCGTTCAAATTTACTTAACCTTACCCACTTGTCTAGTCAATATGTTATAATGGTTAAGTATTCTAAATTTACTTAACCTCATCCACTTGTCTAATTAACATGTTATTATGGTTAAGTATTCTAAATTAACTTAACCTAACTCACGTCATATTGGTTAAGTATTCCTATTAACTTAACCCTAGTTGTTCTTGTTATGTTGGTTAAGTATTCTATGGACTTAACCCTACTCATTCTGGTAATATCGTTTAAGTGTTCCTATGAACTTAACCCTAACTTTAATTCATTCATTAAAGCACCAACCACTCGCATTAGATAGGTATTGTTACAGTTACTAGATGTGCCGGTCGGTTCCGGGCAGCTTTACACCGCAACTCAGTCTAACCTCGGGTTCTTTTGGGCTTGTTGCACTAACCTCTCACATTAGACAGGTATTGTTGTGGTCACTGGATGTGCCGGTCGGTTACGGGCAGTTTTACACCACAACTCAGTCTAACCTCGGGTTAGGCATATTCGTCTTTTACTAAAATTACATATTTACTATTTATGTAAACTTTTCCTAAACCAATTTGGCATATATCATATTCATTTGTCATGCCAATTGACATACTTATATTCTATGGCCCAGACTTGATTTACCTAGCAATTAACCCAACTTGCAGTTTATGCCAAATTAGATCAGTTCATGTCAAAATTAGATTCAATATTCTAGTTTATAGTTTATGCCAAAAACTTGGTTTACATGCCAATTACATACTTTGCGACCAATTAACAATTTACCATTTTACGCCCAAGTCTAATATGCATGTAAATTATTTACTATTATAGCCAATTCAGATTATGCCAACATATTTGTTATGCCAAATTATCTTAATTAAGCTACGCCCAAATTCCCGCGCCGTAGTCGTAAGTATAACATGATTTCACAAGTTTCTAGGTACTCATGAAATGAAACTAACAAAAGGAATAGGGGATAAGCACGAGAATTGACATAAGAGAATAGGCATGAAAAATCGAACCAAAATACAGAAATACAAAGATAATGGATCCAATGGGTTTGGTATACATAATAGCGAACAGGAATAAACTAAGCAAATTACACCCTAAGTATGAGATCCAACATAATCAAGGGAAGCATAGGTGATTTGATCCAACATAATGCCAGTTCGGTATACAATCATGATTTGTAACTATAATGTTATAGGCATAAGCAAGTAACCATAATATACATAGGCAATTAACCACAATAGTTCTAGGCAATTAACCACAATAATCATAGTCATGGTCATAGGTAGTTATGAATCATAGTCATAGGCAATAGTCTTATGTTCATAGTCATAGGCAATAGTCTTATGTTCATAGTCATAGGCAATAGTTTCATAGGCCACGGTTTCATAGTCATAGTCTTAGGCAAAAAGTCCCACAATCATAGTCATTGGCAATTAGCCACAACAAGTTCTAGGCCATAATCGAGAATCAGATCCAAAGGCATATACAAGCACAGATTCAAACGAAAGGATTAGGCATATTCTCATATCCATTTAATTACATGTCACAAATAGATCTAGGCGTTCAAATCTAAAAAGTAACTGACTTACATTGATCGGTTTTAGAAAAGGATATTAAGATAACGTTGTGGTGATTTGCTATGATTTGCGTGACGTTGCTCGAAGTTGTTGAATTGGCCTTTGCTCCCCTTCTTGAAGCTTTATCTTGATTTAAATCTCTTCTTGAAAAACTTGAGCAGCATAACCTCGTCTTAGATTTATAAATTATTTTATTTTAATTAGAATTAGAGCAGAGTATAGACGTAGAGAAGTTGTGAGGAGAAAGTGAAGTTTTGGGGGTGTTTCTATAGCGTAGAACTCCTGAATTTGGTCCAGAAATCAGCCCAGATACATAAAAACGAATTCTGCCTCGGATCTGAAAAAACGGGGCAGGTCGACCCCCTGGTCGACCTATAGGGGGAGGTCGACCCCCTGGTCGACCTACAGGGGGAGGTCGACCCCCTGGTCGACCCCTTGGTCGACCTGGGTGTACAGGTCGACCCCCTGGTCGAACTGGGTCCTGGGCGGGAAATTTCCCGCCCAGCCCGGGTGTGCGTTTTGAGTTCGAATTTCAAATCTGTTTTTATTTATTTAAATTCTTGAAACTTATGAAGGCCATAACTTCTTCATACGGAGTCCGATTTACGCAAATTCGGACTCTATCTCAAGCAGAATTTCGAGACAAACGCAATGACGTAACCCGTTTCCCTTAATTCTTCTTCTAAAAATTATTTATACTTTAATTTGTGAAACTTAACGTTACGGAATTACGGGGTGTTACATTCTCCCCTCCTTAAAGGATTTCGTCCGCGAAATCTTCAAGTTAGGAAGAATGTGTCTTACCATCCATCTACTCAACCATTCAATCACAAACATTCATTGTCCTTGAAGAGATTTCTAATGCTTTCATGATCATATGCATAGTGTGTGTATATGTCCTTATCTAATGCAAAATCAGGCGGTCCACTGATTCAGTTGACCTCCTTAATGCAAGTCATGTCAGTGCCATGCGTCCAATATGTATGAAATCCTAATGATACATATCATTTCTATATAAGTGCATAACCCTTCACTCAAATGCAACGTCCATATGATAACACATTGAGTTTAATCCATAAACAAATATAAATATGCAAATGCAATATGAAAGTGACTGAGTCGATCTAATACCTAGTATGAGTATATGCATCCACTAGCAACCACTTGCATCTATCAATCATAACATGTTTCAAATACATATTTACATCCATTGGCTTCTTCCTAAGGATCGATGATATGTCCTAGAGGATATACTTTAAAAGATAGAAACAAGTAAAAAACTCCTAGAAAAGAGATCGAGGATATACCCTCAAGAAAAAGGTATGATGCGCGTGTTTTATCTTCAGTCTCCCACGTCGCGTCTTCTTGAGCTTCACTCCACTGTATCTTAACTAATTAATCTTCTCGATTGCAAAGCTTCTTGATCTCCATTTCCAAAACTGTCGTTGATCGGATAACGGGTTTTGCATTGTCAACTGGATATATGCGGAAGTCTATCTTGGGTTTTTAGGGGACAAACCCCTAACCTAACCAAAAACATCTGCGTGCTCATGGACTACTCTAGCGGATTGCAAACCGTCGATAGATGTATCAAGTGATTTTAGGTAGCTAGGCCTAACTGATCCCTTAGGATCGCACAAAATCTCGTGGGTGTTTCCGATGCGAATCAAAAGTCTAACTACCCTTCCTTCACAATTACTAGCTAACCAACCTATGCCTAGAATCAGCCCATAGCCCATGAAACCCAAAAACATAAGCATTGCGCTTAAACCCAATACTTAATTATAGCTATTCTCAAATCCTTACCAATCAAAGATAAATGGGTCGAACCACCAATTGGATTTGAGACTAAAATGGGATCTTCTACTATATAAGTACTAAGGTGCAGAGACTCAACTATGGAAGCAGATATAAATGGATGTGAAGCGCTAAAATCAAAAGAGTACTAACAGGTTGATCAAAAGAAAAACTAACCTTTTCCAACAGAGATTTTTACTATATCTCTCTCAGGTATTCTGGTGGTGAAAGCATGCACTTGCCCTCCTGAAAATCTTGTCCCTCGTTCTTGCCCTTGTCCTTAATTATATGCCCTATTATACCATAGTAAAGATACTTCCTCTTGTCTTAGGTTTTTCAATTCCTTCCTCCTTCGTGAGCCGAGTCCATATCCATGAATTTCTCGTCCTTGCGTTGAGCTCCTTAGCCAAACTCCCTCATTCTCATCTTTTACCATCCCTGTGTAATCATGTTGACAAGTCTCTCGAAAGCTGCCTCCATCGCACAGAAAACCCTACAAAGCTTGAAAGGAAAATTAGCCGTAGGTGAAACTACTGTGACTATCGATGGAAGTTGGGCATTTCTTCACCATTTGGCAGGTGTCATAGTCTCACCAAGCCTACGAAACCATGCCGCGGTGAGGTTACCTCCCAGAAAGCCAGGAGCCCCGGGGACTCAAGAAAGAAGAAAACATGGATTCAAACAAAGGATCAAAAGATAGCTCGTATGGCTTCGGGGAATATGCCTTTAAAACAAAACTTTTCTTTTGAAAATGCTTCTTTTAAAACCGTTTTGAAAATAATTTTTCAAATCTTTTGTCTGATCCTGTAACCTTCAGCTCTGATACCATGGGTAACACCCCACCTCCGTAAAGATCACTCACAAAGGGAATGCCTTAACTTCGGTGGAGAGTTATAGGTAAAAGATGCAGATAAATTACAAGACAAACAAAATTAAAACAGCGGAAAATAAAACTTTACTTTATTGATAAAATAGTTTGTACAACAATTGTTTTCCAATACTAGAATATCTGTCTTACAACATAGAGAAGCATAAAATAACATTTATATTACCCAATGTAGCATGACCCAGCCATAGCAATGGAAAAGAGAATCCAAGCAAAACATCGACTAATCTTTAGCTTGGAAAGAAAACTGGGCTAAGTAGTAATATTCCCTCCCTGCGAACCTGGTGGGGGGGGGGGGGAACGGAAGACAAGAAAGCAAAAGAAAACAAAGTCAGACATAAAGTCTGGTAAGTTCAGTAACTTCCAGCATGTGAATAGGTAAAAGCAACATGACATGAATTAACTGAATACAAGACAACACCATGATGACGGGAATCATAAGGTTAGCACAAGATATGATAAGGTAAGATAAACTGGATGCACTTCTATACTTTCTCTGCTTCGCTACTACCTTGTTACTCTAATTTCTATATCTCTGCACCACCTAACTAGTGTCCAACTGTATAAACTGATAAAACAATAACTTGATCCCAATCCCCGAAATTGTGGTTGTTTTCAGGTGTACATCTATTATTTATTACCTAGATCTAATCTAGGGTTTTCTATTGAGCGCATTCTAGATCCAACCAGGGTTTACGCTACCAGGGCTACTGGGGTTTATGCTACCTGTTGAACGTTTCTCGGATTTTAGGGTTTACGCGACCTAGGTCCAACTAGGGATTATGCTACCTATCGAACTGCGTCCCTAATCTAGGACACACTACCCAAAGCGGTATATGTTCCTAGACTTTCCCCACTTATGTGTCATGAGTCGTTATCGCTGTCTAGATGCACATGTCCTCTATATGTGCGACCCGAGTCCCGTGGTAGGGCTAATCAAGAAACATGGAACTCGGTCGGGAGCTTTCAGATATCTGCCGATGCAGATGCTAAGGTCTGTTTTTCCAGTGGCTATGGTCCCACTTGACCCCTCCCTCAACTAATGAAAGGCCACCCTTGAAAAAAATGAGAACTATACGCAGGCCCTCTATGCCTCACTAACCTATGGCCATCCACACCAATAACTAGATAGCAAGTATATGATCTTTTGGAGTTCTCCGCCTTTCCGCTGTACGTATCTCAACTGACTCAAGATGGTAGGTAGACAACGAGTTTCTATCATAGGGCTACTGGTCTCGCCGAATCACGCTGGTCCATCCTAGTCTTTAGGTTGCCTTATATTGCAACCAAGGCATATCTTTGGTTCTTCTAACGCAGACCTTAACCTCTGTGAGCTCAGGAGGATCATATGCAGCCTCACAGAGGGATACCAAGAGTACCCTCACGTCCCCTCGAAGCCGCGTTCTTCGTAACCCAGTTCGTTGTAGCCTTCTTTAAGATCAGATGGACGTTCGTTTCTTCTCGTGTTCTACTAAGGTTTACTACTTAGTTCCCTTAACTGAGGTTTACTACTTAGTTTCCTGAATCGTCGTTTTCTTAACTAAGGTTTACAACTTAGTCTTCTTAACTAAGGTTTATTACTTAGTTCTCCTTCCCGTTATTTACTTAGTTCTCTTGAACTAAGGTTTGTCACTTTGGTTAAGTTTCAGCTTTCTTGTGTTTAACTTAACCCTACCCATTCATCATACTACACTGGTTAAGTGCTTTCTATTAACTTAACCTTAGCCGTTCATCTTGTTATATTGGTTAAGTGTTCCTCATTAACTTAACCTTGTTCATTTATCATGTTATAACGGCTAAGTGTTCTAAGTTTACTTAACCCCACCATCTAGTCTAGATAACATGTTAAATTGGTCAAGCATTCTAAATTTACTTAACCTTACCCACTTGTCTAGTCAATATGTTATAATGGTTAAGTATTCTAAATTTACTTAACCTCATCCACTTGTCTAATTAACATGTTATTATGGTTAAGTATTCTAAATTAACTTAACCTAACTCACGTCATATTGGTTAAGTATTCCTATTAACTTAACCCTAGATGTTCTTGTTATGTTGGTTAAGTATTCTATGGTCTTAACCCTACTCATTCTGGTTATATCGGTTAAGTGTTCCTATGAACTTAACCCCAACTTTAATTCATTCATTAAAGCACCAACCACTCACATTAGACAGGTATTGTTGAGGTTACTGGATGTGCCGGTCGGTTCCGGGCAGCTTTACACCGCAACTCAGTCTAACCTCGGGTTCTTTTGGGCTTGTTGCACTAACCTCTCACATTAGACAGGTATTGTTGTGGTCACTGGATGTGCCGGTCGGTTCCGGGCAGTTTTACACCACAACTCAGTCTAACCTCGGGTTAGGCATATTCGTCTTTTACTAAAATTACATATTTACTATTTATGTAAACTTTTCCTAAATCAATTTGGCCTATATCATATTCATTTGCCATGCCAATTAACATACTTATATTCTATGCCCCAAACTTGATTTACCTAGCAATTAACCCAACTTGCAGTTTATGCCAAATTAGACCAGTTCATGTCAAAACTAGATTCAATATTCTAGTTTACAGTTTATGCCAAAAACTTGGTTTACATGCCAATTACATACTTTGCGGCCAATTAGCAATTTACCATTTTACGCCCAAGTCTAATATGCATGTAAATTATTTACTATTATAGCCGATTCAGATTATGCCAACATATTTGTTATGCCAAATTATCTTAATTAAGCTACGCCCAAATTCCCGCGTCGTAGTCGTACGTATAACATGATTTCACAAGTTTCTAGGTACTCATGAAATGAAACTAATAAAAGGAATAGGGGATAAGAATGAGAATTGACATAAGAGAATTGGCATGAAAAAGCGAACCAAAATACAAAAATACAAAGATAATGGATCCAATGGGTTTGGAGTACATAATAGCGAACAGGAATAAACTAAGCAAATTACACCCTAAGTATGAGATCCAACATAATCAAGGGAGGCATAGGTGATTTGATCCAACATAATGCCACTTCGGTATAAATCATGATTTGTAACTATAATGTTATGGGCATAAGCAAGTAACCATAATATTCGTAGGCAATTAACCACAATAGTCCTAAGCAATTAACCATAATAATCATAGTTATGGTCATAGGTAGTTATGAATCATAGTCATAGGCAATAGTCTTATGTTCATAGTCATAGGCAATAGTTTCATAGGCCACAGTTTCATAGTCATAGTCTTAGGAAAAAAGTCCCATAATCATAGTCATTGGCAATTAGCCACAATAAGTTCTAGGCCATAATTGAGAATCAGATCCAAAGGCATATACAAGCATAGATTCAAACTAAAGGATTAGGCATATTCTCATATCCATTTAATTACATGTCACAAATAGATCTAGGCGTTCAAATCTAAAAAGTAACTGACTTACATTGATCGGTTTTAGAAAAGGATAATAAGATAACGTTGTGGTGATTTTCTATTATTTGCGTGACGTTGCTCGAAGCCGTTGAATTAGCCTTTGCTCCCCTTCTTAAAGCTTTATCTTGATATAAATCTCTTCTTGAAAAACTTGAGCAGCATAACCTCGTCTTAGATTTATGAATTATTTTATTTTAATTAGAATTAGAGCAGAGTATAGACGTAGAGAAGTTGTGAGGAGAAAGTGAAGTTTGGGGGTGTTTATATAGCGTAGAACTCATGAATTTGGTCCAGAAATCAGCCCAGATACATAAAAACGAATTCTGTCTCGGATCTGGAAAAACAGGGCAGGTCGACCCCCTGGTCGACCTATGGGGGGAACCCTGGTCGACCTGGGTATACAGGTCGACCCCCTGGTCGACCTGGGTATACAGGTCGACCCCCTGGTCGACCTGGGTCCTGGTTGGGAAATTTCCCGCCCAGCCCGGGTGTGCGTTTTGAGTTCGAATTTCAAATCTGTTTTTATTTATTTAAATTCTTGAAACTTCTGAAAGCCATAACTTTTTCATACGGAGTCCGATTTACGCAAACTCGGACTCTATCTCAAGCAGAATTTCGAGACGAACGCAATGGTGTAACCCGTTTCCCTTAATTCTTCATCTAAAAATTATTTATACTTTAATTTGTGAAACTTAACGTTACGGAATTACGGGGTGTTACACAATGCAACGCAAGCCGTAGGATAAAGTTTTCCCTTATAATAGCAAACATGCTTGGTATGTTTAAAAGAAATCATTTTGATATTACTGTAAGTGTATAGTGTCAAAACAACTTCAAATATAAATGTATCAATCATAGACGGCATGGGTACCATATATCATGTCGCCATACTAGTTCTATAACTAAAACTGAAAAATGTCGTATTGGAAATTGGATTTCCATCTATCAGTTGAGGCAAGGGATGGCTCCTCACCGATTCAATACACTCTAGCAAATGCCTTAAATCCCCCGCAGTGAACCCTGGGAACGGAAGGGCCGGTCCTCTCTTTCTTTTGAGGATTGGTTATTCCTGAACACATGTTTCCTGGTCCTATCGGACCTATCTCTGAGCCACTAGGGACTAAATAACCGAGGCGCCTCGCTATCCATCATCCACATATGCAAAATGTCTGGGATCCATACCATGACCCCACTCCTAACTAGAAAGAAACGTCATGCACTCCCAACGGTCCCTCAACCCGTTTTTGACTCATACCGGGTGTGAAGCTCGCGAATTAACGCTATACACAAAGCTATGCTTATTAAAGCCGTGCTTTGATCATCAACCACAAGACTCTACTTTTCAACAAAATCCTTGATCCATGCAACTCAGCATGCCACACTGTCAATCCATACCATACTACTGATTTCCACCAATATATAACCTCTAAGCTCGTACGTCTAAGAGAAGGGTGTTAAGCAAGAGAATAAATTCTCCGCCATCAAACAGACTTATATTTAGCAGAGATCAATGAATACAGTATAAAGGAATACAATGTTAGACATACCATCCATTTACAAGTCCGTTCTGGGTCTGAACGAAACCGGAGGGACCTTATTCCTCGTCCCATATGTCCAATACAGGAGAGAGGTCCTCGCATATCCAGTTGATCTCCAAGTACGTCTGGAATATCACTACTTATTATCTTGTCTTAGGTGTACAGCCCAATCAAGACATTAGTAATCATCCAAACGATGAAGAACTCCGGTCTTCAACCACCATCTTCATCGTCGACTTTTAGTCGTTGTATCAGTTATTCAAAATGGGATAAACCCAGTCATTCTGAATAACTCGCGTATTTTATGATCAATAATCAAGTGCTATAAAGACACATCATACGCCTAATTCCAATCCAGAATATTCTTTTATTCAAATATTCAAATATTCACATCTTAGGGAAAGGTTCCCATTAATTTTATCAAAGATAAGTTCTTTTAAAATTATTCTTTAATCTTACTTTGGATATCCATTTCAAAATATTTTATTTTATTTAACCACAATTCTAAACCAAATTAAGGTTTATAAAACTAGTTGGGATTATCGAGCCTTACCGAAATTTTCATTTATATTATTTTCCAATCCCAACCTATTCATCCCATGGAGCAAAACTGGTAATACTTCATATCTAACACCCACTGTGTTATCGGTAAATTTAATTACCATTTCACGTTCAAATCTAATTGAAAATTTAACTATCGCCTGGAGTAAAACTGGCGGTACTCCATTCTCGATCATTTCCTGAATTAAATAAATTAAATTATCTCTTTCCCATTTCAATCTAATTAAAGATTCATTAAAACTTCCCTTGGTTTCAATATCAAAAATCATTACTTAATGATTGTTCAATTTTATGGAAATTAATCCCATCGTTAACTGGGTTAAAAATCAATGTTATTTAAAACAAAGTTCACTATAAACCCAAAATCATCTTCCACCAAAATGGAATCTTCACGGAAATCATAACAATATATAATCGATATAAATTTCTGTATCAGACTAGTAATATAAATGGAATAACGGCGAAGCCTTTTCAATTACATATGTAGTAACGGTCTTCCTTTACAGAAGCTCATCTCGATTATTACCAAATCGAATTCCATTCAATTCCAATTTAATATATTAAATTGGAAACTTTATTTTGGAAAATTTCCATTAAATCTTAATAAAAAGATTTATAAATTCCAAATCATCTCTTCACTGTTAATTGGGTCAAAGATCAAATGTTATTTAAAACACCGTCCACGATAAACCCAAAAATCCCATTTCAATTCAATTCCAATTAAATGCTAATTAATTGGTAAACTTCTCTAAATCTTATATAAAAGATTTATTGTTTTCTCAACTGGGTTTAAGAACAATGTTAATAAAGACATCACTCACGACAAACCCAAATTCCAATTTGATATTAAATACAAGGCTCTGAATAGAAAATAATATCAGCTTATATTCAATATCAAATTCTGAAATCAGCAAATATTGTATTGGGAATAACGATACTATATCTTCCAAATTTCTCAACAATATCCGTGTAATCACAGAATCCAATATCAAAATATTCCAAGGATTATTTCCATTCCAATCCATTCCAATTCATACGTTGGAAAAATTCTGGTTATATCAAAACCATTCCAAGTCCAATTTATTTATTTAAAAACGTTGGATTCTTATTCTAGTTAATAACTAGTTCATTTCGATAAAAATATATTTTTATCTTTCCAAACTTGGAATTTTTCATCCAAAATATCTCAAAATCATTAGTTATGATTTTACATAATTTTTCCATATTTTTAATAATTTTATTAAGGCCTTTATAGTCGGTTTCCAATATTGGCCACCGAACTACATCCATAGCGACATTTTCTGAAATTGATTTGGACATGTTTTAAAATCTAACCGTTAGATTTCAAATATCTTATATTCATTGGAAAGCTTTTTTCGATACGAATCCAACGGTTCCGATTTTAGGAGAATCCGATGGTCGGATCTCCCGTTACATCAAATTGAAGTTAATGGTCGAAATTCGTGAACGGTCGCTACGCGGTGCTTTCTATTCAAGCCATTTTAATAAATATAATATATATATTGTCAATTTCCATTCAAAACGTATTTTATAAATCGTTTATGAATTCATTTTAGAACGATTTCAACTTCTATTTCAGTTTTAAATCAAAATTGAATATTCTATATCCTTATAATATTAAAATGATAATATTTTTAAAATATCCGATTTTAAAATCAATTCTTTTCAATATTCATTATAAAATAAATAAAATCGATAAACAAATCTGTTCGAGTTAAAAATGGCGTATATACTTAACTCGGCTTCATATATTTCAACATTTTCATGTCCATCCAAAATCGGACATCAAAATCGTATTTTGATCTATACTGAATATTATTCGAGAATATTCTTTTATATTCTGAATATTATTTTAAAATATTCCTGTTGGCTATCTTTGTGACCAAGCCGCCCAGAAAACAAACATTCATAAGCAGATGGACGAAGACTCATGCACACAAGTCCAAGGCAAACTCACCCCCGTTCGTGACCAACTCTCAGGAACCTGCTCGTGAGGAGCATCCAGAAATCCATTCGTGGTATACACCATGACCCGCTCGTGGTAAAAGTCGTGAACCGATCATGACAAGGTGTCACGAACCGACCATGTGTTCAGAAAGTGATGATCACGACTTGGTCATCCACGAGCCGCATTTAAAGGATCTAGTGACACGTGTGGATAACCACCGCTCTGACCATTTCTCCATCGGCACGAACTTGTCCGAGATCCTCGGGATTGGTGCCACGTGTCTTCATGAACTGCCTGTAGAAATCACCTATAAATAGCCCAATACTTGGCTTTTTCAGGATCTTTTGGCAATTCAGAGCTCTGATTCCACCATTATCATACCTTCATCATTTCTATTCAGAGTTATCTCTAAATTACTGAGTGAATTATCATTGTAAAAGTGAGATTGAGAGAAAATATTGGTTGTACTTGCATTTAGATGTATAATCAAAGACATATAAAGTGGACGTAGGCTCTTTAACGCCGAACCACTATAAATTTGGTGTTTTTTCTGCATTCTATTTCATTTCTAGCTTTAATTCTCCGCAAATCAAGATAATTTGGGTGTTAGAGCCATTTTTTGGTCTAACATTTTGGTGCTTTCACTGAGAAGTGAATTCTAAGCCTGTCGGATTATTGTTCTACTATTTGGATTTTCAAGTCCGAAGAAAATAATCTGTATTTCCACTGTTTTGGTTTTCGAAGATTTCAGCAAAGTCATGACGTTATGGCCGCAAAGAAATCCAAGGATTTATGAGCTTCGCAAGAAAACGAAGTTGCGAATGAAGCTAACGAAGAAAGTGTTCAGGAGCAGGCCGAAGTGGACTCTTTAGCTCCCGGCTCGCAGGGGCGAACCGACCCCAGAGGGAGTCACGACCCGCTCTCAGATGGAGCTCACGAGCCGCCCCACAGAAGGTATCACGAGCCGCCAGGGAGATAGAGCCACGAGCCGCTTTCAGCAGGGAACCACGAACTGCCCTTACTAAGGGACCACAACTCGACTTGGGAAGGAGATTGTGGCTCGTTCTGCTCGCGCTGGCGCTTCTGCTCGACCTAGCACTAGTGGTCTACGTCCGACGGCGAATACTGATGATTAGCTACATGCTTCTGCTCCAGTGACAGAAGGAGATCTCTCTCGTGTACTCGATATGTTGGAAAGGACGAATGATGAGTTGGCAGCTCAAAGGCCAGAAAGTACTTTGCTACGATAGAATATTACTGAAATGGGCAGACAAATCGACGAACTCCGAAGGCAGAGAACACCTTCACCGACTCATCGCTTCACCTTCGACTATTCCTCCTCATCAGAAGAACCTCCGAGACACCAACGACGGCCTCCGTTAGAAAGAGATGAAAATGTGGAGCAGCTCCGGTTTGGATCACTCCCCTCTAGAGCATAGACGGCGCTCAACCTGGGATAGGACAATCGCAATAGGAATAATCCTTCCTCGTTACCTGCAGAAGGGCCCACAACACTTCCTAGGGCTCAGGTTATCGATAACCCTATTGAGAATCAACCATTGCAATCCCCTCACCGCGTGATTGACCGTGGCCATAGGGGACAAGGAAGCTCTGCTCAAATCCCGGACTTTGTGGCAATACATCGAATAGACATTAGAGGGCCCCCCAGGGCCAGGAGTGCTGATCCTGAATCCACATTGACCAATGCCGATATTGAAGCAATGGTGAGGCAGATGATGGCGGATAGTCGGGGACAAAGGAATGATGATTGGGGTATAGACTGCAGTCATATGCCATTTACTGATGACATATTAGATGTTCGATTTCTGAGACGATTCAACATGCCAATGATGAATCGTTACTTGGGTAGGACGGACCCGGTCTAGCATTTAATGATATATTCATGGTACATGAATTCTGCAACCGCTCCCGATGCAATGAAGTGCAAAGCCTTCCCGATCTTTCTAGAGGATGTGGCATTAATGTGGTTTACCCGCTTGCCTGCTCGATCGATTTCCAGCTTCAAGGAATGGAGCGAAAGATTCATAAATCAATTCCGACTTCATACCCAAAGGTCCAAGAATGTCGTTGAGCTATCACTTATCAAGCAGCGCCCTGATGAAACTCTGAGATCATACCTAGACCGCTTCAACTTAGTGGTTACGGAGGTTAGAGACCCTCATGAACAATCCGTCCTGATGGCCTTAATTGATGGAGTAGATAAAGATACGGAGTTCAGCAGATACTTAGCTGGTAAACCGCCGCTCACCAGGGAAATATTCTATGAGAAAGCTAATATCCGTCTGCGCCAAGAGGAGTTGTATGCTAATCGAAAGAGGAAATCCGCTGATAAGTAATATATACAGAGTAATGTGGCCATCAAACAGTCTAGAGATAGCTCTGGGAAGGTAAACATTGGAAATGAGAATCAAAGTAGCGGCCGCCAGAATGAGAATGACAGTCGGAAGAAGAACCGAGGAAATGATTCACAAAATAGACCTTGGTTCAAAGCATTTGAGAACTTTACACCACTGAACGATACATTATAACATATTTTCCTAGACACTTATAATTTCCTCCAATATAAGAGGCCTCCACTAAGAGATTCAACAGAGAAAGACCATGAGACAGGTTAATTATGCCTTTTCCATCAGACTCACGGTCACTCCACTAACGAGTGCCATCATTTGAGAGATGTCATTGGAAAACTCCTTAGAGAAGGGAAGTTAGACGAATACAAGGTCGCTCCAAGAGACAGGAGGCAAGCCGGACAGCCCCCGAATCAAAACCAACCTGCTTCAAGGCCTATTGCTCAACAAAAGGGAAAGAATATTGTTATTAACACCATAGTTGGAGGGCCTCATCCGGTTGGACACAGTTTCAGGGAAATGGACCTATATGCTAATGCAGCTAAGCACGTTGGAGTAGGAAAGTGCAGTAATCCCGAAGATACAACCCCAATAAAACAACAAGAAACAATGTCCGACGATGTCATATTCCGTGATAGAGACAGTATTGGAGTTCATTGCCCTACCGAAAATCCCTTAGTCATCACATCCACTATTGGTCTTGCTTTAGTCCACAAAGTCTTAGTGGACAACGGAAGTTCAGTTAACATTCTATTTAAGAAAGCGTTTGATCAGATGAAGCCGAGGCCAAAGATTTGAAGCCCTATGATGGATGGATACGCGGCTTCAATGGGGTCTCGACGTCTCCAATGGGATATGTAGAATTGTCAGTGACCCTGGGAGGAGGAGATCGCCAGAGAGTGAGAATTCTCCCATTTGTAGTTTTGGATATTGACTCGCCTTATAATGCTTTTCTAGTCCGACCAGCCCTTGCAGAATTTAGGGCCTACATCGCGCCCTGGTGCTTATTGCTGAAATTCCGAACAGATGCAGGAGTGGGAGTGATTAGAGGTGATTAGGCCACTAGACGAGCATGTTACATCGCGGAATTGAAGATGTTGATGAAAGGACTAAATATAGAAGCCAAATGTGCTTCCCCTCCCATGAAGGAGGGGTCAGCATAACAACTAAGGGGGAAGACCCCGAGGGAGTTTCCCGGAGAATTGCCCGAGGACATAGATCCCAGAGAGGACAAAGAGCCTGGAGGAAGAATGGCGACACCCAATGAAACAACTGTGGATGTCCCAATTGACAATAATGACCCAGCGAAGGTCTTAAAAATCGGATCCCAGTTAGACCCTCTTCGAGTAAAGGAATTGACTGATTTCTTAAAGGCCAACTTGGATGTATTTTCCTGGACCGATCCGGACATGTGTGGAATATCACCCTCAATTATGAGCCACTCATTGAGTATTAATTCTAAACATCCGCTCGTTAAGAAGAAGAGGAGAATGCTCGGCCCAGAGATGTCAGCTGCCCTGAAAGAAGAAGTTGAGAAGTTGAGGAGCAATGGATTCATTAGAGATTCAGCTTACCCAGAATGGATCTCAAATCCCGTTTTAGTAAAGAAGGCCAATGGAAAGTGGCGTACATGCATTGATTTTTCAGACTTAAACAAAGCTTGTCCGAAGGACAGTTTTCCTCTTCCTAGGATCGACTGGCTAGTGGATTCAACAGCAGGCCACGAACTCTTGTCCTTTATGGATGAGTACTCCGGGTATAACCAGATTCCCATGCATGTTCCGAACCAGGAACACACCAGCTTCATCACATATTTGGGACTGTACTGCTATGTAGTGATGCCTTTCGGTCTAAAGAACGCTGGAGCTACATATCAACGGCTACTGAATCAGATGTTCTACAATCAGATCAGAAAGATGATGGAAGTATATGCTGATGATATGTTTGTAAAATCTAGACAATCGTTCGACCATACCGGTGACCTAGCAGAAATGTTTGACATCCTTCGATGATATGGGATGAAACTCAACCCTCTAAAGTGTTCATTTGGAGTTGGCTCCAGAAAATTCCTGGGCTTTGTTGTTAGCTCACGTGGAATTGAAATCAATCCATATCAAACCGCATCAATCAGGAATATCCAAACACCAAGGAAGATTAAAGATGTGCAGAGCCTCGCTGGAAAAGTAGCCGCATTAAGTAGATTCATTTCTAAAGCTACAGATAAGTGCATTCCATTCTTCGACTTGGTAAAGCGAGGAAAACACAATTTCAAATGGACTCCCGATTTTGTAGAAGCTTTTCAGAACCTGCTGAATCATCTAGAAAGACCTCCGATACTATCCAAGGCAGTAGACCACAAGGAATTTTTCGTGTACTTGGCTGTGTCGTCCCACGTAATAAGTTCATCCTTGGTAAGAGAAGAAGATAAAGTCCAGAGGCCTGTGTACTATGTGCGTAAGAAGCTAGCGGCAGTAGAACGAAATTACCCAAAGATAGAAAAGCTTGCGTACAGTCTGATGATCACATCTAGAAAGCTTCGCCACTATTTCCAAGCTTATCCCATCACTGTGTACACTGACCATCCGCTCCGACAAGTTCTATAGAGACCAGAGGCGTCAGGAAGACTACTCAAATGGAACATAGAGTTAAGTCAGTTCGATTTGAATTTCCAGCCCCGAAGATCGATAAGGGGGCAAGTATTGGCAGACTTCATAGTAGAATTTACTATCCTAGAGGATGATGTAGCGGGAGAAGAAGCTGATACCTCAAAACAACTAGTTGACCCCAACACCTGGAAACTATATACTGACGGAGCCAAGAAATCCGGCGCTGGAGTAGTACTTGTAACTCCCAAAGAATGATCCATATACTATGCTCTGAAATTAGAGTTCCATGCCACAAACAATGACTCAGAGTACGAAGCCCTGATTGTCGGGCTTAGGCTTGAAAAGGAGTTGGGGATAGAAAAGATGGATATCTTTTGCGATTCCAAGATAGTTGTGAAACAGGTCAATAAGGAGTTTCAGGCCAAAGGGCCAAGGCTTGTATCATATTTGAAGAGAGTGAGAAAATTGCTGGGTGAATTTGAACACTACAACATAACTCATATCCCTCGATCAGAGAATCAAAAGGCAGATAGGTTGGCCAAGCTGGCTAGTTCTGATAGTCCTGAGGACACATAGATGGTCTTAATTGAGGTATTGCATTCTCCAAGTATCGATCAGATGGAAATTGATCCTATACTTGAGACTGAGCCGAAAAGGGAGTTGCGGATGGCACCCTTAAAGAACTTCCTGATAAATGGGACGCTGCCCACAAAAAAAGAGCGAAAGACGTGACGTCATTTGTAAAGCCTCCAGATATGTCATGCAAGGCGAAGTCCTATATCGACAAGGGTTCTCGATGCCACTCCTCCGGTGTATAGCCCTTGACGACATCGAACGAGTATTGAGAGAAGTACATGAAGGTGAATGTGACGACCACACTGGAGGCCAAACATTGGCGAAGAAGATACTACGATATGGCTATTTCTGGCCTACCGTAAACAAAGATGCAGCTAAATATGCACGGCGTTGCGACAGATGCCGGAAATTCTCTAAGATTCCCGGGGCACCTCCCAGCCGATTGAAGACGATGATGAGCCCGTGGTCCTTTGTTGTCTGGGGAATTGATATTATCGAAAGCCTCCCCATTGCAAAAGGTGAAGCAAAATTCGCTATTGTGGTCATGGATTACTTCACAAAGTGGGTCGAAGTGGAACCATTGACCACGATCACAACCAAGCGAGTGATTAATTTCGTCGTCAGAAACATTATATGTCGATTTGGAATCCCGAAAGCCATCATAACAAATAACAGAACCCAATTTGATAGCACAGAGTTTCGGGACTTTTGTCAGATATATCATATCGAGAAAAGATACATGGATGTGGCGCATCCGCAATCAAATGGACAGGTAGAAGCAGGAAACAAGGTAATCAAATCCATTCTGAAGAAGCGATTGAAGCGGGCTAGAGCCATGTGGGTCGACGAACTACCTTTGGCATTGTGGGCCTACAGAACTACTTATAAAATAGCGACAGATCATACCCCTTTCTCCCTTGCATTTCGATCAGAGGCGATCATCCTGGTCGAACTAGAAGTACCATCCCACAAAAGCACTAATTACGACTCGATGACTAACAATAAGTTGCTCCTCGAATCCCTTGACATGGTTGAAGAAAAAAGGGAGGAAGCGGACTTACGCGCCTTGAGGCACAAGTAGAAGATTGCTCGGCATTACAATAAAAAGGTCCGAGCTCAAACTTTTGAACCCGGAGACTTGGTTCTAAAACGTGTCTTTCCACCTCCAGTCCATTTGGGCCCAAAATGGGAAGGACCATACACCATCCTATGGAGGCTTGATAAAGGATCCTTCAAGCTAGCGACCGTGGATGATGACGAAATCCCCAGAGTGTGGAATTCCCAGCATTTGAGGCATTACTTGACATAAAATTGTCATCTTTACTCTTTTGTTTGTAGGACCATGTAAAAAGGCACGACTTGCCTAGAACAGTCTAGTTATATAAGAAAAAGATTATAAAGTGGACGTAGGTCATGATTCGACCGAACCACTATAAAATACTGTTTGTCATTTACTTTTATCGCACCATTTCTTACTTACTCTTTTATTCTTTACTTACATGAGATTTTTAATTATGGAATTTTCTATAAACCTCACAGCAATCTTGAAGCACGTAATTCAAAGTGCCCTTTATCAGATCAAGAGGTCAATAGTATGCAGAGCATCGAAGGTGCAATGAAGTAAACGACATAACTAACGACACTCTAGTTCTCGTGACCTGAGAAAGAGTATAAAGGACAAGGAAATGAATTGTCCACAAGGCGTGAAGGTGCACCATGATTAAAAAGACCGTCTCGACTAAACTCTACCCTTGGCACCCGACGGGTGAGTATAAAGGCGCCAGGGACTGAGCACTGCAAATGAACTCCTACCCCACTAAGGGATTGGGAGACAAACTGAAAGCATAGTTCGAACTCTATCCTGGGCATACGGCAGGAGAGTATAAAGGCGTTTTGATTAAACGCCACGAAAGGGCTCCTACCCCGTTACACGACCGGGGACCAGAATGAAAGTTGAGCCCAAACCCTACATTTCCGGACATGAGGGGAAACATATGCTCGACTCTAATCAATCCTCAACAAGCCCTGGCCAGGCATCACGTTAATGATTGGTTGGGGCATACTCATACACATACACGCGTAGTGCAAGAATTTTGAATTTTCATTGCACATGATTTTGACTTAGTTATGATTCAAATATTTATGTACGACTAAGTATGATAAACTTGCAGGTTCACAACAATGAAAAGATACAGAACTTCATTTACTAATGCAGGTTTACAAAAAAAAGTTGGACAAAAAAGTGAGGGCCATTCTCACAACTATATCATAAGTCCAACGAAAGATCTAAAGGACATAGACAAACGAGCTCTATTTGGGCTTTGGGGATGACCTCGACTTTTTCTCTTTCTTCTGCTTCTCTGGATCCTCCTTGTCAGCGTCAGATTTGTCATGCTTCTTCCTCTTCCTCTTATCCGAAGGAGGATCTTGTGGAATGTCAGAGGACTGGGATGCAAGTTGTGTAGTTATCGACTTGGTGGAGAGCTTTATGATTAATCTAGATTTGGGATTAGCTGCAGAGGTAGGTGGCACATTTAGAGGCCCTTCCTCTATTTTCAATTGTAGTTATTCATCCTGTTTGGCCTTCATGTCGGTTAAGGTCATGCTGTCATCATCCTTTGTTTCTCCCGTGATGGCGACCTCCTCTTCTTCAGCCCCATTGTCATCTTCGGTATCCTTTAAGGCTCCGATGATTTCAGTATCCTTAGGAACATCAACGCTTGATGCCACAATGGCCTTTTCGGTTGCTTCGACCTTGGTTTGCTTTGGAACTTCAGGGACCTCGACACTTGATGGTACGCTGACCTTCTCGACCTCTGCTTGCTTTTCTACAATCTCTTCGGTCGGCTTGGCACCTATATCATGAGAAGCATCTGTTATTAATTTTGGAGAAAATGTGGTCTTCTCGATTGTTTGCTCCATAATGCGACGACAAGTTACAATAGCTTTGAAAAATTGTGGAGAGAAAATGGAGATACCCTCCGCTGACCCCTCACCCAGAGCTGTAGTAGAAACCTCAACAGCTGGAGGAACTGGAACTTTAGAGATCAATGGATCATCCGGATTATACTCCTCAACCTCAAAAGTCTTGGGCTCCATTGCCGAGCTAGAACCTTCGTCAATCTTGTTCTTTCCTTTGAGATTAAGCCTCTCCGCCTCCATGGATTCCTTAATTTGACCCCTACCTTCTACTAAAGCCTCAAGGTCTCAACCCCTGAGGAAGGTTTGCATAAGATGGTTCTCATCGATATCCTTGACCTTTAAGCATTTCCTTTCACTCTCGACAATCTGTTCCCATACCTCAACTAAGGTAGTGGGATAGTTGCTGATCCAAGAAATATCTCAGGTTTGGATGACTTGAGCAAAAAAGTCCATTAATAGTTCGTCAAACCCCTCTATCTCCTGTTCAGCCGCGGCAAGCTTAGCGGTAGTAGTGGAGGCGGACTCAAGGGCTTCATTGGCATTACTTCCAGCGAGAGCTGCTCTCTCCTCAGCATGAGCAAGTTTATCCTTTAAGCCAGCCATTTCTTTCTCCCAAGCAGCCTTATTCGTGGTGAAGCAATCCTGTGATGTTTTCAGCTCAGTATTAACTGACTTGAGATCCTCTATTTCCTTTTTCAGAGCCAACCGCTCTTGGCTGTTTGAATCAAGTTCAAGGTGAAAGCATTTCTTTGCACTCTCCAACTCTGTCTTATAGTTTTCGGCGTCTCTTCGAGCTAAGGCAAGAAGAGCTTGAGTATCTTCAAGTTCTTTCTCAGCCTTGTTTCTGGCCTTGATGTCATGATCGATCTTCACTCTAGCCCTGGCCGCATCTACCTCCAAACGACGGATGACTTTTGAAAGATTTTTGGCATGCATCTTTATTGTATTGTTTAGCTACATGGCTGACTCGGTCCACGACTTCTATATCCCATTCATCAGGAACCGGTTAGAGGTCTAGAACGAAAAGCATCCTTTCAAAATAGATGTCGGGGAACTGCTTTCGCAAACGCTCTAGCTTTGCCTTATTATCAAAAGTCAGGGCTACCTCCTGTGCGGTGGAAGTGTCTAAGTGGTGCTGATCAGAAGGGACAAGAATTGCTTTCTCTTTTTTCGAGCCTTTGCATGGATCCTTGTGCTTGTCCTTGGATTCATGATGCTTCTTGGATGATTTTCCCTAGAGAGGTATACCTTACGGGGGAGTCGGAGCCTTGGGAGGTTGTTTTCCTCCCACATGTGGTATTTGACGACTAGGGTATTTCCTGGGATCTTGCCTCGAAGGAGAGCGAGAGCGCGTAGAATTGGACTAATAGGAATCTTGGTGTCTTTGACTATCTCTTCCCCGACTATCACTGCGACCGTGCTCAGTTACGGGATTGAGTCTGGGTGTGCAGTCACGAAGTTCACGATGAGAATATGAGTGGCGACAAGGCATTTTTCCTATAAAGAATAACAAGCAAGTATAAGGGCTGTGAATACAAACATTATATGGGTGTTGTGAAAAGTGGTGCATGTGATTTGTGTATCCTGTGTAATCCCCCTAACAGACCAGTGCCCAGAGCTTGGCTCGTCTGTACGGTATCCTTCTTTTTTATGGGAGTGGTTTCTTCCTTAGAGACGGGGAAGAATGGTTCCACTCCAAAGTCTTCATATGTATAAATGTTATCTGGCAGGGGGGATCTTGTCCAAACCCCCAAATATTTTCTCCTCTGTTAACAAGTCATGAGTTGTGGGTTCCACTGGTGGCGGAGTCTTCGGAGGAGACTGCTCCTTGGAAACTGAGTCATCCTTTTGTTCGTCAACTCGAATCTCAAACCCTTTGTAAATGTTCAACTCTTCGTCGTCCTGAACGGCCATAGGGAAAGGACTTTTAGGAAACTCGGTCGCCTTTGTAGTTTCCGTGGTCACTTGCCCCTCGGCTAAGGGCATGCTACTTGATTCCCCAACCGTCTGAGTAGGGGGCAAATACTTATAAGGCTTGTCGTCCTTGCCAAGCCCGAATCTTACGTCGAGGAGGTGATGTTTGTGAAGATTCTCATCGGTTATACACTTCATGATTTTGCAGAAATCTAAGGTACTTTTCAAAAGGCGGGACAATCGATTTTCGTACACCGGACCCTCCGTCTTTTGGAAATTATGAGCTGTATAGGAAAAGAAAACATTAACACTTTAATTATGCAATTGGAACGTACACTGAAGGATTCAGAACCTACTTAATTGTAGCCACCTCCTTGCACATCCAGCTTGATGTTTTATTTAAAACCATTCAGATTTAGCATCTCCTAAATTACTGTGTCCATCTGTCAAGACCTTTTTGGAGGGGATCAACTCGAAGAAAATAAAGTTCGAAGTCCCCGTGGAGTGTTGCTTAAAATAATAATAGAAGTTTAAATCTTTGAAAACGATCTCGGTCTCCAGGATTTCCGCATATGCAATATACAAGGTGTATAGAGCAGCGTAACCATTGGGATGGAGTTGCATGGGAGCAATGCGTTATCGTCTCAGAAGATCAATGAAACTGGAGGACAAGGAGGAATAACACCTACTGTGCACATGACCCTGCTAATGGCCATGTACCCTTCCAGAGCAAAGTGGGGTATGTCCTTCTTCTCCGGGGTTTTCACATCATCCCAGGAGATCCCATGCCTTAAACAGATTCTCTTTAGCTTTATATCATCCAGTTTGGACGCTATGGAGCCGCTCGGCTTGTTTAATATCTGAACACCCTCAATTTCATCGGGAGCCCGATCGTCTTCCTCTTCCTCAAGCGATGTACTTTCAGAAGAAGTTCATTCTGTATCTACATTTGTCTCATAATCGGATCCAGAGTTATCCCATTCCGGATCTGATTGAAGTGCATCAGGATTGTAATAACTTGACGACTCTGGATCTGCACTCTTCTCTGATATTCTCACTGAGCGTCTACTGGTCATGTTTGCTGTGTTGGTGACAAACATAAGCAGTTCGAGCATAAATACCCGTGAACCTCGTGTGTGCTAGTGCTGGTGTGTACAAGTGTATACGATACTAAAAAGAAAAGTATAAAGTTAATCAGATAAGCATAAAATTGGTCGTTGTATGTTGCTAAGTTATGTTGTCATCCAGTTCAAAAGGTTCATCTTGAAGGCTATAAACCTAACTGTTCATTGAATTATTCGAGTCATAATGGACTCTCAATTGAAGTATATGTCAGCGTGTTTGATTGATTGGTGTAACTTAGTCGGGTATAGTCATAAAATAAGGATTGGCTCGGAGATAGGCTAATTCATGAAGTTCTATGGTTCAGCTCGTGATGGGGGTCCGGCTCGTGAAATTGGTTCGGCTCGTGATAGGAGTTTGGGTCGTGAAAGGGGTTCAGCTCGAGATGGAGGTCCGGCTCGCGGTACAGTTTGAGTTCGTGGGTATGCATCGTTTCGTGATATGATTCATTCTTGAAATCGGCTCGCACTTAACCGACTCATGGGCTATCATCATGACCTGGCTCCATCCCCCATCCCACGATCCACTTCGTCACTTCATCCCACGACCCGAATTGCTGAGGCTGATTTATCTTCCTACCGAATTTTTCTTCCACTCACGAGACTATCACCACAAACACATTTTCCTCCCTAAATTCTCTATCTTCCATCTCCACGAGCGGACCCTCCATGATGAAGCCGTCCTTGAGTCTCTCCCTCAATCTGCAACCTCTCAACCCTTCCTTCCTCTCAATCCTTAATCCCCCGAGCTCCGCCGCCATCATCACAAATTTTGGTGATGGCTCCGAGATCGACAGCAAACCCATCGGAATCGAGGAAAAACGAAGAAGAAACTGATGCCATCAATATCCAAAAAATCGCAATCGAAATCATTATTGTTACCTTTTTAGATTGATTGGATAATCCCTAATATTGTGGATCTGAGAAAATCGTGGGGTAGGGTTTTGAGTTGGAGAAATAAAAAAAGGGGGAGGGGCGGCAGTAAAAAGTAAGAAGGGAAGGTAAAAGAGGAAATGGGGACCAGATTATATAGTCCTCGCGAGGACTCTTCACCTCCTCTTCTTTGTCCTATTGGAACTGCTCGGACTGACGGGCCACGAAAGCTCATACGAGCCCATAGTCGCTCGCGTGAGAACAGCCGAGGTCAGTTCGTGACGCACACCACCCCGGGAAATATGGACTACCGTGTGGCTCAATGACAAAGATCTTGGGATAATTATCGAGTCCAAGAAGTTGAAACTCTTCATCTACAGACGCGATGAATTTCTCTATAACTATTTATGAAAATCTGAGGCTTACTAAAAAAGTATTCGCGATGTGTTCCGGAATCCAGAGATTATGAAATAACCAATGAATAGAGAAATAATTGGAAATTCAATTTGATATTTATACTCATCAAAGGACACGACCTTTTGAAACATCGCGACTTTACAAATAAATACGACTGTCGATTCGCTAGATCCAAAAATGGATCTAACACCCAAACTAGTAATGATTCTAATGAAATGAAAGCTATAACGAAGAAAACACACAATTTACAGTGGTTCGGCGTTAAGTAGCCTACGCCCACTTTCTATTCTTCGAATTGATAATTCAAATGCAAGTACAATGATGATGTTCACTCTCTTTCACTTATACAATACATTGATTCACTCAAGATTATCTAAATATTGTTTGAAAGATGATTGTAGTTTGAAAAAGATGATGGAATTCAGATTGCAAAGAAGTTTGAGTTCTGAAAATGCCAAAAGATCCTTCCAAATGCCTCTTGATGGTGTATTTATAGGTGGAAAGTACACCTGGAGTGGGATCGGTTCGGATCCACGTGGCACCAATCCCGCCACAGTCGGTTCGGATGGAATCTGATGATGACAACACACTAGGCTAGTGGCAAACGTGGGTAGATTGTGTGCATAACCGCCCTGATTCTTAAGGAAAACGTGGAATGAAGCAGTTGAAGTCCAGGATACAGATCGGATAGGCTAGTAATAGGGGGTCGGATCGGCCTTGTCTCTTCCGATCCGGTCCGGCCTGCCTCCTTTCCTTCTTTGCTTTGTGTTAGTTTGCTTTTATCCAAAGAAGTCCGAACCGTTCCAGTTATTTGGCAGAGCGCTCGTCATTATTTGACCCTTTAACTTTGTGTGGCCTATTTCACAAAGTAGGCTAACATGATGGTTTGACAATTTCGAAGCATGTTCCATCTCTGATAAAACATACTTCGAGGGGGCAAAATGTTGGCTAGCTTTGTGACCAAGTCGCCCAGAAAACAAACATTCATAAGTAGATGGACGAAGACTCATGCACACAAGTCCAAGGCAAACTCATCCCCGCTCATGACCAACTCCCAGGAACCCGCTCGTGAGGAGCATCCAGAAACCCATTTGTGGTATACACCACGACCCGCTCGTGGTAAAAGTCGCGAACCGCTCGTGACAAGGTGTCACGAACCAACCGTGTGTTCAAAAAGTGGTGATCACGACTTGGTCAACCACCAGCCGCATTAAAATGATCTTGTGACACATGTGGGTAACGACCGCTCTGACCATTTCTCCATCAAGCCACGAACCGGTCCGAGATCCTCAGGATTGGTGCCACATGTCTTCACGAAACGCCTGTAGAAATCACCTATAAATAGCCTAATACTTGGCATTTTTCAGGATCTTTTGGTAACTCAAAGCTCTGATTCCACCATTATCATATCTTCATCATTTATATTCAAAGTTATCTCGAAATTACTGAGTGAATTATCATTGTAAAAGTGAGATTGAGAGAAAATATTGGTTGTACTTGCATTCAGACGTAAAATCAAAGACATATAAAGTGGACGTAGGCTCTTTAACGCTGAACCACTATAAATTTGGTGTATTTTCTGCATTATATTTCATTTCTAGATTTAATTCTCCACAAATCAAGATAATTTGGATGTTAAAGCCATTTTTTGGTCTAACAATTCCTTATTTTAAAATATTCAGTATTTTAAAATATTCGTTATTTCTGAATCGGAATCAGACTCAATCAATTACCATATAATTGTAGTTATATGGATTTCATACATCACATGTATTCAACAATAATGATAAATAATCATTAACCATTCAACATCATCCAGAGTGCAATTCACAACTGTATAAGCATTAAAATAAATAAATAACGCTCATCACAGCCTGTCAACCCATCGATTGACATATAATTAAATTCAGGGGAGATGTGAATAAATTACCATCCCCAGACCCGTGTGGGGTTTTCAAACAACAACAATCTATTCAAAATAATCCCTGGTTAATTAATTTAACCAGTTCTATTTCGATTTGAATTATTTTTCAGATTTACCAATTTTCACTATTTAAATTATAAATAAATATTTATAATTTAATTTCAGTTACCACATTAATGTTAACCTTATTTTTAATATGTTAATCATCACAATCAAAACACAATACAGTCAATTAAATCATCCATGGTCTGTGGACGAGGGAGGTGAGCTAACAAGCACCGTATACAATTTATAATGATTAAACTGATAAAAATCTACACTGGCAATTCTATATATTTTTATACATGAATACAATAACATGATAAAATATATTTTAGTGAGAAGGAGTTCTCATATTGGGTTCCACTCCGTCATTCTTTATTTATGATTTTATTTCTGTTCGGATTTGAATTTGCTTCAAATTTTAATTTGCTCCATTTTTGTTTCAGTTGATTTCATTGTGAAGTGCTCGTCGACGCGGTTTTAACAGATCTGAAATCGTCCGATTCTGAGTTCATTTGCAAAAGATACAGGGTTTTAAACTTTAAACAATTTAAAATACTATTAGCTAATTTAATTAACCCTAATTACCTTTTTAAACCCTTTCTTCCTATATCGAATGCTTCAGTTTTAACCGAAACCCTGCTCGAAACTTGGGTTCAAACCCTCGGCCACCACGGAGGATCTGACCCAGATCGGGTGGACCCATGACAACCGGCGTCGCGCCGCCGAACACCTCCAAGAGCCGCTCCAGGCTCGGTTTCCCCAATATGCGGAAAATCATGTTCAAACTCGATGGGTTCGAGCTCCAATTCTAAGCGATATACTTTATAGAATTTAATCACTTCCATATGTACATGTAGATCTTGAGAGCCTCTTCCATTTCTGTTTTATAATTTCCCAAATTGATTGGTGGATTTGAAGAAATTAATTGGGGAAGATTGGACCGCCTAGGCCATCAAATTTTAGTGGAGGCAGTATGAATGAGGTTGACCACGGCAAAAGGAATTTAGGGTTTTTGACCGAGTTATACATATATATAATAATATATTTAATTATTTAATTTGAAAATTACTTGTTTAATTCCCAAACTCTAAATCAAACCCAACGACTGTCCCCTCTAGCTAACTACCCTCATTCCGGACACAATGGGATATGTTTCATAAGCCAGTTCGACTGTTTCGACCAATTTTTCTTTAAATTAAAATATAAATCAATATATATTGAATTCAAATGTACATTTTAATTTACCGGGGCCACATACTGACTTCAAAAATTTCATAAAAATAAATCTAGCTATGTTTTGACGATACAGTCCTAACAAAACTAATTTCGTCGAATTTGGAGACTATTTGAAAAATGGCCTTTTTCTGGTCGATTTAAATTTAAACTGAAATCAAAAACATGTTTAGATTTACCACGCTCACATATTAATTACAAAAAATATGAAATTTGAGACCTGACAATAATTTGACATTCCGGATCCAACAAAAGTGGTTATGTCGAAAACGGAGGTCGTTTGCAAAATGGCGCTTTTTAAGGGCTATATATTATATTAAAAGATATATAAATTCCATAGCGACTATCTTGAATTTTAAACTGGACATAACTTTCAATTTATAAAGTGAAATCTCAATTTCTTACATTCGTTAGAAAGATATAATTAAACAGATTCAAATGTTTCTGGTTTTACTGAAATCCGATTTATTTTGAATCCTATATGTTCAATTGAAATTTAAAATCGAATTTTCAAACCACCGCATCATTTTAAGCTCGTTTTATAATTAAAATAAATTTATATGTTCTAACTTCGATTTAAATAAATTTTAAATCATTATTATTTAAAATAAATCATTTTAAATATTCAAAATCCATTAAAATTGCTAAAATAAATTTTTTAAATTGGTTCAGAAATTCTGGGTTGTTACAATATATATGCGCATCATCCAGAAAATAAATAAATCAGTGAATAATTTTAAATAAGGAATAGTGTGGTTTACTCACCATCTCTAAGTCCCTTGTTTTCCTTGTTTATTCCCAGTTTCAAGTAAACACATATTCAACAATTTCAGTAATTCTTCTTTAACCAATGATCCATGCTTAGTCAATATACTTCATATATACAATGATATATATATATATACAGTCATAGATTAACCATAAATAAACTAATGCCTAAAACAGAAAGCAAAGAAGGTCTGTTTACTCGCCTATATTCATGCCATTTCCAGTTTTTTTCTTTATCTCTATTTATACTTTGCCTCTGCCATTAAGTTATCTACTAGTTTAAAGTATTTCAAACTGGTTCTAAGTTATGGATTTACACTGTTATAGTAGGGTACTTATAGATGGAAATGGTGCAGGCTTGGCAGGGTAGCTTATAGGTTGTTATGCCTTGATGGATGGGATACCCAAGGTTGCTGTAATGACTGATTTAGAGAAGGCATATTGTTGTCTAGTTGATGGGGAGAGTAGCTAAGTTATAGTTGTTTTTTCTAGCTAATTGGAAAGGGTGAAACAATGTATAACTGTGTTGTTTGGATAACTATAGCATATATGTGTATAGTGATTGATAGAAAATGAGGTTGTCTTAGCTAGTCTAGGTGTTTCGACATAACAGGCCATTTGATGTACATGCTTTGTGTACATCCATGTGAAAAGTGTAAAGGCTTATAGGCTCTAGCTACTGAGGAGTGGATGTTGTTGACAATGCCTAACACTTGATGCTAGAGAAGATACGACTGAGTATGGTTTTGGGGGACAAATTAACATGTGTAGAACTATGTGAAATGCTTAGCTATTAAGTAACTCAAACCCCGAATGCTCACATGCATTCTGTTTCAATTCCACTTAATGGTACAACATATTTTTACATTAAATGTTTAGAATTATAGGCTTCCAGACTATTGGTTACTAGTACTTGTTCTTCATTTATAATCAATTAGAAATGTAAAATTTGATTTGAACATTCAATGTTTGTGTACTGCATGGCAAGTTAATGCATAAACAATATATTCTTATTAATTCAATTTGATTTACTTTCATTAAATTCTATCATATGACAAGTTCTAATCCTATATGTACATATGTGAAGAATAATAATGTTTACATAAGTATAAACAAGAATTTCTATCTTGTTTTACATATATGCATATACATATATATACTAAAGATCATAAAAGATTAATTCACATTTTCTCAAATATAAAAACTCTAAGTTTACTTAAGCAAATTTATTTTTACATGAATTAAAATAAGTTTAAATGCAAGATAAAAATGTCAAAACAACATTTACCTGTGTGTATATAAATCACAAGTTAAAAATATACACAAAGGATTTTAAACTAATGTCAAAATTATTCTAAAATATTCAAAATTTAATATTATTTAATTTTAAATAAATTTTCCAGCATAATCTAAGATTTATATATTTGAAAGTTGGTCAGAAAATCTGGGACATTACAACATATTAATAAGACATGTTAGCTATGATGTATACAAATGGTTGTAAGTGTTTGCTACTGGATGCAATGGATGCAAAAACACACATTAGGCACTATTAGTGATCAAAAAATTAGGGCACTAAAAATATGCATATGGAAGTGTGTGCATGTTTCTTTATTTCGATAGTTGATATAATGGATGATTATCATATGATTATTGCAGATGTATGATGTTTAAAGCACACATGTAGAACTATCTATTGTCATTAGGATTTTAGCATACATTTGGATACATGGTTCTAGAATGATTGCATAAAAATAAGGTCAATCGAGTTAGTAGACCACCAAATCTTTTGCATTAATTGAGGATATACACATAAACTGTTATATAACTACATTAATCACATTAGAAAACTTAAGTATAATGGATGCTCATGGATGATGCTGAGTAGATAGTCGTAGGTATTTAGATGAAAATACTTATCTCATTCTCCTATCCTAGGAGATTTTGAGGACGAAATCCATTAAGGAGAGAGAATGCAACAACCCAAAAATTTGGATAATAATAACTAATTAAAGAGTTAATTAATAAAGTAATAGGTTTGTAAAATTATTAGAATTAGGCAATGCAAGTTGCACCATTGGATCCGCGGTAATTTTCAGGTCGATTTGCACATTTGTATCGTAAGAAACAGAGTTAAAATGAAAAAGATATCCGGAAAAAAATAATACGAAGATCTTAGGCCCGGACTCACCCTCCGTGGACGAACCTTGCGGAGGAACCCTTAGGTTTTCGGGGACATTGGATTCTCACCAATGTTTGCGTTACTCAAGCCGACATTCTCGCTTCCGCTTCGTCCACACCTGCTTGCGCGGGTGCTTCGACCTATATTATAAAGTATATAACTTTGATCATAGGGATCAATTTCTGATCGCGTAGCTTCATAATAATTCTGTAAAGCTTCTACATAATTTCCTTCGGATTGAGATGACATCCGTTACGGTCCGAGCTACTCTACTACATAAGAATATGGCCAAGGAAAGAAGTCGAGAAGCCCTCACTCGCTATATAAAAACTTCCTTCCTTACACGATTTCTTCTTCATATAGATAGATATAGGATCTATGGGGCAATTACTTAGAAGTACATTTTGTGCAATAACCCTTCCTATCTGATAGAAAAAGACCCCATGATCCTGAACCGATCTTACTTGGGATCGCAAATTCCAAGTTTGTCTATGAAGAGAAGATCTAATTGTATTAGTTTCTATAATTGATTTCTTCTGTGTAATACTAATTGATAGGGCCTCATTGATAAGTGCTACACGATCTCGTGCATTAGAACCCATGGTTATGGACCCGAATCCGTTAGTATGGAACATTTTCTTTTCCAAGTGAAATCCCCTAGTATATGAAAGAATGAAAAAGTGCTTTTGTTGTTGTGGAATAAGAAGCCTTCGTATCTTAATGCATGTATTTAATTTATTGTTTGGATTAATGGAGACGTCGCACCCCCGGGACAAGGGAGTTCTCTCTTTCAGTAGTTCGTCGGGAACGAAACTAATGGATGCAGAGCATAAATCCAATGTACTTTCGCTAGTAAACAAAGAAAGCACCCTATGGCTGGGCTGATCGAAGCAAAGGTAGATAGAGCGAAATATATATGTAAGGGTCAGGTCAACCCTTGGGTCGACTAGACCCAACAGGGATTCGGTCAACCCTCCCAAGATCCTAGGCGAAATTTCAACCAACCACGATTCATGACGAACATTTTGTTTTAAATGCTAACGTGGCCTTTTCCTATTCTCCAGTTTGAATTTTTAGCTAACGTTGTGACTTCCTATTGGTTGATTGATGTGCTGGCCTAGATTGAATCTAGAAATACAACGGTCTATGATCCGTAGCCTAACCTATAAATAAACCCATAGATCTAGCTAGTTCTTCATAATTCAATCTCTTTCCCTTTAGTTTCTCTCTTTTTGAGATGGACCTGACGTAAGTTTTTAGGAAAAAGGTTTATTAAAAATAAATATTTATATACACCTTTTGGAGACGAGATCTGCAGAGGCCACGGAAGAGATCTTAGAACCATGGGGTCAGTGCATAATTATTTAGACTTTGGTAATTTAGGAAAATAAAGTTTAGTTATAATTTTTTTGTAGTTCTTTTACAAGCTTACAGTTTTTCTTATAGTTTTCTGTAAGTTAGTGTCTCTATAAGTTCTTTTTCTGCAAATTATTTTCTACAGTACTTTTCAGTCTTTTCTTATCGTTTTGTTTTATTCAAGTTTTGTAAAATAGTCTTTCAGTCTTCTTCCCACTTTTAATACCTATGCCTACCAGTTATTTTTAGTTTCTGTACTTATTTTGGTTTATATCCAAAACTTGCCTAGACCTATAAATTTTAGTATATTAACAACTGATTTATTCTTTTTAATTTGCGCATGGGAAATAGAATTAAAGTAATAATTATGCAAATTTGGATTAAAGAAATTAGATTAAATTTGCAGAGAAAGTGTGCATAAAATAAAATTTGTAATTGAAAAAGGGTTGGACTGAAATAGGTGAATTAATATAGATTTGTAATAAAATTATAACATGTGTTGTAATTGGAAAAGAATGGACATATTTACAAGAATAATATTATAATAGATTGTACAAACACATAAATAAATCATAATGGACAAATTGGGCTTATTTGGAAGTAGATTTAAAATATAAGTGTTCTAATTTAAAGAAACAATGAAAAGGACTTATTATAATACAAACTTAGACCGGGGATTAAGTTTAACAAGAATGTACTAGTTATGGTCCGTTCCAGCAACACAGGAATGATTAGAGGAAATAAGTGACAAATGAACAAGACCCGTATCAAGGGAATCTAAGCTGGGGCGTAAATTAGAATATTTGTTTTCTAGGATCCATACCAGCAACATTCTCTTTCAAGTTCATCACTGATGGTCTCATAATATAATGTGGTGGAGGTTGGGCACACTTATGATGACTTGGGTATAAAAGGGATCAACAAAGGTATGGTCGTGTATGGGTGCGTTCTGATGGTGCAACGAGCGTGCAGGTGCACCGATAAGTGAAGATAATTCACTAATACATCCAAAAGTAATTAGTTATGTCTTAACTGGTGGATTTGGGTCGGATAAAGCCTAAGATCCACAGTGATATAAGTTGCCATCTGAGATGGTTGACTAGTAAGTTAAAGCAGATAGATGGGTATTATTAGGAAATTATCCTAATCATGTTTACTGCATTCAGTGATTGAGAAAGTGTAAATAATAGAACAAATATTTACTTGTATAGCTCAAATATATTTCCTTGTACATCATTTCAGTATGTTTATCTTTTGTAATTGTACACGGACACTCACCCTATCTAATAGTAGAACTACTATCAATTCTATTTCTCTTTATTACTTATTAATCATGCTGGTAGTTACATTATTCATTAGACTTTATATCTAACCCACTCTGCTTTTTTTTTCTGCACCAGGCTCATAGGGTGGAGATGATTAGTTTAGGTTTCTTGGAGGATCATTCTTGAAGATTCATTCTTGTTGCTAATGTATTTATCTTCTATTTTTACATCTTACCTTATGGAGTTGGTTGCACTATTGGCTATTTTGATGGATATTTGTGTTGTTATACTCTGATTTGTGATTGAAATGTTAATTTCATAATACATTTGGCAGTTTATGGTAGGAGATCAAAATGAATATATGGTTTTTGGAATAAATGTCATGTTTTTGGTTTTTAAAATGTTTCTGTTGTATTTATTATTTTGTCTTGTGAATCTTAGTCTCTGTGATATATATCTTTGTACCTATAATGCTTCACATTTATTATCATGACCTAACTTTGGGGAATGTTAAAGGGTGCAGGTGTTTCAGTGTATCACCCAAATACTGATAGTCAAATGGAAAGGATGAAGAATGTTTTATAAGATATTCTATGGATGTGCATTCTACACTTCAACTTCACTTAGAAGGAGAATCTATCATTGGTCGAGTTTGCGTATAACAACAATTTTCAAGTTAGCATGGGAATGACTCCTTTTAAGGATCTTTATGGAAGGTCTTATAGATCACCCTCCGACTGGTGGAATATTACTGATATACTCTTACATGAGCCGAACATGATTAGGGAAGAAGATAGACTTGATTTGGAGGTGGATGAAAGCGACCTAATATTATCAAAAGTCATATGATGATAAGATGAGGAATGACTTAGAATTTGAGGATAGAGATTTAGTTTTTGTTAAAATCTCTTCCTTGAGGAATTCTATGAGATTGGGGTCTACAGGGAAGATTTCTCCTGGGTTTGTAGGAATATTTCACATTATTTCCAAGAACGAAAAGATGGAATATAAAGTAAAGCTCCCCAAGAGGTTGTTTGGTGTTCTTTATGTCTTTCATGTCCCACACTTAAGAAAGTGTTTGGATGAATTAATTGTGGTGGTAAAGCCCAGTCAATTTGAAGAATTAGAAGTGGAAGGGGAATATTTTTTCTGTCGTGTGCCTACCTGCATTATAGGACATGCCATTAAGTGACCCTGAAATAAGGAAATTCCACTCCGTATGATTCATAGAGGAGATAATTCTGAGAAAGCTACTTGGGAGCCCGAGGAGAAGATCCGTGCTCCCCATCGTTATTTTTTTGATGGTATTCTTCTGAAAAAATTGTCATTAACTTTTCCCTTGATTATAATCTTTTCTTTTAGTACATTATGGGAGGATGTACTTAGGACTGAGCTAGGGATAGTGTAAACATGTTATTAGAACATGCTATGTATGATTGATGCAAGTGGTTTCTAGTGGATGCAAATGGTTACATATTCGCACACTAAGCACTATTTAGGTTGATCGGCCAACTAGGTTGCTATACAAATGGTAAAATAGCATGTAGATATTGCACATGGATGATGGATGTAATAAGCATATAAAACTATCAATCATCATAAGACTTTTTGCATAATTTTGGACACCTGGCATGAGCATATTTACATAAATAAAAGGATGACTAAATAAGTAAACGACCTAATATTTTGCATTAGATAGGGACATATACAGTTCACGATTGCATAATAACATAATTTGAAATATAAATCCCAAAGACAATGGATGATATTTGAATAGATGGCTATATATTTTGGATATGAGTGATGGTTACGTTTTTCTATCCTTTATCGAAGGGAAAATAAAACACCCTCAAAAATAATAATAAGATTAATAAAGAAATGAACTAAATAAGAAATAAACTTATATAGACACCCAAATTTAGCACAAAAATTTACCATTGAGTCTGTGGAATTTTACTGGAAAATTTTCATTTATAACTTCTTTTGATTCGAGTTAAAATGGAGAAGATATAAAAGAAACAAGATAGTAGAAATTTAGAAATATAAAGTGGTATTTTACATAAACACACACACACACACGTTCCTAGGTCGACTACCCCAAGGATGATTGACCGGCTTTGGTCGACCACCCTCGGTAATTGTCAACCTAGGCAGACTTACCTGACATGTTTTCCGGTTATGCACGTAACGAGCAAGAAAAATATTTTAGACAAAGTTCTGAATGAGTAAACCGACCTATATTTTAATGGTTAGATTTACATATTAAACCTAGGTGTATGGTCAGGTCCAAATTAGAAATAAACCTAAGGCTAGATTTGAAACTAAAAGTTAATCTAATGGCAAGAATTAAAACTATGACACGATAGCACCAGATTAGATCATGCAAGATCCAATGGTCCAAGATCATCAATTGAAACTATAATCATGAGGTTAGACCTAACCTGAAATTTATCCAAACATTCTCTTTTTCCTCTAAGCTCAATTTCCTTTTGAATTTTTAGAGACTGAGACTGAAATAAATATTTTAAACAGGATAACGATAATTTAAAATTTATAAGATGACCCTAGGACAATGAGAATCCGTGAAGGACAAGGGATGATAGCATAGGACCTCAAATGAGTCAGAAGTTACTACATTTCTTTAGAATAAAAAAGATTGTTGTAATAGGTGTAAAAGCACTTCTAGATTACATTACATGTATAAAAAAGTTAATTTATTCTGGGAAAGTCTATATAGACACAAAATGGTGACACAAATTTAGACACAACCAATCTCAACCACTAGATTTCCCAATGAATTACACCTTCCACATAAAGTAAAACGAATCCTAAGGTCTAGATTTTGTGTCTTTGATTCTGTGTTCAATTTTGTGTCCCAATAGCCGCTCCCATTTATTCTACTAAGTTTAGAATTAAAGATAATTTTAGATCAAAATAAATTATCTGGAAAAAAGACTTCACGTAAATGCAAATCTAAATAAAACATAAAGAATTATTAGTAAGATATTTATAACTTCTTATACGAATTAAATATACATATAACGAATGTGAACTTGAAAAATATGTTGTATATAACGGTGTTATATACACAATTATATGATTTTTGTTTGATGATAACAACCAAATAAATATTATTTTAAATGTGTTTGTTGTTGTACTGTTTCATATCTACATCTCAGACATAAATATAGTATTAATATTTAAATGGAATACTATTGCATAAGTAACTGAATATTCTCACAGTATTTTATTTAAATGGAATATTTTATTTCAATTTCAAACAGTACAAAATTTTATACTCCACTATTTGAACATGTATACATTTCAATTCACTTTTATTTTCATACACAATTCCTCACACTCAGTCAGTTTACATACATTTTCATTTATACATTCAGAGACTCAAATACAGACACTTTCACTATTACACACATTGTTCTTATTTTCTGCCTTCTGTCTTCTTGTCTTCTGTTTTCACAACTTTCAGTCCAGTCTCATCTTCATACCTGTCACATACAGAAACACACAGTATTTGGAACAGAAATAATATTTTAAATTATAGCGAATATAATTTTTATTTTAAAAATTCATTTTCCTCAGAATTTTGGTGTGTTTCTCATCATTTTTCTGACTCGATCTGATTTTCATATCCATCTGACCATGTCTAGTCAACTTGTGATATTCATAGTGATACACTGTAAATATCACAAGGCAGACAATATATATATATATATATATATGAATATCAATGTAGGGACAAGAAAACGTGTCTGGATGGCTGCATATACACACATATATATGTATACACGTGTGCACTGCCTTGCCAATCCAGTGTGCAACTGAGGAGTAGTCACGTGGACCATCTCGACTTAGTGCAACACTCAAGCAATAAAACAAATGTCAAACAGCATAGTCAAAGTCAACACAAGTCAATACAAAAGCAGTTTCAATGTGGTCGAGCCAAAGTTTAATGTCATGCAGCCCAAACAAATCAGATCAGACCAGTGTATATCATGACAGCAACAATGTGATACTGGGGTAATGAAACAACTCAGGGATGTAAGATGCAGGTACAAGGAATCAAATTCAAGGGTGCAAGGTTTTCAGCTTACAACATGGATGGGCAACAGTGTATATGGTAAAGGCAAGTCAAAGCCCAAGCAAAAAGTCAATCAAATACAAGTCAACAATGCAAATATTCATTTCAGCACGTTCAAAGTGGAAAATGGACACATGTGGTTGTTCACAAATCATACATGATGAACAAGCACAAATTGCATATCACAGCTCAAGCCAGTTTAGTCCAGCATGGTTCAACACAACATATATGGGAGACATGCAAACCAAATGACATGGCCATGGATGGGCAAAAGAGGAACAGCAAACCAATGAGCTACAATGGTCATACAACATTTCACAAGCCAGATAAAACTTTCAAAAGTAGCATGAACTACATAAGTGAAACATGTCAAGAGTTCAAGCAGATTCAAGGTTGATACACCACTTATAGATGTTGTACATGATGGCAAAACTAGAGGAGAACACAATGGTGCATAAACAAACAAGTCGAGCCAATTCAAGTCAGTGTTCAAGTGAACATATGTAAACTCAAGTTTGAAATTATACAGGTCAACATGTACAAAATTATGGATGACAAGATCTTCTCTAAAGTTTCTGGAACCACAGCATGAATATAGACAACGACATCAATTATGGCAAGCCAAAGGCAAATGATTGTGGAGAAAACATAGAAATGTTCATGTTCACAGCATGGTGAACCAGGTTCTTAAACACAGCAAGCAACTGAAAATCAGATGTGTTCAGGTGCACCAGTGGATGTGTATATGTCATTCTCAAGTGCAACTATTTCAGGCATGTGCAAATCAAGCATGGATGTGTGCAAACAGCTTGTATCCAAGAAATATTTCAGGTAAGCTCATTCAAGTGATTTCTCTTTGGCAAGCTCTCAATCAATTTATTTTTAGCAAGTGCAAATCAGAATTCAAGCCAGAAAATCACAAAATCAATGAAGAATGTGTGGCAAGTTATTCAAAAGCATTTCAATGATTTCCAGAAAATACAGTGAACCAGAAATGACAAAGCCTTTAAAGGGAAAAGAAATTTTTTCTGAGCTAAATTACAGCAAAGATTTTCAAGTGCCAAATTTAGTACATGTTACAACAAGTTTTTTTTTTTTTGGCAAAAGATTGTTTGGAAAGTGTTTTATCCACTTCCAGAAATTACGCAAACAATTTCAAGGCAACACTATTCTCGGCTAAGAGATTTTATTCAAGGGACCACAACTCATTTTTTAGTATGTTTTTATTCGGTTGAAAATTAATCAGGAAATTTTTCAGTGGCAACTTTTTATGATTCCAGTCAAACCATCCATATACATATTCAAGGGAAAAATCATGTCGAGGTTCATTTTCAACAATCAAAGCTGAATTTATCAGCAAAAGCAAAAGGGGAAACCACAATCAGTCAAGCCAATAATCAAAATCAGAGAGAAATTAAAGGATTCTACAATCCTATTTTAACACCCTATCATCATAGGCAATGGCATCGAAAATCACTCCAACAAATTCAAAGAGAAAACATAGAAAATCAGATCGAAGAACTCACTTTGTTTTCGATCAAGAACCAGAGAGAAAAATCCCAAATCAAAGCATCACATAGCCACGAAATCTCGAGCGTCGGAGAACACAGTTTCATCAGCCAAAGCATTGCGATTTGGGATTTCATGGAAACCCTAATTTCCAGTCTTCCACGAGGACGCCATTTCTATTGGAGAATCAAAAGTAATCGGGACAAATGAAACGGGGGTGGAACCTATTTTGAAAGTGGCCGGCCAACCTAGTTTAAATGTTAAAGGTGGTTTTAAAGTCTTCTTTAAAACTAGGGTTTCTCATTTGTTTTTTTTTATTGCTTTTGATTTTGAGTTGTAAAACATTCTGAAACAGTTTACTAGAGTCTATAAAAACTATTGTTACGGTTTACGGTTCTGTAATCCGGGAAAAACAACTGGTCTAGTGGATATAGACCAGTCTAGGGTTTTGAGCGTAGGATTAGAATAGGAGCGAGGGGTTCGCGAGTGTACATGGTCTTGTATGCGGGATCTGTTCTTTTACCTAGTAGAAACCTTAGGAATGCAGTAGTAGGCAGGGTTTTGCCGAAGCTAGGTATATCTGTGTGTGATTTATTTTCTGCACTTTTATTTTTGCTGCATTCAGTGATCTGTTTATTATTTTAATATCCTGTCAGTTTTTTAATTCAGTGAAAAACTGTGATAAACCCTATTCACCCCCCTCTAGGATTAATCTAGATCCAACAAAATAATGCAGTTAAAATTACAAAAATGTTATAATTAGAAAAGTAAAGAGAAGTTTATACTTGAAGTCGAGTTATAATAAGAAAAGAATAGCAGCATTATTATGATAAATACATTATTTTATGATAAATAGATGGCTATCATGGAGATTTTATAGACAAGGACTATCATCAAAATAATCTCAAACGTTAAGAATATTGTAATAATAGTAAAATAACAAAGATTCTACATAGTTTGGGGGTCTTCCTAACAACGAACTTACACTCACATCGAAGCAAGAAATAAGTGGCTAATGGTCTAGAAATTCAGTGGGGATTGAGAAGGGAGTTCAACTAGATTATTGTTTAGAGGCCCCTCCTAACGACAAACACTCATGTCTGAGTAGGAAATAACTGGCATGGTAGAGAAAGGACTGGAGATAGTGCGTCATAATGATAACCAAGCCTGCAAGCATTGGAGCTACAAATAAGACACTGTGTGAACATATATGCGAGAGGCTTTGAAACATGATATAAGAGACCACAACAACTAGGATGGCAAGTCCTAATGATGGTGGTCTAGGCAGATTCCAGTTGGTGTAAGAGGGTATCGATTATTGAAAAATGTAGGATCTTAGGGCAAAGTTAACACTAGAGGAGGTAAATAGTATTTAATGGAATTTATGAAATCATTTTGAATATATCAGAAACAATGCAAATCACAATATCAGACAAAGAAGAAAAATGAAAAGTAAAAGCAGTAAAGAAAAGAAAACACTAGGATTTTTGTACTGGTTCGGGTTACCATACATCTAGTCCTACACAACTATGGGTTGATGCAGATTTATTTTCAGATGATCTTTAAATACAATCCTTGATATCATAGGCCACGAGGTACACCCCTCCAGTTTCTAGAGTACAGTGAGACTCAATCGATTTTTCGGGCTACAATCACACCCAATTGAGTTACATGGCTACAATCACACCAAGTTGATTTGAACGGACTCCAACTATACCTTTTCAGTATCAGTTTGGAAGAAAGACTCGATAAAACTTTGTTCTTGTAATCTTTGATTACAGATACTCCTATAACTCTGAATAACACTTGATTCTTTGAGAGAGAATGGTAGAGAATCAAACTAGAAATGAATTGGTTTAATTCTCTATGAGTTTTGGCAGCGTTTGATTACAAAAACTTAAATTTTATGAGTATTAATGGAAAGGAGAAAATAGAAGAAGAAGATAATGAAAGCAGTTAAAATGTTCGAATATATATAGGTATTTATAGGTGTTTAACAGCCATGTCTCTTCAGAAAGTTTTGAACAAATAGACACTTCTTTTGAAATTCAAAATTTTAAAAATAATGTTCACTATGTTGACATGGGGGGTAGGGGATGTCGACATATCTTAGAAAAATTTGAAATTTAAAAACTTTGAAAACATTATAAATGATGTTGAAATAAATTAAGGTAATTATGGAGTTAAACAACCTATTTTCTAATATATCAAAGAAGTATAATAATATAAAACCATATATTTATAATTTATAAAAGTGATACTAAAAATTAATAAAAATATAAATATAAGTAATGTAAAACTTAAGAAATAAAATTATAAATGTGAATATAAGGGAGTTAAAACTTAAGTAAATGTTTTAACATAATATTATATATATAAACTTAATATCAAACATATATTGTAAGAACATCTAAAATATTTAAATCAGGAATTAGATTTAAATTCAAGAAATAAATTTAAAGATTAGGAAATATATTTTACATAGGAAGTAATTTTTAAATCAAATTGAAAATAAAAAATAAGAAAATTATCATAAAAATGGTGAGAGATTTGGAATAAAGATTTAGTGCCATTACGGAGTTTTAACAAAAATTATAGACTCTATAACTTATCATCATTTCTTGAAATCTTGAACTCTTGTTACTCATGAGTCTTCAGTCTTGGATATAGTCTTCAGTCTTGAATTCTTCTTCTTTGCAATCTTGAGTCTCTAAACTAAACAATCTTTAATAATCAATACCTGCATATATATTTCTAGACAATATGTTAGTATATGTTTTGTAATAATAATAATAACAAGGTTGTTGTCATCAAAACCATTATTACCATCATCTCAATTCCTAAAAATCTCCCCTTTTTTATGATGACAACCTTTGTCTATAAAATAAACTTACCTGATATCTTGATTCTTCAATTACTCCCCTATCTCCAATAACTCCTTTTGGAACCATCAACTCCTCCATAATCTAAGCCATATTTTATAATTCTTAATCTAAGCCATATTTTATAATTCTCCCACTTTACCATCAACAAAACTATATACCTATGTTAATTAATCTATAATACTCCCCCTATAACTTAATCTTGACTAAAAACTACTCTAATACTCTCCCTTAAACTATGATATTTTTCATAAATAAGATTAATGCATCAAATACTAAAAATAATAATATTAGGATTAAAACTAGAGTAATGTTTAACAATTAATCAAGTCGTAATTCAAACCAATCAATTGTACAAACCAATCCAAACCATTCAACCAGTCATATTGTTATATATTATGAATTCAAATTTAAATCAAATCAAATAAAACATACCAACCACACTAAATTCAAACATCAATTTAAAAGCCTCTTGAAACTTTTACCCACACTTCTTCTCCGAAGATTGGATTGGCCTTTAATGCTTCCCATTCTTCATTTTCTTTGATAAAAGATCCTTTTGGATCGTTATTTTCATCTTCTTTGTTGAGTGCAGAGATCATCCAACTAATGTTATCAAAAATGCCTCTCTTAGTTTTTAATCATCTGCATTTGACTCAATTCTAAGTGACATTGACTACGGAGAATAGTAGAGAGAATATTTTTGAAGAATAGAGTGTTTCTTCAAGGTTTTCACTTAAACAATGAATCTCAAATGCCATGGAATAGTTAAAATTAGAAGATAATGAATGAATATTAAGGAGAAATGAACAAATAAGTTTTTTTTGGAGAAATATGTATAGGCTCTGGAATTCGTTTTGAAGTGAATGGACACAAGTTAGTTAAGACAAATTTTGAATTCAAACAAATTGGAAATTTTGATAGTTATATGTCGATGTGGAGGGTAGTACATGTCGACATGTCCCCTTTAAATTTTCTGAATTTTGTAATTTCTATTTTGTGTCAAGTTATTTTTAAGCAAAGAAACGCTGGTCTTTATAGTGGCTGCAACCACTTCATTATAACAAATAATGAAAACAATAAGTATACAAGCTAAATCAACTATCTAATTTCTTACAAACATAGAAAAGGAATTAACAGCTAAAATAGTTGGACAAACCCAACGGGTTTTTGAAAGGAAAAATAGAACTTTCAATCCCTCACTTGATAGCAGCATTCACCTCATTCCAAATTTCCAAATCTTGCTTGTACTTGCCTTTGAATATGACTTCATTCATATATCTCCAAATAAAAAATTTCTTGAAAATGATTTGCATGAGATCACCACTATCATCCTTCCACCTCGTTGCCTTTTATAAATAACATCATTCAATATTGCTAACCCGCGATGCATCAGGCCTGCCCAACTTGATCATAAGTTTATACCACAGACTGAAAGCGAAGATGCAGTTGAAGAACATATGGACATTGGATTCAACTCCATCATTACATAGGACATAAGTTGGGGCTACAACTAATCCCCATACTATACAATTTCTCTTTACTATTCAGAGCATTCCACAAAACTTTCAAAAACATTAAGTTATAGTTTCTTTACCATATCTATTCCGTACTCTTTTATTCCACGCAAAATGTATATCTCCTACTCCTGTCATGCATCTGTAAACAGTCGAAACCATATGCTTGGCAAGAACATGTGACCAGACTACCTTATCATGAGAAGAATAAGGTAAATCCTCGATGCATCAGGCCTGCCCAACCGTATGTTTTGTGTTAAGTTTTTGTTTATATATACTTGTTTTTATCACAATAATGATTATTCCAAAGATATTTTAGAGATAATAAATAGAAACATAATATTTTCATTGATAATTTTAAATAATAATACATATAGATAGTACATAACATGGATTTGAAATGCGATAGAAACAGAAACTACTACAACGCGCAAATAAAACTAGAATTCAGCGGAGGGTGATGAAGAAAAATATAATCCAAGCTTGCAACTCACTTTTCCAAAGAACTTTTTCATCTTTGTGGATATCTTTTTCATTTTCATACTAAATGATCTCTTTAAAATATTTCTATTTTCCACTGTAATCTTTTGATTCTTAAGAAGAAGTTTATTGGATGGATCGGAGGTTCTAGCAGGATATTCTATACTTTCTAAGGAAGCATTTACATATTCTTTCTCTTCTTCTATTTCCATTCCTTATTCTTCTTCTTCTCGAGCCAGCCTTTCCTCTTTTCCAAAAGCATTTCATATGGTTCAAACACTAACGGGATCTTTATAAGACATATGGTTCCGAAAATAAAAACCTTTTTGGAAACAAACTCTTCTCCTTTGAAATCAACTCCATAAAAATTGAAAACACACGTGAGGTAAATTCCATGATAAAGCGTATTTTCACCCATTGAAAAATCATTGGCTCAAAATTCATGCAAAATAACTTGAGCCCAATTGATGTTGTAATTTTCGAAAATAGCAAAAAGAGCTTTGCAAACTTTCATTATTGGGTTATTGAATTTTTTTGAAGGTAATAGTATGTAGAAGAAGTTGATTAACAATCATTGCTATTGGACGAAAATATTGATTTTCGAATTCCAATTGATCATCGTCTTCAAAAATGTGGTGACAAGTCTCTCGGTTATGGTCATTAATATTGAAATCCGAGAGATCCATTCCCATGTTCTTACAATCCAAAATATTTCCTAACACTTTATAATCCAAAACTATTCGAGTGCCTTTTACACTACTCCAAAATTCATTTTCATTTCCTTTGTAAATGCCCTGATTAAAATTAACATAAAACATCTTCACGAGATTGGGATAACAAACATAATCATTTTTCCAAGAAATAATCAAACTAAGAATACTGTTTTGATCAAAGAGAGTTTTAAGTTAATAAGATAAAAAATCATTGAAAATTTCAAATTTTTCCATGTTGGCTTTACCAAGTTTACATAGTTGATGTAATTTGGTAGCTTTCGAGTTATAAAAAAAGAAAGCTTTGGTGGCCTTAGATGGCGTCATAATGCTTGGGGGCTTGAGGAAGCTATTATAGAGTTTTTGTGAAGAGTATAAGATAATGAAGATAAGTTTAAATTTTGAAATAAATGTGAAAAGAGATGATAAAAATAGGTATATAAATATAGAATCTATAGACATGTTTTTTGTTCAAGAGATACCTTTTCAGTACATTGGAATTGGAAAAAAGGTGGAGGGCAAATCAAAAATTTGAACTCAAATTTTGAATTTGAAAATTTCAAGAGGCATGTCCGGATGTAGGGTAGAGCATGTCGATATGTGTCCTATTTTTTAAAGGATATGTGTATTTCCATTTTTATTCGAATATATACATATATATCTTATATTATTATTTATATAATTCCTATGAAAATATTTTAATATAGTAATATTAATATTTTATTAAAATAATGTTAACTTTCAATTTTAAAATTCATTTTTTAAATGTTGAATTTTGAATTTAAAACTTAAGAAATTTCAAATAAGGCAAGCAAGCAAACAATCATTCGTGTAAGCAATTTAAACCAAATTAATATAAATGAGTACCTATTTTTGGATCCAATTTCTAATATCTTCTAAATCGTGAACAACCATGAAACATGTATTTGAATTGTTCATTTCCCGTTCTTCATCACCGAAGGATGAATCAGAATCGTCTAATGTAGCAATATATGCTCTTTCCCTTTTCTTTGAAGTATTAGTATTTGGAGGTTGATTTTGTTTATCTGGATACAGACAACTCTTTTCTAGTGGCCTGGTTCATCACAGTTGGAACATCTGATGCTGTTTGGAATCTTGTTATTTTTCACAGAATTCTTATGTTGATTCTTTATGAAATTATTCATCTTCCGTCATTTTAGAATTTTTTTTTAAATTCCTTGTCATAAATGTTATCTCTTCATCATCATCACTGTTTGAGTCTGAATCTTTGGTAGTTGCATTGAATGCTATTGTTTTATTTTGTGAGTACTTATTTTCTCTCCTTCCATGCATCCAAACAACGAATGGCATTGTATTCCCAATTAACTCTTCAATTTTCATGGTATCGATATCATTGACTTCTTCAATTTTCGGAGTCTTTTGAATCCATCCCGTAGTTAATGAATTTATGATTTTTCTAACTTGGTCTTTCAGAGAATATCATTCCCAAGGAAATCAGTGAATGCACAATATCCTGAAACCTGCAGTACATTTTAGAGATAGACTCATTCAAATTTATTTTAAATAATTGAAACTAATTAGTTAACACTGACATCTTAGTCTATTTAACTTTGCTTATTCCTTCATGAGTAACTTGCAAAGTTTTCCCGATTTCATATGCAGACTTACAAATAGACACCTTGTTAAATTCGTTTCTATCAAGTGAAAAAATTAAAATATTCATAGCTTTTGAATTATTTTGTGCATGGCCTTTTTCGCAATAATTCATTGTGCAAAATTAGTTATGAGTTTAATATATCTAGTTTGATTGATGTCCCAAGTGTCTAATCCTTTTGATTGTATATATATTTTCATCCTGCAAGCCAAACATGCATAATTACTACCATTAAACAGTGGGGCTCTGGCAATGGACTGACCTTTTACAAATGAATTAGAAATTAGTGTTGACATTACCAGTGTTGGTTTTTCATTTAAACTTTTTCAGAAATTAGATTATGATAATTTTGAAAACCCATTCTTTGATACCAATTGTTGGGAAATGCGGATCACAGATCTTAAGGCAAACTTAATACTAGAGGGAAGTGAATAGCATTTAATGAAATTTATGAAATCTTTTTGAATATACAGAAACAAATGCAAATCACATATATGAAACAATCACAGAATTAGACATAAATGCAAAATAAAAAGTAAAACAGTAAAGGAAATAACACACCGAGATTTTTATAGTAGTTCGGAGTTACCTTATATCTAGTCCCATACAACTCTGGGTTGATGCAGATTTGGTTTCAAATAATCTTAAAATTACAATCCTCGATTTCATAGGCCACGAGGTCCACCCAACCTATTTCCGAAGTACAGTGAGACTCAATTGATTTTTCGAGCTACAATAACGCCAAATTGATTTACGGGCTACAATCACACCCAGATTAGTTGAACAGGCTACAACCACACATTTTCAGTATCGGTTTAGAAGAAAGACTCGATTGCACTTTGATTTTGCAATCTTTGATTACAAATACTCCTATAACTCTGGATAGCACTTGATTCTTGGAGAGAGAATGGTAGAGAATCAAACTAGAAATGAATCGGTTTAATTCTCTTTGGATTTTTCTAGAGTTTGATAATAAAAACTGAAAAATTTAGAGTACAAATGGAGAGGAGAAAAGAGAAGAAGAAGAAAATGAAAGTAGTTAAAAAATTCAAATTTAGATGGGTATTTGTGTTAATAGTTTTGTCTCTTCAAGAAAAGTTTTAAACAAATAAACCTTCTTTTGAAATTTGGATTTTGAAATTTTAAAAATAACAGACACCATGTCGACATGGAGGGTAGAGGATGTCGACATGTCTTAGAAAATGTTTGAAATTTAAAATCTTTGAAAACAATTTAAATAATATTGAAAATTACGATAATTATAGAGTTTCAACAATCTATTTTCCTATATATTAAAGTAGTATAATAAAGTAAAAGTATATCTTTAAAAATATATATTTATAATTAATAAAAGTGATATTAAAATTTAATAAAATTATAAATATAAGCAATTTAAAACTTACGATATAAAACTATAAATGTGAATACAAGGGAGTTAAAACTTAAGTAAATGTTTAAACATAATCTTATGTGCGTGTGTATACACACTAATACTTAATATCAAAAATATGTTATAAGAAAATCTAGAATATTTATATCAGGAGTTAGATTCAAATTCAAGAAATAAACTTAATAACTAGTAAATATATTTTAAACGAGAAGTTATTTTGAAAATAAAAAAGAAGAAAATTATGATAAAAATGGTGAGAAATTTGGAATAAAGATTTAGTGCTATTACGATTTTTAACAAAAATCTAGACTATATAACTTATCTTTATTTCTTGAACTCTTTTTACTCACAAGTCTTCAATCTTAATTCGGTCTTCAATTTTTAATTCTTCTTCTTTGCAATCTTGAATCTCTATATTGTACATTCTTCAATGATCAATACCTGCATAAGATACCTTAGTATACATTCTGCATATATATATAAAGTAGTGTTAGTATATATCTTATAATAATGATAATTGTAATGACCCAATTTTTCGTGACCTCGGAAGTCTTGTCATTAATAAAGAATAAGAAATAGAAGAAATAGAACTAAGAAAACACATCAGAATCTCACAGTGGAATTTAAACAAAACATAATAGCAGATAATATTATACAACAGAGTCATAATACATCAGAGCCATAACCCAGATAGATACATACCCATCATATCTTACAGTCTTCTTAATTATACAGTGATATAATAAACCAGCTTGCAGACTTTATAATTATACATTGACAAAGTGGACCAGTTGCACACTTCATAATTATACATAGACATTATTTAGACCAGCTTGTAGAACCATTGCTATCTAGCTTATTCCAAATGTTTTAGTCAAACCTGGATCACTTGTCTACTCATAACAAGTGTTATGAGTACCCAAGAGTTTAAAGGAAACACAGAAAATAAACATTGGGTCAGTCCGGGGACTGGTGCGAGTAAACTCTAAACAAATTATTTAAATTTAAGAAAAATCCTTTATAAAAGAAAGAATAATCGTAAGACCAATCCCCACATAAATACGAATGGTTTTTACCTTACGATAACTCAAAACAGTTTAAAACAATAATATACTAATATTACAATGTCCAGGGTTTTCAAAGTAAATTAGAATCTAGCGGAATGCTTGCATCTCACGCTCCACATATATAGTATACAAACAAAAACGTGAGCGCTTATTGGATAATGGATTTCCAACTATGGTAAGGTATGGGACCACCTTCCGACAATGTATCTCCGGAAGTGAATACATTGGAGTTCAACAGGAACATCTTGTAACCCGGCTAAACATGACCGACCCCTCACTTTACTTGAGAGTACCGAATATATCATTACCAAAGTTGGGGGCCAGCTGTAACACCCCACGTCCGTTAATGTCACTCACAAAGGGAATGCATTAACTTTCATGGAGCGTTTAAGTGAATAGAACGAAATATTACAAGACAGATACATAAAAGAGTACTTGAAAATTTTATAACTTTATTTTGCAGCGGAAACAAAAACAAGTTTGGTTACATCTTCAAAACCCATCTTACTAAAAATAAAACCAAGTACATAATATCAGTCTTGTACAAAAGCCATCAAAGTACATAATTTTTAAGACCATAATCCCCAATCTAAAATACCGTATGCAAGAGAGACAAAGCTATGCATTACTTCCAGCACTTCAAGTAGGAAAGTCAGAATCAAACTTCAGTACTCCCTCCCTAAGAACCTGGGGGGAAGGAAAGAAAAGGGGCGAAACAAAGAGGGTCAGACATAAAGTCTGGCAAGTCAAGTAACTTTAACAATATAATAAGTAAAGCAACAAGATAAGGAATAAACTGAACATAAGGAATGACTGTAACATAACAGAGGTGACAAGGTAAATAAGGTAAGAAAGAGTCAACAACGGTTGCGCTCCTAACTACTACAAGATATGCTCTGCACCGCACTAACATACTAGTCACATACTAAAAGATGATCCCTCTTAAATGAACATAATGATGATAGCCTCGTGTACTTCTAGTTACTATCATAGGTGCCAACTTGCTCCTATTCCCACTAGTTGTATCCACTATCCTCCCCGTTTGATTATCTATTTCTAGCTGCTATCATAGGTAACCAACGTGTACCTATCACCACTAGATGTACCCTCTTACTAAACATAGTAATAATAATAGTAATAATGGTAGTTTTGTATACTCCTAACTGCCATCCTAGGTGCCGCCTGCTTCTATCTCCACTAGTTGTACCTACTACCCTCCCCATTCGATTGGCTCCCTAACTCGTAGATACCCGTGCTAGTCCCACAGTAGGGTGTATCACTCCCTAAAGTAGCAACCCGATACTACTAAAAGGCACGGCTTATACCTACATGATGAAACAATGTCTTACCTACCAGCCCGGACCCATGCACGCACATGACCCCATTGGACTTGCACTGCCACCATTAACTCTTTATTGACCTCTTACAATCAACCCCAGTAAGCGTGTCCCGTCCTCGACTTAGTTCGAGCTACTATAGATACTAAATGGGTTACTGGTTGAAAAGGGTCCCCACGCTTGACACAAGTTTCCCTCCTAAGCTTGGTCCCCACTAGGAATTCCCACTTAACCCCTTAATATTCCCATGTCAAACTACATGTCCATTCTAGGTTAATATTCCAGTTATATTGTGAAGACCCATAACTTCCCCGGTAAGGAAACAACGGATTCTCTAAGAACAACACACATCGGAACGCAGACAGAAGAACATTTCATTGCTTATTACAACAATTCCATCAGAATACAAGAATATTACAGAGTATGAATAAATATTACACATTATAAAATATCAGAGATTTAAATACGTTACTGCAGCGGAAAAATAATACAAAATATAACTAGAAGAAATACACAGATACAGAGCTTTCCGAATATCACTTCAGCTATAAACTAGGTCCTGTGAATATAAATCTGCAAAACCCAACTACTAGTTGCGCATGCGGAAAATAAGGGCACCCAGAGTTTAGGTTAAAACAATAAACTCCAGGTCAGTCATGTGACTGGTGTGAGAACTAAAACAGTTATAAATCTTTATTTTTAAAGTTCGGTAAATCAAGGGACCACGCCGTATAACACGGAACGGGTTTTTACCCCAAGAATACCAATGCATAAACAAACAGCGCAATGCTAAATAAAGAACAATGGAGCTGTTATAAGACCCAGGTCCTATCACACAATGCAACGCAAGCCGGAGGATAGGGTTTTACCTTATAACAGCCAAAAATGCTTGATACACGAAATTTAATCTTTTATTTTAAATCAGACTCCAACCGCAAATTAGTAAGAGAACAGTTTTCTAAGTATTAACCCCGAAGGCCGAAACCAACATCAGACCAATACCCAGGAAACCACTCATCTTAGCTCGTTTCCAGTCAGTTTCTAATTTTATATACAATCATAAATATCAATCATAGACGGCATGGGTACCATATATCATGTCGCCATATATAGGTTTACAATCAATCAAAACCACACATGTCGTATTTGGAAATTGGATCTCCCTCTGTGAACCGAGGCAAAATATAGTCCTCTACCGATTCGAGATGCTCTAGCCCGTGTCTCAGGAACAGCCGCAACTGCACCTTAGGATCATCAGGATCGGTCCACTCGATGTGAATTACCCTAAACACTACGTCTCCCCGCCCTATGGGGCGTAAGTGAGCCAACAAATGACTCCGTTGGTTCGAGAACGACCGATATATCTGAGGCGCCTCGCAACAGCAACAACCACATAGGTGAAAAGTATATAAATGTTAGCTAGTTTAAGCACTGACACCACCTCTAGCTAGAAAGAAACGCATGTTCTCCCTGAGTCCTTCTCCCGTTTTTGGTTCATACCGGGGTGTGAGGCTCGCGAATTAACGTTACACAAAGCGATGCCATAAAGGCCGTGCTTTGATCATCAACCACAAGACTTTGCTTTTCAACAGAAGCCTTGATCATTTGCATCTTAGCATGCCACACAGGAAATTCACTCCATGTGACTGAATCCTATCGATATACAACCTCTGATCCTGTACGTCTTAGAGAAGAGTGAAGTAAGGGAATGAATTCCCCTTCACCAGGCAGATGTATATTTAATAGGGATCAATCAACATAGAGCAAAATCCTATGTCAGACACGCAGTCCATACAAGTTCGTTCTGGGTCTGAACGAAACCGGAGGCACTTTCCTCGCATATCCGTCGATCTCCAAGTACGTCTGGACGATCACCAATTGATTCCCTCATCTTGGGTGTACAGCCCAATCAAGATTATAAGTAATCACCCAAACGATGTGAAGACCCTCGGTCTTCAACCACCGTCTTCACCTTCGACTTACCGTCGAATCGGTTATTCAGAATGGGTATAAACCCGGCCTTTCTGAATAACCCACGTATATAATAAACAAATGTTACACAAGCACAACATATGCCTCATTCCAATTCATCAGTCACTAACCGTAAATTAGTAAGAGAACAATTTCCCAAATATTAACCCCGAAGGCCGAAACCAACATCAGATCAATACCCAGGAAACCATTCAACTTAACTAACCCCCAGTTAGTTTTCTAATATTCTTAAATCCCTTGGGTCTAAGAACAGTATTATTAAAGATACCATTTACGACAACCCAAAATCTCATCCCATTGTTAATCGGGTTAAAGAACAAGTGTTATTTAAAATACTGTTCACGATAAACCCAAAAATCAATTTCACTTCAATTCCAATTAAATATAAATTAATTGGTTTACTTCATTAAATCTAAATAAAAAGATTTAATCTTTTCTCAACTGGGTTCAAGAACAGTGTTAATGAAGACACCATTCACGACAAACCCAAATCACATTCGATATTAAATACAAGGCTCTGAATAGAAAATATATCGGCTTATATTCAATATCAAATTCTGAAACCAACAAATATCGTATTGGAAATAACGATACGAATATATATTTCAAATTTCCACAACCATATCTGTATTATCACGAAATCCAACATCGAAATATTCCGAAGATAATTTCGATTCAAATCCATTTCACAACCATATCTGTATATTGGAAATTCTGGTTATTTTTAAAACCACTTCAAATCTAATTTATTTATTTGAAAATATCGGAATTTAATTCTAGTTCATAACCAGTTCATTTTGATAAAAACACATTTTTATCCTTCAAATAGGGGATTTTTCATCCCAATTCTTTCTAAATCATTTATTATGATTTTACACAAATTATTGATATTTTTAATAATTTTATCAAGGCCCGTACAATCGATTTCCAATAACGGTCGTCGAACAGCACTTACATCGACCTTTTCTAAATTTGATTTGGATGTATCTCCAAATCCAACCGTTAGATTTCAAATTTCTATTATTCATTAGAAAGCTCTTTCCGATACGAACCGAATGGTCTCGGTTTCAGGAGAATCCGACGGTCGGATCTCCCGTAACGTCAATTCGAAGTCAGTGGTCGAAATTCGCGAACTGCCGCAGCGCGGCGCGTTCTATTCAGGCCATTAAATATATATATATAATATATATTTCGTCGATTTCCTTTCAAAACATATTTTATAAATCGTTTTAAATTCCTTTTCAAAACGGTTTCAACTTCATATTCAATTTCAAATCAAAATTGAATATTCCATATCATTAACATATATAAATGATAATATTTTCAAAACGTTATATTTTGAAATCACTTCTTTTTCGATATTTGAATAAAATCGATATAAATATCGTTCGTGTCCAAATGGCGCAAATCTAATCAACACGACTTTATATATTTCAATAACTTCGTTATTCTATTCAATAAATGAATATTTTATTTCAACACATGAATACATATTTTATTTCAACACATGAATATATATTTTATTTCAACACATGAATATATATTTTATTTCAAAACATGAATATATATTTTATTTCAACACATGAATATATATATTATATTCCACACATGAATATATATTTTATTTTCCAAATTGGAATGAGGCCCAATCAATTACCATATAAAGTTAATTATATGGATTCCATACAACACATGTATATAACAGCAACGATAAATAATCAACCATCATCCAAAGTGCACAACACAATTGTCTGTCAACCTATCGATTGACATACAACTAATTATTGGGATTAGTGTACGTCAAATATCATCCCAATACCCGTGTGGGGTTTCACATCAACAAACACAGATTTTATTTGTGCAGTTGGGCGACGTGTAAAATTATCATCCCAATCAATATCAGTCAAATCGGCGTACATAAAAAAATCGTCTGATTTGAAAATGAATATTTATTCAGTTCATTTATTCAATAAAATGATATTTTTATTTTTCTAACTTATTTTAGAAAATTTCGGCGGCATAACGGCACGATACTAGAAACGGGACAAGGCCTAGCCTTATCTCTGGTCTAGTAATGGCCCACGCCATACACATATCAATCAAATCAATTCGATTTCACCAAACAACCAAATTCAAACAAATTTATCTAACCAACTACACAACCAAACAAACAAGTCCATGGTTTGTGGATGATGGTATTGGGTGCTACTAAACACCGTCTGCATCCTAGTATATATTTATAACTAGAATAAGAAATTTAAAGTGAGAAGTTCTCACAAGGTTTCCACTCCGCCGTGCTTTGCTTTTGAACTGCTGAACCGTCTGGATCTGTTTGAAATTCCAATGCAGTCCTTTTCCCGCTGTTTATAATAAAAATTATATTTTTATCACTTCTATCTAATAAATAAAAATAATATTTTTATTTCTTCTTCATATATATTTTCGACGCTTCATTCTATATAAAGATCGTATTTTTATATTTCTACTTTATATATAAAGATCGAATTTTTATTTCATCGCTATAAAAATCACATTTTTATTTCAACATATATATAATAAAAATCAGATTTTTATTTCTCTACATATATAAAGATAATATTTTTATATTCAACATATGATAAAAATCATATTTTTATTATTTTTATAATATAAAAATCATATCTTTCCCACTTCAAAAATATAATCTTTTCGCTATTTCATTATAAAAATCATTTCTTTATCGCTTCTATAAATTAAAAATCGAATTTTTATTCTTTCTATCACTATAAAAATTATATTTTTAACCTTTCTATAATGTAAAAATTATATTTTTACTTCTATAAAAATTACATCTTTATGACTTTAAAGAAAATCAAATCTTTTTCTATGATGAAAAACATATTTTTACGTGCTATATATATTTTAAAAATCCCATTTTTAAATCAAATCTATTTATTTTAAAACTGAAAATAGAATAAATGTTAAAAATAAATAGAAAACTCACCGTTATCGGTCATAGGAGTTGGAGGAGAGGCGACAGGTGGTCACGGATGTCGAGGCAACAGCTGCGGATCTGCGGTGAAGCTCCGTCGCGAGTTGGTGGCTCTAGGGTCTATGGTGGTTGGCTGCGTCGACTGGACGGGTTGTGGGGTTTCAATTGAGAAGAAGAGAGAGAGAGCTAGGCGCGAGAGGAGAAGAAGTCGAAGGAGGAGCGGAGGATAGAGGCGGAGGGAGGTGGCGGATCGGGTTTCAGGGCGCGGTGTTGGGCGGTCAAGGGGGCGCTAGGGTTTCAAGGGGTAGGGGTTCGGGTCTCGTTCGAGGACTGAAGGGGGGTGCGCAGGGGGGCACGAGGTAAGGGGAGGGTGGCGGCGCCGCCCTAGGGTGCGGTGGCGGCTCGATCGGAGGAGCGACGAGCTCCTCCCTCCTCTTCTTTTTTTATATATTTCTTTTTGTTTTCCTTCTGTATAACGTCGGGGAGAGAGTGTATAAGGGGAGAGGGAAGTAAACGCTGAGAAAAAGGGGGCCTCTTTTTATTTTATTAATTAATTAATTAATTTTCCCCAAAAAGTAACTTTTAATGTCGAACTCGAATTCGAACCCACCGACTATCGTCCCTATGGTAATACCCCCATTCCGAACACAATGGGATATGTTTCGTAGGCCAATTCAATCGTTACGATCAGTTTTCGTTTAAATTAAAGTTTGAATCTATATATTCAATTTTTAACGCACATTTCAATTTACCGGGGCCACATACGGATTCGAAAAATTCCAGAAAAATTATTTCTAGCTTCGTATTGACGATACGACCCTAACAAAACTAATTTCGTCAAATTCTGAGACGGCTTGAAAAATGGTCATTTTCTGGTCGACCCGAATTTAATTGAAACTGTTAAAACACGTTTAACCTCGCCACGCTACCATATTGATTCAGAAAATTATGAATTTTGAAACCTAGCAATAATTTGACATCCCGGATCCAACAAAAGTGGTTTCATCGAAAACCGAGGTCGTTTGCAAAATTTCTATTTTTAAGGGCCTTTATATATATTAAAATATATATAAATTCCACAGCGACTTTTCTGAATTTTAAACTGGACATATCTTTCAACTTCTAAAGTGAAATCTCAGTTTCTTGGCTTCGTTAGAAAGATATGATCAAACAGATTTAGATATTTATTGTTTCGTCCAATTCCGACTTAAAACGAATTCTGTATATTCATCTGAAATTCGAAATCGAATTTTCGAACTGCAGCGCTATTTCAGGCTCGATATATAACTAAAATAAATTTATTCGTTTTAACTTCGTCGAAAATAAATTTTTCGTCGTTATTATTTAAATAAATTATTTTAAATATTCAAAATTCATTAAAATTGCCAAAATAAATTTTTTAAACTGGCTCAGATTTTCCGGGTTGTTACAAGTTTCCCTCCTAAGCTTGGTCCCCACTAGGAATTCCCACTTAACCCCTTAATATTCCCATGTCAAACTACATGTCCCTTCTAGGTTAAGTGTTCTAATTATGTTTTCACATGTCACCCATGTTACCCACTTAACCCTCCATCATACCCATGTCTTCCTACATGTTTTACCTTGGTTAATTATTTATTATTTATCCGCCCAGTTGACTTAACCCCATTCACTTATTAAATCAATATGTATTATTAATTAAGCTTGCTTTAACCCTATCCACATTGTTCATATAATATTGGTTAAGTCGTCATCTCACACAGGTTAACTTAACCCCACCCACCTACGTTTTACTTAATTTATAATCAAGTATATCTTAATTCACATATACATTGGCTAAGAGAGTAACTCCCTAAGTATCAACCCCGAAGACCGAAATCAACATTAGATTGACACTCAGAGAATTACCCAGCTCAACCAATTCTATGTTATGTTATTCATATATTTATAGTCTTGCAAGACCTTCCACATTAGATTATCGTTTTGCGGTTGCTGGATATGCCGGGTGGTTCCGGGCAAGCTTATACCGCAATCCCAATCTAACCTCGCGTCTTTGCATTATTACGCACCTAGTTTCTGCCTTTGACCTCTCACATTAGATACCGTTTGCGGTTGCTGGACATGCCGGGTGGTTCCGGGCAGGCTTACACCGCAAACCTATCTAACCTCGTGTCGTAGGAGATCAATATTATTAAAATCATGGATTATAGTTATCCCCACTTTACCCATAAATTCCAACCCAAATTTATGTGACAAATTCTAATCACTTTACGCCAATAATCTCAATTTTATAGGTTATGCCAATTATTACACCCAAACCCACTAATGCCAAATTTCACTTTTACATGTTATACACAATTTTGCCCAACTATGGCAATCATCAATTTATGCCCAGTTACTAATTATCACAATTTAGGCCAAATCTATTACTCTTAAATAGGAAAGGAGAAACCACACATCTAAAATTTTGACACGTGTTATTTAAAATTTTCCCCATCTCCGTCTTATATTTTCCGCCTTTTCTCACATTGTATTCCGTGTTTTATCGACGTTGTCAACACCATCCACGATTCAGCCGTCCGTTATTCTGTCATACGATCCCCTTTTTCCCTTTTCCAACTGCTCTTCCTCTTCTTCTCTATACACTCTTTTCTCTCGATTTCAAACTCTAAAATTTTCAATCTGATAAATTATAGTTGCAAGTACGATCAATTCTCCAATTTATACGTTCTCCTGGGCTTTGCAATTTTATATATTATTGCTATGCTCGAAGGCGTAATCTGTGCATTTGAGGTTAGATTCCCTTTGTGTAACGACCCATAAAATCTGAACCAATTTAAAAAAATTTAATTGGCTAAAATAATGGATTTTAAATATTTAAAATAAATATTTTAAATAATAGCAATGAAAACTGAGTTTGAATCGATAATTGAAACTGAATATAATTAATTTTAATTATAAACAAGGCCTGAAATGGCGCTCCAGTTTCAAAAATTGAATTCAAACTTTGTCGGACTGTACCGGGTGCAAAACAAAACGGATTTGAGTGAAACCAAAAATATTTAAATCTGTTAGCGAACACCTTTCTAATGAATCTGAAAAATCGAATTTTCATAACGGAAAGCAAAAGTTATGGCCAAATGAATTTTCAGAAAGGTCGCTATGGAATTTATATAGCCCGTGAAATTGGCCATTTTGCAAATGACCTCGGAATTCGACGAAACCACTTTTGTTGGATCCGGGATGTGAAGTTATTGCTAGGTTTCAAATTTCATAATTTTTGAAGCTAGTATGTGAGCGTGGCAAAGGAAAACGTGTTTTGGTCAATTACAGTTAAATTGGATCGACCAGAAATGGGCCTTTTTGCAAACGGTCTCAGAATTCGACGAAACTAGTTTTGTTGGGACCGTATCGTCAAAACATAGCTAGATTTATTTTTCTGGAATTTTTCGAATTAATTTGTGGCCCTGGCAAATTGAAATGTACGTTCAAATCAAATATTGAATGTTATATATTTTAATTTGAATGGAAACTGACTGAAACAGTCGAATGGGCCTACGAAACATATTCCATTGTGTTCGGAATGGGGGTAAAACGCTGGGGACGATGGTCGTTGGGTTTGAATTTGTAACACCCCACACCCGTTATGGTCACTCACTAAGGGAATGCCATAGCATCGGTGGAGTATTTTAGTGAATATAGAACAGAAAAATTACACCAAGACAGACATAAATAGTACTTGAAATTTAAAACATCATCTCATAACAGCGGAAATAAACATGTCTGGTTACATCATAAAACCACGATAAAAGTCAAGTACAATATCCGTCAAAATAAAGAAGTACATAATCCCACTCTCTCATACAATAGCCAGAACAAAAAGAAAAGATAACTGGAGCTTTACATCTATCCAAGCTCCTAAAGACTGGAACAGCAATCTGATCAAGCTCCACTACTGCTAGGATCCACCGTAGGACCTGAGGGTTGGGAAAAAGATAGAAACAACGGGGTCAGACATAAGTCTGAGTGAGTCCTATAACTTTAACAATACAATCATTAAAGTAACCAGAGAAGACATAAACTTGACCTACGGTAATATCTGGGGATGAATGGCTACACTAAGCAGCTTGGTAGACTTAGGATAAACTAAGATAACCGTAAGGACGCATCTACCCACCCAAGGATAATTACTAACTGCACCACACCAGTCATTCCTACTTAAAGGTTGATCCCTTCCAAGGACTTAGAAAATTTCCCCAGTAGTTTCATGTACTCCTAGCCCACTACATAGGTGTCGTCTGCCCCTATCTCCACTAGGTGTACTCAGTAATTCTTACCCAGTAGTTTCGTGTACCCCTACATAGGTGCCGTCTGCCCCTATCTTCATTAGGTGTACCACTACTCCCCAAGCGATCGGCTCCCTACCGTAGATACCTGTGCTGGTCCCACAGTGGGGTGTATCACTCCCCTAAAGTGGCAACCCAATACTATCAACGGTGCACGGCTTTATATCTACACGATGCAACAACGGCTTATCTACCAGCCCGGGCCCACACACGCATATGAAGCCCGTTGGACTTGCGTTGCCACCGCTACCCCGTTTTGGCCTCTTATAATCAAGCCCAATATGCGTGTCCCGTCACTCGACATGGGTCGAGCCCACAAAGATACGTTTGGGATATTGGTTGAAATGGGCCCCCACAAGCTACCCACCTAAGCTTGTCACATATCTAGTGTATCCCACTTAACCCTTTAATCATGTTTAATTACATGTTTTCACTTGGTTAAGTATTCTAATCGTATTTTATATTGCCACCCAAGGCAACCCACTAGATTCCACATGCCACCCAAGGCAACCACTAAATTTCCACATGCCACCCAAGGCACCCACTTAACCCCTCATGTCCCACTACATGCTAATATGGTTAAGTGTTTCTTAATTAATTAAGACCGTGATCTCCCATAAAGACCTCCCACATTAGACTGGCTGTTATGACCGCCTGGTTAAGCCGGTAGAGTCCGGGCAGTCTTACGTCATAACAGAGCCTAACCTCGTGTCTTTACTTTAATCACGTATTTAATTTATGGCTAAGACCTCTCACATTGGGCTGACATTTGTAGCAACTGGTTAAGCCGGTCGGGTCCGGGCAGTTTTACACTACAAATGAGTCCAACCTCGTGTCTTAGTCGATTAATTACACCTAATTAATCACCCCCATATTAATTATCCCTAATTAATATCAAGTTTTCCATAACATGGGTAGACCTAACTCAATAGGTAAATTCCCATGGGGTAGACCTAACTCAATAGGTAAATTCCCACTTATGGTAATTTATTTTTATGGTATGCTTAATCATACCCAATCATACATTTATTAACATATTTACCAACCCCATCGTTCCCCACGTAAATCGTTCTCATTTCATGACATAATAAAGGGGAAGATCCATCACAAATATCATGGGTTTAGCATATAACTTTGTCATGGGTTAAGAGGATGTCAACTTGCATATATGAGCATATATTAACCCAACTACATTTAACCCAAACTTGCATATTATCATACACATGATTTGCATAACATGTTGCATATGAGCTTGCATATTATCATACACATATCTTGCATAACATGTTGAACTTGCATATAGGCATTCTCATAACTTGCATAACATGTTAAACATGCATTTAAGCATACACATAACTTGCATAAGCATTCACATACTTGCATAAGCATTCACATACTTGCATAAGCATGCATAACTTGCATATCATGTCATTTAAGCATATACATATCTTGCATAAGCATTCATATACTCGCATAAGCATGCATAACTTGCATATCATGTTAAACTTGCATTTAAACATATACTTAACTTGCATATGAACTTGCATAACTCACTTTGTTAAACATGCATAAATCCACTTATTAAATATGCATAAACCCACTTGTTAAACATGCATAAACCAACTTATTAAGCATGCATAAGCCAACTTATCAAACATGCATAATCATAGTAAAACATAGAGTAGCATATCATTACAAATGATTCAAACTCACTAATCCGCATTTAAGACCATAAGTCTCATTACACCCAATCTACTTACTTTAACAATTGATGTTAAAGTGATAGAAACTCACCAAACCCAAAATTAACCAACTTATGAAGTGGAATTAGTTGCTAAATATGAAGATGGTGATGATTAGAGAATGATTTGAGAGGGATTAGCTTGCAACTTCCTTCTTAGATTAGTGGAGGCTCCTTCTAGGATTTAATTTGGCGGCATGAGGCCATCATTTCTATTTTTAGTATGGATTAGGGTAGGTTTAGGGTGTATTTATAGATTAGGAGAGTGTTTTAGGCCCTTAGATTAACCCTAGATTAGATTAGGTCCGTTAGATTTAGGAAATCTCTAGAACCCAGCCCAGCCCTAGCCAGAAAACCAGATCTGGTGCACCCAAGCACCCTGGTTCGACACGCCGTGTCGACAGGCAAGTCGACAGGCAAGTCGACACCCCTGTCGACAGGCCTGTCGACATGGTCAGGGCGGGAATCTTCCCGCCTGGCCCCGCTGGTTCTAATTTGAAACCTAAATTTAAATTTCTAAATCTGTTTTTTTAGCTTTAAATTTTCTGCAAACTTCTTTGGGCCATAACCGGGCCATACGGACTCCGATTCTCGAAAACTCGGACTCTATTTCGCGTATTTTTCCGAGACGAACGCAATAACGCAGCCCGTTACCCCCAATTCCCACGTCTGAGATTATTTATCCTGTAATTAGTGAATTTTAGTATTAACTAAAATTCGGGGTGTTACATTCTCCCCTCCTTAAAGGATTTCGTCCCCGAAATCTCTAAGCTAAGGAGAATGCATATCCTACCATCTAAACAACCATCTACTCAAATCATCAACCACGAGCATCCATTGTCCTTAAACAGTTTCTAATGATGTATGAGCATATGCAAAAAGTGTGTGTATATGTTCCCTATCTAATGTATGAACATATGCAAACCATGATAGTGCCATGCATCCATTATGTATGCGAGAGAACCCTATCGACACATACAATATCTACATGAGTGCACAATCATTCACCAAAATGCATCATCCATATGATAACACAATCATTATACATCCATAAATATAGTTTCCTACACACAATTTTATGCAATATGCAATATGAAGTGATTGAGCCGATCTAGTGCCTAAAGTGTGTGTATATGCATCCACGAGCAACCACTAGCAAACACTTGCATCCACTTGCATCCATCAACCATAACATGTCTCAAACACATGTTTCAACCATAGGTTTACCCTATCTAAAGGTCAAAGGTACTAACGAGAGGACATACCAAAGATAAGATAAGTACTAGACAAGGGATAAAGGAGAAAGTAAAGACATACCCTCAAAAAGAAATGGGTACAATGAACGCATCTTCGCTTCCGTCTCCCAAGTTGCGTTGCTCTCATCTTCTCCCCGTTGCACTTTGACTAGTTGAACCTCTCTGTTTCTCAACTTCCTAGTCTCTGACCCAAGGATGCGAGTAGGAGCTCGTCGAATAGTCGCATCACGCTCTACCTCTACATCTCTAAGCAAGCTCGGCTTTACCACCTCTGCGGTCTCATGTAAACACTTCCTCAAATGGGACACATGGAATACATCATGTACACCACTAAGTCTGTCGGGCAACTCCACTCTATATGCCATCCGTCCAATCCTTTCCTTAATAGGAAACGGCCCAACAAACCTCGGTGCTAACTTCCCAACGGATCCGAAGCGAACAACATTTCTCAACGGAGATACTTTGACAAAAACCATATCCCCAACCTCAAACTCCAGATCCGTCCTTCTCTTGTCCGCATAAGATTTTTGCCTATCCTGCGCTGCTTTCATCCTTCTTCGAATCAAGTCAATCTTCTCAGAAGTCTCCCTAATCATATCAGGCCCAAGCAAGATCTTCTCCGTAGATTCCCACCAACACGTAGGTGATCGACAAGGCCTTCCATAGAGAGCTTCGAAAGGAGCCATACCAATACTGGACTGAAAGCTATTATTATATGCGAACTCCACCAATGGAAGATGCTCTTCCCATGTACCTCCAAAATCTAAGATACAAAGCCTCAAAAGGTCTTCTAGAACACGATTCACCCTCTCAGTTTGGCCGTCCGTCTGAGGATGATATGCGGTGCTAAGACACAATTGAGTCCCCACTGCTTCTTGCAAACTTCTCCAAAACTCGCTAGTGAAGATAGGATCTCGATCACTCACTATGCTAGAGGGTACCCCATGCAATCGAACTATCTCTCGAAGATATACTGAAGCTAGCCATGGAGCAGTCCTCTTGCTCTTCACAGGTATGAAATGGGCGCTCTTAGTAAGTCTGTCTACCACCACCCAAATTCCTGTATTACCCTTCCTCGATCTGGGTAATCCGTCAATAAAATCCATTGAGATGCTATCCCACTTCCATTGCGGAACCTCCAATGGGTGAAGCAACCCACCAGGTTTCCTTTGCTCCGCCTTCACTTGCTGGCACACCAAACATCGAGCGACATACTCGGCCACATCTTTCTTCATACCGGCCCAGAAGAAAACCCTCTTCATGTCTTGGTACATCTTGTCCCCACCGGGATGAATGGTCATCCTAGAACGGTGTGCATCATCAAGAATAGCCTTCCTCAAACTCTCGTCTTGCGGTACGCAAAGTCTACCGTCTCTACGCAAGCACCCCCTATCGTCTAGGGTGTACCTACTCAAATGGCTGGACGACTCCCCCCTCATGAGCTTTTCTACCAACTCAACCAACTGTGGGTCGTCCCTCTGTGCTTCTCCAATCCGCCCCAAAAGAGTAGGTCTGACCTCCAAGGATGCTAGCAAACCGGGTACATAATCAACGGAAGATCTGAAATCAAACATCGAGATAAATTCCAAGCTTCGTCGTTCCACGAACAATGGACTCAAGGACAACCTCTTCCTGCTCAAGGCGTCCGCCACCACGTTACCCTTGCCAGGGGTATACGCTATCTCGAAATCATAGGATGCTAAGAACTCCATCCACCTTTGCTGTCTTAAGTTTAAATCCTTCTGAGAGAATAAGTACTTCAATGATTTATGGTCAGTGAACAACTCGAATCTCTCACCAAGAAGATAATGGCGCCAAATCTTAAGCGCAAAAACAATAGCGGCCAGCTCTAGATCATGGGTAGGGTAATTTTTCTCATGTGCCCTCAACTGCCTTCCACCCTAGGCTATTACCCTTCCCTCTTGCATTAAGACTGCGCCAAGTCCTGTCCCACAGGCATCGGTATAGACAACAAATGGCTTGCTCCCATCTGGCAACACCAAAACTGGAGCGGTGGTTAAAGCTCTCTTTAACCGTCGGAACGCATCATCGCAATCTACGTTCCATGTGAAAACAAGATTCTTCTTCGTCAAGCGGGTTAATGGGGCTGATATTTTCGCGAAGTCTTTGATAAACTTCCTATAATAACCCGCCAACCCCAAGAAACTTCTTACTTCGGTAGCATTCTTTGGAACCTTCCAATCCTGAATTGATACTACCTTCGCGGGATCCACAGCTATCCCTTCCTTGGAGACCATGTGCCCCAAGAATCGTACTTCCTTCCTCCAGAAGTGACATTTAGAGAATTTAGCCTTAAGGCTATGTGCTCGAAGAGTCTTCAACACCTCCCCAAGATGTAGGGCATGCTCTTCTTCACTCTTAGAAAATACTAAGATATCATCCACAAAGACCACCACAAATTTATTAAGGAACTCCCTGAACACCCTACTCATCAAATCAACAAAGTATGCAGGGGCGTTCGTCAACCCAAATGGCATCACCAGCCACTCATAGAAACCATCCGGAGTTCTAAAGGCAGTCTTGTCTATGCTATCCTCAGCCACCCACAACTGATGAAACCCCGTGGCTAAGTCCAACTGAGAAAATACTGAAGCGCCAACCAACTGATCGAAAAGATCATCAATCCTCGGCAATGGGTGTCTATTCTTCTTTGTGAGCTTGTTGAGTTCTCTATAGTCTACACAAAGTCTGAGGGACCCATCTGCCTTCGTAGCAAATACTACTGGAGCACCCCACTCCGATATACTCCATCTTATGAACCCCTTCTCAAGCAACTCCCCTACTTGCTTATGGAGTTCCCTCCTCTCACGAGGAGCCATGTGGCGTACTGGTAAAGATACCGGTTTAGCATTATCTACCAGATATATTTGGAAGTCAATCTCCCGCTTCGGAGGTAAGCCCTTCACCTCCTCAAACACATCCGGATATTCCCGGACCACTCTAACATATTGCAAACTCTCGACCGAAGCGTCAAGCGATTCAAGATAACTTAGCATAACAGAGTCCATGGGATTACAAGAAATCTCGAGAGTGTTACCCAAGCGGGTCATGAGCCTAACAACTCTCCTTTCGCAATCAAGAAAGGCACCATTACTGGATAACCAGTCCATGCCCAAAATCAACCCATAGCCCGTGAAGCCCAACACGAAAGCGTCACATCTAAACTCAATGCTAAGTATAGAAATCTTCAAACCCAAACATATCATGGACAAATAAGTGGAGCCCCCAATTGGGTTTGAAACAACCAAGGGATCATCTACCAGACTGGTGTCTAAGTGCAGTAACTCAACTAATGATGATGAGATAAATGAATGCGATGCGCCTGAATCAAACAATGTACGGACATGATGATCAAATAGAAAAACCAGACTTTCAACGGAGATAGTTCTACCTCTTTCCTGAATTGGTGGAACCACGAGAGCCTGTACTTGCCCCCTAGCCTGACTCGGTGCCATAAGAGCTTGCACCTGTCCTCCTGAGGTAGACCCCGTCCTTTGCCCCTTCTTAGGGCAATCCTTCACTAAATGCCCTGCTTCGCCACAGTGGAAGCAGCCAGTCTTCTTCTTCTTGCGGCAATCCTTGCTTAGGTGGCCAGGTGTCCCACAATTGAAACACTTCTTCTTCTTGCCCTTGCCACCATTGCCTTTCCCACCTTTATTTTTCTGTTGTTGCTGAGGTCTCTTTTGATCTCCCTTCTTCTCGGGTGCCTTATTAGCATTGGGACCCTTCTCTTCTTCATACATGAGTGCCATGTCCACTAGCTTCTCAAAGGTGGCCCCCATAGGGATATGAGTCATAGCCAACCCATGCATCGGTTCATTCAAGCCTTTCACGAACCGCAAAGCCTTCTTTTCCGGTGTATTCACCATATCTAGGCCAAACCTTGCCAATTGATTAAACTTGTTAACATATTCCTTCACCGAGAGATTTCCTTGCTTTAGAGTCAAGAATCTTTCCATATACAAGTTTTCCTCCGCCCTTGAGAGAAACTTTGCCACAAATCTTTGCCTAAAATCCGCCCAAGAGTCAACGGGGCGTTCTCCATTAGTGACCTCCCACCAGAATGAGGCCTCTCCCTTCATTAACCAAGCAGCCAACTTGACTTTCTTTCCTTCTTCCATCTCAAAGATATCTATCAACTCTTCCACCTCCTTAAGCCAATCTCTAGCCTCCACAAAAGTTTCAGATCCTTGAAAAAGTTTCCCTCCCATAGCTTTGAATTCCTTGCAAGTCTTAGCAAAAGTATCCGTGCGAGGAGGAGGGGGAGGAGGAAGATCGGGTGCTACGGTTGGTGGAGGAACATTTGCTGGACCCGTAGTGGTGGCCCTAGCCTCCATCAATCTCCTATACCATACTGGTACCGTCACACCCTCCGGAAAATTAAGATTCTCGGCCATGCTGAAACGAAAAAGGAAAGATTCAAAACGGAGAATTCGAAGGATATAGATATGGCTATTGGGGATTATGCTTTTCTTTCAAAAACTTTTCTCTTAAAAGACATGTTTTTGAAAATATCTTTTCCAAAAATGTTTTAGAAAAATAGTTTTCTAAAAATTTTATCTGTTCCGGTAACCTTTGCTCTGATACCACGTGTAACACCCCACACCCGTTATGGTCACTCACTAAGGGAATGCCATAGCATCGGTGGAGTATTTTAGTGAATATAGAACAGAAAAATTACACCAAGACAGACATAAATAGTACTTGAAATTTAAAACATCATCTCATAACAGCGGAAATAAACATGTCTGGTTACATCATAAAACCACGATAAAAGTCAAGTACAATATCCGTCAAAATAAAGAAGTACATAATCCCACTCTCTCATACAATAGCCAGAACAAAAAGAAAAGATAACTGGAGCTTTACATCTATCCAAGCTCCTAAAGACTGGAACAGCAATCTGATCAAGCTCCACTACTGCTAGGATCCACCGTAGGACCTGAGGGTTGGGAAAAAGATAGAAACAACGGGGTCAGACATAAGTCTGAGTGAGTCCTATAACTTTAACAATACAATCATTAAAGTAACCAGAGAAGACATAAACTTGACCTACGGTAATATATGGGGATGAATGGCTACACTAAGCAGCTTGGTAGACTTAGGATAAACTAAGATAACCGTAAGGACGCATCTACCCACCCAAGGATAATTACTAACTGCACCACACCAGTCATTCCTACTTAAAGGTTGATCCCTTCCAAGGACTTAGAAAATTTCCCCAGTAGTTTCATGTACTCCTAGCCCACTACATAGGTGCCGTCTGCCCCTATCTCCACTAGGTGTACTCAGTAATTCTTACCCAGTAGTTTCGTGTACCCCTACATAGGTGCCGTCTGCCACTATCTTCATTAGGTGTACCCACTACTCCCCAAGCGATCGGCTCCCTACCGTAGATACCCGTGCTGGTCCCACAGTGGGGTGTATCACTCCCCTAAAGTGGCAACCCAATACTATCAACGGTGCACGGCTTTATATCTACACGATGCAACAACGGCTTATCTACCAGCCCGGGCCCACACACGCATATGAAGCCCGTTGGACTTGCGTTGCCACCGCTACCCCGTTTTGGCCTCTTATAATCAAGCCCAATATGCGTGTCCCGTCACTCGACATGGGTCGAGCCCACAAAGATACGTTTGGGATATTGGTTGAAATGGGCCCCCACAAGCTACCCACCTAAGCTTGTCACATATCTAGTGTATCCCACTTAACCCTTTAATCATGTTTAATTACATGTTTTCACTTGGTTAAGTATTCTAATCGTATTTTATATTGCCACCCAAGGCAACCCACTAGATTCCACATGCCACCCAAGGCAACCACTAAATTTCCACATACCACCCAAGGCACCCACTTAACCCCTCATGTCCCACTACATGCTAATATGGTTAAGTGTTTCTTAATTAATTAAGACCGTGATCTCCCATAAAGACCTCCCACATTAGACTGGCTGTTATGACCGCCTGGTTAAGCCGGTAGAGTCCGGGCAGTCTTACGTCATAACAGAGCCTAACCTCGTGTCTTTACTTTAATCACGTATTTAATTTATGGCTAAGACCTCTCACATTGGGCTGACATTTGTAGCAACTGGTTAAGCCGGTCGGGTCCGGGCAGTTTTACACTACAAATGAGTCCAACCTCGTGTCTTAGTCGATTAATTACACCTAATTAATCACCCCCATATTAATTATCCCTAATTAATATCAAGTTTTCCATAACATGGGTAGACCTAACTCAATAGGTAAATTCCCATGGGGTAGACCTAACTCAATAGGTAAATTCCCACTTATGGTAATTTATTTTTATGGTATGCTTAATCATACCCAATCATACATTTATTAACATATTTACCAACCCCATCGTTCCCCACGTAAATCGTTCTCATTTCATGACATAATAAAGGGGAAGATCCATCACAAATATCATGGGTTTAGCATATAACTTTGTCATGGGTTAAGAGGATGTCAACTTGCATATATGAGCATATATTAACCCAACTACATTTAACCCAAACTTGCATATTATCATACACATGATTTGCATAACATGTTGCATATGAGCTTGCATATTATCATACACATATCTTGCATAACATGTTGAACTTGCATATAGGCATTCTCATAACTTGCATAACATGTTAAACATGCATTTAAGCATACACATAACTTGCATAAGCATTCACATACTTGCATAAGCATTCACATACTTGCATAAGCATTCACATACTTGCATAAGCATGCATAACTTGCATATCATGTCATTTAAGCATATACATATCTTGCATAAGCATTCATATACTCGCATAAGCATGCATAACTTGCATATCATGTTAAACTTGCATTTAAACATATACTTAACTTGCATATGAACTTGCATAACTCACTTTGTTAAACATGCATAAATCCACTTATTAAATATGCATAAACCCACTTGTTAAACATGCATAAACCAACTTATTAAGCATGCATAAGCCAACTTATCAAACATGCATAATCATAGTAAAACATAGAGTAGCATATCATTACAAATGATTCAAACTCACTAATCCACATTTAAGACCATAAGTCTCATTACACCCAATCTACTTACTTTAACAATTGATGTTAAAGTGATAGAAACTCACCAAACCCAAAATTAACCAACTTATGAAGTGGAATTAGTTGCTAAATATGAAGATGGTGATGATTAGAGAATGATTTGAGAGGGATTAGCTTGCAACTTCCTTCTTAGATTAGTGGAGGCTCCTTCTAGGATTTAATTTGGCGGCATGAGGCCATCATTTCTATTTTTAGTATGGATTAGGGTAGGTTTAGGGTGTATTTATAGATTAGGAGAGTGTTTTAGGCCCTTAGATTAACCCTAGATTAGATTAGGTCCGTTAGATTTAGGAAATCTCTAGAACCCAGCCCAGCCCTAGCCAGAAAACCAGATCTGGTGCACCCAAGCACCCTGGTTCGACACGCCGTGTCGACAGGCAAGTCGACAGGCAAGTCGACACCCCTATCGACAGGCCTGTCGACATGGTCAGGGCGGGAATCTTCCCGCCTGGCCCCGCTGGTTCTAATTTGAAACCTAAATTTAAATTTCTAAATCTGTTTTTTTAGCTTTAAATTTTCTGCAAACTTCTTTGGGCCATAACCGGGCCATACGGACTCCGATTCTCGAAAACTCGGACTCTATTTCGCGTATTTTTCCGAGACGAACGCAATAACGCAGCCCATTACCCCCGATTCCCAAGTCTGAGATTATTTATCCTGTAATTAGTGAATTTTAGTATTAACTAAAATTCGGGGTGTTACAGAATTGGCGTTCGTGTGTGAAAGGGGTATTTTAGAATTTTGAAAATATATAAATAAAATTAAAAAAAATTGATTGGCCAGTATCTTCTTTCTCTCTCCCCGATTAGAGCTGCGCACGACGGAAATGATGTCGCCACCTTCTCTCTTCGATTTCTCCCACGTTTCACAATGAAATCGAGTGATTCTTGATTCATTTCAAAGCTCTTCGTCTCCTCTTCAAATCCATCTAAGGTTTGCTAATTATCATCAAGTGTGGAGGGAGTTACAGGTCCTCAAAGTTAATGACTTTGGACCACCGCCGTGACGTACAGGCGCCACCGAACGGAGTGAAACCACCAGCGCCGAGAAGGTGGTTCGAAGCTCTTCGACGCTGTGTGAGATGATTCTCCTATCGTGCAACGGTTTGATCGAAAGATCAAAACCTAGTTTTGAACCATCGTGAAAGGTGCGTCTTTTATTACATCTGAACTTTGAAAAATCATATCTTTTTCGATTCTTGACGAAATTCGATGAAACAGGAAACATCGTGACCGTGTGGACGTCTTCTGCATTTTAGAAGAGATCGCATATTTTTCTGAGCCTTCTGCTATTTTTGGTGGAGTGGAACCCAATGTGTGATTTCTAATTTATAAACGATATGGAAAACGACGATGTACAAATTATATAGTCGATGTATGAGTTATATAAGCGTTGTACACCTCTTGTATAAGCGTTGTATAAGTTGTACGTTCGATGTATAAGTTATATATGCGTTGTAAAAATTATATATGTGTTGAAATAGAAGTGAATTACTATATATATATATATATATATATATATACGCCCCTCGTCCACAAACCATGGACGATATTTATTGGTTGTGATTGGTGTCAAAATTGATTGATAGCGAATGGTTGATTGAAATTGTTTGTGGTTGAAAAATACCCATTTGTGGTTGAGAAATATTTGGTTGAAACCACATAGGATTAGTTTGTGGAGATGAAATAAATATATACATGCCGCCTGCGTGCGAACTAGATGCATGATCCTCATTGTCAAAAACCGCGAGGTTTTAAGGTAGAGCGAGGAGCCGTACTAGGGACGGTCCCGGTTTTAACTACCCTGCCGTTATGCTGCCGAAATTTTGAATAATATTCATGTGTTTGAATTATTTTCATTTTCTGAAACTATATTTAGTCTTTGAATAGAAAACCTTCATTTGTTGAATCGATATTCATTCGTTGAATTGAAATTCATGTGTTGAATGGTATTCGTGTTCTAAATATAAAAATCACATTTTTATCTATATATATAAACTATAGAAAATCTTCATGTGTTGAATCGATATTCATTCGTTGAATTGAAATTCATGTGTTGAATGGTATTCGTGTTTTAAATATAAAAATCACATTTTTATCTATATATATAAACTATAGAAAACCTTCATGTGTTGAATCGATATTCATTCGTTGAATTGAAATTCATGTGTTGAATGGTATTTGTGTTTTAAATATAAAAATCACCTTTTTATCTATTTATATAAACTATAGAAAACCTTCATGTGTTGAATCGATATTCATTCGTTGAATTGAAATTCATGTGTTGAATGATATTCATATTTTGAAAGAAATTGTTTTATAATAAAAATCCCATTTTTAACATCAATATGAAATGTATAAAATAATCTTGTTTTGAAAGAAATTGTTTTATAATAAAAATCCTATTTTTATTACCTATATAAACTATATAAAATAATAGTGTTTTGAAATGAATTGTTTTACAATAAAAATCACATTTTTATTATATACATGACTTGTTAAATATAGTGAAGTGTTGAAATAGAAGACAGTTAGATAAAAATATCATTTTTATCAAATGTATGAAAAGAATAAAGCTTTGAAATCGAAGAACCGATATATATATATATATATATATATATATATATATATATATATATATATATATATATATAGAAATAGAGTTAAAATATATCGAATAACGACGTTGCAGTTCGTATTTTGAAATCGTGATTTCAAATGATTATACCGGGAGATCCGACCATCGGATTTTCCTGAAATCGCAACCGTTGGGTTCGCTTTGGAAAAATCTTTCCAACGGCACCAACTTTGTAAAAATCCAACAATTGGATTGTCTGGAATGTTTAATTCAAATCTGAAGAAAAACAGCGCCAGAATCGATTATATTTATATATGTATATATATAAATATAATTATATTTAATCGAATAACGACGCTGCAGTTCGTATTTTGAAATCGAAACTTCAAACGATTATACCGGGAGATCCGACCGTCAGATTTTCCCGAAACTGGAACCGTTGGATTCGTTTTGAAAAGATCTTTCTAATGATGTAAATTTTGTGAAGATCCAACGGTTATATTTTCAGATATGTGTAAATCCAATCTGAAGAAAAACAGCGCCACGGTCGCGTTATGGCCCGAAGCGTCGTTTTAAATAAATTGGCTATTTTAAAAATAAATAAAAATAGCGATAAATCGTTATAAAATATTATAAACGATATTGATGTGATTTAGAAATTAACTGAAGGTTGGCTAAGTCGAATGGTTTCCTGGGTGTTGATCTGATGTTGGTTTCGGCCTTCAGGGTTAATATTTGGGAAATCGTTCTCTTACTGATTGACGGTTAGTGACTAATGAATTGAAATGATGCATGTATATGTTAGTGTTGCACTTGTTTATTATATACGCGAGTTGCTCAGAAAGACCGGGTTTATCCCATTCTGAATAACTGAATCGACGATAAGAAATCGAAGATGAAGACGGTGGTCGAAGACCGGAGATCTTCACCTCGTTTGGATGGTAACCGAGGTCCTGATTGGGAGGCATCCCGAAATATGGATAATGAGTGGTGATCGTCCAGTTGTACGTGGTGATCGATGGGTTTGCGAGGTATTTAGTGCCTCCGGTTTCGTTCAGACGCAGAACGGACTTGCAAATGGACAGTGTGTCCGACATTGGAATTTATTCTGTGCGATTGATAGCCATCAATTGCACGGTGTGAATTGCCTGTGTGGCATGCTAAGATGCGGTGATCAGGGCTTTTGTTGAAAAGCAAAGTCTTGTGGTGATGATCAAAGCCCTGCCCGTGTGGCATAGCTTTGTGTATAACGTTAAATCGCGAGCCTCACACCCCGGTATGAACCAGAAACGGGAGAAAGGACCTCAGGGAGGGCCTGCGTTTCCTCCTAGCAAGAAGTGGCGTCAGTGGTTTTACACGCCCTGACGAGTTTGACTTATGTGGTTGTTGCTGTTGCGAGGCGCCTCGGTTTGATCGGACGATCCGGGTCCGATGGAGTCATTTGTTGGCTCGCTTACACCCCAAAGGGCGGCGAAACGCAATGTTCAGGCATTTTAATCCACATCGGTGGACCGGCCCTGACGATCCAAGGGTCACTCGAGCTCTGATCCTGAGACTCGGGCTAGGCAGTCTCAAATTTGGTAAGGACTATCTTTTGCCTTGGTTCAAGACAGAAATCCAATTTCCAAATACGTGACTGTGCAGTTTTGATTGTATATATATATGGCGACATGATATATGGTACCCATGTCGTCTATGATTGATAGTTATGATTTGAAATTGTTTTCAAAGCATATAAACACTTGTAGTAATATCAAATGCTTTTGTTTTATTCGTATCAATCATATTTTGGCCATTATAAGGTAAAACTCTATCCTCCGGTTTGCGTTGCATTGTGTGATGGGAATTAAGTCTTATAATGGCTTCATTTTTATAAAAAGCATTGCGTTGTTCAAAAGAATGATTTGTTTTAAAAGCACTGGCAATCCAATGGAGTAAACCCGTTCCACGAAAGTGGCGTGGTCCTGTGATTAGCCATATATTAAATGTGTTGAATAGATTTCTCATACCAGTCCCATGACCGACTCGTAGTTTGTTTCACTTTCAAACTCGGGTGCCCCTTTTTCTACACGGGCAGCCTTGTATTCAGGTTTAGCTGGTTCTTTCTGGATAGTTGGAGCTGAAGATGGATTCTATCATTTATCTCTTTTTATGTTGTTCAGCTCCTATTGTACATTATGTTTGTTTTCCGCTGTAGACATTTATGTATAGTTGAACTGTATTTGTACTAAGTATGATCCTGTATACTGTGTAACTCTGATGATTACGGTTATCCAGTATATTCTATTGTTCATTATCTGGTGTATTTATTTATTTCTGTTCTGCTATTATCTGTTTCTGTGTTATATTCCATGGATTACCCTTGCCGCCGTCAGTACGGGGTTTGGGGTCATCTCATTTGGTATCAGAGCTTTGGTTAAGCTTAGTTCTGGAATATAACATATGAACGAACTCGTCAGAAATAGAACCAGTAGTGTTCTAGGACGGGTAACTTTATACAGATAGGATCAGTAATATCGTAGTATAAGTAAAGCAGAATGGAATACACCCCAGTAGACACATTTACATTCAAGTATTTGTCTCTATATTTTGAAATATCTTTTCTGTTGACCTGACACTTTGTCTGCTCATTGCAGACATACTAGAAAATGAGTGACAGGAACAGAAGAAATAATCGTATGGCTCGACCAGCTAATGAGCCAGTTGTGCTCCCACAGCCAGAATCCGATATAGAAGTTCTATTCAAGAGATTTCGAAATCTGGGTGGATCGCCATTCTTAGGCAAAGAGTCCATTATGGAAACACAAGCTTGGATTTGTTCTGCAGAGAAAATCTTTGAGGGTTTAAAGCTGAGAGACGATCAGAAAAGACTACTGGCGTCTTGGGCACTCAAAGAAGAAGCTTTGTTTTGGTGGGATTCAGTTGTTAAAGATAATCCAGAAGGTGATATCACCTGGGATAAATTCAAAGTGATTTTCTTAGAAAGATTTACTCCTCCTGAAGCAACCGAGCGATTATGTGATGAATTTTCTTATTTGATACAAGGTGATATGACCATCCCAGAATATCACAAGAAATTCAACGAACTTTCCCACTTTGCTCCTCATATGATTCAAGATCCAAAGAGGAAGAATCTGAGATTTATTTATGGCCTGCAAAGGAAATATCAGAATAGTGTGATGAGAAATGTGAAACTTCCTTTCTCAGAAATGATTTATATGGCTTATCAGTATGAAGATCTCGATAAGAAAGGTATGTTACCTTACGAAGAAGGGGTCAGTTCTAGTAACAAAGATGAGTCGGAAACTGATCGTCCTGAGGCCAGTACGATGTCTGAGGTCAGTAAGAAGCCCAAAGTCAATCAAAAAAGGGCCAGATCTGAAAAGGAACCAGCAACGACGGCCACCTGCTCTAATTGCAGGAAACCAGGGCATTTGACCAGGAAGTGTAAAACCTCGAAGAAACGAAGGAAGGGGTTTAAACCCGATAAGTAGTTTTAGGAGAATAGAAAGTGCAGTCAGTGCCATCAGACTGGTCATCTTTCAAAGGCCTGCCCACTATTCAGAAAGCCTGAAGCAGTACGTATAAATGAAATAGCAGAAACTTCTGGGCCCGCAGATGTTCTGGAAAGGCCAGATGTTTTAGAAGGCACGCTAACTGTCAAAGACATTCCAGTTAAAGTACTATTTGACACTGGCACGTCACGCAGCTTCATTGCTAAGAATGCAGCTAAGAAACTGGATTTAAATTTGAAGAAGCTCAAGGAACCAATGACTGTCCAGAATCTGGTTGGGGGTTCCATTGATCTCAGTTGGGTTTGTGGAGTGTCGGTTTCTTTCTCTCGTTATCGGTTTCCTACCATCGCGGTCGTCATGAATTTTAAAGAGTTTGATCTTATCCTGGGGTTAGACTGGTTGACCAAATATGAAGCTGAAGTTAAATGCGCCGACAGAGTCGTAAAGGCGAAGATAAAATCAGGTAATTATATAACCATTCCCTGTGAAGGTCAGAATGCTAATAGAAAAGACTTCTGGGCAGCTGTCGATGTTTCTCCAGCCCAAATAGAAAATGTCCCTGAAGTCACAGAGAATATTCCCGACCTAGTGAAAGATATTTCTGTCATTAAAAACTATGCGGATGTGTTCGAAGAAGTTGTTCGCTTAGCTCCGCAGAGAGAAATAGATTTCAAAATTACTTTAATTCCGAATGCAAGGCCGGTAGTTCACGCTATTCGAAGAATGTCCTTGAAAGAGAAAGAGGAATTAGACAATCAAACACAACAGCTAGTATGGAAGGGTCTGATCAGGCCTAGTTTCTCTGATTGGGGTGCAGCAGTGGTGTTTGTTCCAAAATCTGACGGTACTCTACGTCTATGTGTGGATTATCGTGATCTGAACAAACAGACGATAAAGAACAAATATCCATTGCCGCGGATTGATGATTTGTTGGATTGGTTGAATGGCGCACAAGTATTTTCACGAATGGACCTAGCTACAGGTTTCCATCAACTTCGAATTGCCGAAGAGTGTGTTCCATTGACAACATTCAGAGGTCCCGACTTATTCTACGAGTGGTTAGTAATGCCGTTCGGCTTATGTAACGCTCCAGCCTACTTCGTGGATCTGATGAATAGAGTGTTCAGAGCGGTTTTGAATAAATTTGTTCTGGTTTACATTGACGATATTCTAATCTTCTCTAAATCAAAGGCCGAACATGAAAAGCATCTGGAACAGGTTCTGGAAATCCTCAGAAGGAATGTATTGAAAGCCAAACTATCCAAATGTATATTCTGGCAGGATGAAGTAAAATTTCTGGGCCACGTCGTATCTAAAGAAGGAATTGCTGTGGATCCAAGCAAAATCACAGCTATTCAGAATTGGAAACAGCCCAGTACCCCCACTGAAGTCCGCAGTTTTCTTGGATTGGCTAGCTATTACCGGAAGTTCGTTAAAAACTTTTCGAAGATATCTGGTCATTTAACGAAGCTTACGAAGAAGCACTCTAAATTCAAATGGACTCCAGAAAGTGAGGAGGCTTTCGAAGAGCTAAAGTTAAGATTAACGACAGCTCTTGTGTTAACCATCATCGATGGCAATCAGGATTTAAAAGTCTGGACTGATGCTTCTAGAGAAGGCCTTGGCGCAGTGTTAATGCAGAGGGGTCAAGTGATTGCTTATGCTAGCCGTCAGCTGAAGCCGCACGAGAAAAACTACGTCACTCATGATCTTGAGTTATTGGCGATAGTATTCGCCTTGAAGATCTGGAGACACTATCTTCTGGGTGAGAGATTTGAACTGTTTACAGATCACCAGTCGTTAAAGTATCTGTTCACTCAGAAAGACCTGAATCTGAGGTAGCAACGTTGGCTGGAGTTTCTTGCATCATATGACTTTGAAATTATATACACTCCAGGGAAAGCCAATGTCGTGGCCGATGCGTTAAGACGAAAGAATGAAATGATCGCCAGTTTTATTATCACGACTTCATTGCTAGATAAAATATCTGCTCTTCAGGAGGATGATCACTTCATTCGGAAGATCAGAGAGATAATTCAACAAGGCGAACCCTCGGGTTTTCAAGTTGATAATGATGGGATTCTAAGGCTCAAAGGTCGAATCTGTGTCCCTAACATTCCTGAGCTTCGAAAGGAAGTACTGGATGAATGCCACAAGTCAAAACTTAGTATCCATTCGGGAGTAAGCAAAATGTATAATGACATCAAACGCACTTTCTGGTGGAAGTCGATGAAGAGGGACATTTCTTTATATGTTAGTCGATGCCCTACTTGCCAACTAGTCAAGAGCGACCAACAGAAGCTGGCTGGATTGTTACAACCGCTAGACGTTCCTGGTTGGAAGTGGGAACATATTTCTATGGACTTCATAGATGGTCTGCCCAGAACCAGAAAAGGGAATGACAGTATTTGGGTGATCGTAGATCGCTTCACAAAGACCGCCCATTTCATACCTGTCAGATCAAACAGAACTGCTCAGAGTCTGGCGCGGATATATTTCAAGGAAATAGTTAGACTGCATGGAGTGCCGCTCAGTATAGTCAGTGATAGAGACACAATATTCACTAGCAAATTCTGGAAGGCATTTCAAGTAGAACTGGGAACAAAACTGAACTTGAGCACCGCTTATCATCCTCAGACAGACGGTCAGACTGAGAGGGTGAATCGTATTTTAGAAGATCTATTACGGGATTGTGTTCTAGATTTTGGTGGATCATGGGAAGACCATCTACATTTGGCTGAATTCTCATATAACAACAGCTATCAGGCGAGCCTGACAATGTCACCATTCGAAGCATTATATGGTAGACCGTGCCGATCTCCTGCTTGTTGGGTCGAACCTGGAAATAGACTTGTGTTGGGGCCAGATATGTTCCGAGAAGCTGCCGACAAAGTCGACTTTATTAAGAAACGATTACTGGCCGCTCAAAGCCGACAAAAGAGCTATGCCGATAGAAGAAGAAGAGATATATCCTTTGCTGTTGGCGACTATGTATATTTGAAAGTATCGCCGATGAGAGGAGTTATCCGGTTCGGTAAAACTGGAAAGTTGGCGCCCAAATTCATTGGTCTGTTTCCTATTCTGGAACGGATCGGAACTCTCGCTTATAGGGTTAAACTGCCTGATTGGTTGCCTGGAGTTCATGATGTATTTCACGTATCTCAACTTCGAAAACACGTTCAAGATCCAGACTTGATCGTGGAAGAAGCCGCTCAATAAGATATTGAAATTACTCCAGAATTAGCTGTGAGAAGAGAGCCGCTAAAGATTATCGACAAAGAAACCAAAGAGCTGAGGAACAAGAAGGTTCGCTTAGTCAAAGTGAAATGGAGTGGAGATCCGCGAGATTGTACTTGGGAAACCGAGGAGAGCATTCAGAAAGCTTATCCTAGATGCCGAGTGGATATCTCTGTTTGACTCCGGTGCAAGGTACATTTACCATACTTTGCATTACCAATTAGTTCTCTACTCTATTGTAATTTTCTTTCCATGGATGCGCACTTTTAATTCTATAGTCTGAATGATTTTAAAAGAGAATAGGAATTAATTTGTGTGGTATTGAAAGGTTAAAAACAATTTGATTGCTGTTGTGATTGTAAATTTGATTAATTGAATTATTGAAACAATAGTTAATTTAATCAATAATGGAATAATGGTAGAATTTATTCATTTAGATCACACATTGAACTGATTAAAAATAGATAGAAATATATATACTTGTGCATTATATATATATTTGAACAGGTAAATGGATTAGCTATTGAGTAAAGATTTTATTTGCGTGCCCGACAAATAGGTAAACCTTAATGAGTTGGATGCGAAATATTATTATATCAACTCCTGTGAATGCCATTGGATGCGGAGTGCTGGTTATTCTGTGTGTAAAAATAAACATCGCCATAGGATAGTAACAATTAATTTTGAACTACACTGCATGGCATACTTCTGGAAGATAGGCATACTTCATCATATACCACATAAGCATTTGGAGCTTGTGTGACGAGGTGGAAGATTTACCATACGAGCGAGAGGCTTGTATGGCGATGACTATATTTTACAGGTTGAACTGATGACTGATATGGACTATTTAAATTGTAACTATTAAATTGCCAGATTAATAAAAACCCCACACGGGTCTGGAGTTAACAATAATCACGTCTCTCTAGTTATTAGATACGGCACATGGACTATTTATTTCCCACACGGGACAAGGTGACGAGGATTTATCCTCTGGAGCATTTAAAATACACACTCCCTCAGGCTTAGACAGGGTGGCAAGAATTTATTCTCTGGAGTTATTATCAATACACGCTCCCCTGTAAACACCAGAATATATCACTATAAATATATGTATGCTTATTAGGATTTATTGGGTACCTAATATGGCCCAATAAATTTCCAAACCTCTCCCCGTACAAAGGAGGTTATGGTGAATTTTTTCGAAAATTCCGGGTGTTAGCCAAATTTTTGAAGAATTTGAAAATTCTCAGAAACTGAAAAGTTGGAGAATGGAAGCCAGATCGAACGTAGAGTTGATTAATCAAACCACTTTCGACTTTGTTCCTTTTCAGGGACGAAAAGTTTTAAGTGAGGGAGGTTGTAACGACCCAGAAAATCTGAACCAATTTAAAAATTTTAAATTGGCTAAAATAATGGATTTTAAATATTTAAAATAAATATTTTAAATAGTAGCAATGAAAACTGAGTTTGAATCGACAATTGAAAACGAATATAATTAATTTTAATTATAAACAAGGCCTGAAATGGCGCTGTGGTTTCAAAAATTGAATTCAAACTTTGTCGGACTGTACCGGGTGCAAAACAAAACGGATTTGAGTGAAACCAAAAATATTTAAATCTGTTAGTGAACACCTTTCTAACGAATCTGAAAAATCGAATTTTCATAATGGAAAGCAAAAGTTATGGCCAAATGAATTTTCAGAAAGGTCGCTATGGAATTTATATAGCCCGTGAAATTAGCCATTTTGCAAACGACCTCGGAATTCGACGAAACCACTTTTGTTGGATCCGGGATGTGAAGTTATTGCTAGGTTTCAAATTTCATAATTTTTGAAGCTAGTATGTGAGCGTGGCAAAGGAAAACGTGTTTTGGTCAATTATAGTTAAATTGGATCGACTAGAAATGGGCCTTTTTGCAAACGGTCTCAGAATTCGACGAAACTAGTTTTGTTGGGACCGTATCGTCAAAACATAGCTAGATTTATTTTTCTGGAATTTTTCGAATTAATTTGTGGCCCTGGCAAATTGAAATGTACGTTCAAATTAAATATTGAATGTTATATATTTTAATTTGAATGGAAACTGACTGAAACAGTCGAATGGGCCTACGAAACATATTCCATTGTGTTCGGAATGGGGGTAAAATGCTAGGGACGACGGTCGTTGGGTTTGAATTGGCGTTCGTGTGTGAAAGGGGTATTTTAGAATTTTGAAAATATATAAAAAAAATTAAAAAAAATTGATTGGCCAGTATCTTCTTTCTCTCTCCCCGATTAGAGCTGCGCACGACGGAAATGATGTCGCCACCTTCTCTCTTCGATTTCTCCCACGTTTCACAATGAAATCGAGTGATTCTTGATTCATTTCAAAGCTCTTCGTCTCCTCTTCAAATCCATCTAAGGTCTGCTAGTTATCATCAAGTGTGGAGGGAGTTACGGGTCCTCAAAGTCAACGACTTTGGACCGCCGCCGCGACGTACAGGCGCCACCGAACGGAGTGAAACCACCAGCGCCGGGAAGGTGTTTCGAAGCTCTTCGACGCTGTGTGAGCTGATTCTCCTATCGCGCAACGGTTTGATCGAAAGATCATAACCTAGTTTTGAACCATCGTGAAAGGTGCGTCTTTTATTACATCTGAACTTTGAAAAATCATATCTTTTTCGATTCTTGACGAAATTCGATGAAACAGGAAACATCGTGACCGTGTGGACGTCTTCTACATTTTAGAAGAGACCGCATATTTTTCTGAGCCTTCTGCTATTTTTGGTGGAGTGGAACCCAATGTGCGATTTCTAATTTATAAACGATATGGAAAACGACGATGTATAAATTATATAGTCGATGTATGAGTTATATAAGCGTTGTACGCCTCTTGTATAAGCGTTGTATAAGTTGTACGTTCGATGTATAAGTTATATATGCATTGTAAAAATTATATATGTGTTGAAATAGAAGTGAATTGCTATATATATATATATATATATATATATATATATATATATATATATACGCCCCTCGTCCACAAACCATGGACGATATTTATTGGTTGTGATTGGTGTGAAAATTGATTGATAGCGAATGGTTGATTGAAATTGTTTGTGGTTGATATTGATTGATTGTGGTTGAAAAATACCCATTTGTGGTTGAGAAATATTTGGTTGAAACCACATAGGATTAGTTTGTGGAAATGAAATAAATATATACATGCCGCCTGCGTGCGAACTAGATGCATGATCCCCATTGTCAAAAACCGCGAGGTTTTAAGGTAGAGCGAGGAGCCGTACTAGGGACGGTCCCGGTTTTAACTACCCTGCCGTTATGCTGCTGAAATTTTGAATAATATTCATGTGTTTGAATTATTTTCATTTGCTGAAACTCTATTTAGTCTTTGAATAGAAAACCTTCATGTGTTGAATCGATATTCATTCGTTGAATTGAAATTCATGTGTTGAATGGTATTCGTGTTCTAAATATAAAAATCACATTTTTATCTATATATATAAACTATAGAAAACCTTCATGTGTTGAATCGATATTCATTCGTTGAATTGAAATTCATGTGTTGAATGGTATTCGTGTTTTAAATATAAAAATCACATTTTTATATATATATATATATAAACTATAGAAAACCTTCATGTGTTGAATCGATATTCATTCGTTGAATTGAAATTCATGTGTTGAATGGTATTTGTGTTTTAAATATAAAAATCACCTTTTTATCTATTTATATAAACTATAGAAAACCTTCATGTGTTGAATCGATATTCATTCGTTGAATTGAAATTCATGTGTTGAATGGTATTCATATTTTGAAAGAAATTGTTTTATAATAAAAATCCCATTTTTAACATCAATATGAAATGTATAAAATAATCTTGTTTTAAAAGAAATTGTTTTATAATAAAAATCCTATTTTTATTACCTATATAAACTATATAAAATAATAGTGTTTTGAAATGAATTGTTTTACAATAAAAATCACATTTTTATTATATACATGACTTGTTAAATATAGTGAAGTGTTGAAATAGAAGACAGTTAGATAAAAATATCATTTTTATCAAATGTATGAAAAGAATATAGCTTTGAAATCGAAGAATCGATATATATATAGAAATAGAGTTAAAATATATCGAATAACGACGCTGCAGTTCGTATTTTGAAACCGTGATTTCAAACGATTATACCGGGAGATCCAACTATCGGATTTTCCTGAAATCGCAACCGTTGGGTTCGCTTTAGAAAAATCTTTCCAACGGCACCAACTTTGTAAAAATCCAACGGTTGGATTGTTTGGAATGTTTAATTCAAATCTGAAGAAAAACAACGCCAGAATCGATTATATATATATATATATATAATCGAATAACGACGCTGCAGTTCGTATTTTGAAATCGAAACTTCAAACGATTATACCGGGAGATCCGACCGCCGGATTTTCCCGAAACTGGAACCGTTGGATTCATTTTGAAAAGATCTTTCTAATGATGTAAATTTTGTGAAGATCCAACGGTTAGATTTTCAGATAAGTGTAAATCAAATCTGAAGAAAAACAGCGCCACGGTCGCGTTATGGCCCGAAGCGCCGTTTTAAATAAATTGGCTATTTTAAAAATAAATAAAAATAGCGATAAATCGTTATAAAATATTATAAACGATATTGATGTGATTTAGAAATTAACTGAAGGTTGGCTAAGTCGAATGGTTTCCTGGGTGTTGATCTGATGTTGGTTTCGGCCTTCGGGGTTAATATTTGGGAAATCGTTCTCTTACTGATTGACGATTAGTGACTAATGAATTTAAATGATGCGTGTATATGTTAGTGTTGCACTTGTTTATTTTATACGCGAGTTGCTCAGAAAGACCGGGTTTATCCCATTCTGAATAACTGAATCGACGATAAGAAATCGAAGATGAAGACGGTGGTCGAAGACCAGAGATCTTCACCTCGTTTGGATGGTAACCGAGGTCCTGATTGGGAGGCATCCCGAAATATGGATAATCAGTGTTGATCGTCCAGACGTACGTGGTGATCGATGGGTTTGCGAGATATTTAGTGCCTCCGGTTTTGTTCAGACCCAGAACGGACTTGCAAATGGACAGTGTGTCTGACATTGGAATTTATTCTGTGTGATTGATAGCCATCAATTGCACGGTGTGAATTGCCTGTGTGGCATGCTAAGATGCGGTGATCAGGGCTTCTATTGAAAAGCAAAGTCTTGTGGTGATGATCAAAGCCCCGCCCGTGTGGCGTAGCTTTGTGTATAACGTGAAATCGCGAGCCTCACACCCCGGTATGAACCAGAAACGGGAGAAAGGACCTCAGGGAGGGCCTGCGTTTCCTCCTAGCTAGAAGTGGCATCAGTGGTTTTACGTGCCCTAACGAGTTTGACTTATGTGGTTGTTGCTGTTGCGAGACGCCTCGGTTTGATCGGACGATCCGGGTCCGATGGAGTCATTTGTTGGCTCGTTTACGCCCCAAAGGGCGGCGAAACGCAGTGTTCAGGCATTTTAATCCACATCGGTGGACCGACCCTGACGATCCAAGGGTCACTCGAGCTCTGATCCTGAGACTCGGGCTAGGCAGTCTCGAATTCGGTAAGGACTATCTTTTCCCTTGGTTCAAGACGGAAATCCAATTTCCAAATACGTGACTGTGCGGTTTTGATTGTGTGTGTGTGTATATATATATATATATATATATATATATATATGGCGACATGATATATGGTACCCATGCCGTCTATGATTGATAGTTATGATTTGAAATTGTTTTCAAAGCATATAAACACTAGTAGTAATATCAAATGCTTTTGTTTTATTCGTATCAATCATATTTTGGCCATTATAAGGTAAAACTCTATCCTCCGGTTTGCGTTGCATTGTGTGATTGGAACTGAGTCTTATAATGGCTTCATTTTTATAAAAAGCATTGCGTTGTTCAAAAGAATGATTTGTTTTAAAAGCACTGGCAATCCAATGGAGTAAACCCGTTCCACGAAAGTGGCGTGGTCTTGTGATTAGCCATATATTAAATGTGTTGAATAGATTTCTCATACCAGTCCCATGACTGACTCGTAGTTTGTTTCACTTTCAAACTCGGGTGCCCCTTTTTCTACACGGGCAGCCTTGTATTCAGGTTTAGCTGGTTCTTTCTGGATAGCTGGAGCTGAAGATGGATTCTATCATTTATCTCTTTTTATGATGTTCAGCTCCTATTGTACATTATGTTTGTTTTCCGCTGTAGACATTTATGTATAGTTGAACTGTATTTGTACTAAGTATGATCCTGTATACTGTGTAACTCTGATGATTACGTTTATCCAGTATATTATATTGTTCATTATCTGGTGTATTTATTTATTTCTGTTCTGCTATTATCTGTTTCTGTGTTATATTCCACGGATTACCCTTGCCGCCGTCAGTATGGGGTTTGGGGTCGTCTCACTTTGTCAGCCGTAGGGCTGGCAACGGGTACCCGAAAAATCCAATATCCGTCTGCATCCGTATCCGAAAAGCGGATAAATATCCGATATCCGAAAAAACAAATGCGGATACGGATACATAGATATCCGCATCCGAAAATTATCCGTTCGAATATTTTTAACATTATGCTCAAAATTATATATTTTAGTATAATAGATCGGATTTATTTATTGCTTTACTAAGTCGAAGGTTTATATCATATGCACTAAATGAATACTATTTACTCAAATCTATTTAATTTCATCGTATATGCTTATTTTTGACACTTTAGTGATCAAATAAATTGGAAAACAATTATGTTAAACTATAAATTTTCATTTATATTTCATGATTTATCGATCGTTGGCGGATAGGATAATTATCCGATATCCGTCCGTGTCCGCGGATACGGATATCCGATATCCGAAAATGATTTCGGATACTGATACGGAAATAGCACTATCCGTATCCGAAAGTATCCGTTGACAGCCCTTTTGTTATGTATGAAAAAATAGTATCTACATATTTAAAAAAGATACCAATCATTTTATCATTTCCGTTATTTGTGAATGTTCATATACCATTAGTTTCATGGCAAGTCTAAGTAACAACATTCTAATATTAGAAATAAGTACTAACAAAATCTAATGGAAATTTGTAGTTTAATCGACAAATATTTATCTATTGTAAATTGAAATAATGTACAGATCATGTTATTAATTTGAAATCAGAAATCTGGAATATTTGAATAAAGAGTTTGGAGTTTAAAAAGACAAACGTATCAAAATGAAGATGCGACAAATAGATCTGAAGATCTGATGTACGCCATAATCTGTAATCTGAGCAGCAAAGTTGGTGTCGAATTGACAGGATGAAACCACAAAAGAGTACATGGAATGTATATATCAAGGAAGAATGTATAGAAAATAACCGATTTGACTTTGTCCACAAAAAACTGATAGAGTAAGGCATATGGAATTTGGGGATGAAAGGAGATGAGAAAACGCAGGGCTACGTAGAAGTTGGTGAAAGAAAGAGGCAGAAAAAATATTGGTAACTGAAACATTGAAATGGGAGATCGTGACAAACGGAAACGATGCTATGAAGTGGTGTCCGAATTAACGAATCTTAGATAGGAAATTAAATAAAATGTTTTTTTTGGGAACTGTAAGTCTGTGTATGTATGATGGATAAAATTGATACGAGCTTCACATTTGGTTAATTATTTCCAAACTTGTATGACTTTGAAACATTATGCTAGAAACTGAAGTGCAAGTATAGTATTTTATAACTTAGAAAACTATTAGCTTCAATTTTCCTTGGAAAAAGTCTTCATTTTTTAAAAGTAAAAACATTCTTTCTAGCATACATAAATTCGAATTATGGCTGCTTGCATTATACTAAACCTTTAACCATACACTGCTTCTGTGTTCCTTATTCATTGCATCTGTTTGAGAAAATTTAGTTTAGTTGGAATATATGCTTTACTCCAATACAAATGTAATGTTTACTCCTGTCTGCAACTAATTTACTTATAGATGTTGACAAATTTTGTTTCATTTGAAAGACCTATTATTTACATAAGTCGTGTCTCACAAGGACGTGATGACATGTGTTTTTTTCCTGTATGATTATTATTTCAGGACTTTGACGACATTTCAACGTCAATACAACTCCAAACTGTCTAGGTTGGAGATAGCCAAATTTGAGGACTTCGGTTGCTTTTGTAGAATAACAGGTAAATTTCACGTAGTATTTGCGGGAAGTAACGAAGACAATAGAGCCGTTACAATAGAGCCGTTAGAGTGTGAACACGTTTTTATCATATTTAGTATGCTTTGTCATTATCTATTAGCCGTTAGGTTCATGCATACTTGGTATATTTAATACTAGCCGTTAGGCTCATACATATTTGGTATATTTTGTACTAGCCGTTGGGCTCATAGCACTATATATATGTGCTCTTTGTATCATGTTTTGTATCAATAAAAAATTGCAATTGTTCCTCTCTAATAACTCTCCTCCTCATCCCTTAATATGGTATCAGAGCCAAATTGCCGAAAGGCTTAATCATCAAGCAGAAAGTTGTTTTTGTTTTATGGCCAACAACAATGAAGTAACCTCCGCTGTTTCAGGAAGTATGGGGTACAGCGCTCCACCTAACCATCATGACCTGATTAAACCAAAAAGCCAAATTATCACCACATCTCTAGACGAAGACAATTACATTATATGGAAATATCAAGTAGAGATTGTTGGATCTAGATTAACCCTAGAGGCGGGGTGAATAGGGTTTATCACAGTTTTTAACTGAATTGAAATTCTAACGAGATGTTAAAATAATAAATAGATCACAGATTATAGCAGAAACAGAAATACAGAAAATAAATCATACACAGATATACCCAGCTTCGGCATAACCCTGCCTACTGCTGCATTTCTAAGGTTTCTACTAGGTGATAGAACAGATCCCGCATACAAGACCATGTACACTTGCAAACCCTGCTCCTATTCTAACCCTACGCTCAAATCCCTAGATTGATCGATATCCCCTCGATCAGATTTCCCGTATTACAAACCAGTAACACGTAACCTAGATTTACAGACTCTAGTGGACTGCCAATCAACACCCTGACTAGAACCCTAGAAATTTTGCAGACTTCTAGAAATTGTTCGATGGTTTTTACAAAGCAAAATAGAAAGTACAAGACCAAAAAAAAAGAAAACCCTAGGAAATTAAGAAAAGAGGGTCATCCCCTTTAATTAGACAATTCAAAAACCCTTTCAACTTGATCGGCCCATTCACAAATTGGTTGCCCACTTATTTTGACCCGATCACTTTGTCTCTGAGAATTAAAAATGGCGGCTGCGATTTCTAGGGTTTCACTAAATCTTCCCCAAATCGATTTCAACTTCGATGGCTTTCTGGAATTGATGGAATAGCTTCTCTGATGCTTGATTCTTTGTGGCTTTGCTCGTCTGATTTGGGATTGCTTTCTGGTTCGATCGAAATTGTGAGTTTTCTGAAATTTCTTGCTTTGAAAATGCTTGAATTGAGTTTTGTGTGTTTCGATCTATTCGCCAGTGATGAAATGGTGATGTTAAATAGGGATATAATCGAACCCTAATAACTCTGATTTCAAAAAAAACGGCATGCTCTGATTTTTCCCGATTTGTTGAATTTCCCTTTTTAGTTCCTTGTTTTTAAAATCCTTGCGTGTAATATAGGGTAAAATAAAAACACCCTAATTGCTCTGATTTCAGAAAGTGATTCGATCTGATTGCTTGCTTTCCTATTTTGGGTGTCGGTTTCAATTGATTTGTGTTTGTGAAAATTTTGTGTCACCCTTGAAAAATTCCCCTTGATGAATTGATTACTTGCTCGATATAAATCTCCTTGAAATCTGATTGAAACATTTCTGGAAATGAATTGGTCCTTGTGAGATTTCGGCCATGTCATGAATAATTTATCTGATCCCAAATATGATTTCTGGAATGCCTTAAAATAAACTTGCCAAAGATGAATACTCGAAATCTAGAAATAATTTTCTTGCACTTAAACAGTTACCAGATTTGTTGTGATGATTTTGAATTGCTGCTTTGATTGAATTTGGCCGAGGATACAGGAAATAAATTCTTTGTCCCTTTTAAAATTGTTCTTTTTTCAAAAATAATTATTAAAAAAAAACTGGAAACAATTTTCCATCTGAAAACTGATTTCTGGCCAAAACAAATCATTGCTTATGCTCATTAAAACAGTGATGCCAGGATTAAAAAAAATGGTTTAAAATCTTGCCAAAAATAATGTTGCAATATCTGGAATCTGTTTAAAAACTTGCCAAAACAGATTTTCTGATTTCTGGAAACTTGTTGCCTTGTATAAATTCAATCGGCCTTGAAAGAAAACGACCTTGAATTGATTTTGAAATGTTGCAGTGATCCCCCAAAATATTTGTTTACATTTGTTCTGTGAGATGCTGCAAAATCTTGCCACATTTGTATGAACCATTTCTTGGAAAGCTTTAAAGCCGTGAATCCTGGCTTATTTATTTCTGAGATGAAATATGCTGGTTCATGAAATTTTCTGAACCATGCCTTTATATATACTTGAGCAATACATTTGCTTTGTCTCCTCGACCATGTGACTTCACCATGCTTGTCAACATTCATGTATATGTGTCCCTGAATTTGTGCATGAATATTTACCTCGCATGAATGCTTGTCACTTGAGTTTTTCTGACATGCACACAGTTTCACCTAACCATGCACATGAATGATCACACTTGAAACATATGCATTGCCGATTTGAGCTGATGCATGCACTTGAGCATTAAACTGTGTATACACACCCTATGTATATGCTATTCCCACTTTAAATCTGCCTGGACCATTTTGAGCTGTATTTGTAGAACTGATATGAGCTCCTCTGCTTGTTATCCATTTCACCATGCTTCATTTATATATGCCATTGTACACCTTGTAGCTGCACCAGTATATTTTGTAAAGCTTGTGCCTTCTTGTTTGGGTTTGCTGAAAGTATTGAAATGATGCTTTGACCTTTTGCTCTAACTTTTGTTGTACTGTTATTTGTGTGACTTTTCTGCTTTGACTCACACTTGATCATACTGTGTATGCTTCTTTTTTCAACCTTTGTTTGGCCATGTTGAAATGGCTCGACCACTTTGTTTTCACACTTGAAACCTGAATTCTGTAAACTGCTGCCATGTTCTCTACACTCATTTGTGCCATCTGTGTTGACTTGTTTATTGTACCATTGATCAAACTGCTTTGCTTTATGTTTGTGCATGGCTCGACATTTGGACTGTTTGCTGGTTTGACTTTGCTTTTTGTTGAAACTGTTTTTGTGCACTTTGACTTTATTTTCATGTGCACTGAGTCGAGAAGGTCCACGTGGCTACTCCTCAGTTGCATGCTGATTGGCGAGGCAGTGCACGCGTGTATATTTATACACGTGTGTATATGCAGCCATCAGAAGAGATTTCCTGTCCCTGCATTGATATGTATATGTTGTCTGCCTTGTGGTATTTACAGTGTATCACTGTGAATATCACAAGTTGTCTAGACACAGTATTGATGGTTTTTATAAATCAGATCAAGTCATGAAAAATGATGAGAAACACACCAGAAATCTGAGGCAAATAAAATTTTAAAATTAAAATTTATATTTGCATATATTCAGTATTATTTCTATTGCAGTATACTGTGTGTTTCTGTTTCATGTGTGACAGGTAAGAAGATGAGACTGGACTGAAAGCTGTGAAGACAAAAGACAAGAAGACAGAAGGCAGAAAACAAGAACAGTGTGTGTGTAACAGTGAAATGTGTCAAAGTGTATGTATGTAAATATGAGTGCTGAGTTATTCTGTAATGAGGAGCTGATATGTATATGAAATTGAAATGTGTTCAAATAGTGGAGTTTTAAATAGTTGTACTGTTTGAATTTCTGTACAGTCGTATTTTATTTAAATATAAATATTATATTCCAGTCTGTGATTTACAATAACAGTACAATATCAAACACATTAAAATAATATTTATTTGGTTGTTATCATCAAACAAAAATCATATAATTGTGTATACAACACCGTTATATACAACAATCTCCCCCTTTTGATGATGACAAACAAATAAAAGATTTTGTATACAATAGATGTGTTTGACAGTGAATATTGAACTCCCCCTATTTATTAGCTCCCCCTACAACAGACAGCTCCCCCTATAACTGTGCATGAGTGAAATGTATGAATAATAATAAATTTTCAAAATTGAAAATATTTATAAAATATCCACTCATAAATCAAAATCTCTATCCATTCTCCCCCTTTTGTTATCATCAAAAGGATACAGAGTTTAAAATACAAAAAAAAATGACTAGAGATATAATTTCAGCTTAAGAGGAAGAACGATCATCATAAATCTCAATCAGTCAAAAAAAATCATAATATTCTGAGAACAGGTGGCATATTTCACATAGTAGAAAATGATGGATTTACCAATGAAAATGGGGAGAGTAAAAAAAATGTATTCCAATTATTTTCCAAAAAAAATGAGGTTCAAAAATAGAGATTGAATTTGGACTATAATTAATAATTCAATTTAAATGACAAAATCGAATAATCTCAAATTCCAATACCTATCAATCAACAAATCATAATATGTCATAAAATTTCAACACATTTCACAGATTAGAAAGTGGATTGATAGGCTGGTTATTATACACCAAAGAGAATTTCACATAAAAATTTATTTATTGCAAATTATTTTCTTTTCTTTTTCTTTTGATTTAAGAGCACCCTGACCACGCATAACCAGAGCTTGGATTTTTAAATGAGGTCAGTCGCAGCTTAAATTATAAGTTGTCTCATAACCATGCATGACCAGAGCTTGGATTTTTAAATGAGGTTAGAGACACACTTATGAATTAATTAAATGTTTATCGTTTTCAGCTTTAAATAGGAAAACTCCTCGGTATATACAACCAATATGAATGATAGAAATGTGGTAGGTACAGAAATGGACTGTGAAATAAATTTCTAAATTAATAATATTATGAAATATGACCAACTGTACCGGGATTATTGAAAATTTTCAAATATCACTAATTCTGAATAAATAATATAGTCCCATTTCTATCACAAATTCCCACTGTTTATTAATTTTTTTTTTTAAATATTAACTCTCCACATTAATATAAAATCATGATGGATGGCAGAATGATGATAGATAAAGAAAATGATCCTGAAATAATTGCCAGTTCAAAGATATTATAATAAATATTTAACCACCATGAAAATCCAAATAAAATCTCCTCTTATTATGAAATATATTACAGTCATAATTCATCACAATTTCAAAATCTGATAATAATTTTGATGAATTATAAATACAGTTCAATTGGATATTGATTTCAATTTCTAAATGAATAATCAACAAATAATTTTAAAGTTGAAAATTAATTACAAGAGGAAATGTGAAAAGCTGTACAGGACAAGAAAAAAAATCAGCACTTCTGATACCAATTGTTCTCTCTTCTCGAGGATTTAAAATTGACACTTGAGACGAACAAGGATATCAAAGAGTTTCAAACACAGAGCCCACGCAGACAAGATTTACAAATTTGGCAAGCAACAGACAAATCAAAACGAGCAGTTATTTGAAAACAGTATCAGAGCAGCACAAAAATAGTTTCAGAAACAAACTTGTCAGAGTGATGGTCATATAAGATGGTCCATGATCCAAGATTAAAAATACCATTTATTTTAAATCATTTGATGAATATGAAATACTCTAGATTCAATGAATCGATTACACCAAATTATTAATGTCAGATTCAAGATATGTGTGTGATTCAATAAATCAATAATTTCAAATGATTTTAAACAAATAAATATTTAAAACAATTAATCGTGAAATATCAATGATTTTCAAAGACCATTTTCAAAAAGAACTTTTCAAGAATTTCTCAAAAACTATTTCTTACAAGCCCAATAGAAATATCAGATCATTTACATCAAATCTGAGAGGTATTCATGATTAAAAAAAAATAATTTATTTGAAATCACTTGAATCAATGTTAAGTTTGAGATATAATGAATCAGTCACACAAGGTTGATCATTTCAAATTTAGGAGGTGTGTGATTATTCAGAATATCAATAGTTTCAGATGATTTCAAACAAACAAATTTTAACTATAATGATCATGACTAACTATGATTTTCAAGATGTATCACTGGTTCAAGTCAATCCAAAAAAAAAATACTGGAATTATCACAACTGATAAATAACAAAGTGCTGTAATGAGTATAATATTTTGAGCTTTTCTAAAATGAATTAGAATAAACTCAGAATAGCAAACGTGTGTGAAATTCCATCAATTTTCAGATCTTTAAAAATTTAGAATTCAAATTAATTAACAGTGTTCAAGATATGACATGAATACAACAACACCGTTGTGAATTCAGAATTAGGAAAATAAACTTCAAAACAATTGCAGATATTTACACAAATAAATTCAAGATCTGGAAATGATTACAAACACGAGAGTTTTCTACAAATAAAATGAATTTCCAGACAAATATGAGTTTTGCAATTGGAAGTTAATGGAGCACAGAATAAACAAAGATATGGCAGCGACAAATCAAATAAAGACAAATAGAAGAAAATAAAATAGAAAGGGGTAGAAGAAGCAGGAATAAACAATAAAAAATATTTACAAGGTTGAGATCAGAAATCATACCTGATTCACAGAAAACGTTGTGGATCTCTAACTTGTCAGACTTTGCTAAGGAACAGTAGATGATTCAATGATGTGAAGTAGTTTGAATCAGTTTCTCTTTTCAGCACAGTTGTTCCTTAGCCTCCTTTGGTAGCTAACTGTTTAGAGGATTGAGTGGTCTAACAAAGGCAGTAAAACCACTCACAGTTGTATTTGTTCGTTTTGGTACCCAAACCTGTTTATATAACAAACCATCAGAATAAACCTTTGTACCCTTAGGAACCCAAATCTGTTTGAATTTCACGAAGTTTGGTTTATTTCCTTTTGGGATCCAGGATTGTTTAGAAGGATTATTATAAAACAATTTCTCATTTTGATTTTGACTCAAAAAACCTTTGAAATTATAAGAGTCCAAATTTTCAAATTGATTCTTTTCAAGGTTGTTTGAAGAATTTTTCAAATCATTTGTAATTCGTCTTTCAAAAACATTATTTTTCTCAAACCCAAGTCCATGTTTATTTTGAACAGAAAATTGGTTTTTCAACAACATATTCAAAGATTTTTCACCGTTTGAAAAATTAGACAAGATTGTTTCAAGTTGTTGAATTTCAGTTTTAAGATCACCATTTTCTTTCAATAAATCTGAACAACGATTTTTAGTGATCTCACATCTTTTAAAATCAGATTTCAAAACCAAATTTTCATCTTTGAGTAACTTTATTTTGGTTTGGGACTCAGCAATCTCAGCCTCAAAATGTTTTTGACTTTCAGACTCAAATTTCTTGAAATTTTCAATCTCGTTTTCAAGTTCTTTCAAAATCGAATTCGATTTCAACAGATTTTCATTTTCTGCAATTTCAAGTTTGGAATGAATATTAGTTTTAAAATTTTCAAATTCCTTTTGCAGATGATTGTTCAAATTTGATAACTCAATCTTGTTTGCTTTTAAGACCAAAATTTCATCTTCAAACTTTTGAATATTTTTATTGAGATGAACAAGATTGGTTTTCGATTTCAAACAATTTTTACAATCTGAATCTGAAAGGTTTTTAAAATATTCAAGCCGTGATTCCAAATCATCAATTTTGCTGTTCAACTCAGAATTCCTAGATTTTAGAGTTTTGTTTTTAGATTTGAGTTTATCAACAGATTTAGTTAAATCAACACACATATAAACCAAATCTTCGTATGAGAAATTTTCAACTTCAGCAACCGTTGATTCTCCATCATCTGATCCTTCTGAATTCTCATTTGTAAATCCTGTTAAACAGAATTCTGAATCTGAATTGACAATCTGGGGTTTTGAGCTGGAGTTGTCAATTTGACCATACTTCGTATTGAGAGCTGTCCAAATTTCCTGCGCAGTTAAACAATGGGAAATCAGACTGTATTGATTATCATCAAGATGAGAATAAAGAATATATGTAGCACGAGAATTAAAAACTTTATCTACCATATCGTACCCATTGATAACAACATCCCAACATTTAATATTAACAGATTTTAAATAAAATTCCATTTTGGATTTCCAGTTTAAAAAATCTGTTCCAGTGAAAATAGTTGGAGATGAACTGGACTGACTCTCGCTAGACAGACAACTAGGGTTACCCATGACTCTAGAGTTAAAAAAATACCTGCTCTGATACCACTTGTTGGATCTAGATTAACCCTAGAGGGGGGGTGAATAGGGTTTATCACAGTTTTTAACTGAATTAAAATTCTAACGAGATATTAAAATAATAAATAGATCACAGATTATAGCAGAAACAGAAATACAGAAAATAAATCACACACGGATATACCCAGCTTCGGCATAACCCTGCCTACTGCTGCATTTCTAAGGTTTCTACTAGGTGTTAGAACAGATCCCGCATACAAGACCACGTACACTTGCAAACCCTGCTCCTATTCTAACCCTACGCTCAAATCCCTAGATTGATCGATATCCCCTCGATGAGATTTCCCGTATTACAAACCCGTAACACGTAACCTAGATTTACAGACTCTAGTGGACTGCCAATCAACACCCTGACTGGAACCCTAGAAATTTTGCAGACTTCTAGAAACTGTTCGATGGTTTTTACAAAGCAAAATAGAAAGTACAAGACCAAAAAAAAAAGAAAACCCTAGGAAATTAAGAAAAGAGGGTCATCCCCTTTAATTAGACAATTCAAAAACCCTTTCAACTTGACCGGCCCATTCACAAATTGGTTGCCCACTTATTTTGACCCGATCACTTTGTCTCTGAGAATTAAAAATGGCGGCTGCGATTTCTAGGGTTTCACTAAATCTTCCCCAAATCGATTTCAACTTCGATGGCTTTCTGGAATTGATGGAATAGCTTCTCTGATGCTTGATTCTTTGTGGCTTTGCTCGTCTGATTTGGGATTGCTTTCTGGTTCGATCGAAATTGTGAGTTTTCTGAAATTTCTTGCTTTGAAAATGCTTGAATTGAGTTTTGTGTGTTTCGATCTATTCGCCAGTGATGAAATGGTGATGTTAAATAGGGATATAATCGAACCCTAATAACTCTGATTTCAAAAAAAACGGCTTGCTCTGATTTTTCCCGATTTGTTGAATTTCCCTTTTTGGTTCCTTGTTTTTAAAATCCTTGCGTGTAATATAGGGTAAAATAAAAACACCCTAATTGCTCTGATTTCAGAAAGTGATTCGATCTGATTGCTTGCTTTCCTATTTTGGGTGTCGGTTTCAATTGATTTGTGTTTGTGAAAATTTTGTGTCACCCTTGATGAATTGATTACTTGCTCGATATAAATCTCCTTGAAATCTGATTGAAACATTTCTGGAAATGAATTGGTCCTTGTGAGATTTTGGCCATGTCATGAATAATTTATCTGATCCCAAATATGATTTCTGGAATGCCTTAAAATAAACTTGCCAAAGATGAATACTCGAAATCTGGAAATAATTTTCTTGCACTTAAACAGTTACCAGATTTGTTGTGATGATTTTGAATTGCTGCTTTGATTGAATTTGGCCGAGGATACAGGAAATAAATTCTTTGTCCCTTTTAAAATTGTTCTTTTTTCAAAAATAATTATTAAAAAAAAACTGGAAACAATTTTCCATCTGAAAACTGATTTCTGGCCAAAAAAAATCATTGCTTATGCTCATTAAAACAGTGATGACAGGATAAAAAAAAAATGGTTTAAAATCTTGCCAAAAATAATGTTGCAATATCTGGAATCTGTTTAAAAACTTGCCAAAACAGATTTTCTGATTTCTGGAAACTTGTTGCCTTGTATAAATTCAATCGGCCTTGAAAGAAAACGACCTTGAATTGATTTTGAAATGTTGCAGTGATTCCCCAAAATATTTGTTTACATTTGTTCTGTGAGATGCTGCAAAATCTTGCCACATTTGAACGAACCATTTCTTGAAAAGCTTTAAAGCCGTGAATCCTGGCTTATTTATTTCTAAGATGAAATATGCTGGTTCATGAAATTTTCTGAACCATGCCTTTATATATACTTGAGCAATACATTTGCTTTGTCTCCTCGACCATGTGACTTCACCATGCTTGTCACCATTCATGTATATGTGTCCCTGAATTTGTGCATGAATATTTACCTCGCATGAATGCTTGTCACTTGAGTTTTTCTGACATGCACACAGTTTCACCTAACCATGCACATGAATGATCACACTTGAAACATATGCATTGCCGATTTGAGCTGATGCATGCACTTGAGCATTAAACTGTGTATACACACCCTATGTATATGTTATTCCCACTTTAAATCTGCCTGGACCATTTTGAGCTGTATTTGTAGAACTGATATGAGCTCCTCTGCTTGTTATCCATTTCACCATGCTTCATTTATATATGCCATTGTACACCTTGTAGCTGCACCAGTATATTTTGTAAAGCTTGTGCCTTCTTGTTTGGGTTTGCTGAAAGTATTGAAATGATGCTTTGACCTTTTGCTCTAACTTTTGTTGTACTGTTATTTGTGTGACTTCTCTGCTTTGACTCACACTTGATCATACTGTGTATGCTTCTTTTTTCAACCTTTGTTTGGCCATATTGAAATGGCTCGACCACTTTGTTTTCACACTTGAAACCTGAATTTTGTAAACTGCTGCCATGTTCTCTACACTCATTTGTGCCATCTGTGTTGACTTGTTTATTGTACCATTGATCAAACTGCTTTGCTTTATGTTTGTGCATGGCTCGACATTTGGACTGTTTGCTGGTTTGACTTTGCTTTTTGTTGAAACTGTTTTTGTGCACTTTGACTTTATTTTCATGTGCACTGAGTCGAGAAGGTCCACGTGGCTACTCCTCAGTTGCATGCTGATTGGCGAGGCAGTGCACGCGTGTATATTTATACACGTGTGCATATGCAGCCATCAGAAGAGATTTCCTGTCCCTGCATTGATATGTATATGTTGTCTGCCTTGTGGTATTTACAGTGTATCACTGTGAATATCACAAGTTGTCTAGACACAGTATTGATGGTTTTTATAAATCAGATCAAGTCATGAAAAATGATGAGAAACACACCAGAAATCTGAGGCAAATAAAATTTTAAAATTAAAATTTATATTTGCATATATTCAGTATTATTTCTATTGCAGTATACTGTGTGTTTCTGTTTCATGTGTGACAGGTAAGAAGATGAGACTGGACTGAAAGCTGTGAAGACAAAAGACAAGAAGACAGAAGGCAGAAAACAAGAACAGTGTGTGTAACAGTGAAATGTGTCAAAGTGTATGTATGTAAATATGAGTGTTGAGTTATTCTGTAATGAGGAGCTGATATGTATATGAAATTGAAATGTGTTCAAATAGTGGAGTTTTAAATAGTTGTACTGTTTGAATTTCTGTAATGAGGAGCTGATATGTATATGAAATTGAAATGTGTTCAAATAGTGGAGTTTTAAATAGTTGTACTGTTTGAATTTCTGTACAGTCGTATTTTATTTAAATATAAATATTATATTCCAGTCTGTGATTTACAATAACAGTACAATATCAAACACATTAAAATAATATTTATTTGGTTGTTATCATCAAACAAAAATCATATAATTGTGTATACAACACCGTTATATACAACAGAGATCGCTTTAAGAGGGTATGATTTACTGCAGTACATTAATGGGACAATAACAGTCCCACTAGTGACGATAACCAATTCGGAAGGAGAAATTGTGCCTAACACAGACTACACAAAGTTTCAAAAACAAGACAGCCTCCTCTCCTCATGGCTCCTATCGTCAGTAAGTTCGAATTTATTATCACAAATAGTTGGATGTAGTACGTCTTATGAAATATGGAAAACGGTTGAACAAATTTTCAGTTCACAATCAGCAGCTAGAATCATGCAACATAGAAGGGAATTACAATATTCTAGAAAAAAGGAGGAAAGCATGAAAGAATACTTAGAAAAAATAAAAAATCTGTGTGACAAACTAAATGTTGTTGGCCATAAGATCAGCGACAATGAGCAAATCCTATTTATTATTGGTGGATTAGATGAAGAATACGAATCTCTAGTAACTGTGTTAGCCACACAACAAACCTTACCTGATTTACAGTTCGTTCGATCAGCACTCCTTGCTCATGAAGGCAGAATCGACCAAAGAAAAACAGCACAAAATAAGTTCTCTGCCAATTATACCACAGTCAGAAATAAGCAGATACAAGGAGATAACAACAACTATCGTGTGAAATGTCAAATATGCCAAAAGTTTGGTCACATGGCGAACAAATGTTACTTCAGGTATAATTCAGACACAGGTAGACAACAGGCAAGTCAAAATTACTCTTCACAAAGAAGAGCACAAGCAAATATGGCAACAACATGGAATTCAACTCGAAATAAAAATAACGCAAACCGAAGACATAATGCTGCAGATGATGACGAAGTAAAAAATGAAGACAATGGCTTCGAAGAATGGTACCCTGACTCAGGAGCGACTCACCACATAAATAGCAATCTTCAAAATTTAAACATTGGGAGCAGAAATTACTCAGGTATGAGAAATTTGCATATGGGTAATGGTAGTACTGTTAGTATCACACACATAGGCAAAGGGACTATCTTTGGGAAAAGACAACTTAAATTAAACAATCTTCTTAGGGTACCTACGATTAATAAAAATTTGTTAAGTGTATCAAAATTTGCCAACGACAATAATGTTTACTTTGAATTTCATCCTAAGTTTTGTTTAGTTAAAGATTCCCTAAATCATGAAATATTACTTCGAGGTAACCTATACGATGGTTTATACAAATTCAAGACTGCAAACTCAAGTGGAGAATTCTGGTACAATAATGTAGATGCTAGTAGTGACAATGATTGTATTAGGAATAGTTGCAATAACGTTGATTATGAAAATAATAGCAGTGAATGTAACGTGATTAATTCTTGGCATGTAAAATTAGGACATCCTAATCTGAAAACTGTTAAGACTGTTCTGCGTAATAATAACATTCATTATAAAAATGTACCTATCAAACACACATGCACACACTGCCAACTCGGCAAGAGCCACAAGCTCCTTTTTAGTGATTCTGAAACCAGCTATAATGAGCCACTGGAACTTATAGCCGCTGACTTATGGGGACCCGCGCCTCTAAATTCATATCAGGGACACATGTATTATCTTTCTTTTGTGGATGCTTATTCTAGATATACTTGGATATACATGCTGAAAACTAAATCAGAAGCTTGCAATATAGTTATGCAATTTATAACTCATGTCGAAAAACAAATGAATAGTACTGTTAAGGTTGTTCAGACAGATGGGGGAGCTGAGTTTAAACCTCTAACTAATTACTTTCTCAAAAGAGGGATCAAACATAGATTAACTTGCCCCCATACGTCCGAAAAGAACGGTTTAGTCGAAAGAAAACATCGACACATAGTAGAGACTGGTCTAACTTTGTTATCACAAAGCTCATTACCCATGAAATATTGGAATGAAGCTTTCTACACATCTGTATTCCTCATTAACAAGTTGCCAACCAAAGTCTTAAACAATAAAAGCCCTCATGAAATGATATACAGTGTTAGACCAGAATATGGTTTTCTGAAAGCCTATGGGTGTCTATGTTTTCCATGTTTGAGAGACTATAACAATCATAAACTAAGTATGAGATCAAGCCCATGCACATTCATCGGGTATGCACAAAACCAAAAAGGTTATAAGTGCATGGACAAAAATGGAAAAATATATGTTTCTAGACATGTGATATTTGATGAAAACAAGTTTCCTTATGCAGAAAAGCAAATAGGCAAAAAGGATAGAGAATAAAGCATAAACAATAACATACGGTTTGAGCCATTCATTACTGAACCACCTTCAATTGATAGAAATGAAGAGCAACAACGCACAAGCAATTTAAACACCCAGGAAGAAACTATGGATCGAACAAATGAGCAAACCAATGAGACACACAATGACTCAGAAGATACAAACATACATCAAAACATGCAGTATAGTGAAGATACAGAAAACAACAACCATGTTGACACTACCAGCAACAATGATACACAGTAGAAAACACCACCACAATCAACTGGACATCACATGATCACCAGGTCAAAGAGAGGCATCTTCAAACCCAAAGTATATAATATTTCTGCCAGTGAGATCGAACCATTGAATTTCACTCAGGCTAAAAGATCAAACAAATGGAAGGAGGCAATGGACACTGAATATAAAGCTCTCATAAAAAACAACACTTGGAGCTTAGTGACTCAACCAAAACACAAAAATGTGATTGGTTGTAGGTGGACATACAAAATAAAAAGAAAAGAAGATGGATCTATTGACAAATACAAGGCCAGACTGGTTGCAAAAGGTTACGCGCAACAATTTGGTTTTGATTTCAATAAAACTTTTTCCCCAGTCATAAAACTCACAACCATCAGAATTATACTGACCATTGCTCTAAACAAAGGATGGAATGTGAGACAACTGGACGTCAACAATGCTTTTTTGAATGGGGAATTGACTGAAGAAGTATACATGCAACAGCCTGAAGGATATGGTACTGGTGATAAAGTATGCAAACTACACAAAGCAATATATGGCTTAAAACAAGCTTCGAGAGCTTGGTATGAAAAGCTAAAGTCAACTTTGTCTAACATGGGTTTCTCACAAGTTAAATCGGACAATTCTCTATATATGAAGAAGGGCATACATGGAATTGTGTTCATTCTAGTATACGTTGACGACATGCTAATAACATGAGACAACAGCGAATAAATAAACAGAATCGTACACAAGCTGGATCAAAATTTCACCATTAAAGACTTGGGGGAACTAAAATTTATTCTTGGAATACAAGTGATTAGGAAAAATAATGGTGAATTAATATTATCCCAACAAAATTATATCACTGAAATACTGCAAAGGGCAAATATGCACAAGGCAAACCCATTACCTACGCCTATGATTAGTAACCTAAGACTATCTAAGCATAAAGGAGGAGCTATCGACAATGCCAAACAATATAGAAGCATAATAGGAGCGTTACAATACGCAACTATTACTCGACCAGACATATGCTACAGCGTCAATAAACTCAGTCAATACATGCAGAACCCTTTATCAGAACATTGGATGGCATTAAAGAGAGTGTTACGATACTTTGCCACTGAACATTGGGTATTAAAGAGAGTGTTACGATACTTTGCCATTTAGATTTATGAATGAATAATACATGCAGAACCCTTTATCACGTTTTATATTGGATTATTTATTTTCATTCAGAAATGGTCGATTCCCCATTTATTATTATGATCAACTTCATCTGTCTACGCTATGGTACTGTAACTTAATTTGTGTTAATTTCTGTGTCCTGAATTGTAGGTGCAAGGTTCCGGTGTCGTCCTTGCTGTCTGTGTACTACATCAGGCATAAAGTCCATATATAGATAACGCCTGGTAATGTATTATCTTTTACTGATCATAAATAAGTAATTAGATTTCATAAACTAATCTGCTTATTTATTTGATTTTTGTAATAACGTATTGTATCATGGTGGAACAAATCATCTGTTGCAGTACACTTATATTTGTTGATTTTAAATCATGCATTTGATGCAAATAACTCTCCTTTATGGTCAGTTACTGTAGCAGGCATGTAGTTTGCATAGATTTTTTGTCCCTTCTGTCGGGTCCAATTGAAATATACCGATAGTATATCATGCATCAACTGCAATAATTTTTGTTGCTTGGCAAACAGATCTGGTCAATATATGAACAAGATATGTATCCATGTGACTGTATGCGTCCATATATGTATTAAATCAGGCAGACACATATTTGTATATGTATATTTATGTACATCTAAACTTGGATACTTTATATGCGGCCACACACACATATACAAAAGCATTTGCATGTATGTATTTTCTCACCCACACTTGATTTGTTAACTGTTTTTTCACCTTTCTTTAGTACAGGTAAACACACACGTTAACTTTGTTTCAAAAAGCTAGATTCAATCCTTAGAAAATAATATATATCCTATTTTATTTAATGTTGGTTTAATTTAGATTTATGAATGAATAATAAATATTCAGTGGCAAAGTAATTTGTTTAGGACATGTTAACAGCAAATGGAAATCTTAAATACTGCTGTCATTCAACCGTAGATCAATCAACATATGGTTTGCAATTACGTTTGAAAACTGTAAAGTTGTTATCTGACTAAAACATAGTTCTGTCTATCAGATCTAATAAGAATTTAATGTGGCTTAGAACCACTAGACAATTGTTATTGATCATTATATTCTAATCTATTACCTACATAGGAAAGTAGAATCCACTTATCTAAAATTTTGACACGTGTTATTTAAAAGATTCCACATCTTCGTTTGATGTTTTCCACGTTTTCCAGGCATATAGTTCGCTTTTTCTCGATGTTCAGGGTCAGAACCATCAACCATTCACGATTTACTGTTAGTTATTTTGCTATACGATCCCATTTTTCCTTCATCTACCGGCTCTCCCTCTTCTTCTTTGTATTCTTCTCTCTTGATTTGAAACCCCAATTTTTTTAATCTGCTAATCACAGTTGCAAGTGTACTTTATTCACCGACTTTTCAGTTCTCTTCGGTTTCACGACTTTTCTCCGTTATTGCTATTCTGGATCTGTGCATTTGAGGTTAATCCCATTGTCAGGTATGAAAAATTATATTTTACATAGAAGCATTTTTTGAATGATGCTAGAACTGAAATAATTTTTAGAATTGTTGTTTTTGTAGTACCAACATATACGTTAATTAAGTTTCACATTTAGGTTATTGAATTCAGTCAGAGTAATAATTTTTTGATTGGGGTTTCAAGTACTGTACGAGAATGGGTCAGAAATTCTGAGAAGTTTAACCCAAATATAGTGAGAATCTGGAAAGATAGTTCTATTAAGTTATTGTAGCTTAAAAACCCAACAACACAAATCATACTGTTTTTTTCCAAAAGCCAAAATGACATGTTTGTTTTGTACTGAATCGTGTAATACATGAAGCAGTGATGACAATTAGTAAAATGGAATATAGATACTGGTAGAGTCCCTATTTAGCTTTGAACGGTGTTATAGTTGAATATTCCACGTATGAAAGATACCACCTTTTGATTCCATGTAGTCATTTCAAAGTAGATTCCGTGCTGTGGTTGTAAAACCTACGCTTTACTAGAGGTAGTTCATAATTGGATTATGGTGTAAATCATTGATGACTACCAAAATTTCCTAAAAATATATTTGGTTTCATGTATCCTCTCATTGGTTTCATATGTTTTATGCATAAACTTAAAACATTGTGAAGTCAAATTATACATTTATAATTGCTTATTTCGAAACTTTTATATAAGTTATTGTTTTTTAACTTTCAAAGCATCCAAATTACTTCTCTATCACTTGTGGTTATATAATTTCGTTCGTGTGTAGTTAAGCATTTATAGTAATTTCATAATAATTTATAAGTTATACTATATTCATTTGAACGGAACACTCAATCGTGTTTACAACCTAGCTGTTTAGCTTAACTTAAGTTTGAAAATGGTTCCATGTTTAACTTGGTAGATTATGATCATAAATATAATTGAAGAATATACGTGGTAAAACCATGTCTCACATATGAATAATTTAAGCTGTATCTATCGTGATTCAAACATCATAATAGTCATCATATTAGAATGAAAGAACAATGCTTTAGGTGGTTTTATTCAGAACTGGCACTAGGAACAAGTACAAATGTTTTACTGGTCTTATTCAAAAATTATGTTTACGAAGAAACACAAATTATTTTACTGGTATTTTTGCATGCTTGACAATTAGAATGACTATATTCTGATACCCTTGGACTAGCATGTACTTTGGCCATGCATGACATTTACGCTTTGTCATGTAGAATTGGTAGTTCGTATTTATTATTTATTGCCATTCATGCTATAAAATAAAAGTATTGGAAGTTCATATTTATTATGTATTGTCATTTATTCTATAATATAATATTTTTGGGCGCATGTCCAATTGTAATATATAAGTTAAAGAACTTATAAATATTCTCATTGCTACTATTACCCATTATAGTTAGTCAATGTTCACAAATAAGTTTCCCATAGTGATCGACCTGTCTATTTCATATTATGTGTAACTCGGCAAGTTTAATGATTTACAGTCAGTTAATCCATTCCATGAAATATATGGAAAAAAGATTCCAAGTTTTAGTTTTAATCATTTTATACCTTTGTATCAACTAAACAATTTATGTTAAAAACTTCTACTGTCATGACACAAAAGTTGCTAAATGGTTCTCGCCCTAAGTTATATGGATTCAATCAGGATATGGGCATCTTAGCCTAAAATTGTGTCATGACACAAATAGCTTCGTTGCATTTCTCTTTTCTTAATATGCTTTGAAAACAACACGACAAAGCTGAAAGAAGGTTAACTATAAAGGGAGACTATAAATATGGTCTATATGAATGAGAACATTTACTTGAAGCCATAACATAGAAAAAAAAAGGTATAGGTCTTTGTAACTGATCACCATTTGGATCTGATAGTTACACAGGCTTACTATTAACTAGATGGCAATAACAGTTTCTTATGCCTTTTTGTGCACACTTTGTAGTGATAGTATTGGAGAGTTGGACGTTTAATTGCAAACTGATCTAAAAATAATTTGGCTTCTTGCTGTAAAAATTGTGTATTTGCTGTAAACTAATACTCTATAAACCGAAATCAACATTTTATGGTGGTCACAAGCCTGGGTCTAGGCATATGTGGATATTGGTTTGTATACTGACAAGATGTTGGTGAATGGATCATGAAATGTTTTTTTAAGGATAATGACGTTGAAAATGGTTGCAGTGGAGTCAATGAGAATGGTTCAGTATGGAAGTGAGTGTAAGAAGATTAGTCTACCTTTTATTAGTCCTCTTATCACAATAGTACACTATAACACCAATGTGTGCATAATTTTATCAATTGTAGTAGTATAAATTTCAGATATACTTAATATATTTAGCATTGTATGTTTAATTTGCATGTTAATGACTGATTAGTGTAATATGTCACACACACACACACGTTTCATTAAATGCATACAATAAGATAAAGGTTAATTTTCATCAGTGGCGGATCTAGCTTTCATGGTGAGGTAGGGCAAAAAAAATTTAAACTAGTCCCACATCTCCAAATATCTAACAACCCTCTTATATATATACCAAGATGTGTTTGCTTGTGTTAAATCAGTTAGAATAAGCGGTGTTTAAATCATTCTGTGCGTGGCCAGGTGTTCAAATAGGGTGGGAGCAGTCCTTCTAGGAAGGGCAATCAGTAAATTTGTTCTTAATTTTGCCAGATCTGCAAAAGCCTTTCCAGGGAGGGCAATCAGCAAATTTGGGCTTAATTTTGCCAGATCTGCAAACTTTCAGCCCGACGGCCCTTGCTGGGCTGATAGTAGATCCGCCCCTTATTTTCATGGATGACATTAATTTGTATAGTGACAGTTACAAAAATAACGCCATGTCCGTTTAATCTACTGTCTATATGGACAAAAGATAAAGACCGTAGCTTTATTTTTAATGCAAGAGAATGGTAAAACCAATGTCAATGGACAATTAATGTATATGAACCAATCTAATATATGCTAAGAAGTTGTCAATGAAAAATAAGGTATAACGCTTCCGTATTCAATCTTTTGATTTAAAATTAAATATTTATCGACTTTTCAACTTTTAATTTATTTCTGGCTGAAGATTTTAGTGTTTCTCACCTCTTTCTTCTTCTATCAGTTCATACATATTTTCTCATGTTTGCATGTATTTATTTCATTATTCGTATTTTCTTACGTTCTTATTTTTGTGCCCAGTTCCACTATATGTTTCTTATCCTCTACAGGTTGAATATTTCTTACTCGCCATTTTTTTGATGCTACAGAAGCAGCTCAATTGCCTATCATTTTCTGGATGATATTGCTGTCTAAGAGTAATATAATTTTTTATGAGGACATCGATGTGAGATGACATGTTCATACTATCCTGATCTAGCAAATTTAGGTGAACTTGAAGTTATGAAATGTCCATCAATGAACACAAATTTTAATCCTTAATTGCAGTTGTAGAAATTGTTGAGCTTAAATGCTCTAGGAGGTTTCTGAAGAATAAAACAAAGGGAGGAGTGCGATTTGCATGTACTTAGATATGAAGAGCTCCGGTGCGCATCCTACATATACAAGGAGCTACAAGGTTCTGCTTATATTGGAGTATGCTTTGGAGGTTGTTTTGTGGATCTTTAAACCTAATTCTGGATCAACTTTTTAACATAATTTTGGTTTGTGTATTTCTAATTGTGCGAGAAAAATTGCATGAGAATTGATGTGCTGCTGTATTTTTATTTAACTTCCGCACGATAATAAATGGCTACTGTTTTCTCAATAAATTTCATCGGTCTGGGAATACCAACAAAGGTTCAAATAAGGGTATCTCCCAGCGGTTTTAGTGGGCGATATTGTGACCGTGAATAGTAGGAGTATTATTTTTATTCTGCATTCCTGATTTATTTAAACATACTTGCAAGTTTTTAAATTCATTTGCAAGTTTTGAAATTCATTTCATATACGTGTTAAACTTTCACAATCATTGGTGCTCGGTACTGTATAATCAACATGTGGTGATGAAGAATGGAGCGTTTATTATTTTTAAAAGAAAATGGTTCAGTTGCTTTTCATAATCAAAGGAATGCAAATCACTCATCTGTATGGTCAGTTCTTTAAACTCAAACCAGACACTCTTACTTGATATGCCGATCAATAATTCCAATATAAGAAAATATTTAGCGTACTCTTAATAAACTCATTTCATAACTTTTAGGAAGAGAACATCAACCTTTTGTACTCTTTTACGCTATTTATTTGATAATAGTTCTTAAACTAGCATTTACATAATATTTCAATAGGTGGTTCCCTATCCACAAAAAAGTAGTTTCAAAATTAGGTAAACATTTGGTTGAACCACGATTAATTGCCATAAATGATTTAAATTACATCACTGTTTTTCATTTCAATAAACTTATTTTCTTTTACAAAAATTCTATTCTGAAAATTAGTTGCATTTTTTATAATCAAAACAATTCTTTTAATTTTTTCTTGAATTAATGCAAATACTAGCGGAGAACTCTACAAATAATTACAGTTCGTAAACTTCGAATATTTACAAATTTTGATGTAAATACTTGTAGAGTTCTAACAGATATTTGTTGATTTTTTCACTATCGAGGAAATAAATAATATGTGACATTTTTTTAAATTTTTTTTTTATAGTGCTCGCACTTTACTTTAAAATTGCGGAGGATGATTTTAGGGAAGTTCGTTTAAACAAATGCAACCACATTGGCATTAAGAATATTAATTATCATGAGAAATCTTTACATGTAAGAAAACCAATTAGTTATAAGTTATCTACAATTGGATAATAATGAACTTTTTCGCACATTGTTAGAATAATCAATAAAACATAATAGGTATATATAGATGGGTAATTTTATTTTTATTTAAAATATGTGAAACAGTTCGTAAAGCAGTGAAATTAAGAGGTAGAAAGAACGATTACCTGTATTGTTTAACATTATGAGTCGCATGCAGGAGTAATCATCGTGGTAGGTTTTTTCTACAGCAATTTTTGTCCAAATAAATTATCATCTATAGTTAACGTTGTAAATAAGATTGAAACCATTTGGTAAACGTGTTAACTATATCTTGAAGTTCAATATCTTAATTTTCTTTACTTTTGATCATCGTTTTCAATATTGCATATGTTTTGGATACTTCATTATTTTTGCCCATTTGTAATCAGTATCGTACGAATTTTATTGATGCTAAATTATGTAAAAAAAATATTCTGCTTTCAAAAAAGATATTCTTCTAACAAAATATTCATGCAAGGCAGTATCTTTGAAAAGGTTAATGATTAACTGGCTTCTAAATAATGAAAAATTATCGGTTTTATATTAAAATATGCTTTCGTAGGTGCCATTCAATTACTTTTACTGAATTTGCATTCTTATACATTTACTCATGGTCAAGTGATATGAACTAGAAGTAGAAGTGACAAGTACCTTCGAACTATTACATCATATAATCTCATGTCTTACCAGACAGTGATGCTTCAATCAACTCTGTTTTGATATTCTCATCATGAATTATAATATAAACATAAGATGTAAACGGTCCATTTTTCAACCTACAAGTTTAAAGTTGGATTGAATAGTTACAACAAAAAAGATTACTTTTGGAATTGTATGGCATATTCTTTTAAAACACAAAATACGGTCGGTAAGGCATATATTCAACCGTGCTAACGAAAATTATAAAACAAGCGGATAAAAAAATGTATAAATTCAACTATCTTTGCAACTCAATTGCCCATGTGCGTAGCACAGGCTACGCACTAGTAACATATTATACAATTTCCCAAACTTTTCCCCATCGTTCCCACGTTATTCGTTCGCATAATTCGACGAAGAATGGTTAGGCTCGAAGGTAGCCTAACCTCATAAAAAGAAAAAGGAAAAAAGGAGAGGGAAGAGAGCCAAAATGGCATAAACATATGAACATAACAAGCATATGAACATATGTGACATATGAACATGAATAGCATATAAACATGGATAAACATATGATAGGTTTAGGTAAAAGATGATAAACTTGAAAACTTGGTGACATCTATTACAGACATAAGCATATGATTCAGTTCATAACCCTAACACAATTACTTTAATTTCATTATCTTGTGAAAGCTACATGAACTCACCTTGCTAGGATTAAGAAAAGAAAATTGAATCTTTTGTTGTTGCAACTCTAATCTTGAATAATCTCTATTTGATTTGAAGAAGAAAAGCTCTCTATTTTTATTTTTAGATTTGAGGCGGCGGCTAGGTTAGATGAGAAATTAGCAGCATGGAGGGTAGGGTTGAAGAGAGAAATGAGATTAGGGTTAGGTTTAGGTGTCTATTTATGGGAGCATTAGGTGTATTAGGGCCTTTAGATTAACCTAGAAACCATCAGGACCACTCAAATGCCACATCTGCCCTAGGTCGAATCGGTCCACGGGTTGACAGCCAAACACCCTGAATCGACCCCTAGTCGACCCAACGGGGCTCGGGTCGACCCCAAAAATGGTGCGGTTCGGCTATTCCCTCTCCCGATTCGTTGTTTTGAACTTTTTTGAATATCTATTTTTTTAATTTTTATAAATATCTATATATATATTTTTCTCATATGCATACAAACTTCAAGGCTTAATAACTTCTTCATAAGGTATCCGTTTTATGCAAACCAAATGTCTATCTTGATCCAAAATTTTAAGACGAACATAATAGCGCAACCCATTTCACTTAGTTCTTCTTCTAAAAATTAAGTATACTTTAATTTGTAAATTTTAATGTTATAAAATTACGGGGAGTTACATTCTCCCCTCCTTAAAGGATTTCGTACCCGAAATCTCCAAATTAAGAAGAATATATCCTACCAACCAATCATCCATCTACTCAACCATCATCCACAATCATCCACTGTCCTTAAAGAAATTTCTAATGCTATATGAACGTATGCAAAAGTGTGTGTATATGTTCCTTATCTAATTCAAAGATCAGGCGGTCCACTGATTCAGTTGACCTCCTTAATGTGAATTATGTCAGTGCCATGAGTCCAACATCTATGCAATAGAACCCTATTGACACATATTATTTCTACATGTGTGCACAGTCACACATCCGAATGCAACGCCCACATGATAACATACTAAATTTTAATAAGCAAACAAATATATGCAATATGAAGTGACTGAGCCGATCTAACAGCCTAAAGTGTGTGTAAATGCATCCACGAGCAACCACTAGCAACCACTTGCGTCCACAAAACATAACATGTCTCAAACACATGTTTACAACCATAGGACTTCTACCTAAAGACCGAAGATATACTCGAGAGGATACCCTAAACGATAGAACAAGTACCAACTAAGAGGTAGAAAAAGGAGAAGTTAAGAACATACCCTCAAAAAGAAAAGGGTACAGTGACCGCATCTTATCTTCCGTCTCCCAAGTCGCGTCTCCTTGATCATCTCCCCATTGAACTTTAACCAACTTGACCTTCCGGTTCCGTAACTTCTTGACCTCCGATCCAAGGATGCATGTAGGAGCTCGTCTAATCGTAGCATCTCGTTCTACTTCCACTTCTCTAAGCATGCTCGGTTCTACTACTTCCGCTGTATCATGCAAACACTTCCTCAAATGTGACACGTGAAACACGTCATGCACACCACTAAGCTTCTCAGGCAACTGCACTCTGTAGGCCATCTGTCCAATTCGCTCTATATTGGGGAATGGCCCTACGAATCTTGGTGCCAATTTCCCTACAGCTCCAAAGCGAACTACATTCCTTAATGGTGATACTTTGATAAAGACCATGTCTCTAACATCGAACTCGAGATCGGTCCTTTTCTTATCAGCGTATGACTTTTGTCTGTCCTGTGCCGTCTTCATGCGTCTTCGAATCAAGTCTATCTTCTCCGAAGTTTCTCTAACCATATCTGGCCCAAGCAAAATCTTATCCGTGGATTCCCACCAACAAGTTGGTGATCGGCACTGTCGTCCATATAAAGCCTCAAAAGGTATTCTAGAATCTGATTCACTCTTTCGTGTTGGCCGTCCGTATGAGGGTGATAAGCGGTGCTTAAACAAAATTGCGTTCCTACCGCCTCTTGCAAGCTCTTCCAAAACTCACTAGTGAAAATAGAATCTCGATCGCTCACAATACTAGAAGGTATGCCGTGTAGGCGAACTATCTCTCGGAGATAAGCGAATGCTAATCGTGTCGCTATCCTTTTACTCTTGATGGGAATGAAATGGGCGCTCTTGGTAAGTCTATCTACTACTACCCAAATCCCCGTATTACCCTCCGTCGAAAAAATCCTTGGAAACACTTTCCCATTTCCACCGTGGAACTTCTAAAGGGTGAAGCAAACCACCAGGCTTCTTTTGCTCAACCTTAACTTGTTGGAACACTAAGCATCTAGAAAAGAAAACTTCTTACTCTTGTTGTGTTATTTGGGATCTTCCTATCTTGAATTGCCACTACTTCGCGGGATCCACCGATATCCCTTGCTTAGAGACCTCGTGCCCTAAGAACCTCACTTCCTTCCTCCAAAACTGATATTTGAAGAATTTAGCTTTGAGTAAATGTACTCGAAGAGTCTCTAAAAACTTCCTTAAGACGTAGGGCATGCTCTCCCTCGCTTCTAGAGAATATCAAGATGTCATTCACAAAGATTACCACAAACTCGTTTAGAAACCCCCTAAAACACCCTACTCATCAAGTCTACAAAATAGGCGGGTGCATTCGTCAAACCCAAAAGGCATGACGAGCCACTCAAAGAAACCATCGGTAGTCCTAAAAGCAGTCTTATCTATACTATCCTCAGCTACCCTCAACTGATGAAATCCTGTAGCTAAGTCCAACTGTGAGAAAACCGAAGCACCAACCAACTGATCGAACAAGTCATCTATCCTCGGCAATGGGTGTCTATTCTTCTTCGTGAGTTTATTTAGCTCTCTATAGTCCACACACAATCTAAGTGAACCATCAGCCTTCGTAGCAAAAACAACTGGAGCACCCCACTCCGAGATACTTCTTCTTATAAACCCCTTCTCAAGCAACTCTTTCACTAGCTTACTAAGCTCCCTCCTCTCCCTAGGAGCCATGTGTCGCATATGCAATGCAACTAGCTTTGCATTATCCACTAAGTATATACAGAAATCTATCTCACGCTTTGGAGGTAATCCCCTAACCTCCTTAAAGACGTCATCATACTCACAGACTACTCGAACAGATTTTCAAATCATCGATGGATGCATCAAGTGATTCTAGGTAGCTAAGCATCATCGAACCCCTAGGGTTACATGAAATATCAAGGGTCTTTCCACAACGAGTCAATAGTCAACCTACCCTCCTTTCACAATCGAGAATGGAACCATAATTGGTTAGCCAATCCATTCCTAGAATCAACCCATAGCCCATGAAATCAAGCACATAAGCGTTGCATTCAAACTCATCGCCATACACAAAAATTCTCAAACCCCGACAAATCATAGAAAGATGATCCATACCCCCAATAGGATTTGAGACACTAACGGGATCCACTACTATACTAGTATCTAGGTGCAGAGACTTAACAACAAAAGTAGATATGAACGAACGTGAAGCGCCAGAATCAAACAAAGTACGAACATAACGATCATCAAGGAAAATCAACTTTCAAAGGAACTTTTCTACCTCTAACAGGTATGTCGGCCGTGAGAGCATGCATTTGCCCTCCGGAAAATCCTATACTATGTCCTTGCCCTTGCCCTTTGGACAACCCCTGATAAGATGTCCCGTCTCTTCGCAATGATAACGACCAGTCTTCTTCTTCTTCCTACGGTCTTTGTCCATATATGACCCACCATATCTCTGTGTAATGACACTTCCTGTTTCCTCGGGGTCTATAGTTCTTTCCACCCTTCTTAGGTTCCACTTCCTTATTCTGTGGTTCTTCAACCTTGACCTCCTTCTTTTCTCATTTATCTTCTTGCGCATCAAGGCTATATCCATGAGTTCTCATCCTTGGACTGTTCTCTTTAGCCCAAACTCCCTCATTCTCATTCTCATGAAACATGTTAATAAGTCTCTCTCTAAGGCTTTCTCCATCGTGCGGAAAACCCTACAAAGCTGGAAAGAAAATTAGTCGCAGGTAAACCTACTATGGCTATAGATGGAAGTTAGGCACTCCTTTGCCCTTCGACAGGCGCCGTAGTCTCACCATGCCTACAGAACCTTGCCGCGATGAGGTTACCTCCAAGAAAACCAGGAGCCCTGGAGACTCAAAAAGAAGGAAACAAGGATTCAAATAGAAGAATCAAGAGATAGTGCATATGGCTTTGGGGAATATGTCTTTCAAAACGAACTTTTAAAAAAAATACTTCTTTTAAAACTTTTTTGAAAACAACTTTTAAAAATTCTTTACCTGATCCAGTAACCTTCAGTTTTGATACGACGTGTAACCCCCCACGTCCGTTAATGTCACTCACAAAGGGAATGCATTAACTTTCATGGAGCGTTTAAGTGAATAGAACAAAATATTACAAGACAGATACATAAAAGAGTACTTGAAAATTTTATAACTTTATTTTGCAGCGGAAACAAAAACAAGTTTGGTTACTTCTTCAAAACCCATCTTACTAAAAATAAAACCAAGTACATAATATAAGTCTTGTACAAAAGCCATCAGAGTACATAATTTTTAAGACCATAATCCCTAATCCAAAATACCATATGCAAGAGAGACAAAGCTATGCATTACTTCCAGCACTTCAACAAGGAAAGTCCGAATCAAACTTTAGTACTCCCTCCCTAAGAACCTTGGGGGGGGAGGAAAGAAATGGGGCGAAACAAAGAGGGTCAGACATAAAGTCTGGCAAGTCCAGTAACTTTAACAATATAATAAGTAAAGAAATAGGATAAGGAATAAACTGAACATAAGGAATGACTGTAACATAACAGAGGTGACAAGGTAAATAAGGTAAGAAAGATTCGACAATGGTTGCACTCCTAACTACTACAAGATATGCTCTGCACCGCACTAACATACTAGTCACATACTAAAAGATGATCCCTCTTAAATGAACATAATGATGATAGCCGCGTGTACTTCTAGTTACTATCATAGGTGCCAACTTGCTCCTATCCCCACTAGTTGTATCCACTATCCTGCCCATTTGATTATCTATTTCTAGCTGCTATCATAGGTAACCAACATATACCTATCACCACTAGATGTACCCTCTTACTAAACATAGTAATAATAATAGTAATAATGGTAGTTTCGTGTACTCCTAGCTGCCGTCATAGGTGCCGCCTGCTCCTATCTCCACTAGTTGTACCTACTACCCTCCCCATTCGATCGGCACCCTAACTCGTAGATACCCGTGCTGGTCCCACGGTAGGGTGTATCACTCTCTAAAGTGGCAATCCGATACTACTAAAAGGCACGGCTTATACCTACACGATGCAATGGCGTCTTACCTACCAGCCCGGACCCATGCACGCACATGACCCCGTTGGACTTGCACTGCCACCGCTAACACTTTATTGACCTCTTACAATCAACCCCAGTAAGCGTGTCCCGTCCTCGACTTAGCTCGAGCTACTATAGATACTAAATGGGTTACTGGTTGAAAAGGGTCCCCACGCTTGACACAAGCTTCCCTCCTAAGCTTGGTCCCCACTAGGAATTCCCACTTAACCCCTTAATATTCCCATGTCAAACTACATATCCATTCTAGGTTAAGTGTTCTAATTATGTTTGCACGTGTCACCCATGTTGCCCACTTAACCCTCCATCATACCCATGTCTTCCTACATGTTTTATCTTGGTTAAGTGTTTATTATTTATCTGCCCAGTTGACTTAACCCCATTCACTTATTAAATCAATATGTATTATTGATTAAGCTTGCTTTAACCTTATCCACATTGTTCATATAATATTGGTTAAGTCGTCATCTCACATAGGTTAACTTAACCCCACCTACATTTTACTTAATTTATAATCAAGTATATCTTAATTCACATATACATTGGCTAAGAGAGTAACTCCCTAAGTATCAACCCCGAAGACCGAAATCAACATCAGATTGACACTCATAGAATTACCCAGCTCAACCAATTCTATGTTATGTTATTCATATAATTATAGTCTTGCAAGACCTCCCACATTAGATTATCATTCTGCGGTTGCTGGATATGCCGGGTGGTTCCAGGAAGGTTTATACCGCAATCCCAATCTAACCTCGTGTCTTTGCATTATTACGCACCTAGATTCTGCCTTTGACCTCTCACATTAGATACCGTTTGCGGTTGCTGGACATGCCGGGCGGTTCCGGGCAGGCTTACACCGCAAACCTATCTAACCTCGTGTCGTAGGCGTTCAATATTATTAAAATCGTGGATTATAGTTATCCCCACTTTACCCATAAATTCCAACCCAAATTTATGTGACAAATTATAATCACTTTATGCCTATAATCTCAATTTTATAGGTTATGCCAATTATTACACCCAAACTCACTAATGCCAAATTTCACTTTTACATGTTATACACAATTTTGCCCAACTATGGCCATCATCAATTTATGCCCAATTACTAATTATCACAATTTAGGCCAAATCACATATTATACAATTTCCCAAACTTTTCCCCATCGTTCCCACGTTATTCGTTCGCATAATTCGACGAATAATGGTTAGGCTCGAAGGTAGCCTAACCTCATAAAAAGAAAAAGGAAAAAGGAGAGGGAAGAGAGTCAAAATGGCATAAACATATGAACATAACAAGCATATGAACATAGGTGACATATGAACATGAATAGCATATGAAAATGGATAAGCATATGATAGGTTTAGGTAAAAGATGATAAACTTGCAAACTTGGTGACATCTATTATAGGCATAAGCATATGATTCAGTTCATAACCCTAACACAATTACTTTAATTTCGTTATCTTGTGAAAGCTACATGAACTCACCTTGCTAGGATTAAGAAAAGAAAATTGAATCGTTTGTTGTTGCAACTCTAATCTTGAATAATCCCTATTTGATTTGAAGAAGAAAAGCTCTCTATTTTTATTTTTAGATTTGAGGCGGCGGCTAGGTTAGATGAGAAATTAGCAGCATGGAGGCTAGGGTTGAGAGCGAAATGAGATTAGGGTTAGGTGTCTATTTATAGGAGCATTAGGTGTATTAGGACCTTTAGATTAACCTAGAAACCATCAGGACCACTCAGATGCCACATCAGCCCTAGGGTGAATCGGGCCACGGGTTGACAGCCAAACACCCTGAATCGACCCCTAGTCGACCCAGCGGAGCTCGGGTCGACCCCAAAAATGGTGCGGTTCGGCTATTCCCCCTCCCGATTCGTTGTTTTGAACTTTTTTGAATATTTATTTATTTAATTTTTATATATATCTATATATATGTTTTTCTCATATGCATACAAACTTCAAGGCTTAGTAACTTCTTCATGAGGTATCCGTTTTATGCAAACCAAATGTCTATCTTGACCCAAAATTTTGAGACGAACATAATAGCGCAACCCATTTCACTTAATTCTTCTTCTAAAAATTAAGTATACTTTAATTTATGAATTTAATGTTATAAAATTACGGGATGTTACACCAACCAACTGAACTGATAGCATATAAATAAAGGGACAACCAAAGGTATTTGATTTTTCCAGATCAAGTAATGATATACCCTTTCAATGGGTGCTACTCACATAGCCATGCGACCTACCCGATTTTATACTATTTCCCGATTGTAGAGGCCTGAGGTTATACTTACCATCAGAAATATCTGGTTTAGTTTACTTTGAATGTCACATCGTCAAAATCCACCAATCACTAATTGACTTCTCCATAAACATATTACGGTTATAAAGCTAAGAGAAACGAATTCTTCTGCCACCAATAAATACGTTTGAAGAGATCAACGTACGTTATTGGTTAGACATACTCTGTCATACATTCGTCCATACAAGTTGCCCTGGGTTTGGACAAACCGAAGACACTATTCTGAAAATCCATCTTAGGTAATTTCTACCTAGGTTTTACAGTTTAGTTTTTGCATAACTCCGTCTTCTATTATCTTGAATAATCTCTAACTCATATAAATCGAATCGAAGTGAAATATAAATTCCAGATTCTTCGAAACGATTAACGTTAATATTTTTTTAGGGTCAAGTGATACTAAAAGGGAAATGTATTATATTAAAAATGAGTTAAAAATTTTGATTTGTTTTTCTTTTGAAATCATATTTGATTTTGGAAAGAATCATCAACACAAGTTGATTATATACAAAGATACTTCAATATTTAATATGAACATTTGATTTTATTATTGACCATTATTCACCTTCCAAAAGTAACGTCGATCATATTCACATATCAGGTTTAATTTCCAAAAATAACGACAAACTTTCATTCAAGCATCATGTTCTAATTCATATTTGGAATTCTAGATCTTGATTTTCAAAAATGTATCATGTGTGAAACTTATAACTGTCAGAACTTATGCAAACTAGTTGTGGTGAAAAAACGTTTTAGATCCACCATACTATATTCGGTTTACATATATATGTTGACAAGGGGTCTAAAAACTTAGATCCCATTTAATGTCATAAGCTTAAGGAAAAGATGGGAACAAAGTGAGATCAAGGTATTGAGTTTCCAATGGTACAACAAATGAACTTTTCTTCCATATCGTTTGTGAGGGTATGATAAAGTTCAAGTTCACAATATAACAAAGGTAGAAGTCCATACATGCATAAGAGGGTGTCACTTGTAGGGTAGTTTATAATCACATGACAATTAAAAAGTTTATGATTCGAACTTGCACAGATGTGTATGATGATTCAGATTACTCATAGTTTATAGTTGGTGACATACTGGCATAACAAGGGAATTCACTAAACTTGCATTGTTATTTACAGTGGTAACTTAACAAATAGTGGAAACAGAGTGAGTGTACTCACTGTTTGGGTTCTACTCCTAAAGGCTTGGTTGTGATGTTGTCTCTGGCTTGATTCCAGCAAAGGTTTTTCGAAAGTAAGGTGAGGAAAACTGAGCTATTGTTGCCTATTTATAGAAGTATGGAATTTGATAAAATATTGTATTGCGTTGGCTTTCATGAAGAGAAATGATATGAATTTCCTGAGTAAGTGTTTAATGAGATTGGATATTGGAGAGTCTGTGCTAGTGCTTGGTAGCTGCTACTATTGTTTCTGCTCTCTGATTTGAGCTGTGCAATCCTATAGAGTGGAAAATGCCCTAGTCTACAACTGCAAAAATGCTCTACAACTGATAGCAAGCCTTCGGCTATCTTATTTCCATTCATTTTGTGTCCAAATATTTGTACCTGTGTGTTTCTTAAAGACACTTGGCTTCAATTTCACATAGTAAGCATTAATTACAATTATACTCCAAATATTTCAACTGCCAATCACATTAAATTTGATGTTCCTCCCATGTGTGTGTGGCCTCCTTTTCATGATACCACTTTTATCTTTTACATCTTGCTGAATTGGACATTACACTACAAGTTTACTTAAGGTCCAATTTTTGTCACCATTCTTATTTTACATTTCTGAAGTGGTTACTTATTTGTTTACTAAATGTATATCTTTTATGTCTTGCTAGGCCTACCTTTTCTAATCCTATGTAATATTTGAAAAACCCAACTCCTACCACCAGGTTGATAACTTTTAAAGTGAGCCACATATTAACATACATACATTTAAACTAGAAGTGAAAATATATTCATAATATGTTGTTAAGGTTGCATACAAAGTTTATATTCAAATTTTATTCTCCACTAAATTTTTGTTTAATCTCATTTATGTTACTCACTTGATCGTATTTAGAAAATGTCCTTAAGTAGAATTGGTCAAAAATCCGGGCCATTACAATAACAACAACAACAAGGTTGTTGTCATCAAAACCATTATCTCATCCCCTAACATCGACTACCATGCATAGGAATGGTAGAGAGTTGTTAGGCCGACCAAAAGGAGACTAAGAAATAATTCCTTAACAAGAACTTTTAAATAAGAACTTTAGTGCAATCATTCACCTTAAAAAAGTACGAAAACAGAACCCTTGTAACATTTAGAGAAGTCTTGAGACTATCATCACTTATTCTTTCTCTTTCTAGTAGTTACTTCTTACTCACCAGAAATTTATGTCTAACACATTCCCTTCTTCCTTCTCCCCATTAGGCACATAAGGCAGTGGTTAATATCTTTATAGCTTTGAGCATAGCTTGAGAGCTCTGTCTTCTTTAAGTATATTTTATCTTTAATATGGTTCAACTGAATTTCGGATTTTTAGGGAATATTTTTCATGTACTCTAATTTGTTGTTTTGAGACTGAGATGATGACACTGTTAGATTGTGATGTTCAAAAATAATGATTTTATGAAATGATTTCTAATATATTAAATGTTTCTACTATAAAAATGTTTTTAAATTTATGTCTTGATATTTTACTCTCTAAATGTTTTCAATCATGTCCAAATGATCCATGATTTTTAATATAACTCGATAGTGCTATGTCAAGGGATGTGGGTTATCACAAGATATATACAAAACAAGGAAAATTATTAGTGCTAAAAGAAAGGGGATATCTTCAGAGTTAATTGAACTGGTATATTTCTAATAAAATGATAATATTTAGTTAATTTTGAGATATACTGCATAACTTAGGTTGGTGGGATCTAAATTGTAAATCAAATGGTTTGGATTTGAGATTGAACGATAAATTAAATTGATGCAAACCTGATAAATTGGAATTGATTTGGATTAAAACACCTTTCTTTATTCCTTTACGTCCTATAATTTATTAACATAATTAGTTAATACTGATATTAGTAGTAGACTCCAGATTTAAATTGCTCTTATTAATCCGAAAATGAATTTAAATAAAAAATTGGAGAAATTATAGGTCTTACTTCAGTATAATTGCTCTATAATTGACTATAATAAATATACATAGAATGAAATATCTTTATTAATAGCTGGCTTGGAGGCATAAAATTTTCGTCCAACCTTAAACTTCCCAAATAGCCCTTGATGTACGGTTCTTTAAATAGTTATTATCCTAGAAAATAGCATTTGAATAGAAAAGTTTTACTTTTTTAAAACAATTGCAACATCGCTTAAATTTAGGATCTAGCAGATATTTTATTTACAAATTCAAAATGTTATTTCATATATTTCGATAATCTTGATATCATTTCAAACAAATAAACTTAAAAAATGTTTTCATATTAATTAATAATAAAAACAATTTTTTCACTAATAAACAAATAGTTGCAATAATAAAACCATGTACATGTGTTTTGTTGCAACATCGGTAAATATTTATGAAAATAATTTCTTCTAAATAAATTAAACACAGAGTTTTTTTGAAAATAAATTTAATTTACATGCAAAGCGTGTGCCAATATCACGTGCGAAGCATGTGCCATAACGCTTGTTTATAGTTGTCTTAAAAGTGCAAATTTTTGATCCGACCGTGAAGTACCAAAATTGCTCTTACATAGAATCTTTAAAATACCAAGATCATAAAGATTTATTGGTTTGATCCTTTCAACTGCGAATTGTAGTCGCAAAAACACAACTATTTGATATATTCAACATCATCTTTAAGTGAACCATCAATTTTTTTAAAATTAAGATCCTAAAAATTTATTTGTTTGATTCTTTCAACCACAAATTGTAATGAAGAAAGCATGACTGCTTGATATATTTAACACCTTTTTTAAGCAACCATCAATTAAAACAAAAAAATATAATCATCGAAAGATTCAAACTTTATTGCATTATATTCGCACTACCTGTTTATTCAAACGTTAACTTTTGAAATTGTTTGTACTGTTTAATATTTCTACTCAAGTTTTTTTTGAGTGATAGTTTATAAATTATAAAACATTCATACAATTCACGTGCAAACAAATGTAAAATATCCTATACTTCAGAAAAAAAATAATCCATGCACGAAGCGTGTGCTGTTACGCTCGAATTAATAACTAATAAACCAAGCGTCTGAAAATCAAAAGTTAAAAATCCTAATTGACCATGAGTAGTCAACTGCATTATCTGGAACGATCGACCAATGTGGTATATATCGATCACTGGTGGGCATTTTTTCCAACACATTTTAAACCTCAGCCTAAGACCTGGGTTATAAATTAGATAATGTGTACATATGTATATATGAATTTTGGAAATAGTTGGGAAGCTAGTCCTCTATAAGGCAACACTAAGATGTTACAGACGAAAAAAATGCTATTTATCCAATGAACGTTGATAATTAGATTAGGGGAAATTCTGTCACAAATGTTACGCACAAGATGTTCTACAATGCACATGCATTACTAAATCATGCTTGATGAAGTGTGCGTGGTTCTGGCATAATGGGATTCCCATAGCATTCACGGATACCTGACACAACACGATGATTTGTAGTGATTGGATCCTGGCATGTGTAATAAGAGGCATAAACTCCCCTTTAAACATGGACATAGATGCAAATGGTGAGATATTCTAGTGATTCAGTATTTTATGTTCTGCTTTAATGCATAATTAGGGTACATGTAGTTGTAGATGTTGGAAGCTTATGTCAAAGACCTAAGCTTAGTCTTATTGAGTGAGATTTAGTCTCATATAGGAAAATTATTGAGTGAACCTATGTTAAAGCGGTGGTATATATTAGCCAAGTGTTCATTCTTGAGTTTCAATCCTTGTACATTTATGCACAACTTGTTAGTGTAGCTATCTTTTAAGCTAGGCTCCATGGTTCGGGATGCACTAGGCGAGGGAATTTTCTCTTGATTAGTAGATCCTTCTTTTTTGCCCAACCAGACAATAAAATCATACAAAAGAAAGAGTAATTACCTAACCAAACAAGGTACAGACAACTATTGGTGAGCTATAAAATCATGCAAACAAAGGTAAAAAACTGGTGAGGCAGGGAGAAAAATTAAGCTAGATGATCATGCAAAGGGGAAAAGATGAACAAATGGGGAGGAAAAAACAAGATATAAGCGGGAATTGAACACAAAATCCCTCTACTAAAATTCTACTGCACAACCACCCAACCCACAATAACTTGTTGTTTAAAACTCATCAACCGAATATTTACAACCTAACATCCATCATCACCATTGCCTCCGCCGAGGAAGGTTGCCTTAGGCGGCCGCCAGCTCCGCTAGCCCTGGAGCCGTCCCTGCAGACAATTATAAAGTAACCTAGGTCACATAGGATTGTATTAAGTCTACTGCATATATTCACTATATTAAACATGAATTCATTCACTAGACTTGTGTCTTCCCCACTCCTTTCCTTTCATTTTTTCCAACCATACGATGACATGCTAGCGGTTGACTTGACACAGTACATGGATAAAGGAGCTAAACAATGGGTTTCACTATTCTTTATTGTTCTCGTGTATTTATTCATCGTAATAGATGTTTATAAAATTTATGTTGTACTTTGGAAACATCGTATATAACAATTCACTACTACAAAACATGTCACTTGCATTGGTTGTTAAACTCATGTTGCGTCGATTGTTCAACTAATGCAAACGAAGATGATGTAGCAGACAAATTTCTGTTGCATCAGTTAAACAACTGATGCAAATGATACTGAGTTGCATCGGTTGTTCGATACAATAGAGCAGATGCAAATGGTTTCATTTGCTTTTCAAGACTGGGTGTATTGCATCGACATTTTTAAACAACCGACGCAATTGAGCAAATGCAAAAATAGCATTTGTAATGACCATAGTGTATTGCATCTTTTGCTTACACTGTTACAACCGATGCAAGCAAAAAATATTCATTTTCACTAGATTTTTGAAGTTAAAACAATATCAAATGGAATTTAAATTTTTGTAAAAGCATTATTACCACGAATATGATCAAACAAACTATATAATCGTATCATCAGTCAACATAGTTGTTAGACCAAAATATGGTTCTAACACCCAAATTGTCTTGAATTGTAGAGAATTAAAAATAGGAATGAAACAAAATGCGACAAACACACCAAATTTATAGTGGTTCGGCGTTAAAGAGCCTATGTCCACTTTATATGACTTTGATTATACGTTTGAATGCAAGTACAATCACAGTATTCTCACAATCTCACTTTTACAGTAATGATTCACTCAGTAAATTGGAGACAACCTTAATTAGAAATGATGAAAGTACAATAATGGTGGAATCAGAGCTCTTAGTTGCCAAAAGATCCTGAAAAATGCCAAGTACTGGGCTATTTATAGGTGATTTCTACAAGCGATTCGTAAAGACACGTGGCATCAATCCCGAGGATCTCGGAGCCATTCGTGAGTGGATGGAGAAATGGTCAACATGGCGGTTATGGACATGTGTCATCAGATTCTGGATTATCGGTTCGTGGATGACCAAGTCACGACCTCCATTTCTTGAATACAGGGTCGGCTTGCGACCCTTTGGCAAACGCGGGTTGTGAACCCTCGATCGCGAATGGGTCGTGGTCCCTCCATCACGAGCGGGTTTGTAATAGGGGTCACGAACGGGTTTCGTGGGACTGGGCCACGACCCGTGCAAGTACGAGTATGCAAGCCCCCTCTTCTTTGCTTATTTCTGATATGTTTAAATCTTTGTGGCTTATTCCAAAATCTAGCCAACATTTTGCCCCCTTAGAGTACGTTTTATCATGGATGGAACGTGCTTCGATATTGTACATATGTCTGTTCCCAAAATGGTGAACGCCAACAGTCATATCTGCTTGTAAGGTCGCAATGTTTCAAAAGACCGTATCCTTTGATGAGTATAAGTACATCCCCGAGTTTCCAATTATTTTACTGCTCATTAGTTAATTTCAAGCCCTACGGTGAATTGCATATAGCGAGAAGTTTGACAGGTGAACCCCTTGATCTCTTGTACTGCTCTTGGAGGTTTTTGCATCGATCATTGTATAAAACAAAATATCAATCCTTCGATTTTTGGCATCATGATTTGTTTTAGTGGTTTGGCTGTTGAATCGAGTCGTGGCCCAACTCATCCGAACCGGACCACGTGAGCCTAGGGTGGAGGATCCACTAAGCTCCATATCTTTGGGTCGGACCACTCTACTGGGCTATTGGGCTTGGCGCCACCCTGTTGCTGCTGAGGAATACGGGTAGTCGGGCTCCATCTTGCATAAAAGAATTTTTGCTTCTCTTTTTCACTCATTCTCACTGCTGAAAACTCCATGTTCTAGATTTGAAACCCTAATTTGCTTCGTAAGACTCCAAATTCGTTCGCCTGATTAAATAGGTAATAAAAACTTCTATTTTAATTCCTATTCATTTGTAACCATGGGCTCCCCTTCCATTGTTCACTGATTCCTACGGTCGACTCCTTCGCCGTTGTACCTAACGCACCAGCAGCGGTGGCAATGGTGATTGGGATTTGTAATGGCTAAGTAGCTTTATTGGAGAGGTGCTGCAAGGAGATTGCAGAGCTCGAAATTTAAGAAGAGTGATACGTTGAGCGGTTGTGAATTGAGAAAGAAGGGTTGAGGAGCTTGAAGATGATGCTTCTATCGGGGATCGGCTCGTGGTGGTGATCGAAGGAAGACTTGAATGGGAGACAATTCCCTGCATATCAGATCATGGAGAGGGAAAGTGAAGCGGGTCGTGGAGAAGGGTAAAGCATCAGTTTATGGTCAGGGGAAGTAAAGCGGGTCGGGGGTTACCTTGCGAACCGTATAGGGCGAGCCGATACGATGATCAAATGAATACCTAACCACGAGCCCCGTTGTGATCGCGAACCGGACTCATCTCTGCGAGCCGATCCCTTGTCACGAGCTGATGTGTGCTTCCCGGTCAAGACCCTATCACGAGCCGACTTATCCCCATGAGCCAAACCATATATCTGCATATTTTGAATCTCTCCGGACTCATTCTTAGCCTATAACCTTTTCCTAACTAAGTCGAATCAATTAATCAGACACGTTCTCATAAACCTTAGTTGGGAATTAATCATGATTGGACAAATCATCGAACAGTTAGGTTTGAGCATTTGAGACGCAGTTCTTGAACCGGATTGGATGAGGACTTAACTTACAAACATGTGATGGCCAATTATTCTCTCGTCTGTTTTACTTCATGTTTTTCTTTTCAATACTGCGCATACTTGCACACATAGGGTTCACGGGCAACTATATTCTAATCTCTCGTGTTTGTTCACAAACACAGCAGACATGTCTGATAGACGCTCAATAAGATTATCAGAGAAGAGTGCTGATCCAGGATCGTCAAGCTATTATAATTCTGACGTACTTCCGTCAGACCCGGATTGGAATAATTCTGGATCCGATTGTGAGATAGATATTGATGCAGAATCAACACCTTCTGAGAGCACATCACTTGAAGAAGAGGAAGATGATCGAGCTCCTGACGAACTCGAGGGTGTTGAAAAATTAGATAAACCGAGTGATTCCATAGCTTCCAAACTAGATGATTTAAAGTTAAAAAAAATCTGCTTGAGGCACAGGATCCCATGGGATGACTTTAAAACCCCAGAGAAAGGGGACAAACCCATTCTTCTTTGGAGGGATATATGGCCATCAGCAAGTTCATGTGCTCGATAGGCGCTATTCCTCCGATTGTTGTTGACCTCATGAGGCGACTACATATTTCTCCTATGCAGCTTATCCCAATGCTTACACTTCTCTATATACCTTATACATTGCATACGCAAAAATCATGGGAACCGAGCTTGTTTATAAGGACTTGAACTTTTACTATCATTTTAAACATCATTCGACAGGGACCCCGAATTTCGTTTTCTTTGAGTCTATATCACCAAGAAAGTTCTGAGTGAGGGACATAACAATCTGGGGGATGCTAAATCTGAATGGTTCTATATAAAGCATCAGGCTGGGTGTGCAAGGAGATGGTTACAGTCAAGTAAGCCTTAGATCCTTCGGTATCTGCTTTAACTACACAAATCAAAGCACTAATACTTAATCTCTTTTCATAGTTCCCAACCCCAAGAAGCAAGAGGGTGAAGTGTATGAAGATCTCTTGTCCCGCCTCATAAAGAGCAAATCTGATTATCTAAAGATCAAGCAACGTATAACCGATGAGAACCTTCACAAACATTATCTTCTCGATGTAAGATTCGGGCTTGGTAAGGATAGCAGGCCTTATAAGTATGTTCCCCCTACTCCGGCGATTGGGGAATCTAGCAGCATGCCCCTGGCTGAGGGGGAAGTGACCACGGAAGCTACAAAGGCAATCGAATTTCCTAAAAGTCCTTCGCCTATGGATGTTCAAGATGACGAATAGATGAACGTGTACAAAGGAGGTGAAATTTGAGCCAACGAACCTAAGGATGCTTCTTTCCCGAAGGAGGTTCATCTTAAAAAACACCGCCACCGACTAAACCCTCGACTCATGATTCTTTAACAGAAGAACAAATATATGGGGATTTAGACAAGCTCCCCTTACCGGATAACATTTATACATCTGATGATTTTGGAGCGGATCCGTTCTTCCCTATCTCCCAGGAAGAATCCACTCCCCTCAAAGAAAAGGAAACTGCACAGACGAGCCTAGCTCCGGGCCCTGGTCTGTCAGGGGGGATCCCACGGGACACACACATCACGTGCACCACATGTCATATCATTCATACATTGTATGTACTCATGGTTCTTACGCTTGCTTGTTACTTTTGTAGGAAAAATGCCTCATCGCCGCTTCTATTCTCATCGTGAACTTCGTGAATGCATACCCAGATTCAATCCCGCAACCGAGCATGATCGCAGTGATAGTCAGGGAAGAGATAGTAAGAAACACTATGACTCTCACCGGCCTCATTCTTCGTGCTCTCGCTCTCCCTCAAGGAAAGATCTCGAGAAACATCATAGTCGTCAAGTGCCACATGCGGGAGGCAAACAACTTTCCAAAGTTCCAATTCCCCCGAAGGGCATTCCTCCTCAGGATAAGTCCTCCAATAAGCATAATGAGTCCAAGGATAAGCACAAGGATCAAAGCAAAGGTTTGGAAAAGGAGAAGACAGCCCTTGTGCCCGCCAATCAAAGTGACCTAGATGTTACCACTACACAGGAGGTGACCCTTTCCTATGAAAATATGGCAAAGCTGGAGTGTCTGCGAAAGCAGTTCCCTGATATCTATTTTATAAAGATGCTCTTCGTTCCAGACCTTGAACGGGTTTCTTATGATTGGGATACAGAAGTCGTGAACCGGGTAAGTCATGTGGCTACACAGTATAGGGCAATGAAGAAGCATGCCAAGAAGCTTTCAGAGGTTATCCACCGTCTGGAAATAGATGTATCCAGAGCTAAAGAAAAGGATGAACACGATATCAAGGCCAGGGACAAGGCTGAGAAGCAACTTGAAGATACTCAGGCTCTTCTTGCTTTAGCTCAGAGGGATGTCGAAAGTTATAAGACACAATTAGAGGATGTGAAGAAATGTTTCCACTTTGAGCTTGATTCGAACAGCCAAGAGCGTATAGCCATGAAAAAGGAGATTGAAGATCTTAAGTCGGTTAATATCGAGATGAAAACATCACAGGACCGCTTTGCCATGGAAAAGGCTGCTTGGGAGAAGAAAATGGCAAGCTTAAAGGACAAACTTGCACATGCCGAAGAGAGAGCAGCTCTCGCTGAAGGACATGCTAATGATGCCCTGGAGTCCACCTCGAATGCTATCGCTAAACTTGCCATGGATGAACAAGAGATAGAAGGATTTGATGAATTATTAATGGACTTTTTTGCTCAGGTCATTCGAACCCGAGACATCTTTTGGATCAAGAACTATCCCTCCACTTTAGTTGATGTATGGGATCAGATTGTTGAAAGCGATAGGCAATGCTTAAAGGTCGAGGCTGTTGATGAGGATCGGCTTATGTAGACCTTCCTCAAAGGTGAAGAGCCTAATGTTTTAGAAGAGGCCAGACGTCAGATTAAAGAGTCAATGGAGGAAGAGAGGCTTAAGCTCAAGGGCAAGAATAAGGTTGATGAAGGTTCAAGCTCATCCATGAAGCTCAAGACTTCTGGGGCCGAGGAGTATAGCCACGATGATCCGTTAATCTCTGAAATTCCCGTTCCCTAACCTACTGGGGTTTCTACTACAACTCCGGATGAGCAATCGGTGGAAGGTATCTCCACATTGTCTCTACAATTTGTAAAAGTTGTTATAACTTCTCATCGCATTGTGGAGCAAACAATTGAGAAGACCACATATTCTCCCAAATTAATAAAAGTCGCTTCTCATAATGTAGGTGCCAAGCTGACCGAGGGGACTGTAGCAAAGCAAGAAGAGGTCTAGAAAGTCACCGTACCATCAAGCCCTAAGGTCCCTAAAGCCCCTAAAAAAACTGAGGTCGAAGCAACCGAGAAGGCCATTGTGCTATCAAGCACTGATGTTCCTAAGGATGCTGAAATCATTGGAGCTTTGAAGGATACCGACGGTGATGACGGGGATGAAGAAGATGATGTTGCTATCACAGGAGAGACTAAGGATGATGATAATCTGACCTTAGCCGATATGAAGGCCAAAATGGATGAGCAGTTGAGAATTAAAGTCGAGGAAGGGCCTTTAAATGTTCCACCTCTCTCTGCAGTCGCTCCCGGATCTAGGCTTATTATAAATCTCTCCTCCAAGTCGATAACTACACAACTTGCGTCCCAGTCCTATGATGCTCCACAGGATCCTCCTTCAGATAAGAAGAAGAGGAAAAAGTACGACAAATCCGATGCTAGAAAGGAGGAGCGAGAAAAGCAGAAGAGAGAGAAGAAACCGAAGCTGTCTCCGAAACCCAAGTATAGCCCGTTTACTTTTGCTTGATTTAAGTTTTTCCTAGACTTATGATGTAATCGTGAGAGTGGACCTCACATTTTGACTAGCTTATAGTTCTGCAGTTTGTAAATGAAATCCTGTTTCTTTCGCATTATTGTGTACCTGTGAGTTTATCATACTTAGTCATACATAAACATTTAGATCATAACTGTAATGTCCCACAAATCCATAATATCAGAGTTGACTACATACATCATACATCCAACCCAAATATCACGAAAATACGAATCACTTTTTTTTAGAAGAAAAAGGTAGAAGAAGAACAGAAATAACAACACATAACCTCACATCGTAGGGGAATGAAATGTAATATATAACAGCTTTTGAAATACAAAATTTTACTGTATATACATAACATTATCATCAGAGTACAACACTTACAATACAGCGGAAATAACACTAGATAACGAACGTTGAAACCTCCTGCTCCAAGCTCCTTTAGATAAATTTGTAAAATCCTGAACTACTTGACTGCCCGTACAAATTTAGGCACCCAAGAGTTTAGGTAGAACAGAACAAAATAAACTCCGGGTCAGTCATGGGACTGGTATGAGTAAACGATTTAAAACAGTTTGAGAAACTAAACGATATCTCATAAGACCACGCCGTATAACACAGAACGGGTTTTTCCCTTATGAGAATCTCAAACACTTGATTTAACTTTCAAATACTTTAGAAAGAAAACTATAATCTTTATATCAAAACTCTTTTGATATTATAATAGTGTCTAAACCAAATAAATAGAATCTAGTGGAACGTTTGCTTCTCACGTTCGACATATATAATATACAATCAAAACTGCAAGCACTTATTGGGTAATGGATTTCCAACTATGACAAGGTATGGAACCACCTGCCGCTGGTGTATCTCTAGAGGAGAATACACCGAGTTCAACAAGAACATCTTGCAGCTCAGCCACACATGACCGACCACTCATCTCGCTTGAGTGTATCGAATGTATATCACCAACGGTTGGAATCAACAACCGTTTCCCAAATGGAACAACATCGAATAGAATAAGGAATTAAATGAATCTCTAGATAGGCGATGATACACCCTAATGGGAGCTAATCACATAGCCATGTTGCCTGCCCGATTTTTGTCATTTCCTGGTTGTTGAGGCCAGAGGCTACGATTACTTTCCATTCATTGATAACATGGTCACTTTGAATGCCACATTATCATATCCGTTAATCACTAATTGATCTGCACAAATATTCTGGATATTATGCTAAGGGAATAATTCCATTGCCACCATATATTTATATAGATCAACATATTCAATCGTTGGAAATACTCTATCAGACACTCGTCCATATACGTTCGTTCTGGGACTGAACGAAACCGAAGGCACTATTCAGTACATCCACCCTAGGCAATCTCTACCTAGGACTTATACAACAGCCCTTGCACTTTACTCCGTCTTCAATTTTCTTTGGCATATATGATTCGCAACGCTTATGCCAATACAGAGTGGTTCTTTTGGATAATAATCCAACCGGTCTCTCCATATTAACAACGATGGTCCAAAACTTTGATACTCGGTGATTTAACTATCAAATGAAAAATGTCCGTGTACACACAACGATCTTATTTCCAAATGGAATTATCGATCACATCATCATACATACATATATATATATATTCATATTTCCTTATTTTCTATATTAAGAAAATATATGTTATTAACGCTGGAAAACATTCCCATTGCATATTTACGTATCACTATTCTCCCACATCTATCAGACTCTAACTGTAACTAGTAAGAGAACAACTTCCTAAGTATAAATCCCGAAGGCCGAAACCAACATCAGATCGATACTCAAAAAGTCGTTCAACTCAACTAATTTCCAGTGAGTTTCTAATTCTGCTTAACTCTATTTCTTTAACTCCATTTGATTAACTTCTTATCAACACGATCATTTTTAATCTGCAAATCATTTTCTTTTAATCCATCGTTCACTTTAAAACGTATACTTCCTAGGATTTTATTTATAAAATTCCCTTTCGTTTATGTTATTCTATTTTAAGTTCGTTTCATTATCGAATTCTATATATATCGATATATCGATTTCTAGTTTATCAAATCTTTTTAAAAATATTCTAACTTCTTTAATTCCTGGAAAAAATCTCCATAACCTCCTTTGTACGGGGAGCATCGGGAAAATCCCCAAACCACCACACAGGCCTCTCTATTCAAAAAGAAAATCAAAAAGCCAAGCAGCTTGCCGATACGGCGCATAAAATCTCATATTCAATTGAAATACATACATTTTTGTCGAGCATTCTAGTTATATATATCTTCATATACTTCATTCCCTACCTGTCGCATGTATATCCATACATTTCTATTTTATTTCAACTTTAATACACTCATTTTAACTCAACTCGTTAATTAATTCGTAAATAATTTATTTGCCTATTTCACTTGTATATTTGAATATAACTTGTTTCAAATATATTTCAACTTACTCATAAACTAATTAAATTCAATTTTCCAACTCAGGTTTCATATTCGATTCGAATATGAAGTCACAAGTTAAATTTGCTTATTCAAAGTCAACTTGATTCAATCGTTTTAACTTAATTCATTAATCAGTTTGCTAATAAACTCTTTTGCCAATTTCACTTGGAACATGACCTGTTCAAATATATTTTAATCTACTCACGAACCAAATCTAATTCTATTTTTAAGCTCGTTTCCTTATCGATTTCTATATTCAAATTCCAATTCAATTCTGTTTGAATTTTCCATATTCAAATTCCATTTTTCAATTCTATTTGAATTCTATATTCAAATACCATATTCAATTCTATTTGAGTTCTATATTCAAATTCCATATTAAATTCTATTTGAATTTTATTTTTAAATTCATATTTGAATTTAAATATTCAAATTATCTCTTGATAATTTACTCATTATATTTATAAACACCATTTTATAAATTCCCTTGTTTTAGTTAAACAAGTCTATTTCGAAATCTATTTAAAAATTCCAATTCTATTCTAGAAAAATAGAATTTCCCTTTTAAATCTCAAATATCCCTTTCAGGACATTTTTATAAATTAACACTGAGGCCCAGTGATATTTAAACACCAACAACCAATTATTTATTTCAGGTTTTCTAACACATCATATATGACAGTATATATGCAAACAAATAAACAAACCGATAATATATTTTTGAGGGATCCAGTTGGATTCGTCCAACCTGTTTTCCTGCATCCAAATATATTAGTCAACATAAATAATACCCATCCTGCTTCGGGGCAGGACATCGCGGTATGAAGGTCATCCACTAATATATATTTGTGGGGCGCATAGGGAAATCATCCGCTATGAAACTGCGGGCATCCGCTAATGAGACTGCGGGAACAATCCAATCATCAACCCAATATATATAATAGTCAACCCTAAATAACTAATATATTTAAATCAACCAGAAAGCATTCAAACAAGCAACAACAATTATTTTTATCGAATAAAAACAATTCTAAATAACAGGTGAGTGAGATTTACTCACCATGGTTTTTATTTTTCTGAATATCCAATGAAGCCAATTATATAGATTTCACAGTGATTTCTCCAACCGTCTGTTTTTCAATGTAAAACGGTATAAATAAAATTTCAGTTATTGAATTAGACTAATTAAATTTAATTAGTTACCATGTGTAAATGAATTCCAGTTTAAACATAATTCTTACTCGCACGATTAATCTATAAATTTATTCCTTTTCTAACTAATTTCCTTTTTCATAAACTAATTATATAAACTAATTTACGTTAAATAGGTTACTAATTATATAACTAATCTCCTTATAAATTTGAATTTAAAAAAAATAAAAAAAATTACCTTGATCCTCTTATCAAGTTAATCCACGTCATTAAGCTTCCTTCCCCCTTTGCTACACAACTCCAACTTGTAATCACCCATTCACAGTAACTCTCATCGATCTAGCCTTCAAAGCCTTGTGAACACCATCATTGAACTCCATAACTCCAAAGTTCACTGATGCTACTCCCAAATCAGCTACTGCCAAATCCCAAACAGTATTCAAATTGTTGAACTCTTCCCAAATCAATACCCAATCATCGCACCACTGCAGCAGTATCAGACCAACGCCGGCCCCTGAAATCACAACAAAATTTGTCGATAACACCAAGCCAAAATCCCACTCGAACCCAAGCTTCCGCGATCTGGTGTTCCTACTGCAACGATGTTGACATCGCACCCGTCCTGCCATCGCAACTCACCCTCTATCGCCCAAAAACAACGTCGGTCCTTCCTCAAATTCACTCGCCTGAAAACCGCAACTCCTCCTCCATGAACAGTGACAGTCGCGACATCAATTTCTACCCTAAATCCACCACTCGCGAGCTTGACTATAGCGTTTTCCCCAAATCACGATGACCTAGCTTGCTGCGAAAATTAATGCTCCAGTCCATGCTACTGCCTCGCGATATTATTCTGGCACGTACTCCTTTTTCATTCGAATGATTTGAATTGAGGAAAGGGGTACTTTTTAGTTTGATCTGTATATGAGGTGCAACTATTTTCATTTGTGAGCTTTCGATTTTGGCCTTTATAAAGGCAGCGACCATTTAATTGTGGAGATAAAGAGGGAGACGTGGTTGATTTCTAAGCCTTTTGAATTTGAGGAGAATGGAAGGCCACGCTTATGGTTTGTTGGCAGAAGGAATTCCGCTAACATATTTATTTATTTTAGTTTTAAATTTTCCGATATGATTAAAATTAATTAAATTATCCCACGGTTTCCAAACTCCTTTTTGAACCCAGCAACCGACATTCCTAGGGTAAAAACGCTATTCTGAACGCACCGGGACAGGCATCGAAACCCCGTTTGATCATATGGAAAAGATATTAATTTAAATTGATTTAAATTAGTTTTAAAACAATTAATTCTTCGATAATCAATTAATATTTTTATTCTAATTCAAACAGGAGTTTGAATTGATTATCTGAACTGTTTCCAATTCAATGTTGATTTTAAATTCAAATAAATTCAATTTCGTATTTCGATAATTATATATATTCGAAATAAACCGTGTATCGATTTTTAAATCGATAATTCAATAAAAAAAATCTTTTATATTCTCAACTAAATATTTAAATTCATATTAAATATTAAAAATTAACTCAACAGAAATCTAGTCATTACATTCTTCCCCTCTTAAAAGAATTTCATCCCCGAAATTACTAAGTTAGGAAAAGTACTACAAACCCATTAACTTTTTTTCAAAATCTTACTTATGTTGGTACTCAACATTTTATACTTTTACAATTTTATTTCCAACCAAACTTGTGGTTTTCATTCATACGCATCCAAATTGATTTTAAATTACATTTATCCACTTTGATTCTTTTAACTTGCTTTAAGTTAAATTTTAATACCAGAATTCAAATCCCCAGGTTTTTATTTCAAATCCTTTTGAAATCCCATAAATATAGACATATATTATTTCATTTCAAATTCAAAACATTTGAATTTTCAAAACCAACTTGTTTTCTTTCAAACAAATCTTCATCAAAACTTTTCTAAGGTAGCAACTCCACACTTAGAAACTCGAAAATGAACACTGATGATGTTGCAGTCATCATCAGAATTATTTTCCTACCACTGAAGTGAGTTCAGTGCTTAAACAATTTCAAAATCCTTTTAAAACAAAGTTATATTGTTCTAATATACTTCAGAAAATATTTTCCAACTTCCCAGGATTTTAAATTCTTAATTCTGATTCTGAATCCAATTCCAATTCATCTCATTTGTATATATTTCATTCTTATACAAATTATATTTGGTTATACCCAACCATTTCAATTTTTATATCTTATTCGATTATAATTTTAACATCCAACACATCCATATATTATAATAATTTCAGAAAATTATTCCTTTTCTACCAAAATAGAATTTTGAGTAAAAATTATTTCATTTACCCACTTAAAAACAATATCGTGTTCAATCTTCTGTTCAAGTATTTATAAATTCTTATCAACGTCGTGGCGTCCCATGATTCGATCAGAATTCATAATTCACTCAACGGACTAGTCAACACAATATAAAACAGTTTTTATATCAAATAACAAATATGCACTCTCGTATATATATATACACTCAACTCATTCTAGGATACTACTGATCCTAACTCTAATGAGCACAATTTCCCAAAGCCTAGGTATTCGCTCAACCTAAGCACTGATACCAACTGTAATGTCCCGCAAATCCGTAATATCAGGTTGACTACATACATCATACATCCAACCCAAATATCACGAAAATACGAATCACTTTTTTTTAAGAAGAAAAAGGTAGAAGAAGAACAGAAATAACAATACAGAATCTCACATCGCAGCGGAATAAAATATAATATATAATAGCTTTTGAAACACAAAATTTTACTTTATATGCATAACATTATCATCAGAGTACAACACTTACAATACAGCGGAAATAACACTAGATAACTAATGTTGAAGCCTCCTGCTCCAAGCTCCTTTAGATAAATCTGTAAAATCCTGAACTACTTGACTACCCGTACAAATTTAGGCACCCAAGAGTTTAGGTAAAACAAAACAAAATAAACTCCTGGTCAGTCATGAGACTGGTATGAGTAAACGATTTAAAACAGTTTGAGAAACTAAACGATATCTCATAAGACCATGCCGTATAACACGGAACGGGTTTTTCCCTTATGAAAATCTCAAACACTTGATTTAACTTTCAAATCCTTTAGAAAGAGAATGATAATCTTTATATCAAAACTCTTTTGATATTATAATAGTGTCTAAATCAAATAAATAGAATCTAGTGGAACGTTTGCATCTCACGTTCGACATATATAATATACAATCAAAACCGCAAGCACTTATTGGGTAATGGATTTCCAACTATGACAAGGTATGGAACCACCTGCCGCGGGTGTATCTCTAGAGGAGAATACACCGAGTTCAACAAGAACATCTTGCAACTCAGCCACACATGACCGACCACTCATTTCGCTTGAGTGTATCGAATGTATATCAACAACGGTTGGGATCAGCAACCGTTTCCCAAATGGGATAGCATCAGATAGAATAAGGAATTAAATGAATCTCTAGATAGGTGATGATACACCCTAATGGGAGCTAACCACATAGCCATGTTGCCTGCCCGATTTTTGTCATTTCCCGGCTGTTGAGGCCAAAGGCTACGATTACTTTCCATTCATTGATAACACGATCACATTGAATGCCACATTATCAGATTCGTTAATCACTAATTGATCTGCACAAATATAATGGATATTATGCTAAGGGAATAAATCCGTTGTCACCATATATATTTATACAGACCAACATATTCGATCATTGGAAATACTCTGTCAGACACTCGTCCATATACGTTCGTTCGGGGACTGAACGAAACCGAAGGCACTATTCAGTACATCCATCCTAGGCAATCTCTACCTAGGACTTACACAACAGCCCTTGCACTTTACTCTGTCTTCAATTTTCTTTGGCATATATGATTCGCAACGCTTATGCCAATACAGAGTGGTTCTTTGGATAATAATCCAACCGGTCTCTCCATATTAACAACGATGGTCAAAAACTTTGATAGTCGGTGATTTAACTATCAAACGAAAAATGTCCGTGTACACACAACGATCTTATTTCCAAATGGAATTATCGATCATATCATCATACATATATATATATATTAATATTTCCTTATTTTCTATATTAAGAAAATATATGTTATTAACTCTGGAAAACATTCCCATTGCATATTTACATATCACTATTCTCCCACATCTATAAGACTCTAGCTGTAACTAGTAAGAGAACAACTTCCTAAGTATAAATCCCGAAGGCCGAAACCAACATCAGATCGATACTCAAAAAGTCGTTCAACTCAACTAATTTCCAGTGAATTTCTAATTCTGCTTAACTCGATTTCTTTAACTCCATTTGATTAACTTCTTATTAACACAATCATTTTTAATCTGCAAATCATTTTCTTTTAATCCATCGTTCACTTTAAAACCTATATGTCCCAGGATTTTATTTATAAAATTCCCTTTCGTTTATAATATTCTATTTTATGTTCGTTTCATTATCGAATTCTATATATATCGATCTCTAGTTTATCAAATCTTTTTAAAAATATTCTAACTCCTTAAATTCCCGGAAAAATTCGTCATAACCTCCTTTGTACGGGGAGCATCGGGAAAATCCCCAAACCGCCACACAGACTGTAACACCCCATGGCCATTAATGTCACTCACAAAGGGAATGCACTATTGTCATGAAGCGTTATAGTAGTATAGAAAAGATAAATTACAAGAGTAAATAAATAAAACACAGCGGAAGATAAAACTTATTTCATAGCATCATAACTTCAAAACAAGCTTACATAAGTAGTCTCCAAAACCACTACAACAAGATCAATTGTCTTTCCAAAAACTTTAAAGTACATAAAGAAGCAAATACTTAAATAACATAAATGCATAAATCCACACTGAGCATAAGCAAAGCCATAAAGATGAGAGAGTCCAAAGCGATACATCTACTCTTTTCAAGCAACTGAAAGAAATCAGCACTAAGGTGTAGTATTCCCTCCTTGCAAACCTGAGGGGGGGGGGGAAAGGAAAGAAAAGAGGTTGAAACAAAACGGGTCAGACATGAAGTCTGGTATGTCCAGTAATTTTAACAAATAATAGGTAAGGTAAATGATCAAGACATAAATAGGCATCATGATATGGCTGTAACATAGATAAGGTAGATAAAAAGGATGGACAAGATGATTCTGTTCCTAAGTACTAAGACAATCCTACACCTTGGCTAAGCGAACAACCCTCCATGTACTAACCCCGAAGACCGAAGTCAACATCAGACTAGCACCCAAATGACTATCCAACTCTCAACATGTATTTCGTTACACTGCACTTTTGCTAATTTACACCACATTACTTAATTACACCGCATATCTACTAGTCTCTATTTACTAAAGGTTGATCCCTTCCCACTAACTGTACCCACATGACATACTTGGTAGTTACTTGTACCTAGCTGCTATCGTAGGTGCCGGCTTGCTCCTGCCACCGCTAAGGTACCCTTACCCTACCCATTCGATTGGCTCCCTAAACCCCGTAGGCACCCGTGGTGGCCCCACAGTGGGGTGTATCACTCCCCAAAGTGGCAACCCCGATACCAACAACATAAAATGCACGGCCATACCTACACGATGCAACAACGTCTTACCTACCAGCCCGGACCCATGCACGCACATGAACCCATTGGACTCGCGTTGCCATCACTATTCACGTTTTGACCTCTTACATTCAAGTCCAGTAAGCATGCCCCAACCCCGGCCTAGTACCGGGCCCAATTAGATACTCAAACGGGTTACTGGTTGAAACGGGTCCCCCATTCGACACAAGCCTCCCACCTATGCTTGGTGCCCACTAGGTTTTTCTCCCACTTAACCACTTTAATTTAAATGTCCATGTCTTACACATGCTATGGTTAAGTCCATACTTACATGTCATAATTTACATGTCTTATCTTATACCGGTTAAGTCCATATTTACATGTCATAATTTACATGTCACCCCACTTAACCCTCTAACCATACCCATGTCTTATTATGGTTAGTATTCCATAATTCATTCCTTATGATGAACGGTGCATGATCTCCCACATTAGACCGAACGCTTTGTGGCCGCTGGATTTGCCAGGCGGTTTCGGGCAGTCTTACCCCACAAACCGTGTCTAACCTCATGTCATTAACCGTTGCGCCTACAATTCATTTCTTTGACCTCTCACATTAGACGTCCAATTGTGGCAGCTGGATTTGCCGGGCGGTTCCGGGCAGTCTTACGCCACAATTGCGCCTAACCTCGTGTCAAAGGTTTATTAATAATCGTATTTCACCAATACCCAATTTTCATGTCATGTATATCCAATTAAACATATAATCATGTTTATAATATTGCCTATTCCAAATTGTCACTAATTACATATTAATTAGCCTCAATTACAAATTCACAATTATATGAAATTTCATTAATTCCATGTAATTCATACCCAAATATGCCAATTTCGCATATTATCCAATTATCCAAAATGTCCAATAATATCCAATTTTCCATATTTCACATATTCCCCTCGTTCCCACGTATTCGCATTCGCGCGTATTTTTAACATAGGCTCGAAGGTAGCCTAGATCCAAAAATAAAAGGAATAGGGATAAGAAGAGAGAATCAAATCACGGAAAATTGGAATTAACAAAACATCATGAAATAAAGGCGCATATAAACTGGCATAGAGGCGTAATGACAGATTCAACATGAATAAACTGATAAAGGTATGAACTTTACATAGAAACATAGGCATATGATGACATGAATCAAAAAGGTGAAGACTTGGATGAGATTTAAATTACATACATACATATGAATCCTCTTTACAACTTCATCATGTTACTTTTAATCCCATTATATTGTGAAAATCACCGTACTCATCTTTCGTGGTTAAAGAATAGAATTATGCACTGAAATTGGTGTAGAAACGTTGCGGTGTTGCTGATTTATCTTGTAGAAGCTTTAATCTTTAATTTGAGTTGAAATTGAATACTTGAGATTTGATTTAGAGGCGGCGGCTAGGGTTTAAGAGAGAGTTTGACAGCATAATGGTGTCATAGATAATATTTATGAATTAAGATTGGGTCTTAGGGTGTATATATAGGTGTAGGAAGTTATTTAGGACCATTAGATTAACCCTGAACCATGAGAACCAATCAGATACCAAATCTGCCTTTGAGCGAATCGGCCCACGGGTTGACAGCCAAATACCCTGGATTAACCCCTAGTCGACCCAGCGGGGCTTGGGTCAACCTCAAAAATGGGCCGGTTCGGTTATTCCCCCTCCCATTTCGTAGTTTTGAATTTTTTTGCATATTTATTTATTTAATTTTTAATATATATATCTATATATATTTCTCTCATATGCATACAAACTTCAAGGCTTAGTAACATCTTCATAAGGTATCCGTTTTGTGCAAACCAAATGTCTATCTTGACCCAAAATTTTGAAACGAACATAATAGCGCAACCCATTTCACTTAATTCTTTTCTAAAAATTAAGTATACTTTAATTTGTGAATTTTAATGTTACGGGGTGTTACATTCTCCCCTCCTTAAAGCATTTCGTCTCCGAAATATCCAAGTTAAGAAGAATGTATCCTACTATCCAATCATCCATCTACTCAACCATCATCCACAAGCATCCATTGTTCTTAAAAGATTTCTAATGCTTTTCATGAACATATGCATAGTGTGTGTATATGTCCGTATACTAATGCAAAATCATGCGGTCCACTGATTCAGTCGACCTCCTTAATGCAAATAATGATAGTGCCATGTATCCATCATGTATGCAAAGAACCCTATACATATCATTACTACATGTGTGCACAACCATTCATTTAAATGCAACATCCATATGATACACACATTCTGTAATGACCCGCATTCTACGCATCGGGGGATCGTAGAATATTTATTTCTTTCCCATGTGAAGTCGTATGGTCATGTAACTTTGGGAAACATCTATTAGAGTCATTTCCCATGTTCATGATTTTTGTCGATTTTTAAATGACCATTTTGCCCTTAGTTGGTACTGTTTTGGCCATAACTTTTGATTGGAAAGGAATTTTGACCTGAAACCACTTCCATTGGATTCGTTTGATGGTTTACCTTTCCGTAGAGTGGTCATAGCAGCCAAACGGACTTACCGTTTAGGAGGTATGGCTGAAATAAGGTTTGGAGGGTGAAAAATTGCTTAACCGGGCCAAATCGGGTGATTATTGAGTAGGCCCATAACCCATTATGGGAGGGCTGAAATGAGATGGAGAATCATTCCATTTCAGTTTTCTAGCCTCCACTTATCACCAAGGAATCCTAAAAATGGCCTCTAACCTCTAAATCACATCCAAATCACCTTTTGGTCAAGGATTTGGCTTAGCAACCTCTAATCAAGAAAGATCTACACCAAAGCAACATTGGAGCTGCGGTTTAGCATTGGGATTCACATCAAATCAGAGATTTATTTCAGATCTTAGTTTATTTGTAGCTAAGGTGAGTGATTTGCATAGTTTTGCACTAATTATGGCTAATTAAGGGTAATTAGTGTTAATTAGCGAATTTATACACTAATAAATTCGGGAAAAATGTTCATAAATTCCTAAATGATGTTTTAGACCTCTGATATGAATTTGGGTTAATTTGGTTAAGTTTTGCTAATCCTATCATTAGTTTCACCTAAACATGCTTAAGGGGAAATATGAGATTTTGGGTATGTTTGATCCATTTTAACCTACCATATTGATGTTTCGATGTTTGTGGTCGATTATGCATGTTGCTATGACTGTATGATATGCTTTGTGATTGGTTTCAATAGTTAGAATGGTCGAAAACGTCGTCGAATGGCGTAAACACTTGCTGGAACAGTTTCAGAAAACAGTGCAGGGTTCGGATAGGGGGCTCGTATCGGATATGTTGAACTGGGCAAGGGATTCGATCGGATCGGAACCTGACACTTGGGAAAAGTGGCAAAAAGGAAGGCCACGCTAACTGAACTGGGATCGGATCGGATTAAGGAGGACGGATTGGAGCGGAAGCATGAAGATGGATCGGATAGGAGCATGTGAAGGATGAGGAGGCGGATCGGAGCGGAAGCACGAACTGGAGGGGAATGGCACCCGACCCGAACCGAGGAGAAACACCCGACCCGAACCGCACCAGAGGAAGACCCGACCCGAACCGATGGAGGACACCCGACCCGAACCGATGGCTTGAGAAGGAACCCGACCCAACCCAGTATTGACCAATAACCCGAGATGCAAAGGTAGTCCAATATGGGAAGTTAGAGCTCAGGATCCAGTTGGGAACCGATGAGTTCACTTCATGGTTGGACTTTGCTGCGGGACGTGTGCTAAGGAGTTGTCGACGTTCATAACTTCGATTCACCACTAAAAATGAAGGATGGCTACTGATCAGTGCAGTAGGGTCATTATGACCTGAGGGGCAAGGTGATGGTAGCAAGACTACGTTATCAGTGCAGTAGGGTCATTATGACCTGAGGGGCAAGGTGATGCGTAGTAAGATTATGAGCCAACGCAGATGGGGTGAACAACTCCATGGGGCAAGTGGACATAGTAAGGATTGGTAAGGCTATGAGCCAGCGCAGATGGGGTGAATAACTCCATGGGGCAAGTGGACATAGCGAGGAATTAGTGGCTACGTTATCAGTGCAGTGAAGCCATTTATGACTTCATGGGGTAGAGTGATCGTAGCAAGGTATGTTGGGTGATCGAAGTGGTGAACATCGTATGCTTTACGCACTGAGTGAGAAATGTGTGAGGATGGATGCTATGTTTGATTGTTTTCCATCACTATGACATGCACACCTCCCCACCTCCGTATCTTTACACCGTTTGATATATTACCTTAGATTGTTGTACAGTATGTAGTGCTAACTCTTTGGTTGCAGGTCCAGGTTCAGGTATGTTTTAGTCTACCTGTTATTGGTCACTTTAGATGCTTATCGCTCATACCAGGCTTTATGTCTGACCCAGAGTTTTATGTCTCCTCTTATTACTCTGGGTGCTCACACGAGCAGACTAGAGACAGGTTAGCTGGTGATGCGCGAGTAGCTGATTCGGAGGCGGGCAGGAGGCTTCCACGTATGATATATATATACATTCTCCCTGTGTCGTTGGTGGTCGATACTTGGGCATTAGTAGTGTACCTCCTTTATCTTGCTTTTGCTTTGAGACAGTTTGAAAGTTGTAATAAACTGTATTTTGGATTTCCGCTGCTATGATGTTTAGTTCTGATTTTAAGCTTATGCGCTGTCTCTCCTGTTTTATGTCAAGTATGTTACTATTATATTTTATTCTATGTGCTGTGAGACATTCTACAGGTTCTTGTATGTTCATTTCCTTCTTCCTTTTTCCTTCTGATGACCCGTTTCGTGCTAACTGGGCATGTGTACAGCGCACCTTTGGAGTAAATGTCGGTTGGTGCGGGGCGGGCCTTTACACTTGGTATCAGAGCTCTAGGTTGCGTAGTTAACCTAGGGAAAGACACCAGAGAGAGATAGTACGTATATGAGAGCGCGTATTTGTGATTACTTTGGTTTTCAAAAGCTATATATATATACACTATTGGTAGTATAAGAATGAAGTCGCACTGCACTAGCACCACTATGGGGTCATTAATCGTTTCCCTTTTTCAGATTGACGATGAGCCGAGACACGAGGGGTGCTGGTAGAGGGACCAACCATGGGGATGCCGCTGACATGAGGGCGATGTTTACTAACCTCATGAGAGACATGCTTAGAGAAGTGCAAGGGGAAGTTCCCAATCCCGGAGTTGGTGTTGGCCCAGTAGTGCAGGCGCCTAGGGTCGATTTCGCCAAGTTGTGCAAGGATTACACTAACCTTGGTGGAAAGCCGTTCCACGGGACGGAGTCGGTCACAGATGTTCAAGATTGGATGGATAGCTGTGATCGTATCTTTGATGACTTGGGTCTTGAGGATGCGATGAAGAGAAGGCTAGCGTCTCGTCAGCTACAAGGGCGAGCGATGAATTGGTGGAATGCCATTAGAACAGCTACTCCAGAGGATCAGGTTACTTGGGATCAGTTCAAGGCTCGATTTAGCGAGAAGTTCATTCCAGCTGCCCAGAAGTCAGTGTTGTTCAAGAGGTTCTTGGAACTCAAGCAGAATGGGAGGGCAGTTTCTGACTATATTGCTGAGTTCGACACTTTGTCGAAATATGGACTGTCTCTTATTGACACTCCTGAGAAGAAGAATGAGAAGTTCATTACTGGTTTGGATGGATACTTGGGGGAAAGGCTTATCAATCACATCGATGAAACTTTTGAATCGATCGTGGGGAAAGCTTTGAGATCAGAGAGTCTTTACCCTAAGTCAAAGACCGAGGCTGCATCTGCAGAAGGGCCAAAGCCGCAAGCAGGCGGTGGAGGCAAGAATAACTCTCAGAATAAGAGGAAGCAGGACCAATCAAGAGGTGGCCAGAAAAAGAGCAAGAAGGATGTTGAGTGCTTCAGCTGTGGTAAGAAGGGCCATTATGCTAAAGATTGTCGGGCCAAGCCAGCGGATAAGAAGTGCTTCAACTGTGGTCAAGTGGGACATTTTAAGGATAAGTGTCCGCAATCTCTTAAGGAGAAGCAGATTGTGAAAGCATATGCTATTGATGCTGTCCCTTCTTCGTCGAATGCCCCAACTGCGGCGGAGAAAGGAAAGAATGTTGTTATTCAAGGTATGCTTTCTATTTATGATGTACCCGTTCGAGTTTTGTTTGATACTGGGGCTTCCTGTTCCTTCATATCTAGTGACCTGGTAGATAGGTTGGGACTGGAACCCGAGATAGTCGATAGACCATTGGTTGTGAAGAACCCGATTGGTGGTTCAACTTGCCTTAGTATGATTTGTAGAAATTTGGTCTTATCGAGTCATGGATGTATGTTTGTTTGTGATTGCTTTGTTTTGGGCTTTACTGGGTATGGCATTATATTGGGAGTCGATTGGCTCCAAAGATACGGGGTGGTGGTAGACTGTGAGGGCTTTTTGGTGACAGTGAGGGCGGATGATGGGCGAAGGGTAGTGTTTGGTAGTCTACCTAGTGATAGGGTTATGGCTAGTTTTGTAAATTCCCTCGACATCCCGCAGGATGAGTTGTCAGATGTGCCCGTGGTTGGCCAGTTTCCGGACGTCTTCGAGGAGGTGACCGGGCTTCCACCACACCGAGAGATTGAGTTTCGTATTGATTTAGTGAAATATGCCAGACCTATAGTGATGCCACTTCGTCGTATGGCACCAAGGGAGCAGCGAGAGCTCGGGGTGCAAGTCAGCAATCTTTTGAAGAAGGGATTTATTAGAAGGAGTGTCTCCGAGTGGGGAGCACCAGTTGTGTTTGCCACTAAGGCAGATGGTTCCCTTCGTTTGTGTGTGGACTATCGCGAGTTGAATAAGGTGACGAGGAAGAATAAGTATCCTCTGCCACGGATAGATGATTTGTTTGATCAACTGGAAGGAGCAAGAGTGTTCTCCCAGTTGGACCTCGCGACATGATTTCATCAGCTTCGAGTAGCAGATGATAGTGTTCCGAAAACGGCATTTAGGACGCCGTCTGGATTTTATGAGTGGTTGGTCATGCCATTTGGGTTGACCAATGCACCAGCCTATTTTGTGGATCTTATGAATCGAGTATTCAGAGATCAGTTGAATAAGTTTGTTCTTGTGTTCGTGGATGATATCCTTGTTTACTCAAGGACAGAGGAGGAACACAAGGGACACTTGAGGATAGTGATGGAGGTGTTGAGGAAACACAAATTGAAAGCGAAATTCTCTAAGTGTCATTTTTGGAGAAGGGAAGTGAGATTCTTGGGTCATGTTGTTTCCGAAAGTGGTATTGCTGTGGACCCTGCGAAGGTGGCTACGGTACAGGATTGGCCTACACCCAAGAATGCGACAGATGTAAGAAGTTTCTTGGGATTAGCTGGATATTATCGTAAGTTTATCCAGGACTTCTCCAAGATAGCAGCACCGTTGACTCAATTGACTAAGAAGAATCAGTCCTTCGTCTGGGACGAAGTGTGTGCGGATGCCTTTAAGAGTCTAAAGGAGAAGTTGACGCGTGCGCCAGTGTTAGTCATTCCTAAAGGGAATGAAGAGATGACGGTATACACAGATGCTTGTGGTACCGGACTGGGTGCTGTATTGATGCAAGGAGGTAGGGTTGTAGCTTATGCTAATCGACAGCTAAAGCCTCATGAGAAGAAGTATCCTACCCATGATTTGGAATTAGCAGCGATTGTATTTGCGCTGAAGATGTGGAGCCACTATCTCTTGGGAGAATGATTTGAGTTGTTTACCGATCATAAATCATTAAAGTACCTTTTCTCTCAGAAGGATCTGAATCTCCGTCAGCAGAGATGGTTAGAGTTCTTGGCTTCGTATGATTTTGATATCGCATATACACCTGGGAAAGGTAATGCGGTAGCCGATGCCTTGAGTAGGAGACATGCCAGCTTAGGGGCAATGTTTCTTGAATGGAAGCAACTGGAGTATATCGCGGGGTTTGATTTTAGACCAAGGTGCGAATTGGATCCAGTCATGCTAGCTAGTTTGGCGATCAGACCCACTTTGATAGAGCGGATTGGTTCCTGCCAGAAGGACGATCCTAACCTATTGGAAATCATCTCCAAGTTAGAGATGAACATCGACGGTGAGGAGATGAGTGCGTATGGGCTTGATCGAGATGGATGGCTTCGAAAGAATGGAAGACTAGTTGTGGCCAACGTGAATGGTTTGAGAGATGAAGTGCTTAAAGAATGTCATCGCTCAAAACTGACTATACATCCCGGTGGTAATAAGATGTATCGAGACATGAAGCAGACTTACTACTGGGAAGGGATGAAAAGAGACGTTGGGAAGTTTATATCCAAATGCATGAATTGCCAGCTAGTTAAAGCCGAGCAAAAGAAGCCTAGTGGGTTGTTGCAACCATTAGAAATTCCCGAATGGAAATGGGAGCAAGTCTCGATGGATTTCATCGATGGTTTACTAAGGACTAGATCGGGATATGATAGCATTTGGGTAATTGTGGATCGATTGACTAAAAGTGCAAGATTTATACCAGTCAAATCGACCAGAACGGCAGCCAAGTTGGCAGATTTGTATATGAAGTGGGTAGTGAGATTTCATGGAGTACCCAAAAGCATTGTGAGTGACCGAGACCCGTTGTTCACTAGTGGGTTTTGGAAGAGCTTACAAGAGGCTCTAGGGTTAGGATTACATCTCAGTACCGCATATCATCCTCAGACCGACGGTCAGACGGAGAGGGTAAATCGTATATTGGAAGATCTCTTGAGAGCTTGTATATTGGATTTTGGTGGATCATGGGATGACCATTTGCACCTAGTAGAGTTTGCATATAATAATAGCTACCAATCCAGTATCGGTATGGCTCCATATGAAGCTTTGAATGGAAGACCGTGCAACTCACCATCATGTTGGATAGAGACTGGCGAGAAGTTTGTGCTTGGACCAGATGTGGTGAGAGAAACTTCGGATAAGATTAAGATCATTCAGCAACGAATGAAAGCTGCCCAAGATAGGCAGAAGAGTTATGCTGATAAGAGGAGAAGAGACTTGAAATTCTCTGTTGGTGACTTGGTGTTTGTCAAGATCTCTTCGTTGAAGAGCGTGATACGATTTGGCAGGAGAGGCAAGTTGGCACCAAGATTTGTTGGCCCATTCCCTGTTCTTGAACTAGTCGGGAATTTGGTATATAGAGTTGGCTTACCAGAGAAAATGGCAGGAGTTCACAATGTGTTTCATGTTTCCCAACTAAGGAAGTTCGTTCACGACTCAGATATGACTATTTCACCCGATCAGTTAGAGGACTTCGAAGTAGAACCCGAGGCGGTTGGGAACCGCAAGCCGATTCGTATTGTGGGGCACGATACGAAGCAACTTCGAAGGAAGGCGGTGAAGCTAGTCAAGGTTCAGTGGGGGCGAGAACGAGAATGATTGTACTTGGGAGACAGAGGAGAGCATTAGGAAGATGCATCCAGAACTCTTTACCTGGTAAGATTTACTTTACGATTTAGTTATTCCGCATGCTAGGATAGACTTATTTTGCTTGCTTTGCATGTTTGATGGTTGTTTTATGGTTGATAGGCATGCGGGAACCTTTATGTATGTTTTGATTTCGGGGGCGAAATTTCTTAAGGGGGAAAGAGTGTAATGACCCGCATTCTACGCATCGGGGGATCGTAGAATATTTATTTCTTTCCCATGTGAAGTCATATGGTCATGTAACTTTGGGAAACATCTATTAGAGTCATTTCCCATGTTCATGATTTTTGTCGATTTTTAAATGACCATTTTGCCCTTAGTTGGTACTTTTTTGGCCATAACTTTTGATTGGAAAGGAATTTTAACCTGAAACCACATCCATTGGATTCGTTTGATGGTTTACCTTTCTGTAGAGTGGTCATAATAGCCAAACGGACTTACCATTTAGGAGATATGGCTGAAATAAGGTTTGGAGGGTGAAAAACTGCTTAACCGGGCCAAATCGGGTGATTAGTGAGTAGGCCCATAACCCATTATGGGAGGGCTGAAATGAGATGGAGAATCATTCCATTTCAGTTTTCTAGCCTCCACTTATCACCAAGGAATCCTAAAAATGGCCTCTAACCTCTAAATCATCTCCAAATCACCTTTTGGTCAAGGATTTGGCTTAGCAACCTCTAATCAAGAAAGATCTACACCAAAGCAACATTGGAGCTGCTGTTTAGCATTGGGATTCACATCAAATCAGAGATTTATTTCAGATCTTAGTTTATTTGTAGCTAAGGTGAGTGATTTGCATAGTTTTGCACTAATTATGGCTAATTAGGGGTAATTAGTGTTAATTAGCGAATTTATGCACTAATAAATTCGGGAAAAATGTTCATAAATTCCTAAATGATGTTTTAGACCTCTGATATGAATTTGGGTTAATTTGGTTAAGTTTTGCTAATCCTATCATTAGTTTCACCCAAACATGCTTAAGGGGAAATATGGGATTTTGGGTATGTTTGATCCATTTTAACCTACCATATTGATGTTTTGATGTTTGTGGTCGATTATGCATGTTGCTATGACTGTATGATATGCTTTGTGATTGGTTTCAATAGTTAGAATGGTCGAAAACGTCGTCGAATGGCGTAAACACTTGCTGGAACAGTTTCAGAAAACAGTGCAGGGTTCGGATCGGATCGGATAGGGGGCTCGGATCGGATATGTTGAACTGGGCAAGGGATTCGATCGGATCGGAACCTGACACTTGGGAAAAGTGGCAAAAAGGAAGGCCACGCTAACTGAACTGGGATCGGATCGGATTAAGGAGGACGGATCGGAGCGGAAGCATGAAGATGGATCGGATAGGAGCATGTGAAGGATGAGGAGGCGGATCGGAGCGGAAGCACGAACTGGAGGGGAATGGCACCCGACCCGAACAGAGGAGAAACACCCGACCGAACCGCACCAGAGGAAGACCCGACCCGAACCGATGGAGGACACCTGACCCGAACCGATGGCTTGAGAAGGAACCCGACCCAACCCAGTATTGACCAATAACCCGAGATGCAAAGGTAGTCCAATATGGGAAGTTAGAGCTCAGGATCCAGTTGGGAACCGATGAGTTCACTTCATGGTTGGACTTTGCTGCGGGACGTGTGCTAAGGAGTTTTCGATGTTCATAACTTCGATTCACCACTAAAAATGAAGGATGGCTACTGATCAGTGCAGTAGGGTCATTATGACCTGAGGGGCAAGGTGATGGTAGCAAGACTACGTTATCAGTGCAGTAGGGTCATTATGACCTGAGGGGCAAGGTGATGCGTAGTAAGTCTATGAGCCAGCGCAGATGGGGTGAACAACTCCATGGGGCAAGTGGACATAGTAAGGATTGGTAAGGCTATGAGCCAGCGCAGATGGGGTGAATAACTCCATGGGGCAAGTGGACATAGCGAGGAATTAGTGGCTACGTTATCAGTGCAGTGAAGCCATTTATGACTTCATGGGGCAGAGTGATCGTAGCAAGGTATGTTGGGTGATCGAAGTGGTGAACATCGTATGCTTTACGCACTGAGTGAGAAATGTGTGAGGATGGATGCTATGTTTGATTGTTTTCCATCACTATGACATGCACACCTCCCCACCTTCATATCTTTACACCGTTTGATATAGTACCTTAGAGTGTTGTACAGTATATAGTGCTAACTCTTTGGTTGCAGGTCTAGGTTCAGGTATGTTTTAGTCTACCTGTTATTGTTCGCTTTAGATGCTTATCGCTCATCCCAGGCTTTATGTCTGACCCAGAGTTTTATGTCTCCTCTTATTACTCTGGGTGCTCACATGAGCAGACTAGAGACAGGTTAGCTGGTGATGCGCGAGTAGTTGATTCGGAGGCGGGCAGGAGGCTTCCACGTATGATATATATACATTCTCCTTGTGTCGTTGGTGGTCGCTACTTGGGCATTAGTAGTGTACCTCCTTTATCTTGCTTTTGCTTTGAGATAGTTTGAAAGTTGTAATAAGCTGTATTTTGGATTTCCGCTGCTATGATGTTTAGTTCTGATTTTCAGCTTATGCACTGTCTCTCCTGTTTTATGTCAAGTATGTTATTATTATATTTTATTCTATGCGCTGTGGGACATTCTACAGGTTCTTGTATGTTCATTTCCTTCTTCCTTCTGACGACCCGTTCCGTGCTAACTGGGCATGTGTACAACGCACCTTTGGAGTAAATGTCGGTTGGTGCGGGGCGGGCCGTTACACATTCAATGTACATTCATTTACTAAATACATCCATTTATATGCAATATGCAATATGAAAGTGACTGAGCTGATCTTGTGCCTAAAGTGTGTTTATATGCATCCACGAGCAACCGCTAGCAAACACTTGTATCCACGTGCATCCACCATACATACATAACATGTCTCAAACACATGTTTCAACCATAGGACTACCCTATCTAAAGGTCAAAGATACTAGCGAGAGGATATGCTAAAGATAGAACAAGTACAAGCTAAGCGATAAAGGAGAAATTGAAAGACATACCCTCGAAAAGAAAAGGGTACAATAAACGCATCTTCTCTTCCGTCTCCCAAGTAGCGTCGCTCTAGTAATCTCCCCATTGCACTTTGACTAGCTTGACTTCTCGATTCCTCAACTTCTTAATCTCCGACCCAAGAATGCATGTAGGAGCTCGTCGAATCATCGCATCACGCTCTATCTCCACATCTCTAAGCTAGCTCGGCTCTACCACTTCATCGGTCTCGTGCAAGCACTTCCTCAAATGTGATACATGGAATACGTCGTGTACACCACTAAGTCTCTCGGGCAACTCCACTCTATATGCCATATGTCCAATCCTCTCCTTAATATGAAACGGCCCTACGAACCTTGGTGCTAACTTCCCAACGGACCCAAAGTGAACAACATTCTGTAATGGAGACACCTTGATAATGACCGTGTCCCCAATATCAAACTCAAGATCTGTCCTCCTCTTGTCCGCATAAGATTTCTGCCTATCTTGCGCCGTCTTCATCCTCCTTCGAATCAAATCGATCTTTTCCGAAGTCTCTCTAATCATATCGGGCCCAAGCAAGATCTTATCCATAGATTCCCACCAACATGTAGGTGAACGACAAGGCCTTCCATAAAGAGCCTCGAAAGGTGCCATGCCAATGCTAGACTGAAAGCTATTATTATACGCGAACTCCACCAAAGGAAGATGCTCCTCCCATGTACCTCCAAAGTCTAGGACACATAACCTCAAAAGGTTCTCTAGAATGCGATTCACCCTCTCATTCTAGCCGTCCGTCTGAGGATGATATGCGGTACTCAAACATAACTGAGTCCCTACCGCCTCTTGCAAACTCTTCCAAATCTCGCTAGTAAAGATAGGATCTCGGTCGCTTACTATGCTAGAAGGAACACCATGCAAACGAACTATCTCTCGAATGTATACGGAAGCTAACCATGGAGCGGTCCTCTTACTCTTCACGGGAATGAAATGGGCGCTCTTAGTAAGTCTGTCTACTACAACCCAAATCCCCGTATTACCCTTCCTCGATCGCGGCAACCCATCGACAAAATCCATCGAGACACTATCCCACTTCCACTGTGGAACCTCCAATGGGTGAAGCAACCCACCGGGTTTCTTTTGCTCCGCTTTTACTTGTTGGCACACCAAGCATCTAGCGACATACTCGGCCACATCCCTCTTCATACCGGCCCAAAAGAAAACTCGCTTCATGTCATTGTACATCTTGTCCCCGCCGGGATGAATGGTCATCTTTGAACGATGTGCATCATCAAGAATAGCCTTCCACAAGCTCTCGTCCCATGGTACACAAAGTCTACCATCCCTACGCAACCACCCTTATCATCTAGGGCATGCCTACTAAGATGGCTCGATAACTCCCCCCTTATGAGCTTCTCTACTAACTCAACCAACCGTGGGTCATCTTGCTGTGCCTTACCAATCCATCCCAAAAGCGTAGGTTTGACCTCTAAGGATGCTAGCAAACCGGGTACTAATCAACGGATGGTCTAAAATCAAAGGTGGAGATGAACTCTAAACTTCACCGCTCAACAAACAAAGGACTCAAGCTTAACCTTTTCCTACTCAAGGCATCCACCACAACGTTACCCTTGGCAGGGGTATATGCTATCTCGAAATCGTAGGACGCCAAGAACTCCATCCACCTTTGCTTCATTAAGTTCAAGTCTTTTTGAGAAAACAAGTATTTTAGAGATTTATGATCCGTGTACAATTCGAACTTTTCGCCAAGAAGATAATGTCGCCAAGACTTAAGCGCAAAAACGATAGCGGCCAACTCTAGGTCATGTGTAGGGTAATTTCTCTCATGTACTCTCAACTTCCTTCCACCATAGGCTATTACCCTCCCCTCTTGCATTAAGACTGCGCCTAGTCCTGTCCCACAAGCATTGGTATAAGTGGTAAATGGCTTACTCCCATCTGGAAAAACTAAGACTGGGGATGTGGTCGTAGCTCTCTTTAAATGTTGGAACACATCATTACAATCTACGTCCCATGTGAAAACTAGGTTTTTCTTCGTCAAGCGTGTCAATGGGGCTGATATCTTTGCGAAGTCCTTGATAAACTTCCTATAGTAGCCAGCCAACCCCAAGAAACTCCTCACCTCGGTAGCATTTTTAGGGACCTTCCAATCTTGGATGGCCACCACCTTCGCGGGATCCACAGCTATCCCTTCCTTGGAAACCACGTGCCCTAAGAATCGCACTTCCTTCCTCCAGAAGTGACATTTAGAAAATTTAGCTTTAAGACTATGTGCTCGAAGGGTCTCCAACACTTCCCTAAGATGTAGGGCATGCTCTTCTTCGTTCTTAGAAAAGATCGGGATGTCATCCACAAAGACCACCACAAATTTGTTAAGGAACTCCCTAAATACCCTACTCATCAAGTCAACAAAGTATGCGGGGGCGTTTGTCAAACCGAAAGGCATTACCAGCCACCCATAGAAACCTTCCAGAGTCCTAAAGGCAGTCTTGTCTATGCTATCCTCAGCCACTCTCAACTTATGGAAACCAGTGGCTAAGTCCAACTGCGAAAATACTGAATTGCCAACTAACTGATCAAATAAATCGTCAATCCTCGGCAGTGGGTGCCTATTCTTCTTTGTAAGCTTATTAAGTTCTCTATAGTCCACGCACAGTCTAAGGGACCCATCCGCCTTCATGGAAAAAACTACTGGGGAACCCCACTCCGATATACTACGTCTTATGAACCCCTTCTCAAGCAACTCCCCTACTTGCTTATTGAGTTCCCTCCTCTCACGAGGAGCCATGTGGCATATTGGCAGAGATACAGGTTTTGCATTGTCTACAAGATAAATATGAAAGTCTATCTCACGTTTTGGGGGTAGACCCCTCACCTCATCGAAGACATCAACATATTCACGGACTATATGAACATAATGTAAATCATCATTGGATGCGTCAAGTGACTCAAGATAACTAAGCATCACCAATCCTCTAGGGTCACAAGAAATATCAAGGGTCTTTCCACTACGAGTCAACAATTTTACTACCCTTCGTTCACAATCTAGGATGGCACCATGTCTGGCTAGCCAATCCATCCCTAGAATCAACCCATAGCCCATGAAATCAAGCACAAAAGCATTACATTCAAAACCAATGCCTAAGATAGACAATCGCAAATCCCTACAAACCATGGATAAATGAGCCGACCCACCAATAGGATTTGAGACTACAATGGGATCCACAACGAGACTAGTATTTAAGTGCAGTGTTTCAATTAATGATGTAGAGATAAACGAATGTGATGCACCAGAATCGAATAAAGTACGGATAGGATGGTCAAACAAGAAAATCAAACTTTCGACAGAAATTTTTCTACCTTCCCCTTGTCCCGGAGCCATGAGAGCATGAACTTGCCCTCCCGAAGTAGACCCTGCCCTTGCTTCTTAGGACAGTCCTTCACTCCATGACCCGCATCACCACAATGATAACAACCGAACTTCTTCTTCTTCATACAGTCCTTCTTTAGATGACCGGGTATCCCACAGTTATGACACTTCCTCTTCTCTTTGCCACCTTTCTTGGGCTGTTGGGCTTTCTTTTGATCCCCTTTCTTCTCCGGTGCCTTATTAGCATTAGCGCCTTTCTCCTCCTCATGCATAAGCGCCATGTCAACCATCTTCTCAAAGGTGGCCCCCATGGGAATGTGGGTCATACCAGCCCGTGTAGCGGCTCATTCAAGCCTTTAACAAATCTCAGGGCCTTCTATTCGGGTGTGTTAACCAAGTCTAAGACAAACCTCGCCAACTGATTGAACTTGTTGACGTACTCTTTTACTGATAGATTTCCCTGTTTCAACGCCAAGAACCTTTCCATGTATAAGTTCTCTTCTGCTCGTGAGAGAAATTTCGCTTCGAACCTATGCCTAAAGTCAGCCCATGTCTCAACTGGACGCTCTCCATTAGTGATCTCCTACCAATACGAAGCCTCATCCTTCATCAACCAAGTAGCCAATTGGACTTTCCTCCTATCATCCACCTCAAAGATACCAAAAAGATCCTCTACTTCTTTCAACCAATTTCTAGCGTTAACGAAAGTTTCGGATCCACTAAAAGGTTTTCCACCCATCGAACGAAAGTCTTTACATATCTTGGAGAAAGCATCTCCACACGGAGGAATGACTGGAGCTGGGGGAGGAGGAGGAGGAACATCGGTCGGGCCCGCGGCAGCGGCCCTAACCTCGAGATATTGACGAAACCAACCGGGTGCATGAACACCCTCTGGTATCTCAGATGATCCAGACATGCTGAAAAGATAAGGAAAGAGTTTCAAAACAAGGGAAGTGGAAGAGAGATGTATGGATTGCGGGGATTATGCTCCTTAAAGTAGATTTTCTTTGAAAATAGCTTCTTTAAAACAAGTTTTTTTAAATACTTTCTAGGAAAATAATAATTTTGAAAACACTTTTCAAAACTTTTTATCTGTTCTTGTAACCTTAGCTCTGGTACCACGTGTAACACCCCATGGCCATTAATGTCAGTCACAAAGGGAATGCATTATTGTCATGAAGCGTTATAGTAGTATAGAACAGATAAATTACAAGAGTAAATAAATAAATCACAGCAGAAGTTAAAACTTATTTCATAGCATCATAACTTCAAAACAAGCTTACATAAGTAATCTCCAAAACCATTACAATAGGATCAATTGTCTTTTCCAAAAACTTCAAAGTACATAAAGAAGAAAATACTTAAATAACATAAATGCATAAATCCCCACTGAGCATAAGCAAAGCCATAAAGATGAGAGAGTCCAAAGCGATACATCTACTCTTTTCAAGCAACTGGAAGAAATCGGCACTAAGTTGTAGTATTCCCTCCTTGCAAACCTAAGGGGGGAAAAGGAAAGAAAAGAGGTGGAAACAAAACGGGTCAGACATAAAGTTTGGCGAGTCCAGTAGTTTTAACAAATAATAGGTAAGGTAAATGATCAAGACATAAATAGGCATCATGATATGGCTGTAACATAGATAAGGTAGATAAAAAGGATGGACAAGATGATTCTGTTCCTAAGTACTAAGACAATCCTACACCTTGGCTAAGCGAACAACCCTCCAAGTACTAACACTGAAGACCGAAGTCAACATCAGACTAGCACCCAAAGGACTATCCAACTCAACCAACATGTATTTCGTTACACCGCAGTTTTGCTAAGTTACACCACATTACTTGATTACACCGCACATCTACTAGTCTCTATTTACTAAAGGTTGATCCCTTCCCACTAACTGTACCCACATGACATACTTGGTAGTTACTTGTACATAGCTGTTATCGTAGGTGTCGGCTTGCTCCTACCACCGCTAAGGTACCCTTACCCTACCCATTCGATTGGCTCCCTAAACCCCGTAGGCACCCGTGGTGGCCCCACAGTGGGGTGTATCACTCCCCAAAGGGGCAACCGCGATACCAACAACATAAAATGCACGGCCATACCTACACGATGCAACAACTTCTTACCTACCAGCCCGGACCCATGCACGCACAAGAACCCGTTGGACTCGCGTTGCCACTGCTATTCACGTTTTGACCTCTTACATTCAAGTCCAGTAAGCGTGCCCCAACCCCGGCCTAGTACCGGGCCCAATTAGATACTCAAACGGGTTACTGGTTGAAACTGGTCCCCCATCCGACACAAGCCACCCACCTATGCTTGGTCCCCACTAGGTTTTTCTCCCACTTAACCACTTTAATTTAAATGTCCATGTCTTACACATGCTATGGTTAAGTCCATACTTACATGTCATAATTTACATGTCTTATCTTATACCGGTTAAGTCCATATTTACATGTTACCCCACTTAACCCTCTAACCATACCCATGTCTTATTATGGTTAGTATTCCTTAATACGAACGGTGCATGACCTCCCACATTAGACCGAACGCTTTGTGGCTGCTGGATTTGCCGGGCGGTTCCGGGCAGTCTTACGCCACAAACCGGGTCTAACCTCGTGTCATTAACCATTGCGCCTACAATTCATTCCTTTGACCTCTCACATTAGACGTCCAATTGTGGCAGCTGGATTTGCTGGGCGGTTCCGGGCAGTCTTACGCCACAATTGCGCCTAACCTCATGTCAAAGGTTTATTAATAATCGTTTTTCACCCATACCCAATTTTCATGTCATGTATATCCAATTAAATATATAATCAGGTTTATAATATTGCCTATTCCAAATTGTCACTAATTACATATTAATTAGCCTCAATTACAAATTCACAAATATAGGCAATTTCATCAATTCCATGTAATTCATACCGAAATGTGCCAATTTCACATATTATCTAATTATCCAAAATATCCAATAATATCCAATTTTCCATATTTCACATATTCCCCTCGTTCCCACGTATTCGTATTCGCATTCGCGCGTATTTTTAACATAGGCTCGAAGGTAGCCTAGATCCAAAAATAAAAGGAATAGGGATAAGAAGAGAGAATCAAATCACAGAAAATTGGAATTAACACAGCATCATGAAATAAAGGCGCATATAAACTAGCATAGAGGCATAATGACAGATTCAACATGAATAAACTGATAAAGGTATGAACTTTACATAGAAACATAGGCATATGTTGACATGAATCAAAAAGGTGAAGACTTGGATGAGATTTAAATTACATACATACATATGAATCCTCTATACAACTTCATCATGTTACTTTTAATCCCATTATATTGTGAAAATCACCGTACTCATCTTTCGTGGTTAAAGAATAGAATTATGCACTGAAATTGGTGTAGAAACGTTATGGTGTTGCTGATTTATCTTGTAGAAGCTATAATCTTTAATTTGAGTTGAAGTTGGATACTTGAGAATTGATTTAGAGGCGGCGGCTAGGGTTTAAGATAGAGTTTGACAGCATAATGGTGTCATAGATAATATTTATGAATTAGGGTTAGGTCTTAGGGTGTATATATAGGTGTAGGAAGTTACTTAGGACCATTAGATTAACCCTGAAGCATGAGAACCAATCAGATGCAAATCTGCCTTTGAGCGAATTGGCCCACGGGTTGACAGCCAAACACCCTGGATCAACCCCTAGTCGACCCAGCAAGGCTCGGGTCGACCTCAAAAATGGGCCGGTTCGGTTATTCCCCCTCCCAATTCATTGTTTTGAACTTTTTTGCATATTTATTTATTTATTTTTTAATTTATATATATATATATATTTCTCTCATATGCATGCAAACTTCAAGGCTTAATAACATCTTCATAAGGTATCCGTTTTGTGCAAACCAAATAACTATCTTGACCCAAAATTTTGAAACGAACATAATAGCGAAACCCATTTCACTTAATTCTTTTCTAAAAATTAAGTATACTTTAATTTGTGAATTTTAATGTTAAAAAATTACGGGGTGTTACACATGCCTCTCTATTCAAAAAGAAAATCAAAAAGCCAAGCGGCTTGCCGATACGGTGCATAAAATCTCATATTCAATTGAAATACATACCTTTTTGTCGAGCATTCTAATTATATATATCTTCATATACTTCATTCCCTACCTGTCGCATGTGTATCCATACATTTCTAATTTATTTCAACTTTAATACACTCATTTTAACTCAACTCGTTAATTAATTCGTAAATAAATTATTTGCCTATTTCACTTGTATATTTGAATATAACTTGTTTCAAATATATTTCAACTTACTCATAAACTAATTAAATTCCATTTTCCAACTCAGGTTTCATATTCGATTCGAATATGAAGTCACAAGTTAAATTTATTTATTCAAAGTCAACTTGATTCAATCATTTTAACTTAATTCATTAATCAGTTTGCTAATTAACTCTTTTGCCAATTTCACTTGGAACATGACATGTTCAAATATATTTCAATCTACTCATGAACCAAATCTAATTCTATTTTAAGCTCGTTTCCTTATTTACTTCTATATTCAAATTCCAATTCAATTCTATTTGAATTTTCCATATTCAAATTCCATTTTTCAATTCTATTTGAATTCTATATTCAAATTCCATATTCAATTCTATTTGAGTTCTATATTCAAATTCCATATTCAATTCTATTTGAATTCTATTTTTAAATTCATATTTGAATTTAAATATTCAAATTATCTCTTGATAATTTACTCATTATATTTATAAACACCATTTTATAAATTTCCTTGTTTTATTTAAACAAGTCTATTTCGAAATCTATTTAAAAATTCCAATTCTATTGTAGAAAAATAGAATTTCCCTTTTATATCTCAAATATCCCTTTCAGGACATTTTTATAAATTAAGACTGAGGCCCAGTGATATTTAAACACCAAACAACCAATTATTTATTTCAGGTTTTCTAACACATCATATATGACAGTATATATGCAAACAAATAAACAAACAGATAATATATTTTTGAGAGATCCAGTTGGATCTCTCCAACCTATTTTCCTACATCCAAATATATTAGTCAACATAAATAATACCCATCCTGCTTTGGGGCAGGACATCGCGGTATGAAGGTCATCCACTAATATATATTTGTGGGGCGCATAGGGAAATCATCCGCTATGAAACTGCGGGCATCCGCAAATGAGACTGCGGGAACAATCAAATCATCAACCCAATATATATATATATATATAATAGTCAACCCTAAATAACTAATATATTTAAATTAACCAGAAAGCATTCAAACAAGCAACAACAATTATTTTTACCAAATAAAAATAATTCTAAATAACAGGTGAGTGAGATTTACTCACCATGGTTTTTATTTTGCTGAATATCCAATGAAGCTAATTAGATAGATTTCACAGTGATTTCTCCAACCATCTGTTTTTCAATGTAAAACATTATAAATAAAATTTCAGTTATTGAATTAGACTAATTAAATTTAATTAGTTACCATGTGTAAATTAATTCCAATTTAAACATAAATCTTACTCGCACGATTAGTCTATAAATTTATTCCTTTTCTAACTAATTTCCTTTTTCATAAACTAATTATATAAACTAATTTACGTTAAATAGGTTACTAATTATATAACTAATCTCCTTATAAACTTTAAATTTAAAATAAATAAAAAATTACCTTGATCCTCTTATCAAGTTAATCCACGTCATTAAGCTTCCTTCCCCCTTTGCTACACAACTCCAACTTGTAATCACCCATTCACAGTAACTCTCATCGATCTAGCCTTCAAAGCCTTGCGAACACCATCATAGAACTCCACAACTCCAAAGTTCACTTATGCTACTCCCAAATCAGCTACTGCCAAATCCCAAACAGTATTCAAATTGTTGAACTCTTCCCAAATCAATACCCAATCATCGCACCACTGCAGTAGTATTAGACCAACGCCGACCCCTGAAATCGCAACAAAATCTGTCGATAACACCAAGCCAAAATCCCACTCGAACCCAAGGTTCCGCGATCTGGTGTTCCTACTGCAATGATGTTGACATCGCACCCCTCCTGCCATCGCAACTCACCCTCAATCGCCTAAAAACAACGTCGGTCCTTCCTCAAATTCACTCGCCTGAAAACCTCAACTCCTCCTCCATGAACAGTGATAGTCGCGACATCAATTTCTACCCTAAATCCACCACCGCGAGCTCGACTGTAGCGTTTTCCCCAAATCGCGATGACCTAGCTTGCTGCGAAAATTCATGATCCAGTCCATGCTACTGCCTCGCGATATTATTCGGGCTCGTACTCCTTTTTCATTCGAATGATTTGAATTGAGGAAAGGGGTGCTTTTTAGTTTGATCTGTATATGAGGTGCAACTATTTTCATTTGTGAGCTTTCGATTTTGGCCTTTATAAAGGCAGCGGCCATTTAATTGTGGAGATAAAGAGGGAGACGTGGTTGATTTCTAAGCCTTTTGAATTTGAGGAGAAGGGAAGGCCACGCTTATGGTTTGTTGGCAGAAGGAATTCCACTAATATATTTATTTATTTTAGTTTTAAATTTTCTGATATGATTAAAATTAATTAAATTATCCCACGGGTTCCGAACTCCTTTCTGAACCCATCAACCGACATTCCTAGGGTAAAACCGCTATTCTGAACACACTGGGACAGGTATCGAAACCCCATTTGATCATATGGAGAAGATATAAATTTAAATTGATTTAAATTAATTTTAAAATAATTAATTCTTCGATAATCAATTAATATTATTATTTTAATTCAAATAGGAGTTTGAATTGATTATCTGAACTGTTTCCAATTCAGTGTTGACTTTGAATTCATATAAATTCAATTTCGTATTTCGATAATTATATATATTCGAAATAAACCATGTATCGATTTTTAAATCGATAATTCAATAAAAAAATCTTTTATATTCTCAACTAAATATTTAAATTCATATTAAATATTAAAAATTAACTTGACAGAAATCTGGGTCATTACATTCATCCCCTCTTAAAAGAATTTCGTCCCCGTACTAAGTTAGGAAAAGTACTACAAACCCATTAACTTTTTTTCAAAATCTTACTTATTTTGATACTCAACATTTTATACTTTTACAATTTTAGTTCCAACCAAACTTGTAGTTTTCATTCATACACATCCAAATTGATTTTAAATCAATTTATCCACTTTGATTCATTTAACTTGCTTTAAGTTAAATTTTAATTCCAGAATTCAAATCCCCAGGTTTTTATTTCAAATCATTTTGAAATCCCATAAATATAAACATATATTTATTTTATTTCAAATTCAAAACATTTGAATTTTCAAAACCAACTTGTTTTCTTTCAAACAAATCTTCATCAAAACTTCTAAGGTAGCAACTCCTCACTTAGAAACTCGAAAATGAACACTGATGATGTTGCAGTCATCATCAGAATTATTTTCCAGCCACTGAAGTGTGTTCAGTGCTTAAACAATTTCAAAATCCTTTTAAAACGAAGTTATATTGTTCTAATTTACTTCAGAAAATTTTTTCCAACTTCCCAGGATTTTAAATTCTTAATTCTGATTCTGAATCCAATTCCAATTCATCTGATTTGTGTATATTTCATTCTTATACAAATTATATTTGGTTATACCCAACCCTTTCAATTTTTATAATCTTATTCGATTATAATTTTAACATCCAACACGTCCATATATTATAATAATTTCAGAAATTTATTCCTTTTCTACCAAAATAGAATTTTGAGTAAAACTTATTTCATTTGCCCACTTAAAAACAATATCGTGTTCAATCTTATGTTCAAGTATTTATAAATTCTTATCAACGTCGTGGCGTCCCACGATTCGATCAGAATTCATAATTCACTCAACAGACTTGTCAACACAATATAAAACAGTTTTTATATCAAATAACAAATACGCTCTCTCATATATATACACACTCAACTCATTCTAGGATACTACTGATCCTAACTGTAATGAGCACAATTTCCCAAAGCCTAGGTATTCGCTCAACCTAAGCTCTAATACCAACTGTAATGTCCCGCAAATCCGTAATATCAGAGTTGACTACATACATCATACATCCAACCCAAATATCACGAAAATACGAATCACTTTTTTTTAGAAGAAAAAGGTAGAAGAAGAACAGAAATAACAATACAGAATCTCACATCGTAGCAGAATAAAATATAATATATAATATCTTTTGAAATACAAAATTTTACTGTATATACATAACATTATCATCAGAGTACAACACTTACAATACAGCGGAAATAACACTAGATAACTAACGTTGAAGCCTCCTGCTCCAAGCTCCTTTAGATAAATCTATAAAATCCTGAACTACTTGACCACCCATACAAATTTAGGCACCCAAGAATTTAGGTAAAACAAAACAAAATAAACTCCGGGTCAGTCATGGGACTGGTATGAGTAAACGATTTAAAATAGTTTGAGAAACTAAACGATATCTCATAAGACCACGCCGTATAAAACGGAACGGGTTTTTCCCTTTTGAGAATTTCAAACACTTGATTTAACTTTCAGATCCTTTAGAAAGAGAAAAATAATATTTATATCAAAACTCTTTTGATATTATAATAGTGTCTAAATCAAATAAATAGAATCTAGTGGAATATTTGCATCTCACGTTCGACATATATAATATACAATCAAAACCGCAAGCACTTATTGGGTAATGGATTTCCAACTATGACAAGGTATGGAACCACCAGCCGCTGGTTTATCTCTAGAGGAGAATACACTGAGTTCAACAAGAACATCTTGCAACTCAGCCACACATGACCGACCACTCATTTCACTTGAGTGTATCGAATGTATATCACCAATGGTTGGGATCAGCAACCGTTTCCCGAATGGGACAGCATCGAATAGAATAAGGAATTAAAAGAATCTCTAGATAGGCGATGATACACCCTAATGGGAGCTAACCACATAGCCATGTTGCCTGCCCGATTTTTGTCATTTCCCAGTTGTTGAGGCCAGAGGCTACGATTACTTTCCATTCATTGATAATACGATCACATTGAATGCCACATTATCAGATCCGTTAATCACTAATTGATCTGCACAAATATTCTGGATATTATGCTAAGGGAATAAATCCGTTGCCACCATATATATTTATACAGACCAACATATTCGATCATTGGAAATACTCTGTCAGACACTCGTCCATATACGTTCGTTCGGGGACTGAACGAAACCGAAGGCACTATTCAGTACATCCATCCTAGGCAATCTCTACCTAGGACTTATACAACAGCCCTTGCACTTTACTCTGTCTTCAATTTTCTTTGGCATATATAATTCGCAACGCTTATGCCAATACAGAGTGGTTCTTTGGATAATAATCCAACTGGCCTCTCCATATTAACAACGATGGTCAAAAACTTTGATAGTCGGTGATTTAACTATCAAATGAAAAATGTCCGTGTACACACAACGATCTTATTTCCAAATGGAATTATCGATCACATCATCATGCATATATATATATATATTCATATTTCCTTATTTTCTATATTAAGAAAATATATGTTATTAACTCTGGAAAACATTCCCATTGCATATTTACATATCACTATTCTCCTACATCTATCAGACTCTAACTGTAACTAGTAAGAGAGCAACTTCCTAACTATAAATCCTGAAGGTCGAAACCAACATTAGATCAGTACTCAAAAAGTCGTTCAACTCAACTAATTTCCAGTCAGTTTCTAATTCTGCTTAACTCTATTTCTTTAACTCCATTTGATTAACTTCTTATCAACACGATCATTTTTAATCTGCAAATCATTTGCTTTTAATCCATCGTTCACTTTAAAACGTATATCTCGCAGGATTTTATTTATAAAATTCCCTTTCGTTTATAATATTCTATTTTAAGTTCGTTTCATTATCGAATTCTATATATATCGATTTCTAGTTTATCAAATCTTTTTAAAAATATTCTAACTCCTTAAATTACCGGAAAAATTTGCCATAACCTCCTTTGTACGGGGAGTATCGGGAAAATCCCTAAACCGCCACACATGCCTCTCTATTCAAAAAGAAAATCAAAAAACCAAGCGGCTTGCCGATACGGTGCATAAAATCTCATATTCAATTGAAATACATACTTTTTTGTCGAGCATTCTAATTATATATATCTTCATATACTTCATTCCCTACCTGTCGCATGTATATCCATACATTTCTAATTTATTTCAACTTTAATACACTCATTTTAACTCAACTCGTTAATTAATTCGTAAGTAAATTATATGCCTATTTCACTTGTATATTTGAATATAACTTGTTTCAAATATATTTCAACTTACTCATAAACTAATTAAATTCCATTTTCCAACTCAGGTTTCATATTCGATTCGAAAATGAAGTCACCAGTTAAATTTACTTATTCAAAGTCAACTTGATTCAATCGTTTTAACTTAATTCATTGATCAGTTTGCTAATTTACTCTTTTGCCAATTTCACTTGGAACATGTCATGCTCAAATATATTTTAATCTACTCATGAACCAAATCTAATTCTATTTTTAAGCTCGTTTGCTTATCGACTTCTATATTCAAATTCCAGTTCAATTCTATTTGAATTTTTCATATTCAAATTCCATTTTTCAATTCTATTTGAATTTTATATTCAAATTCCATATTCAATTCTATTTGAGTTCTATATTCAAATTCCATATTCAATTCTATTTGAATTCTATTTGAATTCTATTTTTAAATTCATATTTGAATTTAAATATTCAAATTATCTCTTGATAATTTACTCATTATATTTATAAACACCATTTTATAAATTTCCTTGTTTTATTTAAACAAGTCTATTTCGAAATCTATTTAAAAATTCCAATTCTATTCAAGAAAAATAGAATTTCCCTTTTAAATCTCAAATATCCCTTTCAGATCATTTTTATAAATTAAGACTGAGGCCTAGTGATATTTAAACACCAAACAACCAATTATTTATTTCAGGTTTTCTAACACATCATATATGACAGTATATATGCAAACAAATAAACAAACAGATAATATATTTTTGAGGGATCCAGTTGGATCCCTCCAACCTGTTTTCTTGCATCCAAATATATTAGTCAACATAAATAATACCCATCCTGCTTCGGGGCAGGACATCGCGGTATGAAGGTCATCCACTAATATCTATTTGTGGGGCGCATAGGGAAATCGTCCGCTACGAAACTGCGGGCGTCCGCTAATGAGACTGCTGGATCAATCCAATCATCAACCCAATATATATATATATATATATATTTATAATAGTCAACCTTAAATAACTAATATATTTAAATCAACTAGTAAGCATTCAAACAAGCAACAACAATTATTTTTATCGAATAAAAATAATTCTAAATAACAGGTGAGTGAGATTTACTCACCATGGTTTTTATTTTGCTGAATATCCAATGAAGCCAATTATATAAATTTCACAGTGATTTCTCCAACCATCTGTTTTTCAATGTAAAACAGTATAAATAAAATTTCAGTTATTGAATTAGACTAATTAAATTTAATTAATTATCATGTGTAAATTAATTCCAATTTAAACATAAATCTTACTCGCTCGATTAGTCTATAAATTTATTCCTTTTCTAACTAATTTCCATTTTCATAAACTAATTATATAAACTAATTTACGTTAAATAGGTTACTAATTATATAACTAATCTCCTTATAAATTTTGAATTTAAAATAAATAAATAAATTACCTTGATACTCTTATCAAGTTAATCCACGTCATTAAGCTTCCTTCCACCTTTACTACACAACTCCAACTTGTAATCACCCATTCACAGTAACTCTCATCGATCTAGCCTTCAAAGCCTTGCGAACACCATCATTGATCTCCACAGCTCCAAAGTTCACTGATGCTACTCCCAAATCAGCTACTGCCAAATAACAAACAGTATTCAAATTATTGAAATCTTCCCAATCAATACCCAATCATCGCACCACTGCAGTAGTATCAGACCAACGCCGGCCCTGAAATCGCGACAAAATCTTTCGATAACACCAAGCCAAAATCCCACTCGAACCCAAGGTTCCGCGATCTGGTGTTCCTACTGCAATGATGTTGACATCGCACCCCTCCTGCCATCGCAACTCACCCTCAATCGCCCAAAAACAACGTCGGTCCTTCCTCAAATTCTCTCACCTGAAAACCGCAACTCCTCCTCCATGAACAATGACAGTCGCGACATCAATTTCTACCCTAAATCTACCACTCACGAGCTCGACTATAGCGTTTTCCCCAAATCGCGATGGACCTAGCTTGCTGCGAAAATTCATGCTCCAGTCCATGCTACAGCCTCGCGATATTATTCTGGCTCGTACTCCTTTTTCATTCGAATGATTTGAATTGAGGAAAGGGGTGCTTTTTAGTTTGATCTGTATATAAGGTGCAACTATTTTCATTTGTGAGCTTTCGACATTGGCCTTTATAAAGGCAACAACCATTTAATTGTGGAGATAAAGAGGGAGACGTGGTTGATTTCTATGCCTTTTGAATTTGAGGAGAATGGAAGGCCATGCTTATGGTTTGTTGGCAGAAGGAATTCCACTAATATATTTATTTATTTTAGTTTTAAATTTTCCGATATGATTAAAATTAATTAAATTATCCCATGGGTTCCGATCTCCTTTCTGAACCCAGCAACCGACATTCCTAGGGTAAAACCGCTATTCTGAACACACTGGGACAGGTATCGAAACCCCATTTGATCATATGGAGAAGATATTAATTTAAATTGATTTAAATTAATTTTAAAACAATTAATTCTTCGATAATCAATTAATATTATTATTCTAATTCAAACAGGAGTTTGAATTGATTATCTAAACTGTTTCCAATTCAGTGTTGACTTTGAGTTCAAATAAATTCAATTTCGTATTTCGATAATTATATAAATTCGAAATAAACCGTGTATCGATTTTTAAATTGGTAATTCAATAAAAAAATCTTTTATATTCTCAACTAAATATTTAAATTCATATTAAAAATTAAAAATTAACTCGACAGAAATCTGGGTCATTACAATAACCAAGTTAAAATCACACCATAAACCATTCTGGTAATGTAAGATTAAAACTGCATTATACGTATGTGTGTATGGTGTATATGCCCCCAATCAATCATTAACATGATGCATGGACATGGCTTGTTGAGGATTGATTAGGATCGGATAAGTGTTGCCCCACATGTTCAGGAATGAGGGGTTCGGGCTCAGCTTTCATTCTTGTTCCCGATCCCGCTGCGGGATAGGAGCCCTTTCGTGGCATTTAATCGAAACGCCTTTATACTCTCCTGTCGTATGCTCAGGATATAGTTCGAACTCAGCTTTCAGTTTGCCCCTAATCCTTCGGTGGGGGTAAAAGCTCATTTGCGACGCTCAGTCCCTAGCGCCTTTATAGTCTCCCATCGGATGCCAAGGGTAGAGTTGAGTTGAGGCGGGCTTTTGATCACGGTGCACCTTCACACCTCGTGGACAATTCATTTCCCTGTCCTTTATACTCTTTCTTAGGTCATGAGAGTTAGAGTGTCTAAGGTTGTGTCGTTTACTCCCTTGTACCGTCTGGTTTGATAGAAGATTCTTTGAATTACGTGCTTCAAGATCGTCATAAAGTTAATGACAAATATCACGATTATAATAGTTCATATGAGTAAAGATGAAAGAATGAATAAGAAATGGTGCGATAAAAGTAAATGACACATTGTAACATCCCGGATTTTTGAACATTAATTATGAATATTTAAATCCGTTTAAATATTGATTTAGCGATATAATGGATTTTTATATCAAATTTATTTTATAAAATGAAGTTCGAACATATATAATTTATAATATAATTAAAACGATCTCCGTTTCCGATGAAACAAGTTTTAATGAAATGCGTACGATTAATTATTGCTACATTTCCAGTTTGGAGCCCAACGGAGTTATTTTGTCAATTGACGAAATTTAGGGGTGAACCGATGATTATGATTTTAATTGATACACGCTATTTTTGCAAACAGAGTCTGTTTCCAATGAAACTGGTTTCATTGGGACTGTAACATTAAATTATATCATGACGCCCATTTACGTAATTTTTGGTGTTGGTGTCTAGCAGTGCGGATTTAACGATTAACGGTTGAAGGGTGGTACTGGTTAAACTAAAACGAAAACCTATCCTAAAATCTAATAATGCGTACCCTTCTTTTAAATTAATACCCACTCCCATCACCTGCCCTAACTTATAGGGTAAACCCTCCTACCTAAAAACGTGCAATCAAATTAATGAGAACGTGGCCACCCCATTCCTTCTTAAGTGAATGTTTCACCTACTAATAACAACCTACCCAACACATTTCTTCTCAGCTAAGGAACTTTAATGACAACCATACTTTCGTACAGCACAAACATACACCCTAAATTGAAAAGAAGAAATATCTTTGTACGATGTTGAAACCATTCATAAATGTGGAAGTGACGAAACAAAACCATTCCTCTATGCAGCTACTGAAAATGGAAAATACGAGCTGCATCTACTCTGAAATATATTAACACACTGCGCAGACCATACCTTAAATGGAAATCAACGCAGCTACAAAACCATTACCCTAGTTTTGCAGACACATGCCTCTACAGTCTACCATAATTTAATGATTTTCTTATCGCTTAATTCCTCTCTTCCATAAATAGGATCTGTTTTGCCACATCTCAAGAAAACAAAGAGGAAAACAAGCTTTCCACGTATAAATTAAAAACTCTGCCCTGCCATAATTAAAAGTAAAACACGCGGCTCCTCAACTTAAAATCAAAACAACGTCGGGTCTTCGAAAATAAGAGGAGAGAGATGCAGTCAACCGGGGAGAGGCGCATTCACGTTTGAGGGAAAGAGGAGGATTTGAAAACAGACTGCGTGAAACAGGACGAGGATGGTATGGCAGAACGTGAAAGAGAAGTGGGTCGATGGAGTGTACTGTTGGCACGGTGTTTGAACTATACTTACATAACGATGAAGTACGGTGAATGGAAATACAATGAATGCATGGAGGAGTGTTGTTGGAGTGTGATATGAAAGTGGTTATGACACCGGAAAGACTTGCTCGCGCGCGGAAGGGATAGAAGCAACGTGCTGTGTAATAAAGTGAGAAAACTGAAAAGTAATGGCAAATGGGAGAAGGGGCCTTCTCGTGAACGAAAGTAGAAAACTACATGGGAAGCTTTACGTTGGCCATTTTGGTTCATGAAGGGTTGTAAACCAGAGCAGCTCGTGGGGGGCTCAAGTATGGTGCATGGTTCCGGTTCTTAACAGTGCGGAAGTTTACAAAGGAAGTGGGAACGTTTAATTAAAAACGTGAATAAGGCAAGTGAAAATATGGTGAGATAGGGAAGACGTCACTGTTGTGAAGGGATCTTGTGGTACTTGGCATTCGAAAGTGTCAGAAAAGGTGCATACAACAGGTGCGAGGTCGGTTTGGTTAACACAAACTGGAATCAACAGAAAATGATCGTGTAGATGGAAAAGAAGTTGTACAAAAAGGACGTGGAGCTTGTGTTGTTTTGGGGGATGTCAAAGTACGGGTCATGGTAGAAAGCTTTGGCTTGAATCCCGTTAAAGAAGGCGGATCTTCGCAAGTTGAAATGAAGGCCCGGCAGGAGGCATTTGTATGGGGTGTTGCGTGAGCGGAGTTGTTGGGTACAACGGAGAACTGCATACACTAGAAGTGAAATAAATGGTAGCAGGGGATCAAGAAAGAATGGGTACTGACGCTAAGATGAAGTGGAAGCGTAATTGCGTGGAGATGAGGTCATGTGAGTACTGTGCTGGTGGTGCCGGAGAGGAGATGATCCGGGAATGGAAGAAAAGGGTGGCATGGTGCGGATAGTACATGGGGCTATTGGGCTTTACGTAAATGACGGTGGTAGTGGATTTTGAAGAAATGACACCGCTGTTTGCCAGTTGGGTCATTCCCAACATTTGTAATTAGATTCACTAGGAGGAGAATGAACTATAGTGGCACCTCGATCAGTTTTACAGAAGGGAGCTATGTGGACTATTCATATGAACTATAGTTTTTGAAGAAGTGAGGACGTTGGGGAGTGTTGGAACGAGGAACCGTATGTGAACAGTTGTGAAGAGGAAAAATGCGAAGTGCACGGCAATGGTGAGTTGTTGTAGAAAATGATAGCCGGTGTGAATAGTGTGGGAAGCGAAAGTAGATAGAAGATCAGAACGGGTTGGCCATATCCATTTGTTTGGATGGGTTCAAAGTGCACGCATGAAGCAGTAGACAATTGACTGAAGTGGAATTGAGAAGATAGAGTGCGGTGGTGCACTTGCATGGGTGAAGGCGCACTATATGTGGCTGATGATTTCCAAGTGTAATGAAACAGCGTTCATATCCAGTGAGGAGTGTTGCATTGTAATGTCCTGGATTATTACTGACTTTGTTAATCGATAATTATTAATTTTATCAATGATTAATTTAAATTAAATTTATTAAGTTAATACTTGAGAAATATTTAAATAATTTTTTAATGTAATTCCTATGTATATGTATATATTTGTATATATGTATATAAATGTATATGCATATTTATTTGTTATAAAAATGTTTAATATAAGAGAGTAGGTAATATTTTAACTTTTGTTTTACATTTTAATTGGATTATTTCCTTATGTATAAATAGAACAACTTAAGTAAAATATTAGCATTTTGTAAGTAACCAAATATGCCATCTTAATCAAATGAAATGTGTGGACATATAATAACTAAGAAGACTTGTAAAATTATGTTGTGCAGAGCTATACAAATACATATATGATACTAGCCATTTATTTAAAATCAGTAGGAAACATAATCAAGGAAGAAAGATTGAGAAGTATTTGTGTCATATGTTGAAGATCTCATAATTAACTATACAACCAAACAATATACATAAACTTTAGATATATATTTGTTAAAATGTCAACATATAAGCAGCAGTAGTTACATCGCTGCCTTAACCCTTGGCCTGATATTATGATTCTGTTTAAATGCAAGAACTGAGGTGTACTCTAACATGTAATGCATCAGTAAGGCAGTAAGAGTATGCCATTCCTATATTTACCTCGACGATGTTAACTACATGGATTCTTTTGTTTTAGACAGTTGAACACGGATAGTACTGCGAATACATAGTCGACTACGAATTATATTTGAATTTTTAAAGTGTTTTGTTTCATCATTATATATATACGAGACAAACCTTAAAAAAATACTAGTAACATTAAATAATATTTATTGACAAAAGTGCAAAACATGGTGGGATATGGACGTCTTACCTGCAATAAGCCGATCAGATGCAACTAAGCCGACCAGTAACAATACTAGTGCCTCTTTTCGTCATTTTACTTCACTGATCCTGCATCTTAACACATGGAAACTGCTAACATCTAAATCAAAATCAGACTAGCAACAGACCTCTTGCTTAAGCTAGAAAAGAATGACAGACTATATCATAAGAACCAAGCATCACTTTGAGAATAAATTCTTGCATGTGCTCTGTACAAACTGTTGTACCTGATTCTGTCTGGCCATATGCAACTAATAGTGGAAAATCAAAACTTGAAAAGGACTTTACACAACTTGTTTTCAATTTGCATATAAGGCTATGAAAACAACCTAGACTGATTATTTAAATCAATACACACAGCTACACACATAGGCTATAACTAGGTTGAATTTACTTAAGACTAGAGTAGGATATTTGCACATGGTACTATGTATCTATTTACACTGCATTCTTTCTACACTGAGCATCATAAAACAGTCAAAACAGACTAGCCTTAGCACACTAGAATTGGTGATAGGCTTCATTCAAATCAAAGAAGAATAGCCTGTTTACTTAAGAACAAAGCATCACATTTTTTTAAAATTGTTTTCATACTTGTGACAGTACAAAATATAAGTACTTTGGCTGTAGCTTCTAAGCATGAAGCCTGTTTCTACTAGCTTGTACACAGCTAAACAAACAAGCTTTTCCTCTCAATCAATACAATCAATACTTTTCAATCAACCATATGTGCAACAGCTAGTAAAACCAGTTTCAGCTACCCGATGTTACTTCTTTTCCTATGATATTAAAGCATACATTTGTTTATTTCATATTTTACACCTATAAATACACACCTTCATCACAGTTTTTCCATACACAACCATTCAAACAAACTCAGAAAAATCAGTGAAGGAAACTAGCAGAATCTAATAACAGAGGAGTATTTATTTGTGAGTAAACTCAACTGTTAATCTTTGTTCAATCTTTACCGTGATTATCATTGAATGCTTGCTAATGGTTAAATATATGTTTTGGGTATGTAGTACATCATTTATAACATTTATGGGATTGTTATAAACAATGTCAACACTTAAGTGACTTCTGTGAACAAAAACAGAAGGGAGTAAACCTTCCTCTGATTTCAATAAAAACCCATCTTATGATTTTATGTTAAATGATATAACCTATGTATATATACATGTTATTAGTGGTGATGTATCATGTATACAAGCCATACGCTTGAATTATAAATTTAAACAAAATAAAGACAATAACCTGTAGCATGGAAAGGAAATGACAAAAAACTATTCTAGTAAGTAAACCTTCTATGTTTTAAACTTCTCATCTATGATCATTACTGAATAATTGAATACATATAAGTGCATATACCTGTGTGTAGATATATTTGAACTCCTTTGAACCAAAGATCAGTTTTATGCTGAATTGAAACAATGACATTTTTAGCTTAACCATTTCCGGTAACCATTTTCATCAGTCACACTTCAAAAATTCCGAATTTAGTTTCTAGTTGATTATAGGACCAGATTTCAATAAGTAAGTTGTCTAATTAGATCTGTTGCATATCTTAAAAATACTTCCGAGATGAGATAGATCACATACTTATGATTATATAACATGTACAGACTAAGGAGGATAGAAACATAGATTTTCGACCATTTTAGATTTGGATTTAAAGTATACGACTGGTTTCATATGAAGGAAATATGATTTTAGGTGAAAGATTCATGATTTTTAAGGTCTTGGTTAAGGTGATTTTTGGGTTTGATCGGAAAAAAAGAAAGTGGAAAAATCTGGCGAACTAGGTGGTTGTAGGGTTCACAATTTGGTCTGAAGGAGCGTGGAGAGACAGATAACATAGGAAAAATACCAAAATATTTGTACAGTAAGTGGTTGCGGAGTTTGATGTTGAAATAGAGTTTTGGTTGCTGTTTTTTTTACCCGACTATAATAGGGGATAGCACCACCAGGGATGAATCTTTTGCAGTAAAAATTGGCAAGGAGGTTGGCTTAGATGTCGGCTTCACTTGGGGAAAATCTGGTGTTGATCGATCGTCTAGGGTAAAGGCAGTAGGTAGTTTACTAGACGAGGGTTTTGGGTTGCCGTTTCTTTTCTTACTGATTGATCATTAAATTTTTGATCGAAGTATGGGTGAAAAATCTGGGTTGATGGATGGACCCAGGAGACACAAACACGTTTGTGGAGAGATTCGTAACACATGCCTGGTGACTCGATCACTTGTGCACGTGTACATGATTTTTGCACACTGCAATGGATAGAAAAATTGGAGTATTAGCAGGGATTAAAGAGTAGAAGAACAAAGGAGGGAACTGGGTCATAAGAGCTGCGGTGATGGGTTGGTCAGTGATCAACCTGGAGGTTTCGGCGAGTCAGTTGGTGACCAAAAAGAGAAAGAAGTAGGAAGCAACAAACCAAGAAGAAAGGGAAATTGATTGTCGCAGGAGAAGACACAGGAAGGGATGGAAAGTATCAAAGAGGGGTGTGCGTGGGCTAAGTGAAAATGGGCTGTTGGGCCAAGCAATAGAAATAAATTTTAAAATAATATAAAATAAAGAGAAATAGGCCAAGGAGATTCGGGCCGCAGGCCAAAAATTTAGAAAAGAGATAAATTTAGAATAAATCAGAAGAAAGAAATTAAAGGGAAAGGAAGGTAGGATTGTGAAACTAGAATTAGTAAATTAAAAATGAAATGAAAAAGAGAAAAAGGAAGAAAAATGAAAAGAAGTGGAAATAAAATAAGTAAATAAAAAGAAAAGGGATATAAAAATATAAAGGAAGCAAAAATAAATAAATATAAGGAGAAGAAATAAAATGTGTAGAAAATGTAGTAAAGAATTTTCTTAAAGAGTATAAGTTATATATTTAATAGAAATATTATGTATGTGAAGCATGTTTGATTCGTAGAAAAGGGATCTACCTTGTATATAAACTATGAATAGTAGTGGGCAATGTGGAATAAAATAATTGTTTAAATCTCAAAATTTGAACTTAATTTCTTAGTTGTTATAAATAAAACAATAAAATAAGTATATATATATATATATATATATATGTATAAACGTATATATACATGAAGTGATATAGATGTATTGATTTCATAATAACGAAACAAAATAGAAAAAATAGAAGCAATCGGGAATAAACGTGAAGTTAAACGTTCATTTATAACTTATTTGTCAAAGTTAAAATTACTTTAAGTAGGGATTAAATTGTTTGTTTGAAAAATAAAGAAAGGAGATATTTTCAAACGATCTTAAGGCCGAGGAGTGATTACAGCCAATGTGTTATAATCGATGCTAGGTTATGGAAGCTGGTTAATGATCAGTATTGCTGTAATGTGATAGGACCAAATGTTTTGAAATAAGTATTGTTTAAATTATATTGGCTTAAATCGATAATCATTTAAAATCAGATAATGAATTATAAAATCAAAATAATGACAAATAAACACAAATATTGGATTTTGAATATAATAATTTGTACCCCTTAAGTATCACTTGAACCTAAGAGATATTAACGTTGATCGTTTCGAAGAGTCCGAAATATATATTCCACTTCGATTCAATTATTATGAGTCAAAGATTTCTGAAGACAGTTGAAGATGGAGTTTATGCAAGGGCTGTTATGTTCACAGAATAGTGCCTTCGGTTTGTTCAATCCCAGAACAACTTGTATGGACGAATGTCTGACAGAGTATATCTAAACCAATCACGTACGTTGATCTCTCCAAACGTATTTATGTTGGTGGCGGAGGAATTCATTTCTCTTAGCTTTATGCCCGTAATATATTTTTGGGGAAGTCAATTAGTGGTTAGCGGATTTTGACGATGTGACATTCAAAGGAAATAAAGAGCTGATATGTCTAAAGGGAAGTCTAGCCTCAAGCTTCACAACCGGAAAATGACAAAAATCGGGCAGGCAGCATGGCTATGTGGGTCACTCCCATTAGGATATATTGTCACCATCTAGAGAATATTCACTTTGTTACTTCTTTCGATTCTGTATCTTCGGATAATGGTTATGTGGGCCCAACCGTCGGTGACAATATATTCGATACACTCAAGATAAACGAGTGGTCGGTCATGTGTGGGACAGGTTGCAAGATGTTCTTGTTGAACCTAGTGCATTCCTCTCTAGATATACACTATTGGAAGGTGGTTCCATACTTGTCATAGTTGGAAATCCATTATCCCTAAGCGCCAAGTGGTTTTATTTGTATACTATATATGTGGAGCGTGAGATGCAAGCGTTCTGCTAGATTCTAATTTATTTGTGGAAACTCTAGACACTATGATAATATCTGATTTAAAGTATACAAAATGTTTTGTTCTCATAAGGTAAAACCCCGTTCCGTACTTACAGCGTGGTCTTATGAGATATGTTTTATTTCTTTACTTGTTTTAAATCGTTTACTCATACAAGTCCCCTGACTGACCTGGAGTTTATTTTTCTGTGTTTTCCATAAACTCTTGGGTACTCATAACACTTGTTATGAGTAGACAAGTGCACCAGGTGTTGAATGACTATTTGGACTTAACTGGATGGGATGGTTTTGCAAGGTGGGCTATATAGTGTACCTATGAAGTCCGCAAGTCAGTTATCAGTATCTATGTATAATTATGAAGTTTGTAAGTTGATATGGGCATATATCCATGTATCCGAAGTAATGTACTATGATGTATTGCGACTCTGATGTATCTTATTATGTGATATTATATTTTGTTCAAGTTCCGCTGTGAGATTCTGATGTTTTTCTTTGGTTTTATCTTTTATCTATTCTTATTTTTAAATAATGGCACGACTTCCAAGGTGTTCAAAAGTCGGGTCGTTACAGTTGGTATCAGAGCTTAGGTTACTGAATACCTAGGTTTTGGGTGAGTATTGAGAGAGCGTATTTGTAATTTTATATTATTATATATATATATATATATAGGAGGATCAACTTGAATTATATACAAAATAAGACGAATTAAGATTGGATTCAAACCAGATTTTGGAATTTAAAATCCTAGGTATTTGAAAAATATTTTTCTGGATAAATATAAAGTAATATAGTATTACTTTGAAAATTTGGATAAAAACTATTTTTAATGGATTTTAAAAGTGATAAAGCACTGAACTCACTTCAGTTGCTGGAAAATAATTTTGATGATGTCTGCAACATCAGTGTTCATTTTCGAGTTCTAAGTGACAAATTGCTACCCTAGAAAAATTTCTGATGGAAAGTTGTTTGAAAGAAAACAAGTGGTTTGAAAATTCAAATGTTCTGAATTTGAGATAGTTATAAATATATGTATATATTTGTGCGATTTCGAAAGAATTTGAAATAAAAAACCGGGAATTTGAATTCTAGAAATAAATTTTTACAAGTTAAATGGGAGAAGTGCCAAAAGGTACCTTACTCTTTTTAAAAGGAGTTAAATTAATTAGGGTCGGCCTTAGGATAAATTGAATAAAGTTGAATTAAATTAGACTGATATTAAATTATATTGATATAATAAAGTTAGAGTTTTAAAAACTGAATTAAAATTTGATATTTCCACTAAATCAATGTTCAGACCCAACTAGACGTGAATTCATGGAAACTAAACAAACTGATTTTTGAAATATAAAATCAGATTTCTAAATGCTGACATGGAGATAACTAATTTAAGAATAAATTTGTTAAGGAAAATTGTGAATGGAACTTAACGGAGTTAAGTGAATCAGATTCGAGTTTTTTTTTTTTTTTAAAAGAGAATTTGGAGCAGATAAATATATTTGAACGGGTTGATTCAAACTAAGGAAGTATATACGATTCGGAAATTTTTACAAATGAAATCAAGGACATTTTGGAGTGATGAAGAAATTGGAACCTAACTGGAGATTAGTTAAGTCGAGTAATTTTCTGAGTATCGATATGACGTTGATTTCGATCTTCGGGGTTGATACTCAGAGGGTTATTCGCTTACCAATTTACAGTTAGGAACTGATAAATGTTGAGGAATAGTAATGCAGAGATGTAAACGTTTTCCAATCATAGTGACAGACATTTCTAGTTATAGAAATGACGGTGATAAATAACAAAATTGATGATGTGTGTGTTATTTATTAATATAAGTATATAACTCTAATTATAACTAGAATCTACTCGTTAACCTTTAATTTCGGATAAGAAATTCTTTTAAGGGGGGTAGATTGTAATGTCCTGGATTATTACTGACTTTGTTAATCGATAATTATTAATTTTATCAATGATTAAATTAAATTAAATTTATTAGAGTTAATACTTGAGAAATATTTAAATAATTGTTTTATGTAATTCCTATGTATATGTATATATTTGTGTATATGTATATATTTGTATATATGTATATATATGTATATGCATATTTATTTGTTATAAATTTTTTTAATATAAGAGAGTAGGTAATATTTTAACTTTTGTTTTACATTTTAATTGGATTATTTCCTTATGTATAAATAGAACAACTTAAGTAAAATATTAGCATTTTGTAAGTAACCAAATATGCCATCTTAATCAAATGAAATGTGTGGACATATAATAACTAAGAAGACTTGTAAAATTACGTTGTGCAGAGTTATACAAATACATAGATGATACTAGCCATTTATTTAAAATCAGTAGAAAACATAATCAAGGAAGACAGATTAAGAAGTCTTTGTGTCATATGTTGTAGATCTCATAATTAACTATACAACCAAACAATATACATAAACTTTAGATATATATATTTGTTAAAATGTCAACATATAAGCAGCAGTAGTTACATCGTTGCCTTAACCCTTTGCCTGATATTATGATTCTTTTTAAATGCAAGAACTGAGGTGTACTCTAACATGTAATGCATCAGTAAGGCAGTAAGAGTATGCCATTCCTATATTTACCTCGACGATGTTAACTACATGGATTCTTTTGTTTTACACAGTTGAACATGGATAGTACTGTGAATACATAGTCGACTACGTATCATGCTATTGAATTATATTTGAATTTTTAAAGTATTTTGTTTCATCATTATATATATACGAGACAAACCTTAAATAAATACCAGTAACATTAAATAATATTTATTGACAAAAGTGCAAAACATGGTGGGATATGGACGTCTTACCTGCAATAGGCCGATTAGATACAACTAAGCCGACCAGTAACAATACTAATGTCTCTTTCGTCATTTTACTTCACTGATCCTGCATCTTAACACATGAAAACTGCTAACATCTAAATCAAAATCAGACTAGCAATAGACCTCTTGCTTAAGCTAGAAAAGAATGACATGCTATATCTTAAGAACCAAGCATCACTTTGAGAATAAATTCTAGCATGTGCTCTATACAAACTGTTGTACCTGATTCTTCCTGGCCATATGCACCTAATAGTGGAAAATCAAAACTTGAAAAGGACTTTACACAACTTGTTTTCAATCAGCATATAAGGCTATGAAAACAACCTAGACTGATTATTTAAATCAATACACACAGCTACACACATAGGCTATAACTAGGTTGAATTTACTTAAGATTAGAGTACGATATTTGCACATGGCACTATGTATCTATTTACACTGCATTCTTTCTACACTGAGCATCATAAAACAGTCAAAAGAGACTATCCTAAGCGCACTAGAATTGGTGATAGGCTTCATTCAAATCAAAGAAGAATAACCTGTTTACTTAAGAACAAAGCATCACATTTTTTTAAATTGTTTTCATACTTGTGACAGTACAAAATATAAGTACTTTGGACGTGGCTTCTAAGCATGAAGCATGTTTCTATTAGCTTGTACACAGCTAAACAAACTAGCTTTTCCTATCAATCAATACAATCAATACTTTTTAATCAACCATATGTGCAACAGCTGGTAAAACCAGTTTCAGCTAATCTATGTTATTTCTTTTCCTATGTTTTTAAAGCATACATTTGTTTATTTCATATTTTACACCTATAAATGCACACCTGCATCACATTTTTCCCAAACACAACCATTCGAAAAAACTCAGAAAAATCAGTGAAGGAAACTAGCAGAATCTAAGAACGGAGGAGTATTTATTTGTGAGTAAACTCAACTATTAATCTTTGTTCAATCTTTACTGTGATTATCATTGAATGTTTGTTAATGGTTAAATATATATTTTGGGTATGTAGTACATCATTTATAACATTTATGGGATTGTTATAAACAATGTCAACACTTAAGTGACTTCTGTGAATAAAAACAGAAAGGAGTAAACCTTCCTCTGATTTCAATTTAAACCCATCTTATGATTTTATGTTAAATGACATAACTTATGTATATATACATGTTATTAGTGGTGATGTATCATGTATACAAGCCATACACTTGAATTATAAATTAAAACAAAATAAAGACAATAACCTGTAGCATGGAAAGGAAATGACAAAAAACTATTCTAGTAAGTAAACCTTCTATGTTTTAAACTTCTCATCTACGGTCACTACTGAATAAATGAATACATATAAGTGCATATACCTGTGTGTAGATATACTGGAACTCCTTTGAACCAAAGATCAGTTTTATGCTGAATTGAAACAATGACATTTTTAGCTTAACCATTTTCATCAGTCACACTTCAAAAATTCTGAATTTAATTTCTAGTCAATTATAGGACCAGATTTCAATAAGTAAGTTGTCTAATTAGATCTGTTGCATATCTAAAAATTACTTCCGAGATGAGATAGATCACATACTTATGATTATATAACATATACAGACTAAGGAGGATAAAACATAGATTTTCGACCATTTTAGATTTGGATTTAAAGTATAAGACTGGTTTCATATGAAGGAAACATGATTTTAGGTGAAGGATTCATGATTTTTAAGGTCTTGGTTAAGGTGATTTTTGGGTTTGATTGGAAAAAAAGAAAGTGGAAAAATCTGGCGAACTAGGTGGTTGTAGGGTTCACAAGTTGGTCTGAAGGAGCGTGGAGAGACAGATAACATAGGAAAAATACCAAAATATTTTAACAGTAAGTGGTTGCGGAGTTTGATGTTGAAATAGAGTTTTGATTACTGTTTCTTTTACCCGCCTATAATAGGGGATAGCACCACCAGGGATGAATCTTTTGCAGTAAAAATTGGCAAGGAGGTTGGCCTAGATGTCGGTTTCACTTAGGGAAAATCTAGTGTTGATTGATCGTCTAGGGTAAAGGCAGTAAGTAGTTTACTAGACGAGGGTTTTGGGTTGCCGTTTCTTTTCTTACTGATTGATCATTAAATTTTTGATTGAAGTATGGGTGAAAGAATCTGGGTTGATGGATGGACTCAGGAGACACAAACACGTTTGTGGAGAGATTCGTAACACATGCCTGGTGACTCGATCACTTGTGCACGTGTACATGATTGTTTTACACTGCAAAGGACAGAAGAAGGGGAGTATTACCAGGGATTAAAGAGTAGATGAACAAAGGAGGGAACTGGGACATAGGAGCTGCGGTGATGGGTTGGTCAGTGATCAACCTGGAGGTTTCGGCGAGTCAGTTGGTGACCAAAAAGAGAAAGAAGTGGGAAGCAACAAACCAAGAAGAAAGGGAAATTGATTGTCGCAGGAGAAGACACAGGAAGGGATGGAAAGTATCAAAGAGGGGTGTGCGTGGGCTAAGTGAAAATGGGCTGTTGGGCCAAGCAATAGAATTAAAGATTTAAAATAATATAAAATAAAGAGAAATAGGCCAAGGAGATTTGGGCCGCAGGCCAAAAATTTAGAAAAGAGATAAATTTAGAATAAATGAGAAGAAAGAAATTAAAGGGAAAGGAAGGTAGGATTGTGAAACTAGAATTAGTAAATTAAAAATGAAATGAAAAAGAGAAAAAGGAAGAAAAATGAAAAGAAGTAGAAATAAAATAAGTAAATAAAATAAAAAGGGATATAAAAATACAAAGGAAGCAAAAATAAATAAATATAAGGAGAATAAATAAAATGTGTGGAAAATGTAGTAAAGAATTTTCTTAAAGAGTATAAGTTATATATTTATTAGAAATATTATGTATGTGAAGCATGTTTGATTCGTAGAAAAGGGATCTACCTTGTATATAAACTATGAATAGTAGTAGGCAATGTGGAATAAAATAATTGTTTAAATCTCAAAATTTGAACTTAATTTCTTACTTGTTATAAATAAAACAATAAAATAAGCATATATATATGTATGTATAAACGTATATATACATGAAGTGATATAGATGTATTGAGTTCATAATAACGAAACAAAATAGAAAAAAATAGAAGCAATCGGGAATAAACGTGAAGTTAAACATTCATTTATAACTTATTTGTCAAAGTTAAAATTACTTTAAGTAGTGATTAAATTGTTTGTTTGAAAAATAAAGAAAGGAGATATTTTTAAATGATCTCAAGACCGAGGAGTGATTACAGCCAATGTGTTATAATCGATGCTAGGTTATGGAAGCTGGTTAACGATCAGTGTTGCTGTAATGTGATAAGACCAAATGTTTTGAAATAAGTATTGTTTAAATTATATTACCTTAAATCGATAATCATTTAAAATCAGATAATGAATTATAAAATCAAAATAATTACAAATAAACACAAATATTGGATTTTGAATATAATAATTTGTTCCCCTTAAGTATCACTTGACCCTAAGAGATATTAACGTTGATCGTTTCGAAGAGCCCGAAATATATATTCCACTTCGATTCAATTATTATGAGTCAAAGGTTTCTGAAGACAGTTGAAGATGGAGTTTATGCAAGGGTTGTTATGTTTACAGAATAGTGCCTTCGGTTTGTTCAATCCCAGAACAACTTGTATGGACGAATGTCTGACAGAGTATATCTAACCCAATCACGTACGTTGATCTCTCCTAACGTATTTATGTTGGTGGCGGAGGAATTCGTTTCTCTTAGCTTTATGCCCGTAATATATTTTTGGGGAAGTCAATTAGTGGTTAGCAGATTTTGACGATGTGACATTCAAAGGAAATAAAGAGCTGATATGTCTAAAGGGAAGTCTAGCCTCAAGCTTCACAACCGGAAAATGACAAAAATCGGGCAGGCAGCATGGCTATGTGGGTCGCTCCCATTAGGATATATTGTTCCCATCTAGAGAATATTCACTTTGTTACTTCTTTCGATTCTGTATCTCCGGATAACGGTTATGTGGGCCCAACCGTCGGTGACAATATATTCGATACACTCAAGATAAACAAGTGGTCGGTCATGTGTGGGCTAGGTTGCAAGATGTTCTTGTTGAACCCAGTGTATTCCTCTCTTGATATACGCTATCGGAAGGTAGTTTCATACGTTGTCATAGTTGGAAATCCATTATCCCTAAGCGCCAAGCGGTTTTATTTGTATACTATATATGTGGAGCGTGAGATGCAAGCGTTCTGCTAGATTCTAATTTATTTGTGGAAACTCTAGACACTATGATAATATCTGATTTAAAGTATACAAAATGTTTTGTTCTCATAAGGTAAAAACCCGTTCCGTACTTACAGCATGGTCTTATGAGATATGTTTTATTTCTTTACTTGTTTTAAATCGTTTACTCATACTAGTCCTTTGACTGACCCGAAGTTTATTTTTCTGTGTTTTCCCTAAACTCTTGGGTACTCATAACACTTGTTATGAGTAGACAAGTGCACCAGGTGTTGAATGACTATTTGGACTTAACTGGATGGGATGGTTTCTGCAAGGTGGGCTATATAGTATACCTATGAAGTCCGCAAGTCAGTTATCAGTATCTATGTGTAATTATGAAGTCTGTAAGTTGATATGGGCATATATCCATGTATCCGAAGTAATGTACTATGATGTATTATGACTCTGATGTATCATATTATGTGAATTTTTTTTCAAGTTCCGCTGTGAGATGCTGATGTTTTTCTTTGGTTTTATCTTTTATCTATTCTTATTCTTAAATAATGGCATGACTTCCGAGGTGTTCGAAAGTCGGGTCGTTACAGTTGGTATCAGAGCTTAGGTTACTGAATACCTAGGCTTTGGGTGAGTATTGAGAGAGCGTATTTGTAATTTTATATTAATATATATATATATATGTGTGTATATATATATATATAGGAGGATCAACTTGAATTATTTACAAAATAAGACGAATTAAGATTGGATTCAAACCAGATTTTGGAATTTAAAATCCTGGGTATTTGAAAAATATTTTTCTGGATAAATATAAAGTAATATAGTATTACTTTGAAAATTTGGATAAAAACTATTTTTAATGGATTTTAAAAGTGATAAAGCACTGAACTCACTTCAGTTGCTGGAAAACAATTCTGATGATGAATGTAGCATCAGTGTTCATTTTCGAGTTATAAGTGACAAATTGCTACCCTAGAAAAATTTCTGATGGAAAGTTGTTTGAAAGAAAACAAGTGGTTTTAAAATTCTAATGTTTTGAATTTGAGATAGTTATAAATATATGTATATATTTGTGCGATTTCGAAAGAATTTGAAATAAAAACCGGGAATTTGAATTCTGGAAATAAATTTTTACAAGTTAATTGGGAGAAGTGCTAAAAGGTACCTTACTCTTTTTAAAAGGAGTTAAATTAATTAGGGTCGGCCTTAGGATAAATTGAATAAAGTTGAATTAAATTAGACTGATATTTCATTATATTGATATAATAAAGTTAGAGTTTTAAAAACTGAATTAAAATTTGATATTTCCACTAAATCAATGTTCAAACCCAACTGGACGTGAATTCATGGAAACTAAACAAACTGATTTTTGTAATATAAAATCAGATTTCTAAGTTCCGACATGGAGATAATTAATTTAAGAATAAATTTGTTAAGGAAAATTGTGAATGGAACTTAACGGAGTTAAGTGAATCAGATTCGAGTTTTTTTTTTTTAAATAGAGAATTTTGAGCAGATAAATATATTTGAACGGGTTGATTCAAATTAAGGAAGTATATACGATTTGGAAATTTTTACAAATGAAATCAAGGACATTTTGGAGTGATGTGGGTTAATGAGGAATTTAGAAATTGGAACCTAACTGGAGATTAGTTAAGTCGAGTAAATTTCTGAGTATCGATCTGATGTTGATTTCGATCTTCGAGGTTGATACTTAGAGGGTTATTCGCTTACCAATTTATAGTTAGGAACTGATAAATGTTGAGGAATAGTAATGCAGAGATGTAAACATTTTCCAATCATAGTGACAGACATTTCTAGTTATAGAAATGACGGTGATAAATAACAAAATTGATGATGTGTGTTATTTATTAATATAAGTTTATAACTCTAATTATAACTAGAATCTACTCGTTAACCTTTAATTTCGGGGAAGAAATTCTTTTAAGGGGGTAGATTGTAATGTCCTGGATTATTACTGACTTTGTTGATCGATAATTATTAATTTTATCAATGATTAATTTAAATTAAATTTATTAGAGTTAATACTTGAGAAATATTTAAATAATTGTTTTATGTAATTCCTATGTATATGTATATATTTGTATATATGTATATATTTGTATATATGTATATATATGTATATGCATATTTATTTGTTATAAAAATGTTTAATATAAGAGAGTAGGTAATATTTTAACTTTTGTTTTACATTTTAATTGGATTATTTCCTTATGTATAAATAGAACAACTTAAGTAAAATATTAGCATTTTGTAAGTAACCAAATATGCCATCTTAATCAAATGAAATGTGTGGACATATAATAACTAAGAAGACTTGTAAAATTACGTTGTGCAGAGTTATAAAAATACATAGATGATACTAGCCATTTATTTAAAATCAGTAGGAAACATAATCAAGGAAGACAGATTAAGTAGTCTTTGTGTCATATGTTGAAGATCTCATAATTAACTATACAACCAAAGGATATACATAAACTTTAGATATATATATTTGTTAAAATGTCAGCATATAAGCAGTAGTAGTTACATTGTTGCCTTAACCCTTTGCCTGATATTATGATTCTTTTTAAATGCAAGAACTGAGGTGTACTCTAACATGTAATGCATTAGTAAGGCAATAAGAGTATGCGATTCCTATATTTACCTCGACGATGTTAACTACATGGATTCGTTTGTTTTACACAGTTGAACACGAATAGTACTGTGAATACATAGTCGACTACGTATCATGCTATTGAATTATATTTGAATTATTAAAGTGTTTTGTTTCATCATTATATATATATACGAGACAAACCTTAAATAAATACCAGTAACATTAAATAATATTTATTGACAAAAGTGCAAAACATGGTAGGATATGGACGTCTTAACTGCAATAGGCCGATCAGATACAACTAAGCCGACCAGTAACAATACAAGTGTCTCTTTTCGTCATTTTACTTCACTCATCCTGCATCTTAACACATGAAAACTGCTAACATCTAAATCAAAATCAGACTAGCAACAAACCTCTTGCTTAAGCTAGAAAAGAATGACCGGCTATATCTTAAGAACCAAGCATCACTTTGGGAATAAATTCTTGCATGTGCTCTGTACAAACTGTTGTACCTGATTCTGCCTGGCCATATGCACCTAACAGTGGAAAATCAAAACTTGAAAAGGACTTTACACAACTTGTTTTCAATCAGCATATAAGGCTATGAAAACAACCAAGACTAATTATATAAATCAATACATACAGCTACACACATAGGCTATAACTAGGTTGAATTTACTTAAGATTAGAGTCGGATATTTGCACATGGAACTATGTATCTATTTACACTGCATTCTTTCTACACTGAGCATCATAAAACAGTCAAAAAAGACTAGCCTTAGCACACTAGAATTGGTGACAGGCGTCATTCAAATCAAAGAAGAATAGCCTGTTTACTTAAGAACAAAGCATCACATTTTTTTAAAATTGTTTTCATACTTGTGACAGTACAAAATACAAGTACTTTGGTCGTGGGTTCTAAGCATGAAGCATGTTTCTACTAGCTTGTACACATCTAAACAAACTAGATTTTCCTCTCAATCAATACAATCAATACTTTTCAATCAACCATATGTGCAACAGCTAGTAAAACCAGTTTCTGCTACCCTATGTTATTTCTTTTCCTATGATTTTAAAGCATACATTTGTTTATTTTTTATTTTACACCTATAAATACACACCTGCATCACATTTTTTCCACACATAACCATTCGAACAAACTCAGAAAAATCAGTGAAGGAAACTAGCAGAATCTAAGAACGGAGGAGTATTTATTTGTGAGTAAACTCAACTGTTAATCTTTGTTCAATATTTACTGTGATTATCATTGAATGTTTGTTAATGGTTAAATATATGTTTTGGGTATGTAGTACATCATTTATAACATTTATGGGATTGTTATAAACAATGTCAACACTTAAGTGACTTCTGTGAATAAAAACAGAAGGGAGTAAACCTTCCTCTGATTTCAATTAAAACCCATCTTACGATTTTATGTTAAATGATATAACCTATGTATATATACATGTTATTAGTGGTGATGTATCATGTATACAAGCCATACACTTGAATTATAAATTAAAACAAAATAAAGACAATAACCTGTCGCATGGAAAGGAAATGACAAAAAACTATTCTAGTAAGTAAACCTTCTATGTTTTAAACTTCTCATCTACGGTCACTACTGAATAAATGAATACATATAAGTGCATATTCTTGTGTGTAGATATGTTGGAACTCCTTTGAACCAAAGATCGGTTTTATGCTGAATTGAAACAATGACATTTTTAGCTTAGCCATTTTCATCAGTCACACTTCAAAAATTCTGAATTTACTTTCTAGTCAATTATAGGACCAGATTTCAATAAGCAAGTTGTCTAATTAGATCTGTTGCATATCTTAAAAATACTTCCGAGATGAGAAAGATCGCATACTTATGATTATATAACATATACAGACTAAGGAGGATAAAAACATAGATTTTCGACCATTTTAGATTTGGATTTAAAGTATACGACTGGTTTCATATGAAGGAAACATGATTTTACGTGAAAGATTCATGATTTTTAAGGTCTTGGTTAAGGTGATTTTCGGGTTTGATCGGAAAAAAAAGAAAGTGGAAAAATTTGGCGAATTAGGTGGTTGTAGGGTTCGCAATTTGGTCTGAAGGAGTGTGGAGAGACAGATAACATAAGAAAAATACCAAAATATTTTTATAGTAAGTGGTTGCGGAGTTTGTTGTTGACATAGAGTTTTGGTTGCTGTTTTTTTACCCGACTATAATAGGGGATAGCACCACCAGGGATGAATCTTTTGCAGTAAAAATTGGCAAGGAGGTTGGCCTAGATGTCGGCTTCACTTGGGGAAAATCTGGTGTTGATCGACCGTCTAGGGTAAAGGCAGTAGGTAGTTTACTAGACGAGGGTTTTGGGTTGTCGTTTCTTTTCTTACTGATTGATCATTAAATTTTTGATTGAAGTATGGGTGAAAGAATCTGGGTTGATGGATGGACTCAGGAGACACAAACACGTTTGTGGAGAGATTCGTAACACATGCCTGGTGACTCGATCACTTGTGCATGTGTACATGATTATTGTACACTGCAAAGGACAGAAGAAGGGGAGTATTAGCAGGGATTAAAGAGTAGAAGAACGAAGGAGGGAACTGGGTCATAGGAGCTACAGTGATGGGTTGGTCAGTGATCAACCTGGAGGTTTCGGCGAGTCAGTTGGTGACCAAAAAGAGAAAGAAGTGGGAAGCAACAAACCAAGAAGAAAGGGAAATTGATTGTCGCAGGAGAAGACACAGGAAGGGATGAAAAGTATCAAAGAGGGGTGTGCGTGGGCTAAGTGAAAATGGGCTGTCGGGCCAAGCAATAGAATTAAAGATTTAAAATAAAATAAAAGAAAGAGAAATAGGCCAAGGAGATTTGGGCCGCAGGCCAAAAATTTAGAAAAGAGATAAATTTAGAATAAATGAGAAGAAAGAAATTAAAGGGAAAGGAAGGTAGGATTTTGAAACTAGAGTTAGTAAATTAGAAATGAAATGAAAAAGAGAAAAGGAAGAAAAATGAAAAGAAGTAGAAATAAAATAAGTAAATAAAATATAAAGGGATATAAAATATAAAGGAATCAAAAATAAATAAATATTAGGAGAAGAAATAAAATGTGTAGAAAATGTATTAAAGAATTTTCTTAAAGAATATAAGTTATATATTTAATAGAAATATTATGTATGTGAAGCATGTTTGATTCGTAGAAAAGGGATCTACCTTGTATATAAACTACGAATAGTAGTAGGCAATTTGGAATAAAATAATTGTTTAAATCTCAAAATTTGAACTTAATTTCTTACTTGTTACAAATAAAACAATAATATATATATAAACGTATATATACATGAAGTGATATAGATGTATTGATTTCATAATAACGAAACAAAATAGAAAAAATAGAAGCAAATGGGAATAAACGTGAAGTTAAACGTTCATTTATAACTTATTTGTCAAAGTAAAAATTACTTTAAGTAGTGATTAAATTGTTTGTTTGAATAATAAAGAAAGGAGATATTTTCAAACGATCTCAAGACTGAGGAGTGATTATAGCCAATGTGTTATAATCGATGCTAGGTTATGGTAGCTGGTTAACGATCAGTATTGCTGTAATGTGATAAGACCAAATGTTTTGAAATAAGTATTGTTTAAATTACATTGGCTTAAATCGATAATCATTTAAAATCAGATAATGAATTATAAAATCAAAATAATCACAAATAAACACAAATATTGGATTTTGAATATAATAATCTGTTCTCCTTAAGTATCACTTGACCCTAAGAGATATTAACGTTGATCGTTTTGCAGAGTCCGGAATATATATTCCACTTCGACTCAATTATTATGCGTCAAAGATTTCTGAAGACAGTTGAAGATGGAGTTTATGCAAGGGCTGTTATGTTTACAGAATAGTGCCTTCGGTTTGTTCAATCCCAGAACAACTTGTATGGACGAATGTCCGATAGAGTATATCTAACCCAATCACGTACATTGATCTCTCCAAACGTATTTATGTTGGTGGCGGAGAAATTCATTTCTCTTAGCTTTATGCCCGTAATATATTTTTGGGGAAGTCAATTAGTGGTTGGAAGATTTTGACGATGTGACATTCAAAGGAAATAAAGAGCTGATATGTCTAAAGGGAAGTCTAGCCTCAAGCTTTACAACCGGAAAATGAAAAAAATCGGGCAGGGAGCATGGCTATGTAGGTCGCTCCCATTAGGATATATTGTCACCATCTAGAGAATATTCACTTTGTTACTTCTTTCGATTCTGTATCTTCGGATAACGGTTATGTGGGCCCAACCGTCGGTGACAATATATTCGATACACTCAAGAGAAATGAGTGGTCGGTCATGTGTGGGCCAGGTTGCAAGATGTTCTTGTTGAACCCAGTGTATTCCTCTCTAGAGATACACTATCGGAAGGTGGTTCCATACCTTGTCATAGTTGGAAATCCATTATCCCTAAGCGCAAAGCGGTTTTATTTGTATACTATATATATGGAGCGTGATATGCAAGCGTTCTGCTAGATTCTAATTTATTTGTGGTAACTCTCGACACTATGATAATATCTGATTTAAAGTATACAAAATGTTTTGTTCTCATCAGGTAAAAACCCGTTCCGTACTTACAGCATGGTCTTATGAGATATGTTTTATTTCTTTACTTGTTTTAAATCGTTTACTCATACAAGTCCCCTGACTGACCTGGAGTTTATTTTTCTGTGTTTTCCCTAAACTCTTGGGTACTCATAACACTTGTTATGAGTAGACAAGTGCACCAGGTGTTGAATGACTATTTGGACTTAACTGGATGGGATGGTTTCTGCAAGGTGGGCTGTATAGTATACCTATGAAGTCTACAAGTCAGTTATCAGTATCTACGTATAATTATGAAGTCTGTAAGTTGATATGGGCATATATCCATGTATCCGAAGTAATGTACTATGATGTATTATGACTCTGATGTATCGTATTATGTGATATTATATTTTGTTCAAGTTCCCCTGTGAGATTCTGATGTTTTTCTTTGGCTCTATCTTTTATCTATTCTTATTCTTAAAAAATGGCACGACTTCCGAGGTGTTCGAATGTCGGGTCGTTACATGCATGGTGACAAACAGAGAAGATTTTGACGGAACGAACAACGTTGGAACCGTATCGATGAGCGTAGCATTATGGAGCGGACCGGACAGAGTTGATCAACGCAGATTGAAGCTGTTGAGAACAAACCGGTTATCGACGAAATAAATCAAGGTAAGTTCTACTCACTCAGTTTACCCCCGTTTATATTTTATAAACCAAGTTTTTATTAATTTATGTGCGATGTTTGCTATGGTTGATAATTTAACGACTGTTTGCCTGTGTGCCGAATATTTTTAATATTCATTAATTAAATTAAACGGTTGTTTAATTTAATCGAATTAAATCATTATTTTTAACGATTAAATCCCAACGAGGTAACTTACCTTGTTGGTTACATTTATAATAATAAACGTATTAAACAAATCATTTGACGCTTGAATGGCCGTTATAAATTGCTTGTTGACTATTATTAGTTAAACTGTTTATCGTGTTGAAATTAAAGTAACCCATTTTGTTGCAGGGAAGGGCAGGTTGGAGAGATCCAACCGGATTCCTCAAATATATTGTTTACTTATATGAACTGTTAATTAATCTGATTGATTGTTGATTGTTGAATGTTGACCCCAAACCCAACACGTGTGATATTAACCAATGAGTGATATTGATTGAATAATTATCGGCGGATGGCTTATTAATGAATCGGTTTATAAAGATTGATTTACCGTTATGGAAATAATTAGCAGGAAAGTTATAAGATTGTTTTATAACTAAAGGCGGATTTGAAATCTATTTTATATAGATTATTTTTGACAAAAGTTTATTAACGGAAATAAATATTTATTATTTATTATCATCAAAGTTTATTGTTTTATAAGCAGATTAATAGAAATTAATCAAATGGATAAGAAGGGAGTTAATTGTTTCAAATAACAGTTAATGAAGATTATTTAATTTAATTAGATTATTAATTAAATTAAATAAGATTATGTAAATTAATTTTTAAATCAATTTAAAGGGAGAATTAAATTAATTGTTTCAAATAAACAATTAATTGCAATTATTTAAATTAATCAGATTGTTAATTAAATCAGTGGAAATTATTTACAGAAATAATTAAATGGAAATGGTTAACGAATTAACCTTGTTTTGAGTTGACTAAGTCAACTGCTTATCCAGGATTGATTATTGGACAATTATTGAATTTTTAAATAACACTAAAGGGAAGATTAACTATTAAAATAATAGTTAATTAATTGGTTTCTAAAATAATTAGAATTAATTCTTATTTAATAATAATGAAAGTGATAATTCTTGAAGTTAAGTGCCGCAACTAGAAGTACGAAGTCGTAAAGCCTTAATGCGAAGTTTAATTGGAATGGCAAGCGAATTGATATTTAATGTGAACCCATAGTAAGAAATTCTATTGGTTGGATTTCCATAAATCCAAATTTAGTAATTAAAAAGGTAAGTTATAAATAAATTAATCAAAACAAGTTCAAAATGGAATTTTTAATCTGAATTGGGAAGAAGGGATTTTTAAAAGGAAATAGACGGAGTTAAACCAATGTTTAAAAATCGTATAGTAAGTAGAAGTTCTAGTATATTTGAAACAAATCTTGTTGATAAACTTCTATCCCTTCTGAAGATAATAATGTTGTCGTCTCAAGGTCTGAGAGGTAAATAAAATACCCCAACTTGTAATGACTTCATGATTATCCAAGAATTATATTAGTTTAACGACGATGGTGGTTAAGAAGATTAAAAATAGATTTCCATGAAGAATATATAAACTATAATTCAAAGAATTATAAGTTGGATAATTTGATTTGGAAATAAGAAATGTGAAAGGGCGATAATCCAATTGTTTGGAGATTTAGAAAACATAATTAACAGCTGTTTAAATAAAAAGGCCAAGTGATGCTGTATATTGAACCAATGAAACCACTTTATTTTCTATGAATGATGGTTGTTTATTTTGATAGTTAAAACACCGACTATCAAAATCTGACCAAGCCGATTGTTGGTATGGAAAGACCAGGATTGAAATTATATTCGAAAATAGTCTGACCAGCAAATACGTAAATGATAAAGTATCAGAAGATGGTCGAGATGGAGCACTAAATATTGTGGATCTTCATAAGCGGAAGGATTACTTGTCGAATATTCTCTGGAATAACTACTAGAGGTATTCTGACGTGATTCGGTCGTAGTTGGGATTTTGCGGATTGCAAGGACTTCTCGCTACTGATCCATAGGGTAATTCAAGGATGCGGTAGGAGTGCCTTCGGATCATCCTGTTCCTGGATGACTTGTATGGACGAATGTCTAACAGAGTATTTCCCGATGGTCACATACATTGATTTTTACAAACATATTTCTGTTTGGGGGCAGAGAAGACACCTTCTCTATGCCAACACAAGCGTATTTTTGTAGACGTCAATTAGCGATATTTGACGGATTTGACGATGTGGCATTCAAAGTGAATGGTGATCAGACGTTCTAAGAAGTAAACGTAGCCCCAAGCCTCATCAACCGAGAAAGACAGAAATCGGGCAAGGCAGCATGGCTAGGTGGTTCATACCCAAGCAAGGTGCATTATCACCATCTAGAGAAATTCCTTTTTACTTCTAAATCTATATTTCGCTACTGCAGCTTTCAGAAATGGTGGTTTGAGCCCAACCGTTGGTGGTAATATATTCGATACACTCAAGCTAAATGAGTGGTTGGTCATGTATAGCCGGGTTGCAAGACGTTCTTGTTGAACCCTGGTGTATTCCCTCTAGAGTACACTGTTCGGAAGGTGATCCCATAACTTGTCTAGTTGGAATCTAATCTCTAATAAGAGCCCTGCAGTTTTTGATTATAGACTATATATGTAGAGCGTAAGATGCAAGCTGTTAATCCCCAAAAATCCATACGCACATTGGGTAAAAGGTACAAGGCAGATCAAGTCTACCGGTGCGACACGGTTATAAGAAGCGCGACTCAAGGCCGCACATCCTGAAAGCCACTCAAGCACTAAAATAAGACAGATCGCCCATTCTGCACGAACAAGAGCAACCTTATAGCATAACCATAAAGCCAAGCGGAACCATGCACAGGCAGCAAGAGGACGAGTGTCCTTGGTTCAAGAAGAATGATCACGCAAGGAATAAAAGAGGACCGATCTCGGCTCCACACTCCGCTCTTACGAAATCTCCCAGAGCATTCGCGCCCGTGCTTAAGGACCCACTCAGTTAATCAAGACACTCAACAAGTCGTCTGCACATAACATCGAATACGACCACGACAATTGGATACAGTTGTCCAGTGGCATTGTTGTAATTAGCAGAATGAACGACTCACAGCCTGGGTAAACGAATTCTGGATCATTTACCAAGAGGGGTTCACCTATAAATACACCATAGCTACCAACGTTTAGGAGGACTTTTGGAAAAACCATGAAGTGCTGCTAAACTTCATACTCAACCACAGATCCGGCCATGGCGTCAAGTACCATCTTCGAATGAAGGAATCTCCTCTCTCGAATCATTCAACCATCTTCCTTCTCTTCAAATTCCATTATTCTCTTGTATAGTTCTCTAGATCAAAATACATAAACGAGGATATGTTGAGTGGGTATAGAGATGTATGATCTATGGGGTTAAAGAGTTGATGTACCTTGTAATTCTCATTAAAAGACAGGAAATCATCTTCATAGTGCATGTAGGCCTCGTTAATGGCTGAACCACTCTAAATCTTTCCTCTACTTTACTTTTTCTTGCATTTTTACTTTTTATCACTAATTAAACACGGGTCCATTTATTTCTTACTGAATTGGTGAAGTACAGCTTAGTACCTTGGGTGTTTAGACCATTTTTGGAGTAAACATTTTGGCGCCCACCGTAGGCCCTTGTTCATAATTTCCTTTTTGTAATTTAGCAATCAAAACAACCCAAAATTGTTTTCTCCTTTGAAATCATGGTTGGATCGAAGAAAGGCGGTAAATCCGCTGAAGTCGCTGCGATCATTGAGGATGATAATGCTAACGAAGCTACACCTCAGATCTTGAACCAAGGGGCTAGGAAAACTCCTGGCCCATTTGTAACGAGAGATGAATTGAATGTGGCTGTAACTGGCTTGAACGAGAAAATAGATAATATAGCGAAGATGATAATGGAAAGGTTTGATGTCATGACCAACAGTCAAGCCAATTTGTTACCACCAAACGCTGTGGATAATGCTGACGAAAATGAGGACTCATCGGCCTTAGACCCTGGACGACCTCACAGCCCAGTGAGAGACAGGGAAGAGGCCGGCGTTGGGTATCCTATGGTCAGATCTCCACAGCGCAAAGAAGAACGTGCGACGGATCACTCCAATATGGCCTCCCTCAAGAAGGATGCGAGGCGTCGAAGATCAAACCATGGCCACGCTAACATCAGCGTCAATTCTGATGAACAAGCAGGCGATGAAAGGCGCATCACAGACTTAATTCAGCGAGTAATGAAGGAGAAGGCGGCTCAAGAGGATGAGGAGAAAGAATGGGAGTTTTCCCCCAGCAAAAACCCATTCACGGAGGAGACCCGTCAAGCAAAATTCCCGAAGAAATTTATACCACCAACAATAGCACCTTACAGCGGAGTCGGAGATCCGACTATCTTCCTATTCAAATACGACCAGCACATGAACGGAGCTAGAGCCACTGACGAAATCAAGTGCTTATACTTTCCCGTTTGTCTGGAAGGTGTGGCCTCACTATGGTTCACCAGACTTCCACCTAGGTGAATCGACCAGCTTGCAGATCTGGAAAGGAGATTTCAGGATCAATTCCAGTTGCAAGCCACCAAAGCGAGGGACGTGATGTCACTCAGCAAGATGCAACAACGGCCTGGAGAAACCATCAGAGCTTTCCTTACACGTTTCCGCGTTGCGGCAGCGGAGGTCGTAGAAACAGAACCCTGGTATTTGCTTGCGGCTCTAAGAGGAGCCATCGATAAGAAATCAGAGTTTGGAAAGTGGCTTAAGATGAAGAAACCAAAAACTCTAAAGAAGTTTTACAAGAAAGCCGAAGAGTACATGAGCGTGGAAACTGATACCCTGAACGCTCAGAAGGACGCGGGGAATAGTATTATTAAGGAAGGGAAGAATGATGAATCCCCTCAGATAACTCAGAAAGATAATTCCAGGCATAAGAGAGGGTTTGATGGAAGAAACAGTGGAGTACACAAGAAGTCAAAATTCTTCAAACATTCAGAATTAACTCCCCTGAATGAAACCCCAGAAAAAATCTACTCTGCTACGAAGGACTCAAGCATGTTCCCCCAGGTGAAACCGCAAAGGATCACTGATCAACAGATGAATTCTGGAAAGTTCTGCCGATTTCATAATCAGCCGGGACACAACACAAATGAATGTCGACACTAGAGAAATTTGATTGAGGAGCTCATCTGAAAAAATCAACTGCAGCAATATGTTAAGAGTCCACAAAACACATTAGAAAGCCAGCGACAAGGTAAGGGTGCTGATCAGGCCGGGTCGCGCGAGATAACCCGGGCACCCGAAGACTTATGACCGGTCATTGACTAATTACCACTAGACACAGTCCAATATCATTGACAGGGATGCGCGACCGTCCTTCTCTTTATTTTACTACTGCGTTCTGTCTTTCCCAATTGTATCTCCATGAAGTAATCTGTGACTTCCCTCCCCCTTTCTTATTATGTTAAGTAGAAACTCTACATTGTAATGACCCGGATATCTGAACCAGTTTGAAAATTTTATTTCTTGAAATTTTGTTGAATTTTAAGTCCGAATTTAAAATTTCCAATTTTAAATAACTCTGAAACAGTTAAAAATGGCCATGTTGCGAACGACCTCGGAATTCGATGAAACCACTTTCGTTGGACCCAGAATGTCATAATATGGCTAGGTTTCAATTTTTAGAATTTTTCGATTTAATATGTGAGCGTGGCGAAAGAAACTGTGTTTGGTCAAATATAGTTGAAATTGAACGACTTGAAAATAGCCATTTTTCAAATGAGCTCAGAATTCGACGAAATTGACTTTGTTAGAACCGTATCATCATCACGATGCCAAAAATATTTTTTTGGATTTTTCTGAGTTAGTTTGTGACCGCTGGAAATTAAAACGTAAGTTCAAATTTAAATTAAACAATTTAAATTGAAAACAAAAGAAAACCATACTGTAACTTCAGAATTGGACCTTGGCGATAACGCCATCGCGTTCAGAAGACGTCAAAACATTAAGTTCGACAGTCGTTGAGCGTGAATCGGAGATCGTATGAGAAAACACTAATTTCTGGAATTATTAAAATAAAATAATAATAAAAAAACCCTAGAAATACCGGTATAAATACGCAGCCGTATACGTGAACAGTGCTTCTCCTTCCCCGTTCTATTTTGGCCGCCGCAACCCATTTTCTTGCTCAAATTTTCAAACTCCAAATTCTCTTCCAATACTCCACGAAATTCTGCAAACCCATACCCGTTTCGAAGAGAAAACCAAGGCCTTCGATCCCGTACCAGTTTCACCCGTCCTTGTCCACCGTCGCGCCCGCCCCGAGCCCTCGAACGGCCGCCGCTCGCGTCTCCGCCGGGCCAGCCTGACGCGTGCGCACGCCACCATCTCCCCGGCGCGGATCGGCCTCTCCTTCCCGGTCCTCGTCCAACAAACGACACTCGAATCCGTCAACTACAGCTCACGAAATCCGAATTTGAAATTCTGAACAAAAACTGAACTAAAGGTAATTTTTTATTTCAAAAATTGCGACGCTTTTAAGCGTGACTGCAGCAGTTGTTAAAAGTCAGTATGTTTAAAACATTGATAACTAATGCATATGAACTCCGATTCTGAAAATTTCAGAACCGTTAGAACCGTGACGACGATTAGGACCTGCTGTGATTGATTGGGGCATTCTGAAATTTATTTGGATTTATTATAATTCTTATCCAATCAAGGTGAGAATCCTTTATTTAAAATTTATATTTAAATAAACTGTTCAGTATATGATGTGATTTAAAAATAAGGTTCAGATCTGTTTGTTTGGACTTGTTTGATGATGATTGTTCTATGATTGAGTAGCTAGTATAGATCCATCTGATTTTCATGCTTATACTCTGTCATGTTATCACTATCACATGTTATCGCTTTGGGTTGAAATTACATTGATTCAATTTTCAGTGTAAATTAAAAGAGAATATAATGGTCACCATTTGTATGTTATCCCTTGTGTTAGGATTGGATTGATTTAACTTATCAATTCCAAAACAAAGATTTACATCGTATGAATAATTGGCATTTTTGTTTAATGTTAAATTAGAAGATTTACATCGTATGAATAATTGGCATTTTTGTTTAATGTTAAATTAGAAGATTTACATCGTATGAATAATTGGCATTTTTGTTTAATGTTAAATTAGAAGATTTTCATCGTATGAATAATTGGCATTTTTGTTTAATGTTAAATTAGAAAATTTTCATCGTATGAATAATTGGCATTTTTGTTTAATGTTAATGTTAGAAGATTTACATCGTATGACTCATGGACATTTATATTTTAATGTTAATTTAAAAAGAAGGATACCGCATCATTGTTTAACATTATTTTAATGTTATTTAAAAGAAAAGAAGTCACTGTATGATTGATTAACATTATTTTTAATGTTAAAAATAAGATAATTTTCATCATAGGAAAATATCATTCTTGTTAATGTAATAAGAAGAGTGGAAATTTACATTGTACAAAAAGATTGAATTTGCATTTTAATATAAAGATTAAATTTACATGGTATAAGAAATTGACATTTTGTTCAATGTTAAAATATGTTAAATTAACATTTATTTTTAATGTTAATAAAAAGAGAATGTATCGTATGTTAAATTAACATTTATTTTTAATGTTAATAAAAAGGAAATGTATTGCATGTAAAATTAACATTTTTTTTAATGTATATTAAAAAGAGAATTTTTCATCGTAGGAAAGTTGACATCATTTTTAATGTATATTAAAAAGAGAATTTTTCATCGTAGGAAAGTTGACATCATTTTTAATGTATATTAAAAAGAGAATTTTTCATCGTAGGATAGGATATACATTAATTATAATGTAAAGAAAAAGAGGATTTACGCCATAGGAAAGATGTACAGTATTTTTTTTAATGTATTTAAAAAATGAAATTTACACTGTAGGAAAGTGACAGTATTTATAATATAAATAACATAAGGATGGGTCATGTGAACAAAGATTACATTTTTTTTAGGTAATTAGAAATGAAATTTCATCGTAAAATAGAATTACATTTTAGATGAAATTGAAATTAAATAAAAAAGAGAATGAATATTTCATCTATGTAAATGGAATTATAATATAAGTGAAAGATGAAATGGAATGGATAGAACAATGAATTATAATTTTAAGGTAAATTATAGAAAATAAAATAAAAGAAATAATTCGCCGTCTAATTATAAATTACATTGGCATGTAAGTAGAAAAGTAAAAGATAAGAGAAGAAGGAAGGCATATGTAAGAACGATGAATTAAAAGAATTATTTATATATATATTTATATATATAATTAAAATATAACGAATCGAGCGCGGTAGTTCGCGTTGTGAAATCGAACTTTTAAACTATTATACCGGAAGATCCGACCGTCGGATTTTCCCAAAACTGAAACCGCTAGGACCGTCTTGGAAAAATCTTTCCAACGATATAAGCTACGTTAAAATCCAACGGTTAGATTTTGAGAAAAGTGAAAATCAAAATTGATGGAAAACAGCGCCAGAGTCGCCCTTGACCTGAAGCGTTGTTAAATAAAGAAATTAGTTATATTAAATAATTAAGGCAAGGATAAATCGTTATAAAACAACATAACGACATGAAATGTGTTTTTCCCAAAATTATGAATGCGAGATTATTTGGAAAGTCCGGGTTAATCCCATTCCAAATGATTGTACGATTTCAAGAGTCTAAATATAAAGACGGCGTATGAAGACCGTAAATCTTCCCTCGAATGGACAACGACCAAGACTCTGAATTGGGTAGCTCCCGATTCAAGAGTCGGGGTAATTGCCCAAACGTACGCGTTGGTTTCACGGGTTTGACCCTCGCTCAGACCCAGAGCATGGGTGTAAATGGATGGTGTGTCTGACATCGTACCCCATTAAATATCATGTTGTCGATTTTCTGTTAATATATAAATGTTGGTGGTAGAGAATTCATTCTCTACTTAACACCCGTTTATATATTGACAGACAGTCGATGGTACGGTATGGAGTGACGGTGTGGCATGCTAAGATGAAATGATCAAGGTTTCTTGTTGAAAAGCAGAACCTTGTGGTATGGTATACATGACTTCACGAGCTTCACAAACCGGTAGAGTCTAAAACGGGGGAAGGGAACGCAGGGAAAGCAGCACGTTTCTTTCTAGTTAGTAGTCATTTTACTTATGTGGATGATGAAATGAGGCGCCTCGGATAGGTCCTATAGGACCGGGGAACGTGTGCTTAGGAATTGCCAATCCTCTAAGCTGTATTTGAGGACCGGCCCTGCCATTTCCAAGGGTTAACTGCGGGTAATCCTGAGGCATTAACTAGAGTGTCTCGAATCGGTAAGGAGTCCTCCCTAGCCTGGACTCATGATGGAAACCCAAATTTCCAATACGACCCTTACGTATTTGATTGTATTACTAGTACGGAGGCATAATATATGGTACCTATGCTTCCTAGGATCGATACTTTTATTTTGAATGATTTAAAACACATACACTCTAATAATAGTATTAGTTTCGTATTTGGTGTATTTAGCATGTTTAACCACCATAAGGTAAAACTCTATCCTCTTGGTGTGCATTGCATTGTGTGATGGGACCTGAGTCTTATGGTGGTTCTATTTTTCAAAAGACATTGCGTTGTGTTATGTTTTATTTATCTGTACTGACACTGTAGTTATGCACGGCAATCCATTGGTACAACCCGTTCCGCGTTAGAGGCGTGGTCTTTGGATTTGCCTTATTTTTGTATGAGATAAGTTAGTTAAGAATTCTCACATCAGTCCCACGACTGACCCATCGTTTGTTTCACCTTTTTGCAAAATTGGGTGCCTCTCTTCCACATGGGCAGCCAAGTAGACAGGTTACTCTTTACTTGGAGCTTTCTTTAGAGCAACTTACATTCTCTCTCTTGGAATTTGCTTTGGTGAAGAGGTGATGACTTGGAGCTTCGAAGACCCTCTATCTTTTGCTTTATCGCATTTTTCCTTTTATTTCAGACATCAGACTTATTTCCATTTCATGTTATTTAATTTGGAGTTGGAACTTATGTCATTTTCTGAAAAACTTGTTGTAATAACTTAGATTCTGTGACTGTGGATTTTCTATTGCTGATGACATTATATATCCGCTGCTATGATGTTGTTACTTTATGGATTTCCTGTGCTATGTTGTTTTCTGTGACTTGTTATATTATATTTATGTTGTATTCCATATGATTTCTCCTTGCTTTCACTTGTGGAAGTTTGGGGTCATCACAGTTGGTATCAGAGCTTTGGTTTACAAAGCGGAATATAACATATTTATAGTAACACGTTTACGTAGAATCACAATATTCTACGGCGAACATTTCACTTGAATACACAATAGTCAGTCGCTTTATCACCATCTTTTGTCTATCCTTTTATCTTATCATTTCTTAAAATCATCATTAAAGTTGTTCTGATTCTCCCCTTGATCGTACAGAATTAACTAAGGAAATGAGTACCGCTGCTGCAAGAGCTGCTAGGGCCGCTAGGAGAAGGCAAAATACCACTGAAACCGAAGAGCCCACTGTCCAACAACAACCCCCACCACCACCACCGCCTCAGCCTTTTGATTTGGATAAGGTGGCGAAGAAGTACAAGAACTTAGGTGGAGTTCCATTCACCGGTTCAGAGACCGTGGTACAAGCTCAGGCGTGGCTGAAAAATTGTCAAAAGATATTTGGAGGATTGGGGCTAGATGATCAGAGAAAGCGATTCACTGCAGCATGGCATCTTCAAGGTGAAGCGCAAAACTGGTGGGAGGTGGTCAACATTGGAGGCAACGAAGATAATATGTCTTGGGATAGATTTAAGGATCTTTTCAACGACAAATACATTCCGAGGCAGGAGGTAGAAAGGCTACACGACGAATTCGCCAATCTGAAGCAAGGCGACAAGTCCATTTCAGAGTATGTTCGTAGATTCGAGGACCTTTCCCGTTATGCCCTTGAACTGATTCGAGATGACTTTCAGAAGAATAAGAGATTCATAAATGGCCTTGCAAGGAAATATATTGATAGAGTCACTGCCCACATCGACCTTTCCTTCAATAAGATGGTGGAGTTCGCTTGCCGTTATGAGGAGAATGACAAGAAGGTTTCTCAACAGGACAGAGAGAGGAGCTTAGCCAACAACAACAACAAAAGGAAGCAGCCTGAGAAGAAGACTGAAGGGAGTAGTTCGGGAGCCACTAAGAAGGGGGATAAGTCAAAGGTGCAATGTTTTAACTGCCAGCAATTTGGACATTATAGCTCGGAGTGCAAGAATCCAAAGAAGGTTAGGAGTGATAGCACCAAGGACTGCTACAACTGCCATAAGAAGGGTCACGTCAAGTCCAACTGCCCACTGTTGAAAGGAGCTCAGATTGCACATGTCTATGAGGGAGCAGGTACACCATCTTCCTCTGCACCTACTGAGGGAGGTAAGCCTGATGTTCTGGATGGTACTGTTTCTGTTAAAAATATTCCTGTCACTGCTTTGTTTGATACGGGTGCATCAAGAAGTTTTGTTTCTAGCAACACGGTTAAGAAGTTAAATTTAACACAAAGAAGCCTTAAAGAGCCAACTAATGTTCATAATCCTGTAGTGGGTTCTATCATCCTTGATTTATACTGTAGGGTGCCTATTTCTTACTCTCGTTTCAAATTTCCCTTCGACTTGATCGTTATGGATTTTTCAGAATTTGATATTATCCTTGGTCTTGATTGGCTTACAAAATATGACGCTGAAGTGCTATGCTCAGAAAGAGTAGTGAAGGCGAAACCAGGGTTAGGAAATACCGTTGCTATACCTTGCCATGGCTCAAAGCCTGATAGGAAAGCTTTTTGGTCTTCTTTAGAAGTCACGCCCATCTCTTCAGAGAATATTCCTATTGTCAAGAATTATGCGGACGTATTTGAAGAAGTAGATAGTTTACCGCCGCGAAGGGAAATCGATTTCAGAATTGATCTTGTCTCTAATGCAAGGCCTGTAGTTCATGCTATTCGAAGGATGACCCCTAAAAAAAAGAAGAGTTGAGGACCCAAACAGCTCTTGAAGAAGGGATTAATCCGGCCTAGCTTTTCCAATTGGGGAGCAGCTGTGGTGTTTGTCCCCAAATCTGACGGCACTCTAAGGCTTTGTGTGGATTACCGCGACCTAAATAAACAGACCTTGAAGAACAAATACCCCTTGCCTCGAATAGATGATTTGATGGACAATTTAAATGGAGCCAAGGTATTTTCGAAGATGGACCTAGCCACAGGTTTCCACCAACTCCGCATAGCCGAAGAATGCATCCCTTTGACCGCTTTCAGAGGTCCTGACTTATTCTACGAATGGTTGGTAATGTCGTTCGGTTTGTGCAATGCTCCAGCCTATTTTGTTGACTTGATGAATAGGGTCTTCCGAGAGGTCTTGAATAAATTCATCTTAGTCTTCATTGATGATATCTTGATCTTTTCTAAAACCAAGGAGGAGCATGAAGGGCATCTAAGAGAAGTGCTACAGATTCTGCAAAGAAATGTTCTAAAAGAAAAATTTTCGAAATGCACATTTTGGCAAGAAGAGGTAAAATTCTTGGGCCATGTTGTGTCAAAAGAAGGCATTGCTGTGGACCCAAGCAAAATTTCCGCCATTTAAGATTAGAAGCAGCCAACTACACCCACCGAAGTAAGGAGCTTCCTAGGGTTGGCTGGATATTACAGAAAGTTCGTCAAAAACTTTTCCAAGTTATCTGGCCTATTTACACAGCTCACCAAGAAACACACCAAGTTCATTTGGACAGCAGAGTGTGAGGAGTCCTTCCAAAAGCTAAAGGTGAGTTTGACCACTGCTCCCGTGCTGGCCATCATCGATGGCAACCAGGATTTAGCCGTCTATACTGATGTTTCTCAAAATGGTGGTCTTGGCGCAGTATTGATGCAAAGGGGCAAAGTTGTTGCGTATGCAAGCCGTCAACTAAAACCGCATGAGAAAATTATCGTGTCCATGACCTAGAGCTGTTGGCCATAGTCTTTGCTTTAAAAATTTGGAGGCATTATCTCTTGGGCAAAAAATTCGAATTATTCACAGACCCTCAATCTTTGAAATATCTCTTCGATCAAAAGGACTTGAATTTAAGGCAGCTAAGGTGGCTAGAATTTCTTGCGGCGTATGATCTCGACATCTTGTATACGCCGGGGAAAGCCAATGTTGTGGCAGACGCGCTCAGTAGAAAGGCTGTCATGGTCGCAAGCTTCATCGTTACCCCTTCTTTGATTGATAAAATTTCTACCCTCCAAAAGGAGGATAAGTTTATCCAAAGAATGATCAACAGAGTTCAAAAAGGTGAAAGCACGAGCTTCCAAATAGATCAAAAGGGAGTCCTTAGATTGCAGGGGAGGATCTGTGTTCCAAAAATCCCAGAGCTCATCAGGGAAGTTTTAAATGAAGGGCACAAATCAAAGCTTTCCATCCACCCAGGCGTGAACAAGATGTATCATGATCTAAAGCGCACTTTTTGGTGGAAAGATATGAAGAGGGATATATCCATTTATGTGAGTAGATGTCCTACATGTCAGCGAGTTAAGAGCGGTCAACAAAAGCCTGCAGGATTGTTGCAACCATTGCCGGTACCAGAAGGGAAGTGGGACCAAGTCTCTATGGATTTTATAGATGGTTTGCCCTGCACTAGGAAAGGGAATGACAACATTTGGGTGATCGTGGACCGCTTCACCAAGGTCGCTCATTTCATACCTGTCAAGTCCACCAGAACTGCTCAAAGTCTGGCACAAACTTATTTCAAAGAAATAGTCAGGCTATATGGGTAATAAAACTAAATCTTTCCTTTTCATCGTTTTCTAAATGAAAATTTTCATGTCTAATCAAAGAAAATCTTTCGTGTTAAACAGAGTTCCTAGCTGTATTGTTAGCGACCGTGATCCTATCTTCACTAGCAAGTTTTGGGAAGCATTCCAAAATGAGTTGGGAACGAAGTTAAACCTTAGTACCGCATACCACCCTCAGACAGATGGCCAAACTGAGAGGGTGAATCGCATTCTTGAAGATTTGTTGCGGGCTTGCATACTCGATTATGGAGGTTCTTGGGAGGATCACTTGCATTTAGTTGAATTCTCATATAACAATAGCTATCAAGCAAGTTTGAAAATGTCTCCATTCGAAGCCTTATATGATAAGCCATGTAGATCGCCAGCCTGTTGGATTGAAAAAGGAGATCGCCTTGTTTTGGGTCCAGACATGGTCCGAGAAGCTTCAGACAAAGTTGATAAAATTAAGAAGCGATTACTGGCTGCGCAAAGCCGACAGAAAAGCTATGCAGACAAGCGTAGAAGAGACTTACAATTCTCTGTTGGGGACCATGTGTACTTGAAGGTTTCTCCACTAAGAGGTGTGATTCGGTTTGGAAAGTCAGGAAAACTTGCACCAAAATTCATAGGCCCTTTCCCTATTCTTGAGAGGATTGGCAACCTAGCTTACAGAATTCAGATGCCCGACTGGTTGCCTGGAGTTCACGATGTATTTCATGTATCTCAACTTCGAAGGCATGTCCATGATCCGGATCTAGTTGTGGAGGAAGCATCACAGCAGGATTTGGATATTACTCCGAGTCTAACAGTGAGAAAAGAGCCGATAAAGATTATTGGCAAGGAAACCCGAGCTCTGAGGAATAAAAGAATCAACCTAGTCAAAGTGTAGTGGAGTGGCGATCCTAGGGACTGCACTTGGGAAACTGAAGAGAGTTTCAAGCAGGCCTATCCCAAATGCCGAGTGGATATCTCATATTAGATTTTGTTTTGAGGTACGCTTAATCATTTCAGTATTCTCTGTGTTGGTTCCTACTCTTCTGTTTTCCTTTTCCTTTTCGAGGACGAAAAGTTCTTAAGTGGGAGAGATTGTAATGACCCGGAAATCTGAACCAGTTTGAAAATTTTATTTCTTGAAATTTTGTTGAATTTTAAGTCCGAATTTTAAATTTCCAATTTTAAATAACTCTGAAACAGTTAAAAATGGCCATGTTGCGAACGACCTCGGAATTCGACGAAACCACTTTCGTTGGACCCGGCATGTCATAATATGGCTAGGTTTCAATTTTTAGAATTTTTCGATTTAATATGTGAGCGTGGCGAAAGAAACTGTGTTTGGTCAAATACAGTTGAAATTGAACGACTTGAAAATAGCCATTTTTCAAATGAGCTCAAAATTCGACGAAATTGACTTTGTTAGAACCGTATCGTCATCACGATGCCAAAAATAATTTTTCTGGATTTTTCTGAGTTAGTTTGTGACCGCTGGAAATTAAAACGTAAGTTCAAATTTAAATTAAACAATTTAAATTGAAAACAAAAGAAAACCATACTGTAACATCAGAATTGGACCTTGGCGATAGCGCCATCGCGTTCAGAAGACGTCAAAACATTGAGTTCGACAGTCGTTGAGCGTGAATCGGAGATCGTATGAGAAAAAACTAATTTCTGGAATTATTAAAATAATATAATAATTAAAAAACCCTAGAAATACCGGTATAAATACGCAGCCGTATACGTGAACAGTGCTTCTCCTTCCCCGTTCTATTTTGGCCGCCGCAACCCATTTTCTTGCTCAAATTTTCAAACTCCAAATTCTCTTCCAATACTCCACGAAATTCTGCAAACCCATACCCGTTTCAAAGAGAAAACCAAGGCCTTCGATCCCATACCAGTTTCACCCGTCCTCGTCCACCGTCGCGCCCGCCCCGAGCCCTCGAACGGCCGCCGCTCGCGCCTCCACCGGGCCAGCCTGACGCGTGCGCACGCCACCATCTCCCAGGCGCGGATCGGCCTCTCCTTCCCGGTCCTCGTCCAACAAACGGCACTCGAATCCGTCAACTACAGCTCATGAAATCCGAATTTGAAATTCTGAACAAAAACTGAACTAAAGGTAATTTTTTATTTCAGAAATTGCGACGCTTTTAAGCGTGACTGCAGCAGTTGTTAAAAGTCAGTATGTTTAAAACATTGATAACTAATGCATATGAACTCCGATTCTGAAAATTTCAGAACCGTTAGAACCATGACGACGATTAGGACCTGCTGTGATTGATTGGGGCATTCTGAAATTTATTTGGATTTATTATAATTCTTATCCAATCAAGGTGAGAATCCTTTATTTAAAATTTATATTTAAATAAACTGTTCAGTATATGATGTGATTTAAAAATAAGGTTCAGATCTGTTTGTTTGGACTTGTTTGATGATGATTGTTCTATGATTGAGTAGCTAGTATAGATCCATCTGATTTTCATGCTTATACTCTGTCATGTTATCACTATCACATGTTATCGCTTTGGGTTGAAATTACATTGATTCAATTTTCAGTGTAAAGTAAAAGAGAATATAATGGTCACCATTTGTATGTTATCCCTTGTGTTAGGATTGGATTGATTTAACTTATCAATTCCAAAACAAAGATTTACATCGTATGAATAATTGGCATTTTTGTTTAATGTTAAATTAGAAGATTTACATCGTATGAATAATTGGCATTTTTGTTTAATGTTAAATTAGAAGATTTACATCGTATGAATAATTGGCATTTTTGTTTAATGTTAAATTAGAAGATTTTCATCGTATGAATAATTGGCATTTTTGTTTAATGTTAAATTAGAAAATTTTCATCGTATGAATAATTGGCATTTTTGTTTAATGTTAATGTTAGAAGATTTACATCGTATGACTCATGGACATTTATATTTTAATGTTAATTTAAAAAGAAGGATACCGCATGATTGTTTAACATTATTTTAATGTTATTTAAAAGAAAAGAAGTCACCGTATGATTGATTAACATTATTTTTAATGTTAAAAATAAGATAATTTTCATCGTAGGAAAATATCATTCTTGTTAATGTAATAAGAAGAGTGGAAATTTACATTGTACAAAAAGATTGAATTTGCATTTTAATATAAAGATTAAATTTACATGGTATAAGAAATTGACAATTTGTTCAATGTTAAAATATGTTAAATTAACATTTATTTTTAATGTTAATAAAAAGAGAATGTATCGTATGTTAAATTAACATTTATTTTTAATGTTAATAAAAAGGAAATGTATTGCATGTAAAATTAACATTTTTTTAATGTATATTAAAAAGAGAATTTTTCATCGTAGGAAAGTTGACATCATTTTTAATGTATATTAAAAAGAGAAATTTTCATCGTAGGAAAGTTGACATCATTTTTAATGTATATTAGAAAGAGATTTTTTCATTGTAGGATAGGATATACATAAATTATAATGTAAAGAAAAAGAGGATTTACGCTATAGGAAAGATGTACAGTATTTTTTTAAATGTATTTAAAAAATGAAATTTACACTGTAGGAAAGTGACAGTATTTATAATATAAATAACATAAGGATGGGTCATGTGAACAAAGATTACATTTTTTTTAGGTAATTTGAAATGAAATTTCATCGTAAAACAGAATTACATTTTAGATGAAATTGAAATTAAATAAAAAAGAGAATGAATATTTCATCTATGTAAATGGAATTATAATATAAGTGAAAGATGAAATGGAATGGATAGAACGATGAATTATAATTTTAAGGTAAATTATAGAAAATAAAATAAAAGAAATAATTCGCCGTCTAATTATAAATTACATTGGCATGTAAGTAGAAAAGTAAAAGATAAGAGAAGAAGGAAGGCGTATGTAAGAACGATGAATTAAAAGAATTATTTATATATATATTTATATATATAATTAAAATATAACGAATCGAGCGCGGTAGTTCGCGTTTTGAAATCGAACTTTTAAACGATTATACCGGAAGATCCGACCGTCGGATTTTCCCAAAACTGAAACCGCTAGGACCGTCTTGGAAAAATCTTTCCAACGATATAAGCTACGTTAAAATCCAACGGTTAGATTTTGAGAAAAGTGAAAATCAAAATTGATGGAAAACAGCACCAGAGTCGCCCTTGACCTGAAGCGTCGTTAAATAAAGAAATTAGTTATATTAAATAATTAAGGCAAGGATAAATCGTTATAAAACAACATAACGACATGAAATGTGTTTTTCCCAAAATTATGAATGCGAGATTATTTGGAAAGTCCGGGTTAATCCCATTCCAAATGATTGTACGATTTCAAGAGCCTAAATATGAAGACGGCGTATGAAGACCGTAAATCTTCCCTCGAATGGACAATGACCAAGACTCTGAATTGGGTAGCTCCCGATTCAAGAGTCGGGGTAATTGCCCAAACGTACGCGTTGGTTTCACAGGTTTGACCCTCGCTCAGACCTAGAGCATGGGTGTAAATGGATGGTGTGTCTGACATCGTACCCCATTAAATATCATGTTGTCGATTTTCTGTTAATATATAAATGTTGGGGGTAGAGAATTCATTCTCTACTTAACACCCGTTTATATATTGACAGACGGTCGATGGTACGGTATGGAGTGACGGTGTGGCATGCTAAGATGAAATGATCAAGGTTTCTTGTTGAAAAGCAGAACCTTGTGGTATGGTATACATGACTACACGAGCTTCACAAACCGGTAGAGTCTAAAACGGGGGAAGGGAACGCAGGGAAAGCAGCACGTTTCTTTCTAGTTAGTAGTCATTTTACTTATGTGGATGATGAAATGAGGCGCCTCGGATAGGTCCTGTAGGACCGGGGAACGTGTGCTTAGGAATTGCCAATCCTCTAAGCTGTATTTGAGGATCGACCCTGCCATTTCCAAGGGTTAACTGCGGGTAATCCTGAGGCATTAACTAGAGTGTCTCAAATCGGTAAGGAGTCCTCCCTAGCCTGGACTCATGATGGAAACCCAAATTTCCAATACGACCCTTACGTATTTGATTGTATTACTAGTACGGAGGCATAATATATGGTACCTATGCTTCCTAGGATCGATACTTTTATTTTGAATGAATTAAAACACATACACTCTAATAATAGTATTAGTTTCGTATTTGGCGTATTTAGCATGTTTAACCACCATAAGGTAAAACTCTATCCTCTTGGTGTGCGTTGCATTGTGTGATGGGACCTGAGTCTTATGGTGGTTCCATTTTTCAAAAGACATTGCGTTGTGTTACGTTTTATTTATCTGTACTGACACTGTAGTTATGCACGACAATCCATTGGTACAACCCGTTCCGCGTTAGTGGCGTGGTCTTTGGATTTGCCTTATTTTTGTATGAGATAAGTTAGTTAAGAATTCTCACACTAGTCCCACGACTGACCCATCGTTTGTTTCACCTTTTTGCAAACTTGGATGCCCTCTCTTCCACACGGGCAGCCAAGTAGACAGGTTACTCTTTACTTGGAGCTTTCTTTGGAGCAGCTTACATTCTCTCTCTTGGAATTTGCTTTGGTGAAGAGGTGATGACTTGGAGCTTCGAAGACCCTCTATCTTTTGCTTTATCGCATTTTTCCTTTTATTTCAGACATCAGACTTATTTCCATTTCATGTTATTTAATTTGGAGTTGGAACTTATGTCATTTTCTGAAAAACTTGTTGTAATAACTTAGATTCTGTGACTGTGGATTTTCTATTGCTGATGACATTATATATCCGCTACTATGATGTTGTTACTTTATGGATTTCCTGTGCTATGTTATTTTCTGTGACTTGTTATATTATATTTATGTTGTATTCCATATGATTTCTCCTTGCTTTCACTTGTGGAAGTTTGGGGTCATCACATACATGATGAAAGATGTTCACTCATGGATTATAATCTCATAAAAGGCAAAACTTGTTTACAAGCTAATGTTAAAATTGGTCTCTGATGTAGGGCAAGTCGTGCATCGAGTATCAAGAGCATTGGTCAAAAAAGGCGGGGTAATCAAGCCCGTCGTCCTATAGAACTCAAAAGGAAAGGACCATTCCAAAACAATTCATGAAGAGCACACCGACATCTGGAGGCTGCGCTCTTTCCTTTCTTTTCTTAAAGAAAGAAGAAAAAAACCTAGGCTGGATAACACCAGTCCTAAGATCGAAAAGTCCCATAAACATGCTGGAAGGACCAGCGCAAAACAAAAACCCGACCTAAAGGAAGGTGGCCATCCTTGTTCTTTGTTGTTAACCAAGTCAAACAAAGCCAAGGGCGGACTACAACAGCAGAAATCCTAGCCGAGAGGGGGTATCAGAAATCCTAGCCAATTGGGGGTGTCCAATCTAGGTCTCTATTTGATCATAATGAGTCGGATCAAATAAGATCGAAATTGGGTCGAAAATTTTAACCCAAACCCTCCCATGGGGGCACGTATCCAAAACCAGCCTCCGAAGGGCTCGGGTCACTGAGTTAGTGAGTTGTGGGATTGGATACATAAAAAATACCTTAATTAAACATATGGAGTACATTTAATCATGTTCTCAAAGGACTGGGGACGCCTAGTCAGTAGGGAACAAGATTAAATGTATAGCGAGATTAAATGTACAACAAAATGTTTGCGCCTTATAAGTGCACTTATCCAAAGATGAACTTCAAAAGTTTGAACTATCAGACCAAATAAAAAAAACACGAATATATGCATAACAAGAACTAAACCCCTCGAAGAAAGGGCTAAAATGAAAATACGATGTCCTAAATTCAAGGCAAATCAACAATATCGAACGACATACGACGTAAAAACATAATCATCGTACGACCGATAAAAACGCAACGCAACGCGAACGAATAAATTACAATAAGTTATAAACTTCAACGACAACAACATACAAATTCATCATAAAGATACATGGTCATGAAGTTGGAACTAAAAAATGCAAAACAACAGCGTATCATATGACAATTTTTTCAGGAACATCATGGCCATCAATCAAACGAACCTCGGAAGTACCTTGATCAACAACGGAAAGTTCAGTCAAGGGGATCGCTTCTCCCAAAGCTTCATCTCCCTCAGGACTAGGGGCATGAACAAGGACAACATTCTGGACTTCTGTTCCGAAAGATCGAGCCCGTTCATCAGCCAATGTTCTCATACCTTCTTCCAAAGCACCGCGATCTTTCGCTTCAAGGAGAGCTTCTTGAAGAGCACCATCTTCCTTACCCTTGGAATACTTGAGCACCTCCTCCCAAATAAGGGCTAATGTACGAGGAAAATTTTTGTTCAAAAAACTTAAGCTTCCGCGGGTCATAACACTGAGGGTGTAAAATCGAAATAGGGTCTCTTTAGTTTTATTTCGGGCTCGCTCAAGATCACCAGTTAGCCTTGCTTTATCTCCTTCTAAAGCTTCCTGGGTCCCATTTTGAAAGGCAAGTCTACCTTCAAGCGCCGCCTTCTCCTGCTGACAAGAAACCACATCCTATCGTGTAGAAGTTAATTGAGATTCGGCTAACTCACGACCGGTCTGAGCCTCGTCAAGTTGTCCCCTGACGGCTTCAATCTCTTCCTGAAGTTTTCTGTTGTCAGCCTCTAAGCTACTCATCTTGCTGTTCCCATCTTTAAAGAATGCAATTTCGGCCGCTTGACTTTCAATCACATGGCATAATTCAATTTTATCATTCTCTAAAAGATCGATACGTTTAAGATGCTGAGTATTCAACTTCTGAAATTCAAAGCAGAATTTATCCCAAGACTCGAGGCGCTTTTTGGAAGTATGTTTGGCGTCATCTAGCTGAGCTTCAAGCTGACCCATGACCGTGGCAAGCTTGGAAGTCACATAGTTTTTTACGGCGCTCAACTCCCCAACAACGTTCTGATCATCATATGGAGACAGATCTACGTCAAGGTCCACTCCTCTCAGGTCCCAATCTCTGAATCTGTCCTTCAACTCATGATTACCAGGGGCAACTCTGTAGGGAGGTCTGTCAAGAATCGCCTGGATCTGGCGAACAGCAGGCAAGTCCAAAGTAGAGGATCCAATTAGCGACTTCACAGGAGTCAAGGAACTGGGGCATGGAAGTTCAGCCGGGACAGAGAACCCATCGAACCCAGCTTGTTTATCGTTTCCACCTCTCTTCTTGGTATCCTGAGTTTCTCCTCCAGATGCCCGAGAATGATCATGCTTTTTCTTCTTTATCAAGCTCGCCAGCGGTGCTTCAAGAGCATCTTGGGTTAGAAGGTCTGAAGATGGGCGAGAGCGCTTGAGACAATGAGAGAGACTAGATTGCAAGATGCTCCGTGGATCAACAAGAGCAGATTGCTGAGAGAAACTTTCCGACAGGGGTGACTTCGTTCCTGGATCTAGGAAAGAAAATATAAGCACTGTGATGGTGTAAAGATGGGAAAGAAGCCAGAAAGAGGGTATATCAAAAAAAAAACATAAAAACAATGTGCCAAAGTGGTTGAGTACTTTTTGAGATATCACTTTGACCCAAAAGAAAGGGGTTTCACCCGAAAGGTCCTCACGGTCGAAAAGTTTCGAAATATGAACGTCCAGGTAGCGATTTTACCTTGAGCGAGCTCTCCAGCCAAATCGGGAGGGTCAAGCCCTTTTGAGGCTTCTGAACCATCTTCTCCTTGGTCTTCTTTAGAAGAGTCCTCTCCGCTTCCCAGATTTTCTGTAGAAGCTTCTATAATGTCGTTAAGTCACTCTGTTTCCCGAACCTATCCTCGAGCGATTCCCTCTGGCAAAGACCCATCCTCCTCGCACGAAGCTATATAAGTCTTAGAGCCTTTGCGCTTTAGGCGCCTGGATACAACCTTCTTGGAAGGGATCGCTCTGCCGCTGGAAGTTGCCTCGCTTCTCCCCATAACGCTAGAACATCCTTCTCCCGAAGATTTCTTGGCAGGAGATTTGCTGGTAGCCTTCTTTTTGCCAGAAGCGTCCGCCGGGAGGGTGCGCAGAGATAAAAGCAAGTTGTATTGCCTTAGGAACCCTTCATTAATCAAAACTTTCCTGTTCCTATGCTCCTCATTGACAGCTAATAACGAGTTGCATAGTTCCTGGTCAAAGATTATGCTCTTATCGGGAACCACTACGATACACCCAAAGGTTTTTTTTTTAGAAAAAATAAAAAGCCAAGAAAGAAAGAGCAAGTTGGAATTCATACTCACCGACCGTCCTCCAGAGGCCGTAGAAATTATCGGGGCATCGGACAAAGAAGTATTGATTGGGAAATCCTCACACACTCTCCTCTAAACCAGTGATTATTTTCGAACCCCGACTTTCCATAAAGACAAATAAGGGACGCTGACCTCTTGTCCTAAAAGCGTACAATGAGCGTATATCTGTAAACGAAGGAGACCGACGTTTCTCTCTCATAAAAAGGACATAAAGACTTGTCAAAATTGCATAACCATTGGGGTGTAACTGGTACGGGGCAATAGCTAAATTCCGAAGAATCATCTCTATGTAAGGGTTAAAGGGAGGGACTGCTCCACTTTTCAACATACCACGAGTAACAGCAACAAATCCTTTAGGAGGATTGTCGGCGCACTCCCCTCCCATAAGCAGCCCGGCCTCTTCCTTTTCTGAAATCCCAAGTTGCTTGCACAACTTACGGAACGAACTAGGCAAAAGCTCCGTCGAGGGCCTCTCACTGGGAACTTCAGAAAGCGCACAAGGTTGTGGAAATTCTTGGGCAACACCCATCGAAGAAACAACATGGGGTGCAGACGTAACCTGGTCAGAACTCTCTTCCCAATCCAACCTTCCGACCTGGTCCGACATAAATGGATCCCTGAAATTATGAGATTTTAAGGAAAGAAAAGAAACCCTACTTTAAATCCCAGGGTCGCACGACCAAATTTATGCTCCAAAAGTGGGTTAAAATAAAATCAAGGGAGGAATTCGCTTACAGACAGATGAGTAGTTTCAAATTTAAGTGACCAACCCAACTGAATCAATCTCAAGATTGCAGAAACCTAGATGACGACGCCACGCACGAGCGCAAGTTGAACGATAAAAGGACTTTGATATTCAGAAATGGCAAAGAAAACCACTCAAAACAATGCCGCCATTAAAGCTTTCTTTGGAGAAGTGTGTAGCAAAATAACTCGTAGAAGATAGACAGAAGGGCTAGTAAACCAAAGTAGTATTTTCATCTGGTCGCTCAACGACCCAATAGTCAAATCGATGAGCCCAACATTCAGATGAGTGGGGAATTGCCCAAAACAGGCACACATAGATATACGTGGGAAAACCAATTAAAAACGAATAGAAAAGAGGAAGTAATGAAGATTAAAAGGCATACATCCGGAAAATTCTCGCCACATCAGCTTAATGTCTGACTTCATGAAAGCGTCTCATCAAGTCTCATCTGGCATCCCGAAGTTTGACCACTTGCACAATAGTCAAAAGGCGTATCGAATCTCTTGTTCATCAGAAAAGATCATACTAATCTACAACAACAAGGCATTTTAACATTTGGCACAAACGACCCCTCATAAGTCAGGACAGAATCGCCACCCAATGTGCGATCAAATATGTCGAAGCCCATAATTCCTTACAAAAGAAAATCACGGACTTCGAGGGGCAAGTGTTAATCCCTAAAAATTCATACGCACATTGGGTAAAAGGTACAAGGCAGATCAAGTCTACCGGTGCGACCAGGTTATAAGAAGCGCGACTCAAGGCCGCACATCCTGAAAGCCGCTCAAGCACTAAAATAAGACAGGTCGCCCATTCTGCACGAACAAGAGCAACCTCATAGCATAACCATAAGTCAAGCGGAACCATGCACAGGCAGCAAGAGGACGAGCGTCCTTGGGTCAAGAAGAACGATCGTGCAAGGAATAAAAGAGGACCGATCTCGGCTCCACACTCCACTCTTACGAAATCTCCCAGAGCATCAGCGCCCACGCTTAAGGACCCGCTCAGCTAATCAAGACACTCAACAAGTCGTCCGCACATAACATCGAATATGACCACGGACAACTGGATACAGCTGTCTAGTGGCATGGTTGTAATTAGAAGAATGAACGACTCACAGCCTGGGTAAATGAATTCTGGATCATTTACCAAGAGGGGTTCACCTATAAATACACCATAGCTACCAACTTTTAGGAGGAATTTTGGAAAAACCATGAAGTGCTGCTAAACTTTATACTCAACCACAGATCCGGCCATGGCGTCAAGTACCATCTTCGAATGAAGGCATCTTCTCTCTCGAATCATTCATCCATCTTCCTTCTCCTCAAATTCCATTATTCTCTTGTATAGTTCTCTAGATCAAAATACATAAACGAGGATATGCTGAGTGGGTATAGAGATGTATGATGTATGGGGTTAAAGAGTTGATGTACCTTGTAATTCTCATCAAAAGACAGGAAATCATCTTCATAGTGGACGTAGGCCTCGTTAATTGCTGAACCACTCTAAATTTTGCCTCTACTTTACTTTTTCTCGCATTTTTACTTTTTCTCGCTAATTAAACACGGTTACATTTATTTCTTACCGAATTGGTGAAGTACAGTTTAGTACCTTGGGTGTTTAGACCGTTTTTGGTGTAAACACAAGCATTCTACTATTTGGTTATTTATTTGATAGACATTATTATAATATCACTGAGTTTGATATCAAAACAGTTTTTCGATTATAGTAAGGTAAAAACCGTCTGTATTTATGTGTGGGCTGGTCTTACTATTATCTTTTTCTTTCGAAGGACTTTGGACTTGAAATCGATATGGATGTTACTTAAATTTAGTGAGTTTTTTCTCACGCTGGTTCTCCAGACTGATCCGTGGCGTTTGTAATGTCTCGGGTCAGCCCAAGTGCAGGTTCAGGTTATCAGATGCTATGAAGTTTAGAGACGAACTGGAGGAGTTCAGACGTACGATATTATCTAGTATTTATTTCGCTTTGTGATGTATTTCAGGATATGTAATTACAACTACCCAGATGATTTGCTGTGCTCTGATGCATGTAAGTATATTTATTCAAATTCTTTATAAAGATTATTTCTATATCATATTTTATTCTACTGCGATATGAGACTATGTGTAATGTTGGTTCTTCTTCTATTCTAATAGTTCTATCTTATCTTTCTCATCCTCTTATTTCTTTCTATTAATGATCTGTATTTTCGTGCACTTTGAGTTGAATGTATAGAATATTAGTCAGTTCAAATTGGTACGGATTTACGGGCTATTACAGTGGTATCAGAGCTATTGGTTAAGTAGTAACCTTGGCTCTGTGGTGTAACTCGGTAGAGATTGGGTTAGTATTACCCTAGATTGAGTTAGGGTGTATATACGAGAGAGCGTACTTGTAAATTTTATATCAAATGTTTTGTATTGCGTTGATTGATCAGTTCAAATGTTGGGAAATCGTACTGAACTGAGAATTGACACAATATTGTTTTATAAGAGGGGAAATGAAATAATTTTGCCTAAATTATATTTTTATAGAAAAATAATTTATTTCCAATAATATAGTAATATTAGTTGTTTGACTGTTTTGCTTGGTTTGATGGGAACTCAAATCGAATTATGAAGTAAAATTGAACTAATTAAGGGAAATTGATTAGTCAATTGAATTGAATAGTTGAATAGAATTGAATTGGTTATAAACCAAATGTTTAATTCAATATGGAGATGAGAATTAATCTGGAAATATAACTGAGGGGATTTCAATATGAAATAATCAAATGAGAATTACAATTTGAAATAAAATAATTTGGAATTTGAAAAAATCGAATGGATAATAAAAGAAAATCCATCGGATATAAATCAATTGATGTTAGTATATATTAAACCAAGGTTATACATACCAGCAAGTATCAATATAGGATGTAAGTCAGATGATTTGGTTGATTGTTATTTGGATAATGGGTTGGTTTAATAAAATTCATCAAACGGGTGAATGAAGGAGTTGGTTGAACAAAGTCGGTAATGAAATGGAATTGAATTATTTAACCCTGGATTGTCATTTTCATTGTAAATTGAGATAAGTGCAGATTTCAGAAGGATGTGGAGTTGATTTGGTTATACAGATGGGAAGACGAAGAGCAGTTGGTGGATTTGATTCAAATTTGGAGATTGAGTTGCCCGACAAAAAGGTAAACCTTAATATACTGATTGATTTTATACCCCTGAGTGGGATGGCCATTTGGTTTTAGTTTTATTTGGAGAAGTTGAGGCCCAGAGTGGCAATTGTAGTTGTACCGATTGAGCCGTGCAGAGGAGGTGCTGACGAAATTTTCGAAAATTTTAAAGAGTTAGAATTTTTTTGATGATAATTCAAAAATAATTGGCTTCAGAGCATTCTTCTTACCTTGTAATTTCGGGGACTAAATTCTTTTAAGGGGGGAAGAATGTAACGTCCCAGATTTTTGAACATTAATTATGAATATTTAAATCTGTTTAAATATTGATTTAGCGATATAATGGACTTTTATATCGAATTTATTTTAGAAAATGAAGTTCGAACATATATAATTTATAATATAATTAAAACGGTCTCTGTTTCCGACGAAACAAGTTTTAATGAAATGCGTACAATTAATTATTGCTACATTTCCAGTTTGGAGCCCAACAGAGTTATTTTGTCAATTGACGAAATTTAAGGGTGAACCGAGGATTATCATTTGAATTGAAACACGTTATTTTTGCAAATGGAGTCCGTTTCCAACGAAACTGGTTTCATTGGGACCATAACATTAAATTATATCATGACGTCCATTTACGTAATTTTTGGAGTTGGTGTCTAGCAGTGCGGATTTAACGATTAACGGTTGAAGGGTGGTACCGGTTAAACTAAAACAAAAACGTATCCTAAAATCTAATAATGCGTACCCTTCTTTTAAATCAATACCCACTCCCATCACATGCCGTAACTTATAGGGTAAACCCTCCTACCTAAAAACGTGCAATCAAATTAATGAGAACGTGGCCACCCCATTCCTTCTTAAGTGAATGTTTCACCTACTAAAAACAACCTACCCAACACATTTCTTCTCTGCTAAGGAACTTTAATTTAATGACAACCATACTTTCGTACAGCACAAACATACACCCTAAATTGAAAAGAATAAATATCTTTGTATGATGTTGAAACCATTCATAAATGTGGAAGTGATGAAACGAAACCATTCCTCTGCGCAGTTATTGAAAATGGACAATATGAGCTGCATCTACGCTAAAATATATTAACACATTGCGCAGACCATACCTTAAATGGAAATCAACGCAGCTACAAAACCATTACCCTAGTTTTGCAGACACATGCCTCTACAGTCTATCATAATTTAATGATTTTATTATCGCTTAATTCCTCTCTTCTATAAATAGGATCTGTCTCGCCACATCTCCCGAAAACAAAGAGGAAAACAAGCTTTCCACGTATAAATTAAAAATTCTGCCCTGCCATAATTAAAAGTAAAGCATGCGGCTCCTCAACTTAAAATCAAAACAACGCTGGGTCTTCGAAAATAAGAGGAGAGAGATGCAGTCAACAGGGGAGAGGTGCATTCATGTTTGAGGGAAAGGGGAGGATTTGAAAACAGACTGCGTGAAACAGGATGAGGATGGTATGGCAGAACGTGAAAGAGAAGAGGGTCGATGGAGTGTACTGTTGGCATGGTGTTTGAACTACACTTACATAACGATGAAGTACGGTGAATGGCAATATAGTGAATGCATGGAGGAGTGTTGTTGGAGTGTGATATGAAAGTGGTTATGACGTCGGAAAGACTTGCTTGCGCGCGGGAGGGAGTAGAAGCAACGTGTTGTGTAATGAAGTGAGAAAACTTAGAAGTAATGGCAAATAGGAGAAGGGGTCTTCTCGTGAATGAAAGTAGAAAACTGCATGGGAAGCTTTACGTTGGCCATTTTGGTTCATAAAGGGTTGTAAACCAGAGCAGCTCATGGGGGGCTCAAGTATGGTGCATGGCTCCGGTTCTTAATAGTGCGGAAGTTTACAAGGGAAGTGGGAACGTTTAAAAACATGAATAAGGCAAGTGAAAATATGGTGAGAGAGGGAAGACGTCACTGTTGTGAAGTGTTCTTGTGGTACTTGGCATTCGAAAGTGTCAGAAAAGGTGCAAACAACAGGTGCGAGGTCGGTTTGGTTAACACAAACTGGAATCAACAGAAAATGATCGTGCAGATGGAAAAGAAGTGGTACACAAAGGATGTGGAGCCAGTGTTGTTTTGGGGGACGTTAAAGTACGGGTCACGGTAGAAAGCTTTGGCTTGAATCGCGTTAAAGAAGGCGGAGCTTCACAAGCTGAAATGAAGGCACGGCAGGAGGCGTTTGTATGGGGTGCTGCGTAAGCGGAGCTGTTGGTTACAACGGAGAACTGCATACACTGGAAGTGAAATAAATGGTAGCAGGGGATCAAGCAAGAATGGGTACTGACGCTAAGATGAAGTGGAAGCGCAGTTGCGTGGAGATGAGGTCATGCGAGTATTGTGTTGGTGGCGCTGGAGAGGAGATGATCCGGGAATGGAAGAAAAGGGTGGCATGGTGCGGATAGTACATGGGCTATTGGGCTTTACGTAAATGAAGGTGGTAGTGGATTTTGAAGAAATGACACCGCTGTTTGCTAGTAGGGTCATTCCCAACATTTGTAATTAGATTCACTGGGAGGAGCATGAACTATAGTGGCACCTCGATCAGTTTTACAGAAGGGAGCTATGTGGATTATTTATATGAACTATAGTTTTTGAAGAAGTGAGGACGTTGGGGAGTGTTGGAACGAGGAAACGAATGTGAACAGTTGTGAAGAGGAAAAATGCGAAGTGCACGGCAGTGGTGAGTTGTTATAGAAAATGGTAGCAGGTGTGAATAGTGTGGGAAGCGAAAGTAGATAGAAGATCAGAACGGGTTGGCCATATCCATTTGTTTGGATGGTTTCAAAGTGCACGCATGAAGCAGCAGACGATTGACTGAAGTGGCAATGAGAAGATAGAGTGCGGTGGTGCACTTGCATGGGTGAAGGCGCACTATATGTGGCTGATGATTTCCGTGTGTAATGAAGCAGCGTTCATATCCAGTGAGGAGTGCTGCATGGTGGCAAACGGAGAAGATTTGGACCGAACGAACAGCGTTGGAATCGTATCGATGAGCGCTGCATTACGGAGCGGACCAGACAGAGTTGATCAACGTAGATGGAAGCTGTTGAGAACGAACCAGTTATCGACGAAATAAATCAAGGTGAGTTCTACTCACTCAGTTTACCCTCATTTATATTTTATAAACCGGGTTTTTATTAATTTATGTGCGATGGTTGCTATGGTTGATAATTTAATGACTGTTTGCCTGTGTGCCGAATATTTTTAATATTCATTAATTAAATTAAACGGTTTTTTAATTTAGTCGAATTAAATTGTTATTTTTAACGATTAAATTCCAATGAGGTAACTTACCTTATTGGTTACGTTTATAATAATAAACGTATGAAACAAATCATTTGACGCTTGAATGGCCGTTATAAATTGTTTGTTGACTATTATTAGTTGAACTGTTTATCGTGTTGAAATTGAATAACCCATTTTGTTGCAGGGAAGGACAGGTTGGAGGGATCCAACCGGATTCCTCAAACATATTGTTTACTTATATGAACTGTTAATCAATCTGATTGATTGTTGATTGTTGAATGTTGACCCCAAACCCAACACATGTGATATTAACCAATGAGTGATATTGATTGAATAATTATCGGCGGATGGCCTATTAATGAATCAGTTTATAAAGATTGATTTACCATTAGGGAAATAATTAGCAGGAAAATTATAAAATTGTTTTATAACTAAAGGCGGATTTGAAATCTATTTTATATAGATTATTTTTGACGAAAGTTTATTAACATAAATAAATATTTATTATTTATTATCATCAAAGTTTATTGTTTTATAAGTAGATTAATAGAATTAATCAAATGGTTAAGAAGGGAGTTAATTGTTTCAAATAACAATTAATGAAGATTATTTAATTTAATTAGATTATTAATTAAATTAAATAAGATTATTTAAATTAATTTTTAAATCAATTTAAAGGGAGGATTAAATTACTTGTATCAGATAAACAATTAATTGCAATTATTTAAATTAATCAGATTGTTAATTAAATAAATTGAAATTATTTACAGAAATAATTAAATGGAAATGGTAAACGAATTAACCATGTTTTGAGTTGACTAAGTCAACTACTTATCCAGGATTGATTATTGGACAATTATTGAATTTTTAAATAACACTAAAGGGAAGATTAACTATTAAAATAATAGCTAATTAATTGGTTTCTAAAATAATTAGGATTCATTCTTATTTAATAATAATGAAAGTGATAATTCTTGAAGTTAAGTGTCGCAACTAGAAGAACGAATTCGTAAAGCCTTATGTGAAGTTTAATTGGAATGGTAAGCGAATTGATATTTAATGTGAACCCATAGTAAGAAATTCTATTGGTTGGATTTCCATAAATCCAAATTTAGTAATTAAAAAGGTAAATTATAAATAAATTAATCAAAACAAGTTCAAAATGGAATTTTTAATCTAAATTGGGAAGAAGGGATTTTTAAAAGGAAATAGATGGAGTTAAACCAATGTTTAAAAATCGTATAGTAAGTAGAGGCATTAGTATATTTGAAATAAGATTCGTTGACAAACTTCTATCCCTTCCGAAGATAATAATGTTGTCGTCTCAAGGTCTGAGAGGTTAATAAAATACCCCAACTTGTAATGACTTCATGATTATCCAAGAATGATATTAGTTTAACGACAATGGTGGTTAAGAAGATTAAAATTAGATTTCCATGAAGAATATATAAACTATAATTCAAAGAATTATAAGTTGGATAATTTGATTTGGAAATAAGAAATGTGAAAGGGCGATAATCCAATTGTTTGGAGATTTAGAAAACATAATTAACAGCTGTTTAAATAAAAAGGCCAAGTGATGCTTTATACTGAACCAATGAAACCACTTTATTTTCTATGAATGATGGTTGTTTATTTTGATAGTTAAAACACCGACTATCAAAATCTGACCAAGCCGATTGTTGGTATGGAAAGACCGAGATCAAAATTATATTCGAAAACCAGTCTGACCAGCAAATACATAAACGATAAAGTATCAGAAGATGGTCGAGATGGAGCACTGAAGACCGTGGATTTTCATAAGTGGAAGGATTACTTGTCGAATATTCTCTGGAATAGCTACTAGAGGTATTCTGACGTGATTAAGTCGTGGTTGGGATTTTGCGGATTGCAAGGACTTCTCGCTACTGATCCATAGGGTAATTCAAGGATGCGGTAGGAGTGCCTTAGGATCATCCTATTCCTGGATGACTTGTATGGACGAGTGTCTAACAGAGTATTTCCCGATGGTCACGTACATTGATTTTTACAAACGTATTTTTGTTTGGGGGCAGAGAAGACACCTTCTCTAAGCCAACACCAGCGTATTTTTGTGGACGTCAATTAATGATATTTGACGGATTTGACGATGTGTCATTCAAAGTGAATGGTGACCAGACGTTCTAAGAAGTAACCGTAGCCTCAAGCCTCATCAATCGGGAAAGACAAAAATCGGTCAAGGCAGCATGGCTAGGTGGGTCATACCCAAGCAGGGTGTATTATCACCATCTAGAGAAATTCCTTTTTACTTCTAAATCTATATTTCGCTGCTGCAGCTTTCGGAAACGGTGGTTTGAGCCCAACCGTTGGTGGTAATATATTCGATACACTCAAGCTAAATGAGTGGTCGGTCATGTGTGGTCGGGTTGCAAGACGTTCTTGTTGAACCCTGGTGTATTCCCTCTAGAGTACACTGTTCGAAAGGTGATCCCATACCTTGTCTAGTTGGAATCCAATCTCCAATAAGAGCCCTACGGTTTTTTATTATAGACTATATATGTAGAGCATGAGATGCAAGCGTTCTACTATTTGGTTATTTATTTGATAAACATTATTATAATATCACTGAGTTTGATATCAAAACAGTTTTTGGATTATAGTAAGGTAAAAACCTTCTGTATTTATGTTTGGGCTGGTCTTACTATTATCTTTTTCTTTTAAAGGACTTTGGACTTTAAATCGATATGGATGTTACTTAAACTTAGTGAGTTTTTCTCACACTGGTTCTCCAGACTGATCCGTGGCGTTTGTAATGTCTTGGGTCAGCTCGAGTGCAGGTTTAGGTTATCGGATGCTATGAAGTTCAGAGACGAACTAGAGGAGTTCAGACGTACGATATTATCTAGTATTTATTCCGCTGTGTGATGTATTTCAGGACTGGTTATTATAACTGTCCAGATGATTTGATGTACTCTGATGCATGTAAGTATATTTATTCAAATTCTTTATAAAGATTATTTCTATATCATATTTTATTCCGCTGCGATGTGAGACTCTGTGTAATGTTAGTTCTTCTTCTTATTCTTCTATTATAATAGTTCTATCTTATCTTTCTCATCCTCTTATTTCTTTCTATTAATGATCTGTATTTTCGTGCACTTTGAGTTGAATGTGTAGAATATTAGTCAGCTCAAATTGGTACGGATTTACGGGGCATTACACACATGGTATTTTATAGTGGTTCGGTCGAATCATGACCTACGTCCACTTTATAATCTTTTGCTTATGTAACTAGACTGTTCTAGGAAAGTCGTGCCTTTTTACATGGTCCTAAAAAAAAGAAAAAATGATAATTTCATGTCAAGTAGTGCCGTAAATGCTGGGCGTTCCACACTCTGGGGATTTCATCTCCGTCTATGGTCGCTAGCTTGAAGGATCCATTATCAAGCCTCCGTAGGATGGTATATGGTCCTTCCTATTTTGGACTCAAATGAACTAGGGTGGAAAGACAGGCCTTAGAAACAAGTCTCCGGGTTCAATGGTTCGAACACGGACCTTCTTATTGTAATATCGGGCGACCTGCTGCTTGTGTCTCAGGGCACGCAGGTCCTCTTCGTCCCTTTTTTCTTCAACCATATCCAGGGACTCAAGGAGTAGTTTATTATTAGTCACCGGGTCAAAGTAAATGGCTCTGTGGGATGGTACTTCTAATTCGACGGGGATGACCGCTTCTGACCATAAAGCGAGGGAGAAGGGGGTGTGCGCCGTGGCAGATTTATAAGTCGTTTCGTAGGCCCACAATGCCAAAGGTAACTCATCGACCCACATGGCTCTGGGCCGCTTCAGTCGCTTCTTCAAAATGGACTTAATTACTTTATTTGTCACTTCTACTTGTCCATTTGACTTCGGATGCGCTACAGAAGTGTATCTTTTCTCTATATGGTATTTCTGGAAGAAGTCTCGGAACTTGGTTCTATCAAATTGGGTCCAGTTATCTGTTATGGTAATCTTCGAGATTACGAATCGATAGATATTATTTCTGACGACGAAGTTTATCGCTCTCTTAGTTGTGATCATGGTCAACTGTTCTGCTTCGACCCATTTTGTAAAATTATCCACAGTTACGATGGTGAATTTTTCTCTTTCCTTTTAATGGGAAGGCTTTCAATAATGTCAATTCCCCATACAGCAAAGGGCCATGGGCTCATCATCGTTTTTAATCTGCTAGGATGTGCCCTGGGGATCTTAGAAAATTTCTGGCATCTGTCGCAACGCCGTGCATATTTGGTCGCATCTTTATTCATGGTAGGCCAGAAATAACCATATCGCGATATCTTCTTAGCCAATGTTTGATCTCCGGTGTGGTCGTCACATTTACCTTCGTGTACTTCCCTCAGTACCCACTCGATGTCGTCATGGGCTATACACCGGAGGAGTAGCATCGAGAAAACCTGTCTATAGAGGACCTCACCTTGCATGACGTATCTAGAGGGCTTTCGAATAACAACACGCCTTTCGCTTTTCTTAGTTGGAAGCATTCCATTCATCAGGAAGTTCTTTAGGGATGTCATCCACGACTCGCTTTCCGGTTCAGTTTCCAATATAGGATCAATTTCCATCTGATCGATACTTGGAACCTCCAATGTTTCAATCGGGACCATCTCTGTGTCCCCAGGACTGTCAGAACTAGCCAGCTTGGCCAACTTATCTGCCTTCTTATTTTCTGATTGGGGAATATGGGTTATACTGTAACGATACGGATAGATAAATCAAAGAGAGGTAGATCTTGTCACCGTTACCAAATCAGCACAATAGAATGAAACTTATTTATTTATTTATTTTTATTTACTTTTAAATAATTGTCTATGAGAAATCCTATTTATTTTATTTAAATTATTATACTTTAATTATTGATGTTCGCATTTATAATCATATATGTATGTGTTATTCTGCGCTGTGATAATTTAGATGTTATTTATGTATTATTGTTGTTATGGAAAATATATTCGCTTGGTTTGATGCGATGAATCTCATAATAAATTGAGATTCTAAATTTGTGAATACGCGATGAAAATTATAATTATTATATTCCAGATCTGTGGGATAGGATCTGTGAACACGCGAATATTGTTCATTTTCTTTGTATGACGCGTTGTTTATTTTCATATGTTATTTTCTTTTATTTTCAAGCTGTGGGATGTCAAAATTCCATCTTGATGTTATTTTCTTTTATTTTCAAGCTGTGGGATGTCAAAATTCCATCTTGATGTTATTTTCTTTTATTTTCAAGCTGTGGGATGTCAAAAATTCCATCTTGATGTTATTTTCTTTTCTTTTCAAGCTGTGGGATGTCAAAATTCCATCTTGAATTTATTTTCCTTTATTTTCAAACGTGGGATAAAACTCTCATCTTTGCGGCTCGTGTTACTAGCGTGGGATGTAAAAATCTCATGTTGCTTACACGTTATAAAAGTTGAGATGTAAAAGTTCCATTTTTGAATTCATTTTATTTTGTTCCAAGAGTGGGATGTAAAATTTCCATCGTGGGATTCATTTTATTTTGTTCCAAGAGTGGGATGTAAAAGTTCCATCGTGGGATTCATTTTTATTCAGTTTCAAGTGTGGGATGTGAAAATCTCATCCTGAGGTTTATTTTATTTCATTTCATTTATATTCAGAATTGTTAATACGATAAAAAACTCATCTTTGCGGAGATTTATATATATATATATATATATATATATATATATATATACACACGAATGGTTCCTTAGGATTTGTGTGTTTGAAATTTGAAATTGTATATGTTGGGAATATTTATATATATACACGAATGGTTCCTTAGGATGTGTGCGTTTTAAAATTTGCATTCGTATATGTTGGATATAGTTACACCAAATTTATCACAATTGGTTATTGAAGTTATTGTGGAAAATTGTAACATCATTTTGTTCATATTAAAAAGATCAACTTTTTAATATCGTTTTGCTCAAATTTAAAAGAACATATTTTTGCTCGAATTAAAAGAACATATTTTTGTTCGAATTAAAAGAACATATTTTTGTTCGCATTAAAAGAACGTATTTTGACGTTATTAAAAAGGACATATTTTTAGTGCGATAAAAAAATTATATTTTAGCGTAATAAGAAGAGCATATTTTTAGCGTCATTATAAGAACATATTTTAGCGTTAAATTGTTTACGTTAAAAGTTTATATTTTTAATGTGAATTGTTTACATCAAAAAGAATGAAATTAAAAGAGTATATTTTTAATGTAGTATAAGAATAAGAGAAAAGCTTACATTTTTAATGTAATGCAAGAAATAATTATTAGTTTGTTAAAAAGATGATTTTTAACATATGTGTACAACATATAAAATTGACATGTTATGACTGATTGATTTAATGGATTGTGCTCGACCAGTTTATGAGCAAATTATGTTTTTTTTTTAACTTTGGGTGGGTAGAATTATATGTATGCTAACACCTTGTGAAACACTTCACGATTTGACTATAAGGTGTTTAGCGATTGTTTATTTCAAAATTAATGAATGATTTTGAAAAGTGATTTTCTTAAGTAAAAGAAGAATTATTCCCGATTTTGGACAGGGAATGTTTTACAAAATGTTTTATAAAACAGAAAGAATTTCGAGGACTAAACCCAATAATTTCAAAATGATTTGAAAGCAGAAACGTATATAGATTTGATTATACTTGTGATTATTATGTTGTGAAATGATTTTTCCACTTCGGGATATAAAAATGATTTAGTGTGTGGCTAAAGATTCTGGTGACCCGAACGACTAAAAGTATGGGTTGGTTGAATGACCCTGACCGACTGTACTGGTCAGTGGTTAGTGTAGCCTGCTCCATAGTGAGAGGTGCACATATATATATATCGAGTTGCTTAGGTGCGTGCCATTTGCCTTGTCTAAGGGAAACCCGATATTTGGTTGCATATTTGTTTTTATGCATTATTATGTTTTGGAATTCATATTTCCAAATGTTTTGTTTTCAAATCCCGAAGTGAAATCTACTTTGATATTACAAAAGCTAGATATATATTCCAAACGATTTGAAATAAAAGAAATCAGGAAATAAAGTCCAAAGAAATAATTTCTGTAAATTGAATTGGATTTTGAAATCTTAATTTAGGGATTAATCCTAAATGGGTAGATTGGAACTGCATGTTGATTGTTGCATTTTTGATTGTTTGTTTATACACTGGCAATCCAATGGAGTAAACCCGTTCCGCGTTAGCGGCGTGGTCCTGTGATCAGCCATTTTAATTAATAGGCTAATTTAGTTTTCTCATACCAGTCCCCTGACTGACCTGTAGTTTGTTCACTGGCAAACTCGGGTGCCCTCTTTTCCACACGGGCAGACTAGTAGCTTGTTTTGCATATATTTATCTTGTTAGCAGGATCCTGGATCGAAGCTTAAAGCTGTGTCCAAAGCTTAGAAAATTCTTCCGCTGCATTGTATTAAAAAGTATTGTAATTTTATCTTCCGCTGTAATATATTTATTCGTACTCTGATATTCTGTACTCTGATGTAACGTTATTATAATGTTAATAAAAGTCTGATGTTATTGTTCTGATGTATTGTATTCCCAAAGTTAACGTATGCGGTAATTGAACGGTCTTGGTCGATTTAGCGGTCGATTAAGTCCGGGCAAAATCCGTATCGTTACAGTAATTTTTAACTTTTAATTTGCATACTAAAATGTATATCATCGCAATTTCTAAATTTTTAGCTTTGTATAACGTGACTTCACGAGCCTCACAACCCGGTAGAGTCTAAAACGGGAGAAGAGAACGCAGGGAGTGCACACGTTTCTCTCTAGCTAGAGTGGTGCCAGGGACCTACCAGCGCTGACATTTATTCATTGTGGTTGTTGGATTTTTCGAGGCCTCGGTTTATGCGGTCGCCACTGGCCGTATTATAGGTCCAAAAGGACCGGGGAGCGTGTGTTCAGGAATTGCCAATCCATTAAGCGTTAACGTATGGACCGGCCCTGCAGGATCCAAGGGTTGGACAGAGTACCAATCCTGGGGCATTTGCTAGAGTGTCTCGAATCGGTAAGGATCTCCTCCCTAGCCTTGACTCAGATGGAAACCCAAATTTCCAATACGACATCACGCAGTTTTGATTGTATACCTATATATGGCGACATAGTGGGATGGGGCACTCATGCCGTCTAGGATTGATACATTTACTTTGATGTATTTCAAATTGGTTGCACACTATTATTATATAATACCGTGTTTATCGTATCAAGCATCTTTTGATCATTATAAGGTAAAACCCTATCCTCCGGTTTGCGTTGCATTGTGTGATGGGACTTGGGTCTTATAATGGTTTCATTTTTCTAAAAAGCATTGCGTTATTTTGACGATTTACTTTAGTCATGCACTGGCAATCCATAGGAGAAAACCCGTTCCGCGAAAGTGGCGTGGTCCTGTGATTAGCCTTATTATATTATATAGGTTAAGTAAAATTCTCACACCAGTCCCATGACTGACCTGTAGTTTGTCCACTGGCAAACTCGGGTGCCCATATTTTCCACACGGGCAATCAAGTAGCTATTTTTGCAGATATATTAAGCAGGATTCTGGGTTGAAGCTTAAAGCTGTGTCCAGAGATAGAGAGTCTTCCGCTGTGTTTCTTCCGCTGCAATATATTTTAATTATTGTAACTTATTCTTCCGCTGTTTTTTTTTCAATGTACTCTGATATTCTGTACTCTGATGTAACATTATATGATATGTTATAAAATTCTTCTGTTGTTGTTTTAATATGTTGTATTCCCAAAGTTAAAGTATTCGTAGATTTTCACTTTTTGGGTCAGACCTGTGTGGTTTATGGTTGATTCAAAGGGTGGGAATTTGCGGGTCTTTATAGTTCTAAATAGACTATCCTTTGATCATCCCACAAGGCTCTGCTTTGCAACAATAAGCCTTGTTCAAGTGCAATTTGGCATACCACATCAACAACTCATATCATGCGATCAATAATTATTTAACATACAAAAGGGTGTTAAGCAAGAGAATAAATCCTCCGCCACCATGCATTTATATATTAAATAAAAACCAATTTAATTACATGAAATAAATTTCAATGTCAGGCATGCTATCCATTTACAAGTCCGTTCTGGGTCTGAATGAAACAACATATCCATCGATCTCCAGTACGTCTGGAAGATCATCACTTTTTACCTTGCCTTGGGGGATCAGTCCCAATTCAAGATATCAGTCACCATCAACCAAACGATGTGAAGCTCTCCGGTCTTCAGTCACCGTCTTCATCTTCGATTCTTGATCGTCGTGATGATTATTCAGAATGGGTTAGACCCGGTCTTCCTAAATAACTTGCGTATTTGTAATTAAAATCGACCATACGCCACATTCCAACTCTGAACATTCTTTTAAATAAAAATTATTATTTATGTAAAAAGGTTCTCATTAATTTTATCAAAGATAAAATAAATTACATTTTAATCTTTCTAAAAAGATTTATTAATATTCCAATTTTGATTTTTAATAAAAAAATCATTATTACAAGATTATTAATTTCAATAAACCAATCTAGTCTTAAATTGGGTTAAAGAACTAGTGTCATTTAAAACACAGTTCACGATAAACCCAAAACCAATTTTCAAAATATGGAATTTCTACAGAAACCAAATCAACAAATAATCGTTATAAATTTCTGTATCTTTTAAATATATAAAATAGATTTACAAATTTCAAATAGTAATTTCAGTGTAAATTGGATTAAAGGATAAATGTTATTTAAAACATCGTCCACTACAAATCCAATCTACATATCAATCACCAAACATAAATGTTAAGATCTAATGATCTTAAATAAAAGATTTATCCTAAAAATATTTAAAATAATCAATAAAATATTATTTATGTAAAATATTCTTTATAATACAAAATCTTTTATTTTACAAAAATACTTTTATTATATAAAAATTCTTTATAAAAAAAGAAATTCTGCATTGGAATGCGACTCAACCATGTACCATATAATTTGGGTCATATGGGTTTCATACATTTCATATATAGGGTAATAACAGGAAATAATCTTCAATCCATCCATTAACAACCAGAGTGACAATGTCAACTGTGTGAGCATTAAAATAAAACAATAACGCTCATCGCAGCCTGTCGATCAATCGATAGACATATAATTAAACATTGGGATTTGTGTCAGTCAAGTATCGTCCCAATACCCGTGTGGGGTTTTCAGCCAACAACAATTCATATAAATAAATAATTGGTTAATACGTTTAACCATTTTCAATTTCACTACACATGTCACTTGTATTTTACTCGTATGACCTCACTATATATTCCTAAAGTTACATAAAGGGCAATTTATTTATATAGCTTTATTGTGGATGACAAATGGGATATAATTTCCATTATTCTTTATTTGTATGAAGTTTCTTAACAGTACCTTTCAGTGTATATTTTGACCAACAATACAATTGTATATTAGAATATAAATTCTAATGCAAGTTTTGCAAATAAAAATTGGATTTTATATCTGCGTATAAATTCTACTGTATATTATGCAAATAAAAGTGATTCTTATATTTGCACATAATTTCTGTTTCTACAAAGATGAGTGAAAGTGATATACTCATTTTGTTAACAATTCTATTTCAACAAATACAATGTAAATAAGTGTGTGTTTCTAATCTTGTACTTTTATTTGTACATAAAACACAAATAAAAGTGTATCTCATGTATTTGTCTTTTTATTTGACAAAATAATGTCAATAAAAATGTTCTTTTATATCTTGTACTTTTATTTAACAAACCAATGGTAAACAAAAGTGTAATTTCCTTTCTATGCTTTATTTGCATCTAAAAATGCAAATAAGAAATGTAACTCTCTTTTTACCTTTTTCTTTACAATAGAAAATGTAAATAAAATGGTTCACACAATTTTGTTCTTTTTTCTTTACAATAGAAAATGTAAATAAAAGGATTCACATTATTTTGTTCTTCTCATTTACAATAGAAAATGTAAATAAAAGGATTCACATTATTTTGTTTTTCTCATTTACAATAGAAAATGTAAATAAAAGGATTCACATTATTTTGTTCCTTTTTCATTTACAATAGAAAATGTAAATAAAAGGATTCACATTATTTTTTTCCTTTTTCATTTACAATAGAAATACCAATAAAATGATCGACATATTTTGGTCTTTTCATTTACAAAAGAAGTTGTAAATAAAGTGGTCCTTATATTTTTACTCTTTTCATTTACAATAGGAGTTGTAGATAAATGATTCTCATGTTTCAGTTATTTTTATCACATATAAATGACGATAGAAATGTACCATTAACATCGCTATTTTTATCGCATCAAAAATGTCGAATAAAATGAATCACTAACATTGTCTATTTTTATCGCACCAAAAATGTCGATAAAAATGAATCCCTAACATTGTCTATTTTTATCGCACCAAAAATGTCGATAAAAATGAATCACTAACATTGTCTATTTTTATCGCACCAAAAATGTCGATAAAAAATGACAACATTAACCATTCTATTTTCACCGCGTTCAAAATGACGATAAAATATTCAATATTAACAATTCTATTTTTACCGCATTCAAAATGACGATAAAATATTCAACATTAACAATTCTATTTTTACCGCATTCAAAATGACGATAAAATATTCAACATTAACAATTCTATTTTTACCGCATTCAAAATGACGATAAAATATTCAACATTAACAATTCTATTTTTACCGCATTCAAAATGATGATGAAATATTCAACATTAACAATTCTATTTTTACCGCATTCAAAATGACGATAAAATATTCAACATTAACAATTCTATTTTTACTGCATTCAAAATGACGATAAAATATTCAACATTAACAATTCTATTTTTACCGCGTTCAAAATGACGATAAAATATTCAACATTAACAATTCTATTTTTACCTAATATAGAAAATGTAAATAAATATATTTCTAAATTCTATTCTTTTTATTTACAATAGAAAATGTAAATCCTATTATAAGTAAAAAGAAGTAATTATGTGAGTTTACTATTTTGTTTAAATAAGAATAAAATTTAGAAATAAGTTTATTTACATTTTCTTATGTAAATAGAAAGAATAGAATTTAGAAATATATATATATTTACATTTTCTTATGTAAATAAAAGAATAAAATTTAGAAATACGTTTATTTACATTTTCTTATGTAAATAAAAAGAATAGAATTTAGAAACACATTTATTTACATTTTCTTATGTAAATAAAAAGAATAAAATTTGAAAATACACTTATTTACATTTTCTTATGTAAATAAAAAGAATAGAATTTAGAAATACATTTATTTACATTTTCTATAGTAAGTAAAAATACAAATTATGTGAATCACTTTTATTTACATTTTCAATTGTAAATAAAAAGAACAAAATTGTGTGAACCATTTTATTTACATTTTCTATTGCAAAGAAAAAGTAAAAAGAGAGTTATATTTCTTATTTGCATTTTTAGATGCAAATAAAGCATAGAAAGAAGATTATACTTTTATTTGTCATTGTTTTGTTAAATAAAAGTAAAAGGGTTAAAAAGACATTTTATTTACCATTGTTTTGTTAAATAAAAGTACAAGATATAAAAGAACATTTTTATTAACATTGTTTTGTCAAATAAAAAGACAAATACATGAAATACACTTTTATTTGTGTTTTATGTACAAATAAAAGTACAAGATTAGAAACACACTTTTATTTACATTGTATTTGTTGAAATAGAATTGTTAATGTTGAATATTTTATCGTCATTTTAAATGCGGTAAAAATAGAATTGTTAATGTTGAATATTTTATCGTCATTTTGAATGCGGTAAAAATAGAATTGTTAATGTTGAATATTTTATCGTCATTTTGAATGCGGTAAAAATAGAATTGTTAATATTGAATATTTTATCGTCATTTTGAATGCGGTAAATAAATAGAATTGTTAATGTTGAATATTTTATCGTCATTTTGAACGCGGTGAAAATAGAATGGTTAATGTTGTCATTTTTATCGACATTTTTGGGTGCGATAAAAATAGACAATGTTAGTGATTCATTTTTATCGACATTCTTGGTGCGATAAAAATAGACAATGTTAGTGATTCATTTTTATCGACATTTTTTATGCGATAAAAATAGACAATGTTAGTGATTCATTTTTATCGACATTTTTGAGTGCGATAAAAATAGACAATGTTAGTGATTCATTTTATTCGACATTTTTGATGCGATAAAAATAGCGATGTTAATGGTACATTTCTATTGTCATTTATATGTGATAAAAAGAACAGAAACATGAGAATCATTTATCTACAACTCCTATTGTAAATGAAAAGAGTAAAAATATGAGGACCACTTTATTTACAACTTCTTTTGTAAATGAAAAGACCAAAATATGTTAATCATTTTATTTATATTTCTATTGTAAATAAAAAGAACAAAATTTGTGAATCATTTTTATTTTCATTTTCATTTTCTATTGTAAATGAAAAGGATAAATATGTGAATCATTATATTTACATCCTCAAATGTAAAAATCAAAAGAACAAAATATATGAATCATTTTATTTACTTTTTTTTATTGTAAATGAGAAGAAGCAAATCAAAATGCAGAGAAAATTCAGTTCTGAATTGAACAGATATTAAAATGATGGTGAGATTTCTATTTTTAATTATTTTAAAATTTAATTATTATTTTTCGCTGATTTGAATCCATGTAGATACTTTAATATAATCAGATCTGTTGTGATGTTTGGAATTGTTGATTATATTGTGATGTGAATTTGGTTGATTTTTGATGATTGATTGTGTTTGGAACGAAATTAGTTGATATTGTAGCATTAGATATGAAATCTTATATATATAAAAACATTGTTATGAAAAATGCTTATATGTTGAGATTCATATTTTTAATGTTAATGAATAGTAAAATTGACCCTTGATAAATATGAAATGTATTCACTTTGAAGTTTACATTTTATATTGTAGATGAAGTATAAAAAAAAATGTTATGAAGAATGTCTTATACATTGAAGATTTACCTTTTAATGTTAATGAGCATTTAAAATGTTCATTAATGTAATCAAAGAATAAAGAAATTATATTTTTGTAATCAAAGAAAATGAAAGATTATATTTTATATGTAATTAAAGAGGAAAATGAAAGATTACATTTTATATGTAATTAAAGATGAGTATGAAAGATTACACTTTTATGTAATTAAAGAAGATAGAAAAGTTACTTTTTTTATAATGTAATAAAAGAGAATAGAAGAGTTACATTTTATATAATGTAATACAAGGATGGAAAAACTACATTTTTAATTAAAATGTGATATTTAGGATAGTAATTACATTTTTATGTAAAATGTGTCATTCTGTCATTTATGTTATATTGGAACATTTTATCATTAATGTTATATTAAAAAAAAATGTGTCATTTTGTCATTAATGTTATATCAGAACATATTTGTCATTTATGTTATGATAGAAAACAAATTTGTCATTAGTATTATATTAGAACAAAATTTGTCATTAATGTTATGTTAGAGTCACGCCATGTTAGAATAAAGATATCATTTTGTTTTAAAATGTCACGTTAGAAATACAATAACATATGAAACATAGAATTGTTAGAATTGTTAGACGATAAAATAATCTTTTTATCGTAACATATGACACATAAAATTTTTAGAATTGTCAGACGATAAGAATAATCTTTTATCGTAACATGTGAAAAATATACATTGTATTAAAAAAAATGTTGAAACATAAAAAGAGTTCATTTTTATGTAAAGTATGAAATGAAAAAAAATATACATTGTATATATAAAAATGTTGGAAGAAAAATTTTTTAGATCCAATTCTCCAACCGCAAATAAGATATATATATAATTCCACGCGTATTTGCAAATCATGTACAACAATCATTCAACAAGCAACAATTATCATTCTAAACAACACCCAACATTTCAGGTCAGAATTAAATGATCAAACAATTATTTTTAATGCAAGAAAATAATTGTTTGATCATTTAATTCTGACCTGAAATGTTGGGTGTTGTTTAGAATGATAATTGTTGCTTGTTGAATGATTGTTGTACATGATTTGCAAATCCGCGTGGAATTATATATATCTTATTTGCGGTTGGAGAATTGGATCTAAAATGAGATCATAACATATTTTATTCAGTATATGTATATATATATGTTAAGATTGGATTAGAACTTGTAAAACAAATAAAATCCTCTTTTATTTTTAGAACATGTACACAAATGAATTTCTTTTTGTCCTTGTAAAAAAAACAAGTTTTTATTTTTATTTTTATTTACATTTCTGTTATTAATAAAAAGAACAAGTTTTTAAAAACCGTTCAGAATTTTCTCACCTCTTTCAAATATGACACAAGCCTTGGCCCCTTAGACTGAAACTCCTTATCAACCTGGTTTACGACTATCTTGGAGTCGCAAAAGATATCCAACCTCTCTATCCCCAACTCCTTTACCAGCCTTAGCCCAGCAATCAGGGCTTCGTACTCTAAGTAATTGTTTGTGGCATGGAACTCTAATCTTAGGGCATAATATATTGATCGCTTTTTCGGGAGTGACCAACACAACTCCAACGCCAGATCGTCTGTCATTCTTGGCACCGTTGGTATATAGCTTCCAAGTGTTTGGGTCGAACGGTTGTTTTGAGGGACCAGCTTCTTCACTTGCTACGTCTTCCTCGAGAATTGTGAACTCCGCTATGAAGTCAGCCAACACTTGCCCCCCTTATCGATCTTCGGGGATGGAAGTTCAAATCAAACTGGCTTAATTCTATATTCCATTTGAGCAGCCTTCCTGATGCCTCGGGCCTTTTCAAGACTTGTCGAAGCAGATGGTCAGTGTATACGGTGATGAGATGAGCTTGAAATAGTGGCAGAGTTTTATGGATGCAATCAGCAGGCTATACGCAAGTTTTTTCTATCCTCGGGTAGTTTCGCTCTGCTGCCGCTAACTTCTTACTCACATAATATACAGGTCTCTGGACTTTATCTTCTTCCCTTACCAAAGCCGATCTTAATGCGTGGGATGACACCGCCAAATATACGAACAAATCTTCATGGTCAACTGGCTTGGACAATATCGGGGGCTTTCCAGATGAGTCAGCATGTTCTGAAAGGCTTCCACACAATCAGGAGTTCATTTGAAATTGCATTTTCCTCGCTTTATCAAGTCGAAGAATGGAATGCACTTATCTGTAGCTTTAGAAATAAACCCACTCAATGCGGCAACTTTTCCGGCGAGGCTCTGCACATCTTTGATCTGTCTTGGTTCTTGGATATTCCTGATTTCCACGATCTGATCTGGATTAATCTCAATTCCACGCGAGCTAACAATAAAGCCCAAGAATTTTCCAGAAGCGACTCCAAATGAACACTTCAGAGGGTTGATCTTCATTCCGTATCATTGAAGGATATCGAACATTTCTGCTAGATCAGTTGTATGAGTGGATGATTGTCTGGATTTCACGAGCATGTCGTCAACATATACTTCCATTGTCTTCCCGATATGATTGTAGAACATTCGATTCACTAACCGTTGGTATGTTGTTCCGGCATTTTTCAAACTGAAGGGCATCACCACATTGCAGTACAACCCCAAATCCATGATGAAGCTGATATGTTCCTGGTCCGGAACATTCATGCGAATTTGGTTATACCCTGAGTATGCATCCATGAAGGAGAGAAGTTCATGACCCGTTGTTGAATCCACCAATTGATCAATTCTAGGGAGTGGAAAACTGTCCTTCGGGCAAGCTTTATTCAAATCTGAGAAGTCAATGAGGTGCGCCATTTTCCGTTGGCCTTCTTAACCAAAACTGGATTTGAGATCCATTCTGGGTAAGTTGAATCTTTAATGAATCTGTTGCTTCTTAACTTCTAAACTTCTTCCTTTAAGGCAGCTGACCTCTCCCGGCCAAGCATTCGCCTTTTCTGCTTGACGGGTGGATGTTTTGGGTTGATGCTCAATGAGTGGCTCATAATTGAGGGGGAAATCGCACACATGTCAGCTTGGGTCCAGGCAAACACGTCCAAGTTTGTCTTTAGAAAGTCAGTCAATTCTTTTTCTTGAAGGGGATCTAGTTGGGACCCGATCTTCAAAACCTTCGCCGGGTCGTTATCATCGATCGGAATATCCTCAGTCGTTTCATTAGGTTTCGCCATTCTACCCCCGGGCTCCTCATCCTCTCTGGGATCTATGTCCTCGGGCAGTTCTCTGGGCGACTTCTTCAGGGTCGTCTTCTTTAATTGCTATGACGAATTCTCCTTGGGGGGGGGGGGAGGAAACACCCTTAGTTTCTACATCTTTTCCTTTGCGTAACAACTTTAACTCTGCTATATAGCAGGCTCGTCCAGCGACTTGGTCGCCCCTGATTACTCCCACTCCTGCATCTGTCGGGAATTTCAACAATAGGTACCAGGGCGTAATGCAAGCCCTGAATTCTGCTAGAGCCGGTTGGCACAGGAAGGCATTATAGAGTGATTTAATATCCAAAACTATGAATGGGAGAATTCTCACTCTCCAACGATCTCCTTCCTCAGAGTTACAAATAATTCTACAAATCTGATTGGAGATGTTGAGGCTCTATTGAAGCCGCTTTTCCATCCATCGCAGGGCTTCAAATCCTTTGCTTTAAGCTTCATCTGATAAAACGCTTTCTTAAATAGAATATTAACTGAATTTTCACTGTCCCCTAAGACTTTGTGGACTAATGCAGGACCAATAGTGATTGCGATCACTAAGGGGTCTTCGGTAGGGGAATGAACTCCAATACTATCTCTATCACGAAATATGACATCGTCAGACATCGTTTTCTGTTGTTTTATCGAGGTAGTATCTTCAGGATTACTGCACTCCCCTACTTCAAAGTGTTTGGCTGCATTTACATATTGATCCATTGCCCTGAAGCTGTGCCCAGCCGGATGAGGTCCTCCAACTATAGTGTTGATGACGATGCCTTTAGCTTTCTGCTGTGCAGTGGCCTTTTGAGGTGCTTGCCCTTTTGTTTCAATTCGGGATACCTTTCCCCCTGTTTCTTGGGGCATCCTTATACTCATCCAACTTCTCTTCCCTTAGAAGCTTCTCTACAAAGTCTCTTAAATGTCGACATTCATTTTTCGAATGCTCGTAGGTCTTGTGGAAAAAGCAGAACTTTCCCGTCTTACGCTCCTTCTCCGTTGAGTCCCATGGTGGAGGTTTCTTGTATTGAAGAACATTATAAGTATCCAGATATTCTCTAAGGTGTCGTTCAAAGGTGTGAGATTTTCAAATGTTCTGAACTGGGGTCTCTTTTGCGAGTCATTTCCTCGATTTTTCTTTTTGTTACTGTTTCCTGCTTGGCGACCATTACCCTGGTTCTTATTTCCAACATTAACCTCTACCTTCCTAGAGCTATCTCCAGACTATTTGATGGCCACGTTACAATGTATATCTTCATTATCCATGGCCTTCCTCTTTCGATTAGCATACAATTCCTCTTGACGCAGGCGGATATTGGCTTTCTCATAGAATATTTCCTTGGTCAGCAGCGGTTTTCTGGCAAAATATTTTCCAAATTCCGTTCTTTATCTACTCCGTCAATTAAGGCCATCAGGACAGATTGCTCATGTGGATCTCTAACCTCCGTGACTTCTAAATTAAAGCGGTCTAAGTACGACCTCAGGGTTTCATTGGGACGCTGCTTAATGAGTGATAGCTCAACGACGTTTTTGGACCTTTGAGTACGAAGTCGAAATTGATTTATGAACCCTTCGCTCAATTCTTTGAAGCTAGAGATCGATCGAGCAGTCAAGCGTGTAAAGCACATTAAAGCCACATCGTCTGAGAAGATCGGGAATGCTTTGCATTTCACTGCGTCGGGAGCGACAGCGACATTCTTATACCATGAATATCTCATTAAATGCTAAATCGAGTCCGTCCTGCCCGAATAACTGTTCATAGTTGGCATGTTGAATCGCCTCGGGAATCAGACGTCCAACATGTCATCAATGAAGGGCGTATGACTGCGGTCTATACCCCAATCCTCGTTTCTTTTTCCATGGCTGTCTATCATGATCTGCCTCACCATTGCCTCAAGTTAGCATTAGTCAAGGTAGATTCTGGATCAGCACTTCTTGCCCTGCGGGTCCCCCCGACATCTCTTCGATGTACCACTCCCAAGTCTGGGGCCTGAGCAGAGCTTCCTTGCTCCCTATGGCCACGGTCAATCACGGGGCGAGGGGGTAGTAATGATTGATTCTGAATAAGGTCATCAGCACCCTGACCCCTAGGTAGTATTGAAGGTCCTCTTGCAGGCAAAGGAGTGAGATTATTCGAGTCGCGGTTGTCAGGTCCCAGGTTAAGTGTCGTTTCTCCTCGAGAAGGAAAGGATCCAAATCGAAGCTGCTCCACGTTCTTAGGCCTTTCTAATTGTCGTCGTAGGGGTCTAGGAGGCTGTTGTGAGGAGGAGGAATAGTCCGAAGTAAAGCGATGAGTTAGTAAAGGTGTCCTCTGCCTTTGGAGTTCGTCGATTTGCCTGCTCATCGTATTCATATTCTGCCGCAGTGAAGAACTCTCGCGCCTTTGAGCTGCCAACTCATCATTTTTCCTTTCCAACATACCGAGCACTAGAGAAAAATCTCTTTCAGTTACTGGAGCAGATGCAGGTAAGTGGTCATCAATATTCACTGTTGGGCGTAGAGCACTTGGGCCAGGTCAAGCAGCAGCATCAGCGTGAGTAGAGTGAGCCATAATTTCCTTTCCGGGCCGGGTCGTGGTCACCTGGTGGGAGCGGTTCATGGCACCATCTTTAGGGCGGCTCGTGACATGCTCTTAGGGGCAGCTCGTGGTTCCCTCCTGGGACCGGGTCGTGACACCCTCCTAGGGTCGATTCGCCCCCTACGAGCCGCGAGCCGGGGAGCTCACTTCAACCTACTCCTGAACGCTCTCTTCGTTAGCTTCGTTTGCTCGAGAAGTTCGTGAATCTTTGGATTTCTTTGTGGCCATAACGTCTCGACTTTGCTGAAGTCTTCAAAAATGAAACAGTGGGAATGCAGACTATTTTCTTCGGATTCGAAAATCCAAACAGTAGAGCAATAATCCAACAGGCTGAGAATTCAATTCTCAGTGAAAGCACCAAAATGTTAGACCAAAATATGGTTCTAACACCCAAATTGTCTTGAATTGCAGAGAACTATAAACAGAAATGAAATAAAATGCGACAAACACACCAAATTTATAGTGGTTTGACGTTAAAGAGCCTACGTCCACTTTAAATGACTTTGATTATACATTTGAATGAAAGTACAATCACAGTATTCACTCAATCTCATTTTTACAGTAATGATTCACTCAGCAAATTCGAGACAACCATGATTAGAAATGATGAAAGTACAATAATGGTGGAATCATAGCTCTTAGTTGCCAAAAGATCCTAAAAATGCCAAGTACTGGGCTATTTATAGGTGATTTCTACAAGCGGTTCGTGAAGACATGTGGCACCAATCCCGAGGAACTCGAAGTTGTTCTGAGTGGATGGAGAAATGGTCAAGATGGCGGTTATGGACATGTGTCATCAGATCCTGGATTATCGGTTCGTGGATGACCAAGTCACGGCCTCCATTTCTTGAATACAGGGTCGGATCGTGACCCTTTGGCACACGCGGGTCGTGAACCCTCCATCGTGAATGGGTCGTGGTCCCTCCATCATGAGTGGGTTTGTAATAGGGGTCACGAACGGGTTTCGTGGGACTGGGCCACGAGCCGTGCAACTACGAGTATGAAAGCCCCCTCTTCTTTTCCTATTTCTTATATGTTTAAATCTTTGTGGCTTGGTCCAAAAGCTAGCCAACATCAGTCAACATACGTACTTTGTACAAACAAAAAAGCATAAATATACACTCCGTCACAAAACAAAAGTCAACGTACATAACAAAAGACTAACATATACATGACAAAAGATCAACCACATCCAATTATACATGATATAACTAGCTAAGTTATCCTGAACCTCGTTTATCTCTTATTGGTTATAAGAACCATGTTGTGCAAAGTCTTGCAATTTATAAGAGAATACTGTTTCAAAACATATGTAATTAACATATAATAGCTAGGAATAAAACAAATTAAAATATTACTTATTGTAAATTGATGCTTTGATTTTGGTATTAACATATAAGTTTTTGTTTTTATTTTGCATGTTTGCCTGCTAATTAAAAATTAAATGAAGTTGGGTTTTTTAATCCATATATTTTGACCCATAAAAATCTCAATGCATGAATTAATCAGGAGAACTTACTAAATGGTCAATGAATGTGACTAATCTTAAAATATAGTAAATAATTCAATAAGAAAAACCATTTCTGGAAGGCTTTATCATGGTGTTTTATTTTGAAACTTGATTTGCATTTATCTATTTAAATATAAACTTCAAACAATCAAGGAATACTTTATACAGAACTTAAGGTTAAAATTGCCAAAGAATGGTTATAAAAGTGAAGCATGTGATGCATTCATTTCTAAATAAACAAAAGGAAGCATGTGTAGAGAATCACTTGTTCCAGTATACTAAACATTATAGACATTAGATTTGGAAATTGAACTCTTAAAATACCTTAATTAAAGAGCTAATTACGTATAGTGCCAACCTGCATAGGAATAGTGTCATCATCCTTTTTGCAGCACTTGAACTTGATATAATTTATTGACAACAAAGTTTATCTTTGTTGAATCCTGTTGATTACAAAATGGAAAAATGTATGTTAGTTGTAACACCCCGTAATTTTAAAGAATACTATAATGATAAACTAAAGAATAATTAATTAAATATTGGAATTAAGGGAAACGGACTGCGCCATTGCGTTAGTCTTGGAATTCTTCTTAAGACAGACCCCAAGTTTGCGTAAAACGGACATCATACGAAGAAGATATTCAGGTTTGAAGTTTGTATACATATAAGCATAATATATATATAAACTAGTCCAGAAATCAAAAATCAGAGAGTGGCAAAAGGAGGGAATTCGGCCCGTTAGGGGTCGACCCCGTGCCCTATGGGTGTCGACCCATGGTTCGACCCCTACACAGGGGGGTTGACCCCTATGTCGACCCTGGTCAGATCTGGCAGATCCATTTCTGTGAACGTGGACTCATTTCTTGACCAGATTCGTTGACCATAGGCTATATATAGGACCTCATTTCCATTGTTTTATTCAGCAAAAACAATGGAGACGACGAGGTGCTGCCCCAACTCAAATTGAACTAGCCTATTCTTCTCCAACTACAAGTTATATGTATTCAGGAATCTCTGCTATGACATCAACAATCACTTCTCTGTTGTTTAGATCCAGGTACAGTGAGTTTATGTTATTTTTAGATGTAAACCTATAAAAAGTAATCCTGACATGTTCATAAGTTGGATCTAAATCGGTGCCTGTTAATAACTTGAATCATAACTAATCAGATTTGCTATTACTTGTTCACCTAATCTACTTATTAGTTCTCATATGCCTATTCCTGATATTCCTGTTCTATTATCATGCCTAATTTTGTCATCATATGCCCATTCTGCTATTATGCCTATTTCTGTCATCATATGCCTATTTAGTTAGTATGCCTATTTATGACGTAGTATGCCTGTTTTGTTATTATGCTTATTCCTGTTCTCTTCTATCCCTCCTTCCCTTTTTATTTTGATAGCCAGGCTACCTTCAAGCCTAGACCTATCGCCAAAACATACGAACGTATGAAATTGGGAACGGTTGGGGATGATAAATTGGGGCATAACTTATATTGTAAGACATGATTGGGTTTTGGGCATAATCTATACCTTGATCTAAAACTTTAACTTGGGGCATAACTTGTATCGTGAATCAGACTGGGATTTGGGGCATAACCTTGAATAAACATGAAAAATTGTTTAATAATGAACACAACAATTAGAAATTGTAACCGCACTTAGATACGAGGTTAGATTACACTTGTGGTAGAAGTCTGCCCGAAACCGCCCGACATATCCAGCATCCACAAGTGTAAATCTAATGTGAGGGGTCGAGTGCATTAATAGCCATGAATGGAAATATGTTAATAACTTGTTAACTTGAAATACTTAACCTGTTTAAATCTATGGGGGTTTCATGAACCTGTCGAATTGAGTAGGAGTTAAGTAAACTTGCTTGAATTAGTGGGGGTTAAGTTAATCTTGTTAAAGCTCGACAAACTTAACATGTATTACATGTTGGGGTTATGCAACCTTGTTAAACTGTTAGGCGTAACCTGTCAAAATCCTAGTAGTGGGGATGCAAGCCCAGGGGGTAGCTTGTATCATTTATCGTGAGGGACCCGTATCAGTCGGTAACCCATCTTGGTATCAAATGGGGAACCCCGAACTAGGTTGGGGTCAGGGCACGCTTACTGAGTTGATTGTAAGAGGTTCATATAGGTGGAGGTGTCGGCAGCACGACATCCAACGGAGTCATGTGCGGGCATAGACCCGGCTTTCTCAGGAAAATTAAGACGTTGTGACATCAGTAGATGGTTGTGCATCTAATTAATAAAGGGGTTGCCACTTTAGGAAGTGATACATCCTACTGTGGGGCCAGCACAGGATGTCTACAGGGTAGGGAACCGATCGATTGGGTAGTAATTAGGGTACATCTAGTCTTGCTTGTTTAGAATCCCATTATTTTCGTTGGGGTAACACCTGTCATTTCTGTTGGGTTGTCTATATTATTCTCATTGGGGGTTAAACCCGTCACTAGAAGTACACGTAAGTTTACCATCTGTTTCTATAGGGATCATCTTGTTTTTGTAATACTAGTATTAGTGCAGAGAAAAGTATTAGAGAAGCGCAATATATTCTGTTTTGTTTATTCTGATCATCTTGCTCATTCTATTATACCTGTCTTATGATAATGTTATCTCTCTCTCATCCAGTTTATATGCCTGTCATGATGCTTTTACTTATTTATATGCTAAAAGTAACTGGACTCGCCAAACTTTATGTCTGACCCATTTTGTTTCCTCTTCTCTCTCTTCCGTTTCTCCCCTCCAAGTTCTCAGGGTAGGAATACCCAGGCTTGATTTGGATTCTCTCTTTCATTCTACTTGGAGCAACTTATATGTACCGTCTTGATTTCCTGTCTTCTCTGATATGGCTATATTTTGGGGACTATGCTTTTTTACGTACTATTGTACTCCGATGGTTTTATTACAAGACAGAAGTTTTAAATTGATGTAATGGATTTTCTATATTTCAGACTTATGATGTAACTGGGTTTTGGATCACGATGATTTCTATTTAACAAAGTTTTAAATTCCACTATTATTTTATATCTGTCTTGTAATGTTCCCGTTTCTGTTTACCTATAACGCTTCACGAAACTTAATGCATTCTGATAAGGAGTGACATTAACGGATGTGGGGTGTCACATTTGGTATCAGAGCTGAAGGTTACCACATCGGATAAAAGATTTTGAAAATTAGTTTCAAAAAGGTTTTAAAAGAAAGTATTTTTCAAAAGAAAAGTCTTTTTTGAAAAACATATCCCCAAAGCCATATGAAATATCTATCGATTCTCTGTTTGAATCCGTCTTCCTTTTCTTTTCAGCATGTCTTTGGAACCAATTCTTCCCATGGGCGTCACGATACCAGCTTTGTTTCGTAGGTATCTTGAGGCTACGACACATTTCGGAGGCCAAGCAGACGCCCCTTCCCCAGTTGCACCGTTTTTCCTCCTCCTCCTCCTCCTCCGCGAGCTGATAATTTCTCCAAAGTATGCAAGGATTTCTGTGCTATGAGAGGAAAGTCATTCCGAGGAACCGAGACTTTTGTAGAAGCAAGGAATTGGCTTAAAGAGGCAGAGGATTTGTTTGAGATTTTTTAGGTTGACGACCATAGGAAGATTCAGTTGGTCGTTTAGCAGCCGAAAGATGAGGCTTCGCTCTGGTGGGAAGTGACACATGCAGGACATCTAGTTGAGACTTGGGATGATTGCCAATAGAGATTCGAGATGAATTTTCTCTCTAAAGTCGAGCAGAGTATGCAAATGGAAAGGTTATTGGCACATAAGTAAGGAGGCATGTCTGTCAAAGAGTATGTTAATAAGTTCAATCAAGTGGAGAGGTTTTTTTGGAGCTAGTGAATACCCCGCACAAGAAAGCTTTGAGGTTTGTTAAAGGATTGAATGAACCCCTCCATGGATTGGCTATGTCTCATATTTCGATGGGAGCCACTTTTGAGAAGCTTGTTGATATGGCATTGATGCACGAAGAAGATAAAGGTGAAAAGAAAGAGGCTAAGGTTGATGAATCACAAAATAAGAAACTGTGGCCCAAGAAGAAACAACAACAGCAGAAGAAGGGTGGAAAGAACGATAAAGCTCGAGAAAAGTGGAAATGTTTTAATTGTGGATGCACTGGTCATTTGAGCAAAGCTTGCAGAAAAAGGAAGAATGCTTGCTTCCTATGTGGAGAGGTCGAACATCTTATTAAGAACTGCCCGAAGAAGCAAGGACAAGGCCAAAGGGAAGGATCTTCTAGAGGGCAGGTGCATGCTCTCATGGCTGGTGTACCAGATAGAGGTAGGAAATTTTCTATTAAAGGTTTGATTTCTCTTTCCAATCATCTTGTTATAACTCCTTTTGATTTTGGCGCTTCACATTCTTTTATATCTTATTATGTGGTTGAGTCTCTTACCTTAGTACTAGTATGGTTTTGGATCCCGTTGTTGTGTCAAACCCCATTGGAGGTACGACTCATTTGTCTATGATTTGTCGGGGTTTGAGAATATCTGTGTTGGGCGTCGAGTTTGAGTGTGGCGCATATGTGCTTGGTTTCATGGGCTATGGTTTGATCTAGGGATGGATTGGCTAGCCATGTATGGTGCCATTCTAGACTGTGAGAGGAGGGTCATCAGACTTTTGACTTGCCATGGGAGGACCCTCGAGATTTCTTGTGACCCTAAAGGGTCTGTGGAGTCGATTGATGCATCTATCGATGATCTACGATCTGTACCAGTAGTCTGTGAGTATCCTGATGTTTTTGAGGAGGTTCAGAGCTTACCTCCGAGGCGTGAGATTGATTTTCATATATACTTGGTCGATAATGCAAAGCCAGTTGCATTGCCTATACGCCACATGCTCCGAGAGAAAGGAGGGAGCTCAGCAAGCAAGTAGGGGAGCTACTTAAGAATGGGTTTATTAGGCGAAGCATATCTGAATGAGGTGCTCCGGTGGTATTCGCAACTAAGGCGGATGGTTCACTTCACTTATGTGTGAATTATAGGTAGTTGAACAAGCTCACTAAGAAAAATAGGCTCCCACTTCCGAGGATAGATGATTTGTTTCACCAACTTGTTGGTGCATCTGTTTTCTCCCAGTTAGATTTGGCCACAGGATTTCATCAGTTGAGGGTGGCCGAGGACAGTATAGACAAGACTGCCTTTATAACTCCAGATGGTTTCTTCAACCTCTTCATGCCTTTTGGGTTGACAAATGCAACCGCCTATTCTATAGATCTGATGAGTAGTGTGTTTCAGGAGTTTCTAAAAAGTCTGTTGTGATCTTTGTCGATGACATCTTGATTTTCTCGAAGAGCGAGGAAGAGCATGCTCTATATTTAAGGGAGGTTTTGAAAACTCTCCAAGCGCATCAGCTAAAGGCAAAATTCTCCAAATGCTATTTTTGAAGAAGGGAAGTGAGATTTCCAGGGCATGTGGTCTCTAAGGATGGGATAGCAGTAGATCCCGCGAAAGTAGTTGCAGTTCAAGACTGGCAGATTCCAAAGAATGCAACGGAGGTGAGAAGTTTTCTTGGTTTAGTGGGCTATTATAGGAAGTTCATTAAGGACTTCGCAAAGATATCAGCCCCACTCACCAGACTGATGAAGAAGAATCTGACATTTTCTTAGGGTATAGACTTTGAGGATGCTTTTCAGCGATTGAATACGGCTCTGACAACAACCCCAGTCTTGACTTTGCCTGATGGGAAGAAAGTGTTTACAGTGTACACTAATTCATGTGGTACAAGGCTTCGTGCGGTTCTGATGCAAGAGGGAAGGGTAGTATGTTATGGAGGTAGACAGTTAAGAGTTCATGAGAAGAACTACTCTACCCATGATTTAGAGTTGGCTGCCATAGTATTCGCGCTTATGAGTTGGCTCCATTATCTACTTGGATAGAAGTTCGAGTTGTATACCGATCATAAATCTCTCAAGTACTTGTTCTCGCAGAAGGATCTCAATTTGAGGCAACAGAGATGGATGGAGTTCCTAGCGTCCTATGACTTTGAGATTGCTTATACCCCTGGCAAGGGTAATGTAGTGGTGGACGCACTAAGTAAGCAGAGGATGACTTTGAGTCCTCTATTCGTAGATAGATAGATCTTGGAGTATATATCGACTTTTGATTTCAGACCCTCTGCCGAGTTCACACCTAGTTTATTAGCATCGTTAGAGGTGCGACCTACTCTTTCGGATCAGATAGGAACCTTGCAGCGAGAAGACCCACATATAGCATACATCTTAAATAGGCTCAGTAGAAGGGAGATTTCCAATCACCTCAGTAGTTATTCCACGGATGATAGAGAGTGGTTGCGGCGAGATGGAAGGCTTTGTGTTCTCCGAGCTGGGAGTTTGTTGAAGATAATCCTTGAGGAAGCCCATCATTCTGTAATGACTATTCATCCAGGTAGTGATAAGACGTATAAAGATATGAAGAGGGTTTTCTTTTGGGCTGGGATGAAGAAAGATGTAGCGGAGTTTGTTTCTCGATGTTTGATTTGTCAGCAAGTCAAGGCTGAGCAAAAGAAGCCCAGTGGTTTACTTCATCCTTTGGAGGTCCCATAGTGGAAGTGGGAGAGCGTCTCTATGGATTTCATTGATGGTTTTCCTAGATTGAGGAAAGGCAACACCGGTATTTTGGTTATAGTTGACAGGCTTACTAAGAGCGCTCATTTTATTCATGTTAAGAGTAAGAGGACGACAACATAGTTGGCAACAGTTTATCTTCATGAGATAGTCCGTCTACATGGAGTACCTTCCAGTACAGTAAGTGATCATGACCCCATATTCACCAGTGAGTTTTGGAGGAGCTTGCAAGAGGCAGTAGGTACACAGTTATGTTTGAGCACCTCCTATCACCCTCAGACTGATGGACAGACTGAAAGGGTGAATAGAGTTCTTGAGGATCTGTTAAGACTGTGTATCCTAGACTTCGAAGGGACATGGGAAGAGCATCTTCCATTGGTAGAGTTCGCCTACAACAACAGTTATCAGGCTAGTATTGGCATGGCACCCTTCGAGGCATTGTACGGACGACCCTGTAGATCATAGACTTGTTGGAGGGAGTCTACATAAAGGCTTCTACTTGGACCTGAGATGACTAGGGAAACTTCAGAGAAGATTGATCTTATTCACAGATGCATGAAGACAGCTTAGGACAGGCAGAAGTCCTACACAGATAAGAAAAGAATTGATATTGAGTTTGAGATAGGAGACATGGTTTTCATCAAGGTATCACCTTTGAGGAATGTGGTTCGTTTTAGATCTGTAGGGAAATTGGCACCAAGATTTGTAGGGCCTTTTCCCATAACAGAAAGGATTGGTCAAATGGCTTATAGAGTGAAGTTACCAGAGAGACTGGCCGGTGTTCATGATGTTTTCCACAATTCTCACTTACGAAAGTGCTTGCATGATACCGCAGAAGTAGTGGAGACCAGCATGCTCCAGGAAGTAGAGGTAGAATGGGAAGCGACGGTTAGATGATTTTCTACCCGTATCCTGGATCGGACGTTAAGAAGCTACACAACCAAGAGGTCAAATTGATGAAAGTTCAGTGGGGAGATGACCAAGAGGATGCAACTTGGGAAACCGAAGACAAGATTCGCGCTTCGTACCCTTTTCTTTTCAAGGGTATGTCTTAACTTCTTTTTTTACAAAGCTTTTATTCATACTTGCTTCTGTCATTTAGGTATATCTTATCGATCGAATCGTCAACCTTTAGGTAGGAAACCCATGGATATGAACATGTGTTTGAGACATGTTATGTTTGATGGATGCAATTGGATGCAAGTGTTTGCTAGTGGTTGTTCATGAATGCATATACACACATATTAGGCACTAGATCGGTTCAATCACTCTCATACCGCATATGGATGTGTGTGCATTTTTCTTCTTTTATGGATGGAAATGGTTGTATCATCGTATGAATGATTGCATTTGGATGGATGATTGTGCACACATATAGAGTTCACATGATATACTAGGATTGTTTGCATACATGTTGTATTCATGGCACTAACATACATTGCATTAAGGAGGTCAACTGAATCGGTAGACCACTTGATTTTTCGCATTAGTATAGTGGTATATACACACACCCTTGCATATGTTCATATAAGCATTAGAAATATTTTAAGGACAACAGATGCCTGTGATTGGTGGATGAGTAGATGGATGATGGATGTTATGATATACATTCTTCTTAATTTGGAGATTTCGGGGACGAAATCCTTTAAGTAGGGGAGAATGTAACACCCCGCAATTTTAAAGAAAACTATAATGACAAACTAAAGAATACTTAATTAAATATTGGAAAGGGAAACAGACTGCGCCATTGCGTTCGTCTTGGAATTCTGCTTAAGATAGACCCCAAGTTTGCGTAAAATGGACATCGTATGAAAGAAGATATTAAGGTTTGAAGTTTGTATACATATAAGCATAATACATATGTATATATATAAACTAGTCTAAAAATCAGAGAGCGGTAAAAGGAGGGAATTCGGCCCGTTAGGGGTCGACCCCTACACAGGGGGGTCGACCTCAGTCAGATCTGGCAGATCCATTTCTGTGAACGTGGACTCGTTTCTTAACCAGATTCGTTGACCATAGGCTATATATAGGACCTCATTTCCATTGTTTTATACACCAAAAACAATGGAGACAATGAGGTGCTGCCCTAACTCAAATTGAACTTGCCTATTCTTCTCCAACTACAAGTTATATGTATTCAGGAATCTCTGCTACGACATCAACAATCGCTTCTCTGTTCTTTAGATCCAGTCACAGTGAGTTTATGTTATTTTTAGATGTAAACCTGTAAAAAGTAATCCTGACATGTTCATAAGTTGGATCTAAATTGGTGCCTATTAATAACTTGAATCATAACTAATCAGATCTGCTATTACTTGTTCACCTAATCTACTTATTAGTTCTCATATGCCTATTCCTGATATGCCTGTTTTGTTATCATGCCTAATTTTGTCATTATGTGCCCATTCTGCTATTATGCCTATCTCTGTCACCATATGCTTCACTAGTACAAAACAGTCCATTTGCGACGCCTTATTTGCGACGGTTTAACTAAAAACAGTAGCACATATGGTTATATGCGACAGCTTAAGTTCCAAACCGTAGCAGGTTGGCTGGGAAATGATACAGAAGAAAAATTTGCAACGGTTATTTTTAAAAACAGTAGCAAATATTTTATAATTTGTGACTGTTATATATAAATCCGTGGCATATAAACGGAGTTTGGAATTTGGTCAGGTATAAGTTTGCGACGGTTAAGTAAAAAACAGTCGCATTTGTTCATCTTTACAATTTTGCCACAACTTTACAATAATCCGTAGCACAAACCATGATACAGTCGCACGTACCATTTGGGGTAGCTAACTCTGACCGTTAACAAATAAACATAGAAATTACCCTATTATTATCCATTAAACAAAACAGTGACATACAAAATAAAACCTTTTTTTTTTAATCGAACAAAGAATCAGATCCACCGCTTGTTCTATCGAACAAAATTAAATCTCATCCAATTTCGATCAGATTAAATCTCATTCTCGGATCTAGATGGAGCCCCAATCCTGAAACGTAAACAATCTTCCACGAACTCGATTTCGTTTACCCGACAATCAAGTGAAACGGCTGACAATCAAAATGAGAACTGCTACATCGCTTTCGTTGTTCATCTCTGTTCTTCAATTTACCGGTGTATTTGCTCTATTTGAAAAGCACATGGACTCCCTTTGTTGCAGTAGAGCTCCAGTCGTTGTACTCTTCTACGAATTATATTCAATCAGTTTTATTTTTCTTCTTCACCGTGGTCTCGGTCTTTCTCAGCTTCCGATCTAATAGATACGTTACTGGTAACAGGTTAGATCTTCTGCCTTATAATTTTCATTATTTTATACTGCTTTGGTGCCGATCTGAATTTTTTTCCTCTAATAAATTCGGATGTTTGATCGATTCAACCCTTCAGACAGTTTGATTTTCTTATTCTGTTAGGAATTTAAGGGTGCTCCAAGAAAGATTGATATCTTCTTCTTGGAAACCTTGATGATTTGTACGGATCTGGCCAGAAGCTTCTAAAATAACCTTCAACCGCTTTTTAATAATTTCACTACTATGCCTGAGATTGGCAACAATTGTGTCCTAGGGGTAAGCGAAGCCTCAATTTTTTAAGAATTTCAGAGTTGTTTTAATGTTTGATTTAGCAATAGCAAGCTGCGAATTCAACGCATCATTCTCCTCTGCTAACATAACCAACTCTAAAGAGTTGCGTTCCAATTCAAAAACAAATTTGGTAGCTTTTTTGAGACATTTGATAGCAGGATTAAATAGATAACTGTTCAAAAATAAATAAAACTTTTTAAGTCGAAGTTTACTGCAAAAAGTTGCTATAGAGCTGCAAATCTCTCATCTAAAAAAAGGAGCTGAGGATGTGCGGGTGCAGGATTTAGTGTGCTTTAGATAATGCTCTCTAAAGTTTGGACTCCATTCAGTCAGGAAACACAATTGAAACAGAGTGATTTAGTGTGCTTTTGATGTTAAATTCCTTCCTATTGGATTAGAGATAAAACTGTGATAAGAGCTATCATCTTTCCTATGTGAGATGGCCTAATTGGTTATTGATCTAAAGAAGATGATCTGAAGGTTATATTACACTAAGGAGTATCCATAAAAACACAAGTTAAGCGTTATTTCCTTTTTCCTCCTACGATGTAGAATCCAAGCACAATAATCACCACCACTTCAGTCACTTGGAAATGCTTCATGAAAAAAAAAAGTTGGTTATGTATGTGTATCACATAACCATATAAAGCGTTCGTAATTGTGGTTTTTGAATAGAATCATGTTTGTAGACAAATTATGATCATCATCTGGTACGAACGGAGTGCAACTCATAGACTGGCATTGTTTGCAGTCTAATCTAAGTTCTTTTCTTTAAAAATTGTTTTATCTCTTTATATGCCTTCTATGTCTTTGTTCAAAAAAAAATCAAAGATATTCCATTCACTCTATGTTTGTGCTCATTTGAACATCCTGCTAAGATTTTGCGTTAAAATCGGTCAAATCTATTTCTTGGTGCATTCTATAATATCTTAAACACTATTTTGCTAAGTGAAAACTTTGCAAGCTTCATACTGTAGATTTTGAATGATGAAATCATAAAATATCTTTAGTCTCAAGATTAGTGAGGACAATTCCACTTAAATTTTTCTTGCAGGTTTCTTGGATTAAACAGGTGCTATTAATGGGAGGAAAAACTGATCCTTCGAATGAAAATAACTTGAGAACTGAAGATTTCCCTTCTTCTACTTACCTAGCATTTATGCTTGCCATTGTTGAAGTTTCTATCAAGTGTAAATAAATATATTACTATTTATTGGATCATGCATTCATAAAAAAAAAAGTCATTCTATCGCCTTAAAACTAACACATATATGCTTTTGGAAAGGACACTGGACATGGTTTGTTAACTTCACCATAAATAAACAGGTAGCTCAATTAAGAGCAGATAGGTTGAAATATTGTCTGCTCCATATATATTTGATATTTTTTATTGACTTCAATTCTAGTATTATATTCATAATATACAGGTACTTAAGAAGGACGATGTTTATACTGAGATGGTAATGGAGAGATTTAGGGTGATCGTGACTGGAATTTGTTCAGCTGTGCAACTTAAACGATTTAGCGTACTCATCAGGCTAAACCTGTCACCTAATACCTGCTATATCATTTTTAAAATATAAAGCTTACTCAGGTTAGTAATATTCTTCTAGATATTCATGCCAAAGAACCATATGGTGCACTATGCATGAATGATGTATGGAAACATGGTAACAATGGATGAAATCATCATTTCCTGCAAAATCTACATGTTGCATTTATACTTCTAAGTTAAACCCAATGAGAGTAGGATAAAGTTAACTAGAATTATGAAGTATGACATTTGTACCATGTTCCTCCTCATGATAGCTATTAAAATTTAAACTTCTAAATATAATTTCATAAATATATGGTATGATTTTATTGTTTGTGAATATAAATCTACAAAATTCCTTTTACATGATTGCAAGAAATTAAATGGTCTTATAGGTTTCGCATAACAAAATTTTCTTCAAAAGAATAGAAAAAGATATCCCTGCGTTTACTATGATGCATTAGTTATTATTATCCTGTATTTTGATCAACTGATTATATGTAAACACTTGATTTTAAACTGTACATGTAGTGGCGGATCCACGTTGGCCTTGGGGTGGGCACGTGCCCCACCCCAGGAATTAAAAAAAAATGCAAAGCAGAAAACGAAAGGAGAGAAAAAATTAATAGAAGAATCATAAAGCTTTTCATGATTCAACTCCATATCAATGGCAGATCCAAAAATTCGTCTCGCAGAAACCCTCTTCCCACTTTTCAGCCATCTTTCCCCTAAAGACGCACTGCTGGACTTCAGCGCAAAACCCTATCTTCTCGAAGTCTAAAGCGACTGCTTTCCTCCAGCAGTCGATGTCGATCGTTCCTATTCCTCCAGCAGTCGATGTCGACGGATTTCAACTAGATGTAGTTTTCTTATATCATCCATAACTGGATGTAGTTTTCTTATACAAGGGAGCATTTTTGGTGAGCATTTCCTATCCAATAATTTTTTTAGCCTGCATTTTTTTTTATTTTGAAGTGGAAATAGTCCTATAACCATGCATTTAATTTTGCTAAACATGCCTCACTCAACATAATGTATAACCATTTAATTTTGTGAAACTATAGATTTTTATTATACCCTACGTAAATTCTTAGGTATAATATTTCCAAATATTACAACAACATTGAATATTTTTTGTAAAGCATTTATTTTAGAGATATCTAAATGGTTGTGTTGGGTAGAGTAGATTAGACTTCAGTGATAGAACCATGTGCAATGTGCCGACCATTTGCTGAAATGGAATGACATTAAGGCTTATCGTCATAATCAATAATGAGTAACAAGATTCAAGAAGGGATTGAAAGGTTTATATCGTGACATATTCATCATGAATGCCATGATCTGGCGAAAAGGGAATATATGGAAAGGTAACGACAATTAAGAATGCCACGATCTGGCGAAATTATATGGTGAATATGAATTAGCCCTACATAATTCTAAGATTCATTATCTACGGCTTGGCTTCACTGTTTCAACGTGGAGTAGTATTTAAAATGACCATGCACATCTTTACAGTAAACTGAAATACGAATATATACAGTAGCATTAGAGAATAAGAGTAATGAGGATGTATACATATCCGAACGATTAAATGATTATAAGAAATAAGACGGTATTCATGTAAAGGCCTTTGTGAAGTTGAGAAAATTTGATATATGACAACGTAATTTGCATCATTAAAGTGCGAAGGTTGATAAAATTACATTCACCGTTATAATAAATACATAATCTATATGTTATGTATTTAAGACATGGCACTCCTCCTGGTAATCCATCTCATCGATATATATTACGTTGACAATGTTATTAAGATAATGTTATGTATTTAAGAAATGTATTTAAGACATGGCACTCCTGCTAAAGCTCTTACATGCAACACTTACAAAGGCGAAATTTGAGGGACTTTGTGTTGATCTCCTCGATATATTTTACGTTGATAATGTTATCGGTACTGTTTAGAGTAGCTAGCATATGTTCTGAATCCTTTATTTTTATCCATTTTTTGAAAGCTTAAAACACCTGTTGAGAATGCTTTAAGATATGCAAACTATTTTTAAAGACGTGGATGAGGTGATTCTAGTTGGTTGATCAGCTCATGTTCCTGCTTTTTAGGAGATTGTGCAGAAGACTGGAAATCAACTCATTGTCACGGTTATCCTGATGAATTAGTTTCTCTTGGAGCTGCAGTTTATGTAAGATATTTTTTTTCCCTTTTAAACATACAAGTATAGATTTGAAGTTCAATTTTTTATTTTAAAGAAATAACTAAAAGTTTAAAAATTCTGAAGTTCGAGGATGTTGGCAAAAAATAAGCAATCCTAACACTAGCTTAATTGAGATCACGTGTGATAATAATACCAACTTCTCTATTGCTAACATGATGCGAGTGACGTAGTTCTGTTAGATGTTAATTCTCTTTCAATCTAGGAATCTTAGGTGGTGTGACGTAGTTCTGTTAGATGTTAATCCTCTTTCAATCCAGGAATCTAGGAATCTTAGATTGAAAGTGACAATTGACAGGTCGTTTACTTCTCAAAGAAACTTTAGGGGCACGTCCATCACATTGACTCTTCAGGAGCAAGTATACATGTAATATATTCAATAAGATATCTTACGTGTAAAAAATGCCCTGTACAAACATAAACATGCTTTGAAGCAAATACAAATCAACATTTATCATTTATATAGGTCAGATCCTCTGCATGTGTATCCTGTCTTGGTTATTGGTTCTATTTCATTGTACCAACTTTGGTTGTGACTCAGTTTTATTAAGCATTTGCACAGAGAGACACCTAATGTGAGAAACAACTGATATCTATTTCCTGTTTAAAAACCAAAGGTAGAATTAAAACAACAGAGTAAGTAACAGGATAATTGAGAGCTTCCACTATACCATCACTCATTAGCCATTACTGTTGGATAAGGCCTTAAGCAACTATACCACTGTCCGTAAGTTACCCGATTTTGTGCAGCAGTGAAAAGGCCTTAGTCACAGAATAATTATCACCAAGCGTGAACTTTTCGCTTTCTTGATTTTTTTCTTTTTCAATGTTGATGTACTATGGATTTAGTTGGCTGTTAAAATGTTTATCCACCCAGTAAAAAAAAAAAACTTTGAAAGAGAAATTTATGTTCATGGGATGCAGTACGCATCACAGTACTCTAGGTAGGATATGTTCATCATATACACCGTGGAAATATCATGAAATTGCATGTATCATTTTTAATTTCTTTTTTCTAAATACATATGTTACGCAATATAATTTTGATCATATATGGATGCACTTGCATCTCCACAGTTTATACCTGCACTTCTTCAAACTTACTGCTAGTTTACTGCTTAATTGAAGAAGAACGAGAAGAGCGACTTGATAAGTTTACTGCTTAATGTTACTGTATGGTAGAACTGAGAATGAATTGGATACTTGGGGATATTAAATAAGAAGACAGAGGAACTGAACTGTATTTTAAGTGCTTTCCAATAACATATCTTATGATAAATGTTAATGCATGTGTATTTTCTTAAAAATGCTCTTTTTATGTGTAAGACAGTAAGAATTAAAAAGATAAACAACCAATTAACATCCCTAAATGAGTTTATGAACCCTGAATTTGATTAGTTTGTTTTCCAATTAACAGTGGCTCTGGTAGTTTACCAATTAACAACCAGTTACCATGCTCAGTGGCTCTGGTAGTTTACCAATTAAAATATCCATACAGATGTAATATGTGCAAAAGAGTAAAGGATTCTAGCTATATTTAGAATACTATAACTTTATGTTTAGAATACTATAAACTTTATATTTAGAATACTATAAATTTTATACAGTAACATGCAAGTAGAGTGACCCGCTATGATAAATCTCTCTTTTTCTCATACACGTGTCCCTGGTAAAACCTGTTGCATGTAGCACATCCCTATAAGAACTATATGATATATGGTAGATGTGCTACAAAATTTGTTTTGACCATGGACAGGCTTGTGACTGAACTTATGACAGCGCATGTTCTATACTCCCATACAGCTTATAAAATTGAAATCTTATCTCATAGATTGCACATATTTGGACTTTGGAGATGCAAATAAAATAACTTACATATACGTGGAGAAGAAAAATAAAATAATTGTTCCGCTAGAACAAATTGTGTTATGTAGTATTTTATCTATGCTTCATAAACATTAACACATTCTACTTTTTAATATAGGGTACTTATTTAGTACTATAACATACCATAAGTCAAAATATGTCCAGTGATTCAAATCATGGTGTGTAGGATTTAGAGATGTGATCTCACGGATTAAAGCCAGTATGTCTAACCACTATGATAATAGTGCCTGGACAAAAACATTAATATGCAAGTCTTGGTTGATGCAGATTCTGCTGTATAAGGACAAAAAGATGGAAAATGAGGATAAAACGAAATTAATAGTAGAAAATCATAAAGTTTATAGTATTCTAAATATAAGTAATAAAGTTACCTGTTTGGTTGTGATAAAGTTACCTTCTGGGGCTCAGCAGTAGGTAGTAGTAATAAAGTTACCTGGTTAAAATCCTATTTTTCTAAGGGAGCTGACATAATAATATAAGGCTTATTGTTAGTTCAAATGACCTGCATGATATCCCCATCATATAACATAACTCCATGTAGAAAATCATACTTATTTGTTAGCCAACAACTGTTTACTCTGATTAGTTTGTTTTCCCATTTGTTTTTAATTTCTTGTAGATGTTTTTAACATCCCTAAATGAGTTTATAAACTCTGAATTTGACATACAAAAGTTTCAATCTGGACACTTCATATTTGCATCCTTGTCAGTTAATTCGATAAGCATTGCTACTATCTGTGATGATGCCGCGTATAAGAACAAGTAAAATAAAACACTACTTTTTCCACATTACAATTCACATCCCAGAAAGCTTTGATCCCAGTGATACTCATATTTATTTTAAATGATCTGGATCTAGAAATTGGGCAGTATGATGCTTGAGTTATTAGTATTAGAAGTTACTTTTATATTATACCATATGGTGCATACATTATAATTTGTTTGATACAGTGAGAGTTATAAAATTGAAATATGTCTTTTTCCCTGATATAGGAAGATTGCAGTTTTATGATGATGAAGTAGCGTACAACAACTATGATATCTTGGAAGCATTTTTGGGTTTGGATATGACATCTAATATTTTGGATTTGGATATGACAGCTAAGGAGATTATTATGAATTTGTGGACTTGTGTTGTCTTGTACAAGTTAGACGGTAATCTTAGTATTATGAAGTTAATGATAAATTATATAACATGTGAATTTGTGTTAATTATGGTAAATAAGACCATTGATATTATTTTGATTTATGTTGAATGTTGGAAGTATGCTTGATGTTCATTCGTTTATAGTTTCTGCTGAAATGTGTGGGATAATAAATCTATATGGGTGTAAATCTGATGATATTACCAATTTTTGGTATATGCAGTAGCATAATTTGCGACGGATTTTAATAAAACCATAGCATAACCAAACAAAACGTAAATCTTTTGCGACGGTTTTTTATAAAAACAGTAGCATAAGATGACATTTTTGCGGTGAATTTTAATAAAAACAGTCGCATAACGTGCAATTTTTGCGACGGATGTTACAAAACCGTAGCATGCTGGAGGCTGTCAGAACTAAAATAATGTTCATTTGCGACGGTTTTTCATTAACAATAGTCGCAAAAAAGTAAGTTTTTGCGATGATTTTTAAAAATCCGTAGCATACCAGTCAATTTCAAAACTTAAATCTTTTTCATTTGCGACGAATTTTAATTAAAACCAGTCGCAGAAAATAAACTATTTGCGACTGTTTTAAATTAAAATACGTTGCACAAAAGTACATTATGCGACGGATTTTTAACCGTCGCAACAGTTTTTTGTTATTTGCGACGTCTACATTTGCTACGGTTGTAAAACCATCGCAAACCTTACTAAAAAACCGTCGCAAATGGTCTGTTTTGTAGTAGTGCTTATTCAGTTAGTACGACTGTTTATGACATAGTATGCTTGTTTTGTTATTATGCTTATTCCTATTCTCTTCTATTCTTTCTTCCCTTTTTATTTTGATAGCCAGGCTACCTTCGAGCTAGGCCTATCGCCGAAATACGCGAACGTACGAAATTGGGAATAGTTAGGGATGATAAATTAGGGCATAACTTATATTGTAAGACATGAATGGGTTTTGGGGAATAATCTGTACCTTGATCTAAAACTTTAACTTGGGGCATGACTTATATCGTGAATCAGATTGGGATTTGGGGCATAACCTTGGATAAACATGAAAAATTGTTTAATAATGAACATGCCTAAATTACAGTAATTAAACTGTAACTGCACTTAGATACGAAATTAGATTACACTTGTGGTAGAAGTCTGTCTGGAACCGCCCAACATATCTAGCATCCACAAGTGGTAAATCTAATGTGAGGGGTCGAATGCATAAATGTACACGTAACGGTTCTATGACACGAGGTTTAGCCCGACTTGTGGTAGAAATTTGCCCAGAACCGCTTGGCATATCCAGCATCCACAAGTGTTAGACTTAATGTGAGAGGTCTAGTCCATTAATAGCCATAAATGGAAATATGATAATAACTTGTTAACCTGAAATACTTAACCTGTTTGAATATGTGGGGGTTACATGAACCTATCGGATTGAGTAGGGGTTAAGTAAACTTGCTTGAATCAGTGGGGGTTAAGTTAATCTTGTTAAAGCCCGACAAACTTAACCAGTAATACATGTTGGGGTTATGCAACTTTGTTAAACTTTTAGGCATAACCTGTCAAAATCCTAGTAGTGGGGATGCAAGCCCAGGGGGTATCTTGTATCATCTGTCGTGTGGGACCCGTATCAGTCGGTAACCCATCTTGGAATCAAACGGGGAACCTCGAACTAGGTCGGGGTCAGGGCACGCTTACTGAGTTGATTGTAAGAGGTTATAAAGGTGGAGGTGTCGACAGCGCGGGATTCAACGGAGTCATGTGCGTGCATGGGTCCAGCTCGCTCGGGAAAATTAAGTTGCTGTGACATCAGTAGATGGTTGTGCATCTCATTAATAAAGGGGTTGCCACTTTAGGAAGTAATACATTATACTGTGGGATCAGCACAGGGTGTCTACAGGGTAGGGAGCCGATCGATTGGGTAGTAATTAGGGTACATCTAGTCTTGCTTGTTTAGAAGCCCATTATTCTCGTTGGGGATAACACCTGTTATTTCTGTTAGGGTGTCAATATTATTCTCGTTGGGGGTAAAACCCGTCACTAGAAGTACACCTAAGTCTACCATATGTTTCTGTAGGGATCATCTTGTTTTTGTTATACTAGTATTGGTGCAGAGAAAAGTATTTGAGAAGCGCAATATTTTATGTTCTGTTCATCCCGCTCATTCTGTTATACTTGTCTTATGATACTGTTATCTCTCTCTCATCCAGTTTATATGCCTGTCATGATGCTTTTACTTATTTATATGCTAAAAGTAACTGGACTCGCCAGACTTTATGACTGACCCATTTTGTTTCCTCTTCTCTCTCTTCTGTTTCTCCCCGCAGGTTCTCAGGGTGGGAATACTCAGGCTTGATTTGGATTCTCTCTTTCATTCTTCTTTGAGCTGCTTAGATGTACCGTCTTGATTTCCTGTCTTCTCTGATATGGCTATAATTTGGGGACTATGCTTTTTATATACTATTGTACTTTGATGATTTTAGTACAAGACAGAAGTTTTAAATTGATGTAATGGGTTTTCTGTATTTTAGACTTATGATGTAACAGGTTTTGGACCACGATGATTTCAATTTAATAAAGTTTTAAAATCCGCTGTTATTTTATATCTGTCTTGTAATGTTCCTGTTTCTGTTTACCTATAACGCTTCACGAAACTTAATGCATTCTAATAAGGAGTGACATTAACGGACGTGGGGTGTCACATTAGTACAGGTGCAAGGCATGCATAATATATCCTAAATAAGTAAATTCGTTCACAGACAGTATTAGCCATTAAGAGACATAAGACTAATCGAATAAGAGATTTGTAGAACCTTTGTAGTGAAAGTCTTCTCCTCTCCAAACAAAACAGAGGTGCCCACATACCCATTTTGTAAGATATCGACTCATATATAGTTAATTTCACACATAAACTTTCTCCTAGACGGGCCCCAAATGAAAACCACAATCAATAAAAATTGCAGGTTAAACTTCAAATCCCTCGGAGAAAATTACAAAAAAATTGAGAAAAACAAATATTGATTCCTTCCTTTCGAACAATCAATCCTACAGCAGATCGACTCCTCATTCGATCCCGGCCAATATAAATAATTGTGGATATAAGGTGAGCAAACATATTGTTGTTGTAGCATAAAAATGGCAATAATCAACGAACTGGTCAGAGGCTTGGATATTATAATCGAATAATGTGTAGATATTTACTAATTTGGGCGTATTATTATAAGTCTCTCAGTTCCATGACTAACAACAGACATAAATTTCAATCATAAATTTCACTGAACAACGTAAGTACTGAAATAATCAGTGATGCTAGTGTATGGGGTATTATATAGAAAGTCAATAAACAAACGGAGCATGGGCCAGTTGAAAATTGAAGAACTGTGAAAATTTCATTCTGGAATTTAAACAAACAACTAAATTACATGAACAAAATTAACGCAAATTCCCCTACTTTTTTTCCAATAACAACGATAAGATGCACAAATCAGTCTAAAACACTACATAGAGTGATAACAACTATAAGCTACACAAAGCAGTCTAATACACCATGCAAGGTGAAATACTTACAACGGTAACTCTAAAAACAATCTTTGAAGGAGAAAACAACACCTGAAGCCAACCACACATGACAAACACCATGCATGGTGTAAGTGTCTGGAAACAGAAAAATTATCTTATAACTAAATCCCAAAAGTTTATCAAAAATAAGCTATCAAAAATCTTGGACGCAAGCCTTAGCCCAAAAAAAACAAACCAATTTTTTTAGCATAAATAAGACAGTAACGAACAGCATCAGTTAGCACAAGTTGCCAAGAATAAAAGCCAAAACAAAGCTCAAGAGTATATAAGGAAGCCATTCATTTACCAGGAACCATGAAGATAACCCATCGTCGCCACCATGAATAAATCCGAAATGGCCAGAAAAATGTCAAAATATTTTACTATCAGACCAGATCCACAGCCTACCACACCAAAAGCAGGTACCCAAAGGCTAAAAAAAATACGCCTAGAAAATGCTAAGTTCGTCGAGAAACTCTCGATCCACGACTAACACAGAGACTCAAAGGATTTCCGCAACCATAGGGAAAAGAAAAGAGCAAATTGGCATTGCTTAAATTGGAAAGTCAAGGAGTCGAAATGGATAAGGTAAAAACTTCGACATTGGAAGGGAAGGAAAAAGTAAAAGAAAAATATCGGGAAGGATAGGAAGAATAGTGCACAGATCTCAAAAAGCAAATCTGAAGGGGAAATAACAAATCAACAGGAGGTGCTAGAGAATGGAGAAAAGGGTAACTTTCAGCAACGAGGAAAATGGGGTTGAGGGAGGCGAGAAACAAAGAATGAGGAGAAAGAGAAGATGAAGAGAAAGAGCAGACAAGATGAGGTTAGAGAAAATCGAAGGCGGTTGAAAGAAAAATGACAGCCCCGTCAACGAAAGAAAAACCACCTTTTCAGTAGTAATAATTAGTATAGATAAAGACTCATTGGAAAAAATAAATGAAAAATATAGAAATAGCAGTACTATGACGAAATAACTAACCATACCATCATTAATAACTTCAGTCTTAAGAAGAGAGTTGAAATCAAACATAACCACCAAAATCCACCGCGCAAAGAACATAAGCATGAGTAGTGTTTTCGTTTTGAAAACTCGAAAACAATACGGCAACCAACAACGAAAAAATAAATGTTTTTTTTTGGTTTTGAACTTGTTGAGAAGTAGGTCGAAGAAGGAAACGATGAAAATAGAGGCATGTTTAGCGACGATGTTACCTGAGGATGAAAAGAAAGAAAATGACACTAAAAGAGGGATAAAAGAAAAGTTAAGCGGGAAAGGTAAATTAACGGAGAGAAAGTACACTCGGCAAGCTAAATGAAGCGGAAAACAGAAAGGCAATGAGGTTAATTATTAAAAATTTGCAAAAAATAATAATAAGTTGTACTTATAATTTAACTATTATTTATTAATCATTACTTGTTATTTCTTAAATGAAACTGCATATTAGTTTCCAAAATTTAATTATTATGTACATTATTATCATATCTAAATTAGTATTAATGTATTATCAATTAGTAATTAATAACTATAATAAAAAAATATTGAAAAAAATTAATAATTTCCAATAACAAATTATTATATATAAAATATTTTTATCTAGTTTGTTAACTATAATTTACATGCTACTTTTAGTTTTTCAACTAATATTTATCGGTTAATACTTCTCAATTCGGTTGCGTTGGAATCTCAGCTACTCTTCACCATATCTAGAATGAACAGAATCGCTGCATCTTCGAAGGGTAAAATTTGGAGGAGAACACACGATGGAAGTTGATCGAGGGGGATTTGCGATGCCAACTCTACGGTCGTCGTCGCTGGTCTGAAAGAGAAAAAGAGGGATTATATTGATTACCTCCTCAGGTGGATCCAGGTTGATGATTTATGAACGAGTACAAAGGCTTTTTTAATTGAGCTAGGTTAGCCAGTACTATAGTTTGCTTGGTGGTGTAGTTAGTTTATTTGTGTTTTCATATTGAACTGAAAATATACAAGTGTCGCTGTGCTCTTTTCCCTTACTACGCTGGTAAAGTTTTTTAAGGAGGCAGGACCCTTAGTGTTCGTTTTGTCATTAATAAGGAACCCATTTAAAAGAACGATTATTAATTATCTACCAGTACAATAATAACAAGTTATTTTTTATTTTATAAATTTTAAATATATTATAAAACATTAATTTGCTATGAAAATTTCAAAAAGAATTCGAATATGCGAATGGCAAATTCTATTTCAACCCACCATTTTAGGTAGTAGCCCCCCAAATCATGAAATAATTAGTAAACCCACAAATTTAGTTAGTAGCCCCCTGTTCTTTAAAAAAACCAAAAATACCCTTCCACGTAGGGGTACTACGTGGTTTTTCACTGTACCTCGTAGTTGCCCTACGTGGTTCATCAAAGTACCACGTAGATGATCTCCGTGGTTCATTCACGGACCACGTAGACATACTACGAGGTACACCAAAAAACACGTAATGCAACTACGAGGTGTTCAAAAAACTTTTAAAAAAAATAACAGTAAAAGGGCAGTTTGGTCATCGTATTTTTTTGATAAAATGGGGGGCTACTAACTAATTTCGTGGGTTGAAATAGAATTTGCCTATGCGAATACTTTAAATTTTATTTTAGAATAATTCAATTTTGTATATGATTAGAAAGGATGAAATTTAATTAAAAAATCATTTTAGAAAATTTCAAACTTTTATTTTATTAAATAGTAAAACTAATTATTAATTATAAGTAAAAAATATTAAAATCTAAATTCTACTTCTTACTACTTAATTATTTCATAGTATTTAATTTATTTAATATTAATTATCAATTATTAATTAATAAAAGTTAGTTATTAAATAGTATTTATTAATTATTAAATAATCAATACTAAATACTCGTTGTTATTTATTATTTGTTTAAAGTAATTCAAAATAATAATTTAGTAGCAATTATTAAATAACGAATTTTAGCTATTAAACAATCGATAATACTCATTAAATTTTAATTACTACATAGAAATCTCTATTTTTTTATTTTATTAATATTAAATATAATTATTAACTATTAGTATAAAACTTTAAATGTTACTTATCAATTATTATTAATTATGTATTATTAATCTTAATTATTTATTAGTTATTAGGTATTAAGTTTTAAATAGTCGCTATTAATTAATCACTAAATGTTATACGTATTAAATTATATTAGTAATAAATAATCATTGCATATTAGTCTCGATTATTATATAGATATAAATTAATTATTCAATATTAACTATTAATTGTTATTTATTAAAATAATAATTATCTAACAGTAAAATAATACTTAATAATTAAATATTAAAATTTTATTATTAAATACTGATTGTTATTTATTAAACACTAGTGATTAATAATTAAATGTAATTAATAAGTATTAAATATGGTTTACTAATTATTAATAATTAACTATAACAAATCATTAATTATAAAAAGTAATTATTTTAAATAGTATTTATTAAGAACTAAAAATCAATATCTATTACAAGTTATTAATTATTTAATGGTAGTTGGCCAATCATAATTTTTTATCATTCAATGAAATATATTAAAAACTTATTATTTAATATAAGTATTAAAGATAGATTATTATTAGTTAGTTGTTTAATGTAATATTCATTAATTATTAAATAATCAATATTAAATTGAAAATATAAATTACTATTTGTTATTTACTATTTATCTAAAATATAATTGCTTAGTATAAATAACTAATTATTAAACAATCATTTAAATTATTAAATGGTCAATAATATTCGTTAAATATATAGTATTAAATAGAAACCACTATTTTTATTTTAAATTTGTTTAAATATTAAATATAGTTGTTAATTATAACTGTAAAACATTAAATGCTTAATGTTAATTCTCAATCATTAATATTTCTAATTAATTATAGTTAGCCTGCTTTCTGACCAGGCTACCCAAAGCTTAAATATTCACGAGTAGATGAAAAAAGAGTTCAAACGCTCACAATACACGACTCAAGACTGTTGGATCGAGATTAACCCTAGAGGGGGGGGTGAATAGGGTTGATAGACTTTTTTTTCGCAGAATATATAAAATTAATCACAACACAGAATTATAATCACAGCGGAATAAATAAATGCAGAAAGTAAATCACACACAAATTTTACCCAGCTTCGGCAAACCCTGCCTACTGCTGCATTCCCAAGATTTCTACTAAGATTATTCAGTCTCACGCATACAAACACTCTCTAAACTCGCGACACCAATCGCTAACCGCTTACAAAGCTTCGTACACTCGCAACCCCTGCTACTGAACTAATCTTACGCTCGAAATCCTGACACGACCTAAACCCTAGGTGGTGATTTACTCGAATTACAAACCGTAATCCGCTAACCTAATTTTTTTACAGGAAAAAACTAGAAACCCTGTAAATTGTAAATACAAAAGAAAAATGCAAATACAACTAAACAAAGAACCCCTAGTTTAAAATAAACAAAGGAAACTTAGCCGTCCCATCTCCAATTCATTTTGTAAACGTTATTTCCTTCTTCTCTGATAATGGCGACGGCGGCTCTAGGGTTTAATTGTCTTCACAAATTGAGGTGCCGTCTTTGAATTGCTAGTTGAAAAATCTGTTCTTTGATGCTCTTGACGTCGGAGTGACTCTGGGCTACCTCTAATGTCGAGATCGATTGGTATGCTGTTTTCCCTTTTTTTTTCGCTTTTTTCGATTTCGATGATGATGCCTATGATGAATGGGTTAATTTATAGGATTTCAATCCTATAAATATCTGATTTTGATTGTTGAAATTTACCCAAAATCGTGCCCTGATTCTCTGTGATTTTGTTTCCTTGATTTTATTGCTTTCGGCCTTGAATTGAGATAATTCACTTGATTTGGACCTTGATTTGAATCGGTTTCTTGCCTTGATTGCACGTGAATTTGTTGTCTGATTTGCTGAGTAGATTTTGATCTAATCTGTAAATTGATTACTTGCCAAATTGTGAAATGATTTTGTCGGCAATTAAATAGTCTTGATTTAATCTGTGATTTTCCCTTTACCAAATCTGCACAGTGATTGAATACATTTTTGGAAATCAAATTCTTGACTCTTTTAAAAAAGTGTTGAGCATATCTGGAGTTTATTGTTGCCTTAAAAACACATATGCTAATTTTCTGGAACAAATGATTCTTGCAACTGCTAGAGGCCTTGCCATAAATCATTCTTTGGTTTCAGGAAAATAAAAGAAATGAATTTCTTTTCTGGAAACAATTCTTGACTGAAAATTCAATCTTGGCAAAAAAAATTCATTAAACACTTGCCAGATATTATTCCATGTCAAAAAAGATTCATGCATGTTTTTGAAACTTGCCAAAAAAAAAACCTTAGAAACAGATTTTTGCCGAGAATATCCATAAAAAGTATTGCCAAGGTTGTTGAATTGATACTGCTTTGAAATACAGTGAACTTTCTGAAAGAAGACTTTATGTACTTACCCAAAAATACACTTGCGGAAAAATACTGATTCCTTTGGCAAATAAAGGAAATAATTGATTGCCACAAATAATTCTTTCCAGAACCATATTTTGTGATTTTAATAAATTCATTTCTGGAAAGATTTATATGTTTCAATCCCAAAAAAAAAACTTGTCCCTTAGAAACATCTTGCCGAAAATGAAAGCTTTCCAAGCATTGTTGCCACACTGATTTGCATAAATTATAAAATGAGTTTTTGGACGCTAATGAATGTTGCCATTTTATAGAATCAATTAAAAAAAAGTTTCCTTGTTTGATTTTCTGGAAAAGGATTATTCCATAAATGAGTTGTTAACAAAGAACTTCCCTTAAATTTTGCCATGCTGAATTTGAACTTGTCTCATGCATATGAATCAATGTGTAACCTGAACATGTTGAGTTGAACCATATGACGCATTGTGCATGCATGTTCACTGTCTTGATGAAAACTGCTCCACTTATATTTGCTGTGTGACACAGAAATTGCATGTGCACACATGGACTGCACCATCCATGCATGAAAAATACATATTACACTTGAACTGCCTAACTTGCAAATGCACCATTCTTTGTTTGTATATTTTATGATTGTGTCTTGTGAGACCTGAGATGTTTATGTTGAGCCACTATGTATATCTTCCATGCTGGAACCTGCTTTAAAATCTTTCCTACACACTTGCTGATTTTGCACTTGCTGATTTTGCTTGATTCCATACTTGAACTTTTCTTTCTTGTGATAGTACTGCCTCGACCACTTCGAGTTGTTTTGTCATTACTGTTTTGATATGTTATCACTATGGTTTGCATTTTGACTTTGCTTGATCATGGCTCGATCATTTTCTTGCTTGAGTGTTGCACTGAGTCGAGTTGGTCCACGTGGCTGCTCCTCAGATGCTCACACTGTCCCATATACATTTCTAGGATGCTGAGGCAGTGTACACGCGTACCTGTACACGTGTACATATGCATGCTCCTGTGATTCGTCGTCCCTGTGAAAAAACTGATAAAAACAGATGCTGCACGCAATCAAAAAAATGATGACGAATAACCCGAATAACTGAGGCAAATAAATAATAAATAAACAAATTTTTGCAAATAAAAATTGTTTATATACAGATTACTGCTCTAGAATTTTATTATGCAGGTAAACAGGAGAACAGGATGCAAGCTGGAGCTGGACCAATATAAACACAAGCTGAAGACAATAGATACTCAGTGTATATGTGAAGACTCAGAATCAGTGTGTATTTATCAGTCTGTGTAAATGTACGAGTCTGTGTAAATGAAACTGTGTATGTCACTGAGTGATTCTGAGTGTTGTAATGAGGAGTAGCTGTATATGTGAAATATCAGTGTTTTATATCATTGAGTTGTAAAATAGTTGGAGTCAGAAGTTTGTACTATCTTAGTTGTTGAAATAAAATATTCATTTAATAAAACATTGTTTGAATACTCAATTCTGTGCAATAACATTCTATTAAATAAATATTTATTCCTGTATATGAAACATATAATAGTCCAATTACAAACACATTTATATAATAATATATGTTTGTTATCATCAAACAAAAATCATGTTGCTATGCGCAACAACAATCTCCCCCTTTTGATGATGACAAACATACTAAGATTTTGAATACGATAAATGTGTTTGAACATGAAATATAGGACTCCCCCTATTTAAATGCTCCCCCTACAACTAAACTCCCCCTATAACTGTGCATGAGTGAAATGACTGATAAGAATAATAATAAATTTTCAAATTAATAATATTTATAAAATATTCACTCATGAATCAAAATCTCAATCCATTCTCCCCCTTTTGTTATCATCAAAAGGATTCAGAAATTAAAATATAGATGAAAAATGACTAAATAATATAATTTCAGCTTAAGAGAAAGAACGGTCATCATACATTTCAATCAGTCAAACAAAAATCATAATATTCTAGGAACAGGTGGCATATTTCACATTTTAGAGAATGACGTATATGTGATGAATTTTATATAAAATGGAGAGAGTTCAAAAAGCAATTCATTTCCAATTATTTTCAAAGGATTTTTATACAAATAAAGTACAAAAACAGTGATGGATTTGGACTATAATTAATAATTCAATTCAAGTGACAAAATCGTATAATCTCAAATCCCAATACCTATCAATCAACAAATCATAATACGTCATAAGATTTAACACATTTCACAGATTAGAAGATGGATTGATAGGCTAGTTTTTATACTCAGAGGAAAAATTCAAATTTATTTCTATTTTTAGCACTTTATTTCCTTTTTATTTATTTTTTATTTAAGAGCACACTGTCCACGCATAACCAGAGCTTGGATTTTTAAATGGGATCAGTCGCAACTTAAATTATAAGATGTCTCATAACCATGCATAACCAGAGCTTGGATTTTTAAATGAGGTTAGAGACACTCTTATATATTAATTATATTTATTATTTTCAACTTTAAAAGGAAAAACTCCTCGGTATATAAAACCAATATGAATGATAGAAAGTGGTAGGTACAGAGATGGACTGTGAAACAAATTTCTAAATTAATTATATTATGAAATATGACCAACTGTACCGGGATCATTGAAAATTCTCAATTTCACTAATTCTGAATAATAACACCGTCACATTTCCATCACGAATATTTCCACTGTTTATTCAAAAAAAAATTATAAAAAATTAAACTCTCCACATTAATATAAAAAACATGATGGATGTCAGAATGATGATAGATAAAGGAGATGGTCGTGAAATAATTGCCAATTCAAAGATATTATAATAAATGTTCAGCCATCACGAAAATCTAAATAAAAATCTCCTCTTATTGTGAAATACACTGCAGTCACAATTCATCACAATTTCAAATTCTGATAATATTTTTTGATGAATTATAGATACAGTTCAATTCGGATATTGATTTCAATTTCTGAATGAATAATCAATAAATAATTTTAAAATTGAAAATCAATTACTAGAGAAAATTAAACAGATTTACACAAAGCAAATTGAATCTATACAGGATGATAATTCAAAAAAAAACAAATGAGTAAAAAAAACTGATACCAATTGTAGTCTCCTTTATCGAGGAATTTAATTACACCTTGATGGACTATCATGGACATCTCAGACCAAAGAAATTTAAACACAAACCCAGCCAGACAAATTTAGCACATTTATTTGTATAAGGCAAAAAAAATGTATGGATCTATACAAGGTGAAAAATTGAATCTCAATACAGATGGATGAGACAAATATAAGGCGCTTCTGATACCACTTGGTGTCTCTATTTACGAGGAATTTATTCACACCCTAGATATCTCAGATTTAAGAAATTTCAAACACAAACCCCAAACAAATTTGGCATAATTATCAGAGCAGCAGTCAGATTAAAGCAAGCAGTTATTTGAAGATAGTATCAGAGCAGTACAAAGACAGTTTCCAAGCAAATAAGTCAAGATGATGGTCACAAAAAAAATTCCATGATCCCAGATTAAAAATATACTTTATTTTAAATCATTTGAAGAAAAGTGAAAGTATTAGTATTTAATGAATCAATCACACCAAGTTTTATTTCAGATTCAAAATTATTTGTGAGATTCAATAAATAAATAATTTCAAATGATTTTAAACAAATATATATTCAAATCAAATAATCATACAATAACAATGATATTTATGACCATATTTTCAAAAGAGTTTTCACAAATATTTTTGACAATCACAAGAGAGATTTCAGATCATTTACATCAAGACTGAATAATAATTCATGATCCAAAAATAATGGTTTATTCGAAATCATTTGAACAAATGTAAATCATGAGATACAATGAATCAATCACACATAATTAATAACTTCAAATTTGAGAGGTGTGTGAGATTCAAAATATCAAAAATTTCAAATGACCTCAAACAAAAAATAAAAATAAACCAGATGATCATGAATAACGGTGAATTTCAAGATGTAAGACAGATTAAAAAAAATGTCTAAGCCAATCTGAAAAATTAAAGAAATTATCACAACTGGTAAATAACAGAGTGTACTGTAATGAGTATAATATTTTAAGCGTTTCCAAAATTAATTGAAAGAAACTCAAAACAGAATAAGAGTGTGAAATTTCTTTAATTATTCAGATCTTCAGAAATTTAGAATTCAATTTAACAGTGTTCAAGATATGCACAAATACATCAACACTGTTATGAATTCAGAAATAAGAATATACTTCAGAACAATTGCAGATATTTACAAGATTAAGTACAAGATCTGAAAAAAAAACATCAGAGTTCTATACACGCAAAACAAATTTCCAGAATATCATGAATACTGCAACTCAAGGAGCAAAAAAAAAAAATATGATAGTGATAAATCAAATTAGAATAGACAGAAGAAAGAGATAGAAGGGAGAAGAAGAAAAAAAAACAAAAAAAAATCAAAGCAGAAAATATTTACAGAGGTGAGATTAGAGATCATACCAGAATCCAGTGTAAATCAGAATCTCTAACTCAACAGTCTTGGCTAAGGAACTGTGAATGATTTCAGAAGTATTGAGCAGCTTGAATTTAAATCTCTTTTGCTTAGCAGTTCCTCAGCCACCTCTGGTACCTAACAGTTAAGAGAATCGAGTGGTCTAACAAAATTTGTAAAACCACTCACAGTTGTATTCATATGTTTTGGTACCCAGACTTGTTTATATAACAAACCATTAGAATAAACTTTCGTACCCTTAGGAACCCAAATCTGTTTGAACTTAACAAAGCCCATTTTATTTCCTTTTGGGATCGAAGAATGTATAGATGATTTATTATAAAACAAGTTCTCATTTCTGGTGTGACTTAAAAATCTCTCTGAATTTTCAAAATTCAAATTTTCAGAATGACCATTCTTGAAGCAATTTGAAGAAAAAACACAAGAATTTAATTTTTCAAAATCATTTGTTTTTCCAAAACCAAGACCATGTTTATTTCCAACAGAAATTTGGTTTTTCAACAACATATTCAAAGATTTTTCACCATTAGAGAAACGTTTTAGACTCAACTCAAGATTGCTGATCTTGGACTTAAGACCGGAATTTTCTTTCATTAGGTTCGAGCAACGATTAATGCTGTTTTTTCTTCTCTCAGTATCATTTTGTTTTAAAAACCAATTTTCATTTTCAAGCAGTTTGATTTTGGTGTTTGACTCAAAGATTTCAGATTCAAATTTAATTTGTTTTTCAAATTCAAGTTTCTTGAGATTTTCAATCTCTTTTTCAAGCTCATTCAAAATCATATCTGTTTTCAACAAACTTTTATTTTCAGCAATTTCATGTTTGGAATTTTTAATAGCCTTAAAATTGATGAATTCTTTTTGTAAACAATTGTTAGTACTTTTTAACTCAATCTCGTTATCTTTTAAAATAAGAATTTCTTCTTCAAGCTTTTGAATGTTTTTGTTGAGATAAACGAGATCAGTTTTTAATTTCAAACAATTCTCACAATCAGAATTATCTAATTTTATGACGTTTGTAAATTCTGATTCCAAACAGTTGATTTTGCTATTCAACTCATGATTTTTAGATTTTAAAGATTTGTTTTTACGATGGAGTTTATCAATGATTTTTGTTAAATCAGTACACATATAAACCAACTCTTCATATGAGAAGCTTTCAGTTTCATTGTCTGTTGAGTCTCCATCGTCTGATCTACTTGAATTTTCATTTGTTTCTTCTCCTGAGCATAAATCTGAATCTGAGTTGTCCATTTTGGATTTTGAGCTACTGTTGTCAACCTTTCCATACTTCGTATTGAGAAAATTCCATATTTCCTGCGCAGTCAAGCAATGAGAAATGAGGTTATATTGGACATCATCAATATAAGAATACAAAGTGTGAATAGCACGAGAATTAAATCTAATATCGTTTCTATTGACCATATCATAACCATTAATAACAGTATCCCAACATTTAATATCAATAGATTTTAAATATAATTCCATTTCTAATTTCCAATTTAAAAAATCTGTACCATTGAAAATAAATGGAATACAACTGGACTGATTCTCAGAAGACTGACAACTAAGATCCATGACTCTAGGGTTAATGAAATAACCCGCTCTGATACCAATTGTTGGATCGAGATTAACCCTAGAGGGGGGGGGGGGTGAATAGGGTTGATAGACTTTTTTTTTTCGCAGAATATATAAAATTAATCACAACACAGAATTATAATCACAGCGGAATAAATAAATGCAGAAAGTAAATCACACACAAATTTTACCCAGCTTCGGCAAACCCTGCCTACTGCTGCATTCCCAAGATTTCTACTAAGATTATTCAGTCTCACGCATACAAACACTCTCTAAACTCGCGACACCAATCGCTAACCGCTTACAAAGCTTCGTACACTCGCAACCCCTGCTACTGAACTAATCTTACGCTCGAAATCCTGACACGACCTAAACCCTAGGTGGTGATTTACTCGAATTACAAACCGTAATCCGCTAACCTAATTTTTTTACAGGAAAAAACTAGAAACCCCGTAAATTGTAAATACAAAAGAAAAATGCAAATACAACTAAACAAAGAACCCCTAGTTTAAAATAAACAAAGGAAACTTAGCCGTCCCATCTCCAATTCATTTTGTAAACGTTATTTCCTTCTTCTCTGATAATGGCGACGGCGGCTCTAGGGTTTAATTGTCTTCACAAATTGAGGTGCCGTCTTTGAATTGCTAGTTGAAAAATCTGTTCTTTGATGCTCTTGACGTCGGAGTGACTCTGGGCTACCTCTAATGTCGAGATCGATTGGTATGCTGTTTTCCCTTTTTTTTCGCATTTTTCGATTTCGATGATGATGCCTATGATGAATGGGTTAATTTATAGGATTTCAATCCTATAAAAATCTGATTTTGATTGTTGAAATTTACCCAAAATCGTGCCCTGATTCTCTGTGATTTTGTTTCCTTGATTTTATTGCTTTCGGCCTTGAATTGAGATAATTCACTTGATTTGGACCTTGATTTGAATCGGTTTCTTGCCTTGATTGCGCGTGAATTTGTTGTCTGATTTGCTGAGTAGATTTTGATCTAATCTGTAAATTGATTACTTGCCAAATTGTGAAATGATTTTGTCGGCAATTAAATAGTCTTGATTTAATCTGTGATTTTCCCTTTACCAAATCTGCACAGTGATTGAATACATTTCTGGAAATCAAATTCTTGACTCTTTTAAAAAAGTGTTGAGCATATCTGGAGTTTATTGTTGCCTTAAAAACACATATGCTAATTTTCTGGAACAAATGATTCTTGCAACTGCTAGAGGCCTTGCCATAAATCATTCTTTGGTTTCAGGAAAATAAAAGAAATGAATTTCTTTTCTGGAAACAATTCTTGACTGAAAATTCAATCTTGGCAAAAAAAAATTCATTAAACACTTGCCAGATATTATTCCATGTCAAAAAAGATTCATGCATGTTTTTGAAACTTGCCAAAAAAAAAACCTTAGAAACAGATTTTTGCCGAGAATATCCATAAAAAGTATTGCCAAGGTTGTTGAATTGATACTGCTTTGAAATACAGTGAACTTTCTGAAAGAAGACTTTCTGTACTTACCCAAAAATACACTTGCGGAAAAATACTGATTCCTTTGGCAAATAAAGGAAATAATTGATTGCCACAAATAATTCTTTCCAGAACCATATTTTGTGATTTTAATAAATTCATTTCTGGAAAGATTTATATGTTTCAATCCCAAAAAAAAAACTTGTCCCTTAGAAACATCTTGCCGAAAATGAAAGCTTTCCAAGCATTGTTGCCACACTGATTTGCATAAATTATAAAATGAGTTTTTGGACGCTAATGAATGTTGCCATTTTATAGAATCAATTAAAAAAAAGTTTCCTTGTTTGATTTTCTGGAAAAGGATTATTCCATAAATGAGTTGTTAACAAAGAACTTCCCTTAAATTTTGCCATGCTGAATTTGAACTTGTCTCATGCATATGAATCAATGTGTAACCTGAACATGTTGAGTTGAACCATATGACGCATTGTGCATGCATGTTCACTGTCTTGATGAAAACTGCTCCACTTATATTTGCTGTGTGACACAGAAATTGCATGTGCACACATGGACTGCACCATCCATGCATGAAAAATACATATTACACTTGAACTGCCTAACTTGCAAATGCACCATTCTTTGTTTGTATATTTTATGATTGTGTCTTGTGAGACCTGAGATGTTTATGTTGAGCCACTATGTATATCTTCCATGCTGGAACCTGCTTTAAAATCTTTCCTACACACTTGCTGATTTTGCACTTGCTGATTTTGCTTGATTCCATACTTGAACTTTTCTTTCTTGTGATAGTACTGCCTCGACCACTTCGAGTTGTTTTGTCATTACTGTTTTGATATGCTATCACTATGGCTTGCATTTTGACTTTGCTTGATCATGGCTCGACCATTTTCTTGCTTGAGTGTTGCACTGAGTCGAGTTGGTCCACGTGGCTGCTCCTCAGATGCTCACACTGTCCCATATACGTTTCTAGGATGCTGAGGCAGTGTACACGCGTACCTGTACACGTGTACATATGCATGCTCCTGTGATTCGTCGTCCCTGTGAAAAAACTGATAAAAACAGATGCTGCACGCAATCAAAAAAATGATGACGAATAACCCGAATAACTGAGGCAAATAAATAATAAATAAACAAATTTTTGCAAATAAAAATTGTTTATATACAGATTACTGCTCTAGAATTTTATTATGCAGGTAAACAGGAGAACAGGATGCAAGCTGGAGCTGGACCAATATAAACACAAGCTGAAGACAATAGATACTCAGTGTATATGTGAAGACTCAGAATCAGTGTGTATTTATCAGTCTGTGTAAATGTACGAGTCTGTGTAAATGAAACTGTGTATGTCACTGAGTGATTCTGAGTGTTGTAATGAGGAGTAGCTGTATATGTGAAATATCAGTGTTTTATATCATTGAGTTGTAAAATAGTTGGAGTCAGAAGTTTGTACTATCTTAGTTGTTGAAATAAAATATTCATTTAATAAAACATTGTTTGAATACTCAATTCTGTGCAATAACATTCTATTAAATAAATATTTATTCCTGTATATGAAACATATAATAGTCCAATTACAAACACATTTATATAATAATATATGTTTGTTATCATCAAACAAAAATCATGTTGCTATGCGCAACAACAATGACATGGTGCTCGTGGTTCCCGTTCGTGATAGCCTGCTCGTGGTCCTCGGCTCGTGATAGCCCGCTCGCACCTGCTCGTGGTCCTCGGTTCGTGATAGCCTTAGTTCGTGGATGGGGGCTCGTGGTGACCAACTCGAGGAATCCCGTTCGTGGTGTACCCGCTCGTGACCAATCCCACGACCCGGCTCGGTTCTCAGAAGCACGATCCAAACCCTTGGAGCTGCAACTACCCTTCAACGAGATCCTACTTTATAGGTACGAACTGCTCCTACTTTCATGGGATGAACTACATGTGTCAACCCACTATCAGGAGACCATCTCCACTTCTCCCACTACTCAACCAAAGCCCGTCGGATGCATGCCACGTGGCACCCAATCCATGGCTCTCCAATGCCTATAAATATAGGAAGGCATGGCCATTTTAAGAGGACTTTTTGGGCATCTCAAGATCCATGACTGCCATGGCTAACACTTCCCCATAGATAATCACCATCTTATTCAATAAAATTCAATGGATTCTGAGAGAATTATTCATTGAATTCGAGTGATTGAGAGACAACATTCCTTGTAATTGTAATCTATGAATGAAATGAGAAAATATGAAGTGGACGTAGGATCTTTAATGCCGAACCATTATAAAAATTCTGTTGTCTTCCTTTTTCTCGTATTTTTCAGTTATTCCTTTATATTCTATGCTCGAAATACATGATTTGGGTGTTAGAACCATTTTTTGGTCTAACATTTTAGTGCTTTCACCCAGAATTGAATTCTCAGCCCTTCGGATTGTTATTCCACTATTTGGACTTCCAAGTCTGAAGAGATAATCCGCATTTTCGTCATACTAGAATATTTTAGTGATTTCAATAAAATCGTAAGTTTATGGCTTCGGAGAAAGCAAAGGAATCGCAAACTTTGCGACCAAATGAAGAACAAATAGATAACGCTCAGGAGCAGGTGGCCGGTTCACGGTTCACGGATCGCAGGGGGCATCACGAACTGGGCCCAAAGAGCCATCATGAACAGGCTCGCGGCTCGCGGAATGACCTCCATGACCCGGGCCCAAAGAGCCATCATGAACCGGCTCACGGCTCGCGGAATGACCTCCATGACCTGGGCCCAAAGAGCTATCACGAACCGACCCGAAGTGACCTCCATGACCCGACCTGGAGCAAGTGAGCGAACAGCGACCCAAACAAGTGTGCGAACCGCGACTCGCGATCCAGAAAAGCATGGGAAAACAGCAATGGCGACCCGAACCTGAGGATAATAGTGAACCGTGATCCAGAAAAATGATGGTGAACAAGGGTCACGACCCGACTCGAAAAGTGACAGTTTTTGGAAAAAAAATGCAATTTTCTGATCATTTTAGAAAAGGCTCCATCTTCCAAAATCGAAAAAGTCGTGCGGTGCCCACATTTTCGACGTAAGTGGTTAGGTCGATCGCCGCAGAGACTGTGGCGCCCCGGACCCCCACCGGCGCTGCGCTCGGACCCGCTGACGGCTCGCCTTCAGCTCGGAGCATGGCTCACGTTCAACTCGAAGTATTTTTTGGCCTACAATTATCACCAACGCTTATCAACCGCGATTCATTATATAGTCTAAGGATATCGGTAACAAAATTGGCAACGACTGGGGTTCTTCCTAGAGACATAACACCTATTTATTGATGTTATTGAATGTGAGGAGCTATTGAAAAGATTCGGCATGCTGGTTATGACAGTATACGAAATAAGGATTGTCTCATAGCAACCTCCTCTTCTGCAATTCCGATGGTGTATAGATTTCACCAATTCAACTGATGATTGTTCCCGAATGAGTAGTGATCACCTGGTCTATATGACTCAAACCTGTCCAACTGGCGGAGTCCCGAACGACGGTTATAGGAAGTAGTCTGGACGCTACTCCGAAGGTAGTTCATATGATCCTAGCGATCACGACTTTCAACGATGGGATATCAGAAAGCAACTGAGGATCCTAGCACTACGAAGCTACACCTCACTTGAATGATGTGGTGAAAGACATGTCCTGTGGTTCGCCCCTGAATAGCTTAGCTAAGCTCTGCAATGCCTGTTTGCTTTCAACCGTATCGAGGGAGATTGATTGCCAGCGAATAAGGGTTAGATCAACACACTTTGGTTCCCAGAGTCAGATACCAGTTGAACCACTGCAAGCCATAATTGGACATATGGATATTTGCCCGGATGATAGCAACTTGACTGTTCACCAGTCACCATATTACCTTGGTCAAGAGAAGAGAGTTTGAGATCAAAGAAAATATGAATCAAATAATAGCTCTCCACTTCACACAACAGTTATGGCAGAATGTATGAGCATTACTTGAAGCCTTGTAAGCCATGCTATTGCATTTAAGCTTATCTGATCAAGGTCATATTTTCAAGTTCATCTATTGCTTCGAGAAGACTCCACCACCATTTCCAAGTTCATCTGATTGTGATACACAATGATTAGCCACTACGACAGGTCCTACAGCGACCTGAGACATATGAGAGATTGCTCGAACGGAACATCGAGTTGAACCAGTTTGATCTCAATCCCCTTCTAAAGAAGTCCATACGGGGGGAAACATTAGCCGAATCCATCGCTGAGTTTACCGTTCCCGAAGAGGATGTGTTAGATGAAAAAGATGGGCCCTCAAAATGAAAGACGAAAACAAGCACCCGGAGGCTGCAATCAGACACTAGAAAAAGTGATCGACTGTCCGACGCCGGAGTTTTATTAATAACTCCTGAAGAACGGTCAATTTACTATGCTTTACGATTGGAATTTTTCGCTACTAACAACGATTCTGAATACGAGACCCTGATTGCCTGGTTGAAACTTGCTAAGGAGTTGGGACTAGCGGTGTTGAGCATCTTTTGTGACTCTCATATTATTGTTTGCCAGATTCGAAGGGAATTCTAGGCGAAGGAACCACAGCTCGCAGTTTACCCAGAACCGGTAGAAGAGTTGTTGGATAAATTAGAACTTTACAGCATATCTTATGTCCTATGAATGTAAAATCAAAAGGTGAATAATCTGGCCGAGTAAGAAAGTTTCGACAATCCAGAAAAGATAGAGATGATCCCCATCAAAACACTACATAATCTAACTATTGATCAGATGGAAGTTGATCCAGCGTTAGAGACCGAACCCGGAAGAGAGTCATGGACAACCCCATAATGGACTTCCTGCAGCACGTAATGCATCTAGCAAGGTGAAGTGAAAGACATGCCATCATTTTTTATGCCTTGAGATATGACATGCAGGTCAACACTGCGTATTTTCCTTGGAAGGTTATCCCAAGACGGACACCAACGATTCCCATTGCTGAATTCACTACCCTGAATGATTCGGCAAAATCACTAATTAACTTCCCGCTTAAAGGGAGATATATGCGAATGAAACATATAATGAGCAATGTTTTGGAATTAGAAAGTGAAGATTCACAGTTCCAATCCTTTCATCAATTACTTGCCAAGTAACACATTCCCCAAACGCTGGGGACAACTGGAGATTTGAGCATGAATTGCTCGAGATTACATCATCTAATTCAAAGCTGATATGTCAGGAGTTTGCATGGTTGATTGCCTTAGTCTTGCCTGAAGGTTAGCAAGTTGAAGGTTTAGGATGCTTACGCCTCAATGTTGATTGATTGTATGTGCACCAACCCTTGTCCCTGATATGGGATCGAAGGCATATCAGCAAATTAATGAGATATGACTATCTCACCAGCAACAATATCCTATTTCCTAGCATGGAAAGTACAAATGTTTCTATAAGCATGGGTCCTTTGTTCTCCTGCCAATTACCATCCTAGCAGCAATGTGATGATGTGTTATCATTAAGGGTATAGACGTGAATCCTTGACACTCAATCCTTGCCCTTGGCATGGGGGCAAGGAGGCGATTCAGAGGAGATGTGACCCCATCATTCGCTTACAGTGTCTGCTCAAATGTTCTTGTCACTCCAAGACCCCGATCAAGGTCTATTTATTCTTGGGATCGCCGTCCCATGACGGTTTGAAAAGAAATTCGTCATCAGCTAAAGATTTTGGCAGCCATCCCTTGGCAGTGATAGGATAAGGCAGAATGAACCGGCAAAGAGCATGCAATACCATTTCTGCTCATAATGATATTCATTCCTTTAACAGGACTATTCTTTAACCATGACTCTTATATTTGCACGCTTTGTGAGTTATTGATATAATTAACTCAGATGAATTAATATGTGGATGGTGTAGGTACCACGAAGTTGATACCGATCAGACTTCTAACACCTGCATATGTAGTTATGGAACAAAACCATAATGAGCTCGATTAAACTACTCGTCTACAAAGCCACGACCTCCGTCTAAAGAAATTTGTATAGCTCAAGGTGGATCCAAGATGACCACCCAATCCTTGACTCACATGTGGCAGACCACACGATAGTTGCACATAAATCTTTTCATTGCAAAGTCAGAGTCCAACTCTAGATGGACGCGGTGTGACCGTCTATATGGCTCGATCCTATTCTCGATGCCACCAGATTACATGAATCTTGATAGAGGGGGGTAGCAGCGCCCATTGATATCCTTATTTTTCAATCATGCAATTTACTTTCATATGCTTCCTAAATTATTGACCTGACTAACTCATGTGATATGATTGATGCAGGTACCCGAAGTTCGGTGCCAATCACTCCTCCCATAGATTGATCGGAGGAACGCAAATCTTTAGCTAACGTCTTTTGACTGTTTGCCCGATTAACTCTAATCCTCAGAGCTTGGATAGAAGTATAAACCTAGGACGAATGTGATGGGCGCGCCATGATTAAAGACCACTCGATTCGTGACTCTAACTCTCATGACTCGAGAGAAAGTACAAAGGATGATATCACGACGCCCGACCAAACTCCATCCCACGAGTCGGCGAGATGAGATAGACTTGATTATTGCAAACGGCCACCTCTACCCGTGAATCAGAGATTATGAGGTAGCATCTCGGTGAGTGTGATCTTGCCGCTTTCCCGAAAAGCTCCATCCGTCAGAGTGAAGTGCATAGTATGGACTAGAACCGAGTTCGAGAATGACATTCGAAACGGCGGAATCCCGCTCTTTGAACTAGAGTGTAGAAGGAATGCCGTGGTGAATGATACAACCGTTTGCCTGAATCACACTAACTCTCATGATCCGACAGAGAGTATAAAGGACGAGAAGATAATGTCCACAAGGCGTGAAGGTGCAACTTAATTAAAAGACCGCCTTGATTCCCCTCCACCCTTGGTATTCGACAGGAGAGTATAAAGGCACTGGGGACTGTGAGCTACGAATGAACTCCTGCCTTACTGATGGATTGGGGGATAGATCGAAAGCCGAGTTCGAGCTATATCCTGGGCATACGATAGGAGAGTATAAAGGCATTATGATTAAATGCCACGAAAGGGCTCCTACCCCGCTGTAGGATCGGGGGCAAGAATGAAAGCTGAGCCCGAACCCCTCATTTCCGGATATGGGGGGAAATGCACTGTCGATCCTAATCAATCCCAAACAAGCCCTGGCCAGGCACTTTTTTCACTACTGATTGGAGGGATACACACACATCACACCCCTACGATGGTTGCAATATGATATGCTACTTATTTGCAGGGATATCGAATTAAAACCCTTATTTGATTTGTGATGTGATTTAGTGCTTACTACCCAGTGTATTTATGCTCTGACTACAAATATATTCGATTGAAATATATAAGAAACTTGCAAATGTATGATATTGCATGAATACCACTTTGTTTGCTAATTGCAGATTTACAAAGAATAACTGATCAAGAACGCTAGGCCCACACTCGCAACAAAAGCAGACCAGTAGAAAACAAGTAAAGGGTCATGTCTAGAAGACTGACATTGATGCCCAATGATAAGCATCCTACGTAACTCAAGGCGATGACCCAAAAGAGGCCTTGAGAGTGAATTATTCAATGATATGTCATGCGACTTAATACTCGCAGCTAGGAAGGACCCGGCGAAGCCCTGGATTTCTATGGATTGAAGATTTCCCTGACTATCCAGAATATGTCTCCCTTTGTCTAAATTCGGAAAGGACGTGATCCGACCACCACTTGTCTTATGTCGTTACCCCGAACTGGGGACATAGCTATTAAAAATATTCACAAATGGCATAGTTTATTTTCTTGTACTTAACTTATTTTGTGATCTTGATAGACCATTTGAGGAGCATAATACGGATGCTAAGAGAACATCCATTTACCAGTCCCAATTGACTTCCCGATTGGAAGGCTCACATATGACCAGAGGTGGATGAACAACCCTATCTAGCATGCTAATTGGATGCATCATAACTGCTTTGTCTATGACTTTTCCCTTGATGCAAAGAGAAAACGGGAGCACTCGAGGCGACTATGATCTGACACTTCACCGCTTGATTTCAATCCTCGGAGCTTGGAAGGGAGACTAGGGCATAACATGGGCTGAGTACCAACAATTCATTTTTGCATCCAACTTTAACTCATGAGTTGATGAGGGTCTATGAACTTAGAGAAGAGGTGGATTTGATGCTCACCACTCAGCAAAACCCCCGTGGATGAGGGGGTACATGATACAAGCTTCGAACAACATAATTCGATTACCGGATGACTCCATGCACATCTATTATCCTCAGAGCCCCGCAAGATCCCAGACTACAACCAAAAAAAATGACTCCCCAAGATTGGCCCACATACGTTTGAATAGAGGGTAATCATTTAGGATCAAATAAAAGAAGACTGATTGACGGCTATTGCATGTGCGGAACAAAGAAGCCTGAATCCAGCTTCCACCCATTTCAAGACTTCACTTCGGGGGAACCAGTGCTGAATTGGAAGACCGGGCAACAATCATCAGCACACTGGAAATGACAGAATAGAAGTTCAAGCAATGACGAACTTAGCTCGGTCAGATTGCAACTGCCAGCTCAGGTTGATCATGAACCGATCAGCAGACATGCAGCATGCGTCTTCGATTCAGGACATTGTGGATGGAAACGCGGGCAATGGAACAACTACTTGCAACATCCTAGATGAGGTTGCAAGAATCACAACAGACTCAGGTCATGCATGACCAACCTCAACTCCAAGCTGGAACGGAACAATTCGAAGAATAGGGTTCCTGTTGGATCAAATGATTCGAATCGCGACTCGGGGGTAATTTCGACCCGGTAGCGAGAAATTAGCAAAGACCCCCTCATAACCTTGAATTTGATGCTGGAGGCACCACCCCTGATCTTGGCAATATGCAGCAGCTTCTTGATGGAAGTTTACTCGCTAACTTACTTCGGTGCCCCTCACGAGGCGGCGCTTCTCAAGACGATGTGGATAATGACAATCACAACCCCTTTCTACACGGGACATCAGGATCTCTTGTTATTCCCGCAAACTTCAAAATTTCTCTGCAATGAGATTTGGTTAGATACTTTGATGAATTCCACCCCGAGACAGACAAATTCCCACGATAAGAAGGTACTTACGTCGAGATGAATGATCTTGATGCTTTAATGACAAAGAAGGGAGCACCTTCCAACTCCAGAAATGATAAGAACAAAGGAAAAGCCATGGAAAAGAATGATAAGTGTATGCGGTTCTGGAGAGAATCTATTTCACTGATCGAGCCCGCGGTCTTGTTTGTAAAGCTTAATGGAACCGAGCATGAGTAAGAGACTCAACAATAATATGATGACCATTTTGGATTGCGCTGAAGCATGAACGGAGGGACTCGAATAACTTCATAGCGACATTCATTTGCTTGCACTTTGACGAACCTACTTGACTCCATGACTGATCATGCTAAGAGTAATCAAGCCCGCTGATGCCCAATAAGGCAATCCTCACTATCTGACTAAAGAGAAGGAATGACATTAAAGAGAATGTGACTCGACAACTCGCGTACACAACTCAAACTCTTGCTGATTTGAGAAAAAGTATAAAATGACTTGAGCCGACTGAAATTGTTGAACCTGCAACTTTAATCGGTGCAACGACGGGAAGTATAAAAGCTTGAAGACTGGATGTCCCATTGACTTAGCTCAATCCCCACTGACACTGGGGGCATAAGCACTGACTATGTTTGTCCTCCAATGGTACTGAGAGAATGAGCATCAATTCATAGACTGACTTTGAAGGTGACCTTAGCTTAGAGCAAGATTTAAAGCAAACGTTCAATATCTCCAGAACATGACATGATTCGTTCTGCCCATCCAAACGAGCTAGCTTATGAATCTAATACGACTTCGAAGACTTAAATCTCTGCTACAGCGGATAGAAGGTGTGAAAAACTTTTATTGGACTATGAAACGATCTAAAGCGATTGTGGATTCCTTTAAATATGGTCCAATAAAACCATGAATTTTTGATTTTTCGTTGACACGACCTAGACTGATCGTGACTTTTGAATTCCTTGTTGTTACAGTTCGATGTGATCATGGCATCCTAGATTAATATCATAATATCCTGACATCAGGATAGCCCAAACAGAATGATGATTCTAATGTGCTCTATCCCAACGGTCCAGATGCCATCTCAGAGCCCAAAGATCCTTCAAATACCTAATAATTTGGATGGCTACTTCATAAATTGACTCGTATGTAAAAGAAAGTCTAACTCGACAGTACGCTTGACCTACGTAGAATGACGACGGTGTTCGGCAATGACCTGTTCGTGTAGAATCACGCTCGGGAGCCAACGATTTAACATGACTTTTGATGAGTGAATTAGACCTCTTGATTCGACGAGGTTTAAACGATTACTTGATCATCTTGACTACTCCTTCCATAGAGTTTGGCCTGACTAGAACCCATGAAAGCAGTGCAACAATTTGATGATGCCTCTCCAGAAAGATTTAGCTTGACATGTTCAAAGCACATCTCATCTACGATAAAATGTACTTTGGGGGGCAAAATGTTAGCCTGTTTTGTGACCAGGCTACCCAAAGCTTAAATATTCACGAGTAGATGGAAAAAGGGTTCGAACGCTCACAATACACGACTCAAGACATGCGGCTCATGGTTCCTGTTTGCGATAGCCTGCTCGTGGTCCTCGGCTCGTGATAGCCAGCTCACACCCACTCGTGGTCAACGGTTCATGATAGCCTTAGTTCATGGATAGGAGCTCGCGGTGACCAACTTGAGGAATCCCGTTCGTGACCAATCCCACGACCCGGCTCGGGTCTCAGAAGCACGACCCGAACCCCTGGAGCTGCAACTACTCTTCAACGAGATCCTACTTTATAGGCATGAACCGCTCCTACTTTCATGGGACGAACTACACGTGTCAACCCACTATTAAGAGACCATCTGCACTTCTCCCACTACTCAACCAAAGCTCGTCGGATGCATGCCACGTGGAACCCAATCCATGGCTCTCCAACGCCTATAAATATAGGAAGACATGGTCATTTTAAGAGGACTTTTTGGGCATCTCAAGATCCATGGCTGCCATGGCTAACACTTCCCCATAGATAATCACCAACTTATTCAATAAAATTCAATGGATTCAGAGAGAATTATTCACTGAATTCGAGTGACTGAGAGACAACATTCCTTGTAATTGTAATCTATGAATGAAATGAGAAAATATGAAGTGGACGTAGGCTCTTTAATGCCGAACCACTATAAAAAATATGTTGTGTTCCTTTTTCTCGTATTTTTCAGTTATTTCTTTATATTCTATGCTCGAAATACATGATTTGGGTGTTAGAACCATTTTTTGGTCTAACAATTATAAAATATAATTTTTTCTTAATTAGTGGTTGTTTATTAATTATTATTTTTGTAGTCATTATTAATTATTATTATTTTAATCTAATTATCAAATACTAAATATCACTTCATAAGTATTAAATTATATTAATAATTCTTAGTTGTCACATACTATACTTAATTGTTAATAGTTAATTGTTTAATAATATACTAAATATTAGATCTTAATTATTAAATAATACTTAAATATTAAAATTAATTAGAAAATATTGATTACTAATTGTTAATTGTTAATTACTAGTTATTTACTATTAATTATTAATTAACTTATTAATTATTAAATGTAACAAATAAGTATTAATTATTATTTATTAACTATTAGTAATTAATTAATAAATTATTAAATATAAATAATAATTATAGATTATAATACTTAGGAATTATAGAATATTCATCAATAATCATTAATCATACTTAATTATGAATGATGACATTTATAAGCTATGGTTTATAATTATTAATACGTGCATTTTTTTAGAGTAATATAAATTGTTATTGCTTCGGTGCATTTGCTTCAGTTCTAAAAGAACCGATGCAAATAACATTTTTTTTTTTTGCTTCGCTTCCTACAAAACTGATGCAAATAATATTCTTTGCTCTAATCGTAGTACAACATAAGCAAATAACACTATTTAATTCAGTGCATGTGCTTCGGTTGTTAACAAAAGTAAAGCAAATGATACTTTTTGCCTCGGTTGTAAGCACAAACCGAAGCAAATGAGACAATGCAACAGGCATGGTATCATCAGCTTCAACTTTTAATACTACCGATGCAAACGATACCATTTGCTTCGGTTGGAAGAAAAACCGAAGCAAATGAGACGAAGCAACAAACATGTTTTGTACTAGTGTAAATATTTTGAAAATCATTTTGTGAAATGTCTATTTTCAGCACTTGTATTTTAATTCCTTTACTGTAAGATATGAAATTATAAATAATATTATAATTTATCATTATAATTATACTTTGTAAGTTTTAAAAACCCAACAGCTTGTATTTCTCAGCATGACGCAAGTTAGAAACTCATCTTATGCTCTGAATCAATGTGTCGGGAGTGTGGATTTGTACATTTGGTATTAGAATAGGTTTAAGATCCCCTAAACTTAGGCACATAATAAGCGAAATACTTGAAATTTCTCCAAAAATTTTCCCAATAAATTTTTAGAGTTTTTTCAAAGGGTATAAATATACATACATACACAATCTATATATATATATATATATATATATATTTGGTTTTTCAAATATTTGTTACAAGCGCAATCAATTATCCTTGTTAATACTATCAAGAAAAAAATTGAAAATTATTCCCAATCACAAAAAGCAATACGGAGCAATTTTTAGGTGAATGGCTCTACTAAGGCAGCTAAAATCTGGGCTACCTATATGGTTTTGCCGATACCTATAAGTGTGAAACAAGATGAGCCTAACTTGACTGAAAATGCAAAATTATAATGTTCTAATATGTATATTAATATCCAATACCTTATGAATTTTAATCATAAGGTGGTTGTTGGAATATCTCTTATATAAGCAAACAAGGGATAGTTAAAATAAATGTTAAGGTTATAACAGTTAAGATGAAAAATAAACCTTTCATGCTTATTATAGTTTGTCCCATTATGAAATAATTATAGAGTTTTCTTATACCAGCTAGAAGCTGCAGTGAGTAAAGAAGACTAACTTCAAGATACCTATATATTAAGAATATATGATGTCAGCGAAGTGCTAGTGAACATAAAAAAGAATTTTTCATACCTGAGGAAAATTCTCCCAATTAAAGCAAAATCCCTTTTCTCATGTTGGTAGTAGTTACAATGATTTTTATTTACTTAAAGGTGCGGTTAGTGTATTTCCATGTTTAAATCGGACATTGTACTAGAAAATAAACTTAAATAAACCATCTTTGAAAAAGTAGATGGAAATCTTATGCACTTAAAGTGATTGGTACATATAAGTGGGCGGGTGTAATTAGATTTTTATTATCTACTTTAATTTAAGTGATAAATCTATGAAAAAGTTTTCTAAAAGTTATAAATAGTAGTTGTATGATATTTTAAATAAAAAAGTTAGTTTATAATTTAATATAAAATAATCGGACAAATATTATGATATTTGTTTGAAAATTAAATTTAGATAATTTTATAATGTTACTTTTCAATGATTATTTCGAACCTTTTTCGTTTTTAGGCATACTGTTACACTTGCCCTTGATATGCACCTTGCTTTTGATTATAGAGCTTGTGAAAAAAATAAAATTTGAGAAATATGTAAGACTCATTTATTGTATTACCGTTACAAATAAGAAATGGTTAGTACTCAAGAATATTTTGTCATGCATTCTAAACATATTAATAAGTAAAAACATCACATAAAATATAATATAGTGGGAATTTCTTATTTTAGAACAATATATTGGAATGCGTGTTTGTACAGGTTAACGAAATTGAAGGTCTTGGAGGTTGAATCATCTCTATACACTCTCTCGCTACACCTACATAGCTACGTCAAGAAGTGCAATATCAAAGCCATAAATTCTATGGAAGGAATACAAAATGTTTACAAGATGATATCCATATTTTGAGCTAAAGCTTGATTAGTTTGTTGTTTCTCTTATTATCAGGATCGTCTTAATTAAAAATAGATGATTTTTTTTTCACTTTCAAACAATTGTTTTTTGCTTAACTTTGATGTGTTTAACATTACTTTGTTTCAAGCAAATTTATTCAATCTACATCACATATTTCAACATATCAAAATTATATACTATGCAATACACTCAATATTTATAAAAAATACATAACAAGTGCTTGGTAGAAAAGTTTATTTTGAATGTGTACCTATTTTAAATTACTATCAAGTGAAACTACAAATATTTTAATGAACAGATCATTAAATGCATGTTATTTTACTTAATTATTTGCTAAGTTATCTAAAAAAATTCAACATATCATAAAATGAAAGTACTATATTATATGGCTGTTATAAAAATCTACAACATATTATCAAAAAAAAATAACATATGAAATAATTATTTATGAAGTTATATGAAAAACTACTTACACAAGATATAAATTACTATATATGCATGCTCATACATGCGTATACAAATTAAGAAGTTATACTCTACATTTGTATTATTGATAATTCTAGTGTCACAAAATAAAAATGCATTCAGTAACATATCTTAATTATTTATGAAGTTATCTAAAAACTACAACATATCATTAAATGAACATACTATATTATTTGGCTACTATAAAAAATTGCAACATATTATCAAATAAACTTATGAAACAATTATTTATGAAGTTATCTAGAAGATTACTTACACAAGGCATAAACTACTACGTATGCAGGTTAATACATGCATATAAAAACTACGAAATGATATTGTATATGTGTATTATTTATAATTTTAGTCTGACAAAATAACAATGCATTGAAATGCAGATTCATTCAGCCAGTTACATAAACTATAAATTAATATACTTAGTCATATATCTTAAAATTTCAATTAACAAAACAAAATTTCAATTAACAAAATACTAAAAATACAACTGAGGATGATAGAGAAAGCAACTATAAGAATACAAATAACAATAATTGCCCAATAAAGCATGCTTATATTCATGTCAGGGCTAGACGAGAGGGGATAGCTAATGTATGTGATTGTGCATAAGGAAAAAATTACATATACATATATACATACATACATATATAGGAAAAAGAGATAGACAGGTAGAAGGAGAAAAATGAATAGACAAACTTGAAGCTGACATTTTGCGTTCACAAACGATGTTCTATTGAAATTATAGCATATTCACGATGATGTTACACTTACTTTTTTAACTTTATCTTCATTGTGTTTGCCATTATTTTATTATGTTTGCCATTATTTTGTATCAAACAATCCTAAAAAATTATGCAAACGTCATCTTTATGAATATAAATTTGCATATATCTCAAAGTATAAGAATTATATATTGCACAACTCATCCTTAAAGAATTAGAAAAAAAACATTATGTGCTTGGTGGGAAAGTTTATTTTGAATGCATAATCAATTGAAACCATTTATACTGATTACTTTTTTTAGTTATTGTTTGTTGTCTCTTACCCGCCATGGAGCATCAAAATTTTTAACATATGCATTTTTTATTCATGAAGTCATTATTTAAAAGAGAAAATATACTAAACACAATTAACTAGGTGTGAACTTTCATACATGTATATGAAAACTAATGAAAGATTATATATGCATATATACTTGAAAATTTCAGTCCAAAAAAATAACTTACCAAAGCAAAGGTGAACTAGATATAGGAACCTTCGAGATTATCCTTTGAGTGTACCTTTGCAACTTATTTAAGGATACACTTAGAAATATTTTTAGATGTACCTAAGTTTAAAAAAATTGAAAACAGTTAGTAGTTACCAGCGGTAAATCTTGTTCACCAAAGTCTAATACAAAGTACAATATTTACCTGATTTGTAATTCTGGTCGTTTACTAAAATGCCTGGATCATTTATCAGATCCTATTTAAATGCAGTAGACCTAGAAATTTGAATAAGATCATTCAATTAACTAACTAAGAAAGAATACATAAAGGCATAAATGAAATCTGTTAAAATAAACTTTTGGCATATAGCTTTGGCTATGCCTTCTTACACTGCAATCTAAAACACGAGGAATATGCTAGTAATTGTTGAATTCGTGTCCTTTAAATGATTTCACTAACTATGAAAGAATAAGTTTGTTTATATTTTATTTTGGAAAGGGTTAATGACCAAAAAAGTTTGATTTATTTAAAAGTAGGAAGGGAAAAAAATAAGAAGAAGATGTATTGTACTATCGTTTGAAAAGCTAGAGAATCATCAAACTGTTATTTTCAACTTTTAGCAACCATGAAAACCTAGTCTATAATGAAATGACATGCAATAATATGCTTTTATAATTATCCTTGCATGTTTATATTTCTTAACCAATTTAATATGCTAAACTAAATAATAAGAAAAAAATGAATATGCTAACCTGAATAATAAGAGAAAATGAATGATTATAGAAAACGCTGACATTAGATAACATAAATTAAACATAGTGACTGTAGATGGAATCTCACATCAATGTAAAAGGAATTATTTTGTGCATCCAAGCCTATGTATCTGGTTTAACCTCTTCATGTAGCGTTTTAACGATTGCTTAAAATACTGCAGTGGTAACCTTCTTCGTTTGATTAGGACTTTTCTTCTAAATATTCTTGGAAATGGTAGGATTTAAGCCATGGACGATAGAATATGGTTGAAAAATGTCATTGAAATATGTTATGTTTGATGGTTGCAATTCGATGTGAGCGTTTGCAAATAAATGGAGCTGATGCATATACATACACTAGGCACTATGATCGACTGAATATGACACTTGCATATGCATATGGATGTGTGCACGTTCTGTTTATTTATTTCTATGAGTGAAATATATGGATGTTATCGCATGATTGTTGCATATGGATGGTGTTTGATGCACACATACAAAATTATCAATATCATTAGGATTGTTGCATGCATTTAAATGCATGGCACAAACATAATTGCATAAAAAGGAGGTCGACTGAATCAGTAGACTTCCAAATCTTTCGCATTAGTTAGGGTCATGTACACTACACTACTGCATAAGTACATGAATTGCATTAGATAAACTAGGGACAACGGTTTCCAATGGATGATGGACGAGTAGATGGTTGTACATATTATGGTGAAAACAATTATCTTGTTCTTCTACCTTAAATATTTTGAGGACAAAACCTTTTCAGGAGAGGAGAATGTAACAACCCGAATTTTTAAACAAACATTTGTTAATTAACGAATTAATTAATTAAAGAATAAGCTATAAAACAATGGGAATTGAGCAATAGGGGTTGCGCCACTGGGTCCGTTACGATTTTTTGGTTTAGATAGACATTTGGTTCATGTAAAATAGATTTAAAACGAAGAAGTTATTGCAATTTGAAGTTTGAACTAAAAATTAGAAACCAAATGAAAAATGTATACGTTGGAACTGGGATGACCCAGTCCCAGGCTGGGTCGACCTGGGCCATATGTGGGTCAACCCCTCTGTCGACCCACCTGGTAGATGGGTCGACCTACTTTCTTAACAGACACGTTTTTGTGCTTGGCACGAAATCGTGAATTGTGTGGAACCTTCGGGACTTTCTTTGATCAAATGGTTGATAATAATAATCTAAAACATAGGGGTTCTGGGCTTCCTACTTCTATTACAAAATATATCTCCAATCTAACCCTAATTATCCCAACTCCATTAACTCTACACAAATTTCTTCCTCTAAAATAAAAGAGTTACGAGATAAGGTTTTATATACAAGTTGGATGATTATTTATAAATAGATTTAGATTTCTCTACTAGGACCAATTGGATAAGCAAAATGAGGTGAGATTTCATGATGTCGGATTTTTGAATAGGTTTGGGTAGATTAGGAGTAATAGTAGTTGTTTGAAAAATATTATTTGCATATCTATTATTCTACAGTTTGTTCCTACTTTCTTTAGGTCTTTTTCTATGAGTTTCTACTGTGATTACTATATTAGTATGATTTTTGAGAAATTCAGAAAAGTAAAATTGTACCAACCCACATTTTTGGTCAATTTAAAATTTGAATTTTAATCTATTTTAATGGTATTTAATATTTAAAATGATTTATTTTGGGAATTAACGACTTAAAATTTAGTTAAAATAAAGTTCGAATATATAAAATTAAAATTTAATTAAAACGAACTTATAACATCGCGGTAGTTCGAAATATTTGGCTTTGAACTTTAAAATGGATAAACAGAATTCGATATAAGTCAGATTTCGGTAAAACAAGAAATGTCAGGATCTATTTAATTACAATTTTCTAATGAAAGTGAAAAATTGAGATTTCAAGTTATAAATTGTAAATTATGTCCAAATTAAAATTTCAAAAAGTCTCTATGAAATTGTTTATAAATTATAACAATTTCTTTAAATTAAATAAAAGGGTTTTATTACAAAAATGAATACCGATTTAACCTGAATTTTCAAAACATCGAGTTATAAACCCTAGTATGTTTGTTTTGAAGTTATATGATATTCTATTTGGTTATACACGATAATATTAGTTTATTATATTTAATTTAAATTGTTTTTGAATTTATTTATATTTTAATTGGTTTTATTCAAGCCTTAAAAATAGCCATTTTACAGACGACCTCTATTTTCGACGAAACCAATTTTATCGGATCTGGAACATCAAATTGTAGTTAAGTTTAAATTTCAAGTCAATTGGAATTCGTATGTAAGCGTGGTAAATTAAAACGCACGTTAAAATTCAATATTGAACGTTAAATCAACTTATATTTTGATTTTGAGAAAAACTGATAGTGCTTTCGAATTAGCTTCTGAAACTTATTCCATTGAGTCCGAAATAGAGGTATTTGGCTAGGGACGTTAGTCGTTGGGGTTCGTTTCGAGTTCGGGCGCGTTACTTCACATCAAAGTTTCATTTAATATTTTTATATTCAAACCCTCACTATATAAACAAGGGTCAAACCCTAATTTCCATTCACCAATGGTCAACTTTTCCCATGTGCCTCTCTTTTTGAAATGAACAACTTAAAACGTCCGACCTTCCTCTCCATAAACTCTTGATCCATTCATCTTTTGGCAAAACATCTAACTGCAATAAATAGAGGGTAACGAGATCTTCCAGATGTTCGGTGATGATCTGATTTCTCACGTTGTAATGGCCGCAATTCAATTGGGATGCTCCGGCGGTTGTGAAGCCTTAACTAGAAAATGACATGGCGTGGAGGAACAATACTCATGGCGAAGGAGGAGTAGGGCCTGGCGCATCCTTTGGTAAAGGGTGACCAATTCTGACCAACTAGGTGGTGGTGGAGGCGATCAAATACGGTTGAGCAAGGGTTTGTTTCGGTCCTGGAACGAAGAATGCGATGGTAAAGGTTGTCTGGGTTAAAATTTTAAACGTGTAATTAAATTATTAATATAAGTGATTAGGGATTAATTAATCTTATTTAAATCGTGGACTTAAAATATTAAAAACTCTTCCGTATGTTAACAGAATCGGAAAAACCAGGTGGCATTGGAATCATCCTAACAAACACTATGCCATGGAATAGACCTGGATAGATACGGAAGCCGCCAGAATTTTTGGTTAAATTAAACGCACAGTTTAATTTAATTAAAACAATCGTTTTATAACGATTTCGAACCGATCAATGTGAGAACTCCCACTCAACTGTTGTGTTATTATATTCATATTTGAATATGTACTAATTGCCTGTGTTTGCAATGTATGCTTTGAGGTTGGTGGATGATTTATTTTACAGTTTTGTTATTAATATTATTAAACTGTGATTATAAGCTTTATCGATAAAAGCGCTTATATTATAATTATTGGGTGATGGATGGTAGTTGATATGAATGTGTTTGTATTGTTGAAACATGAATTACACCACTAACATGAGATTTGGAAATCGATTGAATTTCATTTTATTAGAATTTTAAATGAATTTTATATTCATTTAAATGAGATTTGTCAAGATGATAAAATTTGGATTTTTAAATCCAAACCGATTTGAAAATGGAATGGATATGATTTCAAACAAACTTTTGAAATGATTAAAATGGAATTAACAGAAATTTGGATTAAAAATAACTTGTTTTGAATCAAATTGAATTTTGAATAGTAAACTCAAAATGTGAATTCAAGTCAGGTTTAGAAATGACATTTTTAACTCGAACGAATTCTTCCATTAATCTTATTTATTTTTATAATGGACGTCAGAAAAGTTGGGATTTCAAAATATTACATTTTCATAAATATTATTATTTTAATATTATAATAATATGGAATATTCAATTTTAGTTTAAAATTGAATTAAAGATTGAAACCATTTTTGAACGAGATTATAAACGTTTTATAAATTATGTTTAAACGGAATCGACGAATTTTATTATAAATAATAAAATGGTTTGAATAGGATGTGTCGCGCAGCGACCATTTGCGAATTTTGTTTATTAACTTCAAATTAACGTACCGTAAGATCCGACCGTCGGATTTTCCCGAAACGAAAACGTTGGGTCTGAAATCAAAAGAGCTTTCAAATGAACCTAAGAGATTTGAAATCCAACGGTTAGATTTTGAGATATATCCAATTTGAAATTGAAGAAAAACAGTGCCAGTGTAGTTAAATGACCTGAAACATCATTGACTGAAACGACCTACTTTTAAATGATTAAAAATGGGAAGTTTTTGTGATAAATCATAATAAATGATTTAAAAGTTATTTGAATTTTAACATATCCAGTTTTAAATGATATAAGGCTATTTTGTGAAAAAATAGCTGCTTCGATAAAGTGATGGAAATAGTTTGAAGTTAATGAATACTTAACCAAGTTAAGTTTTTCCAATATATGAAAATTGGATTTGAATGGAAATAATCTTCGGATATTGGGTTTTGAAATTATACATATACTATTTTGAGGAATTTGGAAGATATAGATATCGTTATTCCCTATACGGTATTTGTTGATTGCAGAATTTGGTATTGAATATAAGTCAATACAGTTTCTATTCAAAGCCTTGTATTTCATATCGAATTGGATTTTGGGTTTGTCGTGAATGGTGTCTTCAATAACACTGTTCTTAAACCCAGCTGAAAATGAAGTTTATGGAATAAATATTTTAATTAAGATTAATGAAGTCTTCCAAAGTGAAATTTTCCAATTTGACAAATTTAATCAAAATTGAATGGAATTTTCTTTTGGGTTCATTGTGAACGATGTTTTAAACAACATTGGTTCTTAAACCCAGTTAAGAGTAAAGATATGATTTGGAATTTATAAATATTTTGATTAAGATTTAATGAAATTTTCCAAAGTGAAATTTTCCAGTCTAATAAATTAAATTGGAAATGAATGGAAATCGATTAGGGATAATCAAGATGAACCTCCTTGGAGGAAGACCTTTACTATTTAAGGAATTTAAAAAGGCTTAGTCTTTATTCCGCTTATAGTATTAATCTGATACGAAAATTTATATCGATCATAAACTGATATGATTCCATTGAAAGTTCCGTTTTGAATGGAAGTTGATTTTGGGTTTATCGTGAATGGTGTTTTAAATAACAATTGTTCTTTAACTCAGTTAAGGACACGATTAATTTCCTAAAGTTGAATAATCGTTAAATAATGATTTTTAGAGATTAAAACTAAGTGGAGTTTTAATGAATCTTTAATTAGGTTTGAAATGTACGAGGTAATTAAATTTATCAAAATGCGATGAGTATTAGATATGGAGTATCACCAGTTTTACTCCATGAGATAATTGAATCTTTAATTAGATTTGAAATGTAAAGAGGTAATTAAATTGACTGAAAACAGATAGGTGTTAGATATGGAGTACTTCCAGTTTTGCTCCATGGAATGAATAGGTTGGATTGGGAAAATGATATGAGTGATTATTTTTGTAAGGCTCGATAATCAAGTGAGGCTTATAAACCTTAATTTGGTTTAAGTTTGTGAAAAGATATTATATAATATTTTTGAAATGATTTCCAAGGGAAGATTTAAACAAGAATTTTAAATAAAGTAAATCTTTGATAAGATTTAGGGAAGTAATTCTGAATGCAAAGAATATTTGAATAAAAGAATATTCTAAATTGGAATGCAAAGAATATTTGAATAAAAGAATATTCTGGATTATAATGAGGCGTATGATATGTCTATATATCACTTGATTTTAAAGATGTGCATGAAAAATCGATGTGTACGACTTAAGCAGGATCTATATGGATATAACGGAAATGTAGATGATATACTAACTAGCTAATACAGGAACTGATATGATATAATATAAGTACATAAAAGCAATAAGTAAAGTAAAGTGACACCAGGAATTTCATATTGGTTCGGACTTCCCGCCCTACGTCCAGTCCTGAAGCTCCTCTTCGGAATTCACAATCACGCCCTCTCTTAACCCAGAGGTACACCCGAGCCCCAACAAGGATGGCTCTTGCCTGAACAACTACACAAGACTTCAACAAATACAAGTGTTTTGACTTGTGCTTTGTGTTCTTGAATCAACACGGATAGTCAAAGGTTTAAGTACAACCTTCCTATATTCTGATCCTCGAGTATATGATTTGAATGCGATGATTTTCAGGAAGAAAATTGCTTGTTGAATCAAGTGATATTAAATCAATTCAAGGATTCAACAAGTATTTGAATTAGGAGAGCTTTTGTTTTCAAAGAATATATAGAAGTTAATTTCAGAAAATAGAGAGAATATGTTTTGAAATTGGTGATTTGAAAAACATGTTTGGAGTGTTTATATAATAGTAGAAAAGTAGCAATTCTTCATGAATAGTTTATACGAAAAGTTGTATCCATTTCCATTCAGAATTGAAGAGAGATCTCTTCATGAAAGAAAGTGACTCTTCATGAAAAACCCTGTAATTTCTAATCAGTCGACTGGTCAAAAATCCACTAGTCGACTGGAAAAAATACTGAAGTATATATATATTTAAAATCTTTTAAAAGTAGCCGTTGCTGTACAAATTTTCTGCTACCAGTCGACTGGTAGAATATGTACCAGTCGACTAGTACAGATTTTTCTGTACAGTCCTGGTAATTTTGAAGCTTTATAATATATATATATATACAAAAGCTTTTTGTGCATTCGTGTTATACTTTGAGGATAGATTTTAACATAAATCTAACATGACTCAATACCTATATATATAATCTTAGCTCCATCTCATGATTTCCATTGTTCTTCATTTTGTTGTCATTGATCAAAATTCTTGTGATTTAACATTCTCCCCGTTTTTGATTGATGACAACACTTTGCATTCTTGTTAAGATATGATATTGCTCCCTCTGAATGTATGCTTGTATATTTTTCTAGCTCCCCCTGAATTTTGCAACATTTTGTTAGTACATAAGAATAGACTTACCGTTTGAATCCCTGTACCAAAATGTTAGTAACCATGTATATATTCATGCATAACATTCATAGATAAATTTTTAATACATACATGTGCAAAATTCATCATTACAAGAAATATATGCATATCATATAAGCATATTCTCATTATTCTCCCCCTTTGTCATCGATTAAAAACATTAAATAACATGATTGCATAGTAATCGATATATAAAGGGAATTATACAGGCTTATAAATCTTTATTTGAAACAATTCCTAGCTCTCTTCGAAGTTTAATAAATGTATTTTCAATAATGATTTAGGGAAGATATCAACAAAAAGTCTATTATTAGTAATAGCTAATAAAGATTTTTGTGCATAGTTCATGGATTAAATTATATGAAGAATTAAAGCATACATGAACTAATTTTATAAGCATGACTCGTGAAATCATGACTTATAGTAATAATTTTATTTCTATTTTTAATCAGTATTACCATATGATAGTATAGAAATGAATAAAGATTACCAGAGAGATCTAATTTTGAGCTCTCCAAAGATACTGAAATAACCTCTCTTTTTTGTGGAGTACCTGCAACAAATATCATATATATATACACACACACACACACACGCACCCACACTCTTTTGGTACCCACTTCCTTCGTTAGGGTCCAGGGGTTAGTTGAAAGGTAACCATACCAAAGATGGTTTAATGGTACCTTTGAAAATAAAATCTTTATTATTAACTACTAAATCAAAATAATCATCGATATATTTTTCTCTATTTTTCCAACTTATAGGAACCTAAATACTTAAATAATTTCAATTGGTATTTCTTTTCATACTTCTAGGTTTATTAGAAATATCTGTAGTCATAGAGGTATTCAAAAAATTGAGTCTTGGATTTACTCGTGCTTTAGTACTAACAGTGATATTTTTATTATACATAAAAGCATATCTAGTACTATTTCTATGATTAGTTTTATTAGATCCTAAACCACTTTGTCATGTAAAGGTTTATAACTAGATAAAATCATATTTAAGTTATTTTGACCATTATTAAATTTCGCAAACTTTCTTGTGCAATTTTCAAATTTGATTCCACAGTCGTGACTGATATTTTCAGAAGAAATTTTGTTATTATTATTTTTTAAATCATCAATTTCCTAATTTAATTCAGAATTCTTCCTTTTTAAAGTACCACTCTTAGTTTTGAGACCAAAAAATTGAGATTCTGAATTATCTAAAGAAGATTGTAATTTTTCAAAATTTTCTTTTGAATCAGACATTTGCAAAATTTTATTATTAACCTTTAAAAGCTCATATTCTTTAGATAATTCTAAATTCTTTTCAGTTAAAGCTCCATTCTCTTTTTCAAGAGACAAATTTAAAGAATTAGAATTATTTAAATAATCTTCTAATGAATTATTTCTAATTTGCAAAAGATCGATTTCTTTTAAAAGAACATTGTTTTTATCTTCTTGTCGCTCATTTTCCTTTTGAAAGAAATCTTTTTGAGAAACAAGCTCTTCCAAGGTATTTTCAAAGCATTTAGTTTGTTTTTTATAAAAATTCATTTTCCTCTTTTAATTTGGAACTTTCTTGCTCACAATTATTTAACTTAGCTAAAATAACTGTATTGAGTTTACCCAAAGTTCTAAAATCTTTCGATAATTTTTCATGTTCCAACAAAAGATCTTTATATAATGAATCTACACATACCGATTATGATCTGACTATAGCTATGAGACATTTGTTTCCTTGCTCTCTTGATTCTGCTTTGTTGTTGTAACACCCCACCTCCGCTAGGGTCACTCACAAGGGGAATGCACTAGCTTTGGTGGAGCATTATCTAGGTAAACATACACAGAAATATTACAAGACAGAACATATATAAAACAGCGGAAGAAAAACCAAATTTCATTTATTTAAAATCTAGAAAGGTCTAAAGGCTTTTACATCAAAATGCCATTAAATCCATTACATCGAAATCTGTCTTGCAATAGGTAAGAAGCATAAAACCATAGTCATAAATCATTCCCCAAGTAAAACAGTAAAGCAGCCATAGCCAAGAAAGGTCCGAGCCATATATGATGATCTTGAAGCAGAAAGAAGCCCAAACTAAATAGTAGTGCTTCCTCCCTGAGAACCTGGGGGGAAGAAACAGAAGAAAAAGAGGCGAAACAAAATGGGTCAGTCATACAGACTGGTAAGTCCTAGTGACTTTCAGCATAGAAACAAGTAAAGGTAACATGACATGTATAAACTGAAAGTAAACATAAGGATGATGACGAGATAGGCAAGTTAAACTAAGATAACAAGATAAACTATGGTAACAAGATAAACTACAGTAACAATATAAACTATGCAAACCAGGTAAACTACGTATAGCATTGCATGTTTAACATTCTCTGCACCAACTATACTAGTACCCCAACCCGTATCATCCTTTCCATGTATATGTACAGTCCCTTGCCGTATATCGTACGGGTTTCATCACGTATTTTTATACTACTTCAACGTAGTGCCACCATTCTTGAAATCGTTTGGACTACCACCCTTGTTCTGGCTAGGTTTCCTTATCATGAACTATTGCGTGTTCAACTAGGATTTATGCCACCTAGGACCACTAGGGATTATGCTACCTATTGAACGTTTTCTAGATTCGTTTTGGGTTTATGCCACCTAGGACCACTAGGGATTATGCTACCTAACGAATTTCATGTAACGATCTATTAATCGATCGTCTCCCTACAAGTCCTAGCTCGTTCATGTGTCTGTGTCATACGGCCCAATCACGAAATGTAGTCACCTGTGCTAGGTCCACCATAGGGTGTATCAAGCCCTATGGTGCAAACCATCGACGCGAATCAAGCACGCACAGATAAACCTACTGATGCCCAATGCCAGCTTTTTCTGCTCCGGAGTGTGTGCAGGCCCGCATTCAGTTAGAACCTACACTGGCGCACCCACATAGCTGCCGTTCTGGTCACTTACAATCAGCCCAGTAATCGTGCTCCACCCTACCTAGTTCCAGGGTACCATGATACATCTAGTGGGTTACTACTGAAACGGACCGCGTAACTGGGGTTTCCGTCTAGTAGGTTAAGTGTTGTCATTTAAATTCGAGACTTAACCCCATCAGTCTAGCATATCAAGTTGGTTAAGTGTGGTCATTCAAGTTCGTGACTTAACCCGTCTACGTGTCATGACAAATTAGCTAAGTGTTATCGTTTAAGTTCATGACTTAGCCCTACGAATCATGTGTCAAGTTGGTTAAGTATATTCAAGCGGTTCATGATTAACCCTATCAAATCATCGTGTCAAATTGGTTAAGTATATTCAAGCGGTTCATGACTTAACCCTATCAAATCATCGTGTAAAATTGGTTAAGTGTTGTCTTTCATGTTCATGACTTAACCCTATCATGTGGCATTAATTCATTAATGCACCTCAACCTCTCACATTAGACCTGTTGTTGTGGTCACTGGATATGTCGGGCAGTGCCAGACAGATTTACACCACAACTCAGTCTAACCTCGGGTTTCAAGCGTGATATGACCAACTTCTCACATTAGATCCTATTGTTTGCAGCCACTGGATTTGCAGGGTGGTTCCAGGAAGATTTACACCGCAAACTCAACCCAACCTCGAGTTGGCCATTTTCATGTTCATTCTAAGTGTCATGACCATGTTCAAGTTTCATGTCAAGTTCGTGTCAAGTTTCAAAGAGAAGTTTCATGTCAGGTCAATGTCAAGTTCGTGTCCATATCCAGGTTCAAGTTATAACAGCGTTCATGTTTCAAGTTTTGCCTTTTATCAGGTTCATATTTATGTTCATAACCAATTCATGTTTTGCCTATTCTACCCAAATCGTATTCCCATCGCACGTAAACGTGAATCGATCCATACTACAAATAAATCCAAACCTCATTATAAAGGGAATAACATCAAAACTATGATAGGCAAAGGGGACGAGCATAAAGCGATAAAAGACTAGCATTACATAACTTGAGATAATTGGTTACAACATCACTGGCATAAAGGATTTCAAATCTAGCAAGATAAGGCGATGGTCATGATAAACACTGGCATAAAAGAATAGGCATGCAAAAGCAAGCCAATTACAAGGATAATGGGTCCAATGGTTTTGGTGTACATAATAGCGAATAAACTAAGCAAGCCACACCCTAGGTATACGATCCAACAAAATGCCAATTCGGTGCACATCATGGGTTTCAACTATAGTGTTATGGGCATGAACAATCAACTATAATAGTCTTAAGCAATTAACCCCAATAGTCATAGGTAGAAATCTCATAGTTATGAATCATAAGTGACTCATCACAATGATCATGGACAATTATCAAAAATAGTTCTAGGCAAATAGTCATAGGCAATTAACAGTAATAGTTTCAAAGTTATGGTCATAGATAATGGCCTTATGTTCATAATCATAGGTAATATTAAGGTTATAGTCCTGAAAGAATTTGATTTACAACATGAATAGGCCCCAAATAGAAATATTCCACAAGTCAAGATCCAAGAATTTATGTTACAATCTAGCGTTTGAATAATAAACTAGGTCCAACAACATGAATGGGCATGATTCAGTCGATATGAAATAACCCCCAAAATCATAGATTCAAGAAGAGACAAGAACAGATCCAAATAGATAATCAAGCTTAGGTCCAATTTCATTTTATTCCATGTCCATATCAAATTTAACAAGTTTCAATCTCAAAGTAACTAGAACTTACAGAGCGCGGATCGAGAATTAGAGTGCAGAGATTTGATTCTAGAAACGGTTGTTGCAGTTGTTGAATCTCTATTTGTTTAGTCTTGTTCTAGTTGAAAACCCCCAAATTTGCAATTCCTAGATGTTGTCTTGACGAAAAAGAAGTAGCCATTCTCTCTTTAATTTAATTATTTTCAGAAGCAGCATAAGGACATAATGAAATGGTGTGGAGAGAATGAGGCTAGGGGTGAGTTTATATAGGATTGGGCAGACGAATCTGGACAGAAAACGAGGTCAAATGCATCAGAGTGCATCAGTTTCAGGAAGTGGGCTCGGGAGGCAGGTCGACCCCCAGGTCGACACTATGGTCGACCTGGTCCTTGGGAGGTCGACACTATGGTCGACCCCCAGGTCGACCTGGTCTATGGGCGGGAGTTTTCCCGCCCTGCCTGCTGCGGGGTTTGAATTCAAATTTTGAATTCAAAATTCGAGCTGTCTTTGATTCTGAAAATTTCTGAAACTTCTAGAGGTCATAACTTGGTCATACGAACTCCGATTTTCGAAAACTCGGACTCTATTTCATGTAGAATTTGGAGACGAACGCAATGGCGTAACTCGTTTCCCTTGATTCTGATTTTAAAATTTATTTCTGCCTTGATTTCTTGTTTTAACATGTTATAAAAACTCGGGTTGTTACATTCTCCCCTCCTTAAATGATTTCGTCCTCGAAATCTTCAAGTTAAGAAGAATGTGTCCTACCATCCAATCATCCATCTACTCAATCATCAATCATAGGCATCCATTGTCCTTAAGAGATTTCTAATGCTGTATGAACATATGCAGAAAGTGTGTGTATATGTTCCTTGCCTAATGCAAATGATCAGGCCTGATTGATCTTCCTAATGCAAAATATGTCTAGTGTTATGAATCCAACATGTATGCAAATAGTCCTAGTCACATAAACACTATATGTGTGCACAAATATCCGTCCATATGCAACATCCATATGATAACACATTCAATTTCATCCATAAACAAGTATAAACACTCATGCATATGCAATATGAAAATGTGTCTGAGCCGATCTAGTGCCTAATGTGTGTTATGCAACCACGAGAAACCACTAGCAGCCACTTGCAACCACTTGCAACCATCAATCATAACATGTCTCAAACACATGTTTACACCCAATTGTTCCTACCTAAAGGTATAGTCGAACGATAGAAGCAAGTAAAACTTTGTGCCCATTAGGCAATGTCAAAGCTGGAAATCTACGCCACATATATACTGAATAGGAGAAGAACCCCCTAAGCACTAGCTCCGAAGACCGAAATCAACATCAGGATGAAACCCAAAGAATTAACCAACTAATATATATGTTTCTAGGAAATTAAGCATGATGGACTCCTTTTTGGTCATAAGAAATCCCTTCCTAAGATCAATTCATATCCTATAAAACCCAAAAAGTTTAGTCAACCCAACAGACACCCTCAAGCCCCAACATGTATTAATAACAGATGAGTCATACTCCCTATGGGGTAAGCAACAGAAATAGGATTGAGAATAGGAACGAGAGGGTATACTTGAAAGATAGTATGCAAGTAAGCCCTACAGGAAAAGAGGGATCAAGGATATACTCTTAAAAAGAGATATGATGCGCGTATCTAGTCTTCTATCTTCTAAGTCGCATTTCCTTCAGCTTAACTCCCTTGTGCTTTCACTGTCTTTAACTTCACAATTTCGTAGCTTCTTAATTCTTGCTTCCAAAATATGAGTTGGAACTCATTCCACTGTTGCCTCTTATTTCACTTATTCTCCTTATTCTTTTTCTAGTATACTCGGCTTAAACATAACTGCGTACTCATGGTTTCATGCAAGCTCTCCAAAATTCACTAGTGAATCCTGGATCTCGTTCACTTACTAAAAGGTATTCCACACAGAAGGATTATCTCTTGCAAATAAACAGATGTCAACCATGTTGCCAAATGTACTTACTAAGGTGATTTCCTATAACTCATGCATAAGCGAGATGAACCATCCGCCTTAGTGGCGAACACTACTCGAGCGGATCGATAAATGTATCAAGAGTTTCTAGGTAACTAACCATGGCAGAACCCTAAGGGTTACACTAGACTTCGAGGGTATTACCACGGCAAGTCAAGAGTCTAACTACCCTCTTTTCATACTGAAGAATGGCACCATTACTGGATAACCATTCCATCCCTAGAATCGACCCATAGCCCAAAAAACATAAGCATTACTTCTAAACTCAACACTTAGCATAGACATTCCCAAATCCAAACAAGTCATGAATAAATGAGCCGATTCCCTAACAGGATTTGAGAATAAAATGGGATCCTCTACTACGCTAGTACTAAGGTGCAGAGACTTCAACTATCGAAGAAGAATTAAAAGGATGCGATGTACAAAAACAAAGTTCTAATGGGATGATAGAAAAGAAAAGCTAAACCTTTAACAGAAACGTTACCACCTCTCTTAGGTACGTTAGTAGTGAGAGCATACAATTGCCCTCTCGACGATCTTGTTCTTTGCCCTTGTCCTATAATACTTATTATATGTTCCTTTTTACCATACTAAAGATATTCTCTCTTGTCATGGGTTTTATTATTCTTTCATTTGGCCCCTTTCCTTTCACCTTTTTCCTCTTCGTGGATTAAGCCATATCAACAAGTTTCTCATCCTTAGACTTGTGTTCTTTATCCTCGTTCTTACTATCCTTGTATAGCTTTTTGACAGGTTTTCTCGAAAGTTACTTCCATCACACGGAAACCCTACAAAGCTTGCAAGTAGAACTACTGCGGCTACAGATGGAAGTTGGACACTACTTTGCCCTCCGACATATGTCGCATGCCTACAAACTATGGTGAAAAAGAAAGAGAGAAGAGACTCAAGGAGAGAATCAAAACATAGTGCATATGGCTTTGGGGAATGTGCCTTTCATAAAACAAAACTTTTCTTTAGAAAAATGCTTCTTTGTAAACATTTTGAAAATAATTTCGGAAGGTTTTTTTAAAAGCTTTTGCCTAGTCTGGTAACCTTCTGCTCTGATACCAAATGTAACACCCCACCTCCGCTAGGGTCACTCACAAGGGGAATGCACTAGCTTAGGTGGAGCATTATCTAGGTAAACATACACAGAAATATTACAAGACAGAACATATATAAAACAGCGGGTGAAAAACCAAATTTCATTTATTTAAAATCTAGAAAGGTCTAAAGCCTTTTACATCAAAATGCCATTAAATCCATTACATCGAAATCTGTCTTGCATTAATAAAGAAGCATAAAACCATAGTCATAAATCATTCCCCAAGTAAAACAGTAAAGCAGCCATAGCCAAGAAAGGTCCAAGTCATATATGATGATCTTGAAGCAGAAAGAAGTCCAAACTAAATAGTAGTGCTTCCTCCCTGAGAACCTGGGGGGAAGAAACGGAAGAAAAGGAGGCGAAACAAAACGGGTCAGTCATACATACTAGTAAGTCCTAGTGAATTTCAGCATAGAAACAAGTAAAGGTAACATAACATGTATAAACTAAAAGTAAACATAAGGATGATGACGAGATAGGCAAGTTAAACTAAGATAACAAGACAAACTATGGTAATAAGATAAACTACGGTAACAAGATAAACTATGCAAACCAGGTAAACTACGTATAGCATCGCATGTTTAACATTCTCTGCACCAACTGTACTAGTACCCCAACCCGTATCATCCTTTCCATGTATATGTACAGTCCCTTGCCGTATATCGTACGGGTTTCATCATGTATTTTTATACTACTTCAACGTAGTGCCACCATTCTTGAAATCGTTTGGACTACCACCCTTGTTCTGGCTAGGTTTCCTTATCATGAACTATCGCGTGTTCAACTAGGATTTATGCCACCTAGGACCACTAGGGATTATGCTACCTATTGAACGTTTTCTAGATACATTTAGGGTTTATGCCACCTAGTATAGGGATTATGCTACCTAACGAATTTCACGTAACGATCTATTAATCGATCAGCTCCCTACAAGTCCTAGCTCGTTCACGTGTCTGTGTCGTACGGCCCAATCACGAAATGTAGTCACCTGTGCTAGGTCCACCATAGGGTGTATCAAGCCCTATGGTGTCAACCATCGACTCGAATCAAGCACGCACAGATAAACCTACTGATGCCCAATGCCTGCTTTTTCTGCTTCGGAGTGTATGCACGCTCGCACTCCGTTAGAACCTACACTGGCGCACCCACACAGCCGTCATTCTGGTAGCTTACAATCAGCCCAGTAATCGTGCCCCACCCTGCCTAGTTCCAGGGTACCATGATACATCTAGTGGGTTACTGCTGAAACGGACCGCGTAACTGGGGTTTCCGTCTAGTAGGTTAAGTGTTGTCATTTAAATTCGAGACTTAACCCCATCAGTCTAGCATATCAAGTTGGTTAAGTGTGGTCATTCAAGTTCATGACTTAACCCGTCTACGTGTCATGTCAAATTAGCTAAGTGTCATCGTTTAAGTTCATGACTTAGCCCTACGAATCATGTGTCAAGTTGGTTAAGTATATTCAAGCGGTTCATGACTTAACCCTATCAAATCATCGTGTCAAATTCGTTAAGTATATTCAAGCGGTTCATGACTTAACCCTATCAAATCATCGTGTAAAATTGGTTAAGTGTTGTCTTTCATGTTCATGACTTAACCCTATCATGTGGCATTAATTCATTAATGCACCTCAACCTCTCACATTAGACCTGTTGTTGTGGTCAATGGATATGCCGGGCAGTGCCGGACAGATTTACACCACAACTCAGTCTAACCTCAGGTTTCAAGCGTGATATGACCAACTTCTCACATTAGATCCTATTGTTTGCAGCCACTGGATTTGCAGGGTGGTTCCGGGAAGATTTACACCGCAAACTCAACCCAACCTCGAGTTGGCCATTTTCATGTTCATTCTAAGTGTCATGACCATGTTCAAGTTTCATGTCAAGTTCGTGTCAAGTTTCAAAGAGAAGTTTCATGTCAGGTCGATGTCAAGTTCGTGTCCATATCCAAGTTCAAGTTATAACAGCGTTCATGTTTCAAGTTTTGCCTTTTATCAGGTTCATAATTATGTTCATAACCAATTCATGGTTTGCCTATTCTACCCAAATCGTATTCCCATCGTACGTAAACGTGAATCGATCCATACTACAAATAAATCCAAACCTCATAATAAAGGGAATAACATCAAAACTATGGGAGGCAAAGGGGACGAGCATAAAGCGATAAAAGACTAGCATTACATAACTTGAGATAATTGGTTACAACATCACTGGCATAAAGGATTTCAAATCTAGCAAGATAAGGCGATAGTCATGACAAACACTGACATAAAAGAATAGGCATGCAAAAGCAAGCCTAATACAAGGATAATGGGTCCAATGGTTTTGGTGTACATAATAGCGAATAAACTAAGCAAGCCACACCCTAGGTATATGATCCAACAAAATGCCAATTCGGTGCACATCATGGGTTTCAACTATAGTGTTATGGGCATGAACAATCAACTATAATAGTCTTAAGCAATTAACCCCAATAGTCATAAGTAGAAATCTCATAGTTATGAATCATAAGCGACTCATCACAATGATCATGGACAATTATCAAAAATAGTTCTAGGGAAATAGTCGTACGCAATTAACAGTAATAGTTTCAAAGTCATGGTCATAGATAATGGCCTTATGTTCATAATCATAGGTAATATTAAGGTTATAGTCCTGAAAGAATGTAACGAGTCGCATTTCGCCCGACCTTAATCGATCGCAAAATCGACCAAGACCGTTCAAAATCCGCATACGTTAACTTTGGGAATACAACAACATCAGAACAATAACAGCAGACTTTTATTGCATCATGATAATATAACATCAGAGTACAGAATATCAGAGTATATTGACTAATAATACAGCGGAAGATAATTTTACATGATTTTAATACATTGCAGCGGAAACAAAATAACTAAGGCAGCGGAAGACTTCCAATGTTCTGGACACAGCTTTAAGCTTCAATCCAGGATCCAGCTAAAGAGATAAACCTGTAGACAACTGCTCGACTGCCCATGTGGAAAGAGGGCACCCGAGTTTGCAAAATGGTGGAAACAAACAACGGGTCAGTCGGGGGAATGGTGTGAGAATTCTTATCTAATTAATCACTATTAATTGGGCAAATCCAAAGACCACGCCGCTAATGCGGAACGGGTTTACTCTAATGGATTGCCGTGCATGAACGTGTCAGAATAAATGATAAGTAAATCGTACAACAACGCAATGCTTTTTAGAAAAATGGAATCACCATAAGACCCAGGTCCCATCACATAATGCAACACACACCAGAGGATAGGGTTTTACCTTATAGTGATTAAACATGATAAATACGACAAATACGAGTTAATATTATTATTAGTATATATCAAAACATTTCAAAGTAAATGTATCAATCCTAGGAAGCATAGGTACCATATGCTATGCCTCCGTACTAGTAATACAATCAAAACAAAATGGCACGTATTGGAAATTGAGTTTCCATCATGAGTCAAGGCTAGGGAGGAGCTCCTACCGATTCGAGACACTCTAGCTAATGTCTCAGGATCCCCCGTAGTGAACCCTTGGAAAGCTGCAGGGCCGGTCTGCCGTACGAGTTGCGGATTAGTTATTCCTGAACACATGTTTCCCAGTCCTATAGGACCTATCCGAGGCGCCTCATTCCATCATCCACATAAGTAAAATGTCAGGGCTGGTAGGTCACTGACACCACTCTAGCTAGAAAGAAACGTGCTGCTCTCCTTGCGTTCCCTTCTCCCGTTTTAGACTCCGCCGGTGTGTGAGGCTCGCGAAGTCACGCTATACACAAAGCTATGCCTAAACAGACTATGCTTTGATCGTCCCACAAGGCCTGCTTTTCAACAAAGCCTTGATCATATGCATCTTAGCATGCCACATCATCACTCCATATCACACTACCAATCCTTTGCCGAAATATATGAACGGGTGTTAAGAAAGAGAATAAATTCTCTGCCACCAAACATCCATACATTCGACAGAAGATTAATAACATGATAAATAATGGAGTACGATGTCAGACACACAATCCATTTATAATCTTATGCTCTGGGTCTGAGCGAAAGCCAAATCCGTACAAATCAACACTACGTCCGAGCCACTCCTACTATTACTTTATCATGGTAGCGAGCCATTCTAAGGCAACAGTCATCATCGTCCATTCGATGTGGAGATTTGACAGTCTTCAATCGCCGTCTTCCAATCTTGGATTTTTAAACGTCGTTTAATTATTTGGAATGAGATAAACTCGGACTTTCCAAATAATCCTCGTATATATATATATATATATATATATATATAGAAAATCCTTCTTACACATTAATAATTATTTTTATTAACTATTCATTCCTATTTTAATTATTTAAAATAATTAAATTTTTATATAACGACGCCTTAAGTCCATGGGCGACTATGGCGCTTCATTCAACCAATTTTGATTTTTACACTTCTCAGAATCTAACCGTTGGATCTTAACGTAATATATATCATTGGAAAGATTTTTCCAAGACGGTCCTAACGGTTTCAGTTCCAAGAAAATCCGACGGTCGGATCTTCTTGTATAGTCATTCAAAAGTACGATTTCAAAACGCGAACTACCATGCCCTATTCATTCAATTTTGATTATATATATATATAATCATTGAATCGTAATAACGTCGTTTGATTAAAACAATGCTCTACACAATTACCGATAATTACTAAATTTTAATTCATTTGAAAATGAAGATAATATTACCGCATCCTAAATTCATTCTTTCCTTACATTGAAAATGTAAATTTTGATACACTCAAAATCTTTAAATTACATATAAAAATATAATTTCTAATGACAATGCAAACTCTACTCTTAATTATGATTTGTAATTACAATGCAAACACTACATCTAATTCACATTGTAAAAACATGATTTTTAATTACAATGCAAACTCTACTCCCTATATACATTGTAAAAATATCATTTTTAATTTCAGTGTCACTTTTCTACATCCAAATTACATATAAAATAAATAAATTTTATTTCTAATGTTCATTCTCATTTTATGTTATATATATATATATATATATATATATAAGAAAAATGCAAATTCTATCATACAATGAAATTGCATACTTTAATTGCATAGAAAAATGTAGTTTTGTCATACGATATACTTTCCTATAGACATTACATATAAAAATGTAATATTTAACACACAATGTAAATTCATGTTTTAATTACATATAAAAATGTAAATTTTATCCTACGGTGTAATTCCCTATATAATTTACATATAAAAATGTAAATTTTCACATACGATGAAATTTCCATGTTAATTACAAAGGAAAATGTAATTTTTAACATACGGCCTTAATTCACTTTATAATTTACATATAAAAATGTAAATTTTAACATACGATGGAATTCTCATATTAATTACAAAGAAAAATGTAATTTTTAATATACGACATAAATTCACTTTATAATTTACATATAAAAATGTAAATTTTAACATAAAGTGGCATTCACATGTTAATTACAAAGAAAAATGTAATTTTTACAATACGGTGTATATTCCTATATAATTTACATATAAAAATGTAAATTTTATCATACGATGAAATTCCCCTTTTAATCACAAAGAAAAATGTAATTTTTAACATTCAATGTTGATTCACTTTATAATTTACATATAAAAATGTAAATTTCATCATGCAATGTAAATTTACATTTTAAGTACATAGAAAAATGTAATTTTCAACATACGGTGCAAATTTATATATAAATTACATATAAAAATGTAACTTTTGTTCATGCGGTGTAAATTCATTCTTAAACTACATAATAAAATGTTATTTAATTCATGCGATGCAGATTCATTCATAAATAACAAAATAAAATGTTATATAATTCATGCGATGTAAATTCATTCATAAATATCAAAATAAAATGTTATATAATTCATGCGATGTAAATTCATTCATAAATATCAAAATAAAATGTTATATAATTCATGCGATGTAAATTCATTCATAAATATCAAAATAAAATGTAATTTATTTCATGCGATGTAAATTCATTCATAAATATCAAAATAAAATGTAATTTATTTCATACGGAACTAATTCATAGCTAAATAACATATAAAAATGTTATTTTTATTTTACATCGCAAAAATTCATTCTTTTATTTCATATGAAAATGTAATTTATTTTACATCATAAAATTTCATTCTTTTACTTACAATGTAAAAACATCATCTTTTTTTGTACAATGTAAAAGTGTTCTCTTTTATATTTACAATGTAAAGATATCAACTTTTATACTTATAATATAAAAATATCAGTTTTTATATTTCACAATGTAAAAATATCAACTTCTCTATTTTACAATGTAAAATTATTAACTTCTTTATTTTACAATGTAAAAATATCATCTTTTCTATTTTACAATGTAAAAATATTAATTTTTCTATTTTACAATGTAAAAATATTATCTTTTCTATTTTCAAAACAAAGATGTGATCTTTTTATTTTCAAAATAAAGATGTGATCTTTTTATTTACAATAAAAATATTGTCTTTTTATTCTCAATATAAAAAGATCGTCTTTCAATTTACATCGTCAAATTTTCATCTTTTAATTTTCAATATAAAAAGATGATCTTTTTATTTTCATCGTCAAATTTTCATTACCAATCCAACCACAACGATTAAAGGTAATCATATGATTTATTACCAACTCCAATCTAGCACTTCAATTTCAGATCTAATATCACATCATCCAAAAACAATTCGAATTCACAACATAGAACAACATCCATCGCATATCGATTTATTTTCACCATTCAACATTAAGCACCAAAAGAATAATAATTAAATTAATTAATATTAAATTAAAAATAAATTCTCACCTTGCTTGTTTCTGAAATGAAGGTGATTTCGATCAGATCTCGTGTTCGGAGTCACAACGGTTTCGGATCTGAAAGATCTAAATTTGAAATTCATGTGTAAATTAGAATTATGACTTTTAACAACTGGCACTGCGACATTAAAAAGCGTCACAAAATCTGAAATAAATTTTTACCTAATGTTCAAAACTTTGAATCGAGATAACTCGAGCTACGGTTGACGGTTTTACGAACGGTTTGTTGGAGGTCGAAGAGCTAGGAGAGGTGCATCCACGCCGGGAAGTATGGGGGGTGCGGCGGCGCTATGTGGTGGTGGCGGAGGCGCAAAGGCCACGGGTTTGGGCCCCGAATTCGAGAGCTATAGGCGACGGGAGGTGGTGATTCTTGTCGGAGAAGGAAGAGCTCTAAAATCTCTTCGAAACGAGTATTTATTAGAAGGTTTTCGTTGAGAATTGAGTGAGAAATCGAAGAATGAAATTTTGAACAATGATGGGTTCGGCGGCTAAGAGAACGACGGAATGGAGAAGAAGAACCCGTGCGTGTTTTTATATTATTTAATTAGGTTAATCTAATTATTATCTAATTAGCCCGTTAAAGCCCGTTTTGATCCGAACTCAGAATTAGGCCTGCTTACTGTCGTTCTTAGGGTTTTGTCGTCTTCTGAGCGCAATGGGCTATGCCTCGGGCCCCAATTCTGTTGTCTGTAGCGTTTTTTTATTTAAAATCCTATTAAAAATTAATTAAATAAATATTGACCGTACATGAAAATTCACTGGGGCCACAAATTAACTTCAAAAATCCCCGAAAAATATATTTAGCTATGTTTTGATGCTGCGGACCTAGAAAAATTAATTTCGTTCAATTCTGAGCTCGTATGAATTTTTAATTAATTTTTAAAGTCAAAAATTTTCCGTTTACACAAAAAAATCAATTATAATTATATATTAATTCTAAAAATTACCGAAAAATCATTTTTAGCTTTGTTTTGACGATACGAACCCAACAAAATTATTTTCGTCGAATTCTGAGACTGTTTGAAAAATGGCTATTTTTAAGGCGTTTAAAATTTAACTGAAATAGTCAAAACACAATTTCTTTTCCCACGCTCACATATTAATTCGAAAAATTCTGAAAATTGAAACCTAGCAATAATTTGACAGTCCGGATCCAACAAAAGTGGTTTCGTCGAAAACAGAGGTCGTTTGAAAAATGACTATTTTTAAGGCCAATATATTTAATATTAAAAATACATTTTTAAACAAATAATTTCTGAAACTCGAAATATATAGGTGTTTACTTTTTTTTCAATGCAGAAACGTCATTCCGAACTCAATGGAAGTGGTTTCGAGTCGAAATTCCTACATATGTGAAAATTATCCTTTCGGGCCATATATAATATATATAAATACTATAGCGACCTTTCTAAAAATTGAATTGGCCATAACTTTTGATTTCCACTGTGAAATTTCAATTTTTCGGATTCGTTGGAAAGATATTTTTAAATAGATTCTAATATTTTTGGTTTCACTAAAATCCGTTAAAATTTGCGTCCTGTACGGTCAGTCAAAATTCAAGTTTGACTTTTCAAACTACCGCGCTATTTCTAACTCTTTTTATAATTAAAATTAAATTATTCATTCTAACTTCGATTTAAGTCAATTTTTGATCATTATTATTTAAAATAGATTATTTTAAATATCAAAACTCATTAAAATCACTTAAAATAAATTTTAAATTGGCCCCAAAATTCAGGGTTGTTACAGTCTCCCCCACTTAAAAACTTTTCGTCCTCGAAAAGGACGAAGCTAAAAGTTGATTAATTAACTAACTAATTTATATATATATATATACATATATTATCTCCATTGGTTTAAATAATTTCATTAGTTGATAAACTTTCAAATATATAACTTTTTATATATTCAAAATCATATTTTCCAAAATAGATTATAATTAATCACAAATACGTATATTATAGGCTTGCTACTGTCAACTCATTCTAGGGCATTACTAACCCTATCTCTAATGAGTTTTCTCATTCTAGGATACTACTGATCCTATCTCTAATGAGTATCCTTATTGGATATTACTAATCCAATCTCTGATGAGTCTTTTGTTCAGTTCTAATGAGTTGTACCCCAAAGATTTGAGCTAACCAAAGCTCTGATACCAACTGTAACGAGTACCGCGAAATCCGGTAGGCTTTGCAACCATCCCTTCATCCTCCGGTACAGCAGGTAAAACCCACCGTGGCTTACAGTTGTACCCCAGACACCTTGTTTTACGGCGACCCTTTCGGGATCCCCCGGCCGCAGCCTACCAACCCTAATCAGGGACATGTGGGGGTAAGAGTCTCCCGTTCGCCACCAAACCGCGAAGCGAGAACCCCCCATCATGTTGCATCCTATTACCAGGCATGCCAAATAAGGACTGGTGTGAGAATTCTTATCTAATTAATCACTATTAATAGGGCAAATCAAAAGACCACGCCGCTAATGCGGAACGGGTTTACTCTAATGGATTGTCGTGCATGAACGTGTCAGAATAAATGATAAGTAAATCGTACAACAACACTAAGCTTTTTAGAAAAATGGAATCACCATAAGACCCAGGTCCCATCACACAATGCAACACACACCAGAGGATAGGATTTTACCTTATAGTGATTAAACATGATAAATACGGCAAATACGAGTTAATATTATTATTAGTATATATCAAAACATTTCAAAGTAAATGTATCAATCCTAGGAAGCATAGGTACCATATGCTATGCCTCCGTACTAGTAATACAATCAAAACCGAATGGCGCGTATTGGAAATTGAGTTTCCATCATGAGTCAAGGGTAGGGAGGAGCTCCTACCAATTCGAGACACTCTAGCTAATGTCTCAGGATCCCCCGCAGTGAACCCTTGGAAAGCTGCAGGGCCGGTCCGCCGTACGAGTTGCGGATTAGTTATTCCTGAACACACGTTTCCCAGTCCTATTGGACCTATCCGAGGCGCCTCATTCCATCATCCACATAAGTAAAATGTCAGGGCTGGTAGGTCACTGACACCACTCTAGCTAGAAAGAAACGTGTTGCTCTCCCTGCGTTCCCTTCTCCCGTTTTAGACTCCGCCGGTGTGTGAGGCTCGTGAAGTCACGCTATACACAAAGCTATGCCTAAACAGACTATGCTTTGATCGTCCCACAAGGCCTGCTATTTAACAAAGCCTTGATCATATGCATCTTAGCATGCTACATCATCACTCCATATCACACTACCAATCCTTTGCCGAAATATATGAACGGGTGTTAAGCAAGAGAATAAATTCTTTGCCACCAAACATCCATACATTCGGCAGAAGATTAATAACATGATATATAATGGAGTACGATGTCAGACACACAATCCATTTATAAGCTTATGCTCTGGGTCTGAGCGAAAGCCAAATCCGTACAAATCAACACTATGTCTGGGCCACTCCTACTATTACCTTATCATGGTAGCGAGCCATTCTAAGGCAACTGTAACGTCCCGGATTTTTCGGCCATTTAAAATATAATATTTAATTCAGTTTATATATTATATTGAAATTATAATGAATTTTAATCGTTTTTAAATTATAACGATTTATTTATTTAAATTAAAGGATTTTTATATAACTAGAATATTATTTAAAACCATAATTTTAAAGTTTGAATTCTATACGGTTTGAGGTTGAAGATGTTGGTTTAAATAAATATACTGATATTAATTTACTTTCGTTAACTTATTTAATTGAATTTAATGTATAATATATCTAGATTTATGAGACTTAAAATAAATGACAATGTGAACTTTGATGTGTGGGCTAGTTGTTTGGTACTCGTTGAGGTAGGTGTTGCTTAGAGCAGTATGGACAATGAGAGTAGTGACTAAAATTGATGAGGCGAGGGAGGTTTGTGAAATTTGTTGTGGCTTGTCGAGGCTTGGTAGCGGTTGTAATGTTGTTCACGACTTGTATTATTGCACTTGGGAAAAACAGAAAAGAAAAAAATACATAACAACATGAATAGTTAAGAAACGGTGAACTCAACGGTAAAAGTTTCGAAATATAGACATGAATTGTAGAACATGAAATTTTGTATATTTCCAAATATATGTCATCAGTAGGCAAGTAATAGACTCTAAATATATATACATGATTTTACATACAAGTCTGGAATATAAAAGAAAAAGAAAAAAATAGGGAAAAATCAATATTGCTAAATCAATTGCTGCGATGTCTCGCCCTTTCCGGTCCGTCAACTTTTGATCTGCGAAAAGAGAAAAAACCCATTAATAAGGGTAATGACATCATTTGAATAGTAAAGAACAGCTAAGAGAAAAGAAGGATAAAACATCATAAGAACAGTGTAATAATGTAACTAAAAAAAATGAACCGCAAAACAGAATATAGATTAAACATCAAATTGTACAGCTAAGAAAGAAAGAAGAAAAGTAAAGTAAAAAGAGAAGAAAATTTTAAGCAGCTAAGCTAATATAAAAACATGCATTAAACAACCATGACCCCTCAATTAAACATGAATGTAATTAAAGCTTCAGCTTGGACTATTATCAAATCATCATCTCACAATTAGCAATGGATTTTAGAAGTAATACAGACCTACTTGTGTAGTTTTTGGGACACAAGGTGATGCTGAGAAATGCATAGCTGAATAAATCAAATGAATATATATTTGTACAGCAAAATTTCATATATATATTTTAATAGTAAGGGGTTGAGTAGAACAGCTAGGACAATACATAGCCGAATTAAACAGAGGTGAAAACATCAATCTTGTGAAATGAAATGAGCAGCTAAGGAAGCAGTATAATGTGTAGCTGATAAGAACAGGTATGTATGTGCATTCATACATCAAGTTTTAGTAGTACAATGCACATGCTAGAGAGAGGAAAATCTATACTTGTACAATGCAAAACAGACAAGACAATTCATTTTCTTGCCGGTAAATCAACATAGAAACAACAAAACGAAATCTTTCCAAGTATAGATCAATGAACAGTGAAGAGAAAAGAACACAAAATCTTAAGAACAGCTATAACCAGCTAGAGATGTACAATGATTAGCTAAACAGAATAGATGTACATCTTTGGCCGATTAAACAGTTCAATGAACAGAAGAATATGTAATTTATATATTCACATACATCAATCTGTAGCAAGACAAATCAAAAAAACAAAAACAAAAAAGAAGAAAAGAAAAATGAGATCATCAAATCTTTATCGAACCAGTATAGTCACATGCATGAACAATAAAGAGGATCACTGTTTTCCATGTATTTTTAAATCCGAACAAAATCTAAGGGCATATCCTAATGTCTGTATTGAATGAACAATACATAGCATAGCATAACACAGCTACATAAAAACCTATCCAAGATTTCATCAGAACCCCTTTCGAACAGATCAAATCTGAAAATCATATATCCAAAACCGAACGCAAAATCTAAGTACAGATCCGAGTATTGATGGAAATAACAATTCGGAATTATTGACAGACGTTTATTTTATCCCAACCCAAAACCGCAACTATAAATACAACAGGGGTTCATTCATCCATTCGAACAACACAGGAAAACAGTTCGGTACAACAATAAATCAAAGCAAATCTTACTGAAATCGAAATAGGAAAAAAATACTTAGCTTAATATGAGAGAACCGCTTCGTTCTTGGGAGGGTTTTCGAGTTGGCTCGTCGATTTAGAGGGTTGCGGTTCGAACGAGGGAGCACTGAGAGGTTGTTGTGGGTTCGGGCCGATCATTGGAAGGGGAGAAGGTGGATCGAAGGCTGGAAGGGGGTACGATGGTATCGATTTCGGATTTTTAGAGGATTAGGGTTTCATTGTTTTCGGTTTTGGATCAAATTTCTGGAGGCGGCTTGAATGGAATGAAGGGGATCGGTGGATATAGGGTTTAAAAGGGACGGGTTGAGATGGTTGGGCCGATAATAAAGGTAAAGCCCAATTGTAAATTCAAATGAAAATATAAGTTTTAAATTTAATTACTTTATAAATTTATTTAAGCGATTTCTCGCTCATATAGTATCGGATTTACAGACGGTCAGTTGCTTTGGGACCGTGGAGGCGAGTACATCGAGATGGAACAAGCCTAGCCCAGAACTGAAGCGACCGGAATTTTTATTCGAATTAAACGTCAGTTTAATTTGATTAAAAACCATATATTATCGATGAATTTAACCCAAGGTGAGTTAAACTCACTCAGCTCTTCCCATTTATATTTTATATAAATTGGGTTTTTATTTTCGTGTTCTGATTGCTCGTATTTGACTGTTTCCTGTTATCTAATTGTTGATTTAATTACTAGAAATTAACGGTCGGTTAATTTCAGAAGAAATACAAATCATTTTGATTGGATCCGAACAAGGGAATTTCCCTTGATTGACCACATTTATAAACATGTTGGAGTTGTTTAAATTGTTTGGATTGGCCATTAATTGATTGATTATTATGGTTGATGGTTGAACTGTATTTCAACATTTAGTTTGATATGGACCCATGGGTGGTATGGGTTGGGCAAGTTGACATCACCTGACCGAGAAATAAATCGATTTTTAAATATGAATTTTTCAACTGTAAGTCGACAGAGTTGGAATTATAAATATATTTTATAACGGAAATAGAAAGTTATCACATGGGAAGGTTAAAAAAAAGGAAATAAATATTTATTTATTTAATTATTATTTAAAGTTTATAAGAAATTATGAAATTGTTTATAAAAGGGATTCTTATGCCGATAAGAATTTTAAACAAAAAGCAGGGATTAACCGAGCAGTCAAATATTTGATTAATCATGAGAGATTAAATAAGGTTATTTAAAATTAATTATATTTTAATTAATTTAAATAAGGAATTAAATAGAATCGGTTAAAAGAATAACCATGTTTGGTGTGTCGACCATTTAGACTAAGTTAGATTTTAAATTAGTGAATTTACATAATTGATTAAGCTTAGTAAGGTTTTAAAAAGAGGAAATTATTATTTATTCTAGTAAATGAAGAAGTTAATTGTTTTGGAAATGATTAATGTGGAGTTGTTATAGTAATCATTAATCAAAGGAGATATATTTAAGTAAGCAAGTTTGAAATAAAAGGGTTGAGGGTTTGAAAAGGGCTAAAGGATGAGTTTTTATTTTTGAGCTCAAGTCTTATAATAAGGCAATAAAGAGGTTTAAGTGGGTACCTAGCGTAAATGGAAGTTTTCTTACTTAAGGTTCGAATTAAGTAAAGGAAATGACGATGTAAAGGGTATATATATATAACCTGAAATTTATAATTAATGAGGTTTATAAATGAATATGAGTTTAAACGTCATTTTTAAATTGGAAATGCTTAATAATGGTATTAAGTTGAATAAATAGATTTAAAAGGGGTTTCCCGAAAGAAAAAGGTAATGGGGAAAAAGGGATTTTCTTAGAGCTTAGCAAACAAGGTTTGAAATAGGGATTGAAATGATAATATAGGGTTTTTGAATCACGACTCGTATTTATCTGAAGGTAAGAACGTTGTTGATCAAGGTCTGAGAGGTAATTAAGATACCCCAACTTGAACGACTTCGGGACGACCCAAAGATGATACTAGTTGGAAATGGCGAGAGTGTGTGATAAGATTTCCTAAGTAACGGAAATGAGATTTCCTAGTAACGAAATTAAAAGGAAATTGGCAATAAATTTTAAAAGCCAAGTGATGCTGAGTACCAGACAAGTAAATAAAATTTTCATGATTTCATGGATGTTTACTTGATACTTAAATAACCGACTAGCAAGTCTGACCTTTACGATTGTTGATATGGGAAGACCGGGATCGAATATATATTCGAAAACCATTCCAACCAACAAGTACGAATATATAAAAGAGATCAAGCGACGATCGAGATGGTGCATGTGAAGACCACAGATCTTCATAAAGCGGAGGAACCACTTACAATCTCTGATTCGACCTGGAGATATACTGGGGTTCGGTCGTGGTTGAAATTGTGGATTGCAAGGACTATCGCTACTGATCCATGGGGTGATTCCTGTATTGGATGCAGTAGGAAAGTACCTTCGGTTCACCCTGTTCCTGGGTGACTTGTATGGACGAGTGTCTGACAGAGTATTTCCAAAGGGATTACGCATATTGATGTTCTACAAACGTATCTCTGTTGGTGGCGAAGAAGGCCGTACACCTTCTTTGGCTTTACGCTCAGAGTATTTTTGTGGAAATCAGTATTCAGTGATACCTGGCGGATCTGACGATGTAGCATTCAAAGTTAATGGTGGCCAGGTGTTCAAAAGATTACAACTTCAAGCCTCACAGCCGGGAAGTGACAAAAATCGGGCAGGCAGCATGGCTATGTGGGTCGCTCCCATTAGGGTGTATAATCACCTATCTAGAGAAATTCCTTTTGTTTCTTACTTTATCGATTCTGCCCATTCGGGAACGGTGGTTTGAGCCCAACCGTTGGTGATATACATTCGATACACTCAAGCGAAATGAGTGGTCGGTCATGTGAGGGCCGGGTTGCAAGATGTTCTTGTTGAACCCAGTGTATTCGCCTCTATAGATACACGTACGGAAGGTGGTCCCATACCTTGTCAAGTTGGAAAATCCAATATCCAATAAGCGCCGCGGTTTTCAATTGTATACTATATACGGGGAGCGTGAGATGCAAGCGTTCCTCTAGATTTGATATTTATTTGTATCTAGACATTATCATAATATCAAATCGAGATATGATTTCAAAGGATGCTTTGGGTTATCGTAAGGTAAAAACCGTCCGTGTTTTTGTGTGGATCGGTCTTACGATTATCTTTTTCTTTCGAAAGGATTTTAACTTTAAAATCAAGTTGTGTGATACACTTAATTGCTGTGCGAGTTTTTCTCACTCTGGTTCACCAGACTGGCCCGGTGTTTTTTGTAAATGCTCGGGTTAGACCGAGGTGTACAGGTTCAGGTTATCAGGTACTGAGAAGTCCAGAGACGAGCTGAAGATGTTCAGACGAATGATATTCTGCTGTGTGATTATATATATGAGGACAGATAATCAAAACTGTCCAGATGTGTGTTGTACTCTGATATTGTAAGTATTTTCAAGGGCTCTCAATAAAGATTAATTCTAAATTATATTTTGTTCCGCTGCGATGTGAGACTCTGTGTTGTACTTCTCCTTCTTCTATTCTAATATTCTTTCTCTCTTATCTCACCCTCTAATTTCTTTCTATAAACGTCCAGTGTTTTCGGTATTAGAAGATCGGCATGAGTATGGTAAAGGGTATTTATGTCGATTTTCGAGGCCGAAAAATGCTGGGTCGTTACACAGTCATCATCGTCCATTCGATGTGGAGATTTGACGGTCTTCAATCGCCGTCTTCCAATCTTGGATTTTTAAACGTCGTTTAATTATTTGGAATGAGATAAACTCGGACTTTCCAAATAATCCTCGTATATATATATATATATATATATATATATAGAAAATCCTTCTTACACATTAATAATTATTTTTATTAACTATTCATTCCTATTTTAATTATTTAAAATAATTAAATTTTTATATAACGACGCCTTAAGTCCATGGGCGACTATGGCGCTGCATTCAACCAATTTTGATATTTACACTTCTCAGAATCTAACCGTTGGATCTTAACGTAATATATATCATTGGAAAGATTTTTCCAAGACGGTCCTAACGGTTTCAGTTTCAAGAAAATCCGACGGTCGGATCTTCTTGTATAGTCATTCAAAAGTACGATTTCAAAACGCGAACTACCACGCCCTATTCATTCAATTTTGATTATATATATATATATAATCATTGAATCGTAATAACGTCGTTTGATTAAAACAATGCTCTACACAATTACCGATAATTACTAAATTTTAATTCATTTGAAAATGAAGATAATATTACCGCATCCTAAATTCATTCTTTCCTTACATTGAAAATGTAAATTTTGATACACTCAAAATCTTTAAATTACATATAAAAATATAATTTCTAATGACAATGCAAACTCTACTCTTAATTATGATTTGTAATTACAATGCAAACACTACATCTAATTCACATTGTAAAAACATGATTTTTAATTACAATGCAAACTCTACTCCCTATATACATTGTAAAAATATCATTTTTAATTTCAATGTCACTTTTCTACATCCAAATTACATATAAAATAAATAAATTTTATTTCTAATGTTCATTCTCATTTTATGTTACATATATATATAAGAAAAATGCAAATTCTATCATACAATGAAATTGCATCCTTTAATTGCATAGAAAAATGTAGTTTTGTCATACGATATACTTTCCTATAGACATTACATATAAAAATGTAATATTTAAAACACAATGTAAATTCATGTTTTAATTACATATAAAAATGTAAATTTTATCCTACGGTGTAATTCCCTATATAATTTACATATAAAAATGTAAATTTTCACATACGATGAAACTTCCATGTTAATTACAAAGGAAAATGTAATTTTTAACATACGGCCTTAATTCACTTTATAATTTACATATAAAAATGTAAATTTTAACATACGATGGAATTCTCATATTAATTACAAAGAAAAATGTAATTTTTAATATACGACATAAATTCACTTTATAATTTACATATAAAAATGTAAATTTTAACATAAAGTGGCATTCACATGTTAATTACAAAGAAAAATGTAATTTTTACAATACGGTGTATATTCCTATATAATTTACATATAAAAATGTAAATTTTATCATACGATGAAATTCCCCTTTTAATTACAAAGAAAAATGTAATTTTTAACATTCAACGTTGATTCACTTTATAATTTACATATAAAAATGTAAATTTCGTCATGCAATGTAAATTTACATTTTAATTACATAGAAAAATGTAATTTTCAACATACGGTGCAAATTTATATATAAATTACATATAAAAATGTAACTTTTGTTCATGCGGTGTAAATTCATTCTTAAACTACATAATAAAATGTTATTTAATTCATGCGATGCAGATTCATTCATAAATAACAAAATTAAATGTTATATAATTCATGCGATGTAAATTCATTCATAAATATCAAAATAAAATGTTATATAATTCATGCGATGTAAATTCATTCATAAATATCAAAATAAAATGTTATATAATTCATGCGATGTAAATTCATTCATAAATATCAAAATAAAATGTAATTTATTTCATGCGATGTAAATTCGTTCATAAATATCAAAATAAAATGTAATTTATTTCATACGGACCTAATTCACAGCTAAATAACATCTACAAATGTTATTTTTATTTTACATCGCAAAAATTCATTCTTTTATTTCATATGAAAATGCAATTTATTTTACATCATAAAATTTCATTCTTTTACTTACAATGTAAAAAATCATCTTTTTATGTACAATGTAAAAGTGTTCTCTTTTATATTTACAATGTAAAGATATCAACTTTTATACTTATAATGTAAAAATATCAGTTTTTATATTTCACAATGTAAAAATATCAACTTCTCTATTTTACAATGTAAAAATATTAACTTCTTTATTTTACAATGTAAAAATATCATCTTTTCTATTTTACAATGTAAAAATATTAACTTTTCTATTTTACAATGTAAAAATATTATCTTTTCTATTTTCAAAACAAAGATGTGATCTTTTTATTTTCAAAACAAAGATGTGATCTTTTTATTTACAATAAAAATATTGTCTTTTTATTCTCAATATAAAAAGATCGTCTTTCTATTTACATCGTCAAATTTTCATCTTTTAATTTTCAATATAAAAAGATGATCCTTTTATTTTCATCGTCAAATTTTCATCTTTTAATTTTCAATATAAAAAGATGATCTTTTTATTTTCATCGCCAAATTTTATTACCAATCCAACCACAACGATAAAAGGTAATCATATGATCTATTACCAACTCCAATCTAGCACTTCAATTTCAGATCTAATATCACATCATCCAAAAACAATTCGAATTCACAACATAGAACAACATCCATCGCATATCGATTTATTTTCACCATTCAACATTAAGCACCAAAAGAATAATAATTAAATTAATTAATATTAAATTAAAAATAAATTCTCACCTTGCTTGTTTCTGAAATGAAGGTGATTTCGATCAGATCTCGTATTCAGAGTCACGGCGGTTTCGGATCTGAAAGATCTAAATTTGAAATTCATGTGTAAATTAGAATTCTGACTTTTAACAACTGGCACTGCGACATTTAAAAGCATCACAAAATCTGAAATAAATTTTTACCTAATGTTCAAAACTTTGAATCGAGATAACTTGAGCTACGGTTGACGGTTTTACGAACGGTTTGTTGGAGGTCGAAGAGCTAGGAGAGGTGCATCCACGCCGGGAAGTATGGGGGGTGCGGCAACGCTATGTGGTGGTGGCAGAGGCGCAAAGGCCACGGGTTTGGGCCCCGAATTCGAGAGCTACAGGCGACGGGAGGTGGTGATTCTTGTCGGAGAAGGAAGAGCTCTAAAATCTCTTCGAAACGAGTATTTATTAGAAGGTTTTCGTTGAGAATTGAGTGAGAAATCGAAGAATGAAATTTTGAACAATGATGGGTTCGGCGGCTAAGAGAACGACGGAATGGAGAAGAAGAACCCGTGCGTGTTTTTATATTATTTAATTAGGTTAATCTAATTATTATCTAATTAGCCCGTTAAAGCCCGTTTTGGTCCGAACTCAGAATTAGGCCTGCTTACTGTCGTTCTTAGGGTTTTGACGTCTTCAGAGCGCAATGGGCTATGTCTCGGGCCCCAATTCTGTTGTCCGTAGCGTTTTTTTTATTTAAAATCCTATTAAAAATTAATTAATTAAATATTGACCGTAAATGAAAATTCACTGGGGCCACAAATTAACTTCAAAAATTCCTGAAAAATATATTTAGCTATGTTTTGACGCTGCGGACCTAGAAAAATTAATTTCGTTCAATTCTGAGCTCGTATGAATTTTTAATTAATTTTTAAATTCAAAAATTGTCCGTTTACACAAAAAAAATCAATTATAATTATATATTAATTCTAAAAATTATCAAAAAATCATTTTTAGCTTTGTTTTGACGATACGAACCCAACAAAATTATTTTCGTCGAATTCTGAGACTGTTTGAAAAATGGCTATTTTTATGGCGTTTAAAATTTAACTGAAATAGTCAAAACACATTTTCTTTTCCCACGCTCACATATTAATTCGAAAAATTCTGAAAATTGAAACCTAGCAATAATTTGACATTCCGGATCCAACAAAAATGGTTTCGTCGAAAACAGAGGTCGGTTGAAAAATGACTATTTTTAAGGCCAATATATTTAATATTAAAAATACATTTTTAAACAAATAATTTCTGAAACTCGAAATATATAAGTGTTTACTTTTTTTCAATGCAGAAACGTCATTCCGAACTCAATGGAAGTGGTTTCGAGTCGAAATTCCTACATATGTGAAAATTATTCTTTCGGGCCATATATAATATATATAAATACTACAACGACCTTTCTAAAAATTGAATTGGCCATAACTTTTGATTTCCGCTATGAAATTTCAATTTTTCGGATTCGTTGGAAAGATATTTTTAAATAGATTCTAATATTTTTGGTTTCACTAAAATCCGTTAAAATTTGCGTCCTGTACGGTCAGTCAAAGTTCAAGTTTGACTTTTCAAACTACCGCGCTATTTCTAACTCTTTTTATAATTAAAATTAAATTATTCATTCTAACTTCAATTTAAATCAATTTGTGATCATTATTATTTAAAATAGATTATTTTAAATATCAAAACTCATTAAAATCACTTAAAATAAATTTTAAATTGGCCCCAAAATTCAGGGTTGTTATAAAGAATTTGATTTACAACATGAATAGGCCCCAAACAGAAATATTCCACAAGTCAAGATCCAAGAATTTATGTTACAATCTAGCGTTTGAATAATAAACTAGGTCCAACAACATGAATGGGCATGATTCAGTCGGTAAGAAATAATCCCTAAAATCATAGATTCAAGAAGAGACAAGAACAGATCCAAATAGATAATTAAGCTTAGGTCTAGTTTCATTTTATTCCATGTCCATATCAAATTTAACAAGTTTCAATCTCAAAGTAACTAGAACTTACAGAGCGCGGATCGAGTATTGGAGTGCAGAGATTTGATTCTAGAAACGGTTGTTGCAGTTGTTGAATCTCTATTTGTTTAGTCTTGTTCTAGTTGAAAACCCCTAAATTTGCAATTCCTAGATGTTGTCTTGATGAAGAAGAAGTAGCCATTCTCTCTTTAATTTAATTATTTTCAGAAGCAGCATAAGGACAGAATGAAATGGTGTGGAGAGAATGAGGCTAGGGGTGAGTTTATATAGGATTGGGCAGACGAATCTGGACAGAAAACGAGGTCAAATACATCAAAATGCATCGGGTTCAGGAAGTGGGCTCGGGAGGCAGATCGACCCCCAGGTCGACACTATGGTCGACCTGATCCCTAGGAGGTCGACACTATGGTCGACCCCCAGGTTGACCTGGTCTATGGGTGGGAGTTTTCCCGCCCTGCCTGCTGCGGGGTTTGAATTCGAATTTCGAATTCAAAATTCGAGCTGTCTTTGATTCTGAAAATATCTGAAACTTCTAGAGGTCATAACTTGGTCATACAAACTCCAATTTTCGAAAACTCGGACTCTATTTCATGTAGAATTTCGAGACAAACGCAAAGGCGTAACCCGTTTCCCTTGATTCTGATTTTAAAATTTAATTCTGCCTTGATTTCTTGTTTTAACATGTTATAAAAACTCGGGTTGTTACAGTTGTCCTTCCACTTTCTAATGCCTTGACTAGATTTCTTTATTGCCATTTTCTCTAGGATGTTGTTACGATCACCAGAACGCTAGGCTCTGATACCAAATGAAAAATCGATGTGTACGACTTAAGCAGGATCTATATGGATATAGCGGAAATGTAGATGATATACTAACTAGCTAATACAAGAACCGATATGATATATCAAAAGTAAATAAAAGCAATAAGTAAAGTAAAGTGACACCAGGAATTTTATACTGGTTCGGACTTCCCACCCTACGTCCTATCCTGAAGCTCCTCTTCGTAATTCACTATCACGTCCTCTCTTAACCCGGAGGTACACCCGAGCCCTAACAAGGATGCCTCTTGCCTGAGCAACTACATTGGACTTCAACAAATACAAGTGTTTTGACTTCTGCTTTGTGTTCTTGAATCAACATGGATAGTCAACGGTTTAAGTACAACCTTCCTATAATCTGATCCTCGAGTATATGATTTGAATGCGAAGATTTTAAGGAAGAAAATTGCTTGTTGAATCAAGTGATATTAAATCAATTCAAGGATTCAACAAGTATTTGAATTAGGAGAGCTTTTGTTTCCAAAGAATATATAGAAGTTAATTTTAGAAAATAGAGAGAATATATTTTGAAATTGGTGATTTGAAAAACATGTTTGGAGTGTTTATATAATAGTAGAAAGGTAGCAATTCTTCACGAATAGTTTATACGAAAAGTTGTATCCATTTCCATTTAGAATTGAAGAGAGATCTCTTCATGAAAGAAAGTGACTCTTCATGAAAAACTCTGTACTTTCCGATCAGTCGACTGGTCAAAGATCCACTAGTCGACTGGTAAAAATACTGAAGTATATATATATTTAAAATCTTTTAAAAGTAGCCATTGCTGTACAAATTTTCAGCTACCAGTCGACTTGTACAGATTTTTCTGTGCAGTCCTAGTAATTTTGAAGCTTTATAATATATGTATTTATAAGTTTTTTGTGCACTTGTGTTATACTTTGAGGATAGATTTTAACATAAATCTAACATGACTCAATACCTATATATATATAATCTTAGCTCTATCTCATGATTTCCATTGTTCTTCATTTTGTTGTCATTAATCAAAATTCTTGTGATTCAACAGCGCGAGTTATTCGGAAAGACCGGGTTTAACCTATTCTGAATAACTGATATGATGATTAAAAGTTGAAGATATTGAAGACGGTGGTTAAAGACCAGAGATCTTCACATCATTTAATTTATTGTTGATGTCTCGATTGGGTTGTACAACCAAAGACGAGGTTATAAGTGGTGGTCGTCCATACGTACTTGGAGATTGACCGGATATGCAAGGGCCTCTCTCCTGTATTAGACATATGGGACGAGTAATAAGGTGCCTTCGGTTTCATTCAGACCCAGAACGAACTTGTAAATGGATGTCTTTCTAACATCGTATTCTATGCTATATTGATTGATCTCTACTAAATATATATCTATTTGTTGGCAGATAATTTATTCTCTTAGCATAACACCCTTCTCTAAGACGTATGAGCTTAGAGGTTATATATTAATAGACATAAGTCGTATGGTATGGAATGACAATGTGACATGCTGAGTGCTGCTGGCAGATAGATCAAAGCTTCTTATTGAAAAGCATAACTTTGTGGACGAAGATCAAAGCATGGCAAATATAGCGTAGCTTTGTGTGTCGAGACGTGACTTGGACGAACCTCACAACCTATGAATGGCCGATGCTAGATAATAGACAGCATGTTGGAATCAGTTTTGCTCGATTTCTAGCGTAAGTTGCAGGGATGTGAAAGCCCACTTGAACGCCCACACAACAACAAATGTTTCCTGGGGGAACCAGGTGTAACCATTGTGTTGATGCGATTCTAGGACGAGGATGGACAAAGGGTACAAATGTTTCCTGGAGGGTCCAGGCGTAACCATTGTGTATCTAGGGTCCAGAGAGAGTATTCATGAGCACCCCGATAAAGGTGACTCCACGGATGAGGAATCCAAATTCACCCCGATAAAGAAGATGGTTAGTTAAGGGTCATGTGATATTGGACACCCCGATAAAGGTGATTCGAAGTTTTAGGACCATTTGAGTCCTAGGACACCCGTTAGTGGTGTCGAGAAAGCCTCAACCATTGACGGAACCCAATTTCCAACACGAACCTTCGCGATTTGTAATTGAAACTTATGTAGGTAGTTGTAGTGCACTACGTCTGTTTATTTGTGAAAATGGTTTTTTACACTATGCACTAGTGATAATAAAAGAGAATTTTGTGTATAAAGCATTTTTGGCTCTTATAAGGTAAAACTCTATCCTCCTGTTTTCGTTGCATTGTGTGATGGGATTGAGTCTTATAACAGCTTCATTTTTTCAAAAAGCATTGCGATTGGTTTTGATTGGTATTCATGTAGAGGAAACCCATTCCTGTTTAACGTCATGGTCCCGTAATTTATCCAACTTTAAAATAAACTATAATAACTGTTTTTGGTTCTCACACGGGTGCCATGACTGACCTGGAGTTTATTGTTTCCCACCTAAACTCTGGGTGACCATATTTCCATATGGACAGCTAGTAGTTTATGTTCTGCAGACATTTTATTGAGAAGGATTTTGGATTGAAGTTAAAGCTGTGTCAAGTACATTCGAAAGTCTTCCGCTGAATGTAATTATATTTCTGCTATTTATTGTTTTTAATTTATTGTACTCTAATATATTCTGTACTCTGATGTAAAATTGTTGTAATAGTAATGAGATGTTCATTTGTGTTCTATTCTGATGTGTTGTATTGCCATAACGGTTCGAGGATTTCCGACTTTTGGATCAGACTTGTGTGGCTTATGGTTGATTCCAAGGGCGGGATTTTCGGGTCATTACAAAAATAGTTTGTTGTTTTCATTACATATGTTTGTAGTTACTTACAGTTTTTCTGCGTTTAATTCCTGTAAATACTTACTGTCTGTTCCTATCCTTATTTTAATTCATTAATTTATAGGCATACTGTGACGCCCCACCCGAAACCCATACTAGCAAAGAGTACTAGCCAGTAATACTGTCTCCTAATACAAAGAATAAGGAATAATAGGAGCAACCATCCGTAATATTGTATTAATTGAGTTTTAAGCATGTCGATTTTTTTCTGACACTTCTAATCTTTATCTAATACACTACTACAGTGTCTTCAGGATCTATTCGGAACAACGCAGTACAATACTTACAATTAAATATCTTAATTGTCTAAACTTTATCTCAAATAAATTTCCAATGCTTAGGAAAATACATATTTCCTAATATTAATAGACATTTCACAATGAATTTTACATTTGGCAAACTTATTATTCTTAAATCTTTATTTTACACAATATTTGCAATAGTTTACATAAATTACACATTTTGTATATTTCACTAATATTTTGCAATCTTTGAAACACAGTAAAACAAATATTTCAAAAGACACTCCATTTAACTTCATAAGCCATCAATTGTGTCAAAACACCAAATTCTCATTTACTATTAATTAACAACAATTTTAATTATTTTGGTTTATATACATACATACAAATATATATAACCCAAAATTTACACTACTTTTTGATAATCTTCCAATTAAAAGAATTTTCCCAATAACACTACATGAGTACCTTTTTACTCTTTTATTATTTTAGAACTATAATATAGATTAACACTTGTTAATGTTTTCAAGTTATTAATATTTAATCCTTCATAAAATCAATATATCATAAATTTACCACAAATTCCCATATTACTATATAAACCTCATTTTAATTACTCAAGTGTGATTAAATCTTACCATTAAACCACAAAACAACAATTTACCCAAATAACTAAGTTGAATAATCAAGTAATGATCTATCCAACTTAATTATTTTTCCCACTTATTATATTTTGTTGTTTTAATTATTATGACCGGTAATTAACTGAAAACCCGAGTTGTTACAGACTTCCCCCTTACAAAAATTGCGTCCCCGCGGTTTCCTTAAGGATAAGTCTGTACAACCTATCTAATTCAACACATGGATAAGCGCCTACACGTAATGCTCATGCACAAGCCAGGATAAGCACACGATAAGAAGCTCCTAACTCTCGAAAACTCAGAAAAGAAAAGTGGGGATCCATAGCACTAGGTGGACTCGCTAAATAGGAATAAATAAGTACAAGGTGCAACAAAGCATGGCACCTAAATATTCCTCTTCCAAAGATTCAATTAGATTTGTTACACCAAAATGGTGACAACAAGGTAAAAATGGAGTATGATACTACAAATTCTACCATCTAAGGACATAGTGCACGCTTGTGCACTTAAGGATTAATATGAACAGCTAAATCGAAACACTAGGTTGATGGGTCAAAGATAGGAGGTGGCTTCAACAATGGTACCAAAACTCCCTTTTCATGCTCAACACTTCGCCTCACGATATAAGGTGTTGGAAGAAAATAGAAATAAATGACCAACACCACAAAAGATATTACTTTAAATTTAGTGTAGATTTAAAGAAAATAATAGCCTCCCCTACGCAATCAAGGATACAATAACACTAATTTTCCCATTATGCATTATACAAACACTACTCTTTAATTTTCACAATTATCTATTATCAAAACAACTAAGTTTTACCTCCTTTTAGTATTTCACCAGAAAAACTCAGGTGTTCCCAAAATTCACATTCAAGGCTTAATTTCTCAAAAAAAAAAACCTCACCTCCTTGATACTATAATTCCAATAGAAGTAATTAAGATGACCAAGAGTTATATTTCCAATATTACCTCATTTGCAGCCTAATTCTCAGACTTAAAAATATACACAAAAGATTTACAATACAGTTTACTTCTTAAATCAAATTTTACTAGTTTCACATAAAGGTTTTAACTACTTAAATGACCCAAATTCATCTCAAAACCTTATTCAAATTCAAACATTTATATATTTATATGTATTTATATATATATATATATATCATAATAATGCGAGCTAGAAAATTTTAAAACCATTCATAAAATGATTAAAGCTTACGTTAATTAATTTTTTTTATAAGTCAATAATGTCTCATACGTAGCTTTGGAAACCCTTATCGACCCAAGGCGTCCCTTGTCTCGACCGGAATTCTTGAACTAAGTCTAGAAACATTAACTCCATTAAAATCTCTAGTACCTTCCGATTATAATTATCATATAAATCTTGTAATAGTTCTTTTTTTATAGACAAGTTAATAATCTAAATCTGTGATTACACCATTCTATTAATTGAAAAAAAAACTTCTTTTATCCTTCTTCTGTCCCCTTCTTTGTGGTTTTGTTTACAGTTTGGGTTATGCTCTATTTGGTTTATTTTTATTTTTGAGGTTAGGTCATGCGAGAGCCTAAATCTTTTTCTCTTTTATTGCATTAAGCTTAGGCCTAGCAAGATCCTAAGCCTTTACCCTATAATTTATGTGCTTATTTACAAAATAACGAAAATGGGTATGAAAGGTTATTTGGGCATGATGAAATTTGATTAATTGCTGTAATCCACAAACGAACTGTTATTTAGGAAATGTTGGGATTGGATAAATATTGTAATCCACAAATGAACTGTAATTTTGTGGAAATAATTAATGAATTATGTAATTGGAGAATGCATACATAAATGGAATAGGTTGATTTAGTAATTCGCTAAGTAATGGGGATTCGGGGTTATATAGTAATTATGATAACCGTATCAAAACCCAAACAAAATGTTTAACACAACCTAAAATATAACAAGAGGTTACATTGGAAGAATAAGCTTATTAAATAAACTTAAAACGTATGTTAAGTTTAAATAAATTAACAAGCATGTAGTGGGAGTCTATTCCGGCAGCATGAGTTGATTGGGAAAAATAAGTGGCTCGTAGTTGTGGTCCTTTCTGACAGCATAAGATGATTGAGGAAAATGAGTGGCCTAATAAATAAGCGTGTAGTGGGAGCCCGTTCTGGTAGCAATGAATGATTGGGGAGAATAAGTGGCTAATAGTTGTGGTCCGTTCCGGCAGCGTAGACTGATTAAGGAAAATAGGTGGCCAAACGTAATAAATAATAGGGACCAATTCTAGAGGTGACTTGAGTCAAATTGCATTGTTGGTTGGGAACCCATATCAGGCAGTATCTCTTTTAACATGGAAGTCTCACACAAGGTGGAGGCAAGGGCATGCTTTACTGCACTGGGTAGTAAGAGGTCTAAACGAGGTTGATATGGGAATATTTCGGCGGGACGGTGAGCGTGCATTGCCCTCAATTGGGTAAAATAATACGTTGCAATGCCTGTGATGTACGCTGTGTTTTTAGAGCTAATAGGGTCGGGCCTGATAAACCCGAGGCCCATAGTGGGTGTAGGTTATCACATGTGGTTTAGAAGCCAATCGATGGGTAGTATTAGGAATATTTATTTCCTAATTATATTATGTTTTGAATTAGTCGAAGTGCAAACAATCAAAAGATTTGAAAGTAAATGAGAACAATCAATCTTATTTATTATCTCTTATGTTCACTTGTAGGTGTGCACATACATTTTCCCTATATGACACTAGAACTACTATTTTACCTATTTCCTTTATTTATTCAATCGAGCTTAGTAATCATGAAAACTCACCATACTTTATATAGAACTTGTTATCCTTCCTTCTTTCCTCTTTTCTTTCCTCTATGTCTTATGGAAACTTAGTCTCTAAGATGTTTTATTGTCTTTATACCTACAATGCTCCATATTTCTTAACGGAATCCTATTTTGGGTAACATTAAGAGGTGCAGGGTCTTACAGTCTCTCCACGAAGCATATAAATATCATCGACTCACACCACTTTCATCACTACCAACGAACCCTTCGCCACTCTTAAATTCGCTCCATATATTATTATCCTCATACTAAGTCTACTCAAAGTGTAACGACCCGCAATTTTCAGCGATATAATTAATTTATTTAATTATTTAAATAAAGGTTTGGTAATTTAAAATGACCAGAATTAAATAATAAGGAATATTTAATTAATATAATAATTAAATAATATATGTAATTCATAAATAATCAAAAATAGTGGAATTCACAATATTGTGTAAGGTGGATTATTTAAAATATATAATTCAGTTTAGAGTTGAATTATATTAACGAATATATTATATAAACGAAGTTTGAACGTATAATTATATTATAATTAAAATCGAGCTTGAAATGGCGCGGCAGTTCGCGATTTGGCGATTTGAACTTCAATTGAATGTACAGGATTCGTTTTAAGCCGGATTTCTGTGAAACAAGAAACGTTAGGAGCTGGTAAAGTATATTTTCCTAGTGGAAGAGAAACATCGGGATTTCATCGTGTAGATTTTGATTTATGTCCAAATCAAATTTTAGAAAAGTCGTTGTGGAATTCTTTTATAATTTATAACGATTTATTTATATTATAAAAGGAATTTCATTATAAATCAAATATCGACTTAAAGCGGGATTTGAAATACCAAGTTAGAAATTCATATGCGAATATTCTGAAGCTGTATGGTATTCCACTGTGAATATATACGATAATATTTATTTACAAATATTTAATTTAATTATTTTTAAAAATATTTATATATTTAAAAGGGTTATTTAGAGCTTTAAAAATAGCTAGTTTTGCAAACAACCTCAGAATTCGATGAAACTAAGTTTTGGATCCGCAATGTTAAATTATTATTAGATCATAGTTTCTATGATTTTTGAAGTCAGTATGTGGTCGTACCGATTTTTAATGTGAAAAACAGTCAGTATTTCGACAGTTAAAAATACGCTGTGTGAGCAAACGGAGTCGGAATTCGACGAAACCAGTTTCGTTGGGACTGTAATGTCGAACTATAGCTGCATGTCAATTTCCATGATTTTTGGATATCGTTTGTGGTCACACGAATTTTTAGAAAGGAAGAACGAATATAAAATAATAAAAGAAAATATCTAAAACTCAATTAGCGGTCAAAACAAAGGCCACATACTCATTTCTTTCCAACCACACAAAATTTTGATCTCCCATATATAATCACGTTGAGCCGCCGTATTCATTTTTACAGAAAAACCAAATCCTGTTACTTAGAAATCTCAAAATAAAATCAAGTTTACCCTATAAATCAAAATGAGTATATACTTAGGATCGTGGGAGTAAGTTCTTCAATGCAGTAGTCTTCTTTTTAAGCTCGACGTATTTCCTAGAGTTCGAACCTGATTAGCCGTGCTTAGGGTTCGAGATTTTGTGATGATGGAAGCATCGATTTGAGTTTTAAGGGTTGTAATTGAACTCGAAATAGAGAAACGAGTTTGTCTGCGGGTTTTGGTGAACTTCGGGATCAAAAAGTGATGTTGCCTGTAGCTAGGCGAGCCGTCGAAGTGGTTGATCGTGATCTAAGGGGGGTGGTTCGAGTTCAAATCCGTGGGTATAGGGATGAAGTGGAGATCATTAGAAGAGGTTTGGTGATTTTAGTTTGGACGTCGATGATGAAACGATGGAGCTTGGGGTGTTGGAAGTTTCTGTAATGGTGAAAGAGGAGTCACGGTATCTCAATTTTGGGGAAGAAAGGTTTGAACGGGCCTGGTTTTCATTCGGTGGGAATGGGCTGAGAATGTTGGTGAAGGCCTAATAGGTATTATTAGTTAAGTTTAATTTAAATTTAAATACATACGAACTTCGTAATAACATAACTCCGTCATACTTTATCAGATTGACGAACCGTAAGTTGCGTTGGGATCGCATGGACGAGGGCAACACCATGGCACTGACTGGGAGTTGATTTGAGCTCGTTTAAATTCACAGCAAAATAAATTGTTTGATTCAAATCAAACAAACAGTTTATCGTTCTTTAACGATGAACTGCCAATGTGAGTAAAACTCACCAACTCTAAACAGTTATATTTTTATAACGTATTTTTAGAACTGTTAAACATCTGTTGATTGCCGTGTGTTAACTGTTTGGTTGAATTGCTTGTGTATTGGTTGAAATTATAGATAATGATATATATATAAATCGTTAATCAAATATTGATTCTATTTAACAAAATAATTCATATTGAAATGAAATCGATGTTAATTATGTTGTTTAACATCTGTGATGCAGGGAAATAGGTTGGAGGAATCCAACTGGATTCCTCAACATTTATTTTACTGTTTTTCATATATGGTGATATATAATGTGATATATAATCTGTTGGTGATTATGTATGTTTGAACAATATCGATCATAGTTATTTGGTATTTTAAATACCGTAAGAAATACTGGGATGAAAAAATGGGATTTTCAAGGTGTATTTTGAAAATAAAGTATTTATATAAAATCAAAGGATTTTATATATAAAGAAAGGATTTTATAAAAGAAAATACTTTATAAAATCAAAGAAGAATTAAAAAGGAAATTTATTTATAAAATCAAAGGATTTTATAAAAAGGGCTATTTGTTTATAAAATGAATGAGAATTTATTTAAGAGAAAATATTTATAAAATCAAGGGATTTTATAAAAGGGAATTATTTATAAAATCAAAGGATTTTATAAAGAGGAAAATTTATTGGGATAATAAATAAGATCATATAAAAAATATTTATTTAGGAAATAAATAGAAGTATAAAGGAAATATTTGTTTAGAAAATAAATAGAAGGATAAAAGGAATATTCATTTGGGAAATAAATAGAAAAGATAAAAGAAATATTTATTGGTTAAATAAATAGAATTGAAAGGGAATATTTATTTGTTAAATAAAAAGAATTGAAAGGGAATAGTTATTTGTTAAGTAAACAAATAGAAAAGGAAATATTTGCATAAACAAACAGAAAAGGAATTAATCAAAGGAGTTAATTCAAAGGAATAAATCGAAAGAGTTAATCGAAATAGTTATTCAAATAGAGTTAAATCGAATATCAATTATTCGAATAGAGTAATTGATTAGAGTTAATCAATTAGAGTTAATCGACTAGAGTTAAATCGAGTTAGAGTTAACCCGTTAGAGTTAATCAGTTAGGGTTGACCCGTCAGAGTTAATCAATTAGGATTGACCAGTCAGAGTTAATCAATTAGGGTTGACTAGTCAGAGTTAATCAGTTAGAGTTGATCAGTTAGAGTTAACCAGTTAGAGTTGACCAGTTAGAGTTGACCAGTTAGAGTTAATCAGTTAGGGTTGACTAGTCAGAGTTAATCAGTTAGGGTTGACCAGTCAGAGTTAATCAGTTAGAGTTGACCAGTTAGAGTTAACCAGTTAGAGTTAGAGTTAACCAGTTAGAGTTAGAGCTAACCAGTTAGAGTTAACCAATAGAGTAATTAAATAGAGTTAATCAAATCAGAATAAATCGATTAGAGTTAGTCGAATTAGGAGTTATCGAATATTAGTATTCGAATAAAGTTAAAAGGAGTTATCGAATATTAGTATTCGAATAGAGTTAAAAGGAGTTATCGAATATTAGTATTCGATATTCGAATAGAGTTAAAAGAAGTTATCGAATCTAGTTATTCGAAAGGAGTTATTGAATCTAGTAATTCGAAAGGAATTATCGAATAATAGTTATTCGAAAGGAGTTATCGAATAATAGTTATTCGAAAGGAGTTAATCAATGTTAGTTTAATCGAAAGGAGTTAATCTAATTTAGTTATTCGAAAGTGAGATTTTCGAATATAGTTATTCGAAAGGAGATTATCGAATATAGCGTATTCGAAAGAAAGAGATCGAATGTAGTTTATTCGAAAGAGTGAGTTAATCGAATATAAGTTATTCGAAGAGAGATAATCGAATATAAGTTATTCGAAGAGAGGTTATTCGAAGAAGAATTAATCAAATAGAGATTACTCGAAGAGAGTTAATCGGCAAATTCGATTATATCGAATTCGGGAAAGTACTTATACTTTCAGGTGTTTAAATCAATATTTATTTATTTATAAATCAAGTGTTTATTTATTTATTCACATTAAAGAATAAAAGTTATAATGGAAGTTAGATATTTCGAAAGTAGGGATTATAACGTTATCGTTATAACCAATGTTTTCAATAAAGAAGTGGATTCGTAAATAGAATCCGAGAGAGACGTAAAGAAGTTGTTAAAAGATTTAAAAGATAAAATTTGACCATTTCGAAGTTAAAATGTTGTTCAGCTAAGGTCTGAGAGGTAATTATACCCCAACTTGATTGACTTCCTTCTTAACTAAGGAATGGTAAGGTTTGATCGTGAAGAAGTTTTGGAAATGTTTTCCAAATAAGAATCAGAAATGTTTTCTGATAAAAGAGAAAATAAGAATTTAGAATATATGGAAACAGGAGATAAATAAATTAATAAACTAAAGAGATAAATGTTAAATGATGATTGCTCCATTTAATTTCCATCTGGAAATAACATCGTTGTTTGCACACGTGTTTTTCTTTGATAGTTAATTCACCGACTATCGAAGTTTTTGACCATTTTAACGTTGTTAATATGGAGAGACCGGTTGGATTATTATCCGAAGAACCACTCTGTATTGGCATAAGCGTTGCGAATCATATATGCCAAAGATAATTGAAGATGGAGTAAAGTGCAAGGGCTATTTTATAAATCTTAGATAACAATTGCCTAAGATGGAAGTCCTAAATAATGCCTTCGGTTTGTCCAGTCCCAGGACAACTTGTATGGAAGAAGGTCTGACAGAGTATATCTAATAGATCGCGTAAGTTGATCTCTTCAACCGTATTCACGTTTGGTGGCGGAGGAATTCATTTCTCTTAGCTGTATACCCGTGTTATTTTTGGATAAATCAATTTGTGGTTTAAAGGGTATGTCGATGTGACATTTTAAGTGAATGAAGAAGTGGCATGAAAAAGATAAGCGTAGTTTCTAGCCTCACATCCGGTAAATGACAAAAATCGGGCAGGCAACATGGCTATGTAGGTTGCACCTATTAGGGTGTATAATCACCTGATCTAGAGTTTCATTTACTTCTAAAAATCTATTGTCGATGCTGTCCCATTCAGGAAGCGGTTGCTGATCCCAACCGTTGGTGATATACATTCGATACACTCAAGCGAAATGAGTGGTCGGTCATGTGTGGCCGGGTTGCAAGATGGTCTTGTTGAACGCAGTGTATCCCTCTCTAGAGGTACACTAGCAGAAGGTGGTTCCATACCTTGTCATAGTTGGAAATCCATTACCCAATACGTGCTTGGGGTTTTGATTGTATACTATATATGTAGAACGTGATATGAAAGCATTTCTGCTAGATGATTATTATATTGTGGTTGATAGACATTATTATAATATCAAAAGGTTTTTGATATAAAGATATTTTTGATTTTCATAAGGGAAAAACCCGTTCCGTTATACGGCGTGGTCTTATGAGATATCGTTTACTTGTTCAAACTGTTTTACTCATACCATTCCTATGACTGACCCGGAGTTTATTTTGTTTTTTTCCCCTAAACTCTTGGGTACCTAATTTTGTACGGGCAGTCAAGTAGTCGGGATTTACAGATACTTGAAGAGCCGGAGCAGGAGGCTTCAGGATTTTATATAGCTATTGTTATTCCGCTGTGTTGTAAGTGTTGTACTTGATATTGATATGTATATTCAAGTACAATCTTTTATTTTAAAGTTATGTTATATTTTATTCGTTCCACTGTGAGATTCGTGTTTACTCTGATGTTGTATGTTCTTCTTCTTCTTCTATTCTAAGTTTCTACCTTATCTATTCTCACCCTCTAATTTCTTTCATTAACTACCGGTATTTTCGATCCTTGGATGTTCGATATGTGTTGTATATCGGATAACCAAGATCGCTAATTTTCGGGTCGTTACAGTTGGTATCAGAGCTTAAGGTTAAGTTATTACCTTGGCTCTGTGGCATGACTCGGTAGAGATAGGGTTAGCAATACCCTAGATTGAGTTTGAGTGTCTATATACGAGTGAATGTATTTATTATTCAATATAATTTTTTTTTATATTGTGGATATTTATTGGTTGAATTGTTTATGAGTTCTGGTCAATAAGTTTGATCCACTATATCGATAAGGGTTACTAAACACTTGAATATGATGAACCGACATGATATGTTTTGAAAAGAGGGTAAACGAAATAATTTTACTCAAATTATATTTTTGATATAAAGGATTTATATCGGAGTGATTATAATATATTGGATATATTGGTTGTAATCGAGTAAGATTATAAAGGTGAAATGGTTACGTATATAACCAAATAATATTCGTATAAGTGTTACGAAATGAATTAAATCTGAATTTGAATCAGAATCAGAATTAAAACCCTGGAAATTTGGAACAGAGTTTGTAAATAGACTTGGATTAAATATATGTAAATTTTAAGATCCTGAGAGATTTTAAATTGTATTCCAAGCATTTGTGAATGATATTTTGAAATAATTTCAAAATAGAAATGATTAAGAAATGATTTTGAGAGCTGATATTGTATTGAACTCACTTCGATCACTGGGAAATAACTCTGATGAGTGTGGCCACATCATCACTGTTCATTTTCGAATTCTAAATGATGGATTACTACCAAAGATTTTGTTTTCGAATTGTTTTGAGGAAACAAGTTGTTTAGAAATACAAAGGTTTTGAATTGGTATTATGATTTCAAATTGATTTGAAAGAAAAACCCAGAAATTTAAAATTTTCTAGAATTTATGTAACACCCCGTGTATTCTATAACAGTGAAATCCAAAAATTAAAGTATAATTAATTTCAAATCAAAGAATTAAGGAAAACGAGATACGCCATTGCGTTCGTCTCGGAATTCTTCTTGAGATAGAGTCCGAGTTTGCGTAAAACGGACTCCGTATGAGGGAGATATGGCATCCGGTAGTTTTAGAATTCAGTTTAAAATTCAAACAGACGGAAACAGCTCAGAAACAAATTCGAATTTCAAAAATCGGACCCAGATTGGGCTGGGCGGGAATTTTCCCGCCCAAGGCACCCAGGTCGACTGGGTAGTCGACCTAAGCCACCTAGGTCGACTGGGTAGTCGACCTGGGGCACCCAGGTCGACTACATAGTCGACCTGGGGGTCGACTGGTTAGTCGACCTGGCCCCTGAGCCAGGTCAAACCCAGCCCCTCCTTGCTGGCCTGGTATGTGCTTGACCGAATTTCTGAGCTTTGTCTTGTCACTAGGGCTAGGTGTCAGCTCCTGATTGGTCTCTCTTTCAAACGAACGGCTAATATTAATCCAAGCTCCATCGACGGTTCTAATCAATTCACAAACTCTATAAAAAGGACCTAAGACTCCACCTAATTCATACAAACAAAAATGAGAATGAGACCGTCATGCTGCTGAGGAAAGACTAAAAGTAGCCGTCAAAATTGAGAGACAATTAGGAGACAATTCAAAAGCTTAAAGCAACGACAACTTAGTCAAAACAACGCCTACAACAAAGGATAGCATCTCCAAATTCAGAATTCAGAATCCTGAATTGAAGATTCGTCATACGTTGTAAGTGGAGTGCTATTCCGGTGTGAATGAATAATTGAGTTTCTGATTTGTGTAAAATGAGAAATGGAATTGTACTTAATTTGTGGTGATGATAATTCATAATTATATGTTGTTACTATTTTAATTATGAATAGATTTGGGATGTTATGGTATAATGATGTTAGACCTATTGGATATTTGCAAGTATATGGTTCATGTTGAAGTTAACGACTATATGTTTGTGGTAGTTTATTTCAACAAAGTTGAGATTCATGCAAGTATGTGATTCACTATTATGCCAACATGATTTTAGACCCTTCTATGTATATTTTTATGATCATGTTTAGTGTAGTTGGATCCATTTGGGTATTATGATTTATATGAATTTATGTTGAAATAGGAATTTTGATTCTAGTGAGAAAAAAAGACATACTTTTGTATTAGTGACAAGAGTAAGCATCTTTGTGAACTTGTGTTGACTCTATAAACATGACTAGATTACGTTTGGTGTTATGCCTAATTGAAAATATGTTTTAGGCCTATGTTGTTATCAAAATCATGTGATAATATATGTGACACATAATTTAAGTTAGGTTCACAATTTAAATGCAAGTTTACATGACTAGATTAAAACCATGTAACATGTTTAGGTATGTTTTATGTCATGATTTTATGTTATCACAATGCAAGTTCACAAGTGCCTAATTTATGTTAATTAGTTCGCTATGTTGCAAGTTCATGCGTTCACACACCCCTTTTGATGTTACTTAGAATATATATACACCATGTTCTAAGCCTCCCCTTTTTCATGTGGCTAAGTTGGGCTTAAATGTTAAACCCAACATATGTTATAATATAGCGAACGTATAAAACGGGGGTAATGACATTGGGTTAAAAATATAAAACATATGTGTTGGCATGCCTGATGCATGCCAATGACCTTGAGAACATTTAAGGGGTATAAATTAATTATACCTAATAAAGGAGAATTTGAATAATGGGCTGCAAATATTTACATATAAAAAGAAAAGAGACAAAATATTTAAACTTAGAAAATACGATGTGTTTAACCCGAGATTGGATTGAGTTGTGATGTAAACCTACCCGGAACCGACCGGCTGTCCAGTAGTCACAACAATACCTATCCAATGTGGGTGGTTAAACATTGAGCCCAATAAAGACCCGAGGTTAGACTGAGTTGTGACGTAAGACTGCCCGGAACCAACCGGCAACAGGCAGTCACAACAATACCTGTCTAATGTGAGAGGTCGAGGCTTTAATAAGACAAGTAAGGCTGAGTCAGGAATGATAGGATTAAGTAAATTGAATTAATACTTAATCAAATTGAACATGCTAAACTATACAGACTGATTGAGGGTTAGGTTTACAAAACACTTAACCAACTTAGCATGTTGGCTAGAAATAGAAAACCTAGTAGCGGGGGACCCTTTTCAGCAGTAACCCTACAAGGTGTATCAGGATACCCTGAACTAGGCAGGGTGGGGCACGATTACTGGGCTGACTGTAAGAGGTCAAATCGACGGCGGTGGTGCAGCAGTGTAGGTTCTAACGGGGTGCGGGCGTGCACACACTCTGACGCAGAAAAATTAAGCACTGGGCACCAGTAGTATACCTGTGCATTCTAGAATTGTGTCGGGCCGCCACCATGGGACTTGATACACCCCATGGTGGGACCAGCATAGGTAGCTACAACATCGGGGGCCATAAGACACATTTAACTATGCGAGTAGGAGCCGATCATTAGAAATGGATCACTTCACCCTGATTATGGGGTGCCTATTGGGAACTAGTTTATAGGGGTGCAGAGATTAATATGGGGTACGATAGTACATTCGACTCTAGACAACTTAACTTAGCTTATAGTGCTTTCCCATTCCCATTTTGTACTTATCATGCTCATTTTTTTATTCATAGACTGAATAGTCCTAGACTTACTCAGGCTTTATGTCTGACTCTACTTTTCTTTCGTCCCCCCCCCCCCCCAGGTCCATAGGGAGGGAATACCATAGCTTGACCAGTTTTCGCATCCAGCTTGAAGAGAAAGAATGTATTGCTTGGATCTCTTTCGTTTTGGACTATGGCTTTGGATAGCAACTATAGGGACTTATGCAGTTTACTTATGTTTTTATGCTTCTTTAAGTTATGAAATCAAGACAGTTATGAAAATGTAATGTTTTTGGAAGTATTGTAAGACAATTATGGCATGGTTTGTGTAACACGTATTTTGATGAAATAAAAGTTGCTGTTGTTTTCCGCTGTTCAAAAATATGTGTACTTATATCTATCATGTGTACCTATGACTTATACTTATAAACCTCCACCAAAATTAGGGCATTCCCTTTGAGAGTGACCCTAACGGAGGTGGGGTGTTTCAATTTAAATTTAACTTGTAAAGTTAAGTAAAAGGAGATGATAAAAGTATTTAAATCTGGAATTGAACAGAGAATAGTCTGAAATGGAATTGAGGGATAAATTAAGAGTTTGGAATCGAAATGAAACTCGAGTTTAAAATGAAATTCGACTTTGGTATAAGCGAATGGTTGTGTTGAGGATAAATTGATCAGAGTTTGATTGGATTGATATTGGTATATGCTGAAATGGGTAACAGGTGGAAGAGATATAATAATATGCCCAACAAAAAGGTACAAGTTTATATTTGATATAAGTATGAGATTTATGCGTCCAATCGGCAAGCCGCTTGGCTGTTTGATTTTATTTTGGGTTGGAGATGGCCCAGAGAGGCGAGTTGTAGTTTTACTGATAGGGCTGTACAAAGGAGGTTATGGCGAAATTTTCCACAAATTTAGGGAGTTAGAAATTTTAGGATTTTGAAAATATTCGTTAATAGAATTGAATTAATAATTTAATTAAAATTAAATTAGTCCAGTGGAAACTGAAGCTGAGAAGTGAACAAATAAGTTTGGCCAGTCGATAGGGTTTGTTTTCTACCTTAGCAATTTCGAGGACGAAATTATTTTAAGTGGGGAAGAATGTAACGACCCGAATTTTTCAGCGATATAATTAATTTATTTAATTATTTAAATAAAGGTTTGGTAATTTAAAATGATCAAAATTAAATAATAAGGAACATTTAATTAATATAATAATTAAATAATATACATAATTCAGAAATAATCAAAATAGTGGAATTCACAATATTGTGTAATTTGGATTATTTAAAATATATAATTCAGTTTAGAGTTGAATTATATTAACGGATATATTATATAAACGAAGTTTGAACGTATAATTATATTATAATTAAAATCGAGCTTGAAATGGCGCGGCAGTTCGCGATTTGGCAATTTGAACTTCAACTGAATGTACAGGATTCGTTTTAAGCCGGATTTCTGTGAAACAAGAAACGTTAGGAGCTGGTGAAGTATATTTTTCTAGTGGAAGAGAAAAATCGGGATTTCGTCGTGTAGATTTTGATTTATGTCCAAATCAAATTTTAGAAAAGTCGCTGTGGAATTCCTTTATAATTTATAACGATTTATTTATATTATAAAAGGAATTTCATTATAAATCGAATATCGATTTAAAGCGGGATTTGAAATATCGAGTTAGAAATTCATATGGGAATATTCTGAAGCTGTATGGTATTCCACTATGAATATAGACGATAATATTTATTTATAAATATTTAATTTAATTGTTTTTAAATATATTTATGTAACACCCCGAAAATTCTATAACTGTGAAATTCATGAATTAAAGTATAATCAAATTCAAATCAAAGAACTAAGGGAAACGGGATACGCCATTGCGTTCGTCTCTGAAAAATACCCGAAATAGAGTCCGAGTTTTCGAAAAACGGAGTCCGTATGAAGAAGATATGGCCTTCGGAAGTTTTGAATTAAATTTAAAATTCAAACAGAATAAAATAATTAAAAATCGGGCCCAGTGGGCCAGGGCGGATAAACACCCGCCTAGGCCACCCAGGTCGACTGGGCTGTCGACCTGGGCTACCCATGTCGACAGGGCTGTCGACAGCCCTGTCGACAGGGGTGTCGACCTGGTCGAGCCCAGTCAACCTGGCTGGCCAGGTCTGTGTTGGTCGAATTTCTGTGGTCTGCTTTGTCATTAGGGCTAGGTGGCGGGTTCTAATTGGTCTCTCTATCTAATGAATGGCTACGATCTAACCTAGCAACATCAATGGTCCTAATCAATTCCTAACCTCTATATAAACAACCCTAGACTAAACCCTAATCTATTCATTCAAATTAAGAACATAGCCGCCATGTTGCTGAGGAACGACTAAGAGTAGCCGCCGACTAGAGAGAGAATTAGAAAGAAAGTTCTAAAGCCTAAAGCAATTCAAGCAACCTAAAGCCAATCAATTCAACAAAGGAATCATATCTCTTAATTAGAGAATTCGCCGCAACCATTGTAAGTAGAGTATTACTTTGGTATGAATAAACAACTGTATTGATTTGTATGCTTGAATTGGGATAATAAAGTAATTCATATTTGTGCAAAATTATGTTATTCATTATAAAGAACTACATGCGGTAGTTCTATGCAAGTATACGTTTGGAATATTGTGCAAATTATGTAATCTATGTTGAAGCTACATGTATGTAGTTGATTGAAATTCATGCGAGTTTGGGGCTTTGTTATTATGCCATCATGATGTATATTTTTGTGCATAAATCATTTTGCAAGTAATTGAAACAAGTTTGGTTGTTATAGTTCATATGAAACTATGTTGGAATTTTGACACCATAATCCATGTATTAAGTCATGCTTTTGCAAAACTTATGAATATGGCTAGGCTATGAATGATATTTGGCATAATTGAAATCTATGATTAAGTCTATCTTGTTTAAAAGAATTATATGATGACATATGTGAGACATGGCTAGGTTAGACTCAAAAATCCCTTTTTGCAAGTTTAAAGCAAACACCATGATTAGGAATATTTATGCCATGTTTATGCTAGAAGTATTTATGCCATGCTTATGTTTGACATTATGCCATGTTTATGCTAGAAGTATTTATGCCATGCTTATGTTTGACATTATGCCATGTTTATGCTAGAAGTATTTATGCCATGCTTATGTTTGACATTATGCCATGTTTATGCTAGAAGTATTTATGCCATGCTTATGTTTGACATTATGCCATGTTTATGCTAGGAATATTTATGACATGCTTATGTTTGACACTATGCCTAAATAAGAATATAGGTTCATGTTGTAGTTAAACCTATGCAAGTTCACATGCTTTGATTCATGTCACCTATGTTACCACTATGCAAGTACACCAATTTCTATTTTGTATTTCCAACGTCGTATTGCAAGTTCATGCGCTCACCTTCCCCTCTTTGTGTATACGCCATAAGCCTCCCCTTTTCGCATGGCTAAATTGGGCTTTAAAAGGCTAAGCCCAATATATATATAAACGGACGTGTAAAACGGGGGAAAATAACGTTGGGTTAAAAATTAATTAATGAATGAAAATATAAAATAGAAGGGCCCAAATTCAAGTATGGGTTGGGCCCGTGATTGGTGTAACCTTTACACCATTAACTTAATAATGGGCCGCAAATATTTACATATAAGAAATAGAGAAGAATGACAAAATATGTAAAAGTAGAAAATACGATGTGTTTAACCCGAGGTTGGATAGAGTTGTGATGTAAACCTGCCCGGAACCGCCCGGCTGTCCGGTAGTCACAACAATACCTATCCAATGTGAGAGGTTAAACATGGAGCCCAATAAGGACCCGAGGTTAGACTGAGTTGTGGCGTAAGACTGCCCGGAACCAACCGGCAACAGGCAGCCACAACAATACCTGTCTAATGTGAGAGGTCAGGGCCTTAATAAGACAATTAAGGCTGAGTCAGGATTGTTAGGATTAAGTGGACTAAAGACTTAATCAAAATGGAACATGCTAAACTAAACGGACTGGTGGGAGTTAGGTTAGAAACACTTAACCAACTTAGCATGTTGGCTAGAGATAGAAAACCTAGTAACGGGGGACCCTTTTCAGCAGTAACCCTAGAAGGTGTATCAGGATACCCTGAAACTAGGCAGGGTGGGGCACGATTACTGGGCTGATTGTAAGAGGTCAAAGCGACGGCGGTGGTGTAGCAGTGTAGGTTCTAACGGTGTGCGGGCGTGCACGCACTCCGGCGCAGAAAAATAAAGCACTGGGCACCAGTAGCATACCTGTGCATTCTAAGGTTGTGTCGGGCCGCTGCCATGGGACTTGATACACCCCATGGTGGGACCAGCATAGGTAACTACAGACATCGGGGGCCGTAAGACACATGTAACTATGCGAGTAGGAGCCGATCATCATAGAATGGATCACATCACCCTGACCATGGGGTGCCAGTTGGAAACTAGTTTATATGGGTTCAGAGATCAACATGGGGTACGATAGTATATTCGGCCCTAGACAACTTAACCAAGTTTATAATGCATGCCCACTTCTTGTTTATACTTATCATACCCAGTTCTTTATTCATAGACAAAATAGTACTAGACTTACTCAGGCTTTATGTCTGACTCTACTTTTCTTTCGTCTTCTTTCTTCCGTTCCCCCCCCCCCCCCAGGTCCTCAGGGAGGGAACACAGCAGCTTGACCAACCTCAACATCCAGCTTGAGGAAGAGAAATGTATTGCTTGGACTTTCCTGTTTTGAACTATGGCTTTGGACAATCCACTATGGGGACTTTTGGCAGTTTATCTATGTTTTATTTATGCTTCTTTAAATAATGTACTCAAGACAGATTATGAAAGTGTTATGTTATGTTTTTGGAAAGGATGTTGTTGTAACACGTATTTGACTTTATGAAATAAAGTTTGTTGTTCTTCCGCTGTTTACAAATATGTGTTCTTATATCTGTCTTGTATATTTGTGACTTGTACTTATAAACCTCCACCAAAATTAGGGCATTCCCTTTGAGAGTGACCCTAACGGAGGTGGGGTGTTTCACTTGGTATCAGAGCATAGGTTTACCAGATAAGATAAAAAGTTTTGAAAAATTATTTTCAAAAAGGAAATTTAAAGAAGCATTTTTAAAAAGAAAAATATTATTTTATTTTAAAAAGGCAAAGTCCACTCCCCAAAGCCATAGGTACTATCTCTTATCCTTCGTTTTGAATCTATCCTTTTTGTTTCAGCATGTCCCAAGATCTTAACTTGCCGGAAGGGGTGCCAATACCTGGTTGGTTTAGACGGTTCTTAGAAGCAAGGGCCACTCAGCCAGGTCCTACCGTTCCTCCTCCCCCAGCTGAAGGGAATCATCCAGCTGCGGCAGCACCTTTTCCTCCACCTCCTCCTCGGGGAAACGCGTTCGCTAAGATATGCAAAGATTTTAAAGCTATGGGAGGAAGGGATTTCCATGGAACTGAGTCCTTCGTGGCAGCTAGGAATTGGCTGAAAGAAACGGAGGACCTATTCATCATCTTTGAGGTAGAAGATAGACAAAAAGTACAGTTGGCAGTGTGGCTATTGAAGGGCGAGGCTTCCTACTGGTGGGAAGTCACTAATGCTGAAAGACCAGTGGAGACATGGGAGGACTTTAGGGCAAGGTTTGAGACTAAATTTCTCTCAGATGCAGAAAGAAGTTTGCAGTTGGAAAAATTCTTATTTCTTAAGCAAGGGGACAAGACAGTCAGAGAGTATGTGAATCAGTTTGATGAGCTGGCTAGGTTTGGGCTTGACCTAGTCAACACCCCGCACAAGAAGGCTCTCCGTTTCGTCAAAGGGTTAAATGAGCCATTACACAGTTTGGCCATGACCCATATACCCATGGGAGCCACGTATGAAAGATTGGTGCAAATGGCATTGCTGAATGAGGAGGATAAGGGCAAGAAGGAGACAAAGGCAGAAAGCTCTCAAGGGAAGAAAGAGGGTTTGCAGCCTAAGAAGGCGGACTTTAAGAAAGGCGGAAAAGGCAACAAAGAGAAGAGGAAGTGCAATTTATGTGGCAAAGTGGGGCATTTAGTAAAGGACTGCCGGAAAAAGAAGGCCAAGGAAAATGGTGGGTGCTTTTCATGCGGTCAGACAGGCCATAGGGCTAAGGACTGCCCAAAGAAACGGGGACAGGGGCAGAGCGCTGGATCCACCCCAGGGGCACAGGTTCATGTGCTAGAAGCGCCACCATTGCAACAACGAGGTATAAATACTTCTGTAGAAAGCGTAATTTATCTTTATGATCACCCCGTTCGCACTTTATTTGATTCTGGCGCATCACACTCCTTTATCTCGTCTGCTTTAGTAGAATCTCTGCACCTAAAAACTAGTATGGTAGAGGACCCCTTAATTGTTTCAAACCCAATTGGGGGCCCAGCTCATTTGTCTATGATCTGTGTGGGATTGAAAATTTCTATTCTAAGTGTCGAATTTCAATGTAGTGCCTTTGTTTTGGGCTTTTCGGGGTATGGTTTGATTTTGGGTATGGATTGGCTATCCCGTAATGGGGCCATCCTTGATTGTGAGAAAAGGGTTGTTAGGCTCCTAACCCAGCTCGGTAATACTTTGGAAATTTCTTGTAATCCCTCGTATGCGGTTATGCTTAGTTATCTTGAATCGCTAGATGCCTCTGTTGAAAATTTGCATTCAGTTAGAGTGGTCCGGGAATATCCGGATGTCTTTGAAGAGGTGAAGGGCTTGCCTCCAAAGCGGGAAATAGACTTCCGCATATATCTTGTAGATAATGCAAAGCCCGTTGCGTTGCCCGTTAGACATATGGCTCCACGAGAAAGGAAAGAGCTCAGTAAACAGATTAAAGAGCTTCTAGAAAAGGGGTTCATTAGGAGGAGCATTTCAGAATGGGGCGCTCCAGTGGTGTTCGCTACAAAGGCGGATGGTTCACTCCGTCTATGTGTTGACTATAGGGAGCTCAACAAGCTAACGAAAAAGAATAGGCACCCTCTCCCTAGAATTGATGATTTATTTGACCAGCTTGTAGGAGCGTCTGTTTTCTCCCAACTCGATTTAGCAACCGGTTTTCATCAGCTAAGGGTGGCTGAAGATAGCATCGATAAAACGGCGTTCAGAACCCCAGACGGCTTCTTTGAATGGCTTGTCATGCCTTTCGGCTTGACAAATGCACCTGCTTACTTCGTGGACCTGATGAGTAGGGTATTTAGAGATTTCCTCAACAAATTCGTAGTAGTCTTCGTAGATGATATCCTTATCTTCTCAAAGAGTGAAGAGGAACATGCTCAACACTTAAGGGCAATCATGGAAACTTTGCGAGTCCATCAACTAAAAGCCAAATTCTCCAAATGCCACTTTTGGAGAGAAGAGGTGAGGTTCCTTGGGCACATAGTATCCAAACAAGGGTTAGCGGTGGACCCTGCTAAGGTAGTGGCGGTACAGGATTGGAAGACACCAAGGAATGCAACTGAGGTCCGAAGCTTTCTAGGACTAGCGGGTTTCTATCGAAAATTTATAAGGGATTTTGCGAAAATCTCAGCTCCGCTCACGAAATTGACTAAGAAGAATCTAGTGTTCAATTGGGACTTGGATTGCGAATTTGCTTTCCAACGACTGAAAAGGGCTCTCACAACAGCCCCAGTTTTGACGCTGCCAGATGGGAGCAAGATGTTCACTGTTTATACGGATGCATGTGGGACAGGGCTAGGCGCCGTCTTAATGCAAGAAGGAAGGGTAGTAGCTTATGGCGGGAGGCAGTTGAAAGCGCACGAAAAGAACTACCCAACCCACGATCTTGAGTTAGCCGCCATCGTCTTTGCACTCAAGTCTTGGCGACACTATCTCCTAGGTGAGAAGTTCGAACTTTACACTGACCATAAATCGTTGAAATATCTTTTCTCGCAGAAAGATCTTAACTTGAGGCAACAAAGATGGATGGAGTTTCTTGCCTCGTACGATTTCGAAATCTCCTATACTCCGGGCAAAGGCAACGTAGTGGCAGACGCATTGAGCCGAAAGAAATTGACCCTAAGCCCGTTGTTTATTGAAAGACAAAGCCTAGAGTTTATAGCCAGCTTCGACTTTAGGCCCTCCTCCGATTTTGTACCAGGTTTGCTTGCATCTCTCGAAGTGCGCCCAACTTTAGTGGATTCAGTAGGGACAGCACAACGCGAAGACCCTCAACTTGTGGAAATAATTGATAGGCTAATTAGGGGTGAGACTTCAAGTCACCTCAACAGATACTCCATTGACGATAAAGGATTACTAAGGCGAGACGGAAGACTATGCGTCCCACAGACAAAAGATTTAGTAAGGAAGGTTCTCGAGGAAGCGCATCATTCCAAGATGACGATACACCCAGGCGGGGATAAAATGTACAAAGACATAAAAAGGACTTTCTTTTGGAATGGCATGAAAAAGGACGTGGCAGAATTCGCTTCTAAATGTATGGTGTGCCAACAGGTTAAGGCGGAACAGAAAAAGCCTGGCGGACTACTACATCCTCTGGAGGTCCCACAGTGGAAGTGGGATAGCATCTCAATGGACTTCATCGATGGGCTGCCTAGGTCTAGGAGAGGCAACACTAGCATTTGGGTAATAGTGGATAGGCTTACTAAAAGCGCCCACTTTTTACCTGTCAAAAGTAAAAGAACTGCCTCATCCCTAGCATCACTTTACCTTAAGGAAATCGTGCGACTCCATGGAATACCATCTAGCATTGTTAGTGACCGAGACCCCATCTTCACCAGCGAGTTTTGGCGGAGTCTGCAAGAAGCAGTAGGAACGCAGTTATGCTTGAGCACAGCCTATCATCCCCAAACCGACGGCCAAACAGAGAGAGTGAACAGAGTTTTGGAAGACCTTTTAAGGCTATGCGTCCTCGACTTCGGAGGGACATGGGAAGACCACCTTCCTTTGGTGGAATTTGCCTACAACAACAGCTATCAAGCAACCATAGGAATGGCGCCCTTCGAAGCTTTATATGGAAGACCGTGTCGATCGCCCACTTGTTGGTGGGAGTCTACTGATAAGCTTATACTTGGACCAGATATGATCCGAGAGACTTCTGAGAAAGTAGACTTAATACGAAGAAGGATGAAGACGGCCCAAGACAGACAAAAGTCCTATGCCGACAAGAGGAGGACCGACCTTGAATTTGAGGTTGGAGACAGAGTTTTTCTCAAGGTATCACCACTAAGAAACGTTGTTCGTTTTGGAACCACAGGAAAGCTAGCGCCAAGATTCGTAGGGCCATTCCCTATTATCGAGAAGATTGGGAAAATGGCCTATAGATTAGAGCTACCCGAGAAGTTGGCTGGAGTCCACAACGTTTTTCACGTTTCACATCTCCGAAAATGTCTGCATGAGTCAGCTGAAGTGGTAGAGCCAAATATCCTCGAAGAGGCCGAAGTGGAACGTGAAGCGACCATAAGAAAAGTTCCAACCCGCATCTTAGGAACGGAAGTGAAGAAGCTACACAACCGCAAAGTCAAGCTCGTCAAAGTTCAGTGGAGCGACGCCGAGGGAGACGCGACTTGGGAAACTGAAGCTAGAATTCGTACTGCCTACCCTTTTCTGTTCGAGGGTATATCCTTGATCTTTCCTTTTTCCTTAAGTTGCGCTTTTATCTATCTTTTTAGGTATATTTCCTCGACCTTATCTTTTAGGTAGAAACCCTTTGGATGGAAACATGTAATTGAAACATGTTATGGATGATGGTTGCAAGTGGTTGCAAGTGATTGCTAGTGGTTGCTCGTGGTTGCATATACACACACAATCTAGGTTTTAGATCGGCTCAATCACTTCATATTGCATATGCATATATGTTTGTATTCGTATATGGTTGAACTTTAATGTGTTGTCATGTGGATGTTGCATTTGTATTGAATGATTGTGCACTCATGTAGAATCAAGAATAGGGAAGTTTGCATACATAATGGATTCATGGCACCTACATAATTCGCATTAAGGAGGTCAGCTGAATCAGTAGACCGCCTGATTTTGCATTAGATAAGTTCATATACACACACTTCGCATATGATCATGAAGCATTAGAAGTCTTTTAAGGACAATGGATGCTCGTGTTTGATGGATGAGTAGATGGATGATTGGATGTTAGGATATACATTCCTCCTAACTTGAAGATTTCGGGGACGAAATCCTTTTAAGTGGGGGAGAATGTAACACCCCGCAAATTCTATAACTGTGAAATTCATGAATTAAAGTATAATCAAATTCAAATCAAAGAACTAAGGGAAACGGGATACGCCATTGCGTTCGTCTCTGAAAAATACGCGAAATAGAGTCCGAGTTTTCGAAAAACGGAGTCCGTATGAAGAAGATATGGCCTTCGGAAGTTTTGAATTAAATTTAAAATTCAAACAGAATAAAATAATTAAAAATCGGGCCCAGTGGGCCAGGGCGGATAAACACCCGCCTAGGCCACCCAGGTCGACTGGGCTGTCGACCTGGGCTACCCATGTCGACAGGGCTGTCGACAGCCCTGTCGACAGGGGTGTCGACCTGGTCGAGCCCAGTCAACCTGGCTGGCCAGGTCTGTGTTTGGTCGAATTTCTGTGGTCTTCTTTGTCATTAGGGCTAGGTGGCGGGTTCTAATTGGTCTCTCTATCTAATGAATGGCTACGATCTAACCTAGCAACATCAATTGTCCTAATCAATTCCTAACCTCTATATAAACAACCCTAGACTAAACCCTAATCTATTCATTCAAATTAAGAACATAGCCGCCATGTTGCTGAGGAACGACTAAGAGTAGCCGCCGACTAGAGAGAGAATTAGAAAGAAAGTTCTAAAGCCTAAAGCAATTCAAGCAACCTAAAGCCAATCAATTCAACAAAGGAATCATATCTCTTAATTAGAGAATTCGCCGCAACCATTGTAAGTAGAGTATTACTTTGGTATGAATAAACAACTGTATTGATTTGTATGCTTGAATTGGGATAATAAAGTAATTCATATTTGTGCAAAATTATGTTATTCATTATAAAGAACTACATGCGGTAGTTCTATGCAAGTATACGTTTGGAATATTGCGCAAATTATGTAATCTATGTTGAAGCTACATGTATGTAGTTGATTGAAATTCATGCGAGTTTGGGGCTTTGTTATTATGCCATCATGATGTATATTTTTGTGCATAAATCATTTTGCAAGTAATTGAAACAAGTTTGGTTGTTATAGTTCATATGAAACTATGTTGGAATTTTGACACCATAATCCATGTATTAAGTCATGCTTTTGCAAAACTTATGAATATGGCTAGGCTATGAATGATATTTGGCATAATTGAAATCTATGATTAAGTCTATCTTGTTTAAAAGAATTATATGATGACATATGTGAGACATGGCTAGGTTAGACTCAAAAATCCCTTTTTGCAAGTTTAAAGCAAACACCATGATTAGGAATATTTATGCCATGTTTATGCTAGAAGTATTTATGCCATGCTTATGTTTGACATTATGCCATGTTTATGCTAGAAGTATTTATGCCATGCTTATGTTTGACATTATGCCATGTTTATGCTAGAAGTATTTATGCCATGCTTATGTTTGACATTATGCCATGTTTATGCTACAAGTATTTATGCCATGCTTATGTTTGACATTATGTCATGTTTATGCTAGGAATATTTATGACATGCTTATGTTTGACACTATGCCTAAATAAGAATATAGGTTCATGTTGTAGTTAAACCTATGCAAGTTCACATGCTTTGATTCATGTCACCTATGTTACCACTATGCAAGTACACCAATTTCTATTTTGTATTTCCAACGTCGTATTGCAAGTTCATGCGCTCACCTTCCCCTCTTTGTGTATACGCCATAAGCCTCCCCTTTTCGCATGGCTAAATTGGGCTTTAAAAGGCTAAGCCCAATATATATATAAACGGACGTGTAAAACGGGGGAAAATAACGTTGGGTTAAAAATTAATTAATGAATGAAAATATAAAATAGAAGGGCCCAAATTCAAGTATGGGTTGGGCCCGTGATTGGTGTAACCTTTACACCATTAACTTAATAATGGGCCGCAAATATTTACATATAAGAAATAGAGAAGAATGACAAAATATGTAAAAGTAGAAAATACGATGTGTTTAACCCGAGGTTGGATTGAGTTGTGATGTAAACCTGCCCGGAACTGCCCGGCTGTCCGGTAGTCACAACAATACCTATCCAATGTGAGAGGTTAAACATGGAGCCCAATAAGGACCCGAGGTTAGACTGAGTTGTGGCGTAAGACTGCCCGGAACCAACCGGCAACAGGCAGCCACAACAATACCTGTCTAATGTGAGAGGTCAGGGCCTTAATAAGACAATTAAGGCCGAGTCAGGATTGTTAGGATTAAGTGGACTAAAGACTTAATCAAAATGGAACATGCTAAACTAAACGGACTGGTGGGGGTTAGGTTAGAAACACTTAACCAACTTAGCATGTTGGCTAGAGATAGAAAACCTAGTAACGGGGGACCCTTTTCAGCAGTAACCCTAGAAGGTGTATCAGGATACCCTGAAACTAGGCAGGGTGGGGCACGATTACTGGGCTGATTGTAAGAGGTCAAAGCGACGGCGGTGGTGTAGCAGTGTAGGTTCTAACGGTGTGCGGGCGTGCACGCACTCCGGCGCAGAAAAATAAAGCACTGGGCACCAGTAGCATACCTGTGCATTCTAAGGTTGTGTCGGGCCGCTGCCATGGGACTTGATACACCCCATGGTGGGACCAGCATAGGTAACTACAGACATCGGGGGCCGTAAGACACATGTAACTATGCGAGTAGGAGCCGATCATCATAGAATGGATTACATCACCCTGACCATGGGGTGCCAATTGGAAACTAGTTTATATGGGTTCAGAGATCAACATGGGGTACGATAGTATATTCGACCCTAGACAACTTAACCAAGTTTATAATGCATGCCCACTTCTTGTTTATACTTATCATACCCAGTTCTTTATTCATAGACAAAATAGTACTAGACTTACTCAGGCTTTATGTCTGACTCTACTTTTCTTTCGTCTTCTTTCTTCCGTTTCCCCCCCCCCCCCCAGGTCCTCAGGGAGGGAACACAGCAGCTTGACCAACCTCAACATCCAGCTTGAGGAAGAGAAATGTATTGCTTGGACTTTCCTGTTTTGAACTATGGCTTTGGACAATCCACTATGGGGACTTTTGGCAGTTTATCTATGTTTTATTTATGCTTCTTTAAATAATGTACTCAAGACAGATTATGAAAGTGTTATGTTATGTTTTTGGAAAGGATGTTGTTGTAACACGTATTTGACTTTATGAAATAAAGTTTGTTGTTCTTCCGCTGTTTACAAATATGTGTTCTTATATCTGTCTTGTATATCTGTGACTTGTACTTATAAACCTCCACCAAAATTAGGGCATTCCCTTTGAGAGTGACCCTAACGGAGGTGGGGTGTTTCAATTTATATATTTAAAAGGGTTATTTAGAGCTTTAAAAATAGCCAGTTTTGCAAACGACCTCAGAATCCGATGAAACTAATTTTGTTGGATCCGCAATGTTAAATTATTGTTAGATTATAGTTCCCGTGATTTTTGAAGTCAGTATGTGGTCGTACCGATTTTTAATGTGAAAAACAGTCGGTATTTCGACGGTTAAAAATACGCTGTGTGAGCAAACGGAGTCGGAATTCGATGAAACCAGTTTCGTTGGGACCGTAATGTCGAACTATAGCTGCATGTCAATTTCCATGATTTTTGGATATCGTGTGTGGTCACACAAATTTTTAGAAAGGAAGAACGAATATAAAATAATAAAAGAAAATATCTAAAACTCAATTAGAGGTCAAAACAAAGGCCACATACTCATTTCTTTCCAACCACACAAAATTTTGATCTCCCTTATATAATCACGTTGAGCCGCCGTATTCATTTTTACAGAAAAACCGAATCATGTTACTTAGAAATCTCAAAATAAAATCAAGTTTATCCCTATAAATCAAAATGAGTATATACTTAGGATCGTGGGAGTAAGTTCTTCGATGCAGTAGTCTTCTTTTTAAGCTCGACGTGTTTCCTGGAGTTCGAACCTGAGTAGTCGTGCTTAGGGTTCGAGATTTTGTGATGATGGAAGCATCGATTTGAGTTTTAAGGGTTGTAGTTGAACACGAAATGGAGAAACGAGTTTGTCTGCGGGTTTTGGTGAACTTCGGGATCAAAAGTGACGCTGCCTGTAGCTAGGCGAGCCGTCGAAGTGGTTGGTCATGATTCAAGGGGGCTGGTTCGAGTTCAAATCCGTGGATATAGGGATGAAGTGGAGATCATGAGAAGAGGTTTGGTGATTTTAGTTTGGATGTTGAAACGATGGAGCTTGGGGCGTTGGAAGTTTCTGTAATGGTGAAAGAGGAGTCACGACATCTCAATTTTGGGGAAAAAAGGTTTGAACGGGCCGGGTTTTCATTCGGTGGGAATGGGCTGAGAATGTTGGTTAAGGCCCAATGGGTATTATTGAAAATTCGGTGTGTACGACTTGTGCAGGATCTTTAATATGGCTATGCGGAATATGATATAATAATTTAAACTATTCAATAGTTATGCAAATAAATATTCGCAAAACAAGGAATATATCACTAACAGATATAAATGCTATAAATAAAGTAAAGTAGAGTAACGACACCAGGATTTTTATACTGGTTCGGACTTCCTGTCCTACGTCCAGTCCCGAAGCTCCTCTTCGGCTTTTCACTAAACAACACCCTCTCTTCACCCGGAGGAACAGGTTCACAACACTACTTGATTTACGGGCTACAAGTTTACCCACTTGATTTCACGGGCTACAAGCTTACCCACTTGATTTCACGGGCTACAAGCTTACCCACACAGGACAATTACAAGAGTTTGACTTCTGATTGTGTTCTTCTTTCAACACTGATATGCCAACGATTGAGTACACCGTTCCTATAATCTTATCCTCAAGTATATGGATTGAATGCGAAGATTTGAAGGAAGTTAGTTGCTTGTTGAATCAAAATATGAGAAGTATTATCAAGGTTTCAATAAGTTACTTGAATTGGGGAGCGTTTAGAATGCAAGAGTATTTAGAAAGTAAGATCAGAAATTAGAGCAAGAATCGGTTATTTGGATGATGATTCAAGATGTATTTATAGTGAATGAGGAGTTGTAATCATTGATGAAGAGTTGTAATGAATAATGATGATTTTTGATGAAGAGAAATGGATAAATCTCTTGATGAAAGAAGATGACTATTCGAAAGGTTGCTTGCTGTTTGAAAAGTTGTTGACAAGTCGAAAAAGATAGGTAGACAGGTATTTGAATATATATATATATACGTTATATTCATGAATGGACATTTGCTGTGCATTTTTCCCGAAAGAGGTCGACAGGTTGAAAAAGACAGGTCGACAGGTTTTGTAGGTCGACAGGATTTTTTTTGTAGGCGACAGGTTTTGTAGGTCGACAGGATTTTTTTGTAGGTCGACAGGTTTTGTAGGTCGATAGGATATTTTTGTAGGTCGACAGGTTTTGTAGGTCGACGGGATTTTTTTGTAGGTCGACAGGTTTTGTCTCTCTCTTGAAAAAGGTCAACAGGATTTTTTTGTAGGTCGACAAGTTTTTGTCAATTTGCACAGAAAATGTGTATTTATGTACATATTCAAAAATGATGAGGAGTATGATTATTTGAGGATAGATTTTAACATTTATAACTCTAAATAATCAACCTCTAACTTATGAAAACATCGATTCTTCTTTTTGTCGATCATGAAGCTCCTACTTGTCATTAATCAAAATATGCTATGAAACCTTTGACTCAACATTCTCCCTCCTTTTTGATTGATGACAACATAGCTTAATATTGCAATCGTTATCTCCCCCTGTATATATGCTCCCCCTTAAACATCTACATATCTATAATCTTAGCTCCATGTCATGATTTCCATTGATCTTCATTTTGTTGTTATCAATCGAAATTCTCGTGTCTCAACATTCTCCCCTTTTTTGATTGATGACAACACCTTGAATTTTCTCTCTCCAAATATAAAGCTCCTCTTGAATTTCTGCAACATTTGTTAGTTCATAATATAAATAATCTTACCTTTTGATTCCTGCATTAACAAATGTTAGCATACATATACTATTACTATGTTAAGCACATAATTTTAAATGATAGTATATGTACCATGAATGATATGAATAATCATAAGAGAAAATATTTCTCCCCCTTTGTCATCGATTAAAAATAATAAATACCATAATAAGCACAGTAATCGAGAGTAGTAGAGAAATAATTTTAGCACCTTTAAGAGATATTGAATCATGTGATTTTCTCCCTCTTGAGTATATGAACTAATTTTCCTGTATATACACTATTAGAAGCATTTTCTCCCCAAGAAAAAAAAATACGAGAATATGGCACCAAAATCCACTTTTCTCTTTTCTTAAGTGGGACCTGCAAAAATAAGATTAAGTCCATGGTACCCACCTTTTTATAGGGTCCTAAGAGTCAGGTCTTAGGAGTCCAAATCCATACGGGTCCGGTATCCCCTTTATAAATATAATTATAATTATGATGCACTGTATTCATGAACTGCTGAATATAATTGTTCCTAATCAAGTTGTTATTTGTTTTAGGAACCCATATTTTGATAGTCTTGATGTTTTTCTTTTGAAAATTCACAACTGGTTTTGGCTTGGAATATAACAAACTATGATTTTTCTTAGCTTTAGTTTCTTGCACCTTTTTCTTTCTTTTATTACCAAGATGTTTCTTGGTATCTTGTTTCTTATACCCCAAACCATGTTTATTTGTAGCAGACTGTGAACTAATCTTTGTCAAATTTTCTCGACCTTTGTTGAAGTTAGAAACATTTTAAGTAATGTCATCTAACTTAGTTTGTAAGCTAGCTTTTTCTAGGTCTAGAATTTTGACTTTTGCCTTAAGCTCATGATTTTCAGCAGTAAGAGCATCATTTTTCTCTTTTTGAGTTTCAATTTCTTGACTCAAAAGAGTTAATTGAGAATTAACATTAGATGATGACTCTTGAAATTTTTCAAGTTCTTCCTCTAATATTTTCTTCTCGTCTTTTAGCATATCACGCTCCAACTCTGCTCTACGTAAATCTGTTTGAGCTTGTTTGAATTGTCGTTTCATATCTTTGAATTTATATATCAATTCAGCATTTATATCAAGAACTTCTTCAAAAGAAGGAATTTGTACCTCATCTTCTTTAGCCATAAAACATACATTTGCTTGTTTATCGTCTGAGTCACTTTCACTATCAGACGAGGATGAATCTGAATCATCCCATGTCACTAAGAATGCTCATTTCTTTGACTTGTCCTTCTTATGTTTGAATTTCTCATTTTCTGTCTTCTTCTTTTGCTCTGGACAATCCTTTTGCATGTGTCCCTTCTTGTGACAATTAAAGCATTCTTCATTTGATGATGATGGTTTATTTGATCCAAACTTCTTTCTGTTGTAACGACTAGCTTTTCGTTGCATTACGAATTTCTTGAATCCTTTTGCAATGAATGCTAGATCTTCATCTTCAGAATCTGAGATGTCATCATCCTTTTCAGCATGAAAAGCTACATTTTTCTTTTCTTCTTTTTGTTCTTTCCTAGCCTGCAAGTTAGCTTCATAGGACATAAGATTTCCTATCAATTCATCTGGCTTCATGGTGGAAAGATCATTAGCTTCTTCTATTGCTAATACTTTTCCTTCCCATTCATTAGTCAGTGAATGTAGGACTGTTGAAACTACATCAAAATCTGAGTATTTTTTCCCTAATCCAATAAGTGCATGATGAATGGTTTGAAACCTAGAATACATCTCATTGATTGTTTCATTCGGCTTCATTTTGAAATTGACTTTTCAACAAAGCTATTTTTGCTTGTTTAACCTTGTTAGTACCTTCATGAGTGGTTTTTAGCATTTGCTAAATTTGAAAATAGTGGTACAAATACTAACACGGTTATACTCATTTTGGTCTAATGCACAAAACAACATATTGATTGCTTTTGCATTTACAGCAGCTGCGGTTTTCTCAGTAGCTGTCCATTCTGCATACTCAGTAGTTGGATTTATTATCTCTTTCTGAGTAGCATTCCAAGCATCATAGCTAGTTGATTGCATATAAAAAGCCATATGTGTTGCCCAATAACTATAGTTTAGGCCATTAAAGAAAGGAGGTCTTTGTGTCGATTGACCTTCTGTGTAAGTGGTGTTACTAGTACTAGCGTTATTTGCCATATTACTAGAATATATCAAATAACAGTGTTACGGTTATGAGAAGACCAAGCTCTGATACCAATTGAAAATTCGGTGTGTACGACTTGTGCGGGATCTTTAATATGGCTATGCGGAATATGATATAATAATTTAAACTATTCAATAGTTATGCAAATAAATATTCGCAAAACAAGGAATATATCACTAACAAATATAAATGCTGTAAATAAAGTAAAGTAGAGTAATGACACCAGGATTTTTATACTGGTTCGGACTTCCCGTCCTACGTGCAGTCCCGAAGCTCCTCTTCGGCTTTTCACTAAACAACACCCTCTTTTCACCCAGAGGAACAGGTTCACAACACTACTTGATTTACGGGCTACAAGTTTACCCACTTGATTTCACGGGCTACAAGCTTACCCATTTGATTTCATGGGCTACAAGCTTACCCACACAGGACAATTACAAGAGTTTGACTTCTGATTGTGTTCTTCTTTCAACACTGATTTGCCAACGATTGAGTACTTGATTTCATAGGCTACAAGCTTACCCACTGTAACGACCCGGGAAAAGACGACCTTGATTATCCGATATACAACACATATCGAACATCAAGGGTCGACAATTACCGAATAGTTAATGAAAGAATTTAGAGGGTGAGGATAGATAAGATAGAAAATTAGAATAGAAGAAGAAAAAGAAGAACACAACATCAGAGTAACACGAATCTCACAGCGGAACGAATAAAATATAATATATCACATAACTTGAAATCAAAAGCAGTATATGCATACAATACCATTATCAGAGTACAACCCTTGCATCACAGCGGAAATAAACAATAGCTATATAAGTCCTGAAGCCTCCTGCTCTAAGCTCTCCAAGTATATCTGTAAAATCCTGACTACTTGACTGCCCGTACAAATTTGGACACCCAAGAGTTTAGGGGAAACAAAACAAAATAAAACTCTGGGTCAGTCATGGGACTGGTGTGAGTAAACTCAAATCATTTGGTTTAACTTTTGAAAATCCTTTTCAAAAGAAAAGATAATCGTAAGACCAATCCACACATAAATACGGATGGCTTTTACCTTACGATAACCCAAAACACTTTGGAAATCATATATTATCTGATATTATAATAATGTCTAATCAAAAGTAATTAAAATCTAGTAGAACGCTTGCATCTCACGCTCTACATATATATTATACAAATCAAACTTGCAGGCACTTATTGGAGATTGGATTCCGACTTTGACAAGGTATGGGACCACCTGCCGATAGTGTATCTCTAGAGGCGAATACACTGGGTTCAACAAGAACATCTTGCAACCCGGCCCTCACATGACCGACCACTCATTTCGCTTGAGTGTATCGAATGTATATCACCAATGGTTGGGATCAGCAACCGACTCCCGAATGGGGCAGCATTAATAGATTTAAGAAGCAATTGGAATTTCTCTAGATAGGTGATCATACATCCTAATGGGTGCGACCCACATAGCCATGCTGCCTGCCCGATTTTTGTCATTTCCCGGTTGATGAGGCTAGAGGTCATAACGTATCCTTTGACAGATCACACCTCCATTACTTTGAATGCCACATCGTCATACCCGCCAAACCACAAATTTATTTCACCAAAAATACCACGGGTATACAGCTAAGAGAAACGAATTCCTCCGCCACCAAACGTAAGTACGTTTGAAGAGATCAACTTACGCGATCCTTTGAATATACTCTGTCAGACATTCGTCCATTCACGTTTGTCCTGGGACTGGACAAACCGAAGGCACTATTCTGTAAATAGGATAGCCCTTGCATAACCCCCTCTTCAATATATTCAGCATACTTGATTCGCAACGCTTATGCCAATACAAAGTGGTTCTCTGGATAATAATCCAACCGGTCTCTCCATATTAACAACGTAAAATGGTCAAAAACTTTGATAGTCGGTGATTTAACTATCAAATGAAAACATGTCTGTGTGCAAACAACGATATTATTTCCAGATGGAAATTCTATCGATCAATCATCATTCATCATCAAATTATCATAAATTTACCCTTTTCCTTATTCTTGTTTTCCTATATTTCTTATTTACTATATTTAGAAAATATACGTTATTAACAATGGAAAACAATTCCATTTCTCATTTTCTATATCCAGAAAACATTTCTGATTTTTCATTTGGATGACATTTCCAAATCTCCTTCATTGGGTTTAAACTGATGTTTGAATAAACATCGCTATGCCAACACCAACCATTTCGCTCATTAACTAAATTCACTTAACCACTTTCACTCTCGAACCTTATCCACTTCTTAGTTAAAACGAAGTCAATCAAGTTGGGGTATAATTACCTTTGAGACCTTAACTGAACAACATTTCTAACTTCGAAATAGACAAAGTTCAAACTTCACTCTTTAAGAAACTTCCTTGCGAACTCTCGGATTCTATTTATGAATCCACATCCTTTACTGAATCATTTGATTATAACTATAAATGTTATAATTCCATGCTTTCAAAATATGTTAACTTAAATATATTTCCATATCTTAATTTGGATAAATAAACAACCAACTGCTTTATTAACAGATAATTAAAACTTGATTTGAAATGGAAAGTAAACATTACTTCCCTTGATTCGATATAATCGAATTTCCATGTATGATTCACTCTCGAATAATCACTATCCAATAATTCTCATTCGAATAAACTATATTCGATTCCCCTGTTCGAATAACTAATATTCGATAATCCTTTTCTTCGAATAACTAATATTCGAAAAATCTCACTTCGAATAAACCATATTCGATAATTCTCTCCTTCGAATAACTATATTCGATTTAACACACTTCGAACGAACTATATTCGATTACTCTTCTCGAATAAACTATATTCGATAACTCTACTTCGAATAGGTGATATTCGATTAATTCCCTTTTCGACTAACCCTACTTAATTTACTAATACTCGACTAACTCGACTTAATTAACTTCTATTGATTAATTACTATTTGATTTAACACCATTTGCTTGACTCTAGATCGCAGCGATCACAATGGTTACGCCTGATTCCCCCAGGAAACATCCGACCGCCGTAGGCTATCTGCAGCCCTGCGAATTACGCTAGCAGTCGTGTTAAATGGAAATTCATCCTTAAATAACTTTGTCTATTTTTAACTCTATCTCGAATAATTAGATTCGATCAATTCTAATTGAATAACTAATATTCAATTAACCCTTATTCGATTACTATATTTGAATAACTCTATTTCGATTTGACTCAAAACGATTAACTCTAACTGATTAACTCTAACTGGTTAATTCTAACTGAATAACTCTAACTGGATAACTCTAACTGAATAACTCTAACTAACTAACTAACTCTAACTGTTTAACTTTACGGTTTAACTCTGACAGTTTAACTTCAACGGTTTAACTCTAACAGTTTAACTCCAACTGTTTAACTCTAACAGTTTAACTCCAACTGTTTAACTCTAACAGTTTAACTCCAACGGTTTAACTCTAGTTGATTAACTCTTTTGAATTAATCCCTTTGACTTTTCTCTTTTGAATAATTCCTTTGGAATAATTCCTTTGAATTACCTCCCTTGAATAGATTCTTTTTCTATTCGTTTACTCAACAAATAACTATTCTCTTTTCGCTTCTATTTATTTAACAAATAAATATTCCCTTTAACTTTTCTATTTATTCAACAAATAAATATTTCTTTTAACTTTTCTAGTTATTTAACAAATAAGTACTTCTTTCAACTTTTCTTTATTCCCTACATGAATATTCCCTTTTCAATTCCATTTGTAAATACTTTTACGAATGTTTCCCTTTTTATTTCTATTTGTAATCGTTTCACAAATATTTCCCTTCTATTTGATTTCACCAATATTTCCCCTTCTGTTTAATTTCACCAATATTTCCCCTTCTATTTGATTTCACCAATATTTGTTTTTTAACAAATGCTTTGATTCTATAATCATTTTCTCTCATGAAATTCTCTTCCTTTTATATATAAAATCTATTGATTTTATATAAATAATTTATTTTCAAAATAAACTTTGAAAATCCCTTTTCACTTTCTAGTATCACTTATGGTATAAAAATACCAAATCAAAAGGTTCAATCATCATTCAAACACATAGGTTCAACAACAGATGATATAACACATCATATATCAGAATATATGAAAAACGGTAAATAAATGTTGAGGAATCCAGTTGGATTCCTCCGACCTGTTTCCCTGCATCCACAGATGTTAGTCAACATAAATAACATGGAGGTAAAATATTCTGATAAACAGAATCAATATTTCGATACGATTTATATATATCGTTATCGATATTTTCAATCAACTGACTAGCAGTTCAACCAAACAGCCAATACACAGCAAATCAGCCAATATTTATCAATTCTAAAAATACTTTAGAGAAATATAAAGTGTTCAAAGTTAGTGAGGTTTACTCACATTGGACGGTTTATCGTTGAATAACGATAATCGGTCATTGATTTGGTTCAGGCATTTAATTTTGCCATAAATCCAAACGAGCTCCAATCCACTTGCGGTCAGTTCCATTGCGTAGTGCTTGTCCATACGATCCCAACGGATCCTGTTTCGTTAAATTTCGTTAATGTATGCAAAAGTTATGCTATTTACAATATTTACCTAATTTAAATGAATATATATTTAATTAAATTATTTTTATCTTAATTAATTTCTAATTGCGTTATTAGCCAAACTACCTTCCCTGCCCTTCTAAAAAATCCTACTTTCCCATCTCTAGCCATATCCAATTTTTCTTTAAAATTGAAAAACCATTTTAATATTAATTAAATTTAATTTTCAAATAAAATATTTAAAAATATTCATTTAATTATAACTTAAAATTTTTAACCCGGATCAAAAATCTGCTTCCACTCATTTTAAAGTATTTTTCGATAAGAATCCAACGGTCCTTGTTTCGTGGAAATCCGACTTGTTTTGAAAAAGTTATAAGCTTTTAAAGTTTATGGTTAAAAATTACGAAAATGCCCCTGGTCTGTTTTAAATTCAAATTAAATTCAAATTAGATTTTAAATTTAAATTAATCATCCCATCCGTCGGATCAGTTAGGGATAGCCAGGGAGAGCAGGAAACTATATTTTCCAAACTCAAGCCTTAGACACTATCCTCTCTGTCACCCTTAGAATGTTCCGATATTTATTTTTACAAATTCTATTTTAATTATTATTATATATATATATTACAAAAATAAATAAATAAATAAATATTATTTAAAAACTTACCCTGTGAAGCCCAAGCCTCTGCCTAAGAGTCCCTAGCTCCCCGTCTTGCCCTCCTTTCTCCCTTTCTCCCCTTTTCCCTATTTCCTAATATTTTATTATTATTTCTGCCATTGCCAAAGCTTGAAAGAGGAGGAGGAGGAGTGAGTTTTAAATGAAAGGGGGGGGGGCTATTTATAGCCGAAGGAGTCACATGGATTGCTGAGGTGGCGCGAATCCAATGGTCGAAAATGGATGGCTAGGATTAATCCTTAAATTAATTAAATTATAAATAAATTTAATAATTTATGAATAGTAAAGTGTGTTTTCTCAACCCTATTCGGACGTTAATTTGACTTACTTATTGATACCTTATCCAAAATCTTTTTCAACCATGTTGTTCAATTTTTCTTGCTCTTCAATACTATATAAAAATATATCAATTTTGAATTTTTTTGAACTTTCAAATAATTTAAATTCAAAATAGTGTTTTGTGTTAGTTTCAACACCTTCCGGTCTCATGTTGGAGTATCAAACGATAACGGTTTTCAGAAATTCTTCCACCATCTGGTCCGGTTTTTAACGTACTTCAATCCTATGTATTCAAATCAAAAATCGGAGTTCGTTTAGATTTTCATATAATTTATTTAAATTTTGTTTCCTTAATAACTTTCTATATCCGTTATAGGATTTTCCCAGATTTCATATATAGCTAATATCCTATGTTTAGAATTTTCCTGGATAGGTCTCAGATTCCAGTTTTGCCGTTAGCATTAGCAAATTCCAATTACCGTCAAAATTTAGTTCAAATTTTGGCCTTTTATTTTTTCTTTTCCACATACGGATGCCATTTTTGACGTAACTTGGTTGGTTACCTAATTTCATCATTTCGGATTTAATGAAACTGATTTCATCGAAATCCGAGTTCGTTAGCTACTACTTCCTTTGTAAACGTACTATTTTAAATTAAAATTTTATCCTTTTATACTGCCAGTTCACATTATAATGCAGATCCACTAAATTTCTACCATTTCGGAATAACATAAAATATTCAAAATTATTGAAATTAAACCATTTAAACTTCCAAAACAATAAAAACATTTTTAAATAATAACTAAATGGTCAAAAAATCTGGGCCGTTACATTCTTTCCCCCTTAAAATAATTTCGTCCTCGAAATTGCTAAGGTAGAAAAATGAACTTTATAACTAGGTTAAAATTATTTATTTACTCTGATTTCACTAAACCAATCTATTCTAATTAATTTATTTCTATAAACGAAAATTTTCAAAAATTCTGAAAATTTTCTAACATTCGAAATTTCTGAAAAATTTCGCCAGCATCTCCTTCGTACTGGTCAATAGCTCAAACTCCAACTCGCCTCTCTAGGCCTTCTTCAACGCAAAAGAAAATCAAACAGCCAAGTGGCTTGCCAAACAGGCTCATAAATCTCATCCAACTCATATGAATATGTACGTGTACCTTTTTGTCGGCATTCAATTCTGCTATCAATTTAGCATATACCACTATCATCCCAATCAAACTCCCAATCACTTTTATCTTCAACATGACCATCCGCTTATAACCAAGCCAAATTTCAATCAAACTGCAATTCCAATCTCAATTCAAATTTCTTGCTCGACCATCCATTTCTATCCCAGATTATCTCTAATCTAGTCCAATTCTACTTGATACCATTCTATTTCAATTCAACTCAATTTCCACTGAACTGCCTTCAATTCAATTTCAAATTTGCTTTCACAAATTTCTATTCAATTTGTGTTTATTTCAATAATCTGTACCTGGGAGTTTCAAATAGCTTTGCCTTTTCCAAAAATCAAATATCCCTTTGGAATATCAAAACAACTCAGTTTCTCAAAACAATTCAAAAACAAAATCTTTGGTAGTAATCCGTCACTTACAAACTCGAAAATGAGCACCGATGATGTCCGGATCAACATCGGAATTTATTTTCCAGCTATCGAAGTGAGTTCAATACTATAGCACTTTCAAAACCCATTTTTAAACATTTTCATTTTGAAATTCATTTCAAAATATCCCTTTTCGATGCTTGTAACAAATTTAAAATCTCCCAGGATTTTAAAATTCACATATATTCAATTTAATTCCATTTACAACGCTTATTCAAATTTTAGCAATTTTAATTCCAATTCTGAACTTAAATTCAGATTTAATTCATTTGATTTCATATATTTCACTTATATGAATTTTGATTTGTTATTTACATAACCATTTCACATTTTATAATCTTATTCGATTATAATCACAACCAACACATTCAATATACTATAATAATTTCAAATATCTATACTTTGCTTATATCAAAATATAATTTGGGTAAAATTATTTCATTTACCCTTTTTTCAAAACATATCGTGTCGACCCATCGTATTCAAGTGTTTATAAACTCCTATCGATACAGTGGATCAAACTGATCGACTAGAACTCATAAACGACTCAACCAATAAATCTCCACAATATAAAACCATTTTTATATCAAATAACAAATACGTTCACTCGTATATATACACTCAAACTCAGTCTAGGGCATTACTAACCCCATCTCTACTGAGTCACGCCACAGAGCCAAGGTAAATCACCTAACCTTCAGCTCTGATACCAACTGTAACGACCCGGGAAAAGACGACCTTGATTATCCGATATACAACACATATCGAACATCAAGGGTCGACAATTACCGAATATTTAATGAAAGAATTTAGAGGGTGAGGATAGATAAGATAGAAAATTAGAATAGAAGAAGAAAAAGAAGAACACAACATCAGAGTAACACGAATCTCACAGCGGAACGAATAAAATATAATATATCACATAACTTGAAATCAAAAGCAGTATATGCATACAATACCATTATCAGAGTACAACCCTTGCATCACAGCGGAAATAAACAATAGCTATATAATTCCTGAAGCCTCCTGCTCTAAGCTCTCCAAGTCTATCTGTAAAATCCTGACTACTTGACTGCCCGTACAAATTTGGGCACCCAAGAGTTTAGGGGAAACAAAACAAAATAAAACTCTGGGTCAGTCATGGGACTGGTGTGAGTAAACTCAAATCATTTGGTTTAACTTTTGAAAATCCTTTTCAAAAGAAAAGATAATCGTAAGACCAATCCACACATAAATACGGATGGCTTTTACCTTACGATAACCCAAAACACTTTGGAAATCATATATTATCTGATATTATAATAATGTCTAATCACAAGTAATTAAAATCTAGTAGAACGCTTGCATCTCACGCTCTACATATATATTATACAAATCAAACTCGCAGGCACTTATTGGAGATTGGATTCCGACTTTAACAAGGTATGGGACCACCTGCCGATAGTGTATCTCTAGAGGCGAATACACTGGGTTCAACAAGAACATCTTGCAACCCGGCCCTCACATGACCGACCACTCATTTCGCTTGAGTGTATCGAATGTATATCACCAACGGTTGGGATCAGCAACCGTCTCCCGAATGGGGCAGCATCAATAGATTTAAGAAGCAATTGGAATTTCTCTAGATAGGTGATCATACATCCTAATGGGTGCGACCCACATAGCCATGCTGCCTGCCCGATTTTTGTCATTTCCCGGTTGATGAGGCTAGAGGTCATAACGTATCCTTTGACAGATCACACCTCCATTACTTTGAATGCCACATCGTCATACCCGCCAAACCACAAATTGATTTCACCAAAAATACCACGGGTATACAGCTAAGAGAAACGAATTCCTCCGCCACCAAACGTAAGTACGTTTGAAGAGATCAACTTACGCGATCCTTTGAATATACTCTGTCAGACATTCGTCCATTCACGTTTGTCCTGGGACTGGACAAACCGAAGGCACTATTCTGTAAATAGGATAGCCCTTGCATAACTCCCTCTTCAATATATTCAGCATACTTGATTCGCAACGCTTATGCCAATACAAAGTGGTTCTCTGGATAATAATCCAACCGGTCTCTCCATATTAACAACGTAAAATGGTCAAAAACTTTGATAGTCGGTGATTTAACTATCAAATGAAAACATGTCTGTGTACAAACAAGGATATTATTTCCAGATGGAAATTCTATCGATCAATCATCATTCATCATCAAATTATCATAAATTTACCCTTTTCCTTATTCTTGTTTTCCTATATTTCTTATTTACTATATTTAGAAAATATACGTTATTAACAATGGAAAACAATTCCATTTCTCATTTTCTATATCCAGAAAACATTTCTGATTTTTCATTTGGATGACATTTCCAAATCTCCTTCATTGGGTTTAAACTGATGTTTGAATAAACATCGCTATGCCAACACCAACCATTTCGCTCATTAACTAAATTCACTTAACCACTTTCACTCTCGAACCTTATCCACTTCTTAGTTAAAACGAAGTCAATCAAGTTGGGGTATAATTACCTCTCAGACCTTAACTGAACAACATTTCTAACTTCGAAATAGACAAAGTTCAAACTTCACTCTTTAAGAAACTTCCTTGCGAACTCTCGGATTCTATTTATGAATCCACATCCTTTACTGAATCATTTGATTATAACTATAAATGTTATAATTCCATGCTTTCAAAATATGTTAACTTAAATATATTTCCATATCTTAATTTGGATAAATAAACAACCAACTACTTTATTAACAGATAATTAAAACTTGATTTGAAATGGAAAGTAAACATTACTTCCCTTGATTCGATATAATCGAATTTCCATGTATGATTCACTCTCGAATAATCACTATCCGATAATTCTCTTTCGAATAAACTATATTCGATTCCCCTGTTCGAATAACTAATATTCGATAATCCTTTTCTTCGAATAACTAATATTCGAAAAATCTCACTTCGAATAAACCATATTCGATAATTCTCTCCTTCGAATAACTATATTCGATTTAACACACTTCGAACGAACTATATTCGATTACTCTTCTCGAATAAACTATATTCGATAACTCTACTTCGAATAGGTGATATTCGATTAATTCCCTTTTCGACTAACCCTACTTAATTTACTAATACTCGACTAACTCGACTTAATTAACTTCTATTGATTAATTACTATTTGATTTAACACCATTTGCTTGACTCTAGATCGCAGCGATCACAATGGTTACGCTTGATTCCCCCAGGAAACATCCGACCGCCGTAGGCTATCTGCAGCCCTGCGAATTACGCTAGCAGTCGTGCTAAATGGAAATTCATCCTTAAATAACTTTGTCTATTTTTAACTCTATCTCAAATAATTAGATTCGATCAATTCTAATTGAATAACTAATATTCAATTAACCCTTATTCTATTACTATATTTGAATAACTCTATTTCGATTTGACTCAAAACGATTAACTCTAACTGATTAACTCTAACTGGTTAATTCTAACTGAATAACTCTAACTGGATAACTCTAACTGAATAACTCTAACTGGTTAACTCTAACTAACTAACTAACTCTAACTGTTTAACTTTACGGTTTAACTCTGACAGTTTAACTTCAACGGTTTAACTCTAACAGTTTAACTCCAACTGTTTAACTCTAACAGTTTAACTCCAACTGTTTAACTCTAACAGTTTAACTCCAACGGTTTAACTCTAGTTGATTAACTCTTTTGAATTAATCCCTTTGACTTTTCTCTTTTGAATAATTCCTTTGGAATAATTCCTTTGAATTACCTCCCTTGAATAGATTCTTTTTCTATTCGTTTACTCAACAAATAACTATTCTCTTTTCGCTTCTATTTATTTAACAAATAAATATTCCCTTTAACTTTTCTATTTATTCAACAAATAAATATTTCCCTTTTCTAGTTATTTAACAAATAAGTACTTCTTTCAACTTTTCTTTATTCCCTACATGAATATTCCCTTTTCAATTCCATTTGTAAATACTTTTACGAATGTTTCCCTTTTTATTTCTATTTGTAATCGTTTCACAAATATTTCCCTTCTATTTGATTTCACCAATATTTTCCCTTCTATTTGATTTCACCAATATTTCCCCTTCTATTTGATTTCACCAATATTTGTTTTGTAACAAATGCTTTGATTCTATAATCATTTTCTCTCATGAAATTCTCTTCCTTTTATATATAAAATCTATTGATTTTATATAAATAATTTATTTTCAAAATAAACTTTGAAAATCCCTTTTCACTTTCTAGTATCACTTATGGTATAAAAATACCAAATCAAAAGGTTCAATCATCATTCAAACACACAGGTTCAACAACAGATGATATAACACATCATATATCAGAATATATGAAAAACGGTAAATAAATGTTGAGGAATCCAGTTGGATTCCTCCGACCTGTTTCCCTGCATCCACAGATGTCAGTCAACATAAATAACATGGAGGTAAAATATTCTGATAAACAGAATCAATATTTCGATACGATTTATATATATCGTTATCGATATTTTCAATCAACTGACTAGCAGTTCAACCAAACAGCCAATACACAGCAAATCAGCCAATATTTATCAATTCTAAAAATACTTTAGAGAAATTTAAAGTGTTCAGAGTTAGTGAGGTTTACTCACATTGGACGGTTTATCGTTGAATAACGATAATCGGTCATTAATTTGGTTCAGGCATTTAATTTTGCCATAAATCCAAACGAGCTCCAATCTACTTGCGGTCAGTTCCATTGCGTAGTGCTTGTCCATACGATCCCAACGGATCCTGTTTCGTTAAATTTCGTTAATGTATGCAAAAGTTATGCTATTTACAATATTTACCTAATTTAAATGAATATATATTTAATTAAATTATTTTTATCTTAATTAAATTCTAATTGCGTTATTAGCCAAACTACCTTCCCTGCCCTTCTAAAAAAATCCTACTTTCCCATCTCTAGCCATATCCAATTTTTCTTTAAAATTGAAAAACCATTTTAATATTAATTAAATTTAATTTTCATATAAAATATTTAAAAATATTCATTTAATTATAACTTAAAAATTTTAACCCGGATCAAAAATCTGCTTCCACTCATTTTAAAGTATTTTTCGATAAGAATCCAACGGTCCTTGTTTCGTGGAAATCCGACTTGTTTTGAAAAAGTTATAAGCTTTTAAAGTTTATGGTTAAAAATTACGAAAATGCCCCTGGTCTGTTTTAAATTCAAATTAAATTCAAATTAGATTTTAAATTTAAATTTAAATTAATCATCCCATCCGTCGGATCAGTTAGGGATAGCCAGGGAGAGCAGGAAACTATATTTTCCAAACTCAAGCCTTAGACACTATCCTCTCTGTCACCCTTAGAATGTTCTGATATTTATTTTTACAAATTCTATTTTAATTATTATTATATATATATATTACAAAAATAAATAAATAAATAAATATTATTTAAAAACTTACCCCGTGAAGCCCAAGCCTCTGCCTAAGAGTCCCTAGCTCCCCGTCTTGCCCTCCTTTCTCCCTTCCTCCCCTTTTCCCTATTTCCTAATATTTTATTATTATTTCTGCCATTGCCAAAGCTTGAAAGAGGAGGAGGAGGAGGAGTGAGTTTTAAATGAAAGGGGGGGGGGGCTATTAATAGCCGAAGGAGTCACATGGATTGCTGAGGTGGCGCGAATCCAATGGTCGAAAATGGATGGCTAGGATTAATCCTTAAATTAATTAAATTATAAATAAATTTAATAATTTATGAATAGTAAAGTGTGTTTTCTCAACCCTATTCGGACGTTAATTTGACTTACTTATTGATACCTTATCCAAAATCTTTTTCAACCATGTTGTTCAATTTTTCTTGCTCTTCAATACTATATAAAAATATATCAATTTTGAATTTTTTTTGAACTTTCAAATAATTTAAATTCAAATTCAAAATAGTGTTTTGTGTTAGTTTCAACACCTTCCGGTCTCATGTTGGAGTATCAAACGATAACGGTTTTCAGAAATTCTTCCACCATCTGGTCCGGTTTTTAACGTACTTCAATCCTATGTATTCAAATCAAAAATCGGAGTTCGTTTAGATTTTCAAATAATTTATTTAAATTTTGTTTCCTTAATAACTTTCTATATCCGTTATAGGATTTTCCCAGATTTCATATATAGCTAATATCCTATGTTTAGAATTTTCCTGGATAGGTCTAAGATTCCAGTTTTGCCGTTAGCATTAGCAAATTCCAATTACCGTCAAAATTTAGTTCAAATTTTGGCCTTTTATTTTTTCTTTTCCACATACGGATGCCATTTTTGACGTAACTTGGTTGGTTATCTAATTTCATCATTTCGGATTTAATGAAACTGATTTCATCGAAATCCGAGTTCGTTAGCTACTACTTCCTTTGTAAACGTACTATTTTAAATTAAAATTTTACCCTTTTATACTGCCAGTTCACATTATATTGCAGATCCACTAAATTTCTACCATTTCGGAATAACATAAAATATTCAAAATTATTGAAATTAAACCATTTAAACTTCCAAAACAATAAAAACATTTTTAAATAATAACTAAATGGTCAAAAAATCTGGGCCGTTACACCCACACAGGACAATTACAAGAGTTTGACTTCTGATTGTGTTCTTCTTTCAACACTGATTTGCCAACGATTGAGTACACCCTTCCTATAATCTTATCCTCAAGTATATGGATTGAATGCGAAGATTTGAAGGAAGTTAGTTGCTTGTTGAATCAAAATATGAGAAGTATTGTCAAGGATTCAATAAGTAACTTGAATTTGGGAGCTTTTAGAATGCAAGAGTATTTAGAAAGTAAGATCAAAAATTAGAGCAAGAATCGGTTATTTGGATGATGATTCAAGATGTATTTATAGTGAATGAGGAGTTGTAATCATTGATGAAGAGTTGCAATGAATAATGATGATTTTTGATGAAGAGAAATGGATAAATCTCTTGATGAAAGAAGATGACTTTTCGAAAGGTTGCTTGCTGTTTGAAAAGTTGTTGACAGGTCGAAAAAGATAGGTAGACAGGTATTTGAATATATATATATACGTTATATTCATGAATGGACATTTGCTGTGCATTTTCCCCGAAAGAGGTCGATAGGTTGAAAAAGACAGGTCGACAGGTTTTGTAGGTCGACGGGATTTTTTTTGTAGGTCGACAGGATTGTTTTGTAGGTTGACAGGTTTTGTAGGTCGACATGATTTTTTTGTAGGTCGATAGGATTTTTTTGTAGGTCGACAGGTTTTGTCTCTGTCTTGAAAAAGGTCAACAGGATTTTTTTGTAGGTCGACAGGTTTTTGTCAATTTGCACAGAAAATGTGTATTTATGTATATATTCAAAAATGATGAGGAGAATGATTATTTGAGGATAGATTTTAACATTTATAACTCTAAATAATCAACCTCTAACTTACGAAAACATCGATTCTTCTTTTTGTCGATCATAAAGCTCCTTCTTGTCATTAATCAAAATATGCTATGAAACCTTTGACTCAACAATTATTAGTTAAGTTTAATTTTAATTTAAATACATACGAACTTCGTAATAGCATAACTCCGTCATACTTTATCATATTGACGAAATGTAAGTTGCGTTGGGATCGTACGGACGAGGGAAACAACATGGCACTGACTGGGAGTTGATTTGAGCTCGTTTGAATTCATGGCAAAATAAATTGTTTGATTCAAATCAAACAAACAGTTTATCGTTCTTTAACGATGAACTGCCAATGTGAGTAAAACTCACCAACTCTGAACAGTTATATTTTTATAACGTATTTTTAGAACTGTTAATCATCTGTTGATTGCTGTGTGTTAACTGTTTGGTTGAATTGCTTGCGTATTGGTTGAAATTATAGATAACGATAAATATATAAATCGTTAATCAAATATTGATTCTGTTTAACAAAATATTTCATATTGAAATGAAATCGATGTTAATTATGTTGTTTAACATCTGTGATGCAGGGAAACAGGTTGGAGGAATCCAACTGGATTCCTCAACATTTATTTTACTGTTTTTCATATATGGTAATATATGATGTGATATATTATCTATTGGTGATTATGTGTGTTTGAACGATATCGATCATGGTTATTTGGTATTTTAAATACCGTAATAAATACTGGGATGTAAAAATGGGATTTTCAAAGTGTATTTTGAAAATAAATTATGTATATAAAATCAATGGATTTTATATATAAAGAAAGGATTTTATAAAAGAAAATACTTTATAAAATCAAAGAAGAATTAAAAAGGAAATTTATTTATAAAATCAAAGGATTTTATAAAAAGGGCTATTTGTTTATAAAATGAATGAGAATTTATTTAAGAAAAAATATTTATAAAATCAAGGGAATTATTTATAAAATCAAAGGATTCTATAAAGAGGAATATTTATTGGGATAATAAATAAGATCATATAAGAAATATTTATTTAGGAAATAAATAGAAGTATAAAGGAAATATTTATTTAGAAAATAAATAGGAGGATAAAAGGAATATTCATTTGGGAAATAAATAGAAAAGAGAAGAAAAATTTATTGGTTAAATAAATAGAATTGAAAGTGAATATTTACTTGTTAAATAAATAGAATTGAAAGGTAATAGTTATTTGTTAAGTAAACAAATAGAAAAGGAATTATTTGTATAAACAAACAGAAAAGGAATTAATCAAAGGAGTTAATTCAAAGGAATAAATCGAAAGAGTTAATCGAAATAGTTATTCGAATAGAGTTAACTCGAATATCAGTTATTCGAATAGAGTAATTGATTAGAGTTAATCAATTAGAGTTAATTGACTAGAGTTAAATCGAGTTAGAGTTAACCAGTTAGAGTTAATCAGTTAGGGTTGACCAGTCAGAGTTAATCAATCAGGGTTTACCAGTCAGAGTTAATCAATTAGGGTTGACCAGTCAGAGTTAATCAGTTAGAGTTGATCTGTTAGAGTTGGCCAGTTAGAGTTGACCAGTTAGAGTTAATCAGTTAGGGTTGACCAGTCAGAGTTAATCAGTTATGGTTGACCAGTCAGAGTTAATCAGTTAGAGTTGACCAGTTAGAGTTAACCAGTTAGAGTTAGAGTTAACCAGTTAGAATTAGAGCTAACCAGTTAGAGTTAGAGTTAACCAATAGAGTAATTAAATAGAGTTAATCGAGTTAGAATAAATGGATTAGAGTTAGTCGAATTAGGAGTTATCGAATATTAGTATTCGAATAAAGTTAAAAGGAGTTATCGAATATTAGTATTGGAATAGAGTTAAAAGGAGTTATCGAATATTAGTATTCGAATAGAGTTAAAAGGAGTTATCGAATCTAGTTATTCGTAAGGAGTTATCGAATAATAGTTATTCGAAAGGAGTTAATCGATGTTAGTTTAATCGAAAGGAGTTAATCGAATTTAGCTATTCGAAAGTGAGATTTTCGAATATAGTTATTCGAAAGGAGATTATCGAATATAGCGTATTCGAAAGAAAGAGATCAAATGTAGTTTATTCGAAAGAGTGAGTTAATCGAATATAAGTTATTCGAAGTGAGTTAATCGAATATAAGTTATTCGAAGAGAGATAATCGAATATAAGTTATTCGAAGAGAGGTTATTCGAAGAAGAATTAATCAAATAGAGATTACTCGAAGAGAGTTAATCGGCGAATTCGATTATATCGAACTCGGGAAAGTACATATACTTTCCAGTGTTTAAGTCAATATTTATAATTTATAAATCAGGTGTTTATTTATTTATTCACATTAAAGAATAAAAGTTATAATGGAAGTTAGATATTTTGAAAGTAGGGATTATAACGTTATCGTTATAACCAATATTTTCAATAAAGAAGTGGATTCGTAAATAGAATCCGAGAGAGACGTAAAGAAGTTGTTAAAAGATTTATGAGATAAACTTTGACCATTTCGAAGTTAAAACGTTGTTCAGTTAAGGTCTGAGAGGTAATTATACCCCAACTTGATTGACTTCCTTCTTAACTAAGGAATGGTAAGGTTTGATCGTGAAGGAGTTTTGGAAATGTTTTCCAAATAAGAATCAGAAATGTTTTCTGATAAAAGAGAAAATAAGAATTTAGAATATATGGAAACAGGAGATAAGTAAATTAATAAACTAAAGAGATAAATATTAAATGTTGATTGATCAATATAATTTCCATCTGGAAATAATATCGTTGTTTGCACACGTGTTTTTCTTTGATAGTTAACTCACCAACTATCGAAGTTTTTGACCATTTTAACGTTGTTAATATGGAGAGACCGGTTGGATTTTTATCCGAAGAACCACTCTGTATTGGCATAAACGTTGCGAATCATATATGCCAAAGATAATTTAAGACGGAGTAAAGTGCAAGGGCTGTTGTATAAATCTTAGATAACAATTGCCTAAGATGGATGTACTGAATAGTGCCTTCGGTTTGTCCAGTCCCAGGACAACTTGTATGGAAGAAAGTCTGACAGAGTATATCTAATAGATCGCGTAAGTTGATCTCTTCAAACGTATTCACATTTGGTGGCAGAGGAATTCGTTTCTCTTAGCTGTATACCGGTGTTATTTTTGGATAAATCAATTTGTGATTTAGGGTACGACGATGTGACATTCTAAGTGAATGAAGATGTGGCATGTAAAAGATAAGCGTAGTTTCTAGCTCACATTCGGTAAATGAAAAAAATCGTGCAGGCAGCATGGCTATGTAGGTCGCACCTATTAGGGTGTATAATCACCTGATCTAGAGTTTCATTTGCTTCTAAAAATATATTGTCGATGCTGTCCCCTTTGGGAAACGGTTGCTGATCCCAACCGTTGGTGATATACATTCGATACACTTAAGCGAAATGAGTGGTCGGTCATGTGTGGCCGGGTTGCAAGATGTTCTTGTTGAACCCAGTGTATCCCTCTCTAGAGGTACACTAGCAGAAGGTGGTTCCATACCTTGTCATAGTTGGAAATCCATTACCCAATACGTGCTTGTGGTTTTGATTGTATACTATATATGTAGAACGTGAGATGAAAGCGTTTCTGCTAGATGATTATTATATTGTGGTTGATAGACATTATTATAATATCAAAAGGTTTTTGATATAAAGATATTTTTGATTCTCATAAGGAAAAAAACCGTTCCGTTATACGACGTTGTCTTATGAGATACCGTTTTCTTGTTCAAACCGTTTTAAACTGTTTTACTCATACCAGTCCCATGACTGACCCGGAGTTTATTTTGTTTTATTTTCCCTAAACTCTTGGGTGCCCAATTTTGTACGGGCAGTCAAGTTTCTACCTTATCTATTCTCACCCTCTTTCATTAACTAACTGTATTTTCGATCCTTGGATGTTCGATATGTGTTGTATATCGGATAACCAAGATCGCTAATTTTAGGGTCGTTACACAAAGCTATGGTCTTTTTTGAAATTTTCCCTTATTTTCTATTTAATAGTAGCTACACGAATGCCCGCTTTTCCCCATCTAACCACAAACATACCAACCCTGTCCCCATCCATCGCCGCTTCCCTACCATTACCTAACCCTATGCCTCCTCCACCTGATCGTCCTCCAGACCAAACCTTATCTAATCCCTTGTCATCTACTTCCTCTATCCCTAACTCCTCCTTGCCTCTGATGTACCTTGTCATTAAACCTATGCTGCAAACACCCCTCTTGATAATAATCCACCGAACCAAATCACTCGACGTTTGAACAACTTTGTACTTCCCTATTCTAGCATCTTCCTCGCAATGCCGGAAAGTACACACCTGTTCAAATGGATATCATATACAATGGCGACAAAATGGTCCGAACCACCACAATTCTGAATGTTGGTGAAGATATATGGAGAAACTATGTGGCGTGTGTTTTCCGTGACAAACCACTATCATACACAATGGTTATGAAACTCTAAAACATGATGGAAACTGAGAGGCAACATCAAAGTGAAGTCAGATGGAACCCTTTTCATTTTCTTGTTCTCTGATGAATCTGACAGAGAAATAGCGATTAGAGGAGACCCAATAATAATGAAAAATAAGCTTTTCCTCACAAATCAATGGGATCTGAATATAAGTAATGTATCCATCTTGATTAAGGCAGCTCCAATTTGGGTGAAATTATCAAACATACCAATATATCTATGGTCTCCATTGGGTTTGAATTGGTTGTCAAATGGATTAGGGAAATTGGTATGCTTAGATGGTGCTACTGAATCTATAACAAGAATACAAGATGCTAAATTTCTTATTGAAATAGCTCCTGACAATGAATTAGTGGATAAGTTTGATGTTGAGAACCCTGATGGTACTACACGATTAATTTATGTGTCATATATTTGGAAACCTGATATATATATATGTCCATTGCAAAATGTTTGTTCACAAAAGCATGGAATGTGAAGACTACAAACACTTAAATGTTTCTGATGGTGTTAAGGAAGTAGAGAGAAAGCAAAAATGGAGGAGAAAGAAAACGAAGAACAAAATTTAGGGCAAAAATCTACTGTAGTGCAAAGAGGAAATGGATAAAGTAATATCAAATAGAAAGAAAAACTATTGTCTCAAATATTGAAAGCAGAGACAAATGAAATGGAAAGAAAATGTAGAAATAACTAATGAAATCGCTGAAGCAACCAAGCTAAAGCAAATAAGTGTTCTTCAATCAAAAAGCAAACTGAGTCAGCAACTGGAACATATGTATACAACAATTTCATAGCCTTACAAGAGAATAAAGAAGGAGAAATAGAAAATGCAGAAGGAAATGAGAAAGGAAGTGACACTCATGCTAAATTATTGAGAATGGAAAAGATGATCAACAAATGGAAACTACTGATATGAATAATGAAATGAAAAAGAATGGGAAAAGTAAGGGTATCGAAGTAATTGAGAAACAAAAAGCAATGCAAATGCATGTATAGTAAATGCTACAATAAGTTCACATGCTGATACAGTTGTGCATGAGAAATTAAATGCCAATCAGTAAAGCATTGTGTTCAACCCCATCCTCCTCTCAAAATCCAACCTGCTTGATAACCACTTCATAATTTTTGAAAAACCATTTACCAGCAACTCATATCCATCCATAACCATCCCAAATCTAATTTACCACTTCTCCACACAAACCTACCTGATCATTTGACTATGCAAATTGGTGGTCATCCACACATGCACAGTCAGGTACTTCCTGGATAATGTACTCTTAACCCACAAACTCCTGAATAGTTAGTCCAAAAAAAAACATTTCCCTTAGAGATATATTGAAATTTGATAGAAAGAAGGCATTTGATACTGTCAACTAGTCTTCTCTCATTTGCACTACGAAAAAAATGAGATTCCCAAATAATTTTATCAAATGGATTTACCTATGCATATTCACAGTCAAGTACTCTCTAGTATTCAATGCACATACAGTTGGTTATTTCAAAGGAAACAATGGTCTTAAGCAAGCAGACCCGATATCAGAATATCTCTTTATTATTGTTATGAAACCCTTGCTTTGGATATCCAGAGACATGATTCTTTAAGAAATTTTATGCTCCATCTGAAATGCAAATTATCAATGATCGCTTCGCTTGCCTTTTCTCATGACTAGATAATCCTCACAATGCTCGCCAACTAATCCCTACTATAATGAACACCCTCTCCTCCTTCCATTTGTTCTCTGGTCTTCAACTAAATTAATAAAAATCCTAAATATTACTTGCTGGTATGACACTTGTGCAGTTAAAACGCTCAGCGGATCTAATGCGGCGAAGGCGTAAAAAGTTGTAGCGAGGGTAAAGCAAGGAAATAGCGGGATATAGCGGATGAGTCTAAAATAGCATATAAAACTCATATTTAATGCTTTTACTAATAGGTTAATGATAAATAAATGGAAAATTAACAATCAACTTAATTAGAGTTAGTATATTCTTAATTTTAAATAAAAGCATAATCAAATACATGTAAATAAGTGCAAACTTCTATTTAGCTTGACTAAATTTAATGGAATATTATTGTATTTTATATTCTAAAAAATATATGTTACAAAATTATATTTAAAAAATAATTTTATAATGCATAAATGTCATTTTTAATTCATTTCTCATATAGAAGAAATAGCGGAATACAGCTGAAATAATAGGATATATCGGGAACATTAGAATATAGCTGGGCTTAAAGCAGAAAGGCTCTTTCAGAGGCTATTTGGAAATAGCGTAGCATTAGAAACCCACTACACGACATAGAGGGGATATGGTGGGGTAATAGCGGGGCATAAACTGCATAGTATGACACCTAATCAAGTAGTTGAATGCCAAACAATAACCGAAATGTCGCTTATGGAAACCAACATGTCTTACCTTGGAATCCCAATTGCAACAAAAAGAATAACATTTGCCTATTGCATCCTTTGTATGAAATAATACATAAATATTAAGAAGGTGGGAAAACATGTATTTATCTTAGCCAGGAAGGCTAGTGATATGTAATTTTCTCAGTGACAGTATACTGGTTTAGAACTTTCCTTCTCCTACCAAAGTTATTAGTTATGATAAGAACTGTTATGAGAAAATTTCTATGGTCCGGCTCTATTCAAGCAAACAAACCATCTTCTATAGCCTATCACAAACTAGAGAAGCCAAAAAGCAAGGGAGGTTTGGGCATTAAAAACATCATATTATGGAATTACACCACCCTAGACATACATTTCCAGAACCTGGTAATGGGAACAAAGACACTGTGGTTGACTAGAGCATAAATCACAACTTTAGAAATGAAGAAATATGGACGATAACACCAAATCCTTCAAATAGATGGGTATGGAAAACCATGTGATCGTAAGAGACAAAGTGTTGCCTCGTTCAGTGGTGCAACTGGCAAATGATAGTAAAGCAAAGTTTTGGACCACCCCTGGCTACAAAAAGGGCTTCTCCTAATTAAAATACTACCGCATGCGGATGCAATGCAAAGTGGTATTCCCCTTAATGCCATAGCAACTGTCTATGTCAACAATGGTAATATCAACCTACCCAGAACTAGTAACAGCAATATAAATAGAACGCGGGAAAGATATAACAACATGCACTATGTCTTCATCCAACATGATAAGTATGGACGGATGAAAGATAAAATGAATCATACTACTAACTTAGCATATACTATGTTGTCTAGTGAATTGTAGATGAGAAAAATCCCACGATTCAAGAGGATATGGAATGAGAAATCAAATGAATGCTTAAACTTTGACCTCTGGAATGCCACAACGCCCTCCATACCTTAACAAAATTAGCAAGAAAAGGAATCAATGTGATTAACAAATTTGTTTACAGCAAATCAGGCCAACAATATATACATCATTTGTTTTTTGGATGCACTTTCACATATTTCACGGGGAAAGATAAAGAGAAGAGGAGGGTTTTTGTCACCACTGCGAGACAGTAAAGTAGAATGGTTGAATACTTGTAAGGCTATCATATGGAAAGAAGGAATAACATAAGAGATGCTAATAATACTGAAAGTAATGATGAAGGAAGTATGAAATGAGAGAAATATATGGATATTCAATAACAAAAGTCGAAACAAGACGCAAATGTATTATGACATGTGTGGCAGCATAAACAGAGCTATCAATATATCCTCCCATGCATTTGATACTTAGACAATAGATAGATGACTGTAACTTTCCTACCCCCTACCTTTTCTTATTCTCTTTGTATTTCTATCTGCTTATCTTCCTTTATTTATATTGTAAGTCTTTATTATTAATATAAATAAATGGAAGAGGCCATTCAATCCCGCTGGCTTTTCCAAAAAGTCTACTTAAAGCTTCAACTAACAACAAACTCTTATCCAGCATCGGAATACATCTAACATCTGTGATAGTGCTAATAACACCATCATGTATCTTAAACCTCACACTTCCAGCACTCACAACATGACAAAATGTTCCATTCTCCAAAGCCATCAATCTTCTCATAACTGACAAAACAGCTCCTATATGGCGTCATATGACAATCGGCACCAGAATCAATTACCCAACTTGTAATATCTAAAGGTGAAATACTGGCTGAAAATATTGACGTATCACTATCACTTCTACCTGCATCTGATCTACCCGCTGCCAAAATTAAAGCTTTCTCTTTCTTTTCTCTCTTCTCTCTAAGAGCTAAACAATATAGTATGAAATTTCCCTTCTTCTTACAATAATAGCAAGCACCTCTTCTAGAGCCCATAAAGTAGGACCTATGCATATCTCCTGCAAAGCGCTTCTGCATCTTATCTCTTCCTCCAAGTAAATGAAGTTGCTGCTGAAAAACACCGTCATTAGTCTTCACTTTGACCTTCCATGTCCCAAAAACTTATCTTCTAACAAATTTAGTGAAACTATAATTTTTCATACCACTACTATAAAAATTAGCCATTGGTAACTAATCCAGAACAAGATAGCTAGCTCTTTGTTATGTGAATAATTATACAAATTGCTCTAATACCAATATATTGTGCAAAATATTAATTTGATTTGCACAAACTCCATAACTGCACAACGAAATACAGAAGGCGTGGGAGCAATACAAAAAGCGGATCTAGCTTGTCGATTAATTATCAGCCACCAACTCAATTAAAAGTAATCACCAAAAAAAATAGAAGAAGAGAAGAAGACACAAAGATTTAACATGCTTCAGCTGTGCCTACGTCCATGGACCCAACTATTTTTTATTTCATTGAAGAGAGTACAAAAGAGAACACAAGAGATAAATCACTAACTATAGGCAGTAGATAGAAAGACTAACCTATAATTATAAACTGAATAATAAATTTCAACAAAAACTTGTATGCATTCAAAACCCCTAATTGATTGACCACAAAAATAAAGGTTTGCTGGAGATGAGGGTAATGATGGATGATCTTTCACATTCACACTTCACTGATATGAAGATGAATTTCCTTCATTTAAATATACTTCAAAATGAAAGGTTGCTTGGAAATGAAGAGAATTGATTTCCTGATTGTCTTGAAACCTTTCCAAATGTCTATGATATGATTACAGTGTAAATAGAAAGTGAAGATCTCGGTTTCCATACATTCCCTCCCTTGCTTGATTCTCCATGACTAATCAATTGTTTCTTCATGTAACACCCTGTATTTTATATAAATATTAAATGAAAATATTGATAATTAATAGTTTCATAATTTAGCCCCAAAACATACACCATTGTGTTCGTGGCAATTTTCTTGTTCAGTTTGATATATGACTTACCCAAACGGAGTCTATATGGGAAAGTTATTAACGAATGAATAATTAGAAGATTGTATGCGTATATATGCGCGCAAATTCGAAATTTGAATTTAAAGATGTGTTATAACTGAAAAATAATAATTCAGATGAGTTACATTAAGAAATAAATTAAACGTTATTATATAACATTAATTAGGAATTAAAAATGGCAGAGATACACGTTCAGACCCAAGGATGGGTCGACCTAGGCCTCACATGGGTCGACCCATGTGTCGTCCATAGGGTCGACCTACCCAGGTCAGATCTATTTTATGGGGGATGTGTTTTCTAACTTTAAACGATTCATATTTTATATTGTTTAATCCAATGGATCAGAATTCCCTGTACGCCGATAAATAGACTAACATGGCCTAGCTTTCAACTCATATTTTCTAAGACGACACCAAGGCTCTACCGTTTTCTGAAATTGGGGGATTTACAATAAATGTGAATATGTTACTGAAATTGTTGTTTAATGACAAATTGGATATGTTGTAAATCAAATTATAGTAAAATTGGGAATAATGGAAAAAGAATAAATGTGCCTAATTTGTAGGAAAAAAATTCAGTGATTTGGAAATTGTAAATAACATCTAACTTAGAATATAAAAAGGGAACAATTTGTAGTGGCCTGAGTTAGATGGATTTGGGAACATTTGATACATTTCCATAAATGTAAAATTACTAAGAACATAGTTACAAGGAAAAAAAGAGGAAAAAGGGATTAGCATGAAATAGGGGTTCTTTTACTATATTGCACACTAATCAAATAAAAAGACATATGTATGTCCATGACGAAAGTAAAAGAAATACATTTCAACTACGGATCTTGATTTATATGCGTTATGGAAATGGATCCTTATATCTTTCCACTAACCAATCTAATGAGGTGTGTGAAATATTTTCCTAAAATAATAAAAATAAACAAGATAGTAAATAAATGGATGTTACAACAGTAAAAATTTGGTTAATGTTAAAGAACCAAGGAAAATGTGATGAACGGGGAATATAACCAATTATATGAATGAGAATGTAATATAATAGGTACGCTTGTCCTAGGGGAAAGTGGAGCTATAAAACGGGTTATCATGAATTAAAAAAACTTATTAATAAATCTTAGTTGAGATAACTAAGTTAATAAGTAAACAACAACAAGTTGTGATAATAGAGAAATACAAAGTCATGATTCAATAAGAAGGGATAAAAGTAGACTTATGAAATGAAATAAGTCGTACTTAATTGTATATTAAGTACACATGTCATAAGAAAACATGAGAATTGGGGGAAAATATATACTTATAATTAAAACATGTTATTGAACTTATTGTTAATTACATTCGTTAATTACAATATAAGGAATGATGGACTTGTTAGTTAACTTAAAACATGATTAAGTTATACCCATGCGATTAATAAGCGAGAAGAGTCCATTCCTTGGGGATACAAGGGGGCTTAGAGAAACCTTATAACCTTAATAAAAAGAGAACAATTGGGTAATCAAGTGAATCGGTAATCTGATAATATAAAGCAAGCCCTGATTAAAACAATGGACATAGGGTCTAATAACACGTTTGCATGATGCGCTTGGACCAGTTCGCACGTATGAAGGTGAACAACCCAAAGAGGTACATCATCGTGGTGTCTGGAGACATGATAGGAGCACGCCCATCCGATTGTTCTGCTTGATTGTTCTACGGGCTGGAGGGAAGCACGCAGCTTTCAACGGACGTGGTAGGGTACTCCGCGGTGGTCCTCTGTTGTGGTACATGCTCAGGCTGTACTCATAGAGGTTAGGTCTGTGCGGTACCACCCAGTGAGTATACCTTGACTACAACTATAGACTTGGTTGTCAGAAGGTTATGGCGAATGGCACTGGGCGATTTCACGATTATCTTGGGAAGAGGCTGGGTCAAGACTAATACAGGATAGTATCATCGGGTACCTGTCATCAACAGTCAGTAGGATGTGGAAAGACTAGAACTAAACCAAGAGGCCATCGATCTTTCATAATCAAGACATTGGTTGAGGTACAAACCAATTTGGATGATTAATTGCTTGCTAGGGGGCACGTCACTTAGCTCTTGATGTAATCTTGTACCAGTTGAGGAAGAGGTCGAGTGAGACCATAGCCACCGGGAAATTGCAGACCATATTCTGGATATATATATATATATATATATATATATATATATATATATATATATATATTAGGCCTTTTTGGGCAGACCTTTACAGATATGGAAATCTCTCGACCGAGTTATGTGCATTCAGATGCATACCTATTACAAGACTTGGTGTACAGTAGGCAGTACGTTCATGTGAGGGTCTAAGTACACACACTGGGTGGTGTACAGTAGACGAGACGGCATTACTCCGTGTTGAGACTTAATTTGAGCCATACGCTTGTGTGGCATAGCGAGGATGGTTCTACGTGATTATGCGGCATAATGATTTGTATTTTTGTACGTTGTTCAGTGTAGGATACGCTTCCATGGCATGTTGAGACCAAGCGAGGAAGGTACCATGAGGAGTACCTTGGGATGTGGGGTATAGCTACACATATATTATATTAGGTTAATTTACTAGGAAGTATATAGGTACGACGTGAGTGTAGAGCCTTGCGTGTTGTTAACCCACAATAACCTAATAAATAAGAAAACATAGCTGAACAGTATATGTAGGGTTATTTCAGAATGTATAATTTTTCTAGTCACCCGAACTTTGTGTTCTGACCCCTTCCTTATAACATACTCGAAAGTATGGTTTATGGCAGAGATTTGATAGCTTTGGATACTAGTTAGACAATATTATTATTTCGGTAAGGCTATACTTGATTATATTATATTTTATCCACTCCGCTGTGAGATATTTACTGAGCTCTGAATTATTTATTATCTTTGTCTTTTCTGCAGGATACCAGACAAACCAACTCAGGCTTCGATAGATTGAAATTTTTAAATGAAAATTTAGTCTGTCAAAATTCGGGTTATTACACTTTATATTACAAAATCAATGAATTTAAAAATATGCTTCTTTCCTCATTTGTAAGTCCATTGATTAATTAACTAATTATGTAATTAATTTGTTTCCTTACAAAATATCCTCTTAAATATTTCCGCATATAGCATAATTGATTGATTGAATTAATTAATTTCTCTCTTAAACAAATATTTGAATCACATAAATTCAACATAACCAAAATGTTAAAAAAATATCCAGATTATGTTAAAGTAATTAAATTTAAAAAATTGAAAATGAAAATACAATATTTAAGGTAAAATAAAAATAATTCAATTTTAAACAAAACTTCAAATTCTGCGGTGGTCAATAGACAATGTTATACAGATGAACAAATCCAACAAAAATATAACGAAAGAACCAAAATTTTGATGCCTAATGAATTGTTAATTGTTAACAGAAATAGCATAGACAAATATCATAAACTAAAAGGAAATTGTTGGAAATGCGCAAAATTGTATCTCTAAGAATGTATATTATAAACTTGAAATAGAAATTACAAATTTGTCATAATAATTAAGTAATTACTTATACAATGGAAATTAATTCAAGATTAAAAGTAGACATTAATGTGGAAATCTAATAAGAAGACAGAAGATATTACCGTCAATCGACGAATTTTATGCTTTTAGAGCTAATTTGCAAATCTGAACACTTTTGTAGATGTACCTCGGTGAAAAAACATAATAATGGTTAATAGTTACTAACAGTAAACCACATGCGTTTAAATATAAATGTAATAACTTGGATTTTTCAATACTGGAATATTTAATTTACCTAAATATAGAAGTAATTATTTTAGAAATTGAATAACTTGAATTTAGAATATATGAGATATTTAATATAACTGAATGATGAAATGACTAATTTGGAAATAGGAATTACTCGAATAAGCAAATTTGGAATTTAATACGAAAACAATTTGATTCCATAGCTTATGTAAAGTTCTAATTGAATAGAAACGATAATAATAATATATTATTGAAGAAATAAAGTGTTTGGAAAATCGATTAAATATTAACTCGATTTTATTAGCATGTAAAAATAGTGTTTTTCCAAACAGTGTCGGATTTCGATGAAATCGGTTTCATCAAGTTCGGAATATTGAAATATAGCAGAATGTCAAGTTTCATGATGATTGGAGCTTCGGTGTGAACATGCGAGCTTAGAACGCTTAAAGCAAATATAATTGAATAAAATAACAAAAATATCTAACTTATAAATACCCCTTCTTTAACGACCCAAATTTTTAGTCAATTTAAAATATGATTTAAATAGATATAAATAGGATTTCTAAATGGATAAGTGTAATTGAATTTCAAATTTCAGTAAATATTGAATCTAGACTTGGGAAAACTATTGAAAACGAATTCTAATTTTATATCTTGTTAAGGTTAGTAAACTTTTAAAATCAATTTCAAAAGGAAAATCAATTATTTAATATGATTAGGATGACCTAGAAATAAACCATTTTTGAAACAGTATCAGAAATTGATGAAACCAATTTTATCGGATCCGTAACACTGAAATATTGTAAGATTTCAAATTTCAGGTCAATCGGAGTTAGTGTCTAAACATACATAATATAAACGTAGATTGAAAAATTAGTGGAAATTCAATAAAATCTAGAATAAGGCCATTATTCAAATGGTCTCTGAATTCGACGAGACCAATTTTAGTTGATCGTGTTAGTGAAATATAGTTTGGTTTTAAATTTCGTATTGATCGGACTTAAGGTTTGATCATACGAATTGAAAACATATTGGAATCGTCTAATTGAAATTTGACTTGAAATTAAGCAATTTTGGGTAATAGTGAACAACTGAAAAATATTGATAAAATGATAAATGACAATCTTAATGACTTATTAATATGTACTAATAATTTTATAGAGTTCAAATTAATTTACTATAGAGATAACACCTTGCTAACATAAACCTTAAATGCTAAGTCCACTCATCATTTCCCCTTTTCACACATTCCCATACCCTCCTACAATTTAGACAACACACCACCCCTTTCACATGTCTCCCTCCACACTTGTCACCTCTTCCCTAGAAGCCTAGCTCCTTAAATAATAAGTTCACATGGTTCAATTAATAAAATAACGTTGAAAGCTTCATAAGGAAGCTTAGAAATAAAAACATCAACCAAACAAATCATTTCCTTTGTACACAACTTCCCACACTTCCCTTCCGTTAGAAAACTCATGGTCCATCGTTACACCTGTCAAATTCTTCCTTTTCCCCTCTTTTATACATGTTTAAGCATGTGAGTGAGAGAGTGTCATTGATTTCATTTCCATTTTAGCATATATTTTTTCCACTTTAAGCTTCCATTTTCCATTACGTTTTCCTCCTCCGTCCTCCTAGCCTCATGCCACCTCCTCCCTTACCACCACCATCCTCCAACACCCTCCCTCACCTGGCATACTACCCAACCCCACCTAGCTTCGGCCGTGGAGCCCCTTGCTCCAAAGACATTTCATTTTCCCTTAAAACCCATAAAGGCACCTTTTATCCCTTAAAACCAAACTCCACCACCACAAACTCCTCCTCCGGACCCCACCACCTCATGCACCACTCCCTACTCCATCATCAGACCTGTGCACCTTAGGTATACCCCACCGCCCTAAGATGTGGGCCCAACTAGCCATTCCAAGCCCTTAACCCATAAAAATCCAATTTTCCTCTTTTAGTTTCAAGTATAAGTGTTGATGGCAAAAAATGTCGAAAACACCAAGGATTCCTATTAATAGGAATTGTTATTATGGTCGTAAGACTAAGTAAAAGAAAACGGTGAATGACACGAAGAATTTATAGTGGTTCGGCCTCAGGAGAGACCTACGTCCATTTTGGAAAGGCGTTGGAATATTATTAATCACTCAAGAATTACAAAGTAAAGGCATGCTTATGAAATCTCATTACATTCATTTTCATAATTGTCATGTGATAGGGTATTTGGGAAAAGACTATTTAGTCCTTCTTCTCCTTCAAATGGGTAATGCCATTAATGAGGCTTATGAAGATCTATGAAGGTCCCAAGTGATGAAAATCCAACCCCTTTGAAGTGTGAGGCTATGGGCTATTTATAGGAGAGGGGTTAGGTAGGATTAGGTAGGAGTAGATAGGAATGGGGGACCACATGCAGAAATTCGCACCCTCCACCTGCACTGCACAAATTTCGAACCCGGGCATAGGTGCGAAATTTCGCACCTGTTGGGTGCGAATTTCGTACCTGCCAGGTGCGAAGTCCCCCTTTCGGGGGGGGGGGGGGCGAAAGGACCTTAGGTTTGGGCGCTTGAGGCTTGCGACTCCTTCGGGGTCTGAGGCCTTAGTTCGGGAATGTCCTTTGGGCGCTGCGAGGTTCTGAGTGGTACGATCCCTCCTTGATCATGTTCCCTTCGCTCCTAAGCGTCCCTCTCGGCCTTAGCTTCACGCAATGCGTTGAGTTGAGCGTGTCCGATGTACTTTTGGGAACCGGACCAAAAAGCCGGTTAACATTTTCCCCTCAAAGTACGTCTTGTCTTGACATGATGTGCTTTGTATTGGTTGAGATATTAGCTGGGCTATTGATTAATCCTTTCACATAGGATAGAACATACATTCGGACTGGGATTTGAACTGTTGGACTGTTTCGAACCTTTCCTTATGTTACTTTTCTTTGGACAACACTACACACATATGTTAGTCATTACCGGCACGAGGGGTACATGCCACTTTACTGCCATTACTAACACTGATGTGTTGAAGTATAATTAGCAATGCAAATAAGATCTATGACCGGATAGACCTCGGAAGCCGAGGCTTCCCCGCCCTCGCCACATACATCTAGCTCTACCCCTAGTGGTAGCTCGTTCGGCAGCGAGCTTGAGACTACTGAAGGATCGACTCCTTCTCACACTGCCAGCTCGCCTGAAGCATCTGAGCACGGGGAACAAACTGAGAGGTAGCATTCCCCGATTGTAACTGAGGAGGTTGAGAACGTGGACATTATGAGTGACGATGTGTCAGCGCCTCCGGTGGCCCTGAACATGCTGCCTGATGTGGTTATCTTGGAGAATCCGATAGATTCGGTACCATCGCGCATGGACGCCACAACAGTTAGAAAAATGGCGGTGTGCTTCAACATACCGGTGGGTGAAGCCCACGCTTCAGGAAGGGATGACAGAGCTCATGCCCTGCCCGAGGGTCTCACCACCTGGAATAGACAGGCTTGCTTTGCCGGGTGCGTGCCCCCGGCCATTGACTTCATTCAGAACATGCTATACTATTTTTGCCTTGCACCATCACAACTGCACCCAAATGCTTATGCTTCGCTCCGAGTCACCTATGTTCTCTACCATGAGTTCTTGCAATGGGAACCAACTGGAGAAGATATCCGATACTATTTCCATCTAAGGAGAACAAGCAATGTCGCACCCTCTCAATGGCTTCTGGAAGCGACACCTGCCACCAATTTTTTTATTGGGAAGTGGCCCAGGCCGTTAGTGAATAAGTACGAATGGTTCTTTGTCTGCTGCCCTCCCAGGTTTGCGAGGAGATGGATAGGAGGGAGTAAGTATTCCTCTAACATTGTTCCTTGCTGTAAATTTCTGGATCTCCTATCTCAATTTTTTTTTTTGGATCATGACAGGGAATCCGGAGGCGCCAACCGGTGACGAGTATCGGTAAGTCCTTAATGCTTTGCGAGCGATACCGGAGAACCTCTGTAAAACCTACACCGTGACAGGTCAGGACCGCCTTCGCCGCATCGGGTTGCTTCCTAGTGATCGGGCTGTGATTAGGCCCGTAGTTGCAAGTAGTGCACCAAAGGAGGGAGTGGCTACAGGTTCAACCGCCATTGGGCGGAAGAGGAAGATGCCCCCTACTGGAGGGGAACTGCAAAAGACTACCCAATCCCAAGGAGATATGGATGGAGGTGAGGACCACGGTCAGGAAGAGGCTGCCAGAGACGAGGGGTTGTCGAGCGCTCCTGTCCGACCTCCGACGGGAGAAGGGGAAGGAGCACTGGATATACCACAGTCTCCTGCGACCCATTCCGGGACCATTGCCTCGCTCGAGGATGCAAGCCAGTTTGATGGCTTAAATAAACTCGACCTGGATTTGACCCCATGGCCAAATACAACGAGCATGGAAGAGCTAACCCTTACTGCGGAGGGGTTAACTTCTTCAAGCGGGCCACAATCTGGTCTGTTGAGAGAACGCTTAGGGCACACACTCATATACCCTGCGTAGCACAGATGTTTGCCCGCGTGTGACTTGACTAACTTTGACATGTTCCTTTGGCAGGTGATATGACTAGAGGACTTGGTGGGCGAGGTTACGGACATGGGGACCACCGATGCCCCCGGAGCTCTTCCTTCGAAAGCTTTAGGAGATCGACCAATTTATATGATGTCCCACCCCCACCAGGACAAGGTAGTGAACATCGGGGTAGGGATCGATCTTGGCGATCCCCGACCCCTCCCCCTCCTCCTCCCATTCGCATGCCTGTGGGAGATTTTCGACTTAACCTAGGTGGCTCCCGGCCTTCGCCTACGACAGCTCCCTCGCATACTACCCCTTTGGCTCCCGTTCAACCTGTTAAGGGGAAGGAGTTGTTGTTTGGTCAACTAGGGCCAGATAGGGAGGCTGTGAAGGGGATGCAAGACTTGACAGAGTCCCAAATTCAAGCATTTTCTACAGAAGAGAGGAGGACACTTTTGGAACTGTATTTCCCTCAATACTACTTTGATGAGATGAAATCCCTTCCTGATCTCCGCCCAGCCCCTAGCAGGGAGTAGGGAGAGATGTGGATGCATGTTCGGGTCGCGTATCATCAAGCCAACGAGCTTATCAAGTATTCATTCCACCTTTCGGAGTTGATCAAAGAGAAGAACTCGAAGCTCCTTGACCAGAGGTCGGCCCTCGATGCCGGGAAGACAACTGTTGAAAATTTTAACAAGAAGATAGGTATGCCCATTCCCCACGTCGTAAGTCTTCTTTTACGCATTATCAAACCTTTGAATGCTAGCTTATGGATCTCGTTGTTGCAGCTGAGATGATGCAGGCTTTCAATATACTAAGGAGGGGGTCGGAGCATGCCCTTTCAAATTTTAAAGAAATCGTGGCTGACTTAACTACCGAGAGCACGACTTTAAAAAAGGACAAGGCTGATCTGGTGCGAGCATGTGGTATCTTGGAGAAGGACAATGAGAGGGTTCCCGAACTCCAGAACGATAATGTTGCTCTAAGGGCGGAGAACGAAAGGTTGTGAGCCGAGAATGCCGAGGTTGCTGATCTAAAGAGGCAACTAGAGGCTATGAGTAAAGCAAGGAGGACGCCGAGGCTTGTAACCGGAATGTGTTGAGCACGGTTGATGGGCTGAAGGCTGAACATCTGAGAGAAGTTGAACAACTGAGGGGACAGCTTGAGGACACGGAGTTCCGCGTTGGATCGTCCTTTGAGGAAAGTATCCAAAATATATATATGTCAAGATTCTGAAATTCCATGGCCTTACATGGGTGATGACTACTCTCGCGAGCTGGCTCGAACTTGGGGGAGGTTGGTCCCGTATGAGGCCTATTTGCGTCAAGTGGATGTGAGCGCTTTAGATGAACGCCAGCTTATGATCAACCTTCTGATCGATGAGGAGCACGAGAAGCTGGAGGAGGGAAGGAGACTATTTCTAGAGGATGCCGAGAGAGAGAGGGGTTGGTCAACTTAACGCAGAGACGGGGAAATCCGTCATCATTAAGTGTGTGATCGTGGTGGATACACTTGCATAGGGAAGTTCTTACCGGCCCCAGAGTCTACTATGGTGAGTGGCCCCGGAGCCTTGGCCCAAGCATCTACTAAGTACAACCCCGACTATCCGGCACTTGGGGACACCGGTTTTACCTTACTTGCTGTTACGAGTGCCTTTCCTTCCCTCTCTACACCGTCCCTGACCGTAGGCAAATTCCCTTTATCCTGCATCCCTGAGGATGAAGTGATTACCGAATTTGTAGACTAAAAAGGTTGCATTTTTGTTGTGCAGCTCCTTCTGGGCCGTCAATGCCTGACCCTACCTCTATGATCCCACAAACGACTGAGTCTGGACCAGGGCCTGCGGAGATGCAGTTTGGAGAGGGCGGCGATTGGCTTGACACTTTCTCGGGGATTAAGATAACTCCTAACATGTGCGACATTCTTAACGAGGGAGGAGAGGTGGTGGACAGATAGAGTGGTCCGGCCAGAGGCCTAGTGGAAGCTGACGTGCCTTCGATGGCGGCTCTAGTGGCGGCTCAAACAGCCAAAATGGTTGCCAAGCATGAAGAGGTGGAGGAGAAGGAGAGGGCTGCTGATGAGGCCCAGAAGAAAAAGAGGACGATGAAGCCCAACAGAGGGCTGCCGAGACCCTCGAGCAAACCAAGTCTGCTGATATCACACCGCATAAGTCCTAGAAGCTTGCCAAAAGACGGGCCACTAGAGAGGCCAAGGAGAAAGCCGAACAGGAAGGAAAGGAGATCCCGAAAAATAGCGAGGCCGTGATAAACCTTGTTGTTGGGAGTGCCCCCATGCCTATGCCGCCTGCCAATATTACTGACCTGACAAAGATCTCTAGCGGTGATGGCATCGATGAGCGACGCCTATCGGTTACTCATGAGTCGGCTACTCCTTCGAAGGGCCGAGGAAGCAGGAGTGGATCGGGTAGGAAGAGATTTGTTGCTGGGGAAGAACCGTCGAGTGTTGAATCATTATTTTGGTAGTGTAGGCCGATAGTTTACACGAGTACGGCCCTCGCTTTTGGTTTTTCAAGACATGGTGTGGTTCTCATGTACACCCGGTCATTAGAAAGGAATATGTTAGACGCGTAGTCTGTTAAATGTGTGTGTTAAAAATTGAAATATGAAGTAGTAAAGATAGCAGTTTATGCCAAGTGTTTAGATGTTCTTTTTATGTTTTCCAGTGTCCTCTACTTGCATAAGCATACTTATCGTTGCACTTGTCATAAAAGCGACTGGGTATCGTGCTCTAGGTCAATTATTTTAGAGGGGTGTAATAGAGCGCTGGTTTCAGTAAGTTTCCCTCAGCTCAGGAAACCCGTATTTTGCAAAACCAGGCCGTGCGCTTGCTGTTTTGGGTTGCCCGGGGTTAATCCCAAGTATAGCGAAGGCGTAAAGCGTCGCGTTATGCGGTCCGCCAGGTGGGTGGATCTCCCGTCGTTCATTGGGTTGGGGCGAGCCGTTGGCGTCGTTTATTCGCCGACGAGGTAAGCCCGGTTCATCAGCTCGTAAGGTCCGATCGTGGCTATGGGCTACCCCTAAGCCTTGAGAGCCTAGGGGAAAAAACGATTTAAGGTCGGTCTTGGTGCTGCGCCAAGATTCGATCGACACCCACAACCGGTGAAGAGAGACTTGCATCGCTCTTAGCCGGTTGTTGGGGGTGACGCCAAGTCGCCTAGACTTGGACGCGGAACGATTTATCCTCGGCCTCGGCACGGGGCCGGGGTTCGAGTTAGTGTTTATTTATACTCGGTCGCGCCGCAGGCCAGCAACTCGAATAGCGTTGTCGGCTCCTGTGCTCGAGGTGCCGGACGTAGCTAAGTGCTTAACCCTCGGTGTTGGCTTGAGGTTGGGACGGCGGCACCGGCTCCCGTGCCCGAGGTGCCGATACCGCGGTCGTATGTTTGATTTACGCTGGTTGTCAGAACTAGCGAGACACATCACATGAGAAGTAAACAACAAGGAGATCGAAAAACTGAACATCATTTCTACTAATAACTTTGGCAGTAGTAGCCTTTACAATGCCTTAAGTTTCTAGAAAACAAAACATTGTTGGAAAGCATAAAAACTGTGAATTGAGTTATGTAAAGTAGCGGCGGAGATGTTCGATGTTCCATGCCCTTGGGAGTTCATCTCCGTCGATGGTGGCGAGTTTGAAAGTTCCATCGTTAAGCTTTCGTTGTATGGAGTACGGGCCTTCCCAACGAGGCGCGAGGCCTGTTGGCGGGGGAAAACCCCGCTTTAGGACGAGGTCGCCGATGTTGAGGTCCTTATGGCGGACCCTGGAATTGAAGTATCGGGCTACTCGTTGCCGTTGGGTGGCGGCTCGGAGGCCGGCTTTCTTCCTTTTTTCCTCAAGTAGGTCGAGTGACTCCAGAAGTAGATCTTGGTTTGTCTTGGGATCATAGTAAGTGAGTCGATGGGATTGAAGCTTGAACTCAATGGGAATGACGGCTTCGGATCCGTATGCGAGGGAGAAAGGAGTATGACCGGTTGCTGTATTGTAGGTGGTCCGGTAGGCCCACAGGGCTAGAGGGAGCTCGTCGGCCCACGTGCTCCCGGCCTTTTCCAGGCTTTTTTTAATGATGGATTTGATGACCTTGTTAACCGCCTCAACTTGCCCATTGGCTTGAGGATGAGCCCTCGCTGAAAATCTTTTAACGATGCCATGACATTGACAGAAGGCTTTGAACTCAACGCTCTCGAACTAAGTGTCGTTGTCTGAGATGATAGCTTGGGGAACCCTATAGCGGGTAATGATATTGCGGACAACAAAGTTGATTATCTTCTTCGTGGTTATCGTGGCGAGGACTTTAGCTTTTGCCCATGTGGTGAAGTAGTGCACCGCGATGACGGCATATCGTGTGCCTCCTCTAGCCATTGGAAGAGTTCTAATGACGTTGATTCCCCATATGGCAAACGGTCATGGGCTGACCATTTGAGACAATCTGGTAGGCGGGGCTCTTAGGATCTTGGAAAAGCGCTGGCACTTATCGCACTTGCGGGCGTTGTCCGTGGTGTCCTGGTCAAACGTGGGCCAATAATAAACATGTCTGAGTATTTTTCTGGCCAGGGTTTTCCCCCTAGTGTAGTCACCGCATTCGCCTTCATGCACATTGCTCAGCACTCAGAGGGCATCGCCATGGGCTACGCATCGGAGCAAGGGAATAGAAAAACCCCTGTGGTAAAGTACTCCATCCATAAGAAGGTACCGAGCTGATTAGTCAGTGAGCGCCCGCCTTTCTTTGTAGTGCTTTGGTAGGGTCCCATGTTGTAGGTAATTCCTGATCGGTGTCATCCATGACTCGGGCTCGGGTTTGGTACTCATGACCATCTCGGTTTGTCCTTGCTTGATGCTTGGAGATTTGAGCACTTCAAGTGGGGCGAACCCATTAAGTTGCGGATCTTCGGAGCTTGCCATCTTGGCGAGGGAATCTGCTTTTTCATTTTTCTCTCGGGGGACATGGGTTATGACAAAATGGTCGAAGTGGGTGAGTAGCTCATGAACCCGGCCCAGGTATAAGGCAAGCCATCCCTCTTTCGCTTGATACTCTCCCTGCACTTGACGGACAATCAGCTATGAATCGGAGAAGATTTGGATGGTCTCTAGCTTGAGTTCGATCAAGATTCTGAGCCCGGCGATCAAGGCCTCATATTCCGCGTCATTGTTGGTAGTAGGGAAATTTAGTCTTAACGCATAATATATCGGGCGTTCTTCAGGGGTGATGAGGACGACTCCGGCCCCGGATCATTTCATGTTAGAGGAGCCGTCCACGAACAATTTCTATTGGGTATCGAGAGCTCCAGAGCTCTCCGTATGAGTCTCTTCTGGTGTAGTGAATTCCATTATGAAATCCGCGAGAGCTTGGTCGAGGATGGCTCGCCGAGGAATGAATGTTATCTCAAATTGGCTTAGCTCCATACTCCATTTCAGTAGTCGTACGGATGCCTCGGACCGTTGTAGGACCGGACGTAGCGGTTGATCGATGAAAACTTTTATGGAATGAGACTGGAAGTATGGTCGGAGCTTTCGAGAGGAAATCAACAAGCAGAATGCCATCTTTTCCAGTTGCAGATAATTTTTTTCTACCCCGTCAGCCGCTTGCTGATATAGTAGACGGGCCGTTGGATGCGATCTTCGAGGCGTATTAGTGTCGAGGTGATTGCATGCGTAGAAACAGCCAAATAAATGTATAAGTCCTCATGGTCTATGGGCTTAGACAGGATAGGTGGTCGCTCTAAGTGATCCAGAAGTTCTTTGAATGCCGAGATGCATTCGGGGGTCCACTCGAAGTTGCGCTTCCCTTTTCAAAGTAAATCGAATAAAGGATTGCACTTGTCGGTGGCCATAGAGATGAACCGACTTAAAGCGGCGACCTTTCCGTTCAGACTTTGGACATCCCTGATGCCCTTGGGGATTTGGATGTCCCGAATAGCTTGGATTTTTTCTAGATTGGCTTTGATGCCCAGAGAATTGGCAATGAAACCCAAGAAGTTTCCCGAGGCGACTCTGAAGGAGCATTTCAGCGGGTTGAGTTTCATGTCGTACTGGCGGAGGACATCGAACATTTCAGAGAGGTCGTGGACGTTGTCGCTTGATATTTTATATTTTACCAGCATATTGACCACGTACACCTCCATGGATCTCCCGATTTGATGTTTAAAGAGACAATTGACCATTCGTTGATAAGTAGTACCGGCGTTCTTGAGGCCGAAAGGCATGACATGGTAGTAGTAAAGTCCGAGGTCTGTTATAAGGGAGGTATGATCCTGGTCATGAAGATTCATTGGGATTTGATTATATCCTGAATAGGCATCCATGAAAAATAGTAGCTGGTACCCGGCAGTTGAGTCGACCAGTCTGTCGATCTTCGGGAGCGGAAAGCTGTACTCGGGACATGCCTTGTTTAAATCGGATAAGTTGACGCACGTTTGCCATTTACCATTGGCTTTCTATGACCAGGACCGGATTGGTGACCCACTCAGGGTAGTCGGTTTCGCGAATGAAGTTTTTGTTGAGTAGGTGGTCTACCTCTTCCTCGAGTGATTTGGACCTCTTGGGTCCTAGGAAGTGTCGTTTCTCCTTGACCGGAGACATCGTAGGATCTAGGCTTAGGCAGTGACAAGCAATAGCGGGATCGATGCCTTTCATGTCAGAGTGAGTCCATGCGAACACATCCAAGTTGGCCTTCAGGAAATCTATAAGATCCTCTTTGATTGCGGGGTGGAGTTGCGATCCTACCTTCAACACCCTTGTCGGGTCGTTGAGGTTGAAGGGAACATCCTCTATGGATTCGACCGGGGTGGCCCTCTCATATTCGGGCTCTTCGTCCTTACGTGGGTCAAGGTCATCAGAAAGATGGCACTGGTGCCTGAGCCAGGGTCCAGACGCCGCTAATTGCTATGCTGAGATATTCTTGGCGGTAGAAGTGTGGGCATGGCTTTGCCCTTTTCCTTGTTGCGCGCATTCTTCCATTCTATTGCATAACATTCTCTAGCGCTTACTTGGTCGCCTTTAACTGTTCTAATCCCATTCTCTATCGGGAAATTCATTAGGAGAGACCAAGGCGCCATACAGACCCAGAACTCAATAAGAAAAGGGCATCCTAGAAAAGCATTGTAGGGGGAATCGATGTCTATTACCACAAAAGTGAGAATCCTAACTCGGCTCCGCTCTCCTTCGCCCAGTTCCACAGGTAGCTCGATCATACCTACGGGGGAACTAGAGGCCCCATTGAAGCCGTGGATCGCGGCGCGGCATGGCTTTAAATCATTCGTTTCCAATTTCATCTGGTCGTAAGCGGTCTTGAAGATGATGTTAATTAATCGCGCTCCTTGAGTCAATTAATACCTTTCTAACAGAAGTGGCACTGATTTGAGCTGTGATAACTAGTGGATCGGTAGTCGAGATATCCTTCCCCGTAGAATCTCTTTTGTGGAAAACGATGTCATCCCGCATGGTCTTTTGTAACTTGGCTGGGGCGGATTCGCTGAGAGCAGAGTAGGCTTCATAAGTAGCATACTTTATGGAACTCACATACTTCTCCATTTTCCGAAAGCTGTCATGTGTGGGGTAATGTCCGCCACATATAGTGTTGATCAGAATCCCTCACTTCTGATTAGATGGACCCGGAGCTGCCTTGGCGGGCGCTGGAGGAGCCAGCGCCGAAGGCTAAGAGTTCGGTTCGGGAGGAAAGGGTTCTTGGACAAATTGTTGAAGTCGTTTCTCATGGATAAGCTTCTCGATTGTGTCCCTAAGCTGGAGGCACTCATTGGTGTTGTGTCTGTACACGTCGTGGTATCGATAGTACCTCCCGGTGTTCTTCTCGAGGTCAGTTGATTCCCTGACACGCGGCTTTTTGTACGGCAAAGTGTTGCATGTTTCCAAGTAAATTGTTTCTATGTCTTCGTTTAATAGGGTGTAGGTCTCAAAAGCACGGTGAGGGCTGGGTCTTCCTGTCTCAGCTGGGGTTTGTCCGTTGTTTCCGCCACCCGGCCTACTGTTGTTTGGTTTTTGCCTGTAGGGACCTGCCCCACTGTTTGGATTGAGGGGCTCCGCGATTTGCCTTCCCCTAAGGTTGTTATTAGCGGTGTCCGCTTGCGGGTCATTGGGATGACTTGTGGCGGAGATCCGGTTCCGTCTTGCCTCCTCTTGGCATAAGTACTGATCAACCTTCTGGTAGAAAGCGTTGAGGCTCTTTGACTGTTTCTGGTCGATCCATGCCCCCAAACTCTAAAGTAGGGAGGACACCTTTTGCTAACTGAAAGAGTACGGTGCGAGGATTCGGATCTTTGACCTCGGCGAGAGCTGTGTTGAATCGGGAAAGGTAGCTTTTGAGTGACTCGGCGGGCCCTTGTTATAGGTTGGACAGAGTGAGGGCATTCTTCGGAGTTGGGATATAAACCCTGAATTGCTTGACCAGCTCTGTCGCTAATTGCCCGAAGTTGTTAATGGAATCAAGTGGGACGTGAGAGAACCAAAGTAAAGCGGTTCCGGATAGGAAGACCGGGAAGCATTTGCATTTGGCTGGGTCATTACTCCGGCTCGAGTCCATTTTCCATTCATATCGATTTAGGAAGGCGCAAGGATCGGTAGTGCCATCGTAGAGTGGCATTTGCAGTATGCTAAAGCGCCGTGGCCATTCGGAATCATTCGCTCTTCTAGTGAAGGGGTTACGCCTAATGTGCGCCCCCTATGAGCTATGTGCGCCCCCTTGCATTTCCCTCATGATCCTTCGTACCATGTCGGGAAGATAAGTTGGATTGAGATCTGCCATCGGGATCCATGGGTTTTGGTGAGGTTCTGGAGTTCTATTGCAAGGGCGCCTTCTATGATGGACGTCCGAATCGTCTTCCCCATGTCCTCTACGTCTACGATTGGGTCTTGGTGTGGGTGGTGAGGTGGGGCAGGGTGATGTGATTCCTGTTCTAGAGGAATGCAGGCCCATCATCCTGATTATCCACCTTCGGGTTGTGTCGAGGAAGAGGCTGGTTTGTAGGACCTGGTCCGTCAATGATGATCAAGCGAAGGCGGTCTCAGTACTGTGCCCCCTCGCTATATGTGACTGTGGTTCGGTCGTCGTTCCTGTTGGCATAGCCATTGTCATTACCGTTGTCGAGGGCATTGGTGCGGGCGGCGACATTGTTGATGAGGCTAAACCTCCTCCTTTGATGTGGACCCCTCGACTCGGAAGAGTAAGTTTCCGATATAGTTGGTCGGGGTCGAGCATTGTTCCGAGTTAATTGAAGTCGAGCGACGACGCGCTGACTTTCTTGAAGTTGTCGCATAAGGTCGATGTTATTCCTTAAAGCTTGATTAAGCTCGACCGTTGTCTTCTCATATTTTTCATTAAGCGCGCGGATTTGAGCTTGTGTTGCGGGCGTTTCGGGGTCCACAACAAGAGGGATGTCTTCATTAGCGGCCGGGATGTCCATGGGTTGAGGTTGTTGGGATGTCCCGGCCTCGGATGCGGCTGAAGTGCTAACCATCGCGTTCGTTTGTCAATTTTCCATCGTGAGCAGACTCGGCGGTAGGTTAAGCAAGGAATCTCACGCTCTTCGAAGGTCGAGATGACAATGTATGACAAAGGCGCGAAATCCGAGATTTCTCGGTGAAAGCACCAAATGTTGACGGTAAAAAATGTCGAAAACACCAAGGATTCCTATTACTAGGAATTATTATTATGGTCGCAAGATTAAGTAAAAGAAAGTGGTAAATGACACGAAGAATTTATAGTGGTTTCGCCTTGGGAGAGACCTACGTCCGCTTTGGAAAGGCGTTGGAATATTATTAATCACTCAAGAATTACAAAGTAGAGGCATGCTCTTGAAATCTCATTACATTCATTTTCATAATTGTCATGTGCTAGGTATTTGGGAAAAAGACTATTTAGTCCTTCTTCTCCCTCAAATGGGAGATGCCATTAATGAGGCTTATGAAGCTCTATGAAGGTCCCAAGTGATGAAAATCCAACCCCTTTGAAGTGTGAGGTTATGGGCTATTTATAGGAGAGGGGTTAGGTAGGATTAGGTAGGAGTAGGCAGGAATGGGGGACCACATGCAGAAATTCGCACCCGCCACCTACACATGCACGAATTTCAAACCTGGGCCTAGGTGCGAAATTTTGTACCTGCTGGGTGTGAAATATTGCACCTACTGGGTGTGAATTTCGCACCCTTCCAGGTGCGAAGTCCCCCTGTCGGGGGGGGGGGGAGCGAGGACCTTAGGTTTGGGCGCTTGAGGCTTGTGACTCCTTCGGGGTCCGAGGCCTTAGTTCGGGAATGTTCTTTGGGCGCTACGAGGTTTTGAGTGGTACGGTCTCTCCTTGATCCTGTTCCCTTCGCTCCTAAGCGTCCCTCTTGGCCTTAGCTTCACGCGATGCATTGAGTTGAGCGTGTCCGATGTACTTTTGGGAACCGGACCAAAAAGTCGGTTAACAATAAGTATATATATACATGTTATTAGTAGTTGGTGATTTGGAGTGGGAAAGTTGTGATCTTGGTTACTTAAGAGTTAAATAGTTCCTACATAAGAAGATTCATGGTGTTAGAAACCTATGGTGAGAACTCTACACCTATTTTTAGTTGACTATTTTGGTTAAACTAGTTAATAAATGAATTGGTGATAAGTTGCTATGTGATTAAACGTCACACTATGTGATGTGGTTTAAATGTTTAAATTGGTAAATTATCAAGCTAATATGATGTTAAAATAATGATGTTAGTAGTAGTTGAGTTAATCATGTACTAATCAAGGAAATTAATAAACCATGTTCACTTAGTAAGCAAAGAAATAATTGCTAAGTAATGATAGATCAAAGCTTTTGTTGAAAAGCAAGGCTTTGCATATGATGATCAAAGAATGGCTGATATAGATTATTTGTGTTGAAATGTGACTTCGATAAGCCTCACAATCCATGAATGGCCAAAAACTGGATAATGGACTACAGAGAGGACATAAGTTCCCATTTGGCTGAAAAGTGATGCCATGGTATGTGTAACGTCCCGCATTTTCGTCGGTTTGTATTTGAATATTTAAATCAGTTTAAATATTGAATTTGTAATATAAATGGATTTATATATTAATTAAAACAAAGTTGAACATATAAAGATATATATTAATTATAAACGAGCCCATAACGACGCTGCAGTTCGTAAATTAACGTTCTGAACTTCAACTGGGTGTACCGGACTCATTTTAAATCAGATTTCTTCGAAACGAGAAACGTTGGAATCTGTTGAACGATATCTTTCCAACGGAAGTGGAAAATGGGGATTTCGCCATACAGACTACAAGATATGTCCAAATCAAATATTCAGAAAGTCGCTATGAAATCGTATATCGACCGAAAACAGTTTATTCGATATAACTTGATATCGGATTCGAATCTGGACAAGGTTCTTTTGAGGCACAGCGATAATTTAATTTTTAGAATTTTACTGTAATTTTTAATTAATTAAATATGCAACTTTTTATTTTGGAGTATTGTGCACCCTGTAACGGTATTTCGGGGTTTCAAAATATGAATCAACCTACCGGTATTATTATATTTTTGGGATCGTGACACCTGTCTGGATATGACCATAATCTTACTTCTGTCCATAGCAGCTCGGACACAGACGAAAATTTACACAACCATATTGTGCCACGTGTCATCCATGTACGCTTCATTCCTTATTGGATCCGCTCGATCCAACTTATAGTTATAGATGATGCCCTTTGCTTGGACGGTCCACTATACTACATACTTCACGTTTAAACACATACGATCCATGCTCTACGTTGAACGCTACGTGCTGGCAACAAGGTGACAATCCAAGCCATAACAGGAAATGACGACCTTATATTCATAATGTCCACGAGCTTAAAATGTGCAATGTTGTCAGGTGGCCTCTCTTCAATGTGTTTAACGATGCATGAAATAAATCTCACCGCTGATTCATGCCGCTTTACATAATAACAGTGCACGATCCATGGATATAATCTAATATATTTTCATATACGCCAAACAAGGAATGGGCAAAGTAAAGTGTAAATTAATACAAACCATGCTGTGGAACTTCAATACTAAGCAACTGTACACCCTATACATTATTTATAGGCTATCTAACTCATCCTATATTTTGAAACTTTAAGCTATTCACACTCCTAGGATAGTGTATGCAGACAAAAGAAATAACACTTGCATATGAAAACGTCCTCAGTAGCCATACAGCTATCATCCCCTAAGTAGATAGCTAAATTGAAAAATATACTTTCACCTTACTTCCGAATGCGACAGCTACTTGCCTACCTCATATACCATACCCTATTCTTCCTTAACTACTACGCCTTCAGAGTATTTTATATATGCCAATACCTTAACCACTAAGTTTTCAAAATCATATAAATACAGTACACGGATCTCTTCTTTTCTTCTCTTGGAAAGGATGATATCGAATACGAAAAAAAAACAAAATCCTGGAATATATATATATATATACCTATATATGAAATCTATGAGGGTTCTCACGCAACACAGTAAGTTGCGAGCGTTATATATGGGAGAGACAGAAAGTACTGAAAGGAAACGTTAGCACCTTTCTTTTGGGTGCATCGAAGCTTGCCTAGGAGCCATGAATTAGGGAGATGAAGCCGTGGTTTTGCATGCTGAGGAAAAAAAAGGAGGCAACAGGCGTAACATGATGGGGTACATGGATGGCTGCGAAGTTCTGGCATTTGGAGGAGCTGTGTACGGTTAAGGTTGCGTCAGTATACACTGAGGAGCTTTGGTGCATGCATGAAGACATCTAGCGAGAAGGACTGAATATGAGTGAAGAGAGAACATCACGGGCGGGTAAGGAGGAAGGTATGTAGAAGTGTGCGGGTTCATGAGTGGTACTGATGCTTACGGTTTGTAATAGAAGGGAGTGGGATGGGTTTCAGCAAGGTCACGTGATTATGGGAATGGAAGCAAGTGTTGTTGGCGCGTGTACATGCATGAATTTGAGAAGGAGTGCGGGACGTTCTGAAGAGAACGAAGGCAGAGAACGTGGGTTTAAACAGTAGGTGGGATGGTACTGTTGAGTGATGGATGGCAGGTGTGTTAAGGATTGAAGTGTTTAGGCTTACACACTATAGTGCATAATTGTGGGAACGCGTGGCCAAACGTAAAGGTGTTTTAACTGAAAACGTGGGGGGCCAGTATTTGAAGCTTTCGGAAATTCATTATTGACAAACAGCTAAGAGCGTTATAACACAAGAACGGCGTTTACTTTATAGGATCAGGGAGTTAATAAATTTAAAGAAGGGTCTGTGAAAAACAGCGTGTGTGTTTTCTAGTGTACAGGGTACGTGTTTTGTGCCGGGTTCCACAAAGGGCATGAGTACAGTGGCGCGAGCTTAAGATGTTTGTATGGGTGCAGCGTTTGATAATGGGGTTGTGTGTGATGAACTTCGTGGTAGAAGTCTGCAGCAGTGGCGAGTGACAGTGGAAATGTTGATGGAGAGAGAATGCACGGTTGATGTTGAAGGAGTTTAATTAGCGATTGGTTAAACGTAGAAACGGTATGGAAGCAAAGATCTGGAGCTGGTGTTTCGAAGTACATGAGCAGTGTTCAAGTCAGCGGCAGGAGGTAGTTGCATGGCATTTGAGCCGACTATAAACAAGGGTGAAGCCCAGTTATAGAAAGAAAAAGAAAATATAAAGGAATTTACGCTTTGAATTATCTGAAGCGTGAGATATTGTACGTGATGAAGAGTGACTCCCGGGACGAGTTTGGGCTGGTGGCGACGGTCACTGGAGATCGTTTCGACTTATGATGAATTAAACATCCGACGCAAATCGTTGTTTAACGGTTAACGCGAAAAGGTGAGTAAAATCACTAACTCTGATCTATTTTAAAATATTTTTAATGTTGTTTAAATATTGTGTGATGGTCGATTAGATAAATTACAATTAAATTGGTTAAATATTATATATCGTTGCATATGTACACATCATCGGTTGAACACTGATTCCATCGATTAGAATATCCCCTAGTATAGAGATAGTGTAAATTGTGTTGACTGACATCTGTGGATGCGGAAACCGGTTGGAGGAGTCCGACCGGATTCCTTGATAATTATATGTACTGTTTGTTTTGTTTGAACCCGAATTATATTTAAAACCCCATGTGAATATTGATGTTGAACGGAAAATTCGACATCTATTTCGATAAATCAATAAACGATATCAATTTAGAAAATGATAACAGTCGACCGTAAAACCATCGTTTTGTTAAGGAGTTGACTGGCCGTCAGGCAAATCAATAAGGTTAATTATAAAAAGTTTATTTTTATAATTAAAAAGAAGATTTAAATTTATAATAGAAGTTCTATTATAAACCAGTATTTAGAGTTCGTTTTTATAAAATAAATAAAAACGATTTGTTGATATTTAAATAAGTTTATAAAGAAGAAATTATCCGACGATTAAATATTTGGATAATTATATTTTAGATAAACAATTTTAGAAATATTATTAGATTTATTATATTAATCAAATGAGAAGTAATTAAGATCAGTTAACGAATTTACTGATGAAATGAAGTTGATTTAATCAACTGTTATTGGGAAAATGATTATTAGATTAATTGGCCTTTAATTAATCTAATGAAAACAGTTTAGAAATAAATGAGATTTAATTACCTTTTAATTTAAGAAGTTATCAATAGAACTGTGGGATAGAGAAAGCGAAAAGTTAATGTGGAATATAAATAATCGTAAAACAACCGAGTTCAAAATAAAGATGTGGTATTATAAAACCATATTCCAAAATAAAACAAGGGAATACGATTTGGTGTATATTATAAGCAATAAGGAGTTTAGAGTTACAAACGTATATCTGTTCTAAGATAAGAACGTTGTCGATCAAGGTCTGAGAGGTAAATAGAATACCCCAACTTGAACAGGCTTCACTATTATCGAGGAACGATAACAGTTGTAACGGAAAGAGATGTCAAGATGTGTATAAAAGGAATACGGTAGCGTATTGCCAGTCTTAGAATTATAGCGATAAATTAACGCTGTTGATAAGATAAGTGTGACTGTTATGTCAAGATTAGTTATAACAAAGAATATTACAGCGTATGACAAGTTGAACTATAGCAATAAAATAACGTTGTTGATAAGGTAAGTGTGACTGTAATTAGTTATAAGGAGAATATTACAGCGTATGACAAGTTTAGAACTATAGCAACAAATTAACTGCTGTTGATTAGACTTAAGCATGACTTTTATATATAGCAGCACTTCCTAGGAATGAAGCAGTTTAGTTGAAATCCACTTATTCTAGAGTAATAAGTAATGACGTTTGTTCAAAGAAATATAAGAAAGAGTTTAGAAAAAGAATTGGGGAATCGTATTAGAAACTGATGACAGCATTTCGATGTTCGAAATGTGATTAGAATTAAACCGTTAGGATTTGTAACTAGAATTCGACGATGTCAAATGTATTAAAAGTAAACTATTTTTAGGGATTATAATCTGATAGAATCATTAACATTTAGTTTTAAACAAATAAATGTTAATAGGATAGGAGTCAGTATTTAGTTATAAACTTGATATCGATTAGATAAGAAGTTGACTTAGAGACAGAGTTTATAAAGTGGAATATGAGTGAAAAAGTATGAAAGAGATTTCGGTAAACAAGATAAGGGAGATTATTATGTGAATAAAGAGTTATATGATCAAGGTGTTCAGATTTCTATAATAAGGGATGGTGTTCACATTTCAAAACGAATAATGTTTTAAAAGTAAACGTGGGACCGATTAAAAGGTTAAAATGAAATTGGAAATATTTTCCAATATAATTAGGGTAGTTTATCCAAGTATAGAAATAAAGATTTTGAAAAATGGATCGAACGTTGATAACGTATATTTTCTGGAACATGAGAAAATAAGAACTGGAAATGTTTTCCAAGAAGTATGAAAAAGCTAAAACGGGATTTGAGAAATATGTGGTACGGTATGGGAACTCGAATAATAAAACGAATGTTAAATAAAAGTGTCTGTGGTTGTATGATGTTAGTTATACATTATAATGGGTGTTGTTTTAACTCCGATAGTTAAATAACCGACTATCGAAGTGTTTTGACCATCGTTGTCAATACAGAGAGACCGGTTGGGTTATTACCCGAAAACCACTCCGTATAGGCATAATCGTTGCGAATTAGATATGCTGAAGATAATTGAAGACGGAGTTAAATGCAAGGATCGTCCAGTTATAGAATGGTGTGTTTTTGTTTGTCCAGTCCCAGGACAACTTGTATGGACAAGTGTCTGACAGAGTATTTCCAACGGTCACGCCGTTGATTTTACGAATATACCAAGTTGGTGGGGAGAATGTAACTTCTCTTTATTCTACACCCAGTGTGCATTTGTGTAATCAATGTGTGATTACGGATTTGACGATGTGGCATTCAAAGTGAATGGTGATCAGATGTTCTGAAGATAGACGTAGCCTCTAGCCTCACAACCAGAAAGTAACAAAAGTTGGGCTAGGCAGCATGGCTAGTTGGGTCATCCCCAAGCAGGGTGTATTGTCACCGATCTAGAGAAAATTCATATTTATACTTCTTTTCGATTCTGTATCTTCGGATGGACGGTTGGATGGCCTACAACCGTGGTGGCAATATATTCGCGACACTCAAGCTAAATGAGTGAGCGGTCATGTGTGGCCGGGTTGCAAGACGTTCTTGTTGAACCCTGAGTGTATCCCCTCTAGAGTACACTATTCAGAAGGTGCTCCCATGCCTTGTCTGTTGAAATCCATTCTCCAATAAGCGCCCTGGGGTTTATGATTTTATACTATATATATGTGGAACGTGAGATGCAAGCGTTCTGCTACTTAATTATTTAATTGAGTAGACATTATCATAATATCACTGGTTTTGATATAAAAATATGTTGGGTTATAGTAAGATAAAAACCGTCCATGTTTATGTGTGGGCTGGTCTTACTATTATCTTCTTGTTTGAAAAGGATTTTCAAAGTTAAACAGTATGGTTGGAATTTACTCACACCAGTCCCATGACTGACCCAGAGTTTATTTTGTTTGTTTTCCCTAAACTCTTGGGTGCCCAAATTTGTACGGGCAGTCAAGTGTTTCAGGCTTTTACAGATTCACTTGGAGGAGCTGGAAACAGAAGGCTTCACCATAAATTAGTTAGAGATTATTTCCACTGTGATACGATATATTGTACTCTGATATATGGTATGTATTTATACAAATACAGATTTGTATTTCAAAGTTATGTTGTAATAAAATTTATTCATTCCGCTGTGAGTTTCGTGATTACTCTGATTCTGATGTTCAGTGAGTTCTTCTTCTTCTTCTTCTATTCTATTAGTTCTATCTTTTCTTTCTCACCCTCTAAATTCTTCTACTAATGTCCTGGTATTTTCGATGCTCGAAAAATTGACAGTGTATTTATGTTGATTTTCTGGGTCGAAAAATCCCAGACGTTACAGTATGGAGCCCAGGCAATTTACTTATGTGGATAATGGATTGAGGAGCCTCAGATGGTGGTCAACAACGACCAAGACGATGGTCAGATGAGACCGGGGATAGAGATTCTAATCAGCCCGTTAGTGTTGGCCGTCTCTGCCGCTCTGAAGGACTATACGTTGAGTCCTACGACATTTGCTAGGATGTTCCGAATGGTTAAGGAAGATCTTATTCCTTGGTCATTGATGGAATCCAACTTCCAGCACGTGCGTTTTCAGTTGTAAACCTATATGGCGACATAATAGTATGGGGTATTATGCCATCTAAGATTGATACATTTATTTGTGAAATTGATTTCTACACTATGCACTAGTGATAATAAAGAGAAATTTCGCGCATCAAACATGTTTGGCGATTATAAGGTAAAATTATATCCTCCAGTTTGCGTTGCATTGTGTGATGGGACTTAAGTCTTATAATAGCTTCATTTTTCAAAAAGCACTGTGAGTTGTTTTTGACTGGTATTCATGTGGAGAAAACTCGTCCCGTGTTATACAGCGGAGTCCCATGATTTATCCAACTTTAAAATAAAGTAAATTACTGTTTTAGTTCTTACGCCAGTCCCATCAATGACTCGTAGTTTATTATTCCCACCTAAACTCTGGGTGCCCAAAATTTCCACACAGGTAGCTAGTATTTTTTGTTTTGCAGATATTTTATAAAGAAGGATTCTTTATTGAAGCTAGAGTTGTATCCATGACATTTGATAATCTGCCTCCAAATGTAATTATGTTTTTTTGTATAATAATTTATTATTCACTGGTATTTGCGATGTACTCTGATTTATTCTTGTACTTTGATGTAAAATTGTTGTAATAACAATGAAATATTCTTTTATGTTTTGTTCTGATGTGTTGTAGCCCATAACGATTCGAGAATTTTTGCCTTTTGGATTGGACTTGTGTGGCTCTTGGTCGATTCGAAAGGTAGGAATTTTCAAGTCAACGCATTTTGGTATCAGAACTTTGGTTAATTCAAAGATTTGGAGTACGAACCATTAGAATAAGATGAAAAGAATCATCAGAGGTAGGATTAGCAAAATCCTATAAAAGAAGACTCATCAGAGATGGGATCAGTAGTATCTAAGTTGAATCTCTCATTAGAGGTAAGGTTAGTGATGCCTTAGAATGAGTTTTAGAGGATTATATATGAGAGTCATATCTGTGATTTTCATATATAAATGATTTTGACTTTGAAAATATATTTTGAGTATATAAAAATATATGTTTTGAAATGTATAAATTTAAAAAGTTAATCAACCAATTGGTTTCTGATTGTGATGTGTGATAATCAGTTTAACTAAAAAAGAAGAGTTGAGTAATTTATTTGATGTTCAGGTTGGACTATCGACTATAAGAAGATTTTGAACATACGCCTTGCACACATATATCGGAAGTCTCAAATATACTAGATAGATATAGAATCACATTCTAGTCGCTTGAGGATGATTTTGTTGATGATCGACCAACATCATCAGCGTTTATTTTCGAGTTTTGAAAGTGGGATGACTATATAATTCTAATCGACTGGTGTGAGAACCAAGAACTTGGTCAAAAATTAATGTTTGTTATTTAACAAATGATTAGGATGGTTTGAGCTTTAAATTTATGAAAAACCTCATGTTTTAAACACACAGTAATTATATAATGAAGATAATAAAATTTACATTAATTAATAAAATATTCAGAATTAGGTAAAACAGACTTTATCGTTGCGTCTGTTACGAAATTTTTGTTCAGATGGACCCTTAGTTTGCATAAATCAGATTAAATATGAAGAAGTTATACATATAAGAAAAATGGACTAAAATGTATATATAATATAATAAACAGCGCAGAAAGCAACAGTCACTGGGCGACCCAGCCTGACCGGGTCGACATGTCTAAGGTAGGTCGGCCTAGGGTCGACATAGGTAAAGATGGGTCGACCCATCTACATGTAGAGGCAGGTTCCTGAGTTTGAATCTGGGCTGTTTTCTTCACTACATACATACGCTGACTCGGTTTGAGGTGTACGGTTGGATTTATAAACCTAAAATCTAATTGTTCGAAATTATCATATCCAATCTATAAATAGGCTATCAGCCTCATTGTTTTCTACACACAAACATTCTTCATTCTTCTTCCTCCAAACTATGTCTTAATATAAATAAGAAGATGCTGAGGTGCTACCTAAACGTAGATTAAAGAGGAAAATTCTAATTCTTCTACAACATCAGATCTAAAGGGGACTTTCTCCAACAACAACAATGTAAAAGAGATATTTCTGGATTACAATCAAATCACTGTGAGTTTTAGTTGTTTTTAGATTTGATAATTAAATGGTAATCTGATAGTAGATAAATTTGAATCTGAAATCATACAGTTTTGCATGTTTATATGTTACTGTTTATTATCAATTATCTATTCAGTTTTTCAAATATTATTTGTTACATGTATATCCTTATTATCCCTTTCTCTGCCATAGTTTTATTTATAGTCTTTTGCCTATTTTTTAAGTTTATATATAATCCTGAATTGGATATGTACTTTCTCCTTTTTCCTTTTATTTTGCGCTATACCTAGACCTCAAATGCCCATGCTATTCACATTAGAAATGCGTAAATTGGGTTAAACTAGAACAAATTGAAATGACAGTAAAAAGGAGAATTAGGCATATTGAAACATGGAATACAATGACTGTATAATTGGGGTAATATGCAAAACATGTTAAACTGAATAGGTTAAACTAAATTTGAACATTAAGTAGAACATGTTGGGAGGATCAGACGTAAATAAGTAAAATAGGTAACTTAATATACACATGCATCTGAGCAGGTGCTTGTTTTGGGGAAGGGGTTGTGCACAGAATAACATTTATAGGAAATGTCATTTATAACCATGCTTATTATTAAACTTAAACCTGCTAAGTTATTGCTTGTTAATTAATAAGCTAAGAGGTACCACATCTTGTTGTTGGTATCCGGTTTTGGACTCTTAGAATCCTAATTTACTTGTGTTGAAACGTGACTTCAATAAGCCTCACAACCCGTGAATGGACGAAAACAGGATGATGGACTACAAAGAGGACATACGTTCCCATCTAGATGAAAAGTGATGCCATGGTATGGAGCCCGAGCAATTTACTTATGTGGATGATGGATTGAGGAGCCTCGGATGATGGTCAACAACGACCAAGATGACGGTCAGATGAGACCGGGGACATTATGTTCAAGAAAGATTCTAATCTGCCCATTAGTGCTGGCCGACTTTACCGCTCTAGATGACCATGCGTTGAGTCCTGGGACATTTGCTAGGATGTTCCGAACGATTAAGGAAGATCCTTTGCCTAGGTCATTGATGGAATCCAACTTCCAATATGAGCCTTGCGTTTTCAGCTGTAAACCTATATGGCGACATAATAGGATGGGATATTATGCCGTCTAAGATTGATACATTTATTTATGAAATTAATTTCTACACTATGCACTAGTGATAATAAAAGAGAAATTTCGTGTATCAAGCATGTTTGGCTATTATAAGGTAAAAATCTATCCTCCGATTTGCGTTGCATTATGTGATGGGACTTAAGTCTTATAATAGCTTCATTTTTCAAAAAGCATTGCGAGCTGTTTTTTACTAGTATTAATGTAGAGAAAACCCGTTCCGTGTTATACGGCGTGGTCCCATGATTTACCCAACTTTAAAATGAAGTAAGTAACTGTTTTAGTTTCCACAACAGTCCCATGACTGACTCGGAGTTTATTGTTTTCCACCTAAACTCTGGGTGCCCATATTATCCACACGGGCAGCTAGTAGTTTTGGTTTTGAAGATATTTTATAGAGTAGGATTCTGAATTGAAGCTAGAGCTGTGTCCAAAGTATTTGATAGCCTTCCGCTGAATGTAATTATGTTTCCGGTGTGTACAATAATTTATTATTCGTTGATAATTGCGATGTACTCTAATTTATTCTTGTACTCTTGTGTAAAATTGTTGTAATAACAATGAAATGTTCTTTTGTGTTTTGTTATGATGTGTTATAACCCATAACGGTCTGTGAATTTTTGCCATTTGGGTCGTACATGTTTGGCTTCTAGTCGATTCGAAGGTAGGAATTTTCTGGTCGTCACACCTTCTTTCTCTCTTACAACCTAATCCTTGTTTCTATCTCTAACAAAATAAAAATGAGCCACCCCTTCTTTGAATCTTCATCAAAATATATAAAATATAATACTCCATGAAATCGAACATTGATTGATTTGTTGAATTCATAAGCTCGAGAGCTTCACAGTGATATGCAAAAGATCGCATGCAACATTATTTTAGGTCGAGCTATTTTTGAGCAGCCTCACATTAGGGATAAGTCGAGTTTGTATTGAAGTGCTGGAGGTTGAGCTAAGGCAATAGGAAAGTTTGGGGGAGGGAGGTGAGTAGATTGGTAATGGTGAATTAAGGTATGGTAGTCTGCGTCAAAATGCATCTACAGGCAGTGAGTTTTTGGACAGAGGTCGGAATCTACAGAGGGCCTTTGAGCGAAGCATGGTGGTAGTCCGCGGGTCGAGTAAGAAGCGAGGAATCTGATGGTGAAGTCAGATCAGAGTACAGACGAGTGGTGCTCCATATCATATTGATTCGTGCATGTTGGTTTGTTTATTTATGTATAAGGGGATGCATTTTAAAAGAAGGAGAAGAAGATGGTAGTGCACATGTGAGGGGTGAAGAGTGACGTGTTGTAAATAATAAATTTAATATTGTTTTAATCTACTATAAACTCGTAAATGTGATTTCTAGTTCATACGACGTCCATTTGGCACAACATCAGTTGCATTGGATTTGTACTTAAGAATACTATGCATACGGACTGGATTGGATGTATTCTGAGAAGTTTGGATTGTTGTCTAATTTCGAACACCCATTTGAAATTAGATAAAAACAGCGTGAAATCATCGTTTGGAATGGATGGTGGGTTTAACTCATGTTTTTTAATATACTGTTGTACCATATAATAATATTGACTGTTATTTACATATTTATGTATATGTGATTAGTTGTTGGATGATTTACTGTTTAACAAGTTGGTTTGCTGTTGTACATACATTCCCTCGAGTGGATGATCATTAAATTTACCTACGTTGTAGCTGAAGATTCATCTTATGTGAATTAGATAATTTGAATTGTATTACATACATACATACATACATACATACATATATATATATATATGCTGCTATATGAGTTGTGATGTAGGGGACAGATTGGAGGGATCCAATAGGATTCCTCAATATGATTGTTATAGTGTTTTTATTCATATGATTTTATATGAATTGATTGGACATTAAACCTAATTATGGATACCACTGGTTATATGAAATTGTTATATATGGAATTGTGGTAAAGTGAATATATATCATTTTATATAATATATTGAATTTGTCTATTTTACACTTTTTGGTATGTTTGGCATAACTGGACTGAATTGGGAAATTATACAATCTGGAACGGGAACTGGGAAACTGGAAGTGAACATACGTTTACATTCTCTTACTTAAAACTTATTTTAAGTTATCTTTACTATGTATATATACACATTTTGATTCTTTTTACTTAAAACATGTTTTTAACTTATTTTACTATATATATTTGAAATGAATTAAGCCTGTTTGATAAGATTTAGAAATGATTTTGGATTATAACATACCTTTTATAATCAATGATCTAGAAATCACTAGTATTTCACCATATTGAATAATTATCGATAATTGGATTTTTTTTGAAAGGAATATTTTAAAGATCCAAATAAGTTTATAAATGGTTTTCGATTTGTTATAACAATGTGTTATTTTCATTTGGCATTAACCCACTCGGATTGTATCATCGAAGTTAATATAATTAGATCTCTAAACAAATATTTAAAGATAATTATATAAAAGGGTTGTTTTAGGTTTGTTGTAAACAATGTTTTTGCAACACTTGTTTTTAAACCTAAGTATATAGTTAAACTTGAATATATTGTTTAATAGAGTTTGAATATACTTAGATCTTTAAAAACATAATTTTAAAGATAGAAACAATATAGGAATCTTTCAGATGACTTATAAAAGAGAAGAGGTTCTTAATAAACAATGGTTTTAACCTCTTTGATTATATTTTAAAGAAAGAAAATCTTGTAAATGAATTATGGAAACACTTATACCGAAGGGACAAGTATATAATAACCTTTGAAGTACTGAATCTTGTAAATGAATTATGGATATACCAATACCGGAGCGACAAGTATATGAATAACTTTTGTATTGAATTTTGTAAATGAATTGTAGATATACCTATACATAAGGGATAAATATATAATTACCTCTTGAAGTATTGCAGACTATAAAGGTATAGGGAATTGGTAGAATATATACATATACACCTTTTAAACATATAATTTGAACATATAAACATGCAGATAAAGGAATATTAATCAAGTAGGAGTTTTTGATTAATAAATGAAGTCTCACAGACAAAGGAAGTTTTATTAGATAAAGAAGTTTTACTAATATAAGGTATGATAATTAATGAAAGTTTAATTAAGTGGGAAAGGGATTAGAAGCTGTTTATATGAGTTAATTGTGCTTTGACTATTATCATACTTTGTGACTTGACAGTGCTTTGGATGCTTAGTTCTTTGTTATAGAAATTAAGTGAGGCCGTTTTCCCTATACAATCGTCTATTTTGTGAATTGAATGTGTTGACACCAAAAAATGATACAACACCCAAGAAATGAAATTGTAAAGAATAAATGAAGACAAATAAATTAAAAATGAAGAGAAGAGCAATCACACACAGATTTATAGTGGTTCGGCATTAACGAGCCTACGTCCACTTTATAATCTCTTATATATCAAATCGACTATTACAGGTGAAATAATCACAACAATAATATAATCAGAGATTAGACGAAAAAGATCCTTCTACTTAGTCTAGAAGGTCTATTTATAGATGCTACAACATTTGAATTTTTTGAAGTGTGAGCTATCTGATCCAGGATTTTAGAAGATTCCGAAGAGGCTTTTTCTCGTAGAGAACAACATAATTTGAATCAGTAGTGGCAGGTGGCATCTAATCCGATCGTTAAGGATGATTAGAAGCGGTTAAGTTGGAGTAAGACCAAATCTTTAGGAGAGTATCTTGTATTGAGTTAGGTGGGACCTGACTTAGTCGGTCCGAATATCATGGGCTCCAGTTGGATTGCATATCAGGTTCTTGTGTTTGGCCTATGTCTCAGGTTTGGACTGATTCATCCATTGGTCAGAGTATGTGACATTAACGAATCTTGATGGCCTTACCAAAAGGATGGTCAACACTCTGCCCCCAAAGTATATCGTGTTAAGAACAGGGCACGCTTTGTATATTTTATTCTGGATCATCCCTTGCCACAAGAAAATCGGAAGAATATGTTTGTATTAGCTTGAAGGTTCCTCCACGAATCACGTGAGCTAAGGACCAGTCGAATGCCTTTTGAATTAACACTAGTCCGGTAAATGATGAAGCCTTGCAATCATGCGTCTATTCGATCAGGTTCGCTCAGTAAAGGATTGACACATTACCTCCAGCGGTAGGCTCACTAGTCATGCCAACATAAAACGAAGAGTCCCTTCATTCCATTATAAATGGTTGGCCCACCACATTTATTCATTTTTACTTTTTACAGCAGCTAAACTTACTACTTTTCAAAATAATTGGGAAAATCTCCTTTGCTGAAGATCAAGATCGTCTTCTCCGATTTCTCCGCAGGTATTAACGTTCTTTTCCTCATTTTTTAAACATTGCGATTTCTCACATAAATCTTCCCCATTCCTTTCTTCCCGTTCCACTTTTCATTCCATATAATCCATATTCTGAGTTACCGACGTCGAGTTCACCGGAGTTGTGACCCGGTGGTAAGGCGGCGGTCATAGGCGTCCCTGGTAGCATAGCGATGATAATTGGCGGTGAAAGCGAAGTTGTCCTTGTGAAGAGGTATATCATTCTTCCAAATAGTTTAAATTTTGAGGTGCCATAAATTCTGAGGACACGTGGCAGTAGGATAAAGGGAGTGATTGTACGGGCATACTCAGATAATGATGGGGGATCTTTGTACGGTCAGGTGGAAGAAGACATAAGATGACCTTAAATCTGATGCTTATGGGCTTGGCATTGTAGAGTAAGTGATCATCTTTATCATGCCCAAAAATAATTCCCAGTCTGGGATCGATAAGATTACCGATCGATTCATTTGAGCTCGAACAGAAAGGGACAAACATCTGAGAAGTGTTCGACCTACGCTTGCCCAAGATCGTCGGCTCGATACTCAAGACCACTCAAGAATTTGAGTGAAGTGACTGATTTCACTCGCTCTTCTTAGTTGGTGCTGAAAGTCATAATGCGAAGCATGTCTTGAACCGTTGCTTTTAACTTAGGCTATCACTTCATCTTTCATACACACTCGAATGCATATATTCAGGGGTTATGATCTCATCTATCTGATTGATGGTTTTTCTTATACAGCATAGCTCACGATGGTCGAACGAGGTAACACTCGAAGCCTTGAAGCAGGCAAGAGTAAGATCCTATCCACCCATATAAGTTTGGAAAGCACTTTATCTTCTGAATCTCGGACCAGTTCTGAATCTGCCCTAACATCAATACACAAGGTCGATTAACAGTTCTGTCTCATTTCATGGAAGTAGGAGAATCAAGCGAGGCGGTAGCTGCACCGACACTCCCCCCGGGGCTATTTTCGGATGGGTCCTCCATATACCTGGTCCGATACGATGAGCGAAAGACAACTGAGAAATTTAAGTGTGAAACATAGGATTTCGTGGCTCGAAATTTCCTACCCGATGTGCACTATTGAGGCTATCCCCCTTTTTCTCCATTTGTAATCGACTTTTTAAGACAAATGAATCTAGCGTCGATGCAATGTTATGTACATGAAGTATTTAGATCGACCCCCAACTCTTGACGAAATAGTGTTTTTCTTCAACTTCAAACATTTGAAGAAAGATTCTCCCTCTTTTCTATTCTTTGAGGTCGTTCGTAGCTGAAAAGTCATTGATGGAATCCCCAGCAAAATGGGAGACACAAAGCATGATTGGTTTTATGTTAAGCGACAACCAAGATGTGCCTGCTACTGGCTTCGATGTAGTAAGTCTTTTAACTTTGTCGATTCAATCATAAGAAATCTTCTTATTTGAAGTGTTTCCTTATAGGAGACGAGCGAAAAAGACCCACTGTAACACCCCACGTCCATTAATGTCACTCACAAAGGGAATGCATTAACTTCAGTGGAGCGTTTTAAGTAAGTATAGAACAGAAAATCACAACAAGACAGATATAAAATAGTACTTGAAAATTCAAAACTTTATTTATTGCAGCAGAAGGTAAATATGTTTGGTTACATCATAAAAACCATAAACCAAAGTCAAGTACATCATATCCATCTTGATAAAACAAAGTACATAATCTGAAAGACATAATCCCCAACATTAAGATAGCCATAATTAAAGAGAAGCTGAACTTTACTTCAGCGGTCCAAGAAATCTTCTAAAAGCAGTCCAAAATCAAGCTCCACTGGTGCTAGTTCCAACCTGAGCACCATGGGGGGGGGAAGGGAAGAGATGGAAAAGGGGGTCAGACATAAAGTCTGGCGAGTGCGATAATTTTAACAATATAATTAACAAAGTAACTAGGCTAAGGCATAAGTTGGAAAATAAGGAAATGACCATGAACCATTGAGTATGGCAGAGTAAACAAGGAAACAGGATGATCAACGATATCGTTAAGCGCACCTAAACCACTATAGGATGATTACTAAACTACACCAACACTATGGGATGATTTCTAAACTGCACCGCCACTAGTATACTGCACCACCACTAGTCACCCTAAGGATGATCCCGCCTACAGACTTAATAATGATATTGGTAGTTTCGTGCACCCCTAGCTGCCTTCATAGGTGTCGTCTGCCCCTATTTCCACTAGGTGTACCCACTACCCCCAAACGATCGACTCCCTAACTTGTAGATACCCATGCTGGCCCCATAGTGGGGTGTATCACTCCCCAAAGTGGCAACCCGATACTACCAAGAATGCACGGCTTATACCTATACGATGCAACAACGTCTTACCTACCAGCCCGGGCCCATACACGCATATGAACCCATTGGACTTGCGTTGCCATCGCTAGCCCGGTTTGGCCTCTTACAGTCAAGCCCAGTATGCGTGCCCCGCCCTTGACTTGGGTCGAGCCCACAAAGATACAAATGGGTTACTGGTTGAAACGGGCCCCCATTACTTGACACAAGCTATCCACCTAAGCTTGGTCCCCTCTAGTACATCCCACTTAACCCACTTCTTATTCATGTTTCAATTACACGTTTCAATTTTGGTTAAGTGTTTCTAATCGTATTTCCAAATGCCACCCAAGGCACCCACTAGATTCCACATGCCACCCAAGGCACCCACTTAACCCCCTCATGTCCCACTACATGTTTATCTGGTTAAGTGTTTCTTAATTCATTAAGATCGTAACCTCATAAAGACCTCTCAGATTAGACTGGCATTTGTGGCAGCTGGATTTGTCGGGCGGGTCCAGGCAGTCTTACACCACAAAAGAGCCTAACCTCGTGTCTTAGACGATTAATTACTCCTAATTAATCATACCCCAATTTGAATTACTTTCCCTATTCAAATTATTAATCAATTCCAAATTTAACGATGTCCATAATTGACTCAATTATGTCCATCCATTTATGGTATGTAAAATCATACCAATCTTCGCCACAATTATATTTTATGCCTTTTAAGGCATTTATGCCAATTAAATTTTAATATTATCCCCTTTACCCACGTTGTACGTTTATTCGTTTAACGTAAAATATACGTTAGACTCGAATAGTCTAACTCATGAAATAAAAGAAAACATCACAATATATACACATAATTAAAACATAGATCTAACATAGGGGTGAACTTGCATATGTGAATGATGTTCTACATCTAAAACTTGCATAGGCCCAAGTTACAACTTGCATAAACAACATATGTCATGGATCCTAATCTAAAGGTGATAACTTGATGAGATAATGGCCACAAACTTGCATAAACATCATATGTCATGAATCCAATTCTAAAGGTGTGAACTTGATGAAATAATGGCCACAAACTTGCATAAACAACATATGTCATAGATCTATATCTAAAAGGGGGGGGGGTAAACTTGCATAGGTAATAACATAACATGATTCATATCCAACTCATAAACTCACATATGTGATGTATACATCGCAACAATGGTGTAAACTAGTATCTAACATGTAAAGTATCATGTAGAATTTAGCATATGTCATAGCCTAACTTTCAATTAAATTCTCACATAAACTAGGTGCCATAGCCATGTAAGGTCACATATAATTCTACCCAAACTTGTGTATGGTTCATGTTTGAATCAACATCTAAACTTTCCTACATATGATTTATCATATGAATCAACTAAATCCTGATGATTTGATTGTATATAAGATTACAACATGGATGATAGCAACATAACTTTACATCATAAATGATAGCATCACAACATAACATCATAGAGATTTCAATCACAATCCTACAACATAATTACAACATGAAATCAATACTTCATATCACATCCATACAATCCGCATTATAACTTAATCTAATTAAATTACTAATTATCTTGTTAAAACTATCGAACTCACAACTCAAAAGCAGTCTTGAATTCTGAATTCTGATTTATGGAGTTGAATTAGGTCTCCTTTGATGAAGATTCGATGTTAGGGCTGAAAAGATCTGATTTGGTTGCTGTTCTTCCTCTTAATTTTGGTGGCGGCTGCTCTAGGGTTCAAGACAACAGCATGACGGCCATAGTTTCAATTTTAATTCTGATTTAGGGTTTGAGTCTATGGGTCTTTTTATAGAATTTTGAATTAATTTAAGCTGTCGGATGATCTTAGAGTTAATCAAAACCATTCAATCATGATAGGGTGATGAGTCAGCCCTAATGACTTAGCAAGGAGTCAGAAAGGACACAACTACATGGGTTAGCCTGAACCAGAAAGTTGTGCAGGCTTTTTCCTCGGCCTGGGCGCACTTGGCAGGTGCACCAGTGTTAATTTGCACTGGCGCACTTCCCAAGTGCGCCAGTGCATTTTTTTCTACTTTGCCACCAAACTCCGTTCGTCCATAACTCCTTCATCCGGTATTCGTTTCCCGCAAACTCGGACTCTATTTCAACCAGAATTCCAAGACGAACACAATGGCGCCACCCAATCCCCATAATTCTCACGTCTAATATTAATTATTCTTTGATTTAGTTAGTTCGATTATTCAAAAATCCGAGGTGTTACGTTCTCCCCTCCTTAAAGGATTTCGTGCCCGAAATCTCCAAGTTAAGGAGAATGCATATCCTACCATCCAAACAACCATCTACTCAACCATCAAACACGGGCATCCATTGTCCTTATAAAATTTCTAATGTTGTATGGACATATGCAAGAAGTGTGTGTATATGTTCCTTATCTAATGCAAAATCAGGCGGTCCACTGATTCAGTTGACCTCCTTAATGCAAACCATGATAGTGCCATGCGTCCATTATGTATGCGAAAGAACCTTATCGATACATATTATTTCTACATGTGTGCACAACCATTCACCAAAATGCAACATTCATATGATGGTACAACTATTATACATCCATTACTTAAATACACACATTTATATGCAATATGCAACATGAAGTGACTGAGCCGATCTAGTGCCTAAAGTGTGTGTATATGCATCCACGAGCGACCACTAGCAAACACTTGCATCCACATGCATCCATCATACATAACATGTCTCAAACACATGTTTCAACCATAGGATTATCCTGTCTAAAGGTCAAAGATACTAGCGAGAGGACATACTAAAGATAAGATAAGTACAAGGTAAGCGATAAAGGAGAAATTTAATAGACATACCCTCGAAAAGAAAAGGGTATAACGAACGCATCTTCGCTTCCATCTCCCAAGTAGCGTTGCTTTCATCATCTCCCCATTGCACTTTGACTAGTTTGACCTCTCGATTCCTCAACTTCTTAATCTCCGACCCAAGAATGCACGTAGGAGCTCGTCGAATCATCACATCACGCTCGATCTCCACCTCTTTAAGCAAGCTCGGCTCTACCACTTCTGCGGTCTCATGCAAGCACTTCCTCAAATGTGACGCATGAAATACGTCGTGTACACCACTAAGTCTCTCGGGCAACTCTACTCTATACGCCATCTGCCCAATCCTTTCCTTAATAGGAAACGGCCCTACGAACCTTGGTGCTAACTTCTCAACAGACCCAAAGCGAACGATGTTCCGTAATGGAGACACCTTGACAAAGACCATATCCCCAACATCAAACTCGAGATCTGACCTCCTCTTGTCCGCATAAGATTTCTGTCTATCTTGCGCCGTCTTCATCCTCCTTCAAATCAAATCGATCTTTTCCGAAGTCTCTCTAATCATATCGGGTCCAAGCAAGATCTTGTCTGTAGACTCCCACCAACATGTAGGCGAACGACACGGCCGTCCATAAAGAGCCTCGAACGGTGCCATGCCAATACTAGACTGAAAGCTGTTATTATATGCGAACTCCACCAGTGGAAGATGTTCCTCCCATGTACCTCTGAAATCTAAGACACATAACCTTAATAGGTCCTCTAGAATACGATTCACCTTCTCGGTCTGGCCGTCCGTCTGAGGGTGATACGCGGTGCTCAAACATAACTGAGTCCCTACCGCCTCTTGCAAGCTTTTCCAAAATTTGCTAGTGAAGATGGGATCGCGGTCGCTCACTATGCTAGAAGGAACACCATGCAAACGAACTATCTCTCGAATGTATGCGGAGGCTAACCATGGAGCAGTCCTCTTACACTTCACGGGAATGAAATGGGCGCTCTTAGTAAGTCTGTCTACCACGACCCAAATCCCCATATTACCCTTCCTCGATCTTGGTAATCCGTCAACAAAGTCCATCGAGACGCTTTCCCACTTCCATTGTGGGACCTCCAATGGGTGAAGCAATCCACCGGGCTTCTTTTTCTCTGCGTTTACTTGTTGGCACACCAAGCATCTACCGACATACTCGGCCACATCCTTCTTCATGCCGGCTCAAAAGTAAACTCGTCTCATGTCCATGTACATCTTGTCCCCGCCAGGATGGATGGTCATCTTCGAACGATGTGCATCATCAAGAATGGTCTTCCTTAGGTCATCGTCTTTTGGTACACGAAGTCTAACGTCCCTACGTAACCAACCCTTATCATCTAGGGTATACCTACGGAGATGGCTCGATGACTCCCCTCCTTTGAGCTTCTCTACTAACTCAACCAACTGTGGGTCGTCTCGCTGTGCCTCACCAATCCGTCCCAAAAGCGTAGGTCTGACCTCTAAGGATGTTAGCAAACCGGGTACAAAGTCAACGGAAGGTTTAAAGTCAAACGTAGAGATGAATTCTAAGCTTCGCCGCTCAACAAACAACGGACTCAAGGACAACCTTTTTCTACTTAAGGCGTCTGCCACCACGTTACCCTTGCAAGGGGTATATGCTATCTCGAAGTCGTAGGATGCTAAGAATTCCATCCACCTTTGCTGCCTTAAGTTCAAGTCCTTTTGAGAGAATAAGTATTTTAGCGATTTGTGGTCAGTGAATAATTCGAATTTTTCGCCAAGAAGATAATGACGTCAAGACTTAAGCACGAAGACAATAGCGGCTAACTAAAGGTCATGTGTATGGCAATTTCTCTCATGTACTCTCAATTGCCTTCCACCATAGGCTATTACCCTTCCCTCTTGCATTAATACTGCGCCTAGTCATGTCCCACAAGCATCGGTATAAACGGTAAATGGCTTACTCCCATCTGGCAACACTAAGACTGGGGCTGTGGTCAAAGCTCTCTTTAAACGTTGGAACGCATCATCACAATCTACGTCCCACGTGAAAACTAAGTTCTTCTTCGTCAAGCGTGTTAATGGAGTTGATATTTTTGCGAAGTCTTTAATGAACTTCCTATAGTAGCCAGCCAACCCTAAGAAACTCCTCACCTCAGTCGCATTTTTAGGAACCTTCCAATCTTGGATGGCCACTATCTTCGCGGGATCCACGGCTATCCCTTCTTTGGAAACCACGTGCCCTAAGAATCGCACTTCCTTCCTCCAAAAGCGACATTTAGAAAATTTTGCTTTAAGGCTATGCGCTCGAAGAGTCTCCAACACTTCCCAAAGATGTAGGGCATTCTCTTCTTCGCTTTTAGAAAAGATCACTACTACAAAAGTGGGCATATTCGACACTAATTTGTGTGCGTTGCATGAAAAGTGTGGCGAAAGCTATGATTTCTTCGAGCTTCTGCAACAGCATTCATATGTTGTTGCATTATACGTGGATGCACTATTGCGGTGGGAATTTTAGTGTTCTGATGTGTAACACCAGTTAAAAGCGTAGCATTACGTATATATAATCCAGCTCAGCTATCCGCGTTATCAACATATAAAAACCCCAACCGTAGATGAAAGATTAATCCAATGGTTCAAACCATCTATGGATCTGATGATCTTAATGTTAGCCATCATCCAATCATTGACAGCCACGTCATTTCATTCTTTTGACGAAATTTTGGCGCGATCTTCTCCCTTCATGAAATCATTTTCTTCTCTATCATCTAATCGTTTTCCCCCTTTTTACTATTGACAAAAATTTAAACCTAAATTCACGTCAGTATCGATCCTCTCCTCGATAGCAAATTCTATTTCGAAAAGGATGAAGCTTTGAAACGCTTTCTAGTTTTGATTGCTCAGGGCGCTGACATCGCCAGTTTTTTCCCTCAGGTTTAGTTTGTATTGCACTGTGAATTAGTTGCGCTTATTATAGATTGGATTATGAGTAATTAGTAATTAGTTCATTTGTTACATTTTGGAAAACCCATTCGCTTATGAGTAATTAGTTGCGCTTATTATTGATTTGGGATTCGGGATTATGCTGAGGTTTATTCGAAAATTATACCCAGCAATAAACCATGAGAACCGGGCTACTGGCATGAAAAAGACATTGGTTTATTATAGAGGTCGAGCTAGTTAAGGAATGGGGACTGCGGTTAATTTGCACTGCTTGAGGTTCATACCTTACACTGTGGTTAATTTGTATGCTTGAGGTTAATTTGCACTGCGGTGTGTATGCACTGCGGTGACATCCGAATTTTAAGCCTCTTACCGCAGATTTTGACAAAATCTGAAGCGGGCACTCAAGCATTTTCGTTTTATTACAATACGCATCATACACGCAGTGCATATATACACTCACAAGTATACACGCACGCACAAGTATACACGCACAAGTATCATAAGTATACACGCACAAGTATCACAAGTATACAAGCTCAAGTATCACAAGTATACAAGCTCAAGTATCATAAGTATACACGCACAAGTACACTCGCTCAAGTATCATAAGCATACACGCACAAGTATCACAAGTATACAAGCTCAAGTATCATAAGTATACACGCACAAGTACACACGCTCAAGTAGACACGCACAAGTATACACGCGCACACAAGTATACATGCACGCACAAGTATCATAATGCAGCCATCTGAAGGCACGCACAAGTATACACGCACAAGTATCATAAGTATACACCAGAGACGTACGCAGAGATTTTAAAAAATCACCAGCATTCACAAACAAAACAACGTACCATTCACAAACATTCAAAAACATTCACCAGAATCCATCATCAGTCATCACCAGTCATCACAAACTTCCACAACCACACAAAGTTTCACAAATATTCACAAAATTTCAAGACAAAAATCATTACCAGCAGAATAAAACCAACATCCACAAACATCACCAGTCATCACCAGCATCATCACCAGCATCCACACCAGCATCAGCACCAGCATCCATGTCAGAGTCATTGTCCATGTCAGAGTCATTGTCTATGTCAGAGTGGCTGTTAAGGATAGAGCATAGTCAGCGACCAAACCAAAATTTCTTGTTGTGGAGGGAAAAGTGATCTTTGGATGATCAAACTTCAATAGGTATGTTAATTCTATTTCTGTAAACATTTTGTGATCCACCTAATATATTATATGATCAAACTTCTATTTCTGTAAACATTTTGTGATCCACCTAATATATTATATGATTCAATTCTCAAATAATGTGATCCACCTACGAGTTTATATGCCTTAATTATCAAACAATTTGACATGTAACACACATTAATTATCAAACAATTTGACATGTAACCACATCTGAAGGAAATTCAAGCCATACAATAACAGTGTCTCAAATTCAAGCCACACAACCACATCTATGTACAACTAACAGAGCACCAGTTTGTATTATTATTTCAGAATCTTGGGTGGGGCATTATAACCTTGTATGTATGTATGTGAGTGTGTGAATGTGTGGTTGTGTCTCACTATAAAAAACTGTGGATGGAAGTAAAATTTACCTATGATCACAAAAAAATGGTACCACCGGTTCCTCCCTATTGCTCACAAACAGAATTTCAGGCCTCGTCAAAGGATGAGTATGTGTGGTGCGCTCAACCCTAATGATGTATTTCTTGTTGTCGAATCGAGCAGCAAAAACATTCTCTAAGCCAATGCCTTCATAAAATTCCATTTTCAGGTATAATGATCTATGGTCAATTCGAGACCAATGACAGTCATCAATTTCACACACATTTCCCATTGGTGTCATTAATTCTTTTATTACAGGAACATTTGTCTTCAGGAACTCGGGAAAGCCAACAACTCTGGCCCATGATTCTGCCTCGAACGCTGGTTCAGGCTCAAATTCTTTAGCAGACCATTGTTGCACATAAAAAGCACCTCCAATTTTTGTAAAAAGTTTCAACATTAGCGCATGATCACGCGTACTGTAAGATGGGCATGTTATTAGAAAAGAGTTTTTGGGTATAACCCGTATAGTCCACTCCTCATTAAGCTTCAGCGTATGCCTAAGCGTGAGATGCACAAATTCGTAAGTCCAATGTCCTGAAAGAACAGTGGCAGTGATGCATAGTGAAGAGTCCTCCATTGTTTTTTTTTTAACTTTTGACGATGGAGTTTTGTTTAGGAGTTGAAGATGTAGATGACGATATGCTTCTGAAGCTTGACAGGATATGAAGTGACACACTGTACGTGGCAGTAATATGGGAACTGAAAACTTTTTGCTCAGAAGACGAATGGCCATATGAAATTGCTTATTTGTTGGCTGGCATGAGTGACCAATCGCCAATGGTCAGTAAGTCAATTGTAATAATTGTGTTCATAACATTTTACTAAGAAGGCCAATGGCCATTCGATGCCACCACTTATCAAATAACTTGTTATCATTTGATCAGGTGCATATTTAATTCTGGAAGGCAGAGGGATACATTTTGCAGATCGGATTGCTGCATATATATGATTCATATATAGGTACATACTAACATACATATATATTTCCTATTGTAATCGGATTGCTGCATATATATGATTCATATATATAAATGAGTAATACATTTTGCACGTGTGGACACATGTGTACATGTTCAGAATTCGCTAAAGAATTGGCCAGGAATGGACCAGGATAATGTCCCTTATGTCGTGCACCTATTCTTGAAGTAGTTCGAGCTTACTGTATACAATGAACAAAACGGTGTAGCTGATTTTTGAGTTTTGATATTTGGATAATTAAAACAATTGCTTTGGATGAGTTTCTTGTACAAAACCTGTATTGCAAAATATTTAATTAAAGCATTGTATTTCTATCAAATTAGTGTGGCATTTTCCTTCTTCTACTGTTGCGTTAGCTTTTATTGATATTGCATTTCATTGTAATGGTGTTGCATTACATATTGTAGTGGTGTTGCATTACATTAAATATAATTGCTTACCCGTCGCACGTGGACCCCACAACTGACGTGGATAGCTGGTGTGGCATGTGACATGTGGAGTGCTGACATGGAGAGATGACGTGTCGTGTGACACATAGACAGCTGACGTGGCGGCACTGGAAGTCAGGCCCTAACTAATGCTTAAGGCAACGCTGAATAGTGTTGCATTACGTGCAAATAGTGTTGCATTATGGCTATAATGCAACACTTTCTTTCCTTGGCCGTAGATGGGCAAAAGTGTTGCCTTAGGTGGCTAATGCAACGGCCGCGGATGCCACGCCCCCCTGGTGTTGCCTATTTGAAAAAATGGCCTACGGCAACGCTTTTTTGATCTACGGCCACATAAAAATAGTGTCAAATATGCCCACTTTTGTAGTAGTGGATCAAGATATCGTCTACAAAGACTACCACGAATTTATTAAGGTACTCCCTAAACACCCTACTCATCAAATCAACAAAGTATGCGGGGGCGTTTGTCAAACCGAAGGGCATCACAAGCCACTCGAAGAAACCGTCTGGAGTCCTAAAGGCAGTCTTGTCTACGCTATCCTCTGCCACTCTCAATTGATGGAAACCAGTGGCTAAGTCCAACTGCGAAAACACTGAGGGGCCAACTAACTGATCGAAGAGATCGTCAATCCTCAGCAGTGGGTGTCTATTCTTCTTAGTAAGCTTATTAAGTTCTCTATAGTCCACACAAAGTCTAAGGGACCCCTCCGCCTTCGTGGCAAATACTACTGGAGAACCCCACTCCGATATACGACGACTGATGAACCCCTTCTCAAGCAATTCTTTCACTTGCTTACTGAGTTATCTTCTCTCTCTTGGGGCCATATGGCGCACTGGCAATGCAACTAGCTTTGCGTTGTCCACTAGATATATTCGAAAGTCTATCTCACATTTTGGGGGTAAACCCCTCACCTCATCGAAGACATCAGCATATTCACGGACTATGGGAACAGAATGTAAATCATCATCGGATGCGTCAAGGTATTCTAGGTAACTAAGCATTACTGGACCTCTAGGGTTACAAGAAATATCAAGGGTCTTTCCAGAACGAGTCAACAATCTAACTACCCTCCTTTCACAATCTAGGATGGCCCCATATGTAGTTAGCCAATCCATACCTAGAATTAAACCATAGCCCATGAAGCCAAGAACAAAAGCGTTGCACTCAAACTCAACGCCCAAAATAAACACTCTCAAATCCCGACAAATCATAGAAAGATGAGCCGAACCACCAATAGGATTTGAGACTACTAAGGGATCAGTAACTAGACTAGTATCAAGGTGCAGTGTTTCAACTAATGATGTAGAAATAAATGAATGCGATGCGCCAGAATCGAATAAAGTACAGACATGATGATCAAATAGAAAAACTAAACTTTCAACGGGAATTGCTCGACCTCGTTCTTGCAGCGGTGGGACCACGAGAGCCTGAACTTGTCCTCTTGCCTTCCCTGGTGCCATAAGAGCTTGCACCTGTCCTCCCGAGGTAGACCCTGCCCTCTGCCCTTTCTTAGGGCAGTCCTTAACAAGATGTCCCGCATCGCCACAGTGGAAACAACCGATCTTCTTCTTCTTCCTACAATCTTTGCTTAGATGGCCGGGTGTCCCACAGTTAAAGCATTTCTTCTTCCCCTTAGCATTGTTGCCTTTGCCACCTTTCCTGTTTTGTTGTTGCTGTTGCGGCTTCTTTTGATCCCCTTTCTTCTTGGGTGCCTTATTAGCATTGGCGCCCTTCTCCTCTTCATGCATGAGCGCCATGTCAACTAGTCTCTCGAAGGTAGCCCCCATGGGAATGTGGGTCATAGCTAACCCATGAAGCGGTTCGTTTAAACCCTTAACAAATCTTAGAGCCTTCTTTTCTAGAGTATTCACCAAGTCCAAACCGAACCTTGCCAATTGGTTGAATTTGTTGACGTAGTCTTTCACCGATAGATTCTCTTGCTTCAGTGACAAAAATCTTTCCATGTATAGATTCTCTTCAGCTCGTGAGAGAAACTTCGCCTCAAACCTCTGCCTAAAATCTAGCCATGTATCGACTGGACGTCCCCCATTAGTGACCTCCCACTAAAACGAGGCCTCATCCTTCATTAGCCAGGCAGCTAGCTGGACTTTTCTTCCATCATCCACTTCAAAGATTCCAAACAATTCTTCCACCTACTTTAGCCAGTTTCGAGCTTCAACGAATGTCTCCGTTCCGTGAAAAGGTTTTCCACCCATTGCTCTAAAGTCCTTACATATCTTAGCAAAAGTATAGACGCGAGGAGGAGAGGTAGGAGGAGGAGGAGGAGCATTGGCTGGACCTGGGTGGCAGCCCTAGCCATCAGATATTGACGAAACCAACCGGGTACATGAACACCCTCTGGTATCTCAGATGCTTCAGACATGCTGAAACGAAAAAGGAAAGATTCAACACAAAAAGGACCAAAGGAAAGATATAAGGCTCTTGGGGTTATGCTTTCTAAAATATACTTTTCTCTTGAAAATACTTTCCTTAAATCATACTTTTGAAAGTACTTCTATATAAAAATTGTTTTGAAAAATAGTTTTTCAAAAATTCATATCTGTTCTGGTAACCTTCAGCACTGATACCACGTGTAACACCCCACGTCCATTAATGTCACTCACAAAGGGAATGCATTAACTTCAATGGAGCGTTTTAAGTAAGTATAGAGCAGAAAATCACAACAAGACGGATATAAAATAGTACTTGAAAATTCAAAACTTTATTTATTGCAGCAGAAGGTAAATATGTTTGGTTACATCATCAAAACCATAAACCAAAGGTCAAGTACATCATATCCATCTTGATAAAACAAAGTACATAATCTGAAAGACATAATCCCCAACATTAAAATAGCCATAATTAAAGAGAAGCTGAACTTTACTTCAGCGGTCCAAGAAATCTTCTAAAAGCAGTCCAAAATCAAGCTCCACTGGTGCTAGTTCCAACCTGAGCACCATGGGGGGGGGGGAAGGGAAGAGATGGAAAAGGGGGTCAGACATAAAGTCTGGCGAGTGCGATAATTTTAACAATATAATTAACAAAGTAACTAGGCTAAGGCATAAGTTGGAAAATAAGGAAATGACCATGAACCATTGAGTATGGCAGAGTAAACAAGGAAACAGGATGATCAACGATATCGTTAAGCGCACCTAAACCACTATAGGATGATTACTAAACTACACCAACACTATGGGATGATTTCTAAACTGCACCGCCACTAGTATACTGCACCACCACTAGTCACCCTAAGGTTGATCCCGCCTACAGACTTAATAATGATATTGGTAGTTTCGTGCACCCCTAGCTACCTTCATAGGCGCCGTCTGCCCCTATCTCCACTAGGTATACCCACTACCCTCAAACGATCGGCTCCCTTACTCGTAGATACCCGTGCTGGCCCCACAATGGGGTGTATCACTCCCCAAAGTGGCAACCCGATACTACCAAGAATGTATGGCTTATACCTACACGATGCAACAACGTCTTACCTACCAGCCCGGGTCCACACACGCATATGAACCCGTTGGACTTGCGTTGCCACCGCTAACCCGGTTTGGCCTCTTACAGTCAAGCCCAGTATTCGTGTCCCTTCCTCGACTTGGGTCGAGCCCACAAAGATACGTATGGGTTACTGGTTGAAACGAGCCCCCATTACTTGACACAAGCTATCCACCTAAGCTTGGTCCCCTCTAGTACATCCCACTTAACCCACTTCTTATTCATGTTTCAATTACATGTTTCAATTTTGGTTAAGTGTTCCTAATCGTATTTCCAAATGCCACCCAAGGCACCCACTAGATTCCACATGCCACTCAAGGCACCCACTTAACCCCCTCATGTCGCACTACATGTTTATCTGGTTAAGTGTTTCTTAATTCATTAAGATCGTAACCTCATAAAGACCTCTCACATTAGACTGGCATTTGTGGCAGCTAGATTTGCCGGGCGGGTTCGGGCAGTCTTACACCACAAAAGAGCCTAACCTCATGTCTTTACAATTGTTACGTATTTAGTTTATGCCAAAGACCTCTCACATTAGAATGGCATTTGTGGCAGCTGGATTTGCCGGGCGGGTCCGGGCAGTCTTACACCACAAAAGAGCCTAACCTCGTGTCTTAGACGATTAATTTCTCCTAACTAATCATTCCCCAATTTGAATTACTTTCCCTATTCAAATTATCAATCAATTCCAAATTTAAGATGTCCATAATTGACTCAATTATGTCCATCCATTTATGGTATGTAAAATCATACCAATCGTCACCACAATTATATTTTATGCCTTTTAAGGCATTTATGCCAATTAAATTTTAATATTATCCCCTTTACCCGACGTTGTACGTTTATTCGTTTAACGTTAAATATACGTTAGACTCGAATAGTCTAACTCATGAAATAAAATGAAACATCACAATATATACACATAATTAAAACATAGATCTAAAATAGGGGTGAACTTTCATATGTGAATGATGTTCTACATCAAAAACTTGCATAGGCCCAAGTTACAACTTGCATAAACAACATATGTCATGGATCCAAATCTAAAGGTGAGAACTTGATGAGATAATGGCCACAAACTTGCATAAACATCATATGTCATGGATCCAAATCTAAAGGTGTGAACTTGATCAAATAATGGCCACAAACTTGCATAAACAACATATGTCATAGATCTATATGTAAAGGGGGGTAAACTTGCATAGGTAATAACATAACATAATTCATATCCAACTCATAAACTCACATATGTGATGTATACATCGCAACAATGGTGTAAACTAGTATCTAACATGTAAAGTATCATGTAGAATTTAGCATATGTCATAGCCTAACTTTCAATTAAATTCTCACATAAACTAGGTGCCATAGCCATGTAAGGTCACATATAAGTCTACCCAAACTTGTATATGATTCATGTTTGAATCAACATCTAAACTTTCCTACATATGATTTATCATATGAATCAACTAAAGCCTGATGATTTGATTGTATATAAGATTACAACATGGATGATAGCAACATAAGTTTACATCATAAATGATAGCATCACAACATAACATCATAGAGATTTCAATCACAATCCTACAACATAATTACAACATGAAATCAATACTTCTTATCACATCCATACAATCCTCATTATAACTTAATCTAATTAAATTACTAATTATCTTGTTAAAACTATCGAACTCACAACTCAAAAGCAGTCTTGAGTTCTGAATTATGGAGTTGAATTAGCTCTCCTTTGATGAAGATTCGCTGTTAGGGTTGAATAGTTCTGAATTGGTTACTGTTCTTCCTCTTAATTTTGGTGGCGGATGCTCTAGGGTTCAAGACAACAGCATGACGGCCATAGTTTCAATTTTAATTCTGATTTAGGGTTTGAGTCTATGGATCTTTTTATAGAATTTTGAATTAATTTTAGCCGTCGGATGATCTTAGGGTTAATCAAAACCATTCAATCATGATAGGGTGATGAGTCAGCCCTAATGACTCAGCAAGGAGTCAGAAAGGACTCAACTACATGGGTCAGCCTGAACCAGAAAGTTGTGCAGGCTTTTGCCTCGACCTGGGTACACTTGGCAGGTGCGCTAGTGTTAATTTGTACTGGCGCACTTCCCAAGTGCGCCAGTGCATTTTTTTCTACTTTGCCACCAAATTTAGTTCGTCCATAACTCCTTTGTCCGGTACTCGTTTCCCGCAAACTCGGACTCTATTTCAACCAGAATTCCGGGACGAACACAATGGCGCAACCCAATCCCCATAATTCTCACATCTGATATTAATTATTCTTTAATTTAGTTAATTCGATTATTCAAAAATCCGGGGTGTTACACCCAGGGGCAGAGTGTTTCAAGAGCATTTGAATACCTTGGCTACTTTTGATGTGAAATGTCGACACTATAAGAAGCATTTGAACAATACAAAACTACATTGTTATCATCTCCTGGATGAGGGGAGGACATTAGGACCCTCAGATGAGCAAACTTCTCCTTCGCCCAATGATCTGGATGATGTGCTTCCATCTCAAAAGACATCGACCGTTGTCAAGGTCGTGCCCCCAGTCGGGTGGTCGTCCGTCTAACCCTCGTCTGGAGGGAAAAAGAATTTTTGTCCCCAGGTGAGGGGAAGAGGCCTGCTTTGAAGAGACTGGTTCGGGAGTCCAGCCGATTAAGAATGCAGAAGAGCTTGGCTGGAGGTGCTCTGGAGAAGGTCCGAGAGGAAATAGTTGAGGAAGAGCTTGTTGACCGTCGACCGAAAGACTCTGGTGCTAGAAGAGATTCCTCTCCTGTTCATGGTCCACAGGAGGAGGAAGTGATCTCTCCCTTTCATAACTTACAAAATTTGGAAATGCCTGACAAAATCATCTCTTCTCAAAACTTGGATCCGAATGCACTTTTCCATACTAAGTCTGGGGAAGATTTCTCACCGGTCGATCCAAAAGAAACAAGAGATGCATACCAAGTTTCAGGCTCAAGATGGTTTTGGAGAACCACTTTAGAAAATACACAGCACTAGCACTGCACGTCATAACACTATTTTCTCTAGTGTATATTGAACGTTTATTGAAGTTTCTTTGTCATAATGCAGGGCCGTGGATACTGAATATTACCATGATAACTTTGATTCTCTTTTGAGAGGAGGCGAGCCTGTTAGGTCGATCTCGCAGCAAGTCGAGCAAGGTAGTGATCATGAGGGTGACATTCGTAGAGTTAAAAAGAGAAAAGAAAGAATAAAGAAAGAGGAATAAGAAAAAGCTCGGAAGAGAAAAATGCAGGATAAGGGAGATCGAGAGCATAAGGAGAAGGGAGTGAAGGGAAGCAAGCATCGGTCTTCATCCCGTCCTCAGGAAAGAACTCCCAAGGGCGGTGACAAAACCACTAACGAACATTCTCAAGTTGTTCTAGGCCATCCCCAATTCTCGATCGACCCTTATCTCGAGGCGCGATCAGCTGGACTACACGATCATGACTCTACCCCTCCTCCCGGTTGTCCTGGAAAAATTCCCCAGGTATCGATATCTCCGGATCAAGAGAGGGAAACTACCGATCGAGTCAAGGAAATGGAGGAGTTCTTCCCAGGTATTTATTTTGCTGGAATTGAACTTGCCCCCATGCTGCAACTGTTTCCACCAAACCTTCTTGATCAAATCAGATCTAATTTTGACTTTGCCCTAACCCAATATGATGCGATGTATGCATAAGCAAGACAAGTATGCGAAGTGGTTAGGAGTAGGACGATAGAAAATGAATGCTTGCGGAGGGAACGAGATTCTGACAGGAGGGCTTCTGATTTACTCAAGGAGAAGACAAAAGAGTGTGAGTCTGAAGTGGATGCTCTTAAAGAAAAGTGCTAAGAAATTTCAAAAAACTTAGATGCTCGATTTCAGTGGGTGAGCCAGGAGTGTGCGTCCTTGAGAAATGGAAATGAGACCTTAAAGAATGACAAAGGTCGATTGGATCGGAAGGTACAACACCTCATAGCCCATCTTGATTCGTCCGAGCTGGCTAGAAAACCGGCCGAGAATAATGTTGCCGATGCAATCGAAAACGCCAGCAACATCCATCTCCAACATGATATTGATGTCTGTTCAATCAAAGCCAATCATGTTGCTGAGAAAATAGAGATAAGCAAAAGATTTGGTGCCAACGTTCTACGGTTTTTCCCCCACGTCCTTTGCCATAGGAACCTATCTTGGATAGGAAATTATTAGTGGGTATTAACTGATGCATGGGAAGTGTTTGTAAAAGAAGAGGTCGAGGCTACGAAAGGACCACTGATGGATGAAGAGGCATTAATAGACCGATATTTGCATGATGATGAATGGGAGGTGTTGGCTGAAGGGAAGAGAAAGTTAAAGGAATTAAGAGATGGTGAACGATACAAGGTTAAAGGGAAGTCGGTCCCAAAGGGGGAGACTAGTGCAACCAAGACGAAAGCCTCTCCCCCATTTCCTTCTACAAAAGTTATGGTCGGTTCGTCCTCTATTCCTCCTCCAAACCGCTTCTATGATTAGCAGAGGAATATAGTCTGAACGGTCCTCTTCTTCCTCTTTCTAGAAAAAGACCAGCTACTCCTGCTCCTAAAATAAAAGCTTCAAAACGACCAACAGTGTTCATAACCAGAGGTAACTCACTCCTTCCTTCTTTATCCCATCGAGCATTCATTCCTTCGACCATAACTTTTTCTCTTCCTGTCATAGGTATACCATTGGCTAAAGAAGTCACTGGGGCAGAGACTAGAGTGCCAGAGAGGGACCCCGCTATCGTTCTTAGCAAAGGTGAGAAAATGACCGACGCTCCAAAGAAGCTAGAGATTCGTGATGTTTGATCGGAGGATGATGATGTGGAATTTGTGTGTGAGGTCAATAATTCCGACCTTCCATTTATTGCAGAGATAAAGGCTAGGAACGAGGAAAAAGTATCTACCCTTAAAGCTGAACTAGCCAACAAATCCGTCGACATCCCTCCTCTCAAATATATTCCACCAACTTTACTTTCATCTGTCAATATGGCTCCTTTTACAGCCTCGACTAATCCGAGCAAGGGAAAGCATAACACAACAACGTCCAGTCGCTCTATTTCTTTTGGTGGCACGCTTAAAAGACCATAGTATGGTTTGACAACCGAGGAAATGCAGGAGTTGATCAAGAAGAGAGAAAGGGAGGAAATCGAGAAGTCTGGGGTCAAGCCTCCCCAAGCTAAGAAGTTGCTTAATGTATGTCTGTTTTAGGCCCTTTTAGAGTTATTTGTGAGTGCAGCCCTCGCGTTTTTGTCTTCATCAAGTCTTGTGTTTTGTGGACGAAGTTTATTGTACCTAAAAACAATGTTATTTTGTAAGCAAAGCTTGTGTTGATGTCTGACAATGTTAGATTACTTTGAAATACTTGTATTATTAATGTATCCAAGTATTTGTGAAAGTCCTAGAGGAGCAATATTAATGTCCCTAATTTATTCCAAACTCTGAGTGTCATTTAAGTGAAATTCGTAATTGGATTTTTTGTTTATCCTTATGCCTCCAATGTCGTGAGGGATCGGTTCGGACGTCGAGTATGCCTGTTGATTCCAAGATCGATTCGACTAGTCCGGGGGTTGAATGAACATGGTTAGAGATATGTAAGTCTTTTTATACTCTCCCTCTAGTAGTCAAGGGTTAGAGTTCCAGGGATCGAGCGGTCTTTTATCGGGGTGTACCTTTCACACTCGTTTGTAATTTAATACTCCTTCTCAAGTCATGAGAATCGGAGTTGTCTTAAACAGGCAGTCGTGCTGTTTAAATCGGTGTCATCCACACTTTTAGTCTACAAAGTGTAGTTTGAAGGTCTCATCATCAACATCAAGCTCGAAATTAGTAGTCCCATATTTCCTTCCAGTTCCTGAATGAGGTCAACTGGTTAAGATATGGACCGGTAGGATGGGGGATAGGCTTTTGACCTAACGTTGGTCAAATCACAACATATAGTCATTAAAGTAACGAGACAGAATAGGAAAGGAGCTTTTCTTCATAGAATACTGTAACACCCCACGACCGCTAGGGTCACTCACAAAGGGAATGCCATAGCATCGGTGGAGTATTTTAGTGAATATAGAACAGAAAAATTACAACAAGACAGATATAAATAGTACTTGAAATTTTAAAACATCATCTCATAACAGCGGAAATAAACATGTCTGGTTACATCATAAAACCACGATAAAAGTCAAGTGCAATATCCATCAAAATAAAGAAGTACATAATCCCACTCTCTCATACAATAGCCATAACAAAAGAAAAGATAACTGGATAACTGGAGCTTTACATCTACCCAAGCTCCTAAGGACTGGAACAGCAATCCGATCAAGCTCTACTACCGCTAGGATCCACCGTAGGACCTGAGGGTTGGGAAAAAGATAAAAACAACGGGGTCAGACATAAGTCTGAGTGAGTCCTATAACTTTAACAATACAATCATTAAAGTAACCAGAGAAGACATAAACTTGACCTACGGTAATATCTGGGGATGAATGGCTACACTAAGCAGCTTGGTAGACTTAGGATAAACTAAGAAAACCGTCAGGACGCATCTACCCACCCAAGGATAATTACTAACTGCACCACACCAGTCGTTCCTACCTAAAGGTTGATCCCTTCCAAGGACTTAGAAAATTTCCCCAGTAGTTTCATGTACTCCTAGCCCACTACATAGGTGCCGTCTGCCCCTATCTCCACTAGGTGTACTTAGTAATTCTTACCTAGTAGTTTTGTGTACCCCTACATAGGTGCCGTCTGCCCCTATCTTTATTATGTGTACCCACTACTCCCCATCGATCGGCTCCCTACCGTAGATACCCGTGCTGGTCCCACGATTGGGGTGTATCATTCCCCTAAAGTGGCTACCAGATAATATCAACAGTGCACGGCTTTATATCTACACGATGCAACAACGACTTACCAACCAGCCCGGGTCCACACACGCATATGAAACCCGTTGGTCCCGCGTTGCCACCGCTAACCCGGTTTGGCCTCTTACAGTCAAGCCCAATATGCGTGTCCCGTCACCCGACTAGAGTCGAGCCCACAAAGATACGTTTGGGATATTGGTTGAAATGGGCCCCCACAAGCTACTACTTAAGCTTGCAAATTTTATCTAGTGCATCCCACTTAACCCCTTATATAGTCATGCCCACTTACATGTTAAGTTTTGGTTAAGTCATCAATCATATTTCCAATTGCCACTTAGGGCACCCACTAGATTTTCACATGCCACCCGTGGCACTTACTTAACCCTTCACCCATGTTTTAATCACATGTTCCACTTTGGTTAAGTATTCTAATCGTATTTTCACATGCCACCCGTGGCACTTACTTAACCCTTTAATCATGTTTTATTTACATGTTTCACTTTGGTTAAGTATTCTAATCGTATTTTTCTATTGCCACCCAAGGCAACCCACTAGCCTCATCATGCCACCTAAGGCACCCACTTAACCCCTCATGTTCCACTACATGCTAATATGGTTAAGTGTTTCTTAATTCATTAATTAAGATCATGACCTCATAAAGACCTCCCACATTAGACCGTCTTTTATGACTGCTGGATATGCCGGTTGGTTCCGGGCAGACTTCTGTCATCAAAAGGGTCTAACCTCGTGTCTTTACTTTAATCATGTATTTAATTTATGACTAAGACCTCTCACATTGGGCCAATCATTTGTAGCCGCTGGATGGCCGGTCGGTTCCGGGCAGACTTCCGCTACAAAAGGGTCCAACCTCGTGTCTTAGTTGATTAATTAAACCTAATTAATCACCCCCATATTAATTATCCCTAATTAATATCAAATTTTCCATAACATGGGTAGACCTAACTCAATAGGTAAATTCCCATGGGGTAGACCTAACTCAATAGGTAAATTCCCACTTATGGTAATTTATTTTTATGGTATGCTTAATCATACCCAATCATATTTTTATTAACATATTTACCAACCCCATCGTTCCCCACGTAAATCGTTCTCGTTACATGACATAATAAGGGGAAGATCATCACAAATATCATGGGTTTAACATACAACTTTGTCATGGGTTAAGAGGATGTCAACTTGCATATATGAGCATATATTAACCCAACTACATATAACCCAAACTTGCATATTATCATACACGTGATTTGCATAACATGTTGCATATGAGCTTGCATATTATCATACACATATCTTGCATAACATGTTGAACTTGCATATAGGCATTCTCATAACTTGCATAACATGTTAATCATGCATTTAAGCATACACATAACTTGCATAAGCATTCACATACTTGCATAAGCATCCACATACTTGCATAAGCATTCACATATAAACATCCACATACTTGCATAAGCATTCACATACTTGCATAAACATGCATAACTTGCATATCATGTCTTTTAAGCATATACATATCTTGCATAAGCATTCATATACTCGCATAAGCATGCATAACTTGCATATCACATAAATCTTGCATTTAAACATATACATGACTTGCATAAGCATCCATATACTTGCACATTAGCTCTTAAACTTGCATAATGTGTCATCATGAACTTGCATATTAACAAACATGTAACTTGCATAGCATATCTTGCATATCAACATACATGTAACTTTCATAGCATATCTTGCATATTAACATACATGTAACTTGCATAGCATATCTTGCATATTAACATAAATGTAACTTGCATAGCATATCTTCATGAACTTGCATAACATGTATATGATCACATAGTCCACAACTAGCATATTTAGCATCATGTAAACATAACATATATCATACTAAACTTGCATAAACTTACATACTCAACATGCCTAAACCCACTTGTTAAACATGCATAAACCAACTTGTTAAACATGCATAAATCAACTTGTTAAACATGCATAAATCAACTTATTAAGCATGCATAAACCATCTTATCAAATATGCATAAACATAGAACAACATAGAGTAACATATCATTATACATGATTCAAACTCACTAATCCGCATTTAAGACCATAAGTCTAATTACACCTAATCTACTTACTTTAACAATTGATGTTAAAGTGATAGAAACTCACAAAACTTAAGATTAGCAACCTTATGAAGTAGAATTAGTTGCAAACTATGAAGATAATGATGATTAGAGATTGATTAGAGAGGGATTAGCTTGCAACTTTCTTTATGAACTAGTGGAGGCCATGCTCAAATTTCATTTTGCCATAGTTTAGTTACAAGACTTAATTATGAATGAATTAGGGTAGGGTTGGGGTCTTATTTATAGGATTAGGTGAGTGTTTTAGGCCCTTAGATTAACCCTAGATTAGATTAGGACCCTTAGATTTAGGAAATCTCTAGAACCAGCCCTCCTAGCCAGCCTGAAACCCAACCTGGTGCAACCTGGTGCACCCAGGTTCACAGAACGGTGCCACCCTGTCGACAGGCTAGTCGACAGGCATGTCGACACCCCTGTCGACAGGCCTGTCGACAGCCCTGTCGACATGGGTTGGGCGGGAAGCTTCCCGCCTGACCCCGCCTGGCCCATACCAAATCTGAATATTTAAATTTTTAAATCTGTTTTAGTTTTGAATTTTCTGCAAACTTCATTGGGCCATAACTGGGCCATACGGACTCCGATTTTCGAAAACTCAGACTCTATTTCGCGTATTTTTCCGAGACGAACGCAATAACGCAGCCCGTTACCCCCAATTCCCTCGTCTGAGATTATTTATCCTGTAATTAGTGAATTTTAGTATTAACTAAAATTCGGGGTGTTACATTCTCCCCTCCTTAAAGGATTTCGTCCCCGAAATCTCTTAAGCTAAGGAGAATGCATATCCTACCATCCAAACAACCATCTACTCAAATCATCAACCACAGGCATCCATTGTCCTTAAAACAATTTCTAATGATGTATGAGCATATGTAAAAAGTGTGTGTATATGTTCCCTATCTAAGGTATGAACATATGCAAACCATGATAGTGCCATGCATCCATTATGTATGCGAGAGAACCCTATCGACCCATACAATATCTATATGAGTGCACAATCATTCACCAAAATGCATCATCCATATGATAACACAATCATTAAACATCCATAAATATAGTTTCCTACACACCATTTTATGCAATATGCAATATGAAGTGATTGAGCCGATCTAGTGCCTAGAGTGTGTGTATATGCATCCACGAGCAACCACTAGCAAACACTTGCATCCACTTGTATCCATCATACATAACATGTCTCAAACACATGTTTCAACCATAGGTTTACCCTATCTAAAGGTCAAAAGTACTAACGAGAGGACATACTAAGGATAAGATAAGCACAAGATATGTGATGAAGGAGAAGCAAAAGGATATACCCTCCGAAAGAAAAAGGGTACCTCAAACGCATCTTCGCTTCCGTCTCCCAGGTAGCGTCACTCTCTTCATCTCCCCTTTGTACTTTGACTAGTTGAACCTCTCTGTTTCTCAACTTCCAAATCTCTGACCCAAGGATGCAAGTAGGAGCTCGCCGAATCGTCGCATCACGCTCTACTTCCACTTCTCTAAGCAAACTCGACCCTACCACCTCTGTAGTCTCATGTAGGCACCTCCTCCCATGGAATTCATCATGTACACCACTAAGTCTGTCGGGTAACTCCACCAAGGGAAGATGCTCCTCCCGTGTACCTCCAAAATCCAAGATACATAGCCTCAAAAGGTCTTCTAAAATATGATTCACCCTCTCGGTCTGGCCGTCTATCTGAGGATGATACGCGGTACTCAATTGCAACTGAGTCCCTACCGCCTCTTGGAAACTCTTTCGAAACTCTCTAGACTCTCTAGTGAAGATAGGATCCCGATCGCTCACCATACTGGAGGGTACACCATGCAATCTAATAATCTTTCGAATATAAACTGAAGCTAGACATGGAATAGTGCTCTTGCTCTTCCCGGTATGAAATGGGCACACTTAGTAAGTCTATCTACCACAACCCAAATTCCCGTATTACCCTCTCTTGTTCTGGGTAACCCGTCAATAAAATCCATCGAGACGCTATCCCACTTCCATTGCGGAACCTCCAACGGGTGAAGCAACCCACCTGGTTTCTTTTGCTCCGCCTTTACTTGTTGACACACCAAACATCGAGCGACATACTCGGCCACATCTTTCTTCATACCTGCCCAGAAGAAAACCCTCTTCATGTCTTGGTACATCTTATCCCCACCGGGATGAATGGTCATCCTAGAACGGTGTGCGTCATCAAGAATAGCCTTCCTCAAACCCTCGTCTTGCGGTACACAAAGTCTACCGTCTCCGCGCAAGCACCCTCTATCATCTAGGGTGTACCTACTCAAATGGCTGGACGACTCCCCCCCCCCCTTATGAGCTTCTCTACTAACTCAACCAACTGTGGGTCGCCCCTCTGTGCTTCTCCAATCCGCCCCAAGAGAGTAGGTCTAACTTCCAAAGAAGCTAGCAAACCGGGTACATAGTCAACAGAAGGTCTGAAATCAAACATCGAGATAAATTCCAAGCTTTGTCGTTCCACGGACAATGGACTCAAGGACAACCTCTTCCTACTCAAGGCGTCCACTACCATGTAATCCTTACCGTGGTTGTATGCTATCTCGAACTCATAGGATGCTAAGAATCCCATCCACTTTTAAGACTATGCGTCTGGAGAGTCCCCAATACTTCCCTAAGATATAGGGCAGGTTCTTCTCCACTCCTAGAGAGAATCAGGATATCCTCCCATGCAAAATCGTCACAACTATCCATCTCTCACGCAGACCACCCTAGTCGAGCTCGATGTCCCCCAAACGCAAGCCCCAAAGGCCTAAACCAATATCAGACAAACACCCAAGGGATATCTCCTTCGAGTTCAGGCGACCCACGTGAGATGATACTAGTAAAAATGGCCAAACAATTAAGCCCTTTTCCAACTCTGGATGTCCTCGCCAGTCTCGCTCCAAAACCACCGTTTATCCCATAACTGGCTTGGCTCATCCTATTGAGCACACACGAAAACTTATTCCGCTCCTAGAAAAGACCAAGATGTCATTTACAAAGACCATCACGAACTTATTTAGGTACTCCCTGAACACCCTTCTCATCATATGCGGGGGCGTTCGTCAAACCAGATGGCATCTCCAGCCACTCATAAAAAAAAATCATTCGGAGTCCTAAAGGTAGTCTTCTCTATACTATCCTCGGTCATTCCCAAATGACGAAACCTCGTGGTTAAGTCCAACTGCGAAAATACTGAGGCGCCCATTAACTGATCAAAGAGATTATCTGTCCTCGGCAATGGGTATCTATTCTTCTTTGTGAGTTTATTAAGTTCTCTATAGCCTACACAAAGTCTGAGGGACCCATCCGCCTTCGTAACCAAAAACTACTGGAGCGCCCCACTCCGATATACTTCGTCTTATGAACCCCTTCTTAAGCAAATCGCCTACTTACTTGTGGAGTTCCCTCCTCTCACGAGGAGCCACGTGGCACACTGGCCAAAGCACTGGTTTGGCTTTGTCTACCAGATATATTTGGAAGTCAATTTCCCGCTCCGGAGGTAAGCCCTTCACCTCCTCCAAACACATCCGAGTATTCCCGGACCACTCTATAAATTGCAAACTCTCGACCGACGTGTCAAGCGATTCTAGATAACTTAGCATAACAGATTTTATGGGATTACAAGAGATCTCAAGAGTGTCACCCAAGCGGCCCATAAGCCTAACAACTCTCCCCTCAAAATCAAGAACGGCACCCCTACTGGATAACCAGTCCATGCCCACTAACCCATAGCCCGTGAAGCCCAACAAGCATCACATCTAAACCCAACGCTAAGTATAGAAACTTTCAAACCCAAACACATCATGGAGCCCAATTGGGTTTGAAACAACTAAGGGATCATCTACCAACTGGTGTCTCAGTGCAGTGACTCTACTAGTAATGATGAGATAAACGTACTCAATGCATCAAAATCAAATAAAGTACGGACAGGATGATCGATCAGAAAAACTAGACTTTCAATAGAAGTAGTTCTACCTCTTTCCCGAATCGCGAGAGCCTGTACTTGCCCCCTAGCCTGACCTGGTGCCACATGAGCTTGCACCTGTCCCCCTGAGGTAGACCCCGTCCTTTGCTCCTTCTTTGGACAGTCTTTCATCAGATGCCCTGCTTCGCCACAATGGAAGCAGCCAGTCTTAGTCTTCTTGCGACAATCTTTGTTTAGGTGGCCTAGTGTCCCACAATTGAAGCACCTCTTCTTTCCCTTGCCACCGTTGCCTTTCCCACCTTTGTTTTGCTGTTGCTGTTGAGGTCTCTTCTGATCTCCTTTCTTCTCGGGTGCTTTACTAGCATTGGGACCCTTCTCTTCCTTATGCATATTTTCTTCTGCTTTTGAGAGAAACTTTGCCTCAAACCTATGCCTGAAATCCACCCAAGAGTCAATCGGGCGTTCTCCATTAGTGACCTCCCACCAGAACGAGGCCTCTCCTTCCATTAACCAAGCGGCTAACCTGACTTTCTTTCCCTCTTCTACTTCCAAGATTTCCATCAATTCTTCCGTCTCATTAAGCCAATCCCTAGCTCCCACAAAAGGTTTTCCTCCCATAGCCTTAAACTTCCTACAAGTCATAGCAAAAGTATCCGCGCGAGGAGAAACGAGTGCAACGGGTGGAGGAGGAACATTTGCTGGACCTGCAGCGGCGGCCCTAGCCTCTAACAACCTCCTATACCATACTGGTACCGCTACACTATCCGGAAGAAAAAGATCTTCAGCCATGCTGAGACGAAAAAAAGGGAAAGATTCAAAACGGAGAATTCGAGAGATAAAGATATGGCTATCGGGGATTATGCTTTTCTTTCAAAAACTTTTCTCTTAAAAGACATGTTTTTTTGAAAATATCTTTTCCAAAAATATTTTAGAAAAATAGTTTTCTAAAAATTTTATCTGTTCCGGTAACCTTTGCTCTGATACCACGTGTAACACCCCACGACCGCTAGGGTCACTCACAAAGGGAATGCCATAGCATCGGTGGAGTATTTTAGTGAATATAGAACAGAAAAATTACAACAAGACAGATATAAATAGTACTTGAAATTTTAAAACATCATCTCATAACAGCGGAAATAAACATGTCTGGTTACATCATAAAACCACGATAAAAGTCAAGTGCAATATCCATCAAAATAAAGAAGTACATAATCCCACTCTCTCATACAATAGCCATAACAAAAGAAAAGATAACTGGATAACTGGAGCTTTACATCTACCCAAGCTCCTAAGGACTGGAACAGCAATCCGATCAAGCTCTACTACCGCTAGGATCCACCGTAGGACCTGAGGGTTGGGAAAAAGATAAAAACAACGGGGTCAGACATAAGTCTGAGTGAGTCCTATAACTTTAACAATACAATCATTAAAGTAACCAGAGAAGACATAAACTTGACCTACGGTAATATCTGGGGATGAATGGCTACACTAAGCAGCTTGGTAGACTTAGGATAAACTAAGATAACCGTCAGGACGCATCTACCCACCCAAGGATAATTACTAACTGCACCACACCAGTCGTTCCTACCTAAAGGTTGATCCCTTCCAAGGACTTAGAAAATTTCCCCAGTAGTTTCATGTACTCCTAGCCCACTACATAGGTGCCGTCTGCCCCTATCTCCACTAGGTGTACTTAGTAATTCTTACCTAGTAGTTTTGTGTACCCCTACATAGGTGCCGTCTGCCCCTATCTTTATTAGGTGTACCCACTACTCCCCATCGATCGGCTCCCTACCGTAGATACCCGTGCTGGTCCCACGATTGGGGTGTATCATTCCCCTAAAGTGGCTACCAGATAATATCAACAGTGCACGGCTTTATATCTACACGATGCAACAACGACTTACCAACCAGCCCGGGTCCACACACGCATATGAAACCCGTTGGTCCCGCGTTGCCACCGCTAACCCGGTTTGGCCTCTTACAGTCAAGCCCAATATGTGTGTCCCGTCACCCGACTAGAGTCGATCCCACAAAGATACGTTTGGGATATTGGTTGAAATGGGCCCCCACAAGCTACTACTTAAGCTTGCAAATTTTATCTAGTGCATCCCACTTAACCCCTTATATAGTCATGCCCACTTACATGTTAAGTTTTGGTTAAGTCATCAATCATATTTCCAATTGCCACTTAGGGCACCCACTAGATTTTCACATGCCACCCGTGGCACTTACTTAACCCTTCACCCATGTTTTAATCACATGTTCCACTTTGGTTAAGTATTCTAATCGTATTTTCACATGCCACCCGTGGCACTTACTTAACCCTTTAATCATGTTTTATTTACATGTTTCACTTTGGTTAAGTATTCTAATCGTATTTTTCTATTGCCACCCAAGGCAACCCACTAGCCTCATCATGCCACCTAAGGCACCCACTTAACCCCTCATGTTCCACTACATGCTAATATGGTTAAGTGTTTCTTAATTCATTAATTAAGATCATGACCTCATAAAGACCTCCCACATTAGACCGTCTTTTATGACTGCTGGATATGCCGGTTGGTTCCGGGCAGACTTCTGTCATCAAAAGGGTCTAACCTCGTGTCTTTACTTTAATCATGTATTTAATTTATGACTAAGACCTCTCACATTGGGCCAATCATTTGTAGCCGCTGGATGGCCGGTCGGTTCCGGGCAGACTTCCGCTACAAAAGGGTCCAACCTCGTGTCTTAGTTGATTAATTAAACCTAATTAATCACCCCCATATTAATTATCCCTAATTAATATCAAATTTTCCATAACATGGGTAGACCTAACTCAATAGGTAAATTCCCATGGGGTAGACCTAACTCAATAGGTAAATTCCCACTTATGGTAATTTATTTTTATGGTATGCTTAATCATACCCAATCATATTTTTATTAACATATTTACCAACCCCATCGTTCCCCACGTAAATCGTTCTCGTTACATGACATAATAAGGGGAAGATCATCACAAATATCATGGGTTTAACATACAACTTTGTCATGGGTTAAGAGGATGTCAACTTGCATATATGAGCATATATTAACCCAACTACATATAACCCAAACTTGCATATTATCATACACATGATTTGCATAACATGTTGCATATGAGCTTGCATATTATCATACACATATCTTGCATAACATGTTGAACTTGCATATAGGCATTCTCATAACTTGCATAACATGTTAATCATGCGTTTAAGCATACACATAACTTGCATAAGCATTCACATACTTGCATAAGCATCCACATACTTGCATAAGCATTCACATATAAACATCCACATACTTGCATAAGCATTCACATACTTGCATAAACATGCATAACTTGCATATCATGTCTTTTAAGCATATACATATCTTGCATAAGCATTCATATACTCGCATAAGCATGCATAACTTGCATATCACATAAATCTTGCATTTAAACATATACATGACTTGCATAAGCATCCATATACTTGCACATTAGCTCTTAAACTTGCATAATGTGTCATCATGAACTTGCATATTAACAAACATGTAACTTGCATAGCATATCTTGCATATCAACATACATGTAACTTTCATAGCATATCTTGCATATTAACATACATGTAACTTGCATAGCATATCTTGCATATTAACATAAATGTAACTTGCATAGCATATCTTCATGAACTTGCATAACATGTATATGATCACATAGTCCACAACTAGCATATTTAGCATCATGTAAACATAACATATATCATACTAAACTTGCATAAACTTACATACTCAACATGCCTAAACCCACTTGTTAAACATGCATAAACCAACTTGTTAAACATGCATAAATCAACTTGTTAAACATGCATAAATCAACTTATTAAGCATGCATAAACCATCTTATCAAATATGCATAAACATAGAACAACATAGAGTAACATATCATTATACATGATTCAAACTCACTAATCCGCATTTAAGACCATAAGTCTAATTACACCTAATCTACTTACTTTAACAATTGATGTTAAAGTGATAGAAACTCACCAAACTTAAGATTAGCAACCTTATGAAGTAGAATTAGTTGCAAACTATGAAGATAATGATGATTAGAGATTGATTAGAGAGGGATTAGCTTGCAACTTTCTTTATGAACTAGTGGAGGCCATGCTCAAATTTCATTTTGCCATAGTTTAGTTACAAGACTTAATTATGAATGAATTAGGGTAGGGTTAGGGTCTTATTTATAGGATTAGGTGAGTGTTTTAGGCCCTTAGATTAACCCTAGATTAGATTAGGACCCTTAGATTTAGGAAATCTCTAGAACCAGCCCTCCTAGCCAGCCTGAAACCCAACCTGGTGCAACCTGGTGCACCCAGGTTCACAGAACGGTGCCACCCTGTCGACAGGCTAGTCGACAGGCATGTCGACACCCCTGTCGACAGGCCTGTCGACATGGGTTGGGCGGGAAGCTTCCCGCCTGACCCCGCCTGGCCCATACCAAATCTGAATATTTAAATTTTTAAATCTGTTTTAGTTTTGAATTTTCTGCAAACTTCATTGGGCCATAACTGGGCCATACGGACTCCGATTTTCGAAAACTCGGACTCTATTTCGCGTATTTTTCCGAGACGAACGCAATAACGCATCCCGTTACCCCCAATTCCCACGTCTGAGATTATTTATCCTGTAATTAGTGAATTTTAGTATTAACTAAAATTCGGGGTGTTACAAATACCATAGGTGATAAGACACACCTTATTACAATAATAAAAAAGATAAAATAATAAGAAACCAAAAGCTCTAAGAAAGATAATGTCGTAAATGCTTAGCATTCCACGCTCTATGAAAAGGTTCTCCATCAATAGTCGCTAGCCCGAAGGTTCCGTTATCAAGCTTACGTTGGATGACGTAGGGCCCTTCCCACTTGGGGCCCATATGTATGGGAGTCGGGAAGACCCGTTTTAGAACAAGATCCCCATCATCGAAGGTCTTCGGTCGAACCCTCTTCTTGTAATATCAAGCGACCCTACGCTGATAGGCTTCAGCACGAAGGTTAGCTTCGTCTCTTTTTTCATCAATCATGTCTAATGATTCCAAGAGATGGGCTTTGTTTGATAGTGGGTCATAATATGTAGTCCTATGAGAAGGAACTTCAAGTTCTACGGGAATGAATGCTTCTGAGCCGTATGACAAGGCAAAAGGAGTATGACTCGTAACAGTTTTATGAGTGGTTCGATAGGCCCATAAGGCTAAGAGCAATTCATCGACCCACTTGCCTTTGGATCATTCCAGGCGCTTCTTCGGGATAGACTTGATAATTTTGTTGACAGCTTCAACCTGTCCATCAGATTGCGCTTGTGCCACCTCCTTGTACTTTTTCTCGATGTGTTACCTTTCACAGAAGTCTCTGAATTCCGAGTTGTCGAACTACGTCCCATTATCAGTTATGATAGTCCAAGGCAAACCAAACCGACATATGATATTCTTGACAATAAAATTGATGACTTGCTTTGTTGTGATCATGGTTAACTGTTCGGCTTCCGCCCAATTGGTAAAGTAGTCTACAGCCACGATCGCATATTTTGCACCTCCTTTTGATATTGGCAAACTTCCGATAATATTTATTCCCCAAATGGTGAACGACCAAGGGTTGACCATTTGAGTGAGCTCTACTGGTGGGGCTCGTGGAATTTGGGTAAATCTCTGGCATTTATCACATAAACTAGAATAATCGGCTGTGTTCTTGCTAACGGTCGGCCAGAAGTACCCATATCGCAGCACTTTCTTAGCCAGGTTTGCCCTCCAGCATGAGCACCACATTCTTTTTCATGCACATCTTTCAATATTCTCTTGACATCTTCGTCGGCCACACATCAAAGCATTGGAATGGAGAAACCTCTCCTATAAAGTTGGTCTTACTAGATGATGTACCTAGAAGCTTGTCGTATGAGGGCTTGTCATTCATTCCTCCTTTCTGGGAGAGTGCCGTGTAGGAGAAAATTCTTGATGGGAGTCATTCAGGATTCTTTTTCAGGTTTGGCTTCTGATTGATTGACCACCATTCGATCTATGCTCAGAATGGTCAAAGTTTCTATAGGGACTAGTTCTGCTTCGCTCGGGTTGTCGGAACTGGCAAGTTTTACCAATTTGTCTGCCTTTTAGTTTTCCTCTCTGGGAATGTGGGAGATGCTATATTAATCAAAGCCATTAAGCAATTCTTTGACCTTCTTGAGATAGGCGGTAAGTCGAACTCCTTTGGTTTGATACTCTTTCCGAACCTGAAATACAATAAGTTGAGAATCATAGAAAATATTAAGCGATGTTATTCTTAAGTCCCTCGCGAGTTTGAGCCCGGCAGTCAAGTCTTCATACTTGAAGTCATTATTGGTAGCCAAGAAATTCAGTCTCATGGCATAATAGATCGACCGCCCTTCAGGAGATATAATACGATGTCGACGTTGGAACGTCGATCGTTACGGGCCCCATTTGTATACAAGTTCCAAGTGTCCGATCTCAATTTGGTATTTGAGGGCCTTGTACTATCCTCCAAGTTGTCGTCTTCCGGAGTGGTGAATTCGGCTATGAATTCAGCAAATGCTTGTCCCTGGATGGACTTTCGCAAGACAAAGGTAAGATCGAATTGACTAAGCTCGATATTCCATTTGAGCAGTCTCTCGCTTGCCTCAGGTCGTTGCAAGACTTGTCGTAGTGGTTGGTCGATGAACACCTTAATAGAGTGACCCTGTAAGTAATGTCGGAGCTTTCGTGATGCAATCAGTAGACTATAGGCAAGCTTTTCAATCTTTGGATAGTTGCGTTCAGCCCTTGTTAGTTTCTTGCTTACATAATAAACGGGTCGTTGTACCCGATCTTCCTCACGGATTAAGACTGAGCTGATTGCATGCGTGGATATTGCTAGGTACACAAATAGATCTTCATGGTCAATTGGTTTGGACAAGATAGGAGGTTTCTCCAGGTGGTCGAGTAAATTTTGAAAGGCATCGACGCAGTCGGGCGTCTAGGCAAAGTTTCATTTCCCTCTTTTGATCAATTCAAAGAAGGGTAAACATTTGTCGGTCGCTTTGGATATGAATCGACCCATTGTAACGACCTTGCCTACCAAGCTTTAGATTCTTGATTCTTCTAGGTTCCTGGATTCCCTTGATGGCTAAAATCTGATCGGGGTTGATTACGATCCCTCGAGGGCTAACTATGAAACCCAAAAACTTTCTGGACGCTACTCTGAAAGAACACTATCTTCAGAGGATGTCGAACATATCTGACATGTATCTAACATGATCAGACGATTGCCTCGACTTCACCAACACATCGTCTACGTAAACCTCCATCGTTCTTCCCATCTGGTCATGAAACATTCGGTTGACCAGACGCTAATATGTCGCCCCAGCATTCTTCAGTCCGAAGGGCATGACCACATAACAATACTGTCAGACGTATATGATGAAGCTAGTATGTTCCTGATCAGGGACACGCATTGCAATCTGGTTGTACCCCGAGTAAGCATCCATGAATGAAAGAAGTTCATGCCTTGCGGTTGAGTCGACTAGTTGATCTATCCAGGGTAATAGTAAATTATCCTTAGGGCAGGCTTTATTTAAATCAGAAAAGTCGATACAAGTTCACCACTTCCCATTGGCCTTCTTCACGGGGTTCGCTATCCATTTGGGATAAGTCCAATCTCGAATGAACCCATTGGCTTGAAGCTTTCCAATTTCGTCCTTCAAAGCTATGGACTTCTCTAGACCGAGCATCTGCCTTTTCTGCTTCATAGGGGTATACTTCGGGTCGATGCTAAGAGAATGACTCATTATGGAGGGTGAGATCCTACACATGTCAGCATGGGTCCACGCGAACACGTCAAGGTTAGCGCAGAGGAATTCGGTCAACTCTCTTGTCTGGAGGTGGTCAAGGTGAGATCCAATCTTCAAGACCCTCATCGGGTCGTCGTCGTCAATTCCACAGTAGTTTTATTTGGAGCTGCCTTCCTACATCCCGGTTCTTCGTCCTCTCTTAGATCGATGTCCTCGTTTTGGCAGATGGACGGTCCTGGTCGGAATGTTTTCTGTAGTTGCTATGCTTCCTTCCCCTCCGCAGGGGGATGGGTATCTTTTGATTCCTTGCTATTTTTGCTTTGAAGTTTTTTCCATTCTTCCAAATAGCAGGCTCGCCCTGTTACTTGGTCCCCGCGCTCCATTTTGATCCCTCCATCGGTCGGGAATTTCAAAAGCAGGCACCAAGGAGAAATACCAGCTCTGAACTCAGCTAGGGCCAGTCGTCCCAAGAATGGACTGTATTGGGAGTTTATATTCATTATAAAAACGGCAGGATCTGTACTCTCCTATGGTCTTCGTTTCCCAATTCTACCGATAGATCGATCAGTCCGATAGTCTCAGTGAACGACCCATTGAAGCCACATATCTGACCCGTGCATGGCTTTAAGTCCTTCAATTCCAACTTCATATGTTCATAAGAATGTCTGAACAAGAAATTTACCGAACTCCCATTGTTGACCAAAACCTTCCGTACTGTGGATGGGCCAATAATGGCCGTTATGACCAATGGGTCGATACTCGGTGCTTCTACACCGATCGACTCTCGATCGCGGAAAATGATGTCATCCATCATCATCCTTCTCTGTTTTATGGGACTTGCAGTTTCAGGGGTGCTGGTCTCTGAAACGTCCAGATGTTTTGCGGAGTTTACATTCCATTCTATAGTTCGAACGCTATTCCCCGCTGGATGATTTCCTCCAACAATGGCATTGATCACTATCCCCTTCTCCTTTTCTTGGGTTGTAACTCTGGGCGCCGCCTGGCTTTCCTTGGGGGTCGTTGTTTCTTACCCCCTGTCCCTTGGGGCCACCTGGTACTCATCGAGCTTGCACTCTCGAATTAGCTTCTCAATAATGTCTCGAAGGTGACGACATTCATTAGTCGCATGCCCATAAATCTCAGGAACAGACAAAACTTCCCAATTGCCTATTCTTTTTCCATGGACTCACGCAAGGGTGGCTTCTTGTACTGAACTGTATTGCACGTGTTGAGGTAGATGTTTTCAAGCGTGTCATTCACTATTAATTGGGTTAAAGAACAAATGTCGTTTAAAAACACCGTTCACAATAAACCCAATTCACACTTCCATTTCATTCCAATTACTAAATATAATTGGAAACTCTAATAATCTTAATTAAAAGATTTATTCTTTTCATATGGGGTTTAAGAACAGTGTTATTTAAGACACCATTCACGACAAACCCAAAATTCAATTCTTTTATATTTAATTCCAATTAAATATTAATACATTGGAAAACTTCATTAAATCTTAATTTAAAGAATTATTCTTTATTTAAAAGATTCATTACTTTAAAATATTCTTTATATAAAAATTTATTTTCAAATATTATTTATTAAAAAGATATTCTGAATCGGAATGCGACTCAATCAATTACCATATAATTTCAGTTATATGGATTTCATACATCGCATGTATATAACAATAATGATCAATAATCATTAAACAATCCATTCACAACCAAAGTGAAATTTATAATTGTGAGAGCATTAAAATAATTAAATAAATAACGCTCATCACAAATTGTCAATCCATCGATTGACTTATACCTAAATATTAGGATTAATGTATAACAATTGTCATCCCAATACCCGTGTGGGGTTTTCAAACAAGAACAGTCTACATAAGTAAATCATTAGATGATGAATTTAACCAATTATAATTCGGTTTGGATTATTTTCTATTTAACCAATTTTCACTATTTTAAAATTATAAATGAATTTTTATAATTTAATTTCAACTTAACATATATTTCAATTAGTAATTATTTTTATCCTGTCGAACATGATAAAGGTGACATTTTCTCGAACGAAAAATATACTTTAACATGTAATCTTTTTTATTCTTGTCTAACAAGATGACATTTTTATTACAACATGAACATAATCTAAATATATGGCATTTTTATGTAACATGACATAATCTAAAGGTATGGCATTTTTATGTAACATGACATAATCTAAAGGTATAGCATTTTTATGTAACATGAATATATTTTAAATAAATGACATTTTTATTACAACATGACATTATCTAATAAATGACATTTTTCTTTAACATGACATTACTAATATAATGACATTTTTATCTAACATAACATTTTATAACAAAAAATGACATTTTATTTCTAATGCAACATTTCACAACCAAAAATGTTATTTTATTCCTAGAGCTACATTTCATAACAAAAATGTTATTTTATTCCTAGTGCAAAATTTCATAACAAAAATTTTATTTTATTCCTAGTGCAACATTTCATAACAAAAATGTTATTTTATTTCTAGTGCAACATTTCATAACAGAAATGTTATTTTATTCCTAGTGCAACATTTCATAACAAAAATGTTATTTTATTCCTAGTGCAACATTTCATAACAAAAAATGTTATTTTATTCCTAACATGACATTTTAAAACAAAATGATATTTTTATTCTAACATGGCATGACTCTAACATAACATTAATGACAAATTTATTTCCTAACATAACATTAATGACAAATTGTTTTCTAACATATCATTAATGACAAATTTTGTTCTAATATAACATCAATGACAAAATGACACATTTTGTTCTAATATAACATTAATGACAATTTTAATCTAACATGGCATTTTAACTAAAATGATAATTTTAAATCTAACATGGCATTTTAACTAAAATGATTTTTAATCTAACATGGCATTTTAACTAAAATGATAATTTTTACTCTAACATGAATGATGTTTTTATCATGTAACATGTTCTAACCAAAATGATATATATTTTTTCTAATGAAACATTATTCTAGATAAACAACATTTTTATTTACATACATTATCCTAAATGAAACATTTTTATTTACATAACATTTTTATATACATAACATTTTAATTTACATAACATTTTAATTTACATAACATGTTAAAGATTATATTTAAATCTTACAAACATATAATTCAGCAAATCTTCAACCACAATAAATCAAGCAATCTCAATTTTATACAATGCATATATAAAGCGTATATTTAGCTAACATCACAATCATGATCAGTTTAAATATATATATATATATATATATATATATTTCAAATTGAGAAATCTCACAGTGTGTTTATTCCTTCTAAATTTGAAGTCAGCTCTAAATCCGTTTCAAACTATCCCATCATATAGATCTCGAAAATACGGTTCCAACACAATGAAAATCATCAAATTCTGATTTGATTTGAATAAGATACACTGTTGTAAACATTTGGATAATTTAAACTTAAGTAATTAATTAAATTAAAATACATTTTCCTTAAACATTAGTTAAGAAATTAGGCCGCTTTCTTCTTCGTTCATACTCCAGTCATCGAAACCCATCCGCACTTTCTCTTCTTCGATCGCCGTGTCCAATCGCCACCACCGGAAGACCATCAGAACGTCCCCCACCGTGCGCCTTCGTGTGCTACCCCTCGGCCTCGACTCGCGTGCAACTCGGCACTGCAGGGAATTCGGAAAACACCACCAAAGTCGGTCACTTACAGGTTAAAATTCAAACGTCTCAAGCCATGGTAAATCATCATCACCTTATGGATCGAAAGATCTTAGAAAGACCTTTCATTTTTGCTTTAGAGTTAGGATTAAATCTGAATTAGATTGGGAAATTTTAAGGATTCTAATTCGAGTGTTTCTGGCCATTGAGGGATGAAGTGGCAGCTGCGTCTGTGATGGGGCTAGGGTTTGAGTGAAATACGAAATACTGTACGGTGTATTTATAGTGTATTTATAATGTATTTTGTTTTATTTTTATTAATTAATTCAAGAAAATAACTTGTTAAACCATCTGAACTCCAAACGAGACCCAATGAGTGTCGCCCCTAGCTAATAACCCCCATCCCGGACATAATGGACTAGGTCCCGTCAGCCCGTTTGATCGTTTCAGTCCACTTTTCTTTAAATTAAAATATAAATTATTTAATTATTTAATTATTTAATTTGATCGACATTTTAATTTACCAGGGCCACATACTGACTCTAAAAATTATATCTAGCTATGTTTTGACGATACGGTCCTAACAAAACTAATTTCGTCGAATTTGGAGACCGTTTGAAAAATGGCCATTTTCAAGTCGATTAAATTTGACTGAAATTGACAAAACACATTTTCTTTTGCCACGCTCACATATTAATTTCAAAAATTATGAAAATTTAAACATAGCAATAATTTAACATTCCGGTTCCAAAAAAAGTGGTTTCGTCGAAATCGGAGGTCGTTTGCAAAATGGCTATTTTTAAGGGTTATATATTATATTAAAATATATATAAATTCTACAGCGACTTTTCTAAATTTTAAACGGGACATAACTTTCAATTTATACTATGAAATTTAGATTTTTCACATTCGTTATAAAGATGTAATTAAACAGATTTAAATATTTCTGGTTTTACTGAAATCCGATTTATTTTGAATCTTGTATATCCAATTGAAATTTAAAATCAAAATTTCAAACTGTCGCGCCATTTCAAACTCCATTTATAATTAAATAAAATTTATTCGTTTTAACTTCGACTAAAATAAATTTTTAGTGGTTATTATTTAAAATAAATCATTTTAAATATTCAAAATCCATTAAAATTTCTAAAATAAAAATTTTAAACTGGTTCTGAAAATCCGGGTTGTTACATAGCCCGTCTCGTATTTGCGCACTTAGACCTCTCACATTAGGTTCAACATTAGTGGTTGTTGGATATGTCGGTCGGGTCCGGGCAGACTTCCACCACCAATGCAACCTAACCTCGTGTCATAAGTGCAATTATAATTTCTAATTGTAATCCTAGGCATTCATTATTAATCAATTAATTATACCTATGTCTTTATAGGTGCTCATGCCCACTTACCCAATTATATTCATGATGGATTATATGTCCAAATTCATAATATTCAAATTATGCCAATTCATATTTTACATATGATCCCATTTGCGCCCAAATCATTTTTTTTATACTTATGATCCAACTTAACATCTTTAAACATAATTTGGTCGATTCCCCAAACCCATATTTATTTATTCAATTCTATGTTAACATGAATCCATATAATCGTATACTTACTCCAATTATTCCCTGTATATAATTAGGAAAAATTTACATGTAAACTTTTTAGCACTCCAACTAATCCAATATATGAATTTTTCCCACATGTTCAAATTAATATTATAACATGTAAACATTCCAACATTTCAACTGATTCAATATATGAATTATTCATATTAATAATTTGACATTTATATCATGCTAATCAATCCCACATATCATTTACACTACTTTAATCATTATTAGCATATGTTTAGGCATCTTAACATGTCATATTCCGATTCGTCATAATGGGGAATGCTAAACGGTAATATACCATTATCTAAAATGATATGTCTTAAATCCACTCACCTCGTAAGCTTTCCAAATCCTGGATCTGGTCCAAATCTAATCTTCCATGATTTTCCCCTAATTGAATTTAGAACCTAATAATCATGTATTTACTATTTTTACTAAAAGAGAAAAGGGAAATGAAAGAGGAGGAAAAATTGAATAGATTGGATCTGGAACGTTACCTTGCTTTTCACGTAATTCTGAACGCCTAAAAAAAAACCAATCTCTTCCCTCTAGATCTTAATTTAAGATTTTCTAATTTATAATTCAAAATTTCTGAATATATTTGAGGGGAGAGAGAGAGAGAGTGATGGAAGAGCTCCAGCGTAGCCGCCAAATTATATGGTTTAGGGTTAGGTCTAAGGTCTTATTTATAGTAGTATTGCAGCAACCAGGACCCTCAGATTGGACCAAAAGCCATCAGAATCGTCCACGTCAGAAAAGAACTTTCCAGATCCGCGGGTGGGTCGACCTCCCTCTTGGTGGGTGGACCCATAGATCGACCCCCAACGGTCTAAATTCCCCCCCAGATTTTCCTGCTTGTGAATTTTGATTTTTGAACTGATTTTTCGAATTTTCTGGATTTATTTAATATATATACATATAAGCTCCTTATATGTATACAAACTTCTAACCCTCATAACTTCTTCATACGATGTCCGTTTTACGCAAACCAAGTGTCTATCTTGGCCAAAATTTCGAGACGAACATAATGGCGCAATCCGTTTTACTTGATTCTGAATATTAAATTAACTTATTTGTATTTTATTATCTTGAGTTAAAAATGTGGGGTGTTAGATTCTCCCTCGCTTAAGAAATTTCGTCCCCGAAATTTGATAAGGGTAAAATAAATTAACCCCTAGCCTAATATACATCCATTATGTGTGCATCTAATTCTTGCAAACATCGTGCACTTGTGCAAAGTTAAATACAACGTAATAATGCATGTATGCCTAAGCGGTACCTCCTATGTGTATGCAAATTTCTAAAAAATCTTTTTAAAATATGATGCTCACATCCTAAAAATAGTGGCAGTTCTACATGAATGCAATATTTTGAAAATCAAAATGCTTTTTCACCTAAATTTTCCCACACTTTTACCGAATAAGTGCATAGTTCATCCAATTGTTGCATCCATAATCCTACCAACCAACTTTATTTGTTTCGAATTTCAGAAAAATCTAATTTTCTAAATTCGATTTCTTATGTTACAAAAAGGTGGGAAACGGAAAATTCTACATCTTTTGTTTTTCTTTTTTAACCTTTTTCTAACCGTACTTGAATTTTTATGTAACTATTTGTAAAGATTCCCTATTTTCCTATCCAAGCACAGCCCACATAAGAAAATTTTCTTTGTTACTGATTCTCTTTTTCATCTTATCTTGGAAATTTTTATTCTTTATCTATCTTTTCTCATAATTTGCATTTTTGTTGCTTTAATGAATTTTTTGTTTCCTTTTTAGTTGTACCTTTTCTCTTTTTTAGCTCATTTAATTATCTGATCTTAGTTTAAATTTAAATAAGCCTCTAGTCTTCAAACTAAAACATGAGAACAGACACCCTATACAACTACTACTAAGGGACAAGAATCTTGGGACTATGTCCCCCTCTGTTAGAAAAGTCCAAACCATGGGATCCACGACAAGTTCAGGTGTTACCCTAACTTCCCAACAGGAACAATATAATGGAACGGTCCCAACCGAAATGTAGTAATAGGTTTTACCCCTAACCTAAAAATTAGTAATGGAGTCTAAACACTTACTTGCCCCTTTTCTATCTAGTGGTCGCCACTAGTCCTAGCTGTGTACCAACAATTATTACAAGCAACATCCTAGGCTTTCCATGCTTACACATTCTAAGGGAACTCACTATTATTCCAAGATAATTTTCGCCATTTATTTTATAGCCTCAAAACTTTTTCCGTCTTTCCTAGGCACTAATCCATACATACTCCATAGTTTTAAACATGGTTTGGCTCTTTTTCATTTAAATTTCCTTCCAAAAATTAAAAGTGTCAAAACTTTATTTTCCTCATGAAAACTTTCTTTTGCCAAACCATAGAAACATGTCATCTTAAAAGAAACTTTAAATCAACATTTTTTTCTTCAAATCACAAAATTGGAGTAGATACGGATAACTATTTTCTCCATCGGGTTTATGACTTGTTCTTACCTATAAGGTCGGTTTAGTCTCTTACTACAAGGTGCAAACATCCACTCTATTCTTATTTTCTACAACTTATTTTGTCCATCCACAAAATTATCTTAAAATAATTTATCAAAAAGGGTTGTCATAAGAATAGAGATTTCAAATCTTTCTTTATTAAAAAAAATTCTTGTATGAAATGTAACAAGAAAACTAGCGAGCTATACATGCTCTATAATTTGCACCTTTTACTGAGAGAATTTTACTTTAAATAATTTTTTCGCAAGAAGTCGTTGTTTGCTAAATATACCCCATTTTACTTCAAAAACCCAATATGTATATTTTACATATTTAAAACTATAATTTTTAAGATTAAAACTTGAAAACACCGTAAACCATTTTCCCAAAACTTTTATAATTTCAAGTTCTTAAAAGTTAATAGTGGGGTTAGACTCAAAGCGGGTTTCCAATTCTTCTAGGCTTTCCTAGACACCCCCAAGGTCAATTCTCTCAACTATATGTATTCCTAACCCATTTTTCTCTTTTCAACCATTTCCAATTTATAAGGTTTTCAAACCCACTAACCCGAAATACTAATCGTACAGGATTCGCTTTCCTTCCATACAAAGTATATTGCACACTTTCCTCCCAAATTACCTAAGGGTCTCATATTTCCGTATTCTTTCCTTTAGTGTACAAGACAAGCATCGCATTCCTTACCATATTATACTCTTTCTATTTAATGGGTTCCTCTATGGATCTAGGTATGTATATAATATATTTATATTTTTAAAAAATACAAATGCGTTCTCTCACTATTTATATAGGAATCCTAAACCTAAGCTCTGATACAAGATGTGACAACCCCAATTCCGACAGACTGATTTTTTTCTCAAAAACTCCAATCTATCGAAACTCAGATTGAGTTGCTCTGGTATCCTGCAGAAAAGACATAGACATAAAATATGTCAGAGCTCAGAAAATATATCACAGCGGAATGGATAAAATATAGTATAATCAAAATATAGCCTTACCGTATTGATAATACTACCTAACCAGTATCCAAGGCTATCATGTCCCTGCCACAAATCTAACCTGCGAGTATGTTATGAGGAGGGGTCAAAACACAAGTTCTGGTGACTAGATTTAAACTATACACTTTGGATATCCTACATATACCGTTCAATCATATTTTCTTATTTATTAGGTTACTTGGGTTAACAGCACTCAAGGCTTACACACACGTGGCATCCATTTACTTCCCAGTGGATTAACCTAATACAATATACATGTAGCTACCCCCAATATTGAGGTACACCCCATGGTACCCTACTCGCACGGTCTCCACCATAACACCATAGAAATATATGCAGACCCTCATCCTACGACGTAGTGACGTACGGATAACAATACTATGTTCCACATATATCTATCATTACTATGCTACGTAAACGTACGGACTGTCAGCTTTGTTCGATTCAAAATTCGTATCGGATTAATGCCCTCAAGTCTACGATACACCACCCAAAGCCAACATGCATGTATCTAGACTGTCCACCATATGTACTGTTAATCGATGCCTCAATCGCACGTCCTCTAATGTGCACCGAGTTCCATGGCAGGGCGATACAAGAAACACAGAACTCGGTGGGAGCTTTTCCATATCTGTATATGCCCGTCTTTAAAGAGCCTCTATACACAGATATACCTAAGGTCTGTTTCCGCGGTGGTTATGGCCCCACCTCAGCCCCTCCCTCAACTAGTAAAGACTACACGAGCTAAGCGTCTGCCCCTACGCAAACAATCTAAACATCCATGTGGCATCTCCCCTCAACCCCTTACCTAGATAGTGAAGGGTGAAATGGTATCTTGGGTTTAGCTGTAGTCTTTTCGCATCCCACTAGTTGTCGATGACGGGTATCCGACGATCTACTATCCTTGGTCTTGACCCTCCGCCTCCCAGTTGAGGAAACCGGCGAATCACCCTGGTGTCACCATGTCAAAGCATTCTGATTGCATAGCTACTTCTGCAGTCAAGGCCCACCCACCTAGTAGTTACGCGCAGACCCAACCTCTGCGAGTACAGCCTAAGTCATCTGTCACCGCACAAAGGACTACTAGGAGCACCTTACGTACCTCAGGAAGCCGTGTGCTTCCACTTCCAGTCCTTCGGAGCCGTCAGAACAATCAGATGAATGTACGTTCCCCTCGTGCCTTATAACACCACGATGATCTACCCCGTTGGGTTATTCACCCTCAAACGTGCGGACCGGTCCAAGCGCCTCAACTTAATATGTTGTTAGACCCTATGTCTAAATATTCTTTTACGTGCTTGCCTCACCTTATCAGGTTTCCAGTTAACTTGGTTATTCCCATTCGTATTGAATACTTATTCAAACTACCAAGTTTCTCTTGCTTATTAATTTCAGTCCTATAACTTAACCCATTTAAGTTTATTAATAAGCCTACATCATGTTATTCTCTAGATTGTGGCCCAAGGTCTGTAATCCACAATCTCTTTTATATTCTTGTTTGATTACAATAACATGTAATTAAGTATATCTCAATTCACATGTTTTCCAATTAACATGTCACTTACCATTTATGATTAAATATAACTTATTTTATAAGTTTTCCCCATTCTTTCTCAATTAATCCTAATTCCACTTTACATCGTCAATACAACTTATCGTTGTTTACTTATTAACTAAGTTATATTAACCAAGTCTCATTAATAAGTTTTTCTACCCATTAATTATAACCTGTGTTATAATTTCCCCTTGTCCCTAGGACAAGTCTAAATATGTTATTCTTATCAGCGGGTTTCAGACTTCCAAGCTTACAGACTACTTAGTTTATAATTAAGTACAATATATTTTCCCCCTTTTTCTTAATTGGTTTTAGGTTTTCCCCTTTTCTGATTACTTAATTTACAATTAAGTGTCCCTTTTTCTCATTTCACCAGTTATCCAATTTATTTATTAGTTTATTATGCATGTCTAAATTCTATCATTTCTACAAATTATGCTTACCCTAAAAGGTGTCTTTAATTACATAACTTTATTATTTCTACCGGTTATGTATACCACTAGGTGTCTTTAATTACATAACCTTATCTTGCTAAGTTTGCGAGCCTATATGTAAATATTACCCACCCCTTCAGATTTTCTTAGCCCACCCACTGTCCAACCAATTTTACTTAACAATAACTTTAGTTCATATTCATACAATCCCTATGGATTAGATTAGGTTAAGTAGTCCAATTCATTACCAAGTCCATTTATGGTTTATAATGGGCTGGACCTCCCACATTAGGCCTACAACTTGTGGATGTTGGATATGTCGGTCGGGTCTGGACAGACTTGTTCCACAAGTTGGGCCTAACCTCATGTCATAGCCCATCTCATATTTGCGCACTTAGACCTCCACATTAGGTTCAACATTAGTGGTTGTTGGGTATGTCGGTCGGGTCTGGGCAGACTTCCACCACTAATGCAACCTAAGCTCGTGTCATAAGTGCAACTACAATATCTCTTTGTAATCCTAGGCATTCATTATTAATCAATTAATTATACCTATGTCTTTATAGGTGCTCATGCCCACTTACCCAATTATATTCATGATGGATTATATGTCCAAATTCATATTATTCAAATTATGCCAATTCATATTTTACATATGATCCCATTTACGCCCAAATCATTTTTTTATACTTATGATCCAACTTAACATCTTTAAACATAATTTGGTCGATGCACCAAACCCACATTTATTTATTCAATTCTATGTTAACATGAATCCATATAATCATATACTTACTCCAATTATTCCCTGTATATAATTGGGACAAATTTACATGTAAACTTTTTAGCATTCCAACTAATCTAATATATGAATTTTTCCCACATGTTCAAATTAGTATTATAACATGTAAACATTCCAACATTTCAACTGATTCAATATATGAATTATTCATATTAACAATTTCACATTTATATCATGTTAAACATTCCCACATGTCATTTACACCACTTTAATCATTATTAGGATATGTTTAGGCATCTTAACATGTCATATTCCAATTCGTCATAACAAGGAATGCTAAACGGTAATATACCATTATCTAAAATAATATGGCTTAAATCCACTCACCACGTAAGCTTTCCAAATCCTAGATCTGGTCCAGATCTAATCTTCCATGATTTTCCCCTAATTGAATTCAGAACCTAATAATCATGGATTTACTATTTTTACTAAAAGAGAAAAGGGAAAAGAAAGAGGAGGAAAAATTGAATAGATTGGATCTGGAACGTTACCTTGCTTTTCACGTAATTCTAAATGCCTAATAAAAACATCAATCACTTCCCTCCAGATCTTAATTTAAGATTTTCTAATTTATAAATCTAAATTTCTAAATATATTTGAAGGGGGGGAGAGAGAGAGAGAGATGGCAGAGCTCCAGTGTAGCCGCCAAATTATATGGTTTAGGGTTAGGTCTAAGGTCTTATTTATAGGAGTATTGGAGCAACCAGGACCCTCAGCCATCAGAATCGTCCACGTCAGAAAAGAACTGTCCAGATCTGCGGGTGGGTCGACCCCTAGGTCGAGCCCCAACGGTCTAAATTCCCTCCAGATTTTCCCGCTCTTGAATTTTGATTTTTGAACTGATTTTTCGAATTTTCTGGATTTATTTAAATATATATGCATATATGCTCCTTATATGTATACAAACTTCTAGCGCTCATAACTTCTTCATATGACATCCGTTTTATGCAAACCAAGTGTCTATCTTGGCCAAAATTTCGAGACGGACGTAATGGCGCAGTCCGTTTTACTTGATTCTGAATATTAAATTAACTTATTTGTATTTTATTATCTTGAGTTAAAAATGCGGAGTGTTACAGCCGCCTCTAAACATTTCTATGGTAATAACATCCCCAAACAAGTCCTAAAAAATCTCCTTATCCAGTGATTTTTTCCACAGACCTTGAACTAGAATTTTGTAAAGCACGTCGAGGGGCTTAAGACCAACTGTGGTAATAAACGATTACGGTAGGTGGTGGCCAGGGATACGCTTGAAAGCGTCGACCTTTGAAATGAGATTTAGAGCAACTGGTGGTGTCGAGTTACACCGTGTTTTGAGCGATGATAGGCGACGCGGAGCTGCAGGCGCCAGTGGTTCCTGATGGTCGTTCGGTTAAAGGATTTGGACGACGACAATGATTTGTTTGGTGGCGACGTGGGTTCTGAAGCTTTTGAGAACCATGGAGTTAACAGTTTTGCAAAAAGAAAGAGGGAACTGATAATTTAATAGCCTAATCAGTTTCAAGTTTAAGCTACTTAGGAATTTTAATTATGAAATTTAATAGCGTTTAACTGTGAACGTTAATTCTTGTACAGGGGTCTTGGTAGTAGAAAACAAGCGGAAAGAGAAAAAGAGGTCGGCCTTATACCCAACATAATTACGTTTAAAATCTAATTAATTATGGGATTTTTAATTATGATGTATGTTAGTCTAATTAAGGTAATTAAAAACCTAAATTTTGATTCGGTGCAGATTTATGTGTGTTAAAGGCGAATTTCTGGTATAAACAAGTTGTTGAAATCGTGAACGACAGGAAACCAGAACTATCGGTCTAAATTGTGGAAATGAAATGTAATCAGTCTTGATAAATTTTAATTAAGTAATTTATTAATTTATTTAGAATGTTAAACTAAAATATTAATTAAGGATTTAATAGCATATATAATTTATATTAACTTATAATGTTAATAGCTAATACATATGTGATCAGAATTGGATGATTCAAGAGACGTTGGACTCGTCTAAACGAGCAATCCATTATAGAACAAAAATGGTCGAAATTGGAATCAACCGGAATTTCTAATTAAATTAAACACTCGTTTAATTTATTTAAAACCAACTGTTTAAACAACGATATCAACTCAAGGTGAGTTAAACTCACTCAGTTCATCCCATTTATATTTTATATAAGTTGGGTTTTTCATTTTGTGTGTTATGGCTGCTAATGGTTGATTGTTTGTTAAATATATATTCATATATTCTTTGAATCAATGAAATTGTTTAATTTCAGTGAAAACCCGAATCGTTATTTTAACGGTTGGATCCAATGGAGGTAACTTACCCTATTGGCCACGTTTATTAAATAAACGTATTTAATTATTTGAATTGTTTTGTTAATTGGTTAATATTAAATAATTGTCATTTACTAATATAGAAATTATCAGTTAAATTGAATTGAATGAATTTATGTGAGATAATCTGTTTTAATGCAGGGAAGAACAGGTTAGAGGGATCCAACTGGATTCCTCAAATATATTTAATATTATTCATTCCCATATTATCATTATATCAACTGTTCAGATTTGATCATTGATTTGATTGTAGACCGTTGACCTGGAATTAAACATTTGTTTTGTTTTAACAAATGGGCAATATTGGTTGAGTAATTAGTAGTATATGGCCTATAAATCAATTATTTTATAATTATGGATTAACCGTCAGGTGAATCGATAGAAGTGAAGTTATAAAATTTATTTTATAACTGAAGATAAATTTTTAAATCTACTATTTTAAATAAAAGTTATTAAAAGGAAATATATATTTATTATTTTCTATTTAAGTTTAAATTTAATTATTAAATGATTTTATAAAGCAAATTCTGATATTAGTCAGATTTATAAGTAAGAGAGTAGAAAATTAACCTAAAGGTTAAGAGTTGGATAATTGTTTTTAAGAAAACAATTAAATAGAATTATTTAAATCAATTACGTTATTAATTAATTTAAAGGAAGGATCAATTGAATTTGGTTACCAAGATAACGGTGTTTTGAGTTGACTAAGTTAACCGTTTTTAACATGAATTGGTTATTAAATTAGTTTGTTTTGAATTAATCTAATGAAACAGTTTAACGAATGTTTGTTTTAATTTTAATAAGATTTTAAAAAAGGTAATTTACTATTTATTTTAGTTAATAAAGAAATTAACTACTTATGTAGTAGTTAATGATTGAAGTAAATTATTATTTTAATTAAAAGAGATTACTTTTTAATTGGAATTCAGTTAAAAAGTAATCCAAGTTGAAATGGAATCTATTTGAATTGTGAGAGAAGTGTATGAACGGGTTTTATATCGAAAACCCAATTTTCTTAACATAGTTATAAAAGGGAATTTTTAAGCAAATACATAGCCTAAATTAAATGTTTACTTAATACTTGAATTAAGTAAAAGGAAATTGAGATAAAAAGGGGTTTGTATTAAACCACTGTTATATATAAGCGATGTTTATAAAAAGAGATGTGAAGCTAAAGCGTTAATTCTAAATTAACGTTATTAAGTAATGGAATTAATAGTAATGAATGGAATCGAAATAAGATATTAAAAGCGGGAAAGGATTGAATAGTTTAGAAAAAGTGAATTTGGTAAAAGAAGTAAGTAATAGGATTTGGTATCTAAATCCGAGTTATAAAACGAACTGTTTTAAAGAAGTAGACGTTAAAAGGTGATGTTTTAGTTAGTAATTTTTTAATCAATGAATTAATAAATAATGGTTATATTCGAGAAGGGGATTTTCAAAAGTATGAAGGTTTTATAAAACCATATTTTAAAGAAAATTGTTAAATGGGATTTGTTTTGATATTAGAATGAAATATCGGGTTTTGGATTACAACTCATACTTATCTTAAGATAAGAACGTTGTTGATCAAGGTTCGAGAGGTAATTAAAATACCCCAACTTGAATGACTTCAGGATCATCTGAGGATGATATTAGTTGTAATGGTAAAAAGGCATATATTGATATATTATTTCCATATGAGAAATAATAACGAAGTGATAATTTAAAGATTTGAAATATGTATAATGAGATTTCCAAAGTAACGGAAATGGAAAGATTGGAGAATATATATATATATAATGATACTTCCAAAGTAAAATAAGTGAAAGGAGATTATGTCAGATCATAATGGTATATTTCAGGTAAAAGGAAATTGAAAAGTCAAGTTTTGGAATGGATTTATTCTAAAAGAATAAATGTTGGTTATTGTTTTCAGATAATGAAACAAAAGAGATTTCGTAACATTATTATACGAATGATAAGTCGAATTGATTTTCTCAATTATAGATAATGAGTAATGAGATAGCAAATGTTTTGAAATGATAGTGAAATAGAAAATTTGAATTGATTATAGGATATTTTCCCAAATATTAAATAAAATAGTTTTGAGAATAATATTATGTGAAATAAGAAGTGAAAAGCTATATTCGTAATATTGAAAGATTTAAGAAGTTTTAAAATTAACCATCGTTAATTATTTTTAAAAGAGGCCAAGTAATGCCGAGTACCGACTATCAAAATCTAACCCATACGATTGTTGGTACGCAAAGACCGGGATCGAATTTATATTCGAAAACCATTCTGAACCAACGAATACGTGGAAAAATTGGTTGAAGATGGAGCAAATGAAGACCGTGGATCTTCATAAGCGAAAGGACTACTTTTCGAATTCTCTGGAGTCGCGCTCGAAGATATTCTAATAGTGATCCTGTCGTGGTTGAAATCGACGGATTGCAAGTACTACTCGCTACTAATTCATAGGGTGATACCTAGGATGTGGTAGGAGGGTGCCTTCGGTTCATCCTCTTCCTGGATGGATTGTATGGACAAGTGTGTGACAAAGTATTTCCAAAGGACCACGTTCGTTGGTTTCTACAAACGAACCACATATGTGTCGGAGAAAGGCCTTCTCTTAACAAGTAGGGTATTTATGTGGATGTCAATTAGTGATATCCAGCGTATCAGATGATGTGGCATTCAAAGTGGATGGAGATGTACTATTCTGAACGATAAGCTTAACCTCAAGCCTCATCAACCGGGAAATGGTAAAAATCGTGTAGGTCGCATGGCTATGTGGGTCGCACCCATCAAAAGGGTATATCATTACCTAATCTAGAGAAATCAAATGCCTTCGGTTGTCCCTTTTATTTTTGTATGTATGCTATCGGTTCGGTTGGCTGGCCCCCAATCGTGGTAAATATATATTCAGTACTCTCAAGGGAAATGAGGGGCTGATCATGTTTAGCCTGGGTTGCAAGATGTTCTTGTTGAACCCCAATGTATTCATCTCCGGTGATACTTTGTCGGAAAAGTGGTTGCCCATACCTTTCCGTGATAATCCATTCTCCAATAAGAGCCCGCGCTTTTGATTGTATACTATGTATGTAGAGCATGAGATGCGAGCGTTCTGCTAGATTGATATTTATTTGTATGTAGACACTATTATAATAGTAGAAAAGATATTGATTTGAAAAACGTTTTGGGTTATCGTAAGGTAAAAAGCGTCTGTATTTATGTGTGGATTTGGTCTTACGATATTATCCTTTTCTTTCGAAAAGATTTTTACTTTAAAATCAAATCAAATTGTGTGATACCTTTAAACTTAGTGTGTTTTTCTCACTCTGGTTCACTATACTGATCCGGCGTTTGTAATGCTCGAGTTAGACCGAGTTGTATAGGTTCAGATTATCGGATGCCGTGAAGATACGAGCTGGAAGAGTTCAGACGTATGATATTATATAGATACTATTCCGCTGTGTGTTGTATATGAGGACAGGTTATTATAACTATCCAGATGTGTTGATGTACTCTGATGTTCGTAAGTATTTTCATGCTCTCAATAAAGATTTATATATTATATTTTATTCTGTTGCAATGTAAGACTCTGTGTTGTGTTGATTCTTCTTCTCCTTCTTCTATTCTAATATTTCTTCCTTTCTTATCTCACCCTCTAATTTCTTTCTACTAACTTTCTGGATGTTCGGTACTCGAGTTTGGACACGGGATGTAATTATGTCGAAAATTCGAGCATCGAATTTTCAGGTCGTTACACCAAGAGAATAAATTCTCCTCCAACAACTGGTATAACATCAATAAATATCAATCAGTTATGTTGTAAAATACAACGTCAGACACGCATCCATTTTCATGTTCGCTTTGGGTTTTGAACGAAACCAAGGCGCTTTATTCTACAACCCCGCCTAGGTGTGAAACCCTTGCATTCCGAATTGCTCCAAGTACGTTCAGATCACCGTCACAATATAACCCCATAATTGGGTGGCCACCCGAGGCATCGATGAGCAATACCTCTGATGTGAAGGTCTCTGCTCTTCAATTATAGTCAACACCGTTTTAATAACGTCGTATAGTTATTCACAATGGATCTAAACCAGGTCATTCCGAATAATTGTGGTATCTTTAAAATCAATGAAGATATACAAGATATCCTGAGTCTTATTCCATTTTGGGAATATTCTTTTACTCATATCTTCCTTTTCCTTTGGGAATTATTCCCTTAAATCTTGTCAAAGATTTATAGTCCTTAAACATTCGTTTAAATCTTTCATTGATCATATCTTTCGCCCAAAATCGTATTTACGATTTCTTAATCTTATCGCTTACGCGAAAACACGATTAACTTCTTTTTAAGAGATTCTTGAACTGGTTCCCATTATCGTTTGTTAGGAAAACTCCTTCATTCAATCTTGATATTCGAATTAAATAAATATTCCATTTCAACTTATCTTGGAAAATTATCTTCTCCTTTTACTGGGTTAAAGAACAAACGTTATTTAAATCATTGTTCACGATAAACCCCAAATCAATTAATATTAAATATAAGAATTCAAACAGAATTATATCAACTTACATTCAATACCAATTCTTTTAGTCAACGGATACTATAAATGGAATAACGATATAAATATCTTTCAAATTCCTCAAATTGTAAACATCTACACAACGGTAATCAATACCAAATATTCGAAGATCATTTCCACCCAAATCCATTTTTTATTCAGATTGGAAAACTTTTCTAAATTAAAAGATTTATCTAAACACTTCTTTCAAAGCATGGTTATATTTGATAAACCAAATAATTTAAGTTTATTTAACTTAAATTCTCAAAAAGTTGTTTAACTGTTTCAGCCAATTAGGCTGAAAACACCAATATCCAAAATATAGTTTGAAACTTCATATTTCTTTTCCAAACCACTTTGAAATCACTTATTATGATTTATCATAATTTTTCCATGTTTTTAATAATTTAAAAATAGCTCATTTCGTTTAAATCCGTTTTCGAGTCATAACGGCACTAGCGCTATTTTTATTCAAATTTGTTTTGAACTTATTTCGAAATCTAACCATTGGATTTTAAAAATTCACACATCATTTGAAAGTTCATTTCATTTCGAACCAAACTTTTTCGTTTCGGGAAATTTCGACGGTCGGATCTCCTATTACATCAATTCAAAGTCTATAGTCGAAATTCGCGAACTACCGCTGCGCGACTAGCTTGATTATAATGAAACTTCGATTATAATTAAAATTAAATTGAATTACTTCTAAAATAGTTTACAAATTTTATAAAACATATATAATATTTTCGGAAACTACTTTTTTCCAATTTTCACTTTAAAATTCAATATCTCTATTAGATGGATATTATATATTATTTTATTATTAAAATGATGTTTTTTTAAAACTTCTTCTTTTGACGCCCAAATTTTCCTGACGTCCATTATAAAAATAAAAAAGATAGTTTTGAAAAGGAAGTCTTGTTAAAACATTTTTCAAATGCCCTAATCGGACTTCACTATTCCCAGTTACTATTTTTTATAAAATTTAAAACATGTCTTAATTGTTTTAGAACTTCCTCAAATCAATTTTCGTCTTTTACGAAAACTATTCGTAACTATTCTATCTAGCTTTCCAAATTGTTTCGGATTTAAAATTCAAACTTTTATTTTTCATCCAATATTTTATTAATAAAATATTCAATTTAATCCCAATTTGGAATAAAACTTAATTAACGACCATATAATTCAACCTATATGGTTTCAATATGCCACAAATACTCGATTATCATTTGTTAATCAACAAACAACGTGTCATGGCTTTGTCAACCTAAGTGTCTAGTTTATCAACACTTATTCACTGTTTCAAACCAATTTTCAACCAAATTATTAACTGTCATTAATAAGCGATTAACTACTATTTTCTGGCCAATCCGTATCAAAACACACCAACATACAATATATAGAATTATATACTCATGTCTTGTTTTATATTGACAAAAATCGCGCTAATATAAACAAACGTTTACTATTCATTCCATATACCTGTTATCAAGTAATTGTTCCAACTACCATTTTCACTACATATATATATATATATATATATATATATATATATATATCAATTTGGATACGGTAAATTATCCAAACCACATTGTTAACTGTTTAATCGCTTAACAACCTAACGTTAACTTGCTAACATTTATTTTCTAATCCATGTACTTGCAACATTCCAACTAGATTATCGTCAAATCCAACCAACCATTTTGTTTATGGTTTCAAATTCTAAATCGCTTACGTTAACATGTAAATCACTAATCCATTTTTTTACGATTCATGTGTATTCTTCAACTATAAGCAACATTAACCACATAGCATGCAATTTACTTGCATATAACCACATAAAACATTAACAACCACATATACAACATATTAATTCAAACGTGAACTATAAATTACTCACCAAAGTTTTCCACTCCGTCTAACTTTTAAAGTAAGGATTTTTACTTCATCGCAATTTCGCTAACAACCAAACGAACATCGTTTTACACCCATCACTATACGTAAGCAACTTATATATATATATATATATATATATATATATATATATGTGGATCTCTAGTGTTAAAAAGAGGAAAGGTGGGGTCTTTGGTGTGTATGGGGATCACGCAAGAGAAGCGGGGACCACAGGTGATGTGGTAGTGGGGTAGGGGGCTATCGTGGAGGGTGAGGATGTTAGGGGTAGTGATGGTGGTGGTTGGTGAGGGTAGGAGCTAAATTTGGTGGAGTAAATAATTTAAACAAGGAGCTAAAGGAGTTTTGGAGGAAGTGAAGCCAAAGAGTGGGGAGGGATGGTCATGGCGGAGATAGGGAAGGCTGACAACAGTGGGTTGTGGGGAGGAGGTAGGCGGCGACGTAGGGGAGAGGAGAAAGAAAGGAGGAGAAATGAGAAGGGTAGGTTCTCTTTTATAGGAAGTGGAAGAGGGCTGGGATCAGTGAGGTGTCGGCATCCTAGGAAGACGGAGTGACAACTCAAAAGAGGCACAATTGGGTTATTTAGGGGGTGATATATCATAGAAAGCACGCTTTATATGCTAATGTATTGTTCTTGCTAATTTATTCGCACTTAACACTTCTAAACGTTGTGTTATGGCATATAAACGTTCATGGAAGTAAAATAGTATTTTAAAAACATTTACCCAACATTTGAGAACTATATTTTATTTTTAATATATTTTTAAATATTAAATATTGTACCAAAACTAATTAATCAATCGTTTTAACTCAAATTCCATTAAAATTTGCCTATGCGTTTTCTAGCCGCATGACCATATACCAATCTCGATTGCTATGAAATTTGAAACTTTGATATTTTTCATAAATACAGTTCCAATGAACCTAGTCTCGTCGAAATCGGAGACCGTTTGCAAAATGGCCTTCCTTTATGTTATTATTTAATTTTAACTACTTTTCTCCCTGCAATTATATTACCACGCTCACACACTAACTCCGATTGACCTGAAATTTGGAACCTTACCATAATTTACCATTATGAATTCGATAAAATTGGTTTCGTCGAATTTAGAGACTATTTGAAAAAATGGCCCTATTTTTGGCTTTTAAAATAGGGTGCGTTTGGCATAGGTCCTTATTAAGTTTCAAAATTAGGCTCAGGTCCGGACCAAAACTTATTATAAAATACATCCCTATTTTTCGAAAATAGGTCCAAAAAAATCACGTAAATTCGTATTAGAATAAAACACGAAAACATAAAAAAATCAGATCAAAAAACATGTCAAAAACCAAAATTACAGAAAAACAACGAAACAGCAGTTAATTGCATACTAGTATGCACGTATTTTGAATTTCATGCATACATCCGTGCAAGTATTTCAGTCAAGCATCTGTGTTGGTTTTCTTGCATACAGGCATGCAAGTATTACAAAAATGTTGCATACAAGTGTGCAAAAATTCACATGCATGCAAATTAGTTCATATTTTTTTGCATACATGCATGCAGGTATTTCAGAATACTTGCACACATGGGTGCAACAATACGCAGACATATTTTTCAACGTGAAACCTTCATGCAATACTTGCATACATGTGTGCAAATATATTAAAATAGTCGCACACATGTATGCAAGAATTCCTGAGGATTTTCAATGTAATCTGCTTCGTGAATACTTGCATACATGTGTGCAACTATTGTGAATACTTGCACACATGTATGCAAGTTTTTTTTGTTTTCGTGGTCTTCCGGGAATATTTGCAGAATTTAGAATACATTTTTTTTTACCGAACAACGTTTTTTTTTTTGGGAAAGCACGTAACTTTGATTTTAGGGGCCCGCTTTATATTTAAAACTTATTGTGGATGCCGTTTAGATTTTAAAACATAATGAGGACGTTAGCCTAATTTCAACTTTAAAATAACACCGAATTATTGATTTTCAAAATATTCCTTTTTATTATCATTTTAGAAATCGAATAACCTTATTTTAACTTATTATAATATAAAATAACTTTAGAATTCATTTTCAATAAATTTTTAAGTCTAAATTCAATATTTACCGAAATTTGAAATTCAATCAGACTTATTCATTTTTAATTTATTTTTAAATATATTTAAAACCACATTTTAAATTGACTGAAAATTCAATTTGTTACAACAAGCGTTGGTGAGTGCATAAACAACTGGCATACCAAATAGACTCCTCCAACCAGAGATATCGTCCTGCAGCTTGCTCAAACCTTCCACCCAAAAAATCGCCACCATCGTAAACAAGCTAATTTCCATAACATTATGCCTACAAATCCAATCATACAAGATACCTACCAAACATACATTGAATATCCAACATTCCAAAGAACCATCACAATCATACCAACCAACCAATACAACCATTAACTCCACCATTCATTCACCCTGATAAAAACACAATCCCACAAGATAAAAAGGAGAAAAGGCATACCATCACGATGATAAGGGAAACGTGAGTCAAAGAAAGGTTGGAGGTTGTTGCATGCCCGGTAGCTCCGCGCATAATTAGATCCGAACAAAAGTATACAAGCCGAAACCTACTCTTGTAAAACAAAAGCCGAACAGACAGAGACCATACAGGGAGCCCCAACACACCAGGGCTGACCCCAGCTAACTGACCAAGTCAAACCAAAGCCAGAAAGTAAAATACCAGGCAATGTGTAGCTTTGAGTCACCTAGAGACTCGACGTGACGCATTACTAGAATTATTCAACTAGGAGTCACGAAAACTAGTTGCAGGGTCGTAAACGGAACTGCTAGTATAACGATCTAAAATTTTGGAACCAATTTTAAATTTTAAGTTTCAAGTTTAAATAATTTATATAAGATTTTTTCAGTCAATTTAAAATTTCGATAATTTAATGTTATTTTAATTAGCTTAAAAATAGACCCTTTGCAAATGATCTCGGAAATCCACAAAACCAATTTTATTGGATCTGGAACGTTAAATTATGGCAAGATTTCAAATTTCCCGCTAATCGAAGTTAGTATGTGGCCATGCGAAATAAAAATGTGAACCGATCAATAATTTGAATTGGAGCTTTTTGAGAAAACGGTCTTGAAATTCGACTAAACTAGTTTCATTGGAACTGTATCTGAAAAACATAACAACACTCCAAATTTCACAGCAAACAAAATTAGTATGTGGTCATATGAGTAATAAATGCTAGACAGATTCAACGTGAACTAAGTTATATGTTCACACTTAACTAGTTAAGTGGGAAGTGTTTCTTCTTTGAGTTGTCACTCATCCAAGTCACCAAAGTGTGCTTTCTCCCCTTCCATCTCATGCCACACCTCAGTGATCCATGGCCTCTCCAAGTCTATAAAACCAAGACCTCCTCCTTCCAAGAATCACTTTACTTCTCCCCTTTTCTTTTCCTTTCCCGCTTCTCCTATGCTCCACCGAGCTCCCCCACCCCACAGCCGATGTCCACCAGCCCCTCCTCCTCCCCCCCGGTGAACCTCCTACCTCCGGCTGCCCAAACCCATGGGGGGCCTCCTCCTTAAAAATCCCCATATCCCTTCATTTCTCCAAAATCCCATCTCCTTCCCCCTTTAAACCCCTAAACCCGACCTCCTCCACCACAAACCCGCTGCCCTAGACCCACCCAGCACCACCTCCATGCATAGCCTAAACCCACGGTCTCCACCTTCAAAAACCCGATCCCTGTTTGATAAAACCCTTCCCTGTTTGATCCTTAAACCAAAACCGTGTCCATTTATTCGCCGGTTATTTTATAAACCCTATAGCGTCGAACCCCTGGTCATTTTATTTTCATAAAACTCCGGTAATGCCGGAAGGCTACCTAAATTCTCCGGAATCGCCAGGATATCCTACGACTAAAGTTAGGATAAGTGGAGTGATATCTGAAAAACTATAAAATGAAAAGGGCTAATTATATATTAATTATTATTGTGAACTAATATGAGTTATATAATGACATTTGGTTGATGATATGAGTTCATGATATGATTTGGTAATTGTTGGTACAGTTTAATGATAAGTCGTATGAAAAAATATGATTTTTAAGTGAAATTTATATTGTCACTTAAGTATATGGCACTTAGAATTGAAACTTTGACGTTGAAATGGGTTTGAACCTTAAATGATCATTGAAATGGAAATTAACTTGATATTGGTTATTGAATACGGGTATGAACCCCATTTGGTAATGAATGCTTATTTTTTTGATGATTGTGAATCGTGGTTAATCTATTGATTAACAAAAAACATATAAGCGTTAATTGTTTAAGGTTTATATGTTATGAACTATTCCACGATATGTGTGAATAGACGTTATCATGGTTGTTTATAATGTGGTATGTGATCACCATGGTTGATATGGCCAAAATGTATGATTATTGGCTCATTGGTTAAGTCTCCATTCATTAAAATGATTTTAACGAATATTTTATTAATACAAAGAATGGGCGAAAAATAAAAGTATGAATTTGATATCCAATTTTTCATGGACGTGAAGTTTAAGTTATTAAGGTGAATATTTTCAAAAGAAAGAAACGGTTTAGAAGAAATTAAAGATAGGTTATGGTCTGCCGAAGTCTTTATTTAAAAATCAATAGTACGGGAAAAAGTAAAGTTTGGTTAGGGTATCTGGGAAATGTTTTAATAAAATTTCCATTTCAAAGCTATCTTATTTATTTTCATAATGAATGTCAGGAAAATTTGGATTTAAAATAACGAAGTCTGAAAAATAATATTATTTTAATAATAAAACAATATTTTAATATTCATTTAATGGAAATATTTGAATTTGAAGTGAAATATGGAAAATATAGTTTTCGAAAATTATTATATATATTTTACATAATTAATAAAATATTTTTGAAGCAATTCGATTGAATTTATAATATAAATCGAAGTCAGAATAGAACTTATTGCGCGGAGGTAGTTCACGAATTTCGACCATTGACTTCAAACTGACGCACCGAGAGATCAGACCGTCTCCCAAAACAAAAACGTTTGGTTTGAAATGAAATGAGCTTTCAAATGATATGTAAAGTTTTGAAATCCAACGGTTAGATTTTGAAATATGTTTGAATCAAATTTGAATAAAAACTACGCTAGTGTCGTTAGTGACCCGAAGTCGAAATTTATTCAAATGGACTATTTTTAAATGTTTAAAAATAGGGAAAAATTATTATAAATTATAATAAATGATATGAATGAGGTTTGAACCAAATGGTTTTGAGTGATAAAAACCTATTAAATAGAAATCATCTATTTTGCAATGCCTTTTATAATGGTTTTTAAGAAACGTTTTGAGATAAGGGTTTAAAAATTCCTAAAATGAATTTAACCCTTGGTAACCCTTTTTATAAGGTTAAAAGAATTGTAACGATGATTTTTTGGAAGCCTAAATAGCTTAACCAAATGTGAGGATAAGATTTAATCTTATGAAATGATTTCCAATTAAAGGAGACTTAATTGGAGCGTTAATAATCCGAAAAGGATTTTGTTTTGATGCTAATTATTTCGAAAATACCGGGTTCAACCCATTTCAAATAATTATATGACGAATTAAAAGTCGAAGACGGTGGAAGACCAGAAATCTTCACATCAAATGGACTGTTTGTCAATGCCTTAGATATGGATAACTCCCGTTAAGGGGTTAAAGTGACAGTAGTCCGGATGGGCAAGGGCCTCTCTCCTTTATTGGATGAGGAATATAAGGTGCCTTCGGTTTCGTTCAAAACCAGAATGAACTTGTAAATGGATGTGTGTCTGACATTGTATTTTACAACATAACTGATTGGTTTCTACTGATGCTATATCAGTTGGTGGTGGAGAATTAATTCTCTTTAGTTTAACACCCTTCTCTGAGACTTATTTACTCAGAGGGTTATATATATTAAAAGACACCGATTATATATTATGAATTGACAGTGTGTCATGTTAAGTGTTGCTGGCAGATAGAATCAAAGCTTTTGTTGAAAAGCAGAGCTTTGTGGGACGTTGACTCTAGGGCCTCAGAGCCCGAAATGAGCCGAAAACAGAATTACGGACTGTAGAGATAAGGACTACCATTTCCTTTTAGCTGAAAAGTGATGCCATGGTACGGATCCCATGCAGGTTTACTTATGTGGATGATAGATGAGGCGCTTCGGACGATGAACAAATACGATCAGGGAACGTTATGCTCAGGAAAGATTCCAATCAGCCCGTTAGTGTTGGCTGTCTCTAACAATCCGAAGGATCACATGCGTGTGAGTCCTGGGACATTAGCTAGAATGTTCCGAATGATTAAGGAAGATCCTTTTTTTGGTTCATTGACGGAATCCAATTTCCAATAAGTGCCATTACGTTTTCAAATGTAAACTATGTGGCCAACATAATGGGGATGGGGCATTATGTGAGCTAAGATCTGTACATTTATTTACGAAAGTGATTTCCATGCTTAGACATTAATAATAATATCATTATCAAAATGTTTTACGTATCAAGCATGTTTGATTATTATAAGGTAAAACTATACCCTCTGGTATGCGTTGCATTATGTGATGGGACTTGAGTCTTATAAAGGTTTCATTTTTCTTAAAAAGCATTGTGAAGCTTTATGCACTGGTATTCATATAGAGAAAATTCGTTCTGTATTACACAGCGTGGTCCCGTGATATTCCGTACTTTTAAATAAAGGTTAAGAATAACTTCTTAGAGTTTCTCATACCAGTCCCATGACTAACTCGTAGTTTGTTTTTCCCTTGCAAACTCGGGTGCCCTTATTTCCATAGGGCAGACCAGTAAACAGACTATTAATTGGGACTTCTTTTGGAAGCTATGACAATTTGTATATGGAAGCTATCAGGAAAAGCCGGGTTTGGATTTGGATCAGGAGCTGGATTAGGATGTACTTTTGGACTCTCTCTAAGACTCTGCCATGTCAAATTATCTTTATTTTCTCCTTGCATCTATTTACTTATTTCTGTTGTTATGTATGATATTTGGATCCGATGGGATGTATTAACTATGATGAAACCTTTGTTGTAATATGATATATATTCTTATGTTTAATGCATGTTTTTATCTTCTGTTGTTATATTAATGTGTTATATCCTAAAGGCCATCTGTTCTTCCGAGGACCGGGAGAATGGGTCGTCACACATGGTATCAGAGCGGAGATTAAACTTAGTTCCAGGGTATAACGCATTAAAAGACTCATCAGAGATAGGATCGGTAGTATCCTAGGATGAGTAACACATTAGAGGTACGGTTAACAATACCCTAGAATGAGTACAGTCCGAATAACACACACCATATAAACACATTTCTATTCATTTATGTCTCTATGCTCTTACAAATTCATTAATATATCTTTCCTCTTGCCTAACTATATTCTTGCTATGCAGATATAATTGAAAATGAGAGGTGGAAGAGGAACAGGAATAGGAAGGGATAATGCTGAAGTTCAACAACCAAACCCCATAGGAGCAGCAAATGAGCCAGCTATGCCACCACAACCCGAGCCACACTTGGAAGTCTTAGCAAAGAAATATAAGAATCTGGGAGGACAAGCATTCTTCGGAAAGGAATCAGTTATAGAAGCACAAGCATGGCTACGTTCTGGTGAGAGAATTTTCACAGGCTTAAGGCTGATTGGAGAATAGAAAAGGTATTTGGCTTGTTGATTATTGAAAGACGAAGCTTTAATCTGGTGGGATACAATTATAATGGGAAATCCATAGGGAAATTTCACTTGGGATCGCTTTAAAGAAGTCTTCGAAGAAAGATTCATACCATCTGAAGTAATAGCCCACTTGTATTCTGAGTTCTCCAATCTGAAACAAGCTGACAAGACTATTCAGAAATATCTTGGTAAGTTCAATGAGCTTTCCCGCTTCGGCCCAGAATTGATTCAAGTTCCAGTTAAGAAGAATGTGAGGTTTATCAATGGTCTTTAAAGAAGATACAAACGTAGGGTGACCGCTCGTGTAAAGCTTCCATTTGTGGAGATGGTGGAAATGGCATGCCACTACGAATTAGTAGACAAGCAAAATGCCTTGGAAGACAAAGAAAAAGGAAATTCTGGAAAAAAGAGGAAGTTTGAAAGTAAGAAACCGAAAGCAAGTAAGGAAGGGGAAAATTCAAGAAGGATGGGTAAAGAACTCCGCATGTTATAATTGCAATAGAAAGGGACACTTGTCAAAGGACTGTAAATTTCCAAACAAACAGAAAAGGAATGGATCTGAACCCAGCAAGAAGTCTCAGGATAGCAGGGAATGCTACAACTACCACATGATTAGTCATATAAAACTAGATTGTCCTCTATTGAATAAGACAAAAGTGGCTCATATCTATGAGTTGGAAGATTCAACAACCTCAGCTGGTAGGAGGGGGACTGAAGTTTTGGAAGGTGCACTTACCGTTAAAATTATTTCAATTAAAGTATTGTTTGATATTAGTGCATTACATAGTTTTATTTCGAACAAGATGGCTAAGAAACTAAATCTAGACCTCAAATTCATTGAAAAACCCGTTTGCGTTAGAGATCCAATACGAAGTTCCATCAACCTTTATTTTTACTGTAGAGTGCTTATCTCTTATTCCCGTAATCAATTTCCCTTCAATTTGATTATTTTGGATTTCTTTGAATTTGATGTTATACTTGGGATGGTTTGACTGATCCGATACGAAGCTAATGTTAATTGTGTGAAAAGAAACGTTAGAGTAAAGACCAAATTTGGAAATTTTATAAAAATACCATGTGAAGGCCCAAGTCTAAATAGGGATAAATTTTGGTATGTTCTAGATGTTTCCCTCACTCCTTAGGAAACATCCCGGTTGTTAAAGGATATGCATATGCGTTTGAGGAAGTAGAGAATCTTCCTCCATGAAGGGGGATTAACTTTAGAATTGATTCGGTTTCGAATGCTGGTCCAGTTGTGCATGCAATTCGGAGAATGGCGATGAAGGAAAATGAAGAGTAGAATGACCAAACTCAACAGTCTTTGTGGAAAGGTCTGGTCAAACCTAGTTTCTCAAGATGGGATGCAGTAGTGGTATTTATTCCAATATCTGATGGTTCCCTCAGGATATGCATGGATTATCGTTATCTCAACAAACATACTCTCAAAAATAAGTACCCTCTTCCTCGCATCGATGACTTGTTGGATCGTTGAATGGAGCTCGAGTATTTTCAAAGATGGACCAAGCTCTAGGATTTCATCAGTTAAGAATTGCAGAAGATTGCATTCCTCTAACAGCTTTCAAGGGGCCCAACTTGTTTTACGAATGGTTAGTGATGCCCTTCGGACTATGTAATGCCCCTGTTACTTTGTGGACTTGATGAACTGGGTGTTTCAAGAGGTATTAAACAAATTCATGCTAGTCTTTATTGATGACATTCTTTTCTTCTCTAAGACATTGGAAGAGCATGCATAGCATTTGAAAACGGTCCTGGAAATTCAAAGAAAGATGTATTGAAGGCCAAATTTTCCAAATGTCATTTCTGGAAGAAAGAAGTAAAATTTCTTGGGTATGTGGTGTTAGAAGAAGGAATCTTGGTAGATCCAAGTAAAATTGTTGCCATCCAGAGTTTGAAGCAACTAAGAACGCCCTCAGAAGTCAGAAGCTTTCTTGGCTTGGCTAGTTACTATCGAAAGTTTGTAAAAGGTTTTTCAAAGTTATCCAGTCCTTTAATGAAGCTAACTAAGAAGCACGCCAAATTTGTTCGGACTCCAATATGGGAAAAAGCTTTCCAAGATTTAAAAGTGAGGCTAACCACTGCTCCGGTATTAACAATTATTGATGAAAACCAAGAGCTAACCGTTCATACAGATGCTTATAGAAGAGGAGTTGGTGCAGAGTTAATGTAGAAAGGAAAGGTGATTGCTTATGCAAGTAAGCAGTTGAAACCGCATGAGAAAAAAATATGCTACTCATGACCTGGAACTGCTTGCTGTTGTATTTGCTTTGAAGATTTGGAGACACTATTGTTGGGTGAAAAGTTTGGGCTCTTTACTAATCATAAATCACTGAAGTATCCTTTTACCCAGAAGGATTTGAATATGAGACAACAACGTTGGTTAGAGTTTCTAGCAGCATACGATCTAGATATACTTTACACTCCATGAAAAGCCAATGTTGTAGTAGATGTGCTCAGCAGGAAGCATACTATTACTGCTCATCTAGTTATTACACTTACCCTAATTGAGAAGATTTATGTTCAGTAGAAGGATGATGAATTTTTTCAGAAAATCTTCAAAAGAAATCATGAGGGTGAAGTCTCGAACTTTAAGATTGATAAAAGAGGAGTTCTGAGATTGAAAAAAATCGAATTTACATTCCAGATATCCCGACGATTAAAATAGAAGTGCTGGGTGAGTGCCATAAATCCAAACTCGGTATCCATCCAGGAGTTCATAAAATGTATTGAGATTTAAAGCACGCGTTTTGGTAGAAATCAATGAAAAGGATATCTCGATATACGTTAGCAAGTGCCCAACTTGCCAGCAGGTCAAAACTGATCAAAAGAAGGTTGTTGGATTGCTACAACCATTGGAAATTCCTAAGTGGAAGTGGGACCAGATATCAGTGGATTGTATTGACGGTTTACCATGAACCAAGAAAGGTAATGAAGCTATCTGGGTTATAATTTGATCGTATGACAAAGAGCGCTGGTTTTCTTTCGGTAAGATAAACAAAAACAGCTGATAGTATTGGTCAGTTATATGTAAAGGAAATAATCCAACTACATGGAATACCCAACAACATTTTTAGTGATCGAGATCTGGTCTTTACCAGTAAGTTCTGGGAAGCATTTCAGTCAACATTGGGGACAACGTTGAGCCTTAGCACTGCTTATCACCTCCAAACGGATGGACAGACTGAAAGAGTGAATCAAATTTTAGAGGATTTGTTGCGAGCATGTATCCTTGATTTCGGAGGATCACGGGAAGATCACTTGCATCTCGTGGACTTCTCTTATAACAATAGCTTCCGGGCAAGTATTAAGATATCACCTTTTGAAGCATTATATGGTCGACTTTGCAAATCCCCTGCATGCTGGATTGATTTTGGAAACCAACTTATATTAGGTCCGGACATCATTGGTGAAGCAGCTGATAAAGTAGACTTCATTAAGAAGAAGTTGAAATCAGCGCAAAGCAGACAGAAAAGTTATCCAGATTCCAGAAGAAGGGATTTGAAATTTGCAGTTGGAAATCAAGTATTTTTGAAAATTTCTCCTCTGAGAGAAGTTATCCGATTTGGGGAAACGGGGAAATTATCGCCTAAGTATATTGATCCATTCCCGATATTGGAAAGAATTGGAACCCTAGCTTACAAGATTCAGTTACCAGAATGTTTATCCAAAGTGCATAATGTTTTTCACATTTCTCATCTTCGGAAAAGTGTACATGATCATGATTTGATTGTCGAGGAAGCAACACAACAGGATTTGGAAATCACACCAAGGTTAGTAGTTTCAAGGGATCCTTTGAAAATTATTGGCAAAGAGATAAAGGAACTGAGAAATAAAAAGGTGAAACTAGTCAAAGTACAGTGGAGCAGAATCTGAGAGAATGTACATGGGAAACAGAAGACAACATTAGAAAGTCTTATCCCAATTGCAGAGTGGATATCTCAGAATAGCTCGATTGAAAGGTAGACTCACTTCTTAGATATCGTTTCTATTCAGTTTTACTTTCATTCAAATTTCGGGGAATTTTTTTTTTTAAGTTCGGGTGATTGTAACAACCTGAAATTTTGGAACCAATTTTAAATTTAAAGTTTAAATAATTTATATAAGACTTTTTCAGTCAATTTAAAAATTCAATAATTTAATGTTATTTTGAATAGCATAAAAATAGACATTTTGCAAACGATCTCGGAATTCGAAGAAACCAATTATATTGGTTTCAGAACGTTAAATTATGGTAAGATTACAAATTTCACGCCAATCGGAGTTAGTATGTGGCAGTGTGAAATAAAAATGTGAACCGATCAATAATTTGAACTCGAAACTTTTTAAGCAAACAGTCTCGGAATTCGGCGAAACCAATTCCATTGGAACCGTATCTGAAAAACATAGTAGCATTTCAAATTTCGTAGCAAAGGGAATCAATATGTGGTAGTAGGGGCATTAAACGCGTAGGTAGATTCAACGTGAACTAAGTTAAGTGTTCACGCTTAACTAGTTAAGTGGGAAGTGTTTCTTCTTTGAGTTGTCACTCATCCAAGCCACCAAAGTTTGCTTTCTCCCCTTCCATCTCATGTCGACACCACAGTGATCCATGGCCTCTCCAAGTCTATAAAACCAAGACCTCCTCCTTCCTAAAATCACTTTGCTTATCCCCTTTTCTTTTCCTCTCCTCTCTCTCGTTTGCTCCACCGAGCTCCCCCACCCCTCCCCTTTCGGCAAACCACTTGCCCTCCGGTCAGGCCTAAACCTGTGGGGCCCCTCCACCTTAAAATCCCCATACCCCTTCATTTCTCCAAAAACCCATCTCCTTCCCCTTAAAACCCCTAAACCGGCCTCCTCCGCCCCAAACCCGTCGCCGGGGACCCTACCCAGCCCCACCTTCGTGCGTAGCCCCAACCCGCGGGCACTACCTCCAAAACCCCGAGCTTCGTTTTCCTAAAACCCTTCCCCATTTGCTCCTCAAACCAAAACCACGTCCATGTATTCGTCGTTTATTTTATAAACCCCATAGCGTCAAACCCCAACCCATTTTATTTTCAGAAAACTCCGGTGATGTCGGAAGGCTGCCAAAATTCTCCAGAATCGCCAGGATATCCTACGACTAAAGTTAGGAAAAGTGGAGTACTAGGTGAGAAACTATGAAACGAAAAGGGCTAATTATATATTAATTATTGTTGTGAACTCGTATGAGTTATATAATGACATTTGGTTGAGGATATGGGTTTATAATATGATTTGGTAATGGTTGGTATGGTTTATTGATAAATGGTATGAAAAAATGACTTTTAAGTGAAGTTTATATTGCCACTTAAGTATATGACACTTAGAATTGAAAACATTAACATTGAAATGGGTTTGAACCTTAAATGGTCATTGAAATGGAAATTAACTTGATATTGGTTATTGAATATGGGTATGAACCTCATTTGGTATTGAATGCTTATGTTGTTTGATGATTGTGAATTGCGGTTAATATGTTAATCGACAAAAACATATAAGCGTTAATTGTTTAAGGCTTATATGTTATGAACTATTCCACGATATATGTGAATGGACGTTATCATGGTTGTTGATAATGTGGTATGTGATTACCATGGTTGATATGGCCAAATGTATGATTATTGGCTGATTGGTTAAGTCTTCATCCATTAAAGTGATTTTACTGAATATTTTATTAATATAAATAATGGGCGAAAAATAAAAGTCCAAATTTGATATTCAATTTTTCATGGACGTGAAGTCTAAGTCATTACAATGAATATTTGCAAAGGAAAGAAATGGTTTTGGAGAAACTAAGGACAGGTTATGGCATGTCAAAGTTTTTATTTAAAAACGAATACTAATAGGAAAAAGTTAAGTTCAGTTAGGGTATTTATGAAATGTTTTAACAAGATTTCCTTTTCAAAATTATCTTATTTATTTTTATAACGGACGTCATGAAAATTTGGATTTAAAATAATGAAGTTAGAAAAATAATATTATTTTAATAATAAAATAATATTATTTTAGTAATAAACTAATATTATTTTAATAATAAAATAATATTATAATATCCATTTAATGGAAATATTTGAATTTGAAGTGAAATATGGAAAATATGGTTTTTGAAAATTATTTTATATAATTAATAAAATATTTTTGAAGCAATTCGATTGAATTTATAATATAAATCGAAGTATGGTCAGAATAGAACTCATCGCACGGCGGTATTTCGCGAATTTCGACAACTAACTTCAAACTGACGTACCAGGATATCTGATCATCGGATTTTCCCAAAACGAAAAACATCTGGTTTGAAATGAAAAGAGCTTTCAAATGATATGTAGAGTTTTGACATCCAACGGTTAGATTTTGAAATAAGTTCAAATTAAATTTGAATAAAAACAACGCTAGGGCCATTAGTGACCCGAAATCAGAATTTATAGTTTAAAAATAGGGGAAACTATTATAAATTATAATAAATGATTTGAAAGAGGTTTGAATGAAATATATATGGTTTTAAATGATAAAAACTTGTTAAACCGAAATCGGCTACTTTGCAACGCCTTTTATAACGGTTTTTAAGAAACGTTTTGAGATAAGGGTTTAAAATTTCCTAAAATGAATCTAACCCTTGGTAAACCTTTTTCATAAAGTTAAAAGAATTGTAAAGATGATTTTTGGAAGCCTAAATAGCTTAACCAAATGTGAGGATAAGATTTAATCTTATGAAATGATTTCCAATTAAAGGAGACTTAATTGGAGGGTTAATAATCAAAAAATGATTTTTTTTTTGACGCTAATTATTTCAAAAAGACCGAATTCAACCCATTTCGAATAATTATACAATGAATTAAATGTCGAAGACGGTGGAGCACTGGAAATCTTCACATTGAATGGACTGCTTGCAGATGCCCTGGATATTGGTAGCTCCCGTTAATCGGTTAAAGTGACAGTAGTCCGGACGTACTTGTTGATTGTCCAGATGTGCAAGGGCCTCTATCCTCTATTGGATAAGGAATAAGGTGCCTTCAGTTTCATTCAAACCCATAATGAACTTGTAAATGGATGTGTGTCTGATGTTGTATTTTATAACATAACCGATCGGTTTCTATTGATGTTATATCAGTTGGTGGCAGAGAATTTATTCTCTTAGCTTAACACCCTCCTCTGAGACTTATGTACTCAAAGGGTTATATATTAATAAACACCGATTATATGTTGTAAATTGATAATGTAGCATGATGAGTGTTGCTGGCAGACAGATCAAAGCTTTTGTTGGAAAGCAGAGCTTTGTGGGACGTTGACTCTGGGGCCTCACAATCCGGAATGAGCCGAAAAGAGGATGATGGACCACAGTGATAAGGACTAACATTTCCTTCTAGCTAAAAGGTGATGCCATGGTATGGAGCCCAGACAGGTTTACTTATGTGGATGATAGATGATGTGCCTCGAACGATGGTTAAATACGACCGGGGAACATTATGTTCAGGAAAGATTCCAATCAGCCTGTTAGTGTTAGCCAGCTCTGCCGATCCGAAGGATCACATGCATGTGAGTCTTGGGACATTTTCTAGAATGTTATGAATGGATAGGGAAGATCATTTGCCTTGGTTCACTGATGGAATCCAATTTCCAATAAGTGCCTTTGCGTTTTCGATTGTAAACTATGTAGCCAACATAATGGGATGGGACATTATGCGAGCTAAGATCTATACATTTATTTATGAAAGTGATTTCCACACTTAGACATTAATTATAATATCATTATCAAAATGTTTTACGCATCAAGCATGTTTGATCATTATAAGGTAAAACTCTATCCTCCGGTATGCGTTGCATTGTGTGATGGGACTTGAATCTTATAATGGTTTCATTTTTCTTAAAAAACATTGTGAAGCTTTATGCACTGGTATTCATGTGGAGAAAATTCGTTTCATATTACATGTCGTGGTCCCGTGATATGCCTTACTTTTAAATAAAGTTTAAGGATAACTACTTAGAGTTTTTTATACCAGTCCATGACTAACTCATAGTTTGTTAACCCTTGCAAACTCGGGTGCCCTTATTTCCATAGGGCAGACTAGTAAATAGGTTATTAATTAGGACTACTTTTGGAAGCTATGACTATTTGTATATGGAAGCTATCTGGAAAAGCTGGGTTTGGATTTGGAGCAGGAGCTGGATTAGGATGTTCTTTTGGACTCTCTCTAAGACTCCGCTATGTCAAATTATCGTTATTTCCGCCTTACATCTATTTACTTGTTCCTGCTGTTATGTATGATATTTGGATCCGATGAGATGTATTAACTCTGATGAAACCTCTGATGTAATATGATATACATTCTGATGTTTAATGCATGTTTTTATCTTTTGTTGTTATATTAATTTGTTATATCTTAAGGGCCATATGTTCTTCCGAGGACCAGGAGAATGGGTCGTCAAAGCTAGGAGACGCAAGAGAAGCCACCGCATATATAGTGATTAGCACCGAACTTGATTGAAAACGCGAACCATTTTGAAGTAGAATCTTAGGGTTACGTAGGAGAAAAATGGTTAGATCGGAGTTTAAAAACACAGTTCAAAATTGAGGCCACGCATGCGTAAGGAGGGAGAAGATGGAGGAGCGAGAGGAAATTGGGGTGATAGGGATGATGGGATAGAAGTTTGAAGGAAAAATTTGGAGAAAGGTAGAAATGGGGAAGAATCCTGACGCCATTAACGACCTCAAGGAGAGAACTGAACCCTACTGAGTTTTTGGGTTTTGAAAAATGAGTTTTTAACTTATTTTACTACATATATATACACACATTTGAAATGAATTAAGCCTATTTTATAAGATTTAGAAATGATTTTGGACTATAACACCTCTTATAATCTATGATTTAGGAATCGTTATCATTTCACCTTATCAAATAATTATCGATAATTAGATTTTTAAAGAAATATTTTAAAGGTTCGAATAAGTATATAAATGGATTTTTGGTTTTGTTGTGACAAAGTGTTGTTTACACTCGTCTATAACTCACTCAGATTATATCATTGAAGTTATTCAAATTAGATCTTTAAATAAACATTTAAAGATAATTATATAATAAGACTGTTTTGGGTTCGTTGTAAGCGGTGTTTTAGCAACATTGTTTTTAAACCCGAGAATATAGTTAAACTGGAATAAGCTATTTAATGGAGTTTGAATATACTTAAATCTTTAAAAACATGATTTTAAAGATAGAAACAACAACATAATTTTTCAAATGTTTTAACTCATAAAAAAGAAGAGGTTCTTAATAAACAATAGTTTAAACCTTTTTGATTATAGTTTTTAAAGAAAGAAAATCTTATAAATGAATTATGGATATACTTATACCGGAGGGATGACTATATGAACAAATTTTGGAGTGCTGAATCTTGTAAATGAATTATGGATATACTTATACCAAAGGGATAAGTATATGAATAACTTTTGAAGTATTGAATCTTGTAAATGAATTGTGGATATACTTATATTGGAGGGATAAGTATATAATTACCTTTTGAAGTATCAAAGACTACAAAGGAATAGGGAATTAATATAATATATACATATACACTTTTTATATGTATAAGTTGAACATATACACTAGTATATAAAGGAATATTAATCAGGTAAAAGTTGTTGATTAATAAATGAAGTTTTATAGACAAAGAAAATTTTATTAGATAAAAGAAGTTTTGCTAATAAAAATTGTTTTAATTAATGAAAGATTAATTAAATGGGAAATGGATTAGAAGTCGTTTATATGATTTAATCGTGCTTTGACTATTATCATGCTTTGTGACTTGATAGTGCTTTGGATGCTTAGTCTGTTGTTATGGAAACTAAGAAAGGTTGTTTTCCATATACAATCATCTATTGTATGAATTGATAATCGATTAATCGACTATAGAACTTGACCTTAAATCTAACGATTAGTTTTGAGGATATCGGGATTGGTAAGTGTTCTACTTATCGAAAACCACTTCAAAACTAGTATACAGGTTCTATGTTTTGGAAGTGGTTGCGAAGTGAAGTCTATGTGACAATTCAAGATCTATTAAGATGCTCGAAAATTTGTAGTGGTTCTGAAATCTATTGAGAAATCTATGTGTGATTCCGATATCTATTGGTGTATTGGATCCATGTGTGATTCTGAGAACTATTGGAGGGTCTATGTGTGGTTTCAAGATCTATTGTGCTGTGTGATCCAAACTAGGAAATCTTGTTCTATTTGATTGACGAAGACTCGTGTAAAGGATGTCGAGTGAAACCTCGACATCGGATATGACTAAATACAAAGTAGGATGCATGATCTGGGGTTTTGCTAACCTATGGCAAGATATATTGACTCAATATCCAGTGTATGCTTATTGTAGATACGTGCGGGAGTTCCTTGAAATTGTGCGCGGGGGTTGGGTATATTTGGTTCCATATGGCCCACTTCGGTGTTTTCGTGCGTGGGTCAGTCATCCTTGCCTTAGGTATATTTTATCTAGAGATGTACAGTACTCGGTAGGTAACTTCTGAACCTTGTGCATGGAGTTCGGATCCATATGGAGAGATCTCCCCGGAAAAATCAAATATGTGAACGTGCCTTAGCGGTTTTGCTTGTACACTTAATACTTGTCGAACGTAACTAATGCAACCATTCCTTCTATTTTTTTATACTCTACACCCTAGACATTATCTATTATATGACTATACTTCTCCTAATAACTGGTTGGATGCTTTTGGTGGGATAGCCGATACAGACATTCATACGACCTCAGACTGTATCAATATATGTTGCTTATATGTTGAGTTATCTCACGCGGTTGCCTAGCCTGACACTGGTGTTATTTTATTATAACGCTCGGGTTAGACCAAGTATATTTTTAGATTGGACTTGGATTGCTTTGGAGCTTCAGAAGAGAAAGTTGGTGCCGAGACGTATGCTCATATTCGTTTATTTATTCCGCTGTGTATATTGTTGTATGTACCAAAAATTGTGATGACATGTTATTATAATTGCTCAGGCTGATTCCCTCTGATTAATGTATGTATATTAAAGTTTCTCTCTTTGTAAAGAGCATTGTTATATTATAGATTATTTGTTACATTGTGAGATTCTGTCCTATATCATCTTTCTTCTATTTTTTTCTATCCCCTTTCTTTTCCCCTAACTATCGGTCTTTCTGGCACTTGATTTGAGATACATGAATACAGAGGATGTATTAGTGTTGATTTTAAGAGCCGAAAGTCGAGTCGTTACAATAAACGAAGTGCAGTATTTACTTACATAATCAATAGTGCTCCTAAATGAAGTTGGCTTGGAAATTAAAATAAGTTTGCTAAATACGAAAGAATATAGAAAATACCATTGAAATTTGTGGGGAAAAAACTTTAAGCAAATAGCCTTGGCTATGCCTTAATTATATACTGCAGTCTAAAGAACGGTGAAAATTAATGTTGAAATTACTAATTTATCAAACTAATTTGTATATTAGTAAAACATTTTTTTTATAGTTGCAAACAAATAAGATTTCAAGAATCTAACAAATTCAGCAATCATCCTTCATTAATCAACATTAATATTGTTTTCGGTGTTTTGAACATAAATGATCTAAATGTACGATGGCTTTTTTTCGGTGGAAGGTATTAACTTACATTTATTCGAAAGATCTTAAATATCATAAGATAAATACCAAATTAGTACATACAAATAATTATTTTTGTTTTGATGTTTTATTTGCAACATTAGAACACAACATTTTAGTGTTATTGTGATAATACTCTTTCATGTGCCTTTTTGTTCGAAAAAAAGAAAGCATGCAATTTGTTTATTGAATAGAAATTCAGCATGGAATTAAAAGAAAATGGCCTAATCATTCTATTTTTCTCAACAATCAAGCCAAATAGAAGTGCCATAATTGAATTCTAATCCAAGTTCATCGAATCAAACTCTACAATAAAGTGATTAAAATGGAAAAAGGTAATAAACAACAAACACAAAAAACAAAAAAATACATTATAGTCATACATTAGAAAGAACGTATAATGATAAACACAAAGGAAAGACAACTAATAATAAGTTTGGATATAGTCGCAAAATCAAGTACGTACACAATCACTTCTTCGATCCAATATATCGATCATCTAATACTCAAATCGAAGGAGAGTCATTCAAGATTAAATGATACAATCTTACGTCAAAATGCAAAAGGAAATAGTAGAAGCAAAAACGGTACCTGACGAGATGAAGAAGCCACTGAATATGAGTGATCTATTTATATGTAACTTTTTTAAAAGTCGGATTATGGTCTGAGCTATGTGATATGAGAACGGTGAAGCAACGATTTCAAATCCTTTACGATGCTTCAAATCCAGGCTCAAAAGAAGATTGAATAAAAACAATCGGACTAATTTGAGATAATCGACGTTGATTTGGGCACTACAGATTGCAGTCGATATTTACGATATAGAGAAAGACGGTGAATTGTTTGGGACAAAGAAGAACAATTTCTAATGAATTTTCACCCTTTCTTGGTGATGCTTGGGATAATTTTCGTTGATTTAGGCATCATGGATTACAACTGGTATTTAGGTAATAGTGAATGGCGATGAACTATTTAGGACAAAGAAGAACATAAAAGATATTGCTTTTTTCCACTTGTCAAATTTCTGTTTTATCGTTAGGGTTTCTTTAAAGTTACAACTCGGGGATTTGTATGTTGGATTTGTTGGGGATTCATATGTTTAAGGTGGGTGCAACTTCTAAATCAAGATATCTTCCATTTTCTTTGTTAAAAAAACTAAAACTTATGATTAATTATTATGATTTTATAATTAGAATATTATGGTAAATCATTATGAAAATTAACCAATACAAATTCTAAATGTCTACTGTGATATGTTTTTGTAAACACAAAAGATCAACATCAATCATTTTTTTTAATGAAGAGCTACCTCTTAAACCCCACATTCCAACCTAGATTTATAATGTTCTCCATAAGAGTATTTTCTTTTAAAGGACAAGCTTTGCAAAAAAAAATGGTGAAAAGTATGGAAAGTATCAAAATTAGGGAGAAAGACACATTTACACTAAAAGTGGAATTCAGGGGGCCCACTATTCTTTTTCCATTTACACTAGCATTTGTCCTTATCCTTAATTTTGAAATTTTCCATACTTTTCACCATTTTTTTGTTAAGTTTGTCATTCTCCCTATTTTCCACTATTTAGATTAATTAAGTTATCTTTATTAATTTATTTGTTAAATTATTTCTAAATCAACCATTTCAATCTACATACCACTTTCATATTAACCAAAAAGACAAAGTTATTTTTTCAATCAAATATAAAAACTTATTAAATACATAACATAACCTATAAACGTTACTAATAATGACTATTTGATTCACTATTAGTTCGTTTTTTACTATTTTCATCTGAGTCCATCACGTAAACCGATAACAAAACTAAAAACTTAATATATTTTGAAAGAATCACTTGATTAAATAAGTAAAAACAACAAAGATAAATTCTTTGTTGAAACATGAAGTATAAGATATATAACAAAAAATTATAGATCATAATCTTAAGAAATTTATTCTAAAAATCAATTATTTTACTTAAATTATCGGATAGTGTATAATAAACTTCTATTGTTTACCATTAATACTAAAAGTTACATATAAAAAAATTACGTGCACAACGCACGAGTTACACACTAGTATCACTTAAAATATGATATACACACACACACATATATATATATACACACACACACACACACACACATTTTAAATAATTAATCAAATGGCGTCTGTCCACAAAATGGGGTTAAGAGCCCTAGAACTTCTGAGAGGCGGAAGATGAACACAGATGGAAAGAAGCATGGACAGGTGGCGTCAAAGGCTTCGCAGGAGAACCCCAAAACTGGATTAGGGAACAACAAGAATCGTCAAATCTCTAAGCCAACCTAGCCAAATCAGCAGTTTAATCTCAATAGCATGCGCATGTGGGCTGATGCAATCATAGGAAACACACAAATCAATGGTGGCGAGGAGAGATTTGAAGCAATAAAAGACGATTCTGGAGAATACGCTGAATTAGATGATGAGGTGTTCAAGTTGGTAGAATCTATGTGAGGGTAATGTCATTTATGTTTATTTAGTGGGTAAAAGACCATACTATGTTCACTTAAATGCATTTATCCGAAGAGAATGGAAACCAACAGGCAACTGGAATGTCTTTGCGCGAGAAAATGGTTTTTATCGGATAAAATTTGACAAGGTAGATGATTGTAAGAAAGTGCTTGATGGTGGACCTTGGTTCATGGATAGTAAATTGATGTTCATCAAAAAATGGGAACCAAATTTGTGGCTGGAGAGGGATCTATTGGAGATGCACCCAGTTTGGATTAAAATGCTTAATCTGGACTTATCACTATGGAACGCTAGAGGCATTAGGCATTAACAAGCTAGCTAGTCTAGTGGGAACCCCCTTAGTAGTGTATGACAATACTAGAAACGTAACAAGACTTAAGTACGCTCGAGTATTAGTGGACATAAAAGCAAGTGACGAGCTTAAGAAGCAAGTGCGTGCCAAAGATGGTAAAGGCAATGTATGTGTGCAAGAAATTGAAATTGAATCTATGCCTCCTAAGTGCAGCAGATATGTGTGTTTTGGCCATTCTGATGACCAATGTGTAGTGGTAGTTAAACCAGTGAAGCAAGTGTGGCAAGAGAAAGGTAAAGCTACAACCAACAATACTTATATACAGACAAAATGGTGGAGCATGTTGCTTCCACATCACAAGCTGTAGAACCCCCCAGTATTCACTAGTTATAATTTACAAACAAGCCCATGCCATAGCAGTCCGATCACAGCCCAGTTGCCAGATCATGAGGAGATAGGCCTTGACCATGAGGCCCAAGAAAAGCAGGATGCAGGCCAAGCAAGTATAGCATCACTGGAAAAGCCATCACCTGCAATAACATATTGTCAGATTAAGTCACAAATCCTAGCAGAAAAGGAAATTACTTAAAATAAATAATCCAAACCAAACGAAAAGTATAATGAGCAATTCAAAAACAAGGAAGTGAGCACAGTGTCTAGCATGCAGGTAACCAGCTCTATGAAGTTGAGGAGCAATTCTCAATCTTCTAAATGTCTATAGTTAGCTGGAACGTAAGAGGTCTAAATAGTGATGCTCGTAAATTAGACCTCTATAATTTAAGGAGGGAGTTATCCCCTTTTATTCTGGGCATTTTGGTAAATAAGTTTAATGATGAAAACTTGAAATACTTTGAAATAAGTATGGGTGATGAATGGGAGTCGACTAATAATAACGACATGTTGGAGAAAGGAAGAATCTTACTGGCGTGGAACAAGCATATTTTTCAAACTCAAATTACAAAGAAAGATGAATAACAAATCACTATTAAAACAACCAATCATGGGGGTTTGGTTCTGTTTGTTACTGTAGTGTATGCTAGTAACTTAGGTTCACAACGTATATTACTCTGGTACAAAATAAAGGCTATTAACACTAGTATTCATGAACCTTTGATGGTTATGGGTGATTTCAATGTAGTGCTCAAAAACCATGAAAAGAAAGGAGGTCTTACGTTAAGAGTATCCCAACTGGCCGAGTTCAATGCTTGTGTGGTAGCATCAGGATTGCTTGAGCCAGTCGACAAAGGCCTAAATACACATGGAGAAGCGGTGAACACAAGAAAATTTTATGTAATCTAGATAGAGTACTAGTGAATGCAGATTGCATTAATAGGTTTTCAAACATTTCAGTTAATATTCTGTCTAATTACACAAGCGACCACAACCCTTTACATATTATGCTCACTAAGAAACAAGAGAATGCTAAAGGTAAGCCTTTCAAATATTGTAACTCATGGCCACAGTTACAAGGATATTAGGAGGCTGTGTAGATAAATACAGTTATGCAGGTGGGTGGGACATGTTTTTATAAACTTACCCACATCCTGAAAACAGTGAAAGCCAGTTTAAACGAGTGGAACAGACTCAGACCGAAAGACCACGACAACATTACGGTGTTGCAGAACCAATGCGAAGAATTACTCACCAAACTGGACGAAGATAATAAGGAGGATAACAATTGGAGAGCATACTATAACTTTCAAGGGCAACTTAAAGATGCACTAAAAATCAAAGCCATTGAACTCAAACAAAAGGCTAAAGAGAGATGGTTAACTAAAGGGGACGAGTGCACTATTTTTTTTATACAAAAATGTCTATTAGGAAAAACATAAATGCTAATTTTAAGTGTTTTGAATAGGATGGGTCGATTAGAAACAACAGTCAAATGATGGAAGAGGATGCTATCAAATATTATGTTGACCTGTACAATGGCCATAATGAGTGTGACTTACCCACTGTTCAGTGTAGAAGACTGTTGAATGTTGTTGGTAACAGGAAGTTGCGACGCCCAGTGACCTCCACCGAAGTGTGGGAAGCTCTGGCCAGTATACACAATGATGCCAGCCCTTACCCCGACGAGTTGGGTGCCACTTTCTTCAGAACTCATTGGAAAGACCTGAAAAAACATGTGTTAGAAGCAATTCAGAAGGCTTTTAGTATTGGTAAAATTCTCAAAGAAATTAATCATACTTTCATTTGTCTTATCCCTAAAAAAGATAAGCCCACAAAAATTGAAAATTACAGGCCCATTGCATGTTGCAATGTGATATATAAAATCCTCTAGAAGGTGATTTGCAACAGAATAAACCACATCTTACCAGATTTCAAAGCTAAATGCCAAAGTGCATTCATTAAAGGAAGGAGCATTTCTGATAATTCTTTGTTGGCACACGAATTAATCAGAAATTTCAATAAAAAAGAGCAGATAAACTATGTCTCAAAGTGGACTTACACAAAGCCTATGACAAAATTAATCGCAAATTCATTATTCATATGCTACAAAGTATTGGGTTTCCTAATATAACCACTGCCCTTATTGAAGAATATATCTTAACTCCCACTTTATCGATCCTCGTTAATGGAATACCGAAGGGACACATTAGTAGTAACAGAGACAGAAGACAAGGAGATCCACTATCCCCTTATTTGTTTGTGATTTCTATGGAGTATTTCTCGTTACAAATGGAAATTACTTGTTTCAAGAAAGAAGTTAAGCCTATTAATGAATTCCACCCTATCCTTAGCCACTTATTATACGCAGACGACCTGATTATATGCATCGGTCTAATAGAGAGGCAGCCTAATCGATTATTAGAATTTTTGAATCATTGGAGAGATATGCTGGGATAAAAGTAAACGAACTTAAAACGAAATGCTATTTCAATAAGTTCAACACTAAGAAAGAGAAAATTTTAGCAGTCGTAAAGGTGCAGGATGGAACTCTACCAGTCAAATACCTTAGTGTGCCTTTATTGTCAAATAAACCACTGATATTGAATGTGCTGAACTAATCACAAAAATCAGAGATAAATTGCAAGGTTGGAGTTCAAAGTTGTTATCATTCGCTGGTAGAGTGGAATTAGTACACACACTCATACAAGCCAAAGTTAATTTCTGGTTACAGACATTTCAGTTGCCAGACGCTTCAATTGACAAAATTGAAAAAGTTTGTCCTGAGTTCATTTAGAAAGGCAACCTACACAACATCAAATACTCGGATCTTTGTCGAACTAAGGAGGAAGGGGGGTTGGCTTACGCAATCTCAAAGAAATGAGAGATGCTTTCACCATAAAGCAAGACTAGAAAATCATTAACTCTTGTGGTTTATGGGATAAATAGATGACGAAAAGGTACACGAAAGGAAATTTCTGGCAAATGGTCACTGATAACAACTCATCACCAACTTGGAAAGCAATTTTGAGGATAAGAGATAAGTTAGCCAACAATTGTACTAAAGAAATTGCAAATGGGAAAGCAACAGATTTGTGGAAGGATCCCTGGATTGAGGGTAAATCGCTGATTGACATAGTTGGCTGGGATACTTATTCGACATATGGGTGCCCTAACAAGAAAATGGAAGACATTATAGATGAGAATAAATGAAACTGTAGCAATTTGCCTTGCAGTGAGGAATATAAAGCCAAAATCGAATACATGCCTCTGTTGTACAACAGAGACGAAGACATCTGGGCGTGGAAGCATGCAAAAGATTTCTCAACTCACTCTGCATGGGAAGCTACTCGAAAGAAGCATCAGCTAAATGCATGGCATAAATTCATTTAGGATAGGGTTAATTGCCCTAAAATGGCGACCACCACATACAAAGCTATGCTAAATAGGCTACCCACCAAAGACAGACTCTTTGAGTGGGGTGTTGTGGACAACAGTGTGTGTGTCCAATGTAACAAAGAAACTGCAACTCATAAACACTTATTTTCTGAGTGTAAATTTTCAAAGAAGGTATGGAGCAATTATCTATATAAACTTAACATTAGAAATGGGGGCTATGATTTAAACACCAGTGTTGATTACCTGAATGTCGAAGGGCAGCTGGAAGACGGCGGAGCCAAATTGTACAAATTGTCGTCACTTCTTTAGTGCGGTCGATTTGGAGGGAGAGAAACGCAAGAATTTTCAAGCATGCAACACAATCAGCAAGTAAAGTTAGTTACTTGAACTAGGTGGACATCAGAATTATGATGAAGAGAATTAAGAAGAGGAGACTTACGGATAGCCAGGAAGTAACAACAATGGAGTCGCGAGAAGCGGATCGAAGGGATCCAAGGGTAGGAAGCCAATTTGAGGGGAAAAATTCCTGCCCCCATCACCTAATTTCTAAAGTTCGTCTTTTTGCTGAAGAAGAATATTTCTTTTTCAGGAATAAGGCAAAAGAAAAGTGGTGTTTGTATTTCTATGTTGCGTGGGTTTGTGACGCAGGCTTATGGGCCTTCGTTTTATTTTCGATATGGTTTGTTTCAGGGCTTATCACTTTGGGCTGAAAAGCCTCAATAAAATTTACCCATCTTATATATATATATATGTATATGTATATGTGTGTGTGTGTGTGTGTGTGTGTGTGGCAGACTATTTGGACACAAAATTAAATACAAAGCCTCCATCGTTGGATTTGTTTATCTCTATGTGGAGAGTGAAATTCATGGGAGGATCCAGTGGTTGAGATTTATTGTGTGCAATTTTGTGTCCTCATTTTGTGTCTAAATAGAGTTTCTATATACACACTCATATTGCTAAAAAAATAAGAATCAATAAATACCTTTTCTTATAAATTCAAACTGGTTCTCTATAAGTATTAATAAATAATAATATTATTATAAAATATGATTTAACCAATTAAAATATTTTGTAAATTTTCGTTCTTTATCATTATACAACATAAATGAAAATGACTCACGATATTGTTATGGATAAATAAAAATTCAAACTAATTACATATTTCAATATAAAAATATGGCTAAATATTCGTATAAATCATTTTCTTGTTTTAAACACTTAGGATACGTAGAAAAACAACTCATTCGCAAAGCGAATGCCATATCAAGTGCGAAGCGCGTTGCATGTATTTAAAGTGTTATGAAAACGTGATTAGTTCACAAAACTGTCCCAAATAAACAAAAATCTATTAATTTTTTAAGTGTCTATATCGTGCTTTCAGTGCCTGAAGTTCTACGTTGCGTGCGCATAAAACCCGCCTCCAAGCTTTTATCTCTCTTCAAGGGTTTTGGCCGCTTTAGCTCCGGTTGCCTGTCCGGGATTTTGAATGCGGCAGGGCTTTAGTAGTCCTACCTTTGAAAAACAGAACTTTACCAATGGCGAGATCAGACATTAATCTCCCCGGTCATCTCCAGTCTTTAATCAACACGCTGTCACTTGTCCCTGCCGCCGCCGTTTCTCCTATTATCGACTGAGTCGTAGCTTCCTCTACCGATGTATCCTCTTCTCTTCTTTTCTCATCTCTCCTTTCTTCATTCCGAGACATCAATAAGGTACGCTTTAATTTATTCTATTTCAAGTTGGTTTTATCTGATGAGTTTTTATATTATATATCCAGGATACTGGAGTTGATCATGTTGTCTCTCATGCTAGCGCTTTGTGCCATCTCACTAAGATGTCTGGTAAGCATTTCTTCGAGATTTTTTTGTTTGGTTTCTTTTATTAATTGGTTTGTGTAACGTCCCACTTTTCCGTATGATTTTAAGCCAACGTTTAACTACAGCAGCCAACCCAAGATATACAGAAAAGTAGAACATTAAGAGAAAGAAGTTAGAAGGTGAGAGAAGATAAGATAGAACTATTGAATAGAAGAATAAAAAGACAGCACAACATCAGAATCTCACAGCGGAATTTTTTACAAAGTAGATTATATATTACATATCAGAGTCTGCTACATCATATTACAACATCATGGTACATCATCATAATAAACCATCATATATGATTGCTAGTTTAACACAGATATTCAAACTGGATACTTAGAGATATATATCACTACTAGGCGGGTGCTTGGACATGTACTCCATAATACTCCAAAGGGTTCCATTAGTCACCTGGATCACTTGTCTACCCATAACAAGTGTTATGAGTACCAAGAGTTTAGGAAAAACACAGAAAAATAAACTCTTGGTCAATCAGGGGACTGGTGTGAGTAAACAAAATTTAAAACAGATTGGGAATGAGAATGGGTTATCTCCTTACGAGAACAGATTTATTTAACTTTAGAAAATCCTTCGAAAGAAATGATAATAGTAAGACCAGCCCACACATAAACCTCGACGGTTTTTACCTTACTATAACCCAAAACATTTTTGATATCAAAATCATCTGATATTATACTAGTTTGTATCAAATAAATAACCATCTAGCAGAACGCTTGCATCTCACGATCCACATATATATAATATAAAATCAAAAACCGCGGGCTCTTATTGGAGATTGGATTCCAACAGACAAGGTATGGTACCACCTGCCGATCAGTGTACTCTAGAGGGGATACACTGGGGGTTCAACAAGAACGTCTTGCAACCCGACCACACATGACCACACACTCATTTAGCTTGAGTGTAGCGAATATATTACCACCAATGGTTGGGCTCAAACCACCGTATTCTGAAAGCTGAAGCAGCGAAAAGAGATTAAGAAACAAAGAGGAATTTCTCTAGATGGTGATAATACACCCTGCTTGGAAATGACCCACCTAGCCATGCTGCCTGCCCGATTTTTGTCTTTTCCTGGTTGTGAGGCTTTGAGGCTACGCTCATCTTCTAGAACATTTGGTCGCCATTCACTTTGAATGCCACATCGTCAAATCCGTCAAATCACTAGTTGACGTCCACAAAAATACACTGGGCACGTTTGAAGAAATCAATGTACGTGACCATTTGGAAATACTCTATCAGACACTCGTCCATATAAGTCATCCAAGAACAGGATGAACCGAAAGCACCCTCCTACTTCATCCAAAGATCAATAGCGAGTAGTCCTTGCAATCCGTAAAATCCCACTCATGACTGAATCACGTCAGAATACCCTTTGGTTGCAAACCAGAGAATAATCGATAATAATCCTTCCGCTTATGAAGATCCACGGTCTTCAATTGCTCCATCTCAATCAGCTTCTGAATATCTTCAACGATCTCTGACACGCGACGTATAAATCAAATCGAAGTGGAATATTAATTCCGGACTCTTCGAAATGATTAGTGTAATGTCTTTTACGGTTAGTCGATACTTAAGGAAACTGATTTCAATATTTTATCTCAAAACATTTCTTGTTTCAAAGGAAATAGTTATCAACTCCTGATGATTGACTTAGATGCACTTCAAGGCTTAACAAAAATGAATTACTCAGGTTGTCGATAATAATGTCTAGTATAGTTTGATTAATTCATTCCATACATTCTTTAAATCATAAGCTTCAACCAAACAAAATTGTATATATCTGTATTGTTTAAATCCAGTCATTCGACTTGTCTTTTATAAATGAACAACTAAAGCACGTGCTCCGCACACGGTAATTTATACAAAAATGTTAGTTCGTTTATACGATAATTATTTGCCATTAATACCCTTGTCTCACTTTGTACATCGTCGTTTCATTTCTAAATAACCACTAATAATTTTAAGTTGTACAATTTCCTATTTTACTTGCTTAAGCCATCATTTATTTGCTATTAATTATTTGATACACCTTAAACTTATCTTCCATTCATATAAGTTATTTTATTTTATTAACTATTATTTAGACTAAACAGTTTGTTTAGATAATAAAAATCCAAACATACAAAATTGGTTCCTTCTGCATTGGTCCATTGTCGAGTTAATGATTATTATTCCGGTTTACACCTATGTTTATACTATACGTATATATTTTTTCTATTTAAATTAGAACCCCTTCTTATCTTACTTCTCCTTTGTTTTAATTTCCTACCTTTTACCCTAAGCCCCATATTTCCGGACCAACCCTTCTTACCCTTTCCATCCTTTGTATATTTTTCTTCCTTTATTTATTTTATGTTCTATTATTCCGGTTCTAGTATCGCGCCGTTATGCCGCCAAAATTTTCTAAAATATGTTAGAACAATAAAAATATCATTTTTATTGTGTAAACGAACCGAATAAATATTTTATCGTTAAAAATATTATTTTTAACGCGTATATGAATAAAATAAAGATTCATTTACAAATCAAACAATTTGTTAATGTACACCCATTTGACTGATATGGATTGGGACGATAAAATTTTACATATCGCCCAACTGCACAAATAATATTCAGTATTTGTTTGTTGAAACCCCACACGGGTGTTGGGATGACATTTGACGTACACTAATCCCAATTGTTTAGTTGTATGTCGATCGATTGGTTGACATGCTGTTGTAAGCATTAAATATTTATATTTAATGCGTATACAGTGTAGTACGCACTTTGGTTGATGGATGATTATTTATCACTGTTGTTGTATACATGTGTTGTATGAAATCCATATAATGACATTATATGGTAATTGGCTGTGTCTGATTCCAGTTCAGAAAGAATGAATATTTTAAAATAACGAATATTTTAAAATAATGAATATTTTTAAATAATATTCAATAAAAGATCAAAATCCGATTTTGATGTCCGATTTGGGATGGACATGAATATATTTAAATATATATAGTTGTGTTGATTAGATATGCGTCATTTTGACGCGAACGATATTTATATCGATTTTATTCATTTTTGTAAGGAATATCGAAAATGAAGTTATTTCGAAATCTTATGTTTGAAAATATTATCATTTATATGTTAATGATATGGAATATTCGATTTTGATTTAAAATTGAATATGAAGTTGAAAGCGTTTTTAAAACGAATTTAAAACGATTTATAAAATACGTTTTGAATGGAAATCGATGAAATATATAATATATATATATATTATATATTAATGGCCTGAATAGAACACGCCGCGCCGCGGTAGTTCGCGAATTTCGACCATTGACTTCGAATTGACGTTACGGAAGATCCGACCGTCGGATTCTCTTGAAACTGGGACCGTTAGGTTCGTATCGAAAAGAGCTTTCCAACGAATATGAGAGATTTGAAATCTAACAGTTGGATTTGGAATTATGTTCAAATCAAATTTTTAAAAGGTCGCTATAAATGCAGTTCGATGACCGTTTATGGAAATCGACTGTACGGGCCTTAATAAAATTATTAAAAATATTAATAATTTGTGTAAAATCATAATAAATGATTTGAAAAGAATTGGGATGAAAAATTCCATATTTGAAAAGATAAAAATATATTTTTATCGAAATGAACTAGTTATGAACTAGAATTATAATCCAATATTTTTAAATAAAAAAATTGGATTTGAAATGGTTTTAAAAATAACCGGAATTTTCGATATAAGATTGGAAGGGATTTGAATCGAAATTATCTTCGGAATATTTCGATATTGGGTTCCGTGATTATATGAACAATGTGGAGGAATTTGGAAGATAAATATATTTCGTTATTCCAATAAGATATTTGTTGATTTCAGAATTTGATATTGAATATAAGCCGATATATTTTCTATTCAGAGCCTTGTATTTAATATCAAATGGGATTTTGGGTTTGTCGTGAACGGTGTCTTCACTAACACTGTTCTTAAATCCAGTTGAGAAAAGATTAAATCTTTTTATTAAGATTTAATGAATTTTACCAATTAATTAATATTTAATTGGAATGGAATTCAATTGGATTTTTGGGTTTGTCGTGAACGGTGTCTTCACTAACACTTTTCTTAAACCCCATGTGAAAAGAATAAATCGTTTAATTAAGATTATTAGAATTTCCAGTTATATTTAGTAATTGGAATAAAATGGAACGTGATTTTGGGTTTATCGTGAACCGTGTTTTAAATGACATTGGTTCTTTAACCCGGTTAAAGACAGGATATGATTTCCAAGTTATATAATCATTAATATTGATTTTTAGGAAGATTAAAACTGAATTAGAGTTTTAATGAATCTTTAATTAGATTGAAATGTGAATTGATAATTTAAATCATCAAATTTGGGAAATGATCGAGAATGGAGTATCACCAGTTTTGCTCCAAGCGATAGTTAAATCTTTAATTAGATTTGAACATGAAATGGTAATTAATATTTACCCATAACACTGTGGTGCTAGATATGGAGTATTACCAGTTTTGCTCCATGGGATGAATAGGTTGGGATTGGGAAATTAAATAAATGATTAATTCGGTGTGGTTCGCTAATCCCGACTAGTTTGGAAAACCTTAATATGGTTTGAAATGATATCCAAAGGAAGATTAAAGAATAAATTTAAAAGAATTTATCTTTGATAAATTTAATGGGAACCTTTCCCTAAGAATGTGAATATTTGAATAAAGAATATTCTGGATTAGAGTGAGGCATATGTTGTGTTTATATCACTTGATTATAATATATACGCAAGTTATTCGGAAAGGCCGGGTTTATACCCATTCTGAATAACTAATATGACGATAAGTTGACGATGAAGATGGTGGTTGAAGACCAGAGGTCTTCACATCATTTGGATGGTTACTGATGTCTTGATTGGGCTGTACACCCAAGACGAGGTAATAAGTGGTGATCGTCCAGGCGTACTTGGAGATCGACGGATATGTGAGGGCCTCTCTCCTGTATTGGACATATGGGATGAGGAATAAGGTGCCGCCGGTTTCGTTCAGACCCAAAACGAACTTGTAAATGGATTGTGTCCCTGACATTGGATTTTATTCCGTGTTGATTGATTTCTATTAAATATATATATGTTTGGCGACGGAGAATTTATTCTCTTGCTTAACGCCCTTCTCTGAGACGTACGAGCTCAGAGGTTATATATCGATAGATATCAGTCGCATGGCATGAATTGCCTGTGTGGCATGCTGAGATGCAGTGATCAAGGCCTTTGTTGAAAAGCAGAGCCTTGTGGTTGATGATCAAAGCACAACTTTAATATAGCGCCGCTTTGTGTATAGCGTTAATTCGCGAGCCTCACACCTCGGTATGAGTTAAAAACGGGATAAGGGACCCAAGGAGAACATGACGTTTCTTTCTAGCTATGGGTGGTGTCAGCGTTTTACAAGCCCTGACATTTATATTATTTTTACCTATGTGGTTGTTGGAATGTGAGGCGCCTCGGTTATATCGGTCTCTACGGAGCCGATGGATAGGTCCGATAGGACCGGGAAATGTGTGTTCAGGAATTGCCAATCCTCAAACGTAAGGGAGGACCGGCCTTGGAGGATCCAAGGGTTGCTCAGAGTGTGCAGTCCCGAGACATCTGCTAGAGTGTCTCGAAGCGGAAAGGAGTACATCCCTTGCCTAGACTCATGATGGAAATCCAATTTCCAATATGTGATATTTCGGTTTTATTTGTAGAGCCTAGTATGGCGACATGATAGATGGTACACATGCCACCAATGGTTGATACATTTATATTTGAAGTTGATTTCTTCACTTATAGTAATAATAAAAGATTAAATTTCACGTATCAAGCATTATTTGGCTATTATAAGGTAAAACCCTATCCTCCGGCTTGCGTTGCATTGTGTGATGGGACCTGGGTCTTATAATAGCTTCATTTTCTTTATTTAGCATTGCGTTGTTTGTTATAGGCACTGGTATTCTTGGGGTTAAACCCGTTTCGTGTTATATGGCGTGGTCCCTTGATTTATCTAACTTTAAAACTAAATTAATAACTGTTTTAGTTCTCACACCAGTCACATGACTGACCTGGAGTTTATTGTTTTAACCTAAACTCTGGGTGCCCCTATTTTCCACATGGGCAGCTAGTAGTTGGGTTTTGCAGATATTATATTCATAGGATCCTGATTTATAGCTGAAGGGATATTCGGAAAGCTCTGTATCCGTGTATTTATTTCAGTTGTATTTTGTATTATTTTTCCACTACTATGTATTTAAATGTAATTTAAATCTCTGATATTTATCAAATGTATTTTATTCATTCATACTCTGTTATATTCTTATATTCTGATGAAATTGTTGTAATAAACAATGAAGTGTTCTTCTGTTTGTGTTCTGATTTGTCGTGTTCTCAATTCAATCCGGGCTTTCCTTCACGGGGAAGTTCGAGTCGTCTCAGTTCAGATCATAAAAGGTAGAAATCATGAAATAAGTTCAAAGGAAAAATACTTGAAGTTTACTCATAGGTGTAGCTTTCCTCTGTTCTGGAGTTGCTCCTGCTACTTGATTTCAATTGTTTTGTGTGAGAAAGATATGGTTTCAAGTGGTATTTATAACCAGTTTTCTATAGAATAAACAATTCCTAGGCTCATTATTTTAAGGATTGTAGGCGCTACAGTATTGGTTTTTAGACTTCCTATTTTCAAATCTTATTCACTGTAGAAAATATGAAATAAGTATGTATTTTATATCAGATCTTTACTCATATCTGTCTTCACATTATCTTCTAGAAACCCCCCCAGCCATTACTCATAAATGTAGCCGATTTGTCTTGGATTATGTACTCACATAAGGACAGATTTTTATTGTAATTTAATGTATGATATTTGGCCTAAAAGAATTAATATACATTAGAGTTTGTACTGCCTTGTTTTAGGGTATGTCTTGTGTGTATCCTATGACAATAGCTAAAGATTAAACTACACGCTTTAGGGAATGGCTGTGTTATCATAGTCCCTATTTCAATGTTACATCTCATTAAGGTTAATGACTTTAGTTTTGTTGTTTTACTTGTTGAGTCATTTCACCAAACACGTGGTGTTCAACACATAATTTCTATTTAAATGTTTATGTATATGTGTTGCTGTAAGACATCCTGCATGTGTTACCAACTCCATTGTCTACACGGCTTCGTATCTACATTTCTTTAGTAATTAAAACCCATATTATTAATATATACATTATGTTACACATGCTTGTATATATAACTCAAATGTATATGGATTTTAGTTCCAGGATCTGTTATGTTTTAGATGTTAAGCCTTAACCCCAAATACATGCATTTCTTTATATAAATACATTTGTTTATCTTTACACATATATTTAGTTGTTTTAGTTTGTTTACAAAACCCATTTTACTTTAACTATCTCATTAAAGTCACTATTTATTATTAAAATAAGTTGTTTAAAAACCGGGACATTACAGTTTGTTATTTGTTTTTCTATTTTAATTGATGATAGAGGATCCTGTTGGTGATTTGCGGGTTTTGATTTGGAAAGTAATCATTCCAATAATGAAAAATACAAATGCAAATGATCTGGGGCTGATTGCTCAGGTAATACGTTGCTGAATTATTAATTTGAACCAATTCTTAATTGACGTTAAATTTTTTGACTGGAGACAAATAGATTCATCTAAATTTGGGTGAACTAATTTTCAAGTTCTTTTCATACAGTGTTAGTAGCAAAAAGGATTAACCAACCACAGCCTAAGTTTTTAGTAGCAACAGTGCTAATTTTGCTTTCACTAACAAAAAAGTATCTTGGTGTCACAACTATTTTATTATATATTATAAAGTATAGTATCGTAACCCTTGATTTATTTATAGAATAACATCAAAAACAAGCAAAAATACAACATACATAAACGTAAACAAGATTCCATTATCAAAAAAAGACATGTAAAAAAGGTAAATTAATATAAAATATACAAGTAAATAGTTTGAAGCAATTAGGTTCATTCCTGTCAGATCGACTAGGACAACATCGAAGTTGGCTGAGCTATATATAAAATGGATATTTCGATTCCATGGTATCCTAAAGAGCATAGTGAGTGATCGAGATCCATTGTTTACAAGTGGATTTTTGAAGAGTTTGCAAGAGACTTTGGAAATCAAGCTATGTTTGAGTACGACTTATCATCCCCAGACTAATGGTCAAACTGAGAGAGTTAACCGAGTTTTGGAAGATCACCTTAGAGCTTGTGTATTGGACTTCGGAGGTCACGGGAAGACCATCTACATTTAGTTGAATTTGCATATAACAATAGTTACCATTCGAGCATTAGGATGACACCATACGAGGCATTGTATGGTAGACCATGCAATTCTCCCCCGTGTTGGTTAAAGACTGGAGATAAGTTGATACTTGGACCAGAGATGATAAGAGAGACCTCAGATTGTATCGAGATCGTTCGGCAACGAATGAAGACAGCCCAAAATCTTCTGAAGAGTTATGCCAATAAGCGTCGAAAAGACTTGGAGTTCGACATGGGTGATATGGTTTTCATCAAGATTTCATAGTTGAAGCATGTTGTTCTGTTCGGAAGTAAAGGAAAGTTAGCTCCAAGGTTCATTGGACTGTTTTCGATAGTCGAGCGGATTGGAAAGCTTGCATATAGATTGGAATTACCTGGGAAGATGTCGGGCATGCACAATGTTTTTCATGTGTCCTTTCTACGAAAGTGTGTGCACGATTCGAATGTGGTGGTATATCCGGAACAGTACGAAGACCTAAAAGTCGAGTTCGTAGTTACGCGACCTTGTAAGCTGATTCGTGTTGTGGGGAATGATACGAAACAGCTTAGGAGGAAGACGATTAAGCTAGTCAAGATGCAATGGAGTGAGGATGATGACGATTGTATGTGGGAAACGAAAGAGAGTATGAAGACGATCCATCCAGAACTCATCATTGGTATGACCCATTATGTTGTGTCACCTTACACCATTGTAACTTATGCTATTATTAGAATTTTGCGTGCTAGGATAAGGCTATGGATGCATGGCTTGATGGATGCTAGTTTGGATGATAGATTCGTTATTCGTGGATGATAGACATGCAGAATTGTTTGTGGTTGCTTGGGATTTTGGGGGCAAAATTCCTAAAGGGGGGAAGAATGTAACGACCTGCATTTTACATATCGGAGGATCGTAAAATATTTTTATTCAATTCCCTGAGGGTCGGATCATTCTCATATTTTGGTATGTTCTTTATGGGAATGTGAGACATGTCCATTTTTTTTACCAATTTTATTTGTAACCATTTCCCCCCTATTAGTATTGTACATGGCATAGATTTTGACTGGGATCGAATCAGGTGTTGGGATCGATTTCGTTGGAAAGAAAATGATGTTTCCAACTCCCTTAGAGTGGTCACATTAAAGATTTGGTTCAGTAGTTTGGGAGGAATCGCTGTTTTAGTGCTACACAATTTTTGGACAGACTAATTAGTCATTAGTGGGCTAATTAGTGAGGCCCATTAAGGCTAGGGGATGTTGGCTATAAATAGAGGGGTGGAGGCAAAGAGAATGGTTTAGTTTCTTCATTTCTCTTATTTGGTTGAGCTCGTGATCTTCCTTGCTCAATCAAATACACCTCCATTCCATTAAATTCTTAGATCTACATTATAAGATTGAAGATCAACATCGAAAAACAGTAGATCACATCAAAGTGATTGATTTGAAGGCCATTCTTCGCTGTTCAGATTAGAGATTCATTATTGTCAAGCTATTTTGTGGATTTGGTGAGTGATAAACATCTCTCACACGGATTCAATCAAATATATAGGTTGTTTGATGTTATTTTCATCATTTCAAGTTGTTCTCACCTAGATCTAATCGATGTAAGTATATTTTAAACTCGAATCACCATAGGATCTAATATAGCAAGATTATACCGGTAAGTTTATACAAGTTTAGATCTATTTATTTAATTAGTTTATCGTTTATCATGATGTTGTGAATTTCATATGTCGTTAATGATTAATTGTTATGCTACGTGCTTGTTTGATGACTGCTTAATTGTGCTTTTGAATGTTGATTTGGAATCGGACGATTTTGATCCAGAATGCTTTGGTTCGAATATCAAAACGTGAATTAGTCGAGAACCTGGTAAAAAGGGGGATCGACCAATGGTGCACACAGAAAAATTCTTGGATCTGATGAAGCATGGATCGACAAGTTTTAAATGTGGCATGATGGATTGGTATTTGGCATGAGTGCAAAGCATGGATCGATGGTGGAAAATTTGGGTGGATCGGCAGCATTTTAAACGATGGATCAGTGTGCATTTTTGATGGATCAGGCATGGTGTGATCAAGTGGACCGGCCATGGTAAAACGATGGATCGGTGCTCAGTTTTGATGGACCGGGCAAGAGGCGACTTGATGGATCGACAACAATTTTTGAAGCGCTGTGTTTTGATGGATTGGTAGCGCAAACTGATGGATCAGGCAAGGTTAAGCGCTGATGGATCGCAACGCGTAGAAATGCTATGAAAAGGGAACAAAACGTTGTGAAAGAGAAATATGGATCGGTTGAAAAATTGGGCCATGGATCGAGGTGCGATCCATATGGGGAGGGCAATCCATATATATAAGTGAACTAAATGACGTTTATTTTAGTCCGACGTTGGATGTAGCTTCGACGTGAATTCAAGGTGGATTGTTCGATGCGTTCTGATGTGCTCGTTGATCGATGAAAGGCAACGAATGTGGAGACGACTCAAGGATATTTGAGTTCGTGGATAATGGTCGCTCGAGAAGACGCTTGAGCTTATGAATAGTCGCCGATGATGACTAGAGATATTTAAGGCCGAGGGATTATCGTTGTTGTAGGTTTTAGCGGACTCAAAGCAGGGGTATAATAGGGCACCTAAAAAGTCGAGTACCCTGGGTATCGATGAAAGACGTATGGAGTTTTGTTAGAACAAGGGTTACTATTATCCCTTGACGGATGACATGATGTTGAGCCAGTCATACAATTAACGATGGTTTCAATGCAGGATAGGCGGTGATAACCAGGGTCATGGATGTTGATTGTTTTGCTTGTATCGCCTTGCGTAGGTTGTTTGACGTTGAAGGAGACATCTCTTTGGTGCTTGTCTGATGTTGGTTTAGGCCTTCGGAGCTTGTGCTTGTGGAATGTTGTTCTCGATTAGAATGATCTACGCAGGATAATTAGTTGCTATGTCTACTACTGCTTGTTTCCTACTTATTATTTGTAAAGGCTATTACTGTCAGATGTGAAGGAGACGGGTTTGGGTTCTTCTCTGTTTATGTGTTGGTAGATTAGATGATTGATATACCTATTTCTCATATACTTTATTGATGATGCTAGATAATTGTTTATCGCTCATTAAGACTGTGGTCTGACTCAAGGTTTTATGTCACCCTCTTATTACCTTGGGCTGTTCATCCATTAATGTTTGTGGATGAGTAGACTAGGCGGCATGTGACAAATTGTAGATCTTGATGAAGACGATGCTGCAGAGCAACGACGAGCAAGAGGCTTACGTATTATTTTCTACTATACATATCTTGTTGTTTCCGCTTATGTTTGATGTATGCTACTCTGAGTGAACCTGTAGTGAGGTTTATTGTACAAAATTTGATGTTGTATCCAGTCTGATGTATGGATATTCCTTTCATGATGATATGAAAGTTTGAGATTCTATTATATGATGCTTCACTATTAATGCCTATTGTATATGTTCTATTATATTTTATCCCTGCGTTGTGAGTTATACGATAGGTTCTGCTTGGGTTATTCTACCCCGATGATCGTCCATAGCTGCCTAACACATCTTTCAACGCATTTTACTCTTGTTAAGTGCAGGGGTTATGGAGGGTCGTCAGTTGAGTCGTTACAATAAACAAAGTGCAGTATTTACTTACATCATCGATAATGCTCCTAAATGAAGCTGGCATGGAAATTAAAATAAGTGCACACTAAATACGAAAGAATATAGAAAGATACAATTGAAATTTGTGGGAAAAAAAACTTTAAGCAAATAGCCTTGGCTATCCCTTAATTATATACTGCAATCTGAAGCACAGTGAAAATTAATGTTGAAATACTGATTTATCATACTAATAATATATATCAGTAAAACATTTTTTTTTTGATTGAAGTTGCAAACAAATTACATTTCAATTATCTAACAAAATTCAACAATCATCCTTCATTAATCAGCATTAATACAGTATTTAAGTGTTTTGAACATAAATGATATAAATGTACGATGTTTTTTTTTGGTGGAAGGTATTAACTTACATTTATTCGAAAGATCTTAAAATATCATAAAATAAATACCAAATTAGTACATACAAATAATTATTTTTGTTTTGATGTTTTATTTGCAACATTAAAAGCCATCATTTTAGTGTTATTTTGAGAAAACTCTTTCATGCGCCTTTTTGTTCGAAAAAAAGCAAGCATGCAATTTGTTTTTTGGATGGAAACTTAGTACAGAATTAAAAGAAAATGGTCTAATCATTCTATTTTTCTCAACAATCAAGCCAAATAGAAGTGCCAAAATTGAATATTCTAATCCAAGTTCACCAAAATCAAACTCTACAATAAAGTGATTAAAATACCAAAAGGTAATAAACAACAAACACAAAAAAAAAACATTATAGTCATAGACTAGAAAAAACGATTAATGAAACGCAAAGGAAAGACAACTAATAATAAGTCTAGATTTAATCACAAAATCAAGTACGTACATAATCACTTCTTCAATCCAATATATTAGTCATTTAATACTCAAATCGAAAGAGAGTCATTCAAGATTAAATGATATAATCTTACGTCAAAATGCAAAAGGAAATAGTAGAAGCAAAAACGGTACCTGACGAGATGAAGAAGCCACTGAATATGAGTGATCTATTTATATGTTACTTTTTAAAAAGTCGAATTCTGGTCTAAGCTATGTGATACGAGAACGGTGAAGCAACGATTTCAAATCCTTTACGATGCTTCAAAATTAGGTACTAAGGATGAAAAATTGCCCAAAAGAAGATTGAATAAGAACAATCAGACTAATTTGAGATAATCGTCGTTGATTTGGGCACCCAAATTGCGGCCGATATTTATGATATAGAGAAAGACGATGAATTGTTTGGGACAAAGAAGAACGATTTCTAATTAATTTTCACCTTTTCTTGGTGATGCTTGGGACAATTGCCATTGATTTAGGCATCATGGATTGCAGTTGATATTTAGGTAACAGAGAAAGACAGTGAACTATTTGGGACAAAGAAGAACATAAAAATATTGCTTTTTCCACTTGTCAAACATCTGTTTTACCCTTAGGGTTTCTTCAGGTTACAACTCGGGGCTTCGTATGGTGGAGTTGCTAGGGATTCATATGTTTAAGGTGGTGCAACTTCTAAATCAAGATAACTTCCTTTTTCTTTGTTAAAAAAAGCTGAAACTTATGATTATAATTATTATTACTTCATAATTAGAATATTATGGTAAATCATTATGAAAAAATAACCAATACAAGTTCTAAATGTCTAGCGTGATGTATTTTTGTAAACACAAAAGATCAACATCAATCAATTTTTTTTTAATGAAGAACTACCTCTTAAACCCCACATTCCAAGCTAGATTTTGAATGTTCTCCACAATTCACTTTTGAATTTTGACATTTTAGTACATATATGTTATTTAACTATAAATTATAAAATGATACATATTTAGATTAATTAAGTTATCTTTATTAATTTATTTGTTAAATTATTTCTAAATCAACCATTTCAATCTACATACCACTTTCATATTAACCAAAAAGACAAAATTATTTTTTCAATCAAATATAAAAACTTATTAAATACATAATATAACCTACAAACGTCACTAATAATGACTGTTTGATTTACTATTAGTCCGTTTTTTTACTATTTTCATTTGAGTCCATCACGTAAACCGATAACATAATTCATTACTTAATATATTTTGAAGAAATCACTTGATTAAATAAATAAAAAAACAAAGATAATTTCTTTGCTGAAACATGAAGTATAAGATATATAACATATAATTATAGATCACAATCTTAAGAAATTTATTCTAAAAATCAATTATTTTACTTAAATTATCGGACAATATATAATGAACTTTTATTGTTTAGCATTAATACTAAAAATTACATATAAAAAAATTACGTGGACTATATATATATATATATATATATATATATATATATATATATATGTGTGTGTGTGCGCGCGCGCGCGCGCGCGCGCGCGCACCATACACTCACACACATATACATATCGCTAAAAATTAGGAATTAATATTTTTTTTTTACAAATTCAAACTGATCCTCTATAAATATTAATAAATTATAATATTATTTTAAAATATGATTTAACAAATTAAAATTAATTACACATTTCAGTATAAAAATATGGTTAAATGTTTGTAGAAACCATTTTCATGTTTTATGATTCGTAGAAAAACAACTCATTGGCAAAGCAAATGCCATCAAGTGCTTGCGAATGCCATTATTATAAATGCGAAGCGCATTGCATGTACATAAAGTGGTATGAAAACGTGATTAGTTCACAGAAGTGGCCCAAGTAAACAAAAATCTGTTTATTTTTTAAGTGCCTGTATTCTGCTCTTAGTGCCTGAAGTTTTAACACTGCGTGCGCAGAAAACCCGCCTCCAAGCTTTTCTCTCTCTTCAAGGGTTTTTGCCGCTTTAGCTACGGTTGCCTGTCCGGGATTTTGAATGCGGCAGGGCTTTTGTAGTCCTACCTTTGAAAAACAGAACTTTGCCAATGGCGGGATCAGACGTTAATCTCCCAGGTCATCTCCAGTCTTTAATCAACACGCTGTCTCTTGTCCCTGCCGCCGCCGTTTCTCCTATTATCGACTGCGTCATATCTTCCTCTACCGATATATCCTCTTCTCTTCTTTTCTCATCTCTCCTTTCTTCATTCCAAGACATCAATAAGGTACGCTTTAATTTATTCTATTTCAAGTTGGTTTTATCTGATGAGTTTTTATATTATATATCCAGGATACTGGAGTTGATCATGTTGTCTCTCATGCTAGCGCTTTGTGCCATCTCACCAAGATGTCTGGTAAGCAGTTCTTCGAGATTTTATTTGGTTTCTTTTATTAATTGGTTTGTTATTTGTTTTCTCTATTTTAATTGATGATAGAGGATCCTGCTGGTGATTTGCGGGTTTTGATTTGGAAAGTATTCATTCCAATAATGAAAAATACAAATGCAAATGATCTGGGGCTGATTACTCAGGTAATACATTGCTAAATTATTAATTTAAACCAATTCTTAATTGACATTTTTTTTTTGGCTGAGACAAATAGATTCATCTAAATTTGGGTGAACTATTTTTCAGGTTCCTTTTCATACAGTTCGATAGATGTTGTTGGAGTTTTGGTTGATTTGCAAACTTTTTAGAAAATTATAATGGAATGCTGAGGGCTGTTTGGTTTATTTTGTGTTTTGGGTTTTCAACATTAATTACAAAATATGTAAAAAGTAAGGGACTACGAAAGGGATAATAGAGTGGATGGAGGGACAATTTAAGGATGTTGTTTCTTATGCTTCTGCCATATCTCAAAATATGGAATTAGGAAAAAAAAACATTTTTCCATTTTGTATGTTAACTTCATTTTAGAAAATGGTCGTTTTCACATCATACATATGTTATCCACACTTCTAAATGAATGAAAATCAAAAACTAAAAAGGATTAACCAACCGCAGCCTAAGTTTTTAGTAGCAACTGTGCTAATTTTGCTTTCACTAACAAAAAGTATCTTTGTGTCACAACTATTTTATTGTATATTATAAAGTACAATATCGTAACCCTTGATTTATTTATAGAATAACATCGAAAACAAGCAAAAATACAACATACATAAACGTAAACAAGAATCCATTATCAAAAAAAGACTTGTAAAAAAAGGTAAATTAATATAAAATATACATGCAAATAGTTTGACAAATTTCTAAAGAATAATGCTCAGATTTCTATTAGAACGAGGGTATAATATGAATATATAAGAATTAACCTTCAGTTTGTTTACAAAAACACTTTACAAATTGACCTTTAGTTATCATCTAATATATTTTTTTTCTTTTGTAAATAGCTAATCACATTATAAGCTTGTATACTCGTAATATTTTCTAGCAAACTGAATAAGAACTCGAATAATCAAGCATTTAAATATCTATTAATAATATGTATTTACAACTTCACAATAATTCAGAATAGTTAAGCTAAAATATCAGTGAAAAGTTGGATCATGTATTGTTATATTATTTTAATTTCAAATTACCTATAACTAAGCAACTGGTTAAAATATATAAAACTTATTCATTCTAACTAACTTTGAGAATTAAAGTACAACACAAAGTAATATGTATCAAGACCTAACATATTTTGCAATGCTTTCTACCAAAAGTGAATAATGTAGCAAAAATTTAAGATAGCATAAAATTTTCCATCCGCAATGTTCAATTTGTTTTTGATTGATAACTATTCTCAAAATGCAAACTATATTCAATTTATTGAAACCATAACATCATTTACATAATATGTGTATTGGTGAATGACACACGATGTACGCATGTATGCATGCGATGAAGAAATGTGGTTGAATATTAAGCATTGAAAGTTATGTAATTACAAGAATAGTTGAAACAACGATCACCGACATATCCTATATAACCAATTCATTTTATTAATAGTAGAGAAGTAGAGATGGTTTGGTATGCAGTAGCCCATCTCTCTCTTTATATAATACACACACACACACACACACACTCTATTTTACATATTAAACCAATTAATTTTAAGTTTTTGAAAATAAGAAATCGACTTACCATTTTTAAATTATTTTATTAATAATTTAACTATTACGTTCTTTTGATTTGCATTTATTATTTCCTAAAGGAATGTTGACATTTGTTTAATTCTCATTCCTTTTTAAATATTGCATTTTTTATAAAATTTAGTTCATTTTTTTGAAGTTTAATATTTGAACCACAATTTTGTTTATGGACTTTAATAAATTTAGTGCTTATTAATATTTAATTTTAATACTAATAGTGATGCACAATGGTAAATTTGGACCTTTTAAAATAACATTTTTGATTGTACAATTTCACAATTTCTTTACATGTCCTGCATTTAAAAAATGAATTTAAGATGTAAAATTGAAAAAAAAACTAAAATTTAGACTTCTTGATTTTTGTTTGATTTTATAAAATTCGGATATTAATTATATATTTTTGTGTTACTCATTTTAATTTGAAATTATTTTAGATGTTGTATATTTATCTATTAAAAATAATGATGTAGGACATGCAAATGCATCTGAAAACAATTAATTAACAGTGGAACGTCATCTCAATTTAAGTGTTGAATTAAGTGCCATCTCAATTTAAGTGCTGAATTAAGTGTCATCTCAATTTAAGTGCTGAATTAATTATCATGTCTATTTGAATTCAGTATTTATTACCAGGGGGAATCAATCTACATGTTCTTCCCTATAAATAAGTATTGTAATTTGGTTTTCAGCAAGGAGAAATATATATAACTTCCTAATTATCTTTCTCTCTCTAACTTTTCTCTCATCTCAACTCATCTCTATCTCCTTAATAGGCTGAGATGATCTCTTGCTACTTACTCTGCATCAAATGAGGATACTTTGTAGCAATACAAACTCTATACATAAAAATGTAAATGTGCGATAACTTCAAAATCATGCCCATAACTTTTGTATTGAAGTTTTACACGTAGAGATAATACGTTCACATGTGCTAGAATAGTATTAAGATTTTGTTACGACCACAACTATCATAATTAGCTAAAATTATACTTGTCATTGTCAAGAAAGTTCTTACAATCCAGTTAATTCTAGTTGTGACTAATTCTAGGTTTTTTTTAACTGAAAATGAATCTAGGATTTTATTGTGTTATTGGAAATTTTGAAATTTCAAATATGCATAGCCCTTAGCTTGGATGTCCAAATTGTTTTTTAAATATATTTTTGTGTAAACATAAGAAATCAAAATAACCCTTGCTCAAAATAGCAAACTATGGAATAAAATATTTCTGTATATTGTTGTTTTCCTAGCTAATATTGCTTAATCAAATTGTTAATAAGATTAGTATTAAATTGGTTATTTTATAAAATTATTCATTATTTCATGTATAGTTGAAAGTGGTATACTTTTAAATATTCGTTAATTTATTGTCATTTAATTTCACTACTATATAAAACAAAAAAAGCAATTTAAAGGTACACAATCAATTTTTTTTTCTTCAGCTGTAACTAATTGGTTGTTGATTTTATTTTTATTAGCTCTAAATATTCATGGATTTTTCTATTTGACAACCGTGTTAACCTGAAAATGTAGTTCCGTAACATTTAGGACCTTATATTTCGAATGCACTGCATTTTGCTTACATTATCAGCTTGAAGTTCATTATTATTTGGACATGTTAATAAATTGATTAGTGAACAATAACATTGTAAAGCCTCTGTGATTAGGTAGCCAAACCTCTAGTATTACTATAGACTTTCAAGTCTTGAATTATATGATGATGTTATTGTATGCCTAATAGATTAACCAACTTCAACTATACAAGTCCTCTTTTATTTGTGATTTTTGGTAATATTTTACATCCCTTTCTTATTTAGTCTAATCATGTTCATATATGTTATATGCACAAAGACTATCATTTTCTTTGTTAAAATTCCAAAAAACAGATAATTTAATTTAGCATATTATTTTCTTTCATATCCTACAATAACCACGTTTCAAAATTTTAGTATCCAAACAAATACTACAGTATTCATTTCATCATCTTTTTTGTATATATGATTTTGAAATACAAATATTATTGTCATTCCTAGTAGCAAGATCTTTTAGTCCCTCGTGATCCCACCCTGTGCAGTTAAAGCGCTTAGCGGATCCAATGTGGCGGAGATCCAAAAAGTCATAGCGGGGATAAAGCGAGGAAATAGCAGGATATAGCGGATGACTTTAAAATAACATATATAACTCCTTCAAAATGTTTTTATGAATATATAAATGATAAATAAGTGAAATACTAGCACTTTATTTAAATTTAGTTAGACCATTTTTAATTTTAAATACAAATATGTGCAAATATCGACAAATAAACATAAACTTTCGTTTAAATTAATTAAATTCAATAACATATTAAAGTATTTTTTGTTTCTAAAAGTAGATATTAAAAAATTCAATTAAAAAACCTAATTTAACAATTTTTTTAATGCATAAATTTCATTTTTGAGTTCATTTCTTTCATCAAAGATATAGCGGGAATAACAAAATATAGCGGAAATAACGGGATATATCGGGAATAGCGGAATATAGCGGGGCTTAAAGCGGAGAGGCTATATCAGAGGCTATTTGAGTAAAAGCGTAGTGGTGGTAGTGTGCTACAGGATATAGCGGGGTAATAGCGGGGCGTTAACTGCATAGATCCCACCAAATCTTAACTGGATCATATTTTTAATTGCTGATAACAAATTTTACAAGTTGTACTGAATTCACAATTGAGTAGCAACAGATTTATGATATTTTTGTCTGAACCCCGTTTTGACTAGCCACAGATTTAGTTGATTTTAACATATTGTGTCATATGAAATACCGATTGATATTTCCCTTTGTCCTAAGTTGGCTAAATTTATATGACACAGGATTTTAATAACCACATTTTTATAAGACCTTTTATGCTGTAAAAACTAGTTTGATGTTTCAAGGTTTTGTATTTCTAATATGCTGTGACTGGAAGAAAGCTGTGAAAGGATAGTCCTTCTTGCCTCTATAATTTTTGTGATCGCAAGTTGCAAACGGTTTAGAGCTTCGGATTATTTGCGATGCAAGTCATCTAAGCCACTGTAGAAGTTATCTTTGCGCGTTTACTTGTTGTACATGTCTTGACTCAAATCCTGCTACTACCGTGATACAAAATATCATGTGGTAAATGGGGTAGCGGTATAGTCATGTGTCTGATATTTTTTCACTGATGTGGTTTCTGGTGATTCCGAGCAGTTGTGTGCTCTGATAACTATCTTGAGGAATGTAGTTTACTTGTTCTTATATCTTCAAATGGTTTTAGCCTTTGACAACATATCATGTGCCAATAAAATTTTGAGTCCATTGGAAATTGAAATGATCACATTAAATCCTGCTTAATTACTTAATCTTGCTTGCTTTTTCTTCATAAGCTTGAAGGATTGCTATTTGACATTGCCTCCAAGTTGCAATTGATGGAGATCACAAGTGAAATACTAGTTCCTTATTGCCTGAGATCAATCTGTCTTGGTATGAATATGATACAAAGTCAAGATTTGGCCATTTATAAATGGACCTTCAAAGATTTCATATGTTGTCCTGGAGTTCTTCCGCAGCCAATTGCATGTCATGTCTTGATATCCTTGCTTGATTGTCTAACAAGCCACATAAAGACGAAGACGGTGCAAAAGCTGGAAGGTCTAACTACAAATATATTATGGGACCTGTCCAATTTAGCTTATGGAATGCTACTAATTTCTCCGGAAGGACGTTCAATCAGTGTTCACATGCTCCTTCCGGCTGTCTTCAAATTCTTTAATATGTTCTTTTCAATTAATGTTTCGTTGGATGGCGAGCCACATGCACTTACAAGGTATGACACTTTTTTTTTTTTTTTTTTTTTTTTTTTTTGGATTTTATGTAAACTTGTAGTAAACCCATGGGAAATTTGTCAAGAAAGGCAAGCATTTTAGGAATATTGTCACATCATGTTGCTATAGTTTCCAAATGAGACATTTTGCGTCAGTGGATGTCTTGGCACTTCAACTAGTGTTTTGTATGTGGCAGTGACTCCATAGAGGTCAAAACATGTTAAAGTTTGTGATCTCTTTGTGCACAATTCATGTCATCTTTTGGAGAATTTACAGTTTATAAATGCAGAATTCTCAACCTTTTTATGCAAATTTCATGTTCTCTGTATGAAAAAATCATGGTCTTTTTGCACAAAGTTTATGACCTTTTTACTCAGAGTTCATAAAGTTTGTTTTGTAAGTTCACTTAGTCTGCTTGGCGAAGTCATGAAGTTTGCATCTAGAGGTAACAAAGTCCACTTGAAACGATATTGAAATTTAGTTGAAGAGATAATGGTTCCTTAAATATTTCATCCCATAAAAAGGGGAAAAAGGAAGAAGAAAGCGATATTGAAATTTGCCTGAGGAGACAATGGTTCCTGACCTAAATATGTCAAAAAGGAAGGGGGGGGGGGGGTGTGGGGAAGAAAGGAAAAGAAAAAAAGAAAAAGAAAGAGGAAACAACCACCATAGATAACATGCTTCTTTAACAAAATTTCACAACCTGATAACCTTCTTTGGTAAATTGCTATTCATGAATGACTGTTGATCGATCATGCAGGTCGAATTTTGGAAAGAAAATATGGCAGTTTTGCATATCACTGTTTTCTCTTGGACATGTAGAGAGACTAGATGCATATGGTGTGCTCTGTTTATATATCTCATCATTCAGCAGAGCCGATTTGAATACACAGTTATCAGTAGATCATCATGAAGAATTTGATGTAAGATATGAAAAACAATTCTGGGATGAAATACAGAGGGGTCTGGTAAGATCTATGTCATTTTATCTTGATTAGTTTTCTGCTGCATAGAGTTATTCCTCTTAGATGCACCAACTCTCATCGCCCTTATTTTTCATAGGTGGATAAGGATGTGCGCCTGAGGAAACATGCATTGCATATTCTTAAAATATCACTATGGGACCATTTTTCTGATGAAGCTTCTACATCTTCTCCAAATGAGCATAATATTTCATGTAATGGGTCATCATCTCAAGTTAATCATATCTCCAAGAGGGGTAAGTGGGCTGAAAAAGAAGCAAAGTCTTTGGGAGTTGGAGAAGTTTGTCATCTTAGTGATGGTTGCTTGAGCACCCAAGATAGATGGAAGGTCTTCCTTCTATTGTACGAAATGCTTGAAGAGTATGGCACACATTTAGTTGATGCTGCTTGGACCCATCAGGTCATTTTTCATGTTTTGAATTACATTAGCATTTACTGGTGGAATAAAGGGTTCTATGATTTTATTTTATTCTTCCTTCTTCTTTAAACACCCATCCCAACACATTTTTAAAACAATATTTTGTACCACATGATTTGCCATTTTAACTTCGAAGGAGCCAAGTGTTAATCCGCCTTTTTACAAGGCCGTTACGCTTTGGATTTGAACGCTTGGATAGCTTGGGAATTGAGTATGGATGATTGTATGAAGCTACTAACAACTGGATTCATCAGAATATCACTTTGGAATTAGTTGAATTGGAACTCAAAATTTGGCTAAGTACAAGATCGGTACCAATCCAAAGCACAAAAGCAAAACAATTTTTTAGCTAAATCAGGGATCGATACCAATTCAAGACACAAAATTTCAGATTTCAAAACTCACTCAAAAATACGTCAAAACTCAAAATATGGATGACAGATCATCAAATCAATCATACAAACATCAAGGCAACACATAACGAGACTTACTTTGGGGCTCGCACCTAGGAGGGTGCAACCCTTTCCGAATCGGTGCTGATCCCTCTTAGGGGATCGATATCAATCCTTCAAGGTAAGGGCGATGTCCTATACTCTGTGTTGGGTCATCTCATCTTGATGATCTCCCTGTGCGATTTTGGATCGATCCTACTTGTCTACTCAGCTATAAATAGATCATGAAGGGGTTCATAAAAATGGAATGGATCTTTTCTTCTTCATGCGGAAGCTCTGCTATACCTTGAGATAACTTCATCATCTATTCTCTTCATTCTTACTATCAACTAACTATACTTGCAATCAACAATATAAACAAAGATCACTTCAAGTAGACGTAGACCAGCGTTTGTCGAGCAACTATAAAAATCTTGTGTTCTTTACTGTTTCATATATTCTACGACTGCTCAATGACTGTGAATAGGCTCGATTGACCAAAATCTAATCTAAAATTTCGGTACGTTAGGAAGAGGGCATGCTACTTGAACTAGGTAAACGATGGTTAAGAAGAAGAGAACAAATGTCAACGTAAAGGAGTTGCAATGGAAGGGAAACTCAGGAGGCTTTCTCTGAAGGAAATCCTTCCTTATACTTGACAAGGGAGGATATAGACCTAGTGGGAACCGACTACAGGATTGGCTGGTTCGACAAGAGGATATGCTTTGACGACAAAAGGAAATGTTGACAAATTTCCTCAATCAGAGTGGACAAGATAGAAGACCAAAGGTCAGAACGGAGCTCTTGGAGCTGGATCCAGCAACGGACAACACTCAGACTTAAACTCGGGGCAACTGCACCTATATTTCAACGGGTCGATACTGATCCTCAACCTCTGGTCGGTACTGACCAACTACGAACTGGGGGGTAATTCCCCCGAAGGCTCCGAACTTGTTGCTGACCTGACTTTACTTAGATAGAAAATTTGAGACTTGGACATGGAATCAGGTGCATACTGGTTAGATATTGGATTGGATCAAACAGAGAATGACCATGCGCAAAGCACTCGGGTAGTGGGTGTTGGATTTGACGATTGGAGACATCTCATGAATAATGATGATCAAATTATGGGTATGATTCGAAGAGCTTCAAGAGGCAGATTGTCTCGATAAGGTCTGGACTTTGTTAATTAGTTCGTTCACCCAAACGTTCAAAATTTTAAGACTTCGTCGCATTTTAAGTTGTCGACAATGGAAGCTTATGACCATTCAGTTGATGAAGTATATATACCATATGGAAGTGCTGGGCCATCAGAGGAGGTCATGACTAAGTGCTTTCCATTATTTCTATTGAATATTGCTGCCATATGGTTTTAGCAGTTGATAAGCAGTTCCATCAGAAGCTAGAATAATCTTGTTGAAAAGTTCATTGAGCAGCTTCGGGTTTACATCTCTTGACCCAAAAACGTGATGAAACTTACCATCAAGCAAAAGACCAGTGAGACTCTGCGGAAGTTTCTTAAAAGATCCACCACAACAATCGCTTCGGTGGATCGACCAGATCCGTCAGTGGTATTTGTGACCGATGTCTTAGGATCTCTTGATAATTCCGAGTTTAAAATATCACTGAGAAGGGATCTCCCAAGAGATCTTGACGAATTCCACCACGAAACGGACGAGTTTTTGAGTCAAGAAGATGTAAGGGAAGACCGTGGTACTGTGAAAGTTAATGCTATTAAGGATGGAGGACTGTTTAGCTCTGGAATAAACAAAGAAAACACAAAGCTGATGGTAATCATGGCCAATGAAACAAAATAAAAAGAGTGTTAAAATACGACTCGTATGCACGACTGAATGCAAGTCTAAAACAGACATGTATAGACATCAAAGATGTCTTCTGATGAGAAGGCCAACTGGAAAGGAGCTTACATTACAAGAAAAAGCTTCTGGGAAATTCTGTTTCATAAAATTGCTACATATGAAAAAAAACGAGTGCAAACATTTGCGGGACATAATCGATGAACAAACAAGGAAAGGACAACTTCAACAATATGTCCTAAACAAAGCCGCGACAACGGAACAAGGACAACCGTTAACCGCAAGGGAAAGGAGTGGGCCTAGCTTGCATGGTGACATTATCATCGATTAATAATTGGAACTGGACAATACAAATGGCTAAATTTCTTATCCATGTACAAAAACTGGCGAGGCATGCTCTTAGACGATGACAAACTGTCAATTTACTTTATTTTAATCAACTTATAATAAATGGCTAAGCAACTTGCTCTTGTACGGGAACCAACGAGATCCCTAGGCAAGCTCTGAGATGGTAATGAACTTCTTAGTTTTTTGCAATAAAACCGTTCGTTCACTTCAATAAAATTATTTGGTGAGTATGACTGATGCTCGTCAGGTACGAAATATGCTATCAAATCTTACACTTAAATTTATTGGATCGTTGTGTGTGTGGCTGACGCACAGAAAGGATAAACGGTTTTGCCAAGAACTTGGCAAAGCTGCCTACCCGGGATCGTCAAATATGACTGATGTTAACAAGGATTATACGGGTTTAGACATGAATCAGTTCAATTAAGATCGTCGAGTACGGTTGATGCTCAACAAGAGTCTGGCAAAGTGTGACTGATGCTTGGCACAAACCCTTTGGGTTACCAATCGTCGAGTATGGTTGATGTTCGGCATGAGTCTGATCAAACTATAAATCGTCGAGTATGACTGCTACTAGATAGAGCCTGGTGAGGCTATAAACTATCAAATATGGTTGATGCTTGATGAAAATCCAACAAAACTACAAAACAAGTATGCTGATGTCTGGCGAGAACCCAACATGATTACAAAACGAGTATGGCTGATGCTCGATCAAAGCCCGGTAATGCTATAAACCATGGCTGATGCATGGTGAAAATCTGATGAGATTACGAATCGACAAGTATGGTTGACGCTCAACGAAAGCTCAATGAGGTTAGGATCGTCAACTGTGGTTTATCTTGGTGATGAAAATCCGAAACACAGAGACAAAACCAGAAATTTGGCTAAGTCAGAGATCAGGACCAATTCAAGACACGTAATTTTAGATTTCAAAACTCATTCAAAAATACATCAAAAACTCAAAAGCTGGATGACAAATCATCAAACTAATAACACAAACATCAAGGCAACACATAAGGGGACTAACCTTGAGGGTCGCACCCCGAAGGGTGCAACCTTAAGGGATCGGTATTGACCGCTCAAGGTAGGGACGATCCAGGCCCTACACTCTGGGATAGGCCGTCTTATCTTGATGGGCATCCCTGTGCGATCCTAGATCGATCCGACTTGTCTATTCAGCTATAAATATACCATCAGGGGTCCATAATAAGGGATCAAATCATCTTTTCTCCATCTTGAACTGTGATGAACCTTGGAGGTAACTTCATCTTCTATTCTCTTGAGGTGACTAAATATTTGTATTGTTGATAACTATTGTCTTGAGGTGACTAAATGTCTGCGGGTTCTTCATCAAGTATCAAAATATGTTTCTCACTGTAGAAACAAGTTTAATATTTAAAGCTCACGCTCGATAAAATAGTCCGGGTACTCACAAGTTAGACTGTGGCCAGTTTAAAATATAAAATCAGAATTCCTAGGACAACTGTAGTCTCGGGCAATATTTCTTGGGACCTCTCTCTCTCTCTCTCTCTCTCTCTCTCTCTCTCTCTCTTTTCTTTTTCCTTCCGATTTAAGCATTGATTTTATGGTTAGCTGTAAATATTTTAGGCATTTAATATTTTTGATTTGCCATATCTCACTATTGAACTCCTGTGAATTATAAGGAAGGTTGTCTCATTTGTTAGACCGGGCATGCCGATTAAGTTTGAATATGTGCCATTTACTGTTTATTGACGTTTCAGCAGATGTAAATGTAATGTGCTTGAGTTCTGATATTTCTGTTCTTTACAATAAAACATGTACACATACAAAAATATATATGAATAGATCTGTTAGTAACCTATGGTTTATGCAAGGCGCTTGCCTCTTACCTGTAGGAATTTCTTATTTGCTGTTGTGCAAGACAAGGAGAACACCAGTTCAGTTTTTATGTGGGACCAGAAGAACTTTTATTAGTCTACTTTGTCATGCATTGTTATCTTCTCACATACACAGTGATTTGTTGGTGCTACTGGATTATTCCAGACCCCGTATTCTCTCTAATGTACTCTTCACTGATCATGCCACTTTATATTCACTACTTCAATTCTGTGCTTATCTGTGCAGTTATATCAATGATATGTTATTTCTACTTGAGTTACTCTTTCACTCTGTTCAGTAGGTCATTCAAAAGATGCACATTGATATTTGGTTATTCAGGTGGTTAACTGATTACTTTTTTTCAGATATCCTTATTGTTTGAACCATGCTCCTCTGTAAGTTATAAAGATTCTGCAAGAAAAGATGCTTATCAGGCTCAAATGGAAACAACGGAAGGAATCTTCAGTTGGCTTGCAATACTGTGGGAGCGTGGATTTTTCCATGATAATCCTTTAGGTTAATTGCCCTCTTGATATATATATATATATATATATATATATATATATATATATATATATATATATATATATATATATATATATATATATATCACTATTGGCAGCTGTGCAAATTAACAATTGTTAAGCATGTTACCTTTTCAGTGCGATGCTTGATCATGCAATCATTTTTGAGTATCGATTGGCAGAATCGCAAACGATCAGCGCAAATAATACCTAAAAGGTTTGTCTTGGGACCACTTGTACTTGGGCTGAATGATCCTATACACCACAAAGATTTTGGTAAGACAATTTTCCAGCCTTGTTATTTGCTTGTGTATCGTGTCTACATGAGATCATTTGTACGTGATAAAGAGCTGAACACGCTGTTTAACAGACTATTAATCACCCATATTTTCATTATAGCACCTTTGACTGTATTCTTAATCAACAAACTTTTGCATTCTTTTTCAATACTATTTCTTTTTTGAAGATAAATGAAGTTTGCATATTATTCCATCAAATAAGAGGAATCAGGAAATTGAAGAACGAGATTTTTTTTTTCTGAAATATTCTTTGCTATATATGCTCTTTTGGTAGTTGATTATTCACATTGAACTTGTATTATGTTAACTTATATTATTTCGTGTTGTTTCTATAGAAATGGGTCTTTCCTAAATGTCGTCTGTCTGCCCAAAAATTTCTTATCTTGATGAATTGTATCTAATTCCATTTGTATCTCATATCAACTTATAAATAAAAACAAGTTTGGCCGTCGAGGGATCTCATTTTGCATTTCCCAAAATATGAATCTGACTTAGTTTTTCAACCAAGTAGTTAGTTGCTAGATTTTCTTGCAGATCTTATTATTTTATCCGCCTATGATTAATTTATTAGATGCTTTTGGATGCTTTTGCTGGTTCAAGGAGCATGTATATGTCATGTGCCATGATCATGAATCTCTAACATGAGGATATTTTATGTGTAATATTACATATCCTTCCTTCTGGATGCAGGTCTAAATGGCAAGTATACTTCCAAAACATTACAGGAGGCAGCACAATTTTTTAGTAATTTATGCTGGGAATTTTCATCTAGGTATGAACCATTTTCTTCAGTTCTTGCTGTCTGCCACCTTCTGTAATAAAGAGATTAGTCATATCTATTTATTCTCTGGATTTGAGTAGGCGAGCAAATATTACAAAGCATCTAAACTCAGGGTATAATATTATAGAATATCCGATCGGATAAACATCACACACTTACAAGCCTAACAGGATACAAGCAGGAAATATTACGGATAAACATGACTAGTAATAATAATAATAATTAAAAAAGTCTTAACTGTAAGCGAGCTGAGAATGCATTTTGATTACAGAAAGTTTTAAATAATGTCATGAAATTATATAAATGTTTTAGTATAATTCAGAATCTGTAAATCTAAAGCGTTATATACTTAAACATTAATTCTGCATATCTTTACGCATAAAGTACGAACAAAATTTTGATCTTTTATGTAACTTCAATCCCATTCCAGTGACCAGATTAATAGAGTAAAATCACCGTTAGCCCATATCATAGGACTCAAGAGGAGCAATCACTCATATGCACCACTTTGGGTCAACATGGATACGATATAATATCTGAACACATTTGAAACAATATGAATCTTGTTTCAAAATAAAACGTATACAGGTTGCCTGACTGAATAATACAATAATTAAAGATACAAATTACTCAGATTAACAGAATCAGAGTGAATAAAAATGATGATTTTTTTATATCACCTCTAAAAATTTGATACATTATTTCATATGTATAACTCATCCGTCATCACACAGACACATCACGTCGACCAATACAATGAAATGTTAATATAAGTACAAGAAAAGCAAGTATTCGTCATCGTCATATGTTCCAACTCCATATTGTAGCCCACAAACGCACTATCATAATATTGACCTGTAAATAACCTCTGTCTGATCCGAGGTTGTCAAATGCACAACAAACTTCGAGCCAAACTAGAAATCTAGTTGTGAGTTTAACTGTGCTCAATACATAACAAAATGACTATAATAGGTCTAAATATGCTATACATTATATACCTTTACCCAGTTATAAATCCAATTTTGTAACTGTAGTCTACACCCATAAATGATTATATATAAATTGAAACTATTTAAAAATGATTTCCAAATTCCTTTTCTTCCGAAATCGTTTCAACCAAAATCACTTCAATACAGATTTTCAAATTACCGCATAAAATCACTTCAATCACAAAAATTTAGTGTATTTCAAAATTATATATCAGAGGTCCTTTTTGCAAACAATGTCAAAATACCGGTTTTATATACAAATAATTATCAAAATATTTCCCAGTTTGTATAGAATCAATTTTTGCAATACTTTTCGCAAATTATTTCGCAAAATTTAATTTGTCCAAAACATCTTTTCAAAGCATTGTGTACAACAATATTTTCTTCTTATTTGTTTAAAATGCTATTTTCATTTATTGAAACTAGTTTCCTAATATTCAACAATCTCATCAAAATTAGATTTCAAAAATCAAAATAATACGGTTCACCAAATCCAGTACAAAATAGATATCCTCATATGATAAATGCTAGTCACAACAATCTGAATCAACACTTAGAGAAGGAATTCTTTATTCTAACCCCTACGATCCAGGTTCCACACATACAATAAATTACCTTCGAGCAATATATATCATAAGCATAAACAATCATTTTTTTGCCTATTCAAAATTATTCATATCCATTCATGTATAACTAATTCATTTTCATACACAAAATGTCTTTATTCTCAAATTAAAATAAATGAACAGATGTTTTCACCAAATAATCGATAATTTAAATATTTTCTAATAAAATATATCATAGTCACAATTATTTTTCATTCCCAAGTATTTCTGTGTTATGATATTCTTTTGTCTTAATATTTCAAAATGAATTAAAATATTAAATTCAACTATTAAACTACATTTATCTCTTCAACTTATATTTTAGTATTCGATATAAATCAATATCGATTGGATATCAAATTCAGTATGGTTAACATCTCGTTGTTACTAGCTCGACTTGAAGTATTGTGTACAATTAATTCGACCATCCAATGCAAGTCAATTTTAACCTCCAATACAATCAGGTACTCAGCAATTTTCAAGCAAACCTAACCATATTTATTCAAGCAGCCAGCATTAAAAATCGATTATGTATGAATCAAAACAATGGAAATTAGTTATGCTCACTTAACTAGATAATCAAAACATTTTCATATCCACAGAAAGGCACACTGGGAAACCAATCCATATGTCAATATATTATTTATACCAATCCATACATTGTTCAACAACTTACTTTATACTAAATTTGGTTAATTCAATTTTTTCTTCAATTAATTACTTTGAGGCAATTCATCAAACACTGAAGTGACTGAACCATCACCATTCAAACAATTCGCTCACTTAAACCATATAACTTAATCTGGCAATTCATTCAGTGAATTATATATTTGAACTAAATAAAAAAGGTGGATTTAACTCACTGGAAATCAAAGAGAGGCTTACTCACAAAATTCATCGTTTTAAATCCCTAATGGGCACAATCCTCCCCACCAGAAAAAGTTGTGCCTCCTTCGTGCGTCAACCCCTCTCATTGCCACCAACCCTTAACCTCGTCCAGAACCCATGCACATGCCTAGCCTAGCCATGCTCTGCCTCCCGTCGTCATCCTCTGCTGGTCGCGTGCAAGCCGAGGCACCTGCGCCACCTGCATTTGCGATTTTGTGTGTGGTCAATTTCATGAATTAGGGCATGGGCCTAGGAGAGAATAAGGGGTCAAAAGGGGATAAATATGGGTTTGAGGATAGCTTAAAATGGCATAAGGATGTTTAGGGTAGGATTCAAACGAAGTTTATTCTTTTTATTTCGCTTTTTCATTGTGTTTAAAATCCATACCCTTAATCACCATTAAATCAACCATTTTGGATCGACATTTTACAATTATTTTAAAAAAGAATCTGAATCGAGCCTTTACCAAATTTTCATTCCATTTTTGTAACAAATTTTCTTTATTAAAATACTACTTTTTAGTTTTAAACAGTCATGAAATAATTGTTTTGTCTTAACAATTCCAAAATATTAAAATACTATTTATTTTCACCAAAATACAGTTTCAGATAAATTTTTGGACTTTTGAAATTACAATTCAAATTTCCAATTTAATTTATTGATATTAATTTTTCTAGTTTTAAACAGAGATGTTACAGATTTTGCGTCCTCGCAGTTTTCTTGGAGAGTACTGTAATCGATCAAGCTAATAAAGTTAACAACAAAAAATTATATATATATATATATATATATATATATATATATATATATGTATGTATGTATGTATATATAAAATTCTTTATTGTGCTTTGCCTTTGGCTTTGTCACTCTGATAAAATCTCATATAACCTATATCACTGATATGAATTTATTGATCGTACAGGGAGCGTGCAGGCTTTGTTTGGAGCTTAGCATCTGTTGCTAAGAATGAGTCATTTGGCCGTGCTGGATTAATGACTCTCAGCTTTTGTATTGCTTCAGTTGCTTGTACTATGAATAACTTCCGCAGACAAGAGCATGTGGAATATAATCGAGATATTTCAATTAAACAATCAGATTTATTAGATGTTTTAGGAGCTGTTATTGAAAGAAGTAAACAACATTTTAATCCCAAGTATCGCCTTCAAGGTTTGCATTTGTTCAATGCATATGACTGAATATCTATTACTGCATCTACGGTTAAATTATTTATGTCATATGAATTGTGTTTAAATGTGTTTTGTATTCAGTTTGTGAGCAGATAATAAAAGCCGCAGCTTCTGTCGTGAATAGAGACAATGTATCAACTGAGGCGCTACTATATTTTCTTTCAGCCGTGCCACGCGAATTCATTGATCGTGCAGGCAAGTACAACAAACTAATTGTAACCTCGAAAAACAATCTTATTTTTATAATAAGTGTGAAATACTAACAGAATTAACAGTAGCTGTTTCAGTTTTATACAGCATTGATGATAACCTTGTATGCATACTTAGAAAGTTTATGTTGCACCGCATTGATAATTATATGTGTATACATTGGATGTTTTATATTGCAAGCCAAGTACGGTATAAGACCTTTGTAGTTTATCAAACTATTTGAACTGTAAAATGAATATTTGGTTTCCAATAGGTGATATTAAAGGCCACCACTTATTACTAAGGGAGTTTTCTCTTCTCTTTTCTTTTCTTTCTTTTAGAAGTAAATTAATGTCCATTAAGAGGGAACTAGTAAATGAATAATTCCTTAACTATTGCTTTTCTTATTCCTAAACAAAGTTTTCAAAATGAGATTCAAATCGTAAATCGTAAAATTCAAACTATAAATCGAAACGTGATTTAAATCGTAAATCGTGGATTTAAAAAACATATATCTTAAAGTTTGCACACACTTTGAAATTAATTTTGATGTTTAAACTTTAAACTTATACATCTAAACCTAAAACATCATTTTCTCTTTTGCTTCAATTTTAATTTATTTTTTAAATGATTAAAATTGAAATTGTAGACCTAGATACGTATATTGAATATATTATTTTGGATTGGAAGATTTTTCTGAAGTGTGGCATTAGCTTGGTTTGAATCAAATATAAATCAAATAGTAAATGAAGAGATTCGATTTGAAACGGATTCAAATCGTAGGATTTTAAGTTTTCTGACAACGGTGTTCCTAAACATCCCAGTACTTCTTCATCAACAATCATCTTCCAGAACTAATTAATCTTTAAAGCCACTGAACTCTACCTTTTTTGGGTTACTGTTTGAATTAGAAAATGATTTATAAATAGAAAGAGAATGACTGCAAGGGAATTTTATTGGAAATTGATACAAGCACTAATATTTATTTGTAGGTTTAATAAACTTCACATCAATCCCTTAGACCTCTTACCCATCGTTCATTCCAAAATCCATATTAAATCGACAATTCTAAAGTTATTTGACATTTTCAAAATCTTCAACGTAAAATTCAGATTCAAATATAAAATAAATTGAACCATTATAAAAAAATAACTAAATCAAAAAGTACAAATCCTCTCCATAGTTTTCTCCATTGCTTAATTTTCATTCTAACTAGCATTTTCGTTTTCTTTTTTTATTCCATATATTAGAAGTGAAGAGAAAGAGGAAAAAAAAATATAACAGAGACATGGTTGATGTGAAGTGATACATTAGTAGATCGACAAAACATACACACATACCTACATATACATATATGTATGTATATACGTACACACATCATAGTTATCAAGGCGTGCGCTTAGCCGCAGAAAAGCACAAGGCTCAAGGCTTGCCCCTTTTTGCAGTTTGAGTGCGCCTTTTTGCATTTTGAGGCTTTTTTTTGCTAAATTCAAAAGTTTGTTTATAAATAGTTAAATAAAAAATTTAGTTGTTCAATAAATTATAAAATATGGTTTAAATTTTAAATCTTGTTAATACAACATGTAAATAATTGAATGAATTATAAAATATGGTTTAAAAACTAATTTGTAGTTAGTAAACTAACAGATCAAACTCATATAAAAGGCACATAAAAAAGCCCAAGGCTCAAAAAAGCCCAAGGCTCAAAAAAGCCCCAGGCTCAATGCTTACGCCTTTTTTCACCTTAGCGCCTTAACTACTATGACACACATACTTGTGTGTGTCTATATATATACACACACACACACACATGGGAGAGGCTATTTAAACACAAAATTAGACACGAATTAGAGGACACACAATCTTAACTGTTAGATTATTTTGTCTTTATATGGAGTGAAATTCATGGGGTGGTCCAATGGTGTAAATTCATTATGTCACCAATTGTGTCTAAATCTTGTGTCCAAAACACACACACACACACACATACAAAAATCTAAACTACTAGATCTCCCCTGAATTCCACCTTCCACATGAAGACTGACAAATCTTGTGGTCTAGATTTCGTGTACAAAAATTGTGTTTAATTTTGTGTCTCAATAGCCGTACTCTCTCTCTCTCTCTCTCTCTCTCTTGTAATTTGTCCCCTCTTAGTATTTAGTGATTCCCTTTAGTGGCACCTTTTCCAATTAAAAGTTGACTCGAATGTCCCTAATTATAATTATTAAAATATTTATAGTTGCAATTGAAGCACCATTCAGATTTGTACTCTATGTTTTTTTAACTACTGTTATTACTTGCTTTATAACATACAAACCAGCAACCTCTCATAATAGTTTTATGACTTGTTGGCAAATAGGAATCGTATCTTAGTAATCTTTGGTCCCCAGGTATCTTGTTGCATACTGCATTACATTATCAGGCTTGTCATCGATTATACGCGAATCTGTAAAATATGTCAGTTGCTTTTAGAATTGTGCAAGCTGTTGATGTTGCAATATGTAATGGAGCGACCTTATACAATGGTTATATCTCCTTTGGCATACGGTATTGAATGTTTGATCAGAAAAAATGCACGAACATAACATAAATGCTGTTTTGGATGTGCAGCGATACTGGAATGTAGCATACGATAAAACCAAAACTCAACTGAAGGCAAAAACGTTACTATAGGGTACAAGATGAATAATACTGTTAATGATAGTTTGGTCACGTAGTCAATCAACACATCTACCCGAGATGCCTAATGGGTTGGCATAGAAAAAAAAGGAAGATGAATGACAGTTATGGAGTTTTTTATTATATGATGGGTCATGGTTATAAAATGCGCGCTATGGCACGACACAGCAACTATGCCTTTTCGCCCTAAGGTACGGCACACATAGCAAGGCACACCAAATGGCGCAAAAGGTGCACATGGTGCATGGCTAAGGCGGCTCTTCAATTTTTTGTCTTTATTTTTCATAATCCGAAAATGCATAGAGACTAATACTTATCGTATGATTATTTTTGTTGTGGTTATTATTATAATATTTTCATTTTTTAATGGATAGTCTTTTTTGTAAAAAAAAAAAATTTGTTTGAAGACAAGAATATGTTGTAATTCGCATGGAAAATTAATTTTTTGATGTAATATTCTCAAAGCAAATTATACTATAAAATCTCACATGTATACGTCTAAATCACATTCATATTTCTGTTTTATCAACAATATGTATTATTATTTTAGCTTTTGACTTCCAGAATGCAATCGTACTTGAAATTCTATAGTTGTGACGTTATGTTTACTGATGTTTTTGTGAAATGATTAAATGGAAATTTTGCTGGATATGTTTTTAGTGAAGTAAATATTAACTATATCTGGCATTTTCAGTTAATTATTATGTATATAATCTTATGTTTTCTCTAAATATGTGGTAAATAAAAAAAGGTGCATGTTGTTTGCCACACGGTGCGTCAAGGCTCCAGGAAGTTTTTGCGCTATTTTGTGCCGTGCACCGCTAATAACGGTGCGATGGGTTTAGAGTCGAAGAGACTGTGCTAGTTAACGATGCACTGAGATTGTTTTAGTTTGTGAGCACACATTTTGTATTCAACAATATGATGTCATGATTTTGCATGATTGTCTGTTTTATGTCTGCATAACCAACTACAGTTAATTGGCATCAAAATTGAAATGTTATGGTGAGGGTGGCCATACTTTTCAAAGGTTAATGAAATTAATCTTTAAATTCAATAGATTTCAGAAAGCTTCTCTACAGATTTCTTTATTGCAGCAAGTAGTGGTATTTTTTTTACCATACCCAACCCGACATTCATTGGGTTCGGGTCTTGTTGGATTGGTCTGGTTAGGGTTTGTAGGGCTCGGTTCTAATTGCCAGCCAAGCAACAACTGATATCTACTTCATTTGTTTGCTACTGGCATTTGCAAGTCTTATTGTGTAATAACTATGGATCATACCTTTTTAGGTTTTCTTAGAGATACAGTGAAGTCGTGGGTTACCGAAGGCAACAATAACGTCATTGATCATGGTCCTTTCGACGACAAAGATCTTATTTTGAAATATCTTGTTAGTTTTCCTGCAAGCTTTACAAAACAAACACATTTATTCCCCACTTTGTCTTTTGATGATGATGACGTGGAAGCATGGGATTTCGAGGCACGAAGGTGGGCGAGGGTTCTTTTTCTTGTTTCTGACGCGGCCTCATGTTTGGACCCAATCCTTATGGTAACAGTTTTGTCCATTTTTGTTATTTTGTATTCAAGTTTTATCCATCAATTTTACCGTACTCAGTTGACAAACATACATAGGGCATCTGTACAGTTATTCCAGTTAATTACTGTCTCTCTCTCTCTCTCTGTTTTTTTTTTTTTTTTTTTTTTTTTTTTAAATATATATATATATATATCAAAAAGGAGAAACATGCCTTTCTCCAACGGCTCACAAAAAAAGGGAATTTGGCAAGCGAAACCGTGCACACACAAAAGGAAAAAGGAAAAAGGAAAAAGAAAAATGAAAATGCCAAAACAGATAGTACAGATAATGAAGGGCTCTAAGCCAATGCAAGGACGGAGCAACCGTCCTAGCAAACAGATCTGCAAAGAGAACCAAAACTCGCCCAAGCAGGCTAATGTCCAGTACAAAGGACAAGGCCTCCAAATGAAACAAGGAGGGACGGACAAGGAGAAGATGAAGGCCCATCAGCAACCCTCCAGCTCAGCTAAGATCCAGATCCACTCCTGCATCACTATAGAACCAAGATAACCAGTGTCGCTCCTGCGCAGCAACCTGTACTCCACCACCTGAACAACGACCGAACTAACCAAATTACTCAGTCTCTTGCAATATGGTATCTGATTTGAAATGTGCGCTTGTCTTCATTTAACCCGTCCTCTTATAGACATTTAGTGCAGAACTGTTTGCTCCTCCTCCTCCTCCTCCTCCTCCTCCTCATCATCATCATCATTTATTATATTCCTGTAAATTTGGCAATTTGGTTACTGCGTTCCGTGTCTTTAGGCGGAAATCGGTGGGTATCTTCCCACAAATCAAGTGGTGCTACAATTCTTAAGCTACAGCTCAAATGTTGGATTTGTCTTTCTAGCATGTGGTTATATTAACATTTTCACATCTCACTGCTAATTTGGCCTTTCATCTCTGTAACATTTAACTTGCTCTTCCAATTTTTTTTTTTTTTGGTGGCTTAATACCTGTCATGACATGGTATTCTTTTATGCTTTTGGAATTGTCATTGTACAACCTCAGCTTTTCTTCATCTTAAATTAGTATTTGAGTTCACATAACATATAGTGTTACGATGATTTGTGCGTCTATGCAGTTTTTCAAAGAACACTGCCTCAGCCTTTGCAGAGAGGATCTTAATGCATGCATTTATTCTGTTAAGCTTCTTATTCTTATCAAATGTGTGGTTGACGAACTAAATCGGGAGTGGGGGAAAATTGTCATCCATAATGAAACATATAACGGGACAGCATCTGGGAGGATTAAAATACTAGACCGATCATCTTTTACATCAACTTTCTCTGACTTCAGCAAATTGGTTAGACCATTTATACATATAATGGTAACTATTGAAACACTGTTTTTTGTTTACTTCCAAATTGTTGTGTTGGATACAGTTCATATTGACATACATGAAATGACTGTAGGAGGAAGTGGTATCATTCTCCAAATTTGTTACTCCAGTACTATGGTCAGGCTATAGTATAGAAGATTCTCAGCTAACTGACTCTATCAAAGGAAAACTTGGGGGGAAAAGTTTGAGACGCTTGGCACGGTCAATTGTTCCTTCTGTGTGGCAGGCTGTATGTTGCTTTTGGTTTATTGGATAATATCGGCGTCATATTATTTTTACTCCTTGTTATAATCTAATTTAGTTCTCTAGTCTTACAAATGGATAGATAAATTTTCATAATCACATAAATAATAATAATAATAAAGTTACACATTCAGTTTTAAGTATGATATTTGGTCCCCAAAATATTAGAAAACCATGGTTAATTTGAAAATTAATGTAAATCATGTAGAATTTCGGAATAATAATCTAATGGTTAACATTCAAATTCATTGCATAGTTGAAACATATGCTGATGGTTTATATATGACCTACAACCTTAATTACTGTGGAGATTTCAGAGGTCCTTCATTGCAATCCCTAGCTCGAGAGATCATTACAGTTTTAGCATGATTTTCCAATTGGAGGGTGCTTTGCTAGTCTTTATTTTGAAGGGTATTTGATATTGCCCATTAGGTATACCTCAACTTTAAAAGCCAGCTTGTAAGGAGAGGATGCCTAATGGGTTATATACAAGTCAATATTCCTATATTCTACATGTGGAACATAACATTCCACCACTCTTCGAAAGTCTCACTTTCACGTCGACCCACTCTACTGATACTAACCCGACGGTAGCTCTTTTCCTTTTTGGACTGCTTCACTCACCTAACAGTATTTTAATCTAGACTATAGGTTATCCCTTTCGTGACTCGGACTTTCGTCCATGGTTCTCAGTGCCAATTAATATGACCACATAGTTAGAACTCACCCTTAAAAGCTAGTTTTTAAGGGGAGGGTGCCTAATCAATTGTATATAAGTCAATATTTCCTATATTCTAGATGTGGAACGTAGCAGTATTCCGCTAGCAAAGGTTGTTTAGCTAAGGCTGAGTAGGCGTTCATCCAACTGGCTATTGTGGCTCTTTCATGTTCCGTTTCAAATTTGATTATTCTTTATTGGAAAGTTGTAGAAATAAGTTGTATTGAGGTTAGAGGTTATCATGAAAAAAATACATGAATTTTCTGTAATCACAACAAATTCATGTGATCGTCATGCAGTCTATTTTGTGTACCTTTGGTATTGTTTCTTTTACTTTTATGATACTCAGTAACCATTGTTAATTTTACTTCTTGGTCTGCACAAGTATTAAATCAATGTCTATCCCATTCTTCCTTCATATTTTGAATTGAGCAAACTAATACTATTTGCAATCCCGTTTGATCGCTTCTATCTTCTCTCTCTCCTCCACAGATAATGTCAGTTGGCACAGTTTCTCAATTGTTAATGTGGTTTGCACATATGAAAGAATATGATCATCTTCATTCTTCATTGGTTTTTACATGGGAATTTTCCTGGAAGGTTATTCAGAACAACACATTCAATACAGAGGCATGTGTATCTGGATTCATTTATTGATGCTTTATAATGCAACCAGCTGATCGTATAATTCAATTTTCTTTCCTATTGATGTCCCAGAGTAGACTGATGCAGAACTTTGCTTAGCGGCATACGAAGCGTTATCATATGTCTTCAAAGCATGGACTATGAGTCCGACTTCATCATTTTTCAGTTACATAGTATCTTGTAACAAATTGCTTTTTCCAGATGCTGAAGACCTACCAATCTTAGATCCTTTGCTTGTTAGTTTTCTTGAAAATATTAACCACCTTCTTGCGAATGGAGTTCTAAAACGAAGTCGCCGTGCAGTTTTATTGAATTGGAAGGTAGTTTAATCTTGTAACCGTTTCTCTCATTCTGCTACATTACAACCTCTTTACTTTGTTTTGTCTCTTATATAATTTGATCAAAGGCTAACATGCTTTTCGATCGGCTCAGTGGCATTGTCTAGACTCTCTGCTATCTATTCCATACTATGATACTCAGAATGGTGCTCATGTGTCAAAAGCAGTTCCTTTCTTTTCAAATTTGCATCTTAGAAGTACATTTACTGACATTGTTGAGAGGTATCGTACTTATTTTTTCTATCCTTGACTACTTATATATGTATCAATGAACGTGAACCAACTCATCCAAAAGCTCAAGCTACTGAGTTTTGGGATTGCATTGTACTTAAGCCAAATACAAAACTCTGTACGCCTCACTTTAGGTTTTGGACCACATGGGAAAGCATTGGTATGAAAATAATTCTCATTCATGAGCGTTACTGCACGCGCTTCAAACATGAATTATATTTTAAAAAATTGTATATGTTTAACATATTTAGAAGAAAATGATTTACACGAATATTTAGTTAAATTTTTGCGTTGAATCCTATGTAATTAGTTTGAATTTCTATTTTTAAGTAGCAATATCTAATTGTTTATTAGTTTTAATTTTTATTTGTTTTGTTAACCAGTAAAGAACAATGTTGTAAGGAATGTTTATTTGTTATATCATACTTTTAAGTGATATTAATATATGTAGAAACACAATTTGAATTTGTAAAAAGTTTTAAATTTCTAGATCCTATTTTTAGGTGATTTATAATGATAATAGTATATAAGGTATTTTTGGAAGTTTGTGGTCGGACCAAAAGTTTGTGCAATCAAACCAACTATTAAAAGAGATATAAATGATTGCAGAAAAAACATGCAGCTGTTTTCGTAAGCAAACAATCTATTTGTAGCGCTTTAACTTCACAATAACAAAAACTTCAGCAACCATTATGATGCTGCAGTATTCTCTACTATTTTCATATTTAATTCAATACCTGTTTTGCTCCTAAGTTTATAGTTTTTTTTTCAGCTTGGAGAATGCTGGTGAAAACTCAGTTTTGTACATATTGAGATCTCTAAGATCTGTTATCGGACTTCTATGCCCTATTAGTACAACATCAATGCTGTCCTCTGGTGGTGTGAATTTGAAGGTACGTTATAATTAATTTGTATTGTTGGATCCTATACATGCTATGCATGATTGTTAGAGTATGTCATACTTATATGATGGTTAAGCCTAAACTGTGATTCTTAAAAAAATGGGTAACTAGGCGGTAACATATAGTACTACTACAAGCCTTAGATAGGATATAACATATTGCAAGTCAACATATGTCTAGTGGTTGGAATCACGCTGCACAAGACTTGAACTTATGACCTCACGTACCAAAACTGGAGCGTCTAACCACTGGAATAATAGTGCTGGACATGTGCATGCATATTACTCGTTTTAAATTAAAAACTTCAACAATCATTATGTGCATGCACATTTCTAACTCATTTCACTAGTAGGAAAATTCAAAAGCGCAGTTTAAGCTCTCTAAAACTACATTTTTTTTAATTTTTTTTCAATCCTTTTCTTTTACCATCCACATACTTAAGTTTACCATCTTCATCAACTAGCGATTCTTCGTCGTTGTAAAATGTAATTAAAACCTTTGACATTAGCTATAAAAAATTTTAAAACACTAAACTCAGAATCTTGATTTTTATAAAACACTAAATAATAATTTTCAGAATTAATACCTTGTTTTGAGAAGAATATAATGTTTCTTAGATCAGTCAAAAATATTGAATCTTTGAATTTGATAACAAAATTTGAAAGAAACTAAGAAGAAAATAGTTTAGATTTTGGTGAATGAAGTTGAAGGAAAGAAAATGAAGGGGTTGGTTGTTTATTTGTGCACATTCCATAGTCCTCATATACAAATAAAATGGGCACTTGTGGAATGCACATATATAATATTTTCAAATATTAGCTTACACATTCATAAATGCATAAGCTATCAAATCAGATCTATTTTTTGCAATTAGTTTTATGTGAGACTTAAATCTGCAATAATTTTTTTAGGTCCAATTTAAATTTTATCCTGTGATAAACGATAATAAATTAACTTTGTTAGTGTTATTTGTGTATATTTATTATTATTTATTATCTCTGATTTATACATCTTTATTTTTGAATGAAAAATCAGTTTTACCACCTTTATGCTGGTTTAAATGGGGTTTGGTTGGGGCAGGACAACCTAATTTCTTAGCTTTGCTATCCGTAATAGGGTTTTTAAAGAATATGACATGCATATTGAAACCATCATATTTGTGGATTTATTAAATGAATTAATATATATTCATTATTTAAATTTATTCAAATAATTTAAATCCAAGATTACATAATCAGTTAAAAATATATTTGTGTATATGTACGAAATTACGTGATATTGAGATGGTTTTTTTGAACAAACGTAGAAGTTTCGAAATGCATGTACTTGAAGTTAAAACAAGAATTTTACGGTGCATTGCATTAAATTTGCTATCGCTACTTACATACATAGTTCTGTTATGTAACTTATGTATTTATATATCTAAGCGAATTTATGCCCTTATTGTATTAATATGGTACAAATGTTGAAAATCTCATGTTTTCTGATTTATTAGACAAATTAACAACGAGCAGTCTGCTAAGTTTAATTAAGTAGTTTTAAGATTACATGATTAATTCTTGTACATGAAGTTAGATGTAAAATATTAAAGGGGAACCAGGTGAGTTCCTTGGAAGGTTGTAAATTTTTTCAAATTAAGGTATTTGCAGTAAAATCATAATTTTGTGATGCAACTATATGATAAATTTATTGATAATTTTTTTTGTTTTATTTCACAAACTAAATTTAAACCTTATCTCTTGTTTTCTGATTTAAGCCGTGAGAATAGTACCAGGATGGGAGACTGACCTGGGAAGTCCTCTCGCGCTTGAGTACGGGAGCCTTTGGCACTGGGTATCCACCTTTCTTTGCAAAGATGCGTCTGTGTAGTGTTCTATGCAGTCTGTCCTAAGTCAGGGTAAATGAGGAGGGCTGTGATAGGCTTGGCGAGCCAACGTAAAAACATATTTTCTCTTATGGATATGGAACCTTATTTGTCTTTTGGTTTTGGGTTCCATCTCCAACCAACCTCAACTTGTCTGGTCTGGGATTAATGACTTAGTTGTTGTTTCTTTACAAAGATGCAAGCATTTGATTTATTCTGCAAAAGCCAAATATTTGCAGTTTTTACCGCAATAGTGCAATTATTTACAGTCAGGTTGAAACTAAAAGTAAAAGACTTTTAAACATGTTTTTAGGAAGGGGCAACCGTGTATTTTAAAATTTAAACTGTATTTTATTGAAATTCCCTATTGTTTATGTTATATTGTAAGTCGTGTAACTTGTGTATCTTTAGTGAAAATGCAGTTTTCTCATTTTTGCTAATATGAATATAATGTACATATTGAAATTTTCATATTTCCATTAGTGGACGAACTATCAAATATCACTTAATCATATTCATCTAATTAGTTTAAGCGTAAGGTTGCTTAACCAATTTTAGTATATGGACTGAAACGTAGAACATTAGGAATAAGCAATGTTTTAAAACGCAAAAGGCGTACGCGAGGCGTAAGCCTCGAAGCGTTGAGGCGTAAGCCTTTCAAGTAAAAAAAAAAAAAGCGCAACACATAACTTAATTTTTAATATGGAATAACATTAAGCGTCAAATACTAAGTAAAACTCATAAAGCATTCAAAGCAATTCAAACAAAAAACAATCATTCTTGCACATCTAATATAAAATGCAAAAAGATCAAATGATATCTTCCTCCTTATGCAAAAGATTCAAATTTTGATTTCCTAAAACCATTTGAAGATTACATCAAACTACAATTTTGATATGTTTCATCAATTCAAATCGATTTGCAAAATTTATTTCGAGATTTAACAAAGTTTATTGAAAAACATTCTTTAAATAACAATAAGAAAATTCTTTATATTGCTCGTGATCATTATTTCATAAACAATTTCACTTGATTGTGCCGATATTGAAATTGAAAAGTAAAAAATGCTAATTTTTATTTTCTTATTTTTTTTCTTTTTTTTATTTCTATTAAATAATTAAAGTTCAATGACATTTATTTGTGTCAATATCTGCAACTAAAGATTAAAAGGTTTCTAAGTCATATGCCTCGGCTGTTTGAGGCGTGCGAGGCGTAAGCTTTACGCGTTTTGTACGCCTCAAGTTATTGAGGCGTAAGCTTTAGTGGTAAAAAGCCTTTTGGAATAAGTCTCAAGGCGTTTTATCTCTTATTTCCTCGAGGCGAGCCTCGATGCGGGTTTTTTAAAACAATGGGAATAAGTGACGTATGTTTTGTAAATAATTGTGGTAATTTTGAATTTAGGTATTTCAATCTAACAATAAAGTTATACAATGCAATTTATGATAAATGTATTGAGATAAACAAATAAAAAATTAATCTTTTTTAGTGTTGTTTATGTGATTTATAAATTATAATCGAATGAATAATAATTAAACATACCACTTGGGTTAGTACAATAGCCCGTATACATATTGAATTGAGGCTCTTTGGTATCTAATATAAATATTAGTTAACAAAATTTGTTTAAATAGTCTAAATTTTGGATTATGTGATTAACCTATATTTATGGACTTATATAAAATGTTAGAAGTCAGTCGATGAATTACTTGTGAATAATTATATAAGCTTTCAAGTTTCAAGTGTACTTGCCAGATTGTAAAATAATGAGAGAGTTCTAGTTAAATAATTTAATTGATAAGCTAATAGATTCAAAAATTAAATATTAAGAGAGAATTAAGCAGAAGAGAAAAAACTCATATAATCAATCAGAGAGCAAGAAATTCTTCTGTTTTACTATTATTTAATGAATTAATAAAAGGGGTTAACAAGGTAATTAAATCAATTTAATCACATTCAATCCTATTAACATATACTTAAATAATTCAAATACGAAGTTTTCAAATTTTAGGGTTTTAATCACTTTAAATCCAATATATGTATATTTAAATAATTCTAATATTCAAATACGAAGCGTTCGAAATTTCAAGTCGTCACATGTTTATACAAGGCATCTAGCCTCAAGTATAGTTTCCGGCTTATATGCGTTAATGAGGTAGCAAGCCTGCCTAAGCGGGGTGTGCCTCGCCTAGCGCCTAACATTGGTTTAGATGGACACCCTAGAAGGATTTTTATAATAGATACCAGCTAATAGAGAACTGCCCATATTATAAATGATGATATAGAGAAATTCTCACTGTTCTTATTTAAGATAGTTTCTCAATAAATGACCCCACACATATCTGGAGAGGGCTATACCCCCCAATTGCTTTGGTATTTACATTACAAAAATATGATGCGTTGTCTCTTTCTTGGCAGATGATGCAACAATTGGTTCATTCTTCCTGGATACTGCACCTTAGTTGCAACAAACGCAGAGTTGCTTCCATTGCTGCAATTCTATCTACAGTTTTGCACCATTCAGTATTTAGTGATCCAAGCATGCATGAAACACATGATAGTCAACAAGGTCCTTTAAAATGGGTACGTATATAACTTTTTCTTTACCTTTTGATATGCTTTTCCAACTCCAAGCATATATAATTTTAAACTTTTGAGCAATAAAATGAGCATCTAAGGTTCCTAGTAGGGTAGTACTTTATTTGACATAGTTATCAGCAAAATTATTTATGTTTTTACTGTTACCAAGGTTTAATTATTTTGTTAAAGCATGAATGCACGGACTGTGTCCCAAGCATCTCTAGAACTTTGAGTTTTTGGTGCAGCAGGACATGATTCAACCATCGTTGAAATGAATATGTGAGCCTTTTGTAAATTTTGAAGAAATGCTAGTGAGCTAAGGTTTAGATGTTAGAACATTTTTTTGGGTCTCATTTTGTTAAGCTCCTAAAATAATATTTTGGCCAAAAAATTATGTTATCAGTTCCCAGTAGAACTTCAATAATAATTAAGAAAGCAAACCGTGTTTAGGTAGTATTAAAGAAACTGGCTGCGCGAGGCATCATGATAAAATCGCTGCATGAGGCTTCATGACAGAATTGGCTGTATGAGTAGCATAATGTCTTATAAAAAATATTTTTGGTGCATTCCTGGTCATATAGTACGTGGTGTAGGGATGGCAAAAAAATCTGTATCCATGGTTACCCGTGGATAAAATCCGTCATGGACGACATGAAACAGTTAGCTAAATGAGTATCCATGGGTAAAATAACCGGATTTTTTAGTATCCTTAATTAATGGGACGGGAACAAATAGTAAGATATCCGTGTCTGTGGGTACCCGTGCCCGTATTGAGTGTGATTTATTATCAATGCAAAACTCATTGTTGTTGGCTATTGGATATTCTTGTGCATGCTTTTATTGAACAATTTATAAGCAACGCATGCTGCTAATTAAAACCCTATATATGCCTAGATACAAATTCTCAAATTTTTCATTAATTGTTTCAAATTCCAATCGAGTAAGCAATGCGTCTTTTCTTCTCTTCAAACCTTATGCTCTCTTTAGCAAATTCAACACATCCTGCTAAAGTTCTTGCTTTACTCCTCGCTGGTTTATATCAATATGTTACCAAATCCAAGCAACGCATTGCTAAAGTTCACATCTGGTCAATTTTTTTTTTTTTTTTTTACCAAATGAATTTTTAAACAATTTCAATAAATGGTTAAAAGATAAATTGAATAAACTATCATGGATACCCGCGAATATCGACAACTTATTTAAAATTCGTTTAATGGACCCATGCGGGTATGGGGCGGGCACGGGGTAAAAAATTACCTAACAGGGCGGGTGATTGGGGGAGGTACTACCCGTGTCCGCCCCGCCCCATTGACATGCCTAACGTGGTGTTGAGTATGATGCATTTATAGCACAGTGACTGATTATGTAGTATGGTGCTTCCTACATCCCCGCATGTGGGATTTCAGATACCGTTCTATTTATATCTTTGAAATTTAACAACCTTGAATGATGTATGTGGATCAAGGTTTTAAATCTCTGATGTCGGTCGCGTTTCGTCTCACAAAATTACCGGTTCTATTAACTTCACAAAATTTTATATATTTAAGCAAATATTATTGATTTTAAAGTTTTAATTAAATGCATTATAAAAGGACTAAAAATGCAATTAAGGAACAATCTCGGGGTATATGACATGTCAAAAAATGACAGGCTAATTCTATTCGCACACCCATAATTCCTTAACATACATCGCGAAATAAAATAAAATAGCATACACCAAAAAATTCTTTTCACCATGCCTTTCACAAAATTACCGGTTTGTATTTCCATTATCTTCCCCTTTTAACCTTAAAACTAAATTACACAAAATTAGGAATTCGTTGCAATAAATTTACATAAAATTCAAAAAAGTTTTTTTTTTAAGTTTTCGACGCTAATATTGTAAATTATTTGATTGTTTTTATTTTAAAAATCAACATTAATTTTAGATTATTAAACATAATTAAATCAGAGTATTTACTTGTCAAAGTTGCCTTAACTAATATTTCAGGTTCGATTAACTTAACAAAATTCTATATATTTAAGCAAATATTATTGATTTTAAAGTTTTAATTAGATGCATTATAAAAGGTCTAAAAATGCAATTAAGGGCAATGGTAGCGTAGTCATTGTTTTTCTTATTAAAACATTGATGTATGTTAAGAAATTGTTGGTGTATGAATAGAATTTGCCAAAATGATATCCTGACACAATAATTTTATGGATGCTATTATAAAAATAGTAACTTAAACTTGAATTGCAAAATCACTTAGTTGTTTTAAATTTACAAAAGAACATTCATATTAATATATGCTTAAAATAAAAATAAAAGCACAATACATATATATTAGTATTTACAACTTATGATCTATGAACATCGTTAGACATAAAACATAAAAAAAAAAACCCAAAACATTAAACAGTTCAGCATAAGTAGAACATGATATACATAATTTCACAGGTAACATGCATATAAAAAAAAAAAAAAAATGAAGAATATGAAAATCACAAGCATTATAGAACATATATGAATATACAATATGGTCATTTAACATGCAAAACATAAAACAGTAGGATATTATTGTAGATAAGTTCAGTTTTTTTTATTATTGTTTTGGTTCAGGCACATGTTTAAATTTTTAACTAGAAAAACCAAGATCTCGTCCGATATCTCATCTTGGTTGTTATATCATTCGATATTGCAATATCTTGGGCGATATATTCGAAATGAGGTTTACAGTGAGATTTGTGTTTCGTTTCGAGAGGAGCCCAAAATGAGATCTCGGACGATATATTCGAGATCTGTAACAATGATTTGAATATTATATACGCACACTCTTTTTTCTTATTTACCTTTTACTGAGTAGTAAAAACAAGGATCTGTTTAAGGAGAACTAAAAACCTTATCTAATGGCTACTAGTTGTTTTAAAAACCATATGACTACCAATTATGTTAGAACTTCAGTAAATTGTGTGAGCAAATTTCTACATTATATTAATTAAAATGTGAAATGTTCATACTGAAAAACATGAAACTAGTAGTATTTAGATATAACTAACAGCAATGCGCTCTCCCCACAAATCCTCAGTATCGAAGATATTGGTCAGAATTCTATCACAATTAGCACCTGTTTTATTTTGGAATCTATTTGATTAAGATATTGCTTTCTGAGAACATTGTGCTTGTTCCTCGTTTTGTCCTGCTTAATAAATATGCTGGTGCTTTTCAAAAATTTATCTGGACCCATTTATGAATGCTGACTTGTTTCTTTAGGTTTGTCGAATTTTAATTGATCTCATCCTTTATAAACTTGATATGGGATTTAAGGGGCTAGCAGACTGTGCTTTAGGAATAATATTGTATGGGATTGAAAGTTTACGACTAGAAACTATATTGTATGATGGAGAGTTTATGATGTAAAAGACGGTGAATGAGACATTCATAATTAAATTAAATTAAATTTGGAAAAGAGTTTCTTACATAGTAATTATAACTTGTGTTTATGGAAGTTCATTTTAGATTTAACTAGCTCTTCAAAAGGGTGCCTTCACATAATAAAATAAGTCGTGTGATTATATTTGGTTTTTTATGGCATTATTAATGCTGACGTACACTATCTTCATTAACTTACCTTCCAAATCTGACAATATATGATCAAGAAATGACTCAAGGTTCTTATTTTCAATGTACTTTTCTTTAAAAGTCCAAGTTGAATAAACTGTGTATGTCACATCCCTACTTTTTAGCTGATTTGTGTATCAATTCTACCATTCAACACCGACGTTCTTCCTTTTCCAGTATTAAACTGATCTCATGGATAACTTTGATTGCAGTTGAATCTCAATTTCGGGATTCATTCTTGATTTTGCAATTCTATCTTGATCTCGCATATCATGACAAAAATTTCCTCTCATCCGATTTTTATGTATGATAGTCCGTTGATTTTGCTTATCCTATCTTTTCTGTATGCTATTTTATTTGTTTTAACTTTTCTCCCTAATTGAATTGTGCGACTCCTTATGGTGGTAGCTTCTCTCCCATATTATATTTGTATGTAAATCTGTTGATTTTGTATGACTATACGAGATGAAGCTCAAAACACTATTTTCCTTCTATTTGGTGGCCTTCACAATGGAAGGGAAAAAAAAAAGCATGAAATGAAGCCGATGGACAATTATTTATTGGTACTTAACTGTAACTTAATTCTCACCTACAGCATTGCTTACAGCGGTGATTGTGACCATCTACTAGCGAAGAAGTAATATTCATTGTTACAATTTGTCGAGAATATCTGGGATGCAGCACTGGATTTACATCCATTAATCTTGCCTATGATATATTGAAGTTCACGATTGTATGCTTTGGTCGTGTGTACTAAGATCGCCCTAAATTACTAAGAATAGACCATTGCTTTTGCTAAATTGCTTGTTTGGGACAGGGCTCGCAGCAATGCTGCTCTAAAATGGAAAATATACATGATTTTTGCAGTTTTTAGTATTACTGTTTTACAACCGACTTTTTAAGTTTAATTTAAGTTTATCACAGATGCCTTGATTTAGTATAAAATTTGTAAGATAAATGGTTTGTTAGCCAAATTCATGGCATAGGTCTTAGACTCTCAAAAACTATGCTGTCAAGAAGTTTTCCCCCCAGTCTGACACTGTGCAGTTAAAGCGCTTAGCGGTTCTATAGCGGTTGAGATGTAGAAAGCTGTAGCGGTGATATAGCGGAGGTGTAAAAAGATTCATTATATATATATATATATATATATATATATATATATATATATATATATATATATAAAAGCTATCATTTTCACATCACTTGTGTAAAAGAAACTAATATTGTTTAATCTTGTACAATAAAACCAAAGAATATCATGGTAATGCATACTATATTTAGTCACTATGATAAACTCTAACTTATATTGGGCACTTAAGCCTTAAAACTAACTCCTTACACTAACCATTTTTATTTATCTTGAAAGAGAACAAGTCAAATCAACCTATCTATGTTAATATCGCTAAAGTAATTGCTAAAATGCTTTGATTTAGTGAGCTTAACGGAAAATTGCGGAGCTTAAAGCAGATCTACTGTTCATTAGCGCTAAATTAAAATAGTGTAGCAGTCGAAGAGCGTTATGTGCTATAGTGGGGATTTTGCTGCATCGGTCTGGTATATCGTTACTTTTTAACTGCACCATTTTTCAAATAAAGACACCATTGATTATTCAGTAGGTTCTGAAAATCATTTTTCTTTCACTTACTTTACCATCAGACCCAATAAGATTTTGGTGATGACGTGATGTGGTGGGTGCCATTGTTTTAAAAAACCTGCATCGATACTCGCCTCAAGGCTCGCCTCGAAGAAATAAGAGATAAAACGCCTTGAGGCTTATTCCAAAAGGTTTTTTACCTCTAAAGCTTACGCCTCAAAATTTTGAGGCATACAAAGCGCATAAAGCTTACGATTCGCACGCCTCAAGCAGTTGAGGCATATAACTTAAAAACCTGTTTATCTTTAGTTGCAGATATTGACACAGATAAATGTCATTAAACTTTAATTATTTAATGTAAATAAAAAAGATTGTATAATATGTGTAGACAAACATTTTGAATTAATGTAGGCTTACCCGAAAAGCCTTTGTTTAGTTGGTTCCTAATTTCTATTGTTGGCTAGGTTAATTTAAAATGAACAAATGGAATGTTGTATGAAAGTGGGTAAAATTTAAGTATATGTATTGCGCTTTTTCTCTACCCGAAAGACTTATGCCTCAACGCTTCAAGGCTTACGCCTCGCCTCACGGACGCGAAAACGCCTCTCGTACGCCTTTTGCGTTTTAAAACATTGGATTGAAATTTGCAAACAGATTTCATAACCTGGATTTAATTGCTGCAGCCTTTTGTTTGTTTCATTTTTTTAAATTAAACTGTGTTGGTATCGTGTCAGATTATAATGTGTTACCACTTGCTTTTATTAAAACACAGAGTAAACTATGTTTGAGCTCATTTAACTTAGAAATTCAACACTTTTCAAATTGTATCAATTCAAGTTGATGTGACTGGAAATGCAATATCCACCACCAGACATTGCTTGTTTAGGACAGGGCAGCGACGCTGCTTTTCAATGGAAAAAATATACATATGACTTTTGCAGTTTACAGATTAGTCGGCATGCAGCAAGTCACATCACTTCGCGAATTTTGAATTATTTAAAAAACTTACAAACCTGCAAACTCCATTGCAAATTTCGAATTGTTGACAAAAGAATGTGATGTCTATCATGGAAACGTAAAAAACTTCAGATAACTTCACATTCCAAATTATGTATTGAACATTCAAATAATTATACACGATCTTGCACTTTTCAAAGTAGTGAAAAACATGAGCGCATGCACACACAAAAAAAAGAAGGAAAAACTCATTTGTAGTTTTTTATTATTGAGAACACGTGCAAAAAAACATGCACATCACTTTGCATATTATTGAATTGCTGGGAGAACAATAAAAAAGTGCACATCATTTTGTACTTTCTAAAGTATTAGAAAAACACGGGAGAAAAAAAAACTCCTTTGCAGTTTCCAAATTATTAAAAAAAAAAAAAAAAACACAAAAAAGTGCACATGGCTTGGCAGTTTTCAAATCATTGAGAAAACAAAACAAATAAAAGTGCTCACTTTGTGATTTTCAAAATATTAGAAAAATATGCAAAAATGTGTGATTTACTGCTAAGTGATATATACATGAATGAACATCTAAACCAGCGAATTCCAATGTAGATATGCTATAAATATATGCTGCTGCTGCATTTCACTACTATTGCCATTTCAATTTGATGAAGCACTTCGACATATATGCAGTTATTCTTAGATACCAATACAATTTTTTTTATAATGAATTCCTATTAAATTATTTCTCAGATTCAAAATTTTATACTGGCACCAAATTTGCAAATTATTTCTGTTTGTCTTTCATTACAATTTTGTAAATACAACGGTTACATCAGTTCTTACAGTTACCGATCTACACATTTAAAATTGCACCTTTAGCGTGAGCCTTACCAATGAAGGATTTATTTATAATTAATGGTTCATACGGGATTTGTTGAAGTTAATTTTTGTACCCACTTGATAAAGTGATCGAAATGGAAACTGATTAACTCCAAATCCGATCCATTTCCAACGAGACTTAAAGCAGGTCATTCTAATCCAAAGGTTTTCAATGATTTGAATTTGTGTTCTATTTTTTTGTTTGGTTTTTGTCAAAATAAAAGGAGATTTTATGTTTTGAGTAGGTAAAGGTTAATCCAGGCATTTCATTGCGTGACTAAAAAGGCAGGGACCTAATGTTTAAATGGATCAGGCTTGGGACTTCTGATGTGGTTGAATCAAGAATAAGGATCTTGATCCCAATACTCCATATATAGTATTGTATTATTTTTTATTCTTAAAAAGAAAAGAACTCATGCAAATAAAAGTTTAATGTCAATCAGTGAAAGCTAATAGTCAGGGTCTACCTGAAAATTATGTTATTAAATCAATATTATCAAAACCAAAACTTCCAAAACTAATGAAATAAACTGAAACTTCAAAAATAAATAAAAGAAAAAATCAAGTACCAAAACTAAATTATCAAACCTTGACACTCGGCTTCTTATTTCCTGCTTCTATCAGTGTTGCTAGAAATTACCTGATCTTTTTTTCCCACTTCTTCTACAACTGCAGTTTATTGAGAAACTTCTTGAAAATGGGGTGAAAAGCCCTCGTACCATTCGACTTGCAGCTTTGCATCTCACTGGGTTGTGGTTGTTGCATCCTGAAACTCTCAAATACTACATTAAAGAGTTAAAATTATTATCTTTATATGGCTCAGGTACATATTTTTGTCAAATTTATGCAATGGAATAGTTCCACCTGCTTATTATTTGCTGATAATTTATATTGCAGTGGCCTTTGATGAGGATTTTGAAGCCGAACTTCATGACAATCACGATGCCAAAACTGAAGTGTCATTTCTTGCTCAAAGCCCAGATTGTGAGTTGACTGAGGTAACCTGGAAAATTTAGTATAGTTGCAAGCTGCTACAAAATTATCTATGTTAAATTGAGTTCCGTAGCTGCATATTTTGATGAATATCTGTCATCAAGTTTCATCTTTGTCTTTGAAACATGCTAACGTGTGATGCTGTAATAAAATTCCATGTGTTGATCATTATGACGTTTACTCTAGTATTCCTGTTGGGAGGTTAACGATATAATGCTTAATCTCTATCCACTGTTATAGTTTTGCACATAATTATTTCTATGGACTAAACTATAGTATCACTATGTTGATCGGTTTAATGTTTGTCAACTTGTAGAGATGATGTCCAAACTCTATCTATTTTGATAGTGTATGCATGTTATTCATTCTAATGAATTGGATGCTTTCATTTTCGGCATAACACAAGGTCGCCAAATTACATCAATAGTAAATATGTTATTATTCTTTTCTTTTCCACACACACCGCTTTTGTGAACGTCTGTAGAAATTTTGTCAATGCATGCCTGTGATGCATTGCATCACAGAACATGAATGCAAACAAGAGTGCAGATATTTATAGTTTTATTGCCTAAAGTTGGCTACAGTGTGTCCTTTTTTGTTGGGTTGGGGGAGTTGGTAGTGGGACTATAATTGATAACATATTACAATTATCAATAACCGAAAATGAATAGGACTAATTGCAAAATCCATAACTGTGGGCCAGCTCAACAGGATACTAGGTTTACCCAGGATGTCCTTTTTTTTGGGTGTGTATTGTGGGTACTTAGATGGTAGTACATATAAGCGCTACAAGTCGCAGGTAGTATACAGAGTACATGTCGATATGTGTTCATATCACGCTACGTAAGCTTCAAACATGTGACCTCTCACACCAAAGTCGAAGTGCAGAACCTCTGGGACGGTGGTGCTTGTCAGAAATTATAAGTTTTAGTTGAAATGAACTATGTGACTGGATGATGTTATGACGCACGGCAACTAGGTCTAACATGGTTATCACGAGATTTGATACATTCTTGTTGAAAGAAACAATAAAAGATAATATTATAGGCAAATCAGCTGCAATTATCGGATGATATTAGTTTAGAATGGCTGCGGTTGCGTGCAACGAAGCAATACGAAGTACGATAAGTAGATAGGTCAGCAAAATAAGAGACATCCTGCTGATACACTCAACAAAGCAGTTCTCAAAGTAGGTAGGTGAACTGTGTAAAAAATGTCATGGATATGCTTTTATCGTTGTCCATAAAACTCCACAAAAAAATATTGCATAAACACTACAACAATAAAAAGGACTATCTCACAGTCATAACACATTTTCTTTGTCATCTTCCCAATTTAAAAACCTATGTTTAGCATTTTTATGATTACTAGTTAACTACATGTTAATTTCTTATTGGACTGAACTGTCAATAACTACATGTCAGTCGAGATTTGTCCTTTACTAATTCAATTTTTTCCCTCTTACTTTCCTAAATCCGTGAGTCCCGTCCTTGTTATAGATTTACTTTGCAGGTACATATTAAATGAGTTTTCTTTCTTATAACTTGTTGATTGTCTACATGTTTTAGGTCTTTATCAATACTGAGTTGTATGCCCGTGTTTCGGTTGCTGTGCTCTTCTATAAACTAGCAGAGATAGCTAAACGTAGAGAAAAACACCACAGTGGAAACTCTCTTGCTGCACACGACTGTGGAAAAGCATTTTTGTTAGAGCTTCTCGATTCTGCAGTAAGTTAAATAGTTATTTATGTTGGGCCTTAACAGCGAAGTGATGATGCTTATCTATAATTTAGTACATAGATCTTGCTTATTTTTTAAGTAGTGCCTGGAGATAAAATTCTTGTTGTTTATCTTTATTGTATGAGAATAGTGATTCTAAATCATGTGAATTTATGATAAATGTTCAAATTGAGGTTTGAAAGGGGTTTATGAGGGAAAAAAGTAGTTCTTGGATCTGAACAATCTTCTGTTTTCATAAGTTAAAGCGGAATTTAATAAAATAATGCACTTTTTATGTTAGTGCTTATGAATATAATCAACATAAATGATAATTATGGGATAGTAGTGGACAATATACAAGTCAATGTTGCTTATGATTGTGCAACAACAGTTATCGTCAATATTTTGCTAATATATTGCTGGTTGATATTTTAATTTGTATTTTGAGAACAATTATATTGCTTAAAGTCCGTTATGCGATATTTTGAAAAACTAATATCGTCCGATATGTGATGCCTCTGATATATCACCTATATTGTTTATTGTAACTACATAGAATAACAATGAAATATATTTGGAATTTCAATGGTTTTCCATCATTTGTCTAGTTTTGCTTTTACCTGATTTTTGTTCTAAATACCGACAAATTTTGGTTGATGTATCAGCAAATATCGGCTGATATAACATTGCTAATCGTTAATCAATATTTTAGAAATAGGTCCAAAATTCGGTATCTGGAGAATTAGCTGCATTATCCATTGTTCTTTACTCAGTATTATGTTGTTGTGAAAACCCTTGAAACACAATAGTTTCATCATCGGTTCGTCAGCTACAATCTAAAATTATAAGAACCGAAATAATACCAACTATTTCACATACAATCCTTATTGTTCTTGTTAAATATGTGACCCCCCCTCCCCTTCTTTTTTGGGGTCACTAATCACAATATTTAACGGTTGAAGAATATGTGTTGGATCAAGGATGTTGGTTAAAGGATCCTTTTCTTTTCTTTAGCAGTATTTTGTTGTTTACCAGATATGAAAAATTTAGAAAATTTGAAGTTTCTACTTTCGCCTTAAGACATTTTGTTTCTTAGATTTATGGCGGGTTTACATTGTTCGTAAAAACAAATTGTCATCTGTACACATGGTTGATGCAAAATGTGAAAATTTTATATTTGAAACAGGTTAATGACAAGGAACTTTCAAAGGAGCTATATAAAAAATACAGTGCTGTAAGTATATCTTCCTATGTACCCACCCTCTGCATTTTCTGCTTCTTAATTCCTACACTTCTAAGTAGCCAACTCTTGACAGTTATTTCTATATTACAGACACACAGGCGTAAAGTTCGTGCTTGGCAGATGATATGCGTACTGTCTCATTTTGTTGATAATGACATAGTTCAAGAGGTTACAACAAAGTTACATACCTGCTTATGTGTAAGTTCGATTTTGCTTGTTCAGTTGTTTTCTTTATCTAGATGCTAACTAATTTATTGCAACTCCTATTTAAACATCAACCTATGTAAGCATGTTTTACAACCATTCTTTCAATTGGTTTTTATTAGTACTTGCAGTCTTGCACAATTGTAAAGGTGGGGGTGTTTTCATTTTTAGTACCGTAAGCATGCACACATCATTTGTATATCATCAAGTTAAGTGTTTTCCAAGATTTCACTCTCATTTTTGTTCATCTTAAAATTTTGAAAGTTCATCTTTAATTGAAAGTGGTCATTTGTGTTTTGAATTTTGGTATTATTTTATGTAAATGCATCTATAAGCGTTGCATACAAAATGCAACGTAGTCTTTGAAGATATAAAATATAAGGTGCAGCATCAGTAAAATCAAGGAATTATTTTTGGTGCATCATATGGATTGTTGTTGTTTTCTCCATCATCATATGCGGATTATTTATATATATATACACACACACACACACGTATACATACACATACATACATACATACATACATACATACATTTAGATGTGTGTGTGTGTGTGTTTTGGGCTTGTTTTGTAGTTAGGGCTTTCAAATAAAATATGAAACAAGCCCAACATATATAAAAATACCTCGTGCAGTCAAAATATTCAAAACTATATATACAACAAAAGGTAATCCAGTTTTGGATGGAGTCCTCGATAGTCCTCTTGAAACCATGAAGCTATCAAGTTAAAAACTCGTGTGCCCACGCTTTACAATTTTTCTGTCAAGGGAATAAACAAGGGTGTTGTTGAGCGCGCGCACGCGCACACACACACACATATGTGTATATATATATATATATATGTGTGTGTGTGTGTGTGTGAGTGTGTGTGTGTGTGTGTATGCGTGTGTGTGTGTATATATAACCGTTACGTGTTGAATTTGGATATTTGGATCACTCAATCGTCAAAGCGGATAGCTCGGGAATCGAGTGTGGATGATAGCTCGAAGCTATGGATATTCGGACTTGCTTGGAAGAAGCATCAGAATATGAGAAATAAGGATATATGGAGGCTTGACCATCGGATTGGCTGTGCACAATGTCTTGGATTTGATCAATTTGCTTGCCATGGACATTGGGTCAGATTAGCTAGCTTGCCTTGGACGTTGGGTTGGATTGGCTTGATCATGAGTTCACGTCGGATCGGTGTATGCTTGGAGCTTGGAATCAATACAAGAGAACTCAAATGGAAGATGGAAGTGGAGTGTAGAGGGTTGAATTGGTCCTCTTGTTATGGACCTAGATCAGTATCGATCCGAACCCCCCGGATCAGTGAACGGCTGTGGGCGATCCAACCCACGCTTTGCTGACTCAATCATAGCACATCTGCATCTATAAATAGAAGGCTATGACATTCAAAAAGGGGATTTTATTGACTTCTCTGCGTAGGGACTCTACCGGATCAAACTCTCAACTTCTTTCCTCTACATTCTTGTAAACAGAGCCGGACTGTGTTGCAATCTAACAATATAAATAAGATATTACCTCACAGTGGACGTAGGCACATTGCCAAACCACTACAAATTTCGTGTGTTATTTACTTTTTCTTTGAATGTCATTAGTGCATATTCCCCACAGATAGGTCTAAGTGAAGAAGCCAAGAGGAAATTCTGGGAAGACTTGGATGTCATGGTTAGAAATGTGCATAGTAGCGAGAAACTTTTTATAGGAGGAGACTTCAATGGCCATGTTGGCTCATCTAGCGGGAGTTTTGAGCAAGTGCATGGTGGTTTTGGCTTTGGCAGTAGGAACCAAGAGGGTGAAGATATATTGAATTTCGCTCTCTTTTGATCTCATGATTGCTAATACCTTCTTTAGAAAGAGGCAGTCACATCTGGTCATCTTCAGTAGTGGACAACAGGCTAGCCAGATTGACTTTGTCCTAACTAGAAGAGACGGTAAACGAGATTGTGTTGATTGCAAGGTCATACCTGGAGAATGTGTCGTCTCACAACATCAACTCTTGGTATGCGTGTTTCGTCTTCGGGTGGTGAAGGATAAGAGAACAATGATTAGCAGGACGAAATGATGGAAACTCAAAGGAGATGCTTCATGAGTGTTTAAAGATAGAGTGATGGGAGAAGGGGCTTGGAATGTAGAAGGAGAAGCAAATGTCATGTGGAATGCGATGACAACCTGCATTCGGAGAGTCGCTACCGAGGTATTTGGGATAACAAGAGGAAGCAAGCAAGAACCCAAGGATTCGTGGTGGTGGAATGACGAGGTGCAAAAGGCTATCAAAGAGAAGAAGGAATGCTACAAATGCATGCACCATCATAGAAGCGAAGAAAACATGCACAGGTACAAAGTGACAAAGAAGACTGCAAAGAGAGCAGTGAGTGAAGTAAGAGGACGAGCGTACGAAGATTTGTATCAAAGGCTAAGTACATAGGAGGGTGAAAAAGACGTTTACATAATAGCTAGGCTATGCAAGAGGAGGACAAAGGACTTCAATCAGGTTAAATGCATTAAGGACGAGAATGATAGACTTTTGGTGAAGGACGATGATATAAAGAATAGGTGGAGAGAATACTTTGATAAGCTTTTCAACGAAGAAAGCGATAGCTCTTCGATTGAGTTGGAAGACTTTGCCGACAACACCAATAAACATTTTGTTCGGAGATTTCAAGAAGCTGAGGTAAATGGAGCATTGAAACGGATGAAATTAGGCAAGTCGGTAGGGCCTGATGACATTCCTATTGAGGTGTTGAGATGCTTTGAAGATGCAGGGATAACATGGCTAAATAAGTTGTTTAATAATATTTTCAAATCAAACAAAATGCCAGATGAGTGGAGGAGAAGCATTTTAGTTTCAATCTTCAAAAATAAAGGAGATATTCAAAGTTGCACAAACTATAGAGGAATTAAGCTTATGAGTCATACAATGAAGCTTTGGGAGAGAGTTTGCGAGCAGCATTTGAGGAGGTTGACAAGTGTCTCGAGGAATCAATTTGGTTTTATGCCTGGAAGGTCAACCACTGAGGCGATTTTTTTGATTAGGCAACTTATGGGGAGATACATGGAGCAGAAGAAAGATCTCCACATGGTTTTTATTGACTTGGAGAAAGCTTATGACAGAGTGCCGAGGAGAGTTATGTGGTGGGCGTTAGAAAGGAAGAGAGTGCCATCAAAGTATATTACTCTGATCAAGGATATGTATGAGGGGGTTGTGACTAGTGTCAGGGCATGCGATGGTGAGACCAGAGACTTTCCAATTAACATAGGGTTACATCAAGGTTCGGCTTTGAGCCCCTATATTTTTGCATGAGTGATGGATGAAATCACAAAAGATATACAAAGGGAGATTCCTTGGTGTATGCTCTTTGCCGATGATGTTGTGCTGATTGATGAAAGTAGAATATGGGTTAATCGACAACTGGAGTTGTGGAGGGAGACCTTGAAATCAAAGGATTTCAGGCTTAGCAGAACTAAAATAGAGTATATGAAATGTGAGTTTAGCGGTGTCAGCTCAGATGACGGAGAGGTCATCCTGGCCGATAGAGTAGTATCCAAGAAGGAATCGTTTCGATACTTAGGATCTATGTTGCTGTTTGATGGGGAGATTGATAAGGATGTTAGTTTTAGAATTCAAGCAGGATGGGTGAAATGACGACTAACATCTGACATTCTCTGTGATAGGAAGATTCTTCAGAAGCTTAAAGAAAAATTCTATAGGACAACAATCAGGCCTGCAATATTATATGGTGCAGAATGTTGGCCTACTAAGAAGCAACACGTTCAGAAGATAAGTGTAGCAGGGATGCGGATGCTGCGCTGGAGCTGTGGGCATACTAGACGAGATCGGATTAAAAATGAGGATATTCAGGAAAACTTGGAGTTGCACTTATTGAAGAGAAGTTAGTCTAACACCGCTTGAGATGGTTTGGACATATCCAACGTAGACCACACGATGCACCTGTGCGCGTTGGAATTATAGGCGGCGCCGAAGGCTCAAAAAGAGGTAGAGGTCGACCTAAAATGACATGGGAGGAGATTATAAAGAGGGATTTAAGTAAGTGGAGTATGTCTGAGGAGCTGGTAGTGGATAGGAGTGCATGGAAGTTGGCAATCCATGTACCAGAACCTTAGTTTTTGTGTTTTTTTTGTTTTAGACTTTATTTCACTTTTGTTGAACCTTTTTACTTTTTATTACTATTTTAGACTTTATTTCACTTTTACTGGACCTTTTTACCTTTTTATTTTATTATTATTATTATTTAAAAAAAAAACTTTTATCAAACGACTTTTTAACTGTTTGGTTATTTTAAACCCTTATATATATTATTATTATCATTATTATTTCTTTTATTTTTATTTTGGGTTCCATATCTAGTCAACCCCAACTTGTTTGGGATATATGGCTTTGTTGTTGTTGTTGTTGTATTTACTTTTTCTTTGCATTCTTTGTGATACGTGATCTGCGAACTTATTATTATCTCTCTGTGATTTGGATGATCTGGGGTGTTAGCTCTTGTTGTACAAAAAGCAAATTTAACACATACACACACATATGTATGTATGTATATATATATATATGTGTGTGTGTGTGTGTGTGTGTGTGTGTGTATATATATATATATATATATATATATATATATGTATATAACTAAAAGCTATGATTGTAGCTTATGTTATTGGATTTTTTATTTTATTTTTATGTCAATAGTTATGTTATTCTTAATTGGGATAATATCAGTGTTCTTGCCTTGCAGAGAAACAACATGCCAGGTGTAAGACAATATTTGGAAACTTTTGCAATACAAGTTTACCTAGATTTTCCGTCCCTGGTAAGTGTTTGTTTTGTCTTTTTTCTATTCGCAAGCCTAAATCTGACCAGTGTAACCCTGAAACCATTCCGTAAAAAAGCAAGTCATGGTTAAAAGAACTGTGAGAATTTTCTTGAGTGAGGTTTTTTCCTCCCCTGGAAGCCTTGTATTTAGAAACTTGTGTATACAAACTGCAAGCTGGAATACAGCTATCTGTTTTGGGAATTATTCGAAGTTGATCCTTCATATGCGGATCTCAAAGTATACTGTACAGAAAATTGCTTGAATATCTTTGTTAAAAGAAAATTACCATTTAGTTTTACATTTTAATAAGGAATTTCTCTTTTAGACTGAAAAACAAAAAACCCATGTAGATCTGAGCACTGAAAGATATTACAATTTATACTGCCTTCGAAAGTATTTGGTAACATTTGCCACTTTTTCCTAGCATGACTGAAAATGACCGTTTTGTAAACATTGCTGGTGTGCACACCCATGCGCACACCACATCCTCCCTCCACACCCCCACACACATATATTGTAATGATGCAACTTCAACATCCGATATGATATGAACTTCGGAACCATGTTTGCTGCACATATTATATCTGTGAACACTCATTTTATCCATTATACCTTTGCTTCATACGAAACAGTGTCGTCTTATATGTCTTTCTATCATAAATACTCTAAATCGTATGTCGCGTTTGAGATGAACTCAGGGGCTTAAGCGACATTCCAACCTTCAACCATTTACCTGTTTTGCAAAATATTGATGAAACCTGTTTGCATCATTTCCAAAAGACGACCTGCCTTCATTACATACATGTGATATTTTCTGAAAATAGAGAATGTTGCATTGAATAACTCGATATCCACTTTATACTCACTTCCAAATGAGGGGATTACATTTCTTTTGGTTTGGTTAAATCTCACAAGTTGGAAATATCCTGCCTAATTCACTGTTTTTGCTTTCTTCACTTATTACTTCCAATATAACAATCAATCTTGTAGTCGAGCAATTTCCCAGTTTACTTCGTTTATAACATTATATATATATATATATATATATATATATATATATATATATATATATATATATGAAATGTTCTGCTACACCTCTTATATTGCACGTGAAATTCCTCCTAAATTCCAGCTGCACATTCCGATTTTAATATTCATTCTTTCTCTCTCTTTCCACTACACTATATTATTTAAGTGGAAAGCGGGAGAAAGAATAAATAGTAAAATCGGAATGTATGGCTGGAATTCAAGGGAAATTTCACGTGCAATATAAGAGGTGTAGCGGAACATTTCCCTACACACACACACACACACACATATATGACCGTAGGATTTGTTTGTCTTTATGTGGATATAACAAAATAATTCAACGGTCATGATTCCGCGTCTCTTCCTTTGAGTCTAGTTTTGCGTCTAAATAGTCATCCCCCCCCCTTTTACACACACAACACACACACACCCCCCCCCCCCCCCCCACACACATATATATATATATATATATATATATATACACACACACATACATATAGATAAGTCGCTGATGTTTTCATGAGTAGAGACCGATCGCCTTTAAGAATCCCATTGAAACTTTAGACATGTTTGTTTTATAGAATCAAAGAACCGAGCTTTGCTCGTAAATCTTTAGATATACATTTGAATAAATTAAGAAAATCTCACACCGTAATTGGAGCTGGAACTGTGCATATTTTATACTTTAAATAGGTGCTCAACCACTCAATTATCCGTTGGGGTTAATTTTACATCTCAATCTGGTGCTCAACTACTCGGCCATTCATTTTGGTTTTAGATGTAGTTCCAAAATATCATTAAAGTATCGAATTTTGAATCAAAATGATGGAGGTAACTTTGATTTCAGGTGTATTTTTGAAATTAGTAACAATAATTGGCTACAATACTTTGCAAAATTAAGCTGATTTCTGCCAGCTCAGTAGCATTAAAAAAAAGCATGTGATGTGAATTGCATACTTGGGAAATATAACATGCACATTTGGAAGGAGGGTAGAAGCAGCTCAACCTCTGGAAACACAAATTCACATTCATACAGTTCCTCCCAAGTGCATCCAAGTCAGTTGCTTCCTTTTCCCACGAGTTCAGTGAACAACCATTCTCAAGCCTTGTTTCGAAACTAGAGAAGAGAGATGGACATATTCAAATATTTCAAAAAGAGCTGCCAGCTCGAACTAGCAGAATTAATATATATTTGCAAATAATTTTGAAACTAGACTGAGACCGTATACTTGCAATATGTTTCAAAAATTATCCTGAATCGATTGTTTTTTCCTCATTTTTTGATTGTAAATGGCTATTATTGGGGAAATTGTTAAAATAATTCTGTAAAATATTTATTATGAAACTTGTGTTCAGTAAACTGGTAATTTGATTTGAAATTATATTTTATGAACTTCTAAAGTATTTTTCATCAAGTCAAGCTTTGTTTCCGTTTTTTTTTCTGTTGAGATTTATTGCGTAAATTCTGAATTGATTATGTGATATCTTAGGGTCCATTCTTAGTTTTAGGTAGCTGCTTTGAAAGGTGCTTGAAATCTCATCATAAAACAATGTTCATTTTTTGCAGTACTAACATTGCAACTTACTACTGTATATTAAAAGATTTGATGTCGTATTATTTCTTGAAAAATAGACTGGAGGAACAAAATTTTAGAAAAAAAAAAAAAAAAAAAAAAAAAAAAAAAAAAAACTTACATGCCCCCAATAAAAGGGGGTTGGGAACGTTAACTTGATATTCACACATAGGCTTGGTTACTTGCTTTTAGCATTATAAGTTTGGCGTTACCTCTAGCTTTGAACCACTGTGTAATTTCAGATTTGTTTACGAACTCTTTCCTGATAAACGCAAAAGCAGTCAATCATTTCTTCTTATCTTGATATATTAAGCAGGAACTGTTGTAAAGAAAATTTGGCATCAAATACACATAAAACTGCAGTTTACTTTTGTAACTTGAAATGGAATTATGATGAAAAATTCTGGTGGTTACTGTGCAGGCCGAAGAGCAGTTAATTCCTGTTTTCTATGACTATACTATGAAGCCACAGGTAACTAATTTTCATGTTTCTTAATTATACATGTTATGTTTTTACCTACTATTAGAGTTAATAGAAAGAAAGAACAGTTAAACAAGTTATTTATTTGTGAATGGTCAATCAAAATAAGGCATTTCAACTTGTATACAGGCTCTTTCTTCATATGTTTTTATTGCAACGAATGTAATAATCCATGCTAGAGATCGATTAGTTCAGATCAATCATATGAACATGTTGCTGCCTCCAATAATCCCATTTCTAACCTCTCATCACCACAGTTTACGTGGTTTTACTCAGGTTAACATTCTCTTCTTTGTACATTTGTTTAATTTGTTTTGTTTATTAGTAGTATCTGTTCTACCTCTTTGCGCTGTTATAGTTGCTTGTTCATCACGTTCTTTGCAAAATGTGGCCCGTTTTTGAAACAAACTCATCAAATGGTGCACCACTGGAGAAGAAGTGTTTTGAAGATTTAAAGTCATACCTGGCAGAAAATGTAGATTGTGTGAGGTATGATTTTATTTTGCAAACAATTTCTAAAATTTTGAGCTGTCTGTTGGCTAGGTGAATGTTGTGCTTTAGATGATGAGTTATTATGCTTATCTTTCAATAGTTGCCAACTCGCTAATATCATCATGTATTCAATATGTTATCTATGCTTGGTTTTTTCTTCATATTATTTCTTGCCAGGTTGAGGAAATCAATGGAGTGTTTCCTTGATGCCTTTGATCCTATTACGTCTACGTCTCCATCTGGTGTATTCAGTGCTCGCAATGAGGTTCTAACTTCAAAAATACCTTTCTTCCCTATATTTCCTATACATACATACATACAATTTGAAATATTATCATTCTTACTCACAGGGATCTGATTTTGAGTGTGCACCTATTTCTCTGATGGAACACATGATCACTTTCTTAAATGTACTTTCATTCTTTATTCTTTTAAGATGTGCATATAAACTTTTTCTTACCCAAGTAGAATGCAGGATGTAAGGGATAATTTGAGAAATTCTATTGCAAACGATGCTGCAACTATGGAAAATGAGAGCATTATAGAAAAAATGCCGAATCAGAATAGTGAGAGGTCTCTGCAAACTGCATACGATATATCACTAGATTTTCAGAAGAAGATTACCCTCTATGAAAATGCAAGGCAGGCCGTAGACACAAGATCCGAATGTTTTCTATCAGGTGCGTCCCCTTCGTTTACTAACGCTATCCAAATAACATTTCTGCTGTTTATCCACCTCCACCCCACCTCTCCCTCTTTTCTTCTTCATTTTTTTTTCTTTTCTTCTGAAATTAATTCTTGTATAAAGTGTTCGGAATAGTCAACATGTGGGCCACATATGTAAAATTTAAATATGCGATACTATCTTTTGACGAAGCCTATTTGAAGCATTCAATTTTAAGAAAGAAATCTTTGGTTTAGGGGTATTATTGTCATACAAAAACTATTTGGATGCCTGGATATTTTAAGTTATTGAAACATTGAATTGAAAATGTTACGCTATTATAAATACGGACACACACTATTTTCTATAAACCTTCTTCTATATAGAAATACGGATGTAGGGTTATTGGCCAAAGTCAAATTAAGTTCGGTTTTCTATCAGCTATCAGCCATTGAAATCTCCTCCAATAAAAAGTTTCTTGCTACTAGGCACATCTCTAACCATGACATCCAAGTCTTTCTAGAAACTCCTCTAGGCTTCTTCACTTAGGCCTACCTATGGGGCATATGCACTAATGATATTCAGAACCGCATCATCAACTACTAGCTTAACTAGGATGATCATGTCCCCTCATCTCCTTGCGTCGACCACTTCGGTCTTAAGGTTCTTATCAATCGATATGTTTACCTCGTTCTTGTTACATTCTTCTCCCGTGTACCACAACTTGAAGCTTGTTGTTCTTCACCTCCTTCGTATTCCCTTCCATTTGGTCTCTTGAACGCACAAGATGTTTATACATCTCTTATTCATAGTATATCAATTATCCCTTTTAACTTCTCTGTTAAGGACCCTACATTCCAACTACATAACCGAACCCTACTATCGTCGACTATCCTTCCTGCCCCTCGCACCTGCCGAGAAATATGCAAAGACCCTTGTTCACTTATAACTACACCAAGGCATCAATGTAGCACGCCATTAAGAGAATGACGGCCCAATCCTTGCATACTTAACACCATACCCAGGCCAGGATATGGCATGCCACTAAAGGAGTTGCGACTCAGTCATTTCTTATTTAACACCATACTCAAGTCTCGATATGGCGTGTCGCTAAGAGAGTTATGCCTCAACGAAATATCATAAGGGAAGCTATGTTTTTACGTTGGCTCACCAAGCTTATCACAAACCTCTTCTTTTACCCTGGCTTGAGGCAGACTGCATAGAAAACTACACATGTGGAGTTAAACATAAAACAAGATTAAAATAAAATAAAACCCTATTTACCCTTTTAGCGTTGGGCAATGAGCTTAGCATGTCCTATTTACTTTTTAGCTTTTGATTGTCCTTGCAATGCCATGCCTTTGATTATCATCATTTGCTGTCACTTCACAAATAACTAAGTTAGTAGTTTACATAATGGTTGCAAATTGTAATCATCTAAACACATTCTAGGCTTTCATATCATCTGTTGCTAAAAGCACCTCATTTTCCTCTTCCTAATAAATATCATTGCTAAAAAATATTATAAAATTTTATACTTCTTCTAATATTAGATTTTTTAAGAGGCTACTAAAGACTTTATTTTCAACTCTTTTTTTGCATGATGAACAACCGCTGACCAACACCATTTTCCACGGCGATTGACCACCCAAGGACACTAGTTTGACGGTTGATGGCTATGGGAAATGTTGTTGGTAGACGGTTATTTGTTATGCGAAACGATTTTACATGGTAGATTGGTAGTAGATTGCCGTGTGAAATGACCTTGGTAGTATGAAACACACTAACTTTATTGCTTTCTTTTATAATAATATCAGGAAGAGGGAAGTGGTGTGCTCTTAGTAATGCACTTCATATATAAATATATATATATATAAAAGAAAATCGTATGTTGTGTTTCTTCTTCTTCTTCTTTTTTTTTTTTTTTTTTTTTTTTGAGGCTTTTATCCTTAAATCTCTGTCGTTGACACTAAAACACGTGTTCCTAGTGTACAATAGGTATAAAATAGTTTTCAAGGTTGTCTTTATTAATTTTGCATTTAACAAAATGAATAACAATCAAATATCTTCATTTCTCTCTTTTCATAAACGCAACAACCTATGAGTATTTATCCTTTGTAGCACATACACTGAATCCACTTTAATTGTAATTCAGAAATGGAAAAGGAAGATCAACTTTTGAACCCTATTATTCGGTCAAGAAATCTAGCTATGGCCAAGATAAGAGAAAGTCAACAACAATTTATTCTTGTTGCATCATTACTTGATCGGATACCTAATCTAGCTGGTTTGGCAAGGACTTGTGAGGTTCGTTGCTTCATTCTTTTTATCTTTCCTTTTGGGAGTATTTTCATGTGATTTTATGCTTCATTAATCCATTTCCAATTCAACGTTACTCATAGATATTCAAAGCAGCAGGGCTGGTTGTGGCTAATGCAAGTGTCTTGCAAGACAAACAATTTCAGCTCATCAGGTAAGATATATTGATGCATGTCAAAGCACGCCAATTGAACAGGGAATTCAATTTTCTTTTGCCATAGTCAGATATTCTAACACCTGAAGCTTATTCTTTTTACTTTATTTTTATGTTGTTCGGGGCGAAGCGGAGCTCTGGACGCTAAGACTGGCTTTAGAGTCCAGGCGGGAGCGTTGACATAAATAGGCGTTTTTCACATACATTTAACACAAACAATATTTACATTAAATAATTGTCAGAACTTGCATATGATTTATTTATATTGACGTTGATTAGATGATCACTGCTTATTAGTTTATTATAAGTTATACATGTGTGTGTGTATGTCAAAATTTATCAAATAGCAACGGTATTATTAATGGCGACCGTCTCTCTCTAGCAGTTTTTCCTCCTCATATCTCTTCCCCTTTGATTTGTAGGGGTTTCTCTCCCTGAATCGATCTGTTGTTTCCTCTGCAGCTTGGTATTCTCTCCGTTCTGATTTGGTCGTGGCTTGTGCCGCCTTGTTTTTTTTTCTCGTATGTTTGTCGTGAACCATGTATTAGGGTTTTTGGCATTTGCGCATTTTTATGGTGGTTGCCCTAAGCTTGCTTTGGTCTCCGATGCGATGTGAGTTTCTACAGGGGTTTGTGTTTCGGTTGCCGAATCTAGGTTTTCAGTGATTTAGTGGGTATCAACCGAGGTTGAGCTACTTTGCCTGGTTAGACATCGCTTTTTCCTCGTTGATGGTGCGTTCATGTTTGTAGGTCGATGCAATTGCTTGTCTGCCTGTGGTGCTTCTTGTCAGTCAGAAGCTATTTTAATTTTCACAAAATGTTGCTTTCAACGATGCTTGGATTGCCTCTTTTTTGTGTTGTCGACGGGGATGCGTCCATCCGCTTCCTTCCAAAGCTGATCTCTTGCTATCTTCCTGATGCTTCCCAGTGACCGTCGCTGGGAAGCAGAAAGGAGCCGCCCAAGATGGCTAACCCTGGTGGCAGGTTCGAGCTTGCTCTAGTACACTTTTGAATCTTCTCACTACGCTCCCCGCACGAATAGGGTCAGTAAATGCTTAATTTTGGTCAGAGGTGGTGCGTGTGCTCATGCACTGCCACCATTAGTAACTCACAACTCTTTCGAGCCCCTGTCTTCGATTGGGGAAAGGGAGGGAGTAAACCTCGTAGGTTCATTAGGTTGTGCTTTTCCTCTTAGCCCTGATCGTAGACGAGACTGGCATAGGGGTTTCGACTTTAGGCGTTTACTTGCAATGTCGAAAGTGGTGGCTTCGCGGAGTGAGAAGACGTCCAACCTAGGGATGCAGCCACCGTCTTTGGTTGGCGAGGCATCCTTGGGTTTCACGGCAATGGATGGTTTTGTGAGGAAGGAGGCTTTTGTCGGGGAGCCTTGCGGCGCGTTGAGCCTTTGTTGGTTTGTCGTAACTGCAATTGGAATGAGGTTGTTTTCATCAGTGAAGACCTTGTTAGTGTGGCTTTGGTTTTGGGGGTTTCAAATCTTGTTTTAAGTTGCAGCCGGCTTCCCCTGGTGTGGCAACTGAAGCGTCAGCGTTTGTATACGAGACTCTGGTCTGCTCGCTTTCTGCTTCTGAGGCTTTGATGCCTATCTTTGTTTCTCTGGTACGGTTTTCTGCTCCCAAATTGTTTTCCATTGTTCCTGCTATTTCCTGCTTGAGGGATGGGTCTTTGACCTACTGTTTGGGCGTTGACGCTCTTTGTGTCTGGTTTAGGTTGGATTCTAATGGTTACCCTGTTTTGGCTTTATTTGTTTCCTTGGAGTTCGTTGGATTGCCTTTTTTGTTGTTTGGGTGGTTTGTTTTTCGGTTTTGGGTCTGGGCTGCGCCTTTTACTTCTTAGATGTGTTTTATCGTGTCCAATCTTTCGTTCAGGTTTTGGTTCCCATCCGATCACATTCAGTTAATAAATAACTGGACTGTGATTTTCTTCCTTGTTTATTTCGTGGCTTTTGTTTTCCTGGGCTTTGGCTTTCTTGCTGGTGGCCATGTTGTGGCATTTTGTGCTTCACGAAGGTTGTTTTTCTTTGGTTGATTTCCTTGTTCACTAGCCAATGAGCATGCCCCTTGAGCCTTTCGCTTTTTTTTCACGGTCACACGATTGTGTTTGCTTTTCCCTATGTGTGGAGGTTGCTTCATCGGCCTCTCGCGAGGGTGATCATTTTCCCGTCTCCGTTTTGACTTGGTCTAGCTCCGTGTTGCATACCGCTCAATTTCATGATGGTACTGCAATCGAAGAGACCGAACAGTCATCTGTGACATCCTCTTTAGCCGCCCCAACATTTTTTCCCCTTCCATCAAGCAATTACCTAGTCCTCTTCTTTTCTTAGCGTAGAAGCAATTAGATTAACCAATGCCTGGTTAGCCCAACTTAAGTAAAACACTTCCTTCTATATCAATCGTTTTAGTTCGAAGGCCTTATCTCCTCTGGAGGTTGGCTTTGTGCCCTTGACTCTCTCATCAAGCAGTTCCACTTGTGCTTGTCCCCCCGCTAACAAGTCTAGATCCAAAACGTAAAGGAGCCTATTCTGACTCTTCGAACCATCCTTTATTTAGGTCTATTCGAGGTCTCTTTTGTTTGTTTGGCCTTCAATTTGGTGCAACAACCAAGAAGGACCTAACTGAATCCTCTCTAGGTCGGACAAGGTTTTTGGGAACGATATTTGGTTTGCTCTCCCTTTGACCTTCTCCATCGACCACCTTCATCGCACCAATTCAGATCGTGCTCCTATAATTCTGAAGTATGTGTCATTCTCGGCATCGGACCCGACTTCGTTTCGTTTCCCGTCGATGTGGACTTCTCATCATCATCTTCTTCGGGCAATTAAGGATTCTTGGGAAGTAGCGGCCTTTGGTAACCCTATTGCGTCTTTTTCCCTTAAAGTTAAACGCCTCAAATCCTACCTTAAAATGTGGAATTCAAATGTTTGCAAGAACATTTTCGACCGTTCCCGTTCGGCAGAAGCTCTTGTTCTTGAGGAATCCTCATTTGACGCAGACCCGTCTGCGTCAAATAAAGAGGTTTGGAACCTTGCTCAGCTTGCTTTTAACAGTGAGCTGAGCATCGAAATGGAATTTCCCCGTCAAAAAGCTAGGATCAAGTGGGTCATCGATGGTGATTTCAATTCAAAGTTCTTTCATTCTTCTATCAAGAGAAAAAAAAATTAAAAATCCATTCATCAAATTCGGCATTCTGATGGGTCTTTGACCTCCTCTCCCGAGGATGTGGAAGAGATTTTGCTTGATCATTTCCGGACGCTCATGTAGTCCCCTTCCATTACCTTTCAAGAGTCTGGAGCTCTTCTCCATATCCCCTTCCTGGTTCTTCCCTCCGAGGAGCCAGACCTCTCATCCCTTTCCTCACTAGAGGAGATTGGATCGGCTGTTTTTTCCCTTAGCAAGGATAGTGCTAACCGCCCTGATGGGTTTAATGTGATCTTTTACCGATTTGTGTGGGAGATCATTCAACATGACTTGGTTCATGCGATTCAGTACTTCTCCGAGAGAGTGCTCCCTAAGGGATGGATTTCTACGAACCTTGTGCTTATCCCAAAATCGATCTTCCGTTCTCGTGCTCTAACTTCCGCCAGCCATATCAGTAGCTTCCAAGATATTGGCTAACATGATTTCTCTTATGTTAGATCGATTATCTCTTCTTCCCAAGCAGGTCTCATCAAAGGTCGGCTAATCTTTGATAATGTCCTCCTTGCTTAGTAATTGATTTCCCAAATTGACAAGGTGTGTGGTTTTAACGTGACCATTAAGCTTGATATGGCTAAAGCTTACAATCGTATTTACTGATTCTTCATCATTCGTGCTTTCCGGGCCTTTGGTTTTCCCAAAACCATTGTCGATCTAATTTGGCGTCTCATCTCTAACAGTTGCTTCACCGTCCTTATTAATGGGGCACCTAAAGGCCTTTTCCAATCGGGAAGGGGTGTGAGGCAAGGATACCCCTTTCTCCTTTGTTGTTTGTCATCGCTGCTGTGGCGCTGGTCCGTGATATTCGTTCTCTTATGACCGTTGGATAGATCAAGCATTTCAACAACCTTAGCGGATGTCCAATTATTTCTTCCCTATCTTTCGTCGACGACATCAACATTTTCACTAATGGCTATAATCCTTCAGTTTGTTGTCTTTGGGCCTTTCTTCAGCTTTGCGAACTGGTTTTTGACAGATGATCAACGTCTCGAAGAGCTATTTTGTAATGTCTCATTCCACCCCTGCTCAGAGATTAGTTGGATATCGAATCTCACTGGTTTTAGGCATATTTCTCTGCTTCTTCCTTATCTTGGTATCCAGCTCTTCCGTGGACGTAAGGTCAACGCTCTATTCGATCCCCTCATCGATAAAGCAATGGGAAATATTTCCAGGTGGAACTCTGTCCTCCTTGCTCAGCCTGACAGACTCGTTCTCATCAAGTCGGTCCTTGACTCTATTTGTTCTCATGTGTTTGCAGCTGTGACTCCCACCAGATCCCTTCTTTCGGTCCTATAACTCTCTGGCTTCGACTTTCTTCTGGGGTAGCCGCGATAGTGTTCTGAAACATCACTGGGTATTTTGGAATTCTATTTGCCTTCCTAGACGCGAAGATGCCTTGGCCTGCACAAGACTCATGGCATTTGCATGGCCTACGCATGTAAATTGTGGGCCAGATTACGTACTAATGACTCCTTGTGGGCCTCTTTCCTCCACGCTAAGTATAGAAAACTTCAACCTTCTGTCTATGCAGGGTTCCCTTCTTACGCAAGTGAGATCTGGTAGCGTATGCAATGGGTCAAGCTTGCCTTCGATCGCCATGGTCGTGGCTTTGAATGGAATGAGAAACCTTTTTCTCTATGGACGGCTTTGAACTCCGTTAGGACCCTAGTGTCCAGGAACTCTGACTTTCTTTTTATCTGGAACAAACGCATTCCTCTCAAGGTTCAATTCTTCCGTGGAAAGCAAGGTTGTCAAACTCGAGTTCTCACCAAAGAGCGCTCAGGTATACAAAGATCGTAAATCGTGGGATCGTAACACAAATCGTAAGTTCCCACAAAATGAAAATTAAAAATAAAATTCCAACAAAATAGCCATAGCATAATATTTTCATTAATTATTAGTTCATAACAAAACATAACATAAACCTTAAAATTTCAAGTTCCAGCAGCTGAACTTTCCCAATTCATTGTGTTGCAGAATTTTGTTAAATCACTAGCTTTCACAAAATATAACGTAACATTTTTCCTTTTAAAAATAAAAACATTAAATGCTGTTTTTTATCTTTAAACTTAAATAATAGTGTCTTTTATAACTTTTTTCTGGGAAATGATAGATAAATGTTCTATCATTTCAACGATGGTCACTTTATTCTCACGATTTTTCTTCTTCTTCTTCCTGTTTTTTTTTTTCGTGGTACGAAAGCAAACATCTTTCGGTTGGATTAATGATGAGCCATCAATGATAGAACCCTAATCAACGGTTCAATGATCGAAACCCAAATACACAACTCCGTCGATTAATTGCGTCGATTAGGGTTCTCGAGTTATCTCTTCGGTTGGATTCGTGAATGGGAAATCTCGAAGCAGAAGCAGATCGACGCGGAAAATTGGGAAATCTCGATGCAGATCGACGTGGAAAATTGCACGAGGGTTACACGATTTCACGAGTTTAATCGCCGCTTTGAACGATTCTACCCAATTCTGAGTTTCCTTCCGTTAATTCTCGTCGAGTCTGAAGAAACGTGTGAACTCGAGCGCTTTTAAGAGTAAGCACGCGCTTTTGACAACAATGGTGGAAAGTGCTCTACGAGACTCTGCCGTTGGACAGTAACCTTATGGGCCTTGGTATCCCGCTTGTTTTCCAATGCCGTTGCTGTCAGACAGGATCAGTTGAAACCATTTCGCATCTTTTCTAGGATAGTAAGTCAGCTTTTGTTGTTTGGTTGCATTTTGGGGTTTTGCTTGGCATTAATATCTCGCTCTCATTCCTCTTGGGTCCCCTCCGAGCTTGGTGGGCAATGGGAAAGGGGAAAGACCTAAGTCCTACCCTGTTTCGTCTTGTCCTTTGTCTTATTTGTGGGCATCTCTGGTGTGCTAAGAACAAGTCGGTGTTTGATGAAATTGCCATGTCTTCCGGTCCTGTTATTAGACGAGTCTCGTCGGACATCCTCCTCGCGTTTCATGGCCGACCTTTCTGCGGGATACTCAACTCTTCATCTTTCCAGCTCGTCCGTTCCCTAGATATTCGGTCTCGGCCTTGGGGGGGGGGGGGGGTAGGGCGATTCCTTTTTTTTTTTTTTTTTAAGGTTTTCGGTTTCAATTTACTTTTTTTTGGAGCTCTATATTTCCTTGGTTGGCTGATTTTCCTGTCTCCTCCAAGTCGCTTTTGGGGCTATATTGGTGCTCGTTGGATATTGAGCTTGGGTGCTTGTTTGGATCTGTCTGCTTTGGTTCTGGAGATGGAGCAGGTTTGCTGCTTTTGCGTCTACACTCCCTGACCTTGGTGAGGTCTCTGATGCCCGCTTCTTGCTTGGTTTGAGACTTGGTGTCCTAGTATCGTTTTTTTTTTCCTTAGATGTCTGCTGCCCTACTTTGTCTTATGGGATCAGAGGATTTGGTTTACGTTTGGCTTTTGTATTCCATAGTACTGTTTTTTCGTTGATGTAGCTTGTATTGTGGGTAGTGAGCTCAGTTTTGTTCCAACTGATAGAGTGTTCAACGCTCTGTCAGGCTGTTTTTGTGAGCCACGGGAGAAAGACGATTTTTTCCCCTCTTTGGTACATATTGTTCTTTTCTTAAATACTAGTAATAGTAATAGTAACAGTAACAGTAATAGTTTACCCATGTAAATGTTTTCATCAATAACTTCAAAAATGAATCAAGTGCTTCGACAATTATTGATGCAATAAATGTATCTTAGTAAAGTTTGGATCAGACAATAATTGAATATTTGTATACCAAATATTCTTAAAAACTCAAGTATAATTTAGTGAATAATGTAACTTTAATTTATAGTTAGTTATTTTATGTTTGATTTGGAAATTGTTATTGCATAAAATTTTAGTGAATATCGGGTTTATGTATCTAAATCAGTAATTGTTATTGCATAAAATTTTATATAGTGTTTTGTACTGCTAGACAACTTTCTAATTATTATCTCATGTTCTTGTATTTGTGTAATGCTGTTGTTGTACGTGGAAGCATAAGCTCACACTTAAATATCGGGTAACATTAACAGTATAACAGATACATGTAGATCATCTTGAACATGATTTGGTTAAATATGAAGCAGTCTAGAATGACCTTTTTCTTTTGGAGATCTTGAAAATAAAGAAAAATCATATAATGGCTATGTTGATTTATGTCTGCGTCACTTCACCGTTATTATTTTGTGTGTTCTCTTCTTCAGTGTTACAGCTGAAAAGTGGGTGCCTATAATAGAGGTTCCAGTAAACAGCATGAAGATATTCTTAGAGAAGAAAAGAAAAGAGGGCTTCTCTATATTAGGTCTAGAGCAGACAGCAAACAACACATCTTTAGACAAGTTCTCCTTCCCAGATAAAACGGTCTGTCCTTTGTCTTTCATGTATTAGATTTGATTAGTTGAAAATGAAAAACATTATATTTAAAACAGGTTTTGGTACTTGGAAGAGAAAGAGAGGGGATTCCAGTAGACATTATTCATGTATTAGATGCCTGCATAGAGATTCCTCAGCTTGGAATCATCAGATCACTCAATGTTCATGTCAGCGGTGCCATTGCTCTCTGGGAATACACAAGGCAACAAAGATTAAAGAAGCAGTGATTGTTTTTTTGTGACATTAATTAATTGATTTGATTTGTGCACTTTTTGTGTAATGTAACATGAGTTTATTTATTTACCGTATCATTTGATTTTGATTATGATTCACTAATATATATATTACATAACCGTTTTTCAAAGGAGACTGGTTTTCTAAATAAATTTGAAAATGATGCTGACTTCAAAATTTACTGTCAAACAATTCTGGTTTTACTCTACTCCGCAGCACAATCATCCTTTCTTCAACTGTCAAGGGAAAAGGGACAATTATACAATTATGAGCTAAGTCTATTTTTATTTTTTATTTTTGCCTATGGGCTCAATTCAAAACAGCGTTCATTTTATTTAAGTATTTTTCATATTGACTCAGCTATGAGTTGCGCTCCATATTAAATCGGACGCAAACTCACAGTTGAACCTAAACCTGTTGTTGTTACATAAACGGTAACTAAACACACCTCAATTTGAACAAAAAAAAAAAAAAAAAAAAAAAAAAATTCACAATCATCAATTTTTATTTTATTTTCATCAAATTCACTTTTTATTTAACTATCGCATCATTATACGTGCACAAAACAAAGCTATAACAATTTTTGGAAGGTAATTGACTATAATACAGTTTAGATTTTTTTTTTTTTTTTTATAAATGTTTCTATGTTGATTTGTAGTTCCGTACATTATTAATACGCTAATTGAAGAGATGAATAATTTGAGAAGCTGACGATGATGGTATTTTCGTGTAATATTGTGAACAATGGAAAAATAAAAATGAGTTTGTTCTTCAAACTCTGTTAGTTCTACTTCTTTAGAGTAATGTTCTTATTTTTGAAACTAGCTTAGAAAATCGGGTTTTGGGAAAAAAAAAATATCAAGTACAAGGGACTGAGACAATCATCTGCGCTAAGTTGTTCATATGAAATTGTTTGTGCAAAATTTGTGTGTTTTAATAGGAGAAATGCAGGATAATTTTATTATGTATGGACATGATGCTGAGGCGAAAAGTTCACTCAGAACGGTTTTCCTTGTGATTTCTAGGAATGAAAAGATCCGGAGTTGTGCCATATGAGAGTTCACTATGTCTGAAAAATGTAAGCCAAAATCATCATTTAGAAAGGGAAAATAGAAAGGCTGTGGTTATAGTTCATAAATCCAATTAAAAGAATGATCCGACAAAATAGTGAATGCAGTTGTTGTATTACTTGGCTGTTCTAATGATCATGTAATGGATGATGTACCACTATGGTGTTGTTCGACTATGCTTATAAAAAATATTGCATACTGCAAAGTGCAGTGCATTCGTAGAACATAACAAGTCACATCAAAGTTTGAGAAAACATAATTGTTACATTTCAAAGTTGCATACAAATTCTACAGTATATGAATGGTATAAGTTGTAAAAGGAAATAAAAAGCTACTATCTCACACGTTCTTGTCTTATGATCTAAATTACCACATTGAATACATTTGTCCCGTCATCTATTCACTATCTCGTCTTGTGCAATTAATGCGCTTAGCAGTTATGTAGCAGTGGAGGTGCAAAAAAGTGTAACAGAGATAAAGCGGGGAAATAGCATAGATATAGCGGATGTACAATATATATATATATATATATATATATATATATATATATATATATATATATATATATATATATATATATATGATTACTGAGTTAACTTCCCTGCACGCACAACGCTCCTTAGACTTTTAAAACCCAACAGTCGCACATTGTTTCATTTTTTATTATCACGGGTCTCTCTTCCTCCCTTTTCGTATAACCTAAATTCTCTAACAAATTCCACTCAATTTGTGCCCTTTTCTCTATATAGCCATTAGAGATGGCAATGGGGCGGGTCTAGGGTCCAAACCCGCTTGACCCGCCCCTGTTTTGACCCATTTAGACCCGCCCCATAGGGTCTTCAGGGCGGGTAGACCCACGACCCGCTTTTGGAGGTCCGGGTCTAGGGTCGGGTCTGGGGCACGGCTACCCGCACCAACCCGACCCGCATGATTGAAACATTATTTAAACACTTTATAACTATAATGATTACTTGTCAATCTTCTTAGGTATACATGGTTATAACTTGAATATTATATTCATTCAATCAACAAACTATAAAATTTTCATAATATTAAGTTGCATCAATGATAATCATACAATAAACAAATGCATATATTTTGAACTATTATCTTACAACTCATTTTATTATATTCTCTTATCATTGTCCACACATTATAACATTTATATAATTTATCATTTATTGATAAAAAAATGTAAGTATATAAATTCGTGTACATTAGAACACGATATCACCGGGTCGCGGGGCGGATCGGGTCTACCTGACCCGTACAGGTTTCGGGTACGGGACGAAATTCCAGACCCGCACCGGGTCTATGGGGCGGGGTTTAAAAAGTCCGGGTCGGGTCTGGGGCACGAGAAACCCGCCCCAACCCGCCCCATTGTCGTTCCTAGTCGCCATCGACCAATCCTCCTGCTTCCGTCGCCAGCCCAATTCGCTGAATCATCGCCGGGCTTATTGACCACCTTCGCATCTGTCCCTTTGATTTTTCTCCTCCGTTCTTCAGTCATTATCGTCATCTTCCACGTTTGATGAGTGGAGGACAACGCTTCGTCGACAGGGGTATCTTCACAGCAGCCTGCACATGAGCGCTTTTGGATTATATCGGCAAGTACTTAAACCCTAGCGCTGTTTTTCTTATGATTTTTTTTCCTGTATTTCCACATATTTATGACTGGGTGAAGATAATTAGTTATTCTTTCAAATTATGGTAGAATCATGATGTGAACCGTACCAGAGGTAAAAGATGGAGGTATTCATTGAACATACCAACTCAGTAACGATGAGGAACGATACTCTGAGACCGTTTATTCATATTCAGGTAATTTATTTTTTCAGTGGTTCTATTTCAATTATAAGTCTTGGAATTATTGGTTGTTCTTTTACCTATATATGAATATGCATCAGTGTTAAGGACTTGGATACAACCTAAATGAACTGATTTATTCAGAATTTATCAATATCATTTGTAATGGGTTTTAATATAGAATCAAAGACATGTTCGTTTCTGGGAAATATAAATTCATATATATGTATTGATTTTTCAAACATGTTACTTTTATGATTTTAATAAGTTACTTATTAGTATGTTTTTACTGAACTTAGTATAAAGTATGTTATATGGAATCAATACTCTTCTTCACATGCACACACATTACTCGAAATGATTGCAGCCAAATATGCAATTTGATTTGTAATAAAGTTGAAGACACAAAGAGTTTACGAAGCTTTTCTGCACTTGCAACTTTTTAAAATTGCAAGAGTAAATACAATGACAAAACTGACCAATTAATATCTGTGTCAGCTCATGTTGCATATAGTATGCAACATGAATTTTTTTAACAGTAAAGATCAGTATAGCTGTTATTGTGGATTTCCATATTATTAAGATGAGATGAAAATTTATAAAGTTGGTTTCCATTATGGATTTTAATATAATTGCTATTTAGCACACATTTATTACTAGTGTGTTCCATCTTTTTCAATGATTAATCAATTCTTGCAAAAATAGCATCTTCAAAATTTAGTTGCTACTGTTACAACCTAAACTCATTCATTTTGATTTTGTCTTTTCTTTCAAAAATGGATAAAAATATGTTTATGGATGCCACCGTCACATTTTTTTAAATGTTTGGTCATTATTGTTATCTGGATCTTATTTTCTATAGCAATGGTTTCAACTCATCTTAATTGCAGTGCTATAAGATTGTTTTTGCATATGTATAATTAAAAAGAGCAAATGCAGGTAAAACTTAATGTAAATTTCAAAAGGCTAATTTTAAGGATTAAATTATGTTGTTAATCATTTTTCTCCTTTGTTATTATGATACTTTTTCTTTTGTAAAATTAAATGTTAAAGATTTAACTGTGCAAAATTTACACAATATGATGGAACTAAAATGATTTAAATTTGCAAAATCTTTAAAACGGTGCTGATACAAAAGTTACAGCGATAAAATTTAGGCAGGTATAATAAAATATTGACCACTAAATAAAAGAAGGTCACTTCTAAAAAGAGTTAGTTAAAGCAATGGTGCATGTACATAATTTGATATCATGGTTGGCAATATCGAGAGTGGGGAAAAAAGTTGAAAAAAATAGCATACTCAAAGCTGCCAGCCAAAAAGATAGTCATGCTATAATTGCAAGGCTAATTTGTTGGCATGCTTTTTCCACTACGAAAACTTTCTATTTTGAAATATAATCAGTAAATTGGTGCAAAATTTTATAAATAACAAATTTAATAACATTTCGTAAACTCCACGATTGTTGCATTGCTGCTATTATTTAAAAAAGTTAAGATGAAATGTCAAAAGACAAATAAGATTGATTTGTATCCACTTTTTGTATGCCAAAAAAATAAATAAAGGGTATGCACCAGATTATTTGTGTACAATGATGCATCTCAAATTTTCTATCTTAAATTTACTAGATTTGTTACTGGTAGAGTTGATTGATATGATAAACTTTTGCGGCTATGCTGGTCCTATATTCAATGATCCATGCTTGAAGGGGTTAGTGGTATTCCAGATATTGTTGAATGTTCCCTTATGCAATAAACCATTTCTTTTGTTCTAAGGTGATTATTAAAATTGGTTTTTTGTTTCTTGGCTACCATTTTATTTCCTAATCCAAACTATTAATTAATGCTTTTGATTGAGAAATCAATCTAACAACGTTCATTTGGCACATGTCTAAAGTTATATTAACCAAATTTACAAAGTCTTAAGAAAACACTCACTTTCAAAGTTCAAAAATGTTGACTTATGGCTGGAGTGTTTAATGTACGCAATGTGGATGAGTTTATATTTCTATGGTGTTGGGGATGTGCTTGGTTTGGGTCCACTTTCTGATTTTGAGAAGCAAAGTTTGTAGTTGGAGTAATGTATGCATGCTTAGTTATCCGGATAAGCACAGCCGCAGGTGGATGATTGCCATCACCTCTGCTATCAATTTGTAGATTGACCTTCAATTTTTTTAGTTTCTTTTTACTCAATAATGGGAAAAAAATTATGTAATGCTTGTTTTGTACGTTACCTAATACTTTTTCTGCTATTTGTATTATTTTTGTGTTGTTCTAATATAGTGGTTAGTTTGTACAAATTAATATCTTATTTGCCATAATAGGTTTTGCTTACATTTTCTGTGGAATTCATAAAGTTGACTCCTACTATTTTTTTGTAGTTTTCATTATTTTAATAATAATTATAGCAAGACTCAGATGCAGTATCGTGCTCCTTGGTCGTTTCATATAGCATTTTTATTTTCCATCTTTAGCGTTTGCATACTCTAACCATGTATCAGTAAATCTGCATAAGTATAAAGATGTGATGGTAGTGAACATCTTTCAATGTATCATGATGAAATATTTTTGGTGATAAAATACTCCTGTCGTTTTGGAATGATTTATGCCATAAAAGATGATACTGATCTCTTCTGTTAGAAATTAGCATGAAACTCCTTTGGTCATGATGATACTGCTTGCTTTTAATTCATTCTGTTGTTTTAGGGCTGACAAATATTATGTAGAAGGAAATTTAGTGTTTTAGGATAATAGACCATACAACACTAATTAATTTTTAGGTTCAAAAATAATATTCAATTTAATTGTAGTATGTTCGTTTTTCTAATGTATAACCTTATTTCTCAAATGTTTGGTGTATGGTAGTATACAACTTAATGTTATATTTGTTGTAATTAATGTCTTCGTGGGATAATTGGTTCAATTGGTATATGATTATAATTACTGTTTTTATTTCTGTTTGAAATAGTACAATGCCATATATTTATAACTATCTGTCTAATTCCTGAATAAGTCATATACCATAATTAAGCTTTTAATCATGTATTGATAAGTAATACACATTTAGCTATTTCTAATATGTCATGTTATCGTGGAATACATGCTTCTGCTATACAATCACATGAATAACTTTCAATCTTATTAACTTCGGGATATTGAACCACGTTGTAAACGGGGTCATTTAAGTGTCCTACCAGGTGTTTTAATCTTTTATTTATATTTCACTAAATATTTAAGTGTCCTACCATTTCCACCCATTATGCGAATGCAATGAGACTTGATGACAAATACGTGTTATTTTGGATTTTGGCCCCTGTAGCGGCTCCCCACATGCCCTAGATAAACACATACACGTAGTGAGATAAATGTTTAGTACCCATGATACTTATGCCTAATCAAAAGCTCAATTCCAGAGTAGAACACATGTGTGTGTATTTCTTCCATCTCATCTGATTGTACTGGTTTGAGTTATTGTAAACATTAGCCTTTTTTTTCCACTGGTTTTAGTTTCTTAATATTTGTTATCAGTAAAAAAAAAAATGTAGATTTTATTTCACTTTTATTGAACATTTTTACTTCTTATTATTATTATTATTTAAAAAAAAACCTTTATCGGACGACTTTTTATTTGATTGGTTATTTTAAACCCTTTTATATATATATATATATATATATATATATATATATATATATTGTTATCATCATTATTAATTTTATTTTATTTTAATTTTGGGTTCCATATCTAGCCGACCCCAACTTGTTTGGGATATATGACTTTGTTGTTGTTGTTGTTATATCTTATGTTGCATTATAAATGATAATCACTTCATAATTATGTTTAATGTCATCGAGTTTCCTCGGTTAGTGTTTAAATAACATTATGCAACTCTTATTCAAATAATTCAAAGCTTCTCAAACACATGTATATCTGTGTACTTTCACTTGTGCACACTCGTGTGCGCGCTCACACGATGCGTGCGCGCGTGTCCGTATGTGTGTGTGAAAGGTTATTAGACCATAAATTAGTTGTACATTTTATGTCCATTTCCACCCATTATGCGAATGCAATGAGTCTTGATGACAAATACGTGTTATTTTGGATTTTGGCCCCTGTAGCGGCTCCCCACATGCCCCAGATAAACACATACACGTAGTGAGATAAATGTTTAGTACCCATGATACTTATGCCTAATCAAAAGCTCAATTCCAGAGTAGAACACATGTGTGTGTATTTCTTCCATCTCATCTGATTTGTACTGGTTTGAGTTATTGTAAACATTAGCCTTTTTTTCCGCTGGTTTTAGTTTCTTAATATTTGTTATCAGTAAAAAAAAAAAAAAAAACATTGTAGAATAGAAATACATATTTAATTTACATGTTCTCAGATATTGCAAACTATCCACAAAATAAAATATCTCCAATTCCCATCTTCTGAAGAGAAACTGATTATAGATGAAATTCTATCACATATAATAGGTTTTTTTTCCCCTCATATGCTTTACAGATTAAGGAAAGATATAGCATTAGAAAAGGCAACAGAAATTTGGATATTCCCCACTAGGAAGAAGATATGGTATTGTATCACCATGAGAATTTACCTTATTGATATTTTTGCTAAAATTAAAAAGAGTAAAGGAACGTAATGTTTTTCGAAAACGCTGTTGAGACACTTAATTTTATGCTCTTCAATGTTTAATAATAGGTTACTTTCTTTTCTGAACGCTTACAAGACCCATTTTGCTGGAACCTATACAATTTTTTTTTACGATGAAATTATATAATTGTGTTTTTTAGTTATTGTTATTGTTATTGTTTTTTCTACTCTCAGCCGCTAATATAGATATATGACATCTAAAATCTTCCAAGATGATGCAAACCCGATTGTTTTTTTGAAATTTATCCACGTGCTATAATATTTTACATAATTATCGACTTTTTTCCTTATAATTCATTATCAAATTGCTTTTAATTTTAGTTCTTCCCTGTAATTTCTATTTACAAACTCCATGTAATGATGATACTTGCAGTAATAGAAGGGCTAATAATCTCAATAATATAAAATTAATGGTAGTCTCGAATTAAAATAAATTACAACCTAAGTACAACCATAAATAGGTGAATTACAAGATATTGGTAAGTATGATAATAATAACATTATTCAAAAAATTATGCTTTTTGAATGTGGAACCAAATGCCAATGTTATTTTCGATAAGATTTTGTGAGTTATATAATCATCTTCTAATGAGAGTATACAATTTTATGGTATGGTTCCTCTATTCTTCAATGTTCATGTGTTAAGTTCATCAGAAGTCTTAGTGATATACATTTCGTAACATCCAAAAGTACAACGATATGCATGTCGATATATTTTTTTAACTTGAAGCAGAAAAGACATGCACATGGGTAATGTTTTCTAGCATCCAAAAACTTTGAACTAAACGATTATGTTTATTTAATAACATTTTTACTGTTCAATTATCATTAAAATTATACCGCATTTAATTTTGACATATATTTTAGCTTAACTCACTAAAATTGGATTCAAGTCAACATTTCATTTAAACCATCATATAATTTTGATATCCTTAATTAATGCTTCTATCAGTACTAATACTCATCATTTTATGGGGATTCTTCATCTTCCAAAATCAGCTTCAATAATATGAACATCAAAAATGACATGTACTTAGCAGTTTTTTGTCTCCCATTTTTTAAACTCATTTTATGTAATACATATGTAAGATTTAATGCTTTACGTGTACCTGTATGCTTAGGTAGCAACACAGTCATCATGTGGTAGAAAATAGCTTGAAAGAGAGTGGCTTTGGTCTGTTACATCTCTATTGTATGCCTTAACACTGTCTTACCAAGGCTGTTACTCCATATACAGTTAGCACTTGAGCTGTTCAGCAAAGTCGGACGTGTCAAGGTCAACTGTTTAGTGGATCGATACTCGGTACCAAACGCATGGTCAATGGACGATGCCAGGTTGTTATTATTATGTATTAATATTGAATATTTTAGATTATGATATAAAAGTTTCATACTTGAGTTATGTGGTTTTTGTCGCAAAAACTATCGTATAAACTGCAGTTATTCTCAAATATGATTCATTTACATACAGTTTGTTACTCTGCATCATCGATGATGGAGATCGAGACTTATAATAAAATGTACTGCCAAGGTGAAAAGGTAGGTAACAAAACAAGGCTATTCTTTTTCGAATAAAAGAACCAAGATAACTGGATCCCTTGGTGATAAATTTTAAAAATACAAATTTGGAAAATGCATGATGACTTGATAGTGAAATGCTAATGATAAAGGAAAAGAGGGGAAACCTCGCTTTCACTGGATAAGAGACTTAAATTTTAGTTGTAGATATTTGAGATAAAAAGGTCCAGCTAAGTAAATATTTTTTAGCTTAGCAGAAAACACTATGGTATTAAATCACTGTTTTTTGGTTCAAAGGTTTTACCAAGTAGTTAATTGAATGATCTGATTTGTCCATGATTAATTGGTTTCATCAAGTTACATTGATTTTTCTTTTTTGGGGCTTGGTTATTTATATTTTTGTTCTAATATTTCGGTATTCCTCAAAAGCTGTGTAAAAACATATAATTACTAACACAAATTTCTGCACTCAACTTTGTAGATGTTATTGCTTTTGGTTGCAATAACTCTAAGTATATATTAAGATGTCTTTGTTTCAAGTAATACTCTACAAAAATATCTTCAATATTTTACATTTTTTTTTTACTATTCATCTTTAGTAATGCTTCAAGGACTTCGTGGATAAGCAAAGTTACGGACTAGATACTCATTAGTCCTATGAGAAATATGCTAGAATGTTTGATGAGTTAGGAAGAAAAAATGACAACATCAGCTCATTTTTCTTCTTATTTCCATCTTTAATAGTGTGCTCAAGTTCATTTTCACTTTTGAGTAATACAACATTTTGCACCTGCGATACATCGCATTCACGCTCTCTGATTATTGATCCTTATGTGAATATGAAAATGGCACCCTGCTTTCTTCAAGCAAACTATCATAGTATAAATCTGTTTAAGTTTAGTTCATTTGTTTTAGTTATACGTTAGTGGTGTTGATCTTATGATATTTGACATGAAGGCATTGCTCTAATGCTTTGCTACATTGCTCAAAAACAAACTTGCAATACAGTTAGCATTAGTCTCTCATTTTACTATTTTGACTGAATCAATTTATAATAGTTAATGTGCATGCTTCTTTTTTCTAATATTTCAGTGGCAATACAAAATAGCAGATTTCAACAATTACCAATTAACATCTTATAAAAATTTTGTGTATTCCTTGTGCGTAGCACGAGCTCACCATGGGATTTCGTAAATTGGACGACTTTGGATGCTGTAGGTGTCAGCACAATAAGTGGATTACTGGAAGGAGGATTGGTAAATGTCAAGCTCCTTAAACTTGTTCAAGCTGATATTGAAGATGGCTTTACTCTCCCCTACAGAAGGCCGTGGTGAGCCAGTGTTAGATGCAATCGAGGTGCTAGAGCAAATCAGTCCTTGAGGGTAGGCAGTTGAATTTAGCTGCGATAGTTGAATAACTACTTCAGTTGAGAAACCTGAATCAAATACGATGATGTGCTCAAACTCTGACAGTTTAGATGATCTGTAAGGAAGGAAAAGGGCGTGCATTCACTTATATGTATGTTTATATATAGGCGAATTTGTGTACCTTATTTAATATTATTATAATCAATACTTTAATATGCTTCTGCAACTATGTCGGTATAACAGGGGCAATAAGTATTTCTGAAAATTGCATACTATGAAATAATTAAAAGGGCTGTGTATAAAATGAAATACACTAGGAATATACATTCTATTCTCTTTTGAGAATTATATCGCAGAGAAAATGGGAAGAAGCCTGACTAGCTAAGTATCTGAGATAACTGTTTGTAGTACTACGGAATGAGTGCTAAACTGTGAACTAGGAAAGCTTATACAAGAATCCATACAAGACAAGATCTATCTTTAAAATGTAAGGCGTAATCAAATATATACACAAATAGAGTTACAAATTAATATAGCTAATACAACGCGATTATGCCCTGTCTTTACAACACAGATTCATGTGCGTGTGTGCATAGCTTATATTGATATCGATTAAAGATACATTTGCAAAGGGGTTATGCAAAATGATACAAGTAACTTTAGTTTGCACTTATCAGAGCGTGCTTCATTTTGCACCTTTACAGCAAATGCCAAAGGTTCTACCTATTTTGGGGCCTCTTACTTAATTTTATTTATTTATCTATTTATACTATTTTCCTTTTAACTTCATGTTTGTTCTTGATTATTGGACCTTTTTTGTACCTTGGTTTTTCTACTAGATTGATGTAAATGATGCTGGTACTCATTTTAGACCAAACGTTACACCATGATAATAGCATAACCAAAGATGGTTAAAGAATCAGTGAAAGTCGGTGAAGAGAAACAAGTTGAATTTTTTTTTCTTTCTAAAATTGCAGTTTATAATGCATAATTTCTGTATTTCTTTTTCTCGACATTTATTTTTCATCTAAAAGCATTTATTTTATGTTGTGTTACCATGAAAGTATAACCCAACCCTAAACTACAAAGTTACAATATAGAGTGCAAATGTCATGCTTCTTAAATCTTAGTACATAATGGTGAGAAAAAAAATGGCGCTCAGGTATGATATGTTAGTCCTATGTCCATATGATTTGGAACTGTATTATTTAATGTTTTCAATTTTTCCTTTGTTATCCATAGTGTAATATTATTTCTTTCTTTGAGTTTATAGTTTATCTGTACTTTGGTATAGCTAAAGAATCATGAATATCTCTATCGGAAAGGATTACGTCTAGGGATGTCAATGAATACCCGAAAAATCCGATATCCGTCTGAATGCGTATCCAAAATATCTATTATCCGGCATTATCCGAAAAGCGGATATGGATATTCGATATCCGAACAGCTTTTTGGCACTATCCGTATTTGAAAGTATCAATTGACAACCATAATTACGTCACATTATTTTTGGTTGGAGAACTACTTATTTCAAATGGGTATTTTACTTATTGCACTATCTGCATGTTGAGCATATAATCAAAATCAAAACAAGGCAAAGAGAAATGGCTTGGTAGCCTTGATACTACTGCGATATTTAACAACACTAAACAAAAGTAATTGCGTTTATTATGAATAATGTGCTTATGAAATGAATGGTTATATATATATGCTTGGTTTGAGCTTTTGGGATAAGACTGTCCTAGGTACTTACAATTTGTTAGTACATTTTATTATACGTCATTCCATGTATTTTTAATTTGTGTGTTTTTATTTAGATAATAAACTTGAACAGTGGATTACATTCTCCAAATTATACGTTTTGAATAATTTAATCATTTTTTCCCGTAAACAAGAACAAATGTGAGCTTCTTCTCTGTTATTAGTTAGTATTTAAGTCTACTTTTTTTTAACCAATAATTTAAATGACATTAGTATTTGAATGGGCAACATTCCTATATAAAGCATATTATAACAGATAACACCAATTTATCGCAAGAACCGTGTGCGTAGCACGGGTTCACACTCGTGTGTGTGTGTGTGTATATATATATATATATATATATATATATATATATATATATATATATATGTATATATATATATGTATATAAGGTATTTTAAAATTACTTAATTGTCATTCTCTCATCAGTTATGCAGAAGAAACTAATATCTATTAAACTTATATGATAAAATCAAATGATATCCTGGTTGCACACATTAAAATTGATGACTATAATAGATTTCTACCATATATTAAATATTTATGTGTTAAGATTATCATTTTACACTAACTTTATCGATTTGTTTTAAAACAGATCTAGTCAAATCAAGCTTCGTATATTAATATTGCTAAAGCGGGTGATATAAAGCGTTGATTTAGCGAGTGCAACGGAAAATAGCGTGGCTTTAAGCGGATCTACTGTTCATCATTGCTAAATAAAAATAGTGTAGCGGTTGAAGGGTGCTATGGGATAGCGCGGGGATTTAGCGGGGCTTCAACTGCACAGATCTCGTCCATGATCCATCTAATTCTTGTTGACCTGAGTCTTCATGCATTCTTACGTGCTGACGGCGATTCTATAATCGAACATTCATGTGTAGCCAAATATCTACTGTTGTGAACATGATGAAAACAGGGGAATGACTTTATTTATTGCTCTCAGCTCTAAACCATGGTGAAATAAGATAACAGTAAGTTATTTTAGGTCCTTCTCTGCATTGTGCACATGCAGTCAACATATGAGAGCATGGAAAATGAGTAAGAACAAGAATATTGCACGAACAACTATAGTTGTAAATGACAATATTTATTGTGTAGGTACATGCGTTTATGTCGATTGCTTGCCACTCTATTGTGTTTAATCTTTTAATGCTCATTGTTTTTGTAAAGAGCCCATTGTTCATTATTATGTCGAAAATTTCTATGAATCCATCTTCAGCATCTACATTAACATTTTTTAGTTGGTCTCTAAGTTCTTTGTATGTTACCTCATCTTTTGCTTCAGCACATTTGAGTCCAAATAGTTTGTTGTTAAATTGGACTTCTTGCATAACAAATCTTCTCATAATTGTGTCGTCGCATTGGTCATCTTCTAACTGTTCTTCTACTTATATATGCTCGCCAACGTCAAATTCTTTTGGAATATCATCTAAAGGAGCATTATTATTAACATTCATGGTATTTATCCATGTATCATCTTCATCAAGTGAAGCATCGATTTCCATGCTATCCAAACGTGATACATCAATATTAGAATTATCCACCTTCTATATCTTCAGCATGTCGTCGCCTTCATTTTCTTGGACAAATTCGCTAGAAATCTAAGTTGGAATTGGTTGCGTAGGGTATGGCATGAATCCATATCCAGTTGACTACGTTGGATATGGCAAAAAACCATAGTCGGATGATTGTGCATACAACATATATATGTTAATCACATAAATAGAATAATGGGTAGCAATAGAACTAGAATGAATAATACATGGGTCATATAAAACCATACCTAGGCGGTTGCGTATAAACGTTCGGTGGCTTCTAGGAATAATATGGGCAGTACATCCGATTTTGCTTGGCGATATTGCTTTGTCCGAGGGGCCTCCCATAATTTGCGACATGAGCTTGCAGGTGGGATGCTTGTATGACTCATTCCTTCTTTTAGTATAGTTTGATTCCCTTTATATATACGCTAAACATCGATTCGATATCCTCGTCGTCATTTACCTCAACAGCAATCAGATCATCATCTGCAACTCATTTACTTACTAGCGAGATACTGAATTCAAATGCACTAATCTTTATAGTTTTGTAAATAACTACTTTTTTTTGGCATAGCCCGACTGGTTTTCATAGTGATCCGTAACACTTATTATTATAACAAATAATAATTACAAGAGTTTGACAGATTGTCAGACTACTATTCAGTTTTTAAAGTGGACCGCTCACTACATACTGTTGGGTTTACTCGATCAAAATCGAAACCCTAGTTTATAAATTTACACTATTTATAACTGGATCTTGCGATGTTTAGTAAATCGAAAAATAAAATCATACCAGATCTGTGTTGAATCCGCGAATCTGAAATTGTAGATGAAGTTGATCGAATCTGAGCTCCCAAAGCAGCGAGCCTCTATTGGTATCCACGAATGATCGCTCTTGATAGCATCAAATGAAATTGAGAGAAGAGGATGATTGGTACTAGCCAATTTTAGGGTTCGTGCGTTTTTTTATTTTGTTTTTCCTTATCTGAAAACACAATGAAAATCAAAAGGACGGTCCTTCCTTATATCATTTTAAAACAAAATATCTAAGATAGGTAAAACGGCAAAACCCTATTACCAATTCAAAACAAAGAAAATATCAACATTTGAATTCCTTTTGTTGTGAACGGTTCTCACCCTTTTCGAACGTTCTTATGTGTGACCCTATAGGTTATCATAACGTTGGCAACAATTTAAACAATATTTAAACTGTAAACAGTGAGCGGCATCTAGTAATACATCGCTGCTACCCAAGTTATAATAAGATTATCGATTCGTTACAACCTTTCTATGACCAGTGTATCAATGTAATATAATCCTTTTAACCATTATATCCAGGATTAAACTAGAGGCATAGATCGTATCACCCTCTTAATAATTTAATCTGTTTTTCTTGATTGATGAGTATACTATTTAAAACAAATCAATATTTGAGCACGGCCATGCATTTCACAGTCTCACTATATATATATATATATATATATATATATATATATATATATATATTGTAGGGTTAAATTCCATCTAGATCATTCATAATCTTCATTCGATTCGAGATGTATCCAATAATCACCGTTATCATTACTCTGTTACGAATAACTTTAGATGATATCAAAACACAAATATTCTCGAATAAAATTATAATGATTTCAGGTTTGAGGACCATTACATCACTGTCACTATGAGAATAGCTTATGCTATTGTTAATTATATTCCATGTAGTTATCTCACGGTGGGTCAGCCCAATACGCTATTCTCCTATACGTATTTATGTCTTGACATTAATATCACTTATATTAATGATCAGCGAGATGTGATCATCAGTCAATCAACATACTAGTCTCAATGTTTTACTGTTGTCCTTTATAAACAATAAAACTTGACTAGGGACATTTAAGAATTATAATACTTAATAATTATATAATCTCAAGTTCAAGTCTTACTCGAACTATATAATTCCGTATTATTATTCAAAGGACTTCTGTTATGTTAATACTTTTATTACGTAATAAATATAACATAACAGAACATATATTTTATTCCAAATAAAATAACAACAACAACATTGTTATCTATCTCATCAAATGGATTGCCTCTAGGGCATAAACTCTAAAAATCTCCCACTTGCACTAGAGTCAATCATTTACGTATCGTATACTCATGAAACTAGTGTGACTATTAAACTTCTGCTGCGACAGAGTTTAATTCAGTAGGTCTACAACTTTACAACTTTTGCAACTTTGAAGATATGTTCATTTCCTGTATGAACAACTTCACATAAGAATTACATTTCTTAAATTTATGTTTGGATCGATAACTAGTTTAACGTTTTGGGCTTGAGCAATAGCCATATTGTTATCCCAATGCAAATCATTGGATCAACAATTAATTAAGTTCAATTATGAACTTCTTAATCCAAACATTTTCTTTCTTAGAATCAGTATTTATTTCTTGTTTTAAAACTAACATTATTTACAATAATTAATGTGTTGTCAAATAACATTAGAATTATTGTCTCACTCCCACTCAATTTCTTGTCTATACAAGATTCAATGACATTTTGTGGTTTCGAGACATTTCGACTTCTAGTTCATTCCTATCGGTATTTTAGAGACTGGTTCTCCTTTATAAAGGATACCAATTTGAGCAATAAACATTTTATTCTCAGAGAATTTATAGAAATAATATCCATTTATATCGTGTGGATATTTCACAAAATAGTTAACTTTTTTGGGTCTGATCTTATCAGAGGAAGGACGTTTAATAAACGCCTTGCATCCAAATCTACGCATTAAACACACTAGGACATTTCCTAGTCCATATCTTATATGGCGTCTTAAAAATCATTTTAGTAGGATTAAATGCAATTGTTCTAAATTTAATTAATTGGAAGATCTATATGACTTATCTTGGTCGTACCATATCTTGTAAGGTGTGATTACTCCTTTCAGACACACCATTTCATTATGGTGTTCTAGGTGGAGCGAGTCGCGAAACAATTTCAAACTCATCTGGATAGTCATTAAATAGTTGGCTTAAATATTCCTTTTCGATCTGTTCGGAAATATTTATTTCCTATTAAAATTGGTTTCAATCTCCATTTTGAATTCTTTGAACTTTTCTAAGGATTCTGATATGTGTTTCATAAGATACACATATCTGTATCTACTGATATCATCAGTAAATATAATGAAGTAATAAAACCTACTTATAGTTTATGTATTCATTGCTCCATATACATAATTATATACGAGACCCAATACTTATCACTCATTCACCGTGTCAAGTGATAGGTGATTCAGTTATTTTGCCTAATAAACAAGATCTTTATTTTTCATATAATTCAAAATCAAATGATCTCAAAATTCCATCATCATGGAGTTTTGATATACTTTCTTGTTTACTGGGCTAACCGGTAATAATAAAGGTATATTGGATTTAAATCACTAAATTTAATCCATTTATTGTTAATGTCAAGTACATTATAGTTAAGGATTTACAAAGATCATTAACTATTTATGAAATTCCATACGATATTTCATTTAAATAAAATGAATAACAGTTGTTCTTTTATTACAAATGAAATTCAAACTTGTCTAAACAAGATCTATTATAACATTTATCTTCAGTGGAATTTTATTATAACAATTATTTTATTTATTTAATTAAGCCAGTATAATCAACAAGAATCAACTTCCTATGGATAATCCAGCAACATTTTCTTTATTTCCAATCGTAAGTCCACTGGTCCCTTTACATATTTCTACTTATTCTGCAATTTCTGTAAATCAACATACATTTATGTGATTTATATCTGGTATCTAATACTAGAAATGTATAAGTAGATTATTATAACATTTATATCTTATTCAGTTGAAGTCACACTTTAACTTTTATTTTGGATATTCTATCTTTGTTAGAACAATTACGTTTTAATTTGTTTGAGGACAATCCTCAAATTTCAATGTTAGTCAAGAAATTTGATTTAATTCAATTTATCCTTCTGAAGAACAAATTTAAATTATCGGAGTTATCTGTTATTTAATATCTACAGCGGATAATAAATATTAACTGATTCTATAATATTTATTTAATATAAATGTAAAATCTTTGACAACCAAAATTTATATTAACATAAATATATAATTTAAACTAAAATACGCTCCCACTCAAATTAAAATCCCTCTGTTTATATACATATATCAGAATATATATATATATATATATATTGGTGTTCCAAGATCCATATCTAGTCATGCCTTGACCTAGCTTTGGCTAATCCCCAAAACACAACCTTTTAGGTAGACATCTTATGTCAATTATATTGTATATAATTCTTGGATCGCATGATGAACATTTTGTTCAGTATTATTCATTTGCTCACAATATAGAATAATTCATGCTATTGTTTCTAAGGCCATAATCCTATTATGCAGCCTTAGTTAAATCAAACCCAATAATACAGTCGAAGCACCACACTTACTTCTACCGCATATAACCAAAATAAAAGGATGCACAATGCTTTGTCATTACCTACATCCAGTGAGATTGGACATTGATGGGTGTACTATTTGAAGACCTCACAATGACTTAATATAACAAAATTTGCTTTAAAAGGAATTTATAATTCGTAGCGGGAAGCTATATTAGAGTTATTTACACATATCATATATATATATGTGTGTGTGTGTGTGTGTGTGTATTTATATTCGTAATATGAATTGAATTTAGATAAAATATATAAATCATATATTTATATATATAAGAATTCAAAATCAATAAAGCATGTCTATTCTTCTTTGAACATTTCAAAGAGATGGTTAATTTAACTTTTGTATTGCAAAGTTTCAGATATGATACATATATACTTAAAATCTATATAACCAGATAGACTTTCATTATATACGTTTACCCATCCTAAAGGAATTTTAAGGCCCAATAAAAAAAATCCATATAAAACTCAAAAAAAATGTGAATTAATTTGGTAGGCCCAAAACAAATCAGATTAAACAAAATGATATACAACCATGTAAACAGAACATATCAATATATATATATATATATTCAGTCCAGTCATACTTCCACAAATTCAATCACATGAACATTAACAATAAAATTGAACGGTATTATGATCTTATCATTACAATTACATATGTACATCATTCAGCCCTTAAATGCAAAACTATTTTGTATCTATCGTGTCTAGCAAATCTTAATTATAACTTATAATGGGAGAAAAAATTATAAATAAAATTAGTCAGTTCACTTTTACAAAAGAATATGCATATTAACAAAAGATGTATATTCATACATAGATCCTAACCTGTAGGATATTAGTTACATATATCAACTTAAAATTATGGTGCTGTACAAAATAATTTCAACAATCATTTAAAATATTTAGCGCTGTATCACATCACTCATACACCCAAAATACACTGACTCAGCAGCGTTATATTCAGATGTTGTTGCGAATCTTGTGTAATGGATTTGCATTCTTGCTGAAACAATTTATGTAAGAGCAGCATCAATCCCCTATCAAAACAGTTTCAATTCACAGGGTTAGTTGGAGTTAAATACATCAAATGTATTTAATACTTATATATGTAGCAACTCATATATATATATATATATATATATATATATATATATATATAATATTACATATGTGTGTGCAGTAATCCATACATATATGGAATGTATATATATATATATATATATATATATATATATATATATACAGTATATGTAGATATTTATATGCATCAATATACATATTCATCTACTTGTCATCAATAGATATGTAAATATGTATCTATCAATACACTTAGAACAAGTTCTTAATTCTATTTACACTTCAGAAGCATGCAGAAATAAAATGAAACATCATCATGTTGTTTTATGATTTCAGTGTATCTAGCACTTACATATATATTCATGTATGTACAAACTGGCAATAATATATATATATATATATATATATATACATACATACGTATATATATATATATATATGTATATATGTATGTATATATATACGTACATATATACAAATTTCAGATGTGTATTATATGTCAAATGATCAGTTTAAGCAAATTATCATAATGCAGTTTTATATCTAGACGCATTTTCTTATAGTCTGCACAGGTTTTGCTTCATTATACTCTAGTGTCATCTTGATGACTCAAATTAAATGCGATTACTTGTATATTCATATCTACAAAGACAAATAGTATATTCATCATCATATAACTAGAACTACACCAGTATTCATTTGCATGGGCAAATAATAAAATCGAGTCGAAACTGTGTTCAAGGACATTATATTTCATAATATAAGCATCATATGCTTAAATTACTAAATGTCACAACATGTTTTAATGCATACACCTTTATATATATTAGATCACAATTATCTACTATGACAGGTGACAATGGAAATGAAAAAGAACCAATATCATATATTAATTCACTATAGAACAGTCTAAAGGCGGTATTTATGGTTTAACTAGTAATACAAATTCAAACTGAACTGATCTTGATCCAATCATTCAATCAAAATTAACAAATTTGACCAGAACTATATTCTGAAATTAACAAGTCATACTTATTTTCATTACTAAGATGAATCATAGGCAATTACATTGTAGGCAATATACATATTATATGTGTATATCCATATAATCACAGCCATGTTAAAAGTAAACTATTTTATGCATACACAATATAAGCAATGTATATACATATTCGAACATTCTGCAAGAGTATTTATGAATCATATTTGTATCATGTCATTCACAAATGCATAAGAGTGTAAGCAGCGGTTAAAATTGGCTTTGATTTCAATTTTGTGTCTCGATACAGTAACTCATACACGTAGCACAAACTGAAATTAACAAGAAATCATATTTCTTGTATTTTGAAATAAGATATTTTGTATACATATCATCATAAGTATACAGCAATTTTTATATAAGTCCACATGTAGTTTTGCATAACAGTTCAGTTCCATATACGTCAATACATATATGTTATTTATATACTCATATAAACCACATCATATATGTAATTCACAGAGTTAATCAATCATAATACATGTGTTATGATTTTAAACTGTCCTGTACAACAACAAAAAATAATAATATGAATTTCAAGTATAGAATATTGAATAAATATGACAATTTCATTTTAGAAATCAAAAGTCAAGCTTTTTGATTTTTATAAATAAAACAAAAACAGATTTTAATAATAATTAATTTCATCAAATCAAAGATTATTAAAACCAAAAACTTGAAAGATCAATCTATTAAAATAGGTCTTTAATCAATGTTAAAAACATGTATAACTGAGTCAAAACATCAGCACTCAGTTTAATCAAACATTTTGATTATTGAATCAATATTTTCATTGATCAATATCATAAACATCTTATACAGATAATAACCAATGTTATACACAACAGATCTGTCATCACTCAAACTTCGATGATCATTCATCTAATGACTAATTGCAATCATGGATCCTTAAAATTCAGTCAAGATTATTATTATCTAATACACATATATCAAGGTTTATTTTGAAACTGGTTAAAACACTAATTCCTTCTAATTGACTTTCAATACTTAGAATTTTTGTCAATCAGATTTTAATTCATATTTAAAACATATATGTATATTAGCATATAAACATGCACATGCATTGAAATTAATATATGTTTCCATATTTTAATAGTTAAAATTGGGAATATATATGTATTTCATTATCAATATCGAATATTAATTTAAAATTCTTGCAGATTATTTCAAATTTAAATAAACTTTGTAATTATGCATATTACCAGATTTAAAGGTTTGTACAAAATCTGACCCAAAATTGATTTAACAACCTTGATTAACTAAAACTAGATTTTGATTAATCTATATGGTCCCAAAGTTAATCATACAACAATATCAGATAAATTAAAATTATACAATCAACTTTGAATTGATTTCGAGATTTTATATCATATATAAAATTCAATTATAGTAAAACAATTTCACATTTCGCATCATATACAGATTTCTCATAATAGTGAAACAATTTCACTTCTGAAAACATTTTGAGTTTAATTCTGGAATCGATGGTTATAAAACAATCAACTATACAAAAATTCAACATACAGAACCATAAAATTAAAGATCAAAATACAAAATTTCGCAAAACCAGGCTCTGATACCACTGTTGGGTTTACTCGATCAAAATCGAAACCCTAGTTTATAAATTTACACTATTTATAACTGGATCTTGAGATGTTTAGTAAATCGAAAAATAAAATCATACCAGATCTGTGCTGAATCCGCGAATCTGAAATTGTAGATGAAGTTGATCGAATATGAGCTCCCAAAGCAGCGAGCCTCTATTGGTATCCACGAACGATCGCTCTTGATAACATCAAATGAAATTGAGAGAAGAGGATGATCGGTACTAGCCAATTTTAGGGTTCGTGCGTCTTTCCCATTTTTTTCCTTATCTGAAAACACAATGATAATCAAAAGGACGGTCCTTCCTTATATCATTTTAAAACAAAATATCTAAGACAGGTAAAACGGCAAAACCGTATTACCAATTCAAAACAAAGAAAATATCAACATTTGAATTCCTTTTGTTGTGAACGGTTCTCACCCTTTTCGAATATTCTTATGTGTGACCCTATAGGTTATCATAACGTTGGCAACAATTTAAACAATATTTAAACTGTAAACAGTGAGCGACATCTAGTAATACATCGCTGCTACCCAAGTTATAATAAGATTATCGATTCGATACAACCTTTCCATGACCAGTGTATCAATGTAATATAATCCTTTTAACCATTATATTCAGGATTAAACTAGAGGCATAGATCGTATCACCCTCTTAATAATTTAATCCGTTTTTCTTGATCGATGAGTAGTCTGTTTAAAACAAATCAATATTTGAGCACGACCATGCATTTCACAGTCTCACTCAATCAAGAGGCCCATGGATATCACTACAAATATATATATATATATATATATTGTAGGGTTAAATTCCATCTAGAACATTCATAATCTTCATTCGATTCGAGATGTATCCAATAATCACCGTTATCATTACTCTGTTACGAATAACTTTAGATGATATTAAAACACAAATATCCTCGGATAAAATTATAATGATTTTAGGTCCGAGGACCATTACATCACTGTCACTATGAGAATAACTTATGATACTGTTAATTATATTCCATGTAGTTATCTCACGGTGGGTCAGCCCAATACGCTATTCTCTAATACGTATTTATGTCTTGACATTAATATCACTTATATTAATGATCAACAAGATGTGATCATCAGTCAATCAACATACTAGTCTCAATGTTTTATTGTTGTCCTTTATAAACAATAAAACTTGACTAGATACATTTAAGAATTATAATACTTAATAATTATATGATCTCAAGTTCAAGTCTTACTCAAACTATATAATTCCGCATTATTATTCTAAGGACTTCTGTTATGTTAATACTTTTATTACGCAGTAAATATAACATAACAAAATATATATTTTATTCCAAATAAAATAATAACAACAACATTGTTATCTATCTCATCAAATGGATTGCCTCTAGGGCATAAAATCTAACACATACTGCATTTATAGTGTGTCGCCCACTAACTCTGCCTAGATTACAGTATAGGAGCTAGCCAAGTTACTAAACTACTACGAGTTACCTATTCTAAGACACTCCACGTAGGGAGGTGGGAAATACATTACACACGTTACAAGAAACATAAGTACAACAAGAAAAGGCTACATACTGAGAGGACAATACATAACCCTACTTGCGCAGTTAACATTGCACAGAGCTCCAAGCTTCACAACATTGTCTCCAACACCAGTGCATAGCTGGCACAGGACCAAAGACAATCACGTGGGTGCAAACCCAGGTATCACAGATTCCATCTTGACATGAACGTTGGATAGAAGCATATCGGCGAGCATATGCAATCAGACAACCCAATAGCCAAACTTCCAAATCCTCGGCAGTCGAGAGCATAAACGTTTCACTATTTTGCCAAATCGGGATATGGCCAAGCATGGCTAACTACATACATGAAAGGCCTACTTCCAACTCCAATAACTTGACAAAAATGACATTGGCATATTCTGCAGGCTTCAGTCGAGTGAACATACTGTAGGACTGCACAAAACTGGAAAACTATCTCAGCATCTCGAGAGCAAATCGCTTCACCAGTATGCTAAGGCAGTTAATAGCAAAGCAATACCCATACTACATACACCAAACTGAAGCCATAGTAGCCATACTCCCCCAAATTCCAAGGTTGGCATCCAAAATACTCAACTGAACTAACATAAACCAAAGCAAACAAAGGCAACCAGAACTGTATACACAAGACGAAAAAACATACCCACATTGAATATCAAGCTTGGCACAGCCCATCACAACTCAAGGGATAAAACGCGAAACCGTACCATAGCGAGAAGTTGCTACGAGCACGATTATTCCACGAAGATACAGTACAAATCAGACCTAAGCAAGTCGAAACCAACCCACTACTACACAGACCATCCTCCATAACCGTACATCATACAAACCCGAACCCCATCCTCAATTCTCCTGACTCTGGTCAGACTTACACCGGACGTTGACACTAGGCAATGTATAGTACGAAATCGCCAAGGGACCAAGTGAAGCACATTACAGGATATCGTATGAGGGGAGAGAAAAAGCACGACAAGAAAAAAAAGTATGCAGAGCCATGGAGGAGGCCACCACGCAAAGAGGAAGTAGGGATTACCTTCGAGTGAAAGGTTAAAAATTAGCAGGCGAGGCTTGGAATGAAGAGGGATCGAGAAGCTAGAGGTGGTGATAGGATTAGATCAGAGATTATAACCATCGTTTGATTCCATAGCTACGCAAACAAAAGCAGGGTGGAAAAGAGGAGAAGAAGAAAAAAGTGATGCGATTTGATGTGAGGAGATAGAGAATGGTCGGAAAACGCGAAGAGAAGAAGAAAAGTAGGAAAGGGACCCTATCGCCATTGACGGCAAGAAATCAAACGAAAACCTGAAATAAAATTAAGATCATCATCGTAATAACTACTTTCAACTCAACTTCAATACATCTGGATCTCACTTTAGATCCTTTTTGCTTTCTACCAATGAAGATTGGCTTGTTATTCTCGTTGGTGATAAGATCATCATCGTAATGACAAATAATCAGTGTTTTAGCCATAGAACTAACATATTTAAGCATAACACTTTTCAGTTATAGATAAAAAATGAGATAATAGAGTTTCAAATCATTACCTGGTTATAGAAAGAGGTGAGATCTTGCATTGAACATAGCCGTTTGGAAAGGATTTATGTGAATTTGTTTTATTTTTAACTGTGTTGGAATGAAATAAATAAGTTTAGGTTCTTAAAAAAATTTGAAGATAAAGAAGTATGAGGATTTTTCAGGAGTAGACTAAGTTATTGTTTGGTCGGAAAAGCACACCAGTACGACATGCAACTATGACTTGACCCCTAAAAGTAATTAAGGTGCAACTATAAGTTGCAACAATATTGGCGCAACTCATAATTGCACCGAACCGGGCGTTGCTTCCACAAGGAAGTAGTAGGACGTTTATGCACGTATTAACAAAGAAGCATGTGTTCAAGCATAAATTGCAGAGTAACCAGCACATTGTACTACACAACGTAAAATTAGTATTCTTACATCATTTTAGTCCGAATCAAATTTCAAGACAAGTTCAAAACAAAAGTAACAAAAGAATAACAATCAAACGTCCAAGGTTTTTAACTTCCCCATACGTTTTCTATCTTTGGCTTGGTAGCGGTTGAGGTGATCGACCTTTAGCTATGCGTTGTCACAATTGAGACGGTCTAGCACTCGTGCCTCTCTTGCATCTTCATTTGTATGTAATACCAAATCATATGTGACGATCCATCTTTTTGACCCTTGGAAATGGAACTAATACATCCACTGTACTCACATGCTGCAAATCCAAGTGTCGGAGAGGTAGACTATCATAGGTAGAAAGAAAACAAAGGTTAAACAGAATAAATCTCACACGAATGGAATAACATTATTTCAATATAAAATCTTTACAACAAAAAATTAAATACACTCATCAAAGTCTATCCTAATTTTAGCATGGACAGTTATAAACACATGTACTTACAAATGCTAAAAATAACAAATGGAATCTAGTGCAAGTGAGAATATATAATTATTTACATAAATTCTTCGGCTCCAAGATCCACTAAATACGCTCCAAGTTAAACCTGAACTACTTGGTTGTCTAGAAAATATGGCACCCATATTTTAAGGGAAAAGAAAAATAAACTCCAAGTCAGTTATGGAGTGAGAAACTCTAATTTAACATTTTAAAAACAAAAGATAGTTCATTAAACCACATCGCACATGAATACAAAATGATTTTTTTCTCTATGATAATCTAAGCATGGTTACGTAAAATCATTTGATATTATTGTTAACGACTACTCTTCTAAAATATTTTAGAAGTAAATTTGTGAATCTTATCTGAAATTGTTACCATTATTAAATTCATGTAACTGTAATGAGCTCTACAATCAAGTCCGAAGGAACTATGAGAGAATGGATTTCATACAATGACAATGCAATCGACTGCTTTCCGTATAATACACCTCTAAAGAGATGTACCAAAGGTCAACATATTTGAAACATCTACAATCTAGCAAGACTAAATATACGTATATCTATTTGGTGGTGTATATAATCGAGTTAGACATCATCCCGATCGTAACCAACCTACCCAAGACTTCTCATAGCATATAAACAAACTCGATATATATAGAGAGTAATCTAGAAGGATGATGTCTTTACCTAAATGACAACGAGCAATACAGCCTTATGGCATGCCACATTTTAGCCATTACCAAGTAATGAGGCTTAACGATAACGATTACCTTTCATATAATTCACATTCTACTTTGGATGCCATGTGATACCCCATGTCCGTTAATGTCACTCTTTAACAGATTGCATTAAGTTCCGTGAAGCGTTATAGGTAAACAGAAAAAAAATATTACAAGATAGATATAAAATAACAACAAAAATTTAAAACTTTATTTTTCAGCAGAAAACATCGTGGTATTAAAATCCAGTTACAACATTAGACTGAAATACTGGAATAAAATACATCAAATATAAAACATCTGTCTTGCGCTAAAAACCATCAGAGTACAGAACTGAAAAATCATAATCCCCATAAGTAGCCATAAACAAGTAGACAAGTAGTCAAAGAGATACATCGAAGCAAATCCAAATCCAAGCAAAAACAGAGAGAGAGTGTCTTAATCAAGCCTAAGTGTTCCCACCTTGAAAACCTGGGGGGAGGGAAAGAAGAGAGAGAGAAAAAGAAACAAAACGGGTCAGATATAAAGTCTGGCAAGTCCAATGACTTTTAGCATATAACTAAGTAAAAGTATCATGATAGTAAATAAACTGGATGGGAGATAACTTTAGTAGATAACAGGAATAAACAGGATGGACATGATATACAAAATAAACAGGATAAACTATGCTTCTCTATTATTTTCTCTACACAATAACTAGTATACTGCTTTAAGTGTTTTCCAATTACTTAACAGAAACAGAATGATCCCAACATAAACAAATTGGTAGACTTAGGTGTACTTCTAGTAACGGGTTTTACCCTAAACAGAAATAATAGGTACCTAAACAGAAATAACGGGTGTTACCCCAAACAGAAATAACGGGTGTTACCCCAAACAGAAATAACGGGTACCTAAACAGGACTAGATGTACCCTAATTACTACCCGCAGCGATCGGCTCCCTACCACGTAAGTACCCTGTGCCGGCCCCACAGTAGAGTGTATTACTTCCTATAGTGGCAACCACTAGAAGGACACAGACCTATTTACAGGTGTTATAGTGACTTATTTTCCCAAGCAAGTCGGACCCGTGCACACACATGACTCCATTGGAATGCACCATCAGAATACCTCTCCCCAGTTGAACCTCTTATAATCAGTTCAGTAAGTGTGCCCCTAACCCCTACCTAGTGCGGGAGGGACCAGAATGAGTTACTGACTAATATGTGCCCCTTACACACAAGCCACCCCTAAGCTTGTATCCCCTATTAACTAGGATTTTCTTAGGTTAAGTTTAACGGGTTCGTACACTCCCCCCCCCCCCAGTTTTAACGAATTTACTTAACCCCACAAATTCAACATGTTTACTTAACCCTACCCACATATTATACAAGCCACAGACAAACAGGTTTATATGCATAGAACCCCAACAGATTTAACAGGTTAAGTACTATAGGTATGCATAACCCCCAACATGTTTCACAGGTTACTTACAGTTTCATTTACACACTCCACTTAATCTTAAATTAAGCTTACAAATTTATATGCCTCGCTACAAGTCATAATTCACAGTCTAAGATATGCCCCAAATTTTAGTAATATTTCGCAGTATAGTTTATTCCCCCAAATCCTAGTCATGATTCATAGTACAAGTTATGCCCCTAATTTATCATTCCCAACCATTCCCACTTTAACCCAATTTCATTCGTACGCATATTTCAGCGATATCAGCCTAGGCTCGAAGGTAGCCTGGCTATAAAAATAAAAAGGGAATGAGAGAGGAAGAAGAACAGAAATAGGCATAATAAAAGAATAGACATATGATATCAGAAATAGGCATATCAGAAATAGGGATATAAGAACTGAATAGCAAATCAAGTATACAGAATAATACATGTGATAGCAGAACTGTTTAGGTCCGAATCAGATTCGTAGCAGGCATAAATTTAGATCTAGATTTATAAACATGTCAGAATTACTTGTTAAATATTTATATCTAAAAGTAACATGAACTCATAGAGACTGGATCTAAAGAACAGAGAACAATATGTTGAAGTTGCAGCAGAGATTCTTATGTACGTATATGCCGTTGTTGAAGAAAAATAGGCTAATTCAATCCAAGTTGGGGAAGCATCTCATTGTCTACATTGGTTTAGGTGAATAAAATAATAGAAATTATGTCCTATGTATAGCCTACTGCCAACGAATCTCGATGAGAAACAAGTCCAGGTTCAGGAAATGAACCCGGTGAAAAGTCGATGTGTACGACTTAAAAGGATCTATATGGATATAGAGGAAATGTATGTGATATGCTAACTAATTGATAACCAATAGTTACGCAGGTAAAACCTAAGTTATAAAGATATACCATAACAAAGTAAATGTGATAAATAAAGTAAAGTGACACCAAGAATTTTTATACTGGTTCAGACTTCCCGCCCTACGTCCATCCCGAAGCTCCTCTTCGGAATTCACAAACAACGCCCTCTCTTAACCCGGAGTAATAGGTCAGTACACTCAAGCCCCAACAAGGATGCCTCTTGCCTGAGCAACTACACAGGTCTTCAACAATTACAAGTATTTGACTTCTGATTTGTGTTCTTGAATCAACACGGATATCCAACAGTTTAAGTACAACCTTCCTATAATCTGATCCTCGAGTATATGATTTGAATGCGAAGATTTAAGGAAGAAAATTGCTTGTTGAATCAAATGATATTGAATCAATTCAAGGACTCAATAAGTATTTGAATTGGAGAGCTTTTATTTGCAAAGAATGTAAATTCAGAGATTGGAAAGTATAGAATAATAATCAGTAAAATCGGTGATTATAAAACATGATTGAAGTTGTTTATATAATAGTATAATATTAGCATTCTTTCATGAAGAGTTTCTATAAAGAGTTGTGTCCATTTCCATTGATTAATGAAGAGGAATCTCTTCATGAAAGATGGTGACTTTTCATGAAATATTTTCTAGGTTGAATCAGTCGACTGGTTAAAAATCATCAGTTGACTGGTAGAATTAAATCGTACAAATAAAATTTTCAAAAATATCCGTTATATACAAAAACAGGCTGACCAGTCGACTGGTCCTTTTTCTACCAGTCGACTGGTAGGCCAGTTTCTGTATATATCTGGCTTTTGAAGGCTTATAAATATATATATTACTTTGTTTTGTACATTCGTGTATACTTGAGGATAGATTTTAACATAATTCTAACACGACTCAATGTGTGTGTGTATATATATATATATATATATATATATATATATATATATATATATATATATATAAAACCTTATCTCTATGATATTATTCCCATTGCTACTTCATTTGTTGGCATCGATCAAAATCTTGTTATCAACATTCTCCCCCTTTTTGATTGATGGCAACACTTTGGATCTTCTCCCCCTAAATGTTAGCTCCCCCTGAATTTCTGCAATAATTCGTTAGTTCATAATTTTATAACCTTATCATTTGATTCCTGCATTAACAAATGTTAGCACAAATTTTCCAATAGTATGGAAAATATAATAATACTTCGCATGGAAACATAAGAATGGTATATAACATATAAATTGTGAGAGATATTTCTCCCCCTTTTTCATCAATTAAAAAGAAATAAAGACATCATTAGCACAAAACAATCGAAGAACAAACTGAAAAAAGCAACAATCATCATTACTTCAAGCATGCATAATTATCAACATAACCAGAATATAAAAGTTCCTACCACGAATCATACACAACGAAAATATAAAAGTCATTACACAACCAAAATATAAGTTCGAAAAGATACTAAAGCAAATAAAACTCCTTACGTACTTCCAAATTAGTTTTCACCGGATTCGGTTTCTTCTTCAGAAGTGGTCCAATTAAGTGGAGACATAGGCTTTTTCCCTGGATCTGACACATGACCAGTGTTTACAAGAGTGCAAGAAATTGAATTCCACATCCTCCCAAGAAAATCCTTAACTTTGTCAAACTTTTTTTTTTTCATTTTCTTATCCATCCTTTTAAGTCTTGCTTCCAAAAGAAGTTGGTTACGTGCAACTATATCAAGTGCTTGCCGTGATGTTTAGATGATTCTATTAGTCGAACATCCTCAGGATTAGCATGAGTTGCAATTGATGATGCTTGATCAAGACTTCTCTTTTTCCAATCTTCTAAACTCATGATCCGAATTGTTGGAGGAGGCATATGAATTTGCTTCAAATTCTTCTTGTCCAATATTTTTATTCCAATCATTTCCGAGTCCGATTTTGGAATTTTTGCACTTTCATAGATCCTTATCGAATATTCTCCCTAATAAAAATATGTAGTGATTCCTTGTGTATAAAGAAGAAGATGGTCCATAATAGTTTGCATTCAATTAATTTTTACATTACCAAAAGTTGCATACAAAGCCCTGAAAGTGTCTGAATAAACAAGGTCATGGGTTCCGGACCTTGGAAGTATTGTTCGAGTAAGAACATGATGAAGTACCCTTGCATTAGGTCATTGTTGTAACGGCCAGAAAAAAATTCGATGCTCGAATTTTCAACAGTAATACAAAATCCTGCATTACTTGTCAAAAACCAAGTATCGAACTCTGACTGTTAAGAGAAAGAAGTAAGAGGATGAGATAGAAAAGATAGAACTAATAGAATAGAAGAATAAGAAGAACATCAGAATCTCACGGCGGAATTTCACAAAATACATAATATATTACATAACAGAGTTTGATACATCATAATACAATTTCATGGTACATCATCATCATAACACATCATCATAAATGATTACTAATTTAACACAGATACTCAAACTGGATACTCAGAGATAGATATAGCTACTAGACGGGTTCTTCGACCTGTACTCCACAATACTTCAAAGGATTCCATTAGTCACCTGGATCACTCGTCTACCCATAACAAGTGTTATGAGTACCCAAGAGTTTAGGAAACACAGAAAATAAACTCTAGGTCAGTCGGGGTACTGGTGTGAGTAAACAATTAAAAACACAGCCTGATTAGCACATTATATCTCATAAGACCACGCCGTAAAAACGGAAAGGGTTTTTCCCTCATGAGATACGGAACAATTAGTTTAACTTTTGAAAAACGTTTTGAAAGAAAAGAAAATAGTAAGACCAGCCCACACATAAACATGGACGGTTTTTACCTTACTATAACCCAAAATATCCTTGATATCAAAAGCATATGATATTATAATAGTTCGTATCAAATAAATAACCATCTAGCGGAACGCTTGCATCTCACGCTCCATATATAATATAAAACTGAAAACCACAGGGCGATTATTGGAGATTGGATTCCAACTGACAAGGTATGGAACCACCTACCGATCAGTGTACTCTAGAGGGGATACACTGGGGTTCAACAAGAACGTCTTGCAACCTGGCCACACATGACCGCCCACTCATTTAGCTTGAGTGTAGCGAATATATTATCACCCCACGGTTGTGATCAGCAACCGCTACCGAATGCTCCAGCAGTGAAAATAGATGAGAAGACAAAAAGGAATTTCTCTAGATGGTGATAATACACCCTGCTTGGGAATGACCCACCTAGCCATGCTGCCTGCCCGATTTTTGTCATTTCCTGGTTGTGAGGCTTTGAAGCTACGTTATCTTCTAGAGCACCTGTCCATCGTTTACTTTGAATGCCAAATCGTCAAATCCGTCGGAAATCACTAACAGATTTCCACAAAAATACTCAGGCTATTAAGTTAAGAGGAGGTGTGTAACAGCCCGCATTTTACGTATCGGAAGATCATAAAATATTTTTAATTCATTCCCTGAGGGTTGGATCATTCTCATCTTTTGATATGTTGCTTATGGGGATGTAAGACATGTCCATAATTTTTACCGATTTTGTTTGTGACCATTTTTCCCCTGTCAGTCTTGTACATGGCATAACTTTTGACTAAGGTCGAATTAGAGGGTGAGACCTGTGCCATCGGAAAGGAATTGATGATTCTCTTTCCGTAGAGTGGTTACATTAAAGATTTGGTTCAGTCGTTTGGGAGAAATCGTTGCTTTAAGGTTTGTTAGTTGGTTGTTCAGGTTTGGAGAGCTTAATGGGCTGAATTGGAGAGGCCCATTAGTGGCCTGGTGGAATCCTATATATAGAGAGTGAGAGTGGAGGGAAAAAGGTTTAAATTCCCATTCTCTCATTTGGAGGCCTTGATCTTCTTCTTCCTCTAACACCTTTCCACCATTAAAAATCCAAATCTAAGGAGGGAAATCATATATCTACACCATTGGAGGATAGATCTACATCAATCAAAGTAAGAGTTCATCGGATCAAGGTGATTGGTGCGAGGTGCTTGCTGTCCGGATTCCTTTTTCGTTGATTTTAACTTGTTTTGGCGAATCGGTGAGTGATATACATCTCTCACATGAATGCAATGAAGTATATGAGTTTTGTGCATGTTTTTCATCAAATTGGAATGTTTTACCATAGATCTACACCCTTATGTGTCTATTTTCATAAGCATCACCTTTTGATCTAATTTAGCAAGTTTAATCGGTTAATTCCATGCCATTTTATATATGTATGTAAGTTAGATCTCTCATTTTTGATCATATGTTCATTTTAATCATTTTTGGTGAAATTTGCATCATATTGGTGAAATCGTCGTGTTTATGTTGTTGGTGATTTCATAGCATGGTTGTGGTCATATTGGATGAATTAGATGAGTTGGTTTTGTCGGATTCGTCGTTTGATGAAGTTTTGGGTGGAATTTGGAATGGTGTGAAGCTGTGCAGGTAACCGGTCGGTAGGGAGGAAGGGAGACCAATCGGTCAGAAGATGTTGGTTGATTGTGTAGTATTTTGATAACTAGCCGGTAGTGTTTCAGATGACCGACCGGTAAGGAGGGGGTGATCGGCTGAAACTTGTCTTGGAGAACAAGTCAGGACCAATCGGTATGGTACGGTAGGGAGACCGACTGGTACTATATGGAAGGGTACCGACCAGTGGTGTTTTAAGTGGCCGACCGGTGGTTTCAGGAGACCAATTAGTGGGTATCCAAAGGACTGACCGGTGGTGACTAGGGAGGACCGACCGACGGTGAGTTGGAAGGACCGACCGATGGTGAGTTGGGAGAACCGACCAATGTGTATGAGAGGGCCAACCAGTGATGTTTTGGGAGGACCGACCGACTGATGTTGATTTTCTGAAATTCTATTTTCGGGTACGACTCGGTTACGAACGAAAAAGGTCTGAAAAATATATTTTTCAGAGGCAACCCCCCGAACCCTAGCCTCAGCGCAGTGGTGTAATTGGCTCGGTGATGGTGTGACTTCGAAGTAAATTCAAGTAGGAAGGTTCGAAGTGTTGAATGTGAGTGTTGAATGTGTTCGTTGATCAAGGTAGAACAACGAATGAGGTGGCAACTCAAAGGTTGTGAGTTGGTGGATAATAGTTGCTCAAGAAGGTTGCTTGAGCTATGAAACGCCGTCAAGGTTGGATGACTAGAGATGCGAAGGCTGAGAGATGATCGTTGTTGTAAGTTCTAGCAGGCTCAAAGCAGGGGTACGATAGGGCACCTAAAAGACCGGTTGTAGGTCGAGTACCCTGGGTCTTGGGGAAAGGCCTAGTTGTCAAGGTTGGACTTTGTCAAGGTTGGACATATGGAGCTTATACTAGAACTGGGGTTACCATTAGCCCTTGACATATAGCAAGGTTGGCCATCATACGATTAACGATGGTTTCAAAGCAGGATTGGCGGTGATAGCCAGAGTCAGTCATGGATGATTGGTTGTTCTGTTTGTACTATCTCACATAGATTATCCGAAGTCGAGGGAGATGTTCTTTGAGTGCTTAACTGATATTGGTTTAGGCCTTTGGGGAGAGTACCTGGGGGATGTTAGACTCGATTAGGGTTGTCTGTGTGAGACTTATATAATCTAGATGTTAAGAGTGTTTTCCATGATTGAATGGGTGTTCTGGTTTCCATGGATGAATGGTTGAATTGTTTATAGTAAAGTCTATCACTGTCCGATGTGGGGAAGATAAGGTTGAGTTATTCTCTGGTGTCATGGGTAGATCAGTATGTTTATCTATCCCTACTCATACACTTTATTGTTGAAGTTTGTTAGCTGTTTTATCGCTCACTAAGACTGTTGTCTGACTCAAGGTTTTATGTTTCCTCTTATTACCTTGGGCTGTTCATCCGGTTGTGGATAGGCAAACTGAGTAGTAGGTGACAAGTTATGCTTTAGTGAGGACGATGATGCTGATCGACGATGAGCTGGAGGCTCACGTACCAGTTTTACTACTATCTAATAATTGGATTTCCGCTGTTTTCTTTTCTGAGTGATGTAGTGAGGCAACTTTGTACAAACACTATTTCCAAGTTGTAGATATTACTTTCTGGTTGTATGAAAGTCTAGTGTTTCTGCTTCACTATTACTACCTGTTGTATATGTTCTATTATATTTTGTCCTTGCGCTATGAGTTTACGATAGGTTCCGCTTGTGATTACCTACTCTGATGATCGTCTATGATTGCCTGGAACACTCTTCAGCGCATTATTCCTCTTGTATAGTGCGGGGGTTATGGGCGATCGTCACAAGGTGTCTTCTCGCCACCACAGAAATACGTTTGAGGAAATCAACGTATATGAATTCTTTTGGAAATACTCTGTCAGACATCCGTCCATGCAAATTGTCCTGGGACTGGACATACAGAAGGCACTATTCTGTAAAACAAAATAGCCCTTGCATATCTCTGTCTTTAATTATCTTCAATAATCTCTGGTCCGTGACGTATAAATCGAATCTAAGTGGAATATAAATTGCGGACTCTTCGAAACGATCAACGTAATGTCTTTTACGGTCAGACGATACTTAAGGAAACCTGATTTAAATAAAATCTTTATTTTATTTCAAAATCATTGTTTGTAAATTGACCAAAGGCTGAAGTTGATTTAATTTCAAACAATCATGTTTATTACAACACCAAAAATTTATGATCAACTACATGACATTTCATTGGCTATGGTTCAATGAATCAGATATTTGCTATCTAATGATAGGAATAAATCAATTACGCTCCTTTCTTTAAAATTTATTCCAACTGCAAGTTAATTACTTCTTAAATTAAATATCATTTTGATTAATAAATCATAGACGAACGTTTAACTTTCCATTCATTTGACGGCTTTTACTTCCTATTTCATTTCGTTATCTCAAAGTTAATATAATTATAACTTCCTATATATATATAACTTAAATAATCAATTACACTAAGTTATATAGATTGGCGATGTTTAAACGACATTTGTTTTATACTAACATGGATTTAGTTCTCCTTTCTACCATTTATTTCTATATCATTCCTCTCTTTATATTTTGTTTTCTTTAAAAATTTCCCGGCCCAATTTACCTCAAGATCATGTGTAAGAGTAAAATTGGCATTCCCACCAGAATCGAAAACGATTTGCCTTGTCGATCAACATTGTCGGCTAATTGGGAATGAAATTCTGAAACAGGTTCGCCTTCCTCAAGATAACAACTCAGCTGCTTAAACATGCCAGGTTTATGTTTTCTGTTTTCCACATGCCAGGTTTCAATCTAAAATAACAATTAATCTTAGTTAAATATTCCCTAACGCAAATATTTGAATCTGCTTCCTTCTATTTTAATCTGCTGCGTCCGCAACTAGTTCTTCTGAAAGGCCTAAACCAATGAACATTTTCTCCTACACTATTTCTTTGCAAACTTGCTCACTTGAGACGTTCTGTAATGACCCGCATTTTCAGCGATATAATAATTAACTTATTTAATTATTTATATAGTGATTTAGAGATTTAACTGGTCGTTTAAACTAAATAACTTTGAATATTTAATTAAAATAAAAATTAAATAATATATTTAATTCTGAAATAATCAGAATTGGCTGAAATGGCGATATGGTGTGAATTGGGCAATTCAAAATATATAATTCAGTTTAGATTTGAATTAGAATAACGAATATATTATTTGAACGAAGTTTGAACGTATAATTATATTATAATTAAAATCGAGCTCGAAATGACGCTGCAGTTCGTAAATTGGTGATTCGAACTTCAACTGAATGTACACGGTTCGTTTTAAATCGGACTTCGGTGAAACAAGAAACGTGTGGAGCTGGTGGAGTATATCTTTCTAGTGGAAGAGAAAGATCAGGGTTTCGTCATGTAGATTTTGAGATATGTCCAAATCAAATTTTAAAATAGACGCTATAGAATCGTTTATCGACCGTAACGGTTTATTCGATATAACTAGAGATCGGGTTTGAATTTAGACAAGGTTCTTTTGGGACATAACGATAATTTAATTTTTAGAATTTTATGGTAATTTTTAATTAATTAAATAAGCAACTATTAATTTGGAGTATTTTGCACCCTGTAGTCAACATTTTGGGGTTTCACAATATGAGTTAATCTACCGATATTATTATATTTTTGGGATCGCAGCACATTTCCCGTCACAACGGTATTCTTATTTTTGTCAATCGCAGTTCGTACGTTAACGAAGTTTTCAGTAACGAGTATTGAAATCATATAAAAACTTAAATAAACATCTGTATCTCATTCCTTCACGTAGAAGCTACTCAACGTACCTTAAACATAACACGCAGCCTACTTATAAAGATCTCAACATTTTATTTTCAAATCAAAACCTATTTAAGACTGAAGCAACGACAACAAATTTGATAACCTTCAAATCATCCGCAGCAATTCAAGACAAATATGGACACGCCAAGACTTAGTTGGTAAGTTACCAGGGTCCTTTCTTTTCTTGTGGAATTTTTCTGTACCACGTACGTATTTATTACCCTCTAAGGAATACTGCAATATATATATATTTATGTGTCTCATATCACAGCTACGATTCCTGAAAGATAAAGCCAACCCTATCCAATACTTAACTGTTAAATTTATACAACTATAAAATACATCATCCTGCACCCACTTTCGTTCTTCTGGCTTCGTAAACCAAGCTCAATGTTTTAATGCATGGCCTCAACAATTTAAAACATTAGTATAATCACATTCTTCGCATCTCTACACTTTCTCTCTTGGAGTGTATATGTGAGCAACAACAAATGTCGAAGTTGAACAGATCTGGAGTGGAAGAAAATAAGCAAGTGTAAGGGTGTAAACGAGGAGCGAGTGCTGTCGGACGATGGGAAGTTGGTGTCGAGCGAAGCTTGGAGGAGGAAGAAAGCCTGAACTCGGTGAGATGAGTTTTCCAACAACATGGAACGATGCAGTATACATGGATGAGACCTCGAAACTTTCCGAAATGGCCAGGGTAAATGAACTGAGGAGCTGCGCGTGAGGGTTGAGGTGCTATTGTATAGCATGGCAGGAAGAATCGGCTCGACGGTGTGCTGGGTGACAAACGTGAGGGCAGTGCAAAGTTGCGGGTGTATGGGATGGCTCGAAGACAGTATGCAAGAGGGGTTTATCTATGATTTTTATAGCAAATGTTTCATGGAGTATGAGGCGGTAGAACGATGGGAAAGCATGAACATGGCACTGGGTATTTTACTGGAAGCTTACGTTGGGGAATGATAAAAAGAGAGAAGATACTGCAAAAGAAGGAACGGTAGTGGATATTAAACGAAGATGGGCTGAAATATATAATTGTGTGGCCCGGTAGCATGAAATAGGGGACGCTGGATATGGTATGGCAGCAGCGTATGGAGATGGACTGTCTTTAATAAGGGTAAAGCCCAACTTAAATATCTATTAAGTTTATTTTAAAATAAAATAGTGTATAAACTTTAAGTGTTAATATCTTATACACATGCTATCAGAATTCAACAAAACAAGATCCGTTGGGATCGTATGGACGGTGGCTACGTCATGGAACTGACTAGGAGTGCATTGGTGCTCGTTACAATTTATTGCAAAATAAATTGTCTGTCTGAACCAAATCAAGCGATGGTTATCGTTATCAACGATGATCGTCCAATGTGAGTAAATCCCACTAACTCTTAACAGTTTATAATTTCATGTTGTATTTTTAGAACTGTTAAATATTGGCTGACTGACTGTGTGTTGACTGTTTGATTGAACTGCTAGTCAGTTAGTTGAATTTCTATATTGATTCTGTTTAACAGAATATATCATATGGAACTGAAAAGTGATGTTAATTTTATTGTGTAACATCTGTGGATGCAGGGAAACAGGTTGGAGGAATCCGACTGGATTTCTCAATAGTTATTTTATCGTTTTCATATATTGTGATATATGATGTGATTTATAATCTGTTGTTGATTTTATATGTATGGACGATATTGGACATCGTAATTTGATATGTTAAACACCATAACATACCGGGATTTGGAGAAAAGGGGAATTTGTCAAAGTGAATACTGAAAAGAGAATATTTATAAAATCAGAGGATTTTATAAAAGAGATTATTTATAAATAGAATATTTATAAATAGAAATATTTATAAATGGAATATTTATAAATAGGAAATACGTTTAAGTGGAATTATAAATGAAGGGGAATCTTTATAAATGGAATATTTATAAAGTGAATTATTTATTTAGAATAAATAGATAAGATACTATAAAATGGATTATTTATTTGTTAAATAAATAAAATATTAAATGGGGATTATTCACTTAGAAATAAATATGAGATATTAACGGAGATATTTATTTGATAAATAAATAGGACAAGATAATGAGATATTTATTTGATTAAATAAATAGAGTAAGATAAGGACATATTTATTTAGAAACGAATAAGAAATTGTTAAAGGAAATACTTAGGAATAAAACCCTAAAGAAATATTTACAAACCATTTGTAAATAAAATAAGATAAAGAGGATACTCATTTATTAAATAGAATAAGATAAATAAAGGTTATTCATCTAGGATAAGTAAATAAAATATTTTTAAGGAAATATTTGCAAACCATTTGCAAATAGAATTTAAAAGGGTAATATTTGTAAACCGTTTACAAATAGGATTAAAAAGGAAATATTGGTAAAGGTATTTAGAAATAAATAGATTATAAAGGAAATATTTATCTTTGGATATATATTTATATTTAAGTCAGGACTTATATATGGAGAAAACAGATAAATGGAGTAGATTAATTTATAAATGATATTTATAAATTAAGTAATTATTTATCAGTGGATAAATGGGATATATGAATCAGGACTTATAATAAGAAGTAAAAATCGATTTCAACATCGATGTTTGAAACTGAATAAGGACAAAGAGTTAACCATTAGGGTTAACCAGTTAGAGTAAAACCATTAGGGTTAACCAGTTAGAGTTAATCGGTTAGAGTTAAACCAGTTAGAGTTAATCAGTTAGAGAAAATCGATAGAGTTAAATCGAACTAGAGTTATTGAATAGAGTTAAATCGAACTAGAATTATTCAAATGGAGTTAATCGAATTTAGTTTATTCGAATAGAGTTGAAATGAGTTAATCGAATTTAGTTATTCGAAGAAGTGAATCGAGTCAAAAATATTCGAAGTGAGATAATCGAATAGTAGATGTTCAAAGTGAGATAATCGAATCAGAGATATTCAAAGTGAGATAATCGAATCAGAGATATTCGAAGTGAGATAATCGAATCAGAAATATTCGGAGTGAGTTGATCGAATCTAGTTATTCGACAAGAGTTAAATCGAATAAGATTTATTCGAAGAAAGAGATTATCGAATATAAGTATTCGGAAGTAAGCAAATCGAATATAAGTTATTCGAATAAGAGTTAATCCAGTAAGAGTTATTAGGTTGGAGTTATTCAAATAAGAGTTATAGATTAGAGTTAACCGAATAGGAGTAAATAAATTAGTTGTCGTTATATTATTCGAGTTAGGAAATAAAAGTCATATTAAAGACAATATATTTCGGATGCAGGAGATTATAACACCATTGTTATAATCACGTAAACGTGTAAAAGAAGGGGGTTCGTAAATAGAATCCGAGGGTTCGTAAGGAAGTGTTAAAGGGATAAAAAGATGAACTTACCTTATTTCGAGATTTGAAATGTTGTTTAGTTAAGGTCTGAGAGGTAGTTATACCCCAACTTGATTGGCTTCGTTTTTAATTTAGAAATGGTTAAGGTTCGAGAGTGAAAGTGGATAAGTGATTTTAGTAAATAAGTATAGTGGTTTGAGTTGTCGTCGTGATGTTGATTTAAACATCTGTTTAAATCCAAGTAAAGAAGATTTGGAAATGTTTTCCAAATAGAATCAGAAATGTAATCAAATATTGAAATTTGAAATATGAATTAGAAAAGGAAGTGTTCATGTATAAGGAGTTAAGAAATGGAGTTAAGCTAATTCAGGATTTGATTGGAGAATTGTTTTTATACTAGTTTACAATCAGAGACTGATAGTTGTAGAAGGATAGTGATACGTAAATAAGTTATGGAAATGTTTTCCAGCGTTAACATGTATTTCCTAAACATAGAAAATATGAATATATACATAGATATATATATGATTGATGATTGATTGATAGAATTTCCATTTGGAAATAATATCGTTGTTTGCACATGAGTTTTTCTTTGATAGTTAACTCACCGACTATCAAAGTTTTTGACCATTTTAACGTTGTTAATATGGAGAGACCGGTTGGATTATTATCCAAAGAACCACTCTGTATTGGCATAAGCGTTGCGAATCATATATGCCAAAGATAATTGAAGACGGAGTAAAGTGCAAGGGCTATTGTATAAGTCTTAGATAACAGTGCCTAGATGGATGTACTGAATAGTGCCTTTGGTTCATCCTGTTCCTAGATGAGTTGTATGGATGAATGTCTGACAGAGTATTTCTAGAAATGTCACGTACATTGATTTCTTCAACCGTACCAAGAGTGGAAGTGGAGAAGGAAACTTCTTTTAGCTGATATGTAATGTATGGTTGTATACGTCAAATTAGTGATTTTTGATGGATCTGACAATGTGGCATTCGAAGTGAATCTGATGTGATGATAAAGCGTAACCTCAAGCCTCATCAACTGGTAAATGACAGAAATCGGGCAGGCAGCATGGCTATGTAGGTCGAACCTATTAGGGTGTATAATCACCTGATCTAGAGTTTCATTTATTTCTAAAAATCTATTGTTGATACTGTCCCATTCGCGAAAAGTTTGCTGATCCCAACCGTTGGTAATATACATTCGATACACTCAAGCGAAATGAGTGGTCGGTCATGTGTGGCCGGGTTGCAAGATGTTCTTGTTGAACCCAGTGTATTCCTCTCTAGAGGTACACTAGCGAAAGGTGGTTCCATACCTTGTCATAGTTGGAAATCCATTATCTAATACGTGCTTGCGGTTTTGATTGTATACCATATATGTAGAAACGTGAGATGAAAGCGTTTCTGCTAGATGATTATTATATTGTGGTTGATAGACATTATTATAATATCAAAAGGTTTTTGATATAAATAAAATTTGGATTCTCATAAGGGAAAAACCCATTCCATTATACGGCGTGGTCTTATGAGATATCGTTTACTTGTTCAAGTTGTTTTAAACTATTTTACTCACACCAGTCCCATGACTGACCTGAAGTTTATTTTGTTTTGCTTCCCTAAAATCTTGGGTGCCTAAATTTGTACGGGCAGTCAAGTAGTCGGGATTTCACAGATGCACTTGGAGAGCTTGGAGCAGGAGGCTTCATGATCATATAGCTATAGTTTATTTCCGCTGTGTTGTAAGTGTTGTACTCTGATAATGTTATTGTATACATATACTGATTTTATTTCAAGGATATGTTATCTATTATATGTTATTCGTTCCGCTGTGAGGTTTGTGTTACTCTGATGTTGTGTTCTTCTTCTTCTTCTTCTATTCTAAGGTTCTATCTTATCTATTCTCACCCTCTAATTTCTTTCATTAACCATCTGGTATTTTTGACTCTTGATGTTCGATATGTGTTGTATATCAGTTAATCAAAGTCGCTAAATTTCCGGGTCATTGCAGTTGGTATCAGAGCTGAAGTTAAGTGAGTTACCTTGGCTCTGTGGCGTGACTCGGTAGAGATAGGGTTAGTAATACCCTAGATTGAGTTTGAGTGTATATATACGAGTGAACGTATTTGTAGATGATATTAAAAAAAATATTGTGAAGATTTATTGGTTGAGTAGTTTATGAGTTCTGGTCGACCAGTTTGATCCACTGTATCGGTAGGAGTTTATAAACACTCGAATACGATGGGTCGGCACGATATGTTTTGAAAGAGGGTAAATGAAAATAATTTTACCCAAATTATATTTCGATACATATTGTATATATTGGTTGATATTATAATCGAATAAGATTATAAAAATGTGAAATGGTTATGTAAATAACCAATCAGAATTCATATAAGTGAAATATATGAAATTGAAATGAATTAAATCTGAATTTAAATCAGAATTGAAATTGAAACCCTGGAAAGTTGGAACAGAGTTTGTAAATAAGACTTGGATTAAATATATGTAAATTTTAAGATCCTGGGAGATTTTAAATTGTAATCCAAGAAATTGAGAATGATATTTTGAACTGATTTCAAAATAAAAGTGTTTAAGAATGATTTTGAAAATGATATAGTATTGAACTCACTTCGATAGCTAGGAAATAACCCCGACGATGAGCTAGACATCATCGGTGTTCATTTTCGAGTTGCTGAGTGGCGGATTACTACCAAAGGGATTTGTTTTTGAATTGTTTTGAGAAAAACAAAGCTGTTTAGAACTCCCAGAATTTGGTTTGTTTAATTTAAGACAAATTAAATAGGAAATTGTAAAAGCAAATTGGAATCAAAGCAAAGCCAGTAAAGTGGTAATAGAAATTGATTCGAAATGATATTGTGTTGGTGAGTTAAGGATTCAGGATCAAGAACGAAACTTGAGTTTGAAATGAAAATTTGGCTTGGTAAAAAGCGAATGGTTGTATTGGAGATAAAAGTGATTTCGGAGTTTGATTGGGATAACATTGTTATATGCTGAGTTGATAGCATATGGAAGTGATAGAGTTGATATGCCCGACAAAAAGGTACAAGTTTATATTTCATATGGGGTATGAGATTTATGAGCCGATTTGGCATGCCACTTGGCTGTTTGATTTTCTTTTGGGTTGGAGATGGCCCAGAGAGGTGAGTTGGAGTTTGACCTATTAACCAGTACAAAGGAGGTGCTGGCGAAATTTTCGAAAAGTTAAGGTGTTCGAAAATTTTCAGGATTTTTGAAAATTTTCGTTGATAAGAATTGATTAAATATTTTAATTTAAATTAAATTGGTTCAGATGAAACTGAAGTTAAGAAGTGAACAAATATGTTCTAACCAGACTATAGGGTCGTTCTCTACCTTTGCAATTTCGAGGACGAAATTATTTTAAGTGGGGAAGAATGCAATGACCCGCATTTTCAACGATATAATAATTAATTAATTTAATTATTTATATAGTGATTTAGAGATTTAACTGGTCGTTTAAATTAAATAACTTTGAATATTTAATTAAAATAAAAATTAAATAATATATTTAATTCTGAAATAATCAGAATTGGCTGAAATGGCGATATAGTGTGAATTGGGCAATTCAAAATATATAATTCAGTTTAGAATTGAATTAGAATAACGAATATATTATTTGAACGAAGTTTGAACATATAATTATATTATAATTAAAATCGAGCTCGAAATGACGCTGCAGTTCGTAAATTGGCGATTCGAACTTCAACTGAATGTACAGGGTTCGTTTTAAATCGGATTTCTGTGAAACAAGAAACGTGTGGAGCTGGTGGAGTATATCTTTCTAGTGGAAGAGAAAGATCAGGGTTTCGCCGTGTAGATTTTGAGATATGTCCAAATCAAATTTTAAAATAGTCGCTATAGAATCGTTTATCGACCGTAACGGTTTATTCGATATAACTAGAGATCGGGTTTGAATTTAGACAAGGTTCTTTTGGGACATAATGATAATTTAATTTTTAGAATTTTATGGTAATTTTTAATCAATTAGATAAACAACTTTTTATTTGGAGTATTTTGCACCCTGTAATCAACATTTTGGGGTTTCACAATATGAGTTAATCTACCGATATTATTATATTTTTGGGATCGCAGCACATTTCCCATCACAACGGTATTCTTATTTCTGTCAATCGCAGTTCGTACGTTAACGAAGTTTTCAGTAATGAGTATTGAAATCATATAAAAACTTAAATAAACATCTGTATCTCATTCCTTCACGTAGAAGCTACTCAACGTACCTTAAACATATCACACAACCTACCTATAAAGGTCTCAACGTTTTATTTTCAAATCAAAACCTATCTAAGACTGAAGAAACGACAACTGATTTGATAACCTTCAAATCATTCGCAGCAATTCAAGACAAATATGGACACGCCAAGACTTAGTTGGTAAGTTACCAGGGTCCTTCTTTTCATGTGGAAATTTTCTGTACCACTTACGTATTTCTTACCCACTAAGGAATACTGCAATATATGTATATTTATGTGTCTCATCTCACAGCTATGATTCCTAAAAGCTAAAGCCAACCCTATCCAATACTTTACTGTTAAGTTTCTACAACTATAAAATACATCATCCTGCACTCACTTTCGTTCTTCTGGCTTCGTAAACCAAGCTCAACGTTTTAATGCATGGCCTCAACAATTTAAAACATTAGTATAATCACATTCTTCGCATCTCTAAATTTTCTCTCTTGGAGTGTATACGTGAGCAACAACAAATGTTGAAGTCAAACAGATCTGGAGTGGAAGAAAATAAGCAAGTGTATGGGTGTAAACGAGGAGCAGGTGCTGTCGGACGATGGGAAGTTGGTGTCGAGCGAAGCTTGGAGGAGGAAGAAGCCTGACCTCGGTGAGATGAGTTTTCCAACAGCATGGAACGATGCAGTATACATGGATGGGACCTCGAAACTTTCCAAAATGGCCAGGGTAAATGAACTGAGGAGTTGCGCGTGAGGGTTGAGGTGCTATTGTATAGCATGACAGGAGGAATCGGCTCGATGGTGTGCTGGGTGACAAACGTGAGGGCAGTGCAAAGTTGCGGGTGTATGGGATGGCTCGAAGACAGTAGGCAAGAGGGGTTTATCTATGATTTTTATAGCAAATGTTTCATGGAGTATGAGGCGGTAGAACGATGGGAAAGCATGAACATGGCACTGGGTATTTTACTGGAAGCTTACGTTGGGGAATGATAAAAAGGGAGAAGATACTGCAGAAGAAGGAACGGTAGTGGATATTAAATGAAGATGGGCTGAAATATATAATTGTGTGGCCCGGTAGCATGAAATAGGGGACGCCGGATATGGTATGGCAGCAGCGTATGGAGATGGGTTGTCTTTAATAAGGGTAAAGCCCAACTTAAATATTTATTAAGTTTATTTTAAAATAAAATAGTGTATAAACTTTAAGTGTTAATATCTTATACACACGCTATCAGAATTCAACAAAACAAGATCTGTTGGGATCGTATGGACGGTGGCTACGCCATGGAACTGACTGGGAGTGCATTGGTGCTCGTTACAATTTATTGCAAAATAAATTGTTCGTCTGAACCAAATCAAGAAATGGTTATCGTTATCAACGATGATTGTCCAATGTGAGTAAATCTCACTAACTCTGAACAGTTTATAATTTCATGTTGTATTTTTAGAACTGTTAAATATTGGCTGATTGACTGTGTGTTGACTGTTTGATTGAAGTGCTAGTCAGTTAGTTGAATTTCTATATTGATTCTGTTTAACAGAATATATCATATGGAACTGAAAAGTGATGTTGATTTTATTGTGTAACATCTGTGGATGCAGGGAAACAGGTTGGAGGAATCTGACTGGATTCCTCAACAGTTATTTTATTGTTTTCATATATTGTGATATATGATGTGATTTATAATCTGTTGTTGATTTTAGATGTATGGACGATATTGGACATCGTAATTTGATATGTTAAACACCATAACATACCGGGATTTGGAGAAAAGGGGAATTTGTCAAAGTGAATACTGAAAAGAGAATATTTATAAAATCAGAGGATTTTATAGAAGAGAATATTTATAAATAGAATATTAATAAATAGAAATATTTATAAATGGAATATTTATAAATAGGAAATACGTTTAAGTGGAATTATAAATGAAGGGGAATCTTTATAAATGGAATATTTATAAAGTGAACTATTTATTTAGAATAAATAGATAAGATACTATAAAATGGATTATTTATTTGTTAAATAAATAAAATATTAAATGGGTATTATTCACATAGAAATAAATAGGAGATATTAACGGAGATATTTATTTGATAAATAAATAGGATAAGATAATGAGAAATTTATTTGATTAAATAAATCGAGTAAGATAAGGACATATTTATTTAGAAACGAATAAGAAATTGTTAAAGGAAATACTTAGGAATAAAACCCTAAAGAAATATTTGCAAACCATTTGTATATAAAATAAGATAAAGAGGATACTCATTTATTAAATAGAATAAGATAAATAAAGGGTTATTCATCTAGGATAAGTAAATAAAATATTTTTAAGGGAATATTTGCAAACCATTTGCAAATATAATTTAAAAGGGTAATATTTGTAAACCATTTACAAATAGGATTAAAAAGGAAATATTGGTAAAGGCATTTAGAAATAAATAGATTATAAAGGAAATATTTATCTTTGGATATATATTTATATTTAAGTCAGGACTTATATATGGAGAAAACAGATAAATGGAGTAGATTAATTTATAAATGATATTTATAAATTAAGTAATTATTTATCAGTGGATAAATGGGATATATGAATCAGGACTTATAATAAGAAGTAAAAATTGATTCCAACATCGATGTTTGAAACTGAATAAGGACAAAGAGTTAACCATTAGGGTTAACCAGTTAAAGTAAAACCATTAGGGTTAACCAGTTAGAGTTAATCAGTTAGAGTTAAACCAGTTAGAGTTAATCAGTTAGAGAAAATCGATAGAGTTAAATCGAACTAGAGTTATTGAATAGAGTTAAATCGAACTAGAGTTATGCAAATGGAGTTAATTGAATTTAGTTTACTCGAATAGAGTTGAAATGAGTTAATCGAATTTAGTTATTTGAAAAAGTGAATCGAATCAGAAATATTCGAAGTGAGATAATCGAATAGTAGATATTCGAAGTGAGATAATCGAATCAGAGATATTCGAAGTGAGATAATCGATTAGTAGATATTCGAAGTGAGATAATTGAATCAGAGATATTCGAAGTGAGATAATCGAATCAGAAATATTCAGAGTGAGTTGATCGAATCTAGTTATTTGATAGGAGTTAGATCGAATAAGATTTATTCGAAGAAAGAGATTATCGAATATAAGTATTCGAAAGTAAGCAAATCGAATATAAGTTATTCGAATAAGAGTTAATCCAGTAAGATTTATTAGGTTGGAGTTATTCAAATAAGAGTTATAGATTAGAGTTAACCGAATAGGAGTAAATAATTTAGTTGTCGTTATATTATTCGAGTTAGGAAAGATAATATATTTCGGATGCAGGAGATTATAACACCATTGTTATAATCACGTAAACTTGTAAAAGAAGGGTTCGTAAATAGAATCCGAGGGTTCGTAAGGAAGTGTTAAAGGGATTAAAAGATGAACTTACCCTATTTCGAGATTTGAAATGTTGTTCAGTTAAGGTCTGAGATGTAGTTATAACCTAACCTGATTGGCTTCGTTTTTAATTTAGAAATGGTTAAGGTTCGAGAGTGAAAGTGGTTAAGTGATTTTAGTAAATAAGTATAGTGGTTTGAGTTGTCGTCGTGATATTGATTTAAACATCTGTTTAAATCCAAGTAAAGAAGATTTGGAAATGTATTCCAAATAGAATCAGAAACGTAATCAAATATTGAAATTTGAAATATGAATTAGAAAAGGAAGTGTTCATGTATAATGAGTTAAGAAATGGAGTTAAGCTAAATCAGGATTTGACCGGAGAATTGTTTTTATACTAGTTTACAATCAGAGACTGATAGTTGTAGAAGGATAGTGACACGCAAATAAGTTATGGAAATGTTTTCCAACGTTAACGTATATTTCCTAAACATAGAAAATAAGGAAAATATTAATATATATATATGATTGATGATTGATTGATTGAATTTCCATTTGGAAATAATATCGTTGTTTGCACAAGTGTTTTTCTTTGATAGTTAACTCACCGACTATCGAAGTTTTTGACCATTTTAACGTTGTTAATATGGAGAGACCGGTTGGATTATTATCCAAAGAACCACTCTGTATTGGCATAAGCATTGCGAATCATATATGCCAAAGATAATTGAAGACAGAGTAAAGTGCAAGGGTTATTGTATAAGTCTTAGATAATAGTGCCTAAGATGGATGTACTGAATAGTGCCTTCGGTTCATCCTGTTCCTAGATGACTTGTATGGATGAATGTCTGACAGAGTATTTCCAGAAATGTCACGTACATTGATTTCTTCAACCGTACCAAGAGTGGAAGCGGAGAAGTAAACTTCTTTTAGCTGACACGTAATGTATGGTTGTAGACGTCAAATTAGTGATTTTTGATCTATCTGACAATGTGGCATTCGAAGTGAATCTGATGTGATGATAAAGCGTAACCTCAAGCCTCATCAACCGGTAAATGACAGAAATCGGGCAGGCAGCATGGCTATGTAGGTCGCACATATTAGGGTGTATAATCACCTGATCTAGAGTTTCATTTATTTCCAAAAATCTATTGTTGATACTGTCCCATTCGGGAAACGGTTGCTGATCCCAACCGTTGGTGATATACATTCGATACACTCAAGCAAAATGAGTGGTCGGTCATGTGTGGCCGGGTTGCAAGATGTTCTTGTTGAACCCAGTGTATTCCTCTCTAGAGGTACACTAGCGAAAGGTGGTTCCATACCTTGTCATAGTTGGAAATCTATTACCCAATACGTGCTTGCGGTTTTGATTGTATACTATATATGTAGAAACGTGAGATGAAAGTGTTTCTGCTAGATGATTATTATATTGTGGTTGATAGACATTATTATCATATCAAAAGGTTTTTGATATAAAGAAAATTTGGATTCTCATAAGGGAAAAACCCGTTCCGTTATACGGCGTGGTCTTATGAGATATCGTTTACTTGTTCAAGTTGTTTTAAACTATTTTACTCACACCAGTCCCATGACTGACCTGAAGTTTATTTTGTTTTGCTTCCCTAAACTCTTGGGTGCCTAAATTTGTACGGGCAGTCAAGTAGTCGGGATTTCACAGATGCACTTGGAGAGCTTGGAGCAAGTGGCTTTAGGATCATATAGCTATAGTTTATTTCTGCTGTGTTGTAAGTGTTGTACTCTGATAATGTTATTGTATACATATACTGATTTTATTTTAAGGATATGTTATCTATTATATGTTATTCGTTCCGCTGTGAGGTTCGTGTTACTCTGATGTTGTGTTCTTCTTCTTCTTCTTCTATTCTAAGGTTCTATCTTATCTATTCTCACCCTCTAATTTCTTTCATTGACCATCTGGTATTTTCGACTCTTGATGTTCGATATGTGTTGTATATCGGATAATCAAAGTCGCTAAATTTCCGGGTCGTTACACGTTCACCTTACTTAAACATGCTTCAACATGTACACTACTATATCAAAGCATGGTAGAGATAATCCAATCCTATCAATTTCAGTATCGTTTTCGGGTGTTACAATCTTATCGGGGGCATGCATGCCATCTTCTATTCCTTTGATTCCATTGTCTGTCAATGTTGTAATGCCCTTAACATCATTTTCTTGCTAAACTGCAGTGTCATCAACCAGAGACTCATTTGTTGAACAGCAGTAGTTATGCAGTTATGGTCAACGTTTCCACTTGTGCTAGCTTTACTGTTGACATTGTTGCTAACATTAACATCATTATTCGAGAAAGCTTTCGTTAGCAGATCATTGATACTTGCAATTTCACCCTCTTCAATATCTTCTCTTTTTCAATGATCTCAACCTCATCATTCCGCTTGGCCAAAACATTAGAGTGATTGAAATTCACATTGCTTTCTTGCATCAATTCCTTCCCTTTCTATTGACCAAACCTGACTTTGTTGTCAACCATAGGTTTATTTTTCCTTATGACTTTACTCCATGCTTCTTTTCCTTTTTGCTAAAATTCATCTTTTCTAGGCGCATTCCCAATACCAGTCACATGTATTTTGGTTGTATTCTTTTTTCTAATTTTAGTCCTTTATTTCATTTTGTTATATTTTAGCCTAACAGACCCAAAAGGTCACACACCTTCTTTTCTTTACACCGTTATTTCTCCATTTTCTTGAATCAGCTGATGCAATCATTTCATCCTCAATATCCACAAAAACATTTCCGTACACACAGTGCTCGTGCACAAGCATAAGTGATTGAACCATTTCACATCGGTCAGAAGCTACTCCGCAAAAGCAACGCCATCATCTGAGTCACCCCATGCTCTCAGATCAGAACCCAATCTCCTCTATCAAATTTCCCCCATTCAACCCGTATGAGGAAAGATAGTACCTCCAAATCTCTGTCACAAAAACCCTTACTGCAGTAAGTACGAACCACCGTTCAACTCCATAGTTTTCTTATGTGATGCCGACACCTAGGTCGACTTCCTCTCCAATTATCTCCATACTCGATCGACAGTGGGTGGCCCAGTTCATCATCAAACTTCATAGCAAAAACGCAACCCAAAAACCTAAATTGTGCCAAAACCCCAAATTTATTCATTTGAAATTTTGTTGGACATTTTTCTCTATTAGACTAGGTCATCACGCCCCTCTCAACCCATTTTCATGGTTGATGATCGCTTTGATCATCAGAAATTGCCTCTACAACGTTTTCTGATCAACCTAAGAAATCTCCCTCACCTCAACGTGAAAAATTATGATTCTTCTTCCTAAATTCATGTTTTGATAGAACAAAAACATGTATCTACATGAAAATCGAAATTAAGCTAGTCGAGAGATTTCATTTTTCCTTACTTTATGATATATAATATTATTATGTATATACGAGTGGTGTTCTTGCATAGAAAATATTTTCAAATTAACTATAGATCAAAACAAACATTTTCATGTGAACTTCAAGTCCCTAAATCCTCCTAGAATCTAAGTTATAGATTTTAGTACCTCTCACAGATGAAACTGTTTTCAATATTCACTACTGTTAAGAATATGCAGGGTGTCATAGTAGTTTAAAGCCATATACAACCCATGCTTGGTTCAGGAATAAATTCACGCAATCATATACAAGTACAGAAATATGTATATAAGTATCAAAGTCTAGCAATGATTTTAACCAAGGGCCAATGCCCTACCTCAGATTCTTTCTTTCTAGCAAATTAACCATCTAACTGATTTTTTCCCTACCTAGAAACCAAGAAATGGCCCATTTGCTACATAACAAGGCCAATTTGTGGCCAATATGGCACTCTATTTGGTTGATTTGTGAAACATTTGTACATGTTGGTTTATATCTAGAAACATTTGAACAATTTTTAGGATGTGGGACAAAAGTTGGCCCGATCTCAAATCATAAGCTAGATCTGCCCCTGATTTTAACAGAGAATTTGTGGGTAACTTTATATGCTTCTATTATATATACGGGGTATATTTTCATTGTTTATGTCATCACAGATCAATATGCAGGGTAAATAAAAATAAACACTAGTAATACTTAATACAAACAACTTATAGATTTAACAGAGATCTAAAAGTTAAGTTTTCTCACTTATGTTATATACTGGTTTTTGTCACTGGATGTCAACCCACTACTGTCTTATGTAAATATACAGAGTTTGCTTCAGGATAATTCAAGTGGTATACTGCAGATCAATATATACGATTTATAAGAAGCATAACACACATGATTAAGCATATAAATTCACACAATCACACATTATATAGCAGTAGTTCAGATTGTTTAAAATCCAAGAAAATAAGTGAGTCTACTCACCTGTTAGCTTCCAGTTATCCTCTGTTTTCTAGGAATGCTTTTAAGCCTCCTGCTAACTGATTTCTTAATTCCATTTGTTTGAGTGAGGGTATGGTATGGATCTTAAGTGGTGTATATATGGGTAAATTAAGCTTTAAACAATTCACTTATTTAATGATTATAGGTCCTTTGCCTAGAGATAAAATACTGATGTAAAAATACATGTAGGCTTTCCTGTTTTTCAGCCTCACCCTATTCGACTTAATTCTTAAGCAATGTATGAATATTTTATACTAGAATTTTACACAATCCTGTTTTTATCTAAGTTTCTAGAAGTTTTCAACCATGCCTCATTAATGTGGCCGAATGGTTCCATTCTTGTTGACAATATAAAATATAATAGCTACAGATTTTCCTTTGCATGATATAAGCCTAAACAGAATTTCATATATTTAATTTCTTGTGTTGTCTTGTTTTAGAGGATGGCTTGCATTTGCATAGCCATACTATTTTAGAAATTAGATTAGGGGTTGACTCTCTTCTTTGTTTTTTTCAATATGAGCAATACACTTGTTTATTTGTGTGGCATTTCATCATATATGTAGTGTTCATCAACATGCAACTTAGTTTTAAACCATTTTTGTTTGTTTTACATAGAGAAAGAATCTAACCTGTAAGGGTAATTTGAAAAATGGCTTTTGGTTATACAAGTATACATGTCATATATTTAACATGTTATAATGACATGCATTAGGATTTAAATTTTAAATGTTATCTAATTCTCTTAAGTGATCAAATTCTAGCGCAAAGTAATATATATTCCTTATCCTAATATAATATATTCCTATAATATATATTCCTTATCCTAATATAAATATATTTTCCTATAATATATTTCATTTTATACTAATCAACTCATTTATAATCAGAATTTTAAAATTAAACAAAGTCGTTAAAAACCGGGACATTACAATTGTCCTTTAGTTCTAGATTTGTCTGAGTCATCATCCATAAAGAGATGACTAATTTCATCCCTTACACCATATTCACAAGTTAATTCGGACAAGGCAATTCCATCCGTTGGTGAATTCAAAACTTGACCTAGTCTATCAATAGTGATAAAAATAGGTTGCCCACGTACAAGACTCCATACAGAATTTCCTGAATTAGAGGGGCTTTGATGATCCAAGTTCATATTGGCCAAAAAGAGCTTTATCACGGTGACATTAATTTTGATGTTATTTTGATTATAATCTAAGAGAGTTTCAGGTCTACCTTGATTATCTAGTTGTTGTAGACCGTATGAATTGAAATCTTCAAACTTTGCAAAAGGACCTGCCATGAATTTAAATTTTGATAAAAGCTTCCATCTTCTTTTTGCTAAGTCATTCCAAAGCCACTGATCAATAGAGGATTATGATGTCTTCTTTGATCTTGTTCTTGAAGAAGATCCTGTGTCTAATTGACGTTTGGGAGCTATGATAGAAAATTCGGATTTTTCTAGGGTTTTAGATATTTCTAGAGTGTTTGAGAAATGAGAAAAATAAGAGGTAGAGGGGTTATAAGTCACGATTCAGCTTGTAACGACACGGGTTTCGCCCGACCTTAATCGATCGCAAAATCGACCAAGACCGTTCAAAATCCGCATACGTTAACTTTGGGAATACAACACATCAGAACAATAACAGCAGACTTTTATTACATCATGATAATATAACATCAGAGTACAGAATATATCAGAGTGCATCGAAATTTAAAATACAGCAGAAGAAAATTTTACAATAAATTTAATACAGTGCAGCGGAAATAAAATAACTAAGGCAGCGGAAGGCTTCCAATGTTCTGGACACAGCTTTAAGCTTCAATCCAGGATCCTACTAAAAAGATAAACCTGTAGACACTGCTCGACTGCCCGTGTGGAAAGAGGGCACCCGAGTTTGCAAAAAGATGGAAACAAACAACGGGTCAGTCGTGGGATTGATGTGAGAATTCTTAACTAATAAATCACTATTAATAGGGCAAATCCAAAGACCACGCCGCTAATGCGGAACGGGTTTACTCTAATGGATTGTCGTGCATAACTTAAAGTAAATCGTAAAACAACGCAATGCTTTTTAGAAAAATGAAATCACCATAAGACTCAGGTCCCATCACACAATGCAACGCACACCAGAGGATAGAGTTGTACCTTATGGTGATCAAACATGATAAATACGGCAAATACGAGTTTGATATTATTATTAGTGTGTATATGTTTTAAAAACAATTTCAATCATAATGTATCAATCCTAGGAAGAATAGGTACCATATGCTATGCCTCCGTACTAGTAATACAATCAAAACCGAATGGCGCGTATTGGAAATTGGTTTCCATCATGAGTCAAGGCTAGGGAGGAGCTCCTACCGATTCGAGACACTCTAGCTAATGTCTCAGGATTACCCGCAGTTAACCCTTGGAAATGGCAGGGCCGGTCCGAAAATACAGCTTAGCGGATTGGCAATTCCTGAACACACGTTTCCCGGTCCTATAGGACCTATCCGAGGCGCCTCATTCCATCATCCACATAAGTAAAATGTCAGGGCTGGTAGGTCACTGACACCACTCTAGCTAGAAAGAAACGTGCTGCTCTCCCTGCGTTCCCTTCTCCCGTTTTAGACTCCGCCGGTGTGTGAGGCTCGCGAAGTCACGCCATACACAAAGCTATGCCTAAACAGACTATGCTTTGATCGTCCCACAAGGCCTGCTTTTCAACAAAACCTTGATCATATGCATCTTAGCATGCCACATCATCACCCCATATCACACTACCAATCCTTTGCCGAAATATATGAATGGGTGTTAAGCAAGAGAATAAATTCTCCGCCACCAAACATCCATACATTCGACCGAAGATTAATAACATGATATATAATGGAGTACGATGTCAGACACACAATCCATTTATAAGCTTATGCTCTGGGTCTGAGCGAAAGCCAAATCCGTTCAATCAACATGTTCGTTCGGACAACGACCATGACCTTGACTTGGGAGCAAATCAATTCAAAGCCTCAATCGCTGTCCTCCTGAGGGGAAGATTGACGGTCTTCATTAGTCGTCTTCTTCTTCAATTCTCATCGTCGTTTGATTATTTGGAATGAGATTAACTCGGTCTTCCCAAATAATCTTCGTATATATATTGAAAACTCTTCCTTATCGTTATTTCTAATTTATAACGATTATTTCCTATTTTATTTAATTAAAAATAATTAAATCTTTAATCAACGACGATTCAGGTTAATGGCGATTTTGGCGCTGTTTTCAATCAATTTTGATTTTCACATATCTCAAAATCTAACCGTTGGATTTTGATGTAGTGTATATCGTTGGAAAGATTTTTCCAAGGCAGTTCTAACGGTTTCAATTTCAAGAAAATCCGATGGTCGGATCTCCTTGTATAGTCATTTAAAGATATAATTTTAAACCGCGAACTACCGCGCTCGATTCGTTTAATTTTAATTATATTTATATATAAATATATAAACATAAACCGTTTAACTCTTTATTCTAATGAATATTCTCATTCTTTATCCTTTCATCCCTTTTTATACAGGAAAATGTAAATCATACTTGAATGATGAATTCTTCCTTTTTAATTCCTTTAATTTCTTTTAATTTACGGTAAAATGTAAATTATATTTCCTGTTCCAATTCCTTCTTTTAATTCCATTCTTACATGAAAAATGTAATTTATAATTCATCATTCTTAAATACATATAAAAATATAAATTTTATTTACAATGTAAATCCCACTTTTTATTTTCATAATAAAGATGTAATTTTTGTTTACAATGTAAATCCATACATTCATTTCATAGAATAAAATGAAATTTCATTCATGCGGGTTAAATTCATTCATAATTTACATAATAATATGTAATTTATGTCATACGATGAAAATTCATTCATAAATTACATGTAAAAATGCAATTTATTTCACGCTGTCTAAATTCATTCATAAATAACATATAAAAATATTATTTATTTCATACAATGTAAATTCATTCATACATAACATATAAAAATATTATTTATTTCACATGCCAAAAATTCATTCTTTAACTTCAAATGACGATGCAATTTATTTTACATCATAAAGTTTCATTCTTTTACCTACAATGTAAAAATATTCACTTTTGTGTTTACGATGTAAAGATGTCAACTTTTTCTCTTTATAATGTAAAAATATCCCTTTTATTTTTCAATGTAAAAATATTATCTTTTCTATTTTACAATGTAAAAATATGATTTTTTTTCTATTTTACAATGTAAAAATATTATCTTTTCTATTTTATCGTATAAAAATGATATTTTCTTTCTTTACGATGCAAAAATATCAACTTCTTCTATATTCACCGTGAAAACTCATCTTTTTATTTTAATTTCAAAAAGATTGTCTTTTTATTTACATCGTCAAATTTCCATCTTTTTATTTACAATAAAAAAATATTGTCTTTTTATTTTCAACTTAAAAATGTTGCCTTTTTATTTTCAACATAAAAAGATGGTCTTTTTACTTTCAACATAAAAATGTTGTCTTTTTATTTACAACATAAAAATATTGACTTTTATCTTCAATCATAAAAAGATTGACTTTTATTTTCAATCATAAAACAATGAAAAATTATCCTACATTGTAATTACTATATAATTCACATTAAAAATAATGTAAAATGTACACACGGTGAAATTCATACATATTTACATTAGGAAAAATGTAAATTTTCACTCTCTAATTACAATGTGAAATTCATTCTTTTTATATCATTAAAAAAAATGTAAATCTTCCTACGGTGATATTTTCATGTATTAACATTAAAAATAATGTTAACAAATCCTATGGTTAGATTCCTCTTAAATATTAACATTAAAAATGTTAATGACAACCCATAGTGTTATATTAACATTAAAAATGTTAATAGCATCCTACGGTTAAATTTACTATTTAATTTACATTGACAATAATGTAAATTCATACATGCGGTGAAATTACTCATTATTAACATTAAATAAAATGTTAATTTTGTCCTATGTAATAATTTTCATAATATTAACATTAAAAATGTTAATTTCATCCTACGGTGAAATTTCTATTTAATCATTAAAAATTGTTAATTTTCATGCATAGTAAATTACTTATTATTAACACCAAAATAATGTTAATTACTCATACAAGGTAAATTCTTATTTTTAACATCAACAAAAATGTTAACTTACCCTACGGTGTTATTCTTTTTAATATTAACATTAAAAATGTTAATGTCCTCCATGCGGTTAAATTACGTTTTATATTAACATTAGAAATGTCAATAATATACTGTGGTCAAATTACTTTTTAATGTTAACATTAGAAATGTTAACAACATACTATGGTCAAATTACCTTTTTAATATTAACATTAGAAATGTTAATAACATACCATGGTCAAATTACTTTTTTAATATTAACATTTCTATTAATATTAACATTTAGAATAATGTTAATTCATCCCATGATAAAATTTCTCATTAATATTAACATAAAAAAAATGTTAATTGCATCCTGTGGTTGAATTTTATATTATTAACATTAAAAATGTTAATTTACATCCTACGGTGAATTTTATAATATTAACATCAAAATTGTTAATTTACATGCGGTGAGTTTACTTCCTATTAACATCAAAATAAATGTTAATTCTTTTCTCTATTTCCATTTTACATAAAAAGAGATTGTAAATTTCATCACAAGTCACATAACAACATCCAGACACAACAACAGGATCAGATACAATAACTAACATCGAAGTAATTTGCAAGATGGGATTTCACACAGCATATGCAAAATCAACATAGCATGGTTAAACAAATAACACATAATTAATTAATTTTTAATTAATTCTTAATTCAAACTTAAACCTTAAAATTTCAGATCTAATCTCATGTCGTTCTTAGCAATTCAGATTCAACAACATACGGAGTGAATAGTTCAGATCCATGTTCTAAATATCATGTCTTTTTAGATCTACGATCAACAACCATGCAAATAATAATTAAATTTAATTTAAAAATAAAATTCTCACCGTGTTTGGTCAGAGGAGATGATTCAGGTTCGATCAGGTTTGGTGTTCGAGTTCAAAGTGATTTCAGATCTGGAATGGTTCGAATAGAAATTCATATGAAAAATCAAATTCAGGCTTTTAACAACTTGCACAGCGACGTCTATAAGCGTTACAAAATCTGAAGCTTTTACCTTTAGGAAAGTGTTCAAATCTTTGTTTTCAAATTGCCGGAGCTACGGTCGATGAAATGACGAACCGTTTGTTGGAGGTGGAAGAGCTTGGAGAGACCTATGATCGGCCAGAAGGTGGGGGCACTCGGCGGCGGCGGTGGGGCCCGGGGGAGGCGCGAACGGCGGCTGTTTGCGGGGCTCTAGCGGCTTCGTCGAGGCACGGTTCGAGGTGATTCTTGTTGGAGAAGAAAGAGCTCGGGAAGAGCTTCGAAACGGGTACTCACACGCTAAATTTCGTTGAAAAATGAGAGAGAAATCGAAGTTTGAAAATTCGGAGGCTATGGGTTCACTTGCGGCTGGAATTCACGATGGAGAGGACGGATGAACAGTGATTTCGAATTTTATAATATTATATTAGGGTTATCTAATTATTAATTAGCCCGTTAAAGTCCGTTTTGGTCCGAACTCCGATTTAGGCCTGCTTACTGTCGTTCTTAAGGTTTTGACACCTTCTGAATGCTATGGGCTATGTGCCGGGGTCCAATTCCGAGGCCTGTTATGAGTTTTGGAATAATTACATTATTTTATTAATATTTTAATGTATACCGTACGTGAAAATTCACCGAGGTCACAAATTAACTTCAAAAATTCTCGAAAAATATATTTAGCTATGTTTTGATGCTGTGGACCTATGAAAATTAATTTCGCTAAATTCTGAGTCCATATGGATTTTTAATGAATTTTTAAAGTCAAAAATTTACCCGTTTACACTGAAAAATCAATTATAATTATATTTTAATTCTAAAAATTACCAAAAAATCATTTTTAACTTTGTTTTGACGATACGAATCCAACAAAATTATTTTCGTCGAATTCTGAGACTGTTTGAAAAATAACAATTTTTAAGGCCAGTATATTTAATATTAAAAATATATTTTTAAACAAATAATTTCCGAAACTCGAAATATATAAGTGTTTACTGTTTTTTCAATGCAGAAACATCATTTCGAACTCAATGGAAGTGGTTTCGAGTCGAAATTCCTTTATATGCAAAAAGTAGCATTTTTGACCTATGCAAATTACCCAACGACCTTTCTAAAAATTGAATTGGCCCTAACTTTTGATTTCCGCTATGAAATTTCGATTTTTCGGATTCGTTGGAAAGATATTTTTAAATAGATTCTAATATTTTTGGTTTCACTAAAATCCGTTAAATTTTGCATCCTGTATGGTCAGTCAAAGTTCAAGTTTGACTTTTCAGAATATCGAGCTATTCCTAACTCTTTTTATAATTAAAATTAAATTATTCATTCTAACTTCGATTTGAACCAAATTTGTGATCATTATTATTTAAAATAGATTATTTTAAATATCAAAACTCATTTGAAATCACTTAAAATAAATTTTAAATTGGCCCCAAAATTCAGGGTTGTTACAGTCTCCCCCACTTAAAAACTTTTCGTCCTCGAAAAGGGACGAAGCTAAAAGTTGATTAATTAACTAACTAATTATATATATATATATATATATATATATATATATATATTTTCTCCATTGGTTTAAATAATTTCATTAGTGGATTAACTTTCAAATATATAACTTTTTGTATATTCAAAATCATATTTTCCAAAATAGAGTATAATTAATCACAAATACGTATATTATAGGCTTGCAACTCCCAACTCATTCTAGGGCATTACTAACCCTATCTCTAATGAGTTTTCTCATTCTAGGATACTGCTGATCCTATCTCTAATGAGTATTCTTATTGGATATTACTAATCCAATCTCTGATGAGTCTTTTGTTCAGTTCTAATGAGTTGTACCCCAAAGATTTGAGCTAACCAAAGCTCTGATACCAACTGTAACAACACGGGTTTCGCCCGACCTTAATCGATCGCAAAATCGACCAAGACCGTTCAAAATCCGCATACGTTAACTTTGGGAATACAACACATCAGAACAATAACAGCAGACTTTTATTACATCATGATAATATAACATCAGAGTACAGAATATATCAGAGTGCATCGAAATTTAAAATACAGCGGAAGAAAATTTTACAATAAATTTAATACAGTGCAGCGAAAATAAAATAACTAAGGCAGCGGAAGGCTTCCAATGTTCTGGACACAGCTTTAAGCTTCAATCCAGGATCCTGCTAAAAAGATAAACCTGTAGACACTGCTCGACTGCCCGTGTGGAAAGAGGGCACCCGAGTTTGCAAAAAGGTGGAAACAAACAACGGGTCAATCGTGGGACTGGTGTGAGAATTCTTAACTAATAAATCACTATTAATAGGGCAAATCCAAAGACCACGCCGCTAATGCGGAACGGGTTTACTCTAATGGATTGCCGTGCATAACTTAAAGTAAATCGTAAAACAACGCAATGCTTTTTAGAAAAATGAAATCACCATAAGACTCAGGTCCCATCACACAATGCAATGCACACCAGAGGATAGAGTTTTACCTTATGGTGATCAAACATGATAAATACGGCAAATACGAGTTTGATATTATTATTAGTGTGTATATGTTTTAAAAACAATTTCAATCATAATGTATCAATCCTAGGAAGCATAGGTACCATATGCTATGCCTCCGTACTAGTAATACAATCAAAACCGAATGGCGCGTATTGGAAATTGGTTTCCATCATGAGTCAAGGCTAGGGAGGAGCTCCTACCGATTCGAGACACTCTAGCTAATGTCTCAGGATTACCCGCAGTTAACCCTTGGAAATGGCAGGGCCAGTCCGCAAATACAGCTTAGCGGATTGGCAATTCCTGAACACACGTTTCCCGGTCCTATAGGAACTATCCGAGGCGCCTCATTCCATCATCCACATAAGTAAAATGTCAGGGCTGGTAGGTCACTGACACCACTCTAGCTAGAAAGAAACGTGCTGCTCTCCCTGCGTTCCCTTCTCCCGTTTTAGACTCCGCCGGTGCGAGGCTCGCGAAGTCACGCCATACACAAAGCTATGCCTAAACAGACTATGCTTTGATCGTCCCACATGGCCTGCTTTTCAACAAAACCTTGATCATATGCATCTTAGCATGCCACATCATCACCCCATATCACACTACCAATCCTTTGCCGAAATATATGAATGGGTGTTAAGCAAGGGAATAAATTCTCCACCACCAAACATCCATACATTCAACCGAAGATTAATAACATGATATATAATGGAGTACGATGTCAGACACACAATCCATTTATAAGCTTATGCTCTGGGTCTGAGCGAAAGCCAAATCCGTTCAATCAACATGTTCGTTCGGACAACGACCATGACCTTGACTTGGGAGCAAATCAATTCAAAGCCTCAATCGCTGTCCTCCTGAGGGGAAGATTGACGGTCTTCATTAGTCGTCTTCTTCTTCAATTCTCATCGTCGTTTGATTATTTGGAATGAGATTAACTCGGTCTTCCCAAATAATCTTCGTATATATATTGAAAACTCTTCCTTATCGTTATTTCTAATTTATAACGATTATTTCCTATTTTATTTAATTAAAAATAATTAAATCTTTAATCAACGACGATTCAGGTCAATAGCGATTTTGGCGTTGTTTTCAATCAATTTTGATTTTCACATATCTCAAAATCTAACCGTTGGATTTTGACGTAGTGTATATCGTTGGAAAGATTTTTCCAAGGCGGTTCTAACGGTTTCAATTTCAAGAAAATCCGACGGTCGGATCTCCTTGTATAGTCATTTAAAGATATAATTTTAAACCGCGAACTATCGCGCTCGATTCGTTTAATTTTAATTATATTTTTATATAAATATATAAACATAAACCGTTTAACTCTTCATTTTAATGAATATTCCCATTCTTTATCCTTTCATCCCTTTTTATACAGGAAATTGTAAATCATACTTGAATGATGAATTATTCCTTTTTAATTCCTTTAATTTCTTTTAATTTACGGTAAAATGTAAATTATATTTCCTCGTCCAATTCCTTCTTTTAATTCCATTCTTACATGAAAAATGTAATTTATAATTCATCATTCTTAATTACATATAAAAATATGAATTTTATTTACAATGTAAATCCTACTTTTTATTTTCATAATAAAGATGTAATCTTTGTTTACAATGTAAATCCATACATTCATTTCATAGAATAAAATGAAATTTCATTCATGCGGGTTAAATTCATTCATAATTTACATAATAATATGTAATTTATGTCATACGATGAAAATTCATTCATAAATTACATGTAAAAATGCAATTTATTTCATGCGGTCTAAATTCATTCATAAATAACATATAAAAATATTATTTATTTCATACAATGTAAATTCATTCATACATAACATATAAAAATATTATTTATTTCACATGCCAAAAATTCATTCTTTAACTTCAAATGACGATGCAATTTATTTTACATCATAAAGTTTCATTTTTTTACCTACAATGTAAAAATATTCACTTTTGTGTTTACGATGTAAAGATGTCAACTTTTTCTCTTTATAATGTAAAAATATCCCTTTTATTTTTCGATGTAAAAATATTATCTTTTCTATTTTACAATGTAAAAATATGATTTTTTTTCTATTTTACAATGTAAAAATATTATTTTTTCTATTTTATCGTATAAAAATGATATTTTCTTTCTTTACGATGCAAAAATATCAACTTCTTCTATATTATTCACCGTGAAAACTCATCTTTTTATTTTAATTTCAAAAAGATTGTCTTTTTATTTACATCGTCAAATTTCCATCTTTTTATTTACAATAAAAAAATATTGTCTTTTTATTTTCAACTTAAAAATGTTGCCTTTTTATCTTCAACATAAAAAGATGGTCTTTTTACTTTCAACATAAAAATGTTGTCTTTTTATTTACAACATAAAAAGATGGTCTTTTTACTTTCAACATAAAAATGTTGTCTTTTTATTTACAACATAAAAAGATGGTCTTTTTACTTTCAACATAAAAATGTTGTCTTTTTATTTACAACATAAAAATATTGACTTTTATCTTCAATCATAAAAAGATTGACTTTTATTCTCAATCATAAAATAATGAAAAATTATACTACATTGTAATTACTATATAATTCACATTAAAAATAATGTAAAATGTACACACGGTGAAATTCATACATATTTACATTAGGAAAAATGTAAATTTTCACTCTTTAATTACAATGTGAAATCCATTCTTTTTATTTCATTAAAAAAATGTAAATCTTCCTACGGTGATATTTTCATGTATTAATATTAAAAATAATGTTAACAAATCCTACGGTTAGATTCCTCTTAAATATTAACATTAAAAATGTTAATGACAACCCATAGTGTTATATTAACATTAAAAATGTTAATAGCATCCTACGGTTAAATTTACTATTTAATTTACATTGACAATAATGTAAATTCATACATGCGGTGAAATTACTCATTATTAACATTAAATAAAATGTTAATTTTGTCCTATGTAATAATTTTCATAATATTAACATTAAAAATGTTAATTTCATCCTACGGTGAAATTTCTATTTAATCATTAAAAATTGTTAATTTTCATGCATAGTAAATTACTTATTATTAACACCAAAATAATGTTAATTACTCATACAAGGTAAATTCTTATTTTTAACATCAACAAAAATGTTAACTTACCCTACGGTGTTATTCTTTTTAATATTAACATTAAAAATGTTAATGTCCTCCATGCGGTTAAATTACTTTTTATATTAACATTAGAAATGTCAATAACATACTGTGGTCAAATTACTTTTTAATGTTAACATTAGAAATGTTAATAACATACTATGGTCAAATTACCTTTTTAATATTAACATTAGAAATGTTAATAACATACCATGGTCAAATTACTTTTTTAATATTAACATTTCTATTAATATTAACATTTAGAATAATGTTAATTCATCCCATGATAAAATTTCTCATTAATATTAACATAAAAAAAATGTTAATTGCATCCTGTGGTTGAATTTTATATTATTAACATTAAAAATGTTAATTTACATCCTACGGTGAATTTTATAATATTAACATCAAAATTGTTAATTTACATGCGGTGAGTTTACTTCCTATTAACATCAAAATAAATGTTAATTTTTTTCTCTATTTCCATTTTACATAAAAAGAGAACGTAAATTTCATCACAAGTCACATAACAACATCCAGACACAACAATAGGATCAGATACAATAACTAACATCGAAGTAATTTGCAAGATGGGATTTCACATAGCATATGCAAAATCAACATAGCATGGTTAAACAAATAACACATAATTAATTAATTTTAATTAATTCTTAATTCAAACTTAAACCTTAAAATTTCAGATCTAATCTCATGTCGTTCTAAGCAATTCAGATTCAACAACATACGGGGTGAATAGTTCAGATCCATGTTCTAAATATCATGTCTTTTTAGATCTACGATCAACAACCATGCAAATAATAATTAAATAATTAAATTTAATTTAAAAATAAAATTCTCACCGTGTTTGGTCAGAGGAGATGATTCAGGTTCGATCAGGTTTGGTGTTCGAGTTCAAAGTGATTTCAGATCTGGAATGGTTCGAATACAAATTCATATGGAAAATCAAATTCAGGCTTTTAACAACTTGCACAGCGACGTCTATAAGCGTTACAAAATCTGAAGCTTTTACCTTTAGGAAAGTGTTCAAATCTTTGTTTTCAAATTGCCGGAGCTACGGTCGATGAAATGACGAACCGTTTGTTGGAGGTGGAAGAGCTTGGAGAGACCTATGATCGGCCAGAAGGTGGGGGCACTCGGCGGCGGCGGTGGGGCCCGGGGGAGGTGCGAACGGCGGCTGTTTGCGGGGCTCTAGCGAGGCACGGTTCGAGGTGATTCTTGTTGGAGAAGAAAGAGCTCGGGAAGAGCTTCGAAACGGGTACTCACACTCTAAATTTCGTTGAAAAATGAGAGAGAAATCGAAGTTTGAAAATTCGGAGGCTATGGGTTCACTTGCGGCTGGAATTCACGATGGAGAGGACGGATGAACAGTGATTTCGAATTTTATAATATTATATTAGGGTTATCTAATTATTTAATTAGCCCGTTAAAGTCCGTTTTGGTCCGAACTCCGATTTAGGCCTGCTTACTATCGTTCTTAAGGTTTTGACACCTTCTGAACGCAATGGGCTATGTGCCGGGGTCCAATTCCGAGGCCTGTTATGAGTTTTGGAATAATTACATTATTTTATTAATATTTTAATGTATACCGTACGTGAAAATTCACCGAGGTCACAAATTAACTTCAAAAATTCTCGAAAAATATATTTAGCTATGTTTTGATGCTGTGGACCTATGAAAATTAATTTCGCTAAATTCTGAGTCCATATGGATTTTTAATGAATTTTTAAAGTCAAAAATTTACCCGTTTACATTGAAAAATCAATTATAATTATATTTTAATTCTAAAAATTACCAAAAAATCATTTTTAACTTTGTTTTGACGATACGAATCCAACAAAATTATTTTTGTCGAATTCTGAGACTGTTTGAAAAATAACAATTTTTAAGGCCAGTATATTTAATATTAAAAATATATTTTTAAAAAAATAATTTCCGAAACTCGAAATATATAAGTGTTTACTGTTTTTTCAATGCAGAAACATCATTTCGAACTCAATGGAAGTGGTTTCGAGTCGAAATTCCTTTATATACAAAAAGTAGCATTTTTGACCTATGCAAATTACCCAACGACCTTTCTAAAAATTGAATTGGCCCTAACTTTTGATTTCCGCTATGAAATTTCGATTTTTCGGATTCTTGGATAGATATTTTTAAATAGAGTCTAATATTTTTTGTTTCACTAAAATTCGTTAAATTTTGCATCCTGTATGGTCAGTCAAAGTTCAAGTTTGACTTTTCAAAATATCGAGCTATTCCTAACTCTTTTTATAATTAAAATTAAATTATTCATTCTAACTTCGATTTGAACCAAATTTGTGATCATTATTATTTAAAATAGATTATTTTAAATATCAAAACTCATTTAAAATCACTTAAAATAAATTTTAAAGTGGCCCGAAAATTCAGGGTTGTTACACAGTTGAAACCCAGTTTTCGGGTTTTCTTATTACCAGTCGACTGGTTAATAATGTACCAGTCGACTGGTTGCTGATAACATGAATAACAACCTTTTATTTTTAAATTTGAGTTTATTTCTTGATTATTTATTGATCTTAAACTTTAAAAATCAAAAGGAAAAACTATATATATGTTTATTATTAACCAGAGAATATAATACAACTTCTTTGTTCAAAAACGTCGGAAAATCATTGCATTATCGATCAATGCAAGTCTTATTGAGCAAAAAGAAATGATCCTATGATCCGATAATTATTCTTCAGATGAAGTCGATTTTCGTGGTGTCCTAGCTCCTTCATTTTACTGATAGTTCTTATCCCATGAGTTTGGACTTTACTTTTACTCTTGTTGGTTTTCTTCCATGCACTCCATAAAGTAGTGGGTCTCTTTGATGATTTAGGAGTCGTAGAAAGAGGGTAATGCCTTGGTTCTAGGACAACCGATCTTCCACAAACTCAAAGAGCTACAGTTTCGAGAAAAGTTAATCTATCTGAAGTTTGTTTTTGCTCATAATATATTTCTCTTTGTAATTTTAGTTGTTCACGTTGATAATGTTGGATATCATCAATTTTTTCTTTTTTAGAGGGAGACACCGATACTTCTCTTCTCTTCTTGGCTTCCGGAGTGTATCCGGTTCTATAATCTTGCCATCGAAGAGTCGGTTCATTGTTTGGAGTAGGAGACGTGATGATATTAACTGAATCCGATGAAGTTTTGTCGGAGATTTGGTTGGAGTCGATGGGGATTTTTCTTGCTTTGACATGATAAGAGAGTTTTGGCTATCGTTTTCTTACTTGTTTTGAAAAACAAAAACTTTTTCTCTTGTATTTATACAAACATATATGTTAATTATAGTAACTTAAATGAATGGCAAGACTTTTATTTACCACTCCTTTTAAACAAATTGCTGAAAATATGGAATTTAGTGAGTGGCTTGTCTAGTGAATAAGGAACTACAATATAGTTTATACTATATTAAGTAAACTTTTAAGAGCAATATTTTAGAAAATAACTCGTAGAAAAGAAAAAAATTAGTGTTCTAGCTAATTATTGTTACAAATTATTTATGATCTAATTATGTTACGTAAAATTGTAATATAAACTATATAAAAAAATGTTAACTAAACGAATTACTTACAAAAAAACAATACTTGTTTGAGAATTCCTTTTTGGTCGAGCTAGTTACAAACATATATTTCAGTGGTACTTGCAAAACATTGAAAATTAACATGGTACCTAATTCCTCCGTTAAGGTCCTAAGGGTTAAGTCTTAGGAAGCCAAACCCAAGAGGGCTTAGGTTCCTGTTTGAAAAAATAATTATTATTATAATGAACAGAATCTAAAAAGTTTTTAATATATTTATTCCTAATAAGAGCATTATTTGTTTTTGGAATCCATATACTAATATTTTCTGAATATTTTTTTTGGTAGAAATATTTAATTTACTACTAGAAATTTTTGGTGTAACCTGAGAAATATTTAGACTAAATTTCCTTTTTGAATTAATTTCTTTATTATACCCAAGTCCTTTTTTACTAAAAGCCGGTTGAGAATTTTCTAATATTTTAGATAAATTCTCTCTACCTTTGTTAAAATTATTTACAATTTTAGAAATGCTTTCTAGTTTAGTTTTTAAACTAGAATTTTCTAAACCTATAATTTTAATTATAGTGTTTAAATCATGATTCTCAGATACTAATAAATCATTTTTATTTTTTTGAGTCACGATTTCTTGACTCAACAAAGAAACTGACAATTTGCAATTGAAAGAGAGTCATGTAATTTTCTAATTTCTTCTTCTACGATTTCTTTCTCATCTTTTAAAAGGTCTCTCTCAATGTAACACCCCGTGAATTCTATGACTGTGAAACTCACAAATTAAAGTATAATTAATTTCAAATCAAAGAACTAAGGGAAACGGGATACGCCATTGCGTTCGTCTCGGAAAAATACGCGAAATAGAGTCCGAGTTTTCGAAAAACGGATATCGTATGAAGAAGTTATGGACGAACGAAGTTAGGCGAAAAACCGAAAAAAGGGCCAGAATGCACTGGCGCACTTGGGAAGTGCGCCAGAACAAAAATGAACTGGCGCACCTGTGAAGTGCGCCAGTACATTTTTGACCTGGCGCACCTGCCAAGTGCGCCCAGGTCAAAAATGACCTGCTGGCCAGGTCTGGTCTAGCCCTGGCTGGCCAAGTCGGTGTGTGGTCGAATTTCTGTGGTCTGCTTTGTCATTAGGGCTAGGTGGCGGGTTTTTATTGGTCTCTCTTCCTAATGAATGGCTACGATCTAACCTAGCAACATCAATGGTCCTAATCAATTCCTAACCTCTATATAAACAACCCTAGACTAAACCCTAATCTATTCATTCAAAATAAGATTATAGCCGCCATGTTGCTGAGGAACGACAAAGAGTAGCCGCCGACTAGAGAGAGAGAGTTAGGAAGAAAGTTCTAAAGCCTAAAGCAATTCAAGCAACCTAAAGCTAATCAATTCAACAAAGGAATCGTATCTCAATTAGAGAATTCGCCGCAACCATTGTAAGTAGAGTATTACTTTGGTATAATAAACAACTGTGTTGATGTGTATGCTTGAATTGTGGCAATGGAAGTAATTCATATTTATGCGTTCTTATCAATTTATATACGTTTGGATATTTATGGATTATGTTATAAAGAACTACATGCGGTAGTTCTATACAAGTTTACGTTTGGAATATTGCGCAAATTATGTTATCTATGTTGAAGCTACATGTATGTAGTTGATTGAAATTTATGCGAGTTTGGGCTTTGTTATTATGCCATCATGATGTATATTTTGTGCATAAATCATTTTGCAAGTAATTGAAACAAGTTTGGTTGTTATAGTTCATATGAAACTATGTTGGAGTTTTGACACCATAATCCATGTAAAACTTATGAATATGGCTAGGCTATGAATGATATTGGGCATAATTGAAACCTATGATTAAGTCTATCTTGTTTAAAAGAATTATATGATGACATATGTGAGACATGGCTAGGTTAGACTCAAAAATCCCTTTTTGCAAGTTTTAAAGCAAACACCATGTCTAGGAATATTTATGCATAAGTATGTTTATACCATCGTTATGTGATTAGACTTAAACCATGATTAAGTTGAACAATGCTTTTGTGTTGGTAACAAAGTATCCCCTTTGTAAACATGTAGAAACCCTATGAACATGACATGTTTATGTTTATGCCATGAACAAAATTTAACTTTACTTATGCCATGCTTATGTTTGACATTATGCCATGTTTATGCCAAAAGTATTTATGCCATGCTTATGTTTGACATTATGCTATGCTTATGCTAGAAATATTTATGACATACTTATGTTTGACATTATGCCTAAATAAGAATATAGGTTCATGTTGTAGTTAAACCTATGCAAGTTCACATGCTTGATTCATGTCACCTATGTTACCACTATGCAAGTACACCAATTTCTATTTTGTATTTTCAACGTCGTATTGCAAGTTCATGCGCTCACCTTCCCCTCTTTGTGTATACGCCATAAGCCTCCCCTTTCGCATGGCTAAATTGGGCTTTAAAAGGCTAAGCCCAATATATATGAACGGACGTGTAAAACGGGGGAAAATAACGTTGGGTTAAAATGAATTAATGAATGAAAATATAAAATAGAAGGGCCCAAATTCAAGTATGGGTTGGGCCCGTGATTGGTGTAATCTTTACACCATTAACTTAATAATGGGCCGCAAATATTTACATATAAATAAAGAAGAATGACAAGATATGTAAATGTAGAAAATACGATGTGTTTAACCCGAGGTTGGATTGAGTTGTGATGTAAACCTGCCCGGAACCGCCCGGCTGTCCAGTAGTCACAACAATACCTATCCAATGTGGGAGGTTAAACATGGAGCCCAGCAAGGACCCGAGGTTAGACTGAGTTGTGGCGTAAGACTGCCCGGAACCAACCGGCAACAGGCAGCCACAACAATACCTGTCTAATGTGAGAGGTCAGGGCCTTAATAAGACAATTAAGGCTGAGTCAGGATTGTTAGGATTAAGTGGACTAAAGACTTAATCAAAATGGAACATGCTAAACTAAACGGACTGGTGGGGTTAGGTTAGGAAACACTTAACCAACTTAGCATGTTGGCTAGAGATAGAAAACCTAGTAACGGGGGACCCTTTTCAGCAGTAACCCTAAAATGTGTATCAGGATACCCTGAAACTAGGCAGGGTGGGGCACGATTACTGGGCTGATTGTAAGAGGTCAAAGCGACGGCGGTGGTGTAGCAGTGTAGGTTCTAACGGAGTGCGGGCGTGCACACACTCCGGCGCAGAAAAATAAGGCACTGGACACCAGTAGCATACCTGTGCACTCTAAGGTTGTGTCGGGTTGCCACTATGGGACTTGATACACCCCATGGCGGGACCAGCATAGGTAACTACAGACATCGGGGGCCGTAAGACACATGTAACTATGCGAGTAGGAGCCGATCATCATTGAATGGATCACATCACCCTGATTATGGGGTGCCAATTGGAAACTAGTTTATATGGGTTCAGAGATTAACATGGGGTACGATAGTATGTTCGACCCTAGACAACTTAACCAAGTTCATAGTGTTTGCCCACTTCCTGTTTTACTTATCATACCCAGTTCTTTATTCATAGACAAAGTAGTACTAGACTTACTCAGGCTTTATGTCTGACTCTATTTTTCTTTCGTCTTCTTTCTTCCGTTTCCCCCCCCCCCCAGGTCCTCAGGGAGGGAACACAGCAGCTTGACCAGCCTCAACATACAGCTTGAAGAAGAGAAATGTATTGCTTGGACTTTCCTGTTTTGAACTATGGCTTTGGACAATCCACTAAGGGGCTTTTGCAGTTTATCTATGTTTTATTTATGCTTCTTTAAATCATGTACTCAAGACAGATTATGAAAATGTTATGCTATGTTTTTGGAAAGGATGTTGTTGTAACACGTATTTGACTTTATGAAATAAAAGTTTGTTGTTCTTCCGCTGTTTACAAATATGTGTTCTTATATCTGTCTTGTATATCTGTGACTTGTACTTATAAACCTCCACCAAAATTAGGGCATCCCCTTTGAGAGTGACCCTAACGGAGGTGGGGTGTTTCACTTGGTATCAGAGCATGGGTTTACCAGATAAGATAAAAAGTTTTGAAAAATTATTTTCAAAAAGGAAATTTAAAGAAGCATTTTTAAAAGAAAAATATTATTTTAAAAAGGCAAAGTCCACTCCCCAAAGCCATAGGAACTATCTCTTATCCTTCGTTTTGAATCTATCCTTTTTGTTTCAGCATGTCCCAAGAACTTAACTTGCCTGAAGGGGTGCCAATACCTGGTTGGTTTAGACGGTTCTTAGAAGCAAGGGCCACTCAGCCAGGTCCTACCGTTCCTCCTCCCCCAGCTGAAGGAAACCATCCAGCTGCGGCAGCACCTTTTCCTCCACCTCCTCCTCGGGGAAACACATTCGCTAAGATATGTAAAGATTTTAAAGCCATGGGAGGAAGGGATTTCCATGGAACTGAGTCCTTCGTAGCAGCTAGGAATTGGCTGAAAGAAACGGAGGACCTATTCATCATCTTTGAGGTAGAAGATAGACAAAAAGTACAGTTGGTAGTGTGGCTATTGAAGGGTGAGGCTTCCTACTGGTGGGAAGTCACTAATGCTGAAAGACCAGTGGAGACATGGGAGGACTTTAGGGCAAGGTTTGAGACTAAATTTCTCTCAGATGCGGAAAGAAGTTTGCAGTTGGAAAAATTCCTATTTCTTAAACAAGGGGACAAGACAGTCAGAGAATATGTGAATCAGTTCGATGAGCTGGCTAGGTTTGGGCTTGACCTAGTCAACACCCCGCATAAGAAGGCTCTCCGTTTCGTCAAAGGGTTAAATGAGCCATTACACAGTTTGGCCATGACCCATATACCCATGGGAGCCACGTATGAAAGATTGGTGCAAATGGCATTGCTGAATGAAGAGGATAAGGGCAAGAAGAAAGAGGGTTTGCAGCCTAAGAAGGCGGACTTTAAGAAAGGCGGGGAAGGCAACAAAGAGAAGAGGACGTGTAATTTCTGTGGCAAAGTGGGGCACTTAGTAAAGGACTGCCGGAAAAAGAAGGCCAAGGAGAATGGTGGGTGCTTTTCATGCGGTCAGACAGGCCACAGGGCTAAGGACTGCCCGAAGAAACGAGGACAGGGGCAGGGCGCTGGATCCACTCCAGGGGCACAGATTCATGTGCTGGAAGCGCCACCTTTGCAACAGCGAGGTATAAATACTTCTGTAGAAAGTGTAGTTTATCTTTACGATCACCCCGTTCGCACTTTATTTGATTCTGGCGCATCACACTCCTTTATCTCGTCTGCTTTAGTAGAATCTCTGTACCTAAAAACTAGTATGGTAGAGGACCCCTTAATTGTTTCAAACCCAATTGGGGGCCCAGCTCATCTGTCTATGATCTGTTTGGATTTGAAAATTTCTATTCTAAGTGTTGAATTTCAATGTAGTGCCTTTGTTTTGGGCTTTTCGGGTTATGGTTTGATTTTGGGTATGGATTGGCTATCCAGTAATGGGGCCATCCTTGATTGTGAGAAAAGGGTTGTTAGGCTCCTAACCCAGCTCGGTAATACTTTGGAAATTTCTTGTAATCCCTCGTATGCGGTTATGCTTAGTTATCTTGAATCGCTAGATGCCTCTGTTGAAAATTTGCAATCAGTTAGAATGGTCCGGGAATATCCGGATGTCTTCGAAGAGGTGAAGGGCTTGCCTCCGAAGCGGGAAATAGACTTCCGCATATATCTTGTAGATAACGTAAAGCCCGTTGCGTTGCCCGTTAGACACATGGCTCCACGAGAAAGGAAAGAGCTCAGTAAACAGATTAAAGAGCTTCTAGAAAAGGGGTTCATTAGTAGGAGCATTTCAGAATAGGGCGCTCCAGTAGTGTTCGCCACTAAGGCTGAAGGTTCATTTCGCTGATGCATGAGTTGTAAAGAATCACCTTAGTAAGTACATTTGGCAACATAGTTGACATTTGTTTATTTTCAAGAGATAATTCATCTATGTGGAATACCTTCTAGTAAGTGAACAAGATCCAAGATTCACTAATGAATTTTGGAGAGCTTGCATGGAACCATGAGTACGCAGTTAGGCTTGAGCCAAGTATACTAGAAGGAGAATAAGTGAAAAAGGAAACAAGAATTAAGAAGCTACGAAATTGTGAAGTTAAAGATGGACAAAACATAATGGAGTTAAGCTCAAGAAATGCGATTTAGAAGATTGAAGACTAGATTCGTGCATAATATCTCTTCTTAAGAGTATATCCTTGATCCCTCTCTTCCTGTAGAGCTTACTTGCATGGTATCTTTTGTGTATATCCTCTCGGTCCCATTCTCAATCCAAATTTCTGTTGCAAACCCCATAGGGAGTATGACTCACCTGTTAGTAACACATGTTGGGGCTCGAGGGTGTTCATTGGTTTGACTAAAGTTTTCGGGTTTTATAGGATACAGATTGGTCTTAGGAAGGGACTCCCTTATGACCTAAAAGGAGTCCATCATGCTTAGTTTCCTAGAATCATATATGGTGGTTGGGTTGAGTAACTCTTTGGGTGTCAGTCTGATGTTGATTTCGGTCTTCGGGGCTGATGCTTAGAGAGTTCTTCTCCTAATCAATATATATGTGGCATAGGTTTTCAGTTTTGACATTGCCTAATGGGCACAAAGTTTTTACTTGCTTCATTCGACTATACCTTTAGGTAGGACCATTCCCTATCATTGAGAAAATTTGGAAAATGGCCTATAGATTAGAGCTACCCGAGAAGTTGGCTGGAGTCCACAACGTTTTTCACGTTTCACATCTCCGAAAATGTCTACATGAGTCTGCTGAAGTGGTAGAGCCAAATATCCTCGAAGAAGCCGAAGTGGAACGCGAAGCAACCATAAGAAAAGTTCCAACCCGCATATTAGGAACGGAAGTGAAGAAGCTACGCAACCGCGAAGTCAAGCTCGTCAAAGTTCAGTGGAGCGACGCCGAGGAAGACGCGACTTGGGAAACTGAAGCTAGAATTCGTACAGCCTACCCTTTTCTGTTCGAGGGTACATCCTTAATCTTTCTCTTTCCTTAAGTTGCGCTTTTATCTTTTTAGGTATATTTCCTCGACCTTATCTTTTAGGTAGAATCTTTTTGGATGGAAACATGTAATTGAAACATGTTATGTATGATGGTTGCAAGTGGTTGCAAGTGATTGCTAGTGGTTGCTCGTGGTTGCATATACACACACAATCTAGGTATTAGATCGGCTCAGTCACTTCATATTGCATATGCATATATGTTTGCATTCGTATATGGTTGAACTGTAATGTGTTGTCATATGGATGTTGCATTTGTATTGAATGATTGTGCACTCATGTAGAATCATGAATAGGAAAATTTGCATACATAATGGATTCATGGCACTTACATAATTCGCATTAAGGAGGTCAACTGAATCAGTAGACCGCCTGATTTTGCATTAGATAAGTACATGTATACACACACACTTCGCATATGATCATGAAGCATTAGAAGTCTTTTAAGGACAATGGATGCTCGTGTTTGATGGATGAGTAGATGGATGATTGGATGTTAGGATATACAATCCTCCTAGCTTGAAGATTTCGGGGACGAAATCCTTTTAAGTGGGGGAGAATGTAACACCCCGTGAATTCTATGACTGTGAAACTCACAAATTAAAGTATAATTAATTTCAAATCAAAGAACTAAGGGAAACGGGATACGCCATTGCGTTCGTCTCGGAAAAATACGCGAAATAGAGTCCGAGTTTTCGAAAAACGGATATCGTATGAAGAAGTTATGGACGAACGAAGTTAGGCGAAAAACCGAAAAAAAGGGCCAGAATGCACTGGCGCACTTGGGAAGTGCGCCAGAACAAAAATGAACTGGCGCACCTGTGAAGTGCGCCAGTACATTTTTGACCTGGCGCACCTGCCAAGTGCGCCCAGGTCAAAAATGACCTGCTGGCCAGGTCTGGTCTAGCCCTGGCTGGCCAAGTCGGTGTGTGGTCGAATTTCTGTGGTCTGCTTTGTCATTAGGGCTAGGTGGCGGGTTTTTATTGGTCTCTCTTCCTAATGAATGGCTACGATCTAACCTAGCAACATCAATGGTCCTAATCAATTCCTAACCTCTATATAAACAACCCTAGACTAAACCCTAATCTATTCATTCAAAATAAGATTATAGCCGCCATGTTGCCGAGGAACGACAAAGAGTAGCCGCCGACTAGAGAGAGAGTTAGGAAGAAAGTTCTAAAGCCTAAAGCAATTCAAGCAACCTAAAGCTAATCAATTCAACAAAGGAATCGTATCTCAATTAGAGAATTCGCCGCAACCATTGTAAGTAGAGTATTACTTTGGTATAATAAACAACTGTGTTGATGTGTATGCTTGAATTGTGGCAATGGAAGTAATTCATATTTATGCGTTCTTATCAATTTATATACGTTTGGATATTTATGGATTATGTTATAAAGAACTACATGCGGTAGTTCTATACAAGTTTACGTTTGGAATATTGCGCAAATTATGTTATCTATGTTGAAGCTACATGTATGTAGTTGATTGAAATTTATGCGAGTTTGGGCTTTGTTATTATGCCATCATGATGTATATTTTGTGCATAAATCATTTTGCAAGTAATTGAAACAAGTTTGGTTGTTATAGTTCATATGAAACTATGTTGGAGTTTTGACACCATAATCCATGTAAAACTTATGAATATGGCTAGGCTATGAATGATATTGGGCATAATTGAAACCTATGATTAAGTCTATCTTGTTTAAAAGAATTATATGATGACATATGTGAGACATGGCTAGGTTAGACTCAAAAATCCCTTTTTGCAAGTTTTAAAGCAAACACCATGTCTAGGAATATTTATGCATAAGTATGTTTATACCATCGTTATGTGATTAGACTTAAACCATGATTAAGTTGAACAATGCTTTTGTGTTGGTAACAAAGTATCCCCTTTGTAAACATGTAGAAACCCTATGAACATGACATGTTTATGTTTATGCCATGAACAAAATTTAACTTTACTTATGCCATGCTTATGTTTGACATTATGCCATGTTTATGCCAAAAGTATTTATGCCATGCTTATGTTTGACATTATGCTATGCTTATGCTAGAAATATTTATGACATACTTATGTTTGACATTATGCCTAAATAAGAATATAGGTTCATGTTGTAGTTAAACCTATGCAAGTTCACATGCTTGATTCATGTCACCTATGTTACCACTATGCAAGTACACCAATTTCTATTTTGTATTTTCAACGTCGTATTGCAAGTTCATGCGCTCACCTTCCCCTCTTTGTGTATACGCCATAAGCCTCCCCTTTCGCATGGCTAAATTGGGCTTTAAAAGGCTAAGCCCAATATATATGAACGGACGTGTAAAACGGGGGAAAATAACGTTGGGTTAAAATGAATTAATGAATGAAAATATAAAATAGAAGGGCCCAAATTCAAGTATGGGTTGGGCCCGTGATTGGTGTAATCTTTACACCATTAACTTAATAATGGGCCGCAAATATTTACATATAAATAAAGAAGAATGACAAGATATGTAAATGTAGAAAATACGATGTGTTTAACCCGAGGTTGGATTGAGTTGTGATGTAAACCTGCCCGGAACCGCCCGGCTGTCCAGTAGTCACAACAATACCTATCCAATGTGGGAGGTTAAACATGGAGCCCAGCAAGGACCCGAGGTTAGACTGAGTTGTGGCGTAAGACTGCCCGGAACCAACCGGCAACAGGCAGCCACAACAATACCTGTCTAATGTGAGAGGTCAGGGCCTTAATAAGACAATTAAGGCTGAGTCAGGATTGTTAGGATTAAGTGGACTAAAGACTTAATCAAAATGGAACATGCTAAACTAAACGGACTGGTGGGGTTAGGTTAGGAAACACTTAACCAACTTAGCATGTTGGCTAGAGATAGAAAACCTAGTAACGGGGGACCCTTTTCAGCAGTAACCCTAAAATGTGTATCAGGATACCCTGAAACTAGGCAGGGTGGGGCACGATTACTGGGCTGATTGTAAGAGGTCAAAGCGACGGCGGTGGTGTAGCAGTGTAGGTTCTAACGGAGTGCGGGCGTGCACACACTCCGGCGCAGAAAAATAAGGCACTGGACACCAGTAGCATACCTGTGCACTCTAAGGTTGTGTCGGGTTGCCACTATGGGACTTGATACACCCCATGGCGGGACCAGCATAGGTAACTACAGACATCGGGGGCCGTAAGACACATGTAACTATGCGAGTAGGAGCCGATCATCATTGAATGGATCACATCACCCTGATTATGGGGTGCCAATTGGAAACTAGTTTATATGGGTTCAGAGATTAACATGGGGTACGATAGTATGTTCGACCCTAGACAACTTAACCAAGTTCATAGTGTTTGCCCACTTCCTGTTTTACTTATCATACCCAGTTCTTTATTCATAGACAAAGTAGTACTAGACTTACTCAGGCTTTATGTCTGACTCTATTTTTCTTTCGTCTTCTTTCTTCCGTTTCCCCCCCCCCCCCCAGGTCCTCAGGGAGGGAACACAGCAGCTTGACCAGCCTCAACATACAGCTTGAAGAAGAGAAATGTATTGCTTGGACTTTCCTGTTTTGAACTATGGCTTTGGACAATCCACTAAGGGGCTTTTGCAGTTTATCTATGTTTTATTTATGCTTCTTTAAATCATGTACTCAAGACAGATTATGAAAATGTTATGCTATGTTTTTGGAAAGGATGTTGTTGTAACACGTATTTGACTTTATGAAATAAAAGTTTGTTGTTCTTCCGCTGTTTACAAATATGTGTTCTTATATCTGTCTTGTATATCTGTGACTTGTACTTATAAACCTCCACCAAAATTAGGGCATTCCCTTTGAGAGTGACCCTAACGGAGGTGGGGTGTTTCACTCAAATTCGGCTTTATTTTTATCTTTGTTAGCTTGTTTAAACTTTCGCTTAAACATTTTCCTAGACTCTAAAATTTCAGTATTAATTTCTACTAGTTCATCAAAAGTAAAATCACTTACATAATTGTCCTTAGCCATAAAGCACACGTTTGCTTGCTCACTATCACTGTCGCTATCACTTTCAGAAGATGAATCCGAGTTGTCCCAAGTGACTGAAAAAGCTCGTTTCTTTGATTTTTCATTTTTGCGATTTCTCTTTAGCTCTGGACATAGTGTACGGTCTTGTGACAGTTGAAGCATTCTACTAGAGCAGGGTCAGGTTATTTTGATGATTTTTTTTTATATTTTTTCTTCGAATTTTTCTGTATTTTAGAAATTTTCTAAAATTCTTAGAAACAAATGCAATATCTTCTTCGTCTGAGTCGGAACCTTCTTTTTTAGCATGGAAAGCTAAATTTTTCTTACCTTGTACCTGTGCTTTCTTTGCTTGCAAATTAACTTCATAAGACATTAGATTACCAATCAATTCTTCCGGTTTCATGGCAGAGAGATCATTAGCTTCTTCGATTGCTAATACTTTTCTCTCCCATTCATCCGTTAAAAAATTCAAAATTTTTGATACTATGTCAAAGTCGGAATACTTTTCTTCTAGTCCTAATAAAGAATGAAAAATGTTTTGAAAACGTGAATACATATCATTTATGGATTCGTTTTCATTCATCTTAAAATTTTGAAAATGATTCGTGAGCATAGATATTTTACTTTGTTCAACTTTGTTATTACCTTCATGAGTAACTTTAAGTGTTCTCCAGATTTCATATGCAGTGTTTCACATACAAATCCGATTGAACTCATTTCTATCTAAAGCACAATGCAACATGTTCATAGCCTTAGCATTGGCACTAGCCACTGATTTTTCTGATGTAGACCATTCTGTAAATAGTGTAGTAGGTTGTGTGTACTCCTTTTGTGTTATATTCCATGCATCAAAATTATTTGCTCGCATGTATATCCTCATTCGTGTAGCCTAGTAACTATAGTTCATGCCATTAAAGAAGGGTGGTCTAGCAGTTGATTGGCCTTCAAAATATCCGGTGTTAATGCTAGTACTAGTGTTATTATCCATATTATCTAAATATCAAATAACGATTTTACGGTTATATGATAACTTTGCTCTAATACCAAATGAAAAATCGATGTGTACGACTTAAAAGGATCTATATGGATATAGCAGAAATGTATGTGATATGCTAACTAATTGATAAGCAATAGTTACGCAGGTAAAACCTAAGTTATAGAGATATATCACAATCAAAGTAAATGCGATAAATAAAGTAAAGTGACACCAGGAATTTTTATATTGGTTCGGACTTACCGCCCTACGTCCAGTCCTGAAGATCCTCTTCAGAATTCACCACCAACGCCCTCTCTTAACCCGAAGGAATAGATCAGTACACTCGAGCCCCAACAAGGATGCCTCTCGCCTGAGCAACTACACAGGCCTTCAACAATTACAAGTATTTGACTTCTGATTTGGGTTCTTGAATCAACACGGATAGCCAACAGTTTAAGTACAACCTTCCTATAATCTGATCCTCGAGTATATGATTTGAATGCGAGGATTTAAGGAAGAAAATGTTGATAACAAGATTTTGATTGATGCCAACAAATGAAGTTGCAATGGGAATAATATCATAGAGATAAGGTTTTATATATATACATACATTGAGTCGTGTTAGAATTATGTTAAAATCTATCCTCAATTATACACGAATGTGCAAAACAAAGTAATATATATATATATATATATATATATATATATATATAAGCCTTCAAAAGCCAGATATATACAGAAACTGGCCTACCATTCAACTGGTAGAAAAAGGACCTATCGACTGGTCAGCCTGTTTTTGTATTTAACGGCTAGTTTTGATTTTTTTTATATATAAGATATATTTCAACCAGTCAACTGATGATTTTTAACCGGTCGACTGATTCGACCCAGAAACTATTTTGTGAAGAGTCACCATCTTTCATGAAGAGACTTCTCTTTATTAATCAAAGGAAATGGACATAACTTTTTATAGAAACTCTTCATGAAGGATTGCTACTCTTATACTATTATATAAACAACTTCAAACATGTTTTACTATCACCGAATTTCACCGATTTTACTGATCATCATTCTATTCTCTCCATTTACATTCTTTGCAAATAAAAGCTCTCCAATTCAAATAATTGTTGAATCCTTAAATTGATATAATATCATTTGATTCAACAAGCAATTTTCTTCCTTAAATCTTCGCATTAAAATCATATACTCGAGGATTATAGGAAGGTTGTACTTAAACTGTTGGCTATCCGTGTTGATTCAAGAACACAAATCAGAAGTCAAATACTTGTAATTGTTGAAGACCTGTGTTGTTTCTCAAGCGAGAGGCATCCTTGTTGGGGCTCGGGTGTACTGACCTATTCCTCCGGGTTAAGAGAGGGCATTGTTAGTAAACTTTGAAGAGGAGCTTCGGGAGTGGACGTAGGGAGGGAAGTCCGAACCAGTATAAAAATTCCTGGTGTCACTTTACTTTATTTATCACATTTACTTTGATTGTGATATATCTCTATAACTTAGGTTTTACCTGCGTAACTATTGCATATCACATACATTTCCGCTATATCCATATAGATCCTTTTAAATCGTACACATCGACTTTTCATTTGGTATCAGAGCAAGGCCATCATATAACCGTAAAACCGTTATTTGATATTTAGATAATATGGATAATAACACTAGTACTAGCATTAACACCGAATATTCTGAAGGCCAATCAACTGCTAGACCACCATTCTTTAATGACATGAGCTATAGTTACTGGGAAACACAAATGAGGATATACATGCAAGAAAATAGTTTTGATGCATGGAATATAACACAAAAGGAGTGAAATAGGCTATGCAGCGGTATAGGATCGTATAGTATGGAGAACGGAATGTAGAGTATATAGTAGAATAGTAAGCAGTAAATCACACAGTCGATTTATACTGGTTCGGACCACTGTCCTACTTTCAGTCCCAGACTCACTTCTGGTATTTGACTAACACTAAAACCCTCACTTCACCCGGAGGAATAGGTACACAATCACCTGAAGTGCTGAACGGGATTTTTTTCCTCAACCACTAAAGAGGTCTTCTATAATACAAAATAATTGTTGACTCTTTTGTGTTCTTGATAACACGGATTGTCTAATATTAAGTACACCCTTCCTATAGCCTTTCCTTGATGATAATTATGGAGTACGTGAAGGAATAAGGAAGTTTAAAAGTATCAAGTATGAAAATAGATTACTTTTTAGAACTTAGAGAGCTTTGAATAAGATAGAGAGAATTAGAATAAAATTCAGTAATTGGATCAGTTGATCAACTCTCTATTTATAATATATAAAAGGATACAACTGATTACGAAAGGTTTTGATAAAGAGTTATGAATTAAATGGTTGTGTCTCTTTATAAAAGTCGCAACCTTTCAGAATCAGATGTCTGAAATTTTAAAACAGACGTCTGAATATTGTATTTTAAAAAAAAAAAATCTATTTCAGTAAACAATCTGTTTTGTTTGTTTGACTTTGTTTGTTCCTTTTTGAATAGTTTTGAGTGTCTCCCATATTTGATATGCTGATGTACAAATGCTCACTCGATTGAATTCATTTCTGTCGAGAGCACAATATAGCATGTTCATAGATTTTGCATTTGCATTGGCTTCATCTTTTTGAGTTATTGTCCAAGTTGAATATTCAGTTGTAGGTGTTGTGAACTCTTTTTGAGTAACATGCCAAGCACTAAATCCACTTGCTTGCATATAGATTCTCATTCTAGTAGCCCAGTAATTGTAATGTAATCCATTGAAAAGTGGAGGTCGTTGAGTAGATTGCCCTTCAACAAAAGTAGTTGAGCTATGAAGGATTCAAATTTTTTTAAGATGCATTCGTAAAATTTGATGCTTTTTCGAATTATCGTTTACTACACTATGCTAGACACTTTCACTTTGAATCCCTTGTTGATTACAACAAAGACAATGTCAAAATCTACCCTTTTTTAGTCAAATTATTTCTAGCAAATCTGAACCTTGATCATACCAAGCCTCAAGTTAAAAAGGATACGATTTGGTCATGGGTATGTGAAAAGCGTGTGCTTATAACTATGCAACAATTAGGCCAAATTCTACAATGTGCATGGCAAGGATTGGATATCGACACAATAGAAGTAGATATGACTAAACTAGAAGAGGTTTCACATCAATTTCTATCTGATAGTCTCATTAACATGCAAGACCTTACCTCTACTCATCTCCGCCCACAAGCACGTCTACTTAATCGAATTCTTTTACGCACCATCCAACCGAGGAAAGGTAGTTATGAAAAGGTATACAAAAGGGATTTTCAAGCTCTCTATGCTTTATACTCCAACAAACAAATCAATTAGGCAAAAATTATCATGGACAAATGGACTGACGTGACATATAAGCACAAGTACAAGACTCTACACTATGGTGCCTTCATTACTCGAATTCTTGCCGACTGTGAAATCAACATACCAAACAACATCCCTTCTTTAACTATCAAAAAAATTGGTCCGAAAACCATGAAGCTTATGGATATCCCTCAAAATCCCGCTACTTTAGAATTTATGTCATTTGACAACTAGACTGAACACGTAGCCTCCAATTCAGAATCGATCGTTTCCGAACCTTCTCGTCGCCTTCAAACTAGAGCAGAAGACGAAGATAGTGATATTCATATTATTTCTCCTGAAACCTCTTCCAAACAAGCCGTTATAAACCTATCTCAAAACCAAGCCAAACTTCATGAAGAATTAAAGAATTATCAGAAACAAACAACCAAGAAGTTTGAGTCCATCAAAGGTTTCACGAATAAAATTTGGGAAAAGGTTTCATGCACTGGCACTTCTTCGAATCAAGCTAAAGCTCCAGCTCCATTCCAATGGTCTTCAAGCTCTGAAGAGGTTCCTGATTCTGAAGAAAGTTCTCCCAAAGATGGTGGAACAACTATTGTTGCATCCACTTCAGAAGAATGGAAAGCGTAGTTCATGGTATGCTAGCATAAGTATTTTGCTTAACAACTCTTAAACTCTTTCCATGGTTTGTAATATTTTGTGGTACTTCTTCTTATTTCGCACAAAAACTTTAGTATGTGATGATCTATGTTATGTACGTTGGTATGTTTATCTGTGTTTGCTTGTCTGTTTCTGTGTGTGTTTACGTGTATTATGTACGTGCTTAAGTACTTTAATAAGTATTCCTTTTTGTCGAATGACAAAGGGGGAGAAAGCAAGTAACATTATATGCATCTTGACAGGAGGAGCTTATATAGTTGTCATTAGTCAAAAAGGGGGAGAAAGTTGAATCACGTTATACAGCGTTTTGACTATGACAACTATACAAGCATATATATATATATATATATATATATATATATATATATATATATCATCGAATAATTCTATGTTGCAGGAAGATACTTTTGACAATCAGATTCAAGGACACAAAACGAAGATCACTTAATATGTTGTAAGAGTCTGATAGTCCTAGTTTTATATGTTAAAGTCTTCCTTGATGATGTAACGACCCGGAAAATCTAAACCAATTTAAAAATTTTAAATTGGCTAAAATAATGGATTTTAAATATTTTAAATAATATTTTAAATAATATCAATGAAAAGTGAGTTTGAATCGATGTTTGAAAACGAATATAATTAATTCTAATTATAAACAAGGCCTGAAAAGGCGCTGCAGTTTCAAAAATTGAATTCAAACTTTGTCGGACTGTACCGGGTGCAAAACAAAACGGTTTTGAGTGAAACCAAAAATATTTAAATCTGTTAGTGAATACCTTTCTAACGAATCTGAAACATCGAAGTTTCATAGCGGAAAGCAAAAGTTATGGCCAAATGAATTTTCAGAAAGGTCGCTATGGAATTTATATAGCCCGTGAAATTAGCCATTTTGCAAACGACCTCGGAATTCGACGAAACCACTTTTGTTGGATCCGGGATGTGAAGTTATTGCTAGGTTTCAAATTTCATAATTTTTTAAGCTAGTATGTGAGCGTGGCAAAGGAAAATGTGTTTTGGTCAATTACAGTTAAATTGGATCGACCAGAAATGGGCCTTTTTTCAAACGGTCTCAGAATTCAACGAAACTAGTTTTGTTGGGACCGTATCATCAAAACATAGCTAGATTTATTTTTCGGGAATTTTTAGAATCAGTTTGTGGCCCTGACAAGTTGAAATGTACGTTCAAATTAAATATTGAATGTTATATATTTTAAATTGAAGGAAAACTGATTGAAACAGTCGAATGGGCCTACGAAACATATCCCATTGTGTTCGGAATGGGGGTAAAACGCTAGGGACGACAGTCGTTGGGTTTAATTTGGGGTTCGTATGTGAAAGAGGGTATTTTTGAAAAAAAAATATAAAAAAAAATCCTATTGGTCGGTCACTTTCTTTCTTCCTCGTAACCCTCGAACACGACGGCGGCTGAAGCTCGATTCTTTCCTCCCCAATATCCCTTGATTCTCTCATCAAAATCGATCGCTTCTTTGGGGAAAACTCTAGATAAGATCGAGATCTTCAAATCTAAGGCAGTCTGAAGTTTTATCGTCGAGTATTCAGTGAGATCCGCACCCTCAAAGCCGCCGCCTTTGGACAGTCACCGCTCGCAATAGACACCGTCGATCAGAACCTTGGTGGTGGCACCGAAAAGCCCTTACTTCCCTCTTCGACGTTGTGCAAGCGGATCTTCGTATCGTGCAACGGTTGGAGCGAAAATTCAAAACCTAGTTTTGAACAGAAATAGAAGGTATACGGCTATTTATAATTTAACTATATTATAGCACTTCTAAGCGCTACGGTTTTTTATTTCACTGTAAAAATCATATCTTTTTCGTTTCTTGACGAAATTCAGTGAAACAAGAGACAGTGGACTCGTGTGGACGTCTTCTACATTCTAGAAGAGACCGCATATTTTTCTGAGCCTTCTGCTATTTTTGGTGGAGTGGAACCCAATGTGAGATTTCTAAATTATAAACGATATGGAAAACGACGATGTATAAATTATATAGTCGATGTATGAGTTATATAAGTGTTGTACACCTCTTGTATAAGCGTTGTATAAGTTGTACGTTCGATGTATAAGTCGTATATGCGTTATAAAAATTATATATGTGTTGAAATAGAAGTGAAATGCTATATATATATATATATATATATATATATATATATATATATATATATACGCCCCTCGTCCACAAACCATGGACGATATTTATTGGTTGTGATTGGTGTGAAAATTGATTGATAACGAAAGGTTGATTGGAATTGTTTGTGGTTGATATTGATTGATTGTGGTTAAAAAATACCCGTTTGTGGTTGAGAAATATTTGGTTGAAACCACATAGGATTAGTTTGTGGAAATGAAATAAATATACATGCCGCCTGCGTGCGAACTAGATGCATGAATCCCCATTGTCAAAAACCGCGAGGTTTTAAGGTAGAGCGAGGAGCCGTACTAGGGACGGTCCCGGTTTTAACTACCCTGCCGTTATGCTGCCGAAATTTTGAATAATATTCATGTGTTAGAGTTATTTTCCTATGTTGAAATTATATTCGTCTGTTGAATAGAAAACCTTCATGTGTTGAATAGAAATTCATTCGTTGAACCATATTCATGTGTTGAATGATAATCGTGTTTTGAATAAATTATTTTAACAATAAAAATCACATTTTACTCTATATATACAAACTATAGAAAACCTTCACGTGTTGAATCGATATTCATTCGTTGAATTGAAATTCATGTGTTGAATGGTATTTGTGTTTTAAATATAAAAATCACCTTTTTATCGATATATACAAGCTATAGAAAACCTTCATGTGTTGAATCGATATTCATTCGTTGAATTAAAATTCATGTGTTGAATGGTATTCGTGTTTTTAAATATAAAAATCACCTTTTTATCTATTTATATAAGCTATAGAAAACCTTCATGTGTTGAATCGATATTCATTCGTTGAATTGAAATTCATGTGTTGAATGGTATTCGGGTTTTTAAATATAAAAATCACCTTTTTATCTATTTATATAAACTATAGAAAACCTTCATGTGTTGAATCGAAATTCATTCGTTGAATTGAAATTCATGTGTTGAATGGTATTCATATTTTGAAAGAAATTTTTTTATAATAAAAATCCCATTTTATAACATCAATATGAAATGTACAAAATAATTTTGTTTTGAAATGAATTGTTTTATAATAAAAATCCTATTTTTATCACCTATATTAACTATATAAAATAGTCGAGTTTTGAAACAAATTGTTTTACATTAAAAATCACATTTTTATTATATACATGAATTGTTAAAAATAGTGAAGTGTTGAAATACAAGGCAGTTAGATAAAAATACCATTTTTATCAAATGTATGAAATTCATATGGTTTTGAAATCGAAGAATCGATATATATATATATATATATATATATATATATATATTTAAATAGAATTGAAATATATCGAAAAACGAAGCTACAGTTCGTATTTTGAAACCGTGATTTCAAACGATTAGTGCGGGAGATCCGACCATCGGATTTTCCCGAAACCGCAACCGTTGGGTTCGCTTTGGAAATATCTTTCCAACGGCACCAACATTGTAAAAATCCAACGGTTGGATTGTCTGGAATGTTTAATTCAAATCTGAAGAAAAACAGTGCCAGAATCGATTATATATATATATATATATATATAATTATATTTAATCGAATAACGACGCTGCAGTTCGTATTTTGAAATCGAAACTTCAAACGATTATACCGGGAGATCCGACCGTCGGATTTTCCCGAAACTGGAACCGTTGGATTCGTTTTGAAAAGATCTTTCTAATGATGTAAATTTTGTGAAGATCCAACGGTTAGATTTTCAGATATGTGTAAATCAAATATGAAGAAAAACAGCGCCACGGCAGCATTATGGCCCGAAGCGTCGTTTTGAATAAATTGGCTATTTTAAAATAAATAAAAATAGCGATAAATCGTTATAAAATATAATAAACGATATGGATTTGAAATTTAGAAACTAACTGAAGGTTGGCTATGTCGTATGGTTTCTTGGGTATTGATCTGATGTTGGTTTCGGCCTTCGGGGTTAATATTTGGGAAATCGTTCTCTTACTGACTGACGGTTAGTGACTAATGAATTGAAATAATGCGTAGTAGTGTTTGTGTAGCACTTGTTTATTATATACGCGAGTTGCTCAGAAAGACCGGGTTTATCCCATTCTGAATAACTGAATCGACGATAAGAAATCGAAGATGAAGACGGTGGTCGAAGACCGGGGATCTTCTCCTCGTTTGGATGGTAACCGAGGTCCTGATTGGGAGGCATCCCGAAATATGGATAATGAGTGGTGATCGTCCAGACGTACGTGGTGATCGATGGGTTTGCGAGGTATATAGTACCTCCGATTTCGTTCAGACCCAGAACGGACTTGCTAATGGACAGTGTGTCTGACATTGGAATTTATCATGTGTGATTGATAGCCATCAGTTGCACGGTGTGAATTGCCTGTGTGGCATGCTAAGATGCAGTGATCGTGGCTTCTGTTGAAAAGCAAAGTCTTGTGGTGATGATCAAAGCACCGCCTGCATGGCGTAGCTTTGTGTATAACGTGAAATCGCGAACCTCACACCCCGGTATGAACCAGAAACAGGAGAGGACATCAGGGAGGGCCTGCGTTTCCTTCTAGTTAGAAGTGGCGTCAGTGGTTTTGCCTGCCCTAACGAGTTTGACTTATGTGGTTGTTGCTGTTGCGAGGCACCTCGGTTAGATCGGACGATCCGGGTCCGATGGAGTCATTCGTTGGCTTGTTGACGCCCCAAAGGGCGGGGAAACATAGTGTTCAGGTATAATAATCCACTTCGGTGGACCGGCCCTGACGATCCAAGGGGCAGTTGCGGCTGTTCCTGAGACACGGGCTAGAGCGTCTCGAATTCGGTGAGGACTATCTTTTGCCTTGGTTCATGACGGAAAACCAATTTCCAAATATGTGACCATGCGGTTTTGATTGTATACCTATATATGGCGACATAGTGGTATGGGACATTAATGCCGTCTATGATTGATACTTATGATTTGAAACTGTTTTTGAAATATATAAACACTAGTAATAATATCAATTGCTTTTGTTTTATTCGTACCAAGCATATCTTGGCCATTATAAGGTAAAAACTCTATCCTCTGGTTTGCGTTGCATTGTGTGATGGGAACTGTGTCTTATAATGGCTTCATTTTTATAAAAAGCATTACGATGTTTAAAAGAAAGATTTGTTTTTAAAGCACTGGCAATCCAATGGAGTAAACCTGTTCCACGAAAGTGGCGTGGTCCTGTGATTGGCCATATTATAAATGTGTTGAGTAAATTTCTCATAATAGTCCCATGACTGACTCGTAGTTTGTTTCACTTTCAAACTCGGGTGCCCCTCTTTATACACGGGCAGCCTTGTATTCAGGTTTTAGCTGGCTCTTTCTGGATAGCTGGAGCTGAAGATGGATTCTATTATTTATCTCTTTTTATGATGTTCAGCTCCTATTGTACATATTTTGTTTGTTTCCGCTGTAGACATTTATGTATAGCTAAACTATATTTGTACTAAGTATGATCGTGTATACTGTGTAACTCTGATGATTACGTTTATCCAGTATATTATATTGTACATTATCTGGTGTATTTATTTAATCGTGTTCTGCTATTATCTATTTCTGTGTTATATTCCAAAGATTACCCTTGTCTCCGTCTGTACGGGAAATGGGGTCGTCACAGATGAGTACACACACACATACACGATATATATATATATAATTCTTTTATTATAAAATGGGCAAGATATAGGCTGATAACACAAAACATACGTCTGGTCTGTTAATTTCAGACGTCTGTTTACTGAAACAGATTGTTTTTAAAAATACAATATTCAGACGTCTATTTTAAAATTTCAGACATCTGATTCTGAGAGGTTGTGACTTTTATAAAGAGACACAACCATTTAATTCATAACTCTTTATCAAAACCTTTCGTAATCAATTGTATCCTTTTATATATTATAAATAGAGAGTTGATCAACTGATCCAATTACCGAATTTTATTCTAATTCTCTCTATCTTATTCAAAGCTCTCTAAGTTCTATAAAGCAATCTATTTTCATACTTGATACTTTTAAACTTCCTTATTCCTTTACGTACTTCACAATTATCATCAAGGAAAGGCTGTAGGAAGGGTGTACTTAATATTAGACAATCCGTGTTATCAAGAACACAAAAGAGTCAGCAATTATTCTGTATTATAGAAGACCTCTTCAGTGGTTGAGGCAAGAAATCCCGTTCAGCAGTTCGGGTGATTTTGTACCTATTCCTCTGGGTGAATTGAGGGTTTTAGTGTTAATGAAATACAAGAAGTGAGTCTGGGACTGGACGTAGGACAGTGGTCCGAACCAGTATAAATCAACTGTGTGATTTACTGCTTACTATTCTACTATATACTCTACATTCCGTTCTCCATAATATACGATCCTATACCGGTGCATAGCCTCTTTCAATTGGTATCAGATTAATGCAATTTTATAACCGTAACACCGTTATTTGATATTTTGGTATAATGGAGAATAACCCAAATACTAGCACTGATACCAATTGAAAGAGGCTATGCAGCGGTGTAGGATCGTATAGTATGGAGAACGGAATGTACAGTATATAGCAGAATAGTAAGCAGTAAATCACACGGTCGATTTATACTGGTTCGGACCACTATCCTACGTCCAGTCCCAGACTCACTTCTGGTATTTCACTAACACTAAAACCTCACTTCACCCCGGAGGAATAGGTACACAATCACCCGAACTGCTGACCGGGATTTATTGCCTCAACCACTGAAGAGGCCTTCTATAATACAGAATAATTGTTGACTCTTTTGTGTTCTTGATAACATGGATTGTCTAATATTAAGTACACCCTTCCTATTGCCTTTCCTTGATGATAATTGTGAAGTACGTGAAGGAATAAGGAAGTTTAAAAGTATCAAGTATGAAAATAGATTGCTTTTTAGAACTTAGAGAGCTTTGAATAAGATAGAGAGATTTAGAATAAAATTCAGTAATTGGATCAGTTGATCAACTCTCTATTTATAATATATAAAAGGATACAACTGATTACGAAAGGGTTTGATAAAGAGTTATGAATCAAATGGTTGTGTCTCTTTATAAAAGTCGCAACCTTTCAGAATCAGATGTCTGAAATTTTAAAACAGACGTCTGAATATTGTATTTTTAAAAACAATCTGTTTCAGTAAACAGACATCTAAAATTAATAGACCAGACGTTTGTTTTGAGTTATCAGCCTATATCTTGCCCATTTTATAATAAAAGAATTATATATATAAATCGTGTGTGTGTGTAATCATCAAGGAAGTCTTTAACATATAAAACTAGGACTATCAGACTCTTACAACATATAAGTGATCTTCGTTTTGTGTCCTTGAATCTGATTGTCAAAAGTATCTTCCTGCAACATAGAATTAGTCGATGATATATATATATATATATATGTGCTTGTATAGTTGTCATAGTCAAAACGCTGTATAGCTTGATTCAACAAGGAGTACACACAACCTACTAAAGTATTCACAAAATGGTATGCAACAGAAAAAGCAGAGGTTAGTTCCAATGCTAAGGCTATGAACATGTTGCATTGTGCTTTACATAGAAATGAGTTCAATCAGATTTGTATGTGCAACACTGCATATGAAATCTGGAAAACACTTAAAGTTACTCATGAAGGTACTAACAAAGTTAAACAAAGTAAAATATCTATGCTTAAGAATCAGTTTCAAAAAGATGAATGAAAACGAATCCATAAATGATATGTATTGATGTTTTTGAAACATTTATCATTCTTTATTAGGACTAGGAGAAAAGTATTCCAACTTTGACGTAGTATCAAAATTTTGAATTCTTTAACGGATGAATGGGAGAAAAAAGTATTCGTGATTGAAGAAGCTAATGAACTCTCTTCCATGAAACCGGAAGAATTGATCGGTAATCTAATGTCTTATGAAGTGAATTTGCAGGCAAAGAAAGCACAGGTATAAGATAAGAAAAATTTAGCTTTCCATGATGAAAAAGAAGGTTCCGACTCAGACGAAGAAGATATTGCATTTGTTGCTAAGAATTTTAGAAAATTTCTAAAATACAGAAAAATTCAAAGCAAAAATATTTAAAAAAAAATCATCAAAAGAACCTGACTCTGCTCTAGTAGAATGCTTCAACTATCACAAGACCGTGCACTATCAAAAGAATTGTCCAGAGCTAAAGAGAAATCGCAAAAATGAAAAATCAAAGAAACGAGCTTTTCCAGTCACTTGGGACAACTCGGATTCATCTTCTGAAAGTGATAGCAACAGTGATAGTGAGCAAGAAAATGTGTGCTTCATGGCTAAGGACAATGATGTAAGTGATTTTACTTTTGATGAGTTAGTAGAAATTAATACTGAAATTTTAGAGTCTAGGAAAATGTTTAAGCGAAAGTTTAAACAAGCTAACAAAGATAAAAATAAAGCCGAATTTGAGAGAGACCTTTTGAAAGATGAGAAAGAAATCTTAGAAGAAGAAATTAGAAAATTACAAGACTCTCTTTCAATTGCAAATTCTCAAATTTCTTTGTTGAGTCAAGAAATCGAGACTCAAAAGAATAAAAATGATTTATTAGTATCTGAAAATCAAGATTTAAACACTAAAATTAAAATTATAGAATTAGAAAATTCTAGTTTAAAAACTAAGTTAGATAGCATTTCTAAAAATGTAAATAATTTTAACAAAGGTAGAGAGAATTTATCTAAAATATTAGAAAATTCTCAACCGGCTTTTAGTAAAAAAGGACTTGGGTATAATAAAGAAATTAATTCAAAAAAAAAATCTAGTTTAAAAAATTATAATATTAAACTGAAAATTTCTAGTAGTAAAATAAATATTTCTACTAAGAAAGAAAATTCGGAAAATATTAGTATATGGATTCCTGAGACAAATAATATTCTTATTAGGAATAATTATATTAAATTTTTTTAGATTCTGTTCATTATAATAGTAATTATTTTTTTCAAAAAAGGAACCTAAGCCCTATTGGGTTTGGCTTCCTAAGACTTAACCCTTAGGACCCTAACGAAGGAAGTGGGTACCAATGAAATTTTTGATTTATTTTTTGCAGGTCCCACTTAGTAAAAACAGAGGAAAATGGATAGTGGACAGTGGATGCTCAATACACATGACAGGAGACAAAGAGATGCTAACAAATACCATTTACTCAAATGGAGGAACTGTCACATTTGGAGATAATTCAAAAGGATATATCATCGCCAAAGGCGATGTGAGCAATTACGGTATATCTAATTCACCTCTTATTTCAGATGTTTTATTAGTTAAAAACTTAAAACTCAATTTATTAAGTATAAGTCAATTATGTGATAATGGTTTTAAAATATCATTTTTTGAAAATAAATGCAGTACATTTGATTCAAGCCAAAATCTCATTTTTGAAGGAAATCGAGACAAAAATATTTATATTTTAAATATGGCACTTAATTATAATCCAAGTATGTGTTTATTAGCCAAATACAATGATCCTTGGTTATGGCACAAACGATTTTGCCATATTAACTTTAAAACAATAAATAAATTGTCTAAAAATGATCTTGTAAGAGGATTACCCAAAATAAAATTCAAAACAAAAAATTTATGCGATGCTTGTCAACTTGGAAAATTAACAAAATCCTCTTTTAAATCTAAGAAGGTTATATCAACATTACAACCACTTGAGTTACTACATATGGATTTATTCGGACCAACTCAAGTTCAGTCCATAAATCATAGTAGATATGTGTTTGTAATAGTTGATGATTTTTCAAGATACACTTGGACTATTTTTTTGAAGAATAAAAGCGATACTTTTGATATCTTTAAGAATTTCGTCAAACAAATTCAAAATTTGATTGATTTAAAAATAAAAAACATACGAAGTGATCATGAAGGAGAATTTGAAAATGAAAATTTTGATTTGTTTTTTCAAAAGGAAGGAATTTTTCATAATTTTTCTTTTCCTAGAACTCCACAACAAAATAGAGTTGTAGAACGTAAAAATAGAACTTTACAAGAATGTGCAAGAACGTTATTGAATGGAAGTACACTACCAAAACATTTTTGGGCTGAAGCAGTCGCAACAACTTGTTATGTTTTGAATCGTGTTTCCATTCAACCTCTTACTAAAAATACTCCATACGAGCTTTTTACTGGTAGAAAACCAAATATATTCTATTTTAAAGTTTTTGGTTCAAAATGCTTCATTTTAAATACAAAAGATCAGCTTGGAAAATTTGATTCAAAATCCGACGAAGGAATATTCTTGGGATATTCTGAACGTAGCAAGGCTTATCGTATTTTCAATAAAAGAACTAGTAAAATAGAAGAATCACTTCATGTTTTGTTTGACGAAAATTTTATTCAAAATTCCTTAAATACAGATATTACAACAAATAACTCTTCTCACGATGATGACCTGATAATATATAGAGAAGATGAAAACATTGTTCATAACAACATAGAGAATAATACTACAGAAACTCAATATAATATCAGTAATAAAAATATTGCTAATAATGAAGTCAGATCTCCACCAAGAATATTACGAGATCATCCAACACAAAATATTATCGGAGAAATAACTTCAAACGTTAGAACAAGAAGTCAACTTAATTTGGTAAGTAATGTAGCCTTCTTGTCAAATATCGAGTCCAAAAATCCTAAAGAAGCATCTACAGATGAAAATTGGATAATTGCCATGCAAGAAGAATTAAACCAGTTTGAACATAATGAAGTCTGGGAACTAGTTCCAGGACCAAGTGATCAAACTGTTATTGGAACAAAATGGGTTTACAAAAATAAAGCAAATGAATTGGAAAATATCACTAGAAATAAAGCTAGACTTGTTTCACAAGGTTACAATCATGAAGAAGGCATAGATTATGAAGAAACCTTTGCTCCAGTCGCACGACTAGAAGCAATTCGAATATTATTAGCAAACGCTTGTCATCATAACTTAAAACTATATCAGATGGATGTTAAAAGCGCTTTATTAAATGGTTATATTAAAGAACGAGTATATGTTGAACAACCTCCACTATTCACTCATGAAAAATATTATGATCATGTTTGTAAACTGAAAAAGGCATTATATGGTTTGAAACAAGCACCTCGTGCGTGATATGAACGTCTCAAAACTTACTTGTTAGATTCAGGATTTCAAATTGGAAAGGTTGATCAAACACTTTTTATCAAGAAAGACCATATAGATATTCTAATAGTTAAAATATATGTAGATGACATTATCTTTGGATCAACAAATGATCAATTATGTCAAGAATTTTCAAAAAATAATGACCAGTGAATTTGAAATGTCACACATGGGAGAACTATCTTACTTTCTGGGTTTGCAAATTAAGCAATTATCTGATGGAATTTTCATCAATCAAGAAAAATATTGCACTAATTTAATAAAACGTTTTGGAATGGAAAACATATCAAGTAAACCTACACTAACGAGTACGATGACACATTTAGATAAAGATGAAAATGGTAAAAGTGTAGATCAAAAGTTATATCGAAGCATGATAGGTTCACTTCTGTATTTAACTGCAAGTAGACCGGATATTATGATGAGTGTTTGCTTATGTGCTCGATTTCAAGCTAATCCAAAAGAGTCACATTTAAGAGCGGTTAAATGAATATTATGATATCTTAGTAGTACCAAAGATTTTGGACTCTTCTATCCGAAAGATTGTTCCTTTGAATTAGTTTCATATAGTGATGCTGATTTTGGAGGATTACGAACGGATTGTAAGAGTACAAGTGGAACATGTCACTTTATCGGTAAATTATTTATATCTTGGTTTAGCAAGAAGCAAAATTGTGTTTCATTATCAACATGCGAAGTTGAATACATATCTGCTGCACTAGCTTATGCTCAGGTATTATATATGCAGCAAACACTAAAAGATTTCAACGTAAATTTGTCAAATTCCATAATTTATTGTGATAATACAAGCACAATAAATTTATCTAAGAATCCGATAAACCATTCCAGAACTAAACACATTGATATCAGACATCACTTCTCGAGAGATAATATTGAAAAATAAACAATTAACTTAGAATTTGTAAACTCAAAAAATCAAATTGCAGATATCTTTACTAAACCCCTTTTAAGAATTCTTTCATTAGACTCCAATGAGAACTAGGAATTATATCATTCAAAGATCTCTAAAAAGTTATTCGGTTACTATGTTCTTATAATGTCTTAATTTCTTTTTAATCGATGACAAAGGGCGAGAAATATATCTCATACTTTATATGCTATATACCATTCTTATGTTTCCATGCTAATATATTCTTATGTTTTCCATACTATTGGAAGATTTGTGCTAACATTTGTTAATGCAGGAATCAAATGGTAAGGTTATAAAATCATGAACTAACGAATTATTGCAGAAATTCAGGGGGAGCTAAACATTCAAGGGGAGAAAATCCAAAGTGTTGTCATCAATCAAAAAGGGGCAGAATGTTGATGACAAGATTTTGATCGATGCCAACAAATGAAGTTACAATGGGAATAATATCATAGAGATAATGTTATATATATACATTGAGCCGTGTTACAATTATGTTAAAATCTATCCTCAAGTATACACGAATGTGCAAAACAAAGTAATATGTATATATTTATAAGCCTTCAAAACCTAGATATATACAGAATTGGCCTACCTGCCGACTGGTAGAAAAAGGACCAGTCGACTGGTCAGCCTGTTTTTTTATATAACGGCTAGTTTTGAATTTTTTTTATATATACGATTTAATTCTACCAGTCAACTGATGATTTTTAACAAGTCGACTGATTTGACCCAGATACTATTTTGTGAAGAGTCACCATCTTTCATGAAGAGATTCCTCTTCATTAATCAAAGGAAATGGACATAACTTTTTATAGAAACTCTTCATGAAGGATTGCTACTCTTATACTATTATATAAACAACTTCAAACATGTTTTAATATCACTGAATTTCACCGAATTTACCGATCATCATTCTATTCTCTCCATTTACATTCTTTGCAAATAAAAGCTCTCCAATTCAAATACTTGTTGAATCCTTAAATTGATATAATATCATTTGATTCAACAAACAATTTTCTTCCTTAAATCTTCACATTAAAATCATATACTCGAGGATCAGATTATAGGAAGATTGTACTTAAACTGTTGGCTATCTGTGTTGATTCAAGAACACAAATCAGAAGTCAAACACTTGTAATTGTTGAAGACCTGTGTTGTTGCTCAGGCGAGAGGCATCCTTGTTGGGGCTCGGGTGTACTGACCTATTCCTCCGGGTTAAGAGAGGACGTTGTTAGTGAACTCTGAAGAGGAGCTTCGGGAGTGGACATAGGGAGGGAAGTTCAAACCAGTATAAAAATTCCTGGTGTCACTTTACTTTATTTATCGCATTTACTTTGATTGTGATATATCTCTATAACTTAGGTTTTACCTGCGTAACTATTGCATATCAATTAGTTAGCATATCACATACATTTCCGCTATATCCATATGGATCCTTTTAAGTCGTACACATCGACTTTTCAGAAAATTGCATGTTGAATCAAATGATATTAAATCAATTCAAGGATTCAACAAGTATTTAAATTGGAGAGCTTTTATTTGCAAAGAATGTAAATTCAGAGAATGGAGAGTATAGAATAATAATCAGTAAAATCAGTGGTTGTAAAACATGGTTGAAGTTGTTTATATAATAGTAGCATTATTTCATAAAGAATTTCTATAAAGAGTTGTGTCCATTTCCATTGGTTAATGAAGAGGAATCTCTTTTTGAAAGATGGTGACTTTTCATAAAATAGTTTCTGGGTCAAATCAGTCGACTGGTTAAAAATCATCAGTTGACTGGTATAATTAAATCGTATAAATAAATTTTTCAAAAATAGCCGTTATATCCAAAAACAGGCTGACCAATCGACTGGTACTTTTTCTACCAGTCGACTGGTAGGCCAGTTTCTGTATATATCTAGCTTTTGAAGGCTTATAAATAAATAAATATATATTACTTTGTTTTGCACATTCGTGTATACTTGAGTATAGATTTTAACATAACTCTAACATGACTCAATGTATATATATAACCTTATCTCTATGATATTATTCCCATTGCTGCTTCATTTGTTGGCATCGATCAAAATCTTGCTATCAACACCTGAGAAGATCTGGGGTGGGTCGACCCTAGGGTCGACACACCCTTGAGTGGGTCGACGCCTCTGGGGTGTGGGACGACCTCCAACGGGCCAAAATCCCGCGTGGTCTTCCCGCCTTCAATTTTGAATTATTTTAAAATTATTATTTTGTTTATATATATTTCTCTTATATGTATACAAACTTCTAACCTCAATATCTCCTTCATACGATGTCAGTTTTACGCAAACTGGGAGTTTATCTTAAGCAGAATTCCGAGACGAATGTAATGGTACAGTCCATTTTACTTAATTCCTAATATTTAAGTATTCCTTAGTTTATTGTTTTAATGTCTTTTAAAATTACGGGGTGTTACATTCTCCCCTACTTAAAGGATTTCCTCCCCGAAATCTCTAAGTTAAGAAGAATGTTTATCCTAATATCCATCAATCATCTACTCATCCATCATCCACAAGCATCCATTGCCCTTAATATTTTCTAATGCTTGTACGAACATATACAATAGTGTGTGTATATGTCCTTACGCTAATGCGAAAAATCAGGGGGTCTACTGATTCAGTCGACCTTCTTAACGCAATGTATGTTAGTGCCATGAATCCAACATGTATGAAAATATTCCTAGTATATCATGTAAACTCTATTTGTGTGCACAATCATCCATCCAAATGCAACACCCATATGATGATACACTCATTTCCATCCATGTAAATTTAAAATGCGCACACATCAATATGCAATTTGTAAGTGATTGAGCCGATCTAGTGCCTAATATGTGTGTATATGCATCCGCGAGCAACCACTAGCAAACGCTTGCATCCACTTGCATCCATTAAACATAACATGTCTCAAACACTTGTTCACATCCATTCGTTTTCCACCTAAAGGTCGAAGATTCGATCGATAGGATACATACGAATGATAGAAACAAGTACTAATAAAATATTGGAAAAAGAAGTTAAGAACATACCCTTGAAAAGAAAAGGGTACGAAGCACGAATCTTGTCTTTCTGTTTCCCAAGTTGTGTCTTCACGATCTTCTCCCCATTGAACTTTCATCAAGTTGACTTCTCGGTTGTGAAGCTTCTTAACCTTTGATCCAAGTATATGGGTAGGAACTCGTCTAGCTGTCGCCTCCCGTTCTACCTCTACTTCCTCAAGCATGCTCGGCTTAACAACCTCTGCTATATCATGCAGACACTTCCGCAAATGAGAAACGTGGAAAACATGATGAACACCTTCCAATCTCTCTGGTAGCTTCACCCTATAAGCCATTTGACCTATCCTTTCCACTATGGGAAATGGCCCGACGAACCTCGGCGCCAATTTCCCTACCGATCCAAAGCGAACAACATTCCTTAACGGTGATACTTTGATGAAAACCATGTCTCCTACTTCAGACTCAAAGTCAGTCCTTCTCTTATCGGCATAAGACTTCTGCCTGCCTGAGTTATATTCATCCGTCTGCGGATAAGATCAATCTTCTCTGAAGTCTCTCTAATCATCTCAGCTTCAAGTAGAGGCCTATCCGTAGACTTCCACCAACAAGTCGATGATCTGCAAGGTTGTCCGTACAGTGCCTCGAAGGGTGCCATGCCAATACTAGCCTGATAACTGTTGTTGTAGGCGAACTCTACCAATGGAAGGTGCTCCTCCCAAGTCCCTCCGAAGTCTAGGATACACAGCCTCAAAAGATCCTCAAGATCTATATTCACCCTCTTAGTTTGTCCATCGGTCTGAGGGTGATACGCGGTGCTCAAACATAACTGTGTACCTAATGCCTCTTGCAGGTACTCCATGTAAACAGACTATCTCACGAAGATAAACTGATTCTAACCATGTGCTGCCGTTTTCTTACTCTTAACAGGAATGAAATGAGCATTCTTAGTAAGCATGTCTACTATAACCCAAATACTGGTGTTGCCTTTCCTCGATCTAGGCAAACCATCGATAAAATCCATAGAGACGCTCTCCCACTTCCACTATGGTACCTCCAGAGGATGAAGCAAACCGCCAGGTTTCCCCTGTTCAACTTTAACTTGTTGGAAAACTAAACATCGAGAGACAAACTCTGCTACATCTTTCTCTATCCCAACCCAAAAGAAAACCCTTTTCATGTCTCTATACATTTTGTCGTCGCCCGGATGGATAGTCATCCTAGAATGATGGACTTCCTCAAGGACTATCTTCAACGGACTCCCAACTCGGGGAACACAAAGCCTTCCATCCCGTCGCAACCACCCTCTATCATCCATGGAAGATTAATTGAGGTGACTAGAAGTCTCCCCCTACTGAGCCTATCCAAGATGTCTGCTATCTATGGGTCCTCTTGCTGCAATGATCCTATCTAATCCATAGGATTAGGTAGCACCTCTAAGGATGCCAACAAACCGGGTGTAAGATCCGTATATGGCCTAAAATCTAAGGTCGATATGTACTCCAAACCCCGCCTCTCTCTACGAATAGAGGACTCAAAGTCATCCTCTGCATACTCAACGCGTCCGCCACCACATTACCCTTGCCAGGGGTATAACAATATCAAAATCATAGGACGCTAGGAACTCGATCCATTTCCGCTGTCTCAAGTTGAGATCCCTCAGCGAGAACAGATGCTTGAGAGATTTATGATCCGTGTACAACTCGAATCTCTCTCCAAGAAGATAATGTCGCCAAGTCTTAAGCGCAAATACTATAACAGTCAACTCTAAGTCATGGGTAGGGTAGCTCTTCTCATGTACTCTCAACTATGTACCACCGAAACATACTACCCTTCCCTCGAGCATCAAGACGGCACCAAGCCCTGTACCACATGCATCCGTGTACACTGTGAACACTTTATTTCCATCAGCCAAAGTCAAGACTGGGGCCGTTGTCAGAGCCCTTTTTAACCGCTGAAAAGCATCTTCATAGTCAACGCTCCAAGAAAAGGTTAGATTCTTCTTCGTCAGTCTGGTGAGTGGGGCTGATATCTTTGCAAAGTCCTTGATAAACTTCCTATAATAGCCCGCTAAATTGAGAAAACTTCTAACCTCCGTTGCATTCTTTGGAACCTTCCAATCTTGAACTGCAACTACTTTTGCGGGATCCACCGCTATTCTTCCTTGGAGGCCACATGCCCTAGAAACCTTACTTCCTCTCTCCAAAAGTGACATTTAGAGAATTTCGCCTTAAGTTGTTGCGCTCGGAGAGTCCTCAGAACTTCTCCTAAATGTAGGGAATGCTCTTCCTCGCTCGTCGAGAAGATCATAATGTCATCTACAAAGACCACAACGAACTTATTCAGAAACTCTCGGAACACCCTACTCATCAGATCCACATAATATGCAGGTGCGTTCGTCAACCCAAAAGGCATGACTAGCCACTCAAAGAAACCATCTGGAAGCGGTCTTATCTATACTGTTCTCAGCTACCCTCAACTGATAAAACCCCATGGCCAAGTCTAACTGAGAGAAAACAGATGCACCAACAAGATGGTCAAACAGATCATCTATCCTTGGAAGTGGGTGCCTATTCTTCTTAGTGAGGTTGCTCAACTCCCTGTAGTCCACACATAGGCGAAGCGAGCCATCTGCCTTAGTTACAAGGACGACTGGAGCACCCCGTTCTGATATGCTTCGCCTAATAAACTCCTTCTCAAGTAGCTCCCCTACTTTCTTGCTAAGCTCCTTCTTTTCCCTAGGAGCCATGTAGCGCATAGGCAATGCGACTGGCTTCACATTATCCATCAAATATATCTAGAAATCAATCTCGCGCCTCGGAGGTAAGCCCCTAACCTCCTCAAAAACATCTGGATACTCACGGACAATAGGTAAAGATCGCAAATCATCGACAGAAGCATCAAGTGATTCTAGGAAACTAAGCATAATAGACCCCTTTGGGTTATAGAAAATCTCGAGAGTCCTCCCTCTGCAAGTCAAAAGTCTAACGACCCTCCTTTCACCGTCAAGAATGGCACCATACATGGCTAGCCAATCCATCCCTAGAATCAGACCATAACCATGAAACCAAGCACATATGTGTCACACTCAAACTCGACGCCCAACATAGATATCCTCAAACCCCGACAAATAAAAGACAGATGAGTCGTGTCCCTAGTGGGGTTTGAGACAATAACGGGATCAGAAACAATACAAGTACTAAGGTGCAGAGACTCAATCAGAGAATCAAATATAAAAGAGTGAGAAGTGCCCAAATCAAAAAGAGTCCTAACAGAATGATCGGAAAGAGAAATCAAACCTTCAACAGGTACTTTCCAACCTCTGTCCTGTATACTAGCCTCGAGAGCATGTACCTGCCCTCCAGAAAATCCTGCCCTTTGGCCCTGTCCTTTCTTCTTTGGGCACTCCCTAGAATAATGTCCAGTTTCACCACAATTGTAACAAGCATTCTTCATTTTTCTGCAATCTTTAACCAAATGACCCAAGCTCCCACAACCATTACATTTCTTCTTCCCTTGAGCTTTGTCGTTCTTTCTGCCCTTCTTTTGTTGTTCTTTATTGGGCCACACTTTCTTGTTTTGTGTTCAGTCTTAGCCTCCTTTTTCTCATCTTTTCCATCCTCATGCATCAATGCCATATCAACCAGCCTCTCAAAAGTATATCCCATCAGAATGTGCGATAATGCCAATGCTTGAAGGGTATGATTCAATCCTCTTGCAAACCTTAGAGCTTTCTTGTGCGGAGTATTCACCAGTTCTAGACCAAAGCATGCCAATTGATTGAACTTATTGACATATTCTTTGACAGTCATGCTTCCTTGCTCAAGTGCCAGAAACCTCTCTATCTGCATACTCTCTTCTGCCTGACAAAGAAACTTCGTCTCGAACCTATATCGGAAATCATCCCAAGTTTCCACCGGACGCCCTGCTTGGGCCACTTCCCACCAGAATGAAGCCTTGTCCTTAAGCTGTCATGCAGCCAACTGTATCTTTCTGCGGTCATCAACCTCGAAAAGCCCAAATAAGTTTTCCGTCTCTTTTAGCCAATTATGTGCTTCTACAAAGTTCTCAGTTCCTCAGAATGGCTTTCTTCCCATAGAACAGAAATCCTTGCATATCTTAGAGAAATTATCCGTTTGCAGAGGAGGAGGAACAGTGGTTGCAACTGGGGGAGGGGCATCTTCTTGGCCTCCAATAGGCTTCGTAGCCTCAAGATACCTACAGAACCAAGCTGGTATCTGAATGCCCTCGGGAAGATTCGATTCCCCAGAGATGCTAAAAAGAAAAGGAAAAGGGATTCAAACAGAGAATCGAAAGATTTTTTATATGGCTAGGGGAATAAGTTATTCAAAAATAAACTTTTCTATTGAAAATACTTTCTTTTTGAAACCTTTTTGAAAAAAAATCAAAAACTTTATCCGATCTTGCAACCTCGCTCTAATACCAAATGTGACACCCCACGTCCGTTAATATCACTCTTTAACAAAACGCATTAAGTTCTGTGAAGCGTTATATGTAAACAGAAACAGAACATCACAAGACATATATAAAATAGCAGCGGAAATTTAAAACTTTATTTTTCAACAGAAAACATCGTGGTCTCAAAATCCAGTTGCAACATTAGACTGAAATACTGGAATAAAATACATCAAATAAAAGCATCTGTCTTGCACTAAAAACCATCGGAGTGCAAGATTGAAAATCCCCATAAGTATCCATAAACAAGTAGACAAGTAGTCAAAGAGATACATCGAAGCAAATACAAATACAAGCAGAAACAGAGAAAGAGTCCTAATCAAGCCTGACCGTTCCCACCTTGAGAACCTGGGGGAGGAAGAGAGAGAAAAGGGAACAAAACGGGTCAGACATAAAGTCTGGCGAGTCCAGTGACGTTTAGCATATAAATAAGTAAAAGTATTATGATAGTAAATAAACTGGATGAGAGATAATTGTAGTCGATAACATGTATAAACAGGATGGACATGATATACAAAATAAACATGATAAACCATGCTTCTCGATTATTTTCTCTGCACCAATACTAGTACACCGCATTAAGTATTTTCCAATTACTTAATAGAAACAGAATGATCCCAACATAAACATAATGGTAGACTTAGGTGTACTTCTAGTAACGGGTTTTACCCTAAATAGAAATAACATGTACGTAAACAGAAATAACGGGTGTTACCCCAACAGAAATAACAGGTACCTAAACAGGACTAGATGTACCCTAGTTACTACCCCCAGCGATTGGCTCCCAACCATGTAAATACACTGTGATAGCCCCATAGTTCGGTGTATTACTTCCTAAAGTGGCAACCACCAGAAGGACACAGACCTATTTATAGGTGTTATAGCGGCTTATTTTCCCAAGCAAGCCGGACCCACGCACGCACATGACTCTGTTGGAAAGCACCATCAGAACACCTCTCCCCAATTGAACCTCTTATAATCATTTCAGTAAGCAAGCCCCTGACCCTTACCTAGTGCGGGGTCCACCTTTAATACCAGAATGGGTTACTGACTGATATGGGCCCCCCACACACAAGCCACCCTTAGGCTTGTATCCCTAATTAACTAGGATTTCCTCAGGTTAAGTTTAACTGGTTCATATACCCCTCCCCTCCAGATTTAACAAACTTACTTAGCCCCACATATTCAAAATGTTTGCTTAACCCCACCCATAGATAAAATAAGCCACAAACAAACATGTTTATATGTATATAACCCCCACAGATTTAATAGGTTAAGTATTACAGGTATGCATAACCCCCAACATTTTTCACAAGTTACTTACAGTTTCATTTACACATTCCGCTTAATCTTAAATTAAGCCTACAAATTTATATACCCCACTACAAGTCATAATTCACAATATAAGATATGCCCCAAATTTTAGTCATATTTCACAGTATATTTTATGCCCTCGAATCCTAGTAATGATTCATAGTACAAGTTATGCCCCCAATTCATCATTCCCAATCATTCCCACTTTAACCCAATTTCGTTCGTACGCATATTCCAACGATATCGACCTAGGCTCGAAGGTAGTCTGGCTATAAAAATAAAAAGGGAATGAGAGAGGAAGAACAGAAATAGGCATAATAACAGAATAAGCATATGTTAACAGAAATAGGCATATCAGAAATAGACATATAAGAACTGAATAGCATATTAGGTATACAGAATAATACATGTGATAGCAGAACTGTTTAGGTGTGAATCAGATTCTTAGCAGGCATAGATTTGGATCCAGATTTATAAACATGTCAGGATTACTTGTTAAATGTTTATATCTAAAAGTAACATGAAATCAAAGTGACTGGATCTAAAGAACAGAGAACGATATGTTGAAGTTGCAACATAGATTCTTATGTACATATATGCTGTTGTTGAAGAAAAATAGGCTAATTCAATCCAAGCTGGGGCAGCATCTCATTGTCTCCATTGTTTTAGGTGAATAAAACAATAGAAATGTGGTCCTATATACAGTCTACTGCGAACGAATCTTGCTCAGAAACAAGTCCAGGTTCAGGAAATGAACCTGGGAAGATCTGGGGTGGGGTCGAGCCAGGGGTCGATCCTAGGGTCGACACACCCTTGAGTGGGTCGACCCCCAACGGGCCAAAATTCTGTGTGGTCTTCCCGCCTTCGATTTTGAATTATTTTAAAATTCTGGTTTTGTTTATATATATTCTCTTATATGTTTACAAACTTCTAACCTCGATATCTCCTTCATACGATGTCTGTTTTACGCAAACTCGGAGTCTATCTCTCTTATATGTATACAAACTTCTAACCTCGATATCTCCTTCATACGATGTCTGTTTTACGCAAACTTGGAGTCTATCTTAAGCAGAATTCCAATACGAACGCAATGGTATAGTCCATTTTACTTAATTCCCAATATTTAATTAAGTATTCTTTAGTTTATCGTTTTAATGTCTTTTAATATTACGGGGTGTTACATGCCACATGGCCAATTTCATTACATGTCATTGATTTTCACAAATGTACAACCTATGAGCTCATACTTTACAGAGAAGAATGTTAAGTGTAAAAGAGTTACTTCCTATACCACCAAAAATATGCATGTTTGTAAAAATCAATGTAAATGCATTTAGAAATGCAACATCACATATTTGTCCATACAAATTATCTAAGAATAGGATTAACTGAAGGTACTTCTCCTGCTACATCCAAGATAAGCCTAATGATTAGTAGCGAGCAGTGTTTGCATCGAAGATTTTTACAATGAAGTTCTACTGCCATTATACGGTACTCCAAGGTTAGTGTCAAGCAACACTACATCGTAATGACCTTCGGTCTTTAAAGATCACTTGTTTTACTTTTTGAATGCTTGTATTAGTTCGAAATGGTATTTAGGTAAGAATTACCTACACCTAACGTAGTTCCTTTAACCAATCATGGATGAAAGGATGTTAAGTAAATAGGTATTTTCAATGATTTATTTATTTTTCTTTTGAAAAATATATTCTAGAGATATATTTCTTTAAAACATTTCTTCTCGGTATGTATGGAATCATTAAACCTCATTTATCAGATTCTTTGGTTATTTAAAACCTAATTTAAACCTTGAAATAATTCTAAATTCATTATTTAAATCTTAGTAAAGATTTCTTGTTTCCAAAATATAATTCTTCAATAAGTTGAAAAAATGATATCTAAGATGATAAATTCAAATTAGTTAGTAACTGATTAAAAGATTCAAAGAAAATACACTAATTTTACTCAATTCCAATTTCGATATTCAACCTTTACTATCTGTCAAATATAGTGAAATCACCTTTTAAATTCACACATAATATGGATTCCCTCCTTGGAATTCAATATTAAGTATAAACAGATTATTTCTATGCAATCCAAGTTGTTTAAATTTGGAAATTTAATTTTTATACTTTTTCCAACATTCCAACCCTATATGTCCCCCTCCCAAGGAAGAGGCCAAGAAAGCTAGGGAACTAATTGCCCATGAACATCTCTTAAGTTGTAACGATCCGCTATTTCAAACCATTCGAGTCGACAATAAAACCATACGTACCCAACTCGAACCGTTAAACACAATAAATTGTTATCAAATTGGGGTATTATAAGAATCAAATCACAGAGTCACAGACATAGAATAATACAACATCCGACAGTGGAATAAAATAAAACATATTAGTTCATGAAGCCACTACGTAAAACATAACCTCAAAAGAAAATACATATATCAAAGTCTCAAAGCGAATGCAACGGAAATCAAAATACATAGGAGTTCACTAATACATCATGAGAAAAGCAAATTTCTAAAATAGAAAATAACTAAAATAGATGGGTAGATAATGAGTCCTTAGCTAGTCCCTAGCATCAAAGATGAATCTTGAATACTATGATGCTCGGGCCGAACTGAATATAAAGTAAAACAAAATAGTAGAGTCAAGACTAACATTCTTATGCAAGTAACTCAACTCAAATAAATGGTAAAAGTAACTATAAGGATGTTTAGGACAACCATACTTTAGTATTTGTTAACATATTTACATATATTACAATACACTATTATAGAAATGTCCATCAATAAATATACTACTGAAAATAGCGTTAAAGCAGTATCATTAACTGTAACGTCCTGCCTTTTTGACCGTTTCAAATCGGTAATTAACCAACTTAAAACGTCCAAATCGACGGATCGTTATTTTGCTTACAGAGTTTAAAATACAGAATAAACACAAGAAACACAGAATAAATAAAAAACACAATATTGAACAGCAAAATAATTTTTTAAATATATAAAAATCAGAAATTTAGAATACAATATTTATTCTAGACAGCGGAACTGAAAATACAATTTGAATACTGAAAGATATTTACTGGTTTAAAACTTCAGAGCGTGCCGTCTTCGAAACCCCGGCTTTGCCAATCTTCGAATCCTAAGCTGTGATCTTCAAAATTTGTAACACTCGGGTCTGACCCGAGCGTTCCATGCAAAAACATAAACACTCGAGTCAGGATAATTCATATGTTCAAGTAAATTAATTTCAATAGAACTGAAAATATAGTCATTTATCTAACATAGTGTAAAGACCAATACCAAAGCAAGGCAGTATGAATAGTAACAAAAGGAAGTGCCTTGGTTCATTAGCACCAGCAGTCGCATAATGCGAGTTTAAGTCAAATTCCAAGTATACTAGATGGGATGAAAATCAAACATGAGTAAATCAGGGTAGCATTCTTATTGTATAAATAAATAAAGGTGAGGGAAACAGGTAACATCCGGTTTTACAGTGCACAAAAGAAAACCAAGTGGTTACATAAAAAGAAACCAGATGTACACTATGTAACACAATGTAGTTTCAGTTTTTTTGAATCAGGTAAACATTGTTTTACAATGCAGGTATGTCTATAAATCATGACAGGAAACAATATGAACCAATAAAGCATAGGTGCATATATAGATACACTTCGGATTTCACAACAATGGCTGTTTTCATTGAAATTTTTATGGCGGTTCTGGTTCCATATGCATATATACAGCATATGAGACATTCATTTAAATTTAAAACAAATGCGAGTGATAGTGCGACAGTATTATTTGACCGGTATTATATTGACATTACCAGTAAGCAAAAGTGAGAACATTTATATTGACTGAGTTAACCAGGTTGTGATCTTCTCACAATTTATTTGTCGAATTCTATGTTTAGTGAAACGCATAACATAAAAAAATTTAATTTTTTTTCTCACGGACATATGGTTACGGAAGCCTGCATCTACACACGTGTATAGGTACACGTGTGCACTGCCTCAGCGTCCCGTAACCATAAATAATCAAGTCGGCACATCCCGCGCATGTGTGTATAAACAGTATAGGCTCCAAGGCAACGTCAGTAAGAACCCAATCTTCATTAGGGGCATCACCATAACAAATATGTAATAAAGTCCAATATGGTGGTAGGAACAAAATGCATGAAACAAATCAGGAATTTCGTGTTTCATGCTGCATACCCAACAATGACAGCATGGGGCGAAGAAAATGCCAAGATAAACCAAACAAAGCTACTTTGATAACCGCAGTAGACATAAAAAGTTGAGTATTATATGACCTGGTAAATTTTAAGACGTAAATGATTTCTTTGCATTGCATGTGACCATTAGATCATTAGTTCTCTATTAGTAAGTAGCACATAAACGCACATGTACTAGGAACTCCCTTACAATAAACTAAGGCCTAGCACTGTTTACCTTTCAGACTTGGATATCTACTTGATCCTTTACATTCTCAACCAACCCAACTTTTTAATTATTTTTGTTTTTGAATGTTTTCTTTAAATACCCATGTTATTCAACTCACCTATATTAGCAAACTTTACATGTTATTCAACTTAACTCAATTACCCATATCATCTTTTGAACGTTTTCTTCAAATTCTTAAGGTGGGCACCTGCTCACTTCATGAGGTGCAGCAGAACATACCAGTAGGATGATACACCAATGAAGCATTAAAAAGATAAGTTAAATACGGATAAAGATAGTCTACTATCACAAAGTCAATATCATAAAACATTAAATGATAATGAGAGCATTATGGCTATAAATGGAAGTTTTAGCAGCACCCAAAAGAAAGGCAACGCAAAACAGTATGCAAAGTAGCATTAATAACCATAAATTAGCAAATGTGATAAAAGAAAGAAGTGCCAAGATTTCTCCAGCATTAAATCATAAACACGTCAACCAGTATCAATTAATAACAAGTATACTTGAATCGTATACCGCTTTATATTTATTCGATAACCCATATGATTGTTTGATACATTTTATCATAATCTAAATATGATGGTATATCAAATATTTGTTTGTTAAAATACCAACCGTTAGCAATTTTATTAAACACATTGAGTAGCCATGAAACAAATATGACATGTTAATGGTTTAGCAATTACTGTGATCACTTGAACATGTTTACCTCAAACCAATAAATTAGAAACATAATGTCTTAAAACACATTCGACATTGGAACAATGGATAATCACAACATTGCTTAAGAATTTTGCAAGTTTCCGGTTGGTTTTGACTCATTTACTGTTTCAAAAATCATTCAATACTTTATAGGCATTAGCTTAGTTATTCGGTTCATAGATGATTAAGGGACCATCTAATCGTCAATAAATGGTTTTCCAAGGCTTTGCATGACCGTTCTCTACAATTCAAAATGACTGGCTTATCATTCCCCATCCAAATTGGCCTACGGTGTCCATCAAAGATGATGAACAAGTAGCTAGTTTGAGTGCCATATTAAGTTTATGTTTCAGCCCAGATCATTACACGCAAGTAATTAAGTCGAAGCAGAGAATTAAACAAGCTAAGTTAAGCTCCAGTTTCAACCAATAACTTGTTAACAGATGTAAATAATAGAACAACACCCAGAAGCCTATACGAAGCACTCATCTTAATATTCTTCAAAGATCTGGTATAATTCAGGAAACCTAATAACATAAAAAGGTTTTTCTTTTTCTTTTTCTTTTTTTCTTCTGAAGCACGGTTCAAATGGATGCGCACTTTTCCTCTTGTCATCAAAACATCAATGCTAACAATATTCATTAATAACTAGAATGCTCTAGGGAGCTAGCTAGCTAAGATCTCATACATGTTTTGTTCTTGTTTTTACCACAACAGGAAAGCATTGTTGTCCATTCAGGGACATATCAAATGCATAGACCATCAACCCAATGAGTAAACTATATATTTCGGCATCAGGGTTTCGCATGTGAGCCAAATGACTCAACTTTCAGTTTTAGCAAACCAAAAATCTTTCAAAACAGGTAACAAAATGGTGTAGCCAAGCACCCACCAAAATCAACTACTATATTTCTAATTTAAATTGATATTAAACTACTTGAACCTAGATTAATCGTGAGTGAATTCTCACTTTAAAACCATGAAGAAAAAGCAACGATGGAGGAAGGCGTGGTAGCTTGACGGTGATTGAAGCCTGGGAGAAGCTACAGGTGGCGCTGGCCTAGGATGAACGACGACGGTAAGGGTCTGAGCAGTGGTGAAGCTTAGCTGGGTTGGCTACAAGTAGGCAGCGGCCATTCTCGTTTCGATTTGGGCGTCGATAGAGGCGAGCGAAGAGTGGTGGCAGTGAAGGCTAATTTTTGGAAAGAAGGAATTTACGATGGAGGCCGTTTCCATTTCGAATTTGGGGAAGAATAATTTTTAGGGAGAAACTATCGACTGCCATTAAAAAGGGGAAAAGGAAGAAACAAATTTTTGCTGTGAATGAACTGGGGGGATGCGTGATTTTTTTATAAAGGCAGAAATGTGGATAAGAACAACGTAATATCCATAGGCTTTAGGGTAGGCGCGAAAATCAGCAGATAGGTCTGCGAAATTTTATGCGATGAAGGTTTTGTTAAATAAAATATTAATTTCTACCGCGGATACTACCAATGACTCCAATTTCGCACCGCCAACACAACCTTCAAACGCGATAAAAATTATGCATATCGCCTCGTCTTCGCATTCTGAATCCAATAAAATTATTTTGGTTGTAACCCGACTCCATTTGTATATGATGTTATTTTATTTTTAAATTATTTATCGATTCACCGATTTTATTCCGTTTGTCCAAACAACAACTCCGTTCGATTTCAAATTTGAAACATTAAGTTTCCATTTCTTTATAAACAACACAAATACACATATCCAAGTCAATTCTCTATATATTTTATATAAAATTTCCAATTCGTTTAATGTCAACTAAGTTTATCTTTTAAATTCAACCGTTTATATTTTTTTCAGTTGAATTCCAAATCCAATTCAAATATTCAACAATATTTTATTCAGAGAACCATGATGAATTAAATATCAGGCTCAATTCATACACAAACCACATATTCGATTTTTAATCCAAGTATTAATATAAGAATTTATTATTAATAGTAATTCTTTAATTAATTCCATAGTACAGCTGTCGAAATTTCTGGGACGTTAGATTATCCCCTTTAATAAATTTTATAATGTTGATGCATAGTTTGCATATAAATCATTAGTAAACCATAGGTGGATAGGGATGCACCATGATACAGACAACGTTAAACAAAACTCTTAGTGGGCTAGATCACAATAAATATGACAAGGCACACGAGGAAATATCCAAGATAGGATTCTACCTTTTTTCCCTCTCGGGTTAGTGGTAATGCATAGCTGCAGCTACCGCCTACCTTGAACAATATCCTATAATCGAGGATGATCACCAAACAGTCACAAAGAAATGATATAGTATATGAAGAACTGTGTCCAATCAGGGGAGCAACCTCACTTCGGTCGGTATAGTTCCCATTTTAGTCATTTAATTATGACACGAATATCAAGGCTATCCATCATTGATCTTTTTTTCATTGCAATAATCGTTCACTAATCCAGCATACTTCATTCTAGATGATCTTCCACATACACGGTTGTTAAAGTGGTTTCTGTATTGACAAAGAGTACGTCGATATCTAACTCTGGTCTCTTTAATAACCAATCCTCGTTTTTCACACCATGGACATTTTGTAAAAAAAAAAGTACTTCATAATTTACAATTAACAGTATAAGTCACACTTAAATCATTTTCTGTTAAATCAAAATATTTCAAAATGGTAATTCTACTTGAAACCATTTAACATAACCAATTCATTCATATTAAATGATTCAAAATAATAGATAACTTAAAATAATCAAGTTTTATCTTTCAAATCCAATACTTTAAATTTCATAAATCTTAAATTAATTAAAACTTAACAATAGTCTTAAACAATTTAATCTTAATATTAAATCAAATAAATATTTTCATTTAATTACTTTAAAGTAATTTAAATCTTTTCTTTATATTAATTCTATTCTAATAGATTAAAACTTTATATTGTATTAAATAAATTTAAATCTTTAAAGTAAAATTTTAAAACTAAATAAATATGTTATATTAAAATAAAACCTTTAAATTAAATTAAAAAATTAAAGCTAAATAAAGTCATAAATTTAAGTCCTTAAAGTTAAGCCTTAAAATCTCTAATTAAATTTATAAATTAACTCTAAATAGCATATTTTAATCCTAAATTTTAATTAAAACTAAAACTTTCATTAAACCAATTAAAATTAAATTGATAAATTCAAGTTTAAATATTTTCAAATACAACTTTAACTTAAAAAAAAAATTAAACTTAATTTATTTAAAACAAATCAGACTGATAAAATTTTGGAAAATAATATTATTTGACTAACAATATCAATATATAATTCTTTATCCTATGGTCAAGTGATTTGGTTATGTATCTTTTCAACTCATAGTGATTTTATATCGAATATGTATCATTTCAACCCATATCCAAATCAATGTAATAATGCTCTCAGAAATAATATAATGTCTGGGTATGTATCAATTCAACCTATAATGATTTCATATCGAGTATGTCAGGAACTTGCTGTATGATAATCGGAATCATGTCAATATAATCTAACGGTTCTAACATGCATACATAACTTATCATGTGATAATAATTAAACAGTTCATGTAACGGTAACTGTCTTGTCATATAATATTGACTAACATCTCATGTGAATTGAGATATCTAACATAAGAGTGTTAGTCACGAGTGATTACTCACCTTTCATGGTTTAAAATTTGGAGACCGGCTATTACATGGAAACAAAGTAACTAGAACACGACTACTAACGACTCTAACATGCCACGGGATCGACATGGAACAAGGCTAGAAATTTAGGACCACGAGCAAGGTGAGACAATGACAAACATCGACCTAATTGATAAACAGTAATAAGTTTGAATTAATATCAAACAGAAGAGAAGGAGTATGGAGGCTGGGTGCTCAGCTTGGGGCTATGGCGTAAGGAACAGAGGTCGAGTGGCTGTCAGGGTGTAGGTGGATACATGCAGTAGTTGGAGGGACTGGCTTTGGTGGGGTGGTGTTTGGATTGGAATAAATGGGTTCGGGTTTTAAAGAAAGTGGTGGTAAAAGGAAGTGGTGCAACTTGGCTTGTGTTAGAGGGGAATGCTATGTTGGTGGGGTTAGGTAGCAGGGAAGGCGGTCCAAAGATGGCTGAGGAACTGGCGGTTGCATAATGTGATGACCGCTCATAACCCCTGCACTAAACAAGAGGAATAATGCACTGAAAAGTGTGCTAGGCAGCTATGGACGATCATCAGAGTAGGTAAACTATATAGGAACCTGTCGTAGAACTCACTGCGCAAGGATAAAATATAATAGAACATATACAACAGGTAATAGTGATGAAGCACCATATAGTAAACTTTTGAAACTTTCTCAACGTCTTGAAAGTTTATCCAACTGGTATTAAAGTTTTACATAAGGCCTCACTACAACCCTCATAGAGCACTCAAACAGCGTAAACAGAAATACTAGATAGTAATAAAACTGGTACGTCAGCCTCTTGCTCGCCTCCGCACAGTAGCATCGTCCTCACTAATCACCTGTAACCTGCTACTTAGTCTGCCCATCCACAACCAGATGAACATCCCAAGGTAATAAGAGGAGACATAAAACATTGAGTCAGACAACAGTCTTAGTGAGCGATAAAACAGCTAACAAACTTCAACAATAAAGTATATGAGAATATGTAGATTAACAAACCAAGCTACCAAACACCAGAGAAGAATTCAACTCTCGCCTTCCCCACATCGGACAGTGATAGCCTTTACATTAAACAATTCAATCATTCATCCATGGAAACCAGAACACCCATTCAATCATGGTAAAACACTCATAACTTCCAGATTATATATATATATATATATATATATATATATATATATATATCATGTAAACCATCTTAATCGAATTCAACATCCCTCAAGTACAAGCCCCATAGGCCTAAACCAATATCAGACAAGCACCCAAGGAACATCTTCCTTCGACTTTGGACAACCTACATGAGATGGTACAAAAAGAACAGCCAAGCATCCATGACTAACTCTGGCTATCACCACCAATCCTGCTTTGAAACCATCATTAATCGTATGACGGCCAACCTTGCCATATGTCAAGGGCTAATGGCAACCCCAGTTCTAGCAAAAACTCCATACGCCTTTCAACGATACGTATGTATGTCCAACCTTGACAACTAGGCCTTTCAACGATACCTAGGGTACTCGACCTACAACCGGTCTTTTAGGTGCCCCCATCATTCCCCTGCTTTGAGCCTGCTAGAACTTACGACAACGATAATCTCTCAGCCTTCTCATCTCTAGTCAACCAACTTGACGACTTTTCATAGCCCAAGCAACCTTCTCGAGCAACCATCACCTCATTCACTGTCCTACACAGATCAACGAACACCTTTCAACACTTCGAACCTTCCAACTTGAATTTACTTCGAAGTCACACCATCATCGAGCCAATTACACCACTGCGCTGCGGCGAGGGTTCGGGGGTTGCCCCGGAAAATATTTTTTTTCAACCTCTTTGCTTCAAATTCGGGTCATACCCGAAAATATAAATTTTTAGAAAATGACCCTGTGCGACCGACCACTAAGCTCCACACGACCGACCCATTGTGCTCGAACCACCCTTAGTGACCGACCCCCTTGTAACCCGAACACAACCATGGCTCGACCTGATGCCTGTCGGACCCAACCAGACCGACTAGAACCATCTGTGCACGATCCCCTTGGCTCGACCGACCCTGGCATGCTTGACCTGGCCACATGTGTGCTTGACCGACCCTGGCATGCTTGACCGACCACACTCTTCTAGGCTCGCTCGACCAACCCTTTTTCCTTCAGGCTTGCTCGCTCAACCGATCTTGTTCATCCCCAGGCTCGCTCGCTCGACCGACCCTGTTCATCCTCAGACCCGCTCACTCGACCGATCCCCTTCTGTCTTGTTCCCCAAGGAAATCATCCCACGTGCGACCGACCCGCCACGTGCGACCCAAAACCTTCGCTTCTCCAATGCAACTCCAATTCCGATCAAAACTTCTCCAATCGACACAATCGTTGAAACCAACTCAACCAATCCATTCAACACAATCATAAACATGTTATGAAGCCACTAACATCACCAACTTGGCAATTTCATCAATAATTGTGTGAAATTCACCAAAATCACCATAAATGCAAATATGAACAAAACTATGGATCTAACTTGCATAATCATATGGAATAGCATAGAAATAACATAGAATCATGGATTTAAACTTACAAAATGATATCATAGGGTGATTCAAATGAAAATGAACTTATGATGGTATAGATCTATGGTTATACACTTGAATTTGATGAGAAACATGCACAAACACTCGTATACTTCATTGCATTCATGTAAGAGATGTAAATCACTCACCGATTCTCCAAAACAAGCTAAAATTGATGAAATAAGAATCCGGACAGCAAGCACCTCGCACCGGTCCCCTTGATTCGATGCACTCTTGCTTTGATTGATGTAGATCTTGCCTCCAATGGTGTAGATCTATGATTTTCCACCTTGGATTTTGATTTTTAATGGTGAAAACGTGTTAGAGGAAGGAGGAGCTCAAGGCCTCCAAATGAGAGAATGGAAAACTAAAACCATTTCCCATATTCCTGACCCCCTATTTATACCCTTCCATCAGCCCACTAACGGGCCTTCCCCAAATCAGCCCGTTAGACTCCCAAAACCTGGACAGCCAACTGAAAAACGTTAAAACAACGATTTCTCCCAAAACGCTGAGCCAAATCTTTAATGTAACCACTCTACGGAAAGGCAATCATAAATTCCTTTCCAATGACACAGGTCTCACCCTCTGAATCGACCTGAGTCAAAAGTTATGCCCTGTACAATATTGACATGGGAAAAATAGGCACAAACAAAATTGGTAAAAATTATGGACATGTCTCACATCCCCATAAGCAACATATCAAAAGATGAGAATGATCCAACCCTCAGGTAATTAAATAAAATACGATCATCTAATACGTAAAATGCGGGTTGTTGCACATAAAGAGAAGGGGAAGAAGTTTTAGAGTTTTTGGATGTTGGGTTTAAGGGAAAGAGAGAAAGGGTTGTGGGAAGGGAGATTGGGTGGAGCTTTGAGTGGCAGTAGTGGGGTACAAGCGGCCGACGGTGCTCTGATGATGGTCGATGGTGCAGTGAACGTGGGTGGAGGGAAATAGGATATTTGCATGAAAAATATAGAGAGAGGAGAGTGTGTGTGCGCGTTTGGATGAAATGGAAATGTGAGGAGAGGTGATAAGAATGAAAGCGTGAGTTGATGTTTCTCTGAGCAATGAACCGATGAATAGAAATTATTGGCTGAATTTTAGAAATTTGTGTGATTTCTCAACCTCCAAAAACACAGAAAACTAAATTGCAGAGTTCAAGAAGCCAATTCATGATCAGATAAGGGAAATGTGACAGAGAAAGTGGTTAGAGATAGAGGTTGTAATTATATACATATACACTGCTAGAATTTGTGCGTTTTTATATATAGAATCACATATTCGAAGCAATGAATGTCCGATCATGAAACAAAAAATGTCATCTTTCTTAGAAAAAGATCTAGTATTAAAAAAAGAAATATTTAAATTTTGAAACTTTTTATTTTTGATGATTTTCCAACCTTTAACTAAATTTTGCAAATCAAAACCAATTTGAGGATTTAACCACGAAATTTATTCTTTTGCTACGTTTAGTTAAATGCATTTCAAACCTTAGATTTTGTAATTCAATTTAAATTATAACGTTAAATTTTGATTAAAACATCATTAAAATTGTTTAAAATTTAAGGCCTTTACGATCTTCCCCCTTAAAAAATTTCACCCCTAAAAAGGAATGAGACAGGAGAAATAAAGCAAAAAACATACCACGGATTTGAAACAAATAGCACTAGAACTAAAAACTCGGGATTTGAATCACGGATGCTTTCCTCCATTTCCTAAGTACAATCCCGATCATATGTGCTTCACCATACCTTAACAAGGATGATCGATTTCCTTCTTAGCTGCTTCGTACATTGATTGATTGTATGAAGTAGCTTCCTTTCAATTGTGAGATTCTTCTCATCATCTAAATTCTCCAATACAACAGGCTGACCAGTCTAGGATGGATCATGGAGATACTTGCGGAGATGTGTGAGTTATGGAACATGTTAGGCACACCCGATAACTTCTTTGGTAAATCCACTTTATATGCTAAAGTACAAACCCTCTCTAAGATGCGAAAAGGACAAATGAATATAGGAGCTAGATTACCCTTCTTTTCGAACCAAAACACATTCTTCAGTGGCGAGATTTTGAGGAATTCCTAATCTCCCATGGCAAATTCTGAATCTCTCTTGCGCCTATCAACATACTTCTTCTGTCTATCCTGAGCACTTCTCATCTTCCCTCTGATCTTCTTAACCTTTTCATAAGCTTCTAAAATCATATCAAGACCAAGAACTAAACAATTTCCTAACTCAATCCAACAAGATGGAGATTTGTGTAGCCGTCCGCAATGAGCGGAGAACGAAGCCATTTTAATACTTGCATGAATTCAAAGATAGATTTTATTGATTTATGCTTATTATATTCTAAAATTTATACCTGATAACTATTACATAAGTGAGTTCGACGAGCTGAAAGTGGTCTTCCTAAGATCCTCCATAATCTAGAACATAAGCACGAAGAAGATCTTCTTGAATCTTATTCACCCTCTCCGCCTGGTCATCCGTTAGTGAACTATATGATGTGCTCATACTCAGTCAAAAACCCAATGCTACCTAAAAGACTTTCCAGAAATTACTAGTAAAATAGGATCTCTATCATAAATAATACTGGATGGGACACCATGGAGTTCAACAATCTCCTTCATATAAATCTACGCTAAGATCGAAGAGGTACGGTTTGATTTAAATAGAATAAAGCGAGCAGACTTTGTCAGTCTATTGACAATCACCTATATACTCTTATCAACCCTTCTCGTTCTCGACTGACCGTCAATAAAATATATGGAGATTTGATTCCACTTCTAATTAGGATCTCAAGAGTAGGGCTGTTATGGTAATGGTAAATTTACCGTTATTGTATCATTACCGACCAGTTGATTACCGATTACACAAAAAAAGGTATACCGATATAATCGGTACGGTAACGGTAAAATTACCGATTTTAGCGGTAAAAATATCGGTTGCTTTTTTTCAAACCGACGTTATCGGTAAAATTACCGAATGTTGGATTCAGATAAAATGTTTATTTTACATACAATAACTTGTACCATTGGATTTTACTTTTCTCTCATCACGCGTCATCCACCCATCCGTTTGTAGGGGTTTTCTTCAATAAAAAGAAAGAAGCCACCATTCCATATCTATCGTTTAATTTTTATAGCATCTTCTTTATCTTCCTCTTCCATGTCGATAGACTCGCTGCAGTAGTCTTCTTCCGCAAATAAAATTAACCCTAACGCTGCCACTACCGATACGATCTAACCTTTTGATTTTGATTTTGCTGCATAGTTTTTCACTAGACAGCGTCTGCTTATGATGTTGATTGCTGCGAAAGTAAAGGGGTTGATTGGTGGAGACGTGTTCTCTCAGTAAACTGTTTGAGATGTTTACTATTACTTCATTTTCGTCAAATTCCGAATTCATTTAGCATATAATAATAATTTTGAATCTTCGACATTCGTTGTATGCATGCTCACGCAATAAACTATGGTTGCTGCGCATAACACATGCCATCTTCTATTATTCCCTTAATAGTATTGTAATTTCTTTATGCGTTACTACTTTTTACCATTTGCAAATTGCTTTAAAGGTTCATGTGTAGCTAACTTCTATTCATGCTAAAATCCTTCTAGAAAAATATTGAATGCTTGACAGTATTCAAGCCCGCATGGAAAGAACTACTTTATAAGTGCTTCCAAGTGGTTTTTATTTGGAATTTTAAGTAAATTTAAGTGAATAATAAAAAAAGAAATGTTCAAATAGATAAAATTGGAGGTTTGTATGAATTTAGTTGTAAAAGGAAAAATAATTGTTTTTTATTGTTTACTTATGGCTTATCAACTTTAACAACTTTTTAGGTTAAAATGATTAGGTTGTTGGATATTGCCAAAATCCTAGTTATAATCTTTTTACTTGCTATTAGATATAAATGATTAAGCAGACGTTGTCTTGTGACAAATATATTGTGGTTGTTAATTTTGCCATGTATCTGGATGAGCATTTGTGTTAAAGCATTTGACAAATATATTGTATTTTCTTGTTTACTTGAATTATTGAATGTTTGAACTACTTTCAAGTTTGATCTGACTTGAGCATTTGTTGTGCATTGATGTTTTTAGCTTGCTAGCACTAGGCATTTAAGTTTTGAGTCAATTTTTATTCACGTCTGTTTGAATAACCATGTGTAAAATGGCTGAATCATTCTTTCATAATATTGTAAATTTTTTGTAATATATGTTGGATTTCATTCTTCGCAAGTATGCAAGTTTGTAACATGCTATGATGCTATCATATTCTGAAGTAATATGGTGATTGGTGAATGCTCAATCAAATATGTAACAACCCGCATTTTACGTATTGGAGGATCGTAAAGTATTTCCATTTAATTCCCTGAGGGTTGGATCATTCTCATATTTTGATATGTAGTTTATGGGGACGTAAGACATATCCATAATTTTTATCAATTTTATTTGTGACCACTTTTTCCCTGTCAGTTTTGAACATGGCATAACTTTTGACTGGGACCGAATCAGTTGCTGAGGTCACATTAAAGATTTGGTTCAGCGGTTTGAGAGGAATCGTTATTTTAGCGCTGCACAATTTCTGTCTAGGTTTTGTAAGCCATCAATGGGTTGTTTTGGTGTGGCCCATTAGTGGGCTGGTTTGAGGCTATAAATAGGGGGTTTGAGGCATGGAGAGAGGGTTACTTTTCTTAATTCCTTCATTTGATTGAGCTCGTGATCCTCCTTGCTCAATCAAATACACATTTCCACCATTAAAATTCTAGATCTACATGTGAAGGTTGAAGATCTACATCAAGAAAAGCTAGATCTACATCAAGTGAAGGGAAATTCCATCAAAGAGGTTTGAAGGTTATTCTTCGCTGTCCGGATTGGGAATTTAGCGATTTCAAGTTAATTCAAAGAATTATTGAGTGATAAACACCTCCCACACGAATTCAATCAAGTGTATGGGTTGTTTGATCTTATTTTCATCATTTTAAGTTGTTTTCACCAAAATCTACATCATGGTAAGTATATTTTCATTTGAATCACCATAGGATCTAATATAGCAACTTAAATCGGTAATTCTCACGTTAATTCATATGTTTATGCAAGTTTAGATCCACTATTTTGTTTATTCATTGATTTTTCATGATTTGGTGAATTCTATATGGTTGTTGATGAATAATTGTCATTTTGGTGTTGTTGATGATTTCATAAAGTGTTGATGGTTGAATTGGATGATTTAGATGAGTTGTTTGCATCGATGTTGTCGTTGGGTGATGATTTGGTCAAGATTTGAGTTAGATTGGGCAAATCTGGAGTTGGGTCGTTTTTATGATGGGTCGCATGGCTTGCTGGACATGAAATGAATTGGGTCGTCGGCTCTAGGTCGTTGATGATGTGGCATCAGGTCTCAGATCGTGGCTCGGCCCCCAAGACATGGATGGGTCGTGGCGAGGTCAATCATTGAAGGGAGGCTGTTGGAGGGTGAAACTCATTGGGTCGCTGGAGCTTCAATGGGAGGGGTCGTTGGATTCTAGAAGTGCTAGGTCATTGGACGACCCAAGGGGTCGGGTCATTGGATGCCCGATATGTCGGTCAAGAAAGGAGTTTCAGGTCGGCCTGAGTGGTATAGTGACCAGGTCCTTGAAGCTTCTCAAGCAGTCAGGTCGTTGAAGATTTTGAAGCATCAGGTCGTGGGGAGACCTAAGAGGTCAGGTCGTTGAATGACCAAAGGAGTTAGGTCGTTCGTGCATGGTTCGAATCGCAGGAAGCATGCAAGAGCAGTACAAAGATGGGTCGTTGGTCATATAGGTCGGTCGTGACCTAGGGGAAAACAAATCAGTGAATGGTGAACTGAATGATGATATTTTTGGTTCGGAAATGGACGTAGCTTCGAAATGAATTCAAGTTGGAATGTTCGAAGTGTTGTGGTGTGTTTGTTGATCGTCGTAATGCAACGAATATGAAGACGACTCAAGGTGGTGAGTTCGTGGATAATGGTTGCTCGAGAAGTGGTTTGAGCTTATGAATAGTCATCAGGTTGGATGGCTAGAGATACTGAAGGCCGATGAATTATCGTTGTCGTAGGTTCTAACGAACTCAAAGTAGGGATATAATAGGGACGCCTAAAAGACCAATTGAATGGTCGAGTACCATGGGCAGTCATGATGGGCCTAGAGATACGAGTCACGGTGGCGTATGGAGTTTTGCTAGAATCAGGGCTTACCATTAGCCCTTGAAGGACGACAAGGTATTGAGCCGGTCATACGATTAACGGTGGTTTCAAAGCAAGATTGGAAGTGATAGCCAGAGTCATGGATGATGATTGCTTTGCTTGTATTGTCTTGTGCAAATTATTCAACGTCGAAGGAGATATCTCTTGGGTGCTTGTCTGATGTTAGTTTAGGCCTTCGGGGCTTGTGCTTAGGAGATGTCGATATCGATTAGGATGGTCTACGCTTGATAACTAGTTGCCATGAATGTATTGTTTGTTTCTACTTGGTTGTTTATAAAGGCTATCACTGTCGGATGTGGGGAAGATGGGTTTGGATTCTTCACTGTTGGTGATGGTAGATTGGTTATTTAATCTGCCTATTCTCATATACTTTATTGATGATGTTAGATAACTGTTTATCGCTCATTAAGACTCTTGCCTGACTCGAGGTTTTACGTAATTTCCTCTTATTACCTTGGGTTGTTCATTCGGTTGTGGATGGGCAAACTAAGTAGCAGGCGATAGATCTTGATGAGGATGATGTTGTTGTGCGATGACGAGCAGGAGACTGGCGTATTATTTTCTACTATCTAGTATTTGTTGTTTCTATTGTTTGATGTTTTTTCTAAGTGCTTGTAGTGAGGCTTATTATACAGACTCATATAGTGTAATCCAAGGTTGTATGGGTATTTCATGGTAATATAAAAAAGTTTAAAATTCTGCTCAATTCTGCTTCACTATTACTGCCTATTATATATGTTCTATTATATTTTATCCTTGCGCTGTGAGTTATACGACAAGTTCGGCTTGTGTTATCCTACCCTGATGATCATCTACAGCTGCCTGTCACTTCTTTTAGTGCATTATTTTCTTTGTTAAGCGCAGAAGTTGTGGGCGGTCGTCACAAATACGTTGTTCTGCCAGTGAGCTGTGGACACATGTTTTTTGTATGTTAAAAAATAAAAATATATTATTTCTGTTAATTTTAGGAAATAGTAATTTACTGTTCTTGATGAAACGTTTTTTTTCTTTTCTTGAAAGGCAAGGGTACTTATATTACAATCAAAAAGTTACAAAGAGAAGTTCAAGTTGGCAACAAATATAACAACACACACATAGAGCAAATACTATAAAAGATACAAATGCCAGCTCGAACAAAATACAAAGCAAGCTACTAACAGATACAGCAAAAAGATAATGCAAGTTAGAACCCATGAAAACACACAAGGAAAACTCAAGAAAGCCCAAAACAACAAAGGCCACAGAAGATCAAAACGGCAGCTTCAATAAAAACCAAAAGGCCCAAAACTAATCCCACTTCTCTGAGACCAATAAAACATCATTCACCATAGAGCTAATTAACGACTAAGTACATATGCAACTACCAAAAACTCCACAAAATAAGATGCTGCAAATAGCACTCCTCACAAACAAAACAAAGCTCCACAAAAAACCATCATCAAGATCCACTGCAAAATAACACAGTAGTACCATCGTAGCCCGGGAAAAAGATTAGCCAAATAAACAACTTCTACTTCCACATAAATCACCAACTACTGAACTGAAAAACAGAAAACTCTTCACTCACTGGCAACAAAACAGAAAGCAGTCAGAATAAAGCCATCATATAAAGAACAAATGCCAAAAGATCCAACAAATAAATCTAAAAGAAAGAACAAACAGATTTATTTCTTAGCAATCCCTCCATTTAGCACACCATCTGGAAACAATCCATCTTCCTTAGCTTTCCTAGATTTAGATCTCGTTTGAATTTGTGAAACTAACTTTATCCATTCTGGGTTAACTTCCACCAAAGGATCACCACTTAATATCTTATTACTTTCTTTAATTCTACTAGTCTTCCCTTTATTCCTTTTCTTCATGATACTACACGTTGAGCTATCTGAATCATTCATGAATGAATTTTGCATCTCACATAAATCAGAATCTTGATGGTTATATTTAGAATGGGAGACAGCCTTTGATTGAATCATAGCATGCTCATTAATTTCTGATCCCTTTTGTAAAATATCAGTGACCTATTAACATTTTCTTCCCTCACCTGCTTTCCATTTACAACTACTTTTTCTTCCTAGTTATCCACTTTAGTTTGACCTTCAGACAACCCAAGAACTTCGGATAACACTTTTGTTTCTTTACAAACGTCCTGCATGCAATCATATTTAGATGTAATCACCTCAAAAGGATTAGTGGTTTTGATCCCATTATTCTGAGTAAATGACAGATTAAGATTATCCTTATCTTTTGAATCCCTACCTGAAAAATTGATAGCAACCTCTCTTAATATATCTTAGAATCATCAGTTTCCATACCAATAGCGAGATTATCCTTAGGCACCCAAACCTTAGCAGTCTTACACACATTAGTGGAATGCCCAAATATTTTACAAACAGACCAAGCTAATGGCACCCATTCATAGAAAACCTTTTGCCAAACCATCTTCCCATTACTAAACTGAATTGGTAAGGATTCAGGGAATTTACAATTAATATCCACTTCAACTAATACTCTAGCAAAGGAAATTCGACCAATCTCTTCGGTAATACTATCTAACTTAACAGGATTCCCTAATATAGATATAATTCTACTTATTGCCTCCACAGACCAAAAATATAGATTTAAATAAGGTAAACGTATCCATATAGGGATAGAGTGTAAAAGTTCACGAGAAAAATTCAAACCCGGTTGCCACTTTTGCATAAAAATTAATCTTTTATTGTAAAAATATGGTCCTAAGGCTAAAATCCTTTCACAGTCCTCTGAACTCTCACATTTGATTATAAATAAGCCATTTTCCCTAAAATATAACTGATATTTTCCATTTAAATTCTAGTTTCTATCGATATAATCCTTTAAAAACTGAAAGTAAGGCTTACTCCCATAAACATAGAATACAATAGAATTTAACCATCTCTCTCTCTAACCTTATTAATCAGATTATCATTCATCACTGCAACTCTAAGATTATCTTTAACAAAGGGTTCAAAGTACTTAAGCTGGATTGATTTCTGGTGATATTTATTTTTTGTAACAACATTAATCCAAGCCTTCATTTGCATGGGACTCATTTTGTTTATAATAGTATGATTAGTAGTAATCAGATCTGGAAAATCATACCGACACTCTAAATTAGGGGATAAATTTATACCTTAATTCGAGATGTCCATCCCCTTTTCATGTCGAGAAGAAAGACCTAGATCTGGAGGATGCGCAGATCTATGATCAGAATCCAAAGAGAATAAGTCTTGTGTCAACAAATTTGATTTAGAGGGTGATGAGGTTGCCATTAGAGAAAAGCTATAGTTATGGACCCAGTTTATACATTTTACTAATGAAACGGTTACCAATGTATATACTGACAAAACAGTTACCGACGTTATTGGTAAAGGTAAATGTAAACGTTTTTGTTTTACCTACGAAAACGGTAAGGTAACGGTATTTGTATAATGGTAACTGTTACCAGAACAGCTCTACTCAAGAGTTGCAACAATCCTGCAGTCTTATGATGATCTTGAAATGTTAGAAAGTGGCACATCTGCTAACATAAAAGAAAATGTCACGCATCATACCACTCCACTAATATAACTTCTTCATATTTTGATACACCTTAATATCCCTTGGATGGATTGAAAGCCTGGATTAATGATTTCCCTAAGCACTTCCTACCTCAAACCATCAACATTGGGGACATTAATTCAGTTATTAATCCTCAAAATTCAATTTCTACCAATTTGTGCACCTAATTCACCTTGGTTATCGCCTTTCCTACCACAAACACTTTCCTTAATAAGATTAAGCATCTCCTTTTCATTATGTTTAGCAGTGATATGATCCATAAGGATTGGAGAAGGAACAAGCTAATATCACATCACTTTCTTTCGACTCAAAGCATCAGCTAGCATATTAGCTTTTCTGCGAGTATAGTTGATGTCGAGATCATAGGCAGCTAGAAATTTGAGCCATCTAACTTGCCTTTGGTTCAAATCTTTCTGGTAGAAAATATGCTTCGACGGTTGGTGATAGAGCTCAAACTTAGTTCCTAGAATGCCTCCATAACTTGAAAGTAAATATCATGGCAAGTAGCTCCAAATCATGATATGCGCATAATTCGCCTTATGGGTCTTCAACTGATGACTGGCATAAGAAATGGCCTATCCATTCTACATCAAAATAGCTCTTAAGCCTTCTCGACAAGCATCAATATACACAGTTAAACCTTCACTTCTATTCAGAATAGTAAGAAAAGGCGTAGAGGTTAGCTTGTGTTTTAACTCCTTGAATGCTGCTTTGCACTTTTCATCCCACACAAACTTGGCATTCTTTCGAGTCAAAGCCGTAAGAGATGCAGAAACCCATGCGAAATTTCCAATAATAACCAGCTAAGCCTAAGAAACTACGAATTTATGAGGGATTTTTTGGAGTTTCCTAATCCTGAAAATACAAATTGGGAAATTTGAATTCAAAGCGATCAGATGTTTAAGTTATGAAAGAAGAAAAAATAGATATAATTTACATTGATTGCGGCGACCTTAACTGGGTTGACCCAAATCCCGTTTTTAGAAACAAATGCCCAAGAATTCTAGCTTCATATTTTCAGAGATGACACTTAGAAAATTTGGCTTTCAACTGGAGATCTCTTAGAGTTTTCAGACCAAAATCCAAGTGTGATTCATGGTCCTTCTCAATTTTAGAAAAGACTAGAATATCATCGATGAAAACCAAGATGAATTAAAATATCTTGAAATACACGATTCATGAGGTCAATGAAGTAAGCTGGGGCTACCATTCATAGAAATTCTATTCAAAAAGTTGTTTTTGGAATGCTTACCTTAGTTGCTCTGAGTTGGTAAAAACCGGAGGCAAGATCAAGCTGAGAGAATACTTTCGCTCTGTGGAGCTGATTGAACATGTCATTGATTTGAGCCATAAGATATTTATTTTTGAGTGTGAGCTTATTCAGTTCTATATAATTAACATACATTCTTTGAGAACCGTCTGACTTAGTAATAAATACTACTATCGCTCCCCATTCTGATTGACTACGCCTAATTAAACACTTGGAAAATTATCCTTCTATTTGTATCTTCAACTCGACTTTCTCTTTAGGCACCATTCTTCTTAAAGAAAGGGCTATAGGTTGGGCTCCAGGAATAAGATCAATACAGAATCTAATTTCCCGTCGGGGAAGGGGAGGTAAAGAATTTATGTCACCAAACATATCGGGAAAGTGTTTGTAAACTAGAGTAGAATCTAGATCACTAAGATGAGAGTCAAGATACAAGATAAAATACTAACATATTCTTGAGGCATTTTTCATTCAATCATTAATGAGTTTCCCTTGTCATTTACCAAAGAGACAAATTGTGCCTTGCAAGAGATAACAACATCGTATTTCTTTAAACAATCGCCTCAAGTAAGATATCAAATGCTTCAAAACCAAGAAGATAGAAATCACCAGTAAAGCAATGCTCATTATAAAGGAGTCTCACCAATTTACAAATCCTATTAAGGTTCACGAAATCTTCGATGGGATTAGACATAATGATTCATATGCCTATATGGGTTTCAAGATATGCTCAAGTTTGTTACAAAGTTGGACAAAAATGAAGCTATGGGATGCTCCGGTGTCAAAAAAAATCAATAATAGGATGAATATGCAAAGTAAAGGTGCCTTGGAGTGTACCTTGGGTATCATCACCTATAGGAATCAAAGTAGTCACTACAAAGACTCCTGATGGCTTGCCTTTCTTCCGAGTGGGACAATCCTTCTTAAAGTGGCATGGTTGCGGGAAATGTAACTTAGATCACCCCAATTCATCGGGGCTAGAGGAACAAATGCTTCAGTTGAACCTGGAAAACTTTTGACATAATGCCACTTTTGGTCACACTTAAAGCAAGTGATGGAAGACAAGTCGATGGGCTGCCTATGAGAATAACCAATACCCCGTATGCTCTATCAATTCTTCTTTTGCTGCACAAAGTTTACTTCCTCTTCTTTGAGCTGTTAGAGTTCCCTGAGAATTAGGTGCTTGTAGAACCTTCTTACCTTTAAAGCTAGGGTTCTCGAATCTAGTGGCCATATCCATAAGACCAGTGAAAGTGACATGCACATGATAAGTTAAGCGATCATAGTACACCAGACAAGCTCCGAATATAAACTTCTTGTTTTCTTGTATAAGATGTCAATCAAACTAGGATTGAACTTGGACTATTCATTGAACTTCCTTTCATACATAATAAAAGTCATATTCTCTTGCTTAAGATCCATAAATGTTCGGTATAACTAAGACTTTTTGGCTTTGGGCATCCACTTAGCTGTAAAAGCATCCCCAAAATTTGGATTCAAGATTTAATCTAATATTCCTAAGAGATAGCTTAATGAATTTGAATACAACTCAAAATTTTCACTGAAACTACTCTAAGTAATATTTGCCTCGATAGTCTAAGAGATAATGGATTCCCACCAATCCTGAGAAGCTTCCCGCAACTCCAAGCAGCTAAACAAGGCTTCTGTGCATCAGTGATCTTAAGACTAGCAAAGATCCTCTCCAAGCTTTTCTGCCATTGCGCCTGAATAATACTCTCTGATCCAATAAATTTGTACCATCAAGCTAGGCATACTCCTTGCAAAGAATAGCGCATTTGACTGGTGAAGCCGGTGCCACAGCTTGTGCTGTTGAGGCATTTCCTCTTCCGTTACCTATGACATTCCTTCGATTTGTTCTGGCAAATTCAAGGATAAACTCAAAAACAAGAATTAAGGTTTAAACTTAAAGAAAATCCTAATCAAAGAGATTCCTACTAAAGAAGATAGATTCGAAATAAAGTAAGTTTAGGGGGAAGAATTAATTTTAAAAACCATTTATCTCTTAAAAACCCTTTACATATAAAAAAACATTTATATTTCCAAACGCGCACTCTTAGGATGATCCTGACTAATTCAAAGGTGTGTACTAACTCCATCTCTAACGACTCTAACCCCATAGCTAAGGTTATTCCAAACCGAAGCTCTGATACCAACTGTAGTGAGCAATAATATCGAACCATGCAAGTCGACAATAAAACATACATGCTGAACTCAAATCGTTCAAAACAAAATATTATTATTAAATTAGGATAGCATCAAATCAAAGAATCAAAGACGCGTAATAATACAACATCTTACAACAGAATAAAATAAAACATAGCAGTTCATGAAGCTACTAAATAAAACATAGTCTTAAAAGCAAATATATAATATCATAGTGTCAAAGCAAATACAACGGAACCTAAAATACATAGAGTACAATAATACATACTAAAATAAGAAAATGTCTGAAGTAGGAAATAACTAAAATAGGAAATAGCAAAAATAGATGGGTGGATTGTTGAGTCTTCAGCAAGTCTCTAGTTCCAATGGTGAATCTTGAATATTGTGATACTTAGGCTGACCTGAGCATAAAGTAAAACAAAACGCTCGAGTCAGGACTATCATTATTATGTAAGTTAATCAACTTAAGTGAAAGGCAATTAAAATAAAAATGTACTCACATGCGAAGATTCTCTGGAATGGCGACATGAACTTCCGATCCATTTCGACTTTCTTCTTTTCGCTCTTTCTTTTAACTTCCCCTCTCTTCAATTCTCCTTCTCCCACCTTCAAGTTCATGATTTCGTCCCGCTAGGCCAGAAGTTATCGCCCCTTACTCGAATCTTTGAACCTTATTTTTCAGATATGATTTCTTGCGCCTTTCCATGCCCTGTCCTCGATGTGATGATCCACAAGCGTTGTAATTTGCGTGGTTTCATGGCTTTCCAAGGTGCCTTTAGGCCGATTGGTTTTCATGGCTTTCCAAGCTGCCTTCAGGCCGATTGATTGCTTTTACGCCTCATATATGAGACTGTTTCAGTTGGTGTGAGTAGGTAAGAATCTGGTGCTTGGGTATTTTGTGAAAGAACAGTGTTTTCTATGATTTTCAGTGTCTTGTGGTTTGCCTCTCTCCTGGAGCTGGGATCTGGTTGACGCCGTTTTTTCAAATCTGTTTTTTTAAGATACGACTGGGTGTTTGGTTATGTTTGGCCTTCTTCTTTCTCGTTCTCCACTGGCATGCTCAGTGGAATATGTATTATGCTCGAGTTACTACTGAGTCTGTTTGTGTTATTTTTCCCTACCAAGTTGCATCCCCAAACAGTGTCATTGTCATTGTATCTTGTTATGGTGGCTGTGTCAGTCCTTTATGTTACTTCCCATGGAATTGCATCAGTCCTTGTGCTGGTATGTTGTTTTCTCAGTGAACTTAGCTCCCTTATGTTCATCATGGATTCAGCTGTTGCAGGTCTCTCTTTGTTGTTTTGCACGCATGGAAATGTTTCTCCCCTGTGATGCTGACTTACTTGGCAGATTGCTTGGTTGCCTTGGCTTTTGTTCAGTTTGGTTGGCACCGTGTTTTCTCTCTTTGAGTCATGCTTGCATAGTAAAGTCTCTTCTTTCCTATTACTTGGGGTGCGTTCTTAACGAACGAGAATGGGGTATTTGAGCGTGGTACTGTAGCGAACTGGGAATGTATTTTTAGCTGCGAACGGGGCATTTGAGAGTGGTATTTAATTGTTAAATTAATTGTTTTGAATTAATTAAATAATAATTGCATAAAATAAAACAACTACATTTTTCATTACTCGGTCAGAAATACAAACATAAATAACACAACTAGACTGAAATTAAAACAAATACATGAACTAAAATACACGACGATGTGCTAATGCACTCAACTCCGCTAAAATAAACCCACGTATACCCTCATCGATAGCTCCTCAACAATCTCCACATTCCACGGATCATTGCGGAAAATGGTCAGAATCTCCCAAAGCTCGACATGCGTCGATCCCCGAACAATCTCCAAGCAACGGGTAGCAAGCTGTCTCACCTAGTCAGTCATAAACAAGCGGCTCGAGCTGCCACGCTCTACCTGTCTGCGCCTAGAGGGCTGACCAGAAAGGGGATCGCTCGCAGCCATCCAGTCAGTATACTAATCAATGTCGGCAGGGGTGAAAGAAGCAGCTGGCATAGGCGCTGGTGGAGGTGGAGGTGCAGGTGTAGTAGGAGGCGCAACATCAGGAATCAGGTACGCACAAGTAGCTTTGTGCAAACAACCCTCGAATAATAGGTCCTGCTCTCGGAATTTCATTGGCGAGTTTCTCCTGAATCGTCTATATGATCTACCAGTGCCGGTAGCCCAAAAATCATCAGAACCGTCCAGAAAATCGAACGCTGCATCCCATTTCCCGCCAGGTGTCCGCAGCAGTCTGTCTCAATCGCGAAATGTCCGCTTCATGTTATCCTATTTATTTTTAATCTAGCTTTCTGTGAAATCCAGATTATAACGGGCGTTCATTGCTGCCGCGATTGTTGAGTAGAATTAGCTAATGCCAGTATCGCGCTCGGCTAGATACTCTAAACAAATATCTATAAACACGGACTCCCGTTCGTTCGTCCAATATGCAACTGGATGCGAAGTAGCGGGGACAAAAGAGGTAGACATCTTCATAACCCAAAAAAAATTCAGAAAAATGCGAAAAAAACATATGTTACAAAAAACTGAAAAATAAACATAATGGTATTAAAAAAACCTTTTTTGCAGCGTTTAATGGCTCGAAAAAATTGTTTTTTTGAGATGAAGAGGTGAGCTTTCGGGTTTGGTGGAGGAGAAAGGGAGGGGTTAGGTGATTTTATAGCCGATGAAAGGGTACGTTGGAAATGTATCCATTGGCGTCTGACGCGTCGGATGCGTCAGATGCCAACGGATACATTTCCAACGTTCCCAGAACGTTCTTCATGGCTGTGGAAAAAGGTGTTGACGTCCGACGCATCGGATGCCACCAAAAGTTGGATCGTGCCAAATTATGTCTGCGAACGGACCGTTGGATTTTCCTTTGTGTCAAATTCATGTGACTTGACTATGTGAGGCCGGTGTAGGGTTATGCTCTGGTGTGTTGCCCCATTGTCCATGTGATGTACCCTATGTACACTATTGCAGTCCTATTTGTTTGTAGGCTTTGCTTGAAATGAATTAGTCAATGTAACTTGGTATTGGATTCTCCAGTGTCTTAGACCATGTGATTTATTTGACTATGTATTATGAATCTAGCCTTTTTTGGTCTCCTGCGTGGAGCTTGTAATGAGTGTGTAGTCTAATCAGTTTGGATAGCTCCAGTTTTGTAAGCTAGAAAGTTTCAGTGGATGGTCCACTCTAAAAACCGATAGTGGTGGACGGTCCACCTTAAAAACCTAATTTTGTAGTCTAGTGATCTGCCAAGCTCCTGTGATGTAATGTAATTATTATCTGTTATAATAATAAGTGTACGGGTCATTATAAAAATCGGTCGGTTTTTCCTAAAAAAACTTAAGTGAAAGGTATAAGCAACTGAAAGGATGTTTGGGACCACCATCATTTAATTATCTGCTAAGCTATTAACATATAATACAATACACTATTATAGTAATGTATATTAGTAAATATACTATTGAAAATAGCGTTAAAGCATTATCACTATCCCCCACATTTTATAACATTGTCGTACAGTTTGCATATAAAACACCAGTAAACCATCAGTAGATAAGGGTGCACCATGATACAGACAACGATAAATCAAACTCATAGTAGGCTAGATCATGATAAATATGACAAGGCATGTGAATCAATACCCACGGTAAGATTTTACCATTTTGCACTACCTGACTGAAGGTAACACATACCTGCATCTAGCGCCCACCTCTAACAACACTCCCTATAACCATGGGTGATCACAAATCATTTACAAAGAAATGATATGGTATACGAAGAAGTGTGTCTAATCAGGGAAGTGACCACACTTTTCTCGATATAGCTTCTGTTTTAGTCATTTAACTATGGCAAGAATGTCATGGCTATCCATATATGTAACATCCCTAGTTTTCATAAAACATCATTCAGTGATGTTTTTATAGTTAACTAAATGGGGATATTGTAGTGGTTAATGGAAAATGATTTGTGCCTAATAAACTAATTAGAAGGTTGGCCCAAGAAACCAATTAACTAAGTAAAATATGCATAAGGAAGGAAAATATAAGGAGGGAAAAGTTAGAACTTTTGGCCCATATATAAGCATCATATTCTTCTGCACTGCTATAATTACATTCATTTTCTAAAACCTAAAAGAAAACTAAGACCATTAAAAACTTAGGAGAAGAGGAAAGAAAAAATTAGGAAACTTAGAGTTTGGACATTCACGTCAATAAATCTCACAACCACATTTCGATCAAGGTGAATAATATACTCTCTACCCATGTTTGTTTGGTTGTCTGTGTATATCCAAAAGTTGTGTAGTTGTTTACGATTATTTCATATGTTTTCAATGTTATATATTCGTTACATAATACTCATGATTGATTTCATAATATATGTTGGTTCTCGTGACATATGCTTGATTTCATGATACATGTTTACTAGCATGAAAATGAATAAGTTGTAAATGGAAACCCATAGTAAGATTTCTCCAAATAATGTGAAACATTGATATGATGAGTGTTGTATGGTTATGGAAATGGGTTTCAAATTTCATAAATTTCTGTGGTTGTGTAAATTTATTATGAATTTCCTAAGGGAATTTTGCTTTAAGAAAATTTATATGTTAATCATGGTATTAATGTATGTGTTACTATATTTAGGTATATTGTATTTCTGTATACTACAGAATATTGGAAAATGTTTATACTTAGTCCTAATTCTTTTATAAACCAATAGGATTTCATAAAATATTTTTGAGTTGGTAAAAAGAAGTTTTTGTTTTTATTAAAATTACTATCAGTGTCATTTCCAGATCCAGAAGCACCCTTTCGACAAAGTCGAAACCATCCTTTGGTTGCGCTAAGTGCTTGAAATATCATGGTATTCTGTCTTCTACCTCTTTCCTTTTAGTTTAAGATTGATCCTGATACTTATAAATATCTTGGTATTGAAAGATAGACGCTCCACAAGAGGCTTTCGCTTTGACTCCTTCATCTAGGCCGAAGGGGAGTTTTTCTGCAAAATAATTATTTTATAAAGAAGGATTTTAAAATATAACTTAGAAAAGAATAGAGGCTTTCGCCTCCCAACCTTTCTAGAGAATCAAAACGGGCTTGTTTTCCTTAAGTTTATATTTTTTAGGTTGTTGCCTCCGTTCCTTCGGTCTTTGACGAAGGAATCGCTTAATGAGAAATATGCTTGAACTATATTTTCGAAATCAAAGCCTATGCTTTTGAAACCCTTGAAGCCATTGCCTATGATGACATGCCTTTGTGAACCTGTTTCGAAAACCAACGTTTTAAGGCTTTAATTCTAGGACTATTGACATCGGTAATGACATGGAGAAGTTTTATTAAAATGTTTTCTAAATAGGAATAGAGAATTTATCTCTATGCCTGCTGCCATTTGTTTGAGGAAAGGCTTTGATTGTAGTTTATTTGGCGAAGCTGGAAGGGTACACCTTTCAGAATGGCTTAAATATGTACTTCGACACCTATAAGGGAGTCAGGGGAGATTGGAAACTACATTGGCATCGTGCCCACTGTATTATAAATTGGACTTTGATTAAAATCCATTGAAGCTGTAATGACCCGACTTTTCTGTACCGTTTAAGCTGACATTTAACCACATCTGTCCAACTCAAAGGAACAGAAAACCGGATAGTTATGAGAAAGAAGTTAGAGGGTGAGCAAAAAAAAAAGAAAGAAATATTAGAATAGAAAAAGAAGGAGAATATTAAAACTACAGAATTACAGTAGAATAGAACCTCACAGCAGAACGAATAAAGTATAATAACTCAATACTCTTTACACAAAGAGAAAACTGTACATATATATATATATATATACATATATATGATTACACAATCAGAGTACACAATTGGATCATTATAATACTGATCAATACAACACACAAAAGTTACTCAACAAAAATAAATTAATACCAGAAAATACGGGAATACATCTCGACTCTAGCTCATCTCATGAAGCTCCAAGCAAAACTTGTCAACTAGGAAATATATACAGTCTGACTCGAGCACATTTTCAGGAAAGCAAAATCACCCGGATCAATCTAGAATACTTTCAGTGAGAAGTTCACATCACAAAAAACTTGCTTAACTTTAGAAAATCCTTTTGGAAGAATGAAACTCTCGTAAGACACGACCACATATAAACATGGCATGTGTTTTTACCTTACGATAACCAAATTACTTTTATATAGCAAATCCAGTGATATTATAATAATGTCTATTAATCCCCAAATGAATAGGAACATAGCCGAAAAGCTTGCATCTCACTTTTTGACATAGTTGGTTTACATCTAAAAATGTACGGCTCGTACTGGAATTTGGATTTTCAATATGACTAGCATGGAACCACCTTCCGATCAGTGTTATCTAAAGATGCAACACTGGGGTTCAACAAGAACATCTTGCAACCCAACCACACAGAACCGACCACTCATTCAACTTGAGTATACCGAATATATCATCACTACGGTTGGGATCAACAATTCGAAACATACAAAAGTAGGGACAAACTGTTTTCTCTAGATCAGGTGATGATATACCCTAATGGGTATGACCCACATATCCCTGTTGCCTGCCTGATTATAGTTATTTCCCGGCTGATGAGGCTTGAGGTCATGATTACCTTTTTCAGAACATCACATTGTCAGATTCGTCTAATCATTAATTGATTTGCATAAATATACTTTGGGTATTAAGCTAAGAGAAGTTACCTTCTTCTCCACCATACTTGGTGTATTTGTGTAACAACCCGAATTCCGACAGACCGATTTTTTTTTCAAAATTCTAATCCATCAAAACCCGTGTTGGTTTCTCTGGTATCCTGCAGAAAAGACAGAGATATAAAATATATCAGAGCTCAGAAGATATCTTACAGCGGAATGGATAAAGTATAATATAATCAAAGTATAGCCTTATCGTAGTAATAATACTGCCTAACCAGTACCCAAAGCTATCATAACTGTGCCACAAATCTAACCTGTGAATATATTATGAGGAGGAGGTCAGAATACAAGTTCTGATGATTGGATTTAAACTATACACTTTGGATAATCCTACATATGCTGTTCAATCACATTTTCTTATTTATTAGGTTATTTGGGTTAACAGCACTCAAGGCTTACATACACGTCGTACCCGTTTACTTCCCAGTGGATTAACCAAATACAGTATATATGTAGCTACCCCTCAATATTGAGGTACACCCCATGGTACCCCACTCACACGGTCTCCACCGAAATGCCATAGAATGAACGCAGTCCCTCATCCTATGCCGGAGTGACGTACGGGTCTCTACATAACAAGGTTACGTTCCGCATATATCTGTCATTACTATGCTACGTAAGCGTACGGACTGCAACCTTTGATCGAATCAGATTCCATACCAGAGTAATGCCCTCAAGTTTACAATACACCAGCCAGAGCAGACATGTATGTATCTAGACTTTCCCACATATGTAACGTCAATCGTATTTGATGCCTTAACTGCACATAAAGTGCACCGAGTTCCGTGACAGGGCTATACAAGAAACGCGAAACTCAGTCTTGAGCTTTTCCATATCTGTATAGGCCCGTATTTAAGAGCCTCTAAATACATATATTCCTAGTGTCTGTTTTTCATGGTGGCTATAGCCCTACCTCGGCCCCTCCCTCAACTAGTAAAGACTACAAGAGCTAAGTGACTTGCCACTAACAAACAATCTAAACATCTTGTTAGCATCTCCCCTCAACCACCGTACCCCGATAGTGAAAGGTGAATGGTCTATTTTGTTTAGCTCTAGTCTTTTCGCATCCCACTAGCTGCCGATGATGGGTACCCGACGATCTACTATCTTTGTTGGTCCCGACCTCTGCCTCCCCGTTGAAGCGACCGCCGAATCACCCTAGTGTCACCACGTCACAACATTCTGACTGCAAGGCTACTTTTGTAGTCAAGGCCCATGCACCTGGTAGTAACGCGCAGATCCAAACTCTGCGAGCACGGACTAAACATCTGCCACCGCACAGAGGACTACCAGGAGCACCTTACGTATCTCTGGAAGCTGCGTGCTTCCCCTTCCAGTCCTTCGGAGCCGACAGAATAATCAGATGAACGTGCGCTCCCCTCGTGCCTTATGACACCACGATGATGAAGTCCTCAATGTCATGAATATCAATATGGTGCGACATGATTTGGAGAGCTATGATTCGCCACGTGTCTTAAATCAGTAGTATGCAATGTTTCATGTTCACACCACAGCTGGCTATCGCTCATACCACAAGATCTGAAAGACACGCGTCATTGGTATATGCGACTTGAGAATGGCGACATGCTTTCTATTTGGTCTTTATGATCCACGTGACATTTTCCATGCCGTTTGATGGTTATCCTTTCGCCCAATGCATGTGCCACGTATATTCATATTTTCTGCTATCACGATATGAATATTATATTGGCCTGGCACGGATGTGGAGCCTTGGAATTGACAGGTCACGACATGATTAAAGCTTACGACTTGCGGGATAACTTTTGCGATATGAGACGGGGTGACATGGATTTAAACAATTTAAGGCTTGCGACATGAAGCTAGCGGATTGGAGTACACACGCCATAACTTTAACTGAATGCGGCATGAGCGTTTTATCATAACAAACGATTTGGTCTTTAGCGACTTGGAGGCATGTCGCGTTGGCGCCTTGGTTGTAATTCGTCATTGGAGTTTCCATGTCGTTTTGCAACATGAAGACATTTGCGTCATGAAGACTTGTACTCGGTATGACATGAATACACGATGAACGATATGAGTGTCTATCCAGACGACATGAATCCGGTGATATGAGCAGAATGTGAGCCATGTCGTATTTAATGATTTGGATCAGTCGTGTCATGTGTCGCTGTTCGTATATACTTCTTAGTTCTGAACCGCGTTGAATAAACGATGTTAACATTTAACTATCGAAAAAAACAAGCATTCATCCAAAGCATCAAACAACCACTGGGCCCCTTAGTTAATATTTTATTAATTAAATCACTTCCTCATTTCCTTATCAATATTTGTTAACCCAATATTTTCAACAATCCTCTTGGCCTCTTTCGCTATTTGGAATACAATTTCATATATCGCCTTCTTTTATTTTCTGTACTTGGAAAATATCTTTTATTTATAATTGGAAAACATTCCAATTACTTATCTCTTTCCCGAACTCGTTTGTTTCCAATTTATCCCAACTAAATCTAGTCATTCCTAACTCAATTCGCTAATTTATTCTTTAATTAGCTCTTTTGCAAAATCCCTTTTAGTTTGAACATATCATGTTCAAATATATTTTAATTCGCTTATAAACAAGTCGAATTTCATTTCTAATTTGTGTTTCATATTAAATTTCAAATCTCAATTCACAAATATAATTCACTAAACCGTAATAAAGTTCAATCCAAAATCTCATTAGCTAATTTCTTTTCAATCTAGTTAACTCCATTCAATTATTAAAAAACTAATTTTTTATTTCAAAAATCAATTCATTTACTTCACTTGAGTTCATATTTATTTTATAACTCAAATATGGATTTTTCTAATGGAAATTCGGATTTTATTTACTTAAAATCTTTATATTAATTTTAAATAAACCGTAATGGTTTTTAAACGATTATTGTTACTACCAAAATTGACATTGAAGAAAGCTGGCAGTGAAGGGGTATCGGATTACCGAAAGCTAGCGGAAGGCTTAAGAGAAAGTAGGACCCGACAATGAAAAAGAGCGAAGGCAGGAGAATATGATCCGGAAGGCCGCCATAACCGACTTCTTCGCCAAAGTCTGTCCGACAAGACCCTTTCGACAGCATCTGCTCAACGAAAGGCTTCGGGTAAAGAACCATCCTGATCCGGAACTAAGGAGATCAGAAGCAACAAACCCGACAGACGATCTTCAATAACAACATGTCCAAATATCGACACATCCAAAGGTGAAAGCACTAGAATCACTAAACCAAAAGAGCACGAGGGCTACCCGGAACCAACCCCCGGAGCACCTACCGCATTAACCCCGAAAAGACGAAGTCACAAATAACGAGGATAACGTCAGAAGCCATCCCTTGAGAATCCATGCTACCACAAAAACCCTACCAAAGGGCCAACCGAGACCCAAGCGGATACACAGGCTACCCGTACTAATCTGCTTAGTACCGAAAACCGTGGCGGTTTCGAACTGGCAGATATCAACGTACATCGCGAGGCCCAGTCCCTCCACTTATTCACGATAAAGCCAAAAGCCTACATCCGAAAGCTCATGTCCACAAGCCTACATTTATGAGACACTTTCAGTGATTCAAATATCGTTCAGGACCGTGACCGATGCACCGAAAACAACCAAAGGTCCGCGCCCGAAGCAAAGAATAAAGGGACCGACAAGGATCCCTGCAGGCCCATCGACGGGAGGAGCCCTGAACCATTATAAATATGACCCCATATGCCACATTAAAAGGGAGGACTCTTTCCTTACTTTTCGTATCCTTAGAAATAACTTAGAAAATCATCAATGGAGAATTCTTTCTCTACGACATCCATGTATTCTCATTAAAAGCTTAATAAAGGGAGAACTTCTCAGTAAAATTTCTCTGTAAGTGTGTACATTTATTTCTCTAATTGTTATCATCGTTATCTATTATCCAATTTGCAGAGGAGCTCAGGTTCACGCCGATCACACCCTTGAATGGCGACCGATTTCCATTCGCTGAGCCCAGATACAATCTAGTAGACCACAGTGAGCCTACACCTAATAGCCTTAACATCCCAATCCACCATTAAAATCGAACGGGAAAGAGAAAAAATCCACCTGATTTCCCCTTAATATTTACCCCCATTGATCCATTTTCGGTGTTGACGAAAAATATCGTTGACATTTTGGCGCTAGAAGGAGAGCCTGAACCTTCGACCTTGTGGTTAACAACCACAAATCTACCTGTGCTCTTCCGTCTCGGATCGGACTAGCTTTGAAGAAGAAAAGTTATGAGCAAGAGATTCAGATGAAGGTTCTCAGGATCTCGAATGGATAAGTCGAGAACCACTAGCCGTAGGTTGATGGAAGAACAAGAGTTAAGGGTAGAGGCTTTACAAGCAATAAGTGGGGAGAGGAAGACGGAGCTACATGCCTGTGAGGCAGGGAATAGCAACTCTTCCCACATAGAGAAAATCATGGCATTCTCACCCACTGGATCTACTTTGGAAGACATTAGCATTTTCTCCCACTTGAAGGATGCTCTCAACGGGCAAGTTAAGGGAATGACACTTGAACGCGAAATAATGGACGACTTCAACCGCTTCGCCGACAGATGGACCAAAGAGGTGACAAATCGATCCCGATATGTTCTGGAAAGAGAGGACGAGAGTATAAGACCCACAACCGAAACAAAGCAGAGAAGGATTAGACCTCGTCGGCAAAAAGGGAAGCGTATGCCTAACACGCCTTACTGTCATTATCACTTGATGAAAGGACACGAGACTAATCACTACAAGGCTCTCATGGAAGCTATGGTCAGATTCGCCACTCAAGGCCGACTATGGGAATTTATCGAAAAGTTGAGGTGAATTTGAGAAGATTTTTAGGAAAAGGGGTTAATGCGTATGTGCCAATGTACGAAAATCCCATTCCTCATAATTTTAGTAGGAAAACCAAAAGGGGTCCAATTATCAACAGATTAAATCCCTCGTCATCGCCAAATTGGCCGGGGTGAGGCATCCCCCCGAAGGAGGGATGATTGTGTTAGTCTTTCTCCTTGCCCAAACCAAAGGGAACAGGGTTAAAGAATCGAAAGCGTAAGCCGCTGTTTCACACCAGAAATGTTCGTGGCGGTGCATCTAAAAATTAGCACGCCCTGCCTCTGCTCGCAGAAGAGTACGCCCTGCCTCTACTCGAACTAAGCACGTCCTACCTCTGCTCGCAGAATAGCACGTCCTACCTCTGCTTATGTTTCGCTTTACCCGCAGAAGGGAGCGCAAACCCCTATCATCGCCTACGATGGTCAGGATAGGGCACCCCATGGAGGGGGTGGCGTATAAGCCTCTATTAGTGCCTACAATTGTCTGGGTAGAGCATCAAAAGAGTAAACCTTAGTTTTGTGCCTACGAAGGCCCCGTCTAAGTTTCTAAGCCCTTATCATCGCCTACGATGGTCAAGATAAGGTGCCTCTTGGAGGGAGGTCGGGTAAGTCTTTGGGCCCTACTTGTGGATAAGCTAGCCAAGCGCACCAGATGCACAAGCCCAGAGAGTAGCCGACAAAGCACGTACATCCTCTGCTTTGATGATGAAAGCCCAAAGGGAGGCTCAAGAAGCACGTACAACCTTTGCTTCCCAAATCAAATCCGAAAGGGATACTCGCTTTATTAATACCGGAAAGGGTTCCGGTTCTCTATACTAATACCCGAACCTAGGTCGATTCGGTGCTCCATTAATACCGGATGGGGCTCCGGCCATCTACATATCGATACCCGAATTTGGGTCCATTCAGTTCTCTACAGAAGCCGGATGGGGTTCCGGCCACCTACATATCAATACCTGAATCTGGGTCCATTCATTTCTTTTCAGAAGCCAGAAAGGGTTCCGGTCGTCTGCACGTTGATACCCAAATATGGGTCCGCTCAGCTGTTTGCAGAACCGGAAGGGGTTCCGATCTCTATGTATTAACATCTGAATCTAGATCTAACCGATTTCTCGACAAAGTCCTAAAACAAGCCGACGGTCTTACATACCGCAACCTGGAGCAAATCCTGCAAAAAAAATCCACCAAATGTGGAGCCATTAAGGCCACACCAGACCTGTAAAGGACTCAGTTCCTGGTTCAAACAAGAAAGGTTCGTTTTCCCCTCTCGGGAGTTCAGGTGAGGGCTCAAGGTTTACCGCCAAAAGTGCGCTCATAAACCTCTCTGGGAGGTACTTTTAACTTAATACATTCATTAGTTATTTTCCTTCTCGGTATATAAATTTTTTCGCACAATTCTGAAAAACGATGTCATATCCCACATCAGTTCAAAAAGAAATCAGGAAGAAGATTGTGAATGGTTCCCAATAACGTCGTATAAGAGACTATCCCTTTTTATTTGTTCTAGGTGATTTTTCATTAGAAATATTTCAAGAATGATAGTTTCGAGAAGAAGTTTCCTTGTCGACACGCAATACTGTTAAGTTTCCATTCATTGCAACTCCTTTGGAACACGATAACATCGTTTCTAACAAAAGAAAAATACTAACATCGAGTGACACAAGGTCAGTTCCACCGGAAATCGTGATACAAGCCATCACATAGACACGATCTTTGTTCTAAGAAATAAAATTTCCACGCCCAAAACATGCAATAAAATTCTCTCTCTCATTCCGATTCAGGATTATGCCAAGCGAATTCCAGAGAAGCGCAGTCCTCTTTAGCTTTCTTCAACTTGACCTCCAACTTGTCAATCTGTTAATACAACCTGCCAACCTCCGCATCTGCGCCTTCGGAGAATCTCGTTGTCAGCTTATGCTGTAAACCGCGGATAGCTTCGTTCCTCTCTTTCAATTGCCTTTCCAAATAAGACACTTGTTCCTTAAAATTTGTGATTGTCACCTTCTGAAGATAATACATCTTTTTGTATCCTGACGGGGGAGCATCGCTAAAAATATCTCTGCTACCCACCGCGTTCAAGCTTCCCCCCTGAATTGCGAGGGAGGGGTCTGGAACAAATCCTCCTAATCACAGTCAAGGGGAAACATTGTAATACGAACATAACAAACATTCAGTATGTATTAACTACATCATACTCCTTAAAAGAAAAGACAATCACATTACGTTTATTGATTCATGCACATCATCGGTACCACGTTCACACTAACACATCGTCACGACACCATACACTGCCGAGAATCACAAAGTTAACACAATCCACAGACAAACCACAAAAGAGTGTATACTTAATATAACCGCATTAAAAATCCCATGTTAAAACCACTTGTACTGAACCAAGCCTCTTGAGTTTATCCTTAAAATTCTAAAACAAAGAGTCCAAGGCCTAACTGCAATTCAAGTCTTCAGAGAAACAGAGGATTGCTGTAATGCAGGAAAATTATTTATTAATGAAACTCAAGGGGAGAGAAAGACACCTTGAGAGTAAAAGCCATACCTAGGTGACGTCAACATCAGAATGAACAGGAGCCATCCTTTTCCCTGAGCTCAGAAAGATTTCATCCTCGAGAGGCAACTCCTGTGATGAAAGGATAGGTTCTCCAGCACCTCTTTTGGACCCGCCTGCTTGATCTGTGTGAACTTCTGCTTCTCCGCCTGCCATATTAGGCTCCACCCCGTCGTCCTCATAATCTTCAACGAACTCATCAACAAACAACAGCAATGCGGGGTCAATCTTGTTTGTTGGAGGAACCTTGTGCTCCTGTCTCACTTGCTCAATTCTCTCTAAGACCCTGTTTCGAATACATGGATCAATTGAGGTTAAGCCAAATTTCGAAAGCCTTTCGTAATTGTCCAAAAAGGCGAGGAGGAGGGCCTCCCTGTATTACTCCGTGGCGAAATTGTTGAGATGGACGTTCAAAATTTTTGAAATTCTATTGGTAGCTTTATAAATAATCCTCCTCGCGGTGGCCAGCCGGACGTCCATCTTATCCATATCGGCAGCATAGTTAATCTCTAGCTCCGCCTTCTATGCACTGAGGTCCTCAACCTGCTTCGTCAATCCCTCATCGGCCTTCCTTATCACTTCTAACGAAGTTGCCAACCCCTTGTGTTCATTATCTCCCTCTACCCGCTCCTGCTGCAAAACATCCACTTTTTCTACCAACGCCTTATTCTCTTCCCTTAAAGTGTTAATCTCAGCCGTCAAAGTGGAAAGTGGTCCTCGGGTGACGTACAAGGTTTTCATCATCTAGAGATGAAGAATAAGTAGAAAAAAGAAGAAAAGAGAGAGAGAAAAAGAAAGAGGGTGAACGCATGTATGATACCAGAAGGAAATCCCTGATTTCCTGTCTGTAGAGATCCATCGGATTCAAGGTAGCAGAAGTTGAGGCAACATCCGCTACTTCAGGGGAAAAGAGAACCAATTCCACAAGCTTCTCAAAATATAAAGCAGGCGGAGGAGATGCGGAACAAGAAACACGCAGAGGAGAAGATGGCACCGACGAATCAAGCCTTCCCCCATCCTCCTTATCAACATCATTGAGAGGAGCAGGGTCATTCGCTGATTTACCTCTCGGGGAAGTGTCTGGGGAAGCGTCAATATTCACCACCTGATCAACGGTTATGGTTGAAGGGTCAAAATCCCTCCTCGCTTTTGGAATGGCAGCAGAATCTCCTTAGAAACCCACCAACTCCTCACATTTATACTTCTTCGGAGTAGGGACAGTGGCGAACTGAGTAAACCTCTTTACAGCTTGGGCGCTAGACCGGCTATAAGCAGCAATGACGGTTGTATCCTGAGAAATTGAAGATCCTGGGCAAAGGGGAGGATAAATTAGAAACTGCAACAAATAAGAGAAAGAATGGCAGAGGTTGTCAAAGCAAGCGAGCGGTCCTCGCTCAAGTGTACCTGGGCGGAGAGGAGATCCTGAATAAAATATGTCAGAGCCTGGCAAGAATCCTTTAGAACCAGGGAGTTGAATGGGAGGTTGCCCCAATACCTTTTATCCGGGAAGAAGCAAACCATACTCACGGAGTCTATCTACACTCAAAAGAAACTCCCTGCACATATGCTTTGCCGGAACGCTAAAGATGGCATCGGCCACTTGAGCCTCCTCTGGAGTCAAACTCACGTCTCTTGAGGGAGGATCTGCAACGAAGGGAAGGTTCAAAAAAAATAAAAAATAAAGAGAGAAGGGGGCAAGAAAACACACCTTCATCCATAAGTTGTCCTGATATGCCGGGGGGGGGGCATCGGACAAGGAAGTATTGATCCTCCCATGGCCTAGTTTTATTAATGACATCAGTGAATAACCTCTTGACTGGATTGGCCCTCTAGATCGGCTATTCTGGGGTCTTAGACAACCGGATCAGGTGGAGGATGAGGTTGGGACTCAAAGAACTCTGACCCGAAGCGAGTGCTAGAGCCTCCGCACCCAACAGGGTCGTATATGTGTTCGGCGAAAGTTGAATAGGATCAACTCTCAAATCCTCCAAAAGCCTACGTAGAAAGGCGGGGAAAGGGAGAAAACCCCCATGCCAAATATGAATAGCCGAATACGCAAAGAAACCCTCTGGTGGGTCCTTAATGAAATCCGGAGAAGCAGCAACCCTTGCATCCATACCCACTATGCCAAAGCTACCCAATACGGCATCCACAGACTACTGGGATGTGATCAAAGATGGCTTGGGCGCGAATGCCTTCTTGGGACGGGAAACCCTGGAATCCTTGACCTTTTCCTTGATAGGGCTTTTATGAGACGTGATCCTGCCAAGTAACATCGTTTCATAATAGTACGATCAGTATGAGTACCTCTCACACAAGCGATCATGCTGATGGCATTTTCAATATCATTAAGTAGCATTACACCTCGATCAACATAGGTCGAGTAGGCGGAAACCTAATTCAAACCCAGATAAGGAATACGGGGAAAATCACACCTTTTACACCTTAGTTAATGTTTCAGCTATGGCTAACACAAATGCCCTAAAAGACCTACGCAATGTCGACATAGTTATAGAGAGTAACAATTATGATGACATTATAATCCTTTCAGGAGTAACATTAAAATTAGTACCTGGACTTATCTTCATAAGCCAGCATAACCTTAACTAACCATCGTGTCAATTTTGACACATAATTAGGGTTATAATTTATAGGAGATGTGAAAATACTTACTAATAATCAAGCTTGAGTCTTCATGGGAAGGGAGGATTCGAGCGTTTTCTCTTGTGAGAACAATAATCTTGTCTAAGAATTTGATTTACAGATGAAAGACGGGAATGGTGGAGAAGAAAGGTTATGTTCAAATTCCAAGATCAATCGGAGCCACACAAAGAAAAGCCAATCAATGCTTCTGATTAAGGAAGATCGAGGGACTCTAACATGACGTTCCGAAGAAAAGACAAAAGTTTGACTTGTAAGTCGAAAACACCCCTTCACTAGGGGGGCAAATGTTACTACCAAGATCAAAATTGAAGAAAGCTGACAGTGAAGGGGTATCGGATTACTGAACGCTAGCGGAAGGCTTAAAAGAAAGTAGGACCCAACAATGAAAAAGAGCGAAGGCATGAGAATATGATCCGGAAGGCCGCCATAACCGACTTCTTCGCCAAAGTCAGTCCGACAAGACCCTTTTGACAACATCCGCTCAACGAAAGGCCACCATCCTGATCCGGAACCAAGGAGATCAGAAGCAACAAACCCGATAGACGGTCTTCAATAACAACCTATCCAAATACCGATGCACCCAAAGGTGAAAGCACTAGAAGCTCTAAACCAAAAGAGCATGAGGCTACCCGGAACCAACCCTCGAAGCAACTACCGCATTGACACCGAAAGGACAAAGTCACAAATAACGAGGATAATGCCAGAAGCCATCCCATGAGAATACAGGCTACCACAAAAACCCTACCAAAGGGCCAACCGAGACCCAAGCAGATACACAAGCTACCCATACTAATCCGCTTAAAACTGAATCCCGTGGCGGTTTTGAACCGGCAGATATCAACATACATCGCGACGCCAAGTCCCTCCACGTATTCACGATAAAGTCGAAAGCCTACATCCAAAAGCTCATGTCCACAAGCCTAAGTTTACGAGACACTTTCAGTGATTCAAATATCGTTCAGGGACCGTGACCGATGCACCAAAAACAACCAAAGGTCCCGCGCCCGAAGCCAAGAATAAAGCAACCAGCAAGGATCCCTGCGGGCCCACTGGCCCATCGATGAGAGGAGCCCTGAACCATTATAAATAAGACCCCATATGCCACATTAAAAGGGGGGCTCTTTCCTTACTTTTTGTATCCTTAGAAATAACTTAGAAAATCATCAATGAAGAATTCTTTCTCTACGACATCCATGTATTCTCATTAAAAGCTTAATCAAGGGAGAACTTCTTAGTAAAATTGCTCTGTAAGTGTTTACATTTATTTCTCTAATTGTAATTATCGCGATTTATTATCCAATCTACAGAGGAGCTCAGGTTCACGCCCATCACACCCTTGAATGGCGACCAATTTCCATTCGCTGAGCCTAGATACAATCTAGTAGACCACAGTGAGCCTATGCCTAATAGCCATAACATCCCAATCCACCATTAAAATCGAACGGGAAAGAGAAACAATCCACCTGATTTCCCCTTAAGATTTACCCCCATTGATCCATTTCCGGTGTTGACGAAAAATAGCGTTAACAATTATGACGTTGTTTTTTTGGAAATTTGATTTTGATGTATCTCAAAATCTATAAGATGAAATCCAGATTTTTCGCTTCCATTAGAAAACTATTATTCAAACGGTCATGATGATTCTTGTTTCAATGAATTCCAACTTAAATTGAGTTCTATATACTCAATTGAAGTTCGAAACTGTGTCACCCCACGTCCGTTAATGTCACTTTATAAAGAATGAATTAAGTTTCGTGAAGCGTTATTGGTAAATAAGAACATAATATCACAAGACAGACATGAAAAATAGCAGCAGAATTAAAACCTTTATTTAAATCAAAACTTCATGGTCCCAAATTCTGAGTTTACATTATAAGTATGAAGTAACCAATTACATAAATAATCTGTCTTGCCAAAAATATCAGAGTACAAAAGCATAAAACCATATTTCCCATGTGAAGCCATAAGAGAGTTGACCAGAGGTCAAAGCGGTACATCTATATCCAAAATCCAAGCTAAGCTGAAAGAATCCAAATCAACTCTAAGCATTTCCACCCTGAGAACCTGGGGGGAACGGAAGAGAGAGAAGAGGAAACAAAAAAGGTCAGACATAAAGTCTGGCGAGTCCAGTTACTTTTAAATATAAATAAATAAAAGTATCATGGTAGGTATATAAAACTGGAAGAACAAGATAACGGTAACAATAACAAGTGTGAACTGAGCAAGATAAGATGAACATGATATATAGCGCTTCTTAAATACATTTCTCTGCACCGCACCGATACTAGTATATCAGAAATAGAATGATCCCTACCAATATCGTTCCATTTCATTTTCTTGATTGTTAGGTTACTTGGGTTAGTAGAACTCAAGACTTATCCGCGCATCGTACCCATTTACTTTCCCATGGATTCACCTAATACAATATATGCAGCTATCTCTCAATATTGAGATACACCCTATGGTACCCCACTCGCACGGTATCTACCGTAATGAACGCAGTCCCTTATCCTACGCCGGAGTGACGTACGGATCTCTATATAAAATGTTACATTCCGCATATATCTACCACTACTATGTTACGTAAGCGTATGGACTGCCACCATCGATCGAATAAGACTATTTATCGGAATAATGCCCTCTAGTCTACGATACACCACCTAGAGCAGATATGCATGTACCTAGACTGTCCCACGTATGTAATGTAACTATAGCTCGATGCCACAATTGCACGTCCTCTAATGTGCACCGAGTTCCATGGCAAGGCTAAACAAAAAACATGGAAAACTCGACCGGGAGCTTTTACATACCTGTACAGGCCCGCCTTTAAGAGCTTCCAAATAAAGATATTCCTAGGGTCTGTTTTCCATGGTGGCTATAGCCCCACCTCGGCCCCTCCCTCAACTAGTAAAGACTGAAGAGCTAAGCGACCACCCCTAATAACAACCAATCTAAACATCCATGTGGCGTCTACCCTCAACCCCGTACCTCGATAGTGAAAGGTGAGATGGTATCTTGGGTTTAGCTCTAGTCTTTTTGCATCCCGCTGGTTGCCGATGACGGATATCCGACGGTCTACTATCCTTGTTGGTCGTGACCCTCTGCCTCCTTGTGAGGCAACCGCCGAAATACCCTAGTGTCACTTCGTCACAACATTCTGACTGCATAGCTACATCTGCAGTCAAGGCCCACCCACCTAATAGTTACGCACTGACCCAACCTCTGTGAGTACAGCCTAAGACATCTGTCACTGCACAGAGGACTACTAGGAGCACCTTACATACTCAGGAAGCCGCGAGCTTCCCCTTCTAGTCCTTTGGAGCCATCATAACAATCAGATGAATGTGCGCTCCCCTCGTGTCTTATAACACCTCGATGATCTACCCCGTTAGGTTATTCACCCTCAAACGTACGGACTGGTCCAAGCGCCTTTCTTTAATATGTTGTTAGACCCTATGTTTAAACATTCTTTTACGCGCTTGCCTTACCTCACCAGGTTCCCATTTAACTTGGTTATTCCCGTTCATATTGAATTCTTATTCCAATTTACCAAGTTTCTCTTGCTTATTAATTTCAATCATATAACTTAATCCATTTAAGTTTATTAATAAGCCCACAACATGTTATTCTCCAGATTGTGGCCCAAGGTCTGTGATCCACAATCTATTTTATATTCTTTCTTGGTTACATCATTACAATAACATGTTCTCCTTAATACGTTATTAAGTATATCTCAATTCACATGTTTCCTAATTAACATGTCACTTACCATTTATGATTAAATATAACTTATTTATTTTACAAATTTTCCTCATTCTTTCTCATTTAATCATAAATTCAATTTACACCGTCACTACAACTTATATTTGTTTACTTAGCAGATTATTACGCATATCTAATTCTATCATTTCTACAAGTTATGCTTACCCTACAAGGTGTCTTCCAATTACATAACTTTATTATTTCTACAGGTTATGTATACCACTAGGTGTCTTAATTACATAACCTTATCGGGTTAAGTTTATGGGACTATATGTAAATATTACCCACCCCCTCAGATTTACTTAACCAACCCACCATTCAACCAATTTTACTTAACCCCATCTTTATTTTATTCATACAATCCCTATGGATTCAACTAGGTTAAGTATTCAATATTTATTACCATATTTTCATTTATGGTTACGGTATGCTAGAACTCCCTCATTAAACCTGTCATTTGTGGATGCTGGATATGTCGGGCGGGTCCGGGCAGACTTATTCCACAAATTGGGATTAACCTCCTGTCTGAGCACGTCTCATATTTGTGCACTTAGACCTCTCACATTAGGTTCAACATTAGTGATTGCTGGATATGTCGGGCGGGTCCGGGCAGACTTCCACCACTAATGCAACCTAACCTCGTGTCATAAGTACATTTACAATTTCTAATTGTAATCCTAGGCATTCATTATTATCCAATTTTACCTATGTCCTTATAGGTGTTCATACCCTTTTTCCCCATATTTAATTATATGCCCAATTCACTATTCAAATTATAGACTTTTACACCCCTTTTCAATTCACCTTTTAATTATGCACCATTTGCTCTTTTTCCCAAGTTATAAGTCAAGGCATATATATATATACATATATATGTTATGCACAAACCCAAATCTACATATTTTCCAATTTATGTCCCTAGTTCATATTCACATATTTCAATACAAGTTGTGCCCAAATTCATATTAACATATATTCCAATTTACGCCCAAATCATATTTTACATAATTTATGCCAAATCATATTTTCCAATGTTCGCCTAAATTCATATTCATGTTATACAACATGATTTATGTCCCCAAATCCATATTTGTATATTTCCACATTTTATGCCCAAACTTATATTCATATTTTTTCAGTATCAATTATGCCCCAAATTATGTCTTTCCCAATCATTCCCATTTTCGCACGTTTGCATTTTTCAGCGTTAGGCCTAGGCTCGAAGGTAGCCTGGCTATATAAAAATAAAAGGAAAAAGAGGGAGAGAATAGAATCAAAACAGGCATAATAACGAATCAATAACATAACGGTAGAAATAGGCATAAAAACTGAATGGACATATTATGACAAGGTTAGATTTGGTGACGATATAAACATATAAGAACAGATCAGAGGAATAAGTCATAATAGAACTGATTAGGCACTGATTCAAGATCCAACTTTTATATACATATCACGATTACTATTTAAATATTCAGATCTAAAAATAACATGAACTCACAGTGAATAGATCTAAGGAAATGGATCCAAATTACTGCGAAGAACACATTGAATTTTTTGTTGTAGCAATTGCTGAATTTGTATAATGCTTGCTGAATTAGATTTGGAGTAGATTAGGCCATTCAATCTTTGTTGTAGCAGAGCTCCGCCGTCGTCACTATTTTTAGATGAATAATATCTAGGTCTATGGTCCTTTATATAGCACAGGGTTCAGTGAATCTTGCTCAGAAAGGTGTCCAGATACAAAACGAAGTATTTCGCCCAGATCTATCAGGGGTGGGTCAACCCCCCTTTGGGTAGGTCGACCTATAGTTCATCCCCCCTTTGAGTGGGTAGACCCACCTGAGCGGGAAATCTGCCGCCTTCCCAAATTTCGAATTTTGAACCTAATTTCGAATTTCTGGATCCATTTTTAAATTTCTGGACCTATTATATATATATATTCTTCCTGTGCGTATACAAACTTCAAACCTTAATTACTTCTTCATACGGTGTTCGATTTACGTAAACCAGGTGTCTATTTTGACTAGAATTTCGAGACGGATGCAATGGCGCGGTCCGTTTTAATTAATTCTGAATATTAAATTAAGTTTTCCTTAATTCATTGTTAACAGTGTATTTCACACTAATTATTCTTTAATTCATCATCTTTAGTGTTGTTAAAATTTCGGGTGTTACATTCTCCCCTACTCAAAGGATTTCGTCCGCGAAATCTCTAAGTTAAGTAGAACGTATATCCTAACGTCCAACAATCATACATCCATCTAGCAATCACATGCATCCATTGTCCTTAAGGAATTTCTAGTGCTTCTATGAACATACGCAATAGTGTGTGTATATATCCGTAAACTAATGCGAAAGATCAGGCGGTCTACTGATTCAATTGACCTCCTTAATGCAATGTATGTTTGTGCTATGCAACCAAAATGTATGCAAATCATCCTAATCAATGTAAGTTCTATATGTGTGCACAATTTATCCATCCAAATGCAACATCAATGTAATGATAATCCATAAAAATTAAAAATGTACACACATCGATATGCAATATGTAAGTGATTGAGCCGATCTAGTGCCTATTGTGTGTATATGCATCCACGAGCAATCACTAGCAACCACTTGCATCCATCAAATATAACATGTCTCAAACACATGTTTACATTCATTAGTTTTCTACCTAAAGACTCGATCGATAGGAGATATTCAAACGATAGATACAAGTATTAATTGGAAGCTTGGAAAAAAAGAAGAAGTTAAGAACATATTCTCGAAAAGGAAAGGATATGAAGCGCGAATCTTGTCTTCAGCCTCCTAAGTAGCGTTCTTGCGACCCTTTACCCATTGCACTCTTACTAGCTTCGCTTCTTTGTTGCACAATTCCTTAACCTCCGATCCAAGTATGCAAGTCGGAACTCGTCCAATCATTGCTTCCTTTCTCTACTTTCACTTCTTCTTGCAAGTTTGGCTTCACTACCTCAAACTCTATACATCTTATCGCCTCTTTAATGAATAGTCGTCTTAGAATGACAGGCTTCCTCAAGGACAGTCTTTGATAGGTTTCCCATTTCGATATAATTCACCTATCAAAACTCTTCTCAAGTAGCTCACGTACTTGCTTATAAAGTTCCCTCTTTTCTTTTAGGAGTCATATGTCGCATCAGCAATGCAACTCACTTTGCATTGTCCACCAAGTATATGCGGAAACCAATCTCGTGCCTTGGGGTAAACCCCGAACCTCATCAAAAACATTAGGATACTCACAACCATTGGTACAGATCGCAAATCATCGACAGATATATCAAGAGGTTCTACGAGACTAAGCATAACAGACCCTTTTGGGGTCATAAGAAATCTTGAGAGTCTTTCTATGGCAAGTCAGAAGTCTAATGACTCTCCTCTCATAATCTAGAATGTCTCCATATATGTAGTTAACCAATCCATCCCTAGAATCAAACCGTATCTTATGAAATCAAGAACATATGCGTCGTAACCAAACTCGACGCCTAACACAGAGATTCTCAAACCCCGATAAATCCTCGATAAATGAGTCATACCTCTAATGGGTTTGAGACACTAACGGGATCCAAAACCATACTAGTATCTAGGTGCAGAGACTCAACTAAAACATCAGATACAAAAGAATGCGAAGAGTTAGAAAAAGAATCCTAACAGGATAATCAGAAATAGAAATCAATCCTTCGATGGAAACTTTCCTACCCTTATCCTGTCCACCAGCTATGAGAACATTAGCTTGCCCCCGAGAAGTTCCTGCCCTCTGGCCTTGTCTTTGTCTCTTCGGGAACTCCTTAATGAGGTGTCCTGCCTTACCAAAGTGGTAACAAATGCCTTTTCTCTTTCTGCGATCCCTTTTCCAGATGACCCACCGTTCTGAAGTTATAGTATTTCCTCTTTTCTTCTTTTATCTATATTCCCTTCTTAATCCACCATTTTCTTTCATCTTTGGACTGTGCTCCTTAGCCCCATTTCCCTTATTCTCCTTTTTACCATCCTTGTGCAACATGCTATCAAGTCTGTTGAAAGCGGCCTCCATCGCATGGAAATCCTTTCGAGGCTTAAGAGAAAATAAGATGTAGGTGAAACCACTACGGCTAAAGATGGAGGTTGGGCACTTCTTTGTCCTTCGACATGTACCGTAATTTTAACATGCCTACGGAACCATGCCGAAATAGGGATACCCTTTCGAGAGGAAACAGTTCCCAGATCAAAAAGGAAAAGAAATAAAGTGGAGAATCGAGAAGATATTTATGGCTTTGGGAAAAATGCTTTTCAAAAGCAGACTTTTTATTTTAAAATACTTTGTTTTTGAGACCTTTTTCAAAACCATTTTCAAAACCATTTTCAAAATATTTTATCCGATCTTAAAATCATATGCTCTGATACAAAATGTGACACCCCACGTCCGTTAATGTCACTCTATAAAGAATGCATTAAGTTTCGTGAAGCGTTATTGGTAAATAAGAACATAATATCACAAGACAGACATGTAAAATAACAGCGGAATTAAAACCTTTATTTAAATCAAAACATCATGGTCCCAAATACTAAGTTTACATCATAAGTTTGAAGTAACCAATTACCTAAATAATCTATCTTGCCAAAAATATCAGAGTACAAAAGCATAAAACCATATTTCCCATGTGAAGCCGCAAGAGAGTTGACCAGAGGTCAAAGCGGTACATCTATATCCAAAATCCAAGCTAAGCTGAAAGAATCCAAATCAACTTTAAGCATTTCCACCCTGAGAACCTGGGGGGAAACGGAAGAGAGAGAAGAGGAAACAAAAAGGGTCAGACATAAAGTCTGGCGAGTCCAGTTACTTTTAAATATAAATAAATAAAAGTATCATGGCAGGTATATAAAACTGGAAGAACAAGATAACAGTAACAATAACAAGTGTGAACTGAGCAAGATAAGATGAACATGATATATAGCGCTTCTTAAATACATTTTTCTGCACCGCACTGATACTAGTATATCAGAAATAGAATGATCCCTACCAATATCGTTCCATTTAATTTTCTTGATTATTAGGTTACCTGGGTTAGTAGAACTCAAGACTTATCCGCGCATCGTACCCATTTACTTTCCCATGGATTCACCTAATACAATATATGTAGCTATCTCTCAATATTGAGATACACCCCATGGTACTCCACTCACACGGTCTCCACCGTAATGAACGCAGTCCCTCATCCTACGCCGAAGTGACGTACGAATCTCTATATAAAATGTTACGTTCTGCATATATCTACCATTGCTATGCTACGTAAGCGTATGGACTGCCACCATCGATCGAATCAGATTCCTTATCAGAATAATGCCCTCTAGTCTATGATACACCACCCAGAGCAGATATGCATGTATTTAGGTTGTCCCACGTATGTACTGTAATTGTAGCTCGATGCCTCAATCGCACGTCCTCTAATGTGCACCGAGTTCCACTGCAGGGCTAAACAAGAAACACGGAACTCGGCTGGGAGCTTTTCTATACCTGTACAGAACCCCCTTTAAGAGTCTCCAAATACAGATATTCCTAGGGTCTGTCTTCCATGGTGGCTATGGCCCCACCTCGGCCTCTCCCTCAACTAGTAAAGACTACAAGAGCTAAGCAACCGCCCCTAACAACAAACATCCATATGGCATCTACCCTCAACCCCGTACCTCGATAGTGAAAGGTGAAATGGTATCTTGGGTTTAGCTCTAGTCTTTTCGCATCCCGCTGGCTGCCGATGACGGATATCCGACGGTCTACTATCCTTGTTGGTCGTGACCCTCCGCCTCCTCGTGAGGCAACCGCCGAGCTACCCTAGTGTCACCTCGTCACAGCATTCTGACTGCATAGCTACATCTGCAGTCAAGGCCCACCCACCTAGTAGTTACACGTAGACCCAACCTCTGCGAGTACTGCCTAAGACATCTGTCAGCGCACAGAGGACTACTAGGAGCACCTTATGTACTTCAAGAAGCCACGTGCTTCCCCTTCCAGTCCTTTGGAGCCGTCATAACCATCAGATGAATGTGCGCTCCCCTCGTGTCTTATAATACCTCGATGATCTACCCCGTTGGGTTATTCACCCTCAAACGTACGGACTGGTCCAAGCGCCTTTCTTTAATATGTTGTTAGACCCTATGTCTAAACATTCTTTTACGCGCTTGCCTTACCTCACCAGGTTCCCATTTAACTTGGTTATTCCCGTTCATATTGAATTCTTATTCCAATTTACCAAGTTTCTCTTGCTTATTAATTTCAATCATTAACCTAATCCATTTAAGTTTATTAATAAGCCCACAACATGTTATTCTATAGATTGTGGCCCAAGGTCTGTAATCCACAATCTATTTTATATTCTTGCTTGGTTACATCATTACAATAACATGTTCTCCTTAATACGTTATTAAGTATATCTCAATTCACATGTTTCCTATTTAACATGTCACTTACCATTTATGATTAAATATAACTTATTTATTTTACAAGTTTTCCTCATTCTTTCTCATTTAATCATAAATTCAATTTACACTGTCATTACAACTTATATTTGTTTACTTAGCATATTATTACGCATATCTAATTCTATCATTTCTACAAGTTATGCTTACCCTACAAGGTGTCTTCCAATTACATAACTTTATTATTTCTACCGGTTATGTATACCACTAGGTGTCTTAATTACATAACCTTATCGGGTTAAGTTTATGGTCCTATATGTAAATATTACCCACCCCCTCAGATTTACTTAACCCACCCACCGTTCAACCAATTTTACTTAAAACCATCTTTATTTTATTCATAGAATCCCTATGGATTCAACTAGGTTAAGTATTTAAGATTTATTACCATATTTTCATTTATGGTTACAGTATGCTAGACCTCCTACATTAGACCTGTCATTTGTGGATGTTGGATATGCCAGATGGGTCCGAGCAGACTTGTTCACAAATTGGGCTTAACCTCGTGTTTGAGCACGTCTCATATTTGCGCATTTAGACCTATCACATTAGGTTCAACATTAGTGATTGCTGGATATGTCGGTCGGGTTCGGGCAGACTTCCACCACTAATGCAACCTAACCTCATGTCCTAAGTACAATTACAATTTCTGATTGTAATCCTAGGCATTCATTATTATTCAATTTTACCTATGTGCTTATAGGTGTTCGTACCCTTTTTCCCCATATTTAATTATATGCCTAATTCACTATTCAAATTATAGACTTTTACGCCCCTTTTCAATTCACCTTTTAATTATGCACCATATGCTCTTTTTCCCAAGTTATAAGTCAAGGCATATATATATATATATATGTGTGTGTGTGTGTGTGTGTGTGTGTGTGTGTTATGCACAAACCAAAATCTACATATTTTCCGATTTATGTCCCTAGTTCATATTCACATATTTCAATAAAAGTTGTGCCCAAATTCATATTAACATATATTCCAATTTACGCCCAAATCATATTTTACATAATTTATGCCAAATCATATTTTCCAATGTTCGCCTAAATTGATATTCATGTTATACAACACGATATATGTCCCTAAATCCATATTTGTATATTTCCACATTTTATGCCCAAACCTATATTCATATTTTTCCAATATCAATTATGCCCCAGATTATGTCTTTCCCAATCATTCCCAATTTCGCGCATTCGCATTTTTCAGCGTTAGGCTTAGGCTCGAAGGTAGCCTGGCTATATAAAAACAAAAGGAAAAAGAGGAAGAGAACAGAATCACAACAGGCATAATAACGAATCAATAACATAACGGTAGAAATAGGCATAAAAACTGAATGGACATATTATGACAAGGTTAGACTTGGTGACGATATAAACATATGAGTACAGATCAGAGGAATAAGTCATAATAGAACTGATTAGGCACCGATTCAAGATCCAATTTTTATGTACATATCACGATTACTATTTAAATATTCAGGTCTAAAAATAACATGAACTCACAGTGAATAGATCTAAGGAAATGGATCCAAATTACTGCGAAGAACAGGTTGAATTTGTTGCTGTAGCAATCGCTGAATTTGTATAATGCTTGCTGAATTAGATTTGGAGTAGATTAGGCCATTCAATCTTTGTTGCAGCAGAGCTCCGCCGTCGTCACTATTTTTTGATGAATAAAACCAAGGTCTAGGGTCCTTTATATTAGCCTAGCGTTCAGTGAATCTTTCTCGGAAAGGTGTCCAGATACAAAATGAAGTATTTCGCCCAGATCTGTCAGGGGTGGGTCGACCTGTGGGTCGACCCTTCTTTGAGTGGGTAGACCCACCTGAGCGGAAAATCTTCCGCCTTCCCAAATTTCGAATTTTGAACCGAATTTCGAATTTCTGGACCCATTTTTAAATTTCTAAACCTATTATATATATATATATTCTTCCTGTGTGTATACAAACTTCAAACCTTAATAACTTCTTCATACGGTGTCCGATTTACGCAAACCAGGTGTCTATTTTGACCAGAATTTCGAGACGGACGCAATGGCATAGTCCTTTTTACTTAATTCTGAATATTAAATTAAGTTTTCCTTAATTCATTGTTAACAATGTATTTCACACTAATTATTCTTTAATTCATCATCTTTAGTGTCGTTAAAATTCCGGGGTGTTACAGAAACGCCAAATTACGAACTACCGCACTGCAACGAGTTCGTTTTAATTATATTTAAATATAAACATTTAAACTTCATTTATAAATAAATTTCAACTCCATTCTTATATATATATATAAATTCAGCCCATTTACCAAATCCAACTTAATATTCTCGATTATCCCTATCCGTTGATTTTTTCATAACTCAGTTATAAATTTATTTATAACTTAATAATCTATACTAAATTCCAATTGCTTTATAAATAAATTATTTATAAAATTCGATATAACTGAATTTTAATTATAAATCCTTAGATTTATCTGAATTCCATTACATTTCGAATTCCAGAATAAAATCCATCGTTCCCTTTTTGAAATGATTTCCAATTCACTTTTAAATTCATATTTGAATTAAAAATTCCAAATTTATCCCATGATAATTATCCCACCTTATTTATAAACGTCGTTTATAAATTTAACTTCCTTGTTTTTTATATATTAAAACAAGTTTTCATTTCAAATTCCCTTTGAAATCCAATTCCTGTCTTGGAATATTTTATTATAACTTATACATATAATTATAGAATCTATTTTCATATTTAATTTCAATTTCTATTTAACACAATTTTAAATACCCTTTCTGGAAATAATTTATTTTTAGTAAATCTGACATAATCGAATTCATATCATAAATCCGTTTGGATTTTTTTTTTTTGGAGGAAGACGGATGAGTAGCGTGGAGCTACCCAGCCGATTAATATATATATATATATATAATAGATAAGCCAGTTGACAAGCCCAACTGGTGGCAGTTCAAATTATACGAACAATATCCAAAGCATTACAGCCCCACAAAAACCTACACACTGTTTATAAACATAATATAATTACATAGATAAACTGCACAACATAAAACACCACAATTTCTTCCAAGCTACACTAATTCCTCCATTCAGTGCAAGTCGGGGCTGGAACTTCCATGATTCGATCCAGCAGATTCAGCAGGGCTATTTAGTAGTGGCACAACAAGTCTGAAGTGAGCCTGAGATGCCGAACCTATCCATGAATGATACAGATGAATAATAAGTCTGCATATTCCATCAAAATGTTTACGGGGCTTATCAAATGCTAAAACATTTCTTTCCTTCCATATGCACCAACAGTATATGGCTAAAAAAGAATCCATAGAAGGACCAACCGGATTATATTGCCAGTAATCAATGATTGATGAAATAACAGGGATGTAGCTAAGTAAATGGGCACTAGATGCAGCAAAAATAGGGTAGGATATATCACAGTCGAAGAATAAGTGATACAAAGTTTCCTCATAGTTACAACATATGGCACAATTAGGGTTTAATATTAAATTATGCTTATAGACTCTAGCTCTAGTGTTTATTCTTTCATGAATGAGGCACCATTAAAAGAAGATAACTCTTGGAGGCAGTTTACATTTCCAGATTCTTGCAAAATTAAAAGATCTCCCAGAAAAATTGAGGAATTGATATAAGGATGCAACAATAAAACCTTTGGAAGGGGATAAAGCCCAAGTATAACAGTTAGAGAAATCAGATATGTGAATATGGCGAAGCAAATTAGACACAGCGAGAAGGTCAAGGAAAATAGGAATATCAAAGATAGAAGGATGGGAGAGACTAAAGGGGCCTGCTGACAAGACTATAGCAACGGATCTGAACAAATGATTGGCAGAAGAGAAAAGAGAAGGGAAGAATACAGACAAGGGAAGCTCATCATGCCAAATATCAAGCCAAAATATACGTGAAGAACCATTGCCCAATTTGACATGAAGCAAATTTTTGATTCGAGGTAAAGCTGAAATAAGACCTAACCAAAAAGGAAAAGGTTTGGAAGAGGGAGGGAAATGCAAAACAAAGTGGGGGTTAGAGGAATAATGAAGAGAAAGGATCCATTTTTTCCAAATAAAAGAACCAAGGGAGATTAGGCGCCGTATCCATTTTGAGAGTAATGCTGTGTTGAAATTTCAAAGGTCAACAATGCCTAAACCTCCCTAATTGCTATGTAAGCATATTGTTCGCCAGTTAACAAGTCTCTTGATGTTACTGCCATTCCACAAGAAAGAATTTCTAATCGAATCAATTTTGTTAATCACCTATTTTGGTAACTTATGGAAAGACATCGAATAAGAAGGGACTGCAGTTAGCACCGATTTTACAAGTACAATGCGTCCAACATAAGATAAAGAGTTGGCCTTCCATGAAAATAGTCTTGATTCAATTTTGTGAATGAGGGGATACCAATCATTTTTCAATAATTTTGAGGGTCTAAGGGGGATGCCAAGGTAAGCAATGGGGAAGTACTCAATGGGGTAGTTAAGGAGAGAAGAAATTGCAGGACCCAAATGATCAGAATTACCCAACATGATGATTGAACTTTTGGAAAAATTTATGGAAAGGCCATAGACCAATTCAAAAACATACAACAGGACCTTGAGGCAATGAATGTGGTTGGATCAGGTGAGGAAAAGATGATATTATCGTCAGCAAATTGCAAGTTGGAGATTAAAGTTGTTGAATTTGGGAGATGAATACCATCGAGAAGGTTATTAGCTATGACTTTCTTCATCATTTGATTAAAGACATCAGCTATGAGAACAAATATGAGTGGGGATAATGGATCTCTTTATCTAAGTCCTCTGGATGATTTGATTGAACCATCCGAACTACCATTGATTGTGATGGATGAGAAACTTGTTTTCAAAATATTTTCTATCCAATTACACCATCTAAGTGGGAAGCCTTTATGTTTCATCATCTGCATAATGAAAATCCCAATTGACAGAATCAAAAGCTTTGGAAAAATCCAATTTCAGAAGAACTCCAGGAATTGAAGTGTTATGGCAGAAGGAAATAACCTCTTGTGTTGCTGCAATGCAATCTAGAAAGTTTTGGCCATGGATGAAAGCAGGCTGCTCTGGACCAATAAGGGGAGAGATGATAGATTGGAGATGATTGGCAAGCACTTTGGTGATGATTTTGAAAGAAGTATTAAGCAAGCTGATATGGCGGAAAGCTGAGAGAGAGTTAGCACCAACAAATTTAGGAATGAGGACAATGTTAGCATAATTTAATATGGAGATATGATTAGGGTTTTCATACATTTCCATGCACATTTCAATAATATCATATTTAATGAAGGGCCAAAAATGTTTAAAAAAGGATGGCCCAAAACCATCAGGCCTAGGAGCCTTATCATCGTCCATTTCTTTAATTGCGGCCCAGATCTCATTTTCAGAAAAAGGTTTATCAATACGAAGTATGGAGGGGTTAGGGTATAAATAATGCCAGTCAATAGATGGTAATAGAGGAGGAGATTTGCCAAGGATTGAGCGATAGTAGCTTGTAAAAAGCTGAAGAATGTCAGACTGATCAGTAATCGATTGATCATTATGAATGATTTCAGAGTTGATGGATGATCGCTTCCTACCATTGGCTAAACGATAAAACTAATCTGTATTTCGATCTCCATCATCAATCCATTTGTCTTGAGATCTTTTCTTCCATCCAATTTCTTCTTGTTTAAAGAGTCTATCTAATTCATTTTCTAGATTTTTCAAAGAATTTCTTTCATCGTTGTTTAAGGGGCGAGATTCTTCAGTGATATTGAGATCAAGGATCGCATCCTGAATATCAGAGATACGTGATCGAATAGAGACCCAAATGTGCTTGGCCCAAGGTTTTATTAATTTCCTCAATGATCTTAGTTTTAAAACAATACGATGGGCTACAGAATGGGCCTGAACAGGTTGTGCCCAAACTGTTTTGACAAAATCTGAAAAGGATGGTTCAAGGAGCCAAAAATGCTCAAATTTGAAGGGCGGTTAGATATATTAATTGAGCCAGTATCTAGTAAGATGGGACAATGATCAGAGATACTGGTGGCTAGGCCTTGAACCATTGATAAAGGGAATTGATACTCCCATACTGCATTGAAAAGGAAGCGATCAAGCTTAATAAGAGTAGGTTCAGATCTATGACTAGACCAAGTGAATGAACGGTTGCTAATTAGGAGGTCAATTAGACCACAATCAAAGATGAATGCATTAAAAGCTTCAGAATCTGTTAATATTGCCAGTATTTCTTTCAAACACTGTTCTTGTGGTATTAAAATCCCACCAATGACCCATGGTCCTGTAAATTGGTTTGCCAGATACTTACAATGCTCCCAAAGATTTATTCTCTCCTGTGTGCTTTGAGGACCATAAATATTTGAAAAGAAATAAATAATGTTCGAGGTAATGTGTTTTAGGGCAACATGTAAAGCAGATTGATTTGAGAAAGATTGATGAAGGGACCAAACAGATTCATTCCATAATGTTATAAGACCCCCCTTGATTCAATGGCATTAACATAGGCCCATCCAGATAAGAAGGATCCACTGATAAGTCTGAAGTGATAATTGGTGGGATCAACTAGTTTGGTTTATTGAAGCATTAAAATATCTAAGTTAAGCGGGGATAAAACAAGATTAATTGCATGGCATTTTGAGTGGTCGCCCAAACCACGTACATTCCACGTGACTAATTTCATTGGTGTTTATTAATACACTCCTATTCTAATGCATGCATGGCATCATAATGTGAATCACACAAACTCACACCCATGCAACCCACAATTCTCTTATTTAAATGTTTATTAGATGATGAGAAAACAATAGGAGTTAAAAAGATACCAGAGGTATTGGGGTTGTTGTGTCTGGCGCTTTGGCGAACGAAGATTGGTGAAAGATACTGTGGCCAATCTGGATCATCCATCCATTGTTGTTGCGGTGGAGATTAAGGAGGAGGAATATCAACTGGTGGAATGAATTGGATGGGAAGAACAACAAAATTGAATGGCTGAGGATAAATGCCAGATGGAAAAGGGATAAGTTGGTTCCGAGGCACATTTGGATTGTCATCCATCACTTGGACAATTTCAATAGGATCTGGTTGGTTGACTTCATGGCTTTCAAAATCAGGAGGGTTAGGGTTAGGATAAGCATCGAACATGTTTTCATGGAAAACTGGTGGGAGAGGGGGAGCATTGCCGCTTCGTTGATCATAGCATCAAATCTTTCTTCAGTGTTCATTGGCGAGTGGTCTTCATGCATGCATGGGACAATCTGTTCATCTTCATTGCCCAAAAACATTGTTTCAGGCCTTATGCCAGGGGGCGAGTGGCTACTTCGTTTCACTTTGATAATGTGGGTCTTATTGCTGAAGCGGGCAGCAAAAGAGCTTATTGCACCAATGCCTTCGAAAAATTGAATTTTGACTAGAAATTGACGATGGTCCATGTGGCACTAGTCACAATCATCAAAAGCCAAGACTCTTCCTATGGGTTTTAGTATCTCTACCACTGCATCTTCATTATGTTTCAGGAATTCAGGTATACCTTCAATTTTAGCCCATGATTCAACCTCTAAAGCTGGTTCTGGCTCACTTGTGCTATCATGCTAAGCATCCAAACTGAATGCAGCTCCAGGTTTAATTAAAATCTTTAGGTAAAGAGCGTGGTCTTGTGTTAGGTATGTGGAGCAGTAAACAAGGAAGGAATTGTTGCTAATCATCATCATTGGCCAGCAATCATGTTTTAGGGTCTTTGGCAGTACATAATGGAGAGATTCAATGCTCCATTTTCCATTGAGGATAGTAGCCGTGATGCATTTAGAAGAATCCTCCATTTGATAGTGATTAGAAGCTTCAGGTTTTGTGGAGAAAAGGGGTGGAGAATGATGATTAATGACTGTTTTAGGGTTATTATTTGAAATGTCGTGGTAATTATGATGATAGGTGGTTTTTCGAGGAGATGTGTGATGTGACGGCTCTGCGTTTTGAGCAGATTTTCTAGAGACCCAGTGTACTTTCGTGTCATTATTCCTGCTGCCTTGATGTTTTGCAGAAGACGAAGCATGCGAGTGTCTATTTTTGTTTGGACAACATGTAGCTGCATGTCCAAAAAAGCCACAATAATAACATATCTTTGGTTCCCTACAAATTTTTGCCACGTGTCCCCTACATGCACATCGCAAGCAACGTTTTTCGTTTTTCAAAAAATTGGCTGTTTGAAAAATGGATTTGAAATTTGGCAACGGATTTCTGGGCCTCCTTGGTGGTGGTTTAGGTGGCGCAGTGGGTGGGGGTGTTTTGGCCACTTGGGAATAGGACCTAACCTGATTAGACAGCGGAGGGGGGAGGCTCAGTTTGCAAGTTAGAAAGAGCAGAGAAACGATTCGAAGAAGCTGGAAGGAGAGAAAGATTATGATTAGGACGGACAGATGGACGAGGACGGCCATAATCAGAAGATGACTGATTATGATGCGATGGGACTGAATGAGGTGCGGGAGGAGCGGGACAAGGAGAAAGGGGCTGTAGGGAGTGACGAAGAGGAGATCGAGAACGATAGGACGAAGAAGAAGACGACAATGATGAACGAGGAAGAAGGAAAGGTTTGTATTTGGCTGGAATGTGAATAAGAAGAGGAGGAAGAAAAGGTATGGAAGAGGGAGACGAAGAGGACGCCATGGCCGAAACTCGGGGAAGAATTATGCGTGTTTATTTCATCATTTCCCTTTTATACACGATTCCTAATCCATTTTAAATTCATATTTAAATTTAAATATTTTAAATTATCCAAATGATAATTCTTTACCTTTCTTTATAAACATTGTTTATATTACTTGTTTATATATTTCAACAAGTCTCAATTTCAAATCCATTTGAAATTATAATTTCTACTTTATGAAAATAAATTTCCTTTTTAAATCTACACTTGTGTTTACATTTCCCGAATTATCCAATGATAATTCATTTCACTTCATTTATAAACATCGTTTATAAATGAACTGCTTGTTTTATATATATTAAAACAAGTTAACATTTATTAGCCCATTCGAAATTCAAATTCTATTTTTAGAAAAATAGATTTCCCCTTTTAAAACTAAAAATTCCTTTTCACGATATTTTTATATATCAATATCTAGGGCCAGTGATATTTAAACAATAAAAACACCCAATTATCAATCACAGGTTTTCTAACACATCATATATGATAATATATATGAAAACAAACAATAAATTTTGAGGAATCCAGTTGGATCCCTCCAACTTGTTTTCCTGCATCCACAGATGTTATCCAACATAAATAATACCCATTCTGCTTCGAGGCAGGATATCGCAGTAGAAGGTCATCCACTATCATATTGTGGGGTGCATAGGGTCATCCGCTAATGATACTGCGGGCATCCGCTAATGAAACTGCGGAAAATATCCAACCACCAATATATATAATATATCCACAACCACCAAGCCTAAATAACTAATAAATATATAGAATAACCGTAAAAATATTTAAACGCATCCAATCAACCAACAAACATTATATAATATTATACTAAATAATCCAAAGAGTGAGTTTACTCATCGTGATTTTCCTTTGCCCAAATATCTAATTTAATTCCAAATCGTCTCAGCCACGAATCATCTCGAATTGTCTTGAATGAATTTATTCCTAAAATATTTTATTTTATTTGACGATTAAATGATTATTAATTTAAATTAACTACAACCATAAATAAATTATTTATTCTGTGTATTTTTAAAATTCCGGATTATATTTATGCATTTATAAACTTGGTACCATTTTAAATAATTCAAAATATCATTATATATTTTTAATTACTAAATTAACTTAGTAAATTACCTTAACCATCCTCAAATCCTCGTGAAAATCCCTTTTCTCTCCTCATAAACCACGCCGGCATCAACAACAACCCTCACCTTTCTTCTCCCAGTTGAAACAGCAACTTCCTGTATAATCTGCGTGCACACTTCACAACGACATAGAGCTTCGAGCCTCCGTTAGACAAACGGACTTTTCCATTGAGTTGTCTGCCTAAATCTTCACCTGCTTCATACCAAAACTTCATGCTCGGTCCCCCTGTATGAATGACGACATCTAAATTCCGCTACAGTAACAGTAGCGATCCTTTTTGTGACCATACATCATCGTATTCCATCAACAAGTGCGCTACACCTTCCTGAGCACCATGCCATCAACCTCGTCCTTAAATTTACCTTACGCGGATTTGGTCCAGCCCTAGGTTACTTCGAATCCTTGAAACAGAAATCGCACTTACTTCGAATGATATTTGAATGGAATAGAAAGTCATATGAGTTAAACGGATTTGATTTTTGGGGATTTTTGAGTCTTCTTTGATTTATATTTGATTTTTGAAAAGGATGGATTTTGTTTTGAAAGTGGGATTTGTGGGTTCGATCTATATATAATTCTTTTTTTTGTTTTGAGGAATTTTGTTTGATAGTTTTAAAGGGAACGACCTCTCCTTCTTCTCTGAAGCTCAAACAATTCGATTTTTAGTTGTAGAACGAAGAAAAATGATAATAGGAGGATTCAATTTTTTTTTGTTCTGGTGAAGAATGAAATGGAAAAAATAGGAGGGGATGCGATATATTTATAATCGAAGTGGGAACATATCGTATGCTTCAATTAAATGGGTTGTCTCCCTAAGTACACACACATTAATTTGAAAAGATTTTTGATTTGGACTTCAATTTGATTTCGTATTAATTTTGATTCGACATAAAATGATTTTTCTTTTATCTAAACGGATTCTGATTTGATTTCGAGCCTATCCACTAAAAATGTTTCAGGGTTCATAACTTGAAACCGTGAACCCTTATTTTAATGCACGGACCAACGTTTCAATATTAAAACGCTATTCTGAATTCAACGGAATAGATTAAAAATTTAATTCGAACGTATATATAAAATAACCATATTAAATCGATATAATATAATTTAAATTCAGAAATAATCAGTTCCTCGATAATAAATTATTATTATCGTTTTATGTTCAAACAGAATTCTTATTAATCATTTGAATCATTTTGACTCAGTTTTAAATTTTGAATTGAATTATTTCAGATTTTCGTATTTCGATAATATATATTCAAAAATAATCATATTTCAATTATTAAATCAATAAACTTAATATAAAAAATCCATTTATAGTATCAACTCAATATTTAAAACCATATTAAATATTTAAAATAAATAGACCAAAAATTCGGGTCGTTACAGACAGAATTTGCGCATTTTCACAAACAAGATCGTATATCTGAAGCAATGGGCATTATAATTTCATGAAATAAAAATGACCTCTTTCTTAGAAAAAGATATAGTATTAAAAAAAATTGAAAGCTTTTTATTTTTTAGGAGTTTTGAACGTTTTACTAAATTTCGCAAATTAGAGCCAAATACGAAATTGATTCCTTCGCTGCGTTTAATTAAATGCATTTCAAATCTCAAATTTCATAGTTTCATAATTTAATTTTAATTGAAACATTGTTTAAAACCATTTAAAATTTCAGGTTGTTATAATCATTAAGGATCTCACATCTGGTTCTCAGAATAGAAAAATCCGATCTATTAATCAGCTTTTAGAGCCAAGATTAAAACACTTTCCTACTATATCTTTTGTTCAATTCATTTAATTTAAACTCTTTTAAATAAAATATAAAACCTTTAAATCATCTTTGAAACATTTATTTTTTTATTTGAAATTTTTTATAAAAAAATTGAAAAAGAATTGTTAAGTTTAAGTCCATATTTCAAATGTCATTTATAACCATCATAAAAAATGGTGCAAAAAGTATTTTAAATGCTTTTTTAATTAAAAATAATTTTCCACCATTTGGAAATTCATTTATATAACTTAAATCCTTTTCATAACGTGATTATGAACTGCAAATTCATGATTATTTTCATAACTTGATTTGCTTATATTTCGAAATCTATAATCTTGTTTATTTTCTTTTGTTTGAATACTATACTTATAAGAGTTTAAAAAATTCTTGTTTCAAATAACCCCAACTCTAGATCTGTTGTATAAGTGGATGTACTTTTTATGGTGTAAAATCACGAATTGCTGTTACGTAACTATTTCAACTCAAAATTCGATTTCTTTTAAAGCTTTGTTGGAACAATTTTAAATGTATATAAAATATTTTAAATAGATTTTTAAACATTCCATTTTCACTATTTCATTGATAAAGGTAAGTCTGATTTCCATTGTGATTTTCACGTGCATTATACATGACTTGTTTAATCATTCTTACAACCATATTATCATTATCTAAACGTGATCAACTATCACCATAAAACAACATAGCTAAACATATATATAATCCAATATTCCATTTAATAATTTCATTTATCAAAGGAAAATGATATCCTTTGTGATTTTCGACATGTATTTTATCATGACTTGTTTTTACATCAAATAAGCATATAATCAACATCCAAAATATGATAATTAGATAACATAGCAAAATATAAACAGTAAACAATCATGTCATCCTACAATTTATAATAGGAATCTGTAGAATTTCTCACCTTCATTTTTTTCTTTAATTAATTTCAAAACGGTTGTAGCTTGGCTATATTCAAGCTAAATTCTATGGAATTGTGCTTTAGATGCTTGTAGAGGCTCGACCTAGTCTTGGATTCTCTCAGCCATAACTTGGAGGTGGAATGGGCTTAGCCTTGGCTTGGGAAGGTGGTGGCTCTAGGTCATGGAGGTGGTAGGGAGGTGATTTGAAGTGGTTTTAGTAGATTTCGATAATGTATATGTGCTATATTAATTTAATTTTGTTTCACAATACTTTTCTTCATTATTTCCTTTTAATAGGAAGCTTGGAGCAGAGAATAAAGATGATGAAGTGCTTAGAAAATAAAAAGAAAAATGTGAAGGAACGTGAAGGGTGAGGCTTGGTATTTATAAGCAAAAGTGGAGATAAAAATATCATGATACTTATGTGCTTATCGTCATTAGTTCCATTACCCACATGCTCCGTCTCCCATCACAAAGCATGGAAAAAAATACCCGCCCCATGTGCTTGTACTTGAGTGTGTTGAGAAGTCGACTTTATGTTAGCTTAAGGGATCGAAATATCTTAGATAATTTCTCATATATGTATATGTGTGTGTGTCTCTCTCTCTCTCTCTCTATATATATATAATATGTATGTATGTATGTATGTATGTATGTATGTATAAGCGTAGATGTATGCATATGTGTATATATGTATTCAGGTATATGTTATGGTGTGCATATGTATGTTATATACATGCATAAGACATATAAATCACGTCATTGAATGTGAACAACTTTCGTTAGTTAAACCATTGATAATATGAAAACCAACACTCGGTCACATTTTTAATTATAATTTAAATTACCTATATATGTAAACAAGAATTGGAAACTAATTTCGTATCATTATAAATTAATTACATTGATCACATTTGAATCACAAAATCATATAAATTTAAACAATTGCTTTCAAAAAGTGTTATTACATCGATAAATTGATAGGAATTTTCTTATATGTTCAAATCAAGTGTACATCTTAGAACCATTATAAATGACTTATCATCGCTATAAACTAATTAAAACGAGTTAATATCATTTTTAGAAAATTATTTAAATTATTATAACAATTGTCAAACCATTAAATCTTTATTTAAATCCATTTAAATATATTGGTATCATTGATGATATTATAAATATGTTTACTTCCCAAAAAATAAAATATATAATTTTATTTCTTGAACTCAACAATCGAAGGCACCATCGAACTCCCCATCGAAAACCAAACCCATGCATACCTGCAAGATTATCGTCGGAGCCACTAGTAAACATGCGACATCCAACTATTTTCAACCCAGGTAATTATTTTCGCAATAGTCAACTCACAATCGTATGCCCCTAAAAACTCCGGCAACGACAAGCCTGACCATCCTCAACCCAAATCTAATCACCGCTCCATCCAACATCGCCTCTACGTCATGATTTCCAAAACCCTAGCGTGACAACCCCAAAATCAACTATGATCGCATGCTCCAAAACATGTATAGGTGTGAAGCTCTCCTCACTCCAATCTCAACGAATCAATTATCGTGGTTTTTAATTAAGCCTGAAGAGAGATAATGATGTTTAAATGAGGAAACAAGGAGATGTCCATGGATTTTATTTCTATGAATGGAGCAGTAAACGTGTGGGTTAGGAAGAAAGATAATTGGGTCGGGTTTAGTCACTATAGCAACTTGGGCCTAAGTTACAATATTATTTTATTAGTTCATCCTCAAACGAGCCCAAAAACTCGCTAGGTTACAAATATTTTATTTCATAGTTTGATTGTGTAGTTTCACATACATACAGGATATTAGTATACTTAACTAAAATATAAATTATTAAAATGGTTTACGTCCTGATTGCCGAAACTATAATGCCTATTTCGAGTAGGCGGTGCAATAATGGAATCCCTTATGTGATTCGACACTTCAAGCATAGTCTCCTCCCATCCAGTTGCTTGTGTCACTCGTGCTTGCTCTACTTCATATCTCTCATGTAATTACGAACATAATTTGACACAATTGCTATACAATTTACTTATATATTGTGAACATAAATACATGAAACATTTTCATTATGGATAATCATATTTACCATTACTGACACAACTTTTTGGTCCGTCCAATTATATGAAACATTATCATCGTCGTCTGCCTTCTCAACGACATGTATGACTCTGAAAACCTCAGCCATTGTAGCTTCCTTCCGTACTTTGCAAATAGATGATATACATGAATAAAATATAATGAAAATATGTATGAATGATATACATGAAGATATACATGAACATATGCTAAAGATATACATGAACCCTCATATGCTATTGGAAGGATTTCAAGCCACCACGATGTAAAGCTGGGTTCTTATTCCTATACACCTTGTTCCATACTGATATTTCCTATTAATCAGATATATGATTAATTAAAATAATGCAACCAATATAAATGTAAATAGACTCATTAAATTTTATTTTCACTATTTTAGCTTCCCAATATCTGAGAAATTCTATATCATCACCCATGCAACTTAGTTTTTTCCGGCATTTTTTACCTTTGAAAGAGTCTCCCTATAATTTTTCTACATCTTTTGATTCTAGTTATTCCTAAAAACTTCGAGATCATGCGAATCCACACGTCCAACGGCCTACAGATTGAATTTATTTTGAATTATATATAGCATATTAATTTTCGATGAAAATATAAAATCTTACTTACAATCAAATCGGCTCATATAGTATTTTTGACATGGGGTGGAATACTGTCTAAATGAGGCCAACAACCTAACATCTGACTCTTATATGATTGCTTCGATACCTGTAGAATAAAGTCGGACGGCTCCACCTTAACCCCCAATATAAATGTTTATGTAGATATCTAATATATTATAAAAAATATAATTGAAATAAGTATGGCACTTACCCAACATTCTTAGGAACCATCTGTAAAACTCAGCGTAACCCTGACTCTAAGCTATTGGGACCTACTCCAAGAGCAAGTGACTGAGAAGAAGAAGGCTGAGATGTACTCCCTACGTCTGCCATATATATATATATATATATATATATATATATATATATATATCATGCATAGAAAATAATAATGATCACATAAGCATTACATAATCATTAATCAAATGATAATGATAACCTGCACATAATCATACATGAAAAGAATAATGCATAACACAGAATAATATAGAACATATATAATCATCATTATTATTACATAGCTCAAAATAGTACTACACGATCATCATTCCTAATACATAGCTCGAACTAATATATTATACAACAAGCGATGCCATCTATGATCAGTCTTTGTTATTTTCTGATTCAGTCTCGATCTCGTACTCTATATCATTTTCTTCGATGCTTACAGATGCATCTATTAAAATATTCACTTCATCATTCAATGACCTTACATCAATGTCATCAGTTATTATTATTTCAGTATTTAGCTCAAGATCTACTTGATACGCTGCTTCGTCCGAAATATTATTTCCACAAATGTAAATCTTGCCTTTGTATTAAAAACAACCCACTAGTCTGCTTTATTTTTTTTAAGGATGGATACAGAGCAAAATAAACTTGTAATGCTTGCTTAGCTAATACGAAAAGATCATACTTATAGTAATGTGAGTGCTTTATTTCAATTAGGTTATAATATTTGTGCACGTTAATTCCAAAACCAGGAACATTGCTAAAACAGTTGCATTTAAATAAAAAAAAATCGTTGTAGGTTGTATATAATATGTTAACACTAAAATTTGTGTTAAGACGCCATAAAATTCTTTTATATATTCCTCTGGATCATCACTGTCTTTGACAAATACACCACTGTTATATGTTAATTTTTCAGCTCCGTAATCTTTGGTGTTGAATTTAAATCCATTGACAAAGAATATTGAATAATTCTTGACATTTCTTTTTGGTCCGATAGCAAGATATCGTAATTCTTCGTCAACAACACAGTTTTTTGGATCATGAACATAGTTTGAAAATAATTCAGCAAATTCTTTACCGAGGTCGCCAGATGGATGTTGTGATTTGTATATGCTGCAAATATGTATTATATTCCTTTATTATTGATATATATACTTATGATTGAATTGTACTTGAATTCAGTATTATCTGACAAATGGTGCAACTTAAATATAATTTAAAAGAGCATATGTGTATGCTACATGGTAATTTTTATCATCTATCCATATTTCCAGAAGGTCTTCCATGTTGTCTAAATATAGATAACATTTTTTGAGAAGAATCATGTCCAACGGCTTCTTAATTACGTGGAACAGTTACAAATGATAAGTTTACATTGTTACTAAGGTAATAGGAGAGAAAAATGAAGCTTCTTCTTTAAGATACGATTTGCAAATCGAACCTTCTACTTGTGTTTTTTGTCTAACTTTTTTCTTCTTCAGATGATTCAAGTGCTTATAACAAAATTAATTTAATTTCTATTTTGGTATATAATCTAAATTTCAAACTAACATAACTATTGCGGATACTCAAAATTATCTCTCAAATGGATACGTTATCCATATTGCATAGGTCCTCGAAGAAGTGCTTCGGATGGAACATGAACAAGTAAATGCTCCTTATATTAAAGAAATCTGATGAAAAAATCTCTTCAGTTTGCAGAGTAGTCTAGGGATTTCTATTTCAAGTTTAATGTCATCGAGCAAAGTTGTTTATAAAACATAATTATATTATAACACTCCATACATTGCGGGCAACAGTTCTTTGAAAATCACAGGTGAAACATATTCCATCATGATATGACAGTCACAACTTTTCATCCTACTCAGTTTACTTTTCTTAAAAGTCAACACATCTGCGGAGGTTAGAAGAAAACACATCTGGGCATCTTATTCCTTCCACCCACTAGCACAAGTTTTACTTGCTTGTTGTCTAGCTCATAGCGTACTTTGGACTTTTTATTATCATTGTACAACTGAAGTTCGGACCGTATATAAAAGTGTAATATATCACGTCTCTAATTCGCATCGTCCTTAGTTTTCCATTTACATTCAAAACTGTATTAAACACATTATAAAACACGTTTTTTCATTGTGCATGACGTAAATAATATGGCGGAGTAGGAGATCTTTCCGGTAAGGTAACTCCCAAAATATACTTTGTTTGTCCTAGTTATGAATGTCTGATTTACCTGAAATTTCAACTGATACCCCAGCTTCATGTATTTTTGGATAGTCTTTAACAATTTCATATATCTTTTCGCTTGATCAAACCTTAGATGGTAGCATATTCTCTACTCTTTTAAGCTTTAAAGTTCTTTTTATCTGTTCTAAATTTACGACTAAGATGTATAAAACACTGATGATAATCAAACCAAGATTTATGAAACTTCTTTTACTTTCTTTTTTCTTAGCTCGTATCTTTCCTCGTTACATATTCTACATTTTCTAAGGTTAACATCATCTTTCCAATACAACATGTAACCTTTTATACATGTATTTATTTTCTTGTATGACAGTTCAAAAGAAGACATAAGTTTTTTCACTTTATAATGACAATGGCACATCAAATTGTTGGGTGAGATGCGTCTTTTTGCAGCTTGTACAAATGCTATAAATTCAACTTTTGTAAGATTGAATTTTGATTTCATAATAATGTATTCGGCAGTTACAGATAATTCAGTTCGCTTTTACACTACCCCACAACTACCTCTTAGTATAATCCAATCAATCATAAAAAAAAGATTAGCTCCCACGGTCGGTTCTTCTTTAATATTTTTATTAAAACAAATATTTGCATAAACTATAACAAACGTTGTTCCAAATTAAAACAAATATTTGCATAAACTTATCGATAAGTATGTTAATCAACAATATACACTATTGTTCAAATCAAACCACCGATCAATATGCCTACACCAACGAACACAATATTTTTTTGGCAAAGCCGACCGATTTTTACAGTGACCGAAAACACTTTTTATTATAACAAATAATAAATACATTATTACAGGAGATTGACACTTTATCAATTTGCAACATATTCGGTTTTTAAGGTGGACCGGTCACAATACTTTTTAAAGTGGAACATCCACTACTAATAAACTAACTCACGGTACAGGCGCTAGTCATTCTGATTAGACAACTATTGCATACCCACGCACGAGGTGCGGATCACCTGGACCCAAAATCCCCTGCACCAATTAAATCATCCAATTTGGGGTGATTTACCCATAACCCCCTGAAATTCGGGTGTAATTCAGGGGCGCTATGTGTAAATCACTCCAAAATGAGGTGATTTAATTGGTTGGGATCACCGGACCAGAGGAATTTGGGTACAGGTGATCCCAACCCCCACGCAGGGAATCTGAAATTACATGAACACAAACTTGCCTAATTACACAATAACATTGCAGCAAATATTCCCTTCCACTGTGACCTTAATTAAGAACACCATTACAAAGAAGCTTTCGTTCCCTCAACAGAGCAAGGGCAAGTGACAATACAGCTCACTCAAAGAAAATCAAGGTCATACCAGCAATCACAAAGCCCAAGGATCAAAGCAGCTACACCAGTGAAGCTAAGTAGCCACTACCTTATGCATTAGAATGTGGCATGGCAATCTAGAAAAGGACAGGTGTAAACCAAGACAGTATAAAATAGCGTAGTAGCATTCCTTCCCAAGCCTGAGTTAGGGCAGCGACATACTGCTCAACGAAAGCTGGACTATACCAAGGCACCATACCATACACACAACGCTGGAGGATAAAAGAAGCTACTACAGCAAGGCAACAGTCACTACCTAAAGCAACGAACAAGGGCAAGACATTCCAGAACCGGAGCAAATTACAAGATAGCAAAGCATATTAGACCACTAAGACCTACCATGCAGCATATGACATAACTACCGAATTACATCCCAACCAACATTCATAGCTGACCCCAGTCATTCCACCATCAACAAGGACAACAAAACAACTAAGTCCATCACAAAACTCCAAGGCTCTAAAGCGCTTCCACAACTCGACTCACAACATGAGACCCAACACAAACATAGTCAACGAACACAATATTATGATATCTGATACGCAATAATCATCATTTTACCTCATAATAAACTAATTTTACTCTCAAATTGACTTAGAACACTATCATCATCAACTAGTATCACATAACCATCAAATCCAAACCCATAAGCAACCAATTTTTGAAATAAGAGTTTTGGACAAATATGAGACATATCAATAGAGAGAGTGGTTGAATGCTTTGGAGGTGGTTGGTCACGTGTAGCGACGTGGAGGGGGTGACGGGAGCTGCTGAATGGCTAGGGTTGAGGTTTTTTGGTGGGAGATAATTAAGAAGAGAGCCCGTTGGTTTTTGGTTGTATCCTAGGTCGAGCAAAGGCTTGCAACGACCATTGCTAGCCATTGCAAAGGCCTGTCACCATTTGAGTTGCTTCTTGTAGTGTTTGTATCCAAACAGACTTTCTCATATAGATATTTATTTATTGTTTTATTAAGTCAAAAGTTTATTTAATGTGCACTAAACGCATATTAATTAATCAAAACCAATTATTGTTATCATATTTGTATATTTTTAGCACTTTACTAACTAACTGAATTGAACTTTATGTAAAACTTAAATTTTCCATTTATGTTATTTAATTTATTGATCGTTAGTAGATCAGATAATTATCCAATATTCATTCGTATCGACGAACACGAATATTCGATTTCAGATGCAGATATGATAATATCAGCATTCAAAAGCATCTGTTGGTAGATTTATCCTCTTCAACCTACAAGTGTTGACATCGCTAGCTTCATCTTCACCAAACTCCTTGCTGCGAACCTTCTATTACTCGTCTTCTCACCTTTTTCGTTTATTACCGCGTCTTTCTTGTCCATCGGCACTTTGTATTCTTTCTTGTTTTTATTCCTTCCTATACATAATCCAAAATATAACACATGCATCCCCTCCATCGTCATGCCGCATTCGATCCACTGACTTATCTTCAAGCATCTCACCACCTCCTACATCTTCCCATGTCGAAGACTCTGATATCCATGAATGTTCCAGTGATAATGGCAACATGATGCTACTATCAGAAACTCTACAACAACAATTGACAATATGTTCGGCCGGAACTGGCCTAAAGAGCAGTCCGCCATGCCCTCGGGCTACGGCAGCCCGTTGGATGGAGCAAAAGTTAGGCTCTTTGACTAAATAGAATATATATACATGAATACAAGAAAGTTGTCAGCAAAATTGTTGTGCTTTGGTTTTTGAAAAACAACGATTGATGGATAATGATATGAGTTCAAAGCTAGCTGGTTGCAAATCTCTATTGCTCTAAATTTTATTTTGCCCTTTGATACCCACTCAAAAGCGTATTATTGGGCGTGGACATCCATTACAATGGGCCGGCACTGTATACGGCTAGAAATATTTATGATGCAGAGTACTAGCTAGGTAACATACTTGTTTCAACAATTGTACCCTCTTTAGTTATTATGACACTTGCACAGTCTTAGTGACACAGACACACATTCTCAGCACTATCCACTTCTTCCTTGGCAATTCTCACATGCTTTTCTGCAAGTCTCTTCTAATGACTAATGAGCCTCCTGCAACACTGAGCCAAAACACCCAAAGCTCATATAGATCATATGCTGTATGCATACGAACATACCTATAGGGGCGAAGATACCGATCAAGCACAACTGAATCTGATTATGCAATATAAGATGGAGAGGGTGGACATATATAATCACAGCAATTGTTAACTACTATATACATAAGATATTCGTATTCAAGTGCAAATATTCTGCGGTATCTATGAATTATTGAGTTTACATAATATACAGTGCATACACATAAGTGTCGATATTAAGTTACTCATTTGAAGATTACTGAGCTTTCTATGCTACTACAAAATATTTGATTCATGTAGTTCAAGCATATGTTTTCTGAAATACTACCGTCTGGATTAATAATACTAACCAAAAAATGATAAAAACTCCTTGCACTACTGACAAAACGCTTACATGAAATTAAAGGTGAAAAAAGAAGGCATGAAATTGTAAACCATTATTTCACTGAAGCTTTCAAGGTGGAAGACTTGGCACAAACCAAGAGCAGAGTTCCCAATCTCTACGTGAGGTAGCCACATTGTCCTTCAATAAGACATCACTGTGATCAGTGAGATCACGAACTCTTATCTTCGTTGTTGTTTTCCTACCAACACTGTATCTTGCAACATAGTACACACTGTTCTCTTTGCACCCGGAATAATCACTTGCAGTAACACAAAAGCTTGTTTTATGGCTCAAGAACAATGCCTTATCGCCCAAACTCTCCACCTTCTCCAAACTGTCTACCCAGTCTTCAAATTCAAAGAACGTCGATATTCTTCTTTCTTTAAATAGTTTATACAATCTGACATCATAGCCTTCTTTTATGTTACGGGGCCAATTTACAAGAACAAGTAGGACATCCCCATCCTTCTCAACGACGTAAGATTCATCATTGTTACATAGCTCCTTACGTAGTTCCTGTCTAAGATGATAATCAAAATAAATTCTATGACCACACGCGTTCCTTTCATCATCTAATTTGTTCCTAGTTTCCACAAGTCTTCCCATCATCGTCAAATAAAGTTTCCCATTACAAAAGCAAGCACGCTTTCCCCACTGCTCCATAAGATGTTTTTCTTGCTGATAAAAATCAGGAAACGAAAACTGAGTCCAGGTTTTACTGTTGCTTCCAACTATGTGAAAGATAAATTTTTCAGAACAATCGTTCGTAACTAGAGCCACGCAATCACCAGGTGAAACAATTGGGTCTGAAGACAAGATAAAATCAACGCGCTCATAGCACTTCCGGTCTGTTAAATGAACGCTGCATTTGGGGAAAGCAGGGAGATTCAAGATGCGATTGGTGATTGGATTGTACAAGAACACTGATTTGGAAAGATGATGGATCAAAGCCATCCATCCACGTGAGGATCCGATGCATACCACCTCATTATTCAAAATCGACGATGGAGACGATGATTTCGATGGCCCACGAACAGGTAGAATTTCATTCGTTTGAAAGGAAATTCTGTTGAAGAACTCGTGCCCATCATGAAATTACTTGATTGGTGGCGAATCAGGAAAAGAGATTTTGTACATCTTTTCGGAGCGAGGGATCGCCATGATTTGCAGACGGATCGAAACCGAACGTAGTCGGCATCCAGTTTCACTTTCTTACAGATCAGATCCACAATTTCAGGTGGTAGTGAAGCCGCCATTAACCGTTATTCTATAATATAAAACTAATAAGACAATTTTTTTTAATATGTTTAAGTGGAGAGATTGCCGTATTTATATGGACGATCTGTTAATTTAATTTCTTGTTTGTGCGGTTTTTAACCTTGGATACGAAGGAATGTTTGACTTGGTTTTCAAGGAGGAGAAACACAAAGGCGTGCGCAGCAAGTTTTGATTGAATCCCGCTGTGGATGTATTAAGTTATAACGGATTCAAATTCCCAACCGGTTTAGCATCTGAAATTTATTTAACAAACGAGTGGAAATCCGTGCGTTGCACGGAAGCATAAAGTACAAGGTGTTATAGTTTGCACGGGAGCATAGAGTACGGGGTGTTGTAGTTTGCAAATGCGTGGTCCTGGCACGCGCTTCGCGCGTGGTCGTAGCACGCGCTTCGCGCGTGGAATGATGTTCGTGAAATGTTTTTTTATGTGTGTAGTAATATTGTGTTTTAATTTTTGGTTGTAGCAGAAAATGTAATGAAAATTGGATGTTACTGAATGTAATATTATTGAATTATATCACGTAAGTAATAAAGGATGGAAGAATATGACAAAAGAATACAAAATGAAAGCGAAAAAAATATAAAAATTCAATGCATGAAAAAAGTACGAATAAAACTATTAATTCGGTAAGAAGAAATATAATCAAGGAGAGTTTAGAAAAATAGATTATGAAGAGTTATGAAAGGTTAAATTATATATCATCATTATGTTCAAAGTTATGGCAGGTTAAATTCAGGTGATATTATGGAGAGTTTGTATACGTTACAACATGCGTTTATATTCTATAAATTAATGTTTGTAGCAGAGAAAGAAGTCAAAAAATATAAAGAAATGAGTGAAGTGGGTGGAAACCGTATGTGAACAAATGTGGAGTTATACGGCTAGTAATTGATTCTTTTAATATATAATAAATAGGATTTTGTATTTTTTTCTAAAACACAGTGAGTTAAAGTAATTTTCTGTGGTTTAATGTTATGTTCCAATCCTCATTTTTACATTTATACTAACTGTATGTTAGAAAAGAAGACAAAACTGCATGAAAAAACAACATGCAATAGTGTATGCATTAAATGACACGCATGCAACAACTTTCTTTATATAATATGCAACAACATTTGAATCTGAATGTATGAATAAGTTGCAGGAACATATTAGATGGGTATAATTATAAAAGTAATTTCTATGTTCCTTTCTATTATAAAAATGAAATGTTGCATGTAGCATTGAATGATATATGTATATCGTAATGCAAAGTAGCTATAGTTTGTAGTTAGATATATAGATGCTATTGTATCGAATGGTTGATGAAAATTAAATCATGGATAACAATCATAGTCATTGATAGGGTAAATAAACCAAGAAAGAAATATTATGAAATAAGCTTCTATTTTTAGTATGGTAAGAATGCATTATTCAAGTGTTATAGTTTGCATTTGTGAATAAGAGGTGGGATCATATTCCATAATAGCAAGATATATACTGTAAGTAATATATGTTTGTGTTTGTATTCTAATGTAGAAACTAAATTTTGCAGCAATCAGGAAATAATGCATGCATAGCGTGTAGGTATAGGTTGCACGTATGGTAAACAGTTTAAAATTTTATGTATCCCTATTGAGTTGATGATAAGACATATATATGAAATGATGAATTAAGCAACCTTATTATGGGATATGCTGCATTGATTGAACACAATGAGGATATAAAATATGAGTAAAGAATAGAGAAAGAACATGCACAGAATGAAAAAGTTATTTCGTATGAAATGAACAACATAACATAGTTCTAGAAATAGGATTAGTTATGAAACTATCTTTCAGACACTCATCAATCAATGTAGTGCTTTACAGAATGGACATAATGCAGTGAAGCAAAAGAAAATGACAAATAGAGCAAAATTCAAGAAGATAAAACACATGCTAACATATAGAGGAAACAAACACAGGAAAAAAACAGAGACCCATTAAAGGAAAAAAAAACCGCAACATATATATACACAAAGACAGATATATATGCATGTTAGTCAGCTGTAGAGGAATAAAAAAATGGGTGTTGCCGTATTAGGTATCAGGTGATCCGCTAAAGGTTGAACATCAGATTCATTGACGGAATAAAGAAATGCCAGTGTTGCTCGTTGGGTTCTATATTTGCTTCAGGTTGGCCATTAGGGTCTTCAAAATATTCAAGTTGTTATGGCAGTATATATACGGTATATTAGCATGAAGCCATGGTGTTAAGGTACCAAACTGAATAAGTAATTTCGAAAACAGTTGTAATAGTGAAAGAAATAAGGACTTGCAAACTAATAAACTAACCAAAAAGATGGAGATTGGTGATTATGTCGGTGGCAGCCCAAATATTTATAATGCAAAGCATCTGTAGCGAAAATGAAGTTATCTGTAGCGAAAATAAAGTTGTAAAAATATAGTAAGAATTATTGTTGAAAAAAAATGTTTGAGAAAATTAACTTTTGAGGAGAAAAGTAAGTAAATTTATACTCTAATTTTTTGTGTGAAATTACAGCAAAACCTCAGGATAAACGACATTTGTTGTAAATGTTGTTGTGGTTGAATCTAGCAAAATTGAAATTCTAAGGAATGTAGTGCATCTAGATACAGCAACATACAATTGTCCATGACTAAAATTATATGAAGCGGATTATCAAACATGGATGGTATGAATGGCTCTCAATTTAAAATAAAATGATTTTGTATAACTATATATGTTAAAGCATTATTCATTAGCATTAATGAAGTGGATTATCCACATGACAATAAACGTAAACTTAAGGAAATATTTATCCAATTAACAATAGTCTTACCTATTAAAAGAGAAAGTAATAACACTGATTTAGGAATTATTTTCATTAATGACATTATAATATATATGACTGCCTAGTTTGACTGTTTAAAGTAGGAATAGTAACGTTAATACAATAGCATTGATTTAGAAAACTTATAACTATATATTAATCAAACCTAAATGGAAATATATTTATGAAAAACAAATGAACAGGAGGCACCATTGCTACCATGCATTTAATCTAGCAACATAATACCAAGGTATTAGTAGCCTACCGAAAATACATATGCATTAAAGACTATTGTTGAAAGAAATTGAGAAAATAATGAACTTAATTAAAATAATAGATGAAAAAGATGCCATAATAAATAAATACCTTGAACTATAAGGTCACATGCATTCCAAAGATGTATGGTATGAATGGCTGGAAATTTAAAATAAAATGATTTTGTATAAATATATACGTGAAAACATTATTCATTAGCATTAATGAAGTGGATTATCCACATGCCAATAAACGTAAACTTAAGGAAATATTTATCCAATTAACAATAGTCTTACCCATTAAAAGAGAATGTAATAACACTGATTTAGTAATTATTTTCATTAATGACATTATAATATATATGACTGCCTAGTTTGACTGTTTAAAGTAGGAATAGTAACATTAATACAATAGCATTGATTTAGAAAACTTATAACCATATATTAATCAAACCTAAATGGAAATATATTTATGAAAACAAATGAACAGGAGGCACCAGTGCTACCATGCAATTAATCTAGCAACATAATACCAAGGTATTCGTAGCCAACCACAAATACATATGCATTAAAGACCATAGTTGAAAGAAATTGAGAAAATAATGAACTTAATTAAAATAAAAGATGAAAAAGATGCCATAATAAATAAATACTGTGAATTAAATCTGGGCATGCATTCCAAAGATGAATGCAAAACATTACAGCTATCACAAAGCAGAAGTAAAGAAAGGGCTTTGAAAACGTGGTATAACAGAAATAAATGGAGAAGAGAAGTGGCCCACGATCAAGCTCAACAGTTAATTTAGACGGAAACCAATAGTTTGTTTGTGGAAGAAATTACGGAAGTGGGTGGAACTAAACATGGGTTCATTCAATTAATTCTAACGTCTGCTGAGGTGTCACATTGTTAGCCATCTGATATCTTTTCTAATATTAAATCCGAACCACTCTTTGTCTTGTTGTTTGTCCAGGGGGGAATTTTATTATATAGATATTATGGCATGCGAATATTTGTAGATAAGCATTTCAAATTTGTAAAAGAGTCAAACATTTATATCCTATCTTTAAGTAACTAGTATTTAGTGATGTTTTGAATCGATAAAGAAAATTGAAATTTTAAATCCTACTTAAAAAAGTATTAATTATATACATACACACACACCCACACACACATATATAAATATATATATAGTACGACATTTTTGATAGTTTATGTTTACACAAAAAATGAGTTGTACTGAAGGTATTACTACTTAAAATAATGTATCAACTAAAGTTGATTACTTGGAATTTAAAAATAGGAAAATAAGGTACTTAATTTGTATCCATAAAAGAAAAGATGATATAAAGTAAAAGCGAATTTTTAACGAGGTAATTAAAAGAATGGTAAACTTTGAGAAAAAATTTAAATTGAAGTAGACAATGTTTTACTTTTGAATTGAAAGAAAACTAGATATAATTATTGTTATATTCAGTTTTCACACTACACAAAAAATTTAGTTATAACTATTATTACCGTACAACGGTGGAGAAAACCAACCATTAAGTAACATAAGAACAGAAAAAAATTATTTTTTAATTCTTTTCTTAATTACGAGTTTGATCAAAAAAAATCTAGCTTGTTTAAAAAAAAAATTAAAGTAATTGCAAAAGTGCAAAACTGCAAATCCAGTTACACTAAGGGTTGTACATTCAAGCTAGCTTGACACTGAGGATTTGCTATAAATGTATTGACACAAATCATGCATAAGCACATACATATATATTATGTTGTGCGAGAAGATTGCGCGAATGCAGAAGCACAATAAACAAGATCTAGATTTTCCAGTTGAACATCAATCTAATGTGATAGCAATTATTTTATTACATCAAACAAATAGTAAATAACTATAAGAAAGAAACAAAGAGACACGCAATATTTATACTGGTTCCACTACCATCAAGATAGTGTGCATCCAGTCCAAAGGAGAGAGATTTCATTCCATATGAGAGAATTACAAGAGATTACAAAATAAGAGTTTACGTATCCAAACCTCAAATAGGCTTAACAAGAAAAGACACCATTGGGGATCACTGGCTCCTACCAGGATGGTTTACACTAAAGTCCACCCCTCAATATATAGTCAGCGCAAATCTATGTGAGTCATCAATTAAGTTACCAACATCTGAGAATAAAATAATGGAGGCAAATTACCATAGCAACAAATATGCAAACATAGAAAGTAAATCAATCCCTTTCCTTAGGGTAGATGGAAGAAATTAATGTCTGCATTTATTTCTTTCCATCTCATGCAAATGCAATCAATTAATTCATGCATTTCCATATTAAACCAATATTTACTTTCTATCTATTCATGATTTTGTATCACCTAAATTTTACATTCCACACATATCTTCAATACCTCATCTCGAAAAAAATTCTCTTCACACATAAAATCTTCAACAGAACTCCACCTTAAATCAAAATCTCACAATGAGATAGAAACCAAAAATGAATATTTTCCTGATGGGTTCCAGCAAAGCTACCCCCCATCACACCATGTTAACGACCTCAAACTACGTCCCTGCCCACCAACAAAATGTTGCAAATATCCAAAATCGAAAAAAAAGCAGACCCTAAAATAATCTCAATACCACCATGGCCAAAAAATAATTCTCTCAATCACCAATTCAAATGCAGAGTCAAAATCTAAATCTCTACAGGCAAGATAAATCTCTCTTCTTCCACATACATGCATATGTAGCAACACTTCTTTAGGACGGCATCAAAAAATCGACGATATACCACAATGGCACCAATTCCGCCAAAATCAGCTCTGTGAACTGAACACTTCAAGACAGCATCACAAGTCGATAAGTTTGAGTGGCGTCAAATCCATCGCAAAAATCAGCTACATCAGATATAGTTTCTAAACTCAGTGGTCCCTTCAACACATTAAACTCTTTATCTTTCATACAATGCGAGCATTTCTCAACTGAACTTGAATTTATACAGTTCTCAAACACTTGGAAAGGTCGCTAACACCTCCAACAGTTCGTCTTTGGTGGCTACCACCTCTAAGCAATTTCTCCAAGCTGTTATCTACGAAGTCACTTTTCTACGGTTGGTCAGGCCGCGTTCTAACATATAACTCCACCTTAGTTAGAATCCAAAGCTCAAGCTACATCAAAGTTCCAAGCCTGGAACACTCTTCTCTCTCAGCATAATCTTCTCCACCAAAGTCTCATTTTCTCCTAAAATAGTAATAGCATATTCACCACTGAATCTACCAACCTTTGTAGAAATAATTGATGCATAATTTAAAACAAATCACCTTGCTCTCATACCAATCTTTTGTGCGCGAGGATTGCGTGAATGTGGAAGTAGAATAAACAAGATCTAGATTTGCCAATTAAACATCAATCTAATATGATAGCAATTATTCTATTACATCAGACAAATAGTAAATAACTATAACAGAGAAACAAAGAGACACACAATATTTATACTGGTTCCACTACCATCGAGATAGTAGTACGCCCAGTCCGAGAGCGATTTCATTCTATATGAGAGAATTACAAGTGATTACAAAATAAGATTTTACATATCCAAACTCAATAGGCTTAATGTGACACCCCACGTCTACTAATGTCACTCATTAAGAGAATGCATTAAGTTTCGTGAAGTGATATAGGTAAACTGAAACAGAAAAATTACAAGACAGATATAAAAATAGTAGCGGAATAAAAACTAACTTTATTAATCATAAAACATCATGGTTCAAAACATCATATGTCTGAATTACATAAAAACTTTTGTCTTGCTCTTAAACATCAGAGTGCAAAATAAAAGAAGCAAAATCCTTAAATAAAAACATAGCCATGTAATAAGGATAGGAGCTTGAGCAATACATCTAAGCAGCTCCAGCAAATGATAGCAGAATCCTGGTCAAGCTTGGGTATTTCCTCCCAGAGAACCTTCGGGGGGGGGGGGGACGAGAGAAAGAAGAGGAAACAAAAAGGGTCAGACGTAAAGTCTGGCGAGTCCAGTTACTTTTAGCAAGTAAATAAGTAAAAGTATCATGACAGGCCTACAAAGTGGATAGGAGAGATAATATCACAAAAGGAATGTATGACAAGGTAAACATGATAGAGTGTATACGCTTCCCTAATGATTACTCTGATTCTCTGCACCAATACTAGTGTAACCAGAATGAGATGATCCCAACCACTATAAGATGGTAGACTTGGGTATACGTCTAGACATACCCTAACTACTATCTTAATCGATCGGCTCCCTACTCCGTAGATACCCTGTGTCAGCCCCACAGTAGGAGGTATCACTTCCTAAAGTGGCAACCCTTTGTGATGTGCACAACCATATCTACTGGTGTCACGGTCATCTTATCCCCCTCTGCCCGGCCCATGCAGGCACATGTCCCCGGTCGGTTTGCGCCGCCCACACAATCCTCCACGTTTGGATCTCTTACAATCAGCCCAGTAAGCGAACCACATTCCTCGAAGGTGAGACTTTAATAGAAACCATGTCTCCAACTTCAAATTCAATGTCAGTCCTTCTCTTGTCTGCATAAACTTTCTGCCTATCTTGAGCGGTCTTCATTCGCCGTCTAACAAGATCAATCTTCTCGGACGTTTTTCTAACCATATCTGGTCCAAGTAACAGCCTTTCTATAGATTCCCACCAACAAGCTGATGACCTACAGGGTCGTCCGTATAATGTTTTGAAGGGTGTCATACCAATGCTAGCTTGATAATTGTTGTTGTAGGAAAACTCTACTAAAGGAAAATGCTCTTCCCAAGTCCCTCCAAAGTCTAGGATACACAACCTCAAAAGATCCTCAAGAATTCTGTTCACCCTCTCCGTCTGTCCATCGGTCTGAGAATGATAAGCGGTGCTCAAACATAACTGTGTGCCTAATGTTTCTTGCAAGCTCCTCCAAAATTCACTAGTGAAAATAGGGCCACGATCTCTTGTAATGCTGGAAGGTACTCCATGAAGATGGACTATCTCACGAACATAAATTGTTGCCAACCATGTTGTCGTCCTTTTGCTTTTAACTGGAATGAAATGAGCGCTCTTAGTAAGTCTATCCACCACAACCCAAATACTGGTATTTCCTTTCTTCGATCTAGGCAAACCATCTATGAAATCCATATAGACGCTCTCCCACTTCCACTATGGAACCTCTAAAGGATGAAGTAAACCACCGGGCTTCTTTTTTTCAGCTTTGACTTGCTAACAAACTAAACATTGAGAAATAAACTCTGCCACATCTTTTTTCATCCCAGCCCAAAAGAAAACCCTCTTCATATCTTATTACCGCCTAGATAAATAGTCATCTTAGAATGATGGGCTTCCTCTAGGACTACCTTTAACAAACTTCCAGTTTGGGGAACACAAAGTCTTCCATCTCGTCGCAACCACCCTTTATCGTCAATGGAATATCTATTGAGGCGACTAGAAGTCTCCCCTTTACTGAGCCTATCCAAGATGTCTGAAATTTGTGGATCATCTCGCTGTGAAGCTCCTATTCGATCCATAAGAGTAGGTCGTATCTCTAGCGATGCAAACAAACCAGGCAAAAGCTCGGTGGAGGGCCTAAAATCAAAAGACGATATGAACTCCAAGATTTTCCTTTCCTCAAACAGAGGACTTAAGGCCGTCCTCTGCCTACTCAGTGCGTCTGCCACCACATTACCTTTGCCAGGGGTATAAGCAATCCCAAAATCATAAGAAGCTAGGAACTCCATCCACCTTTGTTGCCTTAAATTAAGATCCTTCTACGAAAACAAATACTTGAGAGATTTATGATCGGTGTACAGCTCGAACTTCTCTCCAAGAAAATAATGACGCCACATTTTAAGCGTGAACACTATGGCGCCTAGCTCTAAGTCGTGGGTAGGGTAGTTCTTCTCATGAACTCTTAGCTGTCTACCCCATAACAAACAACCTTTCCTTCTTGCATCAGAACCGCACCAAGCCCTGTACCACGTGCATCAGTGTATACTGTAAACATTTTATTCCCATCAAGCAAGGTCAAGACTAGGGCTGTTATCAGAGCCCTCTTCAATCGTTGGAAAGCAACATCACAATCTATATCCCATGAAAAAGCCAAATTCTTCTTCGTCAGCCTGGTGAGTGGGGCTGATGTCTTTGCGAAGTCCTTAATGAACTTCCTATAATAATCCTCCAATCCAATAAAACTTCTCACCTCCATTGCATTCTTCAGAATTTGCCAATCTTGAACTGCAATTACCTTTGCGGGATCTACTGCTATCCCATCTTCGGAAACCATATGCCCTAGAAATCTCACCTCTTTTCTCCAAAAATGGCATTTGGAGAACTTTGCCTTAAGTTGATGCGCACGGAGAGTTTTCAAAACTTCTCTCAAATGTTGGGCATGCTCTTCCTCGCTCTTTGAGAAGATCAAGATATCGTCAATAAAGATCACAAAAAATTTATTTAGAAACTCCCGAAACACCCTACTCATCAGATCGACAAAATAGGCGGGTGCATTCGTCAACCCAAAAGGCATAATTAGCCATTCAAAGAAACCATCTGGAGTCCAAAAAGCGGTCTTATCTATACTGTCCTCAGCCACCCTCAACTGATGAAACCCCGTGGCCAAGTCTAACTAAGAGAATACCGAGGCACCAACAAGTTGGTCAAGTAAGTCATCTATCCTCGGAAGTGGGTGCCTATTCTTCTTAGTGAGTTTGTTCAACTCTCTATATTCCATACATAAGCAAAGCGAACCATCCGCCTTAGTCGCGAATACAACTGAGTACCCCATTCAGATATGCTTTGCCTAATAAACCCTTTCTCAAGTAGCTCCCCTACTTGCTTGCTAAGACCCAACCTCTCCCTTGGCGCCATATGGCGCACAGGCAATGCAACTGGCTTTGCATTGTTCACCAAATAAATACGAAAATCGATCTCCCGCCTCGGAGGTAAGCCCCGTACCTCATCAAAAACATCAGAATAATCTCGGACTACTAGAACAGATTGCAGATCATCAATAGATGCATCTAGAGACTCTAGGAAACTAAGCATAACAGATCCTTGCGGGCCACAAGAAATCTCGAGGGTCCTCCCACGATAAGTCAAAAGCCTAACCACCCTCTTCTCATAATCTAGAATGGCACCATACATGATTAGCCAATCCATCCCAATAATCAGACCATAGCCCATAAAACCGAGCACATACGCGTCGCACTCAAACTCGACGCCTAACACAGATATTCTCAAACTTCGACAAATCATAGACAAATGAGCCGAACCACCAATGGGGTTTGAGATAACTACAGGATCCACTACCATACTAGTATTTAAGTGTAAAAATTCAACCACGGAACTAGATATAAATGAATGTGAAGCGCCAGAATCAAAAAGTGTTCTAATAGGATGATTGGAAAGAGAAATCAAACCTTCCAAGGAAATTTTCCTACCTCTATCCGGAGTACTGGTCGCGAGAGCATGCACCTGCCCTCCAGAAGATCCTGCCCTTTGACCTCGTCCCTGTTTCTTTGGGCACTCCTTAGCAAAGTGTTCGACCTATCCAGAATGGAAGCAAGAATTCTTCCTTCTTTTGCAGTCCTTCAACAAGTGACCCTCACGTCCACAACTGTGACACTTCCTCTTATCTTTACCCTTGTCATTCTTTCCTCCTTTTTGTTGTTGTTGTCCTTTCTTGGGCCATACTTTCTTGTTTTGCGTTGTTTTCTCGGCCTTAACTTCCTTCTTTTCTCCTTTGTCTTCCTCATGCATCAAGGCCATATCATGAAGCTTTTCAAAAGTATCTCCCATTGGAATATGGGACATAGCTAACCCATGAAGGGGTTCATTCAACCCTTTAGCAAAACGTAAGGCTTTCTTATGCGGGGTATCTACCAATTCCAATCCAAACCTCGCTAACTGGTTGAATTTGTTCACATATTCTTTAACAGTCATGTTTCCTTGTTTGAGGTCAAGGACCTCTCCATTTGCATGCTTTTCTCAGCTTGGGAAAGAAACTTCATTACAAACCTCTGTCTAAAATCATCCCATGTCTCCACCGGATGCCCGCTTGGGTTACGTCCCACCAGAACAAAGCTTTGTCTTTCAATAACCAGACAGCTAACTGAACCTTCCTACTATCATCTACATCGAAAATTCCAAACAAGTCCTTTGTCTCCTTGAGCCAATTTCTTGCCTCAATGAACGTCTCGGTTCCATGGAATGGCTTTCCTCCCATAGCCCGGAAATCTTTGCAGACCTTAGAGAAGTTGTCTACACGCAAAGGAGGAGGAGGAGGAACGATGGGTGCAACTGAGGGAGGAACGTCGCTTGACCACCGGAAGCCACCGTAGCCTCTAGATACCTACGGAACCAGTCTGGTATCGTAACGCCCTCTGGAATATTAGTTTCCCTAAACATGCTGAAAAGAAAAGGAAATAGATTCAGACAAAGGATCGAAAGAAAGACATATGGCTTTGGGGAATATGTTTTTCAAAACAGAATTTTCTTTTTGAAAATGCTTTCTTTTAAAACCTTTTCTTAAAATAATTTTAAAAACTTTTATCTAATATGGTAACCTTCAGCTCTGATACCAACTGTGACACCCCACATCCGTTAATGTCACTCATTAAGAGAATGCATTAAGTTTCGTGAAGCGTTATAGGTAAACAGACACAGAAAAATTATAAGATAGATATAAAAATAGCAGCGGAATAAAAACTAACTTTATTAATCATAAAGCATCATGGTTCAAAACATCATATGTCTGAATTACATAAAAACCAGTACATCATAAAAACTTCTGTCTTGCTCTTAAAAGTCAGAGTACAAACTAAAAGAAGAAAAATCCCCAAACAAAAATATAGTCATAGTAACAAGGATAGGAGCTTGACCAATACATCTAAGCAGATCCAACAATGATAGCAGAGTCCTGGTCAAGCTTGGGTATTTCCTCCTTGAGAACCTAGGAGGGAACAAAAGAAAGAAGAGGAAACAAAAAGGGTCAGACATAAAGTCTGGCGAGTCTAGTTACTTTTAGCAAGTAAATAAGTAAAAGTATCATGACAGGCATACAAAGTGGATAGGAGAGATAATATCACAAAAGGCAGGCATGACAAGGTAAACATGATAGAGTGTATACGATTCCCTAATGATTACTCTGATTCTCTGCACCAATAGTAGTGTAACTAGAATGAGATGATCCCAACCACTATAAGATGGTAGACTTAGGCATACGTCTAGATGAACCATAACTACTACCCTAACCGATCGGCTCTCTATTCCGTAGATACCCTGTGCCGGCCCTACGGTAGGAGGTATCACTTCCTAAAGTGGCAACCCTTCGTGATGTGCACAACCATATCTACTGGTGTCACGGTCGTCTTATCCCCCTCTGCTCAGCCTATGCACGCACATGCCCCGGGTCGGTTTGCGCTGCCTACATCGTCCTCCACATTTGGATCTCTTACAATCATCCCAGTGAGCGTGTCCCTACTCCGACCTAGGGCAGAGTACTCGTTCGATACAATTATATGGGTTACTGACTGAAACGGGTCCCACACACAAGATGATACAAGCTCTCCCTCTTGTCTTGTATCCCCATTAGGATTTCCACAAGTTATGTATACCTATTGGTGTCTTTAATTACATAGCCCCATCATTTCTACAGGTTATGCTTACCTAATAGTGTCTTTAATTACATAACCCCAACTGGTTAAGTTCGTGAGCCTATATATAAATATTACCCACCCTACCCAGATTTGCTTAACCCACCCACTGTTCAAACGGATTTACTTAACCCCTATGGATTCAACTAGGTTAAGTATTCCAATTAATTACCATGTCCATTTATGATTATAATGTGCTGGACCCCTCACATTAAGCCTACCCCTTGTGGATGTTGGATATACCGGGCAGTTCTGGATAGACTTCTTCCATAATTCGGGCTTAACCTTGTGTCTTAGCACGTCTCGTATTTGTGCACCTAGACCCCTCACATTAGATTCACCACTTGTGGCCGCTGGATATGTCAGGCGGTTCCGGGCAGACTTCCACCACAAGTGTAATCTAACCTCGTGTCTAGGCGCAGTTACAGTTTCTAATTACTATAATCCTAGGCATTTCATTATTAGCCAATTCTACCTATGTCGTATAGGTTTCATGCCCTTTTTCCCCAAATATGTTCATAATGAGTTATATGCCCTAAATTCATATTCGTAAACATTATTCAAGTTATGCTAGATTTCCCCTTTACAAGTTATGCCCAATTTCAACGTTTTTCCCCTCGTTCCCGAACTAACGCATTCACATATTTTTAGCGGCATGCCTAGGCTCGAAAGTAGCCTGGCTATATAAAATAAAAGGGAAAGGATAAAGGGAAGATGTCAGAAATGATTATTCTAACAAAATTGACATAAACATGTAATGGCATAATATTTAGACGGACATATAATAACAGATCTGGTGAACTTGTGATAATACGACTGATTCTAACATAGTAGGGATGTCATAAAATGCATGATCTGTAATGACCCAAGGATTTTCGACTCTGAAAATCAACACAACATACCATGGCGACTATTCAAGCATCAGAAATACTGGACCATTAATAGAAATAAGTTAGAGGGTGAGAAATAGAAAGAAAAAAATTTAAAATAGAAGAAGATCAGAACACAACAGAATCAGAGTAATACGAATCTCACAGCGGAACGAATAAAATATATTATATAACAACTTTGAAAATATAAAACTATAATTGTATATACATACCAGTATAACACATAACATCACAGTGGTAATATACTCTATATATAACTAATGTTGATGCCTCCTGCTCCAAGCTCCTCAAAGTAAATCTATAAAATCCCGACTACTTGATTGTCCGTACAAATTTGGGCACCCAAGAGTTTAGGGTAAAACAAAACAAAATAAACTCTGTGCCAGTCATGGGACTGGTGTGAGTAAACTCTAATCACTTGGTTTTACTTTTAAAATCCTTTTAAAAGAAATGATAATCGTAAGACCGATCCACATATAAACACAGACGGTTTTTACCTTATGATAACCCAAAATATTTTTTAAAATCAACACTTATTTGATATTATAATAATATCTAAATCAAGTAAATAGCAATCTAGCAGAACGCTTTCTCTCACGCTATACATATATAACATATAATCAAAAACCGAGGGCTCTTATTGGGGAATGGATTTCCAAATCTGACAAGGTATGGAACCACCTTCCGATCAGTGTACTCTAGAAGCGATACACTGGAGTTCAACACGAAAATCTTATAACTCAGCCATACATGACCGAGGGCTCTTATTGGGGAATGGATTTCCAAATCTGACAAGGTATGGAACCACCTACCGATCAGTGTACTCTAGAAGCGATACACTGGAGTTCAACACAAAAATCTTGTAACTCAGCCACACATGACCGACCATTCATTTCGCTTGAATGTTTCGAATATATTGTCACCTTACGGTTGATATACCAACATAACTGTTCCCGGAAGATACAGAAGCGAAAGAAGTAACAAATATGAATATTCTCTAGATGGTGACAATATACCCTAATTGGGTGCGACCCACTTAGCCATTCTACCAGCCCGATTTTCGTCAGTTCCTAGTTGATGAGGCTTGAGGTCATAATGTCTTATTATACAGATCACATCTATATTTACTTTGAATGCCACATCGTCATACCCGCCAAATCACAGATTTCCCCAAAAATACCACGGGTAAAAAGCTAAGAGAAACGAATTCCTCCGCCACTAACGTAAATACGTTTGAAACGATCAACTTATGCGATCTACCAGATATACTCTGTCAGGCATTCATCCATTCAAGTTGTCTTGGGACTGGACAACCCGAAGGATTTATTTTGTAAATCCATCTTAGGCAATTTCTACCTAGGATCTGCAGAATAACCCTTGTATAAACTCCGTCTTCAGTTGTCTTCGATATATTTGATTCGAAACGATAATGCCCATAGGGAGTGCTTTTCAGATAATAAATCTGATCCCGGTCTCTCCATATTGACAATGGAAATGGTCAAAAACTTTGTTAGTCGGTGATTTAACTATAAAAGAAAAACATGTGTACAAACAACAGTCGTATTTCCAAATGGAAATCTTACCGATCAATCATCAATCAACACTGACCCCTTTAATCATTTCATTTCCTAATTCCCCTTCAATTATCTTTACCCAAATATTTCTCTAACTCGTTTGGCTTCTCTCGATCCTTAGAAAACATTTCCATTTATTTTAAACTATTTAATTTCTATATCTCAGAAAATATTTCTTATTGATATCGGAAAACATATCCATCTTATTTGTGCATCACTATCCTTCCACGTCCATCAGTCCCTAACCATAAATTTAGTAAGAGAACAAATTCCCAAGTATCAACCCCGAAGGCCGAAACCAACATCAGATCGATACTTAGAAAACCATTCAACATAACAAATCTCCAATCAATGTCTCATGTTCTTAACCCCATTTATATATTTCTTATTTTTAAAACTGTTTACACAACTCTCTATTTAGTCTATGAATCCACTTCTTTACGGGAATCTTTGATAATAACGATAACGTTATAATCTCTGCTTTTGAAATATTTAATTTCAATATATAACTTTTATTTAAATAAAAAAATAAATAAATAATTTATTTGATAAATAAATAAATCTTGATTATAACCAGAAAGTAAACGGTAATTTCCCGAATTCAATATAATCAAATTCCAACGTATAACTCACTTCCGAATAATCCCTATTCAATTATCGTTCAGAACGTCTGAATAAATTACCATTTCGAGTCAACTCCATTACTAAATTCATTTCTGAATTTATTATCTTTAAAACATTTATCAATCTCCTTCTATAACCATTGTAAATCTTTAAACCGTTTTCTTTTAAATATTGTTCACTTTAAACGTGAATATTTTTCTTCTATAGAAATCTGGACTCATTTTACTAAATCAAATCTTGACTTAAATAACAATATCATTTCAGTTTAAAATCCCACTTATCTAGTTATTTTATAAACACATACTTCATATTTCCTTTCATAAACTCATTTTATAAGTTATAACTAGGATGAGACCCGTGCTTCGCACACAGGAGGTTGGTGGTGCCTACCGACTTTAAGTTATAATTTAAATCTCGATTTCCTATTTGATCACAAACCCAAATATTAATTATCTCGTCAAATCCTAAAATTTCATTTTTTATATATATAATTTATAAGAATAAATTATCTTTATATTATTGGACATAGTCGAATTATAATTATAGATCCTTACAGATTTATTTCAATCTTATTTCATTTCGAACATCGAAATACTTCCGTCGCTTTCCTTTGAAAACAAATCCCAATTCCCTTTTAATTTATTCTTAGATTTATATTCCAAATTTATTTAATAGCCATTATTTCATCATATTTATAGACGTCGTTAATGAATCAAATCACTTGTTTTAATATAATTAAACCAACTTATTATATTCTAGCCCAATCGAAATCATTTCTAATTTAAATAGATTATCCTTTTTAAAACCACGATTTCTTTTCCCATCTATTTCAATATGTTTTACGGTATTTAAATACCAATTATTTCTGGTCAATGTTATTCAAACATCCCAACACACAATAATCAAATAACAGATTAGTTTTGCATCATATACTGCAATATATGAAAAACAAACATATAATTGTTGAGGAATCCAGTTGGATTCCTTCAACCTGCTTCCCTGCATCCACAGATGTTAATCAACAGAAATCACATTTATTTCATATCAATATGAAATATTTTAACAAATGGAATCAGTATTCAATTTACAATATATATATATAACTATATATATTATCTCAACCAATTAATTAGCAAATCATCCAAACAACCATCACACACAACATTCAATGATTTTCATTAATATTAAATAACGTTTATAAATTATAAAAACAAGATAGAGTTAGTGAGGTTACTCACCTTTGGTCGTTTCATTAAATAACGATAAACATTCAATAGATTTGATCTGGCATTTTATCTCGCCAAATCATTCAAACAAGCTTCAAATGGCTTCACACCAGTTCCATTATGTAGGGTACAGTCATATGATCCCAACGTGACTGACTGTGTCAATTTATGATGTCATATGAATGAGTTATGATGTTGACTAGTTTATATGTTATTAAATTTAATTTAAAACTTAAACTATATTTTAAAGTGGGCTTTACCTATATATATCGGCCCGTTCCAAATTAGCTGACCCGCTTCCAACTCTCTTGCTTTGTTCCCACGCAGAAACCATTTTGAATCTGTTATTTCCCATTCTTTTCTTTGTTTTAATTTTTTTTATATACTTTCTAGGCTTCACTTTTACTTTCGGCCTAACCATCTTGCTTGAACCAACCCCGCTAATATAATGTTCCTTCTTCTTCCATCGTTTAGAAAAAAAACTGATGTTCCAATGAAACATTCCTAGCGCCACCTTTCTGCACCCTGTTCTCCATCCCTCCTCCACTATAATAGCTTCCACCAAATTTAAAGCCGCCGGCTCATCATTTTTACCATTCGCACCACCCTAATACCAGACAACACGCGCATCGTCACCTTCTCCGTATAGGTCTTCCCATCTCCTCACGCAGTGCACAGTGAACTCACTGCAAGCTCCTTCATTTACTTCTCTTTATGCAAATGATTCCTCTACATCCCCATTCCACTTGTCACGTTTCAGTCCATTATTCGCAACACAGCAAAACACTACCCTTTCACGTTTTCCCCACGTCCATCCACCTGACAGCATCCACCAACTCCACTATCGTCAAATTCGAATGTTTCATAACTAGTGCAGCTTCGAGCTGGCGAATTCACGCATAGTACATATATGAATGAGGAAAAATGTTGAAACCCTTTAATATTCCATTCTCACGTAACCCAGACCACATGGAAGTCTTCTTCACTTTCCACTTCATGAAATACACTCATCACTTCCTTACGTATCTTCTTTCCTCATTAAACTGTAGCTGATTCCAAACCTACCCCTTCACGCCATTTTGCAGTTCACGTTCTCTACCACCTTACACGCACTACAAAAAGTGCGGACAAAATTCCTATGCAGCCTCCCCACAAGTTCAACACCCATACAAATATAAACAGTAGCTTCTTCACCAAATACAAACAACACAGCTTTCCTGAATGCAAACCCGAGCTCTTGCTTTCCTTGAAGTGACCAAGCGTGCCTTTGCGGCTTAAATCTCCTTCTCGTTCAAATATTTTGTTTATAATATTTTTATTATTATTACAGACGCGAATTGAAATGAGTATTTCTCATTTATAGAGTAGAGTACAGAAAATGGAAAGAACAGAAAGAGGTTTTGATTCTGGAAGCAAACGGTTATGAGGGGCGTTGGGATATATATAATTATCTTCCTTCTAGGCTAAGGAAATTTCTTCTAGGCTAAGAAAGCGTGATAAGACAAACTTGATCAGAGATATTCGACATAGGGTATGAAGTCTTAAGGAATAGATGACTCTCTGTTACTATGAAAGTAGACTTTTGATCCTTGCATGTGCAATAGTGTAGGTAGATTTCCTTTCCCATATATAGGCTGTGCAAGAGAACATGTATGTGTACTTGGCAACTTGCGTAGGGTGTATATTTAATTTACAGTATTTTGCTCTGGTTTGAAGGAAACTTTGCACAGCAATGAGTTTTCACCTCATATATGCTGCGTTGAAGTAATTTACATTTGTACTAGACTTCGCCTCTAAGTAATGCAATATATATATATATATATAAATAAATTTTAGGGTACCGTGCTACACAAAATTTTATCATTTAAGGGACGCTATGGACAAAAATAAAAATACCGTTGTGACGAGCAATGTGCCACGATCCAAAAAATATAATATAGACAAGTTTGTTTATTCTGTGAAACCCTACAATGCTGATATAGGGTGTAAAACACTTCAAATAAAAAGTTGTTTATTTTACAATTAAAAAAATACAGTAAAATTCTAAAAATTGAATTATAAGTAGGTCTCAAAGATCTTGTCCAAATTCGAAGCCAATATTTAATTAAAATTAAATATATCGTTATGGTTTATTTACGATTTCATAGCGACTATTTTTAGTCATAACTTACAATCTATAAGACGAAATCTTGATTTTTCTCTTCCATTAGAAAAATATAACTCAACAGATTCCAACGTTTTTTTGTTTCGAAGAAATCCGACTTATAACAGATCTTGTATACTCAGTTGAAGTTCAAATCGAAATATTACAAACTGCCGTGACATTTCGAGCTCGATTATAACTTATATTATCATTAGTACGTTCAACTATCGTTTAAATAATATATCCGTTGTTAAAATTCGAATATAAGCCCTATTAAATATCTTATATTATCCAAATTACACGATATTGCAAATTCGACCATTTCCGACTATTTCTGAATATAATATATTATCCATTAAATATTATATTAAACAAATATTCAAAATATTTAAATTCAAACCATTTAAATTCCTAAACCATTAGATTAAAATAATTAAAATAATTAATTATTAAGTCGCTAAAAATCCGGGACGTTACATGATTAGATCTAAACAAGAATTTAGATGTCCAACTAATGACAGATCCAAATTAACCACAAACATGATAGGTACAAGATGATCTAAATAGTGAATTATATCTATAATCAAAAGTAGATTTGACATGATAAAGGTTAAGATCCAAGTCATAGTTAATTCAGAATATCATGGATTCACAAGTTACAATAGATCTGGTATGATTCAGTCACAGGGATAGATCCAAATTACAGTCATATCATGCTTACTTTTAATTATTTAAATCTAAAGGTAACTTAAACTCATAGTGTTTGATCTAAAAAAAATAGAAAGAGAAAATTGGAGGTTGAATCACAGATCTACACTTGAATCTCTAAACTTGATTGGAGAAGAAAGAAGATTTGATTCAGTTCAGGAACCGACAGCATTTAGGCCCCCATTGATTTAAGTGTGATAAAACTAGAGAAATGAGTCCGTATATATAGCTGCTAGTCCCCCAGAACCGACCTACCATGTCAGCCCTAGGGGGGTCGACACCCCCCTTGAAGGGTCGACCCAGGGGTCGGCGCCCCCTTAAGGTGTCGACTCCCGTGGGCGAGATTTTTCCCGCTCACCCGAATTTCTGTGATTTGAACAATTTTAAACTTCTGGACTTAATTTTTGAATTCTTGGACCCTATAAGTGTGTGTGTGTGTGTGTGTGTATTCTCTTGCGCGTACATACCTTCATAACTTCTCCATACAGTGTCTGTTTTACGCAAACCAAATGTGTATCTTGACCAGAACTTCGAGACGGACACAATGACACAGTATGTTTCCTTAATTATGGATATTAAGTTAATTATTCTTTAATTTGTCCATTTTAATGTTGCTAAAATTACGGGGTGTTACACGTAACACGAAGAGACACCATTGAGGATCGCTGGCTCCATGCCAGGATGGGTTTACACTAAAGTCTACCCCTCAATATATAGCTAGCGCAAATCTATGTGAGTCATCAATTAAATTACCAGCATATGGTAATATAATAACGGAGGCAAACTACCATAGTAACAAATGTGCAAACATAGAAAGTAAATCAATCCCTTTCCTTAGGGTAGATGGAAGAAATTAATGCCTGCATTTATTTCTTTCCATCTCATGCAAATGCAATCAATTAATTCATGCATTTCCATATTAAACCAATATTTACTTTCCATCTATTCGTGATTTTGTATCACCTAAATTTAACATATTATACCAGCAAGCATCAATATACTTCTAATATTGAGTATCTTTAAATTATTATTGAATTTTAAAAAACGGAAGGACAAACCAAACTAATATATGTTCAAAACATAAATCATATTTGTGAATATTTTAATAAGAAATGAAAATTGCAAGAATGGACATAGTAAATAATTAATGATTATTGAATTACATTATTTAAATAAATCACCTAAAAATTCCATTGTTAATAAAAAAATAAAAAATAAATAAACTTTAGACTTTGTCGTTGTTGATATTTCTTCCAATAAAAAGCTTGATTTAGTAATCAATAACTAGTTGATACATAACAGTAATTTCGGGAAATTTGCTTTAAGGGCTCCTAATCACGTCTTCATTTTTTACTATGACACGGTCTTTAAATAATTAGTTTGCAGGACAGAAAACATGGTGACCCGTTTTCTTTTTTAAAACTATCGATCTCTTCAAATAAATCAGGCGCGCGATCACGATATCTCAAATTCGATCTGCCATCATTAATTCTTTTAGGTGAGTTTTATAATTCGACATAAATTTGTTAAATTCTTGATATTTAAGAGGCGATTTTTTTATTGATTATTTTTATATCAGGTGATTTTTATAGTTATAAATTGAATCGTGGATTATATTTTTACCGAGCGATTTTGAATTTTTAATTGAATCTGAAATTGAGGTATATGATATAGAAATGTGCTAATTTGTTCTTTATTTTTGTGGACTATGTAGTTCAATCAATGGAAGAGCAAACTCAAACTTCAAGTTTTCCTTTAGTTGAACAGGCTGTTGAAAGGTATGGTGTAATTTAATTAAAATTTTCATATAACATGTGGAATGTGCTTTTTATGTTTGTTTATTAGTGAAATTAATTGTAGTTTTTGTGTAGTTATGGTAAAAAATTTCTCATTAACTAAGTAGAAGTGAAAAAGATAAGTCGTTTTATCTTTTTTTTTTAAATTGTCTTTCAAATAAAAAGATAAGTGGTTATTTGGGCTTCAATGGCAAATACCAATAATTTGTTATCGTTAATTTAAAAAAATGGTTATATTGTGCAACAGTTATGTTTTATATATAATTCAAATGATAAATGATTAATAATTATATGTTAAGATAGCACAATATTTATAACACAATTATTTTTAAAATCATTCATGTTATTTTAAAATTGTTGTGTAATTCTTTATTTTATTCAATATCATAACAGTAGTAAAAAAGATAATTGGTTTTATCTTTTTGTAAAATGGTTTATAAAATGTTTAAATTGTATAGTTATTTACTTATCTATGTTTTGAATTGCAGGTCTGATATATCTGTGATGGTTGTATTTGATTTTCATAAGAATTCATTTAGTATTCATCTTGGTTTGAATGCATCAATTAGTTATGTAAGAAGTAAGGTTTGTGTGGAGTGGAATACTTTTACTCCTTTATGTTTTGATGTGTTCTATGTTGGAGAATCTAAAACTACTTACATTGAGACGGATAGTGATCTACAAGCTATATTGTGCTTGTCATGGTTTAAAAGGAGGATTTCTTGGTATTTTTTATATGCTTAAAGAATAATTCAAATGATGTTGCTGTTGACAGTAGTAAATCAGTCTTAGTTGTTGGTGTTGGAGAATCAAGTAGTAATTTGATTGAATATAATGATGATTTAGAGTCAAGAAAAAATGTTGCATGAATTGTTGAAGAAAAATTCAAATTTAGAATTTTTTTTACTGGTGTTGGACAAATTTGATTCCGCTATTGGATTTCATAAAATGGTTACTGCATATTGTTTGAAAAATGGATTTAAAGTACAATATGTTAGGAACTGTAAGGAGCGGGTGACAGTTCGATGTGATGTAGATGGTTGTTCATTTTAAATTTATGCTTCTTGCAAATTGAAGCAATTGGATCAGTTGATTGTTATGAATATTCAGCTAAGTCATTCATGCGGAGGTGGTTTTAGATCAGTTAGTAGTCCAGCTATTAATAGTGATCTTGTAAAAGCTTTGATTGTTAATCAAATACGTGATGAGCCGAAAAGGAAAAAAGGATACTGTGAAAAGTTTTAGGAGAGATTATGATGTGGATTTAAGTTATTACTATGCTTATTAAGGTAGGAAGTTGGCTATTAGTGATATATGTGGTGATGAAAAAAAATCATATAATGATTTAGTATGGTATTAGAAGGCAATTGAGAAATATAATCTGAAAAGTTATACAAGTATGGATGTGGATGAAGAGACTAATCAATTTGAGAGAGTATTTGTTTGCTACGAGGCTTGTATATTTGGATTTAGGTATTGTCGACCTATGATTTTTTTGGATGCAACATTTTTAAAAGGTCGAAGTGGTATTTTGATGGCTGCTACTACTAAAAATGGGAATCAAGGTACGTAATGTTATTAATAATTTTCTTATTTAGTACATAATTAGATATTGATAATCAAGTTATTGTGTTATAGTTTCAAGATGCAGTAAATAGGAACTTGTAATTTAATAGAAGAAAAAGATAAAACAATATATCTTTTTTATGTAGTTCATTAATTTTATCATGTTCTGTAGTATTACTGAAAATTTTAATTTGTATTGTTGGAAAATGTTATTTAGAATAATTGTTGTTGTTGCTGTTTTATGTTTCTGGGTTTTTTCCATCGGCAATGGCTCTTGTGCCTAAAGAAAATGAAGAGTGTTGGAGTTGGTTTTTGACCCACTTCAGAGATGCTCTTAGGTTTGCTAAACCATTGACTTTTTTAAGTGATAGACATTGGGGTTTGTTATTGAGTATTCCTAAAAAAATTCCAAATAGCCATCATTCTTACTGTCTACATCATATGCAAAGTAATATTGCTGGTATTGTTAAAAGTGGGAGGGGTGCTTGGGTAGGTCATTTGCTAGAACAGTGTGCATTAGCTTCAAATGCTTGTGAATTTGAAAAAGCTATGGCTAAATTTAAAGAAATTGGGGGTGCAAAAGTTACTGAATATTTGAATCATAAGCCATATGATAATTGGGATGATTTGTTTTTTCTTGAAAAAAGATATGGTGAAAATAAATCTAACGTAGCAGAGAGTTTCAATTCATGGAACTTGGATGAAAGAAATCTGCATGTTACTGCATGTGTTAATGGTATTCGGATTAAGCTTATGTTGCAAATGTCCAATCGAAGAGAAGAGGCAGCTAACTTGAATACTGTTCTTTGTCCAAAAATGGAAGCTTGTTTGTTGAAATTGAATGAGGAATGGTTCGGGTAGGGTGTTACTAAATAATCTAGGTATATTTCTTTTTTGGATTATGTTGTAAAAAGTTAAAAAAGATTTATTTTTCTAGTGCAAACTAATTCTTAAAAATATATGTAAAATTTATCTTTTTAATATTTTGATCATTAAGTTAATGAAAAAGATGAATGAGAAATATGTAACAATAGGATAATTTGAGTATTATTTAACTTTGTACTATAAATTTAAGGATTTATGTATTTGTAGTGTGATATTATGTAATGCATGAAAGTAATGCTTATTATGCAGATATCAGGGTATTAAACACATTATGTACGATTAGATGTTAATGTGGGAACTTTTTTTTACTATAATAACGTTATTTATTTACATATGACTTATTTTGAATATCAATGGAAAGTGAAGGGTTTTCCTTGTACCCATGCTTTGAAGTGTATATATTTGTCTAAAAATTATGTTTATGATTACATTGAGCCGTACTTCACTGTTGAGTATTATCAAGCTGCTTATTCACATGCAATAAATCCAATTCCAATTTTTGATAAAGAAGCAATTGAAGCTGAAGAATCATGTACTGTTCTTCCTCCTAAAGCTATTCATGTAGCTGGTAGGCCTAGAGTGAATAGAATTGAAGGTGTTGATTTTCATGCTAAACAAAACAAATGTGGAAAGTGTAAAAAAAACTAGGGCATAATAGAAGAAGTTGTTCTCTGAAGGATTGAAGTGTTGTTTAAAATTCATTGTATTTGAATGATTATTTTAAATTCAATTTTTCGGTTCAATAATATGGTAAAATGAAATTTTGGTTATATGGATGTGATGAATATAGATTTTTAGGAGTGATTAATGTTAAGAACTGATTGAAATTCTGTAAGTTTTCTTTTATTTTTGTTATATAATGTAGTTTATTTTATTAAAAAGATATTCAGTATTATCTTTTTATTTTATTATGCAACTAGTTCTTTTGTTAAATGATTATTTGCTTATTTGGCCTTCTTAAATTTATGTTGTGTTCTGTTCAATGATAATTTGATTTTTTTTCTGGACAGCAAAGTTGTAATCAGAATATATTTAATTAATATAATAATTAAATAATATATAATTACAGTATAATAATTAATTGATTTAATTATTTATACAGTGATTTAGTGGATTTATTGGTGGTTTAATTAAATAACTTTGAATATTTAATTAATATAATAATTAAATAATATATTTAATTCTAAAATAATCAGAATTAGCTGAAATGGCAATTAACATCCCACTCCTCCGTTCACGCAAGATATTGTTCCCAACTTAGCCACCGTATAAGTGTGGAGTTTTGTTCCTCAAAAGGCCTCGGCATTTGTAAGAGATGGGCTCTACTATATAAGTACCCACTTCACACAGGCTTCCACGATGTGGAACTTAGGGGTGTTACATTCTCCCCTCCTACAGAGCCCAACGTCCCCGTTGGCTCACAAACACCTCACCCAGGCGATGTGGTCCACACAGGAGCCACAATTCCGGCTGGGTATTGGCTCTAATACCACTGTAACAGCCCACACCTCCATTCACGCAAGATATTGTCCCCAACTTAGCCACCGTATAGGTGTGGGGTTTTGTTCCTCAAAAGGCCTCGACGTTAGTAAGAGATGGACTCTACTATATAAGTACCCACTTCACATAGGCTTCCACGATGTGAGACTTAGGGGTGTTACATTAACGAACCAGAAAATTCAACGTTCAAAATATAAATTTAATTAAGAATTAATGTTAAACATAGATATTTATATTTGAAATTTTGTCTATTTGCGCCCATGACAATTTAATTTGACGTTATAACGAAGTTAATTTTTTCAAATTCTAATTTTGAAATCTTGTATTTAACTTATATGAAACGTTGAAATGTGGATTTGCAATTTTAGTTTATCGTTTAATAAGATGATGGGTTCGTAACATGTTAAAACTAATAAACAACGTTTCATTTCAGCTTAACATTGATATTTCGTTTGATAATTCTTCAAATGAAAATGAAAATAAAACCAACATTGTTTGTATACTTTGCTCAACCGTTCCTTCATTCAGTCCAAATGTTCGTTTAAATCATGTCTTCTAACATTCAAACAGTCTTCTGGCCTGACGTTCGTTCAATTTTGTGCACCGTTCACTTGCAATACTTCCTTCAAATCACCTTCTTCCGTTCAGCCTAACATCAAATCTAACACAACATCTGATAAATATTTGCTGAGATTTGGGCGGTGGAAATCAGGTACCACTTGTCCTTGCCGCTCAACGGTGTGTAACACGTGTTGTCTTCCTTCTTTCGCTGGTCTCCTTCATTCGTCCTATAAAATAACGTAACCCATCCTCCATTGTTCCCAACATTGTTTCATTCCTTCATTGAATTCCTCTCCCCTCTTTCACTTCACGAATGCTCTCTCCCCTTCTCTTAAACAGCCGTCGGTTTTAATTTCCATCCCCAAATCAAAGTTTCTCCAAACCGACATCTCAATCTCCCCAAAGGCAAAACCTTTCCACCCAAAATCAGAAATCATTTCTTCACAAATCAAATTGCCACCAAGCTACTCCCTCCACTGCCGACTATCCATGGCACCTCTGTCTCATACGCTGGCCTTGGGAGGACCTTTTCTCTTCCTCAAATCGAGAGTGCGAAGCCCATAGCCACCTTTCCCATAAACCACACCCGTCACCACGGCCTATGTCGCCATTCACCGCCACCCTAAAGCGATGCATGTCACCATAATCCCCTTCATCGGACCGCTGCATCATCGGTGACGACTTTATCCTCTGGCTGAATTCCTCCGTTGAGGCTTGGAACTTCTTCGCGCAAGTTCGCCTCTATCCAATGTTAAACTGCCGCAACAGACGCCGACCACTCCACCGTAGGCCATTGCCATTGTCCGCCCTATTCACAGCAGACGGTAGCTCGTTGCCATCCAAGGTTGTAGTCCTGTCACACGCAACAAATTCGTAACTGCTGCTAGTGCAAAAAGCAACTCCTGCTCTTCTTCCGCTATTCGCTACTGCGACTAAATGTAAGTTTTTTACAGATTAAATTTCCTTCAAGTTCGTCGGTTCGGTTTTCACTATATATGATTGTTGATACCTGTTGCTTGTACTGCATTTCTCAATTGACCCTTGTTCTGTTTCACTCAATATTCACTTTGTTGGTTATGCGCATGTCGGTTAAGTATGGAATGCTGCGGAGATCATTTAGTTAATTACAAGTACGTGATGTCCCAATATCTTCGTTTTATTTAAATGACACATTTTTGGCTCACTTCATATTATCTTAACTTAACTAGAACACTTCATGGATTGGTTGTGTGTGTGGTATTCCTTGGATTGAAAGGGGTTACTGTCAGTCTTTGGTGTACAATCATTAACAAATTTGGGATTTCTTTAAAAAGTATTCACAGTCTTTATCTTGTCAACTGCACTAAATTTCCATATTCAAGTTAGATATTTGGTTATTGGTTCCCTGGTGGTTTTAAAGACAACCCATGGGTTATACATTTCTTAAACGATAATATTTGCGAGCCCAACTTCATTTCTTTGTTCATACCTATGGTTATACTAGTTGTATAACACACACATGTCACAGTCTTATGACTGAAACCAATGCTGAGATATAAAGTATGTGACTGGAACTATATTTATACTTTAGTAAGTTAAAGTTCCCATTGTAGCTCGTTTGCGCTACTAGTCTTGGCAAGAGAACCTAGCAGGTCAACATTATTACGCTATTGCTACTGTAGTACTTTTGCATGCAGTTCCTACTCAACCTTTCATATTGGAACGGTATTCTTGGGTGGTCTGTGCGCATGTGCTTGCTGACTTTGAATGACACCTCATGTTTATAGCTTATAATTTATGCATGGGTCTTGGTTCTTTGGTTATAGGTATTGTCAAAATAAATAATATAATGCACGGTCTAGACAGGTTTCATTTAAATAAATAAAAAATTACTTATATTATGGAAATTTGTTGTCCATAATACTTGCACAAGCCACTCTGTTAATACGGCCATTTTATAACAAAAGTCTATGCAGTAGTAAACTTTACAGTCCATATGCATGCATGCTGTAAAAACACGTTAGTTTTCCGCACCTTGTACCGTCTTATTTGATGCAAGCATATATTTGAGCGTTGGTAAGTATTTGAACTTTTCCTTGATTTAGACACATGAATTATTTAATAATTTATCAGGATTAACGGTTAAATTTATGTGTTTGTATCGAAGTGTGCTTACTTGAAATAAGTTTAATCCTGATTTGGGTGTTTTGTGTATTTTTCATGGGACACTCGGGTTCCAAGTTCAGAAATATCAGCTGGCAAAACGGGAAAGGACGTGAAGACATGGAGACGCATGTGTGCGCTAAGCTTAGAAAAATAAAAGAGTAAATTTTGGTTCATTAACATTTATGTATAAAATTTATATTATCTTCCGCTGTACAAATTTGTAAAACTCTGATATTTATATTAAATTTTATTTCGCTGTAATTATTGTGCTATGTGATTCTGTATCAATTCTGTTTAAACCGTGTAAGTCAATAACAATCTAACGTTTTGAACGGTTCGAGTTGGTTTAATTACCGACTTGAGGCGGGAAAAATGCCAAGTCGTTACAAGTTGGTATCAGAGCTTTGGTTCATACAAAGCTTGACTTATTCGGTTTAAATATCATTAGAAATAAGCTAAAAATACCTTAAAGTGAGGGGAATTGATGCTAGAATCAGCGGAATTCGAAAAAATAAATTATTTTTAAGAAGATTTGAAAATAAAAATTCTAAAGGAAATATTTTCGTAAAAAGGCTCTTTATGATAAAAACTTCGGAATTTCAGCGTCGATCTGTTCTGAGTTATCGAGAAATAAGCGACTAATGAATTGGCTTTAACGAACGTTTTGAAAAGAAAAAAAATCGAGCTTGGAATGAGAATTTCAAAATATTTTGCAACTTACATATAAAAGATTTATATAAGAAGACCGTTAATTCAAAGCTATAAATTTAAAAGATTATCAACGTGTAATGAAAACAGTTGTGAGTATTTATTTGACGTCAAGGTTAGACGATCAAGTATGTAATGAATTTTGTATATACGCCTAGCTAACGTATATACGAAGTCCAATATACACTAAATGGATATAGAATCACATTCTAGTCACTTGAGGATGATTCTGGTGATTGATCAATCATCATCAGTATTATTTTTGGGTTTCGAAAGTGGGATGACTATATATTTCTGATTAAGACGTCAAGAAATACTTTAAGCTGTTTAGGTAAACATTTGAAAATGTTTTATTAAGTGACGTCTTCATGGTCGTAGAATATAAATTGACTTCCCAAATGGATTTTTAAAGTGTTGATAATGCCTTGTTATGTATTTAACTCATGAGATGTGCAAAATAAATTTAAAGGTTTGAAATTTTAACATAAGGTAAAGTTAGCATTTATACTTAACTTGGATAACAAGTGGTAAGCGCAAAACCAACTGTTCCATAAATAACTGAAAGGATATATTGTAAAATCAAATCTCCCTTAAAGAATTGGAAAGCTTGATTTTGAATATGCATATAAGTGATCTTACGATTAAGCTGTGTTTCGAGTCTCTGAACTTCAAACGAGATACAGAAGATATACTAAGAATTGTGTCTGATTTGTTCGATTTTTCTGTTGATTGGTTGATAATCTTGTTGTTCACTACGTGTCATGTCTTCTGCATTTCATCTTGTTTACATACATGGGAATATTTGGTTGCCTTATAGGTGAGTGCACCTTTACTTGTCGACCACTGTTTGCCACTTTGTTTCATTTGTCAACTTTACTAGAAGTCCCCTTGTGCATTTCGAAAACCATATGCTTACCTGTGCTCTTTCCTGTGGCATAGATTTCTTACATGTTATTTCAAGCACAACCTAGTAACTAATGTACTAGTTTAGATGGTCATTCCAGTAGTGGATACAACTGTGTTGTTCGAATTCAGGATAAAACCGAACCTGTAGGCTGTTTCTCACATATAGATTAACTAGAGGCGTTAGATTTGGTTTTAGTAGCATATATTGGTATATAACTAATGAAGATAACCTGCACAATGTACACATCTTCGCTATTTCCGAAATATGTTGTATCCACTTGTTTGGTTTACCAAATCTCACAAGCTAAATATATTGTTCTTGACTATCAAATTCCATGTGTTGTCGCACTTGTGGCCATTTTCTTTGTAATTCACACCCTACCTTTGTAATTGCCTCACACTGGGTAGCCACAGTAATGCATGACCTTACCTTTGCCATGACAGCACGCTGAATTCTAAGTTGTTCATACTGGTTTTCTTATATTTGCATCATATATTATACACACCTTGGCAGTCCATGTTTTATACACTTTCCTATTCCATACATTCCCTGTCTGGGTTTCGACAAAACTGCCAAAACCGTTGATTGCAGGTGATGCAAGCAAATAAAAAATGTTGCTACAAGGATTAACCATTTTTTTTCTGGTGGTGTGAATCTTGTTAATCAGTTTACCCATAAGTATTATTATATGTGATGCTCGATTGGACAAAAAATTATACGTATATGGTTACAATCAAGTTACATCATAGCATTAAAATTTCCGCCCTGTGCATGGCATAATGTCAAAGGCAATTAAAGTAAATCATATTATTTCTCTTAGGCTTTTACTGAGCCTCACATTTGGGTAGCGATGTCACCCCGGCGTCTTTTTAAGTTAGTCTGGTCAATTATAACCTGAGCTACTTCGTATATGTACCAGTGTTGTTCCTCACATTTTTGATACTTTTGGACCACCTTGCACCTCCGTATAAACTCGTTGTCTCTATTTACTCACGGTCCCTTGAGTGCCTTGCAGGATATGTGAATCTACACATTCACCACACATTTTACTCTTAATACTGTAATTCAAAATTGAAAGCTTTATGTGTTGATGGTGGTGTTTAATTAAGTAATAATAAATGTCTAAGTGACGGAGAAAACCGTCGAAACTATAAGATTGAAACGAATGGAAATTTCTCGATAAATAACCACTTATGATGGAAAGAAAATGAATTTGTGAAGTAAGGATTATTCAACAGAGAAACTAATGAAAATACCGAGTATACCCTTAACATTGAATTTCAAACTAGTTAACTTTGTTTTGTACAAAGATATTATGCTAACGGAACCTCAACAAATGAAATTTTTATGGTAGTTGAAGTATTTTAAATATAGAATCCAACTTATGAAAGGAAATTGGATTTTGAAATGTTAATTTAGAGGATTTGGTTCCGGGAATTTTGAAATCAATGTTTTGGAATGTTTTACCAACACTAGTTTAAATATACGCATAATCAGAGTGCGAAGCGGAAGCATGATGGTATTTTAAAAAGGTTGCAAGAGATTTTCCCGCCGATAGGAAAATGTGAACTTTTCAAACAAGATGTGATATTTGAAATGAGAATGAATATAAATACTATATAGTGGTATAAAGGATTTTGAAATAAGATATGTTGGAATTATTCTTAAAATAGTGTTTGAAAAGGGAAGAATTCGACTATGTGAATTGTAAATGATTTCTAAGATAGTGATTGAAGTTCTTGAAAATTTTATATTATGAGAATATGAAATTTATTTAGAAACCACGGAAATGTTTCGGAACAATTTGAAAATGGAAATTTGATCTAACGAAAGATTGTTATGACTTATGTCTAGATTATAAACGATTTTCATAAGCTTTTAAAATTTGAAAAGCTTACTTGATTTGAAAGAACGATAAGAAAATCGTATTGATCAAATTTGATTTCCAATTGTTGAAAGGAAAAATTTATGGCAAAATGAATCTCTTAGAAGATATCAACTTATGTATAATTGTCGAAAGTGTTCCTTCGAAATAAATTTAAATTTATGAAGCTTGATAAGTTTTTAATGATTCTTAAAAGTCTTTTATTTAGACTTGAAATATTTGAATAAGATCATTGATTTCGAAATATGAAACATAAGCTGTATGTTTGGAAGTTGAAAATTGTACTTTCAATTGATTGAGTTAATTTTCAAGTACTGAAAGAAATGAGTTTTCCAATTATTTTGGATATGATGAATAGTTTATAAAGGTACTTTATAAACAAAATAATTTCAGCGACTTGAAACCCGATATTTGAAATGTTTGAAAGACAAAAATTGTAACAACCCGAATTTTATAACATGTTAAAACAAGAAATCAGGGCAGAATTAAATTATAAATTAAGAATCAAAAGAAACGGGTTGCGCCGTTGCGTTCGTCTCGGAATTCTGGTTGGAAACGAGTCCGAAATTTCGTAAATCGGAGTCCGTATGACCAAGTTATGGCCCATAGAAGATTTCAGAAAATTCAAAATTCAGCCCGAAATTCAAATTCAGCCCCAAACAGATTGGGCGGGAGAATTTCCCGCCCAGCCCCAGGTCGACTGGGGAGTCGACCTGCCCCAGCCCAGGTCGACTGCCCAGTCGACTTGGGTGTCGACCCGGGGGTCGACTTCCCTGGTCGGCCATGTTTGTCTGGGTGCCTGCATGGTCTTTTAGCTCTGGTTTGGGGGCCTGTGACGATTTTGACGGTTCATATCTAAACTAGGGTTAATCTAAGGGCCTAAACTAGTCCTAACACCTATAAAAACACCCTAAGACCTAGCCTAAACCACCACAAATCATCCTAACAACTAAGTGCTGCCAAAATGCTCCTAAATCATGGCCTCCATCTTCATCATTGAGAGCTTGAGAGTTCTAAACTAAAGCTAAGGCAAAGGAGCAATCTTTCTCCATCAAATCAAGGAGCTACTTATATTCTCAAGGCTTCTAGTGTTGCTACATCATTCCTAGAGCTTCTACAACGATTCTATGACGATTCTTGCTCCTAATTCGCTAGCCATGCTTTGTAAGTTCTAGATGCTTTTAGATTGAAACGATAACTTGAATATGACATGTGATAAAGTTGAAATTGGATCTATGCATGATAATCGATCCATGCTCATTCTTGTTCATTTTGGATCTTGACCTTTGGGGATGTTGCTATGACATTAATTTGGACCTATGCATGTTGCAAATCACTCTTTCATATCCTTTTCATGCATGTAATGATGTTTTTCTCTCGGATCTTGTTTTATGCAAAGTTTCTACCTTCCCCTATTTATCTTCTTTTGATGAACCTTGGTCGATTTCGGACTTAGGCCTAAACTACGATTTACATGCGGTTTGTATACGGGGGAATATTGGGATTTCACCTATTGGGACATGGGTGTGTGGTAGAATTGATTTCATAACATGAACAAGGGGAATTTGGGGTATTGCCAATGTAATTTGCAAGTTTGGGCATACATGAATTGGCATATGAATTAAATCACGAGTTTTGGGGACTATGTAAGTTAAATCAAGGGATTGGGCTTATGTAAATTAGGCATAAGTGGAATTGGGAACATGAACCATGGTGTGGGTTTATTTGGGCATGAACGTGACAACATGTAACTTTGGCTAGAACATGATTTAGGGTAAATTGGCATAAACTTGACATACATGCAAATAGGCGAGAATTGAACATATGTGAAGTGGCTAGAATTGGGTACACATTTTGATGGACATGTAATTGGGAACTTGGGAATATGCTTAGTAATATGTAAAGTGAGGATCTTGACTTAGATGAAACATATGTAATTAACAATCTAACGGATGCCTTCGACACGAGGTTAGACTTGAGTTGTGGTATAATTCTGCCCGGAACCGCCCGGCATATCCAATGACCACAACAATAATAGTCTAATGTGAGAGGTCGTAGGAAAAGATTAGATTGTGGTAATGCTTGAACCCGAGGTTGGAATGGGTTTGCGGTGTAATTCTGCCCGGAACCGCCCGGCATATCCAGTGACCGCAAACAAGTCCAATGTGACAGGTTGATGCATTAATAAATAATAAATGAATATGACATGGACGGGTGGGTTAAGTAACCTGATTAGACTAATGACACTTAACCAATATGACATGGACGGGTGGGTTAAGTAACCTGATTAGACTAATGACACTTAACCAATATGACATGGACGGGTGGGTTAAGTAACTTGATTAGACTAATGGCACTTAACCAATATGACGTGGATGAGTGGGTTAAGTAAAACCGGACTTGATTTCTTGATGACACTTAACCATATAACACGATTATAGGATGGGTTAGTTTAACCTGAATGGATCGATAACACCCGACTAGTATAACGCGATGCATGGTAAGGTTAAGCAAACTCACAAGGGTAACACTTAACCGTTATAATTTGACTAGTGGATGGGGTTAGGTTAACATATACTTAATCAATCTAACACGGTAACTTGATGGGGTTAAGTCATGAATCGCTTGAATATACTTAACCATCTAACATGATAACTTGATGGGGTTAAGTCATGAATCGCTTGAATATACTTAACCAATCTAACACGGTAATTTGATGGGGTTAAGTCATGAATCACTTGAATATACTTAACCAATCTAACATGATAACTTGATGGGGTTAAGTCATGAATCGCTTGAATATACTTAATCAATCTAACACGGTAATTTGATGGGGTTAAGCTTGAATATACTTAACCAATCTAATACGGTAATTTGATGGGGTTAAGCTTGAATATACTTAACCAATCTAACACGGTAATTTGATGGGGTTAAGCTTAAATATACTTAACCAATTTGACACGATGATTTGGATAGGGTTAAGCCATGAACCGCTGGAATACGCTTAACCAACTTGACACGTGATTCGTAGGGCTAAGTCATGAACTTGAATGACAACACTTAGCCAACTTGACATGACATGTAGACGGGTTAAGTCACGAACTTGAATGACCACACTTAACCAACTTGACATGCTAGACTGATATGGGTTAAGTCTTGAATTTAGATGACAACACTTAACCTGCTGGACGGAAACCCTAGTTACGCGGTCCTTTTTAGCAGTAACCCTCTTGAAGGTATCACGATACCCTAGGGACTAGGCTAGGGTGGGGCACGATTACTGGGCTGATTGTAAGAGACCAGAACGACGACTGAGTTGGTGCGCCATTGTAGGTTCAGGCGGACTATGGTCATGCACATGAGTCCGGAGTTGAAAAAGCAGGCATGGGCACCAGTAGTTGTACACTGTGCGTGCTTGGAATGGTGTCAGTGGTTGACACCCTAGGGCTTGATACACCCTAGGGTGGACCTAGCACAGAGTAGCTACATTCGTGATTGGGCCGTATGACACCGACACACGACGGGTTAGGACTTGTAGGGAGCCGATCGATTAGATCGTTACGTGGAAAAAGGGCGTTGTTCGATAGGTAGCATAATCCCTAGTGGTCCTAGGTGGCATAAATCCTGATCGAATCTAGAAAACGTCCAATAGGTAGCATAATCCCTAGTGGTCCTAGGTGGCGTAAATCCTAGTTGAACACGCGATAATTCATGATAAGGGAATCTGGCCAGAACAAGGATGGCAGTTCGAGCGATTTCAAGGATGGTGACACTACCTTGTAGTGGTACAGAATAACGTGATGGAACCCGTACGATATACGACAAGGGACTATACATATACATGGAAGGGATGATACGAGTGGGGATGCTAGTACGGTTGGTGCAGAGGACGTTAGACATGCGATGCTATTCCGAGTTTATCTTGTTATCTTGTTACCTTGGTTATCCTGTTACCTTGGTTATCTTGTTACTTGAGTTTATCTTGTTATCTTAGTTTGACCTGTTTATCTTGTCATCATGTTTATGTTTACTTTCAGTTTATACATGTCATGTTACCTTTACCTGTTTTTAGGCTGAAAGTAGCTAGGACTTACCAGTCTTTATGACTGATCTCGTTTTGTTTCGCCTCTTTTTCTTTCGTTCCCCCCCCCCTCCAGGTTTACAGGGAGGAAATGTTGCTACTTAGTGCGGATTTTCTGCTTCAAGATCATCATCTATGGCTTGGACTTTTCTTGGCTATGGCTATTTTACTGTTTTACTTGTGGAATAATTTACGACTATGGTTTTATGCTTCTTTATTATTGCAAGACAGGTTGCTTTGTAAGTAATTTAATGGTACTTTGATGTAAAAGGTTCTAGACCTTACTACTTTTATAAAGTAATGAAATCATGTTTTCTTCTGCTGTTTTATATGTTCTGTCTTGTAATATTTCTGTGCATGTTTACCTAGACAACACCCCTCCAAAGCTAGTGCATTCTCTTGTAAGTGACCCTGGCGGAGGTGGGGTGTTACATTTGGTATCAGAGCAGAAGATTACCAGACTGGGCAAAAGTTTTTAAAACCTTCTGAAACTATTTTCAAAGCCATTTTACAAAGAAGCATTTTCCAAGAAAAGTTTTAAAGAAAAAGGCTATTCCCTAAAAAGCCATTAGCACTATCCTGAGTTCCCTTGATCGAATCTCTTTTCCTTTCTTTCCTCCGCCTGTAGTCACAGTAGTTTTAACTGTGACTAATCCTTTTCTAGCTACGTAAATGTTTTCCGTGCGATGGAGGAAGCTCTCAAGAGACCCGTTACCACATTATACAAGAAAGGATAGGAGTGGTTAAGGCGAATGAGGCTCAGAACAAGAAGGTAGTTAAGTACTATAGGACAAAGACATGGGCAACAAACAAGATCGTCGAGAGGGCAATCGTATACTCTCACCTAAGAGGGATGGTAATGTTTCTGTTAAAGGTTTTCCTTTCTATCATCCCGTCAGGACTTTGTTTTGTACATAGCATCTTTTTTTTAATCTTGCTTCGATAGTTGAGTCTCTGCACCTTAGTACTAGCACAATAGAGGGTCCCGTTTTTGTCTCAAATCCTGTTGGGGGGATCATTCCATTTATTCATGACTTGTTTGGATTTGAGGACATCTATGACTTTTGGAAATAATGCTTATGTTTTTGAGCTATGGGTTGATTCTAGGGATGAAATGGTCATCCCGTAAGGGTGCCATCCTCGGGTCGGAAAGGAGGGTAGTTAGACTCTTGACTTGCCTCGGTAATACCCTCGAAGTCTTGTGTAACCTTTAGGGTTCTGTCATGATTGGTTACCTAGAATCTCTTGATGCATTTGTTGGTAATCCATTCTAGTAGTGTTCGCCACTAAGGCGGATGATTCATTTCGCTTGTGCATGCGTTATGGAAATCACTCTAGTAAGTACACTTGGTAACATGGTTGGCATCTGTTTGTTTTCAAGAGATAGTTCTTCTGCGTGGAATGTCGTATAGTGAGTAAACGAGATCCAGAGTTCACTAGTGAATTTTGGAGAGCTTGCATGAAAACCAAGAGTACACGAATATGGTTGAGCCAAGTATACTAGAGGGAGAATAAGTAAAAGTGGAACGAGAGGCGACAATGAAGTGAGTTCCAGCTCATATTTAGAAATAGGAGTTAAGAGGCCACGAAAATCATGAGGTTAAAGATGGTCAAAGCACAGTGGAATTAAGCTCAAGGAAATGCGACTTAGAAGATTGAAGACAAGATACGCGCATCGTATCTCTTTTTAAGAGTATATTCTTGATCCCTGTTTTCCTGTAGAGCTTACCCGCATGCTATCCTTTATGCATATCCTCTCGGTCCTATTCTCGATCTTATTTCTGTTGCAAACTCCATAGGGGGTATGATTCATCAGTTAATAATACCTGTCAGGGTTTGAAGGTGTCCGTTAGGTTGACTTAGCCTTTTGGGCTTTATAGGATATGGGTTGGGTTTAGAAAGGGATTTCTTGTAATCCAAAAAGGAGTTTATCTTGCTTATCTTCTCGATCCTATCTTGAGGACCTTAGGTAGAACCCTATGGATGCAAACATGTATTTGAAACAAGTTATGATTGATGTTTGCGAAATGGTTGCAAGTGGTCGCAAGTGGTTGCTCGTGGATGCATGAATACACATTAGGCACTAGATCGGCTCAGACACATTTTCATGTTGCATATGCATGAGTGTTTATACTTGTTTATGGATGAAATTGAATGTGTTATCATGTGAATATTGCATATGGATGAATGTTTGTGCACACATATAGTGTTTATGTGACTAGAACTATTTGCATACATGTGGATTCATGGCACTAAACATATTTTGCATTGAGGAGATCAATCAGGCCTGATCATTTGCATTAGATAAGGAACATATACACACACTTTCTGCATATGTTCATATGGCATTAGAAATCTTTTATGGACAATGGTTGCTTGTGGATGATGTTTTGAGTAGAAGGATGATGGATGGTAGGATACGTTCTTCCTAACTTAGAGATTTCGGGGACGAAATCCTTTAAGGTGGGGAGAATGTAACAACCCGAATAATATAACATGTTAAAACAAGAAATCAGGGCAGAATTAAATTATAAATTAAGAATCAAGAAAAACGGGTTGCGCCGTTGCGTTCGTCTCGGAATTCTGGTTGGAAACGAGTCCGAAATTTCGTAAATCGGAGTCCGTATGACCAAGTTATGGCCCATAGAAGATTTCAAAAAATTCAAAATTCAGCCCGAAATTCAAATTCAGCCCCAAATAGATTGGGCAGGAAAATTTCCCGCCCAGCTCCAGGTCGACTGGGGAGTCGACCTGCCCCAGCCCAGGTCGACTGCCCAGTCGACTTGGGTGTCGACCTGGGGGTCGACTTCCCTGGTCGGACATGTTTGCCTGGGTGCACCTGCATGGTCTTTTGGCTCTGGTTTGGGGGCCTGTGACGATTTTGACGGTTCAGATCTAAACTAGGGTTAATCTAAGGGCCTAAACTAGTCCTAACACCTATAAAAACACCCTAAGACCTAGCCTAAACCACCACAAATCATCCTAACAACTAAGTGCTGCCAAAATGCTCCTAAATCATGGCCTCTATCTTCATCATTGAGAGCTTGAGAGTTCTAAACTAAAGCTAAGGCAAAGGAGCAATCTTTCTCCATCAAATCAAGGAGCTACTTATATTCTCAAGGCTTCTAGTGTTGCTACATCATTCCTAGAGCTTTTACAACGATTCTATGACGATTCTTGCTCCTAATTCACTAGCCACTCTTTGTAAGTTCTAGATGCTTTTAGATTGAAACGATAACTTGAATATGACATGTGATAAAGTTGAAATTGGATCTATGCATGATAATCGATCCATGCTCATTCTTGTTCATTTTGGATCTTGACCTTTGGGGATGTTGCTATGACATTAATTTGGACCTATGCATGCTGCAAATCACTCTTTCATATCCTTTTCATGCATGTAATGATGTTTTTATCTCGGATCTTGTTTTATGCAAAGTTTCTACCTTCCCCTATTTATCTTCTTTTGATGAACCTTGGTCGATTTCGGACCTAGGCCTAAACTACGATTTACATGCAGTTTGTATACGGGGGAATATTGGGATGTCACCTATTTGGACATGGGTGTGTGGTAGAATTGATTTCATAACATGAACAAGGGGAATTTGGGGTATTGCCAATGTAATTTGCAAGTTTGGGCATACATGAATTGGCATATGAATTAAATCACGAGTTTTGGGGACTATGTAAGTTAAATCAAGGGATTGGGCTTATGTAAATTAGGCATAAGTGGAATTGGGAACATGAACCATGATGTGGGTTTATTTGGGCATGAACGTGACAACATGTAACTTTGGCTAGAACATGATTTAGGGTAAATTGGCATAAACTTGACATACATGCAAATAGGCGAGAATTGAACATATGTGAAGTGGCTAGAATTGGGTACACATTTTGATGGACATGTAATTGGGAACTTGGGAATATGCTTAGTAATATGTAAAGTGGGGATCTTGACTTAGATGAAACATATGTAATTAACAATCTAACGGATGCCTTCGACACGAGGTTAGACTTGAGTTGTGGTATAATTCTGCCCGGAACCGCCCGGCATATCCAATGACCACAACAATAATAGTCTAATGTGAGAGGTCGTAGGCAAAGATTAGATTGTGGTAATGCTTGAACCCGAGGTTGGAATGGGTTTGCGGTGTAATTCTGCCCGGAACCGCCCGGCATATCCAGTGACCGCAAACAAGTCCAATGTGACAGGTTGATGCATTAATAAATAATAAATGAATATGACATGGACGGGTGGATTAAGTAACCTGATTAGACTAATGACACTTAACCAATATGACATGGACGGGTGGGTTAAGTAACCTGATTAGACTAATGACACTTAACCAATATGACATGGACGGGTGGGTTAAGTAACTTGATTAGACTAATGGCACTTAACCAATATGATGTGGATGGGTGGGTTAAGTAAAACCGGACTTGATTTCTTGATGACAATTAACCATATAACATGATTAGAGGATGGGTTAGTTTAACCTGAATGGATCGATAACACCCGACTAATATAACGCGATGCATGGTAAGGTTAAGCAAACTCACAAGGGTAACACTTAACCGTTATAATTTGACTAGTGGATGGGGTTAGGTTAACATATACTTAATCAATCTAACACGGTAACTTGATGGGGTTAAGTCATGAATCGCTTGAATATACTTAACCAATCTAACATTATAACTTGATGGGGTTAAGTCATGAATCGCTTGAATATACTTAACCAATCTAACATGGTAATTTGATGGGGTTAAGTCATGAATCACTTGAATATACTTAACCAATCTAACATGATAACTTGATGGGGTTAAGTCATGAATCGCTTGAATATACTTAACCAATCTAACACGGTAATTTGATGGGGTTAAGCTTGAATATACTTAACCAATCTAACACGATAATTTGATGGGGTTAAGCTTGAATATACTTAACCAATCTAACACGGTAATTTGATGGGGTTAAGCTTAAATATACTTAACCAATTTGACACGATGATTTGGATAGGGTTTAGCCATGTACCGCTGGAATACGCTTAACCAACTTGACACGTGATTCGTAGGGCTAAGTCATGAACTTGAATGACAACACTTAGCCAACTTGACATGACATGTAGACGAGTTAAGTCACGAACTTGAATGACAACACTTAACCTGCTGGACGGAAACCCTAGTTACGCGGTCCTTTTCAGCAGTAACCCTCTTGAAGGTATCACGATACCCTAGGGACTAGGGTAGGGTAGGGCACGATTACTGGGCTGATTGTAAGCGACCAGAACGACGGCTGAGTTGGTGCGCCATTGTAGGTTCAGGCAGACTATGGTCATGCACATGAGTCCGGAGTTGAAAAAGCAGGCATGGGCACCAGTAGTTGTACACTGTGCGTGCTTGGAATGGTGTCAGTGGTTGACACCCTAGGGCTTGATACACCCTAGGGTGGACCTAGCACAGAGTAGCTACATTCGTGATTGTGCCGTATGACACCGACACACGACGGGTTAGGACTTGTAGGGAGCCGATCGATTAGATCGTTACGTGGAAAAAGGGTGTTGTTCGATAGGTAGCATAATCCCTAGTGGTCCTAGGTGGCATAAACCCTGATCGAATCAAGAAAACGTCCAATAGGTAGCATAATCCCTAGTGGTCCTAGGTGGCGTAAATCCTAGTTGAACACGCGATAATTCATGATAAGGGAATCTAGCCAGAACAAGGATGGCAGTCCGAGCGATTTCAAGGATGGTGACACTACATTGTAGTGGTACAGAATAACGTGATGGAACCCGTACGATATACGGCAAGGGACTATACATATACATGGAAGGGATGATACGAGTGAGGATGCTAGTACGGTTGGTGCAGAGGACGTTAGACATGCGATGCTATTCCGAGTTTATCTTGTTATCTTGTTACCTTGGTTATCATGTTACCTTGGTTATCTTGTTACTTGAGTTTATCTTGTTATCTTAATTTGATTTGTTTATCTTGTCATCACGTTTATGTTTACTTTCAGTTTATACATGTCATGTTACCTTTACCTGTTTTTAGGCTGAAAGTAGCTAGGGCTTACCAGTCTTTATGACTGACCCCGTCTTGTTTTGCCGCTTTTTCTTCCGTTCCCCCCCCCCCCAGGTTTACAGGGAGGAAATGTTGCTACTTAGTGCGGATTTTCTGCTTCAAGATCATCATCTATGACTTGGACTTTTCTTGGCTATGGCTATTTTACTGTTTTTGTAACACCCCACCTCCGCCAGTGCCACTCTTGCAAGGGCACTGACTTTGGAGGGGCGTTTAAACAAGGTAAACATGCATGCAGATATCACAAGACAGAACATATAAGTAAAAACAGAGTAAATATAGCAGCGGATTAAAACTAGCATATCAAAACCATAAGTTAACTTACAACACAGTACTTGATCATTATTTTCCATAAACAAAGTCTAGAAACATAAAACTGGAAACCGGAAAGGAAAACATAAAGTAGCTATCCCCAGAGTAGGAAACCATAGCAAGCTCAAGTCCAAAGCATACATGAGCTATCCAAGAAAAGCTGCTAAGATCCAAGCTAAGTGCCGGTATTCCCGCCCTGTAAACCTGGGGGGGGGGGGGGAAACGAAAGAAAAGAGGCAAAAGAAAATGGGTCAGTCAAAAGACTGGTAAGTCCTACCTACTATTGTACAACAACTAATAAAGTTAACTGTATATGTAAACAAGGATGAGTCATAGGATGATAACTGGCTTGGTAAAAAGTCAACAAGATAGATCAAGTGTGGTACTGCATAAACAAGATTGAGGTTTGCACCAAGTGTACTAAGTCGTGTCAAGTGTAAACAAGAGGTGATCCCCAGGCCCAAGTTTGGCCCACCATCATGAATGACCTAAATCAAGGTCCAACTAGCACGGTCTAGTCGATCGGCTCCCTACAGCCTAACACGTCAAGTGTCGGTGTCATACGGCCCAACTACGAAGTGTAGCTAAACTGTGCTAGGTCCACCCTAGGGTGTATCAAGTCCTAGGGTGTCAACCCCTGACACAAACCAAGCACGCACAGTTTAAACCTACTGGTGCCCGTGCCTGCTTTTTCAACTCCGGACCATGTGCACGACCATGGCCCACCTGAACCTACACCGGCGCACCTACACAGCCGTCGTTTTGGTCGCTTACATGTCATCCCAGTAATCGTGCCCCACCCTAGCCTAGTCCCTAGGGTATCATGATACAACCAAGAGGGTTACTGGTGCAAAGGACCACGTAACTAGGGTTTCCTTAATGGGTTAAACGTGGTTAACCCAACTCATCCAAGTACCAAGTTGGTTAAGTGTACCCAAGGTTCATGACTTAACCCTACCAACCCATCGTGTTTAATTGGTTAAGTATTCAAGCGGTCCATGACTTAACCCTACCATGTGGCATTAATTAATTTAATGCACCCAACCTCTCACATTAGACCTTGTTGTGGTTACTAGTTAGGCCGGGCGGGTCCGGGTAGGTTTACACCACAACTTAGTCTAACCTCGGGTTTCACGTGCAACATGACCAACTACTCACATTGGGTCCTATTGCTTGTAGCCACTACTTAAGCCGGTCGGTTCCGGGTAGGTTTATGCTACAAGCTCAACCCAACCTCGAGTTGGCCATCCTCATGTTTTGTAAGTGTCATGTCCATCATGTTTTCAAAACACATTACAAATTTTCAAGCAATTGGGTAGACCTAACTTAATAGGTAAATTCCCAATGGGTAGACCTAACTTAATAGGTAAATTCCCAAGCTTATGTTTTTATGTCTTTTAAGTTTACCCAACCCCAACCGCAAACCCCTCGCTTTACATATCGCAGTAGCGCATAAAGGATAGAAAGGGGGAACTTGGCAAAATCATGACATAAAGGTGTTGGAGCCACAAGTTAAACATGGTGGCATATGAGACAAAGATGTGATCATAAACTTGCATATCATGTTATCAACTTGCAAGATATTCATAAGCATGCATAACATCATTTTAACTTGCATAGTGTTCATATGCATGCATAACATGGTTTCAACTTGCATAAGGTTCATATGCATGCATAACATCAAACTTGGCAAATGGGTGGAACATGGCCATAGATAGCATGAGATAAGGGCTAGTAATATGCATATAACATTATATGCATGTTAATGCAAGGGTTATGAGAGTTTCAAAGTTGCATTATGCAACATTTCCAACCAAAGATCATATCTTTCTATGCATAAAGCCAAGGTAATGACTTTACTAACATGCATAGAGTAATCTTATGCATAAAATCATAAGATCAAGGCACATATCATGATTAACCCCAAACTCAAACTTGAAACATAACATATTAACTTCATAGTTAAAATACAAGGGTAGAAATAGGCTTACAATGCTATGAAGACTCAAATGAGTATAGCAAATGTAAGAAACCCCTTATGCAACTAATTAAAACCCCAAAATGCAAGCAAACTTGATCAAGACTTCTCCTTTATGATGCCAATAGAGAAACAAGACTTTAATGCAAGCTAAAGAGGATCATACAAGCCTAAATACACTTGTATGCATGGGAATCTCTTGAAAATTGATTTAGGAATTTATGAAGAGAGTGGAGGCCATGAGAGGATTGATTTTGCCATAGTTTAGTTATAGGATAGATTAATGAGGATTTAGGGTAGGTTAGGGTCTTATTTATAGATTAGGCTAGTGATTTAGACCATAGGATTAAACCCTAGTTCTCATCTCAGCCTTCCAAATCGAATCTGGCCTTCTAGCTCAACACATTCTCAAGATGGTGCACCAGGCAGGACTGGGCGTCTGAGCCAAGTCGACAGCCAAGTCGACAAGGCTGTCGACCTGGTCAGACCCAGTCGACTCCCAAGTCGACAGGGCTGTCGACTTGGGTACTGTGGCGGGAATTTTCCCGCCTTGGCCCAGCTGGCCCAATTTCCAAGCTTAGATTTGAATTTGAAAATCTGTTTTTATTTAGAAATTTTCTGAAAACTTCGTCGGGCCTTAATCGGGTTATACGGACTCCGATTTTCGAAAACTCGGACTCTATTTCGCGTATTTTTCCGAGACGAACGCAATGACATAGCCCGTTTCCCTTGATTCAGATTTATAAATTAAATTCTGCCTCGATTTCTGTTATAACAGGTTATTGAAAATACGGGTTGTTACATTCTCCCCTCCTTAAAGGATTTCGTCCCCGAAATTCTCAAGTTAGGAAGAACGTATCCTACCATCCAACATCCATCTACTCAAAACATCGTCCACAAGCAATCATTGTCCTTACAAGATTCTAAATGTTGTATGAACATATGCAAAGGTGTTTGTATATGTACTTATCTAATGCAAATGTCATCAATGCAGATTATGTTAGTGAAATGAATCCATATGTATGCAATTCCTAACATAATGTATAACATCTATATGTGTGCACATCACATACATCCATATGCAACATCCATGTGATAACACAAAAAAAATTCATCCATGAATAAGCATAAACACTCATGCATATGCAATATGAGGAGTGTGTGAGCCGATCTAGTGCCTAATCGTGTATAATGCATCCACGAGTAACCACTTGCAACCACTTGCAGCCACTTGCAACCATCAAGCATAACATGTTTCAAACACATGTTTCATCCAAAGGGTTTCTACCTAAGGTTCTCATGACAAGATTAGCACTATAACTAGACAAACATGGATAACAAAGAGAAAGATATGCTAACAAAGAAAGGAGATTGAGAGTGTACCCTCAAAAAGGAATGGATAAAGCCCACGCATCTTCTCCTCGGTTTCCCAAGTTGCGTCTTCTTCGGCTTCACCCCATTGAACCTTCACCAACTTGACCTCTCGATTCCTTAGCTTCTTGGTCTCCGTCCCCAAGATACGAATCGGAGCTCTCCTCAAAGTAGCTTCTTTCTCCACTTCCACATCTTCCAGAACACTTGGCTCAACAACCTCTGCTGACTCATGTAAACACTTCCGGAGATGCGAGACATGAAAAACATCGTGTACTCCGGCAAGCGTCTCGGGCAATTTCACTCTATAAGCCATCTGCCTGATCCTCTCTATAATAGGGAAGGGTCCAACAAATCTTGGTGCTAACTTCCCAACGGCTCCAAATCGGACCACATTCCGCAAAGGAGAAACCTTCACGAAAACCATATCTCCAACATCAAACTCCAAATCAGATCTTCGCTTATCAGCGTAGGATTTCTGTCGGTCTTGGGCTGCTTTCATCCGTCTTCGAATCAACTCGATCTTCTCGGATGCATCTCTGATCATATCAGGCCCAAGTATAAGCTTATCTGTAGTCTCCCACCAACATGTAGGCGACTTGCACGGCCTCCCATATAAGGCTTCAAATGGTGCCATCCCTATGCTTGCTTGATAACTGTTATTATATGCAAATTCAACAAGAGGAAGATGGTCTTCCCAAGTACCACCAAAATCCAGAATACAAAGCCTTAACAGATCCTCGAGTACCCTATTCACCCTTTCGGTTTGACCGTCCGTCTGTGGGTGATAAGCAGTACTTAGATTCAACCTCGTGCCCATGGCTTCTTGCAAGCTATTCTAGAACTGACTTGTAAAGATTGGGTCACGGTCACTGACTATACTAGAAGGGACTCCATGAAGTCTCACAATCTCACGAAGATATACTGACGCTAGCCAAGATGCGGTCCTCTTGCTCTTTACCGGAATGAAATGAGCACTCTTCGTAAGTCTGTCCACAATGACCCAAATGCTCGTATTCCCTTTCCTTGACCTTGGTAGCCCATCAATAAAATCCATGGAAATACTCTCCCACTTCCAAAGTGGAACGTCTAGAGGATGCAATAGCCCACCGGGCTTCTTCGACTCGGCCTTAACTTGCTGGCAAATGATACATCTAGAAACAAACTCTGCCACATCCTTCTTCATCCCAGGCCAAAAGAAAATACGCTTCATATCTTTATACATCTTATCTCCGCCTGGATATATAGTCATCTTTGAGTGATGTGCTTCTTCGAGAACTTTTCTTACTAGATCTTCTACCACTGGAACACATAACCTTCCATCTCTCCTCAGCCAACCCTTGTCATTAATAGAATATCGAGCGAGATGACTAGACGTCTCTCCTCGAATCAGCTTATCCATAATCTCAACTATCTGAGGATCTTCTTTCTGCGAAGCCCCAACTTGATCAAGAAGGGTAGGTCTGAGTTCCAGAGATGCTAAAGAACCGGTCATCGACTCAACTGCTGTCGTGAAATCAAAGGTTGCCAGGAACTCTAGGCTCTTCATCTCAACAAACAGGGGACTCAAAGCCAACCTTTTTCTGCTTAGTGCATCAGCCACAACATTACCCTTGCCAGGGGTATAAGCTATCTCGAAGTCATAAGATGCCAAGAATTCCATCCACCTTTGCTGTCTAAGGTTCAGATCCTTCTGCGAGAAGAGATACTTGAGTGATTTGTGATCAGTGTACAACTCAAACCTTTCGCCTAAAAGATAGTGGCGCCAAGACTTGAGTGCAAAGACAATCGCTGCTAACTCCAAGTCATGAGTGGGATAGTTCTTCTCATGAACTTTAAGTTGCCTACCCCCATAACATATCACTCTTCCTACCTGCATTAGAACAGCGCCTAACCCTGTGCCACATGCATCGGTATACACGGTAAACATCTTACCGCCATCGGGTAATGCCAAAACTGGAGCTGTGGTAAGGGCCCTTTTGAGCCTTTGAAAAGCGAGCTCACACTCTAAGTCCCATGCAAAGACTAAGTTCTTCTTCGTCAATCTAGTGAGAGGGGCTGAAATCTTAGCGAAGTCTCTAATGAACTTCCTATAATAGCCTGCCAGACCGAGAAAGCTTCGCACTTCGGTTGCATTCTTAGGAGTCTTCCAGTCTTGAACTGCAACCACTCTCCCTGGATCCACAGCTATACCCTGCTTAGAAACTATATGCCCAAGAAACCGGACTTCCTTTCTCCAAAAGTGGCATTTGGAGAACTTGGCTTTCAACTGATGGGCTCTAAGCGTATCCATCACTTCCCTGAGATGTCTAGCATGCTCTTCCTCGTCTTTTGAGAAGATCAGAATATCATCCACGAAGACAACAACAAACTTGTTAAGGAACTCCCTGAACACCCTACTCATCAAATCTACGAAGTAGGCGGGTGCATTAGTCAAGCCGAATGGCATGACAAGCCATTCAAAGAATCCGTCTGGAGTCCTAAATGCAGTCTTATCAATGCTGTCTTCGGCCACTCTAAGCTGATGGAATCCGGTGGCTAAATCAAGCTGAGAGAAAACAGAAGCACCAACAAGCTGGTCGAAGAGGTCATCTATCCTCGGTAATGGATGCCTATTCTTCTTGGTCAGCTTGTTCAGCTCTCGATAATCAACACATAGACGAAGCGAGCCGTCCGCCTTAGTAGCGAACACCACAGGAGCACCCCATTCGGAAATGCTTCGCCTAATAAAATTCTTCTCAAGAAGCTCCTTGATTTGCTTACTGAGCTCTCTCCTTTCCCGCGGGGCCATGTGCCTAACTGGTAAGGAGACTGGCTTAGCATTATCAACCAGATAAATGCGGAAATCTATCTCTCGCTTAGGGGGTAACCCCTTAACTTCTTCAAAAACATCAGGGTATTCTCGAACCACCCTTACAGATTGCAGATCATCGATAGACGAGTCAAAAGATTCAAGATAACATAGCATGACGGGATCTAGCGGGTTGCAAGAAATCTCTAGGGTATTACCAAGGCGAGTCATGAGTCTCACCACCCTATGCTCACAATCGAGAATGGCTCCATAGCGGGATAACCAATCCATGCCCAAGATCAACCCGTATCCCGTGAACCCGAGAACATAAGCATCACACGAGAATTCTACGGTCAAGATAGAAATCCTCAAATCCATACAGATCATAGATAAATGGGCTGAACCCCCAATCGGATTCGAAACACAAACGGGATCCTCAACTAAGCTAGTACTTAGGTGCAAACTTTCAACAGTGTCAGAAGAAATAAAACTATGCGATGCGCCAGAATCAAATAAGGTGCGAACAGGATAATCAGAAATATAAACAAGACTTTCTACAGAAATGCTACCTCGATCCTGAACTGGAGCGGCGTTGAGAGCATGCACTTGCCCTCCGGATGAACCTGCACGTTGAGTCTGTCCATGCCCCTGCTTCTTAGGGCAATCCTTGATAAAATGTCCTGTCTCTCCACAGTGAAAGCAACCACCCAATTTCATTCTCTTCTTCCTACAGTCCTTGGCTATGTGCCCAACAATCCCACAGAAGTTGCACTTTCTTGGGTCCTTTGCCTTGTTCTTGTTGCCCTTGTTGTTCTTGTTACTCTGATTACTCTGATTACTCTGATTCCCTCCCCACTTGGAGTCTGTCTTCTTAGACTGAGTCTCATTGGGCTTGACTTCTTTCTTCCCATTCTTATCCTCTCCCTGCAGCAATGCCATGTCTACCAGGCTCTCGAAAGTGGCCCCCATGGGTATGTGTGACATAGCTAGACCTTGTAATGGCTCATTTAACCCTCGTGCAAAACGTAGAGCCTTCTTCTCGGGAGTATTGACCATGTCCAAACCGAATCGGGCAAGCTGGTTGAACTTATTCACATACTCTCTCACTGTCATGTCTCCTTGCTTCAAAGCTATGAACTTCTCTAGTTGCAAATTTGCCTCTGCAGATGATAGAAACTTAAGCCCAAACCTTGCCCTAAAGTCGGCCCAGGTTTCTACGGGCCTTGTAGCATTGGTGACCTCCCACCAATAAGAAGCTTCCTCCTTTAGTAGCCAAACCGCCAACAGAACCTTTCTATGGTCCTCTATATCAAAGATGGCAAAAAGATCTTCGGTCTCCTTCAACCAATTTCTTGCTTCCACGAAAGTCTCTGTCCCAATAATTTTTTTGCCACCCATGGCCTTGAAGTCCTTGCAAACCTTGGCGAAATCGGCTTGCGGTTGCTGAGGAGGAGGAGGAGGGGGTGGAACCTCAGTGATAGTGGGAGTGGTTGCTGGACCTGCATTGTTGGCCCTAGCTTCCAAGTACCTCCGGAACCATCCGGGAATGGTGACTCCCTCAGGAAGATTGAGATCGGCCATGCTGAAAAAGGGAAAAGATAGATTTAGAACGAGGAAACGAAGGATAGTGCTTATGGCTCTTGGGGGATAGCCTTTCAAAATAAACTAGACTTTTCTTTGGAAAATAGTTAATTGGTTTTGAAAATAGCTTTTAAAAGTAACTTTAAAACCCTTTTTGCTCCAATCTCGTAAACCTTATGCTCTGATACCAAATGTAACACCCCACCTCCGCCAGTGCCACTCTTGCAAGGGCACTGACTTTGGAGGGGCGTTTAAACAAGGTAAACATGCATGCAGATATCACAAGACAGAACATATAAGTAAAAACAGAGTAAATATAACAGCGGATAAAAACTAGCATATCAAAACCATAAGTTAAGTTACAACACAGTACTTGATCATTATTTTCCATAAACAAAGTCTAGAAACATAAAACTGGAAACCGGAAAGGAAAACATAAAGTAGCTATCCCCAGAGTAGGAAACCATAGCAAGCTCAAGTCCAAAGCATACATGAGCTATCCAAGAAAAGCTGCTAAGATCCAAGCTAAGTGCCGGTATTCCCGCCCTGTAAACCTGGGGGGGGGGGAACGAAAGAAAAGAGGCGAAAGAAAATGGGTCAGTCAAAAGACTGGTAAGTCCTACCTACTATTGTACAACAACTAATAAAGTTAACTGTATATGTAAACAAGGATGAGTCATAGGATGATAACTGGAATGGTAAAAAGTCAACAAGATAGATCAAGTGTGGTACTGCATAAACAAGATTGAGGTTTGCACCAAGTGTACTAAGTCGTGTCAAGTGTAAACAAGAGGTGATCCCCAGGCCCAAGTTTGGCCCACCATCATGAATGACCTAAATCAAGGTCCAACTAGCACGGTCTAGTCGATCGGCTCCCTACAGCCTAACTCGTCAAGTGTCGGTGTCATACGGCCCAACTACGAAGTGTAGCTAAACTGTGCTAGGTCCACCCTAGGGTGTATCAAGTCCTAGGGTGTCAACCCCTGACACAAACCAAGCACGCACAGTTTAAACCTACTGGTGCCCGTGCCTGCTTTTTCAACTCCGGACCATGTGCACGACCATGGCCCGCCTGAACCTACACCGGCGCACCTACACAGCCGTCGTTTTGGTCGCTTACATGTCATCCCAGTAATCGTGCCCCACCCTAGCCTAGTCCCTAGGGTATCATGATACAACCAAGAGGGTTACTGGTGCAAAGGACCACGTAACTAGGGTTTCCTTAATGGGTTAAACGTGGTTAACCCAACTCATCCAAGTACCAAGTTGGTTAAGTGTACCCAAGGTTCATGACTAAACCCTACCAACCCATCGTGTTTAATTGGTTAAGTATTCAAGCGGTCAATGACTTAACCCTACCATGTGGCATTAATTAATTTAATGCACCCAACCTCTCACATTAGACCTTGTTGTGGTTACTAGTTAGGCCGGGCGGGTCCGGGTAGGTTTACACCACAACTTAGTCTAACCTCGGGTTTCACGTGCAACATGACCAACTACTCACATTGGGTCCTATTGCTTGTAGCCACTAGTTAAGCCGGTTGGTTCCGGGTAGGTTTATGCTACAAGCTCAACCCAACCTCGAGTTGGCCATCCTCATGTTTTCTAAGTGTCATGTCCATCATGTTTTCAAAACACATTACAAATTTTCAAGCAATTGGGTAGACCTAACTTAATAGGTAAATTCCCAATGGGTAGACCTAACTTAATAGGTAAATTCCCAAGCTTATGTTTTTATGTCTTTTAAGTTTACCCAACCCCAACCGCAAACCCCTCGCTTTACATATCGCAATAGCGCATAAAGGATAGAAAGGGGGAACTTGGCAAAATCATGACATAAAGGTGTTGGAGCCACAAGTTAAACATGGTGGCATATGAGACAAAGATGTGATCATAAACTTGCATATCATGTTATCAACTTGCAAGATATTCATAAGCATGCATAACATCATTTTAACTTGCATAGTGTTCATATGCATGCATAACATGGTTTCAACTTGCATAAGGTTCATATGCATGCATAACATCAAACTTGGCAAATGGGTGGAACATGGCCATAGATAGCATGAGATAAGGGCTAGTAATATGCATATAACATTATATGCATGTTAATGCAAGGGTTATGAGAGTTTCAAAGTTGCATTATGCAACATTTCCAACCAAAGATCATATCTTTCTATGCATAAAGCCAAGGTAATGACTTTACTAACATGCATAGAGTAATCTTATGCATAAAATCATAAGATCAAGGCACATATCATGATTAACCCCAAACTCAAACTTGAAACATAACATATTAACTTCATAGTTAAAATACAAGGGTAGAAATAGGCTTACAATGCTATGAAGACTCAAATGAGTATAGCAAATGTAAGAAACCCCTTATGCAACTAATTAAAACCCCAAAATGCAAGCAAACTTGATCAAGACTCCTCCTTTATGATGCCAATAGAGAAACAAGACTTTAATGCAAGCTAAAGAGGATCATACAAGCCTAAATACACTTGTATGCATGGGAATCTCTTGAAAATTGATTTAGGAATTTATGAAGAGAGTGGAGGCCATGAGAGGATTGATTTTGCCATAGTTTAGTTATAGGATAGATTAATGAGGATTTAGGGTAGGTTAGGGTCTTATTTATAGATTAGGCTAGTGATTTAGACCATAGGATTAAACCCTAGTTCTCATCTCAGCCTTCCAAATCGAATCTGGCCTTCTAGCTCAACACATTCTCAAGATGGTGCACCAGGCAGGACTGGGCGTCTGAGCCAAGTCGACAGCCAAGTCGACAGGGCTGTCGACCTGGTCAGACCCAGTCGACTCCCAAGTCGACAGGGCTGTCGACTTGGGTACTGTGGCGGGAATTTTCCCGCCTTGGCCCAGCTGGCCCAATTTCCAAGCTTAGATTTGAATTTTAAAATCTGTTTTTATTTAGAAATTTTCTGAAAACTTCGTCGGGCCTTAATCGGGTCATACGGACTCCGATTTTCGAAAACTCGGACTCTATTTCGCGTATTTTTCCGAGACGAACGCAATGGCATAGTCCGTTTCCCTTGATTCAGATTTATAAATTAAATTCTGCCTCGATTTCTGTTATAACAGGTTATTGAAAATACGGGTTGTTACAGTTTTACTTAGGGAATAATTTACGACTATGGTTTTATGCTTCTTTATTATTGCAAGACAGGTTGCTTTGTAAGTAATTTAATGGTACTTTGATGTAAAAGGTTTTAGACCTTACTACTTTTATAAAGTAATGAAATCATGTTTTCTTCCGCTGTTTTATATGTTCTGTCTTGTAATATTTCTGTGCATGTTTACCTAGACAACACCCCTCCAAAGCTAGTGCATTCTCTTGTGAGTGACCCTGGCGGAGGTGGGGTGTTACAAAAATACTATGATTGAAGTATTTGCGAATTATTGGTGCGAAATGATTTATAGCTTCGGGATAGAAAATGATTTGATGTGTACCATGGATTTGGGTAACCCATGACTAAAGAAAGGGTGTGTGATTAAGGATTTGAAGATTCCTTGATGATGGTCTGCTCTAGGGGTCCGGAGAGACATCATTTATATAAATATTTCGTGCGATAGGTCGTCCCTAGTGACCTTGTCATAGGGGGAAAACTTCTTGAGGAAATGGAACATATTTGTTGATATGATTTTATCATAGTATGTTTGAAGTTTTGAAAAGCGATTTTGATTATGAAATCCCGAGGTGAAGTATGATTCTCTATATGAAAGAAATTTGTTGTATTTCTATGGTTTGAAATGAAAACGGGATTCTAAGTTCGGAGAAACCATATTAAGGCTTTCAAATGTTTTGAAATGTATGATTTCGAAATATAGCAAGTTCCTTTATCTACTTTTATACAATGATTTAAATTTTGCTTAAATAATAAGTTTACAATTATTTGAAAATGTTGTGTTTAAAATTCTTATGAATTATTTGAAATATTTTCAAGCTTATTTGAAGTGATAAGTATTTGGTTTCAATAAATTATAAGTGAAGTTGTTTACTTAAGTACATTTAACAACTCTCCTTTTCGAGGACGAAAAGTTTTAAGTGGGGGAGGCTGTAATGAACCAGAAAATTTAACATTCAAAATATAAATTTAATTAAGAATTAACGTTAAACATAGGTATTTATATTTGAAATTTTGTCTATTTGCGTCCAAGACAATTTAATTTGATGTTATAGCGAAGTTAATTTGTTTAAATTCTAATTTTGAAAACTTGTATTTAACTTATATGAAATGTTGAAATGTGGATTTGCAATTTTAATTTATCATTTAATAAGATGATGGGTTCGTAACATGTTAAAACTAATAAACAACGTTTCATTTCAGCTTAACATTGATATTTCCTTTGATAATTCTTAAAATGAAAAATGAAAATAAAACCAACATTGTTTGTATACTTTGTTCAACCGTTCCTTCGTTCAGTCCAAATGTTCGTTTAAATCGTGTCTTCTAACATTCAAACAGTCTTCTGGCCCGACGTTCATTCAATTTTGTGCACCTTTCACTTGCAATACTTCGTTCAAATCACCTTCTTCTGTCCAGCCCACTTGTCCTTGCCGCTCTATGGTGTGTAACGCGTGTTGTCTTTCCTTCTTTCGCTGGTCTCCTTCATTCGTCCTATAAAATAACGTAACCCATCCTCCGTTGTTCCCAGCATTGTTTCATTCCTTCATTGAATTCCTCTCCCCTCTTTCACTTCACGAACGCTCTCTCCCCTTCTCTTAAACAGCCGTCGGTTTTAATTTCCATCCCCAAATCAAAGTTTCTTCAAATCGACATCTCAATCTCCCCAAAGGCAAAACCTTTCCACCCAAAGTCAGAAATCATTTCTTCAGAAATCGAATTGCCATCAAGCTGCTGCCGACTATCCATGGCACCTCTGTCACATACATTGGCCTTGGGAGGACCTTTTCTCTTCCTCAAATCGAGAGTGCGAGGCCCATAGCCACCTTTCCCATAAACCGCACCCATCACCACGACCTATGTCGCCATTCACCGCCACCCTAAAGCGATGCATGTCCCATAATCCCCTTCACTGGACTGCTGCATCGTCGGTGACGACTTTATCCTCTGGCTGAATGCCTCCACTAAGGCTTGGAATTCCTTCGCGCATGACAATTTAATTTGACGTTATAACGAAGTTAATTTTTTCAAATTCTAATTTTGAAATCTTGTATTTAACTTATATGAAACGTTGAAATGTGGATTTGCAATTTTAGTTTATCGTTTAATAACATGATGGGTTCGTAACATGTTAAAACTAATAAACAACGTTTCATTTCAGCTTAACATTGATATTTCGTTTGATAATTCTTCAAATGAAAATGAAAATAAAACCAACATTGTTTGTATACTTTGCTCAACCGTTCCTTCATTCAGTCCAAATGTTCGTTTAAATCATGTCTTCTAACATTCAAACAGTCTTCTGGCCTGACGTTCGTTCAATTTTGTGCACCGTTCACTTGCAATACTTCCTTCAAATCACCTTCTTCCGTTCAGCCTAACATCAAATCTAACACAACATCTGATAAATATTTGCTGAGATTTGGGCGGTGGAAATCAGGTACCACTTGTCCTTACCGCTCTACGGTGTGTAACACGTGTTGTCTTCCTTCTTTCGCTGGTCTCCTTCATTCGTCCTATAAAATAACGTAACCCATCCTCCATTGTTCCCAACATTGTTTCATTCCTTCATTGAATTCCTCTCCCCTCTTTCACTTCACGAATGCTCTCTCCCCTTCTCTTAAACAGCCGTCGGTTTTAATTTCCATCCCCAAATCAAAGTTTCTCCAAACCGACATCTCAATCTCCCCAAAGGCAAAACCTTTCCACCCAAAATCAGAAATCATTTCTTCACAAATCAAATTGCCACCAAGCTACTCCCTCCACTGCCGACTATCCATGGCACCTCTGTCTCATACGCTGGCCTTGGGAGGACCTTTTCTCTTCCTCAAATCGAGAGTGCGAAGCCCATAGCCACCTTTCCCATAAACCACACCCGTCACCACGGCCTATGTCGCCATTCACCGCCACCCTAAAGCGATGCATGTCACCATAATCCCCTTCATCGGACCGCTGCATCATCGGTGACGACTTTATCCTCTGGCTGAATTCCTCCGTTGAGGCTTGGAACTTCTTCGCGCAAGTTCGCCTCTATCCAATGTTAAACTGTCGCAACAGACGCCGACCACTCCACCGTAGGCCATTGCCATTGTCCGCCCTATTCGCAGCAGACGGTAGCTCGTTGCCATCCAACGCTGCAGTCCTGTCACATGCACCAAATCTGGGACTGCTTCTAGTGCAAAAAGCAACTCCTGCTCTTCTTCCGTTGTTCGCTACTGCGACTAAATGTAAGTTTTTTACAGATTAAATTTCCTTCGAGTTCGCCGGTTCGGTTTTCACTATATATGATTGTTGATACCTGTTGCTTATACTGCATTTCTCAATTGAGCCTTGTTCTGTCTCACTCAATATTCACTTTGTTGGTTATGCGCCTGTTGGTTAAGTATGGAATGTTGCGGAGATCATTTGGTTAATCACAAGTACGTGATGTCCTAATATCTTCGCTTTATTTAAATGACACATTTTTGGCTCACTTCATATTATCTTAACTTAACCAGAACACTTCATGGATTGGTTGCGTGTATGGTATTCCTTGGATTGAAAGGGGTTACTTTCAGTCTTTGGTGTACAGTCATTAACAAATTTGGGATTTCTTTAAAAAGGATTCACAATCTTTATCTTGTCAACTGCAGTAAATTTCCATATTCAAGTTAGATATTTGGTTATTGGTTCCCCGGTGGTTTTAAAGAAAACCCATGTGTTATACATTTCTTAAACAATAGTATTTGCGAGCCCAACTTCATTTCTTTGTTCATACCTGTGGTTATACTAGCTGTATAACACACACATGCCACAGTCTTATGACTGAAACCAATGCTGAGATATAAAGTACGTGACTGGAACTATATTTATACTTTAGTAAGTTAAAGTTCCCATTGTAGCTCGTTTGCGCTATTAGTCTTGGCAAGAGAACCTGGCAGGTCAACATTATTATGCTATTGCTGCTGTAGTACTTTTGCATGCAGTTCCTACTCAACCTTTCATATTGGAACTGTATTCTTGGGTGGTCTGTGCGCATGTGCTTGCTGACTTTGAGTGACACCTCATGTTTATCGCTTATAATTTATGCATGGGTCTTGGTTCTTTGGTTATATGTATTGTCAAAATAAATAATATAATGCACAGTCTAGACAGGTTTCTTTTAAATAATAAAAATTACTTATATTATGGAAATTTGTTGTCCATAATACTTGCGCAAGCCACTCTGTTAATACGGCCATTTTATTATAAAAGTCTATGCGGCAGTAAACTTTACAGCCATGTGCATGCATACTGTCCAAACACGTTAGTTTTCCACACCTTGTATCACCTTGTACCGTCTTATTTGATGCAAGCATATATTTGAGCACTGGTAAGTATTTGAACTTTTCCTTGATTTAGATGCCCGAATTATTTAGTAATTTATCAGGATTAACGGTTATATTTATGTGTTTATATCAAAGTGTGCTTACTTGAAATAAGTTTAATCCTGACTTGGGTGTTTTGTGTATTTTGCATGGGACACTCGAGTCAGGCCCTAAGTGTTCCAGGTTTAGAAATATCAGTTGGCAAAACGGGAAAGGACGTGAAGACATGGAGACGCATGCGCGTGCTAAGCTTGGAAAATAAAAGAGTAAATTTTGGTTCATTAACACTTATGTATAAAATTTATATTATCTTCCGCTGTACCAATTTGTAAAACTCTGATATTTATATGAAATTTTATTTCGTTGCAATTATTGTGCTATGTGATTATGTATCAATTCTGTTTAAACCGTGTAAGCCAATAACAATCTGACATTTTGAATGGTTCGAGTTGGTTTAATTACTGACTTGAGTCGGGCCTATTTATGTTGTTTCCACATGCTCAGAACAACTGTATATTAATTTAGTATGGGGACTTCAAGCTTAGAACTTTTATTTTCCAAGGTGCAGGTGAAGTTACAAGTGTACATTAAGTGCACAAAGGCAGGTTTTGACAACCGAAATGAGTTCACAGCCAAGAGGTAACTACAAACAAACACCTTATAACAAAAGTGGGATAACAGGCAATGGCTGGTACCAGCAAGGTAAATAAAATGCATGCACTTAAATGTTTTACAGTAACTACTATGATTATTTACCCCAAACAATTTTACTTAGTGGAAACCGGAGTAGACCACTTGAAAATAGATTTAATCATAACTAAACTTACATGCAGTGGCGTAAGACGAAAGTGCAGGCAAGGACACGAGTGTGGTGACAGTGGACGACGCTGAAATGGCCCAGTTGGAGATTTCCAGCGCTAAGGTGGTCGGAGTATAGCTGCTGGGTCGATGCAATGCTCTTCAGACCACCTTGGCGCTGGAAATCTCCGACCGGGCCATTTCAACGTCGTCCACTGTCACCACGCTCGTGTCCTCGCCTGCACTTTCGTCTTACGCCACTGCATGTAAGTTTACTTACGATTAAATTTATTTTCAAGTGGTCTACTCCGGTTTCCACTAAGTAAAATTGTTTGGGTAAATAATCATAGTAGTTACTGTGAAACATTTAAGTGCATGCATTTTATTTGCCTTGCTGGTACCTGTTGTTGCCTGTTATCCCACTTTTGTTATAAGGTGTTTGTTTGTAGTTACCTCTTGGCTGTGAATTTATTTTGGTTATCAAAACCTGCCTTTGTGCACTTAATGTACACTTGTGACTTCACCTACGCCTTGGGGAATAAAAGGTCTGAGCTTGAAGTCCCCATACTGAATTAATATATAGCTGATCTGAGCATGTGGAAATAACATAAATTGACCATAAGACTGGTTGAACGTATAAATTATATTATGATAACAATCGAGCTCCAAATGGCGCGGTAGTTCGTAATTTGGCGATTCGAACTACAAATGAATGTGCAGAATCCGTTTTAGATCGGATTTCGGTGATACAAGAAACGTTCGGAGCTGGTGAAGTATATTTTTCTAATGGAAGAGAAAAATCAGGATTTCATTGTACATATTTTGGTTTATGTCCAAATCAAATTTTTGAAAAGTCACTATGGAATTCCTTTATAAATTATAGTGATTTATTTATATTATAAAAGGATTTTTCAATATAAATTGAATATCGATTCAACCGGGATTTGAATATCGAGTTATAAATCCAATTGGAGCTGTATGATATTCTATTATGAATATATACGATAATATTTATTTATAAATATTAAATTTAATTATTTTTAAATATATTAATATTTAAAAGGGTTTATTTAGAGCTTTAAAAATAGCCAGTTTTGCAAACGACCTCCGTTTTCGACGAAACTAATTTTGTTGGATCTGTAATATTAAATTATTGTTATATTTCAGTTTTCGTGATTTTTGGGGTCAGTGTGTGGCCGTACGGATTTTTAATGTGAAAAACAGTCAGTATTTTGATAGTTAAAAATACGCTGTGTGAGAAAACGAAGTCAAAATTCGATGAAACAAGTTTCGTTGGGTCCGTAATGTCGAACTGTAACTGCATGTCCATTTTTATCAAAATTGGGTATTGTATGTGATCGTATGGATTTTTAATTGACAAATGAAATAGTGGTTGGTTAAAATTAAATATAATAATGGAATATAAAAATATTATAAGTTGCCTATAAATACTCCTTAACATTTTCTGACCTAAGAAAAATTCATTCAGTGGTCAAATAAAATCCGCCGCTACTTTTATCTTCATCACGGAAAATCTTCATTTCATAAATTGATAACAAATCAAATATAAATCTATAAATTCCAAGAATTATATGGTTGTGATCCTCAAGCTTTGATTTTCAACTCCATATGAATATCACTGTGTTAGAATCAATTTTTCATTCATTGATTTTTCCAACAGCGAACTCTAGGGCTTACGAGTTTGGGTAAAACAAACATTTATTTCAGTTTTCGGTTGTATATTTGGATTGAGGGGAGAGAGAGAAGCTTGCTGTGATTTTCTTGGGGTATTTCGTGATATAAAGTGACGCGATTTTCACTTGGGGGTGCGTACGATTCGCCTGAAACCACAAAGCAAGGCATGAGCTCGAGTTGAGCTTGATAGTGGTGGGGTGATGGAGATGGTGACGAGAGACATGTCTGTGGTCTCAGAAGTGGATTACGTAAAGGAACTAGCTCGATAAGGGTGATGGAAGAAATCGACATGGTGAAGAGGATTATTGGAGCTTGTGTTAGTTTCTGAAGGAAGAAGGATTGAGCGGGTTTACTTTGGTAGTGGGTCGGGTTAAATTGGTATGAGGCATGATTTAAAATTTAATTAACTTAGTTTTAATTTAAACCATTTAAATGTTCCTATGAACTTATAATTATTGTATCTCGCTCATACATGGTCAGAATTTCGAACGGTCATATCCGTTAGGATCGTAGGGACGGTGGCTACACAGTGGAACTGACTGGGAGTGAATTGGAGCTCGTTACAATTTATAGCAAAATGAATTGTCCGATATGAATCGACGATAATTTATCGTTATTTAACGATATATTACCAACGTGAGTCAAACTCACCAACTCTATCAATTCATATTTTTATAATGTATATTTAGAACTGATAAATGATGATTGATTGCTGTGTATTGCCTGTTTGGTTGAACTGCTAAGTAACTGGTTGAAATTATAGATCTGGTTATATATATATAAATAAATGTATATATATATAAATTGATTCTGTTTAGCAGAATATTTCATAGTGAAATGAAATTGATGTTAATTGTATTGTGTAACATTTATGGATGCAGGGAAACAAGTTGGAGGAATCCAACTGGATTCCTCAACATATTTTACTGTTTTTCATATATTGTGTTATATGATGTGATATGAAACCTGTTGTTGATTTTTTATGTTGGAATGATACCGATCATTGTTATATGGTACGTTAAATACCATAAGGAATACTGGAATGTTAAAAAGGAAATTTTCAATGTTATATTGAAAAAGAAATATTTATAAAATCAAAATATTTTACAAAAAGAAAATATTTATTTGTGAAAACAAATAGAAAAGGAAATTTTCAATGTTATATTGAAAAATAAATATTTATAAAATCAAAAGATTTTACAAAAAGAAATTATTTATTTGTGGAAACTAATAGAAAATGAAATATTTGTGAAAAACAAATAGAAAAGGAAATATTTGTGAAAACAAATAGAAAAGGAAATATTTATGAAAACAAATAGAAAAGGAAATATTTGTGAAAAAGAATTAAAAAGGAAATATTTGTAAAACATTTACAAATTGAATTGAAAAGGAAATATTTGTAAAACATTTTTAAATAGAATTGAAAAAGAATATTTATTTGTTAAATAAATAGAATTGAAAAGGAAATATTTATTAAATAAATAAAATTATAAAAGAAATATTTATTTGGAAAATAAATAGGATTATAAAAGGGAATTAACGAGATATAAAAGAGTTATGAGAAGATTGTTTAAAGTGGATATCAATTAGAGTAATTGAATTGGAGTTAATCGATTAGAGTTAATCGAATTAGAGTTAATCGTATTAGAGTTAATCGATTAGAGTTAATTGAATTAGAGTTAATCGTATTGGAGTTAATCGAATTAGAGTAATTGAATTAGAGTTAATCGTAATAGAGTTAATCGAATTATAGTTAATCGAATATTAGTTATTCGAGTAGAGTTAATTGAAAGGAGTTAATCGAATATAGTTTATTCGAAGAAAAGAGTTATCAATTATAGTTATTCAAAGAAAGGTTTTTTGAATATTGGTTATTCGAAAAGGAGTTATCGAACATTAGTTATTCGAAGTGAGTTATCGAATATTAGTTATTCGAAAGGAGTTAGTCGAATAGAGTTATTCGAAAAAAGAATTAATCGAATATAGTTTATTCGAAAGGAATTATCGAATATAGTTTATTCAAAAGGAGTTAATCGAATATAGTTTATTCGAAGAAAGGTGTTAGTCGAATATAGTTTATTCGAAAGAAGACTATCGAATACAGTTTATTCGAAAGAGAGATTATCAATTATTAGTTGTTCGAAGAGAGTTAATCAAATATAGTTTATTCGAAAGGAGTTAATCGAATATAGTTTATTTGAAGGAAGGTGTTAGTCGAATATAGTTTATTCGAAAGAAGATTATCGATTATAGTTTATTCGAAAGAGAGTTATACGTGAAATTCAATTATATAGAATTCGGGAAAGTACTATTCACTTTCCGTTTTAATCAAGATTTATTAATAAATTTGTTATTTGTTTATTTATCAAAATTAATAAATAAAAGTTATATTTGAAGTTAGGTAATTCAGAAGTAGGGATTATAACGTTATCGTTATAACCAGTGTTTTTCCATACAAGAATTTGATTCATAAACTGAATACGAGAGTTACGTAAGGAAATTTGTTAACGATTTAGAAGGTGAACCTTGTCTATTTCGAAGTTAGAAATGTTGTTCAGTTAAGGTCTGAGAGGTAGTTATACCCCAACTTGATTGGCTTCGTTTTTAACTAAGGAATGGTTAAGGTTCGATAGTGAAGGTTGGTTAAGTGAAATGTTAATCAGTGTAATGTTTGAGTTGGCATAACGATGTTTTATTTAAATATCTGTTTAAATCCAATGAATGAGTTTGGAAACATCTTCCAAATATAATCAGAGATATTTTCGAATCATAGAAAATGAAATGTTTGATGATAAAGAATATTGGAATGACAGTGATGCGTGAAAAGAGATGGAAATGTTTTCCAATGATTAATAACGTTTATTTTCTAAATTTAGAAAATAAGGAATGTTGAATATATGGAAACAGGAAATAAACAAATTAATGAACTAAAGGGATAAACGTTAAATGATGATTGATCGATAGAATTTCCATCTGGAAATAATATCGTTGTTTGCACACGTGTTTTTCTTTGATAGTTAACTCACCGACTATCGAAATTTTTGACCATTTTTCCGTCGTCAATACGGAGAGACCGGGATCAGATTCATTATCTGAAAATCACTCTATTTGGGCGTTAGTGTTGCGATCAAATATGATCAAGATAATTGAAGACGGAGTTATGCAAGGGCTGTCCTGTTTACAGAATAGTACCTTTTGTTTGTCCAGTCCCAGGACAACATGTATGGAAGAATGTCTGACAGAGTATATTTAATGGATCACATAAGTTGATCGCTTCAAATGTATTTACTTTTGGAGGCGGAGGAATTTGTTTCTCTTAGTTGTATACCCGTTGTATTTTTGGGGAAATCAATTTGTGATTTGGCGGGTACGACGATGTGACATTCAGAGTGAAAAATGTTGTGATTTGTCAGAGATAAGCGTGGCCTCTAGCCTCACAACCGGGAAATGACACAATTCGGGCAGGCAGCAAGGCTATGTGGTTGGCTGCCAAGTAGGGTGTATTATCACCTATCTAGAGATATTCATTTCATTCTTTAATCTATTCGATGTTGTCCCATTCGGGAAACGGTTGTTGATCCCAACCGTTGGTGATATACATTCGATACACTCAAGCGAAATGAATGGTCAGTCATGTGTGGCCGGGTTGCAAGATGTTCTTGTTGAACCCAGTGGATTTCTCTCTAGAGGTACACTATCGGAAGATGGTTCCATACCTTGTCATAGTTGGAAATCAATTATCCAATAAGTGCTCGCGATTTTGATTGTATGCTATGTATGTAGAACGTGAAATGAAAGCTCTTCTGCTAGATGATTATTATATTGTGATTGATGGACACTAATATAATATCAAAAGAATTTTGATATAAAGATTATTTTGGATTCTCATAAGCGAAAAACCCGTTCCATTATACGGCATGGTCTTATGAGATATCGTTTTATTGATCAAGCCGTTTTAAACTGTTTTACTCACACTAGTCCCATGACTGACCCAGAGTTTGTTTTGTTTTATTTTCCCTAAACTCTTGGGTGCCCTATTTTGTTCGGGCAGTTAAGTAGTCAGGATTTTTTAGATATACTTGGAGAGCTTGGAGCAGGAGGCTTCAGGATTATATAGCTATAGTTATCTCCGCTGTATTGTAAGTGTTGTACTCTGATAATGTTATTGTATACATATATTGTTTTTATTTCGAAGTTATGTATCTGTTATATATTGTTCATTCCGCTGTGAGATTCGTGTTTACTCTGATGTTGTATGTTCTTCTTCTTCTATTCTAAGTTTCTATCTTATCTATTCTCACCCTCTAATTTCTTTCATGGACTATCCGGTGTTTCCGTGCTTGGGTAGTCGACATTGAGTTTATGTCGATAACCAGGATCGCGAAAACCTGGGTCGTTATAGTGGTATCCGAGCTGAAGGTTAAGTAATTACCTTGGCTCTGTGGCTTGACTCAGTAGAGATGGGGTTAGTAATGCCCTAGATTGAGCTTGAGTGTATATGAGCGCATATTTGTTATTTGATATACAAATTGTTTTATATTATGGAGATTTACTGATTGAGTTGTTTATGGGTTCTGATCGATCAGTTTGATCCACTGTATCGGTAGGAGGTTATAAACACTCGAATACGATGGGTCGACATGGTATGTTTTGGAAAGAGGGTAAATGAAATAATTTTACCCAACTTATATATGGATATAAAAGAATGATTTATATTTGGATTATTATAATATGTAGGATATATTGGTTGTTATTAAACTTGAGTAAGATTATAAATGAAATGGTTATATATAACCAATCAGAATTCATATAAGTGAAATATATGAAAGCATATGAATTAAATATGAATTTAAATCAAAATTGAAATTAAAACCCTGGAAATTGGAAAGGTGTTTGTAAATGAATTTGAATTGAATATATGAGAATTTTAAAATCCTGGGAGATTTTAAATTGTTTTACCAGCATTGTGAGTGGTATTTTGAAATGTATTTCAAAATGGAATAGTTTAAAGGTGATTTTGAAAGTGATATAGTATTGAACTCACTTCGATAGTGGGAAATAACCCTGATGATGAATCGCGACATCATTAGTGTTCGTTTTCGAGTTTCTAAGTGACGGATTACTACCAACGATTTTGTTTTTGAATTATTTTGAGAAAACAAGTTGTTTCGATTCCGAAAGGGAATATTTGATTTTTGAGAAAAGCAAAGCTGTTTAAAACTCCCAGGAAGAGACTGTTTGAATTAAAAACAAATTTAAATAGAAATTTATGGAAGTAAATAGGAACTTAAGTCAGTTGAGTGGAAATTGAATGGGATATATAAATGGAACATGCCTTGGTTAAGTATGGTGAATTAACAAGTTAAAATTTTGGAATTAAGAATGGAGTCAAGATTGATAATTGGTTTGGGTATAGAATGATTGGAGTTTGATTGGGATAACATTTGTATATGTTGAATTAGTAGCAGGTATGAAAGATGGAATGATATGCCCGACAAAAAGGTACAAGTTTATATTCTAATTGGGTATGAGATTTTGATGAGTCGATTTGGCAAGCCGCTTGGCTGTTTGATTTTCTTTTGGGTTGGAGAAGACCCAGAGAGGCGAGTTGTAGTTGTACCGATAGACCAGTACAAAGGAGGTGCTAGCGAAATTTTTCGAAAATTTCGGATGCTAGAAAATTTTCAGGATTTTTGAAAATTTTCGTTAATAAGAATGAGTTCATATTTTAATTGAAATCAGTTGGTTCAACTGAATCTGAAGTTATTAAGTAAGCCAAATAAATTTTAACGTGGTTAATAGGGTTTGTTTTCTACCTTAGCAATTTCGAGGACGAAATTATTTTAAGGGGGAAAGAATGTAATGTCCCGCATATTTATAGTATAATAATTAATTGATTAAATTATTTATATAGTGATTTAGAGAATTTAATGGTGGTTTAATTAAATAGCTTTGAATTTTTAATTAATATAATAATTAAATAATATATTTAATTCTGAATTAATCAGAATTAGCTGAAATGGCAATATTGTGTGAATTGGGAAATTCAAAATATATAATTCAGTTCAAAATTTGATTTACGATAACGAATATATTTAAGTAACGATGGTTGAATGTATAAATTATATTATAATAAAAATCGAGCTCCAAATGGCGCGGTAGTTTGTAATTTGGCGATTCGAACTTCAAATGAATATACAGAATAAGTTCTAAATCGGATTTCGGTGAAACAAGAAACGTTCGGAGCTGGTGAAATATAATTTTCTAATGGAAGAGAAAAATCGGGATTTCATTGTGTAGATTTTGATTTATGTCCAAATCAAATTTTCGAAAAGTCGCTATGGAATTCCTTTATAAATTATAGCGATTTATTTATATTATAAAAGGATTTTTCAATATAAATTGAATATCGATTCAACCGGGATTTGAATATAGAGTTATAGATCCAATTGGAGCTGTATGATATTCTATTGTGAATATATACGATAATATTTATTTATAAATATTAAATTTAATTATTTTTAAATATATTAATAGTTAAAGGGTTTATTTAGAGCTTTAAAAATAGACAGTTTTGCAAACGACCTCCGTTTTCGACGAAACTAATTTTGTTGGATCCGCAATATTAAATTCTTGTTAGATTTCAATTTTCGTGATTTTTGGGGTCAGTGTGTGGCCGTACGGATTTTTAATGTGAAAAACAGTCAGTATTTTGATGGTTAAAATTATGCTGTGTGAGCAAACGAAGTCGGAATTCGACGAAACAAGTTTCGTTGGGTCCGTAATGTCGAACTGTAACAACATGTCCATTTTTATCAAAATTGGGTATTGTATGTAATCGTATGGACTATAATTGACAAATGAAATAGCAGTTGGTAAAAATTAAATATAATAATGGAATATAAAAATATTATAAGTTACCTATAAATACTCCTTAACATTTTCTAACCAAAGAAAAATTCATTCAATGGTCAAATAAAATCCGCCGCTACTTTTATCTTCATCACATAAAATCTTCATTTCATAAATTGATAACAAATCAAATATAAATCTATAAATTCCAAGACTTATATGGTTGTGATCCTCAAGCTTTGATTTTCAACTCCATATGAATATCACTGTGTTCGAATCAAATTTTCATTCGTTGATTTTTCCAACAGCGGACTCTAGGGCTTACGAATATGGGTAAAACAAACATTTATTTCAGTTTTCGGTTGTATATTTGGATTGAGGGGAGAGAGAGGTGCTTGCTGTGATTTTCTTGGGGTATTTCGTGATATAAAGTGACGCGATTTTCACTTGGGGGTGCGTAGGTTCGTCGAAAACCATGAAGCAAGGCAAGAGCTCGAGTTGAGCTTGATAGTGGTGGGGTGATGGAGATGGCGACGAGAGACATGTCTGTGGTCTCGGAAGTGGATTACGTAAAGGAACTAGCTCGATAAGGGTGATGGAAGAAATCGACATGGTGAAGAGGATTACTAGAGCTTGCGTTAGTTTCTGAAGGAAGAAGGATTGTGCGGGTTTACTTTGGTAGTGGGTCGGGTTAAATTGGTATGAGGCCCGATTTGAAATTTAATTAACTTAGCTTCAATTTAAACCATTTAAATGTTCATATGAACTTATAATTATTGCATCTTGCTCATACATGGTCAGAATTTCGAACGGTCAGATCCGTTAGGTTCGTAGGGACGGTGGCTACACAGCGGAACTGACTGGGAGTGAACTGGAGCTCATTACAATTTATAACAAAATAGATTATCCGATCTGAATCAACGACAATTTATCGTTATTTAACGATAAATTACCAATGTGAGTCAAACTCACCAACTCTACCAGTTCATGTTTTTATAACGTATATTTAGAACTGATAAATGATGATTAATTGCTGTGTATTGACTATTTGGTTGAACTGCTAAGTAATTGGTTGAAATTATAGATCTGGTTATATATATATAAATAAATGTGTATATATATATAAATATAAATTGATTCTGTTTAGCAGAATATTTCATAGTGAAGATTATCGAATAAAGTTTATTCGAAAGAGAGTTATACGTGATATTCGATTATATCAAATTCGCGAAAGTACTATTCACTTTCCGTTTTAATCAAGATTTATTTATTTATTAATAAATTTGTTATTTGTTTGTTTATCCAAATTAATAAATAAAAGTTATATTTGAAGTTAGGTATTTCAGAAGTAGGGATTATAACGTTATCGTTATAACCAATGTTTTTCCATAAAAGAATTTGATTCATAAACTGAATCCGAGAGTTACGTAAGGGAGTTTGTTAAAGATTACGTAAGGGAGTTTGTTAAAGATTTAGAAGGTGAACCTTGTCTATTTCGAAGTTAGAAATGTTGTTCAGTTACGGTCTGAGAGGTAGTTGTACCCCAACTTGATTGGTTTCGTTTTTAACTAAGGAATGGTTAATCTTCGATAGTGAAGGTTGGTTAAGTGAAATGTTAATCAGTGTAATGTTTGAGTTGGCATAATATTTAAACATCTATTTAAATCCAATGAACGAGTTTGGAAACATCTTCCAAATATAATCAGAGATATTTTCTAATCATAGAAAATGAAATGTTTGATGATAAAGAATACTGGAATGACCGTGATGCGTGAAAAGAGATAGAAATATTTTCCAATGATTAATAACGTATATTTTCTAAATTTAGAAAATAAGGAATGGTGAATATATGGAAACAGGAAATAAACAAATTAATGAACTAAAGAGATAAACATTAAATGATGATTGATCGATAGAATTTCCATCTGGAAATAATATCGTTGTTTGCACACGTGGTTTTCTTTGATGGTTAACTCACCGACTATCGAACTTTTTGACCTTTTTTCCGTCATCAATACGGAGAGACCGGGATCAGATTCATTATCTGAAAACCACTCTGTATGGGCATTGGTGTTGCGATCAAATATGATGAAGATAACTGAAGATGGAGTTATGCAAGGGTTGTCCTGTTTACAGAATAGTACCTTTGGTTTGTCCAGTCCCAGGACAACCTGTATGGAAGAATGTCTGACAAAGTATATTAAATGGATCACATAAGTTGATCTCTTCAAACATCTTTACGTTTAGTGGCAGAGGAATTCGTTTCTCTTAGCTGTATACCTGTTGTATTTTTAGGGAAATCAATTTGTGATTTGGTGGGTATGACGATGTGACATTCAAAGTGAAAAATTGTGTGATCTGTCAGAGATAAGCGGGGCCTCTAGCCTCACAACCGGGAAATGACAAAAATCGGGCAGACAACATGGCTAAGTGATTGGCTGCCAAGTAGGGTGTATTATCACCTATCTAGAGATATTCATTTCATTCTTTAATATATTTGATGCTGTCCCATTCGGGAAACGGTTGATGATCTCAACCATTGGTGATATACATTTGACACACTCAAGCGAAATGAGTGGTCGGTCATGTGTGGCCGGGTTGCAAGATGTTCTTGTTGAACCCACTGTATTCCTCTTTAGAGGTACACTATCGGAATGTGGTTCCATACCTTGTCATAGTTGGAAATCCATTATCCAATAAGTGCTCGCGATTTTGATTGTATACTATGTATGTAGAACGTGAGATGAATGCGCTTCTGCTAGATGATTATTATATTGTGATTGATGGACACTAATACAATATCAAAAGAATTTTGATATAAAGATTATTTTGGATTTTTATAAGGGAAAGACCCGTTCCGTTATATGGCGTGGTCTTATGAGATATCATTTTATTGATCAAACTGTTTTAAACTGTTTTGCTCACACCAGTCCCATGACTGACCCAGAGTTTGTTTTGTTTTATTTTCCCTAAACCCTTGGGTGCCCAATTTTTTAAGGGCAGTCAAGTAGTCAGGATTTTTCAGATATACTTGAGAGCTTGGAGCAGGAGGCTTCAGGATTATGTAGCTATAGTTATTTCTGATGTATTGTAAGTGTTGCACTCTGATAATGTTATTGTATACATATACTGTTTTTATTTCAAAGTTATGTATCTATTATATATTTTTCTTTCCGCTGTGAGATTCGTGTTTACTCTAATGTTGTATGTTCTTCTTCTATTCTAAGTTTCTATCTTATCTATTCTCACCCTCTTATTTCTTTCATGGACTATCCGGTGTTTCCAATGCTTGGGTAGTAGACATTGAGTTTATGTCAATAACCAGGATCGCGAAAACCCGGGTCGTTACAAAAGTTTTGAAAAGATAACTACATTTTTATTTTCATGTAAATCCAATAATTTAAGTATGTTGTTTGTACTACATTTTATAGGTTCATGTTGTCTGAGTATCTGTGTCCTATAAGATAATTTTGTTTCAATACATTAGTAAATAATTGCACAATGATTTCACTATTAAATTTATTACGTAATGGTTTACATAATGAGAAAGATAAATATTTTTATCCTTTGGTTTTATATATTTCTACTAACAACATTGAATTAATAATTGAAATGATTACAATTCTGATATCAAGTAATCATACACACTAACAAAATCCACCAATTAATCATACACACTAACAAAATTCAGCAATTAATCATAAACAATAAAAAAAGTAGGATATTACTGAAAATATAAATATATTTATCTTTTTGTTAAAAGATGCTTGTTATGTCAGTATATTTTTTTTTGGAAATTGCATAAAGATTGTATATTAGAATTAAATTTAATAACAAAGATAAATCGAAATAAATACATAAAAAATTACTGTTGTGGTTCTTTAACCATCAAATAAAAGCAATTGAATTTTCAAATAAAAGATAACAGCATTTAGCTTTTGATTGATAACATTGTACACAGAACAGTACATCAGCAGTTTGTAATTAATCTCCAAACTCAGATATAATCCCTAACAACAACGATCAAATCAGTATCAGCTATTACACATTAAACAACAAATTCAATATCTATTTGTTAACATCAGAATTTACATTTTAAAAACATCATTCGTGATCAACAGCGTTTTAAAGGTTTCACCCAAAGTTTCATTACTTCTCAAGCTTCCAACAGTATGGTTCGTCAATAAGTATTTGGGCAGCTATAGTTGCACGGAATGCATCTACTTGTTCAGTACTTAGTTTTGTTGAAGTTTGCATTCCTTGAGTTATTTTTTGCATGAACATCATTACAAATATTCCACAATCGTGCGTACATTCGTTATACTTATTATTACGATAATGTAAACAAGCGGTACTTTATACAAAAATCAATTTGTAGCCTACGATCAGCAAATGATAAATACATTTATCTTTTCTAGTAAATCAAGTTACTAGTAAGTTTTAATAATTACATAAAGTTTTAGATCATTTGTGTAGTAGTTTAAAATATCTTAATTTAAATTAAAACTGTTAACATAACCTTAGTACATTTCATATTATGCATTAGCTTAGTTTTGTCCAAAAGATATATATCTTCTAGAATTTAATGCTATCATTTACTCATAATGGTCAAATTCCTTCCAAATTATATAACATACTACGTATATGATTACTACGAATTAACCATGGTAAAATATGCTAAACTTATATAACATTTTATGATTACTACGAAATTTTAATTATCAAATTGAATTTTTAAAAATTACCAGATATTTTGTTGAGCATAGTCAACATTATTTATCACTGAATTTTTTTTCAGAATAGTTTTCTGTCCTTCATCTTGTAACTCTCTATTTAGTGTGTTGACTGCTGCTTTCTACAAAAATTGAAAAAAATTAATAATAAATATAAACACATTTATCTTTTTACTTTTTTTTATTTCCACTTACCAAATTGTTTGCAAACTATGCATGACCGCTTCTCCTAGTTTTTGGTCTTGTTGTTAAGTGTAGAGAGTCATAGTGATTCCAGATGCAATCTCCAACAACTAGTTCTAGCAAGCTCTAATGCTCATTTCCATGTATGGGGAACAATATGTCGGAACATAATGGATTTAAAAGTGTATTTTTCATAAATGGAATGAACATTTGTTTGTTGATTTTTTCCAGGTTTCCATCATTTGCACTTTTCTGTTAAAATTATGTTTTAGATTTTTTTAAAAAAAAATGTTAATTTGATAATATACTCCACTTACTGTCATTGTTTTGTTCACATAGACAATGCTGTTGCTTTCTTCTTGCAGCTTCGTTTTCTGGAACCAGAACCAATCGATGACCTACATTTGAAAAATATTATTAATAAAATGAGAATTTTTTTATTCATGGAAAGTATATTTTGTTGTACTTACTTGACCACAAATGCTATGTTGTTATAGGAGGTATCCTATCATGCATTTTGTATGGTGATGAAATTTTCATCATCACAACTGAATGCTTCATGGCTGTAAAGTTAAACGATTGTTAATAAAATAAATTTAGTTTGTGTGATTATAAAGTAGGTTAATTAATTACTTGTTTCCCCCTGAAACTTTAAAAAAAGTTTTTACAACTTTTTGTTGTTCTTCACTAAGATGTTGTAGTAGTGGACATTTTTCAATATTTGTTAGTTTCATCTTCTTCTTTTCTTCTTTGGGACTACTTTCATCCTCAATGGTAATTGCTATTTCATCCGCAAATTTCTCCGTACTTCTTCTGTTGTTTTCATATGTTAAACCTTCTTCAGTTTCTAAAATGAAATCTTCATTGTTTATCAAATTAAAGCATAGAAATTTATCAGACCTATTTATGTTTGTCATACTAACTGTTTTTTATTTAATTTTTTTGTTACCTTTAGTATCTTCAGTCTTTTCTTCCAAAATTTGTATTTTCGTGACATCACGTCCTTCGCACTTTTGAATCTTCATTTCTAGAATTTGAATTCTTTTTTCAGCTGCTTCACGTAAACTCTTTCTTCGTTTAATTGTTCTGCAAAACTTTTCAACTCATTACTCAAAAAGTTGAATTTTGTTTCCAGCTCCTTCAAACTTTTTGTCAAACTTTGAACTTCCATATTGTCATCAAATTCCCTTTTTTTACAATTCTCCTCATCATCTTCAACTGGTTTAATTTTTTTGACAAAAGATCCTTCTCTTCTTTTGTAACATCTGAAAAGAAATTTAAAATCTACAAGAAAATTTAAAAAAAAAATAGTCCGATTAACTATACATCACTACACAAAAGCTGTATTGGGCAAGACAATCATTACTATATATGTAATTCTTCTTAGTTTGAATCTGTATTCTAAGAGGCAATTCGTAATTTTTTTTACTTGAAATTGTAGTCTATGCAGAAAGGTACAAATTGCAAAAATATGTCACACAATTCATGCATACAATACCAAGACTTATATTAGAACTTGTAAAAGATAAATGCATTTATCTTTTCTATATTATGTTTATATCATTTGTACACCTTATGTGGGAACTTCAAATCATGAAAAAAATATGAAAAATAGGTTTAATATGTATTCGGAAGTAGTATATATAATTACTATATAATATGTTATTTATTTATTAATCTGAAAAGATAAATGGATTTATGTTTTCCGTATGTTGTTTAAGTCATTAATATACCTTATGTAAGAATTTCAAATCACGTTAAAAATGATAAATTTATTTATCATGTAATAGTAACTATGATATATAAATGCAGATTAATTTATTATTTATTAATCAATATGAAAAGAGAAAAGCATTTATCATTTTAATTGATGTATATAGTAACATGTAGTATAATATTAAACTTCATTTGAAACAGTTCTATATAGCATTAGAATAATCAGTTGAAAATAATGCGGTATTTACAGAAGAAAATTCAGTTGAACAATCGTGTAAAGAAACAATACTGTGGTACTGAAATTTATAAGTAGAAACTAATGCAAACATTTAACTAAATTAATTATAGAACTAAAAATTTATAAACATGATACCTATTTATCATCTACTTGTGTTAAGTCAATGTCCTTTAGTTTCGATAAATCCCATTTCCTCATTCTTCGGATTTTATCTTCAATGCCTTCTTTTTGATCAATGATTTGGGTTATTTCATAGAACCAGTACTGGAAGAAAAAGATAAAAGTATTTATATTTTTATAATAAATATAATATTCAGTGAATTTTTATTAAGCAAATATAATAGCAATATACCAACAAAACCATAGTATAACCCGGTATATTCCTTGGATCAGCATGGTATCTCTTAACATGTTTTAAAACATTTTGACAAATTGCTCGCGGTCAAGAGATTGAGTTCATTTTATTAAGATTTAACAATTTACCCAAAAAAAACCATGGCAAATAACTTTGATTGTTGGGAAAAAGGAATGTTATGATAAGTAGTAATAACAATAACTTTACTAGATTTTTATCTCCTTTTTTCTTTTTAATCAATGAATTCAACCTGCTTATCACTTTTTTACTACTAAATACATTTTCTTCATTGAAATTGGAACTTAAAAAGTCAAAAAAACTTTCCATGGCTGAACTCTGCTTGAAGCCGGAATAGGAAAAAATTCCTCTCTAGCTAGCTAGTGGCATTCCAAATATAAGACCCATTTCTTTGGGAGTTATTTTTAAAATTTTATTTCCCACTTTAAAAGCGTTTTCAGTAACATCGAAAGAAGTAACTATATCATTTAGATTTGAAGCACATATATCTTGTCTTGATATAGAATCGTTGAGAAAAAACTTGAAAATATTTTTGAAAGGTGTTTTCTCTATGAAATCTTTTGCTTCCTGAGAAAGAATTTTTTTCCTTTTTAATCATGACATCACTTTATACATTGCATCTAAATTGCATCTATATGTGCCAGTGTATTGTTGCTTTTTTTCTTTTTCTCCCTGTTTCCACAATTTCATACTTATCTGCATCACCCAAGTCAGTATTTGTTTCCTCACTTTGGTTATCTCCATCATCCAAGTTAGTATTTGTTTCCTCAGTTTGGTTATCTAACTTTGTATTTTCTTCATCAGACTCTCTTTCTATTTCTGTATTACTTGGTTCATACTGTTTATGTTCATATTGTTCCAACATTCAGAAAATCTAATTATTAGTTTAGGATATTTAAGATATTATTATATTGTATGAAAACAATACTAAACAGAAATTAAATGCTATATCATCCAAATAATAACATGCATGCACAATAATGTGTACAAAAAGATAATATGATATATCTTTTTGACATAGTTTGGAAACTAGGTGTATAAGGAGTGTAATAATTTGAAATAATTATTAAAATGTTAAACTGGAGTAATATATATCACTTATTTTCAAAATTAGTATAAATAAACATTATTGAAATTGTTTATAACTATTTGTTAAAATTATAAATGCATTTATCTTTTATTGATATTATATTGTATCACTTTCTTTTATTGATAGCATGTTGTATAACTTTCATATTGCTTTGCATAAAAATCAAAACAGATAATTATTGTACACACAATTTAAGTAAAAAAGGTTACCAGTGGTGTTTTTGACAATGATTTTGTTTGACTGTGTTCTTCACAATAAGGAGAAGAAATTGGTCTATTGTTTACGCATTGAATTCCTTTGTCCATGAAGATGCATGTAGCATCTTTAAATACAACTTGTTTTCCTTTTGACCTTGTCTCCATTTTTATCCTGGATATACACAATTATTCAATTTTTGAACCAAACCAAAACACAAAGCAGTAAAAAAGACATATGAATTTATATTTTTCTGAAAACTAACAACTTTGAGTATCCAATTAGTCAAATAATCATTTCAAAATATTCGAAGGAGCAATCAATCAAACAAATTACATTACATAAATAATGACAAATCATTTTTATCGCCAGTTTTCAGGGAAAGAGATAACCGTTTATCTTTTCCAAAATAGAATATTATTAGTAACTTGTAATATACGAGTACTATTTCTTAACAAAAGAGTATGCACGGTTGTATTTTTAATCACTAACTAGTAATTATCCTCATTTGATTCAAGCAATATCATCAACAAACACAAGCAAGTAATTATCGTAGATCGATTCATAATGTGACGGCCCGCCCCGCACCAGCCGGCATTTCCTCCGAAAGTGGGCTGTACACATGCCCGACTAGCACGGAACGGTCGCCAAAGAAAGGAAAGAGGATAATGAACTAATCAAGAACCTGTAGAATGTCTCACGGCGCATGGGATAAAATATAATAACAACACACTTGACATAAAACAGGCGAGACATTGCATAAGCCGAAAACTAAAACTGCACATCATAGCAGCGGAAATCCAAATACAGCTTATGTTCCACATCACCATTATTACAACTTTTCAAACTGTCTCTAAAGCAGAGCAAAGGAACAAGGTACACTACTAATGCCCAAAGTAGTGACCCGCAGTGACATAGGGAGAATATCTATATATATCATACGTGGAAGCCTCCTGCTCGTCTCCGGTACAGCTACTCGTGCATCACCAGCTAACATGTCTCTAGTCTGCTCGTTTAGGAGCACCCAGAGTAATAAGAAGAGACATAAAACTCTGGGGCAGACAAAAGTCTGGTATGAGCGATAAGCAGCAAAACAAAACAATAACAGGTATAATCCAATCATACCTGAACCTGGGCCTGCAACCAAAGAGTTAGCACAACATACCGTACGATACTCTAAGGTGCCACTAACATAGGTGTAAAGAAATACGGGGGTGGGGGTGTGCATGTCATGGTGATGGCAAACAATTAAGCATAGTAACCATCCTCACATCTCTCACTCAATGCGTAAAGCATATGATACACGTTACTTTGGTCACCTAATTCTTTGGGCCATGACGGAGTCCAACCCCATACAACTATCACTACAAGCCCACCATTTGTCTCTCAGTAGTGAACCAAAGTTACGGATACCGATAACCCCTTTGCACATGTCCCGCAGCAAAGTCCAATCGTGAAGTTAACTCGTTGGTTCCTAACTGGATCCTGAGTTCTAACTTCTCATTTGGACTACCTTTGCATCTCGGGTTTGGTCTTCTCCGGATTGGTTCGGCATGCTTCTCTTCACTATGCTTAGGATCGTGCTCCTCGAAGTAGTCCTGTCTTTGATTATCTACATCGGGTCGGATTCCCCCACCCAAGTTGGTTCGGTTTGGATCGCCTTCAGCTCGTGCTCAACATCTCGATTCGTGACAAGCTCCTTCGGGTCGGATCGGAGGATACCCATTGGGTTCGGGTCGTGCTCCATCTTCTCTTAGTCGGATCGGTTCGTGGAAGGTCCTCTAGTTCTGGTCGTGAGCCTCTTCGGATTGGGGTCCTCCATTTGCTCATGGTCGAGTCATCATCGGTTCATGGTGTCCTTGTCACGGCGGTTCGGATCGGGTAGTGATCCACGATCGGGTCGGGTCGGAGCTTCAAGTGCGAGCGGTTCAGATCGTGCTTCCCCCTCCGGTCCGATCTGGTTCGGGTAATTTCCTACACTTCTTTCCAGCGACTGTTTTACACCATTCGACGACGTTTTCGAGCAATCTATCTTTTCTAATCAATCACACAACATACCATACAGTCATATCAACATGTATAATCAATCACAAACATCCAAACAACAATACGATATGTTAAAATGGATCAAACATACCCAAAAAACATGATTTTCCCCTTAATCCCCTTAATCATGGTTTAACAATACAATTAGCAAAACATGTCCAAATCAACCCAAATTTTTATCAAAGCCCTAAAATATTATTTTAGAATTTTACAAATTTTTCCAGATTTTTCCGAGCCATAATTTCGCTAATTCTCACTAATCACCTCTAATTAGCTGTAATTAGTGTAAAAAGATGCTAATCACTCACCTTTGCCACAAATTAAACTATAGATCTGAAATATTTTCTGTTTTGGGTCGAATCCCAATGCTTAACAACAGCTCCAACTCTGATTTGGCACTAATCTTCCTTGATTTGGTGTAGATCTTCTTAATTAGTGATTAGAAGGTGATTTGGGGTGTTTTTAGAAAGTGGAGGCCATGGCTAGGGTTAAAGATATGTTTGTGGCGGCTGGAAAATGACTAAAAACCGAAATTCCTAACCCTAGCAGTCTTTAAATATTTCTAATCCTGAAATCCCCCATTAAGGCTAACTGTTAATCACCCGGTTAAGCCCAATTAAGCTGTTTTTCACCCTCTAAACCTTAATTCAGCCATATCTCCCAAACGGTAAGTCCGTTTGGCTAATGTGACCACTCTACGGAAAGGTAAACCATCATCCGGATCTAATGGAAGTGATTTCAGGTCAAAACTCCTTACCAATCAAAAATTATGATCAAAACAAGATCAATTAGGGGCAAAACGATCATTTAAAATTCGGCAAAAATCATGAACATGGGAAATGACCCCAATAGTCGTTATCCAAAGTTACATGACCATACGACTTCACAAGAAAAAGAAATAAATATTCTACAATCTTCCGATGCATAGAATGCGGGTCGTTACACATAAAAAAAGAGTTTGCAGGACTAAACACTGATTAGCAATTAAAATCGATTGATTAAACCAATATAATCAACAAACGACAAACAATTAACTAATAACAGACAACATTTAGAGAAAAAATATACTTACTATTCATTAATTGTGAATTAAAACTTACTTTTATAGTAGATGCTTGATCTACGAATATGGCGAAGATCAATTTCGTCAAAATGATGTTTTGGTAAAGTGGAAAGTAATGATTTGACCGATTTAGTAATGAGGTTTTATTAAAGTAACTAGAAGCGAGAAATGAAAAACGTCCTGGAAAGTAATTATTGGCAACCCGTGTCCTAGAAATTAACTATATAAGGTAAATAAGCCCTTATAGTAAAATCCTCCCAGTAATATTTTGTTCTTTGTTTTCATTCATATACTCAATCTGGGCAACGTCAACCCTAAAAAGATGAAAGGCTCATAACAGTTACAATGAAATTAATCCAAAGTGTATGGGAACTATCAACAATTGAAAACATGATACAAAAATAAAAAGAAGGAAGGGAAAAGATTCAAAAGGTCGATGATTATACATATCAGGTTTACGTAGCCACCAATTCTAAAACATCTTCAGATACAGGCTTTTTGAAACCTACAGTGTAACGATATGGATTTTGCTTGGACCTAATCGATCGCTAAATCGACCAAGACCGTTCGAATCCCGCATACGCCAACTCTGGGCATACAACACATCAGAACAAATAACAGAAGACTTTTATAAACATCATAATAATGTTACATCAGAGTACAGAATATCAGAGTACATCGAAATATAATACAGCGGAAGATTAATTTACAATAAATGTAATACAACACAGCGAAAACAAGTAAACTACACAGCGGAAGACTATCAATGCTCTGGACACAACTTTAAGCTTCAATCCAGAATCCTGCTCAATAAATATATATCTGCAAAACAAACCACTCGACTGCCCGTGTGGAAAATAGGGGCACCCGAGTTTGCAAGAGAAAAGCAAACTACGAGTCAGTCATGGGACTGGTGTGAGAAACTCTACTGTTAAAATTAACTTATATAAATGACAAGGCAAATCACAGGACCACGCCGCTAACGCGGAACGGGTTTACCCCCATGAATGCCAGTGTATAAACAACAATCAGTAATAGAGATATGGATCTATTATGCATCAATCAACATGCAATATCCCAATCTACCCATTTAGATTAATCACCACACTTAGATTTTCCAAATCCAATTCAATTTATAGAAATTATTCCTTTGGACTTTATTTCCCGATTTCTATTTCAAATCAATTGAAATACATATCTAACTTTTATATAAAGTAAATTTCACTTCGGGATCTCAAACCAAATCGTTTGGAAATATGAATTCCAAAACATAACAGTGCATACAAACAATTATGCAACCGAATTCGGAATCTTCCCTCAAACAAGGCAGTAAGCTCCCCTCCAACTCGATATATATATATATATATATATATATATATATATATATATATATGCACCTCTCACGCAGGGAGCAGGCTACACTGCTGACCACTCACCCTAAGGCACTGGATCCAGCCCATACTTTTAGTCAATCTCGAGTCACCCGAATCGTTAGCCACACACCAAACCATTTTATACCCCGAAGTAGGGAAAATCATTTCACAACCCAATAATCACAAGTACTTTCAAACTATAGTACTTCACATCAGTAGTTCACATATATGATCAGTGACTATTAATCACATAACCTTTGAGATCGTACGTCTCAAAGAAGTGTGTTAAGCAAGAGAATAAATTCTCCACCACCAAACTGATACATCATTAATAGCAACTAATCGAATTTGTGATGAACTACAATGTAAAAACATAATACATTTTCAAATCATTTTGAAATCATCGGGTTTTAGCCCTCGAAATCCTTTATGTTCCATAAAACATTTTTATAAAACGTTCCCTGTCCAAAATCGGGAATACATTTCTTTTCACTTAAGAAAAATATCATTTCAAAATCATTCATTAAATTTGAAATGAACACAACTCGCTAAACACCTTATCGTCAATCGTGAAGTGTTTCACATGGCTTTAGCACACAGTTATTTTCTACCAACCCAATGCTAAATGTAAAAGCATATTCTGCTCATAAACTTGTCGAGCACAATCCAAACAAACAATCAATCAATCACAATCATGAATATCAACAACCAAGTAAATTTGGTTAAATCACATCATGTGCTTTGGTAAATTCAATTACCATTTATTCATTAACAATCTAATTAAAGATTTATTCAAACTCCAATTGGTTTTAATCCCAAAAATCATTTCTTATTGATTGTTCAACTTTCTGGAAATTAATCCTGCTTTTACTCGGGTTAAAGAACTAATGTCATTTAAACACAGTTCACGACAAACCCAAAATCCAATTCGATATTAAATATAAGGCTCAGAATAGAAAATAATATCGGCTTATATTCAATATCAAATTCTGAAATCAACAAATATCGTATTGGGTATAACGATATATATATCTTCCAAATCCCTCCACAATATCTGTATAATCACGGAATCCAATATTGAAATATTCCGAAGTTTATTTCCATTTAAATCCATTCCAATTCATACATTGGAAAATTCTTGTTATTTTAAAACCATTTCAATCCAATTTATTTATTTAAAAATTATTGAATTATTAATCTAGTTAATAACTAGTTTAGTTTGATAAAAATATATTTTTATCTTTACAAATGTGGAATTTTTCATCCCAATTCTTTCCAAATCATTTATTATGATTTTACACGAATTATCAATATTTTTAATAATTTTATCAAGGCCCGTACAGTCGATTTCCATAAACGGTCATCGAACTGCACTTACAACGACCTTTTCCAAATTTGATTTGAACATAATTCCAAATCCAACCGTTAGATTTCAAATCTCTTATATTCTTTGGAAAGCTCTTTTCGATAAGAACCCAACAGTTCCGGATTTAGGAGAATCCGACGGTCGGATCTCCCGTAATGTCAATTCGAAGTCAATGGTCGAAATTTCGCGAACTACCGCGGTGCGACGTATTCTATTCGGGCCATTAAATATATATAATATATATATTATATATATTTCATCGATTTCCATTCAAAACATATTTTATAAATCGTTTTAAATTCGTTTTAAAAATGATTTCAACTTCCATTTCAATTTTAAATCAAAATTGAATATTCCATTACATGACAATTTTATACAGCTCATATATATGTTAAAAAAGTATTTTTAACCAATCAATATTTATTTCATTCAAACTTCATATACATATTATTCACATTTCATATATATATATATATATATATATATATATTATTCACATTCCAAATATATATCTTATTCGCACTTCATATATATATTTTTCACATTTCATATATATATTATTTTCATACTTCATATATATCACATTTCATATATATATATATATATATATATATATATATATATATTATCTCATATATATATATATTTTATTCATACTTCATATATATATATATATATTCACATTTCATATATATATATATATATTATTTTCATACTTCTATATATATTTTTCACATTTCATATATATATATATATATCTATTATTTTCCTTTCATATATCTAATATTTTCATTTCATATACATACATTATTTTCACACTTCATATATATATATTGTTTTCACAACACATATATATATAATTTTCATCGCATATATATATATATTATTTTCATTTCATATATATATTACTCACATTTCGTATATATATATATATATATTATTTTCATTGCATATATATATATTATTTTCATTTCATATATATATATATATATATTATTTTCACAATGCATATATATATATTATTTTCATCGCATATATATATTATTTTCATTTCATAAATATATTATTTTCACAACGCATATATATATATATAATTTTCATTGCATATATATATATATATATATATATATATATATATTATTTTCACAACACAATAAAATCAAACAAATTGGCCATGGTCTGTAGATGATAGGGAGCAGTTCATATATGCAGTTATAAAATAAATAACTATACGAAAAAATTATAGTGAGAGAAGTTCTCACGCTCGTTTCCACTCCACAATTCTTTGACTGAAGAATTCTGTACTGTTCGGATTTAAATTTGCCCTTAATTCTGTTTTTCTCCTTTTTGATTCTGGTCAGTTCTATGGTGTAGCGTTCCTCGTTGCGAATCCAACGCATCCAGTTTCGTTGAATTCTGATTCAGTATGAACAAGATATGGCCTTTTATACTTTTAACAGTTTAAACTGTAATTAAATTAATTAATTACTAATTAACTTAACCCCTTTTCACTAATTAAAAATCTGGCCGTTGAATTCATCTTCTTCATCAACGATTCTTGGACAAAGCCGATACCTTGAACACAATCTTCATATTTAGGGTTCCAATTTGTGGCCCCCATGATGGATCGGGCCAAGATCAACCAATGCCACATCGAACGGGTTCGCATGCGCCGCCGCTGCCTGGAGTTCTGGGCCATTCGCACTTCCCCCGACGCCCCAATCCTCGTGCGAACGTTGCCCCTTTACACCCCGATTCTGGACAAACCATTCAACGAAAAGCGATCATAGTGGTGCGGATTTACAGAGTTAAGGGAGGGCTTTGATTTTTGTTTAGAAACCGTTAGCTAATTTTGTGAGGATTTAGTAAAAAATTGGGATCAAAATCGCAGCTTCCTGACCAAAAAGAAACTGGCGGTGAAACTGAATGTAGTGAATTAGTGTTTTTTTCCTTCATTTTGATTGGAGAATATATATATATATATATATATATTATAATTAATTCCAATAATGCTTGTTTAATGTTCCGAAATCCAAATCAAAGCCAACGACTGTCGCCTCTAGCCAAATACCCCCATTCCAAACACAATGGGATATGTCCCGTTTGCCAATTCGACCGTTTTGATAAGTTTTCTTCAAAATTAAAATATAAATTAACATAACGTTCAAAATTGATTTTAACGCACACTTTAATTTAGCGGGGCCACATACTGACTCCAAAAATTCCAGAAAAATAATTCTGGCTGTGTATTGACGCTATGGTCCTAACAAAACTAATTTCGTCAAATTTGGAGAACGTTTGAAAAACGGTCAATTTCTGGTCGATCCAATTCAAATTTAAATTACCAAACACATTTTAATTTACTGCGCTCACATATTAGATCCAAAAATTATGAAATTTGAAATCTAGCAATAATTTGACATTCTGGATTCAACAAAAGTGGTTTCGTTGCAAACGGAGGTCGTTTACAAAATTGCTATTTTTAAGGGCTATATTTTATATAAATTCCATAGCGACTATTCTGAATTTTCAGCTAGCCATAACTTTTTATTCCCGTCATGAAATCTGGATTTTCCACATTCGTTGGAAATATATTTTCAAACAGATTCAAATATTTCTGGTTTAACTAAAATCCGGTTTATTTTGAATCCTGTACATTCATTTGAAATTTGAAATTGAATTTTCAAACTATCGCGCCATTTCCAATTCCTTTTATAATTAAAATAAATATTTATATTCTAACTTCGCTTTAAATAAATTTATATGTTCTAATTCTATTCAAAATAAATTTCTAATCGTAATTATTTAAAATAAATCATTTTAAATATTCAAAATCCATTAAAATTACTAAAATAAAAATTTTAAATTGGTTCTAATTTTCTGGGTTGTTACAGTCTCCCCCAATTAAAATCTTTTCGTCCTCGAAAAGGAACAGAGCTGAAAGTTGTTTAACTAACCAACTCAACTTTCAGTTTGGCTTTCATTCTTCAACTCTTCAGTTTCTAAGAATTTCCAAATTCTTCAAAAATTTGGCTAACACCCTAAATTTTTGAAAAATTTCGCCATAACCTCATTTGTACGAGGAGACATTTAAAACCGCAACTAGCCACGAATGGCCCTCATCATCCAAAAAGAAAAAGCCAAGCGGCTAGCCAATCGGCTCATAAAATCATCCAAACCCAATAAATTAGTAAACATGTCCCTATTTGTCGGGCATACAATTTTATTCCTCTTCTTTAGCCTCTTTGCTATGACCTGTCCAATATATATGCATGTACATGTATGCAATTTCAACCACTTTCAATTCATTTCAATACTTGATTCAGTTTGGCTAAATTTGTCTTTCATTCACATGTTGGTTTTATTAGTTAACAAATAATCAAACATCACAACCAGCAATCAATTAGTTGATTAAAATTTTCAAATTCATAACTTTGATATATATTCAGAAATCATCTTTTTGGTGCCAAATCACAACAATAACTCTATCTAGTTTTGGTTCTCACACCAGTCAATAGGAAATATATAGATATCCAACTTTCGAAACTCGAACATAAGCTCTGATGATGAGTACTCAATCATCAGAATCATCTTCGGGCTACTAGAGTGTGATTCCATATCTATCCAGCATATTAAAACTTCGAATATACGTTTGCAAGGCATATATACAAAATCTTTATATACTCGATTTTCCAAATTCAATATAAAATAAATATTCAAATACGTATAATAAAATTTAAATTTTCAAAACAAGATTTGTTTTCGTTTTTATTTTAAAAAATAACACTCTTTCAACTCATTTTAGGATATTACTGATCCCATCTCAAACGAGTTATTCTCATTGGATATTACTAATCCAATCTCTGATGAATTCTTTCATTCGGTTCTAATATGTCTTGTTCTCAAGATCTATAAACCAAAGCTTTGATACCATATGTAATGATACGGATTTCGCTCGGACCTAGTCGATCGCTAAATCGACTAAGACCGTTTGAATCCCGCATACGCTATCTCTAGGCATACAACACATCAGAACAAATAATAGAAGACTTTTATAAACATCATAATAATGTTACATCAGAGTACAGAATATCAGAGTATATCGAAATATAATACAGCGGAAGAATAATTTACAATAAATGTAATACAATGCAGCAAAAATAAGTAAACTACACAGCGGAAGGCTATTAATGCTCTGGACACAGCTTTAAGCTTCAATCCAAAATTCTGCTCAATAAATATATATCTGCAAAACAAACCACTCGACTGCCCGTGTGGAAAATAGGGACACCCGAGTTTGCAAGGGAAAAGAAAACTACGAGTCAGTCATGGGACTGGCGTGAGAAACTGTACAGTTAAAATTAACTTACATAAATGATAAAGCAAATCACAGGACCACGCCGCTAACACAGAACGGGTTTACCCCCATGAATGCCAGTGTATAGACAACAATCAATAATAGAGATATGGATCTACTATGCATCAATCAACATGCAATATCCCAATCTACCCATTTAGACTAATCACTACACTTAAAATTTCCAAATCTAATTCAATTTACAGAAATTATTCCTTTAGAATTTATTTCTCGATTTCTATTTCAAATCATTTGAAATACATATCTAACATTTATATCAAAGTAGATTTCACTTCGGGATCTCAAACCAAATCGTTTGGAAATATGAACTCCAAAACATAAAAATGCACAAAGACAAGTATGCAACCAAATATCGGGAATCTTCCCTCAGACAAGGCAGAAAGCACCCCTCCAACTCGATATATATATATATATATATATATATGTGTGTGTGTGTGTGTGTGTGTGTGTGCGCGCGCGTGTGTGTGTGCGTGCGTGCACCTCCCACGCATGGAGCAGGCTACACTACCGACCACTCACCCTAAGGCACTGGATCCAGCCTATACTTTTAGTCAATCTTGGATCAACCGAATATTTAGCCACACACTAAACCATTTTATATCCCAAAGTCCGGAAAATCATTTCACAACCCAATAATCACAAGTACTTTCAAACTATAGTACTTCACATTAGCAGTTCACACATATGATCAGTCACTATTAATCACATAACCTTTGAGCTCGTACATCTCAAAGAAGGGTGTTAAGCAAGAGAATAAATTATCCGTCACCAAACAAATACATCATTAATAGCAACTAATCGAATATGTGATGAACTACAATGTAAAACCATAATACATTTTCAAATCATTTCGAAATCATCGGGTTTTAGCCCTCGAAATCCTTTCTGTTTTATAAAATATTTTTATAAAACGTTCCCTGTCCAAAATCGGGAATACATTTCTTTTCACTCAAGAAAAATATCATTTCAAAATCATTCATTAAATTTGAAATGTACACAACTCGCTAAACACCTTACCGTCAAATCGTGAAGTGTTTCACAAGGCGTTAACACACAGATATTTTCTACCCAACCCAGTGCTAAATGTAAAAACATATTCTGCTCATAAACTGGTCGAGCACAATCCAAAAAATCGATCAATCAATCACAATCATGAATATCAATAACCAAGTAAATTTGGTTTAATCACATCACGTGTTTTGGTAAATTCAATTACCATTTATTCATTCACAATCTAATTAAAGATTTATTCAAACTCCAATTTGTTTTAATCCCAAAAATCATTTCTTATTGATTGTTCAACTTTCTGGAAATTAATCATGCTTTTACTCGGGTTAAAGAAATAATGTCATTTAAACACAGTTCACGACAGACCCAAAATCCAATTCGATATTAAATATAAGGCTCAGAATAGAAAATAATATCGGCTTATATTCAATATCAAATTCTGAAATCAACAAATATCGTATTGGGTATAATGATATATATATCGTTCAAATCCCTCCACAATATCCGTATAATCACGGAATCCAATATCGAAATATTCCGAAGATTATTTCCATTTAAATCCATTCCAATTCATACATTGGAAAATTCTGGTTAATTTATAACCATTTCAATCCAATTTATTTATTTAAAAATTATTCGATTAATAATCTAGTTATTAACTAGTTCAATTTGATAAAAATATATTTTTATCTTTACAAATGTGGAATTTTTCATCCCAATTCTTTCCAAATCATTTATTATGATTTTAACAAATTACCAATATTTTTAATAATTTTATCAAGGCCCGTATAGTCGATTTCCATAAACGGTCATCGAACTGCACTTGCAACGACCTTTTCCAAATTTGATTTTGACATAATTCCAAATTCAACTGTTAGATTTCAAATCTCTTATATTCATTGGAAAGCTCTTTTCGATACGAACCCAACGGTTCCGGATTTAGGAGAACCCGACGGTCGGATCTCCCGTAATGTCAATTCGAAGTCAATGGTCGAAATTCACGAACTGCCGCGGCGCAGTACATTCTATTTAGGCCATTAAATATATATAATATACATATTATATATATTTCGTCGATTTCCATTCAAAACGTATTTTATAAATCGTTAAAAAACGATTTCAACTTCCATTTCAATTTTAAATCAAAATTGAATATTCCATTACATGTCAATTTTATACAGCTCATATATATGTTAAAAACAATATTTTTAACCAATCAATATTTATTTCATTCATACTTCATGTATATATTATTCACATTTCATATATATATATATATATATATATATATATATATTATTCACATTCCAAATATATATTTTATTCGCACTTCATATATATATTTTTCACATTTCATATTTATTTTATTTTCATACTTCATATATATATGTATATATTTTTCACATTTCATATATATATATATATATTATTTTCCTTTCATATATATAATATTTTTATATATATATATATATATATATATTATTTTCACACTTCATATATATATATTATTTCCAACACTATATATATATATATATAATTTTCATTTCATATATATATTATTCAAATTTCGCATATATATATTATTTTCATCGCATATATATATATATATATATATTATTTTCATTTCATATATATATATTATTTTCACAACGCATATATATATATTATTTTCATCGCATATATATTATTTTCATTTCATATATGTACTATTTTCACAACACATATTTATATATAATTTTCATTGCATATGTATATACATATATTATTTTCACATCACAATCACAACACAATACAATCAAATAAATCGTCCATGGTCTGTGGATGACAGGGAGCAGTACATATACGCAGTTATAAAATAAATAACTTTACAAAAAAATTATAGTGAGAGAAGTTCTCACGTTCGTTTCTACTCCATCATTCTTTGATTGAAGATTTCTATACTGTTTGGATTTAAATTTTCCCTTAATTCTGTTTTTCTCCTTTTTGATTCTCGTCAATTCTATGTTGTAGCGTTCGTCGTTGCGAATCCAACGTAATCAGTTTCGTCGAATTCTGATTCAGTATGAACAAGATATGGCCTTTTTCACTAATTAAATTAATTAATTACTAATTAACTTAACCCTTTTTCACTAATTAAAATTTTGGCCATTGAATTCATCTTCTTCATCAACGATTCCTGGACAAAGCTGATACCTTGAACCCAATATTCATATTTAGGGTTCCAATTTGCGGCCCCCATGATGGATCGGACCAAGATCATCCAATGCCACATCGAACGGGTTCGCATGCGCCGCCGCCGCCTGGAGTTCTGGGCCACTCGCACTTCCCCCGACGCCCCAATCCTCGTGCGAACGGTGCCGCTTTAGACCCCGATTCTGGACAACCCATTCAATGAAAAACGATCGGTGCAGATTTACAGAGCTAAGGGAGGGCTTTGATTTTTGTTTAGAAACCATTAGCTAATTTTGTGAGGATTTAGCAAAAATCTGGGGTCAAAATCACAGCTTACTGGCCATTAAAAGAGACAGGAGGCGGAACTGAACGTAGTGAATAAGGTTTTTTTTTCCTTCATTTTGATTGGAGAATATATATATATATACATATATATTTATTTTATATTATAATTAATTCCAATAATGCTTGTTTAACGTTCCGAACTCTAAATCAAACCCAAGGATTGTCGCCCCTAGCCAAATACCCCCATTCCGAACACAATGGGATATGTTTTGTTTGCCAATTCGACCGTTTTAATCAGTTTTCTTCAAAATTAATAGATAAATTAATATAACGTCCAAAATTGATTTTAACGCACATTTTAATTTACCGGGGCCACATACTGACTCCAAAAATTCCAGAAAAGTATATCTGGCTGTGTTTTGACGATACAGTCCTAACAAAACTAATTTTGTCAAATTTGGAGACACTTTGAAAAACAGTCATTTTCTGGTTGATCCAACTCAAATTTAAATTACCAAACACATTTACATTTATTGCACTCACATGTTAAATCCAAAAATTTTGAAATTTGAAATCTAGCAATAATTTGGCATTTTGGATTCAACAAAAGTGGTCTTTTCAAAAATGGAGGTCGCTTGCAAAATCGCTATTTTTACGGGTTATATTTTATATAAATTCCATAGCGTTTATTCTAAATTTTCAACTGGACATAACTTTTTAAACCCCGTTATGAAATTTGGATTTTTCACATTCGTTGGAAAGATATTTTCAAACGGATTCAAATATTTCTGGTTTCACTAAGATCCAGTTTATTTTGAATCATGTACATTCATTTGAAATTTGAAATCGAATTTTCAAACTGCCGCGTCATTTCCAATTTCTTTTGTAAATAAAATAAATATTTATATTCTAGTTTTTCTTTAAATAAATTTATACATTCTAATTCTATTCAAAATAAATTTTTAGCCGTAATTATTTAAAATAAATCATTTTAAATATTCAAAATCCAGTAAAATTACTAGCATTTTAAATTGATTTTAATTTTCCGGGTTGTTACATACAGCCTTTTTAATGCTGAACAAAACAAACATCAAAACTCTATTTATGCTTTTACATGAATAACATAAGTACCTTTTACATGAATAACAGACGAACCCATAATGCATGTGTTAACAAAACATTGCTTTGAAAACTTACGCTACCAACTACTTGCTAAGGTGTCATCCATGACCATTTTGCAAATTTGGGTTTTTAACTGACTGTAATTTTATTAAGCCAATTATTGTGGTGTTGCTTTTCAACATTACTTTGAGTTGAATGGCATGTGCATAATTAGAACAGGAGCATAAATTGATGGTACATCCAGCTACCTTACGTTAAAGTTTAATGAAACACATTACTGACCAGTTCTTCTCTGCTTTCGGCATATTATCATGTATTATGAATCGGGTCTTTATATGTTTAGCCCATGCCCGCTTTTTCAAATCCAATTCTCTTCTTAGTTCTTGGCAGCTGCCTTATGCATATTGGCCCAAAGCTCTTTATATTATTTCATTTTTGCTTCGTGTATAAATAGAGAGGTACCATTATAATACATCTATTCTCCTTCACTTGAGGATTGTCTTGTGGTCTTAAACCGTACAAGTAACTTGCTACCTGAGTTTCCAGATCTGCTATGCATAAGAATTTCTTCAATACGTTTTTCAGCGTAATGTAAGTATAACCAGTTTCCTGTAAGACAGAATTTTTTTGTCAATGCTAACCATGGTCGTTCCTGTGTAAATTCAATAGGGTTACCAAGTTCTAAAAACAATATAACATAAATACCTTAATGTCATCGAAGTTGACATAAATGTGGTTAACTCAGAGATACAGATTTACTATTGAAAAGCCCTTGAACGCCAATCAACCTTCCCTTTGTGTGATGCTCTAATGCTTACTCATAATGACTTGCTATCATCACGATGAGTTTCATCGCCATATAAATTCGTTGTTCTCATTGTAACTGCAGTTAACTAGCTTCTTTGGCCTGTAAAAATTAGAAGAAAAATAATAATAAGCATGTGTATTTGATACAGATACATTTTAGAAATAGCATAACATATATCAATATAATCACCTGTTTCTCAATTTCAGCAAACTGCTTCCTCTGTTGTGACGGCGGGGTTATCTCAATACCAAGTATAATATCCCTAATCTTAGACTGTGTTAATGATGATGTATTGATGTTGTTCTTGTTGGCATAATCAGATAATATAAGATCTCTTAGAGCAACTTCCACCTTCATCTCTTGATCATCAGTAAGAGAAGGCCGTATATAACATGACTCAGTGACGATTATCTTATCTAGCTTCAATAACATCTTAGCCTTTTCACTGTTCACGTGTAGTATACACAGTACAACTAAATTAATCAAGTGAATGATAAGAATGCAATTAAAACGAAGACAAATTTTAATCCAAACTAACAACGGTTTACCACATTTGAAAGATATCTTTTTAATTCAAATTATTACATTTTTGTCGCACGAGAAAACCATTTTGATGCAATTGAGAAATGTAATGATTATAAGTCGCATCACCTATAGCGCGAACTTCGCAAATCTGGCATCATTCAGAGGAAGAATAGTAACCTACACAAAGTAAGTATTATGTAAATGAATTGCGTATTGAACTACTGCAGACAATGCTGCTATGTAGTCCAATTAATTAATAAGGCAAGTATCATACCGTATCTAGTATCATTTATATTTTCAGAGCTATTAGAACAAATTTAAGCTTCACAACTATAATGAGATTTTGTTGAGAAGTGTTAGAAATAAAAGAAAAAATAAAATGATATGATTTGTATGACTGATCAAATATGCATTGTCTGCATATTCTTATCTACCCAGAAAACAAATCTTGCTTGTTTAATTCAATAGCATATACACAGATGTGTGTATCATCCTAATGTCCAATACCTGTTCAAGGAATCCAGAAGGATCTGTCGAAGCAGAATCAACCTAATTGAATCTACCTTGTCCTCACCCTTTGAACCTTCAGCAACAACAGCTGGACCTCTCTGTTATAAATAATTAATAAATTGTAAATGAGTGTATAAAACAAATTTTTATGTCATGTACCAATTAATTTCCATAAGAGCAGACAAAAGTTAGAGAATAAACATACTATGGAAGCCCTTCCACTCTCAAACCACTGCCTTCTAATAAATTTCCTTTATTGTTGCAGTAAGTGCAGATTCTGGCATTATCCTGCAAATTATAATATAGTCTTCATATACATACTTACATCCTTACCTTTACTATTAATAAAAGTAACTACTTTCTTATGAGTCAATGGTGTCAAATACTCAAAACAATAAAATTAACATTTGGATTTTGCTACTTTGTCCATTTCTATTCTAGTTAAGACTAATACCCAAAATTCCAATAAGCATTGCAATTCATTCATTATTATATCATTTTATTACAATCTTTTATACTGCAAACCTGCACCAATGGTTGCAAATTATACCAATGGTTAAGACTATAATGCTTGAAATTAAAGACCAGGCGCAAGGAGGTAATTCAATCTGTCTAAACAGAATTTCGATCTCTAGAAAAAAAAAATCATCTTAACAGCTATTCATAATATAATTCAAGCAACCAAGAACATAAAATCAAACAAAAAAAATGTGTACCGAGCGTCTTTTAGAAACCCAGTAAGATAATATACAATCTGAAGCGAAGAAATTTTGAAACGAAAACACAACAGCGAAAAATTAAGAAGCCTAGCAAAGGGCCAAAACCCTTTGATAATAAGGTCAACAACCAAAAGAAGGGAGAAATTGGAACCTAGCGCAGTAGGAAGTATACGAAAATAAGATTAAATCGACGTATTAAAGAGAGAATACTCACCAGAGAATTTTGGAAGATGATTTCAAGTCGTGCATTTCGGTCGACGCCGCCGTAGCTAAACATGCGAGGATCAGGTCCCATAGATCAGAACCATGGTCGATGGTGGCAGAGTGGGTAAGATTTAAGTCTTCATCGCCATATTTTTTGGACCTGAATGATGAAGAACTGGGAGATATGGGATGGAAGAAGGGGAAAAACGATATGGAGGATGAAAAGAACTGCTCGGAGAAGGAAAAAATTATTCAAGACAAAGCTTAAGGGGGGTGATGAAACCCTAGCTTGGAAGAAAGGCAAAGGTTAAACGTAGATTTCAGAATACTCGATCCTATTATGACCAGTTCAATTACATGAGATTAATTGGGAACCGTAGAGACCTAGGATTTAGATAAGAGAGGGTAAACATCGAAGATTTTTTTTTTTTTTTGGGAAGAACGATTCAAGAGGAAGAAACACGGAAAGAAAAAATCGTGAGAAAACAATGAGCGTGTGTTTTTGGGTTCAGAAGAATTAATTTACAAAATATAGTTATATATAGTATCGTCCTTCGATCTAAACTTTTGTCAAAGTTTGTCATTTAGCATAAAAATAACACATTGCATCCTTCAACCTAATTTTTTTCAACACTACAATAAATGAAGACCAAATTAATTTACAATAGCCTGTGCAACTTATTTATCATTTTGCATTTATAATATTTAGTATAACTGGTTTTCAATCTAATTAGTGCATGATTGCAGTATATTTTTTCTAATGATGTAATATTAGGATAACCTTTGGTTTTTTAATCGAAAATGTATATCATTCACTTATCATCACCGTTTCATTCTAATATTAGAAAAGTTTGTTATATTTGATTTATATAATTTTAAATATACATATTGATTTTAGAATCGCATCTTTTGGCATGACTACTAGTGTAACGATTTGTATAAATACCATGCACAGTAATTTTGATGATCGCTTTGAACTTGGACACTTGCATTGCTCGGATCGAGTGTGAATAATCGCATGACCCTATAATTGCTTGGATTCATTGGAATATCGCTATGCAACAAGTCGAAAAAATACCCAAAATTTGGCTAAGAGCGGGATTGCTAAGACTCGAATGAAGGATCGGTAAGACTCTGCAACAAGACTGGCGTGATGACCCATTATACGCCATCAGTGCTCATAACCAAAAATTTACGATGTATAAGCACCCGATCATGTAAAACGATCGTCAAGAGAAAGAAATGGTAGAAAATAAGAGAAAGGAGGAAGAAAAATGGAAATATAAGAGAAAGAAGAAAGAATATAACTAACATAAACACATAACCTATCGTATATTTCACGGCGCATCAGATAACATATAATAGTAACAATCACAGATGTAAATGAGGCAAGAAAATAATAACCGCATAAACCATATAATCAGAGTATACATGCTCATACAATTATACAGAACAATAATAGAATTTATACTTAAGTTCAATAAACCCAACTGATAAACTATCTCTGATTAGAATACATAAAATTGTCAAGGCTCCACAGTGTCACACAGCGGAATAAATAATAGTAATACAAATATAAATTAGAAAGATGTCATCTCCTGCTTGTCCATATGCACAGCTCCAAATAATGTATGTACTTGTCACTTGGCCTGCTAATTAGCATCATCGATGGGCATGCAAGGTAATAAGAGGGAAATAAAACCTTTTATTAGACAACAGTCTGACTTAAGTGATAACAGATCTCAAAGTACTATAAAATCACAATAGTATATATGGCACGGAGGGTATGGAGAATCATACCTGTCGTGCTCCTACATCCACAAAGTTAGCATAATAGTTGATATATGTCATACTGTGAAAAATGTCATATAAAAAGGATGTGATAGATAATTAAGCACTAAATGGTGATAGATAAATGAACATCCATCATCTATCTACTCATTAGCTTATGATTAATCGAATCCATGCCACTCTGTCGACCAAGAACTAAGTTGAACAAATTGGTACAACCCAAAGTAAGGACGCGAATCCAATTTAGGCGAATGCCATGAGTTTTCCGAAACTAGAAACAATCTCCTGAACAAAGAGATAAGGATCTAAGCCTGGTGCAATGGACATCATACCCACTACCCCTTCTTCCTGAGCACCCGTCAAACATGTGTATCAATAATCTCTTTGCACACATAATCTGTAGTAGAGTCGTTCCTAAGACTACCACCGTGACTCTTCTTTAGTAGTTCCCACTTAATCCATCATCACTACTCTGCATCCCGGAATATCACTATCCTGTTTTGAAGTCGGTGCTACGGTTTCCATCCAAGAATCATCATCAGATGATGATGAACCACTGATCAAAGAGTCATCGTGTTGAAATCACCATCGAATGGACCATCGTATTTTGCTCTTCAAAATTGCACCATCATGCATGTCCAAATGGCCAAAGCGGCCAACAACAATAGTAATCGATGTCGATCACTTCATAGTAATCGATAACAAGTACTCAGATAAACTATTTCACCAAAATTGGTTAAAATACACATCTTGGGAAAATGCTCGGCATTCGTCACAAAATCTATCTCGTTGACAAGTCCATTCGTCTTCTTTAGGTCGGCCATCAAGCACTAGTGTCGCTCCATCATCAGATCCGTCGTAGAGCTTTAATGCTACTACATCGTTAAATCCATCAAAGCATCCTGAAGCCCTTCGAGAGTTTATCTAGTCTTTTCGAGTCTATCATCCTTGTGCATTCAATCAGTATACACCGACATATGCATTTGATCGATAAGCACCCCAAAATCTAACAAACAAAATATTCCTAATACTAGATCACCTACAAATAACGTTTTAAGCTAAACTAAACAAATAATACAATCATGTAAACTACAGTCATACAAATTCCTATACTAGCTTAAAAAAACATCCATGATAGCAGTAGTAAATCAAATAGAACATATCTATAGCAATCAAAGTGAAATAAGTGTCCAAATAGCTAATGTTAACAATATTTTTCTTCAACACTGGAGATAGGTCTACAGAAGTAGACCTAAGGGGAAAATAGGATTATTTAGCTTTCACGAGTTTGAGTTAGTTCATCATTTCCTAGATATCAAGGTTTTGAGTCCGAAAGATTAGTTACTCTTCCCTCAATGGGGTGAGCATCACGCTTAAGAAACTCAAGAACCAATAGTTATCTTGGGACAAGAGTTTCTTAAGCACAACCTTCGGCAAGGGCTAAATGGTTGTTCCGCGCTAATTTTGCGGAAGGGTTTAGGCTTGGACAAGAACTTGTAAGTATGTAGAAAGCACACAACATACAACACTGGCAATAACTAAAAAATCACATGAGAGACTCATAAGGAAATGCATTAAGTATTGATCAACTCTTTACTGGTCTTTCATTTAGAATGTACAGGTAATTCAAGTGGTTTTGGTATCAACACTCTGCAGAGCTTGCTTTTGTAATTCAAGCGAAAGGCTATCGGTCCGTCACCCTTGTCAGTATCGGCACTAAGCAGATTAGTATGGATAACTTGTCTCTCTTTCGGGATTTTGGCTTCCTTGTCAGTAGGCTTTTGAAGCGTATTCTTACTTCTCTGGGGGGTTTCTTCCGGTGGTTTGTTAGTTACTTATTAGAGTGTCCTTTCAGTAATCATCTGCTGGGGGTCTCGTCTAATTGCTCCCAGATGATTCCCTTGTAATTTTGATGTTATTGCTTCTTGATGTATCGATATTAAGCGAGTTAATATTGATATCCTCTCTCGTCCTTCTAGGTCCTAGTTCGTAAGGTTCCTGTTTTTTCGCCTTATGGGCTTCCGGTTCCGGGAGTCCTTCTGATATCTTTCCTTTTGTGCTAGACTTACCTGCCGATGTGCCTTCTTCGTATAGATTTTGAGCTCTGTACTCCCATGATGATGTCGGTTGCACATCTGCCAGAATATTTCCTTATGCTATCGGCTTTTTCTTGTGTCGGGTTTTGTTGACGGAAGACTCCTTTCTTCTTGTGGTGATTTTTACCCCTTACCGCCAGCTTGTTCCGAGTGCTTTATTTCGGAAGTAACATTTGCCCCCTTTGTGAAGGGGTAATTTTGAATTTTCAAGTCAAACCTTTCTTGATTTTGATGCTATACGATTTTGATTATGTAGGATCCCATGTTTTCGTCTTTTTCAGGGTAGATCGGTCCGTTAACTCGTTCTTACTTGTGTGGTTGAGATTAAAAGCTAGTTTTTTATCAGAGATTCTCCCTTCTTCCTCTTCTTTCCTGCATAATACATTTCTTAAGAAAGATTGCTGCACATCGCAATTCCTTAAATTCTTTCAAGATTTTCAAACTTGATCCTCGTAAGTATTTCAAACTCAACATAGATGCAAGCATGTTTCATTTCTCAAATTTGCCTGGGGAATTTAAACGTATCTTGGTGTATCTAACACAGTTCAATCCTTTAATGATTATTGGGATAATGCCTAATGGCGGATCTAACAAACTGTATATATACAATTTTTTTATTTTTTTACTACCAGGGTTAAAAATGCAAAATTACACGTAGATGACTATCTTGCCAATAAACAATATACTGGAATGCCGGTATGAGTGAACCCCATTTTCCTATTGTTTACTTAAATAGCTTCGTGATTTTGCGGATATCAGTTGGGTTTTAGCTTCCGACCCAATGGGTGACGGTTAGCGGCGGAAGTGCCATTACGAACTCCTTTTTTTATCACAACTAAGCTTTCAAACCGACCTAGAATCCGCTATTTAAGATATGGCTAAAAATCTCTTTCCAGCATTGATCAAGGCCTGAATCACCTCAGATCTGGGTATTTAACGGTAATTCCTAACTACCCCAGATTCAGATATTTAAAGATTGAAGACCAGAATCCCACTTTTGTTATTGATAGGAACCCCAAACCAACCCTTATTCGGGCATTTAGAGATTAAAGACCAGAATTTCACTTCTGGTATTAATAGAAGCCCCGAACCAACCCTTATTCATGCATATAGAGATTGAAGAACAGAATTCCACTTCTGGTATTGATAGAGTCCCCGAACCAACCCTTATTCAGGCATTTAGAGATTGAAAACATGAATTCCACTTCTGGCATTAATGTTGTGTTACCCTCTTTGGGTTTGATTTATAAAGCAGAGATTAAACGTACTTATTGAGCCACTCTATGGGCTTTTGGTTATCAAAGAAAAGGATGTACGTGCTTTGTTGGCCACTCTCTGGGCTGTGCGTCCGGTGCGCTTGGCTAGATTATCCACAAGCAAGGCCCAAGACTTACCCGACCTCTCTCCAGGAGGCGCCTTATCCTGACCATTGTAGGCGATGATAAGGTCTTAGACGCTTAAACTAGGTCATCGTAGATGCGAAATTAAGGCTTACTCTTTTGATGCTCTACCCTGGCCATCGTATGAGGTGATAGAGGCTTACACTCCACCCCTCTCCAAGGGGTGCCCTATCCTGACCATCGTAAGCGATGATAGGGGTTTGCATTCCCTTCTGCGGGTAACGCAGAACATAAGCGGAGGTAGGACGTGCTGTTCTATGAGCAGAGGCAGGGCGTGCTAATTAGATGCACTATCACGATCGTTTCCGGAATGGGTCGAAGGTTTAAGCTTTTGATGCATTAACCTCGCCCTTTCCGATTTGGGCACGGAGAAAGGCTTACACACCACCCCCCTCCGGGGAGTGCCTTGTCCTGGTCAACTCGACAGTGACAATGATTTTTATCCCTTTATGGATTAACCCATCTTTAGTTACCTTGATTCTTGAGAGGGTTTCTATACCATGAGTCATGTAGGCAATCCTTTTCCTAAGGATCTTTATTGGACTTAGTTTGATCCTTTTACAAATTCCCATACTTGGTCCTGATTGAAGAACTTAATGATCATCCCTTTGAGAATCCTGCAACAATTAGTCCCATGTCCATTCATCATGTGATAGTGACAATAAGGCCCTCCCAATTTTCTTTCGTATTTGGTCTTCTTTTTTTTAGATGGCCAATAATTGAGCTCGTGTTGGGTTAGGAAACAGATATTTTCCATTGAAGTAGTAAACAGTATCCTTTAGGTAACCTTGGTGTAAACTTCCTTTCTTGTTGCGAAGACTTAGCTCTTTTGTTACCAAACCTTATTGCTCCATTCATACTCTTGTTTCCTCTTTCCAAGATAGGCAGGGATTAGAGATCTACCCTTTCAACGAAGTGGTCAAAATTGTCTGTTATTTCTTCCTCGAACACCATTTCATTGATTTGTTTGTGGAGAGCCTTCCTTATAGGAGAAAAGATGTTATAATCCATTTATGTAGAATCGTTTGGAGGAAAGGTTATGGTTTGTTTCAAGTACGAAGGGCTAATGCTCCGATAACCAGAATTATATTGCTTTACTTCCTCTTTCCGCTTAATTATTCGCAGAGCTTCCATTATTATCCTTTGTTCTTCCATCACTCTTAGGTAGTGGTGCCTGACATATCCATTTGAGATCCAGAAGCCTCTCGTTGGGACCTCTTGCCCATGGTCTTTCTTCTTCAAAGCCTAGTCCAACCTCGGACGGAACAACACAGTTAGACAAAAGGGGAGTTTAACCACAAGGTCGGAGGTTCAGGCCTTCCTTCTAGCGCCAAAATGTTAACGATGTTTTTCATCAACACCAGAGATAGGTCTACGGAAGTGGACCTAAGGAAAAAATAGGATTATTTAGCTTTCACGAGTTTGAGTCAGTTCACCGTTTCCTAGATATCAAGGTTTTGAGCCCAAAAGATTAGTTACTCTTCCATTAATGGGGTGAGCATCACGCTTAAGCAACTAAAGAACCAACAGTTATCTTGGGATAAGGGTTTCCTAAGCACAAGCCTCGGTAAGGGCTAAATGGCTCATAGGAAGGGGTTCCGCACTGATTTTGCTGAAGGGTTTAGGCTTGGGCAAGAACTTGTAAGCATGTAGAAAGCACACAACATGCAGCACTGGCAATAACTAACAAATCACATGAGGGACTCATAAGGAAATGCACTAAGTATTGATCCACTCTTTATTGATCTTGAATTTAGAATATGAAAGTAATTACAACCAAAGTCCCCAATTTGATTTAGGAATTAGGGTTCACTCTAGAGAAAAGAGTACAAGAATGGGAATGAGAAAAGTCATCCACAAAATGAGACCCCTGGGGTCTTATTTATGGACAAATCAGGGCCCCTTTTGCTATTGGACAAGCAGTACCCCTGTTGGCCGCTTTTCCGTTTGGTTCTGGAAGTACTAGCTCTCGACCGCCTTTTCTTTAGGTTCTGAAGGTTTTGTCTGTGGCCTTTAGATGTACCGGTTCTTGCTCCCGGGAGGAGGGTTCCGGTTTACGGAACTCTTTTCTTGAATGCTTGTTTATATACTTTGTACGTCTCGACATTGAATGCTTGTTTATATACTTTGTACGGGTCTCGAGTTTGTCGGTGCAGATGGCCTTCGGATGGTTGTGGCTTCCGGATGTGTAACGACCCGGGGAAAAGCTCGACCCTCGAGCCTTTGACAACAATACATAAACTCGTATCACTTGCCAAAAACCCAAGTATCGAACCCCAGATTGTTATGAGAAAGAAATTAGAGGGTGAGGTAAGAAAGAAAGAATATAAGAATAGAAGAAGAAGAAGAACACAACACAGAGCCTCACATCGCAGCGGAACAAAATATACTATAAAAATAACTTTTATTGAGAGCTTGAAATAATACTTACAATATCAGAGCACATCAACATATCTGGACAGTTATATAACCTGTCCTCATATACAATCACACAGCGGAATAATGTCATACGTCTGAACATCTTCAGCTCGTCTCTGGACTTCTCAGTACCTGATAACCTGAACCTGTATACCTCGGTCTAACCCGAGCATTTACAAAACACCGGGTCAGTCTGGTGGACCAGAGTGAGAAAAACTCGCACAACATTTAGGTATCACACAACTTGATTTTTAAAGTTAAAATCATTTCGAAAGAAAAGGATAATCGTAAGACCGAATCCACACATAAACACGGACGGTTTTTACCTTACGATAATCCAAAACAGTTTTGAAATCAATATCTTGATCTGATATTATGATAATGTCTAGATACAAATAATTAACAAATCTAGAGGAACGCTTGCATCTCACGCTCCCCGTATATAGTATACAATCGAAAACCGCGGGCGCTTATTGGATATTGGGTTTCCAACTTGACAAGGTATGGGACCACCTGCCGCACGTGTATCTCTAGAGGCGAATACACAGGGTTCGACAAGAACGTCTTGCAACCCGGCCCTCACATGACCGACCACTCATTTCGCTTGAGTTTATCGAATGTATATCACCAACGGTTGGACTCAAACCACCGTTCCCGAATGGGCAGAATCGATAGATTAAGAAACAAAAGGAATTTCTCTAGATAGGTGATTATACACCCTAATGGGAGCGACCCACATAGCCATGCTGCCTGCCCGATTTTTGTCATCTCCCGGTTGATGAGGCTTGAGGTCAGAATTTTCTTTACAGCACCTGGCCACCATCCACTTTGAATGCCACATCGTCAGATCCTCTGGGTACCACTAATTGACGTCCCCAAAAATACTCTAGTTATTTGGCTAGAGAAAACCATTTCTCCGCCATCAACTACGGCACGTTTGAAGAAATCAACGTACGTAATCCCCTTTGGAAATACTCTGTCAGACACTCGTCCATACAAGTCATCCAGGAACAGGATGAACCGAAGGCACTCTCCTACTGCATCTCATATAGGAATCACCCCATGGATCAGTAGCGAGAAGTCCTTGCAACCCGTAGATTCTGACCATGACAGGACCACAGTACATCTCTGGCTGCAGACCAGAGATTATTAGCAGTCCTTCCGTTTACGAAAATCTACGGTCTTCAATGCTCCATCTCGACCGTCTTCTGATATCTTCACGTATTTGTTGGTCGGAATGGTTTTCGAATATAAATTCGATCCCGGTCTTTCCATACCAACAATCGTATTGGACAGATTTGATAGTCGGTGTTTTAACTATCAAAATATACAGTGTTTCAATCATGACAATCCAGTGAGTTCACTGGTTCAATATTCAGCATCACTTGGCCTTTGTAAATTCCAATTCCATTTAACTATTTAATATAAGGTTTAATAAACCTTATCGTCACTTTGAAAATCTCTTTCTTTAATATTCCATTTTTACTTAACTCAATTAGGTAACTCCTTTAAATCACACCACTTTTAACCTAATTAATATAACCCTGGTTTATTATAAACCATTTATCTCAATTTCCCTTTTTACTTAATTTAAATAATTAAGTAACATTATTTTAAGCTATAATATCTGCTTAAAATCTTCTTTTATAACTTTATTATACACTCAGGTTTTAAACAAACTTGTTTATAAACTCCTTCCACCACCCAACAAGATTTAGTTTTCAACTTTGATTATCTTTGAAATGAATTCAATTAAGAAGTCATTTCCCAAATTACTATAAATCAGAATAATACCTTATCTTAATCTTTAACTACTGTAAAGGTAGTTAATTCCTTTATTTACTAACATAAATAGTAATTTCCTTTTTGAAACTTCATTAAGATTAAAACAATATTCATTTAACTAATTTATTCAGACACACTAATTTGTTCATCAATCTCAATTAAAACGATCGATTTAATCAACTTAAACAAGTTACCTTGGTAATCAATTCCAAATTATTTTCTCTTTAAATAAATTCCATTCGATTGTTTCTAAGTAAATGATTTTCCAAATCTGGTCAATTTGTTAAATCCCTTTTCTTATAAATCTGACTATCATCATATTTTACTTGGATTAATAAATAAGTTTTAAAACTTAAAGGAATCTTTATTCTCTTTAAACAAACTTTTATTCAAATATATTTCAAAATCTATATCCAGTTATAAAATAAATTTTATAAATTTTATTTCTGTCGATTTGCCTGACGGTAAATCAACATCTGTAAAACGATTGATTTTCTAGGCCAGGTGTTGCCAAATACCCAACTAATACCGCCCATCGGTTTAAACTACACAGATGTTGAAATTTCAGTCAACAACCAATGTTCAAATCAATCAATAAACAAAACAATCCAACCAATTCAAACCATTAAACACGTTTATTTTATAAACGTGACCAACAAGGTAAGTTACCTTTATTGGAACCAATCGTTAAAATACGATTTGGTATTTCACTGAAATCAAACGACGGTTTAATTTCATCAGTTAAATCAACCAATAATTGTATAACTAGCAAATAAGCAACCATCAGCAAGCAGAGCACACAAAATAAAGAACCCAATTTATATAAAATATAAATGGGAAAAACTGAGTGAGTTTAACTCACCTTGATTTGATTTGCTGATGAATCAGATCATTCCAGTTAAATCACCCCAGTGTTTAATTTAACCGAAAAATCCTGTCGAACCCAATACCATCCAATTCTATTCCAAAGCATGGTGCTTGTCAATGCGATTCCAACTCCACCTCGCTTGTTCAATTCTGATTACGACACAAAAAAATATTCACATTATAAGACTAAACGATTTAAATAGATTCCTTAGTCATCGATTAGTTTAACTAATTTTCTTAACAAATCGTTTTTCTTAGTTTTTAATATACTAATAGGGTGTAAACAATTTAAGTCCAGCGTTCTTATTCTTAACTCATTCACGAACTCATATTATAAAAACTAATCATATTTGTGTTAGAAATTTTGCCAGTAGATTGCCATTTTACTTTTATTAATGCTAGGCAGTTAACATATTCTAGAATTTAACTATAGGAACCTTAGTGTTTAAATCAAGTTTTGATTTTAAACTTTCATTGTTAAAATAAATCGGCCCTTACCCTAATCTTTGTTCGGCCCATTAGGAAATAAAGTAGCCCGCTCCATCTTAATTAAAACCCTCGTATCCCCTTTCCCTTTCATAATTCATCCGCCGCCTCCATCAACCAGAAAAAGAAACCCTCCATCGAAAATAAATCCCATGGCCGCAAGTTCAAATCTCCTTTCCCCCTTTCTCTGGTCAGCAAAAATCGAATTCAGCTTCATCGCCACATCCCTGCTCTACCACGCTCAGGCCATCCTCTTCGTTCTCCATCTTCTGTCGCTCCACCAAGACCTAGACCCACTTCAGCACAACCGCGACACCACAATACCCACGGTCGACCCTGCCCTTCCAGGCCGATGTAGCCTCCTCTCATAACCCCTTAGTAATCGAAGCCTTCCTTATGAAAAACCCGAACCCTATATCCTACAGCTCGAGCAATTCCATCACAAGCTCCTTCGACAAAATATACTGCGTTGAAGAGGGTGCATCCGCAATTTCAGATAAGTATTTTATATGATTTATTCTTGCTGTATGATTTTCTTTCGATTTGCTTTAGTGGTTTTGAAGGGTTTCGGTTTTACTGCTGTATTTGTTTGCATTCTAGGGTTGATGAAAAACACACCGTGTGATACGTCTATTTATAGTGCTGTAAATTTAGATAGGATCGATGTCTATCAAAGGCTTATCCTAGCTAGGATCAGCTACAACTCTTAGGCCATTGGGTTTTAATTCTTCTTTTCAGACTGTATGTGTACTGGTAATGGAAATGTTATGGCTGCGTGGTACTTAACAGGAAAATAAGCAGCTTTGGTAGTGAATGGTCATGTGCTTGTCTATTCAGACGTATACATACAGTGATTGAACTGTGATTGTGAGTCTATGAGTTGTAAATTCAATCAGAGATTTCGAAACTGTATTGTAGATTTTTATGTTTCCTTTTTTTGAAACATTTTAGCAGTGACTTTTTGTATACACGAAATTCTACATATATATATATATGAATATATATATATATATATATATATATATATATATACACCACTTCATTGATGGTAGAAATATATGGATATATATGTTTTTTTTTATATATTTTTTCTGTTTTGATTTTCAAGATGTTCACTATACTATTCAAATTAATATACATACATAGTTGTTCACTGTCTTGTTTAATTAGCTGTTTTGAATTGATGTATCCATATATTCGGGTTTTCTTAGTTGTCCCTCTTCACTTTCATTAGCTGTTCTAGCTATGAATGGTCAATTTCATTTTGCTGATTCTTGAATGAAACAATTCATATTGGAATTGGTATTCACAATGCATTATACGGCATTGAAAAATCAATTCACTTATGCTTATCTCAGCTGTTTTATTACTGTTTTATAACAGTGCATTTACTGTTCTGTTTAGCTGTTCATCCTATACTTTCTTTAGCTCCATAGCCATGTATGGTATTTACACTGAGTTGTATCATCTGTTGATTTGTCGTACATGTAATCCTGGAATTAACCATACTGTATGAATTCTGGAATTCTTGATTTGATCTTGTTTCTTATAGTTGTCTCTTTTTTCTTCTTCTTGGGAATATATACTACTCTGACCATTTTTCTTCTTTTCCCCTTTCATTTCAGATTAAAACTGAGATGATGGATCACTGGTCTCTTGAAAGAGCTGCTGATATTAAGAACCCTTTTTGGTTGTTTCATCGTTCTGTCTTATCATAGGTTTTGAAAATCCGAGATCAAATGTATATGAATTTATAGATGTAGTCTATTGAAATGGGCATATATATATTTTTGTATCGACCAGTACTTATAGATTAGCTTAGCTATGAATTGTCGATTTCACTTAGCTGTTCCTTCTGTGCTTATGGAGATTTTTTGCGTGTTACTGTTTGGTAAAAGAGACAGGTCGTGCTATATTAAATATCTAAAATGAATTCCTTTGTTTCATTGTATTTGTTACTTTCAAGTTTTCTTATTATCTACATTCTAGTTTCACGGATCAGCTTTTCTTATTTTGTTGAACATGTGGGGTATGTGTGTTCTGGTTCCAGTTTCCATGTTCATGTAGCAAATTTGTCTTAATGAGTATGTATGATATATACGTATTATCCAGCTTAAGGCGAGTTCAATTATAAATCTAATTAAATTAAATAGCTAACAACAAATTTATATTATCATATTAATTAAAATAACAATTTTCAATTCCAACAGTATAGAATCCCAAAACTCAACATTACAAAATTTCGGTTTTAAATTGCATTTCATTTTCAAATTCGATTTATATTATATATATATATATATATATATCATTCGATCGTGTTTTAAATAACGATTTAAATATTAAAATCCATTAATATTCCCAATAAAATAAATATTTAATGGTCCAAAAATACGGGACGTTACATTCTTCCCCCCTTAAAATAATTTCGTCCTCGAAATTGCTAAGGTAAGAAAGGACGTTACAAACCCATTAATTTCTAATTATTCCATTCAAACAACTATCATTCAATAACAAGCAATTCACAATCAGCAATCAATCCACAACCAAATCAACTGAATTCACATTCTGTATTAATATTTTATTTTGGTTTCACAGATTTGAACATCAATCGGTTAATACCCGATTTATTTCTACTTGATCAATTCAAATTCCAAATTTAATTAATTTAATTAAATTTGACCAAGTTAAGTTTCAATTAAATTCAATTAAATTTGAATTTCATTTACATCAATCAAACACATAAACCAATGTCTCGATAATTTGACAAATTATTTCTTTTCTATAGAAAATATAATTTGGGTAAAATTATTTCATTTACTCTCCTTTCAAAACCATATCGTATCCGTGGACAGTCCAATGCTTCTCAACACTTGAACCGACCAACAAACACAATACAAAACATTTATATAAGAATTTACAAATACGCTCTCTATATACCTACACTCAATCTCGATCTAGGGTATTACTAACCCCATCTCTATCGAGTCACACCACAGAGCCAAGGTTATTACTAAACCAATAGCTCTGATACCACTGTAACGACCCGGGGAAAAGCTCGACCCTCGAGCCTTTGACAACAATACATAAACTCGTATCACTTGCCAAAAACCCAAGTATCGAACCCCAGATTGTTATGAGAAAGAAATTAGAGGGTGAGGTAAGAAAGAAAGAATATAAGAATAGAAGAAGAAGAAGAACACAACACAGAGCCTCACATCGCAGCGGAACAAAATATACTATAAAAATAACTTTTATTGAGAGCTTGAAATAATACTTACAATATCAGAGCACATCAACATATCTGGACAGTTATATAACCTGTCCTCATATACAATCACACAGCGGAATAATGTCATACGTCTGAACATCTTCAGCTCGTCTCTGGACTTCTCAGTACCTGATAACCTGAACCTGTATACCTCGGTCTAACCCGAGCATTTACAAAACACCGGGTCAGTCTGGTGGACCAGAGTGAGAAAAACTCGCACAGCATTTAGGTATCACACAACTTGATTTTTAAAGTTAAAATCATTTCGAAAGAAAAGGATAATCGTAAGACCGAATCCACACATAAACACGGACGGTTTTTACCTTACGATAATCCAAAACAGTTTTGAAATCAATATCTTGATCTGATATTATGATAATGTCTAGATACAAATAATTAACAAATCTAGAGGAACGCTTGCATCTCACGCTCCCCGTATATAGTATACAATCGAAAACCGCGGGCGCTTATTGGATATTGGGTTTCCAACTTGACAAGGTATGGGACCACCTGCCGCACGTGTATCTCTAGAGGCGAATACACAGGGTTCGACAAGAACGTCTTGCAACCCGGCCCTCACATGACCGACCACTCATTTCGCTTGAGTTTATCGAATGTATATCACCAACGGTTGGACTCAAACCACCGTTCCCGAATGGGCAGAATCGATAGATTAAGAAACAAAAGGAATTTCTCTAGATAGGTGATTATACACCCTAATGGGAGCGACCCACATAGCCATGCTGCCTGCCCGATTTTTGTCATCTCCCGGTTGATGAGGCTTGAGGTCAGAATTTTCTTTACAGCACCTGGCCACCATCCACTTTGAATGCCACATCGTCAGATCCTCTGGGTACCACTAATTGACGTCCCCAAAAATACTCTAGTTATTTGGCTAGAGAAAACCATTTCTCCGCCATCAACTACGACACGTTTGAAGAAATCAACGTACGTAATCCCCTTTGGAAATACTCTGTCAGACACTCGTCCATACAAGTCATCCAGGAACAGGATGAACCGAAGGCACTCTCCTACTGCATCTCATATAGGAATCACCCCATGGATCAGTAGCGAGAAGTCCTTGCAACCCGTAGATTCTGACCATGACAGGACCACAGTACATCTCTGGCTGCAGACCAGAGATTATTAGCAGTCCTTCCGTTTACGAAAATCTACGGTCTTCAATGCTCCATCTCGACCGTCTTCTGATATCTTCACGTATTTGTTGGTCGGAATGGTTTTCGAATATAAATTCGATCCCGGTCTTTCCATACCAACAATCGTATTGGACAGATTTGATAGTCGGTGTTTTAACTATCAAAATATACAGTGTTTCAATCATGACAATCCAGTGAGTTCACTGGTTCAATATTCAGCATCACTTGGCCTTTGTAAATTCCAATTCCATTTAACTATTTAATATAAGGTTTAATAAACCTTATCGTCACTTTGAAAATCTCTTTCTTTAATATTCCATTTTTACTTAACTCAATTAGGTAACTCCTTTAAATCACACCACTTTTAACCTAATTAATATAACCCTGGTTTATTATAAACCATTTATCTCAATTTCCCTTTTTACTTAATTTAAATAATTAAGTAACATTATTTTAAGCTATAATATCTGCTTAAAATCTTCTTTTATAACTTTATTATACACTCAGGTTTTAAACAAACTTGTTTATAAACTCCTTCCACCACCCAACAAGATTTAGTTTTCAACTTTGATTATCTTTGAAATGAATTCAATTAAGAAGTCATTTCCCAAATTACTATAAATCAGAATAATACCTTATCTTAATCTTTAACTACTGTAAAGGTAGTTAATTCCTTTATTTACTAACATAAATAGTAATTTCCTTTTTGAAACTTCATTAAGATTAAAACAATATTCATTTAACTAATTTATTCAGACACACTAATTTGTTCATCAATCTCAATTAAAACGATGGATTTAATCAACTTAAACAAGTTACCTTGGTAATCAATTCCAAATTATTTTCTCTTTAAATAAATTCCATTCGATTGTTTCTAAGTAAATGATTTTCCAAATCTGGTCAATTTGTTAAATCCCTTTTCTTATAAATCTGACTATCATCATATTTTACTTGGATTAATAAATAAGTTTTAAAACTTAAAGGAATCTTTATTCTCTTTAAACAAACTTTTATTCAAATATATTTCAAAATCTATATCCAGTTATAAAATAAATTTTATAAATTTTATTTCTGTCGATTTGCCTGACGGTAAATCAACATCTGTAAAACGATTGATTTTCTAGGCCAGGTGTTGCCAAATACCCAACTAATACCGCCCATCGGTTTAAACTACACAGATGTTGAAATTTCAGTCAACAACCAATGTTCAAATCAATCAATAAACAAAACAATCCAACCAATTCAAACCATTAAACACGTTTATTTTATAAACGTGACCAACAAGGTAAGTTACCTTTATTGGAACCAATCGTTAAAATACGATTTGGTATTTCACTGAAATCAAACGACGGTTTAATTTCATCAGTTAAATCAACCAATAATTGTATAACTAGCAAATAAGCAACCATCAGCAAGCAGAGCACACAAAATAAAGAACCCAATTTATATAAAATATAAATGGGAAAAACTGAGTGAGTTTAACTCACCTTGATTTGATTTGCTGATGAATCAGATCATTCCAGTTAAATCACCCCAGTGTTTAATTTAACCGAAAAATCCTGTCGAACCCAATACCATCCAATTCTATTCCAAAGCATGGTGCTTGTCAATGCGATTCCAACTCCACCTCGCTTGTTCAATTCTGATTACGACACAAAAAAATATTCACATTATAAGACTAAACGATTTAAATAGATTCCTTAGTCATCGATTAGTTTAACTAATTTTCTTAACAAATCGTTTTTCTTAGTTTTTAATATACTAATAGGGTGTAAACAATTTAAGTCCAGCGTTCTTATTCTTAACTCATTCACGAACTCATATTATAAAAACTAATCATATTTGTGTTAGAAATTTTGCCAGTAGATTGCCATTTTACTTTTATTAATGCTAGGCAGTTAACATATTCTAGAATTTAACTATAGGAACCTTAGTGTTTAAATCAAGTTTTGATTTTAAACTTTCATTGTTAAAATAAATCGGCCCTTACCCTAATCTTTGTTCGGCCCATTAGGAAATAAAGTAGCCCGCTCCATCTTAATTAAAACCCTCGTATCCCCTTTCCCTTTCATAATTCATCCGCCGCCTCCATCAACCAGAAAAAGAAACCCTCCATCGAAAATAAATCCCATGGCCGCAAGTTCAAATCTCCTTTCCCCCTTTCTCTGGTCAGCAAAAATCGAATTCAGCTTCATCGCAACATCCCTGCTCTACCACGCTCAGGCCATCCTCTTCGTTCTCCATCTTCTGTCGCTCCACCAAGACCTAGACCCACTTCAGCACAACCGCGACACCACAATACCCACGGTCGACCCTGCCCTTCCAGGCCGATGTAGCCTCCTCTCATAACCCCTTAGTAATCGAAGCCTTCCTTATGAAAAACCCGAACCCTATATCCTACAGCTCGAGCAATTCCATCACAAGCTCCTTCGACAAAATATACTGCGTTGAAGAGGGTGCATCCGCAATTTCAGATAAGTATTTTATATGATTTATTCTTGCTGTATGATTTTCTTTCGATTTGCTTTAGTGGTTTTGAAGGGTTTCGGTTTTACTGCTGTATTTGTTTGCATTCTAGGGTTGATGAAAAACACACCGTGTGATACGTCTATTTATAGTGCTGTAAATTTAGATAGGATCGATGTCTATCAAAGGCTTATCCTAGCTAGGATCAGCTACAACTCTTAGGCCATTGGGTTTTAATTCTTCTTTTCAGACTGTATGTGTACTGGTAATGGAAATGTTATGGCTGCGTGGTACTTAACAGGAAAATAAGCAGCTTTGGTAGTGAATGGTCATGTGCTTGTCTATTCAGACGTATACATACAGTGATTGAACTGTGATTGTGAGTCTATGAGTTGTAAATTCAATCAGAGATTTCGAAACTGTATTGTAGATTTTTATGTTTCCTTTTTTTGAAACATTTTAGCAGTGACTTTTTGTATACACGAAATTCTACATATATATATATGAATATATATATATATATACACCACTTCATTGATGGTAGAAATATATGGATATATATGTTTTTTTTTATATTTTTTTCTGTTTTGATTTTCAAGATGTTCACTATACTATTCAAATTAATATACATACATAGTTGTTCACTGTCTTGTTTAATTAGCTGTTTTGAATTGATGTATCCATATATTCGGGTTTTCTTAGTTGTCCCTCTTCACTTTCATTAGCTGTTCTAGCTATGAATGGTCAATTTCATTTTGCTGATTCTTGAATGAAACAATTCATATTGGAATTGGTATTCACAATGCATTATACGGCATTGAAAAATCAATTCACTTATGCTTATCTCAGCTGTTTTATTACTGTTTTATAACAGTGCATTTACTGTTCTGTTTAGCTGTTCATCCTATACTTTCTTTAGCTCCATAGCCATGTATGGTATTTACACTGAGTTGTATCATCTGTTGATTTGTCGTACATGTAATCCTGGAATTAACCATACTGTATGAATTCTGGAATTCTTGATTTGATCTTGTTTCTTATAGTTGTCTCTTTTTTCTTCTTCTTGGGAATATATACTACTCTGACCATTTTTCTTCTTTTCCCCTTTCATTTCAGATTAAAACTGAGATGATGGATCACTGGTCTCTTGAAAGAGCTGCTGATATTAAGAACCCTTTTTGGTTGTTTCATCGTTCTGTCTTATCATAGGTTTTGAAAATCCGAGATCAAATGTATATGAATTTATAGATGTAGTCTATTGAAATGGGCATATATATATTTTTGTATCGACCAGTACTTATAGATTAGCTTAGCTATGAATTGTCGATTTCACTTAGCTGTTCCTTCTGTGCTTATGGAGATTTTTTGCGTGTTACTGTTTGGTAAAAGAGACAGGTCGTGCTATATTAAATATCTAAAATGAATTCCTTTGTTTCATTGTATTTGTTACTTTCAAGTTTTCTTATTATCTACATTCTAGTTTCACGGATCAGCTTTTCTTATTTTGTTGAACATGTGGGGTATGTGTGTTCCGGTTCCAGTTTCCATGTTCATGTAGCAAATTTGTCTTAATGAGTATGTATGATATATACGTATTATCCAGCTTAAGGCGAGTTCAATTATAAATCTAATTAAATTAAATAGCTAACAACAAATTTATATTATCATATTAATTAAAATAACAATTTTCAATTCCAACAGTATAGAATCCCAAAACTCAACATTACAAAATTTCGGTTTTAAATTGCATTTCATTTTCAAATTCGATTTATATTATATATATATCATTCGATCGTGTTTTAAATAACGATTTAAATATTAAAATCCATTAATATTCCCAATAAAATAAATATTTAATGGTCCAAAAATACGGGACGTTACATTCTTCCCCCCTTAAAATAATTTCGTCCTCGAAATTGCTAAGGTAAGAAAGGACGTTACAAACCCATTAATTTCTAATTATTCCATTCAAACAACTATCATTCAATAACAAGCAATTCACAATCAGCAATCAATCCACAACCAAATCAACTGAATTCACATTCTGTATTAATATTTTATTTTGGTTTCACAGATTTGAACATCAATCGGTTAATACCCGATTTATTTCTACTTGATCAATTCAAATTCCAAATTTAATTAATTTAATTAAATTTGACCAAGTTAAGTTTCAATTAAATTCAATTAAATTTGAATTTCATTTACATCAATCAAACACATAAACCAATGTCTCGATAATTTGACAAATTATTTCTTTTCTATACAAAATATAATTTGGGTAAAATTATTTCATTTACTCTCCTTTCAAAACCATATCGTATCCGTGGACAGTCCAATGCTTCTCAACACTTGAACCGACCAACAAACACAATACAAAACATTTATATAAGAATTTACAAATACGCTCTCTATATACCTACACTCAATCTCGATCTAGGGTATTACTAACCCCATCTCTATCGAGTCACACCACAGAGCCAAGGTTATTACTAAACCAATAGCTCTGATACCACTGTAACGACCCGGGGAAAAGCTCGACCCTCGAGCCTTTGACAACAATACATAAACTCGTATCACTTGCCAAAAACCCAAGTATCGAACCCCAGATTGTTATGAGAAAGAAATTAGAGGGTGAGGTAAGAAAGAAAGAATATAAGAATAGAAGAAGAAGAAGAACACAACACAGAGCCTCACATCGCAGCGGAACAAAATATACTATAAAAATAACTTTTATTGAGAGCTTGAAATAATACTTACAATATCAGAGCACATCAACATATCTGGACAGTTATATAACCTGTCCTCATATACAATCACACAGCGGAATAATGTCATACGTCTGAACATCTTCAGCTCGTCTCTGGACTTCTCAGTACCTGATAACCTGAACCTGTATACCTCGGTCTAACCCGAGCATTTACAAAACACCGGGTCAGTCTGGTGGACCAGAGTGAGAAAAACTCGCACAGCATTTAGGTATCACACAACTTGATTTTTAAAGTTAAAATCATTTCGAAAGAAAAGGATAATCGTAAGACCGAATCCACACATAAACACGGACGGTTTTTACCTTACGATAATCCAAAACAGTTTTGAAATCAATATCTTGATCTGATATTATGATAATGTCTAGATACAAATAATTAACAAATCTAGAGGAACGCTTGCATCTCACGCTCCCCGTATATAGTATACAATCGAAAACCGCGGGCGCTTATTGGATATTGGGTTTCCAACTTGACAAGGTATGGGACCACCTGCCGCACGTGTATCTCTAGAGGCGAATACACAGGGTTCGACAAGAACGTCTTGCAACCCGGCCCTCACATGACCGACCACTCATTTCGCTTGAGTTTATCGAATGTATATCACCAACGGTTGGACTCAAACCACCGTTCCCGAATGGGCAGAATCGATAGATTAAGAAACAAAAGGAATTTCTCTAGATAGGTGATTATACACCCTAATGGGAGCGACCCACATAGCCATGTTGCCTGCCCGATTTTTGTCATCTCCCGGTTGATGAGGCTTGAGGTCAGAATTTTCTTTACAGCACCTGGCCACCATCCACTTTGAATGCCACATCGTCAGATCCTCTGGGTACCACTAATTGACGTCCCCAAAAATACTCTAGTTATTTGGCTAGAGAAAACCATTTCTCCGCCATCAACTACGGCACGTTTGAAGAAATCAACGTACGTAATCCCCTTTGGAAATACTCTGTCAGACACTCGTCCATACAAGTCATCCAGGAACAGGATGAACCGAAGGCACTCTCCTACTGCATCTCATATAGGAATCACCCCATGGATCAGTAGCGAGAAGTCCTTGCAACCCGTAGATTCTGACCATGACAGGACCACAGTACATCTCTGGCTGCAGACCAGAGATTATTAGCAGTCCTTCCGTTTACGAAAATCTACGGTCTTCAATGCTCCATCTCGACCGTCTTCTGACATCTTCACGTATTTGTTGGTCGGAATGGTTTTCGAATATAAATTCGATCCTGGTCTTTCCATACCAACAATCGTATTGGACAGATTTGATAGTCGGTGTTTTAACTATCAAAATATACAGTGTTTCAATCATGACAATCCAGTGAGTTCACTGGTTCAATATTCAGCATCACTTGGCCTTTGTAAATTCCAATTCAATTTAACTATTTAATATAAGGTTTAATAAACCTTATCGTCACTTTGAAAATCTCTTTCTTTAATATTCCATTTTTACTTAACTCAATTAGGTAACTCCTTTAAATCACACCACTTTTAACCTAATTAATATAACCCTGGTTTATTATAAACCATTTATCTCAATTCCCCTTTTTACTTAATTTAAATAATTAAGTAACATTATTTTAAGCTATAATATCTGCTTAAAATCTTCTTTTATAACTTTATTATACACTCAGGTTTTAAACAAACTTGTTTATAAACTCCTTCCACCACCCAACAAGATTTAGTTTTCAACTTTGATTATCTTTGAAATGAATTCAATTAAGAAGTCATTTCCCAAATTACTATAAATCAGAATAATACCTTATCTTAATCTTTAACTACTGTAAAGGTAGTTAATTCCTTTATTTACTAACATAAATAGTAATTTCCTTTTTGAAACTTCATTAAGATTAAAACAATATTCATTTAACTAATTTATTCAGACACACTAATTTGTTCATCAATCTCAATTAAAACGATCGATTTAATCAACTTAAACAAGTTACCTTGGTAATCAATTCCAAATTATTTTCTCTTTAAATAAATTCCATTCGATTGTTTCTAAGTAAATGATTTTCCAAATCTGGTCAATTTGTTAAATCCCTTTTCTTATAAATCTGACTATCATCATATTTTACTTGGATTAATAAATAAGTTTTAAAACTTAAAGGAATCTTTATTCTCTTTAAACAAACTTTTATTCAAATATATTTCAAAATCTATATCCAGTTATAAAATAAATTTTATAAATTTTATTTCTGTCGATTTGCCTGACGGTAAATCAACATCTGTAAAACGATTGATTTTCTAGGCCAGGTGTTGCCAAATACCCAACTAATACCGCCCATCGGTTTAAACTACACAGATGTTGAAATTTCAGTCAACAACCAATGTTCAAATCAATCAATAAACAAAACAATCCAACCAATTCAAACCATTAAACACGTTTATTTTATAAACGTGACCAACAAGGTAAGTTACCTTTATTGGAACCAATCGTTAAAATACGATTTGGTATTTCACTGAAATCAAACGACGGTTTAATTTCATCAGTTAAATCAACCAATAATTGTATAACTAGCAAATAAGCAACCATCAGCAAGCAGAGCACACAAAATAAAGAACCCAATTTATATAAAATATAAATGGGAAAAACTGAGTGAGTTTAACTCACCTTGATTTGATTTGCTGATGAATCAGATCATTCCAGTTAAATCACCCCAGTGTTTAATTTAACCGAAAAATCCTGTCGAACCCAATACCATCCAATTCTATTCCAAAGCATGGTGCTTGTCAATGCGATTCCAACTCCACCTCGCTTGTTCAATTCTGATTACGACACAAAAAAATATTCACATTATAAGACTAAACGATTTAAATAGATTCCTTAGTCATCGATTAGTTTAACTAATTTTCTTAACAAATCGTTTTTCTTAGTTTTTAATATACTAATAGGGTGTAAACAATTTAAGTCCAGCGTTCTTATTCTTAACTCATTCACGAACTCATATTATAAAAACTAATCATATTTGTGTTAGAAATTTTGCCAGTAGATTGCCATTTTACTTTTATTAATGCTAGGCAGTTAACATATTCTAGAATTTAACTATAGGAACCTTAGTGTTTAAATCAAGTTTTGATTTTAAACTTTCATTGTTAAAATAAATCGGCCCTTACCCTAATCTTTGTTCGGCCCATTAGGAAATAAAGTAGCCCGCTCCATCTTAATTAAAACCCTCGTATCCCCTTTCCCTTTTATAATTCATCCGCCGCCTCCATCAACCAGAAAAAGAAACCCTCCATCGAAAATAAATCCCATGGCCGCAAGTTCAAATCTCCTTTCCCCCTTTCTCTGGTCAGCAAAAATCGAATTCAGCTTCATCGCAACATCCCTGCTCTACCACGCTCAGGCCATCCTCTTCGTTCTCCATCTTCTGTCGCTCCACCAAGACCTAGACCCACTTCAGCACAACCGCGACACCACAATACCCACGGTCGACCCTGCCCTTCCAGGCCGATGTAGCCTCCTCTCATAACCCCTTAGTAATCGAAGCCTTCCTTATGAAAAACCCGAACCCTATATCCTACAGCTCGAGCAATTCCATCACAAGCTCCTTCGACAAAATATACTGCGTTGAAGAGGGTGCATCCGCAATTTCAGATAAGTATTTTATATGATTTATTCTTGCTGTATGATTTTCTTTCGATTTGCTTTAGTGGTTTTGAAGGGTTTCGGTTTTACTGCTGTATTTGTTTGCATTCTAGGGTTGATGAAAAACACACCGTGTGATACGTCTATTTATAGTGCTGTAAATTTAGATAGGATCGATGTCTATCAAAGGCTTATCCTAGCTAGGATCAGCTACAACTCTTAGGCCATTGGGTTTTAATTCTTCTTTTCAGACTGTATGTGTACTGGTAATGGAAATGTTATGGCTGCGTGGTACTTAACAGGAAAATAAGCAGCTTTGGTAGTGAATGGTCATGTGCTTGTCTATTCAGACGTATACATACAGTGATTGAACTGTGATTGTGAGTCTATGAGTTGTAAATTCAATCAGAGATTTCGAAACTGTATTGTAGATTTTTATGTTTCCTTTTTTTGAAACATTTTAGCAGTGACTTTTTGTATACACGAAATTCTACATATATATATATGAATATATATATATATATACACCACTTCATTGATGGTAGAAATATATGGATATATATGTTTTTTTTTGTTTTTTTCTGTTTTGATTTTCAAGATGTTCACTATACTATTCAAATTAATATACATACATAGTTGTTCACTGTCTTGTTTAATTAGCTGTTTTGAATTGATGTATCCATATATTCGGGTTTTCTTAGTTGTCCCTCTTCACTTTCATTAGCTGTTCTAGCTATGAATGGTCAATTTCATTTTGCTGATTCTTGAATGAAACAATTCATATTGGAATTGGTATTCACAATGCATTATACGGCATTGAAAAATCAATTCACTTATGCTTATCTCAGCTGTTTTATTACTGTTTTATAACAGTGCATTTACTGTTCTGTTTAGCTGTTCATCCTATACTTTCTTTAGCTCCATAGCCATGTATGGTATTTACACTGAGTTGTATCATCTGTTGATTTGTCGTACATGTAATCCTGGAATTAACCATACTGTATGAATTCTGGAATTCTTGATTTGATCTTGTTTCTTATAGTTGTCTCTTTTTTCTTCTTCTTGGGAATATATACTACTCTGACCATTTTTCTTCTTTTCCCCTTTCATTTCAGATTAAAACTGAGATGATGGATCACTGGTCTCTTGAAAGAGCTGCTGATATTAAGAACCCTTTTTGGTTGTTTCATCGTTCTGTCTTATCATAGGTTTTGAAAATCCGAGATCAAATGTATATGAATTTATAGATGTAGTCTATTGAAATGGGCATATATATATTTTTGTATCGACCAGTACTTATAGATTAGCTTAGCTATGAATTGTCGATTTCACTTAGATGTTCCTTCTGTGCTTATGGAGATTTTTTGCGTGTTACTGTTTGGTAAAAGAGACAGGTCGTGCTATATTAAATATCTAAAATGAATTCCTTTGTTTCATTGTATTTGTTACTTTCAAGTTTTCTTATTATCTACATTCTAGTTTCACGGATCAGCTTTTCTTATTTTGTTGAACATGTGGGGTATGTGTGTTCCGGTTCCAGTTTCCATGTTCATGTAGCAAATTTGTCTTAATGAGTATGTATGATATATACGTATTATCCAGCTTAAGGCGAGTTCAATTATAAATCTAATTAAATTAAATAGCTAACAACAAATTTATATTATCATATTAATTAAAATAACAATTTTCAATTCCAACAGTATAGAATCCCAAAACTCAACATTACAAAATTTCGGTTTTAAATTGCATTTCATTTTCAAATTCGATTTATATTATATATATATATATATATCATTCGATCGTGTTTTAAATAACGATTTAAATATTAAAATCCATTAATATTCCCAATAAAATAAATATTTAATGGTCCAAAAATACGGGACGTTACAGGATGTAAGCTTCCGGTTTTGATATCAACACTCTGCGGAGCTTGCCTTTGATATTCAAGCGAAAGGCTGTCGGGTTCGTCACCCCTGTCGGTATCGACACTAAGTAGATTAGTGTGGATAGATTGTCTCTCTTCTGTGATTCCGACTTGCCTGTCGGGAGGCTCTTGAAGCATATTCTTACTTCTCCGAGAGGTTTCTATCTGTGCTTCGTTAGTTACTTATTAGAGCGTCCTTCCTGTAATCATCTACCGGGGGTCTCGGCGAATGGCTCTCGGATGATTCCCTTGTACTTTTGATGCTATTGCTTCTTGATGTATTAGTATTAATCGAGTTAATACCGATAGCCTCTCTCGCCCTTCTAGGTCCTGATTCGTAAGGTTCCTGGTTTTCCTTCCTTATGGGCTTTTATTTCCCGAAATCCTTCTGTTGTCTTTCCTATTGTGTTGGGCTTACCCTACCGATATGCCTTTTTCGTATAAGTTTTGAGCTCTGTACTTCCATGATGGTGTCAGTTGCACATCTCACAAAATATTTCCTTATGTTGTCGGCTTTTCTTGTGTCGGGCTTTGTTGACGGAAGACTCCTTTCTGCTTCTGGTGATCGGTTACGCCTTCACCGCCAGCTTGCTCCGGGTGCTTTATTTCGGTAGTAACAGCTAAGATCTGACATTATGGTCAAAATAGTGTGTAAATGGGTAAATAGTGCGCAAACAGGTAAAAATATGATAATCATGATTAAAACAACCTAGATCACTTGTTAATCATTTTATTAATCATTTACTAGGTTCAACTATCTTACATGTTACGTTTTATAATTGAAAATAATTTAAAATGGAAAAAAAAATATGAACAAAGATAAATAAGCGAGAAACAATATCACTACCTTAACCAGTTCAACCCAAACAAGTTCTGAAGCGTATAACACGTCAATACGAGTCAAAAGGAAGAAACAACGTCTAAATCCGACCTCATATGAGAAAGTTGTACATTATTTAAGTTTCACGATTCAACTAAACTAAACCAAATCAAACAATTACCAAAATACCACTATCTCATCTTCCCCAATTCCATGGTCGTTCTAATCACAGTAACATTACCCAAATCATGTGTGCATTATTTCCATTGATACGGTTGATTTCATTGCGCCTTTGAACTTCTCTTTAAAAACTTGATGTGCCCGAATCCACAAATTCAATCACGCCCTCCCGAAAGAAAATGCATCCCACCCTTTTCCTCCATGGCCTCCTACAGAGTGCAACATTTTTCACGATCAAACATCTCCAAAATTCCCGAATCGAAGCAACTTTTCATCATGAACTTGAATCCAACCTCGGTTTGTCCTATCTTCAGCCACACACAGCAAAAATATTGGCCCAAGGACCGAACCCGCGTCAGCAATCGTCGCCGCACTTAGACAAACTATGGCTGGATGTAGAGAATCATCTCACGAGTTCAATGATGTATATTTAACGATTTTAGGGGGAGTGATGAGTGAGATCTAAATTTTTGAAGTAAGAAAAAGGAAATAGCGATGGGTTTCTTTCCAGGAAAGTACGAAACTGTTGTGAGGAGAGAAAATTAGCGGGTTGGGTTAGGAACGAGGAATTGGGGTTAGGAACTAAATAATATTATTGTGTTCTCTAATTCACAAACAATGCCAGATAATCCACGAACTCCAATTGAGGCATGCCACCTGCAACGATCTATGTAGAAACACCTTTTAAAAAGCAATTATACTAGTCTCGAGTGCAAAATCAATCGTATGTGGAAATTAGTCTTTAAAATTTGAATTGTACAATGTTAGTTTCTTACATAAGTTGACACACATTTAATTTACGTATGATCGAATAGTACATCTGATTGCTACGAAACTTAACGGCGTGCAACAACTCACTATGAAGATTCTAGAATTATAAATTTTGTCGCAATCTGACACTATGCCTCTGGAACGACAATTTATGCGTATATCGAAATCATTATGACCACTAATTGGTTCGACCTCAAAATATAGCGATCCATATACTTATTCTTCGCATAGTGAACACTCCAGACTTAATACGACTGGTTCCAAGTCTTGATTCGATCATTTGCGAAAATGCCATTTCGGAACAGTAAATTGAGTTGTTAACGACCAATATTTAAATAAAATATTTAAATATCCAATCGTTAAAATACGAATCATTATAACTGGACTGGAAATATGGATAAGTATCGGATCGGTACGTACCCGATGCATTGAACTTCTGAACACATTAACTCAATCAGAACTTCATTAGTAACTCAAGCACTGGAGATCAGAATGACGAACCGTCGACTCAAGAAGCAAACTAACAGGAAGATGGACCCACCTCAAGGGTCACACCCCTAGGGGTCAGTGTCAACCCCTTATCGTGGATCAGTATTGATCTCTTATGTGGGGTATGACTTCGGCTGCACTTTGTGGATAAGGTCATACCTTCTTGGTGGGCTCGCGCGTTTTCCTTTCAATCTGACCTTGACCTTGGGTTATTGAAAAGGGATCGTCTCTTCTCCATGTGAAAGCTCTACATCAACATGGAGAAAACTACAACCTATTCTCTCCCCATTCATACAACAAATAAGTATGCTTTTAATCAACCGGTATAAATAATAGGTTACACTAAGTGACATACCTGTGACGACCGCACCATACCATGTAAACAAGTAAAATAGTGCGTTGAAGCATGCCAAGCTACTATGGGCCGTCATCAGGTGTGATAACAAAAACCATACCTATCATATATATCTCACAACACATAGATAAAATATAATAAGAAATGCAGACAATAATGTAGTGGGTAATGGAAGAACAATAAAAGCAACTGACATATCACCAAGTCACAGAGTCATGTACATGAAACCCGATAATATATTAATACATTTCATTCTTACTACAACTCTGAGTGTACATTCATAATAACAGAAAGCAATTGTATACACGTAGGTATACGTAATAGCTCTTCCAAGCTCATCTCCGACTCGACATCCTTATATAACCATATCTGCTATCTAGTTTACTTAACGTTGGCCATATAAAAGGTTAACGCCGCGAAGTAGTATTTGATAAATAAAATTTGAAAGCAAAGGCTTTCGTATTAGTCTTGTAGTTATTAATCGTTTTGAAAGGGCATGTATCTAGCCTTCAATGTTCCCAGAAGCTTTTGTTTGAGATAACTAGACATTTATGGCTCTTAGGTCCCTGGTCACCTAAGCCAAATAAGACTAAGGTTTTGTCTGCCAAGTCTAACCGAAACCTTAGGCAATGCAAAAAACCCTTTTCCTTTCAAGAGATTAGTAACTCTAATGGGAAGGTTCTGTTTTAGAAATTAGTAAATAAAGAATCTTATTTTGAAAAACCATCAAAAAGAGGAGGAATCTAATTATATATTTCAAGGAAATCAACTATCGCTCGTGTGTTTCTTAAGACAGTTTTAGACAAGAATAATAAATTAGAAGTTAGAATCGTGTACAATTGGTTATTAATAATCCATTAGCCAAAAATAATTAAACCCCTTCTCTTAAAACTAAACTCATAAGTTGAGATGTTCAATTCTCCTTTGTTTTTATAAACTACCATATAAGATTATTGAAAAGATGAAATCCCTAAATCAATTTTGAAATTAGGGTTATACATTGTAGTTTATGATTTTAGATTTGGCAATGATTTACTTGTTTTAATTTTAGATACTTAGGGTTGTACTTATAGGTGCGGATTGGCCCTTATCTCGGTCGGTGGGCTTCGTCCAGATGTTTTTTTGGAGTAGTCTTGAGTGATTTGCGAAGGTACCTTTACCAACAAGGCAGCTTGTGCTAATAGCACTTCTAGAGTGTATTTTTGCGGAGGGGTTTGATTATCGCGGGAGGCATATATGATAATAAACACTACACCATGGATGGCCTATCGCAACGAAAACCCCTGGTGTTGCTAGCTACAATGTTGTCATTGCTATGTTGTTTTTTGTCTATTGCAATGCACACTTCAATGTGTTAGCATAGATATCAACATGCATTGCAGTAGTCGCGTGAATAAAATTATCAATCCGCGTCAACACGATCCAACGGTCCATGTTACTGATCCGTGATTATCTGATTTTTCTTCAACAACTCAGCTTCTTTTCACTAAATTTTCATTTTTTCGCTGAAAAATTATTCTCTTTGTTTTCACTTGAGAAAATTATGGTTAGCTTCCACTTTCACAACCCTAAATCATTCAAACCCTAAACTAAAATCGAAATTCTTACCATAGCACAAACATAAAAAAAATCAAAAATGGTGGATCTTTTTTTGTGGATCTGACTTCCAACCTAGATCTGTACAGGTATCCTCCACCTCGCTTTTGTCATCGATGACTATGAAAATCGGTTCTCACCTCTCCAATTTCATAATGACGCTGTTGTCACCTCTGGCGAGGCATCTCGTTCCGTTCGACGGCTTTCAACTCCTTCAATTCCGCTGCAAATTGCTCCTTCTGACGATGATTTGCCATCCCTCTCGTCTATTTCCCGACCTGTTGTAGACGCTGCTAGTCTGCCTCTCCGCTCCACTTGTGATAACGACGTTGTTTGTACCATGGGCTTCACGAGTTTGCTTGCTGCGATGGATTCAGCTGTGATAGGTACAGGTACGAATGAATTAAATGTTTGGTGTAGTTTATGTGGAACAGATTGTTGTTGCCATATTAATTTTTCCCACAATAGTACCAACCCGTGTGTTTTTCCATCATGCAGTCATTCTGACTGTGATTATGGCAAAGTGACGCCTGGCTGTGTCATTTTGATGAGTGGAAACAATATATATGCAAAATATGTATTCATAGGGTTCACGTTTGCCAAATAAGCACCAAAGTAACATCTGATCATTCTCATTCTTGTCCAAATATGCTTCATTGGTTGAAGCAGCTATGGCAGCGACAGCCGGGCTGGCTTTTTCATCGGATTTATAGGCTCTACACTATTAGGATATGTGACGGCCCGCCCCGCACCAACCGACATTTACTCCAAAAGTGCGCTGTACACATATCCAGTTAGCACGGGACGGTCGCCAAAAAGAAAGAAGAGAATGGGCTAATCAAGGAACCTGTAATATGTCTCACAGCGCATAGAACAAAATATAATAATAACATACTTGACATAAACAGGAGAGACAGTGCATAAGCTGAAAACCAGAACTAAGCATCATAGCAGCGGAAATCCAAAATACAGCTTATTACAACTTTCCAAACTGTCTCAAAAAGCAAAAGTAAGATAAAGGAGGTACACTACTAATGCCCAAGTAGCGACCACCAACGACACAGGGAGAATATCTATATATCATACGTGGAAGCCTCCTACTCGCCTCCGAATCAGCTACTCGCGCATCACCAGCTAACCATAACCTGTCTCTAGTCTGCTCGTGTGAGCACCCAGAGTAATAAGAAGAGACATAAAACTCTGGGTCAGACATAAAGCCTGGTATGAGCGATAAGCAACAAAACATAACAATAACAGGTATAATCCAATCATACCTGAACCTGGACCTGCAACCAAAGAGTTAGCACTACATACTGTACAACACTCTAAGGTGCCCTTTCAAATGGTGTAAAGATAACGGGGGTGGGGGTGTGCATGTCATAATGATGTCAAACAATCAAGCATAGCAATCATCCTCACATCCCTCACTCAGTGCGTAAAGCATACGATATCCACTACTTTGGTCACCCAATACTTTGGGCCATGACGGAATCCAATCCCGTGTAACTATCACTACAAGCCCACCATCCATCTCTCAGTGGTGAACCAAAGTTATGAATACCGACAACCCCTTTGCACACGTCCCGTAGCAAAGCCCAATCATGAAGTGAACTCGTTGGTTCCCATCTGGATCCTGAGCTCTAACTTCCATTCGGACTACCTTTGCATCTCGGGTTTTGGTTGTCATCTCCATCCAGATCGGTCTTCCTTTCTTCACTTCACTTTGCTTCAGGTCGTGGTCTTCCTTCAGGTTCGGATCGTGCTCCGCCCTCCAACGGTTCGGGTCGCACCACTCTGGTTCGGTTCGCAGTCACTAGCTCGTGGTCACCCTCTGTTTCGGATCGTGCGCTCCCCTCCAGATCGATTCGTGACAAGCTCCTTCAGCTCGGATCGTGGTCATCTGCATACGGTTCGGATCGTGGTTCGTGATTCCTTCTAGCGATCGGTTCGGGTCGTCGCGCCCTGGTACCCATCGACTCGCTGGTTCGGATCGTGAATACCCATTGGTTCGGGTCACACTTCAACTACCGGATCGTGCCACCTAACTAAGTCCTGACTTGCTCCTTCAGACGGATCGTGGCGCCCATGCTGGAACGGGTCGGGTCGCGCCCCCCTCCACCGATCCGATCCAGATTCTGGGTCATTTCCTGCATGTTTTCCTGCGACTGTTTCTAGGCCATTCGACGGCGTTTTCGACCAATCTAACACTTCTAAACAATCACAAAGCATACCATACAGTCATAGCAACATGTATAATCAACCACAAACATCAAAACATCAACATGATAGGTTAAAATGGATCAAACATACCCAAAGCCCCATGTTTCCCCTTAAGCATGTTTAGGTGAAACTAATGATAGGATTAGCAAAACTTAACCAAATTAACCCAAATTCATATCAGATGTCTAAAACAATATTTCAGAATTTATGAATATTTTTCCAGATTTTTATCATGCACAAATTCGCTAATTATCACTAATTACCCCTTAATCCCCCAAATTCCGGGATTTGCAAAATTAGTCGAAATTAACCCAAATTCATATCAGAGGCATAAAATGATGTTTTAGAATTTTGGGAAATTTTCTAGATTTTTCTGAGCCATAATTTCGCTAATCTTCGCTAATTACCATAATTAGCCATAATTAGTGAGGAACTATGCAAATCACTCACCTTAGCCACAAAATAAACTAAGATCTGAAACAAATCTCTGATTTGATGTGAATCCCAATGCTAAACAGCAGCTCCAATGTTGCTTTGGTGTAGATCTTCCTTGATTAGGGATTGCTAAGCCAAATCCTTGACCAAAAGGTGATTTGGAGGTGATTTAGAGGTTGGAGGCCATTTTTAGGGTTCCTTGGTGATAAGTGGAGGCTAGAAAACTGAAATGGAATGATCCTCTATCTCATTTCAGCCTCCCCATAACCCTAATCCTGAAATGGGTTATGGGCCTACTCATTAATCACCCGATTTGGCCCGGTTAAGCAGTTTTTCACCCTCCAAACCTTGTTTCAGCCATATCTCCCAAACGGTAAGTCCGTTTGGCTAATGCAACCACTCTACGGAAAGAGAAACCATCATTCGAATCCAATGGAAGTGGTTTCAGGTCAAAATTCCTTTCCAATCAAAAGTTATGGCCGAAACAGTACCAACTAGGGGCAAAACGGTCATTTAAAAATCGACAAAAATCATGAACATGGGAAATGACCCCAATAATCGTCTCCCAAAGTTACATGACCATACGACTTCGTATGTGAAAGAAATAAATATTTCATGATCCTATGATGCGTAGAATGCAGGTCGTTACAGGATACATTTATCCAACTGAAGATATGATACGCAAAGCTAGTTGCATGGTTTTGATAGGAGAAAGCATCTGATGCTGCTGTTGAAACTGGTTCAATAATGCAATTCTATGAGAAGGAGAAAACATTGCTTTCTATTCAGTATTGTAACTAGGAGGCAATGAAAGCTCAGCAGAAAACAATTTATCTAGGTTTGTTGGAGTTTGGTTCATCGATTGGCGATTAGAATTAACAAACACAGATCCTTGATCAACTGCTCTTACATCATATAATAATCGTATATGTCACGTGCATTCAAAGACGATCTTAGCCTGCTAAAGTAAGGCAGATTCAAAGTAGGCACATTGGGTTGAGGACAATTTAGTCCAAGGCCATTGTAAGCTAGGGCTATAGGAGACATAGGTAGAGTGAAGGAGGAAGAAGACCAAAGCATCAATCCCATAGCAGCAGTTATTTCCAAAGTAGTAGATTGATGAGACGGTACATCATATCCCATAGACATTTAAAGGGACAAGGCTTTTCAATGGTGTATGCAATGAAGCATACCAAGCGATCACAAATGGTGCATCTTTGCATAGTTCAGAGCGATACCGTGTAGGGTGGAACCATATATGTTAATTATTAACTGAATCTTATTTGACATGACCACACTCAGTAAATGATCCATATTGTAAGCTTTTTGGTTATTGTTTTTTCTTCCAAAAAACTATTTTTTGCACAGAGATCTTTTTTTGCAACATCAATAATAATATACTACTTATAAGGAAAGGATGTCATGGAATTTTTACTTTGATTTAGAAATCAGTAATTTAATTTAAAACATGTAGTTACACCATTAACTGCCGTAACTTTATTTGACCTTTCTATTGTTTTGTTATACTATCGTAAGCCTCACAATTTCTAATAACTTTATACGGTATAACACATTATGACCCCAAGTGAGATCACATTTCTCTAGCTACCTGCTTCTCTTTCTCTTCCTTGGTTATGATCATCAAGTTAGAGTAAATAATGTTTCCTGCAATTAATCCTTTGTAACTTTGGTTTGGGTAATTTATACATCATCATCCTCATGGCTTGATTGTTTTTCCAATATCAGGAAAGGTGTACACAAACGGGAAGCACTGACGCACTTAAATTTGATCCTGTTATGCATTGACGAGATTGTGGATGTAGGGTAATATTAATCCATTTAATCTCCTTTTGAAAATTTTGAAACTGTTATACATTGTGGATATATTCATTGATGTGGTTTTTTACGAAGCCTATGTTAATTGGGATGAAACTCGATTTTGAAACTATTGAAGGATGTTTGTAGAAACATCGCTGAAATCTTTCTCTGCTACTGACAAATTTCTACTTATGCCCTTCGCTGAAACTTCTTAATGTATTATATGCTAAACTGAAACCTGGTTATGTTTTTTCTTTTCCTACTTGTATGTAGATATTGTCAGTCGTCTGCAGAGAAAACTGTGTTGTATTCAACTTAGAGTGCTTATATATGTTATCACCTGTCAGTGTTGGAGCTACATAGAAGCGTAAATAGTCAAGAACCTTGGTTTATGTCATATATTGTATCTGGTATGTATAGTAGTTACATTTTCTCTTCTTTTTCTGTTCTGTATCTAGCCCAGTTGTAATGCAATTCATTTTCATAATAGCCTGCCCTTCCATTATTATCTATGAATTTCTTGACTCCTTGCATGGGCATTTTGATGCTTATTATTTTGATCTCTTTCCAGACATAGCACATTTGTGCATGACTATTTTCTGTTTTCATTTTTCTGTTCTGCATTATGTAAAATGTAAAATTTAAAACTAATTATCCTAGTTTCATTACAGATACAGAAAGTATGTTTTATGGGGGAGGTACACAGAATTGTATCCTGATGGGGATCTAGTTTACACTATAGGCAAAAGCGATTACACAAAATATTGGTTCTTCGCTCAGTTTACTAGGTACAAATTAGTCGACTTTTCTTTATACATGAAGTGGTCACTGAACATCACTGTTAAATATTTTGCATCATGAACATCACTGTTAAATGTGGGATATCGTCCAAGGCATGGAGTAGCGTTCACAATGTAGTATATATAATCATTTTCGTGTATTTTTTCTTGCTTATGGTTGTTTGTGTGAGTCTGTATATGAGTGAATCGAGTGACAATGTAGTGAGGAATGTATGTAAAAATGAATGATTGTGTAATATACTGTGTTATAATATTGAAATTTGTACCATTTGAAATGTTGAAATAAAATATTTATTTGAATAAAATACTGTGTTATAATAATATTTATTATAATATTAAGAAATCTTTGATTAATAGCAGTTGAGGTGTAATTACTTTTAGCAGTTGCAAAACAAAATTGAACAACTGCTAGAAACAGTTGTAAAAAAGGTTGACTTTGTTATGATTTCCAGTTGTACTAGACATATTACAACTGTTTTTGGCAGTTGTGAAAGGGTATTTTTTGTTCTAGTGGTACCTGTGGCAACACCTGTATTGATGTTACCATAGGGTCCCAAAGGTGTTGCATTTGACTCTAAGGCAACACGGCAAAAGGCAACCCCGAGAAAGTGTTGCCACATATCATTTTTTGCATATAGCAACACTTTTTGGCACTTACTGCATCACTTCTCCGGTGTTGCAGTATGCAATCTATGGCGTAGTGAAAATAACAACTGTTGGTGGATTTTGATTTGAGTTCGTAGCTGGCTGGTTTCAAATTGTACTGCTTTAAATTTTATTTTTCCCCTTGGTACCCACTCAAAAACGCATTATTAGACTTGGGCATCTATTGCTATTAGATATAGACTAATGCGAAGACAGAAGGAGATAACATAGAAAATGGTAACAAAGCCTTGTGGCGTGATGACACTAACCAAAAACAATATTTTTGCAATATAGGAAACTTGTTCACATAATACAACAAGGCTCGAAATTTTTTGTGAGAATGGAAGGAAGGAAGATCGGAGTAGTTGTCTTTTTTCTGGGTGGAGAATGCCGAATTTATAGAGAAGAAGATGATTGTTGGAGAAAAATTACGTCTATTCAAAAAGACGCAACTGCCCCGATAGTCGGTACTCAAATTTTGAAAAATTCAAAATATGGACGAAAACGATTACATTTGAACATCAAGGACCAAGATGCCCCAAATGCCCTAGTGCCCATCTATAACCATTTAAATGTAAGCCTAATTAGTTAGGCCTATTCTTATTTATGGGCTTTACTTAATTTGTTTATCATATTGGACAAAACAATGTATACATTCCATTTCCATCTTCTTTTACCATGTGGGACATTCGCATTTCTCCACCATACACACAAATTATATAACGTTCCCCCACTAATTTGTGTGCAATGATTTTTTCTCTTGATAAACATTATCCATACAAAAAGGTATCTTTCGATGTGTACCTTTAATTACTATTCATTAGTTAAAGTTTTAACGCAGTTGTAAGTGTCTATAGAAGGTTTAACCACAACTCCAATCGTAAAACCGAACAGATGACCCAGATAAGTTTACCCACTAGGTCTCACAAGATTATCAAAACAACCTTAGCACTATTATATACGGCCATGTGCTAATCTTGGAATTCATGAGCATTTATAAATGTACCATTTACATTTATTGAAGTGGCACCAATTCTATGTTCAAATAGGTAAAGCCTACAAATGCAAACTCTGCATTATGCATTTGGTCACAAACTAGCCCCGATCAATGAAGCATATATGGAACTGTGCTAGGTCCTTTAAGCGCTTATCGACGACTTGTTGTTACCCATTAAACTTAAAGACTGATATACTAATCTGAAGTTGGGTTCCCGTCGTCGGCGCTTATGGTTTTAAGTCTCATACTTTTTGTTGTATTTTGCACTAAATCTCTAGCAAGTGCTTTAATGAGAGGATCCTCTAAGTTTTGGCCAGACTTTACGTATATGATGGTGATCACCCCTTCAGTAATTAAATCTCTCATTAATGTATGTCTTAAACTAATATTCTAGATTCTACATTGTAAACATCACTATATGCTCTAGACAATGCTGTGAACTATCGTAGTAAATAGAAATAGAAGATAACGAGTGTGGCTATAATTCAATGTCTGATAAAAAAGTCTCATAACCATTCTGCTTCCTTAGTTGTGGCGCCAAGGGCTATAATTTTTGATTTCATAGTTGAATGCGCTGTACATGTTTGTTTCTTAGATGCCCAACGTATGGCCCCTCCTCCCAATGAGAATATCCATCCAGATGTTGATAAGCTCTCATTGGTACTAGACATCCAACTTGCATCACAATAACCTTCTAGCACACTTGGATAATCAACATAAAATAATTTTAATTCTTTTGTTCTTTTGAGGTATCCAAGGATCCTATTAATTGCTTTCCAATGATGTATGCTAGCTTTAGATGTAAATCTTGACATCATGTTAATAGCAAAAGTTATATCTGGCCTTGTGCAATATGTGACATACATAAGACATCCAATGGCACTAGCATACTCCAGTTGAGCCATGATTCGACCTTTATTTTCTTGCATTTTCACACTAGAAACAACTGGAGTACTATCATCTTTGATATTAAGATGCTTGAACTTATCAAGTATTTTGTCAATATAATGGGTTTGGTTCAAGGCATATCCTTTTTCATGTTTTTCAACTTTGATTCCCAATATTGTATCTACTTCATTTAAATCTTTCATTTTAAAAAATGAAGTTAGATACTTCTTGGTATCAGTAATTCCTTTCAATTGTTACTAGCAATTATCATGTCATCAACATATAAGCATAATACCACCATATGATCATTGGTTTTCTTATAGTAAACACATTTATCAACATTACTATGCCCAAAACCGTTTGCCAAAAAATTGCCTTACCAAACTTCTTATGTCATTGCTTTGGAGCTTGCTTTAAGCCATATAGTGACTTAACTACTTCACATACTTCATTTTAATTTATTGGTAAGACAAAACCTTTAGGCTAGTCCATATATACCTCCTCGGTTAAGTCATCGTTCAAGAATGTCGTTTTTACGTCCATTTGATGAATATACAATTCATATATTGATGCAAATGCAAACAAAACTCTTATGGATGTAGTACTTGCATCCGGAGCATAGATAACAAAATAATCCATACGTTCTTTTTTTAAGCCTTTTGCTACTAATCTTGCTTTGTAAGTTTGTATAGAACCATTTGTTCTATATTTCTTTCAAACACCCATTTGCACCCGATTGCCTTAGAAACAGGTGGAAGATCTACTAAAACCCAAGTCTTATTGGATACATCTCATCAATTATGGCTTCTTGCCAAAAGGCACAATCTCGTGAAGTCGTAGATTCTTTAAAAGTTTTAGGATAGTCAGTAATATAGAGTACCATAGGTGTAACTTATATTACTTTTGATCTAGTTGCCTTAACCAGAAATGTAATTGAACCGAAGGAAATGAAATCAGAACTCAAGTGTTTTTCTTTTCTAACACGCTGACTTTTCCTAGGCTCACTTGGCTCACCATTTACTCTTTTTCCTCCAATAATATTTTTAGAAGTTTCTTCTACTATAGGCTCAACTGTGCTATGTAGAAATTTATCTTCCAAGAATTCTACATTTTTGGATTCCACTGTCACATTGGATTGCAAATCCAGCGATCTATATGCTTTTGAATTTTGTGCATAGCCAACAAATACACTTTTAATACCTTTTGGTCCTTACTTTGTCTTATGGGGATCCTGAACTTTGTAAAATGCTAAACACCCCCACACTTTAAAATAATTTAAGTTAGGCTTTCTACCAGTATTCCAAAGTTCATAAGGGAAAATCCCGAACTTTTTAAAAGGCACTTTATTATAAATATGACATGTTGTTAATAAAGCTTCACCCCATAAATAAAACGATAACTCTGCATTCATAAGAATTGAATTAACAATATCTACCAAGGATCTATTTTTTCTTTCAGCCATCCCATTTTGTTGGGGTGCGTATGGGGTTGTCCATTGGTGAATTATTTCATTATCCTCACAAAACTGATTGTAGATATCTAAAAAATATTCACCCCCATCGCTTCGAAGAACTTTAATTCTTTTTTCTTTTTGATTTTCAACTTTAGAATTAAATTTTCTGAATTTGTCAAATGCTTCGTCCTTGGTTTTCAACACGTATACATAAGTGTATCTTGTATGGTCATCAATGAAAGTGATAAAATATTGTTTTCCTCCTCTCGTTAGTAGGCCATTCAATTCACAAATATTATAATGCACATGTTCTAGCAAATCACTGTTTCTTTCAACTTTAGAAAATTTTTTTTAGTCATTTTGGCTTTAACACAAATTTTTACATTTTTTGTAATCGTTGATAGAATAGTTAATGTAGCCATGTTTTGACATAAAATTTAAGAAATTAAAATTTAAATGTCCAAATCTAGCATGCCATAAAGAACTAGGAGAATCAACAACACAAGTAATAGTAGTTTCATTAATTTACAACTTAAACATGCAATCACACGAGTATCCTTTTCCAACGAATACTCCATTCTAGATACAATAACTTTATCAGATTCTAGAACAACTTTAAATCCCTTCTTGCATAAAAGATTTGCAGAAACTAAGTTCTTTCTCAAGTCTGGAACATGGAACACATTGACAAGGGTGAGTTTTTGGCTAGAAGTGAACTTTAATTCCACACTCCTTTGCCCATAACTTTAGCCAAACATGATTGCCTATGAGAACTTCTTCATGCTCTTTCATTTCATTATAGGACTTGAACAGTTTTTTTTTCGTTGCACGCATGAATGGTAGCGCCACAATCAAGACACCAATCTGCATATTTTGTCATAGATTCCATGTGAAGTCCTATGATCATTGCGACAAATTCTTGTCTAGCATCTTCCACAACATTTGCTTTATTATTTCCAGAACAAGATTTGGAATTCTTATCTGCCTTGGCCTTGAGTCGACAATCTTTGATAAGAAGTCCTTTAATACCATAATAAAAGCAAGGCCAATTCTTAGATTTATTCTTGAAATCTTTCTTTTTAGGTTTCATACTATTATGAACATTGTTAGAATTTCCTGAATTTTGGGAGCTGGCTCTTCGAAAGATATGTGATGAACTTTTGATTCTAAGATCGACTCATCTCTGATCTGATTTTCACTTTCAATTTGCAAGTGAGTTAAGAACTTGTCAGTAGAGAAACTATCCGATGAGTGAAGGATTTTCCTTCTGTAAGCATTCCAAGCGGAAGGAAGTTTTGGCAGAATTGCTCCAACTTGGAGAGCATCCGGAATAGTAATATGCAATTATCTCATTTGGGAAACTATAATCTCCCATTCACGGATTTGATCCATGATTGGCATGTTACCAACAAAATTGAATTCAAAAGACTTTAAGGTAGGAAAACGATCAGCACCTTCCTTCATGTGTTTATATTGACTCGAGGGAAGACCATACCACTTTTGGCATTTTATAAGTTCGATAAACATAATACAGCCTGTTAGTGAGTGCATTGAGAATATATCCCTTGCATAGCATTTCATCCGTCGTACGTTTTGCTTTGTCTGCTGCAATTTTCTTTTTAACTTCATCAGAATCAGTAGGCTTTGGTTCTACAATTGGCTGCAAAGATGGACCAAGCAAATAGTGAAGGCTCATAGACAGTATAAGGCATGTCATTCTGTCCTGCCACCTTGTATAGTTCGTCTATCAAACTGATCCAGTTTGATGAATCCTTTTCAATGAATTTCAACCTGCACGCTAGAATTAAATTCGGTCTCCATTGAAGCATTGTTTTGTTGGATATAGACAGATGCAGAGACAAAAGGAGATAAAACAGAAAACGGTAACTAAGCCTTGAGGCGTGATGTCACTATCCGAAAACAATATTTCCGCAGTTTAGGAATCTTGTTCGCAGGATACAACAAGGCTCAAGAATTTTTGTGAAAATGGAAGGAAGACAGATTAAAGGAGTTGTAACACCCCGAATTTTCAGTTAAACATTTAATTAACAAGTTAAAGTATAATTAATTCAAAATGAAAGAATTAAGGGAAACGGGTTTCGCTATTGCGCTCGTCTCAGAGTCCTACTTGAGATAGAGTCCAAGTTTCGTAAATCGGACTCCGTATGAAGGAGTTACGACCTCCGAAAGTTTCAGAATTCGATTTAAAATTCAAACAGTTCAAAATCATTTCGAAATTCGAAAAATAGACCCAAATTGGGCTGGGTAGGAAAATTCCCGCCCAGGACCCAGCTCGACCAGGGGGACGACCTGGGTAACCAGGTCGACCATGTAGTCGACCTGGGGGTCGACCAGGTCAGGTCTTGGCTGGCCTGGTCGGGTTCTGGTCGAATTTCTGAGTCCTGGTGTGTCACTAGGGCTGATTTGTCACTCTCTGGTTGGCTCCTCTCAAAGTGAATGGTCTAGATTCATCTATGATCATCTGACGGCTCAAATCAATCTGAAATTCTATATAAACAACTTAAGTCTCCAACCTGAATTCACATAAAAATTAGAGACGGAGCCGCCATGCTGTCGGGAGAAAACTGAGAGGATCCTCCACTTGTAGAAAGCTTAGAGACGAGCAAAACTAAAGTAAAAACAAGATTCAAACAACGTTTATCTACCCAAAGGAAAGCATTGCAAATTCAGAACTCAGAAACCAGAAACCAAGATCGTCGTTGGTTGTAAGTATAGTGATTTTTCCGATGAGAATAAAATTAAGACTTGATTCGATGTAAAGTGGAAATGGAATTTTAATATTGTGTAACGACGATGTTAATTCATATCTGTGTATTGCAATGATTGTATTGTGAATGGTATTGGGATGTTTGTGGTATAATTGACTTGATGTTGGTCCTATTGTACATTTAGAATGAAGGCAACATCACATACAAGTATATGGTTAAAATTAGGATTTACACCTATATGTTTATATGTTAACTTTGTCACATGCTAGCTTGTGTTTGAAGTTATGCCTAGATAAAAATATGTTTAGGCCTATGTTTTATGCAAGTTTTAGGTTGTAAAATCCTATCACATATGTGACCAAATGTTAGTTCTACATGTTTATGTGTATATGTTAAACCTATGTCATATTTCAAGTTCATTCTTATTCATATGTTTGTGATTGATTTGCAAGTTCACATATATGTAAGATGATTTAGTCTATGTTGTAAATTCACATATATGTAAGTTGATTTAGTCTATGTTGCAAATTCACATATATGTCTATGATGCAAATTCACATATATGTATGTGGTTTAGTCTACGTTGCAAGTTCACACCTCTGACATATATGATGACTATTTTGCAAGTTCACCCCTATTATGTTCATATTGACTATGCCAAAAATGCCAAGTTTACACCTATGTCATGTTTATGTTAATGGATTCCTTTATGCAAATTTTGTACGCTAAATTAGGCTAAGTTTTTAGCCTAATATTATATGTCAAAAATCATGCGAGCGGAAAATTAGGCTAAGATTGTTAGCCTAATATTTAGACGGGGTAACGTTGGGAAAAATTGGTAATTATAGGAAACTTGACATAAATGGGTGAAAAATCACCTTGGTAATTTATGGCATGAAACGGTATAAATTATATACCTAAAAATGATGAACTTGGAAAGTGGGCCATAACATTTAATGGTTAACAAATTTACATATAACAAGTAAAAGGGACAAATATGTAAATTTAGGAAATACGAGTATGCTTAACCCGAGGTTGGATTGAGTTGTGATGTAAACCTGCCCGGACCCGCCCGGTTGTCCAGTAATCACAACAGTACCTATCCAATGTGGGTGGTTAAGGCATTGAGCCCAATAAGGACCCGAGGTTAGACTGAGTTACGGTGTAAACCTGCCTGGAACCGATCGACACATCCAGTAACCGTAACAATACATGTCGAATGTGAGTGGTCGGTGCTTTAACTAATTAAAGCTAAGGACATACAAGTCAGGATGGTAGGGTTAAGTTAACTAAAACACTTAACCAATTCAACATGTTAACTAAACTGATGGGTGGCGTTAGGTTAATACAGACACTTAACCACTGGACATGTTTGAATAGAAAACCCTAGTAACGGGGACCCATTTCAGCAGTAACCCAGTTAGGTATCATGGTACTCTGAAACTAGGCAGGGTGGGGCACGATTACTGGGCTGATTGTAAGCGGTCAAAAGCGACGGCGGTTGATGCAACAGTGTGGGTTCTAACGGAGTGCGGGAGTGCACACACATCGGAGCAGACAAACAGGGCACTGTGCATCAGTAGTATAACCTATGTATTCTAGAATTGTGTTGGGCCGCCACCACGGGACTTGATACACCCTATGGTGGGACCAGCATAGGTATCTTCAACCATTGGGGGTCGTATGACACATATGATTATGCGAGTAAGAGCAGATCTTTAGAGAAAGGGGATCACTTCACCCTGATCATGGGGTGCCAGTCGGAATAAATAAAAGTAGGTGTAGAGATATAGTATGGGGTGCGATAGTATATTCGGTTCTAAACTACTTTATCTTAGTTTATGATATTTTCCCATTTCCAGTTTATTCCTGCCATGCTCCTTTTCTTTTTCACATACTGAAGAGTCACTAGACTTACCAGGCTTTATGTCTGACTCGGTTCTTCTTTCGTCTTCTTTTCTTCCGTCCCCCCCCCCCCCCCCAAGGTCCACAGGGAGGAAACAATCCAGCTTAGTTAGACTCTTTGCAAGCTTCAAGATAGTAGATGTATGGTTTGGACTCTCTTTCATTGGCTATGGCTTTTGGACACACTCTATGGGGATTTATGCAGTTTTAATTATGTTTATGATCTTTATTCAATAATCAAGACAGAAATGATGTTGTAATGTTTTGGAAGTTATTGTGAGACAATTATGGAAATATTTTGTATGAACACGTATTTATGAAATGATAGTCTGTTTATTTTCCGCTGCTTATATATATATATATGTGTTTACATCTGTCTTGTGTTTTATCTGTGACTTTTACCTATAAACCTCCACCAAAGTTGAGGCATTCCCTTTGTGATGACCTTAACGGAGGTGGGGTGTTTCACTTGGTATCAAAGCATAGGTTTACCAGATCAGATAAAAGTTTTTGAAACTATTTTCAAAAGAGAAGTTTAAAGAATCATTTTTCAAGAAAGTGTTGATATTTTAAAAGGCATAATCCCCCAAAGCCATATGCACTATCTCTCTATCCTTCGTTTTGAATCTTTCCGTTTTGGTTTCAGCATGTCTGGAGATCTTAACCTTCCAGAAGGAGTACCGGTACCTGGCTGGTTCAGGCGGTACCTAGAGGCTAGGGCCAATGGCACGGGCCCAGAAGACATTCCTCCTCCAGTGGCAGTGGTTCCTCCTCCTCCTCCTCGTGGAAATGCTTTCGCAAAGACATGTAGAGACTTCAAGGCTATGGGGGGAAAGGACTCTTATGGAACTGAATCCTTTGTAGTAGCAAGAAACTGGCTAAAGGAGACCGAGGATCTGTTTGTCATCTTTGAAGTTGACGACATGCAAAAGATACAGCTAGTAGCGTGGTTGCTTAAAGATGAAGCTTCTTATTGGTGGGAGATCACCAATGCTGAGTAGCCAGTGGAAACTTGGGAAGATTTCAGGATGAGGTTTGAAATGAAATTCCTCTCCCAAGCTAAAAGAAGCCTGTAAATGGAGAAGTTCCTAACTCTTAAACAAGGAAGTATGACGATCAAGGAGTACGTCAATCAATTTAATCAGCTGGCCAAATTTGGGCTGGATTTAGTAAACACCCAACACAAGAAGGCCCTTCACTTTGTCAAAGGTCTGAATGAGCCTCTACACAGCCTTGCTGTGACCCATATACCCATGGGAGTGACTTATGAAAGCTTGGTGGACATGGCGCTACTACACGAGGAAGATAAAGGCAAGAAAGAGGCAAAGGTGGAAGTGCCTCAAGAAAAGAAAGAAGGTTTACAGGCTAAGAAAACAAACTTCAAGAAAGGCGGAAAGAACAACAAATCCCGTGAAAAGAGGTGTAATTTCTGTGGCATTGTGGGACATATAATGAAAGATTGCAGAAAGGAGAGGGCAAAGATGAATGGTGGTTATTTCCATTGTCGCAAGACTGGACACACGGCTAAGGACTGCCCAAAGAAGCGAGGGCAGGGACAGAGGACTGGATCCACTTCAGGGGGTCAGGTTCACGCACTGGTGGCACCTCTACAGGAACGAGGTAGTAATATTTCTGTAGAAAGTGTAGTTTATCTTTATGATCATCCAGTTCGCACTCTCTTTGATTATGGCGCATCACACTCCTTTATTTCATCTGCCTTAGTAGAATCTCTACACCTAGACACTAGTATGGTAGAGGATCCCTTGGTTGTCTCAAATCCAATTAGGGGCTCAGTTTATTTGTCAATGGTTTGTTTGGGTTTGAAAATCTCTATTCTAAGTGTCGAGTTTAGAGGTAGTGCCTTTGTTTTGGGTTTCTCAGGATATGGATTGATCTTAGGCATGGACTGGTTATCCAGTAACGGTGCCATTCTTGATTGTGAGAAGAGAGTGGTTAGACTCTTGACTCAGCTCGGTAACACTCTAGAAATTTCTTATAATCCCTTGAATGCTATTATGCTTAGTTATCTAGAGTCGCTTGATGCTTCTGTTGAGAATTTGCAGTCGGTTAGAGTGGTCCGTGAATATCCGGAGGAGGTGAAGGGCTTACCTCCGAGGCGGGAAATAGACTTCCGCATATATCTTGTTGATAATGCAAAGCCCGTAGCTTTACCTGTCAGACACATGGCTCCAAAGGAGAGAAAAGAGCTCAGTAAGCAAGTTAAGGAGCTCCTCGAGAAGGGGTTCATTAGACGGAGCATTTCGGAATGGGGGTGCTCCAGTGGTGTTCGCAACCAAAGCGGACGGTTCACTTCGCCTATGCGTTGACTATAGGGAGCTAAACAAGCTGACCAAAAAGAACAGGCACCCTCTTCCCAGAATCGACGATTTGTTTGATCATCTTGTAGGTGCGTTAGTTTTCTCCCAACTTGATCTGGCTACTGGGTTCCATCAGCTAAGGGTAGCTGAAGATAGCATTGATAAGACGACATTCAGAACCCAGACAGTTTCTTCGAGTGGCTTGTCATGCCTTTCGGCTTGACAAACGCACCTGCTTATTTCGTAGACCTAATGAGCAGGGTGTTTAGAGAGTTCCTCAACAAGTTTGTGGTTGTCTTCGTAGACGATATTTTGATCTTCTCAAAGAACGAGGAAGAGCATGCTCAGCATTTGAAAGAAATCATGGATACTCTCCGTGCACATCAGCTAAAAGCCAAATTTTCCAAGTGCCACTTTTGGAGAGAAGAAGTAAGCTTTCTTGGGCATGTAGTGTCCAAAGAGGGGTTAGCCGTGGACCCCGCGAAAGTAGTTGCGGTGCAAGATTGGAAGGCACCAAGGAATGCAACCGAAGTCCGAAATTTTCTTGGGCTAGCAGGTTTTTACCGAAAGTTCATCAGAGACTTTGCAAAAATCTCAACTCCTCTTACAAGGCTGACGAAGAAGAACTTGACTTTCACTTGGGACTTGGATTGCGAGTTTGCTTTTCAACGCTTGAAAAGGGCTCTTACAACAGCCCCAGTTCTAACTTTGCCTGACGGAAGCAAGATGTTCACAGTATACATGGATGCATGTGGAACGGGACTAGGCGTTGTTCTAATGCAAGAAGGGAGGGTAGTAGCTTATGGTGGAAGACAATTGAAAGTTTATGAAAAGAACTACCCAACCCACGATCTTGAGTTGGCCGCCATCATCTTTGCACTTAAGTCTTGGTGCCATTATCTCCTAAGTGAGAAGTTTGAACTGTATACTGACCATAAATATTTGAAGTATCTTTTCTCGCAGAAAGATCTTAACTTGAGGCAGCAATGGTGGATGGAGTTTCTTGCCTCGTATGATTTCGAGATTTCCTACACTCCTCGCAAGGGCAATGTAATAGCAGATGCCTTGAGTAGAAAGAAGCTGACACTAAGCCCTCTCTTTGTTGAAAGGAAAAGCTTGGAGTATATAGCCAGTTTTAACTTTAGGCCCTCCACTGATTTTGTACCGGGTTTGTTAGCATCTCTTGAAGTACGCCCTATTCTTTTGGACTCAATAGGGACTGCACAACATGAAGACCCTCAGCTCGTTGATGTGATTGATAAGCTTATTAGAGGTGAGACTTCTAGTCACCTCAACAGATACACCATCGATGATAAGGGTTGGCTGAGGCGGGATGGAAGACTATGCGTCCCACAAGCAAGGGAGTTGGCAAAGAAGGTTCTCGAGGAAGCACATCATTCCAAGATGACTATACACCCTGGCGGGGATAAGATGTACAAGGATATAAAAAGAACTTTCTTTTGGAGCGGCATGAAGAAGGACGTGGCAGATTTCGTTTCTAAGTGCATGATATGCCAACAAGTCAAGGTGGAGCAGAAGAAGCCTAGTGGTCTGCTCCATCCTCTAGAGGTCCCACAGTGGAAGTGCGATAGCATTTCAATGGACTTCATTGATGGGCTGCCTAGGTCGAGAAGGGGGTAATACTAGCATTTGGGTAATAGTGGACAGGCTCACAAAAAGCACCCACTTTTTACCTGTCAAGAGTAGAAGGACTGCCTCATCTCTAGCGTCTCTTTATGTAAAAGAGATAGTTCGACTCCATGGGATACCCTCCAGCATTGTTAGTGACCGAGACCCTATCTTTACAAGTGAGTTTTGGCGGAGTCTGCAAGAAGCTGTAGGCACACAGTTATGCTTAAGCACGGCCTATCACCCCCAAACCGATGGCCAAACGGAAAGGGTGAACAGAGTTTTAGAGGATCTTTTGAGACTTTGCGTTCTTGACTTTGGAGGGACATGGGAGGATCATCTTCCTTTAGTGGAATTCGCCTACAACAACAGCTACCAAACCACCGTAGGCATGGCACCCTTCGAAGCTTTGCATGGAAGACCGTGCCGATCACCAACTTGTTGGTGGGAGTCTACAGATAAGCTTATACTTGGGCGATACATGATTAGAGAGACTTCATAGAAAGTGGACTTAATACGAAGAAGGATGAAGACGACCCAAGATAGACAGAAGTCCTACGCCGACAAATGAAGGACCGACCTTGAGTTTGAGGTTGGGGACAGGGTTTTCCTTAAGGTATCTCCTTTAAGGAACGTCATTCGCTTTGGATCCGCAGGAAAGCTAGCACCAAGATTTGTAGGGCCGTTCCCTATCATCGAGAAGATTGGGAAGAAGGCTTATAGAGTAGAGCTGCCCGAAAGATTGGCTGGAGTCCACAATGTTTTTCACGTTTCTCATCTCCGGAAATGTTTACATGAGTCTACGGAAGTGGTGGAGCCAAGCATCCTAGAGGAAGTTGAAATAGAATGAGAAGTGACTGTGAGGAAAGTTCCAACTCGTATCTTAGGAACTGAAATCAAAAAGCTACGCAACCGTGAAGTCAAGCTCGTTAAAGTTCAATGGAGCGACGCCGAGGAAGACGCGACTTGGGAAACTGAGGACAGAATACGTGCTGCCTAACCTTTTCTTTTTGAGGGTACATCTTTGATCTCTCTTTTTCCTTAAGTTATGCTTGAATCTATCTTTTTAGGTATATCTTCTCGGTCCTTTTCCTAACTCATTAGGTAGAAAACTAATGGCAAACATGTATTTGAAACATGTCATGATTGATGGCTGCAAGTGGTTGCAAGTGGTTGCTCGTGGATGCATATACACACACACACGGGGTATTAGATCGGCTCAGTCACTTCCATATTACATATGCATATATGTATTCATATTTGTATGTGGTTGAAACTTGATATGTTGTCATATGGATGTTGCATTTGTATGAATGGTTGCGCACTCATGTAGAATTACGAGTAGGGAAAAATTCGCATACATAATGGATTCATGACACTTACATGATTCGCATTAAGGAGGTCAACTGAATCAGTAGACCGCCTAATTTTCGCATTAGATAAGGACATATACACACACAATGCATATGATCATGAAACATTAGAAATCTTTAAGGATAATGGACGCTTGTGTTTGTTGGTTGAGTAGATTGACGATTGGATGTTAGGATATACGTTCTTCCAGACTTAAAGATTTCGGGGACGAAATCCTAAAAGGAGGGGAGAATGTAACACCCCGAATTTTCGGTTAAACATTTAATTAACAAGTTAAAGTATAATTAATTCAAAATGAAAGAATTAAAGGAAATGGGTTTCGCCATTGCGCTCGTCTCGGAATTCTTCTTGAGATAGAGTCCGGGTTCGCGTAAATCGGACTCCGTATGAAGGAGTTACGACCTCCGAAAGTTTCAGAATTCGATTTAAAATTCAAACAATTCAAAATCAGTTCGAAATTTGAAAAACAGACCCAAAATGGGCTAGGCGGGAAAATTCCCGCCCAGGACCCAGGTCGACCAGGTCGACTATGTGGTCGACCTGGGGGTCGAACTGGTCAGGTCTTGGCTGGCCTGGTCGGGTTCTGGTCGAATTTCTGAGTCCTGGTGTGTCACTAGGGCTGATTTGTCACTCTCTGGTTGGCTCCTCTCAAAGTGAATGGTCTAGATTCATCTATGATCATCTGACGGCTCAAATCAATCTGAAATTCTATATAAACAACTTAAGTCTCCAACCTAAATTCACATAAAAATCCGCCATGCTGTCGGGAGAAAACTGAGAGGAGCCTCCACTTGTAGAAAGCTTAAAGACGAGCAAAACTAAAGTAAAAACAAGATTCAAACAACGTTTATCTACCCAAAGGAAAGCATTGCAAATTCAGAACTCAGAAACCAGAAACCAAGATCGTCGTTGGTTGTAAGTATAGTGATTTTTCCAATGAGAATAAAATTAAGACTTGATTCGATGTAAAGTGGAAATGGAATTTTACTATTGTATAACAACGATGTTAATTCATATTTGTGTATTGCAATGATTGTATTGTGAATGGTATTGGGATGTTTGTGGTATAATTGACTTGATGTTGGTCCTATTGTACAGTTAGAATGAAGGCAACATCACATGCAAGTATATGGTTAAAGTTAGGATTTACACCTATATGTTTATATATTAACTTTGTCACATGCTAGTTTGTGTTTGAAGTTATGCCTAGATAAAAATATGTTTAGGCCTATGTTTTATGCAAGTTTTAGGTTGTAAAATCCTATCACATATGTGACCAAATGTTAGTTCTACATGTTTATGTGTATATGTTAAACCTATGTCATATTTCAAGTTCACACTTATTCATATGTTTTTGATTGATTTGCAAGTTCACATATATGTAAGATGATTTAGTCTGTGTTGTAAAATCACATATATGTAAGTTGATTTAGTCTATGTGGCAAATTCACATATATGTCTATGATGCAAATTCACATATATGTATGTGGTTTAGTCTACGTTGCAAGTTCATACCTATGACATTCATGATGACTATTTTGCAAGTTCACCCCTATTACGTTCATATTTACTATGCCAAAAATGCCATGTTTACACCTATGTCATGTTTATGTTAATGGATTCCTTTATGCAAATTTTGTACGCTAAATTAGGCTAAGTTTTTAGCCTAATATTATATGTCAAAATCATGCGAGCGGAAAATTAGGCAAGATTGTTAGCCTAATATTTAGACGGGGTAACGTTGGGAAAAATAGGTAATTATAGGAAACTTGACATAAATGGGTGAAAAATCACCTAGGTAATTTATGGCATGAAACGGTATAAATTATATACCTAAAAATGATGAACTTGGAAAGTGGGCCATAATATTTAATGGTTAACAAATTTACATATAACAAGTAAAAGAGACAAATATGTAAATTTAGAAAATACGAGTATGCTTAACCCGAGGTTGGATTGAGTGGTGATGTAAACCTGCCCGGACCCGCCCGGCTGTCCAGTAATCACAACAATACCTATCCAATGTGGGAGGTTGAGGTATTGATCCCAATAAGGACCTGAGGTTAGACTGAGTTACGGTGTAAACCTTCCTGGAACCGACCGGGACATCCAATAATCGTAACAATACATGTCTAATGTGAGTGGTAGGTGCTTTAACTAATTAAAGCTAAGGACAGACAAGTCAGGATGATAGGGTTAAGTTAACTAAAACACATAACCAATTCAACATGTTAACTAAACTGATGGGTGGGGTTAGGTTAATACAAACACTTAACCACTTAACATGTTTGACTAGAAAACCCTAGTAATGGGGACCCATTTCAGCAGTAACCCAATTAGATATCATGGTACCCTGAAACTAGGCAGGGTGGGGCATGGTTACTGGGCTGATTGTAAGCTGTCAAAAGCGACGGCAGTTGATGCAACAGTGTGGGTTCTAACGGAGTGCGGTAGTGCACACACTTCGGAGCAGACAAACAAGGCACTGGGCATCAGTAGTATAACCTATGTATTTTAGAATTGCGTCGGGCCGCCACCACGGGACTTGATACACCCCATGGTGGGACCAGCATAGGTATCTATAATCATTGGGGGCCATATGACACATATGATTATGCGAGTAGGAGCCGATCTATAGAGAAAGGGGATGACTTCACCCTGATCATGGGGTGCTAGTCGGAATAAATACAAGTAGGTGCAGAGATATAGTATGGGGTGCGATAGTATATTCGGTTCTAAACTACTTTATCTTAGTTTATGACATTTTCCCATTTCCAGTTTATTCCTGCCATGCTCTTTTTCTTATTCACATAGTGAAGAGTCACTAGACTTACCAGGCTTTATGTCTGACTCTGTTTTTCTTTCTTCTTCTTTTCTTCCGTTTCCCCCGTGCCCTCCCACGGGTCCACAGGGAGGAAACAATCCAACTTAGTCAGACTCTTTGCAAGCTTCAAGATAGTAGATGTATGGTTTGGACTCTCTTTCATTGGCTATGGCTTTTGGACACACTCTATGGGGATTTATGCAGTTTTAATTATGTTTTATGCTTCTTTATTCAATAATCAAGACAGAAATGATATTGTAATGTTTTGGAAGTTATTGTGAGACAATTATGGAAATGTTTTGTATGAATACGTATTTATGAAATGAAAGTCTGTTTATTTTCCGCTGCTTATATGTATGTGTTTACATCTGTCTTGTGTTTATCTGTGACTTTTACTTATAAACCTCCACCAAAGTTATGGCATTCCCTTTGTGAGTGACCTTAACGGAGGTGGAGTTTTTCAGGAGTTGTCTTTTTTCTAGGTGGAGAAAGCTGAATTTATAGAGAAGAAGACGACTGTTGGCTAGAAGTTACGTCTATTCAAAAAGATGCAACTGCCCCAATAGTCAGTACTCGAAATTTAGAAAAAATCCTAAACTTGGACGGTAACGGTTCCATTTGAATGTCAAGAGGCCTTAATGCCCAAGTGTCCATCTATGACCATTTAAATGTAAGCCCAATTAGTTATGCCTATTCTTATTTATGGTCTTTACTCAATTTGTTTATCATATTGGACAAGACAATATATACATTCCATTTCCATCTTCTTCTGCTATATGAGACATTTGTCCTTCTCCACTATACACCCAAATTACATAACAATTACAATGGGCTGGCACTATATACAACTAGAAATATTTGTGATGCAGAGTACCAGCTAGGTTACCTACTTGATTCAGTAATTGTGCCCTCTTTATTTACTATGGCAGTATGACACTTGCATAGACTAGTGTCGTAGACAGACATATTCGCAGCACTATCCACATCTTCCTTCACAATTCTCACATGCTTGTTCTGCAAGCCTCCTCTAGTAAGCCTCCTACAACTCTGAGCCAAAACACCAAAGCTCATATAGATATGTTGTATGCATACGAACATACCTACCGTGGTGAATGTACCGATCAAGCACAACTGAATCAGATTATGTATATAAGATGGAAAGGGTAGACAGGTACTAGTATTACCGTACAACGGTTGGGAAAATCGACCGTTAAGTTATATAGTATCGAAAGAAAAAAGTTTTTGTTAATTTTTTTATTATGAATTTGATGAAAAATTAATTGTGTTATTTGAAAATAAATGAAAATATTAAAAAAAAAATACAAATCTAATTGTACTAAGATTTATGCATATAAGGCTGTAAGCTAGTTTGATAATTATAACCGCTATCATTGTATCAATATAAATCATGCACATTTAAGTACATACATATTATATCATGAAGAATTAAACATTTTAAAAAAAATAAACTTTTAAAAGTTATAAATTATTACAAAATTTGCAAAATAAAAAGAGAAATCAAACCAAATTAGCTTAAAATATATCATCACATTTGTCAATATTTAATAAAAAAGATGAAAATTACAAAAATAATTGTAATATAATGTAAAAGTATAATTGTCATTAACAATATATAACATTGCTGAAATAATAAAACAAAACATTGGACTCAATCATTATTGGTATTTCTTTCAACAATAAGTTTGACTCAATCACTATTTAATAAGAACATCGCTTTACTGCATTTATATATATATGTATATATATATATATATATGTACATGAATAAATCACTATTTAAAATTCTAAGCAATTTGGAATCTAGATTACCATAAAGTTACAACAATAACGACACACAATAAATGAGACCTCTCTCAACTTTGTTTGCACCAATTGTAACAAAATAGGATACATGTTAAGATGGAACAAAAGAAACTATATATGGCCAAGGTAAATGTCAAGCGTTTATGTTGAAAGCCAAGTTGAAATGGGTAGCATCAGAATCATGCTTCCAAGACCAATATTCACTATATAATCAGCATCTTCATGATTCAACTTATCTTGGATTTGTCCCATCCATGAATGAAAAAGGCTCTTCTCTTTCAATATATCCTCATCTTCCCCATTCATGTCACTCTTTAACACTCTTCTTGTCTCTTCAATTTCTTTCATGCTTATGATTTCATTGGTTTCAGGTGAAAATTTGAAGCTTGCATATGCTGAATCTGTGTGTATTGTCTTCATAACTGAACCAAAAAAGTTTGTCATGGGCACCTAATCCAAGGACCGTTGGTAGAGGTCCATTCGATAATAAGCCGTAGACATCAGCATATGTTGAATCTGTATGTGTTTTATCTTCAAAGAATGCAAGGGTGTAGAAGGTATATCTATCCACAATCGACACACCTATATCAGAGTCAAGATGATGAAAGTATGAGTTTTCTCCTTTCTTGCTACTCCCAATTGAAAAAACACCAGGAGAGTGAAGCTAAGAAAATAAAGTTGCAGCTTGGCAAGTGTCAACCATGATGAGAAGCTCCTTGAATTTGTTTTTCTCCTTTATCTGTTTCACAGCATCAACAAGGTCTGCATCAACAAGGTTGTGACTCTGAAGCTCTTCGGTGTCTTGAAATTTCATAAACTCATCCTAGAAGATACTTCCATTATATATGATATTGTCTAATTTTTTAAATCCATGCTGAATCAGCATGTGTAAGCACAATGTGTACAGAGTTTACAAGACAGTAATCACCTACCAGTTTGCTTGTATTGCGGCTCTCCCCCTTAATCATCAGTACATTTAACAAAGTTCCATCCAATAAAACTACTATGCTAATTTGACCATAATTGTCCCCCCCTTTGTTAATTCCAAGAGCAGACAGCGTTTTCTCATCAGTAATACAGCAAAATCCAATGTACTCCCCCATTATCCAGCTGCATCCCTATAAATATTACTTTGCTCAAATCTAAAACAAAAACATCGATCTCCATTTAAGAAAAACAAATCACAATGGAATAAAAGAAATAGAATTCAGCATAGTCATCATCTTCCTAACATCGGTCTTTTGTCAGTCATTGGCTCAGCCAAGCTGTGCACCCACGATAGCCAATTTGCAACCAATAATGCTGCACTCAACTTTCAAGCATGGTTCAGACTCAAGTTAGCTGCCAATGGTAAAAATTAACATTTTTATTGTAACTAAGTGTAATTTTCCACAAACCTATGGTTTTTATTTACCAATGTATGCCATTTTGCTTTATTAACATGTAAACTAATATGCAACATAACCATAAGTTATCAATCCAAAATTTCACAGACATGATATAAATAAGAAATATGAGGGCTGATAAGTGTTGAGTAAAGCTTTATAATTTCCTCTGTGTAGTTAAGTTGAGAAGTAAAGTGCAGTAAAACAATTAATAGATAGATGAAAATAACAAGCAGCAACACAAGAGATTGGTTTATGCGGAAAACCCAATGAGGGAAAAAACCGCGGGACTAAAAGTCCAATTCTTCCACTATAAGATGATAGTAGGATTACAAGAACTCACCACAAATATTGGATGGTTTTCTATTTTTTTGGTATATCTCTCACACTCTCTCACACTCATATATATATATATATATATATATATATATATATATTGTGTGTGTGTGTGTGTGTGTGAAATACAAAAGGTTCTCACAATGCATGTTGTGGCTTTCAAACTTCTTCTTGGAAATAATGTTTCCATTTGACTATACATAAATATGCATAGAATTTGATGTGTCTACACACCTTTCAAAAATATTGAGCATTCCAATAAATTAGAAGGGAAACCCAACATATCTCCCCCTTCCCAACTTAATCAAGGAGTACCTCCATGTTAATACCATCACAATAGTCATCAAATTTCTTAGTTGGTATGACCTTCATCAACATGTCTGACCAATTATCATCAGTATGAACTTTGTTGAGTTGCTACAACTTTGCTTCCAACACATCTCTAATCCAGTGATATCGAACGTCAATGTGTTTCGATTGGGAATGATAGGCTGAATTTTTGGCAAGTTGAATTGTACTTTGATTGTCACAATATAGATCATAACTTTCTTGTTTTTGGCCCAATTCTAACAAGAAGTTTTTCAGCCATATCATCTCTTTGCATGATTCTGTAGCTACAATGAATTCAGCTTCAGTTGTAGACAAGGTAACACATTTTTGGAGCTTAGATTGCCAAGATACCGCTTCCCCCGAAAAAGTAATCAAATAGCCTGATGTCGATTTTCTTGAGTCAACATCTCCTGCCATATCTGCGTCTTTGTATCCTTTCAACACAGGTTTTCCTTTTCCGAAGCACAATCATCTTTTGGTTGTTCCTCGGAGATATCGAAATATCCTTTTAACAGCAGTCTAATGTTGATTTCTAGGATTTGATAAATGCCGACTCACAACTTCAACAGCATATGCAATGTCCGATCGTGTACATATCATGGCATACATTAAACTGCCAACAACGGAAGAATACAGGACATTCTTCATTTCAGCTCTTTCATTTTCAGTTTTTGGAATCTATTCCTTGCTTAATTTAAAGTGGTTAGCAAGTGGTACACTTACTGGTTTGGCCTTGTGCATGTTAAATCTTTCAAGAATTTTCTCTATATATCTTTCTTGCGATAGCCACAATAGTCCCTTGGATCTATCACGAGTGATTTTCATTCCAAGAATCTACCGTGCTGATCCTAGATCCTTCATTGCAAATGATTCGTTTAAAGTCAACATATAATAAAAGTATGATGAAATCACCACCAGCATACTTCTTTATATATGCACAATGATCGCTTAAAGTCTTCTTGAACTCATCTTGAGTCATGAAAGATTCAAACTTCTTATACCATTGGCGCGGTGCTTGTTTTAAACCGTATAAACTCTTCTTGAGACGACACACTAGATGTTGTTTTCCCACAACTTTGAACCCCTCGGGTTGCTCCACATAGATCTCTTTATGTAGATCTCCATGTAAGAATGTTGTTTTAACATCGAGTTGTTCAACTTCTAATTCTAAACAAGCTGCTAGACCCATTACAACTCTAATAGATGACATCTTTACCATAGGAGAGAATATTTCATCAAAATCAATAACTTTCTTTTGATTGCATCCCTTAACGACAATTCGAGCTTTGTATCCGGGTAGACTATTCTTTTCTTCTGTTTTTAACTTATACACCCATTTGCATTTTAAAGCTCGTTTCCCCTTGGTTAGCACCAACAGATCATATGTATGATTGCCATGTAAGGACTGCATTTCTTCCTGCATAGCTTTCTCCCATTCTCCTTTGTGTTCACTGGTCATGGCTTGTTCGTAATTTTTAGGCTCCCACTCATTGGCGATTTCCACATACTCATCTCTAGGATATCTAGTAGAGGCACGTCTTTCTCTTGTTGTGCGTCGTAATAGAGGTTGTGTTGTAGCATTTGTTTCATTTGTCATCTCTTCATTTGACTGAGAATGTTCATGCAATGATGGCTATTCAATTAATTGTTCAGTAACTTCATGTTGTCTTTGCAACCCATTATGATTAGGCTCCACCTCTTGCCTTCCACTTGCATCCTGCATCACAAAGGATAGTGCAGGATCTGAATATAGTATATGCTTAGGTCTGGACTTCTCTATTTTCTTAAGATCTTCTATTGTCTGATCTTCAAAGAATATAACATCTCGGCTTCTAATAATCTTTCATTTAACTGGATCCCATAACCGATATCCAAACTCATTTTTAGGTGAACCAAGGTAAATACTCTATTTGGTTTTTGAGTCAAGTTTAGCCCGCTCGTCTTTAGAAATATGAACTAATGCAAGACAACCAAACACCTTCAAGTGGTTATAAGAGACCTTCTTGCCTGACCAAACTTCATTTGGAATGCCTTTGTTTAGTGGACCTGATGGTGAGAGATTAATTATATCAACAGCGGTCTTCACAGCTTCTCCCCAGAATGATTTAGAGTGTTTAGCATGAGATATCATACATCGAACTCTTTCTTCGATGGTTCGATTCATTCTCTCAACAAAACTGTTTAGTTGACGTGTCTTTGGAGGTGTTTTCTAAAGACGGATGCCAAATGTCTTGTAGTAATCTTCAAATGGACCACAATATTCACCACCATTATCAGCTCGAACACACTTCAACTTCTTGTTTGTTTGTCATTCCACCATGGCATGAAACTCCTTAAAAGCCGCAAGTACATTGTCTTTTGTTTTCAACGAATACACCCAAACCTTTCTAGAATGATCATCAATGAATGTTACAAAATATAATGCACCTCCAAGAGATTTTTCAGTCATAGAGCAGACATCAGTATGTACTAAATCAAGAATATGCTTTCTTCTTGATGGTCTATTTGATCTATAAAAGAAAACTTTATGTTGTTTCCCAGCTAAACAATCAATACAAGGTTCAAGTGTTTTACCTTTCACTTCAGGGATCATCTCCTTCTGGGAAAGAATTTGCATTCCCTTTTCACTTATGTGTCCTAATCACTTATGCCATAGTTCCAATACTGAATTATCACGGACAACATTAGCTTCACTGCATAAGCAACCATGTGTTAAATACAAAGAGGCATCCTTTTTGCTTCGAGCAATGACCATGTTTCCATTTGTTAGTTTCCATTTTCCAGAACCAAATTGATTAAATAAACCAGCGTCATCAAGCTTGCCTGCAGATATTAGATTGAGGCGCATATCTGGAACATGTATTACGTCCTTCAATATGAGCTTGCAACCAGTATTAGTTATCAATTGAACATATCCTATGCCAATAATTTTGCTAGTAACTTGATTACCCATTTTAACAGTACCAAAATTACCTTTTTGATAAGAAGAAAATAACCATTCATGTGGAGTAATGTGAAAGGAAGCACCTGAGTCGACAATCCATATATTGTCATCATAAGTCAAATTGAGATAATTGTCATCTCCAATAAAGAATACATCTGATTCATCTTTGACTGCAATGGCTGTAGTGTTTTGTTCTTCCTTCTTTCTTGGGTCAACTTGATCTGGCTTCACAGTACCATTTTTTGATCTCTTTTGAGATTACGACATTCATATTTTTTATGACCTGGTTTGCCACAATAATAACAAGTGATTCTGGAGCGAGATATGGAATGTCTTATTGACTTATCGCGTCCCTTGTTTTTATTTCTTCCATGAAATTCACTTCTGCCTCGATTCTCTACTATATGAGCCTCACATTGTGTTGTTCCACGGTCTTTTCTTCTTGCCTCTTCATTTTGAAGGGTATCAGCAACCACATCCATGGTGAGTTTTCCTTCTAGGGCTGAGTTACATAGAGTAACAACCAAAGTATCCCAACTCTCAGATAAAGAGCTTAAAAGAAGGCAGGCTTGCAGTTCATCATCTATCTTCATTTCAATTTTGGTTAACTGGTTTACTAAACCCTTAAAGCTATTCAGGTGCTCAATCATGCCTTGACCATCTTTGTACTCTGATTTAACTAATCGTCTTACTGGATGAGCTTTGTTCTTAGGTGTCTTCTTTTGAATCATAGACTCAAGTTTCTTTCATAACTAGAAGGCGTTAGTATAAGTAGATACATGTTCAAATAAACTTTGATCTATATATTTTCGGATCATGGCAACTGCTTTCCGGTTTAAAAGTTCCCATTCTTTTTCAGATTTTCTTTCCAGCTTATCTGCGTTTGTGATTCTCGTACAAATCTTTGCAGTACAAATGATCTTTCATCATTGGCTTCCAGTAAGAAAAATACTCTGCAATGAGCTTAAAAGTTTCATCGTCATGTGAAAAAGTGGTCTCCATTGTAGCTTACACAAGAAGGAAATATACTGCTGAACCAAGATCTGATACCACTGTTGAGTAAACTTTATAATTTCCTCTGTGTAGTTAAGTTGAGAAGTGAAGTGCAGTAAAACAATTAACAGATAGATGAAAATAACAAGCAGCAACACAAGAGATTTGTTTACGCAAAAAACCCAATGAGGGAAAAAAACCACGAGACAAAAAGTCCAATTCTTCCACTATAAGATGATAGTAGGATTACAAGAACTCACCACAAATATTGGATGGTTTTCTATTCTTTTGGTATATCTCTCACACTCTCTCAAACTCATATATATATATATATGTGTGTGTGTGTGTGTGTGTGTGTGTGTGTTTGGAATACAAAAGGTTCTCACAATGCATGTTGTGACTTTCAAACTTCTTCTTGGAAATAATGTTTCCATTTGACAATACATAAATATTCATAGAATTTGATGTGTCTACACACCTTTCAAAAATATTTGTTGAGCATTCCAATATATTAGGAGGGAAATCCAACAATAAGGATATTAAACTGTAAGAAACTTGATTTTAAAATTATCTCTTCATGTTGTGGAAGAATAATATCAGATATAACATATGAAATATGAAGGGCTTAGATGGAAATAATGGAGTGAAAGTAATATAACAAGTAAGTATTATATAGAATACCATTTTCCAAATTTAATACATGTTACCTGAATTGACAGTACAAATAGAATGACATCACGATTGAAAATCTTTGATGAATAGTTAGCCATCAAAATGGAGTGACGTGAACACAACGTATTACAGATAAATCAATGTAAAATAATTTGTATAAAAAAGATACGGATATTACTGCTAATGCTTTTGTGGAAAATATGGAAAGCGGAAAACAAAAAGGGAAAGTACAAATTAGGAAATTAGAAATTTAGTAGAACACGAAATTACAAATTCACTAATAAATTGGAACATGCCAGTTTACATCATTAGTTAGTTTTAAAGTTCCATACTTATCTCTCACCTGTTGCTTAATTTCAAGTAAAATAGCATAAAGAAAGAAATTGAAAAATGTTAAATATACATATATATAGTAGATTCCTATGAAAAAGATGAACCTTCATTGCCAGTTGATAAACAAAGAAGTCTACCAGATAAGTATGCTAGTACAACCTTCTTGAAAACTAAATCTCGATAATATTTTTAATGAAGGTATATGCAGTAATAAATTTTCAATATCTATACATAGCAAATAATAAACTAAATCGCTAAGAATATCAAAGTTATAGTTATAACAAAACATGACATACTTTATGTAGAAATGATAACTTTTTTTTTAAATCAAGTTCTTGGTAGTCCATCCTCAAATTCATTTTTTTTTTATTCTGAACTGCAAATAACACCACTTAATAGTAAAACATATATGTTTATGTTAGAATTCAGATACAAAGAGAGGAGAGAGACAAAGCAATGAACAATTGCAGACTACATTTTATTAATTTGTGTTGTCCATTACAAGAGAAATCCTTCTCCCTTTATACAAGTTTTTACAATCAAATATAAGGAAAGCATTAAAGGCAGAATTTATGATATTCCATAAAATATATCCTAATAGGTTTCCTGTTCCATCTCCATAATTGGTTTCCTGTTTTATCTTCATGATAGGTTTCCTGTTAAATCTCCATAGCATATCCTTCATAGCATATTCTCCAGGTCATAATAGGTTTCCTGTTTTATCCTGTAGCATATTCTCTAACATCCCCACTCAAACTCACGATGCTGAAAATCGTGAGTTTGCCAAATAGAAGCTCCAAACTGTAGTGTGGCCCAAATAGAAGCTCCAAACTCCAAGCACCGGTCATTCAACTCAAAGCCTTCAACTGGTTTTTAAAGTGAACCACACTCAATAATGGTTTTTAAAGTGGACCACACTCAATAATGGTTTTTAAAGTGGACCACACTCAATATTAATGGTTTTTAAAGTGGACCACACTCAATATTAATGGTTTTTAAAGTGGACCACACTCAATAATGGTTTTTAAAGTGGACCACACTCAATATTAGTGGTTTTTAAAGTGGACCACACTCAATAGAGGTCAATGGTTTTTAAAGTGGACCAACCACTAGAGTATATTGGTTTTTAAAGTGGACCAACCACTAGAGGTCAATGGTTTTTAAAGTGGACCAACCACTAGAGTATATTGGTTTTTAAAGTGGACCGACCACTAGAGTCATTACATACCCAAAACACAACACTTCAGTTCTTCAAATTCAACATAGTCCTCCTTCAATCAAAACTTCAGACAAATCACCTCCAAACAAAATGTCACAAGTACAAGCTTCACCTTCAACACGGCCCACACAATTCAACACCATCCATTTCCATCTCCATAAACTCCATCATCATCACAAACAACAATCCAACCAACACAGCAAAACTGCTCCATACAAAACACCCCTCCTTCATCATCGCCATACATACAAAACAAATCTCCCTACGTCCATCACATCAACTCTCACATAAATCACCAAACAATTACTAGAAAACACAGTCCTTCATCTACAAACGCAAAAACCACATACACCTCAAACAAAATCAATCTAGACTCTCATCATCTCTTTTTTTTTTTTTTTTTTTTTTTTTTTTTTTTTTTTTGTAAATTACACAAACACCATTACAACAACGTACACACACCAGCCACGTTCAAGTATTCAACAAACCGCACTTTCAGTTTATTAGATTGATGACTATTCTACCTGAGTCACCTAAAAGATATTGTTCTTTTTTTTTTTTTTTTTTTTTAATTTCAATACCACGCAACAGCTTCAAAGCATCGCCATCCACATCTCTAAGACCCCTCCATACCTTCATCACGCTGATCCAAGCAGCAACTCAGCCATCACAAACCATATTCTTATCTACTGCCAAAACTCCTCATCAAATTGCAAACACCCACAAACAACGAAACCAGCTTCTTCACCAGAAATCAAAGACTTCAGCCAATAGCCAATCCGACACCCAACTCCTAAAAATCACCGTCCCATACTCCACACGCAAGCTTCAACAATCCACGCTGCTTTAGTTTGTGATGGAATACGACGTATTTGGGTATTGATGGGTTTGTGGATGAAGAACCTTTTTTTTTCAATATACATATACATATCTCAATTTTTTTTTTTTTTTTTAAATATATATGTACATATCTCTCTCCTTCCTTTGACCTGCTCTGATACCATGTTAGAATTCAGATACAAAGAGAGGAGAGAGACAAAGCAATGAACAATTGCAGACTACATTTTATTAATTTGTGTTGTCCATTACAAGAGAAATCCTTCTCCCTTTATACAAGTTTTTACAATCAAATATAAGGAAAGCATTAAAGGCAGAATTTATGATATCCCATAAAATATATCCTAATAGGTTTCCTGTTCTATCTCCATAATTGGTTTTCTGTTTTATCTTCATGATAGGTTTCCTGTTATATCTCCATAGCATATCCTTCATAGCATATTCTCCAGGTCATAATAGGTTTCTGTTTTATCCTGTAGCATATTCTCTAACAGAGTTAACTAACAATTTTATTTTGATTTATGGTTCACGTCTTGTTCCATTTAATTTTAAACGAGCGTTTAAAACTAAATGAAATCCCGATCGCTTCTGCTTCCAACCAAACCAGCTTAGTTCTTCACTGCAATCCCAACATTTCTTGTTTTGCTTCGGTTCTGTTATCATACGAACAAGATATCGAATAAACACGGTTTGAATAAATTATTGATTACTGACTTAGTTAGTTGTTGATTAAATAAAAATATTAATTACCGTGCTTCAGTTTACCGCGTCATTAGCCTCTTGCTAACCCATCTTCCTCATCGCGTTCCATTGTTTTATTTTCCCATTTGAAAACACCGACTAACTTTTTTCTTAAAAAAGATCACCGTGCCTAACCTATTTTCGACTAGCATACCCCAAAATGATTTCACCGTTCGCTTCCCCTCCGCAACAACCTTCACTCCGTCAGCTATTTAAACAGCTCGTACTGCTATGTATATTTTTTTTCTTCTTCTTCCTTATGTTCTTGGGTTGCATGCATTCACAACTCCTCATGCGTATGCACCAACTTTTACTGTAATCTACTGCAAGCACATATATTTTCTCCTCCTTTTCATCACGAGGCCACGTCTCCTTCATGCATGTCATCGCCCTAAGCCTGCTGTCCCCTTTTCTTTCTTTCAGGCAATTCATTTTCTGCCTTCTCTCCATTTTTTTTCTTTTTTCTTTTTTTAAACACCTGCGCATGGACTTCATGCATACCGATCCTGCACTTCTTCAATGCATGTCCATGCATGCCTTCTTCCTTTTGGATTTGTTGCGCCCATCTTTCTTTTCCCACCCTTCTCTTTCATTACTCCCAGTAAGCCATCCCTTCCCCTGAAGCCTCCATCTCACCATCACGTTCATGCTTCTTCTTTCTTTTTTTTAACTTAAGGCCCAAGCCTAAAGTCTTCATACAAAGCCACCACGCGTTACTCCTCCTGTAGCCTTTCTTTCCTCCACCCTTCTTCTCCCAATGCATTCTTCCATTCGCTGGAAGCATGTTTCTCTCCAAGGCAATTTGGTCTCCTTCTTTTACTCTTTTTTTTTCGATGAAAACGAAAATAGGAGACTGTCTTGGGGTATATAGCTACTGTGAATAAACGAAGCATATGTAGTTCGTTTCTATAGAATTTTTTTTTTTTTTATGTATGTATATAGGTCGAAATGTTTGTTCGAATTGGTGGAAAGAAAAAAAAATCACGGCAGTAGGTATATTTATAAAAGAAGAAAGCTTGAGTCGCAAGGAATAGAATAAAGAGCATTTTTTTCTTTTAAATATTGCAGTCTTAGCCTTCTTTTGGCCAACTCAGCGCTGAGTTGGCCAACAAAGAAGAATTCTTATTGGCGCAATCATTGATTGCGCCCATAAATTTTTTAAATCCTATGGGGCGTAGACATTGATTGCGCCCAAATTTTTTAAAAAAAAAAAAACACATGGGCTCAATCAATGATTGCTTCCAATTTTTTTTTTTTTTTTTTTTTTTTTTTTTTTTTTTTTTTTATAAAAGCAGAACTTGTGCCTGGGGCGCAATAACTGATTGCGCCCCAGGGAACCAAAGAACCTGGTTCCTTGGGCGCAATCAATATCTGCGCCCCAGGCATAAGTTTTGCAAAAATTATGCCTGGGGCGCAATAACTGATTACGCCCCAGGGAACCATAGAACCTGGTTCCTTGGGCGTAATCAATATCTGCGCCCTAGGCATAAGTTTTGCAAAACTTATGCCTGGGGCGCAATAACTGATTACGCCCCAGGGAACCAATGCGCAATGCAAAATAGCTATTCAAATGCAAAATCACTCGTCCAAAACAAAATCACTCAAAGTAAACAAAAGCAATAGCTATTCAAATGCAATAGCACTCAAACTAAACAAATGCAAAACCAATACAAAAGCACTCAAAGTAAACAAATGCAAATGCAATGCAATAGCTATTTCAAAGTAAACAAAAGCACAACTACTTTCATAAGCACATTTTTACTACTACCACATTTCCAAAAGTACATCAAAGCCATCGTTCCAACAACTCGTCCATATCGACCATCCACTTAACAAAAGCACATTTTCAATACTACTATGACTGCTACTTCTCAGTTCACGCAAATTAAAAAAAAGTCTAAATGCCACTTAAAACAAACCCAACTTCAACAACTAACATTTACTTCTTTGTGGACCACCGCACACAACTTTTCCTTTTCTCCTTTGAGTCTGTTGAGTTGCCCCGCGATGTGCCTGGTTGCGACAGACCGTGCACGAACTCCATTTGGGCCGGCTGAGAAGATGCCTCTTTTCTTTTCCCCTTGTCTTTTCTTGTCCTCTTGTCTTTTCTTGCGGACTTACGAACAGGAACAACTGGAGGCGATGGTGGTCGAGCAAGCATGTTCTTCCTCAAAATCGACTGAAGAATGCGGGTAATGCTCATGCACTTAACCATTGTCGGCTCCGGCACCTCCGCCGATATCTCCTCAACCAACGCGGCGGTATGGTAAATTGCATCGGTCTGCAATACACATATTGTAAGCTCGTATTTTAAAATATCATTTGTGTTAAAATACCATGTGCAAAAAATGTACATACAAGACCACGTTCTAGCGGCACTCTTGGGATGTAAGGTTCATCGCCTTGCGGAACATCTAAAGGTGGATCAATGGAAAGAATAATATACCGCCGCGTGATGTTCCAATACCATGTGTAGTACGCCATATCGGATGCCGGTTCCGCACTTTGCTCTTGGACAAATTCAAAGCGATTGTTCCATGTATTGACTGCCGCTTGATAGGCCCCGTTGTCCCGGGCATCAATCAAGTAGTGTGGTGGTTTCTCGGGAATATGTTGGAAAAGGCCAAACTGTCTCATCACTCTTTCCGGTAGGTGATACGCGACGTCGTTAAAGCAAATGAGCGGAACGCGTGCTTGCCAAAGTTGGACTGAAGTAACGTACAATGCCGGTAAATTAGGAAGTGCATCGGTGTATGGGGTCCATGAAACAGCGTCGTAATCGAGTACGTCTAACTCGTTACGATAGAACGAAACGTTGTGTCTAGGCGTGAACAACGAGCTCTTCGGTCCAACCCACCTAATGAAAACATTAAATTACATACTTTCTACCTGAATTTTAATAAACCCTATGTTCAATATATACTTTTAGTAATATTACCTCGACGCAAAAGGCAATGAAACATCAATTGGCGCTTTCTTCTTCATAATTACTCTCCCAACGGGGAGATACAACCAAGACCACGTCTGTAAACAAGTAAAAGTATTATAAAACATAGGACACAACGAGTAAAGAAATATCCCTCAAAAAAGAACACTAAAAAATTAAATACCTGAACTAATGTAAGGCAACCTCCAATTGAATCGAGCCGCCCCAAAGCCATCCATGTTAGCTCCGCATATGTGAAGCCAAGAACGGCGCTACCCCAAGCATACTCACGGCATAAATCAAAGTCCTCCAAGTAATGTAACCATCTAAGCCAAACACGGCATTTCGAATGGTCGCAAACCAAACGGGAAGTGATAATGTGAAGGATAATGGCCCGCGCACGCTGCTCCATTTGTTCTTGAGAAGCATCCTCAGGAATGTCATCGGCTAATTGTTGCCTAAACCACGACATACTAATCATCTCGGGCCCGTGCCACTCGACTCCTGGAGGAGATAGTCCTAGCAAACTCTCGCACATTTCCGCATAATCATCGGATTCTGGAGTGGTGATCGGACGACCATCGATGGGTAAGCCAAGCAAAATCGCCACGTCCGCCAATGTGATCGTCACTTCACCGCATCTAAGGTGAAATGACGATGTCTCCGGTCTCCATCGATCTATAAAGCTGTTATATGATGGCAGTCGATTTGTATGGATCCAAGGCGATATATATGTAGTTAGTTTATATAGATTTTTTTTATGTATGTATATAGGTTGAAATGTTTGTTCGAATTGGTGGAAAGAAAAAAAAATCACGGTAGTAGGTATATTTATAAAAGAAGAAAGCTTGAGTGGCAAGGAATAGAATAAATGAGGGTGTCAGATTTTATATTTTTCTTCCGTTCTTTTGATATAGCAGTTATTTTTATCGCAGGTGCACAAGAGCACAGAAATATTAGCGGAGATTTTTCTTTGATCATGTACGGGTTTGCAGCAATAATTTTTTCATTCTGCGGAGATGGATTTGCCGCATTTCTTAACTGAGTTTGCCAATAAGATATTGTCATGTTGTATTGAGATTTTAGTGAGGTTCGCATATGGTTTTACAGCAATTGACTTTGGATAAGACTGTGTTGCAGATAGATATATATGCATATGGTTTTCTTCCGTTTAGTCAAACCGAAATTGTTGACATATTGTTTTATATATTTGGCAAAGAGATGTTAAGAGCACTTACAGCAGCGTGTGGGTTTGAATGTGAGGAGCAAGTGAAAAACGCATGAGAAATTCACATCCGTCCAGCAGCAACGGGTGGGGATTGGGAAAAAAAGAACTAAAACGTTAAACGGCGAACACTTTCCCGTTTAACGATGATTTCTCTTCTTTTTTTGTCTACGGATCCCTAAACGGCTTTCAGTTTACCGTTTCGGGATCCCCACTCAACAAAGAAAGCGTCGAGAACTCCCACTTTCCGTCCTTACTCACACTTTAATTAGCACTGCTGGAGCGCGATGAGAGCAAAAAAGCGGCGATTCTTCACTTTCTTCTCCCCTTTGCCACTGCTGGGTATGCTCTAACGAAGGACAGACTTGCATGGTGAAATGGGAACAGAGAATGTGAAAGTACGAAATTTAAGTATCAGTTGGAAATAACGTATCCAATTGTAGATACGGAAATATAATATCCTTATAATTTTAACTAATTCTTTTTTTTATTTATGTATGACAAGGCTGAAATTTTTGATTGAACAACAAAAGCGATATTCTCTTTCTTTCTTAGCCGAGAATTCCTTTCAGATTGCTATCAAACCCAAGAAAGATCGGATCCTGTAACATCCGATATTTTTGCTAGTTTGATATTTAAATTATTTTATATCGATTTGGTATTATAGACGGATTTATAATATATAATTCGTTTATATAACGAAGATTGAACGTATATAATTTGAACTCGTAAAAATCGTGGTATTACATAATTTACGATTTGAAATTCAGGTATATCGGTACGGTTATAAAACGCTCAACGACAATTGAAAATGAAATTAAATAATGATACAAACACGGAAAATTGTTCAATATATTAGGTAAACGTATATATTAGATAGCGTTAAATAGCGGTAGCTAAAATTTACCATACAAATAAATAAATAAAACTTAAACGCCTAAGCAAATCAAGTAATATCAACACCGTGCACTAACCCGTACCCTCTCAACAAAAAAAAAAAAAAACTTAATTGCTAAGCAAACGAACATGTGTAGAAAACGTACAATAGCTACAGGCTAAAACACATAGCTAAAAAATAAGCCCACCTATATCCTTTAATATTTATACAAACACTTACACTGCCCTATTACATTTTATTTTCATACACACACTAAAACCTGTATTGACTACTCTAAATATTCATGCGACAGGCCCCAAAATTTTAAAACCACTTGCCTAATGAACGCAGAACACTACTACCTTACAATTGTGAAAAGAAAATAGGTACGCATGATATCCTAGTTTAAGAAACATGCCTAGCTGTTGTACCACTGTACGAGTAAATTTGACATTTCATTCGGCATGTTACCTTCTGATGCCTCTTATTCCTTAGATATGCAAATGCCTAACCCTGTTTCTCCCTTCACTTCAATGCACAACTATGGATATTTCACTTCACCAACAGACCCACTAACTTTTCAAATCACGCACAGCCTATCAGCCTTGCAGACCAATCGCTCCCTACACCTTCATCCCCAAGGAAATGGAAGTACATCTAAACACTCAGCTACACTATTTTTAAATATACAACTATCTGCTACCTACCAAACAAGGCACATGCACGTACGAGCCATCTTGTATTCATATGAACGGACAACACTCAACTATACTCCCTCCCATCCTATGTCCTACACTGTAATACTGCATCTCATGTGTTTTCATTTCACCATGAAAAGAAAATACGCAGGCTTAGGAAATGAAGGTTCACTGTGCTACCTAATCTATGTTGAACCCTACTTGAAAGACATTGTTCTCATCTTACCCACTTTCTCCTATCAATAGGCAACCAATTCCCATTCTGTAAGCAACCAAACCTTCTTTCCTTCTATTTTGATTGACCCCTTTCAGTATATACCGAATACTTTCATACATGTCAAAATAAAAGCAAAAATGTAAACCGAGAAGTAACAGTTGAGAGGAAGACCGGTGTTAAGAGGGGGTTAACAACAAAGAAGGGAGGGTAGTAAGCAGCACGGTAGAAGAAGATTTTTGGCATAGGAAGTTCGAAATAATGGTAGCACGAGAGGTTGGGTGCTCGAAGGTGGAAGCGTATGGCGGGTGACGAGGAAGAAAACATCGGATCTTTTGAAAGCAAGGTGGGGAGATCGGAGTTGAAGTGCGGAGTACTGCTGAAGTGAAAGTTGTGGAACTTTAGCATGGAGGAGTGGTACAGTTATAAGAAGTGAGGACGGAATGCTGTTTTGAAGTTGAGGGAGGACATTAACACAGAGAGGCACTGGCGTTTGGCAGGGGACGTTGGACGTTGGCGTACTTTGGTGGTAGGCAGCGGGATTAGTTGGTGCTCTTAGAGGGCTGCGGTTGTCAGGATCAGTGTGTGGCCGTGGGGGTGGTGGCGCTGTGTTGGAAAGGATGGCATGCGGTTAGGGGTGAGAGGCTTATGGAGCTTCTAATGAGAGCAGATAATAAAATACTACATAGTAATTTTATTAGCAGTACCTAACCTCGTTTAATAATATGCCTAGTTGTGTCTAACTAAGGTTTAGCAAACTTAAGTAGTTATTAGAGTTTATAATGTAAATTTATATGATGAACAACAATACGTGACAAGGAAGCACTATTATGTGCCAAACCTTGATTAAATTTGCCTAAGTACTGGTTAACGTTGCCAATATATGGATATATATAATTTATACAGAAAGTAAAGTGGTATATTAAGTTTGCTAATTGATTTAAACTTAGGCTAACCCCAGGTATATAACGTCATTTAAGATTTGAGTTAATAACTAAGGAGAAAAATATAGTTGTGGAACTAATGATGAACAGTACGGTGAGTGGTATGCTTAAATACTGAACCATATATAGCGGTCATTTTATATTACGGGTTAACAAAGGTATACCCTGTTTTTATTACTACGACTAAAATTTACCACTATGTTAGCATCAAAATCGTACAGGATTACACAAAATGGTTTGTTTCCTGATTCATATGAACTAAACAATGTTTCGTATAACGTTTACTTGAGCAGAAAATACCAAGTTGGGGACTACAGTGGGTTTTACCAGCGAATATCATATTAGTGAAATAATTTACAAATACTAAAATTTTTACATGCAGATATAATCTTGACGCTAACTATTAATATGTGATAAAAGTTAAGTAAATAAATGTTATTTAGTTATTTATAATATTATTTAAAATAGTAAAGAAAAAATATTTAAATTAATAACTTAGTGAATACTATATTAAAATTTTAACCATGTCATATAGCAATGAGATCTGATGATTAAGTGACATCGGATCCGTATCGGCGTGCACAACATTACCGAAGCAGATTTGGACGGAGTTGAACGCGGATGGAAGCTCGTAAAATAAACTGTTTTGACGCGGAATGGAAACCAAGGTGAGTTAAACTCACTCAGTTTTCCCATTTATATTTTATATAAATTATGTTTTTATATTATGTGCTCTGCTTGCTAATGGTTGACGGGTTGCTGATTATATATTATTTGTTGATTTAACTGATGAAATTAAACCGTTGTTTAATTTCAGTGAAATACCAAATCATTATTCTAACGATTGGTTCCAATAAAGGTAACTTACCTTGTTGGTCACGTTTATAAAATAGACATGTTTTAATTGGTTGAATTATTTGAATTGCTTGAGAATTGGTTGGTGTTGATGGTCGTTAATTATTGTTATCAGCTAAATAAAAATTGAATGTTCTGGTTTGAGATAACCGTTTTGAATACAGGGAAGAACAGGTTGGAGGGATCCAACCGGATTCCTCAAATATATTATTTATTTCATATTACAAGCATATGAACTGTCCTGTTTGGGAAATTGATTTGATTGTTGATTATTGGTTGAATATTCAACATCTGTGTGGTTTAAACCAATGGGCAGTATTGGTTGAGTATTTGGCAGCGTATGGCCTATATAATAAATCGTTTTATAAATATTGATTCACAGTCAGGCGAGTCGATAGAGATGAAGTTATAAAATTTATTTTATAACCGAAGTTAGGTTTTGAAATATATTATTGTGAATAAAAGTATATAAAAGGGAAATAAATAAATATTTTATTTATTAAAGGCTTTGATTTATTATAAATTGATTTTTACAAAGTAAATCTAAGATTAATCAGAATTTATAAATATGGGAATAGAAATTTACCAAATGGTTAAAACAGGGATAATTGGTGTTAAGAATTTATTAAATGGAATTATTTAAATTAATTATATTATTAATTAATTTAAAGTGAGAACGAATTGGAATGGGTTAACAAGATAACCACGCCTTGAGTTGACTAGGTCAACCATTGTAATTGGAATTGATTTTAAATTAGTTTGATTTGAATTAATCTTATAAAATTGTTAATGAATATTGTTTTAATTTTAATAAGGTTTTAAAAAGGGATTTACCATTTATTTAGTTAATAAAGAGATTAATACCTTCTACAGTAGTTAATGGTTGAAGTAAAATATTCACGTTAATGATAATTTAGAGAATTACTTTTTATTTGAATTCATTTAAAAAGTAATTAAAGTTGAAAGGAAATCTAATGGGATGGTGAAAGAAGTTATGGATGGGTTTTATATTTAAAACCCGAATTTTTATAACGAACTTATAAAGAGAATGGTAAGAGAATACGAGAGCTTAAATTAAAGGATACTTGAATTAAGTAAAAGGATAGGAAGATGGGAAGGGTTATAATAAACCAGGATTATATAAATGAGACTTAAAGTGTTAAAGCGTTAATTTTACATTAACGATACTTGAAAATGAAATCAAGTAAAAAGGGGAAAAGTGAAATGAGATTTCTAAAGCATGGAATGGTCGAATAGATTGGAAAGGAGAATTAAGCGAGTATTGAATATGGTCATAAGTTATTTCACTAAGTATTTAATGAAATGGTTTCGAGAACATTAATATATTAATTAAGGATCAAACATCGTATTTTTAAATATTAAAGGAGTTAGAAGTTTCAATTAAGCAGAAGCGAACTAGTTTATTTTAAATAAAAGGCCAAGAAATGCTGAATACAGAACCAGTGAACTCATTAGATTGTCATGATTGAATCACTATTTATTTTGATAGTTAAATCACCGAATATCAAATCTGTCCAATACGATTGTTGGTACGGAAAGTCCGGGATCGAATTTATATTCGAAAACCATTCCGACCAACAAATATGTGAAGATACCAGAAGATGATCGAGATGGAGCATTGGAGACCGTAGATTTTTATAAATGGAAGAACAGCTAAAAATCTTTGGGATTGCAACTAGAGATAAACTGTGGTTCTGTCGTGGTTGGAATCTACGGGTTGCGAGGACTTCTCGCTACTGATCCATGGGGTGATCACTATATAAGATGAAGTAGGAGAGTACCTTCGGTTCATCATGTTCCTGGATGACTTGTATGGACGGATGTTTGACAGAGTATTTCCAAAGGAATTACATACGTTGATTTCTCCAAACGTGCCATAGTTGATGGCGGAGAAATCGTTTTTCTCTAGCCAAATAACTAGAGTATGTTTGTGGACGTCAATCAGTGTTATCTGGCGGATCTGACGATGTGGCATTCAAAGTGAATGGTGACCAAATATCCCAAAGGGTAATTTCAAACCTCAAGCCTCATCAACTAGGAAATGACAAAAATCGGGCAGGTAGCATGGTTATGTGGGTCGCTCCCATTAGGGTGTATAATCACCTATCCAGAGAAATTCCATTTGCTTCTTTAATCTATGTTTCGATGCTGTCCCTATTCGGGAAACGGTTGTTGATCCCAACCGTTGGTGATATACATTCGATACACTCAAGCGAAATGAGTGGTCGGTCATGTGTGGGCCGGGTTGCAAGACGTTCTTGTTGAACCCAGTGTATTCGCCTCTAGAGGTACACTATCGGCATGTGGTCCCATACCTTGTCATAGTTGGAATCCAATCTCCAATAAGCGCCCACGGTTTTGATTGTATACTATATATGTGGAGCATGAGATGCAAGCGTTCCACTAGATTGTTATTTACTTGTATTTAGACATTATTATAATATCATAAAAGATATTGGTTTCAAAACTGTTTTGGGTTATCGTAAGGTAAATACCGTCCGTGTTTATGTGTGGATTTGGTCTTACGATTATCCTTTCCTTTCGGAAAGATTTTGAACTTTAAAATCATGATTAGATGATTTACCCTTAATACTGTGCGAGTTTATCTCACTCTGGTTCACCAGGCTGACCTGGTATTTTGTAAATGCTCGGGTTAGCCTGAGTGTACAGGTTCAGGTTATCGAATGCTGTGAAGTCCAGAGACGGGCTGGAGATGTTCAGACGTATGATATTATATAGCTATTGTTCCGCTGTGTGTTGTATATGAGGACAGGTTATTATAACTGTCCAGATATGTGTTGTACTCTGGTATTGTAAGTATTTCTTAAAAACTCTCAATAAAGATTATTTCTGTATTATATTTTGTTCCGCTGCGATGTGAGACTCTGATTCTGTGTTGTGGTGTTTCTTCTTCTTCTGTTCTAATATTTCTTTCTTTCTTATCTCACCCTCTAATTTCTTTCTAATAACTATCCATTGTTTTTGGTGTTTGGAGGGTCGGCATCAGTCACGATAAAGGTATTTATGTCGATTTCAAGGGCCGAAATTTTTTGGGTTGTTACAGTGGTATCAGAGCTATTGGTTTAGTAATAACCTTGGCTCTGTGGTGTAACATGATAGAGATGGGGTTAGTAATACACTAGATCGAGATTGAGTGTATATATGTATATGAGAGCGTATTTGTAAATTTTATATACAAACGTTTTGTATTTGGTGTTGATCAGTTCAAGTGTTGAGAAGCGTTTAACTGGCAATGAATGCATTATTGTTTTGGAAAGAGGGTAAATGAAATAATTTTACCCAAATTATATTTTTGTATAGAAAAGAAATAATTTTATCAAATTATTGAGATATTAGTGTGTTTGATCGATTTGAAGGGAGTTCAAATCGGATTGAAAATTTTGAATTAGAAGTTTACTTGGTTAAGTGAAATTTAATAAAGATAATTTGAAATTTGGAAATTAAATGAATAAATAATAATCAAATCTGTGAAACCAAAATAAAATATTAATATTTAATGTGAATTCAATTGATTTGGTTGATTTGGTTGTGTATTGGTTGTTGATTGTGAATTAGTTGTTATTGGGTGATAGTTTGTTGAACAGAAACAATCGACGATTTAATGGAGCTAAATCAAGGATATATTCCAGTATAATTAAAAACTAGGCTGGAACTGCATATGAATTTGAATTTATGATTTAAACTTGTATTTGATAATGAAGTGATACTATTTGTTTGGTTTTGAAATTGGTGTAGTTATATTGTTGATTAGAGAAATATTATATCAGAATTTCATATATTCGTTACTCATATGAGAATTGAGTTAAGTACAAGTGCCAGATGGCTGAGCAAATTGATATGGGTTGAGTAAATCGCATATGCATTGAACAAATATTCTCAATAGCGCTCACAAAAAGGTACGCCTACGCGAAAATATAAAATTTTGGATTTTGTGTTTTGATTTTTTTTTCCGACCGAGTGGGTCGAGGTATACATATTAAATTTATAAAATAAATTAAAAATCCTATTTGGAGTTTTGGGTTGGGCTGGTTATTGGAATTGGATATTTGTTTCAAACTGTAACGATATGGCTATATATAATAGTTGAACTCACCTTGGGTTGGGCTGGTGTTGTTTAGTCACTTATCCCTAGAGGTATTGTTAATGAAAATTCTATAATAGTTATTTTGAAAATAATTGGAATTTGATCATTCTTCTAGCCTAAATAATTTCGGGGATGAAATTCTTTTAAGGGGGAAGGAATGCAACGTCCCGTATTTTTGCTAGTTAGATATTTAAATTATTTTATATTGATTTGGTATTATAGATGGATTTATAATATATAATTCGTTTATATAACGAAGATTGAACGTATATAATTTGAACTCGCAAAAATCGCGGTATTTCGTAATTTACGATTTGAAATTCATGTATCGGTATGGTTATAAAACGCTCAACGACAAGTGACAATGAAATTAAATAATGATACAAATTAGAACATTCAAATCAATGTGTTGCATACCTTATGTTGAGGCCCGTGCTTCGCGCACGGAAAATTGTTCAATATATTAGGTAGGCGTTAAAAATGTACGTATATATCATATAGCATAAAATAGCGGCAGCTAAAATTTACCATACAATAAATAAATAAAACTTAAACGCCTAAGCAAATCAAGTAATATCAACACCGTGCACTAACCGTACCCTCTCAACAAATAGGAAAAAAAACCAAACTTAATTGCTAAGCAAACGAACATGTGTAGAAAACGTACAATAGCTACAGGCTAAAACACATAGCTATAAAATAAGCCCACCTATATCCTTTAATATATATACAAACATGTACACTGCCCTATTACATTTTATTTTCAAATTTGCTTACACACACTAAAACCTGTATTGACTACTCTAAATATTCATGCGACAGGCCCCAAAATTTTAAAACCACTTGCCTAATGAATGCAGAACACTGCTACCTTACAATTGTGAAAAGAAAACAGGTACACATGATATCCTAGTTTAAGCAACATGCCTAGCTGTTGTACCACTGTAGGAGTAAATTGGACAGTTCATTCGGCATGTTACCTTCTGATGCCTCCTATTCCTTAGATATGCAAATGCCTATCCCTGTTTCTCCCTTCACTTCAACGCACTCCTATGGATATTTCACTTCACCAATAGACCCACTAACTTTTCAAATCACGCGCAGCCTATCAGCCTTGCAGACCAATCACTCCCTACACCTTCATCCCCAAGGAAATGGAAGTACATCTAAATACTCAACTACACTATTTTTAAATACACAGCTATCTGCTGCCTACCAAACAAGGCACATGCACGTACGAGCCATCTTGTATTCATATGAACGGACAACACTCAGCTATACTCCCTCCCACCCTATATCCTACACTATGATACTACATCTCCTGTGTTTTCATTTCACCATGAAAAGAAAATACACAGACTTAGGAAATGAAGGTTCACTGTGCTACCTAATCTATGTTGAACCCTACTTGAAAGACATTGTTCTCATCTTACCCACTTTCTCCAATAAATAGGCAGCCAATTCCCATTCTGTAAGCAACCAAACATTTTCTCTTACTATTTTGATCGACGCCTTTTAGTATATACCGAACACTTTCATACATGTCAAAATAAAAGCAAAAATGTAAACGGAGAAGTAACAGTTGAGAGGAAGACCAGCGTTAAGAGGGGGTTAACAGCAAAGAAGGGAGGGTAGTAAGCAGCACGGTAGAAGAAGATTTTTGGCATAGGAAGTTCGAAATAATGGTAGCATGAGAGGTTTGGCACTCGAAGGTGGGAGCGTATGGCGGGTGACGAGGAAGAGAACATCAGATCTTTTGAAAGCAAGGTGGGGAGACCGGAGCTGAAGTGCAGAGTACTGCTGAAGTGAAAGTTATGGAACTTTAGCATGGAGGAGTGGTATTGTTATAAGAAGTGAGGACGGAATGCTGTTTTGAAGTTTAGGGAGGACATCAGCACGGAATGGAATTGGCGTTTGGCAGGGGACATTGGACGTTGGCGTACTTTGGTGGCAGGCAGCAGGATTAGTTGGTGCTCTCAGAGGGCTGCGGTTGTCAGGATCAGTGTGTGGCCGAGGGGGTGGTGGCACTGTGTTGGAAAGGATGGCATGCGGTGAGGGGTGAGAGGCTTATGGAGCTTCTAATGAGAGCAGGTAATAAAATACTACATAGTAATTTTATTAACAGTACCTAACCTCGTTTAATAATATGCCTAGTTGTGTCTAACTAAAGTTTTGCAAACTTAAGTAGTTATTAGAGTTTATAATGTAAATTTATATGTTGAACAACAATATGTGACCAGGAAGCACTATTATGTGCCAAACCTTGATTAAATTTGCCTAAGTACTGGTTAACGTTGCCAATACATGGATATATATAATTTATACAGAAAGTAAAGTGGTATATTAAGTTTGCTAATTGATTTAAACTTTGGCTAACCCCGGGTATATAACGTCATTTAAGATTTGAGTTAATAATTAAGGAGAAAAATATAGTTGTGGAACTAATGATGAATAGTACGGTGAGTGGTATGCTTAAATACCGAACCATATATAACAGTCATTTTATATTACGGGTTAACTAAGGTATACCCTGTTTTTACTACTACAACTAAAATTTACCACTATGTTAGCTTCAAAATCGTACAGGATTACGCAAAATGGTTTGTTTCCTGATTCATCTGAACTAAACAATGTTTTTTATAACGTTTACTTGAGCAGAAAATACCAAGTTGGGGACTACAGTGGGTTTTACTAACGAATATCATATTAGGGAAATAAGTAACAAATACTTAAATTTTTACATGCAGATATGTTCTTGACGCTAACTATTAATATGTGATAAAAGTTAAGTAAATAAATGTTATTTAGTTATTTATAATATTATTTAAAATAGTAAAGAAAAAAATATTTAAATTAATAACTTAGTAAATACTATATTAAAATTTTAACCGTGTCATACAGCAATGAGATCAGATGATTAAGTGACATCGGATCCGTATCGGCGTGCACACATTACCGAAGCAGATTTTGAAGGAGTTGAACGCAGATGGAAGCTCGTAAAAAAAACTGTTTTGACGCGGAATGGAAACCAAGGTGAGTTAAACTCACTTAGTTTTCCCATTTATATTTTATACAAATTGGGTTTTTATATTATGTGCTTTGCTTGCTAATGGTTGACGGGTTGCTGATTATATATTATTTGTTGATTTAACTGATGAAATTAAACCATTGTTTAATTTCAGTGAAATACCAAATCGTTATTCTAACGATAGGTTCCAATAAAGGTAACTTACCTTATTGTTCACGTTTATAAAATAAACGTGTTTTAATTGGTCTAATTGTTTGAATTGCTTGAGAATTGGTTGGTGTTGATGGTCGTTAATTATTGTTATTAACTAAATAAAAATTGAATGTTCTGGTTTGAGATAACCGTTTTCAATACATGGAAGAACAGGTTGGAGGGATCCAACCGGATTCCTCAAATATATTATTTATTTCATATTATAAACATATAAACTGTCCTATTTGGGAAATTGATTTGATTGTTGATTATTGGTTGAATATTCAACATCTGTGTGGTTTAAACCAATGGGCGGTATTGGTTGAGTATTTGGCAGCGTATGGCCTATAAAATAAATCGTTTTATAAATATTGATTCACCGTTAGGTGAGTCGATAGAGATGAAGTTATAAAATTTATTTTATAACTGGAGTTATATTTTGAAATATATTATTGTGAATAAAAGTGTATAAAAGGGAAATAAATAAATATTTTATTTATTAAAGGCTTTGATTTATTATAAATTGATTTTTACAAAGTAAATCTGAGATTAATCAGAATTTATATATATGGGAATAGAGATTTACCAAACGGTTAAAATATGGATAATTGGTGTTAAGAATTTATTTAATGGAATTATTTAAATTAATTATATAATTAATTAATTTAAAGTGAGAACGAATTGGAATGGGTTAACAAGATAACCACGCCTTGAGATTAATCAGGATTTACCATTTATATAGTTAATAAAGAGATTAGCCACTTCTACAGTAGTTAATGGTTGAAGTAAAATATTATCGTTAATGATAATTTAGAGAATTACTTTTTATTTGAATTCATTTAAAAAGTAATTAAAGTTGAAAGGAAATCTAATGGGATGGTGAAAGAAATTATGGATGGGTTTTATATTTAAAACCCGAATTTTTATAACGAACTTATAAAGAGAATGGTAAGCGAATACGAGAGCTTAAATTAAAGGATACTTGAATTAAGTAAAAGGATAGGAAGATGGGAAGGGTTATAATAAACCAGGATTATATAAATGAGATTTAAAGTGTTAAAGCGTTAATTTTACATTAACGATACTTGAAAATGAAATCAAGTAAAAAGGGGAAAAGTGAAATGAGATTTCTAAAGCATGGAATGGTCGAATAGATTGGAAAGGAGAATTAAGCGAGTATTGAATATGGTCATAAGTTATTTCACTAAGTATTTAATGAAATGGTTTCGAGAACATTAATATATTAATTAAGGATCAAACATCGTATTTTTAAATATTAAAGGAGTTAGAAGTTTCAATTAAGCAGAAGCGAACTAGTTTATTTTAAATAAAAGGCCAAGAAATGCTGAATACAGAACCAGTGAAGTCATTGGATTGTCATGATTGAATCACTATTTATTTTGATAGTTAAATCACCGAATATCAAATCTGTCCAATACGATTGTTGGTACGGAAAGTCCGGGATCGAATTTATATTCGAAAACCATTCCGACCAACAAATACGAGAATATACCAGAAGATGATCGAGATGGAGCATTGGAGACCGTAGATTTTCATAAATGGAAGAACTGCCAAAAAATCTCTGGGATTGCAACTAGAGATAAACTGTGGTTCTGTCGTGGTTGGAATCTACGGGTTGCGAGGACTTCTCGCTACTGATCCATGGGGTGATTACTATATGAGATGAAGTAGGAGAGTACCTTCGGTTCATCCTATTCCTGGATGACTTGTATGGACGGATGTCTGACAGAGTATATCCAAAGGAATTACATACGTTGATTTCTTCAAACGTACCATAGTTGATGGCGGAGAAATGGTTTTTCTCTAGCCAAATAACTAGAGTATGTTTGTGGACGTCAATCAGTGTGATCTGGCGGATCTGAAGATGTGGCATTCAAAGTGAATGGTGACCAAATATCCCAAAGGGTAATTCTAAACCTCAAGCCTCATCAACCAGGAAATGACAAAAATCGGGCAGGCAGCATGGCTATGTGGGTCGCTCCCATTAGGGTGTATAATCACCTATCTAGAGAAATTCCATTTGCTTCTTTAATCTATGTTTCGATGCTGTCCTTATTCGGGAAACGGTTGCTGATCCCAACCGTTGGTGATATACATTCGATACACTAAAGCGAAATGAGTGGTCGGTCATGTGTGGGCCGGGTTGCAAGACGTTCTTGTCGAACCCAGTGTATTCGCCTCTAGAGGCACACTATCGGCAGGTGGTCCCATACCTTGTCATAGTTGGAATCCAATCTCCAATAAGCGCCCACGGTTTTGATTGTATACTATATATGTGGAGCGTGAGATGCAAGCATTCCACTAGATTGTTATTTTCTTGTATTTATACATTATTATAATACCAGAAAAGATATTGGTTTCAAAACTGTTTTGGGTTATCGTAAGGTAAAAACCGTCCGTGTTTATGTGTGGATTTGGTCTTATGATTATCCTTTCCTTTCGGAAAGATTTTGAACTTTAAAATCATGATTGGATGATTTACCCTTAATACTGTGCGAGTTTATCTCGCTCTGCTTCACTAGACTGACCCGGTGTTTTGTAAATGCTCAGGTTAGCTCGGGTGTACAGGTTCAGGTTATCGAATACTGTGCGAGTTTTCCGATTATTCGAAATTTAAATACTATTATATTATTAAAATATCTTAAAATAATTAAATTCACATTATTAAATTTCAAAACAACATTTAAAACCAATTTTAAATGTTTGAATAAACAGTTAAAAATCTGGACCGTTACAACTGTGCTAGGTCCTTTAAGCACTTATCGACGACTTGTTGTTACCCATTAAACTTGAAGACTGATATACTAATCTGAAGTTGGGTTCCCGTCGTCGGCGCTTATGATTTTAAGTCTCATACTTTTTTGTTGTATTTTGCACTAAGTCTCTAGCAAGTGCTTTAATGAGAGGATCCGCTAAGTTTTCGCCAGACTTTACGTATATGATGGTGATCACCCCTTTAGTAATTAAATCTCTCTTAAACGTATGTCTTAAACTAATATGTCTAGATTTTCCATTGTAAACATCATTATATGCTCTAGACAATGTTGTGAACTATCGAAGTAAATAGAAATAGCAGATAATGAGTGTGGGCATAATTCAATGCCTAATAACAAGTCTCATAACCATTTTGCTTCCTTAGTTACACCAAGGGCTATAAATTATGATTCCATAGTTGAATGCGCTATACATGTTTGTTTCTTGGATGCCCAACATATGGCCACTCCTCCCAGTGAGAATATCCATCCAGATGTTGATAAGCTCTCATTGGTACTAGACATCCAACTAGCATCACAATAACCTTCTAGCACACTTGGATAATCAGCATAAACTAAAATTAATTTTTTTGTTCTTTTGAGGTATCCAAGGATCATATTAATTGCTTTCCAATGATGTATGCTAGGTTTAGATGTAAATCTTGACATCATGTTAACAGCAGAAGCTATATCTGGCCTTGTACAATATGTGACATACATAAGACATTCAATGGCACTAGCATACTCCAGTTGAGTAATGATTCGACCTTTATTTTCTTGCATTTTTACACTAGAATCAACTGGAGTACTATCATCTTTGATATTAAGATGCTTGAGAACTTATCAAGTATTTTGTCAATATAATGGGTTTGGTTCAAGGCATATCCTTTTTCATGTTTTTCAACTTTGATTCCCAATGTTGTATCTACCTCGTTTAAGTCTTTCATTTTAAAAACTGAAGTTAGATACTTCTTGGTATTAGTAATTCATTTCATATTGTTACTAGAAATTAACATCTCATCAACATATAAGCATAAAACCACTATATAATCATTGGTTTTCTTACAATAAACACATTTATCAACATTACTATGCCCAAAACCATTTGCCTGAATTGCCTCATCAAACTTCTTATGTCATTGCTTTGGAGCTTGCTTTAAGCCATATAGTGACTTAACTACTTTGCATACTTTGTTTTCATTTCCTGGTAGGACAAAACCTTCAGGCTGGTCCATATATACCTCCTCGGTTAACTTACCGTTCAGGAATGTCGTTTTTACGTCCATTTAATGAATATACAGTTTATATATTGATGCAAATGCAAATAAAACTCTTATGGATGTAGTTCTTGCATTCGGAGCATAGGTATCAAAATAATCTATACATTCTTTTTGTCTGAAGCCTTTTGTTACTAGTCTTGCATTGTAAGTTTGTATCGAACCATCTGTTCTATATTTCTTTCAAAACTCCCATTTGCACCCGATTGCCTTAGAACCAGGTGGAAGATCTACTAAAACCCAAGTCTTGTTGGATGGTATAGAATCCATCTCATCAACTATCGCTTCTTGCCAAAAGGAACAATATCGTGAAATCATAGCTTCTTTAAAAGTTTTAGGATCGTCAGTAATATTGAGTACCATAGGTGTAACTTCTATTACTTTTGATCCAATTGCCTCAACCAGAAATGTAACTGAATCGGAGGAAATGAGATCAGAACACAAGTGTTTTTCTTTCCTAACACGTTGGCTTCACCTAGGCTCACTTGACTCACCGTTTACTCTTTTTCCTCCAACAATGCTTTTAGAAGTTTCTTCTACTATAAGCTCATCTGTGCTATGTAGAAATTTATCTTCAAGGAATTCCACATGTATGGATTCCACTATCATATTGGATTAATCCAACAATCTATATGCTTTTGAATTTTGTGCATATCCAACAAATACATTTTTAATACCTCTTGGTCCTAAATTTGTCTTATGGGGATCTTGAACATTGTAAAATGCTAAACACTCCCACACTTTAAAATAATTTAAGTTAGGTTCTCTACCAGTATTCGAGAGTTCATAAGGGGAAATCCCGAATTTCTTAAAAGGCATTTTATTATGAATATGACATGTTGTCAACAAAGCTTCAGCCCATAAGTAAAACAATAACTTTGCATTCATAAGCATTGAATTAGCCATATCTACCATGGATCTTCTTTTTTTCTTTCAGCCACCCCATTTTGTTAGGGTTTGTATGGGATTGTCCATTGGTGAATAATTCCATTGTCCTCACAAAATTGATTGAAGATATCTGCAAAATATTCACCCCCATTGCTTTGAAGCACTTTAATCCTTTTTTCTTTTACGTTTTCAACTTCAGATTAGGATTCTTTGTATTTGTCAAATGCTTCGTTCTTGGTTTCAACAAGTCTAAATAAGTGTATCTTATATGGTCGTCAATGAAAGTGATAAAATATTGTTTTCCTCCTCTTGTTAGTTGACCATTCAATTCACAAATATCAGAATGCATGTGTTCTAGCAAATCACTGTTTCTTTCAATTATAGAAAATGGTTTTTTAGTCATTTTGGCTTCAACACATATTTTACATTTTTTGTAATCATTGACAAAATAGTTAATAGCCATGTTTTGATATAAAATTTAAGCAAATAAAAATTAAATGTCCTAATCTAGCTTGCCATAAAGAACTAGGAGAATCAACAACATAAGCAACAGTAGTTTCATTAATTGACAACTTAAACATGCTATCACATGAGTATCCTTTTCCTACGAGTACTCCATTCTTAGATACAATAACTTTACCAGATTCTAGAACAACTTTAGATCCCTTCTTGCATAAAAGATTTGAAGAAACTAAGTCCTTTCTCAAGTCTGGAACATGGAACACATTGACAAGAGTGAGTTTTTGGCCAGAAGTGAACTTTAATTCCAAACCTCCCTTGCCCATAACTTTAGCCAAGCATGATTGCCTATGGGAACTTCTTCAAGCTCTTTCATTTCGTTATAGGACTTGACAGATTTTTGTCGTTGCACACATGAATGGTACCGCCACAATCAAGTTGTTGATCTGCATATTTTGTCACATAGGCCATGTGAAGTTCTATGATCATTGCGACAAATTCTTGTTCAGCATCTTCCACAATATTTGCTTTATTATTTCCAGAACCAGATTTGGAATTCTTTTCTGTTTTGGCCTTGAATCGACAATCTTTGATAAGATGTCCTTTAATACCATAATAAAAGCAAGGCCGATTCTTAGATTTATTCTTGAAATCTTTCTTTATGGATTTCATATTATTATGAACATTGTTAGAATTTTCGGAAACTGGCTCTTCGGAAGATATGTGATGAACTTTTGATCCTAAGATCTACTCATCTCGGATACAATTTTCACTTTCAATTTGCAAGTGAGTTAAGAACTTGTCAACAGAGAAACTATCGGATGAGTGAAGAATTTTCCTTCTGTAATCATTCCAAGCGGGAGGAATTTTTGATAAAATTGCTCCAACTTGGAGAGCATCCGGAATAGTAATCTGCAATTCTCTCACTTGGGAAACTAGAATATCCAATTCACGGATTTGATCAATGATTGGCATGTTATGAACAAACCTGAATTCAAAATATTTTAAGGTAGGAAAACGATCTACACCTTCCTTCATATGTTTATATTTTGACTTGAGGGCAAACCATACCTCTTTTGGCATTTTATAATTTCGATAAACATCATACAGCCTGTCAGTGAGTGCGTTGAGAATATAGCCTCTGCATAACATTTCATCCGTCTTGCATTTTGCTTTGCCTAATGCAATTTTTTTTAACTTCGTCAGAATCAGTAGACTTTGGTTCTACAATTGGCTGCAGAGATGGATCCAGCAAATAGTGAAGATTCATATACAATAGAAGCCATGTCATTCTGTCCTGCCACCTCGTATAGTTCGTTCCATCAAAACCAATCAAGTTTGATGGATTCTTTTCTATAAATTTCAACCTGAACGTTGGAATTAAGTTCTGTCTCTATTGGAGTATTGTTTTCGATTGTTAGATATAGACAGATGCGGAGACAAAAGGAGATAAAACAGAAAACAGTAACAAAGCCTTGAGGCGTGATGTCACTATCCAAAAACAATATTTCCGCAGTATAGGAAACTTGTTCGCATGATACAACAAGGCTCGAGAATTTTTGAGAGAATGGAAGGAAGACAGATCGAAAGAGTTGTCTTTTTTTTGGGTGGAGAAAGCCGAATTTATAGAGAAGAAGGTGACTGTTGGCGATAAGTTATGTCTGTTCAAAAATTCGCAACTGCCCCAATAGTCAGTACTCGAAATTCAGAAAAAATTCGAAATCTGGACGGGATGGTTACATTTGAACGTCAAGAGACCGAAATGCCCAAGTGCCCATCTATGACCATTTAATTGTAAGCCCCCGATTAGTTAGTCTTATTCTTATTTATGGTTTTTACTCGATTTGTTTATCATATTGGACAAAACAATGTATACATTCCATTTCCATCTTCTTCTGCCATATGAGACATTTGCACATCTCCATTATACACACAAATTACATGACAATTACAATGGGCCTGCAATATATACAGCCAGAAATATTTGTGATGCAGAGTACTAGCTAGGTAACTTACTTGATTCAACAATTGTGCCCTCTTTAGTTACTATGACAGTATGACACTTGCAGAGTCTTAGTGACACACACACATTCGCAGCACCATCTTCCTTGACAATTCTCACATGCTTGTTCTGCAAGCCTTTTCAAAGCCTCCTGCAACTCTGAGCCAAAAAACTCAATGCTCATAGAGAGATGCTGTATGCATACGAATTAACATACCTATTGCAGCGAACATACCGATCAAGCACAACTGAATCAGATTATGTATATAAGATGGAAAGGGTAGACGGATATAAACATAATCGCAGCAATTGTTAACTACCCGTGATAAGATATGCATATTTAAGTGCAGATATTCTGTGGTATATATGGATTATTATTGAGTTTACATAATATATAGTGCATACGTGTAAGTTTATATTAAGTTACAGATTTGAAAGATTATTAAGCTTTCTATGCTATTACGAAATGTTATAAGTTAATATGTGTACACACATTTGCTTGTTGAGTACATATGCGTCTCGTGTTAGTCTCCCTTAGTCTTTGATATGCCGTGTATCCCCTGTATTTCTTTTTGTCTTTTTTCTCTCTTTGTCTTTCTTGTAATCGTCTTTGGTATATCAATAAAATGGTAGAGGGCCATTTAACCTCAGTCGGCTTTGCCAAAAAAAAAGAAATGTTATAAGTTAGTTTTTATCGCGTAACATGTATTTTCCTTAATTTTATTGCATATTCTCCATGTTTTCAGTTTATCATCTCTATTGATAATGTTAAAATAAACATTTGATTCATATAATCTGAGCATATATGTTTCCTGAAATGTTAACGTCTGGATTAATAATACTAACCAAAAAATGAAAAAAGGATTAAAACTTCTTGCACTACTGAAAAAACACTTACAGGAAATTAAAACTAAAAAGAAAAAAAAAAAAGGCATGAAATTGTAAACCATGATTACACTGAAGCTCTCAAGGTTGAAGACTTGGCACAAACCAAAAGCAGAGTTCCCAATCTCTACGTGAGGTAGCTACATTATCCTTCAATACAACATCACTGTGATCAGTGAGATCACGAACCCTTATCTTCGTTGTTGTTTTTCTACCAACATTATATCTTGCAACATAGTACACACTGTTCTCTTTGCACCCCGAGTAATGACTTGCAGTAACACAAAAGCTCGTTTTATGGCTCAAGAACAATGCCTTATCTCCCAAACTCTCCACCTTCTCCAAATTGTATAACGATGTTCTTTCTTTGAATAGTTTATACAATCTGATATCATACCCTTCTTTTATGCAACGGGGCCAACTTACAAGAACAAGTAAGAAATCCCCATCCTTCTCAACCACGTAAGATTCGTCATTGTTACGCAGTTCCTCTCTAAGATGATAATACAAATAAATTCTGTCACAACAGGGTTTCCTTTCGTCATCTAATTTGTTCCTGCTTCCCACAAGTATGCCCTTCATCGTCAAATAAAGTTTCCCATTACAAAAGCAAGCACGCTTTCCCCACTGCTCCATTAAATGTTTTTCTTCCAAACGAAAATTAGGAAACGAAAACTGATCAGTCCAAGTTTTACTGTTGCTTCCAATTGTGTAAAAGATAAATTTCTCAGAACAATCGTTCATAACTAGAGCCACGCAATCACCGGGTGAAACAACTGGGTCTGAAGACAAGATAAAATCAATGCGCTCGTAGCACTTTCGGTCTGTTAAATGAACGCTGCATTTCGGGAAAGCGGGAAGATCCAAGATGCGATTGGTGATTGGATTGTACAAGAACACTGATTTGGAAAGATGATGAATCAAAGCCATCCATCCAAGTGACGATCCAATGCATACCACCTCCTTATTTAAAATCGACGATGGAGATGATGGTTTCGATGGCCCAGGAACGGCTAGAATTTCATTTGTTTGAAAGGAGATTCTGTTGAAGAACTTCGTTCCCATCATGAAATTAGTTGATTGGTGGCGAATCAGAAAAAGGGATTTTGTACATCTTTTAGGAGCGACGGATCGCCATGATTTGCAGACGGATCGAAACCGAACGTAGTCGGCATCCAGTTTCACTTTCTTGCAGATCAGATCCAGAATTTCAGGTGGTAGTGCAGCAGCCATTAACTATTAGGGATTCTATAACATAAAAATAACAAAGTAATATTTTGTCTTAGTATGTTCTAGGGAGAGTGATAGACGTATTTATATGGACAATATGCTAATTTAATTTCTTGGTTGTACGGTTTTTAACCTTGGATACAAAGGAATGTTTGTCTTGACTGAAACACAAAGCCGTGCGCAACAAGTTTTAATTCAGCAAGCTTGGATGCAAAGTATCAACGCATGCATGCGCAGCAAGTTATAACTGAAGTAGTTATAAATCTGAGTATTGTCAATTTAGATGGCAATCAGTTGTCATGATCGAACTTCAATGATATTATTTATTTCTCACTGCTGTTGTATTGTTTAGAGTGTTTAAACGATCATAAGATTATATTATGATTCTATATATTAACTCTTCTTGGGTATTAGGTAGTAACACGTTTCCACATTCCTTGATCGATCTGGTTAGACTTCGAATAAAAAGGCATTAAACGCATTAAACATTGTATTTACTATTGCTGTAGAAGTTGAATGCTTTGACTGTACATGCATGACGTGGGAGTCAACTGGTAGTAGAAGACAGTAGGTATAAAGTATGAAAGGATATTTATTCAATGCTAAATATGTTAATAAGACTAAGAGGATATTGTCGTACTAAGTTGGAATTGAGTAATTTTTGTATTTTGTTGTGGGATACCAGTGCCACCTAGAGAATGTAGCTGGAACAACGCAGCATATACTGACTATATAATCGCACAACAGTGGGGAAAACCGATCGTTAAATCATGTAATATATCACATTAAAAGTTATGGTTTTGTACTTTAAATCCAATCATTAATATTTCAATTAAAAAATTAACAAATTTATTATGTTTACTTACGAATCATCTGCAATGATTATATTACATTTTGGTTACTTTCACTGCATTTTCTTTGAACTTTTTAAATTGGTGAGACACTTTGAATAAGTTCGACTACATCTCCAGTACTCTTCGTCGCTTGCTCCTCACCCATTTGATAGCTCCCTTTCCTCTTCTAAGAAATGGTCCTCGTCATTCTACGCTAAACCAAAGAACGTGGGATCGTTCGTTCCGCCTACGATTACCCTCAAGTTTTCGGCCAAAAGCTATTGTTCCATCTGATGAAGTTTTACTTACTTCGAAGGAGCAATGGAAAATTTACCTTGTAGGCTTCTTTCTGGACAAGCTCTTGGGCTTTACAGCAGTGATCTCGGATCTACAGCGACCGGTGATCTCGCATCTACAGCGACCATGGAAGCCCACTGGAGGATTTAAAGTCAAGTCGAATGGTACAATTTTCTTCTTTCTTTTTGCTAGCAATGTTGATAGAAATAAGGTAGCACAAGGTGATCTTGTTATCATACAAAACAAGCTAGTTATAATGAAGCATTAAACTAGGCAGTGATGTTAAGCTTGTAAAAAGTGTATCACTTTGGATAAAAATGAGGAACATCCCCCTATTTGCGTGGTAAAAACTGGTATTAGTTGGTTAGCTACTCGTATTGGAAAGTTTCTCTGTATGGGCACGTCTAAAGAAAGAACAGATCGGTTGGAGTTTGCCAAATGTATGGTAGATGTGACCACGACTACCCTTTGATCTCGGAATTTTCAGTTGAACTCCGTGATGGGAGTGAGCAAACGGTGTATGCTCATTATCTATGGCAACCAGAAGTTTGTGACCTATGCAAAGTCTTTGGGCACTTGACAGGAACACGTAAGATATAGGTAACAAAAATATGCTACCAGTAATAACTTTGCTCATTTAGAGTAGATCATTGAGGATAGTCAAGGGACTTCTTCTGAAGCGGTAAGTTTTGGTGACCATATAGTTGATGGGTGAAATAATGAAACTGTAACTACTTTGGAAGATGGTGAGATATATAGCTAATGCTAATGCTTTTGTTGACTAAGGCATGTAAGATTGTTGACTAAGGCATTCTCCCATGATCATGTTACTGCTAATGCTTTTGTTGAAACTAAGAAACATGGTAAGCCAATTGAGTGTCTCGTTGGAAGGGAAAATGAAAGAGTACAAATTAATGTAGATCTTGCTACTGAATTATCCAGAAACAAATGGAATGACAGTGATAGTTTAGTTGTTTCAGTGAAGCAGGCACTTGTTTCTGAAATACCAGTGGTGATATAGGGAAAAAGGGGAGTTTAGTTGAGTGTTTATATAGTAAAGTGAATGAAAGAGAACCCGATCAAGTAGTGCATGATGATGTTACGTGCAATATGAATGGCAACATTGCATCAGTGAGAATTGGTTTTCCTAATGGATGTACTAATGAAATTGAGGGTGGGACTCTTGGGTATAATTCATTTAGCTGTGATTGAGAAACAAGCTATTTCTTCTCAGTATTAGCGATAGCATAGTAAGAAAGCTCAAAGAAAGAGCTGTTAATGATCACACTATCTATTCCAGTGTTGATAAAAGTCAGGTTGATCACATCGATAAACATGAAATGTTAGATCTGTGTAGGGAGAATGTTGAAACTCCATGCAAAATCAGAAATATAGAAGCTTTGGCATAGCAAGCAGCTGGTGTTGAAATGATTAACTGCATCTTCCATAAACTATGTGTATTTTAGTACAATAAAAGATGTAAACGATTATTGGAACCGGAAATTTGATACAATATTAAATACACAAATTCAGAATTATTATATATACGGAAGGTAAGGAGATCTAATGGTTTAGATCGCTTATGTTTAAATTTATGTCATCATTTTTTGTCTAAATAGTTTTTCTTGTAAGGATATTTATTTATTATTTTATTAAGTCGACATTTATATTTATGACAGTAAATGCATATTTATTACTCAAAACTATTTACTATTATCATATTTGTTTATTTGTATCACTTTAGTAACTATTTGAATTGATAAAACTTTATGCAAAGCTTAAATTTTCCATTTATTTTCTTTAGTTTATTTATCATTAACGGATTAGATAATTATCCAATATCCATTCATATTGAATAATGCGAATGTATGATTTCGGATGCGGATGCAGATATCTATATTTAAAAGCATCCGTTGATAGATCTATCCTCTTCAACCTACAAGTGTTGACATCGCTAGCTTCAACTTCACCAAACTCCTCGTTGCATCGCTTCTATTGCTCGTCTTCTCACCTCCTTAGTTTGTTACCATGTCTTTCTTGTCCATCAGCACTTCATATTCTTTCTTCTTTTCTTCCTTTCTGCAAAATCTCACGCATGCCTCCCCTCCATCGTCACGCCGCATTCAATCCTCTGACTTATCTTCTAGCATCCCACCACCTCCTACATCTCCCCAAGACGAAGACTCTGATATCCGTAAATGCCCAGTGATAATGCCAATACGATGCTACTATCAGACACTCTACGACAACTATTGACAATATCTACGGCCAGACCTGGCCTAAAGAGCAGAGGCAGCAACCCACCATGCCTGCAGGCTACAGCAACCCGCTGGATGGTGCGAAAATCAGAAAAATTTTATTAAACAAAAAATATATACATGAATACGAGAAAGTTGTCTGCAAACTGTCGTGCTTTGGTTAAAAAAACAACTATTTATGTTTTTCAGTTGTCATCCTATTCATTCTGGTTTGAGGATTTATTCAACTTCACAACTGGAATTAGGTTGTGAAGATGTGTGAATTTGGGAAAGGCATGCAAATTAAATGAAAGCTGTAGATATTTGAGTCAACTTTTCAAAACATTCAAGAAACTGTAAATATAATCGCAGCAACTGTTAACTGCCCATATAGATAAGATATGCCTATTTAAGTGCAAATAATCTGCACTAATAATACCCGTACAGATAAGATATTCCCTTTTCATTCATGTAGTCCAAGCATATGTTATCTGAAATGTTAATCTGGACTAATAATACTGACCAAAAAATTATAAAAGCTTCTTGAACTACTGAAAAAACGCTTACATGAAATTAAAAGCGGGAAAAAAAAGGCATGAAATTGTAAACCATGATTACACTGAAGCTTTCAAGGTTGAAGACTTGGCACAAACCAAGAGCAGAGTTCCCAATCTCTACGTGAGGTAGCCACATTATCCTTCAATACCACATCACTGTGATCAGTGAGATCACGAACTCTTATCTTCATTGTTGTTTTCCAACCAACACTGTATCTTGCAACATAGTACACACTGTTCTCTTTGCACCCGGAATAATCACTTGCAGTAACACAAAAGCTTGTTTTATGGCTCAAGAACAATGCCTTATCGCCCAAACTCTCCACCTTCTCCAAACTGTCTACCCAGTCTTCAAATTCAAAGAACGTCGATATTCTTCTTTCTTTAAATAGTTTATACAATCTGATATCATAGCCTTCTTTTATGTTACGGGGCCAATTTACAAGAACAAGTAGGACATCCCCATCCTTCTCAACGACGTAAGATTCATCATTGTTACATAGCTCCTTACGTAGTTCCTGTCTAAGATGATAATCAAAATAAATTCTATGACCACACGCGTTCCTTTCATCATCTAATTTGTTCCTAGTTTCAACAAGTCTGCCCATCATCGTCAAATAAAGTTTCCCATTACAAAAGCAAGCACGCTTTCCCCACTGCTCCATAAGATGTTTTTCTTGCTGATAAAAATCAGGAAACGAAAACTGAGTCCAGGTTTTACTGTTGCTTCCAACTATGTGAAAGATAAATTTTTCAGAACAATCGTTCATAACTAGAGCCACGCAATCACCAGGTGAAACAATTGGGTCTGAAGACAAGATAAAATCAACGCGCTCATAGCACTTCCGGTCTGTTAAATGAACGCTGCATTTGGGGAAAGCGGGGAGATTCAAGATGCGATTGGTGATTGGATTGTACAAGAACACTGATTTGGAAAGATGATGGATCAAAGCCATCCATCCAAGTGAGGATCCGATGCATACCACCTCATTATTCAAAATCGACGATGGAGACGATGATTTCGATGGCCCACGAACAGGTAGAATTTCATTTGTTTGAAAGGAGATTCTGTTGAAGAACTTCGTGCCCATCATGAAATTACTTGATTGGTGGCGGATCAGAAAAAGAGATTTTATACATCTCTTCGGAGCGATGGATCGCCAGGATTTGCAGACGGATCGAAACCGAACGTAGTCGGCATCCAGTTTCACTTTCTTACAGATCAGATCCACAATTTCAGGTGGCAGTGAAGCCGCCATTAACTGCTATTCTATAATATAAAAATAATAATATAATATTTTTATTTTAGCATGTTAAATGGAGAGATGGCTGTATTTATATGGACGATCCGTTAATTCAATTTCTTGTTTGTACGGTGTTTAACCTTGGATACGAAGGAATGTTTGACTTGGCTTTCAAGGAGGAGAAACATAAAGCCGTGCGCAGCAAGTTTTGTTTGAATCCGTCGTGGATGTATTAAATTATAGCACATTAATTGCGGCCCAGACACTAGGCCTACGAGGCAATGGCCTAACACCCCAAAAATTGAAGGGCCCTCAAATTAAAACAAAAAATATTTACTATTGAAAAAAAAGAATGAAGCAAGCAACACACAAGTTTTCAGTTTTCCATAAGAAAAGAAACTGTGAAGAACAAAGGCCAAGAGTGGGAAAAAATGAAACATCAAACAGTTCAAAAATTCCAAAATTGAACGCATCAGTTTGAAAATTGAAAATTTCAATTGAAAGAGGGCAATAGCTCGGATTTAAAGATGGAGGGTGGGATTCAATAGAAAAGCTAGGGTTACTTGGTTTGGTTTTAACAACTGGATAAATTTCTTACAACTATTTTTAGTTATTTGATAAACAAGTCTTTTCTATTCTCAATTTTCAATTTTCAGCAAAAAAAGTTTCATATCTACTTTAAATCATGTGCAATACAGCAATAGTAAACCCAAGATCTTGTATTTGTATGGAATTTACAAAGGAATTGGTTTATTAGGTTGTTTATGAGCATGATACATGCTTCCCTCATGTTAACTTATTGAAGATTCGCTGCTTAAGCATCTCTGTTAAGATTAATAATTTAATATATTGATTTATAGTATTAACGGTTTAAAAGACATTTATGTTTAATCGAGAATCACCTGTTATAATGTATTTTATGTTTGAAATATTTTAGTGTTTGTTCATATATCAATTTTTATATTTGTTTTACTAGAAATCAGTTTTATGGTCGTTCCAGATGTTTAAATCAGTATAGGGGATTTTATAATCATAAAACATACAAATTTAGTGTTTGAGCAGTATACTTGTCAACCACTTGCAATTTGTAAACTAATTTAACAAAATACAATGTTAATTTTTTTGATAACAAGAGTTGTGTGATACAATACTCAAAATTAAAATGGTGAAATCATAACTAATTAAGTTATTATATCATTATTTTTACAGGATACTCTTGTAATTCTTTTCATTCAATCACAACTTTTTTACACTACAAGAAAGATTAAACGGATTCCCGACAATATCTGTTGAAAAAAAAGATTTTAGAATCGTTTGATTTAAGTGATTTTCTTACTAATTTTACAACTGAAAGTGTGAGAAGATTAATTATGATGTGAACTTCTTTTGTAAACGTCTTTTGTGATATTTCTATGTAATCACAACTATCATTTTGTACAAATGAAATATTGTTGCTTTTTATTTTCTCTATTCATCATTTTTTTAAATGTTAGGGCGTCAAAAAATTATTTTGCCTTGGGCCTCTTATAATTCAGGGCCAACCCTGTAGCACATTCAAATTCCCAACCAGTTTAGCATCTTGAAATTTATTTAACAAATATTATGGCATGCGAATATTTTTAGATGAGCATTTCAAATTTGTAAAAGAGTTCAATAGTTATATCCTATTTTTAAGTTACTAGTATTTAGTGATGTTTTGAATCGATAAATAAAATTGAATTTTTAAATCCTACTTAAAAGAAGTATTAATAATGTATACATATACATATACATATAATATGACATTTTTGATAGTTTATGTTTACATAAAAAATATGCAACACTAAAGGTATTACTGCTTAAAATAATGTATGAACTAAAGTTGATTACTTGGAATTTAAATATCGGAAGCCAAGGTACTTAGTTTGTATCCATAGAAGAAAAGATGATATAATGTAAAAGTGAATTTTTAAAGAGGTAATTAAAAGAATGACAAACTTTGAGTAAATTGAAGCAGACAAAGTTTTATTTTTGGACTGAAGGAAAACTATATATAATTATTGTTATTTTCAGTTTTTACACTACACAAAATTTTAGTTATAACTAGCATTATATTCTGCTTTACACTACATAAAATGTTAGTTATATATAGTCCTTCGATCTAAATTTTTGTCAAAGTTTATCATTTAGCATAAAAATAAAACATGGCATCCTTCAACCTATTTTTTTTTCAACAGTGCAATAAATGAAGACAAATTAATTTACAATAGCACATGCAACTTATTTATCAATTTGCATTTATAATATTTAGTATAACTGGTTTTCATTATAATTAGTGCATGGTTGTAGTATATTTTTTCTAACGATGTAATATTAGGATAACCCTTGGTTTTTTAATCGAAAATGTGATATCATTCATTTATCATCACCGTTTCATTCTAAAATTAGAAAAGTTTGTTATATTTGATTTATATAATGTTAAATATACATATTTATTTTAGAATCACATCCTTTTGGCATGATTACTAGCTTAACGACCTGTGTAAGTACCATGCACAGTAATTTTGATGATCGCTTTGAACTTGGACACTTGCATTGCTCGGATCGAGTGCGAATGATCGCACGAACCTATAATTGCCTGGATTCATTGGAATATCGCTATGCAACAAGTCGGAAAAATACCTAAAATTTGGCTAAGAGCGGGATTGCTAAGACTCGAATGAAGGATCGGTAAGACTCTGCAACAAGACTGGCGTGACGACCCATTATACACCACTGGTGCTCATAATTAAAAATTTACGATGTATAAGCACCCGATCGATGTAAAACAATCATAAAGAAAAAGAAATGGTAGAAAAGAAGAGAAAGGAGGAAGAAAAAGGAAATATAAGAGAAAGAAGAAAGAAGAGAACTAACATAAACATATAACCTATCGTATATTTCACAGTGCATCAGATAACATATAATAGTAACAATCACAAATATAAATGAGGCGAGACAATAATAACTACATAAACCATATAATCAGAATATATATGCTTATACAATTATATTGAACAATAATAGAATTTAAACTTGAGGTCAATAAACCCAACTGATAAACTATCTCTGATAATTATACATAAAATTTTCAAGGCTCCACAGCGAAATAAACAATGGTAATACAAATATAAATTGGAAAGATGTCATCTCCTGCTTGTCTATCTGCGCAGCTCCGAATAATATATGTACATATCATCCGGTCTGCTAGTCAGCATCGTCGATGAGCACGCAAGGTAATAAGAGGGAAATAAAACCTTGTGTTAGACAACAGTCTGACTTGAGCGATAATTGATCTCCAAGTACTGTAAATCGTAATGGTATATATGGCACGGGGGGTATAGGGAACCATACCTATTGCTCCTACATCCACAGGGTTAGCATAACAGTTGATACATGTCATACTGTAAAAAATGTCATATAAAAGGATGTGATAGATGTTTAAGCACTAAATGGTGATGGATAAATGAACATCCATAGCATCCATCATCTATCTACTCATTAGATAATGATTAATCTAATCCATGCCACTATGTCGACCAAGAACTAAGTTGCACAAATTGGTACAACCCAAAGTAAGGACGTGAACCGGGTTTAGGTGAATGCCATGAGTTTTCCGAAACTAGAAACAATCTCCTGAACACAGAGATAAGGACTGAGCCTGGTCCAATGAACATTATACCCACTACGCCTTCTTCTTGAGTACCCGTCAAACATGCATATCGATAATCTCTTTGCACACACAATCCGTAGTAGAGTCAGCCCTAGGACTACTACCGTGGCTCTTCTTTAGTAGTTCCCACTCAATCCATCATCACTACTTTGCATCCCAGAATATCGCTATCCTTTTTCGAAGTTGCTACTATGCTTTCCATCCTAGAATTATCATCATCGGATAATGAACCACTAACCGAAGAGTCATCGTGTCGAAATCACCATCGAACGGACCATCATATTCTGCTCTTCGAAATCGCACCATCATCCATGTCCAAATGGCCAAAGCGGCTAACAACAATAGTAATCGATGTCGACCACTTCATAATAATCGATAACAAGTACTCAAATCAACTATTTAACCAAAATTGGTTAAATACACATCTTGGGAAAACGTTCGGCATTCGTCGCAAAATCCATCTCGTCGACAAGTCCATCCGTCTTATTTAGGTCGGCCATTAAGCACTAGTGTCGCTCCGTCTTCAAATCCGTCGTAGAGCTCTAATGCTATTACATCGTCAAATCCATCGAAACATTTTGAAGCCCTTCAAGAGTTTATCTCGTATGTTCGAGTCTATCATCATTGTGCGTTCAATCAGTATACACCGACATATGCATTTATTCGATAAGCACCCAGAACTCTAATGAAAAAAATATTCCTAATCCTAGATCGCCTACGAATAACGTTTTAAGCTAAACTAAACAAATAATACAATCATGTAAACTACAGTCATACAAATTCCTATACTAGCGTAAAAAACATCCATGATAGCAATAGTAAATCAAATAGAACATATCTACATCAATCAAAGTGAAATAAGTGTCCAAATAGCTAACATCTAACATTATGGTCAAAATAGAGCGTAAATGGGTAAATAGTGCGAAAACAGGTAAAAATATGATAATCATGATTAAAACAACCTAGATCATTTGTTAATCTTTTTTATTAATTATTTACTACGTTCAACTATCTTAAATATTACGTTTTATAATTGAAAATGGAAAAAAAATATAATATACGAACAAAGATAGTTCGGTGAGAGACAATATCACTTACCTCAACTAGTTCAGTCCAAACAAGTTCTAAAGCGTAGAGCACGTCAATATGAGTGAAACGAAAGAAAAAACGTTTAAATCCGACCTCATATGAGAAAGTTGTACATTATATAAGTTTCACGATTCAAATAAGCTAAACCAAATCAAACAATTACCAAAATACCACTGTCTCATCTCCTCCAATTCCATGGCCGTTCTAATCACAGTAAGAAAACCCAAATCATGTGTGCATTATTTCTAATGATACAGGACTACAGATTACTAAAATTGATTTCGTTGTGCCTTTGAACTTCTCTTTGAAAACTCGATGTGCCCGAATCCACAAATTCAATCACGCCCTCCCGGAACAAAATGCATTCCCATCCATTTCCTCCATAGCCTCCTAGAGATTGCAACATTTTTCATGATCAAACATCTCCAAGCTTACCCAATCGAAGCACCTTTCCATCGTGAACTCGAATCCAACCTCGGTTTGTCCTATCTCTGGCCACATGTAGCAAAAATCTTGTCCCTAGGACCGAACCCGGGTTAGCAATCGTCGCCACACATGGCCAAACTATAGATGGACGTAGAGAATCATCTCACGAGTTCAACGATGCATATTTCACGATTTTGGGGGGAGTGATGAGTGAGATCTAGATTTTTGAAGTAAGAAAAAGGAAATAGCCATGGATTGCTTTCCAGGCAATGTACGAAACTGTTGTGAGGAGAGAAAGATAGTGGGCTGGGTTTGGAACGAGGAATTGGGCTTAGGAATTAAATAATATTATTTTATTCTCTAATTCACAAACAATGCCAAACAATCCATGGACTCCAATTGAGGCATGCCACCTGCAATGATCTATGTAAAAACACCTTCTAAAAACAATGATACTAGTCTCAAGTCCTAAATCAATTGTATTAGAAGTCAATCTTTAAAATTCTAATTGAACAATGTTAGTTTCTTACATAAGTTGACACACATTTAATTTATGCATGATCAAATGGTACATCTGATTGCTACGAAACTTGATGGCGTGCAACAACTCACTATCACGATTCTAGAATTATAACTTTTGTCGCAATCTGGCACTATGCCTCTAGAACGACAATTTATGCGTATATCGAGATCATTATGATCGCTAATTGGTTCGACCTCAAAATATAGCGATCCATATACTTATTTTGTGCGTAGTGAACACTCCAGACTCAATATGACTGGTCCCAAGTCTTGATTCGATCATTTGTGAAAATGCCATTTTGGAACAGTCAATTGAGTAATTAACGACCAGTATTTAAATAAAATATTCAAATATCCAATCATTAAAATACGAATCGTTACAACTGGACTGGAAATATGGATAAGCATCAGATCGGTACGAACACGATGAACTGAACTTCTAAACTCATCAACTCAATCAGAACTTCATTAATAACTCAAGCACCGGAGATCAAAACGACGAACCGTCGACTCGAGAAGCAACCTAACAAGAAGATGGACCAACCTCAAGGGTCACAGCCCCAGGGGTTAGTACCAACCCCTTATTGTGGATCGATATCGATCCCTTGTGTGGGGTACGACTTGGGCTGCACTTTGTGGAACGGGTCGTACCTTCTAGGTGGGCCCGTGCATTTTCCTTCTAATCCGACCTTGACCTTGGGCTATTGAAAAGGGATCGTCTCTTCTCCATGTGAAAACTCTACAACAACATGGAGAAAACTACAACCTATTTTCTCCTCATTCATACAACAAATGACTATGCTTGTAATCATCCGGTATAAATAATAGGTTACACAAAGTGGACATACCTGTGACGATCACACCATACCACTTCCATGTAAACAAGTAAAATAATGCATTGAAGCATGCTAAGTTACTATGGGTCGGTCATCATGTGTGATAACAAGAACCAGACCTATCATATATCACACAACGCATAGATAAAATATAATAAGAAATATAGACAATAATGAAGTGGGTAATGGAAGAATAATAAAAGCAACTGACTTATCACCAGGTCACAAAGTCATGTACATGAAACCCAATAATATATTAATACATTTCATTCTTACTACAACTCTCAGTGTACATTCATAATAATGGAAAGCAATTGTATACAAGTAAGTATACGTAATAGCTTTTCCAAGCTCATCTCTGACTCGACATCCTTAAATTACCTTATCTGTTATCTAGTCTACTCACCGTTGGCCATAAAAATGGTTAACACCTCGAAGTAGTATTTGATAAATAAATTTTGAAAGCAAAGGCTTTCGTATCAGTCTTATCATTATTAATTGTTCTGAAAGAGCATGTATCTAGCCTTCAGTATTCCCAGAAGCTTTTGTTTGAGATAACTAGACATTTAAGGCTCTCAGGTCCCTGGTCACTGAAGGCAAATGAGACTAAGGTTTTGTATGCCAAGTCTTACCGAAACCTTAGGCAATGCAAAACCCCCTTTTCCTTTCAAGGGATTAGTAACTTTACTAGGAAGGTTCTATTTTAGAACCTAGTAAATAAAGAATATTATGTTGAGAAAACCATCAGAGAGAGGAGGAATCTAATTATATATTGCAAGGAAATCAACCATCGCTCGTGTGTTTCTTAAGACGGTTTCAGACAAGAATAAGAAATTAGAAGTTAGAATCATGTACAATCGGCTATAAATAATCTATTGGCCAAAAATAATTAAGCCCCTTCCCTTAAAACTAAACTTATAAGTTGAGATGTTCAATTCTCCTTTGTTTTTATAAACTACCAAATAAGATTATTGAAAAGGTGAAATCCCTAAATCAATTTTGAAATTAGGGTTATACTTCGTAGTTTATGATTATAGATTTGGCAATGATTTACTTGTTTTAATTCTGGACACTTAGGGTCGTACTTATAGGTGCGGATTGGCCCTTCTCTCGCTCGGTGGGCTTTGTCCAGATGGTTTTTCAGAGCAGTCCTGAGCGATTTGCGAAGGTGCCTTTACCAGCAAGGCAACTTGTGCTAGTAGTACTTCTAGAGTGTATTTTTTGTGGAGGGGTTTGATTATCGCGGGAGGCATATGTGATAATAAAATAACAACTATTGGTGGATTGTGATATGAGTTCGAAGCTGGCTGGTTTCAAATTGTATTGCTTTAAATTTTATTTTTTCCCTTTGGTACCCACTCAAAAACGTATTATTAAACTTGGGCATCTATTACTGTTAGATAAAGACTGATGCAGAGACAGAAGGAGATAAAGTAGAAAATGGTAACAAAGCCTTGTAGCATGATAACACTATGCGAAAACAATATTTCTACAGTATAGGAAACTTGTTCGCACGATACAACAAGGCTCGAGTATTTTTGTGAGAATGCAAGGAAGGCAGATCGAAGGAGTTACCTTTTATCTGGGTGGAGAAAGCCGAATTCATAGAGAAGAAGATGATTGTTGGCGAAAATTTATGTCTGTTCAAAAAGACGCAACTTCCCCGACAGTCAGTACTTGAAATTTGCAAAAAGTTCAAAACCTAGACGAAAACGGTTACATCTGAACGTTAAGGCTCAAGATGCCCCAAATGCCCAAGTTCCAATATATGACCATTTAAATGTAAGCCCAATTAGTTAGGCCTATTTTTATTTATGGGATTTACTCAATTTGTTTATCATATTGGACAAAACAGTGTATACATTCCATTTCCATCTTCTTCTACCATGTGGGACATTTGTACTTCTCTGCTATACACACAAATTACATAACATTCCCCCACTAATTTGTGTGCAATGAGTTTTCCTCTTGATAAACGTTATCCATACAAAGAGGTATCTTTCGATTTGTACATTTAATTAGTGTACATTAGTTAAAGTTTTAACGAAGTTGTAGGTGTCTATAGAAGGTTGAACCACAACTCCTATCGTAAAACCGAACAGATGACACATATAAGTTTGTCAACTAGGTCTCACAAGATTCTCAACACAACCTTAGCACTATTATATACAGTCATGTACTAATCTTGAAATTCATGAACATGTATAAATGTAATATATACATTTATTGAAGCGACACCACTTCTATGTTCAAATAGGTAAAGCCTATCAAATGCAAACTCTGCATTATGCATTTGCTCACAACCACTCTGCTAGGTCCTTTAAGCGCTTATCAACGGCTTGTTGTTACCCATTTAACTTGAAGACTAATATACTAATCTGAAGTTGGTTTCCTGTCGTCGGCGCTTATGATTATAAGTCCCATACTTTTTGTTGTATTTTGCACTAAATCTCTAGCAAGTGCTTTAGTGAGAGGATCCGCTAAGTTTTCGCCAGACTTTACGTATATGATGGTGATCACCCCTTTAGTAATTAAATCTCTCACTAACAAATGTCTTAAACTAATATATCTAGTTTTTGCACTGTAAACATCACTATATGCTCTAGACAATGTTGTAAACTATCGCAGTAAATAGAAATAGAAGATAACGAGTGTGGCCATAATTCGATGTCTAATAACAAGTCTCGTAACCACTATGCTTCCTTATCTGCGGCGCTAAGGGCTATAAATTCTGATTCCATAGTTGAATGCGCTATACATGTTTGTTTCTTGGATGCCCAACTTATGGCCCCTCCTCCTACTGAGAACATCCATCCAGATGGTCATAAGCTCTCATTGGTACTAGACATCCAACTTGCATCACACTAACCTTCTAGCACACTTGGATAATCAGCATAAACTAATTGTTGACAGCAAAAAATATCGTAAACACCCAAGATTCCAATTACTAGGAATTATTGTTTTGGTCGTGTAAATAAGTGCGGAAAGAGGTAATTAACACTAGAGATTTATAGTGGTTCGGCCTCGAGAGAGGCCTACGTCCACTTTGAAGAGTCGTTGGAATATTATTTATCACCAAGGATTACAAAGTTGAGACTATCTCATTACATTCATTTCCGAGTCATATGGAGTTATAATCATCATATGCAAAGTATTCGGGAAAAAACCAATTTAGTCCTTCTTCTTCCTCGAAGAGGAGATTCCATTAAAGAGGCTATTGAAGCTTTTTAAAAGTTCCAAGTGACAGAATTCCAACCCCTTTTAAGTAAGAGGCCAAGGGGTATTTATAGAAGAGAGGTTATGTAGGAGTAGGTAGAAATAGGGGACTACATCCAGAATTTCGGATCCCCTGCTGCCGACCTCCGGAGTTTCGAATCCCCTCTCTCTAGCATATGCACACGTATATTTCGAACCCCTTCATTGGGTACGAATTTCGTACCCCTTGGGGTACGAGATTCGTGCCCCGTGGGGTACAAATTTCGTACCCCATGGGGGTACGAATTTCGTACCCCAAGGGGTTCGAATTTCGTACCCCGTTGGGTACGAATTTTGTACCCCGCCGGGTATGAATTTCGTACCCCTTGGAGGTACGACTTTCGTACCTCTTAGGGGTACGAAATTCATACCCCGAGGGGTGCAAAATTCGTGCCCCGAGGAGTATGTAGGCTATGTAAATGGGTGCTCGGGGTTCGAGCCTTGGGCTCGCGACTCCTAGAGGTTCGAAGCCTTGGTTCGGAAATATGTTAGGGGAGCTTGGAGTTTTCGTCAACGCGAACCTCTTCGACCTGTTTCCTTAGCTCCTGGGTGACTCTCTCAGCTTCGGCCTCACGCGATACGTTGAGTTTAGCGTGTCCCGTGTACTTTTGGGAACCGGACCAAAAATTCGTTTAACGTTTGCCCCCCCAATGTACGTCTTGTCTTGACATGATGTTATTTGCGTTGGTTGAGGTAGTAGTCGAGTTGTCGGCTTATCCTGTAAGCTAAAGGAAAACAGATGTTAGCTGTTTGGCTTGTTCGCTTGCGGAATTGCGAACGAGCTATCGTAGGCCCGGCGATGTGTTCACGTCGCTAAGTATTCACATTGCATCGCCTCCGCGTGTTCGTGGTGATCGAAATGCATGTGTAAGGAATATGTATACACGAGCGTATTGTCATCGTCAAAAAATCCTTTTTTGGATGGGTACGAAATTTCGCACCTAGGGATTCGAAATTTCGTACCCTGGTGGTGCGAAATTTTGAACCCAGGAGATTCGAAATTTCAAACCTCGTGGTTTCGAAACTCCAGGAATACCAAGGGACATTTCCCTTTTCTTTATAAATTGGCCCACCCCCCTCATTTCATTTCTTTCTTCCTTCATTTCGAACCGACCGCCATTAACGCCCGAGCTCCAAGCTTTCTACACTTAGGAATCTCACACGAAATATAGGTGGGTCTTGAGGGATTTGGAGGTGCGAGCGGAGGAGAGGGAGGCGCTGGGGAGGCGAGCGCCGAGGGGAAGCCTCGAACCCTGGGATGGTTCGAGCGTTCGAACCCCGTGGATGATCGAGCGTTTGAACCTCGCTGAGGATCGAGAGTTCGAACGTCGCTGGGGTTCGAGCGTTCGAACCTCGCTGGTGTTCGAGCCTTCGAACCACGCCGGGGTTCGGGCATTCGAACCCCGATAGGATCCGAGCATTTGAGCCCCGATGGGGTCCGAGCATTCGAGCCTCGATGGGGTTCGAGTTCTCGAGCCCTGATGGGGTTCGAGCTTTCGAACCTTGGGGGGTTCGAGCATTTGAACCCCGTGGGGGTTCGAGCATTCGAACCCGAAAAAAGGGGTTCAAGCTTTTGAACCCTGAAGAGGGGTTTCGAGTCTTCGAGCCTCAAGTGGGGTGTGATTTCGCGATTGGCCCCCTTCCTCCGGTCCTTTGTAACACCCCACCTCCGCTAGGGTCACTCACAAAGGGTATGCACTAGGTTTGGTGAAGCATTATCGAGGTAAACATGCGCAGAAATATTACAAGACAGAACATGTATAAAACAGCGGAAGTAAAACAAATTTCATTACCTTATAAAATAAGGTCTAAAGCCTTTTACATCAGAATACATCAAAACCTGTCTTACAATAGTAAAGAAGCATAAAACCTTTTCATAAATTATTCCCCAAAATAAAGTGGTGAACCAGCCATAGCCAAGAGAAGACCAAGCTATACATGATGACCTTCAAGCATAAAAGGTCCGAACTAAACAACAACATTTCCTCCCTGAAAACCTGGGGAAGGGGGGGGGAACGGAAGACAAAGAGGCGAAAGAAAACGGGGTCAGTCATAAAGACTGGTAAGTCCTATCTACTTCCAATATAAAAACAGGTAAAGGTAACATGACATGCATAAACTGAAAGTAAACATAAGGATGACTACAAGATAGATAATCTAAACCAAGATAACCGGATGAACTACTTTAGCAAGATAAACTAAGGTATCATGATAAACTACGGTGTCAAGATAAGTCAACGTATCACATCGTCAGGTTTCTATCAAGTATACTATCCCAAGGTATCTATCATGTATAACATCCCACGGTATCTATCATGTATAACATCCCAAGGTATCTATCATGTATAACTTCCCAAGGTATTTATCATGTATATTTGCTGTGCACCTCTCGTACTAGTATCCCAACCCGCGTCATGTGTTAACTATGAATGTCCCTTGCCCAATGTCATGTAATGGTCCATGTCATCCTAGCATATGTAGGTTTTCCCAACTCGTATGTTTCTTTCCATGTATAAGTTCAGTCCTTTGCCGTAGGCCGTACGGGCTTTCCCATGTAAATCTATACCACCTGAACGTAGTACCATTTTATCCTTGAAGTTGTTTTGGACTGCTACCTATGATCTGGTTATGTTTTCTTACCATGAACTATCGCGTGTTCACTTAGGATTTATGCCACCTAGGACCACTAGGGATTATGCTACCTAATGAACGTTTCCGTGTCTCGGTTTGGGTTCAAGCCACCTAGGGCCACTAGAGATTATGCCACACGTCAACCACGCCCTTTATCCCACGTATGTATCGTGAATCGTTTTCCATGTCTAGACGCACATGTATCTCAATGTGCCATCCAAGTTCCGTGCCAGGGCAAATCGAGAAATACAGAACTCGGTCGGGAGCTTTAAGTCATCTGCTGATGCAGATACCAAGGTCTGTTTTTGTATCCGTGGCTATGGTCCTACGTGACCCCTCCCTCAACTACTGAAAGGAAACCCAAGAAAAATCATGTATGAGAACTACATCCCAGCCCCACCATGCCCCACTTTCCTATTGGCCAACCTCACCCATGACTCGATAGCAAGAACATGGTCTATTGGGAGTTCTCTGCCTTTCCGTTCGTACACGATTGACTAAAGATGGTAGGTAGTCGACTACGCGCTATCCAGGGCAAAAATCAAGTATCGTCGACTCCACGCTAATCCATCCCCGTCTTTAGGTTGCTCGCACAGCAACCAAGGCATACCCTTGGTTCTTCTACCGCAGACCTTAACCTCTGTGAGGCCAGGTTTCATGGACCATCTGCCACCTCACAGAGGGATACCAAGAGTACCCTCACGTCCCCCGAAGCTACCGCTTCATCACCCAGTTCGCTGGAGCTTTTTATCCAAGTCAGATAAGTTGCTCCTCCTCGTGTACTAAGCGATGACCTACCGTATCAGGTTACTCATCTATTTATGAACTAGTCCCATGTCCTTGGCTAAGAATTATTACTTAGTTATTCTTAACTAAGGTTTACCACTTAGCTTCTCTTCCCACTATCCTTGTTAACTACGATTTTCAACCTAGTCCCCTGAGCTAGGGTTTTGTCTAATGGGTTAAGTGTTGTCATTCAAGTTCATGACTTAACCCGCCTACGAATCATGTCAAGATTGGCTAAGTATTTAAGTTCAAGGCTTAGCCCTACAAGTTGGTTAAGTGTACCAAGAAGCTCATGACTTAACCCTATCAAGTCAAATTGGTTAAGTATTTGTTTGTCTTAACCCTATCAGATTATCGTGTTAGATTGACTAAGCATAGATTATCTTAATCCCATCAGATTATCTAGTCGGATTGGTTAAGTATGGGTTAGCTTAACCCCATCCACTAATTGTATTACAATTGTTAAGTATATTTAAAAGGTCTTGTGACTTAACCCTATCAGGTCCGCATATTAGATTGGTTAAGTATAGGTTACTTAACCTTATCAAATCATCATGTATAATTGGTTAAGTATAAGTTACTTAACCCCATTAAATTATCATGTTAAGTTGTTAAGTATTGGTTACTTAACCTCATTGAATTACCAAGTTTAGATTGGTTAAGTGTTTAACTTAACCCCATCGAATTACCGTGTTTAGATTAGTTAAGTGTAGGTTACTTAACCCCATCTAATTACCGTGTTTAGATTAGTTAAGTCTAAGTTACTTAACCCCATCTAATTACCGTGTTTAGATTAGTTAAGTCTAAGTTACTTAACCCCATCTAATTACCGTGTTTAGATTAGTTAAGTCTAAGTTACTTAACCCCATTTAATTACCAAGTCGGATTAGTTAAGTGTAAATTACTTAACTCCATCCCCTAATTGTCTTATATGGTTAAGTGTCATTAAGAAATAAAGTCCGGTTTAACTTAACCTACCCATTCGTGTCATATCGGTTAAGTGATAGATAATCTAAACCAAGATAACCGGATGAACTACTTTAGCAAGATAAACTAAGGTATCATGATAAACTACGGTGTCAAGATAAGTCAACGTATCACATCGTCAGGTTTCTATCAAGTATACTATCCCAAGGTATCTATCATGTATAACATCCAACGGTATCTATCATGTATAACATCCCAAGGTATCTATCATGTATAACTTCCCAAGGTATTTATCATGTATACCAAGAGCAACTTAACTGCCACCTCACAGAGGGATACCAAGAGTACCCTCACGTCCCCCGAAGCTACCGCTTCATCACCCAGTTCGCTGGAGCTTTTTATCCAAGTCAGATAAGTTGCTCCTCCTCGTATACTAAGCGATGACCTACCGTATCAGGTTACTCATCTATTTATGAACTAGTCCCATGTCCTTGGCTAAGAATTATTACTTAGTTATTCTTAACTAAGGTTTACCACTTAGCTTCTCTTCCCGCTATCCTTGTTAACTACGATTTTCAACCTAGTCCCCTGAGCTAGGGTTTTGTCTAATGGGTTAAGTGTTGTCATTCAAGTTCATGACTTAACCCGCCTACGAATCATGTCAAGATTGGCTAAGTATTTAAGTTCAAGGCTTAGCCCTACAAGTTGGTTAAGTGTACCAAGAAGCTCATGACTTAACCCTATCAAGTCAAATTGGTTAAGTATTTGTTTGTCTTAACCCTATCAGATTATCGTGTTAGATTGACTAAGCATAGATTATCTTAATCCCATCAGATTATCTAGTCGGATTGGTTAAGTATGGGTTAGCTTAACCCCATCCACTAATTGTATTACAATTGTTAAGTATATTTAAAAGGTCTTGTGACTTAACCCTATCAGGTCCGCATATTAGATTGGTTAAGTATAGGTTACTTAACCTTATCAAATCATCATGTATAATTGGTTAAGTATAAGTTACTTAACCCCATTAAATTATCATGTTATGTTGGTTAAGTATTGGTTACTTAACCTCATTGAATTACCAAGTTTAGATTGGTTAAGTGTTTAACTTAACCCCATCGAATTACCGTGTTTAGATTAGTTAAGTGTAGGTTACTTAACCCCATCTAATTACCGTGTTTAGATTAGTTAAGTCTAAGTTACTTAACCCCATCTAATTACCGTGTTTAGATTAGTTAAGTCTAAGTTACTTAACCCCATCTAATTACCGTGTTTAGATTAGTTAAGTCTAAGTTACTTAACCCCATTTAATTACCAAGTCGGATTAGTTAAGTGTAAATTACTTAACTCCGTCCCCTAATTGTCTTATATGGTTAAGTGTCATTAAGAAATAAAGTCCGGTTTAACTTAACCTACCCATTCGTGTCATATCGGTTAAGTGTCATTAGTCAAAATTACTTAACCTTTTCATGTGGCATTAATTAGATTAATGCACCCCAACCTCTCACATTAGACTTTGTTGTGGTTACTAGTTAAGCCGGGCGGGTCCGGGTAGATTTACACCACAACCTAGTCTAACCTCGGGTTTTAAGTGCTATATGACCAACTACTCACATTGGGTCCTATTGTTTGTAGCCACTAGTTAAGCCGGGTGGGTCCGGGTAGATTTATGCTACAAACTCAACCCAACCTCGAGTTGGCCACTTTCATGTTTGGTCTAGTGTCATGTTACACTTACAACCCATACGTGTCTAGTTTCAAGTCCCATGTTTACCCCCCCATGTCATGCCCACGTTTAGGTGTATCATGAGTGTCATATTTTCATGAAATCCCATGTCAAATTATCATGTCGTAATCACGCTCGTCTAACCTAACACAAATCGTGTTTCCAACCCAAGTAAAAGCGAGTCAACATAGTAAGGATACTATGCTACATATTGGCCTCAAAACATGCACGATATCAAAAAGGGATTGGTCAATAACATGCATGGTATCATAAGGGGTTTGGCCTCAAAATATGCATAGCATCATAAGGGGTTTTTGGCCTCAAACATGCATAATGTCACAACGGGATTAGCCACAAACATGCATAGTATCATAAGGGAATTTGGCCACAAACATGCATAGTATCATAAGGGAATTTGGCCACAAACATGCATGATAACATAAGGGGTTTGGGTTCATTTACATGCATAAGCCCCAAAGTCAAGTCTTTGCCAATGTTTCACAAGTCAAATGGTTCCCAAAGGTTCATGCTAACATTCCATAGATAAAGATTCAAACTTGCAAGATAAACTAGGTGAAACATGACATGAGTGGCATGATTAAGTCGCTAAAACTTAGCCCAAGGTCATAGATCATAGAAAAGGGGCAAAATTATGTTCACATAGGCTAGCATACTTATGTTTCATCGCATTTTATTCCATGTCACATTAGAACCACCGTTAGAATCTACAAGTAGCTAGAACTTACATAGCGAGGCTTAGGGAAGGATCATGCATCGTCTTGACGAAGAAAGGTGGCTCCTTTGTTGACGAATCATCATGAAACTTGCGTAGCAACGTTGATCCCTCCTCGATTTGGTGTAGAAAGCTTGCAACTTTTGATTTGAATCCGATTTGAATGCATAAGCCCTTGGAGTTGGAGATGGAGGCCATGATCAAGATGGATTTTGGCAGCACTTAGTTGCTAGATTGATTTTGAGTGATTTAGGTTAGGTCCTAGGGTGTTTTTATAGAGATTAGGAGTAGTTTAGGCCCTTAGATTAACCCTAGGATAGATCTGAACCCTCAAAATCCGTCATAGGCCCATAAAACATGTCTTGAGGAACAAGTCAGGTGCACCCAGGCCCATGTGGTCGGACCACCCAGGTCGACACCCGTGTCGACTGGGCAGTCGACCTGCCCCCTGGGCGTGTCGATCTGCCCTCTGGGCGTGTCGACTCCCCAGTCAACACCCCAGTCGACCTGGGGCTTGGGCGGGAATTTTCCCGCCCAGTTCGTTTGGCTCTAGATTTGAATTTCGAACTGTTTTTGGATTTGAATTTTTCTGAAAACTTTGACGGGCCATAACTTGGTCATACGGACTCCGATTTTCGAAAACTCGGACTCTATTTCGCGTATTTTTCCGAGACGAACGCAATGGCGCAACCTGTTTATCCTAATTCAGATTTTATAATTAAATTCTGCCTTGATTCTTGTCTTAGCATGTTGTAAAAATCCGGGTTGTCACATTCTCCCCAACTTAAAGGATTTCGTCCCCGAAATCTCCAAGTTAGGAAGAACGTATCCTACCATCCATCATCCATCTACTCAAAACATCATTCACAGGTAACCATTGTCCTTAGACGATTTCTAATGCCATATGAACATATGCAGAACGTGTGTGTATATGCTCCTTAGCTAATGCTAATGATCAGGCCTGAATGATCTTTCTAATGCAAAATATGTTTAGTGCCATGAGTCCAACATGTATGCAAATAGTCCTAGTCATATAAACATTATATGTGTGCACAAACATTCATTCATATGCAACATCCGCATGACAACACATTCAATTTCATCCATAAACAAGTATAAATAATCGTGCATATGCAACATGAAACGTGACCGCGTCAATCTAGTATCTAATGTGTATTCGCGCATCCACGAGCAACCACTTGCAACCATTTACAACCATATCAATCATAACATGTTTCAAATACATGTTTACATCCATAGAGTTCTATATAAGGTTCCCAAGATAAGATCGAGGAGATAAACAAGGCAAACTCCTTACGGGGTTTGTAACAGAAACAGGACCGAGAGGATATCCACCAAGCGTGCAAGCAAGCTCTACAGGTGGACTAAGGATCAAAGATGTACTCTTAAAAAGAGACATGATGCGCGCGTCTAAGCCGCATTTCCTTGAGCTTAATTCCATTGTGCCTTGACCGCCTTTTGACTTCATGATTTCGTAGCTCCTTGATTCCTATTTCCAAGGTATGAGTTGGAACTCATTTCACTATCGCCTCTCGTTCCACTTTCACTTATTCTTTCCCTAGTATACTTGGCTCAACCATATCTGCGTACTCATGCAAGCTCTCCAAAATTCACTAGTGAATTCTGGATCTCGTTTACCGATGCCAATCCATGTTACCACGTGCACTTACTAGGGTGATTCCTATAACCCATGCTCAAGCGGAATGAACCATCCGTCTTATTGGCGAACGTTACTCGATTGGATCAGAGATTTCCGATAAGTGCATCAAGAGATTCTAGGTAACTAACCATGACAGAACCCAAAAGGTTACACGAGACTTCGAGGGTATTACCAAGGCAGGTTAAGAGTCTAACTACCCTCTTTTCAAAACCGAGAATGGTATCCCTTTACTGGATAACCACTTTACCCCTAGAATCCATCCATAGCCCAACAAGTCTTGAATAAATGGACCGATCTTCCAACAAGATTTTGGGACTAAAGTGGGATCTTCTACCATGCTAGTACTAAGGTGCAGAGACTTATCTATCGAAGCAGACTTAAATGATGTGATGATCAATACAAAGTCTGGACGGGATGATAGAAAAGAAAGGCTAAGCCTTTAACAGAAACGGTACCATTCCTCTTAGGTACGCTAGAAATGAGAGCATACAATTGCCATTTTGCTGATCTTGTCCTTGTTTTCCTTCGTGGACTAATCCATACCAACAAGTTGCTTATCTTAAGCTCGTATCCTTTATCCTTGTTCTTACAATCCTTTCTTATAACGTGGTAACAAGTCTCTCGAGAACTTCCTCCATCGCACGGAAAAACACTTACGTAGCTAGACAAGGATTAGTCGCAGTTTAAAACTACTGTGACTACAGATGGAGGAAAGAAAGGAAAAGAGGTTCAATTAAGGAAACAAAGGATAGTGCTAATGGCTTTTGGGGAATAGCCTTTAAAAACTTTTCTTGAAAAAAAATGCTTCTTTGTAAACGGTTTTTCAAATAGTTTTCAGAAGGTTTTAAAAACTTTTGCCCAGTCTGGTAACCTTCTGCTCTGATACCAAATGTAACACCCCACCTCCGCTAGGGCCACTCACAAAGGGAATGCACTAGGTTTGGTGAAGCATTATCGAGGTAAACATGCGCAGAAATATTACAAGACAAAACATGTATAAAACAGCGGAAGTAAAACAAATTTCATTACCTTATAAAATAAGGTCTAAAGCCTTTTACATCAGAATACATCAAAACCTGTCTTACAATAGTAAAGAAGCATAAAACCTTTTCATAAATTATTCCCCAAAATAAAGCGGTGAAGCAGCCATAGCCAAGAGAAGACCAAGCTATACATGATGACCTTCAAGCATAAAAGGTCCGAACTAAACAACAACATTTCCTCCCTGAAAACCTGGGGGGGGGGGGGGACGGAAGACAAAGAGGCGAAAGAAAACGGGGTTAGTCATAAAGACTGGTAAGTCCTATCTACTTCCAGTATAAAAACAGGTAAAGGTAACATGACATGCATAAACTGAAAGTAAACATAAGGATGACTACAAGATAGATAAGCTAAACCAAGATAACCGGATGAACTACTGTAGCAAGATAAACTAAGGTATCATGATAAACTACGGTGTCAAGATAAGTCAAGGTATCACATCGTCAGGTTTCTATCAAGTATACTATCCCAAGGTATCTATCATGTATAACATCCCACGGTATCTATCATGTATAACATCCCAAGGTATCTATCATGTATAACTTCCCAAGGTATTTATCATGTATATTTGCTCTGCACCTCTCGTACTAGTATCCCAACCCACGTTATGTGTTAACTATGAATGTCCCTTGCCCAATGTCATGCAATGGTCCATGTCATCCTAGCATATGTAGGTTTTCCCAACTCGTATGTTTCTTTCCATGTATAAGTTCAGTCCTTTGCCGTAGGCCGTACGGGCTTTCCCATGTAAATCTATACCACCTCAACGTAGTACCATTTTATCCTTGAAGTTGTTTGGACTGCTACCTCTGATCTGGTTATGTTTTCTTACCATGAACTATCGCGTGTTCACCTAGGATTTATGCCACCTAGGACCACTAGGGATTATGCTACCTAATGAACGTTTCCGTGTCTCGGTTTGGGTTCAAGCCACCTAGGGCCACTAGGGATTATGCCACCCGTCAACCATGCCCTTTATCCCACGTATGTATCGTGAATCGTTTTCCATGTCTAGATGCACATGTATCTCAATGTGCCATCCGAGTTCCGTGCCAGGGCAAATCGAGAAATACAAAACTCGGTCGGGAGCTTTAAGTCGTCTGCTGATGCAGATATCAAGGTCTGTTTTTGTATCCGTGGCTATGGTCCTACGTGACCCCTCCCTCAACTACTGAAAGGCAACCCAAGAAAAATCATGTATGAGAACTACATCCCGGCCCCACTATGCCCCACTTTCCTATTGGCCAACCTCACCCATGACTCGATAGCAAGAACATGGTCTGTTGGGAGTTCTCTGCCTTTCTATTCGTACACGACTGACTAAAGATGGTAGGTAGTCGACGACGCGCTATCCAGGGCAAAAATCAAGTATCGTCAACTCCACGCTAATCCATCCCCATCTTTAGGTTGCTCGCACAGCAACCAAGGCATACCCTTGGTTCTTCTACCGCAGACCTTAACCTCTGTGAGGCCAGGTTTCATGGACCATCTGCCACCTCACAGAGGGATACCAAGAGTACCCTCACGTCCCCCGAAGCTACCGCTTCATCACCCAGTTCGCTGGAGCTTTTTATCCAAGTCAGATAAGTTGCTCCTCCTCGTATACTAAGCGATGACCTACCGTATCAGGTTACTCATCTATTTATGAACTAGTCCCATGTCCTTGGCTAAGAATTATTACTTAGTTATTCTTAACTAAGGTTTACCACTTAGCTTCTCTTCCCGCTATCCTTGTTAACTACGATTTTCAACCTAGTCCCCTGAGCTAGGGTTTTGTCTAATGGGTTAAGTGTTGTCATTCAAGTTCATGACTTAACCCGCCTACGAATCATGTCAAGATTGGCTAAGTATTTAAGTTCAAGGCTTAGCCCTACAAGTTGGTTAAGTGTACCAAGAAGCTCATGACTTAACCCTATCAAGTCAAATTGGTTAAGTATTTGTTTGTCTTAACCCTATCAGATTATCGTGTTAGATTGATTAAGCATAGATTATCTTAATCCCATCAGATTATCTAGTCGGATTGGTTAAGTATGGGTTAGCTTAACCCCATCCACTAATTGTATTACAATTGTTAAGTATATTTAAAAGGTCTTGTGACTTAACCCTATCAGGTCCGCATATTAGATTGGTTAAGTATAGGTTACTTAACCTCATCAAATCATCATGTATAATTGGTTAAGTATAAGTTACTTAACCTTATTAAATTATCATGTTAAGTTGGTTAAGTATTGGTTACTTAACCTCATTGAATTACCAAGTTTAGATTGGTTAAGTGTTTAACTTAACCCCATCGAATTACCGTTTGTTTAGATTAGTTAAGTGTAGGTTACTTAACCCCATCTAATTACCGTGTTTAGATTAGTTAAGTCTAAGTTACTTAACCCCATCTAATTACCGTGTTTAGATTAGTTAAGTCTAAGTTGCTTAACCCCATCTAATTACCGTGTTTAGATTAGTTAAGTCTAAGTTACTTAACCCCATCTAATTACCAAGTCGGATTAGTTAAGTGTAAATTACTTAACTCCATCCCCTAATTGTCTTATATGGTTAAGTGTCATTAAGAAATCAAGTCTGGTTTAACTTAACCTACCCATTCATGTCATATCGGTTAAGTGTCATTAGTCAAAATTACTTAACCTTTTCATGTGGCATTAATTAGATTAATGCACCCCAACCTCTCACATTAGACTTTGTTGTGGTTACTAGTTAAGCCGGGCGGGTCCGGGTAACTTTACACCACAACCTAGTCTAACCTCGGGTTTTAAGTGCTATATGACCAGCTACTCACATTGGGTCCTATTGTTTGTAGCCACTAGTTAAGTCAGGCGGGTCCGGGTAGATTTATGCTACAAACTCAACCCAACCTCGAGTTGGCCACTTTCATGTTTTGTCTAGTGTCATGTTACACTTACAACCCATACGTGTCTAGTTTCAAGTCCCATGTTTACCCCCCATGTCATGCCCACGTTTAGGTGTATCATGAGTGTCATATTTTCATGAAATCCCATGTCAAATTATCATGTCGTAATCACGCTCGTCTAACCTACCCCAAATCGTGTTTCCAACCCAAGTAAAAGCGAGTCAACATAGTAAGGATACTATGCTACATATTGGCCTCAAAACATGCACGATATCCAAAAGGGATTGGCCATAAACATGCATGGTATCATAAGGGGTTTGGCCTCAAAATATGCATAGCATCATAAGGGGTTTTTGGCCTCAAACATGCATAATGTCACAACGGGATTAGCCACAAACATGCATAGTATCATAAGGGAATTTGGCCACAAACATGCATAGTATCATAAGGGAATTTGGCCACAAACATGCATGATAACATAAGGGGTTTGGGTTCATTTACATGCATAAGCCCCAAAGTCAAGTCTTTGCCAATGTTTCACAAGCCAAATGGTTCCCAAAGGTTCATGCTAACATTCCATAGATAAAGATTCAAACTTGCAAGATAAACTAGGTGAAATATGACATGAGTGGCATGATTAAGTCGCTAAAACTTAGCCCAAGGTCATAGATCATAGAAAAGGGGCAAAATTAGGTTCACATAGGCTAGCATACTTATGTTTAATCGCATTTTATTCCATGTCACATTAGAACCACCGTTAGAATCTACAAGTAGCTAGAACTTACAAAGCGAGGCTTAGGGAAGGATCATGCATCGTCTTGACGAAGAAAGGTGGCTCCTTTGTTGAAGAATCGTCATGAAACTTGCGTAGCAACGTTGATCCCTCCTCGATTTGGTGTAGAAAGCTTGCACCTTTTGATTTGAATCCGATTTGAATGCATAAGCCCTTGGAGTTGGAGATGGAGGCCATGATCAAGATGGATTTTGGCAGCACTTAGTTGCTAGATTGATTTTGAGTGATTTAGGTTAGGTCCTAGGGTGTTTTTATAGAGATTAGGAGTAGTTTAGGCCCTTAGATTAACCCTAGGATAGATCTGAACCCTCAAAATCCGTCATAGGCCCATAAAACATGTCTTGAGGAACAAGTCAGGTGCACCCAGGCCCAAGTGGTCGGACCACCCAGGTCGACACCCGTGTCGACTGGGCAGTCGACCTGACCCCTGGGCGTGTCGACTCCCCAGTCGACACCTCAGTCGACCTGGGGCTTGGGCGGGAATTTTCCCGCCCAGTTCGTTTGGCTCCAGATTTGAATTTCGAACTGTTTTTGGACTTGAATTTTTCTGAAAACTTTGACGGGCCATAACTTGGTCATACAGACTCCGATTTTCGAAAACTCGGACTCTATTTCGTGTATTTTTCCAAGACGAATGCAATGGCGCAACCCGTTTCCCCTGATTAAGATTTTATAATTAAATTCTGCCTTGATTCTTGTCTTAGCATGTTGTAAAAATCCGGGTTGTCACATCCTTCGTTCTTTTGCGTCGCATATGCAACTGTATTACAGCACATACTTTGACCTTTCACATAGGATAGAGCATAAACTTGGACTGAGACTGAACTCGTTTGACTGTTTTTAACTTTTTCTGTGTACATAGACTTTGCATAACACTTCACGCACATGTTAGTTTTCATCAACACGAGGGGTATAGGTTACTCTAATGTGATGTCTAACACTAGTGTGTTAAAGTATAGTTGGCGATGCACACAAGATCGATGACTGGAAAGACCTTGGAGTCTGAGGCTTCCTTTCCTCCATCACACACATCAAATTCTGCCAATAGTGGTATGTCGACTTGCAACGAGCTTGAGACTACCGAAGGATCCACTTCTTCCTAAACGACCAGTTTGCCTAAAGAATCCGAACACAGAGAACAAACTGAGAGACAACATCCTTCGGTCATATACGAGGAGGTCGCGAATGTGTACATTATGAGTGGGGGTGCACCGGTGGCCCCGGATATGGTGCCTGATGCAATTATCTTGTAAAATCCGATAGACTCAGTACCCTCGCGCTGGATGCCATAGTAGTTAGGAAAAGACGCTGCGGTTCAATATTCTGTTGGATGATGCCCACGCACCGAGAGAGGGTGGCAGGGCTCACGTGACGCTCGAGGGTCTTACTGTTTGGAACAGACAAGCTTGTTTTGCTGGATGCGTGCCCCCGTCCAATGACTTTATTCGGGACATGTTATGCTATTTCCGCCTTGCACTGTCGCAGCTGCATCCGAACACTTATTCTTCACTCCTAGGCACTTATGTTCTTTATCGTGAGTATTTGCATTTGGAACCCACTGGAGAGGACATTGGGTACTTTTTCATCTTAAGAGAACGGTTAACATGTCACCCTCCCAATGGTTCCTGGAAGCGTCAGCTGCCACCAATTTTTTTATCGCGAAGTGGCCCAGGCTGTCATTGTTCAAGCACGAGTGGTTCTTCGTGCGCTGTCCTCCCGGATTCGCTAGGAGATAGATAGAAGGGAGTGAGTACTTTTGACCTTTTCTTCTTATTGTAAAGTTTTGGATCCCATGCCTCATTTTTGTCATGTTTCGACCACGGTAGGGAATCCTGGGGTGCCTACCGACGACGAGTACTAGCAATGCCTCAATGCTCTGCGAGCGATCCCAGCGGAGTTTTGCAATCCTGAGACAATGATAAGTTAGGAGCGCCTTCGTCACGCCAGGCTGCTCCCTCACGATCGGGCTGTAATCAGGCCTGCACTTGCAAGCAACGCACCGAAAGAGAAGGTGGCGAAAGATCAACCAGCGATTAATCGGAAGAGAAGAATACCCATACTGGGGCAAAACTGAAAAAAACAGCCAAATCCCAAAGAGATGTAGGAGGAGACGAGGCTCACGGTCAGGAGTGGGTTGTTGGAGACGAGGGGTTGTTGAGCGCTTCAGTCCCGCCTCTGATAGGAGAGGCGGGGGGAGGAGCGTCTGACAGACCGCAGTCCCCGGCGACCCATTCAGAGACCACCGCATCGCTCGAGGACATGGGCCAGTTTAAAGGCCTTAATAAACTCGACCTAGAGCTGTCTCCATGGTCGTGTATGACAAGCATGGAAGAGCTAGCTCTTGCTGCTGAGGGGTTAATTCCTTCGAGTGGACCTCAATCTGGTATGTTGAGAGAACACTTAGGGCATACACTCATAGACATTGCATAACATAGAGATTTATCTGAGTGTGCGACTTGACTGACTTCGATTTGTTCCTTTGACATGTGATATGGCTAGAGGGCGCGGAGGACGAGGATATGGAGGTCGCCGCCACCCCAGGAACACTTTATTCGAGGGCTTTAGAAGAGGGACCAGTTTATACGTCACTCCACCCCCGCCGGATCGGGGCAGTGAACACCGAAGTAGGGATCGATCTCGGCGATCTCTGACTCCTCCTCCTCCCCCTCCGATTTGGGTGTCTGTGCGAGATTCTCGTCTTGACTTAGGAGGTTCCAAGCATTAGTCTTCGGCAGATCCTTCACATTCAACACCCTTGGCTCCCGTTTCAACTACTAAGGGGAGGGAGTCGTTGCTCGTCCAGCCAAGACTGGAGAGTACGACTGTAATCAGGACGCAAGACTTAGCAGAGCCTGAGAGACAAGAGCTTTCCGGGGAGGAACGGAGGGCGTGGTTGAAAAAGACTTTCCCTCGACACTACTTTGATGAGCTGGCGGTCCTTCTTGATCTCTGTCCACCTCCTGCTAGAGACTCTAGGGAGATATGGATGCACGTGAAGGTCGCATATCACCAGGCCAACGAGCTTACTGGTTATTCCTTTCATATCTCAGAGTTGATTAGGAGGAAAAACTTGGATCTCACTAACTAGAGGCTGACCATTGATGCCGAGCAGACCACCGTCAGCAATTTGAACACAGAAATAGGTGAGTTTGCTTTTTGTATCAGAGACATACTATTGTTCATTCCTGTGCCTTTGAATATTAACTCGTGGGTCTCGTCATCACAGCGGAGATGAAGCAAGCGCATGAGTCACTCAAGAGGGAGGATGATCATTCCCGCTCTTCTTTCGCGGAGACCGTAGCTGATCTAACTACCGAGAACACGACCCTAAAGAGGGAAAAGGCTGAGGTGGAGAAAACTTGTGCCGATCTGGAAAGGGATAACACGAGAGTCACCCAGCTCCAGAATGACAATAATGCTTTAAGAGCGAAGAATGACAGCTTAAAGAGGCATCTTGAGGAGATTAGGAAGGCGGAGGAAGACGCGAGGCCAGCAATAGAGATGTGTTGAGCACAGTCGATGGACTGAAGACCGAACATCTGATGGAGGTGGAACAATTGAGGGAGAAGCTGGAGAATACGGAATTCCAGGTAGAATCGTCCTTGGTGGAAGATATCTGAAATATGTATGTTAAGATTTTAATATTCCGTGGACTTTCGTGGGTCGACGATTATTCCCGTGAACTAGCTCGGACCTAAGAGAGGTTGGTCCCATATGAAGCTTATTTGCGCTAAGTAGATGTGAGCGCTTTGGATGAACGCCAACTTCTGATTGATCTCCTGACCAATGAGGAGCGTGAAAAGCTAGAGGAGAGGAAGCAGCTGCTGCTAGAGGATGCTGAGAGAGAGAGAGGTTGGCAAAGCTCGCCGCTGAAAACGGGAAGTCTGCCATGACTGAGAGTGTGGTGGTAGCGGAGACATTTGGAGAGGGAATCTCTTATCGGCTACTGGCCCCTGAATCTGCAATGGCAAGCGATCCCCCAGCATTGGCTCGGGGTACGACTGAGTACAACCCTGAGTATCCGGGGCTAAGAGAGAACGAATTTACCTTACCTGCCATGATGACCATGCAACCTACCCTTCCTACACCATCCCTAACCGGAGGTAAATTCCCATTACCGTGTATTCCTGAGGATGCCGTTATTACCAAATTTACGGACTAAAAGGTTGTGTTTTTACTGTGCAACCCTTCTTGGATTGACCATGACATCGGGCTCTGCCCCCGTGATTCCACAAGCAACCGAATCTGGGCCAGGACCTGCAGAAATGCAATTCGGAGATGGCGAAGATCAGTTGGACACCTACTCGGATATAAGGATAACGTCTAGCCTTTATGAAGGCCTTATTAAGGAAGGAGAGGTGGTTGACAGACAAAGTGCCCATGCCAGAGGCCCAGTGGAAGCCGATGTGCCTTTGATGGAGGTTATGGTGGAGGCCCAAAAAGCCCAAATGGTGGCTAAGTGTGAGGAGATAGAGGAGAAGGGTAGGATGAGGTTGCCAGACAAGAGGCCCTAATGAAGGCCAAACAAGATGCTGAGGAGAGAGCCACTGAGATGGTTGAGCGGAGAAAGGCCGACGAAGAGGCGGAGAAGAAGAGGGCTGCTAACGAGGCCCAGAAGAAGAAGGAGGAAGACGAAACCCAACGGTGGTCTACCGAGATCTTTGAGAAACCCAAGGCCGACGACGTTGTGACGCATAAGTCCCAAAAGTTGGCCGACCGACGGGCTGCCAAGGAAGCGAAGGAGAAGGCGGAGCGGGAAGCCAAAGAGGTCCCAGGGAAGAGTGATGATGTGGTATCCCTTGCTGCCGGGAATGTACCCAGGCCAATGCTGCATACCTCTCCTACTGATGTCACAGAGATCTCGAGCGGCGACGGTGCAGATGAGAGGTGCCTCTCGGCTTCTCATGAGTCGGCTACTCCTCAGAAGGGTCGAGGAGGAAGTAGCGGATCAGGAAAGAAAAGGCCTGGCGTAGGGGAAGAACCGTGAGTGCCGAATCTGCAAAGAAAAACATAAGCACAAGAAGAAAAGACACGATTAGTGTTAGCAACTTAAGTAGAAGTTATTGTTATTTTGGCAGTATAGGCTGATAGTTTACACGAGTACGGCCCTCGCTTTTGGTTTTTTCAAGACACGGTGTGGTTTTCATGTACACCCTGTCATTAGAAAAGAAGGATGTTTAAATATGTAGTTTGTTTAGTGTGTGTGTGTGTGCGTGGAAATAGAATATGAATTAGTAAAGATAGCAATTTATGTCGAGTGTTTTCTTCTCATGTTTTCTAGCGTCCTGTACTTGCAAAAGCGTAGTTATCATTACAGTTAACACAAAAGCGACCGTGGACCGCGCTCTGTGTCGATTATTCTAGAGGGGTGAGATAGACCGTTGGTTTCAGTAAGTTTCCCTCAGCTCAGGAAACCGTAGTTTGCGAAACCAGGCTAGTCGCCTGCTGTTTTGGGCTTCCCAAAGTAAGTCCCAAGTAGAGCGAAGGCGTAGGACATTGAGTAGTCCGGTAGGGGGCTCTCCCGTCGTTCATTCGGGTTGTTGCGAGCGGCAGGCGTCGTTTATTCGTCGAAAAGAGAAGCCCGGGTCATCAGCCCCTGGGGTTAGATCGTGGCCATGGGCTACCCCTAAGCCTTAAGAGCTTCGGGGAAGAAACGATTTAACGCCGGTCTCGGTGTTGTGCCGAAATTTGACCGGCACCCGCAGCCAGGGGAGAAATTTGCATCACTCTTGGCTGGATATTGGGCGGCCCCAAGTTGCATGGAACTTGGGCACGGAATGATTCATCATCGATCTCGGTGCGGGGACGAGGTTCGAGTTCATGGTTATTTATACTCGGTCGTGTCGTGGGCCTGCGACTCGAGTAGCGTTGTCGGCTCCCGTGCTCGGGGTGCTGGTCGTACCCAATGTTGTTTGGCTTCAATGTTGGCTCAAGGTTTGGATGGCGACACTGGCTCTCGTCCCCGGGGTGCTGATAGGGCGATCGAATGTTTGCACGCAAGCTGGTTGTCAGGACTAATCAAACGTGTCATGCGCGGAGTAAACAACAAAAAAGAGATAGGAAGTTGAACATCATTTCAACTAATAACTTTGGCGGTAATAGCCTTTACAATGCCTTGAATCACTGGAAAACAAAACATCGTTGGAAAGGATAAACAACTGTGTACTGAGTTATGTAAAGTAGCGGCGGAGATGTTCGTTGTTCCATGCCCTTAGGATTTCAGCTTCGTCCACGGTTGCGAGTTTGAAAGTTCCATTGCTGAGCCTCCATTGTACATAGTGCAGGCCTTCCCAACAAGAAGTGAGGCCTGTTGGTGGAGGAAAGACCCGTTTTAAGACGAGGTCGCTAATGTTTATGTATTTATGATGGACCCTGGAATTGAAGTATCGGGCCACTCGTTAACGTTGGGTGGCATCCCTGAGATCAGCTTCGTTCCTCTTTCCCTCTAGCAAGTCGAGTGACTCCAAAAGTAAGTCTTGGTCTGTCTTCAGATCGCAGTAAGTTACTCGATGAGATTGAAGCTTAAGCTCAATGGGAATGACGACTTCAGATCCGTAGGCAAGGGCGAAAGGAGTGTGTCTGATTGTTGCCTTGTGGGTGGTTCAGTAGGCCCATAGGGCTAGAGGGAATTCGTCCGCCCACATGCCGCCGTCCTTTTCCAAATGCTTCTTGATGATGGATTTAATGACTTTGTTAACCACTTTGACTTGTACATTGGCCTGAGGATGAGCCACCGCTGAGAATCTTTTTTCGATGTTGTGCCGCTGACAGAAGGCTTTGTACTCAGCGCTCTCGAAATGGGTGTCGTTGTTGGAAATGATTGCTTGAGGGACCCCATAATGGGTGATAATGTTGTTGACGACGAAGTTGATCATCTTCTTGGTCGTTGCTGTGGCGAGAGCCTAGGCCTCTCCCCATTTGGTGAAATAATCAACTGCAACGACAACATAGCGTGCCCCACCTTTGGCCATTGGAAGAGTTCCAATGATGTCGGTCCCCCACATGGTGAACGACCACGGGCTGATCATTTGCGTCAACTCTGTTGGCGGAGCTCTTGGGATCTTTGAGAAGCGCTGGCACTTATCGCACTTGCGAGCATAGTCTGCGGCATCATGATCAAGTGTAGGCCAATAATAACCGTGTCTGAGTATTTTCCTTGCCAGGGTTTGCCCTCCAGTATGGTCATCGCACTCACCTTCATGTACATTAGTTATCACTCGGATGGCGTCGTCATGGGATACGCACCTGAGCAACGGGACAGAGAAACCTCTGCAGTAGAGCACTCCATCCATAAGAAGGTAGCGAGCTGATTGGCGAGTGAGCGCTCATCTTTCTCTGTAGCATTTCGGAAGAGTCCCGTGTTGTAGATAGTTCTTGATTGGTTTCATCCAAGATCCAGACTCAGATTCGGCGTTCATGACCATCTCGGTTTGTGTTTGCTGGACGCTTGGGGAATTGAGCACTTCTACTAGGGCGAACCCTATGAGTTGCAAGTCCTCGGAGCTCGCCAGTTTGGCTAGTGAATTTTCTTTTTCATTTTGTTCTCTAGGGATGTGCGTGATGACAAAGTGGTCGAAGTTGGCAAGTAACTCCCAAACCTGGGCCAGATATAGTGCGAGTCGTTCCCCCAAGGCTTGGAATTCCTCCTGTACCTGACGCACGATGAGCTGAGAGTCGGAAAAGACCTGAATGGATTTTAAAATAAGTTCGATTGTGATGTTGAGTCCGTCTATTAGAGCTTTGTATTCTACGCCATTGTTGGTAGCAGGTAAGTTGAGCTTCAAAGCATAGCGTATCGAGCGCTCCTCATGAGTGATGAACACGACTCCGGCCCCAGAGCATTTGTTGTTGGAGGGCCCGTCCACGAATAATTTCCATTGAGCGTCGGGAGCTTCGATGTTCTCTAAAGGATCCTCCTCAGGAGTAGCGAATTCTACTATGAAATCAGTGAGAGCTTGTCCGAGGATGGCTCGGAGGGGGATGAAAGTTATCTCGAACTGACTCAACCCTATGTTCCATTTCAGTAGTCGCCCTAATGCTTCAGGCCATTGTTAGATAAGCCGGAGTGGTTGTTCGGTGAAGACCTTTATGGGGTGAGACTGGAAATATGGTCGAAGCTTCCGAGAAGAAATCAATAGGCAGAATGCTAGCTTCTCCAGCTTCGGATAATTCTTCTCTGCCCATGTCAATCGTTTGCTTATGTAGTAGATGGATCATTGGATGCGGCCTTCGAGGCGTACCAATGCCGAGCTGATTGCCTGTGTGGAAACAGGCAAATAAATGTATAAATCCTCATGGTCTATGGGTTTACATAGGATAGGTGGTCGCTCTACTTGAATGTCGCGAAGCATTCCGAGGTACATTTTAAATTGCATTTCCCATTTCTAAGAAAATCGAAAAAGGGAATGCATTTGCCTGTAGCTTTGGAAATGAATCGACTTAGAGCGACGACCTTTCCGTTTAGACTTTGAACATCTTTGATGTTCTGAGGGACTTGAGTCTCCCGAATGGCTTGGATTTTTTCTGGGTTGGCTTCGATGCCTCGGGAGTTGACGATGAAACCCAAAAATTTTCCTGAGGCGACTTCGAAGAACCACTTCAAGGGGTTGATTTTCATGTCTTATTGGCGGAGGACATCGAACATTTCAGAGAGGTCATGGACGTAGTCGCTTGATACTTTAGATTTTTACCACCATGTCATCCACGTATACCTCCATGGATTTCCCAACTTGTTTGTTTAAGAGCATTGATAAGTGGCGCCAGCATTCTTGAGGCCGAAAGGCATGACACGATAGCAGTAGAGTCCAAGGTCTGTTATGAAAGATGTATGATCCTGGTTGTGAAGATTCATCGGAATTTGATTGTAACCCGAATAGTCGTCCATGAAAGACAATAGCTGGTATCCGGCGGTTGAGTCAACAAGTCGGTCGATCTTCGGAAGTGGGAAGCTGTCCTTGGGACATTCCTTGTTTAAGTCGGAGAAGTCGACGCATGTTCACCATTTGCCGTTGGCTTTTTTGACCAGAACTGGATTGGAGACCCATTCGGGGTAGTCGGCTTCGCGGATGAAGTTGTTGTTGAGTAGATGATCTACCTCTTCCTCAAGTGCTTTGGACCTTTCGGGTCCCAGGAAGCAGCGTTTCTGCTTGACTGGGGGCATTGTAGGATTGATACTTAGATAATGACAAGAAACCGCCGGGTCGATGCCTCTCATGTCGGAGTGAGTCCATGCAAACACGTCTAGGTTAGCCTTCAAGAAATTCACAAGATCTTCTTTGACTGCAGGATGGAGTTGCGATCCTATCTTTAGCAACCTTGATGGATCGTCGGGGTTGATTGGAGCATCCGCTGTAGGTTCAACCGGAGTAGCCCTTTCGTATTTGGGCTCTTCGTCCTTCCTTGGATCGAGGTCGTCGGAAAGACGGCAGTGGCACCTGAGCCAAGGCCCAAACGTCACTGATTGCTATTCAGAAACAGTCGTGGCGCACGAAGACGCGGGTATGGTCTTACCCTTGTCCTTATTACGTGCGTTCTTTCACTCTATTGCATAGCATTCCCTAGCATTTTTCTTGGTCGCCTCTAATTGTTCAGATCCCGTTCTCTGTCGGGAATTTCATTAGGAGGGACCATGGTGACATGCAGATTCGGAATTCTATGAGAAAAGGACGTCCAAAGAAGGAGTTGTAAGGGAAAATGATGTCGATAACCACGAAGGTGAGGACTCGGACCCGGGTCTGATCCCCCTCGCCAAGTTCTACAGGCAAGTCAATCATTCCCACTGGTGACTGGAAGTTCCATTGAAGCCGTGGATTGTGGCACGACATGGTTTTAAGTCTTTTGTTTCCAATTTCATCTGGTCGTAAGCAACTTTGAAAATGATGTTGACCGAGCTTCCCGAGTCAATCAGTACTCTTCGGACGGAAGCGACACCGATCTGAGCTGTGATGACTAGAGGATCGGTGGTCGGAATTTCAATTCCTGTAGAATCTCTTTCGCGGAAGACAATGTCGTCCTGCATGGAATTTTGAAGCTTGGCTGGGACGGATTCATCCAGGGCGGAGCAGGCCTCATAAGTAGCATGCTTTATGGAACTCACACACTCCTCCATTTTCCGAAAGCTATCGTGTGTAGGATACGGTCGACCACAAATAGTGTTGGTCATGATTCACCGCCTCGGGTTAGACGGACCCCGGGCCGCCTTGGCGGGCGCCGGGAGTGCTGGCGCCGGAGGTTTTGGATTTGCTTCGGGTGGAAAGAGTTCTCGGACGTATTGCTTGAGTCGTTTCTCATGGATAAGCTTCTTGATTATGTCCTTGAGTTGGCGACATTCATTGATATTATGCCCGTACACATCGTGGTATCGAAAGTACCTACCAGTATTTTTCTCGAAGTCAGTAGATTCCCTAGTAAGCGGCTTCTTGTATGGCAATGTGTTGCATGTCTCCAAGTAAATCGTTTCTAAGTCTTCATTCAGCGGGGTGTAGGTCTCCAAAGCATGGTAAGGTCCGGGTTTTCGCGGTTCAGTCGAGACCTGACTATTGTTTCGACCGCCTTACCTACCGTTATTTGTCCTTTGCCTGTAGGGACCTGCCGCCTTGTTCTGATCGAGGGGCTCTCCGATCTGTTTTCCTTTGATGTTGTTATTTGCAGCGTCCATTTGGGGGTCGTTGGGGCGACTTATTTCAGAGAGTCGGTTCCGTCTTGCTTCCTCTTGGCATAAGTACTGTCCTGCCTTTTCGTAGAAAGCGTCGAGGCTTTTAGGTTGCTTTTGATCAATCCACGCCCTGAATTCGGAAATAGGAAGGACACCTTTCGCTAGCTAAAAGAGTACGGTGCGAGTGTCCGGATCTTCGACCTCAGCGAGGGCGATGTTGAACCGGGAAAGGTAGTTTTTGAGCGACTCAGCAGGTCCTTGGTATAGATTGGACAGAGTGAGGGCGTTCTTTGGAGTCGGGATATGCACTCTGAATTGGTCGATCAATTCTATCACTAACTAGCCGAAGTTGTTGATGGAATCAAGTGGGAGGCGAGAGAACCATAACAAAGAGGTTCCTGATAAGAAGACTGGGAAGCACTTGCATTTGACTGGGTCATTACCCCGGCTCGAGTCCAATTTCCATTCATGTCGATTCAGGAAGGTACATGGATCGGTGGTGCCATCATAGAGTGGCATCTGCGGCATGCTGAAACGTCGCGGCCATTCGTCTTCGTTTACCCTTCTTGTGAAGGGGTTACGCCTATTGTGGGCATCCCATGAGTCATGCATGTTCCCTCGCATCTCCCTCATGATCCTTCGGACCATGTCGGGAAGATAAGTTGGATGGGGATCCGCCATCGGGATCCACGGGTGTTGGCAAGGTTCAGGAGTTCTGTTGCGAGGGCGTCTTCTATGATGAATGTCCGGGTCGTCTTCTTCCATATCCTCGACATCTATGATCGGGTTTTGGTACGGACGTTGAGGCAGAGTGGGTTGATGCGGATCCTGTTCTGGAAGAGCGCAGGCCGCTGGGATAGTCGGTCCATCATCTTGATTAGCGACCGTTGGATTTTGTCGAGGAAGGGGTTAGTTGGCTGGACCCAGTCCGTTATTAGTGATCAAGCAAGAGCGATCTCGGTACTGTGCCCCCTCGCTATATATGACTATAGTTCGGTCGTCATTGCTGTTTCCATTGCCGTTGGCGTAGCCATTGTCGTTGTCCAAGGCGTTAGTGCGGACGGCGACATTGTTGATGAGGCTAAACCTCCTTCGTTGATGTGGGGCCCTCGACTCGGATGAGGAAGTTTCCGAGATAGTTGGTCGAGGTCGAGCGTTGTTCCGAGCTAACTAAAGTCGAGCGACGACGTGCTGACTCTCTTGAAGTTGTCGCACAAGGTCGATGTTATTCCTTAATGCTTGATTGAGTTCGACGGCTGTGTTCTCATATTTTTCACTAAGCGCGCGGATCTGCGCTTGTGTTGCAGGAGCTTCGGGGTCCACGATGGGAGGGATGGTTTCAGTAGTGGTCGGGATATCCGCCGACTGAGCTTATTGGGATGTTCCGGCTTCAGCTGAAGAGCCGACCATTGCGTTATTTGGTCACTTTACCATCGTGAGCAGACTCAGCGAAAGGGGCAAAGGAACCAAAAGCTCTTCGAAGTCGAGATGATAATGTGCGAAAAAGGCGCAAATCCGAGTTTTCTCAGTGAAAACACCAAATGTTGATGGTAAAAAATGTCGTAAACACCCAATATTCCAATTACTAGGAATTATTGTTTTGGTCGTGTAAATAAGTGCGGAAAGCGGTAAATAACACGAGACATTTATAGTGGTTCGGCCTCGAGAGAGGCCTACTCCCACTTTGAAGAGTCATTGGAATATTATCTTTCACCAAGGATTTCAAAGTTGAGACTATCTCATGACATCTCATTACATTCATTTCCGAGTCATATGGAGTCATAATCATCATATGCAAAGTATTCAGGAAAAAGACAATTTAGTCCTTCTTCCTCAATGAGGAGATGCCATTAAAGAGGCTCTTAAAGCTCTCTTGAGGTTCCAAGTGGTAGAATTCCAACCCCTTTTGAGTATGAGGCCAAGGGGTATTTATAGGAGAGAGATTAGGTAGGAGCAGGTAGAAATATGGGACCACATCCGGAATTTCGAACCCCCTACTGTCGGCCTCTGGAATTTCGAACCCCCCTCTCTAGAACACGCGCACGTATATTTCGATCCCCTTCATGGGGTGTGAAATTCGTACCCTGAGGGGTTCGAATTTCGTACCCTGCCGGGTACGAATTTGGCACCCTATTGGGTACGAAATTCGTACCTCTTAGGGGTACAAAACTCGTACCCCGAGGGGTACAAAGGCTATGGAAACGGGTGCTCGGGGTTCAAGACTTGGGATCGTGATTCCTAGAGGTTCGAAACCTTGGTTCGGAAATATGTTAGAGGAGCTGTGAGGTTTTCGTCGGTGTGATCCCTCTTCGACCTGTTTCCTTAGCTCTTGGGTGACTCTCTTAGCTTCGGCCTCACGCGATACGTTGAGTCAAGCATGTCCTATGTACTTTTGGGAACCGGACCAAAAAGTTGGTCAACATTAATTTTAATTCTTTTATTCTTTTGAGGTATCCAAGGATTCGATTAATTGCTTTCCAATGATGTATGCTAGGTTTAGATGTAAATCTTGACATTATGTTAATAGCTAAAGCTATATATGGCCTTCGGCAATATGTGACATACATAAGACATCCAATGGAACTAGCATACTCCAGTTGAGAAATGATTCAACCTTTATTTTCTTTCATTTTCACACTAGACTCAACTTGAGTACTATCATCTTTGATATTAAGATGCTTTAACTTATCAAATATTTTTTCAATATAATGGGTTTAGTTCAAGGCATATCCTTTTTCATGTTTCTCAACTTTGATTCCCAATATTGTATCTACCACATTTAAGCCTTTCATTTTAAAAACTGAAGTTAGATACTTCTTGGTATCAGTAATTCCTTTCATATTGTTACTAGCAATTATCATGTCATCAACATATAAGCATAATAACACTATATAATCATTGTTTTCTTACAATAAACACATTTATCAATGTTGACGTCAAAAGTTGGTCACTAGTGACGGTCAACCCCCAATCGTGCGATAAACACGCGAGTAAAGATTAAAAAATACAATAAAAGTAAGAAGAACGGGGAGCACACACAGAATTTTTATAGTGGTTCAGCAAAGACAATGCCTACGTCCACTTTATATATTATTTTTTTGTAATTACAAATACAATGCTTTTTCCATTTGAAGAAGGGAAAGAAGATGACTATTTTTCCTTCTTCTTTTTGAGAGAGATTAAGAGAAGCAAACTCCAGAAAGTTGTAATGAAGTTCTTCTAAGAAGTCTGGAAAAGAGTCAAGAGTCAGAAGTCGTGAAAAGTCCCTTTCCTCTTTAAGCTTAGAGGTATTTATAGGTGGAGAATGCAACTTAGGCTGCTACGATATGGTCCGGCCATTCTGGGAAAGCCTGGACACGTGGAATCCATCTGTTGGCCTGAGAAGCGGCTGGAAGACTGATTCCAATATTCATAAATAGTATCCTCGGAAGTTGTGGCTAACGTGGCATCCAAGGAGAGGTTTATCAAAAGTAGAGCTTTGTCCGCATATGATTTGACCGCCTTTACTGCCGTGAAAGTCGGGATATTTGCAAGACTGGCTCTGTAGAAGATTTCCACGCTGGCCCGAGATAATCGGTCGATGCGCTCTGTTTGGGAACGAGATACTCGGCCGACTAGGAGAGAGATTCTTCCGGAGCGAGCAGTCAATCTGACTAGGCTGGACTTGGGACGATATGTGACTGCTTTGGATTGTGTTTCTGCTGGGCTTCCTGAAGCGCGGCTTATATGTGTTTGCGCTTTTGGGCTTTGGTCTGGCTCGTTGAGACTCTTGCCAAAAAGAGGGTTAACACTTTGCCCCTCAGAACGCATTTTCATCGATAGAGGGAGGTGTGTTCTGAAATCTGGGTCGAAGCACAAACGCTCGAGCAGCTATGGTCATGCCGGACCATAGTAAGGCCAGAAAACCGACGGTTCCGACGTTGTATTAAGGCCAGAAAACCGACGACCGTACCAGGTCGTATTAAGGCCAGAAAACTGACAACTATCGGGAACCGTATTAAGGCCGAGACGATGATCGCCATTTGTATGAGAGTCGATTTCTGCAAATGCAAAACAAACCATCCTCGTATCGGAGGAGGGTGATGGGTCGAGCATTTTATTCCACTTGGGTTTAGAGGGTGGCGAGCATTAACTGTGCTCGGCTTAGTGGTGAGCATAAACCGTGCTCGGCTTAGTGGCGAGCATAAACCGTGCTCGGCTTAGTGGCGAACGCTAATCCAGGTTCGGCTTAGTGAGATGGCGAGTATTAATCATACTCGGCTTAGGGAAAGAGTTTTTTGTGCTCAACCTATGTTAAGTTAGTTTGTCCAGCGAGCTATGAATGCTCGTGGTGTAAAAAGAAAAGAGAGTATAATCCATACTCGTGTTTAGAAAACATGACCTCACTCGCATAGAGGAGTAGATGATTAAATTAATGGTAGCCTCTCACGCTAACCACACAAAATAGGGCGGCGAGCGTTATTTATGCTCGGCTTAAAGATTTTTAAACTTGATCCATGTTTGCAAAAGAAAAATTCATAGCTGCTGAATATAACTACTACACAGAAATTCTAAAGGGACAACCGTTGATTCCAGAGCATGCCTAGGAGCTAAACCCTAACCCCATACATGTGTACATCAAGGTTTCCTTATTACTTGAAAGAAATACATCAAGAAAAAAGATAAAAGCAATCTAATTAATGATAATGCCACGAGTGCTAGTGTCAGGGTCCTTTCCGTTTCTAGGAGCTCGCGGACCAGCCTAAGGAGCTTGGGCAGAAGGTCGCGGCGGCATGGCCGAGGAGCGATCTTTGACATATTCGGGGAGCTCTCCTTTTCTGACTCGTCCTTCGATGAGGTCGCGCAGATGTCGGCATTCATTTGTATTATGTCCAGCTACGTTGTGGAATATACAATGCTTACCAGAATCGAGTTCCATCTGGGTCGGTTCTCGTCGAGGTGGTCGAGGAGTGGGCAAGGACTCGCGTATGTCGAGATAGATGTCGATCAAAGAAGAATTGAGCTCGGTGTACTGATCGTATTTGTTTTCATTTCGAGGTCGCACATTGCGCTCGTTCTTCTCTGGGGCCTTTCCTCTTCCTTTATTCTGGTCGTTGCGGTTGAATGGACCTTGTTGCTTGGCTACTAAAACCTCGAGGCTCTCCATTTCAAGGCTGGCATCCTCTTGTCGGAGGAATCTCTTGGCCTCGTAGTAAAAGTCGTCTATATCTTTGGTAGGATCTCTGGTTAAGGAGTTTGAGAATTCCGATCTCTTCCGGACTCCCGCGATGGCGGCCATAAGTACCATCGATGGCTCAGGCCGATCGACAGATGTCACGGCTGCGTTGAATCTTTCAAGGAAGGATCTGAGCGTCTCTCCGGATCGCTGCTTGATGGTAGATAAGAACATGACACTTTTCGGTCGAGAGACATGTACTCAAAATTGCTCGATGAAGCGGGTGACCAGAGTATTCCAACTGCTGATCGACTCCGTTGTTAGCTGCCGAAACCACATACCGGCTATATCTGTGAGAAAGAGGGGAAAACACTTAGCCATGAAGCTGGTCAATGCACCAAGTACTTCCATATGTCGCATGTATCGCATGATATGGATGGTCGGGTCGGTGCGACCGTTGTATGGCTCGATAGCTGGGAACTTGAAATCCGGAGGGTTTCGAGAATTTCCGATTTCTCTGGTGAAGGGACTGCGATTGACATTGTCTATGTCCTGCTGCGAAGAGTTTCCCCGAGTGAAGCGTCGGATGATGCTTGCAAGCTGGCTCCCATTTCCCGAGGAGTCGTTGCCATGAATTTAGTTCTGCATCATGAGAGGGTTCTGCGCGAGGATCCGCCAAAAGCATGCTCGGAAGGGCGGCTGTTGATTGAGCTCGTCCTCCGAGAGTTGAGTGAAGTTGTGAGGGAAGGTGAGCCACAGTAGGTGGTTCTGGGCAGAATGGCCCCTCTGGAACCTGATGAGTTGTGGGTCGAGCCATTCCCGTAGCAAAGGGTCTAGGCGGACCCAGCATAGCATGTGATGTTCGGAGCCCGGGGTTGCCCCCATTTGGAGCGAGGTTAAGAGGGTCTACGGTAGCGTTTTCTTCCGCCACGGTGAGGACCGACATTGTAGGGTGGCTTCCCTTGTTCGAAGGGAAGGCTGTGTCAGCTCTTTGCTGAAGGGGAAGAGTGGTTAGTTTGGTCTGCGGTAAGATTCCGGGTTGCAATGGGAATGGCATTGATTCTGATGGACACGGTGGGAGCTCGACTGATTCGATAGGTCGAGATATTCCAAAGAGTGGAGGCATATTTTCCAGACGACCTAGATCTCGATCGCCCGCCTCCTGAGGTTCTGTGGCCACAGCTGTGCTAGTCGCTGGAAGCGATACTCCTGGTTGTGCTTGACTGGTTAGTGGGACCAAACCAGGATGAAATAAAGGTGTAGCCCGATTGGTGGCCTGATTTCGCGCAAGCTGAAGGTCAGCTACTGCCCCAGTCTCGGCTTGTGGAGGAATTGATGTTGAAGCGTTCGCTCCTGTTTCCAGCCGACCGAGTAGGTGATCCATCAACTGCTGCTGTCGTTCGAGGACTTTACCCTGAGATGTCATATGGTCCTTGAGCTCGACCATGATTTTATCTATGTCGTCCCGGGTTAGGAATCGAGACATATCGTCATGAGAGGAGATTTCGTGGCTTACTTCTGCAGCATCTGCATCGGCTGCATCGGTGTTTGCGGGACGAGAGGATGTTGCATCTTTCTTTTGTTTGTTCGCCATGATCTGAGATGAACAGGAGCTCGATGGCGATGTCAGTGCGCTCCCCCGACCCGGCGCGCCAAAGTGTTGACGTCAAAAGTTGGTCACTAGTGACGGTCAACCCCTAATCGTGCGATTCACACACGAGTAAAGATTAAAAAATACAAAAAAAGTAAGAAGAACGGGGAGCACACACAGAATTTTTATAGTGGTTCAGCAAAGACAATGCCTACGTCCACTTTATATATTATTTTTTTGTAATTACAAATACAATGCTTTTTCCATTTGAAGAAGGGAAAGAAGATGACTATTTTTCCTTCTTCTTTTTGAGAGAGATAGAGAGAAGCAAACTCCTAAAAGTTGTAATGAAGTTTTTCTAAGAAGTCTGGAAAAGAGTCTAGAGTCAGGAGTCGTGAAAAGTCCCTTTCCTCTTTAAGATTCGAGGTATTTATAGGTGGAGAATGCAACTTGGGCTGCTACGATATGGTCCGACCATTCTGTGAAAGCCTGGACATGTGGAATCCATCTGTTGGCTTGAGAAGTGTAACACCCCACTCCCGCTATGATCACTCACAATGGGAATGCCATAACATCGGTGGAGTATTTTAGTGAATATAGAACAGTAAAATTACAACAAGACAGATATAAATAGTACTTGGAATTTTAAAACATCATCTCATAACAGCGGAAGTAAAACATGTCTGGTTACATCATAAACCCACAATAAAAGTCAAGTACAATATCCATCAAAATAAAGAAGTACATAATCCCACTCTCATACAATAGCCAAAACAAAGAAGAGATAACTGGATAACTGGAGCTTTACATCTATCCAAGCTCCTAAAGACTGGAACAGCAATCTGATCAAGCTCCACTACTGCTAGGATCCACCACTGGACCTGGGGGTTGGGAAAAAGATAAAAACAACGGGGTCAGACATAAGTCTGAGCGAGTCCTATAACTTTAACAATACAATCGTTAAAGTAACCAGAGAAGACATGAATTGATATACGGTAACATATAGGGATGAATAGCTACCCTAAGCAATCAACTAAACTAAGATAAAGGATAAAGACGCATCTACCCTTCCTAAGGTAAATTACTAAACTGCACCACACCAGTCGTTCCTAACTTAAAGGTTGATCCCACCTAAGGACTTATAAAATTACTTTAATAGTACTTGCGTACCCCTAGGTGACCAAGTAGGCGCCACGGGGCCCTACAATCCACTAGGTGTACACACTACTCCCCATTCGATCGGCTCCCTAACGTAGATACCCGTGCTGGCCCCACCATGGGGTGTACCCTTCCCCAACGTGGCAACCCGATATAATTAACGGTGCACGGCTTATATCTACACGATGCAACAACGGCTTATCTACCAACCCGGGCCCACTCACGCATATGAAGCCCGTTGGACTTGCGTTGCCACCGCTAACCCGTTTTGGCCTCTTATAATCAAGCCCAATATGCGTGTCCCGTTACTCGACATGGGTCGAGCCCACAAAGATACGTTTGGGATATTGGTTGAAATGGGCCCCCACAAGCTACCCACTTAAGCTTGTCAAATATCTAGTGTATCCCACTTAACCCTTTAATCATGTTTAATTACATGTCACATAACTTGCATATAATATGTCACATAACTTACATATTCACTTGCATAACAAACTTGCATATTAACTTATAGACTTGCATAATGTGTCATCATAAACTTGCATATTAACCAACATGTAACTTGCATATTAACAAACATGTAACTTGCATATTTACAAACATGTAACTTGCATATTTACTTACATGTGACTTGCATATTAACAAACATGAATCTTGCATATTAACAAACATGTAACTTGCATATTTTCTTACATGTAACTTGCATATTAACAAACATGTAACTTGCATATTAACAAACATGTAACTTGCATATTTTCTTACATGTAACTTGCATATTAACAAACATGTAACTTGCATATTAACAAACATGTAACTTGCATATTTACAAACATGTAACTTGCATAGCATATCACCATGAACTTGCATAACATGCATATGATTACATAGCCCACAACTTGCATATTTAGCATCATGCAAACATAACATACATCATATTAATCTTGCATAAACTTATATACTCAACATGCATAAACATAAGATTAATGCTAACATCATATCATATGATTCAAAGCTCATTAATCCACATACAAAACCATAAATCTCATCACATCTCATCTAATTAGTTTACCAAAAGATCATCAAAGTGATAGAAACTCACCACTAGCAACTTTGCACACCAAATAAAGAAGATTAAGATGCTAAGAAGAGATTAGAGGTTGATTTGAGAGTGATTAGCATGCAACCCTCTTCATAAAATTAGTGGAGGCCATGAGAGCTAGCATTTTGCCATAGTTTAGTTACTAGGTTTAATTATGAATGAATTAGGGTAGGGTTAGGGTCTTATTTATAGGATTAGAAAGTGTTTTAGGCCCTTAGATTAACCCTAGATTAGATTAGGACCCTTAGATTTAGGAAATCTCTAGAACCAGCCCTCCTAGCCAGCCTGAAACCCAACCTGGTGCAACCTGGTGCACCCAGGTTCACTGGGCGCCTGGACCCTGTCGACAGGCAAGTCGACAGGCATGTCGACACCCCTGTCGACAGGCCTGTCGACAGGCCTGTCGACATGGGCTGGGCGGGAAGCTTCCCGCCTGACCCCGCCTGGCCCAGCCCAAATCTGAATATTTGAATTTTTAAATCTGTTTTAGTTTTAAATTTTCTGCAAACTTCATTGGGCCATAACTGGGCCATACGGACTCCGATTTTCGAAAACTCGGACTCTATTTCGCGTATTTTTCCGAGACGAACGTAATGACGCAGCCCGTTTCCCCTAATTCCCATATCTGAGATTAATTATACTTTAATTTCTAACCATTAGTGTTAATTGAAATTCGGGGTGTTACAAGAAGCGGCTGGAAGACTGATTCCAATATTCATAAATAGTATATTCGGAAGTTATGGCTGATGTGGCATCCACCGAGAGGTTTATCAAAAGTAGAGCTTTGTCCGCATATGGTTTGACCGCCTTTACTGCCATGAAAGTCGGGATATTTGGAAGACTAGCTCTGTAGAATATTTCCACGCTGACCCGAGATAATCGATCGACGCGCTCTATTTGGGAACGAGATACTCGGCCGACTAGGAGAGAGATTCTTCCAGAGCGAGCAGTCAATCTGACTAGACTGGACTTGGGCCGATATGTGACTGCTTTGGACTGTGTTTTTGCTGGGCTTCCTGAAGCGCGGCTTATATGTGTTTGCGCGTTTGGGCTTTGGTCTGACACGTTGAGACTCTTGCCAAAAAGAGGGTTAACAATCAACATTACTATGCCCAAAACCATTTGACAGAATTTCCTTATCAAACTTCTAATTCCATTGCTTTGGAGCTTGCTTTAAGCCATATAGTGACTTAACTACTTTGCATACTTTGTTTTCATTTCCTGGTAGGACAAAACCTTCAGGCTGGTCCTTATATACTTCCTCGGTTAAGTCACCATTCATGAATGTCGTTTTTACGTTCATTTAACGAATATATAATTTATATATTGATGCAAGTGCAAACAAAACTCTTATGGATGTAGTTCTTGCATCCAGATCATAGACATCAAAATAATCCATACCTTCTTTTTGCCTGAAGCATTTTGCTACTAGTCTTTCTTTGTAAGTTTGTATAGAACCATCTGTTCTATATTTCTTTCAAAACACCCATTTGCACCTGATTGCCTTTGAGTTAGGTGGAAGATCTACTAAAGCCCAAGTGTTGTTGGGTAGTATAGAATCCATCTCATCAATTATTGCTTCTTGCTAAAAGGCACAATCTCGTGAAGTCGTAGCTTCTTTAAAAGTTTTAGGATCGTCATTAATATTGAGTACCATAGGTGCAACTTCTATTACTTTTGATCTAGTTGCCTCAACCAGAAATGTAATTAAATCGGAGGAAATGAAATCAGAATTCAAGTAACACGCTGACTTCTCTTAGGCTCACTTGGCTCACCTTTTACTCTTTTTCCTCCAACAATGTTTTTAGAAGTTTCTTCTACTATAGGCTCAACTGCGCTATGCAGAAATTTATTGTGACGGCCCGCCCCGCACCAACCGACATTTACTCCAAAAGTGCGCTGTACACATGTCCAGTTAGCACGGAACGGGTCGCCAGAAGGAAAAGAAAGAAGGGAATGAACATACAAAGAACCTGTAGAATGTCTCACAGCGCATAGAACAAAATATAATAGTAACATACTTGACATAAAACAGGAGAGACAGTGCATAAGCTGAAAATCAGAACTAAACATCATAGCAGCGGAAATTCAAAATACAGCTTATTACAACTTTCAAACTGTCTCAAAGCAAAAGTAAGATAAATGAGGTACACTACTAATGCCCAAGTAGCGACCACCAACGACACAGGGAGAATGTGTATATATATATAATACGTGGAAGCCTCCTGCCCGCCTCCGAATCAGCTACTCGCACATCACCAGCTAACCTGTCTCTAGTCTGCTCGTGTGAGCACCCAGAGTAATAAGAGGAGACATAAAACTCTAGGTCAGATATAAAGCCTGGTATGAGCGATAAGCATCTAAAGTGAACAATAACAGGTAGACTAAAACATACCTGAACCTGGACCTGCAACCAAAGAGTTAGCACTACATACTATACAACACTCTAAGGTATTATATCAAACAACATAAAGATACGGAGGTGGGGGAGGTGTGCATGTCATAGGGATGGCAAACAATCAAACATAGCATCCATCCTCACATCTCTCACTCAGTGCGTAAAGCATACGATATTCACCACTTCGATCACCCAACATTCCTTGCTACGATCACTTTGCCCCATGAAGTCATAAATGGCTTCACTGCACAGATAACGTAGCCACTAATTCCTCGCTATGTCCACTTGCCCCATGGAGTTATTCACCCCATCTGCGCTGGCTCATAGCCTTACCAATCCTTACTATGTCCACTTGCCCCATGGAGTTATTCACCCCATCTGCGCTGGCTTATAGCCTTACCAATCCTTACTATGTCCACTTGCCCCCATGGAGTTATTCACCCCATCTGCGCTGGCTCATAATCTTACTACGCATCACCTTGCCCCTCAGGTCATAATGACCCTACTGCACTGATAACGTAGTCTTGCTACCATCACCTTGCCCCTCAGGTCGTAATGACCCTACTGCACTGATAAGTAGCCCATCATTCCTTTTTGTGGTGAATCGAAGTTATGAACATCGACAACTCCTTAGCACACGTCCCGCAGCAAAGTCCAACCATGAAGTGAACTCGTTGGTTCCCAACTGGTTCCGGAATCCTGAGCTCTAACTTCCCCTATTGGACTACCTTTGCATCTCGGGTTATTGGTCAATACTGGGTCGGGTCGGGTTCTTCCTTAGGTCATCGGTTCGGGTCGGTGTTCTTTATCCGTTCGGGTCGGGTCCCCCTTCTGATGCGGTTCGGGTCGGCATTCCTCTGGGTTCGAGTCAGCTGCTTCTTCTTCTTCGGGTCGGGTCGGTGCTTCCTTTCGGGTCGGGTCGGGTCCTTCTTGGTTCGTGCTTTCGATCCGTCTTCATGCTCCCCTTCTATCCGATCCGTCTTCCTCTATCCGATCCGATCCCAGTTCAGCTAGCGTGGCCTTCCTTTTTTCCACTTTTCCAAGTGTTGGGTTCCGATCCGATCGGATTCTTTGCTCAGTTCTACATATCCGATCCGAGCCCCCTTATCCGATCCGATCCGAACTCTGCACTGTTTTCTGAAACTGTTCCAGCAAGTGTTTACGCCATTCGACGACGTTTTCGACCATTCTAACTATTGAAATCAATCACAAAGCATTTCATACAGTCATAGCAACATGCATAATCAACCACAAACACCATTCACATCCATATCATAGGTTAAAATGGATCAAACATACCCAAAATCCCATATTTCCCCTTAAGCATGTTTAGGTGAAACTAATGATAGGATTAGCAAAACTTAACCAAATTAACCCAAATTCATATCAGAGGTCTAAAACATCATTTAGGAATTTATGAACATTTTCTCCGAATTTTATCATGCTTAAATTCACTAATTAGCACTAATCACCCCTAACTAGCCATAATTAGTGTAAAACTATGCAAATCACTCACCTTAGCAACAAAATAAACTAAAATCTGAAATGATTCTCTGATTTGATGTGAATCTCAATGCCAACAGCAGCTCCTTTGTTGATTTGGTGAAGATCCTTCTTGATTAGGGGTTGCTAAGCCAAATCCTTAACCTAAAGGTGATTTGGAGGTGATTTAGAGGTTGGAGGCCATTTTTAGGGATCCTTGGTGATAAGTGGAGGCTAGAAAACTGAAATAGAATGATTCTCCATCTCATTTCAGCCCTCCCATAACCCTAATCCCGAAATGGGTTATGGGCCTACTCACTAATCACCCGATTTGGCCCGGTTAAGCAGATTTCACCCTCCAAACCTTGTTTCAGCCATATCTCCCAAATGGTAAGTCCGTTTGGCTAATGCGACCACTCTACGGAAAGAGAAACCATCAAACGAATCAAATGGAAGTGGTTTCAGGTCAAAATTCCTTTTCAATCAAAAGTTATGGCCAAAACAGTACCAACTAGGGGCAAAATGGTCATTTAAAAATCGACAAAAATCATAAGCATGGGAAATGACTCTAATAGATGTTTCCCAAAGTTACATGACCATACGATTTCACATGAGAAAGAAATAAATATTCTACGATCCTATGATGTGTAGAATACGGGTCATTACACTCTCCCCCCCCCTTAAGAAATTTCGCCCCCGAAATTCCCTAATCCAAACATACACAAAGGTTCCCGCATGCCTATCAATCATAAAACAACAATCAAACATGCAAACAAGCAAAGTAAGTCTATCCTAACATGCGGAAAACTAAATTGCAAAGTAAATCTTACCAGGCAAAAAGTTGTGGATAAGCCTTCCTAATGCTCTCCTCTGTCTCCCAAGTACAATCATTCTCGTTCTCGCCCCACTGAACCTTGACTAGCTTCACCGCCTTCCTTCGAAGTTGCTTCGTATCATGCCCCACAATACGAATCGGCTTGCAGTTCCCAACCGCCTCGGGTTCTACTTCGAAGTCCTCTAACTGATCAGGTGAAATAGTCACATTTGAGTCGTGAACGAACTTCCTTAGTTGGGAAACATGAAACACATCGTGAACTCCTGTCATCTTCTCTGGTAAGCCAACTCTATACGCCAAATTCCCGACTAGTTCAAGAACAGGGAACGGGCCAACAAATCTTGGTGCCAACTTGCCTCTCCTGCCAAATCGAACCACGCTCTTCAACGGAGAGATCTTGACAAACACCAAGTCACCAACGGAGAATTTCAAGTCTCTTCTCCTCTTATCGGCATAACTCTTCTGCCTATCCTGAGCAGCTTTCATTCGTTGCTGAATGATCTTGATCTTATCGGAAGTTTCTCTCACCACATCTGGTCCAAGCACAAACTTCTCGCCAGTCTCTATCCAACATGATGGTGAGTTGCACGGTCTTCCATACAAAGCTTCATATGGAGCCATACCGATACTGGATTGGTAGCTATTATTATATGCAAACTCCACTAGATGCAAATGATCATCCCATGATCCACCAAAATCCAAAATACACGCCCTCAAGAGATCTTCCAATATACGATTCACCCTCTCCGTCTGACCGTTGGTCTGAGGGTGATATGCGGTACTGAGATGTAGTCCTGACCCTAGAGCCTCTTGTAAGCTCTTCCAAAACCCACTAGTGAACAACGGGTCTCGGTCACTCACAATGCTTTTGGGTACTCCATGAAATCGCACTACCCACTTCATATACAATTCTGCCAACTTGGCTGCTGTTATGGTCGATTTGACTGGTATAAATCTTGCACTTTTAGTCAATCGATCCACAATTACCCAAATACTATCATATCCCGATCTAGTCCTTGGTAAACCATCGATGAAATCCATCGAAACTTGCTCCCATTTCCATTCGGGAATTTATAATGGTTGCAACAACCCACTAGGCTTCTTTTGCTCGGCTTTTACTAGCTGACAATTCATGCATTTGGATATAAACTTCCCAACGTCTCTTTTCATCCCTTCCCAGTAGTAGGTCTGCTTCATATCTCGATACATCTTATTACCACCGGGGTGTATAGTCAGTTTCGAGTGATGACATTCTCTAAGCACTTCATCTCTCAAACCATTCACGTTGGGCACAACTAGTCTTCCATCCTTCCGAAGCCATCCATCTCGATCAAGCCCATACACACTCATCTCCTCATCAACTCCCATTTCTAACTTGGAGATGATTTCTAATAGGTTAGGATCGTCCCTCTGGCTAGAACCAATCCGCTCTATCAAAGTGGGTCTGATCGTCAAACTAGCTAGCATAACTGGATCCAATTCGCACTTTGGTCTGAAATCAAACCCCGCGATATACTCCAGTTGCTTCCATTCAAGAAACATTGCCCCTAAGCTGGCATGTCTCCTACTCAAGGCATCGGCTACCGCATTACCCTTCCCAGGTGTATACACGATATCAAAATCATACGAAGCCAAGAACTCTAACCATCTCTGCTGATGGAGATTCAGATCTTTCTGAGAGAAGAAATATTTTAACGATTTATGATCGGTAAACAACTCAAATCTTTCTCCCAAGAGATAGTGTCTCCACATCTTCAGCGCAAATACAATCGCTGCCAATTCCAAATCATGGGTAGGATACTTCTTCTCATGCGGCTTTAGCTGTCGACTAGCATAAGTTACAACCCTACCTCCTTGCATCAATACAGCACCCAGTCCGGTACCACAAGCATCTGTGTATACCGTCATCTCTTCATTCCCTTTAGGAATGACTAACACTGGCGCACGCGTCAACCTCTCCTTTAGACTCTTGAAGGCATCCTCACACACTCCGTCCCAGACGAAGGACTGATTCTTCTTAGTCAACTGAATCAACGGTGCTGCAATCTTGGAGAAGTCCTGGATAAACTTACGATAATATCCAGCTAATCCCAAGAAACTTCTTACATCTGTAGCATTCTTGGGTGTAGGCCAATCCTGTACCGTAGCCACCTTCGCAGGGTCCACGGCAATACCACTCTCTGAAACAACATGACCCAAGAATCTCACTTCCCTTCTCCAAAAATGACACTTAGAGAATTTCGCTTTCAATTGGTGTTTCCTCAACACCTCCATTACTATCCTCAAGTGCCCCTTGTGTTCCTCCTCTGTCCTTGAGTAAACAAGGATATCATCCACGAACACAAGAACAAACTTATTCAACTGATCTCTGAATACTCGATTCATAAGATCCACAAAATAGGCTGGTGCATTGGTCAACCCAAATGGCATAACCAACCACTCATAAAATCCAGACATCGTCCTAAATGCCGTTTTCGGAACACTCTCATCTGCTACTCGAAGCTGATGAAATCCTGTCACGAGGTCCAACTGGGAGAACACTCTTGCTCCTTCCAGCTGATCAAACAAATCATCTATCCGCGGTAGAGGATACTTATTTTTCCTCGTCACCTTATTCAACTCGCGATAGTCCACACACAAACGAAGGGAACCATCTGCCTTAGTGGCAAATACAACTGGTGCTCCCCACTCGGAGACACTCCTTCTAATCAATCCCTTCTTCAAAAGATTGCTGACTTGCACCCCGAGCTCTCGCTGCTCCCTTGGTGCCATACGACGAAGTGGCATCACTATAGGTCTGGCATCTTTCACTAAATCAATACGGAACTCAATCTCTCGGTGTGGTGGAAGCCCGGTCACCTCCTCGAAGACGTCCGGATACTGGCCAACCACGGGCACATCTGACAACTCATCCTGCGGGATGTCGAGGGAATTCACAAAACTAGCCATAACCCCATCACTAGGTAGACTACCAAACACTACCCTCCGCCCATCATCCGCCCTCACTGTCACCAAAAAGCCCTCACAGTCTACCACCACCCCGTATCTTTGGAGCCAATTGACTCCCAATATAATGCCATACCCAGTAAAGCCCAAAACAAAGCAATCACATACAAACATACATCCATGACTCGATAAGACCAAATTCCTGCAAATCATACTAAGGCTAGTCGAACCACCAATCGGGTTCGTCACAACTAATGGTCTATCGACTATCTCGGGTTCCAGTCCCAACCTATCTACCAGGTCACTAGATATGAAGGAACGGGAAGCCCCAGTATCAAACAAAACTCGAACTGGTATATCATAAATAGAAAGCATACCTTGAATAACAACATTCTTTCCTTTCTCCGCCGCAGTTGGGGCATTCGACGAAGAAGGAATAGCATCAAGAGCATATGCTTTCACAATCTGCTTCTCCTTAAGAGGTTGCGGAAACTTATCTTTCTGATGTCCCACTTGACCACAGTTGTAGCACTTCCTTTCCGCTGGCTTGGTCCGACATTCTTTAGCATAATGGCCCTTCTTTCCACAGCTGAAGCACTCAACATTCTTCTTGCTCTTTTTCTGGCCACCTTTAGATTGGTCCTGCTTCCTCTTATTCTGAGAGTTATTCTTGCCTCCACCGCCTGCTTGCGGCTTTGGCCCTTCTGCAGATGCAGCCTCAGTCTTTGACTTAGGGTAAAGGCTCTCTGATCTCAAAGCTTTCCCCACAATCGATTCAAAAGTCTCATCGATGTGATTAATAAGCCTCTCCCCCAAGTATCCATCCAAACCAGTAATGAACTTCTCATTCTTCTTTTCAGGAGTATCGATAAGAGATAGTCCATATTTCGACAAAGTGTCGAACTCAGCAATATAATCAGAAACTGCCCTCCCATTCTGCTTCAGTTCCAAGAACCTCTTAAACAATACTGACTTCTGGGCAGCTGGAATGAACTTCTCGCTAAAGCGAGCCTTGAACTGAACCCAAGTAACCTGGTCCTCTGGAGTAGCTGTTCTAATAGCATTCCACCAATTCATCGCTCGCCCTTGCAGCTGACGAGATGCTAGCCTTCTCTTCATCGCATCCTCGAGACCCAAGTCATCAAAGATACGGTCACAGCTATCCATCCAGTCCTGAACATCCGTGGCCGACTCCGTTCCGTGGAACGGCTTCCCACCAAGATTAGTGTAATCCTTGCACAACTTGGCGAAATCGACCCTAGGCGCCTGCACTACTGGGCCAACACCAACTCCGGGATTGGGAACTGCCCCTTGCACTTCTCTAAGCATGTCTCTCATGAGGTTGGTAAACATCGCCCTCATGTCAGCGGCATTCCCATTATTGGCCCCTCTACCGGTACCTCTAACATGTCGGCTCATCGTCAATCTGTAAAAGGGAAACGATTAACGACCCCATAGTGGTACTAATGCAGTGCAACTTCATTCTTATACTACTAATAGTATATATATACATATCTTTTGAAAACCAAAGTAATCACAAATACGCGCTCTCATATACGTACTAACTCTCCCTAGTGTCTTTCCCTAGGTTAACTACGCAACCTAGAGCTCTGATACCAAGTGTGACGGCCCGCCCTGCACCAACCGACATTTACTCCAAAAGTGCGCTGTACACATGTCCAGTTAGCACGGAACGGGTTGCCAGAAGGAAAAGAAAGAAGGGAATGAACATACAAAGAACCTGTAGAATGTCTCACAGCGCATAGAACAAAATATAATAGTAACATACTTGACATAAAACAGGAGAGACAGTGCATAAGCTGAAAATCAGAACTAAACATCATAGCAGCGGAAATTCAAAATACAGCTTATTACAACTTTCAAACTGTCTCAAAGCAAAAGTAAGATAAATGAGGTACACAACTAATGCCCAAGTAGCGACCACCAACGACACAGGGAGAATGTGTATATATATATAATACGTGGAAGCCTCCTGCCCGCCTCCGAATCAGCTACTCGCACATCACCAGCTAACCTGTCTCTAGTCTGCTCGTGTGAGCACCCAGAGTAATAAGAGGAGACATAAAACTCTGGGTCAGACATAAAGCCTGGTATGAGCGATAAGCATCTAAAGTGAACAATAACAGGTAGACTAAAACATACCTGAACCTGGACCTGCAACCAAAGAGTTAGCACTACATACTGTACAACACTCTAAGGTATCATATCAAACAACATAAAGATACGGAGGTGGGGGAGGTGTGCATGTCATAGGGATGGCAAACAATCAAACATAGCATCCATCCTCAAATCTCTCACTCAGTGCGTAAAGCATACGATATTCACCACTTCGATCACCCAACATTCCTTGCTACGATCACTTTGCCCCATGAAGTCATAAATGGCTTCACTGCACTGATAACGTAGTCACTAATTCCTCGCTATGTCCACTTGCCCCATGGAGTTATTCACCCCATCTGCGCTGGCTCATAGCCTTACCAATCCTTACTATGTCCACTTGCCCCATGGAGTTATTCACCCCATCTGCGCTGGCTCATAGCCTTACCAATCCTTACTATGTCCACTTGCCCCATGGAGTTATTCACCCCATCTGCGCTGGCTCATAATCTTACTACGCATCACCTTGCCCCTCAGGTCATAATGACCCTACTGCACTGATAACGTAGTCTTGCTACCATCACCTTGCCCCTCAGGTCGTAATGACCCTACTGCACTGATAAGTAGCCCATCATTCCTTTTTGTGGTGAATCGAAGTTATGAACATCGACAACTCCTTAGCACACGTCCCGCAGCAAAGTCCAACCATGAAGTGAACTCGTTGGTTCCCAACTGGTTCCGGGATCCCGAGCTCTAACTTCCCCTATTGGACTACCTTTGCATCTCGGGTTATTGGTCAATACTGGGTCGGGTCGGGTTCTTCCTCAGGTCATCGGTTCGGGTCGGTGTTCTTTATCCGTTCGGGTCGGGTCCCCCTTCTGATGCGGTTCGGGTCGGCATTCCTCTGGGTTCGAGTCAACTGCTTCTTCTTCTTCGGGTCGGGTCGGTGCTTCCTTTCGGGTCGGGTCCTTCTTGGTTCGTGCTTTCGATCCGTCTTCATGCTCCCCTTCGATCCGATCCGTCTTCCTCTATCCGATCCGATCCGTCTTCCTCTATCCGATCCGATCCCAGTTCAGCTAGCGTGGCCTTCCTTTTTGCCACTTTTCCAAGTGTTGGGTTCCGATCCGATCGGATTCTTTGCTCAGTTCTACATATCCGATCCGAGCCCCCTTATCCGATCTGATCCGAACTCTGCACTGTTTTCTGAAACTGTTCCAGCAAGTGTTTACGCCATTCGACGACGTTTTCGACCATTCTAACTATTGAAATCAATCACAAAGCATTTCATACAGTCATAGCAACATGCATAATCAACCACAAACACCATTCACATCCATATCATAGGTTAAAATGGATCAAACATACCCAAAATCCCATATTTCCCCTTAAGCATGTTTAGGTGAAACTAATGATAGGATTAGCAAAACTTAACCAAATTAACCCAAATTCATATCAGAAGTCTAAAACATCATTTAGGAATTTATGAACATTTTTCCCGAATTTTATCATGCTTAAATTCACTAATTAGCACTAATCACCCCTAACTAGCCATAATTAGTGTAAAACTATGCAAATCACTCACCTTAGCCACAAAATAAACTAAAATCTGAAATGATTCTCTGATTTGATGTGAATCTCAATGCCAACAGCAGCTCCTTTGTTGATTTGGTGAAGATCCTTCTTGATTAGGGGTTGCTAAGCTAAATCCTTAACCTAAAGGTGATTTGGAGGTGATTTAGAGGTTGGAGGCCATTTTTAGGGATCCTTGGTGATAAGTGGAGGCTAGAAAACTGAAATAGAATGATTCTCCATCTCATTTCAGCCCTCCCATAACCCTAATCCCGAAATGGGTTATGGGCCTACTCACTAATCACCCGATTTGGCCCGGTTAAGCAGTTTTCACCCTCCAAACCTTGTTTCAGCCATATCTCCCAAACGGTAAGTCCGTTTGGCTAATGCGACCACTCTACGGAAAGAGAAACCATCAAACGAATCAAATGGAAGTGGTTTCAGGTCAAAATTCCTTTTCAATCAAAAGTTATGTCCAAAACAGTACCAACTAGGGGCAAAATGGTCATTTAAAAATCGACAAAAATCATAAGCATGGGAAATGACTCTAATAGATGTTTCCCAAAGTTACATGACCATACGACTTCACATGGGAAAGAAATAAATATTCTACGATCCTATGATGTGTAGAATACGGGTCATTACATTTATCTTCAAAGAATTCCACATGTATGGATTCCACTATCACATTGGATTGTAAATCCACCGATCTATATGCTTTTGAATTTTGTGCATAGCCAACAAATACACTTTTATACCTCTTGGTCCTAACTTTGTCTTATGGGGATCTTGAACTTTGTAAAATGCTAAACACCCCCATATTTAAAATTATTTAAGTTAGGCTTTCTACCAGTATTCCAAAGTTTATAAGGGGAAATCCCGAATTTCTTAAAAGGCACTTTATTATAAATATGGCATGTTGCCAACAAAGCTTCACCCCATAAGTAAAACGATAACTTTGCATTCATAAGCATTGAATTAACCATTTCTACTAAGGATCTAATTTTTCTTTCAGCCACCCCATTTTGTTGGGGTATGTATGGGGCTGTCCATTGGTGAATAATTCCATTGTCCTCACAAAACTGATTGAAGATATCTGAAAAATATTCACCCCCATCGCTTCGAAGCACTTTAATTCTTTTTTCTTTCTGATTTTCAACTTCAGATTTAAATTATTTGAATTTGCCAAATGCTTCGTCCTTGGTTTTCAACAAGTATACATAAGTGTATCTTGTATGGACGTCAATAAAAGTGATAAAATATTGTTTTCCTCCTCTTTTTAGTTGACCATTCAGTTCATAAATATCAGAATGCACATGTTCTAGCAAATCACTATTTCTTTTAACTTTAGAAAATGGTTTTTTTTTTTTTACTCATTTTGGCTTCAACACGAATTTTACATTTTTTGTAATCGTTGACAGAATAGTTAATATAGCCATGTTTTGACGTAAAATATAAGCAATTAAAATTTAAATGTCCTTATCTAGCATGCCATAAAGAACTAGGAGAATCAACAACATAAGTTTCATTAATTGACAACTTAAACATGCCATCACATGAGTATCCTTTTCCTACGAATACTCCATTCTTAGATACAATAACTTTATTAGATTCTAGAACAACTTTAAATCCCTTCTTGCATAAAAGATTTGCAGAAACTAAGTTCTTTCTCAAGTCCAGAACATGGAATACATTGACAAGGGTGACTTTTTGGTCAAAAGTGAACTTTAATTCCACACTTCCCTTGCTCATAACTTTAGCCAATCCTGATTGCCTATGAGAACTTGTTCAGGCTCTTTCATTTCTTTATAGGACTTGAACAAATTTTTGTCGTTGCACACATGGATGGTAGCGCCACAATCAAGCCACCAATCAGCAGATTTTGTCACAGAGGCCATGTGAAATTTCTATGATCATTTGAAATAGTATTTTCACACGTATTATTTGACAATTTCTATGTGCTTATAATGAAAAATATTGGAAATCTGCTCAAACCGTGTAAAATGCCTATCCAATGTGTTTGCTGAGCATCACTGTAGAAACCGGGGCAAAAATCTTATAATCATTCAACTAAATTATCTGTCTATTTTCAACAATCCTTTTCTGGTTCCATGTAAGAATAACCATTCAAATTTGTGCAGAATTTAAATGATTAAGCGAACCACTTTATGCTTTTGATCTCCTATCAATTTTTATACAAATTTATTGATCCTACCCTGTTCTTTTGGCGCTTTGAAAATAGTTCATTTTTTTTTTTGAATATTCTCTCCAAGGTTGATGTTATGTGTTGTATCATAGACAATCAGAGTGCAGCATAAACTTCCATATCCTTGAAGGTGATTTTTAATAGTAGTGCATATACTTTAAATATTGAGAAACTACTTTATGTGTTGAGAGGGAAACATAAACACAAACAGAGGTTACACCGGATTGCTGTTATATTCACACACACACACATACATGCACATTCCTGCACGTGCAAGCATGCATACTTGATTTCACAACCGTATTAACCAATCTTTAACATATAGGCCTCATGACAAGAACTTATGAGTGTCTCCAAGTAATAAATATCCAGAAATGCAGATATGCTTATGATTTTACTAAGATTACTTAGATTTATGTTCTTTCTATACTATATGCAGGATATTTCTATTGATTAAGATTTGATTTTTCTTATTTTTTTTAAGTGAGTATAAATTGTATATTATTAAACAACTATAAACCTATAAACAAGAGACTTAGCTATGATGCTTTGGTGATCAGTTTAGATCAGTCCAGTTGTTATCAAGTTTATTATAGTTTTTTGTCCATTTAATTGGTCTTCTTATGTGTATCCATTGCAAAATGTGGATTATTCATTCTAAATAAAAAAATCGTAGAACATATTAACCTTGGTTTGTATTTTTGTTCCGTTTCTCCTCTAAATTCTTCACATAACTGGGCATGGAATGTTTCTTTCTGTTCATGTGAATCTATTTGTCTTGATTTACAAAACTTGCCATCAGCTACGTTACTATGTTTCCTTTGAAATTCTGTATTAATTTTGCAGTTTCTTGATAAACATGTTAGCAGATTTAGAAGTATCCTTGACTTATGTATGTTTGTAACATCGTAAATATTTACTAGCATCAAACAATTCAGCTGAAATATAAGCAATTCAACTGACATGCAAGCATTATTGTCATATAACAAAAGGAGCATTTCTATATAATAGCCTTATAGATTTATGAGTTATTAGCGCATATATACACAGTGTTTGCAAATATCTTGTTATTAGCATAATATTTTAATTAATATAGAAAGAAAAAACTCTAGTAATCTATGATTTATAGAAAGAAAGAAAAATTAAATATATTTTTATTGTTTTTCCTCTGATAGATTTATCCAGTTTACTTTATCAAACAAAATTGAAATGTTTAATTAATAACAGGTTAAAGTTGAAAGAAACATCGCAAATCGCAAGAAGCCAAAGACGGGTCGCATAGGTGGATCAATGAGCTTCATAAGACACCTTGCTAATTTTGTAAGAACAAATACTTTTATTATATATAAAGTTCACTTGCTTTTATAATATTTTTTTGCTGCTTTTAGGCTGAACTTGTCAATATAGTAGTACATGTAACTGAAATTTAAATGTAACAAGTAACACAAGAAGTTTAATCATTGTAAGTAGTCTGATAAGTCATAATACGCAGCAGTCAATAAAAGTTATAATATCACTTCATCCCATTCGTGTATCATGTGCAGTTTACATTAGGAGTGTCGAACTAGGCCCAGTAAATATATTATATCATGCTTTGATATTTTCTTTTCTTATCACATATTTTCCAATAGCCACTGGCTAGCAACCACTGCACTTTACATCCGTGTATATATATTGAACGTATATAGACCCTTTCTATATTTAAGTTATTTCCCTCTGAGAGAAAAATTCGTGTTCTTGTTAGTTAAACATACTTAATTCAATTTTGAAACTTAATTGCACTGAATGATATTTTGATTTATTTCAATGAATGCAATATAGAATAACATTACATAAGCATTGACGTAAATAAACTAGTATAAAATTCAGTATGTCTATCGATGGGTTCACTTGATAATATTTTGTAAATTGATGTTACATACTATCATATGAATTTAGTTACCATAACACATGATATTTTATTCTTGGTTCACAGTGAGCACTTCAAACTTAATTTATTATATTTCATACTGAACGATTCACTGGAAAAGTAAAAATATACAACAAGCTAAAATATCTTGCGAATTAAACCAACTAGTGGCTACACATGGTGAAGAGACACCAGAATTAAGGAAAAAAACGTATGTAACAACGATGGGGTTTGAGACTCACAATAGAGTTCGATGTTAAGGTGACCTTGTGACGCCGAGCATGGTGCCTTGGGTACAACAGACTCAACCAATATTACCAATTCGTAAATCACACAAAGGACGAGATTATGCATCTTTGGAATCTAAGTATTTAAATCTACAAGACATGTGTGAAAAACAAAGCAAGGAGATAAAAGAGTTAAGAGTTATGATTTTGTCTTCGCAACGACAGTCATTGTTATCCAATATCATTTCGCAACCATCGTCGTCTCAACATCGTTCATCTTTAGAGCATCAGGTACAACAACCTCCTACTCAACATGAACCAACAATCCATCAAATAACCACTGTCCAACATCAACCACTCCTACAACCGCATTCAACTTCTCAACAATGCATATCAAACCCACAGCTGGGACCATATCAGTTTCCGTCATCATCAAGCCAGTTTTACTGTTCTCAATGTACCGACCTCCTTTCCATCCACGAATGTCGTACCCGCTTAGAGAGTTCACATCAGTTCTCAACGGGGCTGATATTACACAACTTGCTGCTCCAAGAAATATTCAAAGCAGTGAGTATACATCAATAATCAATGGATCTAACTTCATGCAACATATTGCCCCTTCGGGAAATAATCCAAGCAGGGAGTTACATCAACGCTCACTGAAAATGATTCTGCACATAAAGCTGCACCTCCAAGTAGTCAACATAGAGAGTTTACATCAATGCTCAATGAAATTGATATTACACAACAAGTTATACCGCCCACAGATAATCAAACTGGTGAGAGATGGTACGTATTATTCTTCTTTTTTTACTACAGACTTAGTGTTAGCATAAGTTTTTTTTTCTCAAAAAAAATTAACTACACGATCCATCAAAGTACATTTATTATGGCATTCATTCAATTCAGCTGTTGTATCGGCAAAATTATGCAAGAGAATTGCACAGGCAAAATTATGAGATTGCATAGTTGAATCATCCAACTGCGGTTGTGAGCTAATTAGTGACAAACCTAAAGAACCTAATTTTAATGATATTGGATGTACTTGCAGAACCATAGAAAGAATCTTTATAGTTTTCTAAAAATTTCAGGTAATTAGAGAAAAGTTATCGAACAAATCCACATGCTGATCTCACGTGGATCTATCACTGGCCGCCAAGTAGATTATAATATAATCTAGGCCTTTAATTTGAAAATCCAATAGGCTAAAAAAGAGACTCTTTACCAAAATTGCATCTTATGTTTGGCAGTAGTATAATTTTTAGATCTACTCATTCCGTTTCTAAATATAAGATGTTTAAGGTTTTAATGCCCTCTTTATCCGTATTCATAATAAATGATGTGACTTTTTATGCATTTTTCATGTTTCAACTAATAGATGTGCACGAAAAGAAGCTAATTTAAGAGAGATATTTATTTTAAGTATGAATTCAAGCACCATTAATTGATTCCTTAATTCTTGTGCAAACAAGTAAAACATCTTATATTTAGAATCAGAGGTTGTATTTAATATGTTTGGCATTCTACCAATTTTATTCACATTTGAGGCCCTAAATTAGAGGCTAAATAAGCTTTTGCCCTTACTAATACTAAATTATAGGAAAAACAAGGGATAACCGGTACTAAAGTTAAACAAGGCCTAATCAAGTGCCTCTAATGTAATTTTCCGTATTTTGGTATTAGTGATAAATCTGTCGCCATCTTTGTTGGCAGCTGTCTATTGAAAAGGGGGGAAAATGAAATAAATTTCAATCATCCTCTCGGATGCGATATAATTTTTCTTTCGGAATGTTATGGTATGTTTCCCCTCTCAGTTTCCGATTTATGTACTATTCAATTGTCTTCTCCTTTCGTCTGTTAGGGTTTCCATTCAGAATTTCAGTTTAGGGATTTGGTCGGGATCCTAAAAGATTACTTAGATTCATGACTTTTATACGATTATTAACGAACTAAATTTCATTTCTATATTTATCTTTTTATTAGTTTGTTACATCATTGAAAATTACTATTGTTGTTAGGTTTGAAAATCTGAGAAGGATAATATTGGGTTTAGGGGTCACTACGCCATAGATGGCCTATCGCAACGAAAATCCATGGTGTTGCTAGCTACAATGTTGCCATTGTTATGCTGTTTTTTGTCTAATGCAACACACACTTTAGTGTGTTAGGATAGATATCAAATTGTGTTGCAGTGGCTATAGATATATTCTAAATAAAAATATTCAAAAAAATAAATACACCTCAGCGATCCATGCCATTAGTTTAAACAAAATCTCCGTCGTCCGTCCACATCATCAATCCACACCTCACTTATTTCTATTCCCGCTTTTATTTTCTTTCGACCGCCACTCTTTCATTTCGTTTCTACCCCAAATTCCCAAAATCACCGATCCCTAATTCCAAATCGAATGACCATCAATTCTCCCTTCTAATTTCCATTTACAATCAAATTGGTCGGCTTCGAGACAATCAACGTCCCTGCTCATCGTCGCTATTTTGTTTCTCCTACCACTTCTTACTGCCGTCCTCTGCCTCAGCAAATTCCCCATTTTTGTACGCTGCAATCCCACTCGGTTGTTGTGCGACAGTCTGGTTATTTTGTCAGTTGTCTCCCTTACGCTTTGCATTTATTGAGGTAAAATTCCTAATTTTTTGTTACACACAATCCTGTTTGTTTCACACAATTCATTTTCAAACAGTGCGTTACCTCAAAAACTGAGCTTGTGTTCAATCTAGATACTTTGAGATATACTGGCAAAAACTGAGCTTCAGAATGCACTGTCTCGGGCTATAATCCAGAATCTTCATCTACAAACAAGCCTGAAACTGAGGCTAGTTGTTTTGGCTAGAACATGCTTCTAAATATGTGTAATACAAGTTTGATTTTAGGTTTGTAGCTTAGTTTAGTTGAAGGAGTTTTGAAACTTAAAAACTAAGGAAGATATGAGCAGCAATATTAGGCATGATAATGAAACAAAAAGTTGAAACTAAGATCTATAAATTGTAGATGGTGGTGTACTTTTGTGGTTTCATTGTATGTTGATTCACTGAAATGTTCTTTGAGCCGCTATTTGGTTGTTAATCAATTTAATGAAACAGAACTTTAGTTCCTAGTGAAGTGTGTTTGTGAACAATTAGACCAACGACCTTATATGAGCTGCATGTTCTAAACAACTGCTCGGGTTTCCCAGGTTGTTGCCTGTGATGATTGAGACATGATACACTGGTTTATGAAAATGGTTTCATAAGGATGCTTACATATACACGATAGTTATCATTTCTTAAGTATTATCATGATCTGTTTCAATAAGACCGTCTAATAAGTATACACATGATTTCTTAAGAGAGTGTGTGTGTGTAAGACTGGCTAATAAATATACGCATGTTTTGTTTTGATTATGCACAAAAATACTGAATATACATGAAATACATGCCTGAAAGCCTACTGAATGATTTGCAGTTTGTGATATCACTTCAATTCTTCCTTCAAATCGAGTTGAATGACCGCTCAATCAATTTCAACTTCAAATTCGTCAACAACGGCTATGAGAAAGAACTGCCATCACAAAATCCCAGTGAAGATGAGGACTGTGAAGTCAGGGTCGAATGCGGGGAAGAAGTTTTTTGGTTGCTCCATGTGGCCGGTAAGTATAAATTAGGTTTTTTTTGGTTGCTCCATGTCGATTATCATATCTTCCATTGATGTTTTACTCGAGAATTTAATATATGTACAGAATGGCGATGGCGGGTATTTTATGTGGCATGACAAATTGTATGAAATCAACAACAATTCTGAATTGGATGATACTACTGTTAAATTGATGGAAAAAGAAAAGACTATATCGCAATTGCTCGTGGAAAAGAAGACAATTGAAGAAAAGCCGTTGAAGCAAAAGCAAAAGAGGGCAAAAGCTGATGAATTTGTGGCAGATATGAAGGAAGAGTTGGCCCTAATGCGCATTAAATGTGGAAAACATGAGACAGAAGAAAAATTCTTTGCAAAAGCTTTAGCTATGTCCTGGATCATGTTTGGAGTTCTTTGGTGTGTTGTTATGGCAATGTAGAGCAGTGAAGTAACATGAAATAGCATGCATGGGCAGTTTTTCAGGTATAATTTTAAGTTTTGTCACATTGTAGATTAGTGATAATTTTTGCCACATTGCAGATTAGTGATAATTTTTGCCACACTGCCAAACATGTATACACATTGTTTAAATCAGTTATGTAACTCAGTTATGTTTAGATCGGTACACTTGTATCCACATTGTGCCTCTGTTATGTAACTCAGTTATTTAAATGAAACGCAAATGCAAATGAAACTCAGTTATGTTTAGATCAGTATACACTTGTATACACATTGTTTAGATCAGTTATGTAACTCACACATTGTTTAGATCAGTACACTTTTATACACATTGTTTAAATCATTATACTATGTGATACTGAAATGCAAATGGAATTGAGTTACGAAACTCAGTTTGTGCTGAAAGGAAACTCAGTTATACTATGACCATAGTTTGTGCTGAAATGCAATTGACGCATGCATACCTCTTATTTTGTGCTGAAATGCAACTGATGTATGCAGGTGAAGGAGGCAGTGATGAGGATTTTCAAGAACTTGTTACTGAAGGCACTAGAGGTACGCGATGCAGTAGAGGCATTGAACGCATTGAAGGCTTGCACTATATTTTGAAACTGTTTTAGTTTTATGTAAACATGAATTTAGGACTTGTTGTGTTTGTTTTTGAAACGTCTGTAAAATTGAATTTAGTGGCTATGTTTTGTTATTTTGTAGTTGACTAAGTACTTCTTGTGTTTGCTGGTTATTTTGAAATAAAAAGTTCTTTGTTAATTTCAGTTTGATGTTATATTATGTAATGTTGCCATATATATGATATAATGTTGCAGTATGTGATGCTAAATGTTGCCATAGCTATGATATAGTGTTGCCATTGGGTGGTAAAATTGTTGCCATAGATTTATGCATGTGGGCCCCACAACTGGATTCCGTGAACCCGGGCTACAGATTTTAGTGGCGATACCATAAACCCGGGTTACAGATTTTAATGGGTCACACATTTTTGTAAATTTAGTGCATGCGGAAACACCTGTGATGACGTTGCCTTAGGGTTGCAAATGTGTTCCCTTTGACTCTAAGGCAACGCGGCAAAAGGCAACCCCAAAAAAATGTTGCCACAGATCATTTTTTTCCTACAGCAACACTTTTTGGCACATACTGCGTCATTTCTGTGGGGTTGCCATAGGCCATCTATGGCGTAGTGGGTTCAATTTGAATGTTGTGTACATCTCTCAAGTTACCTGGTCTTACTATAGAGGTTGAAATGTTGACTTGATGGCAATGGACATTGACATCAATAATTTCAATAGTTAATCATGATAGTTTTGTCTCATTATAGTTAATCATGGTAGTTTTTGCTGAAGCTCGGTTATCGTTTGAAGCTTGGTTATCGTTTGAGGCTCGGTTATTCATTTATCTTCTAAATCCTTAGGTGCTATGCAATCATTACTTATAATTGGTTGTTTGAATTATTTTGTAGTTTTTATTAGTATGGATACCAATTCTATATATTCCTGTGACATGATTGAATTTTCATTTAAGCATATTTTTCTTGAAATGGCAGCAATTGTAATGCTAGTAACATATATTGCAAAAAAAATTGTTATCAGTATCAAAAACAAGGAGTAATGAGTAGATCAATGATATATGCAGTTCTTAGGTGGGAAGAATTATTCTAACTTGAGGTTCGGTGGCGTATACAGGGAGCCTGGAAAAATACATGGTTATTATGATTGAATTTGTACCATATATTTAGAGAAAACTTCAACTTTGATTAGTAGAATGTATACCAGAGCCAACCATAAGATTATGAAGATTTTTTTTCTTATTCCATATTTCTGTTTTTTAATGGTACTAGATTCGTTTTCTAGGCTATGCTGGAAGCGTTAGATTGAACACTCCCATTGTTTGATGAAATGGCTAATAAACATTGGAAAACTGTTTTCATGCACTGAAAGATTTTGGCTTGAAGTCAAAAGATCCATTTTTAGTTACGTCACGCGCTCATAAGAGGAAGTGATTGCGATAAATGCTACATTGAGAGAGGAAGTGATTGCGATAAATTATCAGTTGTTCACTTTGATGGTTGATTCATTGCAAACCTGTACACAAGGGTAGAGACACGAGCCTTTTGTATTTGCAGTGGAAGTATTTGTCTATTACGTTGCTTTTTTGGACCTTCATCCATATTATCCGTCGAATCCTCTTCAAACATCAATTGTACGGTCAGGAAATGCATGTCAACAACTTACAGAAAGTACCAGCCAGGATTTGTTGCTTCATAATGCAGTCCTTCCTTCTTGTTATAGTCATATATCATTGGTTTTGTTTAAGTTTGCATAGTTCAAGTTTTTATATAGCAGCCTGATAATTCCCTAAAGTATACATAAATATAATAAAAATAATAATGCAAAAAAAAAAAATCATATATTGATGCGTTGGCATTGGTTTTTATTGTATGATCAAGTATATCTCTTCGATTGCTGCATCCATTTTATTTTGATGCTACGTATGATACCTTACTTTTACCAAATTTCAACTCTTTTTATTTTATACTTCATAAAAATTCAATGATGAACAATGAGATCGTCCCAAGCCTTCACTTAATTTGAGGAAATGAGTAAAGATGCCAATGTCACTGAAAGAAGGGGAAAACCAACAAGGACAAATGTTTATAAGGTATAATTTCGTCGGATGTTTAGGAAATTTCAGCTGTCTTTTATGGTAGCACGCTTAGCAAGATTTTTTTTTGAAGACATTTTAACTTGTAGTTTTATGCAGAATTTAGATGCCTTATTTGCCACATGGTAAGGACTCTTCCTTACTCAACACCGCGTGCTCTTAACTTCTATAAAGTCCGTCTTCATGCTGCATATGTTGATCATTCATTTACCCTTGAGAGGATAAGAGGAGGACACACCCTCAAAGCATAGAAAGTGGTGAAGAAGTGCCATCTTGTGCACATGACTTGTCAGATTTTCTACAACATAGCTAGGTATGTTCCTCTAGATATTTTTGGCTTGCCATAGATAGAAATATTTGTCATCTATGCTGTTTTTTTCAAGTACATGTTGATCTCTACATACTAAGTGGATTGGAATAATTTTTTTTACATGTGTTCCTCTGATCACCATTATGGAGTGAATAAACGTGCACTTTCCCTTGTTGATTACAACGAATGAATTTTCATGTATAAACGTTTCTTGTTTAAGATAATTCTAAAACATATACAACTGGAATTTCTAAAGCTTGCTACGTAAGTACTTGTTATCACGGCGCTCACCTAGTCGTCGAGATTGAGGCATCGACTGGAAGCCTCGACTTGCAATTTGTAAGTATTTTGAGCGTCTGGAATGAAATTCGTCGACTAGTCCATCGACTGGGCCTATTGACTTGCTCTGACTAGTGGTTATTCGGCCCCAAACGAAAAAAAAACAAAGTTAGATCCAAAAAAGTAAAGTCGAAGCCAGGAAAACAAAAGTCGAACCCTAAAAAGACGAAGTCAAAGAAAAGCTTCTGCAATGCTCTTACCTTTGTCATCGCTTCCCTTCCAGTGTTACTGTTGCCTCTCCAGTGCAGCCGTATACTATAACTTATGACTACTATTCACGAAACTAATTGTTGTAAGACAAATGAAGAAGTCGAGCTAGATGACTATCTCTGAATTGATTGTCTCGTTTGTGTTTCTTATGTTGCACTTTATTAGATTGAAACTTCAATTTGGTTTGTATTTCCTTTGCAATTTGCGGTCTATTAAATTCCATGCAACATTTTAGTGGCATCAAATATAACATGATGTTATTGTCATTGCATTCATGTTACATTCATTATCAAGTCTCATTACTAATATTCTATGCATCTACTTATTTATTAACTAGTCTGCAACTGGTCTACGACTAGTCGACTAATTGGACCTCTGTCAACTCAACTCGACTTACCACAGTAACAACCATGCGTAAGTACTTTCTAAAACATCACTATATCGTTAATTATTATTAACTTTAAGGCTCAAACGTATACTTGTTATCATAGTTTGCAAGAAAATACTAGCAGTTGCTACTTACTATCCAAGAATAAGTGCTACTGTTTTATAAACAAAATTTGTTCTTATAGTTATCATACACCAAAACATAAATCCCAATAAATAAAAACTAGCATTTGTTTGATATATAAAATAGTTCCAATTGTATATAGATAAATACCATATCCTCATTTATCAAAATAAAATTACAATAACACACAAAATAAAACAAGTCAATCTTGTCTTTTATTTCAATAAAAAATATATTATTAGCTAGGCCAATTTCTTATGGAAGACCTACCTTGCTTTTTCTATACTATATCCATAAATTCAAGATAGACGTTCCATTATATTGGTTTGGAAGGCAGGGAAGAGCGCGAAGTTGTTGATGGATCTAGGTTGCGCGAGTAAACAACAAATTGCCATGAAGCAAGGGCATATGCTTTTGATAAGTGATTATAATACAGGTAATATTTCTGTTATAATTTGTCACTTTTCTAGAATTATAGGTGACAATGCGGCGTTTGTTTTCGTTATCATTCAACTATGCAATTATTTTATTAAGATTAAGATCGTCTGTTATTGAATAGAATTTTGCAAGTATGTTGCACTATTTGTAAATGTAGTGGTATTAATTTAATTGATTCTAATTTCACGCCATTTGTCAAAGTAGGCAAGCTAGAAAATATAACATCATGTAATACTAAGATTTTTTTTTAAAGTTTCAAATTTTTTCTAAACTTTGCAAATACCAATTACAACATAAAATGAAAATACAATATAAAGGTAAATACGTGTTGAATTCACATTGCAACTTTATATTTTAATCATCAACCTAATCTTTTAAGCGGATTAAAGTTTTTTATGAAAGTAAATATCAATTTATTAATGATATGGTACTGGTAAATTATTTAGCTGAGCATGTACATAAATTAAATCAGGGTACATATAAATAATAGAATTTGGTGCATCTTCATGGAAAATATACAGTTGGTTTGTTAATCATAATATTACTTGAACGTCTTTTCTAGCTTCACCAAAGCATGGGTGTAATGTATATCTCCGACTGGACTGTGTCTATGGTAATGCTAGTATTAAGCCTGTGCCAATGACATAGGTGTGATATTTTACTCTTATATATGGGACGTGTGGTTGTAAATTTTGGTTGTCTTCTTAGTTTTCTTAGTTTTCTTGTATGCATAAGTATAGCGAACCTTGAGATTGTGGCATATCATGCTTACATTTTACTTGATAATGTAGATTAACCGCCTTTGACTTCTTATGTATCAAAACATTTCAATTATATGATGGGCTCATCGCTAAAAAATTTATTGTGTTAAGTTTTTAGATAAATAACATTTGTTCTCATTTACATGTTCATTCTAGATTATGAAACCAAAGTTGAACTTACTGTTTGATAACTAATAATTAGAAAATGTTATATGGAAGGTTCTTTTGTTTGTAGTCACCCATTATTCGTCTCTGTGATACTTTCTTACAATATTGATATCATATTTTGCAGGCTCTCACAACAGTTAGCTAAAGCTAATCTTCATGTCTTGCATTTCATCTATACTAGATTGAATGACTTATAGAAGGTGACCAAATTCTCAATATCCTTTTTTCTCAAGCTGGCGACTTGGTTCATTTCCATAAGTGAGGTTGTAATGACCCGCATTTTCAGAGATATAATAATTAATTTATTTAATTACTTATATAGTGGATTAGAGATTTAATGGTGGTTTAATTAAATCATATGGAATAATTAATTTAATTAAATAATTAAATAATATATTTAATTCAGAAATAACCAGAAATAGTGAATTGACAATATAATGTGAACTGGGCAATTCAAATATTTAATTCAGCTTAGAGTTGAATTAGAATAACGAATATATTTAAATAACGATAGTTTGAACGTATAATTATATTATAATTAAAATCGAGCTTTAAATGGCACCGCAGTTCGCGATTTGGCGATTTGAATTTCAACTGAATGTACATGGTTCGTTTTAAGCCGGATTTCTATGAAACAAGAAAGGTACGGAGCTGGTGGAGTATATCTTTCTAGTGGAAGAGAAAAATCGGGATTTCGTCGGGTAGATTTTGATTTACGTCCAAATCAAATTTCAGAAAGGTCGCTGTGGAATTCCTTTATAATTTATAAAGGAATTGTTTATATTTTAAAAAGGAATTTCAATATAAATCAAATATCGATTTAGTCAGGATTTGAAATATCGAGTTATAAATCCCAGTAGAGCTGTATGGTATTCCACTGAGAATATATACGATAATATAAATTTATTTATATTTAATTTAATTATATATAAATATATTTATACATTTAAATGGGTCATTCAAAGCTTAAAAAATAGCCAGTTTTTCATACGACCTCAGAATTCGACGAAACTAATTTTGTTGGATCCGCAATGTCAAATAGTTGTTAGATTTCCAGTTTTGTGATTTTTAGAGTCACTGTGTGGTCGTACGGGTTTTTAGAGTGAGAAACAGTCAGTATTTCGACATTTAAAAATACGTTGTGTGAGCATACAGAGTCGGAATTCAACGAAACCAGTTTCTTTGGGACCGTAATGTCGAACTCTAGCTACATGTCCAGTTTCGTGATTTTTGGGTATCGTGTGTGATCGCACAAATTTTTAGAAAGCAAAAATAAATAAAAATAAAATATCTAAATGAAATGTGTGAACATTAAGGTGCCACATCCTTTTGTTCTCAACCACAAGAACATCCCGTCCCCTTATAAAACCATCCTCCTGAGGCCGCCACTTCTTTTTCTCCCGGAAACCAAAAACGTGAAAACGAATCATCTTCAAAAATCCAAAAGAAATGCAACTAAAATCAATAAATCGCAAAACACTCATATGTGGATTCAGAGAGTTCTACTCGTCATTTCTATATGGGTTTCTTCCCATTCGAACATGCCTGATGTGGCAGTAGAGGCTCAAGCGAAGACTAGGGCTGCTCTTGGCCGACAATTGAGGCAATTAGGGAGAAAAGCGAGGTGCGTATTGAGGTCTTGAGATCAAGGAGAGTTCGCCAGAGAAATACTGGGGTTTTCGGTGAATATTGGTGTCGATCTACTGTACGAGGGGTTCGATGACGGGTTTTTCATTAGGGGTGCGAGGTCATCATTTTGGGTATGGAAGGATGGAGATTCAAACGGGGAGTGTAATGGTGGTGGTCTTACGAAGTTCGGTGGAGGAAGGTCGGGAAATGGTGAAAGGGAGTATTGTTTGGGATCGGTATTGTCTGGTTGGGGAAGAACACGAAGTGGGTTCGGGTCTGGTATTTGAGCGCAAGGTAATGGGCCAGGGAAAATAGTTGAAGCCCAATTAGAAATTAATTTCAGTTTAATTAATTTAAATACCCGTATTAACTTGTTAATGCAATATCTTCGTCATACGATATCAGATTGACGAACCGTAAGTTGCGTTGGGATCGTATGGACGAACACTACCCAACGAAGCTGACTAGATGTGGATTGGGGCTCGTTTGAATTTATGGCAAAATAGATTGTTTGATTCAAATCAAACAAACAGTTTATCGTTCTTTAATGATGAACTACCAATGTGAGTAAATATCACTAACTCTGAACAGTTTATAACTTCATGTTGTATTTTTAGAACTATTAAATATTGGCTGATGGACTGTGCATTGACTGTTTGATTGAACTGCTAGTCAGTTAGTTGAATTTCTATATTGATTCTGTTTAACAGAATATATCATATGGAACTGAAAGTGATGTTGATTATATTGTTTAACATCTGTGATGCAGGGAGACAGGTCAGAGGAATCCAACTGGGTTCCTCAACATTTATTTTACTGTTTTTCATATATTGTAATATATGATGTGATATAAATCTGTGGTTGTTTATGTGTGTTTGAACGATATCGATTGTGGTTATTTGGTATTTTAAATATCGTGAAAAATACTGGAATGTGAAAAGGGAATTCTCAAAGTGAAGATTTGAAAACAAATTTATTTATAAAATCAAAGGATTTTATAAAAGAGAAATTATTTATAAAATCAAAGAAAATTTTATAAAAAGGAAATATTTATAAATGTAATATTTATAAATAGGAAATATAGTTAAAGGAAATAATTTGGGAATAAGATATTAAGAGATATTTATTTAGTAAATAAATATGAAACGGAATTTAAAGGAAATATTTAGAAAGCCAAATAAGGATAAAGGAAAATATATTTGAAAACCAAATGTAAGGGAAATATTTGTAAACATTTACATATAGAATTGAAAGGAGTTATTTATTTAGAAAATAAATAGAAGATTAAAAGGAGTTATTTATTTAGAAAATAAATAAAGATTTTAAAGGAGATATTTATTTAGAACATAGATAAAGTTAAAAGGAAATATTTATTTGTTAAATAAATAGGAAAGATAAAGGAAATATTTATTTGTTAAATAAATAGGAAAGATAAAGGAAATATTTATTTGTTAAATAAATAGGAAATAAAGTTAAAAGGAGTTATCGAATATAGTTTATTCGAAAGGAGTTAAGTGAAAAGATTTAATCAAATAGAGTTAAGAAAAATTAGAAACTGACTAGAGATTAATAAGTCGAATGGTTTCCTAAGTATCGATCTGATGTTGGTTTCGGCCTTCGGGGTTTATACCTAGGAAGTTGTTCCCTTGTTAGTTTATAGTTAGAGTCTGATAGTTGTAGAAGAATAATGATACGTAAATAAGTTATGGAAATGTTTTCCAGCGTTAACATATATTTTCTAAACACAGAATATAAGGAAATATATATATATATATATATATATATGATTGGTGATTGATTTATAGAATTTCCATTTGGAAATAATATCGTTGTTTGCACACGTGTTTTTCTTTGATAGTTAAATCACAGACTATCAAAGTTTTGACCATTTTAATGTTGTTAATATGGAGAGACCGGCTGGATTATTATCCAAAGAACCACTCTGTATTGGCATAAGCGTTGCGAATCATATATGCCAAAGATAATTGAAGACGGAGTAAAGTGCAAGGGCTATTGTATAAGTCTTAGATAACAGTGCCTAAGATGGATGTACTGAATAGTACCTTCGGTTCATCCTGTTCCTGGTGACTTGTATGGATGAATGTCTGACAGAGTATTTCCAAAAAGGTCACGTACATTGATTTCTTCAACCGTACCAAGAGTGGAAGCGGAGAAGGAAACTTCTTTTAGCTGACACGTAATGTATGGTTGTAGACGTCAAATTAGTTATTTTTGATGGATCTGACAATGTGGCATTCGAAGTGAATCTGATGTGATGATAAAGCGTAACCTCAAGCCTCATCAACCGGTAAATGACAAAAATCGGGCAAGCAACATGGCCATGTAGGTCGCACCTATTAGGGTGTATAATCACCCGATCTAGAGTTTCATTTACTTCCAAAAGTCTATTGTTGATGTTGTCCCATTCGGGAAATGGTTGCTGATCCCAATCGTTGGTGATATACATTCGATACACTCAAGCGAAATGAGTGGTCGGTCATGTGTGGCCGGGTTGCAAGATGTTCTTGTTGAACCCAGTGTGTTCCTCTCTAGAGGTACACTAGAAGAAGGTGGTTCCATACCTTGTCATAGTTGGAAATCCATTACCCAATACGTGCTTGCGGTTTTGCTTGTATACTATATATGTAGAACGTGAGATGAAAGCGTTTCTGCTAGATGATTATTATATTGTAGTTGATAGACATTATTATGATATAAAAAGGTTTTTGATATAAAGATATTTTGGATTCTCATAAGGGAAAAACCCATTCCGTTATACGGCGTGGTCTGATGAGATATCGTTTACTTGTCCAAACTGTTTTAAAACTGTTTTACTTATACCAGTCACATGACTGACCCGGAGTTAATTTTGTTTTGTTTTCCCTAAACTCTTGGGTGCTCAATTTTGTATGGGCAGTCAAGTAGTCGGGGTTTACAGATACTTGAAGAGCTGGAGCAGGAGGCTTCAGGATTATATAGCTATTATTATTCCACTGTGTTGTAAGTATTGTACTTTGACAATGATGTATATTCAAGTACATATGTATATTTCAAAGTTATGTTATATATTATATGTTATTCGTTCCGCTGTGAGGTTCGTGTTACTCTGATATTGTGTTCTTCTTCTTCTTCTATTCTAAGTTTCTATCTTATCTATTCTCACCCTCTAAATTCTTTTATTAACTTTCTGGTATTTTTCGATGTTTGGTTAGTCATTATTGAGTTTATGGCGATAACCAAAGTCGACAAAATCCGGGTCGTTACAGTTGGTATCAGAGCTTAAGGTTAAGTTTTACCTTGGCTCTGTGGCGTGACTCATTAGAGATGGGGTTGGTAATACCCTAGATTGAGTTGAGTGTATATACACGAGAGAGCGTATTTGTTATTGATATAATTTTTTTTAATATATTGTGGAGATTTATTGGGTGAGTTGTTTATGTGTTCTGGTCGATCAGTTTGATCCACTGTATCGGTAGGAGCTTCTAAACACTCGAATACGATAAACTGTCATGGTATGTTTTGAAAAGAGAGTAAACGATATAATTTTACTCAAATTATATTTTGATATAAAGGATTTATATTGGTTGTTATTATAATCGAGTAAGATTATAAATTAAATGGTTATGTAAATAACCAATCAGAGTTCATATAAGTGAAATACGTGAAATCAAATGAGTTAAATCTGAAATTTAAAACGGAAATTGAATTAAAACTCTGGAAAATTGGATAAGTGTTGGTAAATAGATTTGGATTAAAAATAAAGAAAATTTAAGATCCTCGGAGATTTTAAATTGTTTTACAAGCAGTGTGAATTATATCTTGAAATGAATTTCAAAGTGGAAATGTTTAGAAATGGTTTTATAGTATTGAACTCACTTCGATCGCTGGGAAATAGATTCTGATGATGATAGCTGCATCATCAGTATTCATTTTCGTGTTGTAAGTGACGAATTACTACCAAAAATTTCTGTTTTGAATTTGTTTTGGGAAAGACAAGTTGTGTTGAATTTCAAAAAGGAAAATTTGATTTTTTGAAAAGAGTAAACTGTTTAAAAAACTCCCAGGGAAAGACTGTTTGAATTAAAAACAAATTTAATAGAAATTTGTGAAAGCAAATTTGAATTAAAGTAAAGCTAGTAAAGTGGTAACTGAGATTGAATTAGAATGATATAGAGACAAATTGGATTGTGAGATTCAAATTTGAAGTGTAATGTGATAATCAAGTTAAGAGTTGGGAATCGAGAAGAAACTTGAGTTGAAATGATATTTGGCTCGGATATAAGCGAATGGTTGTGTTTTGGATAAAAGCAGATTGGAATTTGATTGGGATGACCCTTGTATCCGCAGAATTGATAACAGGTGGAAAGGATATAATGATATGCCGACAAAAGGTACAAGTTTATATTTCTACTGGATATAAGATTTATGAGCCGAATTGGCAAGCCGCTTGGCTGTTTGATTTTCTTTTGGGATGGAGATGGCCCAGAGAGGCGAGTGGTGGTTTGACCTATTGACCAGTACAAAGGAGGTGCTGGCGAAATTTTTCGAAAAGTTAAGGCGTTAGAAAATTTTCAGGATTTTTGAAAATTTTCGATAATAAGAATTAATAATTTAATTGAAATTAAATTGGTTCAGTTGAAACTGGAGTTAAAGAAGTGAACAAATAAGTTCTAACCAGTCGATAGGGTTTGTTTTCTACCTTAGCAATTTCGAGGACGAAATTATTTTAAGTAGGGAAGAATGTAATGTCCCGCATTTTCAGAGATATAATAATTAATTTATTTAATTATTTATATAGTGGATTAGAGATTTAATGGTGGTTTAATTAAATCATATGGAATAATTAATTTAATTAAATAATTAAATAATATATTTAATTCAGAAATAACCAGAAATAGTGAATTGACAATATAATGTGAACTAGGCAATTCAAAATATTTAATTCAGCTTAGAGTTGAATTAGAATAACGAATATATTTAAATAACGACAGTTTGAACGTATAATTATATTATAATTAAAATAGAGCTTGAAATGGCGCTGCAGTTCGCGATTTGGCGATTTGAATTTCAACTGAATGTACAGGGTTCGTTTTAAGCCGGATTTCTACGAAATAAGAAACATACGGAGCTGGTGGAGTATATCTTTCTTGTAGAAGAGAAAAATCGTGATTTCGTCGGATAGATTTTGATTTACGTCCAAATCAAATTTCAGAAAAGCCGCTGTGGAATTCCTTTATAATTTATAAAGGAATTATTTATATTTTTAAAAGGAATTTCAATATAAATCGAATATCGATTTAATCGGGATTTGAAATATCGAGTTATAAATCCCAGTAGAGCTGTATGGTATTCCACTGGAATATATACGATAATATAAATTTATTTATATTTAATTTAATTATATTTAAATATATTTATACATTTAAATGGGTCATTCAGAGCTTTAAAAATAGCCAGTTTTTCATACGACTTCATAATTCAACGAAACTAATTTTGTTGGATCCGCAATGTCAAATAGTTGTTAGATTTCCAGTTTCGTGATTTTTAGAGTCACTGTGTGGTCGTACGGATTTTTAGAGTGAGAAACAGTCAGTATTTCGATAGTTAAAAATACGTTGTGTGAGCATACAGAGTCGAAATTCGAGGAAACCAGTTTCGTTGGGACCGTAATGTCGAACTCTAGCTTCGTGTCCAGTTTCGTGATTTTTGGGTATCGTGTATGATCGCACGAATTTTTAGAAAGCAAAAATAAATAAAAATGAAATATCTAAATGAAATGTGTGAACATTAAGGTGCCACATCCTTTCGTTCTCAACCACAAGAACATCCCGTCCCCTTATAAAACCATCCTCCTGAGGCCGCCACTTCTTTTTCTCTAGGAAACCAAAAACGTGAAAACGAATCATCTTCAAAAATCCAAAAGAAATGCAACTAAAATCAATAAATCGCAAAACACTCATATGTGGATTCAGAGAGTTTTACTCGTCATTTCTATACGGGTTTCTTCCCATTCGAACGTGCCTGATGTGGCAGCAGAGGCTCAAGCGAAGACAAGGGCTGCTCTTGGCCGACGATTGAGGCAATTAGGGAGAAAAGCGAGGTGCGTATTGAGGTCCTGAGATCAAGGAGAGTTCGCCAAAGAAATACTGGGGTTTTCGGTGAATATTGGTGTCGATCTACTGTACGAGGGGTTCGATGACGGGTTTTTCATTAGGGGTGCGAGGTCATCATTTTGGGTATGGAAGGATGGAGATTCAAACGGGGAGTGTAATGGTGGTGGTCTTACGAAGTTCGGTGGAGGATTGGACGAGATATTGGTGAAGGAAGGTCGGGAAATGGTGAAAGGGAGTATTGTTTGGGATCGGTATTGTCTGGTTGGGGAAGAACACGAAGTGGGTTCGGGTCTGGTATTTGAGCGCAAGGTAATGGGCCAGGGAAAATATTTGAAGCCCAATTAGAAATTAATTTCAGTTTAATTAATTTAAGTACCCGTATTAACTTGTTAATGCAATATCTTCGTCATATGATATCAGATTGATGAACCGTAAGTTGCATTGGGATCGTATGGACGAACACTACCCAACGAAGCTGACTAGATGTGGATTGGGGCTCGTTTGAATTTATGGCAAAATAAATTATTTGATTCAAATCAAACAAACAGTTTATCGTTCTTTAATGATGAACTGCCAATGTGAGTAAATCTCACTAACTCTGAACAGTTTATAACTTCATGTTGTATTTTTAAAACTGTTAAATATTGGCTGATGGACTGTGTGTTGACTGTTTGATTGAACTGCTAGTCAGTTAGTTGAATTTTTATATTGATTCTGTTTAACAGAATATATCATATGGAACTGAAAGTGATGTTGATTATATTGTTTAACATCAGTGATGCAGGGAGACAGGTCGGAGGAATCCAACTGGGTTCCTCAACATTTATTTTACTGTTTTTCATATATTGTAATATATGATGTGATATAAATCTATAATTGTTTATGTGTGTTTGAACGATATCGATCGTGGTTATTTGGTATTTTAAATACCGTGAAAAATACTAGAATGTGAAAAGGGAATTCTCAAAGTAAAGATTTGAAAACAAATTTATTTATAAAATCAAAGGATTTTATAAAAGAGAAATTATTTATAAAATCAAAGAAAATTTTATAGAAAGGAAATATTTATAAATGGAATATTTATAAATAGGAAATATAATTAAAGGAAATAATTCGGGAATAAGATATTAAGAGATATTTATTTAGTAAATAAATATAAAAAGGAATTAAAAGGAAATATTTGGAAAGCCAAATAAGGATAAAGGAAAATATATTTGAAAACCAAATGTAAGGGAAATATCTGTAAACATGTACATATAGAATTGAAAGGAGTTATTTATTTAGAAAATAAATAGAAGATTAAAAGGAGTTATTTATTTAGAAAATAAATAAAATATTTTAAAGGAAATATTTATTTAGAACATAGATAAAGTTAGAAGGAAATATTTATTTGTTAAATAAATAGATAAAGGAAATATATATTTGTTAAATAAATAGGAAAGATAAAGGAAATATTTATTTGTTAAATAAATAGGAAATAGAGTTAAAAGGAGTTATTGAATATAGTTTATTCGAAAGGAGTTAAGTAAGGAGTTAAGTGAAAAGAGTTAATCAAATAGAGTTAAGCAAAATTAGAAACTGACTAGATATTAATAAGTCGAATGGTTTCCTAAGTATCGATCTGATGTTGGTTTCGGCCTTCGGGGTTTATACCTAGGAATTTGTTCCCTTGTTAGTTTATAGTTAGAGTCTGATAGTTGTAGAAGAATAGTGATACGTAAATAAGTTATGGAAATGTTTTCCAGTATTAACGTATATTTTGTAAACATAGAAAATAAGGATATATATATATATATATGATTGATGATTGATTGATAGAATTTCCATTTGGAAATAATATCGTTGTTTGCATACGTGTTTTTCTTTGATAGTTAAATCACAGACTGTCAAAGTTTTGACCATTTTAACGTTGTTAATATGGACAGACCGGTTGGATTATTATCCAAAGAACCACTCTGTATTGGCATAAGTGTTGCGAATCATATATGCCAAAGATAATTGAAGACGAAGTAAAGTGCAAGGGCTATTGTTTAAGTCTTAGATAACAGTGCCTAAGATGGATGTACTGAATAGTACCTTCGGTTCATCCTGTTCCCGGATGACTTGTATGGATGAACGTCTGACAGAGTATTTCCAGAAAGGTCACTTACATTGATTTCTTCAACCGTACCAAGAGTGGAAGCGGAGAAGGAAACTTCTTTTAGCTGACACGTAATGTATGGTTGTAGACGTCAAATTAGTGATTTTTGATGGATCTGACAATGTGGCATTCGAAGTGAATCTGATGTGATGATAAAGCGTAACCTCAAGCCTCATCAACCGGTAAATGACAAAAATCGGGCAGGCGGCATGGCTATTTAGGTCGCACCTATTAGGGTGTATAATCACCTGATCTAAAGTTTCATTTACTTCCAAAAATCTATTGTTGATGCTGTCCCATTCGGGAAACGGTTGTTGATCCCAACCGTTGGTGATATACATTTGATACACTCAAGCGAAATGAGTGGTCGGTCATGTGTGGCCGGATTGCAAGATGTTCTTGTTGAACCCAGTGTATTCCTCTCTAGAGGTACACTAGCAGAAGGTGGTTCCATACCTTGTCATAGTTGGAAATCCATTACCCAATACATGCTTGCGGTTTTGCTTGTACACTATATATGTAGAACGTGAGATGAAAGCGTTTCTGTTGGATGATTATTATATTGTGGTTGATAGACTTTATTATAATATCAAAAGGTTTTTGATATAAAGATATTTTGGATTCTCATAAGGGAAAAACCCATTCCGTTATACGGCGTGGTCTTATGAGATATCGTTTACTTGTCCAAACTGTTTTAAAACTGTTTTACTCATACCAGTCACATGACTGACCCGGAGTTAATTTTGTTTTGTTTTCCCTAAACTCTTGGGTGCTCAATTTTGTATGGGCAGTCAAGTAGTCGGGGTTTACAGATACTTGAAGAGCTGGAGCAGGAGGCTTCAGGATTATATAGCTATTATTATTCCGCTGTGTTGTAAGTGCTATACTTTGACAATGATGTATATTCAAGTACATATGTATATTTCAAAGTTATGTTATATATTATATGTTATTCGTTCCGCTGTGAGGTTCGTGTTACTCTGATATTGTGTTCTTCTTCTTCTTCTATTCTAAGTTTCTATCTTATCTATTCTCACCCTCTAAATTCTTTCATTAACTTTCTGGTATTTTTCGATGTTTGGTTAGTCATCATTGAGTTTATGGCGATAACCAAAGTCGACAAAATCCGGGTTGTTACAGAGGTAATACTGGGAAAAAGGTTGAAAGAACATCTAGAACTTAATATTTTTCATGGATGTTTGGTTCAATTCAAGTTCACGTTCATTTCTATTGGCCAATAACTTTGATTGCCTTTATAAATGTAAACACTCTGCTGTTATGAGTGCAGTATACACTTATTTAAGTGCTAAACTTGGTACATGTATTGTGATGAATTTATTTTGCAATCAAATTTTGTTATGTGAAATATATTTTGTGTTTCTCTTTTTTTTTATTTGAATTTATTTATATGCATATCACGTTAAAATGTATCTTGTTTGCATATATTGTGATGCAAGTATATATCGATATCTCTGTTATGTTTGAAGTAATATGTTATATCTTCTATTTAATCTTGGATTGGTTATAAGCATACCAGCTGAGGCATTTTGTTATGTACATGTTAAAATCCAGTTTGTAATTTTCATAGCATTAGAGTCATTTCTTATTGTCATTGTTGAAAGCTTTTAGCGGCGTTTACTTTTGCTTCTACTAGAGTTATGTTACCCGTTGCTCACGTGGACTGCATGTTATTAGAGGCCATTAAAGAGATTTATATGCCCTATTTGTTATTAGTGGCTCAGCTTTTAGAGGAAACTCTTATATTGCCTCTCATAACTATAGAGGCAATATAACATTAGTCTTGGCCTTTAATAACAATATTAAAGACAAATTTAAATGCCTTTGATTCTTTAAATTTTGGTAGTCGATCTTATGTTTAATCAACATATTTGTGGCAAATTAATGTAATATGTCATACATGTGTCTACACACATGTATCATTGAATGCACATATAACAGCATGAATGTTTGTGGTTAGTTATTATAAATAATTAAGTTTAAATCTTCAGCATCCTTTGGAATTTTGTTATCATTGAACGCATACAACAAGGGAGGTTAATTTTCAAAGATGTATATGGTACATTAATTTTTATGGTGACAGTTACAAATGTAAAAGCATGTCCGTTAAACTTATATAAACAAAAAGTAAAAACCATAGCTTTATTGTTAACGTGAGAAAATATTATACTCCCTCCGGTTCATAATATAAGAAGTTATAAGAAATTTGTTTTGTTTCAAAATATAAGATGTTTAAGCTTGTTATTCCAATTTTATCCCTATCCATAATAAATGACATACACCCAAAAGCAGCTTTATGAGTATTTTTATGCAAGAAAAAGTAAGAAGTGGTTGATGGGAATAGAAAAAGTAATTGACAACACATGAAAAGAGAAATTAATGTGCAAGACAAAACTTATTTAAGTAAGGGTTAAAGTGTCATATAATTTTTTTCTTAATTCTTATGCAAATATTTAAAACTTCTTATATTATGAACCAGAGGGAGTAACTAATTTCAGCGGATAATTAATGCATACGTACCAATCTGACATATGCTAATGAGCTATCAATGACAATCTGACATATGCTAATAAGCTATCAATGAAAATTCGATTTTAATGCTTCCATTTGGATCTTTATAGAATTACTCCAAATATTTATTGACTCAACTTTTGATGTACTTTCCTTTTTAACCTTTAACCTATTTATAAACTTTTGTTCTTGAATTAAGAAAAGGAAAGGTCCCAAGGAATAGATGATTCATTTATTAAGGTTTTATGTAAGCTTTAGGTACCGTTTGATTTACGAACTGGGCATTTTAAGTTCGCGTCTGCGTGTAACGCGTCTGACGCGTCACTACAAGGAACGCATCAAATAGCGACGGCATATAGCCATCGGCGGCCGACGCTAGCCATCGCTATATGTCGTCGCTATTACTGTCGTTGCCAACAGGAATAGCAACGGGGATGGCGACGGCCCCGTCGCTAGATTAGCAACGGGTAGCGACGGCTCGTGGTCACGTGTCATCTGACGTGGCAGGTAGTTGGTTTGACCGGGAAGGCATCACAAACCGTTGCTAGCCGTCGCTCGTGTCTCCTCCATACAATGAGGACAAGCTAGACGTCCAGCAGTGCTCCAACCTGAAAGCATGCCATACGCCGAAAAATCACTAATAGTCCATAATACAGAAGCAAACATACAAAATTTTCTTTTTCTCGAAACATCGTATGTTTCGACTCCTTCATGCCACAATGTTTTCAACTCTTCAATCAATGGTTGTAGATAAACATCAATTCCTTGTGTCGGATCATCGGGACCGGGGACGACAACCGTTAAAAACATATACGGATTTTTCATACACATCCATGGGGATAAGTTATAAGGAGTAACAATGATAGGCCATGATGAATATTTATTACCAAATTGAGAAAATGGCGAAAATCCATCCGTGCATAAACCGAGTCTAACATTACGGCTCTCGGCAGCAAATTCAGGATAAGTCCTATCAAAGTGTTTCCATGCTTCACCATCAGACGGATGTATCATAGTTCCTTCTTCTGATGTTCTCAGGCTATGCCATCGCATATGACATGCTGTAGCGGAAGATGCATATAGTCGTTGAAGTCTAGGGGTTATGGGTAGATAATGCATTCTTTTATATGGCACTTCTTTTCCTTTCTTTTTCCTTGGTTTGTATCTATCTTCGTTGCAAAATTTGCATTTTTTACGGTGAGCGTCTTCTTTCCAATACTAGGAAGTGCCATCGAAACTTTGTTAACCGTTTAAACTGAAATGATTTATAAAATATGCTTACGTTATTATATTTGTAACTTGTCCAATACTAGGACAAATCCAACGAATATTGTATCAGATGAATATAGATTTCCGTTTTGTGTAAAAACGAATACCCATATAACGATCATATACAACACTTGTCGGACGGGGCCAAATTTTTCTAAGGGGTTCACATAAGTAGTCAAAAAAAAATTCAATCTAAGTTTAAACCAAAAAACAACACAAATGAAAAAAGTGCATTTTTTACGCTATGGGCTTTTTTGCGCATCACTAATAGGTGCGTCTTAAACTTTAAAAAAGCTCCTTAGTTGCGCCTTGCGTCTTTTTCCGTCTATATGTACTTTCAATTTGAGTTACTTTCAATTTGTACTTTCAATTTATAAAATAACATGACAATGAAAATTATGAAGTATAAATTAATTTGAGTTACTTTTGGTTAATTTTAGTTTAAAGTTATAAATTATGAAGTTAATTAACCGTGCATGCATAAGAGCCATCATTACACCATTTCACTAGTCATAATCAAGTTACTACCGCTAAACAATCACAATTACTTCATTTTTTCTCAAATGAACATACAATACAATCAACCTACAACACAATCAACTAAACCCAATTATATACTTGATAATTGTCGTTTTCATGGTCCTAAATCAAAACACATATGTGATAATCAACGATTTCAACCCCTAAATCAATGTATAACAATACCAACATCATATGCAACTCACAATACAACCAATTTCATACCCATAAACAATCAATTTACAACCCCAAATAAACATACACAATAACCCTAAATAACCCTAAATAACTCTAATTAAACATATATTAGGGATTAGAAGACATACCGGAGCAATTTAGGAGGAAAGAATGGAGTTTTGAAGGAAGAAATTGAGTGTTTAGGGGGGGCGACGGCAACAACAAGGTAAAAGTCGGTTTTTAATTATTTTGAGCAAACTGAATCGGGGAAGAAGAGCCACGATGGAATTTGTTATCAGATTAAGCGACGGCTAGCAACGACCGCTTTTTTGGCCGTTGCTAGCCGTCGCCCAAGCTCGTTGCAATTTGAAGCCTTTTTAGTAGTGCGTCCACAGTGGGGCCCACACATTTGCTCCTTCAAGGCGAACGGTGGAAAAGTTAGTTTTCGCGTCCGACGCGTCCGATGCGTCAGACGAACGTCTGACGCGACGAAATTTCCAGAACAGCCGATTCCTTCCCCTCCATCTATATATTTGCTCACCAAAATAGTCCATTCCATCACCAAAACAGCCACTAATCCGAAAATAAAAGCTCCAATCTCCGTCTACTCGTCGATCTTTTCAGATTTCTTCTTTTATATTTGTATTTTTTAGCTTCTTTACTCCCATATATATTTTATTCGTAATTTTTAGGGTTTTTTCTTCAGAATGGCAGGAAGTCAGTCTTCATTTACCCGTTCCATTGCTGAATGGAACAACGACATAACCAACGCTTTCATCAATGTGTGTTTGCTGCATCTCAATTCCCGTGCACATAATGTTGGAGGATGGTACCAGTTGATCGCAACGGCGTTCAATGAGCGCACCGGATTGGATTACAATGCTGGTAAGATGAAGAACAAGTTCGATAACATGAAAAGAGATTGGACTCCGTGGAACAAACTGCTACAGTTTGGTGGAGGGGCATGGGACGAGCAGTTGAATACCGTCACAAGATCGGATGATTGGTAGGCGACGGTGCCAATAGCGACGCGCAAATACAAGAGTGGGTCCCCGACGCGATTCAGAGAGTTGGACTCCATATTTGCAGCCTGCATTCGTACTGACAGATGTCAGTACGTAATTCCGGATGCTCCACCAATTCATCTGCATGAGGCTCAGCTCTATGGCAATTTCATTCGTGGCGATAATCCGAATGCAATTTGTATTCTGCATTCTACTATCTTGTTCGACAATATACACACAAAAACACAAACATAAATACAAACAATAAAATAATAAAAACAAAAATTATAAATTTGCCTCTTCCAATTTGCCCCTTTCGAAAAAGAAAAAAAAAAAAAAAAAAAAACATATTCCTCATTCGTAATAATTCTCCTTCAAATACCCCTTTCAAATAACCCTTTTCGTTCAAAATCAAACGGACCCTTAAGCTGCGGATAACCATTAGGTTTTGTGCACAAGGATTTTGAAGCAGATCTCAATTTCAAAAGAAAAAAATTTAAACAGCTGAACTTTGAAATTTCACAACAATACGTCAACATTTCAAGTTTTTATTTTGAAAATAAAAACAAATATCCACCTGTACCAAGAGTCACAGCTCTTCATTATTTTTCATCCTTACTAGAAAAAATTCCTAGAGTCACACCTCTTCAATTTTTGTTCATCCTTATTAGCAAAAATTGCACATGATGATCACCTCCTCATTCAATCTCCTACAAGAAAACTATGGTTCACTAATGAACGAAATGTAATCCATGCTATCAAACACTGCAATTTTGCACTGAAAAAATGAAATAGCTGAACATATGAGTGTTAAAGAAACTTCGTAAACAAAAAATAACGGAAATACGATTGGAAATAACATTTGGGAGTTGAGTATTTAATCGCTCTTTTAATCTGAGTTAATCCGACATGAAACAAGTAGAACAGATCATTCCAAAATTGATTATAAAGATTATAAAGAAGAGAGAAAGATAGATGCTACCTAATCAACGAGTCTTATAATATTGTGAGACACACAATTGATTTTTCAGATGAAATTCTCAACACAAGTATTGTAGATATGTATTCAAAGTGTGCTACTTTCCGTAGTGCTTCATTTTCTTTGAGGAAAACGGGTAGTACAGTAATGCCATTGAATGTCGTAATAGCCAACCTCACTTAGAGTGATTGTAGTTCTGATGCTGTACAGACCTTTCGCTAACTCTGTTAGGATGGCAAGCGTTCTGATGGAATTTACAGATTTAAAATACTTTGAAAAAGTTGCAAGTGTTCACGCATATACCTAATCAAAAGAGAAATTCATGTTGACTTGGCAGCAGCTACTGTTCTTGTTGACATGTAATTACTCTACTTTACATTACAATGGGTCAGCACTGTATACCGCCAGCAATATTTATGATGTAGAGTACCAACTAGGTAACCTACTTGTTTCAGCAATTGTGCCCTCTTTAGTTACTGCGACACTTGCACAGTCTCAATGGCACAGACAGACTTGTTTGCAGCAAATAAAATCATCTAAACCCAAAATTATATATTCTTCTATACCCAACCAATCAGCATCCCTTGAATTCCATATTTTTGTAATTAAACTTTTTTTCTTCATTTAATTGAAAAAAAAAGCAGGGATCTTAATTGGTTGTGTATAGAGAACAGAGAATTTTGGATACAGAGGATTAGCTCTTCATTCGCAGCACTGTCCACATCTTTCTTGACGATTCTCACATGCTTGTTGCAAGCCTCTTCTTGTAAGCCTCCTGCAACTCTGAGCCAAAACACCAATGCTCATATAGATATGTTGTATGCATACGAACATACCTACCGTGGCGAATGTACTGATCAAGCACAACTCAATCAGATTATGTATATAAGATGGAAAGGGTAGACAGATATAATCGCAGCAATTGTTAACCACCGCGTAGATAAGACATGCGTATTTAAGTGCAAATACTTTGCGGTATAAAAGGATTATCTTTACATAATATACATGGCATACATGTAAGTTGATATTAAGTTACTGATTTGAAAGACCATTGAGCTTTCTATGCTACTACAAAATGTTGGTACGTTAGTTTTTATGCCGTAACATGTACTTTCCTTAATTTTATCATCTCTATTGATAACGTTAAAATAAATGTTTGATTCATGCAGTCCAAGCATATGTTTTCTGAAATGTAATTACCATCTCAAAATGATAAAATCTTCATGCACTACTAAAAAAACGCTTACAGGAAATTAAAACTGAAAAGAAAAAAAAGGCATGAAATTGTAAACCATGATTACCCTGAAGCTCTCAAGGTTGAACTTGCAGAGTTCCCAATCTCTACGTGAGGTAGCCACATTATCCTTTAATACAACATCACTGTGATCAGTGAGATCACGAACCCTTATCTTCGTTGTTGTTTTTCTACCAACACTATATCTTAACATAACATAGTGCACACTGTTCTCTTTGCAGCCCGAGTAATCACTTGCAGTAACACAAAAGCTCGTTTTATGGCTCAAGAACAATGCCTTATCGCCCAAACTCTCCACCTTCTCCAAATTGTATAACGATGTTCTTCTTTCTTTAAATAGTTTATACAATCTGATATCATACCCTTCTTTTATGCTATGGGGCCAACTTACAAGAACAAGTAAGAAATCCCCATCCTTCTCAACCACGTAAGATTCGTCATTGTTACGCAGTTCCTCTCTAAGACGATAATACAAACAAATTCTATCACAACAGGGTTTCCTTTCATCATCTAATTTGTTCCTGCTTCCCACAAGTATGCCCTTCATCGTCAAATAAAGTTTCCCATTACAAAAGCTAGCACGCTTTCCCCACTGCTCCATTAAATGTTTTTCTTCCAAACGAAAATTAGGAAACGAAAATTGATCAGTCCAGGTTTTACTGTTGCTTTCAATTGTGTAAAAGATAGATTTTTCAGAACAATCGTTCATAACTAGAGCCACGCAATCACCAGGTGAAATAACTGGGTCTGAAGACAAGATAAAATCAATGCGCTCGCAGCTCTTTCGGTCTGTTAAATGAACGCTGCATTTCGGGAAAGCGGGGAGATTCAAGATGCGATTGGTGATTGGATTGTACAAGAACACTGATTTGGAAAGATGATGGATCAAAGCCATCCATCCAAGTGAAGATCCAATGCATACCACCTCCTTATTCAAAATCGACGATGGAGATGATGGTTTCAATGGCCCAGGAACGGCTAGAATTTCATTTGTTTGAAATCAGATTCTGTTAAAGAACTTGGTGCCCATCATGAAATTTCTTGATTGGTGGCGAATCAGAAAAAGGGATTTCGTACATCTTTTCGGTGCGACGGATCGCCATGATTTGCAGACGGATCGAAACCGAACGTAGTCGGCATCCAGTTTCACTTTTTACAGATCAGATCCAGAATTTCAGGTGATAGTGAAGCAGCCATTAACTATTAGGGATTCTATAATATAAAAATAATAAAGTAATGTTTTGTCTTAGTATGTTTTAAGGAGGGTGATAGACATATTTATATGGACAATAATCTGTTAATTTAGTTTCTTGGTTGCACGGTTTTTAATCTTGGATACGAAGGAATGTTTGTCTTAGTTGAAACACAAAGCCGTGTGCAGCAAGTTTTGATTGAGCAAGTTTGGATACAAAGTATCAATGCATGCATGCGCAGCAAGTTATAATTGAAGTAGTTATAAATATGGAGTTGTAGTGTTATCATGATCGAACTTCAATGATATTATATATTTCTCACTGCTGTTGTAGTGTTTAGAGTATTTAAACGAAAGAATATATTATGATTCTATATCAACTCTTCTTGGGTATTAGCTAGTAACACGTTTCCACATTACTTGATCTTGTCAGACTTCGAATAAAAAGGCATTAAACGCATTAAACAATGTATTTAATCTATTGCTGTACATACTTGATCCTGTTAGACTTCGAATAAAAATGTTAATAAGACGATAATGTTGTACTAAGTTGGAATTGACTAATATTTGTATTTTGTTGTGCGATACCAGTGCCACCTGTAGCTGGAACAACGTAGCATATACTGACTATACTGGTATAAATTTATAATTGCACAAAAGTGGGGAAAACCAATCACTAAATCATGTGATATATAAAAAAAATTCTATTAACTGTTTTCTTAAACAAAAAATTAATGAAAAATTCACTATATTGTCTAAAAAAATGAATGCAAATACGTAAATTCAGTTAATTAACATGTTTCGTATCATTGAGTTTTTAGTTATTCTACAATAATTATATTACATTTTGGTTAGTCTCACTGCATTTTCTTTGAACTTACGTTAATTGGGTGAGACACTTTGAATGAGGTCGACTACATCTTCAGGACTCTTCGCCGCTTGCTCCTCACCCATTTGATGGCTCCCTTTCCTCTTCTAAGAAACACTCCTCGTTATTCTACGCTAAACCAAAGAACGCAGGAGTGTTCGTTCCGCCTCCAATTACCCTCAAGTTTTCGGGCAGAGCTATTGTTCCATCTGATGAAGTTTTTATTGGAATTCGTAAGTATTAAATGAATTATACTTCGTCCATTGTCCCACATAATATAAGCGAACATGTGCGACTGTTCAATGAAAGGACGTGACTATTAGCAGAATGTTTTTTCGTAATAAAACACTTCACGAAAAGACGCTTCGTGAGAAGACACTTCCTTTCACCAACAGTCATATTTCCCAAAGGTCATATCTCAACGAAAAGACATTTCGCGAAAAGACACTTCACGAAAAGAGACCTCGCGAAAAGGCACTTCTTTTCAGCAAGCAGCCATATTTCAGCGAAAAGACACTTCCTTTCACCGAAAGAGATACATCTATACGAAGAGGCACGGGCACGACCGTTCGAAAAAGATGCGATTGTACGAAGAGGTACAAGCACGACCGTTCAGAAGAGATGCAACTGTACGAAGAGGTACGGGTGCGACCGTTCGAAGGGATGCAAATAAACTATAAATAAGAAGGAAAACTGATCACTTTCCTCATTTATTCCGATCCAATCTTCCTTCTCTCTTCTATAATACTCTTATACAAAATCACAGAGTGACATACTCATTACAATCTCGTGCAGAATACGTCTATTGTATATTGGGAGAATTTTGAAATAAAATTCTTAAGGAAATTGTTACGACAAGCCTCAGACATCATCTAGTTAGATTTCTAGTTTATTTGTATATTCATATAAATTATTTTATAATCTCTCTTTTCTTTACGTTGTGTTATTTCTTAAAATAGGATAACGTTGTTATAAATTGATTACAACATACTTATTGCTATCATCAGCTAATATTGAATTCCAGAGTAGTGGAAATTCGAGTTATAAACTTATGCGACGAGTTTATAATTGATTATTCTCTGTTTTGGTATACTAGACATATAACATCTTAAGAATTTTTTTCTTATTTCTTCCTAAAACAGAGATGGAAACAGTTGAATTATCAACAAAGGCTGAGGTAGAAAATCAGTTAAATAAAAAGATCAAGATATTGAGATCTGATCGAGGTGGAGAATATGAATCACCATTTGAACAATTCTGTGCAGAAAATGGAATAATTCATCAAATAACAACCCCATATTCACCACAACAAAATGGTATTGTCGAGAGAAAGAATAGAACATTAAAAGATATGATTAGTGCGATGCTATTGACCTCTGGTTTACCGACGAACTTGTGGGGGGAGGCCTTAAATATGTCTAATCATATTTTAAACAAGATTCCTCACAATAAAATAGGAACAATTCCATATTGAGTTATGGAAAGGACATAAACCAAGCTTTAAATACCTAAAAGTGTGGGTGTGCTTGGCAAAGGTTCCAGTTCCACCTCCTAAGAAAGTCAAACTTGAACCAAAGACTGTAGATTGTTACTATCTAAGGCCAGCCCAAAATAGTAGTGCCTATAGATTTTTGGTATTCAAGTCTGATATAGCCGATATCATTGAATTAAGAGATGCCTCATTCTTTGAAGATGTGTTTCCACACAAAAGGAATGAAAGAAATGTCCCTAAAAGGACAAGACAAGAATCATGTAAATCACATGAAGATGTAACTTCTCATGAGATTGAGGAAATTGAGCCCAGAAGAAGCGCAAGGGCTAGAACTTGCAAGACATTTGGTTCAGAATTCCTAACATACATGTTAGAATACGAACCTCAAACGTACAAGGAAACAACGACATCTTCTGAATCTACATTTCAGAAAGAAGCAATCCAAAGTGAGATTGATTCAATTCTAGGTAATGAAACTTGGGAAAATGTTGATATTCCATCTGGAATAAAACCAATTGGATGCAAATGGATTTTCAAGAAGAAAATGAAAGCAGATGGCTCTATTGACAAGTATAAAGCCAGATTGTAACCAAAGACTATCCTCAAAAAGAAGGAGTAGACTTCTTTGATACATATTCTCCGGTACCACGAATAACCTCTATAAGAATGTTGATAGCAATTGCATCCATCTATAACTTAGAAATTCATCAAATGGATGTAAAGACGGCGTTCTTAAATGGAGATCTCGATGAGGAGATCTACATGGAGAAACCAAATGAAAACTAAGTCGGTAAATTAGTAAAATCATTATATGGACTAAAACAAGCTCCAAAACAATGGCATGCAAAATTTGATAGTGTCATGATGAAAAATGGTTTTCGTATAAACGAATGTGATAAATGTGTTTACTATAAACAAGTTGGATGATCATACGTGGTGGTTTGTTTATATGTAGACGATATGCTAATCTTTGGTCCAAACATTAAAGTTATAAAGACCATAAAGAAGATGCTAATCAACAATTTTGATATGAAAGATTTAGGTGTTACAGACGTTATTTTGGAAATTAAGATAATAAGAACACCTAATGGAATTGAATTATCTCAGTCACACTATGTAGATAAAGTGATTGAAAGATTTCAAGAATTTGGTATTAAAGGAGTACAAACACCTTTTAATCCATCAGAAGTACTGCATAAGAACACTAAGGATTGTGTAATGAAACTGAAATATTCTCGTGTAATAGGATGCCTAATGTATCTTATGAATTACACAAGACCAGATATAACTTATGTAGTAAGTCGATTAAGCAGGTATACAAGTAATCTAGGAGAAGAACACTGGAAAACACTAATGAGAGTGATTGGATATTTAAAAAATACCACAAAATATTCCTTACATTATGGGAAATATCCTACCGTCTTAGAATGATATAGTGATGCAAACTAGATTGCCGATTCAAAAGAATCAAAATCAACTAGTGGTTATGTATTTACCCTAGCAGGGGCAGTAGTGTCATGGAAATCTACTAAACAGACATGCATAGCTCGATCCACTATGGAATCAGAGTTCATTGCTTTAGATAAAGCTGGCGAAGAAGAATGGCTTCGTCACTTTTTTGAAGATATTCCTTTTTGGCCCAAACCTGTGCCAACCATATGTATACACTGTGATAACCAAGCACCACTAAGAAGAGCACAAAAATTGAGTTTTAACTGATTTACCTCCTGGTGCTAAACCTATAGGATGTAAATGGATATTCAAAAAAAAGTTGAATATGATCCATTGATAAGTTTAAAGCCAGATTAGTTGCTAAGGGATATAAGCAAAGACATGGAGTAGATTACTCTAATACATATGCTCTAGTTGCTTCAATGTAACATCTCGTAATTTTAAAAGAAATGACAATAAACTAAAGGATACTTAATTGGATATTGAGAATTAAGTAAAACGGACTGTACTATTATGTTCATCTCGGAATTCTGGTTCAGATAGACTCCGATTTTACGTAAAACGGGTATCATATGAGAAAGATATAAAGGTTAGAATTTTGTATACATATAAGAAGGATATATGTAAATATAATTCAAAATAGTTCAAAATAAATCAGAAAGAGTTGAAGCGGAAATGAAGGCGACAAGGGCGGGAACCAGACCCGCTGTGGGATGACCCATGCCTAGTCTGGGTCAACCTATGGGTCGAACCAGGTCGTAGGTGGGTCGACCCACACATGATCTTGCAAGATTAATTTTTCTGTTTCCGGACTGTTTTGTTAGCTAGGTTCATTATTTTACTGAGCGATTGGATTTTAAAAACAGAGATCTGAAGGTTAAGGATTGTCTTGTGAACTCTATATAAAGGCATACACTCTTATCAAATCAATTACACTTCTTCATCCTTCTTCCTTAAGCTTCTGTTCTAACAATTTAAGATGAGGATAGGGAGATGCTGCCAAAACTTGGATTGAATCAAAACAATTCTTATTTGACTTATACAAGATTCCCTTCTGCAACATCAGCATATTATCTTCTGTTCTTTAAGTCTAATCTCTGTGAGTTCAAGTTACATTTATATATAAAATTTAACAGTAATCCTGACATGTTAATAAACCTGGATCTGATCTTATGCCTGTTAATAAACTGATTCATTGCTAAACAATTTTTCTGGAGTCACATGTATTTCTTTCTACACCCCTGTTCTGTTTTCAGTTATTATTATATATGCATATTTCTGTTCTTCTCCCTCTCTTTTCCATTTTTATTTTATAACTCTAGGCTATCTTCGAGCCTAGATCAATCTCATAAAGACATGTGTATGAACAAAACTAGGACAATTAGGGAACGTTTGGGAATGGTAATAAAAGAGGGAAAATTGAGGCATATCTTGTATGGTGGAATATAATTGAAAATTTGGGGTTATATGAATTAGTAAATCTGTAGGCTTAATTTAAAGATTAAGTGGAACATGTTAATGAACTGTAAGTAACCTGTGGAATCTGATAAATCTATGGGGTTAAGAGAATCTGTTAAATCGGTGAGGTTAAGTAAACCTGTTAAATCGGTGGGGGTTATATGAACCTGTTAATATGTAAGACTTAACCTGTTAAAAATCCTAGGTAATTGGGGACACTAGCTTAGGGGTTTTGCTTGTGTCATCTGCTGTGTGGGGCCTATATCAGTCAGTAACCTTTTTTGGTATTAAACGGGAACCCCGCACTAGTTAGGGGTTAGGGAACGCATACTGAACTGATAATAAGAGGTTCATCTGAAAGGGGGGTGTACGGGCGCATTCCAAAGGAATCATGAGCGTGCATGGATCCGGTCTATAAGGGAAATTAAGCCGCCGTAGCACCAATAAATAGGTTTGTGTCCTTCTGTACGTTGCCACTTTAGGGAGTAACACACCCTACTGTGGGGCCAACACAGGGTATTTACACATTAGGGAGCCGATCGCTTGGGGTAGTAATTAGGGTACATCTAGTCCTACCTGTTTCTGTTGGGGTACCTGTTATTTCTGTTTGGGGGTAACACCCGTTATTTTTGTTGGAGTACCTGTTATTTCTGTTTGGGGGTAAAACCCGTTATGTAACTAGAGTACACCTAAACCTGCCATTATATTTCTGTTGGTATCACTCTGTTTCTGTTATATAATAAGGAACACCTAATCATGTTATACTAGTATTGGTGCAAAGAAAAGTAAGTGAGAAGCATAGCTAGGTCCATATTACCCTGTTTATTCTAGTTATCTTGTTCATCATATTTTTACCTGATGTATGTTATTGTTATCTCTCATCCAATTTTGTTTACTTGTCTTGATACTTTTACTTCTTTATATGCTAAAAGTCACTGGACTCGCCAGACTTTATGTCTGACCATTTTTTTCCTTTTCTACCTTTTTCTTCCCCCCATGTTCTCAGAATGGGAACGCTCAGTCGTGATTAGGACTTTCTCTCTTATGTTTCTGCTTGGATCTGGATCAACTTTGATGTATCGCTTCGATTACTTGTCTACTTTATTGTGGCTACTTATGGGGATTTTGACTTTACATTTATCTACTCTGATGGTTTTTAGCGCAAGACAGATGTTTTTTTTTGATGTATTTGGTTCCAACATTTTAATTTGATGTTGTAACTGGATTTGAGACTACGATGTTTTTCTGTTGAATAATGAAGTTTTAAATTTCTGCCGCTATTTTTATATATCTGTCTTGTGAGATTCTGTTTACCTATAACACTTCATAGAACTTAATGCATTCTGATAAAGAGTGACATTAACGGATGTGGGGTGTCACATCCAGTATTAGAGCCAGGTTACAAGATCAGATAAAAGTTTTGGAAATTGTTTTAAAAAACAATGTATTTTAAAAAAGAAAGCCTGTTTTTGAAAAAAAAACATATTTCCCCAAAGTCATATACAATATCTTTTCGATTCTCCATTTGAATCCTTTTTCTTTTCTTTCAGTATGTCTGGGGAACCCAATCTTCCTGAGGGCGTTTAGATATTGGCTTGATTCCGTAGATATCTTGAGGCTACAGCACCTGACGGAGGCCAAGGAGATACGCTCCCCTACCAGCAGCTATTGTTCCTCCACCTCCATGAGTAGATAATTTCTCTAAGATATGCAACGACTTCTGTGTTATGGGAGGAAAACCATTCTGTTGAACTGAAAGCTTTGTGGAAGCACAAAATTGGGTACGAGAGACAAAGAACTTGTTTGGACTTTTTGAGGTCGACGACCGTAGGAAGATACCGTTGTCTGCATGGTAGCTTAAGGATTAGGCTTCATTTTGGTGGGAGGTGACATAAGCAGGACGTCCAGTAAATACTTTGTTAGAGAATGAAGTTTTTATGACAACAACCTTATTTCAATTATCATTGATTATAAAATATATGCTAACACTTTTTGTATAGAATATATATATATGCAAGAATTATATACAGGAAATATTACTGAAGACTGTACAGTTATAAAGATGATAGAGATTTGAAGGTCAGAGAAATTTCAAGACTCATGAGTAATCAAGATTTCAAGGGTTCAAGATTAATATAGTTATAGAGTCTAGATTTTGTAAGACTCTAAATAACACTCCAGGTTCAAATTCAAATTCTAATTTTCGAATTCTAATTTTCAATTCTATCCTCAATCCTCTTTATTTTATTTTTCTATTAGTTTCTATTTCTATTTTTATTCTTCTTTGTTTTTCAAACTTAACTTTTATATTTATACTTTATATTCTTGTACTTTATATTTATATAGTTTAAAACCTTATAAAATTATAAATATGTTTATATGATTTAAAATTATGTTTTCATATATTTTTCTAGTTTATAATATTAATTTATATCATTGTATTTTAATTCAAGAATTTCCAGAATTATATTTATATCAAAAACATTTGAAAAATATTTCAAAATTTAAATTTTCAAAGGAGTATGTCGACAAAACAAAAACTCCATGTCGACATATAACTGTCACTTTTTTCAATTATGAAAGGAAGTGTCTTTTCACTATTTGAAATGATTCAGAACCGTTGCAACCTTTCATACTCTATAAAAAGGGGTTAAAACCGAATTTTTAATTATCTCTTCTTCTCTAACTTCATCCTCTTTCTCCACACCTTTATTGTTAATCATTTTTATGATTTTTACACTTATACTCTGCCGAATTCAATTCTGTTTGGATCAAACTTCTTCTCTCTACACTCTCTACTCTCTGAATCAAGTGCTATTGAAGAGTTATAGGGCTATTTGTAATTGCTTGGGTTGAATAAACCTTGTTTGTGTTGAGTCAAAGAGGAATCAGTGTCTCCTTGTTGAGCCGTGAAATCAAGGAGGTTGTACTTGACTATTGGAAATAGTAATAAAACTTTGCACAATCCAGCGTTGTGCGGGACTGGACGTAGGAGCAATCCGAACTAGCATAAAATACGGTGTGTTCTTTCCTTTTCTGCATTTTTATTTCTATTTATTTTGCATTTGTGTTTGAATCTGTGATTGTGTTGTGGTGTTTGATTCATCCCATAGTTCATATTAGTTTTAGATTTTGTTTAAATTCTTACAAACACTATTCACCCCCCTTCTATTGTTTTCTTTGCCTTAACAATCCATTCTGCATTCCCTAACAATTGGTATCAGAGTAAGGTCTTTCAAAAAGTTCATAATCAGATTTTTGAAATATTGGTAAAATGGCAAATTTTGGAATCTCTAATAATACCAGTGTCAATTCATGCATTGCATCAATGTTAAAAGAGTCTGCATATATTAATGTTAAAGAAGCATATGATCTACTAAAATATTGTTTAATACAGAAAAGGATGATTTCTATAACTTTTGAAAATTCAAAAGTTGAAAAGATGGGTAAAGTGGCTATTGGCAATTCAAATTCTGAAAAGGTGGCTATTGGAAATTCAAATCATGAACTGGTGTGTTACATGGCTATTGAAAATTCAAATTTTGGAAAGCAATTGTGGAAATGAAAAAGGACAAATGGATACTGGATAGTGGCTGTTCGAGACATATGACTGGAAATCCAGAACTACTCAATAATCTGAAGTATGAAGATGGTGGATTGGTGAACTTCGGAGATAATTCTAAAAGATACATCATTGGAATCGACAATGTCGGTAATTATGAAACCCCTACTATTTCTGATGTTTTATTAGTTAGGAATTTAAAACACAATTCACTAAGTATAAGTCAACTTTGTGATAAAGGTTATAAAATAAATTTTGAAAAGAATAAATGTTTCATAAAAGATAGGAATTCAAAAATTATATTCGAAGGAGATAGAAAGAAAAATATCTATATATTAAGTATGAAAATCTCCGATGATAATTTATGTCTTATGGCCAATACAAGTGATCCCTGGATCTGGCATACGAGATTCGGTCATACAAATTTCAAACATATTTCTAGAATTTCTAAATTAGATTCAGTTAGAGGATTACCCAAAATGAAATTTAATGTTAATAACTTATATGATGCTTGTCAATTCGGAAAATTAAAGAAGAGTTCATTTAAATCAAAAGAAGAAATTACTACCTCAAAACCATTAGAGTTAATACACATGGATTTATTTGGTCCATCCTAAGTTCAATCAATAAATCATAATAGATATGTGTATGTAATAGTTGACGATTTTTCTAGATTCGCTTGGCCTTTGTTTCTTAAAAATAAAAGTGATGCTTTCGATCAATTTAAAACCTTTTCTAAAAGAATTCAAAATTTATTATCACTAAAAAATAAAATAATACGTAGTGATCATGGCGGAGAATTCGAAAATGAGAATTTTGAAAAATACTGTAATAAAAAAGGAATAACTCACAATTTTTCAGTTCCAAGAACTCCTCAACAAAATGGAGTTGTTGAACGTAAAAATAGAATGATACAAGAATGTGCAAGAACTATTTTATCCGATAGTAATTTACCAAGGAAATTTTGGGCTGAGGTAGTCACAACAGCTTGTTATATTATTAATAGAATTTCAATTAGACCTTTAACTCAATGATACAAGAATGTGCAAGAACTATTTTATCTGATAGTAATTTACCAAGGAAATTTTTGGTTGAGGCAGTCACAACAGCTTGTTATATTATTAATAGAATTTCAATTAGACCTTTAACTCATGAAACTCCATATGAACTTTTATATAACAAGAAACCCAAAGTATTATTTTTTTTAAATATTTGGAAGTAAACGTTTTATACTTAATACAAAGGATAACTTAGACAAGTTTGATTCAAAATCCGATAAAGGAATTTTTATTGGATATTCAGAAAGAAGCAAGGCTTATAGAGTTTTCAATACTTGAACCAACACTATAGAAGAAACATTAAATGTATCTTTCGATGAAAACTATAAAAGTATAACTCAAAACAATGAAGACAATTGTGAAAATGAAATTAATGAAATAAATTATGAAGATAACCAACCAAATAAAAGAATTAGATTACTTAGAGATCATCCTATAGAAAATATCTTAGGAGATATTGAATCTGTTGTTAGAACTCATAATATTAAATAATATGAGTAATACTGCATTTATATCAACTATCGAACCCAAAAATCCAAAGGAAGCTTCTTCCGATGATTCATGGATACTTGCTATGCAAGAAGAATTGAATCAGTTTACTAGGAAAGAAGTATGGGAACTTGTTCCTAGACCAGAGGATAAAACAATATTAGGAACCAAATGGGTCTATAAAAATAAAATGAATGGACATGGTGAGGTAGTAAGAAATAAGGCACGACTAGTAGCACAAGGTTATACTCAAGAAGAAGCAATAGATTACGATGAGACTTTTGCTCCCATAGCAAGACTAGAGGCTATTAGAATTTTACTAGCTTTTGCAAACTATAATAATTTCAAATTATATCAAATGGATGTCAAAAGTGCGTTTCTAAATGGATTTGTCAAGGAAGACGTATATGTAGAGCAACCACCCCTATTTGAAGATGAAAAATTACCAGATCATGTATATAAACTGAAGAAAGCGTTATATGGATTAAAACTGGCTCCTAGGGCTTCGTATAATAGATTACGAAATTATTTATTAAAATCAGAATTTGAAATAGGTAAATTAGGTAATACTTTGTTTATCAAGAAAATTAACAAAGATACATACATGAAACTCTCTGACCCTTGTCAATGGCGTCCATTGCCGCTGGTCTTGATTCGTCTTCTCCCTCTCTCGATTCGTCCTCTCTTCCTCACATTCCTATTCATACTCAACCTTCTCCTGATCCTCCTCCTATTGACAATTCGTTGATTGCTCCTTCTTCTGATGATCTTTTTGTTGATTCTCATAATTCTTTCTCTGATCTAAATATCTCTGCTAATCCGTTGATTTTGGATGATTCTGTTAGGTATGATTCAAATCTTGCCAGCTTTAGAAATTTGGTTAATGCAAGTCTTAATGGCATTTCATCAAGCACCATAAAGGATGCTTCAATTCTTGTCAATCATATTACTACTGAAAGTGAATCTGGTTTGGCTGTTCCAACTCTTGCTTCTAATCTTTCATTGGCTTCTGGAGGATCTGATCCTTCAAATTCTGTTCTAAACAATTTGTCAAATGTCTCCAAGATTCCTACTCCTGTTATAAAATCGGATTATCTTTCCTTGTTCAATTCTTTACCAAGGACTGCTGGTTCATTTAAGCCTCTGGAGTTTGATAAGATCAAGTATAATGCAAAGAGAATTCTTCCTGCAATTGTAAAAGAGGATGGTGTGAAATATTGGCATCATTATCTTGTGGGATTCTTTCTAGATGGATCTTTATTATATTTGTCTATTGCAAATTTTCTTCATGGTTTCTGGACATTAAATGGTGATGTAGATATTAAATCAGACGGTCTTTACTTTTATTTCAAGTTCTCAAATGATATGGATAGAGAGAAAATTTTGAATGTTGATCCTACCTTCATCAGAGGCTGTATGCTCATAATAACTAGATGGGATCCATTAATAGGTAATGCACATTCGCAAATTAAGAGAGTACCTATATGGATTCATCTGCACCGTGTTTCCTTGTTGTTATGGACATTAATGGGAATTAATTAGTTGGCTTGTCAAGTTGGTAGGCTTATATGTTTTGATTTAAATACTAAGAAAATGCATAGGATTAAGTATGCTAAAGTTCTTATAGAAGTTGAAGCTAATTCAGAATTACCTCATTGTATTGAATTAGGTGATTTTGGTGAAAATTGTCCTCCTGTTATTGTTTCTTATGATTGGAAGCCCAGTATTTGTACTTTATGTAAAGTTTTTGGTCATTCAACTAATCAATGTGATATTCACACCAACTTAGATGATATTTCTAGTGAACCTTATGTTGATATTGTTAAGCAGAGGAATGCAACTGTTAATGTAGTTGAAAGTAAAGCTAGGCAATCGGTTCCAGAGCATAATAACCAGTATGGATGGAATAGAGTTACTAATAAGAAGAAACAAGTTTGGATGAGGAAACTTGGAAAATTTGGGACTGATGTGCAAAAAGTTGTAAATGAGGCTTTAGACAAGGTTGTTGAAATCAGGGGTAATGAATCTTCTAGGGTAATGCATCAAGTTAATAATGATGAAAGTATGGATGTTAATAGTTCAATTCTTGGCAGGGATAGTCAAAATGTTTTGATAATTGATATGAATGGAAACAGTGTTGTGCAAAGTAAGGATGATCATACTTCTGGACAAAAAGCTGATGATAGTTTAATTCATAAAGGCAAACAAGTGCAAGATGAATTTATACTTGACAATCCTTTCTCTTCTCTTTTTGATTTACCTTTTTCGGACTCTTTTGTTTCTTTGAATAATAACCTTCTTGCTCAGAGCTTGTCCTCCTCATATAACTCCCTATCATGTTCATCATCTTACTCTTCATCACTGGGTAATCAAACAAGTGATTCTTTTAGCTTTCACATTCCATCTTCTTCTTCTTTTAGCAATTCTTCTTTGTATTCTCATCTTGCTCCTCCTAAAGATATCACACTTCCTCCACCTCCTAATCAATCTGTTGGCAAAGATGCTTCTAATGTCTCTTCATCATCAGGTTTTAATGAGAAGGACTTTACTACAATTCCTCCAAAATCTTTGGTAAGTGATTTTGTGGCTTCTGCATCGAAGTCTACCTTGAAATCAAAGAAAGGTAGGAAGAAAAATTCAGACTTGATAATCAGACTTTCATCTTAAAAAGAAATCCTCTTTTACAATAATGGCGATCTTTAATGGCGAATAAAGTGAATTCGTCTTCCATTCCCTCTTTTACCCTCGATTCTTCCTCCTTCCCTCCTCTTTCATCCTCTAAACCACCTCCTAACCCCTCCGTTTCTTCTGATGAACTTCGTTCTAAAGCCGCCGATATTCCATCTGTTGCTGATTCTACAATTAATCGATCTGGATCTGTTGGTGTTAACGATAATCAAGCTGCAGAGAAGAATCGATCTACTAACATTCAAGATTGTAGATCTGGAGATAAACGTGATTTTACTTCGCTTTTTCATTCTCTACCAAGGAATGCTGGTCAATACAAGCCGATTCATTTTGACATTAAAAAGGGTGGCTCTCTACCAGTTCTGGTTAAGGAGGAGGGATTGAAGTACTGGAACAATATTTTAATTGGATTCTTCCTAGATGGTACACTTTCTTTCTCCATTGTTTCCATCTTTCTGAAATCACGTTGGAAACTGCTAGGGGATTTTACTGTGAGATCTGATGGATTCCATTTCTATATACAATTCTCGAATGAAATTGATAGGGCAAAAATTCTGCGTTCAGATCCTATCTTCATCAGGGGTTGATTGTTTATCCTATCACAATAGGATCCTACCATTAGAAATCCTCAAAGTTTAATTAAGAGGGTTCCTGTTTGGATTCATTTTTCTAACATTCCATTAATTTTGTGGACTTTGGTGGGTATAAACTGGTTAGCGTGTCATGTTGGAAGGCTGGTATGTTTTGATTACAGTACTGAAAAGCTGCAACATTTTAGTTACGCGAAAGCACTCGTTGAAATCAGTCCTGAGGTTGAATTACCAGATTCAATTGTGTTATCATGCTTAAGTGATCGTCCTGCTGTCAATCTATCATATTCATGGGCCGAGTATTTGCATTATTTGTAATTGTTTTAGGCATTCAACATCAGACTGTGTTTTAAGGGATAAAAATGAGGAGTTATATGATGTGCACAATGAAGATAATGGTGTACAGAATCATTGTTATAATTTTAGCAACTATAGTAAAGGAGAGAACAAGGCTAAAAATAATGATAAGGGCTGGACGAGGGTTGTATCAAAAAGGAAGATGGTCTAGCAATGAAGAACTCTGCTAAGTCTGATAAGGAGGATAATAATCGGAATAAAGATGTGATAGATGATGTTGCTGCCAAGGTCAATATAGGTAAGACAGCTGTCAAAGTTAGTGAAGCTAATGAAGTCGGTAGTGCACATGATGGAAATAATGTAAGGAATTCAAAGGTTGGTGATAAATTTAGTAACATAGAGGGTGGTGATAAAGTATATAAAGCAAATGATGGTACTGCAGTTACGAATGCCAATTCTGGTAATGATGCTGATGCTGATTTTGGATTGTCTTCAATGTTTAATGAAGAGGACAACTCTGTTTTGAGACCGGTGAAAGGTGCTATAACAAAATCAGCAAAAAATGGCAATTCAGTGGTAGTGCTTCCTCTTCTAAGGCTATTGCTTCTCCTTACAACCATTTGAAGACCCCACCTAACATCAATTTACCGCCTCCTCCTGTTGTGACTGGTTGCGGCTTAACTTTCCTGCAATTGATCCAGCTCTATTATCTTCTGCTATTCCAAAGAACTCAATGCCCTCTTCAAAATCCAAGAAGCTGAAAGGGAAGTTTTGGGCGGATGATTTAGATGAGGGCGTTGATTATTCTCAGGAGGATGTTTTTCCTTTTGGTTCGAATATGAAAACTTCTAGAAGGCATACAGGGAATAACCCTATGTATGACACTTCACTATCTTGATGTAGCTCTAGTTATTTCTGGTTTTCATGGAGTTATCCTTGGTATTAGTCAGCTCAATGTAGTGTGTGAGTATGTTTTCTTGATTCTTATTGGAGAGTTTTTCTAGAGTTGTACTGGTTGCCATTTGTGGATATTTTGACATCTATGGATATATTTACCGTAGTGTGCAATCATGACCTCGGACCAAGTTATAAGGAGAATCTGATGAAGGCATTATGGAGTATCATTTGCTTATGCAGTGAGCTTATTAGGTTAATTAGTTTGTTTTATTTTTGTTTTATAGTTTATGTGACTTTCTTGTGGATGTCCTTGTATTTTTTTTTATAGTGCAGTTCTCATTGTAATCAGTTTATATAGTGATATAAAATTTTTGTGCTTAACTTTCAAAAAAAAAAAATCAGACTTGAGTTCAGCTGGAAATAATGATATTGATGATGGTACTGAATTTAAGCAGGACGATGTTTTGCCAATTAGAAGTCAAAAATCCCTTTCAAAAAGAAATACTAGGCAGAATTCTACTCCATCAATAAAATATCCACAAATTAAGAAATGATTCATAATATATGTTTCTGGAATATAAGAGGGATGAACCTTCCATCAAAGCAAAGTGAAGTTAAATTCTTCATTCATAGCAAGAATATGCAACTTTTGTGTTTGTCAGAAACCAAGCTGGACTTATCCTCAACTTCTAAAGCAATGTCATTTATTTCTCCAAGATGGAAATTTGATCATAATCTTGCTGACGCGACTTTTGTTCGTCTTCTTACTTTATGGAATCCTCAATTTTATAGTCTAACTAAGTTATCATCCTCGGATCAATATATTCACTTCAAGTGTGTCTATCTTCCTTCAAATTCTATCTTCTTTTTCACATCAGTTTATTCTCATAATGCATTCTCTTTGAGGCTTGCTTTTCTAAATAATCTTCGTCACATTAATCCTCATGGTGATCCCTGGTTATTAGGTGGCGATTTTAACTGCATGTTCTCTTCTTCGCAAAAGTTGGGTGGTTGCCCTCTCTGTGTAATGATATAGCTCCTCTTAATCAAGCTATTATTAAATCCAGCTTAACTCCTCTCAATTGGATTGGTCCCACATTTACATGGTCTAACAAAAGTCATTCTGGTTATCCTACTATTTATAAGCTTGATCATATTTTTGTTAACTCTTCCTTTCTAAACATTTATTTCTGTCCTTTTTATCAAATACTCCCACCCACGATTTCTGATCATTGTGCACTTCTTTTACACTGGGGGAATATTGATGCCATTGAAAAGGGGAAGTCTTCTTTTTAATTTTTGGTTATCTCATGAAGATTTTTCCAGCATTTTATTGCAGGTTTGGAATCAAAATTATGGAAGGAATCCTATGGATAAACTGCTATATAAATTGAAGCTTTTAAAATTTCATCTCAAAGCTTAGTCTAAGCATGCTTTTGGTGATGCTTTAAAGCAATCTACTCTTGTGAAATCTGAGCTTACTCAAGTGCAAAATTCTCTGATAGGTAATCCTTATGATTCACAGCTTCAACTTTTTGAGAGGGAGTTACAAGATATGCTTAGGAGTTTATTGGATATTGAGTTTCAATCTTCGAAACAAAGAGCATATATTAAAAGGGGTCTGGAAGCTGATAAATACTCAAAGTATTTTCACAATTCTCTGAAGATTAATAAAGTGAAGGAGGCAATCTACCTGATATATGATGCAGATGGTAATTTTTTTATCTTCACAAGTTACTATTAACAAAGCTTTTGTTAACTACTTTAGCTCCATTTTAGCTCCTAATTCCTTGCCTTTACATAATGTTGATGCTCTTTATCATTTAGAGCTACCTTTTTTTATCCCATTGTCAATTTATGGAGCTTATTAAGCCTGTTACTAGTGATGAGATTAAGCCAGCGGTTTATAGTTTGGATCCTTCCAGTTCTGGCGGGCCTGATGGGTTTAATGCATGTTTTTTTACAAAAAAGTTGGGGTTTTATTGGCAAAGAAGTTTCTGAAGCAATCCAATATTGTTTTCCTATCGAATGTTTTGCCTCTCACATTAACTGCCACCTTTATTGCCTTGGTGCCAAAAGTGGAAAATCCTTCCTATGTATCAGATTTTAGACCAATATCTTGTTGTAGTATGTTTTAAATGATTGTTTCAAAGGTTTTTGCCAACAGAATTTAAGCTATTCTACCTTCACTAATTTCTAGCAATTAGTCTGCTTTGGTGCCTGGTAGGTCTATTAGTGACAATATATTGATTGCTCAAGAATTGCTCCATGGTTATGATAGAAAGAATATATCCCCTCGTTGTATGTTAATGCTTGATATTAAGAATGCATTTGATAGTGTATCTTGGTCCTCTATAATTGCTATTTTGTCGAGAATGAACTTTCCAAAACCCTTTTTAGCTTCTTAATTCTCTGGCCATCAATCAAGTGAAGCTTGGAAATTTTAAGTTACATCCTAGATGTAAAAATCCACTGATTACTCATTTGTGTTTTGTTGATGATCTTATTATCTTCACTAAACCATCTTTGAGTAACATTCAATGTATACTCTCAGTTTTGCTGTCGTTTTATGAGATTACTGGTTTGGAAATCAATTTGAATAAATCTCATATTAAAATTGCTGGGTTAAGTCAAAATAAAAAGGATGAACTGCTTGAATTGTCTGGTTTGAAGGTCTACCTGATAATTCGAAATATTTAGGACTACCTCTTTTCACTGGAAGGATTACCAAAGAAAAATGTATGCCCTTATATGAAAAAATCATTGATAAAATGAAGCAATGGCCTTCTTGTCAATTATCTCAAGCTGGAAGGCTTACTATTGTTCAATTTATTGTTACGTCGATGACTACTTTCTACTCTAGGCACTATATTCTTCCTTTAAAGCTCATTAACATGGTGGTTAGTGCTATGAATAAATTTTTATGGCGTGGTGATCCTTTTGCTAAGAAGATTATTCCTATTGCTTTCTCGAAATTATGTGAAGATAGAAGACATGGTGGTTTAGGAATGATTAATCTCTTTCAATGGAATAAAGCTGCTATGTCTGTGTACATTGATAAGATTTTCACTGATGATTCATGCTTATGGACTAAGTATGTGAAGAATAATTTTGTTGACGTGTAAAATTGTTGCACGCCAACACCTAATGTGTGTGTGTGAATAATTATCCAAATAAGAAGCAAATAAAGTAAGTTCGGGGAGACACAGCTTTTATAGTGGTTCGGCACTAACGCCTACGTCCACTTTATAATATTCATTCATCATTCCTTCTGTCGATTACAAAGTTGTACAAGTTCGGACAATAGCTAAGTACAAAGAGTTACAATGGAATAACAAAATGTATGTTATTTCTATACTTTGACTAAATTGCCCTCCTTCTTCTTCCTTGAAGTGAGTTGACTTGGTCGACTATGGGCAAGGTAAGCTTTAATGTCCAAGAGGTCTAGAGGTGACGTAGCAAGGCTTGCTAGTGTTCAAGTGTTGAAGGAAAACATGAATGTTATGTTTTAATTGACTATGCCATCTCTCATGGCCATGGAGGAGGAGGTGTTGGAAGCCATTAATGGTGGTTTGGAGCTCTCAAGGTCCAAAATTTTGTATAGAATATATATATATATATATATACATATATATATATATGCAGGAGTTATATACAGGAAATATTATTGAAGACTGTACAGTTATAAAGATGATAGAGATTCAAAGATCAAAGAAATTTCAAGATACATGAGTAATCAAGATTTCAAGAGTTCAAGATTAATATAGTTATAGAGTCTAGATTTTGCAAGACTCTAAATAGCACTCCAGGTTCAAATTCAAATTCTAATTTTCAAATTCTGATTTTCAATTCTATCCTCAATCCTCTCTATTATAATTTTCTATTTCTAATTTTATTCTTCTTTGTTTTTAAAACTTAACTTTTATATTTATACTTTATATTCTTATACTTTATATTTATATAGTTTAAAACCTTATAAAATTATAAATATGTTTATAAGATTTAAAATTATGTTTTCATATATTTTTCTAGTTTATAATATTAATTTATATCATTATATTTTAATTCAATAATTTCCAGAATTATATTTATATCACAAACATTTGAAAAATATTTCAAAATTTAAATTTTCAAAGGAGTATGTCGACATAGCAAAAAACTCCATGTCAACATATAACTGTCACTTTTTTCAATTTTGAAAGGAAGTGTCTTTTCACGATTTGAAACGATTCAGAACCGTTGCAACCTTTCATACTCTATAAAAAGGGGTTAAAACCGAATTTTTAATTATCTCTTCTTCTCTAACTTCATCCTCTTTCTCTACACCATTATTCCTAATAATTTTTATGATTTTTACACTTATATTCTGCCGAATTCAATCTGTTTCGATCAAACTTCTTCTCTCTACACTCTCTACTCTCTGAATCAAGTTCTATTGAAGAGTTATCGGGTTGTTTGTAATTGGTTGGGTTGAATAAACCTTGTTTGTGTTGAGTCAAAGAGGAATCAGTGTCTCCTTGTTGAGCCGTGAAATTAAGGAGGTTGTACTTGACTATTGGAAATAGTAATAAAATACTGTGCAATCCAGCGTTGTGTGGGATTGGACGTAAGAGAAATCCGAACCAGTATAAAATCCGATGTGTTCTTTCCTTTTTTCCATTTTTATTTCTGTTTATTTTGCATTTGCGTTTGAATCTGTGCCTGTGATTGTGTTTGTGGTGTTTGATTCAACCTGTAGTTCATATTAGATTTAGATTTTGTTTAAATTCTTACGAACACTATTCACCCCTCTCTAGTGTTTGCTTTGCCTTAACAATCCATTTTGCATTCCCTACATACTTAGGCTGATTTCCGACAGAGATACGAGACGAAGTTTCTTTCTCAAGCAGAAGAGAGTATGTAGATGGAGAAATTCTTAGCGCTTAAGCAAGGAAGTATGTCCGTTAAAGAGTATGTCAATAAGTTCAATCATTTGGCTAGGTTTGGTCTGGAATTGGTGAATACCCCGCACAAGAAAGCTTTAAGGTTTGCGGGAGGATAAATCAACCTCTCCAAGGATTGGCATTGTCTCATATACCGATGGGGGCAACTTTTGAAAGACTTGTTGACATGGCGTTGATGCAAGAAGATGGTAAGGATGAGAAGAAAGTGGTTAAGACCGATGAGACGCAAAACAAGAAAGTGTGGCCCAAGAAAGAAACGCAAAAGAAGGGTGGAAATAATGACAAGGCTTAGAACAAGAAGTAGTGTCATGGTTGTGGGAGCTTGGGTCATTTGGTCAAGGATTGCAGAAAAAGAAAGAATGCTTGTTTCAACTGTGGTGAAGTTGGACACTATACTAGGGAATTCCCGAAGAAGCAAGGACAAGGGCAAAGGGAAGGATCTTTTGGAGGGCAGGTGCATGCTCTCGAGGCAAATGGACCAGACAGAGGTAGGAAAGTTTCTGTTGAAGGTTTGATTTCCCTTTCCGATCATCCAATTAGGACTTTTTTGATTCTGCGCTTCTCATTCTTTTATATCTTATTATGTGGTTGAGTCTCTGCACCTTAGTACTAGTATTGTTTCTGATCCCATTATCGTCTCAAACCCCATTAGGGTACGAATCATCTGTTTATGATATGTTGGGGTTTGAGGATATCTGTGTTAGGAGTCGAGCTCGAGTGCGACGCGTATGTGCTTGGTTTTATGGGTTATGGTCTGATTCTAGGGATGGATTGGCTAGTCATGTATGGTGTCATCCTAGACTGTGAAAGGAGGGAGGTTAGACTTTTGACTTGCCGAGGGTGGACTCTCGAAATTTCCTGTGACCCAAAGGGGTCTATCATGCTTAGTTTCTTAGAATCACTTGATACTTCTGTTGATAATTTGTGATTTGTACCCATGGTCTATGAGTATCCGGATGTTTTCGATGAGGTTAGAGGCTTACCTCCGAGGCGTGAGATTGATTTCCGGATATACTTGGTGGACAATGTAAAGCCAGTCGCATTGCTTGTGTTCCACATGGCTCCTAGAGAGAGGAGTGAGCTTAGCAAGCACGTAGAGGAGCTACTTGAAAAGGGGTTTATTAGGCGAAGTATATCAGAATGGGGTGCTCCAGTAGTCTTCGCGACCAAGGCGGTTATCTTACTTCGTCTATGTGTGGATTACAGGGATTTGAATAAGCTCACCAAGAAGAATAGGGACCCACTCCCAAGCATTAACGATATGTTTGACCAGCTTGTTGGCACTTCTGTTTTCTCGCAGTTACATCTGGCTACGGGATTTCATCAGTTGAGGGTGACCGAGGACAGTATAGATAAGACCGCTTTTAGAACTCCGGATGGCTTCTTTGAGTGGCTAGTCATGCATTTTGGGTTGACGAATGCACCCACGTATTTTGTGGACCCGATGAGTAGGGTGTTTAGGGTGTTTCTGAACAAGTTCGTGGTGGTCTTTGTGGATGATATCCTGATCTTCTCAAAAAGCAAGGAAGAGCATGCCCTACATTTAAGAGAGGTTTTGAGGACTCTTAGAGCACAACGGCTTAAGGCGAAATTCTCCAAGTGCCACTTTTGGAGAAAGGAGGCAAGATTTCTAGGAAATGTGGTCTCCAAGGATGGGATAACTGTGGATCCCGCGAAAGTGGATTCAGTTCAAGATTGGAAGGTTCCAAAGAATGCAATGGAGGTGAGAAGTTTTCTTGGTTTAGCGGGCTATTATAGGAAGTTTATCAAGAAATTTGCAAAGATATCACCCCACTCACTAGACTGACGAAGAAGAATTTGACCTTTTCTTGGAGTATTGATTGTGAGGATGCTTTTCAGCAGTTAAAAAAGGCTCTGACAACCGCTTACGTTTTGACATTGCCTGATGGGAACAAGGTGTTCACAGTGTACACTGATGCTTGTGGTACAGGGATTTGGTGTCGTCTTAATGCAATAGGGAAGGGTAGTATTTTACTCTAGTAGGCAGTTGAGAGTTCATGAAAGGAACTACCCTAACCATGATTTGGAGTTGGCAGCTATAGTGTTCACACTTAAGACTTGGCGGCATTATGTACTTGGAGAAAGGTTCGAGTTATACACGGACCATAAGTCGCTCAAGTATCTGTTCTCCCAGATGGATCTCAATTTGAGATAGCAAAGATGGATGGAGTTCTTGGCATTCTATGACTTTAAGATTGTTCATACCCCTAGCAAGGGTAATGTAGTGGCGGACGCATTGAGTAGACAGAGAATGACCTTGAATCCTCTATTCGTAGAGAGGCGGAGTTTGGAGTACATACCGACCTTCGATTTTTGGCCATCTATGGATCTTGCACCTGGTTTGTTGGCATCTTTAGAAGTGTGACCTACTCTTATGGATCAGATAGGATCTTCGCAGCGAGAGGACCCACAGATAGCAGTCATCTTGGATAGGCTCAGTAGAGGGGAGATTTCTAGTCACCTTAGTAGATATTCCGCAGATGATAAAGGGTGGCTACGACGAGATGGGAGGCTTTGCGTTCCCCGAGTTGAAGATTTGTTTAGGACTGTCCTTGAGGATGCCCATCATTCTAGGATGACTATCTATCTGGGCGGCGATAACCTGTATCGAGACATGAAGAGGGTTTTATTTTGGGCCGGGATGAAGAAAGATGTAGTGGAGTTTGTAGATTGATGCTTGGTTTGCCAGCAAAAGAAAGCTGAACAAAAGAAGCCTGGCAATTTGCTTCATCCTTTGGAGGTCCCACAATAGAAGTGGGAGAGCATCTCTATGGATTTCATCGATGGTTTGCCTAGATCGAGGAGAGGCAACACCAGTATCTGGTTATAGTGGACAGGCTTAATAAGAGCGCTCATTTCATTTCTGTTAAAAGCAAGAGAACAACAACATGGTTGGCATCAGTTTATCTTCGTGAGATAGTCCATCTACATGGATTACATTCTAGCATAATGAGTGATCGTGACCCCATCTTCACTAGTGAGTTTTGGAAGAGCTTGCAAGAGGCACTAGGTACACTGTTATGTTTAAGCACATCATAGCACCCTCAAACCGATGGACAGACTGAGAGGGTGAATATGGTTCTTGAGGATCTTTTGAGGCTGCGTATCCTAGACTTCAGAGGGACTTGGTGCAGCGAAAAGTAAGTGAGAAGCATAGCTAGGTCAATATTACCCTGTTTATTCTGCTTATCCTGTTCATCCTATTTATACCCGATGTATGGGTAACAACCCTGTTTTCTCATCGATATTATACATGAATTTAATCAAGATTAAGGCGTAAAAATATTGGTTTATGGCAAATCAGTTAGTTGAATAAATGGATTGCACTAAACAATTTTTTTTTGTGATATTAAACAATTTTATTATATTTATATATATAATTGAAATAGGTGGAAAATATAGTCGTCGGTATCGAATGTTGGATTATTAAATAATAAATTACTAAGCATCATGCTAAATGAACTATCCACTATCAACAAACAAATTATCAAACATGACGTGAATTCAGTTGGATGAATTAAAATTTATTTTTACAAATTCATGTTTAGATAAGTAAGGACCAATCCAATATTAATTAAAATAAGGCTTATAGGCATTAGAGCCCAAATATTGAAGCCCAAAGACCAATAAATCTCTCTTCTGTTATTTCCCTAGAAGCCTCTTCCATCGGTTGGAAAAAAACGCAACAACGGGGAAAATTCATTTTGCCCCATATTCTTCATCAATCCCTAGATCGACAAAAAAGAGAGAGAGAGAGAGAGAGAACGTCTGAGTGCGACCGGTGTTGCGCGCGGTGGGGGAGCAAGGCGCGGAGTCACACACGATGGAAGCTGACGGATGGTGTTGAAAGGGGGGCGCTAATCATTCGACGACGTCAGATTTCGAGCGAGGTAGGAAGGTGTTCGAGCTTTCAGCTCAACTGAAGCTCAAAGTGGCGCACATGAGTTGGAGACCATCCAATTTGGGTTGCATAGTGATGGGTTTTGACAGTCCCATGCGCGATGAAGAGGCTGCGACAATCGTTTGTGACATTCACGAAGTTGGGAATTATCTAAGTGACAGTCATCAATTCAGTGAGTTTCCCCTCACTCACATCTATGTTTATGTCCATTCTAGTTACATAAATATATATATCATTCTTATGATTGAATGGCTTGGATGATTGGATTGTTGGTTTGAATTATTAACAATGATTGAACTGGATGTTTAATTGATATGTTGATCGTTGGATATTAACGTTTATGAATTAGAATTGATTGATGAATTTTATATTGGTTTGAGGTTCATATATAGAGGGGAAAATTATAATTTTGTTTTTGAATTATATTATAGAAGTTGTTTGTTTGACGATTGGTATATTTTGTGATTATTAATAAGTTGAGAAGTCTCATTTTTATCATTTTATACAATAGTTTTCGAAAATATTTTATATGATTTTGGATTTACTTTTCTATGCAATATATTTTAGTATTTGCACAAATTTGTAATGAAACTTTATGGTTCCATACACTTGAATTACTTTAAAAATATTTTAGCTTATCTTATATATATTTCGACGTATAAAAATGAGAATTAAACGATTTAGCAAAAATATGTGGTATGGGACATGTGTTTTTGCTTTATCGCTTAATATCGGACTTGTACGATCGAAACCAATTTGATGCGATATTTTAAGATGTACAAGAGGTTATCAAATTTTAGCAAGGACTATTGATTTTAGAACTTTTTTTTCAGCATGCACGATGACGAATCAATTTAGATGTATTTGTATGATTGCCGATAAAATGAGGCAATTTCGATGCTCAAACTAATTTGAACTTATGGTTAGGAATAACCTTCACGATGTTTCTTAGAATTGCCAAGGAGATGAGGCAAGTTATTTTTGATGAATTAATATTGTTTTGACATTTATGATGGATTTTACTTGTCGATGAGATGAGACAAGTCACGATGTCATTTAGTACTCGTCAAGAAAGAGGAGAGAGATGGGATGAGTTGGGCATCTCTACACTCGCCAATGATATGATGCAATGTATATATATAATTGATGATATTGTGTGATGGTTTTTCTAATGTGGCATCAACTAACGATTAGTAAACCAATAGGTGCGAACGTATGGTATGGGACATACATTAACGCCTATTGGGTTCATGTTCGAGAAGTTGAGACACATTCAAGATGTTACTAGTACTATTACCGAGTACACGATTGGAGTCATTACGATGATTTTGACTATAGCCATCATGATGATCACGATGTTTGTGACTCCAATCACCACGATGTTATTACTCGGATCTTGTTACCAAGGGTATTACGATGTTTCAGCTATAGTCATTAAGATGTTTATGATGTTTATAGCCCTGGTCATCACGATGGATGGTACCAAAATGTAGTGCTAGTCAAGATGTAAAGCACGTGCAATTTTCTATGAAGTTTTCAATGTTTTCGATTTCACCTTTTTATGATGATGTTTAAACATGATCTTGAGTAATAAAAAATGCTACATTTGTATTATGTTTGTGGTGATTTCGATCATGATTTCCTTTATTGAGTTTTATGACGGATTATGATGATTTGTTGTTTCTTTATGAAGTTATTGTATGGTTCTCATCCCTTATCCACTTTACTTATAGATGTCCTCAAGAGAAACAATATGCATGTTACTTACTGAATTCCCTTGAAATAGATAGATGAATCATTCATGCTTCCTTTCTTATGAATGATTATCGTGGATTTAATAATGTAGTACCTATTTCTGTTATTATTCTTGGTTAGAGCATCCAAACAATTATATTAACTATAATGGATATAGATATAGACTGATCCGTTTATTATTTATATAATACTCAGGTCAGACCGAGACATTACAGGTTCAGGGTCATTGAGATTTCAACTCATAACTTACTGGGCTTAGAGGAGTATAGTAATTTAGTTAATTATTATCACTATGTATTGAATATAATGATGTATATGTTTTGGTGTGTAAGAAGCTAATGTATATGAAATGTTAAATATTACATATTATAATTTATCGCTATGATTGACTCTGTGATCTCGATATTTATGTATATTCTGTATTGTTCTATCCTGGAGACACACGTGTAATTGTTTTGTACCAACACCGAGTATGTAAGGGTAAGTGATATTTCAGAAATTTTAATATGTACCCGTGTTAGTCCGAGAGAATTTACACGTGTGTGGCCCCTACAACCTCATTCACTGTGTTATCTAACAATATTACTTCGTGATATTCTTGGATAATATGGGTATAGAGGTGGGGCGTTACAGTATGTCATTGTTATCTTTCATCCAGTTTTATTTACCCATCTTGATACTTGTAACAACCCGAATTCCAATAGACTGGGTTTTTTTTTTTCAAAATTCCAGTCTATCAAAACTCAAGTTCGTTTGCTCTAGTATCTTGCAGAAAAGACAGAGACATAAAATATGTCAGAGCTCAGAAAACACCTCATAGCGGAATGGATAAAATATAATATACTCAATGTATAGCCTTACCGTATTAATAATACTGCCTAACCAGTATCGAAAGCTATCATGTCTCTGCCACAAATCTAACCTGCGAGTATGTTATGAGGAGGGGGTCAGAACACAAGTTCTGGTGACTAGATTTAAATTATACACTTTGGATAACACTACATATACCGTTCAATCATATTTTATTTATTTATTAGGTTACTTGGGTTAACAGCACTCAAGGCTTACACACACGTCGCACCCATTTACTTCCCAGTGGATTAACCTAATACAATATATATGTAGCTACCCCCAATATTAAGGTACACCCTATAGTACACCACTGGCACGGTCTCCACCGTAACACCATCGAAATATACATAGTCCCTCATCCTACGCCGTAGTGATGTACAGATAACAATATTACATTCCGCATATATCTGTCATTACTATGCTACGCAAACGTACGGACTGCCACCTTTGTTCGAATCAGGATTCATACCGAAGTAATTCCCTCAAGTCTACGATACACCACCCAGAGCCGTCATTCATGTATCTAGACTGTCCATCATACGTATCTTCAATCATAACTCGATGCCTCAATCGCACATATTCTAATGTGCACACAGTTCCATGGCAGGGCGATACAAGAAACATGAAACTCGGTCGGGAGCTTTTCCATATCTGTACAGGCCCTTCTTTAAGAGCCACTACAGATATTCCTAGGGTCTGTTTTCACGGTGGCTATGGCCCCAACCCGGCCCCTCCCTCAACTAGTAAAGACGACAAAAGCTAAACGACCGCCCCTAAAGAAAACAATCTAAACATCCATTTGGCGTCTTCCCTCAACCACCATACCCCGATAGTGAAGGGTGAATTGTAAGAACCCGTAACTTCCCCGTGAGGGAAAGAGCGGATACTTCGAGAACAACACACAATAGAATGCAGACGGAAGAACATTTCATTGTTATTATAACAATTCCATCAGATACAAGAATATACAGAGTATAAATGAATAAATTACATTCGATAAATATCAGAGATTACAATAAATTACATAGCAGCGGAAAATAATACAAAGCACAACTGAAGGTGATATACAGATACAGAGCTTTCCGGATATCATTCCAGCTGTAAACCAGGATCCTGTGAATATAAATCTGCAAAACCAAAACTACTAGTTGCCCGTGTCGAAAATAGGGGCACCCAGAGTTTAGGTTAAAACAATAAACTCCAGGTCAGTCATGTGACTGGTGTGAGAACTAAAACAGTTATTTAAAACTTTACTTTAAAAGAGAGTAATTCAAGGGACCACGCCGTATAACACGGAACGGGTTTCCTCCCAAGAATACCAGTGCATAGAATAAACAACGCAATGCTTTTTCGAAAAATGAAGCTATTATAAGACCCAGGTCCCATCACACAATGCAACGCAAGCCGGAGGATAGGGTTTTACCTTATAGCAGCCAAACATGCTTGGTACGTTTAAAACAAATCATTTGATACTATAATAAGTGTATAGTGTCAAAACAATTTCAATCATAAATATCAATCCTAGGCGGCATGAATGTCCCATACCACTATGTCGCCATACTAGGTTCTACAAATAAAACCGAAATACACGTATTGGAAATTGGATTTCCGTCATGAGTCGAGGCAAGGGGCAAGCTCCTCTCCGCTTCGAGACACTCTAGCAAATGCCTCGGGACTACACACTCTGGGCAACCCCGGATTCAGCTGGGCGGGTCCTCTCTTACGTTTGAGGATTAGTTATTCATGAACACACGTTTCCCGGTCCTTACAGACCTATAATCGAGGTGCCTCATTCCAACAACCACAAAGGTGAAAAGTATATAAATGTCAGGGCTGGTAAGTCACTGACACCACCAAAGCTAGAAAGAAACGTCGTGTTCTCCCAACGGTCCGTATCCCGTTTTTAACTCATACCGAGGTGTGAGGCTCGCGAATCCACGCTATACACAAAGCTGCCACGTAGGCCGTGCTTTGATCATCAACCACAAGACTTTTCTTTTCAACAGAAGCCTTGATCCATGCAACTCAGCGTGCCACACAGGCAATTCATGCCATGCGATTGATATCTATCGATATATAACCTCTAAGCTCGTACGTCTCAGAGAAGGGCATTAAGCAAGAGAATAAATTCTCCGCCGCCAAACATATATATATTTAATAGAAATCAATCAACACAGAATAAAATCCAATGTTAGACACACAATCCATTTACAAGTTCGTTCTGGGTCTGAATGAAATCGGAGGCACTTTCCTCGCATATCCATCGATCTCCAAGTACGTCTGGACAACCACCAACTGATTCCCTCATCTTGGGTGTACAGCCCAATCAAGATCATCAGTAATCACCCAAACAATGTGAAGACTTCCGGTCTTCAACCACCGTCTTCATCTTCGACTTATCGTCGAATCGGTTTTTCAGAATGGGTATAAACCCGGCCTTTCCGAACAACCCACGTAGATTAAAAACAAATGTTACCCAAACACAACATACGCCTCATTCCAATCCATTATCCACTAACCGTAAATCAGTAAGAGAGCAATTTCCTAAATATTAACCCCGAAGGTCGAAACCAACATCAGATCAATACCCAGGAAACCATTCTTCTTAACTAACCTTCAACTAGTTTCTAAATTTCAATTCTTAGGGAAAGGTTCCCATTAATTTTATCCAAGATAAATTCTTTAAAATTTATCCTTTAATCTTCCTTTGGATGTCATTTCAAACCAAATTATGGTTTTCCAAACTAGTCGGGATTAGCGAACCACACCGAAGTAATTATTTATTTTATTTCCCAATCCCAACCTATTCATCCCATGAAGCAGAACTGGTGATACTCCATATCTAATACCACGGTGTTATTAGTAAAATTAATTACCATTTCACGTTCAAATCTAATTAAAGATTTAACTATCGCTTTGGAGCAAAACTGGTGATACTCCATTCTCGCTCAATTTCTAAATTTGATAATTTAGATTATCAATTCACATTTCAATCTAATTACAGATTCATTAGACCCCTTTTACTGGGTTAAAGAACTAATGTCATTTAAAACACAGTTCACGACAAACCTAAATCACATTCTATTTATTTATCGGGTTAAAGAACAAGTGTCATTTAAAACACCCTTCACGATAAACCCACAAATTAATTCTATTTACAACCCATTTCAAATCCAATTTATTTATTTGAAAATAAATGGGTTTTAATTTTAGTTCAAAATTAGTTCATTTCGATAAAAATCTATTTTTATCTTTTCAAATATGGAGTTTTTCATCCCAATTTTTCCCAAATCATTTCTTATGATTTTACACAAATTATTACTATTTTTAATAATTTTATCAAGGCCCGTACAGTCGATTTCCATCAATGGCCATCGAACTGCACTTACACCGACCTTTTTCAAATTTGATTTGGACGTATCTCCAAATCCAACCGTTAGATTTTAAATTTCTAATATTAGTTAGAAAGCTCTTTTCGATACAAACCCAATGGTTTCGGTTTTAGGAGAATACGACGGTCGGATCTCCCGTAATGTCCGTTCGAAGTCAATGGTCGAAATTCGCGAACTACCGCGGCGCGACGCGTTCTATTCGGGCCATTATATTATATATATTATATAAATAATATATATTTCGTCGATTTCCTTTTAAAACGAATTTTATAAATCGTTTTAATTTCGTTTTCAAAACAAATTCAACTTCCTATTCAATTTCGGATCAAAATTGAATATTCCATATTATTCGTTTAAAATTGATTTCAATTCGAATTCGTTTTCTATTCAATTCAATTCGAATTCGTTTCCTATTCGATTCAATTCGAATTCGTTTTCTATTCGACTCAATTCGAATTGGTTTTCTATTCGATTCAATTCAAATTGGTTTTCTATTCGATTCAATTCAAATTGGTTTTCTATTCGATTCAATTCAAATTGGTTTTCTATTCGATTCAATTCGAATTGGTTTTCTATTCGATTCAATTTATAAAAACAAATATAATCGATATAAATATCGTTCGCGTCAAAATAGCGCATCTCTAATCAACACGGCTTTATATATTTCAATAAATTCGTTATTCTATTCAACAAATGAATAATTACTCTATTCAATATGTGAATCTATATTTTTGTCAACACACGACTAATCTCAACGAATGAGTATTGTCCACGTGTGACTATTTTTGTCATTTAATATATTTTGTTCAACACATGACTAATCTCAACGGATGAGTACGGTCAACACATGAACCTTTATTTTACAAAGATAAAGATGTAGATTTTATTATTAAAATATTTCGTTCAACACATGACCAATCTCAACGGATGAGTACGGTCAACACATGAACCTTTATTTTATAATATTCTTTATTTTCTAAATTGGAATGAGGCCCAATCAATTACCATATAAAGCTAATTATATGGATTCCATACAACACATGTATATAATAGCAACGATAAATAATCAACCATCATCCAAAGTGCACTACATTGTATAAGCATCAAATATAGATATCTAACGCTTATAACAGCCTGTCAATCAATCGATCGACATACAACTAATTATTGGGATTAGTGTATGTCATATATTATCCCAATACCCATGTGGGGTTTCAAACAATCAAACACAGATTTATTTGTGCAGTTGGGCGATGTGTAAAATTTATCATCCCAATCAATATCAGTCAAATCAATGTATATAAACAAATCGGCCGATTTGTTTATAAATATTTATTTATTCACTTTCACGTTAAAAATTATATTTTTAATGGTAATTAATTTATTTCAACACATGAATATATTTCATTATCTATTTCACATCAACAACACTAACAAATTTTACAACACATCAATTAAACAAACAAGCCATCCATGGTATGTGGATGATGGGTGTCGGGTGCTACTAAACACCGTCTACATCCTAGTATATATATATAACTAGAAAAAGAAATTTAGAGTGAGGAGTTCTTACAGATAGCTATCCCAATTCCACGACTCTTCTTAACTAGAAATCTTCGTCGTTCTCGTCTCTTATCACTTTCGTCGCCCGTAGACACTACATATGTAAAAATCACATTTTTTACTTCGCTATTCAATATATAAAAATTGAATTTTTACTTCGCTATTCAATATATAAAAATCGAATTTTTACTTCGCCATTCAATATATAAAAATCGAATTTTTACTTTGCTACTCAATATATAAAAATCGAATTTTTATTTTGCTATTCAATATATAAAAATTGAATTTTTACTTTGCTACTCAATACATAAAAATCCTATTTTTACTTTGCTATTCAATATATAAAAATCGAATTTTTACTTTGCTATTCAATATATAAAAATCAAATTTTTTACTTTGCTACTCAATATATAAAAATCGAATTTTTACTTTGCTACTCAATATATAAAAATCGAATTTTTACTTTGCTATTCAATATATAAAAATCGAATTTTTACTTTGCTATTCAATATATAAAAATCAAATTTTTACTTTGCTATTCAATATATAAAAATCGAATTTTTACTTTGCTATTCAATATATAAAAATCGAATTTTTACTTTGCTATTCAATATATAAAAATCGAATTTTTACTTTGCTATTCAATATATAAAAATCCTATTTTTACATCGCTATTATCTACACAAATATTTCTTCTTTTCAAAAATAAATATTTCTCCTTTTCCTACTTTAAAAATGTCGTCTTTCACTACATAAAAATATCGTCTTTTTATATCTTACCATATAAAGATCACATTTTTATCATCTATATAATATGAAAATTATATTTTCTACATTTGCATAAGATAAAAATTATATTTTGAACTCTCTACAATATAAAAGATCATATTTTTATCCTCCTACAATATAAAATTTCAGATTTTTAATTGCTAAACTTAATTAAACAAAACAAAATAAAATAAATAGAGGGCTTACATTGCTTTAAGGAAGAGGAGGGGGGTCTTTGCGTTCGGTGGAGGGCCGTCGGCGAGGCCAGCGGGGGTGGAGGAGGTCGGGGCAAGGCTCGGAAGGGGGGGTGTGGCGGTTGCGCGCAGGGGGGGGGGGGGCTTCGACGGAGAAGGTAGAGGGAGGGGGGTATCGGTTGCGGTGCCCGAAGGGGGGATGTGTCGCGTCGATCGAAGAGGGGGGGGGGGTCTGCGAGGCCGAGGTGGAAGGGGGGGTTCGGAGGTGGCGCCCCACCTCTGAGGCGGCGGCGATCGATCAGGGGGGCGGCGGCGGGTACCCCCCCCGGTCGTTCTCTTTTTCCCTTTTTTTTCGTTTCTGAGTGAATGAATAGGGGGGCCAGAGAGAGATAAAGGAGAGCAGAGAGGGAGAGTTTTTATTATTTTATTTCATTCAAAAAGTGGACTTTTACAAACGACCTCTAAACGAGGCCCACCACCTATCGCCCATAGCGTATTACCCCCATTCCGAACACAATGGGATATGTATTGCAAGCTGATTCGATCATTTCTATCAGTTTCCGTTAAAATCAACATATATCTCTATATATTGAATTTGAACGCGCATTTCAATTTACCGGGGTCACATACTAACTCGAAAAATTCCGAAAAAATATTTTCTAGCTTCGTATTGACGATACGGTCCTAACAAAACTAGTTTCGTCGAATTCTGAGACCGTATGAAAAATGACCAATTTCCAGTCGATTAAAATCAACTGAAACTGGTCAAACGCGTTTTCCTTTGCCACGCTCACATATTGATTCGAAAAATTATGAAATTTGGAATCTAGTAATAATTTAACACCACGGACCCAACAAAAGTGGTTTCGTCGAAATCCGAGGTCGTTTGCAAAATTCCCATTTTTAAGGGCCTGAATTCCATAACGACTATTCAGAATTTTCAACTGGACATATCTTTTGATTTCCGCTATGAAATTTTGATTTTTCGGATTCGTTGGAAATATATCATCAATTAGATCCCATTATTTTTGGTTTCACTAAAATCCGGATTGTTTTGCACCCGGTACATTCAATTGAAGTTTGAAATCGAATTATCGAACTACCGCGCCATTTTCAATTCTATTTATAATTATATATAAATATTTATATTCTAACGACGGCGTATATAATATATACGTTCTAAATATATTCAAAATAAATTTCTCGTCGATATTATTTAAAATAATCCATTTTAAATCTTCAAAATTCGTCGAAGTTGCCAAAACAAAATTTTTAAACTGGCTCAGAATTTCCGGGTTATTACAATCTCCCCCACTTAAAACTTTTCATCCCCGAAAAGGAACAAAGTCGAAAGTGGTTTGATTAATCAACTATACATTCGATCTGGCTTCCATTCTCCAACTTTTCAATTTCTGAGAATTTTCAAATTTTCAAAAATTTGGCTAACACCCTAAATTTTCAAAAAATTTCGCCATAACCTCCCCTGCACCGGGAGCCATGGGAAAATCCCGAAATTGCCATATAGGCCTTCTGATCTCAAAAAGAAAAAGAAAAAGTCAAGCGGCTAGCCAATAGGCTCATAAAATCATCATCACCCAAACAAAATAGGAAATTATATTAAACATGTACCTATTTGTAGGGCAAACAAATTTTATTCTCTGCTCTAGCCTCCTTGCTATGACCTGTTCAATGATATACATGTATATGCATGCAAATGCGACCAATTTTAATATAGTTTAATATTTGATTCAATTAGGCATAATGGTTCAAAATTATCAAACAAATAAACAAACAACACAAACATCAATCAATTAGTGGATTAACGTTTCAAATTCATAAATTTGATATATAGTCAAAAATCACATTTTTGATGCCAAATCACAACAATGTATTCTAGCTATATTAGTTTTGGTTCTCACACCAGTCTAATGGAAATATATAGACATCACACCTTCGAAACACGAACACAAATTCTGATGAAGATCGATCAATCATCAGAATCATCTCCGGGTGTCTAGAATGTGATTCTATATCTATCCAATATATTAAAACTTCGAATATACATTCATGACACGTATATGCAAAACCTTTATATACTAGATTGTCCATATCAATATAAATAAATTATTCAAATACGTATACTTGAATTTAGCTTTCAAAACAAAATTGTTTTCATTTGAAAAATATACTCTTCACACTCGTTCTAGGATACTACTGATCCTATCTCTAACGAGTCATTCTAATTGGATATTACTAATCCAATATCTGATGAATTCTTTTGTATGGTTCTAATGTGTCTTGTTCTCGAGCTCTGTAAACCAAAGCTCTGATACCACTGTAAGATAGCCGACGAAATCCGGTAGACTTTGCAACCATCCCTTCATCCCCCAAGCAGCAGGTAATACCCACCGTGGCTCCCACATGGTCCCCCAGTCCCTTGTTTTACGGCGACCCTCTCGAGTCTCGCACCTATTGGCGAACCAACGCTCTAAACTGCGACATGTAGGGGTAAGAGTCTCCCGTTCGCCACCAAACCACGAAGCGAGAACCCCCTATAATGCGTACCCGGCCTACTCAGGGCCAGCAACAAGAACTGGTGATCCCCCATATCTAATACCACGGTGTTATTAGTAAAATTAATTACCATTTCACGTTCAAATCTAATTAAAGATTTAACTATCGCTTTGGAGCAAAATTGGTGATACTCCATTCTCGCTCAATTTCTAAATTTGATAATTTAGATTATCAATTCACATTTCAATCTAATTACAGATTCATTAAAACCCCTTTTACTGGGTTAAAGAACTAATGTCATTTAAAACACAGTTCACGACAAACCTAAATCACATTCTATTTATTTATCGGGTTAAAGAACAAGTGTCATTAAAAACACCCTTCATGATAAACCCACAAATCAATTCTATTTACAACCCATTTCAAATCCAATTTATTTATTTGAAAATAAATGGGTTTTAATTTTAGTTCAAAATTAGTTCATTTCGATAAAAATCTATTTTTATCTTTTCAAATATGGAGTTTTTCATCCCAATTTTCCCCAAATCATTTCTTATGATTTTACACAAATTATTACTATTTTTAATAATTTTATCAAGGCCCGTACAGTCGATTTCCATCAATGGCCATCGAACTGCACTTACAGCGACCTTTTTCAAATTTGATTTGGACGTATCTCCAAATCCAACCGTTAGATTTCAAATTTCTAATATTCGTTAGAAAGCCCTTTTCGATAGGAACCCAACGGTTCCGGTTTTAGGAGAATACGACGGTCGGATCCCGTAATGTCCGTTCGAAGTCAATGGTCGAAATTCGCGAACTGCCGCGGCGCGACGCGTTCTATTCAAGCCAATATATTATATATATATATATATTATATATATAATATATACTTCGTCGATTTCCTTTTAAAACGAATTTTATAAAGCGTTTTAATTTCGTTTTCAAAACAAATTCAACTTCCTATTCAATTTCGGATTAAAATTGAATATCCCATATTATTCGTTTTAAATTGATTTCAATTCGAATTGATTTCTATTCAATTCAATTCAAATTCGTTTTCTATTCAATTCAATTCAATTCGAATTCGTTTTCTATTCGATTCAATTCAAATTGGTTTTCTATTCGATTCAACAATTCGAATTCGTTTTCTATTCAATTCAATTCGAATTCGTTTTCTATTCGATTCAATTCAAATTGGTTTTCTATTCGATTCAATTCAAATTGGTTTTCTATTCGATTCAATTCAAATTGGTTTTCTATTCGATTCAATTCAAATTGGTTTTCTATCCGATTCAATTCGAATTGGTTTTCTATTCGATTCAATTTATAAAAACGAATATAATCGATATAAATATCGTTCGCGTCAAAATAGCGCATCTCTAATCAACATGGCTTTATATATTTCAATAAATTCGTTATTATATTCAACAAATGAATAATTACTCTATTCAATATGTGAATCTATATTTTTGTCAACACACGACTAATCTCAACGAATGAGTACTGTTCACGTGTGACTATTTTTGTCATTTAATATATTTTGTTCAACACATGACTAATCTCAATGGATGAGTACGGTCAACACATGAACCTTTATTTTATAAAGATAAAGATGTAGATTTTATTATTAAAATATTTCGTTCAACACATGACCAATCTCAATGGATGAGTACGGTCAACACATGAACCTTTATTTTATAATATTCTTTATTTTCTAAATTGGAATGAGGCCCAATCAATTTCCATATAAAGCTAATTATATGGATTCCATACAGCACATGTATATAATAGCAACGATAAATAATCAACCATCATCCAAAGTGCACTACACTGTATAAGCATCAAATATAGATATCTAACGCTTATAACAACCTGTCAATCAATCGATCGACATACAACTAATTATTGGGATTAGTGTATGTCATATATTATCTCAATACCCGTGTGGGGTTTCAAACAATCAAACACAGATTTATTTGTGCAGTTGGGCGATGTGTAAAATTTATCATCCCAATCAATATCAGTCAAATCAGTGTATATAAACAAATCGGACGATTTGTTTATAAATATTTATTTATTCACTTTCACGTTAAAAATTATATTTTTAACGATAAGTAATTTATTTCAACACATGAATATATTTCATTATCTGTTTCACATCAACAACACAAACAAATTTTACAACACATCAATTAAAAAAACAAGCCATCCATGGTCTGTGGATGACGGGTGTCGGGTGCTACTAAACACCGTCTACATCCTAGTATATATATATAACTAGAAAAAGAAATTTAGAGTGAGGAGTTCTCATCGATAGCTATCCCAATTCCACGACTCTTCTTAACTAGAAATCTTCGTCGTTCTCGTCTCTTATCACTTTCGTCCCCCGTAGCCACTACATATGTAAAAATCACATTTTTACTTCGCTATTCAATATATAAAAATCGAATTTTTACTTCGCTATTCAATATATAAAAATCGAATTTTTACTTCGCCATTCAATATATAAAAAACGAATTTTTACTTTGCTACTCAATATATAAAAATCAAATTTTTACTTTGCTATTCAATATATAAAAATCGAATTTTTACTTTGCTACTCAATATATAAAAATCCTATTTTTACTTTGCTATTCAATATATAAAAATTGAATTTTTACTTTGCTACTCAATATATAAAAATCGAATTTTTACTTTGCTACTCAATATATAAAAATCGAATTTTTACTTTGCTACTCAATATATAAAAACCGAATTTTTACTTTGCTATTCAATATATAAAAATCGAATTTTTACTTCGCTATTCAATATATAAAAATCCTATTTTTACATCGCTATTATCTACACAAATATTTCTTCTTTTCAAAAATAAATATTTCTCCTTTTCCTACTTTAAAAATATCGTCTTTCACTACATAAAAATATATTCTTTTTATATCCTACCATATAAAGATCACATTTTTATCATCTATATAATATGAAAATTATATTTTCTACCTTTGCATACGATAAAAATTATATTTTGAACTCTCTACAACATAAAAGATCATATTTTTATCCTCCTGCAATATGAAATTTCAGATTTTTAATTGCTAAACTTAATTAAACAAAACAAAATAAAATAAATAGAGGGCTTACATTGCTTTAAGGAAGAGGAGGGGGGTCTTTGCGTTCGGCGGAGGGCCGTCGGCGAGGCCAGCAGGGGTGGAGGAGGTCGGGGCAAGGCTCGGAATGGGGGGGGGGGGTGTGGCGGTTGCGCGCGGGGGGGGGGGGGGGGGCTTCAATAGAGAAGATGGAGGGAGGGGGGTATCGGTTGCGGTGCCCGAAGGGGGGCTGTGTCGCGTCGATCGAAGAGGGGGGGTCTGCGAGGCCGAGGTGGGAGGGGGGGTTCGGAGGTGGCGCCCCACCTCTGAGGCGGCGGCGATCGATCAGGGGGGCGGCGGCGGGTTCCCCCCCGGTCGTTCTCTTTTTCCCTTTTTTTTTCGTTTTTGAGTGAATGAATGGGGGGGGGGGGGCAGAGAGAGATAAAGGAGAGGAGAGAGGGAGAGTTTTTATTATTTTACTTCATTCAAAAAGTGGACTTTTACAAACGACCTCTAAACGAGGCCCACCGCCTGTCGCTCATAGCGTATTACCCCCATTCCGAACACAATGGGATATGTATCGCAAGCTGATTCGATCGTTTCTATCAGTTTCCGTTAAAATCAACATATATCTCTATATATTGAATTTGAACGCGCATTTCAATTTACCGGGGTCACATACTAACTCGAAAAATTCCGAAAAAATATTTTCTAGCTTCGTATTGACGATACAGTCCTAACAAAACTAGTTTCGTCGAATTCTGAGACCGTATGAAAAATGGCCAATTTTCAGTCGATTAAAATCAACTAAAACTGGTCAAACGCGTTTTCCTTTGCCACGCTCACATATTGATTCGAAAAATTATGAAATTTGGAATCTAGCAATAATTTAACACCACGGACCCAACAAAAGAGGTTTCGTCGAAATCCGAGGTCGTTTGCAAAATTCCCATTTTTAAGGGCCTGGATTCCATAACGACTATTCAGAATTTTCAACTGGACATATCTTTTGATTTCCGCTATGAAATTTCGATTTTTCGGATTTGTTGGAAAGATATCATCAATTAGATCCCATTATTTTTTGTTTCACTAAAATCCGGATTGTTTTGCACCCGGTACATTCAATTGAAGTTTGAAATCGAATTATCGAACTACGGCGCCATTTTCAATTCTATTTATAATTATATATAAATATTTATATTCTAACGACGGCGTATATAATATATACATTCTAAATATATTCAAAATAAATTTCTCGTTGATATTATTTAAAATAATCCATTTTAAATCTTCAAAATTCGTCGAAGTTGCCAAAACAAAAATTTTAAACTGGCTCAAAATTTTCGGCTTATTACATGAATGGTCTATTGGTTTTAGCTCTAGTTTTTCCGCATCCCATTGGCTGCCGATGACGGGTATCCGACGATCTACTATCCTTGTTGGTCGTGACTCTTCGCCTCCTCGTTGAGGCAACCGCCGAATCACCCTGATGTCACCGCGTCACAGCATTCTGACTGCATAGCTACTTCTGCAATCAAGGCTCACCCACCTAGTAGTTACGCACAGACCCAACCTCTGCGAGCACATCCTAAAACATCTGCCACCGCATAGAGGACTACTAGGAGCACCTTACGTACCTCATGAAGCCGCATGCTTCCCCTTCCAGTCCTTCGGAGCTGTCAGAACAATCAGATGAATGTGCACTCCCCCTCGTGCCTTATAACACCACGACGATCCACCCCGTTGGATTATTCACCCTCAAACGTGCGGAATGGTCCAAACACCTCACTTTAATATGTTGTTAGACCCTATGTCTAAACATTCTTTTACGCGCATGCCTTACCTTATCAGATTTCCATTTAACTTGGTTATTCTCATTCATATTGAATTCTTAATCAAGTTGCCAAGTCCCTCTTGCTTATTAATTTCAGTCACATAACTTAACCCTTTTAAGTTTATTAATAAGCCCACAACATGTTATTCCCTAGATTGTGGCCCAAGGTCTGTAACCACAATCTCTTTTATATTCTTGTTTGTAACAATAGCATATTCTACTTAATAGGTAATTAAGTATATCTCAATTCACATGTTTTCTTGTTTAACATGTCAGTCATAATTTATGATTAAATATTACTTATTTCATAAGTTTTCCTTATTCTTTCTAATTTAATCATAATTCCATTTTACGTTGTCAATACAACTTATCGTTGTTTACTTATTAACTTAGTTCTATTAACTAAGGCCCATTAACAAGTTTCTCAACCCATTTATTATAACCTATGTTATAATTTCCTCTTGTCCCTAGGACAAGTCTAACATGTTATCCTTATCAGCGGGTTTCAGATATCTAAATTACTTAATTTATAATTAAGTATTTCATAAATTTTCCCCCTTTTACTGATTACTTAATTTAAAATTAAGTATCTCTTATCTTATTACACAAGTTGTCACATTTCCTTACAAGTTAATTATAACCTAAGTTATAATTTCCATTTGTCCCTAGGACAAAGCTACCCGTTATATAGCATTCTTATTACTATAATTTATCCATAACAGGTTGTTATCATTCCCCCATTTATTTCATTAAATTCTCATTTATTACCATTAATTACCATTAATGATGCTTATATGTCCCACCATTTACATATATTATATATATGCTCCTGCACTAGACCTCTCACATTAAGTCTACACCTGTGGATGCTAGATTTGCTAGCGGTTCCGGGCAGACTTCTTCCACAAGTTGACTTAACCTCGTGTCTTAGCACCGTTACATGTTTAATTATGCACTTAGACCCCTTACATTAGATTCACTTATGAATGCTGGATATGCCGGGCGGTTTCGGGCAGACTTCTATCACAAGTGCAATCTAACCTCGTGTCTAAGCGCGGTTAAATTTCTTATTTATTATAAACCATCTATACAGTCTAGGCATGTTTATTTCTTCCAATTATCCATTGTTATTTATAATTCAGATGTAATTGTATCATGACTTTTATAATTCTTCACATATAATCAATTACTTCCTAACACATAATCAATTAATCAAATAATTGTTTAAATCACATAAACCAATATGTATCGTTCTCAATTCTTACAGTTAATGGCCTGGGTACACAATTTACACAAATTGACATGAAATCGATAATTACTATGCAAGATTTGACAAGTTCATATACCAACAAATTAATATTTAGCATATCAATTATTTCTACTTCATACCTATCACTTTAGGAATTATTAACATATGTTACATTTCTCAACATATTGCATTTCAATTATACATAAAGGGGAATGATAAACGATAACATATTCTTATCTAAACTGTATACCTTAAATCCACTCACCTTTCATGCTTTCCCCAAATTTTGGATCTGATCCCGTTTTAGAGTCTATGGTTTTTCTTTTCCCTTTAATTTGATTTAAAACCTAATAATCGTGGATCAATTATTTTCATTAAAAGAGAAAGGAAAAAAGAGTAAGAATTTCGAATGGATTGGATCTAGAATTTTTACTTTGTTTTTCATGATTCCGAATAATCTTTTTATTAATGTTGATCCCCTCTTCTAGATCTTGAATTTTAAATTTTCGTTGCAGTTGAATCTGAATTTGTAGTTATTGATGAGAATTTTCTTTTTAAATCTTCATTATAATTAATAATTATTTTATTTAGAAATTACATAGAGGAAGAAGAGAGTGAAGAAAACCTAAAATGAGAATGAAGAGTTATATGTATCCTTATATAAGAAGTTTAAATCAATGCTAACCATCTATTTTCCTTGATGGAATCTACTCTCTCCACATCGTATAGCTAATCAGAAGTTGCCATGTCATCAAAAATTTGAATTGAACTAATAGGATCAATCCAACTAAGAATGCATTGTCATATCTTACCAATCAAGTATGCTTATTAGGCGCCACCTTAAATTTTTACATTAATTCTCTTTTTTTTCCATCTTTATTTTGAAATTGATATACTTTTCTTTCTTTCTTTTATTCTTTATTCGCGCATAACCTTCCATTCGAATCATGTTCATTCATGGGTAATTCTTATGTGTATACTATGTTTCTACATGCGAACAATTCTTTACTTTGTTCCACATTTAATTTTCTCAAATCAATTAATATCCAACTTTTCTCTTTTTAACCATCCTTCCTATTGTACTCTTTTTAATTATGCTACTTTCATATAAAACCCGCTTTCACACTAAACCGCTTCTAATTTAAACCCCTTTCACATTAAATCTTTACCCCTCTTTTTAAACTTCTTTCTTAATTTTAATGCATTAACCTTATTTCTACTATTTTTAACTTCCTCTAAAATTTCCTCCTTGCATTCACACATGCAATATTTTCTTTTTATTTAATGTATCATTTTTAATGTATTTGTTATTCACATGTCAACCTTTCCTCTTTAATCATGATGTTTCTTTTCTTTGCTTACATCAATTGCTCACTTTCTTTTTTCCATGCATTAAATTTTCCATGCTTTATTGCATACATTTCTAATGCTCCTTTTTAAATGCGTTAATGCTTTTTCTTATGAAATTTTCATTGTATTACATTAATCCCTCTTTTAAATATGTAACTTTGTTACTATGCATGCCTCTTTTCCTTTTATTTTTATTTTTATTATCAATGCATGCATTACATTTACTAATTCATTTTTACTTACGTTTATGCATATATCTCTATATGCACATTTTTATCTGCAATAAAAATACGGGGTGTTACATTCTCCCACCCTTAATGAATTTCGTCCCCGAAATTCGATGAGGGTAAAGTCAAATAACCCCTCGCATAATATTCACCCATCATGTGTGTATCAAATTTTTGCAAAAATTGTGCACATGTGCAAAGTAAAATACATCATAGTAATGCATGTATGCCTAAGCGGTACCTCCTATATGTATGAAATTTTTTCAAAAATCCTTTTAAAAATTGATGCTCACATCCTAAATATACTGGCAGTTCTATATGAATGCAATATTTTGAAAATCCAAACACCTTTTTCATCCAAATTTTCCCACACTCTTACTGAATAAGAGCATAGTTCATCCAATTTTTGCATCCAAAACCCTACCGACCATCATTAAATCTCGAAATTTAGAAAAATCTAATTTTCCAACTTCGATTTCTTATGTTACTAAAAGGTATAAAAAGGAAAAATTCACATCTTCCGTTTTTCTTTTACCTTTTCTAATTGTACTTGGATTTTTTCATAATTATTCTATAAAGATTTCCTATTTTCCTATCCAAGCACAACTTCATAAGAAAACTTTATTTTCTTTTTCAACTTATCTTGGAATATTTTTTTTCATTTTTTTTCATCTTTTCTTAAAATTTTCATTTTCTTTTCCCGTCATGTTTGTTGCTTCTCTGGATGTATCATTTTCTTTTTAGTTAGGCTATTTTTCTTTCTTAACTTATTTTTTTCTTCAAATAAGCCTTTCCATCTTTCAACATCCTACACAGCTACTACCAAGGGCCAAGAATCTTAAGACTATTTCACTAAATAAAAGTCCAGCCACAAACTCTCAACACTTACTTGCCCTTCACTATCTAGTAGTCACTACTAGTCCTTGCCGTGCATTACTAGCCTATACTTTTTTTTTCAAGCAACAATCCTACACCTCTTTATGCTTACGCACTCCAAGGGAACTTACCATAATTCCAAGATAATCCTCGCTACCTATTTCATAGCCTCTAACTTTTCCCTCCTTCCCTAGGTACTAATCCTTGTCTACTCCATCACTTTTGAAAACATGGTTTGGCTCCTTTTTTGTAACACCCCACCTCCGTTAAGGTCACTCACAAAGGGAATGCCTTAACTTTGGTGGAGCATTTTAGTAAACAGAACAGAAACTTACAAGACAGATAAAACAGTACTTGAAAATTTTTAACTTTATTACAGCGGAAATAGAAATTAATATGGTTACATCCTTTCAATTTCAGAATTCAAGTACAAAATATCAGTCTTGTACAAAAGCCTTCAAAATGCATAGTTTAAAATCATAATCCCCATGGAACGGAAGCTATACAGGGCCAAGCCATACTTTAAGCACTTCAAGCAAAGAGAAATCCGGATCAAGCTAAAGTATTTCCCTCCTTGGATAACCTGGGGGGGAAACGGAAGAAAGGAGGCGAAACAACAAGGGTCAGACAAAAAGTCTGGCAAGTCCAGTGACTTTCAGCATATGAACAGATAATAATAATATGATATGAACATAAAACTGGATGTGAGATAACTATAACAGGTGTAGCAGATATAACAGAAAAACAGAATGGTATAAACTATTGTTTTACGCTTCTCAGCACTAATACTAGTATAGCAGAATTAGGTGTCACCCTAATGTCTAAATTGAAGCAGGAACGGGTACAGAATACTTTAACAGAAACAGAATGCCAATAATGGGCCTTTACTACCCGATCAGAAACAGACAGAAGAAGAAACAGATTTATCCCTATGGAGACAGAATGTGGAATTAGGTGTACACTAGTAATGGGCCTTTACCACCCGAACAGACGGTACCACACAGAACAGACAGGTGTTACCACCCAACAGAAACAGACGGTACCAATAGAAACAGACAGAACTAAGCGTACCCTAAAACCCTACCCCAAGCGATCGGCTCCCTAATACATAAATATCCTGTGTCGGCCCCACAGTAGGGTGTATCACTCCCTAAAGTGACAACCAATTGGCACAGACCTATTTACAGATGTCACGGTGTCTTACATCCTCAGAGGCAGACCGGGATCCATGCACGCACATGACCCGGTTGGAACGCACCATCAACACCCCTCGTCATTATCAGAATGAACCACTTATAATTAGTTCAGTAAGCGTGCCCGGACCCTACCTACTGTTGGGTCAAAGTTTTGATACCAGAAAGGGTTACTGACTAATATGGGTCCCAAGCAACATATGACACAAGTAATTCCCCTCCTAACCTTGTGTCCCCAGAATAACAGATTTCAGATTAACTTGTTTACAAGTTCAGACATACAGAATTCAGGTTTACTAATTCACAAATTAAGTTAACAAGTTTTCAGACTAACAGGTCAGATGTACAGATTTCTCAGATTTGTCTAACTTTGTATTGGGCCTACAGATTCATGGACGGGTTTTACTACATCTATTAATCCGTTTGGTTTAACCCTATTTTCCCCAATACGTTTTAGACGTCATTCTTATCTTAGATTTTGCATTAATTAATTATTAATGCACAGACCTCTCACATTAGGTCGGTAGCTTGTGGCCGCTGGATATGCCAGGCGGTTCCGGGCAGACTTCTGCCACAAGCCAGACCTAACCTCGTGTCTTACGCATGTTATGACTAACTTCTCACATTAGAACCTATTGTTTGCGGCCACTGGATGTGCCGGGCGGTTCCGGGCAGATTTACGCCGCAAACTCATTCTAACCTCGAGTTAGCCATGTTTATCTTTGCGGCCAATTAATTAATAATTTACCGTTTATGCGCACGCCCAATATATATGCCAATTCAGATTATATCAATAACAGGACGATTATATCTACATAGCAGATAACAGATTTTATATGACTTAACGGATTTAACAGATTTAGCAACTTAGCAGATTTTGGCATATAACAGGTTAGGCATTTCAACCGACAAATTTAACAGATTAGGCATTTCAATCTAATTAGCAGTCTAGGCAATATAACAAAACTAGCAGTTTAGGCAACTTGGCAAATTAGCAGATTTAGCAAATTTAATATTTCTAAAGGTTCTATTTACATGCCTTGCCTAAACATAAATTAGGCCTAAGTTCATATGCCTAAATAATGTCATGATTCACAATATATACTTCCATGTTTGCATACATTTACATAGCGCAGAATATGGACATAATTTACCCTATAACATATGTTCCAATTTTTGTTAAACTAGCATCTTACAGCAGATTCACATATAAATTATACCAAATATAACCATTAATTTCAATGCATGCCATATATCCAAAAATCCCTATTTAGGTGTAATCTAAATAATAGATATCCTAATTAATGTAAATCTTTACACCTAACTTTCCATATCCTTCTTCTTTTCATGTCATGAATCATTATGCAAACTATACCCAACAATATAAATCTCTAAATCATATCTTCTAAAAATCAGATCTTGACTTTTATATGCATTTTGTCCAAAGTCTCAAATCATATGTAATCTTACAATGGTTCCTCTTTCCTTCTATCATAGAATATGCATAGATCCAAATCTATGTTTACAACATATGCTCATTAATTACAGTTCTAAATTACAACATAGCTATGCATACAACATGCTTAAATTATATGTTCATAGTCAAATTTATGCATCCAATCCCAAGTCACATGTCCAATATATTTTATGCCTCAGACCTAAAGTCATACATTCAATTTAGTCTTGTCAAATTTCGCATAATTCATCCCAAAATTTGCGTTCATACGTTCATCTCTTATGAGATTAGGCACAGGCTCGTGGTAGCCTGGCTATAGAAACAGAAAAGAAGAAAGGAATATAGAACAGTCACAGAAAACAGATCTAACAGAAGAGAATACAACCTCAAACTCAGATTTAAATGCATATCAAAATTATAATTAACGTTTATAGCGGAGAATAACCGTACTTGCCTTGATTGGATTAAAGAAAGAACTTTAACTTGTTGTAGAATCTTTGCAGAAACTTTAATCTCTAGTTTGAATTGAGTTGCTTAGGCTGATGTTGATTATCTTCTAGTTTTAATTCCAGCAGAGCAGAGACGCCATTTTTATTTTTAATTAGAAGAAGAGAGCAATGGAGGCTAGAGAATTGTGTAGGAAACCTAGGTAGAGTCCAGGGTCATTTTTATAGGGGTTATGAACTGATTAGGACCATTGATGTCGCTTGGATTGATCGTAGCCTTTCATCCTAAGGAGAGACCAATTAGAGCCTGCCACCTAGCCCTAATGACAAAGCAGACTGCAGAAAATCGACCAACATAGAATAGGCCAGCCAGGGTGGACTGGGTTCGACCTGGGTCTGGACCAGGTCGACAGCCCTGTCGACAGCCCTGTCGACCTGGTTAGACCAGGTCGACAGCTCAGTCGACCTGGGTGTCTTAGGCGGGAGTTTTCCCGCCTTGGCCAATTGGGCCCGGTTTTAATTTTAAACTTGATTCAGAAACTTCCGGAGGCTATATCTTCTTCATACGGACTCGTTTTTCGAAAACTCAGACTCTATTTCGCGTATTTTTCCGAGACGAACGCAATGGCGTATCCTGTTTCCCTTAGTTATTTGATTTCAAATTAATTATACTTTAATTTGTTAATTCCATAGTTATAGAATACACGGGGTGTTACATTCTCCCCCACTTAAAAGGATTTCGTCCCCGAAATCTTCAAGTTAAGGAGAGTGTGTCCTACCATCTAATCATCCATCTACTCAACCATCATCCACAAGCATCCATTGTCCTTAGAAAACTTCTAATGTTGTATGAACATATGCAAAAGTGTGTGTATATGTTCCTTATTTAATGCAAAGATCAGGCGGTCTACTGATTCAGTTGACCTCCTTAATGCGAATTATGTCAGTGCCATGAGTCCAACATGTATGCAATAGAATTCTGATGATATATATTATTTCTATATGAGTGCACAATCATTCACTCAAATGCAACATCCATGTGCTGAATCAACCATTTTGCATCCACAAGAATTGAAAAATGCTCACCCATTCATATGCAGTATGAGAGTGTTTTCGAGCCGATCTAGTGCCTAGTGTGTGTATATGCATCCACGGGCAACCACTAGCAACCACTTGCATCCACTTGCAACCATCAAACATAACATGTCTCAAACACATGTTTACACCCATTAGTTTCTACCTAAAGTTCAAATATTCGATCGATAGGATATAGTCGAATGATGGAAGCGAGTACAGATAGAACGAAGACTTGGTTCCCATTAGACATTGGTTGAGAAAATAATTCCCCTAAGTATCAACCCCAAAGACCGAAATCAATATCAGATTGACACTCAGAGGATTACCTTCTTTAGACAATGTCAAAACTGGAAATCAGAATTATTCAGATATTTACAGACTACTGATACAGATCAGGTTCCCTAATGATCCTTAGGAAGCTAAGCATGATAAAATCATACCCTACGAAAACTCAGAATGTATGCGTCATACTTGACGCCTAACACAGATATCCCTCAAACCCCAATCTCAAACAGATGATCCATAACCCTTATGGGTCTGAATCTATAGCGGAATTCAGAAACAATACTAGCATTAAAGTGCAGAGTATCGATTACAAAATCAAAATACCAGAATCAGAAAAAGTCTTAACTCCATAATCAGATAAAGAAATTAAACCTAATATAGAAATTTTCCTATTTCTATCCTAGCCACTAGCCTCAAGATTATTCGCCTGCTCTCCTTGTCCTCGTCTCTTCGGGCAGTCCCTAGTGAAGTGTCCCATCTCCCCACAGTTGAAGCAAGCGCCCTTCCTTTTTCTGCAATCCTTGTTCAGATGAGTCGAGCTTCCACAAGTAAAGCACTTTTTCCCCTTCTTATCTTCAGTCTTCTCATCCTTCCTTTGTGTTTCCTTTTTGGGCCCCGTTTTCTTATTCTGTGGTTCTTCCTTCTTTGTCTCTTTTGGGCCCTTGTCTTCCTCGTGCAGTAGTGCCATGTCCACCAATCTCTCGTAAGTCGCTCCCATGGGTACATGGGTCATGGCTAGGCTGTGCAGTGGCTCGTTCAATCCTTTAACAAAGCGAAGAGCCTTTTTATGCTGAGTGTTAACTAAATCCAATCCGAACCTAGCTAGTTGGTTGAACTGGTTGACGTATTCCTTGACCGTCATACTTCCTTGCTTAAGAGATAAGAACTTCTCCAGTTGTAAACTCCGTTCAGCTTGCGAGAGAAATTTTGTCTCAAACCTTGTTCTGAAATCCATCCATGTTTCAACCGGCCTCTCGGCGTTAGTGACTTCCCACCAGTAGGAAGCTTCGTCTTTGAGTAGCCATACCGCCAACTGTACCTTCTGCCTATCGTCCACCTCGAAGATAATGAATAGATCCTCAGTTTCTTTGAGCCAATTCCTTGCTTCTACGAATGATTCAGTTACTTTGAAATCCTTCCCACCCATGGCCCTAAAATCTCTACAGATCTTTGAGAAAGCAATTGCACGAGGAGGGGGTGGAGGAGGGGGATCATTTGCTGGACCTGCAGCGGCGGTCCTAGCCTCAAGATATTGACGAAACCAACCGGGTACATGAACACCCTCTGGTATTTCAGATGCTTCAGACATGCTGAAACGAAAAAGGAAAGGTTCAATACAAAAAGGACTGAAAGAAAGATATATGGCTCTTGGGGATCATGTTTTTTCAAAATAAGCTTTAATTTTGAAAATACTTCCTTTTAAAACCTTTTTGAAAATAGTTTTCAAAAACTTTACCCAATCTGGTAACCTTCAGCTCTGATACCAAGTGTAACACCCCACCTCCGTTAAGGTCACTCACAAAGGGAATGCCTTAACTTTGGTGGAGCATTTTAGTAAACAGAACAGAAACTTACAAGACAGATAAAACAGTACTTGAAAATTTTTAACTTTATTACAGCGGAAACAGAAATTAATATGGTTACATCCTTTCAATTTCAGAATTCAAGTACAAAATATCAGTCTTGTACAAAAGCCTTCAAAATGCATAGTTTAAAATCATAATCCCCATGGAACGGAAGCTATACAGGGCCAAGCCATACTTTAAGCACTTCAAGCAAAGAGAAATCCGGATCAAGCTAAAGTATTTCCCTCCTTGGATAACCTGGGGGGGAAACGGAAGAAAGGAGGCGAAACAACAAGGGTCAGACAAAAAGTCTGGCAAGTCCAGTGACTTTCAGCATATGAACAGATAATAATAATATGATATGAACATAAAACTGGATGTGAGATAACTATAACAGGTGTAGCAGATATAACAGAAAAACAGAATGGTATAAACTATTGTTTTACACTTCTCTGCACTAATACTAGTATAGCAGAATTAGGTGTCACCCTAATGTCTAAATTGAAGCAGGAACGGGTACAGAATACTTTAACAGAAACAGAATTCCAATAATGGGCCTTTACTACCCGATCAGAAACAGACAGAAGAAGAAACAGATTTATCCCTATGGAGACAGAATGTGGAATTAGGTGTACACTAGTAATGGGCCTTTACCACCCGAACAGACGGTACCACACAGAAACAGACAGGTGTTACCACCCAACAGAAACAGACGGTACCAACAGAAACAAACAGAACTAAGCGTACCCTAAAACCCTACCCCAAGCGATCGGCTCCCTAATACATAAATATCCTGTGTCGGCCCCACAGTAGGGTGTATCACTCCCTAAAGTGACAACAAATTGGCACAGACCTATTTACAGATGTCACGGTGTCTTACATCCTCAGAGGCAGACCGGGATCCATGCACGCACATGACCCGGTTGGAACGCACCATCAACACCCCTCGCCATTATCAGAATGAACCACTTATAATTAGTTCAGTAAGCGTGCCCGGACCCTACCTACTGTTGGGTCAAAGTTTTGATACCAGAAAGGGTTACTGACTAATATGGGTCCCAAGCAACAGATGACACAAGTAATTCCCCTCCTAACCTTGTGTCCCCAGACTAACAGATTTCAGATTAACTTGTTTACAAGTTCAGACATACAGAATTCAGGTTTACTAATTCACAAATTAAGTTAACAAGTTTTCAGACTAACAGGTCAGATGTACAGATTTCTCAGATTTGTCTAACTTTGTATTGGGCCTACAGATTCATGGACGGGTTTTACTACATCTATTAATCCGTTTGGTTTAACCCTATTTTCCCCAATACGTTTTAGACGTCATTCTTATCTTAGATTTTGCATTAATTAATTATTAATGCACAGACCTCTCACATTAGGTCGGTAGCTTGTGGCCGCTGGATATGCCGGGCGGTTCCGGTCAGACTTCTGCCACAAGCCAGACCTAACCTCGTGTCTTACGCATGTTATGACTAACTTCTCACATTAGAACCTATTGTTTGCGGCCACTGGATGTGCCGGGCGGTTCCGGGCAGATTTACGCCGCAAACTCATTCTAACCTCGAGTTAGCCATGTTTATCTTTGCGGCCAATTAATTAATAATTTACCGTTTATGCGCACGCCCAATATATATGCCAATTCAGATTATATCAATAACAGGATGATTATATCTACATAGCAGATAACAGATTTTATATGACTTAACGGATTTAACAGATTTAGCAACTTAGCAGATTTTGGCATATAACAGGTTAGGCATTTCAACCGACAAATTTAACAGATTAGGCATTTCAATCTAATTAGCAGTCTAGGCAATATAACAAAACTAGCAGTTTAGGCAACTTGGAAAATTAGCAGATTTAGCAAATTTAATATTTCTAAAGGTTCTATTTACATGCCTTGCCTAAACATAAATTAGGCCTAAGTTCATATGCCTAAATAATGTCATGATTCACAATATATACTTCCATGTTTGCATACATTTACATAGCGCAGAATATGGACATAATTTACCCTATAACATATGTTCCAATTTTTGTTAAACTAGCATCTTACAGCAGATTCACATATAAATTATACCAAATATAACCATTAATTTCAATGCATGCCATATATCCAAAAATCCCTATTTAGGTGTAATCTAAATAATAGATATCCTAATTAATGTAAATCTTTACACCTAACTTTCCATATCCTTCTTCTTTTCATGTCATGAATCATTATGCAAACTATACCCAACAATATAAATCTCTAAATCATATCTTCTAAAAATCAGATCTTGACTTTTATATGCATTTTGTCCAAAGTCTCAAATCATATGTAATCTTACAATGGTTCCTCTTTCCTTCTATCATAGAATATGCATATATCCAAATCTATGTTTACAACATATGCTCATTAATTACAGTTCTAAATTACAACATAGCTATGCATACAACATGCATAAATTATATGTTCATAGTCAAATTTATGCATCCAATCCCAAGTCACATGTCCAATATATTTTATGCCTCAGACCTAAAGTCATACATTCAATTTAGTCTTGTCAAATTTCGCATCATTCATCCCAAAATTTGCGTTCATACGTTCATCTCTTATGAGATTAGGCACAGGCTCGTGGTAGCCTGGCTATAGAAACAGAAAAGAAGAAAGGAATATAGAACAGTCACAGAAAACAGATCTAACAGAAGAGAATACAACCTCAAACTCAGATTTAAATGCATATCAAAATTATAATTAACGTTTATAGCGGAGAATAACTGTACTTGCCTTGATTGGATTAAAGAAAGAACTTTAACTTGTTGTAGAATCTTTGCAGAAACTTTAATCTCTAGTTTGAATTGAGTTGCTTAGGCTGATGTTGATTATCTTCTAGTTTTAATTCCAACAGAGCAGAGACGCCATTTTTATTTTTAATTAGAAGAAGAGAGCAATGGAGGCTAGAGAATTGTGTAGGAAACCTAGGTAGAGTCCAGGGTCATTTTTATAGGGGTTATGAACTGATTAGGACCATTGATGTCGCTTGGAATGATCGTAGCCTTTCATCCTAAGGAGAGACCAATTAGAGCCTGCCACCTAGCCCTAATGACAAAGCAGACTGCAGAAAATCGACCAACATAGAATAGGCCAGCCAGGGTGGACTGGGTTCGACCTGGGTCTGGACCAGGTCGACAGCCCTGTCGACAGCCCTGTCGACCTGGTTAGACCAGGTCGACAGCCCAGTCGACCTGGGTGTCTTAGGCGGGAGTTTTCCCGCCTTGGCCAATTGGGCCTGGTTTTAATTTTAAACTTGATTCAGAAACTTCCGGAGGCTATATCTTCTTCTTACGGACTCCGTTTTTCGAAAACTCAGACTCTATTTCGCGTATTTTTCCGAGACGAACGCAATGGCGTATCCCGTTTCCCTTAGTTCTTTGATTTCAAATTAATTATACTTTAATTTGTTAATTCCACAGTTATAGAATACACGGGGTGTTACATTTTTCCTTTCACTTTTCTTTCAAAAGTTAAAAGTATCGAAACTTTATTTTCCTTATGAAAAATTATTTTTCTCAAACAATACTTATTTTTGCCAAACCATAAAAACATGTTACAACATAAAAAAATGCAAAACATTTTTTTTTCAAATCACAAAAACTGGAGTAGACAAGGACAATTATTTCCCAATCAGGTTTACACTATTTCTACTTACAATGTTAGTTCAACTGCTTACTATAAGGTGCAAACATCTACTCTATTCTTAATTTTTTTACAATTCATTTTGTCCACCTAACAATTTTTTTTAAAAAATCAATAATCAAAATTTATTGTCAAAAGAATAGAGATTTCAAAATCTTTTTCACAAAATGCTACCTTTTCATGAGAGAATTCTTTTTAAAACAAGAAATCATTGTTTTCTAAAATATACCCCATTTTACTTTAAAACTCAATAGGTATACTTTACATATTTAAAACTATAACTTTTAAGATTAAAACTTGAAAACATCATAAACCCTTTTGCCAAAACTTTTACAATTTCAAGTTCTTAAAAGTTAACAATGGGGTTGGACTCAAAGCGGGTTTCCAATTTTCTAGGCTTTCCTAAACACTCCCACAAAGCCAATTCTCTCAAATATACATATATATATATATATATATATATATATATATATATATATTCCTATTCCATTTTTGACTTTTCAACCTTTTCCAATTTATAAGGTTTTACCGCCAAACCCACTAATCCACAATACCAACATATGGGATTTATCTTTCTTCCATACAAAGTATATTATACACTTCCCAACCAAACTTCCTAAGGGTCTCAAATTTCCATATTCCTTCCTTTAGTGTACAAGACAAGCATCCCATTTCTTACCATATTATACTCTTTCTATTTAGTGGGCTCCTCTATGGATCTAGGTATATATATATATATAATATATATTTATGTTTTTTTAAAAATAAAAATACGTTCACTCACTATTTATACAAGAATCCTAAACCTAAGCTTTGGTACCAGAAGTAACAACCCGAATTTCGACAGACCGATTTTTTTTTTCAAAATTCCAGTCTATCGAAACTCAAGTTGGTTTGCTCTGGTATCCTGCAGAAAAGACAGAGACATAAAATATGTCAGAGCTCAGAAAACATCTCACAGCGGAATGGATAAAATATAATATACTCAAAGTATAGCCTTACCGTATTAATAATACTGCCTAACGAGTATCCAAAGCAATCATGTCTCTACCACAAATCTAACATGCGAGTGTGTTATGAGGAGGGGGTCAGAACACAAGTTCTGATGATTAGATTTAAATTATACACTTTGGATAACACTACGTATACCGTTCAATCATATTTTCTTATTTATTAGGTTACTTGGGTTAACAACACTCAAGGCTTACACACACGTCGCACTCATTTACTTCCCAGTGGATTAACCTAATACAATATATATGTAGCTACCCCCAATATTAAGGTACCCCATGGTACACCACTCACACGGTCTCCACCATAACACCATCGAAATATACACAATCCCTCATCCTACGTCGTAGTGACGCATGGATAACAATATTAAATGCCGTATATATCTGTCATTACTATGCTACGCAAACGTACGAACTGCCACCTTTGTTCGAATCAGGATTCATACCAGAGTAATTCCCTCAAGTCTACGATACACCACCCAGAGCCGTCATTCATGTATCTAGATTGTCCATCATACGTATCTTCAATCATAACTCGATGCCTCAATCGCATATATTCTAATGTGCACACAGTTCCATGGCAGGGCGATACAAGAAACATGAAACTCGGTCGGGAGCTTTTCCATATCTGTACAGGCCCTTCTTTAAGAGCCACTACAGATATTCCTAGGGTCTGTTTTCACGGTGGCTATGGCCCCAACTCGGCCCCTCCCTCAACTAGTAAAGACGACAAGAGCTAAACGACCGCCCCTAAAGAAAACAATCTAAACATCCATTTGGCGTCTTCCCTCAACTACCATACCCCAATAGTGAAGGGTGAATGGTCTATTGGTTTTAGCTCTAGTCTTTCCGCATCCCATTGGCTGCCGATGACGAGTATCCGACGATCCACTATCCTTGTTGGTCGTGACCCTTCGCCTCCTCGTTGAGGCAACCGCCGAATCACCCTGGTGTCACTGCGTCACAGCATTTTGACTGCATAGCTACTTCTGCAGTCAAGGCCCACCTACCGAGTAGTTACGTGAAGACCCAACCTCTGTAAGCACAGCCTAAAACATACGCCACCACATAGAGGACTACTAGGAGCACCTTACGTACCTCAGGAAGCCGCGTACTTCCCCTTCCAGTCCTTCGGATTCGTCAGAACAATCATATGAATGTGCGCTCCCCCTCGTGCCTTATAACACCACGACGATCTACCCCGTTGGGTTATTCACCCTCAAACGTGCAGAATGGTCCAAGCGCCTCACTTTATTATGTTGTTAGACCCTGTGTTTAAACATTCTTTTACGTGCTTGCCTTACCTTATCAGGTTTCCATTTAACTTTGTTATTATCATTCATATTGAATTCTTAATCAAGTTGCCAAGTCCCTCTTGTTTATTAATTTCAGTCACATAACTTAACCCTTTTAAGTCTATTAATAAGCCCACAACATGTTATTCCCTAAATTGTGGCCTAAGGTCTGTAATCCACAATCTCTTTTATATTCTTGTTTGTTACAATAGCATGTTCTACTTCATATGTAATTAAGTAAATCTCAATTTACATGTTTTCTTGTTTAACATGTCAGTCATAATTTATGAATAAATATAACTCATTTCATAAGTTTTCCTCATTCTTGCTTATTTAATCATAATTCCATTTTACATTGTCAATACAACTTATCGTTGTTTACTTATTAACTTAGTTCTATTAACTAAGGCCCATTAATAAGTTTCTCAACCCATTTATTATAACCTATGTTATAATTTCCTCTTGTCCCTATGACAAGTCTAAACATGTTATCCTTGTCAGCGGATTTTAGACTTCTCGATTACTTAATTTATAATTAAGTATTTCATAAATTTTCCCCTTTTAATGATTACTTAATTTAAAATTAAGTGCCTCTTATCTTATTACACAAGTTGTGTCATTTCCTTACAAGTTAATTATAACCTAAGTTATAATTTCCATTTGTCCCTAGGACAAAGCTACTTGTTATATAGCATTCTTATTACTGTAATTTATCCATAACAAGTTGTTATCATTCCCCCATTTACTTCATTAAATTCTCATTTATTACCATTAATTACCATTAATGATGCTTATCTGTCCCACCATTTACATATATTATATATATGCTCCCGTACTAAACCTCTCACATTAAGTCTATGTAACGGCCAGGAAAATTCGACGCTCGAATTTTCAGTAGTAACACGAAATCCCGTATTACTTGTCAAAAACCCAAGTATCGAACTCTGACTGTTAATAGAAAGAATTTAGAGGATGAGATAGGAAAGATAGAACTATTAGAATAGAAGAAGGAGAACTAACAAGATCATCAAAATCTCACAGCGGAATTTTAACAAAATACATAATATATTAAATAACAGGGTCTGCTACATCATATTACAACATCATAGTACATCATCATAATACACCATCATATATGATTACTAGTTTAATACAGATATTCAAACCGGATACTTATATATAATTACTACTAGTTTAATACATATATTCAAACCGGATACTTAGATATAATTACTAGGCATGTTCTTGGACTCGTACTCCACAGTACTTCAAAAGATTTCCATTAGATACCTGGATCACTTGTCTACCCATAACAATTGTTATGAGTACCAAAGAGTTTAGGAAAACACAGAAAAATAAACTCTGGGTTGGTCAAGGGACTGGTGTGAGTAAACAATTTTAAAACAGATTGCAAATATGGAAAGGGACTTTTCTCTTATGAGAACTGATTAATTTAACTTTAGAAATCCTTTCGAAAGAAAAGATAATAGTAAGACCAACCCACACATAAACATGGATGGTTTTTACCTTACTATAACCTAAAACATTTTTGATATCAAAATCGTCCGATATTATAATAGTTTGTACCAAATAAATAACCATCTAGCGGAACGCTTGCATCTCACGCTCCACATATATAATATAAAATCTAAAACCACGGGCTCTTATTGGAGATTGGATTCCAACAAACAAGGTATGGGACCACCTGCCGATCAGTGTACTCTAGAGGGGATACACTAGGGTTCAACAAGAACGTCTTGCAACCCGGCCACACATGACCGCCCACTCATTTATCTTGAGTGTAGCAAATATATTATCACCCCACGGTGGTAGCTAGCCAACCATCCCGAAAGCTGCAACATCGAAATACAGATTAAGAAGACAAAAGGAATTTCTCTAGATGGTGATAATACACCCTGCTTGGGAATGACCCACCTAGCCATGTTGCCTCCCCGATTTTTGTCAATTCCTGGTTGTGAGGCTTGAGGTCATTTTCGTTCTTCTGACAGATCCTTTCTTCAATTAATTTGGATGCCACACCGTCATATCTGTCAGAACACACAATTTATTTTCCGAAATACATTATGGGCATAAAGCTAAGAGAAACGAATTCTTCCACCACCAACATAATATACTTACGAAAAGTCGATGTGTAAGATTTGATAGATATACGTTGTCAAACACCCAACCATACAAGTTATCCTGGGACAGGACAAATGAAGGCACTATTCTATAAACAAAATAGCCCTGGCATATCTCCGTCTTCAATTATCTTCAATAATCTCTGTCACACGATGTATAAATAAAATAGAAGTGGAATATTAATTCCGGACTCTTCGAAATGATTAGCGTAATGTCTTTTATGGTTAGTCGATACTTATGAAGCAGATTTCAATATTCAATTACATCAAAACCTTTCTGGTTTTAAAGGAACTAGTTATCAACTTAAAATGATTGAATTAAGTACAATTCATTTTATATGCTCATTAATTTCTAAGCTTCGATCAGATAGAATTGTATATATCTATATTGTTTAAATCCAGACCTTCGACTTGTCTTTTATAAATGAACAACTAAAGCGTGTGCTTCGCACACGGTACTTCATTCAAAAATATCAGGTTGTTTATACGACAATTATTTGCAATTTACACCTTTGTAAATTATCGTTTTATTCCTAAACAAACATTAATAATTTAATTTATAGATTTTCTATTTAAAAATTTATATTTTCTTTTTGATTTGATTTTAAACTTGTCGAATACTTTTAAAGCCTAGCTACTACGAGTCATCGCCCTACTCCTAATTTCCTTCAAAGGCCCAAGGTGTTTGGCCCATCCTATTTAATTTAAAAACTCTTTTTATTTATTTAGTTTTATTTCACTTATTTCATTTTATATTTTCATTTTTATTTAAAACTTGTTTTTATTAAAAAGCTCGGTCCAAACTCCTTTAGCCAAAACTCCTTTAGCCCAATCCCCTTCCTCCTTTCCTTTTTCCAGATCCAGCTTGTCCATCCCAAACGTGATGTCGCACTCGTTAAAGCCTCCAGACCCCTTTTTTCCGATCCCTTTCCTTGCCAAGTACCACTTTCCCAACGTGCCAAGTACCACTTCCCATTTACCAGTACCACTTCCATTTTCCAGTACCCCTTCTCATCGCCAAGTACCACATCTTATTACCAAGTACCACTTCTTCTTCCTTATCTTGCTGATACTTCTTCCACTGATACACATGTACACGGTGCATGTGTACAAACAGTCGAGTCGTCATTTACCCCCTACGATCATCCATCCCAGTCGCTCGTCACCCCTGACTTCAGTTCGCAACTACGATCTGGCCACCACGTCTGCTACAGCGTTTTCACTGTCCTATACCTTCATCGTCGAACTGAGTCCATCCAAGAAAACGTTGACTGTCACCTCGTATGACCACTAGAGTGCATCGGACTTCACCCACACCAAGCCAACGACTTCCAGCTCCGATTCCCCCTTGTACGCATCCTCCATTCGCCGCCATGTCAGAGCAGTTCCGCCTCAAACAATGGTCCCAAAACAAACCCCTTAACCCTATTTCACCTCGTTTACGAAATCTACCAAATGGAAAAACTGTTTTGTATTTTTCCTATGATCATCTACCCTACACGTTGTTTCCCACCTCGCACCATGGATTCTGGTGGCTTCGATCGCCGGATATTACCCAGAATGTATTTTCTGTTCATCTCAGGTTATCACGGCAACTACTCCCTTAAAAATCATGAAACCAAGCCTAAAAATCATCGTTTTGCCATACGATTTTAGTTATATAAGTAGAACATGATTCTGAGTGGGTTGAAATTTCATGTTAAAACGTAGTGATAGGAGAAAGTATAATTTTTGGTTTTCCTTTTTACATATATGTACATTATACTGATGATTTCATTGGTTTATATTTCTGAAGTATGCATCACTTAAAGTATGCATTTGATCCTTACATTTAAATGAACCTAATGTGAAAGTTTGGTATAATTCTCTTCTGGAAAACAAGGTGTTCATGATGTGTTCTTAAGTTTATAAGCTTGGTAGCAGACTGCTTGCCATTCAAAGGGTTTAACTTAGCAGCAGAACCATAACAACATATTGGCCATTCCTTATAAATGAAATAGTAGTTTGAAAACAGAGAGAAATAAAGGTTAGCTCCCATTAACTAGCATCAACTATTGGTTATTTGACAACAGAATGATTGTGTTCATAGCAGGTTTTTGTAACTTAACAGAGAGTATACCAATGTCAAAGTATGTGTTTATATGAGGCATACAGGCTTATGCATTTAAACTCAAATAGCTAAATCATTTCATAGTAGTAGTTCAAACAGATTAAACATAAAAAAAGAGATCTTACTCATCTTAACTGCTTTCCTTTCCTGCTAGTTTGGACTCAGTATTTTTGGTGTGAGGAGGATGCATGGTTTCAAGGTGGTATATATAGCCAAGTCTTCAAATTTAAATATCTATTTTCCAAAAACATGTTACAGTATGTATAGCCAGTAGACTTACCCCTTTTTCCTAAACCCTATACGATTGGTTGCATGGGAAAAATGAATTGTTTACTTTAGATGTTTACCTACTCTCTTGTCTTTACCTTTCTTCCAAAAAACATGACATAACCAAGGCCATAACTCCATTTAATGCTTGCGAATGGTCACATATCTCTCTGATTTGGTTTGCAATAGAAAATGGTTTTGTTTGCTTGATATTTTGTTAAGAAGTATTTTATATTTGCAAGTTGGTATTGCTAGTTTTTAGGGAGTGGCTCTCTCCTATCTTAGCCATACTATTTTGGGTTAAATCATATTAAGGTTCTTGACTTTAGCTTACATTACTCGTTTGTTGTTACATGCTTTTCCTCTGTTTGTTTTATTTGAGGAATTTTATCATACATATTATGTTCAATGTCGTGTAACCGTCCATGTATAATGGTGTTTGCTGACTTTACTTGTTGCATGTGTTTTCTACCTTATTCTCTTTACTAGTTTAGGAATCATTGATGTTTCCTAAGTGATAGAATGCCAACTCACATATGTAAATTATGTTATAATTTGTATGTGAATGTTTAAAGTTTTAGTTACAAGATTTTTAATATGAATTTATGTTAAAACATAACTCAAACATATGCATATAAGTATATACATCCATATATATATATAATAATAATTGTTCTAGTTTGTTTATTAATTAAATTTTATTTTAATTATCCCGTTATAATCAATATTTATTATTAAACAAGTTAGCTTAAAACCGGGACACTGCAATCTACACCTGTGGAAGCTGGATTTGTGGGGCGATTCCGGACAGACTCCTTCCACAAGTTGACTTAACCTCGTGTCTTAGCATCGTTACATGTTTAATTATGCACTTAGACCCCTCACATTAGATTTACCCCTTGTGAATGCTGGATATGCCAGGCGGTTCCGGGCAGACTTCTATCACAAGTGCAATCTAACCTCGTGTCTAAGCGCGGTTAAATTTCTTTTTATCATAAACATTCTATACAGTCTAGGCATGCTTATTTCTTCCAATTATCCATTGTAATTTGCAATTCACATGTAATTGTATCATGCCTATTATAATTCTTCACATATAATCAATTCCTTCCTAACACATAATCAGTTAATCAATTAATTGTTTAAATCACATAAACCAATATGTACCGTTCTCAATTCTTACAGTTAATGGCCTAGGTACACAATTTACACAAATTGACATGAAATCGGTAATTACTATGCAAGATTTGAAAAGTTCATATACCAACAAATTAATATTTAGCATATCAATTATTTCTACTTCATATCTATCACTTTAGGCATTATTAACATATGTTACATTTCTCAACATATTGCATTTCAATTATACATACAGGAGAATGGTAAACGATAACATGTTCTTATCTAAACTGTATAGCTTAAATCCACTCACCTTTTATGCTTTCCCCAAATTTTGGATTTGATCCCGTTTTAGCATCCGTGGTTTTTCTTTTCTCTTTAATTTGATTTTAAACCTAATAACCGTGGATCGATTATTTTCATTAAAAGAGAAGGGAAAGAAAGAGTAAGAATTTGAATGGATTGGATCTAGGATTTTTACCTTGTTTTTCATGATTCCGAATAATCTTTTTATTAATGTCGATCCCTTCTCCTAGATCTTGAATTTTAAATTTTCGTTGTAGTTGATTTCTGAATTTGTAGTTGTTGATGACAATTTTCTTTTTAAATCTTCATTATAATTAATAATTTTTTTATTTAGAAATTACGTGGTGGAAGAAGAGAGTGAAGAAAACCTAAAATGAGAATGAAGAGCTATAGGTCTCCTTATATAATTAATAATTATTCTTTACTTTGTTCCACATTTAATTTTCTCAAATCAAGTAATATCCAACTTTTCTCTTTTTAACCATCCTTCCTATTATACTCTTTTTAATTAAACTACTTTCATATAAAACCCGCTTTCACACTAAACCGCTTCTAATTTAAACCCCTTTCACATTAAATCTTTACTCCTCTTTTTAAACTTCTTTCTTAATTTTAATGCATTAACCTTCTTTCTACTATTTTTAACTTCCTCTAAAATTTCCTGCTTGCATTCACACATGCAATATTTTCTTTTTATTTAATGTATCATTTTTAGCGTATTTGTTATTCACATGCCAACCTTCCCTCTTTATTCATGATGTTTCTTTTCTTTGCTTACATCAATTGCTCACTTTCTTTTTTCCATGCATTAAATTTTCCATGCTTTATTGTATACATTTCTAATGCTCCTTTTTAAATGCGTTAATGCTTTCTCTTATGAAATTTTCATTGTATTACATTCATCCCTCTTTTTAATATGTAACTTTATTACTATGCATGCCTCTTTTCCTTTTATTTTTATTTTTATTATCAATGCATGCATTACATTTACTAATTCATTTTTACTTATGTTTATGCATATATCTCTATATGCACATTTTTAATTGCAATAAAAATACGGGGTGTTACAATACTTTTACTTCTTTATATGCTAAAAGTCACTGGATTCGTCAGACTTTATGTCTGACCCTTTTTGTTTCCCTTTCTCTCTTTCTCTTTCCCCCAGGTTCTCAGGGTGGGAACGCTCAGTCGTGATTATGACTTTCTTTCATCCGTTTCTGCTTGGATCTGGATCAGCTTTGATGTATCGCTTCGATTACTTGTCTACTTTATTATGGCTACTAATGGGGATTATGACTTTACATTTCTGCACTCTAATGGTTTTTAGCGCAAGATAGATGTTTTTATTTGATGTATTTGATTCCAGTATTTTAATCAGATGTTTTAACCGGATTTGAGACTACGATGTTTTTCTGTTGAACAATGAAGTTTTAAATTTCTGCTGCTATTTTTATGTATCTGTCTTGTGAGATTCTGTTTCTGTTTATCTATAACGCTTCACGGAGCTTAATGCATTCTGATAAAGAGTGACATTAACGGATGTAGGGTGTCACACCAATATCTTATGTATACTGTTTAATAGCACTTGCATTAATTCAGAATTTGTTTAAACATCAAATGGATGTAAAGACAACATTTCTAAATAGAGATTTAGTAGAAGAGATATATATGGAATAACCTAAAGGTTTCAAAACCCCAGGCCAAGAAAAGAATGTTCTCAAATTAATAAAATATCTTTATGTCCTGAAGAAAGCTCCCATGTACTGGCATGAGAAATTTGATAAAGTTGCACTTTCATATGTATTCATTGTTAACAATGTTGATAAATGTATTTACATCAAATCAGATAACAACGATTATGTTATAATATGTTTATAAATTGATGACATGCTGATATTTGGTTCAAATATATCTCGTGTGAATGAAACTAAGAAGTTTTTATCTTCTAAACTTTTATACGAAAGATCTAGGAGAGTCTGATGTAATTTGGGAATTGAAATCATTATAAAAGGGGAGGGAGAGTTATTACTAACTCAATCTCATTACATTGAGAAGTTCCTACAGAAATATGGTTAATATAATGACAAACCAGCACCAACTCCTTTAGATCTTTGTATTAAATTAGAAAAGAATACTGGATGTACCATTTCTCAACTAGAGTATTTTAGTGGTATTGGGACTCTTATGCATTCTATGCATTGCACTAGACCAGACATCGCACATGCTATAAGCATATTGTGTCGATTTACAAGTAATCCAAGTTTCGAACATTGGATAGTTATTTCTTGAGTTTTAGCTTATTTGAGAGGAACCATTAACTATGGTTTATACTATAAAGGATATCCTATTGTAATAGAAGGATATAGTGATGCAATTTGGAACAATGTTGAATCCAAATCCAAATCTAAGATTAGATGGATATTTACACTAGGAGGTGCTGCTGTATCTTAGGCTTCCGAGAAGCAGACTTATATATCTGACTCTACAATGTTGTCAGAATTGATTGCATTAGCAGATGCATGTAAGGAAGCATAATGACTTAGGTATTTGTTAATGGAAATTTCATTATGGAAGAAGCCATCTCCATCGGTCTTGATTAACTGTGACAATCAAGTGATGATATACAATGTCTCTATCAAGACATATAACGAGAAGTTTAGACACGTGAGTATAAAACATCAAATGGTAAGATAGTTACTCAAAAATGGAGTAATAACCATTGACTACATAGAAACAAATAAAAATTTGGCTGAGCTACTCACAAAGAGTCTTCCAAAGGCAATGGTTTCTATAAAGTCAAAAAAAATGGGACTAAGATATGTGAACAAAGGTTGATCATCCTTAACGGAAACCCAACTTATGTCTTAAAAAGGATAAACAAAGTTCAATGGGTACCAACAAGTTAAGAGAACGATTATGAAACATTAAATCAATAATCCCATAATATTTAGTGTTGGATTCTGCAAGAACAAAGGATGGATAAATGTCCTTAATAGGTCTAGAAACCTTAAAGGATGTATCATAGGAACACCTTAAGAGACTTATTTATATGAGTATGGAAATCAGGTCATTTCCAAAGAATGTAGGACCGCTTTCTAAAGTAGACTTTTGAACTAGAATTAAAAGCACATGGCCATTAACGTGCTAAGAAATACATAACACTTTGCCTAAGGAAATCAAAATGTGTGATTATTTCGGTTTTATCATTAGGGATGATTGGTTCAAGATTCGTTCACCATAGAATCTCGATAAGGCTTTGAACGGTTTACACTAGGTAAAGATTTAAATCCAAAAGATACCTTTTATTTATGTGTTGGTTTTCACGATGATGCAAAACATGATCTATGAACCACATTGCCTTGATCACACTTGGGTATGTAGGAAATCACTCTAGTGATTTAGCCGTCCACTTAATTTATTTTTCTTATTTTGAAAATGTAGGAGATTGTTAAATATTTTCAAAATGTATTTGGGTTGCAGGTTTTGTTTTTGTGAAGAGAGAAGAGAAGAAAGAAAAAATTAGTCCCACATCATTGGAATTTAAGGAGTATTCTAGTACATGAATAGCTTCCTCATAAGGAGATTGGGGAATTAGGATGTTCAAATGTGTGCTTTGTTGTGAGGAGGGAAGTCATGCACCACACGTGTGCGCCGCCATCACCGTCCATCTGTAACACCCCGCATTTTATGACAATTAAATATTTAATAGTGCATATGTGTGTATATATGCATAGACATAAATATATAAAAGAAGAATAAAATAATGATAATATGTGATTGCATGGAATAAATACATGCATTGAAAAAGAAGAAAAGATTAACGCAAATAACAATGTAAAGCATGCGTTAAAAGAAAGAAGAAATAGGTTGAATGTAGTGTAATTATGTTGCACGCAATGATTTACAAATATTATTCATTAATAAGAAAAGAAAAATGAAAGAAAAAGATGCATGCAAATTGGTAAGGTTACATGCAATGGTTTAAATGAAATATTGTAACAAACATGAAAAGGAGGAATTAGAAAAGAACAATGAACACCATTGTTCTAAGCCTTGTTAACAATAGCCTAAGTAGTCCAGTTGGTTAGAGCATGCGGCTTTCATGCGTGAGGTACAGAGTTTGATCTCCATCGGCGCCATATTTGTGTTTTAAGGGAATGACTAAAATAACACATGTTCTAAAGAGAAAATATGTATAAACGCACATATAAGAAAAAGTATACATATAAGGAAGTATAGGAAAATATATGTATATATGTATATGAGAATATATGCATATATATATATATATATGCAAAAATATATATGTACAAAGGAGAAATTCAAATAAGGCTATATATGTAAATGGAGGCCTCGTTAATGGCGACTGGTGAGGTTTTCACAAGTTTTCGTCATGCGTGAGTGCCCTCCCTACCTTTCCTTCCTTTTCGATTTCTTCAATCGGTTTTACATCAACAACCTTCAACGATGGTCTCGTTGATAAAACTTCTGTTTTTTGTCTGTTTTCCACAATTAAAGTTCAGATCTGAAATTTTTATTTCACCTTTTTTAATCCTATTTTGGGATGATTTCTTTCAGAAATCATTCGCACAACGATTTTTATCAACTCTCAATGAATCTTGATTTGTTGATAACCCAACAGTTTAACCCTAATATCCGCAAAGCTTCAGATCTTATAATCCATCTCGAGATCCTTATACTGGTTCGTTTTTTTCAGTTATCTAATTTTTCTGGATCTAGTCAGCTTGAGATTGGATTATCAATCCATCGTTAGTTTGGGATTCGGCATTGCTGGCGCAACTGAATAGCTTCAGTTCCAAGCTCTCCAACCGATCTTCCAGTTTTGAGTTCGACTAAGATTCAGTTGTATTGGGTAAGATTATTTTTGGTTAAGGTCTTGGGTTATTGGTTTCTGAGTTTGATTTCCGATCAGATGTAGATAAGTAGATTTAGTTACCTACTGTTATACAGCATGCCTTATATTGAGGTTTATTTCCAGTTTAGCTTCAACAAGATCTTCTTCATCGGTAATTAATGAAGCAGTTTGTCATCTTCATGATATTTATCAACTATGTGTTTTTGGTAGATTTACAATCTTTTCACTAGATTTTGAGAAACAGTGTATTTGGTAATGGATGAATCTAAGGTGTTTTGTTCCAGTATCATCAATTTTAATTAACATTTTTCACGGTTTTCAACCTTATGGGAATCCGATTGAGGTTGAAGGTATGTGATGGATTCTCTATCTGATTTGCTAGCTGGATTTTTGCAAATTCATGAGTAGCTGTTAGAATGGTTTCCTTATGTTTTCATGTGATATAACTCTCCATACAAGGCCCGTGCACAGTTTTATGGAGGAAATTTCTTTACAGTTATGATATCCATATTCAAACCGATTAATTCTAGCACCAGGATTGATTCATAGGAGTTTGTGAATCATCAACCAGACCTTGTGTTTGGAATTGTATTATTTGGGATTTCATTAGAACCGGCCAATATTGTTTTGTCTACATATTTGTAAGGGCTGGTTAGCTTGGATGGATGAGATGGTTTAGGTATAAGGATTGATGTTCTGAAAATGTGTTCATTTCGGCATGAAGATGACACTACATATATGAAATTTGGTTGGTTCGAGGTAGTGCAGAGTTGCACTTGAGAGAGATGATGGCCACTGTGTGGGTTATTTTTTGTTTCTTTGTTTTTCCAGCTACTTGTTTTTTAGTTTATTTTCTCTTGTAAAGGTTAGTATGCTAACCTGTTTGCTGTACTTTCTTTTTAGTAGAAAAAAGTGAACCAATTTTCAAAAAAAAAAAATTCAAATAAGGCTGCAATCAAAGAAATATGGTAAGAATTAAATAACGACTTAACACCATTTGAATTTTGAAAACGAAATAAAATTTGTGCGTATATATATTATATGTACGTATAAAATGGTCATTTGAAATTTTGTGTACATTTAAGAAGATTATATGTAAATATAATATTTAAACAGATCGAAGAAAATTAATGGGATACTAATCAAACGTTCAAAATTAAAAATGTTAAAACAGTAAACATCGTATCCAAAAATGTTTGTGGGACCCTAGGGGTCGACCGTGGGGTCGACGCACCCCGGATATGGCTAGATTCATTAATGAATATGGAATGTTTTCTTAACCATGTTCACCGCTGACTCAGCATTGCATGTACGACAAGATACTGAACACCTATAAATAGGCTAGCAGAGCCTAGCCTAAATCCCACATTTTCTGAGAAGCTGCCTAAGCTTTTCCATTCTTCTTCCTCCTCAAATCTCTTCAGGAAAAAAGAATAATTTGTTTAGGAAAATTTTGATTCAAGATCTGGAGGAAAAGAATGTATATTAATAAAGAAGGTGTTCAAAATTCTATTCGAAGTAAGGTAAATTCTTTGATTTGGTCAATTTAATTTTCTCCTCTTTCTTCCGTTTTTCTTTTAATAAAAAATTGTGTATCCATGGCTGTTTAAGTTCTAAACTCAGTTAGGAGAACCATGGAATGCTATATTTGGACCAGATTAAAGATTTGGAAAGCAATTAGATGAGTGGATTTAAAATATACCTTTTTGATATTGGTATATTTATCGTTTGACATTCCCCGTTAATATGAAATGTAAATCTGTTAGAATGATTAATACGTTGAATTGTTAATATGTTGAAACTTTAATATGTTGAAAAGTAAACCTGCTGAAATGTATAAACCTATTAAAATATGTGGAAAAGATTACTGTTGTATACGTACATGTTCTAATTACATGTTAATCTGTGACATATTGTGTACTTGAAACCTTAACTGTAAGAATTGGGATAATTACATGATTGATGATTACATGCTATTATATTAAAATGAAGTTAATTACATGTTAGGAAGAACATGCAACATGATAATTAGAAATGGACTTAGTATGATATTAAGTATGACACGTAAAACTAGATTACAGTAAAATTAGGAAGAATGAACGTGCCTAAATTTACAGTTAATGGAAAGTTAAAACTGCATTTAGACACGGGGTTAAATTCAACTTGTGGTAGAAGTCTACCTGGAACCGCCCGGCAAATCCAGCATCCACAAGTTGTTAATTTCATGTGAGGGGTCTAGTGCGTAAGTATGCATGTAACGGTGCTAAGACGTGAGGTTAAGTCAACTTGTGGAAGAAGTCAGCCCGGAACCGCCCGACGAATCCAGCATCCACAAGTGGTAGGCTTAATGTGAGAGGTCCGGTGCATAAACATATATATAAACATATGTAAATAAAAAGATAGAAATAAAAGGCACAAATTATGACTAAGGGAAATGAATGATAGATACAACAGTAAAATAAGTGGAGTGAACGGGGAATGATAATAACCTATTATAATTAATTACATTAATGAGAATGTTATATAATAGGTAGGCTTGTCCTAGGGACAAGTGGAAATTATAACATAAGTTATAATAAGTGGAAAGGAAACTTATTAATAAACCTAAGTTAAGAGAACTAAGTTAATAAGTGAACAACAACAAGTTGTAGTGACAGTGTAAGATGGAATTATGATTAAATAAGAAAGAACAAGGTGAATATATGAGATGAAATAAGTTATATTTAATCATAAATAATAAGTGGCATGGTAAACAGAAAACATGTTTATTGAGATATACTTAATTACATATTAAGTAGAAAATGTTATTATAACTATGGAATTGGACAATGAATAATATAAAGAGATTGTAGATTACAAACCTTGGATTTCAATCTAAAGAATAACATGTTATGGGCTTATTAATGAACATAAAAGGGCTAAGTTTTGTAACCAAAATTAATAACCAAGAGGGGTCCATTCCTTAGAGATATAAGGGGCTTGGAAAGAACTTGGTAATTTGAATAATAAGTTAATATAATTGGAAATAACCAAGTAAATTAGATACCTGATGAGGTAGAGCAAGCGCATAATTGAATGTTTAGACATAGGGTCTAATAACACATTAAAATGACGCGCTTGGACCAGTCCGTACGTTTGAGGTTGAATGACCCAACGGGGTAGATCATCGTGGTGTCATAAGGCACAAGGGGAGCGCACGTCCATTTGATAATTTGTTATTCTGCTAATATTCTGCTAGATCCGAAGGAATGGAAAGGGAAGCACGCGACTTCCTGGGACATGGAGGGTACTCCTGGTAGTCCTCTATGCGGTGGCAGTTTTTAGGCTGTGTTTGCAGAGGTTGGATCTGCGCGTTACTACCCGGTGAGTATGCCTTGACTGCAAAAGTTGCTTTGCAGTCAGAAGGCTGTAACGAGATGACACTTGGGTGATTCGGCGATCGCGTCGAAGTGAGGCTGGGTCAGGACCAACATAGGATAGTAGATTGTCGGGTACCCGTCATCGGCAACAAGTGGGATGCGAAAATACTAGAGCTAACCCAAGAAACCATCGACCTTTCACTATCGAGGCAAGGTGGTTGAGGGAGATGCCAAATGGATGTTTAGATTGTTTGATTAGGAGCGAGTCATTTAGCTTTTGTAGTCTTTACTAGTTGAGGGAGGGGCCTGGGTAAGGCCATAGCCACCGTGAAAAGTAGACCATACCGAATATCTATATTTTGAGATCCTTAAAGGCGGGCCTGTACAGATAGGGAAAAGCTCCCGATTGAGTTTCGTATTTCTTGTATAGCCCTGCCACGGAACTCGGTGCACAGTAGAGGATATGTGAGGTTAAGGCATCGAGTACGATTGACGAGCCGTACGTGGGAAAGTCTAGATACATGCATGTCTGCTCCGGGTGGTGTATTGTAGACTATAGGGCATTACTCTGTGATGGAATCTGATTCGATCGAACGGTTCGAAGACGGTAGTCCGTACGCATACGTAGCATGGCGATAGTGGTTCTATGCGGAACATAGCGTTGTTATATAAAGATCCGTACGTCAGGCGTAGGATGGTGGATTGCGTATATTTCTGTGGCGTTACGGCAGAGACCGTGCGAGTGGGGTACCATGGGGTGTACCTTAATTTGGGGGGGGGGGGGTAGCTACATACATATTGTATTAGGTTAGTCCACTGGGAATTAGATGGGTACGACGTGTGTGTAAGCCCTGAGTGCTGTTAACCCAAGTAACCTAATAAACAAGACAATGTAACTGAACGGTATATGTAGGGTTATCAAAAATGTGTAGTTTAAATCCAGTCTTCATAACTTGTGTTCTGACCCCCACCTCATCACATACTCACAGGTTAGATTTGTGGCAGAGATATGATATCTTTGGATACTGGCTAGGCTGTATTATTATCTGGGTAAGGCTATATTTTGATTATATTACATTTTATCCATTCCGCCGTGAGATGTTTTCTGAGCTCTGATATACTTTATATCTCTGTCTTTTCTGCAGAATACCAGATAAACAAACACAAATTTCGATGGATTAGAATTTTGAAAAAAAAATCGATCTGTCGGAATTCGGGTTGTTACACCATCCGACCGAATTAAATTGGGTCGGGTACGGGTTTCGGATTTAATAAGCATATTTCTTGAGAAATTTAAGTAATGGGTCAAATTTCAGCCCATTACAGACTCAAAAATTAAATTTGAAAAAGGCGGGGAATTTACAGTGTTTTTCTACCGTTGTAAGCAAAAGGACGTGTGGTTTAAAATCAAACGGATATCGTAATCACCCGAGTTTTCAGTAATTACTTGCTATGATAATTAACAATTAAAATATAAATAATTGGGTAATAATCAAGTTGAACAAATCATTAATTTGATTATATGACTTAATTATTCGTGTTATTAATAATTTGATGCTTTGAGGTTTAATTGTAGAATTTAATTGCGTCTAAGTGACTAAATTTGACGCTTGGGTCAATTAAGTGTGAATTTAGTAATAAATTGTGAAATACTAGATTTAGGTTAAAATTTGATAATTCGACGACTAAAATATTAACAAATGTTAATATATGTTGTAATACATGGATAAGAAGGGCTAAAAATATTTCTTATGGGAAATTGGTAGTGATAAACCCATAGAAAAAATATTTTATGTCAAGATATATGGCTTTTAGGATTAAAAGATCAATTGTTGAATATTTGGAGGTAATAATGAATTTGTAGTAAAAATAAAGTAATAAATATATAAAAAATTAGTAAAAACTTGTTGTAATCAATAACAAATGCGGAACATGTTTTGTTCCATACTTTAACAACTTATTTTGTAAAAGACTAAGATATTAAAATAAATAAGTTACATAGCTTGTAAATGTTGCGTGAATATAAGTAAAATGCTTATATTTGTGTAAAATGCGAAAATATGTCCTTTATAGAGTTTTAGTGATTTATTATATTAAAAATAAATCAAATGAAATATTTAATTTGGTTATTGTAAAAGTTACATAAATGTAAACAAATTATTTATATTTGTGTAAATTATGTAAATATGTTGCAAATTTTAATTTTTTGTGAAATAAGAGTTTTAAAGTTAATAAGCTTAGAAATGTTGTAAAATTGATGTTAATAAACCTTAGTGTTTTTATTTGATGTTAAACTACGACTGTTATGTGAAAATGGAGTAAAATTTGGTGTAAATCATGATTTTATAAGCTAATTACTTAATGACATAACCTAATTAGTGATTAATTATAGTGCTTTGGGATTCATTGGTCATTAGTGGGCCTAATTACTCAGTAAGCTAAAGAAATATTTGTAGAAAGTGAAAACTACATTCATTTCTCCTTGGTCATTCTTCTCTGGTGAACAAAAGGAAGGAAAATAAGAGAAACCTCCTATTCTCAAATTCTAGTGCCTCAAACTCACAACAAAACTCAAGATTCTAGTGTTTTGATTCCCTAACAGCAGGAAATACAATCAAAACTCTAATCCAATCCAAGTTTCGTTGCTATTTGGGGAAGATTGTTGTTTTACAGTAAGAAATTTATTTGCATGTCTCAACTAATTCATCTGAGGGCAAAAAGAAGAGTTCTCCCCAACGTTGAAGCCTTCAATTGCATCAAATCCTTGCCAAACTTGCTTCAAATTGCATCTAAGGTAAGTAAACCTCACAAATTTCTAGACTACAGTAGATTTTGTGCCTATATGAAGCTTGATCTGTGGAAAATATGTATTTTTTTGAGTTTTGTGTTCAATTTGTTTCTAAACTGAAATCACATCAAAAGTCCAATTTGGGCTATCATATATTTCTGGTCTACAGGTGTTTTGATGTAACTCGTTTTTCATGTTGTTGTAGAGTGTATTGTGAATATGCATGTCAATTTTCAGTGCGATCCGATGCTGGTAGGTTGTAGAAACTAATCAGAAAGAGGTGGTCCGTGCTGGATTCAGACCCTAGAGAAATTGCATAAAGCGGGTCGACCCACTTCTTCCCTGGGTCAACCCAGGGGTTAACACAGTAAGTGTTGTGGGTTGACTCACCTTAAGCATTGCACAGGGATTAATTCCCCTGCTTCTTGTGCTTATCTATGACATTTTTGAACCCAAAAACTTGATTTTCAAGTGTATTTTAAGGTTTTGACTGGGTTTATCATCTTATTAACTTGAAAGACCAAGTTTATATCTCAGCTAATCCGAACCCCGGATTTTGGTGAAATTATGATGATTTATTGTTGAGATTCTTAATGAGTCTTTGATGATATTGAACACATATTGCATGGTTTGAACTAGTTTCCGATATATATAAATAAATATCGATTTCTTTACAGTTTCGAGGCTCAAACAAGTTTTTGATTTTGGTTTTTAAATAAACGGCCTCAAAACAATAGTATAAAATCTATTTCAATATATATATATATATATATATATATATGTATATATGGATTTTTGAAAGAAAACAGACGGTTTTCAATAATTGTTCTATAGTGTAATTTTAAAAGAAAATCAAGTATTTTCCAATATAAAATCCGCACTTTTCTTCACCTTTCGAGATGAAGTAATGGGAGTCAAACGATATCGTAAAACCTATGCTATGGAACATGGTGTTATACGAAATCGATTAGTTCCAGTATAGTCTGATTGAAGCCAATGATTTGTAGATGATGATTTCGACGTTTTCTAGTGCGAAGTTGACAAGCAGCTAGTAAACCAAGTAGCGAGAACGTGTTGTATGAAACACATAGTCATCATTGTTTCGGCTACTGACTGAGAGTCAGTGATGCATATGGTGTTGGGATATGCCAATACTTGATTCAGGGGAAGCTGGGACTCGAGGGAGTCACGCATATGCATTCACTTGACTGAAGTGGTCAAGATGCACTCGGTCGGGGGGTCGCAGTGGTGGGTATCTAATTTGAATACATATAAGTACTTGACTAAGCCCAGAGTGGGCCATATTGAAGCTCAAAGTGGGTAATATTGTAGCTCGAAGTGGGCTATTCTATATTATGATGGCATGTGCATATTTCTTGTGATGGATTCCTATTATAATTTTGTGTTTGATGATTTTGACTTGATCGGGATGCTCATACATGTGTGAAGATCTTTTAGATTTTTAATTGATTTATATTTAGGATTTTTGATGCTTTGGGGTATGATGCTCCTTTTTGGGTCATGATTAACTCTTTTGAGTTATATATGAGGATTTTAGTGATTTTGATATTGGGATCACTTACCTGCTTGAGCACGATCATGTACTTAGCCTGGAGCGAGTACAAGGAAACCGTTGTATACCCTTTCCATTGTGTCATGTGAAGATAACCCAAGTATTCCCTTTTTGTTGTTATATCCCAAATCTTTGAATAAAGAGTTATATCACATGTTTATTCACTCATTATTATTACTCACTGTTGACTAGATTGACCCGTATGTGTTAATGCTCGGATTAGACTGAGCTATTACAGTTATTTTCAGCTATGTAGTTATCTTTTTCTTCCGCCATGGATCCTTTCCAGTTTTTGGCTATCTAGTAGCTGTTTTGTGTAGATATATGTTTATGATCCATGTACCATGTTATGTACTATATTAGTTTTGGGACACGTTACACTAATTGTGGTTGTATACCACTTTTGTGGCACTACATGTTTTATGTTATATGTATATGTATTTGATGTTGGGTGATCTATTCTATGATGTATATTTTGTTTATTAAATGTATTTGTTCTGGATTATCATCTAGCCACCATAGTATTGTATTAGATAGAGATTAAGAGTATTGGTCCATGAGGAAAAAATTGGATAACACATTCTACCGATATTCTCAATGTTTATTTAATACAAGACTTATATATGGTCACCCTTATCCAGCCATGTTCTCTACATTAGTAGACCACATTACTAGTTAATGTTCTTTAGTAACGTAGGTCTCGGGGTGGGGCGTCACAACTTGGTATCAGAGCTGAATTCAGAACTAAATGTGATTAATACAAAACAAAATACGAGCATATACAGTACATTGAGATACAATATAAGTGTTGTCACATGAATCCTTCGTGTCCATACCTTGAATCGAGTCGTGCCTTTAGGTGTACACCATTTTAACTTTTTTCCTTATGTGGGGTAAATATAAAATGGAGATACGTTTGTGAATAAATGGTTTTATACTTTCATAGTATTCCTTATAACTGAATGCTTGAATATATCTTACCCTTGTGTTTTAATCCTATTGTATCTTATCTTTCAGTGATGGCTGGTCGAGGAAAGAGGCAACAGTTGGGTGCTGGACCGACCAGTGGTCCAGGACCTTATGTAGGGATTGGGTCGTCCAATGGTCCCCTGCCCACTGAGGATACCAGTCCAGCTGGCAGTTCTCATCTTGAGTTGGTTACATTATCCACTGAACAGTTACCGGAGCTTATCAGGAGCACTCAGCCTCCTACTCTGCCGCGTTCTTTCCCTCCTCGCAAATCAGGCTTTGCCCGCATGTGTAGCGACTTCTCCCATCTTGGTGGGAAGCCTTTTCTTGGTTCTAAGTCAGTTCTGGAGGTCCAAGCCTGGATCCTTATGTGTGAATTCGTTTTCACACGTATGGAGATTTTTGATCACCATAGAGTCCTTGTAGCATCTATTATGTTGCAAGGGCGAGCTCTTGATTGGTACGAGCTATTGATCACTGATCTTGATGAGGCTCCCCTTGAATGGAAGCAATTTCGTGAGCGGTTCGAGCTCAAGTTCATTCTTTAGTGCGAGAAGGAGGTTTTGGCACGTTGTTTCCTTGATCTCAAACAAGGAAAACCAACAATTTCTGAGTATGTATCATCTTTTGAGGCTCTCTCCAAGTACGGTTTCGAGCATATCAGCACATTGTGCAAAAAGAATCTTAAGTTCATATCTGGTTTAAAGAAGTATCTTAAGAAGTCATTGATGCTGCAGCTTAAGCTATCATTTGAGGAATTAGTTGACACGACCCTTCATCTCGAGGCAGTCGAGAATGAGAGGGATAGCAATGATGAGAGTAAGGTCTGCAAGAGATTTAGCAAGAAGAAGTTCCCATTTCAGAAATACAAATCTTTCCCTAGTAAGAAGAAGAAGCCTATGGGTCAGAATTCTCAGTTTAGTGGAGCACCGCCTGCTAAGCGGGGTTGCTTTAATTATGGAGCCAGTGATCATCTTTTACGTGACCGCCTAAGCCATGTATCTACCGTTGCTATAAGAAGGAAGGCCTTTTGTCCTTTTCCTGTCCTTCTTCTCCTAAATCCAGCAAGCAAGACAATCTTAGTGTGATGGAGTCTAGTGGTGGTTCTTCTCAGTAGAGAGGTTCACCTTCTTTCCTCCAGGGTTCTCTTTTATTTCATGATCACATTATTCGAGTCTCATTCGATACAGGTACTTTGCATTTATTTATATCGAAGGAGCTCATGGATATTATTTCTTTGGATGTTTTTTGTACTGTAACCTCTTTGAAGATAGCTGTTACTACCAGACTTCGATATAGAAACCAAGTCAAAATGAAGGGGTATCAGAAGGAAACTGACACTAAGATACAGAGGTATAACATTAAGATCAATACCGAAAGCACAAGCTTGGAAGGTGTTCAACCGTTACTGAAGCAATGGAGACAATACTAAAATGGAAAGATTGGGAAGCAGAACCGGCACCAACAAAGGAGAGCAAATGGCTTGGTGTCGATACAAAAGAAACGACTGTAAATGCATGATGTCGATACCAACCTATAGCAAGCAAACAGCTTGGTATTGGAACCGGATAGGGAAGGAAGAAAAATAGAGGCTTAACCATGTATCGAAAGCCAAAGGCATGCAATTCGAAACACAAAGTCATAGAAAGGAATGGCACAAGACCAACATGGAAGCAAACAAGGTGCTATCGATACCAACAGGCTTGGTATCGATACTGATACTAAAGACAACATATAAAGAAGCATAAAGACAATGAATAAAAGCTCTGAAGCAAGATTCCACACCAATACTTTTAAATACTTTTGAAGGCTCAAGCAAAGTTCTATCGATACCAACATACATGGTATCGATACAAATACCCAGAAGCATAAAACCATTAGCAACATTAAAGCAGAAGGAAGCTATCCACACCAATACACTTGGTGCCGGTACCATCATGAGACAACACTAGAATTTGAAGCCACTAGAGCAGATTATCGGCACCATAATACCATTTCCAAAGAATATTTGAAGAAGGGTCGATATCGAGAAACTATTAAACAAACCAGGGCTCGCTAATGAAGCCAAGTAGACAGACAGCGGAAACCACAAGGGTGGGTTGATACCATGAGCTTGGAGTAGAAGTAGGCTTCCTACCGAACTGTTACCAAAGGGGCCCCAAATTGTTTATAAATAAGACCCCAAAGGTCTCATTTTGGGGGAACTTTCTCATTCTAAAATCTTGTAACCATTTCTCAAAGACGAAACCCTAATTTGTAAATCAATTTGGGGATTTTACTTGTAATCTTCAATGTACTCAATCAAGTGATCGATAAAGAGAGATACTTAACACTAGTCATATATTTCACTTATTTTCCTATTGCTTATTTACGACGAAGCCTTCTACTTGGGCATAATTACCAAAATAACCCTCATAAACCATTTAGCTTTCGGCTTGTGTCGAGTTTATGAAACCCTTATCCCATGGTAATTGTTGGTCTTTGAGTCTCGTAAGCGTGATACTCACCTCTCGAAGGAAAGGTAACGAATCTTCGGGCTTAAGACCTAGATATCTAGGAAACGAATGATTAAATCAAACTTGAAGGAACTAGATAATCCCTAGGTTCCCCTAGGTCCACTACCATACCCTATATTCCAGTGTTGACGAAAGATAACGTTAACATTTTAGCGCTAGAATAAGGGCATGGACCTCTATCCCTATTCCATATTCCGTTATAACGAGATACTACGAATCAGTTAAAGATGGTTAGACCGAAAGAAAATGGGGGGGGGGGGGAATTCCAATGCTTCGTCTATTCTAGAAAATAGTATTCTTTCAAATGTCAACTCAACAAATCCGGGAACTGAAGAACCTCTCTTAACAAAAGGAGAAAATAATGAATTGGAAGCATTACACTTGGCTTTAAAAACTGATGGTACTAGGAAGTTTATTAAAGAGAGTTCGGCCCAAAGGACCCTTGGGGTAGAACTCTATCAAGCTAAATCAAAAACGATAATACCTCGAGAATTTAATAGCTGAATTAGATCACCGTCGAATCCACAAAGCAGTTTAGTTTCATGAAGAAGTGATCAAACGCCAAAAGAGGTGGCCAATGTAGAAGGAAACATATCCCTATCGTTCAACCAAAATGCTGCAGGAGTAGGCGTATCCTCTATACCAACACAACCTCTAAGATTGAGTTCTATAGATGAGAATACCGACAAGATCAAGGCCCTAAAATAACAACTTCTTGAAATGCAGATCTTATGGGAGAATACTCGACCATAAAAATCTTCAGAAAGCACTAAACTAAGTCAAGGGGACGAAGCTAAGTCTTCAAGGAGAAATTTAGCTACACAAAGAGTTGGAGGGAAAAAGAAAAACAATTTGGCTTCTTCTAGGACGGGAAGACCTAATCTTTCAGAAGTGGGTTACAAAGAAATCCAACACAACAGAGGCAAAGAGCAAACTGGAAGCTCGACTACTGGAGAATCCAGTCTTCAAAGATCAAACTACGAAAACTTGGAAGCTTACCTCAAAGGCATGGCAGGGAAGGCCTTCAAAGACCTACTTGAAAACAAGGAAAAGTGAACCTCTGATGAACAGATTAACAATAGTGAAAGACTAGCCCCCTTCACTAACGAAATCGTGAACATAATAATACCACCACACGTGAAAATCCCTACCAAAAAATATCATGGAACAACCGACCCAGACAATCATCTCATGGCTTTCAATAGACAAATGGATCTTTACAATGCTTCGGGGGTTGTTCGATGTCGATTATTTCCCATGACACTTCAAAGAGAAGTTAATAAATGGTATTGTCAGTATCAACAGAAAACCATCTATTCCTGGAAGCAACTTTCTTACGAGTTATCTACACAATTCTGCATCTATAAAGATCCAGTAGTGGACTGCACTGCCATCGTTAGTATAAAACAAAACCAATGGGAATCGTTGGGTGATTACTTAAATTTTTTTTAATGTCAAGACTCTAAAAGCGAAAGACATGAACAATCATGAGAAACTCATCGCCGTCCATTCAGGGTTGATTGAGAATACTCCCTTTTGGAAAGAGCTATACACCCACGGATGAAGGGACTTGCAAGATTTTCATCTCCAAGCAGATAAATTCATTCGCATGGATGAATTCTATTATTCAAAAAGGAACAACAACAAAATAAGAGGTCATGATGGTAAGTCTAAGTCTGATCCAAGCAAGAAAAGAAAGCGCGAGGCCTCCATAACTGGAACTTCTAGCTCTGTTCGTGGAAATTGTTATAGCTGTGGGTCAAAGGACCATTGTGCTAAAGAATGTCGTGAGCCCCATACGTGTCGCATTTGCAGGATTCCAGGTCATGTGGTGTCTTCATTCCCCGCACTTCAGAAGGATGGTTAGGTGTCGCATAAGCTTCTGGCAACACTTAATCTAATTCAAGCAATGCATTAATCCAATTGAAGAATTTCAGCTCAATTGAGTATATTTATGATTTGCAACTGTTTTGATTGATCACCCGAGCTGTGTTCTCATCTGAGCTGTGTGCTCACGTGAGTTGTGTGCTCGCACCCAAGCTATGTGCTCACGCAAGCTATGTTCACGCACGCGAGCTGTGTGCTTGCACCCAAGTTGTGTGCTCGCACCTGAGTTGTTTTCTCGCAATTAAGCTGTGTGCTCAGGGAAATTGCCTCACGAATCAAATCAAAGATCAAGTGGAACTCTTAAAGCACATACAACCTCTTCTTTAAAGAATAATTCTGGAATAGGCATCAAAACTGCAAATAGCAGAAGTGGATTTCTGGTCTTCTATTAAATACTCGAATATGGGTTTGGTTTGGGACTTCTCTTGTTACCAGATATGGATTTATGGTCTTTTATTAAATACTTGAATCTGGGATTGGTTCGGGATTTCTATCATTACTAGATATGGATTTCTGGTCTTCTATTAAATACCTGAATCTGGGTTTGGTTCGAGACTTCTATTATTACCAGATATGGATTTCTGGTCTTTTATTAAACATCCGAATCTGTGTTTGGTTCGGGACCTTATTACCAGATATGGATTTCTGGTCTTCTATTAAATACCTGAATCTGGGTTTGGTTCGGGACTTCTGTTATTACCAAATATGGATTTTTGGTCTTTTATTAAATACTTGAATCTAGGTTTGGTTTGGGACTTCTATTATTACCAAATATGGATTTCCGGTCTTCTATTAAATACCAGAATCTGGGTTTGGTTCGAGACTTCTACTATTACCACATATGGATTCTTGGTCTTCTATCAAATACTCGAATCTGGGTTTGGTTTGGACTTCTATTATTACAAGATATGGATTTCTGGTCTTCTATAAAATACCCAAATCTGGGTTTGGTTCGAGACTTCTAATATTACTAGATATAAATTTCTGGTCTTCTATCAAATACTCGAATTTGGGTTTCAGAATCTCTATCGTTTGGCCAGAGGTGGATTTTCGGTCTTCCAATATGAATGCCTGAGTAAGGGCTGTAGAGCTTCTATCTATACTTCCAGAAAAGGACTTCTAGATTCCTACTTTAAATACCCTAATTTGGGTCTCAAGACTGCAATTCTCATTTCCAGAAAAGGATCTGTAAAACAATACTTGATCTTGTATCTCGGGTCTCCTACACCAAAACCTTCTAACGAAAGGTTATGGTTTCTCATATCTCACACAAGGAGATTCTCTAAGCCATTATTATGCAAAAATTTCTATTTATTATTTTTATAAGATATATAATGCGAGTGGTCATATTAATCTATCGCAAGGTCCATTTATTACTTGGTTATGACCCAGATGGTGTCACATATAAATCAAACAAGTTGTTGTATGCATTCAACTCTAAGCAAAAAGCTAACACAAGAATAGCATGTGTTGAGATTTATGAAGAATAGTGTAGGAAGAGATCCTAGATGAGGATATTTAAAATACAAACAAAGATTACACGTCCGGTGATATCTACACAATTTACAAGGTTATTTTATAGATTTATTCATAGTCATTTCATTAGTTGTCAAAATGCAAAATTTAGATACTAATATCACAATAACATCAAGTATTTTACATCTCCCCATTTATATTGTCCTGACACTTTATCTCGTAACAATTCTTGATTTCGGTCTTAGCTCTCTTGCAAGATGACAATTGACTTATCAAATCCTTGAGGGGGATTAACTAAGTAAGGAAATTTCTCAATAATTGAGGATTTTTTGTTTACTTATGGCCTTGATCTGTGTCAGGATTCTTCAATACAAACTCCCAATCCTTACAACTTGCTTTGGTTTCCTCTAACTCAAATTCTAAGAAAGTAATTTATTGAAGCAATCTACTCATACCTTCATCAGAGTTGATGGAGGGGGTGGCTCTTATCTATCTCTTTAACTCAAGGATTGTCTTATCCTTTTCTATCAATCGACCTTCCAAAATGGTTACTTGCTAATTCAAATTCTTAATGGTCAACTTTTGAATATAAAATGCTTTTTCTCGAGTCATAGCGGAAGCCTCTTTAAGAACACATCTCTGCTCTATGATTGCTATTGATTTTTTCCCAAGGGATGAATTACATTCACTTAATCGTGAGTCCGAATAAGATAATGTTATGGAGTAGCCTCATTCTTCTTCTAAGGAGTAGAGGAACTTGTTGGGATTGATTCGTCAACACTTTGCTTCCTAGTATTGATTCTGCCAGGTGATATTATTCTATAAAGCACATTATCATCATGATTTGATTTGCTTAAGTTAATATTGACCATTTGAAAGTTAAAAAAACAATGAAGATTCATTATTATTGGTCATCTAATGTTCTTGTAGAAAATTGAAACATGTCATGAATCATTGGAGTTGGATTCACAATATAATTCGTATAAGGTCATGCATTATACATATGCTTAATGGCTAAGCTATTAGTATCGTTTGTATCGTTTGTAACGACACTAAAACCAAAGATAACTTGAATTTTTGGTATCGATGGAGTCAGAACCAAAACTGCCCAAAATTTTAGTATCGACAAAAACGAAACCAAACATTTTGCTATCGATATTAAAAACTTAGCCAACACCAAGGGTGTCTAAATCCTAGTACTGATGAAATCAAAAATATTTCAGTATCGATAAAGGTCTAATCGACATTGAATTTTTAATATTAACCGAAACCGAAGAAAGAAAAATATGGCTCTTGATATCGATTATTCACGGTTTCGACGCTAGTAAAACCGAAACTAATGGGAATCGATAAAAGTGGTATTAAATTCATTGGTACCAAAAGGGAAATTCCATCTCATAATAACAGTTAGAATTTCCCATAGGTAAATTTTGCATTTTAAACCCTAAAAACACATCACTTCAATAAACCAGGAATAATATATGATAGGTCCCTATTATTCTCCATGAATATCTATTTGTGAAAATTAGGCACACATCCCTAAAAGCAAACTTAATTAGGCTCACATCCTCCTGTTTCAAAACATATAAATTACATCCCTAATTTCAAACAGCGGCTGGTATTTTTACAAAAGTGCCCTTTTTCTTAATTCACGCCGTATTTAGCTAGGTTGGATCTATTCATTACGTATTTACTTTTTTTTTCTTTTCCAGAAACCTAAAATTCGTTCTTCATGGCGGCGGTGGCTCCAACGAAATTGATGGCCTCTAATCGGTGGCTGCTTCCTCCTTCAACCGAAACCCCTTAATCCCCAAAATTCTTATCGCGTTCAATTTTTGGTTCTAGCGAAGAGTCAGCAGCGATTCCAGTGATTCTGGCAGGCATCGCATCGAATCCAGTCAAGCGATTTGGATTTCAATTTGCATAGAAGGAGAGATTAGCAATCCAGGCAGACGGGCGCGACAACGAAGTGATTTCAGCGGAAGGTATTCTTCTAGTCTTTTTGTGCGGCTAGTAATTCAATCGTTTGACTATGTTTTAATTTTATTTGTATGTCACTATATTTATATTTTCTATCTGTAAAACTCATTCGACAACTCCCTGGAATGACAATTTGTAATGTGTGTTTTAATTGAGAGTGTATACAGTTTTAAAGTTTTCTTTTGCAACATGGTTGATTCTTGCTGAATTTCTGTTAAAAAGTTGCGGACAATTATGCAGCTATTCTTAAATATATGCATATATGTATGCAATTTTTGATGAAAATGCAAACAGAAAAATATTCAAAATCGCGATCTGTAAGATGTAGGAAAATATCTTTGATTTTTGCTGAACTTCTAATGAAAAGTTGCGGACATATATGCAGCTATTCTTAATATTTGCATATATGTATGCAGTTTTTTATCAAACAAACAGAAGAACATATTATTTTACAAATATATTCATATTTCTATGCATATATCTGGAATACTTGCATATAAATATTTAGAAATTATTGTGTAAGATGTAGGAAAATATCTGATTTTTGCTGAACTTCTGATAAAAAGTTGCGGACAAATATGCAGCTATTTTTAATATATGCATATATGTATGCAATTTTTTATCAAACAAACCGAAAAACATATTGTTTTACAAATATATTCATATTTCTATGCATATATCAGAAATACTTGCATATAAATATTCAGAAATTATTGTTATTTTGATGAATTGTACGCATGTATTTATATTATTCTGAAGCAATTTTTTTTAATTTAGGTTACTGCACATTAAGCCTACTAATGTTGATTTTCTTGTTTTATATAACAGTGTTCCGGCAGATATTGGTGTTATCGTGTTGTTGAAGATTGGTCGTCCATTCTTTTGCAAATGATTGAAATCTGCATGTGTTTCTACAGAGACTACTAGATGTGGTTTGCGCAATAAGCTGGGTCTTAACAAAATTATTTGTTCTTCAAAAGACCGTCATCTCTGCTTTGTAATTGTTTTGAAATTTTTGATGTAGTACATGTAAATGTGGTCTGTACTTATTTTTTGATGTAGTACATGTAAATGTTATGAAATTTTTCATGTAAGTATGCACATGTTTCTGTTATTTGCATATATATATATATATATATATATATATATAAGCATCTTGTTATAATTATATGTTTTTACTTTTTTGTCATTTTTTTTGTTCCAGCAATTACGCAGTAAAGTTCTATATATGTATGCAATTATTTCACTTAGCTACGCAAAACTAATAATTTATTTTCTGCATAATATTAATATATGCATGCAATTATTACACTTAGTTGCATAAATGTATGCAATTTTACGTAATATATGTATATAACTGTCTAGTTTTTTGTAAAAAATAAAAAAAAGTAATAAAAAAATCATTTTATGTAATATTTTTTTATATAGTTGTCTAGTTTTTCGTAAAAATAAAAAAAAAGTAATAAAAAAATTGTTGTTGGATTGAACGACTGTTTTCCAGAATTGTTGATTTAGGTTTATGGGCGAGATAATAGGAGCGATTGACTGAGTAAATGAGGAAAAACAGTTGTTGGATAGTTTTTTAGGTGTATAAGGGTAGATCTGGAATTTTTTTAGCGGAAGTTCAAAAATAGGGATGTATTCTATATTATGTTTATCACCGTTTTTTTTTTATATTTTGAAACTTAATAGGGACCTGTAAAAAACGCACCCTATCTATTTTGTCTAACTGCTGTCTATTAAGATGCATTCTAATGAGAAATCGATGATTATTAACCCTTAGTTGAGTTTATAATCCAGCTCAAAAGATAACGTTTTTCGAGCCTTGATTTAATCAATTCATAAGATAATTAAAACCTCACGGAGAAAGGATTGGATCTATAGTTCTAGAAAGCTCACAAAATATCAAAGAATATTTATTTGGTCTGAGTATGGTTTCTTGTAGGAGGAATAAAGAAGGAAGAAGAGCCTTATACTAAAAATAACTTCTCATCATAACCGTACATGCGAGTACAAGTAGAAATTCCTGATCAATCACAGAAGGCCAAAAGGAGGGAAAATTATGTACTTTCAAGACAGTACAGAACAAAAGGCAAAGATATTGACTTGAAAAGTGAAAAATACCCCTTCACTAAGGGGAAAATATTACCACCAGATTTCAATACCGAAACCAGGTCAGGGTGAAGGGGCATCGGAAGGAAACTGACACTAAGATAAAAACGTATCACATTAAGACAGATACTAGAAGCACAAGATTCGAAGACCTTCATCTCTGTGTAGTTAAAGAGCTTAGCGGTAGAGGTGTAAAAAGTTGTAGCGGGGATATAGCAGAGGTGTAAAAATGTTAATTAGATGTAATACTATACAGTTAAAATTAAATAATTATCATTCTCGCAACATTTTTGTAGAAGAAACGAATATTAATTAATATTATATAGAAAAATCAAAGAATATCATGGTTATGCACACTAGATTCGAGGATTACTATAGATTTCTATCTTATATAAGGTACTTATGACTTAAAATTAGCTCTTTACATTAACTTTTTTGAATTATTTTGAAAGATAATTGCTCAAATCATCCTTTGTATATTAATATTGCTATAGCGGGTGCTAGCGTTGATTTATCGGATAAAGCAGAAAATACCGGGGATTTCAACGGAGCTACTGTTCATTAGCACTAAATTGAAATAGTGTAGCGGACGGAGAACGCTATGGGATATAATGGGGATTTAGCGGGGCTTTATCTGCATAGGTTCAACCGATACTGAAGTAATGGAGCCAACACTAAAATGCCAAGATTGGGAAGCAGAACTGCCACCAAAGGGAGGAGTTAGTGCATATGCTTTCGGCACCAACAAAGGAGAGCAAATGGCTTGGTGCCAATACAGAATAAATGACTGTAAATGTATGATACCGATATAAATATATAGCAAGCAAGCAGCTTGGTATCGGTACCGGACAGGGAAGACAAAAGCAGGAAGAACAACAGAGGCATGATCGTGTAATTAAAGCCAAAGGCATGTAATTTGATACTGTAACACAAAGCCATAGAAAGGAAAGGCACGAGACCAACATGGAAGCAAACAAGATGCTATCGATGCCAACAGACTTGGTATCTATACCGATACTAAAGACAATATAGAAAGAAGCATAAAGACAGTATCTAAAAGCTTTGAAGCAAGATTCCACACCAATACTTTTGAATACTTTCGAAGGCATAAGCAAAGTGATATAGATACCAACATGCTTAGTATTGATACTGATACCCAGAAGCACAAAGCTAGTAGCAACACTGAAGCCGAAGGAAGCTATCCACACCAATACACTTGGTGTCGATACCATCATGAGATGACACTGGAATTTGAAGCCATTGGAGCGAATTATCGGCAGCATGAGATCGTTACAAAAGACCTTTTGAAGATGGGTTGACACCGAGAAACTATCAAACAAACCAAGGCTTGCCACCGAAGCCAAGCAGACCGACACTGAAAACCATAATGGTGGGTCGATACCGGGAGCTTGAAGTGGAAGTAGGCTTCCTACCGAACTGTTACCAAAGGGGCCCCAAATTGTCTATAAATAAGAAACCAGGGGCTCATTTTGGGGGACTTTTCTCATTCTAAAATCTTGTAATCATTTCTCAGGGAGGAAACCCTAATTTGTAAATCAATTTGGGATTTTACTTGTAATCTTCAATGCACTCAATTAAGTGATCTATAAAGAGAGAAACTTAGCACTAGTCACATATTTCACTTATTTTCCTATTGCTTATCTACGACAAAGCCTTCTACCTAGGCATAATTATCAAAATAACCCTCATAAACCATTTAGCTTTTGGCTTATGTTGATTTTATGAAACCCTTATCCAAGGGTAACAGTTGGTCTTTGAGTCTCGTAAGCATGATACTCACCTCTCGAACGAAGAGTAACTAATCTTCGTGCTTAAGACCTTGATATCTTGGAAATAACTGATTAAATCGAACTCGAAGGAACTAGATAATCCCTAGGTTCCTCTAGGTCCACTACCATACCCTATATTTCGGTGTTGACGAAAATAACGTTAACAATAGCGAATCCTATTGGGGGATCTGCTACTCTTGGCTTGTTATGTGATGATGTTGAGATCATTATTTGTAGATTTTCCTTCTATGTAAATCTGCACGTGTTTTCTTCTCTTGGGTTTGACATGATATTGGGCATGGATCGGCTCATGCGGTATGGAGCCAGAATTTTGTGTGTCGAGAAAGTTTTGTGTGACACCTCATGCCCGTTAATGTCACTCATATGAGAATGCATTAAGTTTAGTGAAGCGCAATAGGTAAACAGTAACTAAAATTCACAAGACATAATATAAAATGCAGTCGAAAATTTCAAACTTTTATTTCAAAAATTAAAACATGTCATTACATCTCAAATGCCAAAACCATAATCATCTGTCTCAATAATATCAGAGTACAAAAACCATAGACAATATCCCTCAAGTGTCATCACAATAAACATAGATGAATAAATTGAAGTAAATACATGAAAAGGAGAGCTATCCAAGTCCAAGCAGAATCACGATCTCAACTACTGACCACTCCCACTCTGAGAATATGAGGGGGGAAAGGAAAAGGAAGAAAGGAAACAAAATAGGTCAGACATAAAGTCTTGCGAGTTCTAGTGGTTTTTAGCATAAGCATATGAGAAGAGGTGTCAAGACAGAAAAATAATACTGGATGAGAAAGTATAGTAAAATATATAAGTGCGAGGTAAACGAGATATCAAAGAAAGATAAAGATAAATTAAACTCCTCATTCATATCCTAAGAATCAAGTTATTGCACCAATTACTAGTATTAACCGGATTAGGTGTTACCTTAATAACTACCCATGCGATCGGCTCTCTATTACCCGAATATCCTCTGCCAACCCCAGTAATAGAGTGTATTAGTCCCTAACCCATCAACTTATAAGACACCTACATAGTGTTACAACGTCTTAGTTTCCGCTAATAGGACCCATGCACGCTTGTGAGTCTACAATAACGCGCCCGTACCCTCCTTCCACCTTTGAACCTCTTATAATTATGATCAATAAAGCGTTCCCTGGCCCTTACCTAGTGCGAGGCCCCTCCTAAGATACCAACAAGAATACTGACTGATACGGGTTCCACACAGCTTGTGCCCCCAAGTAACAAGGATTTAAGAGTCCCAAAAATGTAATACCAACAACTAGACTCAGGACCTCTTAGCTTATTAATTAACAGGTTTAACTTAGCAGGTTTAAGTTCATTAATAAGCATTGTTGTAAATGGAATTTATCCTAAATGTTATTCTGTGTACAACCCTTCCCCCAAAACAAGCACCTTCCCGTGTGTATATATATATATATATTACATTAACTCATTTTACTAAATTTTACATCTGATATACTCTCTTTCATGTTATACTTAATATTAAATTATGTCTAATCCTAGCAGATTAACATGTTGCACATTCCTCCTTTAATATAACTAACCCAAATTTTACAGTCAAAGGTTTCCAATTTACAATATGCCCTATTTTTCTCCATTTTAATGTCATTAATCAATTATTCCATTTTATATCATTTATACGTAATCCACCGGTAATGGCCTAGGCTTTTGATGGCCTAGGCTCAGCGTAAATAATAAGGAATAAGGGAGAAAAAAGATCTCAAACTGAATAAAGGCATATAAAAGACTTTAAATAAATAAAAGACAGAATAGAGATAAGGAAGATAGAAGTATACATAAACGTATAATAATAGTATTCTGAAATAGATGATTTAACAGTAAAAGAACAATATATAAGAAACAGCTTAAATGTATTGCTTATTTCAAATCCAACAATTTACCGTCTAAAACATTTTAAAATAACAGATCTAAAAATGACATGAACTCATAGTGCTCGGATTGAAGAAGAAAAATATCTCTTTTGTATGCATATGTTGTTATAGAAGAAAGTTCACTTTTGAATTTGTTGTTGTAGAGTAATCAAAATTATCCTTGCTAATTTATGTTTGGGCAACATCTCAGTAACTCCATATTTTTTTCAAAAAAAGCTTTGGAGGAAGAAGAAGGAAGAATAGATTTGTGTGTGGAGAACAATGAGGCTGCCAGCCTTTATATAGATTACTTAGGATAATCCCTTACCGTTATATTTTAGGTTTTCCAATCCAACCGTACACGCAATGCTGAGTCAGCGAAAAAACTTGGTTAAGAATTCAATCCAAAAACGAACTCAGGAATCTATTCCTGTATATGGGTTGGTCGACCCACTATGACCTGTGTCAACCCTTAGGTCGACCCGCCTTAGACGTGGGTCGACCCGGTCAGACTGGGTCTCCCCATGACCTTTACTTCCTGAACGATATTTATTTTATTTTAAACATATAATCTGTATATATTTTCGTGAAATCTTCTTAGGCCCATAAATTCTTCATATTAATCCCGATTTACAAAATTTAAGAGTCTATATAAACCAAAATTTCGTAATGGACACAACGGTAAAGTCAGTTTTACCTAATTTTGAATATTTAAGCAAGTAATATCCGTTTTATTATATATATTATATAATTATAGTGTTTTAAATTATGGGGTGTTACATTCTCCCCTCCTTAAAGGATTTCGTCCCAATAATCTCTAAGTTAAGAAGAATGTTACTATTTAAACCTACACCCATCTACTCAAACATCATCCACAAGAATCCATTGTCCTTAAGATTTCTAATGCTTGGTATTAACATATGCAAAAGTGTTGTGTTTATGTCCTTAACTAATGAAAAAATCAGGTGGTTGACAAATTTAGTTGACCTCCTTAATGCAATGTATGTTTGTGCCATGTGTCCAACATGTATGCAAATAATCCTAATAATACATATAAATTCTATATGTGTGCACAACCATTCATCAAAATGCAACATTCATATGATGATTCAACCATTTTTCATTCATTGGAAATTTAAAAAAAAAATGCATACACATCCATATAAAATATGCAAGTGCTTGAGCCGATCTAGTGCCTAATGTGTGTGTATATGCATCCACAGGCATCCACTTGCAATCATCAAACATAACTAGTCTCAAACATAGATTTTTACCCTAAGGACCGATGATTCAAATGATAGAGATGAACAAAGTCAAAAGCTAGAAAAGGAATTAAAAATGTACTCTCAAAGAGAAAAAGGTTAGAAGCATGAATCTTGTCTTCGGGTTCTCATGTCGCATCATCTCGTTCTTCTCCCCATTGCACCTTTGCTAACTTTATCTCTTTGTTGTGTAGCCTCTTAACTTCCGTCGGAAGAATATGAGTATTAACTCTTCGAATTGATGCCTCTTTGTCTACTTCAATGTCTTAAAGTGTACTTGGCTCAACCACCTCTACTTAATCATGTAGACATTTCCTCAAATAGGAGACGTGGAATACATCGTGAACTCTCGCCAGCCTCTTCGGTAGTCTAACTCTGTAGGCCATCTGGCTTTCTCTACTATAGGAAATGGTCCTACGAACCTTGGTGCCAATTTCCCTACCAAGCAAAATCGAACTACGTTCCTTAAAGGTGATACTTTAATGAAGACCATATCTCCTACTTCAATTTCCAAGTTAGTCCTTCTCTTATCGGCATATGACTTTTGCCTATCTTGTGCAGCTTTCATCGTTCTCTGAATAAGGTCTATCTTTTCCGAAGTTTCTCTTACCATATCTAGCCCAAGTAGAAGTCTGTCCATAGACTCCTACCAACACATTGGTTATCTGCAGGGTTGTCCATATAGTGCCTCGAAGGGTGCCATCCTTATGCTCGACTGATGACTATTGTTGTAGGCGAACTCAGCTAATGGGAGATGCTCCTCCCAAGTCCCTTCAAAATCTAGTATGCATAGTCTTGGTAGATCCTCAAGAACTCTATTAACCCTCTCAGTTTGTCCATCAGTCTGAGGGTGATAAGCTGTGCTAAGTCTTAACAGTGTACCTAAGGCTTATTGCAAGCTCCTCCAAAACTCGCTAGTAAATAACACTTACTATACTGGAAGGTACCCTATGAAGTCTGATGATCTCTCTAAGATATACCGAAGCTAGCCAAGCCGTCGTCCTCTTACACTTGACTGGAATAAAATGAGCGCTCTTAGTAACCTTGTCCCCAATCACCCAAATGCTTGTATTTCACTTCCTCAATCGGGGTAGTCCATCAATGAATTCTATGGAGACGCTCTCCCATTTCCATTGTTGGCAAGTCAAATATTGAGCCACGAACTCTGCAAAATCTTTCTTCATGCCAGTCCAATAAAAAACAAGCTTTATGTCTCGGTATAACTTGTCACCGCCCGGATTGATAGTCATCCGAGAGTGATGAGCTTCCTCAAGCATTGCTCTTAGCAATTCCCCAACTTTAGGTACACATATCCTTCTATCTCGCCTTAGCCACCCTTTCTTGTCCACAGTATATCTAGCTAGTTGACTAGATGCTTCTTTTCTACCGAGTTTATCTAAAATATTCACCAACTGTTGGTCCTCTTGCTGCTTAGATCTAGTGCGCTCCATGAGAGTAGGTCGCACCTCCAATGATGCTAATAACCCAAATGTGAAATATGCAGATGGCTTTAAATCAAAGGTTAAGATAAACTCCAAGCTCAGCCTTTCCATGAATAGGGGACTCAAGTGTAATGGCGCGTTTTGTTAGCTGTCGAATAATTAATTTATTTAAGGATTTATATATCGATTTGGCGATATCGATAACTTAAAGTAAAACGTTCGAACTTATAATTTATAATTATAATTAAAACGAACCTGAAAACGTCGCGGCAGTTCGCAATTTGGCGATTTGAACTTCAACTGAATGTACAGGATTCATTTTAAGCCGGATTTCTATGAAACAAGAAACGTGTGGAGCTGGTGGAGTATATCTTCCTAGTGGAAGAGAAAAATCAGGATTTCGTCGTGTAGATTTTGAGTTATGTCCAAATCAAATTTTAAAATAGTCGCTATAGAATCGTTTATCGACCATAACGGTTTATTCGATATAACTAGAGATCGAGTTTGAATTTAGACAAGGTTCTTTTGGGACGTAGTGATAATTTAATTTTTAGAATTTTTCTGTAATTTTTAATTAATTAAATATGCAACTTTTTATTTGGAGAATGGTGCACCCTTTTTCGGTATTTCGGGATTTCAAAATATGAGTTAATCTACCGATATTAATATATTTTTGAGATCGGGGCACCTCGCTGAACACGAATGTGTTTTTATTTCTGTCCGTGGCAACTGGTACGTAAACATAATTTTGTGCAATGGATTATATGAAATTTTGAAATCTAAAGCAAATATTAACTAATGTAACGTCCTAAACGTTGATATCCGCTATTTCTCACTGTCTTAACTTGAGTTAATTTCTTTGATTTGGCAGTATTCCCAATGATTAAAAGTAATAAAAGTAATAAGATATATATAATAATAACATGTGATGGGTTGTCCTTCGTCTCTGCAGATGACAAAGACGCTAGAAAATCCTAGTGAATCTTAACCCATTTCTCTCAACTCATGGTACATCCATTCGTTCTTTTCCCATACTGACAAAGCACCTCCCTAAAATAAAGAGAATACAACCTATACTATATTATTTCGAAATATATTTTATAGGTTTAAGCCAAATGATTATGCGGGTCTCGAGGTGATGTACGGGTCAAGCACGACCTAGGGTCATGGGGTTGACAGGTTACATCAATGTATGCTACCTATTGGATCGAATCAGCTAGGCCTAAGACCTATTTGCGTGAACATTTAGTTAAATACATGCATATATTCCGATTCCTTCAAACTTCATAGTTAAGTCTTCTGTTTTGTACGTACATACACAAAGTATGGAACCATTACGTGTTCAGATCTATTGAAAATATACTCAAAAACCTTAAAGGCCATCCATTAAGGCACAGTAACATGTCATGTTTAAAACAACTACAGGAAGAAGCTTTTCCCCATACCCTATATAATTAAATCAAACATATGCTACTCTACACTCTATATGGAAGACCTGAGACTTCTTCTCCCCTAAGGAATGGCACGCAATGCCTAGGAAGTTGACAAAAAAACAATCTATGAGGTGGAAAACTAAACACAGACCTAAACTTGCACTCTACTAAACGTCATGGCAAAGTAAACAAGTATTTTCACATCAGTATGGGGTACCAGGCCTACCCTAAAACGAAAAACCAACTGCAGATTGAAATAACAACTACATATTGGAAATCTAAGCTACTCTACTTTGCACCATACCCTAACACTTAACGCCTAAGTAACCCAGTGTATATATATAACCAAACACCCCATTCGTTCTTTCCCCCATCAAGCCGCCGTGTTGAAATGTACCACAAGCTCTAATATCAATATACTCGAAACCTCAAATACTTCTCTGCTCACGTTTGAAACCTTTGAGAGACTCGTGATGTTGAAGAGGTGTTTGATGCATACGTTGAAGAGTTGATGGAGACGGCGGAAGAGAGCTCGTTGGTGGGTGTTCCGTGAAGATCCGTGAAGAAATGGTGGGAACAGATGGGTAGAATCTTGAATGGTAATGCAAGAAAGAAGGTGGCGGTGTAAGGAGAGAGGGGGTTTGGCGTGTGGATCGGTGAAGGAGAAAATGAAGAGTGGACGTGAGTGCATGGGGTGAGTAAACTTGAGATAGGACAGGAGAGCTGTAGGCTTTGGTGAGGACGGCGCTGATAGTGTTGATGAATGGGAGAGATTCGAACTGCTTTGCATGGTGATGTTGAGGGGTGAACGGGCTCTTTGGACACTAGAAGAAGAGGCTGCTGCTTTAAATATCATAATACGGGATGCATTGGAACACACCTGGCTCTGAAGCAAAGGGGAGTGGACGTGTACAGACGGAGTTCGTGCTATGTATATGTGTGAACATAACATGGATGGGCGTTTGCTGTGTAAAACGAGTGGAGTATTCGTATGAAGTAGTTGATGGAATGGAAGGACGTTTGAGTGGGCATAAAAGTGGTGCTTGCTGGTCCGGAAAGGGGTCGGCATGGATTTGATTGGGCTGTAGCATGCGGTTGAAAATGTTGAGATGGAAGTTACATGGTGCGTTCTGTTCTGTGATAGCATGGAGCGGCAACAGGTGCTGGAATGTTGGAACTCACGAAGGGGATACTGCAGTAAAGCAGTTCGGCAATGTAGTGTGCATCGCATGGGAGTCGTGACAGTGCAGTTTGACGGCGAGCATGACTGTGGGCCTCGGAAATGAACAAGAAAAACTATGGTGTGGCGCGATGAACTTAGAACTGATGAGAAAAGTGATGGTGTATTTGTGGGTTCGATGTTACAGGAGGCATGTAGGAAGTTAATGAAGAAAACTGGAGCAGTGGGATTTAAAAGTGGAGTTGGGCTGACGTGGATTAAGATGGTGAAGTCAAGTCCCATAATTCACTTAATATGATTTACAGCCCATAACGATATAAGAGCTGGTGTTTATTTTCTGGGAACCGAGGAGGGGACGTGCCGTTGATCGTGGATCTTACGATGTGGTGTTGGGCTGACTTGAACTTTGTCGCAGACTACCAAATGGAACCGGTCTGGAACTGGTTTGGAGCGAGTAGGAGCTCGTCACAATTTTAGATGGATTAAAACGCTGGTATGATCGACTGACGCAAATCGTTATTTAACGGTTAACGCGCAAAGGTGAGTAAATCTCACTAACTTTGAACAGTTTATATTTTCATGTTGTATTTTTAGAACTGTTAGATATTGGTTGATTTACTGTATGTTGACTGTTAGATTGAACTGCTAGTCAGTTAGTTAAATTTTCTATATTGATTATGTTTAACAGGATATATCATATAGAACTGAAAGTGATGTTATCTATATTGTTTAACATCTGTGATGCAGGGAAACAGGTTGGAGGAATCCAACTGGATTCCTCAACATTTATTTTACTATTTTCATATATGGTGATATATGATGTGTTATGAAATCTGTTATTGATTTCATATGTTTGAATGATACCGATCATTGTTATACGACACGTTAAACACCGTAGGTGATACTAAAATGTGAAAAGGGAATTTTCAATGTTTATATTGAAAATAAATCTTATTTATAAAATCGATAGGATTTTATAAAATGAAACCATTTATTTATTTGGGAAATAAATAAAGGAACATTTATTTAGATTTATAAATAAATGGAATAAAGGAATATTTATTTAAGGAATAAATAAAGGAACACTTATTTGAAAAATAAGTAAAATTTTACATGGATAGGTTTAAACCCGTGCTTCGCACACGGTATAACACGATATGGATTTAAATGAGATATTAAATAGGAAATCTGTTTTAAACAGATAAATTGAAGTAGATTAATTTATAAATAATGTTTTATAAATTAAATAAATTATTTATCGTTGATAAATGGAATATATATAAGTCTGGACTTATATAGAGAAGTAGAAACGTTATTAAAAGGACATTTACAAAGTGAAGAACCGTTACTAAAAGTAAATCTTTATAAATGGATAAACGTTGTAAAAAGTAAATCTGTATCAATGGATAAACGTTGTAAAAAGGAAATCCTTTGAAATGAATAAACGTTAATAAAAGGAGTTAATCGAATTTAGTTATTCGAAATAAGTTATTCGAACTAGATATTTGAATAGAGTTAAACACATTAGAGTGATTCGAATTACTTATTCGAATAGAGTTAAACAAAGTAATTTGTTAGGTTAACCAAAGCAAGTTAGTCGAGTTAATCAAAGTAATTGGTTAAGTTAACCAAAGTAAATTAGTTAAGATAAACTAAGCGGTTAATCGAAGTGAATTAGTTAAGTTAAACTAATTGGTAAATCAAAGTGAATTAGTTGCGTCAAACTAAGTGAATTAGTCAAGTTAAACTAATTGGTTAATCGAAGTAAATTAGTTGGGTTAATCAAAGTGAATTAGCTGAGTTAAACTAAGTAAATCGGTTAGAGTTAATCAAAGTGAATTAACTAAGTTAAACTTAGTGGATGAGTTCAGTTAATCGAGACAAGTAAATCAAGTTAGGTTAAAACATTTGAGTTAACCAGTTAAAGATAAACAGTTAAAGCTGACCAATTAAAGTTGACCAGTTAGAGTTGACCAGTTAGAGTTATCCAAGTGGAGTTAATCGAGTAGAATTGCCGAATATCACTTATTCGAAGTAGGGTTATCGAATATAGTGTATTCGAGGGAAGAGTAATCGAATATAGTTTATCCGAGTGGAGAAATCAAATGTTATACATTTGAAGAGTTACCGAATATTATTTATTCGAAGAGTAGTTATCGAATATTGGTTATTCGAAGTTAGTTAATCCAAAGGAGTTATTTGAAGTTAGTTAATCCAAAGGAGTTATTCGAAGTTAGTTAATCCAAAGGAGTTAGTCGAAGAGTTAATCGAATATAGTTATTCGAAAGAAGGTGTTAATCGAATATAGTTATTCGAAAGAAGGTGTTAATCAAATATAGTTATTCGAGTAAAGTTAAAAGAGTTAATCGAATTTAGTTATTCGAAATGAGTTATTCGAATTAGATATTTGAATAGAGTTAAACACATTAGAGTGATTTGAATTACTTATTCAAATAGAGTTAAACACGTAAGAGTTAATTGAATATTAGTTATTCAATTAGAGTTAAATCGAATTTAGTTATTCGAAGGAGTTAATCAAATGAGTTGATCCAAAGGAGTTAGTCGAATATTAGTTATTCGAATAGAGTTAAAGGAGTTATCGATTTTAGTTTGATCGAAAGGAGTTATCGGTTAGTAAATCGAAAGGAGATTTTCGAATATAGCATATTCGAAAGAAAGAGATCGAATATTGTTTATTCGAAAGAGAGAGATTTCGAATATGAGTTATTCGAAGAGAGATAATCAAATATAGGTTATTCGAAGAAGAGTTAATCAAATAGAGATTACTCGAAAGAGAGTTATACGTCGAATTCGATTATAGCGAATTTGGGAAAGTACTATTTACTTTCCAGGGTTTAAATCAAGATTTAGTTATTGATTTAGAAATTAGGTGTCTGTTAAATTATTCGAGTTAGGAGATAAAATTTAGGTTAGACATTGCAGAAGTAGGAATTATAACGTTATAGTTATAATCAAACGTTGTCATATAAGAAGTGGATTCGTAACCTGAATTCGAGAATTTGAGTAAACAGATGATTGGACAAAGTGAGTGACGAGCTTCATCTATTTCACAGTAAAGGACGTTGTTCAATTAAGGTCTGAGAGGTAATTATACCCCAACTTGATTGACTTCAGAATTGACAAAGGAATAGTTGTGGTTCGATCTTAAAGGTTAATTAGGAATAAAGTTAAGGAATAAGCGATAAATGGATTAAGCGAAACGATGTTTTATACAACGTTCATTGGAAATCCGTAAATGGGTTATGGAAACATTTTCCAAATATAGTCAGATATGTTTTCTAAACATAGAAAATGAAATGTTTTCATGATAAGAATTTAAGAAATAGAGTTAAGCAAATTCAGAAACTGACTAGAGAGGGTAAGTTGAACGGTTTTCTAAGTGACGATCTGATGTTGATTTCGACCTTCCGGATTGATACTTAGAGAATTGTTCTCATACTAGTTACAGTTAGGGACTGATAGTTGCAAAATAATAGTGATGTGAAAATAAGCTATGGAAATGTTTTCCAATGATTAATAACATATATTTTCTAAATATATGAAATAAGGAAATATGAACATATGATGATTGATCGATCGAATTTCCATTTGGAAATAAGATCGTTGTTTGTACACCGACATGTTTTCATTTGATAGTTGAATCACAGACTATCAAAGTTTTGACCATATTTACGTTGTAAATATGGAGAGACCGGTTGGATTATTATCCGAAGAACCACTCCGTATTAGCATAAGCGTTGTAAATCAAGTACGCTGAAGATAATTGAAGACGGAGTGAAGTGCAAGGGCTATTGTGAAAAGCCTAGGTAGGATGGATTCACTGAATAGTGCCTTCGGTTTGTTCAGTCCCAGGACGACGTATATGGACGAGTGTCTGACAAAGTATTCTAAACGAATCATATGTTGATCTCTTTAAATGTATTACGTTGGTGGCAGAGAAATTCGTTTCTCTTAGCTTTTATACTCGTGATGCCTTGAGAAATCGATAATGATTTGGCGGGTATGACGATGTGGCATTCAAAGTAATTGAAGAAATAATCTGTCAAAGTGATAAACGTGACCTCAAAACCTCACAACCAGGAAATAACAGAAGTTGGGCTAGGCAGCATGGCTAGTTGGGCCATACCCAAGCAGGGTGTATTATCACCATCTAGAGAATATTCAATTGTACTTCTTTATAATCTATTTCAATGCTGTCCCTTATCGGGAAGGATGGTTGCTGATCCCAATCATCGGTGATAATATATTCGTCACACTCAAGCTAAATGAGTGGACGGTCATGTGTGGCCGGGTTGCAAGACGTTCTTGTTGAACCCTAGTGTATCTCCTCTAGAGTACACTGATCGGAAGGTGCTCCCATACCTTGTCTGTTGGAATCCAATCTCCAATAAGCGCTCACGGTTTTATTTGTATACTATGAATGTGGAACGTGAGATGCAAGCGTTCTGCTAGATTGATATCTATTTGTATTTAGACATTATTATAATATCAGAAAGATATCCTTTATTTAACCAAGTGTTGGAGTTTTATTCACACCAGTCCCATGACTGACCCGGAGTTTATTTTGTTTGTTTTCCCTAAACTCTTGGGTGCCTAAATTTGTACGGGCAGTCAAGTAGTTGGGATTTTACAGATTCACTTGGAGAGCTTGGAGCAGGAGACTTCAGGATTATAGCTATTATTATTCCGCTGTGTTGTTAAGTGTTGTACTTTGAAATGGTATGTATATACGAGTACTGATTTGTATTTCAAAGTTATGTTATATTTTATTCGTTCCGCTGTGAGATTCGTGTTTACTCTGATGATGTAAGTTCTTCTTCTTCTTCTATTCTATTAGTTCTATCTTTTCTTCCTCACCTTCTAAATTCTTTCACTAACGTCTCGGAATTTCCGACTCTCGAGGAGTCGGAAATTTCCAGCCGTTACATCAAGGTCATCCTCTACCTACTCAACGTGTCCGCCACTACATTATCTTGCCTGGGATATAAGATATCTCAAAATTGTGAGATGCTAGGAACTCCATCCATCGTTGCCGCCTCAAGTTGAGTTCCTTATGTGAGAACAAATATTTGAGCAACTTATGATCCGTATATAGCTCAAATCTCTCTCCAAGTAGATACCGTCGCCAAGACTTAAGTGCGAACACTGTAGCGACCAACTCCAAGTCATGGGTAGGGTAGTTCTTCTCATGAACTCTTAGTTGCCTACTTCTATAGTAGACCACCCTACCCTCTTGCATCAAAACAATGCCTAATCCCATGCCACAAGTATTCGTGTAGACCGTAAACACCTTGCTACTGCCAGGAAGAGTTAGAACATGGGCTGTTCTCAGAGCCCACTTCAATCTCTGAAATGCATCCTCGCAATTAATGCTCTAACCAAAAGCCAAGTTCTTCTTCGTTAGGCGGGTGAGCGGGGCCGAGATCCGCTCAAAATCTTTAATAAACTTCCTATAGTAACCATCTAATCTAAGGAAACTCCTTACCTCCATCGCATTTTTAGGGGCTTTCCAATCTTATACTGCAACAACTTTAGCGGTGTAACAACCCGTATTTTTGAATAACATGTTATAACATAAATCGAGGCAGAATTAAATGATAAAATCTGAATCAAGGGAAATGGGCTGTGCCATTGCGTTCATCTCGGAAAAATACGCGAAATAGAGTCCGAAATTTTGTAAATCGGAGTCCGTATGACCAAGAAAAAGCCCGACGAAGTTTTCAGAATTTCAAGGCTCGAAAACAGTTCAAATTCGGATTCAGATTCGAATTCAAACCAAAACAGATAGGCGGGATTTTTCCCGCCCAGGCAGGGTCGACACCTGTGTCGACCCCTCCAATGGGTCGACACCCATGTCGACCCATGGGTCGACACCCATGTCGACCCAGGGGTCGACCCCTACCCACGGGTGGCCAAGTGGCCTAGTGCACCTACTTTGAGTTTGGGTCAGGTCTGGTGGCTAATGAAGGGATTTGATGGCTCTGATTGAATCTAGGGTTAACCTTATGGCTAATACTATCCTAATCTTCTATAAAAAGACCCCTAAGCCTAGCCTAAATCACCATTATTCAACCCTACAACTAAACTATGCCAAATTTGTTCCTCTCATGGCCTCCACTCTCATGCTAAAATTTCTAAGTTTATTTATATAAAAGATTTTGAGTTCATACAAGTGTTTTCAAGCTTGTATGAGTGTTCTTAGTTTGCATTCAAGTCAAGTTGCAACATTTCTATTACAAAGCAAGGGTTTTTATTGATTTGGCTCAAGGGTTTTTCATTTGGAGCTTTCATATTTGGGTTCTTTTGGTGATTGCATAAGGGCTTCGTCTCAATCTTTATAATAAATATTCATTTGTGTCTTCATAGCATTGTAAGCCCTTTTCTACTATCTTTTTGATCTCTAAAGTTAAATGAATGATGCAAGTTTGGGGTTGATCATTATGATATGCAAGTTTGGTTGATCATTATGTTATGCAAGTTGGTTTAATCATTATGTATGACACATGTTGCTATGTTATGCAAGTTTGGGTTGATCATTATACACATGTTATCATGTTATGCAAGTTAAACTTGAGTTTGTGAGCTTAAAGCTTCAAGCTTTATATTAAAGGTTGCATTTTGGCAACATGGAAGTTATCATATCCCTTATGATAACTTGCATGTGAGGCTAAATGTGAACTTCTAGCAACTTCTACATGTCATTTATCACCATGTATCACTTATATGCTAAGTTTGGTTTTATGCATACTTTTGAAGCCTAATAATGTAATATACAAGTATATGAACATATGTACATTTCATATGCCACCATGTTAAACTTGTGGCTTCAACACCTTTTTGTCATGATTATGCCAAGTTCCCTATTTTATCCTTTATGCGTTGTTGCGATTATGTAAACGATGGGATTTCGTTGGGATTGGGTAACATTATGACATGAACATGATCTTTATAACATGACGTAGCTTGTAATTATGTTTTGGAAACATAATGGACATGACACTTAGAAAATATAAGTGTGGCCAACTCGAGGTTGGGTTGAGTTTGTAGCATAAATCTACCCGGACCCGCCCGGCTTAACTAGTGGCTACAAACAATAGGACCCAATGTGAGAAGTTGGTCATGTTGTGCTCGAACCCAAGGTTAGACCAAGTTGTGGTGTAAAGCTACCCGGACCCGCCCGGCTTAACTAGTAACCACAACAAGGTCTAATGTGAGAGGTTAAAGCACATTAAGTTAATTAATGCCTCCTGATTAGGGTTAAGTCATGGTCCACTTAATACTTAACCAACTTGGGCTTGATGGGTTAATCGGGGTTAAGTCATGAACCTTGGGTACACTTAACCAATTTAATCCACGTTTGGATCGGGTTAACCACATTTAACCCGTTAAGAAACCCTAGTGGCATGGTCCTTTTCAGTAGTAACCCTCTTGATGGTTTCGTAAGACCCTAGGGACTAGGCTAGGGTGGGGCACGATTACTGGGCTGACATGTAAGCGACCAAAACGACGGCTGAGTAGGTACGCCAGTGTAGGTCCAGGCGGACTATGGTCGTGCACGTAGTCCGGAGTTGGAAAATCAGGCACGGGTACCAGTAGATCTAGACTGTGCATACTTGATTTGTGTCCGAGGTTGACACCCTAGGACTTGATACACCCTAGGGTGGACCTAGCGCAGTTTAACTACATTTCATGTTTGGGCCGTATGACACCGACACTTGACGAGTTAGGCTTATAGGGAGCCGATCAACTAGACCGTGTAGTTGGACCTTGATTTAGGTCACCTCATGATATTGGGCCAAGCTTGGGCCAAGGGATCAATTCTTGTTTTTACTTGACATGTTAGAATGCTAGTACACCCATGGTGCAAAACTTAACCTTGATTATGCGATGACACCTTTATCTATCTTGTTAGTTAATCATTATGCCAGTATGTTGTTATCCTTATATTCATCTCAGCTTCTCATGCCAGTTAACTTTATTAGTTCATGGACTGATAATAGTTAGGGCTTACCAGTCTTTTTGACTGACCTGTTTTCTTTCGCCTCTTTTCTTCCGTTCCCCCCCCCTCAGGTCCTCAGGGTGGGAACATTGGAGCTTAGCTTGGATCTTTATAGCTTGCTTACGGGATTTGCTCATGTACGGTTCTGGACATTGAGCTTGCTATGGTTTATCACTTCACTTTGGGGATAGTACTTTATGTATTTCAGTTTTTCAGTTTATGCTTTTCTCTAGACTTTGTTTGTTGGAAAATAATGACCAAGTACTTTGTTGTAACTTAACTATGGTTTTGAAATGCTAGTTTTATCCGCTGCTTTACTACTTTGTTTTACTTATATATTCTGTCTTGTGATATCTGCATGCATGTTTACCTCGTTTAACGCCCCTCCAAAACCAATGTACTTGCAAGAGTTACCTTGGCGGAGGTGGGGTGTTACATTTGGTATCATAGCATAAGGTTTACAAGATTTGAGCAAAAGTGTTTTTAAAACTCACCTTTTGAAAAACTATTTTCAAATCCAATTAAGTATTTTCCAAGAAAAGTCTAGTTATTTTAAAAGGCTATTCCCCAAAAGCCATTAGCACTATCCTTCGTTCCCTTATTCTAAATCTATCTTTTCCTTTTTCAGTATGGCCGATCTTAACCTTCCCGAGGGAGTGACCATTCCCGGATGGTTCCGGAGGTACTTGGAAGCTAGGGCCAACGATGTGGGCCCAGCAAATACCCCCAACATAACTGAGGTTCCTCCTCCTCCTCCCCCTCCTTAGAATCCACAAGCGGATTTCGCAAAAGTTTGCAAAGACTTTAAGGTGATGGGTGGCAAGAACTTTATTGGGACGGAGACTTTTGTGGAGGCAAGAAATTGGTTGAAAGAAACTGAAGATCTCTTCGCCATCTTTGATGTGCAAGATCATAGAAAGATTTTATTGGCGGCATGGTTGTTAAAAGAAGAAGCTGCTTATTGGTGGGAGGTCACCAATGCTACGAGGCCTATAGAGACTTGGGCCGACTTTAGGACAAGATTTGGGCTTAAGTTTCTATCATCAGCTGAGGCGAATCTGCAATTGGAAAAGTTTATATCTTTGAAGCAAGGGGACATGACAGTGAGGGAGTATGTGAATGAGTTTAACCAGCTCGCCCGATTCGGTTTGGACATGATTAATACTCCCCAGAAGAATGCTTTGCGCTTTGCACGAGGGTTGAACAAGCCATTACAAGGTTTAGCCCTATCTCATATACCCATGGGGGCCACTTTTGAAGGCCTAGTGGACATGGCTTTGCTTCAAGGAGACGATAAGAATGGCAAGAAAGAGGTCAAGCCTAATGAGACTCAAGCCAAGAAGACAGACTCCAAGTGGGGAGTAAATCAGAGCAATCAGAACAACAAGAACAACAAGGGCAACAAGGCCAAGGCAAAGGACCCAAGAAAATGCAACTACTGTGGGGTTGTTGGGCACATAGCTAAAGACTGTAGAAAGAAGAAGAGGAAGTTGGGCGAATGCTTTTATTGTGGAGAGACCGAACATTTTAGCAAGGATTGCCCCAAGAAGCAAGGGCAGAATCAGCGTGCAGGACCTTCTGGAGGGCAAGTGCATGCTCTCAATGTTGCTCCAGTTCAGGACCGAGGTAGTATTTCTGTAGAAAGTCTTGTTTATATTTCTGATTTTCCTGTTCGCACCTTATTTTATTCTGGCGCATCGCATAGTTTTATCTCTTCTGACATTGTTGAAAGTTTGCACCTAAGTACTAGTCTAGTTGAGGATCCCATTTGTGTTTTAAATCCAATTGGGGGTTCCGCCCATCTATCTATGATTTGTGTGGATTTGAAGATTTCTATCTTGACCGTAGAATTCACGTGTAATGCTTATGTTCTCGGGTTCACGGGATATGGGTTGATCTTGGGCATGGATTGGTTGTCCAGTTATGGAGCCATTCTCGATTGTGAACTTAGGGTGGTGAGGCTCATGACTCGCCTCAGTAATACCCTAGAAATTTCTTGTAACCCTAGAGGTCCCGTCATGTTATGTTATCTTGAATCTCTTGACTCGTCCATCGATGATCTGCAATCTGTAAGGGTGGTCCGAGACTATCCTGATGTCTTTGAAGAAGTTAAGGGGTTACCCCCTGAACGAGAGATAGATTTCTGCATTTATCTAGTCGATAATGCCAAGCCAGTATCATTGCCCGTTAGGCACATGGCCCCACGTGAAAGAAGGGAGCTCAGTAAGCAAATCAAGGAGCTTCTTGAGAAAATTTTTATTAGGCGAAGCATTTCTGAGTGGGGTGCTCCGGTGGTATTCGCTACTAAGGCGGATGGTTCGCTTCGTCTATGTGTTGATTATCAAGAGTTGAACAAGCTGACAAAGAAGAATAGGCACCCGTTACCAAGGATCGATGATCTCTTTGACCAGCTTGTAGGTGCTTCTGTTTTCTCTCAGCTCGATCTAGCCACCGGATTCCATCAGCTTAGAGTGGCCGAGGATAGTATTGATAAGACTGCGTTTAGGACTCCAGACGGATTCTTTGAATGGCTTGTCATGCCATTCGGTTTGACTAATGCACCCGCCTACTTCGTAGACTTGATGAGTAGGGTGTTCAGGGAGTTCCTTAACAAATTTGTTGTTGTCTTCGTGGATGATATTCTGATCTTCTCAAAGGATGAGGAAGAGCATGCTAGGCATCTCAAGGAAGTGATGGATACGCTTAGAGCACATCAGTTGAAAGCCAAGTTATCCAAATGTCATTTCTGGAGAAAGGAAGTTCGGTTTCTTGGACATATAGTTTCTAAGCAAGGCATAGCGGTGGATCCCGCGAAAGTGGTTGTGGTTCAAGACTGGAAGACTCCTAGGAATGCAGCCGAAGTAAGAAGCTTTCTTGGTCTGGCGGGCTACTATAGGAAGTTCATCAGGGACTTCGCTAAGATTTCGGCCCCTCTTACTAAGTTGACGAAGAAAAACTTAGTCTTTGCATGGGACTTGGAGTGTGAGCTTGCTTTTCAAAAGCTCAAAAGATCCCTTACCTCAGCTCCAGTTTTGGCATTACCCGATAGTGGTAAGATGTTTACCGTGTACACAGATGCATGTGGCACGGGGTTAGGAGCTGTTCTGATGCAAGAGGGAAGAGTGATATGTTATGGGGGTAGGCAACTTAAAGTTCATGAGAAGAACTATCCCACTCATGATTTGGAGTTAGCGGCGATCGTCTTTGCACTCAAATCCTGGCGCCACTATCTTCTAGGCTAAAGGTTTGAGTTGTATACTGATCACAAGTCACTCAAGTACCTCTTCTCGCAAAAAGATATGAATCTAAGGCAGCAAAGGTGGATGGAATTCTTGGCATCTTATGACTTCGAGATAGCTTACACCCCTGGCAAGGGTAATGTTGTGGCTGATGCATTAAGCAGAAGGAGGTTGACTTTGAGTCCCTTGTTCATTAAGATGAAGAACTTAGAATTCTTGGCAACCTTTGATTTCACGACGGCTGTTGAGTCGATGACGGGTTCATTATCATCCTTTGAGCTTAGACCCACACTTCTTGATCAAGTTGGGGCTTCGCAGAAGGAAGATCCACAGATAGTTGAAGTTATGGACAAACTGATTCGTGGTGAGACGTCTAGTCACCTTGCTAGATATACTATTGATGACAAGGGTTGGCTAAGGCATGATGGAAGGCTATGCGTTCCACAAGTAGGAGACTTGGTGCATAAAGTTCTCGAAGAAGCACATCATTCGAAGATGACTATACATCCTGGAGGAGATAAGATGTATAGGGATATGAAGCGCATTTTCTTTTGGGCCGGAATGAAGAAAGACGTGGCAGAGTATGTTTCAAAGTGCATGGTGTGCCAACAAGTGAAAGCCGAGTCAAAGAAACCAGATGGGCTATTACATCCATTGGAGGTCCCGCAATGGAAGTGGGAGAGTATTTCTATGGATTTTGTGGATGGATTGCCTAGGTCAAGAAAAGGGAACACGAGCATATGGGTCATAGTTGATAGACTTACGAAGAGTGCTCATTTCATTCCTGTAAAGAGCAAGAGGACCGCATCATGGCTGGCATCTATTTATCTCCGAGAGATAGTACGGTTGCATGGAGTTCCTTCTAGCATATTTAGCGATCGTGACCCAATCTTCACTAGCCAGTTCTGGAATAGTTTGCAAGAAGCGATGGGTACGCGATTGAATCTGAGTACAGCCTATCACCCCCAGACGGATGGCCAAACCGAAAGGGTGAATAGAGTGCTAGAAGATCTTTTGAGGCTCTGTGTTCTTGACTTCGGTGGTACTTGGGAAGACCACCTTCCTCTTGTAGAGTTTGCTTATAATAATAGCTATCAGGCCAGCATAGGGATGGCACCATTTGAAGCTTTGTATGGAAGGCCGTGCAAGTCACCAACTTGTTGGTGGGAGACGACAGATGAGCTTATACTTGGGCCCGATATGATTAGGGATACATCCAAGAGGGTAGAGTTTATTCGAAGACGGATGCAGGCGGCCCAAGACAGACATAAATCCTATGCAGACCAGCGAAGGACAGATTTGGAATTCGAAGTGGGAGACATGGTTTTCGTGAAGGTTTCTCCTTTGCGTAATGTGGTACGTTTTGGAGCAGTTGGGAAGCTGGCACCATGGTTCGTAGGACCCTTCCCTATCATAGAGAGAATTGGAAAGATGGCCTATAAGGTGGAATTGCCCGAGAAGCTAGCCGGAGTGCATAATGTCTTTCATGTCTCGCATCTCCGAAAGTGCCTACATGAGTCCGCTGAGCTTGTTGAACCAAGCATTCTTGAAGACATTGAGGTAGAGAAAGAAGCAACTTTGAGAAAAGATCCGATTCGTATCTTGGGAACGGAGATCAAGAAGCTAAGGAACCGAGAAGTCAAGTTGGTGAAGATTCAGTGGGGTGAAGCCAAAGAGGACGCAACTTGGGAAACCGAGGAGAAGATGCGTGGGCTTTATCCATTTCTTTTTGAGGGTACATTCTCAATCTCTTTTCCTGTCTTTCTTTTGCCATCCATGTTTACCTTGTTTGTCTAGTTATCTTGTTAATCTTGTCATGAGAACCTTAGGTAGAAAACCCTTAGGATGAAACATGTGTTTGAAACATGTTATGCTTGATGTTTGCAAGTGGTTTCAAGTGTTTGCAAGTGGATACCCGTGGATGCATGATACACATTAGGCACTAAGATCGGCTCACACACTTTCATATTGCATATTCATGAGTGCTTACACTTATTCATGGTTGAAACTTGTTGTGCTATCACATGGATGTTGCATATGGATGAATGTTATGCGCACTCATATAGATATTATGAATTATGTTAGGAATTTTCATACATATGGACTCATTTCATTAACATGTTTTGCATTAAGGGGGTTTACTAAATAAGTAACCTCCTGATTTTCACATTAGATAAGTACATATACACACACCTTTGCATATGATCATACAGCATTTAGAATCCTTTAAGGACAATGACTGCACGTGGATGATGTTTTGAGTAGATGGATGATGGATGGTAGGATACGTTCTTCCTAACTTGGAGATTTCGGGGACGAAATCCTTTAAGGAGGGAAGAATGTAACAACCCGTATTTTTGAATAACATGTTATAACATAAATCGAGGCAGAATTAAATGATAAAATCTGAATCAAGGGAAACGGGCTATACCATTGCGTTCGTCTCGGAAAAATACGCGAAATAGAGTCCGAAATTTTGTAAATCGGAGTCCGTATGACCAAGAAAAAGCCCGACAAAGTTTTCAGAATTTCAAGGCCCGAAAACAGTTCAAATTCGGATTCAGATTCGAATTCAAACCAAAACAGATAGGCGGGATTTTTCCCGCCAAGGCAGGGTCGACACCTGTGTCGACCCCCCCCCCAATGGGTCGACACCCATGTCGACCCATAGGTCGACACCCATGTCGACCCAGGGGTCGACCCCTACCCCCGGGTGGCCAAGTGGCCTGGTGCGCCTACTTTGAGTTTGGGTCAGGTCTGGTGGCTAATGACGGGATTTGATGGCTCGGATTGAATCTAGGGTTAATCCTATGGCTAATACTATCCTAATTTTCTATAAAAAGACCCCTAAGCCTAGCCTTAATCACCATTATTCAACCCTACAACTAAACTATGCCAAATTTGTTCCTCTCATGGCCTCCACTCTCATGCTAAAATTTCTAAGTTTATTTATATGAGAGATTTTGAGTTCATACAAGTGTTTTCAAGCTTGTATGAGTGTTCTTAGTTTGCATTCAAGTCAAGTTGCAACATTTCTATTACAAAGCAAGGGTTTTTATTGATTTGGCTCAAGGGTTTTTCATTTGGAGCTTTCATATTTGGGTTCTTTTGGTGATTGCATAAGGGCTTCGTTTCAATCTTTATAATAAATATTCATTTGTGTCTTCATAGCATTGTAAGCCCTTTTCTACTTTCTTTTTGAACTCTAAAGTTAAATGAATGATGCAAGTTTGGGGTTGATCATTATGATATGCAAGTTTGGTTGATCATTATGTTATGCAAGTTGGTTTAATCATTATGTATGACACATGTTGTTATGTTATGCAAGTATGGGTTGATCATTATACACATGTTATCATGTTATGCAAGTTAAACTTGAGTTTGTGAGCTTAAAGCTTCAAGCTTTATATTAAAGGTTGCATTTTGGCAACATGGAAGTTATCATATCCCTTATGATAACTTGCATGTGAGGCTAAATGCGAACTTCTAGCAACTTCTACATGTCATTTATCACCATGTATCACTTATATGCTAAGTTTGGTTTTATGCATACTTTTGAAGCCTAATAATTCAATATGCAAGTATATGAACATATGTACATTTCATATGCCACCATGTTAAACTTGTGGCTTCAACACCTTTTTGTCATGATTATGCCAAGTTCCCTATTTTATCCTTTATGCGTTGTTGCGATTATGTAAACGATGGGATTACGTTGGGATTGGGTAACATTATGACATGAACATGATCTTTATAACATGACGTAGCTTGTAATTATGTTTTGGAAACATAATGGACATGACACTTAGAAAAAATAAGTGTGGCCAACTCGAGGTTGGGTTGAGTTTGTAGCATAAATCTACCCGGACCCGCCCGGCTTAACTAGTGGCTACAAACAATAGGACCCAATGTGAGAAGTTGGTCATGTTGTGCTCGAACCCGAGGTTAGACCAAGTTGTGGTGTAAAGCTACCCGGACCCGCCCGGCTTAACTAGTAACCACAACAAGGTCTAATGTGAGAGGTTAAAGCACATTAAGTTAATTAATGCCTCCTGATTAGGGTTAAGTCATGGTCCACTTAATACTTAACCAATTTGGGCTTGATGGGTTAATCGGGGTTAAGTCATGAACCTTGGGTACACTTAACCAATTTAATCCACGTTTGGATCGGGTTAACCACATTTAACCCGTTAAGAAACCCTAGTGGCGTGGTCCTTTTCAGTAGTAACCCTCTTGATGGTATCATAAGACCCTAGGGACTAGGCTAATGTGGGGCACGATTACTGGGCTGACATGTAAGCGACCAAAACGACGGCTGAGTAGGTACGCCGGTGTAGGTCCAGGCGGACTATGGTCGTGCACGTAGTCCGGAGTTAGAAAATCAGGCACGAGTACCAGTAGATCTAGACTGTGCATACTTGATTTATGTCCGAGGTTGACACCCTAGGATTTGATACACCCTAGGGTGGACCTAGCGCAGTTTAACTACATTTCATGTTTGGGCCGTATGACACCGACACTTGACGAGTTAGGCTTATAGGGAGCCGATCAACTAGACCATGTAGTTGGACCTTGATTTAGGTCACCTCATGATATTGGGCCAAGCTTGGGCCAAGGGATCAATTCTTGTTTTTACTTGACATGTTAGAATGCTAGTACACCCGTGGTGCAAAACTTAACCTTGATTATGCGATGACACCTTTATCTATCTTGTTAGTTAATCATCATGCCAGTATGTTGTTATCCTTATATTCATCTCAGCTTCTCATGCCAGTTAACTTTATTAGTTCATGGACTGATAGTAGTTAGGGCTTACCAGTCTTTTTGACTGACTTGTTTTCTTTTGCCCCTTTTATTCCGTTTCCCCCCCCCCTCAGGTCCTCAGGGTGGGAACATTGGAGCTTAGCTTGGATCTTTATAGCTTGCTTACGGGATTTGCTCATGTACGGTTCTGGACATTGAGCTTGCTATGGTTTATCACTTCACTTTGGGGATTGTACTTTATGTATTTCAGTTTTTCAGTTTATGCTTTTCTCTAGACTTTGTTTGTTGGAAAATAATGACCAAGTACTTTGTTGTAACTTAACTATGGTTTTGAAATGCTAGTTTTATCCGCTGCTTTACTACTCTGTTTTACTTATATATTCTGTCTTGTGATATCTGCATGCATGTTTACCTCGTTTAATGCCCCTCCAAAGCCAATGTACTTGCAAGAGTTACCTTGGCGGAGGTGGAGTGTTACAAGCGGGGTCCACCGCTGTCTCATCCTTAGAGACTATATTCCCTAGGAACCTTACTTCCTTTCTCCAAAAATGGCACTTAGATAATTTAGATTTAAGTAGATGTGCTCTAAGTGTACTGAGAACCTCCTCTAAGTGTTGGGCATGTTCTTCTTTGCTCTTTGAGTAGAACCGAATGTCGTCCACGAACTTGTTCAGATACTCCCTAAACACCTGACTCATTAAGTCCACGAAGTATACGGGTGCATTGGTTAGCCCAAAAGGTATGACCAACCACTCAAAGAAACCATCTGAAGTTCTAAAAGTCGTCTTGTCAATACTATCATCTGCTACCCTAAGATGATGAAATCCCATGTCTAGATCCAACTGTGAGAAGACTGAAGCACCTACTAGTTGGTAAAAAATGTCATCAATCCTTGGAAGTGGGTGTCTATTATTCTCTGTGAGTTTATTTAATTCTCTATAGTCCACGCATAGACGAAGAGAGCCGTATGCCTTGGTTACAAAGACGACCGAAGCTCCCTACTCAAAAATGCTCCGTTTAATGAACCCTTTCTCCAATAACTCACCTACTTGTTTGTTGAGCTCCCATCTCTCCTTACGATCTATGTGGCGCACTGGCAAAGAGACAAATTTCGCATTCTCCACCAAGTAAATCCGGAATCTGTCTCTCGTCTAGAAGGTAGTCCTCTAACCTCATCGTACACATCCGAAAATTCACTAACTATGGGTATTGATCGAAGATCGTCAACGGAAGCATCAAGAGAATCTAGGAAACTGAGCATAACCGAACCCTGTGGGTCACAAGAAATTTCGAAAGTTTTACCTTGGCAAGTTAGAAGTCTAACAACTCTCCTCTCACAATCAAGAATGGCACCATACATGGCTAACCAATCCATTCCTAGAATTACCATAACCCATAAAGCCAAGAACATATGCGTCTCTTTCAAATTCGACGCCCAAAACAGAAATTCTCAAAACCCTACATATCATAGATAAATGATTCGTTCCTCCTATAGGGTTTGAGACTATTATTGGATCAGAAACAATACTAGTATCTAGGTGAAAATTTTCTACTACATTGTTGGATTTGAATAAATGAGAAGCACTGGAATCAAAGAGAGTTCTAATAAAACAATCTAAACGAGAAATCGAACCTTCCACAACGACTTTCCTACCACGATCCTATCCACCAGTCTCTAAAGAGTTAACTTGTCCTCTAGACGATCCAGTCTTCTGTCCATGCATGTTAGGGCACTGTCCTTAAAAATATCCAACTTGACAACAAACAAAGCAAGCATACTTCGTCTTTCTACAATCTTTCACGAAGTGTCTTAAAGCTCCGCACCCATGGCATTTCATCTATGTCTTGATCTGAACTTTATCGGGTTTTCCTCCCTTCTTAGCAATGCCCTTCTTGGGCCACCATTTCTTTTTCTCAGTCTTGGGTTTCTCTTCCTCGGTTTTAACCTCTCTTTCCTTCCCTTCTTTGTCATCCGCATGCATCAAGGCCATGTCAACGAGCCTCACAAAGGTTTCTCCCATCGGTACATGTGTCAGCACTAAGTCTTAGAGTGGTTTGTTCAAACCCTTTGCGAACCTTAAGGCCTTTTTATGAGGAGTGTTTACTAACTCCAATCCAAATCTTTCTAATTGATTGAAACTGTTGATATATTCCTTTATAGTCATGCTTCCTTGTTTCAAATTCAGAAATTTCTCTATTTTCATTCCTTCCTCTGCTTGTGACAAGAAATTTGTCTCAAATCTGGCCTTAAATTCATCCCAAGTAGCCACTACTTGTCCGACCCGAACCATTTCCCACCAATGTGATGCTTCATCCTTCAGTTGCAAAGTGGCCAACTGAATTTTCCTTATATCATCGAGCTCGAGTAAGTTGAATACATTCTCCATTTCTTTGAGCCGATTGCGTGCTTCTACAAAACTCTCAGTACTAAAAAACAGCTTGCCACCCAACGCACAGAAGTCCTTACAAACCTTAGAAAAGTTGATTAAAGGAGGTGAAGGTGGAGCTATTACGCTTGCATTTGGGGGAGGGACATTTTCTTCCACTCCAATAGTTGTCATAGCTACTACGTATCTACAAAACCATATAGGAATGGGAATGCCCTCAGGAAAATTAGGAGCCCCAAACATGCTGAAAAAGGACGAAACAAGAATTTAGAAAGAGAATCGAAGGAATATTGTAAATGACTTGTGGGGATATGTTTTTCAAGAATTGGTTTTATTTCAAAATCCCTTATTTTGAAAATGTTTTTCAAAAAAAATTCCTCTGATCTTGTAACCTTAGGCTTTGATACCAAATGTGACACCCCATGTCCGTTAATGTCACTCATATGTGAATGCATTAAGTTTCGTGAAGTGCAATAGGTAAATAGTAACTAAAATTCACAAGACATAATATAAAATGCAGCGGAAAATTTCAAATTTTTATTTCAAAAATTAAAAATTTGTCATTACATCTCAAATGCCAAACCTTAATCACCTGTCTCAATAATATCGGAGTACAAAAACCATTGACAATATCCCTCAATTGTCATCACAATAAACATAGATGAATAAACTGAAGTAAATACATGAAAAGCAGAGCTATCCAAGTCCAAATAGAATCACAATCTCAACTACTGACCACTCCCACTCTGAGAATATGAGGGGGAAAAGAAAGCGGAAGAAAGGAAACAAAATAGGTCAGACATAAAGTCTGGCGAGTTCTAGTGATTTTTAGCATAAGCATATGATAAGAGGTGTCAAGACAGGTAAATAATACTGGATGAGAAAGTATAGTAAAATATATAAGTGCGAGGTAAATGAGATATCAAAGCAAGATAAAGATAAATTAAACTCCTCATTCATATCTTAAGAATCAAGTTACTGCACCATTACTAATATTAACAGGATTGGGTGTTACCCTAATTACTACTTAAGCGATCGGCTCCCTATTACCCGAATATCCAGTGCCAGACCCAGTAGTAAGGTGTATCAGTCCCTAACCCAACAACTTATAAGACACATACCTATTCGTTGGTGTTACCTCGTCTTAGTTTCCCCTAATCAGACCCATGCACGTTCATGACTCCATCGGAATGTTCCCGTACCCACCTTCCACCTTTGAACCTCTTACAATCCAGACCAGTAAAGCGTGCCCTGGCGCCTACCTAGTGCAAGGCACCTTCTAAGATACCAACAGGGATACTGACTGATATGAGTTCCACACAACTTGACACAATTCATCCTCTAGGCTTGTGCCCCCAAGTAACTAGGATTTAAGAGTCCTATAAACCCGATACAAACAAATAAGCCTGGGACCTCTTAGCTTATTAATTAATAGTTTTAACTTAGCAAGTTTAAGTTCATTAATAAGCATGGGTGTAAATGACATTTATCCTAAATGTTATTCTATGTACAGACCTTCCCCCAAAATAAGCACCTGGCCAGATGTATATATATTACAGTAACTCATTTTACTAAAAATTTACATCTGATAAACTTTCTTTTATGTTATACTTAATATTAAATTATGTCTAATCCTAGCAGATTAACATGTTGCACATTCTTCCTTTAATGTAATTAACCCAAATTTTATAGTCAAAGGTTTCCAATTTACAATATGCCCTATTTTCTCCACTTTAATGTCATTAATCAATTATTCCATTTTATATCATTTATACGCAATCCAACCGTAATAGCTTAGGCTTTTGATGGCCAAGGCTCAACGTAAATAATAAGGAAAAGGGAAAAAATAGATCTCAAACTGAATTAAGGCATATAAAAGACTTTATATAAATAAAAAACAAAATAGGGATAAGGAAGATAAAAGTATACATAAACGTATAATAAAAGTATTCTGAAATAGGTGATTTAGCAGTAAAAGAACAACATATTAGAAACAACTTATAAGTATAGGTTATTTCAGATCCAACAATTTACTGTCTAAACCCTTTTAAAATAACAGATCTAAAAATGACATGAACTCACAATGGTCGGATTGAAGAAGGAAAATATCTATTTTGTATGTATATGATGTTGTAGAAGAAAGTCCACTTTTAAATTTGTTGTTGTACAATAATCATAATTATTCTTGCTAATTTATGTTTGGGCATCACCTCAGTATCTCCATATTTTTATTTAGAAAATGGTTTGGAGGAAGAAGAAGGAAGGATAGATTTGTGTGTTGAGAACAATGAGGCTGCCAGCCTTTATATAGATTACCTAGTATAATCCTGTATCGTTAGATTTTAGGTTTTCCAATCCAACCGTACACGCAATGCTGATACAACAAACAAACTTAGTTAAGAATTCAATCCAAAAACGAACTTAGGAATCTATCCCTATATACGGGTGGGTCAACCCACTATGACCAGTGTCGACCCCTGGGTCCACCCGCCTTAGACGTGGGTCGACCCGGTCAGATTGGGTCGCCCATGACCATTACTTCCTGAACGATAATTATTTTATTTTAAATATAATATATATATATTATTTTAAATATAATACATATATATTCATGAAATCTTCTTAAGTCCATAACTTCTTCATATTAACTCCGATTTAAAGATTTTAAGAGTCTATCTGAACCAAAATTTCGTAACGGACCCAATGGTAAAGTCGTACGCAGATGTTTTTGGTCAGGTTAGGGGTTTGTCCTCTAAAATGCGAGATAGACTTCCGCATATATCTAGTTGACAATGCAAAGCCAGTTATCCGATCAACGACAGTTGTTGGAAATGGAGATCAAGAAGCTTCGCAACCGTGAAGATTAATTAGTTAAGGTAAAGTGGAGTGAAGCTCAAGAAGATACGACTTAGAAGACTGAAGATAAGACACACGCATCATACCCTTTTTCTTAAGGGTATATCCTTGATCTATTTTTCTGTAGAGTTTTGTGCATACTTGTTTCTATCTTTTTAGGTATATCCTCTAGGTCATATCTTCGATCCTTAGGTAGGTATAAACCTATGATTGAAACATGTGTTTGAGACATGTTATGTTTGGTGGATGAAAGTGGATGCAAGTGTTTGCTAGTGGTTGTTCGTGGATGCATTTACACATATTAGGCACTAGATCGGCTCAGTCACCTTTTCATGTTGCATATGGATCCAAGTGCATATGTTTGTATATGGTTGAAACTTGATATGTTGTCATATGGATGTTGCATTTGAATGAATGGTTGTGCACTCATATAGAAATGATATGTATCATTAGGATTGCATACATGTTGGACGCATGTCACTGACATAATTCGCATTAAGGAGGCCAACTGAATCAGTAGACCGCCTGATTTCGCATTAAGATAAGGACATATACACCCACTATATGAACATGAAAGCATTAGAAATCTTTTAAGAACAATGAATGCCTATGATTGAATGGTTGAGTAGATGGTTGATTGGATGGTAGGACACATTCTTCCTAACTTGAAGATTTCGGGATGAAATCCTTTAAAGAGGGGAAGAATGTAACACCCCGTAATTCTGTAACATTAAGTTTCGCAAATTAAAGTATAATTAATTTTTTTTATTAAGGGAAACGGGTTATGCCATTGCGTTCGTCTCGGAATTCTGCTTGAGATAGAGTCCGAGTTTGCGTAAATCGGACTCTGTATGAATAAGTTATGGTCTTCGGAAGTTTCAGAATTCAATTTAAAATTCAAACAGCCCAAAATAAATTCAAAATTCGAAATCTGAGTCAGAATTGGGCTGGGTGGGAAAATTCCTGCCCAGGACCCAGGTCGACCTGGGGGTCGACCTGGTACCCAGGTCGACCTGGGGGTCGACCTGGTACCCAGGTCGACCGGGGGGTCGACCTATGGGTCGACCTACCCGGTCGACCTGGTCAGGTTCTGGGCCAATTTTCTTTGTTGTGCCGAGTCACCTGGGTCTTCTGGATAGTTCTGAACTGATCTAATGGTTGTGGTTATTTTTAGGGTTCATCTAATGGCTCTAGTCAAATTGAAATCCTATATATACAACCTAATACCCAACCTAAATTCACACAAAATCTCTTAGGCATCTACATGCTGCTTCTCTCTATTCTAACCTCCACCGTTAAAATAAATCTAATTCTCCACTAAAATAAGTTATAGTTCTTCTTCAAATTGGAGATTCAAATCAAGATTAAAGCTTTAAGAAAAGAATTAAAGGCTAATTCAACGGCTTTGGGCAACGTCACACAAATCATATCAAATCATCACAACGCTATCTGGTTATCCTTTTCTAAAACCAATTAATGTAAGTCAGTTACTTTTTAGATTTGAACGTCTAGATCTATTTGTGGCATGTAATTAAATGGATATAAGAATATTCCTGATCCTTTCATTTGAATCTGTGCTTGTATATGCCTTTGGATCTAATTAAGAACTATTGTGATTAATTACCGATGAGACTACGCCAATGCCTATGACGTTGAAACTATTGTTAATGGCCTAAGACTATGACTATGAACATAAGACTATTGCCTATGATTCATGACTATGAGATTATTGCCTATGACTATGGACATGAGATTATTGCCTATGACTATGAACATAAGATTATTGCCTACAACTATGATCATAAGACTTTTATCTATGACTATGACCTTGAAACTATTGTGATTAATTGCCTAGGGCTATTGAGGTTAATGGCCTAGGACTATTTTGGTTAACTATCCATGACTATTGTGGTCAATCGCCTATGATTCATAACTATGAGACTACTACCTATGACCATGACTATGGCTAGTGTGGTTAATTGCCTAGGATTATTATGGTTAATTGCCTATGACCATTATGGTTAGTTGCTTATGAACATAACACTTTAGTTACAAATCATGATTGTACACCGAACTGGCATTAGGTTGGATCAAATCACCTATGTCTCCCTTAATTATGTTGGGTCTCATACTTAGGGAGTAACTTGCTTAGTTTATTCCTATTCTCTATTATGTACACCAAAACCATTGGATCTATTATCTTTGTATTTGGTTCGCTTTTGCATGCCTATTCTTTTATGTCAATTCTCGTGTTTATCCTCTATTCCCTTTTTAGTTTTCATTTCATGAGTACTTAGAAAACTTGTGAAATCATGGTATACGTACGTTTTGATTGCGGGGGTATTTGGGTATAACATGAAATTTATCTTAGTAGGCGTAATTTGGAACTTGTATCATGACATGATTATTAGGATATAATTTTGGGACATGAATTATGTAACTTGACATATTGAAAGAGAGTTGGCATGTAAACCAAGTTTTGGGCATAACCTATAAACTAGAGTATTAAATCTAGTTTTGGCATGAACTATAAAAGGAGAATATTAGATCTAAATTGACATAAACTGCAAGTTGGGTTAATTGATAGGTAAATCAAGTCTTGAACATAAGTATGTTAATTGGCATGACAAATACATATGATATAGGCCAAATTGACTTAAAAGGGAAAGCGGGCCATGATAATAAATTGTTGAAAATTTACATATAAACATAAAAGGATAAATAAGTAAATCTAGTGAAAGACGAGTATGCCTAACCCGAGGTTAGATTGAGTTACGATATAAGACTGCCCGGAACCGCCCGACAAATCCAGCAACCATAACAAGACATATCTAATGTGGGTGGTTAGAGCATTGAGCCCAAAAGGACCTGAGGTTAGACTGAGTTGCGGTGTAAATCTGCCCGGAACCGACCGACACATCCGGTGACCGAAACAATATTTGTCTAATGTAAGTGGTCGGTGCTTTAAAGAATAATTTAAAGTTAAGGTACAACTAAGCAAGAATGGGAGGGTTAAGTCTATAGGAACACTTAACCAACTTAACATGTTAACAAGATTTGTAGGGGTTAAGTAATTAAGGAAACACTTAGCCATTATAACATGTTAACTAGACTAGAAGGTGGGGGTTGAGTAAATTTAATACACTTAACCAATTTAACATGTTAACTAGACTAGAAGGTGGGGTTAAGTAATATTAGAATGCTTAACTGTCATAACATGTTAATTAGACAAGTGGTTGGGGTTAAGTAAATTTATAACACTTAACCATAATAACATGTAAACCAGACAAGTGGATTGGGTTAAGTTAATAGGAACACTTAACCAATATAACGTGAGTTAGGTTAAGTTAAAAAGGAACACTTAACCAATATAAGATGAATGACTAAGGTTAAGTTAATAGGAACACTTAACCAATATAACTGAATTTGTGGTAGGGTTAAGTTGATACAAAAAGGCAACACTTAACCAGAGTAATATGACAAGTAGATGGGTTAAGTTAACATGAATGAAGAAACACTTAACCATTATAATGTGCGGGAGGGTTAAGTACATATCGAGTTGATGGGTAATATTAGTATATATAAGCCCACGAGCTTAACCGTTAAATAAACATACTTGAATTAGTAAGAGGGTTAAGTACACATCGGGTTGGTGGGTAATATTAGTAAATATAGGCCCACAAACTTAACCATTAATAAACATGCTAGAATCGGTGAGAGGGTTAAGTACATCAGGGGTAGGTGGGTAATATCTGCATATATAGGCCCACAAACTTAACCAGTAGAAAACCCTAGTAACGGGGACCCATTTCAGCAGTAACCCACATAGGCGTGTCATGGTACCCTGAAACTAGGCAGGGTGGGGCACGATTACTGGGCTGATTATAAGCGGTCAAAGCGACGGCGGTTGGTGCAGCAGTGTAGGTTCTAACGGATCGTGGGCGTGCACGCACTACGGAGCAGAAAAAGCAGGCACTGGGCATCAGTAGTATACACTATGCACTCTTGAATCATAACGGGTCGCCACCATAGGACTTGATACACCCTATGGTTGGGCCAGCACATGTATCCACAATCAAGCAGGGGCCGTATGACACACATGACACATGCGTGCAGGTAGGGAGCCGATCGATAGGGTAGTAAGGGTACATCTAACATCATCATGGTAATTGGGCTGATTGAGGTGGAATCCTCATATTAGATGTATGCCTGAAGGCTACCACAACTGTGGGGATTGGGATCGCGTTGCAACATTATCATTTGATATAAATGACTAGTCAGGACACTAGTCAGGTGGTGCAGAGATATAGAAACCTGAATAACAGGGTAATCGCGAAGCAGAGAAAGTATGGAAGCATATTCAGTTTATCAGTATATTCAGCTTGTTGGTAGATCCAGTTTATCGGTACATTCAGTTTTATTTTGCCTTAGCATATCTTGCGTTATCTTGTTAGCCCTATCATCATGGTATTGTCTTGTATTCAATTAATCCATGTCATGTTGTTTTTACCTGTTCACATGCTGAAAGTTACTGAACTTACCAGACTTTATGTCTGACTCTGTTTTCATTCGCTTTCTTGTCTTTTGTTCCCCCCTCCAAGGTCCACAGGGAGGGAATGTTACTACTTAGCTCAGTTTTCTTTCCAAGCTTGAAGATTAGTCGAAGTTTTTCTTGGATTCTCTTTTCCATTGCTATGGCTGGATCATACTACATTACGGAATATAAATATTATTTTATGCTTCTTTATTTTGTAAGACAAATACTCTGGTATTAGAAAACAATTGTTGTATAAACTATTTTATCAATAAAGTAAAGTTTTATTTTCCGCTGTTTAATTTTGTCTGCCTTGTAGTTTATCTGCATCTTTTACCTATAATGCTTCACAGAACTTAGTGCATTCCCTTTGTGAGTGACACTAACGGATGTGGGGTGTTACAGTAGCAGGGGAAGTTAGCACCGAGATTCATTGGTCCACTTTACGGTCCTTGAGCAGGTTGGAAATTTGGCATATAGGGTGGAGCTACCTTAGAAGATGGCTGGGGTACACAATGTATTCCATGTTTCCCATTTGAGAAAGTCTGTGCATGATTCCAATACAACTATCACAATAGATAAGTTGGATGATATCGAGGTGGAACCAAAAGCCATTGTATCTTGTAAACTGATTCGTATCATTGGACACGATACGAAACAGCTTAGGAGGAAGATAGTAAGGCTTGTCAAGGTTCAGTGGAGTGAAAGCGAGAGTGATCGTACTTGGGAGACCGAGGAGAGCATGGGGACGTCCTATCCAGAGCTATTTACTTGGTAAGTTTTTAATACATCACTCTTAAATTTGCATTCGTGATATCATCAGTTTTCTCATTTAGTATCCCACCTGCTAGGATAAGCTTAAATTGTTTTGTTATCATGCTTGTTATGTATGTCTGATTGCTTGTGGATGATTGATAGATATGCAGGACAATCTTATTTCTTGCCTAAGGAATTCCGGGGGCGAAATTTCTTAAGAGGGGGAATGTAACGACCCGTATTCTACGTATGGGAGGACCGTAGAATGTATATGTTATTTTCATATGAGGTCGAATGACTGTATACCTTTAGGAAATGACTAACAGAGCCATTTTCTACCTTCACCATTTTTGTTGGATTTTAATGTGACCATTTTAACTCTGATGAATCTTGTTTTGCCCATAAATTTTAATTGGTATGGAATTCAGACCTGAATCCACTTCCATTGAATTCAAATGATGCTTTATCATTCCGTAGAGTGGTCAGATTAAGCAAACAAACTTAACTTATGAGAGGAATGGCCGAAATAAGATTAGGGAGGCTTAAACGGGCTATTTGAGCCATTAATAGGCATGTCCATTACCCATTTCAGATGGGATAACCTAGTGGGACTGAAAGGGTAGGGGAATCTCCCCTATTCACTTTCCCAACTCCCAAAAAGCTCCTTAATACTTATTAATGGCCTCCACAAACCTTTAATCACTCATTTAAACACCCAACAACCCAATTAAGAGAAGGTCAAGTCAAATCAACACCAAAAAAAGGGACAAAGGCTGCCGCAAAACATAGAAAACCAAACCAAAGATTCTCTATTTTTGGATAACCTATTTAGGGTGATTAAGGTGAGTAATGGTACTATTACTCACTAGTTAGGGTAGATTAGTTTATGGGATGGTCAAAAAATATGCAAAAATTCTTATAATCCATTATTAATCATATCATTACACATAAATAAGTTTGGGTTGAGTTGGGCATGATTTGTGAATCCCAGAAATTAAGGAATTAAGGTGAAACAAGCTTCTTTGGGTGCTTTGATCTTGTTCAATTGATCTATATGTTATTTTAATTGTTTGGTATGTTAAGACAGTGCCTAGGAACACTAGAATGGATGCAAACACTATCGAATGGTGAAATAGGATGTTAAAACCACTTAAAAGTACTTAGCAGATTCCAGTTCGACATGCTTGGTTCGACCAGGTCGAGCCAGACCAATGTTGTTAGATTAGCACAAAATTTTGTGGGAATGACAAGGAAGGTCCCGGAAGGCTATATGCCAAGTTTCAAGTCCTTTATAGTTATAGAGATCAAGTTATGACACTTGTAAGTTCGGTTCGGCTAAGGAAAATGGTCCCGGTTCGACTAAGGGAAAGAGGGGAGGTAACTGGATGGTGCAAAGAAAGGGAGAACCTCTGGTTCGATGATTGAACCGACTTCATCCCGAACAAGCGCCTAAGCTCTAGATCGATTTAGTCGGTCTGGCCCTAGAACGAATAATTCGGATCGACTAAGTCGATCAGGAGTATTAACCAAGTCCGGATCAACTAAGTTGATCCGGATATGGCAATCAACCCGGATTGACTTAGTCGATTGGGGATGGGCCAATTCGAAGGAGGACGTGGCGTGGGGGTTTTCGGATGGAGATGCATGCACAGTATTTCTTCATGACGACGATCGAGGATTGAAGAAAAACTCCAATATGACTGGACCGAGATGCGAAGAAAGTCTAAGTAGGAAGTTACCACCAAGGATCCAGATGGGAATCATCGGGGTAAATTCCAGGTTGGATTTCGCTGCGGATACATGTGTAAAGGAGATATTGGTGTTTGTAACTTTGGTATGCCATTGAGGGAGTGACATAAGGACAGATCAGAGCAAATGCGGTGTGGACTGATCAGCCTGGACTCCAAAGCCAATGCGATGTGGACTGGGTAGGGTTATCAACTATAGCTCATGCGGTCGGACATAGCGATAGTCGGGTAGAGCTCATGCAGTATGGCCTACCAGTTCATGATTGATTTGGCGACCACATTATCGAATGCCGTATGCTTAATACACCCAGTGAGAGAACGTGAGGATGTTTTCTATGTTTGGATGGTTGCTATCACTATGACACACACACACACTCTCTTCCATTTACACTCATTATTATGATTACCATGGAGTAGAGTACATGATTATGTGTGTTAACTCTTTGAATGCAGGGCCAGTTCAGGTATGATTCCTCGTACCTATTGTATTGCCTTATATAGTGATTGAGATTACTATCGCTCACACCAGACTTTTTCTAACTTGAAGTTTTATGCATTGCTTATTATTACTCTAGGTGCTCTTAAATTAGCAGACTAGAGACAGGTTGATGTACTCGAGTAGTTGATCCAGAGACGAGTGGGAGGCTTTCACGTATTATATACATACACGCACACACACAAAAATTTGTTTACTTATGTTGATCACTTGTCGATTTGAACAGTCAAAAATCCAGGTCGTTACATGAACAAACACTCGTCATTATCTCAGGTCGACTTGCAGTTAAATACAATAAAGATCCTATCATACTAAGATATAATTTTTGGTCAATACTTTTTCCATATTCATCTCTATCGAGATGTGTTGTTGTACTCATAGGGATTGGTTTAACAAATGTACTTTCCATTCCAAATCGTTTTATTAAATTAATACAGTATTTTTCTTGATTTAAAAAAAATTCGTTAGGTAATTGTTTAATTTGTAGACCATGAAAATAAGATAATTCTCCCATAAGGGACATTTCAAATTCCTTAGTCATTATTTCTGAAAATCCTTGACAGAGTTTTTCATTAGGGGAACTAAAAATAATATCATCTACGTATATTTGAATTATTAATATATCATTTTTAGTTCGTTTTATAAAAGTGTTTGATCAACCTTCCCTATTTGAAATCCTGAACTTATAAGATAGTTTTTACGATGTTCATACCAAGCGCATGGTGCTTTTTTTAGACCATAGAAAGGTTTTTTTAATTTATATACATGATCTAGAAATTTTTCATGTGTAAATAAGGGAGGTTATTCAACGTATGCATTTTCTTTTATATAACCATTTAAGAAAGCACTTTTTACATCCATTTGGTAGAGTTTAAAAGTATGAAAACATGCATAAGCTAGTAAGATACATATTGCTTTTAATCTAGCGACTGGAGCAAATGTTTCTTCGTTGTCTATTCCTTTTTCTTGATTATATCTTTGTGCGACTAATTTTACTTTATTTCTAGTTATATTTCCAAGTTCGTCAGCTTTGTTTTTATATACCCATTTAGTACCGATGATTGCTTGATAACTTGGTCAAGGAACTAATTCCCAAACTTCACTACATTCAAATTGATATAGCTCTTCTTGCATAGCTATAATCCAATTTTCATTAGTAACGACTTGTTTTGTATTTTTAGGTTCTATATTAGATAGAAAAGCTATGTGACTTACTAGATTTAATTGATTTCTTGTTCGTACATTTGAATTGATTTCTCCAATAATATTTTGAATAAGACGATCCCATAATATTTTTGGTAGAGATCTTAATTAATTATTATGAACAATGTTTTCTTCTTCTCTAATATTTTGAGTAGTGTTTTCATTTTCTTTATTATTTTGGATAGTGTTTTCATCTTTTCTAGTATTTTGAATATTGTTTTCATCTTTGCTAGTATTTTGAATATTGTTTTCATCTTCCCCAATGTTATTATTAGTATTATAACCAAAATTTTCATCTTCTCTAAAATCATGGATAACGTTTTTTCTTCTCTAGAAATTTTATTATTGGGAATTTATTTATTTTTATCATAAATTATTTGATTAAAATTTTCAATTAAGGACAAGTGAAGAGTTTCTTCTGTTTTATTTGTTCATTTATAAAAAATCAATAAGTTTTGCTTCAGTCCGAATATCCTAAGAAGATTCCTTCTTCAGATTTCGAGTCGAATTTACCAAGCTGATCCCTTGTGTTAAAAACAAAACATTTTGAACTAAAGATATTAAAATAAGAAATATTATGTTTTCTACTATTAAAAAGTTCGTAATGAATATTTTTCGTGAGAGGTCAAATTGAAACATGATTCAATATATAATAGGCTATTGCAACTGCTTCTAACCAGAAATATTTTGGTAATGTGCTTCCGTTTAGTAGTATTCTAGCACAATATTGTAATTTTCTATTTTTACGTTCTATAACTCCATTTTGTTGTGGAGTTCTAGGAAATGAAAAATTGTGAAAAACTTATTTCTTTTTATAATACTGATCGAATATTTCATTCTTGAATTCGCCTATGTGATCGCTTCTTATATTTTTTATATTTAACCCTTTTAAAATTTGAATTCTTTTAACAAAGGTTTTAAAATGATCAAAAGTATCACTTTATTTTTCATAAAAATTGTCCAAGTATATCGAAAAATCATCAATAATTATGAACACATATCTGTTATGATTTATGGATCGAACTTAGGTTGGTCCAAATATATCCATATGAAGTAATTACAATGGTAGTAATGTTGAAATGACCTTTATAGATTTGAATGATGATTTGGTTAATTTTTGTAATTAACAAGCATCACAAAGATTGTTAACTTTGAATTTCATTTTCGGTAATCCTTTAACTAATTCAATTTTCAAAATTTTATTTATTATTTTAAAATTTATACAACAAAACCTTTTGTGCAATAGCCAAGAATCATTTCTTTTGCCATTAAACACATATCTGGATTATGATTGATTTTCATATTATATATATATATATATATATATATTTCCTTTAAAAACAAGATTTTTTATTTTTATCAAAAATACTACATTTATTTTTTGAAAATGAAAATTTAAAACTTTTACCACACAAATGACTAATACTAAGTAAATTAAGTTTTAAATTTTTAACTAATTGAACATCGGTAATAAGAGGTAAATTAGATGTAACGTAATTGCTCACATTACCTGTGCTAATGATATATCTCTTGGAATCATCTCCAAAAGTGATAGTTCCTCCTTTTGAGTAGATAATATTTGTCAGCATTTCTTTATCTCCTATCATATGTTTTGAGCAACCACTATTGAGTATCCACTTTCCTCTTTTCTTGAGTGGGACCGGCAAAAAATATGAAATAACGTTGGTACCCACTTTTTAATAGGGTTCTAAAAGTTAGGTCTTAGGAAACCAAATTCCAGAGGGTTCAGTGTCTCTTTTATAAATATAATTTTTATTTCTCTGAACAGTCTCTACAAATGTTTTATATATTTATTCCTAATCAAAATGTTATTTTAATAGTTTTAGAAACTGTTTTTTCTTTTTATAACCTTTAAAGAAATACTAGGTTTATTATTCTTTTTGTTTAATTTCCTTTTAGGTCAGACTCCTTTTTATATCCTAGCCCTTTCTTGTTAGATGTAGGTTGAGAATTTTCTTTAATTCTAGATTGATTCTCTCTTCTTATTCAAAACATTTTTAGTGATGTCTTCTAACTTGATTTTTAGACTAGAATTGTCTAGTTTCGTTATTTTAATCTTAGTTCTCAAGTCTTGATTTTCATAAATAAGTGCATCATTCTTTTCTTTTTGAGTTTCAATTTCTTGAGTCAATAAAGAAAACTAGGAATTAACATTAGAAAAATCTTCTTGATGTTTTCTTTCTTATCTTTAAGAATATATCTTTCGAATTCTGCCTTTTTCTGATCCTTATAAGCTTGTTTATATTTTATTTTGAAATTATTCCAAAATTCTAACAATTTTGAATTTATTTCAACCATATCATCAAAACTAAAATTACTAATCTCATTATCTTTAGCCATGAAGTATACGTTAGCTTGTTCATTGTCACTATCACTTTCGCTCTTTGAGAAAGAAGAATCTGAATCATCCCATGTGAAAATGCCTTCCTTTAGATTTGTCCTTCCTATTTTTCTTGTGATATTCTTTCTTCTAGTTCGTATAATCTTTTTGTAAATGCGCTTTCTTATGACGTATGAAACATTCAATTGCTGATGATGATGGTTTATTGTTATTGAAATTATTTTTCCCATTGTTTCTGTTTCCCTTCTTATATTTCAAAAACTTTTTAAAGTTTTTGGCAATAAAAGCTAGATCTTCTTCATCTGAATCTGATTTTTTTTTTTTTATGGATAACTAGATTCTTTTTTTCTTGAGCATGAACTGTTTTTGCTTGCAAATTTACTTCATACGACCTTAGAATTCCTATTAACTCTTCTTGTTTCATGGTAGAGTGATCATTGGTTTCTTCAATTGCTAAGACCTTTCTTTTCGAATCTTTCGTTAAAGAGTTTAGGATTTTCGATACCACATCAAAATCAGAATATTTTTCTCCTAGACCTAATAGTAAGTGATAAATACCTTGAAATCTGAAGTACATATCATTAATAGATTCATGTTAATTCATCCTAAAGTTCTGAAATTGACTTTTAAGCATGGATATCTTGCTTTGCTTCACCTTGTTAGTTCCTTCGTGAGTTACTTTGAGTGTCCACCATATTTTATATGCAGTATTGCACATGCTAATATGGTTAAACTCATTTCTATCTAAGCATAATGCAACATATCCATAGCTTTAGCATTTGCTGTGGCATCTAGTTTTTATGAGTTTGACCATTTAGAATAATTAGTAGTAGGAGGTGTATATTCATTTTGAGCAATATTCCACGAGTCTAACCCATTTGCTAGCATATATATTCTCATTCGTGTATCCCAATAGTTATTGTTCATGCCATTAAATAGTGGAGGTCGTGCAGTCAATTAACCTTCCATAAAAATTGTGTTAGTGCTAGTGTTGGTGTTATTTTCCATATTATCAAGATATCAAATAACTGTTTTACAGTTATAAGATATCCTGCTCTAATACCAAATGAAAAGTCGAGTACGAGTATGATCGAATAATATGGAAGTATGTGTTATGCAGAAGACTTAATAGCTAGTATATTAACTTTGATATATGCAAGTAAATATTTAATGAGATAAATAATTAAAAATGATGTGATAAAAAGCAGTAAATAATAGTAAGGAACACCAAAGATTTTTGTAAGTGGTTCAGCGCACCATCCTACGTCCAGCCCCAGACTCCTTCTGGAATTTCTATTAATATAAAATCCTCACTTAACTCAAAGGAATAAGTATTACTATACCTGAGCAGCAGAATATGTATCTGAGCAACAGAACAGGATTTTGCCTCAGCAGCCGAAGAGGACTTCTTGCCTGAGCAGCACAACAAAACTTTGGCTAACACAAATGTTTATTTGACTATTTATGTGTTCTAAATAACACGGATAGGCCCATATATAGTACACTCTTCCTATAATCTTCACCTTGTGTGTATATATATAGTTAAGTATGTGAAGAATTAAGAAGGAAAGTGATTTATAATCACAAAATATGAAAGATTGAGAGCACAAGTGAATATAGCATAGAATTATTTCAGAATCAAGAGAATATAAAGGTTAGAAAAGTTCGATGATTAAAACAAGTGATTTTGAAATGTATTCATATTAAATAAAGGTTGCATTATTTGTGAAAAGATTTGATTAAAAGATATAGTCGTAACTCATGGTTTGAAGAATTATGACTCTTTAAAAGGCTGCGACCCTTTAGTTCAGCCAACTAAATTTAGAATTCAGCTGGCTAAAAAATAGATATAATTTGAAATTAGTGTGTATATGCACAAAACATGTCATTCAACCGATTGAATCAAGAATTCGGCCGGCTGAATGTTCAAACTCAAAATGTTTAAACACCGAGCAATCAACCGGCTGAATTTTTGATTCAGTCAGCTGATGCACATGTCTTTTTGTATATTGCTTCAACTTTTATATAAAGAGTATATTTTTTTTATAGGAGATATTTAACATTTAAAACTAACTAAATGTAGACTCGATTACACTAAATATGTACCAATATATTGTGTTGTCGAATCTTTTTGTAGTTAAGCTGTATTCTTCTCCTTTTTCCTATAATAGATGTTAGTGAACGATATTGTCGATATACAGTTGTTATAGTCAAAATCTAGCTCAAGAATGGAGGTTCTAACAATCTCCCCTTTTTTTGTGATGACAACAGCATACGACTTTATATGTATATATATGCGTGTATGTATGTATGTATGTATGTATGAGAGTGTTGAAATGGAAAATGAGGCAATTGCATATTTTACATCTCTTTTTAATGGACCTGCTGCCTCTATATTTCCTGATTTCCAAACTATTGCTACAATCAATCAGAATGGCGAACAATACCACCTCCAAAATATATCTTTAGAATAAGTGAAAGAGGCAGTGTTTTTAGTACATGATGATTCAAGCCCTGGTCCAGATGGAATAATTGCCAAAATTTTGAAGCTTCACTGGGATATGTTGAAAGATGACCTGCAAGCTACTGTATCCGATATATTCGCCTTAAGAAAATTACCTAAGGGCATCAACCATACATTTATTACATTAATTCCAAAGGTTGATAGACCTACTAACATCTGCCATTACCGCTTGATATCTTAAAATCAGCCTACATATATTCCAAGAAGGTACATTAGTGATAATATCCTTCTAGCTCATGAATTACTTCGTGATTTCAAGAAGTAGGATATATCTAAATTTTGTGTCAAAGTGGATTTGCAGGAAGCTCATGTTATGGTCAACTGGGGTTTCATTTGTTACATTATGTCCAACATGGGATTTCCAATCCACTTTACTAATACTATTTTCGAATGTTTTTCCACTGCCACGTTCTCCATTCTGTTGCAGGGAATTCCTAAGAGATTTATTCATTCTACGAGAGGGCTTCGACAAGGGGATCCACTTTCTCCTTATTTGTTTACAATTACTATGCCTTTTTTTTTTACCTTTTTGCTGGATGAATCAACCTATTTGTGTGAATTTTCCCCTGTGTTTAACATCCATCCCACAGTCACTCACTTACTTTAAGCAGATGACCTTATGAGTTTTGGAAAATCTAATTTAACAACGGCTACTTCGTTACAACATATTTGCCAAAAGCTTAGCGCTTATGCAGGCTTAAATGTCAACACCTCAAAGACAAAGGTTTACTTTAGTACTACCACAACAAATTCTAACTCTAAACTGCAGGTTCTAGGATTTACAAAAGGTTCTCTTCCTCTCAAATACCTAGGTATTCCCATTTCCTCAAACTACCTACATTATTCCGAATGCCAGTCACTAATAACCATAGTTCAGATGAAGCTCTAGGGTTGGGAAACAAAGATGCTGAGCTTTGCAGGTAGAGTTGAATTGATACATTTTGTCATAACCCCAGTTATCCTATACTGGCTATTTTTCTGCCAAATACCCGAACGAACATTGGATAAATTACAAACTCTTTGCGCTAATTTTTTCTGGGGTGGTTCATCACATAAAGTTGATTGAAACATTCTTTGTAAACCTAAACAGGAGGGCGATATTAGCCTCAAACTTTTTTAGACCTTAAGAAAGCTGCTAGCCTAAAGCTTAGGTCGAACTATCTCAACCAGTCCAACTTATGAAGCATATGGATGCAAAAGAGATACTATTCAGGCAAACATTTTTGGAATATATGCATAGACAATGATGCCTCTTTAACGTGGAAGACAATACTTAGATTACGGTCTAATGCTAAACAATATTTCAATAAACTGCTAGCAAATGGGAATGATACCTCCTTATGGTTTGAACGGTTGGTTAATTGTAGATGCCTGGTTAATTTGATAGGTATCACCACATTGCACATTATAGGTGTTGAATAAGAAAGGTCAGTAACATTATCCGAGGAAATCATCTTTCTCCTTCGTTATGCCCTAAAACCAGAGAATTGATGAATGGCATTCAACACATTCGACTTCATTCCAACCTTTCTACTGACCAATATGAATGGGTGAGGGTGATACCTTCACTTTTTAAAAAGCTTGGGATATAATGCATACTCACTTGGAAATCAACCCCATCTTTTCCATTATTTGGCATTCCAAGAATAGTCAACGTATGCCCTTTATCACTTACCATGTTGTTATTGACTGACTGAATACCAAAGATTGTTTGCACCGTTTTGGCATAACATCAGATACTACATGTACGCTGTGTAACTCTCATGAAGAATCAGTTCAACACTTATTTTTTACTTGCGATTAATTTTCCTACATTTGGTGTTCTTTAAAACACAAACTCCTTTTGCCTCCTACTTCTTTACCTACCATCTGGACGAAATTCAGCTCCTATTTTCGAACTTCAAATATAAGAATCAAGTCAAAGATTTAGCCTGCGCCTGCCTTACAACCATAATATATTCGATCTAGAAGGAAAGGAATAGTTGTATCTTCAGTAATAGCGAAATTCCAGCAACCATAAAACTTAGTCAAATTGAAAGGTTGATTACTTTATTGGTTCGAAACAATGGGACAAAGACGAGACGAAATCCATGAGAAGAACAGATTTTGCAGCGGTGGGGATAAAGTTGAATGATGCTGGTTGACCACCATTTCTATTTGCATTTAACTTTAAAATTAAAGAAGTGTGTTGGTGTAACACCCCAAAGTATAATACACTATAACCATGCTAAGAGAATAAATTGGGAATAACTTAATTAAATATTCAAAATTAAGTGAAACCGGCAATACTATTGTTCTCAGAATTCTAGTTAAGATAGACCCTAAGTTTGCGTAAAACAGATAACATATGAAGAAGTTGTGGAAATAGAAGTTTGTATATACATAAGTAGATTATGTATGACTGTAAATTAAAAATAATTCCAAAATTTCGAATGGAGTAAGCGGGAAACGAAGCCATTGTGGGGAAACCCACGTCCAGCCCAGATCGACCCAAGGGGTAGGTGGTGTTAGGGATTGCGGAATAGATCGTTAAGGCAAAACAAACACTAGAGGGAGGTGAATAGTGTTTTTAGAATTTAAACAAAATCTAGAACTTATGTGATATACTATATGAGTCAAACACCACAGAAACAACCACAGACACAGAATCAAACACAAATGCAAAGATAAACAAAAGTAAAGTGCAGAAAAGGAAAGAACACACCGGATTTTATACTGGTTCGGAATTGCTTCTATGTCCAGTCCCACGCAATGCTGGATTGCATAGAGTTTTATTATTATATCAAAATTCAATTACAACCCTCCTTGATTTAACGACTACAAGGGATACCATCGTTTCCATCTACACGCTTGATCAAGTATACCTTCCTTGATTTCACAGCTACAAGGGATACCACCGGTTACCCATCCTTGATTTCACGGCTACAAGGGATACCACTGATTCCTTTACTCAAACAAACAATTACAAACAACCCTATAACTCTTCAATAGCACTTGATTCAGAGAGTAATGAGTAGAGAGTGGGAAGAAAAGAAGTTTGATCAAAATGGAATTGAATTCGGCAGAGTATAAGTGTAGAAATCATAAAAATGATTAAGAATAATGGTGTAATGGAAGAGAGTGAAGTTAGAGAAGAAGAGATGATTAAAAATTCGAATTCAAGCCCTTTTAATAGTGTTTGAAAGGTTGCAATGCTTCAGAACCGTCACAATTAGTGAAAAGACGCTTCCTTTCAAAATTGGAAAAAATGACAGTTATATGTCGATATATAGTTTTCTTTATATCGACATACATATAGTAGAAATTTGATTTTTGATTTTTTTTTCAAAGTGTTTTAATATAAATATAATTCTGGAAATTCTTGAATTAAAATATAGTGTTATAAAATAATATTATAAGGTAGGAAATCATGTGAAAACATATATATAAACTATATAAACATATTTTATAAAATTATAAAGTTTAAAACTATATTGTAACGTCCCAGATTTTCGAACGTTAATTACGTATATTAATATCCGTGTTAAGTAATGATTTGGTGATATAAATGGATTCTATATCGAATTTATTTAAAATGGAGTAACGATAATTTAATTATAATTAAATATTGACTTCGAATTTGGATAAGATCTTTGAGGCGTAGGGATAATTTAATTTTTAGAATTTTACTGTAATTTTTATTTCGCAAAATAAGCTACTTTGTATTTGGAGTATTTTGCACCCTGTATCAGCATTTTGGGGGTTTTCAATATAATTTAACCTACCGATATTATTATATTTTTGGGATCGTAGGGCGTTGGTCGATACAACGGTATTTTTATTTCCGTCAACAGCGGTCCCTAAATGGTATATTTTTCTATAGTGCGATACCCTAAAATATCTAAACATATAAAACAAATCTCACTGATAATCACGCATCAGCCCATTACCTATTGCGTTTAATTGAAGAAATAGGCCATAACTCTAAACCTAAATCTCTGGAAAAAACATGCACTCTCCTCAAATCGCGCTATGACCTGTCCATTCAGTTGAAAATTGAAGTGAACGATATTTATATATATTTTATTCATTTTTATAATGAATATTGAAAATGAAGTGATTTCAAAATCTGATGTTTGAAAATATTATCATTTATATGTTAATGATATGGAATATTCAATTTTGATTCAAAATCGAATATGAAATTGAAACCGTTTTGAAAACGAATATAAAACGATTTATAAAATACATTTTAAAAGGAAATCGATGAAATATATATATATATATATATTATATTTAATGGCCTGAATAGAACGCGCCGCACCGCGGTAGTTCGCGAATTTCGACCATTCACTTCGAATTGACGTTACGGGAGATCCAACCGTCGAATTCTCCTGAAACCGGGACAGTTGGGTTCGTATCGAAAAGAGCTTTCCAACGAATATAGGAAATTTGAAATCTAACGGTTGGATTTGGAATTATATCCAAATCAAATTTGGAAAAGGTCGTTGTAAGTGCAGTTCAATGACCGTTGTTGGAAATCGACTGTACGGGCCTTGATAAAATTATTAAAAATATTAATAATTTGTGTAAAATCATAAGAAATGATTTGGAAAGAATTGGGATGAAAAATTCCATATTTGAAAAGATAAAAATAAAATTTTATTGAAATGAACTAGTTATTAACTAGAATTAAAATCCAAACATTTTTAAATAAATAAACGGGATTGAGAATGGGTTTTAATATAACTAGAATTTCTAATATATAAATTGGAATGGATTTGACTCGAAATTATCTTTGGGGTATTTCGATGTGGGATTTCGTGATTATACAGATATTGTTATGGGAATTAGAAAGATATATTTATATCGTTATTTCCAATACGATATTTGTTGGTTTTAGAATTTGATATTGAATATAAGCCGATATATTTTCTATTCAGAGCCTTGTGTTTAATATTAAATGGGATTTTGGGTTTGTCGTGAATGGTGTCTTAAATAACACTGTTCTTAACCTAGTTGAGAAAGAATAAATCCTTTAATTAAGATTTATTGGAATTGAATTGGATTGGATTTTTGGGTTTATCGTGAACGGTGTTTTAAATGACATTAGTTCTTTAACCCAGGTAAAAGATAAGATTAATTTCTTAACTTTGAAAAATCATTAAGTAATGATTTTTGGGAGATTAAAACTAAATTAGAGTTTTAATTAATCTTTAATTAGATTAAAATGATCAAGAATGGAGTACCACCAGTTTTACTCCAGGCGATAGTTAAATCTTTAATTAGATTTGAACGTGAAATGGTAATTACATTTACCGATAACACTGTAGGTGTTAGATATGGAGTATTACCAGTTTTGCTCCATGGGATGAATAGGTTGGGATTGAGAAATAAAATAAATGATTACTTCGGTAAGGTTCGCTAATCCCGACTAGTTTGGAAAACCTTAATAAGGTTTGAAATGATATTCCAAGGAAGATTAAAGAATAAACTTTAAAGGATTTATCTTTGATAAAATTAATGGGAACCTTTCCCTAATAATGTGAATATTTGAATAAAAGAATATTCTGAATTGGAATGAGGCGTATGTTGTGTTTGTGTAACACTTGTTTATAAAATACGCGAGTTATTCAGAAAGACCGGGTTTATCCCATTCTGAATAACTGATACGACGATAAGTCAAAGATGAAGACGGTGGTTGAAGACCGGAGGTCTTCACACCGTTTGCATGATTACTGATGATCTTGATTGGGCTGTACACCCAAGAAGAGGGAATCAGTTGGTGATCGTCCAGACGTACTTGGAGATCGACGGGTATACGAGGGCCTCTCCCCTGTATTGGACATATGGGGGAGGAATAAGGTGCCTCCGGTTTCATTCAGACCCAGAACGAACTTGTAAATGGAATGTGTGTCTGACATTGGATTTCATTCTGTGTGATTGATAAACATCAGTTGCATGGCGTGAATTGCCTGTGTGGCATGCTGAGATGCAAATGATCACGGCTTTTGTTGAAAAACAGAGTCTTGTGGTTGATGATCAAAGCACGGCCTTTGTGGCATCGCTTTGTGTTGCGTGAATTCGTGAGCCTCACTCCCCGGTGTGAACCAAAAACGGGAGAGGACATCAGGGAGGACATGCGTTTCTTTCTAGCTAGAAGTGGCGTCAGTGGTTTTACACGCCCTAACGAGTTTGAGTTATGTGGTTGTTGGAATGCGAGGCGCCTAAAATATATCGGTCGGTCCGGGACCGATGGAGTCATTGGACTCATTTACGCCCCATAGGACGGGGAAACGTAATGTTCAGGAAAAATAATCCACATTGAGTGGACCGGCCCTGACGATCCAAGGGGCAGGTGCGGCTGTTCCTGAGACATGGGCTAGATTGTCTTGAAGCGGTGAGGACTATCTTTTGCCTTGGTTCACAGTTGGAAATCCAACTTCCAAATACGACATTTTGCGGTTTTAATTGTAGAACTAGTACGGCGACATGATATATGGTGCCCATGCCGTCTATGATTGATACATTTATATTTGAAGTTGCTTTCTTCACTTATAGTAATTATAAAAGATTAAATTTCACGTATCAAGCATTCTTTGGCTATTATAAGGGAAAACCCTATCCTCCGGCTTGCGTTGCATTGTGTGATGGGACCTCGGTCTTATAATAGCTTCATTGTTCTTTATTTAGCATTGCGTTGTTTGTTTTATGCAATGGTATTCTTGGGAGGAAACCCGTTCCGTGTTATACGGCGTGGTCCCTTGATTTACCTAACCTTAAAATAAAGATTAATAACTGTTTTAGTTCTCACACTAGTCACATGACTGACCTGGAGTTTATTGTTTTAACCTAAACTCCGGGTGCCCTTATTTTCCACATGGGCAGCTAGTAGTTTTGGTTTTGCGGATATTATATTCACAGGATCATGGTTTATAGCAGAAGTGATATTCGGAAAGCTCTGTATCCGTGTATTCCTTTCAGTTGTGTTTTGTATTATTTTTCCGCTGCAGTAATGTATTTAAATCTCTGATAATTGTCCAATGTGTATTATTTGTCGTACTCTGAATATTCTTGTATTTGATGGAATTATTGTAATAAGCAATGAAATGTTCTTCTGTTTATGTTCCGATGTGTGTTGTTCTCAAACCAATCCGTGCTTTCCTTCACGGGGAAGTTACGGGTCCTTACAAAATCCAACTGTTAGATTTCAAATCTCTTATTGTCATTCGAAAGCTCTTTTCGATACAAACCCAATGGTTCCAGTTTAGGAGTATCCGATAGTTGGATCTCCCGTTACATCAATTTGAAGTTAATGGTCGAAATTCGCGAACGGTCACGGCGCGGCGCGTTCTATTCAGGCCATTATATCGTCGATTTCCATTTAAAACGTATTTTATTAGTCTTTTATAAATTTGTTATAAAACAGTTACAATTTCATTTTCAATTTTAAATCAAAATTGAATATTCTAAATCATTATAATATTAAAATGATAATATTTTAAAAATATCTGATTTTGAAATCCATTTCCTTTTCGTATTCATTATCAAATGAATAAAATCGATCGATAAACCCGTCTAGTTAAAATGGCGTTTCGTTACTTAACCCGGCTTCATATATTTATATATTTCCATGTCCATCCAAAATCGGATATCAAAATCATATTTTGATTTTTCACTGAATATTATATTAAATATTCATTATTTCAAAATATTCTTTATTTTAAAATATTCTTTATTTTAAAATATTCTTTATTTCTGAATTGGAATGCGACTCAATCAATTACCATATAATTTCTGTTATATGGATTTCATACATCGCATGTATTCAATAATAATGATAAATAATCATTAACCATTCAAACATCATCCAGAGTGCACTTTACAACTGTATAAGCGTTAAAATAAATAAAAAACGCTCATCACAGCTTGTCAACCCATCGATTGACATACAACAAAATATTGGGATTAGTGTATGTCAAATATCATCCCAATACCGTGTGGGGTTTTCAAACAACAAATACTGTTTAATATTTGTGCAGCTGGGCGATGTGCAGAATTTATCGTTTCATCAATATCAGATAGATAGGTGTACATATACAAACCGTCCAACTTGTAAATGAGTATTTATTCCAACTTTTACTATTTTAAATTATAAATGGATATTTATAATTTTAATTTCCACAATAATATTAACATTATTTTAATATGTTAATCATCACCATCACAATACACAAATCACCAAATCATCCATGGTTTGCAAGAAATAGTGTCAGGAGCTACTAAGCCTCGTCTACAACTATGATATAATTACATAACAAAAATAGTTGAGTGAGAAAGAGTTCTCGCATTTGGTTTCCACTCCACCATTCTTTATTTGGCAATTTTAGCACCGTTCTGGTTTGAATTTTCCGTTCTGATTCCATAATTTGCATACAAGCTCCAATCTTCACCAAACTCTTTTTTTTAGCACAAGCGAGCCATTCCGGACAATTTTTGCCTAGTGGGCTTCCTTCTAAAAATGCGCCAATTCGTTGGAAATCTGGAAAAGACATAATTTGTACTGCTGACTTTGGACGTGTTTTCTAAACAGCTCCTAACTCCAAATATCGAGTGTCATATACTCAAATCGAAGAGAAAATCGTGCTCTTCGATTTTGGTACTGTGGAGTTTTGGCTAGAAGTGCACGTTTTGGGAGTTATTGGCTAAAAAGGTTCAGGGTCTTATTTGCAAAAACTGAAATTAGTGTAAAAGGGGAAATTGGAGATTGGGGGACCCACAGTCGGAGGTGGGGGTGGGGGAAGGCGACGCTGGGGGTTGCAGGCGGCGGGGGAGGAACTGTTAGGCGGCGACGGGGCTAGGAGTGGCTAGCGGCTCGATTTCAGGGGGTTTGGGGTTTCTTGCGTCGGAGGGAGGGAGGAGGGTGACCGGGAGTGTGTGATGGCGAGGTAGATGGCCGACGACAATAGGCCGGAGGGCGGCGGTGCAGCTGGAAGCACGACGCTCGATTTGGGGGGGGGGGGGGTTAAACGACGGGGTTTTTCTCTTTTTTTCTGGAAAAGTAATTTAGGGTTCAGTTATTTTATTAATATATATATATATATATATTAATTTCCATAAAAAGCAACTTTTCCATTCGAACTTCAAATCGAACCCACCGACTATCGTCTCTAGTTAATTACCGCCATTCCGAACACAATGGGCTATGTCCCGTAAGCAAATTCTATTGTTTCGATCAGTTTTCATTAAAATTAAAATATAAATTAATATAACAGTCAATATTGAATTCAACGTACATTAATTTTTAACTTACCGGGGCCACATACTGACTCCAAAAATTCCAGAAAAATAAATATAGCAATAATTTGACATTTCGGATCCAACAAAAGTAGTTTCATCGAAAACGGAGGTCGTTTGCAAAATGACTATTTTTAAGGGCTATATATATTATTAATATATATATATATATATATTCCTAGCGATTATTTTGAATTTTAATCTAGACATAACTTTTAATTTATAAGGTGAAATCTGAATTCCTTACATTCATTAGAAAGATATCATTACACAAATTCTAATGTTTCTTGTTTCGTCCAATTCTGACTTATATTGAATTATATATATTCAATTGAAAATAGAAATCAAATTTTCAAACTACTGCGCCATTTCAGGCTCGTATTATAGTTAAAATAAATTTATACGTTCTAATTTCATTTAAAATAAATTTTTAGTCGTTATTATTTAAAATAAATCATTTTAAATATTCAAAATCCATTAAAATAGCTAAAAAAAATTAAATTGTTTCAGAATTTCCGGGTTGTTACGATTTATCTGGATACGGACACATTTTCTTTATATGACCTGGCTTGTTGTAGTTATAACATCGACCATCATTACTTCTTGAACTTCCTTGATTATAATTTTTCCTTCTATATCTCAGAAATTTTCTAAAATGACTTGTCATGAGAGCTGTTTCTTTATCATCTTCACTACTCGAGTCAGAATCATTTGTCATTGCTTTTCATGCAATAGATTTCTTCTCAATTGGTCTGTTTTCTTTTCTCTTCTGTAATTGGACTTCGTAAGACATCAGATTTCTGATTAACTCTTCAATCTTCATTTCATTTACATCGTTTGCCTCTTCAATTGCAAAAGTTTTCTGATCCCATTCTGGAGTTAATAAACTTAGTATTTTTCTGACTTGATATGTTTCATAATAAGTTTTTCCAAGTGTTGTTTAATGAATGCACTATCTCTTGAAATCTGCAAAACATATCTGAAGTAGACTCATTCTCGTTCATTTTGAATAACTCAAACTTAATTACTAACATTGTTGTTTTAGTTTGTTTAACTTTACTAGCTCCTTCATGAGTACCTTGTAAAGTTCTCCAAATTTCATAAGCAGTTTTACATACTGACACTCTATTAAACTCATTCCTATCTAATGAACAAAAGAACATAATCATGGCTTTAGAATTACTTTGTGCAGCAGCCTTTTTTTCATTTGTCCATTGTGCAAATACAGTTGTGGTTTCAACATATTCATTTTGTGTACTATTCCACGTGTCTAAACCTACTGATTGTAAATAAATTTACATTCTACATGCCCAATATGAATAATTACTAACATCAAACACTGGTGGTCTAAGAGTGGACTGACCCTTAATAAAAGAACTATTATTGCTACCAGTTTTTATTGCCATTATCACTATTTTCAAAAATCAGATTATGAACTTTTTGAAAGACCTTTCTCCGATACCAATTGTTAGGGATTGTAGAATGGATCGTTAAGGCAAAACAAACACTAAAGGGAGGTGAATAGTGTTTTTGAGAATTTAAACAAAATCTAGAACTTATGTGATGTACTATATGAATCAAACACCACAGAAACAATCACAGACACAGAATCAAACACAATGCAAAGATAAACAAAAGTAAAGTGTAGAAAAGGAAAGAACACACCGAATTTTATACTGGTTCGGAATTGCTCCTACGTCCAGTACCACGCAATGCTGGATTGTGCAGAGTTTTAATACTATATCAAAATCCAATTACAACCCTCCTTGATTTCACGGCTACAAGGGATACCACCGTTCCCACCCACACACTTGATCAAGTATACCTTCCTTGATTTCACGGCTACAAGGGATACCACCGATTACCTGTCCTTGATTTCATGGCTACAAGCGATACCACTGATTCCTTTACTCAACCCAAACAATTACAAACAACCCTATAACTCTTCAATAGCACTTGATTCAGAGAGTAATGAGTAGAGAGTGAGAAGAGAAGAAGTTTGATCAAAACGGAACTGAATTCGGCAGAGTATAAGTGTAGAAATCATAAAAATGATTAAGAATAATGGTGTAATGGAAGAGAGTGAAGTTAGAGAAGAAGATATGATTAAAAATTCGAATTCAAGCCCTTTTTATAGTGTGTGAAAGGTTGCAACGCTTCAGAACCGTCACAATTAGTGAAAAGACACTTCTTTTCAAAATTGGAAAAAATGACAGTTATATGTCGACATATAGTTTTCTTTATGCCGACATACATATAGTAGAAATTTGATTTTTGATTTTTTTAAAAGTGTTTTGATATAAATATAATTCTGGAAATTCTTAAATTATAATATAGTGTTATAAAATAATATTATAAGGTAGGAAATCATGTGAAAACATAAATATAAACTATATAAACATATTTTATAAAATTATAAAGTTTAAAACCATATAAAATGTGAAAAAATAAATATATGAAACTTATCAAACTTTGAGTTTGAAAACAAAATTGAAATAGGAAAAGAGAATAGAAAGGATAGAAAATAAAATAGAGAGGATTGAAGGTAGAATTTAAAAATAGAATTTGAAAAACAGAATTTGGATTTGAACCTGGAGTGCTATTTAGAGTCTTACATAATCTAGACTCTATAACTATATTAGTCTTGAACTCTTGAACTCATGAAATCTTGAATACTCATGAGTCTTGAAATTTCTCTGAACTCTGAATCTCTAATATCTTTAAACTGTAAAGTCTTCAGTAATATTTCCTGTATATAAATCCTGCATGTGTGTGTGTATATATATTTTATACAAAAGTGTTAGTATATATTTTATAATCAATTAATATTGAAATAAGGTTGTTGTCATCAGAACTCCATTCTCCAACAATCTCCCCCTTTTTGATGATGACAACCTTGGTTTGTAAAATATCATACCTGTATATACATGTTGATGATGATCCTTCAAATACTCCCCCTGTCTATATGAATCTTATAAACTATGTCTATATTTTATAATTTCTCCCCCTTTGGCATTATCAAAAAGAAATTCTAAAAGTACTCCCCCTAAATTGTATAACAATCTAAATAAAACTTAAGTAACTAACCCAATTATGATATTCCCCTTAATCTATAACTAATTCAAAGTAAAAAATACTCCCCCTTAATCTATACAAACCTATAATGGTAATTCCCAACAATATTATGATTAAATACAAACCAATCCAAGTATTATAATTACATATGTTTGTTTGTTATATATACAAACCAAACCAAATCAAATAAAATTACACTACACCATATGTCTTAATATATATACAAGTTTCAAATCATAGAATCCAATATCAAACAATTCAATCAAAACGTACCGAATAATTAAATGTTTCTTAGGACTTCAACCCAACTGTCTTCTCCAAAAATAGGATCCTTTTTAATGACTTCCCAATCCTCATGTTCTTTGGTTTGCTGAGCCTTTGCAAGATTATTATCTTCATCTCTGAAAAGAGAGGAGATTAGCCATCTCATTGCATCAAAATGCTTTTCTTGCTGTTCAAACATCTTTATTTGACTTAGTTCTAGATGACGCTAGTTTCGTAGAATGATAGTTCAGAATCAAGTGAAACGGACTACGCTATTGCGTCCGTCTCGAAATTATGGTCAAGATAGACACCTGGTTTGCGTAAAATGGACACCGTGTGAAGAAGTTATTAAGGTTTGAAGTTTGTATACGTGCAAGATAATTATGTATATACATAACAGTTCAAACCTATCCAGAAATCAGTTTAAAATTCAAAATTTAAGTCAGCGGCAAAAATACCGCCTAGGGGTGTTGACCCCTGGGTCAACCCCTCAAGGGGGGTGTCGACCCCAGGGTCAATCCCCTAAGGGGTGTGTCCACTACAAGAAAATACCCTATTGCAACAGGCTTCAAATGATAGCTGCAGTAAATGATATTTAACAACAGGCCTTTTGTTGCTGTTGCAATAGATAAGATTTAACGACAGGCTTATTCTTCCTGTTGCGAAAAGCATATTTTTCGCAACAGTGATTTCGTGCCCGTTGCAAAAACATACTTTTAGCAATTGGACTTCCATTCCTGTTGCAATAGAAATATTATTTGCAACTACACTTTCAAACTAGTTGCAAGAAATATATATTTAATTAGCAACTGTCTTTACCAGTTGCGATAAATGTAATTTTTTGGCAAGTGGTAAAGCCTGTTGCGAATAACGTACTTTTGAAAATTATTTTTTCTCCAAGTAATATCCGGTTGTAATATAAGAAGTATAAGCATAATAGTTTTTATATATATATATATATATATATTTGTGTATATATTTGAAATTATATGATTAACCAATATATATATATATATATATTTGAAAATTATATGATTAACATTTGGTTATAGTTCTGAAATAACAAGTAATCAATAAAAATTAGTAAATAATGAGTTATATTTTAATAAGTAATTAGCATAATATTTATTAATGTATGATATTTGATAATCATAATTTAGTTCTCATATAATTTTAAAAGTTATTATTGTTTGATTTTAAAAGTTATAATTTGGTTATGAGTTAATAAAAAAATCTTATGCAATTAGTCACGCGTACAGCACTACAGCAGTACTCAGTTTCAAAAGTATATACTTAACGTATTATTAAATTTCAAATGTCATCCGTCCAGGAGCACTCCACTAAGTAATAACGCGTTTAAGTTTTTAACCCTTCTGTTGCGTGAAACTTTATCAATCTTCTTTCCTCGCTTTCCACTTCGTAACCCTAGTTTGCGATCTCACGTTTCCTCCATCATCAACCGATCCGCCTCCATTCGACATCTCATTCAATCGATCCATCCAGAAGCTCTCAGTTCGTGCCAATGTTCAATCTCCAGTCTCAAAATTGATCCACTTCGTGTTGGCGTTCTGGTATCAGGTAAAATTCAAACCCTATGTTTCCTTCGTTGTAATTGTTTGCTTGATTTCGATTAATCCCCATCCTGTTCAAATCTATGATGAAACGAGTTTAAGATTCAATTTTGTTTTACTGTAGAAGCTGTTCATAAACTAAAATCATCGGAAGATTCAGAACTAAGGCCTATATTATTAGTTCAAATATAAATACAAACCTTTTCGGAAACTAATTGGATACCTTTACTGTTTTCACATGTTTCTTGGGACCATATCAGCAGAGATTGGTCTCTATGAGAATTTTATTAACCTTTTGCTAGATATAACTTGAAAGGAAAGAGTACTCTTGAGCTAATGTAGTTAAATACTGTTTATTGTTAGCATGTTATACAAGCATCTTGATTCCTGATATGGAATGGAGTTGTGCTTCCACTTAAGAGTAATAGGAAGTTCCGTGTTCCTATTGTGTGCAATGTTCAACAAGATAATCTTTGGGAGGCATGACAGTTAGTCTGTATGAGAAACTAATTTCACTGAAATGCAGGCCTGCCAAAATGCAAACTGAAAGATTGCTAGTTGGTCATTGTACTACTACTATATTTACTTAGACTTGTCTTCCCAAAATCAAATAAAACACTATAACCATTTTTCTTTCCTATAATACACTATTATCATAACACACTCCAATATATAATATCCACCTTGATTTTATTTCATTTTTTGAGACATTTTAGTTAATAGTTGTAAATATGCTTTAACGACTACAAAATTATGTAAATTTAAAATCACATTCTAAAATTAAAAATAGCATCCGTGCATGTAAATTTGAGTTTTACGTGTATCTTTCTCCATTGTTCTATCTTATGTAGCTTAAAACAAATTGTTACCATCTTAATCTTTTACTTAACAAGCACGTTCATCCATGTAGACAGTCCTAATTCATATGTTCTTAATTATATTTTGCAAACTTGCACAACCAACTGGATAAACTATTGCCAGATCTGTTAGAGCACATGAGCTTGATACATCTTATATCAACTATGACTTGAATATACTCCGTGCACATTTAAATATCAGTTTGAACCACTCTTCTATTCATAACACATCTTTTATTTTGCTACATTTTTTAAAGATTATCACAGCTGCATCAAACATGTCTGCTTGTATCTTCAGTTGCTAATGTGGGTGAGTGTATATTATTCAACTATTAATTTATAAATTAAAATGAAAAAAGTGTTATATAAGGAGAGGTGAAACTATATATCTAAGCAGCGACCTAACCCAGGTAGAAATGAAAAATTAAGTATGTGATCATGGTATAAATGAATACTTATACTTTTCCAATCTTTACTTCAATCTCGCTTGAACATCAAATGGAAAACATCAAAGAGATTATGTGTGTGCATCATGTGCACAGTTTGCGTGTTTATGCACTAGAATTCAACATAAATACATAATGCGCAAGTTCTATTGGTCTCCCTAATATCAGTAGTATTCCAAGAGGCTATGACTTGGAGTGAATTCAACTAGCTAAGAATTAGTTTTTTTCTTAATTTAGTCAAATTAGGTTTCAAGTACAAAATATAAGCATTCTAGACTGCAGGCAAAACAAGGCTCGTTTTAAGGGTTGAAAGGGTTTTAGGTTTCGACTACCCACTTATCACTCACACCATTGATCGATTTTGGGAATTTCAGGTTTTTAGGAAAGGCTAAGATATTAGAGGATCGTCAAGATGGACAAAACATGGATCTATCTACCAAGGTTTAGTTAGTTTTGGTTATTAATTTCATAGTTGCAATTATTTAAGATTGATTACCAATATCTTCATGTTTTATAGAATGACAGAAGACTATAAGCAAGCTGTTTGGAATTTTGTATATGGGCATGCAGAAAGGGAGGGAAATCCAGAGAAAAATTATTAGTCCTTGCTTAGAATGTCGGAATCTTAACAGGAAATCGCCAAGGAATGTCATGTCACACTTGATTTGTTATGGATTTGACCCAACATATAATGTTTGGATTTTTCACGGGGAAGAACGTCCTTCACAAAATGAAGGTAATCAAGGTAATGAAGTGTTAGATGCATATAGAATGTACTAGGATACACAAATATGTAATGAGGAGATGGAAGGTCATGATAATGTAAGACATGGAGAAGGAATTAATGAGATCCTGAAGAATGTTGAAATTCCTTTGTATCCCGGGTGTGCAAGCTACCCAAAGCTATCAGCTACAATACTTCTTTATAAACACAAAGCTTGAAATGGTTTAACTGACACAACATTTACGGAACTTCTTAAACTTTTGAAGGATATGTAGCCTGTAGAAAACACGCTTCCTGATTCCACGTATGAAACAAAGAAGCTGCTTAAATCATTTGGTTTAGGCTATAAGAAAATACATGCATGTGTGAATGATTGTTGTCTATTTCTAAAAGAGCTTGCACATAGTGATTTTTGTCCTAAATGTGGTAAGTCTCGTTGGAAAACAAGCAAGACAAAGACAGATGAAAAGGGTGCCAAAATACCTATGAAGATTTTGAGATACTTTCCAATAATACCAAGATTGAAAAGAATGTCCACGTCCTCAAAAACATTAGAGCAATTGAGATGGCAAAGCAACCATAAGAGTGAAGATGATAAATTACGTCATCCAGTAGATTCTTCTCAGTGGGCTACAATTGATAGGATGTATCCATCTTTTGCATCTGATTCACGAAATTCAAGGCTTGGTCTTGCAAGTGATGGCTTTAATCCCTTTGGCAATTGGAACAGTAAATATAGTTGTTGGCCTGTGTTTCTTGTTGCGTACAACTTTCCTCCATGGCTTTGTATGCACAAAGACAATCTGATGTTATCTTTATTAATTCTTGGGCCATGACAACCAGGAAATGACATCGATGTGTATCTGCAACCAATTATTGGTGATCTAAAAAAATTATGGGACAAAGGGGTAAAGACTTATGATGCGTATAGAAGTAGTGAATTCAAAATAAAATCCATTTTAATGTGGACAATAAGTGATTTTCCAGCTTATGGAAATCTAGCAGGTTGCACAGTAAAGGGAAAGAAAGCATGTCCTATTTGTGGCGTCAATACTTGCTCGACATGGTTGCCTTTTAGTAGGAAGTGTGCTTACTTGGTCATAGGAGATTCCTTGACCCTAATCACGAGTATCGTCAACGGAAAAACTTGTTTGATGGAACTGTAGAGAATAGACAAAAGCCTCCAGTATAAACTGATACTCAAATCTTCGATTGTACTAAAGATATTTGTAATGAATGGGGAAAAAAGCCAAAGGAGGAAAAGAAAGGGAAATAAATAAAGAAAAGGAAAAGGGGAGATGGGAAGAAAAACCGAAGTCAAATATGGAAGAAGAAGTCGATATTTTTTATTTGCCTTATTGGGAGGTAAATTTTAATTTAAATATTATATCTATCAAAGTATCTAGTACTTTATTGTTAGGTATTTACATGAAATTATTTTTATTTTTTCAGGCACTTCCTTTCCGTCACAATCTAGATGTAATGCATGTTGAAAAAATTATTGGTGAGAGCATTCTTAGTGCATTTCTTGATATTAAAGGGAAAACAAAAGATGACATCAATGCACGTAGAGATCTAGAAGTAATGGGTATTAGAAAAAAGTTGCATCCCAAAGATATAGGAAGCAAAGTGTTACTTCCAGCTGCACCATGCACTTTAACTAACCAAGAAAAAGAGATATTTTACTATAGAATGAGTAATTTAAAAGTACCTGATGGATATAGCTCCGATATTGGAAATTGCTTTGCAAAACAAGATAAAATTTCAAATCTGAAATCTCATGATTATCATGTTTTGATGCAACAACTATTATCTGTATCACTGCGAGGACTTCTACCCAAAGCAACAAGGAACGCATTACTTCGATTTTGTTCTTTTTACAATGACATTTGTCAAATAGTGATTGATAGAGATAAATTAGAATTCGTCGAGAATCAGGTTGTGGTAACACTATGCGATCTTGAGAGATTCTTCCCTCCTTCCTTTTTTGATATCATGGTTCACTTGATGGTACATTTAGGGAGAGAAGCAAGAATTTGTGGTCCAGTACAATATCGATGGATGTATCCGTTTGAGAGGTAAATTTTTAACATGAGTGTATAAAGCAGTTAATGATGTATGTATTTATGGGGGCATTTTATGTATGCATCTTGATTATAGGTATATGAAAACATTGAAAGCATATGTTAAAAATCAAGCTCGGGCCGAAAGGTGCATAGCTGAGCGCTATTCTTCTGAAGAATGCTTGAAATATTGTGCTGAATATATTAAAGATGGGCTAGAAATTGGGAAAAGAAGAAGTAGAAATGAAGTGCCACAAAGTGATTCCATACTTGAGGGACGCCCTATCTCCAAAGGAAAACCTATGGTAGTCACCAAGGATGTGATAAATGTTGCTCATCGGTATGTGTTGTTCAATACCGAATAAGTGGAGCCATATATAGAGTAAGTATAAAGTTAATACAACTATTATATTTGAAACAACTTAATATTTGATTCATGCATTTTCGTGTACAGAATGCACAAGGAAGAGCTAAAACGTTTGCATCCTCGGCTTTCACGAGATGATGTAGAACTTTCAAAGCTGCATTCAAAGACATTTAGCGATTGGTTTGAAAAAAAGCTTGAAAGTGTTATAAATTTTGTTTGAGATTGATAAGTTTGAGGTAGAAGTATTTTTTATATACAATTATGTTTTTTCCAGGTTAAAGATGATAGACAAACATCGAATGTTAGTGAAATAGTAAACTGGCTTTCGTATGGACCACGCCATCGAATAATATCTTATACCGGCTATGTTATTAACGGTCGACGTTTTCATACAAAAGAGTATGAGAGGTCTACACAAAATAGTGGTGTTTCTATCGAGGCAAGTACTATTCATGAAGATGAGTCCATTGAGAAAATAATTTACTATGGGGTTCTACGTGAGATTTTATTACTAGACTACTGCCGATTTCAACTTGTCCTATTTAAGTGTGACTGGTCAAATATTAATCGTAGAGTGAAGGTTGAAGATGGATTCACATTAGTCAATTTACACCAGTTCCAAAATCAATTTGCAAGTGCCCTTTCATTTTAGCTACGCAAGCTACAAAAGTTTTTTTTTTTGTAAAGAAAGCAACTCATCAAATTGGTATGTTGTATTGAAAGCACCTCCTCGTGGTTTTCATGAGTTAGAAAACTATGATGAGGATGAAGGACCAACTAGTAAACCTGTAGACGAGTCACAAATTGTTGATAGAGATGTAGACAATGGAGATGAGAGTTTCCTAAGAAAGGATTGTGAGGGCATTTTGGTATGAAATAAACATCTTTTATTGCTTTTTGTCATATAACCATTTTCAATTCTAGAAAAGTATTTCTGTTTATTATTTTCAATAATTACCGTTATATATGATTTTTATATATAAGATTCAAAATTTGGGATTGAACTTACACGGATATGCAACTAGACCTAGACATGAAAATCCAATAATGTGTCACCTTTTTTCAACGGATTAGGCACTAGTAAACAGACAAGGCATGCTATTTTGACGTGTATTCTATTTAGCTAACATTTGCATTCTGTATTCTATTTAGCTGACAATTGCATGCTGTATTCTATTTAGTTAACATGCATGCAGGATTCTATTTTGACATGAAAATTCAAGTACTGTCACTTAGCTAACATTTGCATGTTGTATTCTATTTAGCTTCTAATTGTTATGGCATAACAAGTTTTCTCCTTTTATTGTTATTTGTGGCAATATGTATACTGATATTTTTTATTGTTGTTTATTAAACCGTTTGTGTATTTCAGATAAATTCTTCCGTACTGGTAATATGCTATTTCTAACACTTTGTATACTGATTTTCTATTTCTTTTTTTTAGGTTGAAGATAACCGAACAAGAAGTATCAATGGGAAAAAGGACCAAGACTTAATAGAGGTAAGATATTTAGAAACATGCAAGTAATCAATTTTTATGTAGGATTTCCTGTCAAATGATGTTATGTGCACTTTTTCTCTTTATCATTTATGTCTTTTATTACGTGATACAGTGTGCATACAAAATTAGCTTCAACTTTTAAAATATTGACAAAAACTTACTATATGAGGCTGCTTAGATTGCATTGTCCAAAACAAATGAAGCACAAGTTTGGAATGTCGTCATGAATGTAAACTAAATGTAAACTGGTTTGCCAAAATAAGTGATAAAATGTTGCGTGAAAATGATATCGAACTTAACAACTTTTCGACCATGCACACCGAAAAACATCTTTTGCTAGGTATACATTGCGCGAAAATTAGATTGCATTGTCCAGTACCTCAAATACCAATTTCTTTTCAATATCCAAATAGTGAACATGATTTCTTATTTGAATGAGGTAATATGCATTAGTACATGTGTTCCCATGATTTTGTGCACTTTGATTAATTGTGAACAAGTTGAAGCATATACATGTATGATTGTGTAGTTTAATCTAAACCTACTGGAAGGTATCGATTATAAGCACGTCCAATGTATCATTTTGATTAAGTATATCATTCATAACATTCAAAAATAATAATAGTACTTAATGCAGTATTGATACAACAAACTGACTGCAATATGCACTTGTTGATTTCAAATTTCACACGATGATGATTAGATTGGTATGCTTACTGTGGATACTCTGCGGCTAGATGGGGTCAGCTTTTGCATTATTGTATTACATATATCCAAATGATTTAATTTGCAAATAGCCGTTCTGTCGGCGCCAAACATCCCATTTCTTCTTGCAATGTATCGCTTTTAGATACTATTTGTCTCTACTATTTTTTGGCATACCATATTGCTATGCCTCAAATCCCTTCTAATTTAAACATCTAATTGTTTAAATAGTATGATTTCTTTTCCCTGAATTAACAAAAGAGTAAAAATTTATTATTTAGATAGAATATGTGGTTGAAATCATTGAATTAAATCAGATTAATTCCTTTATTTGTAAAAACTTACGTGGCCCATGTAGTCTAAACTCAGGGTCGGTTCAAAGATTTCAATTGCCCAAGACGAATTTTCATGAATGCGTAAACATTTAAGGGATTCCAAATTAAGAACATATGCTTGAATGACTTTGAATTGGTCGGCATTGATTCTTCTGCCAATCAAGACACCTCAAAGAAGCTGAAATAATATTTGCAACTGCTACATACATGTGTGTGTACAAATATACGTATATGTATGCATGTCTGAACACCCAAGAGCTATAGTTCTTTGTTTTTCTATATCCGACCAGGGTATTGAACTGTTGGTAGACCTTGCTTGGATTTAAAAAAACAGAAAAAGAGTAAACTATTTTACATAACTTGATGTTGTGTATGTTATTGTTTGCTGTTGCTTCTAGTTTGACAATTGTATATGTTTGTAACTGTCTTTTATTTATTCCTAAGCGCAAGTGATGATATGCGTGCTCTTGACTGATAATTCCAATAATGTATCATCATCATCATAACATGCAGAGGTCAACTACTTATAAATAAAAGATGTTTGTGACAAATTCACATAATATACATAATCATTTTATAATTGTTAACAAGTTAAAGCATATACATGTATGGTTTTGTTATGCTGGTATGCTATGTGCGCACGTGTTTGCTGAAATAGACGTTGCTAAAATGAAGATAGCTTTTGATAAACTTATCCGGAATTAGCAATCTTATACTTTCTGGGAGAGCTTAGAATTTATGCTATAGCTTAGTATTTATATGATCCCAAAATTATAAAGTTGAAGCTTATTTATTCATTCTTTTTGTTGCATCAGCTAACCATATTCCTTTTCGCTAACCTCGTTTGTTGTATGCTAATTTCAGAGCTCACTTGCAACACTAAGACAATCAAAAAGAAAGAGTTTAGCTGCACTTAAAGCTTCGCGTGCATTCGACGATAATACAGTTAAGAATAGTGGTGTAAAAATAAAATAAAAGGGTGATGTTGAAGTTGAAGCTGCTCAGATTTTAAACACTAATGTTAGAAGATCTCCTCGCAAGCATCCTATTCAGCTTTGTGATGTTGAATTTGAAGCTGCTCAGATTTTAAACACTAATGTTAAAAGATCTTCTTGCAAGCGTCCTGTTCAGCCTCAACCCGAGGAAATTCAGCATCAACCCGAGGAAATTCAGCCTTTTTCTGTTTCTTCTGGCCCTAATTCAAACCCATCTACGAATATTACTCCAAACTCAACTGACACGCCTACTGCCATAGACCTGGATGTTTGCAATGAAGATTGCGGACTAGAGCCAGCCAAGAAAAAAAGAGGAAGGACGACGATGAAGAAATTTTCCTTGATTCCTGACGAGAAGCCTGAAGTGGAATTCAATGGTTTAGGTCAACCGGTAGGTGACAATTCTCATCACTTGCCATCTTACATCGGTATATTAGTAAGGGAAATGGTTCCTATGACCACTAGTGAGTGGAAAAAAGTCGACAAGCATCTAAAGGATGATTTAAGGACTTGTATACAGGTATGACAGTTGTGATTTCTGTTTTTATATTTTTATTTATTTCTGTCAAGTTTTTGTATTTTACCTTAATTGATTTCTTTTTGTAGAAACTATGTTAGATAAACCATTAAATCGAAAATTCTAAACAATTATTGCTATTTTCTTAAAAATAAAAATTACATAATGTTAGCCCTTGAACCTATTTTCTTAAAAAAGAACGAAAATGAGTTCGGATCTAGAAAATAAACTCAACCATACTAATCATTAATTTGACTTTTTTTTAAATACAAATTGCATAATGTTAGCCCTTGAACCTATTTTTACTTAGATTTATACTGTATCCACGCATTTGTTATCGACAACATTAGAAGATTAAATCTAACGACCATGCAAAGCAATTTCGTTAGTTATACATTTTTATTTTTATTTTTTTCTAAAGGCAACTATGAATACATCATGAAGTCTTTCAATAATATGATGTTGTTTTATTGTTGTTTCTGCTGTGCAGACGAGATTCAAGGTAGATGCAGTTTACAAGGACTTGCTATTTCAGATGATGGGAGCACGATTGAAAGAGTCAAAATCGAGATTGGTTTTTGCTATTAAATTGGCGTCTGCTTCTCTCGACTCTTCTTCTAGGTTAGCCATGCTAAAACCAGTTAACATAAAGAGTGATGAAGAGTGGAATGACTTTGTAAAGGAAAAACTATCAGAAAACTTTGAGGTAATAAGCTTTATCGGTTATAAATTCAAATGTATATTACATTTTACTCACGAAATTGTCTTGTGTAGCAAACCAGCAATAAATTCAAAGCACTTAGAGAAAAGAACAAAACTCCACACACAATGGGTAGAAAGGGTTACGCAAGGTTAGCAGAAGAAATGGTAAGAAAATGCATGTTTGGGTTATGTTTACATCCATTATATATATATATATATATATATATATATATATATATTTCTTCGTTTCTTACTTTTTTTTGGGTAGAAAATGGAAAGTGGAACATCGGATATTATCCGAGACGAGCTATAGTGCAAAGCCCACGTCAAAAAAAATGGAAAGCCACCGAATTTTGTTGTGGCTAACTGCACTGTAAGAATTTATTTATAATAATATTGTAACTTTGTTACATATATGCTTCCGTTTTATCTTTTTGTGATGAGGATGATGATTCTGGAGGTGAATAACTGATAACCATAATTAGTTTTTATTAGTTGGAAATACTTTATGATTATATGAACAAGAGTGTCAAAGGATTTTCTGCAATTCCAACAATATAGTCATTGTTATAGTGTACACATTAGTTTATTGGATTACATGGTTATGCACATTGTATCATAGTACCAATCTCAGCTGATACATAACGTGTAGCTTCTGTAGTTATGTCTACGTAGGAAACATATGTGTAGTTTTGTTTTATCTCTGAGGTAAAACAATGTTCGCCATTACATGAAAAGTGCAGTTGATGAAAAGTGCAGTTGATGACAAGTTCTTTTTCTTATTTTCCGTCGCACGCAGTTAAAAATGCTTGTCAAATTCAGTCGGTTCCCCGGTAGATTCTGACTGTTTATATCTCACAAATAATTATAAGTTAGATTTTACATCATATCTAGATAGTTAGCAGTAGTACATATTTCATTTATTAACGTTGGATTTTTTTTATTTTTTATTTTTACAAAAATCTGCAGGCTAAGATAGAAGAGCATAGAAGTAGCACTCATAGCTCTCAGGGAATGTTATCGATAGGTGAAGATGGAGTGTCGAAGGTTTTTGGCACCGAGCATAAGGGAAGAGTGAGAGGTCTAGGCTTTGGCATTATACCATCTCGAATTGGTATTCATGTAAGCAATTCAAAAAAGGTGTCTGTATTGGAAAACCAAATTGCTAGCTTGACGTCTAAAGTAGAAGAGTTAACTAAATTGGTCATTACAGTAAGTTACAGATAGTTAGCCCTATTTATGAATATATGATATGTTACAGTAAGTTATAGTATCTAACAATATACATTTTACAGAACACGAATGAAAAGATGATCGATAATGCACCACATTCAGAGACTCCTCGTGCTCATACGCCACAGGTAATATATGATTTGATTTCGAAAGATATTTTGATGGTTCTATTCTAATGATGTTTGGCTTGGTTATGGGGTAAGACTATCAAAACAACCGTTTAGAGCCTTCAGTCACGTATTGTATATATTTGAACATGTTTCGAAAGACTAAAACCACCAGTATTTCGACATGTTTAGAACCTTTGATTTTTCTTAATTTTATTTTTTGAGATTTTAGAACCAACCCTTATCGTAACCACGTTTCAAGCTTGAAAAAAGAAAGTAAACAATAACATTTTCAATTTTTCTCATAACGACGATCTATAAGCAATAATACATGATAAACAGTTTTCAAAAAACTATTTATAAATTTTAAAAGATTAAAACAAAAGAAACCAATTCCTCCATCTCCAATGTTGGATTGGAAGAAATTAAGAAGCAGCCTTCAACTTATATTATAATACCTTGCAGCTGGTTAGAATCCATTATATTTAAGATTCCATTTTCAGTTTACAAGATGCACATGGAGATTATGAAAATGGTCGGTGTTTTCCTGTCGGAAAAGGAATCCAGTACTATAAAAGACAAAATAACATAAGATCAAAGCTTCAATACAAAATACCCCTCCAAATTTTAGAGTTTCAATAAAAAAACTTAAAAATAAGCACATACAGAACCCTTGCTCTACGATAATACCTCTAACGCACTATACTGAATAATGAGAGGGGATATCGATAGGTTTCCACCATGTTGCAAAAAAAAAAAAAAATTTATGGTAGTCCTTTCCATTTTTTTAACCATATTACATTATACTGAATAATTAAATCTTGGCATGGTATTATCAAAAATTGATGGAAATGAAAATTTCAGTAGTCCTTTCAAAATAACTATATCGACATATTTTTTGGTAGTCTTTAATTTTTTTTTTACATCTTTAATTGACACTGAAGCAATTGATGCTGAAGTGTAGTAGCTCTGTAATTGATACAGAAGCATTGTTGATAATTAAAACCTAACTCAACAAATGGTTAAAGAAAAAGATAAATTAATTGATTAAACTGAAGAATAATAATAATCTATTTTCATGTTGAATGAAATGTACACAGACGGTTAAACATAAAATAAGAATCAATAATTTTCAACTTTTATACTTTTATTTTGTTGAGTTATATCAAAATGTGACCAGTAGCCAAATAAATAATTGAAGGCTTTAAACAGTACTGGATTCTTTACCAAGGTTAGAGCCATCCCAGTATATTATGTTCATATCGTTCATATATATATATATACATACATATATATATATATATATATTTAGGTATAACTACAGCAGTTTTAAGGTTTAAATTATAACAAATACAAGTTGTAAATTAATCAGTAATTGTAAGCCTGGTTCACTTGTTCCGCAGTTTTACTTAGCTTCAATGAACTCTAATATAAGCCAGTTTCATAGCAAAACCTATTTGGTTATGATTATAACCTTGGAACAGACCTGTCAGTCAAAAACTTGAAGTTTTGCTACTGATGGTTTTATACTTTTATTTTGTTGAGTTATATCAAAATGTGACCAGCAGCCAAATAAATAATTGAAGGCTTTAAACAGTACTGGATTCTTTACCAAGGTTAGAGTCATCCCAGTATATTATGCTCATATCGTTCAAATATATATATATATATACACACACACATACACATCCCAACTTCCTGAACTTGTAATAGACAAATTACATATGTTGTGTGCTGATTTTTTTTGGGGGTCATCTTCACATAAAATCAGTTGGTTAAAATTGTGTTTACCAAAAGATGAAAGGGGAGTTGGTTTTAAATCATTTTCAGATCTGAAAAAAGCAGCAGGGATTAAATTGTTGTGGAAATTTTTTACTTCATCTTCTGTGTGGAGTGAATGGACGAGGAAAAGATATTGTGATAGTAAACATTTTTGGAATTTAAAAGTTGATAATAATGCTTCGAGCACTTGGAAAAATTTGTCGAGATTGAGAAATAAAGGCAGGCAATTATTTAATAAGGCTATAGTTTCAGGTTCTAACACTGATTTGTGGTTCGAGCCTTGGATTAACAGCAAATGTTTGGTAGATATCATTGGTATTTCAAGGTTCCAGATTCTTGGGAGAAATAATGAAATGGTTGCATGCATTATTCAAAATGGCAGAATTGATGGTTCTCTACACAATGCTACAAAGGAATTTCTAAGTGAGGTTAATGATGTGAAAATTAGAACAAATTCTAATTCTGATTTTTATGAATGGACAGATGGTGGAGAATTTTCTTTTCATAAAGCTTGGCAATATTCCAGACAAAGGCAACAGAAGGATTTGGTATATAATGTGATTTGGCATAACAAAAATGCTAACAGAATGTCAGTTATTGCATTCTTAGCTTTCAATGATAGGCTTAGAACTAAAGATAGGTTGAAAAGATTTGGTGTTATTGAGGAAAACTATTGTATCCTTTGCAATTCTGAAGAAGAAACTGTAAGTCACCTATTTTTTTCTTGTGAGTACTCTAAATTTGTATGGTGTTATTTTATACAGAAAATGGGGTTTACAAATGTTTCAAGTGGTACTCTTGAGGAGGAAGCAAGGAAAATTCTTCGGAGATTCAAAAACAGAGATCAACTGAGAGACATAGCTTGTGCAGTATTTACTAGTGTGATATATCATATTTGGTTAGAAAGGAATTCAAGACAATTCAATAACAAAGGATTTCTAAAGAAGTGAAAGTGAAGATGATTGAAAGAGAGATTTTTTTATTTAGTCAATAACAATGGAAGCAAAACTAAAAGAACAGAGTTTAATGAGAATTTTCTGAGAAGATGGGGAGTTGAACTAAATGATACGGGTTGAAGAAGTTGCATTTTTCTTTGATATAGTGTTGGAGCTGTGGTGAGGTTGAATGAGGAGTTTGTTTTGTATATGTTTTGATGGTTTTCTTTATGATGTTATTGGACGTTTGCTTGTATTGTTAATATATGGTGTATATATGTACTCTTTTTCCTTATGTGGTACCCAATAGGGGGGACATGAGGTTTTGATGAGGCATATATACTAAGTATATGATTGGTTTTGCAATAAAGTAACCAATTTTCAAAATATGTGTGTGTGTGTATATATATATATATATATATATATATTAGGTATAACTCCAGCAGTTTTAAGGTTTAAAGTATAACAAATACAAGTTGTAAATTAATCAGTAATTGTAAGCATGTTTCCCTTGTTCCGCAGTTTTACTTAGCTTCAATAAACTCTAATATAAGCTGGTTTCATAGCAAAACCTATTTGGTTATGATTATAACCTTGGAACGGACCTGTCAGTCATAAACTTGAAGTTTTGCTACTGATGGTTTTATACTTTTATTTTGTTGAGTTATATCAAAATGTGACCAGTAGTCAAATAAATAATTGAAGGCTTTAAACAGTACTGGATTCTTTACCAAGTTTAGAGCCATCCCAGTATATTATGTTCATATCGTTCATATATATATATATATATATATATATATATATATATATATATATATATGGTATAACTCCAGTAGTTTTAAGGTTTAAATTATAACAAATACAAGTTGTAAATTAATCAGTAATTATAAGCCTGCTTCCCTTGTTCTGCAGTTTTACTTAGCTTCAATGAACTCTAATATAAGCTGGTTTCATAGCAAAACCTATTTGGTTATGATTATAACCTTAGAACGGACCTGTCAGTCATAAAATTGAAGTTTTGCTACTGATGGATGGCTTCAAGTTCATAGTTAACGCCATAAACAAAAATAAACATTATTGATTTCTTGGTTTCTGACATAACTATTGATGTCTTGGCCACATGCAATGCATTACAGCATAGTGCAGGCACTGTTACATTACAAAATGATGAAGTCAAAAGTGGGTAGGCAAAACAGTAAGGGACCGGATGTTAATTATGACAGTGATCCTATTCTTATTATTATTTTCAATACAGATTATTATTAGTTTTCTGAATAATCAAATGCTTATCATTATTTGTGTCTATTATGTGGATTCTATTCTTCCAAAGGCATGGCAGCAACTAGGATTTGGTTGTAGGAAATACAGATTTACGTATAAATGCTACTTGAATGTTTGTTTTACTATATTATCAATAAAAATGAGCTAACTATGGAGCTCAACCGGTAACTTTATATATGTCGATAGATTTATGCAATCTATACATAAATATCAGAACCAGGAGAAAGCAAATTAGTGTACCCAAGCATCTAGCCAATTTTTTCAGCTCTGTTTCAACTCTTTTTCAACTATGTTTCTGTTTCAGCCATTTTTTTCTTATTTTTTTTTGTAGTCGCACCGTGCAAGTAATAATGTGCAAATTGAAGATCGTCAAAATAGCAAAAGTCCCGAAAGTTTGCTTGAAAGGAAGTGCAAGTTATTGGGTTTGAGCAAGAACATAGTTGCAGAAGGAACGATTGCAAGCACCGATCCGAATGCTACGGTACACTTTATGAAACTTGGGCATGACTTCTGGAAGGTATGGGTTAATAATGTGATATCACCTTGATCTTAGTGTTCTGGTTAGTAAGTGGTTTTATTAAGAAAAATCGGAATTTGTACGGTTACTCATACCGTAAGATATAAACTCATCAAATAAGTAAGTGTTCCGGTTTTATATGCTTGCAAGTTAAAAGCTTGTCATGTTAATATAGCTTACAGTTTATTTATTATATTATCATTAGTTGAAGAACATAGAATTCAAGACGTCACCTACCTTACAAAAAATTCAACTGCAAGTCGGAAAAAAAATATCTTTACAAACATTTGAACATGTCACATATGGAGGAGCACTGAAGCATTTTTCTATTTGATGTGGCACAACTGCACTAACAAATCTGAGTGCATATATACTTCATTATCAATGGGTTAACCCTTCATTATTAGAGCAGAGATGATCCAAGACCTTCATAACTATAGTATGATTATCGATTAATATTAATTAATCGTCTGAAACGCTATAAGCAAGTATATATGCAGCAATATTATATGTTTATCCTCTACAAATTGTGTGCATGCTGTATTGTTTTTACTAGTTAAACTATTTATGGTTTTCAGGTTTCTTTTGTGATATTTTTCTTGTATTGCTCAACTTACATTATAAATAAGATGCGAGACACATAGCAACTTTCAGAGCTGCTATCTTTCTAATCCACTTTTTTTTCAGTATGTTGGTCTTTGCTTTCACTATTTGCGTTAAAATTAGAATTTTAATGTGTACTGTAGAGGTATGGGTTAACGTAGTCGTGGATCCTGAAGATTTTCTACTAAGGCCTAGTTCGGAGATGAACACCATCAAAGAGGCCGTTGGAACAACCGTGGCGTGGCACAAAGATTTCATTTTACTAGAGTAATATGTGCTACTTAGCTTTTAGATGTTGTGTTATGCTATATTTTGGAATTGTTGGTACGGTGTACTGTATGCATTTATGTTATGTATGAATCGCGCTTGTTACTATGCTAATTTTGGAATGTAACTTCAACTAATCTTTTGGAATGTTCTGAAGTTAGTGAATCTATTGTTTTGTCAATGTCTTTTCGAATGCACGTGTATTTATTTGTAATGTCTTATCGTTACTACAGTAAATTATCGAATTTAGATATTGATGAATTAAATGTAGTTTCTACAACTGTCAGTTGCAGTTGAGTCATTAGCAATAGTAAATAGCAGTTGTACTTGAACTTATTGCAATGGTATAAAACAGTTGTGGTATCACTATCTGTTAAAAATTAAAATTACCTATTGCAACGATTAATAACTGTTGTAATTTGACTTACTGCAACTGTAAAACAAAGTTGTGGTATCATGTTTGTTGATGCCTAATATGCACTATGCAACGGTCATTTGTTGTTGCGAAAGGAGATATTGCAACAAAAAAAGTCCGTTGAAAAAAGTATACTGCAACATCTTATTGCAACGGGCAAAAACTGTTGTAGACCTTTAGCAACTTGGGCTATACAAACGGGCGCTGGCCTATTGCAATAGGCCTACTGCAACATATTTTGCCTGTTGCGAAAAGTGTTTTTTGTTGTAGTGGTCGACCCCTCTAGGGCTGACATGGCAGGTTGGTTCTGGGTGCTGGCAGCTATATATACGGCCTCATTTCTCTAGTTTTCTCACATTGAAAATAATGGAGGACTAGATGTTGTCGGTGCCTCGACTGAATCAAACCTTTCTTTTCTTCTGCAAACAAATTTAGAGTGATTCAAGCGTAGATATGTGATTCAACATCTTTCATTCTCTTTCTATTTTCTAGATCCAAACACTGTGAGTTTGAGTTAATTTTAGATTTAAATAATTAAAAAGTAAAACATGATATGAATGTAATTTGGATCTATGCTTGTAACTGCTTGAATCATATCAGATCTATTCTATGATATTCTGACATAACTATGATTTGGATCGTAACCTTTATCATGTCAGATCTACCTTTGATTATAGATCTAATTCACTATTTAGATCACCTTGTACTTATCATGTTTATGGTTAGAATTGGATCTGTTGTTAATTGGACATCTAAATCATTGTTTAGATCTAATCGTGCCTGTTATGACATTCCTTTTATATTAGAATCTGTTCCATTATCAATGTTCATTGGATTTGTCCCTATATGCCACTATATGATTATGCCACCACATGTTTATGTCAATCTTATTAGTATAATCACTTATGTCACATTCCCTTCATCTTTTCCCTTTTTATCTTTATAGCCTAGCTACTTTCGAGCCTAGCATGTCGCTAAAAATTTGCAAATGCGTTAGATTGGGAATGAGGGGAAAAAGGGTAAAATTGGGCATAACTTGAAAATGGGAAATTTGGCATAACTTGAATAATGTGTATGAACATGAATTTAGGCATATAATTCATTATGAACATAATTGGGGAAAAAGGGGAATGGAAACCTATATTGACATAGGTAAAATTAATTAATAATGGAAATGCTTAGGATTACAGTAATCAGAAACTGTAACTGCACTTATGACACGAGGTTAGATTACACTTGTGGTGGAAGTCTGCCCGGAACCGCCCGGCATATCCAGCGACCGCAAGTGGTGAATCTAATGTGAGAGGTCTAAGCTCACAAATACGAGACGTGCTAAGACACGGGATTAAGCCCGACATGAAACCTACCGGCATATCCAGCGTCCACAAGTTGTAGGCTTAATGTGGGAGGACTAGTGCATTATAACCATAAATGAATATGGTTGTGAAGATGAATACTTAACCTAATTGAATCCATAGGGATTGTGTGAACATGACAACTTGATTAGAGGTTAAGTAATGTTTGAATGAAACAGTGGGAGGGTTAAGTACATCTTGGGTTGGTAGGTAATATTTGTACATATAGGCCCAAAACTTAACCTGTTGGGGTTATGTAATTAATGACACAGTTAGGTAAACTTAACCAGTGGAAAACCTAGTAGTGGGGATGCAAGACAAAGGGGAGAGCTTGCATCATATTGTGTAGGACCCATTTCAGTTAGTAATCCTATGTAGGTATCGAACGAGTACTCTGAACTAGGTCGGAGTCGGGGCACGCTTACTAGTCTGATTGTAAGAGATCCAAACGTGGAGGACGGCGTAGGCAGCGCAAACTGACCGGGGCCATGTGCGTGCATGGTCCGGGCAGAGGGGGATAAGACGACCGTGACACCTGTAGATATGGTTATGCAAATCAACGAAGGGTTGCCACTTTAGGAAGTGATACCTCCTACTATGGGGCCGGCACAGGGTATCTACGGTGTAGGGAGCCGATCGATTAGGGTAGTAGTTAGGGTACATCTAGACTTTGGTAAGTTTAGGATTCTATTATTGGGGCTGTCTGTGGATTGTATGGGGCTAAAACCTCTCACCAGAAGTATGCCTAAGTCTACCATCTTATACATGTTGGGGATCATCTCATTCTGGTTATACTAGTATTAGTGCAGAGGAATCTTTAGAGAAGCGTATCACACTCTATCATGTTTACCTTGTCTTACCTGCCTTATATGATGTTTTCTCTCTTATCCACTTTATATGCTTGTCATGATACTTTTGCTTATTTACTAAAAGTAACTGGATTCTCCAGACTTTATGTCTGACCCTTTTGTTTCCTCTTCTTTCTTCCGTTTCCCCCCTAGGTTCTCAGGGTGGGAATACTTTGGCTTAGTCAGGATTCTACTGTCGTCTTGCTTGGAGCTGCTTGATGTGTTGCTCAAGTTCTTGCTACTATGGCTATGTTTCTTTTGGTGAATTATGCTTCTTTATTTATTGTACTCTGATATTTTAAAGTACAAGACAGAAATTTCAATGATGTATTTGGTTTATGTATTTTCAGACACATGATGCTTTGAACCACGTTGTTATGATTTATGTTTTAATAAAGTTTGTTTAAATTCAGCTGCTATTTTTGTATCCGTCTTTTAATGTTTCTGTTTCTGTTTACCTATGCTTCACGAAACTTAATGCATTCTCTTAGTGAGTGACATTAACGGACGTAGGGTGTCACACATGGTATCAGAACTGAAGGTTACCAGATCGGATAAAGTTTTTGAAAAATTATTTCCAAAAAGGTTTTTAAAGAAAGCATTTTCAAAAGAAAAGTCTGTTTTAAAAAACATATTCCCCAAAGTCATATGTAATATCTTCAATTCTTTGTCTGAATCCCTTTCCTTTATCTTTTCAGCATGTCTGGGGAACCTAATATTCCAGAGGGCGTTACGATACCATGCTGGTTCCGTAGGTATCTAGAGGCCACGGCGCCTACCGGTGGTCAAGCCGACGTTCCTCCCCCAGCTGCACCCGTTGTTCCTCCTCCTCCTCCGCGTGCTGATAATTTTACAAAGATATGTAAAGATTTCTGTTCCATGGGCGAAAAGTCATTCCACGGTACTAAGATGTTCATAGAGGTGAGAAACTGGCTGAAAGAGACGGAGGATCTATTTGGAATTTTCGAAGTGGATGATCGGAGGAAGATTCAGCTAGCCGCCTGGCTATTGAAAGATGAAGCTTCGTTTTTGTGGGAAGTAACGCAAGCTGGGTGTCCAGTGGAAATTTGGGATGATTTTAGAATAAGGTTTGAAATGAAGTTTCTTTCCCAAGCTGAGAAAAGCATGCAAATGGAAAGATTCTTGGTGCTCAAGCAAGGGGGCATGACGGTTAAAGAATATGTCAACAAATTTAACCAACTGGCAAGGTTTGGGTTAGAGCTAGTGAATACCCCGCATAAGAAGGCGTTGCGGTTTGCTAGAGGTCTGAATGAACCCCTGCATCGGTTAGCTATGTCCCATATTCCTATGGGAGCGACTTTTGAAAGGCTTGCTGATATGGCCTTGATGCATGAGGAAGACAAAGGAGAGAAGAAGGAAGTTAAGGCTGAGGAAACAACAAAAAATAAGAAGGTATGGCCCAAGAAAGGACAACAACAACAACAACAAAAGAAGGGAGGAAAAAATGACAAGGCTAAGGATAAGAGGAAGTGCCATAGTTGTGGACGAGAGGGTCACTTGGTCAAGGACTGCAAGAGAAGGAAGAATGCTTGCTTCAGTTGTGGAGAGACTGGACACTTTTCTGGGGAGTGCCCAAAGAAGCAAGGGCAAGGTCCAAGGGCAGGAACTTCTGGAGGGAAGATGCATGCTCTCGTGACCAGTGCTCCAGATAAAGGTAGAAAAGTTTCCGTGGAAGGTTTGATTTCTCTTTGCAACATCCTATTCGAACTCTTTTTTATTCTGGCGCTCCACATTCATTTATATCTAGTTCTGTAGTTGAATCTTTGCACTTGAATACTAGTATGGTAGTGGATCCCGTTGTTGTCTAAAACCCCATTGGTGGTTCTGCTCATTTGTCCATAATTTGTCGGGTTTGAGAATATCTGTGTTAGGCGTTGAGTTTGAATGTAACGCATATGTGCTCGGGTTTATGGGCTATGGGTTGATTCTTGGGATGGATTGGCAAGCCATGTATGGTGCCATTCTGGATTGTGAGAGGAGGGTCGTTAGACTGTTGACTTGACAAGGGAGGACCCTCGAGATTTCTTGTGACCCGTAAGGGTCTGTCATGCTTAGCTTCCTAGAGTCACTTGACGCATCTATAGATGATATGTGATCTGTTCCAGTAGTCCGTGAGTATCCTGATGTCTTTGATGAGGTTCGGGGTCTACCCCCAAGGCGCAAGATCGATATTCGCATATATTTGGTGGACAATGCAAAGCTAGTTGCATTGCCTGTGCGCCACATGGCTCCAAGATAAAGAGGGAGCTTAGTAAACAAGTAGGGGAGCTACTTGAGAAAGGATTTATTAGGCGAAGCATTTCTAAATAGGGTGCTCCAGTGGTATTCACAACTACGGTGGATGGTTCGGTTCGCTTGTGTGTGAACTATGGGGAGTTGACTAAAATCACTAAGAATAACATGCACCCACTCCCGAGGATAGATGATTTATTTGATCTGCTTGTTGGTGCATCAGTATTTTCTCAGTTAAACTTGGCCACAAGGTTCCATCAGTTGAGGGTGGCCGAGGACAGTATCGATAAGACTGCTTTTAGGACTCCGGATGGTTTCTTTGAATGCATGTTATGCCTTTTGGGCTGACGAATGCACCCTCCTATTTTGTTGATTTGATGAGTAGGTTGTTTCAGGAGTTTCTAAATAAATTTGTCATGGTCTTTGCTGATGACATCTTAATTTTCTCAAAGAACGAGGAAGAGCATGCGTTATATATAAGGGAGGTTTTGAAGACTCTCCGGGCGCACCAACTTAAGGCGAAGTTTTCCAAATGTCATTTTTGGAGAAAGGAGGTGAGATTTTTAGGGCATGTGGTCTATAAAGAAGGGATAGCAGTGGATCCCGCGAAGGTGGTTACAGAACAAGATTGGCAAATCTCAAAGAATGCAATGGAGTGGGAAGTTTTCTGGGGTTAATAGGCTATTATAGGAAGTTCATTAAGGACTTTGCAAAGATATCATCCCCACTCACCAGGCTGATAAAGAAGAATCTGGCGTTTTCATGGGATATAGATTGTGATGTTACTTTCCAACGATTGAAGAGGGCTCTGACAACAGCCCCAATCTTGACCTTGCCCGACGGGAATAAAGTGTTTACGGTAGACACTGACGCATGTGGTACAGGGCTTGGTGCGGTTCTGATCCAAGAGGGAAGGGTAGTATGTTATGGAGCAAGACAATTTAGGGTTCATGAGAAGAACTACCCTACCCACGACTTAGAGCTAGCTACCATAGTATTCGCGCTTAAGACGTGGCACCATTATTTACTTAGAGAGAAGTTCGAATTGTACACCGATCACAAATATCTCAAGAACTTGTTTTCGCAAAAGGATCTTAATTTGAGGCAGCAAAGGTGGATGGAGTTCCTAGCGTCTTATGACTTCGAGATTGCTTATACCCCTAGCAAGGGTAATGTAGTGGCAGACGCACTAAGTAGGCAGAGGATGGTCTTAAGTCCTTTGTTTGTGGAAAGGAAAAGCTTGGAGTATATATCGACTTTTGACTTTAGACCCTCCATTAAGCTTTTGCCTGGCTTATTAACATCATTAGAGATACAACATACTCTTATGGATAGGAGCTCAACAGGAGAGGATCCACAGATTTCGGACATCTCGGATAGACTCGGTAGAGGGGAGACTTCTAGTCACCTCAGTAGATATTCCACAGACGATAAAGGGTGGTTGCGACAAGATGGAAGGCTTTGTGTTCCCCGAGTGGGGAGTTTATTAAAGAAAGTCCTAGAGGAAGCCCATCATTCTAAGTTGACTATTCATCTAGGCAGTGATAAGACGTACATGGATATGAAGAGGGTTTTCTTTTGGGCTAGGATGGAGAAAGATGTGGTGGAGTTTGTTTTTCAATGCCTGATTTTCCAGCAAGTCAAAGCTGAGCAAAATAAGCCTGGTGGTTTACTTCATCCATTGGAGGTCCCACAGTGGAAGTGGGAGAGAGCGTCTCCATAGATTTCATAAACGGTTTGCCAAGATCAAAGAAAGGCAACACCAGTATTTGGGTGGTAGTGGACAAGCTGACTAAGAGCGCTCATTTCATTCCCGTTAAGATCAAGAGGACATCAGCATGGTTGGCAGCACTTTATGTTCGTGAGATAGTTCGTCTTCATGGAGTACCTTCCAGCATCGTAAGTGACCATGACCCCATTTTCACTAGTGAATTTTGGAGGACCTTGCAAGAAGCATTAGGTACACAGTTTTGTTTGAGCATCGCTTATCATCCTCAGACCGATGGACAAACGGAGAGGGTGAACCGAATTTTAGAGGATCTTTTGAGGCTGTGTATCCTAGACTACGGAAGGACTTGGAAAGAGCATCTTCCATTAGTGGAGTTCGCCTACAACAAAAGTTACCAAGCTAGCATTGGCATGAAACCTTTTGAAGCATTATACGGACGACCCTTTAGATCACCAACTTGTTGGTGGAAATCTACAGAAAGACTAACGTCCGAGAAGCTTGATCTTATTAGACAGCGAATGAAGACAGCTCTGGATAGACAGAAGTCCTACGCAGATAAGAGAAGGACTGACATCGGGTTTGAGGTGGGAGACATGGTTTTCATTAAGGTATCACCCTTAAGAAATGTGGCTCGCTTTGGATCTGCAGGGAAATTGGCACCAAGATTTGTAGAGCCATTTCCCATAACAGAAAGGATTAGCAAAATGGCCTATAGAGTAAAGCTACTTGAGAGACTATCCGGCGTTCACGATGTTTTCCACGTTTGTTATTTGAGGAAGTGCTCACATGATACCGCAAAAGTTGTTGAGCCAAGTATATTGGAGGAAGTGGAAGTGGAACGGTAGGCGACAGTTAGACGAGTTCCTACCCGTATTCTTGGATCAGAACTTATGCAATAGAGATGTAACGACCCACAAATTTGAGCCCTTTGAGTCGACTAAATACAGTACAAGTCCAGCCCAAATTGCACGAATATACGAATCATTAATAGAAAAAGTTAGAGGATGAGAAATAGAAAAGGATAGAATTAAGATAGAAGAAATAATCGAATAACATCGAATCTCACAATCGCAGTGGAATATATAAGCTTTTGAAAAATACAAAACTGTATTTGAACTTACATACAATATCAGAGTACATCATAAAAACATCACAGCAGAAATAAACTCCATATATTTAACACTGAAGCCTCCTGCTCCAAGCTCTTCCAGATCATCTGTAAAATCCTGAACTACTTGACTGCCCGTACAAATTTGGGCACCCAAGAGTTTAGGGAAACACAGAAAAATAACTCTGGGTCTGTCATTGGACTGGTGTGAGTAAACGATTTTAAACAGCTTGCTTAACTTGGAAAAATTCCTTCTTGAAAGAAAAGATAATCGTAAGACCGACCCACACATAAACACGGATGGTTTTTATCTTACGATAACCCAAAACATTTTAAAATCTTAACTATACTGATATTATAATAATGTCTAGGGTTTCCACAAATAAATTAGAGTCTAGCGGAACGCTTGCATCTCACGCTCCACATATATAATAAACAAAACCGCTTGGCGCTTAGGGATAATGGATTTCCAACTATGACAAGGTATGGAACCACCTTCTGATAGTGTATCTCTAGATATGAATACACTGGGTTCAACAAGAACGTCTTGCAACCTGGCCCACACATGACCGACTACTCATTTCTCTTGAGTGTATCGAATATATTGTCACCTCACGGTTGCTAGCAACATAACGGTTCCTGGGAGATACATAAAACAAAAGAAGTAACAAAATGAATATTCTCTACATGGTGACAATATACCATAATGGGAGCGACCCACATAGCCATGCTGCCTTCCCGATTTTTGTCATTTCCCGGTTGTGAGGCTTGAGGTCAGAACTTACCTTTTCGATCAACACATCTTTATTTACTTTGAATGCCACATCGTCAAATCCGTAATCACATATTGATTATACAAATACACAATGGGTGTAAATTAAAGAGTAGTTACCTTCTCCCCACCAACTTAGTATATTCGCAAAAATCAACGGGCGTGACTGTTGGAAATACTTTGTCAGACATTCGTCCATACAAGTTGTCCTAGGTCTGGACAAACCAAAGGCACTATCCTATAAACAGAACAGTCCTTGCATAAATGTCGTCTTCAATGATCTTCAGTTTGACTTCAATTAAATCAACGCCTAGAACGAAACAAAGTGCTATTTGGGTTTCATTTAGAAACCCAATCCCGGTCTCTTTGAATAGATGAACATTAATATCTTTTAGGGCCAAGTGATGCTTAAAGGAATCAGATCAATATATTTCATATGTTTTTCTATATCCTTAATTAATTATCAAGATTTATCTACTAAAAATATTTAGCATATAAGATCCCAGGTTTTTCAACAGTAGTTTGATAAGTCAATATCAACAAGATGTGACTAAACAAGTTATTTGGGGTCATGTCACAACATTACCATTACTCAAATCAACAAATTAATTATCACAACAAATCTGCCTATCACACTTCAATAATTCCCATAAACATCGTTAAACAATTTATTGATATTTGGAAATTAATTATTCCCAAATCATATTTATATAAGATTTGTTTCCGTTTAAGAATTTCATTTGTTTATATTGATCATAACGGTATTGTTATAATCCATACTTCAATATATATATTTATTTATTTATATTTAAATGGGAAGTGGACGATACTTTCTTAAAATTCGACTTCGTCAATTACCAAACTAGCATCTCTTTCGGATTTATCTCCATTCCATTTATTCTCCCAACTTTGGAAAAATCTTATGGTTGTCGGTCAACCCGTTTCCTTTTACCGATAACCCTCACAACCATTCTCGTAAGCAAAACCTTTACTTCCTACGTTATTCACTTTTTGATTTTGAATATTCTTTCTTCTGGACCCGTTTAACATATCAACTCAATTTCACTAGTAATTACTAGTACGGGTCAAATTTTGTTTATCTATATATAAATTCACATTCCCTTGTTTCCTAAATATTCAACTTAATCGTTGTTAATTTGACTTTTAAATCACTTCTCGACTTAGAATCGACTTAATAACATTTCAACGTTATTCAATAATTGAAATTACCATAATACAATGTTTTTAATGGAAAACATTAACTATTTAATCACTACCCAATGTAAATCACAGTTATACTAATTTAGCTTGAATTAATTAACTGAATTTAGATCTAAGTGTATCCTTATTTTTATTATAATTTTAATTTATTAGAAAATAATAAAATCGTCTCGTCAAATTCTGACATAGTACAATTCAGTCCATTACGATCATCATATGTTCATCTGTTATCTCCTTGATACCGGATTTCATTTTCCATACTAATATCATTTCTCTTTTATTTATTTTATAAGTATTTATCCTTTAAATTCATTTTTAACGAAAATCTTTTATTTTATTTTATTTTTATATACTTGCTTTTTCCTTTACTTTCTGTTAACATATTTTCTTTTAAATGGAAATGGTTTGAGTACACGGCCCAACAGGCTATTCACATAGGAAATCTGTCTGCACAGCTTCTATACCAGGCAAAATGAAAACGCCTATGGATTCTTTCCTGGTCCCTCCATTAGTTTCTTTTACTTCTCTTCTATATATTCCTTTTCATTATTTTCTTTCCATAAATTTGTGCTTCATCCCAAAGGCTTTACCTTCGACCCACTTTGATTTAACACATACCGCCCTTCAAACTTGAACAGCAGACTGACGGGCCTCTCCTCTCTTTACTTTTTCTTTCGTTTCTCCTTGTATGCTTCTGGCGTCACTCCCATTTAATTACTTCATCAACTAGCCTCAAACACTCATTTGTTTGCTCCAATTCCTCACTCCTTACCCACTGCCAAACACTAGACAGCTATATGCCATCTCCAGTCCATCCCTTTCATGTTTCTTGACCGAGTCATGCGAGCCCCAGCTCCCATCTCGTTTGGCATAAATTCATATGCACACCGTGCACCAGTGCACATGCACCAACGTCTGGCTTTGCGTTCATCAGCTCCGATCATTTCCGCAAATGCATTTCCATCTTTTAACTCCATTTCCACCGTCAGATAAAGCCTCGACCAACGATATCAAAAAATTACACTTCGACCCAACTTCACAACTTTAGTTCGATCTAAGAAAACCCTCAACTGTTGCTCCCTCCCACTAATATGCAGTCTAAGTGTTCGACCCTTTACTGAAATTTAACATCTCTAAAAATACAAATCTATGGTTTAAATCCTAAGCACATTTAATTTACATACGAGGGTTAAACATCCGACCTTTAAGTTGGAATTAAACTGTAAAGCAAACTTGAAGTAAAGTTATTGATTTTTAAAATCAATGGAAGTTGTAGGATTTACCTAAATCTACACCTGCAGGTAGTTTAATATGTTTAACAGTGGTCAAAATTTTTACCACAATATCTTGTGACTTGTATATAACACATCCAAGACTTGCATATATGTATTTATGAGTTAGATCACTATACAAATAACACAGATCTCAAAATACCCCGAACTATTACACTGGTAGTTATACGAGATTTATACGGCTTGAGCCATGATGATATAGCGTTCAAGTTTATACATTTACAAAAATGCGATTTTTATTTACCATAACATTTTCTATTTTTCTTTTGTTTTCAAACATAACACCATCAAATAAAATCAAATGTATCTCAGTCATTTAACTTTACTAACATCCACATATTCATATATATATATATATATATATATATATATATATATAACCATGAATATAGTCTTAGATTTAAGATTGCAAACAACCGGAGGAAAAAGAGTATTTATTCACCAAATCAATTCTCTGTTTTATAGTTTCAAGCAATACCCATATCAAACATTACCAGTCATTCTTTTTGAATCAATTATCCATACTTATTCAATATAATTCATGTTCATACAATTTTAGATTAACATTAAACAAACAGGAAACAAAAGGGATATTTACTCACATGAATTGCTCTTGACATTATAGGTTTCTCATTCTCTGTTTTATGCTTGCTGTTTTTGCCATTATCCTCTTCCAGGTTTTTGAGTGTTCAAGGAGCTTTAAGGTATGGAATCCTACATATATAAAAAGGTATTTATAGAGGAAATGGTTCCTGGTTTCTAGATTTTGATAGGGTAGGTTTATGAGTTGTCTTAGCTGCTGTTGCGATTGATAGAAAGACTACACACTCTTGTATACTTGACGGAAAAGAACAGCGTGCTTTATAGCCGTTTGTTAGCAGTTCGACGGGATAGAACATGGAGGTATGGCTGCTGCACTTTGTTTGAGATTGATAAGGATCTCTTGAGAAGGCTTCACACTTACAAGGTATGGCTGAAATAAGATTTTGGGTACAAAATCATGTGCAGGGTTCTTGTGTTCCTATATGTGATTGAAAGGCATTGTTCGACAAGACTTCACACAAAAAGGACAATGCTGAGTCTAGTTTTTGGGTAGAATACATGTGCAGGTCTGTTGTACTATGAGTCTTGGCTGTTAAGTATTCCAAGCCATTATATTTACTATTATGGGTTTTCACTTCATGTACAAATACAGGTTTTCATTTAATTCTTTGATCCTAGCATTCCAGGCTATACATGCCTAGGTATAGTAGTTGTTCTTCAATGTTAAGCAATCTAGCAATGTTGATGTGGTCTGATGTGAACATACAATGCTATTGTACAACATGGCAACTCAATGTATATTTGAGAAGATATAATTCAATTTGATTTGCTTTCATTCAAATCTTATTACATGACAAGTTTAAATTTATAAGTATATATGCAAAGTAAAAAAATATTAAGTATAAACCAAAAGTGACTATATGTCTTAATTTACATATATACATATATTTACACATATATGTACATACTAGAAATCATATAAAAAGATTTTCTTTATATTCTTTCAAATATGAAAATCTACTTTTACTTAAGCAATTATATTTTAACATAAATTAAAATAAGTTTCAAAATGTAGAATAAGAAGTCAAAACGGCATTTACCAGTGTATATATGAAACACAAGTCAAAAACATACCTATAGGATTTAAGACAAATGATTATTCCAAATTATCTATAATATTCAAATTAAATATTATTTAACTGAATTTTGTTATTAGTATAATCTAAGATCTAGATTATACAATCGGCCAGAAAATCCGGGACATTACATTCTACCTCCCTTAAAAGAATTTCGTCCCCGAATTAAGTAATGACGGAAAAATTTGCAATTATAGTTACAATCATAAACCTATATTAATGCACAAACATGGGTCATCTCCTAGTAATCACAACAAGCAAGGCATCCAAAACACACCGGTTAATTATCAAACATTTCACAATAGTCAAAACATCCAATACACATTTGCAATCAGCAAACAAATCTTCGGATACACTATCTTCAGCCTCTCACCTCAAAACTTCTTCGTTTCTTTTTCTCGTTCTCGATAAATCGTTGATGAAACCCGTATTAATTCAAATTGATTTTAAATCAATTTATTAACCTCTTTTTATTTATCTGGTTTTTAGTAAGTCAATTCTATTTATCACAATTCTCTTAGAATTTTAAATTCTTAAATTTTCGAGAAATTCAATACCGTCTCTCTCATACGACTCCATCGTATAACTCCCAAAATTTATCTCCTTAGGCCATCTCTAATCATTAAAGGATCTACAAAACCAATTGGTTTTCGACATAAGATCACCATATCCAACTAAAATACCAACTTGTGTCTTTGGCCGGCGTTCAACCTTTATTCTCATGCTTTCAAATTTCCTTTCTGGGTTGTCTTATTTGTATATTTCAATTATACAAATTCAGTCTGGTTTTAAATAACCATCCCAATTTATAATCCTATACCGAATTATAATAGCAATCAACACAACTATTTATAATAATTTCAGAAAATTATCCTTTATATCAAAATAAATTTTTGAGTAAAATTATTTTATTTACCCATCTTTTAAAACAATACCGTGTCGAATTATTCTGTTCAAGTGTTTAGAAATTCCTATCGACGTCCAGGCATCCCATTAGTCGACCAGAATTCATAAACCACTCGATAAACTAATCAACACAATATAAAACAGTTTTTATATCAATTAACAAATACGCGCTCATATATATACACTGAAACTCAGTCTAGGGTATTACTAGCCCCATCTCTATCGAGTCACGCCACAGAGCCAAGGTTATTCTTAACCTCTAGCTCTGATACCAACTGTAACGACCCACAAATTTGAGGCCTTTGAGTCGACTAAATACAATACAAGTCCAGCCAAAATTGCACGAATATACGAATCATTAATTTAAAGAAGTTAGAGGATGAGAAATAGAAAAAGATAGAAAATTAGGATAGAAGAATTAAGATAGAAGAAATAATCGAATAACATCGAATCTCACAATCGCAGTGGAATATATAAGCTTTTGAAAAATACAAAACTGTATTTGAACTTACATACAATATCAGAGTACATCATATATACATCACAGCGGAAATAAACTCTATATATTTAACGCTTAAGCCTCCTGCTTCTAGCTCCTTCCAGATCATCTGTAAAATCCTGAACTACTTGACTGCCCGTACAGATTTGGGTACCCAAGAGTTTAGGGAAACACAGAAAAATAACTCTGGGTCAATCATGGGACTGGTGTGAGTAAATGATTTTAAACAACTTGCTTAACTTGGAAAAATTCCTTTTTGAAAGAAAAGATAATCGTAAGACCACCCACACATAAACAAGGATGGTTTTTATCTTACGCTAACCCAAAACATTTTAAAATCATAACTATACTGATATTATAATAATGTCTAGGGTTTCCACAAATAAATTAGAATCTAGCGGAACGCTTGCATCTCACGCTCCACATATACAATAAACAAAACCGCTTGGCGCTTAGTGATAATGGATTTCCAACTATGACAAGGTATGGAACTACCTTCTAATAGTGTATCTCTAGAGACGAATACACTGGGTTCAACAAGAACGTCTTGCAACCCGACCCACACATGACCGACCACTCATTTCTCTTGAGTGTATCGAATATATTGTCACCTCACGGTTGCTAGCAACATAACCGTTCCCGGGAGATACAAAAAAAAAGTAACAAAATGAATATTCTCTAGATGGTGACAGTATACCCTAATGGGAGCGACCCACATAGCCATGCTGCCTTCCCGATTTTTGTCATTTCCCGGTTGTGAGGCTTGAGGTCAGAACTTACCCTTTTGATCGGCACATCTTTATTTACTTTAAATGCCACATCGTCAAATCCGTAATCACATATTGATTATACAAATACACACTGGGTGTAAATTAAAGAGAAGTTACCTTCTCCCCACCAACTTGGTATATTCATAAAAATCAATGGGCGTGACTGTTGGAAATACTTTGTCAGACATTCGTCCATACAAGTTGTCCTAGGTCTGTACAAACCAAAGGCACTGTCCTGTAAGTAGAACAGTCCTTGCATAAACGTCGTCTTCAATGATCTTCAGTTTGACTTCAATTAAATCAACGCCTAGGTCGAAATAAAGTGGTATTTGGGTTTCATTTAGAAACCCAATCCCGGTCTCTTTGAATCGATGAACGTTAATATCTTTTAGGGTCAAGTGATGCTTAAAGGAATCAGATCAATATATTTCATATGTGTTTCTATATCCTTAATTAATTATCAAGATTTATCTATTAAAAATATTTAACATATAAGATCCCAGGTTTTTCAACAGTAGTTTGATAAGTCAATATCAACAAGATGTGACTAAACAAGTTATTTGGGGTAATGTCACAGCATTACCATTACTCAAATCAACAAATTAATTATCACAACAAATCTGCTTATCACACTTCAATAATTCCCATAAACATCGTTAAACAATTTATTGATATTTGGAAATTAATTATTCCCAAATCATATCTATATAAGATTTGTTTCTGTTTAAGAATTTCATTTGTTTATATTGATCATAACGGTATTGTTATAATCCATACTTCAATATATATATATATATATATATATATATATTATATATTATATTAACGGGATATGGATGATACTTTCTTTAAATTCGACTTCGTCAATTACCAAACTAGCATCTCTTTCAGATTTATCTCCATTCCATTTATTCTCACAACTTTGGAAAAATCTTATGGTTGTCGGTCAACCTATTTCCTTTTACCAATAACCCTCACAACCATTCTCTTAAGCAAAACCTTTACTTCCTACGTTACTCACTTTTTGATTTTGAATATTCTTTCTTCTGGACCCGTTTAACATATCAACTCAATTTCACTAGTAATTACTAGTACGTGTCAAATTTTGTTTATCTATATATAAATTCGCATTCCCTTGTTTCCTAAATATTCAACTTAATCGTTGTTAATTTGACTTTTAAATCACTTCTCGATTTAAACTCGACTTAATAACATTTCAACGTTATTCAATAATTGAAAGTACCATAATACAGTGTTATTAATGGACAACATTATCTATTTAATCACTACCCAATGTCAATCACAGTTATACTAATTTCGCTTGAACTAATTAACTGAATTTTAGATCTAAGTGTATCCTTATTTTTATTATAATTTTAATTTATTAGAAAATAATAAAATCATCTCGTCAAATTCTGACGTAGTACAATTCAGTCCATTACGATCATCATATGTTCATTTGTTATCTCCTTGATACCGGATTTCATTTTCCATACTAATATCATTTCTCTTTTATTTATTTTATAAGTATTTATCCTTTAAATTCATTTTTAACGAAAATCTTTTATTTTATTTTATTTTTATATACTTGCTTTTTCCTTTACTTTCTCTTAACATATTCTATTTTAAATGGAAATGGTTTGAGTACACGGCCCAACAGGCTACTCACATACGAAATCTGTCTGCACAGCTTCTATACCAGACAAAATGAAAACGCCTATGGATTCTTTCCTGGTCCCTCCATTAGTTTCCTTTACTTCTCTTCTACATATCCCTTTTCATTATTTTCTTTCCAAAAATTTGTGCTTCAGCCTAAAGGCTTTACCTTCGGCCCACTTTGATATAACACATACCGCCCTTCACACTTGAACAGCAGACTGACGAGCCTCTCCTCTCTTTGCTTTTTCTTTCGTTTCTCCTTGTATGCTTCTGGCGTCACTCCCATTTAATTACTTCATCAACTAGCCTCAAACACTCATTTGTTTGCTCCAATCCCTCTCTCCTTACCCAATGCCAAACACAAGACAGTTATATGCCATCTCCAGTCCATCCTTTTCATGTTTCACGACCGAGTCATGCGAGCTCCAGCCCCCATCTCGTTTGGCATAAATTCATGTGCACACCATGCACCGGTGCACATGCACCAACGTCTGGCTTTGCGTTCATTAGCTCCGATCATTTCTGCAAATGCATTTCCATCTTCTAACTCCATTTCCACCGTCAGATAAAGCCTCGACCAACGATATCAAAAAGTTACACATCGACCCAACTTCACAACTTTAGTTCGACCCAAGAAAACCCTCAATTGTTGCTCCATTCCACTAATATGCAGTCTAAGTGTTCGACCCTTTACTGAAATTTAACATCTCTAAAAATACAAATCTATGGTTTAAATCTTAAGCACTTTTAATTTACACACGAGGGTTAAACATCCGACCTTTAAGTTGGAATTAAACTGTAAAGCAAACTAGAGTTAAGTTATTGATTTTTAAAATCAATGGAAGTTGTAGGATTTACCTAAATCTACACCTGCAGGTAGTTTAATATGTTTAACAGTGGTCAAATTTTTTACCACAACATCCTGTGACTTGTATATAACACATCCAGGACTTGCATATATGTATTTATGAGTTAGAACACTATACAAATAACACAGATCTCAAAATACCCCGAACTATTACACTGGTAGTTATACGAGACTTATACGGCTTGAGCCATGGTGATATAGCGTTCAAGTTTATACATTTACAAAAATAAGATTTTTATTTACCATAACATTTTCTGTTTTTCTTTTGTTTTCAAACATAACACCATCAAATAATATCAACTATATCTCAGTCATTTAACTTTACTAACATCCAGAAATTCATATATATATATATATATATATATATATATATATATATATATATATATATATATATATATAAAACCATGAATATAGTCTTAGATTTAACATTGAATACAACCGGAGGAAAAAGAGTGTTTATTCACCAAATCAATTCTCTGTTTTATAGTTTCAAGCAATACCCATATCAAACATTACCAGTCATTCTTTTTGAATCAATTATCCATACTTATTCAATATAATTCATGTTCATACAATTTTAGATTAACATTAAACAAACAGGAAACAAAAGGGATATTTACTCACATGAATTGCTCTTGCCATTACAGGTTTCTCATTCTCTGTTTTATACTGGTTGTTTCTGCCATTATCCTCTTCCAGGTTTTTGAGTGTTCAAGGAGCTTTAAGGTATGGAATCTTACATATATAACAAGGTATTTATAGAGGAAATGGTTCCTGGTTTCTAGAATTTGATAGGGTAGGTTTATGAGTTGTCTTAGCTGCTGTTGCGATTGATAGAAAGACTACACACTCTTGTATACTTGACGGAAAAGAACAGCTGTGTTTTATAGCTGTTTGTTAGCTGTTCGACGGGATAGAACATGGAGGTATGGTTGCGGCACTTTGTTTGAGATTGATAAGGATCTCTTGAGAAGACTTCACACTTACAAGGTAGGGCTAAAATAAGATTTTGGGTACAAAATCATGTGCAGGGTTCCTGTGTTCCTATATGTGATTGAAAGGCATTGTTCGACAAGATTTCACACAAAAAGGGCAATGTTGAGTCTAGTTTTTCGGTAGAATACATGTGCAGGTCTGTTGTACTATGAGTCTTGGCTGTTAAGTATTCCAAACCATTATATTTACTGTTATGAGTTTTCACTTCATGTACAAATACAGGTTTTCTTTTAATTCTTTGATCCTAGCATTCCAGGCTATACATGCCTATGTATAGTAGTTGTTCTTCAATGTTAAGCAATCTAACAATGTTGATATGGTCCGATGTGAACATACAATGCTATTGTACAACATGGCAACTCAATGTATATATGAGAAGATATAATTCAATAGATTTGCTTTCATTCAAATCTTATTACATGACAAGTTTAAATTTATAAGTATATATGAAAAGTAATAAAATATTAAGTATAAACCAAAAGTGACTATATGTCTTAATTTACATATATACATATATCTACACATATATGTACATACTAGAAATCATAAAAAAGATTTTCTTTATATTCTTTCAAATATGAAAATCTACTTTTACTTAAGCAATTATATTTTAACATAAATTAAAATAAGTTTCAAAATGTAGAATAAGATGTTAAAACGACATTTACCAATGTACATATGAAACACAAGTCAAAAACATACCTATAGGATTTAAGACAAATGATTATTCCAAATTATCTGTAATATTCAAATTAAATATTATTTAACTGAATTTTGTTATTAGTATAATCTAAGATCTAGATTATACAATCGGCCAGAAAATCCGGGACATTACATTCTACCCCCTTAAAAGAATTTCGTCCCCGAAATTAAGTAGTGACGGAAAAATTTGCAATTATAGTTTAAAATCATAAACCTATATTAATGCACAAACATGAGTCATCTCCTTGTAGTCATCTCCTTGTAATCACAACAGGCAAGGCATCCAAAACACACCAGTTAATTATCAAAAATTTCACAATAGTCAAAACACCCAATACACATTTGCAATCAGCAAACAAAGCTTCGGATACACTATCTTCAGCCTCTCACCTAAAAACTTCTTCGTTTCTTTTCCTCGTTCTCGATAAATCGTTGATGAAACCCGTATTAATTCAAATTGATTTTAAATCAATTTATTAACCTATTTTTATTTATTTGGTTTTTAGTAAGTCAATTCTATTTATCACAATTCTCTTAGAATTTTAAATTCTTTAATTTTCGAGAAATTCGATACCGTCTCTCTCGTACGACTCCATCGTATAACTCCCAAAATTTATCTCCTTGGGCCATCTCTAATCATTAAAGGATCTACAAAACCAACTGGTTTTCAACATAAGATCATCATATCCAACTAAAATACCAACTTGTGTCTTTGGCCGGCGTTCAACCTTTATTCTCATGCTTTCAAATTTCCTTTCTAGGTTGTCTTATTTGTATATTTCAATTATACAAATTCAATCTGGTTTTAAATAATCATCCCAATTTATAATCCTATACCGGATTATAGTAGGAATCAACACAACTATTTATAATAATTTCAGAAAATTATCCTTTATATCAAAATAAAATTTTGAGTAAAACTATTTTAGTTACCCAGCTTTTAAAACAATACCGTGTCGAATTATTCTGTTCAAGTGTTTAGAAATTCCTATCGACGTCCAGGCATCCCATTAGTCGACCAGAATTCATAAACCACTCGACAAACCAATCAACATAATACAAAACAGTTTTTATATCAACTAACAAATACGCGCTCATACATATACACTCAAACTCAGTCTAGGGAATTACTAGCCCCATCTCTATCGAGTCACGCCACAGAGCCAAGGTTATTCTTAACCTCTAGCTCTGATACCAACTGTAACGACCCACAAAATTGAGCCCTTTGAGTCGACTAAATACAATACAAGTTCAGCCCAAATTGCACGAATATACGAATCTTTAATAGAAAGAAGTTAGGGGATGAGAAATAGAAAAAGATAGAAAATTAGGATAGAAGAATTAAGATAGAAGAAATAATCGAATAACATCGAATTTCACAATCGCAGTGGAATATATAAGCTTTTGACAAATACAAAACTGTATTTGAATTTACATACAATATCAGAGTACATCATATATACATCACAACGGAACTAAACTCTATATATTTAACGTTGAATCCTCCTGCTCCAAGCTCCTTCCAGATCATCTGTAAAATCCTGAACTACTTGACTGCCCGTATAAATTTGGGCACCCAAAAGTTTAGGGAAACATAGAAAAATAACTCTGGGTCAGTCATGGGACTGGTGTGAGTAGACGATTTTAAACAGGTTGCTTAACTTGGAAAATTTCCTTTTTGAAAGAAAAGATAATCGTAAGACCGACCCACACATAAACACGGATGGTTTTTATCTTACGATAACCCAAAACATTTTAAAATCATAACTATACTGGTATTATAATAATGTCTAGGGTTTCCACAAATAAATTAGAGTCTAGCGGAACGCTTGCATCTCACGCTCCACATATATAATAAACAAAACCGCTTGGCGCTTAGGGATAATGGATTTCCAACTGTGACAAGGTATAGAACCACCTTCTGATAGTGTATCTCTAGAGACGAATACACTGGGTTCAACAAGAACGTCTTGCAACCTGGCCCACATATGACTGACCACTCATTTCTCTTGAGTGTATCGAATATATCGTCGCCTCACGGTTGATAGCAACATAACCGTTTCCGGGAGATACAGAAAACAAAAGAAGTAACAAAATGAATATTCTCTGGATGGTGACAATATACCCTAATGGGAGCGACCCACATAGCCATGCTGCCTTCCCCATTTTTGTCATTTCCCGGTTGTGAGGCTTGAGGTCAGAACTTACCTTTTTTATCAGCATATCTTTATTTACTTTGAATGCCACATCGTCAAATCCGTAATCACATATTGATTATACAAATACACACTGGGTGTAAATTAAAGAGAAGTTACCTTCTCCCCACCAGCTTGGTATATTCGTAAAAATCAACGGACGTGACTGAAATTTAACATCTCTAAAAACACAAATCTATGGTTTAAATCCTAAGCACTTTTAATTTACGCACGAGGGTTAAACATCCGACCTTTAAGTTGTAATTAAACTGTAAAGCAAACTAGAAGTTAAGTTATTGATTTTTAAAATCAATGGGAGTTGTAGGATTTACCTAAATCTACACCTGCAGGTAGTTTAATATGTTTAACAGTGGTCAAATTTTTTACCACAATATCTTGTTACTTGTATATAACATATCCAGGACTTGCATATATGTATTTATGAGTTAGATCACTATTCAAATAACACAGATCTCAAAATACCCCCGAACTATTACACTGGTAGTTATACGAGACTTATACAGCTTGAGCCATGGTGATATAACATTCAAGTTTATACATTTACAAAAATAAGTTTTTTGTTTACCATAACATTTTCTGTTTTTCTTTTGTTTTCAAACATAACACCATCAAATAATATCAACTATATCTCAGTCATTTAACTTTACTAACATCCACAAATTCATATATATATATATATATATAACTATGTATATAGTCTTAGATTTAACATTGCATACAACCGGAGGAAAAAGAGTGTTTATTCAGCAAATCAATTCTTTTTTTATAGTTTCAAGCAATACCCATATCAAACATTACCAGTCATTCTTTTTGAATCAATTATCCATACTTATTCAATATAATTCATATTCATACAATTTTAGATTAACACTAAACAAACAGGAAACAAAAGGGATATTTACTCACATGAATTGCTCTTGCCATTACAGGTTTCTCATTCTCTGTTTTATACTTGCTGTTTCTGCCATTATCCTCTTCAAGGTTTTTGAGTGTTCAAGGAGCTTTAAGGTATGGAATCCTACATATATAACAGGGTATTTATAGAGGAAATGGTTCCTAGTTTCTAAACTTTGATAGGGTAGGTTTATGAGTTGTCTTAGCTGCTGTTGCGATTGATAGAAAGACTACACACTCTTGTATACTTGACGGAAAAGAACAATAGTGTTTTATAGTTGTTTGTTAGCTGTTTGACGGGACAGAACATGGAGGTATGGCTGCGGCACTTTGTTTGAGATTGATAAGGATCTCTTGACAAGGCTTCACACTTACAAGGTACGACTGAAATAAGATTTTGGGTACAAAATCATGTGCAAGGTTTTTGTGTTCCTATATGTGATTGAAAGGCATTGTTCGACAAGATTTCACACAAAAAGGGCAATGCTGAGTCTAGTTTTTCGGTAGAATACATGTGCAGGTCTGTTGTACTATGAGTCTTGGCTGTTAAGTATTCCAAGCCATTATATTTACTGTTATGAGTCTTCACTTCATGTACAAATATAGGTTTTCATTTAATTCTTTGATCCTAGCATTCCAGGCTATACATGCCTAGGTATAGTAGTTGTTCTTCAATGTTAAGCAATCTAGCAATGTTGATATGGTCTGATGTGAACATACAATGCTATTGTACAACATGGCAACTCAATGTATATTTGAGAAGATATAATTCAATTGATTTTCTTTCATTCAAATCTTATTACATGACAAGTTTAAATTTATAAGTATATATGCAAAGTAATTAAATATTAAGTATAAACCAAAAGTGACTATATGTCTTAATTTACATATATACATATATCTACACATATATGTACATACTAGAAATCATATAAAAAGATTTTCTTTATTTTGTTTCAAATATGAAAATCTACTTTTACTTAAGCAATTATATTTTAACATAAATTAAAATAAGTTTCAAAGTGTAGAATAAGACGTTAAAACGGCATTTACCAGTGTACATATGAAACACAAGTCAAAAACATACCTATAGGATTTAAGACAAATGATTATTCCAAATTATCTATAATATTCAAATTAAATATTATTTAACTGAATTTTGTTATTAGTATAATCTAAGATCTAGATTATACAATCGTCCAGAAAATCCGGGACATTACATTCTACCCCCCTTAAAAGAATTTCGTCCCCGAAATTAAGTAATGACGGAAAAATTTGCAATTATAGTTTAAAATCATAAACCTATATTAATGCACAAACATGAGTCATCTCCTGGTAATCACAACAAGCAAGGCATCCAAAACATACCGGTTAATTATTAAACATTTCATAATAGTCTAAACATCCAATACACATTTGCAATCAGCAAACAAAGCTTCGGATACAATATCTTTAGCCTCTCACCTCAAAACTTCTTCGTTTCTTTTTCTCGTTCTCGATAAATCATTGACGAAACCCGTATTAATTCAAATTGATTTTAAATCAATTTATTAACCTATTTTTATTTATCTGGTTTTCAGTAAGTCAATTCTATTTATCACAATTCTCTTAGAATTTTAAATTCTTTAATTTTCGAGAAATTCGATACCGTCTCTCTCGTACGACTCCATCGTATAACTCCCAAAATTTATCTCCTTAGGCCATCTCTAATCATTAAAGGATCTACAAAACCAACTGGTTTTCGACATAAGATCATCATATCCAACTAAAATACCAACTTGTGTCTTTGGCCGGCGTTTAACCTTTATTCTCATGCTTTCAAATTTCCTTTCTGGGTTGTCTTATTTTTATATTTCAATTATACAAATTCAATCTAGTTTTAAATAACCATCCCAATTTATAATCCTATACCGGATTATAATCGCAATCAACACAACTATTTTTAATAATTTCAGAAAATTATCCTTTATATCAAAATAAATTTTTGAGTAAAACTATTTCATTTACCCAGCTTTTAAAACAATACCGTGTTGAATTATTCTGTTCAAGTGTTTAGAAATTCCTATCGATGTCCAGGCATCCCATTAGTCGACTAGAATTCATAAACCACTCGACAAACAAATCAACACAATATAAAATAGTTTTTATATCAATTAACAAATACACGCTCATACATATACACTCAAACTCAATCTAGGGTATTACTAGCCCCATCTCTATCGAGTCACGCCACAGAGCCAAGGTTATTCTTAACCTCTAGCTCTGATACCAATTGTAACGACCCACAAATTTGAGCCCTTTGAGTCGACTAAATACAATATTAGTCCAGCCAAAATTGCACGAATATACGAATCATTAATAGAAAGAAGTTAGAGGATGAGAAATAGAAAAAGATAGAAAATTAGGATAGAAGAATTAAGATAGAAGAAATAATCGAATAACATCGAATTTCACAATCGTAGTGGAATATATAAGCTTTTGACAAATACAAAACTGTATTTGAATTTACATACAATATCAGAGTACATCATATATACATCACAGCGGAAATAAACTCTATATATTTAACGCTAAAGCCTCCTTCTCCAAGCTCCTTCCAAATCATCTATAAAATCCTGAACTACTTGACTGCCCGTACAAATTTGGGCACCCAAGAATTTAGGGAAACACAAAAAATAACTCTGGGTCAGTCATGGGACTGGTGTGATTAAACGATTTTAAACAGCTGGCTTAACTTGGAAAAATTCCATTTTGAAAGAAAAGATAATCGTAAGACCGACCCACACATAAACACGGATGGTTTTTATCTTACGATAACCCAAAACATTTTAAAATCATAACTATACTGATATTATAATAATGTCTAGGGTTTCCACAAATAAATTAGAATCTAGCGGAACGCTTGCATCTCATGCTCCACATATATAATAAACAAAACCGCTTGGCGCTTAGGGATAATGGATTTCCCACTATGACAAGGTATGGAACCACCTTCTGATAGTGTATCTCTAGAGACGAATACACTGGGTTCAACAAGAACGTCTTGCAACTCGGCCCACACATGACTGACCACTCATTTCTCTCGAGTGTATCGAATATACCGTCACCTCACGGTTGCTAGCAACATAACCGTTCCCGGGAGATACAGAAAACAAAAGAAGTAACAAAATGAATATTCTCTAGATGGTGACCATATACCCTAATGGGAGCGACCCACATAGCCATGCTTCCTTCCCGATTTTTGTCATTTCCCGGTTGTGAGGCTTGAGGTCAGAACTTACCTTTTTTATCAGCACATCTTTATTTACTTTAAATGCCACATCGTCAAATCCGTAATCACATATACAAATACACACTGTGTGTAAATTGAAGAGAAGTTGCCTTCTCCCCACCAACTTGGTATATTCGTAAAAATCAATGGACGTGACTGAAATTTAACATCTCTAAAAATACAAATCTATGGTTTAAATCCTAAGAACTTTTAATTTACACACGAGGGTTAAACATCCGACCTTTAAGTTGAAATTAAATTGTAAAGCAAACTAGAAGTTAAGGTATTGATTTTTAAAATCAATGGAAGTTGTAGGATTTACCTAAATCTACACCTGCAAGTGGTTTAATATGTTTAACAGTGGTCTAAATTTTTACCACACCATCCTGTTACTTGTATATAACACATCCAGGACTTGCATATATGTATTTATGAGTTAGATCACTATACAAATAGCACAGATCTCAAAATACCCTGAACTATTACACTGGTAGTTATACGAGACTTATACGGCTTGAGCCATGGTGATATAGCATTCAAGTTTATACATTTACAAAAATAAGATTTTTGTTTACCATAACATTTTCTGTTTTTCTTTTGTTTTCAAACATAACACCATCAAATAATATCAACTATATCTCAGTCATTTAAATTTACTAACATCCACAAATTCATATATATATATATATAACACTATGAATATAGTCTTAGATTTAACATTGCATACAACCGGAGGAAAAGAGTGTTTATTCACCAAATCAAATCTCTGTTTTATAGTTTCAAGCAATACCCATATCAAACATTACCAGTCATTCTTTTTGAATCAATTATCCATATATACTTATTCAATATAATTCATGTTCATACAATTTTAGATTAACATTAAACAAACAGGAAACAAAAGGGATATTTACTCACATGAATTGCTCTTGCCATTACAGGTTTCTCATTCTCTATTTAATACTTGCTGTTTCTGCCATTATCCTCTTCCAGGTTTTTAAGTGTTCAAGGAGCTTTAAGGTATGGAATCCTACGTATATAAAAAGGTATTTATAGAGGAAATGGTTCCTGGTTTCTAGACTTTGATAGGGTAGGTTTATGAGTTGTCTTAGCTGCTGTTGTGATTGATAGAAAGACTACACACTCTTGTATACTTGAAAGAAAAGAACAGCTGTGTTTTGTAGTTGTTTGTTAGTTGTTCGACGGGATAGAACATGGAGGTATGGCTACGGAACTTTGTTTGAGGGTGCATTCTTAACGAACGTGAACGGGGTATTTGAGCATGGCATTTGAGCCTGCCATTTGAGCATGGTACTGTAGCGAAGGGGAAATGCGTTTTTAGCTACGAACGGGGTATTTGAGCATGGTATTTGATCGTGGTATTTAATTGGTAAATTAATGTTTTTGATTTAATTAAATTCTAATTGCATCAAACAAAACGACAACATGTTTCATAACACGACAACGTTTTTCATAAAACATAAAGAACACAACGGTACTGGAAATAAAACAAGTACATGAAAATCTAAATTAAACGACGATGAGATAATAAGCCCAACTCCGCTGAAATAAACCCACATATGCCCTCATCGGTAAGCTGCTGAACAATGTCCACATTCCGCTCATCATTGCGGAAAATCGTTAGAATCTCCCAAAGGTCCACACGCGTACCCGATCTCCGAACAAGCTCCAAGCAACGAGCAGCAGGCTGCCTCGTATGGTCGGTCATAAACGAGCTGGCACGCTCTGCCTGTCTGCGCCTAGAGGGCTGACCAGAAGGGGGATCGTCCGAATCCATCCAACCAGTATAGAAACCCGCATCGGCAGGGGGGAAAGAAGCAGCTGTCACAGGCGTTGGTGGAGGTGCTGGTGCAGTAGGAGGCGCAACCTGAGGAATCGGATACGCACAATTATCTTTGTGCAAACAGCCCTCGAACATAATGTCCTACTCTCGGAACTTCACCAGCGAGTTCTTCCTGAATTTTCTAAATGGTCTGCCACCGCCAGTACTCCAAAAATCATCAGGACCGTCCAGTAATCGAACTCTGCATTCCATACACCACCAGGTGTTCTTAGCAGTAAGTCCCATTCGTGAAAAGTGCTCTTCATGTTGTCCCATTTATTTTTAATCTGGTTTTCTGTGAACTCCAGATTAAAATGGTCGTTCATTGTTGTTGCGACTGTTGCGTAGAACCCACTGACGCTTGTATCGCGAGCGGCTATGAACTCAACGCAAATGTCTATGAAAGTGGTCTCCAGGTCGTCCGTCCAATTCGCAAATGACTGCGAGGTAGCAGTGGTGGAAGAGGAATCCATCTGTGTAACCAAAAAAAAATTCCAGAAAAATCCGAAAAAAAATATGTTGTAGAAAATTGAAAAAGAAACACAACGGTATAAAAAATTACCATTTTTCCAGCTTGAAATTGCTCGAAAAAAATCAAAAATTGGGGGTTAGGAAGAGAGGATTCGGGTTGAGATGGGGAGAAAAGGGGGAGGGCGTGTTTTTATAGCCGATGAAACGATACGTTGGAAAATTATCCGTTGGCGTCGGACGCATCGGACTCCAACAATTACTTTTCCAACGTTCGAGAATCGTGGAATCTGGAAGGGGTAAAAGGTGCTTGCGTCCGACGCGTCGGATGCCAAAAAAAATGAGCGTGCCAAATTTTCACTACGAACGCACCCTGAGATTGATAAGGATCTCTTGACAAGGCTTCACACTTACAAGGTACGGCTGAAATAATATTTTGGGTATAAAATCATGTGCAGGGTTCTTGTGTTCCTATATGTGATTGAAAGGCATTGCTCGACAAGATTTCACACATATATGTACATACTAGAAATCATATAAAAAGATTTTCTTTATATTCTTTCAAATATGAAAATCTACTTTTACTTAAGCAATTATATTTTAACATAAATTAAAATAAATTTCAAAATGTAGAATAAGATGTTAAATCGGCATTTACCAGTGTATATATGAAACACAAGTCAAAAACATACCTATAGGATTTAAGACAAATGATTATTCCAAATTATCTATAACATTCAAAATGAATATTATTTAACTGAATTTTGTTATAAGTATAATCTAAGATCTAGATTATACAATCGGCCAGAAAATCTGGGACATTACAAGAGAAGTCAAGTAGATGAAGGTTCAGTGGGGAGAAAACCTAGAAGATACAACTTGGGAGACCAAAGACAAGATTCGTGCTTCGTACCCATTCCTTTTTGAGGGTATATTCTTAACTCCTTTTCCAAAGCTTTTATCTATGCTTGTTTCTATCATTTAAGTATATCCTATCGATCGAATCTTCGACCTTTAAGTAGGAATCCCATAGATGTAAACATGTGTTTAAGACATGTTATGTTTGATGGATGCAAGTGGATGCAAGTGTTTTCTAGTGGTTGCTCGTGGATGCATATATACACACATTAAGCGCTAGATCGGCTCAATCACTCTAATACTGCATATGGATGTGTGTGCATTTTTCTTTCTTTTAATGGATGAAAGTCGATGTATTATCATGTGGGTGTTGCATTTGGATGAATGATTATGCACCCATGTAGAACTTACATGCTATAATAGGGTTACTTGCATACATGTTGGATTCATGGCACTAACATACATTGCATTAAGGAGGTCGACTGAATCAGTAGACCACCTAATATTTCGCATTAGTGTTGGGACATATACACACACCTTTGCATATGTTCATATAAGCATTAGAAATCTTTAAGGACAATTAATGCCTGTGATTGGTGGATGAGTAGATGGATGATGGATGGTAGGATACATTCTTCTTAACTTAGAGATTTCGGGGACGAAATCCTTTTAGTAGGGGAAAATGTAACACCCTATAAATTTAACAACACTAAAGAGGATAAATTAAAGAATACATTAATTTAATATTTAGAATTAAGTGAAATGGACTACGCCATTGCGTCCATCACGAAATTCTGGTCAAGATAGACACCTGGTTTGCGTAAAACGGACATCGTATGAAGAAGTTATTAAGGTTTGAAGTTTGTATACACGCAAGATAATTATATATACATAACAGTTCAAACCTATCCAGAAATCAGTTTAAAATTCAAAATTTAAGTGAGTGGAAAAAATCCCGCCTAGGGGTGTCGACCCCTGGGTCGACCCTTATGGGGGGTGTCGACCCCAGGGTCGACCCCGTAAGGGGTGGGTCGACCCCCCTAGGGCTGATGTAGCAGGTCGGTTCTGGGGGCTGGCAGCTATATATACGGCCTCATTTCTCTAGTTTTCTCACACTGAAAATAATGGAGGACTAGATGCTGTCGGTGCCTGGACTGAATCAAACCTTTCTCTTCTTCTGCAAACAAGTTCAGAGTGATTCAAGTGTAGATTTATGATTCAACATCTTTCATTCTCCTTTTATTTTCTAGATCCAAACACTGTGAGTTTAAGTTACTTTTAGATTTAAATAATTAAAAATTAAAACATGATATGATTGTAATTTGGATCTATGCCTGTAACTGCTTGAATCATATCAAATCTGTTATAATTTGTGAATCTATGATATTCTGACATAACTATGATTTGGATCTTAATATTTATCATGTCAGATCTGCCTTTGATTATAGATCTAATTCACTATTTAGATCACCTTGTACGTACCATGTTTATGGTTAGAATTGTATATGTTGTTAATTGGACATCTAAATCATTGTTTAGATCTAATCATACCTATTATGACATCCCTTTTATATTAGAATCAGTTCCATTGTCAACGTTCATTAGATTTGTCCATATATGCCACTATATGATTATGCCACCACATGTTTATGTCAATCTTATTAGTATAATCACTTCTGTCGCCTTCCCTTCATCTTTTCCCTTTTTCTCTTTATAGCCTGGCTACTTTCGAGCCTAGGCATGCCGCTAAAAATTTGCAAACGCGTTAGATTGGGAACGAGGGTAAAAACGGTAAAATTGGGCATAACTTGAAAATGGTAAATTTGGTATAACTTGAATAATGTGTATGAACATGAATTTGGGCGTATAATTCATTATGAACATAACTGGGGAAAAAGGGGCATGAAAACCTATATTGACATAGGTATAATTAATTAATAATGGAAATGCCTAGGATTGCAGTAATTAGAAGCTATAACTGCACTTATGACACGAAGTTAGATTACACTTGTGGTGGAAGTCTACCCGGAACCACCCGGCATATCCAGCGATAGCAAGTGGCGAATCTAATGTGAGAGATCTAAGTGCACAAATATTAGATGTGCTAAGACATGAGGTTAAGCCTGACTTGTGGAAGAAGTCTGCCCGAAACCGACCGACATATCCAACGTCCACAAGTTGTAGGCTTAATATGGGAGGTCTAGTGCATTATAACCATACATGAATATGGCTATGAAGATGAATACTTAACCTAATTGAATCCATAGGGATTGTGTGAACATGACAACTTGATTAGGGGTTAAGTAATTTTTGAATGAACAGTGGGGGGGGGGGGTTAAGTACATCTTGGGTTGGTGGGTAATATTTGTATATATAGGCCCACAAACTTAACCTGTTGGGGTTATGTAATTAAAGACACCGTTAGGTAAACATAACCAGTGGAAAACCTAGTAGTGGGGATGCAAGACAAAGGAAAGAGCTTGCATCATATTGTGTGGGACCCATTTCAATCAGTAACCCTATGTAGGTATCGAACGAGTACTCTGAACTAGGTCGGAGTCGGGGCATGCTTACTGGGCTGATTGTAAGAGATCCAAACGTGGAGGACGGCGTGGGCGGCGAAAACTGACCGGAGCCATGTGTGTGCATGGTCCGGGCAGAGGGGGATAAGACGACCGTGACACCTTTTGATATGGTTGTGCAAATCAACGAAGGGTTGCCACTTTAGGAAATGATAACTCCTACTGTGGGGCCGACATAGGGTATCTACGGAGGAGAGAGCCGATCATTAGGGTAGTAGTTAGTGTACATCTAGACTCTGGTAAGTTAAGGAGTCCGTTATTGGGGATGCCTATGGATTGTATGAGGTTAAAACCTCTCACCATAAGTACGCTTAGGTATACCATCTTATACATGCTGGGTATCATCTCATTCTGGTTATACTAGTATTAGTGCAGAGGAATCTTTAGAGAAGTGTACCACACTCTATCATGTTCATCATGTTTACCTTGTCATACCTGCCTTTTATGATGTTCTCTCTCTTATCCACTTTATATGTCTGTAATGACACTTTTAATTATTTATTTGCTAAAAGTAACTGGACTTGCCAGACTTTATGTCTGACCCTTTTTGTTTCCTTTTCTTTCTTTCGCCCCCCCCCCCCCAAGGTTCTCAAGGTGGAAATACTCAGGCTTAGTCAGGATTCTGTTATCGTCTTTCTTGGAGCTGCTTGATGTATTGCTCAAGTTCTAGCTACTATGGCTATGTTTCTTTTGGGGAATTATGCTTCTTTATTTATTGTACTCTGATATTTTAAAGTACAAGACAGAAATTTCAATGATGTATTTGGTTTATGTATTTTCAGACACATGATGCTTTGAACCACATTGTTATGATTTATGTTTGAATAAAGTTTGTTTGAAATTCCGCTGCTATTTTTGTATCTGTCTTGTAATGTTTTTGTTTTTGTTTACCTATAACGCTTCACGAAACTTAATGTATTCTCTTATTGAGTGACATTAACGGATGTGGGGTGTCACAGTAGGAAATCATGTGAAAACATAAATATAAACTATATAAACATATTTTGAATTATAAAGTTTAAAACATATATAAAATGTGAAAATATAAATATATGAAACTTATCAAACTTTGAGTTTGAAAACAAAATTATAATAGGAGAAGAGAATAGAAAGGATAGAAAATAAAATAGAGAGAACATAAAATAGAGAGGATTGAAGGTAGAATTTGAAAAACAGAATTTGGATTTGAACCTGGAGTGTTATTTAGAGTCTTACATAATCTAGACTCTATAACTATATTTTTCTTGAAATCTTGAACTTTTGAAATCTTGAATACTCATGAGTCTTGAAATTTCTCTGAACTTTGAATCTCTAATATCTTTAAACTGTACAGTCTTCAGTACTATTTCCTCCATATAAATCCTACATATGTGTATATATGTATTCTATACAAAAGTTTTAGCATATATTTTATAATCAATTAATATTGAGATAAGGTTGCTGTCATCAAAACTCCATTCTCCAACAGGTGGGTCGACCCATTCCAGATCCGGGCAGATTCAGAGTATGAACCTGGACTGTTATGTGACCCTATTCATTGCTGACTCAGCGCTAAGTATACAAACTTGATTTAAACCTAAAATCTAAACGCTGAGGTTGACTCTGTGCATCTATAAATAGATGGCTTCTCCAATTTCCAATTCACGAATTCTTCATGTCTTCTTCTTCCTCTATGAAATTATTATGAAAAATATAAACATATAATAGGGGAATGCTGCTAAAAGATTGGATCAAACAGAGACAACATCAGGACTTGCATACATACAACTTGGATTGGACTTGTACTTTCAACGACATAGTGTCATATAATTATCTTCACCAAGACTCACTGTGAGTTTCGGTTATTTATAGGTCTGAGTTCTTAGGCCTTGAACATGAAAGTTAAGTAAAACTGGTTAGGATCTACAGTGTTAGTAAAGTAAATGTTATACATTTTTTCACTGTTAATCACCTATGCTGTTATAATCAGTTATACACATGCCTGTGATGTTAAGTAACTAACAAGTAATACGCATGCCTGTGATGTTGGATAATTAACGAGTTATACATATGCCTGTGATGTTGGAAAGTTAACAAGTTATGTATCTATTTTCGTTTTTTTATGTTTTATGTTTATTTCTAGTCTTGCCTATATGCTTAGGTGATTTGATTCTATTCTCCTTCCTCTGCTTTCCCTTTTTATTTTACGCCAATCCTAGGCCTTTTAGAAGCCTAGGCTACATCGATTTAAGTATGTGTATAATTTAGACAATAAGGAATGACATAAAAAGATGAATTTAGGCATGTTACTAAATTGGGACTAGTTGACAATATTTTGGGAAAAAGGATAAATATACACATGTTTAGACTTGTTGTAAACTGATAAAAAGGTATTGTGTATATACTTGTTGTAAATGGACATTATACACAAGCCGGTAACTTGGGAATATAGAAATGTAAAATATGAAAACCTGTTATCATTTAGAAATGTAAAATATGCATATTTGTTGTCATTTAGAAATGTAAAATATGCATACCTACTGTCATTTAAAATGTAAAATATGCATACGATTGTACTTGCTGTAATTTGAGTATAATATGCATAGAATTTATACATGTTGTGATTTAAGGATAATATGCATTGAATTTATACATGCTCTAATTTGAGGATAATTTGTATATAATACAATAACATGCACCCCAAATGTAATTTGAAACATGCATGCCTGTTGTAATTTGGAATATGATAATATGAATACCTTCTATAATTCAAAAAATGCATGCCTGCCGTAATTTGGAATATGATAATATGCATACCTGCTATAATTTGGAATATGATAATATGCATACCTGCTGTAACTTGGAATATGATGCATGCCTGATGTAAATTGGAAATGATATGCATAAACCAGTACATGCTGTAATTTGGGGAAAACGTAATTGAAAGGAATCAAGTGCATATGTATAAACATGTTAGAGTAGACTTAATACAGACATTAAGTAAATGACATGTTACGAAATGTGAGTACCAGATGTAGGTTAGTAAATTGAATTACTGTATTATATTTGTACATCTGGGCAGGTGCTGTTTTGGGGAAAAAGGGTTGTACGCATAATAACATTTACAGAAAAATGTAATATTACAACCACACTTATTAATAAACCTAAACCTTCTAGGTTAAACATAAGTACTAATAAGCTAAGAGGTCCCTCGTCTGTTGTTGTATCGGGTTTTGGGGACTCTTAAATCCTAGTTTCGGGGACACAAGCTTAGGGGGTTTGGCTTGTGTCAATCTGCTGTATGGAACCCATATCAGTCAGTATCCCTGTTGGTATCTTATCATAGGGGGTCTCGCACTAGGTAGGGGTCAAGGCATGCTTTACTGAACTGGATAGTAAGAGGCTCACATGGGGGTGGTTACGGGCACGTTCCGGCAGAGTCATGAGCATGCATGGGTCCGACTAGGGAAGATAAGACGCTATAACACCAGTAAATAGGTCTGTGTCACATGTTGCTGGGTTAGGGAGTGATACACCCTACTGTCGAGGTTGACACGGGTGATTTACATAGTAGGGAGTTGATCGCTTGGGTAGTAATTAGGGTACACCTAATCATGCTGTCATGTAATTAGGTTAATGCCTAATCCCTTTATGTAATTTAGGTACACCAAATCCTACCGTTTAATCTTGCTGTTAATCCCGCTGATATGTAATTAGGCAAAGAACCTAATCCTGTTGTAATTGTTGTACTAGTATTGGTGTAGACATATATGTTCAAACATACCTATTTTAGGATATAAAAGTGAAGCATTACTCGATCATAGTTTATTTCTGTTATTCTTGTCCATCATGTTATTCTGTTAGTTTAGTTTACCTTCTATGACACTGTACCTTTCTCATCCTGTCTTATTTACCTGTCTTGGCAATTCTATTTTATGCATATTTGTAATCATTGAAACTCGCCAAACTTTATGTCTGACCCTTTTCCTTTTGCCTCTTTCTTCCGTTCCACCCAGGTCCTCAAAGTGGAAGCGCTTAACAGTGGCTAGAATTTCTCTCACGACTTGAACTTCACTTGGATTTCCTGAGACGTACCGTTTTGACTTGCTCTCTACTTTAATATGGCTTATGGCAAAGGATATAATTTTATGTACTATGATGCTTTGGTTTGTGAGATGCTTTTCGTATGAGACAGATTTGATGTAACTGGCTTTTTAAGACAATGCTTTAATTTGAATAATGAAGTTTAAAATTTTCCGTTGCTGTTTATAACTGTCTTGTAAATTTTCTGTAATGTTTACCTGTTGCGCTTAATGAAACATAATGCATTCCTTTATGAGTGACATTAACGGACTTGGGGTGTCACATTTGGTATCAGAGCTGAAGGTTATAAGATCAGAGGAAAAGTTTAGGAAAATTGTTTTCAAAAGCAAAGTATTTTCAAATAAAAACCTGTTTTTTGAAAAAACATATCCCCAGAAGCCCTATTCGATATTCTTTCGATCTCCTTTTGGATCCTTATTTCTCTCTTTTTCTGAATATTTGGGGCTTCCAACTTTCCGAAGAGTGGCCCCATTGCGGCATGGTTCCGTAGACATGTTAAAACTACGGCACATGCCGAAGGGCAAGAAAGTGCCCAACCTCCATCAGTAGTTACGGTAGTGCCACCAGTGGCTAATTTTCTCTAAGCTTCGTAAGGATTTCTATGCGATGGAGACGACTTTTGAGAGACCTGTTAGCATGCTGCACGAGGATGGTAAAGAGGAGAATAAGGGAGTTAAGGCTGTGGAGCACAACCCGAGGATGAGAAAAATGTTGGCCCAAGAAGGGAACACAAAAGAAAGAAGGAAATCCTTATAAGGCTCGGATAAAGTCCAAATTCAAGTATCATGGGTGTAGAGCTATGGGTCATTTTGTGAAGTACTACGGAAAGACAAAGTAAGCCTGCTTTAATTGTGGATAAGTAGGAGACTTCGGTAAGAAATACCCTAGAAAGCAAGGACAAGGGGCATGGACTTCTGGACAAGTACATGCTTGGAAGCAGAAGGACCTGATTGAGGTAGGAAAGTCACGGTTGAAGGTTTGATTTCCTTTTTTGACTAACCTGTTCGAACCCTGTTTGATTCTGGCGCTTCACTCTCATTTATATCCAGTTCTTTAGTAGATAGTCCACACCCTAATACTAGTATAGTCTTTGAACCTGTAGTGGTCTCAAACCCCATAGGAGGATCGGCTCATTTATCCATGATGCGTAGGGGTTTGAGAATTTCTATATTAGGCGTCGAGTTTGAATGCGACGCATACATGCTGGGCTTTATGGGCTATGGTTTGATTCTATGAATGGATTGGCTAGACATGTATGGTGTCATTCTTGATTGAGAAAAGAGAGTAGTTAGACTTATTACTCTCCACGGTAGGACTCTCGGGATTTCCTGCGACCCACGGAGGTCGCTGATGCTCAGTTTTCTAGAATCACTTGATGCTTCTGTAGATGACTTGCGATTTGTGGCCATAGTTCGAGACTACCCGGATGTGTTTGAAGAGGTTAAGGGACTACCTCCAAAGCTTGAGATAGACTTCCAGATTTATTTGGTAGAGAACGTGAAGCCAGTTGCTCAACCAGTGCACCACATGGCTCCTAGGGAAAGGAAGGAGCTAAGCAAGCAAGTAAGGGAGTTATTCGAGAAGAGAATTGATAAAGACAATGCTTGAGGAAGCTCACCATTCTCGGATGACTATCCATCCGGGTGGCGACAAAATGTATCGGGACATGAAGAAGGTTTTCTTATGGACTTGCATGAATAAAGATATGACAGAATTTGTAGCTCGATGCACGACTTGTTAAAGAGTAAAGGCTGAACAAAAGAAATCAGGTGGATTGCTTTAGCCATTGGCACTACAAGAAAAATTGCAAATAGCAGCGGCAATATTTGCTTCAAATCCGTCGCTAAATCGGCTTTAACGGCGGATTTCCCGCATATGGCTGTGGTCGGTAAAAACCATGACGGTAATTGTGTCAGATTTTGCAACGGAAATTTAGCATGAATTTTCCAACAGTTTTCCGACATTTTACTAATTATATAATAAAAATATAATTTTATTTATTAATTTAATTTTAATTTATTTACCGACTATTTACCGACGAATAAGTAATTTATAATAAATTAATATTTATCAAAGGCGTTGGTAAACCCTTGCTAATTGCCAAGGGATTAGCGATGGATTTTAATTTATGTAAATATTTAAACTAACATCATCTGTTAGTATTCTGTCGTTGTTCCCCTTCTAATATGCATATACACACACACACTTAGGCACGTCCGTTGGACATGTGCATAGACAATTGAAGCAAAGCTTGGCTTTGCGCTGAAACTTTACTTTGTGCAACGCAGGTAAAATAGTAAGAACAACATCAACCAAGATATTATGTAAAGAAATCAATTCCACATATATTACATTATAAATAAAGTTAACTCCTATTATCTGATCAAATGGACAGGGGACATTGTTAAAATTACTTTAAATAGTTCCAACACAATTTGTTACATTCTTTATTGATACAACCGTTCCTTTCTGGAGCTCAATAGTATTTGATGAAATCCCATAAAAAATTCATCCTTTCAAATACATTTTATTTGTTGCTTTCTTTTCATGGCAGCAAAGCATGGTTAAAACCAAAGTCTAAAAATAGACGTATGCAGCAGTACACTTTCATATGGTCGGAAGCTTCAAAAGAGAATCAATTCCAACTGAGTGCTTTCCTTTTCCATCTTTACCTTTTACTGCAAAAATTATATTTTCACTACAAAAAAAGGAAAGTAGTGAAATAAGAAAGCAAAGCCTGTAAACAACATAGGTAGGAAAAGAAACTTAAATCAAAGTCCCAGCAAAGTTCAAAAATAAACTAAATTTCATGCATGAACTTCCCAGTGGGTGAAAAATGTCTAATCATATTTATAACATCTTTTTTTTTTCAAAAAGATTACCAAATTACACTTAAAGAAAAAAGTTGGTTAATCAATTTCAGCAATTTTGGGGAATGATAATCTGTAATTTTAATTATCAGTTTTAGCATCTAAGCATCTATATATAAAAGTCAACATTTATTGTCTACCTCAGTATGTATTACATTATAATGAATTAATAGGACTATTATCCTACATCCATTTGATGAAATCCCATAACAAGGCCTATTAAGCAAGCTTTGCTGCCATGAAAAGGTAGGAAAAGAAAGCAAGGAGGGAGGCTAACATGATAACAGGAATTGGTGCACATTCCTCAAAAATAATGCCAAAAACCAGACATTTTCCAGGATCATAGTTAATGAATTTACCCAAGCAAACATAAGAAACCATAAATGATTTGGTTTATAGTTCTCCATTAAATTTATACACTTGCAAATGTGTAATACAATAAAATATTTCCCAAGTGCAAGTTACTCTTTTTTTTTTAAAATGGTCGCATACATAGAAGGTAATTCATATTTCATAGTGTATGAGTAAAGTTATTTATATTTAAGGAAGAAATCAAACAAATAGAGACATATAATTGCCAGAACCTTGCAAGGACCCAATTCGTGTCACAGTTTGTTAACAAAAGGAAATATGGACTAAAATTTAAGTCCATTTGCAAGTTACACTTAATTATCACATTATCGCAAACATTCAACATGGTGATGTTATGATTTATTTAATAGAATAATATTGTAAGGTATAAAAACTTACAGGATCATAAGATTTAGAAAGAACATCCAAGGCAACATCAGGTACAACCAAATCAACATTTCTCTCTGCCAATCTAATAACAATATACCTCATCTGAAGCCTAGCTACTTTTCTCGGTTGTTCATGTGCCAGTGGATTGAAGACCGCTATTTTGTCAAGCCTGTTCAGCAGCTCTGGTCCTAAATGCTTTCCCACTTCCTGCATCACTCTCTCCAATATGCTATTTCTTTGTTGATATCAAGAGTAATCTGGAAGTATGTATCAAATTTTTGATAAAAGCCCGATAAAGGATATGAAGTGGACATACCCAAACCTTATTTGTGTAGATCAAACCTAAGGTGCCAACATTGAGACAACAAAAAATTTCTTTGAACTGGGTATATAATTATTGAGAAGTAATACAACAACTATTGTGGTTGAGATGACCCATTCAGAAACGTATGAAAGTTCCTTTGTGATATGGCTTAATCTGCAAAGATATAGAAAGTTATACTGAAATATAAACAAAGTTTGAGCATATTATATTAAGTTGAACTAAAAAAAATCCGACCTCATATGACGGTTAAGACATACAAAAAAATATAGTCTGGTTAATTTAAAAAATAGTCATTGTGGTTAATTTAAAAATCCGACCTCATATGATGGTTAGAGACATGCAATATGTTAGCCAGTCAACACAGCAACAGTGTACATATGACACCATCATGGTTATTTCAGAAAAATGTTGTTTGGCTAAACAATGTTATGTAGGATAAATAATTGTCAAACACCAAAGTAGAGAAGCGAACGGTGAAAAGTAATATAAAATAAAATGGATTTTTTCAAAATTTTGCCCATCACTGATAGCATATCCAGTTGTTGCACATAATTCAATGATTAACGTAGACTAATGCATGACTGACATGGTAGTGAGAACAAAATAAGACATTGTTTTCCGTTCATGTTTACCGCAATGGTCGACGATGTTAATCAATCCATTGAGTCAAAAAAATTGATTTCCTGTTATAGCCTTATCACTCAGTTTTACTGAGCCGTTTCGGCTCAATATAACTGAGCCATAATGCTTAGTATAACTGAGCCGTTTCGGGTCAGTAAAACTGAGCCAACTGCTGAAAATAAACAGCAAAGAAGGAATCACAGGACAAATATGGAAAATGAATTTAAAATAGATCATAAGTCTTTATCCTTTATAAATGTAAAGATGGTTGAATTTAGCCTCTTGGTTAGACTAATTGTTGGAACGTGTGTAAATCACTTATAAATAAACATTGATCATGCCGACATATTCTTATATGTTAGAATATCTCATAAGTAGACATACTTACTGTTTAAATATAATAAACAAAACTTATATTATGAAATTTGAAGATGATAATCAATTTTTAATGAACTTAGTCTACTGGCTAAATTTTAATTAAAGATACCAAGTTAGCAAAACCATCCACGGACGCTCCACTGAACAGAATTATAAATTTAAAATAAAAAAATTAGCTAACATGATTCATATTAGGTAGGAATTGAATTTGAACTTTCGACCCAAAAATTTTGTGGGTCGTATGAGCCTGATTAGAATAAAGATACAGATTCAAGAGTTAAATAGAAACTGAAGCTGTCAAGGTACTTTGTTTCCTAAGTAGTATAATACAGATTATAACCAAATTCAATGTTCGCCAAAATTAGAAACCAAGTTCATTCATTTCATGGTAAGCACACATATATTAACAGTAACAAATAGTACCTTTCTTTGAGTGCATGACCTCATTAAAGTTACAGCTCAGTAATTCTAAATACTTCCAATATGGTATTTCTTTTTTAATATCGAGAGCAATCTGGAACCATGTATCAAATTTTAGATAGTAATTTTTTGATAGAAGACTGGTAAAGGATAGGAAGTGGACATACCCAAACCTTATTTTTGTAGATCAACCTAAGGTGCCAACATAGAGACAGTACAAATTAACCTTCACACGGTTATATAATTGCTGAGAACTAATACACCAACTGTTGTGGTTGAGATGACCCATTCAAAAACGTAAGGAAGTTCGTTTGTGATATGGCTTGATCTGCAAACATATATAAAGTTATATGGAAATATAAACAAAGTTTGAGTATATTATATTAAGTTAAACTACAAAAAAAAAAAAAAAATCCAACCTCACATGATGCTTAAAGACATACATAAAAAAAATAGAGTTCTAAACTAACGTAATGAACAAATGACATCAAATTAGTGGAAAAGATGCCATGTTGATAAACATCAATATTTTAGTATACTCTATGTTGGCATGGTAAGTCCATTGTCGAAGTAGATAAATGAAAATGCTTCTTTATAGCACAACTGGTCCTTGGTTTAATCAAATCAAAAGGGACAGTCATCACTTGCACCATGGAAAATGATGACATACTTAATCTTTAAGTGATTTATCCTACACAGAAACCATCCACAAAAAGTTATGTATTACTGAACTGCATAGATGATTAACCAAGCGTAATGTTTGAACTCCTAAATGATCAATCTTACCTTGCAGGACTCCGAATCAGCATACACTTCTATTGAAAAATGCATGAGTTGCACTGTTCGTGCTGAAACATGCTCAACCTCATCCTAAAACTATGGAATTCTGCAGTATAAAACAGAATGCAACAGCAATATGCGTTATACAAAACGCACAATCATCAACAGTGGCAAGTGTTATATTTCAACTCGCACACAAGCTGATTTATCCAAACAACAACAGTACTGTATTCAACAGTATGTATACAACAAAATGTATACGAATATAACTTGAAATATGAGAAAATAGAGTCTGAGTCTCGGTGTACCGATTTCCTTAAGACTTTATTTTGAGTCTCCCAGGATAAAACAGACGGATCTGCTCGAGTTGTAATGATTTCGTCAGTCTGAGAATTGGCAGTAAGGCAGTTGTAAGCCGGGCAGAGGAAGAGAAAGAGAAAGCGTTAAATCGGTGAGGAATTTGGCCAGAATTCGTCACTTATTTATATCTTCCAACAGTTGCCATTTAAACAGTCATGTCTGTTTGAATTCAAACGTATTCCAACAGTCGCATCCGTTTATATTATAACGGGTCGCACCCGTTCCTCTTCATCCATTAGCGGGTCGTAAACCCGTTCGACTTCTGTTGGGTCGCACCCAATTCCGTTGCCGCATCCGTTCAAAAACCCAACAAAATTGGTTATGTTTTTCCGTAGCAAAAATAAGATTTCATCCAAGCCCAAGCCCGGCCCAGCCCGGTTCGGTACGGGACGGACGGGCGGCGCGCGCGCGTGTGTGTTTGGTTCACATGATGTAGGTCCTCCCTCTCGCACAAAATTACCTGACCCTAAGGGCCAATATAGGGAATGAGGAATGGACATATATACACACATCTTATCTTATTTTTGGCAATGTGGGACTAAAGTAAATTTCATTCATACTTTGATTTCTAACAAAAACAGGCGTTGTCCTTTTCCCATGCATGTAGAACACTAATATCTCAAATGAACATATTAATATCAGCATGAATCTCCTATGTAGCAATCTGCTGTAGCCTCAATATAATTGGTGATCTCCACCATTTTAGCAACCAAAATTTTCAATATCCACATCATTTTCAACAAATCTTACAATTTTCAAACCTCTTTCATTAAACTACTTCTGTGACTGACCATTATCTCTGTTTAGCATCACCCATTTCATTACAATCAATAACTAATTTCCTTTCAGTTCAATGCCACATTGATTATGATCCTGCAGTCCCTAATTTATATACTTTGAATCCAACTTCCTCGAAGATTATTCTACCATTAAACATTACCCTTACCCATGATGGAAATGGGGTCTTCAATGTCTTCACTATGAGAAGATGTAACATTGATCTCTCACTTTTTGTATATAAAAGGTAGATTCTCGGCTTCTTTAACTATAAATACTGCAAAATAAAAATCCTGGATCCAACGTAACACAACTATAAGATAAGGTTTTCTAATTATAGGTCAGTTTAGCCACTGCGATGGAAAGAAATCAATAGTGATCATGTTCAAAAGGGAAACCGCTGATCTAATAACTGAGTAAACTTAAAAAAAAGTTTCAGCAATCTTTTAGCAAATAAACATCTAGATTTTAGGGAAAAGACATGACTGATACCAAAATTGAAGCCATTATTAACCATAAAATGTACAGAATGAAATTGTATAGCATCCAAAAGTAATTTAACATAAGACACTATATTTTGAGTTTTGTGCTGTGATAAAAGGTGATGCTTCCTCCTAATTTATGCCAACTAAACTAGGAGCTTGAATAGATAAAATGAATTAACAAATTTTCACATGCATTAGCAAAGAAAAATATATATGAAGTAAACTGTTGACTTACTCCTGTTATAATTATATGCTTCTGTACAGGGACTTTAAAACTCTTAGTCTGGTATGTCAACCAATTGTATTAGCATGTAAAATCACATGAAACTTCCTGTTTAGTACTCGTATTTCATATTAGCAACATACAATCTTGTATGTTTCGGATGTTTATGTGTATAATGAAGACATGTACATGTCAAAGGGAAAAAAATTGCAAGATAAAATTGTTAAAAAGTATTCACATATTATTAAGGCATCTCTACATTTTCACTGTCAGCCTCCTGTATTACCAAGTACAGAACCAACCGTGATATGTTAACAAATATTATCATACAAATGAGATAAAAAAATGCTATAACAAAAGCTGACAACAGCAAGACTAACCAATCCATGAGTGAAATCCATATAAACTAATGAAGTCCCATTTTTGCAGTTGGTAAATGTCACTTTACTTTTATACATACATATAGCCAAAGCAATCGAAATATTGTACAAATACCTAGTGGATAAAAAGATTATCAATCTCACTAATCATTTAGATAATTTTATTCTTTCGGATTAATGAAGCAGCAGACAGGAAATTAAGAACGGATCAAAAATATGTGAAGCAACAGCAATACCATTTTATCATCACTTCATTCTCCAGAGTTCTTTGTGGACAGAGAATATTTTTTTCACTTAGTTCGGGGTTATAACATAGTGAATCATCAACGCTAGCATATATCCCGTTAATTGAACTTACAAATCAATGTTGAGGGAGGAAATTGAAATCGAATTGAACTTACAAATTCAAAGCTTCGCAGTTCGCACCTGTCCCTTTGTCGCGCTGAAGCCTGTCGTCGATCTCCCCTTGTCGTTGTTGAACAGGTGTCGCCGGTCGCCCCTTGCCGAGTTGAAGCTGTTGTGGTTGCCGAAGTCAGTGACGAAGTCGTGGTTGCTGAAGTCAGTGACGAAGTCGGATTAGGGAGCAGAGCTAGGTATTTTAATTTTAGGGTTTTCAGATCTGGAAAAAGTTTTGGCTTAGTAATTAAACGATGGAGCAAAGGGTGTAATGATAGGAGTTAGGGATTTGGAGTTTTATTGGTTGGGAGACAGCGAAGAAGATTGATGAGGTGGAGGCTTGTACAACGTTGATTGTTTGGATCTGACGGTTTAAAATTATGACTATACAAAGATGTGGATCGGTGTGACTTTATAGTAGTTCATTTATTATTACTCGTTGCTTCTTCGTTTTGGTGCAGTATCAACTATGAAATGTTTAGTATTATATATATATATATATATTGAAAAATTATTATATATATATAGTAATTATATATTATCATATAACTAACTTCAATTATTAAACATTAAAATGTTTACTATTTGCATACGCTAGGATCAACCATTTATGTTTACTATATTCATTAATTATTAATTATCATATAACTAACATTAATCATTAGATATTAATTACTGAAAGTTAATTATAAATTATCAAACATAAGGTATAAATAATAAGTTATTATTATTATTATTTATTTTTAAAATTTAAATATTCTAAATTTTTTACTTAACAAATAGCTTTTTATTTTTGTATTTGATGAAAATTTCAATTTTTTTTTAAAAATAAATTTAAAATATTAAAATTTTAATTATGAAATATTAAACAATTCATATTGAATAACAATATGATTATAAAATATTATAATAAATACTACGTTTTATTTATTAAATATTGTTTGCATTAGGTGTTCCATGACTTTTAGAAGAAGTAGACGTATTTGGGTTAAGGGGCGAAGCTAGTGAGAGAGGAGTTGGTTAAGTGGAAGAGAAACGGCGGTTTTGAAGTGTACGGAGATTATTATAGTAAAAATCAACTCGGGACCATCGATTATTAAAGATATGTTCAATAAAAATGATCAGTTTTTTAAAAATACATAACGTTCAATGTGTAATTACTAACTGATTCAACATAACTGAAAACATATTCAACACTTACTATGTGTGAGAGAAGATAAATACATGTGAAAGCTTTTAAATGATGGAAATAATAATTAGTATGGTAGTGTTTGTATTCTTTGAATTTCGGAACCCTTTAATATTTATAAAATTTCAAATTTTGAATATTTTACAAAACTTTATTGTCAACACTTATTATTTTGTAAATGATGTAAATGAAGAAATCTTGTTAACACAATAAAAACTATAAATACCTATTTATTGTTTCATAAATAATGTGAATATAATAAACTTATAAAACCAAAAAGTTTGCAAGGTTTAAAATTTAACTACATCATGTAAGTGTATTATTAACATTAATTATGTAAAATTTAACTACATCATGTAAGTGTATTATTAACATTAATTATTAACATGAATTTTTTGAATTTCGAAATTCTTTAATATTTATTTAACTTCTTATTTTTAAACTTTGACCATTTTTTTTCTTAATTACTAATTATTTATCAAATAATACGTACCAATCAATTTCTTAAAAGCAAATATGTATTAATAATTTCTTGATATTAATTTAATTATTCGTATTAAAGACTATTAAATAATCATTGATTATCAAAACAAGTTTAATAAACATCGAACAACAATGTATTTTATTAATTATTATTACCTCTTATTTATATTATATAGTAATTAATAATTAATCAGCATTAATTTTAAAAAAAAAATCAGCATTAACTATTGAATTTTATTTACTTCTAATAGTTATTATTTATTATTAATTACGAATGTATTATTAACATTAATTATTTAAAATTTAAATTTACTAATTAATTATTAAATAATAACACAAATTTAAAACATTTAATAAATAAAAAATATAAAAGTTCGTTTCAAATCTCTTGGAAAACTGCAGGAAAATAGCTTCAAAATTATGTCGACGGTATTCCGACTCTATTAGCAACGGAATTTAGCATCAAATATTATATGACGGTAAAGAGCTGCAATTTCCATTGATTTAGTGACAGAATTAGTATTCGACGGTAATAATTTATAATAAGATAACATATAAAATCCAAAATATTTTATCTTACAAAGCCCACGGAAATCCGCCGCTAATTAGCGATGGAATTTTCCGCTGCTAAAAATCTGTTGCTAATCTCGGTTTTTCTTGTAGTGTGGATGTCCCACAGTGGAAGTGGGAGAGCGTCTCTATGGACTTCACCCTTGGATTGCCACATTCCAGGAAGGGCAATATGAGCATTTGGGTGATACTGGATAAACTTACAAATATTCATGTGAAGAGCAAGAGGACGGCGTCTTGGCTAGCATCAGTATGTTGGAATTTATTAATCCCCTTATTATCACAAAACCAATTGGCAATGTGATGAGGAACATCTTAGTTCTTAAATTCAGGATCATAGTTGCATATTTTCTGATGTGGGACTATTATTTTCATCACTCCCCCTTCACGTGTGGCGTATTTGAGCCATCTACGTGAACATAGTATTTTGGATGGAGTGGGGAAAGTATGGCAGTTAAGCACATACGTATTTTTTTGCATTGGCTCTAATCCTGAGCTCCGATACCATTTTGGTTTTTTATTAAAAAAAATGCCAACATGGTATCAGAGCTCAGGATTAGAGCCAATGCAAAAAAATACGTATGTGCTTAACCGCCATACGTTCCCCACTCCATCCAAAATACTATGTTCACGTAGATGGCTCAAAATACGCCACACGTGAAGGGGGAGTGATCAAAATAATAGTCCCACATCGGGAAATAACCAACTAAAATCCTGGATAAATACTAAGAGGCTATAGTTCACAACAACCAATTGGTTTTGTGAACAACTATATAGCTCTCTAAAGTTATAAAAAAAATGCCAATACAGTATATCTCCGAGAGATAGTTCGATTTCGTGGGGTACCTTCCAGTATACTGAGCGACCGCGACCCCATCTTCACTAGTGAGTTTTGGAAGAGCTTGTAATAGGCGTTAGGTACACAACTATGCTTAAGCATGACATACCATCCTTAGATAGACGGAAAGACTGAGAGGGTTAATAGAGTTCTTGAGGATCTTCTAAGGCTGTGTATCCTAGACTTTGGAGGGACTTGGGAAGAACATCTTCCTTTGGTGGAGTTCGCCTACAACAACAGTTACCAATCAAGCATAGGCATGACACCCTTCACTACACCACAAAGCCATTTTGTAACTCCCCTATCCTTCAGATTTGATACGGCCTATATCTGTATGATATGGCTCTAAGCCGTATCTAAACATTTAGAAAGGGCTTTCAGCCTAAATTAAATTTGATACGCTTGTGGTCCTTGCCAAAATGGTGCTTCTTTATGTGTAAGCATTTCCCACCAACACGCACGACTCCCTCCCTTTATTCATTTCCCTCACACTCTCTTCCCCTTCTTTTTTATTTCCCTCCCTAACCGTGCCCTCTTTCAATATTATTATTTTGGAAATCAGAAAATTTTCTGCCTTTTTCAACTTGTCTACTCGCTGCGAACAAGGTTTGGAAATCCAAATTATTTTATGCTCTAATCAATTTGAACCGGCTTCGGTTACAAATCTGGTAAATATTTGATTCGATGAACATTTCTTTTGTTTTAGGGTTAAATCGTTTATTGGTCTGTTGAATGTGTGAAATAGTTTCTGTTTTACTCAATTTCCATCGTTTATTGGTATGTTGAACGTATGAAATCGTTTATTGTAGCTGCAAACTCCTCTTAAAATCAGATTTCTCCATAGCTCGATGCCTTCGCCGCAACTTCAGGTGGTGCTCTTATTGGTCTCTCGGTCCTACACATGGAAGCTTCAAAATGGGCGACAATGAGTATTGGTTCGATACTCAGTTGATTTTAGTGCTTTTTAGTTGTTTCAATTTCAAATGTTTCAATTATTGTAGAGTTGGCTCGTTAATTTGGTTACTTCAATTGTTAAGTTTGCTGTTACACTATCCAATTAGCTTCAACTTGATTACCACAGTAACAAAGGTGGCTGCGCAATGTTTTTTTTTGTTTTATTGTGGCGTAGCGTTAGTTTTTGTAGAACTAGTTTCTTAAAGAGTTGGCTTAACCATGACAAGGTTGCTATAGACACTTTGATTAATGCAGACAATTTAAAACGTGCATTCACAATTTATAGAAACAAAATTATATTAATTTGTTAATAAAAATAAAATATAATTTTTTAGTTTTAGATATGCAGAAATATTTTATAAGATCAATAATCAATCGGAATGTTATTGTATTATTATATTTAATTTTTCTTTTTAGATGTTCTGAAATTATTCTACATACGCATACTAAAAAGATCACCGAGAAAAAATAGGTTTACTTCATTTTCGAAACTTGAACACAAGCTGTTCACATAGGTATACTTCGTTACTTTTCTTAAACTTAGACCTGGCTAAGCCATGATCATTGTTGGTGCATGCTTGTTGGTTCACTGCACATGTATTTTGCTTGCTTCATTTATGCGATGAAGTCGAACCATATATAGTCATTTGTACATGTTTTGAGTAATCCTTGGCTTCATTTCTGAATTGCTTATTTTGGTTTTTGCGTGCTTTTACCTTCGCTTGCTGTCTCACCCTTGAATGCTAGCATGTTATATATATATTTGAAAATATGAAACTGTTGTCCTTCTTCATTATGTTGATCTAAGTCAACTGCTTACAAATATGGTATACGATTATATATATACGTGTCAACATGGCCATGTATATATATATATATATATATATATATATATATGTATGTATGTATGTATGTATGTATGTATATACGAGCGTAACGGCAAGCGATTCGCGCGTGATGAGAGCACGCATATTCGAATTTGTTGCGATGAAATCATATTTCCATTTTCTTTGTGTTTCAGATTTTGAGGTCTTCCTGTCCATAATCCGTTACATTCTCCGAAATTCTTTGAATATTTTATCTACGTATTCAGAGACTGCAGATGAGTTATAGCATGTATTAATAATTAGACGTTTTTTCTATAAACAAAGTTGAGATAATTTCCATCTTATATGTAATTCATATTTAGTGGTCTTCAAGTCCATAATCTAATACGTCTTTCTCAGTTCTTCCTGTTTTATCTACATATTCGTAGATTGTAGATGTGTTACTGCATGCATTAATAATTTAATATGATGACGTTCAATATCAATGACTAATTTGCATCTTGTTCATTCATTTACTGCCGTTGAGCAATTCATTTCTGTCTACTATCCACCTTGTTCATTCATTTACTGCATCTTTGGAGAGAATATCCTAATCAAAGAAGTTTAGAGCATAAAGATACTCAGCAGATACTCAAAATTTTAATATAATATATAACGAAATACAACATAACAAATTTAATGTATAAAATCTGTCTCGTTATAGGAAAGAAGACAAATTAGAATAAAGAAAATGAGTTTAATATGTAGCTAATGTAAGATTAAAATGAAGATTTGCCCTAAAAAGAGCTGTCGGAAATAATGTTGTGCTGATAAATTAGAAAGTACAACATATTCATTTTAGTGTGAAGGACAAAGTCAAACAAAAATTTGTTCATAAGGACGGTCACAAAAATTTGTAAAACCAAGATTTTTGTGAAAGTCATTTTTATTTTTTAGTGTTAAACTGTAAAACATGAACATTTTAGTTAACATCTCCCTTGATTGAATTTTTTTTTAGTACGTAGCATTTATAATGACTTTCCTCAAATATCTTACTGTCTATTTGTTTTAGGTAAAATATCATCCTTTTATAAATGTGAAGTTTCTATACGAAATGCCATCCAGCAAGTAGACTTGGTAAACCCAACTGACTTGATGAAACATAATGAAACGAACCTGGTGAAACATAATGATTGATTTATTTGTGTTATCGTCTATCAAAACTGGAATGGTGCTGCCTTTGTTTTGTACTACTAAAGCTTGCCACCATGACCAAAGTATGTGGTAATTGGATGTAAATTGCTCTGCCTTTGTTGGGTTTCGCTTAAATTATTCACACCTAGTCTGAGTGATGATGAATGCTGGGCTTATTCACTGAAGCTTGACTGTTTTTATAGTTTGAAACTTTGATTGTCGTGTTGCTTGTTTGAGCTCTGTTCTAAACATTGTTGCATTTTCAGTTTGAATCTTTTATTTCTGATTACAATATCGTGCTACTTGTTTGAGTTCATGCCCCAATATAGCTGCATTTAGTCACGTATTTGTTTAGACTGTAAAAATCAAAGTCACATTTTATAACTGTAATTTAGCAATTTTTTCACATGCAAATTATAGATATTTACAAAGAAAATCATGTTAGTTTCATCCCTGTTTGATTTTCAAATATTTTGGATAACTTTGATATGAATTAATGTTTGAACCTTGTTGCCAATGGCCTGTGTTAAGATATATCATAATATAGTCTTCAATTTAATTTTCTCTGTTTGAATGTACTTTTTTGTATAGGAAGGGTAGTGATTTGGTGGCTTTAGATAGTGTGAGTAGTGCCCTTAATTTTGACATGTGTAGATCCCTGTCTTTTTGTAGTAGCCCGTTACTTTCCCGTAAAGGAAAGAGCGGATTACCTTGAGAACACGACAAAATAGAACGCAGACGGGAGAACATTTCATTGCTATTACAACAATTCCATCAGATATAAGAATATAAAGAGTATAAATGAATAAATTACATTCGATAAATATCAGAGATTTCAATAAATTACATAGCAGCGGAAATAATACAAAACACAACTGAAAGTAATACACGGATACAGAGCTTTCCGAGCATCGTTCCAGCTGTAAATCATGATCCTGTGAATATAAATCTGCAAAACCAAAACTACTGGCTGCCCGTGTCGAAAATAAGGGCACCCAGAGTTTAGGTTAAAACAATAAACTCCAGGTCAGTCATGTGACTGGTGTGAGAACTAAAACAGTTATTTAAAACTTTACTTTAAAAGAGAGTAATTCAAGAGACCACGCCGTATAACACGGAACGGGTTTCCTCCCAAGAATACTAGTGCATATAAATAAACAGCGCAATGTTTTTTGGAAAAATGAAGCTATTATAAGACCCAGGTCCCATCACACAATGCAATGCAAGCCGGAGGATAGGGTTTTCCCTTATAATAGCCAAACATGCTTGGTACATTTTAAAAACAAATCATTTGATACTATTATAAATGTGTAGTGTCAAAACAATTTCAATCATAAATATCAATCCTAGGCGGCATGGGTACCATCTATCATGTCGCCATACTAGGCTCTACAAATAAAACCGAAATATCTCGTATAGGAAATTGGATTTTCGTCATGAGTCGAGGCAAGGGGCAAGCTCCTCTCCGCTTCAAGACACTCTAGCAAATGTCTCGGGACTACACACTTTGGGTAACCCTTGGATCTTCAGGGCCGGTCCTCTCTTACGTTTGAGGATTGACAATTCCTGAACACACGTTTCCCGGTCCTTACAGACCTAAAATCGAGGCGCCTCGCTTCCAACAACCACATAGGTGAAAATAATATAAATGTCAGGGCTGGTAAGTCACTGACACCACCAAAGCTAGAAAGAAACGTCGTGCTCTCCCTGTAGTCCTTATCCCTTTTTTGACTCATACCGAGGTGTGAGGCTCGCGAATTCACGTTATACACAAAGCTAAGCTGTATTAAAGCCGTGCTTCAATCATCAACCACAAGACTCTGCTTTTCAACAGAAGCCTTGATCATTGCATCTCAGCGTGCCACACAGGCAATTCATGCTATGCGATTGATATCTATCGATATATAACCTCTGAGCTCATACGTCTCAGAGAAGGGCGTTAAGCAAGAGAATAAATTCTCCGCCGCCAAACAGATATATATTTAATAGAAATCTATCAACACAGAATAAAATCCAATGTCAGACACACAATCCATTTACACGTCCGTTCTGGGTCTGAACGAAACCGGAGGCACTTTCCTCGCATATCCATCGATCTCCAAGTACGTCTGGACGATCACCAACTGATTCCCTCATCTTGGGTGTACAGCCCAATCAAGATCATCAGTAATCACCCAAACGATGTGAAGACTTCCGATCTTCGACTTATCGTCGAATCAGTTATTTAGAATGGGTATAACCCCGGCCTTTCCGAACAACCCGCGTATATAATAAACAAATGTTACACAAACACAACATATGCCTCATTCCAATTCAGCAGTCACTAACCGTAAATTAGCAAGAGAACAATTCCCCAAATATTAACCCCGAAGGCCGAAACCAACATCAGATCAATACCCAGAAAAACATCCTTCTTAGCTAACCTACAGTTAGTTTCTAAATTTCATATTCTTAGGGAAAAGTTCCCATTAATTTTATCAAAGATAAATTCTTTTAAATTTATCATTTAATCTTCCTTTGGATATCATTTCAAACCAGATTATGGTTTTTCCAAACTAGTAGAGATTAGCGAACCACACCGATGTAATTATTTATTTTATTTCTCAATCCCAACCTATTCATCCCATGAAGAAAGACTGGTAATACTCCATATCTAACACCACGGTGTTATCGATAAATTAATTACCATTTCACGTTCAAATCTAATTAAAGATTTAACTATCGCTTTGGAGCAAAATTGGTAATACTCCATTCTCGCTCACTTTCCAAATTTGATAATTTAAATTATTAATTCACATTTCAATATAATTGCAGATTCATTAAAACTCCTTTTACTGGGTTAAAGAACTAACGTCATTTAAATCACAGTTCACGATAAACCCAAATCACATTCTATTTATTATCGGGTTAAAGAACAAGTGTTATTTAAAACACCGTTCGCGATAAACCCACAAATCAGTTCTAATTCAATTCCAATCAAATATATTAGAAATTCTGATTATTTAAAACCCCATTTTAATCCGATTTATTTATTTAAAAATAATTGGGTTTTAAATTTAGTTCAAAACTAGTTCATTTCGATAAAAATCCATTTTTATCTTTACAAATGTAGATTTTTCATCCTAGTTCTTCACAAATCATTTCTTATGATTTTACACAAATTATTACTATTTTTTATAATTTTATCGAGGCCCGTACAGTCGATTTTCAACAACGGCCATCGAACTACACTTACGGCGACCTTTTCCAAATTTGATTTGGACGTATCTCCCAATCCAACCATTAGATTTCAAATTTCTAATATTCGTTAGAAAGCTCTTTTCGATACAAACCCAACGGTTCCGATTTTAGGAGAATCCGACGGTCGGATCTCCCGTAATGTCCGTTCGAAGTCAATGGTCGAAATTTACGAACTTCCGCGGCGCGGCGCGTTCTATTCAGGCCATTATATATATATATAATATATTTTTCGTCGATTTCTATTTAAAACGAATTTTATAAATAGTTTTAAATCTGTTTCAAAAACATTTCAACTTCCATTTCCAATTCAAATCAAAATTGAAATTTTCCTTATAAATTCGTTTTAAAATTCATCTCAAATTTCAATTCAATTTCAATTCATTTCAAATTGATTTTTCTTCTATTACAATTCGTTTTCAATTCAATTTGGATTCATTTTCTATTCGAATTCATTTTATATTCAATTCAATTCGAATTCGTTTTCTTTTCAATTCAATTATAAAAACGAATATAATCGATATAAATATCGTTTGCGTCAAAATAGTGCATCTCTAATCAACACGACTTTATATATTTCGATAATTCTGTTATTCTATTCAACAAATGAATATTTATTTTATTCAATACGTGAATCTATATTTTTGTCAACACACGACTAATCTCAACGAATGAGTACTGTCCACGTGTGACTATTTTTGTCATTTAATATATTTTATAAAAATTATGGTATCTATCGTTTGATTTCAAATCAGACTCCAACCGTAAATTAGTAAGAGAACGATTCCCTAAATATTAACCCCGAAGGCCGAAACCAATATCAGATCAATATCCAGGAGACCACTCATCTCATCTATTTTCCAGTTAGTTTCTAATTTTATATATGATAAAGATGTAAATTTTATTGTTAAAATATTTCGTTCAACACATGACTAATCTCAACGAATGAGTATTGTCAACACATGAACCTTTATTTTATAATATTCTTTATTTTTCCAATTGGAATGAGGCCCAATCAATTACCATATAATGTTAATTATATGGATTCCATACAACACATGTATATAATAACAACGATAAATAATCAACCATCATCCAAAGTGCACTACACTGTATAAGCATCAAATATAAATATCTAACGTTTATAACAGTCTGTCAATCCATCGATCGACATACAACTAATTATTGGGATTAGTGTATGTCGTATATTATCCCAATACCTGTGTGGGGTTTCAAATCAACAAACATAGATTTTTATTTGTGCAGTTGGGCGATGTGTAAAATTTATCGTCCCAATCAATATCAGTCAAATGTGTGTATATAAACAAATCGTTCGATTTGTTTATAGATATTTATTTCATTTCGTATACACGTTAAAAATTCTATTTTTAACTATAAAATATTTTTAACTATATAAATATTTTATTTCACATCACACAATCAAGTACACATCAAAATCAAACAAACAAGCATACAAGCCGTCCATGGTCTGTGGACGACGGGTGTCGGGTGCTACTAAACACCGTCTGCATCCTAGTATATATTTATATAACTAGAAAATAAAAGTTAAAGTGAGAAGTTCTCACCAAATTTATCCCAACTCCACGACACTTCAATTGTAGGAAATCATCGCTGCTCTCGCCTTTTATCACTTTCGTTGCCCGTAGCCACTACATATATAAAAATCATATTTTTATTATCACTCCTTATATATAAAAATCGAATTTTTTCTTATAAAAATATAGACTTTTAACTTGTAAAAATTCATACTTTCTCCTTATAAAAATTCATACTTCCTCCTAAACAAAGAAATCGTATTCCTTATATAATTATATATATATATATATATATATATATATATATATATAAAAACTGAAAAGAATATTAAATAATGAATTAAAAACTCACGGTTTTCTACTTTGAACTGAAGGGGGGGTTGTTTGCTGCGAACTGTTGAGGGGGAGGAGGTCGCGTGCGTGCTGGTGGGCCAGGGGAGCAGGCGAAGGTGGCCTTCAGGCGGTGGTGGGGCCCGTTGGCGACGGTTTCCGGTATTGGGAGGGGCGTGTTGGTTTAGAGGAGAGTGGGAGAGAGCGGAAGGAGAAGAAGTGGGGGGTTGGAGTTCGAGGAGGAGGTGGACTGTGGAGGCGGTCAGGGTGTGGTTTGGGCGGGTTTCACGTTCGATTTTGGAGGTGCTTTAATTAGAGGAGAGGGGTTGCGAGAGGACGGAGGAGGGGCTTAGGGGAGGGCGCGCCACCATCCAAGGTCGGAGGGGGTGGGATCGCCGCTAGGCGCGGTGGAGCTCCAAGGGAGTAGCGGGTTTCCTTTTTTTTCCTTAGATCTGGAAGTGAACGCTAGGGGAGGGAGATAAAAGAAATTTATATTTTATTTATTTATTATTTTAATTTTAATTCCAACTAGGTTGACTTTTTGTTCGAACTCCGATTCACACCCAACGACTGTCGCCCCTAGCATTTTACTCCATTCCGAACATAATGGGATATGTGTCGTAGGCTGATTTGATTGTTTCGATCAATCTTCGTCAAAATCAACATATAACTCTATATATTGAATTTGAACGCGCATTTCAATTTACCGGGGCCACATACGAACTCTAAAAATCCTCGAAAAATATTTTCTAACTTCGTATTGACGATACGGTCCTAACAAAACTAGTTTCGTCGAATTCTGAGACCGTTTGAAAAATGGCCATTTTCCAGTCGATGAAAATCAATTAAAACTGGTCAAACGCGTTTTCCTTTGCCACGCTCACATATTGAATCCAAAAATTATGAAAATTGGAATCTGGAAATAACTTGACATCACGGATCCAACAAAAGTGGTTTCGTCGAAATCCGAGGTCGTTTGCAAAATTTTCATTTTTAAGGGCCAGAATTCCATAGCGACTATTCTGAAAATTCATTTGGACATATCTTTTTATCCCCACTATGAAATTTTGATTGTTCAGATTCGTTGGAAAGATATTCTCAAATAGATCCTATTATTTTTGGTTTCGCTAAAATCCGGTTTGTTTTGCACCCGGTATGTTCCATTGAAGTTTGAAATCAAATTATCGAACTATCGCGCCAATTTCAATTCCTTTTATAATTATATATAATTATTTATATTCTAACGACAACGTATATAAATATATACGTTCTAATTATATTCAAAATAAATTCCTCGTCGATATTATTTAATATAGTCATTTTAAATATTCAACATTCTCTAAAATTGCCAAAATAAAAAAATTTAAACTGGCTTGCATTTCCGGGTTGTTACACTTTTAGATTTTTGGATCGATAGTTCCACGATTCGCTATCGGAGATCTGATCGGATCAGAACATGGTGGGTAAGTCTCCATCCGACTTGTGTAATTGGAACATCCTATGACTATTACTTATTAGTGTTTTAGATTTTTGGATCGATAGATCCACGATTCGCTTTCGGAGATCCGATCGGATCAGAACACGGTGAGTAAGTCTCCATCCGACTTGTGTAATTGGAACATCCTACGACTATTACTTATTAGTGTATTTTTTGTATGAATGATCTTGACCTAAAAAATATACACTTTCAATTGATGAACTATAAATTTATGAATGCTAATTATACAATGACAAATTCATATCTTTTGGTATGTGCAAAGATTTGAATTTTTAGTAGTTAAAATGTTCAATTAATTTTAAATATTAAAAGATTTGTTTATAATGAATTTGAATTCAATTTTTTTTGAGCTATTTGATCTGTTTGGATTAAATCAACGGTTCACATAACTAACATAGCAAGGAATAAGTAGGGGTACTATTTAATTACAAATTGAATCAGATGTATGTCTGAATGAAGTTAATCAACTGCATTCAAAGAGATGTAATACAAAAATATGTAATGTATTAATTGATAATTTATTAATATATAATTCAGTTATTCATAAGCTTACGTAGCTTTGAAGCAAACTGTAATCATATAAATAAAATTATTTAATGAAATAACTTTACGGAGTACATACTTCACCATAAAGGATCAATACAATCAAGTAAACCTGATTAGCTAACTATGTACTTAAGGATACATAATAAAGAAATATATAATATATCTTTGGTAAACTATTTAACTACACATAGATTAACCTAGCGTAAAAGAGAAAGGAGAAAAGGTAAAATGCTAAACTAACATAATTTAGCATTTCATTTGGGCTTTTACAAAATCATTATATATTTTTCTTTTATAAAATCCAATCATTGTTTATATGGATTCCAACTGATATATATATACTTGACTAAAGCATAAGTAAAATTTAGAAGAGCAACACATTATAACTTAAAAGAAAAAAAAATGTAATATATTTTTTGTATATTCCTTGAAAAAGATGTAAACGCTGTATAAACTCATAGGACATACCCACAATGATCCAAAAAAACTCATAATTAGGAAAATTACAATGATCTAGATATGTGCTTTTTCTAGATATGTGCATATTTCACCTAACTCATAATTTCATCAAATAGATTATATGCATATTTCACCTATTCTAAACAATGATTAATTAATCCGATTCTAGCATTCAACATAATAATTCATAGTGATAATAATATGAAGTACCGGCGATACATGTTGTTTGAGGATCATTAATTGGTAGAAAGCAAGAACATTGATTCATTGAAGGAGCAATCAAGGGATAACTGAAATGGAGCATATTGCTGGGAGGTGGGCCCATTTGTTTGATGCGATTATATAGATAGTAGCAATTTTTGAATTGTATCAGCATTTTATAATTAATAGTAATTTTAGAAGTATATACAACTTTAACTCATAAACATTATTTTGCAATAAACTTCTTTAAGCTGATTACATTGCAAATATATTATGTTTACGTCTCATGTAACAACCCGTATTTTCAATAAACTGTTATAACATAAATCAAGGCAGAATTAAATTCAAAAATCTGAACCAAGGGAAACGGGCTATGCCATTGCGTTCGTCTCGGAAAAATACGCGAAATAGAGTCCGAGTTTTCGAAAATCGGAGTCCGTATGACCCAGTTAAGGCCCATTGAAGTTTTCAGAAATTTCTATGCTAAAAACAGATTTAAATTTCAAATTAAAAACAAGGATTAGGGCTAATTGGGGTTAGGCGGGAAAATTCCCGCCAGGGGTCCCATGTCGACAGGCATGTCGACAGGGCCCCCAGGGTGTCGACAGCCCTGTCGACAGGGGGTGCCCAGGCAGTTTAGCCTGGTGCACCATTTCTGATTTGGGTTGGGTCTTGTGGCTTGGTTCTAGAGAATTCCGAGATCTGACGGGCCTAAACTAACCTAGGGTTAATCCTAGGGCTAAAAACACTCTAATCTTCTATAAATATACCCCTAATCCTACCCTAAAGCCTCATTAATCAATCTAGCAACTAAACTATGTCAAATTGAATCCTCAAATGGCCTCCACCTAAAATCCCTAGCCTCCACCTTCCTCAAAGTTTAATCATATGAAGATATGATGATCATACAACCTTTTCTATGTTGTATGAATGCTTAATAACTTGCATACTTCATTAAGTTGCAAGTTTGATTGGCTAAGTTTGTGTTTTTGGGATTTTGCAAAAGGGTTTTTCTTATTTGGAGCTTTGTTTTGGGTTTTAAAAGGGCTTCTTCATCTTATTTGGTGGATTTGTGACTTGTTTATATTTGTAAGCCCTCTTACCTTCACTTTACAAACTCTAAAGTTAATATGTGGTGCAAGTTGAGATTTATGTGAGTTTAGTTGATTATGCATGCTTATGCGAACTCACTAGGCCATGTTTTATATGTTTCATAAGTTATGCATGCTTATGCGGACTCACTATGTCATGTTTCATATGTTTCTTAAGCTATGCATGCTTATGCGAACTCACTATACCATGTTTTACATGTTTCATAAGTTATGCATGCATATGCGAGTTTACTATGCCATGTTCTACATGTTTAATGGATTATGCATGCTTATGCAAGTCCACCTTACCATGCTATACATGTTTTATGGGTTATGCATGTTTATGCAAGTTCACCTTACCATGTTATGCAAGTTTAATGGGTTATGCATGACTATGCAAGTTCACCTTACCATGTTATGCATATTTAATAAGCTATGCATGTTTATGCGAGTTCACTATGACATGATTTGCAAGTTTAACATGTATGCATGTTTATTATGATATGTGAAGTTCATCATGTATGTTATGCCAAGTTACCTTTTAAACCCTTATGCGTTATGACGAATATGTAAGCGAGATAATGACGTTGGGAGGGTTTGGGTAAACTTAAAAATACATGAAACTAAAAGATTGGGAATTTACCTATTAAGTTAGGTCTACCCCTTGGGAATTTACCTATTAAGTTAGGTCTACCCAAGTATATGTTAACTTGTAAATGTGTTTAAAAGTGGACATGACATTAGATAACATGATATGGCCAACTCGAGGTTAGACCTAGTTGTGGTGTAAATCTTCCCAGGTAACCACAACGTGGGGTCTAATGTGGGTAGTTGGTCATGTTGCACCATAAGACCCGAGGTTAGACCTAGACGTGGTGTAAATCTTCCCAGGTAACCACGGATGTCTAATGTGAGAGGTTGGGTGCGTTAAGTAATTAATGCCTCATGATTAGGGTTAAGTCATGGCCCACTAATACTTAACCAATAATGGGGATGCGAGGATTAGATGGGGTTAAGTGGTTACACTTAACTAATTTAATCCAGGATTAGTGAGGGGTTAAAACCACACTTAACCCTCTTAGAAACCCTAGCAACGTGGTCTGTTCCAGCAGTAATCCCAGTTTGGTATCATTCACAACCCTAGAGGCTAGGCTAGGGCGGGGCACGATTACTGGACTGATGTAAGCGACCAAAGCGACGGCTGAGTGGTACAGCGGTGCGGGTCCGGCGTCTACGGACGTGCACGTAGTCCGATGTTGGACAAACTCGAGGCACGGTACCAGTAGGCTTAGACTGTGCATTATTGTTTAGGTGTCTGGGGTTGACACCTTAGGGCTTGATACACCCGAAGGTGGACCCAGCACAGTCTGACTACATCCATGTGGGCCGTATGGACACCAACACTTGACGTGTTAGGTTTATAGGGAGCCGATCGACTAGACCGTTGGGCTGGACCTTATACTAAGGTCACTTCAAGTTATTGGGCCAAAGTTTGGGCTAAGGGATCAAGATCTGTTTGGTGGGTTTGCTAGTACACTGTGGTGCAAAGTTTAATCTCATCTATGTGATGTCACCTTTATCTATTGCCAGTATGTTTACCTCAGTTTCCATCATGCTGTTAACTTTATTAGTTTATAGATTGATCGTAGTAGGGCTTACTAGTCTTTTTGACTGACCTGTTTTCTTTCGCTTCTTTTCTTCCGTTTCCCCCCCCCCCCCACAGGTTCTCAGGGAGGGGTTACATCTGCTTAGTGGATCTTTGGCTTGCTTGTTGGATAGCTCATGTATGGATCTGAGCTAGCTGTGGCTTATCTTTTATTTCTGGGGATTAGTACTGATGTTTTACCATGTATTTTGTTATCATGTATCTAGACTTATGTTGTATTTTGGATCATGACATTTGGATAGTATGTACTTGACTATGTGAGTTTTCTGAGATGATGATGATGGGTTTTTATCTGCTACCGCTGCTTTACTTATATTTATTTTTATATATTCTGTCTTGCGATATCTCTGTGCATGTTTACCTTCACAATAACGCCCCTCCAAAGCTAGTACATTCTAAGGAGTGATCCTAGTGGAGGTGGGGTGTTACAATTTGGTATCAGAGCACAAGGTTAACAAAATTTAACAAAACTTTTGAAAAAAAAAACACCTTTTTGAAAAACTATTTTCAAAAACCTACTAAGTATTTTCCAAAATAAAGTCTAGATTATTTTGAGGCTAATCCCCAAAAGCCATTAGCGTTATCCTTCGTTCCCTTTACCTGATCTTATCTTATCTTTCGTTTCAGTATGGCTGAGAATCTTGACATCCCAGATGGAGTGAACGTACCACTCTGGTATAGGAGACTTCTAGAAGCTAGGGCGGCAGCTGGTCCCGCCAACCCTACTCCCACTCCTCCTCCTGTAGTTGAGAATCCTATCCCTAATATCCCTCCTCCGGTGGTTCCTGCTCCCCCTCCTCCAGCAGTTAATATTCCTCCTCCTGTGGCTAATGTTCCTCCCCCTCCCGTTGCTGAGGCTCCTCTTCCTCCTCCTCCCCCTCAGCATCCTCAGATTCAGTTTACGAAGGTTTGTAAAGACTTCAAGGCAATGGGAGGCAAGAATTTCCTAGGCACGGAATCTTTTGTTGAAGCTAGGAACTGGCTGAAAGACACGGAGGACTTGTTTGCTATCTTTGGAATTGATGACGAGAGGAAAATCCTGTTGACAGTATGGCTTTTGAAGGATGAGGCGGCCTATTGGTGGGAGGTCACCAATGGGACGAGGCCCGTTGAGACTTGGGCCGATCTGAGGGCTAGATTTGTGACCAAGTTTCTATCCTCAGCTGAGGCGAATTTACAGATGGAGAAGTTCATTGCATTAAAGCAAGGTGATATGTCTGTCAAGGAGTATGTGAACAAGTTTAATCAGCTGGCCCGTTTTGGTTTGGATATGGTAAACACCCCGGAGAAGAAGGCTCTTCGATTTGCCAGAGGGTTGAATGAGCCGCTACAGGGCTTGGCGATGTCACATATTCCGCATGGAGCTACTTTTGAGAGTTTGGTCAATATGGCTCTGCTTCAGGGAGATGGAAAGAAGGAAGTCAAGTCAAGTGATACTCAAGCAAAGAAGGCTGATTCTCAAGGCAAAGGCAACCAAGGTGGTCAAAGCAGCCAAGGAAATCAGAACAAGAACAAGAAGGGCAACAACAAAGGCAAGGGAAAGTGTAATTACTGTGGCATAGCTGGGCACTTTGCTAAGGATTGCAGGAAGAAGAAAAGGAAGCTTGGTGGTGGATGCTTTTCTTGTGGAGAGACTGGGCACTTCAGCAAAGAATGCCCAAAGAAGAAAGGACAGGCTGGACCTTCAGGAGGGCAAGTTCATGCTCTCAATACCGCTTCAGTTCCCGAGCGAGGTAGTGTTTCTGTTGAGAACCTTGTTTATATCTCTGATCTTCCAGTGCGTACCTTGTTTGATTCTGGTGCATCACATAGCTTTATTTCATCTGATCTTGTTGATAGCTTGCACCTTAGTACTAGCTTAGTGGATGATCCCGTTTGTGTTTCGAATCCCATTGGGGGTTCTGCTCATCTATCTATGTTATGTGAGGATCTGAGGATCTCTATACTCAGCGTAGAGTTCTTGTGTAGCGCGTATGTGCTTGGTTTCAGGGGATACGGATTGATCTTGGGCATGGATTGGCTGTCCAGATATGGAGCCATTCTGGATTGTGAGCATAGGGTTGTAAGGCTTGTGACTCGCCTGGGCAACACCTTAGAGATTTCATGCAATCCGAAGAATCCCGTCATGTTATGCTATCTAGAATCTCTCGACTCATCAGAGGAGGCCCTTCAGTCTGTAAGGGTGGTCCGAGATTATCCAGACGTTTTTGAAGAAGTTAAGGGGTTGCCCCCTAAACGAGAGATTGATTTTCGCATCTATCTGGTGGATAATGCTAAGCCCGTTTCTTTACCCGTTCGGCATATGGCTCCGCGTGAGAGACGGGAGCTGAGCAAGCAAGTGAAAGAATTGCTTGAGAAGAACTTCATCAGGAGGAGTATATCCGAATGGGGAGCGCCTGTGGTGTTTGCAACTAAGGCAGATGGCTCTCTTCGGCTCTGTGTGGATTATAGAGAATTGAATAAGCTGACTAAGAAGAACAGACACCCGTTACCGAGGATCGATGATCTCTTTGATCAGCTTGTTGGGGCTTCTGTTTTCTCTCAGCTTGATCTTGCTACGGGTTTTCATCAGCTCAGAGTAGCTGAAGATAGTATAGACAAGACTGCATTCAGAACTCCAGACGGATTCTTTGAATGGCTTGTTATGCCATTCGGTTTGACGAATGCACCCGCGTATTTTGTGGATTTGATGAGTAGGGTGTTTCGGGAGTTCTTGAATAAGTTTGTCGTGGTCTTTGTGGATGATATTCTGGTCTTCTCCAAGGATGAGGAAGAGCATGCGAGGCACCTAGTAGAGGTGATGGACACGCTCAGAGCACACCAGTTAAAAGCCAAGTTCTCCAAATGCCACTTTTGGAGAAGGGAAGTCAGATTTCTTGGGCATATCGTATCCAAGCAAGGCTTGGCGGTGGATCCCGCTAAGGTGGTTGCGGTTCAGGATTGGAAGACGCCAAGGAATGCAACCGAGGTGAGAAGCTTTCTGGGTCTTGCGGGTTTTTACCGGAAGTTCATCAAGGACTTCGCGAAGATATCCGCTCCTCTTACTAAGTTGACGAAGAAGAACTTAGTCTTTGCTTGGGATATGGATTGTGAGCTTGCTTTTCAGAGACTCAAAAGAGCCCTTACCTCAGCACCGGTTCTAGCCTTACCCGATGGTGGCAAGATATTTACCGTGTACACTGATGCTTGTGGCACGGGATTGGGCGCCGTTCTGATGCAAGAGGGCAGAGTTATATGTTTTGGTGGGAGGCAACTTAAGGTGCATGAGAGGAATTACCCCACTCATGATCTAGAGCTGGCAGCGATTGTATATGCACTCAAAGCTTGGCGCCATTATCTTCTGGGAGAGAGATTTGAGCTATATACTGATCATAAGTCTTTGAAGTATCTCTTTTCGCAGAAGGATCTGAACTTAAGGCAGCAGAGATGGATGGAATTCTTGGCTTCCTATGATTTTGAGATATCCTATACCCCTGGCAAGGGGAATGTTGTAGCGGATGCGTTGAGTAGGAAAAGGTTGACACTAAGTCCTCTATTTGTTGAGATGAAGAATTTAGAGTTCTTGGCAACCTTTGATTTTTCTTTGACAGTTGAGACGATGACCGGTTCTTTGGCATCTCTAGAGCTCAAGCCTACCCTTCTGGATCAAGTCGGGGCTTCACAGAAGGAAGACCCTCAGATAATTGAGATCATGGACAAGCTGGCTCGAGGGGAGACATCTAGTCACCTTGCTCGATATTCTATAGACGATAAGGGTTGGCTGAGGAGAGACGGAAGGCTTTATGTTCCGATGGTAGAAGACTTGGTGAGGAAAGTTCTTGAGGAAGCACATCGCTCCAAGATGACTATACATCCAGGTGGTGATAAGATGTATAAGGACATGAAGCGCGTTTTCTTCTGGCCTGGAATGAAAAAGGATGTGGCGGAGTTTGTCTCGAGATGTGTTATTTGTCAGAGAGTAAAAGCTGAGTCGAAGAAGCCCGGTGGGCTATTACATCCGCTAGAGATCCCGCTATGGAAGTGGGAGAGCATTTCTATGGACTTTATTGATGGGCTTCCAAGGTCCAGGAAGGGGAATACGAGCATATGGGTCATTGTGGATAGGCTCACGAAGAGTGCTCATTTTATCCCAGTGAAGAGCAAAAGGACCGCATCTGGACTAGCATCAGTATATCTTCGTGAGGTAGTGCGACTACATGGAGTCCCTTCCAGCATAGTCAGTGACCGAGACCCCATCTTTACTAGTCAGTTCTGGAACAGTTTGCAGGAGGCTATGGGCACAAGGTTGAACCTGAGTACGGCCTATCACCCACAAACAGACGGCCAAACAGAAAGGGTGAATAGGGTACTTGAGGACTTGTTGAGGCTTTGCATTCTGGATTTTGGTGGTGCTTGGGAAGACCATCTTAATCTTGTTGATTTTGCATATAACAACAGTTATCAGACGAGCATAGGGATGGCACCATTTGAGGCTTTATATGGGAGGCCGTGCAAGTCACCTACATGTTGGTGGGAGACTACGGATAAGCTTATACTTGGACCCGACATGATTAGGGATACATCCGAGAAGGTAGAGTTGATTAGAAGACGGATGAAAGCGGCCCAAGACCGGCAGAAATCCTATGCTGACAGGCGAAGGTCCGAATTGGAGTTTGAGGTTGGGGACAAGGTTTTCGTAAAGGTTTCTCCTTTACGGAATGTGGTCCGGTTTGGAGCTGTTGGGAAGTTAGCACCATGATTCGTTGGACCCTTCCCCATCATAGAGAGAATTGGGAAGATGGCTTATAAAGTGCAATTGCCCGAGAAGTTGTCCGGAGTGCATAATGTCTTCCATGTCTCGCATCTCCGAAAGTGCCTGCATGAGTCCGCTGAGGTGGTTGAACCTAGCATTCTTGAAGACGTGGAAGTAGAGAAAGAAGCAACTTTCAGGAAAGCTCCGATTCGTATCTTGGGGACAGAGACCAAGAAGCTAAGGAATCGTGAGGTCAGGTTAGTGAAAGTTCAATGGAGTGAAGCCGAAGAAGACGCAACTTGGGAAACCGAGGAGAAGATGCGTGGGCTTTATCCATTCCTTTTTGAGGGTACACTCTCAGTCTCTTTCCTTTATTTAGCGTAACTTTCTCTTTGCTATCCATGTTTATCTAGTTGTCGTGCTAAGCTTGTCATGAGAACCATTAGGTAGAAACCCTTTGGATGAAACATGTGCTTGAGACATGTTATGTTTGATGGTTGCAAGTGGTTGCAAGTGTTTGCAAGTGGTTACTCGTGGATGCATGATACACATTAGGCACTAGATCGGCTCACACACTCCTCATATTGCATATGCATGAGTGTTTATGCTTCTTCTTGGATGAAATTTGTATGCAATCACATGGATGTTGCATATGGATGTATGATTGAGCACGCATATAGATATTATACATTATGTTAGGGATTTGCATACATATGGATACATTTCACTAACATATTTTGCATTGATCTTTGCATTAGATAGGTACATATACACACACTTCTGCATATGTTCATACGGCATTTAGAATCCTTTAAGGACAATGGTTGCTCGTGGATGATGTTTTGAGTAGATGGATGTTGGATGGTAGGTTACGTTCTTCCTAACTTGAAGATTTCGGGGACGAAATCCTTTAAGGAGGGGAGAATGTAACAACCCGTATTTTCAATAAACTATTATAACATAAATCAAGGCAGAATTAAATTCAAAAATCTGAACCAAGGGAAACGGGCTATGCCATTGCGTTCGTCTCGGAAAAATACGCGAAATAGAGTCCGAGTTTTCGAAAATCGGAGTCCGTATGACCCAGTTAAGGCCCATTGAAGTTTTCAGAAATTTCTATGCTAAAAACAGATTTAAATTTCAAATTAAAAACAAGGATTAGGGCTAATCGGGGTTAGGCGGGAAAATTCCCGCCAGGGGTCCTATGTCGACAGGCATGTCGACAGGGCCCCCAGGGTGTCGACAGCCCTGTCGACAGGGGGTGCCCAGGCAGTTTAGCCTGGTGCACCATTTCTGATTTGGGTTGGGTCTTGTGGCTTGGTTCTAGAGAATTCCGAGATCTGACGGGCCTAAACTAACCTAGGGTTAATCCTAGGGCTAAAAACACTCTAATCTTCTATAAATATACCCCTAATCCTACCCTAAAGCCTCATTAATCAATCTAGCAACTAAACTATGTCAAATTGAATCCTCAAATGGCCTCCACCTAAAATCCCTAGCCTCCACCTTCCTCAAAGTTTAATCCTATGAAGATATGATGATCATACAACCTTTTCTATGTTGTATGAATGCTTAATAACTTGCATACTTCATTAAGTTGCAAGTTTGATTGGCTAAGTTTGTGTTTTTGGGATTTTGCAAAAGGGTTTTTCTTATTTGGAGCTTTGTTTTGGGTTTTAAAAGGGCTTCTTCATCTTATTTGGTGGATTTGTGACTTGTTTATATTTGTAAGCCCTCTTACCTTCACTTTACAAACTCTAAAGTTAATATGTGGTGCAAGTTGAGATTTATGTGAGTTTAGTTGATTATGCATGCTTATGCGAACTCACTAGGCCATGTTTTATATGTTTCATAAGTTATGCATGCTTATGCGGACTCACTATGTCATGTTTCATATGTTTCTTAAGCTATGCATGCTTATGCGAACTCACTATACCATGTTTTACATGTTTCATAAGTTATGCATGCATATGCGAGTTTACTATGCCATGTTCTACATGTTTAATGGATTATGCATGCTTATGCAAGTTCACCTTACCATGCTATACATGTTTTATGGGTTATGCATGTTTATGCAAGTTCACCTTACCATGTTATGCAAGTTTAATGGGTTATGCATGACTATGCAAGTTCACCTTACCATGTTATGCATATTTAATAAGCTATGCATGTTTATGCGAGTTCACTATGACATGATTTGCAAGTTTAACATGTATGCATGTTTATTATGATATGTGAAGTTCATCATGTATGTTATGCCAAGTTACCTTTTAAACCCTTATGCGTTATGACGAATATGTAAGCGAGATAATGACGTTGGGAGGGTTTGGGTAAACTTAAAAATACATGAAACTAAAAGATTGGGAATTTACCTATTAAGTTAGGTCTACCCCTTGGGAATTTACCTATTAAGTTAGGTCTACCCAAGTATATGTTAACTTGTAAATGTGTTTAAAAGTGGACATGACATTAGATAACATGATATGGCCAACTCGAGGTTAGACCTAGTTGTGGTGTAAATCTTCCCAGGTAACCACAACGTAGGGTCTAATGTGGGTAGTTGGTCATGTTGCACCATAAGACCCAAGGTTAGACCTAGACGTGGTGTAAATCTTCCCAGGTAACCACGGATGTCTAATGTGAGAGGTTGGGTGCGTTAAGTAATTAATGCCTCATGATTAGGGTTAAGTCATGGCCCACTAATACTTAACCAATAATGGGGATGCGAGGATTAGATGGGGTTAAGTGGTTACACTTAACTAATTTAATCCAGGATTAGTGAGGGGTTAAAACCACACTTAACCCTCTTAGAAACCCTAGCAACGTGGTCTGTTCCAGCAGTAATCCCAGTTTGGTATCATTCACAACCCTAGAGGCTAGGCTAGGGCGGGGCACGATTACTGGACTGATGTAAGCGACCAAAGCGACGGCTGAGTGGTACAGCGGTGCGGGTCCGGCGGGCTACGGACGTGCACGTAGTCCGATGTTGGACAAACTCGAGGCACGGGTACCAGTAGGCTTAGACTGTGCATTATTGTTTAGGTGTCTGGGATTGACACCTTAGGGCTTGATACACCCGAAGGTGGACCCAGCACAGTCTGACTACATCCATGTGGGCCGTATGGACACCAACACTTGACGTGTTAGGTTTATAGGGAGCCGATCGACTAGACCGTTGGGCTGGACCTTATACTAAGGTCACTTCAAGTTATTGGGCCAAAGTTTGGGCTAAGGGATCAAGATCTGTTTGGTGGGTTTGCTAGTACACTGTGGTGCAAAGTTTAATCTCATCTATGTGATGTCACCTTTATCTATTGCCAGTATGTTTACCTCAGTTTCCATCATGCTGTTAACTTTATTAGTTTATAGATTGATCGTAGTAGGGCTTACCAGTCTTTTTGACTGACCTGTTTTCTTTCGCTTCTTTTCTTCCGTCCCCCCCCCCCCCCACAGGTTCTCAGGGAGGGGTTACATCTGGTTAGTGGATCTTTGGCTTGCTTGTTGGATAGCTCATGTATGGATCTGAGCTAGCTGTGGCTTATCTTTTATTTCTGGGGATTAGTACTGATGTTTTACCATGTATTTTGTTATCACGTATCTAGACTTATGTTGTATTTTGGATCATGACATTTGGATAGTATGTACTTGACTATGTGAGTTTTCTGAGATGATGATGATGGGTTTTTATCTACTACCGCTGCTTTACTTATATTTATTTTTATATGTTCTATCTTGCGATATCTCTGTGCATGTTTACCTTCACAATAACGCCCCTCCAAAGCTAGTACATTCTAAGGAGTGATCCTAGTGGAGGTGGGGTGTTACATCTCATGTTATATTATATACGATATAGGAGGGCAGTATGTCATTCAATATAGACAAAAATTGGATAAATGAATATGATCAAAGAACTACATACTATATAGACGAGATGAAAAGGTTTATTAGTTTTGTTGAAGAAAACGATGGTAAGAAAGGAGTGTATTTATGTCGTTGTACTCGGTGCCAAAATATGAAGATGATAAAATTAGATTACATTCATTTTCATTTGCTTAGATGGGGTTTTATTTAATTATACAGAGTGTGGTATTTTCATGGGGAAAAAAGGTGGAGATGGAAAAACAACAACCAGTTACTTATGCCACAAGTACTGACGAGGTTGAACATATTAGGATGGAAGATCTAGTCAATGATGTAGATAGATTTCATGACACTACGCCATAGATGACCTACCACAACAAAAATCCAAGGTGTTGCTAGCTACAATGTTACCATTGATATGCTGATTTTTGTCTATTGCAACGCATACTTCAATTTATTAGCATAGATATCAACGATGTTGCAGTAGCTCTAGATATAATTTAATTAAAAAAAATACAACTCATCGATCCACACCATTAGTTAAAACAAAATCTCAACCTTTCATTCACTATCTGATCCGCTCCCTTTTTTCCTGCTAACATTTTCATTTACGCGCTCCCTTTTGATTATGTTCCCCCCAAATCACCAATTAGGTTTTCACTTCGTTCTCCAGCATCAAACGAAAAAAGGAAAAGGAAAAAAATCAGTCCCGATCCGCAAACCCAACAGCAAATCATCAAATCATAAATCGCGAAACCTATTAGAAGTTGGAGAAACTGAAATCGGAAATCGCGAGGTAGAGTATTTGGGTTTCCTCAGTACTGTTCTTGGTGGTGACGTCAGATCTTCTCTTTCTATTTTGGTTCCTACAAACAAGATAAGTGACTTCTCTTTGAATACGTTTCAATTTTAATATTTTGTCGGTGTTTTGATTTCTGAATATACGATTATTCACTTCGTATTTAATATAAATGTTTAAGCATATGACCGAGTATATTAAAAGGTTATTTTGTTTGGTAGAAATGAATGATGGAGTTTTTGATGTAGATTGAGATGCTAATTATGGTGATGTGCGCTGACACCAACAGAATTCGCCCATCCATATCTGGATAATATATCTCCCTCATTATCTGCGCTGTCTTCTCCCAGGATGGCTTCAGTTGGTTGCTCCACTGACACCAAACATTATTCATTTGGAAAACAACACAAGGTTTAGTTTTTATAGGGTCGGTATTTGAAGGTATTTTATCTACATGACAAGTGTGTTAAATTTTGCAAGGCAGAATTAGAACCTTTGACATTCTGCATCTTATTAAAATGTCTTAACCATTTGAACAATTTCGCTTGTTCTTTACTTTCTTATTTTCTCTTAATTCAGGTAATACTTACAGATTGCAATGACTAATTAGATAAAATATGTAATAGTACACGGTAGCATCTTAACCAGGAATTTGTTGTATTTTCTCCTAAGCCAATCTCATGTACTAAGAATTATAATAATTTGAATTTGTAATTGTATTGCCGAAGAAAAAAAGAGAGAATGTTGTCAACTGACTACATTGTTATTGTTTACACTTTACAATACCTCTCAATAGCACATTTACTAAATGATACAAGGTGCAAAAATATGTTGAACTATCACAACAAAACTTAGCTCATAGTGAAACAGATATCTTAACGGAAATCAAGGACTAGTAATTTTGAAAGCGGAGAAAGATCACATTTCTTTAGATTCCATATGGATTGAGTTCTCAATTTTTGCTGCATTCAAAATTATATGGCTACCGTAGTATTAATTAATCTCTGAAGCACTCAATTTTTGCAATATTTGATTTACTTGAATAATATCAATTTCTACAAGGGATTGAATCCTTGTTGAATATAAGGAGTAAGACGAGGTGTGAAAAATGGTGGAGAAGATAATGGTGTTAAAAATGGAGTTTCATTGTTGAAAACGTCACTTCAGTTCCTGCACCTTGAACTTTTTCGACTAATTTGAGATTCTAAATCTTCTTTAGTTTCTTCTTTGATTGTGAATAGAATTCTAGGAGGTCCTGATAAGTTGTGCAGTCTCATTAACTCTGCTTCCATTTCTTCATCTTTATATGTAATTAAAAGATCTTTATATTGAGGCTCACTGAAAGTATTGTTATCGGATGCAAAATCTTGAGGATTCAATGCAGTAGAACTCAAAGAGCTTGGTTTTTTTCCAGAAAAATAAATAAAGAAGCTCTTTTGTAGGATTGGTACTGGTATGAACTTCTTCGCTGTCTTCCAGCATTTGTCTATTATTTATTCTCTTTTTCCACCATAGCACATAGTACAGCTTAGTTTTAACACAATCATACAATAACTCTCTATTATGCTATAAAGTAATTCATATTATTTTGCTATGAAACACTGTGAGTAGATTATTCAGTTTAATATGAAGAATATCTGCCAATGGTTAATATGATTAATATTCAAGTAAATCTTGCTGTCTGATTGAATTACAGGTATACCAAATTTCCACTCATTGTTTCATAATATTAACCATTGTTGGAAGTACTCTTATTGATATGCTAGTCTGTGGTACATTACAGGTATATGTTACATGGATAGCAAAATTGATGCTTGTTATATATAATACAGGTATATGTTGCATACAGTTTTTGTGAAGTGTGTGTATTATAAGTTCTTTTCAAATATATATCTCATCGAGATTCAGGCAGTTTCATTATTCTACGTCTCAAATCAGGCTTCTTTCTATATATAATACAGGTATATGCTATCAATGGGAACCTAACAACGTTGAATAATTTGTAGCTTCTTGCTGCAATCTAAGTGGGATCCCACTCAGCGATTCATTTCTTATTTCACCCTGCAGTTACTATATTTTATATATGTTAAATGATAGTACTTGTTTTGGTGTGGAGTGCAAGGGTTTAACAAACCTAAATAAAGAGCATTCACATATATTTCTAGGTTGATATGTCTAAGTTGATTGTTTTGTTTATTATTTCTAGGTTCTTGCTGAAGAAAATCAGAAACAAATAGTTGAATTCTGCAAGGAAGAAGGTCTTGTTTTACTAGCTGATGAGGTATTTGTCGTTCTTCTTCCATACTAATGTAAAATGGATTTAAAAAGATTGCACGCTCGATGATATGGTGATGGCGATCTTTGCTTAGTGTCGTTCCAATTTGTTTCCAAAGGTGATTTTAGTGTTCCCTGATTGCTGTTACAGTTCTATATGCTTCTTTGTTACATGTTATATTTAAAATGCAAAATTTTCCAATAGGTTATCATGGTGAATGTGGAAAGAGAGGTGGCTACATGGAGATCACTAGCTTTAGAAAAGAAGTTAGGGAACAAGTATATAAGATGGCATCAGTAAATCTTTGCTCAAATATATAAGATCACTTGAACCAAACTTTTTCCTTTTTTTCGTTTTAGCGTATAAGAATCGTTCATGTTGCTTGTGTTATTTCAGGTATTTTCTGTAATGAATTCAGCTATTTTCAGTAATGAAATTACTAATTCACAAATGGTGTAAACTTGAATTGTTTTTTTCTTAATGTGAGTAATTATGTTTGTTGTTAGTGAAATAGCAATTATAATTATAATATTATGAAATTTTTGATTAATAGCAGTTGAGGAATATTGTTTTTGCAGTTGTAATTTTTTTTAACAACTGCTAGAAACAGTTATAAAATAGGTTGACTTTATTACGATTGCTAGCTGTACTAGACATATTACAACTGACTTTGGTAGTTGTGAAAGGGTATTTTTTTATTGTAGTGGTACCTGTGGCAACATCTGTACCGATATTGCCATAGGGTCGCAAAGGTGTTGCCATTGACTCTAAGTCAACGCGACAAAAGGCAACCCCAAGAAAGTGTTGCCATATGCCTATAGAAACACTTTTTGGCACTACTGCATCACTTCTGTGGGGTTGCCGTAGGCCATCTATGGCGTAGTGTGATGTTCAACCTGAAAATCCATTGTCTGATCATGCTAATGTTGGAGAGAAGTTTACGGATGATGGAAATCGGAAGACCAATGAAAGTAAGAAGTATAAACCACTTTTTGATAGCGCAAAAGAGCCATTGTATCCTTCATGTTCAAAAGAGATAATGAAGTTGTATGCCATTGTGAAACCGAATAGCTTGAAGACCTAATACGGCTTTTCAAATAATGGTATGACTACATTTCTCGAACTAATAGAGGAGTTACTCCCTGAAGGTAACATGTTGCCGACAAAATACTCCGACGTGAAGAAGTTCGTTAAGCAAGTTAGGATGAATTACAAAACTTATGATGCATGCATCAATGATTGCATAATGTACTGGAAAGATGATGCGAACATAGTTTCTTGTACAAATTGCAATGAACCAAGATATATGACATCATTCAATGAAGAGAGAAAAGGAACCAAAGTACCTCGAAAGACATTTTCCTTTAATTTTTAGAATAAAGAGATTATATACCGTACCATGGATAACAGATGCAATGACCTGGCATGGTCATGCCAAGTCTGATCCAACTGTAATGCGTCATCCATGTGACACTTCTCAATGGAAATCCGTGGATTCTTTTGATCAAACGTTTACTGTTGAGCCACGAAATGTCACACTTGGAATAGAAATAGACGGTTTTTTCCAAATACTAAACTAATTAACTTTACAGTTGTTGGCCAGTAATTGTAGTACTATATAATCTTCCTCTGTCTATGTGCATGAAACGGGAGTTTTCAATGTTAACACTGTTGATTTCTAGGCCAAAACAACCGGGGAAGGATATTGATATTTATTTACAACCGTTGATAGACGAGTTAAAGCAGTTATGGAAAGGAGTCGTTATATATGATTCATTCTATAAATCCGAGTTTACAATGCACGCTAGGGTGTTGTGGGCAATCCATGATCACCCTGCTCTTGGGACTTTATCAGGATGTATAACTCAAGGTTACTTTGCATGTCCCTTTTGTGGGGAAAACACTTATTCTTATCATCTTCCTGAAAGTAAGAAGATGTGTTTTTTGGTACATCGAATGTTTCTTCCTAAAGGACACAAGTTTCGATACGATAAGACAAATTTCAACAACAAACAAGAACTTCGTCATCCTAAACGACCATTGACAGGTTTTGAAGTTGAAAAGAAAGTAGTGAATATCAAAATGAAAGTTGGTAAAAAAGAAGAAGAAATTGGCCGAAAACGAAAAAAGTTAGCCATTGAAGAAGTTGACAATGTTTATGCATGGTATAGGAGGTCTATCTTTTTTGATTTACCATATTGGAAAGCAAATATGATTCAATATAATATTGATGTTATGCATACGGAGAAGAATGTCACAGAGCATCTCATCAGCACCAATATAGACCATAAAGATAAGTAAAAAGATGGCATCAATGCACGCAAGGATTTAAAAATCATGGCTATAAAACAAAAGTTGTGGGTGATGGAAGATCTTGAAACAAATAAAATAATCATACCGAAGTAAATATTTACTTTGAACAAAGAAAAATAGATAAGGTATAGCACCATACTGAAAAACCTGAAAGTAGCTAACAAATTCTCTTCTAACTTCCATAACGATGTGAGCATCAAACCTCCAGAACTAAGAAATATGAAGTCACATGATTACCATGCCATAATGCAACATTTGCTTCTGGTATTGCTTTAAAATTCTTATACACAACATAAGGATCTACAAAATGTTGTTCATTGTATTAGTTTATTCTTTAACATTTTGTGCTCAAAGGCGACGAATAGGGAACACCTTATAAAAGCAGAGGCTAGTTTGGTAGAAGCAATTTATGATTTTGAAAAATATTTCCCCCTTGCATTTTTTGATATCAGTATCCATGTTATGGTTCTTTTAGCCAATCGGGCATTGATCGGTGGCCCTGTGAGATATGGATGGATGTATCCTTTTGAACGGTAAATAACTGATTTCAGTTATGTACATTATTATTCGGTATAAATAGCTATTGTATACAATATATAATTGATCACATTCACAGATTGATGAAAATATATAAAGGATATGTACACAACAAAAGATACATTGAATGGTGTATTGCAAAAGGATACATCGTACAAGAAGCTAGCCTTTACTGCGTGGAATATATGCTAAACGGAGGTTATGAAAATCATAAACGTACCTGTGAAGCATTTTAGACGAGGATGATGCATTTGCTGGTGAGATACCTTTAGATAATTGTAAAGATATAACATTAACCAAGTGCATTTTGAACAAACGCGTAGATGGTTCCTTAATAAGTATGATAGATTGGATGAATGGAAGAAGTAAGTTCATGAATTTGTTTCAAATTTCATTTTTTTAATTAAATTTATATATTCATTTCGATATGTGTTTTTCATAGAAGATATAACTCCTATGCAAAAGCACTAGATTTCAACCACGAGGAAGAGGTACAACTGTCGAAGTCATTCAAAATTTTACTCTATTGTTACTTAATGAGGTATTACATCATGTTAAGTATTTCACGTGTTTTTAAGTTGGCAATACGGGACCATGCTTTTATTTATTTATTGTGTTTTATGTAGTTGTTGAATTGCAGGGATGTTGATCCAACTCTTTGGCGGCAAGCACACAAGATGAAGTTCATGGCGCTTAGTTATACGAAGTACCAAGTGAATGTGTTTTTATTTTCCATGAAATTGTACGAAGACCGTATAGTCATACAAGATAGCGGTGTATGCATGAGAGCAATTACAAAATTTAGAGCGAGTGGTAAAGACAAAAATTATAAAGAAGCAAAAACAACGTATAACGAAGTCGTTCAGTAGATACTTGAGTTGGATTACACTGATTTCAAACAAATGGTTTTTTATTGTGATTGAGTAAAGGTCGAGGATAAGATCAATGGTTACAAAATAGATCCCGTTTCAAACTTGATCATGGTTAATTTAGGAAAATTAAAGAACAAAGATAGCATGAATGATGAGCCATTTATTATTGCATCAAAAGCGAGTCAAGTGTTCTACTCAAAAGATTTAACAAATAACAGATGGTATGTGGTTTTGCATACACCAAAACGATTGACTAGAAAAGTAAATGACATTGAGTTTCCTATCGTCTATCAATCAGCTTTTGAAGACAATGAAAAATTAAAAGATCTTACCAAAACAATATGTTAACTTATGAATTGTTGAATGCTTTTTTTACAAAGGAATCATATGTATTTGGAATGTCATGAATTGTTGAATCCCTTTTTTATCAAAACCATATGTTAACTTGTGAATTGTTGAATGCTTTTTTTACATGGGAATCACATGTATTTGGAATGTCATGAATTGTTGAAAGCTTTTTTTCCACCAAAATCATATGTTAACTTATGAATTGTGGATAACCTATTGAGCATAATAGTGATTAGCACATGTATTAGTTATGTTATATTTTGCAGTGAACTATGTCACAAAATCCAACATCATCACATTCATCATGTTCAAAAGAACATAAAGTTGATCAAAACTTATTTGGTATTCCTATCTCAGAAAATGCTTCAAAAATTGCTACTCTATGCTTGGTAAACTCGGCTTTTGCAACTAGTTGCAAACTGAGACTTAGTTTTGCAACTCAGTTGCAAACTGAAATTTTAAAAGTCTTTAGAAGTTTAAAAAGTTTATGAAATTTTGAATATTTTGTAGTCCAAAAAATATTATAAACTTAATTTTTAATATATGATAATTTCAATGTTCCTTTTTAAAGTTTTTATAGGTATTTCTAAAATTTACATATTTATAAATTAGTTACAGAAATTTTCAAAACTTTTTTTTTTTTTTTGAAATTATTGTTTGAAAATCTAAAGTGCTAAGGGGAAGAAAGAAATTATGGCCTTACAACTACAAATAAGCCTTATAGATATGAAAACTTAAGTACCAAAATACATGAAAAATAGAACAAAATTTAACCTCATTGCCAGGCCTAACCATAGTCGGTTTTTAGATAACGTCTTTTGGATGCAGTATGTATTAGATCCATTTGGAAGAAGAAATTAGTTATTAGTGTATTTGGAAGAAATACTTATTTGATTTCATATGTATATACTTCATTTCATGCAAATTCCTATCAAATTATAAGTTTGGTCTGTTATTTTATTCACCGATGTAATCATGTATGATGTTGATTGTAGAAAAAAGTTGATGCTGAAGCTGCTCTCTTGCCTTTCAAACCTGTAGCGATGAAGGTCCTACAGTGCTCATTTCTGTCGGGACTAAGGTCGGTACTGATTTCTTCTTAGAACTTTATATTTTTATTTTGTTACATAATAGGATTGTGCAATTGTCATCCCTATTATGATATAGGTTTGAAACGTTTTCACTCATTACACGACATGCTACCAAAATTCTCCAACATTTATTTTCTATGCAATACCTTCTAAATTATTAGTTTTTAACTTACTAACTATTGCTTACATGACTTGCTGTAAGACTATAACCATATATGTTGAAGACTTATATTTCAGAACAAAAGTAAAAATATACCTCATGTCAGATTATTTTCTCAAAAGGCTTATTTACATGGTTCCGGAGCATAAAACATGCAAGTATACTTTTATTTCTTAGTATTTGTGGCATTTAGAGCATCTCTAACTATCAAATTTGATAAAGCATGGAAGTAGAATTTTTTTGGAAGCAGCTTACACTGAATAGTACATAATATTAGTTTAGCATTTATTCATGTTGCCTATGTGTTACATATTTCTAATTTAGACACTCATCCGCCTATAAATCCATGCATAGTTAATTGCTTTATATAAAGAATTTGTATTTGGTGATCTTCAGCTAGATTACATCTTCATATGTATTCTTAATCTAAATGATTTGTACTTAGAATTAGTATTGAATAAGAGTAATCTACCATGTTGCCCACAAATATAAACCAATTTAAGTTAGTTTGCAGACGAACCTATGTGAACTCGTCTACATTCAAATGAAATGGCATCAACACAGTTACAAGCATTATATATAAAAAATTGTGTGTGTGTGTGTGTGTGTGTGTGTTGGACTTATATTTTGATTCAGCGTTTAAAACTTTAGCATAATTGTTGTTGGGCTGGACTGCTCATGTTGATGGATTATGGATGTTGGTTACTGTGAGTTATAACATTTAGATGGCCAATCATGGATTTTGATTATGCCTTTTGCTTATGGACATGGGAATTTATTCTGTATTACTGTTGATTTTTTTTCATACACCTTCCACGATGGTGACTTCTCATCTGTTAGTACAGTTGTGCCTTTGGCCTTCCTATGGTCGATATAACTTGACAGCTCTAGTGGCTCACCCGGAGTTTTTGGTGTTGTTTCATAATTTATCTTAGGTCGTTGTATAATCATGTTTTGGTTCTTGTTCTTTGTCTTATCGTCCTAGGGTACTAAAATACTATCTGCGTTGGGAAGCCTAACGCATGCATGTTAATTGGGCTAATTGTCAGTTTTCTATTTTGAGTATAATATATGTATCATTGATACACAAAGGTATAGGTAAGATGTAATGTAATGTAATTGAAACAACCCGTATTTTCAATAACCTGTTATAACATAAATCGAGGCAGAATTTAATTCTAAAATCTGAATCAAGGGAAACGGGCTATGCCATTGCGTTCGTCTCGGAAAAATACGCGAAATAGAGTCCGAGTTTTCGAAAATCGGAGTCCGTATGACCCAGTTAAGGCCCATTGAAGTTTTCAGAAATTTCTATGCTAAAAACAGATTTAAATTTCAAATTGAAAATAAGGATTAGGGCTAATTGGTGTCAGGCGGGAAAATTCCCGCCAGGGCCCCCATGTCGACAGGGGTCCTAGGGTGTCGACTGCCCTGTCGACAGCCCTGTCGACACGGGGTGGCCAGGCAGTTTTGCCTGGCGCACCATTTTGATTTGGGGCTTGGTCTTGTGGCTTGGTTCTAGAGAATTCCTAAATCTGACGGGCCTAAACTAACCTAGGGTTAATCCTAGGGCTAAAAACACTCTAATCTTCTATAAATAAGCCCCTAATCCTACCCTAAAGCCTCATTATTCAATCTAGCAACCAAACTATGTCAAATTGAAATCTCAAATGGCCTCCACCTAAGAACCCTAGCCTCCACCCTCTTCAAAAATCATTTCTATTAAGATTTTGATGTTCATACAAGCTTTTCTAAGTTGTATGAATGATCATTAGCTTGCATACATCATCAAGTTGCAAGCTTTATTTGCTAAGCTAGAGTTTTTGGGATTTTTGTTAATTGAAGCTTGTTTTGGGGTTTTATTTGCTTGCATAAAAGGGCTTCTCAATCTTTATTAGTAGATTTCTGTCTTCATAATATTTGTAAGCCCTCTTACCTTCATTTTAGAAACTCTAAAGTTAATATGTGATGAAAGTTGGGATTTATGCATGTTTAATAAGTTATGCATGCTTATGTGGGTTCACTATGCTATGTTGTGCATGTTTAATGAGTTATGCATGCTTATGCGAGTTCACTATGCTATGTTGTGCATGTTTAATGAGTTATGCATGCTTATGCGAGTTCACTATGCTATGATTTGCAAGTTTAAGAAGTTATGCATGTTTATGCAAGTTCACTATGCCTTGATTTGCAAGTTTAACAAGTTATGCATGTTTATGCAAGTTCACTATGCTATGATTTGCAAGTTTAACAAGTTATGCATGTTTATGCAAGTTCACTATGCCATGATTCGCAAGTTTAACAAGTTATGCAAGTTCACTATGCTAAGTTATGCAAGTCCAACATGTTATGCAAGTTCACTATGCTAAGTTATGCAAGTCCAACATGTTATGCATGCTTATTATGATATGTAAGATTTATCATGTATGTTGTGCCAAGTTCCCTCTTCCTATCCTTTATGCGTTATGACGAATATGTAAGCGATAGAATGACGTTGGGGGGGTTTTTGGGTAAAACTTAAAATACATGAAAATATAAGATTGGGAATTTACCTATTAAGTTAGGTCTACCCCTTGGGAATTTACCTATTAAGTTAGGTCTACCCAAGTTAAACTTGTAATTATGGTTTGAAATAAAGTGGACATGACACTTAGAAAACATGTGTGGCCAACTCGAGGTTGGGTTGAGTTTGTAGCGTAAACCTACCCGGAACCGACCGGCTTAACTAGTTGCTACAAACAATAGGACCCAATGTGAGAAGTTGGTCATGTGTACCTGGGACCCGAGGTTAGACCAAGTTGCGGTGTAAAGCTACCCGGAACCGACCGGCTTAACTAGTAACCGCAACAAAGTCTAATGTGAGAGGTTAAGGTACAATTAAATTAATGCCTCATGATTAGGGTTAAGTCATGGCCCACTAATACTTAACCAATTTTGGGGATACGAGGGATTAAATGGGGTTAAGTGGTGAACTATTGGTTACACTTAACTAATTTAATCCATGATTAGTGAGGGGTTAAACCACACTTAACCCTCTTAGAAAACCCTAGCAACGTGGTCTGTTCCAGCAGTAATCCCAGTTTGGTATCATTCACAACCCTAGAGGCTAGGCTAGGGCGGGGCACGATTACTGGACTGATGTAAGCGACCAAAGCGACGGCTGAGTGGTACAGCGGTGCGGGTCCAGGCGGGCTACGGACGTGCACGTAGTTCGGTGTTGGACAAACTCGAGGCACGGGTACCAGTAGGTTTAGACTGTGCATTATTGCTTAAGTGTCTGGGGTTGACACCCGAGGGCTTGATACACCCGAAGGTGGACCCAGCACAGTCTGACTACAACCATATGTGGGCCGTATGGACACCAACACTTGACGTGTTAGGTTTATAGGGAGCCGATCGATTAGACCGTTGGGCTGGACCTTGTGTTAAGGTCACCTCATGCTATTGGGCCAAAGCTTGGGCTGAGGGATCATTACCTGTTATGTTAGTTTGCTAGTACACTGTGGTGCAAAGCTTAATCTTCTCTATGTGATGACACCTTTATCTGTTGCCAGTATATTCATCTCAGTTTCCATCATGATGTTAGCTTTATTAGTTTATAGACTGATCGTAGTAGGGCTTACCAGTCTTTTTGACTGACCTGATTTCTTTCGCTTCTTTTCTTCCGTTCCCCCCCCCCCAGGTTCTCAGGGAGGGAACAGTGGTGCTTAGCTTGGATCGCTTGCTTGTTCGCTGGATAGCTCATGAATGTCTGGATATTGAGCTCGCTATGGCTTGTCACTTTTATTTTTGGGGATAGCACTATGTATTTCAGTATTTCTGTTTATGTTGTACTAGACATATTTATTTTGGCAGATGACTTTATGATGTACTAGACTTGTTTTGAGATGGTTTGAGATATTCCGCTGTTTTATTCTCACTTACTCTGTTTTACATATATATATATATATATATATATATATATTTATGTTCCTGTTCTGCCTTGATATATCATTATGCATGCTTACCCAGTTCTAACGCCCCCCAGAAGCTAGTGCCCCCGAAAGAGTGACCCTAGCGGAGGTGGGGTGTTACAAATTTGGTATCAGAGCATATGGTTTACGAGAAAGGACAAAAAGTTTTAAAAAAAAAATACTTTTGAAAAACTATTTTCAAAACAAGTATAAAGTATTTTCCAAAGAAAAGTCTAGTATTTTGAAAGGGCTGTTCCCCAAAAAGCCATTAGCGTTATCCTTCGTTCCCTTGACCTAATCTTATCTTATCCTTCATTTCAGTATGGCTGATGATCTTGCCATCCCGGATGGAGTAAATGTGCCACTCTGGTATAGGAGACTTCTAGAAGCTAGGGCAGCAGCCGGCCCCGCAAACCCTACTCCCACTCCTCCTCCTGTAGTTGAGAATCCTCTCCCTAATGTCCCTCCTCCGGTGGTTCCTGCTCCCCCTCCTCCAGCAGTTAATATTCCTCCTCCCGTTGCTAATGTTCCTCCCCCTCCTGTTGCTGAGGCTCCTCTTCCTCCTCCTCCCCCTCAGCATCCTCAGGTTGAGTTCACGAAGGTTTGTAAAGACTTCAAGGCGATGGGAGGCAAGAATTTCCTAGGCACGGAATCTTTTGTTGAAGCTAGGAATTGGCTGAAAGACACGGAGGACTTGTTTGCTATCTTTGGGATTGATGACGAGAGGAAAATCTTATTGACAGTGTGGCTTTTGAAAGATGAAGCGGCCTATTGGTGGGAGGTCACCAATGGGACGAGGCCCGTTGAGACTTGGGCCGATTTGAGGGCTAGATTTGTGACCAAGTTTCTATCTTCTGCTGAGGCGAATTTACAGATGGAGAAGTTCATTGCATTAAAGCAAGGTGATATGTCTGTTAAGGAGTATGTGAACAAGTTTAATCAGCTGGCCCGTTTTGGTTTGGATATGGTGAACACTCCGGAGAAGAAGGCTCTTCGATTTGCTAGAGGGTTGAATGAGCCACTGCAGGGCTTGGCGATGTCACATATTCCGCATGGGGCTACTTTTGAGAGTTTGGTCAATATGGCTCTGCTTCAGGGAGATGGAAAGAAAGAAGTCAAGTCGAGTGATACTCAAGCAAAGAAGACTGATTCTCAAGGCAAAGGCAATCAAGGTGGTCAAAGCAGCCAGGGGAATCAGGGCAAGAACAAGAAGGGGAACAACAACAACAAAGGCAAGGGAAAGTGCAATTACTGTGGTGTGCCTGGACACTTTGCTAAGGATTGTAGGAAGAAGAAAAGGAAGCTTAGTGGTGGATGTTTTTCCTGTGGTGAGACTGGACACTTCAGCAAAGAATGCCCAAAGAAGAAAGGACAGGCTGGACCTTCAGGAGGGCAAGTTCATGCTCTCAATACCGCTCCAGTTCCCGATCGAGGTAGTGTTTCTGTTGAGAACCTTGTTTATATCTCTGATCTTCCAGTGCGTACCTTGTTTGATTCTGGTGCTTCACATAGCTTTATTTCATCTGATCTTGTTGATAGCTTGCACCTTAGTACTAGCTTAGTGGATGATCCCGTTTGTGTTTCGAATCCCATTGGGGGTTCTGCTCATCTATCTATGATATGTGAGGATCTGAGGATCTCTATACTCTGCGTAGAGTTCTTATGTAGTGCATATGTTCTTAGTTTCAGGGGATACGGATTGATACTGGGCATGGATTGGCTGTCCCGATATGGAGCCATTCTGGATTGTGAGCATAGGGTTGTGAGGCTTGTGACTCTCCTTGGCAACATCTTAGAGATTTCATGCAATCCGAAGAATCCCGTCATGTTATGCTATCTTGAATCTCTCGACTCGTCAGAGGAAGCCCTTCAGTCTGTAAGGGTGGTCCGAGATTATCCAGATGTTTTTGAAGAAGTTAAGGGGTTGCCCCCGAAACGAGAGATTGATTTTCGCATTTATCTGGTGGATAATGCTAAGCCTGTTTCTTTGCCCGTTCGGCATATGGCTCCGCGTGAGAGACGGGAGCTGAGCAAGCAAGTGAAAGAATTGCTTGAGAAGAACTTCATCAGAAGAAGTATATCCGAATGGGGAGCGCCTGTGGTGTTTGCTACTAAGGCAGATGGCTCTCTTCGACTCTGTGTGGATTATAGAGAATTGAATAAGTTGACTAAGAAGAACAGACACCCGTTACCAAGGATCGATGATCTCTTTGACCAACTTGTTGGTGCTTCTGTTTTCTCTCAGCTTGATCTTGCTACCGGATTTCATCAGCTCAGAGTGGCTGAAGATAGTATAGACAAGACTGCACTCAGAACTCCAGATGGATTCTTTGAATGGCTTGTTATGCCGTTCGGTTTGACGAATGCACCGGCATATTTTGTGGACTTGATGAGTAGGGTGTTTCGGGAGTTCATGAACAAGTTTGTCGTGGTCTTTGTGGATGATATTCTGGTTTTCTCCAAGGATGAAGAAGAGCACGCGAGGCATCTTGTAGAGGTGATGGATACGCTCAGAGCACACCAGTTAAAGGCCAAGTTCTCCAAGTGCCACTTTTGGAGAAGGGAAGTTAGATTCCTTGGGCATATCGTATCCAAGCAAGGCTTCGCGGTGGATCCCGCTAAGGTGGTTGCAGTTCAGGATTGGAAGACTCCAAGGAATGCAACCGAGGTGAGAAGCTTTCTGGGTCTTGCGGGTTTTTACCGGAAGTTCATCAAGGACTTCGCGAAGATATCCGCTCCTCTTACTAAGTTGACGAAGAAGAACTTAGTCTTTGCTTGGGATATGGATTGTGAGCTTGCTTTTCAGAGACTCAAGAGAGCCCTTACCTCCGCACCCGTTCTAGCTTTACCCGACGGTGGTAAGATATTTACCGTGTACACTGATGCTTGTGGCACGGGATTGGGCGCCGTTCTGATGCAAGAGGGCAGAGTTATATGTTTTGGTGGGAGGCAACTTAAGGTGCATGAGAGGAATTATCCCACTCATGATCTAGAGCTGGCAGCGATTGTATATGCACTCAAGGCTTAGCGTCATTATCTTCTGGGAGAGAGATTTGAGCTTTATACTGATCATAAGTCTTTGAAGTATCTCTTTTCGCAGAAGGATCTGAACTTGAGGCAGCAGAGATGGATGGAATTCTTGGCTTCCTATGATTTTGATATAGCCTATACCCCTGGCAAGGGGAATGTTGTAGCAGATGCGTTGAGTAGGAAAAGGTTGACACTAAGTCCTCTATTTGTTGAGATGAAGAATTTAGAGTTCTTGGCAACCTTTGATTTCTCTTTGGCAATGGAGCCGGTGACCGGTTCTTTGGCATCTCTAGAGCTCAGGCCTACCCTTCTGGATCAAGTTGGGGCTTCACAGAAGGAAGACCCCCAGATAATTGAAATCATGGACAAGCTGATTCGAGGGGAGACATCTAGTCACCTTGCTCGATATTCTATAGACGATAAGGGTTGGCTGAGGAGAGACGGAAGGCTTTGTGTTCCAATGGTGGAAGACTTGGTGAGGAAAGTTCTTGATGAAGCACATCGCTCCAGAATGACTATACATCCGGGTGGAGATAAGATGTATAAGGATATGAAGCGCATTTTCTTCTGGCCTGGAATGAAGAAGGATGTGGCGGAGTTTGTCTCGAGATGTTTTATTTGTCAGAGAGTAAAAGCTGAGTCGAAGAAGCCCGGTCGGCTATTGCATCCTCTAGAGGTCCCGCTATGGAAGTGGGAGAGTATTTCTATGGACTTTATTGATGGGCTTCCAAGGTCAAGGAAGGGGAATACAAGCATATGGGTCATTGTGGATAGGCTCACGAAGAGTGCTCATTTTATCCCAGTGAAGAACAAAAGGACCGCATCTGGACTAGCATCGATATATCTTCGTGCGATAGTACGACTACATGGAGTCCCTTCCAGCATAGTCAGTGACCGAGACCCCATCTTTACTAGTCAGTTCTGGAACAGTTTGCAGGAGGCTATGGGCACAAGGTTGAACCTGAGTACGGCCTATCACCCACAAACAGACGGTCAAACAGAAAGGGTGAATAGGGTACTTGAGGACTTGTTGAGGCTTTGCATTCTAGATTTTGGTGGTGCTTGGGAAGACCATCTTCCTCTTGTTGAGTTTGCATATAATAACAGTTATCAAGCAAGCATAGGGATGGCACCATTTGAAGCTTTATATGGGAGGCCGTGCAAGTCGCCTACATGTTGGTGGGAGACTACAGATAAGCTTATACTTGGACGCGACATGATTAGAGATACATCCGAGAAGGTCGAGTTGATTAGAAGACGGATGAAGGCGGCCCAAGACCGACAGAAATCCTATGCTGATAAGCGGAGATCCGATTTGGAGTTTGAGGTTGGGGACATGGTTTTCGTAAAGGTTTCTCCTTTGCGGAATGTGGTCCGATTTGGAGCTGTTGGGAAGTTGGCACCGAGATTTGTTGGACCCTTCCCTATCATAGAGAGAATTGGGAAGATGGCTTATAAAGTGCAATTGCCCGAGAAGTTGTCCGGAGTGCATAATGTCTTTCATGTCTCGCATCTCCGAAAGTGCCTACATGAGTCCGCTGAGGTGGTTGAACCTAGCATTCTTGAAGACGTGGAAGTAGAGAAAGAGGCAACTTTGAGGAGAGCTCCGATTCGTATCTTGGGGACAGAGACCAAGAAGCTAAGGAATCGAGAGGTTAGGCTGGTAAAGGTCCAATGGGGTGAAGCCGAAGAAGACGCAACTTGGGAAACCGAGGAGAAGATGCGTGGGCTTTATCCATTCCTTTTTGAGGGTACACTCTCAATCTCTTTCCTTTGTTTAGCATATCTTTCTCTAGTTATCGTGTTAATCTTGTCATGAGAACCTTAGGTAGAGAACCCTTTGGATGAAACATGTGTTTGGGACATGTTATGGTCGATGGTTGCAAGTGTTTGCAAGTGGTTACTCGTGGATGCATGATACACATTAGGCACTAGATCGGCTCACACACTCCTCATATTGCATGTGCATGAGTGTTTATGCTTATTCTTGGATGAAATTTGTATGCCACCACATGGATGTTGCATATGGATGTATGATTGAGCACGCATGTAGATATTATACATTATGTTAGGGATTTGCATACATATGGATACATTTCACTAACATATTTCGCATTGATCCTTGCATTAGATAAGTACATATACACACACTTTTGCATATGTTCATACAGCATTTAGAACCTTTTAAGGACAATGATTGCTCGTGGATGATGCTTTGAGTAGATGGATGATTGGATGGTAGGATACGTTCTTCCTAACTTGAAGATTTCGGGGACGAAATCCTTTAAGGAGGGGAGAATGAAACAACCCGTATTTTCAATAACCTGTTATAACATAAATCGAGGCAGAATTTAATTCTAAAATCTGAATCAAGGGAAACAGGCTATGCCATTGCGTTCGTCTCGGAAAAATACGCGAAATAGAGTCCGAGTTTTCGAAAATCGGAGTCCGTATGACCCAGTTAAGGCCCATTGAAGTTTTCAGAAATTTCTATGCTAAAAACAGATTTAAATTTCAAATTGAAAACAAGGATTAGGGCTAATTGGTGTCAGGCGGGAAAATTCCCGCCAGGGCCCCCATGTCGACAGGCATGTCGACAGGGGTCCTAGGGTGTCGACAGCCCTGTCGACACGGGGTGGCCAGGCAGTTTTGCCTGGCGCACCATTTTGATTTGGGGCTTGGTCTTGTGGCTTGGTTCTAGAGAATTCCTAAATCTGACGGGCCTAAACTAACCTAGGGTTAATCCTAGGGCTAAAAACACTCTAATCTTCTATAAATAAGCCCCTAATCCTACCCTAAAGCCTCATTATTCAATCTAGCAACCAAACTATGTCAAATTGAAATCTCAAATGGCCTCCACCTAAGAACCCTAGCCTCCACCCTCTTCAAAAATCATTTCTATTAAGATTTTGATGTTCATACAAGCTTTTCTAAGTTGTATGAATGATCATTAGCTTGCATACATCATCAAGTTGCAAGCTTTATTTGCTAAGCTAGAGTTTTTGGGATTTTTGTTAATTGAAGCTTGTTTTGGGGTTTTATTTGCTTGCATAAAAGGGCTTCTCAATCTTTATTAGTAGATTTGTGTCTTCATAATATTTGTAAGCCTCTTACCTTCATTTTAGAAACTCTAAAGTTAATATGTGATGAAAGTTGGGATTTATGCATGTTTAATAAGTTATGCATGCTTATGCGGGTTCACTATGCTATGTTGTGCACTTTTAATGAGTTATGCATGCTTATGCGAGTTCACTATGCTATGTTGTGCATGTTTAATGAGTTATGCATGCTTATGCGAGTTCACTATGCTATGATTTGCAAGTTTAAGAAGTTATGCATGTTTATGCAAGTTCACTATGCCTTGATTTGCAAGTTTAACAAGTTATGCATGTTTATGCAAGTTCACTATGCTATGATTTGCAAGTTTAACAAGTTATGCATGTTTATGCAAGTTCACTATGCCATGATTCGCAAGTTTAACAAGTTATGCAAGTTCACTATGCTAAGTTATGCAAGTTCACTATGCTAAGTTATGCAAGTCCAACATGTTATGCATGCTTATTATGATATGTAAGATTTATCATGTATGTTGTGCCAAGTTCCCTCTTCCTATCCTTTATGCGTTATGACGAATATGTAAGCGATAGAATGACGTTGGGGGGGTTTTTGGGTAAAACTTAAAATACATGAAAATATAAGATTGGGAATTTACCTATTAACTTAGGTCTACCCCTTGGGAATTTACCTATTAAGTTAGGTCTACCCAAGTTAAACTTGTAATTATGGTTTGAAATAAAGTGGACATGACACTTAGAAAACATGTGTGGCCAACTCGAGGTTGGGTTGAGTTTGTAGCGTAAACCTACCCGGAACCGACCGACTTAACTAGTTGCTACAAACAATAGGACCCAATGTGAGAAGTTGGTCATGTGTACCTGGGACCCGAGGTTAGACCAAGTTGCGGTGTAAAGCTACCCGAAACCGACCGACTTAACTAGTAACCGCAACAAAGTCTAATGTGAGAGGTTAAGGTACAATTAAATTAATGCCTCATGATTAGGGTTAAGTCATGGCCCACTAATACTTAACCAATTTTGGGGATACGAGGGATTAAATGGGGTTAAGTGGTGAACTGTTGGTTACACTTAACTAATTTAATCCATGATTAGTGAGGGGTTAAACCACACTTAACCCTCTTAGAAAACCCTAGCAACGTGGTCTGTTCCAGCAGTAATCCCAGTTTGGTATCATTCACAACCCTAGAGGCTAGGCTAGGGCGGGGCACGATTACTGGACTGATGTAAGCGACCAAAGCGACGGCTGAGTGGTACAGCGGTGCGGGTCCAGGCGGGCTACGGACGTGCACGTAGTTCGGTGTTGGACAAACTCGAGGCACGGGTACCAGTAGGTTTAGACTGTGCATTATTGCTTAAGTGTCTGGGGTTGACACCCGAGGGCTTGATACACCCGAAGGTGGACCCAGCACAGTCTGACTACAACCATATGTGGGCCGTATGGACACCAACACTTGACGTGTTAGGTTTATAGGGAGCCGATCGATTAGACCGTTGGGCTGGACCTTGTGTTAAGGTCACCTCATGCTATTGGGCCAAAGCTTGGGCTGAGGGATCATTACCTGTTATGTTAGTTTGCTAGTACACTGTGGTGCAAAGCTTAATCTTCTCTATGTGATGACACCTTTATCTGTTGCCAGTATATTCATCTCAGTTTCCATCATGATGTTAGCTTTATTAGTTTATAGACTGATCGTAGTAGGGCTTACCAGTCTTTTTGACTGACCTGTTTTCTTTCGCTTCTTTTCTTCCGTCCCCCCCCCCCCCCCAGGTTCCCAGGGAGGGAACAGTGGTGCTTAGCTTGGATCGCTTGCTTGTTCGCTGGATAGCTCATGTATGTCTGGATATTGAGCTCGCTATGGCTTGTCACTTTTATTTTTGGGGATAGCACTATGTATTTCAGTATTTCTGTTTATGTTGTACTAGACATATTTATTTTGGCAGATGACTTTATGATGTACTAGACTTGTTTTGAGATGGTTTGAGATATTCCGCTGTTTTATTCTCACTTACTCTGTTTTACATATATATATATTTATGTTCCTGTTCTGCCTTGATATATCATTATGCATGCTTACCCAGTTCTAACGCCCCCCAGAAGCTAGTGCCCCCGAAAGAGTGACCCTAGCGGAGGTGGGGTGTTACAGTAATGCATGTTTGTCTCATTGTGTGTGTGTAACATGCTTATCCATGGACCTGTAATCCTGGTTGCAATGATTACACATGTGTAATATCTCACATTCTCCAATCTTAACAATTCATTTTCTCTTTACATATTTGTTTTTTCAAGTCTAAGTCTCCAGCCATAGTAACTGTTGTGGAGACAAAACTGAATTGATTCTTGTTACTTTTATTTCTTTTCAGGTTTTGGAACAAGCATGGGTTGCATGGGCTCGACTACTGGAGTTTACTTGTCTCCTTTTTTTTAGAGAAAGAACCGTGAACATTATTATTTGTATAAATTGTATTATGTGGTGTGTATTAACTGGAGTTATGCTTTGTGTATTAATTGAAGTTATGCTTTGTGTATCTTCTTTATATACTATTACATGGGTGCAGCGTATCTTCTTTATTGTGCATACATATATATCAATGGTGCAGTCTTTCTTTATACTGCATATATGTTGTACATGATTTCATGATTTTGATACGGTTAGTTGATCGAATTGTAGGAAGGAGGCATTAGATACGACTTTAAGCCGTGTCAGTATATTAGTTTAGTACGGTTCAAACCATATCAATATAGGAATTTAATACAACTTAAATGCATATCAAAATAGGAATTTAATATGGCTTAAAGACGTAGCAATCCACCAATTTGATACGGATATAAGCCTATCAATCTACGAATTTGATACGACTTTAAGACGTATCAAACTTCGAAATTGATAAGGCTTTAAGCTGTATCAATCTATGAATTTGATACGTCTTAAAGCCGTATCAATCTACAAATTTGATACGACTTAAGGTTGTATTTAAGTGACAAACACACTATTGTTTGATACGGCCCAGAGTACTGCCTAATTGCATTAGATACGACCAAAAGACAACTTAATTTGCAAAGATGGTGTAGTGCTTCGAAGCATTATATGGACGACCTTATAGATCGCTGACTTGTTGGTGGGAGTCTGCGGACAGATTTCTACTTGGACCGGAAATGATTCGAGACATTTTTGAGGAGATTGATCTTATCCATCGAAGAATGAAAACCGCTTAAGACAAACTTAAATCTTATGCTGATAAGAGGAGGACCGACTTGGAATTTGAGGTGGGAGATATGGTTTTCATTAAAGTGTCACCAGTAAGGAATATAGTTCGCTTTGGCTCAGTAGGGAAGTAGGCACCAAGGTTTGTAGGGCCATTCCCAATAGTAGAGAGAACTGGGCAGACGGTTTATAGGATTAAGCTATCAAATAGACTGGCGGGCGTACACGACGTATTTCATGTTTCCCATTTGAGGAAATACCTCCACGATACGGTAGAGATAGTAAGCCAAGCAATCTTAAGGATGTAGAAGTTGAGAAGGAAGCATCACTGAGACGAGTTCCTACTCATATCCTTGGATCAGAAATCAAGAAGCTACGTAACAAGGAAGTAAGATTGGTTAAAGTGCAATGGGGAGAAGACCGCGAAGATGCTACATGGGAACCCGAAGATAGGATTCGCACTTCTTATCCTTTTATTTTTGAGAGTACGTTCTTGACTTATTTTCCAAGCTTTTACTTTGCATTTTCTTCTACCATTCGAGTTTATTTATCCTATTGTTCGAAGCTTTCGATCTTTAGGTAGAATCCAATGGTTGGAAACATGTGTTTGAAACATGTTATGATTGATGGCTGCAAGTGTTTGCTAGTGGTTGCTCATGGATGCATATACACACACTAGGCACAAGATCGGCTCAAATCACTTACATGATCTATATGGATGTGTGTGCATTTTACATTTTCTATGGATGGAAATGGATGCAAACATATAAAGTTTACATGTTATACTAAGACTATTTGCATACATTTTGGATTCATGGCACAATCATATATTGCATTAAGGAGGTCATCTGAATCAGTCGACTGCCTGATTTTCACATTAGTGTAAGGACATATAAACACAACACTTTGCATATGTTCATACAAGCAATATAGATTTTCTTAAGGATAATGGATACTTATGGATGATGGATGAGTAGATGGTTGTAGGAGGATGTTAGGATACTAACATTCTTCTGGACTTAGTGATTTCAGGGACGAAATCCTATAAGTAGGGGAGAATGTAACACCCAAAATATAATACAGATCTGATTTCTTAGGTCTTGAACATGACAGTCAAATAAAACTAGTTTGGATCCGCAGTGTTAGTGAAATAAATGTTATACCTGTTTACACTATTAATCACCTATGCTGTTATGATCAGTTACACAAATGTGTGTGATGTTAAATAATTAACAATAATACACATACCTGTGATGTTGGATAATTAACGAGTTATACAAATGCCTGTGATGTTGGAAAGTTAACAAGTTATGTATCTATCTTCCTTTTTCTGTTTTTCTATGTTTTATTTTTATTTCTAGTTTTGTCTATGTGCTTAGGTGATTTGATTATATTCTCCTTCCTCTGTTTTCCTTTTTTGTTTTACGCCAAGCCTAGGCCTTCTAGAATCCTAGGCTATATCGATTTGAGTATGTGTATAATTGGGGTAATAAGAAATGACATAAAAAGATGAATGTGGGCATGTTACAAAATTGGGACTAGTTGACTATACTTTGGGAAAAAGGATAAATATACACATGTTTAGACTTGCTGTAAACGGATAAAAAGGTAATGTGTATATACTTGCTGTAAATGGACATTATACATAAGCCTATAACTTGGGAATATAGAAATGTAAAATATGCATACCTGTTGTCATTTAGAAATGTTAAATATGCATATCTACTGTCATTTAAAAATGTAAAATATGCATACCTACTATCATTTAAAAATGTAAAATATGCATGTGATTGTACTTACTGTGGTTTGAGGATAATATGCATAGAATTTATACATGTCGTGATTTAAGGATAATATGCATATAATTTATACATGCTGTAATTTGAGGACAATTTGCATATAATATGATAACATGCATACATTGTAATTTGAAACATGCATGTCTGCTATAATTTGAAATATGATAACATGCATACCTGCTGTAATTTGAAACATGCATGTCTGCCATAATTTGGAATATGATAATATGCATGCCTGCTGTAATTTGGAATATGGTAATATGCATACCTGCTATAATTTGGAATACGATAATATGAATACCTGCTGTAACTTGGAATATGATGCATGCCTGCTATAATTTGGAAATGATATGCATAAACCAGTACGTGCTGTAATTTGGGGAAAACGTAATTGAAAGGAATTAAATGCATATGTATAAACATGTTGGAGTAGACTTAATACATACATTAAATAAATGACATATTATGAAATGTGGGTAGCAGATGTAGGTTAGTAAACTGAATTACTGTATTATATCTGCACATCTGGGCAGGTGTTGTTTTGGGGTAAAAGGGTTGTACGCAAAATAACATTTACAGAAAAAATTTAATATTACAACCACACTTATTAATAAACCTAAACCTGCTAGGTTAAACATAAGTATTAATAAGCTAATTGATCCCTCGTCTACTGTTGTATCGGGTTTTGAGGACTCTTAAATCCTAGTTTCGGAGGCACAAGCTTAGGGGTTTTGACTTGTGTCAATCTGCTGTATGGAACCATATCAGTCAGTATCCCTATTGGTATCTTATTAGGGGGGGGGGGGTCTCGCACGAGGTGGGGGCTAGGGCATGCTTTACTGAACTGAATAGTAAGAGGTTCACATGGGGGTGGTTACGGGAGCGTTACGCCAGAGTCATGAGCGTGCATGGGTCCGACTAGGAAAGATAAGATGCTATAACACCAGTAAATAGGTCTGTGTCATATTTTTGCTGGGTTAGGGAGTGATATACCCTACTGTCGGGGATGACACAGGGTATTTATGTAGTAAGGAGCCAATCGCTTGGGTAGTAATTAGGGTACACCTAATCCTACTGTTATGTAATTAGCTTAACACCTAGTCCCGTTATGTAATTAGGGTACGCCTAATCCAGTTGTTTAATCCTGCTATTTAATTCTGCTGTTAGTTCTGCTGTTAATCCTACTGATAACTTGTTATACTAGTATTAGTGCAAACATAAGACATATATGTTCAAACATACCTGTTTTAGGATACTAAAATGAAGCATTACTCGATCATAATTTATTCCTGTTATTCTTGTCCATCGTGTTATTCAGTTAGTTTAGCTTACCTTCTATGACACTGTACCTTTCTCATCCAGTCTTATTTACCGGTCTTGACAATTCCATTTTATGCATATTTGTAAATCACTAGAACTTGCCTGACTTTATGTCTGACACTAATCCTTTCGCCTCTTTCTTTCCCCCCAGGTCCTCAGAGTGGAAGCGCTCAATGGTGACTGAGATTTCTCTCACAGCTTGGACTTGACTTGGAATTCCTGAGACGTATCGTTTTGACTTACTCTCTACTTTAGTATGGCTTATGCCAAGGGATATGGTTTAACGTACTATGATGCTTTGGTTTATGAGTTGTTTTTCGTATGAGATAGATTTGATGTAATTGGCTTTTTAAGACAATGCATTAATTTGAATAATGAAGTTTAAATTTTTCCGATGCTATTTATAACTGTCTTTTAAATTTTATATAATGTGTACCTGTTGCGCTTCACGAACCTTAATGCATTTCTTTACGAGTGACATTAACGGACGTGGGGTGTCATAGTTGGCCCTTTGAGCTGTGTAGCGGGTTGTTCCTTTCTCAATTCCTTGTTTATAATTTGTACTCATCTCACCAAATGTATATGTACTCTTTTTCCTTGTAAGGAAGCCATTTAGGTTTGAGGGTTATAAGATTTTGATAAGTCATATAAAGGAGGTTTTATTTTGATAAATAAATAAAAGCTTGCCAATTTTCAGAAAAAAAGTATGAAATAATAAAACAAAATATACGATTTTAGTTTTACCTGTGCACCCATGCATATATTTCTTCTCCTGTATACATGCTATATATATGTGAGTGTGTGCGTGTTTCTCCACATTCTTCGTGGACAACAAGGAATTACAACTTAACGAGAATTAATATATATATAATTCATGAATATATATATATATATGTATGTATATGTACATATATGAATCTTAAACCTATACATATGTATATTAATTCATATCAATGTTTATATGAAATTTATGTGAGTAAATGATCTTATATGTATTTTTATATGGCTCAAGATCTCATATGTGTTATGTATTTTAAGATGAATCAATGCACACGAATATATACAGATCATAGGAATATTCACTATATTTTGAAAGTAAGTAAATGTCATCATATCAAAACCAAATATATGATGTTTATAGCAAAAACATATCGAAATAACAACATGAGTCTTATAAAAAATCAACATAGCAATATAAGTTCATCATAACCAACACAAAACAAATCCAACACAAGGTTTTAGTGTATAGAGTTTTAAAGCAAAATATTATTTTTACAAAACGAAATAAAATATACGATTATTCTTCACCATCGTCATCATCCTCACCATATCCCACGCTATCATCAATTATTTCATCGTTACCGTCTTCTTCCTGAGATGACCAATCGAATATTGTAGGTTGGTAAACCTCAGAAGAAGAACCAATACAAGCAAGTTTATTCCAAATTTTTCCTAGGAAGCATTTGACTGAATTGAAACGTTTCCCCGTTTAGACTTCCAATTTCGTTATTTGTTTTTGAAGCTTGAGTTGATTTTTGGAATGGGTGACGAGGGAATGCTTCGAAGTTTCTTCCGAAATTATGATTTGAATAGAATCATCATCGTCTATAGTCACGGAGGAAGAAGTTTTCTTGGATATCCTAGTCTCGGTAGATTGGGTGATATTTAGAGCATTGTTGAGTTCTCATTGACCAAAAAATATTATGTAAGCGTTTCCAGTCTTGCGGAAATATGCATCAAAGCCAATTTCTTATCTCCAACCTCACCAATTGAAGAGATGGTAGAATCTGTGAGCTTAAATGCGAAATCAATAAGAGTTCTCATAATGTAAGCACCGTAATGAATCGTCTTACATTTCTTTTTATATGTAATATCAAAGAATTCATCCATAATAATCTTAGCTCAATTCACTTGAGTATTATTATATACAGCGTAGAGAGCTTGGAAATCTCATGTTCGACGACGAATATTTTATGAATTAGAAAATCATCGCGAATATTGAAATAAACTGCAAGCGCACAGCGTACAATCATAGTACGTGGCGAATACGGGTCGATCCACAGGGAAAGAATTAATTCTAAAATTACTCAATCAAATTAGACCGAATTCGAGTGATGATTTAACTACAACTAAAATAGTAAATTAAAGTTAATAAAAAACTATGAGATAAATGACAACTTAGGAATAAATTCACATTCTAGATCATGTAATACAACAAGTTATGAAATTACTATCTCTCTTTTCTTTTGGTCATTTGTGAATTTAGTTGATATGATTATTATAAGTATAGCTTATTCATGCTATTAACTAGCATAACATAAACTATCAAACTATATCATACCCACTAAATCACCTTACCAGATCTAATGAAAAACGAACAAGTTGAAATTGAAATATACTTTAAGCATGGCCTATGAACTATTTATTAGAACTATAGACCATCAAATTTTTGGTTTCAACCTCCACTTAACCACCATGACATCAACATAACATGAAACACAAAGAGAGAATGAAAAGATAAATTATGTTGCAACTACATGATCAAGAGAGCTTCATTACCCCTAAGTTGAAAGGGATTAGCGTCTCATGTTTATTATTCTAACAACGAACGTAAATTGCAACATAGAACAAAAATCAAGAGAAAAATAGAAAAAATAAAAATAAAGGACAACCTATTCTATTTGCATAAAATAAATCTAATCTACTTGCAGAAAAGAAAGTAACATGTAAATAAAAAACTATAACTAAAGAGAATAGGGAAGAAGAGTTTTATTCCAAGAGAAAGATTATAGAATAAAACTAAGTGTGTTTTCAAATGAAGGAAATACAATGTATTTATAGTTGATATGACAAAGACTATTTGGCTATCTACACAATGTGGGACTAAAGATTTAGCCTAAATAACACATAAGCCAATGTGAACGCAGCGTGAATGGATTTGCAATTGGCTTAACTTGCGGGCATCAAATGGCATCAATTCCAATTGTTCTCATCATGAATAGGAACTCCATAACATCTACGACAAGCTATCTTTATGAAAAGGCCTTGAATCATTAAAATATGCGGTAGAAGGTGGTTGAACATCAACATTTCTTCAAGCTTTCCAACAATTAAGTGCATCAATCTATTCATCATAAATAATCTGAAAACACAATTATAAATACACGGTATCAACTATTTTAAATATAAAATAAGATAAATAAGCCGATAAAATATACACATTTACGTGTATATCAAATACCCCCACACTTATCTTTTTATTCGTCCTCGAATAAACTAAACTAAGATATGTCACACTTTCGTAGGAAACACGATTGCATTTAGCGTATGCAACAAGCCGTTAAACCTCTGGGTGTCCCCAGTAGGACGAGTGTTGTCTTGTGAGGGTTTTCAGTGGATACTACCTACAAAATCCAAAAGCAAAAAGGTATGTACAAAATGCAAAATTGAAAATATTTACAATATGAATGCATGTTTTTAAAGGAATATTTACAAATGGACAATTTACTTTTAAATATTTCACGAATGAGTTACACAAATTTGGGTCGTCATTATGAAATTTGAGCCCATTACTAATCAAAACTTCAAACAAAAGTCTTGTTATCATCACAAACTCCTCCATCTTGGCCAGTTGTTTTGGTAGAAACATAGTGCAAATATGAAATGAATTCTATAATCGATATCAACAATCGTAAAACGACATCTCAACTTCCTTTTTGTTAACAAGTTAGGTCGAATACGTGAAGAGTGTGCTTGGATTTCAAGTGCTTACTCTCTCTTTACTACAAAATATTTATATTATTACTATTTAGAAGCACCTAACAAAAAAAGACCAAGGTATACCACCCATGCACTGCCTCGCGGACTGACGTGAGAGTTTGGGATAGAGCTTGGCGGATTGTGGAGACCAACGCTGACTTTGTCAACAAGATGTTGGTAATCCTTAGGTGTCCAACTCATAAAATGAGACCAAGATATACCGACGCTGACTTTGTCAACAAGGTGTCGGAAAGAGCTTGGCGGGTTTGCACACCAACGCCAGATGTACCAGCAATGTTGGATACCCTTGGATAATTATAAATATATATACTTTTTTTACTTCTTCTTATCTTTTTTGTTTTTTTGTTTTTTTACATAAGAGAGAGAGAGAGAGAGTTAAGCGAGAATTTCTCGGCACAACTTCACTTAAACGATCTAAAATGTTATCGCAAGTAGTCTAAATCAACCATTCATTTAATTGGATTACAATTCAGAAAACATTTCATACTCATCACCTACGAATTTCCCAATATACCAGTTACATCAAATTTGCTCATAATTCAAACTTTCCTTTCATTATCCGCTAAGAGAAGTAATTTTCCAAATATTTAAATTGAACAACCAAAATTATATACTAACTCCATCATGTCTTATTTAAAAGTAAATAGAAGTGCGAAAGTTTTACTTTTTTTCTGTTTTTTTTTTTGAAAAAGAAAGAAAAAAAATGCAAAAAGAGAAAGGAAAAAAATGCTAACTTAAACTATGCAAAACAGAATGAAAATGAAACTACCCCCACACTTGATTTCGACTGTGTCCCCACAGTCAATGCATGACACAATGAGTTGAATGGAAGAGAAATATTTACATATTTACAAAAAAAAGGTTAGTGCGACTTACCAAATGTGCGTGCAGAAAATATGTAGCCATCGAATAGATGAACCGGTCCATAATGGACCAATGGATCAGCCTCGTAAGGATTTGAGACACAGATTAAGCACAGAAAACCAAATCATAAAGAATTTTATATCACATTTCAGATTTGGAAAAACAAATTTTGTTTTTTCAAAAGTTTGAGTTGCTAATTTTAAAAAATTTAGCTTACAATTGATCCAAAAATCGAATTGAATTTCTATAGCAACTACAGAGAGGTCAGTGAACCGAGGTTCAGAAAAAGTTTCAAAAACAAAGTTTGACTTGATTAAATGATGTATAAATTGAGAGATATGTGCGTCACTCCCCCTCCCCCCCCCCCCCACCCCCACACTTGTTTTGAGAAATATTGTTTAGTTTTGCTTTGATATTTGAAATTTTGTTAACTAAAGGTTCATTCATAAACCTAAAGTTAAAACCAAACAAATGAATTTCCAGTAAATTTCGAAATTATGTTTTCTCAAAAATAGTGTTATTCCAGAAAGAATTCATATACTGCAGGAATTTATCATTGAAAAAAAAATGATCACAACGAGATTCGGTTGAAACGATCAAGTCGCAAGGAGTTTCAACAGTTTCAGAAAAATCGTTATTGTGCTTAAGATCACATTCAGCAGTATCATTGTTTTCAACCTCAAGAATTTCAAAGTTTTCAAAATTTTCATTTTCAGGTTCAGACCCAACAACATTATCGTCAATCAAGTTAAGAAGTTTTCCTTAATCAAAGTCATCTTCACTTAAACAGTTGTTAACAACTTCATCATTTTTATCATATTGACAATCTAAAGTTGCTAAATTTTCAAAATTTTCAGAATTTGAGAGAGGAAGATCAAATTGAAGATTGACGTCTGCGTTTTCAAGAGAATTCAAATTCAGATCAATTACAGAGCTTTCAACAACTCCATTAAGATTTCCATCAATTTCAAAAGTTGTTATTTGAAAATCGTCGATTGTGGGCAAAGGTGGATTTTTATTCAAATCGTCACAAGTTTGGATTCTATTTTATTTCTCACGAAACTTCAAGTAATCGTCAAGTATGTTCGTTTGCTCAACAAAAACAAATTTATAATTATTTACATGAGAATTTTCAATTTGAAATTGTTGAGAACAAAAGTTTTCAGTAGCATCACAATTGAAACTATTCCCATTGCCAAAATCATTTGAAAAGTGATTTACATTTCCGTTTTGAATTTGAAATTCATTTTGGAGTTCAAAATTGAATTGACAAGGGTTATAATCAGAATTATTTGAATTTGGAGGTGAAATCGAATTTTGATCATTTTGAAAGCTTTCACTTGAATTGTTGCATATGTATAAATTACACAATTCATTTATTTCTTTATTTTGTTGTATGCTCATTTCAAGTAAAGATTCAACATGTGTTTCAAGACTTGAGGGCTGATCACCATTTTGAAAATTTGGTGGTGTACAAACGGGATTATCTTGAAAATTTTGAAAACTTGGTGGCGTAAAATCCAAATTGTTTGTACAACTGTTGTTATTAAAATATCCATATGAATTTGGTGTAAAATTATATGGATTATATTGATTTTCACAACTATCGTAAAATCCGTAGGAATAAGGGAATTGGGACATTTTCAAGAAAGCTCTTAAAAAATATGTTAAAATTAACAATTTTGGATTATATGAATACAAGTCTAGGCCAGGTTCGGACAGGGATTATCAGTGTGCCACGAATCACCGTAGAAACACGACTGAAAGTTTAAGAACCTGTTTGAGTTCTAGACTCTACCATTCCTTAGACACCTTAGAGAGTATCAATCCTAATTGTCAATTTAACGAATATTTTGTCCTATGAGCTTTGAGGAATCCTCGATTTGATTTCAATATTCCACGTTTGTTTTAAATTTCCAATCACACGTCAACAGGCAAAATAATCCATCACAGACAGTCACAGAATAATAATTGCAGAAAAAAAAATTACAAGCAAGCCGATGCCATGCAGAAGATTTTTACAAGCAATTTCAATATATTTTTCTTTGTAGTAGAGCACTTGTAGAGTTTAGGAATCACTCACAGTGGGGTATGGCTGTCCTTCCAGAGCTATGAGACTTTACTGTTTGCTTCGTTTGACCTTAGAACTTTGTTAGCTTTGCTTGAACGATTTTCTTCACTATTGGTTCCTTGATTCATTTTTTGGAGATTTCACTTTTTTATCAGCTGAGTTCTGCAATACCTAGAAATCACACTCCCAAATAAAATTCTATAAGCACAAATCAGGCACATCAAAATTAAAATCAGAGCATGTAAAATTATTAGCAATTAATTTTTTTTAAGCAGCAATTTTATTAATTAGCAAGCGCGGCAAAACGATGTTGTTCCTTCTTGGTCTTGCAACCTGAAAGAGATTCGAACACAATATATACACAATAAAAAGGATTTTTTTTTAAAGAAGAAGAACAAAATAAAACAAACACACCAGATAAACACAAAACACAACAACAAGTGAACAAACAATAAATACAAGAACAAGATTTTTTTAATAAGAAGAACAAGAAAACTAGCACCCACAAAAAACAAACAACAAAAGTGAAAACAAACAACAAAAGTAGAGGAAGGGTTTGTTTGCGTGGTGAATGATTTGGATAAGAGGAAGGTGAGAGGGCCGTGAAAAGGTAAGGTGAAGGGACAGAGATGGTGATGTTTGAAACTGGGGAAGTGGATGATGGTAGATTGATGAAGTCAGTGTATGTGTATGGCCAATGACAGTTTGGTGATGAAAGTGACTGAATGCCGATGTGTTTGGCAATGAGAGGATTTTTTTTGGAAAGGAATTGTTGTTTGTTGCTGGGTGAATTGGCTGTGAAAACTTGGTTTGGGTGAATGGAAATTGATGGAGTTCGCAGTGAGGAAGATGAACTGAAATTGTTCGGTGATTGGAGGTGATGTACATAAATATTTTGCGGTGTTGCTGATGGTTTTGCTTGAGGGTGATAAGGCCGGTATGGTTCAGACAGAAGGAAGGTGAAGGCGCAGAGAAGAAGTATATGGTGGTGGATGGGAGAAGAGTTATGAATTGAGGAAAGAAGTTTTGTAGATGGAGTGATGTGATTTTTGGTGAGGATGTTGGGGTATATTAAGGCAGAAATGGGAATAAAATTACAGAGGAAGGACGAAACAAAATATGGCAAGCAATAAATTGTTTTTTTTATTTTTGAAGAAAGGAAAGAATTTTGGATAAAAATTGGAAAGAAATCAAAGAAAGGATAGAAATAAAAGAGAAAAATGGGAATATTTTAATTATGTGTAAGAATTGAAAGTGAATAGAAAGGGAAAAGAAATAAATTAGAGAAAGGGAAGGGAAGGAATAAATGAGTGTGGGGGTATTAAGGTATTATGGCAGAAAACAGAAAGACAATTAATGAGAGAGAAAAAAGGAAAGAAATAAAGGAAAACAATTGGAGAAAGATTGAGAAAGAAATTAGAAAAGAAATGGCAAGTAATAAGCAAGGAAAGGGAAGGAAAGAAATAAGCGAGAGGAAAAGAAAGAAATAAAGGAAATTGGCAAAAGTCTTTTTTTTTAATTAAAAAAACACAAAATAAAAACACATACACGAGAAGAAACAAATACACAAACAAAAGTAAAACAAAACACAAACACAAAATGGAAAAAAACACACAACTCTTTTTTTTTAATGAACACAAAAACAAGCACACACAAAATGAAACAACAAAAGATCAAAACAAAACAGAAAACTATGAACAACACACATTTTTTTTTTTTTTAGAAAAACGACAAATAAGAAAATTAACTCGAAGAATAAATCTAAAATTAAATTCTTTCTCCGGCAACGGCGCCAAAAACTTGTTCGACGATGAATATTCTATGAATTAGAAAATTATCGCGAATATTGAAATAAACCGCAAGCGCACGGCGTACAATCGTAGTACGTGGCGAATACGGGTCGATCCACAGGGAAAGAATTAATTCTGAAATTACTCAATCAAATTAGACCGAATTCGAGTGATGATTTAACTACAACTAAACTAGTAAATTAAAATTAATAAAAAACTATGAGATAAATGAAGACTTAGGAATAAATTCACATTCTAGATCATGTAATACAACAAGTTATGAAATTACTATCTCTCTTTTCTTTTGGTCATTTGTGAATTTAGTTAATATGATTATTATAAGTATAGCTTATTCATGTTATTAACTAGCATAACATAAACTATCAAACTATATCATACCCACTAAATCACCTTACCAGATCTAATGAAAAACGAACAAGTTGAAATTGAAATATACTTTAAGCATGGCCTATGAACTATTTATTAGAACTATAGACCATCAAATTTTTGGTTTCAACCCCCACTTAATCACCATGACATCAACATAACATAAAACACAAATAAAGAATGAAAAGATAAATTATGTTGCAACTACATGATCAAGAGAGCTTCATTACCCCTAAGTTGAAAGGGATTAGCGTCTCATGTTTATTATTCTAACAACGAACGTAAATTGCAACATAGAACAAAAATTAAGAGAAAAATAGAAAAAATAAAAATAAAGGACAACCTATTCTATTTGCATAAAATAAATCTAATCTACTTGCAGAAAAGAAAATAACATGTAAATAAAAAACTACAACTAAAGAGAATAGGGATGAAGAGTTTTATTCCAAGAGAAAGATTGTAGAATAAAACTAAGTGTGTTTTCAAATGAAGGAAATACAGTGTATTTATAGTTGATATGACAAAGACTATTTGGCTACTACACAATGTGGGAGCCCTATAACACATAAGCCAATGTGAACGCAGCGTGAATGGATTTGCAATTGGCTTAGCTTGCGGGCATCAAATGGCATCAATTCCAATTGTTCTCATCATGAATAGGAACTCCATAACATCTGCGACAAGCTATCTTTATGAAAAGGCCTTGAATCATTAAAATATGCGGTAGAAGGTGGTTGAACATCAACATTTCTTCAAGCTTTCCAACAATTAAGTGCATCAATCTATTCATCATAAATAATCTGAAAACACAACTATAACTACACAGTATCAATTATTTTAAATATAAAATAGGATAAATAAGCAGATAAAATATACACATTTACGTGTATATCATCTCATTTGTAAACTTTATCGTAGCTTCTAGTTATCGGTTGTAGGGATCAAATCAAGATACGGTGCAAAGGACATGCTTGGGCTCTTAGTGCACTTGACTACAATTTTGATATATCCACAAAGCTATCGGAGAAAAATCGATGAGAAACATCGCCCCTTTCATCCATATCAACTTTAATATCATCGATATTTGGCCCTTCATATGTATAGTGTAAAATATGTGCCAAGCGAGCTATTGGTATAAGTATCGAAATTCCACAAACTTTATTCCAAATAACATTATTTTTATCCTCAGGATTTTCGTAATCAAGATTTTAATTAGTGAGAAATAGCTTGATAAGAAGATGGCCAAAAAATTTATTCTTTGCGTCGAAGTCTATTAGAGAATCAAAATAGGTTAACCTTGCAATTTATTGAATCTCGTGGCCAGTTAATTCAAAAAACTTGATGAACGAACCAGAAAATATCTTTGAGTCCTTCATGGCCTTGAATCGTTGAACAACAGTATCGTTGTGAACCCATCATCTAATCTGATCGTCACTTGGACCAGTGATAGTTTGTTTAAACTTTTTCGATCGAGGATAGATTGTTTTTGATTGAATTTAAAGTTATGAGGATTTTGATGATATTTTGAGGAAAATTTCGATTTTCTGAATTTGAAATGTTGAAGAAAAGTAAATAAAAAGGTGAAGGTATTCATATGGGTTAATTTGGGTATCGAGTATTAAAACCCCTACAAAATTGATCTATAATAATTCAGTCAGTTGAATTTCAAATTCAATTGGCTGAATTAAGAAAATTACCAACTCGAGAGCACCCTTCTTTTTCAGCTAGCTGTTTTGACTTTTGAGGGCTCAGTCGGCTAAATTATGGGTTGATTTTTTTTGTTTATTTTGATCGTTTAGCCGTCTGGATTTGAGATTCAGACGACTGAATCTGGTAATTGCTTATATGTGCATGTTTTACATTCTAACCTTATTTAATTATGAATCACATGTTTTATTTGTTTTTCAACTTTGTTGTTTTTAGGGTTATAACTTCTTAAATACGTATATTAAACAGTTTAATATTTAAGTTTTGTAACAACCTAGATATATGACCGTTCAAATCGACAATGATCCTCAAATGTCGACTTAAACAAATCAAAAATACAGATAGTTATTGGGATTAAAATAAGAAAACGAAGAAAGAAGAAAAACAATCACAGAATCTCACAGCGGAAGGACAAAATATAATAAATAAATAAATAACAGTTCATGAAGCTGTTAAAACATACATTTGATTATACATTTACAATGATTATCAAAGTTAATTAACATACAACATACCAATATATGCAGCGGAATAATATAAACGAATACATCAGTCAGGCTTCATCTTCATCTTCATAACTATGTCTTCGTTAACTAAAAACTTAGGCTGACCCGAGCACAAATGAAAAGACAAAACTACTCGGATCAAAACTAAAAAATTCTCATATTAGTTAAATCAAATTCATGTGATAATATGAGTCCAATAACTTAAGAGATGTTACGAGAATTTTCATCTCCTAAGGATATGTTAAACTAGATACTATATAATATAATATGTTATTATAATAGTGTCTATCGTTAAATATAAAATATTAAAATAGCGTAAGCGGGATTACCATTATTACCCTTACACCATTTATACCGTTGTCGTACAGTTTGCATATAACACACCAGTATGTCGGTGGATAGGGATGCGCCGTGATATGACAACGTTAAATCAAAATCACAGGGGGCTCGATCAGGATAATATGACAAGGCACACGAGGAATTGCCAGAGTAGGAATATACTAGTTGCACGCCCAGACTGGTGGTAATGCATAGTCGCGGCTACCGCCCACCTCGAACCACATTACCAAATCACGGATGCACATTAAATCAAATCAATCAAACCGAGGGACTATAGTAATAAAGGAAGAAGTGTTATCGATGGAGGTAGCTAACCCCACTTGTTCTGGTATAGTCCTGTTTTTAGTCATTTTAGTTATCACCTGAAAATCAAGGACTTCCATCATCGTTCTCTTTCTTCAAATCTACTAATCGCCTCCAAATCATCCTACTTCTTTCGGGAACTCCACCGCGTACATAGTTGTTAAAGTGGTTTTCGGTATTGGCAAAGAGTATGACAATATCCGATCCCGGTCTCTTTAACAACCAAACGTTTACAATTTTCACACCGGCCAGTTCTTTTACATTTCAAAGAGGTTCATGTTTCATAACAAAATATCATATTTGGCTTTAAACTCGTTTTAATAGTCGAGATAAAATATTTCATATTAAAAACTCCATTTAAAACCAAACCTAAAATCTTGAAACAATTCCAACTTTAAAATAATTTGAATATAAAAATAGTTAAATTTATTTAAAATAGTTTAGATATATAATTGAAATGGTTTGAAAATAAATGATTTGTATTTAAAACAGAATTTTCAGATTTAGTAAAATCTATTGTTAAAATATTAAAATAGTTTATAAAATAAATAATTAATTATTGAAATGGTTTATTTAAAATAATTAATAAAAATAAAATAGTTATAAGGTAAATAGTTTATAAAGAAAAATAATTAATATTAAAATGGTTTAAATACTATAGTTGGAATTAGAATCATTTCTAAAAAATAAAATAAAAAAATTAACAAACTGGAAATCATATTCTAGTTTCAAATCAATTCGACTAAATTTCGATATCTCGATTCAAAAGGACTCAACTTCCCATTTCTATTTCAATTCGATTCAACAGTTTGATTCAAACAATTTGATTTAACAATTCAATTCAAATATTTGAAATTTCAATTGTAATCCTCACTTTGAATTATTTCAGTTCATTAAATCTCGAGTTTACAATTCGAATATCACTTTAAGTCAAGTTAATTTAAAGTAAATTTCAAACGTGGATAAACAATTCAATTTCAGTTTTATACTTCATTTTAAAATATTAAATAAATCCTATTGGCTTTTATATTTCAAAATCCAAAGTTCATATTCAAAGAAAAACAATTTATAAAACATCGTCTATACTCTCTTTAAAATAATATTTCAAGAGCCATGGTTAAAACAAATTTTATTTAACCAACCGGTGTCCGTATATAATTTTTCTATCCTATGGCCAAGTAATACTTAAAATTTAATTTTAGTATTTCCGAAAAGGATATATATCATTTCAATCCAAATCAAGGTCATAGGTATTTATCATTTCAACTTATGTTCTTAATTCATTTCAATGATTAACCCCGGGTTTATTTGATGCCCGTAACATCTAGGGTAATGGTTGGGATTAATCAACATGCATATATAAACAATGTCGGTAACAAGATGAATTACGTATCAATACATTAAATATATAAATCCAAGGGGTCCATCAAAATCAACATATCTAAACAGTTCAATATAATATCAGTTACTAGTCATCAGGTATGAGGTTTTTAAACAAGAAATTAAAATTCTAACCGTACAATTTATATTGACAGTTAATTTAAATTTATATTATCTATTTAGATTAACATACATAATCAATTTAAATAGTTAAACAGCAAGCAAACAATCATATCATAACATAAATTTAACTAACAATCAAATATTTTAGTTAGGTGTGAGTAGGTTTAGTTACTCACCTTTGATATCAAACGAGATTGAAACTCAAATTTTAGCCCAAAAATCAACAGTCTCAGAATATGTCCAAATTAGTGCCATCATGAAGAGCTCGTCGATATGATTCCAATGCAATTTATTTTGTCCAAAACCGACCTCGTAGCTGAAAGTTATAAACGTTTAAACATTTTGAAATTTAAATTATATAAAACAAAAATCAAATAATCCTCACCCAATTAATACCTGCCACGTCAGCGCAGTCATCTCCCTCTTCATTAACAATTTCCATCATGATTTTTTTTTAAACCTGGAACCCAAACCGCCTTGAATCCCTACTTCACGCAACCCCAAAATCGAGACCGTTCCATAATCCAACTACCCCATAAGATGCGCCACCAGTTGCTCCAATTGCACCTCGAATTCTGCCCCACTCGATAACAACACCTCCAAAAGCCATTGAACCGCATGCACTTCCTCGCCCAATTCCGGCGATTTGTGAAACAATTAACGTTGATTATCCGTATGGATTTATAGATCTCGCGAAGAGCCTGATTTATGCCTTTGAAACAATCTCGGATCGTTGCGTGGATAGAGAGATTTTAAGGATCAAAGATTCGAAGAATATTAGCCATCAAAAATACACATGGCGGCAGCCAGAAAAAACTAGAGTTTTGAATGATTAATTTAATATTAAATTCATCGGTTTTCGTGTATTTAAGCCAAAAATGGGACTGTGTCCAAATCAGGCCCGCTTACAGCCTAACAATAGGTTTTGACGTCTTTCGAAGGCAATGAAATTGGATTCAAAGCCTAATTCCAAAGTCTCTAGCATTTTCTTCTAAAATTGATTATATGATTAAATTATACAGAAAAATTACAACACGATTTAATTTCTTACGATCAAACGATAACTCTGATGGCTACGAAATTTTAGATCTTATAATAGTTTACAATTTCGGATCCAATAAAATTAGCTTCATTGAATTCCGAGATCGTTTACAAAATGACAATTTTAACCAGTTCATTAATATATATTAAAATATTCATTTATTGTTTGTTCATCTTTAAATTAAACTCAAAGGTTTATAAATCCTAGTCAAATCAAAATAAAATTCATAAATTTTAATATTTAAAACAATTTTTTTCAATATCAAATTAAATTAAATAACTTTAATTGTTACAAAATCTTGATATGTTACAAAGTTGGTAGAATATATACTATTAAGTACTTTATTTATTTTATCCCTTTAAAAATGAGACTTGTTAAAGTTATTTATAGATACACATACAGTTAAAATAGTTTAGGAACTATGACTTTTTTTATAGGAACCTTTATTATATTTTTATAAAACGTCGTTTTGTCCATAATAGTAACTTTAGTAATCATGAGAACGACATTATTATTTAAACTCTAAGTATAAAAGGATACATAAAATATATTTTATTTAAGAAAAAATAATATGACTTTATTATATATTCACGAATCTAGGGACTTATTCAAAAGCTGATGACGAATATTTCTTTGGAGATTCTTCTTTTCCAACTTCTCCATTTGCTGCAAAATTCTTATCCTAAAACTTCGATGAAGATGGAGATCGTTGCGGACTTGGATGCAACACGTTATAAGGTAATGAGGATCGTGAACATCCGGTTTAACGGATTCGTAGATTCATAAGGCTATGTGTTCTAAAAAGTCAATCGTTGTGCAATAATCTTTCGTTCGAAATATAGTTCTCGTTGGAGCTCAAGCTGTTGTTGTTGAAAATGGTGAATTTCATTGATCTTCTCCTTCATAGATGGCAAGACAACCATAGCTTGCTTTGATTTTTTTATTATTCCGTGTATAACTGGTATGATATGAGGACCATTTATAAATGGGTTCTAGTTTTGGAGTTCGAGTTGGTAGCGGAGACGAGGAAGGAGTTGATTTTGATGAGTTTGAATTTGAAGACATGATTAATATTTAGAGTTAGAATTTTAGTAGATAATTTTTTTTCATAAAGCTTTTGTTTGTGTGTAACAAGTTTAACGTTTTATAGCCTGTATTTGTAGTGAAATTTTTCAAAATTTTAGGTATAAAAGTTATGGCTAACATAACTTCGAAATTCCGAACCCTTTGTATGTTATATTGCATTGGTGTTGTTTTATATTGTGTGTGCACGGTTTCTATTTACCGCAAATCGTTTTTGTGAGCCGTTGGAGAATGGATAGATTCTCCACTTCTGGATATTTATTATTATTTTGTTAAAAAAAATATAAATAAAGTATCAATTTAGTGGTTAAAATTTTAAACTTCAAAGATGTTTTAATGAAAATACAATATATTTTTCTAAGTAAGCAAGAACAATAACTAGCCAAATGGAAAGAGCATATGACCAGTATTCAAGCCACCGGGTTCGAGTCTCGGCTGATGAAAAAATGAAAAAAAATTATGTAAAATTTTGAATTTTTATAATTCTTTAAAAGATATTATTCCAAGTTCATGTCTTAATTTCATAAATATATTTTCAAGTATCGATTTTGTAATAATATCTATTATCTGATGTTCAAACGAGACGAATTCTAAATTTATTATCTCTTTTTCAATATTATCACATAGAAAGCGATGATAAATATCTTTGTGTTTAGTTCGTGAATTATTTACCAGGTTTTTAGATAGATTTATTGCACTAGTGTTATCGCAATAGATGGTTGATTTTGATAAATTTATATCGAAATCTTTAAGTGTGTATTGTATGTGTATCACTTGAGTACAAGCCAAGGCTATTGATCTATATTCAGCTTCACATTTAGATAGTGAAACACAATTTTGTTTCTAGCTAAACCAAGAGACTAATGATTTACCAATAAAATGACATGTGTCACTTGTACTTTTTCGATCTGTCTGTGATCCTCAAGAAGGCATACATACATACATACATATATATATATATATATATGTGTGTGTGTGTGTGTGTGTGTGTGTGTGTGTGTGTGTGTGGTATAATTAGCTAACTTCATAACTAATATTATGTTACTATTGCATATAGGCAGTTTGATATAAAATATAAAATTTGTTTGTTGTTGATTGACTTGGACTCAAAAGAAGGTTGCGTTAGTTTGTTGAAAGATATATTGGTTATTTAATCATTTTAATTATCTATAATGAGATGGAAAATTTATCACATATTCAAATCCTATATTGTGATATATTGCCTCTTCAACACTTAAGCCTAATATTTTCCATCGGTGAATTAAGTGAGTTTAGGAGTTCATCTCATCACATCTCCTATATGTTCAACAATATATACAACACGTATGAGCTCTGTATACGTAGAGATACTATTCTACTTTAAAATTCTTTTAAGGTACACTCTTCCTATAATCTTCTCTTTGTGTATATATATAGTTATGTACGTGAAGAATTAAGAAGGCAAGTGATTTATAATCACAAAATATGAAAGACTGAGAGCACAAGTAAATATAGTATAGAATTATTTCAGAATCAAGAGAATATAAATGTTAGAAAAGTTCGATGATTACAACCAGTGATTCTGAAGTGTATTTATATTAAATAAAAGGTTGCAATTATTCATGAAAAGGTTTGATTAAAAGATATAGTCATAACTCTTGGTTTGAAGAGTTATGACTCTTTATAAGGTCGCGACACTTCAGTTCAACCAGCTAGATTTAGAATTCAACTGGCTAAAAACTAATATAATTTGAAATTAGTGTGTATAAGCACAAAACATGTCATTCAACCGACTAAATCAAGAATTCGGTCGGTTGAATGTTCAAACTCAAAATGTTTGAACACCGTGCAATCAACCGGCTGAATTTTTGATTCAGCCGGCCGATGCATATGTCTTTTTGTATATGTGCTTCAACTTTTATATAAAGACTATATATTTATTATACGAGAGATTTTGACATTTAAAACTAACTAAATATAGAATCGATTACACTAAATATATAACAATATATCGTGTTGTCGAATCTTTTTGTATTTAAGTTATATTCTTCTCCTTTTTCGTGTAATAGATGTTAGTGAACGATATTGTTGATATATAGTTGTTATAGTCAAAATCTAGATCAAGAATAGAGGTTCTAACAATCTCCCCTTTTTTGATGATGACAACTACATACGACTTTACATATAAATATATGTATATATATATATATATATATGTATGTGTATGTATATATGTGAGTGCTAAAATTGAAAATGAGGCAATTGCATATTTTACATCTCTTTTTAATGGACCTGCTGCCTCTACATTTCCTGATTTCTAACCTATTGCTACAATCAATCAAAATAGCAAAAAAAATACCTACTCTAAAATATATCTTTACAAGAAGTGAAAGATGCAGTGTTTTTAGTACACGATGATTCAAGCCCTGATCCAGATGGAATAAATGCCAAAATTTTGAAGCTTCACTGGGATATGTTGAAAGATGACCTGCTAGCTGTTGTATCCAATATATTCACTGAAAAAATTTACCTAAGAGCATCAACCATACATTCATTACATTAATTCCAAAGGTTGATAGACCTACTAACATCACCCATTACCGGCTTATTTCTTATTGTAATATGTACTATAAGGTTTTTTTATAAAATAATGTGCAACAAAATCAAGGTGTTTCTTCCCCACATTATATTTGAAAATCAGTCTACATATATTCCAAGAAGGTACATTGGTGATAAATCCTTTTAGCTCATGAAATACTTTGTGATTTCAAGAAGCAGAGTATATCTAAATTTTGTGTCAAAGTGGATTAACAGAAAGCCCACATTATGGTCAACCGAGGTTTCATTTGTTACATTATGTCCAACACGGGATTTCCAATCCACTTACTATATTTTCGAATGTTTTTCCACTACCACATTCTCCATTCTCTGCTAGGGAATTCCTAAGGGATTTATTCATTCTACGAGAGGGATTTGACTAGGGAATTCACTTTCTCCATATTTGTTTATAATTCCTATGCAGTTTTTAGCTTTTTGCTGGATGAATCAACCTATTTGCGTGAATTTACCCCCGTGTTTAACTTCCATCCCACAGTCACTCACTAAATTTAAGCAGATAACTTTATGATTTTTGGCAAATCTAATTTAACTACGGCTACTTTGTTACAATAGATTTTCCAAAAGCTTAGCTATTATGCAAGCTTAAATGTTAACACCTCAAAGACAAAGGTTTACTTCAGTACTGCCACAACAAATTCTAACTCTATACTACATGTTCTAGGACTTACACAAGGTTCTCTTCCTCTCAAATACCTAGGTTTTCCCATTTCCTCAAACTACCTACATTATTACGAATGTCGGTCACTAATAACCATAGTTCAGATGAAGCTCCAGGGTTAGGAAACAAAGATGTATTACAAACTCTTTGCACTGATTTTTTCTAGCGTGGTTCATCTCATAAAGTTGATTGGAACATGCTGTGTAGACCTAAACAGAAGTTTATATTAGCCTTAAATTTTTCAGACCTTAAGAAAGCAGTTAGCCTAAAGATTACGCGGAACTATCTCAACCAGTCCAGCTTATGAAGCATATGGATGAAAAGGAGATACTATTCAGGCAAACATTTTTGGAATATATGTATAGACAACGATGCCTATTTAACATGGAAGACAATTCTTAGATTACAATCTAATGCTAAATAATATTTCAATAAACTGCTAGCAAATGGGAATGATACCTCCTTATGGTTTGAACCATGGATAACTTTAGATGCCTGGTTGTTTGATTGGTATCACCAGGTTGCACATTATAGGTACTGAATCAGATAAGGTCAATAACATTCTCCAAGGAAATCATCTTTCTCCTTCTTTACACCATGAAATCAGAGAATTGATGAATGACATTCAACACATTCGACTTCATTCCAACCTTTCTACTGATAATATGAATGGGTGAGGGTGATACCTTCACTCTTTACAAAGCTTGGGATATAATGCAAACTCACTCAGAAATCAACTCCATTTTCCCATTATTTGGCATTCCAAGAATAGTCGACGTATGTCCTTCATCACTTACCTTGCTGTTATTGACAGACTAAATACCAAAGATCGTTTGCACCGTTTTGGCTTTACATCAGACACTACATGTGTGTTATGTAACTCTCATAAAAAGTTGTTGTAGCACTTAATTTTTACATGTGATTACTTTTCCTACAGTTGGTGTCCTTTAAAACACAAACTCCTTTTGTCTCCCACTCCTTTACCTACCATCTGGACGAAATTCAACTCCTATTTTCGAACTTCAAATGTAAGAATCAAGTCAAAGATTTAGATTGCGCATGCCTCACAACCACAATCTATTCGACCTGGATGGAAAGAAACAGTCATATCTTCAGTAATAGCGGAATTCCAACAACCACAAAGCATAGACAAATTGAAAAGGAGATCACTTTTTGGTTCAAAACAATGGGACAAAGACAATAAAGAATCCTTGAGAAGAATAGATTTTGCACCGGTGGCGATAGAGTTGACTGGTGCTGGTTGACCACCATTTCTATTTGCATTTAACTTTAAAATTGAAGAAGTGTGTTGGCCCTTTGGGCTGTGTAGCGGGTTGTTCCTTTCTTAATTCCTTGTTTATAATGTTCTGTACAACTCACCAAATTTATATGTACTCTTTTTCCTTATAAGGCACCCATTTAGGTTTGAGGGTTACAAGGTTTTAACAAGGCATATAAAGGTGGTTTTATATTGGTAATAAATAAAAGCATACCAATTTGCAAAAACAAAATGTGTGAAATAATAAAATAGAATATATAATTTTTTTTACTTGTGCACTCCTGTATATATTGCTTCCCTTGTATACATGCTATATATACATGTGTGTGTGTGTATGTGTGTGTGTATGTGTGTGTTTCTCGTCATTTGTCATGGACAACAAGGAATCACAACTTAATGAGAACTAAAACCTATAATTCACGAATATATATATATATATATATATATATATATATATATATGAATTTTAAACCTATATGTATGCATATTAAATCATATCAATGTTTATATGAAATCTATATGAGTAAATGATCTTGTATGTATTTTTATATAGCTCAAGAACTCATATGTGTTATAAGATGAAAAATTGCACATGAATATTTACAGATCATGAAAATATTCACTATATTTTGAAAGTAAGTAAATATCATCATATCAAAACAAAATGTATGATGTTTAAACATACCAAAATAGCATCATGGGTCTTATAAAAATTCAACATAGAAACATAAGTTCATCATAACCAACACAAAACAAATCCAACACAAGGTTTTAGGATATAGAGTTTTATTACAAAATATTATTTTTACAAAACGAATAAAAAATATACGATCATTCTTCACCGCCGTCATCATCCTCACCATCTCCCTCGCTATCGTCATTTATTTCATCATTATCGTCTTCTTCCTCAGATGACCAATCAAATATTGTAGGTTGGTAATCCTCAGAAGAAGAAGAACCAATACAAAAAGGTTTATTCCAAACTTTACTTAGGAAGCCTATGATTGAATTGAAATGTATCTCCATTTTGACTTCCGATTTTTTAATTTTTTTTGAAATTTGAGTTGATTTTTTGAAAGGGTGACGAGGGAATGCTTCGGAGGTCCTTCCGAACTTATGGTTTGAATAGAATCATCATCGTCTATAGTCACAGAGGAAGAAGCTTTCTTGGATGTCCTAGTCTCGATAGGTTGGTTGATGTTTAGAGCATTGTTGATTTCACATTGACCAAAGGATATTATGTTAAGCATTTCCGATCTTGCGGAAATATGCATCAAATCCAATGTCTTAGCTCCAACCTCACCCATATTCCATGATGTGGGACTATTAATTCCAACCCGTCATTCCTCCTTAACAACATGCGAGGCAATCCTAATAGCCCAGGTATTAACCTATGTGGATAACTTCTACTTTGTGGATGTTGATGTTGCGAGTGCTCAGAAAGATCGATAACGACCAGGAGATGACATACTCAGGCGTACTCTTAGTTACCCAGTTAAGGGGTAACCCGGCCTTGTGTTGGCATGAGGAGCATCACTGTTGATCCTCGAACATTCCTCTAGAGGTGTTCAAAATTCGGTTCGGGAGGAAGTTCCTTTGGCTGGTCATTGTGGGAAACCCAATCTGCGCTACGAGCCTGTATGATTTTAGTTGTATACCATACGTCAGTATAGTATATGGTACCTATGCTGGCTAAGATTGATACATTTATTTTCGAAAGATTTTTCACACTATATTATAGTATTGGAAGAGGATTTTCACGTACCAAGCATTTTTTACTAACATAAGGAGAAACCTCACCCATGTGTGCGTTTGCATTGTGTGTGTGCCGCGAGACCTTATGGTAGTTTCATTTTTCAAAAGTCACAGCGAATTTCTATGCACGGGAATTCATATGGAGTAAACCCGTTCCGCGTTAGCGCCGTGGTCCGTTGAATTTCCCAACTTAAAAATGAATCCTAAATAATAACTGTTTTTGAGTTCCCACACCAGTCCCACGACTGACCTGGAGTTTATTGTTCCCACATCTAAACTCTGGGTGCCCATAATTTTGCACGGGCAGCCTAGTAGTTTAGTTCCTAGATTTAGCCATGGATTTGATTGGAGCAGGATTCTGGTTTTAGCTGGAGCTATTAAGTTTTGGAGCATTCACATTCTTCTGCTGAGTTAGTATTTCTTCCGCTGTGAAATCAATGTACTATGATGTATTCCTTGTAACTCTGATGTTATATTATGGTAATGAAATGAAAAGTTCTATTATTTTTGTGCAAATATGTAAGTACCCATAACAATCCATCTTTATGAACGGTTTAAGTTGGTTTAATTACCAGCGAGAACCGGGCAAAAAGCCAGGTCGTTACATATGTAATGTCCAAGAATTCATCCATAGCAATCTTAACACAATTCACTTGAGTATTATTATATACAACATAGAGAGCTTGGAAATCTCATTTGTAAACTTTATCGTAGCTTCAAGTTCTCAGTTGTAGGGATCCAATTAAGATATGGTGCAAAGTACAAGCTTGGGCTCTTAGTGCACTTGACTTTAATTTTGATATATCCACCAAGCTATCGGAAAAGAATCGATGAGAAACTTTGTCCCTTTCACCTATATCAACTTTAATATCATTGATATATGTCCCTATATATGTATAATGTAAAATATGTGCCAAGCGAGCTAGTGGTATAAATATCGAAATTCCACAAACTTTAGTTCAAATAACAATATTTTTATCCTTGGGATTTTCGTAACCTAGATTTAAATTAGTGAGAAATAGCTTGATAAGAAGATGGTCTATTTTTTTATTCTTTGAATTGAAGTCTATGAGAGAATCGAAATAGGTTAACCTTGCAATTTATTGAATCTGGTAGCCATTGAATTCAGATGGATTATTTTGAAATGTTGAAGAAAAGTAAAAAAAATGAAGGTATTCATATGGATTAATTTGGGTATCGGCTATTAAAACCCCTAAAAATTTTGATCTGTAGTAATTCAGTCGGCTGAATTTAAAAAATAATCGACTGAATTAAGAAAATTACCAACCCGAGACACCCATCTTTTTCACATGGCTGTTTTGAAGGGGTCAGTCGGCTGAATTCTAGGTTGTTTTTTTTTTTTTTTTTTGATTATTCAGCCAACTGGATTTTGGATTCAGACGACTAAATCTAGTAATTTGCTGATATGTGCATGTTTTACATTCTAACCTTATTTAATTATGTGTCACATGTTTTATTTGTTTTTCAACTTTGTTGTTTTTAGGATTATAACTTCTTAAATATATTAAAATGTTTAATCTTTAAGTTGGTAAAATATATATTATTAAGTACTATATTTATTTTATCCCTTTAAAATATGAGACTTGTTAAAGTTATTTGTAGATACACATATAGCTGAAGTAGTTTAGGGACTATGACTTGTTTTATAGGAACCTTTATTATATTTTTATAAAACGTTGTTTTGTCAATAATAGTAACTTTATTAATCATGAGAATGACGTTATTGTTTAAACTCTAAGTATAAAATGATACATATAATATAGTTTATTTAAGAAAAAATAATATGACTTTATTATATATTCACGAATCCGAGGACTTATTCAGAAGCTAATTACGAAAATTTCTTCGGAGATTCTTCTTTTCCAGCTTCTTTATTTGCTGCAAAATTCCTACCCCAAGAATTCGATGAATATGGAGGTCGTTGCGGACTTGGATGTAATGGTTTATAAGGTGATGAACGATCGTGAACATCCGGTTTAACAGATCCGCAGATTCATAAGGCTATGTGTTCTAAAAACGCCAATCGTCACACAATAATCTTTTGTTCGAAATATAGTTCTCGTTGGAGCTCAAGTCGTTGTTGTTGAAAATGGTGAATTTCATTGATCTTCTCCATCGTAGATGGTGAGACAACCATCACTTTCTTTGATTTTTTATTATTCGGTGTGTATAACTGGTATGATATGAGGATCATTTATTAACGGGTTCTAGTTTTGGAGTTGGAGTTGGTAGCGGAGACGAGGAAGGAGTTGATTTTGATGAGTTTGAATTTGAAGACATGATTAATATTTAGAGTTAGAATTTGAGTAAATAAAGTTTTTTTTGTAAAGCTTTTGTTTGTGTGTAATAAGTTTAACATTTTATAGCTTGTATTTATAGTGAGTTTTTTTATTTTTTTGAATTTTAGGAATAGAACATAGGAATTCTGAACCTTTTATATATTATATAAATAAAGTATCTATTTAGTGGTTAAAATTTTAAACTTCGAAGATGTTTTCATGAAAACACTATATGTTTTTCTAAGTAAGCAAGAAACACTAACTAGCTAAATGGAAAGAGCATATGACCGGTATTCAAGCCATCAGGGTTCGAGTCTTGGCAGATGAAAAAATGAAAAAAAAAATTATGTAAAAATTTGAATTTTATAATTCTCTAAAAGAAATTATTCCAAGTTCACGTCTTAATTTTATAAATATATTTTCAAGTATCGGTTTTGTAAGAATATATGCCATCTGATATTCAGACGAGACGAATTCCTAATTTATTATTTCTTTTTCAATATTATCGCATAGAAAGTGATGACGAATATCTATGTGTTTAGTTCGTGAATGGTTTACCAAGTTTTTAGATAGATGTATTGCACTAGTGTTATCGCAATAGATAGTTGATTTTGATAAATTTATATCGAAACCTTTAAGTGTTTGTTGTATGTATATGACTTGAGTACAAGACCAGGCGGTATGCAGTTGATATATATTCAGCTTCACATGTAGATAGTGAAACACAAATTTATTTCTAGCTAAAACAAGAGACTAATGATTTACCAATAAAGTGACATGTGCCACTTGTACTTTTTCGATCTGTCCGTGATCCTCTAAAATCAGCATCAGTGAAGGACACTAATTCGAAAAAGAACTCTTCCGGATGGAAAAAATCCAAAATCTTTGGTATTACTTAGATTTAAGCTGAATATAAGCTTATAGGATTGAATGGCCTCAGGAAAGCAAATTCTGCCGATTCAGACTTGCACATACATACATATACATACATACATACATACATATATATATATATATATATATATACATACGCACACACACATATATATACACATATGTGTATATATATATATATATATATATATAGCTAACTTTATATCTAATATTATGTTACTAGTGCGTATAGGCAGTTTGATAATAAAATATAAATTTTGGTTGTTGTTGATTGATTTGGATTCAAAAGAAGGTCGCGTTAATTTGTTGAAAGATATATTGGTGATTTATAATCATTTTAATTATCTATAATGAGATTACAAATTTATCACATATTCAAATCCTATATTGTGGTATATTGTCTCTTCAACACTGAAGCCTAACACTTTCCATTGGCAAACTAAGCGAGTCTAGGTTTTCATCTCATTACATCTCCTGTATGTTCAACAATATATACAACACGTATGAGCTCTATATACGCAGAGAAACTATTCTACTTTAAATTTCTTTTAAGGTACTGTTTGATTTTTTAATGGGCAGTCCATATTCGCATCCGTGTTGGAAGCGTCCGACGCGTCGACACGGAATCCACCACATTTGCCCCTTCCAGTCGAACAGTTCATTTGATATTTTCGCTTTCCCGTTCAGCTTTACACTCATTTTCTCCTTTCAGTGTGCCCCTTCTTGATAAAATAAAAACCCGAATCCTTTCACCGATTATCCCATTCTCCAACCCCTTTCAATTATACCTCTTCATATTAAAAAATCAAACGCACCCTAAATTAGTTTCGGCTGATACATGCAACTAATGTGAAAATCAAATCTCATGTACTCAAAATCCTCTATACCTCTATACCCAACCAACTAGCACCCCTGATTTTCACTTTTTTGCAATTAAGTCATCTTTTTATTAAGGGTTTAATTACAAAAAAAAAATCGGGACTTCTGATTGGTTGTGTACAAGGGTAAATCGAATTTTGGGTACAACGGATTTGGTCTCATTTAGCATTTTGTATGTCTTGTATTCCTTTTCAGATCCCAACCCATCATCGTACATATTTGATTAACATGGGATGGGTTGTCCAAACAGTAGGAGTTTGGTGACCTCACATTTTGTGAGGTCACCATAACTCTCTACATCTATTGGTGGAGACCAGTGAGGTCCACACGAGCCCCCTGAATTCCACCAATGGGTGGAGATAGTTATGTTGACCTCACCGAATGTGAGGTCAACAAACTCACTCTCTTATCCCAATTACTCCTTTTCAATTTCAGGGGATTTGCCTCAATACATGGGACCTAGCTGACAATTATTTAGTGATAATGGAAAATCAAGTGGCTGATATGTGTGGGCACATGAAAATAGGTAAAATGAGCCGATTTTGGTACCGTTTGATTTTCCAACTGAGCAGTTAAGGTTCGTGTCTGCGTCGGACGCGTCTGACGCATCAACAGTGGGACCTACGTATTTGCCCCTTCAAGCTGAACGGCTCAAAAGTTAGCTTTCGCATCTAACGCGTTGGACGCGTCCAACGAGGCAGATATTTTTTTGCCCTCCTTTTTTCCCTCCTCCTCTATATATTCCACCCATTTCAACACTATATCACCATATTCACTCTTCATTTCCTCCTATTCTTTAACAGATTATGGCAGCTAGTGATGAATCCGATTGTGAAGATTTGCAAGATTTGTTAGATGTTCAAGAACTTATGGCTAATCAAACACGAGAAAGGAGCAGAATACATAATTCTGTAAGTTCCGACCTTGCTTGGGTTCATGAAATACTATCAGGACACGTAGATCGTTGTCATAGCAATTTTCGAATGAAGCGTTTATGTTTTAGATTCTTGTGTGAACGGTTTGCAAATTACGGATTGAAAGGCTCAATGCACATAACAGTCAAAGAAATGGTAGCTGTATTCCTATATACTATTGCATTGGCCCTCTGTAACAACCCGCAAATTCTGGGCCAGTTTAAAATTTTTATTTTGGCAATTATAGCGAATTTTGATTATTCAAAATGAATTATTTTAAATAATATCGACGTGAAATTTATTTTGAATAGAATACGAACGTATATATTTATACGCGTCGTCGTTAGAATATAAATATTTATATATAATTATAAATAGAATTGAAAATGGCGCGGTAGTTTGAAAGTTCGATTTCTAATTTCAAATGCATATACAGAATTCAATATAAGTCAGAATTGAACGAAACAAGAAATATTTGAATCTGTATAACTATGTCTTTGTAACGAGGTTAACAAACTGAGATTTCATCTTAGGAATGATAAGATATGTCCAGTTTAAAATTAGAAATAGTCGCTGTGGAATTTATATATATTTTTATATATATAAGGCCCTTAAAAATAGCAATTTTGCAAACGACCTCGGATTTCGACGAAACCAGTTTTGTTGGGTCCGTGATGTTAAGTTATTGCTAGATTCCAAATTTCGTAGTTTTTCAAATCAATATGTGAGCGTGGCAAATGAAAACGCGTTTGACCATTTTCAGTTGATTTTAATCGACTGGAAATTGGCCATTTTACAAACGGTCTCAGAATTCGACGAAACTAGTTTTGTTAGGACCGTATCGTTAATACGAAGCTAGAAAATATTTTTCAGGAATTTTTGAAGTTCGTATGTGACCCCGGTAATTTGAAAGGTACGTTTAAAATTGAATATAATGATTTAAATGTAAATTCAACGGAAACTGATTCAAACAGTCGAATCAACCTACGATACATATCCCATTGTGTTCGGAATGGGGGTAATTAGCTAGGGGTGACAGTCGTTGGGCTTCGTTTGGGGGTTTGTATACGAAGTCGACTTTGGATGAAAAAAATATAATTAAATATTATATAAAGGCTCCTCCCCTTTATTCTCCCTCCTCTCTCTCCTCATTAGTCAACGGGCTGAAAAGAAAAAAAAATAAAAAAAAAATAAACCGATAATGTCGATCTCGTTCCCCCTTACCACCGCCGCTCGTCGGCGAACCCTCTTCCCCCCCCCCCGACCATCGATGCGAGCGCTGCCCACCCTCGACTCGACCCTCTTCTCCCGCTCCTTCCTCTTCCCCCCCTGCTGTTAACCGAACCGCAACCTTTCCCCCCTTCGAAACCCTAATCGCCGCGCCAGAGCCTCCCCCACCCCATAGACGACACAACGCGCCGCCATCACCCGAGCGCACCTCCGACGAACGGAGAAGCCCCCCCCTGTAAGTTCCCTGCTATTTTATTTTTATTTTATTTACTTTTTCTGATTTTATTTATTTTTAAAACTGATTTTATTTATTTATTTTTAAAACTGATTTTTATTTTTAGATTTTAAAGTGAAAAGATTTAAACTTCAAAAGCTGAAAAGTTAGGATTTTTAAGTTATAAAAATTTAGATTTTTAATTTATAAAGGTTCAGATTTTTGTATTAGGAAAAACCAGATCTTTATATTTGTAGAAAAATAAAAACTGATTTTACTTTATGGTTTATAAATGAATTTGCTTTGAATATAAAACTATGGTTTTTAAAAATGAATTTGCTTTGAATATAAAACTATGGTTTTTAAAAAATGAATTTGCTTTGAATATAAAACTATGGTTTTTAAAAAATGAATTTGCTTTGAAAATATAATTTTTGTATTGTTTAAATCGAAATAAAAATATGATCTTTATATTGTTTACATAGAAGAAAATTTAGATCTTTATATATGAAAGCGAAGAATAAAAATTAGTTTTTTTTATATTGAATGGCGAAATAAAAATTCGATTTTTATATATTGAACTTTGAACTAAAAATTCGATTTTTATATATTGAACTTCGGCATAAAAATATGATTTTTATATATCGAACTTCTAAATAAAAATATGATTTTTATATATCGAACTTCTAAATAAAAATATGATTTTTATATATTGAACTTCGAAATAACAATATGATTTTTATATATTGAATAGCGAAGTAAAAATGTGATTTTTACGTATGTAGTGAAAGCAGCAACGAAGGTGACAAAAAGGCGAAACGACGAAGATTTCTATCAATGAAGTGCCGTGGAGCTTGGATAGCTATAGGTGAGAACTTCTCACTCAAATTCTATTTTTCTAGTTATATATATATATACTAGGATGCAGACGGTGCTTATTAGAAGCACCCGACACCCGTCCACATACCATGGACTTGTTTGTTTGGATGTTTGGTGATTGATTGAGATATTGGTTTGAATGTGGTTTGTGGTGTGAAAAATCGAATCGATAAATTGGTTAGGATTAGACGTGCGCCGTTATAAGGCGAAGGAGTAAGACTAGGTTAGACTCTTACTCCAAATTTTGTGGTTTGCATAACGAAAGAGATTTGATTGATGTGTGAATGGCGTGGGCCTTCACTAGACCGGGGATAAGGCTAGGCCTTGTCCCGTTTCTAGTATCGTGCCGTTATGCCGCCGAAATTTTCTAAAATATGTTAGAAAAATAAAAATATCATTTTATTTGATAAATGAAATGAATAGAAATTCATGTGTTGAAATAGAATATTTTATCGTTAAAAATAGAATTTTTAACGTGAACGTGAAAGTGAATAAATATTTATAAACAAATCGGCCGATTTGTTTATATACACTGATTTGACTGATATCGATTGGGTCGATAAATTTTACACATCGCCCAACTGCACAAATAAAATCTGTGTTTGATTGTTTTGAAACCCCACACGGGTGTTGGGATGAAGCTTGAGGTTCACTCATCCTGATTGATTAAATATGTCGATCGGTCGATTGACAGACTGTGTAAGCGTCAATTATTTATATTTGGTGCTTTTACAGTGTAGTGCACTTTGGTTGATGGTTGATTATTTTCAATGTTATTATATACATGTGTTGTATGAAAATCCATATAATTAACTTTATATGGTAATTGATTGGGCCTCATTCCAATTTGAAAAACAAAGAATATTATAAAATAAAAGTTCATGTGTTGACAGTACTCATTCATTGAGATTGGTCATGTGTTGAACGAAATATTTTAGTAATAAAATTTACATCTTTATCGAAATAAAAGTTCATGTGTTGACAGTACTCATTCATTGAGATTGGTCATGTGTTGAACGAAATATTTTGATAATAACAACTATTTTGAAAAAGAAATATTTGAAATAGAATATTTGAAAATAGAAATTTATGAAGCCGTGTTGATTAGATTGACGACATTTAGACGTGAACGATATTTATATCGATTTTATCGATTTCGAAATGAATTGAGTTGAAAACGATTTCGAAATGAATTGAATTGAAAACGATTTCGAAATGAATTGAATTGAAAACGATTTCGAAATGAATTGAATTGAAAACGATTTCGAAATGAAGTGAATTGAAAACGATTTCAAAGTGAATTGAAAACGATTTCAAAGTAAATTGAAACGATTTCGAAATGAATTGAAAACGAATTCAAATTGAATTGAAAGCAAATTGAAACGAATTCAAATTGAATTGAAATTTGAATTGAATAGAAATGAATTTTAAAACGAATTTATAGAGAAGAATTCAATTTTGCTTTGAATTGAAATGGAAGTTGAAATAGGTTTTGAAAACGAATTTTAAAACTATTTATATAATTCGTTTTAAATAGAAATCGACGATATATATATTATATATATTATATATATAATATAATGGCCTGAATAGAACGCGCCGCGCCGCGGCAGTTCGTGAATTTCGACCATTTATTTCAAACGGACATTACGGGAGATCCGACCGTCGGATTCTCCTAAAACCGGAACCGTTGGGTTCGTATCGAAAAGAGCTTTCTAATGAAGGTTAGAAATTTGAAATCTAACGGTTGGATTTGGAGATACGTCCAAATCAAATTCGAAAAAGGTCGCTGTAAGTGCAGTTCGATGGCCATTGTTGGAAATCGACTGTACAGGCCTTGATAAAATTATTAAAAATAGTAATAATTTGTGTAAAATCATAAGAAATGATTTGTGAAGAATTGGGATGAAAAACTCCCTATTTGAAAAGATAAAAATAGATTTTTATCGAAATGAACTAGTTTTGAACTAGAATTATAATTCTATTTATTTTTAAGTAAATAAATTGAATTTGAAAAGGGTTTTGAAAATAACCAAAATTTCCAATGATTGCATTGGAGTGGATTTGAATCGAAATTGTCTTCGGAATATTTCGATGTTGGAATTCGTGATATTACAGGTGTTGTTATGGAAATTTGAAAGATATATATTTGTATCGTTATTTCCAATACGACATTTGTTAGTCGTAGAATTCGATATTGAATATAAGCCGATATATTTTCTATTCAGAGCCTTGTATTGAATATCGAATGTGATTTGGGTTTGTCGTGAATGGTGTCTTCACTAACACTGTTCTTGAACCCAGTTGAGAAAAGATTAAATCTTTTTATTTAGATTTAATGAAGTGTACCAATTAAATAACATTTAATTGGAATTGAATTGATATTGATTTTTGGGTTTATCGTGAACAGTGTTTTAAATAACACTCGTTCTTTAACCCGATGATTAATGAATGTGATTTGGGTTTATCGTGAACCGTGTTTTAAATGACACTGATTCTTTAACCCAGTCGAAGATTAAAACTAAGTGGAGTTTTAATGAATCTTTAATTAGATTGAAATGATCGAAAATGGAGTATCACCAGTTTTGCTCCAGGCGATAGTCAAATCTTTAATTAGATTTGAACGTGAAATGGTAATTGAATTTACCGATAACACCGTGGTGTTAGATATGAAGTATGACCAGTTTTACTTCATGGGATGAATAGGTTGGGATTGGGAAATTAAAACAAATGATTACTTCGGTAAGTTTCGTTAATCCCGACTAGTTTGAATTGATATTCAAAAGTAGATTAAAGAATAAATTAAAGAATTTATCTTTGATAAAATCAATGGGAACCTTTCCCTATGAATGTGAAATTAGAAATTAACTGTCGGTTAGCCAAGCAGAATGGTTTTCTGGATAATTGATCTGATGTTGGTTTCGGCCTTCGGGGTTAATATTTGGGGAATTATTCTCTTGATTAATTTACGGTTAATGACTGATGAATTGGAATGAGGCGTATGTTGTGTTTGTGTAACACTTATTTAAAATATACGCGAGTTATTCGGAAAGACCGGGTTTATCCCATTCTGAATAACTGATACGACGATAAGTCGAAGATGAAGACGATGGTCGAAGACCGGAAGTCTTCACGTCGTTTGGGTAATTACTGATGATCTTGATTGGGCTGTACACCCAAGAAGATGGAAACAGTTAGTGATCGTCCAGACGTACTTGGAGATCGATGGATATGCGGGGTACTAGGTGCCTCCGGTTTCGTTCAGACCCAGGACGAACTTGTAAATGGACTGTGTGTCTGACATCGGATTTCATTCTGTGTGACTGATATCGGTTGCATAGGATGGTTTTCCTGTGTGGCATGCTAAGATGCAAATGATCAAGGCTTCTGTTGAAAAGCAAAGTCTTGTGGTGATGATCAAAGCACGGCCTTTGTGGCGTAGCTTTGTGTAACGTTTACCTCGCGTGTTTCACACCAGGTATGAACCAAAAACGGGAGACGGACCTCAGGGAGGGCTTGCGTTTCTTTCTAGTTAGAAGTGGCGTCAGTGGTTTTACACGCCCTGACGAGTTTGACTTATGTGGTTGTTGCTGTTGCGAGGCGCCTCGGTTATATCGGTTTCGGCCGAATGCATTCTGGTCGGCTGACGGACCAGACTTACACCCCATAGGGTGGGGAGACGTATTGTTCAGGTATAATAATCCACTCCGTGTGGACCGGCCCTGTCGCTCCAAGGGGCAGTTGCGGCTGTTCCTGAGGCTCGGGCTAGACAGTCTCGAATCGGTTGAGGACTATCTTTTGCCTCGGTTCATAGATGGAAATCCAATTTCCAAATACGTGACATTTGCGGTTTTATTTGTAATCCTATATATGGCGACATAGTGGGATGGGGCGCTCATGCCGCCTATGATTGATACTTATGATTTGAAGTTGTTTTATACACTATGCACTGACTATAGTATCAAATGATTTGTTTAAAACGTATCAGGCATTCTTTGGCTATTATAAGGGAAAACCCTATCCCCCGGCTTGCGTTGCATTGTGTGATAGGACCTGGGTCTTATAACAGCTTCATTTTTCTTTATTTAGCATTGCGCTGTTGTTTTGCACTGGTATTCTTGGGAGGAAACCCGTTCCGTGTTATACGGCGTGGTCCCTTGTTTTACCTAACTTTTAAGATAAAGAATAATAACTGTTTTAGTTCTCACACCAGTCACATGACTGACCTGGAGTTTATTGTTTTAACCTAAACTCTGGGTGCTCCTATTTTGACACGGGCAGCTAGTAGTTTTGGTTTTGCAGATTTATATTCACAGGATCCTGGTTTACAGCTGGAACGATATCCGGAAAGCTTTGTATCCGTATATCTCATTCTAGTTGTGTATTGTATTATTTTTCCGCTGCTATGTAATTTATTGTAATCTCTGACATTTCTTTGTAATACTCATTTATACTCTGTATATTCCTGTAATCTGATGCACTGTTGTAATATATAGTGAAATGTTCTTCTGTATGCGTTCTGTTTTGTCCTGTTCTCAAACGATAGGGCGTTTCGAACGGCCTGGATCGGTTTAGCGACTGGTTCGGACCGAGCGAAATTCCTTGCCGTCACAGTTGGTATCAGAGCTTTGGTTTACAAAGCAGAGAACAAGACACATTAGAACCATACGAAAGAATTCATCAGATAATTGGATTAGTAATATCCAATGGGATGACTCGTTAGAGATAGGATCAGTAGTATCCTAGAACGAGTGTGAAGAGTATATTTTTGAAAATGAAAACAAATTTTTGTTTTAAAAATTTAAATCACTTCTACGTATTTGATTATTTATTTATTTGAATATGGACAATTCAGTATATAAAGAATTTGCATATACGCCTTGCAAACGTATATTCAAAGTTTTAATATACTGGGTAGATATGGAATCACATTCTAGTCGCCCGGAGATGATATTGATGATAGCGATCGCATCATCAACATTTATGTTCGAGTTTCGAAGGTGTGATTTTCTATATATTTCCATTAGGCTGGTGTGAGAACCAAAACTTATATATAGCTAGAATACATTGTTGTGATTTGGCATCAGAACATGATTTTTTGTATATATATCAAAGTTATGAATTTGAGACTCTAATTCACTAATTGATTGATGTTTGTGTTGTTTGTTCATTAGTTTGCTAATTTTGAACCATTATGCTTAATCGAACCAAATATTGAATTATATCGAAAATTGGTTGCGTTTGCTTGCATATACATATATATCTTTGAACAGGTCATAGCAAGGAGGCTAGAGCAGAGAATAAAATTTGTTTGCCCGACAAATAGGTACATGTTTACTACATAATTTCCTGTTTTGTTTGGGTGATGATGATTTTGTGAGCCTATTGGCTAGCCGCTTGGCTTTTTCTTTTTCTTTTTGAGATCTGAAGGACCGGGGAAGCTATTTGAAATTCCCCGATGCTCCCGGTGCAGGGGAGGTTATGGCGAAATTTTTCAAAAATTTAGGGTGTTAGCCAAATTTTTGAAGTTTTGAAAATTCTCAGAAACTAAAGAGTTGGAGAATGGGAGCCAGATCGATCGTAGAGTTGATTAATCAAACCACTTTCGACTTTGTTCCTTTTCGGGGACGAAAAGTTTTAAGTGGGGGAGATTGTAACAACCCGCAAATTCTGGGCCAGTTTAAAATTTTTATTTTGGCAATTATAGCGAATTTTGATTATTCAAAATGAATTATTTTAAATAATATCGACGTGAAATTTATTTTGAATAGAATACGAACGTATATATTTATACGCGTCGTCGTTAGAATATAAATATTTATATATAATTATAAATAGAATTGAAAATGGCGCGGTAGTTCGAAAGTTCGATTTCTAATTTCAAATGCATATACAGAATTCAATATAAGTCAGAATTGAACGAAACAAGAAATATTTGAATCTGTATAACTATGTCTTTGTAACGAGGTTAACAAACTGAGATTTCATCTTAGGAATGATAAGATATGTCCAGTTTAAAATTAGAAATAGTCGCTGTGGAATTTATATATATTTTTATATATATAAGGCCCTTAAAAATAGCAATTTTGCAAACGACCTCGGATTTCGACGAAACCAGTTTTGTTGGGTCCGTGATGTTAAGTTATTGCTAGATTCCAAATTTCGTAGTTTTTCGAATCAATATGTGAGCGTGGCAAATGAAAACGCGTTTGACCATTTTCAGTTGATTTTAATCGACTGGAAATTGGCCATTTTACAAACGGTCTCAGAATTCGACGAAACTAGTTTTGTTAGGACCGTATCGTCAATACGAAGCTAGAAAATATTTTTCAGGAATTTTTGAAGTTCGTATGTGACCCCGGTAATTTGAAAGGTACGTTTAAAATTGAATATAATGATTTAAATGTAAATTCAACGGAAACTGATTCAAACAGTCGAATCAACCTACGATACATATCCCATTGTGTTCGGAATGGGGGTAATTAGCTAGGGGTGACAGTCGTTGGGCTTCGTTTGGGGGTTTGTATACGAAGTCGACTTTGGATGAAAAAAATATAATTAAATATTATATAAAGGCTCCTCCCCTTTATTCTCCCTCCTCTCTCTCCTCATTAGTCAACGGGCTGAAAAGAAAAAAAAATAAAAAAAAATAAACCGATAATGTCGATCTCGTTCCCCCTTACCACCGCCGCTCGTCGGCGAACCCTCTTCCCCCCCCCCCCCCCCCGACCATCGATGCGAGCGCTGCCCACCCTCGACTCGACCCTCTTCTCCCGCTCCTTCCTCTTCCCCCCCTGCTGTTAACCGAACCGCAATCTTTCCCCCCTTCGAAACCCTAATCGCCGCGCCAGAGCCTCCCCCACCCCATAGACGACACAACGCGCCGCCATCACCCGAGCGCACCTCCGACGAACGGAGAAGCCCCCCCTGTAAGTTCCCTGCTATTTTATTTTTATTTTATTTACTTTTTCTGATTTTATTTATTTTTAAAACTGATTTTATTTATTTATTTTTAAAACTGATTTTTATTTTTAGATTTTAAAGTGAAAAGATTTAAACTTCAAAAGCTGAAAAGTTAGGATTTTTAAGTTATAAAAATTTAGATTTTTAATTTATAAAGGTTCAGATTTTTGTATTAGGAAAAACCAGATCTTTATATTTGTAGAAAAATAAAAACTGATTTTACTTTATGGTTTATAAATGAATTTGCTTTGAATATAAAACTATGGTTTTTAAAAATGAATTTGCTTTGAATATAAAACTATGGTTTTTAAAAAATGAATTTGCTTTGAATATAAAACTATGGTTTTTAAAAAATGAATTTGCTTTGAAAATATAATTTTTGTATTGTTTAAATCGAAATAAAAATATGATCTTTATATTGTTTACATAGAAGAAAATTTAGATCTTTATATATGAAAGCGAAGAATAAAAATTAGTTTTTTTTATATTGAATGGCGAAATAAAAATTCGATTTTTATATATTGAACTTTGAACTAAAAATTCGATTTTTATATATTGAACTTCGGCATAAAAATATGATTTTTATATATCGAACTTCTAAATAAAAATATGATTTTTATATATCGAACTTCTAAATAAAAATATGATTTTTATATATTGAACTTCGAAATAACAATATGATTTTTATATATTGAATAGCGAAGTAAAAATGTGATTTTTACGTATGTAGTGAAAGCAGCAACGAAGGTGACAAAAAGGCGAAACGACGAAGATTTCTATCAATGAAGTGCCGTGGAGCTTGGATAGCTATAGGTGAGAACTTCTCACTCAAATTCTATTTTTCTAGTTATATATATATACTAGGATGCAGACGGTGCTTATTAGAAGCACCCGACACCCGTCCACATACCATGGACTTGTTTGTTTGGATGTTTGGTGATTGATTGAGATATTGGTTTGAATGTGGTTTGTGGTGTGAAAAATCGAATCGATAAATTGGTTAGGATTAGACGTGCGCCGTTATAAGGCGAAGGAGTAAGACTAGGTTAGACTCTTACTCCAAATTTTGTGGTTTGCATAACGAAAGAGATTTGATTGATGTGTGAATGGCGTGGGCCTTCACTAGACCGGGGATAAGGCTAGGCCTTGTCCCGTTTCTAGTATCGTGCCGTTATGCCGCCGAAATTTTCTAAAATATGTTAGAAAAATAAAAATATCATTTTATTTGATAAATGAAATGAATAGAAATTCATGTGTTGAAATAGAATATTTTATCGTTAAAAATAGAATTTTTAACGTGAACGTGAAAGTGAATAAATATTTATAAACAAATCGGCCGATTTGTTTATATACACTGATTTGACTGATATCGATTGGGTCGATAAATTTTACACATCGCCCAACTGCACAAATAAAATCTGTGTTTGATTGTTTTGAAACCCCACACGGGTGTTGGGATGAAGCTTGAGGTTCACTCATCCTGATTGATTAAATATGTCGATCGGTCGATTGACAGACTGTGTAAGCGTCAATTATTTATATTTGGTGCTTTTACAGTGTAGTGCACTTTGGTTGATGGTTGATTATTTTCAATGTTATTATATACATGTGTTGTATGAAAATCCATATAATTAACTTTATATGGTAATTGATTGGGCCTCATTCCAATTTGAAAAACAAAGAATATTATAAAATAAAAGTTCATGTGTTGACAGTACTCATTCATTGAGATTGGTCATGTGTTGAACGAAATATTTTAGTAATAAAATTTACATCTTTATCGAAATAAAAGTTCATGTGTTGACAGTACTCATTCATTGAGATTGGTCATGTGTTGAACGAAATATTTTGATAATAACAACTATTTTGAAAAAGAAATATTTGAAATAGAATATTTGAAAATAGAAATTTATGAAGCCGTGTTGATTAGATTGACGCCATTTAGACGTGAACGATATTTATATCGATTTTATCGATTTCGAAATGAATTGAGTTGAAAACGATTTCGAAATGAATTGAATTGAAAACGATTTCGAAATGAATTGAATTGAAAACGATTTCGAAATGAATTGAATTGAAAACGATTTCGAAATGAAGTGAATTGAAAACGATTTCAAAGTGAATTGAAAACGATTTCAAAGTAAATTGAAACGATTTCGAAATGAATTGAAAACGAATTCAAATTGAATTGAAAGCAAATTGAAACGAATTCAAATTGAATTGAAATTTGAATTGAATAGAAATGAATTTTAAAACGAATTTATAGAGAAGAATTCAATTTTGCTTTGAATTGAAATGGAAGTTGAAATAGGTTTTGAAAACGAATTTTAAAACTATTTATATAATTCGTTTTAAATAGAAATCGACGATATATATATTATATATATAATATAATGGCCTGAATAGAACGCGCCGCGCCGCGGCAGTTCGTGAATTTCGACCATTTATTTCAAACGGACATTACGGGAGATCCGACCGTCGGATTCTCCTAAAACCGGAACCGTTGGGTTCGTATCGAAAAGAGCTTTCTAATGAAGGTTAGAAATTTGAAATCTAACGGTTGGATTTGGAGATACGTCCAAATCAAATTCGAAAAAGGTCGCTGTAAGTGCAGTTCGATGGCCATTGTTGGAAATCGACTGTACAGGCCTTGATAAAATTATTAAAAATAGTAATAATTTGTGTAAAATCATAAGAAATGATTTGTGAAGAATTGGGATGAAAAACTCCCTATTTGAAAAGATAAAAATAGATTTTTATCGAAATGAACTAGTTTTGAACTAGAATTATAATTCTATTTATTTTTAAGTAAATAAATTGAATTTGAAAAGGGTTTTGAAAATAACCAAAATTTCCAATGATTGCATTGGAGTGGATTTGAATCGAAATTGTCTTCGGAATATTTCGATGTTGGAATTCGTGATATTACAGGTGTTGTTATGGAAATTTGAAAGATATATATTTGTATCGTTATTTCCAATACGACATTTGTTAGTCGTAGAATTCGATATTGAATATAAGCCGATATATTTTCTATTCAGAGCCTTGTATTGAATATCGAATGTGATTTGGGTTTGTCGTGAATGGTGTCTTCACTAACACTGTTCTTGAACCCAGTTGAGAAAAGATTAAATCTTTTTATTTAGATTTAATAAAGTGTACCAATTAAATAACATTTAATTGGAATTGAATTGATATTGATTTTTGGGTTTATCGTGAACAGTGTTTTAAATAACACTCGTTCTTTAACCCGATGATTAATGAATGTGATTTGGGTTTATCGTGAACCGTGTTTTAAATGACACTGATTCTTTAACCCAGTCGAAGATTAAAACTAAGTGGAGTTTTAATGAATCTTTAATTAGATTGAAATGATCGAAAATGGAGTATCACCAGTTTTGCTCCAGGCGATAGTCAAATCTTTAATTAGATTTGAACGTGAAATGGTAATTGAATTTACCGATAACACCGTGGTGTTAGATATGAAGTATGACCAGTTTTACTTCATGGGATGAATAGGTTGGGATTGGGAAATTAAAACAAATGATTACTTCGGTAAGTTTCGTTAATCCCGACTAGTTTGAATTGATATTCAAAAGTAGATTAAAGAATAAATTAAAGAATTTATCTTTGATAAAATCAATGGGAACCTTTCCCTATGAATGTGAAATTAGAAATTAACTGTCGGTTAGCCAAGCAGAATGGTTTTCTGGATAATTGATCTGATGTTGGTTTCGGCCTTCGGGGTTAATATTTGGGGAATTATTCTCTTGATTAATTTACGGTTAATGACTGATGAATTGGAATGAGGCGTATGTTGTGTTTGTGTAACACTTATTTAAAATATACGCGAGTTATTCGGAAAGACCGGGTTTATCCCATTCTGAATAACTGATACGACGATAAGTCGAAGATGAAGACGATGGTCGAAGACCGGAAGTCTTCACGTCGTTTGGGTAATTACTGATGATCTTGATTGGGCTGTACACCCAAGAAGATGGAAACAGTTAGTGATCGTCCAGACGTACTTGGAGATCGATGGATATGCGGGGTACTAGGTGCCTCCGGTTTCGTTCAGACCCAGGACGGACTTGTAAATGGACTGTGTGTCTGACATCGGATTTCATTCTGTGTGACTGATATCGGTTGCATAGGATGGTTTGCCTGTGTGGCATGCTAAGATGCAAATGATCAAGGCTTCTGTTGAAAAGCAAAGTCTTGTGGTGATGATCAAAGCACGGCCTTTGTGGCGTAGCTTTGTGTAACGTTTACCTCGCGTGTTTCACACCAGGTATGAACCAAAAACGGGAGACGGACCTCAGAGAGGGCTTGCGTTTCTTTCTAGTTAGAAGTGGCGTCAGTGGTTTTACACGCCCTGACGAGTTTGACTTATGTGGTTGTTGCTGTTGCGAGGCGCCTCGGTTATATCGGTTTCGGCCGAATGCATTCTGGTCGGCTGACGGACCAGACTTACACCCCATAGGGTGGGGAGACGTATTGTTCAGGTATAATAATCCACTCCGTGTGGACCGGCCCTGTCGCTCCAAGGGGCAGTTGCGGCTGTTCCTGAGGCTCGGGCTAGACAGTCTCGAATCGGTTGAGGACTATCTTTTGCCTCGGTTCATAGATGGAAATCCAATTTCCAAATACGTGACATTTGCGGTTTTATTTGTAATCCTATATATGGCGACATAGTGGGATGGGGCGCTCATGCCGCCTATGATTGATACTTATGATTTGAAGTTGTTTTATACACTATGCACTGACTATAGTATCAAATGATTTGTTTAAAACGTATCAGGCATTCTTTGGCTGTTATAAGGGAAAACCCTATCCCCCGGCTTGCGTTGCATTGTGTGATAGGACCTGGGTCTTATAACAGCTTCATTTTTCTTTATTTAGCATTGCGCTGTTGTTTTGCACTGGTATTCTTGGGAGGAAACCCGTTCCGTGTTATACGGCGTGGTCCCTTGTTTTACCTAACTTTTAAGATAAAGAATAATAACTGTTTTAGTTCTCACACCAGTCACATGACTGACCTGGAGTTTATTGTTTTAACCTAAACTCTGGGTGCCCCTATTTTGACACGGGCAGCTAGTAGTTTTGGTTTTGCAGATTTATATTCACAGGATCCTGGTTTACAGCTGGAACGATATCCGGAAAGCTTTGTATCCGTATATCTCATTCTAGTTGTGTATTGTATTATTTTTCCGCTGCTATGTAATTTATTGTAATCTCTGACATTTCTTTGTAATACTCATTTATACTCTGTATATTCCTGTAATCTGATGCACTGTTGTAATATATAGTGAAATGTTCTTCTGTATGCGTTCTGTTTTGTCCTGTTCTCAAACGATAGGGCGTTTCGAACGGTCTGGATCGGTTTAGCGACTGGTTCGGACCGAGCGAAATTCCTTGCCGTCACACCCTCCCTACAAGGCATGTTGCTGAGCGGTTTCAACGATTAAACGGTACGATTAATGTCATTTTTCATAAAGTTTTGGATTCAGTTCTCTTAATGGCAGTCGATATTATTAGACCGGCCGATACCCAATTTAACTGAATCTCAGAACAAATTCGTTCTTCAAAATGATATTATGCTTTTTTTAAAGGTTGTATTGGGGTTATTTATGGGACACATGTGATGGCCCAAGTGGGTCAAGAAGACATGCAACGTTTTGTATGGCGGAAAGGATCTGCTACACAAAATATTATGGCTGTTTGTGCGTTTGATTTAACTTTTACGTATGTAAGAGCGGGATGAGAAGGAATTGCGCACGACGCTAAAGCATTTCGGAAGCTATAAATAATCTGGATCTTAATTTCTCTCACCCTCCTATCGAGTAGTATTATTTAGTGGATTCAGGAAATCCACTTTTGGAAAGATGTATAACTCCTTACCGATCCGTGAGATATCATATACCGGACTTTAATGACACACAGAATGAACCGAAGTAACAAAATTTTCAACTACTATCACTCTAGTTTGCGTATGGCAATTGAAAAAACATTTGCTATTTGAAAGAAAAAAATTGTCATCTTACGTAACATGCAGACGTATCCATACCATGTTCAAGTACAAATTGTTACTGCTACAATGACTATTCACAATTACATCAGAAAATACAATGCTGGCAATCCATATTTTATGTCGTATGATGACAACCCTGATTTAGTGCGAGACGAATATCTTGAAGAATATTTCAGTATATCAAATCCTGGAAACAGAGATCGAGAATCCGCTCAAAGAGCCAGAACAACATCCGCCATGGTGGTTGTACGAGACAATATACGAAACGAACTAGTTGCCGCGGAAATGCATTAAAAAAGTTTCATTGTATTATGTATTTTATATTAGTATTTTAAATTCCGCAATTTGTATTCCGCAATTTTGTAATTTTAATTCTGCAATTTTAATTCTGCAATTTGTATTCTGCAATCTACTATTCTGTTCAGCAATAAACACAAATAATTAAAAATAATATATATATATATACACAAACAATAAAATAATAGCTCTGCCCCTTCCAAAATGCTCCTTTCGAAAAGAAAAAAAAAAAAAAAAAAAACATTCCCCGTTCGCAACAAATACCCCTTTTAAATTTTCCTTTCAAATAACCCTTTATCTTGACTGAACTTGCATACGTTTATTTGATCACAGTTCTTACTGCTGTTAAATTTGTGGCATAACAAAAATATGTTTATAATTACAAACTAAATGGAATCTGAAACAAGTTACAAAGTGTAAATAACGTAGTGCTTTCTACTCCGAAATATACAGGTTTTTCGTCTGTCAAAGGTCTGTATCAAACAGTTTTGTTTTCATTTGTCTTGCAAAATTTCATTTCATAAATTTTGCCACTTTTTCAATTATTTATAGAGGTTTTTCAATTATTTATAGAGGTCATTCCAAACAGTTATATTTTCATTTATCAGACATGGAAATCCATTAGGGTACAACAAAGATTCTCCTTGTGGTTGGCGATCGACTGCAAGAAAGCACTACACAAAAATGATACTACTATTACAATTAATTATTTACAATTGGGCGTCAGATGACAATTTTAATAAGGATTCTTTGGTAGATGAATTTTTCTGTAAACGTATTTTTAACATTAATGTGTTTCTAACAACTGAATTTTTTGTTGGCGGTAGTAAACATATTTTTAACAACTGTTTGTTTTGGCAGTTGTAACAATGATCTAATGACAGCTAATTAATTTAGCCTCATTCATGCGTTTTGATTGATTGTGTAACTATTCTCATGTAATATTATTAATTACAGACAAAATTTGATTGAACATAGAAGCGTCCACTTGTATATACTAATTAATAGTACAAAGAATGAATACTTAATAGCTTGTAAATGCTAGTAGTAAGTGTAAATGACGCACGATTTACTCCACAAACAACCTCCACCAACCCTTCGTTGCCGAATCACCCACCAAATATGCTGCCTTGCTGTACTCCATCGCTCCTCTCTGCTTTGCACCCCATGCAGGTTGTAATTAGTTCAAATTTTACATTTTTTTTCCTAAGGATGCCACTTGCTGTAGAAAACCAGTTTACTGTTTCAGCTGTAGGCTTTATCATGGCATGATGAAACACAGTAAATACTTAAATATGCAATGAAAGCTGGCCAATCAGGATGTTATATATATATTAAGAAATAACTAGTTCGAATAAGTGGAATCAGTTAGAGAGGAATACTGACGTTGAAATGCTAGAATGGCTAGCTCATTCATTGGAACTAATTAGTAATATAGTGTTCATGGCTATAACGTAAATTCATGGATTCGCGGAAGTTAACTACATAGTACACACTGAAAATTTGGTTTTAGTGACCATATTCCATACGGTATTTGTTTGCACGACACCTCATTGAAAATATAAGTTTCCAGTCCATCTATATAAACTCTATTTTCTTTTCTGGACCCTCTCTTCTTTTTTCTTCTATCGCGCCCTTCCATTGCTTCGACCTAATTCTGATTCAAATCGGATATCAAGGTCTGTTCAAATCGCAACTAATATTCACGCAATATCGATTATCTATTCACGTTATACTACTGTCGATTCATCTAATTTTGATTATTCAATTATCGATTTAGGTTATTTGATTATTCGATATATCGATTAACGTCATATTATCGTTTATTCTAGATTGATTAACGTGGAAGTTGAATTGATAATTCGCTGAACGTAAGGTAATTTAGTTGATTATCAATTTTTTTTTTATCGATTCTTTTCAGATTATTAACGTCATGTGAATGTTTTCAGATTATCTTTTTGGTCAGTTGTTTTTTGGTTTGGCTGTAGGAAGTAGGGCTGTAAATTTTTACCATATTACCACTTACCAACCATTACCAACCGCTACCAACAAAAGTGGTACCGAACAACCGGTACCAATTTGATTGGTACGGTATGCCAAACCACATGAAAATATGCGGTACGGTAATGGTAATTGAGCATTGAAAATGGTAATTACCATACGTACCACATACTCCCTCCAGTTCAAAATACATGTCGTTTTGCATTTTTTCACACAAATTAAGACAACCATAAACTGACTTATTAACCCTTTAATTAATCTTTACATATTAAATGCACTCTAAGTTTTCATCAAAAAATGTTGTGTCCATGCAGCTTCCACCAATTAAATTTCAGATGGAGGTTCATGCATGCGTTGGAACCATAAAGGTAAAGCTGCATGAGTATTAATAAAGGATATGAAAAGTCTTATTTCTCTTAAACGTCTTATATTTAGCAAAATGATATCACCCTTAAAACAACATGTATTTTGAACTGGAGGGAGTATATGTTTAATACATAACGAAGAATTTTTAATATGTAATGATTTAATAAAATACCGAGAAAAATACTATTACGATACAAGATTGAATGCAATTTTTATTATATATCTTAGAAACAGTATAATTTAAATGGTACTTTTGTTCATCCATAAAATTTTCATGCATATTTGACTACGTAAAATAAAATATATAAATAATAATATAATAACAAAAAAATTAATATTTAATATTTTAACGTGTTGTAAACAAAAAGATCTCATACTAATGAACGGTAAAAACCCATTACCGACCATAAACCGAACTATTGGTAATCGATTTTTTTGGCTGGTAATGGTATGATTTTTCTATTACCATATAAAGTCGGTACGGTAATGGTTTTGAGTAAAAAGTTCCGGTACCGAACCGATTCCACCCCTAGTAGGAAGATGAATGTTGCGGCTGATCAGAGGTACACATAATAAACTTGTTTTTGCTGTTGCTGTTATTGTAATTTTAATGTAATGATAAATAGTTTTATCTTTTTTCTGTTTTTTCTTACAGTAGTGTTCCGAGTGTTTTGGTTGTCATTGATTTTAAGAAAAACAACTTTGGAAGTAGGCTTTCTTTGGATTCTACCATTTCTTACTTGCGAAATAAAATATGTGAAGTTTGGGATCATCTTACTCCGTTATGCTTTGATATATTTTATGTTCGGGATTCAAAGAATACTTTTGTTCATACTGACAGTGATTTGCAAGCCGTTTTATGCTTAGTATATTTCAAGAAAGAAGAGTTTTTAGTTATGTTTGTTAAGTTGAAGGAACTATCTCATCTTAAGGTTGGCAGCAGTAGCATGTCTTGTTCTACTAGTAAGTCCCTTTGTGTTGATGATACAATGAATACTGAATTTGATGAAGTTGATAGCAGAGAATTTAGCTTTGACAAAGAACATGATTTTACTGAGTTGATGAAGAAAGGTTCGAACTTAGAATTTTTTACAGGGGTTGGTCAGAAATTTGAGTGTGCTTCTGATTTCCGTAAAACTGTTATTGCATATTGTGCTAAAAATGGATTTAAGCTAAAGTTTTTGAAGAATTGTAAAGAGAGAATAACAGTTCAATGTGCTGTTGAGGGTTGCAGTTTTAATATTCATGCTTCTTGTAAGTTGAAACAACTGGATCATTTTCTTGTAAGAAGATTTGAATCTACTCATAGTTGTGGTGGTGGATTTCGATCAATTAACAGTCCTTTGATTAAAAGCGATCTTGTGAAAACTTTAATATTAGATGAAGTTCGTGATGAACCAACCAGAAAACCAGTGATATTATTGCCAGTTTCAAAAGGAATTATGATATTAATTTGAGTCATTATTATGCCTACATGGGTAAAAAATTGGCTTTAAAGGAAATTTTTGGTAATGAAGAACAATCATATAATGATTTGGTTTGGTATTTAAAAGCACTTGATAGAAGTAATCCCAGTGGTCATTCTGCTATGGTGGTTGAAGAAAGTACTAATCAATTTGAAAAAGTGTTTATATCATTTGAAGCCTGTATTCATGGATTCACGCATTGCCGACCAATGGTGTTTTTAGATGGCACTTTTTTAAAAGGTCGAAATGGTTGTTTAATGGCTGCAACAGCTAAAAATGGAAATTAAGGTATATTAGTTGCTTTTTAATTTACGTAATTTAATTTATACTGCAATTATATTGCAATACTGTAATTATACTGCAATACTGTAATTTATTTTATGCTGCAATACTACAATTATACTGTAATACTGCAATTTATTTTATACTTCAATACTGCACTTATACTGCAATACTTCAATACTGGAATACTTCAATACTGCAATTATACTGCAAGTGCAATTATACTGCAATTATAAAATTATAACTTATGTTTAGTATTTGTTTAACAATTATACTGCAATACTGATTGTATGGTTTAGTATTTGTTTAACAATTATACTGCAATACTGCAATTATAAAATTATAACTTATGTTTAGTATTTGTTTAACTTATGTTTAGTATTTTAAGTGTATAGTTAGATAAATTGGTTGTGTTTCTAACTTTGTAGCGCCAATCATGATTGTATGGTTTTATTTACCATTTGTTCTAAAAAACTTTGTATTGTATGGTTTTATTTACCATTTGTTCTAGAAAAAAGGGTGAGTTGCATTTGACTGAATTTACATGTTCCCAAATTACTGAATATTCTTGTGATTATATTCTTGTGATTAGTGCAGTTTAACATATGTTTTGGAGAAGTAAATGCAAAGATGTGTAAACATAAGTTTCTATATGTATTGTTTTGTGAGCTTGAATTTAGAGTCGGGGTTTCTATATCTATTGTTTTGTGAGCTTGATATTATGTTTTATTTTGTAACGTTTGTTTAATTTTGTTTTTCAGGATTTTTTCCTTTGGCAATGGCTATTGTTGGAAAGGAAAATGAAGAAAATTGGTCTTGGTTTTTGGATCAATTAAAATGTTCTATTGGAGTTGATCGTCCTTTAGTTTTTATTTCAGATAGGCATTGGGGTTTGCTTTTAAGTATTCCTAAAGTTTTTCCAACCGCTTTTCATTCATATTGTTTGCATCATATGCAAAATAATTTTGCTTCTATTGTAAAAAGTGGAAAAGGATTGTGGGTGGCTCATTTATTGGAATGATGTGCTGTAGCTGCTACTCATCATGATTTTGAAAGAGCTATAGCAAAATATAGGCAAATTGGTGGTGAAAAAGCTGTTGAGTTTCTAAAGGATAAGCCTTTTGATCATTGGGCTGATTTATTTTTCCCTGGAAATAGGTATGGTGAGAATAAATCAAATGTTGCGGAAAGCTTTAACTCTTGGATTTTGAAAGAAAGACATCTTCCTATTACTTGTTGTTTAGATGGTATTCGGGTCAAGCTTATGAATCAAATGTCTAAACGTAGAGAAGAAGCTTCTACTTGGTCTAGTGTACTTTGTCCTAAAATGGAGAATCGTTTATTAAAATTAAAAGAAGAAGGTTTTGGTTGGAATGTTTCTAATTCTTCTAATTTTATTTTTGAAGTGCATTCACCTATTTCTCACAAAGTTGATCTTGAAAATCGAATTTGTACTTGTAATCAGTGGAGAGTTACCGGTTTTCCTTGTGTACATGCTTTGAAATGCATTATTATGTCAAGGCTTAATGTTTATGATTTTATTGAATATTATTTCACGACTATGGCGTATAGAGCTTCTTACTCACATGTTATTAATCCTATTCCTACTTTTGATAAGAAAGATATTATTTCTGAAGGGTCTTCTATTGTTCATCCTCCTAAGGCTATTCGTGGAGCTGGTAGGCCAAGAGTTAATAGACTTGGTGGGTTGGGTGTATTTCATGGGAAGCGGAATAAGTGCGGAAAGTGTAAGAAGTTTGGGCATAATCGTTGAAGTTGTGCATCAAGTGGTTGAATTTTTTTTATGTTTGATTGTATGTTTGTTTTATGGTAGACCTATGACTAATAGGGTTAATGTTTTTTTGTTTATCTTTGTTTGAGATATTATTGAATTGTAAGAAATATTGGATCATAGTTTATTTGGTTTTTTTTTATTGCACAATTGTGATTTTGTTTTTGCTGTGAATTATTATATGAGGAGTTTTATGCTTTATTGTTGATGATGGCTGGTTTTGGATATCTTAGGAAGGTAGTTCCATTCTTGAGGTGTTGTTTTTAGCTTCTTAAAGTGTATGGTTTTTGTGAGTTAAAAACATGTAGCTGAAAACATGTATTTTGTGAGTTGAAAACATGTATTATTTCTGAAGGGTCTTTTTTTGAAGTGTATGTTGGTTTTGTTGTTTTTTTTTTTAATTTTAGTTATGTTTTTATTAAATGATAATGTATTTTATCTTTTTTTATTTTAAAGTTATGTTTTAACAAGTACGTGGCAATATACAGTAGTTGATTAGAAAAAGATAAAATTATTTATCTTTATTTGAAAAAGATAAAAATATTTAGCTGTTTCGGAGGCAGCCTGTCTATGTGTGTTCTACATCTGTTTTCAAGTGTGGTCTGAAGTGGTTTTATGTTGTTTGTGGATCTATTTTTTCAATGTTTTGGGTGGAATGTTTGGTGATGCATGGCATGTGTCTCCTATGTGGTGCTCTTCCTCCATGCGTAGCATTTTAAGTTAGGCTTTGCCCTAGTTATGCTATAGAGTGGTGTATCCCTTGATAATTTTCCATGTTTTCAAAGCCATTGAAGGTTCAATAACTATGTTCATTTGTTATGGCCTCCTTTTAGGCTGTTTTGACTTGTACTTGGCTCTTCCTTTGGGGTTTGTTGTCATTCTGTCCTTGTCATATATGCAATGCGAGTTGTGTTGTGGTATTTTACTGGTTGAACTGGGCCTGTTCTTCCGTTGTTGGTGCGGTGAGTTAATAGATTCTATTTCGTTACATGATGGTCCAGGCTGTGACTGCCTTTGTTTGTTAATAGGCTCCTCCACTGGTTCGTTACTTCGTTCAATGTCTTTGTTGGTTTTGTATCTGTGGTATCATCCCTGCAAACATGTTGAGTTATTCTGTTTTTTATTTATGCAGCCTGTCTGTATGTATTATGTGAAAAATGATAAAAGATTTTATCTTTTTTTCTGTTTTTTTTTTATCCAAACGAGGGGGAGCATTATTAAAGTCCGCCATTAAAATCGATGGATTGTTTATGCCAGCAGTTTTTGAATTATTTGATGTCATATTAATTGTCTTTCAGAGAAGTTACTGCCATATATGATGGTAACCACCAAAGTAATCTCTCCAGTATTAGCAGCTGAAATAGTAATATGCTGTGGAAACGATGACATAATAGTTGTCGACCAAACAGATGTATCCTAGATCAATAGTATTCTGCATGAACACCATGTGAAAAATGATAAAAGATTTTTAATTATTCAGCCTGTTTGTATGTATTATGTGAAAAATGATAAAAGATTTTATCTTTTTTCTGGGTTTTTTTAAAATCTTATTGGTTTTATTATTATTATTTATTTAATCAAGTTAGTAGTTTTAATTATGCAGCCCTTCTATGTCACAACAGAAAACATACAGACATAATATTAGTCATATAACTAATGCATAATGGACACCAAATACAAGAGCCACAGTAAACATATAGACATAAATTGGCTAGTGGCCGCAACTATGTCACAACAGATAAAATCCAGTAATGTAGCAACGTATATCGTAGTAATATGACCAAAACTGTGTATTATAGAACACGATATTATAGCAGCGGCCATTGTCGTGACCAAGGAGAGAATAAGTGCAATTGCATCGAGTGGTAGACCCATAGAACATCAAACAGGAGAAACTGGAGAAAAAGAGGATTAACCATACAAACTAGCAAATTGAGAGCAAGCTTCACCACTGAAACCAGAAATGAATAAGTGATGCAACTAGGGACAACAGTCCAACGACTCAATGAAAACTACACAACCACCAAATCTAGTACAATAAATGAGCAGAACAGATCCACCAACTCACAAATGTTTCCACCACAACACTCCAAAAACAGAAACACTTGCTACACAAATAATACCCAAGTGAACAGTGCCAATACCAAGAGACTGACCAAAAAGAACACACAGATAAACATAGTGAAAGAACAAAACACCCACCAACACAAAACCCAGCAAAGGCTACTTACAATCAAATTCTACTTCAATGGTAATATAAACAGCCACAGACCATTTACTGTAGGCATTCAGTGGAATAATTTCAAATTACATCAACAACCATAGGCATACAGAGGAATAATTTGTACATTCAACAATACCGTCTCAGGTCCCATAACTATATGCAGAGGAATAGTTTTAGTACATGTTTTTATCAACATTTTAACATCAACATCAACAATTTCAGATTACATCAGTGTACTAGAACTGAAATACCTATATTAGACTGAAATTCCTAATTGTCAAGCAGTATGAATTACAAACAAATTGTTCAAGTTGAAGAGCAGAATTTCTCCATTGTCCAGCAGTATGGTTCATCACGTAATATACTGGACACGGTTTTTGCTCTTACATCATCAACATCTTCCTGCGGAATGTTTGCATCAAGATTTTTTCCTTGCGCCAGATTTCTTAAGTTCATCATAACAAATATTCCACAGTCATATCTGTTGTAAGAATAAAAGAATTAGGGAGTTTAAATGAGAATAAAAAGTGTAAGTAATAACATTTTTATGGAGAAAAACTTAACATTAGAGCATAATTAATAATAATAACTTCAATTTTTTTCCTTTTTCATATAACTTGAACGATTTTTGTGGCTTTGGTGTTTACTTATGAGCCTTGCTTGGGCTTCAAATGCAATTATGGTTGATGTACACCTTGTACATGATGTTCTATACCTGTACATTAGTTTATGCACTTTATATATGTATATATGACCTTACCAACAATAACTGAAATAAGTACAGCCGTAAACGATAAAACTGTTTATCATTTATCATTAAGTGATAAAACAATTTATCATTAGTGCAAAGATACATGTTTTTATCTTTAGTCTAGTACAGAATAAAATAGTAATGACATAAAGCAAAATTAATGAAAATAAGAAAGCAAATAAATATAATTACCCGTTATGTTGTTGAGCACATTGTCCAACTGAAAGCACAGCAGGTTTTTTTATGTTTTGCTTGGTTTCTTCACTTTGAAGATTCTTGTGTATATGATTGACTATTTTTTGCTGTTGATTATATTAAGAAAATTTAATGATTCAAGTAATATGGAAAAATTCAAAATTTAAAATGGCTTACAATTTTTAAAGCTGGTTTTTTATGTCTGCTGGTTATTCTTCCATTTCTTGCTGAGTTGCAGAGAGAATCATAAAGCGTCCATTTTGAAGATTCTGGTTCAAACGTAAGAAGTGTCCAGTGTGAACCACCATGGACAGGAAATAACATCATACAACATAACGGGTCTTGAAGTGCTTGAGTCACTGCTGGAATAAAGAGGTCTTCTTTGACATTTACTACGTTCAAAATGGAGCTTTTCTATCAAAAAAAACAAATATTGTAATTTACAAAACTGATTTTACCATCATTAATGAATCATTAGATGTATATTTAAAAAATAAGTCTTACCGTTATTGTGGTGTTAAAGTAAGATAAGCTTGCACAGGTATCGAATCTTTTGGCTATTCTAAACCAATAATAATCAATAATCTGGACAGAAAATATCATTAGAGTATTTTATAAAATGATAAAACTATTTATCATTTATCATTAAGTGATAAAAGTATTTATCATTAACTGATAAAACAATACAAAATACACTTGCACTAATACATACTGATCATAAATAAAGAAAATAAGAAGTTAAATAGAAAGGGCTCAACAGAAGTAGAATTAAAAAGCAATATTTGTTGTTCTCATTGTATATGCATGCTGTGTATGCAGTAAAACAAAAGTTAACTACTTATCACACCAGGTAAGATGCCTGTTTTATTCTGTCGTATTTTGGAAGATAGAAAGGTTATGGAAAACAATCCAACACCCATGTTGCTTATTTATTCTGATGCAATTTTGATAAACAGAACTTGTAACTTGCAACAATATGCAATCCATAAATCAGAGTTCGATTACACTTGGATAGAAAATCTGAATTCATATTCCAATCAAGAACTTATAGTGTGTGCTAATCAAGAACTTATAGTGTGTGCTAATCAAGAACTTATAGTGATGACTTGTGTGAATAATAATAAATACTTACCTGGCCAACAGTATAATCACCAAAAATAAGGTCTTCAAGCATATCTCTGTGTATCACAATCATGTTTTCATCATTTGAATTATAAACCTCTTCGCTGGAAAGAAAACAAAGTTGTCATTTACGAATATGGCTTTTATTAATTTAAGAATATAATCTTACTTTATGTCTCCGGTTATTTTGAAGAAATTGGTTATAGTGTTTACTTCGTCTTCAGGCAATAACTTGAACAGTGGACAATCTTGTATTTTCCTTTTCCTTTTGCTTTTGCTTTTCCCAATATGTTCTTGTGTGCTAAGATTATCCACATCTATGAGTTCTGGGCTTGCGCACTTTTGCTTTTCTTTTTTCTGCTTTTCTCTTTTCTGTTTTTCTTCTTGATATACATAGTTCGGATCCTTTTTTGGCTTGCGCACTTTTTCTTTAATCCTTTTTTGCATAGAACTTGGCTTAGCAAACTTTCTTTTCCTTTTTTTTGCTTTCCTTATTTTTTTCAATTTCAAGTTCATGTTGTTGTCGTACCGCTTGAATGTCTTGAGAATTGATTAGGTCAAAGGATGGTAAATTTTTAGAGCTGTTTATATGACTGAACATAATATTTGTTTCTGGAATTTCAAGTTCACCTTTTAATCTCTTTTCATATTCTACTCTCAATTCCTTTTCAGCTTGTAATTGTTTTTCCAAGTGTTCAACTTTTTCTTTCAAGTTTGCTATTTCTTTATCTTTCTGTTCTATTTGAATTTGGAGACAACTTTCATCATTCTCATCGTTTTTTTCGTCTTGCACACTCTTTTTCAGTTGCAGCAGCAGCAGATTTTTTTCGTCTTTCATTATTTTTTTGAATTTGTAGGCAATCTGAAAACATATAACAGGAATAAACACCCTGAAGTCAAGAATTGTTCTACTACCCCGCATTTAGAAATCAATAATCGGATAAATGATGCCAAATAGTTTGAGATGCAAACTATGTGGCCCTGCTTTAATTAATTAATTAATTAATTCTAGAATTAATTAATTAATACACTTGCATGATATAAATCTACCTTCATGATATAAATTAATTAATTCTAGAATCAGCAAACTACAAAATTTTGACTTGTATCTTCACACAATTTATGATAGATATATTGAGCTTTAGGTTGATCTGATAGATTGCTTGAAGTGCAATAGTTTTAGTTTACCTATATCATCAGATAATATATTACTTTGTTCATAGTCATTGTACAAAACCAGGACCTCCAATTCAGGTGCAAAATTACTGATACCAAAATTACTAATAAAAAAATTATTAAATGATAAAACTGTTTATCATTTATCATTAAGTGATAAAACTATTTATCATTAAGTGATAAAACTATTTATCATTAAGTGATAAAACTATTTATCATTAAGTGATAAAACTATTTATCTTTATTGTTAAGTGGTAAAACTATTTATCATTTATCATTAAGTGATAAAACTATTTATCATTAACTGATAAAACAATACAAAATACACTTGCACTAATAAACAAAATAATAACTTAAATAGAAAGGGCTCAACAGAAATACAATTAAAAAGTACTATTTCTTGTTCTCATTGTGTATGCATGCTAATACCATTAGATCAGCAATCATACGCTAAAAGCATCTTGTTTTCCTCTTCCTAATACCATATTTTAAAGCATTGAAATAACTGAAATCCTACACTTCAATCTACCATATCATTTGATGATGCTGTGTTGAACAAGGCAACGTTTTTCTAGGAGAACATTTGCCAAATGAGACTTTTAGGTAGTATATTGCCAAATGAGACCTTTAGGTAGTATTTTGCCAAATGAGTAAAAGTTCATCTGATAAAACATCATCGAACTAGCTTTACACAATTTAAATTTGAAAATGGCAGCCTGATATTAAGAAGTATTATCAGTGTATAATTGTTGTTTCATATGATATTAGAAACACCGAAACACAGTACACTACTTGTAAAAGTTAAAAGTTGCCAAGTAGTTCATCAAGTTTTCATTAAAGAACAATAGTGTTAATTTACTATTTGTGGACTTGCATTTTACAACAATAGGCACATACACACACACACACATATGCACACACACATATACACATTAAAGAACAGTAGTATTAAATAAAAAGAGTAAAAAATACCTTTTTCGGCTTGATAGATTTGATAGACATGCTTTTCAACAACGATAAGTTCCATTTTACTATTCGTGGAATTGCATTTTCATATCCTTTTTTGGCTGATATGATTTGTGTTTTTTCACAAATCCAATACTGCAAATTTAAAAAAAAATTACTTATAAATCAATTCAAGTATTCAAGAGTAACTTGACAAGTAATAACACATACCAATAAGATCATTGAGCATCCAGGCATGCTTCTTGGATCTTTAGCAAATTTTTCAACATTTTTTGAGACGTGTCCATGAATTGCTTTTGCCCAAGAAATTGAGTTCATATTTTTCAAATTAAGCAATTTTGGAATAAATCCCCATTGTAAATAAGAAGAATTGTTGGGGAAAAGAAATGTGATAACCAATAGCAAAAGAAGTAACTTGATCAAGTCTGCATCTCCGATTTTCTTATCAATCATTGTTTTGATCCTTTTGCTTAATGTTTTTTGATTTATTCTTTCGTCTCTTTCAAAATGCTTATTTAGAAAAACTGAATATTCTTCGTCCAAATTACTTCTACTTATTATCCCAACTGGAAATAAATCTTTCCCCGCCAAAGGAATACCAAGAATCAAACTTACATCTTCTTCGGTCAATTTTAGCAAATTACCCCTATTCTAAATGCATTTTCAGTCTTCACGAATGATGTTATTATTTCATCTAAGCTTTTCGCACTTTTTCTAAAATCTTTTCTTTGCATTTTATCATCCAGAAATATGTGAAAGAAATTGCTGAAGGGGTTTTTGTTTAGATAAGACAATCCAGTAGAAGATAAAATGTTTTTCTTTTTTATCTTGGTCATTACCTTAAAGATAGCTTCCAAGTTACATCTATATGAACCGCTATATTTTATGCTATCTCTATGTTTCAGTTCATATTGATCTGGATCATCCTCGGACTCAGTCTCTGACTTTGTATCAATGTTTTTGTCTAAATCAGCTGTTAATACATCTTTTGCTCCAGAATAAGAAGATTGTTTAAGTTCCTTAAATTCTGTCTGTGAATTTAGAAATTCCTGTTCAGCTTTAGTAAATTCTGAAGTTGAAACCTATTATACAAATGAGTGAAATATTTAATGAATAAATCAAATATGATTTAATAAAACTATTAATAAGTAAAAATTATTTTTCAGGCTGTAAAATAAATGACTTAATAATCCACTTCAAAAGACATTCTAAACAAGTACCAGCAGCGAAATATAATAGGCTTTGAAAAAAATAATAATAAAACTATTTATCAGTTGGAAGATGATAAAACTATTACTGCAGGTATTCTTCATTGAAGACTGGACATAGTGCATGGATGTGTTGCAAGTGCAAAAGATTTGGTAGTCGCAACAGTTTTATTTCATATTATCAATCATCGAATTCTCTTTAACGGCAGCAGAGATAATAATAAACAAATAACTCTTCAAAAAATACAACTTATGCAGTGAAAACATTGATACAGAGTAACAGATGTACAACAAATTGAAATATAGCCAAACCAAGCAGAATAAAAATTACAGCCACAGTAGTGAAATAATGATATGAATATTTGTAAATTCATGTTTCTTCCAGAACGTTTCTCACACACACACTCTACTTGCCTGTCACTACAATTCATGTAGAGTTTTACATGTGACTTAATCCAGGAACCATGCTGCATTTTATATCACATCGATGCCTTAAGTGGAAGGCCAAGAGTACAATTCACACAAAATATTTTTAAAGCAGGTGATGTGTAGTTGGAGGACTAGACAGTTTTAATAGTTCAAGAATTTGTATTTATTTATAAGATGATAAAATTGTTTGTCATTATCATTAAGTGATAAAACTATTTATCATTTGAGAAAATATTAATATTTTGAAAAATGATAAAACTATTTATCAATAACAATTTGTAATTATTTATAAGATGATAAAAATATTTATCTTTTGGAAAATAGTTCTAAAAAATCCAAAATTTGTAATCATTTATAAAATGATAAAACTATTTATCATTTGTGATTTTTTTTTACTAATTTCCAAATTTTACTAATGAAAACACAAGTACTTAAATTTTATCCTTTTTTTTTACTTCATTTAAAACATGACTACTTAAAATAATAAATATTGAATAGTAAAAAGCAAAGAAGCAATTATTATTACAAAAATTGAATATTGAATATAATGTAAACACTGATTATAACTTACAACTGGTGTCTCTTGAGAGGTTGCTGATATTTGTTCAGAAATTTGTGTAGAGGTTGGTGTTGTTTCTTTAGAGATTGGTGGAGAGGTGGGTTGTGTTGGTTGAGTAATTGGTGGTGTTTGAGTTTGTTGGCTATGAACATCACAAAAGGCATTATTCTGATGTCGTAGATTGATACATTGCCTTCCGTTAAAGTTGATAAATATACATTGTGGTCTTTGATCAGCTTTGCGTGAACTTCTCGTTCTCATGATATCTTGCATATAAATAGCATTTTTATGAATAATAATGTCATAATGTATGAAAATTAATAAACAAGAACAGGATCCCAATAATAATAACTGCATTAATATAGTTTAACATGAATATTCTTTAAAAATGTCATCGTCTTTCAATGCTTTTTAAGTGCATTAAACTCAAATCGATTAGAATTTAGTAGTGTGAGCTTGACAGTGCTACATGATATTAATTTGACAAAGAGATACAAAAGAAACTCACAATGACATGACCGTAGTTGACATCTTGGTCTATAAATTGTCAAAGTGTATTATTGAGTAGATAAAGTTATAAAGTGAGAAATATCGATAAAATATACACTAAGAATGAATCACAAATATTGGTCAAGTCTCCTTTATCTATGCCATACTGAATAGACATAATGTTGATATCTTACTATTTCATCTTGTGTGCACAAAACTGGAGTATTAAGCAATTACTATAACCATACTTTGAACCATATTTTGAACCCAAGCATATTCGAGTTAAAGGTTATCAGTATATTAGCTTAAATATTGTACAAATTTTTTTATCAATACAACTTCTAACAAACATTTTGATAATTTGTTCTTTACTCAATCTTACAAACTCGCATATTAATACACTGATTTCAACCTGTAGGTATTATGATTAGAGAGAGCAAAATGCGTTTTGGATGAGAACATGAATGTAGATTGTCTCCAATAAGTAGTTTTTGGTGTATATAAGCACTGTAAAAAATGCATGTATCTACTACTATAGAAAAAAAATGTATGTAAAAAATGCATGTATCTTCACATCGTTTTAGAGCGTAATATATACTAATTTACAGTTTTATTAGGGTTTACTGAGTACAAACAAAAGATTCATGAGTACAAACAACAGATTCAAGAGGTAATCTGTAACATATACTGATTTACTGAGTAGAAACCTTTATTTGCTTCAAATATAAAACAACGACAGTAATAAATGTTTTGATTAGGGTTTTACCAGCGATTTGTGCTGATTTTGCAGTAAAAAATGTTTTGATTAGGGTTTTTACCTGCGATTTGTGATGAATTTACAGCGGATGGAGTTTGTAGATGATAAACGCCTGCGATTCAAAGATCTATGGTTATTAACTTCGATTTGTGACGAATTCTGCTTAGCTGCTGCGAATTCTGCTGAGCAACTGCGATTTCTGCTGAGCAACTGCGATTAGTGCTAATTTCTGATGATTTTTAATGATTTGTGCTGAGCAATTGAGGAAATTTGAAGTCAAACTAAAGGAATTTCTAGGGTTTTGAAAAAGCTTTAGTTTACTGGTTTGAAATAAAAAAACAAAACACGTTGAAATAACGGGTAGGGTATTAGCGGGTGGCCTTAAAACTTAATTTTGTTTTGACGTGGCCTGGAAACTTATTAGACACGGTAGTTTGTCACTAAAACATAATTTCCTCTAGTACAAAAGCAGCGAGTTCCAAAATCTTTGACATCATATTACGCGAGGACATAAATTTGCATGTTGCCTTTTTAAAGTTATAGAATTTACGTCACACAGCTACAGACGCTTTGGTTGTGAAATTCTTTGCTTACATACTCATAAATGTATCAAAATATGACATGTTTAGTTGTATGCTTTAAAGATACTGATACATATATACTTTACACTGTACAGTACAAGGAATCAAGCAGAGGCTGCATAATGCATATAAATAGCAAGTTATACTTCGGTCAATTTCGTCACAAAAACACCATTCATCCATTCAATAGCAAGTTTTTTTATGGGGTAGAAAACATGATAGTTGTTGATGATCTAGTGTTACTGCATCCACGAAGAACACGAAGAACTGGTTGATGACAGGAACTAAACATCTGAACCACTTTCACTCCTTTTGCAACGACAAATTAGATTATAAGTTATAACTAAAGAGAAGTTCATTGCATTAAGTTCCTTAGATATCATGGTTTTATATGTGTTTATTGTTTGAGCAGTATCAGTGATCTAGATAAGTTAAACATGCAGTTCTCTTAATTACATAATTTAGTTTTAGGAGTATTTTTTTGTTTATGGTATACGCACTACAAGAGGAACAGGGGTTTCCAACGGCCAAGGGCCGTTGGCGGCCGTTGGAAAATCCGTTGGAAGCCGTTGGTCCGTTGGTATACGGATCAACGGCTTCCAACGCAAATGACGCTTAATTTCCAACGGCTTCCAACTGATAAATAAGGACACGTGTATGATTTTTTAAGCAAATAGGCCGTTGGAAGCCGTTTGTATGGAATGACCTGTAAGCCGTCGCAGGCCGTTGGTCGCCGTTGGTAATCTTGGTGTTTTTTTTACAGATTTTAGATTTACCACTACAAGCCACACAACAAATATAAAACATTCTGAAGTACTCCATTTCGAGCATATAACTCACAATCTCAACCACATATACACCCAAACACAATACGAAATAAAAAACAAACACAAAACACATAAATTAACCAATATTTACATAACATTACCACCAAATTTCGCCAAAACAACACCAAACCATCACCATGTCCAAAATAACATAACCATCTCCAAACAACATAACCAACACCATGTCCAAACCGTACCATCACCAAACCATCATAACATCATGTCCAAACCATCATAACAAAATATATACAACTATCATGCATGTAGCAAGCCTCACCAACTCTCAAAACACATCAAAACAAGCTAACCTGATCAACTCTTTTCCCTTGAAGATGAAGGTGTCGTACCGTGCTGGGCAATGTACTCCGCCAATCGCTGGTTAAGCAACTTCATCTGCTCTTCACGGCAACGATCACGTTCATGAAGCTCTGCAATCTGTGCTTTCAACTGTGCGATTTCTTCCTTTTCCTGAGCCTTCTGATACATCTGCCGAGATGCTGTAATCTGTATATAATTTCATATTTCAGTATTTCATAATAGTAGTTCGAATACATTTGAGTTTTTATTATAAATTTTAGTATTACCTCTAGATTTCCATAACCATATCGTCTGTTTCGGGTAGCAGGATCCATGATAGCATCAAATATCTTGTCCTCATCTTCCTTGGTCAGCTCAGTCCTCCCTGTAGCTTCCAGTACCTGCGCCATTTGCTTCTGAAATTTCTCCTGTTAAACAAAAATAAAATAAATTTAGATAACACTATTTTAATTAAATTATAAGTCTACTTAACTATTTTATACTTACATATCTCTCACGCGCCTTATCATCATGGTCCCAAGTGTACGAAACTGAGCCTGTGTCGTCAGTCTGACTCAATGCATGTATATGCTCGAAAACATCCCAGTACGACGCAGGAGCCATACGCGCTCTCTCCTAAAATAAGCATGCACACATGTAAATTAAAACTTAAACTTAAATCAACTATTAATTTTAACTAGTTATGAATTAAAATTTTAAACTGTGCAATTACAAAATATACCAGATCCTCACGGTGATGCTGAAATGACTTGGACCCACCTCGATGCGTAACCGGATTCTTGCTCCTATTAGCTGCATTTCTCTTAGACGAGGCCTGTACATTTAAATTTTAAAAAAAATGTCTTAGTCTAAATCATGTACTAATTGAATAGAATAATTTAAATTAAAAATATGCAGTAAAATTTACCAGAAAGTCCTCATTACTATTCCAATAAGTAAGAAGATCATTCCACACTGACTCGCTCACCCAAGACTGCCTTCTCCCACTTGATTTTAAAGTGTTCATTGTTTGTCTGTAATTTGCTGTCACTTTACTGTTCCAGTGGCGCTTAACGAGATCTAAATCCGTCTCCTGGAGATCCCCCGCACCCTGCGTTTTTTTTTATAAATAGCATACATATAAAGTTATCAAATAGGAGCATGTACTTAATATAAGAAATGTTATATCATACATACGTACCAAAAAATCCTGCCATATGGTCTCCTTAACTAAGTTGGGTATCGAGCTCCAAGTGGGCCAACATACAGTCATGCGTGCCTGATAAGCACGTTTTGATATCCTCAAAACGGTATTGGACGGCTCCAACTCAAACCCCCTGTGGTAAACGGGAAAAAAATACATGGTTGCTAGAACAACAATTTAAATAATTTATTGTACTTAAATTAAATTTATACTAAAAACTTAGTTTTTACCCTTTTGATGCTTTTGGCTAAAGCCAGACCACAGGACGAGATAACTCCGACGATGGACCGCCCTCCTCGCCACCTGACGCCATACCTGTTACAAACAAAAACATAACATAACATGACATAACATGACGTAACATAACATAACATGAACGAACTGTATGTAAAAACATGGTATTAGATAACATGAGTACTTGATAATAGAAATGTCATAACATGAGTACAAGTTTGTTTCATAGAAGTGTTAAATACAAGTTTGATTCATAGATTTGTCTAGTTAACATATGATCGAGTTTGATTCATAGAAGTGTTAAATATAAGTTTGATTCATAGATATGTCTAGTTAACATATGAGTTTGATTCATAGAAATGTCATAAAAATAAATATATGGTTACTTGATAATAGAAATGTCATAACATAAAATTACCTTTTGAAAATGATGAGTATTAGTTAGTCGTCCTCATCACTTTCAGATTCCGACTCTATTTCCTCCTCCATATATGGTTCATCTGTAGTCTCAAATACATCAATTAATGCATTCGATTCATCATTTAGAGGTCCAAAATCTGTTTGATCGTCGGTTATTACTATTTCTGCATTTTCCTCGACGTTTGCTTGATAAGCTTGGTCATCGGGAATATTACGCCCGTCAAATGTAAACCTTGCTTTTGTTTTGAAAACAGCCCACCAATCTATTTTGTCTCTTCTCATAGAAGGATAAGGAGCATAATATACTTGAAGAGCCTGTTTGGCAAGTACGAAAGGGTCGTACTTATAATAATGGGACGTATGTCTTACTTCTATAAGATTATATTTTGGGTGCACGTTGATTCCAGAACCTGAAACATTGCTGAACCAGTTGCATTTAAACAAAAATACTTCTTCCGTGGGTCTTGTGAAATATGTCGATTGCAGAATCTGGTTTAGCACGCTATAAAAATCGTGTATATGGTCGTTTGGATCATCACTACCTTTAACAAATACACCGCTATTGTCAGTTAATTTTTCAGCACCATATTCTTTAGTGTTAAATTTATGTTCATTGACAAAGAATATTGGATATGTCTTCACATTTCTTTTAGGTCCCAATGCCAAATGTTTCAATCCTTCATCCACAATACAATTTGTTGGATCAAAAACATAATTAGTAAACCAACTAGCGAATTCTTTGTTGATATCGCCGTTTGGATACTGTGATTCATAAATGCTGCAATCATAGGACATACGTTACATATATGATTAAAGATACAATACATGTATACATAGATGCATAAGTAGAGTACCTAACGAACGGTGCAACTTCGGTGCAATTGAGAAGAATATATGTGTGTGTTGCATTGTAATCTTTATCGTTCAGCCATTCCTCCACACATCTACCAGAAGGCCGACCATGTTTTTAAAAATAGATAAAGTCGCTTGGCAGTCATCTTGATCAATGCCTTCATCATTACGTGCAGTACTTGCAAATGAGATGTTCACATGATCACTAAAATAATGAGAGAAAAAAAATGAAGCTTTTTCTTCAATGTATGATTTGCAAATAGAACCTTCAACTCTAGCTTTCTGCCTCACTTTTTTCTTTAGATGATTTAAATACCTGTTTAGAATTATTGTAAATTATTTTTTCATACACTTAACCAAAATTTAATTAACTGAATATTAATATACCTTTCAAATGGATACATCCATCCGTATTGCACAGGCCCTCGAAGACGTGCTTCTGATGGAAGATGAATAGGTAAATGCTCCATAATATTGAAAAACCCTGGAGGAAATATTTTTTTCAATTTGCAGAGTAATATGGGGATTTCTTCCTCTAGTTTACGTAGATGGTCAATTTTTAATGTAGATGAACAAATCTCTTTATAGAACAAACTAAGCTCTGTTACAACAGTCCAAACTTTCACGGGCAATAGTTCTTTGAAAGCGACGGGCAATAAATTTTCCATCATAACATGACAGTCGTGGCTTTTCATCCCGCTAAGTTTACTGTTTTTGTAGTCAACACATCTACGAAGATTGGAAGATATACCATCCGGGAATCTTAACCCTTCCATCCATATTAAAAATATTTTTATTTGATTAGTATCCAGTTCATAGCACGCTTTCGGTTTTCTGGTGTCATTTGGCTTTATATGAAGCTCCGGACGATTACATATTACTTCAATATCATGTCTGGATTTCAAATCATCTTTCGTCTTCCCTTTGACATTCAAAATTGTATTGATTACGTTATCAAACACGTTTTTCTCATTATGCATCACGTCAATATTATGACGAATCAGAAGATCTTTCCAATAAGACAACTCCCAAAATATGCTTTGTTTCCACCAATTATGAATTGATGATTTACCTTGAATTTCTCTCTGTCCTCCGATTTCATGAATCTTGGGAAAATCTTGTACAAGTTCATAAATTTCTTCACTTGTCCATACTTTAGGTGGTCGTAAAGTTTCAAGCCTATTAGTTGTAAAAAAATTCTTATCCCTTCTAAAAGGATGATTAATATGAAGAAAACATCTATGGCAGTCAAACCATGAAATTTTCTTTCCAATAGGTAAAGAAAATGCTCTTGTTCCTTCCATACAGTACGGACAAGCTAGACGACCAGCCGTACTCCAACCTGAAAGCATCGCATAAGCAGGAAAATCGCTAATTATCCACAATAGAGAAGCATGCATGCGAAAGTTTTTCTTTTGGGAAATATCATATGTTTCTACCCTTTCATACCACAATTTTTTTAATTCTTCAATCAACGGTTGTAAATAAACATCGATTCCTTGTGTCGGATCATCAGGACCAGGTACGACAATTGTAAGAAACATATAAGGAGTTTTCATACACATCCACGAAGGTAAATTATAAGGTGTTACAATTACTGGTCAGGATGAATATTTAGAACCAAATTGAGAAAATGGTGAAAACCAATCCGTACATAAACCTAGTCTAACATTGCGACTCTCAAATGCAAAATTGGGATACTTTTGATCAAAATGCTTCCATGCTTCTCCATCAGATGGGTGTGTTAACGTACCTTCTTCCTGTGTTCTCACCTTGTGCCATCTCATATGTTGCGCGGTTACAGAAGATGCATATAACCTTTGAAGTCTAGGAATAATCGGTAAATAATGCATACGTTTATACGGGACTTCCTTTCCCTTTTTCTTTCTTGGTTTGTATCTTTCTTGATTACATATTCTACAATTCTTAAGCTTGATATTTTCCTTCCAAAATAGCATGCAACCCTTTAGATATGTATCTATTTTTTGATACGGTAAACCAAAGGCCGACATCATTTTTTTTTACTTCATTATGGTTTTCGCACATTAAATTATTGGGAGGCATATGCCACTTCGCAGCTTGTACAACAGCTGTAAATCCAGCTTCTGTGAGGTTGTATTTAGATTTCATCGCAATGTATTCAGCAGTTACTGATAATTGAGTTCCGCTTTCACAGCCTTCCCAAAGGGGTTTTTTTGCGGCATCTAATAAGTCATATAATTTTTTGGCTTCAATATTTGGTTCTTCTTCATCATTACCATCGTCATCATTACCAACGTTTTCATTAAATTGTTGAACCGGGAACATAGAACGTGCCGCATCTTCAACCATTTATTCTACGAGATTCATCGTGGCAATTTCATTATTCTCTACTTCCTCAACTTATATAGAAGTAGATGCTAACGGTTCTCCATGACGATCCCAAACTAAATAGTTCGGCACAAAACCATACTGACGCAAATGAACTCTGACCATTTGCGGTATCAAATGCTTCAATAACTTGCATCTACTACATGGACAATGGATTTCGACGTCGTTTCCATTGTTACTTAAAGCGAAATCAATAAACACGCTGACACCATTAATAAAATGTTTGTTTATTGTGCCATCGGTTTCTCTTCGTTTGTACATCCAGCTTCGATCATTAAAATAATCGTCCATTTTTCTAAGTACATATAAAATTAGAAAGAATTATATAAAATTAGATTCATAATTTTTGTGTCTGATCGCTCAAACGCTAAGATTGTATTTTAATGAAAACATTTCTTTTACATATTAATTATGATGATAAAATTTGCATTGACAATGTGTTAAAACAATTTTAGCGATTAATGCATGTTATGTCAATTGATCATTTAATGGTGGGTTATCCTACCTCCCATTACAAATACAATAACGTAATTAAATCGTGTAAATCTTTTCAATTTAAACGACTCAAAAAAAAAAATTCGGCAGCACTTCCCTTTAGTTCCCTAAATAGTACACAATTGCGTGTACACAGGGAACATAAAGGAAGTGCTTTTGAAATTTTGAGAACCGTTTAAAATGAAATATTTTACGAGATTTAATTTCGTTATTGTATTCGTAACTTGTCCAATACAAAAGACAAATCCAATAAATATTGTATACAATGAATATAAATGTCCGTTCCGTTAATAAAACGAACATCATATCACGATTATATACAATACTTATCAGACGGGGCCAAAAAAACTCTCTAAGGCTTTATGAATATAACATACTATATGATTTGCTTTTTTTTTGTGATTGAAGTGTTTTTTGTACACCTTTGTGCGCCTTAGCACCGTTGTGCGCCTTAGCCCAAAAAACACAAACTTAAATATATGTATTTCCACGACACGTTTTCGACAAATTAAATATTGTTTTCGATGAATTGGACCTTAACCAAATAAACAAATGCATAGAGTGTCAACTATATATACGTGTATATATATACATAACACTACATATATGCATATATACATAGTCAACTTTAACTAATCAAACCCTAGATTACAAACATAATCAATAAAATCTATAAACACAATCTCAATAACAACAACTACTTCAACTAATTCAAACCCTAGATCATAATAACAACTAAGTAATTTATTACTAAAAACCCTAAATTAGCAACTAAAATGATTAAACCCCACATTAACAACTAATTAACAGCACTACACACACAAACATACCCTAATTATGCTTCAATTACACTAAACATAAGGTATTAAACAAAAATTAGGATAAACACATACCTAAAACTCGGAGAGAATAGGAGATTAGAGAGGATAAGAGAGTGCTTTGATAGAGTAGGAGAGACCCTAGGCGGAAGATGGAGCGAAATTGGCGATTTCAGAAATGGAGGGGGGGAATATTGGAGAATTTGGGGTAAAACCCGTGGCTTTGGTGAAATGAAGAAGAAGAAGCAGCGTCGGCTGATTTGTGCTCCAGTCCGTGTAACGGGGGGCAACGGCTTTAAACCAACGGCCGCAAACAGTTTCCAACGGCGTATATCTTACATACGGAATACATATACGTGTTTTGGCTTCCGTTGGAAGTCGTTGGTCAACAGCCGTTGGAGGCCGTTGGAAGTGTCCGTTGCAATACTGTTCGATTCTTGTAGTGACGACGCAAGTCAAAATAACTAATTTTACTGAGAAACATTGATGTATTTTGTTAACTTTGGTACTCATCTACCTCTTCTTCCTTTTCCAGCTTGAGATCAAGCAGATGCGGATCAAGGGAGGACAAAGTCTTTATTTAACAATCCTGATAGACGACAGAGATACATCTTAAACAAATAGTATAACAGAGATACATCTTAAACATAGAAATTGTTTTCTGATAACAATCCTGATAGACGCAAAAGTCTTTATTTAATAATAAAATGGGCAGATAGCTTATAGGGTGCGTTCGCAGTCGTTTCCTGGCACGCTGGATTTTGTTGTCGCGTCCGACGCGAGAACAAAATTCCACTGCCAAAAAGAACGATTGCTGGACGTTGGAAATCAGACCGTTGGCGTCCGACGCGTCCGTCGCGTCAGACGCCAATGGTCTGATTTCCAACGTTACTTCCTTCCCTCTACATAAACTACCCCTCCACCCCTCTTCATCCACACTACATCAACCCAATTCTCTTCTAAAATTATCCACAACCGAATTCGAATAGCAATCAGGTTTTTTTCAGTTTGTTGTTCATATTTTATTCGTTGTTTTTTTTAATTTATTTCTAAAATATTTTGTTTTTCAATTTTCAGTATGGCAAATCGAAAATCTGCACATCACTGGTCGTTTACTGCAACTCAGATTATGCTGCAATGTTCTGTTGATGCATACGGTGCTTGTGGCAGCAACAAAAAAAGTGTGCATAAAGTGATTGAAGAAAAGTTCAATGATGCCATAGAAACCATTCCGGACATCGTACCGATCGACGAAAGCAAAATCCGAAACAAATATGATAGTCTTCGACGGGATTGGATGAAATGGGATGCACTGATGAACAAGACTGGCGCGGGTTGGGATGCTTACAAAGGAGCCGTCTCTAGAAGCGATGAATGGTGGGAAGATCGTGTTAAGGTCTGTAAATTTATTTTGTTACCATTCAGTTATTGTTAGTTTCTTACAATTTTCCCTCTTACATTTAGGAATTTGGGTCGGGTGTCTTGAAATATAAGAAACGTCCACTAGAAAACTTAGAGCTAATGCAACAATTATTTCGTGGGACGAATGCAACTGGTCAATCGTCGTACACTCCTGCTGCTACTGTACAACCGTCGCAGACTGGCACCCCACCATCAACACAAACCACTTTTGACAGAACATAGGAATTCGTCGGGTTTTTTAATCCTTTGGATGACACGCAAAATAATCATATTCCAAACCTGAATTCGCCATCAAATCCTCCTTTGCAACAAAATCCAATTAATCCACCCAATTATGAAGCTCCAACCCAAAATCCAATGAATCCGCCAACCCAAAATCCAATGAATCCGCCCAGTCAACAAACTTCACGCCAACATTTAAGAAGAAGACGTGGTGAAAGTGACGATAAAATGGCTATGCTAATTGACTTATTGACCGAGAGACAGATGAAAAAATCTCGCACGCATTCTGATAGTCCTAATACAGGTACGAGCGAGCGTGGAATCAACGGGAAGTACTACAAATTATGCAAATACAGTAGCTCGCATGCAACGTCTTGGAGCAACGGGTGAGTTTGATGTTGCAGACGCACTATTATTTGTTTTGGACCCCAAAATAAATGATATGTTCGCTGCTCTACCGGATGAGATAGCGAAAAGCTGGTTGATAAGAGGGCTTGCAGACAAACGCCACGAAAAAGAATACCAAACTTATCTGATAAATACCAACAAGTAGGAGGTTCATGTCATCGTGTTATTGTATTTCTGTCGTATTTATGTTTGTTTTTTCTTTTGTGTAAGGAAATGTAGTCGTTTTGTTTTTCGAAATTAGTACTTAATTAAATCAAAACAAATAATTTAACATATAAATACCCGCTCAAATACCACGCTCAAATACCCCGTTCGCCGCTAAAAACACATTCCCCGTTCGTTACAGTACCAAGCTCAAATACCCCGCTCAAATGCCCCGCTCAAATGCCCCGCTCAAATGCCCCGCTCAAATGCCCCGCTCAGCATCATGGCATGTTGCCAGTTTCCACCTTGATTACAGGTCGTTAGATAAGAGTTATCTCACCAGAGGGTGACATTTTAGCAACCTTCTTTATAAAACATGCAGCTTCGATATTATGGTCCTTAATCAGTGATTCTCTTTGACTTTAGTGTAGTAAAAATAGTAATTTGAGCCAGTGTAAACCCCGTCGTCCATTTGAGCGAAAACAGTTACCACTCAAATAGACGACGGGGTCTACACTGGTGTAAACTACTATTCTTACTACACTAAAGTCAAAGAGGAATCACTGATTAAGGATCATAACATCGAAGCTACATGATTTATAAACAAGGTTGCTAAAGTGTCACCCTACAGTGAAATAACTTCTATCTAACGACCTTGAATCAAGGTGGAAACTGGCAACATGCCACGATGCTTTATTGATGTTGGATAAGTACTATAAGCTATTTGTGCGTTTTATTATTAAATAAAGACTTTTACCAGAAAACAATTTATATGTTTAAGCTGTATCTCTATTGTACTACTGGAAGAAACATGGCTTTGCTGAGTTGCTGTGCGCTTCATATCTTTTTCTTCAGTTACTGCGTTAACAACATATGTACTGCGTGCTTCAGCGGGCAGTAATTCCTGACGCAACCTGGCCTAACAATTAAAAGAAGGAAGCCATGCATGCTGCTCTTCTCTGTTGTTAAGTGTATATTACTATACCAGCTTATTTACTCTTGTCTTGCTTCACTTCACATTATATATATTTGTAATAATATATTGGCGGTCTTGAATGTATGTATGTATCTGATTACCCATATATATGGGTTAAACGATGGAAACCTTGTTTGATTACCCCTACGTATTAAGCTAAGTATCTTCTGAAGTTGTACGCTTCTTAGTTCTTACTTGAATTTATGTATCTGATTTATCTCACTTTTTTTCCTAGTTTATATATAATTAGCGTACCTACCAAAGATTGTCTCTGGTTTTTAGAAGTTAGTTATCTAACTTATATATGGGTAAACAATGTTATGCGTTGGGACCGTCCCACCGTAGATGTATTTGAATGACCTCAACTTCAATAAAAAAATATAAATTTGAGAACGGTCCCACTGTAAATGTATTAACACTGGGACCGCATAACAAGGACCACTAATAACGTCATATAATTCATTTTCCATGAGGTTAACTAGATAAACTTAAATTTATAATTTCAATATTTTTAATTTTGTTCCTCTTGCCTCTTCGTGCGTTGTGGTGCTATAAACATTTACTTTTCATTGGAAATTCATGAATCTTGTCAAACTCTTGGCAATTAATGTCAAGGCAAAAGTCCAATCCCACATGTTAAAAACTTTGAAGGGTTTTTTCACTATGCATAACAAAACAAGCTATTTTTCACCATGTAGCAATCAAACTATTTCTAGCTTTGACAAGGACATGAGGATCAGTTTGGTTTCCATTCAACCATGTTTACGTTCATAGAAGAATTGAGTGTTACATAATTCATTGAGGGGCTTTGGTATGTTATTGTATTCAATTAAACTAAAAGATTCTCATGTAAGGAGTCTCTCAACTCAAGAGTTGTGCACTCGTCTTCCAACTTGAAACTATTGTGATTTTATTGTGTACAAAAGTTACTAGTTATGACTTAGATTCTGTTGGACCCATTTGTCAGGATAGTACAGTTATATTCATACCATCCAAATTTGTATATAAGTACCATTTTCTTTTCAGAAAATTACTGATCAATCATGTTATAGTGTTTTATTTTATGATCATAGCGAGTTAAATGTTGACGATGCATCGACTTGATTTAGCTGGTCTGATAACAATGAGATCTCACAAAATATGCTTTATGAGACCTTACAAAAAGAGTAAAGTTTTAATGAGTTGGGATAGCTATGTTGTAATATATATGAGTGAATATGCTTTTGTCATATTCTGTTTAGTCCCACATTGTGGCATAAGTTTTACCCCAAGCTTTCAAGCCTTTATATAAGGAGCTCATGTATTGTAAATAGCGTACTAATTGATGAATGAATAAAAAATATTCTCTTTCTCCTCTTCTAATGGCTTTCTTATTGTATATTATTTATAACATGTTATCAGCACGAAGCTCTATTAGAGCTATTGTTTGAAATATTCTAGATATATATCTATGGATCTATCATGTAAGTAATTTTTATTTGAAGATATCAATGCATGAATTTATATATTTTTTATACAATAATTTTCTGTTTGAGAATATTATATCAATGGATCTATTAATTTGTCATATCTTCAGTTCTTTTAGATCCGACTTAAACTTCTAGATCTCTTTTCCTATTTATTTTTTTATAGATCTAGATTATATTCTAATGGATCTAACTTTTTAGATCTAATTTTTTTTGTTGATCCTAAATATGTGTAGATGTATTCCTTCATTTCTTTGTGGATCTAATTTTGAATTTTCCAAATCCAATTTGATGGAGATTCGATTGTATATGTATTATTTACAATATTGAAGATGTAGAGATAGATCTAGTTTTATCCTTTTCGATCTACTATTACTTTTCGTATGTGATTCTTTTGGATAGACTGAAGATAAAATATGTATGATTTTTTTCATATACACCCAATAGAGTTATGGGTATAAAATACGATGATGTAGCATTTAAACTCAATAGCAATATTTATTTATCACTAGAAGTGAAATTGAAAACTCATGATGTAAACAAAATATGCAAATAAGGAACCTGAAGTTCATATGCAAATAGTATACAAATTTTGCAAGTAAGGAACCTGAAGTTCATATGCAAATAAGGAACCTGAAGTTCATATGCAAATGAGGAACCTGAAGTTCATTTGCAAATGAGGAACCTAAATAGTAAACAAAATATGCAAATAAGGAACCTAAAGTTCATATGCAAATAGTATACAAATTTTGCAAATAAGGAACCTGAAGTTCATATGCAAATAAAGAACCTGAAGTTCATATGCAAATGAGGAACCTGAAGTTCAATTGCAAATGAGGAACCTGAAGTTCATTTGCAAATGAAGAACCTGAAGGTCATATGCAAATGAAGAACCTGAAGTTCATATGCAAATGAGAAAGATGAAACAGAAGCCCGAAGCTTTCTTAAAAGTTATGATATAAAAAAAATTGTACTTCCAGAAGAAGTTAAAAGAGACACACACATTATAATATGTGACAAAAACATTGGATTCAATAGAAAATCTCTAAACATGTTTCATCTAACTGACATCGTTTATGTACAGTTTATATTAACTGAATATCCTGAAAATATAGTATGCATATTAATCTCTTGAAGAGATGTTTTAGAGATTTAATTTTATGTAGCAAATCCAACATCCTAGAAGAGATGTTAGAGAATTTTTTTATTGCATTGCAATTACATAAATAAAAGATATGTTCCCTGAAGGAATGTCATACACTCCAGAAGTTGTGATTTTTTTTCTCTTGAATCTTATTTTTTTATTTAATGCACCTAATTTTGTTAATGCATTTAAGGTTTGAATGTATTTTTGTATATTGATATGATATTTCAATAGTTTGTATGTATTTATCTCTAGAGGAGATAAGTTCATCCCAGAAGCAGTGATAACAAAATATCTTTAGAGGATATTTATATAGTTGAAAATGGTAAAATATCTATAGAAGAGATTTCTACAATTAAAGGTGATAAAATATTTATAGAAAAGTTCATAAATTTTTCCTAAAATAAAAATAAAAATAAAAAAGGAAAATATGTATTAAAACTCCATAAATGGTGTATAGGGAATATCCCAGAAGCGATATTATATTCTGATATGTCTATAAAAGAATTTTCATTGAAATATTTTCATATATCAAAGATCATGATACAAATTTAATGACTAAAGATAATATGCATCTCGAAGATCATATTAAGTTAAGATCTAAATATTGATCTTAATTTTGCGCACCGGAAGTGAATGCAAAAGTAACTTTTGTTATAAAAATGGAAAACTTAGAACCTGCAGTTTCTATGATGGTAAGAAGTAATTTTGATATAAAAAGAAAGATCTATATATGGATAGTATAATTTGAAACATGTAATTTTTATGTTGTGAATTTTATGTATAGATCTGCAAGTTTTGCGAATCATTCATATTAAAGAATGCAAAATATCGGTCCTATAATTATGCATTTCTACTCAATTCTTGATTAGATATTATGCATATATACGATATTTTAGAAAATTTGATTATTGAGAAATACAGTACAACTATGAGTTGTTTATTTCAGTTTTGTCGTTGACCAATTCTGTAGCTAGATCAAAATTTTATTATGTTGATTTAAGTAAAATGTATTTATTTGATTCATATATTTAGACCGTACAATGATTATTTTCGTTATTTTTATAATAAATGCATTATATGCATCGTTATGGTAATGTATATTGTATTACCATACTATTATAAATATACTAAAAGCATTGGCTATTGTAAGTTAAACGATGTATGTTTGTGTTTGGAATAAGAATAGACATATGTATTATTAGTCAATGTATTTGGCAACTAATATCTAATATAATGGAAAAAGTTGTATAACTCAGATCTGAGACCTGAAGTCTTGGATTATGAAAAAAGAATTTTTTGATGAAGTATACAGTCTGAAATCTTGACAATTAGCAAGAATGTAAAAGCCTCTAAATTAAAAGTATGTTAAAAGATTGAGAACCAGACGTTCATCCTAAATTTATAAAATTGATATACATATGTATGTGTATATATATGCGTAGGAACTCGAAGTTCCTCAATCAATGAATTTTTGAAATACTTCATAATTTAAAAGCCTGAAGCTTTATTCAAACCGTATGAAATAATAACATTACACTTCTTAAAGAAGTTAAATCATATGCGACAATAATAATGCATCCAAAGATTGCACAATCTTCAAAATGAGCTGTATCTTGCTTATATATTTATATTTACATATTATGTTGAAGAATAAATTTTAACAACTTGAAGTTGTTATATATTTTATTTGAACCAGAAGTTCAACATAGTGGAATCAGAAGTTCAATACAGTTGAACCAGAAGTTCAATACAGTGGAACCAGAAGTTTAATACCGTTGAACCAGAAGTTCAATACAGTTTAACAAACTTGAAATTGTTTATATATTATTTGAACTAGAAGTTCAACATGGATTAATAACTCGAAGTTGTTTATATATTTCATTTGAACCATAAGTACAATATAGTTCCAAATCAGATATTTTGAATATTATGAAATGATCTTTAAGATTCACGTCGACATTGCTTGATAAGAAAAAATTAATGATTGGAACGTTATAAACAATTTGTTCTGAAATCAATAACTTTAATGAGAAAGAATATGCAAATCAATTACATATGTAATATGTGGACGCACGTATATACACATATATGCGATATTTAATTAACAACCTGAAATTATTATGAACTCATATTATAATTTATGCAGTCGATTGACATCAATATTGAATGACCTAAAGTCTGTGCATATTCAATGATAGAAAATTCCTCCAAGTAATTAGATCATTGAAAGGGAATAAGAAATACAATATGAATGCATCTTATCAACTAATAAGAGCATTATCCTCTTACAATTGAAATACATCTAAAGTTTTTGCTAGCTATGATGCTATAATGGATCAAAAATGAATCCAAAGTAGGTTTATTATTTAAAGTGACAATGTTTGTCAACATTGAGGGAGAGGATAAAGGAATCATCGATGTTAAATATTTGCTAACATATAGAGTTATGTAAACTATTAAGTAACTTGCATAAATTATCAATCATGTCCCTAATAGACTTTCTCCAATATACATTTGAATCCCCGAAGGATCAAAAGGTGTAAATCACAGCTGAAAATGTGGTATAAAAGACAGTTCAAAATATCTTTGGAGTAAGTCATAAAGATGCAAAATAAAGAAGGTGAGTGTTCCTGAAGAAACACTTAAGGGTACTTTGAAAGAAACCTATGACATGATTGTCAAAATAACCCCAGAAGTGGTTTAGGTACCTAAAGCATGATAAGTTTTGAGATCTTAATAAATTATGTATAGAACTAACAAGAAATAATCATCGATGACAAATTAATAAATAATAAAGCGATTATATTTATAAATGTATTAAAAATCCCATATTAGAGAGAAACATGATTGCCATCATGAAATTCTCCTAAATAAGATATATGGACCTGTAGTCCATAAAATATGAACTTGTAGTTCATAAGATAAAAATAGAAATATATATAATGACTAAAGCACCATAGAGTGTCAATAACATGTTAAATACCATGAGCATTGTATTTTCAAAGATAATTGAATTGATTAAAGTGGTGAAAGTGTTTAAAACACTTATAATACCTTGAAGGTATAAACGATGAAAGTATACAAATTCCAGAAGAATATAAATAACTTTGGAAGTGATAAAGTGCAAGAAATGTAGAATACAACATTCTTTTAAGTATTGTTGTGATGGAAATCTTGAAACAATTCATGATGAGTAGATCACTTCCTTCTTTCAAAAATTGTTGTAATGAAACTCTTAATATCCATTGAAGTGGTACTTGCGATATGCAAAACTTATTATAATATATAAGTTCCTGAAAAACATAAATAACATTTGTTATTATAAAGAATACCAAGAAATTGGATGATAGATTACAACATTCTACTAAGTATTGTTGTAATGAAAATCTTGATATACTTCAAGGTGAGAAGATTACTTCCTGTTTATTAATGAAAGTTGTCTTATTCATCAAATATGTATTGCAATATGTAAGTCCGATTGAAACAGAAAAATATAAGCACCTGAAGTGTATTCATAAATGAATATTAGTATCATACAAATCACAAAAGGAATGCGTTTTAAATAAGAAAACATGCCTGAAGATTGGAAATGCACATGAAGTTTTTTTTAAAAAAAAAAAACTTCACTAAGAAGTATTTGTAAGTAATTTGAGTTATTGAAAGAAGAGTACGAATTCAGAGGAAATTATTAAATCAGGGGGAGCATCCATAAGTATGATATAATGCACTCTTTTTCCTTAACTAAGTTTTTCCCCACTGGGTTTTCTTAGTAAGTTTTTAATGAGGCATGGGTCATGATCCAGAAGTATCAACCCAAAAGTAACATACAAAAATGAGTTATAATGTACTCTTTTTCCTTATTTAAGATTTTTCCACTGGGTTTTTCTTATTAAAGTTTTAACGAGGCATTACATTGATCCAGAAGTATCATACTACTTTTGACGTAGTAAATATGACATTTTATGTTGTACTCTTTTTCCTTCACTAAGATTTTTCCCATCGGGTTTTTCTTAGTAAGATTTTAACGAGGAATATTTTGATCTAGAAGTATCAAACATCTTTTGATGAAGTTAACTATTATTTATGAAGAAGACAAGGCAGTTTGCATGACTCAGATTTAAGTGAATTATATCAAGGCTGATAGGATGGAGGAAATTTCTTCTAAATTTCTCTTCACACATGAATGTAAGGATAACAAGAATGAGAAGAAACAAATTCAGTTCAAGAAAAGCGCGTAGATCTGTTTTCAAAGGCAATTTCCAAATCAACATTCTAGAAGATGATGTACAAAATTGGCATGTGTCGACTACATCAATAGACTAATTGAATAATGAGTTATAAATAAGGGAGTGCATATAAAAATATGTTATAATGTACTCTTTTCCTTCACTAATATATTTCCTACTGGGTTTTTGTTAGTAAGGTTTTTAATGAGTCATTATCTTGATCCTGAAATATCAACCCTTACTATAACATTGTAAAACATGTTACCTAAAGATGAAATGAATTTGCACTCTTTTCCTTATTTATGATTTTTCCCACAGGGTTTTTCATAAAAAGGTTTTTAATGGGGCATTGTTTTGATCCTGAAGAATCAAACTCTTTTAAGGAATATCATTTTAATATGATATTCATAAAGTCAGATGCTGTACTCTTTTTCTCGTTCAAGGTTTTTCCCATTGGGTTTTCCTGATAGAGTTTTGAAGGCAACAGACAATACTTGTATCGACTGAACGAATAATTATAAGGGGGAGCAATCATCATATATGTTTAAAAGAGACAACTTCAAGTTATCAGAGCATTCAATATTGTGAAGACGCATATTCAAGGGGGGGTGTTGTAATATATATGAGTGAATATGCTTTTGTCATATTCTGTTTAGTCCCACATTGTGGAATAAGTTTTACTCCAAGCTTCCAAGCCTTTATATAAGGAGCTCATGTATTGTAAATAGCGTACTAATTGATGAATGAATAAAAAGTATTCTCTTTCTCCTCTTCTAATGGCTTTCTTATTGTATATTATTTATAACAAGCTATTAGTATTTAACGTTATTTACCTAATGAATAGTAAGACTTTCAATCATCGACTGAAAAAAATTATATCAATGTTAACCTTTTTTTTTTGGAACATGGTTAACTTATAACAACAAGATCATATCCGGTCTACTGAATTAAAAAGATTTCCATACTGGTGACGTGTACACTTCGAAGCGAGACAAATTCTTCTGTCCCCATTCCCACTATCCCCCGTGTCCCTCTAATCAGACCTTCTGATTTCCGCTGTTTTACATTTAAGTCCCCCAACAATTTAGGGGTTTAAGTGCAAAAGGTGGAAATCAGGGGCTCTGATTGGATGGAACACGGGACACAGAAAATGCGGACAGCACAATTGGTGCGCTATGAAGCAATGTATCTCAAAATATTGGAGCAGGACGCTATTTTTTTTCCTTATTCTTCTCCCTTCATTAGATATCTCCTATTTTTTAGCATATCCATTACCATGTTTCCCGAACTACCTTCAGTTTTTCTTTTATCCTACTCTTCGATATTTGGTCATTGTTCTATTTGCCTTCTCATTTGTCTCTGACACCCATCATTTTCTACATCATTCTTCTGATCTGCCTCATCTATTGAAGAACCACGAGATCTGCAATTCGACATGGTGAAATTTCCTTCCCTTATAGATTACCCTTTCTTTCCCTAACCAAAAACTCTATTCCCTTGCCTATCGAAGAGGACCTCGACCCCTAACGAATCATTGCCCTCCACTTTGACTAAAATTTTGGCAAATCCACGCCAAATTTATGAGTTCTTAGTAACTAGTTTTAAACAGTTAGTTCAAAGGTATAAGGTTTGAAATTAATTGCACATATTAATTGTTTACAAAGTGAATATATAATCCATTTGATCAAACAGACCGTTAGGGAGGTTTGCTTACTGTGAGTTGTCCAATATCAATTTCTCTTAAGCCAAAAGGATACTGCAGCTTCTTCGCAGTTGTTTTCTTCCGCTCCCCGTTGCTTCTCTTAATGCATACCCTTTCTTCTCTAACTCTGTAGATCGCCACGATCTCCCAAGCACAAATAAAACTTCAAATCTGATTCATATTAATTCTACTTCATTCGATTGATGATTTCTTTAAATAAACCTCTTTATCGATTCCTGAAACAAACCCTAAATCTCCAAATAAGCAATCCTTTTCACCGTTACGATCATCTGCAGGTATGAAAATTTAAGTTTTTCATCAATAATTTGTTTTTGTCTTGGAATCTCGAAAGTTGATTGATATTTGTCTTCAGTAAAGATTTATGCCAATGCAGACCCTAAACCGGTGGAAAATAAAGCGTCGACTTAGATTCGTTTTTCATGCTCATACCTAAACCCTAGATTTTTCAAGAAACTTTTTCTTCCTATCACTTTGATATTTAGCTATTTTAAACCTTCGTTTTTTCTAGTGATTTCATCTTCATACTAATTTGGGTTGCTCAGAAGTATTGTAGTCCATTCATTTTGAGATATGGTTTGAAGAAATTATCAACTATTACGGTGGAAACCATGCTTTTTGCAGTGAATTTGATTATCAAGTACTGAAATTATATGGAGTAGCTATCTATTATGTTTTGCAGTGAATTCTAGTGTTTTCTGGTGAATTTGGTTCTCAAGTACTGAATGGATAGGCTAATGGCTAATTGAGATGATGGTGTTGGGGTAGTTTATTCATCTAATATATTAGTGCTTTATTGTCTATACAAAGAGAAAGAAAATTGTACATCAAAAATAAATAAATTATTGCTTGCTCATTTTTCATCATATTTTAAAGTTTACTTGTCAACGAACAAAATGCTTTTGGAGTTTTTCTTCTTCTTCTCCATTTTAACGTGATACGTGGCATGCTGAATGAAGATATGATGCTATCTTTCAATGACACCGGTGAAGTGCATGAAACAGTTGGAGAAAGTGTTTAATTTTGTTCACAATACATTTCAAACTCTTTGAAGTAGATTTGTCATCAACATTTGATTGTATGGCTTTGATCTTTGATCTTATTCAATTTTCTACATAACCATTGAATTTCCCTCAAAACCGCCAAATATTTCACATATTTTGGCTTTTGAATTCCTTAAGGCTATCAACTGCTATAGACAAAAATAATTTTGAATTGAAAATTTTCATCAGCTGCACAAGCATTTGTTTTTAATCCAACTCTTATGTGTCATTTTTACGATGAATACGATTGTTTTCATCCATCACGTTTACTCAAATACTTTTACCTTTTTCTTTTCTGAAACTGATTTTCACAATCTAATATAAGATAAAATGAGATAAACTGATCAAAAAATTATGTTATCTTTTATATTTCTTGAATGAATGACACAAGCTACACCCCTTCATTTGTAGATTTTTGCTTACTAATAGGCTAACAGCCAATTGAGAGAGAGGAAACTGTATATTGCAAATAAATAAATTGTTGCTTGCTCATTTGTCATCTAAATTTACATTTCAACTAACGGACTCCCTTTGATAAACATATTAGATGTTTTGGCTTTTTGAATTCCTTAAAACTATCAACTGTTACATGGAAAACATTTTGAATTTAATAAATTTATCAACTGCACAAACATCACATTGTTTTTCTTTCATTTGCTCGTGTTTTACTCATGACAAAACCGGTGAAAAGTACCATTGCTTATGCAAAATGATTTCATATATAAAATACAAACTCTATTCTCGTACGTTTATATAATGGATGTTTTTTCACATCTTTTGAAAATTTCAAAATTCACTTTTGTCACTTGTTAAAAGCAGGTTTTATGAAAATTAATGTCTTGACATAATCCTTATGATTATAAAAAATTAACATTATATCTCTTCCATTTTTGTTGCTGGTTGTTGACATTTGCAGGTGAGGAAACTTTCACTATCTCATACCTATTAATGATATCGATTTAACTATATTTAGTTCTAATAATTTCTAAATCTGTGTTCGTGTATTACTGATAATTGCTTTATTGTTTAGTGACTGGAAAGGGAACTTTATTTATTAGTTTCTAGGCACGACTTAAGCCCTTATTGGCATATGTTTTTTTCATTTTCATATGCCATAGTTTCTGGTGCTGTAGGATCTTGCTCGGTGTTATTTGCAAAATCATTCTATATCAATCAACTCTATCTTTCTACTGTCCGTGAGTTTTAACACAAAACCATTTTTTCTCATGCATGCTTATATTGTTAATTTAAGGTCAAACATGTTAAAATTGACAATGATCAACAAATATGAGTTTTACAGTTAATTTACATATTCCATGCTCCTATTCTTGAGCACTGCAGGATTTTGCGTAATTTATATTCCTTAGCTGCAATGAAATTGATGTTGCATTTATCACGTTTCCAAGTATGATATGTTATATCACCTTTCAGATGACAAGATTGAATGAGGGGCTGTCTCTAGTTGATGCAATCCTTACATTACCCATGTTTCAAATTGCATGGACATTATTCTTCATATGCACAGGATTTGTGCATTTCGTGGAATACCAAGTTCTGAATGCATTAAATTAACAATGTTCATAATAGGAATGACATTTGTGTTCATTGGCATCTCCTTGTCAGCATCTGATGATTTCAGAGGTATTATTTTCACCCTTTTTGTTTGTGTTCAGTTCGTTCTCTCTTTTGTGGTCAAACATACTAACCCTGTTAAATAATACAAGGGGTTGAGGCAAAATATCTTTCTTTGATGCCTACGAATCCTAGTCTTCTAGCCGATACAAACAGGTTATTACATACAGTGCCGGCCCAACAATTTTATTGCCCAAGCCACAACCATAATTTGTTGCCTAAAAAAACACAAAATGTACAGTTTTGCATAGGAATTTTAGCATCATAACATGTTACATGAGATATGTGTACACTTATGAAGAAACGAAGAGGTTCATTGTATGATAAACTTGAATTACGAATACATACAGGAAAATTATAAGAGTTGAAGGACCCCAGTATTTAAGTGCAGCTAAATCATAAGCTCTTGCTGCCTTATCCTACTTGTCATAGCCCCTAAATAATAAACTGTTTGGTTAAACTATATAGTTTACTACAAATCTAAAACACAAGGTATAGATAAACACAAGTAAAATCTACATATCTAGATAAACTGTTTGATTGTTTCACGAGAGAAAACAAAACACAATGTAGTGAATAAGGAGTAAATGCATATATTTTGGAGAGAAACAAAAGTATAATTGAATCAGACCTTGTCTTCCCTTTCGAGTCTGGCCTTCTTTTCTACAACTGTTGTCCCATATATGTGCTTCATATCCTCCTGTCCACCTATACCTTCAAAAACAAATTAATTATTTTGTATATGTTCATTCATTTAAGGCTTTAGTTGAAACCCAAAAGAGGCATTCAGTCATCGATCAAAACACTAATTAATTGATATTGGATATAATTGAAATGAAAACACAAACTAACTCATAATAGTGGATCTTCTGCTAAGATTAAAAATAACAACGAGCATTCACATGAACTAATGAAAAAACTACATTACATTACCTTGCATTTATACATGAACTAAGCTACAATATTCGATTCTCAAAATATGGACTAAACATCAACAAAATATAGACTAAACATCAACTTTCCATACAAAATAATGACCAACTTCCTTTAAGTAGTCTAAAGAAAAATGCTTCTTCTTGCATTTTTTGTAGCAAATTCTTCAATTAAATTATCATAATTAAGCTTATCCAAAAACACACTTTCAATGATATGGTTGCAAGTCCGTTCAATCTTTCTTGTGACATTGTAGTTTGAAGATAGTTCCTAATCAATTTCAATTTAGATTGTTGCGTTCAATTTCAATTAATTTTGTCCAAGTCCAAGTCTACATTTTCAATAGTAGCTTTGTGATGAACCCTAACCCCCGTTCCATGGTGGCAAGGGTGATCTTTGGAATATAACACATAGACAAATAACAGCAGAACAGAAATGTATAAATACACCAAATAATGTACATCAAATTACACTGGAAATAATAATCATCAGAGTTACACAGTATAACAGGATCATACTTAGTACAAAATACAGTTTCAGCTTTACATAAAATGTCTACAACGGAAGCAAACATAATATACATAACAGGAGCTAAACAACATAAAAGAAAGAAGTGATAGAATCCATCTTCAGCTCCATAGCTATCCAGATAGAGCCTACTAAAACCTGAATACAAGGCTGCCCGTGAAGAAAATTGGGCACCCGAGTTTGCAAGTGAAACAAACTACGAGTCAGTCATGGGACTGGTATGAGAAATATACTTAATTTATTTTATAATAAGGCCAATCACAGGACCATGCAGCTAACGTGGAACGGGTTTACTCCATTGGATTGCTAATGCTCAAAACAAGTAAATCATGTAAACCTCGCAATGCTTTTTACAAAAATGAATCCATTATAAGACTCAGTTCCCATCACACAATGCAACACAAACCGGAGGATAGAGTTTTACCTTATAATGGCCAAAATATGCGTGATACATATAAAACAAAAGCTTTGATATTATTACTAGTGTTTATATGTTTTAAAAACAATTTCAATCATAAGTATCAATCATAGACGGCATAAGTGCCCCATACCACTATGTCGCCATATATAAGTTTACAATCAAAACCGCACGATGTCATATTTGGAAATTGGATTTCCGTCGTGAACCAAGGCAAGGGATCGTCCTTACCGCTTCGAGACGCTCTAGCCCGTGTCTCAGGCAAGTACTCAGTCAAGCCTTGGATCGTCAGGGCCGGTCCACACGGAGTGGATTAAGATGCATGAACACTGTGTTTCCCCGCCCTATGGGGCGTCAAACTGGCCGGTATATCTACCAAACCATTCATCGGCTCCGTAGAGGCCGATATAACCGAGCCGCCTCGCTATCCACCATCCACATAATTAAAATGCCCGGGCGTGTAAAACCCAAAAACGCCACTCCTAGCTAGAAGGAAACGCATGTTCTCCCTGAAGTCCTCTCCCGTTTCTGGTTCATCCCGGGGTGTGAGGCTCGCGAATCAACGCTATACACAAAGCTAGATGTATTAAAGCCATGCTTTGATCATCAACCACAAGACTCTGCTTTTCAACAAAAGCCTTGATCACAGCATCTCTACATGCCACGTTGTCAATCTACAACGTCAGACACACATCCATTTACAAGTCCGTTCTGGATCTGAACGAAACCGAAGGCACCTTATTACTCGTCCCATATGTCCAATACAGGAGAGAGGCCCTCACACATCCGATCGATCTCCAAGTACGTCTGGACGACCACCACTTATTACCTTGTCTTCGGATGCCTCTCAATAAAGACATCAGCAATCATCCTGACGATGTGAAGACCTTCGGTCTTCAACCACCGTCTTCATCGTCGATTTCTAATCATCGATAAATTATTTGAAATGAGATTTAACTCGGTCTTTTCAAATAATTCACCTATATTTAGAAGTCAAATCAATTCATTTCCATGGTTAAATTATTTGACGTCCATAATTCAGTTCATTAATGTAATTTTCGTGTCAAACACAATCAACCATCAAATATCCAATAAACCGAGTGAATTCGGTTTATTTCTATTTCATATTGTTTAAAATATTTTATAAAGATTTATCGCTATTTTTATTTATTTAAAAATAGCCAATTTATTCAAACGACGCTTCAGGCCATAACGCGGCCATGGCGCTGTTTTTCTTCAGATTTGATTTACATATACATGAAAATCTAACCGTTGGATCTTAACAAAATTTATATCGTTGGAAAGATATTTTCAAAGCTGACCCAACGTTTTCGGTTTTTCGAAAATCCGACAGTCGGATTTCCCGGTAAAATCGTTCAAAGTTACGATTTCAAAATACGAACTGCAGCGTCGTTATTCAGTTTATTTTAATTATATTTTTATGTATATATATAAATATAATTCATTCTGACGCTGTTTTCTTTCAGATCTAAATTAAACATTTCACACAATCTAACCGTTGGATATTTACAAATTTGATATCGTTGGAAAGATATTTTCAAAACGAACCCAACGGTTTCGGTTTCGGGAAAATCCGACGGTTGGATCTCCCGTAATAATCGTTTAAAACCATGATTTCAAAACATGAACTGCAGCATCGTTATTCGTTTTAATTTAATTATATATATATATAATTCATTCTTCGATTTCCAAACCATTTTCATTTCACATATTTGATAAAAATAATATTTTTACCCATCAAATGTTTATTTCAACACATGACTATTTTTAACACTTCATATATATAATAAAAATGTGATTTTTATTATCAAAACAATTTATTTCAAATATGAATATTTTTAGTGATTCATATATATATATATATATATATAATAAAAATGTGATTTTTATTGTCAAAATAATTTATTTCAAACATGAATATTTTTAGCGATTCATATATATAATAAAAATGTGATGTTTATTGTCAAAACAATTTATTTCAAACATGAATATTTTATAGTGATTCATTTATATAATAAAAATGTGATTTTTATTGTCAAAACAATTTATTTCAAACATGAGTATTTTACAACGATTCATATATATAATAAAAATGTGATTTTTTTTGTCAAAACAATTTATTTCAAACATGAATATTTTATAGCGATTCATATATATAATAAAAATGTGATTTTTATTGTCAAAATTTTTTATTTCAAACATGAATATATTTCTATACATGAAGATAAATCAAACACATGAATATTTCAGAAAATTTTGGCAGCATAATGGCATGGTAGTTAAAACCGGCACTGTCCCGAGTACGGCTCCTCGCTCTACCTTAAAGCCTCGCAGCTTTTGACAAGGGGGATTTCAATAATCTAGTTCGTACGCAGACGAATTTTTCCACAAATTAATCCTATTTGGTTTCAACAACAATCAGTCGTATCAACCGTTCGCATTTATCAACCAAACTTCACGTCAATCAAAGTCCAAACAATCACAACCAATATATATCCTCCATGGCCTGTGGAGGAGGGGAGTATATGTGTGTGTATATATATATATATATATATATATATATATATATATATATATATGTATAGAAATATATTTCAATTTCATTTCATTTCAACTCACATATGATTTTTACAACGTATATATATAACTTATACATCGCACACATAATTTATACAACGCTTATATAACTTATACATCGATTATATAATTTATACATCGTCATTCCATATCATTTATAAATTAGAAATCTCACTTTGGGTTCCACTCCTCCAAAAATTGTAGGAAGCTCTAAAGATTCCCCGGTCTCTTCTAGAATGTAGAAGACGTCCTCACGAGTCCAGTGTCTCTTGTTTCATCGAATTTCGTTATCGTATGATAAAGATACTATTTTTATTCCAAAATCATTATTCGTAACACTTTTAACTATTAAAACAATTCAAAATTATATAGCCGATACCTTTTAGTATTCATCAAAACTAGGGTTTGAATTATCGCAAAAACGGAAGCACGACAGGACGATCAGACTTCACTACGTTGTAGCGCTAGGAGTGGCGCGCAGATCGCCTGTGGTCCGATTCAGATCGCCGTGTTTTTGCCCGTCAAATATTTAATTAAATTTATTTATTTTAAATATTATATTGGGAATATTAATGGAATTTAATATTTAATTCGTTATTAAAACGAAGTTGAACGTTATAATTTATATATAATATAAAACGAGCTTGAGAATGGCATGCAGTTCGTAAAATGAAGTTTTGAACTTCAACCGAATGTACAGAGTCCGATATAAGTCGGATTTCTGTGAAACAAGAAACGTTGGAACCGTATTGACGATAATTTTCATATGAAAGAGAGAAATCCAGATTTCGTATTATAAATTGTAAGATAGGGCCAAATCAAAATTTGAAATAATCGCTGTGGAAATCGTTATTAAAATATAGGCCTTTAAAATGGCCATTTTGCAAACGATCTCGGATTTCGACGAAATCAGTTTCGTTGGGACCGTATCATTAAATTATTGTACGGTGTTGAATGGCGTTGCTAACAGATGTCGTATGTGACCACGGTAGCCGAAAACGCCCAGTTATTTTCTATAGTGCATATTTAAATAAATAAAGGGATATTTGAGTGTAATTTGAACAGACGATCGAATTAGGCCACGAAACCAGTCCCGTTGAGTTCGTATCGTCAATTAGAGTTAGGATAGGTATATAGTTTGTTATTTTTAGAGACCGGGTAATTTGGTGCTCAGAAGGGTATTGCGGTGCGCGGTAAAAATAGCCTACCGTGGAAACAGTCTCAGAATGCGACGAAACTGGTGCCGTTGGGTTCGTATCGACAAATTATTGTAAGATTTGAAAGTTTCAAGTTGGTTTGATTTATCTGGTGATCGTGAAAAAATTAAACGTGTGTTTATTTCCGGTTTTATTAAGGAAATTTTTTCATATGACCTCGGATTTCGATGAAACTTGTCTCATTGGGTCCGGAATACCCTTTTACACCAAGATTAGCTTTTTTTATCAGAAGACAGAAATCAAATTGTGGATAGTTTTACGTGTTACTTTACAACGAAGTTTCTACATAATATAAAATTAATTAAATCCATTAAAAACCTTCAGCCCCATCAAATCTAAACAGAGCCTACCCACCTAATCTGTCTACGCTACCACTGATTAGTCCCCATCGACTTAAATGAAAACGTACAAGCCACTAACATATCTTGATAATATAACGTAAATTCCCGTCATGTGAAGCGATATTACACTAACTCAACTGCCAAACGTTTGGGCTACATTGTAATAAGCACATGGCTATCCTACTCTTGCCTATACAAATGGAAACAAGGCGCAGTTGGTATTTCATTTCAGCCGACCTCGCCTAGCCTACCCTATATATACAATATGAAAGACGTTGTGGCAATCCAGTCACTGATCTCCTATATATACGCAGGCCTTGTGAGCATCCCCATCCCAGACCGAAAAGAAATCTCAGTGACCACAAACCAAATAAAGAGGAAAGGGTGCGGTGGAGATATAAGGGCAGTGTGGAGTGTGTGTTCATGGACTATGACTGGAACGGGGTTTGCAGTGGGAGGAAGAGTTGTTGCATGAAGTGTGGATACAGGGGCGGTGTACTGGTGGGTAATGTGGGAGGGCTGAAGCGCGGACTGGAGTAGGGTGGCGTGGGAAACAGCTTTCGTATGTTGTGTGTGGTGGAAGGGTACCCAGCTCGGAAAGGGACGTACGGGATGGTGAGCTGAAGTGTAAGGAAGGGGCGGTTTTTGGTTCAAAATAGTAGGAAGGGAAATGGCAAATAACAGTGGGAAGAATGAAATAAGGGATGAGGTTACATGTTGTAAGGGAAGCAGCTATGTGGTTTTCAAAATCGGTGAGGGTTGGAGTTTCTAAATTGAAGCAGGTAGTAATCCATGAAGAAGAAAGCAAGGTGTCGGCTTTCTATGCATGTTTACGGATATAATTAGTTAAATTTATAACTTAATTAACAAAATTTCAATTAAATTAATTACGTTGAAATAGGTGCAGGGACTAGCGTGCAAAGCCAGTCAAACGAAGTTCCAGAAGTAAGGACCTGGGTTATCGTGTGAAACATAAAGGTGTTGGAACGCAGAAGAACTTGGTCGTACTGGAAAGTGGTAAAACCAAGCATCGAGGAAGTATGGAAAATGGAAATGAGAGGATCGGCACCAATCTGAAATAACGAAAAGTAATTATATTTAACTAAGTATATAATTAAGAAATAATAAGAAATTAATTTTATAATCAAATCATGATGCTTATAATATAAATAAATTTTTGTTCTGTTAACAGAATTTAACGAAACAAAGAGCATGGGGATCGCAATAACTAGATCTACATTTTGGAACTAATCTGGATGTTGCAGGAGACAACCGAGATTTACTGTTAAATTAAACACTGTTTAATTTAATTGTAACCGAACCGCTCAACGACCAAATCAAGGTGAGTTAAACTCACTCAGTATTTTTCCCATTTATATTTGATATAAATTGGTTTTTTTATTTATTTTGTGTGCTCTGCTTGCTGATGGTTGCCTGTTTGCTAGTTATACCTTTATTTGTTGATTTAAATGATGAAATTAAACTGTGTTTAATTTCAATGAAATATCAAATCTTTATTTTAACGATTGGTTCTAATAAGGTAACTTACTGTAATGACCCGTATTCTACACATCATAGGATCGTAGAATATTTATTTCTTTCCCATGTGAAGTCGTATGGTCATGTAACTCTGGGAAACATTTATTAGAGTCATTTCCCATGCTTATGATTTTTGTCGATTTTTAAATGACCATTTTGCCCCTAGTTGGTACTGTTTTGGCCATAACTTTTGATTGGAAAGGAATTTTGACCTGAAACCACTTCCATTTGATTCGTTTGATGGTTTCTCTTTCCGTAGAGTGGTCACATTAGCCAAACGGACTTACCGTTTGGGAGATATGGCTGAAACAAGGTTTGGAGTGTGAAAAACTGCTTAACCGGGCCAAATCGGGTGATTAGTGAGTAGGCCCATAACCCATTTCGGGATTAGGGTTATGGGAGGGCTGAAATGAGATGGAAAATCATTCCATTTCAGTTTTCTAGCCTCCACTTATCACCAAGGAACCCTAAAAATGGCCTCCAACCTCTAAATCACCTTTAGGTTAAGGATTTGGCTTAGCAACCCCTAATCAAGAAGGATCTTCACCAAATCAACAAAGGAGCTGCTGTTTGGTATTGGAATTCGCATCAAATCAGATAATCATTTCAGATCTTAGTTTATTTTGTGGCTAAGGTGAGTGATTTGCTTAGTTTTGCACTAATTATGGCTAATTAGGGTTGATTGGTGTTAATTAGCGAATTTAAACATGATAAAATTCTGGAAAAATATTTATAAAATTCGGAATGATGTTTTTGACCTCTGATATGAATTTGGGTTAATTTGGTTAAGTTTTGATAATCCTATCATTAGTTTCACCTAAGTATGCTTAAGGGGAAATTTGGGATTTTGGGTATGTTTGATCCATTTTATATGCTATGATTTATGTTTTGATGTTTGGGATCAACAATACATGTTGCTATGACTGTATGGTATGCTTTCTGGTTGTTTAGAAGTGTTAGATTGGTCAAAAACGCCGTCGAATGGCGTAAAAACAGTCGCATGAGACATGCAGGAAATCCAGATCGGATCGGTGGAGGGGAGCGCGACCCGAACCGTTCTAGCATGGGCATCACGATCCGTTTGAAGGAGTCGGTCACGACTTAAGTTGGGTGGCACGATCCGGTAGTGGAAGTACGATCCGAACCAACAAGTATTCCCGATCCGAACCAGAAGAGGGTGGGGAGCTCACGAGTCGATGTGTACTAGGCGAGACGATCCGACCCGATCGGAAGACACGACCCGACCCGGATGAAGCAACCCGATCCGATCAGAAGTGGTGACGCCGATCCGAATCAGGAAGAGGAGCCACGAGCTGGAGGACCACGATCCGATCCGAACGCAGAGGCCGTTCCGATCCGACAAAGAAATGTAAAGGCTGATCCGATCCGATTCGATTGTGATGACCAATAACCCGAGATGCAAAGGTAGTCCAAATGGAAGTTAGAGCTCAGGATCCCGGAACCAGTTGGGAACCAATGAGTTCACTTCATGGTTGGACTTTGCTGCGGGACGTGTGCTAAGGAGTTGTCGACGTTCATAACTTCGATCCACCACTAAAAAGGAATGATGGGCTACTTATCAGTGCAGTAGGGTCATTGCGACCTGAGGGGCAAGGTGATGGTAGCAAGACTACGTTATCAGTGCAGTAGGGTCATTGCGACCTGAGGGGCAAGGTGATGGTAGCAAGACTACGTTATCAGTGCAGTAGGGTCATTATGACCTGAGGGGCAAGGTGATGCGTAGTAAGACTATGAGCCAGCGCAGATGGGGTGAATAACTCCATGGGGCAAGTGGACATAGTAAGGATTAGTAAGGCTATGAGCCAGCGCAGATGAGGTGAATAACTCCATGGGGCAAGTGGACATAGCGAGGAATTAGTGGCTACGTTATCAGTGCAGTGAAGCCGTTTATGACTTCATGGGGCAAAGTGATCGTAGCAAGGAATGTTGGGTGATCGAAGTGGTGAATATCGTACGCTTTACGCACTGAGTGAGAGATGTGAGGATGGATGCTATGCTTGATTGTTTACCATCATTATGACATATACATCTCCCCCACCTCCGTATCTTTACACTGTTTGATATGATACCTTAGAGTGTTGTACAGTATGTAGTGCTAACTCTTTGGTTGCAGGTCCAGATTCAGGTATGTTTTAGTCTACCTGTTATTATTCACTTTAGATGCTTATCGCTCATACCAGGCTTTATGTCTGACCCAGAGTTTTATGTCTCCTCTTATTACTCTGGGTGCTCACACGAGCAGACTAGAGACAGGTTAGCTGGTGATGCGCGAGTAGCTGATTCGGAGGCGGGCAGGAGGCTTCCACGTATTATATATATACATACACATTCTCCCTGTGTCGTTGGTGGTCGCTACTTGGGCATTAGTAGTGTACCTCATTTATCTTACTTTTGCCTTGAGACAGTTTGAAAATTGTAATAAGCTGTATTTTGGGTTTCCGCTGCTATGATGTTTGGTTCTGATTTTCAGCTTATGCACTGTCTCTCCTGTTTTATGTCAAGTATGTTATTATTATATTTTGTTCTATGCGCTGTGAGACATTCTACAGGTTCTTTGTATATTCATTTCCTTCTTCCTTTTTCCCTTCTGGCGACCCGTTCCGTGCTAATTGGACATGTGTACAGCGCACTTTTGGGGTAAATGTCGGTTGGTGCGGGGCGGGCCGTCACACTTGGTATCAGAGCTCTAGGTTGCGTAGTTAACCTAGGGAAAGACACTAGGGAGAGTTAGTACGTATAATAGAGCGCGTATTTGTGATTACTTTGGTTTTCAAAAGCTATGTATGTATATACTATTAGTAGTATGAAGATGAAGTCGCACTGCACTAGCACCACTATGGGGTCGTTAATCGTTTCCCTTTTTACAGATTAACGATGAGCCGAGAAACGAGGGGTGCTGGTAGAGGGACCAACCAAGGGAATGCCGCTGACATGAGGACTATGTTTACTAACCTCATGAGAGACATGCTCAGAGAAGTGCAAGGGGCAATTCCCAATCCTGGAGTTGGTGTTGGCCCAGTAGTGCAGGCGCCTAGGGTCGATTTCGCCAAGTTGTGCAAAGATTACACTAATCTTGGTGGGAAGCCGTTCCACGGAACGGAGTCGGCCACAGATGTTCAAGATTGGATGGATAGCTGTGATCGTATCTTTGATGACTTGGGTCTCGAGGATGCGATGAAGAGAAGGCTAGCGTCTCGTCAGTTGCAGGGGCGAGCGATGAATTGGTGGAATGCTATCAGAACAGCTACTCCAGAGGACCAAGTTACTTGGGTTCAGTTCAAGGCTCGCTTTAGCGAGAAGTTTATTCCAGCTGCCCAGGAATCGGTGTTGTTTAAGAGGTTCTTGGAACTCAAGCAGAACGGAAGGGCAGTTTCTGATTATGTTGCTGAGTTCGACACTTTGTCGAAGTATGGACTGTCTCTTATTGATACTCCTGAAAAGAAGAATGAGAAGTTCATTACTGGTCTGGATGGGTACTTGGGGGAGAGGCTCATTAACCACATCGATGAGACTTTTGAATCGATTGTGGGGAAAGCTTTGAGGTCAGAGAGTCTTTACCCTAAGTCAAAGACTGAGGCTGCGTCTGCAGAAGGGCCAAAGCCGCAAGCAGGCGGTGGAGGCAAGAATAATCCTCAGAATAAGAGGAAGCAGGACCAATCTAAGGGTGGCCAGAAAAAGAGTAAGAAGGATGTTGAGTGCTTCAGCTGTGGAAAGAAGGGCTATTATGCTAAAGAATGTCGGGCCAAGCCAGCGGAAAGGAAGTGCTACAACTGTGGTCAAGTGGGACATCAGAAGGATAAGTGTCCGCAACCTCTTAAGGAGAAGCAGATTGTGAAAGCATATGCTCTTGATGCCGTTCCTTCTTCGTCGAATGCCCCAACTGCGGCGGAGAAAGGAAAGAATGTTGTTATTCAAGGTATGCTTTCTATTTATGATATACCAGTTCGAGTTTTGTTTGATACTGGGGCTTCCCGTTCCTTCATATCTAGTGACCTAGTAGATAGGTTGGGACTGGAACCCGAGATAGTCGATAGACCATTGATTGTAACGAACCCGATTGGTGGTTCGACTAGCCTTAGTATGATTTGCAGGAATTTGGTCTTATCGAGTCATGGATGTATGTTTGTATGTGATTGCTTTGTTTTGGGCTTTACTGGGTATGGCATTATATTGGGAGTCGATTGGCTCCAAAGATACGGGGTGGTGGTAGACTGTGAGGGCTTTTTGGTGACAGTGAGGGCGGATGATGGGCGGAGGGTAGTGTTCGGTAGTCTACCTAGTGATGGGGTTATGGCTAGTTTTGTAAATTCCCTCGACATCCCGCAGGACGAGTTGTCAGATGTGCTCGTGGTTGGCCAGTATCCGGACGTCTTCGAGGAGGTGACCGGGCTTCCACCACACCGAGAGATTGAGTTCCATATTGATTTAGTGAAAGATGCCAGACCTATAGTGATGCCACTTCGTCGTATGGCACCAAGGGAGAAGCGAGAGCTCGGGGTGCAAGTCAGCAATCTTTTGAAGAAGGGATTGATTAGAAGGAGTGTCTCCGAGTGGGGAGCACCAGTTGTGTTTGCCACTAAGGCAGATGGTTCCCTTCGTTTGTGTGTGGACTATCGCGAGTTGAATAAGGTGACGAGGAAGAATAAGTATCCTCTACCGCGGATAGATGATTTGTTTGATCAGCTGGAAGGAGCTAGAGTGTTCTCCCAGTTGGACCTCGCGACAGGATTTCATCAGCTTCGAGTAGCAGATGAGAGTGTTCCAAAAACGGCATTTACCGTCTGGATTTTATGAATGGTTGGTCATGCCATTTGGGTTGACCAATGCACCAGCTTATTTTGTGGATCTTATGAATCGAGTATTCAGAGATCAGTTGAATAAGTTTGTTCTTGTTTTCGTGGATGATATCCTTGTTTACTCAAGGACAGAGGAGGAACACAAGGGGCACTTGAGGATAGTGATGGAGGTGTTGAGGAAACACCAATTGAAAGCGAAATTCTCTAAGTGTCATTTTTGGAGAAGGGAAGTAAGATTCTTGGGTCATGTTGTTTCCGAAAGTGGTATTGTCGTGGACCCTGCAAAAGTGGCTACGGTTCAGGATTGGCCTACACCCAAGAATGCTACAGATGTAAGAAGTTTCTTGAGATTAGCTGGATATTATCGTAAGTTTATCCAGGACTTCTCCAAGATTGCAGCACCGTTGACTCAGTTGACTAAGAAGAATCAGTCCTTCATCTGGGACGGAGTGTGTGAAGATGACTTCAAAAGTCTAAAGGAGAAGTTGATGCGTGCGCCAGTGTTAGTCATTCCTAAAGGGAATGAAGAGATGACGGTATACACAGATGCTTGTGGTACCGGATTGGGTGCTGTATTGATGCAAGGAGGTAGGGTTGTAGCTTATGCTAGTCGACAACTAAAGCCGCATGAGAAGAAGTATCCTACCCATGATTTGGAATTGGCAGCGATTGTATTTGCGCTGAAGATGTGGAGACACTATCTCTTGGGAGAAAGATTCGAGTTGTTTACCGATCATAAATCGTTAAAGTATCTCTTCTCTCAGAAAGATCTGAATCTCCGTCAGCAGAGATGGTTAGAGTTCTTGGCTTCGTATGATTTTGATATCGCGTATACGCCTGGGAAGGGTAATGCGGTAGCCGATGCCTTGAGTAGGAGACATGTCAGCTTAGGGGCAATGTTTCTTGAATGGAAGCAACTAGAGTATATCGCGGGGTTTGATTTCAGACCAAGGTGCGAATTGGATCCGGTTATGCTAGCTAGTTTGACGATCAGACCCACTTTGATAGAGCGGATTGGTTCTAGCCAGAGGGACGATCCTAATCTATTGGAAATCATCTCCAAGTTAGAGATGGGTATTGATGAGGAGATGAATGTGTATGGGCTTGATCGAGATGGATGGCTTCGAAAGAATGGAAGACTAGTTGTGCCCAACGTGAATGGTTTGAGAGATGAAGTACTTAGAGAATGTCATCACTCAAAGCTGACTATACATCCCGGCGGTAATAAGATGTATCGGGACATGAGACAGACTTACTACTGGGAAGGGATGAAAAGAGACGTTGGGAAATTTATATCCAAATGCATGAATTGTCAGCTAGCTAAAGCCGAGCAAAAGAAGCCTAGTGGGTTGTTACAACCATTAGAAATTCCCGAATGGAAATGGGAGCAAGTTTCGATGGATTTCATCGATGGCTTACCAAGGACTAGATCGGGATATGATAGCATTTGGGTAATTGTGGATCGATTGACTAAAAGCGCAAGATTTATACCAGTCAAATCGACCAGAACAGCAGCCAAGTTGGCAGAATTGTATATGAAGTAGGTAGTGAGATTTCATGGAGTACCCAAAAGCATTGTGAGTGACCGAGACCCGTTGTTCACTAGTGGGTTTTGGAAGAGCTTACAAGAGGCTCTAGGGTCAAGACTACATCTCAGTACCGCATATCATCCTCAGACCGACGGTCAGACGGAGAGGGTGAATCGTAGATTGGAAGATCTCTTGAGAGCTTGTATATTGGATTTCGGTGGATCATGGGATGACCATTTGCATCTAGTAGAGTTTGCATATAATAATAGCTACCAATCCAGTATCGGTATGGCTTCATATGAAGCTTTGTACGGAAGACCGTGCAACTCACCATCATGTTGGATAGAAACTGGCGAGAAGTTTGTGCTTGGACCAGATGTGGTGAGAGAAACATCGGATAAGATTAAGACCATTCAACAACGAATGAAAGCTGCTCAGGACAGGCAGAAGAGCTACGCCGATAAGAGGAGAAGAGACTTGAAATTCTCCGTTGGTGACTTGGTGTTTGTAAAGATCTCTCCGTTGAAGAGCGTGATTCGATTTGGCAGGAGAGGCAAGTTGGCACCAAGATTTGTTGGCCCATTCCCTATTCTTGAACTAGTCGGGAATTTGGCATATAGAGTTGGCTTACCGGAGAAGATGGCGGGAGTTCATAATGTATTTCATGTTTCCCAACTAAGGAAGTTCGTTCACGACTCGGATGTGACTATTTCACCTGATCAGTTAGAGGACTTCGAAGTAGAACCCGAGGCGGTTGGGAACCGCAAGCCGGTTCGTATTGTGGGGCACGATACGAAGCAACTTCGAAGGAAGTCGGTAAAGCTAGTCAAGGTTCAGTGGGCCGAGGACGAGAATGATTGTACTTGGGAAACAAAGGAGAGCATTAGGAAGGCATATCCAGAACTCTTTGCCTGGTAAGATTTACTTTGCAATTTAGTTTTCCGCATGCTAGGATAGACTTGCTTTGCTTGTTTGCATGTTTGATTGTTGTTTTATGATTGATAGGCATGCGGGAACCTTTGTGTATGTTTGGATTAGGGAATTTCGGGGGCGAAATTTCTTAAGGGGGGGAGAGGGTAATGACCCGTATTCTACACATCATAGGATCGTAGAATATTTATTTCTTTCCCATGTGAAGTCGTATGGTCATGTAACTCTGGGAAACATTTATTAGAGTCATTTCCCATGCTTATGATTTTTGTCGATTTTTAAATGACCATTTTGCCCCTAGTTGGTACTGTTTTGGCCATAACTTTTGATTGGAAAGGAATTTTGACCTGAAACAACTTCCATTTGATTCGTTTGATGGTTTCTCTTTCCGTAGAGTGGTCACATTAGCCAAACGGACTTACCGTTTGGGAGATATGGCTGAAACAAGGTTTGGAGTGTGAAAAACTGCTTAACCGGGCCAAATCGGGTGATTAGTGAGTAGGCCCATAACCCATTTCGGGATTAGGGTTATGGGAGGGCTGAAATGAGATGGAAAATCATTCCATTTCAGTTTTCTAGCCTCCACTTATCACCAAGGAACCCTAAAAATGGCCTCCAACCTCTAAATCACCTCCAAATCACCTTTAGGTTAAGGATTTGGCTTAGCAACCCCTAATCAAGAAGGATCTTCACCAAATCAACAAAGGAGCTGCTGTTTGGTATTGGAATTCGCATCAAATCAGAGAATCATTTCAGATCTTAATTTATTTTGTGGCTAAGGTGAGTGATTTGCTTAGTTTTGCACTAATTATGGCTAATTAGGGTTGATTAGTGTTAATTAGCGAATTTAAACATGATAAAATTCTAGAAAAATATTTATAAAATTCGGAATGATGTTTTAGACCTCTGATATGAATTTGGGTTAATTTGGTTAAGTTTTGATAATCCTATCATTAGTTTCACCTAAGTATGCTTAAGGGAAAATTTGGGATTTTGGGTATGTCTGATCCATTTTATATGCTATGATTTATGTTTTGATGTTTGGGATCAACACTACATGTTGCTATGACTGTATGGTATGCTTTCTGGTTGTTTAGAAGTGTTAGATTGGTCAAAAACGCCGTCGAATGGCGTAAAAACAGTCGCAGGAGACATGCAGGAAATCCGGATCGGATCGGTGGAGGGGAGCGCGACCCGAACCGTTCTAGCATGGGCATCACGATCCGTTTGAAGGAGTCGGTCACGACTTAAGTTGGGTGGCACGATCCGGTAGTGGAAGTACGATCCGAACCAACAAGTATTCCCGATCCGAACCAGAAGAGGGTGGGGAGCTCACGAGTCGATGTGTACTAGGCGAGGCGATCCGACCCGATCGGAAGACACGACCCGACCCGGATGAAGCAACCCGATCCGATCAGAAGTGGTGACGCCGATCCGAATCAGGAAGAGGAGCCACGAGCTGGAGGACCACGATCCGATCCGAACGCAGAGGCCGTTCCGATCCGACAAAGAAATGTAAAGGCTGATCCGATCCGATTCGATTGTGATGACCAATAACCCGAGATGCAAAGGTAGTCCAAATGGAAGTTAGAGCTCAGGATCCCGGAACCAGTTGGGAACCAATGAGTTCACTTCATGGTTGGACTTTGCTGCGGGACGTGTGCTAAGGAGTTGTCGACGTTCATAACTTCGATCCACCACTAAAAAGGAATGATGGGCTACTTATCAGTGCAGTAGGGTCATTGCGACCTGAGGGGCAAGGTGATGGTAGCAAGACTACGTTATCAGTGCAGTAGGGTCATTGCGACCTGAGGGGCAAGGTGCAGTAGGGTCATTGCGACCTGAGGGGCAAGGTGATGGTAGCAAGACTACGTTATCAGTGCAGTAGGGTCATTATGACCTGAGGGGCAAGGTGATGCGTAGTAAGACTATGAGCCAGCGCAGATGGGGTGAATAACTCCATGGGGCAAGTGGACATAGTAAGGATTAGTAAGGCTATGAGCCAGCGCAGATGGGGTGAATAACTCCATGGGGCAAGTGGACATAGCGAGGAATTAGTGGCTACGTTATCAGTGCAGTGAAGCCGTTTATGACTTCATGGGGCAAAGTGATCGTAGCAAGGAATGTTGGGTGATCGAAGTGGTGAATATCGTACGCTTTACGCACTGAGTGAGAGATGTGAGGATGGATGCTATGCTTGATTGTTTACCATCATTATGACATATACATCTCCCCCACCTCCGTATCTTTACACTGTTTGATATGATACCTTAGAGTGTTGTACAGTATGTAGTGCTAACTCTTTGGTTGCAGGTCCAGATTCAGGTATGTTTTAGTCTACCTGTTATTATTCACTTTAGATGCTTATCACTCATACCAGGCTTTATGTCTGACCCAGAGTTTTATGCCTCCTCTTATTACTCTGGGTGCTCACACGAGCAGACTAGAGACAGGTTAGATGGTGATGCGCGAGTAGCTGATTCGGAGGCGGGCAGGAGGCTTCCACGTATTATATATATACATACACATTCTCCCTGTGTCGTTGGTGGTCGCTACTTGGGCATTAGTAGTGTACCTCATTTATCTTACTTTTGCCTTGAGACAGTTTGAAAATTGTAATAAGCTGTATTTTGGGTTTCCGCTGCTATGATGTTTGGTTCTGATTTTCAGCTTATGCACTGTCTCTCCTGTTTTATGTCAAGTATGTTATTATTATATTTCGTTCTATGCGCTGTGAGACATTCTACAGGTTCTTTGTATGTTCATTTCCTTCTTCCTTTTTCCCTTCTGGCGACCCGTTCCGTGCTAATTGGACATGTGTACAGCGCACTTTTGGGGTAAATGTCGGTTGGTGCGGGGCGGGCCGTCACACTTACCTTATTGGTCACGTTTATTTTATAAACGTGTTTAAATTGTTGAATTGTTTGCATTGCTCGTAGTTGATGTTGAATGATCGCTATTTAGTGTTATCAATTAAATGGTAACCGAACGATCTGGTTTGTAATAACCGCTTTGAATACAGGGACGTACAGGTTGGAGGGATCCAACCGGATTCCTCAAAAATATTATTTGTTTTCATATTATCATATATGGACTGTCCTGTTTGGATTGACTGATTTGATTGTTGATTATTGAATATTCAACATTTGGTTGTTTAAACCAATGGGCGATATTGGTTTAGTATTTGGCAGCGTATGGCCTATAAAATCAATATATATATTGATTCACCGTCAGGTGAATCGATAGAGATGGAGTTATAAAATTTATTTTATAACTGGAGATAGATTTTGAATATATTATTTTGAATAAAAGTTACTAAAGAGAGATAAATAAATATTTTAATTATTTAAGACTTTGATGTATTATTAAGTTATTTTATAAAGTTAATTTTGATATTAATCAAGATTTATAAGTGCGAGCATAAGAACTAAACCGAATGGTTTAGCTTGGATAATTATTTGATCAAGAAACAATTAATGGAATTTATTTAAATTAATCATATTGTTAATTAATTTAATGTGAGGATTTGTCTGGAATCGATTAACGAGATAATTGAGTTTTGAGTTAATCGACCGTTTTGAATTGGAATTGATTTCAAATTAATGTGTTTTGATTTAAAATTGTTAAATGAATATTGTTTAAGTTAGATAAGGTTTCGAAAGGGTTTACTATTTATTTTAGTAAATAAAGACTTAACTACTTAAGTAATTAATAATCGGAGTAAACTATTATTTTAAAGGTAATCAAAGTGAAATGAAATCAAAGAGATGGTGAAGGTAGTTTATGGGTGGGGTTATATTTAAAACCCGAATTTTTATAACGAAGTTATAAAGAGAAGTTGAAGCGAATACGAGAGAGTAAGTTAGATGGATGCTTAATATTTGAATTAAGTCGAAGGGGATCAAGATAAAGGGTTATATAAAACCAGAGTTATGTAAATGAGATTTTAAGTGTAAAAGCGTTAATATTAGATTAACGTTATTTGAAATTGAAATCAAGTAAAAAGGGGAGAATTGAAAATGGGATTTCCAAAGTGGGGAATGGTCGAATAGATTTGAAGGGAGATTGAAATAAGTGAGTCTGGTTAAAGAAGTGTGTTATAGGATTGTATAACCAAATCCGAGTTATGATGGAACTCATTTTGAGACTGAAATGGAATATTGGGTTCTGATTACAACTGATATTTATTTGAAGATATGAACGTTGTTGATCAAGGTCTGAGAGGTAATTAAAATACCCCAACTTGAACGACATCAGGATTATCTGAAGATGATATTAGTTGGTAATCGTAAAAGAGGTTAGGGATAAGAATTCGATTATCGTATTTTAAAATATTAAAAGAGTAGAAGTTTTATTAACCAAAAGTGAATCAGTTGTTTAATTAAAAGGCCATGTGATGTTGAATACTGAACCAGTGAACTCATTGGAGTGTAATGATTAAAACACTGTGTATTTTGACAGTTAAATCACCGACTATCAAATCTGTCCATACGATTGTTGGTACGGAAAGTCCGGGATCGAATTTATATTCGAAAACCATTCCGACCAACAAATACGTGAAGATCTCAGAAGATGATCGAGTTGGAGCATTGAAGACCGTGGATTTTCATAAACGGAAGAACCACTAATAGTCTCTGCCTGGCAAGTAGAGATAAGCTGTGATTCTGTCATGATTGGAATCTACGGGTTGCAAGGACTTCTCGCTACTGATCCATGGGGTGATTCCTATATGGATGTGGTAGGAGAGTGCCTTCGGTTCATCCTGTTCCTGGATGACTTGTATGGACGAGTGTCTGACAGAGTATTTCCAGAGGGTCACGTACGTTGATTTCTTCAAACGTGCTATAGTTGTTAGTGGGGAAATTGTCGTTCTCTTAGCTTCTAGCTAGAATATTTTTGTGGATATCAATTAGTGATATCTGACGGATCTGACGATGTGGCATTCAAAGTGAATGACGACCAAATGATCAGAAGTTAATTCTGTCCTCAAGCCTCATCAACCGGGAAATGACAAAAATCGGGCAGGCAGCATGGCTATGTGGGTCGCTCCCATTAGGGTGTATAATCACCTATCTTGAGAAAATCCTGTTTGCTTCTTTAATCTATGTTTCGATGTTGTCCCTTGTCGGGAGACGGTTGCTGATCCCAACCGTCGGTGATATACATTCGATACACTCAAGCGAAATGAGTGGTCGGTCATGTGAGGGCCGGGTTGCAAGACGTTCTTGTTGAACCCAGTGTATTCGTCTCTAGAGATACACGATCGACAGGTGGTCCCATACCTTGTCGTAGTTGGAATCCAATCTCCAATAAGCGCCCGCGGTTTTGATTGCATACTATATATGTGGAGCGTGAGATGCAAGCGTTCCACTAGATTGATATTTACTTGTATTTAGACATTATTATAATATCACAAAAGATATTGGTTTCAAACCTGTTTTGAGTTATCGTAAGGTAAAAACCGTTCGTGTTTATGTGTGGATTTGGTCTTACGATTATCCTTTTCTTTCGAAAGGATTTTTAACTTTAAAATCATGTTGGATGATTTATCTTTAATACTGTGCGAGTTTATCTCACTCTGGTTCACCAGACTGACCCGGTGTTTTGTAAATGCTCGGGTTAGCCCGGGTGTACAGTTTCAGGTTATCGAATGCTGTGAAGTCCAGAGACGAGCTGGAGATGTCCAGACATATGATATTATATAGCTACTATTCCGCTGTGTGTTGTATATGGGAACATATTATTATAACTGTCCCATTGTGTGATGTACTCTGATACAGTAAGTATTTATAAAGCTCTCAATAAAGATTTATTTCTGTATTATATTTTGTTCCGCTGCGATGTGAGACTCTGTCTGTGATGTTATTTCTTCTTCTATTCTAATACTTCTTTATTTCTTATCTCACCCTCTAATTTCTTTCTAATAACTATCCAGTGTTTTCGGTGCTTGGAGGATCGACATGAGTTACGGTAAAGGGTTTTATGTCGATTTCCGGGCCGATATCGCTGGGTCGTTACAGTGGTATCAGAGCTAAAGGTTAAGTGATTACCTTGGCTCTGTGGCGTGACTCAGTAGAGACGGGGTTAGTAATACCCTAGATTGAGTTGAGTGTATATATACCAGTGAACGTATTTGTAGATTTTACAAAAATTGTTTTATATTGTGGAGATTTATTGGTTGAGTTGTTTATGAGTTCTGGTCGATCAGTTCGATCCACAGTATCGATAGGAGTTTCTAAACACTCAGGTACGATAAACCGACGCAGAATGTTTTGAAAGAGGGTAAATGAAATAATTTTACCCAAATGATATTTTAATATAAAAGAATGACATATATTTGAAATATTATAATATATTGGATGTGTTGGTTGATTATAATTGAAATGGTTATATAAATAACCAATTTGAGTTCGTATAATATAAAATCAGATTAATTAAATCTGAATTAAATCAGAATTGGAATTAAAATGCTGAAAACTGGGAAAAGTGTTCATAAAGGGATTTGAGTTAAATATAAGAAAAATTTTAAAATCCTAGGAGATTTTAAATTGTTTTACAAACATTGAGATGGATATTTTGAAATAATTTTAAAAAGGAAGTGTCTAAATATGATTTTGAAAAGTTATATAGTATTGAACTCACTTCGATGGCTGGGAAGTAACTTTGATGATGCTGGCCACATCATCAGTGTTCATTTCCGAGTTCTAAGTGACGGATTACTACCAAAAATCTTATTTTGAATTGCTTTGAGAAAAACAAGTTGTTTTGAATCCTGAAAAGGAATATTTGATTTTTTTTGAAAGAGCTGAACTATTTAAAAACTCCCAAGGAAATTGTTTGAACCAAAAAAACAAATTAAATAGAAATTGGGAAAACAAATATGAATTGAATTAAAACCAATTAACTGGAAATTTAATCGAGATATAATATATCTAGTAGAATCAAATTTGAATTGGGAGACAAGAATCTGAAATAATATTGGATTGGTAAGTTAAAGGTTGGAATTAATAATGGATGGAAATTAAGTTAAGAATGGGATTTGGCTTGGGCGCGTGAAGGATTTGGTTTTGAGGATAAAATTGGAATTTTGTTTGGAAATGCATTTGTATATGTTGACAGGGTAGCAGATGGAAAGGATATAATGATATGCCCGACAAAAAGGTACACGTTTATTGTTACATGGGTTTGGTAATTTATGAGCCTATTTGGCAAGTCGCTTGGCTGTTTTATTTTCTTTTGAATTGGAGGAGGCCTAGAAAGACGAGTTGTAGTTGTACCGACTGAGCCGTATATAGGAGGTGCTGGCGAAATTTTTCGGAAATTTAATGTGTTAGAAAATTTTCAATATTTTTGAAAATATTTATTTACAATATTGAATTGATTTTGATTTAAACTAAATTGGATTTGAAAGTTAGTGGATTTATAACGTTCTTTCTTACCTTAGCAATTTCGAGGACGAAATTATTTTAAGGGGGGAAGAATGTAACGACCCGTGTTTTTGCCCATCAAATATTTAATTAAATTTATTTATTTTAAATATTATATTGGGAATATTAATGGAATTTAATATTTAATTCGTTATTAAAACGAAGTTGAACGTTATAATTTATATATAATATAAAACGAGCTTGAGAATGGCATGCAGTTCGTAAAATGAAGTTTTGAACTTCAACCGAATGTACAGAGTCCGATATAAGTCGGATTTCTGTGAAACAAGAAACGTTGAAACCGTGCTGACGATAATTTTCATACGAAAGAGAGAAATCCAGATTTCGTATTATAAATTGTAAGATAGGGCCAAATCAAAATTTGAAATAATCGTTGTGGAAATCGTTATTAAAATATAGGCCTTTAAAATGGCCATTTTGCAAACGATCTCGGATTTCGACGAAATCAGTTTCGTTGGGACCGTATCATTAAATTATTGTACGGTGTTGAATGGCGTGGCTAGCAGATGTCGTATGTGACCACGGTAGCTGAAAACGCCCAGTTATTTTCTATAGTGCATATTTAAATAAATAAAGGGATATTTGAGTGTAATTTGAACAGACGATCGAATTAGGCCACGAAACCAGTCCCGTTGAGTTCGTATCTTCTATTAGAGTCAGGATAGGTATATAGTTTGTTATTTTTAGAGACCGGGTAATTTGGTGCTCAGAAGGGTATTGCGGTGCACGGTAAAAATAGCCTACCGTGGAAACAGTCTTAGAATGCGACGAAACTGGTGCCGTTGGGTTCGTATCGACAAATTATTGTAAGATTTGAAAGTTTCAAGTTGGTTTGATTTATCTGGTGATCGTGAAAAAATTAAACGCGTGTTTATTTCCGGTTTTATAAAGGAAATTTTTTCATAGGACCTCGGATTTCGATGAAACTTGTCTCATTGGGTCCGGAATACCCTTTTACACCAAGATTAGCTTTTTTATCAGAAGACAGAAATCAAATTGTGGATAGTTTTACGTGTTACTTTACGACGAAGTTTCTACATAATATAAAATTAATTAAATCCATTTAAAACCTTCAGCCCCATCAAATCTAAACAGAGCCTACCCACCTAATCTGTCTACACTACCACTGATTAGTCCCCATCGACTTAAATGAAAACGTACAAGCCACTAACCTATCTTGATAATATAACGTAAATTCCCGTCATGTGAAGCGATATTACACTAACTCAACTGCCAAACGTTTGGGCTACATTGTAATAAGCACATGGCCATCCTGCTCTTGCCTGTACAAATGGAAACAAGGCGCAGTTGGTATTTCATTTCAGCCGACCTCGCCTAGCCTACCCTATATATACAATATGAAAGACGTTGTGGCAATCCAGTCACTGATATCCTATATATATGCAGGCCTTGTGAGCATCCCCATCCCAGACCGAAAAGAAATCTCAGTGACCACAAAACAAATAAAAAGGAAAGGGTGCGGTGGAGATATAAGGGCAGTGTGGAGTGTGTGTTCATGGACTATGACTGGAACGGGGTTTGCAGTGGGAGGAAGAGTTGTTGCATGAAGTGTGGATACAGGGGCGGTGTACTGGTGGGTAATGTGGGAGGGCTGAAGCGCGGACTGGAGTAAGGTGGCGTGGGCAACAGCTTTCGTATGTTGTGTGGGGTGGAAGGGTACTCAGCTCGGAAAGGGACGGGATGGTGAGCTAAAGAGTAAGGAAGGGGCGGTTTTTGGTTCAAAATAGTAGGAAGGGAAATGGCAAATAACAGTGGGAAGAATGAAATAAGGGATGAGGTTACATGTTGTAAGGGAAGCAGCTATGTGGTTTTCAAAATCGGTGAGGGTTGGAGTTTCTAAATTGAAGCAGGTAGTAATCCATGAAGAAGAAAGCAAGGTGTCGGCCTTCTATGCATGTTTACGGATATAATTAGTTAAATTTATAACTTAATTAACAAAATTTCAATTAAATTAATTACGTTGAAATAGGTGCAGGGACTAGCGTGCAAAGCCAGTCAAACGAAGTTCCAGAAGTAAGGACCTGGGTTATCGTGTGAAACAGAAAGGTGTTGGAACGCAGAAGAACTTGGTCGTACTGGAAAGTGGTAGAACCAAGCATCGAGGAAGTATGGAAAATGGAAATGAGAGGATCGGCACCAATCTGAAATAACGAAAAGTAATTATATTTAACTGAGTATATAATTAAGAAATAATAAGAAATTAATTTTATAATCAAATCATGATGCTTATAATATAAATAAATTTTTGTTCTGTTAACAGAATTTAACGAAACAAAGAGCATGGGGATCGCAATAACTAGATCTACATTTTGGAACTAATCTGGATGTTGCAGGAGACAACCGAGATTTACTGTTAAATTAAACACTTTTTAATTTAATTGTAACCGAGCCGCTCAACGACCAAATCAAGGTGAGTTAAACTCACTCAGTATTTTTCCCATTTATATTTTATATAAATTGGTTTTTTTTATTTTGTGTGCTCTGCTTGCTGATGGTTGCCTGTTTGCTAGTTATACCTTTATTTGTTGATTTAAATGATGAAATTAAACTGTGTTTAATTTCAGTGAAATATCAAATCGTTATTTTAACGATTGGTTCCAATAAGGTAACTTACCTTATTGGTCACGTTTATTTTATAAACGTGTTTAAATTGTTGAATTGTTTGCATTGCTCGTAGTTGATGTTGAATGATCGCTATTTAGTGTTATCAGTTAAATGGTAACCGAACGATCTGGTTTGTAATAACCTCTTTGAATACAGGGACGTACAGGTTGGAGGGATCCAACCGGATTCCTCAAAAATATTATTTGTTTTCATATTATCATATATGGACTGTCCTGTTTGGATTGATTGATATGATTGTTGATTATTGAATATTCAACATTTGGTTGTTTAAACCAATGGGCGATATTGGTTTAGTATTTGGCAGCGTATGGCCTATAAAATCAATATATATATTGATTCACCGTCAGGTGAATCGATAGAGATGGAGTTATAAAATTTATTTTATAACTGGAGATAGATTTTGAATATATTATTTTGAATAAAAGTTATTAAAGAGAGATAAATAAATATTTTAATTATTTAAGACTTTGATGTATTATTAAGTTATTTTATAAAGTTAATTTTGATATTAATCAAGATTTATAAGTGCGAGCATAAGAAATAAACCGAATGGCTTAGCTTGGATAATTATTTGATCAAGAAACAATTAATGGAATTTATTTAAATTAATCATATTGTTAATTAATTTAATGTGAGGATTTGTCTGGAATCGATTAACGAGATAATTGAGTTTTGAGTTAATCGATCGTTTTGAATTGGAATTGATTTCAAACTAATGTGTTTTGATTTAAAATTGTTAAATGAATATTGTTTAAGCTAGATAAGGTTTCGAAAGGGTTTACTATTTATTTTAGTAAATAAAGACTTAACTACTGAAGTAATTAAAAATCGGAGTAAACTATTATTTTAAAGGTAATCAAAGTGAAATGAAATCAAAGAGATGGTGAAGGTAGTTTATGGGTGGGGTTATATTTAAAACCCGAATTTTTATAACGAAGTTATAAAGAGAAGTTGAAGCGAATACGAGAGAGTAAGTTAAATGGATGCTTAATATTTGAATTAAGTCGAAGGGGATCAAGATAAAGGGTTATATAAAACCAGAGTTATGTAAATGAGATTTTAAGTGTAAAAGTGTTAATATTAGATTAACGTTATTTGAAATTGAAATCAAGTAAAAAGGGGAGAATTGAAAATGGGATTTCCAAAGTGGGGAATGGTCGAATAGATTTGAAGGGAGATTGAAATAAGTGAGTCTGGTTAAAGAAGTGTGTTATAGGATTGTATAACCAAATCCGAGTTATGATGGAACTCGTTTTGAGACTGAAATGGAATATTGGGTTCTTATTACAACTGATATTTATTTGAAGATATGAACGTTGTTGATCAAGGTCTGAGAGGTAATTAAAATACCCCAACTTGAACGACATCAGGATTATCTGAAGATGATATTAGTTGGTAATCGTAAAAAAGGTTAGGGATAAGAATTCGATTATCGTATTTTAAAATATTAAAAGAGTAGAAGTTTTATCAACCAGAAGTGAATCAGTTGTTTAATTAAAAGGTCATGTGATGTTGAATACTGAACCAGTGAACTCATTGGAGTGTCATGATTAAAACACTGTGTATTTTGATAGTTAAATCACCGACTATCAAATCTGTCCAATACGATTGTTGGTACGGAAAGTCCGGGATCGAATTTATATTCGAAAACCATTCCGACCAACAAATACGTGAAGATCTCAGAAGATGATCGAGTTGGAGCATTGAAGACCATGGATTTTCATAAACGGAAGAACCACTAATAGTCTCTGCCTGGCAAGTAGAGATAAGCTGTGATTCTGTCATGATTGGAATCTACGGGTTGCAAGGACTTCTCGCTACTGATCCATGGGGTGATTCCTATATGGATGTGGTAGGAGAGTGCCTTCGATTCATCCTGTTCCTGGATGACTTGTATGGACGAGTGTCTGACAGAGTATTTCCAGAGGGTCACGTACGTTGATTTCTTTAAACGTGCTATAGTTGTTAGCGGGGAAATTGCCGTTCTCTTAGCTTCCAGCTAGAGTATTTTTGTGGATATCAATTAGTGATATCTGACGGTTCTGACGATGTGGCATTCAAAGTGAATGACGACCAAATGATCAGAAGTTAATTCTGGCCTCAAGCCTCATCAACCGGGAAATGACAAAAATCGGGCAGGCATCATGGCTATGTGGGTCGCTCCCATTAGGGTGTATAATAACCTATCTAGAGAAAATCCTATTTGTTTCGATGCTGTCCCTTGTCGGGAGACGGTTGCTGATCCCAACCGTCGGTGATATACATTCGATACACTCAAGCGAAATGAGTGGTCGGTCATGTGAGGGCCGGGTTGCAAGACGTTCTTGTTGAACCCAGTGTATTCGTCTCTAGAGATACACGATCGGCAGGTGGTCCCATACCTTGTCGTAGTTGGAATTCAATCTCCAATAAGCGCCAGCGGTTTTGATTGTATACTATATATGTGGAGCGTGAGATGCAAGCGTTCCACTAGATTGATATTTACTTGTATTTAGACATTATTATAATATCACAAAAGATATTGGTTTCAAACCTGTTTTGGGTTATCATAAGGTAAAAACCGTTCGTGTTTATGTGTGGATTTGGTCTTACGATTATCCTTTTCTTTCGAAAGGATTTTTAACTTTAAAATCATGTTGGATGATTTATCTTTAATACTGTGCATGTTTATCTCACTCTGGTTCACCAGACTGACCCGGTGTTTTGTAAATGCTCGGGTTAGCCCGGGTTGTACAGTTTCAGGTTATCGAATGCTGTGAAGTCCAGAGACGAGCTGGAGATGTCCAGACGTATGATATTATATAGCTACTATTCCGCTGTGTGTTGTATATGGGAACATATTATTATAACTGTCCCATTGTGTGATGTACTCTGATACAGTAAGTATTTATAAAGCTCTCAATAAAGATTTATTTCTGTATTATATTTTGTTCCGCTGCGATGTGAGACTCTGTCTGTGGTGTTATTTCTTCTTCTTCTATTCTAATACTTCTTTATTTCTTATCTCACCCTCTAATTTCTTTCTAATAACTATCCAGTGTTTTCGGTGCTTGGAGGATCGACATGAGTTACGGTAAAGGGTTTTATGTCGATTTCCGGGCCGAAATCGCTGGGTCGTTACACTAATTACCCCCATTCCGGACACAATGGAATATGTTTCGTAGGCCCATTCGTCTATTTCAGTCGGTTTTTCTTCAAATTGAAATATAAAACATTCAAATACGGATTTGAACGTATATTTCAATTTGCCAGGGCCACATACTGATCCCAAAAATTCTAGAAAAATAAATCTAGCTATGTTTCGGTGATATAGTCCCAAAAAAACTAGTTTCGTCGAATTTGGAGATCGTTTGGAAAATGGCCATTTTCTGGTCGATCCAAATTGACTGAAATTGACCAAACGCGTTTTCCTTTACCCCGCTCACATATTAACTCCAAAAATTATGGAATTTGAAACACAACAATAATTTGACATTTCAGATCCAACAAAAGTGGTTTTGTCGAAAACGGAGGCCGTTTGCAAAATGCCTATTTTCACGGGCTATATTTATTCCATAGCGACCTTTCAGAAAATTCATTTGGCCATAACTTTTGATTTCCGCTATGAAATTTCGATTTTTCAGATTCGTCAGAAAGATATTCTTAAACAGATTTAAATATTTTTGGTTTCATTAAAATCCGTTTTATTTTGCATCCAATACAGTCAGTCAAAGTTCGAATTCTAATTTTCAAACTGCTGCGCCATTTCAGACCTTGTTTTATAATTAAAATAAATATATTCACTATAACTTCGATCCAAATAGATTTTTTTGTCGTTATTATTTAAAATAATTTATTTTAAATATTCAAAATTCATTAAAATAGTCAAATTAAAAAGGAACGAAGCTGAAAGTTGTTTAACTAACCAACTCAAATTTCATTCTGGCTTCCATCCTTCAACTTTTCAATTTCTAAGAATTTCCTAATTCTTCAAAAATTTGGCTAACACCCTAAATTTTCGAAAAATTTCGCCATAACTTCCTTTGTACGGGGAGGGGTTTGGAAATTTACTGGGTCGTATTAGGTACCCAATAAATCCTAAAAAGCATACACATATTTATAGTGATATATTCCGTTGTCCACAGGGGAGTGTGTACAGATCATAACTCCAGAGAATAAATTCTCGTCACCCTATAAATGGTTTTTGTGCCTTAATGACCAGAGAGACGTGTTTATTGTCATCTCCAGACCCGTATGGGGTTTTTATTAATCTGGCAATTTACCGTTACATTTTATATAATCCATATTAGTCTTCGATCCAACCTGTAATATAGTCATCGCCATACAAGCCTCTCGCTCGTATGGTAAATCTTCAGTCTCGTCACATAAGCTCCAAATGCTTATGTGGTATATGATAAAGTATGTTATCTTCAAGAAGTATGCCATGTAGTGTAGTTCTAAATTAATAGTTACTATCCTCTGGTGACGTTTATTATTTCACACAGAACAACCAGCACTCCGCATCCAATGGCATTCACAGGAGTTGATATATAAATAAAATTGCGCATCCAACTCATTAAGGTTTACCTATTTGTCGGGCACGCAAATAAATTCTTTACTCAACAGCAAATCCATTTACCTGTTCAAACATATATAATGTGCATGCATATATTTCTATCTATTTCAAATCAGTTCAATCTTTGATTTAATTTGCATAAATTTACCATTCCTTCTCATGTTGGTTTTATTATTCCAATATCTTGATTAGTCAAATACATAATCACATAACTCAAACAACAATCAATTTGTTGATTAACTTTTCAAAAATTTAATAATTAATTCATATACTCTTTTAAAATCATTCAGACTATATAATTAAAAAATTTACATCCATGAAAAGGAAACAACAACCAAGTAGAAAACAATACGGAAATGCAAAACATGGTAAATGCACCTTGCACCAGAGTTAATCAGAGATATCCACCCTACAATAGGGACAGGCTTTCTTAATGCACTCCTCAGTTTCCCAAGTACAGTCTCGTGGATCTCCACTTCATTGCACTTTGACTAAGTGAACCTTCTTGTTCCTCGGTTCTTTAGTTTCTTTGCCAATAATCTTTATCAGCTCTCTTCTCACAACCAATTCTGGAGTAATTTCCAAATCCCGTTGCGCGGCTTCTTCCACGACCAAGTCTGGATCATGCACATGCTTTCGAAGTTAAGATACGTGAAACACATCATGTACTCAGGGCAACCAATCAGGCAATTGAACTCTATAAGCGAGACTTCCAATCCGCTCGAGCATAGGAAATGGGCCAATAAATCTGGGCGCCAACTTCCCTGTTTTGCCAAATTGGACTACTCCTCTCATTGGAAATACCCTCAAATATACATAGTCACCAACAGAAAAAGACAAATCCTTTCTTCTCGAATCTGCATAGATCTTCTGTCGGATTTGAGCGGCTAGTAATCGTTTCTTAATGAAATCAACTTTATCCGCCGCTTCGCGAATCATATCTGGTCCCAATACAAGTCTATTGCCAGGTTCTACCCAACATGCGGGAGATCTGCATGGTCGACCATACAATGCTTCGAACGGTGACATTTTCAGGCTCGCTTGGTAGCTGTTGTTGTATGAGAACTCAGTCAAATGCAAGTGGTCTTCACATGATCCGCCAAAATCAATAACACAAGCCCGCAATAAATCTTCTAGAATATGATTCACCCTCTCAGTTTGGTCATCTGTTTGAGGATGATAAGCGGTGCTCAAGTTCAATTTTGTTCCCAATTCTGCTTGGAATGATTCCCAGAATTTACTAGCAAAAATCGGGTCTCGATCACTAATGATACTCATGGGAACTCCATGCAGTTTAACAATTTCTTTGAAATAAATATGTGCCAGACTTTGAGTCGTTCTATTCGATCTGACAGGTATAAAATGGGCAGCCTTCGTAAAACGATCTACGATCACCCAAATATTGTCGTTTCCTCTCCGGGTTCTGGGAAAACCATCTATGAAATCCATAGAAATTTGTTCCCACTTCCAACCTGGAATTTCCAACGGTTACATCAATCCGGCGAGTTTCTGTTGATCGCTCTTGACTTGTTGACAAGTAGAACACCGACTAACATATATAGAGATGTCTCTTTTCATCGCCTTTCACCAAAATGTTCGCTTGAGGTCATTATACATTTTACTAACCCCTGGGTGGATACTCAGTTTGGACTTGTGACACTCATCAAATACTTCTCTTTTGAGCTCAAGGATGTCATGAACACAAATTCTTTCTTTCAATCTCAAAACTCCTGCGCTATCCACTTAGAAACTAGTGAATTCGCCCCTTTGAATTCTTTTGATCATCTCTTTAACAAAACTATCGTCTTTCTGAAGAAGAGATATTTTATCAATCAACGATGGTGTAATGATAAGATTGGCGATGATCACATTCCTTCTGATGAGCGCATCGGCCACAACACTGGCTTTCCCCGAAGCATACAAAATATCAAGATCATATGACGCGAGAAATTCTAGCCAATCTACTATCTCATATTCAAATCCTTCTGGGTGAATAAATACTTTAATGATTGATGATCGGTATATTATTCAAACTTCTCACCCAATAGATAGTGTCACCAGATTTTCATAGCAAACACGATGGCTAACAATTCAAGATCGTGAGTTGCATAATTCTTCTCATGTGGCTTCAATTGACGGCTAGCATAAGCGACTACTTGGTCTCTTTGCATTAATATTGCACCAAGACCTTCTTTAGAAGCATCTGTCCAGACTTTCAAGTCTTGATTGCCATAAATAATTGTTAACACTATAGCAGTTGTCAGTCTTAACTTCAGCTCCTGGAAAGTTGTCTCACATTCTGGAGTCCAATTGAACCTTGAATGTTTCTTAGTAAGCTTTGTTAAGGAACTAGATATCTTCGAAAAATCTTTAACGAACTTCTGATAATAACTAGCCAATCCGAGAAAACTTCGGACTTCTGTGGGGGTAGTTGGCTGCTTCCATTCCTGAATAGTTGTTATTTTACTGGGATCAACAGAAATTCCTTCTTTTGATACAACGTGGCCAAGAAACTTGACTTCTTCTTGCCAGAATATACATTTGGAAAATTTGGCTTTTAAAACATTCTTTCTGAGAATTTCTAACTCTTGTTCCAAATGTTTTGCATGCTCACTCTCCGACTTAGAGAAGATCAATATGTCATCAATGAAAACCAGTACGAATTTATTCAATACTTCTTTGAATACTCTGTTCATTAGATCGACAAAATAAGCTGGAGCGTTACATAAGCCGAACGACATTACTAACCACTCGTAGAATAAATCTGGACCTCTGAATGTTGCCAAAGGAACACACTCTTTGGCAATACGAAGTTGATAGAAACCTGTAGCTAGGTCCATTCGTGAAAAGACTTGTGCGCCATTCAATCGATCCAACAAATCATCAATTCGTGGTAATGGATACTTATTCTTTAATGTCTGCTTATTCAAGTCACGATAATACATACATAGTTGGAGAGTACCGTCTGACTTTGGGACAAACACCGCTGCTGCTCCCCAATCAGAGAAACTAGGCCTAATCAGACCCTTCCATACAAGCTATCGAGTTTGATTGTCTAACTCTTCTTTTTCCTTCAAGGTCATTCTTCGAATAGCGTGAACTACTGGCCTTGCATTCGGAATTAAAGCAATCTTGAAATCTATTTCTCTACGCGGAGGTAAGCTAACAACTTCTTCAAAAACATCCGCATAATTCTTGACGATCGTAATATTCTCTGTAACGACAGGAACAGATTCTAATTGAGCAGTAATAACATCTAGAGCTGACCAAAAGTCTTTTCTATCAGAATTCGGACCTTCACATGGAATGGTTATATACTCCCTGAATTTTGTTTTTGCCTTAACAACTCTTTCGGTGCATTTGACCTCAGCTTCATACTTGGTTAACCAATCCAATCCTAGAATAAGATCGAATTCGGTAAAATTCATGACGATCGAGATGGTATGGAACCAATAACGAGAAAAAGAGACAGACACCCCACAAATCCAACTAAGATTGAGGGAACCCCCAACCGGATTATGGACAGTCATTCATGGGTTCTTTGAGCTTTTTCAATTTCAAATCCAGTTTCTTAACCACATTACTTGCAATAAAGCTTCGCGACGCGCATGTATCAAACAGTACTTTTACTGGAATATCTGTGACAGTAAGCGTGCCTTCCAAAACATCTGGCCTTGCTTGACTGGATGAGGATGCATGAACATCTACCACTTCATTTACCTATACTACTTCTGATTTCTCTAATAGCAGGCAATCCCTGGCAAGATAACATGTCCAGTGACACTTATAGCATTCCCTTGTGCCATGAGATTTCTTTTGCTTCTTAGTGGGTTTGAATCCACTCTTTATTCTTTTCTTTAAGGGTCCGCAATTTATCGCCAAATGCCCTTTCCGATTACAGTTAGAGAAGGTGGCAGTTGGTACTAGTTTTTCTCAGATTTATCCTTCTTCCTATTGAATTTTGGCCTCTTACTGACCCCAGACGTCGTACTTGCCTTAGGCTGTGTACTTGTCTCCGGGCTATCAGTTTCAAATTTCCTTTTGTTGCTAGAACTGACTTCCTCTTCATCGCCCAAAAGACCTTGCTTATCCAGATCTCCATACTAGTAAGCCATGTATATCATTTCAAAAAAAGGAAGTTGCACATGCGTAGAACACTACTTTGGTACTTTCTTTGGAGCCAGTTAATTAGCCTTAGATTCTTCCCCTTAGGATTTTGAATTAGATGCGGGGCAAAACGAGAACGTTCATTGAATTTCTTATGATATTCCGGAATGGTCATATATCCTTGTATCAGATAGTAGAATTTATTACTTAACCGCTCAGTTGCTTCTGGAGGAATAAATCTTTCATTGAAAATTTCTTTAAATCTATCCCAGGTAATATTACCTTCTGGGTTAATGACAGTTTCCCACCAGATTAAAGCTTCGTCTTTGAGTGCCCAAGATGCCAGTAATCTTTTCTGATCATCTCTCAGCTTTGAACCTTCAAAAATTTTCTCAATAGAGCGCATCCATGCTTGTGTTTGAATAATAGATTAATTGCCCGAGAATGGTACTCCAGCCAGATTTCGATACTACTTTAATAGAGCTTCAATATCTGTTTCTGACCTACCTCTTCTACTTCTGCCACTCATTTTTCAATGTCTGCTAATAGCAGACAAAGTGTCAGGCCAACAGAAAAGGTATTTTAAAGAATAGAGACATATACTTGAATGTAAATATGTCTATAGGGGTGTATTTAATTCTGCTTCACTCATTCTAGGATATTGCTGATCCTATCTGAAATGAGTTATTCGTCATAGAATACTACTGATTCTATTTCTGACGAGTTCGTTAACATGTTATATTCCAGAACTAAGCTTAACCAAAGCTCCGATACCACGTGTGACGAACCCAAACCCCCATTCCACGGTGGCAAGGGTAATCTTTGGAATATAACACATAAACAAATAACAGCAGAACAGAAATGTATAAATACACCAGATAATATACATCAAATTACACTAGAAATAATAATCATCAAAGTTACACAGTATAACAGGATCATACTTAGTACAAAATACAGTTTCAGCTTTACATAAAATGTCTGCAGCGGAATCAAACATAATATACATAACAGGAGCTGAACAACATAAAAGAAAGAAGTGATAGAATCCATCTTCAGCTCCATAGCTATCCAGATAGAGCCTGCTAAACCTGAATACAAGGCTGCCCATAAAGAAAATAGGGCACCCGAGTTTGCAAGTGAAACAAACTACGAGTCAGTCATGGGACTGGTATGAGAAATCTACTTAACTTATTTTATAATAAGGCCAATCACAGGACCACGCCGCTAACGCGGAACGGGTTTACTCCATTGGATTACCAGTGCTCAAAACAAGTAAATCATTTAAACATCGCAATGCTTTTTAAAAAAATGAAGCCATTATAAGACTCGGTTCCCATCACACAATGCAACACAAACCGGAGGATAGAGTTTTACCTTATAATGGCCAAAATATGCGTGATACATATAAAACAAAAGCATTTGATATTATTACTAGTGTTTATATGTTTCAAAAACAATTTCAATCATAAGTATCAATCATAAACGGCATAAGTGCCTCATACCACTATGTCGCCATATATAGGTTTACAATCAAAACCGCACGATGTCGTATTTGGAAATTGGATTTCCGTCATGAACCAAGGCAAGGGATCGTCCTTACCGCTTCGAGACGCTCTAGCCCGTGTCTCAGGCAAGTACTCAGTCAAGTCTTGGATCGTCAGGGCCGGTCCACACGGAGTGGATTAAGATGCCTGAACACTGCGTTTCCCCGCCCTATGGGGCGTCAAACTGGCCGGTATATCTAAGAAACCATCCATCGGCTCCGTAGAGGCCGATATAACCGAGGTGCCTCGATATCCATCATCCACATAAGTAAAATGCCCGGGCGTGTAAAACCCAAAAACACCACTCCTAGCTTGAAGGAAACGCGTATCCTCTCTGAAGTCCTCTCCCATTTCTGGTTCATCCCGGGGTGTGAGGCTCGCGAATCAACGCTATACACAAAGCTAGCTGTATTAAATCCATGCTTTAATCATCAACCACAAGACTCTGCTTTTCAACAAAAGCCTTGATCACAGCATCTTTGCATGCCATGTTGTCAATCTACAACGTCAGACACACATCCATTTACAAGTCCGTTCTGGATCTGAACGAAACCGGAGGCACCTTATTCCTCGTCCCATATGTCCAATATAGGAGAGAGGCCCTCGCACATCTGATCGATCTCCAAGTACGTCTGGACGACCACCATTTATTACCTTGTCTTGGGATGCCTCCCAATCAAGACATCAGCAATCATCCAGATGATGTGAAGACCTCCGGTCTTCAACCACCGTCTTCATCGTCGATTTCTAATCGTCGATTAATTATTTGAAATGAGATTTAACTCGACTTTTTCAAATAATTCACGTATATTTAGAATTCAATTCAATTCATTTCCATGGTTAAATTATGTGACGTCCATAATTCAGTTCATTAATGTAATTTTCATGTCAAACACATTCAACCATCAAATATCCAATAAACCGAGTGAATTCGGTTTATTTCTATTCCATATCGTTTATGATATTGTATAACAATTTATCACTATTTTTATTTATTTAAAAATAGCCAATTTATTCAAATGACACTTCAGGCCATAACGTGACCATGGCGCTGTTTTTCTTCGGATTTGATTTACACATATCTGAAAATCTAACCATTGGATCTTTACAAATTTTATATCATTGGAAAGATATTTTAAAGCGGACCCAACAATTTCGGTTTTGGGAAAATCCGACGGTCGGATTTCCCGGTACAATCGTTTAAAGTTATGATTTCAAAATACGAACTACAACGTCGTTATTCGATTTATTTTAATTATATATATATATATAATTCATTCCGGCGCTGTTTTCATTCAGATTTGAATTAAACATTTCACACAATCTAACCGTTGGATCTTTACAAATTTGATATCATTGGAAAGATATTTTCAAAGCGAACCCAACGGTTTCGGTTTCGGGAAAATCCGACGGTCGGATCTCCCGTAATAATCGTTTTAAACCATGATTTGAAAACATGAACTGCAACATTGTTATTCGTTTTAATTCAATTATATATATATATATAATTCATTCTTCGATTTCCAAATCATTTTCATTTCTTATATTTGATAAAAATAATATTTTTACCCATCAAATATTTATTTCAACACATGACTATTTTTAACACTTCATATATATAATAAAAATGTGATTTTTATTGTCAAACCAATTTATTTCAAACATGAATATTTTTAGTGATTCATATATATAATAAAAATGTGATTTTTATTGTCAAAAAATTTTATTTCAAACATGAATATTTTTAGCAATTCATATATATAATAAAAATGTGATTTTTATTGTCAAAACAATTTATTTAAAACATGAATATTTTATAGTGATTCATATATATAATAAAAATGTGATTTTTATTGTCAAAACAATTTATTTCAAACATGAATATTTTATAGCGATTCATATATATAATAAAAATGTGATTTTTATTGTCAAAACAATTTATTTCAAACATGAATATTTTATAGCGATTCATATATATAATAAAAATGTGATTTTTATTGTCAAAACAATTTACTTCAAACATGAATATTTCCAACACATGAATATATTTCAATACATGAAGATAAATCAAACACATGAATATTTCAGAAAATTTTGGCAACATAATGACAGGGTAGTTAAAACCGGCACCGTCCCGAGTTCGACTCCTCGCTCTACCTTAAAGCCTCGCAGCTTTTGACAAGGGGGATTTCAATAATCTAGTTCGTACGAAGACGAATTTTTCCACAAACTAATCCTATTTGGTTTCAATCACAATCAATCGTATCAACCATTCACATTTATCAACCAAATTTCACGTCAACCAAAGTCCAAACAATCACAACCAATATATATCCTCCATGGTCATATATATGTATAGAAATATATTTCAATTTCATTTCAACTCACATATGATTTTTACAACGTATATATATAACTTATACATCGCACATATAATTTATACAACGCTAATACATGAGGTGTACAACGCTTATATAACTTATACATCGATTATATAATTTATACATCGTCATTCCATATCGTTTATAATTTAGAAATCTCACCTTGGGTTCCACTCCTCCAAAAATTGTAGGAAGCTCTAAAAATTCCCCGGTCTCTTCTAGAATGTAGAAGACGTCCTCATGAGTCCAATGTCTCCTGTTTCATCGAATTTTGTTATCGTATGATAAAGATACGATTTTTATTCTAAAATCATTATTCGCAACACTTTTAACTGTTAAAACAATTCAAAATTATATAGCCGATACCTTTCAATATCTTCAAAACTAAGGTTTGAATTATCGCAAAAACCGAAGCACAACAGGACGATCGGACTTCATTGCGCTGTAGCGCTAGGAGTGTCACGCAGATCGCCTGTGGTTCGGTTTAGATCGGTGGCGCGGTGGAGGAGCAAAACGGTGCGAGGCGGCGGACTTCTCAGGGCTGAAACTCGATGAATACACAACGATTGAGGACGAAGCTTATATGGATGTGAAGAGAACGAGACTGGGGCATGTGATTTTAGTGTGTGGATTTGAAGAAAAAGAGGAGAGAAGGGGAGAGACGTTTTCCATCGTGCGCTGGATGTCGGGGAGAGAGAAAATCGAGTTTTTTTGTTTTTTTAATTAATGAATGGAATTTTTTGATTCGCCAATATTTATATAAATTCTAAAAATATCTGTTTCTCCAAACGAACTCCAATTCAAACCCAACGACTATCGTCCCTAGCTAATTACCCCCATTCCGGACACAATAGAATATGTTTCGTAGGCCCATTCAACTGTTTCAGTCAGTTTTTCTTCAAATTAAAATATAAAACATTCAAATACAGATTTGAACGTACATTTCAATTTGCCGGGGTCACATACTGATCCCAAAAATTCCAGAAAAATAAATCTAACTATGTTTGGACGATACGGTCCCTACAAAACTAGTTTCGTCAAATTTGGAGACCATTTGAAAAATGGTCATTTTCTGGTCGATCCAAATTGACTGAAATTGACCAAACGCGTTTTCCTTTGCCTCACTCACATATTAACTCCAAAAATTATGGAATTTGAAGCCTAGCAATAATTTGACATTTCGGATCCAACATAAGTGGTTTTGTCGAAATGGAGGCCGTTTGCAAAATGTCTATTTTCACGGGCTATATTTATTCCATAGCGACCTTTCTGAAAATTCATTTGGCCATAACTTTAGATTCCCGCTATGAAATTTCGATTTTTTAGATTCATTAGAAAGGTATTCTTAAACAGATTTAAATACTTTTGGTTTCACTAAAATCCGTTTTATTTTGCATCCTGTACAGTCAGTCAAAGTTTGATTTCAAATTTTCAAACTGCCGTGCCATTTCAAGCCTTGTTTTATAATTAAAATAAATATTTTCGCTATAACTTCAATCCAAATAGATTTTTTTGTCGTTATTATTTGAAATAATTTATTTTAAATATTCAAAATTCTTTAAAATAGCCAAATTAAAAAAAATTAATTGGTTCTGATTTTCTGGGTTGTTACAAGCTTCACTTGTTTCTTTAACTTGACTTGAACCAATAGATTGTTGCGTTTTTGCATTGAACAATTTAGAAATTGAGCCTACTAATGATGTAGATAATGCATCTCGATGTTGTTTTACTTTTCTGTTATAAGCTCCTGAGTTTTGCTTTCTATTTCTCAACTGTTTCATGTCGTCTTCTTCTTTGGTCATATTCTCTACTTTTTAACAAATAAAAAATTAACGATATTATCAACCAAACTAACATACAAATTAAAAAATAATACAGAAACTTATTTTTTTTTCTTTTGAATAATTCATAAACTGAATGGCCTTTGCGGCAGCGGCTTTGCCTAAATTTAGTTCATAATGGCATTTGCTTAAATTAAATTCATAGCAGACAACTCATTAATCATTGTTTACTTCTAAGTTAGAAACAACCAATTACCAAACAATTGAAACAAGCAATTGAAACAACCAATTACCAAATAAATCTAAATTACCAATTTATTCAGAGAATTCTAGTGAGTAAACAACTAATTACCAAAATCAATTAGACCCAAATTAAATACATCCATCTAATCAGAATTACCAGCATTTGAAAGAAGAAATTTATGTTGTTTGGAGATGGAAGGAGCAACAGCCGTCTTCTATTCGGCAACGGAGAAGAGATATTTGCAGCAGCGATTGAAGGCTGTTGAGGAGGGTGAACATAGCGCAAGAAAGATTGAATTAGGGTTTTCGTAAAAGCCCCAAACTAATCGGTTTTTTTTTCCACGAAGAAGAAGAGAACGAGACTGGAGAGATGGAAACAACGTGTAAATTTTTCCACGAACTAATCGATTATTATTATTATTTTTCCCTCAGGCCTGTTGTTGCCCAAGCCCAAGGTCTTGGTGGGCTTGGGCCCAGGCCGGCTCCAATTACATAATAACACCATCATCAATTTCCGACTCATCAAAAAAATGGATTTATTTTTAACCCGCTTAGGTCACTTTACAAATCTTTGCCACAAATTCATATCATTTTGAAAGTAAATGCTAACCTAACCTGCTTAGATCACTTTTCAAATCTTTACCCCACATTCAGACCATTTTGAAAGTTAATAACCAAAATCATGCAACTTTTTTGCCTACATGACAAAAAATGTTGTGCTTGAAACTGCATTAGTGCAATTTGCATTTTTTTTCTTTTCTTTTTTACCGGAAAATCCATACTGTTGTAGGCTTGATGTCCACCTATACAAAATGAAATTTGCTCTGCTGTGTAAGTGTATCAGTATAGAAGTTCTGGTATTTCCACGTGCATAGAAAGTGTTCTATTTGTAATTGATTTAAATGTATGATAAATTGTGAAAAATGACCTAAGTGGACAAATAATGAATTGTGAAAGTAAGTATTCTCATTTGTACATCTGAATATGAAAAATTGTTGATGAGAGGAGAGGAGAGTGGAGGAAGAGATATGTGATCAATGACACAAACAGTTTTTACAAAGGCAAAATCTGTTATCAAAGGCCAAAGCTGCATGCTCAGTTTCTTTAGGATTCGGGGAGGAAATACTAATGCCTCTTCAGTTCTTGTAATGTCTATGGTATCTTCGAGGACAATACCAGTGCGTGATCAACATGTGTTTTACTAAAGCCCTAATGTTTTAAATCCTGATCAACTATGTTATGTAGTATATAATTTTATGATCAATACCAGTGCGTGAATATGTAATCATCTCAATTACAGAATTCAATTCAACATATTGGATTATTTTTTTTGTACATTCATCTATTTGAAATTAGCCGGTCCAAATTACCTGATTTGATGCTTTCTGATTGTCTTTGTAACTTTCTTGTTCTCCATTACGTTACCAATTTCCATTTTTTATTTCAAATGCAGCATTAAATTGTATTCATTAATTTAGATTTAGGTTTTAATGTTTATATTAAGGAGGACTATAGGGTTAAATTGGAATTTTAATTTATAGATTTAAGAGGAGGCTAATTTGTTTTGTCCTCTCGATAACAATTGTACAATAATTAAAATTGTAACACCCCTTAATCAAATGTGATGGACCTTTAGCATTCCTCGAATCAGTACATGTAAAATTAATAGTATATTTTTTAGTCTTAAGCTGGTTTACATGTAAATTTAGTTTAATTGAATTTCTACTTTACTAGTTACTTTCATTTTCTCTTAAATAAATACTTATAATTTTTTAAATAAAATCTAATTTGAACTATGTTTCAACAAATATTTTTTATTTTTTACTGAACACTTTAATGGTCGGTTTTCTCACCGTTGTGCGGTAATACTAGTTTAGTATTGCGGTCGATTCTTTAATTTGTATGCAACAACGAACTAGGTTGAAGTAGTTGCTTCCATCATACAAATATAGTTACTGAAGTTTGTTTTAAAAAAAAGGTGATCTTGATGTCCAAGGAACTATTCCCAAATACAAGGATAATTATGTTCGTAATTTTATCTAAAATTATATTTGTATTTCAATTTTAGTATATTTGAAATAATAATTTAATTTTAGTGTATTTGAATTAATATCCACCACCAACAAACGGTGTCAAATGGGTCATTTAGGATCGTATAAGGGTCAAACAAATTTGACACAACCCCTTTGCAACCCATTTATTTTAACCTTTTTAACAAAACGTTTTACCTGACCCAACCCACAAATTATATGGGTTACCATTTAGCCCACACATTAAAAAGTATTACTTTAAAATAACGATTTTTAAAGCTAAAAATGTCAAAATTACGAAATTACCTTTTATTTTGGAAAAAGTGAAAGAAAAAAATCTGGAAAATTATGAAATGAAAAGTAATAAATGAATTATTTGAAAATAATGATTTTTAAACCTAAAAGAACCAAAATTACGAAAATACCCTTCATATTGAAAAAAGTGAAAAAACTGAAAAAATTTCAGAAAATCCAGAAAATTACAAAATGAAAAGTAAAAAACGAATTATTTTAAAATAGCGACTTTTAAAGCTAAAAATGGTAAAATTACGAAAATGCCCTTCATATTGGAAAGTGTAAAAAATGAAGAATTTCAGAAAATCTAGAAAATTATGAAATGAAAAATAAAAAAAGATTTATTTTAAAATAACGATTTTTAATGCTAAAAATTACGAAAATGCCCTTCATATTGGAAAAAGTGAAAAAAATAAAAAATAATCAGAAATACGAAATGGAAAGTAAAAAAGAACTATTTTAAAATAACGATTTTTAAAGCTAAAATTACGAAAATACCCTTTTTTTTGGAAAACGTGAAAAAATTTCAGAAAATCCAGAAAATTACGAAATGGAAAGTATAAAAAATTATTATTTTTTCATAATTTTCTGGATTTTTTTAAGTTTGTTATTGTTTTCACTTTTTTCAACATGAAGGACATTTTCATAATTTTGACGTATTTAGCTTATAAAATCGTAATTTTCGAATAATTCTTTTTTTACTTTTCATTTCATAATTTTCTGGATTTTTTAAAATTTATTTATTTATTTCACTTTTTTCAACATTAAGGGCATTTTCGTAATTTTGGCCTTTTTAACTTTAAAGATTATTATTTTCAAATAATTCTTTTATTACTTTTCATTTCTGAATTTTTTTCATTTTTCCGATATGTTGGTATTTTCGTAATTTTTATATTTTTAGCTTTAGAAATCGTATTTTCGAATAATTATTTTTTTACTTTTCATTTCATAATTTTCTGGATTTTTTCAATTTTTTTTTTCAAAATGAAGGTTATTTTCGTAATTTTGGCCTTTTCAAACCTAAAATTTATTATTTTCGAATAATTCTTTTTTTACTTTTCATTTAATAATTTTTTTATTTTTTTTCATTTTACCGATATGAAGGGTATTTTCGTAACTTTTACATTTTTAGCTTTAGAAATCGTAATTTTCGAATAATTATTTTTTAACTTTTTATTTCGTAAATTTCTGGATTTTTTGAATTTTTTTCAAAATGAAAGGTATTTTCGTAATTTTGGCTTTTTTAACCTTAAAAATTATTTTTTTTGAATAATTCTTTTATGACTTTTAATTTCGTAGTTTTGGCATTTTATTAGAAATAGTTCTTTTATTTTCCCCAATTTTTAATATTGGAAGATGTGGAATTTTCCCTAATTTTTAATATTACAAAAAAAATAGTGACTTCATATGTAGGCAAAGTTAAATGGGTAAGTGGGTTACCCATTTGTAACCCTTTTAAAAATCGATCAACCCTTTTATGACTCATTTAATAAAAAATTATAAATGAGTTGACCTAACAGGGTTGTAATTAGGGTAAAATGGGTTGGGTAAATGGGTAAGGTCGTATTTTGGCAGGTCTACCACCAATGCAGCCAACTAAAAAAAAAGGATGCAAGCGCGACTCTCTTCAACTGCCCTCATGACCAATGTTGCGCTAGCTTCGACCGACTTTTACCTCCACTGACCAATTCCAATAAGTATCCACTGTTTATTTTATCAAAGGGATTTTGAATTATATTTATTCCAAATTTTTCCTATTGTTTATATTGTCGACTTCATAAATAAAAATAGAAATTAACGTTATTCCCAATGCTGAAGTAGAATTTTCATGTTACTTTGACTTGACTTACAGTTCACTCTTGTGGAGAAGCTTCCAGTTCATTTTGATCTAGTGTTTAATGTTTTGCCATGTTATGTCATAATTGATCAAGTTCACGATATTCCCTTTAACCTCTTGTATAGCTTGATACATTACATGAGTTTTGTCGACAATTTCTCTCATACGTTCAAAATAGCAAAGTAGACAAGATAGTACATTTTAATTTGTTAGTATATTTAAATCTTTCAAGTCCAAGTAATAAGCCAATAATTTATTTTTCCTAAAACCAAGTCATATGTGATGTTCATATAAACATCATTTGAATTGTAGAGTTACCTATGGCTTAATGAATTTGATGGGTTTTACAGATAATAAGCAAAAATTTATTTTTCTAAAATTCTATAAGATGTAATGTTCAAATAATCATCATTTGTATGTTAGAGTTGCCTGTGGCTAAGCGAATACTGCGTGCTTTATAAATTTATTGGGGGTAATGTTTGTATCTGAACTGTTTATGAATTAGTCCAGGAAGCATCCAAGCACGACTTGCAAAATTGTTCATGTTACACATTCCACCATTATATCATGAAAATATTTTCTTTTCCAATATTTTCAAATACGCTAGAATTACCAATACTTATCTTAGCATAATTTTCTTATTTCCAAGAAACATCCATGTTGTTTGTTATAGTATACTTTTAATTTAGACTTTTGTGTTTTTCTCATTCAAAGAAGATAGCATAATCTTGTATGAAGAGTGATGTTGCAGCAATAGATCAAGGAATATCGTATGTTTTGTAAAGATATATTAATAATATAACTACATAATCTATAACCTCTTCCCTCCTTTTAATTTATAATGTCGAAAAATTGTTTTGTTTATTGGTCGAGCTAATGGGCTTGCCTACCGTTGGTGTGATTTTAGGAACTTTCTCAAAGGTAAAAATCTCAGTCATATTATATATTTTTTCAAGTAGATTTCTCTCAGTTTTTCCCATATACATAGTCTTTATATGATCTTTAGCTATATACTTTTTTTTAAACAAATCGAACAACTAAAGTTCAAACTCATAGTTCAACAAAAATTTGAAAGCACATAAATGCTCAACGCTGTTAATTACTCTATTAGAATATTGTGAGAGCAAGAAAGACTAACAAGATTTTTTTTATTATTACTTGAAACAGAGAGAGTACATAATGTATATATAGCAGTTGGTGATGTAAAGGATAACTGGGCTTTTAAGCCAGGCCTGTGTACAATATAAAACAGTGGCCCATGAACATTATAAAGTAAAAATATATATCACCGTAGCTTTTCATTTGTTGTTTTATATCGCCCCTCAAATGAAAGCTAGGGTTTTCGTGTTTTCAGCCGCCACAACTTGCGATGTTAAATCTGAGAGAAATCTTCAATCTTAACTTCAAATCAGCTTCGATGTTGCTAAAACAGCATTATGATGGCGAGGATTTGAGTTATTGAAGATTATGCTTGCTTCGCTTGAGGGTATCTGCTTCAGATTGCTTTCATTCGATGCTGATCCGCTTGCAAACTTGGATTCTTCACCAATCAAGTTAACAATGTTCTTCGGCTTCCATATAAGGTTCCTCGGTATTACAGATTTCAGATCTGAACTTGTATGCTTTGCTTCTCCTCCAAGGTTTGATCTTTCAGTTACTTTGAGTTCCGATCTAAGTCTGATGAAGTTTTTATGTGATAATGGCTTTGTAAGTATGTCTGCTATCTGATAATTTGCTGGCACATGATTAATTTGTAATTTTCCCTTTATTACTTGCTCGCGAACAAAATATAGATCAATCTCCATGTGTTTAGTTCTTGAGTGCAGTATAGGATTAGATGATAGTGATACAGCACTTAGATTGTCACACCATAGCGTTGGTATCCTTTGATTTGATAATCTTAATTCACTGAGAAGTGATTGCACCCACATAATTTCTGCTGTAGCATTTGCAATACTTCTGAATTCAGATTCAGTGCTGGATCTTGAGACTGTAGTTTGTTTCTTAGCACACCAGGATATAGGATTGTTTCCCAAGTAAATACAATAACCTGATGTTGATCTTCTGTCATCAGGATCTGTTGCCCAATCTGCATCACTATACCCAGTAATGTTAAGTTGTTTGCCTTGTGTAAAGTGTAAACCATAGTTCACAGTTCCCTTTAAATATCTTAGCACTCTCTTCATAGCCTTCCAATGATCCTCTTTTGGTTCCTGCATAAATTGTGAAAGTTTGTTAACACAGTAAGTTATTTCAGGTCTAGTAATGGTAGCATATTGTAATGCTCCAACCAGACTTCTATATTGTCTAATGTTAACTATGTTTTCTCCCCTGTATTTGGATAATTGTTGGCTTGTTATCATGGGTGTAGGTAAAGCATTTGCAGCCTCCATGTTTGACCTTATAAGAATTTCATTGATATACTTCTTCTGATTCAGAAACAATTCTGATTTGGATATCCTTATTACTTCGATTCCAAGAAAATAATTGAGTTCACCCAGATCTTTAATTGAGAACTGCTTGTCCAAAATTTGAATGAGTCTTCTAATTTCAGCTTCACTATTTCCTGTAATGATTAAATCATCTACATAGATCAAAATAAAAATGGTTATGTTATTATTAAATTTGACAAACAGTGAATGATCTGATTTGGTAGATTGAAACTTTAGTTCTGTCAACACAGATTTCAATTTATCAAACCAGGCTCTGGGAGCTTGTTTAAGCCCATAAATGGCTTTATTCAGTTTACAGACAAGCTCTTTATTTTTCTGATATCCTTGAGGTTGACTCATATACACCTCTTCTTTTAGATCACTGTTCAGGAATGCATTGTTGACATCCAATTGTTGTATTTTCCAGTTGTTATGTAGAGCTATGGTAAGTATTATTCGTATGGTTGTTGGCTTAACAACTGGAGAGAATGTTTCTTCAAAATCAAAACCATATTGTTGTGTGAAACCTCTTGCAACAAGCCTAGCCTTGTGTCTATTTATGGACCCATCAGCATTCTTTTTTAGCCTATATGTCCACTTGCAATCTATTATATTCTTGTCTGTTGGAGCTTTAACAAGTGTCCATGTGTTATTCTTTATTAGAGCTTGATATTCATCATCCATAGCTTGTTTCCAGTTTTGATTATTGATGGCTTGATTGTAATTCACTGGTTCATCAAAGTCACTGATAACATTGTAGACTTTAGGCTTAAAAATACCCCTTTTTGATCTAGTAATCATTGGATGACCTGTTTGTACTTGTTCACTTTGCTGCTCATGAGTTTCAGCATTTTCATTTCTGGTATTTGATGAATTGCTTCTAACTTCTGAACTTGAGTCCTGCAGTGTATGTTCACTTTATTGATTGTTGCTGGATTGATTGGAAGGCTCAGATGACTCACTGTTTGATGATGATGTGAACTGTTGAGATGACTCTGAGCTACCATCACCAGTATCTTTGGTAAAACTGTCAGAGTATATAGGTAGTCCTGGTATTGATTTTCTTGAATTATATACTTTCTGTGTAGTGGCAACATCTTTGCTTTTGAAAGGAAATACCTTTTCATTGAATACAACATGTCTACTAATATAAATTCTTCCCCTGTCATCAAGACATTTATATCCTTTTTGATTACTAGCATACCCTATAAAAGTACATGCTGAGGATCTAAAATTTAACTTATGAGAATTATATGGCCTTAGACATGGATAGCATAGACAGCCAAACACTTTAAGTCTATGATAATCAGGTTTGATATTATATAGAGTTTCTAAAGGACATTTGTTATTCAAAGTCTTAGTGGGCAGTCTATTTATTAAATATACAGAGGTATTAAAAGCTTCAGGCCAGAATTTCATAGTTAAATTACTCTGAGCTAATAAAGTGAGACCACACTCCACAATATGTCTGTGTTTTCTTTCAACTAAACCATTTTGCTCAGAAGTGTAGGGACAACTTAATCTATGAATTATGCCTTTTCTTTGAAAAAAATCACTTAGAGGTTTGAATTCAGTACCTCCATCAGTTTGCAAGATCTTTAAATTCTCACCTGTCTGTTTTTCAGCTTGATTAATAAAATGAATAACAACTTTGCTGGTTTCTGACTTTGATTTTAAGAAATATATCCAAGTATATCTAGAATAAGCATCAACAAAAGAAATATAATAATTGAATCCATAGTCAGAATTTATTGGGGCAGGTCCCCATAGATCTGCAGCAACAAGTTCAAGTGGTTTAGAATAATTGGTTAGGGAGTTTGTAAAAGGTAACTTGTGACTTTTGCCCATTTGGCAAAAAGTGCAAACATATGGCATAGGAATATTATCATATGAGATATTATTGGCAATTAAAACTTTCTTGACAATATTCACATTAGCATGACCAAGTTTGATATGCCATAGATCAAATACACTAATATTATCATTAATTTCTGATAGGTAGCAACTATTTTCCTTTTGTTCATTGCTTGTAGAATTCACAGCACTGAATTTGTATAGTCCATTGCATGCTTTACCCTGCAGAATAATTTCATTAGTCAATAAGTCTTTAACCAAACAATGATATGGATGGAACTCAAAGTACACATTATTGTCTTTAGCAAACTGTGATACGCTGAGTAAATTCTTTTTTATATGAGGAACCATAAGTAAATTGTTAAGATATAATTGCTTTTTACCTTTTATGCTGCCAAAGCCAATATGTGTAATGTTTACACTATCACCATTACCCATGAGTAAAGAATTTTTACCTTTGTACTCCCTCTGACCTAGATTGAGATTGTTGAGACTGTTAGTAATATGATTAGTGGCACCTGAGTCAGGGTACCAGTTGTCATCACCAATATCATCAGTTTGACTATTTCTTGTTGCATTGCTTTGACTGTCAGTTTCAACATTGGCTAGATTTGCTGCAGGATTGGCTCTTCTTTGACTTTTTTGTGTTTGACTACCAACATAGTTGTTATTGAACCTGAAATAACACTTCAAGGCAGTGTGACCCACTTTTTCACAAATTTGACACTTAGGTCTGTTATTATTATTCCATCTTCCTCTGCCTCTGCCTCTATTAGATGAACCTCCTCTCTGATTAAAAGAATCCCCTCTATTTTGAGTCTTGTTTTTGGCTTCAGCAACATTAGCAGAAATTTCATTTAATTGTGACCTTTTTGTTTCAATTCCTGCTTCATGAGCAAGAAGAATAGAATACACATCCTCCATAGAACTGGTTACCTTTTGTGATGTAATAACTGCTACAACAGCCTCATATTCTTCACCTAGTCCATTTAGAATTGATAGAATATGTTCTGAATCATTAATCTTTTGACCTGCTGCCTCTAAGTGGTCACAAATGCCTTTAACTTTTGTCAAATATTCTCTCATTGACAAGTTATCTTTCCTGGCAGTCTGTAATTGATTTCTATAGAACATTGTCTTGGCTGATGATTGAGTGTTAAAAGACTTTTCTATAGTTGTCCAAATATCATTTGCTGTTTTGCATCCAATTACTTGAGATAAAATTTTTTCACTTATAGATGACAATAGCCATGCACAAATCAACCTATCTTGCCTATGATATTTAACATACTCATCATTGCTGACTACCCTATTATCAGCATCAGTTATGAACTTGGGTGGAATAGCAATAGTGCCAAGAATGTATCCCTCAAGACCATATCCTTGTATGGCTGTTTCTACTTGCAATTTCCATAGCAAGTAGTTGTTCTCTTCAAGATGAATGGTGATTAACTGGGTTTGAGGATTTATACCTGTTTTTACAAGAGATTCTGCACTTGCCATGTTTTGATTGACTGATGTTGCTTGACTTTGATTTGCAGATGAGTTTCCAGGAAGAACTGGTTGATTTCCAGGAGGATTTGTTGAAGAGTTGTTATCATCCACCATAATGATACCAAGATAATAGAACTGATTCTTTAAGCTTTAGAATTGAGAATTCTTGAAAAGATTTCACAGTTGATGAAGTTGCAACCTGAAGTGCTTCAGATGATGATTATACGCCAATGACTGGTTATTTTTCTGATGAAGCACTCTGGTATGGCACTTTATTACTGCTGATTTTCCCTTTTCTTGGACTTCTTGATCGGTTTTAAAGAATTCAGATGGCCCTCGGCAAAAAAACTTGATCTGATTACTTTGATGCAGCCTATCTGAAGTGATATGGCAGGGCACAAACTATTATGATCAAGTAGCAACTCCTAAGTGATGAGATAGAAACTCTATCTTTGATGGGAGGGACTCGGATGATGAAATATAGCTGACGAGTCTTCTGTTTTTTTAACAACAGAATTGCAGCTATTCAACTGATTTGATTTAAGATTTTTTTTTTTTTTTTTTTTCTTTGATTTCAAGATTCTTGATTGCTGTTAAGCTTTGTAAGCTCTGATACCATATTAGAATATTGTGAGAGCAAGAAAGACTAACAAGATTTTTTTTATTATTACTTGAAACAGAGAGAGTACATAATGTATATATAGCAGTTGGTGATGTAAAGGATAACTGGGCTTTTAAGCCAGGCCTGTGTACAATATAAAACAGTGGCCCATGAACATTATAAAGTAAAAATATATATCACCGTAGCTTTTCATTTGTTGTTTTATACACATATATATATATATATATATATATATATATATATATATATATATATATATGTATATATATATATCCAAGAACACGTTAACTACTACAAACCATAAAGGGTTGTTCTTTCTAGAGTACAAGCAGAACCAAAATAAGATTAAAGTTCAGGAATCTGACTGATTAGCTAAACTCTTCAACAATTTTCCATCTCTGAAACATGATCATGATTGGTCTGTCAAAGCCACAGTAGAAATAGTACCTATTTAACTATTGTTGAGGAGGTGGGGGGGCATTCCTGGTCCAGGAGCCCCATACATCTGTCCAGTTGGTGGAGCTGGCATTCCTGGTCTAGGAGGTGGCGGCATTCCAGGTCTCATCATCCCAGGACCCATTGGCCATCCACCATACTGTGGTGGTGGTCCCATCTCATAAGGAGTGCCGAGGGGCGGTCTAAACTGCATCCTCATTGATGAAGGTGGCCCTACAGGGCCAGGTGGGCCCCTATACCCAGGCGGCATTTGACCAGGCATGGGCGACCTCATAACTGGAAGAGGAGGATAACTCACAGGTGGTCTGACAATTTGTGGTTGCATCATTCCTGGGGCTGGACCACCAACTCCTCTAACTGGACCTGCAAGTCCAGGTTGAGCCTAGACAAGTGGGGCAACGGGAATGCCACGGCCTACAGCACGACCCATGCCTGGGCCTGCATTGGCGGATGTCAGGTGAGCCTTAGTCGTGACTCGTCTGGCGGAGGCGGACCCTCGATTGTCATGGACACGACCTCCTCACCGCGGAGAAGAACGAGGCCTAGAGTTCGGCGGTTGGAATCTTTGGATGAATCCTTGTTTCTGGACGATTTCGAAGGGGGGAAAGTGCAGAACTCCTCGCAGTCGCCGAGAACCAGGTTTATGTGACGATCAAAGGCCATGAACTTTCCATTGAGCTGCCGACCGTCTTGGATTGTGACGCACATGCAGTAGTTAATATATTGAAGCATATTTGAGCCTTTTGATATCGACATGCTGTTGGATGTTGATTTCCGTGGTTTTGGTAAAGATCTTAGGTTTTTGTTTTTTGAGAGTAACCCAAACTGTTAGTTCCCTCTTTAGCTAAATACCATGTTCCACCTACAAATTGCATAATTGCATCGCTATCTAAACTTTCGATATTTGTGTAACTATCAACTTCAAAATTACTATGATAATTGTTTCCCTTAACTCTATTAGATTTTTTGGATTTTAATATTTAAATGGTTAAATTAACCAATTGTTAGGATATTTTTATTAAAATACTCTTCGATGTTTTATATAAGAATTGATATTCCAATACTTGTTGTATTAGGTTTCCTAAGTACTATAAGAAAAACTAAATTCTTTACCATCGTCAAAGTCACCGGTAAAAAAGTAATAGCTAACGATGAATTTTAATACATTTCTCCACTGGTAGAAAATGAAGTTACTGAAAAGGAATCCTTGTTGCATACGTAGAAAATTCTAGCTTTCCTCCTTAAATGAATAAGCTCACTTGGACCTGATGATTTATTAGTTAAGCTTGACTTTATAAGAAAGCCGAAGCTTGGATAAGAAATTTTTCAAGTTGTTGGAAGATGGATTTTATTTTTAATTGCAGTAAAGGAAATCTAAATTAATTTATTAAAATTCATAGGGAAAATATTTTAACTAAATAGTAGGCTAAGATTCATGTGACGAAGGTTTTACTGAAGTAATACTGAAAAGATATTTGAAATCTTGAAGACGTAGTTAAAGCAAAATTTAAATTGAAGAGCTAAATAAGAGAAGAGACACTTGCGATATTGGAATTTTAGTTGTTTGGATCACATTAACGAGAAAAAAATAGTTTATGGTTGGCAATTTAATAAAATAAATTTAGATGTTGTTATGTGGGTCCTCATGACCCGTTGTATATATATTACGAGATTTGACTTAGTATTCATCCATAATTCAAATTTGTGGAAATTGAGGTATTCATGTTCTATCATTTCTTATCATTGCGATAATGATAGGTGATCAAAGGAATAATACTTGGACGATGTTCTGTTTGACACCTACGAGAATGGTAGACGTTTTTCTTTAGGTGTTGTGAATTAGACAATGAGTGTAACATTGCACCACACATGTTTGTTTTAGCTTGAAAGGTTATGTAACAACAGAAAAGTATATGGTCACATAACCATGTATATTTTAAGAAGATGTTGATATTTGAGTTGTCACTATGTGACACCCCACGTCTGTTAATGTCACTCATAAAAGAATGCATTAAGTTTCGTGAAGCGCAATAGGTAAAAAGCACAGAAATTCACAAGACAGATATAAAATAAGCAGCGAAAATTTCAGCTTCATTATTAAAAACAAGACGTAGTCTCAAAAAGGTTACAATAAAACCAGTTAAATCAAATTTGTCTCATAAAACAAAGCATCAGAGTACATAAAGTCATATCCCTTGCCATAAGCCATAATAGAAAGCAAATCGAAAACGGTACATCTCAGGTAATCCAAGTCCCGGTCACTGTTGAGTGCTTCCACTCTGAGGACGTTGGGAGGGAAAAAAGGAAGAAAGAAGCGAAGAAAAGGGTCAGACATAAAGTCTGGTGAGTTCTAGTGATTTTCAAATATGCATAAAATAGAAACGCCAAGACCGGTAAATAAGACTGGATGAGAAAGATACAGTGTCATATAAGGTAAAACTAAACTAAACAGAACAGCAGGATATACAGGAATAAGCTAAGATTGAGTAACGCTTCACCTTTATATCCTAAAACATGTATGTCTGCACCAATACTAGTATAACAGGATTAACATAATTAGTTATTTAACCTAATTACACAACATCATAATTAATAGCAGGATTAGGCTTACCCTAATTACATAACAGGATTAGGTGTTACCCTAATTACATAACAGCAGGATTAGGTATACCCTAATTACGACCCATGTGATCAGCTCCCTACTACGTAAATACCATGTGTCATCCCCTGGCAATAGGGTGTATCACTCCCTAACCCAGCAACTATATAACACAAACCTATTTACTGGTGACTCAAGCACGCTCATGACTCCGCCGGAACGCGCCCGTACCCACCTTCCCCATGTTAACACTACAACAAAACAATCCTTTTACAACGGGCAAAAACCGTTCTTATATGCTTTTCACAACGGGCAAAAGCCCGTCCTAATATGCGTCGTCGTAATAGGTCCTCACTAAATTACAACGGTCAGTGACTGTTGTAAAAGACCGTTGTAATAACGTACTCTATCATGTGCAATGACTCTATGACAATGGCTACAAACCCGTTGTAATAGCTAATAAATTACAAGCGGCTTCTGCCCGTTGTAATACATTATATTACAACAGGCATAGCCCATTGTAAAAAGTCTGTTATGTTTTTTTTTTTAAAATAATCTGATCGTAGTAATATAAAAATATTGCATAAATTAAAATATTGAACTCAAAATTTCTTATTTTAATATAATATTTTATTACACTCTTGAACAATACATAGTTTTATTTCTTTTTATTAAACAATTACTATACAAAATATGAAAATACTCATTTGTAGAAATATTGTTTCACTACATACACTTAGTTACACTCACTCACGCCCTCTCATGCTCAATGTTTTCGTCTTCGGTGATTGATCCAAAATGTGCATTAAAAGAACTGGATGAAGAAGAACAAACAAGTTAAAAAATGTGTATTGAGCAGGGCAACATACATTAAAAACTTGGAATAAAGTTTGTATAAGTGAATGTTCTGAGGAATAAAAACATGAGATACCTGATACCTTAATTAAATTTCTCCAAATTCACCTTAGTTAAATACATAAATAGCTAATAAACAAGACGCTTCACTCTATTTTAAATCTTTCACTTCTTGCTCTTGATTTTGTCCAGTTGTACCTATCAGAATAAAATAAAAGCAATAAGCTGGTGTGTAGGCAGCCTTTGCCGAGTGTTTGGGGAAATTATAGTGCAGATGCCAAAGTGGCTAATGCAGAGAGTTGGAAAGTATGAGAGACGATAGGTTTATGTATTTATGAGGATGAATTTGTAATGATTATCAGTATTTGAACTCACACATGTTAGCCTAGAAATATCGAATTAAAAATGGAACCAGGGCGGTTATGAAATCTTAATTTGCAATTCTGAATAATGATAAGCATACTACAGTAACATTGAAATAGAATATGCTTATTTGAAAGTTTAAAAAGATGAGAAGCATGGTATAAATTTGGAGTGTTAAGCCAAGTAAGTTGCTTTTGGCACAAAGGTCACTAGCTCCCCATGTCAGGATTGGGCAGAAATTTGGAGTGTTTAGACTCTTAGCGGAAAATAATGATAATGGTAATAATCGTCCCAAGCGTTGAGAAAACCATAACAATACACTAACAAGTTAAAACTATATAATTATAGGAATTGTATTCATCAACTAATTAAGTTTATCATTTTGCTAAGGTCTATATCACTGCTATTTATATATAATAAATAGGTCACATATCACTTTCACAGTGTTTTTGTAGTTTCCAAAAGTGCTTTTTTTATTCTTCTTCGTGGGTCCATAGGACTATAAATTTTAGAAAACCCTAATCAAATTAAAAATTACCATTGCCTCATAAATAAAAAATTACCATCATGGCTCTATTGCCAATGTACCAACCATCCCCACCATTTATCATCTTTGCTCAAATTGTCGAGACGCACAAATTTCTGGGTGCGCATACCATAATAATTCAGATTCACTAGAGAAATACAAAAATAAATTAAATACGGACGGCAAATCACATTTTAAAATCTACAAATTTCAGAGTGCTGCATTGTCACAAAAGGCCTTTGTATAAACTGGTACAATTTGATACTGTGATCTACAGTGAGCTATAGATAAGCTGGCCAAACCTAATTTGTATAAGTTACATTGTCACCATCTACATAGTATTGGCCGACCAATACCAGAGAGTGACCGATCAGTCGGGCACACGAGATTGACCGATCGGTGCCAATGTTTAACCATTCGGTGCAATCAATACCATCCCCTGCATTACCGAGTTCCCTAGCTTCTTTTAGTCCATAACTCAGTGCAATTCTAACCAGCTCCGATACATCGAACGAGCACAATTTCAAGCATCATTCAATATGGACGAGGGTGTTATTACGACACAAGTAGAACTGTGCTCAATTCCAAAGATAAAAGCAGCACACGTAAGCAATATCAAAACAAGAGAATTACAAGTTCAAAATGGAGTTTCATATGGATCAAACACAATGGCATTCAAATTAATTTCATACGGTTATACGACAGCAACATAAAAATTAAAGGGTTTCTAGCTTAAACAATTTGTCAAACACCTTGTGAGCAAAAAGTCAAAACTGAAGTTTTAAGAGGAACAATGCATTTCGAACTCCTCAAATACAACCACAACGTCAAAACCCACTTCAATCGAATACAAATCATTCCAATACCGAAGTTTAACAGTCTAAAGCCCCAAACATTCCAAATACTTGCCCCAACTTCAAAACCGAACTAATTCAAAACCTGAAATACCGTATACCATGCAAGCTTCGAGAATAATTCATACCTGCGATTGCTCGAGTTGGAATGATGAAGCACGACTTGAGATCAGAAGTTTTCGCAAAGCACGGATTCAGTGGTTTTGACTTACATGAAAGATGTGAAGAGAAGAAATTCCTGTGAACCTTTAAATGTCTAAATTAATTTAATAATTAAATGGATCGATACCACCTGATAGATCAAAGTTCAGGAGATTGGAGCAATTACATCTTCCATATGAGTTTGCCTTTTTGGTCCGATGAGTTTGAAACAAGAACGGCTTTTCGGTTAGGGTTTTGGAAAGATTAATTTTATCAGAAGAATGTGGAAGCGGTGGTGAACTTAATTTTATGTCGTTGATTTAGTAACTTTTATGTCGGTGGAGAACTTAATTTTATGTCGGTGGAGAACTTAAGCATTTTGATAGGCTGTGCTCTGCATTTATGGTGGAAATTGAAATTTTCACCACTTGAAAGCGAAAAAAAAAACTGGTCCGTGTTTATCAGTATTTACGGATTACAAATATTTATAGCAAAACGTTTTAGTTATCATTAGTTAACTATTATTATTTAGTTATTATTTATTTATATTATTATTTATTTAATTACTATTTATTTAATTATTATTTATATTATTATTTATTTACGTATAAACACGTTGTAACTAGACTTGTTACAGAAATAATAAAAATAATAACCAAAATTGTAGTTAAATAAGACCTCAACATAGAAAGTGGCAGATATTAATATAGCTAAAGTTAGTGGAAATTCTAAAGAAAACAATAAAATGAAAAATCTTAAATAGAATATTTTCAAAGGATATACTATTTGGAAAAAAGTCAGTGGAAATAATTTTTTCTTAGGAACAAGTTCAAAAGTTCTATAGAAATTTAAAACAAACAGGCTACTCCTAAAATTTAGAAGGACTCAAATGACAAAGGAAAAATTATTAAATAATAATAAATCTATGAAAGTTTTGAAAAATTGAGTTCTATCAAAAATTTCAATAGTATTTAGTGTTAATTATTATTTATTTAATACGAATAAGTGTATATTATGAAAAAAAAACTTAAATATTACTTGTTAATTATTAAAAATATTAATCATAATTCATTATGTTATAAATAATTAGTTCAAATTATTAATCATAATTATGGATTATTAATTATGAATTATACTTAATTATTAATAATTAATTATTTAATATTAAGTATATATTGTTATTTATTCATTTTTCTTAATTATTTAATCATAGTTATTAATTGGTAAAAATTATTATTAAATGTAGTTACTTCATATTTATTAATTATTAACTATTAATAATTAATATGTATATAATATTAATTTTTAATATTAATTATTAAATTTAATAGCAATTATTAATATGTCTTGTTAATTATAATTTATTGTATATTAAATTTAATTACTCGTTATTACTTACTAGAAAGTAAAATTAAATTTGTTGGAATAATAACAATTAGTAGTTAATGATAAGTAATATAATATTATAATTTGTAATTAGTAACATAAGATTAATGTTATATTATTAAAGATTAATTATGAAATATTAATAAATAATAAGTATTAGTTTTATGATAACGTCGTGATTACCAATTATTTATTGTCACTTATTACAACGGGCATTTTTAGCCACTTGTAAAATTGGCACCTATTACAAGGGGCGTTTTTAGCCCATTGTAAAATTGGCATCTGTTACAACGGGAATTAAATGACCGTTGTAATAGCATTATATTACAACGGGCAGTCATTGCCCGTTGTAAAAAGGGCATTGTATGGGTATTTATTACAACGGTTCTTAAGGGAACATTGCGGTATCCTTCTATTACAATGGGCAATTAATGCCCGTTGTAAAACGAGCGTTGTAATAGGGTACTTTTGTTGTAGTGGTATAACCTCTTACTATCCAGTTCAGTAAAATGTGCGACCCTCTAACAAAATACCAACAGGGATACTGATCGATATGGGTTCCAAACAACACATTGACACAAGCCAAACTCCATAAGCTTATGCCCCCAAAACTAGGATTTAAGAGTCCCCAAAACCTGATACAACAGCGGAATGAGGAACCTCTTAGCTTATTAATATTCATGTTTAACCTAGCAGGTTTAGGTTTACTAATAAGCGTGGTTGTAATATTACATGTCATTATGTGTGTACAACCCTTCCCCAAAACACCTGCCCAGATGTATGTAAAATCACTATGACAATCCATTTTTAAGTCAAATCTAACATGTTTAATACATATGCATACTATTTATCAACTATGTTCCCAAATTACAACATGTACAAGTTTATGCATATTATCCATTTTTACCAATTTACAACAAGTATATAAACATTATCCCTTTTTATCAGTTTACAACAAGTCTAAACATGTGTATATTATCCATTTCCCGAATTAAGTCACAATTTAACAGCATACCTAAATTCCTCTTTTTATGTCATTCATTATTGCCCTAATTATGTGCACACTCTAATCGGGTATAGCCTAGGCTTCCAAAGGCCTAGGCTTAGCGCAAATAAAAAAAGGAAGGAGAATAGAATCAAACCACATAGGCATATAGGCAAGACTGGAAATACACTAAAACATAGAAACAGTGAAAAGGAAGATAGATACATATAACTTGTTAATTTTCCAACAGTAAAGGCATATGTTTTACTTATCACAACGGCATAGTAACTAACAGTGAAAAACATGTATAACATTTATCTTACAAACACTACACCATAATAACCATTTGGTAACCCTTTTTTTCAATTGCCAACACTTATTTGTGTTGCAGGGTAGTAACAATAATATACGTTGCTATGTTAAAAAAGTGTTATCAAAAATACATAATAATTATATTTTTGTTGCCAACGCTTATTTGTGTTGTTAAGGCCACTACAAGAAAAATACCCTATTGCAACTAGCTATTTGCAACTGGCATCAAACGACAGTTGCAGTAAATGATATTTAGCAACAGACCTTTCGTACCAGTTGCAGTAGATAAGATTTAGCAACAGACATTTTCCTCCCGTTGCGAAAAGCATATTTTTCGCAACTGTGCTTTCCTACCTGTTGCAAAAACATATTTTTAGCAACTGCACTTTCATTGCAATTGCAATAGACATATAATTTGCAACTGCGCTTCCAAGCTAGTTGCAAAAAAAATTATTTCGCAACTGTTCACGCCAGTTGCGATAACTGTAATTTTTTTGCAACTGGTAAAGCCACTTGCAAAAAACATATTTTTAAAAATTATTTTTTCCCCAAGTAATACTTGGTTATAATAGAAGTATTAAGTATAATATTTGTTTTCAATTAAGTTTACCAAAGATAAATTTATTTCAAACTTAATTAAATATATTAATAATTATTAAATAAATAATATTGATTATGAAATAATTAATAAATAATTAAAATTTATTTAATAATTGTATTTGATAATTAATATTAATATGTATTTTTATTACTTAGTATTCAATGCTTGTAATTGATAATTATATTAAATATTCAGTAATTTAAATAATTTCAAACTTATAACTAAAATAAAACTACAAAATATTCATAAAACTTTATTTTTTTTCTTTAAAATTTTCATTAAACTAAAAAAATTAAAATAACAATGTAACACTATAAGAGAAAACGTCAATGTTGTAATATTCATAAAATTTAAAAGTAAAATTTTGAATTTTCAATAAGAATTAAGTTATATTTTAAAATTAAAGTTGTTGTAATGTGCATTGAAGCCTTACAAATTTGGATTACACAAGGCAACACAAGTTTTTTGGTTCAACCTATTTTTTTCCCTGCAAATCTATGTTTTGATTTCATAAAAATTTACATAACGCAAATGCTAATTCTACTGGCTTTGCCACCGGCTACAAAATTATCCACCATTCTCTGATTTACTCCCTTGATTTGCAGCCGTACATCTCCTATGTTAATTTGTCGGTTGAAGTAGCAGTGCATATTACAGTAACATATGTTTTTAATTGGGTCATACACATACATTCCCGCCCCCATTTTCCTCGATAATTTCGTTTCCCGCTTTTACCCCCGTAACCATATAATCTAGATACTTCTGCCCCCTTTCTTCACTTTGCATTCAAAGTATCCGCCATCACTTAACCTCCTTATCGGTTTTCCATTATTTACAGCCTCGGTGCTTTTTATTCGCCCCCAAATCCGCAATGATGCTTCTGATCGGACTGGCGATGGACTCCGAGAAGAAATCGAACTCGTCGGTGGGTGGTTGGAAAGGAATCGGTGGATGGGTGATAGGGGAGTTGGAGGCGATTTGCTCAGAGAATGAAAAGGGAAGATTGCGGGTGAAGTGAAGGTACTCGATCAGCACAAGCCCGGCGGCAGATAGGGCGCAGATGCGGTAGTGATTGTTGATGTTTTTGAGATTAGGCAAGGAGGTGTAGGCGTTTTGTTTGCTGGAGAAGTAGCTTTAAATCGTTAATCCTATGGTACGTTTTTTTCTTCCAGTACCATTTTTTTACAATTTGGCATTCATTCGAGCACAGTTGCATAAACGTTTTCTCTTTCATGTTATTAGCACAGTTTCATAAATAAGCACAGTGGTAATCCATTTCAGATGTTACAGTAGAGGAATTTGAGTTTGGCACTGAGACCTTGATGTTGCTAGGTTCATTAAGTCATGAATTTTTAATCTTAATGGATAATATAAGTCCATTTATCCTGGACATGTCACTTTGATTGCAAAGCCCAATTTTTCACATGCAGAAAAAGATCCAAACATTACCATTAGAAAAATAAGAGGAAAATGAAATGATGATGAGTCATTGTAGATGGAGTTATAAAGCTGATTTTAAAATCTAGCCATCGCACACATAAATTATTTGGATCAGTATTTCTACTGTCTGGACTCAGAGTTGCATAAATGCACGCTTCTTCTTCTTTAAAATCTAGCCATCGCACATACATAAATTATTGAACAAAAAAATCCGCATTTACTGCTGTAAGGATGCATGAAAATAGACATTAAGCAATAGCTTATATTGGCCAAGTCATGTGGCAGTTCTGTTACTTCCATACATGGACCATGGCATGCATGTTGTGTCCTTCGACATAGTTAATGATGAACTTCTACTGAAGTAGAAGTTTGTGTTTCCCTTTGTATTTTATACTGCTGTTTGAAAATTCCGAGTCCAGACCGCAGAAATTCTGAGTCCATACAGTAGAAATTCTGATCCATCATTTCCGTCTTCAATTATCTAGTCATTGTTTAAGGTGACTCCCTTCATTTCCATCTTTAAAATTTCTACTTTCCTTAAATCTATTTGGATTGCTCTATGTGTCCAGCTATTGAATACTCCGGCTTAACGATGTGGATGATTGACTCGGACCGAGTATTAATAGGAAAAGCACAAATCAATATCCTTTATTCTTCTTCCTGTCATTTAAGTAAATATGTCCTTATACTTTGCAAGGCTATTATGATGCACATCGATACCAAAATTGGAGATGACACCGCTATTATTGGATGTTTGCTCACCGCCAAGTAAGGAGTAGTAGCACACAAAAAAAATACTATTGTTGATCTTGATCTCATCCTTGCAATTTTATTTTCTTCACCCTCCTTTACACCTGTTTATTTAGTAGTACCACTATAACTTTCTAAGTTTGCATTGTTCGATCTTTGTTTCTATATTTTGTTATTTTTAAGATGGTGAGATATGTAATGTTTATTGATAGCTGGTTTTCATGCTAGTGCTTTTAAGATGGAGACCATCCCATTTCCTAGCCATGATGAAGTAAAATTATGCATACAAAAATCGAATTTTTTATTTTATTTATCTTCTTTCTCTAGTTTTTTTTAATCTTAGAAATGAAGATTATGTTTACTGTTCCGATTTGTTAATCAATATTCTAGCTGGTAAGCTTTCATTGTTCATGTTTATAAATATTAGTTTTTTTTTGGGCAATTGAATAACACACTTGTTAAATCGATTAAATTGTTTACTGCATGTAACACATTTGTACATTCAGTTTGCAATTTTCCACATAGGATTGAAGGGTTGTCTACAAAGCCTTAAAAGTCAAGTAGTAAAACTATTCTTTCAAATTCAGATTGTAATATTGCAGTATCAACTAAAGAGAGTCTAAGTCTGGATCATCATCATAATTGAAACGGTAGTCCTTGTCCTCGTCACCTGGCTTTATATGCGGTAGTAGATTAATATATGAGGTTATATTTATTGTTCCTATTTGTTCATCACATTCATTTCAGGTAAGTTTGTATATTAGTGAATCATGTTGGGCAGGCCTATATGGATATTAGTGCTTAACCCTGATGCTGATGTTGATCCTGATGCACTTAAGGATGAATATCCCCAAAGAAAGTCATCTTTTGAAGAAAGGCGCAATCTACATATGTTGTTCATAATATTGATAATGAGACCGAAGTAGACTAATATTGATCGATATGGATATCGCCGTCCAAGAAAAAAATGAGGCTTCCGTAGTTGTTGCGAACAAACAGAAATATGATTAGAAAATATTCTATCGAGAGAAGAAATTGTTATACATGAGTGGTGTATGAAAATTGAAGAAATTTTTGTTGTAATTGTTTGTAGTATTAGAACTTTGTTAAAATAAAAATTTTATTTGTTTATTATATTTTGTGATATACACTATTACAAAAACGAATACATTTAATATGTAATATATTTAAGCTATAAATTTTTTTTTTTTTACAGATTTATGGATCTATTGCAACAGGCATATACTGTTGCAAAATGATCTGTTGCAACAGCAAAAGCCTGTTGCAAAAAGGATACCGCAACATCTTATTGCAACAGACAGAAAATGTTGCAAACTTTTAGCAACTTCGGCTATACCAACAGGCACAGGCCTGTTGCAATAGGTCTACTGCAACAGATATCGTCTGTTGCGAAAAGTGTTTTTTGTTGTAGTGCCGGGTTCTGGGGTTAAAAACGTAAACTAAGCAACGTAACCATATTTCCCCTTTCACGTTCCTTTGTCCCAACGCTTTCACAATATCAGCCGCCTAAATCAATAATCCCATATACCACGATTCCAGAGAAAAAAAAATTCGAGCATGGCAAAGATAAAGAATTTCAAGTCCGTTCCTCTCTAATTGGATTTTAGGGGTGGATTCAGGATACAACTCGCATTTGCATTCAATTTTGGGGATTTTGTTCGATTTGTGCTCGCATTCAGGTATAAAATTCATTCTGCTCTTTATCGATTTGTGCTCCAATCACCGATGTTCAATTGGATGAACATTTTATCATGGTTTACTCTATATTCGACCAACTTGATCTGAAGTGCTGTTATTTTAGCCCATTAGGTTTATTCATATTTCAATGCTGATTTTTTTGTTGGATAGCTGATTGTATTTCATTAATTTATCCTGTTTTCCCATTGCTCTCTTGAATTCGTTTTCTATCCTTTTAGTTATGTCTAGTATTTACCATGTGAGACTCCTATGATCGGTTACGTCTACTTTATTGGTATCTACTTGTGTAATCTCTCCCGAGGGTAACGTGGAACAGTTGGTACCATCCCATATTTCATGTAATTGTTCCAAAGTTGAACAACAAATTTATTGTAATATATTAAAATTTAACCCCTTGAATTAATACAGGTCAAATTTCTCCACTGTTGGGGCTTATTAGATTTAATTTTTATCAAATACTAGTATAATCGTACAACGGTTAACAAAGCGACTGTTAAGTTTGATAATTTCAAAAGACAAGTATTTGTTTTTATTTTTATCTAATGTAGTGTGTATTATATCTATTTAATCGAGGAAGATGTTAGATTTATAATAAGCTCTGAATTATTATTGAATGTTAAAAGTAAAATGACAGGTCAGTCACTTTGAATTGTGATTTATGAATATTTATTCTTAGTTACGAGATTATTTATAATCTTTTCTCTCTAAAAATCACTACGTGAATTCAAGAACAAAGGCAGAAAATCTATAAGTTTAGATAAACTTCCCAAAAAAAAAATTGCTGACTTGTTTAAAAATAAAAATACTAGTAAGATTTTTGCAAATTTACAACTTAAAAGACAAACATATATGAAAAGAGTTATGCTTCGTACAGTCGCTTTAGGCGACTGTGTAGCACACTCGCTGGGCCTCCCAAGAGGAATTCGGGGGGCTATAAAAAAATTTAAATTTTTTTTGTAGCAGGCCCCACAGTTCTCTTGTGGGGCCCGCGAGTTTCAGCACAGTCGCTTTCAAGCGACTTTGCTTAGTATTTCCGATATGAAAATAATATCCATAGAGACAGAAAGTGCATTTCCACAGGTAGACCTAATATTTATTACATTATTAATATAGATTTAGACAACCCCAAGGATGGACAATTAACTGTTTTTTTCAACTTAACTAACTCCAACCAAAAAGCTAGATGTAGCAAAGCCTGCATCTATCTAGCCATGAACGCAAGTACGACATGCATGCATATTATCTAAGAACAAAAGAGGCAAATGCTTACTATATAGTGATTAGTTTCATGTGTTCAGTTAAGAAATTTGCAGGAGAGAACTCATGCTTTGATCCAAAGAACAAAAGAGGCAAATGCTTACTATATAAAAGGGTAACAAGCTGTACATTTTTTTAAAACATGATAAGAAACCTGACGGGGATTGCGTTTGAGTTTATGTCCATATTTTGATGAAAGACCATTTACTTCTCAGTAATTATAGGGATTCTTATTTGCTTACACACACACAAGAAAAATCATGGGGTTAATAATATGGTTTGCCACAAAAGAAAATTAAAGGGATTCTTGTTTTTCTTTATTTAAAAAATGAGCCTTTCGGCTCAATATTATTTGAAACTTCTTTTAAATTGCATTTTCACTTTTTTTTTATCCACTACAAGAAAACATTGATTTTACAACGGAAAAATTTATCGTTAAAGGTCTGTTAGCGACGGATTTGTAGCAGAATGCGGTTATCGCTAAAAAACACGTCGGTATTTTTGATACACTTTTGCAACGGAAATTAACGTCAATTCTCCATCACTTTACCGTCGTTTTCTGAGATATTACCATTTCATTTTAAAATATTTCACCGACGTTTTACCGACGAATATATATATAACATACTAAAATTAGTAAATATTTTTCCGTCTCTAAATGCACGCTATTTAACGAGGGATTACCGACGGAAATGTATAACAAACATTTTGCATTGTAGCTATCTATCGGTAAACCATCGCTATCTTTATAATATCAGTTTCTCTTTAGCGACATTTTAGTGTCGATTTTGATAAAAGTTCCGTCGGTAATCCCTTTGTATTCTGGTTATATATATATATATATATATATATATATATATATATATATATATAATCTCTTCCAGCCATCGCTACCAATCGATATATATATATATATATATATATATATATATATATATATATATATATATATATATATAAAATCTCTTCCAGCCATCGCTACCAATCGATATATATATATATATATATATATATATATATATATATATATATATATATATATATATATATATATATTATATAAGCACACAAAATGAGCGACATTAACAAAAAAGGAAATGCAATTGTAAGCATAAACTAATATTAGGCAAAATACAAACCATTTGCATAAAGGGAAGATGGTACAAATGAGAAAAGGCTTCATACTCAACATATTTAACACCAACACCGATATAATCAGAGTAGCAAGTTGAAAAATCACAAAAATAATACAAACTAGCTCCAACAAAACAATACAAATTAAGCAAAGATACAAATTCGAATTTTAAGTACACACAAAAGATACATTTACACCTCAAAATTATGATGAGGCAGCAGTTGCAGCCCTCTTCCTTGGAGCAGTTGCAGCCCTCTTTCTTGGAGCAGGTTCAGTTCCTGCACTCATAGCATAAAATTAGTCACTACATACTAAATGTAGTAGGTGGCAGATAATAATAAGAAATAATAAGAAGTTAACTGATCTCAGATCAAATGATAGGAAATGAAGAAAAAAGTAGTAGGTGGAAAATAAGGGCTTACCGAAGCTGCAATGTTGTATTCTTCCACCAATGGTTCTTTTGTAAAATGGATTTGCAACGGGTCATCAGTGGATAGAAATACATTTAGACCTCGCAAAAAAAATTTGGGCAGAGGATTACAATCAAGATCTAAAAACAAAGAGTTGTTGCTCGAAGGAGACATCGCCAGTCCAATTTGCATAAGACATGCAATCAATAGTATTAGAAATGAACAACAGTTCCCCTTTCGAATCATAAAATGTGATTTCTGAGGCTACCACACTAATATAATTACATGCAGCACAGTGACTAGAGTAAGAAACCAGCAGGAAAATGGTTTTGATCCCATTTCAGAAAATGGCAGCAAGAATGTACCTGAGCAAGATAATGCAAGTACTGTAAAACATGTGACTTTCTTAAATTGATTCCATGAGCAATATTCTGAGCAAGAAGAAAGGTTGTAGCAAGGTGGTCGATATCACCCTGCCTGTGGAGAAGTAGGAAAAACTGTGAGCAAATCTTAGGCCTTGTAGGGTAAAGAAATTGTACTATTTTGACTGATACCTCTCCAGAATGAAGGCATAACTTGATAGTTGTCATTCCCTTTGATTCACGGAGCTGGCAAACATGACACTCATATGACTAATTACAACTTATATAGGACATTATATTGTTAAAAACAAGTCAACCCAGGCGACAAACCTTATTCAGTGTGTAGAGGTTCACGTAGCAGTAGTATAGATAATATGAAAATGCAGGGTTAAACATGTTTGTCCACTGGGCTGGTGTAGGCATATGTTTTGTCGGACGACATTCAGGTTTGCTTTCATCATCAACCAAATCAACTATAGATGATAGCATATGGAAATTTCAGGTGAAGACGTGATCGAGTTCTGAAACTTTAGTAGTGATGCACCCATGAGGAAAATGGATGATATTTATGTGAAATAAAAAAGATAAGTAGTCTATATTTATGAATGATAGTATTTAACATAGTCTAAAATATTGAACTAAAAATAAGATGATATGATCAAGTTATACATATTTTTAAAAAAAAGAAGAATTTGTAGGGTTTATCCAATCATTTGGGATCTGATCAAGGATTATGATGATGGCACAAAATAATAAAAAAAATGGTAGATTTTGTTTTCTAAATTGAATGTCCTGTGTTAAATTTGATGAAGCTATGTATTATCTTTTTTATAGGAATATGCTTAACACTCAAGTCTAATGACATGTGTAGTAGGCGAAAAATATTATATGTTCTCTTTGTCAAAAGAAGAAGAATTGGCTCGACATTTATTTTTACAATGTGAGTTTTCTAGCGTTTGATCAAATTCTGTTTCAATATTCAGCAAACACACTTAGATCTGTGGAGGAGGAAGCCCTACACTTGCTTTGCAACTTAGCGTAGAAGGATCAGATCAAGGATCTAGCTGTCGCATTCTTCGCTACAGGCATTTATCATATTTGCAAGAATGAAATGCGCGAATATTTCAAAACAAAAGCACGAAAAGTTTAAACAGGCTGAAAAACATACAAATGGAAGTAGAATACCATATTTCAATCAACTTCTTCGTCAAATGAGCCATCCATCGAAGTGACACAACCTGAAAATGTTGCTGCTGATCAAGCAGCTCCTCCAAATGATGTTGACCATGTCACGCCTCCAAATCCTTCAAACACTACTCCATAGCCTGATTCACACAACATTGATGGCCAGTTGGATTTTCTCAATACCGACTTGCCTTAAAACATCATACATGATGAAGTACATCATGTTGCCAAATCATTAAATGAGGTTACAGTAGAAGAAGAAACATCATAGCACACTATGTCACTTAGAACAAAAACTATTTGCACATCGCCTAAGGGAAAAACCAGGTCAACCCATCTGCTCCTTCTAAAAGGAATCCGAGGAGCAATTCCTCGATTAAATGGCAAATAACATTGACAAAAAATTTCCCTTCAGGCTAAATTTAAACGGTTTCACTAAAATAAGAGCTATTGGAATAGCAAATAACATTGACAAATTTTTTGTAAATCATATATTCCTTCAGAATTTCACTTATATGAAGGCTTTGTACCTATCCCAGCTATTTAGCGACCATAATCCCTTATTGTTACACTTGATTCCTATTACTTATTCAAAATGTTTCTATTTAGATATAGCAATTGTTGGCAATTTAAAGAAGGATGCCAAGGATGCACTCAAGGAGGATTTTAGGTCAACATACGAGGTTATCCAAGTTATTCCTTTCAATGGAAATTGTGTGCATGTAAGCCGAAGTTACAAAAGATGACTCACTCCTAACAGAAACTGAGCAAAAATTTAATAATTTAGAAGTGGCATTAGATCATGATCCTAAAAACCAATGGTTTTTGAGGAGATGTTGCAAGATACACACCAGTTTATGGTTCAAAAGCAGGTAAAGTATTGGAGTTTCAGACAAAAAGCTAAATATAGTGGCTTCAACTAGGTGATACTAATTCAAAGTTTTTCTATTCCAATATGTCCACTCGTAGGTACACTAACAATATTAATGCTTTAATTTCAAAATCTGGTGATCTACTACTATATGATTCTAACGAGATTGATACAGAGGCAATTTCTTACTTTTCAACACTTTTTAATGGACCCATGGTTTCAAGTTTCCAGATCTTCAAACCATAGCAGCTGCTAACCGAAGTGGTCATCACCTTTTACTGCAACCCATAACTCTACCGAGGCGAAGAAGGCAATATTCTCGATACATGTCGACTCTAGCCCCGGACCAGATAGGATAAATGCCAAAAATTTCAAACTGCATCAGGATGATATTAAGCTCGAACTATTGGATGCAATGCAATATGTATTTCATTCAGTTAAGCTTCCTAAAGGAAGTAACCATACTTTTGTTACATTAATACACAAAATAGAAAGGCCTGCTGACATGACACATTATCAACCAATATCATGTTGCAATATTTTGTATAAGACTTCTAGTAAAATTCTCTGTAATTGAATCAAGTATTTTCCACCCTATCTCGTGTCTCACAACCAGTGCACATCTATAAATGGAAGATATATTGAACAAAATATATTACTTGTGGAAGAGTTGCTATGAGATTTTTAGAAGCCTAGTGTAAACAAGTTTTGTGTTAAATTTGATCTTTATTAAGCTTTCGAAACGATCAACAGGGAGTTTATATGAAATATAATGATGAAGCTAGGTTTCCCCACACACTCTATCAATGTCGTATATGAATGTGTCTCTACGGCCTCTTTCTCTATTCTTGTTTCCAAATCTTTTCATTAAGTCGAACAGGGGCCTTATGTAAGGTAATCCCCTTTCCTCTTATTTGTTAACAATGGCAGTGGATTTTTTGCGTACCTAAACTCAAAGAATTTTTCTTCCAGTTCATGATTTAAAACCTACCATCGCTCATTGCTTTATGCCGACGACTTGATGGTTTTTTGGTCACCACTTTTGTCTATGATTTAAAATCTATTATCAGTAAACTCGATAAATATAGTGATTTAAATATTAATACTTTCAAAACAAAAGTGTATTTTAGTATCTCAGCCTCTAATATTGAGGCTATTAAATAAAAACTTGGATTTGAAACAGATACATTACCAATCAAGTATTTGGGTGTGCCTTTATCGTCTAACTATATCGATTATACTAAATGCCAATCATTACTATATAAATTTCAAAATAAAATTCAGGCCTAGGATACAAATTTTTAAGCTTTGCGGGCAGAGCTGAATTGATACATATGGTTATTATACCCACCGTTTTATGTTGGTTATTTATATATCAACCTTGTGAATACATATTGGACAAAATCTAATCAGTGTGCGTTGATTTCTTCTAGGTAGAAGAAAAACACAAAACAAGCTAGAAAATACCTTTCAAACCTAAAAATGAAGGGGCATTGGGCTTAACCTGTTCACAGACTTGAAAAAAAGCTGCATGAATAAATTTGTTGTGGAATTTCCTTTTGAAGGATACTCTTTGGAGTAAATGGATGGCTCGAAGATGCTTCTATATTAAAACATTTTGGGATATGCGCATTGACAACAACTCCTCGTCTACATGGAAATCTATGTAACAAAGATATAACATATGATTTAAACACGCTTTTGTGATTTGAGCCGTGGATCAACTTCAAGTGTCAAGTCGATCTAATAGGGATTAATAGATTTCATATCATTGGTAGGCATAATGAATTATATCAAATATTATTCAAAATGGAAAACTGAAACATAGCTTAGATGCAACAACAATAGAGGCTTTGCAACACATTCAAAATGTTATTGTCCATCCTGTTGAATCATTGGACTACTACGAAGGTGTCAGGGAAGTGTTTTTTCTATTGACAAAGCATAGGACATGGTCAGAGAAAAGCATGAACCTAGGAATTTCTTTTTTGTTACATGACACTCCACGAATTCTAAAAGAATTGATTTTATTTCCTATTTAGCCGTTACTGACATATTTAAACCGGAGAAAGGTTGAGAAAATTTGGTGTTATATGTTCTCTTTGTCAAAAGAATAAGAATTGGCTCGACATCTATTTTTCCAATTTGAGTTTTCGTCGTACATCGAGTGTTTGATCAAATTCTGTTTCAATATTCAGCAAACACACTCAGATCTGTGGAGGAGGAAGCCCTACTCTTGCTTTGCAACTTAGCGTAGAAGGATCAGATCAAGGATCTAGTTGTCGCATTCTTCACTACAGCCATTTATCATATTTTGCAAGAATGAAATTCCCAAATATTTCAAAATAGAAGCATGACAAGTTTAAACAGGCTGAAAAACATACAAATGGAAGTAAAATACCATATTTCTAGATATTCAGAAGCAAGCCAGGATTATAAGGTGTTATTCCATTAGTCCATACATCCATTCTTCTCTAATTATTTTGCAAGTTTTGGATATATAAATAGCAGAGTTTATAGAAACTTTAAGCTCACCCCAACAAGGACATTGCCGCTGATGACATCAACTGCTGGCAAAATTCCTCTGCGACATGAACAGAATAATTCGATGGTAATTTAGTATAACGTGTATATGTATATAAACAAATTTTACACAAAACTTACAAAAATTGCCAATCATAACAATTTATTACCAAATGTATAGCATGTAAAATGTAAACTAGCGTTGAGGTGGAAGGAGAAAAAGTAGAAGACCTCCAAAGGAATGGACACATTCTCATGAAATATCAAATTGCATAAACATATAAAAAAAAAATCACCCGTAATCCATAGGATCACTATATATGTTGTGAAAGCTTACGTTAATGATTATCCCTTGAATATTATCGGAGGGGCGACAGTAGCGAAAACAACAAAGCCAATGTGAATCTGCAAACAAAATGTCATTATTAACTTCAAAAGGTGAGGGGAAAAAAGGTAACTGAAAAGTCCATAGAAAGGATCAAAGAACGTACTGCATAGAATAAGAAAAACCAACCAAAATTCAAAGCACTTTCAGTCCTGCAATGTGCGTGTTAAGTATATAACAACAGGCTCTAAGTACAAAAATCAAGAAGTTGGTAATATAATCCAAGATGGTGAATAAATTATTACCTCATGGCCCTATAAAGGTGTTGATACCAGAGAACATAAGCCCCAGGCACACCCAAGATAAAGTAAATTATTGCAAGGAACCAGATTGTTGAACCTACATAGAATATAGTGGAAGGTTACAAAACATCTCAAGTGAATATATATTCATGCATCTGAAGCTCTAGAAAATTACCTTCCCCTTTAATCCAAGCAGTTGTGACTGTTATGATGTTCCATAATAAGCATACAGTTAACCCTGCCAAAAGACCACACTGGTTAAACAAGATTCTAAGAAATTGATAAATAATATGTATTTTGAATGCTAGGTAGGCACGGTTTAATAGACATAACAAGTCAGTAAAACGTAGTTGCACATAGTTTATGCCATATTTCATAAATTATGTATAATGCCAATAAATTCATGTGACAACTTCAAAATGTTTACTTCTAAACCAGTTTATTAAGCAACTATTATTAAACTATAACAACTATTATTAGATATGATTTTGGTAAATAACTACACTTTATTACCGTTATTAAATTTAATATACTTTTTAATTATTATTTTACAAAATCTGCATATCCACTAGCTTTTTTTCCAAAAAAAAAAAGAGAAAGCTACCTTGTTGCGCTTCAAAAATAAGAACATAATTCACTCGTGCATTGTTACATGGACTTTTATCATAAAAACATCAAATACTAATTTTAATAATAGTAAAATCTTATCAAGTGAAATTAATAATTTAATAACACAACTTTTGATCGGCTGATAAATCAAATTTAATAAGTTAAATAACTTAAAATATATTAACAATTAACTAATGACTAATCACCAGCAACTAGTTCATCCATCTCAAAAACAACAGTCCTTAACTAGACTTGGCAAAATAGATCACCAACACCAACTGCTGGATCTAAATTGCAAGCGCATGCTTTATCAATAACAAACTAGCAAGTATGAATTTGAAGTAAAACTAGACGAGGAGGGGACCCACGTAGTTGAATGATTAAGAAAAAGGTAATAAAAGGAAATCGCTGCATCTCTTGCCCAACAATAAATTAACTCCATAACATCACAGAAATTAACATAATTAGAATCCAACAATATCCATAAGTTTTCATTGCGCACACATTAGAAAGAAAGAAAAAAAAAAGGTTTTTACCTGAAGTAAATGGAAAAAAGAGGAATGTCGACATCATTATCATCATCGTCCTCGAAAGCCACGATGACATCTAGGTGCCTCCTGTAATCGGCACTTCGACCTTTGCGACATCGAAGCTTGACATCTTTATAGGGGATTAGGTCAAGAATCGCTATCCAGGAGCTTCGCGATCAATTAGAGGAGGCGAGTACTTGATTTTGCTGACATCGAAGCCAGAAAACGAGATCAAAGGGGGATTAGGTCAAGAGGCCATTTGAACGATGAATAAAATTTGGGGAATTTTGGGCACATAACTTGACAACGTGAAAATGATAATTTGGAGACGAAGGAACGAAGGAAAATTAGATTGTCGCGGATCGTTAATTGGCACTTGACAACATAGACCATTGGATTTTATTCACGCACATTGATAAAATAGTTTCAATAAATATTTGTCGTTATTATGCTTGAATTTGCAAAGGAAAATAACGGTGGAAATTTTCTGTCGGTAATTTAATGCAATTTGCAACGATTTAGTGACGGATGACAGAAGACGACGGTAATAAAGAGAAGAAAAAAAAGTTGAAAAAACAAAAAAAAACTATCCCTTGCAAATCACATGGAAATCCATCGCAAATTAACGACGGAAATTTCCGCTTCTAAATATTTGACGCTAAATCAGTGTTTTCTTGTAGTGATCGAGCATAGCTTCCTTCTTTACTAAATAATTGTTATGATTTTTTATAATAGCGCCTTGATTATATATTATATGTTGTGTCAAATTAGTTCAATTTATAGAAGGACGTTCGCTAGTATGAGAATTGTACACTTACAGATTTAAACAATACACTTTTTTCACACTTACCTACCATTCATTAATTGGTCTCACTTGATAGTAATATTCTATATAGATTTAAATAGTACACGTATAGAGTTACTTTTAATAATCCAATAGTAACATTCTTTGTAGAATTTTAGTTCGCACGATATATTGTTTAACACTTATCATTCACTAATTTGATGGTACCAATCTTTATATATGTGTTGGTTTGTTGAATTGCAAAGAGTTACAAATTACACACTCAATTTTAGTTGAATAAAGTATACATGTTCACTGTGTAATCATTCAGATAAACCTCTAATGGAATTATGTAATTAGTTAATTACTATGATCCTTCTTGTGTCAAACAAAATGAAACTTAGTAGGGCATCGAACCCACGAAAAATAAAAATAGTGCACTGAAGTTGTTTAAGTGTGTTTTTTCTTTTCTTTTCTTAGAGCGGCTGATTTATAAAAAAATTCAACATTTCCCTGATAATATTTTGGTGAAAATTTAGTCACATTTGTAGATGACAAACAATAAAGTGTGAACAAATATCCTCGTTTATACGTGCATACTTCGAGTTTGAACTCACAAATGCCGATATAGGCTCAGTATTGCTGAGCCTTTCGGCTTAGTAATACTGAGCCAATATAGGCTCAATAATATCGAGCCTTACGGCCCAGTAATACTGAGCTGATATAGGCTCAGTATTATTTGAAACTTCTTTTAACTTGCATTTCACTTTTTTTTATCGAGTATAGCTGCCTTTTTTATTCAATAATTATTATGATTTTTTAAAATATCGCCTTGATTACACATTATATGATGTGTCAAATTAGTTCAATTTATAGAAGGACGTTCGCTATTACGCATTATAATAGCGTCGTTAGTTTGTTAACCGACCGTTAAGTTTGATAATATCAAAAGACAAGTATTTGTTTTGATTGTCAATTATTCTTATTTCTTTTGGACGAACATTTACGTTTAGTCGGTGTAATCAATATACACATTGAGAATTTAAAATAACTACCATTGTAGTATGGACATTAGATTCACAGATAGGTCACATTTAACTAGGTTGAAGTAGTTTGCTTCCATCATACAAATAGGTACTGAAGTTTGTTTTAAAAGAAGGTGATCTTGATGTCCAAGGAACCGTTCTCAAATACAAGGATAATTGTGTTTGTAATTTTATCCTAAATTATATTTGTATTTCAATTCTAGTATATTTGAAATAATAATTTGGTTTTAGTGTATTTGAAATAATATCCACCACCAACGCACCCAACTAAAAAAAAGAACGCTAGCATGGCTCTTTCGACTGCCCTCATGACCAATGTTGCGCTAGCTTCGACCAAATTTTACTTCCACTGACCAATTACAATAGGTATCCACTTTTATTTTATCGAAGGGACTTTGAATTATATTTATTCCAAATTCTTCCTATTGTTTATACTGTCGATTTCATAAATAGAAATAGAAATTAATGTTATTCCCAATGCTGAAGTAGAAATTTCTTTTTATTTTTTTGACTTGACTTATAGTTCACACTTGTAGAGCGCCTTCTAGTTCAATTTGATTTAGTATTTAATGTTTTGCCATGTTATACCATAATTGATCAATTCCATAATGTTCCCTTTAACCTCTTATATAACTTGATACATAATATGAATTTTGTCGATAATTTCTCTTATACATTCAAAATAGAAAAGTTGACAAGATAGTACATTTTAATTTGTTTAACTTGTCAGTATATTTCAGTATTTCAGGTCCAAGAAATAAGCCAATAGTTTTATTTTCCCTAAAACCAGGTCAAATGTGGTGTTCATATAATCATCATTTGAATAGTAGAGATAATTATGGCTTAACGATTTGATGGGTTTTACGGATAATAAGCAAGAATTTATTTTCCTAAAATTAGATCAGATGTAATGGTCAAATAATCATCATTTGCATGTTAGAGTTACCAATGACTAAGTGAATATTACGTGCTTTATAAATTAACTGGGGTAATGTTTGTGTTTGAATTGTTTATGAATCAATCCGGGAATCAACAAAGCACCACTAGCAAAACTGTTCATGTTACACATTCCACCATTATATCATGAAAATGTTTTCTTTTCTAATATTTTCAAATATGCTAGAATTACCAATACTTATCTTAGCATAAATTTCTTAACTCAACGAAGATTTCCATGTTGTTATAGTATACTTTTTATCTAGACTTATGTGATTTGCTCATGCATAGGAGTTAACACATTCTTGTATGAAGAGTGATGTTGCAGTAATAGATCAAGGGATATCGTATGTTTTATAAAGATATATTAATAATATAACTGCATAATCTATAACCTTTCCCCTCCTTTTAATTTATAATGTCGAAAAATTGTTTTGTTTGTTGGTTGAGCTAGTGGGCTTGCCTACCAATGGTGTGGTTTTAGGACTTTTCTCAGTGGTCAAAATCTCAATCAAATTATATATTTTTTTCAAAAAGATTTCCCTTAGTTTTGCCCATGTACATAGTCGTTATATGATCTTTAGCTATATACCATGTTCCACCTACAAATTGCATGATTTCATCGCTATCTAAACTTTCGATATTTGTGTAACTATCAATTCCGAAATTACTATGATAGTTGTTGCCGCTAACTCTATTAGATTTTTTAGATGTTAATATATAAATGAATAAATTAACCAACTTTTAGGATATTTGTATTAAAACACTCTTCGATGTTTTTATATAAGAACTTACATTTCAATACTTGCATGTTTTTTGTATTATGCTTTCCTAAGTACTATAAGAAAAACTTAAATCTTTTCCATCGTCAAAATCACCCGTAAATGATAGCTAATGGTGAATTTTAATACATTTCTCAACTAGTAGAAAATGAAGTTACTGGAAAGGTAGATCTCCACCATTTATTAAATGTATGTTCAAAATATAACAAATCTTATGCATCAATAGTAGCATGAAATGTATATTTTTGTGTATTTTTAGATTATAGGACTTACATACTGCTTGAATCTATTAGTATGTCAAATCCGTCCAAAATATCAATCTATTTATCTATTGTTTTCTTGTGTTGAAATTTGTCATTTGTTGTGTGGAGTGCTTCAATAATGTATATGTACTAGGTTTCCTATGGTATGGATTGATTTTAGAATAGGTTGACTTATTTGTTAGGGATAGAAAAGTGGCTTGGATGAGAAGTAACAAATTGAGTATGTTCTTCTTGTATGTTGTGATCCTAATAGTGTCATGATGATGAATGACCGTCCATCATACAATATAGGAATCCTTTTAGCATACATATAAAATTTTAACTTTTCTCCTTAAATGAATAAGCTCACTTGGATCTGATGACTTCTTAGTTAAGCCTGACTCTATAAGAAAGTTGAAGCTTGGACAAGAAATTTTCCAAGTTGTTGGAAGATAGATTATATTTTTAGTTGCAGTAAAGTAAGTCTAAATTAATTTATTAAAAATCATAGGGAAAATACTTTAACTGAATAATAGGTTAAGATTCATGTGATGAAGGTTTTACTGAAGTAACACTGAAATGATATTTCAAGTCTTGAAGATGTGGTTAAAGTAGAATTTAAATTGAAGAGCTAAATAAGAGAAGAGACACCTGTGGTATTGGAATTTTAGTTGTCCGGATCACATTGACCAATCATTTGAGAAAATTTAGTTTGTGGTTGGCAATTTAATAAAATAGGTTTATATATTGTTATGTGGGTTCAGATGACCCGATGTTTATACATTATGAGATTTGACTCGGTATTCATCCATAATTCAAATTTGTGGAAATTTAGGAATTCATGTTCTCTCATTCCTTATCATTGTGATAATGATAAGTGATCAAAGGAATAATACTTGGATGATTTGTTGTTTGACATCTACGAGAACGGTAGATGTTTTTCGTTAGGCGTTGTGAATTAGGCATTGAGTGTAACAATACACCACACATGTTTGTTTTAGCTTGGAAGGTTATGCAATACTAGACAAGTAGATTGTCACATAACCATGTATGTTTTAAGAAGATATTGATATTTGAGTTGTCATTACATTGTAGATATATTATTTGGGTTTAATATGGCATAAATTGCATACCAAGTTCACTATGCAAGGACAATGTTCATTTTTGATGTTCCTTAATGTAGTAATAGAGCAGTACATAAATTGTTGCATACTATGTTGATTTGATTTATATTTGGAGGCACCATCCTACATTGAGTTGTCTTGACCATAATATGGTAAAAGTAAAAAAATGAGAAGTTGCATTTGGATAAGTTTTAATTATTTTGTTTATGCAAAAAAATAGTTAAATTTGGATTTCAGATTGTAAAAGATATCGTCAATTAAGTTGATTCCAAGATTAAATAATTTTTAGTTGTTATACATAGCAGCGAAGAAGAACAACTATAGTAAACAATATAAATGGGCAGAAATAATACGGTAGATAACGTAACTGAATTTACATTGGTTCAGAACTTCTGCTCTACGTCCATTTTGTACGGATCTCTTAAAAATTTCACTAAGCAGAAAGTCTCACTTCATCTAAAGGAACGGGTTTACAGACTCTAGTTGAACCACTGACCATGACATCAACACTTACTGTTTGAGGACTCCCGAATATTATTTCAGCATTTTCTTTTACAAAAAATAACTTGATTATATGTTATACCTCTAGTACATTGAGTAGTCATATCGGAGGGTAACTTCTATAATCATTGGCAACGATGTTATTCTAATGAATACGGTGCTTAATAATTTAGGAAGCCACACGAAAAGTAATTAAAGACTATATGACTGGTGTTTGCTTTGGGGTGGTCATATAATTATATAAGATTGATAAGATGTGTTGAATACGAGCAACCATAACAATCCAATTTTTTAACTCTCAGGGTTGACACTAATACATCTACGATATTTACATAGTGAACATCCAAGTGTCAGTAAATCAAATCGTTATGGGTGAATAAAATAAGATAGAACATAAGCACCCAATCAAAGCTTATAATATATAATATACAACATGTGTTAACGATAAAATTTGTTAACATCTAAGTCTTGTGAAATAGAAAGCAAGCCAAAAGACTGATGCTTTCAACCTATCGAACATCACTATTTGAAAGAGGGTGAACCCTCCAACAAGGTCGATAGGGGTTGCACTTGATAAATTCTTTCGAGAGAAACTGTTAGTTAGTATATTTGTGGTTTTTTTGGATAATATTAGCCTATTGAAAGCATTCTTTTGATTAAATAATAATTAATAGAATTCATTTAGATGAGTTAAGCTGGTCGTTTCGATTATCCCTTTCAAATCAGACAAACTAATTCAGGTTCATCCCTTTAACTTTAAATGAAGTCGAAAGCTGTGGTAAAAAGTGAATTAAAAGATATCCTCCTTTGTAGGGATCTCATAAGATATATCAAAATGGCCAAAAACCATTTCTGATTTGTCTTTGACTGTCAACTTAGTCAAAAGCTAGGTTCTCGAAAGCCTTATGAACTGGATCCCTAGCTGAAAAATCTATTCGAAAGGAGCCGTTTTGTAGGCCCATCGCCCTTCAAATTGGTTTAATGTTTAATATAGATAAATATATATAGAAGATTTGAATTGATTATTATGTTGCAAACCTTATAGATGGACAACCCTTCAAATCCTAAAACGTTGGGATGGATACAATTTACATCAATAAGATGTATTCTTAATACCACAAGCATTTCGAATAATTTATTAACATGTTGTTGAAGACTAAACCATTCTCCTAACCATTGTAATATAACTCAAGATCGTACAAAGTTATGAAAAGAAGAATATATCATGTGCAATTAGATATTAGTTTTGATAATGGTCGATATGGATTATCTCACATTCGAAGTTAGTATCTGTAAGTTATTGGTTATAATTTCGCTCTCTTGATTTTGTATTGCAATAAGAAAAAAGATAGCAAGAATTGAAATCCCTAGTTTGAATTCATAATTTAGCGTTTGCGCTTCTCAATTTCGAACAAAAGTTTTTAGAATAAGGAAATATCTATTTCGATCACAGACCATAAAAGTCTTATTTATTGATGTAGGCTGACCTCCTTCTACCTTGGTGCTTTCGCTTATGTGATTCTAATGGAGTTTAGATGGAGAGTTAGCAGCGATGACCCTCCATTCCTTACATCGTGACTATCGGCTCAATCAAAGGAAATTAGGTAGCAGTAAGTTCAAGTGATAGTTTAAGATGTATGCTTTGAGAAATGCCTTCATCTCTTTCAAAGACTGCCTTTCGCTCCTTCAAAAGATTTATTTATTTGAATGGTGGAGACTGAACGCTTATAGAATAAGGACATCTTCGAAGGCCTTTATTTGATGGTCTTGATGATGTTAGTTCAAAGCATCATGTTCTTGCTAGAAAATTCGAACCTTACAAAAGGGTTGATTGTTACGAAGTCAATCATTTAGAATGGGTGTGCTTTATCTCATGTTAGTCTCCTTCGGTATTAAGGCAGTGCAATCAAAGCCGCCTTTAATACATTTGAAGGACTTCTATGATTTGAAGGGGATGAACTTGTTTACTCAAGAATTTTCACTTAAAATGTTGGGAGATGACCCCTTCGATAATTTGAAGGTGTTTGACGTCGTTGAAAGGGTTAATTATGTTTTTAATAGTTATGCGATCGAAGGTCCCTTCAACTTAGTCGAAGATCTTATTTACTTAAGAGGGATGAGCATGATCTTTTATGAAAGGCTCCTTTTTCTTTAAAATTGTAACAACCCGTAAAATCTGAACCAACTTAAAATTTTTAAATTGGCTATTTTAGTGAATTTTGAGTATTTAAAATAAATATTTTAAATAATAACGACGAAATGTATGGTTGAATCGATGTTTGAAATTGAATATAATCACTTTGAATTATAAACAAGGCCTGAAATGGCGCGGTAGTTTCGAAATTTGAATTCAAACTTTGACTGACTGTACCGGGTGCAAAATAAAACGGATTTTAGTGAGACCAAAAATATTTAAATCTGTTAGTGAATATCTTTCTAACGAATCTGAAAAATTGAAGTTTCGTGGCAGGGGTCAAAAGTTATGGCCAAATGAATTTTCAGAAAGGTCGCTATAGAAATTATATAGCCCGTGAAAATGGCCGTTTTGCAAACGACCTCGGAATTCGACGAAACCACTTTTGCTGGATCCGGGATGTGAAGTTATTTCTAGATTTCAAATTTCATAATTTTTGAAGTCAATATGTGTGCGTGGCGAAGGAAAATGTGTTTTGATCAATTACAGTTAAATTGGATTGGTTGACCCAATATGAAGCGGAAGTTAAATGCGCCGAGAGAGTTGTTAGGGAAAAAACAAAGTTCGGGGAATATATAACCATTCCATGTGAAGGCCCGAATTCTGACAGAAAAGACTTCTGGGCAGCATTAGATGTTTCTCCTGTGCAAATAGAACATATTCCTGTCGTTACAGAGAATATTCAGGTCGACATTGCAAATATCCCTATTGTTAAGAACTATGCAGACGTGTTCGAGGAAGTTGTTAGCTTACCTCCGCAAAGAGAAATTGATTTTAAAATCTCTTTAGTTCCGAATGTAAGGCCAATAGTTCACGCCATTCGAAGAATGACCTTGAAGGAGAAAGATGAGTTAGATAATCAAACTCGATGGCTAGTATAGAAGGGTCTGATCAAGCCTAGTTTCTCTGATTGGGGAGCAGCAGTGGTATTTGTCCCGAAATCAGACGGTACTCTACGACTTTGTGTTGACTACCGGGATCTCAATAAGCAGACGCTGAAAAACAAATATCCATTGCCGTGGATTGATGATTTGTTAGATCGATTGAATGGCGCACAAGTGTTTTCTCGAATGGACCTAGCTACATATTTCCATCAGCTTCGTATTGCCGAAGAGTGTGTTCCTTTGACAGCATTCAGAGGTCCAGACTTATTCTACAAGTGGTGCTTTGGGTTTTACACGCCCGGGTATTTTACTTATGTGGATGATGGAAAGCGAGGCCTCGGTTTGCTTCGGTCTCTTCGGAGCCGATGATTTGGTCGGATTTGACCAGTGACGCCCCATAGGGCGGGGAAACGCAATGTTCAGGCATTTTTAATCCCCATCGGTGGACCGGCCCTGACGATCCAAGGGTCGATTCGTTCTGATCCTGAGACACGGGCTGGAGCATCTCGAATTCGGTAAGGACTATCTTTTGCCTTGGCTCATGACGGAAATCCAGTTTCCAAATACGACATCGTCCGGTTTTGATTGTATATATATATGGCGACATGATATATGGTACCCATGCCGTCTATGATTGATATTTATGATTGTATCTAAAATTAGAAACTAACTGGAAACGAGCTGGGACGGATGGTTTCCTGGGTATTGGTCTGATGTTGGTTTCGGCCTTCGGGGTTAATACTTAGGGAATCGTTCTCTTACTAGTTTACGGTTGGAGTCTGATTAAGAATTAAACGATAAAATTTACATTTCAAATGAATCCATTAGTCAAACCCAAGATTGGATGCATTCTATTGAAAGAATTCTTGAGCGTCTCCAGCTAGGAGATAACCAAAAAAGATTAGTGGCATCTTGGGCACTCAAAGACGAAGCTTTGTTCTGGTGGGGGTCAATTATTAGAGATAATCCAGAAGGTGATATCACCTGGGATAGATTCAAAGAAATGTTCAACCAAAGATTACCCTTGCCACCGTCTTATCGGGAATGGGGTCGTCACAAAAATACAGGGAGAAGGTTCCTTCGACCACTTCGAAGGAAGTTGAAGTTGTCGAAAGGGTTGGTTTCATTTCCTTTTCACTCCATGAAAACATACTATTTTTTGTATATGTGTAGATATTGTCCTTCGAATCCTTCAAAGAGCTTATTTTATTGTCATTTGTCTTCCCCGAGCTTGTCATAGCATTCGACATAACCGAATATACTTTAATGGTAATCCTATTGATTTGAAAGGCTTGTTTGGCTTTTTAGGTCGAAATTGAAGTGTCCACACTTGCTTTTCCTTTGAACTTGTCTTTGAATCTTTTGAAGGCCATTCCCACTCTTTTGGAAGCACTTACATTGGGATTTTGTTAGCCTTCTTTCATATTTTTATCTTAGAGCGTATTCACTGTTTCAGATCTCGAAAATATCGCCCGAGATCTCATTTTAGGCTCCTTCCGGAACGAAACAGCGAATCTCACTATAAATCTCGTTTCGAATATATCATCCGAGATATTGCAATATTGAACGATATATCACCTAGACGAGATATTGAAATATCACGCAGATCTTGGTTTTTCTAGTTAAAATTTAAACTTGTGTCTAAACCAAAACAATAATTAAGAAAACTTAAATCCAACGATGATAATCTCCTGCTATTTTATATGCATGTTAAATGAGAATACTATATTCATATATGTTCTACAATGCTTATGATTTCCATATTCGTCATTTTTTACTATCCTGTTACCTACAAAATTATGTATTTTATGTTCTACTTATATTGAATTGTTTTATGTTTTGGATCATTTTTATGTTCTTTGTTTAACAAAAAATCATGTTCATGGATTATAAGTTGTAAGCACTAATCTATTTGTATTTTGTTATTTTTTTTAATTTAAACATATTATTATTTATGAACATGAATGTTCTTTAGTAAATTAAGAAAGATGAGGTGATTATTCAATTCAAGTTTAAGTTGCTATTTTTATAATGGCATTCATGAAAATTATTGTGTAAGAATATCAATTTTTAACATATCATATACCCCGAGATTGTTCCAATATGAGCTTTCTGACATGAAATGGAAATCCGAGACAAACCCTTGAGTTAGACCCATCTCATCTGAGATCTCCCCCGATATGAGATCAAGTCTCTAAAATCACCGAGATGAAACGCGACTGATATTCGAGATTTAAAACATTGAGCGTATTTTGACTAACATTTAGGGTCTAGTATGAAAGAAACCATTATTCTTTAGGACAAAAATCACGATCTCGCTTTACTCACCTTCAATAGGTCATAACCAATAGCGTCATTATTAGTTTATTTGACTATTTAAAGCAATGTAAGGAAACTTTATAACTTAGGAATAGTAAGTTAAAGAAATATCTAATGTCCAAGTCCGGGCTTCGATGCATGTAATATAGCTACAATTTCGAAACCCATATTCGTGTTTTAACAAGAGGTCCTGAAACTATAATTTGGAAATTGCTAGAGGTCTAGAAAACCAAAAACTAGATTTGGTTATTAATAAGAAGTTCAGATATCCTTTTTTGGAAAGAACAACAAATCATAATCCTTATTTAATATTAATTTGATTTACCTCATCTATTGAAAAACAATGAGATCCACAATTCCTCATGGTGAAACTTCCTTCCCTTAGATTTCCATGTCTTGCTCGAACTAAAAACTCTACTCCCTTGTTTATCGAAGAGGACCTCGACCCCTATCGAATCAATGCCCTCTACTTAGACCCAAAATTTGATGAATCCATGCCAAATTTATGAGTTCTGGGTAATTACTTTCAACTGGTTAGTTCAAAGATATATGGTTTGTGATTAGTTACACATATTAATTGTTTATAAAGTGAATATATAATGCATTTGATTTGGCGTTACAATGGATTGTTTAATCTGTATGTGGTAGTGTACTAGGTTGAAGTAATTTGCTTCTAGCATACAAATAGTATTGAAGTTCGATAAAAAAAGGCGATCTTGATGTCCAAGGAACTCTTCTTTAATACAAGAATAATTGGTTTTGTAATTTTATTTGAAATTATATTTTTATTTCAATTTTAGTGTATTTGAAATAAGAATTTAATTTTAGTGTATCTGAAATTATATTTGCTATCAACGGACAGAATTGAAAAAACCCGCTAGAACAACTCTTTTCATGACCAACGCTGCCCCCAACTTCGATCGATTTTTACCTCCACCAATCAATTGTAGTAGGCATCTACTGTTTATATTATCAAGGAGATTTTGAGTTATCTTTACTCCAGGTTCTTCCGATTGTTTATAATATCGACTTCATAAATAAACAACAGAAATGAATGTGATTTCCAATGCCGAAGTAGAATCTCCTTGTTACTTTGACTTGACTTACATTTCACTCTTGTGGAGTAGGTTTTAATTCAATTTGATTTAGTGTTCATTGTTTTTCCATGTTATGCCATTGTTAAGGATCGCGGAAAGGATCATTAAGGCAAAACAAATACTAGAGGGGGGGTTGAATAGTGTTTTCGATAATTTAACGAAAATATAAAACTTATGTTATAAACTATATGAATCAAACACTACAAAAACAATCACAGACACAGAATCAAACACAGATGCAAAATAAACAGAAATAGAAATGCAGAAAAGGAAAGAACACACCAGATTTTATACTGGTTCGGATTACTCCTACGTCCAGTCTCAGGCAATGCTGGATTGCGCAGAGTTTTATTACTATATCAATATCCAATTACAACCCTTCTTGATTTCACAGCTTCAAGGGATACCACCGCTTCCACACACACTTGATCAAATTTTGTCCGTCCTTGATTTCATGGCTACAAGGGATACCATCGATCCTGTCCTTGATTTCACGGCTACAAGGGAGACCACCGATTACTTTACTCAACCCAAATAATTACAAACAACCCTATAACTCTTCAATAGCACTTGATTCAGAGAGTAGAGAGTGTAGAGAGAAGAAATTAGGTCAAAACAGAATTGAATTCGGCAGAGTATAAGGGTAGAAATCATAAAAATGATTAAGAATATTGGTGTAGAGAAAGGGGATGAAGTTAGAGAAGAAGAGATGATTAAAAGTTCGAATTCAATCCCTTTTTATAGTGCATGAAAAGATGCCATGCTTCAAAACCGTCATAATTAGTGAAAAGACACTTCCTTTCAAATTCAAATTTCTGACAGTTATATGTCGACATATAGTTGTATTTATGTCAACATATCCATAGTAGAAATTTGATTTTTGAATATTTTCAAAGTATTTGATATAAATATAATTCTTGAATTAAAATATAGCGTTATGAATTAATATTATAAAGTAGGAAATCATATGAAAACAAAATATGAACTACATAAACATATTTATAAAATTATAAAGTTTAAAACTATATAAACATAAAATGTAAAAATATAAATATAAAATGTAAAAATATAAATATATGAAATTTATAAAACTTTGAGATTGAAAACAAAAATTAAAATAAGAAAGGAAAATAAAAAGAATAGAAAATAAAATAGAGAGGATTGAAGATAGAATTTGAAAACAGAATTTGAAATGAACCTGTAGTGCTATTTAGAGTCTTACATAATCTAGACTCTATAACTATATTTGAACTCTTGAAATCTTGAATACTCATGAGTCTTGAAATTCCTATGAACTCTGATTCTCTAATATCTTTAAATTGTACAATCTTTAGTAATGTTTCTTGTATATAAATCCTGCATATGTGTGTGTGTGTGTGTGTGTGTGTGTGTGTATTCTATACAAAAGTGTTAGTATATATTTTATAATCAATTAATACTGAAATAAGGTTGTTGTCATCAAAACTCCATTCTCCAACAGCCACAATTGATCAAGTCAGCAATGTTCCCTTTAACCTACTACATAACTTGATATACTATGTGAACTTTCTCGGCAATCTGTCTCAAACGTTCAAAATAACAAAGTTGATAGAATAGTACACTTGGATTTTTTTTTCTAGTCTATTTCAGTGTTTCAGGTCCCAGTAATAAGTCAATAAATTACTTTTCCAAAAAATATATCAAATGTGATGTTCATATATTCATCATTTGAATAGTTGAATTACCTATGGCTTAATGAATATGATGGTTTTTATGGATAAAGCAATAATTTAGTTTCCTAAAACTAGATAAGATGTAATATTCAAATAATATCCATATGTATGTTAGAGTTGCCGTGTCTAAGTGAATACGACGTGTTCTATAAATTAATTTGGGAAGATCTTTGTATTGGAATTGTTTATGAAACAATCCAGGAAGCATTCATGTACCACTAACAAAATTGCTCAGGTTACACATTCGACCATTGTATCATGAAAATATTTTCTTTTCCAATATTTTTGATATAAAATTTCTAATACTTATCTTTGCGTAGTTTTCTTATTACTCATCTTGATCCGACGATCCCTGTGAAGATCTTCATTGTGTTTGTTATAGTATACTTTTTATCTGGACTTATGTGATTATCTCATGCACAAGAGTTAGCACACTCTTGCATGAAGAGTGATCTTGCAGCAATAGTTCAAGGGATAGCATATGTTTTGTAGAGATATATCAATAATATAACTACATACTCTATAACCTACGCTCTAATTTTATTTTCTAGTGTAGAAAATTTTATTTTGTTTGTAATTGATGTATATAACCATACATGTACATACACACACACACACACATAGACATACATCCATACATGTATATATACACACACCCATGCATATATATAACCAATTTCAAAAAAAAAACTATGATGAACAAGATTGATTTCATTTGTGGTATTATGTTGACTTTCCGTCTTCCAGATGTACATATTCTACATGTAAAATGACTGGTTTTCTATGCATAAAATTTGAAGCTCGGGACGAGAATGTAATATTAACTATGTAATCAAATATTCTTGTATGATTACCTGTTAGTTACAGGAAACTACCCTGAAGGACAAAAGGAACAAAAATTTGTTCCATAAGGACAAGGGGGAAAATAAAATTTCCATAAGGACAAGTTTTAGTGTAAAGGGATGAATTATAGTGGGCCCCTGAATTCCTCCCTTTACACTAAATTTTGTCCTTGAAAATAAAATTTTGCTTCCTTGTCCTTATGGAACAATTTTTTGTTCCTTTTGTCCTTGAGGGTAAAAACCCCTACCTGTTATTCTAAACAAACCAATGTACATGAAAGTAATGTAACGAATCAATAGCCAGTTAATATCATGTTAAATGGTTTTTGATTTTGTTGGAGCAATTTATTGATCCTAGTTTTTTATAGAATCTCTATTTAAAAGCCCATTGACTAGTTAGCAAGATGTAAGGCTAACCTATCAAATTTTGAAAACAAAAATTGTTGCGAATAGTTTGATTTGTATATGTATAAAAGGGGATTCAAAATATGAAACTAATAGAATGAAAAATGTCAGGTTTATTTTTCTAATCCTTTGGTAATTTGTGCCTTAAATATTCTATTCTTGCATACAACATGACTTTTAGAATCCGATGTGTAACTGATTGAATACATAAATGACAATAATAGTAAATACAAAAGAATATGAAAGATTAATAAGATAATTATAAGGAATATCCCATGTTCATTCACAATTACTTTTGACAATCTAGCATCTATATGAAAAAGGAGAAATTGACTGATGTATTATAAAGTGAGAAAAAAAAATCTAAAAAACCATGATGGACAAAATTGATTTCATTTGTGGTATTTTGTTGAATTTCCTTCTTCCAGATGTACATCTTCTACATTTAAATAATGGTTTTCTATGCATTAAATTTGAAGCTTGGGATGAGAATGTAATGTTAACTATGTAATCAAATATTCTTGTATGATTGTCTGTTATTCTAAATAAACCAATGTATATGAAAGTGAAATAATAGTATAACGAATCCGTAGCCAGTTAATCTCATGTTGAAAGGTATTTTGATTTTGTGGGAGTAACAACCAAATCCAGCGGAATCTAAAGAATAACAGTGTTCATCATAATGTTCAGTGCCATAGGAACGCCTTCTTGTTCGCCTCTGGGCTCTGGCAACCTATTCTTCATGCAGGCCCACTCCTGCAAGTTTTGGCTCATCCTGGATGATCGGCTCATCTACATGCTCCAGATCGTACATGTCGTATGGGATCATTTATTAGGAAGGGGTAGAAGCTTTGGAAAAACCAAGCTCGTTGTCTATCGGGTTTGAATCGTATGATGATCTAGAGGAATTCGGAGATAGTTCTACAGCTATGGCTGCCAAGCCATAGAGTCGTCTAGGGCTTCTATGTGAAGTTGCAAACTATACTTTCATGATAGTTGCATTGGTAGCTACACAAAAACTTATACCCTCTATGTTGGTATAAATTAACGTGGAACGTGTAGTGTTATGCGTGCTGATGCAATTACAATAAAATAGTTCGGGATGCGGCGATAATTTCTGGTTTCATAAGCGTAAATCATCATCGTCGCTAACCGAGGTCACACAATTCGCATCCAATTAAGCTTTAATCCTATGTGCATGTACGAATTATCAGTCCAAATAAGTTCATTCGTTGAATGTTTAGCCATTAAACGATGGCACATTTGATTCCAAAACCAACCAAATCACGCAACGTCGTGAAACAACTCGAACTCGCAGAACTCAAGTTTTCAAGGATGAAATTATCTAAGTGTTCGGAGATATGAATTTCCAATTTTGGTAACCCCCCCCCCCCCCCCAACTTAAGTTTTTTCGAATCACCAAAAATGAACTTCAAAAAAAAATTATAAGTGTTTCAGATACAAAAACCAACTTCGTATCCGAAAACACTTAATTTCTGCAGCACTTCCCTTCTCTCAACTACTCTCACTGATTCCGCTTCCTCCTACACTTTTGTATCCCCACTCTCCTCTCCTGGATACGAATTGATACTTCAAAGTCCAAAATTCTTCCAAGTCCTGAGGATACTAATTTCCCATTCGTATTCCATGACCTAGAGGAGTTACACCAACATTCCGAAATACGAAAAAGGATTTTGTATGCCCTAGACTTGCGAATTCGTCGATAACTCCCTCTCCTCCCTTTGTGATTTTGTACTCTTCCCTCTCTCATGTTCTTGCATCATTAGCCACTTTCTATAACTCCAAACCATGGTTCGCTCCTCCACACCATGGCCAACCACCTACTCCTTGTCATCTCCACCATTTGTTCCTATCACCATGTTCGAATCAAATCAAACCCAAAACCATGCAAAGTCAAAGAGGGGAACCCCCAGTTTCCTAGGGGTTTTGGGTTCTCGAAAATTTCCAAGTGTTGTGAGTACAAAATAACAGGATAAGAGGAAGAGATCTCGTATCCAGCTATTTATACGTGGGAGTTAGGATGGACGTAAGAAAATCTGTGAATTTTTCCTACTGTTTTAGGAGCGGTATCGATCCTAGGTTCGGTACCAATCCCATAAAAAAAGAATAAAGGTAAAAAATGAAAAAAGCTATTCATCGGGATCGGTGAAGAATCTTTTGATCTCAAACAACGATAATGATCGCGCATACACATTTTCGAAATCACGAACGTCAAAACCAACTTGTTCGTTAACCAATCACGTACTCTTGAACATAAATGATTCTAGAGGAAATGCCAAAAGATCGAGTTCCAATTCGATAACATTTCGAAAACTAACTTACACAATCGTGCACGCCACACATACCATTCTGATTATGTTTTATTACGAACTCTGATCGTATTATGCAAACATGTGAGATCATGACTCCATGTCGATGATGACTTCTTTACGTTTCGATGTAAACGATAGTTAGTGACTAACGTTTGATTTCTTGAATCAATAGGAATTAGACGATCACCTGAGCAATCAGACAGTTTCCAGTCCAAGTGATGAAGTTCAAAGCAATTAGAATTCTCTACAATGCTGGAACCGCGTATTTATAAAAACAAGCTTCGAAAAAGCGCCACAGCTGCTCTGAAACAACATATTCCTTGGAATGGCATTGCTCAATGGAAAGGTCGTGACTAATCGCAAAAGCACAACTTAGAGATATTTTCAGCTGCCAGAAAGACTTGTCTCAACTCAAAGCATGTCATGTTAATACAAGACTTAATTTGAAGGGCAAGTGTTACCCGACCTTTTGGCCCGGCTACCAAAAGTGGTCCATGCCCACACGACATGGTCCATCGCATGGCAAAATGACTCAGAAGCACATTTCAAACACCTAGGAATTAAACCTGGATGGGGCTGCATAGCTATAGTCGTCTCGTCTTGCCAAAACTGCTTTTAGATGGCTAAGTATTTGGGAATCAGTATCCACTAACCACTGGGATCGGTATGTATCCCCAGGATCATGACAACTCCCCAACTTTACCCGACACCCTTGGGATCGGTATTCATGATTTCTTATCTCGGGATCAACATACATACTTCGTATCCCGGGTTCATCATTCGTATTTCATATCTGAGAGGTGCTTGGATCACCACACTTCCAGGCCTTCACATTTCGTATTCCCAAAACCATACCTCCTCGGGTCGATATTCTTGCCTTCAACTTCCAAAATTGATGCAAACTCGATCAACCTCCGGGACCGTCATTCCCAATGCAAATTCCACTAAGGCACGCTAGATTGCTATTCTCCTGGATACAAAATCAAGCACTTGTAGATGGAGTCAGAAACTTACCAGATGGCGCAAAAATGGCCAAGTCTTCTGAGATACATATTAATCCTGGGACCGGTACCGATCCCCGAAGACGAAAAACGTAGGCAAGTTACCTTTGCTTCTATTTGCTCCCTTATGCTATAAATACCCTCATTATGCTGCAAGGAAAGGGTTGGATTTTTACCCTCTTGAAATTTTGGGAAGAAGACATTGCATATTTGATTCTCAAGCTCGCTCCATCACTTCGGGAAGAAGAAATCTACCTCTTTTTGGACACTTAGACTTTTTGGGCATCCTTTGAATATCGCAAAGAAGGAGAAAATCTCTAACTTGGACCTTTCTAAACTTGTTTTCCACCATTTTCATTGTAGTTTCTTGAAAACATTGTTCCCACCATGGTACTTTTAACAACTATCAAAGTGGACGTTGGTTCTCATGGATCGAACCATTATAGATACGGTGTTTATTTACCTTTCAGTATAATTTTCCGTATCGGACGTTAGTTTCATTGTTTTCGAACTCTTTGGGTGTTGTGCCAACTTTTGGACATCAACAGTTAACATCCTTTCCCATAATATACCATGTTTCATAATTTGGAATGAAGTTGATGGTAGTCATTCAACCTCAGATCATGTATAGTGTATGCTTAACTATTTTAATGTGTTCTTCGTTTGGTGACAAATGTGGGGTTATATATATCATAATTATTTACATTTTAAATTATTTTTCCTGAAGTCATGTCAAAAACATTAGATTTCTTTTTACTTTATAATCAGTCTAGTTCTCCCTTTTTCATATAGACACTAGATTGTCAAAAGTCATTGTGAATGAATAAGGCATATTCGTTATAATTATCTTAGTAATCTTGCATATTCTTTAATATTTACTATTCTTGTCATTTATGTATTCAGTCAGTTACACATTAGATTCTAAAAGGCATGTTATATGCAAGAATAGAATATTTAAGGCACAAATTAACAAAGGATTAGAAAAATAAACTTGGCTTTTTTTATTCTACTAGTTTTGTATTTTTAATCCTCTTTATACATATAAGATTCAAAATATTTGCAGCAACTTTTATTGTCAAAATTTGATAGGTTAGCCTTACGTCTTGCTAAGTAATCAATGGCCTTTTAAATAAAGATTCTATAAAAGGACCAGGATCAATAAATTTCTCCAACGAAATCAAAATATCTCTTAACATGAGATTGATTAGCTATTGATTTGTTATATTATTATTTCTTATTATTTCATTTTCATATACATTGGTTTATTAGAATAACAGGTAATCATATAAGAATATTTGATTTACATAGTTAACATTACATTCTCATCCCGAGCTTCAAATTTAATGTGTAGACAACCAGTTTTTTGAATGTAGATGAACATCTGGTAGAAGGAAATTCAACATAATACCACATGTGAAATCAATTTTGTCCATCACGGTTACATATATAAATATGCATGGGCATGTGTGTTTGCATATATGTATACATGTATGTATGTTTGCGTGTGTGTATGTGTGTGTTTATATATATATATATATATATATATATATATATATATATATATATATATATATAAGTTATGAAGGATAAAAAGTATAGAAATGATGTAAGCTAAAAGATTAAATTTCAAAATTCATTTATTCTTTCTAAATAAGTTTGCAAACACTAGTTAAATTTAACTTTAGCCAAAAGATGTTAATGATGCTTTATTTCACAGACGTATTTATTCCAAATTAAGATGTGTTCGTTGTACTAATTTTAAGTAGAGAAACCTAATGATTTTTATATTAATATTTGTTTTGAGAGATAACCCATGCTTCGCACACAGTCGTTGTGAAAATAGTGTATTAATACAATGTGACATCGTCGTAGAATTTAATGGACACATGTTTCGTGTAATATACTACTTTTGGAAGTGTTATTTTTATGGGATAAAAATAATGATGTATTAAATTGTAACCTGTTGGATGAGGCTATTTCATTCGTTTACCTCCCGGAATCTTGCCATCTTCTGCGTAAGGTTTGAGACATTGCAGTAGTTAGAGGAAAAAAATTGAAGATCTTAGTCGTAGGAAAATAGAATATTTTCGTGGCAAGGTGTTGTATCTATACTTATTATTAAACATTACTTTGTTGCAACTTATCTGAATTATTACTTTTCCATCTTTTGGTCAAAAGTAAAAGACACTGCAAATAAAAGTAGAAACGGACTATCGGAATGATGAGTTTGACATGCATTTATCATAAATATACAAATGTGGTTGTTACGTTGAAAAAAAGTCAAACTTAGCTTGAATGTGACTATCATTATCATACAACGACAGGATAAATATTCCCTATGCTAACTGATTAAGTAAATTCATGAGCATATCCAATTGACAATCCTAATCTATTGCACTCTGGCCTGTGCGTCATAACAGATGGCATTGTATAATTTATCCAAAAAAAAGAACCGCAAACTCGTTGTAAACTATAATTTGTAACACAATGTATAAACAGTTTTGCCGTAAGGCCCGAATGGAAAGTGGCCCGAACGTGTGCGGAAACAATCTGAAGCACACAAAATACTTCCCCCCAAATTTCAGGCATCAGATTCTTTTCGTACATTCCCGCACATATATTTTCCGGGCCGTATAGCATAGTCCATGTATAAATTGACGGGAACCATGCAAACCACAGTCACAACACAAAGAATAAGAACTGCACGAAAATATGAAAAACTAATGCAGACATGGAAAACTACAGCACGTTCAAAAACAATGAAACATAAATAAAACAACTCAATATGCATAGAACAGAATATAACACAACTTGCTGATTTACAGATGTCTTCCCATAACAAAGTAGTAAATGTAGACATGTTAATGTTCCCACTTTAATAGTTTTTTTTCTTGCAACAGCAGAATAATTTCTTCCTGATTGAAGGAGACTTCTTGCACCACTTCATCACCATATTTGTTCGTAGTGTTACTCTTTTAGGCAACAACAATAGACGGTGTACGTTGATGGCCCCTTCAATTCAAGCTGCAAATAATAGAATGTTAGAAATTAACTATCAAGTAAACACGATGTGATTGGTCACCTATTTGGAGTTGGCGCATCAATAAAATGTATAAACTTGCAATATAATTTCAGCCCAACTTCTCAACTCTGCAATTTTGCTATATGAATCAAATATTTGTGAATTTTGATGTTTCTTATGATAGAAATTCTTTTACCGGGTACGTACATTGCAAGGAGGCTGTAATTGTAACAATTGTATAATATTGGATTATTTGGCTGGCATATGTACACTAGTTAATGATTTATATTTCAAATTAATTCAATATGTATGGACTACGAAAGCTATATCTTAATCTACCAGCAATGACAAAAGAACATATAATATAATAAAACACTGATCCGTGCACATGAAATAAAACTATGTATCTCTTCTAAATCACAGATACAGTAAATTGCACTATATATCGTATATCTAAACTTTATTTTGGGCATAAAATTAAATGTTGGTACGTGGTATTTCTATTATTTAACATTAATAATAAATAAGTGAATAATTATGGATTCAGATGATAAGTTATTTGGTGATCAGGACAAAAACAAGGATGAATTTGGCTATATGCGTAAGTTATTTGGCCATTAGTACATAAATCACAAACAATAGCACGATTATCTTACATTTCGCAGCCAAACTATCAGGAATAATAATTAAGCCCGACGGAATAACATGCACGTCAACAGAAAATGAATGGTATATCTAGTTTTTTAAAAGAAAGTATGCATTGTTGGGTCTTATCTAATTGGTAAAGGAGATATCTAAGTTACAATATCCATATCGTTTCTAACAGTATAAAAAGACTAAAATGAAAGAGAATCCCATCTTTATAAGTAGAGCTGCATTATTCATGTTTCCTTAAATACCGCAAACCATGAAAGCACCAAACAAAGTGTAGAAAAAAATGAAACAAAAGCCTACGATTATAGACACCTATAAACAGAAGATGACCGGAAGCATGTATATTTCGATGGGGAATTAAACAGTACATCGAACAAAGCCAATTTTACTGGGTACAAATGTGAAAATCACAGTGACATCTCATATGCCTATCCTAGCTTAGGAGAAAGAAAAAAGGTAATAAGCCAAATTTATCGATTAAAATGATTTTTTTTAAGTACAGAAAGTTCCATCTCTCTTCTCCGCTTGCTAAGCAACTATAAGTAAGTCCTATTGAAAGAAGAAGAAAGCTTCGAACAGAAAATTTTATTACTACAGAATTATATGTATTTAGTACGTAGAATAGATAGTTGTACATAACATATTTATAGGTGAGTCCTCTAATGGCTAGAAAGAACTTTCCTATGATAAGAATTAACGTTACACTTGATAATGAACTATGGCCTGAAGCCCATGATCTATGTGAGCCCAATGTAATAGCGGATGACAGGAAGAGAGGGTTTTATCTCCACTGTATGTTGTTTTAAATCTGCTAATACCCTCCCTTGATTGAAACTAGGGTTTTCTTGTCTCCCCCATTTCATTCACGCCGCCGCCCACTACTCTGATTTCCTCTCTTAACCTTGTAAAATTCTTTGTCGATAACGCTTTTGTGAAGATATCAACTCGTTGATAGTATCCTGGAATATGACAAACCTTAAGTTTTCCTTCTTGTGCCTTTTCACAAACAAAATGGAGATCTATTTCTAAGTGCTTTGTTCTCGAGTGTTGAATAGGATTGAGGGATAGAGACACGGTGCTCTTGTTATCGCACCAAATGACTAGCTTGCGGTCTGCAATGAACCCTAATTCTTTCAAAAGCGAATCAATCCAAAGGATCTCTGTTGTCGTGCTGGCCAAAGCTCGGTATTCAGCCTCTGTACTCGATCTGGAGGTGGTTTATTGCTTCTTAGTGCACCATGAAATGATGTTTGACCCGAGATAGACACAATATCTTGACACTGATCTTCGATCATCAATGTCATTAGCTCAGTCGGCGTCACTAAAGCCCTGTAAGTAGAAACTTTTCTCTGGTTTTACGCTTATTCCATGTTGTCTTGTTCCTTGTAGGTACCTTAAGACTCTTTTGACAGCTATCCAGTGTTCTGTTAACGGATTTTGCATGTACTGCCTTAGTTTATTCACACTATGACAAATGTCTGGTCATGTAATAGTCGCGTATTGCAATGCTCCTATTATGTTTCGATATTGTTTGGCATTATCAATGTCTTCTCCTTTTTGTTTCTATAGCTGTAGATTACTTATCATGGGTGTAGGCAATTGTTTTGATTGATGCATGTTTGCTCTCTGTAATATTTCTGCAGTATAACCTTGTTATGATATAAACAGTTCACTATTATTTCTCTTAATTATTTGTATGCCTAGGAAAAAATTCGTTTCTCCTAGATCTTTAATAGAGAAACTCTTGTCAAGCATCCCAATTATTCAGTTAATTTGTTGGTCATCATCTCCAGTGATTAACATGTCGTCAACGTATGCTAGGATAAGTGCAGTTCCTCGTACCCCTTTCTTCATGTATAAAGAGTTGTCTGACTTGACTTGTGTGAAACCTAGGTTTGATAATGTTGCTTTGAGTTTTTCGTATCATGCCCTTGACGTACGCTTGTTTTAAACTGTAATGGCCTTGTGTAGTTTACAACACACTTGTCTATCACCACTGTCATGGCCTTCAGGTTGCTCCATGTAAACATCTTCAGTGAGATCCCCGTTTAAAAAAGCATTGTTAACGTCGAGTTGCCTTGTATTCCACCCTTTGCTTAATGCAATAGTTAATATAACTCTTATAGTTGTTGGCTTTATAACTGGAGAGAATGTCTCATTAAAATCGAATCTGAATTGTTGTGCGTATCCCTTTACGACAAGTCTGGCTTTGTATTTATCAATTGATCCGTCTGCTTTTCTTTTTATTTTATACGTCCATCTACACCCAATTACATTCTTGTGTGTTGGTGGTGTTACTATGCTCCAGGTTTTATTCTTCATGAGTGCCTTGTATTCGTCATCCATAGCCAGTCTCCATTTTTTAGATTTGATAGCTTGAGTGAAGTTAAGTTGTAATGACCCGCATCGTCAGCGGTATAATAATTAATTAATTTAATTATTTAAAAGGTGATTAAAAGGATTTAATGGTCGTTGAATTAAAAAGGTGAATATTTAATTAAAATAATATATTTAATTCTGAATTAATCAGAATTGGCTGAAATGGCGATATGGTGTGAACTGGATCATCTGGGATATTTAAATCAGCTTGGAATTGAATTTGGATGACGAATATATTATATAAACGACAGTTTGAACGTAGAGTTATAATATAATTAAAATCGAGCTCGAAATGGCGCGGCAGTTCGCTATTTGGCAATTTGAACTTCAACCGAATGTACAAGGTTCGTTTTAAATCGGATTTCTGTGAAACAAGAAACGTTAGGAGCTGGTGAAGTATATTTTTCTAATGGAAGAGAAAAATCGGGATTTCATCGTGTAGATTTTGATTTATGTCCAAATCAAATTTTAGAAAAGTCGCTGTGGAATTCCTTTATAATTTATATCGATTTATTTATATTTAAAAGGGTTTTTATATATAAATCAAATATCGATATAACTGGGAATTTGGAAGTATCGAGTTATAAATCCAATGAGAGCTATATGATATTCTAGTTTGAATATATACGATAATATTTAATTTTTAATATTAAATTTAATTATATTTAAATATATTTATATATTTAAATGGGTTATTTAGGACTTTAAAAATAGCCACTTTTGCAAACGAAGTCGGAATTCGACGAAACTAATTTTTTTAGATCCACAATGTCAAATAGTTGTTAGATTTCCAGTTTCGTGATTTTTAGAGTCTCTATGTGGTCGTACGGATTTTTAGAGTGAAAAACAGTCAGTATTTTGACAGTTAAAAATACGCTGTGTGAGCATACGAAGTCGAAATTCGACGAAACCAGTTTCGTTGGGACCGTAATGTCGAACTCTAGCTACATGTCCTGTTTCGTGATTTTTGGGTGTCGTGTGTGATCACACGGATTTTTAGAAGGCAAAAATAAATATAAAAACATAAAATATCTAAGTGTGGGTGAACCAAAATGAGCCACCCTGTCCTTGTTTTCAACCACACATAAGATCTGCCCTCCGTATAAAATCAATTTTATAGGCCGCCACTCCTCTTCAGCAAGAACGTGAAATACCCTCTTCGAAAAAACAAAATCAATTCAACAAAAATTCCAAAAATCCAAACACCTACATCTTTGAGCTCGTATGAGAATTTCCTTTCTTCTGATATGCAGTTTGTGGCTTGCGATGGGATTTCTGGGGTATCCAGACATTGACAGTGAAGTTAGGGTTGAAGTTTTCGTCGCATTCTTGGGTTGTGAGCTCGAGTGAGGTTGGTATTCAAGTTCAGGAGATGAAATAGCACCTGCGTAGTTTTTCTTGAGGGATTCAGCGAGTTTTGAGTTCGGTCCTGTACATGCTTCGCGATTTCCTTCAGTTCGACGCAACGGAGAATAGTGGATCGAGTGTGGTACTGTGGGAATGGGGAAGTAGAGATTTTTATGAGGAGTAAGATGGTATTATTTGTTTGAGTTTTAACGATGAGATGGAGGAGTATTTGGTTGTGTAAATCACGGCAATGTCAAGGAGTGGGGAGCGACAGAAGTTCGGGTATGTACAGGAGAAGAAGGATTAGCAGATGATGACGTGGCGGATAAGATGATTAAGGTTAATTTATATAATTACTTAATGTTAATGACATCTATCTTTAATCGAAACTTGTATAAGTCGTAGCTTCGTCATACGGTGTCAGATTGACGAACCATAAGTTGTGTTGGGATCGTATGGACGAGCACTACACGCTGGAACTGACCGTGAGTCAATTGGAGCTCGTCACAATTTATTGAAAAATAAATTGTCCGTCTGAATCAAAGACAACTAATCGTTTTTAACGATAATAGTCCAATGTGAGTAAATCTCACTAACTCTGAACCGTTTATAATTTCATGTTGTATTTTTAGAACTGTTAAATATTGGCTGGTTGACTATGTGTTGACTTTTTGGTTGAACTGCTAGGCAGTTAGTTGAATTTCTATATTGATCCTTTTTATCAGGATAAGTCATATCGAACTGAAAGTGATGATAATCATATCGTGTAACATCTGTGGATGCAGGGAAACAGGTTGGAAGAATCCAACTGGATTCCTCAACAGTTAATTTATTGTTTTTTATATATTTTGATATATGATGTGAATTATAACCTGTTGTTGATTGTGTGTGTATGGACAATATTGGACATCGTAATTTGACATGGTAAACACCATAACATACCGGGATTTGGAGAAAAGGGAAATTTGTCAAAGTGAATACTGCAAGAGAATATTTATAAAATCAAGAGGATTTTATAAAAGAGAATATTTATAAATAGAATATTTATAAATAGAAAATACATTTAAGTGGAATTATAAATGAAGGGAAATCTTTATAAATGGAATATTTATAAAGTGAAGTATTTATTTAGAATAGATAGATAAGATACTATAAAATGGATTATTTATTGGTTAAATAAATAAAATATTAAATAGGGATTATTTACATAGAAAATAAAGGAGATATTAAATGAGGTATTTATTTGTTAAATAAATATAAATTAATAAAGGAAATACTTAGGAATAAAACCCTAAAGAAATATTTACAAACCATTTGTAAATAGAATAAGATAAAGAGGATACTTATTTATTAAATAGAATAAGATAATAAAAGGATTGTTCATCTAAGATAAGTAAATAAGATATTAAAGGAAATATTTACAAAACAACTGCAAATAGAATATAAAAGGGATAATTGCAAACCATTTGCAAATAGAATTTAAAAAGGAAATATTTGGTTAGGAACCAAATAGATTATAAAGGAAATATTTATCTCTGGATAAATAGATATATATATATATATATAAGTCTGAACTTATATATGAAGAAGTAATCAGATAAAAGGAGCAGATTTGATTTATAAATAATATTTATAAATTAAGTAAATATTTATCATTGGATAAATAGAACATATAAGTCAGGACATATATAGGGAAGTAAGAATCGATTTCAATATCGACATTTGAAACTGAATAAGGACGAAGCGTTAACCAGTTAGAGTTAAACCATTAGAGTTAATCAGTTAGAGTTAAACCAATAGAGTTAATCCAATAGCGTTAGTCCAATAGAGTAAATTGATAGGGGTTAATCGAATAGAGTAAATTGAAAGGAGTTATCGAATATACCTCATTCGAAGGAAAGAATTATCGAATAGAGATGATTCGAAGGAGAGTTACGTAAGGAAGTTTGTTAAAGAGTATAAAGGTGAACTTTGTCTATTTCAAGGTTAGAAACATTGTTCAGTTAAGGTCTGAGAGGTAGTATTACCCCAACTTGATTGACTCCATTTTTAACTAAGGAATGGTTAAGGTTCGATAGTGAATGTTGGTTAAATGAATTTAGTTAATAAGCGTAAAGGGTTTGAGTTGGCATCACGATGGTTTGTTTAAACATCTATCTAAGTCCAATGAAGGAGTTTTGGAAAGGTTTTCCAAATAAGAACCAGAAATGTTTTCTAATATAGAAAACAAGAAATGGAAATGTTTTCCAATGATAATAACATATATTTTCTAAATTTAGAAAATAAGAAATGTTGAATATAGGGAAACAGGAGATGAAAATGAACTAAGGACATAAATGTTAAATGATGTTTGATCGATATAATTTCCATCTGGAAATAATATCGTTGTTTTCACACGTATTTTTCTTTGATAGTTAAATCATAGACTATCGAAGTTTTGACCGTTCTAACGTTGTTAATATGGAGAGACCGGTTGGATTATTATCCAAAGAACCACTCTGTATTGGCATAAGCGTTGCGAATCATATATGCCAAGGATAATTGAAGACGGGGTAAAGTGCAAGGGCTATTGTATAAGTCTTAGATAACAGTGCCTAAGATGGATATACTGAATAGTACCTTCGGTTCATCCTGTTCCTGGATGACTTGTATGGACGGATGTCTGACAGAGTATTTCCAGACGATCACGTATATTGATTTCTCCAACCGTACCAAGAGTGGAAGTGGAGAAGGAAACTTCTTCTAGCTAACACATAATGTATTGTTGAGGACATCAATCGGTGATGATGGATTTGATGATGTGGCATTCAAAGTGAATCTGGTGTGATGATAAAGTGTAGCTTCTAGCCTCACATCCGGTAAATGACAGAAATCGGGCAGGCAACATGGCTATGTAGGTCGCACCTATTAGGGTGTATAATCACCTGATCTAGAGTTTCATTTATTTCTAAAAATCTATTGTCGATACTGTCCCATTCGGGAAACGGTTGTTGATCCCAACCATTGGTGAAATACATTCGATACACTCAAGCGAAATGAGTGGTCGGTCATGTGTGGCCGGGTTGCAAGATGTTCTTGTTGAACCCAGTGTATTCCTCTCTAGAGGTACACTAGCGAAAGGTGGTTCCATACCTTGTCATAGTTGGAAATCCATTACCCAATACGTGTTTGCGGTTTTGATTGTATACTATATATGTAGAACGTGAGATGAAAGCGTTTCTGCTAGATGATTATTATATTGTGGTTGATAGACATTATTATAATATCAAAGGGTTTTTGATATAAAGATATTTTGGATTCTCATAAGGGAAAAAGCCGTTCCGTTATACGGCGTGGTCTTATGAGACGTTTACTTGTTCAACTGTTTTACTCACACAGGTCCCATGACTGACCCAGAGTTTATTTTGTTTTGTTTTCCCTAAACTCTTGGGTGTCCAATTTTGTACGGGCAGTCAAGTAATCGGGATTTACAGATACTTGAAGAGCTGGAGCAGGAGGCTTCAGGATCATATAGCTATAGTTATTCCCACTGTGTTGTAGGTGTTGTACTCTGATAATGTTATTGTATACATATACTGATTTTATTTCAAGGATATATTATCTATTATATGTTGTTCGTTCCGCTGTGAGATCCGTGTTACTCTGATGTTGTGTTCTTCTTCTTCTTCTATTCTAAGTTTCTATCTTATCTATCCTCACCATCTAACTTCTATCTATTAGTTTCCTGATTTCCAGTTTAATTTGGGGTTGGACTTGTGTTTTTGGTCAGCTCAAATTAGACCGTATTTTCGGGTCATTACAGTTTGTATCAGAGCTTAAGTTAAGTGAATTACCTTGGCTCTGTGGCGTGACTCAGTAGAGATGGGGTTAGTAATACCCTAGATTGAGTTGAGTGTATATATACGAGTGAACGTATTTGTTATTCAATATAAAATGATTTTATACTGTTTTATTGGTTGAGTTGTTTATGTGTTCTGGTCGATCAGTTTATTCCACTGTATCGGTGGGGGCTCCTAAACACTCGAATACGATGAACCGTCATGGCATGTTTTGAAAAAGCAGGGTAAACGAAATAATTTTACCCAAATTATATTTTGATATAAAGGATTTATATTGGTTGTTGTTATAATCGAGTAAGATTATAATGGAGATGGCTATATGAATAACCTAATAAAATCCGTATAAGCATTACGGAGTGAATTAAATCTGAAATTTAAATCAGAATTGAAAATTTAAACTCTGGAGATTTGAATAAGTGTTTATAAATGAATTTAAATTGAGTATATGAGAATTTTAAAATTCTTGGAGATTTTAAATTGTTTCACAAGCCGTGTGAATGGTATTTTGAAATGTATTTCAAAATAGAAGTATTAGAAATGGTTTTGAAAATGATATAGTATTGAACTCACTTCGTTCGCTGGAAAATAATTCTAATGATGACTGCGTAACATCATCAGTGTTCATTTTCAAGTGTGCAAGTGACGGATTACTACCAAAGATTTTATTTTCGAATTGTTTGGGAAAACCAGTTGTTTGAGATTCAAAAAGGATTGTTTGATTTTAGAAAAAATCCAAAGTGTTTAAAACTCCCAGGAAAAAGGTGTTTGGATTAAAACCAAATTGAATTAGAATTTGTAAAAGCAGATAGAAATTGAAATCGAATTAAAGCCAATCAAGTGCAATTGGAATTGAATTAGAATGATATCAAGACAAATTGGATTGTGAAATTCGAATTTGAAGTATAAATTAATAATCAAGTTAAGAGTTGGAATCGAGAATGAAACTCGAGTGTGAAGATGAAATTCGACTTAGGTATAAGAGAATTGTTGAAATTATGGATAAAAACTGATTGGAAATTGGTTGAGATGACATTGGTATATGTTGAATTGATAGCAGATGCAAGGGGTGTAATTATATGGACGGCAAAAAGGTACAAGTTTATATTTGATATAATCATGAGATTTATGAGCCGAATTGGCAAGCCGCTTGGCTGTTTGATTTTCTTTTGGGTTGGAGATGGTCCAGAGAGGTGAGTTGGAGTTTGACCGATTGACCAGTACAAAGGAGGTGCTGGCGAAATTTTTCGAAAAGTTAAGGTGTTAGAAATTTTTCAGGATTTTTGGAAATTTTCGTTGATAAGAGTTAAATAAATTTCTAATTGAAATTAAATGGGTTCAGTTGAAACTGAAGTTAAGAAGTGAACAAATATGTTCTAACTAGTCGATAGGGTCGTCCTCTACCTTAGCAATTTCGAGGACGAAATTATTTTTAAGTGGGGAAGAATGTAATGACCTGCATCGTCAGCGGTATATTAATTAATTAATTTAATTATTTAGAAGGTGATTAAAAGGATTTAATGGTCGTTGAATTAAAAAGGTCATTTTTTAATTAAAATAATAAATTTAATAATATATTTAATTCTGAATTAATCAGAATTGGCTGAAATGGCGATATGGTGTGAACTGGATCATTTGTGATATTTAAATCAGCTTGGAATTGAATTTGAATAACGAATATATTATATAAACGACAGTTTGAACGTAGAGTTATAATATAATTAAAATCGAGCTCGAAATGGCGCGGCAGTTCGCTATTTGGCAATTTGAACTTCAACCGAATGTACAGGGTTTGTTTTAAATCGGATTTCTGTGAAACGAGAAACGTTTGGAACTGGTGAAGTATATTTTTTTAGTGGAAGAGAAAAATCAGGATTTCGCCGTGTAGATTTTGATTTAAGTCCAAATCAAATTTTAGAAAAGTCGCTATGAAATTCCTTTATAATTTATATCGATTTATTTATATTTAAAAGGGTTTTTATATATAAATCAAATATCGATATAACTGGGAATTTTGAAGTATCGAGTTATAAATCCAATGAGAGCTGTATGATATTCTAGTTTGAATATATACGATAATATTTAATTTTTAATATTAAATTTAATTATATTTAAATATATTTATATATTTAAATGGGTTATTTAGGACTTTAAAAATAGCCACTTTTGGAAACGAAGTCGGAATTCGACGAAACTAATTTTGTTGGATCCGCTATGTCAAATAGTTGTTAGATTTCCAGTTTCGTGATTTTTAGAGTCAATGTGTGGTCGTACAGATTTTTAGAGTGAAAAATAGTCAGTATTTTGACAGTTAAAAAGACGCTGTGTGAGCATACGAAGTCGAAATTCGACGAAACCTGTTTCGTTGGGACCGTAATGTCGAACTCTAGCTACATGTCCAGTTTCGTGATTTTTGGGTGTCGTGTGTGATCACATGGATTTTTAGAAGGCAAAATAAATATAAAAACATAAAATATTTAAGTGTGGGTGAACCAAAATGAGCCACCCTGTCCTTGTTTTCAACCACACATAAGATCTGCCCTCCATATAAAATCAATTTTATAGGCCGCCACTCCTCTTCAGCAAGAACATGAAATACCCTCTTCGAAAAATCAAAATCAATTCAACAAAAATCCCAAAAATTCAAACAACTACATCTTTGAGCTCGTATGAGAATTTCCTTTCTTCTGATATGCAGTTTGTGGCTTACGATGGGATTTCTGGGGTTTCCAAACATTGATAGTGAAGTTAGGGTTGAAGTTTTCATCGCGTTCTTGGGTTGTGAGCTCGAGTGAGGTTGGTATTCGGATCCAGGAGATGAAATAGCACCCGCGTAGTTTTTCTTGAGGGATTCAGCGAGTTTTGAGTTCGGTCATGCACAGTGCTTCGCAATTTCCTTCAGTTCGACGCAACGGAGAATAGTGGATCGAGTGGGGTACTGTGGGAATGGGGAAGTAGAGATTTTTGTGAGGAGTAAGATGGTATTATTTGTTTGAGTTTTAACGATGAGATGGAGGAGCATTTGGTTGGGGAAATCACGGCAATGTCAAGGAGTGGGGAGCGACAAAAATTCGGGTATGTACAGGAGAAGAAGGATTAGCAGATGATGACATGGCGGATAAGATGATTAGGGTTAATTTATATAATTACATAATGTTAATGACATCTATCTTTAATCGAAACTTGTATAAGTCGTAACTTCGTCATACGGTGTCAGATTGATGAAACGTAAGTTCCGTTGGGATCGTATGGACGAGCACTACACGCTGGAACTGACCGCGAGTCAATTGGAGCTCGTCACAATTTATTGCAAGATAAATTGCCCGTCTGAATCAAAGACAGATAATCGTTTTTAATGATAACAGTCCAATGTGAGTAAATCTCACTAACTCTGAACAGTTTATAATTTCATGTTGTATTTTTAGAACTGTTAAATATTGGCTGATTGACTGTGTGTTGACTGTTTGATTGAACTGCTAGACAGTTAGTTGAATTTCTATATTGATCGTGTTTATCAGGATAAGTCAAATCGAACTGAAAGTGATGATAATCATATCGTGTAACATCTGTGGATGCAGGGAAACAGGTTGGAGGAATCCGACTGGATTCCTCAACAGTTATTTTATTGTTTTTCATATACTTTGATATATGATGTGAATTATAACCTGTTGTTGATTGTGTGTGTATGGACAATATTGGACATCGTAATTTGACATGTTAAACACCATAACATACCAGGATTTGGAGAAAAGGGAAATTTGTCAAAGTGAATACTAAAAGAGAATATTTATAAAATCAAGAGGATTTTATAAAAGAGAATATTTATAAATAGAATATTTATAAATAGGAATATTTATAAATGGAATATTTATAAATAGAAAATACATTTAAGTGGAATTATAAATGAAGGGAAATCTATATAAATGGAATATTTATAAAGTGAAGTATTTATTTAGAATAAATAGATAAGATACTATAAAATGGATTATTTATTGGTTAAATAAATAAAATATTAAATAGGGATTATTTACTTAGAAAATAAAGGAGATATTAAATGAGGTATTTATTTGTTAAATAAATAGAAATTAATAAAGGAAATACTTAGGAATAAAACCCTAAAGAAATATTTACAAACCATTTGTAAATAGAATAAGATAAAGAGGATACTTATTTATTAAATAGAATAAGATAATAAAAGGATTGTTCATCTAGGTTAAGTAAATAAGATATTAAAGGAAATATTTACAAAACATTTGCAAATAGAATATAAAAGGGATATTTGCAAACCATTTGCAAATAGAATTTAAAAAGGAAATATTTGGTTAGGAACCAAATAGATTATAAAGGAAATATTTATCTCTAGATAAGTAGATATATATATATATATATATATATAAGTCTGAACTTATATATGAAGAAGTAAACAGATAAAAGGAGCAGATTTGATTTATAAATAATATTTATAAATTAAGTAAACATTTATCATTGGATAAATAGAATATATAAGTCAAGACTTATATAGGGAAGTAAGAATCGATTTCAACATCGACATTTGAAACTGAATAAGGACGAAGCGTTAACCAGTTAGAGTTAAACCATTAGAGTTAATCAGTTAGAGTTAAACCAATAGAGTTAATCCAATAGCGTTAGTCCAATAGAGTAATTTGATAAGGGTTAATCGAATAGAATAAATTGAAAGGAGTTATCGAATATACCTCATTCGAAGGAAAGAATTATCGAATAGAGATGATTCGAAGGAGAGTTACGTAAGGAAGTTTGTTAAAGAGTATAAAGGTGAACTTTGTCTATTTCAAGGTTAGAAACGTTATTCAGTTAAGGTCTGAGAGGTAGTATTACCCCAACTTGATTGACTCCATTTTTAACTAAGGAATGGTTAAGGTTCGATAGTGAATGTTGGTTAAAGGAATTTAGTTAATAAGCGTAAAGGGTTTGAGTTGGCATCACGATGGTTTGTTTAAACATCTGTCTAAGTCCAATGAAGGAGTTTTGGAAAGGTTTTCCAAATAAGAACCAGAAATGTATTCTAATATAGAAAACAAGAAATGGAAATGTTTTCCAATGGTAATAACATATATTTTCTAAATTTAGAAAATAAGAAATGTTGAATATAGGGAAACAGTAGATGAAAATGAACTAAGGAGATAAATGTTAAATGATGTTTGATCGATATAATTTCCATCTGGAAATAATATCGTTGTTTGCACACGTATTTTTCTTTGATAGTTAAATCATAGACTATCGAAGTTTTGACCATTTTAACGTTGTTAATATGGAGAGACCGGTTGGATTATTATCCAAAGAACCACTTTGTATTGGCATAAGCGTTGCGAATCATATATGCCAAAGATAATTGAAGACGGGGTAAAGTGCAAGGGCTATTGTATAAGTCTTAGATAACAGTGCCTAAAATGGATATACTGAATAGTACCTTCGGTTCATCCTGTTCCTGGATGACTTGTATGGACGGATGTCTGACAGAGTATTTCCAGACGATCACGTATATTGATTTCTCCAACCGTACCAAGAGTGGAAGCGGAGAAGGAAACTTCTTTTAGCTAACACATAATGTATTTTTGAGGACGTCAATCGGTGATTTGATGGATTTCATGATGTGGCATTCAAAGTGAATCTGGTGTGATGATAAAGCGTAGCTTCTAGCCTCACATCCGGTAAATGACAGAAATCGGGCAGGCAGCATGGCTATGTAGGTCGCACCTATTAGGGTGTATAATCACCTGATCTAGAGTTTCATTTATTTCTAAAAATCTATTGTCGATACTGTCCCATTCGGGAAACGGTTGCTGATCCCAACCGTTGATGATATACATTCGATACACTCAAGCGAAATGACTGGTCGGTCATGTGTGGCCGGGTTGCAAGATGTTCTTGTTGAACCCAGTGTATTCCTCTCTAGAGGTACACTAGCGAAAGGTGGTTCCATACCTTGTCATAGTTGGAAATCCATTACCCAATTCGTGCTTGCGGTTTTGATTGTATACGATATATGTAGAACATCAGATTAAAGCGTTTCTGCTAGATGATTATTATATTGTGGTTGATAGACATTATTATAATATCAAAGGGTTTTTGATATAAAGATATTTTGGATTCTCATAAGGGAAAAACCCGTTCTGTTATATGGCGTGGTCTTATGAGATATCGTTTACTTGTTCAATTGTTTTAAACTATTTTACTCACACCAGTCTCATGACTGACCCGGAGTTTATTTTGTTTTGTTTTCCCTAAACTCTTGGGTGTCCAATTTTGTACGGGAAGTCAAGTAGTCGGGATTTACAGATACTTGAAGAGCTAGAGCAGGAGGCTTCAGGATCATATAGCTATAGTTATTCCCACTGTGTTGTAAGTGTTGTACTCTGATAATGTTATTGTATACACATACTGATTTTATTTCAAGGATATATTATCTATTATATGTTGTTCGTTCCGCTGTGAGATTCGTGTTACTCTGATGTTGTGTTCTTCTTCTTCTCCTATTCTAAGTTTCTATCTTATATATCCTCACCCTCTAACTTCTTTCTATTAGTTTCCTGATTTTCAGTTTAATTTGGGGTTGGACTTGTGCTTTTGGTCAGCTCAAATTAGACCAGATTTTCGGGTCATTACATAAGTGGTTCAGATTTTGTTATTGTAGTGTTATACGCCTTAGGTTTGAATATACCACTCTTCGACCTAGTGATCATATGATGCCTTGTTTGTGGTTGTTCCTTATGTTGCACTTCCTTATTGTTGTCTGGGTCTACACTACTATTCTCACTGCATGTGTCCTGGCTGATTTGATTTACGTCACTGCCTTTAGAATTAATCCCCGATCCGTGTGTGCGAACGTCCGTCTCTTGCCTAGATGTAGTTTCTATCCCTGGATGTGTGTTATTCATGTTGTTTGTCTCCTCCTTGTTGTTGTCAGCTAGTTGTTCAACATGAATTGGTCTGAATTGTAAGCTTTCGATAATATTTGTTCCATTGCTTTCCTTTAATGCATTTTTTTTGCGAATGCAAACGTACTTTCATCAAATGTGACATGCCTAGAAATGTAAATTCTACCATTCTTATCTAAACACTTATAGCCTTTTGGTTGTGAGCGTATCCAATAAATGTACAAGGACTCAATTTCATGTTCAATTTATGTTTATTGTAATCTCTCAAACATGGAAAACATAGACAGCCATATATTTTTGAAAAACCATAGTCTAGTCTAATATTGTATATCAATTCATGCAGAGTCTTATTGTTTAAAACCTTAGTGGGTAATTTATTTATGAGGTACACAGCAGTGCAAAAAGCTTTGTGATAACAATGTTAGACCACTCTCCACGATGTAACTATGTTTTCTTTCGACTAAACAGTTTTGCTCAGATGTGTGGGGGCACGTTAACCTATGTTTAATACTTTTTTGATGAAAAAATTGTTCAAAGGTTTAAATTCAGCTCCCCACCCGTCTGTATTATTTTGACAGTACTATTTGTTTGTTTTCCGATGAAAGTTATGAACTGTATAACCGTGTTGCAAGCTTGAGATTTAGCTTTTAACATATGTATCCAATTGTATCTTGATTAAGCGTCTACAAAGGAAAGATAGTACCTGTGGCCTAGATAGGAGTTTAGTGGTGCTGGTCCCCAAAGATCGGCAGCTACAAGCTCCAAAGGCTTGGTTTCAGAACTACTGAAAGGAAGTTTATGACTTTTGCCGAGTTGGAAGTGTATGCATGTGTTCTTAACAGGTATATTAATATTAAAAGCAATGTTATTATTACTAAGAATAGTTCTTACAGTCTCAAGATTAGGATGTCCCAATCTCATATGCCATGTTTCAATATTATTTTGACTCGTACTCCTATTACAAGCATTTTGACTAGTTTCAACAATATCTAGATTCATGTTCCCATTACATTTACTACTAGCATCAATACTATTGCACCAGAATTCTTCACTTGAAAAACCAGTCTTCAAGTTGTCGAATTTGTATGGTCTTTCATGTAAACTACCCTGTAGTAATATTTTATGATTCAGTAAGTCTTTTACCAAACAATATTTAGGGTGAAACTCAAAGTATACGTTATTATCATTGGTAAATTTCGACACACTTTGTAAGTTCTTATTGATAGATGGGACTCTAAGTAAGTTGTTTAGTTTAAGTTGTTTGTTTCCAAAAAGTGTACCCTTACCATTGTGAGTAATACTTGCGGTCTCACCATTACCCATATGTAAAACTTTCATACCTGAGTAGTTTTTACCTCCAATGTTTAAGTTCTGATGGTTATTGGTAATGTGATGAGTTGCGCCCGAGTCTGGATACCAATCATCATATGCACAGTCTTCTCCCTTTGCTGTGTCATCATTGTTATTGTTTATGTTTTTGTTGAAGTCATTACCACCTTGGTTTGTATTCCCTACTTCAGTAAGGTTTGCCTGTGCTCCTTTCTGTGAACCATTGTTTTGAGAGTTGTGTTGTTGATTTCCATCTGTGCTGTACCTGAAATAGCATCTATTTGCCATATGACCAAATTTCTGACAAATTTGGAATTTTAGTCTATTTTTATTGCTCCATCTTCCCCTTCCTCGACCCCTTTAGGGCAAAAATCCTCTTTGGGGTTGATAGCCTCGCTGATATTAATTCTCTAGGCTATTTATGTTGTTATTGTTGTTCACCTGTGATTGCTTGTTTTTGGCTATTGCGTAATTTGTAGAGAAATCACTTTGAGTTGCTTTTCTTTGCTCAATTCTTCCTTCGTGTGCAAGTAAAGCAGACCAAACGAACTGCAAATCAGGTAAGGTTTGCTGAGTGACAATGACTGTAATTAGTGATTCATATTCCTCATCAAGTCCGCCGATGATGAATAACATTTGCTCACTATCACTTATATTATGTCCCACTCCGTTCAATTTGTCTCATATGTTTTAATCCTGCCTAAGTATTCCTTCATGCTTGTGTCTTCTTTTCTAACGTTTTGCAACTCACATCTACACTGCAATATTCTCACTGCAGACTGCGAGCTTAAAATCTGACCTATGTTTGCCCATATTTCATGTAAAGTATTGCATCCTATTATTTATGATAGTAGGTTTGGACTTAATGATGATAACAGCCATGACGATAGGATACTGTCTTGCTTTTGGTATTTTATGTGGTTTGGGTTAGGTGTAGTATTCCCATCTTGACCTAACAACATCACTGGAGGAACTGTTATCGTCCCATTGATGTATTCAAGCAATCCATACCCTCTTAATGCGATTTCCACTTGATATTTCCATTGTATGTAGTTGTCGTCATCTAACGCAGTTGTAACGATCTAGCTTATTGGTTTTATCAACTCATGACTGTGGGGTGATACTCCGCTATGCATAGTACCTGATATCGCAGATGTGCTTTCGTTTTCATTAGACATGGCGAGGCAGCGCCAATGAAGTTGCAGCTAGTATAAGAGAGAGCAGAAATCCAGGAAAAACCCAGAAAAAAATTGAGAGTGATGACTGGCACGCAACAATTGATACAGTAGCCGCAATTATCGCTTGGCACGACTGAATCAGTTGTTGTAGCCGCTTGCTTCTCCGAAAATGGTGAGCGAGGCTCGATGCAGCCTGTTTTTTTTTTCTTTAAAAAAAAGAGGGCGTGGCACTGGTCTTGTGATGATCCATGACAGATCGATAGTCCCAAGGTCCAAACTCTCTGATGATGAAGAATATAAACTGAGGAGAGAAAAGAAATATCCCCTCGGACTCTTGGTGATACAAATCAGAAAAATGATGCCTTTCGGCAATGAGGTGGCCTTGGTACCAAGTTGAAAGAAGAAGAAAGCTTCGAACAGAAAATTTTATTACTGCAGAATTATATGTATTTAGTACGTAGAATAGAGAGTTGTACATAGCATATTTATAGGTGAGGCCTCTAACGGCTTGTTCTTTCCTGTAATAAGAATAAACGTTACACTTGATAATGAACTATGGCCTGAAGCCTATGATCTATGTGAGCCCAATGTAATAGCGGATGACATGAAGAGAGGTTTTTATCTCCACCGTATGTTGTTTATAATATGTTAATAAGTCCATATAGTTTATTTTCGTAGCAAGTAAACAATAGTTCCTAACGATTGGTGTCTACAAACTCTTATTTGTTCGGCGCCCCATGGAGCAATTCATTTCCGTTTCACCATAATGATCATTTTTGATGAAATGCATATATATAATTTTAATGCGTATTTCCATCAGATAAAAATGGTTACAAACGTGTAACGATAGTTATGTATAAAACTGTCAGTAAATTTTGCAAAACTCATTAGAAAACACGGCGTTTATATAACATAGCTTTTACCGAGAATGGTATCTAATATCACCGATAATTTTATATATAATATGCAATTTAATATAAATGCATTATTTTAATTTAAATCTAGTATGAATCCACGCTATGCATACAGATTTTAATTAACTCACAATACAAATTTGGTAGTTTATCCGTAGATATATGTGTGTAGGTGTGTGTATGTGTGCGCGCACATGTTGAGCATGTACGCATGAAAAAAGGTGCTTAATTATTAAATTAAGGTTAATAAGATACCTTGAACTGAATATCAATTTTATTCAATACTACAAACTCGAAGAATGCTTTCATGATTCGCCTTAACAACTAAGAATTGATTCGCCAATGGAAACTCTTTATGAATCAAATAAATCGGTGTATAAAATAGATGTTATACCAAGTTAAATTTTTAGCGGTTTAGTCTGTGAATGCATGCAACATATATAGTTATAAAGGAAAATATTATAGGAGGATATCATGGTGTAAATTACTATATTAATGGTGTACAGTCATATTTTTGAGCAAAAAAGGGCAAAGGCAGCAAAGGCTTTGCGCATTTCACATTTCTACCTTATCAAAGCAGTGGTCCTCAATAAAGTGAATAGGTTTTCTCTCTGTTTGATCAATCAAAAGTGAAATATAACAATGTGTCATGGATTAAACCAACATGCACTTTTTCTTATTCGATAACTACGAACTCATCCATATGTTTTAGCTATCTTATTCCTCAACGATCCAACTTTAGCCTCTTTACTATCTTCGAACATTGCATTATAAATCGCTACATGCATGTTTCCTTATAATTTTTGTAGTCGAGCATAATAAAGAACCTACTTTACGGTCATCTGACCATGAAAATGTACCAACTATTTTCCTACTACACATCTACGTTAGTGTAAATTGAGCGTTAAAACATCAAAGTAATTACATATTCAAGCAAATGAAAACTCTTCCAACACCTTCAATCATCAGTTAGAACTCTAAAATAACATTTACTTAATTTCCACAATGGTTGGAGCGCACACGTAAATAAAATAAAATCAAGTCTAATTAAAATTTTATAACACAAATTACCATCGTGCTTATGATGGAAACAAAAAATAACTTAAAAGAAGAACATGACCAGGACACCTAAAATTTTGAATTATAATATGCACATATACCAAGAGCACCATGCCCTAAGAGTTGCCAATGAGTACTAAAAAAAATAGAAATTCTTCTGCAAATATTTTGAAAAAATGGAAATATATCTGAAATTAAAAAAAAACTTACATGGTTATGATAGTTTATGCGTCCGAAAATAATCCATTTTGTTGTTACTAATATAATAGTTGAGATTATGCGTGTTTTATAACATAAAGTAAGTATGCTATTTTATTACGAATATAGTTCATAATATGCATGTGAATGACTATTTTCCATTAAGAATGGATCATTATCATCACTGTATTCTTTTTTATAAGTGTTAACATTATTATTGAAAACGATTAATATTCATTTTTAACATTATTTATTGTGCATATAGAGGATAAATATTTGATATTCTCCTACACCTATGGATTTTTGATAACCTGATTTGAGGTTATCCACATCTGAAAGTATCTCTTTACAGACTTACCTACTTTGGTCTTATGTTCCTCTTTACATAATATAGTAGATATATTCATTTGGGTTTATTTGAAGATTAGCTTGGGAGCAAGGATGAAGTTACCACAAAGATAGTCAAAGTTTCCAAGAATAAAAAAGTCAAGGATACTAACAATTGGAAATTCAACCAAAAAATTTGTCTACCACATTTCTATAAGACGTACGTACACTCAAAAGGTAGAGAATATAAAACCACTGGTGAAGTTCTGAAAATAGCATAATTCCATTTTATGCATGGAAATATTTGGAATTACAATCCTACTTCTACTATTACATTGTGTAGCCACCTTTTATATTTTTCGGGTTTTTCCTGAAGTTACACAGGCAGACAAACTACATTAGGAACTATATGCCATAAAAGATAAAAAGCACTACGGATAATATTGCCATTTCAAAGATATTGCTAGATTGTAACAAACAGAATCAATACTTTAAGCCACTAAGATAAAGTATACAGAATTATTTTCAATGCTAAAAAAGAAAATACCCTAAGTTGAATGAGAATGGATAGCACATGATATTTATCCAATTGTCATTCATGCCCGTGCAGTTCAGCTCTGGTAAATCATGTTATGTAAAGAAGGTTGGAACAAAGCCCCCTTTCCTTGCACTCATATGAGCTGGCACACAACTCCCATATAACAAAAGGAATCCCTTATGTTACGTGCCTACCAGTTCATATTTGTACACAATTCCTTCAATATATTCTATGATGTGCAAGGATGAAGTTACCACAAAGATAGTCAAAGTTTCCAAGAATAAAAAAGTCAAGGATACTAACAATTGGAAATTCAACCAAAAAATTTGTCTACCACATTTCTATAAGACGTACGTACACTCAAAAGGTAGAGAATATAAAACCACTGGTGAAGTTCTGAAAATAGCATAATTCCATTTTATGCATGGAAATATTTGGAATTACAATCCTACTTCTACTATTACATTGTGTAGCCACCTTTTATATTTTTCGGGTTTTTCCTGAAGTTACACAGGCAGACAAACTAAATTGTGAACTATATGCCATAAAAGATAAAAAGCACTACGGATAATATTGCCATTTCAAAGATATTGCTAGATTGTAACAAACAGAATCAATACTTTAAGCCACTAAGATAAAGTATACAGAATTATTTTCAATGCTAAAAAAGAAAATACCCTAAGTTGAATGAGAATGGATAGCACATGATATTTATCCAATTGTCATTCATGCCCGTGCAGTTCAGCTCTGGTAAATCATGTTATGTAAAGAAGGTCGGAACAAAGCCCCCTTTCCTTGCACTCATATGAGCTGGCACACAACTCCCATATAACAAAAGGAATCCCTTATGTTACGTGCCTACCAGTTCATATTTGTACACAATTCCTTCAATATATTCTATGATGTGGGACTATTGTATCCAAACTAGCATTCCTCCTTAAGAACATGCGAGGCAATCCTAACAGTCTCCCCCTTGACTCGCATCCTACGAGTATCTTTTGAGAGCACTGCCTTGTCTGCGTGTCCCAGTCCGAACCTTCAACATGTGGAACTATTGTATCCAAACTAGCATTCCTCCTTAAGAACATGCGAGGCAATCCTAACAGTCTCCCCCTTGACTCGCATCCTACGAGTATCTTTTGAGAGCACTGCCTTGTCTGCGTGTCCCAGTCCGAACCTTCAGCTGTGATACCACTATTATGTAAAGACGGTCGGAACAAAGCCCCTTTCCTTGCACGCATATGAGATGGCACACAACTCCCACATAACAAAAGGAATCCCTTATGTTACATGCCTACCAGCTCATATTTGTACACAATTCCTTCAATATATTCCGTGAAGTGGGACTATTATATCCAAACCATCATTCCTCCTTAAGAACATGCGAGGCCATCCTAACAAATCAATGTGTGTGCTATATTTTTATTTCATAGGTCTCCTTTCTCTATAGTATAGGAAAATTCTTCCCATATTTAGAAGGAAAAATGGAAGAAAAAAAATCAATACCCCAACCTAGAGTGTGACATTTGTTTTTCATAGTTAGTTCTCTTGTTAAAAATCAGCCTCAAAATAACAAACTTACCTCTTTGATCTGGACCACGTGCTTTCCTACACAAACGGTGAACTGTGTCTATTGCTCAACCACATTGATCTCAACGTGTCTATGTCTAGAAGTAGTAACTCCTAGTTATGGAATGATGTAAAATTCAAAATATAATAGGAATTTCTGAATCTCCTGGCCATGTGCCTCCCTGTGTTGAACTGCATTGCCATGAAGGCTGGCATCTAATTCTACTGTCTTTAAAGTGGAAGTCCTTGCATCAAACTACATACAGTAAGTTTGATATTTGTATGATTTTTTTAAAATATTTATGCATTGCATTCCTAGCAACCCATGATATAATGGAGGACTTATATCTTTATAGGTGCAACAAAGGACAACTTGGTACTAAAGTTTCACTATTGTATTGCTTGTCGGTAAAGAAGATTGAAGCAAGAATGTATATTCAACAGTAATAAGACTGAAATGCCACCTATCTAGATAGAAACATGAATGATAACACCATTCAAGCAATCAAATTTTGTATAATGCACATCTGATAACAAATCTTGTAACGTTCTGCACACTAAAAAAATTTGTACTTCTTTTAACAAATTTTGATACATAAGGAAATATTGAAAATTTGATCATCAGATGAATAATATTTCATGAAAGTTAGTTTTATAAATACATGGTATTAAAACATATATAATTGCACACCGCTATGGAAAAAATAATGTGTTTAATTTATATTTATGGTTACAACTCGAAGGGAGCGCTACATGAATAACAACCATCGGAAGGGTTAAAAACTGCATATATGTATTCGATTTATAGGGTAAAACAAAATAAGAAATAAAGATAGACATAGGTTTTATAAAAAGATACAGTGAAATATCCTATCATTCACTACATGGATATTTACCGATGTTTTAGCATTGAAATGGGTTATAAAGAGCTTAATTAAATATAATGTTGGTAGCATGCAAGGAACTACAATGTTACAACAATCCAACAGAAAAAATAACAATTTTCTAAACATACTGCTAAGTAACAGTAAGGAACCACATTGTTATCACAATCCAATAGAAAAAATATTTATTATCTAAACATACAGATAAGTAATATCAGCACAGTCAAAGTAAAAATACGATATTGAATAACTAAGAGAGTTGTGAGAAATTACTGCCTTAAATGTATGTAATTGATTAAAAAAAATTGAAACAGATAAAAAGGCCCAAGGCCCATCGGGAAACAACCCACGAGAAAAAACAAAAGGCCAGTAAACTCAAACCCTAGCCGACACAAACTCACAACAATCACAAACAAAAAACACTTGAAAATGGCAGACGAGAAGACTCCGTCATTTTCAATCTCGAATCGTGAAAATCATCATGGAGGTTTCCAGATATACTCTTCTCTGTCCTTGAACTTCCTCTTGAGAACGTTGTGGTTGCTTAAGTCAACGATATCCATGTCTTCGGGTCTTCTGATGGTATAAACTTCAGATCTGCTCATCTTCGTGTTCGGTAAGCTCTTGTATTCATCTCTGTGACTCTTGAAGCTCAAATCTACATGAATTAAGTTGCTGCCGCTGCTTTCTCCTTCTTCCTAACAAGAAAGGTGATAAATTTGGTTGTTAATCCTGCTTTTATAGTGATTATCCCTAACTTTATGCAGAAAATTTCTGACTTTATCGAAATCCTTTGTATTGTGATTATCTTCATGAGATGACCATTGGGCTTTATTATTCTCCAGGATATTGTGAAACTCTAGATCACTACTGTAGTGGCCTTTAACTGATTCAGGTAAGAAGTAATTAGAGTCTAAATTATGACATAAAACTGGATGACAATAATTAGTAACATGTTTACTTCCCTTACAGAAATGAAATTTATGATCAGTTTTAAGTCTCAGATCAGCAAGGAAGCCAGGGTTACAATTTCTGTTTTGATTACTATCTGAATCACTCCTAGATGGAAAATTGTCTCTAATCCCTGTAACAGGTGAACACCAACTGCTACTGTTCAGATTATTGAATAAATTTTTATAATTATTAAAATTAGTCTGGACCCTTCCCTTGCAGATTTGATGGATGTTATCAAGTTGGAGATGATTTTCCCCAGGCGGGAAGTCAGAGTAATTGGATTTGAACTTGTTGCCTGCATTTCTTTGCTCTCCAGAATATGTGGCTTGGTTGTGGATATTAAGCTTGCAAAATCTTTGCTTACCATTTAGTAAGAAATCTTCGACATGCTTATTATAATCATCATCCTTGCTAGTAATCCCTTGATTAGTTGTGCTTTCAGTTTTCTATCTGTTAGCTTTTTTCAAAATGATTTGACTGTCAGCATGAATGTTCCTCCATAATTGAGAGCTGCTCATAGATTTATTAGAATGAAGTCTTTCGTTTCTCTCTTTCCATATGTAGAACACCACAACAGTAAGGAAAACACAAGCCTTAATAAAAAATTTAGACTTGGGCTTGAAATGATTTAAAATATAATCAATACTGCTTCTGATATCCAATGTAGGAATATATTGATTGTATCCCAAAGTACTTTTGGCATTATACCAAATGTACTGGGAATATTCAATAAATGTTTGGAGCTTTCTAAATCTTTTTTGCAAAGCAAACAAATATTATCCAAAAAAAATCCCCATTTACTACATCTATCCCTAGTAGGTAACTTATTGAGGAGGAAAAAAAAAGTACAGTGAGCCATTTTAGGACAGTTTGATTTACACCAAATGACTTTGTGCCAATCTACCTCAACTTCCTCCCCTTTAACAAATTCCCACATCTTTTTAAAAGAAAATTTATTGTCTTTAAAGCTTAATTTCCAGGCCCAATCATCTTTGAAATTGTTTTGATCAATTTTGATGTTGCTAATAGCTTCTTTATATATAGTAGCAGCAGTACAATTATGAAAGCTCCAACAATTATTGACAATAATACTATTCACTTTATCATTTATACCCCCTAATATAAACAAATTGTTCCAACCTAGGAGGTTAATAAGTGAATTGCCATAAATCCAAGGATCAAACCACAGACTAGTATGGTTCCCATCTCTAATTTTTCTATCAATTAATTTTCTACCCATATCCCTACAATCCAGGATGTTCTTCCAAACGTAAGAATGTTGATTGTCTTTCCTAGTAATCCAAAAATTGTTATTTTTGAGGTACTTGGCTTTCATCCACCTAGCCCAAAGAGATTTGCCCTCAACAAATTTCCAAAACAACTTAAATTTGCAAACTTCAGAAATATCTCTAATATTTCTGAGCCCTAAACCACCAAATTTCTTAGGTTTGCAAACTTTATCCCAAGCTATTTTATGATACTTACCCCTCCAAATAAAGTTAGAGCAAAGTTTTTCAATTTTTTGGATAATACTGGAGGTGATGTTGTGGGTTTGGGTCAAGTAAATGATTACAGCCATAATGACTGTGCGATTGAGTTCTACCCTACCAGCCATAGACAATAATTTACTAGACCAACCTTCAAGTTTTTCCTGAATAATGTCAATTAAACCAGAGCAATCTCTGTCTTTAACCTGATTAATACTAAGGGGAAGGCCAAGATATTTGACTGGTAATTTCCCCTCTTTGTATTTCAAAATATTCAGGATATCTTCTTTATGAGAAGCATCTTTACTAAAATAGATTTTTCTTTTATTAGTGTTAACAGAGAGCCCAACAAACTTTTCCATATTTTCCAAAATTTTACAAATGGTAATAGCATTAATCCTGTCAGCTTTCAGGAAAAGGAGCATGTCATCAGCTTATAACAAATGAGTTATATGTGGCTTACTTCTATTAGTTGGCTTAATGTTACCCCTGGCTAATTCAATTTCCATTTGAATTGTGAAATATTCCATTACAATAGAAAATAAATAGGGTGACAAGGGATCACCCTGTCTGATTCCTCTATTGCTATGGATAAAACCTTTTGGGGTACCATTAATCATGATAGAATAAGTCACATTAGTAATGCACTCTTTTATTAACTCACAAAACTTATCATTGAAACCCATCCTTTGCATAGAAAAGATGATAAAATCTCTATTAATCTTATCAAAAGCTTTATGCAAGTCTATTTTTATACACATAAGATTTTTATTCTTCTTATCAAAGTCTTTTATAAGCTCATGAGCTAATAAAGTATTTTCTGAAATAAGTCTACCTGGAATGAAAGCACTCTGATTTTCAGAGATAATAAATTTCAGAAAGTACTTCATTCTGTTGCAAAGGATAGAAGAAATAATCTTGTATATAAAATTGCAACAGGCTGTGGGTCTGTAATCTTCAAGCCCAAGAGGTGTTTCCTGTAACAACCCGAAAATGCGGGCCAGTTTAAAATTTTTATTTTGGCAATTTTAGCGAATTTTGAATATTTAAAATAGATTATTTTAAATAATATCGACCAGAAATTTATTTTGAATAAAATTCGAATGTATATACTTATATACGTCGTCGTTAGAATATAAATAATTATATATATTTATAAAAGGAATTGAAAATGGCGCGGTAGTTCGATAATTCGATTTTAAACTTCAATTGAACGTACCGGGTGCAAAACAATCCGGATTTTAGCGAAACCAAAAACATTAGGATCTAATTGATAATATCTTTCCAACGAATCCAACAAATCAAAATTTCATAGCGGAGATCAAAAGATATGTCCAGTTGAAAATTCTGAATAGTCGCTATGGAATTCAGGCCCTTAAAATTAGACATTTTGCAAACGACCTCGGATTTCGACGAAACCACTTTTGTTGGATCCGCAGTGTCAAATTATTGCTAGGTTTTAAATTTCATAATTTTTCGAATCAATATGTGAGCGTGGCAAAGGAAAACACGTTTGACCAGTTTCAGTTGATTTTAATCGACTGGAAAATGGCCATTTTTCCAACGGTCTCAGAATTCGACGAAACTAGTTTTGTTAGGACCGTATCGTCAATACGAAGCTAGAAAATATTTTTCTGGGATTTATAGAGTTAGTATGTGACCCCAGTAAATTAAAATGCGCGTTCAAATTCAATATATAGAGTTATATGTTGATTTTAACGGAAACTGATCGAAACGATCGAATCAGCTTGCGATACATATCCCATTGTGTTCGGAATGGGGGTAAAACGCTATGGACCACAGGCGGTGGGCCTCGTTTAGAGGTCGTATGAAAAAGTTGCTTTTTGAAAATAAATTAATTAAATAAATTAAAAATAAAATATCTCTTTCCTCTCCCCTTAAACTCCTAAACCCCCCCGATTCATTTCGAATCAGAATAAAAAAAAAGGGAATCGGAGAGGGGCGCGAGCGGCCTCCTCCATGTCGCCGCCACTTCGACGAAACCCCCCCTCCTGTTCGATCGACGCGACGAAACCGCCTCTCCCCCCCCCCCTAAAACCCCCTCGCCCTGTCGATCGCCCAAGACCCCACCGCCCTCCGCCTCCATCCACCTCGCGCCGACCCCCATGCCGCCACCGCCTTGATACCCTCCTCCTCCCCTTCCAGCGACAACTACTCCCCCTTCCAGACCCAAAACTGACGCAAACCGCAGTCAAATGCCACGCAGGCCCCACCAAAACCGACGACGCTTCTTTGACCACCTCCGCCAGTCAATGGCGAACCAGAAATTCCCTCGGACGATGCTCCAGCAACCACGATTCGACTTCTACAATAAAAATAGTGAGTTTTCTTTTTTATCTTAGTTAATTGAGTTTATTTATATATATTTTATTGTGTTATAAATCTGAAATTATGTAAAAGCATAGTTTTTTTTTTTAAATATATATAGCGCGGCATTAAAAATGTTATCTTTTTATGAAGTAGCGTTGTAAAATAGTAAATATTAGATTTTTAAAATAGTAAAGATCAGATTTTTAAAATAGAAAAGATTAGATTTTTTAAAATAGAAAAGATGAAATCTTTATATTTGAAAAGGCGAAATCTTTATATGAAGAATAGCGGGATAAAAATAGAATTTTTATCTATATAGCACCGTTGTAAAGATAGAATTTTTATCTATATAGTAGCGGTGTGAAAATAGGAATTTTATCCATATAGCGTAGGAAAAATTCGATTTTTATATATTGAATAGCAAAGTAAAAATTCGATTTTTATATATTGAATAGCATAGGAAAAATTGGATTTTTATATATTGAATAGCAAAGTAAAAAATTCGATTTTTATATATTGAATAGCAAAGTAAAAATTTCGATTTTTATATATTGAATAGCAAAGTAAAAATTCGATTTTTATATATTGAATAACAAAGTAAAAATTCGATTTTTATATATTGAATAGCGAAGTAAAAATTCGATTTTTATATACTGGATAGCAAAGTAAAAATTCGATTTTTACATATGTAGAGAATACGGGCAACGAAGATGACGAAAAGGCGAGAACGACGAAGATTTCTATAAATGAAGAGTCGTGGAATTGGGATAGCTTTAGTGAGAATTTCTCACTCTTCAATTTCTTTTTCTAGTTATATATATATACTAGGATGCAGACGGTGTTTAGTAGCACCCGACACAATCGTCCACAGACCATGGACTTGTTTGTTTGGTTGTGTAGTTAGTTAGATTATTTGGGTTGAATTGATTTGTTTGGTGAAATGAAATTGATTTGATTGATGTGTGAATGGCGTGGGCCTTCACTAGACCGGGGATAAGGCTAGGCCTTGTCCCGTTTCTTGTATTGTGCCGTTATGCCGCCGAAATTTTCTAAAATATGTTAGAAAAATAAAAATATCATTTTTATTTTGTAAATGAACTGAACAGAAATTCATGTGTTGAAAAAAAATATTTTATCGTTAAAAATATAATTTTTAACGTGAATGTGAATAAATAAATATTCATTTACAAACCGGACGGTTTGTTTATGTACACCTATTTAAATGACATTGATTGGGACGATAAATTTTACACATCGCCCAACTGCACAACTAAAATCTGTGTTTGATTGTTTGAAACCCCACACGGGTGTTGGGATGAAATTTGAAGTTCACTCATCCTGATTGATTAAATATGTCGATCAATTGATTGACAGGCTGTCATAAGCGTTAGATATCTATATTTGATGCTTATATAGTGTAGTGCACTTTGGTTGATGGTTGATTATTTTTCAATGCTATTATATACGTGTGATGTATGAAAATCCATATAATTAACATTATATGGTGATTGTTTGGGCCTCATTCCAATTTGAAAAATAAAGAATATTATAAAATAAAGGTTCATGTGTTGACAGTACTCATCCGTTGAGATTAGTCATGTGTTGAACGAAATATTTTAAAAATAGAAATATTTGAAATAGAAATATTTTAAAAATAGAAATATTTGAAATAGAATATTAGAAAATAGAAATACATGAAGCCGTGTTGATTAGATTGACGCCATTTTGACGTGAACGATATTTATATCGATTTTACTCATTTTAAAATGAATATTGAATAGTGATTTCGTAATCGAAATATTTTGAAATGAAAAATGAATTGAATAGAAAACCAAATTTGAATTGAATCGAATAGAAAATGAATTGAATATAAAACGAATTGAATTTGAATTGAATAGAAAACGAATTTGAATTGAAAAGAAAACGAATTCGAATCGAATTGAATTGAAAAGAAAATGAATTCGAATCGAATTAAAATCGATTTGAATTGAAATCAAATAGAAATGAAAGTAAAAAGGATTAATAATAGAAAATTCAATTTTGATTTGAATTTGAAATAAAGGTTGAAATTGTTTTTGAAACGAATTCAAAACTATTTATAAAATTCGTTTTAAATAGTAATCGACGAAATATATATTATATATATATAATATAATGGCCTGAATAGAACGCGCCGCACCGCGGCAGTTCGTAAATTTCGACCATTTATTTCAAACGGACATTACGGGAGATCCGACCGTCGGATTCTCCTAAAACCAGAACCGTTGGGTTCGTATCGAAAAGAGCTTTCTAACGAATATTAGAAATTTGAAATCTAACGGTTGGATTTGGAGATAGGTCCAAATCAAATTTGAAAAAGGTCGCTGTAAGTGCAGTTAGATGGCCGTTGATGGAAATCGACTGTACGGGCCTTGATAAAATTATTAAAAATAGTAATAATTTGTGTAAAATCATATGAAATGATTTGGGAAAAATTGGGATGAAAAACTCCATATTTGAAAAGATAAAAATAGATTTTTATCGAAATGAACTAGTTTTGAACTAAAATTAAACCCGTTTATTTTTAAATAAATAAACTGGATTTGAAATGGGTTTTAAATAGAATTGATTTGTGGGTTTATCGCGAAGGGTGTTTTAAATGACACTTGTTCTTTAACCCGATGATAAATAGAATGTGATTTGGGTTTATCGTGAACTGTGTTTTAAATGACATTAGTTCTTTAACCCAGTAAAAGGAGTTTTAATGAATCTGCAATTAGATTGAAATGTGAATTGATAATTTAAATTATCAAATTTAGGAAATGAGCGAGAATGGAGTATCACCAGTTTTGCTCCAAAGCGATAGTTAAATCTTTAATTAGATTTGAACGTGAAATGGTAATTAATTTTACCGATAAGAACACGGTGTTAGATATGGAGTATTACCAGTTTTTCTTCATGGGATGAATAGGTTGGGATTGGGAAATAAAATAAATAATTACTTCGGTACGGTTCGCTAATCTCGACTAGTTTGGAAAACCATAATTTGGTTTGAAATGACATCCAAAGGAAGATTAAAGGATAAATTCTAAAGAATTTATCTTGGATAAAATTAATGGGAACCTTTCCCTAAGAATTGAAATTTAGAAACTAGTTGTAGGTTAGTTAAGAAGAATGGTTTCCTGGGTATTGATCTGATGTTGGTTTCGGTCTTCGGGGTTAATATTTGGGGAATTGCTCTCTTACTGATTTACTGTTAGTGACTAATGAGTTGGAATGAGGCGTATGTTGTGTTTGTGTAACATTTGTTTTAATATACGCGGGTTGTTCGAAAAGGCCGGGTTTATACCCATTCTGAATAACCGATTCGACGATATGTCGAAGATGAAGACGGTGGTTGAAGACCGGAAGTCTTCACATCGTTTGGGTGATTACTGATGATCTTGATTGGGCTGTACACCCAAGATGAGGGAATCAGTTGGTGGTCGTCCAGACGTACTTGGAGATCGATGGATATGCGAGGAAGGTGCCTACGGTTTCGTTCAGACCCAGAACGAACTTGTAAATGGATTGTGTGTCTGACATTGGATTTTATTCTGTGTGGATTGATTTCTGTTAAATATACATCTGTTTGGCGGCGGAGAATTTATTCTCTTGCTTAACGCCCTTCTCTGAGACGTACGAGCTTAGAGGTTATATATTGATAGATATCAATCGCATGGCATGAATTGCCTGTATGGCATACTGAGTTGCATAGATCAAGGCTTCTGTTGAAAAGCAAAGTCTTGTGGTTGATGATCAAAGCACGGCCTTTGTGGCGTAGCTTTGTGTATAACGTGAATTCGCGAGCCTCACATCTCGGTATGAGTTAAAAACGGGATACGGACCGCTGGGAGAGCACGACGTTTCTTTCTAGCTTTGGTGGTGTCAGTGACTTACCAGCCTTGACATTTATGTACTTTTCACCTTTGTGGTTGTTGGAATGAGGCGCCTCGATTATAGGTTTGTAAGGACCAGGAAACGTGTGTTCAGGCATAATTAATCCTCTAACGTAAGTGAGGACTGGCCCAACCGCATCCGGGGTTGCCCAGAGTGTGTAGTCCCGAGGCATTTGCTAGAGTGTCTCGAAGCGGAGAGGAGCTTGCCCCTTGCCTCGACTCATGACGGAAATCCAATTTCCAATATGTGCATTTCGGTTTTAATTGTAGAACTAGTATGGCGACATAGTGGTATGGGGCATTCATGCCGCCTATGATTTATATTTATGATTGAAATTGTTTTGACACTATACACTTATTATAGTATCAAATGATTTGTTTTAAACGTACCAAGCATGTTTGGCTGTTATAAGGTAAAACCTTATCCTACGGCTTGCGTTGCATTGTGTGATGGGACCTGGGTCTTATAATAGCTTCATTTTTCGAAAAAGCATTGCGTTGTTTATTCTAAGCACAGGTATTCTTGGGAGGAAACCCGTTCCGTGTTATACGGCGTGGTCCCTTGAATTACTCTCTTTTAAAGTAAAGTTTTAAATAACTGTTTTAGTTCTCACACCAGTCACATGACTGACTTGGAGTTTATTGTTTTAACCTAAACTCTGAGTGCCCCTATTTTCCGCACGGGCAGCTAGTAGTTTTGGTTTTGCAGATTTATATCCATAGGATCCTGGTTTGTAGCTGGAATGATATCCAGAAAACTCTGTATCCGTATATCACTTTCAGTTGTGCTTTGTATTATTTTCCGCTGCTATGTAATTTATTGTAATCTCTGATATTTATCGAATGTAATTTATTCATTATACTCTGTATATTCTTGTATCTGATGGAATTGTTGTAATAACAATGAAATGTTCTTCCGTCTGCGTTCTGATTTGTCATGTTCTCAAACGATCAGGGATTTCGAACGGTCTAGATCGGTTTAGTGACTGATTCGGATCGAGCGAAATTCCTTGCCGTCACATTTTCACTTTAGGAATAAGAGTTAAAAAAGTATGGTTTGTATTTTTTAACAATTTTCCAGAATTAAAAAAATTCAACAATGGAATCACTTAAAGGGCCTTGAATATCAGACTAGTGGGTTTTATAAAATTTAGCTCTAAACCCATCCGGCCTAGGACTTTTATCATTATTAGCATGAAAAATAATATTTTTAATCTCCTCAATTCTAATAGGAGCATTCAATAAATCAACACAATTACCATTAGTAGTATATTTGAAATCAATATTAGGAAAATAACTGCAATAACTAGTGGAGTTATATAATGAACTGAAATAATTAATAGCCTCTTGTTCTATGACATAAGCTTCATTAATTATTTTTCCATCATTATTAATTATTTTACCAATATCATTTCTATTCCTTCTATTAGACATTTTGGTATAAAAGAATTTGCTGGCCTCATCCCCAAAAGTTAACCAATCTATTTTAGCCTTCTGCTTAATATTAACAGAGTTAATATGCAAAGCATTAACAAGTTTAGCCTGAGCATTGAAAAATGATTCAGCTAAATTCTTGTCAGTGCAGTTAACATCAAGTTTATCCTGAATCTCAGAACACTCACTCTAATAGTATTAATGTCCCCTTTATTCTTACTGCAATTCCAATTTTTGAGGTTTGTTTTAACTAATTGCAAAGTTTTATTGAATTTATACTGAGCAGTACCTCTTATATTATAGGATAAACTCTTGTGAACAATCTCCTTATAATTTTCCTCATACACCCATCCATTTTTAAATCTAAAGGGAGTATTAGGAGTAATTCTGTTATCCTTAAAGGAAACTTGAATGGGTGTGTGATCACTTGAATTCTGAGGGAGAGTGCTACATTTCACTTATGAGAAAAAATTAATAAAAATCTGATTTAAGAGAACCCTGTCTAATTTATAGTGAATATTTCTATATTCACCTGATTTCCATGTAAACTTATTACCATGGATGGGGGGCTCTATTAATCCAGATTTTAATATAAAGTTAGCAACCTTCTCCAATTTATTAAAAGGAACAGGATTGCCTCCCCTTTTCTCTGCATTGTGGAAAATAGTGTTAAATTCTCCAATCAGAATCCAAGGACTGCTATTGGAGATACTAAGTTATTTAATACTATTCCAAAGCTTAGATCTATCTTCCTCAAAATTAGAAGCATAAATAAAAGTAACCTTAAACGAAAAGCCCACCCTTATTTTTAAATAAACAACGGATGTATTGTAAGTCAATAAAATAGTTGATGAGGGTCCAAATAGAAGGAACATACATAACCATTATCCTTCCATTGCCCCCCATTCTATTATTATTGACATAATTCCAATTAGCAAACCTTCTGTTGTGCAGATAAATAATTTTTTGATCTTTTAACTTGTGCTCAATTAAACCTATAATACTAGGTTTATATTTGATTAAAAACTCAGAAAGGTCTAATTGCCTTTCAGGGGAGTTAAGACCCCTAACATTCCAAGCTATTATATCCGTAAATAATAAAAATTTAGAAATATAAAAGGATACACCCAAGGATACAGCCACTAAGGTGGAGTTTTGTGCTTGTTAACTCCCACCTTCTTCTCCACTTGTTTACCACTTTTTTTTAAAGCTGCTCTGCTCAGTGGCTTTTAACTGCTTTTCCCAATTGGCATTTTTACCAATGTATTGTTTTCTGAATTCATGATCCTTTAAATCTTCTGTTTCTTCAATTGAAGTGATGTCTGAAAGACTTTTTGTTCTAGTCTTCTTCCTTCTCTTGCTAATTGCTACAGGTTTGGAGGCTGGTGATGGCTTAGCTGTTGCTATTGAATGGCTCACTACTTTCTGCATGTCCGTTTCAGAGATAGATGAAGATCTCTTCGGTGCAAGTCTTTCAGAAACAAGTGAACTATTAGTAAAAATGGGATCTGCTGCCAGAAGTGAAGCACAATTTACCAGTCCTTCATTTGTATTATTAATATTCATTGTAAATGTAATATTACTTGAATCCTCCATGTGGGTGGGGGGGTTTAATGACCTGTTCTTTAATTCCCACTGTAGAATTTTCTTTAGATGAAGGAGCTGATTGGGTATGCTCCTTTGAGATTGATGAGGTAACCAACCCATCATCTTTGTTCTGAACAACGTTGGACTGCAGATTCTTGAAAGGATAAGCAGTTTCCATATGTGAATGTGAGATATCCGATTCAGAACCACCTGATTCTGCTGCGTTATTTTCTTGAGCATTCAGATTCATAGAATCTTCGTTGATGCAAGAAACATTTGCAAAATTTGGAGGGATTGGTGAGGTTGCATTAAGATTTATCCCTGAAATGTTATCATCAGATTTGTGATCCATATCTGTAGGATCTTTGGGCGCATCATTCGTTTCTTTATTGAAAATGCAATCGTTCCAAGAATGCCCAAAGATTTTACAGTGTTTGCATCCATCCGGGATCGTTTCATAGGTAATTTGCTAAGTTATAACCTCCCCATCATGTGTATAGACAAAAACTTCATTAGGTAGTTCTGAATCAGCACTTATCTCAACCAAGATTCGAACGTAACTCAATCTTGTTTTTTGGCTGTCGGTTCATCCATCTTGATTGGATTTCTAACTAAACTAGCAATTCCACTGAAAACCTCTTTATCCCATAATCTCAGGTTCAATTCCGGTAATCTCATCCATATAGGCATCGTGCTAAGTAAATCTTTATCAAAAACTATCTTCTTGGTCCACTTTTTCAGTATGATTAGTTTTCCATTTATAAAGTATGGACCATCTTTCAGAAGTTTTTCACAATCTTCAGCGTTAGTAAACCTGATTATGAAAAAACCATTTTCTCGTGTAAAAATTTCAAACGAACCTATTGGATTCCATGTTCGCGCAACGAAACCCCTGAAGTGAAAGTATGATGGTCTTTTACCGAATACATAAGCCACAATGGCTAGTTCCCATTTCCCTTCTGTGCGCATACTAGTTTCTTCCGAGACCACCACTATTCTTTCATCTGTAGTCCCGACTGGTGGTATAAACTGCAAATCATAGCTTGAATCTTGACTCCTGCCTTTCACCCTATCAGCCCATGAAGAAACTTTAGAATCTTTAGTCAGATTAACCTTTGCATTCTGTTTCGTTTCTTGTGAAGTTCTGGTAGGGTTCTTGGGTTGCGATCAGGCTCCATTAGAGGGGGAAACAGCTTCTGTTTCGGTTTGGAAGGTTGAATTTTTCAGCCTCTTTTCTAAAATGGACAGAAGCATCTGGTTGACCTTGTGGAAACTGTTTCTTTCCTTTCTTTCGATTCATAACAGTGGTGAAACCGTCCTCATCTACCAAGAGGTCAGGGGTAGAATGAGGAAATCTATGAGTTGGAATAGAAGAGAGGAGAGGAGATTTAGAAGATTCCCCTTTTCGAGCGGGGTTGTTGTCGAAAATTGGGTTAGGAGAAGGTTTAGAAGCAACCATGGCTGCAGATCTTGAGAGAGCTCTATGCATTAATTGCCGTGTAGAATTGATAAAGATAATTGTTAGCTACGTAGAAGTATGTTTGAATAACTCTATTTTTTGAAACTTCCCTATAACATAACAGCACCATATATGACATAACAGCAGCTTTGGTCATGTTTCAAAGATTTCAGGCAATTTTGAATCAGTATTATATAAAGTTGACCAAATAAATTAATAGTGTTTGTCCGCATTTGTGCTTCAAAATTGCAAAATGGAGGAACGGTTAAGGGAAAAAAATACAAATGCAAATAACAATGTACAAAAATCCTGAAATTTTAATACAGTGGACATAGGTATTTATCAAGGTTTCAGACCCGATAAGTAAAAAGAGATGACCGGAATGGATGGTTCTGTAATTGAAGCAAAGGAACAACGTTTGACACCTAGTTCAAATAAATTGGTTGTTTACACTAAGGTTTGAAGTATTAGTATTTACATGGAAAAACTATACAGTGATTGAAATAATGGGTATGCAGCAAAAGGATACACACCATTGGCACGTAAACTGGGTACAAAATGCTGCAGAGTACGAAAATACCAAGACTATATTAAGAAATCAGACAAAGCTGTAAACTTCTACGGTTTACTCGGTAATAAGTGAGTGCCAGTTCAATTTGAAGTTAAACTAAAAACTGATGACCTCTGTTTGCAACAGTACATATTAACATACTAACATAGGAGAGCAACACATGTCACGCAAGCAATTTATACTGCAACACACAGAATAAAAAGAAACAGTATTGTAAAATACCTTAAGAGTAAAAGTTGAATATTATATAAAAATATTGCCTCCAAATAGTAAAACTTCAGTATATGCATTCTATGAGCGTCAATTATTTATTGTATTAAAATCCTCAACTACATATACACATTCTATGAGTTTGCAACATTCATGCCACTATTCTATGCAAATGGGTTCGCTACAACACTTGCACACACAAAGTAAAATTCAATTATGATTTAGCTATGTGAGCAGTCTTTGGATTACAAAAGTAAATTTATTAACTACACCATAATATTAATGGTATAATTCAAATCCTGCAAAGTGAAATCCCACATCCAAGCATCTTGATAGTGTTGCCTTAAGCCTTGCAAGAAGCAAAAGTAAATTCAACTTTTATGCAGTCACCCTACCAATTAGTAACCTATTAATAGGCACATAGCATAATAAGAAAAGCATGGGCAACATAAAAGGTAATGATGTGTTGAAAGGATAATAGGACAATGATGATTATATATTTTTTTATCTTTAAGGCACTCTTTACATTGCCAATTCCACCTTAACTAATTGGATTCTCAAATTACAAATTTATGTTTTGAACAAACAACTCTTGGTTTTGTAAAGCTAGAGTCTAATATGATTATTACTGCTTCCACTTCTACGTCCTGGATGATTATTTCTCTTTGTATACATCAAAAATATTGAAATTACATTGCACTGAAAAAGAGTCTTCATTTTTTGAAAGTAGGTCTACACAAAATCAAAAGACGTGTGAAGTATCATCATTTATCAATACAAAAAAGAAATGTATAATAAAGAGCAATAAGATTGCTTGTTCAACATGAAGTCAACACATACATGTTCCCTGAACTTGCAGCATAAACCAAATATAAGGAAAATGTTGCAAAATAAAAATAAAATCAGTCTAAAGAAAGTAGGAGAAAAAATAAGGAAGAGACAATGAATTTTACCCAAAAACAACAGATAAAGAGCATAAATAGGCACCATTCATTCAGTACTGGTAAATGAGTCAATTAGACATCCATCTTACAAAATTTATTCTCTCTAGGATAGTAACTTTCAGTTCTAACTATTATCCTCTTCTATTTATTTGAGCCTTAAAATGACTATTACCTAAGTGAAAGAAGCGTTGATTAAAAAAAGACAATAATGGACCCGTGGTCTGTTTTGGTGGAATATTACTTATAAATATAGAGTATTCTTTGCATGCTAACATTCTTAGATAGCAAAATATAATGCATCATAATCCCAAATCATTTTTGAACGTTAACACATAAAGAATGTGGAGGTTTGCACTTTAGACATGCTCATGCAAAGTGATAGAATTATGTCAAGGTTCTTTTTGAAAGCAAAAGCTTACCTCAGTACAAATTTCACCCATGGTCAAGATTGTCTCAACAGAGTACAGCCCCTAAAAGAATTGCATCAGTGCCGGCTACAACCTTTTTAAATATCGAAGTTGTTAATGCACTCCTAATAACATTCGACATTAGAAAATAATTTGTCCAACTTCTACACCCATTTGTACAAAGTTTATCAAATAGCAAAATATCACTAGATGTCATACAGATTTACTGAGAAGAAATCTTTGTATAAATATTTTTAAGTCCATGGTATTTTTAATCATTAGGTCCACTAAGATGGATAGTCTACATCTATTAGTGAGCTAAGGAATAGCCTGAAGAACACAAAACAGTCATATTATTGAACTGTATGGAGGAAAATTGTGAACTTTCCAGTTAAGTGCAAATCAAAGGCAATTTTCGCAGCATACCCAAGGGATCATAGTTTGGCATTGATTTCGTGATAATTTTTATATTGGTTTTCTTTTTGTTAGAAGCTCTAGCAGAGCCATTCCAAAAGCCTACACGTCACTTCCTCGGTTCATTTACTTGATAAACATATAAGACTCACTACCACTCTATGTATTATACTATTAAACTTCAAGTTGCTTGATGTCTTCAAATAATTAGCTAGGAATAAAAGACTTGCGACTACGAATGAGATTTGCGTCAACTCATTCAGCTAATTATCCCATATTTTGCTAATTATTATCAAATGATTACCATTCAATATTACAAAGTTATCAACGACACAGGACACTGGAGAAACTTTGCTCAATGTAACTTAGAACATGATACGATCTATGGATAAAATTTTGTTTAAGGTTCAAAATATAAAATAATCAAAAAAGAACACACACACACACACACACATGAAATTATATATTTGCGAACTGTAAATTTTAGTAATTAATTTTGGTTGCATTCTCAAAAAGACTTGAATCCTTTATAATACGTAAATATGTTAACTTTGCTTTTTTTTTAATCAAATGTTAAGGGACTTAACTGTTAGGATTATCGCCCTATGCAGGAGGAGGAGGAATTTGTTCCGACCATCGTTGCACAACATTAACATTGTATCCCAGTCAGTACATGTACTATATAAGATGGTATGACAGATATATTACTACTGTTTGAAGATTAGCATAAATTATAAATATAAAGCATAAAATGGAAGCACTTGATATCCAACCTTCGACGAGAACAGCTTTCATGTTTTTGGCTATCGGTTGACTTTTATTTGATTCACATGAATGTTCTAAATTTTTATTTTTATCATATCCAAAGAAACATTATATTTGCAATCCACGAACTTCATGGTATTTTCATAATTATCAGCATCACCTATGTATTTAAAAAAAAAAAAAAAAAAAAAAAAAAAAAAAAAAAAAACAAGATACCTGGTTAACATACTACAAACAAAAGATCCCAATCCTAAAATAATTTTATAGCTAATTTATCCATTCTTCATTGCGTAAATTCTCCAAATAGAAGTACCATATGTTTCTTTAATGGAAATAACCAAAGATGTTGATATATCATAATTAGTTCATCCAATAAGGTACATACAACAAAACTCATAATGGCACAGGAAGCCATAGATAAGAATTTACATTATTTCATAATAATATAATTCAAACCAATGTGATTATTGTGCTTAGGTCTAAGTGCTCAAAATGCCTTTGAAATTTGCTACATAATAGGTGTCTAATATATATAGCAGAAACCAACCTCCTCATTTTTGGATGGGCTTATGTTTATAGGCAAACAAAATCAATTTAATTGATTATTTCATTTATTGGCCTTGTATTCGTAAGGATATTCATGCTTCCTCAAATAGAGTAGAATACTCACAAATATATCTCTTATTTTATAAAAGAAAATGACAAAAGTAGAAAGAAAACCTTATACCTTCTCATAACCTATCCTTTCTATGGTGTCCTTGTTGATTTTCAAACTAAAACCAATTTTTAGTATAATTTGTAGGTGAAATACAAGCATCCAAACGGGAAAAATCCATTACATAATCCGTTACCTATTTGTGATGATTCAAGGTAAAACCACAATTGAAAATACTTGAAAGACGGAAAAAGGTTATTATGGTGTCATATATATCGTATGCAGTATCCTATACATCGACTTTTGCTATCATCTTTCTTCTCTTTGCTTAGTAGTTGTTGCAAAATAATTTTTTTTACTCATTGGAGCATGTTGCTAATTAAATAGGTGTTAGAGCCCATAAAGTGAGAATATATATCTTTGACTATTTTCCCATTTTATAAAATGAGTGCACACATGTTAAAGTTATTTTTCATGGATAATGAACACACATAACCATTACTGCGTAAATAATTAAGATGATTTGTTCATTATATTACGTATCGAGCACTTCTATGTTGATATATATATATCAAGTATTATGTGCTAGTTTGTTCTTATAGTGATCATATATGCATTGTCAGAGATCAAGAGGGCATGAAATTGGTTAAAATCCTCTTAGATAACCTGATACAAAAAGAAGCTGCCATGGTTGCTTACTATCAATATGGAAAGTCGAATATTATGGGACAAAATGTTGTTTTCATTCAAATTAAATATAGAAGCTAATAAGGTTAGTAACAAATCGTAACAAACAAAGGAACATATATTTGACAAAGTAACATATCGAGAGTTATATATTTGTTTAATTGATACTACAATCGCATATATACAGTTATCACCGTAACAAAATATTATATTAGGAAGTTAAAAAAATTCTTTCTAAGCTACAAAATTGAACCTACCATGCCACACTAATTGATAAAAAATTGTGCTGAGATGAAAAATATTATCCTAGTGAGTGTACCTTGCATTCAACTGCTGCAGGAAAGAAAACAGATCTAACCTTACGGGCTATGCAGAATTTGAAATAGTCCAAAAGCAAATATTTAATCACCAAAAGACTTTAAAGTAATCTTCTAAAGGTCAATATGATAATCCAGACAACCTGTAAGGTCCATGGAAATAACATTCATGTGATAATATGTGCAAATAATAGAAAAGGAAATATGTGCATGTTCCAAAATTTTAATATAACTGTTCTAATATAGAATAATGTAATTAGTATAACAGGAAGCATTGAGTGCATAAAAACCTCCCAGCATGCAAAACAAAGAGTAACACATTGTGTATTACTGATTAGTGCAATGGATAAGCAAAAAAATATAAAATGCAATACAATATTTGAAAGAAGTAAATAAATTGATGTTGAATGTAACAACCCGTATTTTAAGAACATGTTAAAACCATAAATCAAGGCAGAATTAATTTTTAAAATAAGAATCAAGGGAAACAAGTTTGCGCCATTGCCGTCTCGAAATTCTGCTTGGAAACGAGTCCAAGTTTTCGAGAAACGGAGTCCGTATGAGGGAGATATGACCCTCCGAAGTTTCAAGAATTTTCAGAATCGAAAACAGCTCGAAAATTCGAATTTGAATTCGAATTCAAAACCCAGAATAGGCTGGGCGGGAAAATTCCCGCCCATGGACGAGGTCAACCTGGGGGTCGACCATAGTGTCGACCTCCCAGAGGCCAGGTCGAGCATAGTGTCGACCAGGGGGTCGACCTGCTCCTGAAACCTAGTTTTGAAACCAGATTCGTTTAGCTGTTTCCGGACCTATTTTCTGACTAGATTCGTAGCTCTAAACCTATATAAACAGCCCCTAGCCCCGTTCTCTTTACACCATTCTTCTTTAACCCTATGCTGCACAAATTCTTGATGGACATGGCTTCTTCTCCTTCTTCCTCTTCAAAATTAAATTAATAATAAAATTAAAATAAAACAAGAGGACTATTTCTTGAAGACTACGGATAGGAATTGCAAATTTGGAGATTTTCAAGTAGGACGATCAAATAGAGATTCAACAATCAAATAGAGATTCAACAATCAAATCGAGATTCAACGATTCAACAATTCGACGACTAGTTTCTAGATCTCAATTTCTTAGTCCACGATCTGTAAGTTCTAGTTACTTTGATATTTAAACTTGTTAATTGTAATTTGTACATGAGATAAAGTGAAATTGGACTTAAGTATGATAATCGATTTACATCTATTCTAGTTTCCATCTTGGATCTTGGCTTTTGGAAATATTGCTATGAAATCAGTTTGGACCTATTCATGTTATAAATTGGAATTGGACTTGAGTATGATAATTGATTCATATCTATCTTCGTTCATCTTGGATCTTGACTTTTGGAAATATTGCTATGAAATCAGTTTGGACATATTCATGTTGAAAATCAAACTCTTTCATGTCCATAACATTATCATGCATGTGATGTTGAATCAGTCTATTATTTACAAGTTTGGGACTATCACCTTATCATGCTAGATTTGAAATCCTATTAATTTCTATATGACAGTGATGTTGTAACCGATTATCTCAAGTTATACCATGTTAGACTTATAATCCCTTTTATCACTTTATGCTCGTCATTTTTGCCTACCATAGTTTTGATGTTATTCCCTTTATTTCTGGATTTGGATTTACTATTAATTTAGATCGATTCACGTTTACATGCGATGGGAATACGATTGGGTAGATTAGGCAAAACATGAATTGGTTATAAACATGAATCATGAACTTGATAATAGGCATAAGTTGAAACTTGACATGAAACTCGCCATGAAACTTGACATGAACTTGACATGAAATTTGAACATGGACATGAAATTTGAACATGGACATGACACTAGAATGAACTTGAAAATGGCCAACTCGGGGTTGGGTTGAGTTTGCAGTGTAATTCTGCCCGGAACCGCCCGGCAAATCCAGTGACTACAAACAATAGGATCCAATGTGGGTAGTTGGTCATATCGCGCTTGAAACCCGAGGTCAGACTGAATTGTGGTGTAAATCTGTCTGGAACCACCCGGCATATCCAGTGACCACAACAACAGGTCTGATGTGAGAGGTTGGGGTGCATTAATGAATTAATGCCACATCATAGGGTTAAGTCATGAACATGAAAGACAACACTTAACCAACTTGACACATGATTTGTAGGGTTAAGTCATGGATTTGAACGATAACACTTAACCAACTTGACATGCTAGACTGATAAGGGTTAAGTCACCAATTTAAATGACAACACTTAACCTGCTGGACGGAAACCCTAGTTACGCGGTCCATTTCAGCAGTAACCCACTAGATGTATCATGGTACCCTGGAACTAGGCAGGGTGGGGCACGATTACTGGGCTGATTGTAAGCAACCAGAACGACGGCTGAGTTAGTGCACCAGTGTAGGTTCAGACGGATTATGGTCGTGCATGTAGTCCGGAGTTAAAAAAGCAGGCATTGGGCATCAGTAGGTTTACCTGTGCATGCTTGATTCGTATCGGTGGTTGGCACCCTAAGGCTTGATACACCCTATGGTGGACCTAGCACAGGTGACTACATTCATGATAAGGCCGTATGACACAGACACATGACGAGCTAGAACTTGTAGGGAGCCGATCGATTAGTGGATCGTTCTGTTGGACCTAGTAATGGGCCATTTTATGATATTGGGCCAAGGGATCATTTCATGGTTAATATACGACATGGGTTTATGATACTAGTACAGTTGGTGCAGCGAATCTTGAACATGCGATGCTATACTTGATTTAAACTTGAATTATCCTGCTATCTTAGTCTATCTTGCCCTTATTGACAGCATCCTTATGCTTACTTTCAGTTTATATATGTCATGTTATATTTACCTGTTTTTATGCTGAAAGTCGCTAGGACTTACCAGTCATTATGACTGACCCATTTTCTTTCACCTCATTTTCTTTCGTTTCCCCCCTCCCAGGTTCTCAGGGAGGAAACTCTAGCTCTTATCTTGGATTTCGTTTGCTTTCGGTTCAGCTCATGTACGGTTTGATCTTGAGCTATGCTATGGCTGAATTTCTGCTACCTTTGGGGAATTAAGCTACTTTTGATGTTTTAAGTTTTATGCTTCTTTATTTATTCAAGGCAGAACTTGTTGTAATGGAAAATGATAGTTGGTACTATAATGTAAAAGGTTTTGACTCTTTATGAAAGTAATGAAATTTAGCTTTTGATTCTTCCGTTGTTTTATTTATGTTCTGTCTTGTAATATTTCTATGTTTGTTTACCTCGATAACGCTCCTCCAAAACTAGTGCATTCCCTTTGTGAGTGACCCTAGCGGAGGTGGGGTGTTACACTTGGTATCGGAGCAGAAGGTTACCGGACTGGGCAAAAGTTTTTAAAAACCTTCTGAAACTATTTTCAAAACCGTTTACAAAGAAGCCTTTTTTCAAGAGAAAATTTTATTTTAAAAAAGCTATTCCCCAAAAGCCATTAGCACTATCCTTTGTTTCCTTGTTTGAATCTCTTTTCCTTTCTTTTCTCCATCTGTAGTCGCAGTAGTTTTACATGCGGCTAATCTTCTCTCTAGCTTCGTAGAGGGTTTTCCGTACGATGGAGATAGTTTTCGTAAGGCTTGTTAACATATTACATAGGAAAGGTATGAGTGATAAGAAAGAAGTTAAGGCAGATGAGTCTCAGAACGAGAAGAAAGACTTCCAGAAGGGAGGCGAGAACAACGACAACAATAATAACAAGTCACGTAATAAGAGGAAGTGCAACTTCTGTGGTATAGTTGGCCTGTTATCGTGGATTGTAAAAGAAGGAAGAAGAAGATAGGTGCGTGCTTTCAATGTGGTGAAATTGGACACATCAGCAATGACTACCCTAAGAAGCAAGGGCAAGGCCAGCAAGCAGGACCTTCTAGGGGTACATCTTTAACTTCTTTTCCTAGATGCTCTGTTTTATCTTGTATATCTTTTCGATCTTATCTTGAGAACCTTAGGTTGAAGCCTATGGATGTAAACATGTAATTGAAACATATTATGGTTGATGATTGCAAGTGGTTGCAAGTGGTTGCTAGTGGTTGCAAGTGGTTGCTAAATAACACACATTAGGCACTAGATCGGCTCAGTCACATTTTTCATATTGCATATGCATGAGTGTTTATACTTGTACATGGATGGAAACTTGATATGTTATCATTTGGATGTTGCATACGAACGAACGTTTGTGCACTCATGTAGAGATTATAAAGTATGTTAGGAATTTGCATACATGTTGGACTCATTACACTAACATATTTTGCATTAAGGAGGTTTACTGAATCAGTAACCGCCTGATCTTTTGCATTAGATAAGTACATATACACACACTCTTGCATAAGTTCATACAGCATTAGAAATCTTTTAAGGACAATGGTTGCTCGTGGATGATGGTTGAGTAGATGGATGATTGGATGGTAGGATACATTCTTCCTAACTTAGAGATTTCGGGGACGAAATCCTTTTAAGGAGGGGAGAATGTAACAACTTGTATTTTAATAACATGTTAAAACCATAAATCAAGGCAGAATTAATTTTTAAAATAAGAATCAAGGGAAACGGGTTGTGCCATTGCGTTCGTCTCGAAATTCTTCTTGGAAACGAGTCCGAGTTTTCGAGAAACGGAGTCTGTATGAGGGAGATATGACCCTCCGAAGTTTCAAGAATTTTCAGAATCGAAAACAAAACCTTGATCCGTTGAGCGAGCCTTTCTCACTCTTTCTTTCGCGAGAGTGACACAATAAAGTCAAAGTTGAGAGAACCTCTTCAGAAGACTCGAAAATTCGAATTCAAAACCCCAGAACAGGCTGAGCGGGAAAATTCCCGCCCATGGACCAGGTCGACCTGGGGGTCGACCATAGTGTCGACCTCCCAAGGGCCAGGTCGACCATAGTGTCGACCTGGGGGTCGACCTGCTCCCAAAACCCAGTTTTGAAACCAAATTCGTTTGGATGTTTCCGGACCTATTTTCTGACTAGATCCGTATCTCTAAACCTATATAAATAGCCCCCCTAGCCCCATTCTCTTTACAACATTCTTCTCTAATCTTATGCTACACAAATTCTTGATGACATGGCTTCTTCTCCTTCTTCCTCTTCAAAATTATACTAATAATAAAATTAAAATAAAACAAGAGGACTATTTCTTGAAGACTACGGCTAGGAATTGCAAATTTGGAGATTTTCAAGTAGGACGATCAAATAGAGATTCAACAATCAAATAAAAATTCAACAATCAATCGAGATTCAACGATTCAACAATTCGACGACTAGTTTCTATATCTCAATTTCTTAGTCCACGATATGTAAGTTCTAGTTACTTTGAGATTTAAACTTGTTAATTGTAATTTGGACATGAGATAAAGTGAAATTGGACTTAAGTATGATAATCGATTTACATCTATTCTAGTTTCCATCATGGATCTTGACTTTTGGAGATATTGCTATGAAATCAGTTTGGACTTATTCATGTTATAAATTGGAATTGGACTTGAATATGATAATTGATTCATATCTATCTTCATTCATCTTGGATCTTGACTTTTGGAAATATTACTATGAAATCAGTTTGGACCTATTCATGTTGAAAATCAAACTCTTTCATGTCAATAACATTATCATGCCTGTGTTGTTGAATTAGTCTATTATTTCAAGTTTGGGACTATCACCTTATGCCATGACTATCACCTTATCATGCTAGATTTGAAATCCTATTAATTTCTATATGACAGTGATGTTGTAACCGATTATCTCAAGTTATACCATGTTAGACTTGTAATCCCTTTTATCACTTTATGCTCGCCCTTTTTTCCTACCATAGTTTTGATGTTATTCCCTTTATTTCTGGATTTGGATTTACTTGTAATTTAGATCAATTCACATTTACATGCGATGGGAATACGATTGGATAGATTAGGAAAAACATGAATTGGTTATGAACATGAATCATGAACTTGATAATAGGCATAAGTTGAAACTTGACATGGAACTTGACATGAAACTCGCCATGAAACTTGACACGAACTTGACATGAAATTTGAACATGGACATGACACTAGAATGAACTTGAAAATGGCCAACTCGAGGTTGGGTTGAGTTTGCAGTGTAATTCTACCAGGAACCGCCCGGCAAATCCAGTGACTGCAAACAATAAGATCCAATGTGGGTAGTTGGTCATATCGCGCTTGAAACCCAAGGTCAGACTGAGTTGTGGTGTAAATCTGCCCGGAACCGCCCGGCATATCCAGTGACCACAACAACATGTCTGATGTGAGAGGTTGGGGTGCATTAATGAATTAATGTCACATGATAGGGTTAAGTCATGAACATGAGAGACAACACTTAACCAACTTGACACATGATTTGTAGGGTTAAGTCATAGATTTGAATGACAACACTTAACCAACTTGACATGCTAGACTGATAAGGGTTAAGTCATGAATTTAAATGACAACTCTTAACCTGTTGGACGGAAACCCTAGTTACACGGTCCATTTCAGCAGTAACCCACTAGATGTATCATGGTACCCTGGAACTAGGCAAGGTGGGGTACGATTACTGGGCTGATTGTAAGAGACCAGAACGACGGCTAAGTTGGTGCGCCAATGTAGGTTCAGACGGACTATGGTCGTGCACGTAGTCCGAAGTTGAAAAAGCAGGCATTGGGTATCAGTAGGTTTACCTGTGCATGCTTGATTTGTGTCGGTGTTTGGCACCCTAGGGCTTGATACACCATATGGTGGACCTAGCACAGGTGACTACATTCGTAATAGGGCCGTATGACACAGACACATGATGAGCTAGAACTTGTAGGGAGCCGATCGATTAGTGGATCGTTCCGTTGGACCTAGTAATGGGTCATTCCATGATATTGGGCCAAGGGATCATTTCATGGTTAATATACGACATGGGTTTAGGATACTAGTACAGTTGGTGCAGCGAATCTTGAACATGCGATGTTATACTTGATTTAAACTTGAATTATCCTGCTATCTTAGTCTATCTTGCCCTTATTGACAGCATCCTTATGTTTACTTTCAGTTTATACATGTCATGTTACCTTTACCTGTTTTTATGCTGAAAGTTACTAGGACTTACCAGTCATTATGGGTGACCTGTTTTCTTTCGCCTCTTTTTCTTTCGTCCCCCCCCCCCCCAGGTTCTCAGGGAGGAAACTCTTGCTCTTAGCTTGGATTTCGCTTTCTTTTGGTTCAGCTCATGTACAGTTTGATCTTGAGCTATGCTATGGCTGCATTTCTGCTGCCTTTGGGGAATTAAGCTACTTTTGATGTTTTAAGTTTTATGCATCTTTATTTATTCATGGCAGAACTTGTTGTAATGGAAAATGATAGTTGGTACTCTGATGTAAAAGGTTTTGACTCTTTATGAAAGTAATGAAATTTAGCTTTTGATTCTTCCATTATTTTATTTATGTTCTGTCTTGCAATATTTCTGTGTTTGTTTACCTCGATAATGCTCCTCCAAAACTAGTGCATTCCCTTTGTGAGTGACCCTAGCGGAGGTGAGGTGTTACATTGAAGTGATAGATTTATCATCTATACCTCTCCTAAATACAACAAAGCTTATGTCCAAAAGCAAAGGACATATACCTAAATATTTCTTTGCTATAGTTGTAAAGAAGATAGGTTGTATGAAAATTGCAAGAAGTAACCATTCAAACAAAGCATGAAAACGTTGGAAAAGAACATGTAAAACATGACACAATTGCTATGCAGATATTAGTGACGGATGATAGTATTTTTCAAGATTATCACTGATTTTCTCTTTGTTTTATGTGCATAATAATACTGCATAATGGACTCTTGCAATATCAATATGGCTCTTAGTAGATATATTTCTAACCAAAGTTGATATTTCCGACTTTATAATTTATAAAATACTTGAATTATGTTAAGTCTCATTATGAAAGCAGGTCCACAAAACCATTACTCCAAATAAAGTGACCTAGATACAAAGATATATCCATATAAAATATCACTGAACCATAATCATTGCACAAGGTGGACATGCTAAGTGAAATGAACACATAGTAGTTAACTAACATCCACTTCCCTAGATTGACATCATGGAGACTGATATTTGGTAATCAGATTATGGAAAATAAATTAAAGATGTAGACTATCTAGTTAACTAAAAATTCAAAGTTTTCTAAAGTTCTAAGATGGAAATATACATCTTCACGGTCATTTGCATTACTAAGATCCAAATGTCACATACCCTACACTTCAAGGTAAAGGTCACAAACAACGCTAATAATTAATCTAAAAAGTCAATAAGTCCATAGAATTTGATGTGCAGTCACAACATAAAGCACATTTACTAAACTGTATCCTGAAAAATAATACCTATTTAATTCAAAATATGTTATCATTCAACATTCACAATTAAGTGAAATACAAAACAAATACACGAAATTGAAACAAATGGAAAACTAGCAAAAAAATTACATGTATGTTTACTATAGGTTTATATTTCTTTCCATAAGTACAACAACTCACAACTCATTCATATGTTCATATATCCTCAAATTTAAGATTGTAGTAAAATAAGAACTGAATGAACCAACAACATAATATATTAAAAGGACTGGTGATACTTAACGCACATAAATATAACTACATGAATTCTTTATGTAAAACATAGTGTAATTCAATAAAATTTTATGATTAGGAGAACATGCAATAAAAAATGGTTAATAGATTTTCATATCCATCCAAATCAAGAGGCGATATAACTAGAATCAGTAAGATGTAGGGTCCGACGCATGGGTCGAGATCCTTAATACTTCAGAGATAGACAAAAATAAATTTCGTTATGGCATTTAATCAAACAGCCGAAGAGGAAGACAAAGGAACAAAATTATGTTCACTACCAAATTTCAGTCAAATTAAAAACTTTGATACAATTTCTTTAACAAACAACAAACATAAAGTAAAAATTTAGATAACATCAATAATAGTGTTTTTCATACTAGCCATCCGTGCTAAGAAAATAGGAACTGGTTTATAAGCGTTCTAGAAAAAGCAAAAGCAGAAATAAACATAAGCACAAAATAAAGCCAAAATAAATTTGAATAGAATAAGTTATGGTTAAAAATAAAAACCTGTAGCACCTGTAAACAAAAACAAATAAAATTAATTATTCATGCAAACCAGAGCAATAGCAATTCAAATGGCATGAATTATACCCTTTGAATTCAAGTGTAGTAAGAGATCCATTGTCATCGAGCCAACCGTGCCAAATTCGGTATCTATAGGGAACGAAAATATCTTCGAATGATAACAGGTTCGTAGATCTGGATCCAAATGATGTGGAGTTGGATGGCTCCATGGGGCTTCTTTATCCGACGTCCTCCAAATGCCTAGTCAGTCGTCCATTGTCGTGGATCCATATTTGCTTTGAGATTTGGTTGTTGGATAAGAATCGAGTTACAGATTAGGGGAAATGAATGTTCGAGTTTGGATAAGAAAAAACAAAGGGAGAACAATTTTGAATCATTCGTAGGTACGGACTTAAAGGCAAAAAGACAATTGAGTTTTTTTTCTGTGAAAAGAAAGTGACGTTTGCCCTTACAAATACACGTGGCCAAAGCATAATAGATTTCGTGAGAGGCCTTGAGAGCAAAGGAAAAAAAACTCAGCTTTAATAGTATATTATAGATTATAGATTTGCAAACATCATTCAACTCATTTTATATGAGCTACGTGGATTAGTAGTTAGAAAATAATTCCTAAAAAATTCGTGCGTCTTTAAATATGGAAATATCAATTATAATTTATGTATAGATCGAGGTATACATCAGAGTTACTCCATCTAAGAGTTTGCATTGGGGTACTTGGACTTTGGAATGGCATGCAAAGTGATTTTAAACTTCAACTTACTCCCATGAATTTTATCTAGAAGTTTGATATTTCATTATTCAAGCAAATAATAATTTATACAAATTTTTTTCATATATTTTTGAAATCCTGTGAAGTTACTTTATGATGGATGTCATAACAATAAATCAACATTAAATGATAAAAGGTATAAGACGAGGGGACAAAGAAAAATAATAATTTGGATGGTTACATTCTTACAAGGAAAGAATTTATTACTCAAATAGCCTACTATTCTTTATAGGTAAGTTAATCATACAAAATTCCATACTAGGTAATCTCTTTAATTTCATATATGACATTCAAATGTTCTCTGTGGTCTCATTTGTTATTATTATTTTTTCTTAGCACTAACAACAGGAAAGATATTAAATATCCCCATGTTATTTATCAAACACGCTATCTTGGTTTGGTACTATATAATTTGTAACGACCCAGAAAATCTGAACCAATTTAAAAAATTTAAATTGGCTAAAATAATGGATTTTAGATATTTAAAATAAATATTTTAAATAATGGCAATGAAAAGTGTGTTTGAATCGACAATTGAAAACGAATATAATTAATTATAATCGTAAACAAGGCCTGAAATGGCGCTGCAGTTTCAAAAATTGAATTCAAAATTAGTCGGACTGTACCGGGTGCAAAACAAAACGGATTTTAGCGAAACCAAAAATATTTAAATCTATTAGTGAATACCTTTCTAACAAATCTGAAAAATCAATTTTTCATAGCGGAAAGCAAAAGTTATGGCCGAATGAATTTTTAGAAAGATCGCTATGGAATTTATATAGCCCGTGAAATTGGCCATTTTGCATACGACCTCGGAATTCAACGAAACCACTTTTGTTGGATCCGGGATTTGAAGTTATCGCTAGGTTTCAAATTTCATAATTTTTGAAGCTTATATGTGAGCGTAGCAAAGGAAAATGTGTTTTGGTCAATTACAGTTAAATTGGATCGACCAGAAATGGGCCTTTTTGCAAACGGTCTCAGAATTCGATGAAACTAGTTTTGTTGGGACCGTATCGTCAAAACATAGCTAGATTTATTTTTCTGGAATTTTTCGAATCAGTTTGTGGCCCTGGCAAATTGAAATGTACATTCGAATGGGCCTTCGAAACATATCCCATTGTGTTCAGAATGGGGGTAAAACGCTAGGGACGACAGTCGTTGGGTTTGGATTGGGGTTCGTGTGGGAATGGGGTATTTTAGAGAATTTAAAAATTATAAAATAAAATAAAAAATCTGATTGGCCCATTCCCATTCTCTCTCCCCGACATTCTCTCTCCCTCTCCACGATTAAAGGCGGATAACCATTCGAAACTTCCTCCTCCGATTCCAGCCGCCACGCTCACTAAAACCACCCCTCCTTTGGAACTTTTTGAAGAGCCCAACGCCAGCTTCAAATCTGTATAGGTTACGCCCCCTGTTGTTGCGCCGTCAGTGAGAATCACGCCCAGGAACGAACGTCGTTCGTCGACCCGAAGCTCCGTCGATCTGAGCTCGAGTTAGACGCGAGGGGGGTCTTCTGGAAGCACGTGCGAAGCTCTACGACATGGAAGCACCCGATCGTCGTCTATTGCCTTGGTTCGCGCGCCAAATGGAACCCTAGTTTTGAACCAAGCAAAGGGGTAACAGTTTATATAAATTATTTTATATATTATAGCACTTTAAAGCGCTACCACTTATGATTTCATTGTAAAAATCATATCTTTTTCATGTATTGACGAAATTCAGTGAAACAAGAGACAGTGGACTCGTGTAAATGTCTTCTACATTCTAGAAGAGACCGCATATTTTTCTGAGCCTTCTGCTATTTTTGGTGGAGTGGAACCCAATGTGATATTTCTAATTTATAAACAATATGGAAAACGACGATGTATAAATTATATAGTCGATGTATGAGTTATATAAGCATTGTACACCTCATGTATAAGCGTTGTATAAGTTGTACGTTCGATGTATAAGTTATATATGCGTTGTAAAAATTATATATGTGTTGAAATAGAAGTGAATTGCTATATATATATATATATATATATATATATATGTGTGTGTGTGTGTGTGTGTATATATATATATATATATATATATATATATACGCCCCTCGTCCACAAACCATGGACGATATTTATTGATTGTGATTGGTGTGAAAATTGATTGATAGCGAATGGTTGTTTGGGATTGTTTGTGGTTGATATTGATTGATTGTGGTTGAAAAATGCCCATTTGTGGTTGAGAAATATTTGGTTGAAACCACATAGGATTAGTTTGTGGAAATGAAATAAATATATACATGCCGCCTGCGTGCGAACTAGATGCATGATCCCCATTGTCAAAAACCGCGAGGTGTTAAGGTAGAGCGAGGAGCCGTACTAAGGACGGTCCCGGTTTTAACTACCCTGTCGTTATGCTGCCGAAATTTTGAATAATATTCATGTGTTTGATTTATTTACATTTGCTGAAACTATATTTATTCATTGAATAGAAAACCTTCATGTGTTGAATCGATATTCATTCGTTGATTAGAAATTCATGTGTTGAATGGTATTCGTGTTTTAAATATAAAAATCACATTTTTATCTATATATAGAAACTATAGAAAACCTTCATGTGTTGAATCGATATTCATTCGTTGATTAGAAATTCATGTGTTGAATGGTATTCGTGTTTTAAATATAAAAATCACATTTTTATCTATATATAGAAAGTATAGAAAACCTTCATGTGTTGAATCGATATTCATTTCGTTGATTTGAAATTCATGTGTTGAATGGTATTCATATTTTGAAATAAATTGTTTTATGATAAAAATCCTATTTTTATCACCTATATAAACTATATAAAATAATAGTGTTTTGAAATGAATTGTTTTACAATAAAAATCACATTTTTATTATATACATGAATTGTTGAAATGTGAAGTGTTAAAAATAGCAACTCGTTCAAATAAATATGCATGAGTTGAAATATTCATTAATTAGCTAATGATAGGATTTTTGCCTATGCATGCAACATTTGAATGAATGGGGTTTTTTTTAAACCAAATGGAATCAAATATGAAGTTGAATAGAAAATGATAAGTGATAAGAACTATATATATGTACATGCATATTTATTGAACAGGTTATAGCAAAGGGGATAGAGAAGAGGAATAAAATTTTGTGCCCGACAAATAGGTACACATTTACTGTTTTGTTTGGGTGATGATTTTATGAGCCTGTTGGCTAGCCGCTTGGCTTTTTCTTTTTCTTTTCGACATGAGACGCCCGTGTGGCTGTTTGGGAATTTCCCCAGCCCCTCCCGTACAAAGGAGGTTATGGCGAATTTTTCCGAAATTTAAAGGCGTTAGTGAAATATTTGAAGTGAAAACGATATAGGAATTTTTGAATGAACTATATTTATATAAATATATAAATATAAATAAAATTAAAACGAAACGTGGCCGTACAGTTCGCATTTTGAAACCGTGATTTCAAACGATTATACCGGGAGATCCGACCATCGGATTTTCCTGAAATCGCAACCGTTGGGTTCGCTTTGGAAAAATCTTTCCAACGGCACCAACTTTGTAAAAATCCAACGGTTGGATCGTCTGGAATGTTTAATTCAAATCTGAAGAAAAGCAGCGCCAGAAACGATTATATTTATATATATATATATAATTATATTTAATCGAATAACGACGCTGCAGTTCGTATTTTGAAATCGAAACTTCAAACGATTGTACCGGGAGATCCGACCGTCGGATTTTCCCGAAACTGGAACCGTTGGATTCGTTTTGAAAAGATCTTTCAAATGATGTAAATTTTGTAAAGATCCAACGGTTCGATTTTCAGATATGTGTAAATCAAATCTGAAGAAAAACAGCGCCACGGCCGCGTTATGGCCCGGAGCGTCGTTTTGAATAAATTAGCTATTTTAAAATAAATAAAAATAGCGATAAATCGTTATAAAATATCATAAACGATATGGAATGGAAATAAACTGAATTTGCTCGATTTATGTGGTATTTGATGGTTGCATGTGTTTGGTGTGAAAATTACATTAAAGAACAAAATTGGTGTTGTCGAATGATTTAACCATTGAAATAAATTGATTTGAAATTCTAAATATACGTGAATTATTTGAAAAGACCGAGTTAATTCTCATTTCAAATAATTGACCGACGATTGAAAGTCGAAGATGAAGACGGTGGTCGAAGACCGGAGATCTTCACCTCGTTTGGATGGTAACCGAGGTCCTGATTGGGAGGCGTCCCGAAATATGGATAATGAGTGGTGATCGTCCAGACGTACGTGGTGGTCGATGGGTTTGCGAGGTATTTAGTGCCTCCGGTTTCGTTCAGACCTAGAACGGACTTGTAAATGGACTGTGTGTCTGACATTGGATTTTATTCTGTGTTGATTGATCTCTATTAAATATACATCTGTTTGGCAGCGGAGAATTTATTCTTTTGCTTAACGCCCTTCTCTGAGATGCACGAGCTCAGAGGTTGTATATCGATGGACATCAGTCGCATGGCATGAATTGCCTGTGTGTCATGCTAAGATGCAGTGATCAGGGCTTCTGTTGAAAAGCAAAGTCTTGTGATGATGATCAAAGCACCGCCTGTGTGGCGTAGCTTTGTGTATAACGCAAAATCGTGAGCCTCACACCCCGGTATGAACCAGAAACAGGAGAGGACATCAGGGAAGGCCTGCGTTTCTTCCTAGCTAGGGTGGTGTCAGTGACCTACCAGCCCTAACATTTATATACTTTTCACCTGTGTGGTTGTTGCTGTTGCGAGGCGCCTCGGTTTGATCGGACGATCCGGGTCCGATGGAGTCATTCGTTGGCTCGTTTACGCCCCAAAGGGCGGAGAGACGTAGTGTTCAGGCATAATAATCCACATCGGTGGACCGGCCCTGACGATCCAAGGCTTGCCTACGCGCTTGCCTGAGACTCGGGCTAGGTAGTCTCGAATTCGATAAGGACTATCTTTTGCCTTGGTTCATGACGGAAATCCAATTTCCAAATACGACATCGTGCGATTTTGATTGTATACCTATATATGGCGACATAGAGGTATGGGGCATTAATGCCGTCTATGATTGATAGTTATGATTTGAAATTGTTTTCAAAACATATAAACACTAGCAATAATATCAAATGCCCTTGTTTTATTCGTATAAAGCATATCTTGGCCGTTATAAGGTAAAAACTCTATCCTCCGGTTTGCGTTGCATTGTGTGATGGGAACTGAGTCTTATAATGGCTTCATTTTTATAAAATGCATTGCATTGTTTAAAGGAAAGATTTGTTTTAAAGCACTGGCAATCCAATGGAGTAAACCCGTTCCACGAAAGTGGCGTGGTCCTGTGATTGGCCATATTATATATGTGTTGAGTAGATTTCTCATACCAGTCCCATGACTGACTCGTAGTTTGTTTCACTTTCAAACTCGGGTGCCCCTTTTTCCTACATGGGCAGCCTTGTATTCAGGTTTAGCAGGCTTTATCTGGATAGCTGGAGCTGAAGATGGATTCTATCATTTACCTCTTTTTATGCTGTTCAGCTCCTATTGTACATATTTTGTTTATTTCCGCTGTAAACATTTATGTATAGCTGAACTGTATTTGTACTAAGTATGATCCTGTATACTGCGTAACTCTGATGATTACTTTTATCCAGTATATTTTGTTGTTCATTATCTGGTGTATTTATTTAATTCTGTTCTGCTATTATCTGTTTCTGTGTTGTATTCCACGGATTACCCTTGCCACCGTCAGAACGGGGTTTGGGGTCATCTCAATTATTTGAATATTAGACTCGTTTCTATGTCCATTTAGTATGGATAAGGGCTCTTCATAGATCCATGAAAACTTAGCTTATATCCATTTTTTTCTTTGTTATATACCGATTCTCGTATGAAGTTTCATAAATGGACCACAAAGGAAGTGATGTAGAAAGAAAATAATAAATTATGAAACTTTGTACTCATTTTTAGTGAAATCGTAAACTCTTTTACAAGAGAAAGGATGACAAATAGTCTAGTTGTACTAAAATTTGCAACTAGTGGTAAATCAACCAAAATAAATTGTTTTTAATTCAACTCTAAACGCCGATTTCGTTTTTAGTGTTTGTCAAGTTGACATCTATATGAGTGCTTACGGAGTTTAATTTGTACATTCAGATTATTTATAGAGAACTAGTGAATGACTTGTGCTATGCACATGGGCAGTGATATACCCATTTGTGTATGCTATTATAAGAATAGTGAAATCACCACGTTCCATATTTTATGTTGTTGTATAACATATAATTTGTATTATTTTTAAATTGATTTATATCAATTTCAGAAGGGCGTTGAACAAAATGATATTATAGTTCTTAAAATAAAAATGTGTAATATATACTCAAAATTCTATATGTTTCCAAGGAACAATTGCATCAAATCCTTATTATACAAAACTAACATGCCTTGGAATTCTTGTACATAAGATTACCAACTTTATGAAAATAATGCCCTCTTGATTTCATAACTAACTTATTTTTGGGTTCTAGTAATTCAAAATAATATACCCTTGAAGTTTGAAATCAAATTGCATGTATATCTGGATTTACCCACGCATAAGTAGTATGCATGAGAATATTAATATTCAAGGGCTAACATACAGTCAAGGAGTTATACATACAAAGCTCAATATTTTTTTCTAAAGGTTGGATATATCATAAGATTAGTATTCAAGAAATAAAAATACATATAGGTTTTTAAAAGAAATTATTTGCATCTCCATTTTCTCTACATGTTGTATTTGCTTTACTCTTATCTATAGTTTCTTTGAGTATCTGGAAACCAATAAATATACTCAAATTAATTAGATCAATGCACATCTCAAAGGTTTTGCATATTCAACCTGCATAAAATCAAATGCCAACTCAAAATTCTTCATGCCTAATGCTAATCAACTTTTACCAACCCAAATAATACATATTCGAAAGCTTAATTAAACTTGATTGGCTCAAATATAAAGAACTTTCTACATATATTTTCATCTAGTATATATTTGTGCGAACTCATTTGCAGCGAGGCTTAAATATTAAAAACCGTGACTATCTAAAATTATGATATATATATATATATATATATATATATATATATGTTATTTCCTACATTTCCAAAGTTCTACGCTATATCATAGTTTAAAATGTAGTAAGAATTTAAAGTTAGTTTCATCCAAATAGAAATAAGGTTCACCGAAAACATCAAAAACATATGAATACACACTATATTCTCAATATGAGAGCTTGATAAATACTTGAAAATTATACAGTCAATAATCATCCTCTACTAAAAGTATGACACACTTGAAGTTACCACGTGCTCAAACATATGTCCTCAAGTCAAAACTGAGTATTCCCTAAATCCCATGCACATGTGAAACTAGTGAGTTTAAGAGGTTTATTCAAACCTATTGTCTTACTTGAATTAACTATGCCTAAAAGCTCCGAAACATCCATACCTAAAATATTAAATCCCAAATCCTAAATCCTTGAAATCTTATGTAATTGATAGAAATACACAATTGAGACGAAAAAACAGTTTATTATTGAAGAATTGTAATACAAGACAATACAAATTGTATAGAGGAGTCCTCTATTTATAATACAAGAAATAAATGTAAATTGCTTAAATAATGGGCATGAAACCGTTGCTTGAATAATGGGCATGTGACCGTTGCTTTGTTATATGCGGAAGTGTACAACTGGATATGGATATAATACCATATACGAAAATGTACAGCTGGATATGGATATAATACCACATACGAAAACTTTCCCACTATTCTTTCTTTCCTTTATTACCGCCCCTCAAATTAGGGTTAGGGTTTGCAACCCTAATTTGCCATTTCGTGGACTGACTGTAACACCCCACCTCCATTAATGTCACTCACAAAGGGAATGCATTGACTTCAATGAAGCACTATAGGAAAAAGATGCAGATAAATTACAAGACAGACAAATAAAGCAGCGGAAAATAAATAAAACTTTACTTCATTGATAAAACAATAGCTTGGTAAAACAGCTTGTACAAAGATTGTTTTCCAACACCAAAAGACCAATATCCAGAACAATAAAGAATCTGTCTTGTTTAATAAAATAAAGAAGCATAAAATGACAATGATATTCCCCAATGAAGCATGAGCCAGCCATAGCAGTGGAAAAGAGAGTCCAAAAGCAATATGTCGACTATCTTTGAGCTTGGAAAGAGAAATGGTTCGAACTAAGTTGAGCTATTCCCTCCCTGACTACCGGGGGGGACGGAAGAAAAGAGGTGAAACAAACTAGGTCAGACATAAGTCTGGTAAGTTCAGTGACTTTCAGTATGTAAATAGGTAAAAGTAACATGACATGAATAAACTGAATATAAAACAATGTCGTGATAACAGGGATAACAAGATAACATAAGATTAACATAAGATATGATAAGGAAAGATAAACCGAATGCGCTTCTACTCTTTCTCTGCTTCGCTACTACCCTGTTATTCTGATTTTCATATCTCTACACCAACTAACTAGTATCCTAACTAGTATCTTTTATAGAATGGTTCGTATTCCCTAGTAGTGTCCTAACTAGTATCTTGTGTTGTATAATAAGGTGATCCCAACCCCGCAATTGTGGTAGCCTTCAGGTGTACATCTAGTATAAGGATCTTACCTCAATCTGCCTAATTGCCATGAAGATGTTAGATGTATCCTTACTACCTTAACCGATCGGCTCCTACTCGTATCGATCTAGTTCTAGTTTGTGTCACTCGGCCCTCTGCTTGTAAATATCTATGCTGGTTCCACCGTAGGGTGTATCAAGCCCTAAGGTGGCAACCCGACACGATCAAGATGCACGTCTTTATATCTACTGATGCCCATTGGCTAATTCTTCCACTTCGGAATACGTGCACGCCCGTGATCCCGCCGGAACCTGCACTGCTGCACCACCTGCCGCTACTTTGACCGCTTATAATCAGCCCAGTAATCGTGCCTCACCCTGCCTAGTTCAGGGTACCATGATACATCTATGTGGGTTACTGCTGAAATGGGTCCCTATTACTAGGGTTTCCTACCGGTTAAGTTTGTGGGCCTATATATACAAATATTACCCACCTACACGAGATGTACGTAACCCTCCCACTGATTCGACCATGTTTATTTAACGGTTAAGTTTGTGGGCCTATATATACAAATATTACCCACCTACCCAAGGTTTACATAACCCTCCCACTTATCAAGTCAATATGTATTATTGGTTAAGCTTGCCTTAACCCTATCCACTTTGTTCATGTAATATTGGTTAAGTGCTGTCCATTCATGTTAACTTAACCCACCCACACATCATGTTGTATTGGTTAAGTGTTTCCTATTAGCTTAACCCTATTCACTCATCATGTTATATTGGTTAAGTGTTTCTTATTAACTTAACCCCACTCGTTCATCATGTTGGTTAAGCGTTTCTTATTAACTTAACCCTTCTCATTCATCATGTTGTACTGGTTAAGTGTTTCCTATTAACTTAACCATGTTCATTCATCATGTTATATTGGTTAATTTAACCCTGCTGACTTGTCTAATTAACATGTTATAACGGTTAAGTGTTCTAAATTTACTTAACACCACCCACTTGTCTAATTAACATGTTATAACGGTCAAGTGTTCTAGACTTACTTAAACCCACCTTCTTGTCTAATTAACATGTATAACGGTTAAGTGTTCTAAATTTACTTAACCCCACCTTCTTGTCTAATTAACATGTTATAACGGTTAAGTGTTCTAAATTTACTTAACTCCACCTTCTTGTCTAATTAACATGTACAACGGTTAAGTGTTCTACATTTACTTAACTCCACCCACTTGTCTAATTAACATGTTATAACGGTTAAGTGTTCTAAATTTACTTAACCCCACCTTCTTGTCTAATTAACATGTATAACGATTAAGTGTTTTAAATTTACTTAACCCCACCTTCTTTTCTAATTAACATGTTATAACAGTTAAGTGTTCTAAATTTACTTAACCCCACCCACTTGTCTAATTAACATGTTGTATTTGTTAGGTGTCGCCTATTCATATGTTACTTAACCTTATCATTCTTAACATGTCTGTTTATTGGCATTAATTAATTCATTAATGCCCCAACTTCTCACATTAGAACTATTGTTTGCGGTTGCTGGATGTGCCGGGCGGTTCCGAGCAGACTTCTACCGCAAACTCATTCTAACCTCGGGTTTTGGGCTAATGCGCTAACCTCTCACATTAGATCTGTGTTGTTGCGGTTACTGGATGTACCAGGCGATTCCGGGCAGTTTTACACTACAACTCAATCTAACCTCGAGTTAGGCATGTTCATCTTTTAGCCAAATTACATATTTACCGTACATGTCCAAGTCTAGATTTTACATGCTAATTATCCCAATTTCACAAAACTAGTCATGTTTCAATTCTCAAGTTGTACCCAACAAATTCAATTACAAGTTATTAATCAAAATAGGCTACACCCAATCTTCCCAAATTTACAATAATAATCATGCTTCAAAATCACAATATACATTCTACTTGGCGTCCCAACCAATAGTTATGCCCAATCTAGTTTCAATATTTCAGTTTGCAGTTTACGCCCAAAACTTGGTTTACATGCCAATTAACCCAAACTTGCAGTTATAATGATAATAATGCCCCAATAGCAATTACAAGTTATGCCCAACAATTTCACCGAATATGTTACGCCCAATTATTTCACCAAATACGTTATGCCCAATATTTAACCAAAATAGGTTATACCCAAATATTCCCTGTATTCCAATCGTTCGTATTTCGCGATTTCAGCCTAGGTTCGAAGGTAACCCAGGTTCATAGAAGAAAAAGGAAATAGAGGAAGAGAGAGAAGGAGCATAAAAATAAGAATATGCATGTAACAACAGACCTAATACAGGAAATTTAGATCCAACAAAGATAGGTTCTTGAATAAACTGATACAATCATTATCGCAGCCATAAGAATAACATCATGAACCAAAAAGGATTATATGCCTGATGTACAACAAAGATAGGCATGCTTGTATCGATATAATAACTTCTTAGGCATGTAAAATCATGGATTCGATAGAAAGATAGGGATAAATCTGAAAAGATTGTCTTATCATCAAGCATGGACTTAGATTCATTTTATTACATGCCAAGATTACAATTAGGTATTTAAATCTGAAAATAACGTGAACTTAAATTGCTAGGATTAGAAAAGAGAATTGAATCATTGTTGTTGCAGAAACTCTAATTTGATGTTGATTAAGCTTCAAAGTTGATTGTTGATGAAGAACTTCTAATATGATTTAGGTTTTTGAGGCGGCGGCTAAGAGAATTGAGAGTTCAGCAACATAGAGTCGTCATAAGGAATTGTTATGAATTAGGGTTTAGGTTTAGAGATGCATATATAGATGTCTTGGATTAATTCTAGCCTTTAGATTAATCTAGGATCAATCTAAACCATCCAAGTCACAAAGACACCTCACTCGGCCAATCAGAACAAGCCACATATGCCTTAAGACACCAAAAATCGTCATTGCCCAGATCTGGCTGATGAGGTCGACCCCTACGGGAGGGGGGGGGGGGGGTCGACACCTATGTTGACCCCGGTGTCAGCCCCAAAGAGCCTGAGTCGACATAGGTGTCGACCCAATGGGTCTCGGATCGAGACCCCAAACGTGGTCGGTTCCGCGTTTCCTCCTCCCGTCTTCGCTGTTTTGAATATTTTATTTTAATTCTAGTTTAAACTGAAATCTTTTAACCCCCATAACTTCTTCATACTGTATCCGTTTTACGCAAACTCGGACTCTATCTCAAGTAGAATTCTGAGACGAACGCAATGGCGCAACACGTTTCCCTTAATTCTTCTTTTAAAGATTAATTATTCTTTAATTATCTCTTATCTCCCATTTTAAAATTACGGGGTGTTACACTGACATTGGAAAAGAGTAAGCAATTTCAATCCTTCGTCATACTGGTGAAGATACAGGTAAGATCCAGGTATGAAAGTTCCATCTTTTACTTGGTAATTGTTTTTAACACTTTGATTCCATGTGCATCTCTCAATCTGTGGAAATTTTTGGTTGAAAGTGATTTTGTAAGCATGTTGGACCTCTAATAGTAAGCTAGAATATGATCCATTGTAAAATTTTCTTTTGAACTCGCTCTCGAACAAATAAAATACCGATTTCTATGTGTTTGGTTTGATATGTTGAATAGGATCGACTGTCATATAGCTTGTGCTCTAATTGTCATACCAGATTATTGGGTTTTTGTTAGATGATAGTTTTAGCTCCTGTAACAATGATTGCAGCCACAAAATTTCAGCTGTAGTACTAACAACACTCCTATATTCAGCTTCTGTGCTTGATCTCGAGATGGTTGTTTGCTTTTTAGAGAACCAAGAAATAAGACTTTCTCCTATATAAATGCAGTAACTAGAAATTGATTTTCTATCATCTATGTCTGTAGCCAAGTCTACATATGAATAAGCTGTAATGTTTAAGTCTTTGCTGCCTTTTAACGATATGCCAAAGTTGGTCTTTGCTTTCAAGTATTTGAGTATTCTTATTTCCTATGGTTTGAAATCATAGGAGTCGGTTGGCCATTTGTTTCGATCATGTTTGTCATGTTTAGAAGCTTTGTAATATACTTTCTTTGGCAACTATGAATTTCTTTATTTGATTTCCTTGTAACTTCTATTCCAAGGAAATAAGATAATTTACCGAGAAATGATTGTTCAAATAATCTGCCAATTTTCTGATTTCAGTTTCATTGCTGCTTTTGATAATTAAATCATCCACATATATTAATATATAAGTGGCAGATGATTCACTGATTCTTGTAAATAGGGATGTGCATGTCAGATCTAGTAGGTGAATAACCTAGTGTTGGCAAACTTGCTTTAAGTCTTTCAAACCATACTCTGGGTGCTTACTTCAGACCATAGATTGCTTTATTCGGTTTACAATCCAATGTTAGGTCTTGTGTATAGCCTTGTGGTTGTTACATGAATATTTCTTCATGTAGATTCCCATTTAAGAATGCATTGTTGACATCTAACTGCTTGATCTTCTAGTTATTACTTAATTCTATAGTCAATATAAGTCTAATAGTTGAGCGTTTTACCACTGTGAGAAAGTTTCATTATAATCAAAACCAAATTCTTGTGTGAATCCTTTTGTAACAAGTCTTGCTTTATATCTATTAATGGATCCATCTGGATTCTTTTTCAGTCTGTATACCCACTTGCATCCAATTATGTTCTTGTTGTTTGGTGGACTCACTGGTTCCCATGTACAGTTGTTCATCAGTGCTTGATATTCTTCATCCATTGCCATTCTCCATTCTTTGCGTTTGACTGCTTATTGATAACTATTTGGCTCTTCTTCAGTAATGATGACAGTATAAGTCTTTGGTTTGAATATGCCTCTTTTTGATCTGGTTATCATTGGATATCCAGTCTAATGCTGTGATGGTTGATTTAATGAGTCATTTTTTCTGCTGCTAGAGTTTTGATTGTTATCATTGGTGATTTCTTCTGATTTTCTGCAACTCGATTCTGTAGGTGATTGAATAGCGTGGCTAGTTTGCTCTGGCAGATCATCATTATTTTCATTATCTCTATGGTGTCCTTCAGAGTTACCAACAGTCTTATCACCATTCTCTTGATGCCATGTGTCAGCAATGTTATGCAGAACAGGTATACTAACCTTCGAATTATATATTTTGGTTGTGGTTTGTATATCTAATCTGCTATATGGGAAAAGATTTTCTTCAAAAATAACATATCTGCTTTTAAATATTCTTCTAGACTTCTCTATATGTTTAAACCCTTTTTGATTATTGCAATAACCTATGAAAGTGCCAGTTTTAGATCTATAGTCAAGTTTATGATTATTGTAAGGTCTTAAGTAAGGGAAACACATGCAACAAATGTTTTTAGACTGTTGTACTCAAGTTTGACATTAAATAGATTTTCTAGAGGTGTTATGTCTTTTAGTACTTTAGTGGGCATTCTATTTATTAGATGCATAGCAGTACTGAAAGCATCAGGCCAAAATTTAAGCGGCAAAGATGCTTGAGCTAACAAAGTTAAACCTGATTCAACTATGTGTCTATGTTTCCTCTTGACTATACCATTTTGTTCAGAAGTATAGGGACACATTACTCTATGTGTTATACCCTTACTTTTAAAATAATTTGTCATGGGTTTGTATTATAATACTCCATCAGATTGCATGACTTGAATCTGACAGTTTATTTGGTTTTCAAACATATTGATAAAACTGATGACAACACTTTTAATATTAGATTTAGCTTTTAAGAAGTATATTCAAGTATATCTAGTGTAAGCATCAACAAATGATATGTAGTATTTATATCCATAATCAGAAAATATAGGAGATGGACCCCAAATATCAGTGGTAATTAAGTGGCCAGGTTTGGAATACATAGTTGATGAATCAGAGAACGGTAATTTATGGCTTTTTCCCATCTCCCAATAAGTACATACATAAGGTAATTTTGTAGGAATAAATTATATTTTATTGTCATTAAGAATTTTTGTTACAATGCTAGGACTAGGATGTCCTAACTTATAATGCCATAAGTCAAAAGTACTTCTAGTTTGAGCTTCAACAGTTATATCAGTCAGATTACAATGTGGGTGATCATTGATAGTAGTATTATGGTTGCTGAGATCGAATTCATAGAGTCCCTTCACAGCATTACCATGTAGAAGAATTTTCCTTGTTATTATGTCTCTAACTACACAGTATTTAGGGAAAAATTCAAAGTATACATTATAGTCTTTAGCAAATTGAGACACACTAATTAGGTTTTTTTTTAATAGTGGGTACTCTTAGTAAATTATGCAAAAATAAGTGCCTATTACCAATGATACTACCAATACTAGTATGAGAGATTGTAACACACTTACCATAGCCCATACTTATAGTTTGATTACCTTTGTATTCTTTGTTTCCAATATTCAGGTTGTTTAGATTGTTAGTGATATGATGGCTAGCTCCTGAATCTGGGTACCATGATTCATCTTCAATATGACCAGCTCTGGCTTGTTCATTGTGAATAGTTGCATCTCCCTGTCCTTGTGCTAAATTGGTAGTGAAATTGGTGTTTCTTTGACTGTTGTTGTTGGCTTGGCCTGCTGAATAGTTTGAATTGTGTCTGAAATAGCTCTTGATAGCAGTATGGCCAAACTTCTCACATATTTGACACTTTGGTTGATTGTCTTTTTTTGTTACTCCAACGTCCTCTTTGTTGAAATTGGTGATACACAAATCACAAATTTGGGCAACAAATAATCTGTGAAGATTTTATGGAAGATTTGTTGCTATATTTGTGGGATATTTGAAATTGAAGGCTATAATTATTTGGTGCTTATCCAGATAGTTTTTTAACATATATGAAGATAATTTGGATGCCAAATTATCTTGGGTATGAAGCAATTCACTCTATAAAAGGCCTAGTGAACATCTTCATTAGGTGTGGGTGAGAGCCACCAAGAGTGATCATTCTAACTATTCCAAATTGAGTGTTCTCCTTCAAATTATTTAGCCATTAGATATTCTCTACCTATTTCTTAGTAAGGTTATTGGTTCTAATTGTAATTGTTTGTAATGATAGTTGAGATCGACTGTTTATAATTTTTTATAGGTGAATCAATGAAGAGGGTGGTTGGGTGTAATATCATGTACTCATATTTTCGATATTAATTGTGTTTTTTTTTCAATCAAATTCATCTTCAAGTGATTGGGTGATAAAGATCTTTTTTTTTGGGAGTTTTTTCAAACTTTCGCGGCGCACAAAACCCAACAGTTTGGTTTCAGAGCAATTTTTGCATAACAGTTTGGTATCCGAGCTCAATTCATCGCATAGCTTGGAGTGATTTCGGATTGAAGACTGTAGATGTCAGAGATGATGTTGCTTTCATGGATGGCTATTGTGGAGTAGGAGATTTTGAGAATTTGGAATGAAGAACCTAGTCCGCAACAAGATAGAGAGGTTGGTTTTGATCACTGCCGAGGATCCGTTGAGGATCATGTTATCGATTGTTGTCTTCACGTTGATAATTCGCGAGGGGTCCATGTAGATGAAGAGGGATCACGTGATAGGCGTATATTGATAAAGAGAAGGTGTGATTGAGCCTAGAAATCAATTGAGCCTGAACTTGAAGAGAAGACAAGATGGTTTTATCTCGTAGCCGTTAAAATCGAGATGGTGTTAATTGAGAAAAGAAGGTTGAAAGTGAGAGCTAAGTTGGCTGGTTTTGAGTGGAGGAAATGTTGTGATTTGGTATCAAGGTGGAGTGTTGAAATTGGTGATAAGAAAATCACAATTTTGGACAACAAATAATCTATGAAGATTTTGTGGAAGATTTGTTGCTATATTTGTAGGATATTTGGAATTGAAGGCTATAATTATTTGGTGCTTATCCAAATAGTTTTTTAACATATATGAAGATAATTTGGGTGCCAAATTATCTTGGGTACGAAGCAATTCACTCTATAAAAGTTCTAGTGAACATCTTCATTAGGTGTGGGTGAGAGCCACTAAGAGTGATCATTCTAGCTATTCAAAATTTTGTGTTCTCATTCAAATTATTTAGCCATTAGATATTCTCTACCTATTTCTCAGTAAGGTTATTGGTTCTAATTGTAATTGTTGGTAACGATAGTTGAGATCGATTGTAAACAAATTTTTATAGGTGAATCAATAAAGAAGGTGGTTGGGTGGAATATCGTGTGTTCATATTTCCGATATTATTTGTGTTTTTTATTTGTTTTTCAATCAAATTCATCTTCAAGTGATTAGGTGATAAAGACCCTATTTTTTTTGGGTGTTTTGTCAAACTTCTGATGTGCATAAAACCCGAACAGTTTGGTATTAGAGCATTTTTTGCATAACACTCTTCCTCTACCACCTCTACCTCTGGTGGTGGGGTTGCCCCTCTGAAAGGTTTGCTCATTCCTATAATTATTACTTATTTGATTTCTGTTATTTTCATTATTTTTATTAACAACATAGTTAATAGAGAAGTCACTTTCTTGAGCTATCTTGCCTTCAAGCATAGCTTCATGTGCTAATAAAATAGAGTGAACATCATCAAGAGATGAGAATTCCTTTTTTGAGGAAATTATGGCTTCTACAGCCTCATATTCTTCACTTAAGCCGTTGGGAATAGTCAAGTTTTGTTCAGAATCTTGCACTTTATGGCCAGTAGCTTCTAACATGTCACAAACAGATTTGATTTTGCTCAAGTACTCTCTCATGGTAATGTTGTCCTTATTTATTTTTGCAGTTGTCTTTTATGAAACATGACTTTAGCAACTGACTGGTTGTTGAAGGATTTTTCTATTGTTGTTCATATCTCGTTAGCAATTTTGCAACCAATCACTTGTGGTAAGAAGATTTGATTGATAGAGGAGAGTAGCCATAAACTGATTAAATGATCTTGCTTGTGGTATTTCATGTATTCTTTTGACTATTTTATTCTCTTGACTAGTAATGAATTATGGTGGAATTGATAAAGTCCCCATGATGAAGCCTTCAAGGCCATAACCTTGTATTGCAGTCTCGATCTGAAGTTTCAAGGCAAGTAATTTTTTTCTTCCAATTGTCCTGTAATTAATTGTGGTTTGGGACTAATTACAGTTTTGGTGAGTTTGTCAACGGTGGTGAGGCTTTTAATCGTTCCGACAACACTGTAAGAAGCTGATGAAGCAGTATCATTGGCTATGAAGACCAAACGGTGAATATGGATCGATGGTTTTAAGCCTTAATGATGCTCTAATACCATGATAGAAAAATAGAATTGAGATGAAATAGCAGTTTGTTACTGAAGAATTGCAATACAAGATGATACAAATTGTATAGAGGAGTCCTTTATTTATAATACAAGAAATAAACGTAAATTTCTTGAATAATGGGCATATGACCATTGCTTGAATAATGGGCATGTGACCGTTGGTTTGTTATATGCTGAAGTGTACAGCTGGATATGGATATAATACCATATACGAAAATGTACAGCTGGATATGGATATAATACCATATATGGAAACTTTCCCATGATTCTTTATTTCCTTTATTAGTAATGACATCATTTAAATCCAACATGCACAGTTAACTATGTTATGGACAAGAAATTCATGCATACGTATGTGGTTATTTGTCAAAAAAAACACTGGGTTTAAATCCTTAAACAACAATAAAGACCGGTCGAGTGTTCTTGCGCTTTAAAATATTGACATAGTATTAAAACAAAATCAATATCCTATATGATAGAAAATATTGTATAATACAACAAGCATGGCTCTTTGAAGACATAGAGAATAAGTACAAAGAAGTGGAAATAGGGTTTACAATTTGCAAGTATCGCAATATAGTATTAAGTCACGTACTCACTCTTAGAAATAAAATGGATAATGGAACTTTGTTGCCAACTCAATCGGGATTTTGATATAGAATGAATAATACATTATCAAATGACTATAAATTAATAGATAAATCACTTTTTGTATGTTTATAAACCTAGTAAAGGCTTATTGTAAAAAGTATTTTGAAATGATTGATTATGGTCAATTCATGTCACCATTGACTAGTTTCTATTTTCTATTAACAATATCATATGAGAAACTCATATCATATTGACGAATACTACATATAAATTAGCACAAATTGAACAATAATGAAACTATAACCAAGATACTGTTCAGCCCCATAAAATAAAGAAAAATGGTCCCAACATATTGGAACATGTTATAAATATCAAAGGGATGATACGTATCATATAATTCGTCCAACGTTGGTCTTGGAAAATAAATCGGCGATAAGACTTGAAAATTGGTAAATGAATGGACTATATCCATTTATTAAGAGCATACCTATTTCTGCATCAATAAAATCATTTTAGTTCATGATTTTGTGTAAATATAAACGAACAATAATGTATCACATAATGCCATGTTTTATTTTGAACAGATATTTAATGAATGGTGAAGATTTATCTTTCTAGTAGCCTAATTTTCTGCCAGTTGAGAAACATGTTAAAATTCATCAATATGTGCTGATGTTTTTTGTATATGACTTCCATGATGTCAATAAATTTAGTTTTTCTTATAGTACTTAGGAAAGATTAATACCAAAAATATGCAATTATTGAAATATAATCTTTTATATAAAAACACTGACAAATGTTTTAATACAAATATAAAAATAGGTTAATTTAATCATTTGTAAATAAATATATAGAAAATCTAATAGAGATAGTAACAACAGTTGTCTCAGTAATTTCAAATTAATAGTAACACAAATATCAAAAGCTTAGACAACGATGAAACTATGCTATTTGCAGGTGGAACATGATGTGTAGCCAAAGATCATATAATGACTATGTACATGGAAAAAATTGTGGGAAATCTATTTGAAAAAATAATTTAATATGATTGAGAACTTTAACCTTGACAAAGTTTCTAAAAGCGCACCAATGGTAGCAAGCCCATTAACTCAACCTACAAAGAAAATAAAATTTTCGACATTAGAACTTAAAAGGAGAGAATATGTTATAAATTATGCAGTTATATTATTTATATATATTTACAAAACATATGATATCACTTGAGCTATTGTTGCAACATCACTCTTCATATAGGATTGTGCTAACTCTTACGCATGAGCAAATCACATAAGTCCAGTAAAAAGTATACTATAACAAATAGCATGAAGATCTTCATAGGGATCATTATATCAAGTTGAGAAATAAGAAAATTACGCAAAGATAAGTATTGGAAATTTTATATTAAAAATACTGGAAAAGAATATACTTTTGTGATACAATGGTCGAATGTGTAACCTGAGCAATTTTGCTATTGGTACTTGGATGCTTCATGGACTGGTTTGTAAGCAATTCCAATACAAACATCTTCCCAAATTAATTTATAAAGCATGTAGTATTCACTTAGACATGACAACTCTAACATACAAATGATGATTATTTGAACATTACATCTTATCTAGTTTCAGGAAAATAAATTATTGCTTATTATCCATAAAATTCGTCATATTCATCAAGCAATGGGTAACTCTACTATTCAAATGATGACTATATGAACATCACATTTGATATGGTTTTAGAAAAAGTAAATTATTGGCTTATTACTAGGAGATGAAAGACGGAAATATACTAAAAAAATAAAATCAAGGTGTACTATCCTATTAACTTTGCTATTTTGAATGTATGAGACAAATTGTTGACAAAGTTCATATAGTGTATCAACTTTGGCTTTGGAAATAACATTCATTTCTGTTTTTTATTTATGAAGTCAATAGTATAAAACAATAGGAAGAACTTGGAATAAAGATAACCCAAAATCCCGTCGATAAAATAAAAAGTAGATGCCTTTACAATAAGATTATTAAACAGTAGGAAGAACTTGGATTGTATGAATTGTTTGAACTCGGCTTTGACGAAATTGTATCAAACTAAAATACCATCAAAGTTAAATATTTTAGTATTGATTTATACTATATTTTGAGACCTTTATGACAAGATTATTTAACTCGATTTGATTAAGTGAGTAGTTTTCAAAATTAAGTATAATCGAAGTTGCTATTTAATTTGATTTCAAATTTGAATGTGTGATTTTATATAAATGATTTTAAAGTGATTATAAAATGACCACGGTATGAAAAATGTAAATGTTTGGTTGTTAAAGAGACTGGGATCAGATGTTGTCATACTCTCTGCCAATACCGATGCCACTTTAACAACTGTTTACGTGGTGAAGAATCAAGAACGAAGTAGGATGAATTTGATGAACGATATTGGAATGAAGTAAGAGAATGATGATCGATGACCTTGACTTTCGAGTCATAATTGAAATGACTATAACAGGTGTCATGGCTGAGCCAAGTGAGGTCATTCTTCCTATCGAACACATTTCTTCAAACCATATCTATTACTTTGTGATTTGATTGGTGGCTGCCCGCGATTTTCGGAGTGTTGTTTGAAGTTGTCGGTAGTAACTGCTATGCATTATCATCAACTCGGTCCCGCAATCTAGTAGAATCCTACCATTAGGTATTCCTCGTATGCCTTGTCATATTATCCTGGTTGCGCCTACCTGTTTGGTGGAGTTTACAATACTGTATAGAATACAATGTTTATAAACGGTGTAAGGGTAAAAATGTAATCCCACTTATGCTATTTTGATACTTTACTTTACTGATAGACACTATTGTATATAGCATATATTATTATATATTATAGAGTTTAACAGATCCTTGGAGGATGGTGATCCCAAATATCCTTTAAGTTATTGATGTGTTTCACTGAACATTTCATTTGAGTTGATTTACTTCTATGAGAACATTGGTCCTGATCCGAGTTGTTTTGTTTTGCATCTCGAGTCAGATCAAGTATTACAGCTTTCGAGATTTACTCTTGGAGTGTGGTCCTTATATTGGTTTTGCTTACCCGTATCTACCTATTCGATTGTTCCAGTTTTCAGCTATTCTAGTCATTTTTGTTTCATATAGTTATCATTTATTTATGTATTAAAAATTCATTGTATTAGACATCTGCTGTATTTTTATGTAAACTTTATTGTAAAATTTATTTAGTAGCTTCATGAACTGCAATTGTATTATTTATTTTCCGGTGCGAGATATTATATTCATTATGTCTATGTCTGCGAACTTTGATTCTGTGATTTATTCTCTTTACCCTATAAGATAATAACAATCTCTCGTTTTGAACGAATCGAGTTTGATATGTTATGTTGATTCAGCACTGTCAACATGGTGGATCATTACAAACTACATCTTCAAGACTTTAACTATCTTTTCAGTGTTTCTTTAATAAAACCTTCATCACATGAATCTTAGCCTGCTATCCAGTTAAAGTATTTTCCCTATGATTTTTAATAAATTAATTTAGACTTACTTTACTGCAACAAAAAATATAATCTATCTTCCAACAATTTGGAAAATTTCTTATCCAAGCTTCGGCTTTCTTATAGAGGCAAGCTTAACTAACACGTCATCAGGTCCAAGTAAGCTTATACATTTAAGGAGGAAAGTTAGAATTTTATACGTATGCAAAAAGGATTCCTATTGTATGATGGATGGTCATTCATCATCATGGAACTATCAGGATCACAACATACTAGAAGAACATAATCGATTTGTTACTTCTCATCCAAGCCACTTTATTATCCCAGCCCAATTTATCCCTAACAAATAAGTCAACCTATTCTAAAATCAATCCATACCATAGAAAACCTAGTACATATACATCATTAAAGCACTCCACACAACGAATGACAAATTTCAACTCAAGAAAACAATTGATAGACAAATTGACATTTTGGAAGGATTTGACATAGCAATAGATTCAAGCAGTATGTAAGTCCTACAATCTAAAAATTCACTAAAATATACATTTCATGCTACTTTTGATGCATAAGATTTGTTATATTTTGAACATACATTTAATAAATGGTGGAGATATACCTTTCTAGTAACTTCATTTTCTACCAGTTAAGAAATGTATTAAAATTTACCATTAGCTATTATTTTTTACAGGTGACTTCAATGATGGAAAAGAAATTAGTTTTTCGTATAGTACTTAGGAAATCCTAACACAAAAAACATGCAATTATTGGAATGTAAGTTCTTATATAAAAGCGTCGAAGAATGTTTTAATACTAATATCCTAAAATTTGGTTAATTTAATCATTTATATATTAACATCTAAAAATCCAATAGAGTTAGTGGCACTAACTATCATAATAATTTTGAAATTGATAGCTACACAAATATCTAAAGTTTAGATAGCGATGAAATTATGCAATTTGTAGGTGTAGAATGGTACATAGCTAAAGATCATATAACAACTATGTATATGGGCAAAACTGAGGGAAATCTACCTGAAAAATATATATAATATGATTGAGATTTTTACCTTTGAGAAAGTTCCTAAAATCACACTAATGGTAGGCAAGCCCATTAGCTCGACCAATAAACAAAATAATTTTTCGACATTATAAATTAAAAGGAGGGAAGAGGTTATAGATTATGCAGTTATATTATTAATATATCTTTACAAAACATATGATATCTCTTGATCTATTGCAGCAACATCACTCTTCATACAAGATTGTGCTAACTCCTATGCATGAGCAAATCACATAAGTCTAGATAAAAAGTATATTATAACAAACAACATGGAGATCTTCGTTGAAATAAGAAAATTAAGCTAAGATAAGTATTGGTAATTCTAGCATATTTGAAAATATTGAATAGAAAATATTTTCATGATAAAATGGTGGGATGTGTAACATGAACAATTTTTCTAGTGGTGCTTGGATGCTTCCTGGACTGATTCAATTCAAATACAAACATTAACCCAATTAATTTATAAAGCACGTAATATTCACTTAGCCATAAACAACTCTAACATACAAATGATGATAATTTGAACATTACATCCGATCTAATTTTAGGAAAATAAATAGCTTGTTTTGTTACGCATAGTGAAAAACTCCTTTAAAGCTTTTAAACATGTGCATTAGGCTTTTGTCTTGACATTAACTACTAAGTGGTTGGCTAAATTCATGAATTTCCATTGAGAAGTAAATGCTCACTATTAAGGATTGTGCAATGGATCGTTAAGGCAAACTAACACTATAAGGGGGTGAATAGTGTTTTTGAGAAATTTAACAAAAATCTAAAACTTATATGATCCACCATATGAATCATACACCACAGAAATAATCCCAAACATAGAATCAAACATAAACACAAAGATAAACAAAAATAAAATGCAGAAAAGGAAAGAACACACTAGATTTTATACTGGTTCAGATTAACCCTACGTCTAGTCCTACGCAATGCTGGATTGCACAGAGTTTTATTACTATATCAATCTGAAAGTGCAACACCCTTGATTTCACGGCCACAAGGTTACCACCGATTCCAAACTCCCTTGATCAAGTATATTCCCCTTGATTTCCCGGCTACAAGGTTAACACTGCTCCGTTTCCTTGATTTCAAGGCTACAAGGAGCACATTTTTTCCCAAACAATTACAACAACCCAATAACCTTCAATGGCACTTCGATTCATAGAGTAATGAGTAGAGAATGAGAAGAGAAGTTTTATATAAATAGAATTGAACTCGGCAGAGTATAAGTGTAGAAGTCATAAAAATGTGAAATATTAATGGTGCAAAGACAAGGGATGAAGATGGAGAAGAAGAATGATAAAAAATCGAAATCATCCCCTTTATAAATTATGAAAGTTTGTAACGCTTCTGGAACGTTACAAATAGTGAAAAGACACTTCCTTTCAAAATAAAAAATATGATAGTTAAATGTATGTCGAATAAGGGTGTTTGAAATTTGAATATTTTCAAGTGTTTAACTATATATATAATTCTAGAAATTCTTGAATTAAAACATAGTGTTATAAACAAGTATTATAAAGTATAAAATCATATGAAAACATAAATATAAAATATATGAACATATTTATAAAATTATAAAGTTTAACTATATAAATATAAAGTATAAAAAAGTATATAATTACATAAATATATAAAACTTATAAACTATAAAACTTGAGTTTAAAATAAAAAATACAGAAAATTAATTAGAATAAAAATTGAAGATAGTATTTGAAAATACAATTTGAAAATCAGAAAATGGAAAATAGAATTTGAATTTGAACCTGGAGTGCTATTCAGAGTCTTACATGTACTAAACTCTATTACTATATTTATCTTAAACTCTAGAAATCTTGATTACTCATGAGTCTTGAATCATCTCTGAATTTTGAGTCTCTAAAAGCTCTTAAACTATACAGTATTCAGTATTAATGCATGTATACAAATCCTGCATGTGTATATATATTCTAGATAAAGGTGTTAGTATATATTCTATAATCAATTAATATTGAATAAGGTTGTTGTTATCAAAACTCCATTCTTTAATAATCTCCCTCTTTTTGATGATGACAACCTTAGTTTATAAAATATCGTACCTGTACATACCTATTAATGATGATTCTTCTAATACTCCCCCTATCTATATGAATCCTATAAACTGAGTCTATATTTTATAATTTCTTCCCCTTTGGCATTATCAAAAAGGAATTATATAAATACTCCCCCTAAATTCTATAACTATCTAAATAATTCCTATACTAAAATAAAGCACTCTCCCTTAATCCTAAATCTATATATCCTATAAGATACTCCCCCTAAATTTATGATAATACAATAATCAATACTAAGTATATAAATAAACCAATCCAAGTAACATAATTACATATGCTATGAGTTATATTTACAAATTAATCCAAGCACACCACACCAAGTAATAGTTACATATGTTTAAAATATACATGTTTTAAGTCAAGTAATTCAAACCAATCATAAGTTCAAACAAATTCAAATCAATCAAATCATACCAAACAATTAGACATTTCTTGGGACTTCTACCCATTCATCTTGTCCAGTGATTAGTTTCTTCTTGATGTCCTTCCATTCTTCTTCATTGATGAGTGATGCTTTGTTGTTTTCATCTCTGAAATGAGAAGAGATTGAACAATGAATTACATCAAATTGTTTCTCTTGATATTCCACCATTCTCATCTGAATTAACTCTAGATTGTACTGATTATGTAGTACTATGGAAAGGATTTTCTTGAAGGAATTCAAAGAATCTTCGAGATTTTCATTTATGTTATGAATTGGATTTTCCATAATTTTGATAAGAAATGAATAGAGAAGAAGGAGAAATGAAATGATGAAGTTTTCTGGAAGAAACATGCTTAAATAGGGTCAGGAATTCGTTGGATTTTGAATGGACATGAGTTAGTTATTTAATTTTAAATTTTGAAAAGTTTTGAAAATTTGGCAGTTATATTTTGATATAGCAAAGAATGTATGTCTACATACTTACTTTAAAATTTTGAAAATTTTCAAATTTTGAATCTTTTGACATAATACTATATTATATTTAATTCTAGAGTTTTTACAGAAACTTAAAGATAATTTTGACATAAATAAAACTCCTTTCATTACTTCATAAAAGTAAATACATCAACCTAATTTAGACACAATAAATACGAGATTCGAAAGAAAATACAAGCAAATAATAAAGATAAATTAAACTAGGTAGACTAGTTATCAGCGGATGATGATGAGGAAGATGAAATTTCAAGCTTTCTTCCTATCTTGACCATGAACTTAGTCATTTTTAAAAGGTTCTTTTTGAGCTTCTTTTGATTGTTGACAATATTCACTTGATTTTGAACAATCATTTCTCTTTAAATGGTTCTTGATTGGACACTCGACACTTTCTAAAGAAGTTTCTTCTTCTTCGACTTCCATAGGTGCTTGTTCTTGTTGCATTCGAGCTTCTTTGTTTTCGAATGTCTCATATGGTTTGAAAGTGAGTGGAATTTGCATAAGGTGTATGTTTGTAGAATCAAACACCTTTCTTGGCACGAATTCTTCTCCGTGAGGATCAGCTCCGAAATATATGAAAATGCGGGTGAGATAAACTCCATAATAAAGAGTGTTTTCTCTAGATGAAGTTTCTATGGGCTTGAATTCCTTTAAGATCATATTGGCCCAATTGATATTATAGCCACCAATAATAGCAAATAGGGCTTTTTGGACCTTGAGAGTTGGATTATTAAAGTTTCCGGAACGAGAAGTGATGGTATGTTGGAGGATAAGGTTTACGATTCTTGGTTTTGAACGGAAAAAGAGATTTTTGAAATCCATTTGAGCATCGCTTTCAAATATGTCATGATAAGTCTCTAAATCGGTTTCATCGATTTTGAAATTTGAAAAATCAGAGCCTATACTTCTAAACTTTAGGATATTGCCCAAGATTTCGGAATCTAGGACAATTTGCGTGCCTTTGACGCTACTCCAAATTTGGTTTTCGTTGCTTTCATAAAATCCGCGATTAAGGTTCGTATAAAACATCTTGACAAGTTTAGGATAAAACACTTTGTCGTTTTCCCGAGAGTCAATTAGACTCAAGACTTCATTGTGGGTGAAGAGAGATAAGATCGTAGGAAGGAAAATCTCCAAAGACGGCGAAAACACCCGTATTGACTTTAACATTTGCTAAATGGTCAACATAGGTTTTGACAGCATCTCTATCATTATGAAGATAACCTTTGATGGTTTTGGTTAACTTTAATTTATGAGATGAACTTGAAGAAGCCATTGGAGTGATTGTTTTGAAGAGAATAGATATGAAGAATATAGTTTGAATTCTGAATGAATGGTAGAGAGAATAGATGTATATATAGAAATTGAATGAATATGAATTGAATAAGCACAACTTTTCAGAAATCAATGACACCTTTTCAGATCTTGGGAGTTGGTGAAAAGTTGGAGGGAAGTTTAAAAGTTTAAACCTTTGAAATTCAAATTTTGAATTTCAAATTACAGGCCGATATGTCAACATATGGACATATGGACATATGTATGTCGACATATGTATTCTTTTTCAAAGGACATTTAGTTTTTGTGACTTGTGATTTAAATTATCGATTTATATTTCAGGTTTAACGATTTCCTGAAATAATTCTAATCCTAACGAACATCCAAAAAAAATATTTTATTATTTTATTTATTATTATAATATTATTTTGAATTTCAAAATTCAAATTTGAATTTTAAATTTCAAGTTTGAATTTTAAAGTTTAATTTTTAAATTCAAAACAAATAGACAAAACATTTACCATTCAACCAAAGAAAATTTAAGAATTAATTAAGGCGTACCCGGTTTTTAGATCCTTTTCTTCGAAATTTTCTGAATTTTGAATTGTGGTGAAGCACATATTTGAGTTTTCGGTTTCTAGCTCTTCATCACTTGATGATGGATCTGAATCATCTAACGTTGTTGCGTATGCTTTCTTTCTTTTCTTTGATGAATTGCTGTTGTCCGTTTGTTGAGTCGATTTATCTGAATACGGACATATTCTCTTTATATGACCTGCTTTATTGCAGTTATAACAATGACCATCAATTCTTCTTGAACTTCCTTGATTATTATTTTGAGGATAATTTTTCCTTCTATATCTCAAAAAATTTCTAAGGTGTCTTGTCATTAGGACTGTTTCTTCATCATCTTCACTACTTGAGTCAGAATCATTTGTTATTGCTTTAAATGCGATGGATTTCTTCTCAATTGGCTTGTTTTCCTTTCTTTTCTGTAGTTGGACTTCAAAAGACATCAGACTTCCGGTTAACTCCTCAATTTTCATTTCACTGACATTATTGGCTTCTTCAATCGCCAAAGTTTTCTGATCCCATTCTAAAGTTAATGAACGTTATAATTTTCTGACTTGGTCTTCTTTAGAATAAGTTTTCCTAAGTGCTGTTAATGAATGCACTATCTCTTGAAATTTGCAATAAATATCAGAGATAAACTCATTTTCATTCATTTTGAACAACTCAAACTGATTAACTAACATTAATATCTTAGTTTGTTTAACTTCACTAGTTCCTTCATGAGTAACTTGTAAAGTTCTCCAAATTTCATGAGCAGATTTACAAACTGACACTCAATTAAACACATTCCTATCTAGTGAACAAAACAACATATTCATGGCTTTAGAATTTCTTTGTGCAGCAGCCTTTTGTTCATTTGTCCATTATGCAAAATTAGTTGTGAGTTCTACATTATCAGTTTGTGTCATATTCCATATGTTTAATCCTACTGATTGTGAATATATTTTCATTCTACATGCCCAATATGAATAATTACTACCATTAAACTGTGGTGTTCTAATGGTAGACGGACCCTCTACAAAAAAACTATTATTGCTACCAGTGTTGGTTGCCATTATTAGAAAATTTCAAAAATCTGATTATGAACTTTTTGAAAGACCTTGTTGTGATACCAATTGTTAAGGATTGCAGAATGGATCATTGGCAAAGCTAACATTAAAGGATGTGAATAGTGTTTTTGAGAAATTTAACAAAATCTAAAATTTATATGGTCTACTTTATGAATCAAACACCACAGAAATAATCCCAGACACAGAATCAAAGACAAACAAAAATAAATAGCAAAAAAGGTAAGAACACACCGGATTTTATACTGGTTCGGATTACTCCAACGTCCAGTCCTACGCAACGCTGGATTGCACAGAGTTTTATTACTATATCGATATCCAAGTACAACACCCTTGATTTCATGGGAAGGTTACTGTAATAACCCGGAAAATGTGAACCAGTTTAAATTTTTTAAATTAGGTTATTAACAAGAAATTGGAATGATTAAAATAGCCTATTTCAATAAAATATAGAATTTGGTATGTTATGGCAGTTTGAAATTTTGAATACAAACTTAGTCTGACTATACCGGGTGGGAAATATAACGGATTTTAACGAAACTGAAAATATTTAAATCTGTTTATCAATACCTTTCTAACGAATCTGAAAAATCGAAATTTCATAACGGAAATCAAAAGTTATGGCCAAATGAATTTTCAGAAAGGTCGCTATATAGTATATATAGCCCTTGAAAATTGAGATTTTGCATACGACCTCGGAATTCGACAAAACCACTTTTGTTGGGTCCGAGATGTCAAATTATTGCTAAGTTTCAAATTTCGTAATTTTTGAAGCTAGTATGTGAGCGGGGCAAAAGATAACGTGTTTGGTCAAATTCTGTTAAAATGGGTCGACCTAAAAAGGGCCGTTTTTCAAACGAGCTCAGAATTCGACGAAACTGGTTTTGTTAGGACCGTATCGTCAAAACAAAGCTAGATTTATTTTTCTGTAATTTTTCGATTCAGTTTGTGGCCCTGGCTAATTGAAATGTGCGTTTAAATTAAATATCGAATGTTTTATATTTTAAATTGAAAAATAACTGACTGTAACAGTCGAAATGGCCAACGAAACATATCCCATTGTGTCCGGAATGGGGGTATTTAGCTAGGGGCGACAGTCGTTGGGTTTAAAAAGGAGTCCGTTTGCAAAAACACTATTTAAAAATTTTTCTATAAATATCGACCAATGAGAAATTTTCTTTTTTAAAAAAAAAAAAAAAACCTAAAACCCTAAAGCCGCCAGGCGAAAAGAACGGTCCCCGTAGCTCGCCGCTTCCTTTCCTTTTTCCGATCGCTAGAGGCCGCTTCGCCGCCGACCACTGTTGAGGCTTTTGCTCGCCGTACTCCCCTCTCCACATCCGACCTAGCCTCGTCACCAACAGAGCCGCCGTCGTCGAGTTCTGGCGCTTCAAAGTCGCCGCCTTCCTGGAGCCGCCGCCGCCTGGATTCGCCATCGCATCGCCTCAGACAACCACCGCTAGGAAGCTCTTTCCTCCCTCGACGACGTCCAACAGCCTGATCATCCTTTAGAGCTACGAATCAAAAGAAAAATCAAAACCTAGAATTGAACAGGTTTGGAAACTATCGGGTTATTTAATTTTAAACTGTTTTAACACTTTAAAGCGTTGCAAAACTTTGAAAAATAATATCTTTTTCGTTCTTCAACGAAATTTGATGAAACAGGAGACACCGTGACCGCAAGGAGGCTCTCTACATTCTAGAAGAAGCCGCGGATTTTTCTGACCTTCCTACGATTTTTAGCACCGCAAGAACCAATGTGAGGAATCTAAACTATTTGTGTGAATGAAATCGCGTTGTATAAATTATATAAGCGAAGTGTAAATTATATACGCATTGTATACCTCATGTACATGTGTTGTATAAGTTATATTAGCGATGTATAAATTATACAAGCGTTGTTTGAAACATATATGCTTTGAATTGTGATGAAATGCAAGTGAATTATTATATTATATTATATATATATATATATATATATACTCCCCTCGTCCACAGACCATGGACGATATTTATTGCTTGTGTTTGACGTGATATTATATGGTATGACGAATGGTTGGAAATAATTGTTTGTGGTTGATATTGTGGTTGAAAAATACCTTTGTGGTTGAAACAAAATAGAATAGGATTGTGGAATTGAAAATAAAACATGCCGCCTGCGTGCGAACTAGATGCACGATCCCCATTGTCAAAAACCGCGAGGTTTTAAGGTAGAGCGAGGAGCCGTACTAGGGACGGTCCCGGTTTTAACTACCCTGCCGTTATGCTGCCGAAATTTTCTGAAATATTTATGTGTTAGAATAATTTTCCTTCATTGAAATTATTTACATAATGATATCAAATATTCATGTGTTGAGTTGCCAATTCATTCGTTGAGTTGAAATTCATGTGTTGAATATTATTCGAATTTAAACAAATGGCTTTAGTAATAAAAATCACATTTTTATATATATACAAACGATATCGAATATTCATGTGTTGAGTTGCCAATTCATTCGTTGAGTTGAAATTCATGTGTTGAATATTATTCGAATTTAAACAAATGGCTTTAGTAATAAAAATCACATTTTTATATATATACAAACGATATCGAATATTCATGTGTTGAGTTGCCAATTCATTCGTTGAGTTGAAATTCATGTGTTGAATATTATTCGAATTTAAACAAATGGCTTTAGTAATAAAAATCACATTTTTATATATATACAAACGATATCGAATATTCATGTGTTGAGTTGCCAATTCATTCGTTGAGTTGAAATTCATGTGTTGAATATTATTCGAATTTAAACAAATGGCTTTAGTAATAAAAATCACATTTTTATATATATACAAACGATATCGAATATTCATGTGTTGAGTTGCCAATTCATTCGTTGAGTTGAAATTCATGTGTTGAATATTATTCGAATTTAAACAAATGGCTTTAGTAATAAAAATCACATTTTTATATATATACAAACGATATCGAATATTCATGTGTTGAGTTGCCAATTCATTCGTTGAGTTGAAATTCATGTGTTGAATATTATTCGAATTTAAACAAATGGCTTTAGTAATAAAAATCACATTTTTATATATATACAAACGATATCGAATATTCATGTGTTGAGTTGCCAATTCATTCGTTGAGTTGAAATTCATGTGTTGAATATTATTCGAATTTAAACAAATGGCTTTAGTAATAAAAATCACATTTTTTATATATATACAAACTATATAGAATATTCATGTGTTGAATTCCAATTCATTCGTTGAGTTGAAGTTCATGTGTTGAATGTTATCATCTTTTAAAAATAAAATGAATCGACATTGAAAACTATATTTTTATGATAATTATGAAGTGTAAAAAAAATACTCATGTGTCGAATAAATATTTTTGATGATAAAAATATTCCTTTTATCATGTATACGCTTAGTTAAAAATACACATGTGTCGAATAAATATTTTTGATGATAAAAATATTCCTTTTATCATGTATACGCTTAGTTAAAAATACACATGTGTCGAATAAATATTTTTGATGATAAAAATATTCCTTTTATCATGTATACGCTTAGTTAAAAATACACACGTGTTAAAATAAATAATAGTTTGCTAGGAATATTATTTTTAGCTTAGTTTTGCATATATATACATGTGTTGAACAGGAAAAATGGATTAGCTGTTGAGTAAAGAAATTATTTGCGTGCCCGACAAATAGGTAAACCTTGATGAGTTGGCTGCGCAATTTTATTTATATATCAACTCCTGTGAATGCCATTGGATGCGGATTGCTGGTTTTTCTGTGTGAAATAATAAACAACGCCATAAGATAGTAACAATTAATTTTGAACTACACTACATGGCATACTTCTTGACGATAGGCATACTTCATCATATTCCACATAAGCAATTGGAGCTTGTGTGACGAGGTGGAAGATTTACCATATAAGCAAGAGGCTTGTATGGCGATGACTATGTACTACAGGTTGAACTGATGACTGATATGGACTATATAAATTATAACGATAAAATGCCAGATTAATAAAAACCCCACACGGGTCTAGAGTTAACAATAATCACGTCACTCTAGTTATTAGATACGGCACATGGACTATTTATTTCCACACGGAAACGGGGTGACGGGAATTTATTCCCTGGAGTGATTATCAGTACATGCTCCCCCGTAAACACCAGAATATATCACTAAAAATATGTGAATGCTTTTTAGGATTTATTGGGTACCTAATACGGTCCAATAAATTTCCAAACCTCTCCCCGTACAAAGGAGGTTATGGCGAAATTTTTCGAAATATTAAGGCGTTAGTGAAATATTTGAAGTGAAAACGAAGTTGAAAATATAAAAGAAACTATAGTTGAAACTATAGATTGAACTATATTTATATATATAAATATAAGTATAATTAAAAGGAATAGAGGCCGTGCAGTTCGCGTTTCGGAATCGAAATTTGAAACGATTAGTACGAGAAATCCGACCATCGGATTTTCCTGAAACCGCAACCGCCGGGTTCGCCTTGGAAATATCTTTCCAACGGCACCAACCTTGTAAAAATCCAACGGTTGGATTGTCCGGAATGTCTAATTCAAATCTGTAGAAAAACAACGCTAAAATCGTTTATATTTATATATAAATATAATTAAATTAAATCGAATAACGACGCTGCAGTTCGAATTTTGAAACCGTAACTTCAAACGACTAGTGTGGAAGATCCGACCGTCAGATTCTCACGAAACTGGAACCGTTGGGTTCGCTTTGGGAATATCTTCCCACTGATATAGACTTTGTAGAAATCCAACGGTTAGATTTTCCGATATGTGTAAAACAAATTAAGGGAAAAACAGCGCCAGTGACACGAAACGACCTGAAATGTCGTTTAATTAAATATGGCCATTTTTAAATAAATAAAAATGGCGAAAAATTGTTATAAAATATTATAAGCAACATAGGTTGCAAATAATCCAATTGGGCTTGAATTGTTTGATATTTGATGGTTGTATGTGTATGACATGAAAATAACACTAAATAACTGAAAGATGGATGTCGAATAATATAACCATATAAAGAATCGATTTAAATTCTAATGACGTGAATTATTTGAAAAGGCCGAGCTAACCCTCATTTCAAATAATTCATCGAGCGATTCAAATTGGAAAATGCAAAGACGATTCAAGACCGACGATCTTCGTATCGGGTGGATGGGCGCTACTGAGGTTCCTAACCGGAGTAGCTACCGGAAAGGGACGGAAGTAGTAGCCGTCTGAACGTATATGTTGATTGGACGGATATACGAGGAATTTGACGCCTCCGGTTTCGTTCAGACCCAGGACGGACTTGAAAATGGACTGTGTGTCTGACATTGGATTTTGTTCTATACTGATTGATCTCTGTTAAATATATATCTGTTTGGCGGCGGAGAATTTATTCTCTTGTTAACGCCCTTCTCTGAGACGTACGAGCTTAGAGGTTATATATCGATGGAAATCAATCGTATGGAGTGGACTGCCTATGTGGCATGCCAAGATGCTGTGATCAAGGCTTCTGTTGAAAAGCAAAGTCTTGTGGATGATGATCAAAGCAAGGTCTGCGTGGCCTAGCTTTGTGTATTTCGTAAATTCGCGAACCTCACACCCCGGTATGAGTTAAAAACGGGATAAGGACCCAAGGAGAACATGACGTTTCTTTCTAGCTATGGTGGTGTCAGTGACCTACCAGCCCTGACATTTATATCTACTTTTCACCTTAGTGGTTGTTGGAATGCGAGGCGCCTCGATTATAGGTCTGTAAGGACCGGGAAACGTGTGTTCAGGCATAATTAATCCTCTAACGTAAGTGAGGACCGGCCTTGGAGGATCCAGGGGTTACCCAGAGTGTGTAGTCCCGAGGCATTTGCTAGAGTGTCTCGAAGCGGAGAGGAGCTTGCCCCTTGCCTCGACTCATGACGGAAATCCAATTTCCAATACGAGATAACGGATTCGATTGTAGAACTAGTATGGAGGCATAGTAGATGGTAGCTATGCCGCCTATGATTGATATTTATGATGCTATTCATTTTTGAAACATATATGCACTAGTAATAATATCAAATGATTTTGCTTTATACGTATCAAGCATATTTGGCTATTATAAGGTAAAACTCTATCCTCCGGCTTGAGTTGCATTGTATGATGGGACCTGAGTCTTATAATGGTTTCATTCTTTCTAAAAGCATTGCGTTGTTTTAAAAGAATTTACTTTATTTTAAATACACTAGCAATCACTGGAGTAAACCCGTTCCGCGAAAGTGGCGTGGTCCTATGATTTGCTATTACTGTTGTTTAACTGTTAAGTAGATTCCTCATACCAGTCCCCATGACTGACTCGTTGTTTGTTTCACTTTGCAAACGCGGGTGCCCTTATTTTCACACGGGCAGCCTAGTACACAGGTGACAGGTGGTTTTTGGTTCTGCACTGCTGCACAGCATGCACTTTTGGCTCATGGCGAGGCTGACTTCATAGAGATGACTTAGATATTTTCCGCCATTACTGTGTCTATATTATGATTCCGCCACTGGCAATGCAGACTGATTTACTTTCCGTATTTCTCACTATATGTATATGTATTCCGCCTTCGGCGATGTAGACTGATACTCTTATTATGTCACTGCATGTATGTATTCCGCCTCTGGCGATGATGACTGATCACTCCCCTTTCTTTTTACTAAGTATATCCCACGTTATGCTATTCTGATATTCATACATGTTGTGATTCCGCTGTCATATCCATGTAAAAGTATTTTATTTATTGTTTCTGCTATTATTTGTACTCTGCTATGATGATTAATGTGTTATTTCCTAATGATTATCCTTAATACCGCCCCTCGGATTTTGGGATCGTCACAGTTGGTATCAGAGCTTTGGTTAACCTTAGTTCCGGGATCTAACACATTAAACACCTCGTCAGAATAGAATCAGTAGTGTTCTAATGCGAGTAGCTCATTAGAGATAGGATTAGCAATGTCCTAGAATGAGCTAAACAGATTAGCAAAACAATTTGATCAGTACATCATCATTATCTTTCCTTGTATTCCCTTGCTTTATTATGTATGAAAATTATCAAATATGTGAGCTTGACTCTTTTCTTGGTTATACAGTACTCTTAGATGGCTACGCGTAGAGCAGCAGCTAGAGGAGGCCGTGGAGGCCGAGGAGATGCAGCAGGAGGACGGGGGAATATCCCCGTAGCTGTGGAGATCCCTATTATTCAGCCACCAGCACCAGAAGACTTTGAGTTAGATAAAGTGGCAAAGAGGTACAGAAATCTTGGAGGGAAACCTTTTACTGGCACTGGCACAGTGACCGAAGCTATCGCTTGGCTGAAAACCTGTGAGAAAATCTTCGAAGGTATGGGCATGGGAACTAACAATAAAGCCCGACTTGGCATTTGGCTTCTTCAGGAAGAGGCAGAGCTGTGGTGGGATGCCATTACTTCTGGGGATGCAGCTGGTACCATCCGGACTTAGGAGCAGTTCAAGACTTTATTCAATGAGAAGTTTGTGCCGGAACAAGCTCTTGAGAGGATGCGGGAGCAATTTGCTTATCTCCAGCAGGGAGACCTCTCTATTCAAGACTATCTGAATAAGTTCACTCAGTTATCGCGCTATGCTCCAGAGTTGGTTTTGACCGACAAAGCGAAAAATAAGAGATTCATATTTGGGCTGAAGCGCAAATACCATGATAGAGCTATGAGCAACATCAAACTCTCTTTTACAGAACTCGTAGAGATGGCTTGCAACTACGAAGACATGGATGAGAGGCATGCTAGCCAAGACCGCGCTAAGAGCCAAGCAGGGAATAAGCGCAAGACTTCAACAGACCAACCCGAATCTAGCATCACCACGGCCGCTACTCAAAAACCCGCAAAGATCCCGAAAGGAAACTGTTACAATTGCGGGAAGCCCGGTCATTTCTCTAATGTATGCAAAGCCCCAAAGAAGCCAAAGGCAAAAGACTCTGTCGAATGCTACAACTGCCACAAGAAAGGGCATTATAGCAGGAACTGCCCTCTGAAGCAGAATGCACTGGTGGCCCATGTTTATGACGGGAATACCCCGCCAGCTATCACCGATGGATCAGGTAAACCCGATGTCTTGGGAGGTACCCTTACCATTAAAAATATTCCTGTTTCTGTACTTTTTGATACTGGTGCATCACGTAGCTTCATTTCTGGTAAAATTGTTCACAAGTTAAAATTGAATCAAAGAATTCTAAAGGAACCAATTAAAGTTCAAAATCCAATAGGAGGTTCCGTTAGTCTTAGTACATACTATAGAGTGCCTGTCTCCTATTCCTTCTACAAGTTTCCTATCAACTTAATAATTATGGATTTATCGGAATTCGATGTTATTCTCGGTTTGGAATGGTTAACAAAATATAAGGCCGAAGTTAGATGTGCCGAAAGAATCGTTAAAGTCGAAACGAAGCTTGGACCTATATGTATAACATGCCATGGCTCAGAAATTAATAGAACGGAATTTTGGTCTTCTTTAGAAATTACTCCCCCTTCGATAGAAAAGATACCGGTCATGAAAAATTATGCGGATGTGTTTGAAGAAGTAGAAAACTTACCGCCGCAAAGAGAAATTGAATTTAGAATTGATCTAATTCCGAATGCCCGACCGGTAGTCCATCCAATAAGAAGAATGGCCCCGAAAGAAAAAGGAGAGCTAAGTGGTCAAACCCGAGAATTACTTTGGAAAGGTCTGATCAGACCAAGCTTTTCAGCATGGGGAGCCGCAGTGGTATTTGTCCCGAAATCGGACGGTACTCTAAGACTTTGCGTCGATTACAGGGACCTCAATAAGCAGACACTGAAGAACAAATATCCTTTGCCCCGAATAGACGATCTGTTAGATCAATTAAATGGAGCAACCGTATTCTCCAGAATGGACCTAGCTACAGGTTTCCACCAATTGCGTATAGCCGAAGACTGTGTTCCTTTGACAGCCTTCAGGGGTCCCGATTTATTTTACGAATGGTTAGGAATGCCGTTCGGTTTGTGCAACGCTCCGGCATACTTCGTTGATCTTATGAACAGAGTGTTCCGAGGTGTGTTGAATAAGTTTGTTCTAGTCTTCATCGATGACATTCTAATCTACTCTAAGTCGGAAGAAGAGCATGCAAAACATTTAGAACAAGTGTTGAAAATTCTAAGGAGAAATGTCTTGAAAGCTAAATTTTCTAAGTGTGTTTTCTGGCAGAATGAAGTTAAATTCCTTGGCCACGTTGTGTCAAAGGAAGGAATTGCTGTAGACCCAAGCAAAATTACAACGATTCAGAACTGGAAACAACCTACTACGCCCACAGAAGTTCGAAGTTTCCTCGGATTAGCTAGTTACTATCGGAAATTCATTCAGGATTTTTCAAAGATATCAGGAGTATTGACAAAACTTACAAAGAAGCATGAAAAATTCAAATGGACCCCCGAATGTGAAGAAGCTTTCCAGGAGCTGAAACTGAAATTGACAACCGCTCCGGTATTGACAATAATAGAAGGTAACCAAGACTTGACCGTATGGACAGATGCTTCTATTAGAGGGCTAGGCGCAGTGTTAATGCAAAAAGGCCAAGTGATCGCTTATGCCAGCCGTCAACTAAAGCCGCATGAAAGAAACTATGCTACTCATGATCTTGAGTTATTAGCTATCGTGTTCGCTTTAAGAATATGGAGGCATTATTTACTGGGCGAGAAATTCGAACTATACACCGATCATCAATCCTTGAAATACCTGTTCACCCAGAAAGATTTAAACCTGAGGCAACAGCGTTGGTTAGAATTCCTTGCGGCATACGATTTTGAAATTATATACACTCCAGGGAAAGCCAATGTTGTCGCAGATGCTCTCAGCAGAAAGAATGAAATCATCGCCAGTTTTGTCATCACATCTTCATTGATAGACAGGATCTCGACTCTTCAAAAAGACGATGAATTTATTCAAAGAATCAGTCAAAGAATCAAAGGAGGTGAATCCACAAGTTTTCGACTTGATGACAAAGGGGTTCTAAGATTAAAGGGTAGAATCTGCATCCCAGACCTTCCCGAGCTCAGAAGAGAAATACTAGATGAGTGCCACAAATCCAAGTTAAGTATCCATCCCGGTGTGAGCAAAATGTATAACGATATCAAGCGCACATTCTGGTGGAGAGCTATGAAAAGAGATATCTCATTATATGTTAGCAGATGCCCCACTTGTCAGCTAGTTAAGAGTGATCAGCAGAAATTGGCTGGATTATTGCAACCATTAGAAATTCCAGGTTGGAAGTAGGAATAAATCTCGATGGATTTCATCGATGGCCTGCCTAGAACTAGGAAAGGGAACGACAGTATATGGGTAATCGTAGATCGCTTCACGAAGACTGCCCATTTTATCCCTGTCCGATCCAACAGAACGGCTCAAAGTCTAGCATAGATTTACTTCAAAGAAATAGTTAAACTTCATGGAGTACCGCTCAGTATAGTCAGCGATAGAGATCCCCTGTTCACTAGCAAAATCTGGGAAGCATTCTAGGAAGAATTGGGAACCAAATTAAATCTAAGCACCGCTTATCACCCTCAGACAGACGGCCAAACTGAGCGGGTGAATAGAATTTTAGAAGATTTGCTGCGGGCTTGCGTTATTGATCTTGGAGGCTCATGGGAAGATCATTTACACTTAGCAGAATTCTCTTACAACAATAGCTATCAAGCAAGTTTGGGAATGTCCCCATTTGAAGCACTATACGGTAGACCGTGTAGATCTCCCGCATGTTGGGTAGAACCTGGCAACAGACTTGTGTTAGGGCCCGATATGATTCGAGAAGCATCGGATAAAGTCGATTTCATTAAGAAGAGGTTGAAAACCGCTCAGAGCCGACAGAAAAGTTATGCTGATGCGAGAAGAAGGGATATATCGTTTGTCGTTGGCGATTATGTTTATTTAAGAGTTTCTCCAATGCGAGGGGTAATCAGATTTGGCAAGACTGGGAAGTTGGCACCGAGATTTATTGGTCCCTTTCCTATACTTGAACGGATTGGAACTCTTGCATACAGGGTTTCATTACCTAATTGGTTGCCTGGTATACATGATGTGTTCCACGTATCTCAACTCAGAAAACATGTTCATGATCCCGATCTTATTGTGGAAGAAGCAGCACAACAGGATATTGACATAACTCCAGAATTAGCACTCAAGAGAGATCCATTAAAGATAGTTGGCAAAGAAACTAGAGAGCTAAGGAGGAAAAAGATTCATTTAGTCAAAGTGCAGTGGAGTGGTGATCCTAGAGACTGTACTTGGGAAATTGAGGAAAGCATTAAACAAGCCTATCCCAAATGCAGAGTGGACATCTCTGACTAACTCCGGTGCAAGGTACCTTTACAATACTTTGCATTTACATTTTATTTCCTGCTTAACTGTTATTTCCTTTTCGAGGACGAAAAGTTTTAAGTGGGGGAGATTGTAATAACCCGGAAAATGTGAACCAGTTTAAAATTTTTAAATTAGGTTATTAACAAGAAATTGGAATGATTAAAATAGCCTATTTCAATAAAATATAGAATTTGGTATGTTATGGCAGTTTGAAATTTTGAATACAAACTTAGTCTGACTATATCGGGTGGGAAATATAACGGATTTTAACGAAACTGAAAATATTTAAATCTGTTTATCAATACCTTTCTAACGAATCTGAAAAATCGAAATTTCATAACGGAAATCAAAAGTTATGGCCAAATGAATTTTCAGAAAGGTCGCTATATAGTATATATAGCCCTTGAAAATTGAGATTTTGCATACGACCTCGGAATTCGACGAAACCACTTTTGTTGGGTCCGGGATGTCAAATTATTGCTAAGTTTCAAATTTCGTAATTTTTGAAGCTAGTATGTGAGCGGGGCAAAAGATAACGTGTTTGGTCAAATTCTGTTAAAATGGGTCGACCTAAAAAGGGCCGTTTTTCAAACGAGCTCAGAATTCGACGAAACTGGTTTTGTTAGGACCGTATCGTCAAAACAAAGCTAGATTTATTTTTCTGGAATTTTTCGATTCAGTTTGTGGCCCTGGCTAATTGAAATGTGCGTTTAAATTAAATATCGAATGTTTTATATTTTAAATTGAAAAATAACTGACTGTAACAGTCGAAATGGCCAACGAAACATATCCCATTGTGTCCAGAATGGGGGTATTTAGCTAGGGGCGACAGTCGTTGGGTTTAAAAAGGAGTCCGTTTGCAAAAACACTATTTAAAAATTTTTCTATAAATATCGACCAATGAGAAATTTTCTTTTAAAAAAAAAAAAAAAAACCTAAAACCCTAAAGCCGCCAGGCGAAAAGAACGGTCCCCGTAGCTCGCCGCTTCCCCTCCTTTTTCCGATCGCCAGAGGCCGCTTCGCCGCCGACCACTGTTGAGGCTTTTGCTCGCCGTACTCCCCTCTCCACATCCGACCTAGCCTCGTCACCAACAGAGCCGCCGTCGTCGAGTTCTGGCGCTTCAAAGTCGCCGCCTTCCTAGAGCCGCCGCCACCTGGATTCGCCATCGCATCGCCTCAGACAACCACCGCTAGGAAGCTCTTTCCTCCCTCGACGACGTCCAACAACCTGATCGTCCTATAGAGCTACGAATCAAAAGAAAAATCAAAACCTAGAATTGAACAGGTTTGGAAACTATCGGGTTATTTAATTTTAAACTGTTTTAACACTTTAAAGCGTTGCAAAACTTTGAAAAATAATATCTTTTTCGTTCTTCAACGAAATTCGATGAAACAGGAGACACCGTGACCGCAAGGAGGCTCTCTACATTCTAGAAGAAGCCGCGGATTTTTCTGACCTTCCTACGATTTTTAGCACCGCAAGAACCAATGTGAGGAATCTAAACTATTTGTGTGAATGAAATCGCGTTGTATAAATTATATAAGCGAAGTGTAAATTATATACGCATTGTATACCTCATGTACATGTGTTGTATAAGTTATATTAGCGATGTATAAATTATACAAGCGTTGTTTGAAACATATATGCTTTGAATTGTGATGAAATGCAAGTGAATTATTATATTATATTATATTATATATATATATATATACTCCCCTCGTCCACAGACCATGGACGATATTTATTGCTTGTGTTTGACGTGATATTATATGGTATGACGAATGGTTGGAAATAATTGTTTGTGGTTGATATTGTGGTTGAAAAATACCTTTGTGGTTGAAACAAAATAGAATAGGATTGTGGAATTGAAAATAAAACATGTCGCCTGCGTGCGAACTAGATGCATGATCCCCATTGTCAAAAACCGCGAGGTTTTAAGGTAGAGCGAGGAGCCGTACTAGGGACGGTCCTGGTTTTAACTACCCTACCGTTATGCTGCCGAAATTTTCTTAAATATTTATGTGTTAGAATAATTTTCCTTCATTGAAATTATTTACATAATGATATCGAATATTCATGTGTTGAGTTGCCAATTCATTCGTTGAGTTGAAATTCATGTGTTGAATATTATTCGAATTTAAACAAATGGCTTTAGTAATAAAAATCACATTTTTATATATATACAAACGATATCGAATATTCATGTGTTGAGTTGCCAATTCATTCGTTGAGTTGAAATTCATGTGTTGAATATTATTCGAATTTAAACAAATGGCTTTAGTAATAAAAATCACATTTTTATATATATACAAACAATATCGAATATTCATGTGTTGAGTTGCCAATTCATTCGTTGAGTTGAAATTCATGTGTTGAATATTATTCGAATTTAAACAAATGGCTTTAGTAATAAAAATCACATTTTTATATATATACAAACGATATCGAATATTTATGTGTTGAGTTGCCAATTCATTCGTTGAGTTGAAATTCATGTGTTGAATATTATTCGAATTTAAACAAATGGCTTTAGTAATAAAAATCACATTTTTATATATATACAAACGATATCGAATATTCATGTGTTGAGTTGCCAATTCATTCGTTGAGTTGAAATTCATGTGTTGAATATTATTCGAATTTAAACAAATGGCTTTAGTAATAAAAATCACATTTTTATATATATACAAACGATATCGAATATTCATGTGTTGAGTTGCCAATTCATTCGTTGAGTTGAAATTCATGTGTTGAATATTATTCGAATTTAAACAAATGGCTTTAGTAATAAAAATCACATTTTTATATATATACAAACGATATCGAATATTCATGTGTTGAGTTGCCAATTCATTCGTTGAGTTGAAATTCATGTGTTGAATATTATTCGAATTTAAACAAATGGCTTTAGTAATAAAAATCACATTTTTTATATATATACAAACTATATAGAATATTCATGTGTTGAATTCCAATTCATTCGTTGAGTTGAAGTTCATGTGTTGAATGTTATCATCTTTTAAAAATAAAATGAATCAACATTGAAAACTATATTTTTATGATAATTATGAAGTGTAAAAAAAATACTCATGTGTCGAATAAATATTTTTGATGATAAAAATATTCCTTTTATCATGTATACGCTTAGTTAAAAATACACATGTGTCGAATAAATATTTTTGATGATAAAAATATTCCTTTTATCATGTATACGCTTAGTTAAAAATACACATGTGTCGAATAAATATTTTTGATGATAAAAATATTCCTTTTATCATGTATACGCTTAGTTAAAAATACACACGTGTTAAAATAAATAATAGTTTGCTAGGAATATTATTTTTAGCTTAGTTTTGCATATATATACATGTGTTGAACAGGAAAAATGGATTAGCTGTTGAGTAAAGAAATTATTTGCGTGCCCGACAAATAGGTAAACCTTGATGAGTTGGCTGCGCAATTTTATTTATATATCAACTCCTGTGAATGCCATTGGATGCGGAGTGCTGGTTTTTCTGTGTGAAATAATAAACAACGCCATAAGATAGTAACAATTAATTTTGAACTACACTACATGGCATACTTCTTGACGATAGGCATACTTCATCATATTCCACATAAGCAATTGGAGCTTGTGGGACGAGGTGGAAGATTTACCATATAAGCAAGAGGCTTGTATGGTGATGACTATGTACTACAGGTTGAACTGATGACTGATATGGACTATATAACTTATAATGATAAAATGCCAGATTAATAAAAACCCCACACGGGTCTGGAGTTGACAATAATCACGTCGCTCTAGTTATTAGATACGGCACATGGACTATTTATTTCCACACGGAAACGGGGTGACGGGAATTTATTCCCTGGAGTGATTATCAGTACATGCTCCCCCGTAAACACCAGAATATATCACTAAAAATATGTGAATGCTTTTTAGGATTTATTGGGTACCTAATACGGCCCAATAAATTTCCAAACCCCTCCCCGTACAAAGGAGGTTATGGCGAAATTTTTCGAAATATTAAGGCGTTAGTGAAATATTTGAAGTGAAAACGAAGTTGAAAATATAAAAGAAACTATAGTTGAAACTATAGATTGAACTATATTTATATATATAAATATAAGTATAATTAAAAGGAATAGAGGCCGTGCAGTTCGCGTTTCGGAATCGAAATTTGAAACGATTAGTATGAGAAATCCGACCATCGGATTTTCCTGAAACCGCAACCGCCGGGTTCGCCTTGGAAATATCTTTCCAACGGCACCAACCTTGTAAAAATCCAATGGTTGGATTGTCCGGAATGTCTAATTCAAATCTGAAGAAAAACAGCGCTAAAATCGTTTATATTTATATATAAATATAAATATAATTAAATTAAATCGAATAACGACGCTGCAGTTCGAATTTTGAAACCGTAACTTCAAACGACTAGTGTGGAAGATCCGACCGTCAGATTCTCACGAAACTAGAACCATTGGGTTCGCTTTGGGAATATCTTCCCACTGATATAGACATTGTAGAAATCCAACGGTTAGATTTTCCGATATGTGTAAAACAAATTAAGGGAAAAACAGCGCCAGTGACACGAAACGACCTGAAACGTCGTTTAATTAAATATGGCCATTTTTAAATAAATAAAAATGGCGAAAAATTGTTATAAAATATTATAAGCAACATAGGTTGCAAATAATCCAATTGGGCTTGAATTGTTTGATATTTGATGGTTGTATGTGTATGACATGAAAATAACACTAAATAACTGAAAGATGGATGTCGAATAATATAACCATATAAAGAATCGATTTAAATTCTAATGACGTGAATTATTTGAAAAGGCCGAGCTAACCCTCATTTCAAATAATTCATCGAGCGATTCAAATTGGAAAATGCAAAGACGATTCAAGACCGACGATCTTCGTATCGGGTGGATGGGCGCTACTGAGGTTCCTAACCGGAGTAGCTACCGGAAAGGGACGGAAGTAGTAGCCGTCTGAACGTATATGTTGATTGGACGGATATACGAGGAATTTGACGCCTCCGGTTTCGTTCAGACCCAGGACGGACTTGAAAATTGACTGTGTGTCTGACATTGGATTTTGTTCTATACTGATTGATCTCTGTTAAATATATATCTGTTTGGCGGCGGAGAATTTATTCTCTTGCTTAACGCCCTTCTCTGAGACGTACGAGCTTAGAGGTTATATATCGATGGAAATCAATCGTATGGAGTGGACTGCCTATGTGGCATGCCAAGATGCTGTGATCAAGGCTTCTGTTGAAAAGCAAAGTCTTGTGGATGATGATCAAAGCAAGGTCTGCGTGGCCTAGCTTTGTGTATTTCGTAAATTCGCGAACCTCACACCCCGGTATGAGTTAAAAACGGGATAAGGACCCAAGGAGAACATGACGTTTCTTTCTAGCTATGGTGGTGTCAGTGACCTACCAGCCCTGACATTTATATCTACTTTTCACCTTAGTGGTTGTTGGAATGCGAGGCGCCTCGATTATAGGTCTGTAAGGACCGGGAAACGTGTGTTCAGGCATAATTAATCCTCTAACGTAAGTGAGGACCGGCCTTGGAGGATCCAGGGGTTACCCAGAGTGTGTAGTCCCGAGGCATTTGCTAGAGTGTCTCGAAGCGGAGAGGAGCTTGCCCCTTGCCTCGACTCATGACGGAAATCCAATTTCCAATACGAGATAACGGATTCGATTGTAGAACTAGTATGGAGGCATAGTAGATGGTAGCTATGCCGCCTATGATTGATATTTATGATGCTATTCATTTTTGAAACATATATGCACTAGTAATAATATCAAATGATTTTGCTTTATACGTATCAAGCATATTTGGCTATTATAAGGTAAAACTCTATCCTCCGGCTTGCGTTGCATTGTATGATGGGACCTGAGTCTTATAATGGTTTCATTCTTTCTAAAAGCATTGCGTTGTTTTAAAAGAATTTACTTTATTTTAAATACACTAGCAATCACTGGAGTAAACCCGTTCCGCGAAAGTGGCGTGGTCTTATGATTTGCTATTACTGTTGTTTAACTGTTAAGTAGATTCCTCATACCAGTCCCCATGACTGACTCGTTGTTTGTTTCACTTTGCAAACGCGGGTGCCCTTATTTTCACACGGGCAGCCTAGTACACAGGTGACAGGTGGTTTTTGGTTCTGCACTGCTGCACAGCATGCACTTTTGGCTCATGGCGAGGCTGACTTCATAGAGATGACTTAGATATTTTCCGCCATTACTGTGTCTATATTATGATTCCGCCACTGGCGATGCAGACTGATTTACTTTCCGTATTTCTCACTATATGTATATGTATTCCGCCTTCGGCGATGTAGACTGATACTCTTATTATGTCACTGCATGTATGTATTCCGCCTCTGGCGATGATGACTGATCACTCCCCTTTCTTTTTACTAAGTATATCCCACGTTATGCTATTCTGATATTCATACATGTTGTGATTCCGCTGTCATATCCATGTAAAAGTATTTTATTTATTGTTTCTGCTATTATCTGTACTCTGCTATGATGATTAATGTGTTATTTCCTAATGATTATCCTTAATACCGCCCCTCGGATTTTGGGATCGTCACAGTTACCACGGATTCCAAACTCTCTTGATCAAGTTTATTCCCCTTGATTTCCCGGCTACAAGGTTAACACCGCTCTGTTTCCTTTATTTCAAGGTTATAAGGAACACACCTTTTCCCAAACAATTACAACAACCCTATAACTCTTCAATAGCACTTTGATTCAGAGAGTAATGAATAGAGAGTGAGAAGAGAAGAAGTTTTATATAAACAGAATTGAATTCGGCAGAGTATATGTGTAGAAATCATAAAAATATGAAATATTAATGGTATAGAGAAAGGGGATGAAGATGGAGAAGAAGAATATTGAAAAAATTCGAAATCAGCCCTTATTAATAAGTTTTGAAAGGTTAGTGAAAAGATACTTCCTTTCAAAATCAAAAATATGACAGTTATATGTCGACATCCCTATAAATGTATTTCGACATAAGGGTGTTTTAAAATTTGAAATTTGAATATTTTCAAGTGTTTAACTATATATATAATTCTGGAAATTATTGAATTAAACCATAGTGTTATAAACAAGTATTATAAAGTATAAAATCATATGAAAACATAAATATAAAATATATGAATATATTTAAAAAATTATAAAGTTTAAAAGTATATAAATATAAAGTATATAATTATATATATACATAAAACTTGTAAACTATAAAACTTGAGTTTAAAATTAAAAATAGAGAAACTTAATTAGAATAAAAATTGAAGATAGAATTTGAAAATAGAATTTGAAATTTTAAAATCAGAAATTGAAAAACAAAATTTGAATTTGAACCTAGAGTGCTATTCAGAGTCTTACATAAACTATACTTTATACTATATTTATCTTGAACTCTTGAAATCTTGATTACTCATGAGTCTTGAATCATCTCTGAATTTTGAATCTCTAAAAGCTCTTAAACTGTACAGTCTTCAGTATTAACTCCTGTATACAAATCCTGCATATGTATATATATTCTATATAAAGGTCTTAGTATATATTTTATAATCGATTAATATTGAAATAAGGTTGTTGTCATCAAAACTCCGTTCTCCAACACTCACAACACCACAATGCACGAAGAGGCAAGGGGAACAAAAAAAAGGATTATGAATTTAAGTTTATCTGTTTAACCTCACCGAAAATGAATTATATGACGTTATTAGTGGTGATCAGGAATTAAACCCCTTCAAAACGTTATTAGTGGTGATCATGAATTAAACCAATTAGAAGCTTTTAAACGTGTGGCATTGGGCTTTTTTCTTGGCATTAACTTCTAAAAGATTGGCAAGATTCATGAATTTCCACTGAAAAGTAAGTGCTTACAACACAACGCACGAAGAGGCAAGGGGAGCAAAAAAAAAAATGGATTATGAATTTTAGTTTATATAGTAACCTCGCCGAAAATGAATTATATGACAATATTGGTGGTGATCATGAATTAAATCCCTTCAAAACTTTTAAACATGTGGCACTGGGCTTTTGCCTTGGCATTAACTGCTAAGAAGTTGGCAAGACTCATGAATTTCCACTCAAAAGTAAGTGCTCACAACACCACAACGCACGAAGAGGCAGGGGAAACAAAAAAAGGATTATGAATTTGAGTTTATCTAGTTAACGTCGCCAAAAATGAATTATATGACGTTATTAGTGGTGATCATGAATTAAACCCCTTCAAAGCTCTTAAACATGTGGCCTTAGGCTTTTGTTTTAACATTAACTACTAAGAGGTTGGTAAGATTCGTGAATTTCCACTGAAAAGTAAGAGCTCACAAAACCATAATGCACGAAGAGGCAAGGGGAACAAAAAAAAGGATTATGAATTTAAGTTTATCTAGTTAACCTCGCCGAAAATGGATTATATGACGTTATTAGTGGTGATCATGAATCAAACCCCTTCAAAGCTTTTAAACATGTGGCATTGGGCCTTTGTCTTGGCATTACCTGCTAAGAAGTTGGCAAGATTCACGAATTTCCACTAAAAAGTTAGTGCTCACAACCCCACAATGCATGAAGAGGCAAAGGGAACAAAAAAAAAGAGATTATGAATTTAAGTTTATGTAGTTAACCTCGCCGAAAATGAATTATATGACGTTATTAGTGGTGATCATGAAGTAAACCCCTTCAAAGCTTTTAAACATTTGCACTCGGCTTTCGTCTTGGCATTAACTGCTAAGTGGTTGGCGAAATTCATGAATTTCCACTAAAAAGTAAGTGCTCACAACACAACGCACGAAGAGGCAACGGGAAAAAAAAAGGATTATGAATTTAAGTTTATCTAGTTAACCTCACCGAAAATGAATTATATGACGTTATTTGTGGTGATAATGAATTAAACCCCTCCAAAGCTTTTAAACATGTGGCATTGGTCTTTTGTCTGTGCATTAACTGCTAAGAAACCGACAAGATTCATGAATTTCCACTGAAAAGTAAATACTCACAACATCAAAACGCACAAAATGGCAAGGGGAACAAAAATATAATGGATTATGAACTTAAGTTTATGTAGTTAATCTCGCCGAAAATGAATTATATGGCGTTATTAGTGGTGATCTTGAATTAAACCCCTTTAAAGCTTTTAAACATGTGGCCTTAGGCTTTTTTCTTGACGTTATTTGCTAAGAGGTTGGCAAGATTCATGAATTTCCACTGAAAAGTAAGTGCTCACAAAAACACAACGCACGAAGAAGCGAGGGGAACAAAAAAAAAGGATTACGAACTTAAGTTTATCAAGTTAACCTCGTCGAAAATGTATTATATGACGTTATTAGTGGTGATCATTAATCAAACCCCTTCAAAGCTTTTAAACATGTGGCATTAACTACTAAGAGGTTAACAAGATTAATGACTTTCCACTGAAAAGTAAGTGCCCATAACATCGCAACGCACAAAGATGCAAGGGAAACCAAAAAAAAAAAAGATTATACATTTAAGTTTATCTAGTTAACCTCATCGAAAATGAATTATATGACGTTATTATTGGTGATCATGAATTAAACCCTCTCAATGCTTTTAAACATGTGACATTGGGCTTTTGTCTTGACATTAACTGCTAAGTGGTTGGCAAGATTAATGAATTTCCACTGAAAGTAAGTGCTCTCAATACCACAACGCATGAAGAGGCAAGAAGAACAAAAAAAAGGATTATGAATTTAAGTTATCTAGTTAACCTCGCCTAAAATGGATTATATGATGTTATGAGTGGTGATAATGAATTAAACCCCTTCAAAGCTTTTAAACATGTGCATTGGGCTTTCGTCTTGGCATTAGCTGCCAAGTGGTTAGCAAAATTCATGAATTTCCACTGAAAAGTAAGTGCTCACAACACAATGCACAAAGAGGCAAGGGGAACAAAAAAAGGGATTATGAATTTAAGTTTATCTAGTTAATCTCGTCGAAATTGAATTATATGACGATACTAGTGGTGATAATGAATTAAACCCCTTCAAAGCTTTTAAACATGTGGCACTGGGCTTTTGTCTTGGCATTAACTGCTGAAAGAATATCAAGATTCATGAATTTCCACTAAAAATTAAGTGCTCACAACACCACAACACACGAAGAGGCAAGGGTAACAAAAATAAATAAATAAATAAAGGATTATGAATTTAAGTTTGTCTAGTTAACCTTGCCGAAAATAAATTATATAACGTTATTAGTGGTGATCATGAATTAAACCCCTCCAAAGCTTTTAAACATGTGGAATTGGGCTTTTGTCTTGGCATTAACTGCTAAGAGGTTGGCAAGATTCATGAATTTCACTGAAAAGTAAGTGCTCACAACACCACAACACACGAAGAGGCAAGGGAAACAAAAAAAGATTGTGAATTAATGTTTATCTATTTAGCCTCACTGAAAATGAATTATATGACGTTATTAGTGGTGATCATGAATTAAACCCCTTTAAAGCTTTTAAACATGTTGCATTGGCCTTTTGTCTTGACATTAACTACTAAGTGGTTGGCAAGGTTCATGAATTTCCACTGAAAAGTAAGTGCTCACAACACCACAACGCACGAAGAGGCAAGAGGAACAAAAAAAGGATTATGAATTTGAGTTATCTAGTTAACCTATCGAAAATGGTTATATGACGTTATTAGTAGTGATAATGAATTAAACCCTTTCAAAGCTTTTAAACATGTGGCATTGGGCTTTTGTCTTAGCATTAACTGCTAAGAGGTTGGCAAGATTCATGAATTTCCACAGAAAAGTAAGTGCTCAAAACACGACAATGCACGAAGAGACAAGGGGAACACAAAAAAGGGATTATGAATTTAAGTTTATCTAGTTAACCTCGCTGAAAATGAATTATATGACGTTATTAGTGGTGATCATGAATTAAATCCTTCAAAGATTTTAAACATGTGGCACTGGGCTTTTTTCTTGGCATTAACTGATAAGAGGTTGGCAAGATTCATGAATTTCCACTGAAAAGTAAGTGCTCACGACACCACAATGTACGAAGTGGCAAGGGGAACAAAAAAAATTATAAATTTAAGTTTATCTAGTTAACCTCGCCGAAAATGAATTATATGACGTTATTAGTGGTCCTTGTTATGCGGTCTCATTATTAATACATCTACCCTTTTTCATTGAAGTTGAGACCATTCAAAATATTAAAGAGTAATGGATACTACAAGACAAAAGACAAAAAACCAACTTCATCAAATTTGTCCTTTATAATTAACTCCACACAAAACACCAACTTCATCAAATTTGTCCTTTATAATTAGCTCCACACAAAAGACAAAAGACCAACTTCATCAAATTTATCCTTTATAATTGACTCCATGCACACATCCACACAACATAAACCTTTTTCATGGGTACATTCGGTTAAACACTTTATACCAGAGACATACACTTATGTTACAACATACGTCAAACATATAAACACGCACACAGAGAGAGCAAATATAATAGAAATGAAACCAAAACATTAGTCTTTTATTTAGAAAATTAATCAAGTTACATAATTACTTCTAAAAACAAGGAAGATATACAGAACAGGCAATTATTACACATAATTAATGCGAACAGAAGCAAGACAAGAGTAAAGCTAAGCTAGTGTAGAATATATAATATTCCTAGAAGATATACATACATACATACATACATACATATACATATACATATATATATATATATATATATATATATATATATATATATATAAACTCACATATGGGAAAATGAATGAATTTGAAGCAAAACAGATAACAGCAGCATGCATGGCTTCCATCTTTAATTGTTAGGCCAGGTTGAGTTAGGAATTACTGTCTGCTGAAGCATGCAGTATACATGTTAAGGAAATAACTGAATAAAAAGATATGGGGTGCACAACAGCTCAGCAAAGCCATGTTTCTTCTCTTGTCATCTACTCATTATTCATTCATGTTTGAGATTTTCCAATCAATTCCATCAGAGATGATGAACAGACCTCAACACTACAAGAAAGGGTTAGATTGGTGTCGGCTAGTGGCGAAGGCTGGCAATGGTTTAAAAAGCGGCCCTTGTCAGCCATCACCAAATAATTGATATACCGCGAGCCTATAGTCCAGATCGATCATTCCACTTTGCCCAAATTACCCCCATCCCTTCCCCCTCCCGCGTCGACCGACGCCACTTCCGTTGCCGACGGCCGCCTCCCTCCCCCTCCAGCCGTCACTCCTCTTCAATTCTAGGTATGATTTCTAACCTAATTTTCTAATTTAATTAATTAATAGTTATTTAACTGTATATGTTGTGTGATTATATTATGATTGTTGAATTATTATTGATTTAGTTATGATTGAAAACCCTAAAATGTGAATTTATTTGTTTATTGGTGAATATTGTATGTTAGTTGATTTTGTGCGTATGTATGTGTTAATGAATCGTTACTTCATAAATAATAATCAAACCATGGACGACTTGTTTGAGCTGTGATGTGAAATTTGGTGAATATTACGAATGGTTGATTGTTGATTATGGTTGGTTTTGGTTGAAACCAAATATGATTAGTATGTGGAAAAAAATTCGTCTGCGTACAAAATAGATTATTGAAATCCCCCTTGTCAAAAGCCGCAAAGTTTTAAGATAGCGTGAGGAGCCGTACATTGGGACAGTGTCAGTTTTAATTACCCTGCCGTTATGTTGCCGAAATTTTCATAAGTATTCATGTGTTTGAATTATTTTCATATGTTGAAGTATATCCATGTGTTGATAATTTATTCATGATAGAAATAAATTGCTTAGTTAATAAAAATCACATTTTTATTTTGTATGAACCACTAAAAATATTAATGTGTTGAATAAATTCTTTGAACAATAAAAATCACATTTTTATTGTATATATGAACCACTAAAAATATTCATGTGTTGAATAAATTCTTTGAACAATAAAAATCACATTTTTATTGTATGTATGAACCACTAAAAATATTCATGTGTTGAATAAATTCTTTGAACAATAAAAATCATATTTTTATTGTATGTATGAACCATTAAAAATACTCATGTGTTGAATAAATTTTTTGAACAATATATGTATGTGTTATCAAAATCACAGACATATATTTTTGAATCAGGAAAAATGTTCGATTATTACATTGACCATAGCTGGATGTATGAAGTTAGAATTGGAATGAAAGGCTCAGTGAAAGAACATTTCTATAATGGTGTAAATGAATTTGTTATATTTGCAGTATCTAATAACTGAAATTACGAGGAGCTTCGTTGTCCGTGTAGTAAATGTAAACTGATGAGGTTTCATAAACCAGACATCGTTAAAGTACGTTTGTACAAATCAGGTTTTGTGCCAAATTATTATTTATGGGACCGTCATGGAGAACTTGTTGCGCCTACAGTAAATCCTGTAGCGTCGGAGGTCGAATTAGTTATGACGAATCCAATAGAATACATGGTGGAAGATGCAACACAGTCAATGTTCCCTACCGGTCAGGTTGACGACGATGATTTCAATATTGAAGAAAAACCGAACGCAGAAGCCATAAAAATATATGATTTATTGGCTTCAGCTAAGCGGCCATTGTGGAATGGTTGTGAAAGTGGAACTGAATTATTGGTAACCGCTGAGTACATCACCACGAAATAAAAATTTAACTTTACAGAAGCTGCATTTACAGCGGTTGTACAAGCTGCAAAAAGTCATATGCCACCCGATAATCTGATGTGCGATAGTCATTACAAAGTGAAAACACTAATGTCGGCTTTCGGTTTGCCGTACCAAAAAATAGATACTTGTGTTAAAGGTAACATGCTGTAATGGAAAGATGATATTAATCTTAGAAACTGTAAAAAATGTGGCGAGGAAAGGTATAAACCTAGAAAAAAGAAAGGTAAGGAAGTTCCGTATACGAGAATGCATTATTTACCAATCATTCCTAGACTACAATGTTTATATGCATCCTCAGTCACTGCATGTCATATGCGATGGCATAGTGTGTGAACACACGAAGATGGAACTTTGACACATCCATCGGATGGAGAAGCATGGAAACATTTTGATAGGACGTATCTTACATTTGCTGCAGAGAGCCGTAACGTCAGACTTTGTTTATGTACAGATGAGTTTTCACCATTTTCTCAGTTTGGTAGTAAATATTCATCTTGGTCTATTATCGTCACTCCTTATAATTTACCTCCGTGAATGTGTATGAAAACTCCATATATGTTTCTCACTGTTGTCGTTCCTGGTCCTAATGATCCAAAACAAGGCATCGATGTTTATCTACAACCATTAATCAAAGAATTGAAAAAACTATGGGATGATAGAGTTGAAACATACAACATTTCAAGAAAAAAGAATTTTCGTATGTTCGCTTCTTTGTTATGGACGATTAGTGATTTTCCTGCATATGGGATGCTTTCAGGTTAGAGTATGGCCAGTCGTCTATCTTGTCCTTTATGCATGGAAGAAACACAAGCATTTTTCTTGCGGTATGGAAGGAAGCATTCGTGTTTTGATTGTCACCGTTGTTTTCTGCATACCAATCATACTTTTAGAAGAGATGAAAAAACTTTAAAGCTAACAGCGGAATGACTGTGCAAGCACCCAAAATTTGGACAAGTGAAGAAATATACGATATTGTAAAGGATTATCCCAAGATCCATGAGACTGGAGAACAGACAGAAATTTCGGGTAAATCTGACAATCATAATTGGTGTAAACAAAGCATATTTTGGGAGCTATCTTATTGGAAAGATCTCAAACTTCGACATAATATCGACGTTATGCACAATGAAAAAAAATGTATTTGATAATGTGTTTAATACTGTTTTGAATGTCAAAGGAAAAACAAAGGACGAAATATATTCGAGACGTGACATAGAAGAATATTGTAAACATCCAGAACTTCATATGAAGCCCAATGACAATAAAAAACCCAAAGCGTGCTATGAACTAGACAACAAACAAATAAAACTTGTACTGAAATGGGTGGAGGGGCTGAAATGTCCGGATGGGATTTCTTCTAATCTTCGTAGATGTGTTGACTATAAAAACAATAAATTGAGTAGGATGAAAAGTCATGATTGTCATATCATGATGGAATATTTATTACCAGTGGTGTTCAAAGAATTATTTCCTGTAAAAGTGTGGGGTGTTTTAACGAGTTAAGCTTATTCTGTAAACAGATTTGTTCGGCAACGTTAAAAATTGATCGTTTCCGTAAACTTGAAGTAGAAATTCCGATATTGATTTGCAAATTAGAAAAAATCTTCCCTCCAGGATTTTTTAATGTAATGGAGCATTTACATATTCATCTTCCATCCGAAGCTATTCTTCGAGGTCCAGTGCAATATGGATGGATGTATCCTTTTGAAAGGTAAAATTTATGCTTATAATTCAAAGTGACATTAGTGCATATAAATTGAATTAATTTTATTTTAGGTATTTGAATCATCTGAAGAAAAAACTACAACAAAAAGCACGAGTTGAAGATTCAATTTGCAAATCTTATCTTGAAGAAGAAGCTTCGTTCTTTTTTCTCATTACTTCAGTGATCATGTGAACCTATCAGATTGGTCTGCTGTAATTAAAACAAAGGCAGGATTTACATTTGATGGAATTGCTATTCCAGACGATGCAGCGTATCAAACGGATGCAAATCAAAACGATGAAATAATAATACCTAATGACGTTAATTTAGTGTCTTTCAACGATGAATCAAATGAATTAATAGAAGCTTTTGAGAGTACAGAGAACAACGATATAGAGTATTAGACCGATTCAGAAAATGAAGAATAATAATATTATTTGTATCGTTAGTTGTTTACATACATACGTACAATGATTCAGGCATAATGATATATGAGTTATGTTGTGAACTTATAGTATGTGCTATGTTGTGAACTTATATAATGTGCTATGTCGTAAACATATATGATGTGCTATGTTGTGAACTTATATGATGTGCTACGGTTATCTATTATCTGGTTCTTCTTCTTTTATGTAAATGAGTCTTGTAGTTGCATTTGATAATATATGTTGTATGAGTTTATTTGATAATGGATGTGCATAATGATATATGAGTTTTTAATTTCGTGACAGATATGCCTCCTAGACGCCGACCAACCCACAGTTCAGAGGCAGGTGCGAGCGGTACAGCACCGGATACACGTACGATCGTAGAGCTCGTGCCCAAGCCCGTAGGGTAAGCTTTTAATTTCGTAAATGCTTAGTATTCAAAAGTTATTAAATGCTAAAATCGTACTTTCTATAAGGGGTTTGATATTATTCTAGGAGATGTTGTTTTACGTATGTCTAGAAATGCATATGTCGCTAGGTGGACAGAGGCGTGGTCTCACTGGGACGATATTCCTATGCAGATTAGGAATGCCATCCTCACGGAGGTTCTTGTAAGTACAAATATATTTCTCGTTTGCAAAATTATATAAAATATGTAATATAATTTTTTTGTTAATTTATAGTGTGTTGTATGGGTCCGGGAAGAAGATATGGATGTTTTCCTCACCGCATGGAACCAAAAGATAAGGAAAAATTATTCAGGCAATGTATACAAGGCAAAAGTAGTGAGAAAGAGGCCTCAGTGGATGAGCGAGGAGGTCTACACCGATTTCCAAAAATTGTGGGCCACGGAAGCTACGAGGGTAAATTAATTAAGCTTATTTAAAAAATTTATTTTGTATATCCATCAATTAATCATATAATTAAATATATAGGAGCTCTCAGAGCGAAACCGAGCAAATAGGCTCAAAAATCCTGCTTTGCATCGGGCTGGGTCTAAGTCCTTCTCCCAACATCGCCGTGAATTGGTACGAACGATAAATCACATTTACAAATAGTTCTAAACTTTTTAAATCGTATTGATAAATTCCAAATATATATTGTATCATTTCAGATGTCGACTCTCTAACGGGAGCCTACACTTGCTGAGGTGTTTACACAGACTCATGCCGTCGAGCGGACAGATGAGGAGGGTAACACCACATATACCTGGACGGACCCTAAGTCCTATGAAACGATGGTTAGCATTTGTAATAATTTGTATTTCACATTGTTATTTTGAAATTGAATATTTAATGTATTCCATAATTGTCCGCTATCACAGGACAAATACAGGGCGGCCTTAGATGCTCGAGCAACGCAGTTAGGTCAAGAGCCGGACGTAGAGGAGTGCAATCGCATTTGGAACAAAATCATCGACCCGCCTACCAGGGGTAGATGCTACGGCTTTGGAAACATAAAGGTAAATCGTTTTATTAAAGGATTTAAACATATCCAAGTGCTATTAATTAATATCACTTAAGTACTCAATCCACTTAAACAAATATCACATATTAATTTATCTCTTACTGGCATGAATAATTACTTTAAATTTATGTCATATTAATACCATTGAAATATTAATTTATCACATATTAATTACTGGCATGAATAATTACTACAAATTGGTTTCATTAATTGGTGTATATTTGATATCGACAACTCTATTACAATCATTGTATAAACCATGTATAGTATCCAAAAAAAACTTTTGACAATGGTTTCTAAATATTTTAGTATAATGTACATTGCAATACCATTTGAATATTAATTTATCTCATACACGCTTATAATATGATAATTACAAATAGTGGGGACTCAGGCCTCATATACGAGGCGTCAGGACGAGGAGGAGATCATCATGCTTCGACAGCAGGTTGCAGCTTTAGAGGATTTTCAGAAGAACAAGCGCGAGACCGTGCTGGATGTGCGGATTGCTGCATATCTTCAGGAGCATGAGGTTATGCCGCCGAGTGAGCTTGCTACCGTGGAGGAGGACGAAGAGAACGACCAGGATGAGGACGACGAGGATGAGTAGGTAGGTACTTGTCCTTTTTTTTGGACTTGGTTTGTAAATACAAACTACTTGTTCGTGATGAACTTGAGATGTTTGTGGTGTTTTGTGGTGACGATGATAGTATTTTGGACTTGATTTGTTTGATGTGGACATGTTGATGGTTTTTGGATTGTTTATCATTTATATTTATCGTTTATTGGTATATTTAGTGGTTGCATGAGTTGATTTATAGCATTTATGAGCTAAATGAATGTGAATTTGAGGTGATGGAATGTGAAACTGATTGTGTATGAGTTGTGGATATGTTGGGTTTGAGTTGGTGTGGTTTGATGGCTTGTTAGCTGCTAAAATATAAAAAAAAATTACAATTTAGCGACGGCTGGTGATGGCTTACTGGTCCCGTATGGCGACAGCTAGCGACGGCTAGTGAGGGTTTATTACACAGTTTTTGCCATGAATGGCGACGGCTTTGTGGTAACGGCTAGTGACCGCTTCTAGCCGTTTGTAGGAAATATAATTGTTTGTCCACGTGGTACTTTTGCCATCGCCAACCGCCGCTAAATTGGTGTCCAAAGCCGTCGCCAAGCTCGACGCTATTTGCTTAGCGTCCACATAATTAGTGACAGTTATTAGCGATGGCTAGCGACGACAATCGATGGTTTTTTGCTGTCGCTAAATAAGCCGTTTCTTGTAGTGCAATTAGCAAAGCATTTTGCACCTTCTCTTCCACCTTGTTTATTTAAACATGCACAAATTAATTAGATTAATGCCATACCCACACTGGCAGCCTAGGAAAAGATGGTGTCACATGACGTCACGGGTCTTACAGGCAAGGATAGCACCCTAACTCAAATTATGTTCGGGCTCAGGATCAAGACCTAGCAGGCCAAGGAAGGTGCTCCCGATGGTGTAACCATAACTGTATCTGACTTCGGACCTTCTACTATGAAGATTCAAGGTACAGGGGTTAAGTATTAGAATATAAAGGGCACGTCTTCTACCCCAAAGACGATCAAATTCGTCTACAGCGCCACAAACCCATGTGAAGGGGTGTAGTTGAGCAATATCAACTTGATTTATTCTGGCACCAAACCCAACGGCAATCAAACTGCTATCTATACTAATGTCGTTGGTACGACAAGCAATGTCAAGCCCGTTACTTGCTTTGCATAGAAAAACAAAAGCAAAGCTGCAAACATCATGTATGTTCGGTCCAAATTTCCAAAATAGAAACATGAACAAAACATTCTACTGCTATAAACAAAAATAATTGTAAAAGAACCTCTACTGCTTGAATAAGTGCATACTCTATTTTCTTCCTTCCTTGATCCTCATTTTTCTTCTCAAATTGGAAAAAGGAGAAGGGGCAGATGAGTAAAAAAGTTGACAAAATGTAGATATTTTAGAGGAGGAAGAGGAAACTATAAGAAAGAAGGAATTTTTTTATTGCTTTTATTGATTGCTTTTATTTCCCTTTGTTTTTGCTTGATACAACATTTATACTACCTGATACAAATGAATGACATCCCAATTTATATTAGGGAAAATCTCTAGACAATTATTTTCTAGATTCTCCTTGAATTCTATACTTTCTAAATATTTCTTCTTATTACATATTTATTTAGTCTAGATTTTTCCCTTTCCACAAATACAAATATTATCTTACTAAAAACCATTTCCATTAGTGCAATAAATGTTTCCTTAAAACCAAGTTTATTTTTCAACATCCCCCCATAAACTTGGTTTTTCAACTTGTACTAAAAGTTTTAGATTTTGTATTTAACATGCTTTGGCAGAAGTATAGAATTCATCCAAGCTTTCCATTTTCTTCTCTTCTTTTTCACCATGAAGATCTTTAACATGATTTCTCAAATCTTTGTTGCAAAGCTCCATTCATCTTGTCCTCCTTCATTGCCATAAAATACTCCAAAAAGTAAGCTTATCAAATTCCATTTTGGTCAGGCATCATAAATTTTGAATGAATCATATATAATATCTCTCCATTCAATTTCTTTGTGTTTTTCCAAAGTTTGACAATCACAATAGATTTCAAAATATTTTGATTGAAAAACAAAATTGTTGAAAAAAGGATTGATATAATCATTGCACACCACTTTGTTCTCACTTTCATAAAATTCATACCTAAGTCCTTTCATTTTCCTTTTTGTTGTTTCTCCTTTTACCTTTTCTTTATTCTTTATTTCGTTTTCTTCAAGAACAACCTTCTTTTTTGCATCCAACTAGGATGGAGGACATGCTTCAAGGTCGTTTATTTGCCTTTTGACTTTTCTATTTCTTTGCGCAATTTTGCAATCTTTTTTAGCTTCTCCAATGGTTGCCACCTTCTAACCTCAAGTCCTCGATATGCAGACTGAATAATAGTTGCTGCATCAGCGTCGGACAACATCCTTTTACTGCTTGACCTCTCATTCATCTTCTCATATGGTTCCACGACCTTCTCCCCCTCTAATTTCTCTATCTTCATTAATATTTCCGCATCATCCTTCTTCCCATTATCTTTTTCTTCATAAGCTTGCAATGAGCCTAAAAGCTCCTCTATAACCATGGTCTTCAAGTTTTTTTGTTTCTTCAATGATGGCGACAATATGTTCAAACTTTGGATCTAATGATCTAAGAATCTTCTCCGTGATTCTGACATCATCTAATTTTTCACCATTTCTTTTCAAATTATTAGTAACAACTAAAACTCTTGAAAAATAATCAGAAACAAGTTCACCTTCTTTCATATGTAGAGATTCAATTTCTCCTCTTAATGTTTGAAGACGTACCTTTTTGACTTGACCAACTCCCTTGTAAGATATCGGAAGCTTTTCCCATACTTCTTTTGTTGACTTTGCTTCCGTAATCTTTTCAAAAATGTCATCATCCAACGCTTGATAAATTAGACAGAGAGTCGTCTTGTCTCTCATCCTTGTGTTTTCCAATTCATCCCTTTGGGTTTGAGATAAACAATCTTCGTCTTCTTGTTCGGTGTAGCATTTTTCAACTATCTCCCATAGATCATATTCTCTAAGTAGAACCATCATCCTTAAACTCCAATTATCATAGTTAATCTTGGTAAGCATTGGGATTGGTGCGGAAACGCTGTTATTTGCCATCTTTTAGGATCTTATAGCTCTGATATCACTTTGTTGAAATTTTAGAGGAGGAAGAGGAAACTATAAGAAAGAAGGAATTTTTTATTGCTTTTATTGATAGCTTTTATTTTCCTTTATTTTTTTTGCTTGATACAACATTCATACTGCCTGATACAAATGAATGAGTACATTCCAATTTATATTAGGGAAAATCTCTAGACTATTCTTTTCTAGATTCTCCTTGAATTCTATACTTTCTAAATATTTCTTCTTATTACATATTTATTTAGTCTAGATTTTTCCCTTTCCACAGATACAAACATTATCTTACTAATAACCATTTCCATTAATGCAATAAATGTTACCTTAAAACCAAGTTTATTTTTCAACACAAAATACGTCAATGCCTCTCAATAAAAATAGTTATTGAATGGACGCAATAACATGGATCGTTGAAAACTATCACTTTTTCTGCCTCATAAAAAGCTTGCTATTGAATGACTGAATGGTGTCTTTGTAACAAAAATGACCCATGTATAACTTGATATCTATATGCGGTCTCTCTAATTGATTCCATGTACTGTAAAGTATATATATGTATCTGTACCTTTAAAGCATAAAATCGATACATTTATAACTCTGTAAACAAAGAGATTCGTAACCAAAGTGTCTGAAGCCGTGTAACATAAATTTTATAACTTTAAAAGGCAACATGCAAATTTATATCCTAGCGTAATATGATGTCAAAAATTTGGCATGCGCTGCGTGTACTATATAGTTAACTTCCGCTAATCCAAGAATTTACTTATAGCCATGAACATTATATAACTTAGTTCCACTGAATGAGCTAGTCATTCAAGAATTTCAATGTCAGTTTTCCTCTCTAACCGATTCCACTTATTCAAATTAGTTATTTCTTATTATGTATAATATCATAATTAGCTCGCTTTCATTGTATGTAGAAGTGAAACTGAATGTCAGTATGGGAATGTTCATGCAAATCTATCTGTATAGTGTATTTTCCAGTCAACAATGTTGTAAATAAAATGTTTTTGGTTTTATATATGTTGGTTTCTTATTTCTGCTGTTTGTAACATTTGTGTATGGGTATTTTTGTAATTTGGCTTGTCCGTATATGAGCCAAGTGACTGTGTAATTAACGTTTGAGAAATCACTTTACTTTCTTCTCGATTTTATCTGTTCATGATATTAGAGCCATGCGATTTTCTCCATAAATTTATACCTTTATTCAATATGCCTCAATCCAGTGATTTCTCGAGTTCTAATCTAGAAAACTAAAGGAATTCTGCGATCAGTTACAATGATCCCTATTCTCTTTCCCACGATGATAACCCTAATTCGTAATTAGGTCAAATCGTCTTTGATGGAGACAATTATCTCTTGGGGCAAAAAATAAAATCGGATTTGTTGATGGATCCATTCTTCGACCAGGTGATGAATCCCCAGATCTGCAGAAGTGGATTCGAAATGACTATATGGTGATGGCTTGGATTCTTTGTTCAATGGAGAAGAAAATTTCAGTGAGTTTTATTTTCAATTCATCTGCCAGATAGCTTTGGATTGAGATTAAAGAGAGGTATGGACATTCTAATGCTCCTTAAATCTATGAAATTCATAAGAAGTTGATGAATATACAACAAAATGATGATAATATTGCTACATACTATTCGAATCTTAAGCAAGTTTGGGATCAGTTGCAAATCATGGAACCCTACCCTGATTGTACATATGGCACAATCCTTCAATGTTCTTGTAGACTACTTAAGAAAATTCTTGATGTGTTGAGAAAGCTTATTCAATTTATTTCTGGTCTAAACAAATCATATGATCAAGCCAAGGTTAATCTTCTTAGTATGGATCCTTTACCTAATGTAAATAGGGCTTATCATATGTTACAACAAATTGAAAGGCAAAATACATTGAACGCTACTATTCAGTCAACTGAAGTAAGTGCTAATTTTTCTGCAAAGAATTGTCAGGATTCTCACAATTTCAATTCGTCTTTTCGAAAGAAAGATTTTAAGAGGGCTAAGCTTGATATATTCTGTGATTATTGCAAAACTAAAGGGCATATTAAGGAGCAATGCTTTAAACTTGTTGGTTATCCTAACTGGTGGAAAGGAATAAGAAATCAGAAACATCAAAGATTTGCTGGAAATGTGCAAGAAAAATCTGCTGCTACTGGAATTCTTGGATCTGCGCCTGCAAATTCACCTTTAGAACAAAATACTGATGTTGTAGATACTTCTGCTCCAGTTGATTCTCCGACAGTTTCAGATCTTTTTAAGGAATTTGTCAAGATGGTGCAATCAAGATAGGGGTCTTCTTCTCCATCTAATGCTTATAATGCTACAATAAATTTTGCAGGTATTGTCTCTGCATTTAATGTGAATTTTTCATTTCAACATGCAAGTGTTTATACATGGATAATTGATACAGGAGCTAGTGATCATATGGCTTTTGACATAAATATGTTTGACAAAACTCATACCCTTAAACAACTCATACAAATTCTTCATCCTGATGGCAGTATAAAAACTATTCTACTATTGGCATCATTTCTATTAATCCTCATATCACTTTTAGAATGTTTTCTATGTTCCAGATTTCAAACACAACCTTCTGTCTATTAGAAGGCTATTGGATCAAAATAATTTAGTTGCCAAATTTCAGCAAAACTCTTGTTCTTTTCAGGACCTTACAACTAATCAAGTGAAGGATGTTGGTTTAAGACAAGGGGGTTTGTATAGATTTGTTAAATACTTACCTTCTATTTCTGTTCTATCAAATAATGTTGTTTTTGATCAATGTCCAGTTGCTCTTGTTTCTAATACACAAAATTCTATTAACTTGTTTCATGCTAGACTTGGTCATGCCTCTATAGGCAAACTCAAACATGTACCTTGTTTTCCATCCTCATTCCAAAGTAATAATAATTCTCATTGTGAAACATGTATTTATGCAAAACATCATAGATTACCTTTCCCTGTATCAACTTCCATTGCAAATGCATGTTTTGAATTAGTTCACATTGATTTGTGGGGGCCATATCGTGTCCCTTCTATATCTGGTGCAAGATATTTTTTAACCTTTTTTGATGATCATTCAAGGAATACATGGACTCATTTAATTCATTATAAAGATCAAGTTCCACAAATCATAACTGGGTTTTCAGCGTATGTTGAAAATCAGTTTCAAATGTCTATTAAAATCATTAGGTCAGATAATGGAACTGAAATTGTTCAGCAGTCTTGCACATTATTTTTTGCATCAAAAGGAATTATTCATCAAAAAAGCATTGTCGGAGTACCACAACAAAATGGAAGGGTAGAGTGTAAACATAAGCACTTAGCTTAGCTGAAATTGCTAGAGCTTTGAAATTACATGTTAATTTACCTATTAAGTTTTGGGGAGATTGTTTTCATATAGCAACCTATTTGATTAATCTTATGCCCTCCTCTGTTCTTAATTGGAAAACTACATATGAGATCATGATGAATAAGTTTCCAGACTATTCACATTTGCATGTTATGGGATGTTTAGCTTATCCAGCTGTTACAACTCACGACAAGATGGCTTCTAGATCAAAAAAATGTATTTTCCTTGGATATCCTTATGCTCAAAAAGGATATAAACTCTATGATTTAGAAGATCATAAGGTGTTACTGAGCAGAGATGTTATTTTTAAGGAAAATATATTTCCTTTCAAATCTTCATCACCAGTATCCTCAAATTCAAATCAAAACACTGGTTTTCCTCTTGTTAGTCCTTCCATTTTTTCTGATTCTTCACACAACATTTCAAATTCAGACGTTAATCAGGCACCACAAGATAATTTTGAAAATATTCCTCCTTTTCCTGAAGTGTCCTCTTCATCTAATCCTTCTCCACATAGTCAACTTATTTCTTCTTCATCTAATTCTTCTCCACAGCAATGCTAACCTTCAACTGCATGCCTACCAATTAGAAAATCTACTAGACCTACACAATTGCCTAAAAAAATTAAACCAATTTATTCTGGACAAGCATATCAAACCTCATACTACATGTTCATTTGCTCAGCAAATTATTTCTAATTCAGAACTGAGTCACTTAAGCCCAGAATATATTAGCAGTTTAGCTACTGCTTTGTTTGTTCATGAACCAAGTTCATATGCCCAAGCTAAAGATGATCCAAAATGGATTGAAGCTATGGAGACAGAATTACAGGCTCTCGAAAAAAAAAATACTTGGGAGATGACTACTCTTCCTTCAAATAAAACTGCTATTTGGAGTAAGTGGGTGTTTAAGGCCAAATTCAATCCAGATGGAAGTCTAAATAAATGTAAAGCAAGCGTTGTGGCAAGAGGTGATAAGCAAGTTAAAGGTAAAGATTTTAAATATACATTTAGCCCAGTTGCAAAGTTTACAACTGTTCGGGTTCTTATTGCTTTAGCTGCTGCAAACAATTGGGAGCTTCACTATTTAGACATTAACAATGCATTTTTACATGGCTATGTCGAAGAAGAATTATATATGCAGCCCCCACTTGGTTATTCAAAAGCTAAACCTGGGGAAGTATGCGAATTGAAGAAGTCTTTGTACGGTTTGAGGCAAACTGCAAGACAGTGGAATGTGGAGCTAAGTAGACATCTAATTGATTCAGGTTACATACAATCGAAACAAGATTTTTCTCTTTTCACTAAATCTGATAATAGTTCTTTTACTGTTGTGGTTGCCTATGTTGATGATTTATTGATTGCTGGAAATTCTTTGTCTGAAATTTATCCTCTTAAACACTCTCTACATTCAGTCTTTACAATCAAAGATTTAGGTCATTTGAGATATTTTTTTTGGGGATAGAGGTTTATAGAACTGAGTTAGGAATCCTTCTAAATCAAAGAAAATACATTATGGATTTACTGAAGGACACTAACATTTTAGAGTGTAAACCTGTTCATGTTCCTTTACAAAGAAATTTGAAACTTAGCATTGAAGATGCTCCTTTAATTGAAGATCCTGAAGTTTATGGAAGACTTATTGGAAAACTATTGTATCTCAATATGATCAGACCTGATATTTCATACGCTGTTCAACAATTTTGTCAATTATTTGTAACACCCCTCCTCCGCCAGGGTGGCTCTTGCAAGCACTCTGACTTTGGAGGGGCGTTTGTACTGGGTAAACATGCATAATGATATATGAAGGCAGAACAAGAACATATGTATATATGTAAACAGAGTAAATAAGATAAGTAAAACAGCGGAAGATTTCAAACTATTTCAAAACAAGTCTGGTACAACATAATGTCAACTTTCCAAATACACAAGTCTAGATAAAAACAACATCACTGAAAAACTGAAATACATAAGTACTATCCCCAAAATAAGTGATGACCATAGCTAGCTTCATGTCAAGACCGTACATGAGCTAAAATCCCACAAGCAAGTGATCAGAAATCCAAGCTAAGCTCCAATATTCCCACCCTGAGAACCTGGGGGGGGGGGGGAAACGGAAGAAAAGAGGCGAAAGAAAAACAGGTCAGTCAAAAAGACTGAGTAAGCCCTACTACAATCAATGTAAACTGATAAAGTTAACTGGCATAAGAAGCAGGGATCAACATAAGGATAACAACATACTAGCATGATGATTAACTAACAAGGTAGATAAAGGTGTCATCGCATAATCAGGATTAAGGTTTTGCACCACAGGTGTACTAGCAAACTAACATGACTTGAATAAACAAGTATTGATCCCTTGGCCCAAGCTTTGACCCAATAACATGAAATGACCCTAATACGAGGTCCAATAACATGAAGTGACCCTAATACGAGGTCCAATAACATGAAGTGACCCTAATACGAGGTCCAATAACATGAAGTGACCCTAATACGAGGTCCAATAACATGAAGTGACCCTAATACGAGGTCCAATAACATGAAGTGACCCTAATACGAGGTCCAACCAAACGGTCTAGTCGATCGGCTCCCTATAAGCCTAACTCGTCACGTGTTGGTGTCAATACGGCCCAAACATAATTGTAGTCAGACTGTGCTGGGTCTCCCGTCGGGTGTATCAAGCCCTAGGGTGTCAACCCCTGGACACCATAAACATAAGTGCACAGTCTAGATCTACTGGTACCCATGCTTGACTTCTCCAAATACGGACTACGTGCACGACCATAGTCCGTCCGGAACTACATCGGCGTACCACTCTGCCGTCGTTTTTGGTCACTTACCTCAAGTCCAGTAATCGTGCCCCCACCCTAGCCTAGTCCCTAGGGTCTTAATGATACAAACTTGGGAAACTGCTGGAGTGGACCCCCATTGCTAGGATTTTCTAGTGGGTTAAGTACGGTTTAACCCTCTTGCTAATCATGGATTAACTTGGTTAAGTGTAACGATGAGTTCACGACTTAACCATGATTAATCTACCAAGCCCAAATTGGTTAAGTATTAAGTGGACCATGACTTAACCCTAATCATGAGGCATTAATTAATTAATGTGCCTTAACCTCTCACATTAGGCTTTGTTGCGGTTACTAGTTAAGCCGGTCGGTTCCGGGTAGCTTTACACCACAACTTGGTCTAACCTCGGGTTCAAGGTACCACATGACCAACTTCTCACATTGGGTCCTATTGTTTGTAGCAACTAGTTAAGCCGGTCGGTTCCGGGTAGGTTTACGCTACAAACTCAACCCAACCTCGAGTTGGTCACACTTATATTTTCTAAGTGTCATGTCCATTATGTTTCTAAAACATATTACAAGTTTTCAAGCATTTGGGTAGACCTAACTTAATAGGTAAATTCCCAATGGGTAGACCTAACTTAATAGGTAAATTCCCAATCTTATGTTTTTATATCTTTTAAGTTTACCCCACTCCAAACGCGATCCCATCGCTTACATATCGCAATAGCGCATAAAGGATAGAAAGAGGGAACTTGGCATAATCATGACATATAGGTGTTGAAGCCACAAGTTTAACATGATGGCATATGAAATGTACATATGTTCATATACTTGCATATTACATTTTTAGGCCTCAAAAGCATGCATAAAACCAGACTTAGCATATTGGTGATACATGGTGATAAATGACATGTAGAAATGGCCATAAGTTCGCATTTAGCCTCACATGCAAGTTATCATAAGAGATATGATAACTTACATGTTGCCAAAATGCAACCTTTAGCATAAAGCTTGAAGCTTTATGTTCATATACTCAAGGTAAGCTTGCATAACATGATAACATGAACAAAATGATCAACCCAAACTTGCATAACATAACTTGCATATCATATGACAAACTTGCATATCAAACTTGCATAACATAACATGATAAACTTGCATATCATAACATGGCAAACTTGCATAACATAACATGATAAACTTGCATATCATAACATGGCAAATTTGCATATCATAATGATCAACCAAACTTGCATCATTCATTTAACTTTAGAGTTTAAATATGAAAGTAGAAAAGGGCTTACTATGCTTATGAAGACACAAAAATATATATATATCGAGACAAAGCCCTTATGCAATCAAATAAACCCAAAATGCAAGCTCCAATAGAAAAACCCTTGAGCAAAAATGATCAAAACTCTTGCTTTATGATGTAAATATGGAAACTTGACTTGAATGCAAGCTAATGATGCTCATACAAGCTTGAAAACACTTGTATGCATTGAAAATCTCTCATAGAAATAACTTAGGAATTTTATGAAGAGAGTGGAGGCCATGAGAGGAATGATTTTGCCATAGTTTAGTTACTTGAATGAATAGTAATGATTTAGGGTTAGGTTAGGGGCTTATTTATAGAGATTAGGATTAGTTTTAGCCTTAGGATTAAACCCTAATTCCAATCTCAGCCCTCAAAACCGAATCTGGCCCCCAAACTCAACACAACTCCAAAATGGTGCACCAGGCAAAACTGCCCGGCTGAACCAAGTCGACACCCAAGTCGACAGGGCTGTCGACTTGGGCCTAACCATGTCGACTGCCCAGACGACAGGCCTGTCGACATGGGTGGTCTGGCGGGAAATTTCCCGCCTGCGCCCAACTGCCCTAATTTCTGAATTCAAACTTGAATTTGAAATCTGTTTTTACTTTGAATTTTTCTGAAAACTTCGTTGGGCCTTAATCGGGTCATACGGACTCCGATTTTCGAAAACTCGGACTCTATTTCGCGTATTTTTCCGAGACGAACGCAATGGCATAGCCCATTTCCATTGATTCAGATTTATAAATTAAATTCTGCCTCGATTTACGTTATAACAGGTTATTGAAAATACGGGTTGTTACATTCTCCCCTCCTTAAAGGATTTCGTCCCCGAAATCTTCAAGTTAGGAAGAACGTATCCTACCATCCAACATCCATCTACTCAAAACATCATCCACGAGCAATCATTGTCCTTACAAGATTCTAAATGTTGTATGAACATATGCAAAGGTGTGTGTATATGTACTTATCTAATGCAAATATCATCAATGCAAATTATGTTAGTGAAATGAATCCATATGTATGCAATTCCTAACATAATGTATAACATCTATATGTGTGCACATAACATACATCCATATGCAACATCCATGTGATAACACAAAAATTTTCATCCATGAATAAGCATAAACACTCATGCATAAGCAATATAAGGAGTGTGTGAGCCGATCTAGTGCCTAATGTGTATAATGCATCCACGAGTAACCACTTGCAAACACTTGCAACCACTTGCAAACATCAAGCATAACATGTTTCAAACACATGTTTCATCCAAAGGGTTTCTACCTAAGGTTCTCATGACGAGATTAACACGATAAACTAGATAAATATGGATAGCAAAGAGAAAGATATGCTAACAAAGAAAAGAGAT